>OV743326.1:10227427-15986163 GCA_928268935.1 Lasiommata megera
CGAAGCCAAAGCAACTTTTTTTTTATTATACTCATCCGACTACTGAACAAAATTCATTGGGTTATTCTCAAATCTAGTTTGCATAATTCTCATATATAAATTTGCACTCACTTCCAGATTGAATCACCCGGCACCGCTGTTACCTCATGTTCTATATTGCATATAAGTAATTTTCATATTTTAGTGAACATCGCAATCTTGGATTAAACATTGAATATGAAACATTTAGTAGCGTATTCACTTCAGTGAAATACATATACATTGTAAATCAAACTTTAATAGTGAACTGTTAAAGTTCAATCTACAATGTATTTATTTTAACTAATATGGACATAACGCAAATGGGATCTAGCTTTTCCTTGTCTTTTTTTTAGTTCCTAATTCAGTTCAATGAAAACTACCTACTCGTATTATATAGTACCTCTAATTTTTCATGTTATTTTATGATACCATAAATTATTTATTTTTAATTCTTACTTATTATTGTTTCCTTGAAGCTGTGATAGCCTAGTGGTTAGGGCGTCAGCCTCCTAATCAGAGGTCGACGGTTCGAATCCGGGCACGCACCTCTAACTTTTCGTTATGTGCGTTTTTTAAACAATTATAATATCACATGCTTCAACGGTGAAGGAAAACATCGTGAGGGAACCTGCACGCCTGAGAGAACTCCATAATGTTCTCAAAAGCGTGTGAAGTCTGCCGATCCGCACATGGCCAGCGTGGACTATGGCCAAACCCTTCTCATATTGAAAGGAGACCCGTGCTCTGTAGTGAACCGAGAATGGGTTGATCGTAATTGTTTCCTTAGGTAGAAATAAGTCCTCGTCGATATGTTATATCATACGGAAATTTTTGAAACGAAACATAATATGTGTAATCTCCGAAAGCAATGCTTATATACCAACGGTATCACTGTTAACGCTATATTGAACTTTATATACGCCAATTTTAATATTTAACCAATCATTGCTGTATTTCAAAGCGATAACGTCATACCATTAAAATAAATTACGGCACACGCCTGCTTTAAATAAAATCACAAAATAACTTTCTTTAATTGAGATTGTGTTTGTTTCAGCCAAATCAAAAGCCAAATTAATTATTATAGTTACAAAGTAGTCATTTGAATCTTAGAAAATTAAAAAATATTAAGTGTTAATTAAGGAGATCTGCAAACTAATCTCTTATGTGTATTTTTGGTTTTGTGTGCTGTCATTGATTTATATGATGTCGGGACTGCATGTCTACCCATGAAACCTAACCTCAGATCTGTAAATACAATTAATCACCACGGCTTCATTTAAAGGAAAATCTAGATTAAGGAACACATCGAAAATGCCGAAAGGTAAGTGCTAATAAATGGGATATTAATATGTTTATTAATTTTAATGTAGTTATATATATTTTTTGTTATATTATGTATACTAACTGTTGCAAGGTAATAAACAATTTGATAAACTGTATAGATTGCCGTTCTATAAACTATTTAAATAAACGCTATTGCTTATGTAAAACAGAAATGGGATATAGATTTAAGTATTGAAAAAACTTTACTACCAGACTTGTCAGATGGCATGATACTAAGAAGTAATTATAGTGCTCAGTCTTTTATTTCCGTGGTATCTTCATCTGAATTTATACCAAATTTTTGCAGAAACACAAAAACCTTACTATACCTACTCATTCTGTTTAGACTTAACCAAAGTATGATTCCAGAGTATGTATACGAAAATTCTGCTCCTTATCGTACCTCCGTGGCGCAGCGCGTGCGCTGATGCATTTTAATAGTTGGAGGTCCTGGGTTCGATTCCCGGCTCGAGTCTGGTCTAGTGGGAGGCCTCGGCCGTAGCTTGTTACCACCCTACTGACAAAGACGTGTCACCAAGTGATTTAGCGTTCCGGCACGATGTCGTGTATTTTTTTTTTCGGACTGACTATTAGCTGTGATAATCCTATTGCTTGCGACAGCGCAACCGTAGAAACCAATTAGGAGTAAGGGTTTACCATACCTCTAACAGGTTAGCCCGTTACCATCTTAGACCGCATCATCACTTACCATCAGATGAGATGCCGTCAACGACCTTGTGGTGTATAAAAAAGAAAACTATTAGGTCCGCTTAAATACACGAAAGATTTAGTAATGTTTACTCCGTAACTTTAGTCTGGTTTCGTCGGCGCGACGTGGAATTTCACATTTTAATGGACATTAAATGTAATCTATTAAATGATTAAATATAATGCGTCAAAGTGAACAAAAACGTTATAAAAGAAGTCTGCAATAAAATAAAGCCACAAACTCACAACGTGCATCTAGTTACCATATCATTACAATATATCTACATAGGATTTGTTAAATATTCTCAATACTAGAATTTTTGTTTGAATCTGAGAAGAACAATAAACAGCAAGTGTAATTTGCTATATTCCGCCGACAACCGGGAGATTTGTATAATATAACACCACACAAAATCTTTCACTAGAACCTCTACGCACGTTTCGACCCGACACCGGATCATCCTCAGGAGATGTTGACTTCACAAGCGAGAAGTCACTTTAAGTCACGGACTTCCGCAAAATAACGCCTGCTTCTATTCATTATTTGTATCTGAGAAACAAAAATTATGTTGTTTATGTTTATATAACCCCATGACTGATTATATTGTAACGCTTACTGATCGATTCGACTGCGACTAAGAAAAATTACCAAGGCGATAACATTGGAATTTTAATTCCATCGCTATGCTAGAGGTATTTCAGTTGTTCCATAAGAAACCTCAGCTGTTTTATATGGATTAAATACAGCATATGATTCATTTATATATTTATCGTGCAAATAAATAATAACCATAAAGTAAATAAAAGCGGTGATAGCCTAGTGGTTGGGGCGTCAGCCTCCTAATCAGAGCTCCGCAGTTCGAATCCGGGCACGCACCTCTAACTTTTCGGAGTTATGTGCGTTTAAAAAATAAATTAAATATCACTTGCGTCAACGGTGAAGGAAAACATCGTGAGGAAACCTGCACGCCTGAGAGTTCTCCATAATGTTTTCAAAGGCGTGTGAAGTCTGCCAATCCGCATTTGACCAGCGTGGTAGACTATGGCCAAACCCTTCTCATATTGAGAGGAGACCCGTGCTCTGTAGTGAGCCGTTAATGGGTTGATCATGATGATGCTAATAAAGTATACTAGCGAACGTGCTAGAATTCAAATAGTAACATTTCATCTTTGTACACTAAATTCCACTAAAAGTACTATATACCTGAAAACCTATAAATCGTTGTTACGCGTAAAAATTTATCAAATACTTAAGCAATTTTTTAATTTTTTTACTTGCCAGCCATGCATATCTGTTAAATTTCCTGTTGGAAATTTTAATTATATGACGAGAAATTGGAAAAGGAAATCCCGTTGTTTCCTCAAAAGTAAAAACAGATATGGAAGAAACTTAAGTTCAATTAGAACTGTTTTATAGCACGACTCACGTGGCTGATCTCATGATGTCATCGCGAATAAACCGCATCGTCGATTTCAAGGCTGAAAAAGAATGTATTGTGTTATTATTTTGCGATACAAATCGCCCTAAATGCCACTATGGTATTTTAGCCACAAACAAGGAGAAACGATTTATACATCCCTCGATTTCTATTTGGGTTGTTCTTACGCTGAATGCCTCGAGCCGGCGCGGCGCGGCTTTTAATTAAAGTACCTCGATTCGCCCGAAATTAATATCTGGTTCGGAACATCTGATACTTTAAATAAAATAGGATAGCTCGAATGCTTTCATCTAAAGCGACCCTCGGAAATATCTTGGCTCAGATGTTCTCGTATAAGATTGTCTAGGATGTAAGGAACACCACATATAATATATAAAGATAACCATGTATATGATTCCCAAAATTGATCTCTTAATATTGCAATTAAAAACCTATCCAAGATTTTACCAGTTGTCAATCAATCGGGGGTTCAACTTCTGGTTTTGAATACTAACATGAGTAAAAGTTAAATAACTCGTGTAACACCCTTACACCTTATGACGAGAGCATCCAAACAGCTATGATATAAGCTATGATAGCCTAGTGGTTAATAAGTCAGACTCCTAATCAGAGGTCGAGGGTTCAAACCCGGGCACGCACCTATAACTTTACAGAGTTATGTGCGTTCTTAAGCAATTATTTTAATTGCTTAAAAACGTAAGCTAACTAACTTGTAAGCGTATGTATGTACGAAGCTATGATAGCCTAGTGGCAAGAACGTCTGCCTTCTAATCAGAGGTCGGGGATTCGAACCCGGGCACCTTTAACTTTTCGGAGTTATGTGCGTTTTTAAGCAATTAAAATACCACTTGCTTCAACGGTGAAGGAAAACATCGCGAGGAAACCTGCTCGCCTGAGATTTCTCCATAATATTCTGAAAGGCGTGTGAAGTCTGCCAATCCGCACTTGGCCAGCGTTGTGGACTATGGCCAAACCCTTCTCATATTGAGAAGAAACCCGTGTTCTGTAGTGAGCCGATAATGGGTTGATCATGATCCAAACAGCAATCTGCATCATGACAAAAGTATGCCCTAAATACAATGAAGTTATATAAAGCGTAACCTCCAATACCGATAACACTTCTTTAAGACAGATGTCTGAACAGTTCACTATTAAGCCGGCGCGATGTTCTACAACGTCGGTTGATTGGAGATCTAAAGTTACACTGTTGACGCCACTTGAATCAATGAAGTGCCATTGGCTCATTGTTTAATCGTCTGTTTTATCAGCTGTAATGGCCATACTCATGATGCCTACACATGCGACGTATAAAGTAGCATGTTTCATTGCTTCTAATGACACTGCAATACTAAAGTGGCCGAGGGATTTTCAATTTGGAATCGTTACGCTCGTATCTTGTGAGAGTTCAAATGAGTTCTGGGAATTTCCTCGCGTTGATGCAATAGTATTACAGGACACTATATCATATGTTATAAGTACGCTAGAATATATTGTGTTCAATGACATTATTTCTAAAAACTATTGCACAAAGTATTTGAATGGAGCATCACTCGATTAATCAAAAACTTTATTGGAATAATCATCAATCAAAATCATTGTATGCACTTTGGTGGTGATGTCTACATACGTCTCCTCACATACTATCACTTAAGTCTAACCACCAATAAATTCACTATATTTTTTTTAGTTATGACTTTTTCGGTTTTACTCATTATCTTGCGCATAAACCGCACATGATTTTATATCAGAGGAATCCCAATATTCCATTATGAATGAAGGATGTTCAACTAAAATGTTAATAAAATTCTATCATCATGATCAACCTATTACCAGCTCACTACAGAGCACGGGTCTCCTCTCAATATAAGAAGGGTTTGGTTATAGTCCACCACGCTGGCCATGTGCGGATTGGCGGACTTCACATGCCTTTGAGAATATTATCAGAACTCTCAGGCGTTCAGGTTTCCTCACGATGTTTTCCTTCACCATTGAAGATATTTTAATTTTTTTAAAACGCACATAACTCCGAAAAGTTAGAGGTGCGTTCCCGGATTCGAACCGCCGACCTCTGATTAGGAGGCTGACGCCCTAACCACTAGGCTCCATTCAAATTCTATCATTGTTTTATAAAGATGTCGCTTAGAACAATAACTCTAACAGTTATTCAATAGTTTCTTTATATGTGAGGATTTTTACGATGTGCTGAATACTTTTGCCAGCAATGGGATTATAATGGCCCACAACATTAGTGCTACTCAATCCACGCTCATTTGCTTATCTTAGAAAAGTGCCAGAACAATGACAACGTCACAGAATCCACCGAACATGTCACACTCAACACTATAAACAGGAAACGTTTATGCCCATTAAGCACCACTGTGCAAGCGCATACATTGGAAAGAACAATAACCATTTGCCTTGATTGCTGCGCCTCGGGCACACG
This sequence comes from Lasiommata megera, assembly GCA_928268935.1. Classification (NCBI taxonomy): domain Eukaryota; kingdom Metazoa; phylum Arthropoda; class Insecta; order Lepidoptera; family Nymphalidae; genus Lasiommata; species Lasiommata megera. Next base: position 10,233,365 of record OV743326.1, read on the forward strand.
CTATTGTGTACCGAATGCCTACGTCTCTATTGATTACGGTCTACGTACTGACCCACGCATTGTTGAGCTAAAAACGAATTCAATTTCGTTATTGCTTTCGCGAGTCTTACATGCTATTTTTAGCCATAAAATCACTAAACTAATGCTTGAAAAATTTAAATACTCAACAACAGTTGTTGCGTTTCCATTTAAGCAGTTTCGATTTGTGATAAACTGGGATTTATGACCTTGAGCGTATTATCCAAGGCCGATGCAAGTTACAAATCTATTGAGAGTCTCTGTCTGATCTGAGTCTATTTTAGTTAACTCCTATTAAACCAACCGAAGGGTTAAACCTAACCTCAGCCTCCACATAGTAGAGCCTTTATTCGCGAGATTTTGGAGAAATATGAAATGCGTAATAACCACTATTTATCAGATAGCTTAAAATTTACAGACTGGTCGTAAATAAAATGCGATTAATAGCTAATGTTTGTAGATTGACTATGTTATTAAATATGATTGAATTTCTGGGAAATTACTAATATAGATCGAGTGGATGAAAGTTTCCTTATACTTTTACTTCTAATCAAAGTAGAGCGATTACATAGCTGTGCGAAAGTAATTTCCTTGCTCATTAGCGCTCGTTAACCCATTGGCTATCACTGTCTGTCGCCATTGAAACGAGCGACCACATTAACACCCGTAATCAAAGAAATTACTAAGTCTTCTCACAGTGCACCCATATGCACTTTGTAGATTCCATTATTCCAATAATTTTATCTTGTAAGCAATTCAATCGCATATTTATGAATCGAACCATTTCAGTATTCGAACTAACTTACAAACTTTATGTTTTTTGAATAGGAAATGATACTTTCTTTTTACACACTACAAGTTAGCCCTTGACGACTAACTCACCTGGTGATGCTGCAGTCTTAGATGGTAGTGGGCTAACCTGTTAGGGGTATGGTAAACCCAAACTTCTAATCGGTTGAAACGTCTCTGACAGTGGGATGGTAACACGGCTAAAGCCTCCCACCAGAATACACTTGTAAATTGATAATTCTGCCTTGCTTAATTTAAATAATAGTTAGAAGCACATTGTAAATTATATCATAATTTCTTTTTATAAAAATTGCTCTTCGCAAACAATTTTTATTTTTATTTGATCTGATAATTTCAGACAGCGATGTTAGAGGTAAATAATCTATTTGCCAGTCGAGAAACATTATTTGTTCTATTGCAATTTATGATGACTATTCTCACGTTAATTGATTTTTTTACGACTGTATTCTACTGTAGAATAGAAGAGTAATAAAATGTTTTAACGGTTGCGCTTGTGACAAAGTTGGTAAACTATTCAAGAGCGTAACTAATTAGGGACCGCGGGGATGTACGCCGCCTTGCTTAACTTTAAAATTAATGTAATAGAAGTACTAACTACCTGAGACGGGGTAACTAAGTGTAGGTATGTCACAAGAAAGTCTTTGACTATACAAGGGTCACACACTACACAGGCAGCTCCTTTATTCTTCTATGACGACACCGACAAAGGCGTGTCGCCCAGCGATATAGCGTTCCTGCACGATATCGTGTAGACACCAATTAGGAGTATGGGTTTTCCTTACCCCTAACAGGTTAGCCCGCCACCATCTTAGTCTGCATCATCACTTACCATCAGGTGAGATTGCCGTCAAGGGCTAACTGGTAGTCAAAAAAAAAATGGCATCCGTGGCGCTGCGCGTGCGCTGTTGCATCTTAAAGTCTGAGGTCCTGGGTTCTATTCCCGACTAAAAGCTGGTCTGGTGAGAGGCTTAGGCCGTGGCGTTTGGCCACCAAGTTGGCGTGCTGCCAAGTAATTTAGCGCTCCGGCACGATGTCGCGTAGAAAGCATTTAGAATTTACCATACCCTTATAGATTAGATCAGGTTAGTCTGCGTTATCACTTACCATCATATGAGATTGCCGTCAAGGTCTAAATTGTAGTGGAACAAAAAAAAAATGCTTTCTTCAATTTTCTAGGCAGTGTATACACTACTGATGATCATAGTACCAATCAATTCGAATACTTTTTAGCTAGAGTAAATGACCGATGACACTACATTAAGCGAGTCGTGAGGTAATATCGTGCTAAAACAAAATAGTGTTTGATTAATGAAGCTTAGTTACAAAATCAAAATGTTCAATAATGTTGGAAAAAATATTTTCTTTGATTTAAATGTGTCGAAGCTAATAGTAACTATAGGTTTGTTGTGGTCTCAATTTCCAACACTGCTGCATTATACACTAGCTAAGCTAATAGTAGTTACATGTTTGTTGAGGTCTCAATTTCCAACACTGCTACATTATACACTAGCTAAGCTAATAGTAGCTATATGTTTGTTGAGGTCTCAATTTCCAACACTGCTGCATTATACTCTAGCTAAGCTAATAGTAGCGATATGTTTGTTTAGGTCTCAATTTCCAACACTGCTACATTATACACTAGCTAAGCTAATAGTAGCGATATGTTTCTTGAGGGCTCAATTTCCAACACTGATACATGGCTAGTAAAAACTCAGTTTGACTTGACATGATTTACACCTTAATAGTAACTAAATCGTAGACAACTAAATAGTATAAAATATAACAGGAAGGAAAAAAATACCTACAAATAAACCTTCTCTAACCGCAGCGTATTGATATTAAAGTCAGTCGACTTACAAAATGTCTGCCTATTGAAATCAGACGTTTAAATGTCAACAGTGACAAATGTCCAACATCCGCTTACTTTCATTTGTCTGGAACGTCATGTCGTATTACTAACAAGTGTTAACTTTCACATGTTTTAGACTAACTCAGGTAGATATGAAAGACAAGGTAATTTTTTATACCTATATATCTTATAATGATAACTTCTCATTCTCATATATCGGATTCACACATGAAGTATCACGGTGTAATGTAGTGGCAGCCCGGTTACGCTGTGGCAACCAATAGGGTTTGTACAGCTAATAGACAGTCCGAAAAAAAAATGTGATGTAGTGACATACTAAATTATTTTTTTTTATATTTGACAGACAGGTCTGTAAACAACCACGAGGGCTTCATATTAGGTTTTTTAATCCCGTTGATAGCTTAAAATGTACTAAGGTATATTGAAAAAGTATACCTATTGAAATATACTTGACATCGAAATGTCGGAAAGATGGTCGATATTAAGAAAAATTAACTAGATATAACACATATTATGTGTATTCTTCTATCTCTCTATAGTCCCAACCTTTACCTCTGAAGACGGTTGGTTGAATTTTCATCGGTTACATTGAATCCATTGTTTTTTTTTCCCACTGTTTCGCAGTATACTGAAGTTGGATTTGCTGTCGTGTTTCGTTGCTTTCTGACAGGATCTGATTTCTAACCGATCATACGCGATACGAAACGCGTAATTATAGAAAAACACAACATATTGTATGCTAACTTAAATAAAGATAAAAGAATATATTCAGATAGGATAGTTTGGGATTCTCTCAATATTGCAGTTTTAGATCTAATTTTAAGAACCTTTTTAACCTTTAAGAACCTTTGGGCTAACATTTAGCTTACCTAAGAAAATACCTAAGCAAAAAAAGAAAAGCAAATTATAATTACAGATTGCATCACAATATTAAAATCACGACAAAATTTAATGGAGCATTTATAAAAAAGATGACACCGGCTAGCAACAGTCATAAAAGTTACGCAACACGGGTTGGTCACAAATTTTGTTGGTTCTCGATATGTTGTCTTCGTAAAGATGTGTTGTAAAACTGTCTTTTAATCTCCAACTAATTATAAAGGGTAGTTTTACCGACCTGATCTCCATCTTATTTGATATGGGTAGTTTTATACCTAAAATAAAAAATAGAAGCTGTGATAGCCTAGTGGTTAGGACGTCCGCCTCCTAATCAGAGGTCGGGGGTGCGAACCTGGGCACGCACCTATAACATTTCGGAGTTATGTGCGTTTTTAAGCAATTAAAATATCACTTGCTTCAACGGCGAAGGAAAACATCGTGAGGAAACCTACACGCCTGAGAGTCCATAATGTTCTCATAGGCGTGTGAAGTCTGCCTATCCGCACATGGCCAGCACGGTGTACTATGGCCAAACCCGTCTCAAATTGAGAGGAGACCCGTACTCTGTAGTGAGCCGATAATGGGTTGATCATGATGATGGTGATATACCTAATATGCTCCATGTTTATCTTATGATGTTACGATATAAAAAATATATTCACTACTTTTTCCTGTAGTGTTTTAACAATAAGAAAAAAACCCGTCGTAATGCGTACCTAACCAAAAGACTGGCTTAGATTATAAGACAAGTAAAATAGGTGTACTCGGTTTCTAGTTGACCATTGAATATGCAAACTAACGCGGAAAACTGAGTTTGAATTGAAATTCTATCAAGGAACTAAATTATTGCTAAAGTTATATCCCAATCAACCGACGTTAGGACAATTAAAGACGTCTCGTTTTTGACAAGTAAGCTGACGTTCGTTCCCAGGCTTTTGCTAGTCTCGCATTCAAATGCTTTGCAGGTGTTATTTGAGCTTCGCAACGGCATCGGGAGGTGTCATACATCTACGTCTAATTAAGGGGCTAATTAAACAATAACATACATACGTCATCGAACAACGTGTGCAATATTATAGGGAATGTTTTCATTTTATGTTTTAGGCGACGCCGATATGTCGCTGAAGCAGGGCAGCGGCACCGGCAAGGTCCACTTCGGTGGCTTGGACGATGTGTCCCTGTACGGCACACCCGTGGAGCCAGCACCCCCGGCCCCTGACGCCAAGCAGGTACGCTAGATTCACTGTCACAAATACCTGTGACATTTCAGGCAACCTCTTCATCACTTCTTTGACAAAATTTACGACATCCTTTGTTGGAGGTCCTGGGTTCGATTCCCGGCTCGAGTCTGGTCTGGTGGGAGGCTTCGGTCGTGGCTTGTCACCACTCTAACGACAAAGACGTGTCGCCAAGGGATTTAGCGTTCCGGCACGATGTCGCGTAGAAACCAACGAGAAGCTTACTACCAAGCTACCATACTCCTTACAGGTTAGCCCACTACCATCTCAGAACGCATCATCACTTACCATCAGGTGAAGATGCCGTCAAGGGCTAACTTGTGGTGTATACAAAAAAAAACATGTGTCCAAATAAATATGTAATACCAATATGAACTTATGACTTGTGACCCGTGACATGTTTGTGACATAACAGTCATAAAATACCTGTAACAAATGACTTGGTAATAAATTTATTGCGAAATCGACTGACCTAAACCCTGCTTGTAATGTTTTATCTAAAGTGAACGATAAAGTGTATTTAGTAGAACAAGCAATAACCAGATCTCCTCATCTCTAAGCAGGGGTTTCTGCGCAACCAGCTGCAGGCTCTCTTCCAGCCCACCGACAACAAACTCGCCATGAAGCTCTTCGGCTCCAAGAAGGCCCTCATGAAGGAGCGTATAAGACAGAAGGCGGCGGGGCATTGGGTCATCCACCCGTGCAGTAGTTTCAGGTGAGTGACAGTCTCTTTGTTTGACTAATGTGTTAAAAGGACAATAGTTTTATTTAGTAAAGATATATTAATCACTAGGTATTCTCGACTATAGACGTCAAACTCCTAGTCAGAGGTTGGGGGTTCGAACACGGAACACCTATAACATTTCGGAGTTATGTGCGTTCTTAAGCAATTAAAATATCACTTGCTTCAACGGTGAAGGAAAACATCGTGAGGAAACCTGCACGCCTGAGAGTTCTGCATAATGTTCTCAAAGGCGTGTAAAGTCTGCCAATCCGCACATGGCCAGCGTAGTGGACTGTGGCCAAACCCTTCTCATATTGAGAGGAGACCCGTGCTAGTGGACCGAGAATGGGTTGATCATGATGATGATTCTTTTATTGTATCACTTTAGTTTATTTCTATAAAGATTCTTTAAAAAGTAGAACATTGCGTGTACTTAGATCAGGTTCTCTTTTTATCTCATAAATCTCAGAGGTGCTTGCATTGTACCGGTCGGTTGTACTCCCATGTGTATTTTTTTGTGCGATGCCGTTAAAATGTTTTATAAATATGAGAACGTTACATTGAACATGCTTTAATGGATTGAATTGGGATTAAAATTTATATTTAGTTTAAGTTTGTCTAATAAAATTTATATTTAGTCAAAGAAGTATGTTGTTTTGGGCTCACTACAGACCACGGGTCTCCTCTCAATATGAGACGGGTTTGGCCATAGTCCACCACGCTGGCCACGTGCGGATTGGCAGACTTTACACGCCTTTGGGAATATTATGGGGAACTCTCAGGCGTGCAAGTTTCCTCACGATGTTTTCCTTCACCGTTGAAGCAAGTGATATTTAAGTTACAACAGTCAATACAGCTCATTAAAAAGTATGAAAAATATAAGTTTCAACAAAACTTTACTCTTTTGTAAATAAAATGGAGGTTATACGACGCAGTGGACGTATTATTCCGTCAAATAAAATGTTACAGTTTGAAACGTTAACGCAAGCTATAAAAGTTTCAATTGCATCCATCCACGCTCGTTTCATTTCCAGCGTCAGAAGTCGTATGTCGTAAACTAGTACTTAAATGAAAGTTCCGAGTCCTTAAACGTCACCAAGGCACCGCGCATACGTTCTTTATATACAGAAATATATAATAAAAATAATGGTAATACTGTAAGTTCTAATAAAAATAAATATACATTGGTAGCGTGCACGCGAGAAATGGAAACGAATTTGCGTGTAATCTATGTTGGTGTTATATAAAGAGTTACTTAGACACATAGGCTTGCATACACACATGCATGAATTAAATCAAATAAAATCAAATCAAAATAGCTTTATTCATGTAAACCTATGACAGGCATCTATGAATCGTTCATATATAAAACATTTTTCATTATTTTTATTCGTGAAGTGATGGTGATAACTACACTCACCAACCTAAAATTATTACTCACCGTCCGACCCCCCCCGTTATCCTAAACATCGCCTAAGCCGAGGTTCGGCCTCAAAGGAGGCGCCCTTAGGCAGACGTTCCCTTAGTTTCTTCGAGCCCTATGGCTCAAAATTACTTCTAGCAGAGCTTCTTTCTGAAGCTCGCCAAACACCCCGGTTACCCTGTGGCAACCAATAGGGTTAGTACAGCTAATAGACAGTCCGAGAAAAAATAAATAAAAAATAAGAGGGTACCAATCGCACCCAGGTGTAAGAAGAAGTAAGGCTTAAAAGGCATCATCTGCTTTAAAATCCCATAAAAGATTCTTTTAGGTGATAATACAGTACCTACTTAGTAAGTTATGATGGTGAAACAATGCCGACCTGACACTGAATAGCTCTTACATGTGATGATAACGCCTGCAGGATAAAGACTTGCACAGGCCATAGGCTTGTGAGCACTAATGTACGTGTCATAGCAGTAAAACTGTCATTAAAAGTGATTTTAATGACAGTATTGACAGACACAATAATAACATTCTATAACAATGATGTTAGATACTGTATTACATTTCCGCGCCGGCCAATGACTATGCACCGTTTGAATTAGACTTACAATGTATATTTCTCTTATATACGTTATGGCCTTCTGGTGTAACAAATTAACCTTAGGAGCTGACCTGAATAAAATTTAACATTTCATACATACATCTCTTACTCAGAGATCGGCGGTTCGAATCCGGGCACGCACCTCTAACTTTTCGGAGTTATGTGTGTTTTTAAACAATTAAAATATTACTTGCTTTAACGGTGAAGGAAAACATCGTGAGGAAACCTGCACGCCTGAGAGTTCTCCATAATGTTCTCAAAGACGTACGAAGTCTGCCAATCCGCATATGGCCAGCTTTGACTATGGCCGAACCCTTCTCATATTGAGAGGAGACCCGTGCTCTTTAGTGAGCCAATAATGGGTTGATCATGATGATGATGACATATTGATAGAGCTTCGTAAGACTTTCCTGTCATAAAAAATCTACCTATACAGAAATTATCTTCCCAGCTACGCTACGAAAGCAGTTTATAAGTGCCAATAAAACAGCCTTCAAGAAAAGAACGTAATAATGGAGCGGATATGCATATAAAAAGCGCAGTAGGGCCTTCATCTACTATTCTTCTTTCTTTTATAATGGCTTCTGAACACAATTAAATCACACTATTACCGTTCTGAATCACTTTATGGGACTAGTTTTTTAAACAGCGATAATTCAAACTTCAAAGATGGAAAATCATTCTCCGCTACCATAAATGTGACACTGCGCTAGAGACTATGACAGTCCTCCGTCACTCTTATCAGAGACTTACCACCAAATATAATATATAATTTTGAATGAACCGCCATAAATCATGATTTAACCAACTCGGACATGAAAAAAAAATATATATTTCTTCATTATTGAAATGCGTAGTTAAAGATGGTGGATCTAGATTAATCTCTACTTCCATACGCTTGGTTGTTGATCCTAAGAATTCGGAAATACAGTTGAATCAATCTAAACAACGACTTACTCGTAAATATAAGTTTAGGAGATAATTTTAGAAAAAACCTTAAACAGGCCTCGAAATTCTATGCAGGCAGTTTGGCAATGAGTAGATTTATCAAAGTTCAACCCAAATTTAATTAGGTCCCATCAAATATTCCCATTAACAAAATTAACAAGGAAGCCATTCAAGCTCCCTGCCAAGCTCTGAATCTTTAAAATTCACTCAAAAAACATAATTTCTAAGGGAAATATTAGCTTGCTGTTTTGGACGCCAATTTACTTAATAATATAGAGAATATTTTCTTACGAACATAAATACTGCCAGATATACATATAAAAATTATTGAAAACAGTAATTCAGGCGCTTCATTAAACTTAAATCTATAAACTGAAGACGATAATGGAGCCTATTCTATTGTACCTATATTATCTCAATATAAATTGAATTAAGATAATGTAGGTAGAAAAAATAATGCCATCTTTTTCCACAGGAAATATTGTGTAAGGGATTGTACAAATTGTGTAAGGCAAAGGTAAGATTGCGTAACCTTTAGAGCTCTTAGTTGCTCTTGTTAATAGTTTATTAATGATAAACTACTAAATTGGCAACTGATTTTTTTATTATAAATAAAATATAAAATATAAATTTATAAAATGGCTGTTTGCAAAGGACTTGTATGAAAATTTTAGTTTGTACTGGAATTGTATAAAAAATTTAAGAATTCCTATGTAACGTCTCAAAAATATTGTAATATTTTAGTTAGTTAAATAAAATAAAATAAATAAATAAATAATGGAACTGACACCGATTCTTCGTCGAGCCAAAGAACTTAATTTATATTAATGTAAAAAGAGGTTACCACGAGGTGATATGGTTGTAAACAGAATGTTACTCAATGACAATATACAAATAAAGGAATCGTCTATGCGTGTCAATGATAAGAATGCGTTCACGACTATTTATACTGGGTGCAATTAAGTTGTTATAAAAAAAAATATTGTTTGATGTTGCAACTTTTCGATTCTCCTACTTAATCAATTTTATATAAAGAATTGAGAATTATGTAACTAGGGAACGTAGTTTTTTCGTTCGCTAAATGTTACCATACCTATTACACTACAATACTTTTAAAGTCTTCATCTTTTCGAGCATTATTTAAATGAGGTGTTCTAAAATGATAAAAACATTCACAAGAATTAAACTTTTTTAACCTATTTTCTTTCATTTATATTACAACCTTCCTTTCTTCTATTTTTGTAATAAACTTTCCACTATAAAGTAACGAAAAGATTGTTTGAAATTATAAGACAAGAAAAAAGAGTACATTCGAATATTTTCTGTAATAGCAACACCGCGGTAAATGTCATCCATCACTAACACAGAACGGAACACGAACACTAACCCAAATTACGTATTTACATTTACTTACTTACTCGTTTTAATTATTGAGTACCTGAAATGAAATTGTAAGCACTTGCAAATTGTAGCTAATTAAATTTAAAAGCCAAAGTTGTCTGTTAATATTATTTTATGAATTTTTTTCGTTGAAATACTTTAGCAACGTGAACATTATTCAGAAAGTGGAGCATCCCATTTCCATTTCATTAAATAGCAATAGGTTCGTTGTAGGCACTCATTCGCCTATAAACGTGGAATGAGAAAGCTTTTTAAATGAAATTTAACGAATACACACTTCGGGATTTTCTAAAAAGCTATCTGTTTATACATCTATGGTGGTCTTTACAAATTGTAATGAAGACATCTTTTAATACTGACTGAGTAGAATTTTTGTTTGCAATTATGTTTACGAGTACCTACCGGAATTTTTTCTAATTATTTTTATAAGCCAAATCTCTCACTTGTTTTATATGCTTGAGTAAATATATATAAGGAAAAACTTATTTTATATTATATAGTTATTGTAATTTTCTGATTACATTATATATCTTAACATCAACGAATAAAAGTAAATTAAAAGTATTTCACGGGAAGCTCCGTTAAGGTATTGTGGGATTTTAGACAATGCAAGTGCTTCACCATTTAAGGTACATTGATTCGTGTGCGAGCGGTGTATAGAAATTTAGCCAAAGATTATTTTTCCATACCTCTATACTTAGGTGCTTTTTAACTCAAAACAAAGAATAAAACATATACATATACTTCCACACATTCACACACACGCTCTCAAACATACACACACTTGCTAATTATTGATTGGAAGGAACAACTCCCTGCAACACAGGTTGTCTTAATGTAGAGGGAATCATACTATGTTAGTCTCACTGTAATTTAAACCGTCCGACACCCCCGTTATCCCAAACGTCGCCTAATCCTCACAGGTTCGGCCTCAAAGTAGGCGCCCTTTGGCAGACGTTCCCTTAGTTTCTTCGAACCCTAGGGAACCCTACCCTCAAAATTTCTTCTGGCAGAGCTTCTTTCCGAAGCTCGCCAAACAGCCCGATTACGCTGTCGCAACTAGGGTTAGCACAGCTAATAGTCACTCCAAAACAAAAAAAATAAATGGTATTTAGAAACAATATAATTTTATTATTATATGATATTTGTAACTACATTTAATACTACTTTAATATGCTTAAGTTACCAACGTTTAGAATCATTTCTAAGAGCTAGTTGCGAGCGAGGTGACAGCTTCCGGCCGGCTAGGTTAGCTTGATCACGATAAACCATACCTACCGATCGATCAGATGTCCGTGATTCAATACCGGTTTATGATTGAACATAATTTATTACGCTTTCTACACAAAGCAATCCTTCAATAAATATCCAATGTTACATATACGAGTATATAACAAAATATCTACCAGATGTACGCCTATTTCGGCCTGGTACTATGAGTTCGTGAACAGAAAATCTTAATACCTAACAACTTTAGCTTTAGAAGAGGTAGCCTGGAAGAGATCGCTTTTAGTGATAGGTTCGCCTTTTGCTATTATGTTACGTATTTTTTCCACTTTTCTTTTATAAATTCAAATTCAAAATAATCTTTATTCAAATAGTCCTTTAAAAGGCACTTTTGACGCGTCAATAATTTACATAGTGGTGATTTAATGGTGATAACTACATTCGTAAACTTAAAGCTGAAGCTATGAGGGTTCCAAACGCGCCCTAGTCTAAGAAGAAGCCCACGACAAACATAACTGGGTTTTTTTTTTGTTATCACCATCTCACATAATCAATAATAAAATTATAGTACCTATGGAGATATGGAGCAATTCCACCCAAGCTTTTTTATTGTTTATATAATCCTTAACATAAATTGTGAAGATTATTTATATTTTTATTGTGCAATAAAGTTGTTTAAAATAAAATAAATAAAACTTTTTATTTTATAAGGATTAGTTGCTAATATCAGTTCGCTAGTAATAAGTACTAACAAAGGTTCAGTAATTGTTTTTGTAACACCATATTATGGGTAATGTCGTTATGCCTGAAATAAAAGTTTATTTATTCATTTATTTTTATTTATTCTGTTTTCGAAGTCGACCCCGAGGCGCCTTTTAATGCGTAAACCTGTCCTGTAGTTAGTAGTAAAAATTGTTTTTGTGTTTATTTATTTTTCGTACTTTTATGTGTTTTAGAACACACAGTATGAGTAAATTCATCCATTTATTTGTATTTATTCACAAAATGGTATCCCATATCGCTAATTTAAAGTTTCCGCAATCTTACATTCTTTTGCATTTCTCACCGAACCCAGCGATGTATGCATTAAAACTTGTAAAACGAAAAACAAACTAAGCTTGTACCGCTTTTCTTAAAGTTGAATATTCTTATACTTGAAAACGCTTCGGAACTTTTGTCGATTTCTATTTTCCAGCCTATTGCGGGGAATCGTTCTGCAAGAGGTTTTATTGATACAACGTAAACTCAAATTTTTATTCATAAAAATTCAAACTTCTTCACTGTAATTATTTTACATTATTAAATATACCTCAACTAATAGTAAATAAAGTAAGCAATTAAAGAAACGGATATTTACGTATATATACTTACGGATACGGATTTCGACCTCCGTGGCGCAGCGCGCACGCTGTCAGATTATAAAGTTGGAGGTCCTGGGTTCGATTCCTGGCTCCAGTCTGGTCTGGTGGGAGGCTTCGGCCGTGACTAGTTACCACCCTACCGACAAAGACGTGTCGCAAAGCAATTTAGCGTTCCGGCACGATGTCGCGTAGAAACCGATAGGAGTATGGGTTTACCATACCCCTTACAGGTTAGCCCGCTACCATCTTAGACTGCATCATCACTTACCATCAGGTGAGATTGCCGTCAAGGGCTAACTTGTAGTGGATAAAAAAAAAATATTTTCTGCTTTTACTCGTAGCTTTACTGAACTTCATAGTAAACTGTGTCGTAAACCAGATTCATAAATGGTTATTTGTAAAAAAGTTATATCATCGTCAAATCTTTTTTTTTCATATGACAGTTTTAAGCACATACAAGATTTTGTTTTTGTCGCATTAAAATTTTGTACCTAAACAAAATTACATGAAAAATTAATTAATTACATGAATATTTCAATATTGATCTTTACGTACATGTAATCATCATCATCACTATCTGTCAATTAACATCCCACGGCTGGGTACAGGCGTCTTATTCCTTATAAAAAAAGGACTTCTAACATGGACCTACTATGGTAATGCTCTAAATACAGGCTGGTTTATGCGTTTTAACAATTATTATCACTATGATAAAAATGGTATAGATTGATAAACGTGCTCTCCGAGGCACGGAGCGAAAATTACTAAACCGAAAACTCAGTAACCTGACCTGGGATTTGAACCCGGGAAAACACAAATGTATCGCTATTTTTCATGACTAGCGGCAAACACACTAATGTAAATTCTAATGAAAGACATCATCATCATCATCATGATCAACCCATTACCGGCTCACTACAGAGCACGGTCTCCTCTCAATATGAGAAGGGCTTGGCCATAGTCCACCACGCTGCCCATGCGCGGATTGGCAGACTCCACACGCCTTTGAGAACATCACGATGTTTTCCTTCACCGTTGAAGCAAGTGATATTTTAAATGTTATAAACGCACATAACTCCGAAAAGTTAGAGGTGCGTGTCTGGATTCGAACCGCCGACCTCTTATTAGGAGGCTGACGCCCTGACCACTAGGCTATCACAGCATTTTTCTTTTATTTTTATTCAGCTTTTGAAAGACATAAAGAGACTTATTAGCGAAACAATAGCGTACCGGAGTCAACATAATAACACAAAGCCGTGTAGTGATCTAACACGCGTGTACACTTTAGAATATAAGCAAAGTATAGATCAAATGAAACCTATAAGGATGCATATTATGTTACAAAGTTCATAATTGTTTTATATTATCTCCCCAATAAGTATAGCGGTTTTATAATTCTATAAACAATGCTGGGTTAAATGAAAACACTCGGTAAATTAATCTTCTCTCTTCTCTTTCATGCACATGGCCAGTTTGGCCATAGTCAACCAAACTGGCCATGTGCGGATTGGCAGACTTCACACGTCTTTGAGAACATTATGTTGACTCTCAGGAATGCACCTCACGATGTTTTCCTTCACCGTTGAAGCAAGTGATATTTTAATCGCATACAAAACGCACATAACTCAAAAAAGTTAGAGGTGCGTCCCGAGGGTCGAACCCCCGACCTCGGATTAGGAGGCGACGTGTTTGGACGTATAATAGGCTAGGCTATCACAGCTTTTCTTCACTTTAGTGAAGATTAATCGAATATCGAATTTTAAGCGATGACAAAAAAAAATAACTAGTTATGTAAATTCATTCTCCTACTAATTTAATTTGAAGCAAGGCCTTACTGCACTTAATTGAATAAACTATTTTTATTCAATTATATTTAACGCTAAATTTTTTGTATCATCTGGTAAGATTTGATATGGAAAGCAAACATTTTTCCAGTTATTATATTTTGACGACCTCCGTAGCGCAGCGCGTGCGCTGTCGCTAATAAATGTTGCTCTGCTGGGAAGCTTCGGCCGTGGCTTATGACTACCCTACTGAAATTATTACATTTATCTTTATAGCCACGTACGAGTAAACTTTTATTTAACATCGTTCGATTGTTTTATCTCCCCTTAGAATTTTAAAGCATAGAATTTTTAGGCAACCCCAAAGTTTTGTAATTTTGGTAACAATCAAATTATTTGTTAGAAGAAAACTGCAAAAGCGGGTAATGCGGGTAAATAATAAAAAAAAATCTGACACGTTTTATAGTTAACAGAAGGTCTCTGTCGTATCAGACTTACAGAGATGTAATATATGAACAAATACATTTTCATTTCATTTCAAAAAAATTTCGAGTTTCAGCTCGTTAGATTGGTATATATAGATTGTTTTTTTTATCCAGTACTAATTAACCCTTGAGGGCAATCTCACCTGAAGGTGAGTGATGATGCAGTCTATGATGGTAGCGGGCTAATCTATTAGGGGTATGGTAAATCCATAACTCCTAGTTGGTTTCAACACGACATCGTGCCGGAACGCTAAATCGCTTGGCGACACGTCTTTATAGGGTGGTAACTAGCCACGGCCGATGCCTCCCACCAGACCAGACTCGAGCCGGGAATTGAACCCAGGACCTCTAACTTTATGATGTGACAGCGCGCGCTGTGCGCCACGGAGGTCGTCGCTAAGATAAATTTATAAAAGGCATTTTAATAATATTAATGATGTTTCATAAATCTTACGGTAGGTATTTACATAAACGTTTCCTTCGCCATTTCTAACTTTGACTTACAAGATTAGTAAACATTCCCATTGAATGCTTTTGTTTTATTAATGGAACAATGGCGTTGTGCTACAGTCTTACAACCGCACAATACACGTCGATGCTTCATAACAGAAATCGTTGTATACACAATCCTATAATAACCAGATTAGGGAAAATCTACCGAAACGTTAACATTATTGTTACGTAAATCCAACCTACTCGTACCATTAACCCTTCAACCATGTTTACTCTGTCGCTGGTCAATAAAGTCATGTATTATATATTATACAGTAATAGACAGCTATCTCCCCATCAGTAATTTGAAAATTGAAAGAAGAAGACAAATATTGTATATATATAGAACAGGTGAAGCGGTGATAGCCTAGTAGTTAGGGCGTCAGCCTCCAAATCAGAGGTCGGCGGTTCGAATCCGGGCACGCACCTCTAACTTTTCGGAGTTATGTGCGTTTTTAAAAATTAAAATATCACTTGCTTCAACGGTGAAGGAAAACATCGTGAGGAAACCTGCACGCCTGAGAGTTCTCCATAATGTTCTCAAAGACGCGTGAAGTCTGCCAATCCGCACATGGCCAGCGTGGTGGACTATGCCCAAACCCTTCTCATATTGAGAGGAGACCCGTGCTCTGTAGTGAGCCGGTAATGGGTTGATCATGATGATGATGATAGAACAGGTACACAGTAGTTGCAGACTAGTACCGAGGACAAACCTCTTCGATTTTTTCGGTGTCGTTATTGTAATATGAATTATATTTCCTTTTAAAATAAATAAATAAATAATAATAGTTATTAGTAAAGGGGTAGAAATGCAGTCAATAATATATTGAACCTATTTGCATTTTCGGATGGTTCCCTGTCTAAAATATTGTCTCTGGCAAAGAGATAGGCATCATATTCGTGAATCAATTCTTATATTCTACGGACACTTTTTGAGCACATCTCTGGTCCTTCTAATAAGCGGTTTAAAGCAGATAAATAGGCATTTTTTTCGTTCTTTCATCGATTTTTCACATTTGAAAGAAGAAGACAACATGTTGCGTAACTATACCACCATTCATCATTATTTACCCCATGAAATACGCGGGTTTCGTACTTAGCGTTAGCTTCAAAAAAAAGAACACACAACTCTGAAATTTAGAGGTGCGTGTTGTACCCCCCCCCCCCCCCCCCTATATATATATATTAATAGATAGTTCTTAATATAACTATAAGTGGCATGTGAGATGGTGATAGCAAAAAGAAAATTTACCTGGCTAAGTTTGTTCTTCTTAGACCGCGTCGCGTTAGGAACCCTTTAGCTTTAGTTTTAAGTTAACAAATGTAGTAATCGCCATCAAATCACTACTATGTAAATTATTGACGCGTCAAAAGTGCCTTTTAAAGGGTACTTCAGAGGTACTACAACATATAAACATTCAGCAAACTTGATTAGTATAGGAACTGGTATATTATTGAAAGAAGAGTATAAAGGCGTGTACCATTCCTCCGAGGTCCCGGAACATCGTCATTATGACTAATGCCTTCGAATTTGTTGCCTTATTAAACCTGCCAACTCGCATAGAAGCAGCAGCTTTAATTCACTCACTCCAATAAGAGAGGATGCCTGTATTCAGCGATGACACATATCTGGGTTGAGGATGATGATGCTACCTAATTTCCATCAGGAATGTCGTAAACTAAAGTGTTCCGGTTAATAACCGTGTAACTGATACGGATAGAGTCCTAACCTTCCGATATACGTGTGTACCTAATAAGAAAAACTAGCTTTTATAAAATGATGAAGGTCCAGCAATCACGGGCTCTGAGTACATGGGGATTATGCTTTTATTGAATGGAGATATAACCGGTATATAATTCAACGTAAGAGCACAAGTCCGGCGGATTTCAAAGGTCATAAGTATTAGAAGATGTTACAGTTAGCCTTTAACGTTTGCTACCTGGTTGGGTCTAGTTAGAACCTATATCAGTCAAACATAAACTACTGCGTAATAATATTATTCATTTAGAGTTTGAGGTCTAATTATTTGGTCCAACTGGTTGGATCACGGGACTCCACAGACAGTCGCTATATAAAGGTACTTTAACACACTTTTAATAGGCTTATTTTAATTATTTTTAAGGTACTTTAACACACTATTAATAGGCTTATTAATAGTGTGTTATAAAGTACCTTTACTCCAAACATTCAAATGTCTTAAAAACTAGTCAATTTAAATAATAATTTAACGAATTTTTTATGGGTATTACATTAAAACGTATTTAAGGTTATCCTACTAATATTATAAATGTGAAAGTGAAGTGAAAAACTATCCATGTAATCCATTATTCAACTTTATATTACTTTCACGTCTTTCATTTCTTTTTGGACCCAATTCTGAAGTCCACGCAGACGAAGTCGCGGGCATATACTCGTATAGTAATAATATAATAATTTTCCTACCATTTCTTCTGGGTTCAAACTCGCTCTCAAATCGTTTCATTAGATAAAACTATAGCTAAATTTTCATAGTACGTTTCGAACATCATGAAGACAAAACTGAATTGCCATATTTATCAAAGATACAACCAATCATCAATTGTTTTCTTAGTTGCTTTTTCTTTATGCATATGACACTCCTATCGTAACATATTATAAATAAATATGTAGATGACAATTTGGACGAAAACGAGTTCCCCATAACATTCTCAAAGGCTGGTGTAGTCTGCCAATCCGCACATGGCCAACGGATTACGGCCAAACCCTTCTCATAATGGATTCATCATTAAGATAATGAACTTATCTATTTTTTACACTTGTTGATATTGACAACCCTAGGTTCCGACAGCTGTATGTAGGTATTGATTATTCATCGGCATTGTTTAATGACTCGAAAAACGTGAACGGTGTGCGTAAAATCTAAAATTCATGTCTGTTCCGGACATCAAAGAACGGTGCGATGTAACAAGTGCGATTAACATTAAAGCCACTATGAACAAAAAATACACTCATTTTATGTAATTTAGTGTAGTATTTCATAAATACATCATCCTTCTACTGGAAATAAAGAAAACCTAAACTGTAGATGCAATGTTCTAGAAACATATATAAAAAATATAAACATATAATATTATTCTCCGATTCATTATTATCATCTGATATATGGGATATTTGCGATATTTAATATCACAAAAGTATAAAACTTAATGTATTCAATAAACGAATTTATTAGGAAATCATAGGTTTTCATAAAAATAGTGCTACGTATTGTGTAATATAAACTTGACTTTGTTAAACTGTCTTTGCCCTTCTTCCGTCCATTGACAAAGTTACGGATTGACGTAAATTTTTGTAGACAGATTATAGTTAATTGAGCGATGAATTATTTAGGCTACTTTTTATAATCTAAATATATTATTTTAATTATCTTTTGAAATTTTTGAAATTGAGTATCTAAGAAACGGATTTTCTAATAATATAAAGCTACTAATAATATAACATCAAAAACTATTAATAATAATTAAATAATAATTAAATAAACATAAAAAGAAACATTTCACTTACTCTTTGTGGTAGGTGTAGAAAAAAGCTACTTTATCTGTCGCACAAAAAAGAAAGACAATAAAAGTCCTTAGCCACAGACTCCGAAACAAATAGGATGGACTCTAAAAATAGGTCTTTTGTATCCCAATGAAATGAAGGAGTGGGTGCCTCTGTGCACTCAGGCCGCGATTATGTAAATATGTAGCTACACTCCTCGACGGTCGGTCTGCATTTATTTTGTAATCAAGTGACCCTCTAGTCTTACACATGTACGTCATGATTGGAAATGTTCCCATTCGGTTACGCCGATCCTTCTGATAGTGCAAGATTTTATACTTTTTAGATCGCGTGAAAGTAAACTCCAATTCGTATAGAGTCGAACTTTGCTTATCATCGTTATCATTATCACCCCATTAGCGGCTCGCTACCGGGCGGGGGTTACTCCTCAGTATGTGAAGGGTTGTAGACATAGTCTACCACACTGACGTAGTACGTATAGGTGAACTTCACGCCTTTGAGAACTTCAATGAGAATTATCAGGCACGCTGGTTTTCTCACATTAAAGCAACATTCTCACAACTTTTTTCATCACAACTTCTCCATTAAAGCAATTTTTAATTTAATTACAAATAGCTTGAATTGAATTAAAAACACACGTTATGAGTAAGCCGGGGATCTAAATCGCTTTGCTAGAATAAAAAGCCGAAGTCCTAACCACTAGTTTAGCACTGCTTGTCATTAATTACTCTAAAACTTAACTAAAACACACGCTCTGAGTAACCCAGGCGTCTAAATCGATTTGCTAAAATATAAACCGAAGTTCTAACCACTAGTTTAGCACAGTTTATCGTTACTTTAACAGTTAACACGCAAATATAGATTATAAGCTGTGATAGCCTAGTGGTTAGGACATCAGCCTCCTTATCAGAGGTCGGGGGTTCGAACCCGGGAACGCTCCCACAACTTTTCGAAGTTATGTGCGTTTTTAAGCAATTAAAATATCACTTGCTTCAACGGTGAAGGAAAACATCGTGAGGAAACCTGCATGTCTGAGAGCTTTCCATAATGTGCTTAAAGGCGTCTGAAGTGGGCCAATCTGCACATGGCCAGCGTGGTGGACTATGGCCAAACCCTTCTCATATTGAGAGGAGACCCGTGCTCTGGAGTGAGCCGAGAATGAGTTGATCATGATACAGATATACAACATTTACACAATATTGCATGTAGAAGATACAGGTACAGTAGTTAGAAATGCATTATAACATATCGCTATTGATCAACATAATGGCTATATACAAATTGGAGTAATTATTTCCAATTGACGTCAGAAATCAGAATTATGGGTCAATATGCGTCGTAACATTAACCGCATTTTGAACTTACGAGTATAAACAGAAATGATAATGCTGTATCAAAATAATATATTTAAAAAAAACATAGCCTCTTCGAATGATCGAAATTAAACGTTGATTTCAATCACAGGTAATTCTCATATTTGTTGAGTTGAAAAATGAAATTATATTTAAACAGCCTGTGGTCACGTTTTTTTATGGACAAAAAGTAAGCTCACCTCTAGGTTGCAATCAAAATATGTGCAATACAGAATTATAATCTGTTAAATACATATAAGACGGGAAAGGTAATAATCAAACAAAATTACATCTCCATAATAAGATTATAAATACGTCTAGTTTTAGTTTTTCATTAGTTGGTTTTTAACTTTATTTTCTCAATCACCACACCGATCTTAATGAAAATTATTTGCACAGAAATAGCTTCAATCATGAAGACAGACATAAGTTACTATGTATCCCCAAAATGCATTCGGAGACCGTTCGCATGGGGATGGCTTACGTTTTGGTTACGTTATATGCTGGAATAATGTACGGTACTTTCTTAAAAACCACAAAAAAATGATAAGTTGTGAGCAAACACCTAGCGGGCTAATGATTTCTTGCAATGCGTTTTGTTAGTGATAATATATAGTTTTCAAGTTACATTGATAAATTACGTCGACATTAAGCATAATACGAAACGTCAAATAATCCAGATTTAAGTAAAAACTCCAGGGACAATATGTCTGAAAAAATTTACGTGATGTTAGCATTTTAACAGGTTACTTACACTTACTCAATGAATTATAATAAAAATATGAGACCCAGCAGAATCATTAAACTCGAAGGCGAATTCTAAATATGTATGCTTTTATACAAATAAGTCCTTTAAAATCATGAGAGTCCTGATCCATTTGTGTGATTCCAATGTTAAAATCTCCATCGAGAAAATATGAAAATTATTCAGGTTCTCAGTATGAATACATATACCAAATTATTTTCGTTAAATAATACGAATATTAAGACGTCAGCTTTCTTTTGGAATCAGTTGTTTTGGATAACCTCCAAGATGCACCAAAAAATTCCAGCATCCATACAATACATACTACAATGTATGAAACTTTTATGAAGTGTGATTCTGATCTATTTTGTGAACAAGTGTGGCGCAATGCAGAAATGAAACTGTAATAAAATAACAAAGAATTTTTATTTATAATACGCTTCGCTTATGTGAAGGTTGCATGTTTGATACTCACGCTCGATTCTGAGTTATAATCATTAACATTAATATACCTACGTATATTTACGTATTAACTTTTGTTATATTATTAGCCATTATTTATAAAAATAAATCGTCTTTTTTTATATACTACAAGTTAGCCCTTGACGGCTATCTCACCTGGTAGTAAGTGATGATGATATCTAGGATGGTAGTGGGCTAACCTGTTAGGAGTATGGCAAACCCAAGCTTCTCGTTGGTTTCAACACGACATCGTGCCGGAACGCTAAATTGCTTGGCGACACGTCTTTGTCGGTAGGGTTGTAACTAACCACGATCGAAGTCTCCCGCCATACCAGACTCGAGCTGGGAATCGAACCCAGGACCTCCAACTTTATAATGCGACAGCGCACGCACTGCGCCACGGAGGTCGACAAACGTCGTCTTCATCATCATCACCATACACAGCAATAACGGACCTCGTGGACATCGTGCTACAACGCTAAATCGCTTGCCTCCGGCCAAAGCCTCCCACCAGACCTAACTCGAGCCGGGAATCGAACCCAGGACCTCCAAGTTTATAATGCGACAGCGCACGCACTGTGCCACGGAGCTAGGCTTTTTTAAATTCCTCATGCTTTCTGACCATTAATATTTTTTTTTCGGACCGTCTATTAGCTGTGCTAACTCTATTGGTTGTCACAGCGTAACCGGGCTGTGACAATTAATATTGACTTAATTAGTGTACCAACTCTTTGAACCTAGTGGGGCCGGAATCGTACGGGACGCTACTCTAGATTTTCGGAGCTATGTACCTTGCCAATAGGCTTTTCAACCACTCCACAGCTGACAGAGCAATGTTATTAACTCAACGAATCCTTCTACGGATCTTCGCATTAAGAGATACTCTGAACTACTCCGAGTTTTGTTACATAAACAAAGATATGAATGGTTTAATTAAAAATCATACACAACTGAAACCATAATTAGTTCAGAATACAATGGACGATGCTATAGAAACGTACACATACGATCAGAGGTAAAGAATAGCTTACACAGCATTTTTATCACTAGCCAATTACTGTCAGATACGATATAATTTACGCGTATATTGTGACTGTAATGAATAACTGACAAAGCTGATTTATGTGGTAAAAGTTAAATAATAATTGCAAACCCCGACATAATGTTGATGCTATAGCCTAGTCTTATGAGTTGTATTCATTGATTTACCACTAGCCGTAGATCGATCTTTAACGCTCAAAAAATGGGACGAAAAAGTAGTGCACAAATTGCGACGCTTTTCAATAATAATTGCATTTAAATAATATCTCAGGCTTATCTTTCTCGATGTCTTGGTAATCTCGTTTATAATAATAGAAGTAATGATAACATTTTTAAAACAATACCTGTATTGCCAAATCAAATATTATACCAGAAAACCAACAGGTCAATTGAAAACTGGGAAGTAGCCAGATGTCCGTAAAAAATGAACAAATGGAAACCAGGAAAGCTGTGTCACATACTCCTAGATACTATATGAACGTAGACGTTTATATAAACGCTTGAAAATGTTGGGATCCGCCTCCACCTGACCTTAACCCGTCTTAGCGCGTATTTTATTCACAATGACTGGCTAAGACGGGACCGAGTGTAACATTTTCATGCTCTGAGACGTCCATGCACACGTGCCTTTATTTATTACTAGCTGTTGCCCGCGACTTCGTCTACGTAGAATTGCTGATTTCCCGTGAGATCGAGGTTTCCCGCGCGGCCAATGTCGATCAAATCAAATTGGCTATTTTCGTGTTTCTAAATTAAAAAACAGGACTTTCATACAAACTTCAAAGCCCTATTTTACCCCCTTCGGGGTAGATTTGGATGAAAAACAAATCTAACCTTATACTTACGCCCTAAAAGAAACCTATTTTCAAAATTTCAAGCTTGTAGACTTCATAATTAAAAAATAAGCAAAAACTATCATTCCCTATTTTACCACCCTTGACGGGTAATATTTAAAAAAAAATTGATGTACATGTTTTTTATTTATTTTTATTAATCTTAATGCAAATTTTTGTGTCTCTAACTCTAGAAACAAAGAAATTTCATACAAACTTCCAACCCCCCTTTTACCCTCTTAGGGGTGGAATTTCCAAATATCCTTTCTTAGCTAACATCACTTAACTATCAACTACCTACTTGCTAAATTATAGCTTTATACGTACAATATTTTTGAGATCTCGTGTTTGATCAGTAAGTAAGTAAGCGACCTTTCGCTTTTATATAAATAGATTCTACCGTATAACAAGTAATTTCAAATCGAGACCAAAAATACTCCATATTTTTGGTTCCGTAACAGAAGGGTGCCAACGAGACCCTATACATAGCCTTAGCCAGCTATATAAAAAAATAATTAATAATTCTTTATTCACGTTGGTTGTATTGTTACTAACGTGCATATTTATTCAATTATTGTGAGGTGATTGTGAAACTGTACATTCATACATTTTATTATGATCACATTCTCAGTCGAAGTAATTAATACTTTAATCGAATATCATTATGTAATCCTTTATATTGTAATAGGATTTTTCTATGATCTTATGTTCAAACATATTTAGCGACATCTCCAAGTTTAATTCTGTTTTTTTTTTTAAATAAAATAATATGCAATTACTTTTAAATGCATAGTAAAACGAAATATACCAAAGTAAAATGATTAAAGGAGATGTATAAAACATGGCCCGATACATAGGTAATTTGTAGAATCCAAAATATATATAAATGGGAAAAAAAATGTAGACATGACCGCCGGGTCAGGCGCTATATATAACCCATGATATTTTTTCCGATTGACCCTTATTTTGTTCCTCAGATTTAGGATTTTAATGGTGGCTTTTCTTTTACGTACTTTCGAATATGTTTTACGTCCTCCGTGGCGCAGTGCGTGCTCTGTTGCATTATAAAGTTGAGGGTCATGGGTTCGATTCCCGGCTCGAGTCTGGTCTGGTTTGAGGCTACGACCGTGGCTAGTTACCATCCTATCGATAAAGACGTGTCGCCAAGCGATTTAGCGTTACGGTGTAATAAATCAGGAGTGTAGTTTTACCATAACAGGTTAGCCCGCTACCATCTTTAACTGTATCATCACTTACTATCAGGTGAGATTACCGTCAATGGCTGTCTTGTAGTAAGTATATATAAAAATTGCCGTACTTAATTTAACACCTTGTTTTCAAATAATTAACATCTCGTTCACATAACTTATAAATCTAAGACATGAAATAGAAAAAAGCCCTAAGTTCTAATTAAAAACGAGTTTATCGTAAAAAATAATAATTCCTATTCATAACAATTATAATAATTATTGCCTATTTTGTCTTTGTGCAATTAGGGTCAAAAGTTGTATGGCCCTATGACGTCATCACTTTTTCGTGTAATTATATGATAAAAGGACTCTTACTAAGAACGCTGATGATGATATCACGATATATTATTTATTCTAAGAATTTATTATAATTAAAAAAAAAAAAAAACAATCGAAAACAGATTGCGTATAAGAAAGACGAGTATAAGGGCAATTGAGTTGACATTTCTTGATTTCCTTGAATATAATTGTATGCCTACAACTAAAATATACAAGACGTATTATGATTTTGCCAATTAATGCAATTGAATCGTATTACAAACCGCAACATACATATTTATAATACTTACCAGACTACAAGCCTTGATTGTCAACGATGGCTGAAACCTGAAAGACCATAATTTAAAAATCATGTAACAACAAATTACTCAAATTAATGCGTATTTTTATATCAGATTTCTCATGGCGGGTTTATATTTAGCTTAATATACTTTAATCAGCAAAAACATACGTACCTACAATTGTTTTTTAGGCATCGGAGTGGTGTATGAAGATTGAAAAAATCATTATTTGTACTGTGCATTAAATTTACATGGTAAATCATTTTTAATCCAACATTTAAAAAATAAATAACTTTATGGGTTAAAACTCAACGAGAAATTGATTCAAACCAACAAATTTAATTTGTTGGTTTGAATCATGGACTTCCGAAAAGAAACGGCTCCTTCTATCGGATTTCCGGCAAAACAAACGGTTTCCGTAGCTTTAGCAAATTTACGCGACACCCGGCCTGATACGATACCGCGGTTAGATTTTGAAATTCACTTCCACATCCTGCGTATATAAAAGGAAAAAAAAAAATCTCAATCTGTCAAAGCACATGCTTTGGTATACAGATAGCTACCAAAAACGGGCGTCCACTAAGATATGATTTTGGAGTTTAAATTTCTATTGAAGATTGCAATATTCTTTCTCCGAAATACTTAAAGTTATCAATCAAATTATATCGCTGTAAAGGTAATAAATGGACGTAATCAAGTTCTCAGTTGTCATAGTACAAAAGAATCGATTTCAAAAGGTTGTGACGAGAAATTTTTCTCCCAACAATAAAATTATTATAACTGCCTTGGCTGTTAACAATTCAGATAAAGTACCTATAGTAACCCAATAGAAATGCTATTGAGACCTTTAGATGACAGTGAAAATTGCATGTTTAGGAGTATTCAAAACTCTCATTAACTGTAGTAAAATATTTTCTTTATGAATCGCTGGAGTTCACGTCACAAATGAAGTCTCTAGTGTAGGTACTTCGCGAGCACGCTGAAAAACTATTCTGCGCTGAGAGTTTGTTACACTTCCTTCTAATTACTTTTTTTAACGAACGTGTTTTATACCTACTACTTGCATTGATTAAAAATATTGTATAGAACGAATAACGTAATGTGGCATGGAATCCGTAACACATATTATTTCAGAATCTCAGAACCTTTTACAGATGACTAGCGCGGTTCCGCGTAAATGTTCGCTTTTGTTCAGCAGATTTCTCCCGAGCTAAAAAGTATCCAATGGTATAAACAATGCGATTGCTAATTCCTACTAAAACCTTTTCGTTGATTAAGACGTGATTGGAAAATACACTATACAGTACAAGTTAGCCCTTGACAACAATCTCACCTTATTATATATATATTCTCATGGTAAATGATTATGCAGTCTAAGATGGTATAGGGCTAATCTGTTTGTAGTGTGGTAAACCCATACTACTAATTGGTTTCAACGCAACTTTGTGCTGGAAGGTTTTTATCAGTAGGGTAGTAACTAGCCACGGCCGAAGCCTCCCACCAGATCAGACTTAAGCCGGGAATCGAAGCCAGAATCTCTAAATTTATAATCCGACAACGCACGCGCTCCGTATTCCGGAATTTATAATATGAGGTAAAGATTTACAGCTTTTGAAAGCCGTCTTTCAAGGTATAACACCCTAACCTTTCAATAATTAAAATTAAAATTCAAGTCATATAATAGTTAAAGGAACGTAAAATTTTACTCAAGTAAACTAAAAGACCCAACTATGCTACGTGAATTTCTGCCTTTGGTCATAAATAAATTGGTTGTTGTGGCCAAAGGTTCATTGACATTATTCTTGTTTCCATTAGAAAAACGCATATATCGTTATTTTCTTCTACCCAATTACAAGATTAGCTCGTAAATATTGATGTACTAATTTCTCAGACGTATCGTCCGTCTCTCGATCTGCAATAAAAGGCAGAACTGGCAAAGTTTTAATTAAAGACGTCGAGTTTATTGCTCCTGTGTTTATTTGGGCGAAACATTTATATGTAGAATCCTTTGGTATTGCGATTTGGGCTACACCTATCGATATTTACTAGTTATTTATTTTAGCGAGATTGGTTTATTTCTTCTATATCGGAATATTAGTTGACAATACAGATTTTGTCGCAGAAAATATGGTATATAATCTTAAACTCACATTCACTAACGTGTATAAAAATAACAATTTTGTTTTGTCTTAAAAATCATACTTTTACTAATATTTAAAGTATTCTCTGTAATACGGAATGTAATAACTTGTTTTTTTTTTGTCATAGATGTCTAGTTTAGATTCGACTGCAATCTCATATGGCGGAAATAATCAGCATAGTCTCACTTTAGAGCTATCAGAAAGCGCTCTTGCCTGCAAGGGTAAAATTATGAATTTTTTCTTCCTAATACCCCCAATTATCTCTACTAAGAATATTGGGCGAAGACAGACTTGTCTGTATTCAAAGTAAAATTATCTTATAACACGCAAGCCTAGCATAATCAGAATTATTTATATGCGGCTTACACTCCTAAAGAGTCAAGGTCGCATAAAAGATGCTGTAAGCAAAATCTAGTTACCCACAGAGTTACAGCCTACCACTCAAATATTGATAAAGCAATCTCGCTTTGAAATCGCTGCTTCATAATAGCAGAGGGTCATCTTATGATTATTAACTTATAAAGACTTTAAAGTTATAAGATGGCAGCACACCATACTAATATAGCAGGAATACGTGTTAATATGCTATTTGTGCTTATTTTTATCGACGTTACACATGATGCTTTCATTTTTATTTCGCCTCCAACTCCGTTGTTTTTTTTTATACACCACAAGTTAGCCCTTGATTGCATCTCACCTGAAGGTAAGCGTGGATTCGGTCAAGATGGTAGCGGGCTAACCAGTTAGGGGTATGGTAAACCCATACTCCTAATTGGCTTCTACACGACATCGTACCGGAACGCTAAATCGCTTGGCGACACGTCCTTGTCGGTAGGGTGGTAACTAGCCATAGCCGAAGCCTTCCACCAGACCAGACTCGAGCCAGAATCGAACCCAGGACCTCCAATCTTATAATGCGACAGCGCGCGCTCTGCGCCACGGAGGTCTTCAAGGTTATCACCAAATAAATAGGAAACATATAATATTTCAGGCAAGCAAATCCCAAACAAGACCAAAGTTATCACCAAATAAAGAGGTTACATATAATATTTCAGGCAAGCAAGGACCATACAGAACTGAATGTTGCTCTCCACCAAGCATGAAAGAGGCAGAAACCTTAAACCCCCCTTCAGTGAACAGCGTCTCTATATGATCAAACCGGTAATGATGGATCACAATACCCAGGGTGACCGCCGCAGCTTTAAAAATAATCTTCTTCTTCCGTGACCGCCGTAGCTTTAAAAATAATGGTGATATAATATGTATATGAGCTTCCTTAAATGAAAATTCCTAATGCTGATTCCTATGAATATGATAGAATGATATCCTCCTGTGTTAGCAGAACCCCAACTAGGTGGACACACGTCGTTAAACTAATTGCACTGAAGCAGACATGTATGCACAAGTCAGTATGAAATTTCCTACAAGACTTTAGAGTGGGCATTCAGCGGTGGAAGTTCATAGGATGAAAGAGTATCGCTTAATCCTCGACCTTAGTCCCAGTTAAGCGGGCGTAAAATACATTTTTCAGTATCAGCTCAAATCTTAGCGTTTCCTTTGTTAAAAGCTGACTGCTTGAGCTAAGACTCGAACAGTTATCCGCGTTTAGATCTTTGTATACTCAACCACATAATTATCATAAGGTCAGATCGCAGATGCATAAGTATGAAAGAAAATAGCGTTTTAGGAATTCGTTTTAAAATAAATCAACAAATATATTCAACGTAAACTTCGTTCTCCTGTAGCGATTGAAAGATTGATCATAATAAAAAAAAATGTAAAGAACTTCGAATCTCTAGCAAATTGAAGTTGGTTTAAAATAAATCTATGTAAGAACGTAGCATAAATAAATAGTGTTCAGAGTGATTTTGTTGTTTTTATTGAAATAAATATGTCGATAGAAGACTTTGACAGTCTGGATCAGCGGGATTAGCTGGACGGTTGAATCTGGAATATCAATGTTGCATTAATCCTTCCACTGGTCCACTATCATAATCCACTTATATCCCATCTGTTAGATAACTTAGAAGCATCAGTTATCGAAATCATATTCAGAACTATCCACATTAGTTATAAGCTCTCAGAAGCATTCTATTAAAACGCATATTATTTTTACTGTTATTTAGTACGCATGGGTCACATCATGTAACTGAATTTTACACCAGTTATCCTTTAACAAACAAAGGCCAGGTGTATGGCGAATTTTTTGGCAGAAAAATCTGGAAATAGATTGAGATCACTTAGATACTCTCCATTGGCATCCGGCACGATGTCGCGTAGAAATCGATAGGAGTATGGGTTTACCATACCCCTTCCAGGTTAGCCCGCTACCATCTTAGACTGCATCATCACTTACCATCAGGTGTGATTGCCGTCAAGGGCTAACTTGTAGTGGATAAAAAAAAAAATTGGCACGTAAAGCGAAATTCCAGCATTTTTAACGGATCTTCAGGTGCCATATACTATTGGAGTTTGGCAATTTTCTGGCTGAAATATCTGGACCAGTCTTTTAATATGACTTTGTACTCATATTGCACCTGAAGATCCGTTAACAATGCCGCTGGAATTTCGCATTACGTGACAATGCATGGTATCTAAGTGATATCACTCTATATATAGCGGTCTCAAGATATAAATAACGGACCAATTATTAATTTTTAAATCTATTACAAGTCGTTTCCATTAACTAAACAAAGCTTGCCTGTAAGATATTGCTTGAACCAAAAAGGCGACATTTGCATACGTACAATCTTTTTTTTATTTTATGTTTCCAATGTATTTTATGTTTTGTAATAAAGTGTTGAAATCTTCTTTTATAATCCATTTTGAGCTTGTAATGACGTCTAGAAACATAAACTCGTACCACCCCGTGCTAGTCGAATGTAGGCTATGCGCCGATTGGAGAGTATGTTAATCAAATCGGTTAGATCAAACTGCTTTCTGCGAACACGTAATCCTTGAGAATATACCATGTGTTGTGGTTAGTTTATGGCGCATCGCATGAACGAACATTGTAAATTATTTAAGTATGAATTACGACATTGCTGATAATTTGAACGAAAAACATTATTGCTTTATAAGCAATAATGTTTAATCGAATGGCTTAACCAGCTTTAACAGAACTTTCACGAGTTAAAATTATTGTTAAACCACTCATAATTCTTAGACCTTTTCGGCAGCGTGCTTTCATATTTTAGCACTTTCTCATTTGGCTGTTTGAGAAGATTATCAAAATTCCCAAAGCCTTTAAAAGGATGGCTCCTCTGGTGCTGCCACCTATTTTCATAGGTGGCTGTGCTTTACTTAACATCAGATCCCTCCGCCCTCTTGATTTTTTACCAGCTATCAAACAGAGATCTATCTTTTTCCTTCTTAACAATCTTAAGTGTGTAAAAAATGCAGTTGTATTGTTTATGTCGTCTGCGTCAACTCAATTACATTTAATAAATACGTATTTAACCGCTTGATGATATTCTAAAGTATTGGTTTCTTTATCTTAACAAATCGAAAAAAAAACTAAAACATGGAGTAATACTGATACTTAACAGGACAACTTAAAGTTTATCTTACGCACGAGAACTTACCTGGTTGAGCTCATATTTTAAAATTATATTGGCTACCAAAGTGCTGTAGAAGTTTTTTAAATACATCATCATCATCATCATCATGATCAACCCATTACCGGCTCACTACAGAGCACGGGTCTCCTCTCAATATGAGAAGCGTTTGGGCAATAGTCCACCACGCTGGCCATATGCGGATTGGCAGACTTCACACGCCTTTGAGAACATTATGGAGAACTCTCAGGCGTGTAGGTTTCCTCACGATGTTTTCCTTCACCGTTGAAGCAAGTGATATTTTAATTGTTTTTTTTAAATACGTAGTCATTTGTTTAAATAGGTAGGTCTCCGTCTGGGATCACCGGTGTTGTTATTCGGCCTTTTGAATAAAACTAAAAATCGTACCTTCCAGGACCACTACAAACAGAAGACTGTTCCACTAGGACACAGCAGAAATAATTGTATGACGGTTGTAATTCTACTCCTACTAATTATCCTCCTATCCTATTAATTAATAATATTAATCTGATAATCCTTCGATTATAAGATGGTGAGAATGGTTACTACGGGTACGGCGCGACATTAGGAATGATCAATATAACAAAGAAATGGTAATATAAATACTAATTTATATAAGGTTGATAGAACTTACAAAAAATATTTATTAATATAAGTTCATGGGATTTTTATATAATCTGATATGAAGGATTTTGGATTAAAAAGTGTTTTGTATTTCCGTGAGTACATTCAAATAAGTATTCAAATGTTCTTTAAAATTTTCTTAGGATGCCGACACTAGGTATTGCACTATCTGTATTATTCATACCAATTTAATCATACATATTACATATGCATTAAAAGTATCCACTCGTATTACGTACCTGCCTATGTGGTAGAGGTAATTTTAGCTTAAAGGAAATGCTGCTACATTATACATTCCTCGCTGCTTACGTCTCCATACTCCAATGTGGCTATTTTTCAACTACTAGGTACATATAAATGGGAATATCCTGAATTATAAATTCAACACTACCGGTAGTGCTGAGATTGTGAAATTTTGGCAGCAGCTCTGCGATGCAAGATTCTATTTAAAAAAGTACAACAGAATTGTTGACCTCCCCATTTTTTGAAATTGTTTGTGAAGTTGTAATGTTCTCAAAGGCGTGTGAAGTCTGCCAATCCGCACATGACCTGCGTGGTGGACTGCGGCCAAACCCTTCTCATATTGAGAGGCTCAATACAGAGCACGGGTCTCCTCTCAATGGGGGTTTTGGCTATAGTCCACCACGCTGACCATGTGCGGATTGCCAGACTCCACACGCCTTTGAGAAAATTGTGGACAACTCTCTGGCATGCAAGTTTCCTCACGATGTTTTCAGCAAGTGATATTTTAATTGCTTAAAAAAGCTCATAACTCTGTAAAAGTTAGAGGTGGCCTCCACAGGATCGAACCCCCGACCTCTGACTAGGAGGCGGACATCCTTGCCAGCTTCGTACATATATACGCTTACAAGTTAGATTAATAGCCAAATAATTTTATTCACATGTCACGACTCAGCATCACAATTGCTTAACTTAAATTAACTTACAATGTCATCGATGCATAGTGTTAATGGCTTAACACATACAATAATATCCTCTAGGGTACATTTCACTCAGTGTAGTTTAAGTGATTTCTTAATCAACAAAGACGTGTCAAGCGATTTAGAGTTCCGGCACGATGTCGCACATACAATTAGGAGCATGGGTTTACCTTACTAATAACAGGTTAGCCCGCTACCATCTTAGACTGCATCATCGCTTGCCATCACGTGTGATTGCCGTCAAGGACTTGTAGTGTATAACGAAAAAAAAACAAATAGCTCATGACGATCTGTGGTGTATTAGTTATGACTAACTCGTATGTAAATGAAAAATCATAACGTCCGATGGACGAATATAGAATTTTGATATTTAGTTTTACAAGATATATATATTCTTCTACTTTCTCTTTTCCTAATCCTGGCAGAGATTGCTACTAAGCGATAAGGATTGCCTTTTGTATCCTGTTTCTTATTGTTTTTCTTATTATTTCTATTTAATGTGGTGTACAAATAAAGAATAAATAAATATATTTATAAAAAAAAATATCTCTAAATATACTTTTGGAAGTTTTATTGTATGTTTGCAGTTAGAACTTTAAAGAGAAGCACGTAGTTTGAGCGTATTGACGACAAAAACCCTGCTTCTTTTCCTTCTTGTCTTGTGGTTTTCTATATGTTCCATTGACTTTTAGTGGCCATAAATAAAGAAATAAATGCCATTTGAAGCGGGTTCGAACCTTGGAAAAGTTCCAGTTTAGTAAAGATCGAAATGTAAGATATGGGTAGGTAGGTGGGTACTTTAAAAAATATTGTATCAAAAATCAAAATGTGAATACAAGGGGAAAAATTTAGACGGCGACGTCGGCATTGCTTCAAGTGGGCTTGAGACGAGGCCACTTCAGCTCAGCACCTGATGTCCAGGGCTTTGTACCCGGGGTTTGATCCATTGTTTAAACATCAAGGTTACCGCTTATACTGAAACAACACTTGCTGAAGATTTAGAGGTTTTTGCGTGTATCGATTCTAACCCGTGTATAAAGATCTTTTTGTATCTATATATAGACGAGGTTTTAACGTGTAAAAAGTAATTGTACTACCAAAACATCTCAAATTGACTGGATAATTATTTCTTTTTTACTTACTAATAGTCTTTTTAATATTGAAGAGCTTATGTATTCTAGTGGTGGTAAAATATAGCCACGAAATCTTTTACGGAAGCAATAAAAAGAATAAGAAAAAGAAGTAAATATTTAGTGAGTATAAGATAAATAAATCTTGGGAATGACATTTATTCTACTACTTTACTACCAAATTACCGACCGATTTCATATATAATTAGTAAAAATCAAAAATTTCAAAAACATTATCATCAGACAAATTCCTGACCATCTAACTTTCTCTCTTCTCTAGATAGATAGAATATATTACGTAATTAAAAAGGAAAATTTTGCATCATTATATTTATAATGTATGATAATTTTAGTAGTTTGGAATTAACGATAGCAGATAACCTTATTAGTCATTACTGTGCTAGCGCGGACCTTTGGCAAGCTTGAACGTCAGCCAGAGGAAGAGCACCACCCTAAGAGCGTAATGTGAGACTAAACTTAGTATGACGTTGGGAATATGGCTTTAGTTGGGTTTTAGCTGGGAGTTTTGGCTGGGAGTTTAGTTGGACATCCATGACCGCGGATGAAACCCACGTCAGGATGACGTCAGATATCGGGAACATGATGTCCGCCGGCGTAGACGCTGGGTTACTGACGAATGCATGTGACCTACTTAAACATTTTCACGCTTGTATGCTTTCGAATTTATTACATTAGTGGGAAAATACGGATACAATGGGTACATGCAATAGAAGACGTATGCAAAGCCGCGATCGCGAATGCGTGCAAGGCAAACGAAAGTCTTCAAATTTAAAAAAAAACTAAGCTGGATAATTCTGATGAAAGTGTGCATTCTTGTTTTTTTATTCATATTTTGGCCGAATATAGTGAATCCAATCAAGCGCGGGCTAGCTATAATGATTTCCCTGCAGAGCGGTAAATATTCGGCATGGAATATAATCAAATGAAACATTACCGACCTCGGAATAGAAAACATTTCCCAAATGCGTTATGCGAAACAAATTATTGAGATATGCAACTGAGTACATTACTTGATACAATTGTATTGCTTTGATTTTGCTATAAACGGTGTGTTGTTTATTGTATAGTTGAAACTTTTGCTGAATCGATTTTGTTGAAATTTGACATGTGCTGAATGAAGTAAGTGAGGCTAATGACATTTTCTAGAAATAAACTAAAATCTACGTTGAAAGCATTAAAAGCAGTTCACTCCTTGAAATTGGTTGGTTAAATTTTTAATATATCCTGCAAAACAAACTTAATAAGAATAAACTGACGTCGCTTCCGGAATATCGAACACTATAAAAATGTGCTCTGAATAAGACATGTTTTTTAAATTACTTGTTACGATATCATCGCAAACGAGTGAGTCCATTTTCATTCCAAATGCAATAAAAATATTGAAATATGCATATTTAAATGTAATTTTGCGATAAAAAAATACAAACATTGATTTTTTTATATAGATAAGATTGTTGCAATTGATAAACTTCACTTTTCGCGCTTGTGAAGTC
This sequence comes from Lasiommata megera, assembly GCA_928268935.1. Taxonomy (NCBI): domain Eukaryota; kingdom Metazoa; phylum Arthropoda; class Insecta; order Lepidoptera; family Nymphalidae; genus Lasiommata; species Lasiommata megera. Next base: position 10,268,341 of record OV743326.1, read on the forward strand.
AACATCTCCTGAGGATGATCCGGTGTCGGGTCGAAACGTGCGTAGAGGTTCTAGTGGAAGATTTTGTGTGGTGTTATATTATACAAATCTCCCGGTTGTCGGCGGAATATAGCAAATTATACTTGCTGTTTATTGTTTATCATGGACTTCCGCTAAGTAACGCCTGCTTCTATTCATTATGTTGCAATTGACTCGCACAAGCATTGCGATGGACAAACGCAAGACATCTTACGCAGTTGGACGCTCGCTCTGCGCTGAGTTCTGAGTATGTTCTGTCTATATATGACGTATGGAAAATATACAATCAATATGCCCCTCAGCATCAGGGGGCGCTTGAAATTAATTGGAGATGTTTCGATCACAAGCCCGCCTCAAGAAGATGCACTTAACAAGAATGTGAATTGATTCGCCCTCAATAGCTCGATACGCGAAATAACAATTTTAATTTAATAGTGTATCGCTATTTGTCACAGGTATATCAGTGACCTCAGATTAAGTGGAAGCCATGAAACAATGAGGAATGTGGAAATGAGACGCGATATATGGTATATGTAAAGAAAATTGAGCACAAACATCGTTTGTCTCATGTGTTTGTATGGCTAACTTTAAAAGTTTGCCAAACAAAGTTTGCGCTGTTTCCACTGTTACTAACAACCTGATTTTTATCAGTACATCTGTGCTTAAATTATAGTATTCGGTATTTTTTTGTTATTACTTGTGTTGTATAGGCCAATGTGTTCGTCACCCATTAAATGGCTGGCCAAATTATGTTGCGCTCTGGAGGCCACTCTGCAAACTTTGGCAGTGGTTAAGCCACAGTGGGACCCTCCTTACACGAGTGGTGGGTCAGAACCTGGCGGGAGCGCGATGAATTCAAAAGTACAACGCGTTCTCCTAGCTATATTTAGGAACATACAAAGTTTCAGGCCAAGTGTTGCAGGCCTTTTCCTTATAGGTGTATGCAAGGCATCGTGCAATATTTCATCCCAATGTCGTCAATATGCTATCATAAACTTTACTAGAATAATTCTTTAAAAGGCTCTTTTGATATACCGATAACTTACATAGTAGTGAGTTGATGGTGTTAACTACATTCGTAAACTTCAACCGAAAGCTACGAGGGTTCCAATAGCGCTGTAGTCTAAGAAGAAGCCCATAACACACTTAGCTGGATAATATGATATTATGCATATTCTGATCTTATGAGTTAGGATTTTGAACGCCCTTTTTTCGTGAGTCTACCCACCTTTCTTTTAAAACAAGAGTAGAATAACCATTTTCTAGGCAAGCTTATTCCACCTTAGGTAACATCTACACCATCCATCGAGAGTCAGAAACTATGGAATTTTAGTTAGCAATTATAACAATAAAAGAGAATTAAGAATAAGGCCCCTCATTCCGTATTGTACGATTTTTTTAAGCCGTGCTCATTCACACAAAGGGGAATATTTTATAAGCCAAGGTCAAGTGAAATCATTTGTACATTTACCTACTTTTTATGGAGTTGGAATGAGAGTTCATTATTATTATATTAAACAAGAATAATATTATTGGGAGACAATTACAGACAATACCGGTGATTGCAGAAATATTTGAAAAATGATGCTGTGATCGCTAACTAACGAAGTAAATATGCTTGAAAAATATAAAATAAATGTTTACATTTCATATAAATTTGACTCATATATGAACTGTAAAATAATGATAGATATGAAGTTCTTTTTTCGCTTGCACTACCTATCAAATTTACCTATTAAGTTTAAATATTCTTCTAACTGAACTATATTTAAAAAATACTTGGCAGTCAAAATGCAGTATCTCTGATCGTAGCCTGACATCGTATCAAAAATTGCATTTAAATCTAATTTTATGCCAACCATGTACTTAGTCCGTGCACCGCTTCTTTGATGTATATCCAAAGCTCGCCATCCAGCGTGGCCTACAATTCCACTTTACATATTACTCCATTATGTAAAAGGCCTGAAGCTACAGCGGTAATTCAATTTCGAGCACAATGCCTGAAATCTATGGTCGTCTATACTACCCTAAGCATAGCCTCCGAAACTGAAGCACCAATTTGACTGTACAAACAACACTACAAAGAGAAACGTAAAATGATTTTTTCAGGTGTAGTTTTAGACCTTGGTTTAAGTTTATATAGTTTCCACTTTTTAACAAACTCTCCAGTTATGCAAAGTATATTTTGTTTTCGTGACATTTGCGGAAATAATTTCTGCATCTGACAGATGATAGTAACGTCGGTCGACTATTTTTAAGTCGTGTAATCGCTTTTTTCACATAATCAATACAGGCTGTACCGCGTATTTACGTATCAAGTGTAACATATTAAAACAGACAAACAGCCTACGTACGAGCAATTGCGTTGACGTAAAGCTATTGCTAAGCGAATTTTTTTTTTTTATATGGGCTGGCTTTAGCTGTACAGTACAGCGTGACCGGTCATTTTAGCGAGCTTTGGAAAGAAGCTCTGCTAGAAGAATTTTGAGTCCGACGGCTCGAGAATATTTGCATAAGGGAGCCTCATGCCTTATGATATCCCTGATGCATATTTGCATCAGGGAGGCCGAACCTCAGATTCCGTAACTCGGCTCAGCGTTCCTTCAATGCACGTTATTTAAGGCGCATTTTCACTAGGCGACATGTCGCAGATACTTGTCGCTCGACATTCACGTAGTTGTCTCTGCAAAAGTTGTGGGACAATGTCCCGCGACATATGACTCGTTCACATTGGCCAGTCGTGATCAGTATGTCGCCCGAGGAAGTAGTGTTGTTCAGTGCAGCTTACATAATTATTCGGAAGACATTAGCAAAACGTAAAAAAAAGAGGTGGTGGGTCCGGGAATATTTGCTCCAAAGGGAAAGTTCAAGTTTAATAACCAGTCTTCGAATGCGCGATGGATCTTTCGAAAATTTTACTAGAATGTCTAGAACCGATTTTGAGATACTTTTAAATATGGTTGGGCCGGCCGTAGTCAAGCAAGATACAAAGTTTCGGAAATCTATCGACCCTCACATCAGACTCGCTATAACATTGAGATACTTGGCAACTGGCGATAGTTATGGTTCATTGTCCTATACTTTTAGAGTGTCAAAATCAGTAATTTGTCATACTATACCAGAAGTTTGCAAAGAATTGATAAAGGCATTAAATTCTTTTGTTAAAGTAAGTATTTAATATTATTTAATCTCATGTACCCTTACTTACAGTAATAATACCATAAACGTTTACCGTAAGTAAGGGTTACGGTAAACTATATTGGTATTTTAAATTTTATATTGATACTTAATATTGTATGTTAATTTATTAATATTATTCTTGTATTTCAGACGCCAACCGATGTAAATGAATGGAAAGAGAAATCTCGTAATTTTGAAATATTATGGAATTTTCCTCACTGCATCGGAGCGATAGATGGAAAGCATGTGTTACTAGAAGCGCCACCCAATTCTGGCAGTGATTATTATAATTACAAAGAGAATTTTAGCTTAGTTCTCTTAGCAATTGTGGATGCTGAGTATAACTTTGTATATGTTAATTGTGGTGCAAAAGGGAAGTCGTCTGACAGTGGAGTATTCCAGGAGACTACATTTTATAAAGCACTTAATGAAGAGCAACTGAATTTACCAGATCCTGAGCCACTGGTCCAAGGTGGTCCGAAAATACCATACGTTCTAGTGGGAGATAGTGCATTTGCACTTTCTGAAAACATGATGAGGCCCTACCCCGGCATTCATGAAAAGGGAAGCTTAAAGCGGATTTTCAACTACAGGCTGTCAAGAGCAAGAAGAATTGTTGAAAATGTTTTTGGCATTATGTCTGTAGTGTTTCGCGTATTTCGTAAAGCTATCCCATTACGTCCAGTAAATGCTGAATTAGTTGTAATGGCTTGCGTGTACCTACATAATTTCCTGAGACGTAATACAACTTCAACCGCGAGGTATACACCAAATACCACATTTGATTTTGAAGACGCTGGTCATAATGTTGTGGAAGGTTCGTGGCGAAGGGAGTTGACAAATAATAATATGAGGAACTTAAGTAGGCAAGGCAGACCTCCTCCTCAATCCGCTCAGACAATAAGAAACCTCTTTGCTGAATATTTCTGCAGTGCTCAAGGAAGTGTCCCATGGCAAACTATTCAATCATAGGCTGCAAGAAATTTGAATGATGTTTTTTATAGCTTTGGGCTAAAGACCAAGGAATAAATGATAATAAACTTAGCATCATATAAAAAAAACTACTAACTAATAAGTTTTCATTATTTTTAAGTATTTATTAACTATTATTTTTTAAAAATCTATGTTTAAGTGACAGAAAATCAACGTTATTAGTATTATTATAAGTATTATAATTATTCTTTGTTCTGCGTTTCTGATTCAAAGTGGGAAACTAGTTCTTCAATATTCTCAATTTGTCGTAATTCTGTGAAAGTTGGTGCAGTTGGTGCTTCATTATCATTATTAACATGAGAAGCATTAGCAGTTACTATATCATCATTAACAGAATTTGTCGAATAGGATGACTGTTGAGGAGCAGAACGGTATCCATAACTTTGAGTATGGCTTGAATTACTTCCCGTTTGGTATTCTGCATAGTTGTATTTTCCCATCCTAGCCTCTAATAAGATATTATTAATAAAGTACTTCGCCTGTAGCACAGCATGTTCATTCTTTATATTTCTTAACTCAGAAGCTACATAGTCGGCGTAAACTTGAAATTCGTCTTTTGGTTGATCCATCCTGGCTTTTGCGCTCTTCATTATTTCATATACCTCACTCAGATCATCTTTTTTCCTTTTATTTTGAGTATTTGGAAGCGGCACCGGTATTGGTTGAGTTGGTAATGGCGGCGACGTTGATGCCTCTGGTGGTTGCGTTAATACTTGCGATGCCACTGGTATTTCTTCGAGTGCCACCGAACTTTCGGATGACTATAAAAGGAAAAAATCAGTGTAAAACAAACATTAAATCACAGTTTCGCAGGCGAAGAACAAAAGACAAGAAATAAAAATAAATTGTATAAAAAACTACAGAGATTTTAATTGTGCATTTATTACCAAAGGAAGATTATCTATAGAATATAAGCTGTATTTTTATACGACTGCTTGAAAAAAGGAGTATATTGTTTTCAGGGTTCAAGTATGTATGTATGTATGTGAGTTCCTATATTCCACCATAACTTCTATACGCCTGAACGGTTTTTATGAATGAGGTATTGTTAGAATCCTTAGCTTATTACATAGGCTAGTAAAATTAAAAAAAAATTGATGGGGTGACTATGGTCCCGCATTAAAGACTGAAGTTGAAAAAATTTTTCGAAAATGAGATTAAGTATACTATCATCAACTAGAAAATGATGAGTAGATTCCAAAAATATATAACACTATAGTTCAATATCCAGTGATGCACAAAAAAAAATGATTTGTAAACTGGTACAAAATAAAAAAAATAGAAACAATATTAACGGGAGCTTACCTGAGTAATCATAGTGTCCATACTGCCTGAACTTGTCGACCCTTTTACTAGGAAAAGCAGCGAATCATACGCAAACCAGGTACTTTTGTGAACATCCCCACTTCCACTTCCAGTGGATTTTGAGCTTGCAATTTTTTTTCTCTCCCTGAGAAACTGAGACCTTAAGTTATGCATTTTTCCCTCGACGTCTTTTCTAGGTATATCTAATGTAGTCGCGATAGATTCCCATGCATCATTTTTTTTAATTTTGTTTTTATAATCACGATGTGAAGTGTCCCACAATAATTGCGAATTTTGATACATCTCGATCAGGGTCAATATATTCTCGTTGGACCACACTACTGCCATTTTCGCAACACAAAGCGACACACGTTTTCACCACTCAAAGCCTGTCCGGCGACTGTCGAGGGACACGAAAGTCGCGCGCGTCGACGCTCGCAGACCATCGACTAGCGACAAGTTGCGCGACCCGTAAATGTCCCAAGCGACGTCGGACGACGTCGGGCGACATCGCGCGAGACACATGAATTTCGTGTCGAGCGACAGAGTCGCGCTACAAATGTCCCCTAATGAAAATGCGGCATTAAACTCACCGCGTTGCATGTCATTAAGAGAGCGGAGTTATAGATTTCTGGTTATTCAATCGCCTGAAAACTAGTTTCAATTTGTACACAATGGCGCTTCTTCGATACCATACCCCGATGCCATGCACCGATTTTAAAGACCTCCGTGGCGCAACGCGTGCTCTGTGCAATTATAAAAATGGAAGTTCTGGGTTCGATTTCCGGCTGAAGTCGGGTCTGGTGGGAGACTTCAGCCGTGGCTTGTTACCACACAACCGTCAAAGATTTGTCGCCAGCGATTTAACGTTCCGGCAGGATGTTGTGTAGAAACCAATTTGGTGTGTGGGTTTACCATACCCCTACAGTTTCGCCCGCTACCATCTTAGACTGCATCATCACTTACCATGAAATGAGATTGCCGTCAAGGGCTAACTTGTAGTGTATATAAATACTTCTCTGATTTGTACTAAGACTTGTACGTAAAACGTTTGTCAGGCGTATAACTGCGTGTGGCATCGCTTTTACAAAGACGAATTCGCGAGAAGAGTTGTTGCGATATAAAGCTTATAGTGATTGACGTCGACACATTTTGAATAGTCATCCCTGTGTTCTACTAACTGCTGCAAACTAAAACTCAAGCACGTAACCTACTTTTACTGTTTGAATAGCTTATTGTAGCGGAATTATAGCGTGGTGCGGAAGCGGAGAATATTTTTAGTAGGCAATTTGTCAACAATTGCGGTTTCGTGGACGGCCCTCGAAAAGGTCAAAACCGACTGCTTTGGCATTCGCCTACAAGAGGGGATAGAATTAAATGTTAACATAGTCATTGCTATAGTAAACCTCGATTGTTTTGATTTTTTATTATATATATAGGATGACTATGGGGCGGGGGCGTGTCTTCGTCGGTAATTTAGGTAGTTTCGGGCAAAGAGACCAGATACTCTTGGTTGAACAGAATTACGATTATAAGTATGGTAATTTATAAGGAGCAGACTATACGCTCCACCAAGTACGACTATGCACTACCGCGACTCGACCACCGATCCAAACCGACTGGCGTCATATAAATTTATGGTAGCAACATTTTCTGATTTAGTAATAGGAAACTTCCTTTACGTAAGCTAACTAGATTGCAATTAGTAAACAACCTCGATACAAGATGGATGATTAATTTTAGAGGTCTACAACTACTAGCCTTTAACTTTCATCATGCCTCTTCAGGGGCATCCACAACACCACAACACACTTGGTAATAATGCAAGGAAACAGAATTAACCGAATAATCAATAACAATAGGATTCCACAAGCAGTTCATCTGAAAGAAGACCAGCCAGCCGTGTTTTTCATTTGACGGTTTACAAACCAACGACCCAGACATTGGCTTTATTTATGCAGTTGCAAGACGTAAAGTTACTAAACACACGAAACCATGCTGAAGCAGGTCAATGAGTCTAGGCTTAATATCACTATCTACTATGAGAGTATCGCTTGCAATGGGAAAATAATTAGTGTTTGGGTGTTTGTTTGATTGAGACCATGAATTATTATTTATTCGTACATATCGTCAAATATCTTGTGGATATCCTCAATCAATCTACTAGTGGCGTAAAAATGTATTATTATGCGAAAATACCGTGCGCAATAAAAATATTTACTCTCACTGAAACATTTAAAAGAGACACAAGCCCGAGCTATATACCATTATGAATAACGTAAAATCGTTTTAGAAAAGGTGCTTCTAAAACGATATCCTTCTTTGTACCAGCTGGGCTCTCCCCAGATTACTGTAATGGCCAGCGTTACGTGGATACGTACCAACGAATTAATGATACCGCAAACAGCTGTAAAGTTGTTCATACACAGATTATAATGGTATGGGAATGTGATCTAATTTAAAAGCACAATCGTGACGATCTAAAGAGCTAATCCTTTTCAGCTGTGCAAATTTGTTTTGTGGAATCAAGCTCCCATGAAACTCTGATTTGTGACAATAAAGAAGGAAACAGACAAATTTTTCAAAGCTTAACGTTAGAAACAACTTTAGCAAAACCCCTTAGAAGGCAGTTCTTCATCTACGGAGATTAGCATACGCGTTCATATTATAAGCACGATGTCTTTGATCTATACAAAATTCCACTCCACAGACAAATGGTGTTTTTTTCAAAGCAGTTTCGTAATGTGCTACATCTTCCTAAGCATTGCATCATCACTGAGAGCTAGTAATCAATAAATGTACAGTAGGTACTTCTTATAAATCAACCTTAAACCAGGATAATTCTAGTTTAACCGGGAAGTACCTATAATAACTTATGACTAACTAAATGATCGTCCACTCGTGCACCATAATCATTACCTATTTCAGTCTGTACTTCCTTATTCAGCCCTTGGCCTTGGAAGAATAAAGATTTACAGAACATTTGATGCATTAAGAGAGACAGGTTGCCGAGTCAAGATAAAGACCTTGCACAGTTCATAAAAAATACGCGTGTTCAGTTGTTCCCGATAAATGAACAAAAAATGTTCTTGGATTTTTTGTAAAACATTTTATATGTTAGATATTTTAATGTATCTCTACTCTTTTTATTTATAATATGAATCTTATCAAAATTTTATTTCCAAAACCAACCATTTTAATACGCTTTTGGAACATCCATGCTCGTCGTAATTTTTGGATTTTCAATTTATCAGGTCAAGGACATATGGACGGTGTAAAATGTATCGAAAGCTACCAATTTTAGAGTATGGGGATGCTACAATGATATCGTCTTTCGATTTGTGACGAGAATAGACTGAGGGTGTCCGAAAACACTTGAGGCTTTTATACAGTATCTTGACCCAAAGCCATCTGGTGTTTGTCAGGTATATTTGATATGTAGAACATCTCGAAAGCTGTTGAGGTAGCCCACAGATATGGTTTCGAATCGTATGGATGCTTGACACGACATGATTAAACGTTATTGGGTTTCCTTTCGGATTCAATTTTCTGTCTCAATCAATGTAAAATCAATATGAGTTGCAATTGTTTTCTCTCCCTTCTAGTCTTTTCCATCTATGCTCATTAATAAACTTAAAATGCTATCAAACTTGTGTTATATTTTATTTTAACAATTATCTATTTAAGATTATTCTTTTTTTTTATATTGTTATAAATACCGCGAGTAAGAATAAAATACTGCAATAAAAATGTTTTATGTATTTCTGAACTTCCTTGATGCACAAAGGGACGTATTGAGTATTAAGTTTAACGATGGTGAACTCATGCAGCTATGGTTTAAAGAAAGGGCATTTATAAAGAAGTAACCAATTTTTAATCAAACCCGTTTTTTTACTAGAAACTATACTCTCAAAGCTTTGCGCTTACAAAACGCCAACTTCTGTTACTAAAAAACGCAACCGCAGTTTAAAATCACGTAAAAATAGTGATATATAAGAATTTTCAGACAGTGTATAGTTTTCAATTGGCTGGCACTTGTCTCTAGAGTACTTGTCTGAATCAAATGTATCGAAAATTGAGTTGTTATGAACTTGTGAATGACACAATGATATCACAATAATATTGTGTTTCCGTTTGGAATGAGAATAGCCTGAGAGCGCTCGACAATGCTTGAGGCTCGAGCTCGTATCTTGACCTTTAGCCATCTGCTGTTTCTCATAATAGTTGCAAAATTGTTTCTCTTGGTTGGAATTTCGGGGATTATTTTTTATGCTAACCTTCTTTGCGCACGTTCGAGAAATTCGATGGAGGAATGCCGACTAGACCATCTTAAAAAAAAAAAAACCAATAAGCTTCACTGCATTTTAGTTTTTTTATATATATTCAGATTCTTCAAATCTCCGTGCTTTATACTCGTAGGGCACCTTGGTGATTTATTTGTTAACGAGACTTAACAAATCATTTGATTTGTTAAATGATTTGTTAAGTCTCGACCCGGATATTTTGAGACAACTTACTTTTTTTGTTTTATTAAATGAAAGTATGCATTGACTGCAATCTCACCTGATGGTAAAGGGTAAATTGTCTCAAACTTAAATTAAGTATATTATATCTCCCGATTAAAGTAAAAAACACATTTTCTATAATTCTCATGCAATGCAGTTGAATGAAAGCGATTTTGCTTTAAGTGATAAAGCCGTCTTTACAACAATCATTTTCTTTCACTACAATCAAGTTAATTTGAAAGTTATTTTATACATTTTTAAGATATTTTTTTAATCATTATATTTGTAATGTAATTTAATTATAATAAATTCAAGTGTGCCAATCCGCACATGGCCAGCGACTATGGCCACACCCTTAAACCCTGGCCTCATATTGAGAGGAGACCCGTGCTCTGTTGTGAGACGGTAATGGGTTGATCATGATGAGGATGATGAAATTCAAGCCAAGCGTTCTTCGTCAGATTCTTTAGTCTGATTTCCTGGCAAATATCGCGTCTGAGCAAAAAAACGCCAATTATACGATAATAATAAATAATATAATATTTATTAATTAAATAATATATTATGTATTTTAACGTACAATAAAGTATACTTAAGGAAAGAGCGAGTAAGTGTTTTAACGGTGCTTTCATTAATTTGCAATTAATGAAAGCACCGTTATAAAAAACACTAGTAGCTAGTTAAATTCCAACTCTGGAATTTTGATTTTTGAGTATATAGAGCATTAAATTTACAAATATATTCATTATTTCATCTTGCGGGGTGTAAACTCATACTATTTTGCTATTTTAATTAAGTTACAAGGATGCTTACCACCGATATTGTACTATTTTCATCTAAGTTACACAACAGAACTGATTTCATATTCAACGCACTCAATACAGCCCCAAACGGTGTAGGCTTAATAACAGATATTGCTATTTGTATTCGGTATACACTGTATATAATACCTAACTACGTCATATTGACTGGGTGTTATATAAAACTATATTTTATCTTTATGCACTATTTTGTGGTGGATAACATATTATTATTATAAAAACTTGATTGTGAAACAAGTCTTTTTATCAGACACGTTAATAAGTCGACGATTTTTAGTTTTATACAATGATTTTATGTTCGATTGTGAAGATAAATTCAAATTCAAATAATCTTTATTCAAATAGTCCTTTAAAAGGCATTTTTACGTTTCAATAATTTACATAGTAGTGATTTGATGGTGATAACTACATTCGTAAACTTAAAACTAAAGCTATGGGGGTTCCAAACGCGCCCCGGTCTAAGAAGAAGCCCGCAACAAACTTAGCCAGGTAAATTTTCGTTTTGTTATCACCATCTCACATGCCAAAACAGTATTACCTACCTATATTTACTCACATAACTACCTTCTTTATATGCCTGTGTTCTTCTTTATACGCCACTGCATTACTGAAGGTCAGCTAAAATTTGTATTTTTTTTACTAGGTTTATTTGTTTACTGAAAGAAGTAATGCTCCAACCTAATTCAGTCCACTTCCATATAACTTATTTAGCTTGTGCACATAAAATCTTGTATATCTATGTATCTAATGATACAATCATATACGTACGTATTTTGTTATATTGATAGTAAGTATATTAGAAGAAGAAAGCATTTGGAGAGCTTGTTCATCAGAGAATTCCCCGTACAGATCCTAATAAAGACGTCACGTAGGAAAGAGTCATAAAAATTGTATGCAAGTATTATCGTATTATGTTGATAATGATAGTAGGTATATTACAAGAAAACCGCATTTAACAGCATTTGGAGATCTTGCGTTCATGAGAGAATTTTATTCTCCGTACAGATCAACGACGTCACGTATGAAAGAGGTCATAAAAAGTGTATGCAAGTATTTTTTCTCCGTCACCAACGGAACACTGGCGTGGCATATACGAATATGTCTGGACCATAAAACGGTGTCATCAAACTTCATAAACACGCCTCTCCGCGACGCTAATGACAAGCGTTTATTATAATACCTAGCGAGTAAACACATGGATGCTTTTGCGCAAATCGTTTTTGCATACAAGTTGATACAGTTTCGCATTATGTTATTATATATGGTTCTGCTAAATCTAGCACGTGCCATTGTGTTATATTATTATGAACATTATATGGGTATCAGTACATGTAAATACTGAGAGTTCTCCATAATGTTCTTAAAGGCGTGTGAAGTCTGCCAATCCGCACATGGCCAGCGTGGTGGACTATGGCCAAACCCTTCTCATACTGAGAGGAGACCCGTGCTCTGTAGTGAGCCGGTAGTGGGTTGATCACATATCTCTTTGCCTCTTTGCCAGTAGGATGGTACCGTCCACCACACTAGATTCGAGGATCTAACCCGGTACTTACTGACGACGCATGTGCTGCACCACGGAAATCGTCCCATATTTTTTCAATTTCCTATTCTCGTATTATATACCAAAGTCTGAATTTAAAAACTATGACTTATAGTGGAGTTTTTTTTATTAAATACCGCCGGTGCATTATTCCGTTGCCTGTGTTAGGCCTCGGATTGATATGCGCGCGGTGGAGTTTTCCGCAAATACCGTGCCCGCTTATTGATGGATAGACAGTTCGTTTCTGACTTTCTAATTTAAAATTCTACTTTGTTGTTTGCTTGGGTAACATTCAAATCTGTATAAAAAATAAAGACTTTGTATATATTTGACTGCAACATGCAAACTTTATAGTACGTTAACGTGGGTAACTGTATATTTGATAATTAACTTTCATCATCATCATCATGATCAACCCATTACCGGCTCACTACAGAGCACGGGTCTCCTCTCAATATGACAAGGGTTTGGCCATAGTCCACCACGCTGACCATGTGCGGATTGGCAGACTTCACATGTATTTTTAGAACATTATGGAGAACTCTCAGGCGTGCAGGTTTCCTCACGATGTTTTCCTTCACCGTTGAAGCAAGTGATATTTAAATTGTTTTTTTAAACGCACATAACTCCGAAAAGTTAGAGGTGCCGTGCGTGCCCGGATTCGAACCGCCGACCTCTGATTAGGAGGCTGACGCCCTAACCGATAGGCTATCACCGCTTCAATTATATTATATTTTCATGATAATTAACTTTATAACTGTATAATTAAGTTGCAAGTTATGAAGGTATACCTACTTTGGGTTTTGGCTTCGGCCAATATTTACTATTATATAGCTAATGCCTATATGTGTACCTAATCAATAAATAAAATTGTATCCACTGTTCACAATCCTAATGTTCCAATGTTTGTAATTATAAAGTTGCCTGGAATTATTTTTTACTAAGCGATAAGGCCACCTTTTTATTGTTGATGCCCTTTTTGAGGTGGAAAAATAAAGAGAGTGTATAAATAAAAAATAAATAATTGCTAGCATTGAAGTACTGCTAGCATTTATTATTTTCTATAAAATAACATGGACCTTAAGCAATGTAACGCTGACTGTGAATGTTCTATCTACTGTTTAAAATTAATTAATTTTGTATTCCAATATTCTTTATTTTTTCTAGCAATCAAAACCTTTCTTTGCAGGCTTTATCTAATGCAATAAATGAGTAATAAAAAGAGATACTAACTACAATTGCTTAATACAAGGTGTCTCAAAAGTAAGTTCACATTTGCTTATCTTATTACGCGAAAGCAACTATTCTGAGGGGTGCGGGGGGTATGTCAGTCGGTAGTCTGGCTCTTGGGAATTTAGTCGCTATGGAGCGTTTCTCTGGTGCGGACCGTGCGTTGTGCGTACGTGAGTTTTATAAAAACGGTAATTCGGCGACTGTAGCGCGTAGAAAATTCTGCAGTATTCGACATATTCGTCACTTAAATGATGCGCCTAGCACTCGTCTCATTGCAAAATGGGTTGAGAAGTTTGAAGAGACTGGGTCAACTCTGGAGAAACCAAAATCTGGGCGACCAAGAACATCAAGAACAGCCGAAAACGTGGACAGTGTTACTCAGTCTATTCGAGATGATCCAAACCTCTCGATTCGGAAGCGTGCTGTTGCTTTAAATGTGCACAGATCTTCATTATGCCGCATTTTACACAAAGATTTAAAGCTGCACCCGTACAAAATTCAGTTAGTGCAAGAACTGAAGCCTCAAGATGCTGGTCAGAGGCTTGCCTTTGTAAATCAGATGATTGAGCGCTTTCCAACGTTCACCAACATCTTGTTTTCCGATGAAGCCCATTTTCATCTGAATGGGCATGTAAACAAGCAAAATTGTCGTTACTGGAGTGCACCCAACCCAAAACAAAAACATCAGAAACCGCTACATTCACCCAAAGTCACCGTATGGGCAGCGATGTCGGCGCGAGGAATTATCGGCCCTTACTTTTTTGAAGATGGAAGGGGACGCACACTCACAGTGAATTCAGAGCGTTATGTGGAGATGTTAGACGAGTTTTTCGTACCCCAACTGCAAAATTTTCCTGGTTACAACCAAAGAACATGGTTCCAGCAGGATGGAGCAACTTCACACACGTCCAACAGATCTCTGCCTCGAGTTCGAGAAATTTTTCCGAACAAATTAATCTCCAGGCGAGGTGACATAAATTGGCCTCCACGGAGTCCCGATTTAACGCCTATGGATTTTTTCCTGTGGGGTTATGTCAAATCAAAAGTTTACGCTAATAAACCGACTTCCCTGGCACAATTAAAAGAAAATATCCGTCATGAAATGGCAGCCATCACGGAGACTACCTGCCGAGCTGTCATAGGCAATTTTAGTGCCCGACTAAATGAATGCCGAGAGCGCAACGGTTTACATTTGGACGATGTTATTTTTAAAAAATAAATTCCCAAACAGTGTACTTCAATATAAAATAAACATTTTTTCAATAAAGCTAAGACTTTTCTTTTAAAAAAAGATTTAAATGTGAACTTTCTTTTGAGACACCTTGTATAAAGACCTTTATGAACTCAATGGCAAATCTATGGCAATCGCATAAATCGAATTGTTCAGCTACCATGTTGAGCGTTCGCGTGTTTTTTTTTACAAGTGTTTTTCACTTGTTTTATTCATGATCAACCCATTACCGGCTCACTACAGAGCACGGGTCTCCTCTCAATGTGAGAGGGGTTTGGCCATAGTCCACCACGCTGGCCATGTGCGGATTGGCAGACTTCACACGCCTTTGCGAACATTATGGAGCACTCTCGGGCGTGCAGGTTTCCTCACGATGTTTTCCTTCACCGTTGAAGCAAGTGATATTTTAATTTTTTTAAAACGCACATAACTCGAAAAAATTAGAGGCGCGTGCCCGGATTCGAACCACCAACCTCTGATTAGGAGGCTGACGCCCTAACCACTAGGCTATCACCACTTGTTTTATTATTTATTTATATTAATTGTCGGGTAATATCTGCTTTTACTCGCCTCTATTTATTTTAAACCAGTGCATTGACGCCATAAGAAGGTCAGCCAGCTCGCTAACGATCATCAAAGCGATAATATCACTTGGTACCGATATCCGGGTCGCATTAGTTCCAACATGTGAATCGACCCGGTTAGATACATGTGCATTGCAGATATCAATAATAATGTTAGATATAATTTATTGCGCAATAAATCTGTTAATACCTACAGTAGTAATTTAATCATATGTGAATTTTATAATACTCAATAATATGTTTTTTTATAAATGGTTTATTATTTTAGTACTATGTTGATGGATGAATATTGTTACACACGACACTTTTTTTTTTAAATTGAATATAGGTCGGGAACTGTCGGGAGTTAATTTAATTTTTAATTTGTATTTTTCGTATTTTAAAGTGTACTGTAAATGTTAAATTGGGCCTAGTTTCCATAATAAGGAATTTATATTATTATTATGTAATTATAATTGGTGAACGTATTTGGAAGAAATTTAGCACACACTTAATAGTTTAGAATATTAGATACATATTCCACACATGACATCAAAATTTTCACTTTAACAAAATCGCGAGCTAATACTGACTAAGTTCGTTCCAGTTTTTAAAGATTTCTTATTGATTAATAGATCCCAAGAACAAAATAAGTAAAACCTATTTTAAATCGACAGATTAAAACCAAATTAAAAACATATTTAATTCATCAACATTTATATAGCTTTTAAGTATGATTGATATTTTATAAATGTTACAATTATTATTTTTCCAAGAAACTATTCGATAGTCTTGGTTTATATCGATTCGGATAATCGGTGAGAGTTGTTTACACTGAATTACTAATGACCAATGAGTAATATTATTGGCTTAACCTTGCCTGGAAATATACAGATATTATTTAAATATTGCACAAAACAAATTTATAAATCGGTACCACTCTGGTTGTTTTTCTATCATGAAATTCTCGATAACAGCCTGGAATATTCATTAGCATCAACTTCCTAACTCGGAGGTTTTATAAGCCTGAGGTTCCGGTGATTATCGTTAGCACGTTATGTTAATAATTAACTATTAAAGCCCATACCCATCTTGCACATATTACCCATATTGCAACAGAATGGAAAGTTAATCTCCAACGGTCCAACCCGCTTTCCTAGCCCAGAAATGTGGCATCGATACACTTAGAATGATTATATTGGTGATCCTCACAATCCCATCAGACCTACATCCCGACAGTAATTCAACTCCCCTATTGTCTGTAAAAAATCTTAGCAGGGGCTTTCCAAATAGACACAAATAACACGCAATTTACGCATGATAGAAATATCTGTTTGACTCATCCGTAAAAAGATATTAAGAGAAAAGAAGACAAATCTGTGTAAACTATTAACAAAGGTTTGTATGAAGTATCAAAACTGACGTCACGTAATTTCGTGCGCAGTTAAAAATCCGATATAAGAAGTCAGAATCAGGGTCCAGTTACAATCATTTTAGGATGTACATGTGAAGCTAAAAAAAAATACTTTATTTTCAATTTATCGTGGAGACCATAAGCATAGCATGTACAACTGCTAGAAGTCTAAGTTTAAAAAAGGACATTATTTTGGTAGCCTTGAACCTACATTATGACAGAGTACTGACTAAATTCTAACAATTTCCACTGGCCTCCACACTAGGTGGCCTGTATCGTGGAGACCATAAGCATAGCATGTACAACTGCTAGAAGTCTAAGTTTCAAAAAAAGGACATGACTTTGGTAGCCTTGAGCCTACATTATGACAGAGTAATGACTAAATTCTAACAATTTCCACTGGCCTCCACAGTAGTGACCTGTATCGTGGAGACCATAAGCATAGCATGTACAACTGCTAGAAGTCTAAGTTTCAAAAAAAGGACATTACTTTGGTAGCCTTGAGCCTACATTATGCCAGAGTACTTATTTTGACGCATAATATTTGAATTAGCCAATAAAACACCTGTTTACGACCAATGAAAGCGATACTAGGGAAACGATAAAAAACCTACTTCATCAAAATTTAACGACCAATTTTGCTTGAAAATTTTTGAGGGTATGTGATAGAAAACCTTATCAGCGTTAATGGATTTAATACAAGAGCTCATATAGTGTTTAATACCAGAAAGCTAATGCCGTGGTCTGCGAACAACGCAATGTATAAATAGCAAGAAACTTTTTTTTTTAATTCACTACAAGTTAACCCTTGACGGCAATCTTTTGGGGATATGGTAAACCCACACTCCTAATTGGTTTCTACGCGACATCGTGCCGGAACGCTAAATCGCTTGGCGACACTTCTTTGATGGTAGTTCCCACGGCCCACGGTTAGCCACGGCCTAAGCCACAGAGGTCGTCAATTTGCACCCTAAACCGCGTGTTATTCGAAGCGTGTGCCATGCAAACCTATCTATAGCTTCTTCATACAGGCACAGAATTGAAACGTAACATTTCTGCTCTAAAATAATTACTTTATTTTATATTATATCCAACTAAATATTTTGATTAGTTGTTAAATAAATAAAATTCAAAGAGATAAATTAAATATTAATAAGTATAAATAATGAGTAAAGCAGATTAAACTGCTAAATACACCTACTAGATCCACAGTTAACCACCATGCATGTTGAATTCTCTGCGGAATATAAGTGCGCTAAAAACCTAGGTAAATTATTTTAACAAAACATTCTAACTTCTATAAAAGTTGCGCAATATGTAAAATATATAAGTATGCATCACAAGATATAAATTGTATGCGCAAAATTAAGGTTAATTAAAATCAATTAGAATTTATGTCTTTTACACTAATTGCTGAATGAACTTAAGGTACGTACCTAGCTAACTATTTATTTCAAAGTTGTGTCCTTCACATGGATTTTTTAAAACCCCTGTCGGTCAGATTTTACTACTATACCGCATTTTTACTGTTTAACCAATCACCGGATATAGCACGATTCCGCAGTAATGTATTTACAAACGGGCGGAATATTTTAAAACGGAAATTCTGGATAAATAGTCAAATATAGTTCTAGATAAATCTGCAAATATTTTAATGATCATACAATGTGTTTTTATCTTCTTCGCAAACCAAACTGACACTTGCTTTCGTCTTTGTACTATTCTTTACTCTGTGCCTTCGATATTAGTCCACAACTACCATGATAACAAAAAGGTCCTATACATCACAGAGGTTGCTCCATTATCGATATCGGAGCAATACAAGAGAGCATTTAATAGAATCGGTTTGGTTTCGTTTTATATAGTACTCGTTAACTTCCGCGGTTCACTAAGAATCGTTAGGTACGTTATATTATTATATATATTATGCTAATATGTAAATAAACGAAAAGTTCCTTCTCCTATTATAATTTCGCATTACATCTTAAACTCGAAAGATACGTCTATATAACAAGCAGCACAAGTTCGTCTTAATTCATAAAATGCTTTCGTGTGCTCTTTTGATCTACTTCTATATCTACAAAAGACCAGTATTTTGTAGTAGGTGCATAGTTTTATGTACAACGCAGGTACCATTTAGATACCTTATTAAAATCGAGCTTCACGTATCTGGTTATATAGGTACCGCTTTAATTAAAAAATATATATATTTTATTACCCTACGATACAGTAATCACATTGTGTAGGTTCCACTGGTAAATGTTTTTATAAAAAAAAAAAAAAGAATTTGTATAAAATTTTTACGGGGATATATGTAATTTTCTTTTTCTATCATGGGAATGTATACTTTGTAAACATGTCATTGCCATAACACTGTATTTATTAATTGAAATATATATTCCTTTGTAAAAATAATTCTTTCCAAAAATATTGTAAATCTTAGTTAAATAAAATACATTTATTATTATTATATATTATTAGCTGTTATAGCGGCAATGGAAATTGTATCGTTCTGTAACAATTTCAACTCTGCCTATTACATTCATTAGATATACACATAGAGGCCTGACATAGGATTATTCTGGTGCGAAAGCCTAATACAGATATTTTTTTATTTTTATTTTTATTGGATCATTAAACTAGTCACTATCTAAAAACAACAAAAAACATTTCAGAAGAACAGACACCAGATAGTGGCCTTCTAGAAATGACCACAGCATGCACAACCTTAAAATTAACCTTACATCTATATAATTCAATTTATACCTAAAGCAAGTAAGACTATCTATTACAGCATTAAAATGCTGAAATAGATAGTCTTACTTGCTTTTTAAAAGAGGCCACAGAACTGCAGGAGATGTCGTAGATATTCCTGTGATCATTCAGCATTGAGCATATTCTATAGATAGGCGCATGCTGACCTGCCTTGGTTCGACAAAACGGTAAATGAAACGGTTTTCGATTCCGGAGGCGACTACCCTTACGCGGCACACTAAACCTCAGACGCTCCAGGATTTCCGGTGAATCAGTGTATCCATTAATGATTTTGTAGAAAAAAACCATGTCTAACATTTTACGTCTGTTCTTTAGTGACATAAGATTATAGGATAGTAACCGAGAATCATACGAGACCAAGTCACGACATTTGTTATCAACGTACGCTAGGTGGTAAATGAACCGCTTTTGAACACGTTCCAATCTGTCACAGTGTACGTTATATGTAGGGCACCAGACTGGGCTGCAGTATTCCATAATACTGCGAACTAAAGAAGAATAGATAGTTATTGAAAGATTTGAATCTCGGAACAATTTCATTTGACGCAAAATGAAACCTGACAACTTTGATGCTTTTTTTACAATTGTATCAAAATGGTAACGAAAAGACAATGTGCTATCAAAAAATACACCTAAATCACGGACAACATCTACCTCTTGCAGCGGGATGTCATTGCATCCATAATAAATCCTATTAATTGTAGATTTTTTTTTGGTAAATTTAATATGCACACATTTATCAGAGTTTAAAGCCATTAAATTGTTATCACACCAGTTAATAATCTTATTCATATCTTGTTGAAGCATTACACAATCATCTTCACTAGAAACGATGCGATAAATTTTAAGATCATCAGCATAAAAGCGGAAATTTGAGGAGAGAGTTTGACTAAGGTCATTAATAAAAATAAGGAAGAAAAGGGGACCCAAGTGAGACCCTTGTGGAACTCCGGATGGAATTGACTTAATTTTAGACCTGAAACCATATAGAGAAACTAGTTGAGATCGGTTTTTTAAATATGATTCACACCACCTTAACAGAGAGCCATGCATTCCCAGATGATTGAGTTTAAGTAATAATAAGTCATGATTCACTAAATCAAAGGCTTTTTTGAAATCAGTATAAACTGCGTGCACTTCTAACCTATTTTCCAAAGCTTCAGCTATGTCAGCTACATATCCAATGAGGTTAGTAGTCGTCGATTTTCGCGTCAGAAAGCCATGTTGATTGGAATGAATATACTTTCTTAAAAGAAAAATAATTTTTCCCTGTATGAGCGCTTCAAAAACTTTGGCACATGATGACAAAATAGATATCGGCCTATAATTGTCGACATTGTTAATAGACCCAGATTTGTGAATTGGAGTAACGTGAGCAAGTTTCCATTTAGTGGGAAATACACCAGATCTTAATGATAAATTAAATATAAATGTAAGTGGAAACACAAGATGTTTTGCACATTTTCTTAATAAAATTGGAGGGACAAGGTCGGGACCCATGCCTTTATTAACATCTATAGTTATCAAGTATTTAAGAACCTCATCCCTATTCACAAGAACATAGGACGCTGATATAGCTTCATTAGTACTCAGATTGCAATCGTACGTAGGACCGTTTTGGGAAGTCGATGGTCGCTTTTCATAAACCGATTGAAAATATTCTAAAAACAAATCGCATATTTCCTGACCTCCTTTAGCAGATGCATTTCCAAAAAACATTATATTTGGAATTGGAGTACTATTAGTCTTTTGATTATTACAAAATCGCCAGAAATATTTAGGATTTTTACGCAAATGATTGGCGGCCGAATTTTTGAATTTACATAATCGTAATACATTTATATGTTACACAATCGGACGAACAATGTCTCATCGTTAACAATAAATATGAACGGAGACAAAATTCAAGTGCATTGCCTATTACAGCTCAGGATTAACTCTAAACATTAAACAAACAAAAGCCTCCCGCTTAAACCGCTGACGTATACGAGCTCAGGCTTGCATTAGGCCTGATTTGCGTGTTCCCATATTTGCCATGTAGTTCCGTATTACAGAGGATTAGCAACCGCTTTCGGTACAGTAATTTGTAAAATACAATGATATTGTTAAAACATCTCGTAGTTATGTTAACTCTTTCATTTTTTAATTCGGAGAGAGCTAATTCTATTTATGAGTATCGTATTATTTTTATATTTTTTATATGTCTATATGTGTGTATTTATATATATTATTGTACATACATGATGTTATGTATTTATATAGCATTTTCTTTTTACATAGCGTTTTGGTTAGGAAAAAGCCGCCAAATTGTATCGCGTTTAACCGCTCTATTGCCCTCGCATATTTCATATTTCCCTGGTAGAATTATATAACAGTGTATTTACTACCTCTAACTAGGTACTTTTCTAGCTATTTTAAATATGAAGTTTAAGTTAATCCTAATTTATTCAAGAATTAACTACTTCTAAGCTAACAGGAAGTTCTCGAGAATTCGAAAATATTTGTTGTTAAAATATCTGTTCTAACTTACTAACTGTTACAAACTGAGTCTGAGCTGATTGTGTGTCCATTCAGGCCTGATTTGAGTGTTTCCACATTGGCCTCGTCGCTCCTAATTGGAACGGAATGAAATGACTACTTAATGATGTCATTAAGAACCAATGGTATGACTACAGCTGTAATTAAGAGCTACGAGGCATCGCTGGAAATTTTAATTCAAAATACATTTATTTTTCACTCTTGAAACATCGATTTTCTCTGCCTGCAGTATCTACTATCGCCTAGAATAAGCCGGCAAGAAACTGAGCAGCTTGGCTCTTTCAATATTAAGAATTTTACTAATTAACGATAAGAAAGGTTGGGGGTGAATATCTCTAATTTCATAGCCCAATATAATTTATTATTGATTGCGATTGGAACCCCCTTGGTTTCAGTTTATTTTAGCGAGTCATCACCATCATCTCAAGAATTAAACTAATGAAAAATATATTATATACGAATGGTTCATAGATACCTGTAATAGGTTTACATGAATAAAGCTATTTTGAATTAGAATTTGATAAAAATTGTATAATACTTGCTTTAAAATTCATTTTGTTGTATGCTAACTCTTCACTACAATCCTAATAATATTATAAATGTGAAAGTGTGGATGTTCGGATGTTTTTTACTCGATCACGCAAAAACGGCTAAACGGATTTGAATGTAATTTGGCATGTACATAGCCTTTGACATGGAAAAGAACATAGGCTACCTTTTATCCCGATTCCATAAGAAGTTTCCGAGGGAAAATTGAAAATTACTTACGAGCTAAGCCCCGGGCAGACAGACCCAATTCTGAAGTCCACGCAGACAAATTCGCATATACACATTTCCCTGTTCTGATAATGACGTTATAGAAGTTTAAATATCGCTTTTGCTATGCTAATTAACCAAATACTTTGTGAAAGTATCTGGTTCTTTACTTTTACTCCATTATAAAGAGTTGTAGGTAAACGAGTTACATTTAGCCCTATGAATAAATATGTTTTAGTTTATTGGCTCAATTACAGTTTCTTAATTTAAGTTTCACTGAGGCCTGATTTGCGTGTATATTTGCGACGTAGTTTCCTATTACAGGGGATGAAAGCCTTCGATATGCATGTGGGTTTTTTTATGGCGAAATTAATAAGTTAGTTCTAAAAATTATGTTTTCGTGTACAACCATTTTTTTTTTAAATTGCATTAATAACAGACTCATTTTGTAAATAGATTACAGATTAGAGCATACATTAATATAATAGGCTATATAGCTAACTATAATCGTTTGACCAGAGACCAAAGATCCGACAAAGTGGTCAATCAGCATATAATTTGCATTACTAAAGGTAGTACAGCTTTTATAATGGCTCTTGTATATAACATTGTCGCATATTTTATACTAATCATAGTCATACCTCGTTAAGTAGGCATATAAATATTTTAGGTTTTTCTTTTTAATATTATATATAAATATATTTTTTTAATACACTACAAGTTGACAGTTGACATCTTACCTGGTGGTAAGTGATGGATGCAGTCTAGGATGGTAGATGAAAGTGAAGCGATGATGATTCTC
Organism: Lasiommata megera; assembly: GCA_928268935.1. Classification (NCBI taxonomy): domain Eukaryota; kingdom Metazoa; phylum Arthropoda; class Insecta; order Lepidoptera; family Nymphalidae; genus Lasiommata; species Lasiommata megera. Next base: position 10,292,015 of record OV743326.1, read on the forward strand.
GAATGCATTATAAACGTTAATCACTGATGCTTTGACGACCTCCGTGGCGCAGCGCGTGCGCTGTTGCATTTTAAAAAGTTGGAGGTCCTGGGTTCGATTCCCGGCTCGAGTCTGGTCTGGTGGGAGGCTTCGGCCGTGGCTAGTTACCACCCTACCGACATAGACGTGTCGCCAAGCGATTTAGCGTTCCGGCCACCATCATCTACCATCTTAGACCGCATCATCACTTACCATCAGGTGAGATGCTGTCAAGGGCTGACTTGTGGCGTATAAAAAAATGTTATTCGTAACAGACAACTTTGTCGAAGGTTTTACAAAACAAAGATATCGTGACGTCACGTCATTTTCAACTAATACTCCATCCTTTTGCAATATCATATATCGATATTTATATGGTGCCCAAACTAATTCTATGTGTATGAAAAATAAACCCTGCACTCGCCTTTTATGGTTTTTTAAGTTAACTTAGTGAACCGGTGTCCAGAGGTTAAAAATGTGGGCAACGTAGTTCGAATTTCAAGCAGTTAGACCGACAGTGGAGTAATCGCGGTTATTTTTCTGGCTCATTGTGTAAAATTACCTTCATTTACTCCATTTCGAGCACATTGCGAAAAGTGCCGGCGACCGACAAAAACATTTCGAATAATAGCCTCTGTGACTGCTGCCTGCTCACTAGCTTCAACACTTCAACATTATGATTTTATTTATGTACGCGATAATGAAATCTCACACAGAGAAAAATAAATACGTAAAAAATAAGAATGTATGTATGGATTATATTAATATTATAAAAAGTTTTTAAACGCTTGTTGCAGCGACTACCATAATATTCCCTGGCTAAAGAACTTGCTTATGCACAATGAATTTTGTATTCCTCATAAATTTGTCAACTTGACAAAATGGAAATCTTATGCAGAAATAGTTCTATTTTTACCACCCTTTTATTAACACGCTTTTATTAGCTTCACCTGTATGTATGTATGTTTGTTTGTTTGTTTGTTTGTTTGTTTGTAACCGACTCCTTTGAGCTCGATTTTGCCCTACTTTGAACGATCAGATTTGATTCAAACTTTGCACACCTGTCAAAGGTCGATGACAATGCAATAATCCGATCAAAATATCCGATTATCCTAATTAGATTCGCCAGGATTAATTAATTTCTTTCCGCATCCTTTGCATGCGAGTAAGAGAGACAGAGCTAGTGCGCGAACTACGCATGCGTGCAGTAGCGTGTTTTTTTAGTTTTTTAAACTATTATTATTAGCTTTACCTGTATGTTTGTTTGTAACCGACTTCTTTGGACTCGATTTTGACCCACTTTGAACGGTCAGATTTCATTCAAACGCGGTAGATTTATCGAGGACCGATGACAATACAATAATTTAATAATTTTATTATTCTATTATCCTAATTAGAATCTTCAGGATAGTCGATCGTATTCCAAACAGCGCCATCTATACACTTTTCCTGGCATCACTTAGTGATGGTTCACCAGAAATGTATCGTTGCCATGAAGTAGTTTTTCAATTATATTATAGATGGCGATTAAAACCATTTATTGAGGATAACGAATTACTAGAACCTATAGAACCGATAGAAATTATATTTACAATATATTTTTAGTAAGAAAAAAAAATGGTTTATCATTTGTTTGCGTTTCATCAATACCTTCTGTAATTTTAAGTTTATCTTGATGATATTTCATTAACGTTTTGCTTGTATTGTTTTCAGATTCTACTGGGATCTTTGCATGCTACTGTTGTTGGTGGCCAACCTCATCATTCTACCCGTCGCCATCTCCTTCTTCAACGATGACCTCAGCACGCGATGGATAGCCTTCAACTGTCTATCGGACACCATATTTCTTATAGATATCGTTGTTAATTTTAGAACAGGTCAGTTCATAGCTAGGTTCAAGTAGAGCTTTTTCAATCTCAGACGTTTTATCTATTATTATACGATATAGCATTGTCTGTTGGTTTTGTTTGTGTTGTCATTGCACTACACGGCTGATTATGTTGACGACGCCAATCGGCATTTCTATTTACCGTTTAAGATCAAACAATTACGTCGAACATGAAACCCATTTTTTTTTATTATGCACTACTAGTTAACCCTTAACGGCTATCTTACCTAGGATGTTAGCGGGCTAGCCTGTTAGGAGTATGGTAAGCCCACGCTCCGAATTGGTTTTTACGCTACATCGTGAGGGAACGCTATATCGCTTGGTGACACGTCTTTGTCAGTAGGGTAGTTACTAGCCACGGCTGAAACCTCCCACCAGACCAGACTCAAGCCCGGAATCGAACCCAGGACATCCAACTTTATAATGCGTACTCACTGCGCCAGGGAGGTCGTGATGACATTCAAGTTTACGTCCTATGGGCAAGCGATCGCAAGACGCACCTGTTTCATCAAGAGTCTTAGGGTTAGTCTCACGCAAGACCCCAGCTTGAACTTTGACGCTAATTTTACTCTACTCATTCAAATACTCGCAAAAGGACACACGTTATGAAGTTTTTTTTTATACACTACAAGTTAGCCCTTGACGGCTATCTCACCTGGTGGTAAGTGATGATGCTGTCTAGGATGGTAGCTGGCTAACCTGTTAGGGATATGGTAAAACCACACTCCTAATTGGTTTCTACGCGGCATGGTGCCGGAACGCGAAATCGCTTTGCGACACGTCTTTGTCGGTTAGAAGACGTTTTTATTGTCACCCGAGATTAGTAATCAATTTAATCCAAAAACATCATAGAGCATATTGAATCAAACAACACCTTCTTATCGACTTTAAGAAAAGGTAGCGCTACTAAATTCAATCTGTTATCTGAAGATTTTGGATAAAATTGATTGTTCATTAATAATCAATTATGAGTTTTGGTGGACTATGGCCAAACCCTTCTCATATTGAGAGGAGACCCGTGTTCTGTAGTGAGCCGGTAATGGGTTGATCATGAGTTTTAACTTTGCGATTACGGCTGTAAGCATGTACATACAACAACATTACACTTTGAGCAAGAACAAACAAACAAACAAACAACAAGCTGTGTAACTACCGCAAATCATGCCTCGAGCATGCACGGTCTTAGTTACACATGTTAGGAAGAAACTTAAGACTAAATTCAAATAAAATATCTGGCGTCCCTTACCGCCTATACGTCCTGTCCGTCTTAGGGATTCCAGAATGTTTGTAAACTTATTCTTTAGTGACAGGAGTTAACTGTCATGTGCAAGCAAATACTTCGAAATGTGCTTAGTACCACATATGTATCCCTGTATGTTAATTTTCCCAATTGAATTATTCCCAAATAAAATTTGAAAGAGGATTTACTTCTGTCACCGTACTATACGGATATAACTTGTATTTTCAGGCAATATAAGTTAATGAATAAATCATCATAATTATGAAACTAATACATCGCATTTATTCTTTCAGGAATTATGCAGCAAGATAATGCAGAACAAGTGATATTAGATCCAAAGTTAATAGCGAAGCACTATTTGAGGACATGGTTCTTCCTTGACCTCATCTCTAGCATACCACTAGATTATATATTCCTAATCTTCAATCAGGTAAACGTACGTTGCAATTTGGCCGTGTTCCTATTACTAGTTTTAATCTCTCTTTTATGTTGTTGATTCTGTTTCAGCTTGGGTGTTAATTTATTTTTTAATAGTGAAAATTTTAGTTCTGTGATATATTTTTTTTCTCATTGTGATTCTTACCCAACTGCCACGAGAACGTTCAACGCGCCTTCGTGTTTGGTTTTATCTCTCATATTGTAAAGGTTTCTATGAAACCTTGCAAAGGTTTGATTGTCGCACTCTAGATACATCTTCAATTTTTATTTAAAGTTTCACGACTATAAACTATTTTTTTTCTGCACGAAATCAATCATTCGTAACCCATATGAATCTGAAGTAATGTCATTCTATTTTACCCTTCTTCGCTTCATCGCTATTATCTTTAGGTGATTTTCTGATCGTATGGGATACTGAAGTCTTTATCTTTCTAGGGTTATGGCCTTTAATGAGCACATTTCAACTCGGCGCACTATCTGTTCTTTATCACGTTCTTTTCTTCTGGATTCTCTTAAGCCACCAAATGAATACTGATATGCACGTAAACCTCTTTGTCTACTATTCCTTCTCACTTTAACATCTATTTTTCTGAAAGCATGATTTATAAGCCATTTTTTTATCAACCTTATATTGGTTTTTGCTTTTTTTGTTAAATTCTTAAATACGCACGTATTTGTACTAAGAGTTTATTTTTTATATTACCTACGCAATAATATGCAACACGACCAAATTGTAATATTTATACCGTATCTTTACTAACTTTAACAAAAGTTTATAGTCTGAAAATTGACACTCTATTGCAATTAACTATTTTGTAAAAGAATTTTATGTACATATAAATTCAGTATAACCTTATATACTGTGACTTGTATAAAATACCAGCTTGAATAATATTCTACTCGATATTTCTTACTTGAAATATTAAATATTGTTTAAAACATAACTATAATATGTAAAGTGTAATGCTTCAGCACTTTTCTTTGGCTGACATATTTTTAAACCTATAAATTAGTATTCAGCAAGTATGCATGTTTTGTACACTTCTCATGTATAAAGATGTTAGGTAATTGAACATTTGTGCTCTAGCTCTCTTAAGGCATGGCCAAACCCCTACGTCCAACCGGCGTCCTTAGCAGCGTTCAAGTTTGCGTCCCGCGATCGACCAATCACAGTACGCACCCATTTGATCTAGGGTCTTGTGATTGGTCGATCACAGGACACCCAACTGGACGTTCCGGTATGGTCTTCGTTTTAGTGAGACGAGAAGGACCGAACGCGTATACAAACGGTGTTGTAACATTGATTTGATTATGTTTACAGGATTTTAGTGAAAGCTTTCAAATTCTTCACGCCGGTCGAGCGCTGAGAATACTACGGTTAGCAAAACTGTTATCGCTCGTACGATTGCTCAGACTTTCCAGGCTCGTCAGATATGTTTCACAATGGGAGGAAGTATATGTAAGCCATCACTTCTTTCTAGCTTTGGATTTTTTGCTCTTTTTTTAATTACTTGTCCACTAACACTGCCCTAACCCACACATTACGCTCACCATAAACTAACATTGAATTGACACCTAACATAATTTTAATGATTATACTTATTTATAATTGGAATAATTATTATGTTCTTTAAAAGTGTTTGTGTAATGTTTGATTGGCAATAATGTTATTGTTATTTTGACTGTGTATAAAAATATTAATACTATTGAAAATTCTAAAATGTTTCTAGTCAGTAGCGATCCTAATGACGTGTCATTGGAGTTTGTTGTAATCCTCTACTGTACCATTGTCCCGCCCTCCACTGTATGTGAGCCCCACGTCCCGCTCTGCACTTCTCTACTGCTTCTCTGCAAGCTTCTTTCTGCCTGAGCACGCTCTCACTTGAGATGTCTAATCTGTCTCTTTCTTTGCGCCAGCGCCGCGCCGCGCCGCGTTCGCCGCGTCTGCCCTCTGCCGACCCAAACCGTCCCTACACTCACGTGATATTTGATTTGCCAATTTGTTTCTTATTTTTTGCCGCTTTTCAAAGCCTTTAGAAGATGCGCTGACGCTGATAATATCGTATCACATTGTAAACTGTAGTATTACACGACTCGCGAACCATTAATAACATAAAAGTTACAGTTTTCACGCCAAACTGATTGATGTAGATCGATTTTAGGTAAATAACGGTAAATCAAATATTAGTGACGGAATCACTAGAGTACCCTGAAGACCATAGAAGCGAAATAATGAAATAATAATGCACCAATATGTACCAGATAATTAGCCACGTAGTAGGTGAACCCTCCCAGTAGTAGTGCGCGGAGAGTCAGTGAGAAGTGGAGCTCGGGGAGGTGAGGGAGGTGCGCCGTCGCAGTGACGCTGTTGTGTGCAGATGAGCCCCGCTCCGCAGCCGAGCGACGAGCCGGGCGCCGCGGACCCCGCCGGCTCGCGCGACCTCGCCTCGCAGGTGCCGCATGCGACTCGCCGCGTCCGTAGCGTAGGGGCCTAGCCCGCGTCCGCTCGTGCTCGTCTCGGTGTTAGTGCATCCTGTGTGCCCGCACGCGCCCCCCGCCCCGCCCCGCACAACCCGCGACGTCTCCGACCGCCGACCCCGCCCGCGCTCCGGGCGCGCCTGGCTCTCTTCCTACTATCTCGTATTTCTCGCTTGTTTTCTAGATCTTGCAGAATCTTCAAAAAAAGCGCACGGAAAGAAGGGGAAGGCTCAGCTCCGACGTCGCAAAAAAGAAGGGTGACACCAAAAGCAATCTGATTTTTAAGGTAACCAGGGTCGGCGCGAGCCGGCGCGCATGTGCTCGTTCGCCCGCTTAGCATGTTGCCGGCGCCGCCCGGCGTCCTTTACACCGCTGCGCTCGCTTCGCTTCCTTTCTTTCGTTGGCGTTTCTGTTTCCGACCCGTTCCGCCGGCGGCCGCGCGGGGACGCGCGTGGGCGGCGAGCAGGGCGCGGCCGCGGCGGCTCGAGCTCGCCCTGCCCGCAGGCCCGCCTCGCGATCGCATGCTCGTTCGACGTACAAGTCTCACGCGTTCATATTTTATTTCTCACTCTAAGAAACCATCGGTAGATATCATCGCGATGCTTGAACTCGAGCGTCCTTGTCGCGCGCAGTCCGCACGGCTTCCTTTAGAGGCGGTATTTTACCGATTATATGTTATTAATGTTACATGTTTTCTCTCCAGTTCCTCAATATGGCATCGGTGTTCATGCGGATATTCAACCTTATCTGCATGATGTTGTTAATCGGGCACTGGTCCGGATGCTTACAGTTTCTCGTTCCAATGCTCCAGGGATTTCCTCCAAATTCCTGGGTAGCAATAAATGAATTACAGGTTAGTACAAACATATCCAGATGATTATTCTTTGAAAGTCGATAGGAATTTGGATCCAAAGACGCAAGATTTTGATCAAAAATTAAAGCGCACAAATGTGGATACGACTCTTTTCATGTCTTGAATAAAGTTATAATATAATACAATATTATGTTTAAGATTCATGATCACTTTACCATCTTCGTGCTAGATTCCAATATAGGTATAGAAATGTCAGTGCATAATACTTTTCGCCTTTCACTCCTGACAATGTTCTTACGTCTTCATATCGTTTTTCACAGGATGCCTTTTGGCTTGAACAATACTCTTGGGCGCTGTTCAAGGCGATGTCCCACATGTTGTGCATCGGTTACGGGCGGTTTCCCCCGCAGTCGCTGACAGATATGTGGCTCACAATGCTCTCCATGATATCAGGCGCCACTTGTTATGCCCTGTTCCTCGGTCACGCTACTAATCTCATTCAAAGTCTTGACTCATCGAGAAGACAATACCGTGAAAAGGTAATATTTGTGAACTTTAATCATGCAAGTTCCTCTTCTTACGTTATTCACATTTGACATCGAAAATTATCTCATCTATAATAGCTATAAGAATATGAGCTGTTGTGAACACCTAGATTACCTTATCCTGGGTTAACCAATTAATAATGATAATTGAATTTATAAAAACGACATAATTGGTAATTTTTATTTTTGATTTTGTGCAGATAAATGATATTCCATCTCAATCGTTATCAACGTCACCGCTTTCATTTTAACAACTAATGCTAAAGTCCTTATTGCCTGTTTCAGAAACTCGACGTGAGTATAGAGTGAATGGTCGTTTCGTGGTCTATATATTTTAGTTGTTGTTCAATTCACTGTTTCATTTATTTGCACATCTTCTTATCATTCCATAATTAATAACTGACGCAACATTGTTTAATTCATTGTTTTTTTATTGTAGTATCGAGGTATCACTAATTTATCACTAATGGGTGTTCATGGCAGCTATCATTCTTCATGATATTTCTATGAAAAATCCTGGTATATACCGTATATATATACCGTACTAATCCATCATCTGCCTGGCATATTCGTACGTGTCCAAATTGTAGATAGAGTTTAACCAAACGTTTACGTAAGAGTTGGAAAAAAATTAGGGTTTATTTGTAAGTGCACAATTGATGAACTTTATCAGCAATCAATTTGGGTGTGCCTAATTTATTTTAGGATTACAACGTATACTTGATTAACAATTCAAATACTCAGATCTCATCTTATGTATTTTTTACAAGTCTTTCATTAAACTTATGTACGTTACAGGTAAAACAAGTAGAAGAGTACATGGCATACCGAAAACTACCTCGCGAAATGCGTCAAAGAATTACAGAATACTTTGAACACCGATACCAAGGGAAGTTCTTCGACGAGGAGTTGATTCTAGGCGAACTGAGCGAAAAGCTACGAGAAGACGTCATCAACTACAATTGCCGATCACTAGTAGCTTCAGTGCCATTCTTTGCAAATGCTGATTCTAATTTTGTCTCAGACGTTGTTACAAAATTACGTTATGAAGTCTTCCAACCGGGTAATTTTAATCATGCATCTTACATCGTTCATATGGCTAACGATGGTTCTTTTTGTAAAAGTTTTTCTTTTTTCAGGCGACATCATCATCAAAGAAGGAACCATTGGTAACAAAATGTACTTTATTCAAGAAGGTATCGTGGACATCGTCATGGCCAACGGCGAAGTTGCAACGAGCCTCTCCGATGGCTCCTATTTCGGCGAAATTTGTCTTCTGACCAACGCCCGGCGTGTTGCATCCGTCCGCGCCGAAACCTATTGTAATCTCTTCTCGTTATCCGTGGACCACTTTAACGCTGTGCTAGACCAGTACCCTCTGATGCGGCGGACCATGGAGAGCGTGGCTGCTGAGCGGCTGAACAAGATCGGCAAGAACCCGAACCTGGTGGCGCACAGGGAGGATGACACGACATCAGAGGGGAACACCATCAACGCGGTGGTGAACGCGCTGGCGGCTGAGGCAGAGCATGTGAGCTTATCGGACGACAGCGTCGCGCGCTTGTCGGAGCGCTCGCTGGGGCTTGCGCTGCAGCCGCTGCAGGCCGCTTCGTGTCGCATGGCGGGCGTGGCGCTGCCAGGCCTGGGCGTGGCTGCCGCGCTGCCGCGTCCCAAGTCCGAGCACGACTTCAGCGCGGCGCCGCCGCTGGCTAGTGCGGCTGCCTTCCACAAGTCGGACGCCGGCATCGCCCCCTGACGCCGCACGCTGTGCTAGGCCGCGGCCACCCCGATAGCAATACTAGGCTTAGTGCGAGCGCGCGGCGCCTCGCTAGTTGTAGCGTAGACACCGTAACATAGCCGCGACTTCGCCGGGCGCGCGCCCACCGCGCCCGCTGAATCTCATTTTGTGATCTTATACTTAATTCTCCTGTGTTATAATTTAGGTTAAATTTTATATCATTGACGCTGCGAGGAAGCGGATACGCGAAGTATTCCGGTTGTATAGATATACCTGTTATTATATTGAAGGACGAAACTATTGAGTCTTTATAGAGATACCTTGCCACTAAAGAGATGATTAATTATATAGACTAGACTGAAATGTAAAGATATCACTATTTTATGCTCTGTTGGCGTATGAAATAGACCTATATTGTTGACGGATGCGTTATGATTCGTTCGCGGAAATATGAACGTTGATGATATAGAACGTTCCCGATGTAACGATAATGGCGTTATTATATATTTGAATTGTTGATAATTATGTAAAGTGTGGAGCGTAGAAGAGTGTAGACAGTTGCGCGGCTGCGCGTCGTCCGGGCGCCGTGCCCGATGCATTAAGACGAACCCTCAAACTGTGCCATACCTGTTACATAACGCGGGCCACGCGAGCGGAGGGCGTGCGGCGCGCAAGGCGCGGTGAACGCGCTGCACAAGCGACGCACAATGTAACAAACCTCACGATTCCATAGCACACGGACGCTTTCTTATTTTTATTAATATTAAGTAGTATAACTACCGATATCAGACCTACCGTTTGTCTCGGTTTCCTAAGTAGAGGTGGATCAGTAGAGCTTCGAAACGTTTCTTTATGTAAATATTGTAATATTAACAAGGATTCGCCTTTAGTGTGATTCGTTTTATAGAAGTGATAGGGGGGCGCTCGTCGGAGCTGTCCAGTCAATTATCGCGCGAGCGCGTCTCGTTTTTCCGATGCACCACAACACTTCGTACCTTGTTTAATGTAGGTAAAAATAATTTATTGTCGATCATTTAGTATGAGTAAGTAGGCCGGAGCGATAACAAATTCGGACGAATTACGGTTTTGTGATAGAGCAGTGATAGAGGGCTGCGACTTGCGAGCGCGACCTCTGCCGGCTCGGCGATACTCGACACGTCTCCACCCCTCGCGGTGGAGTGCACACATGTACGACGCTTGTTACTTCTTTCTGGATTGAAGTCTTACTTTTATTCTGTCTATAGCGATTATTTCTGCGATTAGTGGTTTTGAAAGCACTTCACGAACTTTTAACTTTCTTAGCAATAAATAGATGATTGCAATGATTAACATATCCTACGGTTAGAGTAGAGTAGTCGTTGAGCCGACCGCCGCCGGGGCCGCATCTTTGGCACGTTTCATCGTTGACTAATTCTTATAGTGTCATGACAATTTGTGAAGATGATTTTGCAAATGTTGACTTTTTAGCCAAAATAATATAGTTAATGAATGACGAACCAATACGCAGTAGCTTAATAGTAGATGAATGCAGCCTAGTTCTCAGTTTTGGCGACTAATACACACACTTTGTACTCGAAGATATTTATACATATAATTATACCTGTATGTAACTTTACTGTCTATCAAACGTCACGCGGGAGTTACGTCAGTAAATGACACTTAACCATGAATACAAAATGGCAGTTACGCCTAAGCCGCGCCGCTGTGACGTTTGTTGACTAAAATTTACATTATGGGCACTGTTGAACTAAACAGAGTGACGCCTGTCAATTTATCTACACAAGAAAAGAAGATATAATTGCGTTTTACCCCCAGAGCCATTTATTTATTGTTGTTTTATCTAACATTACCGCTTTTGTAAATTATATAAATTTTATAGGAGAGATCTATTTTTATTGTGAAGTTGAGCTACTGAATATAAGCAAAGAGAAACCTATATTAAATCGAGAGTTTTTTTTTATTGACTGTTAATTATTAAATAGTTATATTATACTGATTTCTGGTATCTATTTTCACCAAAAGTGCTCATCGCTGTCAAAAAAATTAGAGGAAATGCATTAAAGAATGGGAAAACATACTTATCTTGTTTTAATTACCTTCTAGCTCACCCCAAAGAGAATATAATCACTACGTTAGCTAAACCGACAAACTTCGTACCGTCTAACAGACAATGAATGTTGTGTTACCTTTTAGGCTTTTATGAACGTACCTACAACAATTAATAGAGAATAAATATTCAAGTTTAATAATTTATTAGGATGATAGAGAGAGAATAAAAATATAAAAATAACAAGATAAAGTACTGTGATTGAATTTAACTTTGCACTTTTTTTTTTGCTTTGTTAATTCTCTTCATTCAAGAACCTATATAATATATGACTTTTTTTTGTTTAGTTATCAGGCACAATAACAGAGTATAAATCGGATGGTTTGCCGCCACGTCAACTGACATTGAGAAAATCAAGCATTTTCTAGGTTGAGACACACAAACAGACAAAGATTGGCGCTTTGGTTTGTTAATCGTCATGGTGAAGACCAGACGAATTCGTTTAAACTGAAAAGGCATATCCGTTGGGACTATCAGAATCCTCGGAATTAGAACTATCCCACCCTTCAATTTTCCTTGTTGCATAAACTTTAAAAGTAAACTTCTTCCAATATCAATAAAGGAATATCAATGTCATCATTCATCAATTTTCTTATCTTTTCCTAACTTTAGTAATATTGCTAAAAATCTAACATTGGCTAATAAAGCGATAAAGTGAAGAATAAAAAAAAGTTAGAAAGTGGATATTATATTATAATCTATGCGACAATCAAAAAATATGTCAATCATTTGTCATTATGTACAGAGCATAAATGTTCCTAGGTAAGGTACCTATTAGACGTTTTTAAAATTAAGACGCAGTAGCCAGTAATAAGATGAATTTATTAATATAATATATTCTCGATCTATTAAAATGCGGTTTACCGTATCGACGGGGTGAATATCAAATGTTTGCCTGGTACGTAACCCAGAAACATTTTGGGAATTAATTTTTTTCCCCTTTTTTTTAAATATAAGACATTTATTATTCTGCTATTGGAAACAGAGATAAATCCAACAAATCAAAAACCTTGAAAATAGGTCCAGCCGTTTTTGTTAACAAACCCGTTTTTTTTAAATATATAAATATAGATAGCAAACGCGTTAGCTAAATTATATCATAACAACAATGTTTTCATTATTTAAGTCTAGAAAGTACAGGGCAGAGACACCTATGAACCTTTCATACATAGTTATATCCACAGTGAGTCAACGCACCTTCCGACTCCCCCGTTATCCCAAACGTCGCCTAAACCGAGGTTCGGCCTCACAGGAGGCGCCTCTTCCAGACGTTCCCTTTCTTTCTTTTCTTCTGGCAGAGCTTCTTTCCGAAGCTCGCCAATCAGCCCGGTTACGCTGTGACAACAAATAGGGTTAAACAGCTAATAGACAGTCTGAGAAAAAAATACAGGGAGTCAACAGAGCCGTTTTAACAGAACTAAGACAGATGTTCTTCTCTTCATCTGTGTTCACAAATAGAACTTAATTAAAAAGAAGAGAAATACTCACATTAGTATACCATTTAAAAGTTTTGTGAACTTTTTTTTTTTTTTCCCGCTGGGAAATGCCTTTACGCATCCCCTCCGGAAGCGGCGCAGACTAGACTGCGTCGCTTCCGACGGGGAATGTGGGACTCGCCGGCGGCCAGACTGACGACCAGAATACCCACTAAAACCCAGCGATGTTCCTACGCGTCGCCTGGTGGCTGGGTCACGGGTACACCCGCGCACACGACCGCAACCCAACCAGCGGCGTCCGCCGAGGCAGACCCTCCATCGGGGGCCTATGATCGAGGCCCCCTAACTCCAAATTGAGGCGCGCCAGGAACATTGGGCGCGCCTTACTACCCGAGGATTACACTCGACGGGTGAGGATACCTCTCATCCATCACCCGGAGCTCCTCAAAACAAAAAGTTTTGTGAACAGTATAATAGGAAATGTCAACATTAACTGCTTGCAACTCAAAAGACAATAATGATGCAGCAGACATGTGCTGTGATGAATGCATCAACCTTTGCCTTTCGGAAATGTTATTTTCTGTTGTACAATTTCCTGATAAATAAATGATGAAAACATCATGATCAACCCATTACCGGCTAACTACAGCACGGGTCTCCTCTCAATATGAGAAGGGTTTGGCCATAGTCCACCACGCTGGCCATGTGCGGATTGGCAGGCTTCACACGCCTTTGAGAACATCATGGAGAACTCTCAGGCGTGCAGGTTTCCTCACAATGTTTTCCTTCACCGTTGAAGCAAATGATATTTTACATTTTTAAAAACGCACATAACTCCGATCTCTGATTAGGAGGCTGACGCCCTAACCACTAGGCTATCACCGCTTCATGATGATAATATTGTCAGCATATTGTTTTTTTTATGTAAGTGTTGTATGTTTGAATTTATTAATAAATAAGTGTATGTACAAGAAAGGATATTAGACCTTTAAAAGAATATTGAGGTAGATACATAATATGTTGATTCCATTTAACATATAATTTTCTTTCATATAGAAAGTGAAATATCCATTTAATATTTTTTTTGGGTAATTAATACATTCTATATCTAATTGGAAGGATTAGTTACCAAATGTTTTGAGAATAATTCTTATGTTATTTCAGTTAGTTGGATTATTATCTGTTTTTATCACCATTATTTTGACTAGATTAAACTATTAAATTCATGAAGTTATAGGTTTTAAACACATTTTGTAATTGTATACATGGATTTTTTAAATATGGCCTTCCCATATTACTTAAATACTTTACTTCTTGCTTTAATTTTATTTTCGTTAACCTTATTCTTAATTGGACACTCAGAAGACTCATCAATGAGATTTCCACTTTTCAAAACCGCGGTTTTATTTTTCAAGCACTCCCGCGCTTTTTTAAACGATTTATCTTTTTATAGGGTCAACAATGACATCTTGGGACAATGACAGTCGACACGACGACTAATGACCAAAGATTACCACAGAGTACATTAATATAAGACTACAATCTCCTTGGAGTTATTGTACTCTGTGACTACATCAAGTAATTCTAATTGTATTCTGTGGACTACATTCTACAATACTCTTATCAAGGAACATTTATATTTTATAGTCTAGGGAGACTTTTATTATCTGATAACTGATGGTCTTGCTGTGTTTTGACGCGTTTTTAGTTTCGAAAGATTTTCATTCAGAATTAATATAAAAATAGGACTTAATTGAAAATAGGTGATAGATAGAAGAATAAGTAGTTTAACGAGCATGTTAGCTTAATATTTGATGGTTTTATCGCAAAACACGTGGTGATATTAATTGCAACATGTCTACTAGAAGAGCTAGAATTAAAGCTGTTACTTCTTTGCCACCGAGAAGGAAAAATGCTGTAGCAGCAGATATTAAAGTGAAGGAGACTGCAGAGAAAACTACTAAAAGCCCTCGTACTCCCTTAATTGAGAATAAGTCTCCAAGAACTAAAAATGTTGTCGAGTCCAAATCTATTCAAAATTTCGCTCATAATATGACAGAAAAGTTGAAATCAGAAAAGCCAGTCAATTTAAGTGCCGCAGTAGTAGAAAGTGTTAGCAAATCAAAAGCACCAATAATACCACGTACACCAGAAAAAACTGTCTCGGTAAATAACATTAGAAATTCCTCTAACGTTTTCGCATCACCTGCAAGGAAGGATAGTCCTAAGAAAACTTTCGCATCACCTATCGCTCCGTCGCCGAAAGTCATCAAGAGTTCGGAGTTGCAGAGACCGCACACCCCTCTAAACCGACAGACACCCACCGCTCATAGACTCAGTGATAACAATGAGTTGCAAATTGCAGAAAAGATCGTTAATATCAATCATAATGTTAAATCTAAAAAGGATATTGCAAGTGATGGTAAGTTACTGGAGTGATTCTTGAAAGACTTTAACGACTGAAACCTATAAAGGTTACCTATTGTCCTAGAGTCCTTCTCTAGTAATTGAGTATATTCATGTTCTATAGAACAAAATTATACAATCAATATCTAAGTTCAAAGTTTTTATGAAACTAAAACTTGTAGAAAAATCATATTACGATATTAAGGATTATATAAACTATAAAAAAGCTTGGGTGTTTTCTAATTGCTCTATCTCCATAGGTACTATAATTTATTATTCATTATGTGATGGTGATAACGAAAAAAAACCCTGGCTAAGTTTGTTGTGGGCTTCTTCTTAGACCGGGGAGGGTTTGGAACCCTTATAGTTTTAGTTTTAAGTTTACGAATATAGTTATCGCTATGAATAACTACTATGTAAATTATTGATGCGTCAAAAGTGCCTTTTTAAAGACTATTTGAATAAAGATTATTTTGAATTTGCATTTAACACAAACTTTTCTGCGTCATGCTTTAACCCTAATGCCAAGTCTTTAACCCTCGAATGTAAAATTAGTATGTCATGAGTTTGTCAAAAAGGTTGTCACTAGAATTTACAAAGAAATAAATGGAACATGACTCACATCACAACTAAATTTTATGAAATGAAGCTTTAAGAAATATTAACGTAAAGTTGTGTTTTATAACCTGATTAAACCTTATTAGATTACAGCATACCAAGTGTCGCAGAGAGTACTGATGATGAAGCCATGGATGGCATAGTTCCATTAAAACCTGCTGCTAGTGTTCCTAAGCCTATTGACGTATTGAAGAATGAGATTATATCTGAAAATGCTGAGGTTCTATTTGATCCTATTATACCATTACCATCACCAAGCAAGGTCCGTCCCAAACTGAGACCAGTTCCCAGACTGGGACCACATAGAAGAAATAGTGTACAGGTACTTTAATCTATATATCTAATCTATTAAAATTAATATTTTATTTTATATATTGTTATATCAATTTATTGCTCAGTGAGCAATGGAGAGAGCTATGCTAGGAGTATCTCTACGTGATCAAATCAGAAATAAAGAGATCCGTAGAAGGACCAGAGTTACCAACATAGCTCAGTGAGTTGCGAAGTTCAAGTGGTAATGGGCGAGGCACATTAGGGTCCCAAGGTGCTGGAATCGCGACCCCACCCTGCAAACATAGCATTGGTTGACCCCCAGCAAGGTGGACAGACGACATCAAACGAGTCACAGGGAGCCGCTGGATACAAGCAGCCCAAGACCATGACCATTGGAATTCCCAACAAAAGACCTATGTCCAGCAGTGGACATCTATCGGTTGAAATGATGATGATGATAATGGTGATTGCTATATCATTCATTTGGTTTTGCTATAAATCTTTGTCAACTTAATTGTTGTACTTTTACAAAAGTATAAGCATTGTGGTTCACAATAAGACCCAAGAGGATCAAAATTTTTACCACTAAATGCATTGGGCGAAAAAAAATCTTACAGATAGTTATGTGAAAATGTAACCTATAACATTCCTTGGAAAAGTGGTGCTCCTTATGATGCTAAATAAGGTTTTGAAGTTGTATGTTAGTCTGTAAGTTTAAAACTAAAGAACAACAAGCTTAATGTGAGTGAGCCTACAGTTTAAAGTAGCAAATTATAATCATATTAAAAGTCTTTATATTTTATGTCAAAGTTTAAAAAAAAAACCATCATCATGTTCATATTTGGACTTAACAAAACTTTATCAGTAAAGGTATTATTAGTATCTAGCCCTGATGGCGAGTGATTTGTTATTTCTTTTCAAAAGTTCTCTCCTCAATCTCAGAAAGTCTATGAATTCCCGAACTAGATCTCTTAAAAATTTCACTATCACCATGAGAGAATGAATTTTCAAATTATTTTTACATTTTCCTATAGGGTAGTGCAAGTGAATCAGAGGATGAAAATCGTCGTAGCCTACATAATTCAAAGGATCGACAGGCGCATGATTTGCACATAGTGCAGTCATTACCAAACAGGTAATAATAATAAACAAATGTGCAAAGCTTTTCCAGATAATAAAGAGTGAAAAGGATAGCAAGACTTTTAGATCTGCATTTAGTTTAGAAATGTATTTACAACAGAACAATGTTGTTGCGACGATCTACGTGGCAGTGCGTGCGCTGTTGCATGATAAAGTTGGAGGTCCTGGGTTCGATTCCCGACTCGAATCTGGTCTAGTGGGAGGCTTCGGCCGTGGCTAGTTACCACCCTATCGACAAAGACGTCGCCAAGCGATTTAGCGTTCCGGCACGATGTCGTTTAGAAACCAATTTGGAGTGTGGGTGCACCATACTCCTAACAGGTAAGGCCGGTACCATCCTAGACAGCATCATCACTTACCACCTGGTGAGATAGCCATCATGGGCTATCTTGTGTATAAAAAAAAATTAAATAGGTCCAATATGTATTTCTATAAACATGTGAAGTCAGTGTAATTTGTAATCATTGTAACTTCTATTCTAGATAATAGCTGTATCCTTTAAGAGGATCCTTTAACCGCGGCGTCCAACCTGCGTACTTGGCGGTATTCAATTTCCAGTCCTTCTGTCGAAAATGCACGCATAACGCCGACTTAAACGACGCCAAGGGAGCAGGTTGGACGACGCGGTTTCGCCATGCCTTTAGTTATAACCTGTACAATTGTTTCAGAGATGTCAGTAGAGTAAGGAATGATTCTGTTTGCTCAAGTGCCAGCCAGGTGGTCGCGCAACCAACTGTCTCCGCGTCGCCTCTCAAAGACAAGCAGCTAAACCAAAAGTATGTTATATTATCATTATAAAGAAGTAGACGGCAATCTTAATTTCAAAATTTGCGAGCAGTCTATACAGCAGGCGTAATAAGTGTTACTGTACCCAATGGGATTAGAGACGCAATTATCGTACTACTTATTTTTATTTACCAAACTTGTGCCGGTATAGATGCGAGTACGAATTTGAGTTTTAAAACTAGGCGGATACGTTTCAATTTACTATGACCTTAGTGGATTTTGATATTCGAAAACGACTCTACGATTGCGAGGTAACAATTGAAATTTTACTCCTATGGGTACTTACTATTAAATATGCCTACATACACAATTTGTGGAATTATCCAAAGATGACAACGACCTCCGTAGCGCATCGCATCACATTATTAAGTTGGATGTCCCGGGTTCGATTCCCGGCTCGAATCTGGTCTGGGAGGCGGTGGCTAGTTACTAGAGTATAGGTTTAACATACTACGAACTGGTTAGCCCGCAACAATCTTTGTCTGAATCATCACTAACCATCGGGGGAGATTGCCGTCAAGGGTTAACTTATAGTTTATAATAAAAACATCACTCGCTTTTACGGCAAACTCGTTTCGAGGGCGTGCGAAAACTATCAACTCGCACTTGTCCACTTTGAGGAGAGACCCGTACCCTGTGTGCTGGTGATGGGTTGATAATGATGACGATAATTAATGAATAGAACAGAAACAATACAATAATAAAGTAAGTAAGGAATGCTTAACAGGGTTCGTCGTCAGGAGGAGTCTCGCCGCAGGATGGCGATGCGGCGCCGGAGGGAGAACGCCAAACGCGAAACACTCACGATGTACGACCTCATCTTCTACAACCCCACTTCAAATCCCCTTGTGTAAGTATTAATTTGGGGATACATGACGAGAAATCATAAAGAATCGTAATCATCAGTCATAATCATAAGCATAATCATAAAATAAAGATTAAGGTTCGCACCGCAAACTTGCCCGTTTCATACCTTCAAATTCGTCTATTATTTTGGGCACGGTATGTTCACATAATAAATAGTCTAATAAATATGCGTTCAAATATTAATCACAGTAACGATTTTAGACTCAAAATTACATACATTTTTTCAGTACATTTCTTCATACATAATTAAATAATTTCGAACCAATGTTTAAATAACATTGGTTCGAACGTAGTATGTTCTTAACTTTACTAACTTAATTTAGATTCTAGTAACAAACACAAGAAAGGAATCGAAATCGTTCCAAGTATTACTTATATTAATAATTTGTTAAACATTTATTACTATTACCTTACGTATTTATTGTTGAAGTTTTGAAGGAAGAATAACTTATAAATTATTCGTCCAACCATCGGAATAATTTTGAAGCAATGCATCTAGCATTACAATTATTCAATATCACTATCTATTCTGACAGTTACTAAGAGGTTGTGACTTTTCATCTCCACACGCTGAGACGTATACATCTGACGCTACCAAATTACACGCTTTATCATCGAAACAAACGGTTGGTAACTGGTTAGCAATTCTCTAACCAGTTACCAACCGATTGTCTTGGCAGCGGAAAATAAAAACTTTCCAGTGATACAAAATTCAGTCCACTTTAAGTTACACCACCAACAAGCTTATATTATTTTAGGCTTAATGACGATGAAATTAAACTAAAAGAGAAACAAGAAGCAGAGAGGAGGACACAGGAGAAAAAAGAAGCGACAGTGAAGCCACCGCAGTCGGCGAAAACTTCAACAGAGCCGGCTCCCGTACCGCAAATAAAGTTGGGGCCAAAAGGAGAAATAATTCTTGATGAACAAAGTTTGGTAAGGCACACTTTTTTTGTGTAAAACTCACGAACAAATAATTAAATTTTGAATGTGTTTAAGTAGTGAACTGCCAATATGGTATGGTCTGGTACTCGTTTTGACCGGGAAGTATACAATGGGTCCCCCGTGCGTCCAGTAAAACCAGCGAGAGGGACATGCTGTGGTGGTTTTTAGTTCGGGTAGACCACCCATGGGTGGGAGTCCCACATAACCTCCGTCCTGCCCAAGGGACGGAATTAGCTATAAAAAAAAATGGTCTGGTACTCGTATGTTAGATCTACGAATCACGGAGTCCTAGGTATTTAAATACCCGAACTGAGTCAAAATTTATTAGGATAGGTCTTTTAGTTCAAAATTGACAGATTTCTTTTGCGTCATGGGTAAACAAAGGTACTAGAAGCGGTGAAAATTTGTCAATTGTGTGGATTAGATTTTTTTTTTAACTTTATTGCTCAAAAAAAAATGTACATAAGGCGAATTAATGCCGATTTTTCCACCACTCAACCTTGGATCCTGCAGAAATAACAATCGTAGGTGCAAAAAATATATATATATATATATAGGTATAAATATACATATAAGTAATACATACAAGAATATAATAATAAATAAATAATTTTAAATTTAAACCAACAAATAATTTTAAAAAATATATAAAGAAAAAAGATTATGTATATAGTATGTAAAAATCGTAAACAATTCAGTTTAATATTTGTTAATCCTAAATCCTTTCCCATACTACAATACAATTCCATAATTCCTGAATTTCGTAATGATACGTCAATAGCGCAAAAATAACGTAGTTTCACTAGAAATGTCAAAAATCGCTAATACCAAGAACATAACTAGTCAATCTTCCAGCAATCGATACCTAATTTATACCTCGCTGAATTAACCGAACGGTTCCCGAATCCCGATGTTCCCTTTTTTGTGAGTAAATCGATAGATATGCACATGCGCACAAGAATCCTTGCGCGCTTGCGCGGTAGTTCAGTTCACGCCTAGTGCGTCGCTGCGAAGGTTGTGTGTCGACCACCGACCGTACCTGCTGATGATATTTTAAAAAAAAACTTATGATCGCTAACCAAAAAGCCTCAAACCGGTAGTCGCATAACAGCGTCGTGAGGTGCCACAACATATAGCACAACACGACGTTCTCGTGTGTTGTCGAATGCATCATCGATCTATAAGACCATACAAAATCTATGGAGACTTGTCTGTCATATGAAATGCATTGACTCTAGTCGGTTTTCTGATTCACCGGGAAACTATAATTTGAAATTCGATGTAGTTGATATTTAATAAGAACCTTCAGTAGATTTACTGGGCAGTTAGATAGTTTAGGTACGTCACAATGCCCTTTTTAGGCCTTTACGATGTTGAGCTAACATCTGAAGAGGAAGATGATTATAAAGACGAAAACGATGATGAATACGAAGATTATGATGAAGTGGAGGACGACGATGATAATGATGATGAAGAAAGAGACGAAATTGATGATGAAGATGATGTAGAGGTTTATCTTTTTATTAAAACGGCTATTGTGATCTCTTCATTTGTTTTTAGGTTTCCACTAAACCGCGATATATGCAATGCGTTTTCCCTGAAATCCTATCTACGTTACAAAGACACCCACACACTAATAAATACACATATGTATTGATGTAGATTTAAGATTAGATTATAGATGTTGTACAAACCCATAATATTATTGATTGATTAATATGATCTGAAGAATCATTATGTGATTTGATATGATATGATAATTAAAAGTCTACATCAGCAAATGGATGAACTGAAAATCCTCGCAGGACCTTCCAAATAAACATAGCAGCATCACGTCGATTAAGTTATGAAGCGTGAACAAAATATATCAGAACTTATCGACGTCATGCCACGTTTATTTGTAAGGATCTAACTCTTTAAGTTTATCTACACTTTTCCTCTCGGAACGCAAATTTATCACAAACAATACGTTGCAATCAGTTACTTTGAAGGCTTCTTACTTAAAGCCATTAGATAAAGAATTGGAGATTTGATCGCAAATAAAGTAGCGAAACTGCTTATGTATGACTAGAATAAAAAAAATTGCACCTAGTAGTAATATCAGGGAATTAATATGAATAGTGACAAATATATAGTCTTTTCTGACATAGAATTTGAATAATACTGTAAAAAATGGTTTAAATCAATGAAATAATGCCCTTTAAATAGATATTCTCCAAAGTGGATTATCTGGCGGTTGAAAAATCAGTCACTTAGTGGTCTAGTGTCTTTTGGCATATACTTCTCAATTTAACTACACCTGAAGCAAAAAATCTCATGAAAAATCATTAAGTACTTTCTTTTCGCTACCTGATCGACAAATAAGTGCGTTAATATTATCTTACCTATTGAAGCTATGAAGCTAAAGAAATATGTTTACCCTCTTGCTAATAAACGCTGAATAGCGGTTGTAGCGTAAATGCTTTGTCTTCCTTCTTCGACTGTCAGAAAAGGAGAGCTCGATATGACTAGTTCAATCACGTGCTATTCAACGTTTATTTAGACCTCTAGTTTATAACATAATACCAAATCCAAGCTAAAACATTACTTGCAGGTCATAAAACAAACGGAGAGCGATCGGCAAGTGTCATCGGTAGTCCACGAAGGAGCTTGGGGATCGGGAGGGGAATATAGAAAGTACAACTTTTGTCGGTCGGCGGGTTGGACTGCGCAGGAAACCGTACAGTTTTACCGGGCGCTTGCTGCACTGGGGACGGACTTCAGTCTGATGGCTCAACTGTTCCCTGAGCGGACAAGGAAGCAGCTTAAACTGAAGGTGTAAATCTCCACTCTTCTTTTATATTATCACTCTTCTTACACATTTAAAATGATCTCATAGGATCTTCTCAAACTCAACCACTATTTTCGGTTAGTGTCTTTACGAAACATCAACAAATTCCAACGCACAATAATAGAAATAACATAAAAATCTAAACAGTTTGGCAAAGTTTATTTTATACGTACGTTCTCACTAACATGATTAATTTGAAGAGGTTTCTGGTGAAATACGTAATGGAATATAGATGTACAAATTGGTTTCCAGATATATTTTTATTATTTTTATTTTAATACAAGTTTGCGCTTGACGGCAATCAGTACCAGAAGGCACTGATGAGGTCTAAGTTGGAGCCAGCCCAAAAAATGCCTATTCACTCTTCCCTTGAAGGAACTAAGGTTATACATGGCTGGAAACACAGATGCTGTGAGTGAGAATTCAGAAATGTTGATCCAAACCGTTTCGTCCGAGTAGGTTGGATTTTAACCACGCGCTCACGATTTCTCAAAGTTCTGTGGTTATACGGTGAAGAGGGCACGAGGTTGTAAAGTTTTTGAGCGCACTCTCCAAAATATATCCGATAAAAGACCAATAGACAGGCAACAAGGCGTCGGTGCTGTAGACTGAGCATTCCTTTACATGTAAAGCTTTGAATTGAATATTGAATACCCGCATATTTTAATTAATTCTTTCCCCAAGGGTTGTCTGGAAGAGATTGCTGAAGCAATAAGACCGCCTTTGCATACTTATGTGTTAAGTGTTTTGTGTTGCTGTTTCTTTAAAATTTGTGTGCAATAAAGAGTATTTATCTTGTCTTATCTTACTTTGGTACGTTCAACAGTTCAAAAAGGAGGAAAAGCTGAATGGCGCTCAAATAGAAAAGGCCTTACGTGCGTCCGTGCAGTTCGACGTTACTCAACTGAAAGAGGAGTTTGAAGAGGAACGCGCATTTGCCGCCAAGCGAGCGGAGTCAGAACGGCAGCGGTTGATCAAGGAAAAACAAGCAGAGAAGATCCGTTTGAAAGCTGCCAAGGAGGGTCGCATGCGGCAGAGTAAGTTACTTTCCTGCCATAACAAAAAAGTGGTTCAGTTATTTTTTTGCACTGTTTTTTGTGTTTTTGTATTAGTTTGCCTGGTGGGAGGCTTCGGCCGTGGCTAGTTACCACCCTACCGACAAAGACGTGTCGCCAAGCAACTTAGCGTTCCGGCACGATGTCGCGTAGAAACCAACTAGGAGCGTGGGTTTTTACCATACTTCTAACAGGTTAGCCCGCTACCATCCTAGACAGCATCATCACTTACTATCAGGTGAGATAGCCGTCAAGGGCTGACTTGTAGTGTATAATAAAAGCCTGGTTTACCAACCAACCGCCATGTTAATCAGCTGGCATCTGACTACCGAAATCGTTATAAGTCAGCTCCGAGTTTATAATCTATGATATATTTTTTATCCACTACCAAGTTAACCCTTGACGGCAATCTCACCTGGTATATGTGACGATTCAGTCTACGATGGTAGCGTGATAACCTGTTAGGGATATGGTAAAGACATATTCCTAATTGGTTTCCACATGACATCGTGCCGGAACGCATTTTTATAAAAGTTAAATCATTCTCTTTCTCAACCTATTAGACAACTACTGGGCTCGGTTATAATCAGAATAAGAGTTTTGGCTGTAGTCTACCACGCTGGCCTATTGCGCATTTATGGACAGACGCTTTTGAGAACATTACAGAGAGCTCTCGGACGTATAACCCAGTTATAGTTTTGACGACCTCCGTTCTGCAGCGCGTGTGCTGTCATATTATAAATTGAGAGGTCTTGTGTTCTATTCCCAACCCGAGTCTGGTCTGGCGCGAGGCACTTGCAAAGGCATACCGCCAAGCGATTTAGCGTTCCAGTATGCAGTGATGCAACGTAGAAAACGATTAGGAAGATGGGTTCAGCCTGCAACGCATCGTTAACTCCTCTGGTGCTACTGATGTTCATTAAATATAATAAAAAAAATTGCTCGAAAGGCTCATAACTCTGATAAGCTAGAGTAACATACTCGGTCCCCCGAAACAAATTCCCAAATGCTAACCGCTGCTTTTCTCACATCTCTTATTTTTCCAACAGGCCGCGGAGCTAAAGCCCTGGAAGCTGCCAAAGTACCGACCGCGCACAAAGACGCGATCTGCACCGATGATATAATAGAACAGCACACAAGCAGAAAAAGAACCAAAAAGCAAACCACGCCAGTCACTCCACAGGTATCTACTATGTCGATTGTCGGTGCAGGCTCCTTATCCAGAGAGGATACAGAAAATAGCAGAACAAGTACACCGACCTTGCAGATAAAAACACCGGAGAGCATCAACGCGTTGCAAATACCGAAGAATATCGAAAATGGATCATTGGTTGTGTTAACAGTTAACGATCCATCATCGCCAGCAAAGAAAATGCTGCAGACTTACATAGCTAATGGTCCGGGAAAGCTGACGCCCGTAGCGTTACCTCCAAATATATTGAACTATGTAGTTGGATATATGAAGAAGGGCACTACTCCGAAAGGATCTAACGTGTCATCTCCTCAGCTGTTATCGCCGAGCAGTGTTACGAGTGTCGAAAGTCACAACAGTATTGGGGCGTTGTCAAACCCAGCTAAAAGGCAACGGCATAGTTCATACAATATCACTCAGCTTTGATAGATTAGCAACAATTCTGATGTGCATGCATCTCTAAGCTAACATAAATTCACAGGTCTGAGAATAATGCTATCCTTTTCCAAGGAAATATTGTGAAAAGGAAGAGCATTGCTTTTGAACCTGTAATTTTATAAGTTAGAGATTTTTGTATAACAGAATTGGATACATTTATATTGCCGCCTGCATCGCTTAGTTGATTGAATTAACGCAAAGTAGAATGAAACTTAACTACCTTGTATTAAGTTCACATTTGTACACTCTTCTAAATCCTGCTCTCATGGTGTCCACCATGAGAAGAATTAGGTGAAATAACATTCAGAAGTACAGAATTAGCAACTCTGTAGGGTGTGAAATTAGATACATTACATATTTTGATACTCGAAAAGAATGGTACGATGGCGTGGTTGAAAATCTTATATGCACTAATACTGTTCAGCCAAATTAGTGTTAAAACGAGACAGACTTATGTCATAGACAGAACGTTGTCTCAATTTAACTGTTTCTCTTAAGAAGAAACAACAGGCCGAGATTAGCCTTACCTTTAACTAGTCAAAGGTAAGGCTTATCTCGGACGTTAAGAGTTTTATAAAGCGAGAATATTCTTACCTATTAAGTTGCAATTAAAGTCTGACAAAGTTTTGTATCCGACGTAAATCTGTCTGGTTTTAAAAAATTTTTGACTCTGCAAACACGAAGTACGGTATAGATCTCAGCTTGAGGATGGCTCTACTAACTTTACATGAGTTGATTTTAACGTTACCTGTGCTGATTTTCAACCGAAATAAATTAATTAAAAAAACAATCCTCAATGTAGTACATTGTGTACCGAATTTCTCATGAAATTTGTTCATATCTACGCTTCCATATTCTTTTCGAGTACGTTGCTCGTATTTTAATAACCCCCTACAGGAGTTATAGATTACTATAATAAAACCATAATAGAGATAATGTTAAATAAACCCCCAAATATTTAGCTTAATTTTATAACTATGTTAGTAGTACATATCGCCTGTGATATTTTTCTTAATTTCAATACCACAGTAATGTAACCATATGCGTAAATGCTTCGATTTATTTATTCCCACATAACATTTCAATTTTTTTTTTGTTAAATCCTGGTTACATTTTGTGGTAGAATCTTAGATAAATTTTATAGGTCTATGCTGTGGTACTACTAAACACTACGCCGACATTGGCGTACTCGAGTCAGTATTTTATGAAATTAAATGAGCTACATTCGTAGCAGTAACATGACATACTAGACTGTTTACATATGATTTTGCTATGAGTACATTATGCCTAGAAATTTATACCCGATAGTGAACTAGTTTCTGATCTCGAGTATCTCCTTAGGCGGTATCTAGTTAAACACAGCGGAGACCAATTAATAACTTAGAGTAGATGATTATTTCTTAACTAAGATTTGTGCTAAGAAAGTTGAGATGGCCTTCGAAACATTGGGGCGACAGCTATCAAATTATCTTCCATTAGTGATAACATATTAAAATCGACTGGCAGATCCAACTTTCGTGACGCGCACTGTTTTATATTTATTGTTGTAAAGTAGAAAATCAATGCGTTAAATTGTTATCTTATGCAAGCTTCAAATGTGTTAAAAGTTTAACATGGGTGAAACTATGTTCATGTATTTATCCATAGGTACCTGTGCAGGTATGTTATCTTAGCTCTAATTTCGTACCGGTGAATAAATTAAGCACAATAATGTTTTTGGTTTTGTTTTATTACCTGTCTCAGGTTCTCGCCATTGTTTTGGTTTAAAAAAAACAAACTCGTCATACCAACACACTGAACCAAATGATGCTGAAATGATGAATGATGATATCAAATTTCGGAAGCGGTGATAGCTTAGTGGTTAGGGCGTCAGCCTCCTAATCAGAGGTCGGCGGTTCGAATCCGGGCACGCACCTCAAACTTTTCGGAGTTATGTGCGTTTAAAAAAATTCATTTCGCTTGCTTCAACGGTGAAGGAAACCTGCAAGCCTGAGAGTTCTCCATAATGTTCTCAAAGGCGTGTGAAGTCTGCCAATCCGCACATGGCCAGCGTGGTTGACTATGGCCAAACCCTTCTCATATTGACAGGAGACCCGTGCTCTGTAGTGAGCCGGTAATGGGTTGATCATGATGATGATGATGATCAAATTTTTGAATTATACAAGTTGCCTAAAAACGTCGAGGTTTACTTATAGGACCTATAAGTCTCTGAACATCATAAAGCCCTCCTTTATGAACTTATAGCTCCACGGACGACTCTGAATCAGTGTAATAGTTTAGCAAGTATGGAATGCACCCAATTGCAATATTTACTCACAAGCAAATTTAAACTAAAAGCTCATTTTTTGTAAAATTTGATCCAACGTTTGAACGCTTTAAATGATACAATAGAAATTTTCGGAATAAGCGAGATAAAGGTCTTGAACATAGATGGAGTGTCGGTATTGATATTTTTACTCAGATGTCTAAATCTACCAATTAATGCAACTGAGCTTAAACAAGCGGTTTAGTATATTTTCAATCAAAGTAAACTGTCAAGACATCTTCTTAAAAGAACTCTTTTTGTCCTCTCCGGCTCTTGATATCACAGCTATTCTACAATATAGGTTGTTGAACGCACCCGTGGTGATTTTCTATATCATGAGTAACGGGAAAAAGACTTAATAGGTAGAAATATACACACCGATACATTTTATGCTTATTAAATTTATTTAAAATACTCTTAAATTCTTATTAAATACTATATCCCTAAAATTAATTAGATCAATGAGCTTCCATGATTTCTTGCGGGAACCACTGCGACGATTCGAGCGCGTCCCAAACGCACAATTCAGGGTCCAGGAATTCTTGATTCATCTGATCGACGTCGATAACTCTCTTGTGATCTGTTGAAACAAATCAAATTTATGAATTTGAATATCTCGATCGATCTTCACGCTTCCCCTAAATCACCAACTATGTGATATTTACATCGAATTCGTCATGTTTCACCTACTGATGTCTTGGCAACATACCCTTTTACCCCGTTGCTTTTGTAAGCCCGACAATATCGTCAATATTCTTCCTGACTATAACCTTTTACCTCGAAGAACATTGCTTTCGTCAACCCGATAATATCCCTAATATTCTTCTTGACTATAATTCCCAAATTGCAGCCCCCGTCCAAGCAGAATAGAGGACCAGTTTTCACTTCAAAACTACTATAAGTTATTTCTTCAATGTCCCCTAAGTACATTTCGGGGCAGGATGGTTCCTGGTTTGGTAGGTTAGGATGGACCTAGGATCCTCCTAGAGCGATATCTATTAACTAGTAGTGTTTTATATGGCTGCCACTATTTGGTACAGTATTACCTAATGCGAATAAACACTTATCTTTTACCATGCTCACTCATTTGGCATATAAATAATTACTTACCGCTTCCTCAACGTATCACTAAAATATAAATAAAGTCATAACGCCGAGCGGTAATGGGCTCGGACACATTTTGCGATTTCTTTCCTTACTTAACTCTTTCAATTTCCTGTGATACTGAAGAAGTTGAAAGCGTTTGAAACTATGATTTCTAGTAGCCTATTAAGTTCTATTATCAATTAATTGGTCTTTTATTTACTTTATTATTTATTAATAATTAATTAACCACGCAAGTGAACCCGGCGTAATATGTACCTACTCCGCATATTTTAAACAGCGAGATACTCTCTGTTACTAAGTGTTTTGGCATAAAGTTGCTTCGAAATCCCAGATTGAACGTTCTATCGTGTTTTATTTTGATACACTTCAATTTAACCCTTGACGGCAATGTCACCTGATGGTAAGTGATGATGCCGTCTTAGACGGTAGCGGACTAACCTGTTAAGGTAAATCCTAATTGGGTTCTACACGACATCATGCCGAAACGCTGAATAACTTGGCGACACGTCTGTAGGCCTTCCACCCTCCGGACTCAAGACGGGAATCGAACCCAGGATTTCCAACTTCATAATGCGACAGAACAAGCGCTTCGCCACGGATGGCATCGAATAACAATACTAACCAACGTGAGCTAACTCGTGATGACCTATGACTTGTCTTCCAAAATGATTTCTTAAGCGACACGTCTGTAGGCCTTCCACCCTCCGGACTCAAGACGGGAATCGAACCCAGGATCTCCAACTTTATAATGCGACAGAACAAGCGCTTCGCCACGGATGACATCGAATAACAATACTAACCAAGGTGAGCTAACTCGTGATGATCTATGTCTTCCGAAATGATTTCTAAGAGGATCGAACGTTCTATGATAACTGGTGATGCTTACCAACGAGAGCCAACTCGTCGTTTTGCACCTTGGCGGGCGGCGGCTGCGCGGTCTCCGGGATCTGCTGTTGTTGCTGTTGTGGTTGCGCCGCAGCAGCGTTTTGGTCCTGCCCATAGTAACCCGACCACGCTGAGTAATTTTGCCAATACGCCGACGGATCGTAATAATGGTTGTACTCCTATAATTATAACTGCACGTTATTTATGCTTACGTTTTTTTATCTTTTCAATTGATTAATTTAACAAAGCTAGCTAGATAATTGCCAGATACGTTTAATATGGTAAACTGTTGGAACCGTTTGTGTCTACGGTCTAAAAAGTGTCATGACCAAGAAGCTATGTCAATCGCTTGATACAAAATGAATAAAGAAGGAAATAAGACATACAAAACAAAGAAAAAGTGTATAGTACATTACTTATACCATTCCAAAAAGAAAAAACTGTACGCATAATGTTTTGTACAGTTATTTGAATATTCTGCTATATACCTTTCTATCATCATCATGATCAACCCATTACCGGCTCACTAGAGCACGGGTCTCCTCTTAATATGAGAAGGGTTTGGCCATAGTCCACCACGCTGGCCATGTGCGGATTGGCAGACTTCACACGCCTTTGAGAACATTATGGAGAACTCTCAGACGTGCAGGTTTCCTCTCGATGTTTTCCTTCACCGTTGAAGCAAGTGATATTTTAATTTTTTTTAAACGCACATAACTCCGAAAAGTTAGAGGTGCGTGCCCGGATTCGAACCGCCGACCTCTGTTTAGGAGGCTGACGTCCTAACCACTAGGCTATCACCGCTGATACCTATCTATACAGCGAAAATATTTTGAGATGGTCGAAAATGAAAGAACAAATGTGGAAAAGTTTACCACGCATCTGGCAATAATTTTCAAGCAATGCGATTGCCAATTGGTTATGTTAAACAAGCATTTTAGATTGCGAAAGCTATCACAATCAGCTTAAAGCTTAGTTGCAGCTATAAATATAGTACCTACACAAAATAACAAAACGAATTAAAATGCTATTACAATTTTAATAGCATTTTAATTAGCATATATTTTATGTAGGGCTCTTGTAACGTAAACTTATAGTGCGTTTTAAGTTTTACAAGAATAAACGAGCTTTTTAACCCTTATATTACTCTACTTAACTCTTATATATATACTCAATGTACAAGGCGTATTTTCTAAACAGTGTGAATATGCCAAAAAGCAGATTATTAAGCAGATTAGTCGTATTATATGCTAGTTTTCATCAATATGCGCATCGTATATGTTATGTTATAATCCTTTTCGCATCCATACAAAATAATGCGTTTGTGTGGAAGAACTATCTGCTTCTGGTTCGATCGTTTGTCGGCACGTAGAAAATACTCCGTCGATGAAAAAACCTGTTTATTAATTAAGGCAATTGCATGTTGTATGTATATATGAAATGCTCATGCTTATTATAAACTAAATCATACGCGCTGCATTTAACAAATTTTGACCAACATACAAAATAGTATTAAGGTATTTTCAACACAGCTGATTTCTTACAAAACTGTTAGACAATTAGTTTTTCAATAAAAAATAGTATGGTGATTAAGTAAGTCAGAAATAAATTAAACCTGTGAGGTTTTGTCTTAATCTTTAGTCTTCACTATCATCAGACAGATTCATGTACAGTTCAATTCAAATTCGCAAAGAGCAGGAAAAAGTACAAAGGTAGTTACCGTGCCACTGCTATATGTTGGTGTATTTGTAGATGTGGGGGCAGAGTTTTGTGTAGTAACAGCCCCCTTGGGTTTTGGCACAGCTGTACATATTTTGAGAGCCTTATTTCCTAGACCGGTATATCCATTCATAGCATAAAGTGCATTACGCTGTTCATCTTCACTCCCAAACCTTACAAAGCCGTAACCTTTTGTATAGCCAGATCCGTCTAATATAACTGAAAAATTAAAATTCAAAAGCTGTAAACAATATATAGTTACTACAGCAGATTTTAAAAAGTCATAAATTCATTTTCACGTAAAGTAAAACACAAGTTTGTACCTTTAGCTGTTTTAATTGAATTGTATTTCCCTGCAAACACCCTGTATAGAGAATAATCATCAACATCAGGGCTGAGGTCACCAACCCATACAGAGAACTCTCTCTCCTGTTGTATGTTAGATCTTGCCTCCCTCGATGCTGTATTTAGTCTGAAACGCACAACAGGAAATGTGCCTGGGATGGGCTTTCCATTGAGTTTGTGCATAGTGTCTATAGCTTCTTCATCAGTCTTAAAATAAATAGTAAGCAATTTAACAAACAAAAAGCCCACCTATACCTAGTTGTTTGTTAGATATTTTGGTTATGTGGGCAACTTAGACAACCTGTAGGTACAATTGGAGTGTTAGTTGTAACTTTAGTTTGAAAGAATTCTAGAACGAAGTAAATACAGTTTATGTATATAATATAATATACAATATTAAAATAATTTTAATACTGTATAACTTCACTATAAGATAAGAATATTTACAAGAACAGAGTAAGTTCTAAAAAAATTACCACTCAATAATGCTAATTTTCTAAGGAGGACTCATAAGAATATGTTTGTTCAAATTAGAATTCTCCATTTAATTTTAAATACCTACAGAAATAGCCTACAAATTTTGCATTTAGTAGTGTGGATATAGATCCACCTCTAGAGGGTAATTAGGAGCATAGGCTCTCTTCCTCTTCGTTTATTTTTTAGGCCTTATCCCACATTATGTGGGGTCAGCACAACACATCTTCTTCCACTCACTTCTATCAGCCGTCACCTCACTAAGCATAGAACATAGGCTCTATAACCCTAAACTAAACAGTGAGACTTTAATAGGCTGACGGGAATGATGATGATTACCTACTATAGGAATATGAAATTAGATACTCTTGCGTTTTGAATAATACAAACCTGGAAGTGTACGAATGCGTAACCGGCCGGTTCGCCAGTAAATTTATTCCTCATTACTTTAACCGCAAGTGGACGTTGCCCCATACGATGAAATGCAGCCATAATAAAACTCTCCGTCATATTCGGCTCCAACTAAATTGAATATAATATTTTTTATAGAAGCAATAATATTTTATAAACTTATCGTGTTAATTAAAACTTACACTGCCCATCCATAACTGACACTGCATGGACATTCTTGCTACAATACAATATTAAGATAATGGTACGTCCTTATTAAGTTAAAGTTATTAAATGTTACTTAGTGCTTAGATAGCAATTCATCAAAATCACAACAATACTTTCGAGTTTTGACTTTAGAACACAGAGTAAATTATATATATACACAACACAGACAATATATAAAATACAAGTTCGATTTAGCTGTTTTTCAAAAACATAGAAATCAAAAAATATATATACGGAACAATGAAACTGCTTAATATAACAAAAGTGACATTCTAATAAAAATAAAATTCTTAGATGGTAACAATGCCAATAATTATTTTTGCGAATTTATGAAATATCAGCAAGCATGAAATTTCAAAATCTACATTGGTATATAAATAATTATTACAATAGTATACTAAAAATCGATGTATAGTATCCAGTGCTGACGAAACCTAATTACGTTTTATTTCTTCAAGAAGTTGATAATTATTATTTCAGGCTTAAACGTCTGTAAAAAATAATCTCAAATGATAAGTTATGTTACCTACAGTAAAAACATGAGTACATATATAGGTACTCAAGCTTAATCTATCTAACGAAGTAATATATATAATGTATTGAGATTGAATTGCACGAAACTTGAAAAAATTGGCTTCGCTTAAGATATAAACAAGTGAACAAGATTATCAAAAATGTTGAAGAGGTACGGGTATCATAGTCATACTCAAAGGATATATCAAATAAGGTCAACAAAAACCGCATCAAAATCAGTCCTGTCATTTTCAGAAATTTTTAGCATTCTATGTTGTATTCATTCGAGCTTTATGCTTTTATGCGTTTAAGAATGCTCGCCTACTGAGCAGATATTGCGGAGCCTCGGCTAGCCCTGCAACACTCTGTGTGCTTACTGGATATATCATATCGCATTTTATGCAAAAGGACAGCAAAAGTATAAGAAGGAATACAGATATAATTGTAAATGTTGCTAAATTATATATTATATAATTTAGCAACATTTACAATTAACTTTGACAGATGTCAATTTTGTAATATTCATTTATAAAGTGACGTGTGAAATTGTGAATTAAAAATATGAGTCAGGAAAGTAGAGCATATGTATTTTATTAATTTCTTACTTGAAACTTGTAAAAAAACAACTTTAATACGTATACCTATATAAAGTTCATAAAATAATAATAGACATGGTTTGTTGAGTCAAACAAATATTGATAGTAAAGTTGGAATAAGATTTATATCTACAATGTCTCGCCTTGATAATATGGATGCATTAGAAAAACAACTAGCTGAACTACAAATGACAAAGGATCAGAGTTCACCAGGAAAAGTAAAAAAGATACCACCAGCTGTGCCTCCCAAGAAGAAGGCTCAACCACAAGTTCCTCGTAGTGCTGCCGTTAACACTTTACGTGAGCCTTCTTATTCTTCTAAAATAGCTCCTGTACAAAACGTGATACCGCCGCCGCCGCCGCCGCCTCCACCGACGTATACTAACATTCAACAGCATCCCAGTAATATTCATACAATGCACAAGG
The DNA here is from genome assembly GCA_928268935.1 of Lasiommata megera. Lineage (NCBI taxonomy): Eukaryota > Metazoa > Arthropoda > Insecta > Lepidoptera > Nymphalidae > Lasiommata > Lasiommata megera. Next base: position 10,326,255 of record OV743326.1, read on the forward strand.
ATTATGCAAATGTCACACAACTGTCACTCCATAGCCACCCGTTCAGGCAAAATCCTTTGATGCCTGCGAAGGGATACAGCACCATGTACAGTAATGTAGTACCTCAATATCAGTATAGTAATCCACCACCCCCACCTCCTCCTCCCCTAAATATTACACCACCAAAGTCATTTGATTCAAACCATAATAATGAAGAATATATACCACCACCCTCACCAGTCAGCTCCAATTATAGTGAATTGATGAGAGCTACTACAAATTATAATCAGGATAGACCAGCATATCCTGTGATATATCAAAATGAGTATCCTGAATATGGAGTATCACAAGCTTCAACATATGAGTCACTTTACGAGCCTATTAATACAAACCCATCCATAAATGTGGGTCAAGGTAATAACAATCAATGTTATAAAAACAACCAGATACATGCAGGCAAATCTCCATTACCAAAGGAGGAAGAGGTTGATGCACTAACTAACATGCTTGTTCAGTCCATAAGTGATAGTCAAGATTTAGATGTTTTTGGTACATGTGTTGTATGTGACCAAAGAGTTGTTGGTGAGAGTTCTGGATGCACTGCTATGGGTAATGTGTACCATGTCCAATGCTTCCGTTGCAATCGCTGCAATGTAAACTTACAAGGAAAACCATTTTATGCTGTGGAAGGATATCCTTATTGTGAAGTAGATTATTATGAAACTTTGGAAAAGTGTTCAGTCTGCAATGAACCAATTTTAGATAGGATTTTGAGAGCCACAGGAAAACCCTATCACCCAACTTGTTTTACCTGCGTTGTTTGTGGTAAAAGTCTGGATGGTGTACCATTTACAGTTGATGCAATGAATCAAATCCACTGCATTGAAGACTTCCACAAAAAATTTGCCCCACGCTGTTGTGTATGTGAACTGCCAATAATGCCTGAACAAGGAGAAGAAGAAACTGTAAGGGTGGTGGCTTTAGACCGCAGTTTCCATGTGCGTTGTTATAAATGTGAAGATTGTGGCCTTGTACTATCCTCAGAAGCTCAGGGGAGAGGTTGTTACCCCCTTGATGATCACATTCTGTGTAAAGCCTGCAATGCTCATCGCATTCGTCTTCTCACTAATGTCATGACAACAGATCTATAAATTTCTAAATGCATCACCTGCAATGACACATTCTTAAGTTATTTTTATGACATTATATCCATTATTTCATATAAGAGTTTTGCCATTTTAATGTTTTAATAGTAACACATTTAATTATCATTAGTGTATTTATCACCTGTGTTTATGTTGCAAAGATATTCTATTTTGATAAGTCCTTTATAAAATTAGTACTTAGAAGTACAGTAATACCAAGATATTAATATATATTCAATATATATATTGCATTAATTTACAAGACTGACATGGACTGTATGAATAATGTTTTGAAATCCAAAATTACATAATTTAAATTGTGATATTATGCAAATATTTAAAGTCAATTAATTATACAAATATAATTACTATATATAATAAATTATTGCAGAGCATTTTAAATGCACTTTATATTCATTATTTTAGTAAGTAGTAAGTGCATGAGTAACTATGGCAGCATATTGAATATTTATAAAATAAATATTTGAATTACATAAGTCAAGTTTTTGTAGTTGTTACCTACCACCCCATGAATATTAATATTTGTTATAAAATTTGTACAAGTATTTATATGGAAGAATAAAGTAACTAAGAGGACATAATAAGTGATTACAATATTTATTATTTACATAAAAGCATTAAAATTTACAATACTGGCAGAAAATATAAAAATAGAGGCACATACATCACAGTACAATAGCTGTACATTGGTAAGAAAATGTATCAACATAAAGTTGCTATTCAGAAATATTAATTGTAAAAGAAATGGTCTATATTACAAAACTAATTCAACTTTGTAATATTTAACACAAAATTTATTACAGTTTCCTGATCACATAATAGCAGTCTAAAATCACTTCAGATGATTAGCACAAATATAATTAAAATAACATAAAATTATTGGCACGAAGTACCTCAAAGGTACATGTAGTAAGAGTTATTTGAAGAACACTTCACTTAAGGAAAAAGCTTTATTTTTGTTCATGCAATTTTATTAGTTCAGTAGTGAGAAGTTTTAGATATCTAAAATATTATATCTAAAACTACTGAAATTAACATGATAATTAACAAATTATCATATCAGTTTCAGTTCTCTTACTGGCTAAAAAAAATCTTTTTTTTACTTTTTTAACAGATTTTCAGATTTCAGAAAAAGAAAGGGTATTGTGTTTTGAAATTTTTGTGTTTGTTTCCCCAAAACTACCAATATTACCAAAATTACATTGGTGCAACACATTATATGGTAATTCCTAAATTACTGGCTCATAAAATTAATAAAATAATAATACAGAATTATTGAAAGAATACCTTCGCACAGTTATGCTCTTGATACAGAACAGGTTGAAATAGAATAAGTAAATGAAATCTTTTATCATTACTCCTATGAAATGCCTTACATTCAAACTTACTTTTCACATAAGTACACTTACAGTGAGATCTATGTTTGTTTTGACTTTAAGTACATATAATTATTTAAACTTACACATTATTTATCAGATATTGCAATAATGTAAAATTACCATGTAGGAACTTAAAAAAATTGTCTAAAAAATTTTACTACACCTTATGTCTCAACTTTGTATTAAATCTTGGTGGGCTAAGCACCTGTTTCATAAATATAGATCTTTTTTCTTTAATACTTTTTGCAGACATATGTATATCTATCATAGAACTAATCTTGTCATCACATGGAATTGTATTTGGTTGTTTTTTGGAACATGAGATATCTTTTTTATCATTTATAGATTCAAACTGGTTTTTAACATTCATAATATTGGAGTCATGTTCTTGTTGTGGCACATTTTCAGAGCAATGGTACAAGATTTCTTCATCTGAATTTAAATTCACTTTTGGTTCAAACCGTTCCCTCAAAATGGAAAACTTTCGTCTTGGTTTATTTCTAGCATTTTTCTTCACATTTGTTACTTTAGATGTTGATGTATTTACTAAACTTGTTGGTTCTTTTTGTATTAAGGATTGTAATGATGGTGTTTTGCGACTAAGTGACCATGCTTCGACTGAATTAAGAGGCAATGAGTTTTCAGACACTAGTTGCCATAAGAAGTCAATGTCTTTATTTGAGAGGTCATGTGGTTGCTGCTCCGGTTTAGTGTTTATTTTTTTATTTTGCATCTTTGTACAATTTGATTTTTGCCTACGTACTATATTTTTATTTTCGTTCTTACTATCTAAACTGAGATTAGTTGCCATTGTTATGACATTTAAATCTTTAATTGAGTCAAATTTAGTGCCGTGTGATACATCTAATATACAGTCTTTTTCTTGCTGGGATTCCATGATATTGCTAGCATCAAATTTATAAGGTTCTTTCCAAATTGATTTCTTAAGGTTAGTTTCAGTTTTATCAGAAGATATAAACTGAGGTGAATCCCACTGATGTTCTCTCCTGTGATATAAATTCCGTGGAGAATTTGTTACGGTAGCTTTTCTTATCTCATCAATAGTTGCAACAAGAGAACTTTCGGAATTCAACCTTTTTTTACATGATATATCAATATCACCTAAATCATCCAATTCTTCTAAAATTGGTTCTAAGTGGTTCGGGTCTTTATTAGAATCTATCACATAAGGTTTAGCTAAGAAAGTGTCATCATTAGAATGACACATTATTGTATTCACATAATCTTCTTGACTCCTATCAAATTTCACGAAAACATTAGAATATGTGTGTGGTTTCTTCGGAAGTGATGGTGCAGCTAATATAGCATTTTTTAACTCTTGCGAAAGACAACTGCTTATTTCAGAACTACCTGAAGTCAGAGTATCCCGACTCCTATCTCTTACGACGCTTCCATCATGTAGCCAATTTTCTATGTCACAGTATCCATTCCACGATCTTAAGCCCCAAGCTTCTCTTGCAATGTTGACAGCACATATGTTTTCATAATCATGAACAGATAAAATTTCAGTTGGTGTGTCAAGATCACGCTTTGATTGTATTAGTTCTCTTGATATACCATTTTTTATTTTATCTTTCTTAGTGTACATTTCTTTCAGTATATCCAGTGCAATCCTTTGTATGTTTTCAATATCTGCATCTTGATTACCAACTTTGATATTTTTTAAAGCGCTTAAACACAGTTTCTGCACAATATTTTCGTTAAAAGTATTTATGTCTGAACTATTTATATCACTGAAACTTAAATCCAAATCCATATCTATTGAATCTGATGATGTTTTTTTATTTGATCCATCTGTATCATGGCTGATTTCAGAACTATGGTCAGTCTTAAAAGTTTTAGCGAAAGTTTCGTTAACAATGTTGCAAACATCTAAATTTAAATTTGTTAGTTCTTCTCGCAATTCATCAGAAGAACAAATTCCACGGCGTTTTTGAAGGTTTAAAGTACTCGAAGTTATTTCGTCAATAGAGCTCTCAAAATTTTTAATCGAGAATAACTTTAGAGTGAGTTCTGTGGGTGAAAAAACTTTCTTTCTTGTGTTTTTTATAATGGCATTTGGATTATCTCTTTTTGTTGTAATCGACTGTGGGGTGTTCTCTATGGTATATATTTCTATACTGGAAACATCCATACTTAAATTTCCAACTGGAGCAGACGTGAAGGTTGGTGAGCCAGATCTAGCAATCCAATGGTCTAATAAGAACTTCTTGTCTGCTGTGTCGCTTTCGTTTTGCGGTAGTTGTGGTATTGTAACATTATCACTTCTGTAAATTAAAATAAAATAAAAAACATAGTAAATTACTAACATATTCTATAACAAATATAACTACTAGTTAAAAATTTCATCACCTTGTCTCTGTGATTTTATTGGAACTTTTGAAAGATCTAACATGATTCAATCCATTACTCTTGTTATTCTTATCAAAACTTTGTGATAATGTTTTGTTATTTAATTCCACATCGTCTTGTGCATTTTTCCAAGGGATAGGCCCTTTAGAATGAAAATATCTATAGTACAAGATCATTGCAGTCATACCTAAAAAGAGATTGTTGTGGTTAATTCATATATATTTTCATTACACATAATGAATTATTTGAAGAAATGTAAACTTACCGATAACTGTTCCAGCAGTTACACAAACAGTTGCAGCTATTGACCAAGACTTTTGTTGTCTTTCGAAGTCTGATATTAATACATAAAGGAATAAACTTCCAAAGTTTTGAGTAACAATAAGTGTATAAAACATCAACAAACGATATCGTGTATGGCCTTCTCTTAAATTAATATAACAGAAACAATAAACAAATCCCATAACAGCATTGTAAAATGTTTCCTCCAATTTATTTGGGCAAAAAGTTGTTTTTTGAGTGATAATCCAGAAAGTCATAGCAGACCAATGGAGACCTAAAAAAAATTAAGTAAGTAGGATATGCTCATCTCAGTAATATTATGTATCTCATCATAAAAAATCTTACCCAAAGGAATTAGTGTCCATATTCCAAAAATAATGGTGAATAACAAGATGCCAGCAATTCTTCCCACTAATATGCCAAAGTGCCATGTTAACTTCAGTAAAATGGAACTCCATTTAAAGTTATCAGAAGTAAATGATGCAATACTGTATACATATGTTACACAACCCCATATCACAGATGCTATTGATGCAACTAATGCAAAAACTGAAAATTAGAGATTTAGACTTAAGGACATTAATCAGACTTAAAGACAGACATAAACATCTGTATTAATTTAACAAATATTTTAAATATTCTTTCATTTTGGTAAACATGTAGTTAGAAATTTTTTATACCTTTAGTGTGATAATTCTCGTTTAGCATTACAATTGCATATGTTTGCAATATTATTTGTGGTACAGTTCCCGTGAATATATACAAAAAATGTAACAAACTTAAATCATTCCTTTGACTTATTAACTTCAGAGTTTTTATTGATTCTAAGTTTTTGCAAGAGAAAACTTTTTGAAGGAATATTATGTACCTACAACAAATATATTAATTGATTAAATGATTAAAAAAATATCTTATAGTAAATACTATTTAAAATAATATATCAAGCACAAAGAATGTGTGAAGAACTACTAATGTACCAGTGTTTTTGTTTTTTTTTTTAATTACCTCTCCAATAATCCAACAAGACAGCAATGAGTTATCCAGTGACGAAGTTTTGATTGCTGATCAATAATAAACCATCTCATTGAGAAAATATTAATTAAAATATTTGGAGACAGTATAAATATCAATGTTGACATAGCCCAGTATAAATAGCCATCTTTACAGTATTCAGCAAATACTAATACATCTGCAAGAAAAAGGAATTAATTAATTACATTAAATACCTATTGTTTCAATAGTTGAAACTTTTTCAGAGCACTTAATATTCGTTAAATACTAATAGAATTCCTTATAATAAAAAACTTACCTGTAGTTAAATCAGCAAGAATACAGACAAGTGATATGAAAACACTCAGCACATTAAAAACACAATAATTTTCATCTTGATTGCATTCAGTCTTTCTCTCTGATAAAGTCCCAAGCCTACAAGCTTCTGCCATTGTTCGAAATAATGCACATGAGAAGGAATTTAAAGCTATATCTTGTATTTATAATAAATAAAAGAATGAGTCTCTCATATAATAATTAAAATTATTATGTTGTTTATAAAAACAAAAATAAATCAATTTAACGGCTGCGCGTACGCAGGTTGCATGGCCGAGGTCGCCGCACTCCATTCGCTTCACCACAGATATCATTCTACTAGGTACCGAACTACCCCGTTTTATTTTTACATAATTCTATAGGAATACAAGATTTTATTAAACCTTTGAATACTCTAATGTGACATACAGCATTATAGTTTCAACTCTAATAATTAAGAAAAGTAATCCTTAGTCATTGATAAAACTCAATAGAACTTGTAGTAGGTACCTACTTCTGTTGTACATATCAACTTCCGTTTAGATGTCAAATTGGTAGGTAGGAAAAATACATCAAAAAAATAGAATTTTATAAAGTAGGTAAAAAAAAAAAATTAATATACTAAGCAGTTTATGTTGAAAATTTCGGCAGAATCCCAAAATAAAAACACAGACTTATGACCTAGTCCTAACCTGTGTTTGAGACAATAATAGAGATCGATATCGATAATTTAGATTTGTATATAAGAGTTAAAAACGTATATAATCGGTCGGCGGCTCATAGCGGCTTTTATGGGCAGCGAGACAACTATATTATATCGAACGCTAATAGCAGTTTTTAAAACTATCTATTGTTGTAACGGGATTTTTGCTACCGCAATACGCTAACATAGATTACTTAGTCATAATTTTATGTTATAAAAAAATTCCTTAATGCTTTTCCATGCAACAATCGGTAGTACCTATTGAAACTAACTCTAGAGGCTAATGCATATAGGGGAAAAATATCTTTGCTTATCTTGAATCTGTGGCTCTGTGCTTAAAACTACAGCTCAACTAAAGAGGCCATAGAGGACTTAATTTAAGCTATAGAGAATTAAAAAAAAGATCTAATACGAGTGTGATACAAGATTTTTCTGTTTACTGTTATTCTTAGTGATAACAATGTATACTGATTTAAATTGAAAAACTTAAAATGATACACGACTCGCTGCTGATTCTGTGGGATTCTTGTCAGAGTACAAATATCTCTCAGGTAAACAATAACAACAACAAATCAATAAATATCATACGAATATGCTTGCTTATAAATTCTTGATGTATTTCAAGCGAGAATAATTATCTGATTATAATACCACTGTTAGAGTTATTGCTTTAATCTTCCACTTCACTATGGGCACCATACAGATCTATCTAGTTGTCAAAGATTTTACCAAGTTGTTAGATTTGACAAAAAATGTTGCCGGCAAGATTTGTCGTTACACCCTGCAACTTTCCAGATATAAATATAAATTAGTTGTTTAAGGGTAGTACTTATATCACTAACTAACAAAATGTTGATCTTCTAGCCTGGACCTGTAACATATGCCAATGAGGGAGATGCAGAGGTCTCGGAAAGGATAAACAACATAGCTAAGAACCATAATAAAATCCAGAGTTTTTTACTTGATGCATCATTTCAAGCTAGAAAATTTCTGACAGGTTTGAAAATGTAAATCTCTCCTAATTAAATAAATGTGTAAATGATTGTATTGCAATCTATAAAGTTTTCATTACACATCATCATCATGATCAACCCATTACCGGCTCACTACAGAGCACGGGTCTTCTCTCAACATGAGAAGGGTTCGGCCATAGTCCACCACGCTGGCCATGTGCAGATTGGCAGACTTCACACCCCTTTGAGAACATTATGGAGAACTCTCAGGCGTGCAGGTTTCCTCACGATGTTTTCCTTCACAGTTGAATCGAGTCATGTATATATATTATTTTAAACACACATCACTCTGAAAAGTGAGAGGTGCGTGCTTGGATTCAAGCCGCCGACCTATGATTAGGAGGTTGACGCCCTAACCACAGGCTATCACAGCTTCACACACATATTGATATTATAAATGTATAACTATATCTGATTGTTACATATAAAAAAACCTCTTGTATTGTACACAATGTAAAAAAACTTAATATAAATTGGCATAGATAGCTTGCAATCTGGATTATCTCATCAATTTTTCATCTCATGTGACATTGTTCATTTTTAGGATAACAACCCAGGATTAGATGTATTAAAAATAAATTGTTAAGCATGTAAAGCTTATTAGCTATTTGAATACCAGACAGCATTCATATTGTTGCAAGAGTTTTTCGCCAATAAAAAATACTAAAATTTATATTTAGGCAAAACATCATCACCTTATAATGTTACAGTATTTGGGGTGTAGACCTTAGTAGAGTGATGACAACTTATATAGATATTTCAATAACTTAATAGCTTACAGTCCTGAAAATCAGCCATAAACTTGCACATATAATATTAATAAAAAATTATTTTTAGCCTCCAATCACAGATCCTATGGACTGTATGGTCAAGCTCTTAGTGAAGGCATATCTGAAATACTCCAGTCCTACAAGAAGACCTTGAGGGATGTAGAAGGTTTGGTAATTGGCAACAAGAATTACACACTATCATTTGTATATAGCCATGTCGAAAAATTTCAAGGTTTATTTCTCACCTTAAATAAGATTATAACTACCATAAAAGAGAGGAGATTGACTGGCTGTCAAATATTAAGTCTCATCCATCAGTATATTTTGAACGGAGATAAATTTGTGCATGAATCTATTATACAGTAAGTACTGTTTTAATCAAACTCTGTTTTTCTGATATTATCTAACTATGCTTTTGGTAAACTATCAAATTCAAAATAATCTTTATTCAAATAGTCCTTAAAAAGGCACTTTTGACGCATCAATAATTTACATAGTAGTCATTTCATGGTGATAACTATATGTTTAAACTTAAAACTAAAGCTATCTGCGCCCCAATCTAAGAAGAAGCCCACAACAAACTTAGCCGGGGTTTTTTTTTCGTTATCACCATCTCACATAATGAATAATAAATTATAGTACCTATGGAGATAGAGCTATTCACACCCAAATATCACTTGGAGCACCCCAAATTTTGAATAAACCTGTACATTATACATACATATATGATATGTTGGTTATATATAGATATTTTTTTACAGAATATTCTCCTATGTCAATACAGTATTTATAAATCAGCTTTGCACATGGCTTTTGTATGGCCATTTGAGAGATCCTTATGAGGAATTTTTCATATATCAAATTAAGAAGAATGAGACTTCTGATACATTTGTTTCTTCTCAATCTACAGCTAACACATGTGACAAATCACTTGTTTCAACAGTAAGTAAATTAAAATATATTTTCTTCATGATTTTCAGTCTTATTATGTTGTTTTGTGTACAACAAAAAATAATAACAACATTTTTAGTACCAGAAATATTTTCCATGAAAATTCATTTATTCATACTTTATTTAGGAATTTTAAAAATTGCTCAGAATTCACTCTTAAAGTAATAAACTAGGTACAATGACATATTATTCCCTATCTACAGTATCTAGGATGAAATAGAATGGTTGATGAATTTTTTCTACACATGCTATTAGTGAGTAATAACTTTATAATATTTACATTATGTAGTTATTAGTGTGTATGTATGTATATATATATATATATATAATATATGCAACTTCCATGTAATTTTTAATTCATCAGCTTCTATGAAATGGTTACCTGGAAGAGATCACTATTAGTGATAAGGTCGCCAGTTGCTAATTGTTTTTGTAATTTTCATGTATGTTATGTCCTATAGATTGCAATAAAGTTGTATAAATAAATAATAAATAATTATTTAATATTATCTAAATTTAATTGAGGTGTTTGAACTCTACTATGATTTATTTTGATGATAATAGAAATCGAATTTAAACATGAAACTTGGGCATTACATAGTCCCACTCACTCGTCATCGTCGGTAACGTCAGCATGTGCACTAAAATCTTGAAATGTTACTTTATGCCACTTAATACAAAGGTGAATCATATGATGTGCAAATGCTAGCCTGCGTTCACAGAGTTTTACGTTTTTCTGTGATATATAAAAAAAAGCATTCATAATTTTTTTCTTTGTTTCAGTTGCAACAAACTCCATTAGATTGTGGTTATAACCTTAATCCCACCATGATACCATATTTTATACCACTGTCATTGGCTCAGGAAATTTTGTTTATTGGCAAGACTGTCATATTGTTTGGTTTTGATCCTAAAAAAGTTAAGAAAAGCAATAGTTTCACTGTAAACAGGCCTATGTTGACATTGCAAAAGATCAACGCTGATTCTAGAAGGTACAAATTTTTAAAGCACTTTTTTCTTGTATAGCCTGGGGTTTTAGACAGTTTCTGTCTAGTGCAAGCAGGCAGATAATACAAAAGACCTTAATCATCCATCAAGCTCTTTTCTTAGAAGAAAAAGAACCTTAAATTTTGTATTTCTCATTTAAAATTACAAATCATAATCACAAAAAACGTTGCAGAGGAAATGGTTTCTGCTCCTCCGCAGTTCACAGATCTCTCTAGAAAACGAGAGAAATTAACCTGATACTTATAATTTCCAGGTTTACTATATGGGAAGAAAATGAAGCGGAATTTCATGAAAAATTGCAAAAATTAAAAAATCCCGAAATATTTGAAGTTAGCAACTTGAGATGTGTAGTCAGAGAAATTAAGGAATGTGTTACAAAGGTGAGCTTTAATTTTTTAATTGTAAGTTGATGTCCTCCTTCCCTTGCTCTGAAAGTACTTAGTTATTAAATAGAAGTAATTGACTGTTTTATGGGCTTAATACATTTTGTAAATTAAATAACGTCGTCTTTTTTATTCTTTCCTAGTACATCAATGATAGGATATCAGAAAATTTATCGCATGTTATTTGGCTTTCTGCTTCTTACAAAGTTAATAGTATACTTTTACCAATGGTTCTCAGCAAAACGTTGCCGTTTCTATGGCCACAATTATAATAAAAATTATTAAAGGGAGAATACAAACAAAAAAATGTGTTTGGATACATACAAAATCTATCAACATTCTTTATTTTTTTGGCTGAGTTGGACGGTTGACTCATTTGTGTCGATCGTCTAACTCAGTTAGGAAATGTTCTTTTCATGCCTAATATGCTTACTCAGTTCCTCTACTTTTAAGCTGTTAAGTTACAGAGCACCGAGGACAAACCTCTTTGGTTTTTTCGGTGCCTTTATTGTATAATTAATTATATTCCTTGTTTATTAATAATAAATAAATAAATAAATGAAATAATAATTGCTATATTGTCTCTTATATTTGCAGCACCTATGGGCAGTCGCCGTGGAAGAAGCTCAACTCTTACACGAACTGCGACTTATGAAGGATTTCTATTTGTTGGGGCGAGGGGAATTGTTCCTAGAGTTACTGCGTCTCACTGCGCCTATGCTGGATAAACCCACCGCGAGGACATCGACAAGACGTAAGCTATCATTGCAAGTGACTTGTGAACTAATGATCAATGTTAAAGTGACGACCTTCCATAAGAAACTCTATTTACATTAATCAGCTGTGATAGCCTATTTATTTATTTATTTCGTTCGTTACATGTTGTGTACACATACCCAGTTTGGGTGTTGAAACTTGGTCTGAAATCGACCGTAGTAGAGAAATCGATTTCATTTATTTTTACTTGCATCGCTTAAAAAATCGTTTACTGTGTAATAACACTTCTCTAATAAAAAATTCTTTACTACTTGAATAAAGATTCTTTGAATTTGAATTTGAATTGATCGAAGGTTTAATTTAAAAGCTAACAGCAGATACAACGCAATTGGGGTAATACGTTAAATCACTTTTAGATATGAACCACGCCTTCCAACTGGCAGCCAGAGCTGTCTTCCTCAGCAACAGCGCCGACATCGAGAAGTTTAGCTTCGAACTGCCGTACGTCAAGCCGAACATCTCGGCCAGCTCCAAGATTGAGGACGATAGCAGCACTGGTATTAATTTACTTACATAAAATAACGAAAAAGGCCATTTTTATACGTAATATTGAATCATTTTCTAAATTTTAGCCCCTTTAAATAATAATAATAAATTAATTCTGTGTAAATAAAATAGGACCCCAGTAAATGTTCTCTTTGTGAGAATCTCGTACGAGATTATCTCCTTATTCGATCGCGTGAAAGTTAACCTCAACTTGTATAGAAATGAAAAAGCGCCATAACCTAAGCTTATCTATGTAAGCATTCATACGATTATATTTTCGTTCATTCAAGCTAAGCAGTGCTAACCCTATTGGTTGCCACAGTGTAACCGGGCTGCTTCGGAAAAAAGCTTGCCGAGCAGCCCGGTGAGCCCTAGGGTTCGAAGAAACTATCGGAACGTCTGTCTAAAGGCGCCTCGTTTGAGGCCGAACCTCGGCTTAGGCGACAAACACTACCACGCTCGCTCAGTCTGAAACGACAACTTTCACGACCACCGTCGCGCACGTTTGCGCTGTCACATTATAAAATTGGACGTCCTGGGTTCGATTCCCGGCTCGATTGTGCTGTGGTGGGAGGCTTCGGCTGTGGCTAATTACCACGTACTAACACGTGTCGCCAAGTGTCTAATGCTTAGCGTTCCGGAACGATGTCTGGTTTATCATACCCCTAATTCATACTAATTCTGTGAAACGTACCTATATTTAATCAGTCGCTTTCTAGTAATAACTTTGAAAACGTTTAACTATTGTTGTTTTAAAGAAACAAAAGCAATTAATCCTTTAAAATAGTATGCCATAATGTATCATGACTTAACTAATAATTGTATCTACCAGAATTTATGAAAAACTACCTTATGATAGTACAAAAATAAGGTTCTTTTCATCTGCACCTTTTTTTGCATTAAATTACTAGTCCAGATGCAGATAAGCGACCCTGACAATGATAATGAAGTTTTCTACTATATGACTTCCTAACTCTTGGTCGTCATAATTCGTTTGTCTCTTTGTTGACAGTTGAAGACGGATGGTCCACCATCATTCTGAAGTACGACTTCAAGTGGCCACTGCATCTCATCTTCGCACCGGAAGTGTTGGCGCGATACAATGATATGTTCAGACTTCTGTTGGTGATAAAGAAAACTCAACACAATTTACATGTGCTATGGAAAACGTATAAGCAATCTAAGAGGTTATTGATTATGATTTAAATTAACAAATTAGATAACTATTGTGAAAGAAATCAGATTTTTATATTTAACGAGCATTTTTTTATCGCACAAATACTGCCTTGGTATAAAATTTACAGATTCGCAACCGTTGAATCCGTTTCGAGTATAGAACCACAATAACGCCAAGGTAAAATGGACCTTACGTCACCAAGAATAGAGTCCCAATTTCCGTGTTATGTTTTACGATTTCCCATGGATCGCCATGTAGCCAATTTTTTCAAAGTTTCGATGTTCCTAAGTGACTACGATGGTGAACAAACAAATCTTACTACTATCGCTACTGTGACTTAGACTGGGTTATAAAGAACTTAAGCTAACTGACTTATATAAGCTTTTCGCATACTGACCTCCGATATCGACTATTAATTGTTTTCTTATGATTAATAAAGCTGTAATTGTATCATTGTTATGTAATTTTTAAGTCTTCGCTATTTTTATTTTATTTGTGATTATAGGAGGCACTACTTTAGATATTAGCTTGTATATACAAGCACTGTAAAAGTCGTTTAACTTATGTTTACTTCTTATAACTCTACTGATTAACGTAATTTTAGATGACATTAACAAATAAATCAATAAAATTGCAGATTTTCAATGTGTCAACTACACAACAAACTGATGTTTTTGATGGACAACTTGCAACACTATCTTCAAGCGGATGTGTTAGAGACTAACTTCTCGCGTCTAATGGAAGCTGTCAATAAAACCAATGACTTCGAAAAACTGAAGAAAGCCCACGCCACATTCCTCGCGGATATACTTAGCCAGTCGTTCTTGACTGTTGCCTCGGTAAGGTTTCCAGATCACTCGAATGTTTTTTCTTATAATTAAAACAGATACACACTATATAAATTGGCCGGCCAGTTACATTAAGCATCTATGGAGCACATTATGTAATTAACATATTGTGCTCCATAGATGCTTAATGTAAGTGGCCATTAACATTACATCTTTGGCATCACTGAAAAAGTTTTTAATAAATTTAGTTTTTTTTTTATATTAGCCCATCCTTTGTGTATTACGATTATGATATTGTAGTCGAAGGCCATCCTTTCTACTTAACTAAAAGCACATATTTGAAGACCAATGAAATTGAGTTTTATGGTATTTTTCTAGTCCGATAACGACTCTGGCGATTTATTGGACTCGTTAAACAACCCGGTGTTTTGCAACATCATGGAACTGCTCAAACTGTGCGATTCCTTCTGCAGCATGAGCGAAATCGGCTCAGATAAAGAAGCCGAAGATTATTACTTGCGGGGATATTCTGAAAGGTATGTTTAATGGTTTCATTAATTATTGGGTATAATTAATGGTTCTAAACCCGTTCGCTAATACCTTTTGTCTGCCCGAATATTTCCGGATCAATCAATTTTGAAATTAAGTTGATTTAATGTTGAAATTGGACAAGAAAATGGTAGAGATATTGATCTCGTGGAGCGGATCTTACTGCTAGTGGTCCATTGGTGCAAAGTTCTAAAAACAACATTGTGTATAAAAATATACATAATAATATGCATAAATAATAGTAGGTTAATAAACGCTGACTCTACTAGAACCACACCAAATTGTCTTATATCATCATCTACATTCATTATGATGTCCATATGTGGACAGTAGATATAAGATGCTACTGCTGGACACAGACCTTTTTTCGATTAAGGTTGAAACGCTGACTCAACCAGAACCACAAAAAACTGTCTTATATCATCATCTACATTCATTATGATGTCCATATGTGGACAGTAGATATAAGATGCTACTGCTGGACACAGACCTTTTTTCGATTCAGGTTGAAACGCTGACTCAACCAGAACCACAAAAAATTGTCTTATATCATCATCTACATTCATTATGATGTCCATATGTGGACAGTAGATATAAGATGCTACTGCTGGACACAGACCTTTTTTCGATTCAGGTTGAAACGCTGACTCAACCAGAACCACAAAAAATTGTCTTATATCAACATCTACATTCATTATGATGTCCATATGTGGACAGTAGATATAAGATGCTACTGCTGGACACAGACCTTTGTTCGATTCAGGTTGAAACGCTGACTCAACCAGAACCACAAAAAATTGTCTTATATCAACATCTACATTCATTATGATGTCCATGTGTGGACAGTAGATATTGGATGCTACTGCTGGACACAGACCTGTCTTCGATTCGGGTTGATGGTACGTCTGCTATTTTCCTAAACAGGTACAACAAACTGGTGAAGCAGTTGATGCAACTACTAGTGTCATTTCGGGATCGTCCATGCGGAGTGTATTTGGCGAGGCTACTGATGCGGCTTGACTATAACCGATGGCTCAGCGGCGAAGCGCAACTCACACAGTCCGTTACGAATATGCTGCGATATTGAAAAAGTCCTATTGGAGAAGTGTCACGATGACAGTTGATTGCCTCGAAGTTTTGTCATTTAGTAATTTGTTAGCAGTGTGAATAGCACGATAAGATTGTTTCGCACTCCATCCATTACATATACTTCGGTATTAATTATGTGCCGACTTTCGTATTATGACGAGATCACCTTGAAATTTAGGTTGGTGATGTCTAGACAGTAAAAGGCGCGCCATGTGATAGCGTTAAGGCAGTCTCGAACTATCGCAGATTGTGTACTAACTTTGATGGAGGTTTTAATTTTTTCTAACAACTCTAATCATAATTATGGCAGAAAGTTCTATCTTGTGGACAGCAGAACAGATAAAGAATACCTTTATTTATCATGATCAACCCATTACCGGCTCACTACACGGGTCTCCTCTCAATATGAGAAGGATTTGGCCATAGTCCACCATGCTGGCCATGTGCGGATTGGCAGACTTCACACATCTTTGAGAACATTATCAGGCGTGCAGGTTTCCTCACGATGTTTTCCTTCACCGTTGAAGCAAGTGATATTTAAATTTTTTTTAAACTCACACAACTCCGAAAAGTTAGAGGTGCGTGCCCGTATTCGAACCGCCGATCTCTGATTAGGAGGCTGACGCCCTAACCACTAGGCTATCACCGCTTCAATTTATATTAACTTTTTATATTTAATATAAAAAATAAACAGTATAATAAAAGTGTTTTATTCATCATCGTCGATTTTCTCGTCTTCCATTATATCATTCTGATTCATAGCATGTTCAGCATGTTGGAGCATCACAGTCTTGATTAGAATGCACTTTGTCATGTCACATGTACATGGCACTGGGTGTTCTACTGCCTCGGGATCTAGTAAGCTCAATTCGAGATTGTATCTGAAACACAGTTCATCAATTGAATGTCATTCATCATTGTACTCTGTTTGAATATAACAATCTTTTCTCTATTCCATTCTGCCACAGAGCGAGAAGTCGTGGGAGATGGCATCGTTATGCAATAGAAATTTCTGACAAAGTGCCAAGGTATGGAATGCTCTTATAGTATCTGTATTTCATGTCACATAACTTGAGAACATTCAAGACATTAATTAGGCAAGCATGTCCCACAACCTTAACCTCATTGCTATTTACAGTTCATAATAATTGTTAAGGGAAAACCTATCTCTTGTTAAAAAAGTTTCATAATGGTTATAAGTGATCTATAATCACTTTTAGGTAGTTTTTGGCCCTAAATGTGTAATCTTACTAATAAAAATTAAGAGTTACCGTCTAGGGCTTTGTTTATCTCTATTCATATCGAGTTGAAAAGCAATGGGTTCCAGCTCTTCCACATCTTGTTCTTCAGGTAACAATATGACTGTCTGCTTCCAATGTGTTAACTGAGCTTCAGGTCCTGTGCTGAGAACTACACGTTTCTCATTTAGCTCTGGGAAATTACACTCAAACCATACGCATATTCCTTGATATTTACCGTTTTTGCTAGCTCCTGTAATCAGGAAAGTAATTATATAGATATTGAAATCAAATTATTATTATCAATTACAAGCTTTTACTTCTAGGTTAATAATTGTTACTTTCCTAACTTTATTTATTAGCAATGTACATGGTTTAATTGAACTTCTCAAGATCTTCGGTAAGGTTAAGTAGTAAGCAATGGTGATATTCTTCAACTGTAATTTGAAACTTCTTATTTCTGTTAATTATTTATTGTTATTTTTAAATGATATAAACTCAACTCAACATATACAGTAATTTTTTTTTCCATACCTACTACATGTTGAACACTGTAAGAGTTTAAATCATTTACTGTATCTTCTCTCAAATTGATCCATGACATCGCGACCTCAGGCCCAAGCAGGTCATCTGATTTTATTTGCATTATTTCAGGCTTACTACTCTTACTGGCTCTGAGATATTTTGCAAATGTTGAAAATGATGCACCATAGAAATTTGACCATTTATTATACAGCTGTGGTACACTGCAATATAGATCCAAAATATTGAATTATACCATTTTTCTTCTTTGAGGGCATCAGATCAGGCTAAGTTTTCACCAAGAGTTTCTAAGCAACATCAAATGTTATCTTTTAGTTGTATAACACAGGCACAAAAACAATTGTCATACACACAAAACTCAAAGCCTACAACTTGTCACAGTGATAAATCAAATAAATCATGAGTTTCCCTTGAAAGGGAAAATCCATGATTTTGTTTGTTTTGTAACAATTTCTTGCATCATTAGAAAGCATTTTTATCAGTATTTTGTTTCAGTTTCAGGTACAATTTCAGTGTGAAATAATGGAATTTGTAAACCATGTACCTGTGGAATCATAAACCTATCTGCTATAAATAAGAAACAATAAAACACTGTATGCAAAAACAATTTAAGAATTTAAAGATTATTTTCAGTTCTAATTTACATATTTTACATAAAATATTAGTCCTTACAAAAGAAAGCTGTGTTATAATCAAGATAAACAGCCAAAGCTACCTAGTAACTTATAAAACGACTGTCAATACATATTGGAAATTATTAAATGGTTGTTTATCTAATTGCAAATAATTTTGAACTAACAAATTAATGAATATTGATGGCTGTTGCAACTAAAATCTATCATATTTATGCCTGGGGCAGATAATCTGTCAAAACGAAAACCTGCAATTTAATTCATTAATGATTCAAAAACATAATAAAAATCTTACCTACATGGAGCAACATAAATTACAGCACTCTCCGGAAACATTTCACCGCCTTCCTTAAGAAATTTATCTCTTGCCACTAGAACAGAATCTAACATTCCCTCGTGAAGTAGATAAAACCCCATCCATTCTGATACAATAGCATCAACCTTTGTGTCACCGGGCAAGGTCACATCTTCCACTCTGCTATGTATTACCTACAAATAATTACTTATTTACATACAGCAGTTAAACCTTCAGAATGTCCAATGTCCATTTTGCAACACTTGGGTCAACAAGATCTGAGAGTTTAATAGGCTCATTTATAAGATAAGATCTAATAAGATAGCTCTTAGTATAATTTTAACTGGCATGTGAGTGATGTCACCAAAAGAATGTTATATATGAACGTGGAAGGGCAAAAGAGTAAAGGAAGACCAAAGAAGAGATGGATGGATTGTGTAAAAGAGTGACGGCTGATAGTAGTGAGTGGAAGAAGAAGACGTGTTGTGCCGACCCCACATAATGTGGGATAAGGGCAAGAAGAAGATGTGAGATGGTGATAAAAAAAACCAGGCTAACTATGTTGTGGGCTTCTTCTTAGACTGGGGCACATTTGGAACCCTCATAACTTTAGTTTCAAGTTTACAAAAGTAGTTATCACCAAGTGTTATGTAGAATGTGGTGTACAAGAAAAAATAATATGTATGTGCTAATGTGACCACAAATGTGATAACATTACAACTTATACTTCATTATGGTTACCACAGCTGGGAACAGGCCTTCTCTCTCGTAAGACCATGTTGCAGTTTAAAGCGAAGTTATTGGTTTGCAGACTTAATAAAGTACCTCTATAACATCTTCAAAGTTATTTTCCTTTACTATATCCTTAGCCAAATTTGACAAATTACTAGCTTCGATTGCGTATACTTTTTTAGCACCAGCCTGGGCACAAAATATAGAAAGAATACCAGTACCACAGCCAATGTCCATTACAACTTTGTCTTTGAAGTAACTTTTATTTTCTAATATGGCTCGCCGGTAAGTATCTGTTCTAGGATCATCCTCCAACATAAGCCTGTGAATCTATTAATAAAAAAATAGAAGAATAACGTTATATAAAAATAATCCAATCTTCATAGTTAAGAAATTTGGACCAAACTTTATAATAATCCGTGTTAGTACCTCTAAATCTTCGTAACTCGTAAAGTAATCACCTTGGGGAATATTCATTTCCATTTTTAAAACCTATAATCGATAATAGATAATTTATAAGAAAGTTTAACTTTAAATTAAAATTTTAACCTACTTAATAATTTAATGCATGTGATTATTTATTTACATCAAAAATAAAAGTTCAGTAATCCAAATGTCAAATGCGTTGTTGCCAAGCAACTCCAAAATATATTTACCCTTAATACATACCCAAATACATTTCGTTTGAAACTGATATTTGCTTGATAAAACAAGTTATATTTTTATGCATTGTAATGTTATTTATTTTAAAATTTTAAAATTATACATTTATAATTTTTTTTTATTCTACTACAAGTTAGGCCTTGACGGCTATCACACCTAGGGGTAAGTGACGATACAGTCATATTATTTAACTTGTTGGAAAACCCATACTCCTAATTGATTTTTACGAGCCGGAACGTTAAATACTTGGTGACACGTCTTTCTCGGGACGGTGGTAACTAGCCACGGCCGCAACCTCCTCGTTACCAATATTGGGAGGTTTTCTTGTAATTTGTAGTGCAACTAAAAAATCACGAGTTTTTGATTGTGAGGTTTTTGCAATGGATGAAAAGATCATTTAGAAAAGATTTATATATACTATCTATTAAGTTATATCAGAGTGAGATTCTTGGTAAAGACTAACAGCTAAGTACTTCATTTTTTACTTGTCTTATAATATTTTATAAATAGTCTGCATTACTTTTATGTTTTGGGTTGTTTTTTATAAATATAGAAAAGCAAGTGACATTAAGTGAAATAAAAAGAAAGTATTTATAATTAAAAAGTTTGTTTGACAAGCAAGAATAAAAGGAAGTAGGGAGTATCTAATTTATCAAAAATATACATTAAATCCCTAAAAATCAAATACTGCCTATTTTTCCCCTAAATTTGGGAGAAAACCCAAGTTGGTAACCCTTGTCTAATGTTTTCCTTTTTTTAAACTAGTGTTGCGGTAGTGGGCTCTTTTTAAAAAAAACAAATAAAATAAAATCTGTTTATTGCAGGCCATTGTTAAAATGCAGTTCTTATAAGCAATGTTAGAATTAATTCTATTTTTTTTTAATTTAAATATTTGCCACGACACTCTGAGGCACTAGCTACGTGCGCGTGTGTGTGTATCCAATGCATCAGTATGGAGCTGTCAGGCTTATCAATAACCACTCAGCATTGCGTTGGTGCTCCTACTCACTCTGCGCATGAGCGATGCAACTCGTTTTCGCTGACTGTATAAAAGTACCCCACGACTACTGGTTCCCACTATTGTGGGTACAGTACCAGTACTATGTTTGGCGATCTGTCAAGTTGGAAATGAACGAAAAACGAGCACGCTTTATAAGACCGAAGCTACGATGCTTTATCTCGGATTTCTTACTTACATTCTTTACTGTTTCATGGCTTCATCTATTTAATTTGAGTTCCTACCGGAATGCGCATTTATTGATAGTCTGTGTTACATGACATGTTTCAAATGTCAACTGTCAGTTTGTACAATTTAATAGTACAATAATTGTCAAATGGCGTTTGTAAATGTGGAGACGACACTAGCAAGTTCAATTTTAATTTTTATAGTCTAGAAGCACGTACATTATATTTAAACTTGTAATTTGTATTAATTAATATGTATTGAAAGTATTTAAACGCCAGAACCGATATATAATTAAATATGGCCAAAGAAAGCGATATGTCATTGTTCAACGATGTATTGGAGCCGTTCAGGCGGGTTATAAACACTGACCCACCAAAGGATAAGTTGTCGGTATCCACTAAGTTAAATTTTTCTGATAGTAACCAATCTATAAAGGAAGGTATGTTATTTTCACTTTATATGTTAAACCAGGATTCTTAACAACACATTAAATTCAAATATTAATTTCGTTTAGGTACACCTCTGTTGTTCCTGGGTAAACGTAAGTCTAGCTTAGGCTTGGGTGATTCCGCAACTCCCGAGAAGCGAGTTCGAACCGATTCAAGTTCGAGCACAGTTGCTTCCCCATGGGAAGCTAAGAGGATGAAGATTGATTTAATTGCAGCAAAGGCACAGGTAAAATTGGTTGAATTAAATTTTGTTAATGTTTAAAAATTCAAACTCATCATAATAAACATTTTTATTTATATTGTTACAATGACTTTATACATACTAGGAACATCCTTAGAGAAACTCATACATTAACATGGCATCCTTGGTATATTTTAATACATTTGATCACAAAAGTCATAAATGTCCATTGGCTAAGATGTAACTACTTTATTGCGCCCATCACAATTAAAGTGACTTATTTATTAGTGTAACACTTTATGTTCTGGTATTAGTATTAAATTTTATATCTTTCAATGGTGAATGTTAAAAGCATAGCACTGACCAGAGGAACCCTGTGTGTAGTAGTTGTAGTGGTATGGTAGTAATTTTTTTTTACGTAACTGCTTCATAACTTGTAAAGTAATTACCTTTTTTAAAACCTATAATTGATAATCAATAATCAACATTTAATAAAAATGTTTAATGTTCAATTATAATTTCAACATATTTAATGCAAACCCCCTGGTTTGCTGGTTTTCTGTATTTTTGTAATTTCTAAATAAAAAGATATTAAATAGCAATGCTATTCATATTGTTCTAATATACAGTAAAAGCTCTTTATTCTCGGGGTGTATGTTAAATTAATATGCTGTGAATACAGAATGGTAATTTATATGGGATTATAGGGGATATGTTCCTAGGTGACAAAATAATAAAAAAAACAAATACATAATAACTATTGTTATTTATATTGATACAAGAAAAAAATATATTTATTTGTATTATATTTAAAAAAACAAATCTTATATAGGTAATTTTTTTTTTCCATATTACCATATATATATGGTAATTTTTATTCAGTTTTTGTGCTCATCATCTTGATTAATGTATCATTGCACACAAGTTTCACACCAAAATGCATTACAGGCCCCCTCTGAACAATCACCCATATAAATTCTAGGAGTTATCATCTCAACAGGGAGAGAAAAACTGTAATCCTTTTACTCTATTTTAATCTTATAAAAAATGTATACATGACTCATGTTTAATTACACAGATAACAAAACTGGAGGCTCGTGTTAATCATCAGCATACAATCCGTAAGGAGATGCAGATTCTTTTTGAAGAAGAGAAATCATCTTTAGTAGACCAGCATAAGAGGGATGAGAGAGCTCTCGCAGATATGGAAGAAAGGTTGCAATTGATAAGACGACGGGAACAGGAACTAAGGGATGAACATAATTTGGTACTGATAATATTTTATACTTTTTTCATAAATGGTGCAGAATTGAATTGAACACAGAACTCTGATCTAAAATTAATGATATTTTTTATCTGAAATAAGTATATTTGTCAGTTTACTTTAGTGTACAGATATGTGTACAAAACAATTATTAAAAAGTCTATCTAATTTACATTAATTTAATTTTAAATAATTAAAATATCACTTGCTTCAATGGTGAAGGAAAACATCGTGAGGAAACCTGCACGCCTGAGAGTTCTCCATAGTGTTCGCAGAGGTGTGTTAAGTCTGCCAATCCATACATGGCCACCGTGGTGTCCAACGGCCAAACCCTTCTCATATTGAGAGGAGACCCATGTGACCCTCTGTAGTGAGCCGGTAATGGGTTGATGATGATGATGATGAATGCAATAACTGAAAGTTAAATATAAATAATCATAATCTCTTATTTTGGAATTGGTATCTAGAAGTGTGTCTTATTTCTAGGCAATTAAAGAACACAAGGATAGTAAACTTAAATGGGAAAAAGATCGAAATGAGCTTCAAAAAGAAATAGCTGAACTCAAAGATAAATTGTTGGAATCAAATGTCAGCAGCAAGGATCAGTTGTCTGAGATGAAAAAGGATATGGATGAATTATTACAGGTAAGTTTATGAATTCAATAGTACAATATGTTTCCAAGGAAAGGCGGGAGACTTCGTATATGGCTAGGGAATGCAATCCGGATAATCCGCAATCCGAAAAATTCGAATATCAGTATATTTTTGACATTCTTCCAAATTCGGATTTGTAAATCGAATCCGGATTTTTCGAATAATAAATGAAATGTAAAAAGTCGGAAGCAAAATGCAAACTATGTCATCAGACTTTTAGGATTAGATGCAGTACATCAACCTTGCATATGCACCTTAAAAATTTTCATGCCATAATTCGAAGTTCTTGTACTGCTACGACAAGCAACACTAATGCTTATGACGATAATTTGCCTTTGGTCAAACGTCAAAAAATTACTGATGATTATAAAAGTGAAGACTGGATATAGTATGTTATTGCGAGAATGGTTTCCTTTAATGAAATTGCTTTTAGGCTCTTTTGTACATCCGAAGATCTAAAAAAACTTTTGCGTAAAGGAGGGTATACAAAACTGTCAAATTCACAGTGTCACAGAAACTTTGTTATATATCTACATAATACTAATGAATTTTCAAAGTCACCGGCTGATGAAGTATTTTATAAGCCAACTAAAAGTGAAATAGAAAAAGTAATTTGCAGAACCGTTGAAAGCTGTAACAATCATACAGAAGTACCAGCCAAATCGCATGAAAGTACGTTCAGAGAACCAGAATTTTCCAATCAAGAAATGTCTTTTCGAGAGAAATTAGTATTTCTTTGAATTTTTAAGTTTTATTGATTTTTTAATGTTTTCTTGATTAAAGTTAATTTAAATTCTTTGATTACTTTTTAGTTTTTGTTAATTTAACAAGGAATCCACTTTTTGTTTATATTTTTTTTGTTAAGATTTGCTTTACATTATTTATTATTTTAATAACGATACTCGCATCGCAAGTCGCAAGTGAGGTATACACTTATTGTTTAATAAATAAAATAAATAAGAAATAAACCATAGTAACTGTTAATTCTCACTACAAAAAAAGTATAATAATATTTGATTTGATTTACATGTGCTTTTATTTGAATCCATTTACACAAATATAAGAAACATCACATATTTAAACTAAGTTTTTAGTTATAGTTTTAGTTTTAGGTTCAATTTAAGGTTTATTTTAAGTGTTTAAAGTTACATTGTTTTAGTTGTTAATTATAATTGAATAAATTTTATTTGAATTTAAACTAATAAGGATATAAATGTGTTTATTTTCATAAAAACTTCGTAAAATTCGGATTATCCGGATTTGTACAAAATCCGTTTAAAAAAAATCCGGATTTCAAATCATATACGGATTTGCATTCCCTATATATGGCGGGCGCGCTTTTCTTGAATTAATTTTTGTTGGCTAAAAAAGGACTGGTGTTGGTTGTGTCGTGGACAGTTTTGGTGTCGTTTGTGTAGTGGCTAGTTTTCTGAATGGTCAACAGGTATTGATTTGGGAAAGGTTTGAGGGAGCCGCGTCCGCGGAGTGCGAAGTTTCCCGCCATTTCTGCTTAACTTCTACATTTCTATAAACTTGATATTGGCTACTCTGTGCAAAGCCATAAAAAGAGAGTACTAATAAAATAATAAACTTGACATTGGCTAATCTGTGTAAAGCCATAAAACGAAAGAAAAAAAAAATATGTTTCAATATGTTAAAAATAGTCTTACAAGCTCGAAATTAGCGGGTGGACTAAAGTAGATTTCAATAATATAAGTTCATAAAAGTTGTATTAGTTTTGCATTAAAGGAGAAAATTTCATTGGTTAAAAAGTATTCTAATACACAGCATTACCAAATTTGGTCTGTCTGCATTGCAAAATTCATTAAAACCTACCAACAAATATATTTGGACTGTGGATCGAAATGTTTTTTCATAATTACATGAAATTGCAGGCATTGGAAGGTGCCCAACAAGAAGTGGAAATGCTTAAAAAGGAAGTGGCCAAGCAGACAGCTAAAGCTGAACAATGCATCACTATGCAGTCTCAATTAGAAAAGCAGACCTTTGAATTGCAGTCTGTCACAAATAAGCTTAAGGAGATAGAATATGAAAGGGATTCATATAAAGATTGGCAGCAACAAGCCAAGGTATATTGCTAAGTTAATTTGCCAATTGGTCTATATTGCATATGTTTTAGGATATGCAGAAGTTTAAAAATTTATTTATCATTGTATCCATTGCTGATTAATATATTCCAATATGATTAATATGTCTTAGATGGTCTAGATGGAGTCAAGGAATATATAGATCTTTAAATACCCCGGAGTGGCATAAATAGACAATACAACTAAAAATTAAGCTTTATCAGCTGTATTATATAGAACCACACTAATCAATCAATTTTATCAGTAAAGAGAGTCTATTTTAGTATATCTGTGTAGAGTTTGGTAAATAAGCGTATAAGGTTAGGAAGTATTATGTTTATAAAGCCCGCTTCTACTCACTATTTGCTTACTTGTTAGGTCTTCTAGTTTTAGTTACCACATATTTGTTAAATGCATAACTTTCAGACCGCCCAAAAACGTCTATCCAATATGGCTGAACTGGAGAAGGAAGTGGTTAGATTAAGGTCCACGGAAAGGTCTCTACGTGACATTGTGTGTAACAAACTGGTGTTAGAAGAGCAGGTGCATTTGCTAACTGTGAAAGCTGAGGCTCTTCAACCGGTGCAGCAGGAGCTACACGAGGCCAAAGTAAGCATATAATTATTTTTCATAATAGAATGATAAAAAATGTATACATCCTGTTGATATATAATTTCAATCCTACCCAATTGCATTGAGGGTTGAAACATCAAACTATATTTCCATGCTTTAGAAGATTTAAATCGCTTGATTGGTAAGCTTATTTTATTTATATTTAAAAAATGGTGAGCTTATTTCACATCTCTGTTTATGATAACGTCATCATTGCAAGTTTGCTGCAGAATGATGAATTTAGACAACATGTTGATGTTGAATATTTGTTTGTTCTGGGGTCAATTTCTGTTAGTTGGTTTATTCTCAAAACTTTTCAAGAATGTACTTAGTTGGGTAAAACCAGTTTTGAGATCGATAGGAGTATACAGCTAGGTTGGGCAGCGTTTGACAACTGCAGCGAGTCTTTCTTCGTTCATACCTTAATGCCCGAAGTTTTTGATCAGTACTTCATACAAGCCAAAAGTAAAAAAAAAATGACACGTAGCTAATTCACAGATTTCAAGTCCCTCAGCGTGCTATGGAATATTTTTGAATGATGATTTCCCAACTTACTCCTTCTCATATTGAGAGATCCTTCCCAAGAAGTTACTCCTTAAAGAACTAAAGAAACCGATGTATCCGTTAGGGCCATGACGTTAAGTGTCAGCGAGCTAGTCTTGTTTGTCGGCGGACCGATTGACGTTACAGTCCTCGAGTAGAGAGCACATCTCGACAAACGGAGTGTGGGGTGCCTTCTAGTTAGGTTTAGCGATGACTTCCGAAAAGTAGCAGGCATCTGGCTATTAGATGCGAAAGGCCGGAGATAAGGAGTGGTGTTACATCGAAGAGGTCTATGACCATACTTATAAAAGTAACTTCTTTTTTATACAGGTAAAGTTAGCCTGCCTAGAGACGTCGCTAGAAGATTGGAAGAATGCAGCGCAGTCTCACGGCATAGACTCTCCTCGAAGTTTGACTTCAATCCTGGATTCTGCTCTCAACAGCCAGCTGAACGCTGTAGCAGGCTGTTCCCAAGCGCAGTCACAGCTTGCACAGCTCACTGAGGTAAGATCTGCGTAGCTCTATCTTCAACGGTTAATTTAAACAGTAATTTTAGTTTAATGTACAGTACATAGACAAAATATTTTGTAATTGTAGATCTATTCAGTAAGATTTCCTTCATTTGCTTACTGCGGTATACCTCCAATATTTGCGATGTGTATCAAACAAGTTCATCAAATAATGCGTTTTGAATGAAGGCCACAATGACAAAAATTTGGTGTAAAAGGTACCGAATTGGACTGCCGTTACTAAGTAGGCGAGAGGATAATTATTGTTTTATATAACTCTCATGCAAGCTCACGATAGATTTAATGTGCTGGACCTGCCAATTCATACAACCATATACCAAAGAACTCTTGGTGAGACTTATATTAGATTCAGTCCACTTCCAAACGTTAGTTAATCATATTCTAGAAAGGTGAGGGTCACTTAGTTTTAAACATGATCACTTGTTTCACTTGGTAGATGTTTAGCTTCGCTGTCAGAACAGGATGACCGCCGCCTTGCCGTACGCGGCATTTATTTATTTATCTCTCATCTGGTGCCACAGATAATTACCTAATACTCATTTACTGTCACCAGCGATTATGATTCTGTGTAACAATATTTATGTGTGCTACTTTAGGAAGTCGCTACTTTGAAGTTCGAGCGGGATAAGGCGACGGCCAAGCTAAACGATCTCCAAATTGTGCGCAAGAACCAAGAAAGCCTTATACATCGGCTGCAAAAACGGTTACTACTGGTGACGAGGGAACGAGACAGCTATAGGTGAGAGAAAAAATACGTTAGGAATTTTGCTGTGTTATGAGAAGGTAGGCAAAGTTACTAGCGGCATAACTCAATAAGTTGCAATGCTGAATTGGTAAACAACTCGAAAAACCTTTGGACTTGCGGAGAGGATAGACTTCTGGAATGGCAAATGGAATACATTCAATTCAAGCACCGCCCGCAACTTGACCCAAAACCAAGCTTATAGATCTATTCCAAAACCAAGCATTTTTCGGAGTTCTAGGTAGTTCGGTATTAGATGTATCCGACCCATAATCTGAATATCTCGCATAGAAGACTTCATTCCTTTGAAAGTACTAAAAAACGATACCATTTTAAAGATTATGCATTTTTTTCAAACCGAAAGCTTTTTATAAGAAGAGGTAAGCAATGCATTCCCCTGTTCTGGAATGTTCCAAAATTTCTGCCGAAAAGGTAAACTGCCATTATTTGCTACATTCAAGTTTTAGATTACGATCGGCAAAATTTAACGTTTTAGTATTATTTGATAACGGTTTCAGGCAGCAACTAGACAGTTATGAAAAGGAGTTGACTGTCACTTTGAGCGGCGCGACGGGTGCCGGTAGTTCGGCGTTACTTTCCGCGCGAGTGGAGCAATTGGAGAAGGCGTTGCAAGGCTATCGGGACATGCTGGCTAACCAGGACCACGAGTCTCAGGCAAAAGGTGAGTACAGTCACCATGATCAACCCATTGGCGGCTCACTACAGAGCACGGGTCTCCTCTCAATATGAGAAGGGTTTGGCGATAGTCCACCACGCTGGCCATGTGCGGATTGGCAGACTTCACACGCCTTTGAGAACATTATATAGAATGGAGAACTCTCAGGCATGCGGGTTTCCTCACGATGTTTTCCTTCACTGTTGAAGCAAGTGATTTTGATTGCTTAAAAACGCATATAACTTCGAAATTTAGAGGTGCGTGCCCGGGTTCGAACCCCCGACCTCTGATTAGGAGGCTGACGTCCTAACCACTAGGCTATCACAGTTGCTACAGTAGTCAAGTACAGTACTAGAATAAATATTGTGCATCGGCTAAATAAGCATTATTCGTAATTCGTTGACGTTTATTAAGTGGTCATAAAGTCGAAATTACGACTATTGTTTAAGAACAGTATTGTTTAAGAACTACTGTTAGTTTCTTTTTTAACGTAACATCAATTGTTAGCGTCGTTTGCCGATGCACAATATTATTCTTAAGAACTGTAAACGAATGAGTCAATGAAATAATCATAGATTGAGTAACTTGTAAATTAGTCCTTGACTGCAATCTCTTGTTTTGGTAGTAAGTGATGATGCGGTCTAAGAAGGCAGCTTGCTAAAATGTTTTAGGGATATGGTAGTTAAATTTAACCCATACCCTTACTCGGTAACCCATACCCGTACGCGGTATCGTACAGGAACGCAAATAACTTAGATGGGAGCGTAGACATCACGGGACGCCGTCTCCCACCCGACCAGATCAATTCCTCCTGCCATTTAGGCTACAGCGCTCACCACTGCGCCAGGTAGGTTGTCTATTCAGGGTTGGTACTTGGAATTAACATAACTCAATACCCATTCTAGGCTCTACATTCTATAAAAACACATTGTGGTCCGTAAACTAACTCATCAAGCACTGGACCAACGACTTTACCGTCAATATGTTTGTACTATTTAGCTCTCGAGAGCGCGCGAGCGGAGACGAGTAAACACCGCGAGGAAGCCGAAGCCGCCAAGCGTGAAGTATCAAAGCTGCGGGCGCAAAGAGATCAGCTGCAAGCGCATTTGGAGAAACTCGCGTGTCCCACTAAGGTAACTTGGGGCCGTATTTATAAACCGATGTCAAGGTATTCCTTTAGCAAACATTGACCGGGACTTACCCATATCGAGGTAAGGTTTCTCAGCATCAGCCTTACAACATTGAGAACCGTATATAAATATGTTTAAATCCGATATCAAGCTATGAACAGGTTGTCAAGGTCAGCCATAATAAAGTTTGGCTGGGACTTAAAAAACTTATTTCGTAACCAATATCAAGTAATGGACAGGTTCTCAAGGTCGTCCTTAAGCATAGCTCGACCGAGACTTAAGAACCTGATGATAGCTTGGTATTAGTTTAATAAATACGGGACTTAAACTCATATACATCCTTGTCTGGTACACTTGAATTGCGACTGAGGTGCTGCTCGAAGACGTTGCTTTCGAAATTCATGCATCTGATTGTCATCTTTATGGATTCGTTGACCTAAAACCGTCTATATCCTCTGCTTTTTGGTATCCCACTGCTGGGCACATGCCTCCTATTCTATAAGATCAGATACACCACAATACTTCAATACGGGTTCTTCTCACTATCATTTAAAAAAGAACACAAACTATTTTCTATAGTAATCAAATGAAAATTTAATAATTTCAAAGCATTAAAAATGGGTAGTTATATTGTAGTTCTGAACTGAAATGCATATTTTAAAATTGAAAGATTCGCTATAAAGAGATAGGTACATATTCAGTTTATTTTGGCGTTTTCCCACAGGTACTGCACTTAGTAGACAATCCTAATGAAACTATTTTCTATAGTAATCAGATGAAAATTTAATAATTTAAAAGCGTTAAAAAACTAGTTATATTTTAGTTCTAAACTGAAATGCATATTTATAAATTGAAAGATTCACTATAATGAGTTATATATATATTTAGTAAATTTTTTTGGCGTTTTCCCACAGGTACTGCATTTAGTAGACAATCCTGCGGCCGAGGCTCAAAAGCAAATGGAAAAAGATCTGGAGTCGGCTAAATTACAAGTAAGTGGAGAAGATTATTCGTATTGTTTTAACGTAAATATGGCCATAGTATAGGGCATAGGGCAATTCAGTAAACTGACTATAAAATTTAAATAAAATATACATGTTTACCTTGGATTTTCACCCCTATTGAAAATCAGGCAATTTGGGTATTAATTAATGCGCTAACTAGGTGATCCTTACCAGTATTAAGTGACAATGGGAGATGGTGATTACAAATAGAATACCCGGTCGAGTTTGTTATTCGCTTTTTAGGATTCGTCGCAGAAGCAAATTTCATCCTCACCACCTGGATGCCTGGTCTTCTTCCACCACCCGCTATTCCAGGTCATTTCTGCCACGCACTTGCAAATTTTGGAACCAGCTTCCATCGTCTGTGTTCCCTAATAGTTATAATATGGGGATCTTCAAAGGGCGGATTAACAAATTGCTCTAGGGCCAGCAACGCATTGGCGGTTCCTCTGGTGCTGCAAATGTTCATGGGCGGCGGTAGTCACTTACCATCAGGTGAACCGCCTGCTCGTTTGCTCGCTTTGTATATACAAAAAAAAAAGGAATCCACATAAATTTAGTTTGTAGTTTACTAATCTAGTTATCATCAGCTTCACACTACAATGAGAATAATTGTTTTACGCGTAAAAACTCCTTTTAAAGGCCAATTTTGAATACTGATAGTTTTGAGTTTGAGTTTGAATTTGATATTGCAGATATACGAGTAGATAGATCTTCTATCTACTACCACAACCAAAATGTATTTACAATACTCGATTGCTAAAAGTTCAAAGAAATTTGGCGAGTTTTGCATCGTTAGCGGTGTTTTGAATGTTCGAGTCGTTTAGCTACGTCACATTATTTCCATTTAGTAAATATTTGACTAGTTTCGACTCGTTCGATTCGTAAATAAAGCATGTACGTAAAACATTTGGCCACACCCATCGTAAAGCATTTTTCATGGTTTTCACGCTATGTCCATGGCATATTATGGGCTTTATTAACTATTTAAGAGCAACTAAGCTAGAGTTGTATCATTTACGCAATTCTTTCCACTATATGACTTGATTTTTTTTTTATAATTTTGGTTCCAACTTGAAACTTATTGAGATACATATCCAAAATTTTATCCGGTAGTATTATATAATGAATATAATTATATTTAATGTATAGTAAAAAATAATTGCAATACAGTAGTATTGCAATTTTTTTTTACTTATATTTTGGTTAATTGTTTATACAACCCATTAAATGCATTGCTCTATTGATTTATAAGTTGATAGGGTTAAGGTAATAGTTGAGTGGAATGCGGATAAATTTAAATGTGTTTTATCAAATACAGATTAAAAAGCTAAAAGCTGCTCTACGGGAAGGTGGAAATCGATCGTGCTCCGAAGATATGCAAAATTTACGTACCAAGCTAGAACATAGTCGGATTAAACTACAAAGGTATTATATCAATATTAACTTGAATGTATGTCATAGTATGTATAATTATACATATAATATATATATATATATATATATAAAGAAATCCTTACTATATTTAGAAAAAGTAGAATACCACTGTATTGTGAATAATGAAATAAGGTCCTTGAAGTAAAAAATAGTACGGAAATTGCGACTCTAATACTGAAGCTTAAGATTCATATAACTTTGACGTTATAGTTTTTCGTTAATCGAAAGCGACTCCAGTTTTGCGAATGTGCAATATACTAAAGCTACTGACATTTAATATGCATGTTAAAACCAATTTTTTAGTGTTAATTTTTCCTAATTTTATTTAACAAATATATCGATTACAAATTATTTGCACTAGGATAGAAACTTGCTATACGTAACAATTGCATTTTTGAAAATCGATAGGGAATCAGAATCCTTTCCAGTATGTGTATTAAATCAATAATGGTGCTTAGCCATAAATAATGTAAATTTATATTTGTACAGTGTTTTATAAATACCGTACTTCTTTATAATTATAATGTCATCAAAATATTAAGAGAGTTATTAATTTTGCATTAGCTTGACTTTTATCTATTGACTGCAATAAATATTGTACCTACCAGTCAGTTATTTATATATTTGCCTATAATGAATTTTAATTATTTTTAGGATGAAGGAAGAATTCACATCTTCGGCGCAAGAATACAGAGATGTATGTTACATGCTTCTAGGATACAAACTAGATAGGACTGGCCATAAAAAGTACAGGTAAGTTTTTTGAGATATATTTTTATTTTAAAACTGTACTCTTATGATCAATGAGGTAAATGGTTATTTTGATAATTTTCTCAATAAGTTCATGTGCTTTGATGCGTGTATTAAACAAACAACAAACCTTAAGTTAATGAACATATTACGGTACGTAAAGAATACCCATTAGGAAGGAAGACAGGCGCGACGCGGTGGCGCCCACTAGTGACTTGCTTATTTTTTTCGTTCTGACTATTAGCTGTGCGAACCCTATTGGTTGCGACAGCGTAACCGGGCTGTTTGGCGAGCTTCGGAAAGAAGCTCTGCCAGAAGAAATTTGGAGCCCTAGGGAAAGAAGAAAGCCCTAGTTTTCTCGAAAAAACTAAGGGAACGTCTGCCTAAGGGCGCCTCCTGTGAGGCCGAACCTCGGCTTAGGCGATTGAGATAACGGGGGGGTCGGACGGTGAGTGGTCCGTACGTCTCCAAGACCGTGGATGGAGCCCACGTCCGGATGACGTAAGATAGCGGGGACCTCGTCTTTGCCGGCGAAGACGGTGTGTAGCGTATGATTGTTTGATGGGTGGTACGAGTATGTTGTCAGTAGTTATGTGACCGCAGAGAGAGGAGCGCTTAGGTCGGGTGAGATTTGTGACTTGCGCCCATAGATTTCGTGTACTGTACTTCCTATATATACTTTGACCATCTGGTTCATAAATGCATTATATTTTTTATTTACGTATGCGTACGTAGATCTTATATTACGTATTTATAATTTATTTTCAGGATATCGAGTATGTACGCGGAATCGTCTAACGAATACCTTACATTCACTCTATGCGAGGAGGGCATAGAAATGGTCCAAACAGAATACTCAACGTCCTTGGGTGACTTAGTGGAACTGCACTTGCATCACCATAATTCCATACCAGTATTCCTTAGTGCGCTGACCATGGATCTATTTACAAGAACAACCATTCATCATGATCAAAAGTGATTCGGGCTATTATAATGATATTGCAATTTGTTGCTACTATTTTACATTCGCGTTCAGAAATTATTGCAACTGTATAAATCGACTAAATTGTAAAAAAATACTTATAATTTAGTGTATTTTAATTTTTAATTATTGTTATATAGTTTTGTTTACTAAAAAAACTTAAGTACTTAAAAACGTTGCTAATTAGTCTCCCTCGGCTATGAGCTGTCAATCCATATTTATTTTTAATAATATACTTAAAATCACATACATCACTGTAAGTTTTAATTTTTTTAATTTCTGCGTGTCTATATACTTTCTCAACGCGAATGAACTGTAGTTGATGTTCGTAAACATGCTTTTTAAGAAAAATAAATGTTGTTTTAAGAAGTCCTCATCTGTCGATAACTTGTGTTATGAGTATAGTTTCTTAATTTAAGCATGCAGATCATAGAATTATTTACTAGACCAACGGTGCAATAGGAAGTCCAGGAGAGTAAAAATGCAATCTGACGTTTCTAGTGGTTTCGCATTGAACCTTGCGGTTTTGGTAATAACGTATGTTTTAACGCCATCTATCGTCACAAGGATGAAACTTTAGCAAGGAATAAACGTATAATTAAATAATTGCCCTTTGATTTTCGAACGAAATCAGTCTATTGTCTGACTATAAGACTTGATCGACAAAATTTACTACTTAAAATTACTTTTTTTAATGTGTTGTTTTTTTCTAGGGACAATTCCCCGCTATAACAAGCAACTTAGACAACTTCTCGAAATGTTTTAAAATTAATTAAATAAATATTATTATAAACTTTAGAATATTTTTTTAATTCACATATCGCTTTGGGACCTGTTTATTCGTAAATATCAAATAACAACAATTGATAATTGGAAACTTCTAAACCGCTAAGATCATTTTCATAATACTCGAGGACTTCATTTTGCTCGGTAAAACAATTTAAGTCGATGTTTTTTTTAATGGCAAATTAGCTACTATGCAATTGCATCTGTATTTTGCAACTTGGAATACATTCAAGTGATACGCTTTCGATTATATATCGTCAATCTAAGTGATAAACTTAAGTGTAAATGTTTTAAACTTTTCTTTATTAAATAGCTGTAAAACTTTAAATGTTTAGATCTTAAGATATATGTGGTAGAGTTTAAGTGTATGTAATCTAATTAATGATAAATAAAATGATTGTGTTTATCTGAAAAAATTGGGATAAAAAGCAAATCAACCTAATAGTTAGGTACCAACAGATATCCTACGTGTTCAGAAAACTCTGTAGATTATTGTCCCGGTGTCCTTCTTATCGTATGCGAAATGTCAGCTCAAGAATTGTTCTTACTAATACCTTACACAATGAACATTAAGCTTAATTAGTTATAATCTGCGACATCCAGGAAAATCTCATCATCGTCATCATCATCATCATTATCATCAACATCATTAACAACCAGAGTGAAAATGGATGATTAAACAACCATCCATTTTCACTTCCATCTGCATGCCTGAGAGTTCCACATAATGTATCTAAATAAATTGTAGCCTATGTGTTATTCTAATTTATAGCTTTAGTATTGTATTCAGGAAGCGGTGATAGCCTAGTGGTTAGGGCGTCACCTCCAACTTTTCGGAGTTATGTGCGTTTAAAAAAAAATATCACTTGCTTCAACGGTGAAGGAAAACATCGTGAGGAAACCTGCACGCCTGTGAGTTCTCCATAATATTCTTAAAGGCGTGTGAAGTCTGCCAATCCGCACGTGCCCAGCGTGGTGGACTATGGCCAAACCCTTCTCATATCGAGAGGAGATCCATGCTCTGTAGTGAGCCGGTAATGGGTTGATCATGATAAAGTATTACTATTTGTGATCAGTTAAATACATTTTCGCTAATCCTCTATGTTGTCCGTAGGAGCCTACTAAAACTAAATCGGATGTGGGTGTGACTGACTTGAACCCTGAGGTCTAAAAACCCATGCCCAATATCAATACTGCTATTTTGCAATACTGTTACAGTGCACCAGTGCGAATTTTAGCGTATGCCCTAAAATGTAATGTATGTAAAATGTCTTATTAATGTATACTCTCTTTACGACGTTTGTATTGATAATTTAAACTTAAGATTTCCGAAGACTGCCAAATTTATGTTTAATGGGAATCTGGCTATCAGCTAGAGATTCCGTTTTTTGCTTTGTAAAATTTGTTTAGAGTGTCTGTAAGTTTTAAGAATGCGTTCCTGACATGTCCTCACTCTATGTATTTTGACGACCTCCGTGGCGCAGTGCGTGCGCTGTCGCATTAAAATGTTGGAGGTCCTGGGTTCGATTCCCTGCTCGAGTCTGGTCTGGTGGGAGGCTTCGGCCGTGGCTAGTTACCACCCTACCGACAAAGACGTGTCGCAAAGCGATTTAGCGTTCCGGCACGATGTTGCGTAGAAACCAATTAGGAGTGTGATTACCATACCCCTAACAGGTTAGCTCGCTACCATCCTAGACTGCATCATCACCTACCACCAGGTGAGATAGCCGTCAAGGGCTAATTTGTAGTGTATAAAAAAAAAATGTATGACGTAACGTATAGATGGCTATAAAACTAGTTTAATTCTTTATTTGCTGAATAACGAATGATTATTGTTGAAGACCATAACATTTTTTAAATGTTAAATAAAATAAGAAATTAGATTTGAATTCCATACCTTGCTGTTACAAGGTATGACCAGCTAACAAACACGTCAAGAACGCATTATTAATATATAATATATAATATATAATAATCCTTTTATTGAGTGAAGCAATCAAAAAACGTACAACAGAAGTCTTATAACTTAAATTGTCTAATATATTACACTACCATTATGCACCTGTTTTCCGAACTAGTTAAGACTGTATCTCGGAAAACAGGGCCACCAACTCGGAGTCACAGATCAGAAGACAATTTCAAGCGTCTTAATTAATCAGTCAATTTATTAATGATTGGAATGTGTTTTTTTTAAGATGAAAATATGCTTAGACCTTTGTACTTCAATCACGCAGCAACAGAGCAATAGTGTCGGTTTATTTGCCCGAGAGTAACATACGCTACTTTTCATCCCCTCCTTTCTTATTTGCAACGTCTGAGAGTTTCACTTTTAAATAAGTATTAGATTTTATCTAATATAGGTGCCAATGTAGTTTTTTAGACCATTCATTTTTGGTCGATTGGTTTCTGGTTACGATTTTTATAACTGGAAATAGGTTTGTAAGGCTTTTAGACTGTCTGTGTTTATTTTAGGATGTGAAGCACTTGTGGTTACAAATTACTCTGATGAACAAAATTTATATATATATAGTTTTACTTCTATTTTAAGAATAAGGATTCTATTTAAGTGCATTTTTGAATACATTTGCTGGTAAAGTGGTTATTGTTGGTCGATGTATACGACTGTTCAATAAATATTATTTCGCAGTTTGGATTATGAGACTGTGCGGTAATATTTTAAGTCTTCTGTTTAAGTTCCGCTTACGGTAACATTTTCCCGCTCGCAATCGTGGAGTCTCTTTTGAGTATAGAAACACTTGCGTCAAAGTAAAATGGACCTAATGTGTTTTAATTTGAAAGCTTAATTTTCCGTACAACTTCATTTAACAAACTCGACCTGTCGGTTGTAGTGTGTACGAACAAGAAGATACGCACTTCACTCTTCACATTTGTGTATTTAGTTTTTTCTTATACGCCTACAAGAGACTCCAATGCCACCTGGTGGTTAGTGATGATTATCGAAAACAACTACGATTGCGAGCGTACAAATCTTACTAAGGGGTAGAGGTTATGGATGTAGGGGTAGTTTGAGATGGGTTTTACTTACAAATGTATCAAAAAAGTATGATTTAACACCTATGAATTGATAACTAAACTAGGCGCTGATAAATTGCGGCTCTTAAGTTTATTAATTATCAATTCACTACATTTGTAGGATAAATAACTATTCACTGTAATATTAGACGAAGAAGTTGATTAAGTTAAAATATTAAGTTAACTTAAGATTAAAATAAAATTAATTTAAAGTAGTTTTATGTTTTTTATTAGTCAATTAAACGTGAAATGCTGCAAATTAGGCTGTAATGCTTAGATGAGACATAAATTTACTTTCAGATCCACAAAAGATTTCGTCACTCAGAACGTTATCATAGCATTCCAGAAAAATGCTGTACCGATTTTGATACAGTTTGTTTGTTTAAATATGTTGACACCAGCTTATTACAACACGTTTTAAAGCAGAATTTTCTTGTGTTATGTTGTGTAATTACTTGTAGGAACAAGTAATATTGTGGTAGTCTTAACCTATTTATTTGGTTGGGTTAAGCCAGGTTACGGAGGTTCGTACGTGATTCGGGGTGTCAAAGTGCATGCTATCGCGATCCCTTGGCTTCCCATCTGGGACGCAGGAGGCTGCGCTGGGTTTTAGTGGGTAGTGTGGTTCGCCGCTTTGGCGGTCGGCCTTGAGTCCCACATACCCGCCTGGAGCTTTGTTCCGGGCGGGATGCGTAAATGCATTTCCCAGCAGGAAAAAAAAGAAAGGTTCGTACGTGATGGGTTGACCAGCACTTTATGGGCGTTCAGCAAATCCAGCGTGAGGGACATTCCATGGTGGTCTTTACTTCAAGTAAGTATACCGCACCGACGGGGGTAGCTACAAAAGCTTTACCACCACGATAAAAATAAATAGGTAGGTTTGTTACAGTGTAAATGTGCCTTTATTTCTTCTTAGGACTCAATGTACGTCACATCAAATTATATTGTGATAATTCCACCATCATATATCTGACGGCAGTCCGAGTTTGTCGTAATTCTATTCTACCAAGAGTATCTGGTCTCTTTGCCCGGAACTACCCACGTCTACCCAAATTACCGCCGAGGACACGCCCCCGCCCCTGTCCATCCTATATATCAAACAAAATTCATTATCCAAATAAGCTTAGAGAGGGTATATCGGTATATATAATATAGGGGTGAAGTAGGTATTAATAAAAACCAGAACTCCATGTAAAATGTTTATGAAGAAACAAGGACAAATATATTATACATCATCTTCTAATGTTCGAATGAGTTTACTACAACAGTTTAGTAGTTCAACTACAACATTATGTAGTACAGTTAACAACTCGTAGTAAGAAGTACGCGTAAACTTCACGAGTGTCGTTTAGAAGTTTTTATTTTAAATAATAGTTTTCTTCTTATAAATGCAGGCCTGTAGTCTTAGTACAAGATTTACAACCTCGCAAAAGTGGAATCGCTTTCGAGTATCGAATTTCTATAACTTCAAAGTGAAATGGACTTTATGCTTTGTTATTAGAGTTGAAATTCCGTATTATTTTTTCCCCTACTAATTTGTGCTAGTTTAGAAGTGTGAACGAATTTGAGTTTTAAAATGTGGCAGATACGTTTCAATTTACTATGTCGTCGGTGTGTTTCGATATTCGGATCGACTGAGTTTGTGAGCTAACAAAATTTTTATTAAAGGTACTGTAGTGATTATCGAACTCCACTAAAATCATTAGAGAAATTGTCAATGCATTGCCGGCTTTAAATAGTGTTCAAATATTAATATAAAAAAAATGTGCAGGTTATGCATGTAAACATACAAGACCTAATCCGTAGTGACGCGTCGCCACGCCACGTTTTATCTAACACCCTACTCATTACCAGATCATGTGTCGAAGTAGGATGTTGTCTGTGTTTTTTTCACTCAATATTCGACGACGTTAAATTACATTTGCGTTTTGATTTATTAAATCTCCATATTTAAAATTTTAACCAGGCACTCGTACTTGAAGGTTTACGCATACTTTAGAAAAATAATTGACAAGAGAAAGTCGTACGTTAATATAATAAAAATAGTTTAAGTATTAAAAATATAAGTAGTCCACAATATTAAATTGTATAAATATTACTTTACAAGCGAGCATACAAAATAAAAATATTTTTTAAAACATCCAACATAATCGAAATTCTCTACTTTCGTTCAATGTTAACTCAAAATGTAAGAGCTTAGCGTGTCGACTGCAAAATAAAAAAAAAACTACTTAAAATGCGTGAGAAACAATTTCATTCTGTTCATTCATTTATAAGGAAAAATACTGATTGACGGTTAAATTAACTTAAGCTTTCTTAATAGGCTAACGATCACTTTTCTGATCCATAAGTCATAATTAGTCAATCAGTAAGTCAAATATGTAAATACTTTTGAAATAGCTAGAATCATGTGCCTAAATTTTATAAATAAAATTTGAAAAAAGTTGTTAAACGGACAACGTATTTAAAATTTTATAAATAATGTATGCTGTCATATATTTTTTATTTTGATGATCATACATATAGTTCTACTCGCAACTAATAAATATTGTTTATATTTTTCGCAGTGCATTCGCAGTCGTAACGCTTTGACAAAGAACTACAAAAAGTAAACATTTATTCCAAAATCATATATTCACAAATCACAATTGCATAACATATCTAATAGCACTGCAAACTTTCATCTTCGATCTGCAGATTTTGATTTAGATTGATTTACCGATTTCGGGTGTAAATCAAATGAAACCAAATAAACCTACTCTCGGATCAACTTTAGTTAGATTCACATTTCTTTGGATCAACTTTTTAAAAACTATGTGCCATATTTTTCCATCGATAATTACGCCGAATTCTTTATATTAATTTATTTCCGTCATATAAAGTATCTGAGATCTCACAGATAATAATTTTAAATTAAAGTCATTATCATACTAAATAAAACTTAAATAATAATTAGACTTATGTGGACTAATAGACTATGTTAAAGAAATCATATTGTAAACTATTTAAAGCTAAGCAGGACGTCCAGAACTCAATTTTACAGTTTACGTGATATTTAACATTCATCACATATTCTTCGACTCGATATATCATATCTACCCACAACTGGCATCCGTACAAATAAAATTCTTGGAAACATTTTGGAAATAATGTAAAAGTAACAATAAATTACTTATTAACTTCTTATCTATAAAGTCACCTAATTTCATCGTAAAATTTTTTGAAAAAAATATATAGATATATAAATATAAAACTTACATACACATAATACTGAAATAAGTATTTCAAAAACATTATCGTGTTTACCGAATTTTGTTATGATTAATAATGATCGTGAGACACATTTGTATATAAAAATAAAACAAAACAAAACATAAACATAAATTTCACACGTTTTTCAATAACATATTGCACTAAAACTTTATAACTTAATAATAAATATTGCATAAGCGTTAAAACCACATTACGTGAAGTAAAATTACTTAAGTCTTAAAGTACCTACTAAAAGTTATTAAAATTTTAAGAACAATTTGTCAGTCCAATGAAAATTTAAGTTATTTTATTCTACAAATTTCGTAATAGTAGCGAACACTAGGATGTTATCACTTCTCGAGTACGCTTTGCCCCTCACAATGAATCCTGAATGAATGAATAAATCAAAATCAAATAAAATCCTTATGCCTGGGATGATGAGAAATATTATTATTTGAGGAATGTAATCACAAATTGTAACTTACTTGAGAAACTGTTTATTCTTACTTAGCTATACAAAGCTAGTTGAAATAGGGATAGCTAAAATGCTCATAGGTTTTTACAAAATTCATGATATCGAAAACTTTTGTTATTTATATTAATTTCGTGTTCAGTTCTTGGCAAGTCCCTGAAAGGAATAACATCCCAATGTCACCGAACGTCAACAAGACGAAAATTAGGATTTTCTAAAATACACGCATACATCATAAAAGTACCGAAATATTGTGCTAACTACAGTTCTATCTTTAACATTTTGACTAAATATTAAGTACAATTTGGTGCTCAATTTTTAATAATGTAAAGTGTTATTCGTTTATAACTATAAGACATTATTTATCTACTATAGTCGAAAAATGTGCAACAGATTCGAGAATTCTCCTAAAACTACAACAAGTCACTACGAACAATTTGCTCTGAAAAAACTGGCATATCGACTGGATACATTTAAAACCTCGCTCAACTCTCGCTTGATGTCTTTATCAATCAATAATACATTTTTCTTTTCCATAAAACTTGATAATACCGTGACAAGTCTTAGGATAACAGTTTAATTTTATTTCGATTTTTTTCTAAAATATTATGGTCGCTTTTCCTAATACTAACAGACTCTTAACTTCGATTCCTTGCTCCGTCTCCTCAATTTTTCATTTGACCACAACACGTTCGATAATTCGCACAATCGGCTTCTACTAATCGTCGCATGACCTACAATGCTAAACACTTCGGACCTTATAGTCGCACGTCGCGTAACGTCGAAATATCTTTGCAGTGTTTTGTCACGCTCTAACATTTGAAAGGCGAAGTGTGACAGAACACTGTATTACATTATTAGACAGTGTCGATTCTAGAGTCTATGACTATAGGACTCGAGTTGTGTCCACATCTTTCCGGTTTTTCTCGCCATTCACACTATTGTCCGTAATATTTTTATATCCTGAAACAGAAAGCATTTGTTAGCATTATATATATTATACGCAAACAGGATATATTAAAAATGTTCGAAGATTTAATTCATCGAAGCTACTGATGAATTCTTTAAAGATAACGTTGTATGGGAACGGTTCCATCTACCTTTATTGAGACAATATAAAACAAATTGTATTTTTTTTTACAAAAGCACAATTGCTGAATTCTTTGTGGGTTTCTTTTTCTCAGTAGCCTTCCGAATAGATGACATACATACCAGGGTATTTTTCTCTTGTATATAGACTTGTGCGTGATTTTAAAAGTGCTTATGAAAACTTCGACTTTCTTTGGTACTTTAATTTAATACCTCATGCTAATTTTATCAAAATGACTAAATAACTGAAAAAAATACACTTAGGTGCAAGATAGATTTGCCCTATTTGTATTGTTTTTATTTAGACCAAGCAAAAACACGTTACGTGTTTGGTTTATTATGTTTCATTATCTATTGTTGAAGCGCGATAGACAGAAAGACAACGAAGAAAAGAAGGTCAGTGAAGGCTTATTTATAGGGTTCCTGACCTAACAGTTGGCATCAAAAAACAAAACGGGGAAAATAAAAATGAACCCTCGAAACTTGGTGCGTTTCTTCTTCTTTGTCACTCTTTACACTCAGCAGAGCGGTCGTGGTCATCACGAAGCAATATCTTTGTTATGCGCCTCACAAGCATTCGCCACTTAACTCTGCTGGCCGAAAGTCTGGTGCACTCGTGCTAAGGACCACCCACAGCAACTTTATCCAATCGGTCCATCGCATGGGTGACCTTCTTCGCCCTCTGGTGGCCTCCACTTGATGTTTTACGCACGGTTAGAGTCATAAAAGTTAGGCCACCTTACGCACGATTAGAATCATAAAAGTTAGGTCACCTTTGCACGGTCCGGGGTGCAGCAAATCAACGACCTTGCCCGCATGGCACGTGGCGCGCTGCAAGCGGCACCATGACGCGTACGTGCGCTCGTCCGACCCGCAGACAGTCCGCCGCGCACCGCCCCCGCACGCTCCGCACGACACGCAGCGCGCGCCGCTCGCTCCGCCCGACACGCAGCGCTGTCCCGCACCGCAACGCACCCGAGCGCACGTTGCGTTCGCTGCCGATTAATAAGACCAATTATAAAGTTGGAAAAAAAAATTAAAATATCAGCTTTTTTATTTAATAGACGATTTGGACGAATGATTCGGTATCTGTGCAGCTGCACAGATACCGAATATGAGGCCAATCATTTTATGTCAATAAGTGCTAGCAAGTTTGGGTCAAAAAAATTTCAGTGGTAGTAGTCCGGAGTTAGGAATTTGACGCCGTATTGCCCTGTACTTCGAAGTGTACGTTTACGTTTTGATCCCAGTTATTATAACTTACATGTAATAGAACTTGTTATAAGCTTGCCAACTTGCAAATCCTATGCTTAGCTATTGGACGATAATATACGAAAACTTACAGCTTAAACAGAGGGTAGACGAACAAGTATCGTTGTAAAATATAGCCAATGAAAGTTTCACAAATATTTATAATAAAAAATAATTTAATTAAAAAGTAGGGAAATGCTCGCAGCGATGAAGAATTAAAGAAATGTCGATACTAACCTATACAGGACCCTTTGTAAGCGAGAGGCAGCGCCTTCCCGCGTTCGCATGCCGCCTTTCTCAACGCACACGCGCCCGCATACGTGCGTCCGTCTACCGCACACACCGGCGCGCCGGCGACACTGCAGGCGCCGCAACGC
Source organism: Lasiommata megera (assembly GCA_928268935.1). NCBI lineage: Eukaryota > Metazoa > Arthropoda > Insecta > Lepidoptera > Nymphalidae > Lasiommata > Lasiommata megera. The sequence goes on from OV743326.1 coordinate 10,371,023, forward strand.
ACGCAATGTGCGCCGAGCTCCGCGTCCAGGACGCAGCGCTTCTCACCACCACAACGCACACCTTCACAACTTCCCACTGTCAACAAAATAATCATTAATTAAATAACACCATAGATTAGATTTGATAACCGCTTTAGTTAGGAAACCGCGAGGCTTCGGCCGTGGCTGGTTACCACCCTACCGACAAAGACGTGTCGCCAAGCGATTTAGCGGCACGATGTCGTGTAGAAACCAATTAGGATAGATATATAGGATAATATGAGTTTACCATACCCCTAACAGGTTAGCCCGCTACCATCTTAGACCGCATCATCACTTACCATCAGGTGAGATGCAGTCAAGGGCTAACTTGTGGTGAATAAAAAAAAAAGTAGGTACGAGTAGGTAGGTATATCAAAACATCGAGTTCTTTGTATAAATTCGATATTAAAGTTTGCATTATTTTATGAATTCTTACTGCAAAAAATGTGATTTACCGTACGGCATACTATATCGAATTTATAATATGCGAAGTTACAGAAGTAAAGCGGCAAATTTTATTTTCTCATAGTTTAATTAGGTTTTGTCGATCAGGTAATGTGCGGATGCTCTTTGCCCAGTTAAAAAATGCTGTATAGTCTACGTTTTCAGGATGCAAGCTCTTTGCCCAATTTCGAATGGATAGGCGCATTGGATGGTCGGAAAATACTCGTAGTTAACATACAAATAAATAAAGGTATGTGTTTACGTTCATTTATTTGGTCTGCATTTTTGCAAGTGTGCATTTATATTATTAGCTCGATTGACGCCCACTGTGCATCGCGACGCCTAACACCTCACAATGTTTTTCTTCACCAAGCAAGCGAGTGATATTTTAACACATAACTCCGAAAAGTTAGAGGTGCGTGCCCGGGTCGAACCCCCGACCTCTGCTTAGGAGGCGGACGTCCTATCCACTAGGCTATCATAGCTTACGATCTACGAATAAGTCCCTAAAACTGCCCCCTGCCCACAGCCTTGCCTTAGACCAGTGTCAACAATGAATGCGGAAATATGACGCCGAAAGCAACATAATAACGGACTAGAAATAAGACTAACGAGCATGGACTGTAAATATCCGACGCCTTTCCCAGTGGATTGTATCTTATTGCGGTTTATAGACCGGCGATAGATAGTCTAGTCTAGACAGCGATCAAGTGCAGCCACTTTAGAGCTCAGATTACGGAGAATTTATCTCGGTTGAAATCAGGCCGTGCAGTGTCTCTTGTGCTTAACTATTTTGTATCTGGCTATCGTTGAGATAGTTCGAGGTCTTTTGACAGAATTACGTTTAACGCTCATTTATTAACAGCGGTTGGAATTTGACTCAACTTTTCTATATCCATCAATAATATTCTGTATCCATTTCATTTATTTCAGGTGACATGAAACCAAATAGTTGATACATAATATTTAATTTAACTTAATATGAAAATGTACAGTACATCATCATCATGATCAACCCATTACCGGCTCACTACAGAGCAAGGGTACCTCGATATGAGAAGGGTTTGGCCATAGTCCACCACGCTGGCCATGTGCGGATTGGCAGACTTCACACGCCTTTGAGAATATTATGGAGAACTCTCAGTCGGGCAGGTTTCCTCACGCTGTTTTCCTTCACCGTTGAAGCCAGTGATATTTTAATTATTTAAAACGCACATAACTCCGAAAAGTTAGAGGTGCGTGCCTGGATTCGAACCCCCGACCTCTGATTAAGAGGCTGGCGCCCTAACCACTAGGCTATCACAGCTAGAACTGTACGTATCTGTCGCTCCTTATACCGCCGGTATACCAGGCTCAAACAGGCCAAAACGCGGTATCTAAAAATGCATTAATTTTACTAGCATGTATCGTTACTTTAAACGAGTTAAAGGAGGTTTTTCTGTTTTGAGGAAGGCGCTCAACACTCAAACACTTCACCCATGTCATTTATGTGTCCCTTTATATCAATTTCGGAGACCGTTTTTAAAGCGCGGGAAACATATATGGACACTAACTGTTATATCTTAACTAGTTAGTATATATGGGATACAGGCTATGCTGGAAAATGTGCGTTAGCTACCCCATGCCTCGGCGAGCACGTTAAACCTTCGGTTTTATTAAAATATGATAGCAATCGTTAATGCACACCATTGGAACGTGATAGGACAAGTGGGTAGGCAAAAGATGACCCTAAAATTGGACTTTTGTGGTTTTTATAACAAAAACAACACAATCTTCACATTTTTTTCTCAAGTTTTAGTCTCATTTCAAAAATCCATTCAGTTTTCTAGCTATGTATTATGTTGAAGTGATAAATGTTTATAACTTACTGAGCTGAGCTAAGATTATTCATTGTACGTAATACATTTGCTTGGTCTAGGATTGATGGCTTTAACAAAATAGGTATTTGCCTCAAATAAAAAATAATAGGTAAGTGGGTAAGTACCTACATAGATTTATAAAACTGAATATATGTACCTAATATATTTTAGTTATAATATTAAATATTTATTTATTTTTTAAGATTTTTAGTGTTAGGTTAATCTAAGTCTTATTTTAAGTTATATATGTATTCGAGTAAATAAACCTCTTTGAATATCCTAACCATTATTGGATCGGATTACCTTAACGCAGCTTGAAATCATCACGTAAGGAAAAAGCGTTATGCCGTCGTTCGATTCGATACATAACGTTTTGGGTACCTAAATGTGATTTTTGACGACCTTCAGGATTGAGTGCAGAATCTCGTTCCTGATGGGGGTTTTTTCCACAGGTAGTACATTTTTTTTTAAATTCTAGATTATGACAATAACTATAAAAATAGCTCCATTTATCCAAATAGAGTCATCGAGTCAAATAGAGATTCACAAAAAAATACACAATGTGACAACAAAGAACAAATAACTAAGTATTTGAAGGCGAATTCACCCAGTAACCAGTTCCAGAGTGAACCAGACAGTGAGCCCTCATTCCATACTATGAATAACAATCTTACCTCACAATCCAAGTCTGACAACATCAATGTAATGGTTGGTTTAAACGCATTCATATTGCAAAGTTTAAAAGGGTCCGCTTTTAAATCATTTTACAATATTTTTATTAGTTTTTGTCATTATATTAATATTATTGATTTTTAATTTTAATAATTACATTCTATTTTGATTTCACTCTGATTTAATTTGCCGTAATTAGGATAAATTGTAAGTAGATTTTATTGCAAATTACAGTTGAAACAACGTGAAAAATCGAAACAAAATTTCGGAATCTGTATTAGGAACCAAATCGAGAAAAAGGCGTCTTAAAAATTTACTTTTATATTTTCATAACATTACCTTTATTTCTATTAGATAAAAAAAAAACCTTGTAGATCTTGAGGCGCTGTTACGGATCGTGGAATTACTATCAATATTAAGTACTTATAGTCTAAAAGAATTACAATTAGGGCCGTAATGTTTGTAGTCTCTTATGCGACCTCGAGACGTCAAACGTGCTACTCAGTAAGCCCCTAGTAGTTTGCGGACGTAAACAACAAAAATAGGAGCAGCGTTCTTAGGAGATCCCGGAGCCTCTCACCTGGCCACCACCTCATCTTTTATGCTGGCCATTGAGAGGTTTTAGTGGATAAAAATGCCACATAACCCGAGATTTTCCCCAACAATAGTCGGGTATCTAAGGAGGATATCCCCCCCCCCCCCCCAGTAAACAAAACATAAAAAAGCGTAGTTAATGTTAATAGGGCAGAACTATAGTCTGTCGGCGTCATTCCACACTAAGTTGGATGACCTATAAGTTATAACCGCTATGACATCACAGCTTATCATATCATAGATCCTAATAATCGATTGAACCACAAACAATAGGCAGTCGTTAATTTTATGTTTAATGCCGATCACGTGCACGTTTTTTGTCCACCCACTCTTACGGGCGCATATTTTATAATCTGTGAGAGTTTATTTTTTCACATCCATTGAGTTGCGTTATCTGTGTGCGTAACGAAGGAAGCGCTTGTCGGGGCCGGTTTCTTGTAATTACACCCATTCTGCACTCAGTAATCTGGGAGCTTGTGGACGATTCATTCAAACTGTTTATGCCAGTTAAAATTGTATATATAGGTTAAAAATTAAAATATCATTTGCTTCCACGGTGAAGGAAAACATCGTGAAGAAACCTGCACGCCTGAGAGCTCTCCATAATGTTCTCAAAGGCGTGTGAAGTCTGCCAATCCGCACATGGCCAGCGTGGTGGACTATGGCCAAACCCTTCTCATATTGAGAGGAGATCCGTGCTCTGTAGTGATCCGGTAATGGGTTGATCATGATGATGATGATGATGATGATATAAGTACTAGAATATACGGTATGACAAAGAGGTTGAGAGAACAAAAATATGATGTTCCAAAGACATCTTAAATGGATATCAGTGGGTGAAATCATAGGCTCAATATCAGGACTTTCAGACATTATGTAAACCCAATTTGGCACTAAATTGACAAAATATAAAGTTAAGCCTACTAATCAATATGATTATCATAAGCAAAATTATTTTTTACACGTTTTGGTATCAAAAAACCTTAAAAGGTTAAATAAATCAAAATTGATATTACACTTAAGTTTCTTCAATCAATTAACAGCACCTCTAAAAAAATTTTTTTTGATCCGCTTTTGTCGGGTGTGCTTTTGATACACATACATTTGTTTCAAATATTATCCTTTATATTGAGAAATATCACTAGCTTATCATGGAAAAATTGATGAAAAACTGTATATGATTCAATTTGTCAATTTTAGAAATGGCGCACTTTTGTCGATTACATGTATGGTTCTAGACTACAAAAACGTTTTTGAAGACCTCCGTGGCGCAGCGCGCGCGCTGTCACATTATAAAATTGGAGGTCCTGGGTTCGATTCTTGGCTCGAGTCTGGTCTAGAGGCCGTGGCTAGTTACTAGTTAGTTACTGACAAAGACGTGTCGCCAAGCGATTTAGCGTTCCGACACGATGTCGCGTAAAAACCAATTAGGAGTATGGGTTTATCATACCCCTAACAAGTCAGCTCACTTCCATCTTAGACTGCATCATCTGAGATTACCGTCATGTGAGATTGCCGTCAAGGGCTAACTTGTAGTGTATAAAAAAAAATCTTCAGGGTTCTATAATCACTGGCTCTTACGCCGCAAGATGACATTCTGCCACTGTATCCTAACCACACGTTTTTGAATGCTCGCTTTCCATTGAAACTCGCGTGCTATGTGACCGGCGTGTCTGGGTATCTAAAATAGTTTTCATTGGAACGGGATTGTGGTAATTGCATGGTGCCGCTAGCGAGAACTATACCCCCAGGTATCTTCGCAATTACTCTTTTTGCTGAAGCTAATTATTGTTATTGGGGAGGGTTACTTGTGTGAGATGAAAAAAGGGTAGTTGATTGCTCATGGAATGGGCGTCGAGTTTGTTCGACGCAGCTGTTTTAGGACATTGCTGATGTGCAAGACAGTCGTGCCAAAAGAGGTTGCGTTTCAGCAGAGATTCGCTGGTGGAGGCACGGTCTTGTGGGAAAGCTTTCCCGTGGTTCTGTGAACACTACGGTACGGTATAAGAGTTTGGCACAACTACTGCGTTACCCCGTAGCGTAATAGTGTGATTAGAAACAGGTCTAAAACTGGAAGAAGGAGATCTCTAGCTGACAAATCTTCCATGCCTTGACCTCAGCGTGACTGACCTGGCTATAGTCTATAGAGAGTTTTTATTTATATATAGGGAGAGTATTACGGGACTCCCTTACAGGGAGAAAAAAAAATATTTTTTTATTAAAAAAATACGTTTTACATGACATTTATCCGTTGTTGGGACATCCTTTTAAGTAAATATATTATTTGTGCTAGGAAACTAAAGTATAATCGAGGAGGTTCCATTGAAATAAATATGTAAAAGGCGTAGAAGATCTTCGTCTTATCATATATAAGCGAAGGCTCCGATATATGATTTCTTTGCCTTTTAAGAAAGCTCAAAGTCATTCAAAAGGGAAGTGAAGTTGGGTGAAGTTAGTACGAGTAAGTCCACGTTATCTCACTTTCCGAGCTTGTGATATGTAGACGGCGGACAGACGTAATCAAGGGAGTCGCTTGATTACGCTTGATTACCAGAGAGTAAGTTTAATTTGATATATAATTGTAGGTATATTTACTCAAAAGTCGGTCATGATTATTGATATATTGGTTTTAAGAGAGTGGACTACAATTAAACTACATAAAAATAGGCAAACGTAATTCTAGTGATGAGTTTAACTCTTTCAGTCTTGGTGGTTAGTGTCACTAACCACCTCTTTCCGAATTTTTCAATTAAAATCCATGCCATCTAACGGCAATCGGTTGAATTATTATGAAAGTTCGAACCATATTTGACAAGATACGGCTGATTGGCGGTAAATTAAATGAATGACAGTTCATTTGCGTTGAATTGAATATTGCGCTAACGTACTTTTGTTCGCGTGTTTGATAAAAAAAACTGTGAAACGGGTAAGTAAGCTTTTTTCTTCAATGTTTTTTACTCAATGTATTCTCATATAACTATTTTATACGTGTTCACATAAAATTACTATTACTTTTGTGTTTTCAATGTGTATTCACAACAAAAATATGGTGGTTAGTAAACTAACCACCGTGACTGTTGCGGGTTTATGGTCATAATCTACCTGAAACTTATGCATGTTACTTTTCGTATTTGTTACAGTATGTCGCGCCGGCTAAACGAAAGAGAAATCGCAGAATATTTGTTGGAAGACATTCCTTCAGGTAACGAGAGTATTTGTAGCGATGAGGATGACGAAGAAGATACAGAAGATCAGCCAAATCCGCTGGTGTTAGGCGATTTGATTGGAGAAGTTCAAGTAACCGATTATGACCACTTTGATTCCGATGATAACCTCCCTTTGTCTAGCTTAGTACGCCAGAATCCTGATTCTACAGAGTCCAACACCGTAAATTCAAACAGACCAACTACAATAGCTCCAAAATGGAAGAAAAATTACAGGATGGACATACCCGGTGAGTTTTCTGAAAGTGTGGGAATAATCGGTCAAATACTTAGCATGGAGAATGTTACACCTCTTTTACTATTTCGCCTTTTTTGGACAGAGCATTTACAAGACATTTTATGTTTTCAAACTAACCTTTACGCTACTCAATCCGGAAAGCCTTATACACCTACCACAATAGAAGAACTTGATGTTTTCATTGCTTTGAACTTGGTGATGGGTATAAAAAAGTTGCCGAGCTATAGAGATTACTGGTCTTCAGCACCTGATTTGCATGACAGCTATGTTTCGAAGTTTATGAGCTTCAACAGATTCAGTTGGCTTTTGAATTACTTGCACGTAAATGACAATAGTGTAATGCCCAACAGAAATAGCCCAGATTTTGACAAACTTTATAAAATTAGACCTCTACTCGACATACTGCGAACTAATTTTCAAAAAAATTACAAGTCATCAGAAAAAGTTGCGATTGATGAAAGTATGATAAAATTTAAAGGCAGGAACTATTTGAAACAATACATGCCAAAAAAACCGACTAAACGGGGGTACAAGGTTTGGATGATGTGTGCACAGTCAGGTTATTGCCTAGATTTTAATTTTTACACAGGCAAGGAAGGTACTAACGTTGAAACTGACTTAGGTGGTAAAGTTGTCAGGAATTTTTGCGAAAATTTGAAAAATAAAAATTATAAAGTCTATTTTGATAATTACTTCAACAGTTACCCCTTGCAAGTAAAATTACGAGAGGATAAAATTTTCGCGTGTGGTACGGTGAATTCAAACAGAAAGTTCTTGCCGACACTAAAAGAGGACAAACATTTACAAAGAGGAGAACATGATTACCGGATTAGTGACACAAAAGTAAGTTTGCTGAAATGGAAAGACAAGAGGTCAGTATTTATTTTGTCAAACTATCATGATCCTAAGAATGTCGGAAAAGTTAACCGCAGAGAGCGCGATGGTAGCAGTGTTGAAGTGTCATGTCCAGAAGCCGTGAAAGACTACAACGCGAATATGAACTTTGTTGACAAATTCGACCAACTCAAAGGAAGCTATGCTGTTGACAGAAAATCCCACAAGTGGTGGCATAGGATTTTTTTTCATTTCCTTGATTGTTGTGTTGTCAATGCCTTTTTAATTTATAAAGAACTGCAGTCCTCTTCCCGCCCAGACCTAAGCACATTGACTCTGAAAGAATTCAGACGAAGCGTATACCAGGGTCTACTGGCGCCAGCATATGTCAGAGATAAACAAAGGCCCGAATCAGTAAACAGCAACCGTAGTTCCGCGGCCTCTTCTCCGGGACCTGCATTTATAAAACGTCACAAGCCTACAGTCCCTCAGGAAATTCGTCTAGAATGCAGTCGCCATCAACCTGAGAGAAGCACTTCGAGAAGATGCTGCAAATGTAGCACTAAAATATCTCCAGTGCGTACTGTATGGCAGTGCAATACATGTAAAGTGCCCCTTTGCCTACGCAAAGGAAAAACATGTTTTTCAGATTTTCATAAAAAGTAATTTTTACGTTAGTTTTGCTGGTGGGAAAGTTATTATAACTGATAATATCAATAAATATATATAATAATTCATCATGGTTTTGTTTGTATCAATAGTCATGGTGGTTAGTGTCACTAACCACCTCATTCCTCGAAAGCCTTAATACCTAAATTTTTTTTTCCTACTTTCTGTGGTATTTTAATTGTAAATGATGCTAAAACTAAAATATAAATGCTCAAAATATTCTTAGTCTAAAAGCGTGACTGAAAGAGTTAAAAAAGATGCATAATTATTTTCTAAGCATATAAAAACGCGATTGCTTTTAGTCGCCTAAATCGCAATATCTACAGAATAAAAAAAAATAGTAGTGATGCAATAAAAAAATCCTGGAAAATAATTAATGAGAAACGAAAAACGATTAACTAGTACTTGTAGTAACCAATCATTCACACCAGATTTTTAGGTTGCGACTGCTTTTGAAACCTTTACCGATGTTCCTGTCTCTGGAAGATCATTAAAATCTTCACCAGAAACTACTGTCTACGAGAATCCTATTATTTTATATCCTATTATATTAAGTATTAGATTAGTGAAGAATATCAGGTTAAAATTTATTTTATTGAAAGCATCCGAGGTACCCATGATGGTAACAGATACCGCTTGTTATTCTCAATCCTAAATAGCTGAAGCATTTCGCAAGGAAGCCGCGTCGACACTTTGACAAATTAACACCTGGAAGTCAGACTAAAAATAACCCGCCGGGACGCATGCCTTGCAAGTTTGCGTGCCACATTGTTGCCTCAAAGTAAATGGTAAATGTAAATCAGTGCTTACATTATTTTGTCTGTTTAAACGCTAGACTAAATCTGTTTGTATAGTTTACTGTATTGACGAACTCCATGGCGCAGTGCGTGTGCTGTCTCATTATAAAGTTCTGAAGGTCTTGGGTTTGATTCCGGGCTCGATACTTGTCTGGTGGGAGGCTTCGGCCGTGGCTAGTTACCACCCTATCGACAAAGACCAAGCGTAAATAGCTTAATCGAACTTTTGGTTACGAAACCCTTTTGGTTACGAAAGTTTTGGATCTGAACGATTGAGACCAGTTGAGGGTGTGGCGACGCACAGTGGGCGTTTAATCATACCCTTCCCTTTGCTTTCAAAGGACTTGTATGTAAGCAATATTATTTTTTTATAAAATAAATCTTAATATTTTGTTTTTGATTATACGATATTTATTTCCTTCAGTTAGTGGTTCCGTGGGTATAATTTATACAAAATTGATTCCATGTTTGTGTATTCAGCAATACAACTGCTGTATGGGAAGTAGGCCGCCTCGCTTTCACCTCTAAAATGATGTCTGTGATGTTTTTTGGATGTGTTTTTATACAATTTTCATGTATGCATTGTTCAGCATTGTTAGTTATGACTTATGAGTATGGGACCATTCAAGCAGTTATAATTTATCCGTCATTTAGGATTCTGCATTTACGTTGATCTAATTGTGTACGGTAGGTTTTAAAGGCAGTATGGGAAAGAACGTAGCGTCGAGTATCGAAGACCTCCATGGCGCAGTGCATGTGCTGTCGCATTATAAAGTCCTGGGTTTAATTCCGGGCTCGAGTCTTGTCTGGTGGGAGGCCGTGGCTAGTTACCACTCTACCGACAAAGACGTGTTGCCAAGCGATTTAGCACTAGATTTGTAATTTATATTAAGTTTAACTACAGAGTACACGTATCCACTGGTTTATCTTTTCACATACACAGTTAGTCTCAGCCCGAATTCCGGAGAACTATCATTTAGCTTTTAGTGCATAGCCTTTGTTTAGTTTAATTTGATTTCTTTATGTTCTGTTTTTGATTTCTTGGGTTCGGATTAAGTTATAAACACACACACACACAAACCCCCCCCCCCTCTCACACACGCACATATACACTCAATCATGGTGTTTCAATAATTTTAGGACAGTACTGCCGCCTGAAATACAAGTATACACCTACGAGTAAATCAGGGGCAGTAGATTATATTGCGCAAGTACATACATACATACCACATATTCACCATGCTAACCGTACTCACCATTAAAGTGCTTTTATAAGTTACTTTACAAGTTGTTTATGTACTTATTTTGATGCTTGTTTTTAGGAAATAAAGAAATTATTATTATCAGTATATATTAGCTCTCACGCCCGTGTGCAAAATAAATATATATAAAAAACCAAAAGAGATATAATAAACTTAAATAGATAAAAATAAATAAACCTACATATACATTACATAGATACATATTTGCACCGGGCGGAGGATTACACCCCGGCAGGGGAGACCAAACGGCCGGGGGTCAGGGCGACAGGTTGAGAAACCGGCGGACTATCCTAGCCGAGTCCAGCAAGACCGCTTTTTGCATCCTGGCTGCGAGCGAACTGCCACGAAACCCCAGCCGCCTCAGATGGTGAGCGAGGCTAACTGGGATCAACCCATTCGCAGATATTACGATTGGGATGGTTTCAGCAGACTGCACATGCCACATGTCGGAAACCTCGTGAGCCAGATCGAGATACTTGCGCTTTTTCTCCGTCTCAGCTCTCACGAGGTTTTCGTCATATGGAATGGTGATGTCCACCAAAAACACCCTCGACTGTGCCCGGTCCACCAACACGATGTCAGGCTTATTCGCGAGAATAGTCCTGTCCGTGATAATGGACCGGTCTCAATAGAGCCGGACTCCATCGCGCTCGAGTACCGGCACCGGTGTGTACTGGTAATAGGGCAACCTCTCATCCAGGAGACCGTACTTCAGAGCAAGCTCTTGGTGAAGGATTTTGGCTGCTTGGTTGTGTCTGTGCAAATACTCAGTGTTGGCAAGCGCAGAACATCCCGAAAGCACATGTCTGAGTGACTCGCCGGGATGGCGACAGGCTCGACAGATGTCTTGAGTGCCATCCTTCAGAATATACTTTCGGTAGTTCCGCGTCTTAACCACCTGATCTTGTATCGCACAGACAAAACCTTCGGTTTCCCCAAAGAGGTCACCGAAGCGCAGCCACTGCACGGACGCTTTCTTATCCACGTGTGGCTCATTAAGAGCTTTAAAAAAGCGGCCGTGCAGTTCCTTCCCCTTCCATACGGTCTCCCGGTCAGAGGTGTTAATTACCACCGGTTTCCGCCACTCGGCTTGGGCTAAGGATAGTGGAGTGAGTCCTTTATCACTTACTATGACCTCTCTATGCACGGGGGACTCCCTCATCGTCTCGAAGTAGGTTCTGAGGTTAGATATCTCCCGGTTATGCATGGTCTTGACGCTCAATACGCCTCGACCGCCACATTTCCGGGGGATATACAACCTCATCACAGACGATTTCGGGTGGTGCATGCGATAGAGAGTCATAGTCGTGCGGACTTTTCTGTCCAGGGCGTCAAGTTCGGTCTGAGTCCATCTGAGCACGCCAAAGGTGTACATGAGAACTGGCATAACCCAGCCGTTATAAGCTCGCACCTTATTGGCGCCCGACAAAAAACTTTTGAAGATTTTTGTCAGACGGCCAAAAAAGGCCTCGCAAACAGACTGTTTCATGTCAGCCTCTTTCACCCCTAGGGACTGTGACATGCCCAGATACCGGTATGACTCAGCTTCAGAGAGAGTTCTAATGCTCGATGGCTCGAGATTAATCTCGGCCGAATGAGTAACCTGTCCCCTCTCCACATGCAGGACCGCACACTTGTCCAGCCCAAGCTCCATCCTGATGGAGTTGCTGAACTCAGTGGTGATATTCAGCAGCTCTTTCAGGCGGGTAGCATTGGGTGCCAGCAGTTTGAGGTCATCCATGTAGAGAAGGTGAGGCACTCTAGTCCCTCCTCTCCGAAACTGAAAGCCTGTCCCTGACCCCTCCAGTAATGTGCTGAGAGGGTTCAGAGCCAGACAAAACCAAAGTGGACTCAGACAATCACCCTGGAAGATACCCCGACCTATCCTTATCCGATCATCGGCAACCGCCAGCCGCTCACCATGGAGACAAAGGATTGTACTCCATTGCCCCATGCATTCCCTGAGGAAGTCTTGTACTGTACCATCGACTTTGTACAGCTCAAGGACCCTCAGGAGCCATGAATGGGGCACCGAGTCGAATGCCTTTTTATAGTCGATCCAGGCGGCGGAGAAATTCCGACGATTGCGTTTGACCAGTTGGCCCGCAACGGAGTCGATGAGAAGGAGCTCCTTCGTACCACGGCTACCACCCCGACATCCGTTCTGAGCCCCAGATAAGATGTTATTCTCGTCTACATGACGAGAGATCTTGAGGCTCAAAACGGATGTCAGTGTCTTATAGATGGTATTAAGACACGTTATGGGGCGGTACTTAGCCGGATCCGTGGCATCAGTGGACTTTGGAGCTAGATGTGTGATCCCGGTAGTGAAAAGGCTCGGGAGTGTCTTCTGCTCGAGAGCCTCTTGGAATTGTCGAGCCAAGGTCGCATGGCAAACCGAAAAACCTTTTAGCCAGTAGTGATGCAGTCCGTCGGGTCCCGGACTTTTCCAGTTCGGGGCCCGCCTCACTGCACCAGCTACATCCTCCGCAGAGATGGCAACTGGGCTCATCGGTTCTATTGCGGCACATGCTTCCTCTACCGCCGCAATCCAAGGGCCCTCCTCATGTTCCACCTCTCTTGACCACACGGCACGCCAAAAAGTGACGAGGTCAGCCGGATTCGGTCTCTGTGAGGTAGAACAGACTGCTGGACACTCCAGTCTTTTATAGAACCTTTTCTGGTCACACGAGAAGAGGCGATTTTGCTGAAAGCGCTCGACTCTTTGCGAGTATCGCCGGATGCGGTTCCCCCATGCAGCGATTTTCTGCTTCAGGTCGTCGATGCGCTCTGTTAGCTTTTGCGTAATATCGGGCTGGTCCAACCTGACCCCACACCCGCTAAACGCAACTCTAACAGAGCGCACAATCCTTGGCCTAGTGTTGCCCGACCTGAAGCTTTGCAGTCTGCCAATGAGGACTCTGGCAAGAGTGATACGGTGTTCTATTCTCTTCTTCCAGGCCGGTTCCGCGCCGCGCCTTGCACCCGCAGCACACCCCGGTCCCGGAGTCTTGGCTCCGATGAATCGGTGTACGGCTAGCGCCGCAGCGAAGAGGATAGAAGCCGTATCACTCAGGCCAGCGCTGCTCTCGAGGTGTTGAGGCAGCATTTTGTTCATGGCCTCAATGACATCCCGCGTCGCTACATTTAGCGTAAGTCGGGAGAGCCGCGGTCGACTCTCTAGAGGAGCGCTCCGGATTTCAGAAATCGCCTCTTCTAAAATCCCTCTCATCCGCTCTAAATCCAGGGAAACTGTTTCCTCAGTGCCTTCCTCCACAGGCAAATCTTGTGAGGTAGCAATGGTCTCCTCGCGGACAGGCTCCGCCTGGGAGACGATTTGCTCTGTGGTTGGTAATGGCACTGCTGGAACAGCCTCACGTCGCAATCGTTCGAGCTCGGTAGCGTTGAAGATGTTAGAACGCTGAATATACCGAGCTCGGTCTGCCAGGTTTTGTTCCGTGACAGTTAAGGTCGGCTCAAGCAGCAGGAACTCGCGGTACATTGCCGCTCGGTAGCCAGTCCGTCCGATTTCCCCTCCTGTTGCCCTGTAGTACGCACGCATGACATTTTCGTTCATGAGAGACGTCCAGCGCATGCGGCGTACACCACCAGCGGCGGGCGCCGAAGATTGGGTCCTGGTGGGCCCTGTCGTAGCCAAGCCATCTGGTGGGGATGATGGATTGGTCGACCGGCTAGGTGGTAGTGCCGGTCGACTGGAGGTACTGGCGGCCCGTATGCTGTCACGCCCAGCGCCAGCTCCAGGCGCGCCCTGGCGACCCCCAGGCAGCGGCCCTGTGCGCTTCTTCTTATTTTTATCCATCATATAAAGGGGGGGGGGGGGTGAGTGGTGGCTACATCACTCGGGGTCCACTCAAGTCCCCGAGGAGGCTGTTTCTACGGCCAGCGTGCCGTTTCGGGGAACTTGGATGATATCAATTAGTTCCCCGGTTCCCTTAGTCGCCTCTTACGACACCCACGGGATGAGAAGGGGTGGCAACATTCTTCTCTGCCGGTGCCACACGGCTTATTATTATTATTATTATTTATTAATCTTGGACCACAAATGTATTTTTACCTTGCTAGTATATTTTTATTGTTATAAGCTAATATAGCACTATTTGTATGTGGTGTTGGTGTTAGAACAGATGCCTGTAAGTAGCTCATCATTTTTATGCCGCAAGGTACTAAATCAAAGTTGTGAAATGTTTTGTTTGTTGGCGAACAAAATAAATTAAAAAATATATATATTCCCAGCGACAGATATAGATAGAGACTATATTGCCGGCCATCGCCGGACAGGGATTAATACACTTAAAGGAACGAAACGCCCGCAGTTCCTGGTGTGGAGAGCAGACCATAATTATAGCTCCGGTCAGTGATAGCTGGCTACAGGGCGGCGTTTGATTATTGGTTGCCAATGAACCCTTTGAGTCGACTGCGTTGTTAATGGAATGCGCATTGTCAGTGACAAAGTAACTTTTCTACAATACTTATATATATGAAAATTTAATGTATGTTCATAAAAATATTGATAAATTCAAGAAAAAAATGGACTGTAACGCACTGAACATCAGAAGTAAAAGTAAAATTGTAGTATCGTTTAGTAGGCTGCACAAAATTAGTAACTCATTCAAAGGAAATTGTATTTTATTTTACAATAACTTACCTATTGAGATGTCTATCAATAACTTCAAAGTTTTTATAAAACGAAAGCTTGTAGAAAAATCATATTACGATATTAAGGATTATAACGATTAAAAAGCTTGGGTGCGAATTGCTGTATCTACATAGGTACTGTAATTTTTACGAATGTAGTTATCACCATCAAATCACTACTATGTAAATTATTGACGCATCAAAAGTGCCTTTTAAAGGACTATTTGAATAAAGATTATTTGAATTTGATTTTACAATATAGGAACTTTAATAATATAACCTCGTGAGAGCTGAGATGGAGAAAAAACGCAAGTATCTCGATCTGGCTCACGAGGTTTCCGACATGTCCCATAGATCACATGAGAAAGGACTGAGGCTGATCCACAAATATACATTCTTCTCTAGATAGAGTGGAGGACAAAGAGATTTTAAATGTTGAAACTGTAATAAGGTTGTACTTTTAAAAACTGCACCTATTCACTCATTTTTTTAATTGAGCCTACGTATTTCTTTAGTTATTAAATTTCACCACATCAATGTTTATGTTCGCAATTAAAAAATAACTGGTAATTAAATGAAGTAAGAGGTAATTAAATTCACATTATTTGAACAATATGGGCAAGCTGTGATAGCCTTGTGGTTAAGACGTCCGCCTCCTAATCAGAGGTCGCGGGTACGAACCCGGGCACCCAGCTATAACTTTCTGGAGCTATGTGCGTTTCTAAGCAATTAAAATATCACTTGCTTCAACGGTGAAGGAAAACATCGTGAGGGAACCTGCACCTGAGTTCTCCATAATGTTTTCAAAGGCGTGTGAGAACATTATGGAGCTATCCGCACATAGCCAGCGTGGTGACATGGCCAAACCCTTCTTATATTGAGACCACCTATCATAAATAGTATTTTCTTTTTGCGCCCTTGGTTGCCTGGAAGAAATCGCTGTTTAGCGATTAGGCCAAATTGTTTCTCTATCTAACCGTTCTATTAAATTTGCATTTTGTTTTATAATCTGTGGTATACAATAAAACTGTATCCATCCATTCATTTAACTGAAACGTAAAGCAAGATGTGTACCATTAACCGTACTAAAGTGCTATTAGTGAGTTAAAAAAATAACATTTCAAAGCCGCACAGTATTTTAATTGACGTTTTATCAGACACTCATTGCCACGTGGCCGCATTGAACGGTCTGAGAGGTTCAACTGATGCCCGTTTAGCAATCCGAGTGGCTTATCTTAACGTCCAATAAATTCAATCGGCATTACATATGAATCAAATATAAACAACATTTTACGACAGTCACCAGTTATTTTTGGACTACCTGGTCAGTCTTGCATCTTCGTTGTGAAGAATATTTTCTGGTACGAAATTGCTATAACCTGATTACCGAATTCGGAATGTTCTGTTTAATGCAAAATTAAAGTTTCTCGGAATATTTCAAGTAGCCTATTTTACTCCCAATATTACAGTTTATATTCTTGTAAAAATCGATGTGGCCGCTCATAGTAGGACGACGTTTGTTTACATAATGTTCATAATGATCAACCTATTGCCGGCTCACTACAGAGCACGGGTCTACTCTCAATATGAGAAGGGTTTGTCCATAGCCCACCATGCTGCCCATGTGCGGCAGACTTCACAAATGTTCTCAAAGGACATTACGAAGAACTCTTAGGCGTGCAGGTTTCCTCCCGATGTTTTCCTTCACCGTTGAAGCAAGTGATATGTTAATTGCTTAACAACGCACATAACTCCGAAAAGTTATAGGCGCGAGTCCGGGTTTGAACCCCCAACCTCGGATTAGGAGGCTGACGTCCTAACCACTAGGCTATCACAGCTCCCATTCGATTCATTCATTCATCAGTGGATGAATGCTCACTGCAGAGTGCTAGGAGGTACCTGTGCACAGT
Organism: Lasiommata megera; assembly: GCA_928268935.1. Taxonomy (NCBI): domain Eukaryota; kingdom Metazoa; phylum Arthropoda; class Insecta; order Lepidoptera; family Nymphalidae; genus Lasiommata; species Lasiommata megera. The sequence goes on from OV743326.1 coordinate 10,388,203, forward strand.
TTTGGTACTGGCAAAGGCTGAGTGTGATAATGTAGTAAGCGCTTACCTCTGCAAGGTCCAGGATAATCCAGGGAAAGGTGCTTGGCGGGGCGACGGCAGGCACGGCGTCGCAATCGGCACAAGGAGCGGTAGGTCTTGCCGTCGCTGCCGCACACAGGGCCCGCTCGGCGGCACGTGGCTGCGCACACGCACCTAGCTCGACCGCCCCTCACCACGCACCGCCGCCCCGCTCCACATGACACGCCTGCGCACGATTCTGCGGAAGGCATTTTAATAAGAACCCGATACCGATTTCCGGCTCGAGTCTGGCTTCGGCCGTGGCTAGTTAGGCTACCCACAAAGATGGGTCGCCAAGCGATGAGGAGCGTGGGTTTACTCCTATACTCCTAACAGGTTGGCCCGCAACCATCTTAGACAGCATCACCTACCACCAGGTGAGATAACTGTCAAGGGCTAACTAGTATTGTATAGAAAAAAAATACCGATACTTAATAAAAATAGGAAATAGCCTTATTTGCCGCACCTGGCAAACAAATACATAGATTTATTGTAAAAGCATTTTTAAAATCCACTACAAGTTAGCCCTTGACGGCAACCTCACCTGATGGTAAGTAATGATGCAGTCTAGGATGGTAGCGGGCTAACTTGTTAGGGGTATGGTAAACCCATACTCCTAATTGGTTTCTACGCGACATCGTGCCGGAACGCTAAATCGCTTGGCGACTCGTCTTTGTCGGCATGGTATGCTAAAGCGGTCTTACTGCTGAAGCGAGAAGATCTAAATTAATTTAAAACATTGACAACAGTGGAGCAAATAATAATTGAAAGTTAAACAATAAAATGTCATCAATATAAATCCTTGTACCCTACTAATATTATAAACGCGAAATCTTGTTAGTATGGATGGATGTTTGCTACTCTTTCACTTAAAAAACTACTGAATGGATTTTTATGAATACAATAATCATGAACAACCCATTACCGGCTCACTACAGAGCACGTGTCTCCTCTCAATATGAGAAGGGTTTGGCCATAGTCCACCACGCTGGCCGTGTGCGGATTGGCAGACTACACACGCCTTTGATAACATTATGGAGAACTCTCAGGCGTGCAGATTTCCTCACGACGTTTTCCTTCACCTTTGAAGCAAGTGATATTATATTTATATATTTTTTTTTAAACGCACATAACTCCGAAAAGTGCCCAGGTTCGAACCTTCGACCTCTGATTAGGAGGCTGACGCCCTAACCACTAGGCTATCACCGCTTCATGAATACAATACTATAGCTATAAATCAGAATAACACACAGGCAACAATTTATTTAGATATTGTGTGAATTGTCCAAGATATGGCGATAGGTGTTAAGTAGGAAAAAATCTACCTTCTTCGAGATAATTTTAATGTTATGATGTTAATTTTTTTTTACGCCACGCTGATATAAGCTCCTCGAAATACTAATCCTGCGCAGGCGAAGTAGAGGGCACCAGCTATCTCAAAATAGTTTACAGTAGCGTAGAACAGTAATATAAACCTAGTAGGTTGCAATTTTATTTTCAATTCAAAGTGCTATAAGAAAAACTCCGGACTTTAATTGGGGGAGTTTTAGATCGGCATAAAATTTTAATTTATTATCATTATCAAAGCAATCAAAGGGTTCAGAATAATCTTAGTAAGTAATTTTATACAAAAATAAATATAGTTTATCTGTGATTGGAACACTAAACGTGTATGTACAGTTTGACATGTTGTTTAACAACTCGATATGATAAGGTTAATGAATAACAGAATAATCAATTCAAATACTGAATACAGTCAATATAAAGTTAGTTTTATAACACAGCTTAGAGAGATCATGATCAACCCATTGCCGGCTCACTACAGAGCACGCGTCGCCTCTCAATACGACAAAGGTTTGGCCATAGTCCACCACGCTGGCCATGTACGGATTGGCAGACTTCACACGCCTTTGAGAACATTATGAAGAACTCTCAGGCGTGCAGGTTTTCTCACGATGTTTTCCTTCACCGTTGAAGCATTCAGTTTAATTGCTTAAAAACAAACATAGCTTCATTTCATGTACATAGAGTAGAGAGATTTATTAGCGGAAAATTAGAAGAAAAATATTCTCGGTTTAGTATAAACTAAAACTAGTTGTTATAAAAAAACAATCAGAAACCAGGATCAGCGTAAATTGTCACAGACTGAAGGCTGTCTCTTATCATGGCCACAAATATAACATGATTTTAAAGACTTAAGGTAAGGGGGTTTGTAATATACAACCAAGGCTTACGGGCCATGAAAATAAGAAAAGATTCACAATTCACATCAATGCTATGTTAAAGGACTATGATAGATAGGTTTTTAATCACAATCGTAAATAGGTATTAAGAACCGTCTTTGGAAACCTTGAGGTTGCGTTTCCCGGCATGAATCTGATCTAATGGTAGGCTTCGGCCGTGGGTAGTTACCATCCTACCCACAAAGACGTGTCGCCAAGCGATTTAGCGTTTCAGCACGATGTCGCGTAGAATCCAATTAGGAGTTTAGGTTTACCATACCTCTTACAGGATAGCACGCTACCATCTCAGACTGTATTACTTACCATCAGATGAGATTGCCGTCAAGGCCTATCTTGTAGTGTATAAAACAAAAAAAGTTACGAGCACCCCTGGCACAAATCGTAGTGTCTATAAGTGTAGGTCCTTACATATAGGTACGTACTGCAATGGATTGATCGATTGGGTCAATGTTTTATTGCAGATTAATAGCTTTTAGACCGGTACGCGTTTGTAACCCTCACAGTTTTAAGTTGTAGTTTAATGTAATGTTTAATCATAATTTCACTAAACATTATATTTTCCATCAGCATCTTATTTCAGCCGTCATAGATTTCAGCCGTTTCGTTCTCTCATCGAAATAACATTTAATACAATCCGCGAGCAACGCGGAGCTACCTCTCACACTATAGTTTAATTTAAATAAACATGTTAAGAAGCTAATAATAGTTGTAGATTGCGCGATTACACTATGTTAGACACACTAAAGACGGAATTAGACACGATTATTCCAATTACGGTCATAATGAGCGCACTATAATTCCACTCTACGTGTTTACGCCACGTGAATGTCGTGTGACTCAACGGACGGATATTTTGAGATGTTGTCGCACCGGTTTTTTTACACTGTGACGATATGGCATTTCACTTGTTGATACGTAGGTATCTGCTGCCATTTACGGTTACGACACTTATGTAGGCGGGCCTTGGTGGAATTAGGGTATGTATTTTTTTAATCTTGCGAGATATCTGTGCATGCTCAGAATATGCTGCCCCAATGTTTGTTGGTGGGATTTAACATGCTCCCCGAGGCACGGGGCTCTTTTTGGACACTGGATGGCGTCAATGGCTTTGATATGATCCCTGATTCATAACTCAATAAAATTTGGTCATACCTGCGAATCCAATCTTGGATCTAGTGACTCGTATTTGAACATACCGGCATTTATACCGACATGGCAGTATAAATGCCGGTGGTATGTTGTATATATATACAATCATCATCATCATCATCATTGTCATCCGATTGTGCTAATTTGAGAACAGTATAGAGAAACTCTTAGGCTAGCAGATTTCCTTACGTTTTCCTTTATCTTTAAAGAGAGTGTGAGGTTAAGATAAGTAAAAAAAATGCAGAAATCATATTTTTTTTCCATTACAAGTTAGCCCTTGACGGCAATCTCACCTGATGGTAAGTGATGATGCAGTCTAAGATGGTAGCGGGCTAACCTGTTAGGGGTACGGTAAACCTATACTCCTAATCGGTTTCTACGCGACATCGTGCCGGAGCGCTAAATCGCTTGGCGACACGTCTTTATCGGTAGGGTGGTAACTAGTCACGGCCGAAGCTTCCCACCAACCCAAAACAACCACATAGGTACAATAGTTAAATCTACTTGGGCAGGGGCCATAAATACTAGATAGTAGGTATCAATCGGACGATGCACGCTTGGCCTAAATCGCAAAACGAAACAATTATTGCTTATCTATGAACAAGTGCCTAGTTCTGTATCGCGAATTATTTGCACTACCACTCGAAAACCATGTTGATTTTACCACCTACTCATACAATATGTTTCTGGAATGATAGCTATCTGATCAGCTGTAAGTTCCAATTTAGAAGGAGTAAGTAGAGTGACGCTATCCTACAAAATCTGGCGCGGCAGGGAGGGACAGATGAGCTGTGAAGAAGATAAGTTAGCGCATAGTAAGGTTAAAGTTACGCCGATGCATTGGGTGATCCCAAGCTAATATTCAACAGTACCCGTAGGGTGAAAAAGTTCTTTATGTCTTCTCTCTTGCCTATTGTTTGTTATTACTACCGACTGATTAATATGTTTATTAATTAATCCATCTATTTACTTAACGCACATAAATGTTTCATGCCGGCAGTTTGTGTCCCACAAGCACTTGTATTTAAACAAACTACCTACATATAACATCAAGCTACTGTAATAAAATCAAATTAAACAAAATTTTGGTATTGACTTAATTGTAAGTACGACTATTTTAAGAAAATGACGAAACTTAAAAATGACGAATTTTAAATTTAAATTTAAATTTTATTTTTTATCATTTTTTTGTTATTAAAAGCGGCAATGAATTTCAGTTGGCTTCTTGATAACGTATACGAGTCCTAGTAATAAAAACACCCTTCGGATGTCGATCCCTTAAAAATAATATTTAGTTTCGTTAATCAATTAATTTGAACAAAAAATCTTTATACAAATAAACTTATAGAAGCAACATATGATTCGGCCACAATTGTTAATCTTTTTAAGGCTTATAAAAAAAAGCATTTCTCATTTTAAAAGTCGTAAAAATCACCAAAAACTTTCAACCGTTAACAATTCTCTAAAAACTATTTAATCGTTAACCTCAAACGGAAATATATCCGTCAATCTGTGTTGGAATTATGTTGTAGCATTCTATTTCTGAAACGTTGCTCCAAATACCTCGTCACACTAACTTATCTGCAGTAGTTTATCGTTATACGTTTAATGGAAACCATAAACGCGTTCCGGTAGATATAAATATGCATTGGCCACTAACTAAGATCTTCGACTGTAATGATTTAGTTCTGGTTTTATCAAGATATATCTAAGCATAAGACTCGTAAGAGGTTTTCTGTATATATTGCCGGTGGAATACATTGTTCATAAGCAGTAAACGTAACTGGTATGGTACGCTAGGCACATTTCTACCAAGGTGACTGTTGAGCTCAGTGCTTCATGATCAACCCATTACCGGCTCACTACAGAGCACGGGTCTCTTCTCAATATGAGAAGGGTTTGGCCATAGTCCACCATGCTGGCCATTTACAGATTGGTGGCAGACTTCACACGCCTTTGAGAACATTATGGAGAACTCTCAGGCGTGCAGGTTTCCTCACGATGTTTTCCTTCACTGTTGAATAGATACCGGCAAGTGATATTTTAATTTTTTTTTTAAAACGCACATAACTCCGAAAAGTTAGAGGTGCGTGCCCGGATTCGAACCGCCGACCTCAGTGCAGGGCTCAGTGCTTAGAGCAATATATTTTGGACGCTTGACTCCATCAATTCGAGAAGATGGTACTAAAGAAAATACTTTTGATACACCATTTTTTTACATTTTGGTGCGATGAGGGTAATACGAACTTTTGTGAACTCGAAACTAAAGTTTCAAACGAGCCCTGGTCAACAGAAGATAGGATGATGAATAAGGAAAGAACAGGGTACCTACCTACTATTTATCTATCTTCTTATCTTACAACAGGTGAAGTGAAGATAAAATATCTAAGATTGCAGAAACGTTTTAGAGCTCTTCCGGCTTTTACCAAAGGCTTGGAAACTCTATTGAAGAATGTGCAACTGCTGCAGATCTAGCTATAAGGTGTATTTCCAAGTGAGACTAGGATATCTAGAAAGCTCGTTTTAGAACACAATTTGCCACTGGTTCATTATCTTGGTATTTTCCTATGAGTGAGCAAGAATAGCTTCAAAATATTTCAAAAGGAATATATTAAGGTATAATTATCATTTTTACCGTCAGACATATACATAATTAGGGTGTGCATGGACAGACGGTGGAGAAAAACATCGCAAGGCGACATGCATGTCTGAGAGTCCTCCATTATGATGTCCGAGGCATGTAAAGTCTACCATTATACAATTGGTCTGCGTGGTGGACTATGGCCTAAACCTCTCATTTTGGGAGGAGAACGGTAAGTTTGTTGGACCTGTAGTGAGTAATGGATTGATGATTATGATGATGATGAGGTGTGAATTTACCAGCACAGGAGATAAAGCACTGAGCTATATAGGTCCCAGAACAGCTCATGATTGAAGATAATTAGCTTACCAGCGCAGGCAGTACAAGGCACGCCGCCAGAGAGCGCCTTGTAGAAGAATATCTCGCCGCTGTCAAGGTCGCGCGGGCTCCAGGCGGCTGGGGCACGTGCGCCGCCCGCGCAGCACTCCGCGCGCCCCACGCGCAACGCTGCCACAGAACTGCACCGCCCGCCGCGCTCCATCCCCGACCAGCAGATCCCGGCTGTCAACAAAAATCTCATCTCATCTCTTGTTCCAATCCGAAAGGGGCTGGTGGTGGCTTAAAAACAATGCACTTAATACTTTTGGTACTTAGTTATAGGAGGGAATTCTCTAAGCACGTTACCAACTTTTTGGATTGGCTACCTAAATGCAACCATCAATTTGTTCTTATCATCATGAGTTAGTTATTTGATTGGATATACCTGATAATTTATGTATTTTATTTATGTATTTTAAATATTAATATCGTGCCTGAAAATGCCTGAAAATCAGCGCTGCAGTCAATTTTGACGCAGCATCAAGCTGAGGCAGCGCCCTGTTCAGCCAATTTCAGGACACATACGTTTTTAGATGTGATGTAATTTTTTTTTCCTTATAATGGCTGAATAAACGCAATTTTGAATTTTTGATTTGATAAATTATTAAGTATTGAGAAACTGTTTGCATTATATAAAAATATATTTTTCACGTTACAATGCCAACAGATGTAATAATAATTATGAAAACTCGCCTATCCATTCCGAGCGTTGGACAGCTTCGAAAACATATTTAAGCGCAAAATTTCAAAATCAACTGGCATTGCAACTTTTGAATTGTCCACCTGAACACATCGATAGGAAAATAACTATAGTGACGATAAAATTCACTGAATCAGTCATAATAAGGTTTTTCTGTCACTACGCTATGATTCTTTATTGACGCAGTTATGAGAATAAATGAAATGAAATTAAAAAAACACACTTAGCCGGGTTTTATTTTTTTGTTATCATCATCTCACATTATCAATAATAAATTATAGTACCTATGGAGATAGAGCAATTCACACCCAATTGATTAATGAGTTAATTCATGTCCCTCCATAGTTATTTTTTAACACCGCGACTATCAGTCAAAGTAGGTGCGTTATATATCAGTTTGTGGCTGAGCCAGACAGAATCTTAACCAGTTGTACAGTTCAACCGGTTTACCGGTTTCCAATGCACAAAGTCGCGCTGAGTTCGGAATTCCTTTATGAAATATTTTACTATTAAAAATACAAAATACAAATCCCGTGTGAGTCAAACTGAGCTTGCATAATTAGGTATACACTGTACAAAAAATAATGTACTTTATAAAACAATATAAATTCAAAAAACACCTCTACCTATTTTAATTTTATAGATTTTTTTTTTGTTTCAAATTATAATCTTTGTTTTAGGTACATCGACATGTCATTTAAAATTGACGTTTTTAAATTAATTATTAAATGTTTTAAGCGATGGTAGTTTCTTCTAATATGATATGGAAAATATGGAATGAAAGTAAATAATAATTAACGGAGAGGATTTTTGTTAAACACGAGACTGGAAAATAACAAACACAATTTCTTTTATACAGGCACCTTGTAGTGAAATTAGAATATACATATATTTACATATGCTTCTTCTAGATATACTTCATTAAAAAAACCTAAATACAATTGACTAAATAGCTTCTTTAAAGGATAAAATTCAAAGTACACGTCGCCTAAAATTTTTACAAACCTACTTGATGGACACTAGATATAGGTAATGAACCATCCGCGCGTAAAATAAATAACATTTTTGCTTCACTCTTAAAAAAAAAGAAACTCATAGTTTTTCTGTTGACTATTGATCACTAGAAAAAGGCAGTACGGCGTTACAGATCCAGATTTGAAGTGCATAGTAAACTCAAGCAATGTAACATTAATTAAGATGTTAACGTTGACGAAACTTTGTCTGGTGGGAGGCTTCGGCAGTGACTAGTTACCACCCTATCGACAAAGACGTGTCGCCAAGCGATTTAGCGTTCCGGCACGATGTCGCGTAGAAACCGATAGACTCCTATCGGTTTAGCGTCGGGTCTACCGTACTCCTTACAGGTTAGCCCGATACAATCTTAGACTGCATCATCACTTACCATCAGGTGAGATATCCGTCAAGGGCTAACTTGTAGTGGATAAAAAAAAACAATATTTTTTATCGCGCAATGTTTGTATCCTCATTGACATGTGTACCACCGATCCGAACAAAACGCTGTTAGTGAATCGCGTTCTGTTCGTAAATGTGCAGCCGGCTTTAAAGATGCGTGTACGCGTACGGTCGGATTCCATCGCTGAGTCACAGCCTCGCTAGACGGGCCGCAGACACTATTTTTCAAAGACCGGCCGCGCCGCCCGACTCGCCGTACATGGCCGCCCGTTACCCGTCAAGCCTCGAGACGCTTAGGGCTCTTTCACTTTGTAACAACTTTTACTAAGACATTCACTCGGTACACTCAAAAGTTTCTTTATTCACATTCACACGAAGGTACTTTCGACGCGTAAATACGAGTAGGTACAGACAGATCTTTCCATTGTATTGGTGATAAGTATTTGGAACAAATGGTTTCAGATACTTACAGTTTTAATTACTTAACTATGAAAATTATCGCCGTACATAATGTTTTTTCAATAGATATATTTTTAGGCTGACATATAGAAATAAATAAATAACTAGACATTTTCTATCAATTTGCTTTTTTTTATATGCTACAAATTACCCCTTGACAGCAATCTAACCTGATGGTAAGTGATGATGCATTCTAGAATGGTACCGGGCGAACCTGTTAGAGGTATGGCCAGCCCATAGTCCTAATTGGTTTCTACACAACATCGTGCCGGAACGCTAAATCGCTTGGCGGCACGTCTTTGTCGGTAGGGTGGTAATTAGCCAATGCCGAAGCCTCCCACCTGAAGACCTGACTCGAGCTGGGAATCGAACCCAGGTACTCTAACTTTATAATGCGACAGCGTACGCGCTACGCCACGGAGGTAGTCAAAAACCAACCTATTGCGTTTCTAATCTATATAAAAAGTATAGTGGACGCTTATCCTGTCGTGTTATGTTAAGACGTGTTGCCTGTGACTCTCATTTGATCTTGTCGTGTTAGTTTAAGACGTGTTTGAGTAGAGGTTTTCAAGTCACATCAGCCTTAGCTCAACTCACACCAAGATCTCAGATATGAAAAAAGCTAGTTCAAGATTGCTTCAATTCAATTTTGGTGTCGACTGTCTGGCCTAAAAGTCCTCCAGTCTGATCTCACTGTTAATTTACTTTTGTGCGTTTGAGACGTGTTGATTTCAAAACCAAATTTCATATGCAACACGAGACTTTTTAAAATTAAAAGAAACACAGATTAGCTCTAGACATTTAGTATTAAATAATTGGGAGCTAGGCTCAGCTAATTCCAGACCTTTGAGGATTTAATTAAGTTAATAAACACGAGAGGGAGAAATAAAAATAATAACTTTCAATTTAATAAAAGGATATTCTAACCCCGTTTATAGAAACCAAGAGAGGTGACGTTTTATTCGAACATCTATACATTGCAGAGTTATTATAATAATAAGGAGACCTTTTGCTTACAAAAGCTGATAATTCAGTAACTTTCTTCGCTTCGCTTCATTGTAGTCGGACTTAAAGTAGTCAGGTGAAATTATTGTCGATTAACTAGTATAATTATTTAGTAGTAATAGTTATATGGAAGCTGTGATAGCCTAGTGGTTAGGGCGTCCGCCTTGCAATCAGAGGTCGGGGGCTCGATCCCGAGCACGCACCTCTAACTTTTCGCAGTTATGTGCGTTTTTAAGCAATTGAAATATCACTTGTTTCCTACTTGCCTGAGAGTTCTCCATAATGTTTTAAAAGGCGTTTGAAGTGAACAACGCCAGCGTGGTGAACTATGGCTAAACCCTTCTCAGATTGAGAGGAGACCCGTGCTCTGTAGTGAGCCGGCAATGGGTTGATCATGTTGATGGTGATGAATTGTAATATAGATTTCCAGATTTTCAACATTTGTGTTACTGATTGTCGTACGAGAAAAGCCACCGAAGCGTTGCTGCTTTAGCTTGCTAAATCTATCATCTATCTACGAGAAACTAGTAGTAGTAGTAGTCTAGAGTAGAAACTGATTAGGAGCCAGCCTAATCAGTTTCTACTCGTCATCATATCAGAAAGGTAAGCCGCTCGGCGTTATCTCTCTGCCAGTAGGGTTGTATCTAGCTGCGGCCGAAGCCAAGCACGAGACCAGAATCGACTTTATGTAAATCACGATCATATTTTCGACTCACTTAATTTTACACCACAAAAGTTACATTTGCTATCTCGAATTATCCCGGAGCCAACTCAATAACAAAGCATACCTTAATGTACCGATTATTACGAATTGCTCATGTCGGTTCTGGTGTAATCCGGAGCAATGGCTTTTACGAATATGAAGAACACTTGTAGATCGACGAGAAGCCATTCTTATACCACACAGACGAAGTCACGTGCGGCAACTAATAAAGTAGGTAGGTAGCTAGTGAATACCTCAGATTGTGTGTAAAACGGTTCATCTTATTCGCAGCGTACAAAAATATTTTAATGGCTTTGTTTGCTTCATTGAATTTCAGTTGTAGGTTTGAAAAGTGGTTTCACAGAGTCGTAAAATGTAAAGCTTTTACAATAAATTATAGCATGCCATATCCTACACGGCCCACCTACAACTATGAGGTAAAACGACACAAATAGGTATTTTTATTTGGTGTAGTATCATTTTACAGTCTGTGGCGAGAACCATCGTTTTGGATAATTTTTTTTTTTGTATTTGTGGCATTTTAAAATACATAAGACTCTACATTTGCATCCTTCTACCGCCCACACCTATTTTTTTAATAGTCATTTTAGTAATTTAATCATTTGTCATCCCACTCGATAACTGAACAATTATCGTCTTTATTGTGAATGTTTTTCACTCTAATTCGTCTTAAATTTCTCTGAACTCGCTCTAAAATTTTTGAACATAAACAATATTTATGTTATTTTTATATTCTCTCATCACAGCGCTCCATGCCTCTTTGACTCATAAACCACATCCTTACACACAATAAGTTAGTTATTTTTTGTCTACAATAAAAATTCCCTAGAAATATTTTTTATGGCAAAACAACGTTTGCCGGGTCAGCTAGTATTAATATATATAATCTTTATTTATAAAACTCAGTACAGCACAATACGGTGGAATCCTAACCCCTAAACTAGGAAAACCCGTATCTTAGGGGCCTTTGCCAAACATTGAATAAAGTTAAAAATTACATATCTAGTGCACTTTAACAAATAAAAATATTTTAGTATGTGTTGAGTTTACCAATTATTACATTACATTATATTAACATATTTAACATTGAGTTTGAAATTATCACTCACAGTTTTAACTGAAATCAATGGTGACTGGCTTCTATGGTGAAAATTCAGTTTTTTTAACACTGGCCAACTATCATATTTGATAGAAAACAATTACGCACAGTTGCGCAATTATTCTCGTCTTAATGTTTCATGTTTCAGGACACAGACTTAGTATTAGATAAGTGGATGAAAAACGTTTTGTTATTGGCTTCAAGTTATGAGACTGAAGACATGCTGCCACCTCCAACGGCGCCTCGTTGTTTGTAGCAAATTCGTGCCGGAGGAACTAGATTCTGATGTTCCTTAGCACACTTATCTACTAAGTTATAACTGTCGTTGGACCAAATGGTTATACAAAATAACTAAGCGAGAGTGTGACTTTCGCGCCATGAGATTTATATCTCCTTTGAACGGTTTAAATCTTAGAGAAAGAGTTCCCTTTCTTTTTTTCTTTTATACACTACAAGTTGGTCCTTGACGGCTATTTCATCTGGTGGTAAGTGATGATGCACTCTAGGATGATGGCGGGCTAACCTGTTGGGGGTATGATACGATTACCGGCTTGAGTCTGGTCTAGTCGGAGGTTTCGGCCGTGGCTAGTTACCACCCTACTAACAAAGTCGTGTCGCGATTTAGCGTTCCGGCACGATGTCGCGTAGAAACCAATTAGGAGCATGGGCTGGCCATATAATACCCTTCACAGATTCGCCCGCTACCATCCTAGACTGCGTCATCACTTGCCACCAGGTGAGAATGCCGTCAAGGGCTAATTTGTAGCATATATAAAAAAAAAAACTCCGTGCATAATAACTAGGTTCGTATTGAGTAAAATGTTCTACCGCGATTTTCTATATTAAGCGGCTCTCGTATCGGACATCACCATTCACCGGTAAAAATGCAAATAGAATTGAATAATGGTATAAGCGGTGCGGTCGATGCGGCCATTGACTTTCGTCTCGGTGCGCGTACGACCTATCAGCAGTCTGTCAAACATGAGTAAAAGATTGGCATTAACTGAAACGTCAAAGTAAACTGGACCTTTTTGCACATTAATTTAAAGCATAAGTTTGTCCACACTTCTAGATTCAGCGCTCCAAGCGGAACGATTGGTAAATGTCCCAGAACTCTGGCTTTTTAACTCCCGATTGCGAACTAAAAACTCTGAAAAAGTAGTGTAAATTTACTTATTTTCTTTTATTAACATACCAATAATTTACTTCAAAATTATACCTATATAAATAAACGGTATTTGATAAAATTCAAATTTGGAATAAATTTATAATGGAAGTACATAAAGCTGTGATAGCCTAGTGGTTAGGACGTCAGCCTCTTAATCAGAGGTCAGGGGTTCGAATCCGAGCACGTATTTATAACTTTTCTGAGTTATGTGCGTTTTTAAGCAATTAAAATATCACACGCTTCAACGGTGAAGGAATAACATCGTGAGGAAACCTGCACGCCTGAGAGTCCCCTATAATGTTCTCAAAGGCGTGTGAAGTCTGCCAATCGGCACATGGCCGGCGTGGTGGACTATGGCCAAACCCTTCCCATATTGAGAGGATATCCGTGCTCTGTAGTGAGCCAATAATGGATTGATCATGATAATGGTGATGAAAGTACATAAGATTCAATATTTTTAATATATTATTATTGAGAATTACGATTTACGATGTTATTAGCTGATATCTAATGATGGTACTAAAAATGTGTGATAGATAAATAAAGCAATTCGATATGCTAACTTATGCAAATGTAAGTAAAGACTGGAAGAAAGGTTAGCTATATAATAACCATAATTCGGCATTAGAATCGAAGACGCCCGTGCAGATTTCTTTAGATTTGGCGCCACAATTTGTAAATAAATACGGATCTGAACCCACATACCGATTTTTTATCTGTTTTTTTTTGTTGCGAAAGCTATTTTAATTAAAAGTAAAAAACTGTGCGCGGTAGTAGTTTTTCTTTGCATTCCTGTTAAATTGAAGATAGGAAAAAATGTTGGTATTTTGATTAATCTTTGTAATTTTTTGTTTATTATAAATCGCTTCGCTACGGAAAGAGATATTTTAATTGTTTAATTAGCAACACAATGCTGCATTTTTGAAATTAAAGTTATGTATCTAGTTAGTATTTTTTTTGAATCTAATTTGTGTATATGAAGGTATTTTTTAAAAATTATCTGATGCCTGCAACTTTGTCCGCGTTGTTAAAGGTTTTAAAAAAAATCTTTGGGAATACGCAGTCTACTCAAGTAAGTAAATGCATTAAGTTATGAGCTTCGAAAAAGAATATATATCAAGGCATTCATCCGCCATTTACTGATGTTATGAACTGAACTTATTTAAAAAAAATTATAATATCACTAAATAACCCATTACCGGCTCACTACAGAACACGGGTCTCCTCTCAATATGAGAAGGGTTTGGCCATAGTCCAGCACGCTGGCCATGTGTGGATTGGCAGACTTAACACGCCTTTGAGAACATTATGGAGAACTCTCAGCATGCAGCTTTCGTGACGATGTTTTCCTCCACCGTTGAAGCAAGTGATATTTTAATTTTTAAAAACGCACATAACTTCGAAAAGTTAGAGGTGCGTGCCCCGATTCCAACCGCCGACCTCTGATTAGGAGGCTGACGCCCTAACCACTAGGCTATCACCGCTTCGTTTCGCTAAAATCGCTATTGCTAGGTTGTAAATAAATAAATAAAATAAAAACCTTAATTGAGAACACTTAAGTCATACAGACAAATGGCAAGGACGGCACTGCATGAGTAAAAACTGTGTTGCATTATTAATATAACCTTATATTAATAATTCTATGTTCTTCTATAAAAACAAAAAAAGTCGAAAAATATAAACAAAATAAAATAGGAAATTGTGGTTAACAAATTAACACATGTGGTGGACAAATTAACGCGGTGTAGTACATAATCGCAGAGTTCAACCCAACCGCAGTGCGAGGGAAGGCCCTCGCTCTGGGGGAACCGCCTTCATTATCACGGTGTCCCCTACCAGGTAAGTATAAGTCTGCCGTAATCGAGGTCTAGGAGGAATGGGGAATTGCTTGGTAATTCATCAATAAACAAACGTACTCTTGTATATAAGTATGGACTAACTGTAGCTATTACGCCGCCATACCACAAGGTCACGGAGATAGCTCTCGTCTCACAGATGAATACGGGAACCTCTTTAGTTACAAACGGTTTCGCAGGGATTTTAAAACTAAACTACTAACTAAAAACTAGCTCCTAATATATTGCTCATTGTTTGGAAGAGTAAAAAACAACGAGATTGCGTCATTGGCATTCGCGCAATGACACAAATAGTTCAGCGGCGGTCAACCCTGGTATTTGCGGCAATATGAATGACCCCCAGAATAGACAAGTCTAAAATTGTTTCTTTAATTATATACATTCTTTTGTTTTTTACTTGTTTTATTGCAAATTATTTTTGACTACTCACCTATGTTATCCTAATAAGATAAAAGACTTATTTGAGGTAAGATGGTTTTATAATGGACTTAATCCAAACCTTATATTTTACTGACCGTCCTCAGCTCATATTACTGGGGCAAAATGTGGTCTCCCGGAAAGAACTAGCTCTTGTATGATGCCTATTGGACTAGTCATCATTATCATCGTGACCAACTCATTCTCGGCTCACTACAGAGCACGGGTCTCCTCTCAATATGAGAAGATTTTGGCCATAGTCCACCACGCTGGCCATGTGTGGATTGGCAGACTTCACACGTCTTTGAGAACATTATGGAGAACTCTCAGGCGTGCAGGTTTCCTCACGATGTTTTCCTCCACTGTTGAAGCAAGTGATATTTTAATCGCTTAAAAACGCACATAACTCCTAAAAGTTATAGGTGCGTGCCCGGGTTCGAACGCCTGTCCTATCATTAGGAGGTACCTCTCATTACGAGGTTGACGTTCTACCCACTAGGCTATCTAGCTATTGGACTAGTGCTGGGTAAAAATGGGTCTTGCTGTGAAATTCGGCGATTGTAACACAACAGTTATGTTCTGGGTTCGTTGCAGATATGGCGAATTGCCACAACCCACCGGGGATACCGTCCACTTCAGGATAAACAAACATACAAATCTGTCCAAAATAAATTCAGAGCAGTTCATTTGTGTCAACCCTGACATTTGTGGCATCATGAATGGCCCCAGAATAGCCACCTCTAAAACCGTTCAGTTAATTATACACGCAGTTTGTTTTGATTCCCCGCTATAACGCATAAGCTATTAACAAATTACTTTATTAGTGGCGCGAGCGGAAATGACAAAATATTATTTTTGCTTTCAATTCCAGTTGACACATCGTAACGGCGCCAGAATAAATGAGATCGCTCCTACGTTTTTACCTCATCTGCGTTTCGCAGAGGCGGCTGTGAACGTCACTACCGTGAGGTTCTTCAAATCAAATCAAATCATTTATTTGCATAGATTGAGTCAGTACTTTGGTGTTACATTTAATAACAAGTGCTTACAATTCTGTGCCGGGCAGGCATACAGAAATAATATTTTAATAATTCTTATTCAGGGGGAACGCTGCCAGTATCTTCAAATATCTATCTATCTTCGTAAGCCAATGCTTGCAGTTTTCCGAAAAGTGTAATAATACCACTATGACTCTGTCATAGATCTTAAATATTTGTTTTTGTCTCTCTTGTCTGTTTTTTTTTGTTTTTAGTGTAGATTTGTTTTGTTTAGACTTCGTTTTTGTTATAATGATATTATGTTTAATCATTTAATTAGTGTTATTGGATATTGTCCGTTCTAATTAAATTAAAAATTAAATAAATCAATAAATCTTCGGAACCTTGCCTAAAAAGGAGTCCCTTTTAATAATATATTTTAGTAATTATATTATATTTTTTAAGATTGTTATATCATAGGTTCAATATGAGGTTTATTTTAAGTTTCAGTTTTTATAAATAAATAAATATATACTAATACAAAAAAAATCTTATTCTAAGTTAAACAACATTATTCAATTCCTACCGTCTCCCAAAAGAGGTTTAATCTTTTTTTCCGTTTCGATTTCTTGTGATAGCGATTAATCCGCACTCCATACTCCGAGATACTTGATAAAATCCGTGTTAGGGTGGCGTAAGAAATCGGGCGTCTTAAAACTCTCTCCAGTAATTTCTCTGAATTTTGCCAACCGATAGCCATAGAATTTTGCTGTTTGCAAAATGTTATTTTATCCATGATTTATTGATTATTCAGTTCAAACATCAGTTTAAACTATAGGCTATATGTATATAAAGATAGGTATGAAGTCATGAACATGATTTGTATTTACTGGTAAAAAATACGATACTCTTTCTAGGAATTGCTTGCAAGAAAGATGTTTTAATATATAAAGGTGCTGATGTGAATGTGCGCGCGTGCCTTGTACGATACATGACTCGTATACAGATATGTAGGTGATAAAAAAGCATTGTATTGAATTATTGGTCCAAATAGACCATTAAACCACCATAGACTCTTAAACAATTATAAGTGATAATATGATATTTAAATAACGTATGATTTATTTCAAATTTTAATCATGACATACTTTGCGAGGGTTCCAAAAACGCTTGTGTGTTGAATATACGAATTTGGTTATATCCATCGACTCCCTACAATGTAAGTTATTGACGCATCAAAGATCCTTTTAAAAGATTATTTCAATAAAGTTTTTGATTGATTGATTAATAATTTAATACTTAAGATTTTGTTTAACTGCGTCGAATATGGGAATACTGTTTTTTCACAACAAGTCATCGAACATATAGATAGATATAGATAGATCGTAATCTTACCCAGTAAGTGATGATACAGTTTAAGATAGTAGTGGGCTAACATGTATGGCAAATATCTTAATCCGTTACCCCAAGTCGGTAGTTCTACGCAACATCGTACCGGTACGTTAGTACGCTTGGCGGTACGTCTTTGTTGGTGGGATGGCAAGGCCGAAGCCTCGAGCTTAGCCAGAGCTAATTCAGATATAAAGAATTTACCATATGTTACCTTTTTTATACACTTCTAGACAGCCTTTGATGGCAATCTCACTTGATGATAAGTGTTGATGCAGTCTAAGATGGTAGCGGGCGAACTTATAAGGGGTATGGTAAACCCTTAATCCCTAATTGGTTTTTATGCGACATCGTGCCTTCACGTGCCGTCACGGCCTACGCCCACCAAACTCGAGCCGGGAATCGAACCAAGGACCTCCAACTTTATAATCCAACAGCGCCCGCGCTGCGCCACGGAGGTCGTCCTTACTGGAGACATCATGACTATAAGACTACACCCCTCAAATAGGAAAGTTTTAAATCAAAGCAAATCAAACCAAATCAAAATAGCTATATTCATATAAACCTATTACAGATATCTATGAATTGTTCATATATATCACATTTTCATTATTTCTATTAGTGATGGTGATAACTACATTCGCCAATTTAAAACTAGCCCAGGTCTAAGAAGAAACCCACAACAAACTTAGCAGGGTTTTTTCATTACTATGTCACATAAAAAATAATAAATTATGGTACCTATAGAGATAGAGCAATTCACACTCAAGTTCACACTTTTTATCGTTTATATAATCGTTAATATCGTAATATGATTTGGGAGATACAAACTCCTGGTCGGTTCGCACGCGGCATGGCAACGCCAAATCACGTGGCGGTAAAGCTTTAGCGGTGAACGGTGACTAGCCTCGGCTGAATCATCCCAGACGTTATCGTGAACTATATTTTAGAGTAAATATAAACGGCATCCAATAAAAAACAACAAACTAAAGGTTACACGGATATGCAACAGGATTTTGAAATTTGATTTATAAATTTGGTATTAAATAAGCTACATTACTCAGCGGTTAATGCATCGCCAAATTTTACATAGCTATAAAAAGTATTTGGATACAATGCAGCTAAAGAAATAACACTCTCTATTGTACTTACTATAAATGCAGAACAGAACAGATCAGAAACCACCAAAATTAGCTTTGACATCGTTTTAATTTAAGGTAATATTTCGTATTGAAGAGATAGTAAGTCAATTGCACTGAAAGTAATTTTGAGAAGTTTCCACTCCGTGTCAAAGGCTTAATAGGATTTGATGTATTTAGAATTTTTTGATAGCTATTTAAATAGAAATATGAATTTAAATAATTTAAAATGATATTCCTTCCTCAAGTAGGTTAAACAGTATGTCAACAGTATTCTAAATATTTAAAAATTTACCCTGCACTATAAAGTAAAAATGTTTATATTATAGACTGCATAAAATTAGAAATTCATTAAAAGGTATACAAGGTAGGTATACAATTTATAGCAAATGAAATTTCTGGGATGTCTCTCAATAAGTTCAAAGTTTATATAAAACGTAAGCTTGTAGAAAAGTCCTATTATAGTGTAAATGATAAACAAGCTTGGGTATGAGATATTGCTCTAATGGGATAGCTCGTGATTGACAATAAGAAAAATTACCTCGCTAAGTTTGTTGTGGGCTTCTTCGTTTTAGAACCTCATAGCTTTAGTTTTAAAGTTCACGAATTAGATCACCTATGTAAATAGCTGACGCGCCAACAGTGCCTTTTAAAGGATTATTTGAATAAATATTATGATCGATTGAATGATATTACAAGAAAAACCGATTTCAAAATACCTTTAAATTTTACAGATAAATTTCCACAGTACAGAGTTTCTAGTAATGAAAAGAAACTGATTTTTTTTTACTTTATTTATCTAATGTAACTTTTCAAAGGTCATACAAAAGTTGGCAGATTTGATTTTGGTATAATAAGACAGATATAGATTTAAATCGACGTTAGATTCCATGAACAGATACCGCCGACGGTTGCTAAGGGAGGCGACGGCGGTACGGCGTTGCATTAATTGTCCTCTCTAAACTTTGTCCCTAATTTAAAATTGTGATCGTCTGGCAGCCTCCCGGCGACCCAGTTTCGGTTTTGGGACATTGAAGGACGTATTTAAGCAGGTGTCTGGAACTATATTTTGCATAATTCGCCGTCTAGCCGTTAGATTATTGAAATAAATCCGTCTGCGGCGGTGGATTATTTAAACGTTAACTAACGAAATTCAGAATTTGTGCTCTCTTAATTCCATTTGCTGTGATAGCCTAGTGGTTAGGACATCAGCCTCCTAATCAGAGATCTGAGGTTCGAATCCGGGCACGCACCTCTAACTTGTCGGAGTTATGTGCGTTTTTAAGCAATTAAAATATCACTTGCTTCAACGGTGAAGAAAAACATCGTAAGGAAACCTGCCTGAGAGTTCTCTATAATGTTCTCAAAGGCGTGTGAAGTCTGCCAATCTGCACATGGCCAGCGTGGTGGACTATGGCCAAACCCTTCCCATATTGAGAGGAGACCCCTGCTCTGTAGTGAGCCGAGAATGGGTTGATCATGATGATGATGATGATGATGATGAATTTCATATACGTGCTGAGGTTCGTCGTCGTCTAAGATAGTAGCGGGCTAAACTGTTTTAGATATTAAAGTTATAACTTTGTTTGAACTGGTGTTTTATATGTCAAATCAAACACCTCTAATATATTTCTACGTGACATCGTACCGAAACTTTTCGCTTAGCGTCTAGGGTATTAACCAACCGAAGCCAACCACACCAGCGAAGTGAAATTCTGAAATCATAAATTGAGTATCCAAAATTCACTATCCCAAGGAATTCGTCATAGTCTATAAATATGGGTGATACAGTGGCATTTTTCAGCTGAGATCGTTGCTCTTTCAACATAAAACAGAATAACCTATACATAGTTATGCCTACCCAGTAGTTGTTATGGTATGTTTATGTTGAAATGACACAGGAACGAGAGAATTCCTGAGGATCTGCCAAAATAATCTTAAGAACTAGCGGACGCACTGAATCAAATGTGCACTCGGAGATATGAGTTTGAACATATTTGACAGATCATTTGTTATATGTCAAGAAGTTTGTTTGCTATTTCATCGGCTAGGAAAAGTTAGTTTTTTTATTACTAGACAAGAGGGCTTATTTTATTAATATACCTGAGTCTCTCTGATTATTTCATGTGTTGTTAATGGCGTGTTGCCGAAATGTTTTGGTCTTCGGTATTATAACAAAAAATTATGGTTATTGAAACGATTATTTTTTGACGACCTCCGTAGCGCAGCGCGTGCCCGTTATAAAGTTGGAAGTCCTGGGTTCGATTCCCGGCTCGAGTCTGGTCTGGTAGGAGGCTTCGGCCGCGACTACTTAACTCCCTACCAACAATGACGTGTCGCCAAGCGATTTAGCGTTCCAGCACGAGGTCGTCTATTTTTTTTTTGGGAGCTTTGCTAACCCTATTGGTTGCGACAGCGTAACCGGGCTGTATGGCGAGCTTTGGAAAGAAGCTCTGTCATAAGAAACTTTGAGCCCTAGGCTCGAAGATGTCGTGTAGAAACCAATTTCCTAATTATGGAGTATGGGTTTACTATACCCTTAACACCTTAGATCGCATCATCACTTACTATTAGGTGAGATGCCGCCAAGGGTTAACTTGAGGAATATATAAAAAAAAAACTATAGGTAATATTGTGCTAATTTCGGACGTTAAACTCTAAACCCTTATCTTCTATGAGAGTTGAAAGATCTCTATGTCTTCTACAATCAGTTGTTGATTTTATAAATATTATTAACATTGTTGCGATTGTTACATATTATCATCATCATCATCATGATCAACCCATTACCAGCTCACTACAGAGCGCGGCTCTCCTCTCAATATGAGAAGGGTTTGGCCATAGTCCACCACGCTGGCCATGTGGATTGGCAGACTTCACACGCCTATGAGAACATTATGGAGAAATCTCAGGCATGCAGGTTTCCTCACGATGTTTTCCTTCACTGTTGATATATGAAGCAAGTGATATTTTAATTGCTTAAAAATGCACATAACGCCGAAATGTTATAAGTGCCCCGATTCGAACCAGCGACTTCTGATTAAGAGGTGCCCTAACCATTAGGCTATAACAGCTTCATTGTTACATATCTACTTTTAAATCAATTCTTTGATTGAGAACGGCATTTTAAGATGTTGTATCCTACTAGTTAACTTTGATCTCGGTTAGTTTTTGTGAACACCGAACGTAAGCTTTGCTTAGCAACAAACGGTAGAGCCGTTCTTATAATGTTTTTTGCGTGTTTACGTTTCTAAGGCGGGAATGTCCATGCTTCAAGCTGAGGTAATATTATCTTACTTTAATTGTGTATAAGTAGGTATTGGTACGTTTTTAACTGGTACACAATACAGTGAAAAAATACACCTGTCATGTACCACAGAAATGATGTTTTTACATACCTAGTATGTTGGTGAGTTTATATGTAGGTGTGATATTAATGGGACAAGCATCTTAACGTGCTCGCAAAAGAGAGGTCCTGGGTTTGATTCGCAGCTCGAATCTGGTCTGGTGGGAGGCTTGGGCAAAGATAAAACACCAAGCGATTCATAGTCCACCACGCTGGCCATGTGCGGAGTGGCAGACTTCACACGCCTTTGAGAACATTATGGAGAATTCTCAGGCGTGCAGGTTTCCTCACGATGTTTTCCTTCACCGTTGAAGCAAGTGATATTTTAATTTTTTTTTTAAACGCACATAATTCCGAAAAATTAGAGGTGCGTGCCCGGATTTATACCGCCGACCTCTGGCTGACGTCCTAACCACTAGGCTATCACCGCTTCGAAAAGTGCATACATCGATGCAATGTCACAGGTGCACTGCGCACGGCAGTGCATTCAGATAGTGCACTAGTGATGTGACTGTGCATGAAAACGAAAATGTCGATACAATTATAAAAATTTGCACATACTCCAGTATCTGTCGGTCTGCTAAAAGCGAAAACATTCCCAACTCATAGCGTCTACTTCGAAAATTCAAGGAATCATTTGTATGTGTTGAACGGGCAGAACGGGCTGGCCATACATAAATCTCGCGAGGCGATTGAATGCAGACGCGTAAGCGTGCCCGTGCGCATAATTCAAAGGGGCGATCACCAGGAATCACCGTTTGGCATGCAGACGGCAGAGTTCATTCCAA
The DNA here is from genome assembly GCA_928268935.1 of Lasiommata megera. Lineage (NCBI taxonomy): Eukaryota > Metazoa > Arthropoda > Insecta > Lepidoptera > Nymphalidae > Lasiommata > Lasiommata megera. The sequence continues at coordinate 10,411,091 of OV743326.1, forward strand.
AGCAATAAACCCGTTAGTGGCGACATAATATGCATATTTTAGAACACTAAACAACGTATTGTATTCGCATATATATTCAAAAATATAAAGACAGACGTTTACCTAATTTGTAAAAAAAATATAGCATCTATGAAGCGTTGCTAATCATAAATATTCATTATAGAAAATCTATATTAGGTTACACAATCTGAACTTACATAGTCATAACATTGACCACAGGTGTAAGATTCCGTTTCAATCGTAGAAATCGTCTCAACTCTAACCGATACCAGACCCGCTTTTGAAATTAAATATTACATGTTACATGCAATATAAAATATTATATATTATTATTATATAAAAATCACTGGTAATGTAGTAATCATTATGATCATTATCGTCTGCACACTAATGACCCTCTGCCTCTTATAGGAGAGAGGCATATGAAGCTTATATCTGACACGATACTCTAATGTGGATTTGCAGGCTTTAATGAGTTATCTTTAAACTTGTACGTTCAATATTACATGTAAGTTATAACAACTCTGATTGACGGTCGAAAACAGTAATTAGTGGTATTGAGAATTTTCTGACGAAATAATCCAATATCAAAAAAATTTCAGTACCAACCCGGGAAATGAATCCAGGATACGTAGCCAATATCAGTACCAGTATAAAACCGTTTATTTTCGATTCTGTCGATAACGATATATCGAGGTTATAGCCTTCACTAGCACGCAGTGTCCGTTCTGCGGTTCCTCTCGGATCATCACGGCGCGTAATGTCGGCCAGTCTCGCCTCCTTCCACCGTCCCGATCCGTCTCTATAAATGTTTATTTATACTTGCAAATTCGGAGATCGACCCAGTAACTGATTCAGTTACACATGATTGCATGATAAAGTTTTTTCGCTTTGTTATACAGATAGATAATACATAATGGAGTAATACGCTTGATTTGAGGGTTTTTTTATGGTTTATACTCTCCATCACAGTCGCTGCAGTCAAAATCCTCATAATTTCAATCGTGTTGATGCATAATTTATATGTGGATACCTATCACTGAACTGATTAGGTCTGTCGATATCGACATATCGATACAATACCCATCACCAACCCCCCTATAAACGTAAAACAAGAGTGACCAAGACTAAATCCTACTAATATTATAAATATGAAAGTGTGGATGTTTGTTACTCAATCACGCAAAAACTGCTAAACGGATTTGGATGAAATTTGGCATGCATGTAGCCTTTGATATGGAGAAGAATATAGGCTACCTTTTATCCCGATTCCTTTAATAGTTCTCCAGGTAACATTGAAAATTGTTTACGAACTAAGCCACGGGATGACAGCTTTGAAATTTGGTATGGATGTCACCTATGCTATGGAAAGGGATATACACTTTCTACACCGATCTATCAAATGGTCCCCGTGAGAAGATTGAAATTTGTTAACGAGCGAAGCTCCAAACCAAATTCTGAAGTCTACGCAGACGAAGTCGCGGGCAGAAGCTAGTGGTCAATATTACGCTTAGAACTAAAAGCTTAATGCCTTTTCAGTATAAGGCCTTCTTTGCACCGTATTTTATGAGATGTGGTATATGTTTGTTTGTTAGTTATGTCTACCACTGATCCTAACACTTTGCCGACACGAAACTCGCCAGCGATATTTTATAAGTGGGACAAAAACTAGTAAGAAAAATCATTTTAACGCGAAATGGATTTTTTCACTGGAAACTGCAATTTGCTGTAATAGTCGTCATTATGAGCAACTAATGACCGCACGAGGCACTATGCGACGAACGTTTCCGGCCATTTTTTCCACTCATTTTCTTGCAGCAGAAATACCTAGATACCTACCTACCTGCTCGTTGATGCATCCGATACACAGTACACTTTGCGAGTAATAGACGTGCATTAATAAATTCTTAAAGATATTGATGTCTTTATAAGTACGAGGTTTAATACTGTGGAAGTAAAATTACGTACGTACTTTGATGGTTGGTTGAAGGAGATTTAAAATAAATAATAAATTTATTTACCAGAAACATACTGATTTGACGACCTCCGTAACGCAGCGCGTGCGCAGTCAAATTTTAAGATTGCCGGTCCTGGGTTCAATTCCCAGCTCGAGTCTGGGCTGGTGGGAGGCTTCGTCCGTGGCTAGTTACCACCCTACTGACAAAGGCGAGTCGCCAAGCGATTAATCGTTCCAGTACGTTGTCTGTAGAAACCAATTAGGAGCATGGGTTTACCATACCCCTAACAGGTTAGCCCGGTACCAATTTGCAGCATCATCTTACTTAGTCATCATCACTTATTTTTTACTGGCAAAAGCAAAATTCGTTACGCCGAAAAAGCGGAAAAATTGGCGAAAATTTAGTCGGGAAATTAGGGCTTGTATTAAAAGTATATAAAATATATAAAAACACTCAAAAGATTAAAATCAGAAAACAAAAACCGGATACTTTGGGGCTGAATAACAAGTATATATTATTAATTGACGAGTCAGTGATAAAAAGTGGCATCGAGAGCATTATATTATAGCATATAGCATTACATGCTCTCCGAAGCACATGGATGGGGTGATTAAAAAACGAATTCCTAACTCCCGGCTGAGAATATCTAGTCAGAAAACTGACTAATCTCCAACTGTTTCCAGCACGAATCGAGAATCAAGCCTCTTAGCCTCACCTCTCTTACTTATTTGTCCCACTTACGAAAATCACTACCAAGTTTTTTGCTGGTTTCTCATCGAAAAGGTAAAGTGTTCCGATTCAGTAGAAGAGTCAACACTTATAGAAATATTTCAGATCTTTTATAAGCACTGTTCAAAGTATAATTGTACTTTTGTCAACCTCAACCTGTACACAGCTCAGTAGAGGCTCTTATGTCATATTGCACAGAGATTTAGCTTAGGTCCGCTAGTCTGTTTTAAATCAAGTTAGCGGGCTCTAAAGATTTTGTCATCACGTAAAAAAAAGTCTATTTTGACAGTTTCTTGATAGAAAAAACCGAATGAGCCATGATGAACTTATTTGATGTCTATGGCAAGGTATAGATTCTATATAGCACTCTCTTATAGAGCTTTTACCAACCATAGCGTTTCAAAACGGGTTGACGGACTTAATCAAATGATTAGGTGATTGTGATAATGACCGGGACGGCTCAACGTGCTCTCTGATGCATGGAGACCTTTCTTCCAAAAGGCCAAATCCAGTCACCGACTTAAGCCAACATAGTTTAATCAACGCATATTCGAGCTGTCATGTCTAGGCTATAGATTCCTTTGCAAAATAAATATTTGTATGTTAATCTTCGAATAAATAAAATGAGCTAAAAACCTTAGTTTTACGAGTTTTAAATTCTTAAAAATATTATGAACGCGATAGTCTTTCTAGGTTTAACTTTCAATTCTTGGTATATTCTATATACATAGTTTGTAGGCTGACTTTCTAAAAACCCCCGAATCTGGGGACTCAATAAATTGTAAATTACTTTAAGTGAAACTAATGAGAGTAGTTGTGCTTATCAAGATTGTTTCAACCAACTTCAATGATTCTGAGACAAACATCTGAATCATTTCTAGATATCATTTTATGTGACGACAGTTCGACAAATGATATGGCTTGAAAACTTCAGTAAATCGAGCGAATTTTCATGGGATTCTCTTGTAAATAATAAGGGAATACTTGACAAAATAATTCATATTTGGAATAGAAAATGCTAAATCAGCATAAAAGTTCCATAGCCGAATACAAAATCTTCTGAATTCCATTCTAAAGGTAAAAGCTCTTACTTGCTTTGCAAAGCATGACTCTATCAGTTGTTGATTTCCATATGCGTTATTAACCTATTAATATGCACTTTTATATTAGCATATAGTGCATTGAGTCCGTACTGAGTCATTCACATTTGACCTCTTGCACGTTGCATTATGAAAATTTAAAACATTTGCGACGGCTTGCACCTACGTCTGGGTAAAAGGAAGTTGTAAAACTCTTGACCCTTGTGCATAAGGGCTGTTGCGAGGTGTTTAAACTTTTTGGACAGTATTTTTATAACCACAGATTACAAACTAATGCGTCTGGGCTATAAAATGGATAAGAAACTGTCATTATACATATTTTAAATGGTACAATAAATACCACCGAGTTTATTAAAAAGTATCCATTTTATTTTAAAAAAGATTAAGTATTCTTCATTAAAGTTATATACGCGTAATACAAAAGTTCACAGCAGAATTGGTTTGAATGGTGTGCTTTGTTGGAAAGTATTCTTTTCAATTTTCCCACCTCTCACCTATGTAGACTTAATTTTTATCAAGCTTAACTGTTTTAAAATAGCTTTCAAACGAATACTACTAGTTTAAAATATGTATTGCTGTTTTAAATACACATCTTTCTGTTGCCACAGATTCTGAAAAGAGATTCGGTTAGAGATAACGTAAGAACTAAAGAATTTATTTTTTTATTTATTTTTATTATTTATGTACCAAATTTGTGATATCAAACACAAGTATAAAAGTATACAAAGGAAAGCTTATCTCTATAAGAGATCTCTTCCAGCTATTTATCGAGGTCAGGTACGAGTATAAACTACATTCACAACTAATCATCATCATCATCATCATGAAAACCCATTACCGGCTCACTACACAGCACGGGTCTCCTCTCAATATGAGAAAGGCTTGGCTATAGTCCACCACGCTGGCCATGTGCGGATTGGCCGACTTCACACGCCTTTGAGAACATTATAGAGAACTCTCAGGCGTGCAGGTTTCCTTACGATGTTTTCCTTCACCGTTGAAGCAAGTGATATATATTTTTTAAACTACTAATGTAAGTATAGTAATAATGTAAATGATTTGAGAATTTGACGAAATTATGTTGCTTATTTTGGAGGGTTTTTCAATGTTCACTTTTAATCGAAGTATTTGTTTGGCTTATTAAGAAACTGCTCTTCGAGTTGAGTACGGGCAGACTTGATGTTACAAAAGTGAAATTAAATTTCTATGTAAGTAAATTTATTAATAAAAGTGAATAATTAAGCATTGTCTTGAAATTCATGAATTTCGATTTTAAATTTACCCAAGATTGTTGTGGAATCATGTCAGTCAGCTGAACAGAGTAAAAGACAATTATTGAGTATGCTATAAAGAATTTGATATCTGTGCAGCTAATCTTCTATTTAATAAAAAAAGCTGATCTTAATAAAAATATGAGATATTTATTCATTGAATGCATTAAAATAATCCTAGCTCCACGTTTTTTGGTATAGAACAAAACATTTTCTAGTTCCCACTTGTTAAAAGCATGAATTAAAAATTGAGCTATTTTAATGACTGTATTTTATTTTACATTCATCTAGAATATTTTAATAGCTTCGTTTTTTATTTAATTTAGCCTATTATTATACACTGTTCATATTTTATTGTTTTTATTATATATTATTTCTTAAAACTATAGCTAAGGTATACGTATGAGTTGGCGGGTTTTTTAAAGAAGATTTACTTTTATTCCGCTCTTACTGGTTTAGTTAAATTGTCTCATCAAATTTTTTATATATTTATTATATATACTCGACTCTTATCTCTATACTTTATTATATAAACTCGACATTTTTTATATATAATATATATATAAAAAATGTCGAGTCGAGAAATTAAATGTCTTTAAATTCATTTCCAAATTGTTTCTCGTAAAATGCGTAGCTCCATTAACAACTAGGTCTCCATTCGCTCGCGACTGAGTATCAAAGGAAGTAAAATACTTGACCTCTTTAAGCCGTTATAGGTACCTACCTATAAAGACCTAAATATAAGACTAGCGTTATAGCTAGTCGTATAAAGTCTTATTCAAGTATCTTAGGCTTATCTTAACTAGCATACTCTTTCCTAACTGCCAGCCCGCTAACGTGTATCGTCACTTATCACCAGGTGCAATGCAACGCATTCACGAGCTAACTTCCAGTAGAATAAAAAGAAAACTTAAATCATGACGTATAATGCAATGCGTATGTCATCGATTACAGGTTGAGTAAATTTGGAAAGCTTTTTTTGGGCTTCCATCGTCTGACATTTTGAAAAATGTATTCTACATAAACTTACTGTGTTATATTATTATATATACGAGTGAATATATATTTGTATTATATTACTGTTTTGCACATATAACAATTATTTTATTAAAGTGAATAGTGAATTGCAAACGATTTTTTACTGATAAAAGTATATTTCAAAAAAAAAAACATCGATTGCATTGTGTCATCAGAGAAAAATAAAATAAAATATAAAAGTAAAAAAAGCCTCCCCGTTATTTCCAACAAAACATGGTGTATATTCTATAGTGGATAATCATGGCTTATTTTTGTTGTTATTACAATTATTTAGTAAAGTAAATAGTGAATTGCAATCGATATATTTTTTTTTACAAATCCAGTTGTAATGGCACCACAGAAAAATAAAATAAAATATTTTTAAAAAACAAAATAAGGCCTCTCCGTTATTTCCAACAAAACATTATTTTGTATAGTCTATGGTGGATACTCGTGGCTAATTTTTGTTGTTATTATAATTATTTATTAAAGTAAATAGTGAATTGCAATGGATATTTTTTTTTTACAAATCCAGTTTTAATGGCACCACAGACAAATAAAATAAAATATTTTTAAAAACAAAATAATGCCTCCCCGTTATTTCCAACAAAACATTATGGTGTATAGTCTATGGTGGATACTCGTGGCTTATTTTTATTGATACTTAAATGCCTCACTTTTTTATTATATTAACCTACATGTTACAGTCTGAATATATTATAATCTGTCAAAGCAAAAAGGCTCAAGCTTAAGTTGTGGTTACAAAAAAAGTTCGCGGAATACTTACAATACACACGTGTATATATATTTTTTTATATCTCTCTTCGGCCATTGATCTTAAAATAGTGAGAGAGTATAATTCGGTATAATGATAGATTATTTCCCGCTTTTTTTTTTGTTTCTAACCCGGCAAAGACACGGGAACCTGGGGAATCAAAATAAAGTGAGTGTACGTAAAAAATAATTGGATGTGCTCATGGCTTTTATCTCAAGTTTCGTGAAGTCTTTCAGGCCATATAGTGTAATTAGAGAACCCATCATAAACGTACATCTTTATACGGCTTCAAAATGTATATCGAGTTTTACCTCTTATGCAAAGCGGGAATGTTGCAGAAGGCATTTGCAAATGCCTCATAATGTGTGGACAATTTTACAAATTTTTAAAAATAACTAAATTGAAACATGTAATCCAAATGGTTAAGCCATAAAAATTGATGGTGTAAGATAACTAAAATACGGTATTACCTGTGTATAAATATTTATGAATAATTTTGTTAAAGTTGAAAGTTACTTTACCATTTTCGGATACATGAATAATAGAGTAGTTTATCAAGAATAGTTATTGATGGGTGAATGTTAAATATTTTACGCGGTTTGTTGACAGCGTTTGGATATGCATATTTAGCGCGTTTTTTCCGCTTCCAGTTTATATATAAAAACTTAATTAATGGTAACGTTCGTTCAATAAGGAAACAATATTATGCTCTTTAAACAGAGTAACGTCTATAAATTCTCCACTCTTACTTAAAACGAGAACATTTAACGACATGTCTGAAAGACTAATACGGGTGTTAATTATATAGTTTTATGGCTTAGCGGTGTAACGTTGTTTATACAACAAGTTAGTAGAATAAATTGTACCCAAACAGTTGCCGGCCATTGCTATTTGATGTTTGTTTGCCAAGTTTTTTTTGGTGACAGTTGGAATCAGGTAAATTGGATTAATTTACACAGTTCGTTCGAGTCCGGGGCGAGACTTCGAAGAAAAACAAAATTGACTTACCGCAACGATAAAATACGAACACTTTACGCTTATCAATCGTATACGAGGACTTTTAAACCGCCGTGTCGCGCCGGCCGGCTCTTGCGAAACGGGAGCCGCTTTACCGGTCGAGTGACTCCGAAATTATCACATCTGCTTGCGACCGATTAATTTTAATTAATTATCTTTACCGGGAAGCTGGACACTGATAACTTGGGGACGGAAAGTAAAGTGCAGGGACGTGTCGTGTTTTCACTCGCGTGATAAAAAAATAAAACGGGACAGGGTAGAATAAAATTGGTCAGTGCTCACCTGCTGCCGGGCGCACGAGCACGAGCGGCAGCACGAGCAGCGGCAGCAAGGGCAGCCGCATGCTCGAGCTAGCGTCGCATGCCGGCGCGTGCGGCGTTCTACGCTGGTCGCCCGCCGCCACGGAACTGCGTGCACCGGCGAGTGCGGCCGCGCGACGAGCTCGCCCCGAGCGCCGCCACCGCGTGTGCCGGCGGGGCACGTGCGCGCACACCCGCGCGCCACGCGTGCCGCTCGCTGCCGCCTGAGACGCCGCGCCACGCATCCGACGCCCGCCCGGCCGGTCTTACCATCGGTGTGGCCCTAGCGGAGAGTCGACGCGGACTGAGACCACTGCCGGCCCGGCGCGCCTCGCAGGGCGCGCGGTCAGGCGGCGGTGCAAGTGCAGCGGCGCGGCGGAGACGCCGTGAGTCAAAGACCGCGGCGTCGCACCTTCCGCCTCCGAGGAATGCACTCCGGAGCGCTCGCCTCGCCGCCGCAGCAACGCGGTTGATGGCTCTGCCCCTATCCATGCTGCATTTGTACAATCGCGTACGAGAATATAATATAATAAGTCATCATAAGCGCTCCACTACTTAAGTGGAATTAAAAATATTTATTTATTTATTTATTTATCTCCTCTTAATCTACATACATTAAACATAAAATACATACATTATACATAAGCGCAATTCATATTATACATTTTGGAGAATAAGTTTAATGGACGGACACAAATCCAATTAATCACTCACTCTTATTTCAAATCGAAATAAAATCCAAATTAATAATATATTTTTATCTTTGGTGGCTAACTAATATTTTCTTTTTTATTCGATTGAACTATCACACTTAACTCTTAGGTTTATAAATACACAAAAAATGTCGACATTTCAAAAATCTACCATATTATAAAATTGACGATTAGTATTTGAACATATATACAGATATCAAGTAACACTATTAAGAATGATCGCAGGGAAAAAATTTATTAAGGAAAAATTAATGGACAAGATATCTCAATAAAAATCTGCCTTAGTTCAGAACTATGGTTATATTACTAACGGATTTTCTTTTAATGTAACTTTTAGGAACACACATTCAGGATCCAACACAGGAATATTACATTAGGTAAGGGGTGATATAAGAAGAGGCGCAGGAAAAATGTTGTGGTACCAAACAACCTACATAGTAAAAATAATGTGAGAAGAAAGAAAATTAAAAAAATATTATTTTGCAGCACATTGCCCGCGACATCGCCTCCCTTTTTATTAAATTCTCCCTTTTTATTCTCACTGTCTCCAGGATGCGACTTACTGTTCAAAAGTTTGTCATGGTCAATTTTGCTAGTGCCTTCGTAAAAGGCTAAGCTAAGCTAAGCTTATTTTATAAATTCCGCGGGAACAGTTCCCGGGTTCTTTTGCATTATAGCAACTAAATTATGTTCGTATATTCTATCTTGCGAATTAAATACGAGTAAATACACAAACAAAAACTTCACTTACATTTACGTTTTTGTGCTTAATGTGATGACATTAATTACAAAACATACAATTTTGTTTTTTAGTTAAAATCTTATGTAAACTTATTTTATTTTATTAATACATAAGTAGTTTTGAAACATCTTGACACTCTTATTAATAATATTTAATAATCAAGCATATTAATATTTAATAATCAAGCATATATCTAACTTAGAAGATAGATCATTGAACTTAACGTAAGTAAAGCGTTGAAGTCTTTTCAAGGGCGCTTATTTGACGGCACTCGCAAAAAATCGCGTTTACTTGTACAAAAACCGCTTTAGCAACAGTTTATTTTTAAGTTTTACGATATTGTATAGGCCCAATACTGGTATCACTTCAGCTCCGAGGCTTTTCTTTGATAATACTAATAAGTAATGTTTTATTTTTGCTTAAAATCATTTATACATTTTAACGAATCAACATTTAAGTGCATTTATATGATTTCGCAATAACTACCTTGTATTATTAATATTGGTATTTGAAAGGTTTGGATCCGGGCTAATGTTAGGAACAACTGATTTGATTTTGATCGGAATTATACAGGTACAGCAGAACCCCTTAAATCCGAACTAATTGGGACCTGGGAGGGGGGGGGGGGGATTATCAAATCGTTCGGATTACAGAACATATTGTGCTTTTCATAAAACAACAGCTGCCTAAAATGGGTTATAAGTGTTAAAGAAAGAAGAGAAATGCATTGCAGTGTAAAATTATATGTATGTACGTACATATTTTTAATAAAATAACAATCAATTCATAACCATATGCTCATATTTCATGCCGTGGCAGCGTTCGGATTACTGGACGTTTGGATTACGGAGGTTCGGATTAAAGAGGTTCTACTGTAATTGAATTATACAGGAGCCAGTTATGTAAGGGTATTTACAGTAATTATGTATACGCAAGGAGAGTAGGCGTCAAGCAGGCGGCCTCTCAAAAATATGCCAAAACTAAACAACATCTTCAAGAATATATAGACTATGTGAAGACGTGGTTCTGGAACCCCAGCTAGCGTGGGATAACAGCTAGAAGAAGATACGATAAATAGAAAATCTAAATATGATAACAAGATACGATATTATATTCAGGCTATCTCACCAGGTTGTAAGTGATTATGCTGTCTAGGATGGTAGCAGCCCAACCTTTTAGGATTATGATAAACCCACGCCCCTAATTGGTTTCTACGCAACATCGTGCCGGAACGCTAAATCGCTTGGCGACATGTATTTGTCGGTAGGGTGGTAACTAGCGACGGCCGAAGCTTCCCACTAGACCAGACTCGAGCCGGGAATCGAGCCCAGGACCTCCAACTTTATAATGCGACAGCGTGCGCCACGGCGGTCTTCAAAAATATCATATAATATAAATGTTTTAGTACGATTGATTGATACATTTACAATTTACAAATATATAATAGTCACCTATTAACATTGTAGGTACTGGATATAGAAAAAAAAATAACTTCTCGTGCATGTTAAAAAAAATATTAACAAATATTTATGGAGCATGAAGATTTATTGCTTAAATTATTGTAAAATTTCACTAAAATTATAATGAGTACTAAAGTGATTTGTGAAGAATGTAAAAAATTCGAAATAAAGGCTTTATATTGTTGTTTTTTTTGTTTTTTTTTTAAACTTTGAACTCAACTATTCCTGGTGAGGATGCACTGAGTTGCATTCCTGGTTCCAGGATTAGAGATTATGAAAAAGGAATAACTAACCTTGTCACCATGTAATTTCATTAATTTATACTGCACAAAAGTGCCAGAGTAATTTGTTATTCATTTTCATCATCATCATGATCAACCCATTCGGCTCACTACAGAGCACGGGTCTCCTCTCAATATGAGAAGGGTTTGGCCATAGTCCACCACGCTGGCCATAGGCAGACTTCAGACGCCTTTAAGAACATTTTAGAGAACTCTCATGCAAGCAGGTTTTCTCACGATGTTTTCTTTCACCGTTGGAGCGAGTGATATTTTAATTGCTTAAAAACGCACATAACTCCAAAAATTAGGTGCGTGGCCCGGGTTCGAACCCGTGACCTCTGATTAAGAGGCTGACCACTAGGCTATCACAGCTTCATTATTAATAAATTTGACTAATGAGAGTTTGACCGACAGACAAACGAGCTCATACATTTAGACCGTTAAAATCATAATCCGTTCGAGGTTCGCTAATTAAACCAGTCCGGATTTTGTCGTCTGGCCATGGCTAATGATTTAAAAACGCTCAGTACGGTAAGCAATTATGATCGGTAATGGCGGAGAAAACCGCCTTGATTATAGGTCTGGACTAGGAGTGCCATAAGTACCAGGGTAATTCAGGACAACAATATTTAAAACAAATTGAAACTTTGTTTTACTAACCAGATTGCAAGAGCAGAATTTATAAGCTGCTCTAACTACATATTCGTAACCGTTTAATTACCTAAGTTATAATTCACTGTGAGATGTGGGTAATAAAAAAAAATTGGTAATAAAAAGAAGGGTGAGTTCGTCTCGAACACGAAGGATTCTGTACCATTCACGGTCCAATATGAAATATTTTGAATAACATGAATAAGACGCTTTTGTTGCTTTTGTTGTGACGGGGGCATTTTTCCCTGTTTGTTTTGTTATTTGTATTTTTGTAATTTCAGATACTGAAAACTCCAATTACCCGTGACAGCTCATGAGATAATATTCAAAATAGAAAAAAGAAAATATTACTACAAATTTCTGTAATAGGTCGACTTGAAAATAAATAAATAGATTTGATTAAATTTGGAGGCAAGTAATCAATAATAATTACAAGATGAGATCTTAATGTTTAAGCAACGAAAACGATTTCAATGTAGCTAAATTATAAAAAAAAAGTGCATAATAAAGTTAAACTTTCTGGAGTCAGATATATAGATGTGAAGAGCGGCATATCTTTAGCGATATATAGGTAGGTACCGATATCTGTTGTGAGGTTTTGTAGGTGCTTTTCCAAAACTAACTTTGGTAAAATATAATTCTAGGCTGGTTAAGAGATCAACGCCAGATATTTATTGCTAAATTGAAACGTGTTGATTTTACTGGTCGCGTGTGTCACGAAGTGGAATCTTTAAGACTTCAGCCATTCTATTACAAGCTTCCTTATAGGCAGGTAGGTAGATATAGGTATGTTTCTTTTTATTTTCACTAAGCTCAAAATCACAACGGTCCCTCTAAAGAATTTTCTCGCCTACAAATTATTATATATGGAAACTACAGCATAATGTAATATAATACAAATAGATATAACATGAGTGCGGTCAATCTTTTTATGTGTCTTAAGGTCGTGTTATTATGTTACATACATGATATTTGAACGTGTATTTTATTAAAACATAATGAGAATATCAATATCATGTATCGGTGTAACAAATGTCTGCTCAGATTTTTTGTTTCGATTATTTTATTGCAGAAGAATTATTTAGTAACAAAAGTACGCTGCATAGTAACCAATACTCGAACCAAGTTTAATTTTATTGATTTGATGCATAACTACAAAGGTTAAGAGTAAAACATTATTTTATCACCAAAATCTCTAGAAGCGTTTACGAGACTTATTACAGTTTATTGTGCATGTTGTCTTTATACCGAAGTACCATTTTGCATAAACTACATTACATATAGTATTTTCTTAAACTTAAAAGATTTAAGTTTATATACATATATGGCAAGTTCTTGCTTGATACATGCATAAAAACAAGGTTTACCCTCGGGATCGTTCATTTTCGAGTTTTGCATATCAAACTGGTAAAATTGAGTTGTGAAATCAATGAGGTAAGCGTTTACTGCTCTTAATTTTTTATCCACTACAAATAAGCCATTGACGGCAATCTCAAACAATGGTAAGTGATGATGCAGTCTAAGATAGTAGCAGGTTAACCTGTTAGGGGTATGGTAAACCCATATCTCTTAGGGGTTTTTACGCGACATCGTGCCGGAACACTAAATCACTTGGCGACACGTCTTGTCGGTAGGGTGGTAACTAGCCACAGCTAAGCCTCCCACCAGACAAATAAATAGAAGTGTAATAAAATTTCATAGTTTTTATATTTGGCGTTGAGTTTTATATTAAATCGTTTGTTCCGTTGAAATTTAGACAAAACAAGGTACAGGTTTCAAGCACAGATTTCTCCATAATGTAAAAGGCGTGAGACAGACGCCTTATCCTATTAATTTGTATTAAGGCCCACTATGCCTTCGCGCTATGAGAGACGACTTGTTCCCAATAAGTCACACATATCCCTATATGTGTTGATAATAATGAGAACTCTTTTATAGGAATGCAACATCGTGTAAAACATCAAGTTTGATTCACTACTTTCTGAATTCTCGGAATACAAACATACGGAAGCTGAATTATTAAATATCTATCCAAATTCTGGAGATTATGTTAAATATTGTATAACATGGCTACCCTAGTCTTCATATAAGCCTGCGGCTTGAACGCGACGAGATGTCCAAAAAAGCGACCGTATTTACTTGCACGTTGCAAGATTACATTTAAAAAATCATTACTCTGAAATTACTCTTAATAATTATAAAACCTTGTTTGTTATTAAAAAACGCGTGAAGGCTTAAATTAAATTTAAAATTAATACTGAAATTGAAGAGAGTTAGATATTCATCAAAAACAAGGGTATTGTAACATATATATTTGACTAAATTTGGAGGCGTCAAATCGTATAAAGTACTAAAATAACAATTTATAAACATATTTTTTTTTTGTTTATTTGTTATAACGGAAACTACAGTTTTGCTCGTTATACTCGTATGTCTTTTATTTCGCTACTGTCACTACAAGTTAGCCCTTGACGCCCTGCATAATCAATTATTATCAGGTGAGATACCTGATAATAATTGATTATGCAGTCTAAGATAGTTGCGGGCTAAAATGTTAGGGCTAGTAAACCCATACTCCTAACGACGACATACTTCCACGCGACATCGTGCCAAAACGCTTCGCTTAAATCTACGCTTAAATCGCACATAGTTGTTCGGTAGGGTGGTAATTAGACACAACGGGAGCCTGCCACCAGACCAGACTCGAGCCGGGAATCGAACCCAGGATCTCCAACTTTATAATGCGGCTGTCCGTATATTTGCGGAGCACTCGAACAGATTAAATAATTAAGAAACACGTGTCCATTCTTGAAGGGTTTCTAGAATCTAAATTCAGGGTTTAAGAGAAGGCAGATGTCCGTGGATGAGTTAATGATGAACTTTCTCTTTTAATGCCCGTATATATTACCCGTTTCCAGGCCTTCGGCCAATTTGTTTAGGGGGGAAAAGAGTTTTCTCAACTATATTGCGCCTTGTCAAATTTTACAAAATCAAGGTATAGTAGCAGATAAATAGAGTTAGGTACTTAGTATGTGTTATGTGCTCGAAGCAACAAAATCCCGTGTCTATGAGACAGACCATAAACAGTCTGTTAAGAAGTACAGGCCAATGAATATTACGTGTAATAAGTAAAAAATAAAAAATATCATACCTTAACGTTCGAATGTTAAACATTATGACTAATAACAATATTGAAAAAATAAAACAAGAAAGAATAAGGAAAACTGTTTTTTTAATCGTTTCAATAGGATGTAGACTAGTGTGAATCCGAAATAACACCAACGAGGCATACAAACATGAGTTTGCATATGTAATAAAACATTCAACGCATAAATTATTTTCACACGACTCAATTAGTCACTGATATCATAAATTTTATAATTAATTCAATTGAAGTAATAAATTAAATGGAAGTTTATGTTATATTGCATGTTTAAAATAATTTAACTGTGCTAATAATTACAAAAATATAAAGGCTTATTGTCCATCAGCAAGTGGTGTATCAGGCAAAAAGATATCCATAGAAAAACTAACCAGCCTAGTTGCCAACATAGCTCAATGCCAAACTGAAGTGGCTTTGGACGAAACATGGAAAACCGATGGTTGTTGAGTTCCCAAGGTCATGGAATGGCGATCCTTCGTCAGTAAACGCAGTGTTTTTCGATCTCCCACCAATTGGTCTGATGAAATGAAACAAGTAGGGAGCCGCTGGAACCAAGAGGCCCAAGATCCTTCCTAAATATATATTATTTGTAAAAATACCTCCTTCGATATTATTTGTTCTCACTTGCATCCATATACAATAAGAAGTATGGCACTTTGTACCCACGATTTTAAAAAGGTTTGACTATGTCAAAGGATGATAATTTAAAAAAAATGTGGACCCAACATTAGGCCACCTCTATTCTGGGAGAGGAATAAAAAGAGGTAAATATCAATTTATGTTTATTAAGATTTCGATTGAAATCTTTCTTCGTTCCGTTACTGTTAAGGAGTTTAATAAAATCCTCTAAAAGTTGACACTTCAGTATTTAATACTAAGTGTGATAGCCTAGTGGTTAGGACGTCCGCCTTCCCCGAAAGGTCGGGGGTTCGAACCCGGGCACGCACCTCTAACTTTTCGGAGTTATGTGCGTTTTTTGAGCGATTAAAATATCACTTGCTTCAACGGTAAAGGAAACCATCGTGAGGAAACCTCCATGCCTGAGAGTTCATAATGTTCTCAAAGGCGTGTGAAGTCTACCAATCCGCACATGGCCAGCGCGGTAGACTATGGCCAAACCCTTCTCATATTGAGAGGAGACCCGTGCTCTGTAGTGAGCCAGTAATGGGTTGATCATGATGATGTTTTAGCAATTAAGGGGGTAGTGAAATAAAAAAAGCAACATTTGTATTAAGAATATCCGTTAAGAAAATATAATTTATAATTTTTTTAAGTCATGAGAATCAAACCCACAACCTTGCGATGGTCATGCGAACATTCTGCAAATGGTCCAATAAGTATTAACATTGTAATTCAATTAGGTCTATAGCAGAATTTTTTTTCCTCTGCTACCCATGTGGGTAGCTGTTTAGTTTAGGTTTCTTATTCTATCAACAATAACCACAAAATTTTATATAATATAATCTGAAATGCAATTCGAATATGAATATTAATCAGCCGATCTGCCAAATTGATCGTTGATTCGCGCCAGCGTCTCAAAAATTGGGGGTTATTGCAAAAATTTGACATTTAAAGTTTCTTTTTATCTCCAGAATGCATAGGGCAGACTGGCGGAGCGCATGTAAATAAAGTAAAACCGCCGATGAGCGTGTCATTAGTTATTGTCAAATTAAATTGGCACAAAAAGCATCCAAGATCGTGATTGTCGCGTCCTCATTCACGTAAATGTCATTTTTTATCTAAGCTCAAACAATCAATGATATCCGAACGTTTTATTAGTCATAGATTGGACAAACATTCTGAGTTTTAGAAATAAGTACCCATTCCTGCCTATGTTTATAGCGACAATGCGGCAAATGTGTCCCTTAAATCCCCAGTCCCTAAATATAAGTCATATAGTTTTATTATTAACTATTTTATCTTTTTTATAGAAGTTCATGTAACTTGTTATAATTTTGTTAAAATAATATTTTTATTTATTTTTATTACATAAAATATGTAATTATATATATTAACTATGTTAAATATATTATGTTCCTGCTTAGTACTTTGTGGATTTACAAAACAGCAACATTGAAAATTTTGTATGCAGATGAAATTGCGTAATTGTCATAAAAATGAAAACTTAACAAAGAGTGTTTAGAACTCTCATAGCTTTATTTTAAGTTAGCAAAATCAGACGTTTGAATTCAGTAATTTTTGACTTAGTTAGTTGAAACAAATCTATCTTGTTAGGGTGTAAGATTTACCTACTTAAAAGTTTACGTAAGGACCAAACGATTATTAGGCTTTTTGACAATTCCATACATATATGACAGATTAACATTAAGTAAGGCTCAGTGATGGTGTTAAAATTCGGAAAACATTATATTCTATGATCTCGTACGTAAAATAAGGACGAAGTCGCAAGCAATCGCAAGTATAGCAATACAATAAAATCCGCTCTAACCTTCGGCTAATAGCAAAGAGTGCAACAAAAGCGCAGACTCCGTGGAATGTATGGAAGGGATTACATCAATGGGCTCTCGTCGATGTCTCAATTTATCACGTCCGACGAGGTCTTGGGCGCAGCCAAATGTTGTAGTATAATAAAGATATGAGTTCTATTCTTCCATTTTTTCATCCTAACTCTATGAGATAAGATGATATGCGTTGACATAGTGAGTACGTAAAAACGAATTTCTAAAAAAAAATTTTAGATTTAAGGTTGTTAATATATTTAATTGGTCATGGATAAGCAGATGTAACTAATTATAATTAAGAGATAAATTTAAAGATTATAAAATAATGACAGTGCATAGCTAATATATATATGAAAATTTAATGTAAGTCCATAAAAATATTAATAAATTCAAGAAAATAACGACTGTAATGCACTGAACATTAGAAGTAAAAGTAAACTTGTAGTACCGTTTAGTAGGCTGCACAAAATTAGTAGTAAGAAATTGTATTTTATTTTATAATAAATCACCTATTGTTATCTTGGAGATGTCTATCTATAAGTTCAAAGTTTTTATAAAACGAAATCTTATAGAAAAATCATATTACGATATTAAGGATTATAAAAAAGAAAAAAAGCTTGGGTGTGAATTGCTCTATCTGGTATCTACTATAATTTATTATTGATTATGTGAGATGGTTATAACAAAAAAAACCGGCTATGTTTGTTGTGGGTTTCTTCTGAGACCTGGGCGCGATTTGAGCCCTCTTCGCTTTAGCTTTAAGTTTCGAATGTAGTTATCACCATCAACTCACTACAATGTATGTTATTGTTTTAACAAAAGTGCCTTTTAACGTGTTATTTGACTAAACGATTGATTGATTGATAGGAGTAATCTAATCTTTTTACCATGGGATTTCGCCGGAATTTGGCCAGTAATTTTGTAGACAGCCTCCGAAGGAAGCCGGTGGAAACAATCCGAACGAGGTTGCGAGGACACCAGGACCACGATCTTAAGTAATGAAGGAACGATTGGAGAGAGAGAGAGAGTGTTGGTAGAAAGAGTGCATGAAGTGTTAAGGCTATTAGATAAATATATCGTGGGAAACGGGTAAACAGGGCGTATTAATTCGCTGTTAACTTATTATTGCTCATTAATAAGATCTTATTGCCAATTAATGACCTTGAAATGGCCGATGGCGGGCTTTAATTGAAAAATTAATTAAGTCTTTTTTAGGTAAAACATCAAAGCCTAGACTTCATGGATTGGTTCAATTTTCGGTTAAAGACGATTTAAAAACATGCGAGTTCAAAGCACCGTCCATTTTTTTTTTTAACTTAAAGCGTTAATTAATATCAGAAATGAACAACTCGTAACAAAACAAACATACGGTGTAGACTTCTACTTCTGTAATAGCGCAACAATCATAATGGCATCCAAGTGGCGAATAACATGTGGTTGTTGCAGCTAAGTAACACGCCTAGGAGCCGAACTAAAATGTAGTGATATTAAGATAAGTTTTTACATACTATGATACGTTAAAAGTGATGAGTATTTTAATAAAAGGCATTGAAATCTTGATTGCGCACGAAATGCATATTATGACGTCAACTTTGACACCTATTCATATAACATAGAACTGTAAGGAGTTACAATTTTAATAAAATTTATTTATCTCCTCTTACCTCTACCTTAACAGGATAAAAACCTATTTTGCTAGAGTAGCCTAATACAAAGGTATATAATGCATATAAAAATTGCCTAAATTTAAATATTCCGGTAACATATCATCCATGATGTCACTTTTGTGAGTTCACTCAGATTGCAACTGAATAGGTCCAGTCTCTCTGCGACATCGTGCACAGTGATAAATAAATATATCTATTACCCCTTTTATAATATATCTACTATATAGCTACTATACTACTATAGATAGCTTAGTATAATTTTAAGTGGCATGTGAGATGGTGATAACATAAAGAAAATTTACCGGCTAAGTTTCTTGTGATCTTCTTAGACCGGGGCGCGTTTGGAACCCTCATAGCTTTAGTTTTAAGTTTACGAATGTAGTTATCACCATCAAATCGCTACTATGTAAATTATTGACGCGTCAAAAATCCTTCGCGTCCTTTTTAAGGACTATTTGAATAAAGATTATTTGAATTTCGATTTATTTTTTATTTTTTACTCCTAGTAAGTACAAGTGATCTATTTTCATGACTAGTTGTATTCGCTAAGACTATTTTGTATTCAAATACAATTTTGAGTTGAATTTGACCTCGCGAAATGCATTATATATAATACATTGGCCCTGATAAAAAGACGGTTTTTATTAATAAAACATTTTAGAATTAATGCGAATATGCAAGGCTTCGGTTTCTTGTCAATGTAGTATGAAAAATAATATTGCATACTTAAAAAAAACCCGAGCTATGCATTAACAAAAGCAAGTATACCCGACCTAGTGGTCCGATAGTTGGATTGCGCATGTCATCTCCTCGAGGGCCGTCGCTGAAAGCTTGTCTGGGCCCCTAGCCGCCCGCCGACGCGACCTGCCGAATGTTATTTACACAGACATGCCTTTTAATTATTCTCGTTTATTTGTGTCTGGTTGTAAAATTATTATACCGTCTTGATAAATTAAGCGTGATCTTTTATTTTTGCTTGAACCTGGATTACGCTCGCGTATACATGAATGCGGTGATAGCCCAGTGGTTAAGGCGACAGCCTCCTAATCAGAGGTCGGCGGTTCGCATCCAGGCACGCATCCTCTAACTTTTCGGAGTTATGTGCGTTTTAATAAAAAAGAAATATCACTTGCTTCAACGGTGAAGGAACACATCGTGAGGAAACCTGCACGCCTGAGAGTTCTCAAAGGCGTGTGAAGTGTGCCAATCCGCACATGGCCAGCGTGGTGGACTATGGCCAAACCCTTCTCGTGAGCCGGTAATGGGTAGATCGTGATGATGATGATGATACATGAATAAGTGGATAACTATCTGCTGTTATTAATACTACACGCTCTGTAGTGAGCCGGCAATGGGTTGAGCACGGGTTTCCTCTTAATATGAGAGGGGTTTGGCCATAGTCCACCACGCTAGCCATGTGCGGATTGGCAGACTTCACACGCCTTTGAGAATATTATGGAGAACTCTCAGGCATGCAGGTTTCCTCACGATGTTTTTCTTCACCGGGGTTTGAATTGCTCTAACTCCATAGATAATAATTTTTTTTTTATGTGAGGTGGTTATACCAAAAAAAGCCGGCTAAGTTTATTGTGGGCTTCTTGTTAGACCTGGGCGCGGTTGGAACCCTCTTAGCTTTAGTTTTAAGGCGCTGTGTATAGTGAAATTGAGTCGAATGAGTATCGTTTTCTGCAAAATCTATAGCTCATAACATTATGAAAAAAAATATGGTTACACTTGATCGTATTTCTGACGTGATGGCCGATTTAGAAACACGATTTAACAAAGTTTACTAGATAAAAAAAAATTGCAATCGCACCTCTGAAAATACTTAAATACTAATTTTTCTCAGTTATGCCTAAATTGATTAGGGTGAATTAAGTACAATTATTTGTGATATATTAATAAAGTAATTGGCCGATTTACATTTTGCATAAAACGTATATTATAATTTTAATAATTTTTATTACGATTTGGCACTTAGGTCCTTTGCATCCCAGTATCGGCGTCCTTGTTACTCGTACGCAAACCGACAGTGATCGCTGAGGCGCGTTGCTAGGTGGACCTGTGACCAGCTGCGATCGCCCGTCATTCAAACATTATTTTCGATTACATTAATTAAAAATTTGTTACAGGAATTTATTTCGTTTATATTAATTCATTTAAACATAGTGTCTGTAATAAAAGGTGTAAATACGTGTGTTTATAAATAGTTCTGGGAATCTAATCATATTATTACAGTAAAATCAAATTGCTTAAGGTAATAATGTACCTTAATTTCACCCTGACTTTAATAAGAACTGTGGCTCAGTTGAGTCACGCTCACATGTGGTGAATTAGATAAGCGGGAGTTCGGATCCTAAAAGGTTTCAATAACTTTTTTTTTCCGTAAATATTTTTATATTTTTTATTATTTTCGTATTTTGTATTTTTGAATATTTTTTTTATTTTAATATATCAATTTTGAACAGATAAAGTTTTTTGAAGATTGATTCTGATGAACCGTCAACCGTCATTGTTTTACAAGAGTGAGGATAATTATTTGCTTGACCTGAGTAATAATCAAAAATACCGCCGCTAGCAATTCGGCGTATGCTGCCTACTTTAGATTTAAATACGCCGACTTCATTGGAGGTACGCCGACTACTTTAGAGGTTTGCTGTCTATTTTTATCAGTCAGCATGCGTAGTAGTATTTTTGTGTTCATTAGAGTTTCCCGTGGTTAGTTTTTGAGATTGTTTCAATAATAAAATAAAATAAAATAAAAAAAGCCATTTATTCTACTACCAAGTCAATAAAAATAATAAATTATGTCAATGTTTTTTTTTTTCTTACAAGTATCAGTCAAATTTTATATTGTAACTAGCTGACCCGGCCACGCGTTGCTGTGGCTAAAGTTTTTGTTATATTACATTATACTAAACAATCTAAGAGGAACAATAAGAGAACATCAGTCACGGAGTCCACTATACATTTTCACACAGATGGTATTTGTAAAAAAAAAAATGGTGATCTCCTTATTTGACTTTCTACTACTATAACCCTTTAGTACAACGAAATTATTTACGAACAAAGACGAAAATGTTGATGTTGGTATACAAATTCACTGGATTGAGATTTGAAGGGGAAGTACGTTGAACACAATTAATTAAAATGTTCTTACACTTGATATTAAGCAGAAATCAATAGGTACAAAATAAAAATTTATCAGATTTATTATTTCCATTTAATTTTATAACATATATAAGTATACTACAGTATAATACAGTAAATAACATGTGACGCTTAAACTCATGAATGAGGTAGGCAAGGCAGACAGTCTTAAACTTTTAAACATTAATATCTATTTTTTTGAATTATAAATACTTTCAATTTCAATTTAATTTAACACCAATCGGTGCACAATGTTTTTAATTAACCTGTCTTTAGCTAACACAAATAGATTCGACGGTTTCCCAACACGTGAACACGCTACATATAGTTGCCCATGAGAAAAACATGGATTTTCCAAATCTAAACCACAAATGGACATTGTTTGACCTTGAGATTTATTTATAGACATGGGAAAAGCTAAACGAATTGGAAACTGTAGCCTTTTGAAGGGTATGGTAGAATCTGATGGTATCATCGGAATACGTGGCAGCAGGACCACTTTTCCTTTAAACTTCCCAGCCAAAATGGTTGCTTCAAGAATGTTTCCGGTGATCTTTTTGATGACCAAACGCGTACCGTTACATAATTGAGGTGGATTCAAATTACGGAGGAGAATAATAGGGGAACCAATCTTTAATCGAAGATTATGTGGTGGCATTCCAGGGATATCTAATGAATTTAAATTTCAATCGGAAAATTTACACTTTCATTTTCATCAACAACAGTATCGATTGATTTAAAAGACATCAGATCGCCTGGTAACAACTGTTGTATCTGGAAGTTAATTTCGTCAACATCAACGTTTTTGGCTGCCAAAATCGCCCTTTGACTAAGCCATTCATGATTCAAATAATTATTCTGTATATCCGGGAAAATACTCTGAATCAATTCATTTTTATCCTGAACAACAGTGCAAAAATTGTCTGGTAGTTTAATGCATTGCGTATTTGGTTGCAGTTCTATTTTACCGTTCCCAATATCTAGTAGTTGTTCGGAAAATATTTGTGCTAATGGATCATTTTGCAATTGTACTCGCATATTTATGGTCAATCGAAGTGAAATAAAAACAATAAAAAAAAATATTGGTACAACTATTGAAAAAGTGTAGGAAATTGTGTATCATTTTTGCATTGACATTTTAATTAAATTTTATAATTATGTGATAATACTTACATACATATATTCAAATTAAATTATAAAGTTTTGATCAATGAAGCACAAATAAGTAAAAAACAGGATTAATATCACTGTATTATCTTCATTATAATATGAATTCAATTTACACTTCAGTCTAAGTAACACGTGCTAACACCAAAAATTTAAAAAGTGCAAATAATTGAATTATACGGTATTTCGTTTACTACAAAATAAATTTAATTAATTTTATAGCGTCAACAACACGTGGTAATTATGCTGTTAAAATGTAGCTTATATGACACGTTCGTAGATTTACCATAGCAGCGCCATCTATTGATTACTTACTCAACCCAGTCGAAAGGTAATGACATTTGTTAGAATCATTTGGAGTTAACAGATAATTGTGACTGTCAAATAATAACAGACAAATAATTAGCAATAAATTAAAATTGCGACTATAATTTGAGATTTAAACTATCCTATCTCTCAAGTTGGATCGAACTGCACATGGTGTGCGAATTTTGTTATAATCGGTTTAGTGGTTTAGGAGTCCATTGAGGATAAACATTGTGACACGAGATTTATATATATTAAGATATCACAAGTGTTTGGTAGAAGTCGCCTCTCTGGCGTAGGCCTCCCCCAGCTCTTTCCAAGTCTTTCTTTCCTTAGCTTCTCTGGTCCATAACGGGCCACTGACTTGAAGGAACAAGACCGCCCACCGTCTTCTTGGCCTTCCTCTTTTTCTTTTGCTACTACGCGGAATCCAATCTGTGGCAATTTTTGTCCATTTTGTATCTGTCATCCTGCAGATGTGACCAGCCCATTTAAATTTAAGCAATCGTATTTGGCTGATGACATCTTTGACCTTGGTTTTTTTTCCGAATATTTATGTTGGTCACCTTGTCAGATAGTTTGATACCCAGCATGCTCCTCTCCTTTTTTTTTATCCAGCAGTTGCAGATGATATCCGGCCATAATTCTTTATAAAATAGTAATTTCACACATATGCCACTTGTCTAAATATACTTGTATACACTCTAATTATACATGACTTTTTCATTATAAGTTATCTCATTTATAAATATTTCCCATTGGATATATTAATATTTTTGTTAGAATGGTCAAGCTCCAAGATTCCTCTTGTCTTTTTTCACTTTGGGCAGTCTGGTACAGTTAAATGAACTGCTAACGGATTTGGATGATGTTTTAGCCGCAATTTGTAGTTTATACAGAATGTTGGATTTCCTGCTTCACAGTATAGTGATACATCTGCGTTCATGGATCTCGCTATTTCTTATTGCCAGATTCCAAATTGCCAGATTGGTCTGAGTAAAGCCTTGTAGATGAGAAGTTTGTTGTCAGTTGTGAGCTTTGCGTTTCTTGAGAGTAACCAATACAAACCAGTGTACTTAAGTTTCAGTTCGACCTTCTTTGCTACAATATTTTGTCGACAAGTCATCGTTCTATCCATATCTATAGTAAGAAAGGTTCCACAAGAAAGTGTGACAACCACCGGACTTTGGCTTTAATCTCCCACGCTAGCAAATCGCCACTTTAATCAAAAATCAAAAGGCAAATCTCTGAAGAACAGGCAGGCTTTGTTAAGGGGTACCCGCGAACAGATAGTCAACATCAGACTAATTATAGAGAAAAGCTACGAATTTGACAATCCTGTCATCATCTGCTTCGTAGACTATAGCAAAGCTTTTGACTGGACCTGCATGTGGAAGGTTCTCTTAGAACTGGGTGTACCTCAGCATCTTGTGGCACTACTACAAACCTGATACAATAACAGCCAAGGTTCCGTCAGATTAGATAAGACCATGACAAGCTCATTTTACTTCAAAAAAAGTGTGCGTCAGGGATGCATTTTGTCACCCATACTTTTTAATGTTTATGTTTAGTTCATAATCCGTCGCACTTGTGAATCTTAGGATGGGGGCATAAACATTGGAGGCACCACAATTACTAACTTGCGGTACGCTGATGACACTACACTTTTGGCATCCAATGAAGCAGAAATGGTGACTCTCCTTAGTAAGTTGGAAAATGTAAGCAAGGAACTTGGTCTTTCCATTAATCCATCTAAATCAAAGATCATGGTTGTGGGTCGAAGTGGCAAACTTAATCTGACGGGTGCACTCAAGTTAGAAGTTGTGGATAACTTTATTTATTTAGGCTCATGTATAACAAACAATGGATCTTGTGAACAGGAAGTGCGCAGGCGAATTGGTATGGCAAAGAATACCATGTACCAGCTATCCAAGATCTGAAATAGCAAGAGCATATCAATTCGCACCAAGCAAAGACTAGTAAATGCTCTGGTTATTTTCCATATTTCTATACGGTTCTAAAACATGGACTCTTCGGGCTACAGATCGCAAACGCACTGATGCTTTCGAGATGTGGTGCTGGAGGAAGATACTAAAGATACTGCATTCAGGACCAACGCATCTATCCTGAAAGGGTTGAAAATTACAGCAAAGCTGAAAACTATATGTATCAAGCGCACCTTGAAATACTTCGGACACAGCCCTGGGAATTTAGGAAACTACTCGTAACGGGCAAAGTGGAGGGAAGAAGGCCAAGAGGACGTAGCCCCATGCGTTGGTCCGATCAGATCAGCACTGCACTCGGTACATCATTCCACGCCACACCACATAAAGCCGGAAACAGAACCATCTGGAGAAACATCATACGGAAGAAGATGATCCATGCTAAGGATCGCGACCCTCAGTAATGAGAATGACGATGCAAAGAGACATCTTTCTATGGAAGACGATTGTGGGGTAGTTGTTTGGTGCTAAGCCTAACTGGAGGGCAGTCACCTGATCTCAGAGTGAACGTTTTGTGCTGTGATTTCAAAGCAATAGCTAGAACTTTCTATTTATC
The DNA here is from genome assembly GCA_928268935.1 of Lasiommata megera. Taxonomy (NCBI): domain Eukaryota; kingdom Metazoa; phylum Arthropoda; class Insecta; order Lepidoptera; family Nymphalidae; genus Lasiommata; species Lasiommata megera. The sequence continues at coordinate 10,437,578 of OV743326.1, forward strand.
ATGGATGGACAAATGTCTGAGTTTCTTGGAGGCTTTTTTGTAGCATTTCAGATGCTTTTGCAGGTTTCTCGTAAGAAGCAAGTAATGTAGTATCATCAGCGAAGGTTTCTACAGATACTCTACAAGTTTTTGGTAGGTCGACTATAAATAATGTGTATAGGATTGGACCTTTTTTTTTTTTTTTTTTTTTTTTTTTTTTTTTTTTTTTTTTTTTTTATCCACTACAAGTTAGCCCTTGACGGCAATCTCACCTGATGGTAAGTGATGATGCAGTCTAAGATGGTAGCGGGCTAACCTGTTAGGGGTATGGTAAAGCCATACTCCTAATTGGTTTCTACACGACATCGTGCCGGAACGCTAAATCGCTTGGCGACACGCCTTTGTCGGTAGGGTGGTAACTAGCCACGGACGCAGCCTCCCACCAGACCAGACTCGAGCCGGGAATCGAACCCAGGACCTCCAACTTTATAATGCAACAGCGCGCGCGCTGCGCCACGGAGGTCGTCAACACTGAGCCATGAGGTACTCCAGCTTTAATATAGTAGAATCTAGAGGTACATTCACCTTCTGTGACCTTAAAAATTTAAACTAGTAAAGCAAAGTAGGTGTGTGGTAGAAGCATTTTGATTTTCCGAAACAAGCCTTGTTGCCAAACTTTTTCAGGCTTGTTGTATATCAAAGAAAACATACAGTTTTCGTTCATGTGCTTTTCTTATGATTTGACATACTCGGTGAACTTGTTCAATAGTTGCAGTTTGTCAATAGGTCTCTTCTAAAACCGAATTGGTGGTCAGGCAGTATTTTTCTGTCAGAGATTACATGCAGTAGGCTATTTAGCATTATCTTTTCAAGTGGTTTGGATAACGGTGGCAGCAAACTTATAGGTATGTCTATAAGACGTAACTTTACTAGAAGATTTACCAGGTTAGCAGATCAGAGATTTGAGGGATTTCCACAACAGTGGGAAATAACCAATTCTAATTATGCTGTTGGAATGGACAGTACGATACATAAGGCCTTTTTTTGGAGGTTCTTTCATTACTCTTTTGTCTATTAGGTCAAATCCTGGAGCTTTCTTGTCTTTGAGTGTTGTGACTGCCCTTCGAATCTCCTTCGGTGCGACACACTTAAGAGGTAGATATAGCTGGAAGTCCTGATCCAATATCTTATGAATTCCAGATTCATCTGCATCTGCTAATTCCATATTTGGTGCGAATAGTATTACAAATGTAAGTATTACAATCTTCAATAGGAGAGGTAGAAACAGCAGGTCGAGTAATATTTATAATTCCTTTCACAGAGAATATCTACGGGCTTTAGTAGGAGAGAGCGATTCAATGCTAGTTTTATTTGTATCATCCTCAGCTTCTACAATCACATATTTTAAGGAATGTCCATTAGGACATTAATATACCCTTATACTTTTATGTTATGTATTTTTTCCACTTTTCTTTTTGTCCTTATATTATGCAATTAAGTTGGTTAAAATAAATAAAAAATAAAATAGCTACATAATTTTCTTTTCGCTTGGTGGCCATCGCTTTCTATTGCCATGGATAAATATATAGAATAAGTGTAATGGGCATGAGTCGAAATGCCCACATAAAAAAAAGCTGATTTTTTGACCAGGTACCCTCCCCAAAACACCTCACTAAACTTTCATCACATATTCTAGGAACACAGCAAAGGACAAGCATATCAACAACATTTTTTATTTATATAAAAAGATGGATCGTTTACTCCGAATCATACAAGTAGGTAGTAGGAAGAAATACCAATTTTCCAAATTTGAAATTTTGATTGAATTTGAAATCCGATGTTTATCAGCGAAAATTTAATTTTTATGTACGAAAATTATTGTAAACAATATAAAAACATAAACAAGATAAAAAAAAGCATATTTTGTTTAAGATGCGAAAATTTCGAATTCACGTTGTATTAGTCCAGACGACCGTTCAAACAAGTGACGAAATTAAGGTAACGTATCTATACCTATAGTTGATAAGACTTGTCGCGAGCCGTTTATTGCAACTGTTATGGCGAGCTGCACTAAGTATTGCGCGAGGTGGGCGGGGCTAACCGTCCGCTACTGCCGCTGCTTCACCCCCTCAAATACCTAAAGTTTGTCTATACAGAGCGCCTTAAGTTGGCGAGTGTAGTTATCACCTCATAAATTAAATAATGAAAAATATACTATATATGAACGATTCATAGATGCCTGTAATAGGTTTGCATGAATAAAGCTATTTTTGATTTGATTTGATTTTGATTTATTTATGCTATGTACGTGAAGTGGATTTTCTTAGGAAATCTACCCGTGTCTTCTAATACGGAAAATAGAAACATTTTACTTGATCGTGGGCATTATTAGGGTATCCACACATATATCATCAGCTCTTAACAACATTAGTTAAAAGACATGCAAATTATTCGGCTTATCCACATGAATTAATTAGCCGGAGGCGGGTCTCCTCTTTGCCATTATCTCTGAATAAGCTTCGCGATAGGCCGTATCAAGCACTTTAGATATAAAGGGTGGACGAGAAGTGGCCTCACAGCAACATTTTTTTTTTAAGTTACAAAGCTATTTGGAAAGGGTACTAAATACCTACAAATAAAAAATTCAAATTCAAAATAATCTTTATTCAAATAGTCCTTAAAACGGCACTTTTGACGCGTCAATAATTTACATAGTAGTTATTTCATGGTGATAACTATATTCGTAAACTTAAAACTAAAGCTATGAGGGTTCCAAACGCGTCCCGGTCTAAGAAGAAGACCACAACAAACTTAGCCGGGTTTTTTTATTTTCGTTATCTCACATAATGAACAATAAATTATAGTAACCATGGAGATAGAGCAATACACACCCAAGCTTTTTTATCGTTTATATAATCCTTAATATCGTAATATGATTTTTCTTCAAGCTTTCGTATTATAACTTTGAACTTATTGATAGACATCTCCAAGATATCAATAGGTAATTTATTATAAATAAAATACAGTTTCCTTACAGAATTACAGATTGTAAGCTCATGCTAAAGGAGAACTTGTTCCGTAAATTTTCATAGAAACAAAACTTTTAGAGAAACAACAAAAAAGTTGACCTTGAAAATAGGCATGGTTGTCACCATGACAAGCGGTGTACATTTGAGTTTGAGATCACGGATTACTGTGACTACAGGAAAAAGGATATGCTCCTAAGTAATATTAAATCAATAATTCACACACAGGTGGACATCAAACGAGTCGCAGGGAGCCGCTGGATACAAGTGGCCCAAGACCGTGGCCATTGGAACTCCCTACAAAAGACCCATGTCCAGCGGTGGACGTCAATCGGTTGAAATGATGATGATGATGAATTCACACACACGTTCATACGTTCACGCAAACACATGTAACTATTCTATTATATGTGTGATTTATAAGTCATAAATATTAGGGTTGTCATTTGTATTTATAATTTATTTTAAATGGAAAATTAAACACGTATTTGAAATTATATTTCTTTATCTAAATAGAAAAAATGTTTTTAATGTGATGGATCTTCTACCACTTTTTCAAATAACTTCAATATACTAGGCCTTGTATAGCCTAGCGCCTGGCTATCTCACCAGATGGTAAGTTATGATTCAGTCTTAGGTAGCAGGTTAAACTGTATAGATGTATATTGAAAGATTTGTCGGTTTACATCGATATGTATCGTACCGGAACGCTCAATTGCTTTGTCGCATGTATTTTGCTTTTGTATGTATGCATGTATGTAGGGTGGTAACTAGCCACGGGAAAAGGGCCGAACCGACCAGACCACAGAAAATTTATGAATTATATTAATTTCCAGATTGAACCTGCCAGGAATAGAAATCGGATCGGAGTCAAGAACTATGAAATAGGAATGGTAATTCCTGGGAAAGTGGACTACGCTGAATCGTTGTTATTTTGCTGCATCAAACAAAGATAAACAAACAAACAAACTTACATACTAATAATACGTAAAATTAGAAGTCTACCCAAACAAAAGGTCAAACAAAAAGTGCCAACTTTTTGGTTTTAATATGTCCATAATACAATAATAATTCGTAAATATATGTTGTTCATCAATAATTAATATAATATAATAATGAATGAATACACTTCTATTTAAATATTTTAATTCAATGTATGAAGTAGATATTGATGCCGAATCTGTTGTACGAAAACTATAAACTAAATTAATAGGACAATACTATGTTTGGATGTGCCAATTTTGTCTATGTTTGGAGATTTAAGATTGGCAACATTATGTATACACATAGATAATGGTGCCAATCACCGTTATCTATGTGTATAGATAATACACACTTTTTTTTTCTTTTTTTTCGGACTGTCTATTAGCTGTACAAACTCTATTGGTTGCTACATCGTAACCGGGCTGTTTGGCGAGCTTCGGAAAGAAGCTCTGCCAGAAGAAATTTTGAGCCCTAGGGCTCGAAGAAACTAAGGGAACGACTGCCTAAGGGCGCCTCCTTTGAGGCCGAACCTCGGCTTAGGCGTCGTTTGGGATAACGGGGGGTCGGACGGTGAGTGTAATACACACCGCGTGGCATCTAAACATGAGATAGGGCTACTCTCCTCCAGCATTTTAATTACATTTGCCTACTTTGTGTTCGAAACGGTGATAGCCTAGTGGTTAGGGCGTTAGTCTCCTAATCAGAGGTCGGCGGTTCGAATCCGGGCACGCACCTCTAACTTTTCGGAGTTATGTGCGTTTTAAAAAATTAAAATATCATTTGCTTCAACGGTGAAGGAAAACATCGTTAGGAAACCTGCACGCCTGAGAGTTCTCCATAATGTTCTCAAAGGCGTGTGAAGTCTGCCAATCCGCACATGGCCAGCGTGGTGGACTATGGCCAAACCCTTGTCATATTGAGAGGAGACCCGTGCTCTGTAGTGAGCCGGTAATGGGTTGATCATGATGATGATGATGATGACTTTATGTTCAAATTTCAACTATCTAGTGACAGACAGACTTATTATTTCTGGTGTTATTCATACAAACAATAAACTACTATTGTTAATGCAACCAAAAAGTGCACAATATATCTTACTCGTCATATTAAAAATATACTTGAAGTAATTTTAAGTGAAAAAAATCGCGTGGTTATTGTTTTAAAAAACAAAATACCCTCCATTCGTAACTGCGGCACAGTCGCGACTGCCTGCATCCCGAGCACACCCCGAGATCGAGGCGCGTAGGCATAGCCCGCGTTTCGTCCGTTTGTATGAAGTTGGAATACTGTGTACATAATATTACCGTGACACTGTGGTCCACATTGATAATGGTGCCAATCATAAGTTGATTAGCAGTCACAAGAGACGTGACTGTTAATTAGAGTCAATGAAAAACATGTGTCCACGTCAAAATGTGACCACTCCGCGCCCTAAACCTCCTATTAGTCGTTAGTCCACTACAGATTGACTGGCCACCGCCGTTCACTTACCGCCGTTAACTAGCCAATTTGTTGAAAATATACGCGTGTGTATAGGAAACAAAAAGTTTGCAAATTTCCATTAATCTGTAAAAGACAATTAATTTGGCATAACGTCGTGTTTTGTCATACTTCAACTGACAGCACAATTAAAATGTTAGAGCGTGACGAAACACTGCATAAGTATTCCAAAGTCATGCCACTTTTACTTATATAACCTTCAGGTATAATCCTTATTTTTGGATTTTTTTATTAACTTGCTTAGTTATACCTACCTTAGTTATAGTTCCTTAGTTATACCCACGTTGATAAGAAAAAAGGGTCTAATTTATCCAACAGAAAAGAAGCTGCGTTCAAAAGTATTACCATCGTGTATTTAGTGTCGCAGCGTGATGTAACAACCCAATTACTAAGATTAATTTAATCTTATGCGTACGAATGAACTAGTTCAATTAAATATGTTATTTATTCATAATATGAAGCATAAACTTTCCTTGAGACCAATAATAATAAACACTTGAACTTTATAGACTCATGTAAGATACGTAATTTATCTCATATTACAATTTATTTGTAGCTTCTTAATTAAGAGCCTATATTATAAACTTTGAAAATTGGGTGAGATCTCTGCTATCTTGGGGAACAAGATATTCCAAATATGTATGTAAAGTCCGGAAAAATAGACGGTTCCCGCCATTACTTTTTTATTTATATTTTTTTATACAGATAAATATGAAAAAACAAAACGTTACGTATGTATTATTTACTCTGTGAACGAGCTGAAAATTACAGTTACACGTGATATGTTTATCACAGCACGAGCGTCGATTGAGTTGTGAATTGGTGACTTTCCTGGGTTGAACGAACTCCTCATCATATTAATTATGAGGATAAGAATAAGGTAAAAATATGGTAGAAAAATCTATTATCCTGCATCTCACATTTGCGTAGGATATTTGTTCGCGTATTTTCTTATCATTACAATCAGGCTTGAGAATCATTAATGAACTGCTCATTTTAAGTGAGAGATTGGCGGGAACTGTCAAATCAATCGCCGGGAAATGTAGTTTATAAATTTGTTTGGCTGGGACATGATATACTTTTAATAGGCTCTAGGTTCCTGCTAATTCAAAAAAATATGTTATAGTCTGTTATTTCATAGGCGCAGATTGTCTTTATGTGAATTGTTATTAACAGTTCTGAACTTTTTTTTTAATTACTTTTACATTCACGGGCCAGTGTTCATATGCAGTTTTCAAATTTTTAAAACTATCTTAAGTTATTAATAGACAGTTATCATACAACTATAAGCTAGTAGATGTTTTAAATTAGCACACTGCGCTGCGATCGCAAACCGAATAATGCGCTGTGTAGCCCCAATTTTAATGCTCAATACTGACCATTATCAAATTCCGGGACAGGACTTGAACCGCACAAATATGTGGGCGGTCAGTCGCTGCCAAGAATTTGGTTGAATCGACGACTCTACATAGCACTTGTTAACCTCGCTATTATTCTGACTTTGTTATATGCACGTGTGTGTTTATTATTTAAGCTTTTGAACAATGCCGATGCAATGGAGTTTTCATATCAAATCATATGTTGTGAAGAACATACACACAAACACACACACACGAACGAACGCACGCACGCGCAGTCACATACTGCATGTTACTGTACAGTGTACATTGTAATACGTGAACAAATAAATTTTCATTTCATTCAATACTTTATTCTTATTATTATCACTCTTATGAAACGTTATTGGAACGAAGTTCCTTATCGCGCGTTGTGAAAGGGGGCTAGACGGAAAAAATTCTTACGAAAAGTTGTCACGACACTTTTTGTTATTGTAAGCTGTGCGGCGTCGCATGTTTCTCTGTCTGTCTCTCTCTCTCTTATAGAAAGCAAGCCAGATATTTTCATTTCTATTTCGCATTGAACAGTGTGGTGTCGCGACGATTATTTTTGTTGAGTGTATACAGGTTTTTTGTAAATAATAAATAATAAAAAATAATAATAATATGAATCCTGACAGTGTTTCTGCACAAGTTCCGGATATTGCTGATGGAGTACAAAATTGAGCCTATAAAAAATATTATTATAACTTAAATAAAATAAAATTTTATTACAATTCCTTCACTAATTAATCGAAAGGAACTTCGTTCCATCCGGGTGTCCCTTGACACCTCTCAAGTTTTTTATATATTTTGCATCAAAGTGTGATAAATTTTAAAGCTGGAGGTATTCGTAATGACAGAGACTCTGGACTAACTCGATAGGTACTATGGGCAATGAAATTATAAAAAATAATTGCTCAAATATTTTATTACCTATTTTATTAGTTCGCTGCTTATTCTAATTACACTTAATTTGTACACCACAAGTAAAGAAAGAATACAAAAAATCAGACACAAAGAAAGAAGCAGAATACAAAAACGCAGCTTATGTAACTAAAACGTTAAATGAAAATACTTTTTTAAATATTGTAGCGGTAATACAGAAATCTCTACTATATACGATTCACGAGACACAGCCCGCTGACGGACAGATGGACGGTAGGGGTCCTGATTTTAAACACACAATATATTTCTGTGTCGCGGAATATAAAAACCTGTGTAGGCGGCAGGAATGCTTAAATAAAATGGTGACTGCTCACACAATTTGAATATTACAATGTAACACCTAAAATATTGCATGTTGTTAGTTCATTTTGTTTGGTTTTTTTCTAATGCCATGTTCCTACATAGTAGATTGATCGGTTGGTACCGGTTTTTAGTGGTACCATATTGTGGGTATGAACTTTGGTGGCTTATATTTCGATCATTTAAAAATACTTATTTGCGATCAGCTAACATAACATATATTAACGTTTATTTGGGTAAAGAGGTAGTTACTTCGAAATCACAGACATGCACATCTAATTTATTTATTTGTATAATAGCTGATGCCCGCATGGTGGACTATAGTTTTCCAACATATATTTAAAAAAAAACTACCCACCGACCTTAGCTGTATAAAAATATATGAGCGAATTGGTCCAGCCGCAAAAAGTCTAAAAATTTTTTTCAACATGTTCCCTTCTCAGTTAAAATTATTGTAGGATTTATTACCAAATAGCGCCAAATTTGAACGCTGTTTTCTTATCTATTTTTTTTTCTGTAATTTTGTGCGTTGTATAGTCAAAATTCATTCATTCAATTTAACCATCTCGCCGTAAGTTTTTTTTTCAAAAGAGTTTGGTTTGACGGAGTGCGACGGAGAGTGTCTCTGGGTACAAAAATACAAACTTAAAGGTATGGTCACTAGTTTTAATTGTTATTTGATATAAATTTTATTTTTAACGTATTCGCTACGCTAGATTGATCGTAAAGGCAATTGAATCAACAAGTAGAACGATATTAGTTTGATTTAGTGCCTATCCAGTCGGTGGGCTTAGTAGTAAATTAAAACTAAGCTCACTGCAATTTAACATAAATCAAACTGTGAACTTCTAGCTAGCTCACATTTATTTCAGTGGACCGATGTTAAAAACAATAAAAATATCACTTGCTTCAACGGTGAAGGAAAACATCGTGAGGAAACCTGCACGCCTGAGAGTTCTCCATAATGTTCTCAAAGGCGTGTGAAGTCTGCCAATCCGCACATGGCCAGCGTGGTGGACTATGGCCAAAAACCTTCTCATATTGAGAAGAGATCCGTGCTCTGTAGTGAGCCGGTAATGGGTTGCTCATGATGATGATGATGATGATGTTTGGTTCACATCTAGATTGTAATCAAAGAGTTGTTCCCATTATTCTATTTCCAATTCGAATCAGTTTAGTATATTTTATATTCATAATTACTAATTAATTGATATTTTTCTTTTAACTATTATAATATATATTAAGTGGGTTTACTAATCCATTTACTTCAAGTAAATGGATTTTGATTTTTATTTGAATAAATTTGCAAATTGTTGAGCGGTAAACAAGTTTTTTTTTTTTTACCAAACACGGTCGTCGGGACACGGTCGGAGGTCAATATTGTAGAAAAAAAGATGAAAAATCATGAATTTTTTAGTAAAGTGAGAAATTTAAAAAATATAACAGCTCTCTAGTTGTAGCTTTTCTATGGAGAGATTCAATGACATGATTAGGTAGCGTAAATTAGATCGCATTAGACGTCGATCTGTAAATCTTCGGCGTAACGTAAGTTTTTCATTTAATACAAGAACAATGTAGATTTTATGATTCTAACTCTCATTAAATAAATTTTTGAATTCGTGTATATCCCAAACTATGAAAACACTTTGAAATTTCTTCTCTCGTACCCTTCAAATAGTTTTCATAGTAAAACCTTTGTTGTTTGGATTTTTTGAAATATTTTAGCTTAATCCTTGATCTAAGCTGGAGTGGATTAATTAAATCAGCTTTCCATAGTTGTGTTCAGCCAGCCTAGGCATTTGTGCTGTCAGTAGGCTGGGCCGTAAATCAGTTGGACGTTTTCCGTTGGCACGTACTAATTCCTGCAAATTAGCGAGACGTTACAATGTAATCGTGCACTGGTTCAGTTAGAGAACTGAAATCAATCCATTGAGCATTTTATTCCTTATAGCGTTACCTGCTGTTGTGGGATTGCCAGTTACTCGTAGAATGTCAGACTAATATTTTTAGGCCCATTCACGAATCGTGAGCAAGAATTGTGAGCTTACGTTGGAACATATGAAAGAATTATGCCCTGAAATATATTATAAATTAAAAAAAATACTAAATGAAAAATATTGACTTAAATAATAATAATAAATAAATAATAACTTAAAAGGTTGTCCTATTACAACGGATAAATGTTATGTAAAACGTATTTTTTTTTAATTTTTTAAATTTTTTTTATATCACAAAATGAAAAATATTATAAAATAAAAAAAAAACAACCGGCTGTTAAAATTTAGTTCTGAAGATATAAGTAGCATACCAAAAAAGGTCACAATAAGTACACTATATATAATATAATAAAACTGTAACAGGAGAAATTGTGTACATTAAATATATTTTGAAAATTTTAAGTGTAGGATGCTTTACTATCGACTTACTGAGCCCAAAACAATTTTTTTTTGTCTCTCTGTCTGTCTGTCTGTCTCTCTGTATCTTGGCCGCGCATTACGCCGAAACTACTGAATGGATTTGAATGTAATTTGGTATAGGAGTAGCTGATACTCCGGTTCAACATACAGGATAGTTATATCCCGGAATTCAGCACGGTTCTCTAGGCAGAGGGGATGAAAGTCAAAATGTGTGTTTAGTTGTAATTCATTCAAATTCAAAATAATCTTTAATCAAATAGACCTTTAAAAGGCACTTTGACGCGTCAATAATTTACACAGTAGTGATTTGATGGTGATAACTACATTCGTAAACTTAAAAGTAAACTTAAGATTGTTTGAATTTGAATATGAATTTATTTTTAAAAGTTGATAGTATAATTGTATTCCAATATTTCAACTTGTACGGGACTTGTGTTAAGATTATTTGAATTTGAATCTGGCTAGACCGACGAGGCAGTTACGTAAACGTCACACCGTCGGCTGTTAAGCATAACGAAATAAATTATACTTGATCTGTCAATTGTGTTGCGCACAATAATGAATGAAGTCTGTACGGAGCCAGACTATTAACGCTCGGGCAGCGGCGTGCATCGTGCAGCACCGGCCAGACAATCATTATGTCATCAGTCTAGACGATATCACAAACACTAACTGCACGCTGTTTACCACGGAATTTAGTGTGACGCTTGCTGTGGAAATGTACTATCGTCGGCATATAGATCGCGGCTTACATGCTCACGTAAACGTCCCTTTTGTAAACTGAACTCAAAGGATCAATGTTTTTTTTTTTATAAACTTTATTGCACAAAAAAAAAACTGTACAAAAGGCGAACTTAATGCTAAAAGCATTCTCTACCAGTCAACCTTGGAACATTGATAACAGCAACGGTAGGCGCAACAAACAAAAAAAAAATAAACAATAAACAGCAAGTGTAATTTGTTATCTTAATGTAAAGTCTAGCCTGTACGGTCCAGCTCACCGATTTCAAATAATGAATAGAAGCAGGCGTTACTTAGCGGAAGTCCATGATAAACAATAAACAGCAAGTATAATTTGCTATATTCCGCCGACAACCGGGAGTTTTGTATAATATAACACCACACAAAATCTTCCACTAGAACCTCTACGCACGTTTCGACTCGACACCGGATCATCCTCAGGAGATGTTGACTTCACAAGCGAGAAAAGTAAAGTAAAACAAAAAATGTAATACGAGAGTTATAGAACAATAGAAAATGTATACAAGCACCAAATAATAAATGATAATTAATACCCACAAAACAGCATTTTCTTAACTCTAATTTTAAAACTAGAAACACTACTTTTACGTTTTACTATCAGATTAAATATAACGTCCCTTTTGTAAACTCAACGTAAAGGATCAATGATATTCGTATGTTTTATTATCATATTAAATACAGATAAATGTGAAACAGTAAAATACAAAAACATTTTTACTATTATGCTATACTAGGTTCAAAAAAAAGAAGCTGTGATAGCCTAGTGGTTAGGACGTCCGCCTCCTAATCAGTATCGGGGGAACCCGGGCACGCTCTAACTTTTCGTTTCGTTCGTGTCGAGCGTTTTTAAGCAATTAAAATATCACTTGCTTCAACGGCGAAGGAAAACATCGTTAGGAAACCTGCACGCCTGAGAGTTCTCCGTAATGTTCTTAAAGGCGTGTGAAGTCTGCCGATTTGCACATGGGCAGCGTGGTGGACTATGGCCAAGCCCTCTCATATTGAGAGGAGACCCGTGCTCTGTGGTGAGCTGGCAATGGGTTGATCATGATGATAATGATACTTGCTTCTGCCCGCGACTTCGTCTGCGTGGTGGAATTGGGTCTAAAGCTTCGCTCGTTAACAAATATAGTATAGAAAATACATGTCACCTATGCTATTTTTCCATAGCATAGGTGATATTCATTTAGTATGCATGTCACTTATGCTATTTATGCTCTGATATTTTATATATCTCAGTAGAGTTTGCACCATAAATTGCAGGATGTAGGATGCTTAAGGAAACACTTTTAAAGCCTGTATACATGTTTATATCAGAATTATATCTTGTTGCAGGATCATCTAGATGTAAGATACGACATGGAGGAAGGAAAGTATTTCGCGGTAGATTAAGACTCTAAAAATGGCACCCTTCTCAACGGCATAAGAATGTCGCAGAATCAAACAACGAGTGAACCGATGGAGGTAATTCGTCACAACAGTCATTGAAAACAAGTTTTAATTATCCCACGGGAACTATTTGAGAGATCGGTATAAAAAGAACGTGTCCTTTGCCATAGCATAGGTGACATGCATACCAAATTTCAAAGTAGTCTGCCCGCGGCTTAGCTCGTAAACAATTTTCAATTTTCCCTCGGGAACTACTTAAGGAATCGGGATAAACAGTAGCCTATATTCTTTTCCATGTCAAAGGCTACATGCATGCAAAATTTCATCCAAATCCGTTCAGACAAACACCCACACTTTCACATTTATAATATTAGTAGGATTTTGAGTTCCAGCAATAATGGTTTGCAATCGAATTATGCAAACATAAATAAGCAATGGCAAGTTAAATTCTAGTAATTAAAAAAATGCACCTCGAAATATAAAATCCGGTTATAAAAATCTGTTTTAACAAGAGACAAAAACTGTGTATTGCTATAATCAACTTTTCCTCAGTTCAAAGTATCAAGTCTCAGTTTTTCTACGTTAAACGCTTAAGGAATTAAAACTTAAAATTATTTTATTTAGAGTAGGCTCCTTTTACAAGCACTAAGACACTACCACGTGTTGGAAAGGCAGATTCTTCCGAAACGAAGGCGGTTATAAAAACAGCAGTTGCTCTTTTCCAACATATACATTCGACGACCTCTGTCGCATTATAAAGTTGGAGGTCCTGGGTTCGATTCCCGGCTCGAGTCTGGTCTATCGACAAAGACGTATCGCCAAGCGATTTAGCGTTCCGGCGTGGTGTCGCGTAGAAACCAATTAGGAGTATGGGTGTACCATACCCCTTACAGTTTAGCCCGTTACCATCTTACTTGACTGCATCATCACTTGCCATCAGGTGAGATTGCCGTTAAGGGCTGACTTGTAGTGGATAAAAAAAAAATACATATTACAATTTAACATTCATCAGTTACTTGTGAGAGAGGAAAGTGGAGCTAGCTGCGGAGGCGGCAGACTTATTTACAAAGCGCTTCACATGTTCTCTTTAATTAACATAATAGTTATATTGACAATGATAATAGTAATATTCAAAACAACTTCTGAAATATGAGTAATACTATTTAGATCCTTGTTCGATTCTTTAGTATTATTTTCCATATCATGTTATCCCTCATCACTTACTAATAATATAAGTTGCAACTACGTCAAGATTTCGCGCCAGAATTAATGCCAGGCGCCATCTTTGGCACGGCCATATTGCTTTTTGTTCGCGTGGTCGTACAAAATAATATATTATAATTTAAATTACTAACTAAAATTATTACTTCATTAAATTAATGTTAATTATCAATCTAATCCAAAATCTTCAGATAACAAAATTAATTAAGGATATGGTTGGATTAGATTGACTATTTTAAAATAGGGCGTAAATATTTATATCCATAAATAGATTATTTAAATTTACTATTGTGTAGGTATATAATTAAAATCTTTTTTTTTAAATAAGGTACACTTAAGATTAGGTACCGTCTGGAAATAACAAACCGGATACAATCCTGGAGTTATATCGTGATCTTAATTAATATTAAATAATTAAGGTACTTTAATAATGAGCAAATCATCCTAGTAAACTAAGTAACTAAGTAAATCTGAACACAAAGGTGGTCAATTAGATTTTTAGGTATTAAATTTTTTCATCTGTTTTATTAACTCATACATGTTATACACATATGTTATGTCTGTATATAAAATTCGTTATAATTCACACGAGACGGTACATCTGCAGTTTGTAAATAAGATCAGTTAGTGCGTTTCCGAGACCCCCTCATTCTCGGAACCCAGGACAATGCATCGTGCGAACGTCTTGGCCGTGTCGACTCTTTCATTCACTTTAATCATTATACGTTACTGAAAATACCAATTACCAACCACCACAGACATTGTTTAATGGGAAACCATCTTTACTTAGATCTTGTAATGGTGTGCATGTCAAAATGTAAAAGCGGGAGACTTCGTATTTGGCGGGCGCGGATTATTCACGCTTTTCTTGAATTAATGTTTGTTGGCTAATTTTGAAAAGGATTGGTGTTGGTTAGGTTGTGGCTAGTTTTTTGGATGGTTAACATGTATTAATTAAGGAAAGGTTTGGGGGACACGCGTCCGCCTTGCGAAGTTTCCCGCCACTTTTCCCTAACTTCAATTCTCTATTGATATAAACTTTGGCTAATCTGTGTAAACCCATAAAACGAGGAAAAAAAAATTATAAAAATGTAAAAGGTAGATCCTACCTCAGTCGTTCATATGCATACTAATATAATTATAGGGTCTAGGCTCCTAAGGACCTTTGGTCGAGTTTAACGCTTTAAGGCTTTTTAAAGAAATAGCAAAAAGTTTAGTCAACATCACAGGGGACCGAAGAGCTGCCAACTACTTCGGACAAAGAATTAGTCTAGCTATTCAAAGGGGGAACGCTGCCAGTATCTTCGGAAACTTGCCTAAAGGGACTCCTTTTAATAATATATTTTAGTAATTATATTATATTTTTTAACATTTTTAGTTTTAGGTTCAATATTATTATTTTGAGTTTCAGTTGTTATAAATGAATAAAGAATCTTGGTACTAATAATCAATATAATACCTACATAAATGTTGACTGCAGTCATCTTTTCCTTTTGAGTAAAATCCATGCAATATTTGCATTAGGTAGGTATTATATTGATTATTAGTAACAAGATTCTTTATTCATTTATAACAACTGAAACTCAAATAACCCAATGTTCCTGGCGCGCCTCAAATGGAGTTAGGGGGCCTCGATCATACGGCCCCGGTGGAGGGTCTGTCTCGTCGGACACCGCTGGTTGGGTTGCGGTCGAGTGCGCGGGTGTTCCCGTGACCCAGCCACCAGGCGACGCGTAGGAGCATCGCTGGGTTTTAGTGGGTATTCTGGTCGCCAACCCGGCCGCCGGCGAGTCCCACATACCCCGTCGGAAGCGACGCCGTCAAAACTGCGTCGCTTCCGGAGGGGATGCGTAAACGCATTTCCCAGCGGAAAAAAAAAAAAAAAATGCAAATATTGCGCGGGTTAATTTAAAGTAAAAATTTATACCACTAACCTAAGTAGGTAATCGCTTACCACGATTGCGGCTCTGGAAAGTTGCTCGCTATGAAATATCGATCGCTCTGATCGATTGTTATTCGGCATCATATAATGACGCCGCTCGTGGCAAGTCACTTAAGCTAAATGTTATTAAATATTATTAAACATTATACCCACTTATTGCAAATCGCTTGTAATAAAAGGCAATAATGGTAAGTACTCGTAATAACAGTGTGTTTATAGACAGACCATCATATTAAAGATATATCAGTGGTTTCTAAATCTATTTGAAATATCTACTATATTTTTTTTTTTGCAACAAAATATAGTTAGCGTCTGTATTGTATCATTTAACTTTTAAAGTGATATAAGGTACCCACGAGACAGGATTACCTAGTGTGGGTACCATCGGAATATGTAAAACTGAAACTTTGTTTTTGGTGAAATAAATATTTTTAATTTTTAATTATGTGTTAATAATATCTGATCTAAACTGTGATAGCCTAGTGGTAAAGGCGTCTTCCTCCTAATCAGAGGTCGGGGGTTCGAAACCGGACACGCCTATAAGTTTTCTCAGTTATGTGCGTTTTTAAGCAATTAAAATATCACTTGCTTCTACGGTGAAGGAAAACATCGTGAGGAAACCTGCACGCCTGACAGTTCACCATAATGTTCTCAAAGGCGTGTGAAGTCTGCCAATCCGCACATGGTAGCGTCAGGGACTATGGCCAAACCCTTCTCATATTGAGAGGAGACCCGTGCTCTGTAGTGAGCCGAGAATGGGTTGATCATGATGATGATGTTACCTACTGGACTCGAATAACTGAACCAGAATTGAAAACCAAGCGATCACTTACTTTGCAACTCCTTTTGCAAGTCCTTTTGCTTGTTGCGAAGCATATTTCCCAAGCTTTTTGTGCGGGCAACGAAAAAACCAGACTAACATAAGTCAGCGAAATGATAACAGATCATTATCTAAAATATCCACTAAGTAATGAATGACGCAAAGGAGAAAAAAACGCAGATGCATTAGTAGTCTATTAATTACAAGAGATGTTCTCCGCGGAGTACTAGGAAAAACTGATGAATCATACATTTGTGTTGTTTTTACTTGTAATACAAGATTGACAGCATTATTTCTAAGGATGTTGACGTAAGACGTTGCCATATGGTTATGTGGAAATAATGTTCGAATGTAGACCAAATTAATTTCCTAGTAAATGCAATCACAATTTCGCTCCTTCTGAAAATTAATGAATAAATAAATCTCAGGACTAGATTCTCCATAGTTTATTTGATATACCAATAGGTATAAGTACCATTTTTGGTTTTATAAATGACAGTTCACTTTTAAATAAGGAAGCGCCAGAAATAACATCACGTAACGATCTTATGTTCAAACATTGACTTACGTACGAAATTAATAATCCAAAATCTACAGATGGCTTAAGCATAGACAATACTATACTCAAACTTCCACCCGAAGATATTGGATTGGATTAATTATCGGCTTTCGGCATAAACAAACAGACTTCCTTTCATTTCAAAATATTTAAAGATCGTTTATTTTTTTTCGTGATAATTTATGTGACATATCAAAGCTCCATATCCATTCTTCTTCTAATCCCAGCTGTGTAAGATTAATAGGATAATGTTTCTCAATATATTTTATCTTCTGATGTTATGTTATTTATTCTTTAGGGCGAAGGGACAAAAAAATAAATTATATACTTAAATATGTTATAATTTTAGACCATCATAACGTATGTTCGTGATCAAAGAAGTGAGGAGATCCGGAGAAGAGCCACAGTTACCGACATAGCTCAGCGAGTTGCGAAGTTGAAGTGGCAATGGGCGGGGCACATAGCTCGGAGAACCGATGGATGTTGGGGTCCCAAGGTGCTGAAATGGCGACCCCGCACCGGTAAACAGAGCTCTGGTCCATCCCCAACTAGGTATACAGACGGTATCAGACAAGTGCCGCTGGAAACAAGCGGCCCAAGACCGTAGACTTTGGAACTCCCTACAATAGACCTATGTCCAGCGGTGGACGTCAATCGGTTGATGATGATGATGATGATAACGCTACTAAACTTAGGCGCTGGACAAAATCATTCGCTATTAGTGTTTTACTTTTGTATATCGTACGTAAAGTGGTGTCTTTTTTAACAATAGTTTTTAAGTCAGGGTTATTTCATCATTATGATCAACCCATTACCGGCTTAATACAGAGCACGGGTCTCCTCTCAATATGAGAAGGGTTTGGCCATAGTCGACCACCCTGGCCATGTGCGGATTGGCAGACTTCACACTATTTACACTATATTACACATTTATTCCTCTGGCGGATATTGACTAAAATACCGTACTGTGGGATTTGATCTACCTACTCGTATGTAGATCGTGTCTTGTTAATTTTAGACAATTATTCTTACGTCCTCGCTGACCTTGTTGGAATCTCCGTAAACACAAACTCCGTCGATTCATACAAATTAATTAATTAACCCTGTACTCGTTTATTTAACTACAATGTATAGATTTAGTTGGGGTAACGTTCCAAGTAACTGCAATCATCTGGATACCAAAAAAAAGTGAACGCTGCTTTGTGGGTTGAGCTTTATTCCATTCAAATGGGTCTCTCATCCTCAGGGCTGAGCAAACTGTCCCTTGGCTATTAATTATTAGTAAGTATTGTGTGTGTTTTTTTTTTGTATTTTTGTGGTTTTAAGTTATTATTAAGAGTTTTGGTTTTTGTTGATAGAGAGTGGTTCATTATTTTTTTATGATTGGTGGTTTATTTGTTGATAGTTTCTTTGTTCAGGCACACGCCTTTATATCGCTTCGGCTTTTAGATTGTAGATTCATAGCAGATTACTTAGTCTGATGATAATAGTCATGTCCTATGATATAATATCCAGTGGATAGGGTATTATGCTCGTAGCTGCCTAAGGTGGGACTTGGAAGGTTTAATTTTATGCAGGAGGTAGGACCTCACTGGAGTCGTCCCGGAAGTATACAACAAGTTTCCCGGGAGTTCAGCAAAGCTAGCAAGAGGTACATGTCCGTGGTGTTTTTTAGTTCGCGTATACCCCACCGACGGGGGGGGGGGGCAGGAGAGTTCCACATAACCTCCGTTCGGAACAAAAAAATGAGCTCGCTGGGAAGGCTTGTATTGAAGGATTGGTTCTTGTAGTATTCTATATTATGTGAAGCCTATTTCCATATAGACACTATTTGAGCTGATGCTATGGTGATTGGGCATCTTCTTTTGGAAGAACCGACTTTGCACTGTCAGTCTTTGACTAACTTTGTATGCTTAACTCCCAGAAATTGTCTTACCGAACATATCATCATTTTGTTTTAAGTATGCCTAATTATTCGCATACAGCTCGTTGCCAATGCATTATTTATTGGCTTTTATAGTTTTCACTTAAGCCAATGTGTTTTTATAGTCCGCTAAAGTGTTATTGTAAATTATTTTTACCCAACGGTAATTGTTACATTTTATATTGTTACCGAGTCACCTTGGAATAAACTATTTTCAAAAACCTACTTGATTGTTTCTTACAAATGTTTTATGTTTTTTTTTATTAATAATAATTATTATGTTTATAATATTTCATTTTATTTTGTGTAATAAAGAAAGAATATATTTGCCAATCGCAAGTTATTGTGCCTTACCTACAAGGAAGACACTGTCTCCGGTAACACAGTTTAAACTATGGATTTAATAAATACATATATATTTATTTATTATTTACTTTGGAGTTGTTTATTCTTGTTTTTGGAATTTAATGCACATATTTTGACATCACAACTATTTTGGTCAATTTTTCAAGAATAGTCCTAACAATCTGCTAACGGTCACAATGATTATTAAATACCTGTCTTATTACTTTTAATTTGCCTATTATTGAATGTAGGTGAAAGACTTATCTGACTTTAATGGTAGGAACCGTACTCATTTTCGGAATGAATTTAACCGATTTTGATGGGACTTTCATAGCTTTAAAGAAAGATAATAACCAAGGCTAAGGAAAAGACTGAAATTTACATTTAAGCACTAAAGTATTTTCTAAGAAGGTTTTTCTACTTTCTGTACAGACAAGGTCGCGGGTAGTATACCTAATAAATAATTATAAGAAGAGAAAATTGATGGTGATATGGTCAAATGGTCTTTACCAGCTCACAACAAATATGGCAAGTAAGACTTTCTTTCTTGAAAATACTTTCAAACAACCATAGGAATTTCCGTTTCTACTGCATTATCGCAGTAATTAAACATGCCTCAAGCAAGTATAACACAAAATTTATGAGATATGTCCGAACGAACGTAGATCGCGGATAGCAGCCACCGTAGATAGCGGCAACCTGTTATTTTCGAACTACGAGATTAATTTATAAGCTCAAAATTTATTAGCTGGAGAGCATTATAATTAACATATTTATCAGTGTGTCCGTATCACAATTTAGTACTGTGTTTATGAAACTTAAAAATAGATAATATTGACAGAAGTAACAGATTGGGAATGCCACATGTTTAAACTAAGACTTTTAACACGTTAGTACTTTACGTTAAATAAAACGTAATGTTCCTTACTCTAAAGCTTCAGTATAATTATGTTAGTGTTAGCTTTCTTCATATATATTTATTCAATTATAATTAACAACTAAAACAATGTAACTGTATTATAAATACTTAAAAACTTAAAATAAACCTTAAATTGAATCTAAAACTATAACTAAAATATATTATTAAAAGGTCTCCCTTTAGGCAAGGTTCCGAAGATACTGGCAGCGTTTCCCCTTTGGATTGCAAGACTAATTCGTTGTCCGAGGTAGCTGGCAGCTCTTCGGTCTCCTGTGATGTCGACTAACCTTTTTGCTATTTCCCTAAAAAGACCTATAGCTTATTAGCTTTCTTACATTTGTGAATCTTCTATTGTATGCATCCCAAAATTTTCGTCTCAATTCTTCTATTTATCCACTTCAGTTCGGTTGGCTACTAGCGAACGGCAGGCGTAAATCTCCCAGTGAATTGCGGAGAAACGTCACTTCAACGTCCCTTATGTATAACATAACATTTTTGTACAAGTATTTGATATGTATCGGCCGATATCACTCTCGCTTGGTTAATGCTATCCCTACATCGCAGTTTTACGTTATAGAATAGCTGATATTCAGTAAAACGTATTAAGGCAACTTATTTGATTTCTCAGACACCTCTAGTATATTGTTATGCTGCAGGAGGTTCTAGAATTTTTTATTACAGTAACTTTAAAAAAATTATCTTATAAATTTTTCAACTCCAATTAGCTAGGATCAGAACCACACTCAGTTCGAGGGAGTGCAACTGTAACAATAGTCCGCCCAAACAAATTGTAACAGAAAGTTAATTTTTAATTTTTAAAATAAACTATTATAGTTATTTTAAAAATTAAAAATTAATTACTAGTTATATTATTGTATTATTATATTAATAGTTAATAAAATCAAAAAACAAAAATGAAATCGAATCACCAATTTGAATTATAATAATAATATCAATATAATTAGTTAATTAGTTATAAGTTCTCTTATAGGTAAGTGAACAGTGTGATTTTTGAGAGTAAATAAATAGTCAAATAAAGTCTTACAACCTAACCATTTGTGTGGAGAAAATGTTTCTAGCTGTTATTCTAACATAAATTATTTTGTATGACAAGATACGGACAAATATCCGATATAAACAATTAGGAATTATGTTTATTATTATTTGAGTGGTTCTCTTGCAATGTCGCAGAGCGTCAGGGCCCGAAGGCGGAAGGTTCAAGTTACCAGTGAGGCACCGATCCGAGTGCGCGGGAGTGGATGCAGCGAGTTTTTTACGCAGCGCGTACATCCGCGTCTGCGCTAGTTTTTATGCCGCCTCCGAGTCTGCTCGTTTTTCTGTACGCTGTCGATTGATGACTGTCTGGCTCCTCGCCACTGTTTACACAATCTCAACAATGCCCAGTATTACAGTGCGTAGCGCGGGAGCCGTGCGGAGACCGGTTTGGCTTATAATAGAAATACCTATCGCCGTTAACCAGTTACCTTTATATTACGTATTCCGTTTATCTACCTGTGGACTCATTTTATTGGTCGTCCAGTAGTTGCCTGCTACGCGTTCTAGTTGCTGATTAGAAAAAAATAATCTCACATTTTCGTCAATTTCTTTTTGTCTTTCAAAAAAAAAACCTTAGAAGTCATCCTGCTGTATATTACATTTTCTCTTACTTCGCAAATATAGGAATTGTTCATACAATTCAATCCTCATTTCCGCCTTTTAAGGAAGACTTCTGTAACCATTTTCAATCAAACGTACGAGCACTCGTAATATTATAATGAAGAAAGGTTTGTATCATTAAATAGAAATTTAAAACATGGATCTTTCGTACAATTTTCCAATCCTAAGTTTGGTATCATTCCTAAAATTTTAAGGTTTGGTTACGCCGTTCTAAAGATTATACCGGGGAAGCTTCCAAATTACAGACGGGCACTTTATTTTTTATTTTAAGGCACATTAATAACTTGTTAGCAATATATGTTAGGTCTACTACATAAGTGTCTATTCAGTATGGTAGATCACTTGAGATATGCACGACAGTTGCTACTGCGGGTATTTGAAAAATTTATATTACTGCTATCAATGAAATAAAAACAAATCAATAAAAGTAAAAATTTGCAGTAAAAAAGAAAGTATAATACCAAATATGAACTGATTATTCAAACATTAAAATTTTAGTTAATTATATAGACATACTTATAAAATAAACCGAAGTAAATATCGATATACATTTGAAATACACAGGCGAACTTTGTGACGAATGCCTGAGAAAGTTCTGTCAAAATCGGTTCAGTCCGTCCAAAGACTAGCCTAGACCAGACAGGCAAAGTTATAAAGAACGATTATTTGTGGTCTACCTAGTATTAAATTAATAACTATAAAAAAAGGAACTTGTTACGAAATCATACAATTCAGTTTTGTACCCACCTAGATTTGTATTAATGCGACGACCTCGGTGTAGCGAGTGCTATGTCGCTTTATAAAGTTGGGAGGTCCTGAGTTCGATTCCAGGCCTGTGTCTGGTCCGATGGGAAGCTTCGGCCATGTCTGGTTACTATCCTACCGACGAAGACGTATCGATTATCGATTTAGCATTCCGACACGATATCACGTAGAAACCAATTAGGAGTATGGGTTAACCATACCCCTAAAAGGTTAGCCCGCTACCATCTTAGACTGCATCATCACCATCAGGTGAGATTGCCGTCAAAGGCTAACTTCTATATACATATTTCGAGTACAGATATTAGAAGTTATCTGTATATAATATATATAAATTAGAAATAGATTTTGAATACGATATCGCTAGATGAATAGATGTACCTTTAGAAATATAAATAGAGAAATATAAATAAATCGTTGCATTGAAATTTCAAATAGACCTCAATGCTATATAAATACTCGTTTTTATTATGAATGCTGTTTTACTAATCCAATAAGCGCATAACAGGAAAAGTCCTTCAGAAGAAGTTATTAGACAAGATTAAATAAAAGTCATCACCAATCATCATTAGACCGTCGCCTAAATGCCAAAATTGTTTAAACATTTATTTTTACCTAAACACCGTGAAAATATTTTTTTTACCTTTATGGCTGGCTCATATTTTTGCGAATTCCACGATTATTCAATACTAGTCGATGTCCGCGACTTCGTCCGCGTAGATTACAGGTAGGGTTTTAAATACTCATAAATGGAATAAGCCACGTCAACGCCAATTATTATCTCACGAGGCGGTGATAGCCTAGTGGTTAGGGCGTCAGCCTCCTAATCAAAGGTCGGCGGTTCGAATCCGGGCACGCACCTCTAACTTTTCGGAGTTATGTGCGTTTAAAAAAAATCACTTGCTTCAACGGTGAAGGAAAACATCGTGAGGAAACCTGCACGTTTCTGAGAGTATTCTCCATAATGTTCTCAAAGGCGTGTGAAGTCTGCCAATCCGCACATGGCCAGCGTGGTGGACTATGGCCAAACCCTTCTCATATTGAGAGGAGACCCGAGCTCTGTAGTGAGCCGGTAATGGGTTGTTCATGATGATGATGATGATTATCTCATGGCGATAAGGCCGCCTATTGCACGTAGTTTCTTTTCTGTGTGTTTTTCTTCTTTTTTGTATGGTGTGCAATAAATTATATTTTCATGTTCATTTTTTTTATACACTACAAGTTAGCCCATGACGGCTATCTCACCTGGTGGTAAGTGATAATGCTATCTAGGATGATAGCGGGTTAACCTGTTAGGAGTATACATACATATTATATATTAAGCTTGGGTGTGAATTGCTCTATCTCTATAGGTACTATAATTTATTATTGATAATGTGAGATGGTGAACAAAAAAAAACCCCGGCTAAGTTTGTTGACCAGTTCTTAGACCAGGGTGCGTTTGGAACCCTCATAGCTTTAGTTTTAAGTTTACGAATGTAGTTATCACTATTAAATCACTACTATGTAAATTATTGACGCGTCAAAAGTGCCTTTTCTTTTGTGCTTTTAAAAGTGCTTTTAAAGGACTATTTGAATAAAGATTATTTTGAATTTGAATTATTTCTTACGAAGCCGTTAAAATGGTGGTTCACTATTCAGTTCTTCCATAGTATCAGATCGGTATCTGTACCGCGCTACCGGTGTAGAGTGATAATTGGTAGCGGTTTATTAGCCTCTACAGATATACCAACTTCCAACTGACCTTTGCTGGACTTGGTTCGACTTATTCGGTAGCCTGTACGTTGGTTGGACGGAGTTGTTTGATCGCTTACATTTCAATTGGGTAAGCACAATAACTTTAATAGATATTACATTTATTTCAGTATATTGCTGAATAAAATCTACTGAATATAATATAATATATCGGTCTGGTGGGAGGCTTCGGCCGTGGCTAGTTACCACCCTACCGACAAAGACGTGTCGCCAAGCGATTTAGCGTTCCGCTACGATGTCGCGTAGAAACCAATTAAGAGTGTGGTTTACCATACCCCTAGCAGGTTAGCTCGCTACCATTTTAGACTGCATCGTCACTTACCACCAGGTGAGATAGCCGTCAAGAGCTAACCTGTAGTGTATAAAATAATAATAATAAGAAATCCGGAATTCTGAACTTAATTTTGTGTTTAAATATAAATTTTAGTTATTTTAGGCTTGAGTGGATTATTATGAAATCCTTATTTTACAGTTATAGTCTTTTCAATTGGGTAGTTGGTAGTTGGTCGGTAACCGATATGTAGACTCGAGCCTAGACATCTGGAAGAGATAAGACCGTGCTAAACATACCAGCTTGATGACATAAGACGGCAACAATTAGGAGAAGGTTTTGGGATGAATCTACTAAACACATCTGGTATACATATCCCTAACGTATTCGCCGCTAAGCCACTGTGAGAGATGTCTGAGTGCGCTTACGGCGATTGTGAAATCATGTGATGATAGTGGTTATAGTTGCACTCTTTTAATTGGACTGCTGATAGCAGCAGTCCAATTAAAAACAAAAGAAACTCATCAATTATATCATTTCAAAAATGGCCCTTCCAAGTTTTGAACCAGGGAAGACAGAAGACGAAAAAAAGAAAACAAAACAGTTCATCAAACTGTAAAACGACATGCTAACGACTCACTATTTGTTCGTTAGCATGTCGTCGCGTCTGTAACCGGCGTGCGGGTTAGCAGACAAGGCCGAGCCAGACAGGCCTGCTTGTGGACACTAGACGGGCGGCGGTTGCGAGATCACGTTTCGGACGAGCGTACCAAGTGCGCGTCTGGCATACACGCCGCGGATGTAATCGCAGCCGTGTGACAGTTTCATTGCGGAAGATATACTCCGAGTATATATACTCCGAGTGAGTTGCAACGCCCTTCGTGGCGCAGGGAGTGCGGTACAGTAATCATCGCCCTCCAAGAAATAAATACAGTGTTCCACAAAACAAATGATAAACAAAAACAAAATTCATAGGCTATATGTCATTAAAACAAATCAATTTAGAGAAATTTTACAGTAAATGATAAGATGGAAATTTATAAATGTATGTAATTGTAAGCGGTGAATGGTACCGTTTCGTCGAATGATCAGTTGCTAGTTGGTCATGTGGGAACAACCTTACGATCAATCCATCAATGCTCAATGCAATGTAATGTAAAAAATGCTTAGCTTTATAAACAGGCGCGCGAGGCAGAACAACAGTCTCTGTCGTGCCGGCCCACTATAGTGCTATTCCTTAAATACGCACTAGGTCATCTACTACGCCACCAAGTCCCTCCAGTACGCCGGGCAGCAGAGTACCTGAACAGTCGTACACGGACATGTCGCCGCGTCTGTAGACGGCGTGCGGGTTAGCAGACAAGGCCGAGCCAGACAGGCCTGCTTGTGGACACTAGACGGGCGGCGGTTGCGAGATCACGTTTCGGACGAGCGTACTAAGTGCGCGTCTGGCATACACGCCGCGGATGTAGCGGCGGCCGCGTGCAGGATGTGACAGTTTGATTGCGGAGGATGTACGCTCTGAGCGCGCTCGCGGCAATTTCGAAGCCTTTTTTTTCGAGGTGGTACTACGGCTAAGCTGTGATAGCCTAGTGGTTAGGACGCCCGCCTTCTAAGCAGAGATCTAAAAGTTCGATCCCGGGTACGCACCTCTAACTTTTCGGAGTTTTTAAGTAATTAAAATATCACTTGCTTCAACGGTGAAAGAAAACATCGTGAGGAAACCTGCATGCCTGAGAGTTCTCCATTATGTTCTCAAAGGCGTGTAAAGTCTGCCAATCGGCATATGACCAGCACAGCCATTGTGGACTATAGCCAAACCCTTTCTCTTATTGAGAGGAGACCTGCGCTCTTAGTGAGCCGGCAATGGGTTGATGATGATGATGATGATGACTAGGGCTTAGTATTTACGAGTATAGTTAACTTAGACTCATTGACATATGCTTTTGCTCTGTGCCATTAGGGTTACACTTAATCATATCATCGTACCAGAATAGAAAATGCTTGAAGGTATATCTTTGCTAGTAAGGTGGTAACCAAACGCCGCCGAATTTTCCCACCAGACTAGACTTTATAATACTACTGCACACGAGCTATGTTAAATATCTGCGTAGAGGATTTTTGTAACTGTCTCATTAATAAAGTTGTAAGAAAGAAGTTTTTTTTATCCACTACAAGTTAGCCCTTGACGGCAATCTCACCTGATGGTAAGTGATGATGCAGTCTAAGATGGTAGCGGGCTAACCTGTTAGGGGCATGGTAAACCCACACTCATAATTGGTTTCTACGCGACATCGTGCCGGAACGCTAAATCGCTTGGCGACACGTCTTTGTCGGTAGGGTGGTAACTAGCCACGACTGAGGCCTCCCACCAGGCCAGACTCGAGCCGGGAATCGAACCCCGGACTTCCAACTTTGAAATGCAACAACACACGCGCTGCGGCACGGAGATCGTCAAAAACTATATAACATATATTATATACTTTAGTGCACACAAAGGAACATATTAACTAATTAAGGAAATTAATTAGCAAAATAGTCGTAGACTTTCTTTAAACAGTTTTAGAGTTTCTAAGAGAAAGGGTCTCGAGTTGCCAAGGCAACCGAGAATATAGAATATTCCATGCATTTTGAGAGCCTAGATCCGGTTTGCGGGTTGATCCAAGGTTTTGAAGTACCGACTCATTGTATTTTTTTCTATCAGTTAAATTTCATTGTCAGCCCATAGATAGGAATTTGGCTTAGTCTACGTTACTCTTTTGGCAAAAGATCGCGAGGCCGCTCACCTACCAGATGGGCAGACCAGCTGAGGGACTTCTCATATTGAGATTAGACCCGTGCTCTGTATTGACAATGGGTTGATCATCATGATGATGATAGACCAACTATACTGTAAATCCCATTTTCGATGAGAGATAGGACCTGTACATTGGGACGTTGATGGGTGTTAAGAAATATAATATACTCGTAGAGTTCAATTATTATTTCGAAAAGTTAGTATTTATTTGTAGCGTTAAAGAAACCCACGCCGTTTTGAATGATATTTAAAAACACTCTTGAACAATTCATTCTGCAATCCATTTGAGACATACGAAGTCACAGACACATAAAAACGTTAAAATTAATGAACTTCTTTTGTTGAGACGTTGTCCTGGTTATTATTAAAGGTAAATTCGATAAAATTTTACATGTATCTACTAGTTTTGAATGGCGAGTTCGTCCGTATTTTTTTTTGGGATATTCTCTTAATCAGGCTATAGACGTCCACTGCTGGACATAGGCTTTTTCGAGAGCACGCTACCACACACGGTCCTTTGCCTCATCCACCCGCTACCAGCGATCCTTTTCAGGTCATCAGTCCGGCCGCCAGGAGGACGTCCTACGCTGCGCTTACCAATACGCGGTCTCCACTACAGAACCCGTCTGCCCCAATGGCCGTGGGTTCTGCGACAGTTATGGCCCACCCACTGCCACTTCAGCTTGCTAATTCATTAGGATATGTCGTTTACTTTGGTTTTCCAACGGATGTCCTCGATACGGATTTTACCCCTCAGAGAAACACCTAGCATAGCCCTGTCCATAGCACGCTGAGCGACCTTGAACTTGTGGAGAAGGTCTACCGTGAGTGTCTACGTTTCTGCTCCGTGTTCTAATCCCGCGGAAATCGTTGTTTTTGCTGGGTTAGCATATCTACGATGGAATCTATCGCCTTGCCAAATTATCTCTTTCACATACAGTCTCTTTCTGTTACACTGGTCGAGGCTTGAAGCGGCAAGACACAAATAAAGTTACATAAGAATTCAACCAATAAGATGGATGTAGATGAATGTATGTACATAAACTAACATTTGCGTTGGATAGAGAGAAAAAATCATTCAATTCTCATGCCCCAATTTATGTCTCACTCCCAAAAGTCAAAGTGATAATTGCGCGGAATGGAATGATTTATGGTTTTTCAATTTGGGAAACAATAGTGCAATGATTTGCGCAGACGCAGGCGCGACGCCGGGCAACGACCTCGCGGGGCTAACTACAAGGTCACACAAATGCACCATGCCATGGGGATAGACAGCATTTCATTATTATAAGCTTTGTCAACCGAAGCTGTGATAGCCTAGTGGTTAGGACGTCAGCATCCTAATCAGAGGTCGGGGGTTCAAACCCGGGCACGCACCTGTAACTTTTAAGAGCTATGTGCGTTTTTAAGAAATTTTAAATATCACTTGCTTTAACGGTGAAGGCAAACATCGTGAGGAAACCTGCACGCCTGAGAGTTCTCCATAATGTTCTTAAAGGCGTGTGAAGTCTGCCAATGCGCACATGGCCAGCGTGGTGGGCTATGGCCAAACCTTTCTCATATTTTGAGGAGACCCGTGCTCTGTAGTGAGCCGGCAATGGGTTGGTCATGATGAAGATTTGTCAAACTGATATACCTTTAGTAGGAACGTTGTTGAAGTGGTACGCTACCTATATTTAAATTTATGTCCATAGGAATATAATAAAATTCAATAAAAAATGCGATTGTAACAATCTTAACATTAGAAGTAAAAATAGACTTGTGTTGCACTAGACTACAAAAAAATTTAAATTCATTCAAAGGTATACAATTATATGATAAATTACCAAATGAAATTTCTGGGATGTCTCTCAATAACTACAAAGTTTATATAAAACGTAAGCTTGTAGAATAGTCCTACTATAGAGTAAAGGATTGTGTAAATGATTACATAACAAGCATGGGTATGAAATATTGCTCTAAGAAGATAACAAGAAGAATGTGTGCTCATTTCAAGCAGCAACAGATCAATGTCACTACCAATAAACAAAGAATATGTTTCGTAGCTAGCTATCACCAGACCAGACCATACTCGAGTCGAGAATCGAACCCAGTACCTCCAGTACTGGGTTCGATTCGACTTTATAATGTAACAGCGCCAAGGTCGTCAAAAGTGTCAATTTAACTTCGTAGCTAGCCACGGCCGAAGCTTGCCCAGACCAGAACAGATTCGAGCTGGGAATCGAACCCAGTACCTCCAATTTTATAATGTAACAGCGGACACGCTGCGCCGAGGTCGTCAAAAGTGTCAAGTTAACTTTGACGCGATCGAACTAGTAGGTAATCTCTCACTGGGCACTCTCAGCCGTATCCAGTCAATACCGTGAGAAAACTTCTGACATCCACAGCGACGTGGCATCTCAAATAACCATGTACACACTATAGGCCTAGACGAGACGTTTGATTGCTTTATGCCATGCCCACAATGGCCGCAATAAATCACTGAACGCTATTGAATACACTGAATAGGTAACCATCCCTACATATATCATAAATGCGAGAGTATGTCGGTTGGTTTGCTATTCCTTCACGCAGCGATAGCAGTGACGGTTTGACGTGATTTTTTCAGAGGCAACTTGTATGTGGGTCGGACAGTGGTAGATACTTCTTTTTTCGGAAAAACTCGCACGGGCTGCCAAATATTAGAGGTATAAACTGTGATAGCCTAGTGGCAATCAGAGGTCGGGGTTTCGAACCTCTAACTTTTCGAAGTTATGTGCGTTTTTAAGCAATTAAAATTCACTTGCTTTAACGGTGAAGGAAAACATCGTGAGGAAACCTGCACGCCTGAGAGTTCTCCGTAATGTTCTCAAAGGCGTGTGAAGTCTGCCAATCCGCGCATGACCAGCATGGTGAACTATGGCCAAACCCTTCTCATATTGAGAGGAGACCCGTGCTCTGTAGTGAGCCGATAATGTGTTGATCATGATGAATATGGGATAGATCTAAAGCGTTATTCTGAATGCCCAGTGCTAGATTTCTACAGATTCGATCGCGTGAAAGTTTACTTCAATTTGTATGGAATCTAAATAGGTTGCTTTTATACAAATTGAAATTTTAACTTTCGCGAGACCGTATAAACTGATGCACTTGTGGTTTTAAGGCTACCATGATCTACCAAACTAGAACCAGAAGTGAGAAATTAGCGGTGTATATCCGGTATCTCCTTTAAACCATCTGTGACAGTATTTATTACTTACATATGATAATTACCGGCGGCCTGTCCCAGTGGTGGGACGTAAAATTATTATGATAATCACTAAACTCGCGAAAGTGTGTCTCATGGTTTGTCTTTCATTTTCTTTCTTTTGTTTTGTCTTTGGCGTGATTTTTTAACTATAAATATGGGTATAATAGCTTAAACGTTGAAGATTGACCAGGTTACTTTTAAGCCCAAAAATTAAACGATGGGATAAAGGTTTCGAAATAGATCTAAAACGCAGTCTTGTAACTAAAATGGATAAATAAATTTTGACGTTTGGTAAGTCATCATCGTCATCATCATGATCAACCCATTACCGGCTCACTACAGAGCACGGGTCTCCTCTAAATATGAGAGGGTTTGGCCATAGTCCACCACGCTGGCCATGTGCGGATTGGCAGACTTCACACGCCTTTGAGAACATTATGGAGAACTTTCAGGCGTGCAGGTTTCCTCACGATGTTTTCCTTCACCGTTGAAGCAAGTGATATTTTTTTTTTTAAAACGCACATAACTCCGAAAAGTTAGAGGTGCGTGCCCGGATTCGAACCGCCGACCTCTGGGTAGGAGGCTGACGCCCTAACCACTAGGCTATCACCGCTTTTTAGTAGGACATCTTATTCCTTCCCCGCATATACTTACACTTGTATGGCACACGCAGTCGAGCCCGCGTGCATAGCTAGATGGTAAATCACTAAACGCTATTGAATACGCTGAATAGGTTACCATGAAGCATAAAAGAATTGTATGTACGTTAAATACTTAATAGTACGTATAAGTTATCCTTTGTTAATTTATCGAACAATGCAGGCTTTTTTTTTTGCTTGATTACGTTTCTGATATTCGAATTATATTAGTTGGAATGATAGTAACATCCATATTATAATTATATATTCAAAATTGTGTCTGATTGATTGTTTGTTTGTTAACATGTGCCCAGTTTTTGTTATTTTTACTGATGGTTATTAATATTGAATATAATAACTTTTAACAAAAAAAAGCTTAAATAAAAAATGAAGTCAGAGCTAAGATTGCAAAAAAAAAAAATGTAGGTACGTAATGCTTTCAAAGTTCATTTATGTTGTGAGATTGTAAAGTTAAATTATATTTGTAATATATATACCTTGCCTTACTTAAGGCTACGATTTAGATATTTTTTTATTTAGATTATAGCCATACACTTCTGTGGCTATAATCTAGATAAAAAATATGGCTTCATTATCAACAGAGTAAATTTATGCAGTAGGTATTTTTTTTATTACGTGTATCTCAGCCTTAGACTTTGGTGCTCCACAGATTAGTCAAAATGTTTGTCATCTACAATGACCCTTATGGGTTCCAAAATCCCTGGTAACAACAAAAAAATATGGTAACACATACAAAAAAAACCAACGTGTTCATATCCCGTCATTCCCGTCTGTGGTTTGCCAAAAAAAAATCAATTTGATGCCATTAAAACTTTCTCCGACTTTCAATGGCAGAGCAAAAAGTGTACACTGCCAATAGCTTCGGAGCTAGTGGTAAAATTAGATACATGACATGGTTCATTAAACGTCATGCTCCTCAACCTAACTTCCTATCAGTCTATGCCTCATTTCTCTTGGAGAGCAGAACTAAGAAATTAAGAATTATTATGTAATTTTTTAATAGTATTTAATATATCTGTCGGCTTCTTTCGAAAAGGTAGCCAGGAAGAGATCACTTTTGCTTTCATGTTATGTATTTTTTTCTGCTGTTTATATTGTGCAATAAAGTTTTTTATATAAATAAATAAGAACTTAAATAATTTTATATTGATACTACAACTACTGCACAAAATTAAGTGCTTTATTGCTTATTTGTTAAAATGAATATTACAAGTTCGCAAAATACGACGTATTGAAAAAGTCAACAAGAAACCCTTATATACTGACTGTCCGTCTCTCTGTCCAACTGTGGCTTAGCTTGGTAAGTGTTAGTACTAGAAAGGGATAATTTGAGAGTTGCTTAGAGTTGCCTCCAAAGTGTAGAATAAAATCTAAAATTATTATTTTAGGTAATGAGGGGATGATTTTATTTCACGTCTATGTCATGTCATATGTCAGTTCGGGAACTCGTTGAAAAGATTTTAAAAATACTTTTGCACATATGTGTGAAAACCATTATTTGATTCAAAGATTCCTTTGAAGGGAGATATTAAAAAAAATATTACTAAGTGTTTTCATCAATAAATATTAATAAATTACTACACTGTGCCTGAATAATATTTAAATGTAAATTACACTATTTTGTTTTAAAGATATTTTAATAATATTTTCTTATAATTGGCTGTAATCATTTTTGTTCATCAATGCATTTTAGTTTTACCTTATAATCGATATTGAAGGCTAAACATTTTCTCCTAGCTACTCCAGGCCACTCGAATTTCTGTACGAAATATAAACTTAACAAATTTTCACTCTTTAGTTACATTGTGACTTCCGAAGTGATTTCTCCCGATAATAATGAGGCAGCTGTCAATCTAATGGTGTAGTCGAGGTGCAATTATTTCCACTAGCTCTTAAAGTACAAAGCCAAGGACGCGACGGCCTGCGGGACGCGTTACGCCGTCTGCGCACTGACCTTGACACCTGTACCCTTAGCATGAGGCGGGACACCTCGTTGTGTCGTCACTGCCGGTGGATTTCGAATACCCAAACAACAGGTAAACTCATACTTGACAATTTCTATCCACTTGACACACCGACAAATGTCATATAACATAGATGTTAATATTTATTTATTTATAACAACTGAAACTTGAAATAAACCTTAAGATTGAATCTAAAACGAAAAATCTTAAAAATGTAATATCGTAACTAAAATATATTATTAAAAGGAGTCCCTTTAGGAATTCATCATGCTCATGTCATCAATTGAATACATTTTTTAACACGGGTGACAAACAAAAAAAAATGTTCTTACAACAGACTCGAATACTGTTTCTTTAACAAGGTTAGTAAGATGACATAAGTATGAATTGGGTAGACTTATGTTCTGAAGTCAGTCGGTTAGGTATGCGTTATAGTGGGTAGAAATCCCATATAACCGGAGATCTTCCCTAGCAAGTCGGGTATTTCACTAGGAGATTTGTCCCCCGTTAACAAAAGAAAAGGTGCCTATTATCTTGTTGTATTAACGTATAACATTTATCGAAATCCGATTGAAGACGGTTGAAACAATTAATCCGCACGCGGTTGTAAGTACACCAGGACCACGCTCTTCAGTAATGAAGGAACGACTGGAGAGAGAGAGAGTGAGATATGATTTATATAAATATAGATAAAAATATTATAAATACAGAAGTATTTTAATGAAGCTAAATGCTAACAATGAACCTAAAATTAAAAACCTTATAAAATATAATATAATAACTGAAATATATTATTATAAGGAGTCTCTTTAGGCAAGATTCCGAAGATACTGGCAAAGTTCCTCCTTTGAATAGCTAGACTAATTCTTTGTGCGAGGTAGCTCTTCGGCCTCCTGTGATGTCGACTAACCTTTTGCTATTTCCTAATAGCACGAGGACCCCGCGGACCAAGGGTCTCGACACCGAATGGGACAAAATCATATTCGGAGCCTAGACCCCTGTGTTTGCATGCTTTGGCTTTTTTTAGCCGCACCATATCTGTTGTTGTTCTCTATTTATATATTAAATAAATAAGCGATATCAATTATAAATGAATCAACTATCGATAAAATAAATGTTTAATTACTTTATGAAAGTTTTCAAGCAGCGCTGGGTTCACTCCTCACTTGTAATACAGAAATGTGGACTGACAAACAATTAATGATCGTCGATTTTAAAGTTGGTCACTAAGCCATAAAGAGATCATAGCCTGTGTTAAAGTTTTCCCTAAGGTACATAATTCTAAATGAACTTTAGTACTTAAGTGATTTTAATGTTTGTAATTAATTATTAGACCTTTGAAATGTAATTGTTGTTTTTAATCGTTTTAACTGTAATTTGTTTGGATTTTGAAATTTTAAAATTGTAATTTAATTAGCGATATTATTGTTTTAACGGAAAGTTAAAATGGAGAGTAAAAATGGTAAGAAGTGTGTAAGCTGACAATAAAGGCTAAAACACCCTAGGAAATAAAAAAAAAAAAATGAACTTTAGTAAGTTCGATAGCCGGACTAGCTAATTGTAGGTACAGGTTTCAGACCAGGATACAAAAGTGGTGACCGTAGACGAGGAAGGTGAGAACTTTCCCAACAAAACCATGTGCATTCGAGAAACATGTCTCTATAGGAATAGTTATTCAACAGTCAAAAACCATAAACGCGTGCGAGGTTTTCAAACTCACCCTAAGGGTACTGATGTGACCAGTTACCACTTGGGCTCGATGACTTTAGGCTATAGTACATTGAGACGACTACGTAGGTATATCGTATGCGTTATTTTATCGTATAGAATTACCAAATAATCCAATATCACCATCACATACTGGGTGAAAATTAAGGGAAAATATCGCACATTGCGTCAAAATGATTAGACACGCGTTTGCAGCCCGTAATTCCGTAACCCATATTTTGAACGTCATCCGGAGGTGCTCTCTATATACGGCATCGAGTCTGGTCTGGTGAGAGGCTTTGGCCGTGGTTAGTTACCATCCTAGCGACAAAGACGTGTCGCCAAGCAATTTAGCGTTCTGGCACGATGTCGCGTAGAAACCAATTAGGAGTATGGGTAGCAGGTTAGCCCGCTACCATCCTAGACTGCATTATCACTTACAATCAGGTGAGATAGCTGTCAAGGGCTAATTTGTAGTGTATTAAAAAAAAACCTGCATGCGTTGAAGTTTAAAGAATAACAATGTGAAATTATTCCCGACGACATTTTGTTGCTAATGCACAAGTAAAAACAAACATTCATTAAATCGAGGATACTTAACAATTGATCAATAATCTGTGGAAACCTGGCAAACAGGAAACATTTGTCGGGTATGAACCGGCCTTTATTTTATCTTCTAATAGTGATAAGACAAGTATTTCTGTTAAGTGCCAGACAAAACACTCTCTTGACTACAGCTATAAAATATGCAATTTAGATAACCCGTAACAATTGACTATGTCGTAAACGTTAGTTAGAGTTTAATTAATGATGCGGGAAGTGCTAAGTAGGTACCCAACTAGCATGACGCGTAATAACAACTGTTGAACTTAATTCAAGCCATATTGTTCAATATATGGCAAAAGTCATTACGAATTATGTACGTAACCGCGTGGGAGCAATACCCGATCTTTAAAGCTTATTTCCAACACTTTTGGGCTAAGACTACATTATAGTTTCATCAGCGATATCCTCAGCCTTTTAATTTCCCAGAACTGACCACAGAACTATTCTCTTATAGGTAAGAGTGACTCTTCTTTTATAGTGCTTAGACCCGGTTTTTTAATTATATACGCCACAAGTTAGCTCTTGACGGCATCTTACGTTAAGTGATGATGCAGTCTAAGATGGTAGCGGGCTAACTTGTCAGGGGTATGGTAAACCCATACACCTAATTGGTTTCTATATAGTGGGGTTTGAGACTTAAGACAGTATTAAACGAATCTTTAAACGGAGCACACGCGTCTTCATTCGAATACATCCCCGCATCATACCCGCACATACATCAGCACACTTTTAAAGGAAAAAGTGTTCAAAGTGTGTGTGTGAATAAAGGTGCTCTCCCAATACAGAGGTGCAAACGACGCAGGGGTTGATACTTCAATATGACGATGTATGTTCGGGTTTGATGAGGGGATGTATTCGAATGAAGACGCGTGTGTTCCGTTTAAAGATTCGACACACGACATCGGAACGCTAAATCGCTTTGCGACACGTCTTTTTCGGTAGGGTACCTAGCCCGACCAGACCCGAGCCGGGAATCGAACCCAGGACCTCCAACTTTATAATGCTACAGAGCGCGAGCTGGGCCACGGAGGTCATCGCTATTACAGTAGAAAATTACAGCTTAACATGCTCTCTAATGCACGGGGATGCACAGCTACGACTGTCAAAATCGAAACTAGTATCTACTACAGAGACCAGCTAACAGGTTCAAAACGTAAGATATTATATATCATTTATGAATAATTGATCGCGTAGCTACAGTTTCATTTCATAGCGGACAGACAGCCCGTATAACTTTGTAACGTGATACGTCGGGAAAAGTGTAAAAAACGTGGGATTATCCAAGCATGTACGTCTGGTAAGCTTTATAAGGCTTATGCGGTTGATCGAGAGTAGAGGAGAGTCGTAGTCAATCTCTCGAATGTTGTAAAACACGTAATCATGTGTTTTTATTTTTATTTTACATTTATAATTTGTTTTCATTCTTATTAATTTAATTTATTTAAATTCCTTTACACATCATTGATCAACCCATTACGGGCTCACTAGAGAGCATGAGTCTCCTCTCAACATGAGAAGGGTTTGGCCATAGTCCACCACGCTGGCCATGTGAGGATTGGCAGACTTCACACGCCTTTGAGAACATTATGGAGAACTCTCAGGCGTGCAGGTTTCCTCACGATGTTTTCCTTCACCGTTGAAGCAAGTGATATTTTAATTGTTTACTAAAAACGCACATAACTCCGAAAAGTTAGAGGTTCGTGCCCGGATTCGAACCGCCGACCTCTGATTAGGAGGCGGACGCCCTAACCACTAGGCTATCACAGCTTCACACATACCTTTGCACATGGCAACATTAAACTATAGGCTTTTTTTTAAGTATTACGGGATTTTTGATATAGTGTTCGATTTTTCATCAGATCGTTATGAAACATAGCACAATTGACTGGTAAAATTTACACAGTATATAATAATATGATTTAGTCTAAAATAACGAGTGTAGAAATACGTAGATATTACAAAAGGTTACAAAGGTATGTTACCTATTGAGCTGTGATACAACTGTCACATATCGATAGCTATCCATTTCAAATTATCAGTTCACACCTCCGGTAGTTAATGCGAATCTAATACGAGACCGCAGATGAAACGTGAGGCGTTTTAGAAAGGGCAGTCCGATAACCACCAATTGCACAGCTTATGTTTTTTTTTTTTCGGACTGTCTATTAGCTGTACAAACCCTATTGGTTGCCATAGCGTAACCGGGCTGTTTGGCGAGCTTTGGAAAGAAGCTCTGCCATAAGAAATTTTGAGTCCTAGGGCTCGAAGAAACTAA
Organism: Lasiommata megera; assembly: GCA_928268935.1. Taxonomy (NCBI): domain Eukaryota; kingdom Metazoa; phylum Arthropoda; class Insecta; order Lepidoptera; family Nymphalidae; genus Lasiommata; species Lasiommata megera. The sequence goes on from OV743326.1 coordinate 10,475,691, forward strand.
GGGAACGACTGCCTAAGGGCGCCTCCTTTGAGGCCGAACCTCGGCTTAGGCGACGTTTAGGATAACGGGGGGGTCGGACGGTGAGTGGGTCACAGCTTACGTCACACTCTCACAGCACGCTTAGCTGGTTTGTTAAACGCATATTTATTCTCGTGCCGAAAAACTTTAACCATCTAGGAGTAGTAGACTCCTACATGGTTAAAGTTATTAATATTTAAGTTCGGACTACTAGTTTTATTAAAAAAACTATATCAAATGTTATAAAGTTAAAAATATACTCAAATTTAAGAATGCGGACAGCATGTTCGATTTTAAAATTGAAGTACGTAATAAAACAAGGGCAATAAAATCTCGCCTACTAAAGAACATTTGCGTAGGGTTCCTCATCCCAAATAAACATTATTCAGGGCAATAAAGAATTATCTATTACTTATGTACTTGTATAATCATTATAAATTATTTATTACTCACACTAAATCAACGAACGACGATAAAATCAAAAATTCATCATCATCATCATGATCAACCCATTGTCGGCTCACTACAGAGCACGGGTCTCCTCTCAATATGAGAAGGGTTTGGCCATAGTCCACCACGCTGGACATGCGCGGATTGGCAGACTTCACGCGCCTTTGAGAACATTATGGAGAACTCGCAGGCATGCAGGTTTCCTCACGATGTTTTCCTTTACCGTTGAAGCAAGTGATATTTGAATTGCTTAAAAACGCTCATAACTCCGAAAAGTTATAGGTGTCCGAGTTCGAACCCCAGACCTCTGATTAGGAGGCTGACGTCCTAACCACTAGGCTATCACAGCTTAAAATCAAATATTATCAATACGAAAAATTCTGGATGATGACGATGGAGTTGGAGTCTCATAAAGAATTTTACTGCTTTTCAGTTATTAAAAATCAATAGAATTAGCATTTGTTCAAACTTAAAAACGTTTCATTTAAATGTCTATTGTATGAAGAGGGAAAACATGAAAATGGTACTATTTACCAATCACCCACTCGTCGAGTTAAGTTGAACGACAACACTTGCATTTCCAACAGATTCAAAATGCTCTCCTCGCATTTTGGAAGCCAAAAGAAGAAAAACATTTTGAAAGAGGAAAGGCGGGAGACTTCGTATTCGGCGGGCGCGCTTTTTTCTCCGAGTTTCTTGAATAAATGTTTCAGGGGGCCGCTTCCGCCGAGTGCGAAGTTTTCCGCAATTTTTCCCTAACTTCAGTTCTCCATTGCTATGAATTTTACATTGGCTAATCTGTGTACAGCCATAAAAAGAGAACAAAAAAACAACAACTTTTTGAATCTATAATTTTCTAAACTGCCTTGAAATATGAGGTTTAAAGAAATAAAAGGTTTAAAGGACAAAAACTCAAAAAATTGTAGTGCATTTTATATCCCTGTATCTATGAAAAAGGGGTGAAAGGAAGAGTTCTATTTCAAATAATATATAATATGTGAGGTCGTGGCAGCCCTAACACTATCACTTTTAAAAGAAACAATCAGACACGTGTAAGTCTTTGCAACTGTAAACCAATATATGTAGTAAAGATATAACGAATATATACAGTCAGACATAGTCAGACAATACCGTCTTAATTATTCTCTTTCTGTAATTATGTTCATCTTTAATGTACCTCACTTTTATTTTCAGCAGATTCTTATTATTATGATTGTAAAAAAAACCATGTGTCAAATACTGTGTTCTTAGGTTTTAAACAAAATAAAAATCACCAAATTAAATAAAATTGCTGACGTGTGTGCGAGCGTTCCCGTGTTCCAACCACCAAGCGACGTGAAGGAGCATGGCTGGGTTTAAGTGGGTATTTTGGTCGCCACTCTAGCCACAGGCAAACACCCACATACCCTTCCGCAAGTGGCCTAATTCTACCTGCACCACTTTCAGAGAGGATGCGAAATTCAGTTCCCAACGTTGTAAAACAGAAAAAAAAAGATACTATGCTATAAATAGCCGTTTTCCCAGCGATGATATATTCTATTACGATAAATTATAATTATTATAAGCCAAAATGACAAAAACCAATTCAATGTAAAATTATCAACTGAGTTCTTTTTTATACACTACAAGTTAGCCTTTGACGGCTATGTCACGTGGTGGTAAGTGAGCAGTCTAGGATGGTAGCGGGCTCACTTGTTAGAAGCATAGTAAACCCACATTCCAAATTGGTTTCTACGCAACATCGTGAAGGAACGCTAAATCGCTTGGCGACACGTCTTTGTCGGTAGGGTGGTAACTAGCCACGGCCGAAGCCTCCCACCAGACCAGACTCGAGCCGGGAATCGAACCCAGTACCTCCAACTTTATAATGTCACAGCGCACGCACTGTGCCACGGAGGTCGTCAAGCTTATGTTATATCATAAATCATATTAGATTACTTATAAAGTTTTGTTTTTCATAAAGTCGTAGGTAACTCTAATGTTACCTACGACTAATGTAATAGGCCAAACAGTAGACATAGCACGAGAGCCGGCGGCAAAAGTTCGCGTAAATAATTAATAGGTAACAGACGCGAAGGTCACGATCTCGAGGGATGCATTACACCGGCGGCGACGCGTCCTTGACGGCACCTGTTGCAGACGGGCGCAGAGCACGAAATATATAGAGCTAACGAAATCTAACTCTTCAGTTCTGTTTCATGTCATGTTAACTGAGTAATTATTTAAATCCAATATAACTTTAATTGATAGTTTTTATACTATCCATAGGTACTATAGTTTATTATTCATTTTATTCATTATGTGAGATGGTGATAACGAAATAAAAGAAAAACCGCGGCTAAGTTTGTTGTGGGTTTCTTCTTAGACCGGGGCGCGTTTGGAACCCTCATAGCTTTAGTTTTAAGTTTACGAATATAGTTATCACCATGAAATAACTACTATGTAAATTATTGACGCGTCAAAAGTGCCTTTTTAAGGACTATTTGAATAAAGATTATTTTGAATTTGAATTTGAATTTATATTTCTTTACTACTTCATTCATATTGAACATTTTTTCCAAGAGATTAATTTCTCACTCTTCAAAATGCGAGCCATCTTTACGTTAAATTTCTTCAAACAGTTAAGGATGTAGTAAAGATATAACAAATATATACAGTCAGACATAGTTTGGAAGCGGTGATAGCCTAGTGGTTAGGGCGTCAGCACCTAATCAGAGGTCGGCGGTTCGAATCCGGGCACGCACCTCTAACTTTTCGGAGTTACGTGTGTTTTTATACAATTAAAATATCACTTGCTTCAACGGTGAAGGAAAACATCGTGAGGAAACTTGCACGCCTGAGAGTTCTCCATAATGTTCTCTGACCCGTGCTCTGTAGTGAGCCGGTAATGTAATGCCGGTAGGTTGATCATGATGATGATGAGACATAGTTTTGCAAGTATTCCATAAAAAGCGCAGGAACTTTCAGCGTTGGTCATAAAATTCTCCAAGATCCGAAAAGATTAGTTATTATTTAACCAAAGTATGAGATGTGAGTTGTGATAAACCATTATCCGTTACATAGTCGTGGTTGGGTTTTCATTGATGCCGAACCAATAGGTTAAGTGGGGACATCAGATTTCTAAAGTCTCGTTTAGTAAATCAACTTACTTAAAGGTAAACTTTGCACGAAACAGTACTCAGCAATTTTGAGTCCAAAAGAGTGAAACGTGCAACAATTCCAAACTTTGTGTGCTAACTGAAAAGAAGCCGCAACCAAGGATTTTCCACGAGGATTCTGGTGACATCTTGTTCAGGTCCGAAGAATTAACGTGTGAATTAGATATGATGATTAACGCGTAATTGAAGTCGGGTGACGTCGGTAGAAATCGCGCTTTTTCGGGAAAGGTTAGGTGGGTTTTAAGCTGATTTAGTCAGTGAATACCTTATTGTATACCCGAAGCAACAGTCGCGGATCCCAAGAGATGCATTTAAAGGACGACTTGCATGCCCTTGAATGTGTTCAGTTCAGAGATTTATTATTTTAGACACAAGGTCTGTGCCTTTTAAATATAAAATTTAAACTGTTTTATATGATAGGCATAATGTATCGACAGTTATGAACAGTTTTATTATAAATGTACGATTAACAGTCTTCGACACCAATTGCACTCTACCTCGTTTATGCAAACTTTACAATGAGCGAAGTTGGTCTATGTATAAATACAAATTCACTCAATAGTTTTTGAGGGTTGGTAATCAGCGATCTACTCAATTCCCACAAAACATGTACAAAATGGATAAAATTAAGTATAGTACTAGTTAAATTATTTATTGATCATTATGTACTTAGGAAAACGATTCGAAATATAATAAGCATGTAAATTATTATGTAACTATAGTGTGAGTAAATGTAAAAATCACAAGTAAACCTATTAAATTAAATTAAATTAAAATAAAATTATGGGTGATTTTGTTAATTTCCTGCACAGTTCAATCGTCGTAATGAAATTTTCTGACTGCGATTACGTATCCTCCATATTACCTGTTGCAAACTTTCAAGGCCACAGAGTAGCTTGTAGGAGTATTAAGATAAGTTTGTTTTTAATGTATTTATCATTATAAAAACTTTGACCAATCTGAATTTCACATCTCAATTACAAATAATTAATATCAATAATTGAAACGTGTATGTGTACTTTGACAAAAAAATATTTCATGTCTTCGAATTCTTTTCTGTGTGACTTTTGTTTACTTTTAGTTTTACAATTGATTTTCCTGATTTAAAAGACAATATTTATTTATAATAACACTACTAATTATATCATTGTCTATTGTAAGAGCTTAAACAAGACCAAATCGAACAGTAAAGAAATTGAATTGAATTAGTTAAATACCATATGTAGTAAAAAGTAGGTAGTTATAAAAAAATCAAGATATAGCATTGATACTACTGATAATTTGAAATGTATTGTTGTGCAGCAATTGCAAAGGGCGGATTAACAAATTGCTCAAGGGCCAGCAACGCATTGGCGGTTCCTCTGGTGTTGCAAATGTTCATGGGCGGCGGTAATCACTTACCATCAGGTGACCCGCCTGCTCGTTTGCTCGCTTTGTACATAAAAAAAAAAAAATTGCATGGCATACAATTAATTTCCAAATACAACAATCTATCCAAAGCTTACAGTTAAAACAAACACTACTTAATACTTTGTAAAAAATTGTTATATAACTGCAAAATAATATCCAAACCCCCAGGGCGATTATTTATTAAAAAGTACTTAGTACTTTTTAATGGAGGTATAGTATGAGGCATTTCACAGAATGTCTGAGCTTTACATTGTGATAATATAATGATATAAAATCATCAAGTCGGCTAATGTCATATTTGATGTTACGTTTAGTTATAATCTTATTTACAGAAAGTTACAACAAAAGCGGCTATCTATTTCTAACCTAGTTATTATAACTATGGTGTAGTTCCGAGTTTAATGATCGCATTTTTGGGCAAAATTGAAAAGCTGATTTTGTACCAAAAATTATCCAGTTCTTCATAGAACTGGATAATTAGAGGTAATCAAACGCAATAATTTGTAATATATAAATATATTTATATGGCTCAAGGATACCCAATTGGTATGTCGTTTATGATTTACATATCAAAAGCCAATTATGTAAATTTAATTATTATTATTCATAGAAGAAAGAGAATTCCATTCCTAGCTAGAATTAATCAAGGAATTTTTGATTCCTAAATTTACTCACGATTTAACTGGAGAAAGACCTTACTTCCCAACATTTTGATCCAGTGTTCGATGTGGTATAGAATAAACTGCCATACCATTTTTATATGCTGCATATTTTTATTATAATATTTTCTTCATCTCCACACATGAGATCTCAAGCGCTCTACTATTATCGAAAATAAAATAAAAAATAATCATCGTTCTTATTCAATGTTATCATACCCTTTTTACATTCTGTATATTTTTATTGTATTAAATACTTCATCTAAGATCTTATCTCTTATGCGATCTACTATTATCGATTAAAAAAAAAACTTGAGAGGTGTCAAGGGACACCCGGATGGAAGGAAGTTCCTTTCGATAAATTAGTGAAGGAATTGTAATAAAATTTTATTTTATTTAAGTTATAATAATATTTTTTTTTATTATTAACAAATATAATGTTATATAAACTTAATCAGTAGTCTCAATTTTGTACTCCATCAGCAATATCCGGAACTTGTGCAGAAACACTGTCAGGATTCATTATTATTATTTCCAGTATATGCTACCTCTCACGCCCGTGTGCAAAATAAATACATATAAAAACCAAAAGTGATATAATAAACTTAAATAGATAATAATAAATAAACTTACATATACATTACATAAATACATAATTTGCACCGGGCGGAGGAATACGCCCCGGCAGGGGAGACCAAAGGCCGGGGGTCAGGGCGACAGGTTGAGAAACCGGCGGACTATCCTAGCCGAGTCCAGCAAGACCGCTTTTTGCATCCTGGCTGCGAGCGAACTGCCACGGAACCCCAGTCGCCTCAGATGGTGAGCGAGGCTGACTGGGATCAACCCATTCGCAGATATGACGATTGGGATGGTTTCAGCAGACTGCACATGCCACATGTCGGAAACCTCGTGAGCCAGATCGAGATACTTACGCTTTTTCTCCGTCTCAGCTCTCACGAGGTTTTCGTCATATGGAATGGTGATGTCCACCAAAAACACCCTCGACTGTGCCCGGTCCACCAACACGATGTCAGGCTTATTCGCGAGAACAGTCCTGTCCGTGATAATGGACCGGTCCCAATAGAGCCGGACTCCGTCGCGCTCGAGTACCGGCACCGGTGTGTACTGGTAATAGGGCAACCTCTCATCCAGGAGACCGTACTTCAGAGCAAGCTCTTGGTGAAGGATTTTGGCTGCTTGGTTGTGTCTGTGCAAATACTCAGTGTTGGCAAGCGCGGAACATCCCGAAAGCACATGCCTGAGTGACTCGCCGGGATGGCGACAGGCTCGACAGATGTCGTGAGTGCCATCCTTCAGAATATACTTTCGGTAGTTCCGCGTCTTAACCACCTGATCTTGTATCGCACAGACAAAACCTTCGGTTTCCCCAAAGAGGTCACCGAAGCGCAGCCACTGCACGGACGCTTTCTTATCCACGTGTGGCTCATTAAGAGCTTTAAAAAAGCGGCCGTGCAGTTCCTTCCCCTTCCATACGGCCTCCCGGTCAGAGGTGCTAAGTACCACCGGTTTCCGCCACTCGGCTTGGGCTAAGGATAGTGGAGTGAGTCCTTTATCACTTACTATGACCTCTCTATGCATAGGAGACTCCCTCATCGTCTCAAAGTAGGTTCTGAGGTTGGATATCTCCCGGTTATGCATGGTCTTGACGCTCAACACGCCTCGACCCCCACATTTCCGGGGGATATACAACCTCATTACAGACGATTTTGGGTGGTGCATGCGATAGAGAGTCATAGTCGTGCGGACTTTTCTGTCCAGGGCGTCAAGTTCGGTCTGAGTCCATCTGAGCACGCCAAAGGTGTACATGAGAACTGGCATAACCCAGCCGTTATAAGCTCGCACCTTATTGGCGCCCGACAAAAAACTTTTAAAGATTTTTGTCAGGCGGCCAAAAAAGGCCTCGCAAACAGACTGTTTCATGTCAGCCTCTTTCACCCCTAGGGACTGTGACATGCCCAGATACCGGTATGACTCAGCTTCAGAGAGGGTTCTAATGCTCGATGGCTCGAGATTAATCTCGGCCGAACGAGTAACCTGTCCCCTCTCCACATGCAGGACCGCACACTTGTCCAGCCCAAGCTCCATCCTGATGGAGTTGCTGAACTCAGTGGTGATATTCAGCAGCTCTTTCAGGCGGGTAGCATTTGGTGCCAGCAGTTTGAGGTCATCCATGTAGAGAAGGTGAGGCACTCTAGTCCCTCCTCTCCGAAACTGAAAGCCTGTCCCCGACCCCTCCAGTAATGTGCTGAGAGGGTTCAGAGCCAGACAAAACCAAAGTGGACTCAGACAATCACCCTGGAAGATACCCCGACCTATCCTTATCCGATCATCGGCAACCGCCAGCCGCTCACCATGGAGACAAAGGATTGTACTCCATTGCCCCATGCATTCCCCGAGGAAGTCTCGAACTGTACCATCGACTTTGTACAGCTCAAGGACCCTCAGGAGCCATGAATGGGGCACCGAGTCAAATGCCTTTTTATAGTCGATCCAGGCGGCGGAGAAATTCCGACGGTTGCGTTTGACCAGTTGGCCCGCAACGGAATCGATGAGAAGGAGCTCCTTCGTACCACGACTACCACCCCTACATCCGTTCTGAGCCCCAGATATGATTTTATTCCCGTCTACATGACGTGAGATCTTGAGGCTCAGAACGGATGTCAGTGTCTTATAGATGGTATTAAGACACGTAATGGGGCGGTACTTAGCCGGATCAGTGGCATCAGTGGACTTAGGAGCTAGGTGTGTGATCCCGGTAGTGAAAAGGCTCGGGAGTGTCTTCTGCTCGAGAGCTTCTTGGAATTGTCGAGCCAAGGTCGCATGGCAAACCGAAAAACCCTTGAGCCAGTAGTGATGCAGTCCATCGGGTCCCGGACTTTTCCAGTTCGGGGCCCGCTTCACTGCACCAGCTACATCCTCCGCAGAGATGGCAACTGGGCTCATCGGTTCTATTGTGGCACATGCTTCCTCTACCGCCGCAATCCAAGGGCCCTCCTCATGCTCCACCTCTCTTGACCACACGGCACGCCAAAAAGCGATGAGGTCAGCCGGATTTGGTCTCTGTGAGGTGGAACAGACTGCTGGACACTCCAGTCTTTTATAGAACCTTTTCTGATCACACGAGAAGAGGCGATTTTGCTGAAAGCGCTCGACTCTTTGCGAGTATCGCCGGATGCGGTTCCCCCATGCAGCGATTTTCTGCTTCAGGTCGTCGATGCGCTCTGTTAGCTTTTGCGTAATATCGGGCTGGTCCAACCTGACCCCACACCCGTTAAACGCAACTTTAACAGAGCGCACAATCCTTGGCCTAGTGTTGCCCGACCTGAAGCTTTGCAGTCTGCCAATGAGGACTCTGGCAAGAGTGATACGATGTTCGATCCTCTTCTTCCAGGCCGGTTCCGCGCTGCGTCTTGCACCCGCAGAACGCCCCGGTCCTGGAGTCTTAACTCCGATGAATCGGTGAACGGCTAGCGCCGCGCCGAAGAGGATAGAAGCCGTATCACTCAGGTCAGCGCTGCTCTCGAGGTGTTGAGGCAGCATTTTGTTCATGGCCTCAATGACATCCCGCGTCGCTACATTTAGCGTAAGTCGGGAGAGCCGCGGCCGACTCTCTAGAGGAGCGCTCCGGATTTCAGAAATCGCCTCTTCTAAAATCCCTCTCATCCGCTCTAAATCCAGGGAAACTGTTCCCGCAGTGTCTTCCTCCACAGGCAAATCTTGATAGGTGGTAATAGTCTCCTCGCGGACAGGCGCCGCCTGGGAGACGATTTGCTCTGTGGCTGGTACTGGCACTACTGGAACAGCCTCACGTCGCAATCGTTCGAGCTCGGTAGCGTTGAAGATGTTAGAACGCTGAATATTTTTTCCGTCTAGCCCCCTTTCACAACGCGCGATAAGGAACTTCGTTCCAAAAAGTAATCATCGTTCATTTTCTTGTTCTTTATCATAAAGTAGTTGGACCGCTAGCTCTTAGACTACATCGTTTACTTATCTGTCGATGCGGGAAATATGTTGAGGAAAGCAGCAGACCGAGGTCACGTCCTAGCACTGGTTAGTGTTTGTGAAACTAAATTTAGACTCTGTTTAGTCGGCGAAAGTTATTTCAGCAGCCGTAAACTTTTCAAGATAATAAAGCTTCGTAGTTTTTCCGAGAACGCGCGGATGAATGAATGGACCGGTTGGAACGACTCGCTGGTCTATTTTTAATTTTTCAATCCATTCATTTATGTATATACTACATGGTCATGTTATTAAGGTTGCGGTATCCACTGAACCGTCACAGGTTTGTCTGTCCGTCAATCTCTTAATACCAGAAAAATGTTATTTGGAATGTGTATCTATGCTTATAATAAACAAGCCAGCGAAGTCAATTTTTATTTTGGGTACAGGAATTATTTCTAGCCCTTTAAAATATATCGTGTGTCACGATCATTTATTCAAACAAATCCATTTACTAATTTAGTTTTAGGTTCAAACGTGCATTTCGCTAGTATGCTTTTTGCTATTTCTATGTATTTTTTTTGCTTCTATGTTGTTTTTATTATACACTAGCTATTTCCCACGGCTTCGCTCGCATTCGGAACAATTCATTTTTCCGAGATAAAAAGAAGCCAATCTGTTCTCAATCTCGAAAATATGATCTATCTTGTCGTATCGTGAAAGAGTAACCAACATCCATACATACATCCATGCATACAAACTTTCACGTTGTGCATTAGTAAGTAATGTTTGAAAGTATTGGACCCACCCGAGGGATTAAATAATCGTTGCGACACCACACTGTTCAATGCGAAATAGAAATGAAAATATCTGGCTTGCTTTCTATAAGAGAGAGAGAGACAGACAGAGAAACATGCGACGCCGCACAGCTTACAATAACAAAAAGTGTCGTGACAACTTTTCGTAAGAATTTTTTCTGTCTAGCCCCCTTTCACAACGATAAGGAACTTCGTTCCAAAAAAAACCATACTAATTTTTTAAATTCTTTATAGATATATTATATTACAATTTTACCCAGTGTGATTACAAAAGCTTAGAACGCGCTTACAGACAGTGGGTATGAATATTCAGAGCAGAAGAAAGATTTTTTGTTTCGATTTAAATTATAGAATTAGGGCTGACGGACAAAATAAAAAATATTTCAGTGGGCAAACTGTTTCATGAATATGTATTTAATTCATTTTAGAGCAAAAAATATAATTTACGGTGTACAACGGTCGCAGATTTGCATTTGCCGCCGCGCCGGTCGCCGCCGGTTCCGTTGAACGCGCGCTTTGTTCTCTGCGAATTTTCATTTTCCAATAGGTAAATAACGTTATACCTAAAGAAAAGCAGATATATTAACATTTTAACACTAAAACTGAGTAAAAATTTAGCTTATCGCCATAGAACGATTACCGTTCAAATTTTTCGGTACTTTGCTACTGTCGACAGCTGATTAACAGATGATGAAAACGTAGACGTCCACTGCTGGACATAGGTCTTTTATAGGGAGTTCCAATGGCCACGGTCTTGAGCCGCTTGTATCCAGCGGCCCTCTGCGACTCGTTTGATGTCGTCGATGTGAAAACAGTTATTAAAAATAATTTAATTCATCTAATACATGTTAAATTATAATAATGAAAAATCTTTATTTATTAAAAGCATGATCAAAAATAGCTTTATTTATATAAACCTATTACAGGCATCTATGAATCGTTCATATACAAGGTGTCTCAAAAGAAAGTTCACATTTAAATCTTTTTTTAAAAGAAAAGTCTTAGCTTTATTGAAAAAATGTTTATTTTATATTGAAGTACACTGTTTGGGAATTTATTTTTTAAAAATAACATCGTCCAAATGTAAACCGTTGCGCTCTCGGCATTCATTTAGTCGGGCACTAAAATTGCCTATGACAGCTCGGCAGGTAGTCTCCGTGATGGCTGCCATTTCATGACGGATATTTTCTTTTAATTGTGCCAGGGAAGTCGGTTTATTAGCGTAAACTTTTGATTTGACATAACCCCACAGGAAAAAATCCATAGGCGTTAAATCGGGACTCCGTGGAGGCCAATTTATGTCACCTCGCCTGGGAATAATTTGTTCGGAAAAATTTCTCGAACTCGAGGCAGAGATCTGTTGGACGTGTGTGAAGTTGCTCCATCCTGCTGGAATCATGTTCTTTGGTTGTAACCAGGAAAGTTTTGCAGTTGGGGTACGAAAAACTCGTCTAACATCTCCACATAACGCTCTGAATTCACTGTGAGTGTGCGTCCCCTTCCATCTTCAAAAAAGTAAGGGCCGATAATTCCTCGCGCCGACATCGCTGCCCATACGGTGACTTTGGGTGAATGTAGCGGTTTCTGATGTTTTTGTTTTGGGTTGGTTGCACTCCAGTAACGACAATTTTGCTTGTTTACATGCCCATTCAGATGAAAATGGGCTTCATCGGAAAACAAGACGTTGGTGAACGTTGGAAAGCGCTCAATCATCTGATTTACAAAGGCAAGCCTCTGACCAGCATCTTGAGGCTTCAGTTCTTGCACTAACTGAATTTTGTACGGGTGCAGCTTTAAATCTTTGTGTAAAATGCGGCATAATGAAGATCTGTGCACATTTAAAGCAACAGCACGCTTCCGAATCGAGAGGTTTGGATCATCTCGAATAGACTGAGTAACACTGTCCACGTTTTCGGCTGTTCTTGATGTTCTTGGTCGCCCAGATTTTGGTTTCTCCAGAGTTGACCCAGTCTCTTCAAACTTCTCAACCCATTTTGCAATGAGACGAGTGCTAGGCGCATCATTTAAGTGACGAATATGTCGAATACTGCAGAATTTTCTACGCGCTACAGTCGCCGAATTACCGTTTTTGTAAAACTCACGTACGCACAACGCACGGTCCGCACCAGAGAAACGCTCCATAGCGACTAAATTCCCAAGAGCCAGACTACCGACTGACATACCCCCCGCGCCCCTCAGAATAGTTGCTTTCGCGTAATAAGATAAGCAAATGTGAACTTACTTTTGAGACACCTTTTATATCTTTTTCATTATTTCTATTTTATTTTATTTTATTTTATTTTATTTTATTTTACAAGGAAAACTTACAGCTAATAGAAAAACTAAATAGATAAGAACAGAAGAAAACTAAAGCTAATTACAAGTTTTCACAAATAAACAGCAAGAAATACAAGAAGAACTCAACTGGGGGAAAGAAAAAAGAATAAAAGGGGAAAACAATAACAATAAAAGGAGAAAGAACAAAAACAAACAAAATAAAAGAAAAAAAACGAATGGTCAACGAATTATTTAACAAAAACACGCGAATTAAAGAATTCGTTGGCCAGGGCTCTACGAATAGTGGATGCAGAGATGCAAAAAATGTCTAATTTTTTGTTATTTTTAAAATTTTTATTAAAAGATAAAGCAGATCTAAGCAGATATGAGTTTTTTCGGAACTTAGTATGCGCGTGTGGTGTCTGCAAGATTGAGAAGGTTCGAGGATGAGTATTAATGGGGATTTTAAAAGATAACTTCCCAAGAAGCTGTGCACAATCAACTATGTTATTTGTGATATTGATAAGATACGAAATGTCACTTATATTTCTACGAATGGCTAGTGGTAGAAGGTGTAACTGGGCACAAACGCCTTCATAGCTCATATTAGATTTGAGTTTAAATTTGTATTTGATGAATCGAATAAATTTTTTCTGGATTCTCTCAATACGCTGAATATACACCTCATATTGGGGGTTCCAAATTTGAGATGCATATTCAAGGTTGCTCCTCACTAAGGCACAATATAGAACTTTAATTGTTTTAAGTTTTGTGAAATCTTTAGATGAACGGATTAGGAATCCCAACATTTTTGATGCCTTGCTTACAATTTGGTCCACATGTTTATCGTACATAAGCTTACTGTCAACTGTAACACCTAGATCTCGTATGGTAGATACACGATCCAGCTCATGACTCTTTAACTTGTAAGTGGATCTATAAACGTTGTGCTTGCGCGTAAAAGACATGACAAAGCATTTAGAGACGTTGAGGTCTAATTTATTAACTATACAATATTGATCAAGTCTAAGTAAATCATCCTGAAGACGGCTCTGGTCAGTATCGTCATTTACCACTCTAAAGATTTTCATATCATCAGCAAAAAGCAAAACATTAGAATTTTGGAAACAAATGTCAATATCTTGAATAAAAATAATAAAGAGCAATGGTCCTAGCAAAGAGCCCTGCGGCACGCCTGAAGGAATACTACGCCAGGATGAGGTATAGCCATTGAGTACTACAGCCTGGGATCTATTTTTTACATACGAAGAAAACCAGCGAAACAGGTCTCCTCTTATGCCAGCCTTAGCTAATTTAAGTAACAATATATTATGATCGATTCGATCAAAGGCCTTGCTGTAGTCAGTGTACACTGCATCAACCTGATCTCGATTATCCATTCTATCAGATACAAAGTCAGTAAATAGAGCTAGATTTGACACTGTGGATCTTCCTTTGACGAAACCATGCTGCAGGGGACTAAAGTGAAGCTTTAAAACTGAGTAGAGTTGATCATATACTACGCGTTCCAGTATTTTTGCCAAAATGCAGAGTTTAGAGATAGGCCGATAATTGTTAATAAGGTGCTTAGGACCCTTCTTATGAACAGGTGTTATAAATGCCGATTTCCAAATCTTAGGTACAATCCCATCCTTTAATGATTTTTTATACAACAAGGTTACGGGGTAAGACAGAGTTTTTGCACAATTGACTAGGAAGATGGGTGACAAAGAATCAGGACCTGCAGATTTATTTGGATCTAGTGACGTTAGCAATTTACGTACTAGTTCTTCTGTCACCTGGATATTGTGAATATCAGCTGCAGTAATAAATAAATCATAGGATGGGGAGGAGGTGGAAACAGATGTGGAGTCTGATGAACCTTGATGGTTACTCAAGAAGGTAGAAAAAAAAGTATTTTGAAAATAGCTCGCATATACCTTTACCTGAGTCATTTGTTTCATCAAAGTAAGTCATGGACGCCGGAATGTGGTTATATTTACGTTTGCTATGTAAGTGAGACCAGAAAAATTTAGAATTTGAAATGATCGATTCTTCAGTTTTGTTTAAAAAGTTTCTGTAGCAAAGGTTCTCGACTTCTAAAGCCTTCTCACGTAGACGCTCAAACTCAAACTTATCCTCGAGATTACCATATACTTTGAATTTCGTGTGATATTTAAACTTTTCTTTAATTATTTTAATTAATTCAGTAGTGTACCAGGCTGGGTACAACTTCCTATTTTTTATTAAGCGTTTGGGAATATAACTGTCACGCAGATCGTACAAAACTTTATAAAAGAGTTCAACAGCATGGTCAATATCGGAATTGGATAACAAATCTAACCAGTTCAAAGCAGCTAGTTCTTCATTGATTTTATCAAAATTTCCACGTCGGTAATTGTAAACTACTCTGTTACTAGGAATGAGATGATTATCGATGGGAAAGTTAAGCACTATATCAAGAGATGGGTGATACGGGTCCTCAGGTGTAAGAGGATCTAGACAGGCAGATACAGTAATGTCAGAACCGTTGTACAAAGCCAAGTCGAGCAGACGACCATAATGATTCAAGACTGAGTTGTATTGGTATAAGCCGCATACAGATAGTGTGTCAATGAAACTAATTAAATGGCTAGATGAAAAATTAATGGCTTCCAGGTAAGAATTCGCACAATGAGTCCATTCGATGGAACTCATGTTAAAGTCTCCCAATAATAAAAATTTATCATCGGGATTGTTAGCCATAACCAATTCCAAGTTATCAGAAAAGTTGACAAGCTGTGTTACGAATGAATTACCCGAGGCGTCCTCGCAAAGATATAGCGTGCACAGGTGTAGGTTCACTTTAGGAGCTCGTTTCAATCGCACGGTCACCCAGATGTCCTCCGCGGAAGAATGCCAGTCGGGCTGATCCTCCGCTAGGACATCCTTGTTAACTGCGATGAGCACGCCGCCACCGCGTAACTGACCAGTGCGAGAAAAGTTGCGGTCGCGACGCCACACACAGTAACGCCTATCGAATAATTCATCACTAGTTATTTGATCGTTTAACCAAGTTTCTGTCAGACACAACACGTCATAATTCAATAAGCCGAGTGACTTTTTAAATTCATTGGTTTTAGTACGAAGTCCTCGGACATTTTGATAGTATATCGTTAACTTTAACACTGTAAAGACAAATCTAAAGCGATTATAAAATGATTAACCCAGACAAGGAGGCATTTGAAACTAGACACAAAAATTATGTTATTAACTCTGGCAGTGAGTAAATAGATAGTTGAATCAAAATAATAAAATGATATGTGTAAAGTTTTGCGCATTGTGTATAATGTGCAAGTCCGCGAATTTGACATGTTAGCCTGCTCTGTTAGGACTGAATGATTAAATCGAAAGTGAGTTATAGTAAATTTTCTTACATCAGCGCACCACTTTACAAGCACCAAAATTAACTTATTGCAGTAAGAATTAATAAACACAAAGTTTATAGAATAAGCTATAAAAGGATAAGAAAATTTGCAAATGTAAATAAGATAAGATAATGCACTACAAATTATATTAAGTACAAAATCATAAGTAACAGTCAGTTCACTAAACAAGCAACTCGAAAAACAAAACAAAAGCCGTTCCTTGTAACCATGAAAATACTCGACAAGTATATTATTTACATAACTTAACATTTGAGTACTGCAATTCACGTATATAGAAGTCAACAAGGACCAAGTTGAGCAATAACAACATAACAAAAAATTTGAACATAATCTTTCAAGTTTAATAGTATTACACATTTGCGGGTGAATCTTAAAAAATCTCTTACTAAAATGTGTGAGTTCCCAGGAAAGTGGACTATACCGGTTAGTGCCTTGATAAGGGAAAATAAACCGTAAATGTATGAGGATAATATAATAATTGTCGTGAGACTGAAGAAAACACACGAGTGAGTTCCCCGTGGGAGATGTACATACTTCATAGTTACAAAGAACAGTGCAGGAGTTATCAAGCGTTGGGTCGCTCAGTGAGTGAGTGGACTGCATCACCACGGTAAATTTATTAAAGGTGATAGAAAGATGAAAATATAAATATTTTAACCACACTATTAAACGATTAACACACACTAGCAAATTTTTTGGAGATCCTGTTCTGAATTTATTACGAAAACTTTGGAGGTTAACGATTTTTTCGCCCATATTTTTGAGTGTTTTACCCAAATGAATTGAAAATTAGCGCTCTTTTGAATCGACTTAGCTTTAGTTAACAACTGCTTGTAGAACGGGGTTAAGTGATCGTTTACATAAATGCTACCACTGGTGACAGTAAAACCGAGAGCATTAGGCGAGAGCTGTCTGCGTTTCCTCATAGCGGCTACAAGATCTTCTTTTATATAACGGTTAATAAACGAGACAATAATTGGTTTTGGGGCTTCTTTTTGATAAGTAGGTACTCTAGTAACCATGTTAATATCTTCTTTTCTAATTGTGCAACCAAGAAGCGTTCCAATTTGTGCCGTTATATCAAAAAGGTTTTCATCTTTCTTAATCGGGACGCCTTTAATTTCAACATTATTTATGCGCAACCATTGATCCCTCTCGTTTTTCTCTGAACTCAGTTGGTTAACCTCAGCCTGCAGTTTCGGTACATTCTCAGCTAGTTTCTGGAGTTGACTCAGACCACATTCGACGGCATCAACCCTATCGGAGAAACCCTTGATAGTATCATGCGCGAATTGAAGGGACTCTTTCAATTCCGTTATGTCAGCCTTTAAAGTTTTCAAGTCCTCGTTCAAGCTGCGAAGGGGCTTTAACTGCTCGGTGATGCTGAGTAACTGCCCATGGAGCTGGTCAAGGGTGACGGGCGTTGGTGAGATAATTCCCACTTCGGGACTACTGGTCGACGAGCCACCACTCTTGCACCGTGGACATTTCCACGTTGCCTTATTTTTCCCCAGTTTACGATATCCAGATTCTGTGATCGCAGCACAGGAGAAGTCATAGTGACGCTTACAAACACTGCAAAGTGCGCCATCATTAAAATCTTTCTTGCACCTCCCGCACGTAAACATATTGAAAATAGTTGAGAACCCCTGAATCAAACAGTAACTGCGCGGTTTAACAAGTGACCGTGCGTCGAGTTCGAGACCCAGCGAGTGACTGATTTCGTTTTTGGTTTCGTTCGTATTGTCTGGAATAAATCCAAATTGTGCACTATTTTGTGTTGGATTTTCAGTTTTTTATCTCAGCACTTTGCTCAAGTACAACAAAAGTGTGTTTAATCATTCATCATTATTGAGTTTGTAACTTAGACACGACTGAGTTTCGGATGGCAACGCATTCTTTATCCCAGGGATTAAATCAACTTGGAATTACGGGTGCTGTAAAGCGTAGACCGTAGGGAGAGCGGAGCGCACCGGAACTCGCGCAGACTGGCTCGCGTGGCATAACTAATACCCTCGAGGTCACCTGTTTGGCTAAGACGCGTGCCACAACATGTCTGGCCATTATCTCGCCTTATCTCATATTAATATGACGTATTACATACCTTGTAGGGCATTTTAAACTGGAAACATATCTAATTTTTTATCTACTACAAGTTAGCCCTTGACGGCAATCTCACCTGGTGTCAAGTGATGATGCATTAAGATGGTAACGGGCTAACCTGTTAGGGCTATGGTAAACCTATACACCTAATTGGTTTCTACGCGACATCGTGCCGGAACGCTAAACCGCTTTGCGACACGTCTTTTTCGGTAGGGTGGTAACAAGCCTCGGTCGAACCACGACCAGACTCGAGCCAGAAATCGAACCCAGGACCTCCAATTTAAAAATGTCACAGGGAACGCGCTGCGCCACGGAGGTTTTAATGATGATTCAACTCCAACGCTGTTCATCCTCCCGTAGGAGAGAGCGATAAAAATTAGTTTCACAATATTGCTCCAAAGCTTGTTTAATGTAGTTTTTACTAGTTTTATTAACAATGTGAGAAGGTAATAACAAAAATAATACATACTTATGTAAATATGTTGTGAATTTCTGCTCAGACCAGGATACGTTTGCAAACCTGGTAACTTTAGTTTTAAGTTTACTAAGCTATCACCATCAGTGTTAGATATTGACCATCAAAATTACCTTGTAAAGGAATATTTGAATAAAGTTTTTTTTGATTGATATTTGATTATTTGAATGATTGCTATGTTATTCCGGACCTCTTCCTCTTAACGGAGTAGCAAGGAAGTTGACAACATCATTATCATCATGATCAACCCATTGCCGGCTCACTACAGAGCACGGGTCTCCTCTCAATACGGGTTAGGGTAAGGGTTTGGCCATACTCCACCACGCACGTCCACGCAGGCCATGTGCGGATCGGATTTGATTTTTGATTTTTGATTAATTAAAAACGCACATAACTCCGAAAGTTAGAGGTGCGTGCTCGGGATCAAACCCCCGACATCTTAGGAGGCGGTCGCCGTAACCACTAGGCTGTCATAGCTTATAATCATCATGATCTACCCATTACCGGCTCACTACAGAGCACGGGTCTCCTCTCAATACGGATTGACAGACTTCACACGCCTTCGGAACATAATGGAGAACTCTCAGACGTGCAGGTTTCCTCACGATGTCTTCCTTCACCGTTGAAGCAAGTGATATTTTAATTGCTTAAAAACACATGACTCGGAAAAGTCAGAGGTGCGTGTCCAGGATCGAAACCCCGACCTCTGATTAGGAGGCGGACGTCCTAACCACTAGGCTATCATAGCTTATATATACACAAAAATCCGCCCCGAATAAAAACCCTCAAAAACAGTTGAAAGCTTTTGTTAACCTCAAACCTGCTCCGCGCTGATGAATTTAACATTATACATGGAGTTAATTACAGGAGGGGAGAGGGGGTGAGGCAGGCGGGAGGGCGGCGGGGTGCACAGGAAGCGGCGCAGACAACACACGGCGCCGCATAACTAATACCCCCGGCGCCACCTGCCGCGGGCTCGACCAGACCTTTCTCTCAAAACTGTTGCACTCAAAAATGGATGAGCTAGAAAGGTTAACTGGCAGGATTATAACTA
Source organism: Lasiommata megera (assembly GCA_928268935.1). Lineage (NCBI taxonomy): Eukaryota > Metazoa > Arthropoda > Insecta > Lepidoptera > Nymphalidae > Lasiommata > Lasiommata megera. Next base: position 10,495,501 of record OV743326.1, read on the forward strand.
ACAATTTTTATATCCCAAGCTCTGAAAATAATTAAACACGCAAGTAAGTAATTAGGTAGGTACTACTACAACTTACCCCTAGTTATGAACTTTCAAAAAATGCTGGAAAGCTTTTACTAATGATCGTATTGATGGAGTTTGTTAAACCAAATTGATCACTTACAATTTTTTTTTAATCACTTATTAGCCATATATAAGAAAAGATGAGGAGTAACAGGCTAGCATGGTATGGTCATATAATGCGGAGGAAAGAAAGTGATGTCACCAAAAGAATGTTATATATGAACGTGGAAGGGCAAAAGAGTAGAGGAAGACCAAAGAAGAGATGGATGGATTGTGTAAAAGAGGATATGCGGGTAAAAGGTGTGGGTCGTGAGGTGACGGCTGATAGAAGTGAGTGGAAGAAGAAGACGTGTTGTGCCGACGGATAAGGGCAAGAAGAACAAGAAGAAGACTTATTAGCCATCTATATTTATATTTATAACAGTATGTAAATTATATGCAATTTCTTTCTTATTTTTTTTGAATGGTTCCTTCACAAAAGGTTGTCTGGGGGGAGATCGCTTTGAGCGATAAGACCGCCTTTGCGCATTATGTTTTATTAGTTTAAGAATCCAAGTATTGTATTGTGCAATAAACGTTATCTATCAATCTATCTATCTAGCCATTGGTATTGCCATCACGTGGTAAGTGATGATGTAGTCCATGGTAATCTTTATCATGTGGTAAGTGAAGATGCTAAGGTAATCTTTAGAGCATACTTTGGTGTGCCCAGATAAATTGCGCCTGGCGACACGTCTTTGTCGGTGGGGTGGTAACTAGCCACGACCGGAGCCGCCCACCAGACCAGACTCAAGCCGGGAATCGAACCCAGGACCTCCAACTTTATAACGTACCAAGCAGGTCGTCAACCGATATCATCCCGGTACGTTTAATCGCTTGAGGGCACAACTGTGTTGGTAGGAAGGTAACGAGAGAGGCACGATGTCACGTAGAAACCAATTAGGAGCGTGGGTTTACCATACCCCTAACAGGTTAGCCCGTTACCATCCTAGACAGCATCATCATTTACCAGGTTAGATAGCCGTCAAGGGCTAAGTTGCAGTGTAAAAAAAAAACGCTAAATACACAGTCACAGATTCGAGCCGGAAACCGAACCCGGGACATTATCAAACTACAGCGCACGCAACAACCAGTATAACGTTTCATTTCGGTACAGCAACATTGTTGCGTTCAATAACTTATAAGTTTTCGACATCGGCGTCTTAATTGGCCGCGTCCGGCATATTAAACATTCATGCATTGCATCAGATCTGAAGTATCAGGAAGGATCCTGATAAGATGAAGACAGCTCTGTAGGGCGGCTATTAATATTGGTTAACTGAGACTTGACCCAATTGGCTCTGATATGTAGACAAACCACATACTATTTCAATATGCGATGCTTTGAGAACGTTAAGTACATTGTTCATTTTGACGTGAATTATCTGCGACTTGATAAGCTGTTATAGCCTTGTGGTTAGGACGTCCGCATCCTAATCAGAGGTCGGGGGTTCGAACCCGGGCACGCACCTCTAATTTTTCGGAGTCATGTGCGTTTAAAAAAAAAATAAATATCACTTGCTTCAACGGTGAAGGAAAACATCGTGAGGAAACCTGCGCTTGAGAGTTCTCCATAATGTTCTCAAAGGCGTGTGAAGTCTGCCAATCTGCACATGGCCAGCGTGGTGGACTATGGTCAAACCCTTCTCATATTAAGAGGAGACCCGTGCTCTGTAGTGAGCCGGCAATGGGTTGATTATGATGATGATGATGATGATCTGCGACTTGAAGATATTTCTATCCAGCTCAGTAAAAATAAACTAAAGATTTTTAATCCACTACAAGTTAGCCCTTGACGGCTATCTCACTTGGTGGTAAGTGATGATGCAATCTAAGATAAACATCTAAGATTAACAAGTTAACACTTGTAGTGGATGATAACTTGTAGTGGATAAAAATAACAAAAAGGTCGGTACTTTCTAGAACATACTTATTAAAACTAGTAATTGCATTTCGGACTTTAATTAATTACTGGGTGTCAAAAGAAAAAGCCTGGAATTAAGTAATTAGGTATTGACGAAGACTGAGTCACATTTGCAACAATGTTGTGTTCAGGGTGAACTATTTATTATCGCTCTAGTTGGGTCCTAATCGTCGGCATCCGTTATAATCCTAGTGGAAGGTGCAAAGCCGTGTCTTTTGCTTGACGGTTTCCGTTAATTTGGACGTGATCTATCATTACTCATCAGTCTAGTAAATGCCCGTGTTACATCCACAGGCCACTGGTCCCTTCTCGCATAACTTGGATAGACAGATCTGTTTTCACCAGACGCAGCGTCCACATATCCTATAAATATTTAGTAAGAAATTTAGACCAGATCGGGACCCTAAAAAATCCCTAAAAACCCTCAAATCGACAACGTTTTGTTTGATTAATAGCATTTATGGAATAAAAGCTGTGATAGTCTAGTGGTTAGGACTTCCGCCTACAAATCAGAGGTCGGGGGTTAGATTCCGGGTCCCTCTAACTTTTCCGAGTTATGTGTTTTAAGCAATATCGCTTGCTTCAACGGTGAAGGAAAACAGCGTGAGGAAACCTGCACGCCTGAGAGTTGGACCATGGCCAAATCCTTCTCATATTGAGAGGAGACTCGTGTTCTACAGTGAGCCGGCAATGGTTGACAATGATGATGAACCAGGTGAGATTGCAGTCAGGGGCTAATTTTAATGGAACAAAAAATATATAAATCATCCTTGAATAGCTAATTTACCTACCCACTGGTTGTGAAAATATTAATAGACACGCAAATGAATTCAATTATTTATTGATATAAATATTATGTAGAAAAAGAAGTATTAAAATATATATAGCTGCTTACAACGAACCAAAAATTAAAAACCTTAAAAAATCTAATATATTAACTAAAATATATTATTAAAAGGAGTCCCTTTAGGCAAGGTTCCCGAGATACTGGCAGCGTTCCTCCTTTGAATATCTAGACAAATTCTTTGTCCGAGGTAGCAGTTCTGCGATCTCCTGTGATGTCGACCAACCTTTTGGTATTTTCCTTAAAAAACCTTATAGCGCTAGGACCCCACGGACTAAGGGTCTCGACACCGACTGGGACAAATTCATATTCGGAGCCTAGACCCCTTGTATAGTAAGCATTGCATACTTTAGCTTTTTCAGCCAATTTATTTAAATATAACCTCGACCTTTTTTAAGTTCTGTTAGTATCCTCTTCTCCTTATTTTATTCGGCTTTTAGATATGCCACATCAGCACTTTGCAGTTAGCTAGTATTATAAAACTTAAGCGACCTAACCTAATAAAGATAGCCTAGTGGTCAGGGCGTCAGCCTCCTAATCAGAGGTCGGCGGTTCGAATCCTGGCACGCACCTCTAACTTTTCGGAGTTATGTGCGTTTAAAAAAAAAAATTAAAATATCACTTGCTTTAACGGTGAAGGAAACCTGCACACCTGAGAGTTCTCCATAATGTTCTCAAAGGCGTGTGAAGTCTGCCAATCCACACATGGCCAGCGTGGTGGACTATGGCCAAACCCTTCGCATATTGAGAGGAGACCCGTGCTCTGTAGTGAGCCGGTAATGGGTTGTTCATGATGATGATGATGTTAAAACCTAAGTAAGTATCTTTGTTATATTACAATATTTAAAGCTCAATTCTTTTACATCGAATATAATTATGAATAATATTATTATTATTTCAGTACAAATTTTGGATATAGCGACTAGAAACTGACATAAGAAAACATTTAAGAGCTAAAGAACGGGGAATATTTGGCAGAAGGAAGTCGTGAAGATTATGTAAGAGGTATTCAAGTAAGTTAATGTATATGGGTACCTGACCATTGTTACTACTATTTATACGTACCTCATCGCAAGACCAAAGAGAATAGAAACACTTAAGACGTAAGACTCAATATTGGACAGATTACTTATATTTTTTCTTTTTTATCTTCAATAGAAAGGCTATTGATGGAAGGAATTTTAATTTTATAATAAAAAGGCTGTAATGATTTCATAATAATGGATATCATCAAAAAGTTTATCTTGTTGAACATTTATAGGATTTTGACAGGTAAGCATTTACCTACTAACAAGAATTAAGCCTTGCAGTTCGGACTTTAATTAATTGCCAAGTGTCAAGAGAAAAAGTCAGGAATTTATCAATTAAGTATTTACAAAGACTGAGTAGCATTTGCAACAATGTTGTGTTGGGGCCTATACATATTTTTTGCCTTTCTTCGTCGGGTTTAATCATCGCCATTTTTTATAATCCTTCTCAAATTTGCTGTTTCTGTAAGTACCTCACTTTATCGTAATCATTCTTAGATTAAATAGTAAAACATGAAGCGTTTGATTTTTGCTCTTATGCAAAATTTTGACCAGGAAAAAAAAATATATATGAAAATGATTAAATCCAAAAAAAGCAACAAATCCAGTAATGTTAGGCGAACTTTTGAAGCTCGCCAAGCGATGCGTTGTATTTAGACAGAAGAAATGATGTTTTGTCTCAATTTTTTTTACTTATACCTTTTAATAAGCATACCTTAGTGTATGCTTCGCAATTTTTATCATCTCACTTCGACATTCTTCACTGTTTTATGGCTTCATCTACTTAATCTAAACAATCACACATATTTCATTACATAAATGGAGTTACAATTACAAATTTATAATCATAATTAATTTAATTTAATTTTTTAATTTTAATATAATTTAATTTCAAAGTTGATTAGATAAAAATTAAAATTATCATCTTACGCAATTCAACCTTTGGATATCGATGATTCACTTATTCTTAAAGCGAATAAAATAAGTGTGTACTATAATATATATAGTTGTTTTCTTATTGCACACTACAAGTTACCCCATATATATTTATAGTAAGTAAAATGCAAGATGTTCTGCAGTACAGATGGTACTTTCGAGGGTAGAACCCTATATACTTCAAGTGCCTATTATTTTCATTAGTACCATCTGTAACATTTTCTTGAAATTACATCGACAGAATGGTATATTCTAAGAGGTATTAATCAGCATGACGTCTTGCACTTCGGACTTTAATTAATTACTTGGTGTCAAGATAAAAAGTCAGGAATGAAGCAATTAGGCATTTACAAAGACTGAGTAACATTTGCAACAATGTTGTTTAAGCTTATTTATTTGTTACTAAGGAGTTTCTAATATATCCGTTATAATGTAAGCCTAGTGGAACAGCTCTCGCTTATGCTAGACGGTTTCCGTGTGACCTATTATCATTATCAACCATGTCAATGTACCACTTATACCAATTTTTCATCTAGCGATAAGAAAAGCTTTTTTTTTATCCAGACTGTCAATAGCTGTGCTAACCTTATTGGTTGCCACAGCGTAACCGGGCTGTATGGCGAGCTTCGGATAGAAGCTTTGCCAGAAGAAATTTTGAGCCCTAGGGCTCAAAGAAACTAAGGGAACGTTTGCCTAATGGCGCCTCCTTTGAGGCAGAACCTCGGCTTAGGCGACGTTTGGGATTACGGGGGGTCGGACGGTGAGTGCGAGAAATGCTGTTACACTTACCTTAAGATATGTTGATAGCAGTGGTAAGGCTCTCTGACTCTCTTAGGTAAGTTTAGGTAACTTCAAACAAAGAAACGATTGTTCTTGTGTCGTTTGTTTCTAACGGTTCCTTTATGTAAAACAAAAGTGACCTGCCAGTAGACGTCCAATGAAAACATAACGAAAAATAAGTGATAAGTAGTTAGGACAATTGAGGTACTTACGGAAAAATTATCTCAGTGTCTTTATTATTAAACAAACATACAAATTGACTGAATAGCTTTATAATTAGATAATAATCGTATGATTGGTGGATTGTGGTTTTCGTATACGTATTATTTCAGCCACGGCAGACCAAATTATACAACCATTTTTACGAAAACAATCAAGAGATAATTTACGATGTGTTCTGAGCACGTACGCAAAACAAAATAAATACATGCCTACTTGAAGTAGGTACTTACAGGTAATCTACAGACAAAATCATTTTTAGACGTGCCGGCTGGGTTGTACGAATATTTTTAGGGTCCCGGCTAAAGTATGGAATAATTACGGGAAGCATAGTCGGGACTTTCAACAGAGATGTGTGCGGGGGATGCTGCCAAGCTAGTATCACAGAGAGAGATAATGAGCTATGACAGTTGTGGAATTTATCATATAACTTGTAGCATTTCTCAATCCGACATCCCAACCCTCTTGTAGTTGCGGTTTCTTTTTACTCCCCCGACCTAAGCGCTCCTCTTCGAAAGAGCAGCCCCAAACATATCCTTCACGACCCTGACGATCAGAAAACTACTGACAACATACTCGTACCACCTATCACACAATCACACGCTACACACCGTCTTCGCCGGCGAAGGCGAGGTCCCCGCTATCTTACGTCATCCGGACGTGGGCTCCATCCACGGCTTCGGAGACGTACGGACCACTCACCGTACTACCCCCCCGTTATCCCAAACGTCGCCTTAGCCGAGGTTCGGCCTCACAGTAGACGTTCCCTTAGTTTCCTCGAGCCCTAGGGCTCAAAATTTCTTCTAGCAGAGCTTCTTTCCGAAGCTCGCCATACAGCCCGGTTACGCTGTCGCAACCAATAGGGTTAGTACAGCTAATAGTCAGTCCGAAAAAAAAGAAAACTCATTTGCTATAGGTCAACCAACCCTCGAAAACACAATCGAACCACACCCCAAAATCCCGGCGGTTAATGGTGGTGCAAAACATAGATCCAAAGAGGCTTGGATAGTTTCCATTATTTGTGTTCTAGAATATGAACGTTATCATTGGATAAAATATGGTATACAAAAAATAAATATAGTATTTGTTGTTTGTTTCAAATCTAAGACAAAACGTGGCTTCCAAAGTTATTGGTAAACAAACAGGTTGAAAATGACACTTGAAAATGATTGAAACCAATAATAGAACTATAAAAAAGTCAGTTGTAATACTTACTTGTTGTAATGTTTATAGTAATTAAGTTATTTGAGTCAATATACAATATATTATAAAATATAATGTAATATAAAAGATAAGCGAAAAAAGATAGATCTACAGAACCCTCAACTCTCAATCGATTTTCGCGCTGACATTTTATTCGCAATAATTATTTTAATCATAAATCGTGTTCGAATTCGCAAATTGCAGGTCATGTATCACGCTGAGTAACCGAAAGCGACGTGATCGCAGTCTACACGATCAGGGATGTTCAACCGTTTGATAACCCACAATTAAACGAGCGATGAGTCGAGCCGGGCATAAAACCGACTGTTTACGGCCAACGGGAACGTTCCGGACATGCGAAATACCCAATATTCGCACTCAGCTCGATAACTTTCAAGAACCCAAATCTTTCTTTATTATTGCATTTCTTTTAGGCATTACAAGGTGTTTTTTTGGTGATTCATAACTGTTCATTTTCCTTAATTTATTTATTTATCCAAAGCGCTACCAACAGATTTATATGTAATAAAATAAACATTTAAAAACCTTAAGTGCTAGATGTGTACATATAAATCAATTTAGAGGTAACTACAGCATGCCTAATATAATAACTTAAGTCGACGCTAATATGTCGCTAATAACATTAATTAGGTATTTTTAATACCATTTCTTTATACCTACCTTAACGGCTATCTCACCTTGTTGCATTCTCGATGCAGTCTAAGATGGTACCACACCTAATTGGTTTGTACGCGACATTGTGCCGGAACGCTAAATGCTTGGCGACACGTCTTTTTAGGTATAACTAAACACGGCCGAAGCCGACTCGAACTGGGAATCGAACCCAGGACCTCCAACTTTATAATGCGACAGCGCACGCACTGCGCTACGGAGGTCGTAAAATCTTGATTTCCAGATTGAATCCCGCAGCAACTTTTGTTTTCTTGGTTAGACTAAATAAAGCATCTCATATTCGCCAAGTTACGCCAAATTTGCATTTTGGTATGGTACCCCTTTTCAAAATGACCTTGTATAAAGATGTATTTACATCATGGCGACATGGACGAATCTTGCATACCTCCTGCATTTAAATAAATGTCGTCCATTTTTTAAATTTCGACCATATACCTATATACTTAATATAATATTGAAACAGTATCTAATATTTAACATTATAATAATTTCTCCAAATCGAGTATTAGCGATACTTTTTAATATCGGTTTCATAGTACCCCTTTTCAAAATGACCTTGTATAATGATGTAAATAAATGCAGGAGGTATGTAAGATTCGTCCATTGTTTAAATTTCGATTGTTGTAATACTTAACAATATAATAATTTCTCCAAATCGAGTATTAGCGACATTTTTTAATGTTGGTTTCATAGTACCCCTTTTCAAAATGACCTTAAATAATTATGTAAATAATGAAAGTAATACTTACATACTTTCATTATTTACTTAAGAGTGAAGAATTATGAAGCGGTGATAGCCTAGTGGTTAGGGCATCAGCCTCCTAATCAGAGGTCGGCGGTTCGAATCCAGGCACGCAGCTCTTAACCTAACTTTTCCGAGTTATGTGCGTTTTTAAAAAATTAAAATATTACTTGCTTCAACGGTGAAGGAAACATCGTGAGGAAACCTGCACGCCTGAGAGTTCTCCATAACGTTCTCAAAGGCGTGTGAAGTCTGCCAATCCGCACATGGCTAGCGTGGTGGACTATTGCCAAACCCTTCTCACATTGAGAGGACACCCGTGCTCTGTAATGGCCTCCGGTAATGGGTTGATCATGAATGAATTATGTTAACAATGAAAGTAATACTTACATACTTTCATTATTTACGTAAGAGTATGTGAGTAAGACCGTCAGTGGTTTGTCAGAGGTCTTTTTACGTGACACAACCGATTCGAAGCCGGAACAATGCATGCTCGACTGCAATCAAGTCGTTTAGTTAATCACTACATCGAGTGTTCCTACTGCCTAGATTACCTAAGCACTGAATTATAACAGCTTTTAGCAGCACTCACGGAAAACAAAATGCACGCTAGACTCCCATTACACTTGCATAGAGGAAAATGTATGGCTGTAGCTCTAGGTAAGTATTATATAGCTTTTCTTTTGTTAGCTAGCTTTGCAATCATCATTCGAATAAGGCATTGTTAAATAGAAAAGATGTAGTATCTAAATCATAATATCACTATAAATGAAAAATATAGGAACGTTTTTAGATTTAGATCTATATAGGTAGGTTTGTTATATACTACAGGTTAGCCCTTGACGGCAATCTCACCTGATGGTAAGTGATGATGCAGTCTAAGATGGTAGCGGGAGTATGGTTAACCCATATTCCTAATTGTTTTCTACGTGACATCGTGCCGGAATGCTAAATCGCTTGGCGACATGTCTTTGTCGGTAGGGTGTTAACTAGCCACGGCCGAAGCCTCCTACCAGACCAGACTCGAGCCGGGTATCGAACCTAGGCCCTCCCACTTAATAATGCGACATTATTATTTTTTTTCTTTTCGGACTGTCAATAGACATAATAATAAGCTGTACTAACCGTATTGGTTGTCACAGCGTAACCGGGCTGTAGCGCACGCGTTGCGCCACGGAAGGCGTCAAATAGGTAGGTTTCTATTAACTACTGCCCAATGTAACATTATTTCTAGAAGCAGAGTGCTTATGCGTTTAAATTATACCATTCTTATTATATTCATTATACCACTCTTTGTGCTGAAATTAAATTAAAATAAATACGTATTAACAATAAATACAAAATTGACCTTAAAGCAAATATCCCTTTGCAATAAATCCGTTGGCGATTTATTTCGGAACGGTTTGATCTTTTTCGGCTGAGTTCTGTAAATCGAAACCGCATGCATAAGTAATTAACAAAAATAGATTACTCTAATGAGACTTATTTTCATGATTTGTCGAACAATGACGTCAAGTTGCCCGTATTGCCGACTGGGAAAAATAATTGACAGTTTCGTATTGTGGATCTAAACTCTAAATCCCTCTTATACCTATGAGGGAAGAGTATGATCAAAAGATGATCAGAGAGCCATGAGCACAAAGAATTCTACCACATGGTTAAATTCTCTGTGTCCACGAGCTACAACGTCACAGAAACACGAGCACCAATCTTAAGTGTTAATGGTTAATAGCCTAACAAAGCATACACTGAGAACATCATTGTATAATTTCTGTAGTCAAGAACAGCTGTCACCTCTACGGTGCTAGGCTAGGCTTCATTATTCCTCTTACCCATGAGAGAACTGGCCTGTGTTAAGCAGAAAGAAGTTAAAAGGGTCATGATAAAGAATCACGAGCACAAAGAACTCAACCTTGGTTCAACCACTTTCAACAATCTGTTTAATGAATGAAATGAACCACCAGCTATGAGGTAATGAGGGAACAGTATCAGTTTATAATGAGAATGTGCTTGGGAAAGTAACGAAGCATACACTGAATAGGTAGTAGAAATTCTATATGTAGCAAAGCAGTCATTATCTAATTCGCATTTACGTTTATAATCAGGTCTGCGAATAACATGACTGTTAAACTGTATCTGAACAGCATTTATAAGCACTGCACCCTTCTCCTCTAGAAGAGAGTGCAAAGAGACATTAGTTTATGAAGACACAAGAGTAGGCAGATATATAGTATGTCCGGGAATACTTCCCGGGGGACCCGTTGTATACTACAACGGGTCCCCCGTGCGTCCAGTAAAACCAGCGAGAGGGACATGCCGTGGTGGTTTTTAGTTCGGGTATACCACCCATGGGTGGGAGTCCCACATAACCTCCGTCCTGCCCAAGGGACGGAAGTAGCCATAAAGCTTTTCCACCAGGACAAAAAAAAATGCAGGTATATAGCAAAAAACTAGTTTGTTAAACGGTCCGTGTCCGTGAGCTAAGTGGTAATAAAAGCACGAACACCAATTTACAGTGTGAATGGTTAATAAAGTAACGAAGCATACACTGAGTAGATCATTGTATAATTTATTTGGTCTACAGCCGTCGGCTTCTAATGCGCTGGAGTCGTTCATGTCTAGCCGCCACGTCTGCTAATAGAAGGCGTCTATTGACGTGCCAATTCAAGTTACGCGGCCGCTCGCCTTAATGGATTCTATTAAAATTATCGCTTCCACGATGAACGAAATCATCCTACGCATATGGAAATAGTTTGCTTGCGCATGTTTAAAGTGCAATTTAATACGGGTTAAAGATGGTCGGTAGCTAAGCCGTAATACTTGTCTTATATTGGCAGCTTTTTCATCGTGGTTGATTTACATCATAGTTAGGTGTGTGTGTGTGCTTGGCAATCACAACTCATTTCTCGTTGTATTATCGATCGTGTAATACCATTTGCCTGTGACTTGGTCTGCGTGGAGTTTAGTGCCTTGTTTATTATTTATTTTAGCCGTACCGCCCGTAACCGCGCTGGCAATTTGCGGATTGGTAGACTACACACGCCTTAAATAACATTATGAAGAACTCTTAGGCATGCAGGTTTCTTCACCGACCTCCGTGGCGCAGTGCGTGCGCTGTCGCATTATAAAGTTGGAGATTCTGGGTTCGATTCCAGGTTCGAGTCTGGTATGGTGGGAGGCTTCGGCCGTGGATAGTTACCACCCTACCGACAACGACGTTTTAGCGTTCAGGCACGATGCCGCGTAGAAACCAAATAGGAGCGTGGGTTTACCATACTCCTAATAGGTTAGCCCGCTACCATCCTAGACAGCATCATCACTTACCATCAGGTGAGATAGCCGTCAAGGGCTAACTTGTTGTGTGTAAATATAATATATATTTTGGTATGATAAGGAGTAAGGACCATAGCCAGGTGCAAGTGCGCGGTGGAAATATATATAATGCAGAGGTTATTTTTATCTATTAGCTGACCTAGCTAGATAGAGTACGCATTAGAAGGTGATGGCTCCTGTAGTCAGTATAAATTATATAACGATATACTCAGTGTATGCTTCGTCTGTTTATTATCCATTCCTATTAATTGAATACCCTATACCCTAATTATGGTTCTTTCATCATTATAATCAACACATTACGGGTCCATTAAAGAATGCCGAGTGCGAGATTTTCAAATAATTATAGTTAACTTCTATCAGTATAGAATAATTAATATATGTTGGGCTTCGAGCTATTAAAATTACACGTTTTGTTGCACCTAAGGCTTCGGGGTAGACATCGTAAATTTTTCCTCTATTAATACTCCGGAAAGAAGAATGTTGACAGGGGATACATATTAAAATTTTGTAACTATCATTATTATCCTTATGAAGCTATGATAGCCTAGTGGTCCTCACCAGAGGTTGGGAGTTCGAAACCGAGCACGCATTTCCAACTTTTCTGAGTTAGGTATGTGCGTTTTTAAGAAATTAAAATATCACCTGCTTCAACGGTGAAGGAAAAAAGCGAGAGGAAACCTGCATGCCTGAGAGTTCTCCGTAATGTTCTCAAAGGCGTGTGAAGTCTACCAATCCGCACATGGCCAGCGTGGTGGACTATGGCCGAACTCTTCTCATATTGAGAGGAGCCCCGTGCTCTTTAGGGAGCTGGTAATGGGTTGATCATCACGATGATTATTATCCTTATACCTTTCTAAAGCTTCTGCGCTCTCAACCCAGGCAGAGGGTTTTAGTAACTACCATGCTGCTCACTGTACCGGCTTACTATACTTTCATATATTGCGGGGTCGCCTTGCCAGCACCATAGGACTTCAACGTTCATTGATCTTTCAAAAAAATGCCTCGTCTTTGTAAGTTTTAGCTTAGATTTTTGTAACTTGGTTCTTTTACAGATTACGTAATTTCTAGATTCGAAGTTTACGACATCTAGGTACCTATACCTACCGAAACTTTAGAATCTATTTCACTTTTCTTTAACTAAATAATGTTTTCGTATAATACAATACAAATCTAGACGTTGGTATCACTAAGAGGATTCAGCTATATTATCTTATTTTTCAAAGAAACGGTGTCATAGATATAATATGAATAATTTTACTTTACTTTTTATACAAAGTAGGTACTTGGTTACCTAGTACCAACCTACTTTGTATTTTTATCAATTACTGAAACCGCTGTCTGTACCTACAGTTTTTTTATACACTACAAGTTAGCCCTTGACGGCTATCTCACTTGGTGGTAAGTGAGAGCGGTCTAGGATGGTAGCGGGCTTACCTGTTAGGAGTATGGTAAACCCACACTCAAAATTGGTTTCTATGCGACATTGTGCCGGAACGCTAAATCGCTTTTCTTTGTCGGTAGGGTGGTAACAAGCCACGGCCGAAGCCTCCAGACCAGAATCGAGACGGGAATCGAACCCAGGACCTCCAACTTTATAATGCGACAGCGCACGCACTGCGCCACGAAGGTCGTCAAAAGACAAGAAGCTATAGACAAATAAAAGCATAACCGTTATTCACATTTCCTTTAATAAACACAATAACTAACTTACTAATACATAAACAATGGACTATTTATTATTATATCATATAGTTATAGTTACATTTCAAATTACTAAATATTTATAACACTTTTATATGTATAGTTTGTTTTTAGAAAAGCTAAACACGATAGCGAGATCCTTATAGGGTACAACGCTATCTGTCATCGACGTAGGAAAATTATGCAACAAGTCAAAATTTTCCAAGCGAGCATGCGCGACAAAAAGTCGGCTTGCAAATTCATACTGAATATACGTATTTACCTGACATATGAGTTGAGTGTGAGCAGTGCGAAATAAAACCAGGTAAAACCCGTGTTGTGCGAAAGAGACGACCGCTGTCAACAGCTATCTTTTCGGAGACACTCCTAAGAAATTTGTTCAGAAAAATTACGCGCGATATACGTAAATTTATAATTAATTTGAAAATTACAGTTAACGTTTATTAATATGACGGCAATCAGAGAGCAGCGCCATCTAGTGTTGGAGTCATGTACTACAGACAAGAGAGTGGCATCGCCCCCTCTCTTTACGCAACACTACGTGACGTATGCAGGTTCTTATAAGACCCACCGGCGCGGGACGGCGCATTGCATTGATTGCGTTCGGTCGGGTCGGGCAGGTGGTTGAGCTGCGGTAGTGCATTCGTACTTGGTGGAGCGTATAGTCTGCTCCTTATAAATTGCCATACTTATAATTGTAATTCTGTTCTACCAAGAGTATCTGGTCTCTTTTCCCGAAACTACCCACGTCTACCTAAATTACCGACGAAGACACGCACCCTCCCCGTAGTCATCCTATAAATATTATGTGATTATATTTTACGCCGGGCTTCTCCTCCCGCCATTATCACAAATACACAAATCAATTTCTGCGCGGTACGCGGTAAATAAAACCTCCCACTAGATAAGACTAGAAGAAATGTGCTCCCGCTTTCATCCATTGGGCCAGAGTGGTTGTCATTCTATAGATGCGACTGTGTTTATTGGTTTGCCTTTCGATCACGCTGCAACAGAGCATCGACTTTGACGTGATTTTTTTGCATGTAGTTTAAGACCAGTTTTAGGTTTTGTTTCAAAGTTTTGTACTAATAGGTTCAGTTTTATATAATACTAGCTGATGCCCGAGACTTCGTCTGCGTTGAGTTAGTGTGTGTAAGTGTATTTGTTTGTCTTCCAATCACGAAGCAATGGATTACTAAACCGACGACTTGAAATAATTACAGGATAAACATTAAAGTATCTCCTTTCTGACAAAAAAAAAAGGGATGAGTAAAATTGGAGTACGCGGTAATGAATTACAAATAAATACACATTTTGACTTTCACCTTCCATGGGAAACGTGCTAAATTCCAGGATAAAAACTATCCTATATGTTGAACCGGAGTATCAGCTACTCCTATACCAAATTTCATTCAAATCTATCCAGTAGTTTCGGCGTGATGCGCGGACAAGATACAGACGGACACAAAATAAAAAAATATTGTATAGGTTAATTAAAATTTCCAAAATATATTTAATGTACAGAATTCGTCCTGTTACAATATTATTTTATTATAGAAGTAATACACAGGACATTTTGATACCGAAAAAATCGACTACAATAATTAAATGCTAAAATAAGTTTGCCAGTATAGATTTTATTTGATGCAACGAACGATGTTTGCATTAAACATAATGGAAGGGAGGATACAATACACCAAAATAGTGCATAAAAGAGAAGCCACTAGCAGTGGCTAGTAGTTTATACTGTATAATATGGATTTAGGTTAATAACAAATAATAAAATATAATAAAATAAGAAGATAATAATAAAAGATGGCGGCCCAAAAAAGGAAAGTGTTGTTTAGTTATTTTGTTCGATCTTATTAATGTCGATACCATTCATCTCTTTATGGTTCTTCGATGTCTTCCTCATCTTGCTGAAAGGCTACGGCTGGAGGCTGCAGCATCTTGGTCTTGGCAGCCAGCCGCATGGTCGCGGGGCCGAGGGTCTTGGAAACCATTACTTTCTTCGGTGCACCCGTCGATCCCAGTCCCGTCGTACCTTCATTGCTGACGATTGGAATCTGATAAAGAAAATAATTTTATGGTCAAGATATTGGCGCTTTTAATTATTATTTTTTACTCTATATACCAATTTCATTGAGGAACGTTATAAAGTAGGCTATATAATATATATAAAATCACAATGTAACTACAATGTTCATCATCATCCTAAACCCAATTCAATAGCTGGTTCATATGCAATGGTCCTTTTAATAGCATAAGAGATTTTAAAGATAATTGACGATTAGTATCAAATATATGAAAATTTAGGCAATATATATCATCATCGTCATGATCAACCCATTACCGGCTCACTACAGAGCACGGGTCTCCTCTCAATATGAGAAGGGTTTGGCCATAGTCCACTACGCTGGCCATGTGCGGATTGGCAGACTTCACACGCCTTTGAGAACATTATGGAGAACTCTCAGACGTGCAGGTTTCCTCACGATGTTTTCTTTCACCGTTGAAGCAAGTGATATTTAAATTTTTTTAAAACGTACATAACTCCGAAAAGTTAGAGGTACATGCCCGGATTCGAACCGCCGACCTCTGTTTACGTCCTAACCACTAGGCTATCACCGCTTCTTTATATATATATATATATATATATATATAAAGAAGCGGTGATAAACATACAACATAAAAGTATATGTGGGTATATATATATATATATATATATATATATATATATATATACCCACATATACTTTTATGTTAGGCTACTCTAGCAAATTAGGTTTATTATCCTGTAAAGCTAGAATTAAGAGGAGACAAATAAATAAACTTTAAAAAGCTAGACATTGACAGAGAAGCAGAAAAAAAACAACACAATGGCGGAGAAACTACAAAGTGCCAATTACAGCGTCCACAGTGCCAATCAAGTGCTGCCAATAATGATCGGTTAGTCATCCAGCGTCCGAGACGGTTCCTATGGCTGGTGGACGCCTAACGTAGATTAATGCGTGTCGTATTGAATAGACAAAGGGGGGAAAAAATATTACAGGGAACTACCAGACCGTAAAAGGTTGGCATGTACGCGTCAATTACATTTAACGATAGACGGCGGTTTTAGTAGCGGTTCATTGTCTAGTGCACTGCTCCCCAATGTTTCCAGCTATTACTCAGGCACTTGGGCTAATTATAGAGTTTTGGGCAATATGATATAGGTATGGGTATTATAGGTTTTTCTTACCCCAGGGTGTCCTCTTTCATAAAAAAAGAGACCTTTTTTGATTTATTGAATTTTCAGACAAATAATAAATTTATATAACATTACTTATTAACATAGATTACAGATTTTTAAAGGAAAATTACAGTTTAAAACAATCAAACAATTACAATTTTAAAAATGGAAATTTACTAACTCGACAACTAACGAAGGTGAGTATGCCATATTATTGCCATATTTATGTGGTGGTATCGCCGTGGTGGTTTTTAGTTTGGGTATAGGGGGGGAGTCCCACATAACCTCTCGTTCTGCCCAACGGACGTAGGTAGCAAGAAAGTTTTTCCATCACGACAAAAAAAAAGTTTATTGCCATATTTGGCGACCTCCATGGCGCAGCAGGTGCGCTGTCGCATTATAAAGTTGGAGGTCCTGGGTTCGATTTCCGGCTCGCGTCTGGTCTGGTTCAGCCATGGCTAGTTGCCACCCTACCGACAAGACGTGTCTTAGTTCAAAGCTAGTTAGAGTTCCAACACAATGTAGCGTAGAAACCAACAATTAAAAAAACGTTTTTAGGTTATAGGAGAAAAAGCGCAGCGGAAATGTCATTTTCGTCTTTCTACTTTTTTTGTTTTATTCCATTTAATGGAACAAAATATGCGACTTCCTCTTCCCTCTTAAAAAACTATTTGAATTAAGATTATTTAAATTCTTATATAAAGATTATTAGAACTCTTGAAAGTTCCTCTTGTGTAAAGAAGTATTTGAATTAAGATTATTTGAATTTGAATATATAAGGTACGGTGATTTAAGCTTCAATTATATGTTATGAATGGTTTGTAACGCAGTGTAGCATCACTTTGGGAGCCGCTGGTTTATATTAGGAGAACAGTGAACCTAGACGGGCGGAAGTGGAGATTTCCGGTGCCATACGCGTCCGCCTGTCGCGCGGTGAGCTATGAGTTCAGAGCAGGGTGGATCAAAACACCTCCAAACATGGCGGTCTCAATGCTAACACTAATTTTCCGAAACACCTGCGTTGTTTATTGGCTGTATACGCATTAGGCTGTATACATTGAAGCTGTGATAGCCTAGTGGTTAGGACGTCAGCCTCCTAACCAGAGGTCGGGGGTTCGAACCCGTGCACGCATGTATAACTTTTCAGAGTTATGTGCGTTTTTAAGCAATTAAAATATCACTTGCTTCAACGGTGAAGGAAGACATCGTGAGGATACCTGCATGCCTGAGAGTTTTCCATAATGTTCTCAAGGTGTGTGAAGTCTGCCAATGAAGTCCGCACATGGCCAGCTTGGTGGACTATGGCCAAACCCTTCACATATTGAGAGGAGACCCGTGCTCTGTAGTGAGCCAAGAATGGGTTGATCATGACGTTGATGATGATGATGATACGTATTAGGCAAGGAGCTATCCACAATGTCTGACGATCGGTTTAAAGACATTTATTTCTCAAAAACACAATATTCTTCACAATTCATTCATCCAATCATTCATTCATTATACTTCTAGTAGTAATACAATATACTAGTTTTCTTAGATGAGAATACAGGTAGTTACAGACATTTATTTCTAAAGAAAACAATATATTTCACAAAATATGTGTATACATTCATTCATTCATTATACTTGTAGTAGTAATACAATATACTAGTTCTCCTAGATGAGAATACAGTAGGTAGTTAAATTTGGTATGTATCTTAATACATTTTAATAGTTCTTGTGGAGTCTTTCACTTTCAGTTAATCGGTTCTAACTTTAGTTGCTAGACGATGAAACTATATTGCTGTATATTTTTATACACTACAACTTACACTTGACGGCATTCTCAGTGATGGTAAGTGCTGATGCAGTCTAAGATAGCATCGAGCTAACCTGTTAGGGGTATTGTGAACCCACACTCCTAATTGGTTTCTACGCGACATCGTGCCGGAACGCTAAATCGCTTGGCAACAACTACGTCGTCGGTAAATAGAAACGGAAACAGCCTGAGAGTAATTATAAATTCTCTACTACCTACTTGCTAAATTATAGCTTTATACGTACAATAGTTTGTGAGATTTCGTGTTTAATCGTGTGTTATATAATGAAATAATATAATTTTATAATATAATTTTTTCAATTTAATGTAACATCTAGTTATGTCAAAAAGTGATAAACAACATGGTCTCCACGATACAGGTCACCTAGTGTTGAGGCCACTGGAATTTGTTATAATTTTAAACTGTTTTGAAAAATAAAGTTATTATTATCAGTAAGTAAATAAGTAAGTACGTCAGTGACCTTTCGCTTTTATATATAAAGATTATAACTGATTAAAAGTTTAGCCTAACCTAATCGAACAGTTTAACCACCTACAATCATAGGATGCATCATTTGCAGTTAGGCTACTAGCAGTGGAGTAGAAAAAAGCACTTTAAGCTCTCGGGCTATAATAAGTTATTGCAGGGTATTTACAATATTTCATGTAAAATTATAGATGATCATTGTAAAAACCCCATCATAACTCTAGACGCTAGACGGTTGGCTGTTTAGTTGCGTATTGTGCATTTAAACTTTATTTACAACCACACATACTCAGTCATCGAGATGGACGTAAAGATAGTTAAACGCATGCCAAGATTTCACTTTAGCCATGCAAATAATAGCAGTAAACAACCTTAGCCACTTTTACTTGTTTGAACTGCCTCGTGGAACCTATCGGTTGGTGTTCTGATGACGAGGGCCTTGGCTTTGGTTTAGCCTAAATCGACAGATATTGAGCGACGAAAAGGCACTGGTTAAAATTTTGAGTTGGAGAAACTAGGTGGTTGGAAATAGGCTGTACCCTCGTGCCTCGGAATGTACATTTAACTGGGAAAAAGTTTAGACGACCTAACTGGCGCAGCGCGTGCGCTTTTGCCTTATAAAAGTTGGAGGCCCTGGGTTCGAGCCTTGTCTCGTGGCTAGTTACCTACCGATAAAGACGGGTCGCCAAGCGATTTAGCGATCCGGCACGTCGTCGCGTAGAAACCAATTAGGAGTATGGGTTTACCGTACCCCTAACAGGTTAACCCGTTACCATCTTAAACCCCATCATCATCAGGTGAGATGCCGCCAAGGGTTAACCTTCTGGTGTTTAAAAAAAAAAGTATGTTAAAACTAGCAAGACAAGCTCTTCGGCTGTATTTATTAATCTCGCCGTTTTTGAAGATATTAAAAAAGTTACATTAAAAAAAAAAAACATTGTAAAATGTTATCTCCAACAATTTTTCATTTCACTTTCTTTCTGTGAATGTAATGAAGAAATTCGTTGTACTATTTAAAAATTTCATTTATTAAAATAAGGAGAAATGTAACGCAAGTCGCGATGAAACGTTAGTGACATTTATGAACCAAGTGTGTCAAATAGAGCAGAAATTTTGATTTTAGGTTTGAAGGACAAACCAACAAATACACCTTTGCATTTAACATATTAGCACAGTAAGAAGGGATAGGTATAATCAAATCGCGTGGAACGTTCTTTAATCATGTCAAATGAAATGCGATAATGAAAGACCGCGAACTAATCACGAGATATCAGACTTTTCGCCTGGTCACTGGAGCTATATAAAAGAGCTATAAACTAAAACCAACCCACCATCAATGTTCCAGTTGCGAAACAGAAGAAAAAAGGCAACATAGCTTTTAATAAGATACCGTTGCGCCAAAAAATACGAGATGCATAAAAAGGCGTCTTATAAATGAACTTGCAGATATAAAAATCCAAAATAAAACACGATTTGACGAGGAGCTCTTAATTTTGATAGCAGTTTTTTATACCTACACAATCGTGAATTATACGATGACTGTACTGACTGGACCATAAAGCTCATGTCCGAGTAAGGTATCAGATATTTTTTTATTGTACGACACGTCAGCGCTTACAGACAAATTTTATCGTAAGTGACAACTGTTTAAGATCGGCGCTTGTCGAGATGAGCAATGCAAGATGATTAAACTTATATTCCTGATCACTGATAACGATAATACTACCTATAGTAAGTGCTTTATTATACTAAGTATTTTATTTTTGACTAATAAGAAAATGTATCAAAAAGCCACACAAGTAAATAAACAGTGCTTAATAGGAATAATCGTTTTGGAATACGGCTTTGTAAATTTAATAAACTGCCATGGTGAGGTGGTAAAATTATTAGATGAGTGACAAAGTTAGCCTTATTGCTAGCAACAAAGCGCTTGCATGTTCCTCTATTCAAACATTTGCTTGAGAGTGACAAACAAAACTTTGTTGGCAGCAATTTTTTTGGCACTTCTTTGTTGTCAGGGTGGTAACTAGCTACGGTTGAAGCCTCCCATCAGACCAGTTTCGAGACGAGAATCGAACCCAGGACCTCCAACTTTATAATGCGACAGAACAGCGCTGCGCCACGGATGTCGTGGTAGATCACAAATGGCATCATTTCAAGATCTCTTAAGTAATTGCATAATTGGCTTAGTGGTACACATATTCGACAACAAATAACGAAGGCCCGGTTAAGAGCATACTCACTCTTTATTCTAGGCTCTTTTTAGAGCTCTGTCCTATAATAGAGATATATACCCAGCAGCATTAAGCTGACGATTGGCTTAATTTAGTGTATATACTAGTTTTATTCTTTGTATAACACGATTATATTAAAATGCAACCAGTTCTTAAAGAACAAGTATAATGTTCATTTTTGTCTTTTATCAGGCTCTCCTATCAATGATGTGGTGTGAGTGCAGAGTTCGAGTTATCTAACTAATTCGATCGCATGAAAGTAACCGATTTGTATATAGAAAGAGAAGAACCAAAGAAGAGTTGGATGGATTTTGTAAAAGAGCATATGTGTGTAAAAGGGTCGGCCGATAGAAAAAGAAGGTGTGTTTTGACGACCCCACATAGCGTTTCATAAGGGCAAAATTTCTTCTGGCAGAGCCTCTTTCAGTAGCTCGCCAAACAGCCCGGTTACGCTGTGGCAACCAATAGGGTTAGCACAGCTAAAGGACAGTCCGAAAAAAAACATAAGGGCAAGAGAAGAAGGAAAGAGATGAATGGTAGAGGGGCGCTGTTTCGATTCTATAAAAATGTAACTTAACTTTCACGCTAGCTAACAGGGAGAAAATCTTATATTTTGCACTCTGTCTCCAGTAGTGAGCCATTAGACTGATGATTAGTTTTATAAACTGTATTTACTCGTTGCAGTCTTCGTATAACACGGTTATATTAAAATGCAACCAGTTCTTAAGTAGCATACTGTATATGCTTGGCTATTACACAGGCGCATCAGACGATGCAGTTTAGATAGGCGATTCGACTCGCTCTGACGACTTGACGAGTCTGCGATACAAGTTGCTGATACCGCGATAGACTGTATGACTTTTATATTAAGTATAATAAAAATAGTGAATTCATTTATTTGCTCTAAACATGGGTACAGGGTCACAGATGTATAAGAAATATGGAACCAAACATGTTTTGCCTAGAATATTTTTACTGATAAAAATAGAGACTAAGCTAATTTAGCCATTTTGTTTGCGAGAATAGGTCTGTAAGATGGTACACAGTAACCCGATAAACTTGAAGTGATGAATAAATTTGATACCATGACACATTAGCAATAGAAAATCAGTCAAACTGTCCAATTTTTCTATCAGATAAAGATTATACGGGTATTATGTAAAAAGTCATTTGTATATTATACAACTTTTCGACAATGACCAAAAGGTAGGTAAGGTAGGTAGGGTAAAACAAAACACATATATGTACTTATAAGCCACAAATCTGCGGAACGGATAAAATGTTTTCCTTAACACTGGATCTCTTAAGAGTCAAATTTTCACCCACTCAAATAATCTACTCATATGGCCAAATTATTTTAACATAAGTTTGCGTGTAAGTAAGTATAGACTTATTCAGACTATGTTAAATGTATAACTTCGTAAACAACGGCATTAGCGGTCAGCCACAGTTTGACCACATAATAACACAATTGTGCCAATCATGTTTTATACATAGTTTTATATATAGTTAGACAAAAGACAGTTCCAAAAGTAGTGTCATCTCTTTCATTCTTTTTATTTGATAGTTTTTTCACCTTTTGGTTTTGATGGTGATGATTAAACCATTGCCGGCTCACTACACAGGTCTCCTCTCAATATGAGAAGGGTTTGGCCTTAGTCCACCACGCTGGCCATGTGCGGACAATTGGCAGACTTCACACGCCTTTGAGAACATTCTTCCTTCATCCATCATTTTTCTTTTATGACATTTATTTTTTTCTTTCCACCTTTCTTTTGTTTCAATGTGCAATAAAGTTGTTCAAAATTAAAATTAAAATAGTTTTTTAGACGACCTCCTCCGTGGCGCAGTGCGCGCGCTGTCGCATTATAAAGTTGGAGGTCCTGGGTTCGATTCCCGGTTCGAGTCTGGTCTGGTGGAAGGCTTCGGCCGTGGCTAGTTACCACCCTACCAACAGAGACGTGTCGCCGAGCGATTTCGCGTTCCGGCACGATGTCGTGTAGACACCAATTAGGAGTATGGGTTTACCGTAACCCTAACAGGTTAGCCCGCTACCATATTAGATCGCATCATCACTGACCATCAGATGAGATGCCGTCAAAGACTAACTTGTGGTGTATAAAAAAAAAACATGTATATTTAGTTCACATAAAAATTTATTTTACTTCCTGTATTGTCTTCATCCCGTGTGACTATTTTTACTCCACAATGGGAGTTTTCCGCGAAGACTCGGGCAACTTTAATAATAGTATCAATGGAAATAAAAATTCCCTTCGGGTAAACGTTTAATGATTATGATGGTCTTACGGAGCAGACCCTAAGATAAGAATAAGCAACTCATGACGAATGCACCAATAACGCAGTTTGATTAATGTCCACGATAGTCCAGACTTCACGGATGGTGGGGTCCTGCGCATAAATCAAAATGCACAATGTCTGAAGGACGCGTCGATGTACCTATACCTAGAGTGGTCCGGCGTTTTGGGATTATGGCTTCTCGTAACGCCTCGTACATACGCCTCTACATAAGCTATGATAACCTAGTGGTTAAGGCGTCCGCCTCCTAATCAGAGGTCGGGGGTTCGACTCCTCTGATGACCTGACTTTTCGGAGTTATGTGCGTATTTAAGTAATTAAAATATCACTAGTTTCAGCGGTGAAGGAAAAAATCTTGAGATCCTGCATGCCTGAGAAATCTCCATAATGTTGCGTGTGAACTCTGATAATCCGCAAATGGTCAGCGTGGTGGACTATGGCCAAACCCTTCTCATTTATTTTTAGACTGCATCATGCATCACTACTTACCATCAGGTGAGATTGACGTCAAGGGCTAACTTGTAGTGTATAAAAAAGTTATACAATGTTATGTCTACTTCTGTCAACTGCTAAATTATCTAAAGGCAGAAAGAGTGAAAATGCCGTGTTCTATACGCCTTGAATTCAGATTTATTAATAAGTCCATATAAGTGTTTATCAAAAGGAGTGGATTTCTGATGATTTAGGATTCTGGTGGGAGGCTTCGGCTGTGGCTGGTTACCACCCTACCGACAAAGACGTGTCGCCAAGCGATTTAGCGTTCCGGCACGATGTCGTGTAGAAACCAATTAGGAGTATGAGTTTACCATACCCTTAACAGGTTAGCCCGCTACTATCTTAGATCGCATCATCACTTACTATCAGGTGAGATGCAGTCAAGGGCTAACTTGTGATGAATAAAAAAAAAAAGTTAGTCGCCAAGGCTGATCTATGAAGCTTACTTAGCTTACTTTGCTCAGCCGAAGTTAAAACGAAACATACTCATATCGGACACATTCGTTCGTTTTAACTGTATCTTAAGTGAGAGGTAAAACTAAGCTCGCTCTACAGATCTTGGCGTTAGGATAAGAATCCCAAAATCATGACCAACACACACCTAAGTCACAGCAACGTTTGATTAATGTCCGAGACAGTCCACACTCCATGGACGGCGAGGTGGGGCGCATAAATCAGAATGCACCGACGCGACGTCTAAAGGCCGCGCCAATGTGTACCTAGACTGGTCCGGTGTTTCGAGATTAAACGCTTCACCAAACAACTGGCCACTAATGTTTGTACCACATAATCTATATAAATACTAACTACTAGTAGTGAAGACGTGATAGCTTAGTGGCTAGGGCGTCAGCCTCCTAATCAGAGGTCGGCGGTTCGAATCCGGGCACGCACCTCTAACTTTTCGGAGTTATGTGCGTTTTAAAAAAAATAAAATATCGTTTGCTTCAACGGTGAAGGAAAACATCGTGAGGACTGCACTGCACGCCTGAGAGTTCTCCATAATGTTCTCAAAGGCGTGTGAAGTCTGCCAATCCGCACATGGCCAGCGTGGTGGACTACGGCCAAACCCTTCTCATATTGTGAGGAGACCCGTGATCTGTAGTGAGCCGGCAATGAGTTGTTCATGATTATGATGATGAAAATGAAATGAAATGAAATGAAAATATACTTTATTGCACACCAATACAGAAGAAAAAAAAGAAAAGAAATAAACACACACAGAAAATAAGAGGATGATGATAATAAAATAAAATAAAAACAGGGGTTTTAGTTGCGAGTGATATTTGTATAGGCTTGATAGGTACAGGTTTACATTCTAGCTTGTTTGCCCAAAAAAAATTTGTTTCGAGCGACATCGTTTCCCCATAATATTTTCGGCGAATCACTTACATTTATATGTTTCCGAGACACGTTTTCAAATAAGTGACTTCGGATATTTCTTCAAAAAGATTCGTATTGTAATTCGCAATAATTATTATATTTAAGTACGTCGGTATTTATGTGAACGAGATATATTATAATTATGGGAGTTAATTGTCGAGCTTTCGAGGTATTTCAGTAAAATACCGCTCGCAAATGTCTAGACGACGACGGTTTTGGTTAATGTCAAACATGCAGAATATTTAATTTGCATTTAATTATTCACTATTACAATTCGCGTACGCTCAGGCGGGCGACGTTGCGTCACAAAAAATTAACCGAATTCACTTTCATACAACGAGTAATTATAGATTATTATCCTATAGCTGGGAGCTGTTAGCCAACCATTAGGGGTTTTTCGCACCGCGAGCTTGACAATACCTTATTACGAAACTTATCCTATATATATACATACATAACGAAAGGCAAAGTAGGTCATTACACTTAACAAGGTTGTAATGTTGTACTGAAATCCATTACACCCATGGCCTGTAATGTATTTGTAATTAACAAAACCGCAAAACAAACGGTTGATAGATACAACTAGATACAGTTTATTGCACACAAACTCATTACGAGTACACAGAAAGTAATATGGTAAGTATGCAAAGGCGGTTTTAATGCTAAAGCAATCTATTTAAGACAAAGAATAATATATATGTATAGCACTTTAAAGGATTTCCTGAAAATTTTTGCAAATTCTAATATTGTTAACTCGTTTTGATTAATGATGGCGTCCCTATCACTATACGAACGAACTATAGAGTATAGATTATTATATATTTTCTCCCAAAATTCTTTCTGAACGTTATAATGAGGTGGTGAGATGTGTGAATAGTTTTAAGTTTTGAGCCCTTTGTATTAGATGCCACATGAACCGTCACTTCGCTCAGGATCCTAGTACTACTGTAACATCTATTACAGCATAACTACGGAAGTGAGTCAGGCGCGAAGGAGTCAAGAGTTGAGCTCCAGGGCTCGAAGTTCTCGAGACATTGTCTGCCTTAGGGGAGGCCTGCATCACCAAATTAGACGTTAGGTGATATGAGTTTGTTGAACCGTAGATTATTCCGTAGACCTTAGACCTAGTTTCCGTGACCGTGGCTAATACATATCTGAAATTATTATAGAACCTGACCGTTTATATCATTTTAAAGGCACGGATCTGTTGCCTAACATTTCGAGCAAGGTGCCAACTCGTCATGAGTTGCTCGAAATGTTGTCATACAATGAGTATTTTGACAGAGACAGTTGTTAATTAGAATTTTATGTTGTTTATAACAGGTTGCTACCGGTTAGCAACTGTTTTGAATACAGGGAATAACTATTGACTTCCCCCAGCCATCTATTTCCATTAATTCCGCGAATGCACCGGGAAGCAAAAAAACCTTAGAAGTTTCTATGAATTTCGTGTAAAAGGCAACTCGCTTTAACCCGGGTAGTATAAAAACCTAACAAATACAAATAAACACTACACGTTAGCCCTTGACGGCTATCTCACCTGGTGGTAAGTGATGATGCAGTTTAAAATGGTAGCGGGCTAACCTGCTAGGGGTATCATAAACCCAAACCTCTAACTGGTATCTATGCGACATCGAGCCGGAATGCTAAATCGCTTTGCGACACGTCTTTGTCGGAAGGGTGGTAACTAGCCACGGCAGAAGCCACCCACTAGACCAGACTCGAGCCGGGAATTGAACCCAGAATCTCCAACTTTATAATGAGACAGCGCACGCACTGCGTCATGTCAAAAGTACCGTTTTTTTCCCGCTGGGAAATGCGTTTACGCATCCCCCCCGGAAGCGACGCAGGCAAGACTGCGCCGCTTCCAACGGGGTATGTGGGACTCCCCGGTGGCCAGACTGGCGACCAGAATACCCACTAAAACCCAGCGATGCTCCTTCGCGTCGCCTGATGGCTGGGTCACGGGAACACTTGTGCACTAGACCGCAAACCAGCCAGCAAAAAAGTAAAAGTACCGTAACAAACCGAACGGGTAACGTGTTCGAGGCTTTTCTCGAACACGTTGCCCGTTCGGTTCAGGATTAGTTATTTTCACTGGCGCTGATACATAAAATCAGGAATTGTTTGCATGCGCGTTCGAGTGGTCGCCAGCGGTCGTAAACAGAGTGCGGCAACGACTGCAATTCCTATGCAGATGTACAGGCGACACGCGAGCCCGACCAGCTACCTACCCGCTACCTGTACCTATTCCCGCTATTCTCATGTACCCCGCAAATGATACGACTCGAAGATATTCAAATAAGCCCTATTTGTATATCAAAAAACCGGAAAGTAAAGATTTCATCAGATTATAGATAAATTCTATCCATAATCTCTCTAGGTGGACAGACGAAATTAAGCGTTTTACAATCCCACTAAAATCCTCTGCCCAAAAGTCCGTAGGTTAAGATAACGACGACGCTGTAAGTATTAAAGACACCACTCTATCTTTGGCGTTTAATTTATTGGTAGACCAATAACTTGTATATAGTTATAATAAAATAAATAGAAAAGAAAAAAAACGACTGAAAAATAATTTTAGCTATAAAAAAATCAAAATTCAAATAATCTTTATTCAAATAGTCCTTTAAAAGGCACTTTTGATGCATCAATAATTTACATAGTAGTGATTTGAAGGTGATAACTACATTCGTAAACTTAAAATCTATCGGTGGTTTTACATTCACTAATAACTAAAAAATCTGCTTTAATCGTGCTCTTTGATGAGATCTGCTATCCAAAGAAGATACAAACGTATAACAAAAACTCAACGCGATTAAACACTCCTTGGAATTGAAAAAAAAAAACAAATCTTTTTTCCGTATCCTTTATAGCGTTTCGATCACACAAAGACACACACACACACACACACACACACGAATCATTCAAACTTATATCACCCATATATTGACGTCACGCGTAAAATCAAATCGTACACAAAACCACAAATTGCTAGTAGAAAGATATATTCCCGTCTATATCGCGAACTGCACTTGCTCTGCATCCGAATGTACAATATTATTTAATCAACCTATCGTAACCTAATAAAGCCAACGACGATATCAGTTTATGATAATAGTGTAAACCGCGTGGGGAATATCTAAGCAGACGCAATAACACTTACTTCTTTTTAACGATGACAGCACACATTGGTCCGTGAAGCCGGATTCACTTTCGTCTCCGTCGTGTATTCAACAGCCTTTGACTTGGCCTCATGCATTTTAAAAACAACACGAGTCTCTAATGATATGTGTCTCTAGTCAATCGTTGGTGATAAAATGAAGTAATCTAAATCTAAATTGACTATCAGAAACTTTTAGATCTAATTCCTCCCTCACCATTTTATAATCGCATCGCGTGGCATCGTAAGTATCTTCCCCCTTACGTAATTAATATCCCCTCTCTACTATATAATATACTATCCATTATATGTATAATACGTACGATGCGCTTTCCACCCTTGTTTCTATTACGCACTGGCATCCGTTTCCTTCACAATTCATAATGCGAGTAACATCACATTAAGAGTGAATAGATATCTGCTTTAAAAACAAAAAAAAAAAAATATTACTTGCTTCAACGGTGAAGGAAAACATCGTGAGGAAACCTGCACGCCTGAGAGTTCTCCATAATGTTCTCAAAGGCGTGTGAAGTCTGCCAATCCGCACATGGCCAGTGTGGTGGACTATGACCAAACCCTTCTCATATTGAAAGGAGACCCGCTCTGTAGTGAGCCGGTAATGGGTTGTTCATGATAAGATATCTGCTAGGCAAGCGAACTCTAACTGATCACTTACCATCAGGTGTCATAGAGATATAATTTATGTATAAAAAAAAAAACCAGATCAAACTTATTAATCATCTTTATCCTCAGGTCAATGATGGTCTCAAAAATACAGGGATGTACAGCTTAGATCGTTACGAAAAACTTAAAATTTGTCTTTAGAAAACGCTTATAGATATAAACAGCAATGGAGAGTAAATCTAACTCCTATAAGTTAAACCAATTTTGACAAAAAAAAATGTTTAATTAGAAGGCTGTTTTATTAGTTAAGTACTCTCCGTAATTCGTGAAGATCTGGTTTTATTGAACATTTAAATCATAACTTTATCCGACACTAGCAAATCCATCACTTAAGACTTAACGACACTTAATCCATTCAATTCGAGCCGTTGTTTAATAATTCTAACTATTCGTTGTTAATTATGGGAACTGTAAACGACAGATGCCCAATTCTTTATTAAAGGTCCAAAGTTGGTCACTCAACTATTTACTGACTTCAGTCAACGTTACTTAATCCATCAGCATATCATTTTTTTTTAAATCTTAATCCACGCTGACGCAGTTCATCAGCTCTTAGAACTGAATTTTAAGACAAACGACCATTTTTGATGTGGTTATTTTTAAAGTTAAATTTTTTTAACAAGCGGAGTTGGTTTACCTACATAAAACCCTGAACTGTCAGTGGCCAATCAAATCCATTACCGGCATAACGAGGACTTTAAGGACACGCATAAACAGAGCGTTTTATATACACGTACGTCTGTTAAAAACAATAAAAGTTAGATAAATCTGACGGTAGGTCTCCGTCCATTCCCGGACGATATCAAAGTGTTTACACATCGCGCGTGAATATTATGTCGATAAAGACAATCGTAAAGATTCCATTTAAATGTTGTGGGACATAGTGATTTTATTGCCGGACGCTGCCTTGTGCATAAACGAGATCTGTGAAGCGTTGTCGTGATTACCAAGTTCATCGATTACAAAATAACGACAATCAGATTTTTTCTACTGAGGCACTCTTCATAACTGACTTCAAATAAGAATAAGGAGCGATGTCAAAACTTTAAAAAAAAAGACCGAAATAACGACATACAGTTTTATTCTACTAAGGTACTCTTCAAAACTGACTTCAAATAAGAATAAGGAGCGATGTCAAAACTTTAAAAAAAAAGACCAAAATAACGACAATCAGTTTTATTCTACTACGGTACTCTTCAAAACTGACTTCAAATAAGAATAAGGAGCGATGTCAAAACTTTAAAAAAAAAGACCAAAGTAACGACAATCAGTTTTATTCTACTAAGGCACTCTTCAAAACTGACTTCAAATAAGAACAAAGAGCGATGTCTAAACTTTAAAAAAGGACCAAAGTAACGACAATCAGTTTTATTCTACTAAGGCACTCTTCAAAACTGACTTCAAATAAGAACAAGGAGCGATGTCTAAACTTTAAAAAAGGACCAAAGTAACGACAATCAGTTTTATTCTGCTAAGGCACTCTTCATAACTGACTTCAAATAAGAATAAGGAGCGATGTCAAAACTTTAAAAAAAGGATCAAAGTAACGACAATCAGTTTTATTCTACTAAGGCACTCTTCATAACTGACTTTAAATAAGAATAAGGAGCTATGTCAAAACTTAAAAAAAAAAAACAGTGTCTTCATGGACTCGTTAAAATATTATGTAGACCGAATGAGAATGAAGCTAAGATCTATGTAGCGTGCTAAGCCTTGATACACTCTTACGATACAATTCAAAGGCTACAAAGTTATATATCTGATATACACGTAAATCTGTCTTGTTTTAACACTAACTTTGGTTGAGGAAAGTCAAGCGTGAGATAGTCACTGTGAGTTTAAATGTACTTGATTTTGAAAGCAATAACAATACTATTTAAGTACAACAAAATCACAGAATACTTATGACAATTAATAGTAAATCTTATTGATTACACCTGTTTAGATTCAAAACTGATTGAAAAACTGCACAAAACTAAGTTAGAAGCGCGATTTTTTGTATATCACTTATTTTTTTAGTATTTTTTATCTACTGCATAGATTAAATATTATAAATGTTACAGTATAGATAAAATATTATAAATGTTACAAAATTTTTACACCTGTTCTAAGAGTGCAGCGTTAAGGCCGATATTTCTGCAAAATAGTGAAAGCGCTCGAATACGTAAACATATAAAATGAACAAGTATTAAAACGGTTATTGTATATGACACGTGTTATAGAGTATACTATTTTACCATCCTTTATGCGAATATCACATGTAGGCGGCATATAAAAACTATAAATATAAATATGCACTGAAATGGGTCGTTTTCATTCCATGTGTTTGGTTTTATTGTGTACCATTATTAGTGTTGGTGGATAAAATGTACGCAGCAAATTGTCTTGAAGTGCTCACAGAAAAGTTTTAATGTAAAAACATGTTTACAAATATTTAAAAAGAATATTTTGTGAAACTCTATGAGAAACTTGAACGGGTTTATTTGTCTGTGGCATGTTTGCATTGCGTCTAGCCGCATTGTAAACTTATATTTACCTCACCACGCTACATTAATTGTATTTGTGTTAAACAAAACCTTAGTCTTTTTAAACAAAAAGTGTTTTTTTCTATACACCACAAGTTAGCCCTTGACGGCATCTCACCTGATGTTAAGTGATGATGCGGTCTAAGATGGTAGCGGACTAACCGGTTAGGGTATGGTAAACCCGTACTCATAATTGGTTTCTATACGACATCGTGCCGGAACGCTAAATCGCTTGGCGACACGTCTTTGTCGGTAAGGTGGTAACTAGCCACGGCCGAAGCCTTCCACCAGACCAGACTCGAGCCGGGAATCGAACCCAGGACCTCCAACTTTAAAATGCAACAGCGCACGCGCCACGGAGGTCGTCAAACAGGATAGTAGTAAACAATTGACATAGTAGAAATGGACATAATTTAGTGAGATCTTTTTAATAAATTAAGTTTATTTTAATGCTAAACTTACAACACGCACTTTAAAAAACTGTCATAGAATCATTCCAAAAAAATTCGTAACCAATGAAGTGTCAGTGAAGAAAAAAAATATTTCGCTTTATTCTCCTCTTATTTTTTAATAAAATTACCAGTACTCCTTTTTTATGTCAACTCTTATTTTTCTTGCCCTTATCCTACATTATGTGGGTCGGCAAAACACGTCTTCTTCTTACACTCACTTCTACCAGCCGGTCACCTCACTACCCTTTACTTTTTTTTTTACCCGCATATCCTCTTTTACATCCATCCATCTCTTCTTTGGTCTTCCTCTACTCCTTTGCCCTTCCACGTTCATATATAACATTCTTTTGGTGACATCACTTTCTTTCCTCCGCATTATATGACCATACCATGCTAGCCGTCAATTATAGGCTTATTAGTTATTTTTATTCAATACGACGCTTCATATGAATACTACTACGGACCAAAATTGACTGCGTAAGCAAAAAAACCTAACTGTTAACGGATAGTAATGGTGATGGTGATGACTTAGATATTTATTTACCTTTTTTCCGATACATTTTTCAAATAATTAATCACTGATAGAAACAAATGAAACTGACGGACCCTTCAAAACTCCACCGTATCTTAAAGCTAAAGATTAAAAAATAAGATTATTTAAATTATTTTGAAAATAAAACATTGTATACAAAGTTGTCTTTCTGTTAATTAAATAAATGGTACAAAAAAAATTTGACGTTTAAAGGTAACGCGTCTCCCAAATTCTGTTTATGCAACCGGGCTTTGCTAGAACAAATAATGGTAACTATACAATTGCGAACCAGTTGTAGAGTTTAAACAAACAGATGTCTGTTTGTTTCGAAACACGTTCAAAAATAGCTTATAAAGTAAACATGTACATTAAAATACAAAAATGAATTTGATAATTTTTAAGTAAAATGCATTCCAAGGCAGAAAATACATTTCGTTGGAAAAAACCAAGAAAACATCGCGTCTAATTAGAAGCATTTTAGTTCATTTTTATATCACTTTAGGTATTAAAATTTTGTATCGAATTTAAAATCACGATATTCGTAAACGATAATAATATTGGAGAATGCGACAGTAAAATCCGAGCCGGAGGTATAGGAAACATAAAATAACAATAAACATTTTAATATCACGTCTTAGAACAAGCCAATTCAATTAGCAGCTATTCAATTAAAAAGCCATAAATATATGTTATTAAAATTTATAAAAACGCTTCCAATATATCCATATATAAGCAGTTAGTGAATTCTGTGAAATACTGCTACTAGGTCAAGTTATATGTTCTTTATTGATATAACACTGCAGTACAGGGGGCAAAAATCGCAGGTTTAAGAAGTAGGGCCACTTAAAACTCTGTCAGCAATCAGCAATAATTGAATCACTCACCATCATAATTGTATGAACTTAAACTGCTAGGAAGCAGTTTATTTTTTTTTCGATTCAATTACAGCATGATAAATCTATAGTCTATCTATATACTTATAGGAAAGAATATATTTAACTTTTTTTGCAACCTCATGTTTTGTTTATATGGTAGCTCAGGTGCCCAGAAAAGTAAACTCACGTTTATCTCCTCAGAAACAAGTTTAGAACTACCCGCATTTCGAAAAATGAAATAATTTATTATCCTTATAAGTAAACCTAGTTAGAATTATTGTAAACTCATAAATAGTTTACTTAGTTTTATTACCTAATTGTTTTTTTGTAATTCTTTTGAGAATTGAAGATCTTAAACCATCTTAAAGAAACAATGTTAAAGACGTAACAAAGTTTTGCGAAAATTTGCATTTATATCTAGCTAATGCACTAACTGCGACATTGTTACGTTACGCTTACAAAGGAAATTCCTCAGCGTACCGACGCAACTATTAAAAGCCGGGGGGTTACTCGTGATTTACGAAATAACAATTTGTTAGACAAATTGTACTTATGAATATCTAGAGACATTGTAATTACCGCGACTGAGACACACCTTTTAACTCAACTCCGTTACAAAGTTGCCGGTGCAGTCTTGGAGGAAACTAGTTTCGATACGTCGCCGTAAGTAAACGGTGCATAATTATGTCAGCGACTTAAACTAATACTTATCCCACAATTATAGAAAAGTTATTACTTCGAGAAGTGTCTCGAGTGCGACTAAATAAGGTTTTTATATGAGCACGAGTGAAATCTGCAAATGAATATTATTGTCAATTATGTACAAAATAATGTTACATTTTGGCCGTTTATTTTGCGTTTGACTTTTTGCTTACAATAGAGTCCGGTGATAGCCTAGTGGTTAGGGCGTCAGCCTCATAATCAGAGGTCGGCGGTTCGAATCCGGGCACGCACCTCTAACTTTTCGGAGTTATGTGCGTTTTAAAAAAATTTAAATATCACTTGCTTCAACGGTGCAGGAAAACATCGTGAGGAAACCTGCATGTTTCTGAGAGAGTTCTCCATAATGTTCTCAAAGGCGTGTGAAGTCTGCCAATCCGCACATGGCCAGCGTGGTGGACTATGGCCAAATCCTTCTCATATTGAGAGGAGACCCGAACGGCCTCTGTAGTGAGCCGGTAATGGGTTGTTCATGATGATGATGATGACAATAGTTATCAAAACAATTAATATTTTGAAACACAGGACTAAAATATAAAATATTTACCACTACAGATTATACATAAATAGTGGTTGAAATAAACAGTTTGTCGGAATGCGTGTATCATAAGTCTATGGCGAATTTAAGGTGATGGACTTATTTTTTAGCTGAAAAACAATCCTTCGACTTTTGTCTAGTGGCAGGGAGTGCTCGACCTGCATCAAAACAGAACCCTCATTACTTCCAGGTCTAGGATCATTGAACTATTAGAAACACAGAAGAATAACCAATATTTATCACGATCAACCCAATCTCGGCTCACTACAGAGCACGGGTCTCCTCTCAATATGAGAAGGGTTTGGCCATAGTCCACCACGCTGGTCATATGCGGATTGGCAGACTTCACACGCCTTTGAGAACATTATGGAGAACTCTCAGGCATGCAGGTTTCCTCACGTTGTTTTCCTTCACCGTTGAAGCAAGTGATATTTTAATTGCTTAAAAACGCACATAACTCCGAAAAATTAGAGATTCGTGCCCGGGATCGAACCCCCAACCTCTGATTAGGAGGCGAACGCCCTAACCACTACCATGCGACATGCACTCTTGTAATAAATAAACCTTTATCATTATCACTCAAATTAATGTAGACCCCAGCGCTGGACACTAGCCTCCTCACTCTTAGGAGACAGATTTATTTTCATGTTTAACTTCGCAGCTCCAGTGCGTTCCGGAGTCATAGCCTTCTAGTCGTTCTATTATTAATATTGCTCATGTTCTTTTAGTGAAGTATTAAATACCATTTGCCGTATTGCCCTGCTATGTGTAACTTGTTTTAAGCGACTCGCCGAGGGCCGAGGAGTCTGTTCAAACATCTCGAGCGCAGCCGAGTGGGGCGACGCTGTTTATTATTCACTTATTCGCATTGTCAACAGCTAATTATGCAAGCTGAAGTTAAAGGCACACACTTCCTTTGAAGTTCTCCTCTTTTTATTTATCTGCATAAAAAAAATCGTCGAGGGAATCCATTGATTTGCGGGCTATTGATTTGAAATCACTTTACTGTATGGTACTTGTGGTTGGTATAGTATTTCTTTTGAAATGTGACTGACGTCGGGTCCCCGGTAAATGGCATTCTCGAACAAGCCGCTACACCTGAATGGAAGTACTCACTGTAATTGCATTGAAATCTAGTAAATCATAGCGAGCACAGCGATCCATAGTTTAAAAGCTTCTCTATTTCTATTATACTAGGTACTTAACCGTCAATTAGAGGAGGCTTAATGCGACGGGATTTTTCGAAGGGGACGTTGTAGCTTACATTTCCGAACATTTACGCTTCGGACCCATTAAGCAAATAGTTTGCGGCTGACTGTTTATTTTACATATATTTCGTTCGCAGCGTTTCTCTTGGCGTCTCATTTGTTCAGCGATAGTCTTTCGAACGATTAAATCGAAAGTATTGGCGCAATATGAACCAGTTCAGCGGCCACTCCATTCAAGTTTCATAAGCTAGTCGATCATAAGCCACAAGCTACGAGCATTTGACTAATGGGTCCGCAGTTCACAATAGCTGTTCAATGAGTCTATCTACGTAGAGCTTTCTGGAACTAGCTTTGATTGACATGACTTTTTAAGTGCACGTATATGTCGATGAGTTAATATGCTACCGATAGGGAGGTGAAAGCTGATCGAAATATTGACTATAATTAATGATCATTGATTTAAGATAGATAGATAGCCATATCTGTTTATCTAATATCTTCAACACATCAGCCGATAAACGTCCACAGCTGGCATTTCGTTGGAATTATCAAATTACGCGATCTTGTGCCGTGAGTACCAAACGACTTCCTGCCAACAATATTTCAAAATGTTCTTCGTGGTCCAAATAAGGTTGTTATGAAAATGAGTAATGGAACAGTTCCCCGCATCGGGAAAAACTAAGAGTGCCTTTTTTTCTTAATAACTCTCTATGATATCGACCATACTCAAATTTCTTTCTGGATTTTTAACTGGTTTAACTTTTAACGTTTACTGGGTAGGTCGTAATTTTAAGCCTATTTTATGATGTGATAATAATTTTAATAGGGCTTATCCGTCAAGCGGTTATTCAATACCTGTGATCATATTCACAAACATTTGAATGAAATGTAGTTCGACTTACAAGCGAAAACCTTTTTCTAGCTTTCCGACTCCCCACGCCCCATTTAACGTCTTGGAATAACGGTGCTTAGGTTAAGTACTCGGGTAAAGAGAGCTCTAAAATTGTACAGAATTATTCTGTGCAAATAATAAAGTTGATCATCATCGTGATGAACCCATTCTCGGCTTAATACAGAGCACGGGTCTCCTCTCAATATGAGCAGGGTTTGGCCATATTCCACCACGCTGGCCATGTGCGGATTGGCAGACCTTACACGCCTTTGAGAACATTATGGAGAACTTCTCAAGCGTGCAGGTTTCCTCACGATGTTTTCCTTCACCGTTAAAGCAAGAGACTTTAATTGCTTAATAAAGTTAATGATTATAAATTTGCGAAGTATCTACAAGTAGGATATGAAGTTGTTTTTGCATTTGGTTGCTAATTCTTGAATATACAAAGTATTTTTTTTACTCCAATCGCCTGAAAATGCCTTATTAAGAGACGTGTTATTCAAAGATAAACGTAAACGTACGTCATTACACCTAGCTGCATCTTAATGATACTACTGAAATCCATTTTTTTTACCGCTGGGAAATGCGTTTACGCATCCCCTCCGGAAGCCGCGCAAGCAAGACTGTATTGCTTCCGAAGGGGTATGTAGGACTCGCCGGCGGCCAGACTGGCGACCAGAATACCCACTGAAACCCAGCGATGCTCCTACGCGTGGCCTAGTGGCTGGGTCAAGGGAACAACCGGTCAGCACTGAAATCCATTACACCTATGAGCTGTAATGTGAGAATCAGCGACCATTTAAAAGTCTTCATGATAATGATATGAATGAAATGAAGGGAATAAAATTAGTCTCATATATACTAAAAGGAAATAAATATATATAGATCAGCAACGTATTTGGAGAGTCCACGTTATTCCGCCATCATTTGAATTTCCAAACACTCGGGCATGTCTTAGGTCCAGCGAAACTATTGACTCAACACTCATTGTACGGTATGCAATGGGAAGAGTGAACTAAGAGACCTTTCATAACAAATAAAAATTAACATAGTCATGTCACTTAAAAATACATGTCATTTAAACGGTCTTACGGAGATAATCTGTAATTTAATAATCATTGAGAGGATCTTTTATCAATCCATCTCGTTTTCTCTTTTTTTTAATAATACCTACATATTTTGTTTTATGGTAGCTTATAATTTATTTATTTATCTCCTTTTATTCTAGCTTTACAAGATAAAAACCTAATTTGCTAGAGTAGCCTATGTAGAGTAGAGTATGTATATAGGCCTTAATTTACATATTCCGGTGACATATAATCCATGATGTCACTCTTGTGAGTTCACTCAGATTGCAACTGAATAGGTCCAGCATTTCTGCGACTCTCTCTCTCTCTCTCTCTCTGATAATTTCAACGCAGTTTTTTCTACCATCTTCTTTACTAACTTACTCTATCTTTCCATTCTATAATATCAGTCACACGAGGTCCGAAACTGACCCTTCAAAAACCTTCAAGATTAAGAACGGTATTTTTTGCTATACCAACTCCACTGTGTCACAATTCCCGTATGACGCCATCAAGTCCGGCAGATAAAATCTATCTAACCCCACAATTACTTAAGAAGATAGTCATTATTTATACTCAATGTAAGTACAACGAGTTTTTACTTCGTTCATCAGCGTCGCAGACAAACTATACGAAGGCAACCGCAAGGTAAAAACACGTGTGACTATGATCAGATCACCGTCATCTAATCTCTAGAATAAATTACTTATAATAATCTCCGGTGAATACGGTAGACCGCAATTTAATGTATCCCAGTCCAATAGATTCTGATCCTTGTGCTCAATGCGGTAAGAGTGAGGAGAGGTAATGCGTTCAGGGGCGTATAGGTATTTTGTCGTCTGTAAAATAATGACATACAATACGTACGTGTCCTGTGGTTGTTCCTCATTGGCGATGAAATATGATGTGTAAAGCGTGTGCTAATACAATGTTGCTGGAGCACACGATAGGGATGGCAGAAGATGGACGTGTTTTATTTATCTTTCTTTAAGTTCTTTCATGCTATGATAGCCTAGTGGTTATG
Organism: Lasiommata megera; assembly: GCA_928268935.1. Taxonomy (NCBI): domain Eukaryota; kingdom Metazoa; phylum Arthropoda; class Insecta; order Lepidoptera; family Nymphalidae; genus Lasiommata; species Lasiommata megera. The sequence goes on from OV743326.1 coordinate 10,534,631, forward strand.
ACGTCAGTGGTCAGACGATTAGGAGGCTGACGTCGGGGGTTCGAATCCGGGCACGCACCTATAACTTTTCAGAGCTATGTGCTTTTTTAAGCAATGAAAATATCACTTGCTTCAACGGTGAAGGAAAACATCGCGATGTTTTCCTTCACCTGGCACGACGTCGCGTATTAGAAAACAATTAGGTGTGTGGGTTTACCATACCCTAATAGGTTAGCCGCTACTATTCTAGACTGCATCATCACTTACCACCAGGTAGAGCCGTCTAGGGCTAACTTGCAGTGTATAAAAAAAGCGTATAAAGTTTGTACTGACAATATCTTGACAGTATATCCAAAACAACTCGTAGGCCCAACCCGGCTATCACTTACGAACATTTTCACAACTAGACCGAAAAGGTATTCAGCTACAGCAAAAAAAAAAACCGAAGCGCAAAATTATTAATTCGAAAAATGATTTACGTAGTCGGAGATTTGAAAAATATGACTTAATGCTGCACAATTGCTTTATCGACGTCCAGCGAGACGCGGGTCGGTAATTACCAATAATTACGCGCAGGTATCGATAGTGATGATGGATCGAGACAATCTGGCTGATTGCAGCCCGCAGCCCTGCGCCGGCTGACGTGCGACAAATAGCCAAATCGCCTACGACGTACGGAACGATAACTGTATGCGATAAGGGCCTTTCTTTGTACGCGATTTTAAAATCATCGACTATATATTTATTAACAAAATTAACTCGCACACTTATTCAAAAATCAGTTATTCCTAATACATGTTGGCTAACAAGGAAATTCTCGACTTCATCATTAGCTTCATAGCACTACATTATAATCAGTTTGGTGCCAGATTTTTATTTCTCTAAAAACATTACAAAGTAGTACATTGTAAGATACCTACTACACATTAATACGTTATAACAGATCTTTAAAACCTAAATGTCTATAACATAAAAAATACTTTTACTCCTTTTGTGGCTGTATGTAAAAAAAAAATATCGAAATACGAATTTAGAAAAGGGCTGGTATATTTCTGAAGGGGTTCAGATACTTCAGAGATCACAGAGAGACAAAAACCCGAACGAGTTTGTCTGTACGTCGGCATATATCAAGCGCTTGGAATTTAGTCAGGTTAGTCTTATTTATAAAATTAACTGTGACACACAAAATTATCAGTAAGTGCTATATTTATATAAATATACAGGCTTCCTAGTGCGGAGATCACCTTCAAACTGTTATAAAAAGTATATTACCAAGTATACTTCTAAAAGTTATTTTTAAATTTAAAGCGCAAAACGGCAAACTTTTCCAGCACAATTCTTGATGCGTCGATTTTGCATCAGCATCATAAATAATCGAGGCATAAAGTCTCATCTCTTACGGAAAATTATAACGATTAAATACTTTATCTGGCACGATATTGGCATTATAAAAAACAATTTTTTACTCTACTTAAACTTCAGTGACAATTATATAAACGATAAAAAAGCTTTGGTTTGAATTGCTCCATCTCCATATGTACCACAATTTATTATTAATTATGTGAGATGGTGGTAACAAAAAAAACCGGCTTAGTTTGTTGTGGGTTTCTTCTTAGACCTGAGCGCAATTTGAACCCTCTTAGCGTTAGTTTTAAGTTGGCGAGTATAGTTATCACCTACACAAATAGAAATAATGAAAAATGTGATATATATGAACGATTCACAATTGCCTATAATAGGTTTATATGAATAAAGCTATTTTTGATTTGATTTGAATATCTCACTATATTTAGGTAGTCCTATGATATAATTACCAATAATTACGTGCAGGTATCGATAGTGATGATGGATCGAGACAATTTGGCTGATTGCAGCCCGCAGCCCTGCGCCGGCTGACGTGCGACAAATAGCCAAATCGCCTACGACGTACGGAACGATAACTGTATGCGATAAGGGCCTTTCTTTGTACGCGATTTTAAAATCATCGACTATTTATTTATTAACAAAATTAACTCGCACACTTATTCAAAAATCAGTTATTACTACTACATGTCGTCTAACAAGGAAACGGACGAAATGATAACTGTATGTATTGTTTTATGAGTGAAATACCACCATCTTTCGGTTCTAAAGGTAAGTCCCGTTTAGACTCAAAGTCAGATAGATTCTTTTTTTTTAACATGATCCACTGACTACAGACAAAAATACGATAGTTCGCTCAACAAAATTGATGCAAATTGCTTGGAAATCCTATAACACTTCTTCACTGCCGTTTCGGCAACAACGACTGTATCTCTGTTAATTTTTTAAAGATTTCACCCGTGATATCTAAGTATAGCCGTTTCAAAATCGTTTCTGTGACTGAGCCGATCATGAATTAACAAAAAAACAAACTCGCAAGGTAGCAAGAAGTATGTTAATAATAGCCTTTTTCACTTTCGTATACCTAAAAAGAAAGAGATAAAAGTAGGTATTACTTATTGCAAATCAGGCGTCTAACAGCAACAATCAAAAATTGATTAATTTAATGATATATCTAATAGGCGGTTCTGCGAAAAATTCTGATACAATTTTTTTTACATAATCTTCTTTAATTTGTTTGTCAAATGTTGTTTCAATTTTACAGTGTGATTCACTGTGAAATTAAAGACACACCATACGCTTTAGGCGGGCCCTTAAATATGGATGGGAATATTATACAGTTAAATATTCAACGCGTCTCTATTAATTATGGGTTCACTTGAAAGTTGAAACGGAAAACGAATAGTAGGATTTGTAAATCAACTAAAACAAGCAAAGTTTCAAGAAGGGTTCCGTAGACTGTAATCATGTCAATTCGCGGAATTTCTTGCTGTAGACATTAATCGTTAACTAGTTCGGCCATTTATTACTCCTTTGTTATTAAAATATTTTTTTAAACTAAAGTTTATGATAAACCAAGAAATTTTTTCGATACAAAATTTCATCGGCGATTTTTGTGAAACACACTGGTTTTCTAAGACATAGTTATATTTCTGCGATATAAACAAATAAAGATACCCGCTTTTGAAAAGCAGGGTCACATCTGAGGTTGAGAGATATTTTATAGAGACAGTTTTGGTACAAAAATAAAATAAAAATTAAGATATTTGGAATCAGGTTAAAAATGATTCGAGGTTTAAGAATTGCAATTCTTAAAGGAAATCGTCGTAGGCAAAAAAAAAACTTCGTCGAAAACACGCTGGTACGGAGAATCTCTTGATCTAAAAACTATTTGACATTATTAGATGTTTATTTTATTTATATATACTACAAGTTAGCCCTTGACGGCTATTTCACCTGGTGGTAAGTATACAGTCTAGGATGTTAGCGGGCTAACCTGTTAGGGGTATGGTAAACCCACATTCCTAATTGGTTTCTACCCGACATCGTGCCGGAACTCTATTCCGCTTAGCGACACGTCTTTGTCGGTAGGGTGGTAACTAGCCACGGCCGAAGCCTCCCACCAGACCAAAGGTGCATCGCCTCACCATCTACGATGACAGCGAGACAGTTGCAACGCTGGAAATATTTTGCAAGGCACAATATGCTCTAAAATTCCGTAAACGTGGGGTAAACACAAGTTGTGCATCAGTTAAAGTGAACATTACTCATTCCCTTCACTAAAGATCTTATCGGAAACATTAAGGATTCGTGATATGAGAGCTGATTCGCATGTCTGAGAACTGTCACAGCGTCGTAGCAACAGTATGTCAAAGTCGGAATCAAGATGGAGTCGCGCATTCGTTTTCATATGTATGCCACGTACAATGTCCCATTGCCTTACTGGTGTCGCTATTAGGGTGTATTTTCATTGGGTTCGTTACCGTCCGACCCCCCCGTTATCCCAAACGTCGCCTAAACCGAGGTGCGGCCTCAAAGGAGGCGCCCTTAGGCAGACGTTCCATTAGTTTCTTGGAGCCCTAGGGCTCAAAATTTCTTCTGGCAGAGCTTCTTTCCGGAGCTCGCCAAACAGAGCCCGGTTACGCTGTGGCAACCAATAGTGTTAGTAATGCTAATAGACAGTCCGAAAAAAAAAATGGGTTCGCGGGAGTCTGGTCTGCCCATTCATACAACCACTGAGGTAGACCAACCGACAAGATCAAAAGACACCCCCGGCCCTAGTAGCTCTGAAGCGATAACTACAAACTTGTGTAGTATAGAATAGAAAGATTTATTTCCCATTAGCTATAGTGAAAACATAAACAGTTGCTTCCTTCTAAAGAATATAGTCCGGCCCGTGGCTTCAAATATGGAGATAAACTGATGTAATGAAAAGTAAACATTTGCTTCCTACAAAAGACTGATCTTTAGCAGTGGTTTTAAGTGATGATGATGAAACAAAAACAGTGGCTTCCTCCTATAGAATTTAGCCCGGCCCGTGGCTTGAAATATGGCGAGAAACTGATGTAGTAAAAAAATAAACATTTCCTTCCTACAAAAGACTTCTCTCTAGCAGTGGTTTTAAGTGATGACCACAAGGATTTTTAATAAAAACAAAAACGGTTGCTTCCTCCTATAGATTTTTGTCCAGCCCGTGGCTTGAAAAATGGTGATAAACTGATATAGTGAAAACAAAAACATTTGCTTTCAACAAAAGACTTCTCTCTAGCAGTGGTTTGAAATGATGATCAAAAAACATAAATCAGTTGCTTTCTTCAAAAGTGTTTCTAAAAAAAACAGTGGATTGAGACGATAATGAAAGCCGCGTAGTAAAAACAAACATTTGCATCACTAGACTAACTGGTGGATTTTAACTTAACCTGTGGCCGTGGAGCATGTCCAAAGTGATAGAAATCACAGTTGCAAAATGCTTTATTATTTGCAGCATTAATCCTAATATGGTGATTGTTGCTTATTTATCGTCAACATGATAAGAATAATGTAAATTCACGATATAGTTTACGAGTACCTAATGATCCTTATCCGAACGCAATATAAAATGTTAGTATGGGGTTTTCAACTTATCGAATTAAATAATACAAACAAAAAATGTATGATGTGGATATAAAAAATAGCCTCAATATTAAAATTGTTAATGTAAAACTCTGTATCTATATAGAAACTTTAAATTCAGACAATACCGTTACCGTTCCGTTTTCCATCTTTATGGTTCTTTTGTAATGATAAAAGATCAAATAACGTTTACTCTATAGACTAAATTCAAATTTCAAATTCAAAATAATCTTTATTCAAATAGTCCTTTAAGGACTATTTGAATAAAGATTATTTTAACTTAAGGAACTTTTGACGCGTCAATAATTTACATAGTAGTTATTTCATGATGATATATTCTATATATTCGTAAACTTAAAACTAAAGCTATGAGGGTTCCAAACGCGCCCCGGTCTAAGAAGAAGCCCACAACAAACTTAGCCGGGGACTAACTGATGATTTAAATTAAACTCTACTCTACAATATATACCTATAAGTATAATGTAATGAAATTGTAATAAGAAAAGAAGCTAATCGATTAAGTTACTATCAAACCGGATTTCGTACGATAATTTTTTTTTCTAATGTAAAGGTTTCAACACTTCAAGTACTTCTGTCATTTGTGCCCACCGTGGTTAGAAATACTGTTGTAGTAAAAGGAGAAAGAGTCAGTAGGTAAGTGAGTCATAAATACGAATATCATCATCATCATCATGATCAACCCATTACCGGCTCACTACAGAGCACAGGTCTCCTCTCAATATGAGAAGGATTTGTGTGTTGTTTTCCTTCACCGTTGAAGCAAGTGATATTTTAATTGTTTAAAAACGCACATAAGTCCGAAAAGTTAGAGGTGCCCGGATTCGAACCGCCGACCTCTGATTAGGGGGCTGACGCCCTAACCACTAGGCTATCACCGCTTTACGAATACGAATATAAATTTCATAAAAAGTATATTAAAATAACGAAATATGTAAGTGTACTGACGCACCCGCCGATCATAAGGGGTTTCAGTAGAATCGCTTTTGTTAGTTATGTCGAAAACAAAAAAGCGGTAGTAAGCACATGCCCTTAACGTCACCGTCTGTCTGGACACAATTTAATGGCGGCCCGTCATTCGTCCAAGTCTAATGCGAAACGGCGAAAAAAAGGTACGCAAATTGTTTTAAATGGGCAGGTAGGCCCTCGCCCGGTTGACCTACAGACGGACGGGTACTGCGAAAAAATAAACCTTTTAGGGACTCGCGGATAAAGATAAAATAATTATGGCATTTATAAATCAATTACGTTGTAATGTGTTTTCGATATAATCGTTAAAAATACATAAAAATGTTAAGTCTCTTAAATTGAATTTCGCTCGGTTTTTATCACAACCGATATTGAGTTACCTTCGGAATAAATAACTCGTTTATAATATAGACGAGATAGAAGTGAAAATTAAGATCTTATATTTAAAAAATACAAGAGTATAAGTTGTGTCCTTCTATAGACTAACCTTAATTCCAAAACGAAAGCTTTACAAAAAACACAAACAACAAAGAAATGAAATATATACTCCTGGACTCCTTGGATTTTTGATTGTATTTCCGTCGGCTTGGAAAACGAGTATATATATATTTTTAGTAAGTACTTTATGGCACAGATATTAACTTGCTATGATTATACTACGTACGTGCCATTTAGAAATGAAAGCGGACTGACTGCAGTTGCTTTACAAAACTGTCTCTCAGGATACGAATGCATATTATGAACTCATAGCTTTGATGTTATCTATTCTACGAATATATCACGCTGCAATTGCAATATACAAAACACCTTCTGGGTGATATTCCCAACTTGTTGCTTTTAGAAAAATAACTCCTAACAAAAATCGTATACATCGGATAAGATTTCGTCTTGCCAGAAAGATTTGACTTTGACAATTTGACTTTGACGGTTCGAAAAACGTCTTAAAACAGAGAACCTTGTTAAATAGATACCTACAAGAAGAAAGATTTCATTAATGTAAAAGGAACATTAAAGAAATGAAATGAACGATTTTATAACACATTTTTGGGACACTTCCTTCTTTCATTATTGAAAGTGACCTCCGTGGCGCAGTGCGTGTCGTCCTCTGTCGCATTTTAAAGTTAGAGGTCCTAGATTCGATTCCTGGCTCGAGTCTGGTCTGGTAGGAGGATTCAGTCGTAACTAGTTACCACCCTACCGACAAAGACGTGTCGCCAAGCGATTTAGCGTTCCGGCACGATGTCGCGTAGAAACTATTTAGGAGTTTGAGTTTACCATAGCCCTAGCAGGTTAGCCCGCTACCATCCTAGACTGCATTATCACTTACCACAAAGGTGAGATAGCCGTCAAGGGCTAACTTGTAGTGTATATAAAAAAAAAGTGAGTGAAATGCCAGATTTTGAATGATAGGACAGTCGAGTTGTTGATACAAATGATGCTTAAAACCTGACAGTTAAGTTATCAGACTTTAATAAGCTTACATAGAAACTTTAAATACATTATGACAGAACCTAATCTGCCTAAATCGATTCGCGATGCCACCGCCAGTTTTTGCGTCGAAACTTTTTGCCAAAAGGTTGAATATATTCTTCAGGTGAACTAATTAGTCACGTCGAACCGTAATGGAGATATAATAATTCATCGCGTTAGTTTTTCTCAACGTTTGTCAGATGATGGACGACTATATCGGAAACTTGTTCGCGGCCCCGGTTTTCCATTAGGGCATTCAAAGGAAGCATTAACTATGCTTATCTCTACCAATCGACCTATTAGGTCTAAATTATCGAGATAACGTTTCTTAAGTTCCGGCTCAAGTTGTCCGGAGTAATCTAAATACTTTCCGCATTTGATATACAGATTTATTGGCTAGATTAAGCGCCTTTCAATGCAGCTCAGTGCGATCATATACGCCTACATATATATTTCAATAAAAAAAGACGGGTTGCACTCCGGGAGTGCCGGCAGAAGTGAAAACTTGATTATTAACGTTGAGCATGTTTGCTATTTTGGAATGGTTAGGGAATAATTTTGCACCAATTGCTTTATCAGTATAAAAGTACTATCATTTATGTGGTAGAATACAATATTCATTTATTGCGCTATCGTACACAAACATGACAATTTATATTACATTAAAAATTTAACACTTTAAAACTATTACAATTATTTTACATTAAAAAGTTTATCTCTCCGAAAAATCAACTTTCATCCATAATTTCAACTACTTTTTCACCATCATCATTACCAGAACTATCCATGGATGCGTGTGGCACGCTGTAACATACACGAACATTCGCGCAAGCGCCCTGCGCTGCCTAAACGAAACAGTAGGCCCAGGCATACATTTTCGCCGCGCCGTAGAGGGGATAGCTGTCTACTCTCCATCCGTCTTACGCTTTTTCGATCAGGTCACGTGTCCTGACGCGAGTTTAAGATTTTATACCCATTACAGAAAAAGTGCTCAACGCCGCTAAAGAAGTTTTCACTTCAAAAAATCTTTCAATACAGCCTTAAGGCTAGAAAATCTAGAGTAAAAGCTTTCCCATACATTAATGTCAAAGGACGAATATTTCTAAAACTGTACTGTACTTTAGTAAAGGTAAGCTAATAGCAATTCGGACTTAACTAATAACGTAACGTAACGTATTTGTGTTATTAGTTCTTATTTTAATGGTCTGTCTTGCCCACTTGATACTAGTGATGATCTAAAATACAAAATTGATTATAAATTACGTCTTCCACATTGTTTGTTTGTAGTTGCTTGAAAACATACATGTAATAAACGTGATATGCAAAAAAGGAATTTTTTATGATTTAAAAAACTAATAAGAAATTTTCGGTTAATACCATTGCATAAATAAACATATTCTATTCTTTTTATATTAATAAAGGTACAAACACTGCGTATTATATTGAGTGGACTATTAATTATAAAGATGTTTCTTTTATAATATCCTTCTTTAAACACATCTAAAAACTTGTAGATATGCAGTGTGTACGTTTAGCATTATCCTTTGTTCTAAATGCTTTTGGTCTTCCAATTGCTAAATCATTCACCAAATTCCAGTGAAAAAAATCACTTCGTTGGTCGTTTGAAGTGATTTTTTCCTTCTTAAAAATCGGAAAATAACTCTGTTTTGCTTTTCCTACCGGAAAAATGATCATTTAGATTACACATAGGATTGCGGTCGAGTTCCCGTAGCCCAGCCACCAGGACGCGAAGGAGCATCGCTGGGTTATAGTGGGTGTTCTGGTCGCCAGTCTGGCCGCCGGGGAGTCCCACATACCTCGCTTCCGGAGGGGATGCGAAAACGCATTTCCCATTTCGTTAAAGTGCAGTAAATAACATACACAAGCGAAGCCACGGGAACTTCTCAAAATCAAAGTTAATTCTGACACACGGACAGCATTATCTTCATAATATAGTTGCGATGTCAAAAAACATAATGACAGAGTGCATGGTATACTTAGGGGGTATGCTTCAAGATTGTCATCTTGTCATCTTGTCCTCGAGTTGTCATCGACTCGCCCACCCAAACTTGATATTATGAGAGAATGTGCTCGTTGATTCGTTCTTTTATTTTTCTTTCACGCAGCAACCGAGCAATGATTAAAATTATTTGTAGCATACAGTTCATAGGCCTGAGTACTTACATAGACTATTTATCCCGGAAAGCATGGGGTAGCAGTTATAGACTCCATGGCAAGAATTACTCTCTTATTAATAAAGATTAATAAATATTGCAATATATCCTTTTCCACAGGACTTATTATGAAACAGACAGCACATGTTCCAAACATGTAAAACTAGATTAGCTAACAGTTTTACGTACAAAATAATTGGTAGCATTAACTCATGGTGTTGTCACAGCTGCTGAGATTAAATGAATCTTGTCTCTTAATTGTTGTAAGTAATTATTTTAATCCTTATTAACAGATTACCTTATTTTTCTAACGTGAAATAAAAAAAATATTGATTCATCCTTCTGTTGAACAGTTAATTGCGTATTTATTACATTCTTAGGTAATTGGGTGGATTGTGTGAAAGAGGTTATGTGTATAAAAGGAGCGGATAGAAAAGTGATGGCTGATAGAAAAAGAGATATTATGCTGACCCCACACATCATGAGAGCTACAAGAAGAACATAAGTAGGAAAGTAGTGCGAATACTACTAATAAATGCAGACGAAGTCACAGGCCGAGGCAGTTAAGAATGAAATCATTAAATGCATTAATAGTCATTTTACAAAACAAGATTCGCCAAGATTCAATACTCTAACGTAGGTACACTACCTAACGCCAATATTTGAGTGAATACAGGTCTGATCTGTTCTTATGAATTACATTTCAGGTTCTATTACTCCTGAGAATAAACAGAGTTATGTTTGGGTATTCATTTTTATATTATCAGATTATTTAAAAAGTTAATTTTTCCTTTTTAAAGTTTTTCAACTGTTATATATATTTATGTAACTAGGGAGCATTTAAGTTTTATGTAAAGCAATTGGGAGGGGGGGGGGGGGGGACTCTTGTAAAACGTTAAGGAGCGTTACAACGCGTTACGTAACATTTTTTATTTTAATAAAAAGCTCGGGAATTAGAATCTTCCAAATCTTTTCTATTTTTGTTTCCTAAGTACACCTTTCGTTATGTTTCGGGGAATTCCTCAATTGTATGGTGATTTTTTTATTAATCATCGACTTAAGTGTTTAGAGTTACAGAAAAGTACAGAAAAGTACAGAAAAACGTTACGGTGCGTTACATGAGGGGGAGGGAGGTTCTAAAATCTTCAAAAAATCCGTTAAGTATTACTTGAATGCTCCCTTATACACAAAGGCAACCTCTTTGAAAGATAACTTAGCAGCCCCCAAGATCTCAATAAGATCACTACACACAAAAATTTTAAATGCTTAGCGTTTATTCAACGTCCTGTATATAACATTTTAAGGCACAGCGTCGAATTATAGTGCATAGGGTATGTTTAACTCACCGGCTCCTGGTCTCCCTGGCTGGCTTTGCCCAGTCCTTCGCCCTTCGACCAGCCCATTTTCTCCAGCAATTTGAAACCTTTGTTTTCCGATGCTATAAACCTGTCAGAAAAAAAAACCAAGATTATTCTTTGAATCTTTTATTGACATCTAGATGGGATATCGAAGATGACACCACCTAAAGTGGCGATTGCCGTACGTAATATCCAATTTCCATTTTTTTCAAATTTATTTGCTGTTTTAGGTTTTGTAGGGTTCGTGACAACCTCTGTGGCGAAAGTTATGTATTGGAGTTCCTGGGTTCGATTCGCGGTTCTAGTCTGGTCTGGGAGGCTGCGGCCGTGGCTAGTTGACACCCTATCGTAAAGCGATTTAGCGTTCCGGAACGATGTCGCGTAGAAACCAATTAGGAGTATGCTTCTACCATACCCTTAACAAGTTAGCCCGCTACCATCTTAGACTGCATCATCACTTTCATCTGGTAAGATTGCCGTCAAGGGCTAACTTGTAGTGGATAAAACCCATCAATTCGGAAGTGTTGAGCACTGTAGGAGAGTTATAACATCGATCCTTGGTTATGTATAATATATTAATTTTCTTTGGTCTGGTCTGGTTGGAGACTGGCTGAGTTTTATACATATTAGCTTAATACCTTGGAGAGGACAAAAGAAACTCCTGAAAAAAATACCCCTCCTCCTCCTAAAAAATACCCCTGGGTAACGAACGGTTCTTGAGCGATTCCAATAAAATTATTCAAGCAATCGGTGTCGGCACAAAATATATTATACTATAATATTATTATAGACCAGATAGTGTGTCCGTTTGTTTCTTATGTGGATGACTACGCTTGTTATATTTCTACTACTAATGATGAATCTAATAGTAATGATTAGAAAACTCTAGATGATATGATAGCCCGGTATAACTTACGTGTTAATATCACTGCTCTGCGTTTTCTCCGAATGGTGCGAGGATCCAACCTTCTCCCGCCTCGTCTGTGCTCTGTCGTTGTAAGCGGTTTCCTCTATCGCCAACCGCTTGGGTGCGTATTTGTTCTTCAAGCGAGCGAGTTCCAGTTGGTGTTGTTTCTGAACGCTGCAAGTACGCGTGTATGCCACTTTCTTCTCTTTCTCTTGCGCTATAGAGTTTAAATTGCTTTAAAGCTGAGATAAAGTAAAATTGTTTACATTATAAGACAGGTAAGCAATAATGAAAAACACAAAGTATGATATGTACCTATAACATATCACATCTTGCTTGCAACATTAACGCAATGATCCACACATCCACAATGCTATCAATAAAAAATTTAAATTCCTCGTCTTATCGACATATGTATTTTAACTGTACGTTTCTCTCTCTCAATATGAGACTTATATTGAGAGAGAGACCCGTGCTCTGTAGAGCCGGGTAATGCGTTGATCATGAAGATGACTTAATTTTTTTTTTATACACTACAAGTTAGCCCTTGACGGCTATCTCACCTGGTAAGTGATGATGCTGTCTAGGATGATAGCGGGCTAACCTGTTAGGGGTATGGTAAGCCCACGCTCCTAATTGGTTTCTACGCGACATCGTGCCGGAACGCTAAATCGCTTGGCGACACGTCTTTGTCCGTAGGGTGGTAACTAGCCACGGCCGAAGCCACCCAGAAGACCAGATTCGAGCCGGGAATCGAACCCAGGACCTCCAACTTTTTAATGCGACAGCGCACGCACTGCGCCACGGAGGTCGTCAAAACTTGAATGAATATACTGGTAAATGTCGACGTAAATAAAGGTTTTTAAAAATGTCAAACAGAAATTAAAAGAATATTTTTTGGCTGAGTTGGACGGTTGACTCATTTGTGTCGACCGTCTAACTCAGTTAGGAAATGTTCTTTTCATGCCTAATATGCTTACTCAGTTCCTCTAGTTTTAAGCTGTTAAGTTACAGATTAGCACCGAGGACAAACCTCTTTGGTTTTTTCGGTGCCTTTATTGTATAATTAATTATATTCCTTTTATATTAATAATAAATAAATAAATGATAGCCTAGTGGTTAGGGCGTCAGCCTCCTAATCAGAGGTCGGCGGTTCGAATCCAAGCACGCACCTCTAACTTTTCGGAGTAATGTGCGTTTTTAAACAATTAAAACATCACTTGCTTCAACGGTGAAGGAAAATATCGTGAGGAAACCTGCATGCCTGAGAGTTCTCCATAATGTTCTCAAAGGAGTGTGAAGTCTGCCAATCCGCACATGGGCAGCGTGGTTGACTATGGCCAAAACCTTCTCATATTGAGAGGAGACCCGTGCTCTGTAGTGAGCCAGTAATGGGCTGATCATGATGATGATGAAATAAATAACGCCTGACTTACTTTCCATGATGAGCCCCGGCTCGCAATGACCACACGTGGCGTTTCCCTCATGGATGTGACACAGCAACTTCGTTTCACCCAACTGTATGGTACTGCCGTGGACTACCTACAATTAAACATTTTCGGACATTTGTGTTTGTCATTATAAAAAAAACTACGGGCTCGTATGTTGACGATATATGTAATGAATAGAAGCAGGCGTTATTTTGCGGAAATCCATGATAAACAATAAACAGCAAGTATAATTTGCTATATTCCGCCGACAACCGGGAGATTTGTATAATATAACACCACACAATATCTTCCACTAGAACCTCTACGCACGTTTCGACCCGACACCGGATCACATCTCCTGAGGATGATCCGGTGAAGGCTCGAGACTCGAAAATTGTTTACGAGCTAAGCCGCGGGCATACAACTTTGAAATTTGGTATGCATATCACCTATGCTAAGGCAAAAGACATGTACTTTCTATACCGATCTTTCAAATATTTCCCGTGGGAAGATTAAAACTTTTTTCCTAACTGATTACGGTTACGAATTACCTCCATCGGTTCACTCGTTGTTTGATTCTGCGACATCCTTATCCCATTGAGAAGGGTGCCATTTTTAGAGCCTAAATCTATCGCGAAATACTTTCCTTCTTCCATGTCGTATCTAACATCTAGATGATCCTGCAACAAGATATAATTCTGATATATACAAGTCATCATCATCATGATCAACCAATTACCGGGTCACTACAGAGCACGGGTTTCCTCTCTATATGAGAAGGGTTTGGCCATAGTCCACCACACTGGCCATGTGCGGATTGGCAGACTTCACACGCCTTTGAGAACATTATGGAGAGCTCTCGGGCGTGCAGGTTACCTCACGATGTTTTCCTTCACCGTTGAAGCAAGTGATATTTTAATTGTTTAAATACGCACATAACTCCGAAAGTTAGAGTATATAGCCTTTAAGTGTTTCCTTAAGCATCCTATCTACTCTACTGAGATATATAAAATATCAGAATTTTACAAGTGGCCTGTAATGGGTATAATTGGCTCTAAAATAATGTATTATGGTAATACAGCCAATAGGATATCACTTGCTTAATTTATTTCTATAGCATTTTCACCGTAGTTAAAGGTAACGAAACGTAAGATGCCTATAGCACCACAAGAGATTTATAAGTTTTTTTTATTATTCCACACACCACCACAATAATGCTCTTGATTGCAATATCACCTGTTGTAAGTTATAATGTAGTTTAAGAGTGTCTAACACTTTTACAGACAAACTAAAGGAGCAAAACTTATTTCATATATTAAACAATTTTTTTTCAAATTCTCCTTCTCTAATATCTCGTTTAAATATAATAGTTACTTACCCTAGATACATTATGGTCTTTTAAAACTAAAGTATGGTGGTTTCCTTCTCTGCCAATAGTTCCCCCGTCCTTTGTAATGAGGTACAGACTTCCGACCTTAAGCTTTCCCAGACTAGTCTCCCGGACAATAATACGCATACAGGGCGGGTGATGTCTCGCTATTGATTCTGTAAAGAAATTAATAATATGCTGTGATGTATTTAGTTTAATTTTATACAATACTAACTTATAATCATATACTAAGAATTACTATGTTATACATTAACATATATTTTTAAACTAACTCAACCCAGCCACTCCGTAGTTTGTGTACCACACTATACACAGTAGAGTTACAAGACCCATGGAAAAAAGTAAAAAACACTCTTACTTATACAATATGCTACATATTTTTAAATAATTAAATTCATATATCAACTAATTTATAAGAACATAACAATGCAAACAGAATTTTTATAATTTTTTATTTAACTAAGTCAATATAGGATATGGTATATATATATATATATATATCTATTTTATTTGGATTAAATTTTCAGGGACTATGTCCGGTTTTCCTGATATCAACCCAGTTAAAATTAACACTATGTCATTGTATATAAGTATATATATTTAATAAATCCAGCTAATGTGCTCTGAGAATTGAATTAAATGAGTTCCATAAAAGATATCTTCTTAGGCCCGAACGCTTTACACTTAACTTTACTATGGAAAATGCAAAATAAAATAAAAATGTCATAAAATGGACATTTCTACGATTTAAAAAGTGCATATACCCCATTTAATGACCTTAGTTGATAAATAAGGGCTTATTCAATACTAAACAATTTTATGGGGGCTAAGTTTTTGTTACATCCCTGAGTTTTACTATGCCAAACCCAATTTAATTTCATCTTTAGTTCTCCTGTACACAGATATCTTGACAAAACTGCAAGTCAAAAGACCAGCTTAGTGATTTATGCGCAACGGAATTGCCACCAATATTAAATTTAATATTTCTTATCAAGTGAAAAGACTGCAACGCATGGGCAGGTCAAAATTGTAACGGTTCTGTTTGAATCTTTGAACCGATTGTTAATTTATCATCAAATTGTCATAATTAATATTTCCTTCATTTTTTCAAGTCTGCTTATAATAGTAAAACTCCAACAATGAATTGATTTCTTGATAAAACCGATCTACTAATGATTGATAACTTTTTGGATCATATTTTACAAAAGTTTTGATTTATTTCCCATTACCATCGTCACTGACGGTTGAAGTGCTTGCATCTGAAATTTCACCATCTGACTCCTCCCCTGCAGTATCGCTGCATTCACCATCTTCTAACTCTCTATTTAAATCTGCCTCTTCTTTATTTTCATCTTTAGAGGGATCTGTTTCTTGTTCTTCACAACCAATCTCCATTTTCTCATCTTGTCCTTCTTCTTTGCTTGAATTTTTGTCTTTCTTCTTAATGTTCATAATCTTCCTGTGTTTTGGTTTTGTTTGCCCATCCTCCTTTGCCTGTAATATAACATTTCAGATGTTTGTATTTGGAAGAAACTTCTTAGCATAGTATTTACCTAAGGCGGTTGAGCCTCGGAGTGAAACCTGATTCAATTGTTTCGTTAGGTTTTCAACATCATCTGATGGTAGAGTCTGAAAAGAAACAAGTCATGAGTTCTTCATTGCAACAGAAAATAATTACTTAACTTCTAATTTTTATTTAATTCATACAAAGTCTTGTTTTTCTTTCCATTTGTAAACAATCACCACATTAATATATTGATCTAATTATATCAATCAATTACATTACTATAACGTAATTATGTAGGTGTATACTGGTAGGGCACGCACCTCGCACTTTTCGGAGTTATGTGAGTTTTTATAAAATTAAAATATCACTTGCTTCAACGGTGAAGGAAAACATTGTGAGGAAACCTGCACGCCTGAGAGTTCTCCATAATGTTCTCAAAGGCGTGTGATGTCTGCCAATCCACACATGGCCAGCGTGGTGGACTGTAGCCAAACCCTTCTCATATTGAGAGGAGTGCTCTGTAGTGAGCCGGTAATGGGTTGTTCATGATGATGATGATGATACTGGTAGGAACTATCAGTACCAATTAGTAACTCATGCCTAATCTATATTGTAAGGTGTACTTTGATAAAATATGTTGTAATGTTTGCATAGTGAAATACCTTTTTTTTTTTAGTTGCTCTTTTAACTTCTTTGCTCAGGGAATGTTCGTTATTTTTACTACTTTCCGCATAATCTGGATATGAGTGAAACACGAAAGTTTTCTTTTCATCTGAATAATAGTAGTAACAAGATGTGTCTGTATGATAGTAGAGTCCAAGTTCCTGTAAACAAATGCATATGGGTTATATATATGAACTTGTTTTTGAGTAAAAGGAAAATAATATTTGTCATGTTATTACTTGTGGTTAATTTTGGAATATAATCTACTATCTGTACAAATGTGGTATACCTGCTACAAAGACTGCATTTGCTAAAAGATTCATACCGTTCATAGATGCATGTATCTACAATAAAACTCTAAAATTCGTAGATCTTAAAAATGTTACCATGAGGCAGGCAAAGCAGAAGTTACCATGAGGCAGGCAAAGCAGAAGTTGTCATCTTGGCTAAACACACTATCTTATGAGGACACTGAACAGTTGCTCTCATAATTTGTACAAACATTTATTTTATTTATTATTTATTAAAATATGTATATATTATTTATTACTATATTTTATTATATAGTGTGCTATCTATTTGAATCACGCCTCTCTTAATCTTCCCTGTAATCCGCTCTAACAGAAGCTAAACCAAGGTTAAGTTGTTTGCTCGGACCCTACGATACAGGTGTTCACCTAGTGTGGGGTCCACTGGCTAATATATTTATATAAAAAAAAAAAAATGTATGGAATAGCTGTTTTAAACAGAGATCTTTGACTGTTATTGTTTAAGTTTTGTAAGAATTCTTATGTATCGTCTCAAAATATTGTAATATCTTAGTAGTTAGTTAAATAAATAAATTATCTACATCTATTCAATAAACAAGGCTTCTATTATTTTTTACTATTATAATAATATTTTATTATATAGTATTTATAATAAGTGGTATAATCAGCCTATAAGGAAATACATATCTATAACTTACATTCCATATTTTTAACCACTTTATATATAACCATCAGCAAGAAAAAACTAGACACTTTTCTTGCTAGTTTATGTATGGAACTTTATATTCTACTACATAGATGGCAAAGAACCATAAGGGACTGATGCACTTTACAGGGCGCCCCAGAAGTGGCACCAGAGAGCACTTGCAACAATTTACAAATAATAATATATCTACAAATAACCATAATAATGTTATTAGACATCGCAAACTCACAGAATTGTAGTAATACCCAGTATTATAATCATAGTACATTCCCGCTGACTCCACATACACCATGCCATTCTGCTTTAAAGCATTTTGTGCGACCTCCTTTACTTGATCTGCGATACTCATTGTTTTATCACCATCACTTTTAACATCCCAGGCTGTTGGTATTATTTCATTATTTTTTGTATTTGCATTTTCTTTAATACAGTCTGTAATCTCAGTCTGGGTAATTGAATCTTTTGTATGTTTATCATTTTTGTTCGTCAGGCTAAATTCTTTAGTTACTTCATGTGAAGTTTGAGTACAAGAACTGGTTTTATAAAACAGATTGGAATCTGCGGTTCCTTGCGATATGTCGATGCTATCCTCTACTTGTGGTGGACTTAAGTCTGTCTGTGTACACGAAGTAGTACTTGCTAGATTCTAAAAATAATTCAAATTTGTATTCAAAAACTTTGATAGGTTAAGAAAAAATTATCGTGACATACTGTTTTAAATACGGTCTTACAGTTTTTAACTGCCGCGCCAACTTTCTTAATAAATCATTCTTCACCCTGATGGTATGTCTCATTTTTAGAACTAAATTTAAAATTTCAGGCCTATACTTTAAAGACAGCCTGAGTCTTCTTAAACTAAATCGCCTGCCAATAATTTTTGGATCATTACTTTTTGATGTGATAGAAGAAGAATTATCCATTTTTATATAACAAATATCGCAGTGATAAGCAGAAAAAAAAGTATTGTTGTTTTTAAAATTTACAAAACTATACGTAAACAAACTACAGAACAATCTTAAATGACATTTCACCTGACACTTGACAGTATCACTGACACTGCCTTGTCACAAAAAAAAAGATACCTTGTAAGTTGTCAGGTGTCTAAATATGCTTCCATAGTCTATGAAGTCTTATACCTACGGATGAATGAGGGAAGCCCATTAAGGAAACTTTCGTAGTGCGGCAATGAAACAGTGAGGAATGTGAAAGCGAAAAGTAAAAATATACGGATTATGTGAAAATTGAAATTGTGCATCGTATCTTCTGCGTCACACATCGTGGTGGTTTTTCGATTGGCCAACATTAAAAGTTCGCCAATCAAAGTACAACTTGATTTCTAACGTTATCACTGTTTTTCAGATTTGAGAGCATTTTTTATTTTTTTTCTAGTCACATTTGGGAAAAGTTTCACATGACGTGCCACCATGGTGGCAGTATTTGTAATTGACCTTAGAGCAAAATATGATGATAATGATTCATAAAATATATATCTATAGGTCAGAAATTGTACCTCGTTAAATATCAATGTTAAATATATTTATATATATTTAAAATAATGAGTGCGGCTGCTGCCAGCGAGCGCTTATATAAATCGGTTAAGCTTGTACTGATTGTTAGTCAAATGACATTACACCTACATATCTTCTATACTTAAATAATTTGAGTCTTATCTTGACTACAACGAAATATGCGATATGTTTTTTGTATATACAAATTAACTAAACTCGATGGGTTTCTTTCAATTTACTATTATTATTAATTAGTTTGTATGTGTTTGTCATACACTCTGTTTTATAAAATTATCTTGATTAGCTTATGAACATGAAATAAAGGATAGGATAAATTTAAGAAGTATCTTTAATATAGCATGAATATCATTCAAGTAGAGCTCAAATTAACAGAACCCTGTTCTTTTATCTTGGCTGGTAGCTGATTGTTTATGTTAATGATAATCCATGAACTTCATTCTTACAATCCTGATTCCAATTTGCATGTAGGTGAGCGTATAATAATTAAAGTATATCCAGAGACGATGTTAACTCCATCTGTGATGACTTTCGTCAACATGTTTTAGGAAAGATTAGGTAACACAGGTACACTAAGAGACAAATAAAACGAAAATATCACTAGACCATTTTATTAAATTAGAATTAAAAAAAAACTCAATAATTACATAAATTATGTGTGCGTTTAGAAGAGTGGTGTTCAAACAAAAAAGCTGTCATAGACAATAATATTATTTGAAATTATAATAAAATGGTTCGGTTTCGTGTGGACATTATTTAAGTACAACTACTAAGAAATAAAAATATTATTATGTATAATGATTATAAAATTAAAGAAACATTTAGCTGTCCATATTACTTTCATGAGCTGTCCTATAAAATTGTATAAGGCTAAAAAGATCTATAAATGCAAAAATTCTAAATGAGTATACAATAGAAAAAAATACATCCAAAGAAAATGTTATCTTATAGCTCATTTCGTAAGTCCCTATCGTTTACATAATTTGATTATTCTTAAGCCTATGGTAATAATTAGACAAGTACAAAATGATACTTTATTCTTAAAAAATATCTATTCGTAGCCTAAAACTAAAGTCAGTTGTATATAACACAAAATTGTTATATTTTATTATATTATATTATAATGTACACGCCAGCTAATTGATAATAATTCCTCAACAACCCACGATTTATAAAATTTGTGTAGCGTGAAAGCGTTTTAAATTTATTTGTCGGATAAAAAGTTAATTTTACGGAAAATCTTCACAGTTGCTACTGAATAACTTTTGTTTAGTTTGCTAGTGATGTTTTAACTTTGAAACCGTCAAAAATCACAGACTATAGAGTAGCCACTGTGAACTTACCCTCAACGTTAACAATAATTCTTAAACCGACAACACTCCTAAACGGAGCGAATCTAAAGCCTTTTAAGTGAAAGGCAAAACACCGAGTCTCATCCCCAGAGGTAGAAACATGTGCTCAAGTCTTTGTTCACAATCTCTCTACATCATCTGTGTTCTACTGTTAACATACACACACATAGCCTATAATATTTTGTGTATGGAAGAACTACGCTAAAGGCTAATGTTACATT
This sequence comes from Lasiommata megera, assembly GCA_928268935.1. Lineage (NCBI taxonomy): Eukaryota > Metazoa > Arthropoda > Insecta > Lepidoptera > Nymphalidae > Lasiommata > Lasiommata megera. The sequence continues at coordinate 10,555,544 of OV743326.1, forward strand.
TTCGATATGTTCTTTTAAATTACATTATTATATAACAATTTTTCAAATAATGGCACGCATTTAGCCAACAGTTTTTAGAATTGTATAGAAAAAATACTGGCAACACCTTACTCACAGCGCCCTGAAAATTTATAGCAGAATAATTTGTGAACGTCGGTTTACAAATAAATAAGTCTTTTATACATATTTGGGTTCTGCGCCGAAAATAACCAGAGTTAATGAGGAAAAAGGTATTCCTCCATAAAATCAAAATGGTGGGGAAACCAAAGTCAGAAATTGGTCAGCAATCAGAATTAGACAATCTGAAAGTAAAATATGAAATCGTGTTGGTAATTAATACTTCGTCTCACACGAATTGGCTAATCTAAAATACTCAATTAGTTAATATACTGAAAATGATGGCGTGTGATCGTACCGCGTAACATCACGTAATGAGTTTTTGGGCTAACATATGAAATGATCTTCTACAAAGAAAGAATGAAGCAATGATCATCTTCAAAATAGCTCGGAGAACCGATGGACGTTGGGGTGCTGGAATGGCGACCCCGCACCGGTAAACGTAGCGTTGGTCGACCCCCAACAAGGTGGACAGACGACATCAAACGAGTCGCAGGGAGCCGCTAGATACAAGCGACCCAAGACCGTGGCCATTGGAACTCCCTACAAAAGACCTATGTCCAGCATTTCAACCGATAGACGTCTATCGGTTGAAATGATGATGATGATATGAAATGATCAGACTACAGACGTCGAATAGGGTTGGGGTGTTGCCAATAACTTTCTACCTGGTCTTTCTATTTGGTCTAGCTTTACTAATGAAGTTTTGATTCATTATTGCGTAAGATTTTTCGATATTTTAATTATACTTAAAACATCAATTTTAATGGCAGTCCAATACAATTTATTAATTAACTTTAGTTATATCGTTTATCGCACTTTAAGGTAGTAGTAACATGTAAAAAAAAAATCGAAATAGCATTTATTTTTACTTAAAAATTCCACCGCAATTTCTGATTAAATACCAATTGTTATATTTGTAAATCGACAATATCTTAAGTGCTAATGTAACATCACCTACCCCAACAATAACATTCTAGTAATATTTACCATGAAGTACACGATTTGATTACACTTTCTAAAATTTAAATCGTTACATACACCATTGGAAGACCATGTAAGTGACCATCGTCTAAATTAATCACATACACCCTTGGAAGTCCATAGAAGTGATATTTGGCCATCGTCTAATTTAATCACTCGGTTGATTTAATAAGCGTTTACAGCGAGTGTGATATTAGAAAGAAACAAGTCTACTTTGTGAAATAAATAACATTGTACAAAAAGCTCATTTGCTAAAGTGGTAGCCAGATAAATCATGGCGGTGTTTTTTAATTTATTTTTATATGCAACGCCACAGATCTGATAATCCAATACTGGAGCATCTAGAGATGTGACTTGACAACGCATTATCGATAAGTGACCTCGTTGTATTAAATTTAGATGTCAGTTCAGTAGGCGTCATTTGTCATAACATTAGATATGCGAAAATTGCTCCAGATTTTTGTCCCATGATATATATAACAATTTAAATATTCGTACAACTCCACACCATATCGCATTACATCTACGCTTCAAACTACTTCGTGTCATTACTTATATAACAAGAAATTCGTAGTCACTTATAATTGTGCACAATTCCTTTTTAGTCGATATGAGGTTTACGTTAGCTTAATTTTACATAATATTTTTTGCGTAATAAATGCATGTCCTCCTTTCATTATACTCCTTGCCTTAAATGCTCGTAAAAATAACTTAACTGATCAAATTAATCGAATTTATGCATATATCGAGTAGCTGAAAACGAATGGGTCGACTAGTTTCCTTATAGACAAATTTAAGAAATAATTTGTTTGCCCGTTTTAGCTGTTTTACGTATATAGACGTAGACGAAGGTTGCCGAGAGGATGAGGTGTCACTAGATTCTAAAGTGCTAGTAAAATACGCTCTTAGCCAACGTTTTCATGAAAGTCAAATCGGGATTAAAAAAATGGTAATTCTTCACCGGTTCGTTAACTGTGTGATACTTAAGCGTAATTCGATACTGATTCCTATCTCAAATGATCGTAATTTGTATAAATAATTCGTCTATTTTGAACAAGCTCTCAGCTACGTCTATATTAACGTGTGTATGTAAACGGGTTTTCTATACTAAATAGAAGGCATAGGCAGTTTTATGGTGGTACATACGGTGGGGGTTTTCTGTATGTGGGCGTGGCTTTAGGGCGCGGCGGTGTGCGGGAGGCGGCGAAGGGAGGAGGGGGGCGGTAAGGGGCGTCATCCCCTTGTCGGTAATCGGGGGCTGGTGGTAATAGGGGTGGTTTCTCTTCTCTCATGATGACGGGACTTTTGTCTGCGGGTTCTGCGTCCGCCCTCTCTTCCAGCTCGTCTTGGAAGATGACGGGGATTCCTTTGGATCGGAACGCTTGACGTTCTTCTTCGTCCCCGACGCTCATTTTACCTGGTTTAGTTACAATAATTGCTTTATTAAACTGTTACGGTACTCACATAATTTTATTATAATAGGGTATTCCGTAAAGAACATTATGTATAAAAGTGAAGTAGAGGCATTTATTATCAAGAAAACTTGGTGTTTTTTTTAGTGATAATATTTTAATGAATTTTTATCATCCAATGCCTCAAAGACAGTTGAGAAACCATATTGTTCCACAATAGCGAGCTTTCAACCTCATTTCGTGTCTTGAACATTCTCACTTGAACACTTTAAGCTTGCGTATTGATCTACCAAATGACTGTTAATCGAAATACATAATCGTGACTGGAGACGTTTTCATAAAAAAAAAAAACATAAGAAGTTAATTTAACCAGTGAGGATAAAATGGTACACAGTAAGGGAACATACATAATACTCTTTAAGGAAGACCCTTCGCTACATGTAGCAATAACGGAGTAATCAATAAAATGTGCAAGTGTATTTTATTATAAGAACAAATAGAAAGGTGCACTTGATCTTGTTTTAAGCGAACATCACATTCTAAAGAGCCAAATCTAGTACTATGAAACTCGTATAAGTTCATTCTAAGTTAACTCAGGTGCTATAATAAAGAATAATAGTTAATCACCTTTTTCGTGTCAAGAATTCGTATCCGCTATGGTCAAAATACTTTAATTATTAATAAAAATGTATAATCTTCCAGCTAAGTACATGTATAACATTAAAATAAACTATCAATGATATAAATAATTGTAGTTATTAAAAGTTAACTAAGCTATAACGATGGTAACTCATTTTTTAACAATAGGCGGTAACAGGCTACTGAATAAATACAACTTATCAGTAACTAAGTTTATATATCAATTAGATTTCAATTAAGTCAGAACCGTTCCGTTAGTATAATATTTGTATGCAAAATCATATTGTTGATTTCGAATAGAGAAACACACTGACGTCATAGTAAATTGAAACTCTAAAGTAGTCCAAACTTTAACAGCCAGCACAAGTTTGTAGAATGAAAATAAGTATTATGCCAATTGCAACTCTATCTGGTCTCAACATAATGTCCATTTTACTTTAACATTATGGTGTTTCGATACTTGAAAGCGACTCCATGGTTGCGAGCGTGCAAATCTTATACTAAGGCAATTTAATAACAATGTATTATATACATTGAATTTAAGTAACGAAGAAATACTACTGAACAATAATGAACGGAATTCAATTATTAATTAATCGTAAACAGACAATAATAAGTTTTAGGTTAAGAAATATCCACACTTCCATACTAATATAAAGAATGCGAAAGTATGAGTAACTGCTTAACCGATCATGACAAAATTAAGCACAGATAGCTTCATTCTATAGTATTTTTGGAACTCGAGTTCGCTAGTAAAATGTACGATAATGAACTTACACTTACCAGTACGTCGTCTTCTATACAGCACACACGCAATGATGCCCGCAACAACGATCATACAAACGATCACAATGGCCGGAATCACAAACGTAACAAGATAGTCTGAATACTCCGGACTGGCATTCGTCGCCTTATTCTGGGGATTTGGACCAGGAGGCGCGGGCACCATTGATTTAGGAGTTTTGGTGTTCTGTTCCGCACAGAGACCCAGAGGAATAAGGCGGATTGACATGACCTTGAGGTCTTTGTCGAAAACTTGGTCTACGTGCTCTTTGAGATTGCCCCCAATGGCGCCCCTTTCATCGACGATGATCATTCTTCGTAGTTCTTCTATTTCGCGTTTGGGACACCTGTCCATTGGCAGGCTTGTGTTGTACCTGAAAGTGATTATTAAATATGTCATTTGATACTTTTGTCTTTAACCTCTAGTGTAGTACTTTTATTACTGCCACTTATAAACAAAAACATTCATATAAACTTAATGGAATAGACATAGTACTAGTAATAAATTTTACATTTGTCTTCATTTAGAGAAATATTATTACTAGCTAATGCTAGAACTTAACACATTATTTCGAGTAAAGCGCTTTTAAGGCGCTTGTTCTTTTAACGTGAGACCTCAATGTAAATTACAATGATTTTGCACAGTATACTGTCGAGGAAACAAAATTTGATATTCTGAAATTGTTTCTCTGCAAACCTAAGACACTTATGTTCTTGATAAAAGAAATTCGACTTACCAAATAATGGTAGTAGGGTTGTCAGATATGCTCTCTATTCTTATACTATCGGTTTCCTCCTGGCCGAACAACGCGGCAAGTTTCTCGACAACCTTGCGTTTGTTGCTAGCACTATCAACGAGGTTCGGTGAGGGGTCCATTGTCATTTGGAACTCAACTGTTGGACGGATAGTAGGCGCCTTGGCCACTTCCACTATAAGACTATCGTAGGCGCTCTTTTTGCTTGAATCTTCAGCGATCTGTTATGGGAGTAAATTGCATCATTAAATTCAATGTTATATTTTTGTCAAACTACATTAAATTTATCACACAAATAGCTTGCTCTCAGAACTTTCTCTGCAATGAATTTATCTTTCAAATCATCATAAGCATCATTATCAACCCATTACCACCCCACTACAGCGTGCGTGTCTATCTCAGCATGAGATTGCATGTCATAAGTAGGTTTCACAAGCCTTTGCGAACATTATGGAGAAATTCTGAGGCATTATGGAAAAATATTGAGGAAACAATTCTGGTTTCCTCAATATTTTTTCCTTCACCATTGAATCTGGTGGTGATTGTTTAAAATGGCTTAAATTGAATTCAAATATTCAATGCGCATAAATCTACAAAGGTTGAACTCTGTCTCTTCATCATGTCATTATCTTAGTGTCTTAATTACTAAGTTATTCTGATATTTTTAATTTCCGTGGGGCAAAAATATTTAATTTTTAGGCATTTTATCAACATTAATACTTACTGCTACACTAAAGCGAAGAGCTAACGTTAGCTTCTTCTTTATTCGTACCTACTTAGTAGAAAATGGTATGTGAAAGGAATGATCCAGAAGATCTTTAACTTACCAGTTGATATTCCACGCTTCCTTGATCACTCGGCGAGGGTACTCCGTAGAACTCTTGGTTGCGGGCATCGAACTGCAACCAATTGTCTGAAGGAATATCCGAGCGATCGCTGAAACGGAGGGAGAGCTGCAAGTTGCGAGTGCCGCCGTCTTCCGGATCGAAGAACGTATCCTGAAAAAAATAACACAAGAATTGTACAAATTAAATATTTTAACATAATGTTATGTGCATCTAAAACCGTGGCTCGTCACCACCGATACCGTGATTGAACGTTCCGGTGCGAAATCACGGACTAGGATTATGGGTTTTATATAAATACCATAAGTGTAGCAGGTTAGCCCACTACCATAGACTACTACATCATCACTTACGAACCGGTGAGATAGCAGGTAAGGAGCTGAAGTTTGTGTTCGAACAAAAGAAGAAACAATAATCACTTTATATTTTAAAGTAAGGTAGTAAGTATGACTTACCTCGGGTACTTTGTACACCAGCAGATGGCCAACCGTAGCGGTAACGTGGTCGACTTGGTTCCGTGTAACGGGTGGGTATGTGTCAGGAGTCGTCGTACCAGCTACAGGCTCTCCAGCACATCTTCCAGTACCGCGCCATTTCACTTCTGACACTTTAAGCTCCGGTGACATGGCGCGTGCTAAGCCGGCCGAGGGGCTTCCGCGTTCTGTATCTGATTCCATGATCTGGAAGAATAATTGTTAACTATATATTAAAATTCTATTTAATGATCGCCCATTTAACTAGCGCTGGATTTCTACCAGAATAATTTAGATGGAGCTTTTAATGCATAAAATACATCAGATAAGGTTTCATTAGATCCAACCTTCAAAAGTCTGTTAATATATTATCTTAAACAAAAGCAAATTAACCCATTTAAATTTTAATCTTTATATTGATTTTAATTTTATATATGATGTTCTAGCAAATTTATAATGTTAATTTAGTGGGATTTTTGATTCACCAAATTAATTCTAGTATTCATTTGTCATCTTATATTATTGCATTCTCAAAGTTGACCGGGTAAGGGATAAGGGCTTTGACTGAAATAAAGGTTATTGTTATAATATCATCAATGGGACACGCACGATCCTAGAGAAATAATTGACTAGCCCAAACGAATTAGGATTTATCCCCATTTTGCATAGTGTTTAGAACGATCACCTAGATTGTTGTGTTTTGTTTTGACAACGATTAAAGAGCAACGAATGGAGATACTAACCTTCATAAGTCTGTTAATATCATCAATGGGACACGCGGAATCCTTAGGCAAGGTTTCATTGGTCCAAACAAATTCGCACATATCGCCATTTTGCGTCGCGTTAAGAACAATCAAATGGTCCATATCCGTATCTCGGAAGAGATTGACGATGCCCTCCAAAGCTCGTATTTGCCAGTCGATGGCGTTGTCGTACTGTTTGAGGAGTTTGAACTGCATGATGAACTGGTGGTTGATCGTGCGTCCGCTCTTGTGCTGCTGCACTGTAATGTCCAGGGGGCCTCGAGCGACGAGTCCTTCGCTATCCTGCGCTTCTACTATGAAGTTCCAGCGAGACACGTGCGCTTCTAAAGGTCTGTAGAAGGATACAGTATTAAACGAAACAGACTTCTATGTGCTAACAAACCTAACTGTTTATAATATTATTGCTTCTGGTATCTTGCACGATTATAGATCGATTATTTCGTTCATTCGAAAATTGATCTAAAATGGATGTTTAATTTTTATTAGCTTGATCAGTTCAGTTCCGAGAGCAAATTGATCTTCCTTCCTGGTTACTATTACAAAAAAAAAACTGTATTGACAAGTGTAGAGTGGAGCTTGCAAAGCTACATTGCAATGCAGATTATACCCCGTTCTGATCGGACACAACCTGTATAGTCTCAGAGGATATCGTTATATTTCAATTTAAATCACAAATTTTAAGTAAAATAATTTATACTGGTAAAAGAATATCTATAATTAGAAAAATCTACTCACAATCCATAGACTTCCCGTTCGGTGGGAATAAACTGAATCCAAGAGTTTTTACTTAGTGGTACATTTTCTGCTTCATACATAGTGAATGTGAGATTGCTTCCCTCTTCGGGATCCGTGAACAGATCGGCGGGGATGATGTATCTGTAAAAACAAAGCTATGTTACATACTAGCTGATGTCTGATTACCATTCATTTTGCTATGTATTTTTTTTGTTAAAAAGTTGTGTCTATAATAAGCAGAAGCGGTGATAGCCCAGTGGTTAGGGCGTCAGCCTCTAATCAGAGGTCGGCGGTTCGAATCCGGGCACGCACCTCTAACTTTTCGGAGTTATGTGCGTTTTTTAAAAATAATTAAAATGTCACTTGCTTCAACGGTGAAGGAAAACATCGCGAGGAAACCTGCACGCCTGAAAGATCTCCATAATGTTCTCAAAGGCGTGTGAAGTCAAGTGGTTGCCAAACCCTACTCATATTGAGAGGAGACCCGTGCTCTGTAGTGAGCCGGTAACGGGTTGATCATGATGATGATAATAAGCAGTAATATAAGGTAGCATTATTAGATTGTTTCTTCTTTCACTTCAATTTGACCTTTACTATAATCTTATCTGTATGGATAGTTACAACCCTACCAAAAAAGAGGTGTCGCCAAGCGCTTTAGCGTTCCAGCACGATGTCGCGTAGAAAGAAACTAGGAGTATGGGTTTACCATACCCGTAACAGGTAAACCCGCTACCATCTCAGACTGCATCATCACTTACCATCATGTGAGGTTGCTGTCAAGGGCTAACTTGTAGTGTATAAAAAAAAGAACTATTGGTAGGTGATAATGCAGGTTAACATGGCAGTGAGTTAACCTGTTAAGAGTATGGTAGTTTTGAATTCATAATGCCGGAATGCGTGGCGACACTTTGTATTTAGCGTTTGCATCCCATCAGAACAGACCGATCAAAATTAGTAAATATTCATTCGATAAATTTTAATATTGTCCCTGTATTTAACGCAGGATCTCCCACTTATGAGACTACAATGGTCAAGACTGCGCCAGGGTAATAAAGCGACAATATTAAATCACGTAAGAAATCACCTGAAAGCATTGCCGGCTATGATAGCCAGTTTCTTCATGTGGTGCTTGAGCGTCGGTGGCTGGTTGACCGGCATGGGGAACGGAACCGTCTCGGTGGTGCGTCCAATTATAGTGCTCGAACGCTCCGTTGATGGTATAGGCTCCTGAAACGCAAAGTTCATTATAATATTGAAGATCGTTTTCATTAATGCGTAGAACTACATTACACTTCTACTATTTACAACTTACAGAGATGAGATTGTATAGTATTATAATAGCATCTACGAGAATATCGTTTTTATACTACAAAATGAACAAAAAACGCTTCTTTTACATAAATGTAATTAAAAGTACAAAAACTAAAGTTATTGAGCAAGAAACGATAAGTTTAACGATGACGAACGATAAAATTTAGATTGCTACAAGAAATCTAAATTTTATGTCCAAATGAATTTCACCGAAAAGAGGCGGTCACAACGCAAACAGAATTCCACGATATAAGAATTTCGAAGCATGGGTTTATGGAAAAAGCCGGACATGAGAGAAAGCAAATCCCTTGAGAGGTGAGTGACAAAGTCAGCAGAAATGATCATGAGATAACTATCATAATCATTTTTTTTTTCGGACTGACTATTAGCTGTACTAACCCTATTGGTTGCGACAGCGTAACCGGGCTGTTTGGCGAGCTTCGGAAAGAAGCTCTGCCAGAAGAAATCTTTGCTCGATGAAACTAAGGGAACGCCTGCCTAAGGGCGCCTCCTGTAAGGCCGAACCTCGGCTTAGGCGACGTTTGGGATAACGAGGGATCGGACAGTATCATAAACAGAGTCACGTCATGATGACCAAGAATAAATACGCAATACGCGAATACCGCCTGTTGTCTTTCTGTTAGATTACTTTTCTTTATATATATATACATACACCAATTAAAATGGCAAGCGTAATATGTTTTAAATGCATTATATAAATACTTATTGTGATATGACGTAGTTTTACAGAATTCCAAAAGAAAAGAAAAGATATGCCCTGCATGTGAATGATTTATTTCATCACTTTGTAAGCTTAGATTATAGATTATCCTGGTCCGCTGGCTTATTAAATCTAGCATCATTTATTATTATCTGTAATAACAAGTGCTGCCTACCATTTAGTCAGTTCGCGTATAAAACAATTCAACAGGGATTTATTCTACTAGCTTTTAACTTTATTCTACTGACTTGATAATGTTGAACGATGAAGAATTATTTAAAAAAAACTCTGCCGTCATTATTACGCGAGATTAATAATAGAATAGAAATATAGAAAAGTATTAAACATAATCTCATAATTTAAACTATATCTACTGGTGATGATACATAGTTAAATGTGAAAAGTGATTATTATTTTTGTTCGATGTCCATGTGATGATTTCGATTATTCTGTGAGTGTGAAAGAAATCCAAACCATAAATAATTACAAAGAAGCACACTATGTACAATCAAATATTTACTTACTAGTCTTAATTTCTTGAGAGCTATATTAAGGATATTTTTCTTCAAATAATTCACTAGATTTTTTTTTGGTGTTTTGATAATTTTCATACCGTCAGATGCATGCAGAAAAACCAATCCTTCACAGACCTGCTTTGTTACCTCCTGCGTTGTAACCTCAGGTGTGGGCGTAGTTGTGGGTACAGTTGCGGGCGTCGTGACAATTGTCGTAGGCGTCGTCATCACGGTCGTCGTAGACGTGCTCGTTGTCGTCGTGGACGTCGTCTCGGTAGTCGTCGGAGCGGAGGTAGTCGTCGTGGACGTAGACGTGGACATCGGCACGGTGGCGGTCTCTTCGGTTGGCGGTGAAGTGGGTGGTTCAGACGACGTAGGCGTGTGTTCGTTCGACTCTTTGATAATTATGGTATGCTGAAAGTGCCATGCGGACGCTCACAACGTGATGTGATTGCAGACGTGAAGACAACTTTGATACTACTAGAAACCGTAATTTTTGTCAAATGTTCTTTATAAAGAATCTAGACGTATTCCGTTAATTATAAGCGCTTTAGTATTACTTAAAAGACAGAATCTAACATTTTCATCTATAATATGGCAGCATCGCCATAGTACTTTATCTAAAGGGTCCAATTTAATCCCACCTAAAGCATTAGCGCAAATAACTTCCTTATTATTCAATAAAATTCGATCACTTCTGTTGTTATAAGATATACTTCACAGCTAAAGTAAAATAAGTATTAACTTTTTAATAAGATTATTATTGATACGCATTGGATATCGTCTTGTTGTCTTTACGTCCAAAAGTTTAGTAAAATGTATATACAGATTACAATGTGACTTTGAAATGGGCGTCCGCTTCTAATCTACCCCATGTTAAGAAAATCCACTTCCACACAAGACAGAAAAATTAGTGTAAGATCAAACATCTACAAAAGGTGAGTTAGATTCAGTGATATTTGGTGTGTTCAACATCTATGGTACTTACAGGCTCAGGTTCGAGTGTCGTGATTTCTTCTGGGACTATTATTATCGGGGAGTGCTCATCTAGTCTGCGAGGTTTTACTGCTATTGGCTCTTTGTGGATGTCCACGTTGCTAGCTTCAGAAGCTGTCTCCGAATACGGTGTGATTTCGACTTTGTGTTCCTGTTTTAGAAAATTGAAAAATTAATTCAATGAATAATTTGCAACCAAATTTAACGTTTTAAAAATCTGGTTTAAAAAAAAAGTAATCTACTGTGTCTAACTTAAAAACTTGGGTATTTTACCAAATTGCTTGCAGCTGAAAACTAATAGCTATTTTTGCAAAATGCAATAGTCGATTTAAAGAATTACTCAATTTTTTCTTACCTGCCTTATAATATCTTACATACTTTTAATTATTAACAGTGTTTTAATAATAATAAAAATATACACAAAAGAATAATGATTCTAAATAGTAATAAAAATATTGTTAATATAAAAAGACAAGTTAGAAAAAATGGAGTGTGGAAACGCCACGTCGAAACTATAGCTAGCAGACATCTAAGATCTATGATATGTATGATAATGAAACAGACATTGTTGGTGCCAATTATGTTGTAAATGAATAAATCGCTAAACAAAACTCAACAGACAAGTCCAAAGATAGTGCTGCTTTTACAACGAAAAAAATTGTGAATAACACCGAAATACTCTTACAGTATCACTTTTAAGTTTAGAGATTTTTGTACAAAATCATCAGCACCTTAGATATAGTATTTATTATATATCACAAAACATTCGTATAACTAGTAATCACTCGAGCATTAGACAAATTTCCGCCACCTATGCTACAAGACATTGTAAGAGATGCAAACGCGCTGTACCCACTTATATATCGACTTTTGATTTTAATTCTTGATGCTGTTGGGGACGCAGATATTTAATATTTTAAAGTTTGCAGTTAAAATGAATTTGTTAAGGAAGCAGAAATTTATCTAAATAACACATACAAAAACACGTTAGGCGTGCAAAGATAATGAACTCTTAATATAATAAAACCACCACACAACTACGCAATCGGTTATTGTATATTACCAAAAAATGGACACGCAAAACATGCAAAGGAAATTTTGGAGACCAGGTTCCGACAAACCTCTGTGGTATACGTATTAGTGGCGGACTCGGGAGTGGTCTCGATGCGTGGGTCCTCTGTGGAAAGCGTCGCGGCTGACGTGGGAATAGGAGAGTTAGGTGAGTCGGGAGGATTGAGAGAGCTGAGGGGTTCTGTTTGGGAAGTTTCGGGTATGTTTCCAGGAGAGGGGGATTTTGGGGACGTCGTCGGCGGGTCGGTGAGCTCGGTCTGAAACGTGTCGGTGGTGGTGTGTGGCGCGAAGTCGGGCTGGCCGTGGTGGTGGCGGTGTGGGTGCGGGAGATTGGGGGGCTGTTCCACCTGCCGCCGCGCGGTACACACTACGTTAGTACTGCCACCCATATTATTTTCTTTTTGTATTAGCAATGTTATCATTCATTTATCGATCAAGTTATTGGACAGCGCTTAGTCAATGAAGCAGTAAATGATCAACTTATACTAGATACAACAGTCACTGACAAAATCACTGATCATGCTAGTCGTAATACCACTATTAAATGCACATTCTTTACATTGACACAACACCCATTTCACCAAAAATAAAATTAATCATAAGTGTTAAAACTAAATTTTGTAATTTAAGTCATAACATACAATGTTTTCTGTATACATACTTATGTCATGCACTGTCGCTATTTTTATGATTAATTTAAGCAGTTTTACTTTATGCTATTTTATCTTGTCGATGTTGTATCTCAACATTAGTTGATCGAGTAAGGTTTCAACTTGTGGAGTTCTTAGACGATACGCTTAAAGTAGAAAATGGGCGAGATAAATGCGGTTCAATAAAATACTTATAAGTATTTAGTAGTACTTACAAGTTTATGAAACTTTCACCAAAAATAAAATGTTACATTTCGTCTTTGATTACGAGGATTTACTTCTCTAATCTCTATGAAGATTTCCTTTTAAGTTTATCGTCTAAAAAATACGTTGTAAAGTAATACGTCGTCATGGAAAATTGATAACATTGCTAATAACTTAATTAACCCACTCGTAAGTGCTCCAATTAAAAATTTAAAATATTAAGACCAAGAGGAAAAGAAACAGGATGAAATGTGTTTTTGCATATTTGTAATATTTAAGAAATCAATTTTATTTTATTTAGAAATAATTTGTTAATCAGTTAAATAAGATTTATAGGCTCAGATTGTTAGTGACTAAATAAAATTAAGCCAATTTTATAAATCACAATAATTAGAATATTAATTATGTTCTATTATGTAATCAGTAATGAATAATGTGATATGAAATGAATTTGGTAATGTAACTTTACTATAAATAACCTTTCTTGAAAATCATTAGGTTTTAGGCTTACTGCAATAGATGGCGCTTTTTTCATTTCATACAAATTAAAGTTAACTTTCACACGATCGAATAATTAAAAAATCTCGGCCTCAGACGTCTGGTGTACAGATATTATTATTGTTTGCGTTAAACTATAATTGAGCGTGGTCAGTGTCAGTATTAAAGGGTAGTAATATTAAAAGGTATATTTTTAAATTATAATGGTTTATTATTTAAAATTATACCTTTTAATGTTTTTGTAATTCTTGTACATACAGCAACTGTTAAAGCTGTTCTATAACATTCATCATATATTTTTGCATTTGTATTGAATATGTTGTATTGAATTCATATTAGTTATCGGCTAATGGACCCATTTTTAGGATTTGAAGGAAATACCTACCCTACTTTAATTATTTTTGCTTAGCTATTATAATTTTTTGGAAGAGCCGGTTTTCCTTTCGTAACATTCCATGCAGTGGTTTCCGATATTATATTGTCTACAACAAGGCCGTTTCTAACCTGGGTGCACGGTTTCCATTCCACATACAATTTAATTTTATTAACATTATATTGCAATCTGTTAACGTTTACGTTGCTTCTTAATTTATAACATTAAGAAATTACGGCGGTTTTGTTTAAAATACCAAGAAAAATCTCGTTTTAAATAATTAAAACCAATGTATAAAAATATTATGCTAAAATAAGCATCTCTATATTGTTTGTTAACTATAAATTTTCCTACATACGTGCCGGTAATATGTAGTATTTATATACTCTTTGTGCAGGAAGCCGACGTAAACATATTTATATATAAAAAAAAAGTTATACAAATTAATGTTTAATTGCCATAAATCTGTTAATAAAATTAACATCTTTCATCTTCTTTATTATTCATTGGAAACCACTTTAGGAATATTTTGCATGAAGTCAAATACTTCGACTTAAATACATGAAAATACATACATAATTGAATTGTATATAATGTACAGCAATGTATGATATTGAATTCATAGGTTAGTAATGTTTTTTTTTACATCAATAAGTTAAAACGTTGATAATTGTTTTTTTTGTTATTTTCGTACTTTAAAAAAAATGATGAATGATATTCCAATGAATAAATGAAATGGCGGATGTAACAGGTATGCTTCTATAGGTATTCACGTTTTTCTTGACTAATAACTATGCATGACCATTATCATTGTCAAAGTTAATTACACGGGTGTTAGATGTAATATGTCAAAAACCTCTATCAACAATCTGAATGCAGTTAAAAATAATTAAAATCTGATTGCATATTACTACGTGATAGTTAGGTATCTTTATGCAATATTGCAACAAGATCTAACTATTATCTAATAGCTAAGATTTTTTTTCAATCGCGCAATTACCTTCGATTTCCGGGACAAAACTAAAATAAGATCGGCTAAGTGGTTTAGCCGAAAGTAAATAACCACTAATCGCATTTAAAATATTAATATGCACAAATGAGCACACACTCGGTATGGAAAAAGTCATTTGTCAATGATATGAGTTTCGTAATATGCGATCAGTTTACGTTCAATTTTGGTTTTTGACATACCAGTATTAGGAAATAATATGCAAAACAAATGACATGACATAACACAACAAACAGAATTAAAACTATGATTTTCATAGACCAACCGGAGTTTTCGGCTTTTACCTACATCAATATTATAGATGAGTAATATGAATTGATTCAATTTTGTTATAGTAATGCTTAAAACTCCGCAAACACTGTTAAATGCACACAAGTTAATACTTTGACGGAGTAAACAATTAATCGTCTCTGTAAGAGCGAAAACCAATGGGTAAGATAATTGCCGACCAAGAATATATTCTGTCAACTGCCAAATTTTTATTAGGCCGGGCTACTCCAGTTAGGTGGTCTCAACACAGGCCTCCCGTGGAGGGTCTGCTTTGGCGGACGCCGTTGGCTGGGTTGCGGTCTAGAGCTCGAGCGTTCCCGTGACCCAGCCACCAGGCGACGCGAAGGAGCATCACTGTTTTTTTAGTGGGTATTCTGGTCGCCAGTCTGGCCGCCGGAAAGTCCCACACACCCCGTCGGAATCGGCGCAGTTTTGCGTCGCTTCCGGAGGGGATGCGTTAACGCATTTCTTAGGCACTTTTAGATATTTTTTCCTGATCCATTCATACATACAAACTGTTGTTTCACAGGTATTGGTGCCAATTCTCTTGTTCACCGGGTTAGTTTTAAACTTAGCTAAATTAACAGGTCTAAAAGTAATGCTGACCTTCTATCCACATAGAATATAGTCAAAGGTTTGCATTACTCACTTACAATTGGCATTACTTTTAGACCATACAATTCAGTTTAGTTAAGAGATTAGTGTATATGAGAATTGGTACCATTGTAAAACGAACTGTTATAGATATGAAGATATGATAGCGATACATGAAGAATTTATAAATATGTTAGGATGTTTAAAGAAGAATGAACGCGGGGTGTTTGGATAGATAATACTCACATTGACTGGCACGGCGCCACCGTCGATCTGAGTATTGTATTCGTCTTCCTCGTCTTCATCATCGCCGCTGTAGTCCGCGTCGTAATCACCGTCGTAGTTGTCGTAACCGCCCGAGCCTTCGTCTAACGGCGACTGGGTAAGAAGAGGATACATGCTGAATAAAATAAAATGCAAATAACATTTTTATCCTAGACCTAAACTATAGATTGCTGGACTCATGGGATTATTTGTCGAAGTATAACAGACAACAGACTAGTTTCGAAACCATTCGGGGCTCTTATTAATGCACGCTCGCACGCAGGTCAAAGCACACGGGTGCTATCCAAGCTGCCAAGCCATCCGCATCCAGCGTGGGGGGGGGGGGGGACTTTAAGAGGGTTTGAGGTGAATCTGTGCCTCATCACTCGAAACTGATGGATGATAATTTTGTAAATGAAGACGTTATAATGAAGGTGAGTAGAAGCTACTTTCAAGGTGGCATTTAAAAATTATGACGCGAACTTATTCATAGTTAACTCCCTGATAGTCGAAATACCAAATTGAGTAATAATTCTGCTTGCGTGGATTTCAAGATAATGGTACTTCTGCGTTGCAGCATTATTTTTTATGAGATTTAATTGACTTGTTCCAAATCCTTATTTACATAATATATACGATATACGAAACTTTTTTTACGAAACTTCTCACTAACTACATAGGGACAGAATTTTAGTACTTTTCGTTTTCTTTCACCGAAAACGAAACCTTACAGCCATTAGGCAGGTTTTATATACACGATAAAATTATTGGAAACCTTGGCATGAAGGGATGAATGTTTCCTTACCTAACCGTTTATCCAACGCAACATATAGTAAGTGCTCCTCACTTTAATAAAGCTTACCTGCCGCTTGAGCCGTGGTAGAGGTTTGATGCCAATGAGACGCCAGCCGAGGACCGGCAAGTTGAGCAACTGTTGAAGAGTACCATCCCGAGACTGTTCCCTTAATCCAGCAACCAAAACTTTGTGGCGCGTCCATAGCTTCTCTCCGCATCCCACCTGTAACACCGAAGACTACTTTAAAGAACTATTTAATAATTTAACTGCGACATTCATTTCATCATCATTCTCAGCCGTTTGATGTGCTGAAACACAGAAATTCTCTCTCATTGTTGAATTAATAACCACAATAACATAATAATTGAATTATTGATCAAATGCGAGTTTGCGACTATTATTACATATAATTTTGCTAATGATAATAATACCGTCAATTCAAACAATGAACTAAATAATAGATCGTGCTAGCAAGTTAAAAACGGATCCTAGGAATAAAATGTTCTGTATTTATTACTTCTGGTATATTTGTTTAATATTTGGTGTAGTGTATACTTGACTTGAAGCTGTGGTAGCCTAGTGGTTAGGGCGTCAGCCTTCTAATCAGAGGTCGGCGGTTCGAATCCGGGCACGCACCTCTAACTTTTCGGAGTTATGTGCGTTTTTAATCAATTAATTATCATTCGCTTCAACGGTGAAGGAAATATCATGTTCTCAAAGGCGAGTGAAGTCTGCCAATCCGCACACGGCCAGCGTGGTGGACTATGCCGAAACCTTCTCATATTGAGAGGAGACCCGTGCTCTGTAGTGACCCGGTAATGGGTTGATCATGATGATGATGATACTTGATTAGAAAATCTCATAGTACAAACAATTTCAAATACATACATTTAAATAAATGGCAGTAGTAGCTTCACTCCGCCTTCGTTTTGTTGTACCCGGTCCACTCATAAGTATCATATGTGATTGAGCCGATTCTAATTTGTACGGTTCCATCCAAAACTCGTCCTAAAACAAATAAGAATATGTTAACGAAACGATGATTCAATTGACAAGTTTATAATTGTTTATCATTCACATATAAAAGAAAGAAAAACGGTACTTATTATTTACCCTGCAGCACCCGCAACTTACGAGTATATCAGTATGTCATATTGTATCCTGATTATGGACTTTGATTTGACACTGTTCATAAAAGAACATAGGCTTTTATTACCATTTTGAAACTAAAGTAATTTTAGTATAGAATGCATCACGTAAAGTTGCTTGTTTAAGTTGCATTTGATGTTCCTTTATAAAAGGCTTTCGACAAACAGCGAGTAAATGATAAACTTGCGAACGAAGCACGCAAGGCATACATAATTTATAGTCAAATCACGAAAGCACGTTTCCTTTTGAATTTGTAATATGATAATTAAATTTAATTGAATACCATCGTTGCTCTTCGGTATTTGTACTGAAGTATTAACCAGTGACTAGGAAGGGAAGACGGTGCGTCATAAAATCAAAAGAGAAGATAAAGTTATGGTAAATGATATTAAAATACGAAATAGAAATATCGGTTATTGATAAGAGCTAGCTTATCTTAAACCAGGTAAAATTATAATATAAATATCATAGTCGGTAAAAATTACAATGCAGTTGGAAATGTAATTAGCTGTTGATTGGCAGTCCACATGTTTTTCATAGGTATAAATTCTAGACAATACTCTAAAATTGAAACGATTCTTTCTTAGTCTCATAACGAACGTTATTTACGTATTTGTGAGACGATGTTGATACTGACAGCTCAATTGGCATAACAATAAATAATTCTTAATTTTTAAAATAACAATAAATTTTCCCAATTATCATGTTTAAATACTTGTTAAGAGGTAGAATGGGAACTGTAATAGGAAGCTAATAAGCAGTCTTAAAATAATAACAGTTTTTTTACCCCATCAAGCGCCATGAAGTGGGCGAGCTCCATGAGCGCTCGTATCCGTTGTCTGTGTGAAATCTTATGAAATGCTCCGTCAATCAAGATCACTAACTCCAGTCTGTTCTCATTGCCAAAGCATGTACCATATTTGGATTGTGGCTTCTCTTCGGCTTTCTTCACCTGAAAACAAGGATATAAGTTATAAACATGTTTTAGTAACAGAAGCACACATAGTTGCATTTGAGTTCACAATTATTATTATCACTTAATAGCTTCAATTGAAGGTCTTCAGACTTGTTGGCATTGTAGTCTGTAGAGGAAGCCAATAAGTATACAAAATGTAGACTAGTATTAGAGTACTCTTTTACATTTGACGTACAATTGAAAGTGCTGTGAAAAATCCTTGATTGTTTTTGTCCGGATTTTGGATTTCCGTCCTTTGGATCAGTACAATCCAATGTTAATACCGGATTTATTTAACTGTCTGCCTAGAATGCATTTAGACGTAGACGCAAATATTCAAATGTCTTCATCGACTTTCGCATTTATAATAGTAATAATCATAAGAATGATAAACGTGTAGTTTTCAAAGAGCTGGATGGCCACACTGTACCAGTAAACGTAGCGTTCGTAGGCCACAACGTTAGAAAAAAGTCCAAAAAAGCTCAAGCGATGCAAGAAGTCTGCACAAGATCGTTGAATGTGAAAAATCCCTAAAAAGGACTTAAGCAGCTTCAGTGGACGTTATTGGAATCATATAATATAATAACATATTGGGTTTGTCAGATATATACATTGTTTTTTCAACAAGGCAATGAATCTTACTCGCGTTCTTATGAAGGCTACTATACTTCAGTGTTGATTCTGTTTACTTCACATTTACCAGCCGTTATATCAACACGTAGAACTATTCAACCAGCGAATTCCGCACTTGTTAAAACAGCGTTAAGCGTTCGCGAAAGAATAAATGGACCACGGGGCCATTGTTAGTGCTCCACAAATTTTCAACACTTGTGTATTTTATTTGTGAATTTATTGCCATTTTTGTGCTCGTGTGTTGTTTTCCTAGCCGTGTTCTTTTTTCGTCGAGAGGTTGATTTTAAGTAAGTACCCGAATCATATTAAAACACTCGAAGGTGTGTCGCGGCGATGTTTTAAAAAACGTGTGACAGAATTGCGTATTCCGCTGTACCGAATTCCTTAAGCTGTTTTTAGTGCTCGAATAACACTACCACCGCCTCACACCTAAATATTTGAAGATCTTATGAACCGTTATAGTTAGGACGTTGAAAGTTTAACAAAATGAGATTTCACAGTTACTTCCTAGATTGCTGATTGATGGCTGATTTTTAGACCTCGTATTATTAAGACTACTCTGTCCGTTAATCCATCTGTCTATCTGGGCGTTGTTCGTATTCCTTTTTTTATTATTTACTTTGCAACTATGCAAATAAAAATAATAGTAAACGTTCCTTTTTATGGTTTCTATTGCTCTATTTGTAGTGTTCTATATTAATGCACCATGGTACGGAATACGTATATTAAAGGATATACGTCGATAGCATATCGGTGGAATAAGTTTAGCAGATTTCATGTATAATAACTCAAAGAGAACACAAACACGAAACTCTTCAGGTAAAGATGATTATAATCGATCCTTTCCATCTTCTGGCTCAACAATGAAATAAGTGCGTCGAGATATAAGGAATGGTTACGTGGGTTTATGTATACAGTATATTTAAACGTACTTATGCAAAAAGAATTCAACCCACATTTAGCAAGTTTAGTTTTAGTAGTATTCGGCTTAAATTTTGAAGTTTGCCTGAAATTTGCTGAGTTTTTTTGTGTTATTTAAATGATACATCCTTTATATCTTCTGAGATTTTCGCTGACAAAAGTGTCGACTTATACGATCACATTTAAATTTTGATGTTTTTGTGGATTGGCTCGTTATTGCATAACTACGTGCGTTCACAAGTTATATGTTGCTCACTTCGACAGTGAAGGAGTCGGTGGCAGTGAGACCGTGCGTGCGCCCGTGCGCAATGACCGTGAACGCGTGCGCGCCGACGTCTTGCTTCTGCGGCACGCCACTGACCAGTCCGTGCTTTGTGTCCACCGCCAGCCAACTAGGCAAGCGATGACCATCCTGACTTCGAACCTGTAACATACGTAGTATAGATTAGCTAGGGAAACCAATGTTGCTTGCACCTATCCCATATGAGTTTGTAGTCTAATGGAGGATACACTATTTTTAAGTTTTTTTAAAGATTTTTTTAAGAAGCTTCCATCATCTTCTTAGCAGTCTCGTAAAAATACAAACGGTTTAAGTGCAAATGATACTCTGTTGCTTTGGTCTACACTGATCAATCCGGACGAACTAAATCTAAAAATACTCAAGAGAAGTCAGGGCCTTTCAGACAAAATAACACATATAATATCCGATATATAAACAAAAACGGAATTATTGTTCGAATCATAAATTTGTCATTATAATTTTAGATCAAAAATATAGCATCAACATGTTTGCAATATGTTAAGAATTGCTTTGTCGGTGTTGAGCGTGAAGAACGATTGTTCTGATTTTTATTCCACTTGCACGTCAACCCTGCTAGAACCCTATGTTAGTAACGTTAACACGGGAGAAGTGTCTTCAATGGTCCAGCAAAATCGGAATATTTGTACACGTTAAAACGGGGCGTATGTTGCCAACTTCGCTTCTGAATTCCGAACAAGGAGTACTTAATGTTTTCAAAGGATCGTGTGTAAAATTGCAAAAACTCCATCTAGAATATTATCATCATCATCTATTCTCTACGGTTCTATTGACATATATTTTAGGGATAGATACAACTGGTAAAACAAATGTTGTAAAAATTATACATTACCTTATATGCTAACACTTCCCCAGAAAAGGCTTCCTTGGGGATTTCCATTCTAAACAGATGTCCCACGTAGGCCGATGTGTCAGGAACACCCCATAACCTTCTTAGGCCATTCTTAGCTATTTCTGAATGATTCGCTGTTAGTTCCACCTAGGAAAATAACTTGATATTAAACTTTTTAGTGTACGTACTTTGTAAGCTTTTTAAGTGAGCCCATAGTGACTAGACATAACAGCGTTAATACTCCATCAGTGTATTATCAAAGACGGTTATAAATGTTTGCATAATATGATTTGCGTATGTACTACACTATATGTCAAAGCCTTGTGGTTAGGACGTCCGCCTCCTAATCAGAAGTCGGGGAATCAAACCCGGGCACGCACCTCTAAATTTTCGGAGTTATGTGCGTTTTTAAGCGATTAAAATATCACTTGCTTCAACGGTGAAGGAAAACATCGTGAGGAAATCTGCACGCCTGCGAGTTCTCCATAATGTTCTCAAATGCGTGTGAAGTCTGCCAGTCCGCACATGGCCAGCGTGGTGGATTATGACCAAGCCCTTCCCATATTGAGACGAGACCCGTGCTCTGTAGTGAGCCGGCAATGGTGATGATGATGTACTACACTTGTCTATATACCGTGTAACCGGTCTTTCTGTGAACAGCAAGCCCTGACTGACGCAAGCTTAGAATGTGCAACGGCATTGTTGCACTAGTGTTGTAAAGTTAGCAAGAATTTCAGCGGATTGATTGCTACCGTATAAATCATGACCTAGATGCAGCCCGGAGGACAAAAAAAAAAAATATTCAATTGCCCCTGATTTATTATAGGAACAATGCTTCATTTTCGACATTGCATTGAAGTACAAGATGGCATACCAAAATATAATTAAAATTCGGCACGTTATTTCGTTGGACTTATTATATGCAAAATGATTTTCTGTTCAAACGTTTTATGTTTTCGCGACAATGGAGATGTTGCCACCGATAGCATTGTTTGCAAAGCTTGAGACGGTCAAAGAAATGAACTCGGGTTTCGAAGTTTACTTTCACATAAATAAAAAATAAACGTTTTGAATTAATTTATTTCACATAAAACCCGTTTTATCTTTCCTTTTTAAATTTCGACGTTATTGAACGCAGACGAATGGGCAAATGAATGACGATAGATTAATAGACGAACTTTATGAGGCACCTTATTGAGGTACCGGAAGTGTGCCAGAAATTGTAAATTAAGAATAAGTTAAAATCCATAAATAATTAGTACATAAATGCACACTTGTACACTGTCCATATTATAATAGTGTTTAGATTTGAGGAATTCTGGAAACCCTCAAATAGGTATATCTTTCTGTAGACAAATCAGTATCTAGTTGTTTACTTTGTAACTAATACACCAGGAGCAAAAAGTAAAACGGTTTATTAAATTTGTAACAATAGTGTAGGGTGAATTTTCATAAGTAGTACCTGCTTTTACACAAAATAAAAGTATAGAATATGCTATAATTTGGCTAACTGACCTGGAACTCCTCGTTGTTATCGAAGGCGAAGTCGTCATCGTGCCGGCTGAGGGCGAGAGGACACAGGAGGAGTATCGTGCATGCGACATAGCGACAGTACTCCATGTCGACGCGTAGTGGCAAAACAGGCGACGAAGGTCGCGACGCTCTCATAAAATCATTCTGATGATCTGTTAACAAACATGGTTATATTAGCTCATTGTTAGTTATAATATATAAAACTCAATTATTTATAACGATTTCCAATAAACCAGGTTTTTTGACGGAAAAATATATATGAAATGGTTCCTTTAACAAAAGGTTATCTGGAAGAGATCGCTTTAAGCGATATGATCGCCTTTGCGCATTATCATTCGTTATTTATATTTGTTTTGAAATCCAAAATTGTAATGTGCAATAAACAATTTATCTATCTATCTATCTATCTATATTTTGTTTCATTAGACTGGTTGTTTCTAAATTATTAGGCAAATCTTCCCCCAGATATATTTAGATTTCCACTTTAAAATTAAAAAAAAAATGCTTTTTGATTTAGTAGGTACTATTATAGAAGAAAGAAATATCTCTGGATTTTACCAATTCCTCATGAGTGTGCATGCATTTATTGAGTTTAACCTAGCGATCACAAACTCGATGTGAGCTGTAGCAGAGATCCCATAAAACAGTTAGAAATCAGCCCGACAATTATATGTAACGTCGATAAAGTTACATAGTCATTCATCATTCATGATCAACCCATTACCGGCTCACTACAACTACAGAGCACGGGTCTGCTCTCAATATGAGAAAGGTTTGGCCATAGTCCACCACGCTGGCCATGTGCGGATTGGCAGACTTCACACGCCTTTGAGAACATTATGGGGAGCTCTCAGGCGTGCAGGTATCCTCACGATGTTATCGTTCACCGTTGAAGCAAGTGATATTTTAATTGTTTTAAAAACGCACATAACTCCGAAAAGTTGGAGGTGCGTGCCCGGATTCGAACCGCCGACCTCTGATTAGGCTGACGCCCTAACCACTAGGCTGTCTCCGCTTAAGTTACATGGTGCTTTTACATATTTTGAATCATAACCAGACAAGGCATAAGGGTCTGGTATTTATCCTGTAAAATGTTTATCTAGCATATGTTTTGATATGTACCATTGGGTGTGCGACTGGGAGTTGAAAGGAAGCGACATATGACTGAACCGACTTTTACTGTTAATACACTCGCGGTATCCTTTGGAAGATGGCTGACGAGGCTCTGGCGACAGAACTTGTGTTGTTACTATTAAGCCAGCCTAATATAAAGTTAAGCTAGTCCAGCTTTACTTATTATTAGTCCAGCGCTCAGCGACCCTAATAAATGGTGCTTTTACATATTTTGAATCATAACCAGACAAGGCATAAGGGTCTGGTATTTATCCTGTAAAATGTTTATCTAGCATATGTTTTGATATGTACCATTGGGTGTGCGACTGGGAGTTGAAAGGAAGCGACATATGACTGAACCGACTTTTACTGTTAATACACTCGCGGTATCCTTTGGAAGATGGCTGACGAGGCTCTGGCGACAGAAATTGTGTTGTTACTATTAAGCCAGCCTAATATAAAGTTAAGCTAGTCCAGCTTTACTTATTATTAGTCCAGCGCTCAGCGACCCTAATAAACTCCAAATGGACTGGTCAATAAGGCAAACGAAAACATCTGCATCTTCACTATATATAATGATGTACGTATGATCAGTGGAAACACGGTGGTCACTCATAAGGCTTCTAAGAGTTAAACAGGGTACGATGTAAATGCTCCCGCGGAGAACAATATATAGAGATAAGTAACGCATTGACAATTATATCGATGAAAGAGTAATAGATTCGTATTAAAGTTACCTTATCAAGAAGAGTACATAAAATATTAGCGAATAGTTAACTAACTTATCTTCATAGTTAACTTTTTATATACACTGCAAGTTAGGCCTTGACGACAATCTCACCTGATAAGTGATGATGCAGTCTAAGATGGTAGCGGGCAAACCTGTTATGTTAAATCTATACTCCTAATTAGTTTCCACGCGACATCGTTCCGGAACGCTAAATCACTTGGGGACACGTCTTTGTCGGTAGGGTGGTAACTAGCCACGGCCAAAGCCTACAACCAGAGCAAACTCGAGCCGGGAGTCGAATCCAGGACCTCCAACTTAATAAAGCGACAGCGCACGCGCTGCGCCACGGAGGTCGTCAAACTTTCCGGAACACTAAAAATAGTTAATACGTACTAGTGGCTCAGTGAAATCTAAGTCAGTTAAAAGTAGAAGGGCGGGCAAACGGAAACGTACGAGATACTGTTGAAGTTAAAGGCGCGTGTTGGCGCATAATGATCGTTCACAAATAGAATGAGCTTTTGTGAGAGCCCGCCTTCCTTTAGCATGCTGTCGCGAAACCACTTTATATTCGTACCAGCAGTATAAATAATGTACCGGCTAAATAAATATAGCCAGCTTATTTAGTACACAGAAAATATCCGGTGCTGCCGGTCGTTGTTACAGGTTAAATAAACTGCACTGAACTACAAATACGAATACGATGAAAATAATGATTGCGCAACACTCCCATAAAACACATTTGAAAAACTTGCTCAAATATCTTTATAATTCGAACAGGTTCGAGTAATCATTGAATGACGGTAAAAGATACACCAATTGAGGAAATTGCCTCAAATATTCACCAAACATTTAATATCGCTATTCAATCAATAAATCAATCAATCAGAAACTTTATTCGAATAATCCTTTAAAAGGCACTTTTGACGCGTCAATAATTTACATAGGTAGTGAGTTGATGGGGATAACTACATTCGTAAACTTAAAAGTAAGGCTATGAGGGTTCCAAACGCGCCCTGGTCTAAGAAGAATCCTTTGACAAACTTGCCGAGTAAATTTTCTTTTTGTTGCCACCATCTCGCATGCCACTTAAAATTATTTAAGAGCTACCTTATTACTGCAATATTTCATATCCAAGCTTGATTATAATTTACACAATTCTTTACACATTATTGGACTTTTGTGCAAGCGTACATTATTTAAAACATATTTGACCACTTCAAGCCACGTGGCTTATGCAATTTCGAATGTGACTTACAAATTCGACCATCCTTCCCATGACTCTCACGGACAATTCTCTGAGCGTCGCCCCCCACGAAAGCAGTCACTAAACCTGACACTATGTGCTTAAAACCGCTCAAATTGTTGACGATGCGCAAAAACATGTGGAAGATTTCTGGATGTAGGTACAGAAAATCGACACAAGCCCCTGCTATTGCTCCAATACTCATCATATGTGTTAAGAGGGCGGCTATATACCTAACGCTGGCGCACCATGACTAAGTGACGAAGAAAGTAAAAACTTTAGGACTCTTTAGATAGCATGCCCGTCAGTGATCAAAGATTGGAAAAGCAGACCCCGTGTAATGGGATGTTCAAGAAGAGAATGTTAGAGTCAAGAAATGTAATCAAAACAGAGATTCCTGTTTTATGTCCCAGGGTTAATTAAGCAAATTGGGAACCCCAGGGAGCATTTAAATAGGAGACGAATCTCGTAAATACAAAATATAATTCCACTCAAATTATTCTAAAGATCGAGGCAACTACGAAAGGAGAGATAAATTTTCTTTAAATAAGACAATTTTACATAGCTGTGTTAAAATCAGGTTAAGATTTCCAAGAATTGAATCAAATTATGCCATTTTCAATGATGACTGTTTGAGATAACAAGCGGATTTAAATGAAGCTTTTGGTTCTGTCAGTTTCATTTCTCGTGAAAAATTTAACTTAAACTGGGTTGGTTTCTTATTCATAAACACGCAGAGTTATATTGCATGGTATTTTGTTTCTCTATAATTTTTTGTCTGAAATGTGAAGAATGAAATGTGCATCGAGTGCGATTAACTTAACTACTCTTAAATAAATCATTAAACCGTGCATCCTAGGCCATCAAGAAAGAACAAAAACATATTTACTACTCCTTCGGTAAAAAGAAGCTTCGCGGAAATCTAGATAAAAATAACTGGGACTACGTCCATCGCCACATAGACTGCCAGATATTATGTTCCTAGTCATAATCAGTTTAATGAATGTCCCATAGCGTGCAAAGGTTTCCTCTGTCATAGGCGAGAGATGGTTTTATATTATATAATGAAAGCAGACTTTGCATTTATAGCAGTAATTATGGAGGGTCTATCTAAACCATACAAAAACGAATGTCTAAAGGAAAAAAAAAACTAGTGATCATTAGGCGCAAGGCGCCGAAGGGCTGCCTCAAGCCAAGGTCTGCAGACCTATTAATTAACAGTTTGCTACTCAGAGCCGGTTACCGTTACATCACTGACTTCAAATGGCTTTTTTATACACTACAAGTTAGCCCTTGACGGCTATCTCACCTGGTGTTAAGTGATGATGCAGTCTAGGTTGGTAGCGGGCTAACCTGTTAGGGGTATGGTAAACCCATACTGCTAATTGGTTTCTACGAGACATCATGCCGGAACCCTAATCGCTTGGCGAAACATCTTTGCTGGTAGGGTGGTAACTAGCCACAGCCGAAGACTCCCACCATACCAGACTCCAGCCGGCAATCCAACCCAGGACCTCCAACTTTATAATGCGACAGCAATAATCCACGCAAAACCGCTCACAATTACTAGGAATCTGAAGTAAAAGAAGGATAAATGAATGCGAATATGTGAAAACCGAGAACATATTATTATGTACGAAGCGTTGCTAGAAAATGGCAAACAATCTATTACTTTCCTAATTTTGAAAATATTGAGAGGGGAAAAAAGTTATACCCTTCAATTCAGCTTCGGGATTAACTAAGTGATTGTAAGAGCGGCAACCCTACGCTGTAATCTGTTGATAGAACCCGCCTATATAAATGTATGCCTATTTATATTTTGGCAGAGATTCTGCAAGGGGTGTATAGAGCTATTGTACTTAACTCTCTTAGTTCCCCTTCCAGCGAAGGCAGGGAAGGCCGAGTCAAACGAAACCACACTATGCCAAATACAGATTTTATTACCTCTAAAATGTACTGTATTAGACTGAACTGAATATAAATAAACCCACTTTTTGTTAAGCTTCTCTAACGTTAAGTCGTATTTTCATATAACTTTAAAAAACACTATTTTGCAACCTTCGCGAATATATTATCTAAAATCCTTTCTTAGTACATGCCTGCACGATTAAACCAAGCAAAGCGACCGTGTCAAAAAATTACACAGTCAGTATAAAAGATCATCTCTCGAATCACAATCTCGTTACCAAAAAATGACCACTGTTTCAATGAAGCTGATTTAACCGATAGATTCGTATTTGATAGATCAATAGACCACCTCTTACTATTCGCTTCTGTCGCAATCACAAATTAAAGTTCATCGAAACACTTTGTCCGTAGTACTAATTAGAACTTTATCTAGGTCACTATGCTCGGTCATATGTTACTTATGCTAACATTATTCGAAGGTGACTTCACGTGAGTCAATTTCATACATCACCTTCATCATGATCATTGGCAACACGTCACCGGACCAATATTGGGCAGGGGTCTCCGCAGAGAATGAAAGATGATTTCATACTGCTGTAAGAACATTATGAGGGTCTCTAACGGCGTGCAGGTTTCCTCACGGTATTTCGTTACGCATGTGATATTCAATTGCTTTAAATATAGTTCGAGGTACGTTCATCGGGTATCGTACTTGCCAAGTTTACCATCTATGCTTTCCCCGCATTTTTATTTTATAAGCATTTGATTGAAATTCGTCAGATTGTTACTTGACGAAATCAGCATTAGCTTCATTTATGCCCCTCGGACTGGGAGAAGGAGGAATAAACATGCTGCCCCAATACGAGTTAGCAGGTATACGTGATTTAATACAACTAGATAATATGTTTATTATCAGATACTTAATACTTAATGTTATTGGTGAATTAACGTATTCCCTAGGCCTAGCGTAACAAGCCACACCCAAAACCGGACCAGGTAAGGGAAAAATTTGAAACCCTTGTAAGACCACGTAACTCCACACCGCGCAGGGGAGCTCGTCAAAACATATTCTACCCAATCCTAACAAACATTTTCAACATTAGCTTTTTAAGTATATACGAGGGCCTATATGTACTGTCATTTCACACCAAATACCTCATGCTATAAATTTAACCTAATTTATATTTTAGTAAGGTTTGAAATCGGGAGCTGGAAGTCGACTGGTGCATCACAGCATCAAGCCAGTGTAAAACATTCCAATGCATATTTGGGTCAGCTGGCAATCAGACTTGTCATAATCTGGACCCGCCCAACAGTTAATAACTGGTAACCATTGATATGCAAATAAATAAATAATCTCAGTACGTACTGATATTATTTTGTGCTTTTGCTTTTTGCTACATTTGTGTACATCCTAGAGATTTTTTTTATGCAGAAAAATCCTACCAATTTTATGACAATTGTTTTGTGTGATAATTTTTTGGCAGTGGCAAGGGAGTGGCTTCTGTGCGTTTAATAATGTTGTTTGCTTTATCTATGTACATACAGATTGACTTAGGAACTATTTATGCAGAAAAATCATTACAATTTTATGACAATATGTTTTGTGTAATTATTTTTTGTTTGTTTTATTTTTTGGCAGTAGTCAGTTAATTGGCATAAGAGTGGCTTTTGTGCATTTAATAAGGTTGATTGAACGAGGGTTAAACGAGGGCAAAGACACAACCACAGCTGTATCGATTTTACAGATAATTAGTTTGAAAAACGTTTAAAGTGCCCAAAAACTTTGATAACGCAAAACGATCACTTATTTTTATTATTTTTTATTTCGGACTGTCTATTAGCTGTACTAACCCTATTGGTTGCCACAGCGTAACCGGGCTGCCAGAAGAAATTTTGAGCCATAGGGCTCGAAGAAACTAAGGGAACGTCTGCCTAAGGGCGCCTCCTTTAAGGCCGAACCTCGGCTTAGGCGACGTTTGGGATAAGGGGGGTCAGACGGTAAACACGTACTATTGCAGGTAGGTACTTACTACTGACCTGTCCAAGAGACATTGTATCTTTCTTATTCATATCATTGCTTCCTACTGAATAATAAAGCTAGAGCTTATTTTACTCCGTATTGGAAAACTAAATTGAAAATGAATTGTGGGGCTGATTGAGAGCAGGTTAATCTCTGGTAAATAAATATTTACTGCTAAAGATCTAATTAAATCTGGGCCTCAACCCACAGTGGGTTTAACTGTTAAATGATTTATGGCCGAATCAACTGCAGTGTTGTTTGCAAACTCTATTTTACCTTTTAATACTTAACTCCACGAATGTACCTACCTACCAATTTAACAATTTTGTTGTGGCTGTTATTTACAAACTGTCAATAACACTTTTATTTACAGTTTGTAAATAACACTTTTTCCATAGAAGTGTTATTTACAAACTGTGTTTAAATAACACTTTTTTCATAAAAAAATATTTATAAACTGTAAATAACACTTTTATTTACAGTTTGTAAATAACACTTTTTCCATAGAAGTGAAGTTTAAATAATACTTTTTTCATAAAAATGTTTCATAGAAAAATCTGTCTGTGCCCATCTGTTGGAAATTGATAGGTTAGATTGATGATGATAAATGCTAATTCTTCACGTTGTCTCACCAATTGCCGCTATATGTATGCCAACTGTATGGCTGCTTATCTGAGGTAGCCCTAGCAAAATTGCAGCTACAAAATTATACATGTATTGCTTCTAAATCGTCTTGGCTTGGGGTTGGGACTTAAGGTCAGAAGACCTCGAACATTTGCATGTAAATATAAATGTGGGTCGTATTAGGAATGTAACCTGAAAAGAAAATAAAAAGATCCCTTTATAAATTCAGTAGATGCGCGCAATAG
Source organism: Lasiommata megera (assembly GCA_928268935.1). Classification (NCBI taxonomy): domain Eukaryota; kingdom Metazoa; phylum Arthropoda; class Insecta; order Lepidoptera; family Nymphalidae; genus Lasiommata; species Lasiommata megera. Next base: position 10,586,551 of record OV743326.1, read on the forward strand.
GTTTTACTAATACGGATTTATTATTTAGATTTACATACATATTAGTTGATGACCGCGACTACGAGCGGGTAGATAATGGGTAGTTTGTAAAAATCTGTGGAATAAGAAACTTTCGTAACAACTTTCGTAAAAGTGATGTCAACAAAATATAGTTATATATAAACGTGGAAGAGCAAAAGAGTAGAGAAAGACAAAAGAAGAGATGGATGGCTTGTGAAAAAGGGTGGGTAGTGAAGTGACGGCTGTTAGAAGTGAGTGGAAGAAGAAGACGTGTTGTGCTGACCCTACATAATGTGGGATAAGAGCAAGAAAAAAGAAGTCTAAAGCAGCGTCGAGGACCTCAGCTCTCGTCTATGAGAGAGGAGGCACGTGGCCAGAAGTGGGACCCAAACAGGCAAAGTTATTACATACATAGTTCGTAGTTAATATATAATTCAGTTGTAATCTGAGTGACCTCACAAGAGGGGCATCATGTTGCGGATTTAAATTTAGGGAATTTTTATATATATACATATACTTTTATATTAGGCTACTCTAGCAAATTAGGTTTTTATCCTGTTAAGCTAGAATAAGAGGAGATAAATAAATAAATATTTAAAGTACATTCATATGTTGTTACATACATATGAATGTACTTTAAATATATATTAACTACGAACAGTTATTATATATTTAAAGTTAAAGCAAGTCTATTTCGAAAGCGGAAATCACGTGCGGCTATTTCTCGCCGCTGCTGCAGTCTGCACCATAATGTCGTAGTTCCCAGTACTGAGGTACAGTCGGCATCAGATATGCGTGTTTTTAAGCAATTAATGCTGTAACGGTGAAGGAAAACATCGTGAGGAAACCTGCATGTCTAAGAGTTCTCCATAATGTTCTCAAAGGCGTGTGAAGCCAATCCGCACATGGCAAGCGTGGTGGACTATGGCCAAAACCTTCTCACATTGAGAGGAGACCCTTGCTCTGTAGTGAGCCGAGAGTGGGTTAATCATGATGCCTAGCCTTTTAAAGTTTAGGACAAATAAGTTTTAGAGTATTAAACTCATAACACTGGTCCAATATTGAATTAAAGTAATCCTATCGTATGTTAATGATAACAATCGTAACTGGACGTCGGAAGACACCGCTTATTTCCTAACTCCGAACTTATACTGTTACAAATATTAACAATATTAACAAAAATTAACAAGTTTTGTCTGGTGGCAGGCATCGGCCGTGGCTAGTTACCACCCTACCGACAAAGACGTGTCGCCAAGCGATTTTAGCGTTCCGGCACGATGTCGCGTAGAAACCAATTAGGAGCGTGGGATTACCATACTCCTTACAGGTTAGCCCGCTACGATCCTAGACTGCATCATCACTTACCACCAGGTGAGATAGCCGTCAAGGGCTAACTTGTAGTGTATAAAATAAAAAAAAGTAAAATCCCAAAACAAAAATATTGCGCTGATACGATTGAATCTATATATTTAGGCGCAGAAGTGAAAATCAATTAAAAAAAATAACAATTTATTTAACCTAAAAATAATTCAGTTTACAATCAAATTTTAATAAAACAATTGGAACAAAATCAAACCAAAAAAATAAAGTTCGAACCCAGATCACGTCGATATTTACACCTCGAGAGCCACCCACCGAATTCGCGCCCAAAGTACGCTCCGCTTTATATAGGCAGTTATTAAAATAGACGAGGGTAGTCTAAGTCGGCTTCTCCTGACTATGCGGTGTCCTCACCCGCACTCATAGGCAGAAAAGTCAGAAGATCTTCTGCACTAGCACGCGAGGTTGGTGTCGCGCTGCTCTCAGCACGCGAGGCGGTTGCCTCTAGCGATCCCGGGGTATGCGCAGGTGCAGACGAGGGATCAGCACCTAAGTTAACAGATGTAGAGACACACCCTAACTGCAGCAATAAGTTAGATTGGCGGTTCGAAATACAACTCACTCGAAAGTACTAACTTGAGAGATAAGTAAATACTTCAGTTCTATGGGGTGTCCCTGTCACCTAGAGGAGGTGATACTACCTAGTAACCTATGAGACGTCTCAATCCTAGCGTGCGCACCCATGGACCGCCATACGGCCTTGCGTCCATGTCAGTAGATGGACCGCCATACGGCCATGCGTCCGTGTTAGTCAGATGGACCGCCATACGGCCATGCGTCCATCAGACTCAAACTGTTCAAAGAACCAGGAACTTGAGATGACCATCAGACCGCCAGGCTCGGGCACCGGTCGATGAAAGTGTATTAAAACTAGCCACCGTTGAACTTCCCTTGAGGTGTAAAGCATTACCGTGATTGGTCAGCCATAGCACAAAAATAAATGTCATAGGTCAGTCCATAAGTAGGTAGGTATCTAAGGGGTGGGTAAGGCCTTTTTTTGTCATAGGGTGAGAGTTGCTAGGCACTATGATTGACACAATCACGATTTTAATCTTCACCACCACAAGGTAGTCAACCGGCTGGACTTATATTCGAAGAAAGCAGCACACTAGTCTGGGCACCACTCTCCTCGCCAAGGCACCATGTACTCTGCCGCCACCTGAGTGGTTTTGCGATACGACCCTCTCAACAGCTTCAGCTCGTAACAGCCGCTTGGCTAAGTATTCAGAACCTCGTATGGCCCTCGCATACTGGGATCAAGCTTTCCCAAGGCCAGGGTTCTTGATCATAAACACCATATCCCCAATCCGAAACACACGAGGATGTCAACGCTTCCGGTTAGCATAGGTATCCCCTGCCGGGCCTGATTTCGCCTCAGCAGCTCACTCGCACTGGTACGGAACATTTCACGCCATGCCGCTCGATCAGATCGTGCAGTTTCAGCGGCTACGTCGAGGACCAGACTCCGACGAGAGTCCAGTTGCCCCGCCTGCAGTTTCCTGCTCTGTGGCCTGCGGCATCTGAGCCCAGTTGCGCGGCCATCGTTATGGGTCTGCATTAGCACCGCACCATATCCGATACTGCTGGCGTCATTGTGCACCTCCGTTGCCAGCGTAGGGTCAAAGAAGACCAGCACTGGCTCAGCGCCGAGTCGCTGAACGATGTCCTGGCGCACCTTTTCCTGCTCGGAACCCCAATGAAAAGGAACGTCTTTTTCTTGGTCTGCCGTGTGATGCAGGCTGTCCGGTCAGCGTGCCCCTCAAGGTAGCGTCGAAAGTACCCAACAAGACCCAAGAATTGCCTATCTTGCTTGACGTTTTTTTTCGGGGGTAAGGACTTAACCAATGCTTCAACCTTGCGAGGACTCGGCCTAACCTGACCTTGACTACGACAAAATCCGCCTCGATTGAAATTTCACTGAACTCAACCACGGGTATAACTTGCTTGATGCGGTCAGGCTCGACATAAATAGACAAGAACAAGACTTGGTCTTTGCAGGTTAGGTTCGCGTTGCTTGCGGCTGCCCTGACAGAGGGATCGGTAATGCCTCGAATGACGGTCTGTACTATCAACTCTTCACCGAGTCCTTTAATGATACGCAAACGTAACAATGTTCTCCTAGAATAGTCCGCGTACGTGGGGAATTTGTCAAAGTTTGTATTCACGACTTCGTATAAAGTATTAGCATAGTCTAACCTACGTGGACATAAGGGTTTAAATTCCTCAACAAAATTACGCCAAGTACGATCGGTCGGCGCCCAATCATTTAACCAGGACTTCGCGTCGCCCTTTAAACAAGTTAAATCTCGCGACAGACACTCGTGATCGTTCCAACTGTTCGAAAGTTTGCTTGTTGCACCTCCTCACACCAATTATCAAAATCATGCAGCGATGGGTCAAAATTAGACACAAAATAAACGAGAGAACTCGAAGATTTTAAAGAATTTATTGCATTGATTAAATCTTGTGTGGAGGTAGATGCAGAAACGGGAGTATTGCAATCTGTTTGAACGATCACAGTGTTATCGTCGGAACAATTATCACTCGCGGCAATGTTATTTGCGTTATTGGGGGTAGGCAATAGTAATGGGTTCGAAGATCTCGTTATTCGTATTTTTTACTACCGCCGTTGAATAATTTTCAACCGGTTTCGACACGTTTTTCTCTATCGCGGAAATTCGATTCATTATTGAGTTTAATATCTGAATAAAAACACGACTATCCGAAATTGTTCGCGGTTGCGTTGGAGTACGCGCACGATCTCGCGACCTACGTCTACGCCCTGCTGTGTCACATCGACGTGTTCTGTTTCGTGAACTTCGATGTTGATCACGACTACGATCGCGGTTATGATGCCCGTGGTCAGACATTATTACAAAAACAACAATACAAAGTTAAAGGCTAGTATTTTGTTCCAATCGAAATAGACTGATTCAAAGAATAGTCTTTTTCTGAGTTTACTTTTTTTTTTTTTAACTAAGTGGGCTATGTGAATATGAATCCCACTTCTGAATTTAGGCGCAGAAGTGAAAATCAATTAAAAAAAATAACAATTTATTTAACCTAAAAATAATTCAGTTTACAATCAAATTTTAATAAAACAATTGGAACAAAATCAAACCAAAAAAATAAAGTTCGAACCCAGATCACGTCGATATTTACACCTCGAGAGCCACCCACCGAATTCGCGCCCAAAGTACGCTCCGCTTTATATAGGCAGTTATTAAAATAGAAGAGGGTAGTCTAAGTATATATTATATCCTTACTTAATATTATAAAGGTGAATCTAGGGATATTTGTTACGCTTTCACGCAAAAACTATTCAACCGATCGTCACGAAACTTTGTACACATATTCTTGGAGGTATTAGAAGTAACATAGGATACTTTATATCAAAAAATAAATAAAACAATATTACGAAAGATAAAAAAATGGTTTGTTAAAATATAGTATAATGTAATGATCTCTGATACTTATTTAATGGCTTCAATGCGAGCGAAGTCGCGGGTAAAAGCTATATGTGTATATATGTATTGTTGGAGGTCTTAGAAGTAACATAGGTTAGTTTTTATATAAATATGAAAAACAATTTTACGAAAGATAAAAAAAAAATGGTTTAATATAGTTATCATATTGATTCATTTCTGTTGTAATGATCTCAGATACTTTAAATGGTGCGAGTAAAAGCCTAGCTACCTATATATAATATGTATGTAAAAAAAATGTATATGTAATGATAAGGTCTTGTAAGTTAGCGACATTTAACGAGTTATGAAATAGAGTGTACTATTCGAATGTTGTGCGTGTGACTTATGCGCTCTCTCGTATAACAAATCATCGGTCGTCGATGGCCACCCAGGCGTTTGTGGCCATGTATCTAAAGAGGGGAGAGCATTGCTCCTTTATAGGGTGCATAATACCTTATCCGAGTGACGTTCGACAATAAAGAATGGAAAGGTCAGGCTAAATCGGTTACTAAGTGGCTTGGAGGAAGGCGGTGTTTGCGGTGAGGTAGCCAAAGGACTTACAGCTTTCGGTTATAAAGTTTTTAACGATAAAAATCAGTTTATGGACAAAGGCGTAGTAGCTCGCGCGTAGCATCGAGTTCTGACATTATCGGTACAGAGAAAGTTGAAAGAAATCCGGTGTATTGGCCAGCATGACAAGTCAACATTTCGCTGTTATTACTCGTAAATGGCAAGTGGGTATAAACACTTCGTAAGGTATGACCTTCACTTAATTTTCGGCAAACTTTAGTTGAACTGAGAAATAAGTTTAAGATCAGGTGCCCAAGTCTGTAACTGCGATTGTTTTCAGAGTAGATCAATGACATTATTAATAGAAATGGCATAACGTTTATTGATCAATTCTGCGGTAAATAAAATTTCCATTTTTACGACCTCCATGGCGCAGCGCGTGCGCTGTCGCATTATAAAGGTGTCTTGGATTCTCTGTCTGATAGGAGGCTTCGGCCGTGGCTAGTTACCACCCTACCGATGTCGCGTAATTCAACCCATTAAGAGTATGGGTTTACCATACCCCTAACAGGTTTGCCTGCTACCATCATAGACTGCATCATAATTTATACCAGGTGATATTGCCGTCAAGCGCTAACTTGTAGTGGATAAAACAAATAACACTGCAGAAGCTTATATCGTAGCGTCCATTCAAGTTATGTTTAGTTTTCACTTGGTAACTTTATTGTACGATGCATTTTAATAGTTATTTTTATTATTTTACAATAGTAAGTACTCTAATGTCTTCAATGGTCCACTGATACACTATTGTTATAACAGACTTGGCCCCCAGGGAGAGAAATCAGCTTTATGTTTATTCATCATCATCATAATGATCAACCCATTGCCGGCTCACTACAGAGCACGAGCCATAGTCTTTGGAAGACTTAACACGCCTTTGAGAACAAGGTGGAGAACTCCCGGACATGCATTTCCTCACGATGTTTTCCTTCAACTTTTAAACGAGTGATATTAATATCGCTTAAAAACGCTAGTTACTCCAAAAAGTAAAGTGCGTGCCTGGGATCGAACCCCTGAACTCTGATTGGGAGGCGGACGTCCTAGCCACAATCTAACAAAACAAAAAAAAAACTTAAATGTCTGTCCAAGTGTTTGTCTGTCTGTCGGGAGCTCTCATTTTATAATACCGTAGCGACGCGAGGTTCGTCGATTTAAATCACAAAATCGGAGATTTGGTCCACATGTTAAAACTATCCAAGTTACGTGACAAATATGGCGACTCCAAACGTGGTTTTCTATTTCCATAGCGCAGTAATAAATCTATTAAAAACAATAGCAAACTTCCCGAAATAGCCTTGATTTATAGGTTAATGCATTGGCAACTGAAAGCGTGATAGGGGGGATGTGAGGTGACATAAAGATCGGGCCCGACGTGTGCCAAGTCGTTATTTTATTATTGACGAAATACTGGATTGCTGAGGCCTAATTTAACGACTTCACCGTCCTGTCGCAGGTATTACTATTTTATCACGGCTATAAACTATTTATTTATAGGTTTATAGGAATGTTGGCATACTTAGGCTTTGATGTAACTCTTGTATAAATCTACATCTAAATACTAATAATTCACTTGAAATGCGCAATAATGCCTGGAACTTAGAAGCTGTGATAGGCTTATGGTGAAGAGTTCGGTCTTAACCATTTCCTTTTTTGGTTGGACCGAGTTATAAGCCATTCAAATTCAAAATAATCTTTATTCAAATAGTCCTTTAAAAGGCATTTTTGACGCGTTAATAATTTACATAGTAGCTATTTCATGGTGATAACTATATTCGTAAACTTAAAACTAAAGCTATGAGGGTTCCAAACGCGCCCCGGTCTAAGAAGAAGCCCACAACAAACTAAGCCGGGTCATTTTCGACGACCTTCGTGGCGCAGTGCGTGCGCTGTCGCATTAAAAAGTTGTAGGTCCTGGGTTCGATTTCCGTGGGAGGCTTCGGCCGTCGCTAGTTACCCCCGTTACGAAAAGACGTGTCGCCAAGCGATTTAGTGTTCCGGCACGATGTCGCGTAGAAACCAATTAGGAGCGTGGGTTTACCATACTCCTAACAGGTTAGCCCGGTACCATCCTAGACAGCATCATCACTTACCGCCATATGAGACTGCCGTCAAGGACTTACTTGTAGTGTATAAAAAAAACACCAAATTCCTTGTATGTATAAACTTGGTTGTTCGTGCAGAATTGGAAATGCAGATTTTGTGAAAGCTTTTTCCTATTAGTGACTTGCAAATGCATATTTTGTATATAATTCTTGCTATTAGTTCATTAGATACAGTCCGACAGACGAACCGCAATCTTTGTAATATTTGGCAATTCCTTTGGCAACACTAGTTTACAGAACCCTAGGAATAAACTCTAAAAATCTCCGGCTGCTTCTCAATTCTAACCACACAAAACAGGATTTCCATGAGAGTAATATAATTTTACAATTATCATAATGTAATATAAAATTAACCATCGTGATCAACCCATTGCCGGCTCACTACAGAGTACGGGTCTCCTCTCAATATGATAAATTTTGGCCATAGTCCACCAAGCTGGCCATGTGCGGCACATTAGTGAGAATTCTCAAGCATGCAGGTTTCCTCACGAAGTTTTCTTTCACCGTTGAAGCAAGTGATAAATTAATTGCTTAAAAACACACATAACTCAGAAAAGTTAAAGGTGCATGCCAGGGATATAACCCCCGACCTCTGATTAGGAAGCGGACGTCCTAAATACTGGGCGAATATAAAAAATAACTACGAGTATAAATTTGACCTTTGAAATAACAGTCTAAATACTTAAGTATAAAGATGTTCTTTCAGCTTGACAAAACTTAAAAACATCAAACAAACTTATGGCATTTTACGTCTGCTTAAGGTTATTTTCAAGGTAAAGTTATTCTTTTCCCGTTTCCTTATTTGGCCGCATGAACCGAGCAACCTCCATTCTGCAAAGAGATCTAAGATTGTGTTTTTGCGCTTATATCTCGCGGTACGTTGAGACAAAGGGGGTGTGCCGAGTAACCCATATTTTTGCTGGTCAAGGTAATATGGGATTGCGGCCGTGTCTTTTATCGGCCAAGGTTTTTGAATTGTTGATTGTTTACCGAGCATTTTAGTGCATAATAAAACGCGACCTGCATATCGTTGTGGCGCGAAAAAATGAAATTTAAATTTCATACAATTCTATTCTAGGTTTATTTGCTTTGAGTTTGAGAAAGCTATATTTATTAAGATGCGAGCGAGGGTGGTTTTCGACATACCAGGGTGCATGTGCGCTGTCTCTCGGAACCCTTATGTATTAAGGACCGGAGTTATTCTAAATTATCTGTAATATTTCCATACTAAGATGATCACGATAAAGCTTGTTTGTTTATATATTTATTTGTAAACAATTAATTATGAAACTACTGAACAGATGTTACTTGTGGTGTATGAATTAACTTGTGGTTTATAAATTAAAAAAAAAAGTAAACAAACCAGTATAAAAGTACTACTGCTGAGAATAAATGCTATGTACAACAAAAGTCTTTTGTAAATCTAGTAGAACAGAATTATACGGAATCGGTCAAGGCATATTTTTAAATGGTTTTTTGAGCATTCAAATGTAAATAATTAATATTTGAAATATTAATCGAACAATCAATCATAAACTTTATTCAAATAATCCTTCAAAACCAACTTTTGATTCGTCAATTACATCGCAGTGAGACGATGATGAAGCGTTGATAGCCTAGTGGTTAGGGCGTCAGCCTCCTAATCAGAGGTCGGCGGTTCGAATCCGGGCACGCACCTCTAACTTTTCGGAGTTATGTGCGTTTAAAAAAAAATAAAAATATCACTTGCTTCAACGGTGAAGGAAAACATCGTGAGGAAACCTGCGCCTGCCTGTGAGTTCTCCATAATGTTCTCAAAGGCGTGTGAAGTCTGTCAATCCGCACATGGCCAGCGTGGTGGACTACGGCCAAACCCTTCTCAAATTGAGAGGAGACCCGTGCTCTGTAGTGAGCCAGTAATGGGTTGATTATGATGATGATGATGATGAGACGATGATGATACATTACTACTACATTCTTAGAGGATATTTAGAGCTGAGGGTTCCAAACTGACGGTCCCAAACCCGCCCTGATATAAGAATCCACAACATGTGTTATCACTGTCATATGCCATTTAAAATTATTTAAGAGCTTGATCTTCTTAGAACAATATTGCATACCCCAGCTTGTTTATAATTTACGTAATCCTTTACACTATAATAGGAAATTTCTACAAGCTTGCGTTTCATATAATCAATCTTTAACCGTGATAGTAAATGAGGAAACCTATTTACCTACCTATTGACGTGTTTTGCAATGTATTAGGTGGTTTCGGAAGTAGTTCTTTGGCCGAATAGTAATATAATTCACCTTTGTATTTATTGTGTAAGTTATAATTAATTAGTATGTAAGGCGCTGAGTGCGGACGATATTGAGGCCAAACCTCTATGGTCTTTTTCAATGTTTTCGACGATTACTGTAAATTTTATTATTTTGAACTGTAAATATATATATAAAAAAAATTACATTTTGCAGTTTGACCGTTACAGACCTGAAAAGTATTCGGTGGAAAAAATAAGCCGCAAAAAATATAATTTCTGTATGCACTCTCGATAATAACGACAACGATTTTTGCTTTGTCCGCTACGCTGCCGGGATGGAATTGGTCAACGTTTATTGGGACAGCTGTTTTTTTTTTAAAACCCAATACGATAATTGGCTTTGGACGCGATTCCTGTTTCGAAAGCTTTTTTTTTCCAACTTAACTTATCCATCATTTTAACAACCATTGATAATTATAATTAATTTTACAATTAGAAATGGATTCCATACACCGATTGTAATAAATAAAATTATATTCATATCGTAATTATTAACCTAATCGTCGTTGGACAAGACCATACTTGGACGTAAGTCCTGGCCAATCCGGGCTTCGCAATAAAATTAAAATCAAATTAAAAATAGCTTTATTCACATAAACCTATTACAGGCATCAATGAATCGTTCATATATATCACATTTTTCATTATTTCTATTAGTGATGGTGAATCAGGAAGGACCTAAACCCTAATAGCACAAGTTAACCACTAGACAAATAAGGCTTTTATTATAAATTCATAGGTTCTGTTCAGCTCAGATATATTGAGATAATTATTTCTAATGCGAGAAAGATCGAAGCGGGTTTGTTATTAAAAACAAGAATAACTACTGGCTTCTTCCAAAGAAATGTATTTTGGAGTACCATGCCCCCTAATTGGACAGCTAGAGGACGCATAGAGTGCTACGCGCTCGCATGGTACTTGGAGAAACACCCTTGATCTCGTTCCAAATAATTCCTGCTCTCGTGTCTGCAGCCAGAATCTTACGTCGCGAAAATTGGGACGACCCCGTTTTTGTTTTCCTTTCACTCTGCTTACAGATTTACTAGCAAATCCAAAGATATCTATCGATAGGAAATACCTGTCAGAAATACGTTACATCTTCGTCACAGGTTTAGTGACGATTTACATGAAATCATCTCGGTTGTTTGCCGTAATTACAAGATCAAATTTACATAGAAATTTGGTCTATTCGAGTTCTTTGGTGACCGATGTTGATGTTGATCTTTGGTTGCTTAAGAAAACGTGATTTTAAGTTAACAATTTGAGTTTTAGTTAAATAAGATTTATTAAAACCCACTTGGATATGGAGTTGAAATCTGTATGAAGCTATTAATATAAGAATAATAAATAAAGTAAAAACTACAATTAATGTTTATCTCGTTGAGATTAAGCTCGAAGATATGATCCACATGAGTTTAGAAAGTTCGACCTATCCGTACTATGTATTCAAGTGGCATGTTGTAAAGGTATCTGTTATTCAATTGTATATGCCACAGCCGGCCGATGCAGCTGTGGCCCAGTGGGACATTTAATTAACTTCAATGTTTACCTAAGCGCCGTCAATATCGACATGTACGTTTACAGTCTACCAGGCAATCATAACAGACGCTATATATTTTATACAAGCGATATTGCGTCAGCTTTTCGCTGCACTGTGATTTATACGCGGCCAATAACGATTCTTCGTATCGCGGGATGTTCGCCGCTCACCAGATTTATTTTCTAAACGACGCAACGCGACGCCGCGCCACTTCAATTTCAAATAATATATAGGATGACTACGGGGCGGATGCGCGTCTTCGTCGGTAATTTGGGTAGACGTGGGTAGGTTCGGGCAAAGAGGCCAGATACTCTTGGTAGAACGGAATAAGAATTATAAGTATGGTAATTTATAAGAAGCAGACTATACGCTCCACCAAGTACGACTATGCACTACCGCGACTCGACCACCGATCCCAACCGACCGAATGCAATGAATGCAATGCGCCGTCCCGCGCCGGTGAGTCTTATAAGAATACGTCACTTAGTGTTGCGTAAAGAGAGGGGGCGATGCCACTCTCTTGTCCGTCGCACATGACTCCAAAACTAGATGGCGCTGCTCTCTGACTGTCGTCAAATGTATTTTCATATTTTTTACTATTATGCTTTCGTTCAACTGGAGCTTTGCTTGTATGCAACCGAACTCTAGCTAGGTAAGTAACATTTTCTGATACGTAAGGCAAATATTTGGAATGCCCTTCAAGCATCCTTTTTCCCACGACATAAAAGTGGGTATCTGCAAATAATAGTGAATAGGCATTTTCTTGGCAAGCGCGCTACACCTTAGGGTGCATCATCACTTAGCATTGGGTGTGAGAGCCAAGCGCTAGTCTTTATATTAAAAAAAATAAGATCGTAATAACTGAATGGGGTTTAGTTCTTTAGACCCTAAAAAGAGGCTACAGAAATAGAGTACGGGCATGCTTAATCGCATGATGGTATGACCTTGTAAGTAACATCCATGCAGTATCAGACCACTATATCGAAAATGTAATTATTCAATCCGAGTTGGCCTTAACAATAGAGTCACAGAGAACGACAAATGCTATACTAGTCGATTATTATAAGAACATTTGTGTACACAAATCTAGTAGTGTTTTAGATCTTATTCGTTATATCTGCGAATGGGTTGATCCCAGTTAGTCTCGCTCACCATCTGAGGCGACTGGGGTTCCGTGGCAGTTCGCTCGCAGCCAAGATGCAAAAAGCGGTCTTGCTGGACTCGGCTAGAATAGTCCGGCGGTTTCCTAACCTGTCGCCCTGACCCCCGGCCGTTTGGTCTCCCCTGCCGGGGTGTAATCCTCCGCCCGGTGCAAATATGTATTTATGTATTGTGTATGTAGGTTTATTTATTTTTATCTATGTAAGTATATTATATCTCTTTTGGCGTTTATATGTATTTATTTTGCACACGGGCGTGAGAGTTGGGATATAGTGATAATAATTTATTATTGAGAACAATATGCAGTATATTAAAGATTAACATTGTTAACTGCATTACCAAAAACTGAGTTGCAATTTATACTATTATCATAATATCCATTTTCAAATACCATTACATCTGAATCAACAGACGTATCTATCGATAAAAATCGTCTTAACTAAGGGCGTTGAATCGTTTCGTATGTCTGAATGTGTAAAGCACTTCAGACTGGTTCGTGGAACGGGAATTTATTGGTCTCACTTCGCACCCACTGTTGTTATAGCGCATTTGGTTGTATGCGTTCAGCGTTTGAATGGAATTCGTTATGGGATGGGACTCGGCGTGAGTTATTTTCACAGTTGACTAATCATGTCTTCGGTGGGGTAATTAAATGAGAGCTGTTGATGATATAGATTAGAAACCAGTTCTTCTTTACTGTCAATCCTTTGTGATAGAAGAAAGGGGTTTCTTCTTATAAAAAAAAAGAAAATTTAGCCCTTGATGGCTATATCACCTGGTGATGATGCAGCCTAAGATAGCAGCAGGCTAACCGGTTAGGGGTATGGTAAACCCACACTCTTAATTTTGAACACAGTGCTTTGGAACCTTCCCACCAGACCAGAGTCGAGACGGGGGTTGAACGCAGGACCTCCAACTTGGTATTGCGACGGCCCACGCGCTGCGCCACTGCTATGTGTGTATATATAATATGATATTCAAGCATTGATCTAAAATCGAACTAAGGATTTCGTAATCTTTAATCGAATACTGACTACCTACTAGATAAGAAACATGTAACTCTTTCTTCCTCTTGTCTTTATCTCAATGGGTCGGCAAAACATGCCTTTACCCATTTTTCCCATATAAACGTTTTCTAAGTAAAATGCACTTTGAACTTTATTGCTATTCAATAAAGTTCATATTAAATTTTAATCACTCACTGTTGTCTAAGAAATGTAGGTGTGTTCCTTCTTCACTTCAAAGACTAACTTCAAAAAGGCAATTTGCAAGTTATTACCGCTACACAAATTTCAAATTCAATCATGTCTATTAGATATTTAGTCAATATTTTTTCCCGGTATTACGGAAACAGCGGGTTATATATAAATTGAATTGGTATATTTAAACAATATTTATTTGCAAATATAAATGAAATTATTTAGACATTAAAACATGCTTTAGTAATTTGTCGTTACAGACAAATAACAATGGAGTTCCAAACTTGTAAAATATAAAAGAAAAAAAACATGAGAAACATTATGAAAGTGTCATCCATTTATCTACGACGTCTGTACAGTAAAATAATTGGTTAAAAATGCTTACCTATTCAAACTCTTTAAACGGTCTCTCGCTGCCTCAAGTAGATAGCGATTTGTCTCGTCATTCGCGTTTTTATTTATTTTTGGTGCAAACTCTTTATCTATAGCCTGAGTTTTCCACGTCGAGACCATTCATATGGCTCAGCACGTGATTTACGGCAGTCTACGCGCTTCGTCTAGACGGCGCGCTATCCACGTTATAAGGAAACTATAAAAATGTAAAACCAGCGACCTAGGCAGGTCTACTTTCAGTTATTCTAATAATACCGGAGGATTAGTTTTCAGAGAAACCAGCCGTGCATGTTTCTTAGCCCTTCATCATCATCATGATCAACCCATTGCCGGCTCACTACAGAGCGCGGGTCTCCTCTCAATATGAGAAGGGTTTGGCCATAGTCCACCACGCTGGCCATGTGCGGATTGGCAGACTTCACACGCCTTTGAGATTATGAAGAACTCTCAGGCATGCAGGTTTCCTCACGATGTTTTCCTTCACCGTTGAAGCCTGCCTGCCAAACTGCGTGCCTGAGAGTTCTCCGTAATGTTCTCAAAGGCGTGTGAAGTTTGCCACTCCGCACACGGCCAGTGTGGCGGATTATGGATGGCCACACAGATAGACACAGAACTATTAACAGCATTCCAAACTTTGCTAAACTTAATATTGTTTAAATAATCATTTGAGCGTAATAAACAACAGTCAAATAAAATCAAATCAAAATAGCTTTATTCATGTAAACCTATTACATGCATCTATGAAGCGTTCATATATAATACATTTTACATTATTTTAATTCATGAGGCGATGGTGATAACTACACTCGCCAACTTAAAACTAAAGCTAAGTCCAAGGTCCAAGTAACAAAAGCCAATCGCGCCCAGGTCTTTTCAAGTATTTTTTTGGTATCACCATCTGACATAGCCAATCATAAATTATAATAAAATATAATTAGTCATTCTCTCACTCTGAAATCATAGGCAGAGATATAATTTTTTGTGTAGCCAATAATTGTCAAGACATTAAGATTAGTTGATAGATGAGGACCTCCGTGGCGCAGCGCGCGCACTGTCGCATTATAAAGTTGGAGGTCCTGGGTTCGATTCCCGGCTCGAGTCTGGTCTGGTGGGAGGCTTCGGTCGTGGCTAGTTGCCACCCTACCTACAAAGACGTGTCGCCAAGCGATTTAGCGTTTCGGCACGATGTAGTGTAGAAACCAATTAGGAGTATGAGTTTACCATACCCTAACAGGTTAGCCCGCTACCATCTCAGACCGCATCATCACTTACCATCAAGTCAAGAGATGTCAAGTCGAGGGCTAACTTGTGGTAAATTAAAAAAACAATGTGTTGATCTTGCGCTGTCGGGGTTTAAAATGTTCTATGTCTGTGTAAGTTGGCATCAATACAGTCCTCTTCGCAACGCCAATTTGTTTTAGCCTTTAGAGGTGAACTGTTCTAGTGTGATTATTTTCCAGTCCATTTCAATTGACGCTGGTGGTGCACTCAGCGAAATTGTAACGCGAAAATTGAACACAGGAGGCGGGAATTTCGTCATTTCGTTCACTTGAGCGCCTTTTGGAAACCACTTCACTGATAAATGGAATCATTTCGAATATTGTGTTTATACTGCACCGTACAAAAGGTTCTCACTATTTTTAATTGTCCTTGCTTTTTATTACAATCATCAATATGTCATCATCATCATGATCAACCCATTGCCGGCTCACTACAGAGCACGGGTCTCCTCTCAATATGAGAAGGGTTTGGCCATAGTCCACCATGCTGGCCATGTGCGGATTGGCAGATTTCACACGCCTTTGAGAACATTATGGAGAACTCTCAGACGTGCAGGTTTCCTCACGATGTTTTCCTTCACCGTTGAAGCAAGTGATATTTTTATTGCTTAAAAACGCACATAACTCCGAAACCCCCCTGACCCCCGACCTCGAATTATGAGGCTGACATCCTAACCACTAGGCTATCACAGCTTCAAACCTAAGCACACGTCTCCTTATATATCTAGCTCTACTCAAATTTACTTACAAGTTTAAAGACACTGGAGATGATATTGTTCGATATCACAGCGTAACATCTTGGTAATGTGCCACACCCCAGCTGAAGCTATGCCAAATGGCGGGTATTATCAATATCGCATAACATTTTATGCGAGCGCCTAGTCAGCCATTCAACGAGCGAATACTTATAGTCTAGTTTCGTTAAAAGGGTGTGAAATTAATGCGGTGACAACCATAACGACAGCTGCTGATTAAAGTAAAAGGGAGCCACGAATATTGTAAACAATTATTCACACACAAAAACGCAATAACATGCACGTTCAATTACGTTAGTTAGGGTTTTCACAACACTAAATTAGTAGAAAAAGTCACTAAATTAGTAGAAAAGTCTTGGCGTGTCGTCAAGCAATTTAGCGTTCCGGCACAATGTCGTGTAGAAACCAATTAGGAGTATGGCTTTACCATACCCCTAACAGGTGAGCCCGCTACCATCTTAGACTGCATCATCACTTACCATCAGGTGAGATTGCCGTCAAGGGCTAACATTGTAGTGGATAAAAAAAATGTCAAAAGGAAAAAGCTATTGTATTAAGAGGGGAGTGCCTTACCGTACCTTATTACCTATTTTCAACATATCTATACGACAAGCAAAGGAGATGGCTTAGTTCTAAAGTGGGAGATCTTGGGTTCGATCCCCTCGAGACAAGACTCATGGAATCGAACTCAAGACCTCCAACTTTATAATGCGTCAGCGCACGCACGTCCTCAAAACGGTACGATAAAAATCCTGAGCAGAAAAAAAATTCAATACACATTAAATTTTTTGCTCAATCCAGGATTCAGAACCAGAATCTCATACCAAACTGCGTTTTCAATAATAATTATCGAGAGCATTACAGGAACGAAGCAGTTGGCAGACATCATCATCATGATCAACCCATTACCGGCTCACTACAGAGAACGGGTCTCCTCTCAATATGAGAAGGGCTTGGCCATAGTCCACCACGCTGGCCATGTGCGGATTGGCAGAATTCACACGCCTTTGAGAACATTAACAGACAAAACGCTATCAATGCTAACTATATACCTAATAATCGTAGCGCGAATTTCAAGAGCTTTAATCTCTCCGCAACGAAAAATTTTACGTAAGTTTTGCCTTATTACCCTCAGGTCAACGGGACCCGAGAGTTTAACGGCCATTATAAAGGTTTTATAGTGTTTTAACTCTAGTACTGGTTGGTATTGATTCTTTAGAGGGCGTGAATAAATTTTGTAACCGTGGCAAAACGACATGATTTATTAAATTATTTATTTAGAGTTATTATTATTTATATATTTCTTTTCGGAGTTATGTGCGTTTTTAAGCAATTAAAATATTACTTGCTTCAACGGTGAAGGAAAACATCGCGAGGAAACCTGCATGTTCTCCATAATGTTCTCAAAGGTGTGTGAAGTCTGCCAATCCGCACATGACCAGCGTGGTGGACTATGGCCAAACCCTTCTCATATTGAGAGGAGATCCGTGCTCTGTAGTGAGCCGACATCACGATGATATTTTTATTATACATATATCATTTTATAGCTATATTTTTTGGCTGCTTCGTACGGCTCCCTGTTATTTGTGATTTGTTTTTTCTTTTTTTTTCTGTTATATTATTAATATTATTGCTACTTTTTTGTTGTGACGTCACTCTTGTCTCAGTCGAAAATCAGCGACGTGTTTTTTAAATAAGGCACGGCATATGCACCCTTTCTGATTGGTGATACAAACAGACATACAATTTCTGCTTAGAATAAGATGTAGATACTAAATAAATGAGAATAAATACATTTTCTTGATTTCTAATTCTGTAAGTCCTGTTATATTATCAGAAAATAAAAATCCCACGCACAATAAGAGCCCTTACAGCCCTTATATTTCCAAGATAATTAACTACTTAATCTCAATAGTGCTGATTCCCTTGACAAATTCTTAAATTAAATCAAATTAACAACTTTGGTCTATATTACAGTGATTTCCTTAGAAAAGACCAGCACGATTTTTAGAGTTGACAAACTCATACTCCTCTTTTTATAGGAGTCGGTTGTATACATATTTCTACTATTATTAAATAACTCACTTGTTTAATATGTAGCCGCGAGGGACGGCGTAACAGGAACTATGTATGACCTGTAAACAATAAAGAGAATTTTAATACTGGAAATAATTAATAGCATAGCGGAATAACAATTAATAAATTGCTTTTCTTTGAACTGGCCAGTTAGTGGTACCTTATAATTAATTGCTGAACCTAGAATAATTATAAACTAACACAAGGACAACACCATAAAAAGTGTCACTAATGCTTGATGTAGAGAAATGATAATTATTTCAAAATATACGTAACATTGCACTTTTCATATAAAACTAAGTCATTAAAAAACTGGCAACCCTAAACTATTTGTAATGACTACATTACATTTGCACGTGTATGTGTGTACTTGTGAACGTGTGTGTAAATTATTGTTAATAACAAAATATTATTATTACCAAGGATCCTAATGCTTTTTTTTTTGTTGCCATCGTACTTCGCGAACCTTTTTTACCATTAATGTAAAGAATACTGATTTTACGGCTGTTCCCAATACTTAATAATAATAATAAGTATTGATCTCTGGAAAAGCTTTGGAACATAAGGCTCCTTATTCTATAGTTAAAGGAAAAACTTCTCGCTAACATTTAACCTGTAATTCTTATCAGCATAGTCCATCCTTTCAATCTAAACTATTATGTGGAAAACTAGTTCGATATCAGAATATTAATAACAATAAAGCTGAGTTTTTTGCTTTAAACGTCGTTGTTAGCTTTATTCATGTAAAACTATTACAGGCATTAATGAACGCTTCATATCTACGATATAATATATGTTTTATTACTTTAATTCGAGAGGTGACGGTGATGACTACAATCACCAACTTAAAACTAAAAGTATGAGGGTTCTAAACGCGCCCAGGTCTAAGAATTATTTTATGGAATCACCATTTCACATAGTCAATAATAAATAAGTTTTTTCATGTCTAATTTTAATTCGAAATTTCGTCAAACAATTCGCAGTTATTTAAAGAGACAACTTACCTCGGAGACCCATCTAACAAAGTTATGATTTTTATCTAAATACACAAAATAAGTATTCTAAAAATTTATTAGAGAAATAGTTATAGTTTTAATAGTTCACATAGTGAAAGCAATGCATTATAAAATAAAAAAATACAATACCAGGGTTAAGCTTCTCTTTATAGGACATTGCTCTTATCTTCGTACTCGCGAGGTACATTTATATGAAGTTTACATTGTATGAGGTAATACTAAAGCCAAAGGTTGAATGCGTTACGCTATACCAGGCTTTATTTACGCTTCATAAGTACAAAATCATACTTAATGAAGCGAGGGTCGGACGTCTTGTCCTAACTGCTAATTTATATATCCCTGACACTCTACCATACAAATGTAAATAACTTTGCCTCTGCTACCTCAATAGCGATCTTTTTGTTTAATAAAAACGATGATATTATATCTCTGCACACTATATTTTCTGTGGATTAATCTTCTTTTGTTTTTACTGCCAGATTTAACAGTTGGCGAAAACCAAAAGTTTAATTTTGGACGCAGTTCTGTTACAGCGGAGCTTTTATCACAACGACTAACCGTACGAATAGGCCACAATAACGCATTTTAAGTCGAAAATAATTACAATCTGATTTTTAATATAATTAACGTTTAAAAAGGCAGCTGAATATAAAGACAAGCTCATGAGTTAAAATTTATCATATTCAGAATGTTATTAAGGAGTAGAAAATGAGAAATTAAAAAAGGTTTGTATAATGTACAAGGCTCGTATCTTTCCTTCTTCTTCTTGCCCTTATCCCACATTATGTGGGGTCGGCACAACACGTCTTCTTCTTCCACTCACTTCTATCAGCCGTCACCTCACTACCCACACCTTTTACCCGCATATCCTCTTTTACACAATCCATCCATCACCCCTTAATAAAGGCTCATATCTTTCCAAAAAACATTAAGTAAGGCAGGTCAAAGCAATTTACATAAATACCTGTGTGAACTGTAAATATCTTGCTCTTCTGAGAGACCGCAGCAGTTTATCAGTAGAGAAATTAATTTAATAATAATTTATTTATTTATCAAAATCATAATTACATCTTATAAGTGTGAAGCCCTGTCTCCTGTGATAGTTTAAACTGTGTTACAGGAGACAGTGTCTTCCCTAAATCTATTGGTACAATAATATGCGATTGATTAATAAGTTGAATGATCACGAATAAATGAGACATGATTATCGACATACATCTTTTTATATCGGCTTTCATAAACTCGAGATTTCTACGTAAAAAATTGGTTGCAAATCGGATAGAGCTGCCGAGTGTACTTCTATTCGGAAACAGTGAACAGAACTCTTTTATTATTTTCACATCTATATTAAAATTCGTCGCAGAGCGGAGCGTACGAGGCCTCACTTCCTGTTCCGGAGCAACTCCATCCCTACATCCTGACCTATTTCCAACTAGGATAAAAGGATATTTCAAAGTGACAACAACAGTTTACTGTATGGAACAAAGTTCTATATTAGAGCATATGAACAAGTTTTACATTAGATAGAACAAGGTTTTACTATATTAACAGATGCCTTTCACTTCAAAAAATTTTTAATTATTTGTTGCTTTGCATGTTCTTTCGTCGATTGACAATGCTTATCTATCAACTATGCGACCGTAGATGCCACATGTGAAGACTTTACATCATCCACAACCTAAATTCAAATTCAAATAATATTTATTCAAATAGTCCTTTAAAAGGCACCTTTGACGTGTTAATAATTTACATAGCAGTGATTAGATGGTGATAACTACATTCGTAAACTTAAATCTAAAGCTATGAGGGTTCCTAACGCGACTCGGTCTAAGAAGACGATTATATTCCTAGAAGATTATGTCCTTATTATATGGACAAGCATCTTATCACATGTAGAGAGCATGGTGCGTCCAAGGTGCTCGAATGTGGGTTTGAAGGCATACGATTTTTATCACATGTTTGTGACAATTAACGGTACGAATTTTCTTGGCTTGAAAACACAATACCTAATATTTTTCGCAGGAAATCCAACCAGCGTGTCCGGTAGACATGTATGTATGTATGTAGCATTCAACTGAATGCTAGTTCACATGTCTAGACTGATTACTGAGATGATCTACAAGGGTTACTTGCTTGAATGAATGGTTATAGAAAACGTTTATTTTTTTTTAAATGATTCTGCAGCTCTGTACGGTGTTTCTATTGTTTACCACATTAAAAACCTACAACAAACTTCTTTGAAGTGCCAGAGTAATAATTTTACAACTAAATATTTACTAAGAGGAATAAACTTTAAAAGAAGGTAGGAAGAATAAAACTTAAATGGGAGTGCTATTAGTTTTTTTAAATTAATACTCTCCCGCAAATAATAAGCATTTTAAATTGCATTTTTTTAATAATTTGAATATTAAGATATTAATGTTCTACTGCTGAATATTTGCATGTTAGTTGACGAAGCATTTTTGGGCATAAAGATATTGTATCATCGCTTTACTTTTGTCTGGTGGGAGGCTTCGGCCGTGACTAGTTACCACCCTACCGATAAAGACGTGTCGCCAAGCGATTTAGCGTTCCGGCACGATGTCGCGTAGAAACCGATAGGAGTATGGGTTTACCATACCCCTCACAGGTTAGCCCGCTACCATCTTAGACTGCATCATCACTTACCATCAGGTGAGATTGCCGTCAAGGGCTAACTTGTAGTGGACAAAAAAAAAACGATTTGCTGCAAGCAAATCATTTCATTTCATTAAAGTCTTTCAGTAGTCTGGTAGAATGGGTGCCGCATTGATTCGCGCCGGTGAAAAGCTCATTTGAAACTGGTTCAACAGATGTACATGTCAGGAGTACCGTACAAGAACAATTCTATTTCAGAAAATTGCGTATGACGTAGGCTCACAGTGTTTGCGTCGGATAATGTACGCAAGCCATGCGGTTTACGTTACTCGTTACTTACGGCGAAGTGGCTAACGTTGAAATATATTTAAAACATAAACATAATCTCCACAAACATTTTTGTTTTACTCAGCGTAATAATGGTTATTTCACAAATCATCGTCATTATCAACCCATTGTCGGCCTACTACGGGGCATGGGTAACCTCTCACGTTGAGAAGGGGTACGGCTACAGTCCAACATAGCGATCTGTCGTTTTTGAGAACTTTGTGGAGAACTAAACATTACAAATAATAGTGTATTGGTGCGGATTCTTTGGGTTATTTAATTTTAAGCCTCCAATAAATCAAAAACTATGGATCCATTACCGTTGTTTCGCGATACACTGGAAATAATTATGTTTGTATATAATATATTGTACATAATAAGTACCGTGCTGAAGTTGTCCCAAGTAAATTAGATAGTAAACAACATTTTCAGAGGTGGGTTGGAATATAATATTTTATCTTATAAATCGTTTATTTAGTTTTTGCTTTACAGCTTTTCTAACAATTAATATTTTTTTAATTTAAGGTCATTCTGCGTAGATTTCTTCGTAAAAGTAAACAGAGTCAAAGGAATATCCATTTCGCATAATTAAGCCAACTTGATAGAAGTCCCTTAATGTTTTATTTAAGACAAACATAACGAATCCTTGTACGTGATTTTCTGTTATTGCTCTCAGAAGTCTAATGAATAACAACAGCTTTACCTACCCTCAAAATAGAGATGTTTGCAATGCGTCAAAATAAGACTTATAATTTTGAACTATCTAGCTGAATTATAAGTAGTTAGACAAATTATCCAATTTTAAAGTCAAAGCCTTGAACATAGTCTGTTAGTAGAATGTTCTCACATCGTTACGTCTTCGTTAAATGTTTCTGAGGCACAAACTGTTAAGACTCTCCAAATCGTTCAAACTACACGGAGTCGCCGAAATTGAGTCGGGCTTTTGTTTAAGATACTTCAGCTGTATGCGGTTAAACATGGAAACTGTTAGAGCGATTTTTGATATGTGATTGAAAAATGAAAATGAAAAAATATTTATTTCACCAAAAACACAGTTACACAGTTTTAAATATTCCGATGGTACCCACACTAGGTAATCCTGTCTCGTGGGTACCTTATTTTGCTTTAACAGTTAAATGATACAATACTGACGCTTGTTTGCTTTACTATATTTTTATTCAAAAAAAAAAGATAAATAAATATGTCATAATCAACCCATTACCGGCTCACTACAGAGCACGGGTCTCCTCTCAATATGAGAAGGGTTTGGCCATAGTCCACCACGCTGGCCATGTGCGGATTGGCAGACTTCACACGCCTTTGAGAACATTATGGAGAACTCTCAGGCGTGCAGGTTTCCTCACGATGTTTTCCTTCACCGTTGAAGCAAGTGATATTTTATTTTTTTTTAAAACGCGCATAACTCCGAAAAGTTAGAGGTTCGTGCCCGGATTCGAACCGCCGACCCCTGATTAGGAGGCTGACGCCCTAACCACTAGGCTATCACCGCTTATATATATATATATATATATATCCCAATAAGATGTATCAAAGAGAACGCCCTTATGTTAAATACAAGAAAAGCTCCTACGTTTCCTTGTAGTTTGAGGAAGCGAGCCATTTAATAATTGACTTGAAGTGACTGGTCGTAGCATTTATTCAGGAGGAAATGGAAGTTAAATTTGATAAGATGCACTATGTATCTATTATTCATGAGAAAAAAAAGAAAAGAAGAGAATAGATGCCCAAACTTCTTCCAACGAGAGGCGGCTATGTTGGACTCCTACAGAATAAAATTATATCGTGTTCTAACGTGTCACCATCAGTATTAATTGTGAAATAAATTAATTAAATTTTCTCTACCAATTAAAACGAAGTTCAATCTCGTTCGCACTTCACATTCAGCGCAAGTTTTGTAAAACCAAAAGGTAGTATGGAATTTGCGACTTTATTTTGAAAGGCATATAAGGTGGGTTTTACTTTGACGTTATAGTGTTTTGATACTCAATAGCCAATCCTCGATTGCGAATGTGCAAATCTCATAATAAGGATGGGCACGGAAACACTCGCACACACCTGCGACCTAGGCTGTACGGATGACTTCTCTGAGATCTTCAAGTATCTATATGCTCTGTAAGTTTGCTATAAGTTTTACTTTAAATTACTCAATCTGTTGAAGTAGGACAGCTAGTTATAAGAACTATCCGCCAAAGAAAATCTATTCTTCTAACAGCACGCCAATGAATGCGTAGAAGAATAGATTTTCACATCCTACATGCTATATATTACATACACCAAAATGGTAATCTTTACGTCAACCGGTTAAGGTATATCTTGACTGGTGCTTTTTAGTCATGTTAAAAACGTAAAGAAATAGAACATCAAAGAAGTGATGGAGTAAGTTGTGTGATAGTGGAGGATAATGCTTGCAAAAGGAGATGATAATGTGTGGACAAAGTATGTGTAAAAAGATGTGTAGAATGTTATTTTTTATACGGGGTTAGTTTAGTAGTTAAAATAGTTAAACTTTTGTATTCCAATTAGTAAAGTACAATTTTAATTCGACATTTTAATTTTAAACAATGAAACGAAATAGTAGTTTAACTAACTATATTATGATATTATGTGTAAGTAGATAGATGTACACGAAGGCAAATATTGAATACAATATGTTGAGTTTAGAAAAGGAGGTTATGTGCCAATGGGGTAAGGTTTTACGATCATGAACAATTCCACAAGTGTGCCCCAGACTTTTAAAGAGTTAACTGAACAATGCAAGTTCAGTCGTGTTAACACTAAATATCGAATTGGGTCACGCTGTTCTAATTATGGCCTTAGAAAAAATAAAACAAAGACCTACATAATATTAAAACAATAGCTCACATACACGTCAACAAATACCAAAACGTGTAAATATAAAGTAAAGACGGTTTTTAGGTTACTTTTATTAGAAAACTGAACTATACGTTATTTTAAAATACTCATACTCGTTTCCTTAAATTAAATTTTTGGACACTGTTTATTATTTGGCCGGTAAGATTGTCGATAGTCTGCCAATCCGCACATGGTCTGCGTGGTGGACTATGGCCAAACCCTTCTCATATATAGAGGAGACCTGCGCTCTGATGATGAAGACTGTCGACAAGGAATATTTATAAATTTTTAACATGCCAATACAAGCCCCGCGATTGTAATCTCGCCTTATGGCAAGTGAAGATGGCAGCCGGCTAACCTTTTATAACCGGGTATAGCAGTTATGTTAAACCCATACTCCTAATTGGTAACTTAGCGTTTTTGTATCGCTTAATCACTTGGCGGCTCATTTTTGTCTGAGATAATACAGAAATTTAGTATCATTTATAAAAACTGCGTGGGTTCGAAACAGCTCACCGCTGCGATAATAGTTTTTTTTTTATACACCACAAGTTAGCCCTTGACGGCATCTCACCTGATGATAAGTGATGATGCGGTCTAAGATGGTAGCGGGCTAACCTGTTAGGTATACGGTAAACCCATACTCCTAACTGGTTTCTACGCGACATCGTGCCGGAACGCTTAATCGCTTGGCGACACGTCCTTGTCGGTAGGGTCGTAACTAGCCACGGCCGAAGCCTCCCACCAGACCAGATTCGAGCCCGGAATCGAACCCAGGACCTCCAATTTTATAATGCAACAGCGCGCGCACTGCGCCACGGAGGTCGTCAAGTAATGCAGATGGGAGAGCACCTGCATTGACACTATTTTAAGTCCATGCGAAGCTATAAAAGGCTGTAATGTTTTCGCAGGCCAAATAATTCCTCATGTAGGTACCTAAGTTTGTTTATCACCGCAGCGCGCTCCAAACTAACATTTAAAAGCTTTCGCATATTCATTCCAAAAGTTTCGTAATTCCCTTTGGTTCGAGGCCGCGAGAGATTCACCGCTAAAATGTTTTAAACTTGAACTGCCGCTGAATGAGAGTTACTCGTAACTTTTAAATAGTTCAAAGAAACATTTCGCAGTCGGTACCTACCGACTCTCCTTTCATTTTCTGCTCATATCGTGTTTATTTTTTCTTTTCACCGTCCGTTTATCCATCCGATTGTGTTTATCATGAACCGTTATACCTATTACACCATATAGTACGGGACAAAACCAGGTTTTAAATTTGCACAGATTATGTTATATTGTCCATAAACCAACGAATGAAGAAATAAAAAAAATACCGCTAATTATTTTTAAAAATTTACTTGATAACATGTTACTAGAATTATTTTGTTTACATTTTTTATACGAGTTTTTTGAAAACAACTATGACACATCTGATTAAGATGACTCAATATGAGGTCATAGTAATCATGACTTATTGTTTGAATATTAATAGCGTACTTACTAAGGGCGTATGAATTGACAGACTTGTACCGTTCTAAGAGATCAAGCAAAATATTGCAGAATATACATTATTTCTTCCGCGCCCATTCAAACCATATCCGTTATACGTAGTTTCTTCAAAATTACGGTTTGGGGAAGATCCATAACCATAAAAAATTAAAAAAAAAAAATTCAAAAAATAATTTTCTTCAAGATTCTATTTAGGTACTTACGTTCTCTCGTGGATGAATGTAATTGCCCAGTTACAGTACTCACTTGGTTCCATTAAAATTTAAAATGGCGGAACTTCTGTACGAGAGTCTGGCGAGTGGTTTGCAGTTTTTAACTGCTGACCACTCCCTAAGTTAGGTAAACAGTATATATTTTCCAACAAAATGTTTTTTTAAATCGTATAGGTAAGCCAAACAATTTGGAAGCGGCCGAATTCATTACAATAAATTGTTAAACAGCTAAAACGGGCGACCATTTTTCCTTACAGCCCATTGATTGGGTCGTAAATCGATAGCAGCTGTTACTAAAATTAATTTGAGTGCCAATTTAAGAGAAATTGAAATTGGGGGGATGTTATGGAGCGTGTCCCTGGTTTTGTGGACGATCCATTTTATTGACATTTAACAATTATGGAGCAATAAATTCAATGGCACGAACAAAGATATAGTACCTACGTAAAAAGAACTGCATAATATAGGAAACCATAGACAAGCCTGCATGACACCCTACGTAGGTGGGAAATCGTACAACGCTGAAGACGTCTGCTAGTTTAGTCGAATGCCTTTTTAAACTCAAGGTCATATTTTATTTATTCAAATATACATTAAGAATTATTTTTTGCATGCATACAAATAAACATAATATAAAAACACTGAATTAACGTGGTGTTCACTCCATTAAATAAAAAATTAAAGCTAGGAGGACAAACTTATAAAACCAGAAGTAATCCCATTTATTATTTATTATGTTTGCAATGTAACCGCCGCTATCAATTTCGCCGGAGCAGTTTTTAGTGCGAGATTCTTTCATAAGTATACTTCGATAGAAATGAATACAAAATGTTAAATATAATACAGTACCTACTGCCGTTAGTCGTTATTTTTATTTTATGAACAATTGGAGCTCGTTATTTTTGTAGTTAATTGGTGTTGAATTGCGTTGCACATTTGAGGCGGTATTTGCGATCCAAATTCTGGGTATCATAATTGCCAAATATACTGCTATACATTTTCGTGTATAACACTGTTTTGAATATACTTAGGTACAAAATCTAAAGAGTTTTACTCTCTTAAACACCACTTACTAAAAACCTTTAAGATCTAAAACCTCAGCCATTCTTATTCGTTTGTTTTTTTTTTTATTTCTTAATTATTCAGATTATTCTCTTAAAATCTACAAGGTGAAGAATCTATTAAACTGGCATATGTAAATAAAAAAAAATAAGGTAAGTAACGTAAGTTTTTTTTTTTACCCACGTAACCTGACCACAGCGCTTATTTAAAACTCCACTCAACCCCTTAACGAGGCAAAGGCTTCGCCACCCGTCAGCCGACAATTACACGTAATTTTGTTCAAGCCCTGAATAAAAGAAATGCCTTTATAATAAAAGCTTAACAGCGCGTAGCGAATTACTATGGGAGTGGTCCGAAAACATTATCCATTTCGACACCATCGATTAGTAGGTTGTGACTTATGTGGACTGTGGAGGACGTTATGATGTCATCTGGGTCGGCAGCCAATTGTCGATCACGACGTAGCGTACGCAACTATAGTAAATTCCACCAGTTAAAAAACTAACCATTCATGGCTCGTAAAGTAGCTATAAAACTGCATCTTGCGGTAAAAAAACATCAATGACTCCTTTATACTCTAGAGGAGGAAATATAGCGTTATACGAATATTTATTTGGTATACCAATAAAAATGGAATGATCAATAAAACCCATACCCAAAAACCTTTAAAAACATTTACGTATTGTCGTCTGTGGGAACGACTTTACAAAATTTTAACATACATTCATCATCATCATCATGATCAACCCATTAGGGGGCGTCCATAAATTACGTGAGGTGTTTAAGGGGGGGAGGGGGTCGAGTCAAATCTCATCTAATCTTACGTTGGAGAGAGGGGGGGTCTCGGCAAATATCACGCAATTTTTTTCTGATTGAAACAAAAAAAAATTATACTATTTTGGTCCATTTAATCCAGATTGTACATGCTTAAGATTTAATCTTAAGCGTAATCGTAATACGATTAAGATCAATTACTAATTCGTTCGAAAGAAAATAATTTCATTCATACTTCGACGTTATACATTTACTGACTGTCAAACCACCATATTTGTATTACGTAAGAAACTCACATTTTGAAAAATCTCACGTGAGATTGGGGGATGGGGGAGGGGGTTGAATAAAATCTCACGACATCTCACCAGGGGGGGAAGGAGGGGCAGAAAATTAAAAAAAACACCTCACGTAATTTATGGACGCCCCCTTACCGTCTCACTACAGAGCACGGGTCTCCTCTCAATATGAGAAGGGTTTGGCCATAGTCTACCACGCTGGCCATGTGCGGATTGGCGGACTTCACACACCTTTGAGAACATTATGGAGAACTCTTAGGCGTGCAAGTTTCCTCACGATGTTTTCCTTCACCGTTAAAGCAAGTGATATTTTAATTTAAAAAAAAAACGCACATAACTCCGAAAAGTTAGAGTTGCGTGCCCGGATTCGAATCGCCGACCTCTGATTAGGAGGCTGACGCCCTAACCACTAGGACAAATATATAATTTAAGCATCAACACAATACAAACACAAGTACAGACTAATATGCGAAAGTTTCTTTCCGTCTGTGTCTTAACCGATCTAGAGAGTAATAGGCATTCGCCTGAAAGAAATTGTATATCAAATCCACGACATCTAAAAACTTTAAGCTAATCTGTTCATATATAGCTTAAGTACAATTGGAGTAAGAAGTCATAAAGTGAGTTAGTTAACTGCAACAGTCATTTGATTCGTCACGGCCCATTTGGCTACGAACCGCAGCTCCTTCAAGGAATCGTGGATTTATGCCCCGGAATAAGCTGTTCTGACTTTTTTTACATTAACATTAACATAAAGTATTAAATTAACTTTTACGACTTGTAGATAAAGATCAAAATCCTGCGCGTCTAGGAGTAAGAATAAATCGAGATATGGATTGGGTGTGAGTAAGTACGTCACCATTAGAGATTTTCGTAGAAGCTTTTTCGGCGATCTTTTGGTGAGAAATTGTTTTCGTCCAGCATCTGGGGGTTCATTTACATACGCCACACATAAAGGAAAGAAAATGATCATGATATACTACATAAGTGTGAAGAAAATGTGAAGAAAATTCGGAACAAGCGTCACGTAAGCTGCTCAGTTGAAAACATGTTACGTATAACTTAAATATAATTTAAGCTGTATTGTTAAGGATCTAATCAAGATCTCTATCAGCATGCTTACACGTAATCCCAAGATGTTTAACGTTTTAATAATAGTGTTAAAGTTTTTGGTTCTGGGCACCATAATCTCATAGATTACCTGAAAGATTTAATAATATAAGTGCGCGGCCATAGTGAACATAGACACTAGTTGTATTATAAAACTAGAAACTTGCTTTGTAAGATAATTTCAATTTGGTTATGTGTAAGCCTAAGATATACATAGTCATAGCTTTATATAAAGCGTACTATGACTTTAATATTAAATATTTACCATATCTACAAGGTATATTTATTATAAAGATTCAGAAGATTATTGTTAAGCTGTGATAGCCTAGTGATTAGGACGTCCGCCTTGTAATTAGAGGTCGGAGCTCCAACTTTTCGGAGTCATGTGCGTTTTTAAGCAATTAAAAATATTGTTGTATTGAGAAACTTGCATTACTGAGAGTTCTCCATAATGTTCTCAAATGCGTGTGAAGTCTGTCTGTCCGCACATGGGCAGCGTGGTGAACTATGGCGAAACCTTCTCATATTGAAAGGAGACCCGTGCTCTATAGTGAGCCGGTAACATAATTTGGTTGATTATGATGATGATGATTCAGAAAGCTAAATAGGACAAATAGCAGTGCCTTATGTAGATTGAACGTTTGGTGAATACAGATATTACAAACAAGACTATTGACAAAGTCCATATGTTACGTGACAAATCAATTGCATTAATCGAGTGAATCGACGGAGATGCGGAGGCAATGTCCTAACTCTTAGTCACCAATCACGCTTTCCTATCCTAGCTGGGTACTCTGCCATATGCGAATAAACGTATTGATAAATGCGCACTGTCAAACGTAAAGCAAAACATTACAACTTGATGCTTATATAACTGAAACGCTCTAATCTGACGACGCAACCAACAACAAACAAATCAACGAAATATACCCAACGACATTTGCCAAGTGTATAAAGATAAAGATAAAAGATTTTTTATTGGGAACAATAATACAAGAAGCTTAAACACGTGAAAGCGATGATCATGCAGAAGTATAAACTGTGTTGCAGAAATCATATTTTGTAAGTTTGCAATAATTTAACACCACCAGTTTATTAGCTCATGTTTTTTTTTTCGGACTGTCTATTAGCTGTGCTAACCCTATTGGTTGCCACAGCGTAACCGGACTGTATGTAGCTCATGATGTCCTATGCTTAAGGTTGCTTAACAGGAATCGCTAAAATACCATAAGGTCGCATCTGTGCTATCTCTGTGTTTTATTTGTACTTGTATTTCTTTTAATCTTAGCGGCGTGAAATTAAAGAGCTCTACGATAAGAATATATACTTGAATTTATACTTCTACCATCCAAACCTGTAGGTAATCATTTATCAATATGGATCTAATATAGCTAGCTAATCGATCACGATTCATTAAGTTTCCCTATTACCAAACGGATGTACATTTGTACAAAGGAACTTCGGTAGCTTCCTTATGTACAAATAACAATTCTAATGAATAACCAGAACCTTTCCGCAATTCGGCGTTTTAATGCGTTTTATACCAGTAGCACTCACGTACTTTACACTATTATGAAGTGGGAACAGATACGTTATTAATATTTATCATTTGTTCAGAACTTCATACTAAATATTAATGCACACTGTACCTTCCTACTATTCTTTTGTTCTTGAACGCAGGCCGCCACCGCGTCTGTAACGATGTCACCGACATTGCAGTTAAGTGACTCGAGTTGGTAGTTCTGTTTTGGAAATGACGCAATTTTTTAAATGTGAAACAGTGCGTTTTTTTTCGGACTGTCTATTAGCTGTGCTAACCCTATTGGTTGCCACAGCATAACCGGGCTTTTTGGCGAGCTTCGGAAAGAAGCCCTGCCAGAAGAAATTTTGAGCCCTAGGGATCGAAGAAACTAAGGGAACGACTGCCTAAGAGCGCCTCCTTTGGAACCGAACCTCGGCTTAGGCGACGTTTGGGATAACGTCGTACATCTCCGAGGCCGTGGATGTAGCCCACGTCCGGATGACGTAAGATAGCGGAGACCTCGTCTCCGCCCGCGAAGACGGTGTGTAGCGTATGATTGTGTGGTAGGTGGTACGAGTATGTTGTCAGTAGTCATCTGATCGTCAGGGTCATGAAGGAGGTGTTTAGGTCTCCTCTTTCGGAGAGGGGTGCTTAGGTCGGGGGAGTAGTGCGTTATGAACGACAGACGAATCTTTTGACCTTGTGTTCGAGTGGTTATTATATCGTGGTTATATATAATTATTAACTATATTATCAGATATCATAACACGCGGTAGCGTGTTTAGCCAAGTTTAAGCCAACAGGAAGGAACTGGATGGCGACGTAACAACTACGAGTTTTATATTTACTTATCTATACAAATAAATAAAATTGGAGCGTCTGTTTGTAATATTGAAATAACCGTATTTTACTACATGCATATGAATATGTATATATACCGTACATACACCAAAATAACATTTTTTTTAAATTTTTGTCTGTCTGTCTGTTTGTTCCGGCTAATCTCTGAAATGGCTGGACCGATTTTTACTGGACTTTTATTGGCAGGTAGCTGATGTGATAAGGAGTAACATAGGCTACTTTTATTTTAGAAAAATAAAGTAATGTTGCAATGTCCAGTACCGCGCGCAATTCACGCGCATGCCACTACCTATCCCATCACGTTTCGGGCGCCTCCCACAACTTCTCCCACCAACGAATCAATATCCGATTCATTAGATACATTAATGTTTATGCTGTAATTATTTCAATAATTTGGGTTAGTAATCTATTGCTTCGTGATTGAAAGACACACAAACACACTAACTCAACGCAGACGAAGTCGCGGGCGTCAGCTAGTTTCAATCAAAAATTAAAAGTGATTGCTGTGAGATTATTTAACTGGGTTCAAACATATCATATATTGCATATATATTAATATAATGTAACACGTGAGATGATGGTTTTTTAAATGAAAAACTGAACCATGTATAACTTGGTCTGTATCACGTCAAATCAGAAAGCCAAGCCACGTCAGGTCAACGGGCTGAACGTATTAGCTACGCTCTTCTTTAATTGATATAACGTATTCAGAACGTTCCGTAAATGGTCCAACAGGGCCATGAATAGGTACAAATGACTCGGTCAGACAGCCGTTTTTGCCGTCGACATTTCCGCTTGGACGGATCGGCTCAATAAAGGAGCATAGCTCACGTTTACACGTTAGTACATTCATTGGTTGAACGTTACGAATTGAGGATTTAAAATTTCGGTTTTGGCAGCGGTTTCGGTTTAAAACGTATCTAAGCGAAAATCCTATGCGACTATTTTTTAAGCTGCATATTTTTCTGTCAAATTCGGAGGACTTTTAACAGAGTTTAAAAGGGAGCACACAAGTGTTGGATGAGCCCCGTTGTTATACCAGCGTTAAGTATAATTTAAACGGTTAAGCTTTAAACTAAATAAACGAGGTATTTAAAGCACTTTTTAAATCAGTACTAGTTTTTCTGGGAATATGCGCGGACAATCATAAATCTGTATAAATTCTTTGGCTTTTTTTTAATCCACTACAGCTTAGACCTTATCGGCAATCTCACCTAATGGTAAGTGATGATGCAGTCTAAGATGGTAGCGGACTAACCTGTTAGGGGTATAGTAAACTCACACTCCGAATTGGTTTCTGCGCGACATCGTGCCGCATTGCACGTCTTTGTCGGTAGAGTTGTAACTAGCCACGGTTATCTATCAGACCAGACTTGAGCCGGGAATCGAACCCAGGACCTCCGACTTTATAATACGACACAGCACACACATCGCCACGGAGGTCGTCAAAAGGTGAACTTTTGAGAGCCAACGTCAAGATAGCGAAGTCAGATGATCCGTAATACCCCAATGGAATAGTTTTTCCAAATTCCAAATTTACAAATATATTCGGCAAAGTCTCCACCTTACCTTTTAATACGACTCATATGGGATTTTAGGGGCAGAATTTTTTTTATATTTTCTAACGTTTCCTAAGTTTTGGATTTATATTTCCACTCTATTTAAAAAAGTTAGGAATGAGTATAAACTTAGGTCGAAAACAAATACGTTGCATCAAAGTAAGAAGCTTTTCTAAGCTCCTCCTTATTTCATGCTTCGTAGATCGACATGAATTCAGAACGAATTCGATTTATTTTGCATCGGATAAAGAATCCGCGGCAATAGGGTTAGGCGTAAGGAATTTAAAAAGATAGCTTAGGGTTGTCGATTTGTAGAAATAAAATACTTTTGAATAAGTAGATTAAGCTTGCTTAAACCCCTAAGTTATATAAGTTAGGTGCTTTATCTATCTGTTTATCACTACTAAGATCGCTTATATCAGCTGGTTAAGCGATTTCATCATATAATTTATATTTGACTTCAACAGGTTTCATCCTTGGAATTTGTTAAACTAGGGTCTAGTTTATTAATATTTATTAAAACTGCAATTATACTGTGGTATCTTCATGCTGCGACAAGGCCACAAATCTATTGTAAGACACAATAGAAAAGTCATATTTAGGCCGTCTTTGTGAGTTTTCTATAACTTTGTTGCACGGTATTTTTGCATAGTGTCGAACAAAGAATTTTCAACTTAAGATTGACAACCCTGGATGGACTTTTTATGAAGTTCTTCTTGCCACAGTTAATTTGTAGGGTGACAGAGACGCTTATTGCGTTGTGAGATGGGCAAATTAGAATCAAGGAGGGTGAATCTATGTAGGATTTCTCAGTTTTGAAAACTGTGGGTACATTTTCTTTTTAAATACGCAGTAGTATTTTTTATGATAGATAAAGATTAACAGCTCGCTAGCGGTTTTCGAAAGTTATAAAAATTACATGGACTTAGATGGAATGGATTATGGTATTAATGTATGGGCGTAAATATAAAGCGGTGATAGCCCAGTGGTTAGGGCGTCAGCCTCTTAATCAGAGGTCGGCGGTTCGAATCCGGGCACGCATCTCTAACTTTTCGGAGTTATGTGCGTTTTTAAACAATTAAAATATCACTTGCTTCAACGGTGAAGGAAAACATCGTGAGGAAACCTGCAAGCCTCAGAGTTCTCCATAATGTTCTCAAAGGCTTGTGAAGTCTGCCAATCCGCACATGGCCAGCGTGGTGGACTATGGCCAAACCCTTCTCATATAGAGAGGAGCCCCGTGCTCTGTAGTGAACCGGTAATGGTTTGATCATGATGATGATGATGATGAAATAATTATATGCAGGCTTAAACGACCGACGACCCCTGGCGCAGTCATGAGCGCTGTCGCTATCAGAAGAAGTAGTCCTGGGTTCGATTTCCGGATCGAGTCTGGCTTTGGGCGTGGCTCGTTTCCACTACCCTCCCTCCCTACCGAAAAATAAGTGTTGCCAGGCGATGTCGCACTATATCGCGGATAAACTAATTAGGAGTATGAGTTTACGATGGTAGTACATTAATTATTTATCTAAATATGTATTATGTATGTACCTAACAGGTTAGCCCACTACATCTAAGACTGCACCATCACTTAGGACCAAGTGAGATTGCCGTCAAGGATTACCTTGTAGAGTCAAGGAAACTACATTATATTTAGGTATGTTCCATTAAGTCAGCTCACGCATTTAGCACATCATTTTTGCTTGCTTGCTTTACAAACATCATTATTTCAGTCTGAAATGTTACTATTATCATTTCAATAAGAGTAGCATATGCTAATCAGTGAAGAACCTTACTAAGGTATTAAAAATATAATTATATAATGAATTATTTCTTAAGCACACAGCAATATTATAAAATAACGATTGGAGACTGATAGTTCGCTATCTTGTATGTTGTACATAAACAGACTAATTTCACTAGTGGTTAACCATTTCACGGGATGCTTCCACATACAGTGCGGCAACGTAGTTATCGACCAATGAGAAAGCTCCCTTTAAGATCTTTGTCTATTTAATTTGGGGCGTGTCTATAAAATAACCAATTAGTATTTCGCAATAGGTTGGATGTCTACATATAGTTTCCTACACCAACAAATAATATTTATGTCGTATTGAAAATTTATTTAGTCCATTTTGGGAACTTCAAACGAGATTTCCAACACATACTCGCAAAAAGCCTCCCTGCCTTCAGAGGGATTTGTTAAAATTGGATAACGCTTTGTTTCCTCAGACAAAGGATCAAATAATAAAGAGCATAAGGGGAGGTGTGTTGAATTTCTATAATATAAGTTATTCCGTATTCTTAACTACTTTGTTGGTAATCTATATCATCTTTTCTTTCAGTTTTCGTCACACTATTTGACCTGCGTGTCTTCACTGTCTTAGAAAGCGAATGTATCTGCGGTCGTCATGACATTATTTTGACAGGTCTTTCACAATAAACTAAAGTAGATTTAGCAAATAGTAATATATATAATGTTTAACAGTAATCACGCAAGCTAAGTCGCGGGAGACTTCTGGTTAGAGATAATGCACAGTCATTGACCGCAGTCGCGTTTAATGTTAACGTGATATTTATTTCTTACTTCAATATAAAAACAGTGACAAATAACTTGTACGCGTTAAAAAACTGCGATCGGGCATGCAGACATGAGAAGTTAATCTTTTTTTTATATATTCAATTAACTAACTAGCTCATTTAAATTTGACATTAGTTAAGTGTTAAAGATTTGATAGGAAACATAAATTTAAAAAAAAAAACGCATGTGTCATCAATATTAATTACGATAGACCTTATGAGAAATTAAATTAAAAAGGTTGTATGTCCTTTTTCCAGGCATCTGGAACAATATACGTACTCGTATCTATAATACAAAATAAAAAATGGATAATAAGAAAACAAATTCATGTAGTCGATGTACCGGATGTAAACTATACCTAAAACCCAGTAACCCTTTGCACCTAGCAAAGGAACGAAAACCAGAAAATATTTTGATACAACCACTGACCTTTTAATACACTCAGAGCGAATCATTAAAAACATAAACAAACAATACTAGCTGTTCTAGAGAAATCATTGCGTGTAAACACTTTTTGTGTGTGTTCTTTATACAATATATTATGAGACTATAATTCATATCAACAACATACACAAAAAAACACAAAAAAAAACGATATTTACCGCGTAGGAGACTTGCGTCGCGACAATGCGACTCTTAAAATCACTTACAGTACCTACAAAGGTGTTAGAAGGTGTACTCTATGAAACAAACGCGCAGTAATGTAACCTTTAAAGTGTATGCCGTAAAGTTCATAATTGATCACGCTTGCAGGTACTTCTGTGGATCTCTATACATGTCAAAGGGTCTGTTCGGGAGTAGTGTCGCAGCTCCCCCTCACACTGAGTGCGTAGTTTGGAATGTAGTGGCAACAATGAGCAGTGTCTGACTTGTAAAGTGTCTAGGCAATTTAGCTAGACTCCTGCTTCCTTTTTAGACAAACATTTCAGAACATATCTGATGTTAAACAATGGGCATTTTGCAATGCTTTTGTGTGTCGTTCATAAGTACGACGTAGTTTTGACGACCTCCATGGCGCAGCGTTTGCGCTGTAGCATTATATAGTTGGAGGTCCTAGATTTCCGGGTTTAGTCTGGTCTGGTTGGAGGCTTCGGCCGTGGCTAGTTACCACCCTACCCACAAAGACGTGTCGCCAAGCGATTTAGCGTTCCAGCAAGATGTCCTGCAGCATCTTATCGGAATGCTAAATTGCTTGCGGAGTCTTTGCCAGTAGGGGGTAATTAGCCGCAAAAGCCTGCCAGCACTATCCCTCCGCCACGGAGGTCGTCAATATCAACAAGTTATAAAAATATAAGAAAATTGAAAATTAAAAGAGGACGTGAAATAAGAAACTTTTTTGTAATTTTTTCTCGATTTAAATAACGCAATGTTGTATCTTACACCTTGGTAATGAACTTTCATGTACGAGTCTTGCTAGCACGTAGCCAGTTTTTATTCAAATAATTTTAATTCGTTTAATGTTCGTATTTCAACGCCTTACCTCTGTCTTAAATAATTTCAAAACGAGACCAAGTTATAACTTATATGTAACGGACGTATGCGCGAGCGTATCCGTGACCCAGCCACCAGGAGACGCGAAGAAGTATTGCTGGGTTTTAGTGGGTATTCTGGCCGCCGGGAACTTCCACCGGAAGCGGCACAATTCTGCCTTCATCGATGTGTAAGCGCATATCCCAGCATTTAAAAGAAATTAAATAAAAAAATATCTGTATTTTTTTTGTACACTACAAGTTGGCCCTTGACGGCTATCTTACTTGGTAATCTGGGTAAGTGATGATGCAGTCTAATCCCACATACCCCGCCGGAAGCGTCACAATTCTGCCTACATCGATGTGTAAGCGCATATCCCAGCATTTAAAAGAAAATAAATAAAAAAATATCTGTATTTTTTATGTACACTACAAGTTGGCCCTTGACGGCTATCTACTTGGTGATCTGGGTAAGTGATGATGCAGTCTAGGTTGGTAGCGGGCTAACCTGTTAGGCTCCCACCAGACCAGACTGTATGATATAAATCTGTCTCAATTTAGCATTTCCTTTCGGTAACCAAACTCAAAGTACAGTTAATACATTTCAGCCATAGACTAACGCGCCGTAAAAGCACGTTGTTTGTGGAAATAATGCCTTGTAACACTTAAATAAGGTTTTCATATACAAGTGTATCGCAGTACTAAAGGCATAACATTCACATCATCATCATCATCATCATCATCATGATCAACCCATTACCGGCTCACTACAGAGCACAGGTCTCCTCTCAATATGAGAAGGGTTTGGCCATGGTCCACCACGCTGGCCATGTGCGGAGTGGCAGACTTCACATGCCTTTCAGAACATTATGGAGAACTCTCGGGCTCTCAGGTTTCCTCACGATGTTTTCCTTCACCGTTGAAGCAAGTGACATTTTAATTTTTTAAAACGCACATAACTCCAAAAAGTTAGAGGTGCGTGCCCGGATTCGAACCGCCGACCTCTGATTAGGAGGCTGACGCCGTAACCACTAGGCTATCACCGCTTCAACATTCACATAGCTAGTGGTATTCGAGTCGACGGCGCATGAACGCTTGCGTGCCTTAACCGTTGTTATAGCAACCAGTAATTTTCTACCGTCTACCTGCCTGTCTGTCACTGGGTAGATAAACGTCGCATAACATGTTTAACTGGCAATAAATATGTTACGGGTAAAATCTTAATGCGTTCACATGTCGACAATTGAGCATGTTGTGATTTGATTTGACAATAGACAACGGTATTGCGTGGTGCATTCATTACTAGTAATAACTACAACATGTACTTTTATAGTTACAATTTTCTTACTATGTATAGTAAGAAAAATGTTACTATAAAAATTCCTTTTTAGCGATTGGGAGGGAAACCGCCAGTAGTATATACAAATGTATTTTTCATTTTTTGTTAAGAAATCAAGATTTTACTTTTGTAGGATTCTAAATACCACTTAATGAACAACCCATTACCGGCACACTACAGAGTACGGGTCTCCTCTTATTATGAGAAAGGTTTAGCCATAGTCCACCACGCTGGCCATGTGCGGATTGGCAGACTTCACACGCCTTTAAGGACATTATAGAGAATTTTCAGGCGTGCAGGTCTCCTCACGATGTTTTCCTTTACCGTTGAAGCAAGTGATATTTAATTTTTTTTTAAACGCACATAACTCTGAAAAGTTAGAGGTGTGTGCCCGGATTTGAACCACCGACCTCTGATTAGGAGGCCGACGCCCTAACCACTAAGCCAGTAGTATATATAAAAGTATTTTTCATTTTTTGTTAAGAAATGAAGTTTTTACGTTTGTACGATACTCTACGAATTATATTTTCTTGTAAATACCACTTATCCGGACTCAATTCCAACTAAGACAAATCTGTCAAAACACCTCATTGAACAATATCTATTAACAAGCTACCGAAGGAACAGCTAGCTATAGCTAGTTCAGAATATTGCTCTTTGGTGGCTTTATAGTTCGATTGACAAACTCCATGATTTATAAAAATCATCCTAAACCTTAGGCCGTAGAGACCTCAGGGTCGTAAAATATATTAAAAAAACCTAGAAGCATTTCTCGACTAAAGTAATCGGCGTCGGGGTAAAACAAAAGCGTGAGTTTAATAAATTTACTAACCGAATTTTATTAAAGTTTTCTCCATATTACAATCTATATGTGCCATCAGATAGACGTGTTTATAACGAGAGACAAAGAGTCCCTTGCAAAGAAGAATCAAATATTTAGCTACATTATGTGCGACGCGATGGGGGTATCAAAATGGACCTACCACATATGAGGAAAGAGCTTTTTATAAATTTTAAGCATTTAATCCCAGAGAAAACTAGGCTTGACTATTGGCTTACCGCATAAAGAAGAAGCAGTGATAGCTTAGAGGTATAGGTACGCCTCGGCTTCGTTAAGCGTTTCAAAGTTTCGTGCATTTTTAAATTATTTTGGCAATTTTAAATTAAATATCACTTGCTTTAATGCTGAAAGAAAACATCTTGATCGAACCTGCATGCGTAGGCGCGTAAGTCTACCAATCCGCACTTGGCTACAACTCTTCACATTCTAAAGGATAGACCCGCGCGTTCCAGTGTGCTGGTAATGGTTGATAATGATGATGATGAAGAGAAAATTGCTTAAAACCGATGAACGTTTATAACCGCAGTGTCATCGAAAAATTTACCTTTCCATCGAAGCATTAATGACCATTGGGATCGCTTTAACCTTATCATGATCGAAGGGCTAAAGCCATGATTTTATTAGCAGGAGTAATCTGTACCGATTTGTTCTATATATATAATAAAAAAATATGTTTTATTTTCTGTAAAAGTTTTACGCCCAATTTCGATTTACAGGTTTTACGACGATTTGTCTTTGTTTTAATTGAAACGCCGGGAGTACTTCGTATTTCCCCTGTAACCTCATGTGAAATGAACACCATCACCTGCATAAATATTTGCACCGAAACGTTGCCTTTTGTTTAAGAAATTGTTTTTCCGCCCCTTGAATATCCACGAATCTTTTTATGCGTGATTGTGTAACAAACATCTAAATATATTTACACAGATAACAAACCACAGTCATAATAGTAGTATGATAAGAATGCCACGAGAAATAGTTCCCAAGAGTCAGTAATAACAGTTATTACTGACTCTTGGGGACTAAGAAGAGATAGATGGATTGCGTAAAAGACAGTATGCATGTATAAGGAGTGGGTAGTGAGGTGGCCGCTGATAGAAGTGAGTGGAAGAAGACGGGTTGTGCCAACCCCACATAATGTGGGATAAGGGCAAAGACAAGAAAAAGAAGTCAGTAATAACAGTGCAATGTTCTTATTTGAGCGCTCAAAGTTGCAGCCTTTAATTTATTGCAAATTTTAATTTATCTTATAATAATACATCATTTTACAGTTGATTGGGTTTTCAAAAGTTTTTTATTGCTCTAACTAACGAATTCCCAATTACAACAGTTACTCGAACAAGTTAAGTTTTTTCATCAGTGAAATTTCAATCACCCGAGGCAATGACTATGTTGTTATTTCATAGATTAACGGTTCCCCTAGATGTATATTGTACATCTTGTAGAAAAATCATATTACGATATTAAGGATTATATAAACGATAAAAAAGCTTGGGTGTGAATTGCTCTATCTCCATAGGTACTATAATTTATTATTCATTATGTGAGATGGTGATACAGAAAAAAAAAACCCGGCTAAGTGTGTTGTGGGCTTCTTCTTAGACCGGGACGCGTTTGGAACCCTCATAGCTTTAGTTTTAAGTTTACGAATATAGTTATCACCATGAAACTACTAATATGTAAATCATTGAAGCGTCAAAAGTGCCTTTTTAAGGACTATTTGAATAAAGGTTATTTTGATTTGAATTTGAATATAGATCGATATTGGATATACGTGTAATCTTGAAAAACTTTCATCCGTTGTTTTACACACCTTGAACCACCCAGTCACGTCGCCCGCTCGCGCTTTTTTTTATGAAGCTTATTTTTATGTTTGCTCGGTTATAAAAGGAACTGTGCTCGTGCTCAACGTCCGAAAACCATCAATTACATACCAATAACAAATAAAGTCAATATTTTTTACCAACACATAAAGAACTAATACTAGGAATAATACGGATCGTCAAGATACAAACCCTGTCAGTCATATCTCTTTTATATGGAACTGCATATTTAGTATGCACTCTGTAAAAAAATAATAAAAAACTTGAGAGGTGTCAAGGGACACCCGGATGGAACGAAGTTCCTTTCGACTAATTAGTGAAGGAATTGTAATAAAATTTTTTGAGATAACAAAAGTCAATATTAACAACAGTAACAAAAGAAAATGAAAATATCTGGCTTGCTTTCTATAAGAGAGAGAGAGACAGACAGAGAAACATGCGACGCTACATAGAAATGAAAATATCTGGCTTGCTTTCTATAAGAGAGAGAGAGAGACAGACAGAGAAACATGCGACGCCATATAACAAAAAGTGTCGTGACAACTTTTCGTAAGAATTTTTCCGTCTAGCCCCCTTTCACAACGCGCCTTCGCTACAAATAATTTTAATTGTATATATACTTCTTATATTCTTTTAATACTTTAAAAGTATTATTTTTTACAAACCGTCAGGTTATTCGTCTAGACATCGACTTATTATAAATATAACCTGAAACGAAATTGATAGATTTATTGCGTAGGTAGCAATTCGTAAGTTATAACTCTCGATATATATTTATAATTTATTTAGTACCATTAAATCGATTTAATTAAGTAGCTTTGAGGTAAACCGACTCTCATTTTATCAATAAAAATGTGTGTGTGAATGAATAACCCATTTATGTGCATCAATTAACTAAATCGTTGTTTATACGATGCGAACATTAAATATCTTAACAATATTGAGAAATAAATACTTAATATGCTAACAGTATTTTAACCTTTTGTGGTCATTGATCTTGTACTACTAATTGTCATGAGGTTGTCTTATCTTTCGTATTATTTATACAATGAAGATTCCCTAGGCTATCTGAATTAAGTGTATTTCAATACAAGTCTCTACATTCTTTTAAGTTAAATCAGTTATGATTTTTAAATATTCTACTTTATGTTTGTTGGATTTATAGACAGTCAATTGTAAATTATGTCAACTAAGATTAGTGTGTTGACAATAGGCGATTTGGAATTTGAATTGATCCAATTTATATTATATCCGAACGATATTTTCGATGCTCTTCTGACTTTCACCAAATTTATACTCGTAGTATACCATGAGGTATACTACGAGTATAGCATAATCCCTGATATAAATTTAATGAATTTCTATGAATTTTCGAATTGTACAAAAAGTTGTAATAAGAGTTTAA
Source organism: Lasiommata megera (assembly GCA_928268935.1). NCBI lineage: Eukaryota > Metazoa > Arthropoda > Insecta > Lepidoptera > Nymphalidae > Lasiommata > Lasiommata megera. The sequence goes on from OV743326.1 coordinate 10,629,967, forward strand.
AAACTACAGATTATCGCATTAAACTTATATGGAGAGTTTTGATTACTTGCGGTCGTAAAACATGTTTCCTCGTGTTATTTGAAATATTAAACACCCCAAAATGTCAACGAGCGAATAGCTTGGTTAGAGAATTTTCAAATTACACTTCGCGGATCAAGTCCCGGTTCGGCCCCCAGGCGTTCGCTTCCCTTCCAATAACACGGGATGAAACGGGGCACTTCTCAATGCGTGAATTTTATTAGGGGTACGAATCAATAGACGACCAAACATGCTACCCCAAATTTTGAAAAGAAACCATAAATCTTTGCAAATGCAGCGAAGGATTTGAGCACTAATGAATATAAAATGCTCGTTTCGCTCAATGTTTTCGCTTATAATGTATAAGTCTCGCATTGTGAATGATAAAATCCTCATTAGGTTGAAGATGCATACCTCGCGTTCGAGATACTTGGCAACAAAAAGTTTGAACTCACGTGCTTGCCGTAACAGCAATAGATGATGTGGGATCTGAAATATGAAATTCCAGCACAAATTTTTGGCTTCCAGCAACACTGCACACAGTTTCAATCCAATATCTCCATTCACAATTAGTGGCACTGTAATCGGCATGAGGCGCGGTAAGACACAGCGATCCGACTGACGCGGGTGACGCGAGGCAGGCGACTGGCCGACTGCACTCGGAACCCGCCCCTCACCTCGCACGCACTTCTCTCTCCCTGGAGATCAGCTGAGTCCTTATTATTAATTTAGCAGCCATATTTAATGTCATAATTATTATGACGGCCCCGTTCTCTGAACTGTTAAGTAGAAATTTCGAAAGAGCTACTCAAATAATTTTGTTTGTCTTCCATTTGCGAATTGTTCGGAAATATAGTGACTAATTACTTTGTTGATGAGCTAGTGTATGAGCCATTTATTCATAGAAAGCTTTTAACGAATGATAGGTATTTTAGTGGTCGTAGTTAGTTAGCTCTTCGTTAGATTTGAGGATGTAACAGTAGCAATTTTTTAGTTAGTCGGGATAAATAGAGATCTTGATATAACAATTTGAAATATGGTCTGTATTATATATACTAGCTGTTTCTACGATAACGGCCTTAATAAATCTTAAAAGCACTTATATTTGAAGCGAAAGTTTGTATGTAATTGTATATATATATATTTATGTGTTCACGCTGAAACTTTTGAACCATTGGCTGAAATTTTGAATGAAGTTAGATTGCATCCTGGGTTAACACATAGGTTTTTTATCCCAGGAAAATTCATGTTAGCTGATTTGTCAGAAACTGAATTTTACATCGACGAGCTTTTTTTGTTGGGTCACATTTTCCTAATCATTTTCACATTTTGCCATGATTAATTCGATTTGATATTGGGCTGTGGTCCGCAGAGTAGATTCTATATATAAGCTAGTTTTCCATAGCAAATTTCTTCGTTACTCGATTAATATGTCGGAAAAGGAACGGAAAAAGGAACGAGAACAGGTATGAGACCTGGGATAATTTTCAATTTCAAACGTTGCTCTTATTCTACAGACATTTTTAATATCCCTTAATTTACGGAGACTCAGTCGCGGGTATCCTAGTCATCTAGTTTATTCATATGTCCAACATGAACAGCATTCACTGTTGCAAAGACTGCCTTCAGGCAAATCGTGAACTTTGGTCATGATTTCAAAACTGCATATAAGTAGATAACATGGTAACTTTTCTTTATTGCAAGCTCTTTTTTCTTATTTCACAACCAGCTCCCTCAGTAGGCCGTCTTTGACGCTATCAATCACTGTCACGGTAAAGAAATTCGACCCTCTAATAAAACGTAAGGTATATTTGATTGCCATTACATTTCTTTTATTCCGGCAAATCCAAGGTTATTTATGGTAAGGTATTAAGTTTCATTTGGATTCCAGACTGCTATTTTCCATTATTTTGTAGTAGCCAGTGCCGGTTCTAATTCTCGTAAAATAAAGTAAGAAGTGTTCTAACGTAAGAGCTTATGTTAGAACACTTCTTGCAAAGTTTTTTTCCTGTTTCGTGAGAGTTCTGGTGAACGTAAATAAGACTTTGATGAAGTATTATAGTTTCTACTAATACTAACTCGTTTTCAACTAACAGTTTTATAGTGAAATAAATGAAACTTGATTAATGAGACATCGGCATTTTCGATGAAATCTTTCAAAAGGAAGTCTTTTAACGCAATCACGCAAGCGAACGCGTCCAAGCGTAGAGACGTTTGATTCTGTGCAAAAGGCGACGACGATAATTGCCATTATGAACAGACTTCTAGAAGCAGTAGGTAGGTGGACGAGTCAATATGAAAGGTATTTTTTAAGGATATCTTTCGACTTATATTTTCATTTTTTTCATTTCATTCCTATTTTTCCATCAAATTTTAACATAGAAGTTTCGAGTTTTATTGAAAGAGTGCCGCATTGGTACTTTTAAAACAAATATATGAAGAAACTAGCTGGTGCTCGTGACTTCGTCTGCGCAGGATTAGATAAACATTTCCATCATACGTGTGACTCTAGCGATTTTGACAAGGAACGCCAGAATAGCTCTCAGATGGTAGATTTTTTCCTACTTGACACTTATTTTTGACAATTCACACAATATCTTAAATAAACTGTAGCCTATGTGTTATTCTGATGTATAAGCTATATTATTGTAAAGTTTCATTAAAATCCATCCAGTAGTTTTATGCGAAAGAGAAATTTATAATATTAGTAGGATATAAAAAAAAAGTTTTTATAATATATGATTCGGTAAGTAGAAATTAAAAAAATGTCTTTAAAAATAATATATATATAATTCTAATAATTGATAACTTTCTTGACGAATTACTTAATCATAGTTCTATTAGCAATATTTTTTTTTATCCACTACAAGTTAGCCCTTGACGGCAATCTTACCCAATGGTAAGTGATGATGCAGTCTAAGATGGTATGGCTAACCAGTTAGGGGTATGCTAAACACACACTCCTAATTGGTTTCTACGCGACGTCGTGTCGGAACGGTAAATCGTCTTGGCGACATGTCTTTGTCGATAGCGTGGTAACTAGCCACGGCCAAAGCCTCCCACCAGACCAGACTCGAGCCGGTAATCGAACCCAGGACCTCCAACTTAATAATACGTCAGCGCGCGCGCTGCTCCAGGGAGGTCGTCAAAATTTTCATTGTCAACGCTGAAATTTAGCTTACTCCTCCTACCTCGTCCGATTTTCTCATCCTCTAAATACGATCTATTGCTAGGATTATCAAACGTTAATTTATAAATCAAGCTATTACGAAGCGTGAAAATTAATCATCCCAATTTTTAAATACAGTAATGAGTTATTTTTTATATAACGAGATTTAATTACGGAAGTCTTTGTACTTATCGAAAGAACATTTACACTCTTTCACTATTTGTGAGTAAAACTAAGCTTATTTTATTACTAGCTCGTTAAAACGCCTTTATAGGAGTAATCAGTTTTTCAAAGCAAAGGAGACTTCTTTTGTTTAATTTGACTTAATTTGAAATGCTTCATCTCTAATTAAGTTCATTTGGCCACGCTCAGATGAAAGTTTTAACAAAGACTTTTAATGGACTCCTGTACATTAAAAGCGGATATAAAGTCCAGTTGTACATCTATTACTAATTACAGCTTCATTAAGTTCAAGAAGCGGTGATAGCCTAGTGGTTAAGACTTCGACCTTCCTATCTGGGAGGCCGTGTTCGATGCAACTAATATTTCGGAGCTATGTCCGTTTTAATTTAATTTGAAAATTTAAATATCACTTGCTTTAACGGGATAGGAAAACTAAGTAATAAATTATGTCAAATATCTGAAAAGATGTCATTTATATACATAATTACAAAGAGTATACAAATATCGCTATCAACTTTAGGGTTTTATTCGTAGACGACTAATTGGCAACACCTTGGAGTTACGTTTTCAGGCCCCAATTATCGCAGCAAAATACGTGGTTCTATTTAAAAAAAAATACAACAAGTATATATGATGGATAGTATTTTAAGGAACCTAGCTAGATGAAGCTCGAAATATTCCTCCCAATTTCCTGCGACTTACGCGAGTCAGAAACGTCTATTAGTTATGAATAAACTGAATCCTGTTTACTATGATAGCACAAGAGCCATGAAATGAAATAGAAATAAGATATATAGGTAAAGCTTTTATTGCAAATAAAAATTAATAAACATAAAGGAAAAAAATATATAAAGCTTACAATTACAAATAAAATGTTTATGGTGTACTTATAGCTTTAAGCGATCGTTTATAGGCAATCTATATTGAAAGAATTATGCTGATGATGATGGTAATTAGATATAAACGTTGCGTTGAACTTATAAGGAAACTTAATAAAATACGTCTTTCATAAATTATGCAACTTTTCAAATTCTATGGTGTGTATTCTATACGTTCGGTAGTCGTGAATAAAATCCTTGTGTATTAAATTTAGGTAATAAAATAGTTACGTGACCACGTTTTCCACCGGGCAGGGTGTATGGGTAGGTAAGTGGTAATGTATTCAGTGCACAGTGATTACAGAAAGTAACAAACGGTCCCCGGCGAAGGCCCGAGTGAAATTACGGAGAGACGACGAAGCTTTTCATTATCAACTTGGAAATTTAGGTCAGACAAGCAAAAGCAAACAAGACGCGGCGCTATTGCTTGACGAAATTTTTTGTGACATGGAATTTTATTACGCCAGTGCACTTGATTAAAAGGAGGAATAAAAAATGGTGGAACTTACGCAAGATACAGTATGTGTATAATTGCTTTTTTTCACATGGCTAATTTAGCTGTCTTTGTATGTATGTTTTTCATTTGTTCCAGTATATCAGTATTGGATAGGTATCAACCAAAGATGTTATTTCACAGAAATTGGATAAATACATTTGTTCTGCTGCTGCAAGTGTAACTGTTTAAACTTGAAAGAAATAATAAAATACAATCATAAATGGTCAAGTGAGCAGAAAATCGATAGTGAAAAAGCACGATACACAAAATCAAATTTATCTACAAGACAATTTGCTAAAGACACGGCTGCTTCTACATTGGTAAATAATTGTAACTAACTAAGGCCGAATCATTATGATACATGAAACGTACGTCTGACGACCTCCGTGGCGCAGTGTGCGCGCTGTCGCATTATAAAGTTGGAGGTCCTGGGTTCGATTCCCGGCTCGAGTCTGGTCTGGTGGGAGGCTTTGGCCGTGGCTAGTTACCACCCTACCGACAAAGACGTGTCGCCAAGCGATTAAGCGTTCCGGCACGATGTCGCGTAGAAACCAATTAGGAGTGTGGGTTTACCATACCCTAACAGGTTAGCCCGCTACCATCTTAGATTGCATTATCACTTACCATCAGGTGAGATCGCCGTCAAGGGCTAACTTGTAGTGGATAAAAAAAAAACGTAAATCTGGTTGTTTGAATAAATGCACTATCAATATCAGCAAACCGAATATTATTTTCCATATTCATGATATATTCAAGGTTTACCTCGTGATAAAATTAGTGTTTCGAAAACTGATCTTTCATGGCGGTAGTTTAAATTTGTATAAAGTTTAGATCGGAATATCGAAGAAACAAACTTTGGCGAGGTTACACCAAAATTGTGAAGCTGTGATAGCCTAGTGGTTAGGACGTCAGCCTCCTAATCAGATGTCGGGGGTTCAAACCCGGGCACGCACCTATAACTATTGGCAGTTTGTGCGTTTTTAAGCAATTAAAATATCACTTGCTTCAACGGTGAAGGAAAACATCGTGAGGAAACCTGCACGCCTGAGAGTTCTCCATAATGTTCTCAAAGGCGTGTGAAGTCTGCCAATCCGCACATGGCCAGCGTGGTGGACTATGGCCAAACCCTTCTCATATTGAGAGGAGATCCGTGCTCTGTAGTGAACCGAGAATGGGTTGATCATGATGACACCGAAATTCATTTCAACCCAAAAATTTACGGAAAATATGCTAAGTAACTCGTGACTATTTAAAATTGAATCGTCATGAGAAACATGATACCTTAATCCACTCACTTGATAAATGCAGAAAAAGCAGTTAACCGATACTTTTTATCCGCATCCGACCACATTGTAGATCCATTAATGTTACATTATGATTAATGTAATCATATGAATGAACCTCGCATAATTTTATAGCGTAGAATAGGTTACAATTACTCCCCTGGGGCGGGTTAAATTAATCGTTTTGGCAGCATTCCCGCACCCTATTAGTTTTTACGACGGTCCACGATAAGTTTTTACCACTATTACCGTCGCACGAGTGCTAATCTGACCAGAAACAACGATGGCATTGTACTTATCAAAATTCGTTCACTTACAATGCTGAGCTAAGTTCCGCAGTATTAAATGAAATTTGTCTAGAAATGGAGGAATTGTACGAAACGCTACCGCGTCCTTTAGCGGTTTTAGGTTTGCGTATGCGAGCTATTACTGCTGCTGATTGGGCATTGCAGTGCCACCGGAGTTTATTCGAGTTCAAGAAATCGGAAAGAATGGCAACCTTTGAGTAATAGAATAGACACTAAAAGAATTAGTCCTAATCCCTAAGGTTCCACCACATTTCGAGTTTTTACATGTTTTTTTTTAACCTTTTGTATTTGATGGCGTGCAATAAAGTATACGGTTAGTTTGTGGTATTATAAATGTTGCAATTGTATAAGGAGTCAAAGTCCTGTGTTTTAAATTGCAAACGTATAATCAGGAAGAGAAAAGCGTGAAGATCATAAAGGAATAGAAATGTGAGCCGAGATTAGAGGCAACAAAAGGGCAACTTTTGCAGCTTTAGATGAGCGCAACAGGTCGTAAATGATGTGGTTGCAACTGAAATTACATAGGTTTGTTTTCTTAATTTTTAACTCAATAGTGTTCAGTTAGATGGGTGGCGGTCCGTCTGAGGTCCGATATTGACAATTTTTTTTTTTATAAACTATAATATAGGCAGTTTGCAGAAAATATTAAATCTTTAGTGTGTGTGGCAGACGTTGGAAATAAAAGCGTAGTGATGCTTGATTAAAAAAATGTGACACAATTATCTAAATTAGTAGTACCTTTTTTAACACAGACTCAAGATATATGTATAAATCTCGAAGACCAAGCAATTTATGCCACTGTGTTAAACGAGACGCACGTTTAAGTTCCGGCTTAAAAATGCAGTTTTCCATGTTACTTTGTAATGTAAATTACAAAATAAATATAGCATGATGAAAATATACACGATAGAAGGCCTCAACGGCCATGAGCGAGACAAAACCGAGGTTTAAAGTTAATGTAAACCTACATTTAAATAACTTCACGTAAATACATAAAAGTTAAGTATGTAAAAGAGCAAAGTAGTAAAAGAAAAAAGTAGAGGAAGACCAACGGAGAGATGGACGGATTGTGCGAAAAAATCCGTGTGAAAGGTGTGAATTCAATGGAAGATGACATTTTGTGTCTACCCTACATAGCTCGATTGAGGGCAAGAACAAGAAGAATACATAAAAAAGATTTACCTATGCAAATTATAAACAAATATATACACAGAATAAATAGGTAAAAACTTAGTATAAAACAAGAAATAAGCAAGAATGTATATGAACTAAAAATAGATATATATCGCTTATCGGTGTAGACTTAATTGATTAAATATTTCAAGAAACCAATGCCACTGAAAAATGTAAGTACGAAAGATTGAATCGATCCTCATCATTTAGTTCGCAGTACTAGCAGCTGAATCAGATCAGAATTGAAACAATAGAAGCGACACCACCCAAATGACCCAATTGTGCACGCACTATTAAATTGCATATATACTCTCTCTCTCTAGTCGTTCCTTCATTACTGAAGATCGTGGTCCTGGTGTCCTTGCAACCTCGTGCGGATTAATTGTTTCCACCGGCTTCTATCGGAGGCTAGTCTTACAATTGTGTGAAATTTGCACTTACTGCACTATTTGCATGCATTTGCACGAGTCCCTCAGCTGGTCTGCCCATCTGGTTGGTGAGCGGCCTCGCGATCTTTACTATTCGCACCAGATGCTTAATTTCCGCGTGGTGCCTGGTGCATATATACTAATTGCAACTAAATTCACAACAATAATTAATCTTCTATGGATAGAAGTGTCCAACTCATTAAAGATATCAAAAAGATGTGGTGTCGTGGGACACTGGGTAGGAACGAAGTTCCTTCGGCTAGTGTAGAATCGACACAATTTACAAAAAAGAATCGTGCACAATTTTATGTAGGTTTTCTTGATTTTTCTCTTAAATTTTGCTGATTAGTTTTTATTTAAGTACAGGAAAGTATTTAGGAAATTCAGTATTTTAGGAAATAATAAATTACGTAAAATAAAAAAATCTCCTCTAAGCCTGCCGTAAGGAACTTCGTTCCAATAAAAAATCTAAAACACGTTAATTCAAATGATAAAGAAAAGTAATTAAAAGATATTATTTTTTGTTCATTCGTAGTGCTGTCGTGTAAACATTTTACAAATGCGTAGATTTTATAAAATTCAAGAAAATAAGAAGATTGCTGGAGGCTCATAAAATGCTTTTAAAATTATTATGCTAAATTATGTGAACAGTTTCGTAAAAAACAGGAGATAGGGAGGGAGAGAAAATTTTTTGTCTCATAAATTATGCATACAATATTAAATACTTCAACGAAGCTACGCTTGTAAAAGAAGTTATAAGTTATGTATGGTTCGAGATAATATTACGTTATTATTAATATAAATATGCATGGTAAAATAATATTTTTGTGTACTCAAATAAAGACTTCAGAGTTTTCTTTCGGTTTGTAGAAAGCGATGATGCTGTAGACAGCATCATCGCTTACCACTCTCATCTGTAGACAGCGTCCTAGAGGACGGTAGCGGGCTAACCTGTTAGGAGTATGGTAAACCCACGCTCCTAATTGGTTTCTACGCGTCATCGTGCCGGAACGCTAAATTGCTTGGCAACACGTCTTTGTCGGTAGGGTGGTAACTGACGGCCGAAGCCTTCCACCAGACCAGACTTGAGCCGGGAATCGAACCCAGGAACTCCAACTTTATGATGCGACAGCGCACGCACTGCGCCACGAAGACATAAGAAGAATAAACGTTCCCTTATTCATATTTCAAAGAGGAGCGGAATCTTTATTATTACAGGAGAAACTTTTTCGCTGGGGGCTAAATCAATACTCGTGGGGCTACGGAAAGCGGGCGACCTCCACCTTTCAAGTTAGAATAAACAGAAGCGTTATGTATTATGGAATATATCCAAAATAAAACGTGTTTTAGTTATTCCATAATACAATGTACAATTAGTTTTAAAAAGTAACATTAAGCATTCAAACAAATTCGATTAAATACCTTTTTACATAAAATTGATGTTTTGTAAGTAATCCATCCAATAATAGGGGTTAAAGTATGAAATTGCCGTTTTATTGTAATAGATACTTCGAATTGACATAGAACCTTCATGGTAACCCCTAATAATATAAGGGCTTAAAGGACCTGTTTTAGGAAAAAAAAACAAAGATATCATTAGAAGCGTTAAGTTAAAGAAATTGAATCAATTAAATACACTTTCAGTTATATTTTTATACTATATGTTCGAGACATGAAAATACGTATTGGTTTATTTCTTTGTTTTGAGGATAACCTCAACTCACGTAAACAAATCTAAGCACTTTAATTGAGTAAAATTCCGCTCGCACTTGACTGCTTTTTAACTATAGACACTAACGTTTTTTTTTGTTGTGTGCGTGGGTCTAAAAAACGCTCGTCCTTTGATGCTAAAGGTCCCCCGACCGTCCGGAGAACCGTGTCTTCTATTGTCTGTATATGCAAAGTGCTACATTTGGGGATATTTATGGCACAATTTATAGTAACCGCTACCATTCAAAATGTTTTAGGCTTCGTCGGAACATGGAACAGATACGTGTACTGATTGATGGTGGTACGAGTAGATTCGATTGATTTTGCCATTGCAACTAAGAAGTCCAGTAAGTAAGAAGTAAGAAGATTTTGTACTTTAAAGGTTTTACATTTTTCTGGTCATACATGTCGTATAATTTATACAAATATAAAATCAAGATTTGTATGGTATAAAACATCGTTGATTATTTATTAATTGTAACAATAAAATATCATTAAACCTTAAAACATCTATGCCACCGGAACGAGGTTTAGTACCTAAGATACTGGCAGCATTTCCCCTTTGAATAACCAAACTAATTCTTTGGCCAAGGTAACTGTCAGCTCTAGGATCCCCGTTAGACTCGATAGCCCTTTTTGAAGTTTTTCCAAACCGGCCGGGTTTTTCCAAAGCCGGACCCCAAAGTTCCAATGTCGCTGAATATTTATTTCGGGTCTTTTAGTACAAAAGAATTTTCACTGTTATTTCACGTTATACTCATGTCATACTCTGTGGAGACAACTCTATTAGAATTTAAAAAGTTATGGTTTTTTCTACTTTAATCTAATCAACAAAAGTTTAACAATCCATTTGAAAACGACACTTATCACAAGGAAGATCTAAATAGCAACATAAATCTACACAAATCGGGCAAGAAAATACCTTGGGATCGGTTGATACAATATTGAGTAAAGGTACCCAATATTATATATTTATTTATACACCTTAAAGATGAAGCTCTCAAGCACGTAAGACCTGATATGCCTGTTTGTAATAAATAGAGCACTTAGAGAATAACCCTATCAATAAATATTTAAAAAAGGGCCAGAGATCAATGTGCGATTGTCTATTCCTAAAGCTGTTCCAATTTAGATTCTGCGATATATTTAACTGATTATAAGAACGAAACTATCATATATTACGAACCACATTACATACCACCAAGTAATCAGTCACAGATGTAAAATGAGTTTATTTCCGAACGGTGTTACGATACAAACACGAGGTATTCGGTGCAGTTTATTTATGTATCGCTTGAAAATCTGATTCATCCTGTGATGCACATAGAAACAGGTCAACGTCTTGTCAGAAATAGAACGCGTTGGTCGTGCTCCTGGCCTATGTCTTTCGTCGCCCGCCGCAACAATCACTTTCGAAATGTCGTTAACATGTCAACAGCTATCAAAATACATGGGAATGTGTCTAATTACGGCTCAGATTTTTTGATTTATCCCATTCTAACTATATATTTGAAAAAAAAAGTATAATCCCACTTCTGATCTTTTCTTAAACTCATGTAATTTATAAGTTTAAAGTGTTCAATGCAATATGTTACCACACTTATTCATATATTATTTCCATAAGAAATTTCATACACATAATACTTCCTCCGGCAGATTTTCTAATATAAATAACGCTTGTACAGTGAAGTCGATATTTGCAAATTAATCACCCGTTAGAGCGTGAAGAAATACCGCATATCATTATAGGATAATGGTTAGCTTGCAGCTTATAATGAACAGATATATGATCAGAATTTTATATTAAATATATGTAACTTCTATTCTATACAGCAGCATGGCAAGTTACTTTTATTACGGAATCGCGGGTCATCGGCCGCCCTATTTTAACACAATAAATGGGTGATAACCGTCAGCTAGTCAAGCTATTTTCTGCTAACAATGTAACGTTTTCATTCTTTCATGCGCATATAACTTTATTCGTGGATAACGACCTTTTAGTTGGAATCTATTCTATCCGTAGAAAGAGCTGGCTCGGAAGTTATGGATTTACATTTCGTGGTATTAACGTTGCTTGCTAATGTAAACAATTTCGGTCGATCGTCGAACTTTTCAATTAAAATTAAACTGAAAATTTGTTCACTCCTTAAAATCTATTTCAATGACATCAGTGTGTAAGTTTTTCTATGCGTTTGTTTGTTTGGTATCTATGCTCGTTTAACAACTGCAATGATCGTGACGTTTAACACAGATATCGCTCGCATCCTGGAGGATATTCTTAGCCCGGGAAAATACCGAGTTTCCGCCAGATTTCACAAAAATCGATAATAACGCTGGAAAACAGTGAGATAAAAGTATTTAAGATCAAACTTGTGAATAGTTGTTTCGAGCGATTTGAATATTCTTTACCAGAAAATTTGTTAAATACAAACAAGAGAAAATGTTTTCCATCAAATTTAAAATGTAGGTTAGGCACTTTAACTTAACCTTGATATGCACTAATTACGAAAGCCGACAAACAAACTCGGTAGGTATGAATCTAGTTTACCGTATCTCTAGTTTCCGGTGAAAAGATATGACTAGATTTTATATGAAAATAAGTCTAATATTATAAGGCTTAATTTTTCAATGGAGATATATTATACCACATCGATGTGATTTTACTATGGCTTTAGTTTACATAGCAAACTTACTTGAAGTTAGATTTATATGTTGGGAAAGCGAGCGAAAACAGAAGCGGGCACAAAAGTGGGAGATGGAACAATCCTGAATTAAGTACTTCTTCTAGGAACTCATAAAGACCCTTAATCTACGAGTACCTACTACGTCGCATCAGCGAGTATATGAATAAATCAAATCAAATCAAAATAGCTTCAAATTTATTCATATAAACCTATCACAGGCATCTATAAAAAGGTTTCCAATCGCAAATTGGAATCCTTACACTTCAACAATCTTAGCCGGGTTTTTTTGTTATCACCATCTCACATAGTCAGGCAATTCACACCCAAGCTTTTTTATCGTTTATATAATCCTTAATATCATGATGATAATGATGTAACGATCTTTCTATTAGCTTACGTTTTATAAAAACTTTGAACTTAATATTATTAAATTTTTTTTAATAAACAAAAATTATTAATATTTTTTTTATAAGCAGTATTGTTTTCTACGATTTAATTAAAAGCTTAATAATCTATTATTAAAATATCGATCTATCCAGACCAGTGACCCATTGTTTTTTATTTGTATTTACATCGTGGGCAAACGAGCAGACGGCTCACCTGACGTTAAGTGATTACCATCGCCCATGAACATCTGCAAGACCAGCTGCCGTATATATGCGTTGCCGAAGACTAATACTCCGAATCTGTTTCTGTTTGGCAGCATACCGAAACGCTAAATCGCTTGGCAGTATTGTCAGTACTGTGGTAACTAGCCGCGACCGAAGCCGCCCACAAGATCAGACTCAAGCCAGGAATCGAACCCAACACCACCCGCTTTAATACGGCAACGTACGGAGGTCATTAAATTAATTTAAAAAAAATCTAATTACTGTATTAGATTGTCCTTCAGCGTATGCGGTAATAGTGTTCTCATTTATGGGGCTGTGTACACAAGCAATAAATTAAAGCTTATCTTGACAGTGTCTATATGGCGTCGATTCATCACTGTCAGCCATCTACTGCATTAGCGAAAGTGAATTGATTCAATGCAAAACAATTTTTACTATACAAATATACGACATCCATTCCCGTTCTGTTCATAGTTCGATACAGAACAAAGATCCCACTAAAATAATGAGAGAGGTAGGTCAATTCATGTCACCATCATGATCAACCCATTACCGGCTCACTACAGAGCACGGGTCTCCTCTCAATATGAGAAGTGCTTGGCCATAGTTCACCACGCTGGCAATGTGCGGATTAGCAGACTCACACGCCTTTGAGAACATTATGGAGAACTCTCAGGCGTGCAGGTTTCCTCACGATGTTTTCCTTCACCGTTGAAGCAAGTGATATTTTAATTGTTTTTAAAAACGCACACTCCGAAAAGTTAGAGGTGCGTGCCCGGATTCGAACCGCCGACCGCTGATTAGGAGGATGACGCCCTTACCACTAGCTATGGCTATCACAGCTTCTTCAATTCATGTGTTCAACGCCAAATATATTAGTTAGCTCACAACGTTTTTTTTTATTCTACACCTACCCTTGACGGCAATCTCACCTGATCTATGTGATGATGCAGTCAAAGATGGTAGCGGACTAACGTATTAGGGGTATGGTAAACGCATACTCCTAATTGGTTTCTACGCGACATCGTGTCGGAAAGCTAAACCGATTGGCGCCACGTCTTTGTCGGTAGGGTGGTAAGTAGCCACGGCCGAAGCCTCGCTCCAGACCAGACAATGTAATGTGACAACACACGCGCTGCGCCACGGAGGTCGTCTAAATGGCTTTGTTACGTTTGTATGTTGATCAAACAATTTTTTGTTAAGTCATCATCTGATCCGGTGTTGGAGCGTAATATGCATTGTTAAGGCATTCTGGCAGATCTATACTTGGTGTATGAAGATAGAAAAAATTAAAAAAATTGCACTTTGCAGACTTGCCAATTTAACGCTGTTTACAGCAAAATAAACTATAAGCATCAATGTTTGCCATTCACTACCGCAAAACTCCTGTTTCTATACAACATAAATTTTAATTATTAAATTTTGAGGTTGGAAATATGGTCATGTTGGATAGTACTCCCACCTCTTCCATGAATAAATAATAAACGCATAAGATGAATCGGGGTACGCTGGCGGAGATATGGCAGTAGGTATAAGTTATATTAATTACCTAGAGGAAATAGGTTATTTACGATGGGTATTTATTGATCATGAAATTTGTTTCTCATAATTACTTTGCATTATAAAAAGAAAAAGCTTTTTATTCAGCCATAAAGTCGTGCGTGTACGTACGTACATAATTTGTCAAAAGACAGAATGACCAAATAAAGGTTACCCATTCAGCATCGGCTGCAGCACGCCGCCGCTCTTTTTTTTTAAGAACACAAGGATGCTTATCTTTTTGTTTTAATTCTACTACTACGATTTCGCCTGGTGGTTACTGATGGTGCAGTCAAAGCTTATAGGTAGTCTTACCTGTTAGGAGTATAGCAATCAAATACTTCAATGCTAAATCGCTTGGAACCATTTTTTTGTCGGTTGGGTGATAACTAGCCATCGCCGAACTAGTCCATACCAGGTTTAATTTAAAAATTATAAATTTCTAGATAGCCAATTCCCTGATCGAACTTGGGATATTCTGCTTATAAGATCACAGTGATCAAAAACGCCTTTCCTCCCGATATTTTCTTGGCTTGGCTTGTAATAACTTTAATCCCTTTGTTACGTGTAAACACCATTTAACAAATACTTATAATTTAAAGTAATCAGGGACATCGACACTATTAAAGTGCCGAAATTATAAATACGCATGAGGCAATTAAGACTTGCCTTGATATAACCATTCGTGTATTTATATTGCAAAATATAAATAACTGTCTACTTATTAAAAAAAAAAGTATGTATGTCAGCTCCGATGCACGAATGGAGTTTAATCTATCGACTGTTTAAATATGCCTATTTAAACAGTCGATGGAAAAAACTTAAAAAAGTTACTAGTCTAAGAAAACGATTAATACCATATCAAATGGTAAATAAACAAATCAATGAAAATACTTAAATGAATTTCGTTATTTTTTATCCTATTTACATTTATTATGACTATCCAGCAAATTATGTATAACATATCAAACATTTTACAAAAATAGATTTGACATATTATTATACATGTACACAATACTCATGCCTGAAAAGTGGAAGGTGCGCAGAATATCATCATCATTATCATGATCAACCCATTCTCAGCTCACTACAGAGCACGGGTCTCCTCTCAATATGAGACGGGTTCGGCCATAGTCCATAGATTGGCAGTCTTCACACGCCTTTGAGAACATTATGGAGAATGTTCAGTACATTTTTCTGTTTATATTTTTTTTTCATACCAGGGGCCTTATGTGAAAATCTATTCTTAAGGAGTGAACTCAAAAAATAAAATAATATTAAAGCTATACAACAGAAAAGTTAACAATGTATAGGCTATTATTCAGCAGAAACATTTCGGTGAGTGACGTTCAAAAATGTCGATTGTTTTATTACTTACCTAAATGCCAGCTGGTGCGAGCGAAATACGAGAAAGCTCCATATGCTGCTGGCCACAGAATAGCGGTATTGTCCGAGACTGAATAAGCTATTACCCTAACATGTGAAGCTGTTCATTGTAAGCAATTGCAGCTACAATTGAGTCGTGTAACAATAATATTCGTACGTGTTCAACGTTAATTTACTTAGACTTAATGCCGGTGACAAACACAATATGTTACTGTTGATTGCGCACGCTATTATATTGTATAGTTTGAGGATTTGCTCGAGGCTTCGCCATAGGTCAAACTGCAATTGGATCAAAGTTGAATATGCTTTCTAACCGTAGTATTTGACGGTATGGAAGTTTTATTACGAATTTTTTGTTCATTGTTCAAGAGATCAGACAAAAAAGAACAATAAAAAATTAATTGCGAATACATATAACAAATACTTCATTATATATACGTAGAACTATTTTGACCTGTAATGATACAAAGATTAAAGCATCGTCATGATCAACCCATTATTGGCTCACTACAGAGCACGGGTCTCCTCCCAATATGAGAAGGGCTTTGGCCATAGTCCACTACGCTGGCCATGTGCGGATTGGCAGACTTGACACGCCTTTGAGAACATTATGGAAACTCTCAGGCGTGCAGGTTTCCTCACGATGTTTTCCTACACCGTTGAAGCAAGTGATATTTTAATTGTTTTAAAACTGATTAATGCATATCGACTTGTAAATAGTTGACAGACACAATTTCTTTTTGGATTTATTTTTAGACGCCAAATTTGAATTGATCGAATCATCTAGGCCTTGCTTTCAAGGATTAATAAACCAAGGACCAATAAAGTCTATCTAATACTAACCCCTATACCGTCTATCTCTTGATTGACGAAACCTACATTATTAACACAAGTCAAGTGTTTTAGCAAACGCGAAATATCTTCAGCGATGCTGGATCGAGACTTTGCACAAAATATTTTCAGAGGTCACCGAATTACGAAGTCGTGCTTTAGACAGGCTGTCGGTATAAACGGGAATAAACTGACACTTCCTCTTTAAGTGTACCGAGTACTGAGAGATGCTTTAAAACACTTAGCGGAGTACGTCTTGCCGGCTATCAGCTGCAGTAGAAAGCGACGTTAAAATATTTATAAATTAATCTTTTAACATTAAGGTTATGAATTTTGATGAAACATCTCGTCTCGAGAAAAGATTTTTGGGAAAGCTTCTTGACTCGGTGCGGTATTACAGAACACTGTTTGGTTTTGGAGAAAAACTGATTTATTTTATTGGTCTATTACTACTCAAGGTCACCCTTCAGGTTCTAAACTTAGACATATATGAGTCATTAGTTTATGTACCGTGTTAAATTATTTTTCTATTTGTACGTATTGTCATGATTATTGTGATAGGCGTTGATAGTATGACGGTAATGGCACTATCAT
Source organism: Lasiommata megera (assembly GCA_928268935.1). Classification (NCBI taxonomy): domain Eukaryota; kingdom Metazoa; phylum Arthropoda; class Insecta; order Lepidoptera; family Nymphalidae; genus Lasiommata; species Lasiommata megera. Next base: position 10,647,258 of record OV743326.1, read on the forward strand.
ACTATCTAGGCGCGTATCTCCTCTCAGCACGAGAAAGGTGGTTGTAGTCTACCTCGCTGTTCAAGCTTGGATTGATAGATTGCACAGGCCTTTTAAAAATTAAAATATCATTTGCTTCAACGGTGAAGGAAAACATCGTGAGGAAACCTGCACGCCTGAGAGTTCTCCATAATGTTCTCAAAGGCTGTGAAGTCTGCTAATCCGCACATGGCCAGCGTGGTGTACTATGGCCAAACCCTTCTCATATTGAGAGGCGACCCGTGCTCTGTAGTAAGCCGGTAATGGGTTGATCATGATAATGATGATGACAGGCCTTTGAGAACATAAAGAAGGTAGCTTTAACGTTGGCGGAAGGCCCCTAAAAGGCAAGCCGAAGTCTTAACCACTAGGCTACCACCGCAAGTATGTATTATGTTATACGCTAAAATTAACAGATTAGTGATAAATTCTGCCCAAAATAAAACGTTAAATCACAATCATAAACAAGCAAGAGGGAAAATTACTCAGTTAAAAATCACTTTTTGAAAAACAGGTCATTGACAAACAAACATTCAAATGTTCTAAATGGTCACGGTTAATTAAGTGTCAATGAATGGTAAATGTGAAAAAAGTTTTAAACAACATGTCTGCTGTGGGTATGACTAACTAATACACATTCAATATAATGTGAAGCCCCATCTACACGACCAAACTTCCGGTGAAGATTATCTATGATCTGATGAAAGTTGACACGTCAAACCTTGTCAGATCCAGTCCAGTAATCTTTGTCTTATAGAGGCATTTATTGTTATACTCTTTATCTATAGATAGATATCTATTAATTGACAGTTAAATATAAAACTAAAAAAAAAAACTAATGATTTAATAATCGTATTTTTATTTTAATGCATATGGGCTACGCCTGAAATAAAAACTACCTATTCATATTTTTTAAGTGCTAATATAATAATAATATATAGCCTTCGGTAATGATAGTCTTTGGTAGAGTTTAAGCTATACATTAAAATTAAAAGAATTAGTTCCTGGGTTCACTTTGATATACAAAACTCTTATCTCTCCCTCACTTAGAGAAGAATTTGTGTAGAATTTGAAGTTGTAGGAATATAATATTGCACGAAATATTACACATTATGAAAAGGAAAATTATAATGTATAATATTTAATGTCATACACGGGATACAAACTACCTCCGTGGCACATTGCGCGCGCTGTAGCATTATAAAGTTGGAGGTCCTGGGTTCGATTCTCGGCTCGAGTCTGGTCTGGTGGAAGGCTTCTGCCGTGGCTAGTTACCACCCTACCGACAAAAACGTGTCGCCAAGCGACTTAGCGTTCCGGCACGATGTCGCGTGGAAACCAATTAGGAGGGTGGGTTTACCATACTCCTAACAGGTTAGCCCGCTACCTTCCTAGACAGCATCATCACTTACCACCAGGTGTCATGGATGTCAAGGGCTAACCTGTAGTGTATAAAAAAAATACAGACAGGTAACTCGCGGAGTGTGGAGCGCCTATAAAAGTTGGTTGAACTGTGACAAAATTAAAACTTGTCGGTAAATATCCATTTCCTGTTTCAACTAAGTGCTCACTCTGCCATAGTGCACTGTACATTTGGTGTTGTGGGAAACAGTAAGATGACTACAAAGTAATATGTAATTCTTACGTACAGCCTGAGCAAGGCACGTCACAACCGGTTATTGTATGCAAACGATGTCAGGATATTTTTCAAGCGACTGCCGGCTTAAGCTGCGATTTGTATTAACCCATGATTTCTTGTAAATTTATGATGATGCTTTTTAACCTTCTCGAGAAAACTATTTAGTTTCTCAAGCCTGTAGTGATTACTTCCTTAATAGAATAGTTTAGAAAATTCATTCCATACTCAAGAAAAATTTCCAGATAAAGTTAAAAGTTTTCAGAACCAGCGGGATTTGTGTTTACACTTTATATTAACCACAATCAATTAAAAATATTCAAAGATAATACAGATATATAAGGTAATAAAGATAAAACATTTTTTGGAAAACGATGTTTCATTATCGCTCATAAGGAATTTCTTTCTTTCTAATTTATTATTAGATGAAGATAGTTTTAGAGAATTATAACAAATAACTTAAGGAATTGAAATATAAATACTCTATCAGAGATCCTACCAACGAAAATCTCAGTTGTAATAGTTTTGAAAATGTTTCGAATAGTTCCTAACAACATTCTGAGCATAGCTTAAGTAAACATTTGCACTTTTATGTCCGGTAGCGTAGTAATTTTCTATGTACCTCCAATATTTTCTATTTTCCTCATATGGCATTGGTTTATTGACATAGTTAAAAGCTTTGCAAGATTAACTACAACTTGTTTGTAGTATCATCATCATCATCGTCATCATTTCAACCTACAGACGTCCACTGCTGAACATAGGTCTTTTGTAGGGAGTTCCAATGGCCACGGTCATGGTCATGTGTTTCTAGTATACAGGCGTGTTATTTAGAAATATAAAGAAGTATAACTTCAATCAAAAAGAACTGGCAGCAACAAATTACAGTTTCTTATGAAATGTACCTATCTAAATGCATTGCACGCATCATTAATTCCTTTATGGTGAAATCATTCGTGGTCGTAGTCAAGCGTTTGAGGAAAGTGTAAAATATCTCGGACGGACGATCTGTTAACGCACAAAAAATAATCAGTCTTACGAAGATCGAACCAAATCACGAATCTAATGTTGATTTACGACCAAGAATTTGTTTACTTTAGCCACGGCCAAAACACAATAAAAAAAATGTGAACAGAATGACAAGCTAAAGGTCCCAGCTACAGACACGTTTATTTCGGAAAACCGCTTTTGTAAATTGGCCTCAACCGTGCAGTCAAAGAAAGTCCTCAAAATGTGGTGATGGAAACACACATTATCAAGATCTGGATAACACTTTTCGCGTTAAAAGATTTTCAATTAAATTTAATGGTTACGTAATTTTTTTTAAAACAGTTTCTCTTAAACTCGAATTAATCAGTTCAATTACATAAGACGTTATTCATGAAATCGTGAATGAAAGATACGGGCATAGATAATTAGCACGGCAGCGCTTATATTAAAAAGAACGCGCATCTAATAGCGTGTCATTGACCCCGGCTCAGTAGCTCGCGATCAAATTGATTCAAGTTTAATATAATACAGCTCCGCCAACGTCGACCGCCGATGCTCTTTAATTGCCTTAATTGCTAAACAACAATAAAAATTTACTCCCAACTGTGAATGGCCCTTGTTAAGAATATCAGTTTCTACTATAGATGTTTTTTTTATACAAATGTGCCGAACAAATTTGGTACCATATTTACTACTAGTACCACGTGTAACCAGCAAGCTTAACAAGTAGTTACTTGAATAATATTTAGTTAAGACGAAGTTATAAGTTAGCTTCTGAAATGAAATTAAAGAAAGGGCAAGGAAGCGGTAAGCGCATGAATTAAATGATGACGAAGCCATTGTTATTCATGTCCCTTGAAGCGCTATGGAAATTGAATAAATTAAGATCAACCATATCATGGTAAAATGTGTGCTTCAAATTTATAAAATATAATGAGTTCTAAAAAGACTGTAAAATAGCGAGCAAAATGGAAAAATTAAAGCAAAAACAACAGTTTAGAGAAATAAAATAACAAACAGGCTCTTAATAATAACATTTAAGAAATATATAAAACCCATAAATTATTCAAATTCTAAACCTAGTTACATTTGCTTTAATAATCATAATGACACTATGTAAGATGAAGTACTCTCATACAAATATGTGAATGAAATTATCTAAAATTAACATTATGAATAACAAGTTTTTGAATAAGACCCAGTTGATCGATAGTATCGAATGAATTGACTCGGAATATACAGTTACGAAATATTAAACCAAATAAACTTAAGATTTATGATCGCAACGTCAAAACTTCGTATTGTGTTAGTAGATATACCAAAAGATTACCTTAAACCACTGTATCAGGTCAGCGTGACAACTTAACTTGGAGGTTAGCAGAGTAGGTAGCCAATAAGTTAAAGCTAAACAAGATAGACTACACTCGGGGTTTAAGTGGAGTGATAACCCATAAACCTTTTGATTCACAACCAAGAGGTAGAAAATGAAATTAAAGCAATTATCTCAAAGTGGAAATGAAATCTGTTGGGTATAAACTATGCAGCTGGGAATAAATCCGGTTGGAAAAATGATCAATTCACAAATGCAGTGACAAAGTATCAGGATAGTAGCAATAAGAAAGTAGCAGGACATTGTTCGAGGACACTCTTTATTTTTTTTATTCACTACAAGTTAGCCCTTGACAGCAATCTCACCTGATGGTAAGTGATGATTCAGTCTAAGATGGTAGCAGGCTAACCTGTTAGGGGTACAGTAAACCATACTCCTGATCGGTTTCTACGCGGCATCGTGTCGGAACGCTTAATCGCTTGGCGACACGTCTTTGTCGGTAGGGTGGTAACTAGCCACGGCCGAAGCCTCCCACCAGACAAAAAGACTCAAAACGTTTTTCACTCTGTCCACTCAAATATGTTCTCGACACAAATTATCCCAATACTAATTAGTTGCAACCGCGCCAGTGTGCTCACCAAAGCAGCGCACGCGCATCAAGGAGCCGAAAATAGCTTGTGACTCATACGAGCAATCCTCGCTGCGTTGGCGGCGAAAAAGAAACTCAATTTCGCTCCGGCGGTTACCATAGCGAGACTTGCATTGTGATCTTTAAATAAACGTTATAACGATTGAGTAACTATTGAGCACAGAATTGACAAAGACGAACCCAATGCAACACTTATTTTTATTCATCCTTTTAAAATTCCAGCTCGAGATTTAAATTAACTATGCAACCAAATGATTCCGCATTCTCGGCGTTTTTTTCGATAGGCCACGCAGACTGAAATAGATAAAGCTATAACGAATAAAATTCTTTGTAGCAATAATGCTATAATGGGCTCAGATTCAGTACAAATACATATAAGCCACCGTGGTGGCACATAAAATATCTATTGTGCAAATTTTTCCCCAAAAGTGTCTCTAAAATATGAAAATATGCAGCAAATGCAATAAGGCAGCCAAGTTCTTAGCAACGGTGGCAATGAAATTAAATATTAAAGTTCGCCAAACTAAAAACCAGCACGCTGTGTGAGACAGTAGATACTGTGTTGTCCATATATTTAATTTCCTTGTAAAATAAGAGCATATAAGTTTGTCACTTCCACATTCCCCAATATTTCATGGCTAAATCGTTTTAATCTGTTAAAATATTAAATAGATTTAGCCATGAATAATTTTTTGAGAAAGAAAATATTTCTTCTAAACAATATTTATCAAGTAGACACTTCATAACAATAAAAACATTATTTATTTCGACTTAATGCTAGGAATTTAAAAAAGGGAACCGGAAAAATGCTTATCCTGTGAACTCAACTTGTATTCATTAGAAATCACAAGTGAGGAACAGGATTAGATAATACAAGTACTTGATTCCATATTTGGACAACAGCTAGAGATACCGAGCATCTTAAATGGAAGAAGTGCCTTTAACGAGGACGCTGACTTTAAGGGCTTCAATAATACAAACACATCCGTCTCTTTTTAACATGACCAGTGTGATATCTGATTAAAAGAGACAGGTGGAACATAAAAGTAAATCTCTTTAATTGGTTACTTAAGTCGAGTGGCGTTTTTAATTGTTAGAATCGCACAAAAACCTAATAGAAAGCAGAACAAACTAATGCTTTTCAAAAGAAGCGCAAGAATTTTCATTTTAAAACAAAAAATACAACGTCATGACCGTGCCGTGTCGTTAGCGACTTCCGTAATGTTTTATACGAATACCCGTTTTATACAAAGCGACATTATTTAAGCTAGCACTGAATTCAAGCAGATAAATGTATTTTTCTCATTAGCCTTAATCTACCTTAATATTATGTACATAGATAAGTTTACGATAAAGTACTTGAACGAATTGAATTAATTCAAAACACTAATGAGAATACAAATAGATTGAATTTGCGGAGTTTAACTAGCCAAGGAGAATGTCTAAAAGAGAGGAAAGGAGTTATGAAACGACTGTGTCTAAAATAAAAAGGCATCAATTTGTCAGTAATTATAACGCTGAATGTTCTTCTTTACTGCGAATATAAATTATATACGCGTTGGCTACATTTTTAAATTACGATTAAAAATAAGGCGCAATTTACGAGCCCTTCCGCCACAGGAAAAAGATATATGATCTTTTTCCTGGTGGTCCAAAAGATGGTTTTGACTTGTTTATTCGAATTTATTTTTTCTTGCACTACGTGTCAGTTGCGTTAGCAATTGTTCTGTCTATTTAAAATAAATCCCGCACTTGATACGCAAGGCCTATCTAGTTAACAATCCACTAAGGCATAATTTATGAGTATTATGATAGTAATACTAAACGGGCACGCACTGTTTCCCTTATCAGGCACCATCGGGTCGGCGACTTACTACACATCAATGTCAACTGCCTGTTTCTTATACCTTGTGATTATACCGTCGTCGCCTGCTGTGGCGACAGATTTATCTCAATAATATGCATCAATATTAGCATTAATAGAATGATTGATGTTGTGCATTAGAAACATTGTGCAGCCTATTGACGCGTATGAACAGGGTTATTGGAGAAACAAAATGTTACTCATTAGTGCATATCCCGATTTCTTTGCGACTATAAAGACACATATACCTTCCTTTCGGGAAACAATGCGTAACACTGGTAACAGAATCTTCCTGGTGGTGTAGTCCAAGAATAGCATACTGGATCTCGCCACAACGCAATCCCAATTAGACAGAGCACGGCAAATTTTGAGGTTATTGATTATTTGATTTTATTTATATTTCCAATGTTAATTCATAAAGGTGCTTTTTGACTCATTAGGAGGATGGATTCAGCTGGAAACGCACCAGAAGCTCTGCTCTGGTGCTGCACATGTTCATGAGCCACAGTTATCACTTAACATCAAGTGGCCCTTCGGTTCGATATTTTCTTTCCTTATAATACTAACATTATCGAGTGGTTTATATTACACCGCGGTTCGAAACCCTTCATGTTTAAAACTAAACTTTAACGCATTAAGATCAAATAACAACTAATTTTACACTTAATTAAAGTTATAACAGTCACTCAGAGGAAAAATCAAATGTATAAAATGCGTACAAAATTTATAAATAATATCAATATATCACACGTACAATTCCGCTTTTTTGACCGGAAGCAACTCCTCAACTGTGGACATAGCACAATATCAAACAATGCCCCATTTATAATAATAAATTGAGCATTGTTAGTTTTACCTTCTGGTTCCGCTTATTCAAATGGAAAACAAAAAGCTGGTAATAGAGAATAGAATAGGAATTTTGAAACATCCATCCATCCCTTATTCGAAACCAAAAAATAGTAAATGGTATCTCTTCTTGTTATTTCATAATACTTATGAAGTAATAGAACTTATCAGCAGGTATTTATCATTAAGAATAATTCAATCTTATTTTTTATTCAAAATACAGATATGAAGTTCGCAGTCACGCCACCGAGAACTTTTTCAGTATTTTAAGTTTCTTGCGCGAGACAAACAAATTTCCTTGTTCAAACTTCTAACAGCCTCGACAAACACTTATAATGCCATTTTAAGACAGATAATATCAAGACGTAAATATAATACGACTGTACTTTCCGTGGGGTCCTAGCGCTATAGGGCTTTTTAGGGAAATAGCAAAAAGGTTAGTCGACATCACAGGAGACCGAAGAGCTGCCAGCTACCTCGGACAACGAATTAGTGTAGCTATTCAAAAGGGGAACGCTGCCAGTATCTTCGGAACCATGCCTCAAAGGACTCGTTTTAAAAATATATTTTAGTAATTATATTATATTTTTCAAGATTTTTAGTTTTAGTTTCAATATAAGGTTTATTTTGTTTCAGTTGTTCATCATCATTAACAACCGATTGACGTCCACAGCTGGACATAGGTCTTTTGTAGCGAGTTCCAATGTTCACGGTCTTGGGCTGCCTTCAGTTGTTATAAATAAATAAATACGACTTAATACTTCTGACTAATGACTTCTTCACTATTTTTGGTATGGTTTAACTCTGAAACTGTACTTAATTTTTATTTCGCTTGTAATCGTTGAATTGACAGTTGAAGGTGGCAGATAAATCAGAAAGCGCCCGAAAGTAGACATATATAAATACAGTTACAGGAACAAACCAGCAAACCTAACCTACCTACCTCCTAACAACCGTGCGATGTTTAAAACGAGCACGGAAGTTGTGTTTATTCATTTAAAACGTGCCAGCAATAGTTATGTATCAGTTGCCCGCACTAAGCAATTACGTTAACAGTTATGAATGCATTACGCGAGTGATGATGTCATAGCATTTCTCCCTATCGTCTTCCGCTAGACGTGAAATTGATATAAAGCTTGTGGATCCTGAATGGACGTGAGATATTTGCGGCGCCAGTCCAGTTTACGAACAAGGTTTCATTCTTGAACGTCAGTCGCATTGGGCTAGTGATTGGCAAGTACAATTAGAAAACACTGGGTTCTTGATTTGTACTTAATTTTTTATGTAGTTTGCTGTTAAAAATTATTCTCTTTAATAAAAAATAAACATGTTGCGCGTTTAACATACAGTCACAGTCACATTTATATATGACACTGTTCGGCGACGTGACTTATTACGAGTGGAAATAAGCTTAAAAGAAAGCAGGTAGATGTTTCCGAGCAGCAAGCATAGGGGAGTACAATGTGTCACGTTCGTTGATATTGTGTTATAGAAATTAACATTCAGAAGGAGATCTGTAAAGCGAGACAGCGTTATGAGTCCAACATAATTCTGTCTCGTTTTAACTTTATTTTTAGTCAGAGGTAATGCTGAGCTCGCTTTACAGATTCTGCCTAACAGTCCCTGTCAATTTGGCACTAGTCAATTAAAATAGTATTATCGTTATAATAATAAGAACATTCATTGCTTTTCGGACGGTAAGCACACTCAAATGTATAGTAGTTTTTCGAATCGTTTTATTTACGACGGACTCTTTTTGAGAACTGGCAGCACGAACTGCATATTTGCACAGGTTTTTATCAAAGTGTTTGTCAATTTTATCTTCTTGTACTTGACCTTGTGTGCTCTATCTGTCGATATAAATCGTCTACCTGGTGCATCACTTAGTTGTCGGCGCCTGGCGAGACTACGGCGGCGGCGCCACGTCGCGCATACAAATGACGTCACTGCTCGCGAATTCAGTGTTGTTAAATAAATAATTAACCTCAGTAGGCATACCAGATAAAGTAGAACCTCGGTAAGTATAAGTAGATATAAGAATATTTTTTGTAAGCCAAGTTCGCCCATTAGCAGGTTTGGACTAGGCGCCCTAACCAGCCTTCTCTGTCTACCGACAACCGAAGGTTCCAGATCTGTACTTGAGATACATCTGCATAAGTAGTATGTTGTGCCTGTTGCATTCTTAAAAGTCATAGTTTTATATTGATTGTAACATTTTGTCACATTTATTCATACATTTGCCAGTACCATTCTCCTTATTAATTTGACATAACAAACTAAACTAAGGTATCTATCCTGAACCTTCGTTTCTTTTCGGACAAAAGTCCCAAAAAAACTAGATCATAAAAAAAAACAACGACGTTCAAGTCTAACGACCTAATATAAATATGAACATACACGTATTCAAACAATAAATTTTGATGATAGCACCCAATGTTCAAATGACGTCATTGTTTTCGAATTCAGTACCAACGATATAAGAATAATTTTTGAATACCTATTATAATTGCAAAGTGATAAGAATTTATTCTGTTGCCAAATACAACGGTATTCAAGTCAAACCTAAACTAACCATTTTTTTGCCATGTAGTTCAAACATGAAATCAAACGATAATTGAAGATGATAATAGCACCCAATGCCAAAATGACGTAACTGTTGACGAATTCAGTGTCACTAATCTTATGTCAGCATACCAAAGATTAGACATAGGTAGGTACGGTCAGATTGATACACGGATTAAACTCCAACATAATCGTAGGCTAACATTTTGTCATCATGATCAACCCATTGCAACTACAGAGCAAGGGTCTCCTCTCAATATGAGAAGGGTTTGGCCATAGTCTACCACGCTGGCCATGTGCGGATTGGCAGACATCACACGCCTTTGAGAACATTATGGGGAACTCTCAGGCGTGCAGGTTTCCTTACGATGTTTTTCTTGACCGTTGAAGCAAGTGATATTTTAATTATTTAAAAACGCACATAACTCCGAAAAGTTTCTCTAATTTGCTACCAAAGTTATGTCGTTAATGTTCAGTTTCTTTATATGAATGCTACAGACTAATGCATGTAGTATTTACAAAGAATTCATAATGTTATTATTTGGGAAAGCGTCAGATGAATTTTAGTTCTGTTAACTTTGCAAAATATTTTTTTAAGTTATTGATTGTATGAGATATCGTTCGACACCAGAAATAATAAAACAACAAAAATGTCCATCATATGCTCAGTATATAGTATATAATTAAAAACTACAACTTGATAACTATTCAGACGTGTAATTTGAACAAAATGAGAATCGTTACGAAAATCACTAGCAAAATCTCAAGACATACCGATGTCCTAACACTCATTTTCATCATCAGCTTATTAACCTCTTACAGGTGAGCAAAATGAGCCCCCGTCTGAGGATACGGTTTTAGAACATATACCATTTAAAGGTGCAGATATGCCTTATTAGAATCAGTATGTTTTGAATAGCTCAACTACAAAAGGTATTTAAAATATTTTTTGTTTTTGTGACCTAAATATGACAATTATAAAAAAAAATATTACCGTCATAATATCAGAACAAATTGCCGATGGTGGACATCTGACTGCATTACAAACATTAATTAACGCTATTTGCCTTAAGATAATCTAAGGGCAATATCTATTTGATAGGACGTGACTGCTTTTGCACAATTAATCAAGATGCAGGTATTTATTAAAGGTTGTCTAGTGTCAGGAATGATTCGATTGTGTTTCAAACTGCGTTCATAGTTTGCCCTATGCATTTGTATTTGTTATTACTTTTCACTATGTAAAATATTTTATGAGGATTATTATATTTCCAAAATGCTTATACAATTTAATAAGATTGCTACCATACTTTTGCTATATATTTTTTAAAATATCATGAAACTTTTATTTTAACTTACCCACTTACAATAAAACTTTTATGATATAGCTTGATGTCTGATATTTCATTTCATTATAATTTTTACTAACCTTTGCTTAATTTATTTAAAAGTTTACAAGTAATAATCAGAATTACATTTGACTGACCGCAAATGTTAATTGTATAATATTGGAGATTCAGCCTTTTTAAGTCTAATAGACATATCCATAGAGCGTTCTTGGACTTTGCTCGGCCAAAGTTAGTTTTAAAACGAGAGATACATTTATTTATTTTATTTCCTTTAGCTTTATAGATCTTAATCTAAGACAGAAGCCAAGATACCTACTCGTGCCTCCATCTAACTCGCCAGATATTTGCTCCAATCCATTAAAGCGAGCGCAAAGAGTAAAACTACACAAGAAATTTGTATTTCGATTTTCGTCCTCCATTAAACACATTGCTGCAGTCTTTATCATCAGGCGAGATAACATCGCGAGCAGGGTTCCAACCGTTCAAAGCATTCATAGTTTGCCTTCAAGTAAATTATTCTTCTCTAAGGCTGAGATCTTTTGAGTACTTTATCTTTACTCCGCCATAGTTAGTTTTGATTAAAATAATACAAACGTTGTCACGTTTTAACCGTCTCTAAGCGGTAAGGCTCGCTTTATAGATCTCGTCCTAAGAGCACGTGGTAGTAATATAAGTTTTCTTTATCGGATATGCTTTATACACACACAATAGTGGTGATACTAAAAAGTAATTGCTCATTTCATCGTATACAATTCAGTGATGTTAAATATCACGAAACGCACATTAAATCGCATTAAATATACGAGTATATTAATACCACCCGATGGACGTGTGCTGGTGTGTGTGTGTGTGTCTTTTTAACGAAACCACAATATGCCGTCAAACCAGCGTTCTAAGCCGCGTTAAATTTTGCGTCAGTCAAGTCACAGGGCTATACGAGTATATTAATACCACCCGATGGACGTGTGCTGGTGTGTGTGTGTGTCTTTTTAACGAAACCACAATATGCCGTCAAACCAGAGTTCTAAGCCGCGTTAAATTTTGCGTCAGTCAAGTCACAGGGCTATACGAGTATATTAATACCACCCGATGGACGTGTGCTGGTGTGTGTGTGTGTGTGTCTTTTTAACGAAACCACAATGTGCCGTCAAACCAGCGTTCTAAGCCGCGTTAAATTTTGCGTCAGTCAAGTCACAGGGCTTTCGGTCATGCGATTGGTCGTACGTAGGACGTAAGCTTGAACGCCTCTATGGAAGTAAGCTGGATATTTTCTCTTACCGTTTGAGAATTTTAAATTCTTCTTCATTGCTATTGCTATAATGATTTTTACGGCGCGTAGTCTTATCTGCTCTTAATGATCATGAACATATAAGTTTTACTTATAATTATTGGGTTGATTTTACACTTAAATGTATGGTTGTATTACTAAACCAGTCGGAAAAATAGTCCAAAAAGTTTTGTTACGGAGCGTTAGCTACAAAAAGAATCGGCGTTGATGTCTAGAGAGTATTTTATATCTAGCTCCTTATCAGCCCTACTGAGGCGAAGCCATTATCAAGGTCTTGCCTCCGCACAAAAACTTATCGGATGTAGTGGCGCAAATTAGTCTCGATTCTAGAGCTTTCCAGATCGCTCGATTAGTGAAGAACTTTGTTAGTGTACTTCAACCAGATAACTATCCTTTATTGGCCTTCACGCTTTAATGTTTCAGAAATATAAAACAATAGATAGTATTTTTTTTTTTGAAGCGGTGATAGCCTAGTGGTTAGGGCGTCAGCCTCCTAATCAGAGTTCGGCGGTTCGAATCCGGGCACGCACGTCTAACTTTTCGGAGTTATGTGTGTTTAAAAAAAAACAATATCACTTGCTTCAACGATGAAGGAAAACATCGTGAGGAAACCTGCACGCCTGAGAGTTCTCCATAATGTTCTCAAAAGAGTGTGAAGTCTGCCAATCCGCTCATGGCCAGCGTGGTAGAAAGCAAAATGTTTAGTTTTGACATTAGACGAGGTTTAAAAAGCAAAATAAATGGAAGTTAAAAAAAATGGTTTGTTACATTTAAAATATATATAATTTTTATGTGGCTCTGGAATATGAAGATGAAAGTAGTCATTACAATGAAACAATATTTCAGTACTGTCATAAAAAGTTAAAAGGTAACCATGAGCTATATAAAAAACGTAAATCTGTAAGAACATTGGGTGTATGTCTTATTTGTAAACCTTGTAAGTTATTTCAAAATTTTACAACTTTATAAAATTCTTGGGTACAAATATACTACATTTTATATACTACATATATCAACGAACGTTACATACAAAATTTAGAGTACGGATTTCCTGTCTGTGCTTTTTTTTGGAAGTCCATAATTTGGAAATTTCATTAGGCTACGACTTTGATTTTTTAAATATGTTATTTCGTCTTAATTTTGATACCTAAAGAACTCTAACTAAAGAACTATAAACGTGATAGGAACAGAAAATTTGGTTCGAGTAAAATCACAAAAATCTTCAGTAAATTTTGTTGTTCTTACTCAAGTTATAACGGATTTCTTTGGATTTATTTATTTTTAACTGTGCAATAATAACTTGAAGTTTTTTTAATAAACACCATTCAAGGTTAATAAAACTAGCCTACACGTTTAACTTCAATGTACAAAATTAGGTCAATTACAAATGCTGAGCTATTAAAAAGATAGCAAAGCAACGGTTTAAACGCTCGTTTCCCAAAATTGGGTTGGATTTAATCTAATCCAAGAAATATTTGGAGCGTGAGGAGCATTGCAAAGTTTTCTGTGTAGGTAGTACTCTCACTTGAATTCGTACGTTTTCGAAGATGTTAAATTTGGGTAAATGTTGAATCCCAGTGGATTAAAGAAGTATTCTGGGGATCACTGCAAGGTCCACTATAGCTCTGGCAAGTATCACAGGATATACCTGTGATACTTGCTCTCCAATAAAGTGTACCGTTCGGCTTTAGCATTGGATCGCCATGCTATTTTTTTTTTTTATATACACTGTAGTGTAGTAGTTGACGCTTGACAGCTATCTCACCTGGTGGTAAGTGATGATGCAGCCTAGGATGGTAGGGGGCTAACCTGTTAGGGGTATGGTAAACCCACACTCCTAATTGGTTTCAACGCGACATCGTGCCGTAGCGCTAAAACGCTTAGCGACACGTCTTTGTCGGTAGGGTGGTAGCCACAGCCGAAGCCTCCCACCAGACCAGACTCGAGCCGGGATTCGAACCCAGGACCTCTGACTTTATAATACGACAGGAAATTCATTGATCTACTTATGTATTTAGTAAGAACACTACACTTCAATGTCTATGAAGATCTTATAAGATAGTCTCTTGAAGTTTCGTGATAAAGAGTTTGTTAATAATACTACACAAGCAAGAGATATCTAGGAAGTTGAAAATGTTTCAACGTTTAAAGTGCTTAGTAAAGCTTTTCCCAAAATTGGATTGGTTTTAATGTAATCGGAAAAATAACCGGAGCGCGAAATTTCGTGGAGTCTGGAACTCGGTTTTGTCGAAACTTAAAATGTTCTACTTCTATAAAAAAATATTATTAGTGAGGCTATAAACACATTTTTATATCATTTGTAGGAAAGGATTAACACATTTTTTGAGTCAATGTAATATGTTCCATAATTATAAGTTTAACGTTTCTGATACTCAATTCACTTTTTTCACTGTGGTATTTTTGCACAGAAGCATTAAGCCTTTTTTCGCGGTACCTTTCTCTGGCTATATATATAAGTTGTATTCGATTTTCCTTTTCCGAGCAACGTGTATGTCCCTGTACTATTTCCATGAACATGGACTATGCCAGTAACGCTTTACAATCAAACAGAGTACTGGTTTGAAGTCTTTTCCCAGATTACCATTGACGTCCACTGGTAGACATAGGTCTTTTGTAGGGAGTTCCAATGGCCACGGTCTTGGGCCGCTTGTATCCAGCGGCTCCCTGCGACTCGTTTGATGTCGTATGTCCACCTAGTTGGGGGTCGACCAACGCTACGTTTACCGGTGCGGGGTCGCCATTCCAGCACCTTGGGACCCCAACGTCCATCGGTTCTCCGAGCTATGTGCCCGCCCATTGTCACTTCAACTTCGCAACTTGCTGAGTTATGTCGGTAACTCTGGCCCTTCTACGAATCTCTTTATTTGTGATTACCCATTTGGATTAAAATCGGAAAAACAAGTCGAGCATGAAGCGCCTATCAAGTTTCTTGAAGACTAAAGTTTGAATTGGCAAATATTTAGAACGTTTTCAACTTCTGTTTAAAGTAAGTTTATTTCAACGCAAGCACTTCTCCTTTCACAGCGATTTTAGAGCAATAACTTTAAGTTTGAATCACGAATGGCGTGATATGCCGCGTTATTTTTGATTTCGGCTGCGTGCATGCGCTACAATTTCTTTGTGTTTGGAATTATACGATATTAACATGAGTAGGTATAGGTGGAATACCCAGAAACTTACCTTAAATATAACAAGCTTACTTCTGCGTAGAAAAATAATTGACCTGAAACAATAAGAAATATTTCGTTAAAACTTTAATAATATATAAGCTTATCACTAGTTATAGTTTTAAGTTCTTTGTTCTGCATCAAAGACTGCTAATTATAAAAGAAAGAGCAAAAACTGCAAAGCAATGGTCGCGGGGATGTACCTACTGTGGATTTCAAAGAAACCCACTTTCAATGCTCCGACGCTAAGGAATAAAAAGGAACCCGTTCATTGTGGCTTCATAAAATATTAAAAACTAGTAAAAAGAACAAGATACAATTTTATACTACATCAATTTAAAACATCAATACTTCAAGCTACACTTTAATAGGGTACTTTAAATTCCAAATTGAAAAAAAAAAACAAAGAACAAAAAAAATTAATGGCTAATTGTACCAAATATAATCATTTGTTGTACTAACGGAATCAAATTTTTTTTGGACTGTCTGTTAGCGGTATTAACCCTATTGGTTGCCACAGCGTAACCCGGCTATTCGGCGAGCTTCGGAAAGAAGCTCTGCCAGAAGAAATTTTGAGCCCTAACGGAATCTATGAAGTTGTACAAAATACTGACACCGGAAACCAATCGAGGGTCAAGCACTGGCGATAAAGGTATCTATACTTTTCTCAAGCGTGTTTTTAGCGATACGGGTCACCTGATGTTATGTGATCACCTTCGCCCATGCACATCCGCCGCACCAGAGAAGCCAACGATGCGATGCTTGCTACTCGGTTTCTACTCTGCATCACATTCTAGTTCATAGCGGAACGCTTAATCGTTTGGTATGTCTTTGTCAATAGGATGGTAAGAAAAGCGCGGCTGAAGCGAACTCCTACCAAACCAGATTCGAAACAGGAATAAAACCTAGAAACTCTATAAAAAAACGCAGTGCACGCACTGCGCCTGAGCTCGTCGAAACGTCGTTACTAATACACATAATCGAATGTATCTTGCTTATTTTCATTCCAAAAGCTGAATACCATTTATATGTCACGAAACAAGGGTATTAGTAGGTCGGTCAGGTCAATGGTGGCCGTTTGTAGGTAGATATAACATTAGCTGGAAGGTAGTAAAGTTTAAACGGGGACCTTCTGCGTTCTCGATTGGCACGCACGCCATTCATCGCGCTAAAGTTTTATGGATCAACGGAGTCGGTAGCTCTTTAATACCTTGCGCGAGTAACGTCACACGTGACTGGACTTTGAGAATTATTTTTCGCATCTATAAAACTTCGACGTTCCAAACTAAACGGATTAGTTGAGATCCAATAAAATAAAATATTCTTCTATTCCAGTTAACCTAATACAGGAAGGCGTTGATATAACATATTTTCCATTATTTAAATTCGTAGTTTGGTTAACTTCAAACTAAAACTAGGAGGGTTTCAAACACACCCAGATCTAAGCTCACAATAAACAAAGTGATGGACATAGTCAATAATTAATTATAATTAGCAATGGAGTAATCGAAATTCACACCCGAGCTTTTTAATGTAATCTTTAATATAATAATAGAATTTTTCTAGAAGCTCAAAGTAACTTGTCGATTACTGAATTCGGTCCCCCAATAGGTAGACCGAAAATTTCCAACTAAAGCTACAGCTTTCTCACTCCACTGGCACCGTTTCGTCATGCACCTATGCACTTTGCATCAAATTATATTATTTTAAAACCGCAGCTCTGGTTTGCTTCGAAGATCCACATGAAAATCAGATGGTTTTATCTAAAAGCGGTTGGGCAGAACCGATACCAGTTCTGCCCTACCGCTTTTGATCAAACTTAGTACATATATCAAGTCAATAACCTTTTTTTATACACTACGTGGTTAGTGATGATGCAATCTAGGATGGCAGCGGGCTAACCTGTTAGGAAACCCACGCTCCTAATTAATTTCTACGCGACATCGGAACGCTAACTGCCGGAACGCTAAATCGCTTGGCGACACGTCTTTGTCGGTAGGGTGGTAACTAGCCACGGTCGAAACCTCCCACCAGACCAGATTAGGAACCCAGGACCTCAAACTTTATAATGCGGCAGCGAACGCACTGCCCTACGGAGGTCGTCAAACTTGTCTAGTCATCTTGGCACAATAAACATAACACGAAAAACATAATTGTAATTTTCATGATAGGCTTTAAAAAAATTATACGGCGTTCAGAATATTATACCTACTTATGTAATGAACAGCACAAAAGTGCCTAAAAACGCCTCAACCGATTATGAACTGTAATCTTACGATATATAGTGTATTTTTACATTTCCTTACAAAGTAACCCTATGTACCGAATTTAACAATAGCGAATTTTGTCGCACGCAATAGGTACGTCAGTACGAGTTTGTAAAGGGCACGCATACAAATACAAGCTATTCCATACAAATATAAAGTCAGAATTCAAAAGAGGTACGCACAAAGAGTCCAGGGAAATATTTGCCCTCTACCTTGCATCACTTTGAGTGCTCCGAGGTGCGAAGTTAAAGTGTTCACTGGATAGGTTGTGATTATAAATGATGCAGACAGCCGACGGCTGCCAGACATTTTATGAAACCCTGGTACATAAGAATCGTCTGCAATATTTTTTGCGTACAATACGCAGAAAATATTGCGTCAATTAATAATAGTAGTTAATATAAAGTTAGTTTTTTAACTTAGATAAATACAAATAAAACCACTGCCAATGAAATAGCAATATAAATAAATGTATTTTTGCTATTCAGCAAAATTTGCAAGAGATTGAAGAACATACAAGAAAAAAGAAGGCTGAAAATGCTTTGAGCCATTCAAAAACACAGTTACACTGATTGAAATCAAATTCTTAGTAACAGCGGTAACAGTGCCAACGTTGTTAAGTGAACTTTAAAAGTTCGAGGAACCAGCACGCTCTATGAGGCAGAAGATACGATCCTTTGTCTCAATTTTATTAAAAAATCCTTACTTCCTCTTTCCTCCCTGTTTCTTAGTTCCATCTACTTCATTTGAAGTTTCAATAAACTACTGGTATTGATTGAAGCGGTGATAGCCTTGTGGTTAGGGCGTCAGCCTCCTAATCAAAGGTCGGCGGTTCGAATCCGGGCACGGCCTCTAACTTTTCGGAGTTATGTGCGTTTAAAAAAAAAAAAAAAAAATATCACATGCTTCAATCGTGAACACATCGTGAGGAAACCTGCACGCTTGAGAGTTCTCCATAATGTTCTCAATGGCGTGTAAAGTCTGTCATTCCGCACATGGCCAGGGTGGTGGACTATGGCCAAACCCTTCTCATATTGAGAGGAGACCCGAGGTCACAACAGAGCTCGGGTCTCCTCTCAATAATGGGTAGATCATGATGATGATGATGATGTAGTTAAAAGACCGGAGATTGCCATAATTATGGCTTTCGCGAAATTATCTCCGAGTTGCGGACAACTGCTAGGTGCTAAAACTAGATAAGAAAACACGTACGATAAATTCGAAATGAGCGTAAATTAAACACGCCACGTTTGTCTATATAAACTAAACGTTAGCAAAGGAGTGTGTGTAATTAGAGAATGGATATGGAGCCTGTAATATAGGGCCTCTAATTACATGCAGTAAGCAGGATTGTTTCGGAATTCGAGACGAAGTTGCCAAGTTTACGAGTATGTTAAACAAAACTGAGTATTGCTATCACCTTGTTACTTACACTACGAGTACACTAGTATATTAACGCCTATCATAATTTCTTTTTTCTGGCCCCATTGAGTAAAATTATTGCACAATATTACATGGTCGTATGATATAGTCTATGCCCGTAATTCGTTAAAACTGCGAAGTACTCAAAATATGCCACCTTCCTTCATTTGGTTAAATATTTTTGTACTATAATATACATTGTTTACTTTCTGCCTAATCTGCAACATACAGCAATTTTATGGCACCAGTAGATCAAAGTGATGGTGGTCGGATTCCTCTCTCAATGTAGAAATCCGCGTACAATCCGTTATCAGCAACTTGGTTTTATATCAAGGTGCCATATGTTTATATAACACAATTATTGACATACATAAAATCGAGTAAAATACGAACATAGCGGAATATCTAGTTACCAACGCTGCATACAATCATTCAACTGTTTTGGCAAAGGCGATAGAATCTGAAAGTTTAATCACCACTCCAGATTCTGTTATACGCGTGATTCAATGTAGAAACATGCGTAGATCACTAAACACACACACACACACACACCAATAAACTAGTATAACGACAATTATAATGATGACTGAAAGACAGTCTTTCCAGAACGGGTGTTTTAAGAATGTGGTGTACCAAATATTTATTTTGACCTTGCCGCTGTCAAACTCTTCCGAATAGACAGTTTAGGCCACCTTTAAACAGAAAACATGAAGGTAATTCTACTTATTCTAGGAAATAGAAGTAAAAATATATATGAGCAGGAATCGTAAAGCCTAAGTAAAATAAACACTACATCTTCAAAGAGCACGAATGGCAAAGCAAATATTGTAAATCGTAGAGTAGGTGGTAATACTTAGACGCTTTGGAGCAGTCAGTCAAGTTTGCACGCCAAGTTTTGTGGAAGTTCGTGAAACAGAAAGGCTTTTTAGTAAATTTCACCGGCGGGCGGTTCCGTTCTGATTAGATCGTATCTGGCAACGTAACTGGGTCACACAATGCCTACTGTTTGAACACGCGATATCGGAGCAAATTTGTACAGTGTCTTACAGATATAGCCAAAGGAATAAGTCATCATCATTATCAACCCATTACCCGCTCACACTATCAGGTACACCTTTCAGCATAAGATGAATTTTGGCATCAGTACACCCTGGCTAAATACGGTAGAATATACACGTTAAGAACATTTTGGGAAACGCTCAGGCATGAAGGTTTTCCCAAAATGTTTTACTTTTATTATATTGCAAACACACATGACTCCGAAAGGTTGGAGGTGCGTTTCGGCTATCGGCCGGTGTAGCTATATAATAGTTAAGAAATAAGTCATCACCATATTCATCACCTATTATTGAAGAGAAGCAGGAGTTACTTTGCAGTACATGGTATATAATGAACATTAAGCTTAATTTGCTGCAATTCGAATAAAACAGACAAATCCTGTTAATTTATAATTTATCAAATCTTTGTAGACCACACTATACAGATCTTCCAGAATACCCTCTCAACGCACGTTTCGCAACGACACCGGATCCTGAGGAAATGTTGACTTCACAAGTTGCATAGATTTATAACTCATTTTCAAGTCAATAAGATATTGGATATCATAGCCATAATAAGTAAGATACATATAAAACGTTAAAACTTAGATGTTTAATTCATACGCTGATTCACATTGGCCAGTAAAATAAATCACTCCACAAACAACGTTTAATTCCTGCTCACTATTCATGCTATGAAATCATAAATCAGTTCCTATTAAACGCACACAAAATGACAACCAATGCTGAATGCAGTAGGTATAGTTGGAACAAACAAAAGTGCATTTTTCCTTAAAAATTAACAAAATATTACAGGTTAGTTTATTTTTTCATAAAACCGAAGCAATACGAGTATTTAGATTAAAGTGCAAGTTTGAATAATACAACATATAAATCTAAGCAAGTAATTTCTTAGAACGAAATTTGAGTTTCATAATACACAGTACCAATTCCCTTCTCTAAACTAGGGAAGTTGCTGTAACCATCTAAAACGCCCCGTTTCGCAGGGTAGAGTTTATTTTTCAGGTGCAACTAAAAAAGAAAATTACGACGCCTATTTTCCGCTTCTATAAGCGGAAGATATATGTACTCTAAAAGCTGATGTAGATCCCGATTTATACCTTAGAATTGATGTCTTTTAAGACCCAGGACTGAGTCAGTAAATTAGCGGCGTCCACCTCCTTGGTTTGGAGAGCACGTTAAGGCATTCTTCCCGGTTATTATAACTAACATGACATCGTCATAATTGATAAGGCCCTCAATGGATATTCCACGTAAAACACATATCCAAAATCTGTTGGAATTTTTAGTAAGCCTTGTCGCCAACGTGCTGTGGTCATTTACAAAAGTAACACGTTGCGTGGGATGCCCTTCGGCTAGGTGTCAAATAGCCGAGAATCGGGCACAGTTGCTCGTAAAAGGCGCTTTGAAAGGGGTCCAGTAATATCAAGTACCTACTTAAGTACAAGTAAGTACAACGCCTCTTTTGGATAAGAAGACGTGCTCTAAAGCAGACCACCATATTTTCTATAAACAAAACCAGCAGTTGGTTTCCTATAAAGTAGGTACGCGCAATCTAAGTTGGAAGGACTGAAATAAGTCACGAGTGGATGCTTTGAATGAAAATGTGTTAGGTCATGGTCACATGGTCGGTCGGATAAGATGATCCAGATCGAATGCTGTCTACAAATATAAGACGTAAGACTTCACATACATGAAGTCTTACGTGAGTGCCTAGGGGCATCATGAAGAGAATGTTTATTTAAGTTTTGGCTTAATATTTGACCGCCGAAAATTTTTAGATACGAGGATTTCTTACAAATGTTTGTAACATCTTCGTAAGAAATCCTTAATACTATGCAGATTTTCAGTAACATATCAGTTTTGAATAAAAGTTTTAATTCCAAATCTCATCATAGATCTTTAGACATTTAAACATAACAAGGAGAATTTCGCTTTAGATCAGACTCATAAAACAGAATAATATGTCGTATACGAAACACTGCATAAAAGTACATCAAAGTTATGCTATTGCTGGGTGATCGATGTAAAGAGTAAGGGTGCATCAGGTGAGATCGATTGTAGTCAAGCTTCATCCAATTAAAAAGTTGAGTATATTGAGGTTGTAACATTAATTAGGTACACTATTTGTTTGTTTTTATAAAAATATGCTAATAACGAATATTTTGTGCTTCTTATATTATGTTTATAAAGAACGCGCTCCCTCATTACCCATAATCGTATTAAAATCAATCGCCTCGCAATGCCGCTCTCGTCGTCTTGACTAAGAATATTCTTGTACGTAAAGTATTTTTCTTTATTAATTATCACATTATACATTAATCTTTATTAATTTTAATGGTTTTTAGCCAGAAGACTATTTTTAAGAGGATCTAGCTTAAAGAAGACCCTAACAACAGGGGTCCAAGTCTCCTGTTATAATTGTGTCTCAACGGTGGACAAAATGTCATTTTTGTACTAAAGCAATAAAATGGAAATGAAAAATGTCCATTAAACAATTGTACGGTAAACATAATTTCCGTTAATATAATACACTAGGCAAACTAATATCGTGGTGTACATTCAAGTTATACGTGTGTATAGTTAGTTTTTTTTTTTTTCATGTACTGTATTTTTTTTTGCAATAACAGACTTGGTCCTCCAACCGTTTATTTGCGGAACAAAAATGAGAGTTAGGTATAATCAAGAAACGTTCAGTACAATATCTATATATATTACTTAAAACGCATCCCATTCTGTTTTATCTTCAGTCCATGTAACTCACAGGTGGGTAAAGGTCTAAAGGACTTAAGAAATTGCACACTTCACGCTGTTCTAATGCTTTAACGGTTATTATCACATTTTCGTAAGAACAGGAGCCAACCGGTTTAACACGCTCTCTGCGGCACTTTTCTTCATTTTAATTTGTGAGGTGGTGGTGATAAATGAATTCATAACCTCTGCACTAAAAGCTATGAGGGTTCCAAACGCGCCCAGGTCTAAGAAGAAGTCCACAACAAACTTGAAATCCGGGGGATAATTATTTTATTAGTAAAAACTAAATTACCCAGCAATTCTTGACCCGACCGATAAATCAACAAGGCAGATTGAATATTTAAATTCAATATGGAAAATTTTCCCCTTTTATAATATAATGTATGAGGTATGCAGTAACATAGTAAAACCTTGCAGACAAAGTGTTTGTGCGTTTGTTTTCTTACACGTTGATTTATAGTGTTTTATAAGTCGCATTATTATTATCGATGCAAATGTTAGTATATTTTTTTACTCCTTTACGCCGATTATTTTGAACCAATTTAGCTGAAATTTAAATGGAGATAGATTGTACTCTGCATTAACATAGGCTACTTTGCCCATATATCCCGAGTATTATGATTAGTGAATAACTGAATTTCACGTCGGTGAGCACAGGTATACATATCGTACAGTAGAAATTTCTCGGAAAATAGATTTAATATTGGGAATGGGAAACCGAAGAAGGACGTGCCAATTGATAATCTTCAATTACGTTAGTTCCATTTTTCACAACTAATACCTTTTATTAGATCAAATGTTCTAGCACTAAGTTTTAAAACTGTTCAATAAGATTAAGATGCCAGTTGGCATTTCTGTGTGGATGGGACGTATCGTAATCATCATCACTGACTCACGCAGTGCGTGTGGCCCGCCAAAAGGTTTGTTTGACTTACAACTAGTGTTACCAACTTTTTGATACGTCCCGATTCTTTATATTAAGAAAGAAAGCAATGTAAACATATTTTACTAGCTGATGCCCCGCGACGATCGTCTGCGTAGATTAACGTATTCAAGTTTTGTAACTGTCCCCGATCCCGATTCCGCTCCTTTTCTCTACATATAAATAATTCCTAAAATTCCTGGGAAGTTTGCTATAGGGTGAAGCAGTATAAAACATACACACATACAGACAAACTTTCGCATTTATAATATAAGTGAGCTTGTTAACCAAGTTACACACAATACTACATTCAAACAATTTAGTATATTGTTGTACAAACGACCGACAAGCGACCTCTGCTTTTGGAAGCTTGTAAGAAAGGAAACATCAGTTCTATCAAGCATGTATTAATAAATATTGTTTATGGTACAAAAAATTAATTTGTAATATCTAATTCAATGTTATAATAAAAGCCACGTCCACGTTTGGGATATCTGTTAAATAAATTTAAAAAAGGTTTTTCTCAATCTCATCTGATGGTAAGTCATTACGCAGTCTAAGATGGTAGCGGGCTAACTTTCCAGAGGTGTGATAATGCCACACTCCTAATTGGTTTCTACGCGACGTCATAATACTAAATAGCTTGGCGACTCGTCTTTGTTGGTAGAATTGTATTGGTAACTAGTGACAGCCGAAGCCTTCCACCAAACAAGACTCCAGCAGGGAATCGAACCCAGGACCGCTAATTTCATAATACGACAGCGCTGCGCAAAAAGGAGGTCGTCAAAACCGTGATGGTCACCCTAACTTAAACTCATCTCCAAATAAACCAACCCACTAAGGGCCTTCACAAATATTTAGATTCCATATAACATTGATAAATCGCATTCAAATTCTTAATAAAATAAACTGACCAATCGTTTTGTGCAGTATTTCTATGAGAATTTTTACAACATCAGAAGTGGCATGACTCTTGCGTATCTTTTGTGGTGTGGAACGGGCGTCAGCACGAAGATGTGTTCTAAAATGTATCTTATTTCCACACGTTATGATTGAAATTTGAATGGAACGCGACAAGACGACGATGCTTTGGTGAAACAATGGGGGTTCGAATATGTCAGTATGGGACCTGGCCTACCTACTGTACACTTCAACTGCTGTTGAAATGGCCCAAGCCATTCGCTGTTCTATTGATAGCTAGAGCTATTGACTACATAATAACAGCTTATTTTGTAGGTACTAGCTCTAACTAGAGCACTATACAACCAACAATCCTGCTTTAGTTAGTAGTTTAAGTTAAAACAATATTTACAATGATTAGTGATATATTAAGTAAATTTTAAATTCGTATAGTCCTTTGAAAGGCAGTTTTGACGCGTCTTTAATTTAAATAGTTGTGATTGGATGGTGATAACTACATTCGTTAACTTAAAACTAAAGCTATGAGGGTTCCAAATGCGCCCCGGTCAAAGAAGCCCAAGAAAAATGTGGGCTTTATGTTATCACCATCTCACATGCCATAAGTACTACCTTAAAACCAAACCAAATACGCAATATATACATATATAATACTATGTTTATATATACATATAAAAGTACATAAATTGTATTTTTCAGCAACTACATGCTCGGGCAAGCATTGTAAATCTGTGTATTAATAATGGAACATTATTCCGAGATAAAAAGGATCCAGTGCTTAGTTGCTGCGTTAAAGGACAAACAAACAAACACGCTGTTTTACACCATGTTTATCTAAAAGTGAGGTAACTACTTTGGTTTCATGGAAACCATTCGCTATATTCCTTCGGGCCTCATTTTACTTTAACATTTTTCCTTGACTCATATTTTCATAAACAAAGCTAATCTTTATGAATAAAAAAACCATGTTTCTATGCTGTACGGGTAAAATCTACATATATAAATGTTTTTTTTTTGTTACGTTATATTTAGAAGCTAATATAAAAGTTTGTTTATACCAAAAACCTGAATAACAATCGCGTATGCCATTGCCGCAGCAATATGCTTTTCTACATTCATTTTAACCCTTATTACGGCCCGTTATTACCAACAGTTGTTTTCTATGGCGCACAAAGCATGAACAAAACAATACGGACTGATTTAAGTCAACGTCAAACACATGTGCGGCACCGCAGGATTGCGTGATGTTCAGACAAAAAACTTTTTTACAAAGATATTCAAGATGAAAGAGAAGATATGCAATTTCCCCGGCATTATCCCACCTAAGACCAAAAAAGTAAGTAGTTTATTCTGAATCCTATTTCTGGATGCCTAACCTAACACAATATCTTCTCTTTAGGAAATACACGAATACACACGAATTGTGTGTATACTGAATACTATTCAATTGAAGAATATTTAAGAGACAGCAATATATAGTTACATTTATAAATAATTAAATTTTAAATTTGACTTTTACTATTAATTGACCAGAAACATAAATTTTAAAATATTATTTTTTGCATGCCTACCCGGCAGATTGTTAAGCATCACTAATTAATTTAATGTAAGACCAATATACCGACACAATCTGTGAAAAATAAACAATTTGATTTGATTTGTGTGCCGCAAGTAGAAATGCTATTTTAATCATCAGAGCATGATTTGATCATTTGATGAGCATTTTAATTAATGATTAAACTTAACTTCAACTTTAAAGCAAGAAAAGCTCTAATGTAATAATTGGTAAACTCAACACATACTGAACTATATTTGTTGAAGTGCACTAGATATGTAATAATTATTATTATTCAATGTTTGGGAAGGCACTGGCCCCTAAGATACGGGTTTTCCTAGTTTAGGGATCAGATTCCACTCGTATTGTGCTGTACTGAGTTTTACAAATAAAGATATATTAAATTATTATTATGCATAACAAAAAAGAATATTTTTTTGATTACGAGTCCTTATTTCTTGACTTCGACCCGTCTTGTCCTATCTATAGCTAATAAAGTTTTAAGTCTCATTGTATAGATATAAAAAGCTCGTTTGAGGAGACCCTCACACAAAGACACGGACGTGTAACAGACATTGAGTGCTGGCAGTAACAATAAATGTTGTTTTTATAACGTTAACAAAACTAAAATGAGCTTTCCTCAAATAGGCATCTAAAGTTTCTGTGATATCGTCAAATGATGATCTCTACGGATATTCACTGTTAAAGAGTTGAGAACTGGCGATGTTAAATCATTCCGAAGGGAAAACTTTTTTTTTTTTATCCACTACAAGTAAGCCCTTGACGGCAATCTCACCTGATGGTAAGTGATGATACAGTCTAAGATGGTAGCGGACTAACCTGTTAGGGGTATGGTAAACCCATACTCCGGTTTCTACGCGACATCGTGCCGGAACGCTAAATCGCTTGGCGACACGTCTTTGTCGGTAGGGTGGTAACTAGCCACGGCCGAAGCCTCCCACCAGACCAGACTCGAGCCGGGTATCGAATCCAGGACCTCCAACTTTTTTATAATCTGACAGCACGCGCGCTGCGCCACGGAGGTCGTCAAAGTACTAGTTTTATCGGTGGTTATCCTTATCCTATGCTGCGAAATTATTGAAACTTCTATGAATGAAATTCATCAATAATGGGAGAGAGTGGTAGGCTAAGATTAATCATATTATCTTATAAGATTAATCTAAGGTCCATATAATATTTATGTGCTGTATTGATTTATGATATACGCTAGAATTCGCTCATTATGCCCAACAAGCAACGCTAAACAAAAGTTCCGGCGGATATTTGTTAAGATTACTATATAAAACTTTGCAGGCCCAAGTTTCAAAGTTTCTGCGAATAGAATGGGACTACTGGGCGACATGAAAACAAGTTTTAATTAGATATTCTTGATTATATTTGACTTGCGAGAGCTTAATGGACAATTTCGTTTTAAGACACGTATTTAATTAAACACTTAAGAATACTTTTATGGGAGTAGCGAAGTTAGATTGTCGAAATTTTAAAGCAGATTTCTTAATTTCTATGTGTAAGCTAGGTCCACTGGGATTTCTCAACAGCTGTGTAATTTACATAATGAAAATTATGTACAACTGTGATTGTAATCTAGTAATGCTGGAATGTATTTCTATTCAAGATGATACAAACTAGGAAAGCTTATATACTCGTAAATATAATAGTTAAAAAATGCATTAAATTTACATCTATGCTAAATTGCATTAGGTTTATAATTTGACACATTATAAAGTTGGAGAATCGACTCCCGTCCTGGGTTCGATTCCCGGATTGAGTCTGGTATGGTGGGAAGCTTCGGCCGTGGTTAGTTAACACCCTACACAAAGACGTGTCGCCAAGCGATATAGGGTTAGGGCACGATGTCGCGTAGAAACCAATTAGGAGTGTGGGTTTACCATAACAGGTTATCCCGCTACCATCTTAGACTGCATCATCACTTACCATCAGGTGAGATCACCGTCAAGGGCTAACTTGTAGAGTATTAAAAAAAGTTAACAATTCATCATCATTATCGGCCCAGTGTGGAAAGGGTTTGGGCCTTAGTCCACCACGCTGGCCAAGTGCGGTATGGTAAACTTCACACGCCTTTGAGAACATTATGGAGAACAATAAGCATGCAGGATTCCCCACGATGTTTTCCTTCATCGTTATAGCAACTTCATCTTTAATTTAAAATGCTCAAATTTAATTAAAAACTTAATACACAAGAAGTTAAAGAGGTTCGAAGTCGGTCCTCCCGAAAGGGAGCTTGACGTCGTTACCAATAAGGTTACCATCACTTTCCATTAGTCTTTCACCACTCCATCTACCTATTTATAGTAGTTACCTTACAACTTTAAGTTTCAAGTTATTAGTGGCAACTAGAATATGAAAATGTGGCAGAAGTACAGTCACATGATCATCGGATTGGCAGACTTCACACGCCTTTGAGAACATTATAATAACTTTCAGTCGTGCAGGTTTCTTCACGATGTTTTTCTTCACCGTTGAAGCAAGTGATATTTTAATTGTTTAAAAACGCACATAACTCCGAAAAGTTAGAGGTGCGTGCCCGGATACGAACCGCCGACCTACGATTAGGAGGCTGATGTCCTAACCACTGGGCTATCACCGCTTTAAAGTACAGTCACTGATATACTGGCTGGCAAAAACTTGCGCCAGTGGTTTAATAAATCCACCCGGACGCTATTAAGACCTGATGTGTGTTCAGATTGCCATAATGGTCACCGACCTTCGTTAAAAAGATAATACCGGAAGGAATAGTTTTCTTAGAGTGTATTAGATATTGTGTAGCCATGCTATAAGACATTTTGAAATAAGAAACTTAGAATAAAGCTCGTCGGTGTCGAAAGGTGAAAATTGTTTCCACTTCGCATAAAGTCTGAGCCTTAAGGCCTAGAAAGTCAATATGTTCGTAAAGTTTCAGTCCTTTAGTAAATAAACACGCCACTAAGGAGGGTTTTTACGCAATTCGATCCCTAAGCGGATAGAAAGGGTTAAATGTGCTCTAAGCGGGCTAAGCCTACGCAGGCTTCGCATGCAGTACTTAATAGACGGCGCGGGAGGGATTAGGAAATATACTGGACTACTTTTATTTGCGGCTTCACCTGATTGAGTTGTTGCAGACTTAAGGCGCTTTATTGACTAACTATTTGCCTTGTCAGCCAAGACTTGTATATCTTGCTTTTGATTAGCGGTAGGCGTACCACCATATAACCAATATAAATTACAGACCCGTTATCAGCATATTAGAATATTTTTAGGTATTGATTTTTTTTCGAGGCAATTCTCAATAGCGGAGTTATTAAATTGGCCTTTTTTTATCGTGGGTAAATCCTCATAGATACCTCTGCGCCACGGGGAGGCACAGAGGTTATGTCAGACTCCTACTGACTAAAACCCCCACGTGTTCCTACTCACCGCTGTATGGTGGATTCACGGAAAAGCTTTCGCATACAACCGCAACTCCACCAGCGGGTGTCTGCCGCAGCAGACCCTCCTTGGGCACGACGTGCCCAGTTTTTCCGGTTAGAGGTGTGCCGGAACAACAGCACACCAGCCAACTTGATTGAGAACCGTACTGTGAGTGATGGACGGTATGAAATTGGCCTAGATTTCACGAAAATCAAATCTCAAAATGTGTGTAAGTGTATGGCAAAGAAGAAGATTAAGTTTACAATATGATTATTTGAAAACGTAAACGCCAGTTTAAATATTTGTTTGTTTGTCCAGGCTATTTTATGGGTCTCTGTAATACTTTCACTAGCCGTTCAAGTAGGTATGAGTTACAGTAAGGGTTACAAGTATGTACAGGCCATTTATTTTGCCAGAAATACATTTCTAATGTATAATAAGTTAGCCGTTTGTTAGGACAAACGAGTAAAACATGATTGTTTTTAATACATTTAATTTGGACTTACTTTAATCGCGCTTCCGATTTTAAAATTTAGTTAAATCAAGTCGCAAAAGAGGCATATTTTTCTCTCAAGTAGTGACACCTGAGCAACGGATTGTCGCTAGATTTACAACTATATAGAGAAAGATTAAAAAAAAAACATTTTTCCCCAATTCACCGAGAAGACTTATGATATCATCATCATCGTTATTATCAACCCATTACCGGCTCACTACAGAGCACGGGTCTCCTCTGGCGTAAATATGAGAAGGGTTTGGCCATAGCCCACCACGCTGGCCATGTGCGTATTGGCAGACTTCACACGCCTTTGAGAACATTATGGAAAACTCTCAGGCGTGCAGGTTTCCTCACAATGTTTTCCTTCACCTTTGAAGCAAGTGATATTAATTTTTTAAAACGCACCTAGCTCTGAAAAGTTGGGATGCGTACCCGGAATCGAACAGCCGACCTCTGATTAGGAGGCTGACGCCCTAACCACTAGGCTATCACCGCTATGATATCACTCATCATTTAATACACATAATAAACCGAAGCAAGTGCATTAAAATTGATTTTGTTTTCTTTTTGGATTGACGCCCAATTTGTCATGAATATTTTATGTTCGTACATTCCCATGAATTTCAGAGGAGCAGAAAACCAACATGGACATAATTATTTTTACGAAAGCGCCCATAATGTCACGAATAAATCAAGTCGCAAAAGAGGCATATTTTTCTCTCAAGTAGTGACACACTGAGCAACGGATTGTCGTCGATTTGCAACTATATATAAATAGAAAGATTAAAAAAAAAACACTTTTCCCCAATTCACCGTGAAGACTTTTGATATCACTATCATTTAATACACATAACAAACCGAAGCATGTGCATTACAATAGATTTTGTTTTCTTTTTGGATTGACGCTCAATTTGTCATGAATATTTTATGTTCGTACATTCCCATGAATTTCAGAGAAGCACAAAACCAACATGGACATAATTATTTTTACGAGAGCGCCCATAATGTCACGAATGTAGAATCCAGATGCTGTTTGGGTCGATGAATCGCGTTCACTTTATTATACAGCGCCGTTCGTACTGACATCTTTAATGTTACTATTCTGGACGGCCACTGTCATTAATCCAATTGTATTTACTGTAGCCGCATAAGAAAAACATAATGAATAATATTCTAATTATTTTTAATTACTTCTGATAACTGCAACATCGTTCAACTACAATGAAACACAAAGATAGCTCTTAACATAATTTTAAGTGGCATGTGAGATGGTGATAACAAAAAGAAAATTTACCTGGCTAAGTTTGTTATGAGCTTCTTCTTAGACCGAGGCGCGTTTGGAACCCTTATAGCTTTAGTTTTAAGTATACGAATGTAATTATCACCATCAAATTACTACTAAGTAATTTATAGATGCGTCAAAAGTGCCTTTTAACGGACTATTTGAATAAAGATTATTTGAATTTGAAAAAGATGCAAACCAGTTAATAACAATAAGTATTTTTACAAACATACACACATGTCTCCAATACGACATCGTTATTGATAAGAATAGAAAGACTCCGACGATAGAATGAAAGATAAAGACCTCTGTGGCGCAGTGCATGCACTGCTGACGCATTATAAATTTGGAGGTCCTGGGTTCGATTCCCGGCTCGATTCTGGTCTGGTGGGAGGCTTCGGCCGTGGCTAGTTACCACAAAGGCGTGTCGCCAAGCGATTTAGCGTTCCGGCACGATGTCGCGTAGAAACCGATTAGGAGTATGGGTTTACCATACCCCTAACAGGTTGGGCTACCATCGTAGACAGCATGCATGTGAGATTGCCGTCAAGAGCTAACTTGTAATGGACAAAAAAAGACTCAATTAAAATATCTTTCTACATCTTGACTGACAAGAATATCTGTGTCGTTAAAATAACGAAAACAGGGTATTAAATAGACGAACACCAACAATTTAAAGAGTTTTATTGCGAGATTAAAACGAGATTAGTTCAGTTTTCTACAACGAGTTTAACTGGAAGAAATGTGGTTAGAGTGGGTGGACGGTGTGGGCAGACCGCTGCCCAGAAATGACTTAGTAAAAGGACATTGATATAACTAATCTTACGAAATATGTTAACTAAATAACCGGGCTGTTAGTTCGTTCAACCCAACTCTTGAAATCTAAGTAGCTTATTATAAATATGAGTGATTAAGTTTCGAAAACATCCGTCCCGTCATAGTGAGATCTGTAACATTCGCTGATACAGTCCATATGACATTACCATTTCGATCAAATTATTGTATGCATACAAATGTAATTTATTGCTAAAATTAACCATTGTATAATCATTTACCAAACCGTATCATCCAGAAATTACTGTTAAAGAAAGACCTAAGATATTGTTTAATTTTAAATTTTTATCTCATAGATCATTTATTTCGAAATATAATGTGGCATTTCAATTAATTTTATTGATTAACTATGACTGTATTATTGAGAAATGACCGTTAAAGAAAGACCTAAGATTTGTTTTAAATTTTGTCATAAATCATTTATTTCTAAATCTAATGTGGCATTTCTATCGAATCGATAAAAAAATATTATTGATTATAATTTTTTATCGATTCGATAGACTATTTTTTGATAATTAATAGGTTTGTGTTGATACAATTGTTGGCTTTCATTTTAATGTCTTAATACTAGTTGATTAAGGCAAATACACAGCTGTATTTGGTGTATTGAGTTGCCAAAAATGAATTAGAAATTGGCCCTTGCTAGAAGCTAGGACGGCTAGGTCTGTCGTACTTAGCGGGGTTGTGGAAGCAGGGAAACTTCAGTTTAACCCTAATTTTAATTTATAGCCACACCACAAACGCTATCATAATAACTTTTAGTGTCACACACATAGACTTGTGGTGTGTTAGCATAACTTATTAACTGATTAGATGCAATAGAAGGGTGATATTATGTCTGATAGACGTGTGTCAATGATGATATCAATACTCACCATTGGTTTCAAACGAACGACAACTGAAATCCTCCATAGAGGTATCCAGTCGCTAAATCTATTAAACAACTATTTAATTATTATATACTTCAATATATTTTTATCATTAATGACCTAGGTACACTTTGAGCTTATCCTCTATTTAACTTTTCCTATATTAGTTTTTTCTTTGCCATTGAATTCTTTTGCTTTAATTCTGGGTTCAGATTTTTTCAGTCTAAATGATTTTTTATATAGCGGTTGACCATAAGAGTAAATTTTAAATTTTATTTCATGATTGTAATAAATGTTGATCGAGCGTCTTGTAGAATGTATGAAGCTCTTTATTGACCCCATCTATAATCTGCATTCTTGAGAATACATTATAGATTAACATTCTTCATCATGATCAACCCACTACCGGCTCACTACAGAGCACGGGTCTCCTCTCAATATGAGAAGGGCTTGGCCATTTACGGAATGGCGACTTCACACGCCTTTGAGAACATTATGGAGAACTCTCAGGCGTGCAGGTTTCCTCACGATGTTTTCCTTCACCGATGAAACAAGTGATATTTTAATTTTTTAAAACGCACATAATTCCGAAATGTTAGAGGTGCGTGCCCGGATTCGAACCGCCGACCTCTGATGAGGCTGACGCCATAACCACAGGGCTATCACCGCTTCTTATTATCATTAACTTTCTTATTATTATTAAATTCCTAGATATGACACCACGAGATACGTTTAAGTAAAGCTCGTTTACAAATTTGTTGGTTTTAACACGATTATTGCACAGAATGAGCATCAATATAAACTATTTTCTGCGTATACAATTATAGCATGATTTATGGATTCCATCTATCAAGAATTGCTCCAGCAGTCATTATTGGATGACGCTATCTAGTGACGTTGGCCTTAATTCCCAATGGATCGTCGGACCACATTTCTGTTATGTCCTGAATTAATCACTTTGGCCACAATGAGCGGCAACGGGTGGAGGCTATTCCATTGTGCAAAGTAGAGCGGCTGTTGACCCATAATTGTTTGGCGTAAAGACGGCTATAAAAATAAATTGATGGGCCGGCCACTTATTGTCTGTTGCCAAGTCATAAGTGAAGCCTGAATGAGAGATAACAGTTAATAGTGTTGGTTCACCTACAACAGACGAATAAGCTTACGTTCAGAAAATGGTTAACAAAAATGTAGGTAGGTACATTAATAAGTTTTTTTTCCGCTGCGAAATGCGTTTACGCATCCCCTCCGGAAGCGATGCAGGCAAGACTACGCCGCTTCCGACGGGTATGTGGGACTCCCCAGCGGCCAGACTGGCGACCAGAATAACCACTAAAACCCAGCGATGCTCCTTCGCGTCGCCTGGTGGTTGGGTCACGGGAACACTTGTGCACTCGACCGCAACCCAGACAGCGGCGTCCGCCGAGGCAGACCCTCCACGACTTAATAAGTATAGCAGAGAAATGAAAATGGCCTCATAAAGCCAGCATTTTCTTTTTAAATTCATACTGGTAGTGTACCGATAGCCCATTTGTCAAAATCCGTTCAGGAATTTAGAAGTTATGCTGGTATAAAACAAAATGGTGACATGACAAGTTACCAATAGTTGGTTGGTAGTCTCTCTCTCTCTCTCTCCAATCATTCCTTCATTACTGAAGATCGTGGTACTGGTGTCCTTACAATCTCGTGCGGATTAATTGTTTCCACCGGCTTCTATCGGTTGGTAGTACTTTTAGAAATGGCGTGATGTGACTTGAAGCCACAGTAAATACAGTTCAATTACCATTCGAAATCCAGATAGCAGAATCGACATGTGTTTAGAAAGTTATTCCGATTTACCTCGTAGTGTGGTTATAACTGCAAGTTTATTATTACAAACTTGTTTAACAAGCTCATGCAAGTAAGAGTGGTTCCCGTGCATTATTCAACGGGGCTCTTACATTAGTTATACTACTTACGGGAGACAGGATAACTAATAATAAAGCTTTTACAGTACAGTATTTAAACAATAAACAGCAAGTATAATTTGCTATATTCCGCCGACAACCGGGAGATTTGTATAATATAACACCACACAAAATCTTCCACTAAAACCTCTTCGCACGTTTCGACCCGACACCGGATCATCCTCAGGAGATGTTAACTTCACAAGCGCGAAAGGTAAAGTCTGACTTTATTGTTTATCATGGACTTCCGCAAAGTAACGCCTGCTTCTATTCATTATTAGTACAGTATTTTTCTTTTCAACAGACATCGCTGGAAGGAGATCGTAAGAGCTGTTGTGAAGGCCAAATCATAACCACGACCACTCTGCCAAAGTGAACGAATAAGAGGTTTTTTTTTGTTTAAACGCCTCTCTGGAACTACCAGGGGAATATGAAGATTTATTTTATTTGAAAGCCCTATACAGATATATTCTTCAGGGAGGTTACTTTGTGTAGGATTTATTTTTCAGCCGCGTACACTAAGTAATGTTTTTATCGATTTCCGTGGCGCTGTGCGTGCGGCCTCGTATTATGTCATTAAGTTGGAGGTCCTAGGATCGATTTCCGGATCGAGTCTGGTCTTATGGGAGGCTTCGGCTGTAGCTAGTTCCAACCTACCGACAGAGACGTGACGCCTAGCGATTTAGCGGCGCTATGTCGCATAGAAACCCATTAGGGGTATGGGTTTACCATAACAGGTTAGCCTAATGGCGAAGACAGACTGTATCATCAACTGGTGAGATTGCCGTCAAGGGTTAGGGGTGTGCGGTTATTTTGTGCTTTCCCTTTATACATGCCATGTTAACATCTAGAAGACTCGATTGTACATCAATTAATCTCACATACTGCAATAAGGCTGTTTCAAACAATTGTAGTTAGTTTTGTGGACTAATAAAAAAAAAGGCTAACTTGTAGTGAAAAAATGTATGTATAAGATAAGATAAGATAAATAATATATATTGCACACACATTTTAAAGAAAAAACAACACAGAACACTTAACACGTGAGTATGCAAAGGCGGTCTTATTGCTTAAGCAATCTCTTTCAGACTACCCTTGGGAAAAGAATTAAAAAAAGATGAGGGTAACGGCGCAATTTTTAAAATCGAATATAAAATATCAATAAATATAATATATATGTATGTTTGAGATCGATCTAAGCAAAACCAAAGTGTAGCACTCGACTGGACTCGACTCGGTAGATCGTTAGTAAAACAGTGTAGAAATTTGCACTAATGGGTAAAGTTTACTCATCAGAAGTTGTAACCGGACGAAGGTTTGGTAAAACGAAGCTGTGCCTATTTACGTATAATAGATTCGCAGCACATACTCGATAAAGGAATAATAATGATTATAATCCCTAACGCGGATAGGAAGTGGCAAATATAGTGGCGTATTATGACGGCTAGCGGTCAATTTCCTATAGGCGTGGGTGACGTCACGTCGGATTAACAACTGTATGGATTATGAGAATGATGATTACACTCACACACACACCTTTATTTCGTGGAAGTCAATGATATTGTATTGTATTTATCAGCCTATTATAAACATAGATCTATAAATTTAACTTTTTTTTTTTGTTATACACTACAACTTAACCCTTGACTGCTATCTCACCTGGTGGTAAGTGATGATGCAGTCTAGATGGTAGCGGGCTAACCTGTTAATGGTATGGTTACCCCACATTCCTAATTGGTTTCTACGCGACAAATTGCTGAAACGCTACATTGCATTTCACCACGTCTTTGTCGGTAGGGTGGAAACTAGCCACGGCTGAAGCCTCCCACCAGACCAGACTCGAGCTGGGAATCGAACTCAGGACCCCGACTTTATAATGCGCATGCACTGCGCTTCGGAGGTGGTCATAATTTTCTAAGAATTCTCCGATGTCGGATCGAAACGTGCCAATTTTGGACCATCGCCTTTGGGGGTGTTTTCAATAGATATAATTGCAACAGTAAATCATAATGAAGGCTAAAGCGGAATGCGCTTTCTTAGAAGATACCAAATCACTTAACATTTCACTCAAATTAACGTTGTATCTAACTAAATATAAATATAAGAGAAATTATTATAAATAACACTTGCTAAAGAAATGCCAAAAATATATATACCTATATATATATGTGTACTTTTTCAAATTTGGTCGCTACATGATTTTGCTGTCAGTTCCAATTTTTCATCCACTACAAGGTAGGTCCTTGACGTTAATCTCGCCTGGTTGATATGATGGAGGTTGATAAAATGGATAGACCTACAAACCTAGACTATATATACTACACTTTACTAGGTATTGCTAGAGGAATCATTTTTTTTTAAATCTTTTTTTAAAGAGATTAGTCGCTGAGCGAGTATGGCCTCTCTGTAAGTTCACAAAAACATAAAAAAAATTAAGACTGTCCTCGAGGAACATATTATTGTCTGTTCTCGAAGGCAATCCTAACCAATTTCAACATCTGAGTTGCAGAAGCCGACTCTGGATATGATAACACACTATTAAAATATCCAATAGAAATAAGATCCTTATTGTAGTTAAAATTATGGCGCCTATAATCTTCATTTCGGGCACATTCCATTAAAACATGCGTGACATCCAAGAGAAATCACTTGGCAGCCGCTCCTTGTCGTTATACTATACTGCGTATTGTAAGAGAAATCACTTGGCAATAGTTCCTTGTCGGTAGAGTGGTTACTAGTCACGCCAAGGACTCCCAATAGACAGGACCAGTCCTAAGAAGATTCAAATAAAAATTCATATTGTCTGAACTGCCCCCTTATAAAAACCAAGGCACTCGCCACTACGTCAAAGAGGTCGTCACGAACCTGTTCTTTTACTAGTTGTTATATGAAAATCACAGATATCTGAGGCCAGATTACTCTAAACTGATTTACGACTGTAAGACGTAACTGTCTGTACAAGAGCACTATTATAGCACTAAAACTCACGCAAAAAAAATTAAGACATAATTAGGTTAAAGAATATTTTATTAATAAAAACACAACACGGAAATTAGAATAGTGGCGACAGGGAAATATATAGTACAATACCTAATAATATAGGCAATACTAATAAACGCTATAAAAAGTTATCTCGACTTATTGTAATGACGCCGCATACAATGTACTAATTAATTATTCATATGGCGATATCTGGCGCCAATAGAAGTAATTAGTTTAATAACTATGTATACACCTACTTCAATACTGTGTATAATATTAATACGTTAATATTTATACAAGATTATTAATGGAGTATTATAAGGCACGGCTGATGTCCGGAAAGTATACAATGGGTTCCCCAGGCGTTTAGCAAACATAGCGAGTGGGACATGCTGTGGTGGTTTTTAGTTTGGGTATACCCCAACGATAAGTGAGGAGGAAGTCCCACATAACCTCCGTCCTGCCTAACGGATGGAGGTAGGCATAAAGCTTTTCCACCATGACAAAAAAAGGCATCATACCGGAACACTTATAAGAGTAAATGACGTAACAAACAAACAAGCATTGTTTTTAGCACCGTGGTCTTTGACTTCCATCACACTGTAATAGGTACACGATATACACAGATCTCTTCGGTTCAACCTTGTATACCAATGCAGTTAGCAACGGGCGCAGATGAGCAAATCGACTGACTTGGTGACTCAGAGAAGTGCCGAGATTAGCGTTGCTTAGGCTGAGTGTAGATTGAAGACACGAATGTCAGACGACAAAAAAGAGTTCCGAGTAAAATAAGTTTCCACATACAAATTGGGAGCGTACTTTGTTAGTTTTCGTAGGAAGTCTTGTCCAGTCTTATAGTGAGAGGTTTTTTTTATTATAAGTTAGCCCTTGACGGCAATCTCACTTAATGGTAAGTGATGATGCAGCCAAAAATGGTAACGCTAACCTGTTAGGGGTATCGTAAACCTATTCTCGTAAATGGTTTTTACGCGACATCGTGCCGGAACGCTGAATCACCTAGTCACCAATCCAGAGTCAAGACGCGAATCGAACCCAGGTCCTCTAATTTTAATCGCCAAAAGGTGCGCGAGAATTATTGCAACTAGTAAAGACATTCCGCCAAGTGATTTAGCGTGTCAGTACGATGCTAAGTAGAAACAGATTACGAGAACGATTTCCTGGGTGACTTCTCTGGAGCTGCAGATATTGATAGGGGACGCAATTCACTCAAAATCAGGTGACCCGCCTTTTCGCTTGCCCTTAATGTTAAATATTAAACGATCGAAGTATGTGACTCATAAACAAGCCGAGAATAACGTGTGTGGATTGAAGATGGCAAGACAAATTTCACTCTTTGTGTTTGACAACTTGTGATGTTTACATTCAACCTCATAATAGCCTGATATTGTATACAAACTTGATTCACTCACCAAAATATAACCGGAACCATTTAATGTATGTTTCTATGAAACAATAAGTAAACACACCTACCTATGGGGAGAAATATTTGTCTGGATTAAACATGCTTATAATTAGACGATAAGGCGATTAATTTACATGACATACAATATTACGTAACTTTTTTAAGGTATACATTTACTAAGAACTTTTGATAATACAAAACTTACTATGGTTAGAAATGCCTAGATCATGCTCATAACATAGCTGGTATTCTGGAAATAACCTATGGCAGTCTTAAAAGAATATCATGAGATATGAAAATAACAAGCCCAAATATCGTCCTATAAAATGGGCATAGTAAGTATAAATTAATATAATAATAAGCTGGATTATGTAGAGGTATATAAAAGGCATCCTCTAGGCAATCGCACATTCACATTTGCATCAGGTGTCAACCAAAAGTCGATCTTGAATTTGAAAACAGCTAGACAAAAAATTTCTCTCACATCATCATCTCAGTATATGCTCAAGACGTTTATACCGCAACCTATAAATGAAACCGTGGTAAGCTTAGTTGTTATAGTACAGTTTATGGTTAAGGTCGATGGATGAGTTTGCTTGCTGGCCTAGATAACATTAAACTAAGCATACTGTGTTTCAAATTCGCAATATCGATGATATCATTTTTGCAAACACCACAATTAACATGTTATATGCTTTAACCTTTAGCAAATTTGTGGATACAAAGCAATGCTTTGAACGCTATACGTATTAAACTAACCCAATAACGGTGGGCCTTTCGCATTAGGATAATTAACTAGTCTAGACCATTGTGGAACAATTAGGTAAGTACAATTACAAACAAAATCCAAGTTATTTTTGGAAGTATCAGTAACCAATAGAACATGTAGTTAATAAAAAACCACGACGAAAGCAAACCGTCCCTACGCCCCCAAAAAGTACCTACTAAGCTAGAAGTATACCTGAGAATTAGTACGAAGGTATATATCATACCTCATATAATAAATAAATATTAATCCCGATTCAGTAGAACACTTGTATGTGTAATTAACAAAATTAGAACGAGTGCCATCACTGTGTATACTTTCTGTGGATAAGGATTGCAATATTTTCAGTCCAGTCAATCTAGTTTGGTTTCGAAATAGTGCACAACAGAATTGACACCAATAATTTGTTTCACAGAATTATTAATAACAAAATTCTTCCCAGAATGTCCAAGGTTATAAAAACACATCTATACTTACAGAAAATATAAACCAGTAGTGCGGGCAACGGACTATTGTCAATAAACGAATGAACACCTATTTCTGGAATTCTATTACCTTTTTACGAGTGTCAAAATTGCCCATCAATCACACGGCACGCGCTAAATCCGACGTCATATTGACGCCTGTCGCTCCTCTGTACTCCGCCTATTTTCGTGTACAACGAACCGTTAGGAAAAAGAGCAAAAAGTAGACAAATCAATGCCAATCAAAATGATTGTTAGTAACTACGAACACAATATGGGTGATGCACAGTTTTAGCATGAGAGAGACTTGTGTCTTGGTAATTATGCATTGTGCTCTAGAGGACGCTTCGGAGAAAAAGCAATTCCTTATAAAAAATATGAATTACGCTGTAAACTGCACAGGTTTTTGTGATTATCGCGGATTATTATATTAGACGCGGTGATAGCCTAGTGGTTAGGGCGTCAGCCTTCTAATCAGAGGTCGGCGGTTCGAATCCTGGCACGCACCTCTAACTTTACGGAGTTATGTGCGTCTTTAAGCA
The DNA here is from genome assembly GCA_928268935.1 of Lasiommata megera. Classification (NCBI taxonomy): domain Eukaryota; kingdom Metazoa; phylum Arthropoda; class Insecta; order Lepidoptera; family Nymphalidae; genus Lasiommata; species Lasiommata megera. Next base: position 10,688,910 of record OV743326.1, read on the forward strand.
ATTAAAATATGACTTGCTTGAACGGTGAAAGAAAACATCGTGAGTAAACCTGCATGTCTGAGAGTTCTATGATGTTCTTAAAGGCGTTTGCAGTCTGCCAATCCGCACATGGCCAGCGTGGTGGACTATGGTCAAACCTTTCTCATATTGAGAGGAGACCCGTGGACTGTATTGAGCTGATCGTGATTATATAAGATCTAAAGCTTACTGGACATCATTGTGTGAGTTTGAAATTTAAACCAACTTTTAATCAGCTGAGCTGTAGAAAGCCAGTTGAATAATACCACCATACCTAAGCATCACTTTTACTGGAGGTTCTACCAACTCTCCAATATTTCATTCCCTTGTGCCTGCTATCTTTATATATCAACTAAGTACCAAAAAGCTACACGAAAACATTGGTATTCGGGTGTCTCAAACTATTGGAATGTTTTTTCAATGTAGTTGTGAAATAACTTCCTCAATTTGCTTTTAAACAGCCTTTATGTAAATGCTGTATACGTACAGTTATATAAAACAATCAATTTAACGCATCAAATATCGCATAACACAGGCAAGTAACTAGCTATCCATTTATGGAGTTATTAAATCACGTGCTACTTAATATGAGCCATTGATTGATTGATGACGAAAGACCATTCGCTTGATAGCTACTTTGTGTCTGTATAACATATACTAGTATATGAGAATCCTATAGGAAATCTAGTCTGTAACTACTCTTCGTCTCCTTCTGAAGACAATCTTGCAATTTATCTTCTGACAAATAAGTTGCCATAAGATCTTTAAAGGTTTTATGGTATGGATCATTAAAACTGAAACACTATTATGATTCCAATGCTGGGCACAAAGGAATCAAATCTTCATTCATGAACCATAATTAATGCGTACTTTCAAATTATAATATACATATGTATTTACTTTTGAATTACCATTTGTCGCTGACAAAAATAACAAAAATTCGGAATCAAATCAAAAGTTTAATTCGTGTAAACCTATAATATTCGTGTAAACATTCATGGAGCGCGCAAATCTTAATATATATAAATCTCGTGTCACAATGTTTATCCTCAATGGACTCCTAAACCACTTAACCGATTATAATAAAATTCGCACACCATGTGCAGTTTGATCCAACTTGAGAGATAGGATAGTTTAAATCTCAAATTATAGTCGCAATTTTAATTTATTGCTAATTATTTGTTTGTTATTATTTGACAGTCACAATTATCTGTTAACTCCAAATGATTCTAACAGATGTCGATACCTTTCGACTGGGTTGAGTAAGTAATCAATAAATGGCGCTGCTATGGTAAATCTACGAACGTGTCATATAAGCTACATTTTAACAGCATAATTACCACGTGTTGTTGACGCTATAAAATTAATTAAATTTATTTTGTAGTGAACGAAATACCGTATAATTCAATTATTTCCACTTTTTAAATTATTTTTGGTGTTAGCATAGAAGGCCACGTGTTACTTAGACAAGTGTAAATTGAATTCATATTAGAATGAAGATAATACAGTGATATTAATCCTGTTTTTTACTTATTTGTGCTTCATTGATCAAAACTTTATAATTTAATTTGAATATATGTATGTAAGTATTATCACATAATTATAAAATTTAATTAAAATGTCAATGCAAAAATGATACAATTTCCTACACTTTTTCAATAGTTGTACAAATATTTTTTTTTATCGTTTTTATTTAACCTCTATTAAAAAATATTTAGCACTTATTATTTCAATGTGCTATGATAACAAGTTTTTCAGTTTTTTTTCTTATATTTAAACGATTAAATTAGTATTTCAATTCTCATTGAAATTATTATTTAAACTCTATAATTTAAATATGTACATGTCAGTATTATCACATAATTATAAAAGTTAATTAGAATGATCTATAATATAAAAATGAATCGCAAAAGCTGTTGGTAAGCGCATAACTCAACAACGCCTGGACCCATTTGGCCAATTTTTTTTTTTACATGTTCGTTGAAGTTCAAGGATGGTTTTTACGGCGAGAAAAATCTGAATAATTGCCGGAAAACCCCTTAAAACAGCCCTTTTCTATTTCCCATACAATTGTTTTCTATATAAACGTAGTACAAGTACATATTAAATTACAAGCATTCACTGTTGTCTAAGCAATGTAGGTGTGTTCCTAACGTCAAAGAGCGCATAGTCAAACTGTAACAGGACGAAATCTGTACATTAAATAGATTTTAAACATTTTAATTGGAGGATGCTTTACTAGCGATTTTACTAGCGTCTGTCTGTATCACGCCGAAACCACTTGAAATGATGGACTTGAATAAAATTTGGTATAGGAGCAGCTGATACTCCGGTTCAACATATGAGATAGTTTTCATCCCGGAATTCAGCACGGTTCCCTTGGGAGATAGTCAAAATGTGTATTTAGTTGTAATTCATTAACGCGTACTCAGAATCCATTCATTCTTTTTTTGTAAGAAAGGAGATACTTTAATGTTTATGATGTAATTTTTTCAAGTTCTTCGGTTCAGTAATCTATTGCTTCGTGATTGCAAGACAAGCAAACACTCAACGCAGACGAAGTCGCGGGAGTCAGCTAGACTAAACGGGCTAAAAACTAAACTAACTAAAACGAGCTTTATTGCTATTGTATTTGCTGGGTTCGTGACCCCAGCGCCACCTATCGATACAACTTACGGTGGCTTAAAACGATATCCACGGACATTAATATCGGAAACAATTATTGGTAATGACGGTTATCCACTGTATCGTCGACGAGCGACAGCAGACAATGGAAGATCAACAATTGTCAAATTAAATCAACAAGATATTGAAATAGATAATCGTTGGATTGTCCCATATTCACGCATTTTATCAAAGACCTTCAAAGCACACATCAAATCTTATCTACATAATCGTAGAATCTTGCCATTCAGTGAAATCTATTAAATACATTTGCAAATATGTAACCAAAGGGAGTGATATGGCTGTGATTGGAATTGGTGGAGAGAATTCCAATGATGAAGTTACACAATACCAAATGGGCCGCTATGTTAGTAGTAATGAAGCAGTATGGCCAATATTTTCTTTTCCTATTCATGAGAGACACCCTTCTGTTGTTCACTTAGCTGTGCATTTAGAAAATGGACAAAGAGTGTATTTTACAGCACAGAACGCAGTACAAAAAGCTGCTCAGCCACCACCTACTACATTAACCAGTTTTTTTGAGACATGCCAAAACGATGATTTTGCACAAACATTGCTATCTTCCAATTTTATGAAATGCCAAAATATTATACTTGGAATCAATCCTCAAGAAGATTTATAAGATGGAAACAAGGGAAACAAGTTCAAGGATACCCAGATGTGTATTCCACCGATGCCATTGGTCGAATTTATTCAGTACATCCAAGCAATGATAAATGTTTTTATTTACGACTGCTATTAGTCAATATACGTGGCCCAAAATCATTCCAACATTTACGAACTGTTGATGGTGAATTGTGTGGATCTTACAGGGAAGCCTGTCAACGTTTGCAATTGCTAGAAAATGACGCTCATTGGGATCAAACTCTCAATGATGCTGTAATATCATCACACGCTCATCAAATACGAACATTGTTTTCTATAATCATATCTACATGCTTCCCATCAAACCCAATTGATTTGTGGATCATGTGCAAAGATAATATGTGTGATTATATTTTGTATCAAATACGAAATAGAATGGGAAATCAAAATATACAAATAAGTGAAGAAATTTACAACGAAGCATTGATTTCAATTGAGGACATGTGCTTGATGATGTCAAACAAACAATTAATTCAATTAGGCCTGGCCGCGCCCAATCGCCCAATGCATGATGCTTTTAACCAAGAGTTGAATCGAGAAAAAATGTATGATCTCAACTCTTTAAAAGAATTATTTCAAACGAATCTTCCACTGTTGAATGAACAACAGAAGTATGTATTTGAAAATCTTATGAAAGTAATAAATGATGAAACTGGAGGGATTTACTTCTTAGATGCACCTGGTGGTACAGGAAAAACTGTTTTGATTTCATTAATATTAGCAACGATTCGCTCGCAAAATAAAATTGCACTAGCACTCGCTTCGTCGGGAATCGCAGCAACTTTGCTTGAAGGTGGTCGAACAGCCCATTCAGCATTAAAATTGCCATTAAATATGAAAAGCAATGAAACTCCAACCTGCAACATTTCTAAGAACTCTGCAATGGCAAAGGTCTTGCAGCAATGTAAATTAATTATTTGGGATGAATGCACGATGGCACATAAAAAATCTTTGGAGGCATTAGACAGAACATTAAAAGATATACGGAGCAATCATAACCAATTTGGTGGTGCAATGATTTTATTAGCAGGAGATTTTCGTCCAACATTGCCAGTGATTCCACGATCAACGCCAGCCGATGAACTCAATGCATGTCTAAAGTCCTCCAATTTGTGGAAACATGTCAAAGTACTTCATTTAAGCAAGAATATGCGTGTTGAGTTACAAAATGACCAATCTGGAAACATATTCTCTAAACAACTCATTGACATTGGTAATGGCAAATTTCCTATAGACATGTTGACTGGCTCCATTAACATTCCTCAAAGTTTTTGTCAGTTAACTGACGAAGCGACAGCGAACGAGCTATATTGGCTGCAAAAAAACATAGATCTAAATGAATTAAATTTAAAAATACAAGAACAGATTACAGGCGAATCTAGGATATATAAATCAGTTGATTCGGCTTCTAACCAAGATGATGTAGTGAACTATCCACCAGAATTTTTAAACTCGCTGGATTTGCCAGGATTGCCACCTCACAATCTTCAATTAAAGGTTGGATCGGTAGTTATAATGTTGCGAAATATCAACCAACCGCGTCTTTGCAACGGCACACGGTTAGCGATAAAAAAATTACTAAACAACGTGATAGAAGCAACTATACTGAAAGGAAAGTATAAAGGAGAAGACGTACTCATACCGCGCATCCCAATGATTCCGAATGATGTGCCGTTTGTCTTTAAACGACTACAGTTTCCAGTTCGGCTTGCTTTTGCTATGACCATAAACAAGTCCCAGGGGCAATCATTAAGTGTTTGTGGTATTAATCTTGAAAACCCATGTTTCTCACATGGTCAATTGTATGTTGCCTGTTCCCGTGTTGGAAAACCATCAGATTTGTTTGTCTATGCGCCAGATAATCAAACAAAAAACATCGTATATCACAAAGCACTACAATGAAAATAAAACTGATTTTTGTTAATAATTATGATTCATATGATTAACAATAAAGAGATTACTTATTTTTAAATGCTTATATATGTTTTATTTAATTATATTTCTTATTCACAACGCCCTATCACCAGGGTGACGGTTCTGTTCAGGTGAATTTTTTGCCCCGACTGTAAAATATGTAGGAACAAAAAAATTACACATTACAAATCATTTTGACAGGCTATATTTGGCAGTACGAAGTCTGCCGGGTCAGCTAGTGTATTATATATTTTTCATTATTTAACTCGTGAGGTGATGGTTATAACTAGACTAGCCAACTAAAAACTATAGCTAAGAGAGTTCCAATCGCGTCCAGGTCTAAATAGCTCTCAACAAAGTTAGCCGGGTTTTTTTTTACATAACTACCCATTTGTTGACGAACAAATAAATATTCATTACAAAAGAATTACAGATGTACTGTAGGTAGCATCATCTCTCGACTTCATTTATAAAGTTGTGATGTAATGCATTCCTTTTAAGCATTACCATAATCCCCACAAGTAGGTACAAGCCCTTAAATGCAAATGAAAGTATCTGGGTTAACGCGATATCAACTCCCAAGTGACAAGAGCCAGACGTATAGGATCGGTTACAAATGCCTAAATTAAAACCCGGCGCGGGTAATTTAAAACCATTTATGTTTAACGGTCCCACAACACTTGTGCAATCTATTTGAGCTACAACGGTAACTATATCATTGCACATTAAGCATAAACTGCTATAATCCGCGACAATCTTTAAACGAAACTGCAATCCAATATTGGTGTTGTCTCTAGAAGTTCAGTGTATTTTAAAACTAACCTTAATTGTAATATATATATTTTTTCTTTCGGACTGGCTATTAGCTGTGCTAACCCTATAAGTTGCGACAGCGTAAACGGGCTGTGCGCGAAGAAACTAAGGGAACGTCTGCATAAGGGGTGCCTGTGAGGCCGAACCACGGCATAGGCGACGTTTGGGATAACGGGGGGTCGGACGGTGATTGGTCCGTACGTCTCCGAAGCCATGGATGGAGCCCACGTCCGGATGACGTAAGATAGCAGGGACCTCGTTTTCGCCGGCGAAGACGGTGTGTACGTATGATTGTGTGTTAGTTGGTACGAGTATGTTATCAGTAGTTATCTTATCATCAAGGTCGTGAAGGATATGTTTAGGTCTCCTCTTTCGGAGAGGAGCGCTTAGGTCACGGGTGTAAAAAGAAGCCGCAACTACGAGAGGGTTGGGGTGTCGGATTGATTTCTCCAGATAGCTTTTAGAAAGTTTCTTAAAGTGCTGAGCAATAGTGTCTAGATCTAGATCTCTATGCAGATCTACGTTGCGCACGTACCAGGGACAGCCGGTTGGCGTGCGCATGAAACGATTCTGAATCGTTTGAAAGGTTTTATTCGTGGGACGAAGCGCTATGGCGACGCTCGCTTATGACAGGATTGGACGGATACAAGTTTTATATAATGTCACTTTGTGACAGATTATTAATCATGAAGTAGAAAGTATGTTAAGAACAAAACGGGCTTTCTGACTGACTACGTATGTGCGGTGAAAAGGACAGGCGACTATCAAAGGTTACACCTAGATATTGGACAGTGTGTTCCAATTGGACAGTGCATTCCAAAATTTAAATGTTATAGTTATTTTAGTAGGTATAAATACTTTCGTTAATGATATAATGACTTTGGGTATGAATTGTTGCTCTAGCTAAAAGCTCTTCAATAGTTTTAAGTGACAACGTGAGATACAACATCTCTATGCATATCTTCAAAACAGTAATAATTAAGCTAATTAAACAATATGTATAAATTACACTACAAAACTGTGTGGTTGTCGCGGATTATAAAATTAGCTTTTACCCAGTCACTCCACCCACGTTAACTAAGGGTTGGTCACAAAGATGTATATTTCCCCACAAATATGAATTTTAATTTTTTATTTTATCCTCATCTAAACGTCATATAATATGCTGTTTGGGGCAAGCTACATAAGATTGTTGTGCTAATAATATGACTATTTTATGAAGAATTATTTTTTTTGCTTATATTATATGTCTATAGAGAAATAACTGTATTTTTTAATTAAATATTTTCGAATTAATGGGTTATTATTAAAGGATAGGTATATATGCTTTTGCTAACTTTTAATCATCTACTAAACACATCTAAAAATAACTGTACAATTATTGTTATACTATTTTTAATTACCTTTCTTAACATTTCAATAATCAACGGGCCATTTCTTGGATAAAAAGTTACTAACTTAACCAGCCACGCAATTATAGTACATAAATTCTATTAGTTATTTAATATACGTCAAAATAGTTTATTTTTTCTTATATTGTTTTCGTCAATTTCTTTGTGAACTCTACTAGACATTAATTTTGAACTCTACTAGACATGGCAATAAAGAATCCACAAATCCTATAGCCATGTTTGCTGTACTTTTTGTTATGTGGTGAAACCTTTTGAACTTTGAAATAATGGTATGAAAAAATCAACTAAACAGTGTGTTTGCTTGATGTTATTATTTCTTTTTTAAAAATAAACAGAAAAACTAGAAACTATCAACTGTATCAATTAGCAGGGTAGGGAAGCTGAGTATAGTTGTTTAACATTACGACTTCTGCCAAATGTTATTAACAAGTAACATTGTTTTTAATTTTATTAATCATAAAACAATCTTGCTGATTTCACTTAATATTTAACTAGAACTTCTCTTTTTTTCTTTTCTTTTATGTTTATTTTATTTTAGTAAGTTGTTTTTGACTTTTTTCTGTTTACTTAGTTTATGTTATGCATGTAGTGTTTGCTTTAAAATGATTTAACATAAATCTTCCATGTAATTTAGCTGTAGATAATTTGAGTCATTTGTATAAATCGCTAGCAAACCTTATTCAAATAAATAAATAAATGTTTAATGCTATCTAAATTAGCTTTTGTTTCCTTCCTCAGTGTACCTAGTAATTTAATTAATTGCTGTAATTACCAAATTATAAATTAACCCTTTATAAGGCAGAGGAAACTAAAGGTGATAAGAATGAATATCAAACAAAAATTGAAAAATAATATTTATATGATGAAAATAATGTAAATTTTTTTTTGGAAAATCAATGGGAAATTTTTGGAAAATGTGGTGGCAATATAGTTGCCACGGCCCGTCAATAAAACGCCATTTTCAATAATAATCTCTTTATTTTATAAAAAAGATAAGCAAAGTAAATGCAGATCCATCTGGTAGTTCCCCGTTTTGGTATATTTTATATTTAGATCTGCTGACTATGAAATATATCAAAACAAGGAACCACACAAAGTGGCACTTTACATGTAGAGCATTGTATTTTCGATCTCTTGTTCCGTGTTTTTGTGCTACACACACGACAACGTCGCCATGAGTCCAACTGCTCATGTCGATGTTTGCCCACGTTTGCCAAGCGTATCTCTGCCGTCACGCCCACCATTTTTTGTCGATTGGTGGAGAGTTTTGGGCGTTTCATGGAATATTGTGGCTGGCTCTCCAGGCTTCTCTTTCTCGACGAATAATTGTTGATGAGACCACGGGCCAGACACAACCTAAAATGCAGTTGTGAAAGTGGATTGTGTACCCTTTTGTTTTTAGAGTAGAGTAAAAATGAATTTGTGATGGCCAAGTCTACACAAAAATAGAAAATTCGGAGCCACCACCTCTTGCTTCTCCTTCCAACTTCGTAAGTGCTCCGCAGCTGATCAAATCGGTCTACTCCGCCCATGCGCTCTGTATACTGTAGTATGGTTAGTGGACATTGAATAGCTTTTTTAGAACCATCTTTCTGAGTTCGGTCACAGAATGTTTTATTTATTTTTGGATGAAAGGCAGTAGTGAGAAGTGTAACAAGTTTTGTGTCTTGCCACATTACAAATGCAACATTATTTTTGGTGCGCCATCTAAAATCGCCTCTTGCCAAAGATATTTTTTGATTTCTTGGTAAATTCTTTTTTTTCTGATTTTTCAATAGGAGTGGTAGGTCTGATCTATTGCTGACTGTAGATGTGGCGTATATACCATTATTGAATAGATATTGCAATATTTCATAGGATGCGAAAAAGTTATCGAAAGTCACATGTCCACGGAACCCCTCATCTATTAGCTTCTGTGTAAGAGATTTGACAACATTGGCTCCTAATCCGAATTCTGTTGATTGGTCATCACGTTTCCCTGTGTAAACTTCGAACTCAAAAACATAGCCAGTTTCGCTGTCTGCTCTAGTCCACACTTTATACCCTCTTTTTATGGGTTTTAGTGGCATATATTGTTTTAGTGACGATCTGCCTTTGAATTGTATCATTGACTCATCTATAGATTGGGAAGTTGTGGTTTTCGCAGTACTTTGACAAGCTTTGTTGAGCATCTCAAGAAGCGGGCGAACTTTGTACAATTTATCATAACCAGGTGTTCCTCTCGGCGGCGCCTTCGAATTGTCGTTCAAATGTAAGTTTTCTAATACCTTCTTGAATCGTTTACATGTCATAACTGATGCTATCTCATTCACACGAAAAAATGGATCACTTGACCAATATAAATCTATAGTTGGCAGTGGGTGGAGTCCCATCAAAATAATAATGCCTAGAAAAGCCTTTATTTCAGCATCATAAACATGTGTCCAGCCACGGCTTCGTTTTTGCTCAGCGTAAATATTAGTTTGTTGTACAGTGTGATCTATTAGGTTGTGGTCAAAAATATGCGTAAAATAAGCAACAGGTCTGGTTCTACTAGGCATAAATTGTTTGCTTTCTAAGTGTACGCTATCAAAGTATTCTATATCGGGATTCTGTGGGTAAAGAACCTTCTTCCATTCATCTTCTTCAGTATCTGACTCATCTGTGTCAGACATTATGGCTGTAGTTGGTACTGAAGATATTGGTATTGGAGTTACGACACAGGGACGACAAAGGAGAGGAACTGCTGGAGACGAAGATTCGCTGACACGAAAGCGGCGCCTATCCAAATGAAGACCGGACATCGATGGTTGAACTTCAGCAGAGCTTGTTGAAGGCTGTTCAGTATTTATACTATTTGATGAAGCTGAGTCTACAAGCTCCTGACGCGGCGCCTCCTCAACTCCGGAACAAGAAAGGACAGTATCAATATCAAAATCATTCAATATATTTCTGATATCTATGTCGGTAAAAGTCTCTGGTTCAGGTTCACATTCATCGTCAGAAACCTCAGGATCATCAGGAAGACCAAATAAACGCTCTAATTCATCCTCGATTGCTTCATCGTCCAAAAATCGCGGCATTTTTATCTACAAAAGAAAAAACAAGAACTCGAACACCAAGCCAAGCACCACAAACCATAAGGCAGTGGCAATTATATTGCCACCTAAAGAAATTGCATTTTATTGCGAGCAGTCAACCCAAACTTGAAAAATACAGACTTATGTTATCGTTGTTGCCCCAATGCGTTGAAATAATGAATAAAACTTACCGAAACAGAAGCACAATTTCGAGATGGAACTAGCTTTGTAAAAATCTCTGAGAAACCGCCAACTTTCTAACTTACGTCAACTTCAAATGACAGTTATGACGTTTGACAATGTAAAAAAACAGGTTTGACACTGAAATATATTTCACAGTATTCCATACAGATAAAATAAATCGAATAAAATTCAAAATGTCACCAAATAATCGACTAAAAACATGGTGGCAACATAGGTGCCACTACCTTAAAAAGGGTTAATTAGTTTACCGATACATGCCCAACAATTTGAAATTATGTTTTAAGTAACTATAACTTATCCCTTATCAAGGGCATTGTTTTATGACAGGATGGAATGCTCCTTTTTTAGAACTGGTCAACCATAGGTATAACCCTTCAAATGGTGGGTAGAATATAAAAAAAAGTTTAATAATAAAAAGGGTATAAATACTTTAGTATGGAGCCTGGCTTTACCATGTCTACCATTTTAGCAAAATAGTGGCCCTGAAAATAACCAGTAATTAAATCACTGTTGGTATTCATCAAGACAGGAGTATTGTAAACACGATAATCAACTAAGTGTCACTACAACAATTCAAACCAAGTGTCAATAGAAACAATACCATGCCGTAATACCATGGTTGTAAGAATGCATCAAACTCATGTTTTTTTGGATCATAAAATAGTGCCAGGTCAACTCAAAATATTGTGGTGTATACCTGCCTGCGTTTAATTATTCTACTGTCTAGTTCTAATTTTCTCTGGCAGAGCTTCTTTCCGAAGCTCGCCAAACAGCCTGGTCACGCTGTGGCAACCAATAGGGTTTGTACGGCTAATAGACAGTCCGGGAAAAAAATGTCTAGTTCTACAACTGAGGCTCCTTTCCCTCTTAAGATGTGCTACGTTGCTAAGCCATAGATGTCTGCGAACCCTCCAGTTAGAATGCATGATTGCAGTGCTTAGCTCTGGTAGAAAAGTAGTTCAGCAAGGGATCCTTTTATTGAAAGACATACTGTTAAGCCCACCAATTGGATATACAGACATACATAGTTTAGCAACGTAGGAAATCTTTGGTTTGGAAGCCAAAGAGAGAGATCTAGAACCAGCTAGTAAAATAATCTTCTGTTATATCTCTGAAATATGATAGGATAAATATTAATATTTACTATCTTGTCCGCATGTTAATAAATCCTGTCTATATCATTATTCAATCTGAATAATTATAAATTATTCCAGTGAAATGGTTTTGATCTACTTTTCTTTGCAATCATCACGTGAGTTTGAAACTTTGTACTTCTTAACAATACTTTTTTAAGTAGGGTATATCAGGAAGTTAATAAGAAAACTGACACGTCTTTGTCGTAAAGTTAAACCAGTTTCTTCTGTAATAAATCGAATTATTCAAACACCATAGTCCATTCATGTTTTCACATTGGGTTTATGTAGAATAAGCAACGAGCGCAATTCTAATGACGAATCTAAAGATAAACAAATGATTACTTACGTTTCGTTCGTTTGTTGTTGTGAGAAGGGGATAAAATAAAGATTCATAAACAAAACACAACACAAAAAGTATCACACACACAGCATTAATTAACACTATCCCGGCGGGCCGGGCGTACTCCAGTCCAAAGAGAATATAATCACTACGTTCCAGCCAGTGTATAAGTCCAAACTTTTCACTCTTCAGTCTTCAGTTGAGATTGGGATGCATTGGTCTTGTCAAAAAAGATTCTGTTCATTTCATTCAAATAATTCGCTCAAATTACCACAGATATAACAACTAAAACATGAAGAAAATATGGGAGACGCCCATGTAAACAAGATATTAAATTATAAAAACGGGCAACCCTATCTTTAAAATTTTAGAAAGTTATTAATATCGACATCTAGTTTATTGTAAAGACATTCTCTGAAGTAGTTATGTTATATGTCCATAGATGGCAGAAATACTTTTAATATAAAGCGACACCTAGCATCGAGTAGGTAGCACTGTTTAAATGCAACGTTTGCGGCTGAATTTGTTCGTCTACTCGTCTAGAGATGCCGCAACTGACGATGGATAAAAAAACTATTTAGTATTATTATAATAAAATAAATTATATTAGAAAATATTTCGCACATAATAAATTGCCTTTTTTAAGATTCAATAATCCAAGTAAAGCTGCGTAGATAAAAACCTGTTTTCTACTTTTTGATATTAGCAACAATACTATGATATTAGAGACTTATTGTGTTCAATGTAATGGAAAAGTAGGTAACTTCATGATGCCTATGTATCTACTACCTAAATTTTGCGTGTTCAAATTTCATGTAATCGATGTTGTATTTAGTGCTACTCTCATTGAAAGACTTTTTAAAACAAATTAATTCCTGGAAAACTAAAATTAAATCACAATCAGCTTTCAAAAGATCCAATATCGTTTATTTACATCAGCTAATGGTCGTCAATTTTTTTTTGCTAGCATGGAATCCTTATCATTTCGATTATCAATTTTTATAGTCGATATCGACTATTAGGTATCATCTTATATTATATCGGTTATAACTATATTCAAAATTTTGCATGTCACAATCACAGAATATTTATACCAAAATGGTTACTATTTAATAACTTCTACCTTTAACTTAGCTTTATAAACTGGACATTGGCTAATCTGTGTAAAGCCATAAAACGAGAAAAAAAAAACTTAGCTTTAACCTAAGGTAATCTCGAGACTTTGCACATAATATTATATCTAAGTTATAGTGCTGAATTGTCGACTTTAATTTATTGAACTATTCGCAATTAAGACTAATTTTTATCTATCCATCTTATATAATAATTATATCTAAAATACTATAGACAACCGACGACATTAGCATGACACTATGATAATGAGTACAGCTTAATTTCTCAGATCTCGTAGACACATGAATATAAGATAAAATGTAATGAAACATATGCACCCGAATTTTGGATGACAGTAAAAAAACGGATAAAGTAAATAATTCTCAATCCCCATGAATGCAATAGCAGTTAGTAAACTGAGTTCACTGGCGCCATTAATACATATTGTACATAACCTAAACTTTTTTAATAACCAAGTCAACTTGGTTATTAAAAAAAAAGTTTTATTAGTAAGAGGGATTGTCAAGATATAAATCTAAAACACATGGGCGACGGAACGAAAATAATGAGTCCCTTCAGAATAGATGAAAGCTGAAGATACGGGTCTTCAATGTCCGGCGATGACAACTGTAGGACAGGTCGTTATAGCCAGGAGGCCGCGCCCGTGGGAATAGCAACACATGTAGAAAAAAAACTGTAGTAATTTTTTAAATATTTTTCATATTTTATAATTTTTTTTTTGTGTTAAAAAGTGATTTTGTTTTTATCGTGCATAAGTATTTGCCTGATAATTTTTTCTTTCTCCGGTACGTAATTTGTGTTTTATTCTATATAATATGTTAAAATAACAGTTTGCAAACGTTTATTAATTTCAGTTAGTAACAAAAAATATAAAAGTAAAATTGAAAGAACGAAACTCCAATTACTCATTATAAAATTTCTCAAATATCAAACGTGGTAATGAAACCCTTTTTATTCCCCCTTCTTTACAAATTAACTGAAATACATTGTCACGTTTGCAAACTTGCATTAGGGAACCAACATTTGTATGTTATCTTCACTTTGTGATTTTTTCCATCGAAAAGAATTGTTGTTTAAAAAAGTTGCTAATTTTCATGTTTTGAAACGAGCTCGTAAAATTAGCCCCTTTATTTTTTCTTGCGCCGTTGTGCAATCACGCGGTGAAAGTCCGGCTTCAGTTGGTTTGAAAGAAATTCAAAAAACTCACGTTTTTCTTTTGTTGAATGTTAGCCAAAGTTGCCCCCTGTTCTGCAATAGCGGAAACTTAAGAAAACGTGAAATAAACTTCTTAAACGTGCGCACGGTTGCGAAACTTCTTTTAAAACAAAAAATTGAAAAATACATTTTGTAAAGAGCATTTGTATGGGGTTTTTTTTACTGTTATATAGCTTTAAGCATAAACATAAATTCAAAATAATCTTTATTCAAATAGTCCTTAAAAAGGTACTTTTGACACGTCAATAATTTACATAGTAGTTATTTCATACATAATTATATGGGGCGTATATATATATATGTCAGGAGCATTCTGCATTAATCTTGTAAATGTCGAGTTCCATCAGATCAAAGTCTAGAGCGCTTACGATCCTTAGCACGAAAGCGGATAAGATGAGGTTTGAACGCGAGCTTTCCTCGAACTGTAAGGCACTGACTTTAGGAAGATATTAGAATCATTAATATGGATGGTACAGAAATTCATTATTCGTCGTCGTCGATCGTGCCCAAAGTGCATCTGATATACTAAAAATAAAGCTGAAGAAAGCTTTGTATTGAGGCACTGCGACTTTTGTAGGGTTTAAATCGTCTCTCTATTGCATTATCAATAATCACGGACCATGAAAGGAGAACATCGTTTGATGTGTCGATGATATCTTGAAGTAACAATGTTTCACTTCACTGTCAATTATTGGTTCTGCACCGGAGTAGTCACTAAGTGTTAAAGTGTGACCAGATCTGAGGAAGCAAAGTACTACGAATAAATAAAACTTTTATAATTGTGATTTATGTTTATTTAAGTCTTAATTTATTTGTCTCTTCATCCGAGCGTCAAATGTAAACATAAATTGTTAATAGCGGTGAATTGGGCCCCAATATACAGGATTACCTAGTGTGTGTCCCAAGTTTGTAAAGTTGTTTTTTGGAAAAATAAATATTTTTAATTTTTGTCATATCTCAAATATATCAACTTCTGTACCCGTCTGTCTGTAGTCTGTCTTTTATGTCGTTTAAGTCATATATGCTCGTATATGGGAATTAAGTCAAACTTATTCAGGTGTGCTCAAAATTAAATCGTGCGTGAATATATATGAGTTTAGCATAAACGTTTAGACAGGCGTGTACGAACATTTGCATTATGTCGTCGGGCATCCATCGGAGCAGAAAACTTACAATTAATATTAAAACATGCGCAATAAAATAAAGGCAAGCAGTCGGAAAGTATCCGCGTCACTCGAGCAGTGCTTTTGACATGGCTATTATATCACAACACGAGATAAACGTCTTATCTGCAACAAAGACAGCGCCCGAATATCCATCTTGTATTTAATGGCATTCGGTTCAATTTTCTGGAATGGATACTGACGGAGATGCTTAAAAATTACTTGTGTATCACAGGCGATGAACACAGCGATGCAAATGATGAGAGTATTCGGTTTTGTTATACCTACGAAATGTAATGCGGGGTGCGCAATACAAGCCGGCTTACAAGCTTATAAAATGTTGTTTCCTTACGATAAGTGGGCTGGATCATGGTGGGGGCCAATTATATTGTAGGTAGGTAGGTAGGCATTCATATCTACACCCTCGACCCGAACGCACCTCTCATACAGAGGCGACCAAAGAACCTTCTTGAACTTAACAATAAGTACGGCGAGCGGACGACCGCGTACTTGGTTCCTCGATTCATGAACCAACTAACTTCAGCGTTCCAAAAATTACATATTAAAAACGTCAAACAGAAATTAAAAGAATATTTTTTAGCTGAGTTGGGCGGTTAAATCATTTGTTTGAACCGTCTAAGTCAGTTAAAAAAGGTTATTTTCATGCCTAATATGCTTACTCAATTCCTCTAGTTTTAAGCCGTTAAGTTGCAGACTAGAACCGATGACAAACCTCTTCGGTTTTTTCGGTGCCGTTATTGTTATATGAATTATATTTCCTTTTTATATCAATAACTTATATTAATTAAAAAAAAAAAACTGGAAGGCCGACTGATAATATGACAACGCTTCCCAGGAACACATGTCACACAACAGAAAACAGCGTCTTCGCCGGCGAAGACGAGATCCCCGATATCTGACGTCATCCGGACGTGGTTCTCACCCACGGTCACGAGGGCGCTCGGACTGATACACCAGTCCAACAAACCCAAAAAGTCCCAACGTCACCCTAAGTCGAGGTCAGAAGACCTCAGAGTCTCACAGGCCCACGTTCTCCCAGAAGTCGTCGAGCCCAATTTTTTTTTTTCATTACAATCTAAAATCTTCAGATAGCAGTTAATCAGCAGTATTATTAGTACTGTTCGTTTCCTACCCTTCCCTGTCGATAAGGATAGCGCAAGTAAATTCAATCTGCTTTCCAAGTTTAGATTTGTTTCATCATCATCATCATGATCAACCCATTACCTTCTCACTACAGAGCACGGGTCTCCTCTCAATATGAGAAGGGTTTGGCCATAGTCCACCTCGCTGGCCATGTGCGGATTGGCAGACTTCACACGCTTTTGAGCACATTATGGAGAACTCTCAGGCGTGCAGGTTTCCTCACGATATTTTCCTTCACAGTTGAAGTAAGTGATATTTTAATTGTATTAAAAACGCACATGACTCCGAAAAGTTAGAGGTGCGTGCCCGGATTCGAACCGCCGACCTCTGAATAGAGGCTGACGCCCTAACCATTAGGCTATCACCGCTTCTAAATTTGTTTATACTTTGTTTATTAACATCGGGCATAACAATCGTATTTTGGTACACGTATATGTAACGTTCCATTTTTGGTAGGGCTATAAAATGTAAAACATATTTTTGCAATCCGAAAGCAAGATGCAGTGATTTTTTGTAGACTGAGTTATAATAGGTTTTACACAGTAGGTGGAATATAAAACGAGCATTGGTCTGGGAGCGTTCCTTAGACACCACCTCGACGTCTAAGCAATCAGCGCAAGTGCACGCATCAGTCCAGTATGTAAATGTATCTGAAGTGAGATTTCTAATGTAATTGACGGATGGAAATGAGATTGTTTCGACCATACCCGCTGCAGAACTAAACCCTCTGGTGATTTTAACACGGTTCGCTGGGGGTGAATGTAAATTATATCGATTTTGAATACGGAATTTTCTACTTAAAATTCATTGTTTCGTGCTATTAAACTGTATACGTATACACACCAAAGGCGTTAGGTTTGCACCCTAAGTCTGTAGCTATCTTTATAACTAACTATTCTTAATTACAGGTGACGAGTTTGTGGGAACTGTCTCGCTGGTTCAGTAGTTCATATATTGTGTTCGATTTGGGTTAAAATATAGCTGATTACTTAAACTAGCCCAGAGACGACCTCGCATTATAAAGTTGGAGGTCCTGAGTTCGATTCCTGACTCGAGTCTGGTCTGGCCTACCGACAAGAGATATAGCGTTCCGGCACGATATCGGGTAGAAACCAATTAGGAGTGTGGGCTTATCATACCCCTCACAGGTAGCCCGCTACCATCCTAGACTACATACTTACCACCAAGTCAAGCCGTCAAGTGTTAACTGTAGTATATACAAAAAAAAAGTTTAGAAATTGGCTCCCATGCTTCAGAGATCTCCTCACATTGTCTGTCCCGGTTGTTATGGATGGTTGTTTCACTGTGTTCGGGAATTATCACTATAACACATAAGGGGAGTGTGGCGGGAATGTGTTCTAAATTCCTCTCGCCTATGGGTAAGTAGGCTTGTCTTCAGCAGTGGGACAGTAAGCTGGTAATGAGTAAGTAGATATATTACACAGACAAAGCTTACAAGCTTGGTGACTATTCAAGTTGTCACTTGGAAACTTCTAATTTTCTATTGCAAGAAATATTTTCTTGTTAATGAATGTTGTTTTCTTTTTAATTTTTGTTAAATCAGTACCATGATATCGTTAATATCTCTCTGGTCGATCAAAAAAATTGTGGTTTTCCAGTATTATACTATTAATCTTAGCCGTCTGCACCATGCTCCATATAAACTATGTCAAACGCATTATTTTTTTTTTTCTTGCTCTTATCCCACATTAACTTGGGTCGGCTCAACGCGTCTTCTTCTTCCAATCACTTCTATCAGCCGTCATCTCAATATCCACGTCTTTTACATTCATATCCTCTTTTACACAATCTTTGGTCTTCCTCTACTTCTTTGCCCTTTCACATAGAAATATGAAAGTAGTATTACAAAAGGGAATTTGAAAAAAGTTTTCCCTTCACGTCTTAATAGAAATAAAATTTCGTTTGGTTAAGTGCAATATAACTAATAACTGCAATACATATCATCAATAATTCAGAACCGTGGCCTAAAGATAGTTGATTAATTTAAAAAAAACTCGCATTAAATGCAGCATCCATAATTACCATGAGGATTTACCCACGATAAAAAAAAAATCCATAATTACAACGTAAACTGTTATTATTTTACATATTTTCCAATATGTTTGAAGGAGCGAGCCCGAAATAAATTGACTGACAATTTACTGCCCGTACCGGGTTTGTTTTCGACGTAATGTTACGAGTATATCATACAGTGAAATATCAAAAATGTGTCTATACAAGTTAATATCGCAGAATTGTGTCTATGTAACGAAATAACTGGCTCTTTTTAAACTTATTTATATCCATACTTTTTTTCTGTTGCACCACAAATTAGCATCTCACCTGATGGTAAGAGATGATGCGCTCTGAGATGGTAGCGGGCTAACCTGTTAGGGGTATGGTAAGCCAAAACTCCTAGTTGATTTCCACATGACATCGGTCCGGAACGCTTAATCGCTTTGCGACACGTCTTTGTCGGTAGGGTGTTAACTAGCCACGGCCGAAGCCTCCCACCAGATACTAACACTAATTTATAAAGAAGTATAATAATACTTCTTAATTTGTTCAAATTCGTTCTACATAACATATCTACTAACTAATATCTTTATCTTTAATCATACTTAATATTATAAATTTGAATATAAGTTTGTTTGTAGAAACTATTAAATTATGAAACTTGGTACACATTATTATTCTTGGAGGTATTGGATAATTACAAAATATAAATGATTTGTTATAATATAGTTATTATATTGATTTATTTCTATGGTAATGATTTCTGATGCTCATTTATGGCTTCAATGCGAGCGAAGCCGCGGGTAAAAGCTAGTAATGTTATAAACGCGAAAGTTTATATTTATGGCTCTATGGATGTTTTGATTATAAAGTAGGGTCTAGTCTGGGAAGCTTCGGCCGTGGCTATCTACCACCCTACCGACTAAGATGTGTCACCAAGCGAATTAGAGTTCCGGTACGATGATTACGTATGTTACCTACCCTTAACAGGTTAGCCCGCTACCACCCTAGACTGCATCATCACTTACCACCAGGTGAGATAGCTTTCAAGGGCTAACTTGTAGTGTTTAAAAAATAAATAAACTGTTAAAATAAATAAATTGTTACTCTTTCACGCAAAAAGTACTGAACCAATTGGATTGAAATGCAGATAGTTTACATCCTGAATCAACATTAAGGCTACTTTTTATCCCGGAAAAATGTACGCTTCCTGCGGGATTTGAATCCTTGTGCAACATCTAGTTAACATTATAATAAATGCAAATGTGTTTGTTTGTTACTATGTCTGTACTCGGATCAACCGTTACTCTGATCTCGATGTATTTAGTACAGAGATAACTGACATCTTGTTATCAGTCAAATCATGCGCGCTGTATGTCAAGTCTAATAGAACGAGATGTGCAAGATACAGACAATAGATTTAACTATTACACAGACATGAGGCGTTTAGAGAGTATTTTTTTTGTATCCTGAAAAGGTATCCGGTAACTTTTTGGCTATTAAATAAAACACATTTCTTTATAACCGAGATTGATGGACCAATGTTATATTCCTTGACATAGGCAATTTTATTACTCCAGTCTAAAATCCTAAACAATAAGAGTAGTTAACAATAAAAGCAGTGGTAACATGCACTTATGGTTTTCAATCCGACACCCCAACCCTCTCGTAGTTGCGGCTTCTTTTTACTCCCCCGACCCTGACGATCAGATGACTACTGACAACATACTCGTACCACCTACCACACAATCATACGCTACACGCCGTCTTCGCCGGCGAAGACGAGGTGCCCGCTATCATGCGTCATCCGGACGTGGGCTCCATCCACGGCCTCAGAGACGTACGGACCACTCACCGTCCGACTCCCCCGTTATCCCAAACGTCGCCTAAGCCGAGGTTCAGCCTCAAAGGAGGCGCCCTTAGGCAGACGTCCCCTTAGTTTCTTCGAGTCCTAGGGCTCAAAATTACTTCTGGCTGAGCTTCTTTCCGAAGCTCGCCAAACAGCCCGGTTATGCTGTGGCAACCAATAGGGTACCAATAGGGTTAGTACAGGTAATAGACAGCCCGAAAAAAAACTGATGGTTTCTTCATGAAACGGCAGAATCGATTTCAACGTGACTATCAGACAGTAAGGAAATTTGCAAAGCTTTTAATTTATTGAGAACAATGTTACAAGTAGCGTAAACACTTGAAAACGATGATCCTGTATAAGTTTAGACAGTGTTGCAGTAATCATCACATACGTTTACGTTACCTCATATTTCGTGAAGATCCGGTGAAAATCACTTAAGGTACAGATTTTCATAGCGGACGGCGGCCAACTCTTTGCTTAAGACTTAACGATACTTAAAACATGCCTTGTACTCGTAAATCAAATGCTTTAGTTAACTAATAATTCGATTTCGACTCTTGTTTGATCCATAATTACTATTCCTTCATAATGATAGATATTTTGTAACTCTCCTTCAAACTCTCAATGAGTATAGATTTTTGTGGATATTTTTTTTAATTAACTCCATGGGAACTACTTTAGAATGCAACTCGGGTAGATTTAAATTAAACCTGATATTTTTCTTAATGTTGTTAAAAACTCCCCGTCTCCAATGCTCGCGGCCATCATGGTCTGGGGGCCACTTGCGAGCCAATTCCCTTTTAGCAACCCTATTGTTACGATAATATTCAATGAGTAGCTATAATAGGCACTTGTGAAGTTTCAACAGCAATCAGTCTCGCTTTTATCTGCACATAGCCTAGATCAAATATTAATTAGTGATAGAAGCTGTGGGATGGATACTGTCAATTTAAAATAAAAGCAACTGAATCCCTGAATCCGTCACTTCGTGTGTGTGTGTATGTGAATGGGTGTGTGCGTATATGTAAATGTGTGCTTGTGCTTTTGGCAACTGTGTTTTACATAAGAGTACTAATAATCATTTAGTTAACAGTTCTTGTGATATTCGTGTGAGTCATTCTATTTATTTATTTTGAAAACAATGCGAAGCTTAAATGTTTCCTGTAAATAGGGGTTGCCTGGAAGAGATCACTTGCATTATGTCATTTTTCATTTTTGTTTTTGTATGCTTTGTGTTGTGTGTGTGATCGCGAGGCCGCTCAAAAACCAGATGGGCAGACCAGCTGAGGGACTCTAAGTGCAAATTTCACACAATTGCAAGACTAGCCTCCGATAGAAGCCGGTGGAAACAATCAATCCGCACGAGGTTGCAAGGACACCAGGACCACGATCTTCAGTAATGAAGGAACGACTAGAGAGAGAGAGAGAGTGTTGTGTATAATAAAGAGTTTTTATTATTTATTATTAAGCTTTCTAATGTGCACCCCTTATTTTTTACTCATAAATAAAAGTTTAAGGAAGCTGGTGTGTACGCATAAATTCACACAATATTTTAATACACTCGCCCATAAAAACGCGACCAAGCTCATAGAAGGGTGAGCTAGAACCCCACTTACTTTATTACTACAATGACTTGACATTTATTATCAGTACCCATAGCACGACTCGCCAAAGTTAATGGTTTTCGACAATCGAAATACTAGGTGTGTAACTTCGAATAGAAAGGTCAAGAGAACCGATTTTAAACGCAAATTTAACTTGAATCTGCGGTTCTATTTATTATGCGGGTTTTAGCTGAAACTTATTGACGTGTATTATATTTGTTAATAATCGACGTTGTACACCCGTTCTGAATGGTGATATAGACATAATGTTTCTGCATATATAAGACTAGTAAACAATGAAAAATAAGACGTACTGGTTGCATAACTTAATAAATAAGTTTTCTTTCTTTCTTTTATATGTGATAACAGTCGAAGAAGTCGAATAGGTGTAACGTTGTAGGTTTAACTTGTACATGCCTCTCTTTTATAAGAGTGGAAACTTGTGCCCGCCATTGCTGTTTTACAGGTTGAGTATGGCGTCCGAGGCTCTTGTCTAATTCGGCATAGGTTTTTACGAAGTTAATATTTTTGGATAGTGGAATCATTAAATCCGATTTTTTTACATCTCGTCAACAAAAGTCGCGATCCTTGCGTGGTGAGGAATTTCGTACTAAGGGAACAGTTATGAAAATAAATTTGCTCGCGTGAAAAAAAGCGAGAAATGAATGAAGCTCAGTTGGCCGCGTAGGAAATGTTTAACGCTTAATTATGTAATATATTTGATATTTTGGCTGTTTGTTGCATTTTATGACGATTTGCGTCGTTGCCCACCGTTTACTTTTATGAAGTCTTTATTAAATAGGTCGTTTTGCTTGACGATTTCCGGGTTACATATGGGTACGAGGGTTATACGACTATGATTCTGTCTGCGTTTATGGCGAACTATATAAAAAGAACTGGCAAGTGCAAGCCACACTTGCGCACCAAGGGTTTCGTACCTTCTTCAAGGAAATAGTTCAATAGTTATTGGGCTAAATAATTATTAGACCTAACAAATACCCGCGAAACTCGTGGTTCGCTTTTTTCGCTGTCTAAAGTGTTCGTCTGCTTGCAAAGTCACATAAGAGTTGCGTCAAAATAGGGTCAGCCGTTCTAAGAAATACTCCGCGCAAAGATGGACAAAAATGTTTCCGTCATGTTCTTATCTCCAGATATGTTCAATCAACGTATTATTATTATCAGCATTTTTTTTTTTTTTATCTACTACAAGTTAGCCCTTGACGGCAATCCCACCTGATGGTAAGTGATGATGCAGTCTAAGATGGTAGCGGGCTAACCTGTTAGGGGTATGGTAAACCCACACTCCTAATTAGTTTCTACGCGACATCGTGCCGGAACGCTAAAAGAAATCATAAAAAGAAATCTTCACTTCAAAACATGTTTAAGATTTTAAGGCTTATTTATTTTTATTTGCTGGGACTGTTATATTTGTAATACATGATTGATTTGAACCAGTTCAATTCACAAATAAAAAAACAATACAACAATAGACGCTACAAGTTTGATAAGGCGAAAGCAAGATCCATGTAGATAAGTTGAAAATAAAAATAAAAAAATTGTTTGCTACAAAAGTTATTTGCTTATTTAGATATCTAATTTTTTCACTTAACTGACGTTGGATCTACTGGCTTTCAATTTTACTGCACTTTCGGCCAATATCGTGTGGACTTTCGTGACCAGCCCGTGTTTGTGAGGTTTAACACCTTATAAATCTCGCTGTAAAAATACACTGTTGCCCTACAGTTGTTTCGGCTTCATTACATGCTTCTTTCGGCGGAGTGGCACTAAAAAAGGGCACAGTTTCATATAGTTACATCGTAGATTAGAATTCAATGTAAGAAATACATTGTTTACAAAACATTTCCTCGTAGACTTTGTTATTTATTAAAAAACGATGGTATTATCAAAATTCAATGTAAGAAATATAGTGTTTACAAAACATGCCCTCTTAAACTTTGTTATTTATCATAAAATCTATGGTATTATCAAAATTCAATGTAAGAAATACATTGTTTACAAAACATTTCCTCGTAGACTTTGTTACTTATCAAAAAATCTATGGTATTATCAAAATTCAATGTAAGAAATACATTGTTTACAAAACATTACCTCGCACTCTTTGTTATCTATCAAAAAATCGATGGTATTATCGAAATTCGTGTTTTTTTACATCTAAAACAATACAATTTTTTTTTACATTGTGATAACCTACTAGCTAGTATTTATTTAATTATGTATATAAAACTTTATTGCAAACTTATATTTTGCGACCTTATCACTAATAGTGATCTCTTCCAGGCCATATGAGTGGAGCCAATGAGTTAACAGTTAGACGAGAAGTTGCAATAGTTAAATATACATACACACTAATAACTCAATCCGACACCCCAACCCTCTCGTAGTTGCGGCTTCTTTTTACTCCCCCGACCTAAGCGCTCCTCTCCGAAAGAGGAGACCTAAACATATCCTTCATGACCCTGACGATCAGATAACTACTGACAACCTACTCGTACTACCTACCACACAATCACACGCTACACACCGTCTTCGCCGGCGAAGACGTGGTCCCCGCTATCTTACGTCATCCGAACGTGGGCTTCATCCACGGCCTCGGAGACGTACGGACCACTCATCATACGACCCCCCCGTTATCCCAAATGTCGCTTAAGCCGAGGTTCGGCCTCACAGGAGGCGCCCTTAGGCAGACGTTCCCTTAGTTTCTTCGAGCCCTAGGGCTCATTATTTCTTCTGGCAGAGCTTCTTTCCGAAGCTCGCCATCAGCACGGTTACGCTGTGGCAACCAATAGGGTTAGCACAGCTAATAGACAGTCCGAAAAAAAAACACTAATGCTACTAAATATATATATGTAGTAGTACTTACTATAAATATAAATAAATAAAGGGTATATTAAAAATACCAATGCAGAAATTATTTTAGGTCGCTTTTATTAGCCATTTTAAAGCCTTAGACCGATTACAGCCGAACCTTTGGCCGAAGATTGGGCGGGGAGTCCTAACAGTTTTTTTGTGTTTGCGTAAATCTTAATGCGCGTTTACGAGGACTTACATGTGTTGATAAAGTTACAAGATGTAGCGATTTCATTTTATCACAGTAATCAAGCTAGTTTCTTTAAAATTACTGCCTTGCTTTGCTATAACGTGTAACATTAAAATAACATGGTTTTGATATACATTTGATATAAATATGTTAGTATTAGGATTCGTTTTTCGATATAAAAATATATGTCGAGTTAAGGCCGTCCGAGTTGTTTTTAGTAAGGGTGACGTCAGCAATGCTGACGTTTGACGTACGATTTTGTTTACTTTCGCTCATAGTAATTAGAACCACAACTTGCGGGATTACACTTTTAATGCGACCATAATTAAGAGGTCCGAACGGTCCGACGTCTCGAGCGAGAATGCCACGAAAGGCAATAACCGCTCGTATTTATAGCAAAGCCTGCTTGTACAAAATTGATTGCTACATTCTAAATACACTGATTAGCAAAGAAATTATTAATTAGTGATTTAAAAAGCTTAAATGTGGGTTAATAACTCCTTCGCGCCGAAATATATGTTTTCTTGTACGCTGGCTGGGCCGCGGTCGAGTGCATCAGTGTTCCCGTGACCCAAACACCAGGCGACGCGAAGGAGCATCGCTGGGTTTTAGTGGGTATTCTGGTCGCCAGCCTGGCCGCCGGGGAGTCCCACATACCCCGTCGGAAGCGGCGCAGTCTTGCCTGCGTCGCCTCCGGAGGGGATGCGTAAAAGCATTTCCCAGCGGGGAAAAAAAAAAAAAATGTTTTCTTGTACAGTCTATCTCTTTCTCCAATTTCTGTTATGTATAAATTCTGCTAAGAGGCTTTAGCGTTTAAAGGTACCCTCAAAATAATAATATCAGTACCGCAGTATTGATCAAGTGAATTGATGACGATGATGATGATGATGATGAGTGTTATATATTAGACCAGCATTCCAGAAAGTTCCTTGTTCGTCGATGGTTTTCAATTTTATCTCATAAGAGTGGTGTTCAATAGGGGATGGATCGTTAAGCACCTCCTTGAAGGCCGCGCAGATTTACTCCTCCTTTTTTGTAACGCACAGAAAAACGACCAGTTTTGGTTTTAGTCCAGCCGTGTCACTATAAGTTATAATCACAAGTCTAAGAACGCACGAGAGAACACTAAAAGCAACTAAATTTTCACGGGAGTGAGTGAAAATCAACCATTATAAGCGATGGATAAAAACCAGTCCTTTAAGCCGCTTGAGTCGCGGCGGCACCCAGTAGATGACTCTCAAAGTGAAATTACCCCAATAAAATGAAATAATATATGCAGTAAAAAATCCTCCAAATTTAACTAACTTAAAAATTATGAGACAAAGATAAATGTAAAATTAGTTCCGGCACAGAAAAAGTGGTATTCATATAAGTAAGTTATCGCTTAATCTTGTGCCTTGTAATGCCGAAAACATTTCGTTTAGATTCATGGTATAACGGCTAAGACCAGTAAAGCAACACTTCCAAGGCTCGTAAGATTTTTAATGTCCACGCGGTCAAGATTTAAGACGTGGCGTGTAGCTCCGTTCATTTTAGCTTTTTGCACCTTTACCTTTATTTGGCAAAAATACTTGTTTTCATCGTGAATAAGGTACGAACGCCTTATCTTCTCGCCCTTAGGCAGACGTTCCCTTAGTTTCTTCGAGCAATAGGGCTCAAAATTTCTTCTAGCAGAACTTCTTTCCGTAGCTCCAAAGCGCCAAACAGCCCGGTTACGCTGTGGCAAACAATAGGGTTAGCACAGCTAATAGACAGTCCGAAAAAAAACCTCATCTATCTTTATTTCCATCCTGACTAATATTAAAAGTGTGCTGGTTGGTTTGTTCATTGATCATGCAAGTTCAAAGCATCAAGCAAGCGTATTTTTTTTGGACTCTATTAATAACTTCTCATTCTAAAATGGCTGAAAGAGTGTAGATGATTTTTTGTAAAGGTATTAATATTTATATATATTATTATAAATAAATATATAATAGGGTAAGTTATGAACACCTATCGACTGTTTATGTCCCAGTTATTGGCACATGGCTGATGGTTTTTCAGAGAGAGACAGAGAGAGAGAGAGAGAGAGAGATAGAGAGAGAGAGAGTGGAAGAGCATAGATATAGACTGCAATTTAGTGGTATGGAAGATTTTCCATTTGAGAAGCCACCTGTGCTAATACCTTAGCTAATATCTAAAATTCTGCTGCCCTCCTTTTAAAGTGCGGTGGATTCTAGTACCAATCAGGTCAATAGGCGTTATTTTGAAAACCTCGACAGCATCTAGATTTTTCTACCATATTGCAGAAAATATTCTAATGTCGACTCCAGGATGCTAGGTTATATCCTTCAGGTTTCGTCAGGCTCTGTTTAACTGCGGAGCCGTAATAGGTAAGGCCAGATGTTTTTTCGGAATAAAAAGTATATTAAGTATTTTTTAAGTTTCGAGCTATCACTTCCTGATTTCATCAAGTATAATTAATCAGAACAACAAGATTATTTCGCACGTATATTTAATATGAATGTTTCCAATATAAAAGATTAGCGATTTGGCGTTCCGGCACGATGTCGTGTAGAAACCAATTA
Organism: Lasiommata megera; assembly: GCA_928268935.1. Classification (NCBI taxonomy): domain Eukaryota; kingdom Metazoa; phylum Arthropoda; class Insecta; order Lepidoptera; family Nymphalidae; genus Lasiommata; species Lasiommata megera. Next base: position 10,716,909 of record OV743326.1, read on the forward strand.
GAAGTATGAGTTTACCATACCCTTAACAGGTACAGATCGTTACCAACTTAGACCGCATAATCACTTAGCATCAGGTGAGATGTCGTCAAGGGCTAACTTGTTGTGGATAAAAAAAAATCTTATGCCGATATTTAAAAGGTTTAGCTTTGACTTAAGAATCGGTTAAAACAAGACAGCGTCATATGTGAGACACAAGCCTGTCTCGTTTTACTTACTCACATTATAGTAAGAACAAAAAATAAAAGTAATAAAATAAAATATTTCTGACATTTAGTATATTTACTTTATCACCATGATATATTTCGTCAATAACTATAATATACAGGCTGTTGTGTTGTGTGTGGTAATTTTTATAATAATGTTGTCATAATGTATAATAAGTATTCATTGTCATGATCAACCTATTGCCGGCTCACTACAGAGCACGGGACTCTTCTCAATATGAGAAGAGTTTGGCAGACTTCACACGCCTTTGAGAGCATTTTGGGAAAACTCGCAGGCATGCAGGTTACCTCACACTATTTTTCTTCACCGTTGAAACAAGTGATATTTTAATCGCCTAAAACCGCACATAACTCCGAAAAGAAACAGGTAAGGTAAGGTAAGTGCCCGGGATCGAACCGTCAACCTCTGATTAGGAGGCGGACGTCCTAACCAGCAGGCTATCACAGCGTTTTAAGACATATTTATAAAATATAGGTATATAGTTTCACTGCTTTTTTGTTACTTCAAGTAGACCATTATTATTTTGTGGTACTATTATGTTTCGTAGTATGTATGTATTATGTGCGACATACAATTTAGTCAGCGCACGTGAAATAAGCGGTTTTTCGTCGAATTTGCTTTACTTAGTAAATGTCTTACTTCAGTCTCAAATAATTTTATTACTGAAATAAAATAAAGCTTTGTTAATTCTGAATAACACAGCTTTTAAATGGTAAAAAATAATTTTCTATTTAATTTAATTTTCGTATAATAAGACTTTAAATAAGACTTTTTTCCATTTAGCACGGGATTAATTTTCTAGAAAATTAGCCGATTAAGAGTCAAAATTTGATAAAAACTGTAGGTCGGTTTCCAAAAAAAATTGTTTAATTTCAGGTAGGTACAATTTCTAACATCAAAGCTTTCTATCTCTTATATTTAAAGTTACAGATAACGGCCAAAAGAAACGCCTTTTAAAAACTCAACCTGTATATTTTGTAACGTGAAAATTGAATTCTAGGGTAAAACAATTTAGTTCTAGTAAGTGGGTAACAATTCCGTAACCAATTTTTTTTATAGTCGTTCTATACCTTAAACAATAAATTATTATATATGTCTTTATATGTATACATGTAATTTTTTAAGTAAAATAAAAATCCTGTGTGTATCCTATGTGGGTATTTCGATGGTTAAGTTTCACAGTTGGATCCAGCAGGTGTAGATTCGATAGGGTTTTATCTTCATTTTCAGGATAGGACAAAGTCTAGTGGGCTCGTTCTTTTGTATTTTGTATTACTTCTTTTATGGTTTGATGATGCAATTAACGTTATTTTCGATGCTTTTGTTGATTGTCATAAAATGTGAAATTATCATAGGTAAGCTATCAATCAATTTAGAAAGTAGATTAATGTAATTACATATTTGACGACCTCCGTGGCGCAGCGCGTGCGCTGTTGCATTTTAAAGTTGGAGGTCCTGGGTTCGATTCCCGGCTCGATTCTGCTCTGGTGGGAGGTTTCGGCCGTGGCTAGTTACCACCCTACCGACAAAGACGTGTCGCCAAGCGATTCAGCGTTCCGGCACGATGTCGCGTAGAAACCAATTAGGAGTGTGGGTTTACCATGCCCCTAACAGGTTAGCCCGCTACCATCTAAGACTGCACCATCACTTACCATCAGGTGAGATTGCCGTCAAGGGCTTACTTGTAGTGGATAAAAAAAAAACATATTTTATAGTAATCGTTTTAATTCGGTTGATATTAAGTAGGCACTTATACCAGTTTAAAATATGCATATAATATTTAAGTTAAATGAAACAATCACAATATTTATAACTGATAACAAATCCATTATTGTCATAATCAGTATTGTCAACAAAATAAGAAAATTTGCGAAATTTGGGCCAAAATGTGTGGTCTATAGTGTATTAAAGTACCAATTACTAGACTACTCATTTTTTATTAATCCTTAAAAATCTCTTAACCCATATGTCTCAGCTAACGAAACCCCTAGCGAAAGAAAGCTAGAAAGCGTAAAATTAATATGCCACGTTATACTGTGGAATATCTACCCTGCTTTATATTTTTACATCATTTCAGCTGCTAAGTTAAAAAATGAAATTGAACATTGGTAAGTTTTTCTTTATAATAAATAAAATCGATGGTATTTATTTATTTTATTTATTCTTTATTTGTACAAATAAAAATAATAAGAAAAACAGAAACAAGAAGTAGCAGGATACAATAGGCGACTTTATCGTTTAGTAGCGATCTCTGTCAGGCAACCCATATCATAGCCGGTAATGGATTGATCATCATGATCAATCCATTACCGGCTCACTACAGAGCACGGGTCTCCTCTCAATATGAGACGGGGTTTGGCCATAGTCCACCACGCTGGCCATATGCGGATTGGCAGACTTCACACGCCTTTCAGAACATTATGGTGAACTCAGGCGTGCAGGTTTCCTCACGATGTTTTCCTTCACCGTTGAAGCAAGTGATATTTTAATTTTTTTTTTTTTAAACGCACATAACTCCGAAAAGCTAGAGTTGCGTGACGCCCTAACCACTAGGCTATCAACGCTACACACGCCTAACTTACCTATAGTACTCGTATGTTTATATTATTCTTATCAGTATTATACATAGGAATGATGAAGTTAGGTTTGCTGTTACTCCGCGCCTGTGTAATTCTTTGATAAACGAAACAACCGATGTTTGCTAGTCCTTTAATGTGATAGTCATGCGAATTTTCTGATTTATTATAATAGATTTATCGTTGTACGTTTGTTACATGTACTATGACTTGTCGATATAATTTGCTGAATGTTTTGCCGACTTCGCTACGGTATAGATAAAGTTTTCTGAACCGATATTAGAATTACCTACTATTAATACACTGACTTGACGGTTCAAAAATGTCCAAAATTAACAATTGAAATAGCCTACTAGCTGATGCCATCGTAGCATGGAATGATCATGATTATTCCATGCTACGATAATCTATTGCCGCTTCACTATAGAGCTCATATTGAGAAGAGACCCGTGTCTCTTCTCAATATGAGAAGGGTTTGGCCATACTCCACCATGCTGGCCATGTGAGGATTGGCGGACTTCATACGCCTTTGAGAACATTATGAAGAGCTCTCTGCACTGCAGGTTTCCTCACGAAGTATCTCTTCACCGTTGAAGAAAGTGATATTTAAATTGCATAAAAACGTAAATATCTCCGAAAAGTTAGAGGTGCGTGATCGGATCGCCCGAAATTGAATCCCCAACCCCTGATTAGGAGACGGACATCCTGATCACTAGGCTATCGCAGCTATGGAATAATGAATAAATTTAAATCCTAATATAATATATATAATATAATAATATAATTTTTATTTTTCTGGTATAAAAAGTATTCTTTCTCTATCTACCTTACATAATGTAATTGGCAAATTATGGTACATTAAACAAATATTACAGTATCTTATTCTCGTTAGCTTATCATAAATTCTTCGTTCAATGTGAGATTTTAATTTAATTATGACTGGCCCTCATTAAATGGAAGGTAAAAAGTTATTTTTGTCTCCATATTATTTATATAAAGTATAATAAGTTCATGGTTTATTCTAGAAATGTTGTGAGATTTGTTTTAGGAAACCAGATGTCAAACTTACTGAAATGTTACAATCAACAACGAAAAGATTACAAAACACCACCACAAATAATAATAAAAAATTACGAAGCAAAAAGTAAGAAATTATCAAATAGAAAATACTTATTTTCTAATTTATGAATACTTATTTTTCTGATATAGAAGAGTTTTGGGTGTAGTTCACCACGCTGGCCAAAGCAGATTGACTTAACACGTCTTTATGCACATTCTAAGGAACTCTCAGACATGCAGTTTTCATCACGAGTTTTTATTTCTTTAAATGTTTATTTACTGTGAATGCTATTAAATGTAAGGTGCGAGCTGTATTATATTTTATTATATAATAAATTGATACTGATATTTTACACCATAGATAATACAAAATGCAAAAATAATAGAGCGGTTGGATAGGGTACAATTTGCTGACCTTATCGCAAAATAGCGATTTCTTCCAGGCAACCAAGCGCAACCAACCATAAATATTACGGATGGAATGACTAGATATTCTATACCTTACCAAAATTACTGGTAACTTTAAAATTACTCAATTTTCAGAGCACACAAAGCTACCAGCAAATGGCCAAAAATACTGCGAACGCAAACAACGAAATCGTAATTCACTTTCTTCATTTGTTAATTTGTTTATATGCATATTTTTTTTTAAATAAGCTATCACAGCCATCTAAAAGACAGGGGTCTATGACGCGATAAATAAGCGATGCGTTCTTTCTGTTAACACCTTATTAATTATTTTATTATTACTATTTAATTTTTGAAATGTTTTTTTTTTAAATTTTATTCCTAAAATGTAAATCGAAATATAAATAGATTGAATTCTTTGCGCGGATTAAACTTTTTGATGATGATTCTTTTTAGGGGGACAAGAATGACCAAATTACAAATGCAGCAAGGCGGAGACGAAACGACGTAGGTGATTTACTACAATACGTTTGTTTAATGTACATAGATATTATCAAAAAATTATGCAAAATATACTTTGATAGCCTTGTTTGTGATATAATCTCTCACAATGCAATTAAATTATTAATAATTTCTGTAAGGGAATGTCTAAAAGTTGAGTTAAATGTTTCAGGGTTATCAATTTAGATGAACAACACGATTTTACCAATCATAGCAAATATTTAAGTGCCTATAGCGTAAGTTGAAAATTAAGAATATTAAAAATTAAAGACAAAAGAAAGAGAAATTAAGAATGCCAAAATAAATACTATTGAAAACAAACCAGTATGAATTCCCTCAGAAAATCGATTCAAATTTTTGCCCATTTAAAAAAATCATTAACAAACGTTTCAAGTAATCATCTGAGTTTTATAACAGTATAAAAGTTTCGAAATCTTGTAAAGATTTAATTTGTTTATTTAGATAAGACAACAACTAGAAGGGATCGTTGAAGCTATTCCAGATGCAAATGTTACTGTATCAGTCGTTGGTCGTACTAAGGAATACCTAGATATTGTTCTGCTTAAAATTACAAAGGACAAGAGCAGATATTTTAGGACCGACAAGGAGAAGTATGCTGATGACAAGCCTGAGAAGAAAATTGTCTTCATCGTCCATGGTTTAAGCGTTATGGGTATCAAAGAGCTACCGTGCATGACGTGGGCACCATCGTTTCTTACGCTTGTGTCCTATTACGTCCAACATTTGGATAAGTTTGACATATTTTTGATACCCATGGCAAATCCAGATGGATACGCTTACCATAATGTACGTATTTCTCACTATTTAATCATTAAGTTGATAAGTGTAGCAATGTAGCGTTCGTGAGTGAGATTGTATGCCTAAATGCGTATGGTGTTTTGCTTATATCATCATCATCATCATCATGATCAATCTATTACCGGCTCACTACAGAGGTCTCCTCTCAATATGAGAAGGGTTTGGCCATAGTCTACCACGCTGGCGATGTGCGGATTGGCAGACTTCACACGCCTTTGAGAACATTATGGAGAACTCTCAGGCGTGCAGGTTTCCTCACGATTTTTTCCTTCACCGTTGAAGCAAGTGATATTTTAATTATTTTGAAGCGCACATAACTTCGAAAAGTTGAGGTGCGTGCCCGGATTCGAACAGCCGACCTCTGATTAGGAGGCTCATGCCCTAAACACTAGGCTATCACCGCTTGCTTATATACCTACAATAAATAGTACATGAAATTGTACACGTAATTTCTAACACGTTTAAACTCTCCATGACGTTAGATTGGATTTCATATGCGAAACGTCAAAAATATTTCCTAGTTTAATTTTATATGAAGGATTAGATTATATGGTTATTGTAAAATCATGTGTAATATGAAAATCAGTTCTAGAATTACATGTGTACTCAGATGCTTGAATTTGGGATATTTATTATGTTCGTACAATAGTACCTATACGTAACGAATATACATTAAACTCCGCGATACACACTTTTAATAGCCTATAAACGTGTATGATTCTATAAGCCAATAATATTTCTTCAAAGAATCATAACATTCTATGATCAGAAAATATGGGTTGAAGAATCATTTACTTCACATTCACGATGTCTTACTTAATATTTCTCTTTTACTGGATAATTTTCTCTCTTTTCTTTTATAAATACCTACTTAAAGAGAAACCAACGTATCTAACTGTAGGCTCACTGGTGAGAATTGGTATAGTTAAAGTTTGTGTGTATCAAATTTTGTAATATAATATATTTGTCGGCCGGAATCAAGAGATTCTTTATCTTTCTATAAGTCAGTATATATATTTTTAGGTCTACAGTGTTATTATCTTCGATTATACTTAAAATGGTTATGTTAAAATATTTTGTCGTTTTGTTAATAGACTTCAAAAAAAAGAGAAGGTTCTCAATTTGGTTGTATTGTTTGTTCCTCAGAACTCTGTCATTTATATATTTTTCATTTTTCTATTGGAAAGAAGTGTACCCTAAACATTTTAGTTGGTCCCATTTTTATTATATCAGGTGCTTATGAGGATTCTGTAAAAAAAGGGGAGTTCCCTCGATTTTTATTTATTCGATTCAAATCTTGTAGGCAAATCTCTAACGACTTTGGGTATTGGTTTTTAGTAACATACATTTGATCTCGATAACCATAGTTAGATCAAGTGGAATTGATAAAGAAGGCTACATATGCCTACCGGAATCACATTAAATACTAAGTATTTACGGATTGTGTTTCGATTGTTTGAATACCGTTGCCAAGAAATTTATGCCCCTCACAATGTATTTAGTGAAATGGACCCGATGTTGAAGTTCTAGGAGAATTCCTGAACAATCACCGTCCCTGAATCGGGAAAAATATTTTTATTTCAGTCTCATAGTCTTTGGAACAAGAACGTTGCACCACAAAGTGAGTGTGTAGGTGTTGCTTTGGACCGCAATTTCGATATAGCTTGGAGTGCTAATCATTCTATCAGTTCCTGTAGCCAAGACTATCCGGGCGTGATGCCCTTCTCGGAGGCAGAATCTCGGGTCATACGTGACGTATTTTACAAGTACAGTCACAAAATTGTTGCTTATTTTAACGTGCATGCTGGGACTTACGGATCCGGTACATTTAAGGTATTTATCATGTACAGGAATAAGTATGAACCTGGTTGTCTGATCAATACTTTTAGAGCTCCGTTTTTGACGACCTCCGTGGCGCAGCGCGCGCGCTGTCTCTTTATAAAGTTGGAGGTCCTGGGTTCGATTCCTGGCTCGAGTCTAGTCTGGTGGGAGGCTTCGGCCGTGGCTAGTTACCACCCTACCGGTAAAGAAGTATCGCTAAGCGATTTAGTGTTCCGGCACGATGTCGCCTAGAAACCAATTAGGAGTATGGGTTTACCATACCCCCTAACAAGTTAGCCCGCTACCATCTTAGACTGCATCATCACTTACCTTTGAGATTTACCAGGTGAGATTTCCGTCAAGGGCTAACTTATAGTGGATTAAAAAAAAGAAACTTTTAGAGAAGGTACTGTTAGTTTTTTTTAGATAATGGGTGACGACTGGATTACTATGGCGACTGAACAAAGAATTATGGTCCTAGATAATATCAAACCAACATTTCATTCACGTGTGTACATACACGTGGATATGTAGGTTTTATTTATCACAATTTAATATGGTTGTCAGTTTTGTTCGAGACTTATATAAAAATTACGTTACTTGAAATTATAATCCTCTAAATTATAATTGATTTAGTAATACCGTTAATTCTTGATTTCGAAAACATAACAAATGTTACTACTGTTATAAATATAGTCGATGTACCCGGCATTTGTTGCAATGCGACATTAATTAATGCAATGCGATTTTACAAAAACAGAAATATTTATTTCCATGATATTTTAATTGTTATGCGTCATCAATTAACCTATAATTATCAATATTAATATTATTATAAAAATATTTTTAAATATATAGGGCGACGCAGTTTTATACCCAAAAGGTTACACTGATTCAATAACAGAAGAAGATAAGTTCATAGACTTAAAAGGAGAGATTGACGAGGCGATCAGAAACGCCAGTTTTCAAGTATACTCAGTTGCTGTGGAGACTCTGTACAATTGGTACGGGAGAGTTATTGGATCTAGCGTGGATTATGCTTCTAAGGTATAGTTTATTCACAATTTAAAATTAAGATATAGCATTGTTGAAATAATTCACTTTTCATATGCGATTTGTTTCTGTGATTAACTGTAAAGTCAAAGTTAATACGTATTGTCATTCACTAGGGTTGGGTTTCAGAAACAATAATCATCGTTAAGGGCAAGTTTGTCCTGTGACTCTGAGCTTGTCCAAATCAAAGGTTACCTCGGTTATATCTTATGCAAAACCAACTTTTGCTTGACAGGTAACATACCTGATGGAAAGCAACGATAAGGTCTATTAGCATTTACCTATGTAACGCCTTTAGTGAAATTTGGCATGTATGCTTGTTTATGTGACTTACTGTACTGTACTGTACAGTACGTACATGACAGGTAGCGGAAATATATTTTTCATGTTTTCCCTGGAATGCATAAGGGATATTTGACGACCTCCGTGGCGCAGCGCGCGCGCTGTCGCTTTATAAAGTTGGAGGTCCTGGGTTCGATTCCCGGCTCGAGTCTGGTCTGGTGGGAGGCTTCGGCCGTGGCTAGTTACCACCTTACCGACAAAGACGTGTCGCTAAGCGATTTAGCGTTCCGGCACGATGTCATGTAGAAACCAATTAGGAGTATGGGTTTTCCATACCCCCACCAGGTTAGCCCGCTACCATCTTAGACTGCATCATCACTTACCATCAGGTGAGATTGCCGTCAAGGGCTTACTTGTAGTGGATAAAAAAAAAATTTTTTTTTCAAACATAAATACGAGTATATATACATAAAAAAGGTGTTTGAATAAATGGCTAAATAATTTGGAAATTATCATCGATGAAAAGATCTATTAGTTAATTTGATCAGTCTTTTAGAAACTTTGGATGATAAACTTTATGATTTGTTGTTTTTTAGGTGTATGGCATTCCGTTTGCTCTTGAATTGGTGATGCAATTATATGACAATCAAAATGTATATGACAGCGTTGAGAACTACTCTGATATTGCCCTCACGGAAGTGTGGGCCAGAGTTATTGATGTTATATTCAAATATATATGGAAGAGTATAGACAAGGGCAACGAGGTCTGGTGATCAACCTAAATGGTGGTAACAGCCCACTCTTCAAGGACTCATATTTATAGTGGTAGATTAAAACCAAATAAACATTATCTGAGTAAAAACCAATGAATCCTTTACTAAAGACATTGTTAAGAAGAATTTGTAGTTTAAGTATTTCGAAATGCTTTAAGTAAAATACCACATATTTCTTATATAAGAAAATAATTACTCTCTCGCTTTACTCTTTCCGAGCACTCCTTAATAATCTGTATGCTTCTTTGTACAGATTATTTCTAATAAGTTGGCTATGGCGATCAGAAAGAACAATAATTTATTAAAATATAAAATTATAAAACATCACTATTACAATAAATTCAATTTAGTGGCTGAACGTGACTTTAATCTGTGGGATACTCAACTATATATTCCGCCTTATAATGTTCTACTGCTAGAATAAGTTACTTCTTTCATAAAAGAGAATAATTAAAAACCTAGAATCCCCAAGTTACTTTAATGCTGGCTACTATTTTGAGCTCTTGTAAGTGATAAAAATCAGGACAAAAACAAAAAGTCAAAGTTAGATAGGAAGATGTCTTGAAATCAAAATTATTTATCAAATTAAAAATATTTGATTTATTTTACGTACAAGCATCTATGAAGCGTTCATAGATCTTTTATCCATTAATGGGTGGCGATGGTGATTACTTTATTCGTTAAAACGAAAACTACGAGAGTTTCGAACGCGCCCTCGTCTAAGGAGAACCGCACAGCAAACTTAGCCGGATGTATATATATCTTATTAGAAATTGTACGTGAACTTAAACGATTTCGACTGTATTTATTAAATGTATAATATATATGAAATATAGCTGTGATAGCCTAGTGGTTAGGACGTCAGCCTCCTTATCAGAGGTCGGGGGTTCGAACCAGGGCACGCACGAATAACTTTTCGGAGTTATGTGCGTTTTAAGCAATTAAAATATCACTGGCTCTAACGGTGAAGGAAAACATCGTGAGGAAACCTGCAGGCCTCAGAGTTCTCCGTAATGTTGTCAAAGGCGTGTGAAGTCTGCCAATCCGCACATGGCCAGCGTAGTGGAATATGGCCCAACCCTTCTCATATTGAGAGGAGACCCGTGCTCTGTGGTGAGCCGAGAATGGGTTGATCATGATGATGGTGATATATAAAACAATTTCGTACTTATATAATGGTGTTAGTTTTTGCACCTAGCTCTTTTCTGTGACTTTACGTCATCTGTGTCCTGGATATATGTAATAGAATACTATAAAGCGATAGAAATGGCCGCTTAAATTTTAGTGTTTTTTTTTTTGTTCTTTATTAGGGTGTACATTGAAAGTGTGTTCATTAATTGGTTCATAAAACTTCTGGCAGAGAGAAAACTCCGGACTTCTCTACTCGTTATCGACATAATCACCACTACACTAACGAGGCCGTTGCAAATAGAAAGATGTACCATTAAAAATACGAGTAAATTTGCAAATATTATGGTGACACTTTCACCAACCCAAATCAAATGCGTCACCGGTCACAATGTCACTCCAACCATCTACCTTCAGTAATCAGTTTGATTTCATTACAATTCTGATATGACCATACAACGCTGGTACACTATAGGTAAGTAAAATGTAATATGCACAGGAATCTGCAATGAAAATCAAACATTCACTAAGTCGAAGTCATCGTCTTTTGTTTTAAGTGTGTCAGATTTGTTTTTGTTTGTTGCTGGTCGTGCATGCATAAGAACTTGAGAGAGTATAAAGAAAGTGAACGTACGTTTCGAGTCTATAAGCGACGGTTCATTGCCATCCTGCTTGCATAGCCAAAATTGGGCCTTTTTAGAAATTATTTAGACTTATAATGATTCAAAGATTGTAAAGTTTAAATATATACTTATATATCGTATATTTGTCTGGTTAGAGGCTTCGGCCGTGGCTAGTTACCACCCTACCGATAAAGACGTGTGGCCAACGCCAAATCGCTTGGTTTGGCGTTCCAGCACGATGTCGCGGAGAAACCAATTAGGAGTATGGGTTTACCATATCCCCTAACAGGTTAGTCCGCTACCATCTTAGACTGCATTATCACTTACCATCAGGTGAGATTGCGGTCAAGCTAACTTGTAGTGAATAAAAAAATATATATATATCTATATAAGTTGTTATATAACCAGGAAAGAAAATAAAATATAGTAGAAAACTCAAGAGGAATATTTGTGTCGATTCTTTATATTTTGTGACGATATATTTTGCTTTTTATACTTTGGTCGACGGAATCTGCGCGTTTAACTTTCGACGATTAGATCCCTCGAGAGTCATGTTAATCAGTGTGATTAGATTCGGTCATCATTACCCGATTTAAACCAGGTTTCGTGACTAATGACTGAATTAATTATACTAAGTAAGTATGTAGAACAGCAAAAATAATTAAGAACACACGTAGGAACGTTCAGAGTAATCTTTAATGATGCTCGGATTCACTTTTATTCCTATTATCACACTAATATTAAAGCCGAAAGTTGGAATGAAAGTGGGGTTTTGTGTATGTGTGTTTGTAGTAACACACATACACAAAACCCCACTTTCGTTCCGGCGTGAAGGAGTACCTTCACGCCGGAACTTCGAAACCAATTTGGCTGAAATTTTGAATGGAAATAGATTATACCCTGGAATACATGAGACTACTTTTTGCCTGGAAAAATCCCAAATTCTCTCGGCATTTGTGAAAAACTGAATTTCACGTCGATGATCTGAAGCTTTTGTTTGCTAAATTTTTTTTTTGGAAACAGAAATGGGATCATGTATGAGAGATATGGCATAATGTTCAATTACAAACGTTGAATTTCAGAAATTTTTCAAACTCTTGATAAATACTAATGAATACGTAGTTTTTATAAAACTTAAGCTTATAGAAAACTCCTATTACGATATTAAGGAAAAATATAAACGATAAAAAACTTTGTGTAAATTGACTCTGACTTCATTGCTAACTATAATTTATTATTGAGATGGTGATAGTAAAAAAAAAAACTTTTTCTTAGACTTGGTCGCGATTAGAGCTATTTTAGCTTTAGTGCCTAGTTGGCGTGTGTTGTAATCACCATCACCTCACGAAATAAAATAATGAAGAATATATTATATATGAACGCTTCATATTTACCTGTAATAGGTTTACATCAATAAAAGCTTCAGCTAAGGCACCGATATGAGTGAAATTATGTTCTTTAGTTTGTCCTTCTTGCATGAACAAATTAATTTTATTTTTAAGTAGAGATGATATTAGGTAGAGACGATTTATAAGCAAGTGTTTTACATAGGATATTTTTTTACCCTGAAAAATGGTTTCTATGAGATATGTCAAAAAACAATTTATTGTATGTTTGTATATATATTTGTATTTATGAACGGTTATTTATACACTTTACCATTTGGATATCTAAGATCTAAAATTCTTGTTAGTAAAGTCTTTTTTGTTATTTTGCAGGTTTACATTCTAGAACTACCATCATCGTATTTATATCAACCGATTTATGTACGCTAAAGTCTTTTGGAAGGAGTTCCAAGTCCACAAAATTAAGGCAATTGTTTCCAGCGTGAGCCTGATTCATTCAGTTGAAGCAAGTGATACTTTGATTGCTTGAAAACGCACATAACTCCGAAAGTTAGAGGTGCGTGCCCGGATTCGAACCACCCAACTATGATTAGTAGGCTAACGTCCTAACCACTAGCCTGATTATAAAGCCATATATAATCTATAAATAATTAAGTAAAATAATTAAAAATAGTTTACGTAAAAATACTAATTATTAAATCGTGTATTCAAAATCTTTTTTATAGGTAGTTAAGAACAAAAGTACCATCAAGCGTTAAACAAAGTTTTTTAGAAAACCACACCGAATTATCCGATAGCACAGATTTAATTTATTTTACGACTGCAACGGTTTATTTTGCTTTGACAGGTGAAGATGAATTTAATTTGTTAGGCCAGTACTTATATATAATTAGTGCAAGTCCCTCAATTATATATAATTAGTGCAACCTCATTTCTAGATCTGACATAAAAACAGTTCCTGCATGTACTGTTTTGTTTTAAATATATATATCATAATGATAAAACCATTCTCCGCTCACTACAGAGCACGGGTCTCCTCTCAATATGAGAAAGGTTTGGCCATAGACCACCACGCGGGCCGTGTGTGGATTTGCAGACTTCACACGCCTTTGAGAACATCATGGAGAACTCTCAGGCATGCAGGTTTCCTCACGATGTTTTCCTTCACCGTTGACGCAAGTGATAATTTAATTGCTTAAAAACGCACATAACTCCGAAAAATTATAAGTGCGTGCCCAGGTTCGAACTCCCGACCTCTAATTAGGAGGCTGACGTCCTACCCACTAGGCTATCACAGCTTATATTATATATATATATTTAAAAGCAAAAAGTTACGAAGGGTTTGTTTTGTAAGGGTAAAAGACCTTTAAGGAATGCATTAAGGTGAGATTGAGCGCAAATTGGGGAGATCTTAAAGATCGGCGCCTGCGCACGTCGTGCGTTGCAGTACACGGCGGAGTCTTGACACGCGAGCACGGAAGCATGTGCGATTGAAATTATATTATTTATTATTTTAATTAGAAATTATAATTAGAAAAACTGATATATTAAAAAAAACCTGTATCTTTTTGTGTTCTAATTGGATGACCATTTATAATGGCGGCTTGGATCGTTTTTGTTATTGGTGAGTTTTGTATATTGTGTTTTAATTTGCCCATTATTTAAAATGAGTACCTAGTATTATTTTCACACAATTATGCACATTAACGTGTTATGTGTGTGTTATATGAATAAATTTTGTGTTTTGTGTGTATTTAGAAATGTTTGCATAGTCTCGATTTGTGCTACATTTCACTACGTCTCACTATAAATAAAGCACTTTCTCTGATCCAGTAAAAGGAGGGATATTTGAGGTTACACCAAACCTACTTTAGCGATAGAAATTTCTACGATATCAGATAAGAATTAGTTACAATTAAATCTCTTACGTACCTTAATTTTCTTTGTTGAAACGATGTTAAAAAATATACAGTTAAGTGGTTTGTTTTTCGCCACTTACTATGTGGATTCCTTGTGTTATTCTACAACCGTGAAATCTGAAAAGAATTCGATGATACTCACAGAAAAGAGCATGCCATCAATTTGACCTTATTTATAAGAAGCTGTTATATTTAATTAGTTTCCAAGATGTTCTTAAAGGAAATGAAAAATGCTTACCTACTTCCTAGATTACAAAACCTAGGTTGCTAATCTACGCTTGGAAAAATTGTTATATCTTTCTTAGTATTATCGACGGTAATTATTATGCAATCGTAATTAAAAATTGTCGGTTTCAAGTATTTATTTCAGAAGTCATTTATTTATACAACTTTATTGCATACAAAAGATAGGAAAAGAGAAAAAAATACATAATGTAAATGCAAAATATATATTAAATGTTAAATATATTTTAATATATTTTACCTACATTTACATAAGTATGTATAAACTGAAGCCGTTATTTTTATAAGAATTACAGTTATCTCAAAAATATACGAGTATATACATGGTGAGCGTAACTTGTACTGTTTTACATTTTTATGCATGTCTTTAAGTTGTTCGTCACACCGTTTAGTACCCTATGTGTTATTGACTGACTCATTGATGATGATGATGATGATGATGATGAATATCTTCAAATTCAAATAATCTTTATTCAAATAGTGCTTTAAAAGGCACTTTTGACGCGTCAATAATTCACATACTAGTGATTTGATGGTGATAACTACATTCGTAAACTTAAAACTAAACCTATAAGGGTACCAAACGCGCCCCGGTCTAAGAAGAAGCCCACAACAAACTTAGCCAGGTAAATTTTCTTTTTGTTATCACCATCACACATGCCACTTAAAATTATATTAAGAGCTATCTTATTAGAGCAAACTTCAGTCTTACAGTAGCTAGGTCATTTATACCTTATTAAATTTTATCGCATACCTGGGTGTACTTAATAAAAAACTTGCTAAGCGGTATCAATATTATGTTTTTCTGAATTCAAGTAAAACAACGGTTCGAAGGAATTAATCTTGAACCAAGAAACTTAACTAAAAAAGAAACTTACGGAAACGTGTAAGGCACGTGGCGTGACACTATCTTAAATCTAATCATATTCGGATAAATACAAAGGAATTTTATTGTTTATTTATTTACCTTTCACCAACATCATCATGATCAATGCATTGCCAGTTCAATACAGAGCACGGTTCTCCTCTTAGTATGAGAAGGGTTTGGTCATGACTCACCACGCTGACCATTTGTTTGACGGATTGGCAGACTTCAAACGCCTTTGAGTACATTATGGAGAACTCTCAGGTTACCTGCATGAGGTGTCTTCGCGATGTTTTTCTTTACCATTCAAGCAAGTGATATTTTAATTGCTTAAAAACGCGCATAGTTTCGAAAAGTTAGAAGTGCGTGCCCGGGATCGAACCTTTGACCTCTGATTAGGTTCGGACGTCCTTACTTATCTATACTAGCCTAGGCTTTTACAGCTAATTGGTGCAGCAGCAGAGGTGGAATATGGCCATACCTTACTCATAGTGGGCGGGGACCCATGCTCTGTAGTGAGCCGGCAATGGGTTGATCATGATGGTGAAGATGATAAATTGCTTTAACGGGGTATCAAAGACAATTATAGATAATAATATTTATATTTTTATTTGATATTTACGATTCGTTTACGTAGGTAATTTGCATTCCTAGTACAATCATAATGGGAAAAAAAATTTGATAAAAAATGTTTTCATCACACGGCGTTGCAACCCGGCTAAGTTTGTTGTGGGCTTCCTCTTAGACCGGGGCGCGTTTGGAACCCTCATAGCTTTAGTTTTAAGTTTACGAAATAAAATTAAAATGAGATGAAATGAAAATGAAATGAAATGAAAATATACTTTATTGTACACCATACAAAAAGAAAAAAATAAAAGAAATAAACACACAGAAAATAAATATATAGGTGCAATAGGCGGCCTTTTCGGTAATGAGCGATCTCTACTAATAAGGAATAAAATTATAAAGTAAGGCGAGGTTGGAGTGTACAATCATTAAAAGAAATAAGGTTAAATACTCGTATATCTACAACTAAAAATATAAATAAGATAATATTTAATACATATATACAAAACAATAGTAGTAATAAAAATAAAATATGTCATCAATTCAGATAGTAAAATAAGTATTATATATATGAAAATGAATAAAACATATGTAGTTATCACCATCAAATCACTACTATGTTAATTATTGACGCGTCAAAAGTGCTTTGTAATGGACTATTTGAATAAAGATTATTTGAATTTGAATTTGCAACCAAATCAACGCTTTGTTCAGTTCCATAAAAATTTATTATTACAAAAATACTTATAGATTAAAGACAAGAATGATAATTTAATTATCAATTATTACCTACCTAAGAATTTAATATGAAACATTTCTGATCATTTATGAAATGTTATAATAGAGTAATATTTGATCAAAGGACTGGGCGGGCTTCATCTCATTGGGCGTTGCAGTTAATTTCAATCGAAAAATTCCATCTGTATTAAATTAAAATTATCGGGTATTCGGGCGATCAAAGAGCTACTTTAATGATATTGGCTCGGAATTGGTCCTCGGTGGAAGCCAGATCGAATTGAGCCGTTGTAGCTCAATTACACGAAGCCAAAGAAACACGATAAAAGTCGCCGCAAATTAAAGAATCGCTCCACGCAAATAACGCGTAAAGATGGTGTTCCAATTTGTATTGGAACCGCGCCGCTTGTGTTAAACCGCAGCGGTTTTTTTCCGGACTGACTATTAGCTGTGCTACAACGTAACCGGGCTGTTTGGCGAGCAGCGGAGAGTAGCTCTGCCAGAAGAAATTTTGAACCTTAGGGCTCGAAGAAACTAAGGGAACGTCTGCCTAAGGGCACTTCCTGTGAAGCCGAACCTCGGCTTAGGTGCCGATCACGTGGGAGTCGAGGGGGACGTTCGGATGGTGAGTTGTCTGTACGTCTCCGCGGCTGTGGATGGAGCCCACGTCCAGATTACGTAAGATAACAGGGACCTCCTCTTCGCCGGTGTGTAGCGTATGATTGTGTGGTAGGTGGTACAAGTAGTTCTCTTTCGGAGAGGAGTGCTTAGGTCGGGGTCATAAAAAGGAGCCGCAACTACGAGAGGGTTGGGGTGTCGGATTGACAGAAGCGGAAGCCCAACGTACGCAAGCTAGTTTAGTTTTGTGTCGCTCAAAGTCACTATAAATTTAATGTTAAGTCATTTAGCTGTGCCGCTGTGGAATAATCTACTTAATATCAGAAGTTTGGAAGCATTAACATATGTAAAAGTCGGCTGAAAATGTTTTAACTGACTACATACTATAATAACTAATGAATAGAGATTGAGATATACTAAACGCTGTAACGGGTAAATAATTTAAGAGAATTTAGGTTTCTCGCTCAAAAAGTCGGGTTTGAAATAAAGTAAGAAAAAAAGTTTTTTTTAAAGACGTAAAGTCTGACTTATGTTGACATTGACCAAATAAAGGCAACCCATTCAGCATCAGCTGCAGAAAGCCGTAGCGCAGGGTTTCAGTGGGAACCTGAATATTGGTTTGGTAACGAATAAAAGGGTGGCGTGTTATAAATGTGCTTCCAGCATTAAATATTTAAGTTACAAACGTCGTGTCCTCGGATCTTAATGGTGGGTTTTTAAAAGAACTACCTACGTTTTCCCGTCCCATTAGAGGGAATTACGGGATTTGAGTCGGAAAGTGTACATAAATACGACTATGTAAAGAAATTGTGTCGGTTGTCAAAGCTCGTTCATTTTGAATTCTTAAGAAATTGTGTTTTGTTATTGCACACAAAGCCTGCTTGATGTCATCCCTTATTAAAGATTTTACTTTGAAACCGAACAATATGTTCAATTCAATACAATATATCGAGGAAAGGCTAAGATTATATTCATATGACAGAATACCGTTCGTGTGCAACTTATGTAAACACATCATTATTTCTTATTTTTAAACGACCTATACAATGAGAATCGGAAATTACCAACTTGTTTATGAATAAAATATACAATTTATTCTGTTAACCTATGAATAACAAAAAAAAATGATTGTCAAGGGACCCGCAGATGTTGAACCTCAAAAGTAAAGGTATAAAGATTTTAATGGGCAATGAGAGAAACATTCCTATAAATAAGCATGATAAACCCATTGCCAGCTCATTACAGAGCACAGGTCTCATTATGGAGAACTCTCAGGGATGGAGGTTTCCTCGCGATGGTTTCCTATACCGTTCCCGATGACTTAAAGGTGCGTGCCCGGGATCGAACCCCCGAACTCTGAATAGGAAGCGGACGTCCTGGGCTGGACTGGGCTATCACAGCTTCACTGGGCTTTCACTCACAATAGTAAGCCAGAATAGAGCATTATACCGTTTTCCGAGACGGCAATTTTACTGCCAATATTAAAATATATATATATATATATATATATATATAAATATATATATTATAAAGTATAGTATTTTTTATGTAAAAGGTTTGATGTATAATACTTTACCAATTAATCATAATATATATATTATAAATGTAAATTTAAACGTTTACATCTAATCAAAATTATTAATCAACTGTAGTAACCAAATCGTAAAACAACAACTTGAATTAACTGTTTGATAAACCAAACCATACGTGTTTTTACACGTATGTATGTACCTACTAACGATTATTTTAACGTTTATTCTGATGACGATATTTATATCCTTCTTAATAGTTCTTTAAATTCTAATCTAAGACTATTTAAGTCTTCATCATCATCATCATCATCATCATAATCAACCCATTGCCGGCTCACTACAGAGCACGGGTCTCCTCTTAATATGAGAAGGGTTTGGCCATAGTCCACCACGCTGGCCTTGTGCGGATTGGTAGACTTCACACGCCTTTGAGAACATTATGGAGAACTCTCAGATGTGCAGGTTTCCTCACGATGTTTTCCTTCACCGTTGAAGCAAGTGATATTTTAATTGTTTAAAAACGCACATAACTCCGAAAAGTTAGAGGTGCGTGCCCGGATTCGAACCGCTGACCTCTGATTAGGAGGCTGACGCCCTAACCACTGGGCTATCACCGCTTCATTTAAGTCTTATCATTATATAATGGAAACAAGTTGTTCGAAAAAATAGTCGATTGTCAAAGTACTTTGTCGATAAAGTTCTGTATTACAGAAATTTAATCATCATTCCGATGATCACTAGAAAAGCATCTATAGGTGTATGGAATACGCGGTGACAACCGTTACTGCCAGTGGTGATAGCCTAGTGGTTAGGGCGTCAGCCTCCTAATCAGAGGTCGGCGGTTCGAATCCGGGCGCGCACCTCTAACTTTTCGGAGTTATGTGCGTTTTTAAAACAATTAAAATATCACTTGCTTCAACGGTGAAGGAAAACATCGTGAGGAAACCTGCACGCCTGAGAGTTCTCCATAATGTTCTCAAAGGCGTGTGAAGTCTGCCAATCCGCACATGGCCAGCGTGGTGGACTATGACCAAACCCTTCTCATATTGAGAGGAGACCCGTGCTCTGTAGTAAGCCGGTAATGGGTTGATCATGATGATGATGATGAATAGTTACAAACACACACATACATATACGTGGAAATGTGACTTCAAGTCATTAAAATAATTTAAGTTCACAGTTAGACTAACAATAATTTAAGGTAGGTATATCTAAACTGAAATATAATATAATTTAATTATTTAACTTAATCGAGTAAGTGATACAATTTTAGACAGTATCCTAGTAAAACCTTTTCTCCGTACCTTGTATATTTAAACCAATTATCTTTGCAGGTTTATTGAGCATTTGGCAAGTGGACAGTAAAAGAGAAGAGAAATATGATGAGTATGTATATTTGGATTTGTTTCTTCTTCTTAGACCTAATAGATTGATGAAAGATGATGTTAACTTACAAATATTATAAAAGCGAATGTTTGCTTCTATGGATGTATTATTATTACTCTTGCACGTAAAAACAAAAACATTTGACTAAAATTGGGAATGGCGATGGATTATATCCCAGATTAACACAAAGGCTACTTTTTGTACCAGAAACCCAAAAAAATGTGTGTGAGTGTTTTTTTATACACTACAAGTTAGCCCTTGACGGCCATCTCACCTGGTGGTAAGTGATCATGCTGTCTAGGATGGTAGCGGGCTAACCTGTTAGGAGTAGGTAAACCCACGCTCCTAATTGGTTTCTACGCGACATCGTGCCGGAACGCTAAAATCGCTTGGCGACAAGTCTTTGTCGGTAGGGTGGTAACTAGCCACGGCCGAAGCCTCCCACCAGACAAAACAACCAGAATCGATGGCATAACGTGCTCTCACTCTGGTGTACTGAGATTCTGTGTTTTATATTTCAGTTACGCTCTAATAAAACTGTACCCGACAAAGACACAACAAATTGAGGCGCTTAGAAGACTTCAAGACCCCGACCACAAACTAGAGTTTCTGAAGAAGAGCCGAAGTTTTAACGACAGCACGGATGTTTTGGTACCGCCTAACGAGATACCCTATGTACAAGACTTTATTAAGACTGAAAACTTGGACTACGATGTCAAGCCTAATTACGGCAGGTCGGTACATTACTAAAAAAAACATTACAAAAAAAATGCGTTTAGTCAGTACAACAAAATACCTAAAATAAAGTCGCTTGGCTATAAAAATATAAATGTTATAGGTTAACTTACGCTATAATTTATCCATACATAATCTTTAGTCTAAAAATAGATTATTATGGGTACAATTCTAAAATTTAAAGAATATAGGGATGAGTAAAGTTAAACAGTTTTCTTTTATTTTATCAATCTCATGATCAACCCATTGCTACAGAGCACGGGTCTCCTCTCAATGTGAGAAGGGTTTGGCCATAGTCCACCACGCTGGCTATGTGCGGATTGGCAGACTTCACACACCTTTGAGAACATTATGGAGAACTCTCAGGCGTGCAAGTTTCCTCACGATGTTTTGCTTCACCGTTGAATAAATGATATTTTAATTTTTAAAAACGCACTTAACTCCGAAAAGTTATAGGTGCGGGATTCGAACCCGCTGACCTCTGATTAGGGGGCTGACGCCCTAAACACTAGGCTATCACCGCTTCAATCTATTTATATAAGTATAGTAGCTATGTTTCATTGTTTCACCTCTATTTCTATCTCTTATTTTCGCTAAGTTAGTTGATTAAAACGAAATTAAAAAATTGCAATCGTGCCACCTGAATGAATTCCAAATTAGACCAATAAATAATGAATTCATTATTATTTAAAACGAAATAGTTTAGTGTAGTTCTAGTTTGTATGTTTTAGGTTTTATTGGGGATAAAAATAGCTCTTATTTTATTTCAATAGCCCGTTTTTTTTTTTTTTTTGTTTAATAAGATTACTTTTATTCTTTTAGGGATTTTGAAAGCACCGAGCGAACACCAAAGAGGAGAATTCTACGAGGGTTTAGCTTATTCGAATATCATTCATTTCAAGCGGTTAGTATGAAATCCGTATTAAATATTTGTCAAACCTTGGTTAATCTGCTAGGTGAAATACATGCTCAAATGTTTGTAAACAACACGATGCTGCTATCTATCTCTCCTGATGAGATGTTTGGGCTTGGGCTCCTTTAGTTGCACTTTTCAAACGTAGAGTCTGTCTTTTGGTAGAGACCCAAACACCGGTTCAAAAGGCACATTCTACTAAAAAAAAGCTACTGAGAAGCTCAGCAGTTGTTTTTTTAACCATCAACATTTTATAATTTAAAAGTCACTTAACGTTACTATTAATTCGTACATTTACATTTTTAATATATGCTGAAAAAATCCAAAATTTAACTAAACTATGTCTTTAAGTTTAAATAGATAATTAAACTTTTTGTAACATACCCACATTTCCTGGGATAAAGGTAAGAATGAGAAGAAGAAGAAGAACATTTATTAGTTGATAAATTGAATTTAGTTAAATTAATTATGGTAAGGACACTTGGCATTTATTAATTTAAGTCAATTTCCGCTGAAAATACGTAATAGGAGTTATAATGATATTGAATATATGAATCTCTGGAATACAGATTCAAGAATACATAGACAATGTGGCGAAACGACATCCTGACTTGGTAACGCTGCAAAATCTGGGGACCAGCTATCAGGGGCGGCGAATGAAGCTAGTCAAGATATCCTCAGATCCCAACGCTAACAATCCCATCATATTTGTTGATGCTGGTAAGTTTTGTAAGACCTTGCGCCATCTTTCATGGTTTTCATCACATACATATATGGAAATCCACAGCAGAACTGTCCACGATTCTTTGTTTATTTTGCCGCTAGATCCAAGCTGATCTTCCAGAGAAATCTGGCTAGCTAAGTCATTAACTCATTCTTGGCAATTTAATTATTCATGCACTTAAAATCCGTTTTTTCAATACGTTAAACCTTTGCGTTATTGTTGTGACCCGTTCGAAATGGTAAAATTGCCATTAAAGTTTCTGTGTGGTCGCAAAATAAAAGCAGCCGCAAATATTTTAATATTTGTTTACTAAAACTACATTATTACGGTATGTCTCAGAGGGCCTATAAGAACGCGTGTTGAGACAATGAAACTTGAACTGCCAAAAGTGTATTCACCCTTCATCATACTTGATATCAATGAACCAACTGTAAAAGCAAAGAACACACCATCTCAATTTATAAGAGCAACAAATAAATCATATAAACAAAGGTCTCAGCTTCGTCATCCATCACGCACATTCGTATACCGTTATTGAGATATTAATCAGTTCTTAAGAGTGTTGATCCGAAAATGGTTCGATCTGTCATATGACATTGATATAGAGGTGTTCGTCCTGCAATTTGCATTAAATGAACAGTTATTGTTGATTCACAGGCATCCACGCCCGCGAGTGGGTGGCGCCGGCAATGGCTCTGTACCTGATCCACAGACTGGCCAACGACCCCGACGCGAGGCAGGAGCTCGATGGTGTTGACTGGTACATTCTGCCTGTCGTCAATCCCGATGGATATGAGTACACACGTACTAGTAGATCAGTGAGTAACTATATTGCTACAGTGGTTAGTTCGATATATACCTGTATAACAGATAAGATACACATATTATTATATAGGAAGCTATGATCAATGTTGGACTTTATGCAATCCGCGGGCGTCAGCCTCCTAATCAGAGGTCGGCGGTTCGATTCCGGGCACGCACTTTTCGGAGTTATGTGCGTTTTGGACAGCGTGGTGGACTATGGCCGAACCCTTCTCATATTAAGAGGAGACCCGTGCTCTGTAATGAACCGGTAAAAGGGTTGATCATAATGATGATGTTGATTCATACATACGGCCGGTTATTTTTCCCGCACCCACGTATTGAGTGTTTAAACAATAATCTAACAAAAATAGGCTCCTAATTCATAAGAGAACACTTATCTTTCACGTATACAGTTTTATATCTTTCCGAAGACCAACTTAAATGCACAATTCTGATAGGCACAATTTTTTGTTCAAATCAATATTTTTAAAACTTTTTTAGACACTAAAATCTATAAGGTGATTTACACAGATTTCATGAATTGTGGAACTTCGTGATAAAAGTGAGATTACTATTTTATTTAAGCCATACTCAGCTATTTCTTGCCATACATTGTCTCTATGTTTTAAATTTTCAGAACCGATTGTGGAGAAAGACAAGATCGAAGAATAATCTTTTAGGTTGTTTTGGTGTCGACGGCAACCGAAATTACGGTTTCAAATGGGCAGTTAGCGGTGTATCCTCTAACCCTTGTGATGCGGAGACTTATGCTGGACCCAAACCCTTCTCCGAGGTAGAGACAGTGATGGTGCGAAATGTTATGATGGAGAACAGTAAACGGTTGAAGCTGTATGTCTCCTTGCATTCATATGGACAGTATTTGGTGTACCCTTGGGGATACACAGGCGATTATTTGCCTAAGGAATGGAAAAAGTTGGACAGCTTGGCAAGAGCGGTATCCGACGCCGTGCAAAGTGCTGGGGGAAAGCCTTTCAAAGTTCTGAGTGCTGGAAAGTGGTACCCAGCTGCTGGTGGAAGTGACGACTTTGCCTTTGGAGTTGTTGGAGTTCCATACTCTTATACGATGGAACTCACCGATGGTTATGAATTCATATACCCCGAAAGGTTATTGCGTGTTGTATTACCACAGTTCTACGAAGGGTTCAAAGCGTTTGCAGCGCAAATCAAAGAAGAATATTCACCGAAATTCACGGATCAGAGATACAGATAATCAGATGGCTGAATGTGAAACCTGCTAATAGGTTATGATTCATAATTATTAAGTTTAAAATAAATAAATATTTAAAAAAATAATTTTTATTTTACATGTAATAAATTCGCTGTTGTTACAAATGAATAAAAAGGTAAGACACTTTTCTATTCGGGTCTGTATATTACGGGTTTTAAATCATATATAAGTAAAAGCAAAGAGCGCATGATACTTAGCAACCATAGGTAATTCATATGATATAAATGCTAAAAGTTTCTTTCTTTGTAAGCTCTTTCTTAACGCACCGTTAGAACAACGGATACCATTATTTTGAGCGTGACCAAAAATAAAGCAAAACTATCCCAACTTTGAATATTTATTTATTCCACTAGATTTATGTGCGATGTCGAATCCAATATTGTTTTCTTCGGAAATTTCATGAATTTTCTAGGGATCACTAAAATCCACATATACCTGCGATATTTACAACGTTTGTGCGACTTTATTTTCCACAAGAACTACTTCTAAAAGCTATGTATCCATGTTAATATTCGATACGGTATATATTCAATTTAATATTCGATGCGGAATATATTTTATTTAATATTCGAAGCGAAATACGAGTGTGTGCCATAAGGTAACTTTTCAACAACGTATTTTCAATTTCCGCAGAGGAGTTATATAGCTGACTCAATATTGCACGGATGCAATACCTAGAATACTTCGATGATATTACGATTTTACGAACCTTTAATTTTCCATTCGGATGGCTTCCAAACACGATATCCAATATACCTCTCGAACGTAATAAATATTGCGCGGAATGCTCCCAATGTTTGGTTTGAGAATGCCTACTGAGCTTTCGGACAGAAATACCTAGATATATTAAATCTAATACTAGACATCGGATTTAAGTATATTTTATTAATCTTCCTAGCAATATGAGAAATGTAATATGGTTACCGAAGGTCTTCGAGTTAAAGATATATGAAGTAAATTTTCAAAGTATTTTTTTGTAAAGAACTTGAGTCTCCTCTCTGCCGACATGGGAGTCTTCTGTAACAAATCATAAAATTAAAATGAGCTTTATGAAAAGTAAAATAAACCAGTTAAAAGAAACTTGTTTTTACATTTTTGTTTGTTTTGAACTGAATCTTTAACTGCGAAATGCATTTCATAATGTGAGGTGTCAATTTTGACACCTTTTCATGCAATAATTTGTCTAACTTATTTATTACGCCAAAAATATGCCCAAAACTAAAACAATGTCTAAAAGTTTACAAATGATATGTAGTGCCAACCTCACATAGAAAATATATTTATTCTTTTTTAGTGATCCAAACAGTTCTTCTCTTATTTTTTATACACTACAAGTTTTAACCCTTGTCGGCAATCTCACCTGATGGAAAGTGATGATGCAGTCTAAGATGGTAGCGGGCTAACCTGTTAGGGGTAAGGTAAATTTATATTCATACTCCTAATTGGTTTCTACGCGCATCGTGCTGGGACGCTAAATCACTTGGCGTCTGACACGTCTTTGTCGGTAGAGTGGTAACTAGCCACGGCCAATGCCTCACACCAGACCAGACACGAGCCTGGAAGCGAACCCAGGACCTCCAACTTTATAATGCGACAGCGCACGCACTGCGCCACGGAGGTCGTTAAAAATAAACGTCTTATTCTAATGCATAAAGATGATGTCTGTCTGTAACACCATACATTATTAATACATATAATAAACGTCCCTAGTTGGTTAGCTGAGACCCAATTGAAGTTGCAGCAAGAAAAAATAAAATATTATTATTATTTAAAAAAAAACCCCGGCTAAGTTTGCTGTGGGCTTCTTCTTAGACTGGGGCGCGTTTGGAACCCTCCTAACTTTAGTAAGTTTACGAATATAGTTAGAGCCCTAGGGCTCAAAATTTCTTCTGGCAGAGCTTCTTTCCAAAGCTCGCCCAACAGCCCGGTTACGTTGTGGCAACCAATAGGGTTTGTACAGCTAATAGACAGTCCGAAAAAAAAAAAAGAATATAGTTATCACCATGAAATAACTACTATGTAAATTATTGACGCGTCAAAAGTGCCTTTTAAAGGACTATTTGAATAAAGATTATTTTGAATTTGAATATAGCGAAAATAAGCATGCAGACAAATGAGTGTGAAAGTATCTTGTTATTATAAATATTTATATACAGTTCGTAAGCTACTTAGCGATCTTTATAGCGTGAACTGTATTTTATTACATTTTTCCCAGGTAGCCTAGCGAACCAGTTTGCTGAGGCAAATTAAAAATATAGCCTCACGCGAACTCCCACGGGCGGGTTGAGGCAGAAAAGGCGTTGTACCGCATCCAACTGGTCAATAACCTTAATGTAGGATAATTTTGCTCATAAAGCCTTTTCACCAACTATAAAAATTCACTCCGTCATCTAAAATGAAACCTTAAGCTTGATCTAGGACAGGATACTATCTTTTTTATTTATGTGGAACAAAAGCTATTGTAAAAAGAGAGTTAAAAGGATAGTTTGTGTAATAACTTTAGGCTCAAAAAGTATATTTAAGATTTAATTATTTTAATTAAGATCACAAAATTTATCTAATGTTTAGGTTTCCTAAACTACGTTTGGAAAATAAATCTAGTAGGTTTAGTGTAGTAGTTTCTTATGTCACTTTTAAACTACACTTAAATATAACATTTGTTAGTTCGACAATAAACCGAACCTATCCGACATAGGTTAATTCGTGGAAGTACTAATAAAAATTTCAATTTAAAGAAACACTATCCCTGCGTATTAAAGGCTTCATAAAAAAATTAAAAGCAGAGGAAACTAGTAAAACTTTTTAGTAAAAGGTATAAAATGTTATTTTAATCATCATGATCACTACTACCTAAGAGTCAAGAGTCTCCTCTCAAAGTAAAAAGGGTTTCGGATGTGGTCCACCACGCTTGCCTATAGAAGATTAGGGTTAAAGACATTTATTTCTCAAAAGAATAATATACTGCTCTTTTACATGAGAATACAGTAGGTAATTAGATTTGGTATGTATCTTAATAATCATGATCAACCCATTACCGGCTCACTACAGAGCACGGATCACCTCTCAATATGAGAAGGGTTTGGCCATAGTCCACCACGCTGGCCATGTGCGGATTGGCAGAATTCACACGCCTTTGAGAATATTATGGAGAACTCTCAGGCGTGCAGGTTTAATCACGATGTTTTCCTTCACCGTTGAAGCAAGTGATATTTTAATTGTTTTTAAAAACGCACATATCTCCGAAAAGTTAGAGGTGCGTACCCGGATTCGAACCGCCGATCTGATTAGGAGGCTGACGCCATAACCACTAGGCTATCACCGCTTCAGTATCTTATTACTTGTTAATAATTCTTGTCAAGTCTCACAGTTAACAAACCTACATATTATTTTAGTAAATGCAGGTGGAAGAAAAAAAACTCATGTGACTATGGGCACGATTGCAAAACTAGTTTTATAAGGGAGATGGTTACATTATGAAAAACTTCACAAGACTTTTTGAGGATTTTAACACTGCTCTTCATTACTCAGCATCGGTAACTCTTTTGCTATGATCTTGTAAATTCATCACCTTTACTCCAAACATAGTTCTCTCTTTCATCAGCTTAATTTTATTAACTTTTCTAGGCGACCATTTCTGCAGCCTTACTTTTATTTCATACGAATATAAAGTTGATAACGAAATAAAATATATAATACCATATTTTATTGTAGCCTCGTAAAGTACAATATAATGTTTTTGCTAGAGCTATATGTTACTACGACGTTGTTTATTATATGAATGCGAGTGCATTTATGAAAATCGTACTTTGAATACGGAATGTATAACGTAAAAATCGACAGTTTATTTTTGAGCTAAAACTATGAAAATTTTAGTAGCATGCATTTATATATCGGGTAAGTATTTCGAATACATTATTTATTTTATGTTTTGTTGGTAATTAAAACATAATTTATTTAATTTTAGTGTTTTTGACGGCTGCTTCTGCAAGTGTTTGCGGGTATGTGGTTTTATAAAATTTTATTTATGTTTATTTATTTATTTATAATAGGAAGCCAACGTTGTTATGCAATGTCTTACATTTTAATTTTTTTATCCACTACAAGTTAGCCCTTGACGGCAATTTCACTTGATGATAAGTGATTGTGCATCTAAGACGATAGCGGGCTAACCTGTTATATGTATGATAAACCCATACTCCTAATTGGTTTGTACACGACATCGTGCCGTCTTTGTCGGTAGGGTGGTAACTAGCCACCGCCGAAGCCTCCCACAAGACCAGACACGAGCCGGGAATCGAATCCAGGACCTCCAACTGTATAAAACGCCAGCGCACGCTTTGCGCCACGGAGGTCGAATATGCCTATGATAGGGAATGTTTTTGACGACCTCCGTGGCGCAGCGCGCGCGCTGTCAGATTATAAACTTGGAGGTTCTGGGTTCAATTCCCGGCTCGAGTCTGGTCTGGTGGGAGGCTTCGGCCGTGGCTAGTTACCACCCTACCGACAAAGACGTGTCGCCAAGCGATTTAGCGTTCCGGCACGATGTCGCGTAGAAACCAATTAGGAGTGTGGGTTTTCCATACCCCTAACAGGTTAGCCCGCTACCATCTTAGACTGCATCATCACACTCATCAGGTGGGATTGCAGTCAAGGGCTAACTTGTAGTGGATAAAAAAAAAAAAAAAAATGTCCAGGTTACCCAGACATGAGTTTATTTGCATGTACTGTCTATTTAGGCCAACGTTAATTTTCAGCTGACTATGACAGCTCAAATAAATCTACAGCTGAGTGAATGAAGTTAGACGGGTTCAGTGTTTCTCATTGGTAATTTTTGCAGATGTAAATATTTAAGACCCTGCTATTCAAATATGTTAAAGTCTTTGCTACAACCTGATGAGGATCCCTGTATTGAAAATGTGTCGATTGGTGCCAGTACTGTGAGTATGAAAATTTTGACTAAGGATCGGACGAAGCCAACCCGATCATCATCGAAGTCCGATCATCCATCCGTCCATCACTAGCGTTATGATTGACAAAACAAAAAACAATACAATTTTGAGGTCCACATAGCGATCTCTCCCCAAGCAACCAAAGGTCAAAATGATACAGCTACGGGAAAGAGGAAGATGCAATAATATCATCATGTCAACCCATTGACGGCTCACTATAGAGCTTCTATAAGGGTTTGGCCATAGTCCACCACGGATAGCCTTGTGCGGTTTGGCAGACTTTTATATTCTTTGAGAACATTATGGTGAACACTCTGGCATGCAGGTTTCGTCATGATGTTTACTTCACCGTTGAAGCAAGTGATATTTATTTGCTTAAAAATGTACATAACTACGAAAAGTTAGAGGTGTGCCGGGATTGAACCGCCGACCTCTGATCAGGAGGCGGACGTCCTAACTAGGCTATAATATGTACACATAACAGTTTCGCATTTTTTTTTTTTAATTTATTGTTCAAAAATATTTTAATTGTAAAGCAAACCGTCCTCAAACCAAACCTCCAGAAACTTTACGTTCATGGAAAGGACGGATAAAATGTACATATAAAAATATATAAATGTTGTATATTTTATTGTATTTTATCGACTTATCTCTATCTATTTCAGGTTACAATATTTTTGCGAGCACTAAGCGAATACTGTGGAAGTTTTATTCAAGTGCACAGTACTAGAACAACCTACGAAGGCAGAAATTTATATGAGGTAAAGTCAAATTTATTTATTATTCTTGCGCTTTATTCAAGTAAATCATGATCAACCCATTCTCGGCTCACTACAGAGCACGGGTCTCCTCTCAATATGGGAAGGGTTTGGCCATAGTCCACCACGCTGGCCATGGTCGGATTGGCAGACTTCGCACGCCTTCGAGAACATTACGGAGAACTCTCAGGCGTGCAGGTTTCCTCACGATGTTTTCCTTCACCGTTGAAGCTGTTTTAATTGTTTTTAAAACGTACATAACTCGGAAAGTTAGAGGTGCGTGCCCGGATTCGAACCGCCGACCTCTGATTAAGAGGCTGACGCCCTAACCACTAGGCTATCACAGCTTAAAGTAAATAAGTATTACTAATTGGAAAAAGTTAACCATGTGCGGATCAAACTTTGAAAATTATATAAAATTGCGTTACCCTCGCATGATATTTAGATGTAAGGTTAATTTTAAGGTTGTGCATGCTGTGGTCATTTCTAGAAAGTCACTATCTGGTGTTTGTTCTTCAGAAATGTTTTTTGTTGTTTTTATATAGATAGTGACTAGTTTAATGATCCAATAAAAATAAAAATAAAAATAAAAAATAAAAAATAAAAAAAATAAAATGATTATGTTGTTGAATTTTAATAACGCGTCACATATGAAAAATTTGAATTGAGAATGTGTTAAATTGGTGCTAATATTAGCACCAATATATAATGTATATACAATATGCAACTACTGTCAATACGTTGCTATTCTGACGAGACCACTACGTCGCATCGCCTGTCTCCGTTATTGCTTCCTCAAGAATATATTTATTGTAAACCGAACGTCCGAAGTTAAATTTAATGGGTTCAACTTACAAACAACGGATTTCCATACAAAGTTTCATCCCTATTTTACACCCTTAAGGATGTAAAATATTAGTAATGTCCTTAAACATACCCATCATTATTTCTAAAAGAAAGGCCATTCACAAATATTTATGGATTTTACTCAAAAATTTCCATACAGGATTTCATACTCTTTTTTATTATTTAGGCTTTAAATTTCGAAAAATCCACCCTATCCTAAATATTGGGTTAATCATAAAAGGAAATTATGTATTAAATTTCAGCTAACTTGGTCCAAGGCTGGGCTTGGCTGAGATTTGTAATTCTTTAAAAAATCTGCGAGAACTCTTGTTAATATTTTCAGGTGGTGATAAACAGTACCCTACCATTGGATAGAGGCGTTGAGAAAACACCAGTGATTGTTCTAGAAGCTGGTCAGGACGCCGGCACCGGATCGGTAGCGTTGGCGCTGTACGTGATAGAGCAACTGGTGGCCTGCGGTGAAAACAAGCTCATGATCCAGAAAGTTCGATGGGTTATCCTTCCTTCGACCAATCCGGATGGTCAAGAATTTGCTAGAATTGTTAGTATTAACTCATTAATATGAAGGGTAGCGGGACCCTATAGTATTTTCACGACCTCCGTGGCGCAGTGCGTGCGCTGTTGCATTATAAAGTTGGAGGTCCTGGGTTCGATTCCCGGCTCGAGTCTTGTCTGCTGGGAGGCTTCGGCCGTGGCTAGTTACCGACAAAGATGTGTCGCCAAGCGATTTACCGATCCGGCATGATGTCGTGTAGAAACCAATTAGGAGTGTGGGTTTACCATACCCCTGACAGGTTAACCCGCTACCATCTTAGACTGCATCATCACTTACTATCAGGTGAGATTAACGTCAAGGGTTAATTTGTGGTGTATAAAAAAAGGACACAAGTAAAAAAAACCGTGTTTAAAGATTGGAGCGAAGCCACTTTCAATCCAATGCCGAATATCATTTTTTATCTTATTTTATTTATTTATTTGGTTTAATTACGGCTACAATTAGATTATTACATTAAACATAGTACTAAATTC
Organism: Lasiommata megera; assembly: GCA_928268935.1. Classification (NCBI taxonomy): domain Eukaryota; kingdom Metazoa; phylum Arthropoda; class Insecta; order Lepidoptera; family Nymphalidae; genus Lasiommata; species Lasiommata megera. The sequence goes on from OV743326.1 coordinate 10,749,416, forward strand.
AAACAACTTATTCCTGCAGTGCGCATTTAAAAGTAAACCCCACATTTATAAATCAGGTTACAAGAGAAAAGTTTATGTAGTAATATTTATATACTATAAGATAATATTTTTTATATTATTAGATACAATTTTGTCATGTTTATAAATTATGACTACAAACGTAAACTGAGACAATATATTACAGTAAATGCATAGTTTGAAATGCAATTATTATGTATATGTTTCTATTGATTTTATTTTACAGAAACGCGAACCCTGGAAGAAGAACTATAGCCCTAACGGCAAAGATATTGTATCTTACGGGGTAGATTTAACGAGAAACTTCGATGATTCGTGGGGACTATGCCCCCCGATTATTGTTAATAATGGATTTTCACAGGATTACCCCGGTCCTAAACCGGGCTCTGAGAACGAAACTGCATTTATAAGTGACGTCTTGGTCAAATACAAAACCAAGATAAATACATACGTTTCACTAAGACGGGACGGTCACGCTATACTGTACCCATTGGCTAGCCGGAACACCAGCATCGCGTCTATAGATGATGTGAAGAAGAGAGCTGGCAATATAGCTGCGAAGGTAAATCAACGAGCTGGTGGCATTCAGTGGTTTCTTAATCAAAGCATCTATGCTATGAATGGAAAAGCGCATTGTGGGCACAGCGTCGACTTCGCGTTTAACAAACATGGCATCACGTATGCGTTTGAGATGCGGGTGTACCCCGAGACGGACCACCGCATAATGTCAAAGTTTCAAACCCTACCGAAGGGACACGATGTGTCTCTAAGAACGGGATACTTCAGCGGAATTAGAGAAGTATATAATTCGGTAGCAAATGAGATGCAAAATAAAAAATCCAAATAAATTTTAATGAAATCCAAACACTTGTTTATGTAAGCGCACTCTATATACACCTGAGGAGTAAATAGGTCACGTAAATTGCCAGCTCCCTGCAATAATCACACATTGTGAAGTCCAAGTGTGTGCTAACGTGAAAAATGGTTGAATTGGGTCAAAATTATGTACTTTAGGTGGCATCTATTATGATACAATATTTATTTACTACATAAAGGTATATCTACGATGTAGGAGTCACTTTTCCACATTTCGGTAGGATGTCGGTCATGCGCACTGGTGGCTGATCAGGGCGCCTGCGCTAGGGGTGGGACCCTTGGCCGTTCAGCCCAAGTCAGCACTCTGTAGTCAGCCGTGGCGGCGGCGACGCGTCTTCTTCTAACTCCTCCGAACACCTGCACTCCTAGTACCGCGATAACTCAGCCGCCACACGCGCTTTAACTTGAAATTTTTCTAAGTTCGTTTTTTTCACTTCTACATTATTTAATTTGTTCATATATTATTTCTAGAGTGCTTTCATTAAGTAAAAGTAAAGTAATAAAAAGTAATTCAATTATTTTAACTAAATAAAATTCCTGAATTAAAATTAAATTTTTGATTGTTTTCCGTCTTTATTTTTTTCGTGTTAAAAATAAATTCGTCGCTGCCGAACGCCAGAGGGCCGCTGTTCGCCGAGGGTAAGTAATGTCTTAGTATGTAAGTAATTTCAGAAGGTCTTACGAAAGCTGCGAGGCTGCGACGGAATAAAACTTCGGTTGGTTCTCTCACACCGGAAAAGGTTTGTAGCGATGGGCGGAAGGCGGTGCCGTCGGCAACAGGTTGCAAGGCTTTGCAGGCGTCGGCAAGCGGTTTCCGCCCGCCGCACTTCGTTATTTTATTAACTTTTAATAAACTCTTCAGAAAACGGGTTTTTGCGTTAACGGCGAAGGACGGAATAAAAAAAATGCAATGAAAATTTAGAAATAATTATATTTTTATCCATAAAACGTATCTTTGTATTAAATTATATTCACATACCAATCTTTAGCGGAAAAAAGGGCAAAAATAATCATCGAATAGCGTATTTTAAAAACATATATTAATCTTTGATTCATTTAAAATAAATATAGTTATAACAACGGATACGATAAAGTAATATACATAAACTTTGAGTTTCTTCGCATCCTGATATCTTAGTTTTTTTTTAATTGAACCTCCGAGAAAGTAAGACAGTATAATGTTTAAAATACGGGTTGTAGAGTAAATATTGCAATTTTTCGTGACTGTATCAAAAATTGAGGACAAATATCGATTTTCCCCCAACGTTATCAGCATACTCGTAGGTACGGGTATTAGGTCATCGGACCATCGTTTAATGACTTCGTAAAATAATGTACATGATAGCGCAAATTTTTTTAAATCATGCAAATTAGAAACGTGTGTTTTTGAGCAATACTTTAATGAATTGCTTAAATTTATTAACTTGTCTACTGTTGGAATTGGAAAAAAAGATTAAATACAATTTACCACCCGGTACATTACCACCAGTATAGCGACTAGGCAGTAAAGAAGAAAAGACATTTTCATTTGGATTTTCGCTCTTTATCTTTTTCTATCTTAATAATATGAATTTACTGTTATTAAGTCAATGGACGAAATGCAGTATGTCAGAACAAGTAAAAATTATTAATAAAATTGAACTTGGTATAAAAATTACTAAACCACAGTAATTTTTTTTTGTGATTCTTCCTATGAGTAATAAAAAACGAGCCAGCTAATAATTCTATATGTCTCAGAGAAATATGGATGAGTATATAAATTACGAACTGATATTCTAAGATAGCACACAGGCATTTCAACGAATTAAAAATAAACTTTCGTTTATTAAATTGAAATTAACAATGAATTACGAAAATAGTGTCAAACTAAGAATAAAAATACGGCAGGGGTACATTTTGGTTTAATTATTATTTTCGCATTTTATTTAATATATCTTCGCGCCTATTCTTAATTAATTCGGATATAGTATATTTACTTTTAATAAATCCTCTTTGCCTGTACCATTCTTTTATTTCAAGGAAGGTAAATCTTATCGAGAAAAAAAATTAAAATTAAACTAAAAATTTTACTGCAAGAAAGGATAATAGGATAACCAAACTTGGCCCGACGGCGCAGTGGTGAACGCTGCAGTCTCAAGCTTAGGTCCCAGGTTTGAGTTTGGTAGTTGTAATATCTCGTAATCGACGCTACTTACCACTCTAACGACAAAGACGTGCCGCCAAGCAATTTAATGTTACGATACCATACCGCGGAAAAACCGATAAGGAATATGGGTTGATTTTACTGCTATACCTACTAGAAGTAAGTTAACCTGATACCATCTTAATAAAAAAAAAACGATGGTAAAATACGATGCAATCGTACATGGAAGTATTTTTAAAAATCCTTTAAAGCAACACATGCTTATATAATAAAATAAAATTTGGCCGTCTCGGTACGCCTAGCAAGAAAATCCTTAAAAAGGCACTATTGATGCCTCAATAATTTAAATTGTAGTTGATGGTGTAAAGTACATTCGTCAACTTAAAACTAAAGCTACGTGGGTTATAAGGCATGTGTCACATGAACGAGCTTGAGGCAGCACGACGGCATTAGAGAGCGTCATGCCGTATACCGTCACGGTATATATTTCCTTGGTAAGTAATCTGAACGGCGTTTAACGATTTACACCTTACGGATTAATCGAGTTGTCGCGGAAGCAAATTAAGGGTAATGATTTGTAATGGCTTTTTGACGACGTCCCTGACTCAGCTAAGGTTTAGTGAGGTGGTAAATGGGAAGTCCCGGGTTCCATCCGACGCAGAATCTTTAAAAAAATTATTATTTTTTTAAAGATTCTGCGTCAGCAACTATTGTGCGGTATGCTGTCGCATAGAAGCGACATAATATGGGGTATGGGTTAAACATAACCGCAGTATCCCTTAAGCTAAACCCGCTACCGTTTAGGCAGCATTATAAATTACCACCAGGGATTACAGTCTAACTTTTAGTAAGGAAAAAAAAAGTTTACTTTAATTGACTTGCACGTTGAAGTCTCTAGACCACCGTAAATAGTTGAGCTGCCTTTATTTCTTCTCTCGATTTTATAACTGAGAGTTTTCCGAAGAGTTATTTGGATTGGTACCACCATCTCTATGACCGTATCTCTCGCCGTAGAACCAGTTTTCTTACCCATCATCTGGATAACCGGTATTCTTCTATTACCCAACCCAAAATGCCAGCTCATTACTGTATCAGCCGGAACCATGATTTAGGGTTATACAAAACAAAAGTAAAACTGAAAATGAAAAATATTTATTTTACCAAAAACACCGTTTCTACAGTCTTATATTTTTCCGATGGTACACTAGGTAATTCTGTCTCGTGGGCATCTTATTCGTTTTAAAAGTTGAAATAATACAATAAATTCAAGGGGCACATTAAGAGATTCCTAAAAATCCGGCAATGCCTTGGTGGCTTCTACTAACCAAAATGCCAGCTCATTACTGTATCAGCCGGAACTATGATTTAGGTTTATTAAAAAAATGAAAAATTTATAAATATTTATTTTACCAAAAACACAATTTCTACAGTCTTATATTTTTCCGATGGTGCACGAGTTTATTCTGTCTCGTATTTAGTTTTGAAATAATACAATAAATTGAATAATTAATGATGGCTCATGGGCGGTGGTGATCACTTACCATCAGGTGACCTGCTGTTTTTCGCCCGCTGTTTATTTAAACAAGAAGATGAAACGAATAATAGTGTTAATTATCTAGAATGGCTACTACTAAGGGGCACTCACGCGTTTCATAACATAAGCCGAGTGATAACAATATCGATCGGCACATTATGTAGGCGAAGCGCGAACCGATAACGCCATGCGGGTACTTGGCGAAAGCCCACATACCTCGTGGTTTGTTTCCTCCTTCACTTATGGATTATACACGGCCACTTTTAGGGTTCCCCATCTGGCTTTGTTAGAGGCCTATCACTTAATCTGTGATCTACGGAGCATACTTTGACTTTGCCCAGGCAAGAGTTAAAACGAAACGGTTTACGGATACTTAACTTTGGTGCGTTTTAACTGTACCTTAAGTCTAGGGCTTAGGGCGCTGTCTAGACGCACACTCTCAGACTTCACACGCCTTTCAGAACATTATGGAGAACTCTCAGGCTGCATGTCGGTTACCTCACGATATTTTCCCTCACCGTTGAAGCGAGTGACATTTTAATTGCTTTAAAACGCAAATAATTTAAAGGTGCGTGCCCGGGTGCGAAGCACCAACCTCTGATTAGGAGGCGGATGTCCTAACTGCTAGGCTACCACAGTCGCCTAGAATCTTTGTAGCGTATTGCCTTTATAGGGAAAAATAATATATACCATTGGAACAAAACTAGGGCGCGCCCACTCAACAAGCCATATTCCCAACTTCAACCTAAGTCGAGTTCCAAGTCTCAAATGAGCCGTGCTAAGGGTTTTACCGATGCCTTCGAGCCTTGGTGCTCTTTCTTCTCACAAGCTTCGCGCTCGCCAAGTAAATTGGAAATCCCCCGATGAAGCTGTAATAACTAATATCGTTATCGGCTAATGTCAATGTGGCACAACACTTTTTACAACTATTTTGTCTGGTGGGAGGCTTCGGCCGTGGCTAGTTACCACCCTACCGACAAAGACGTGTCGCCAAGCGATTTAGCGTTCCGGCACGATGTCGCGTAGAAACCAATTAGGAGCGTGGGTTTACCATACTCCTAACAGGTTAGCCCGCTACCGTCCTAGACAGCATCATCACTTACCACCAGGTGAGATAGCCGTCAAGGACTAACTTGTAGTGTATAAAAAAAACAACGGTACGGAATCATTTTTGTGCTAGTTTACAGAGTCACTTAGCCGTTTTTATTTTATGTCTTGCTAGCGGTTTCCCGTGACTTTGTCCGCGTACAATTTTTGATAAGTTGGTGCATTTTCCCTTACAATAATTTTCATTTTACAAGATATACTGCAACTAGCAGCGTCGCATCTTCCGCTATAATACTTCTTCAGGAATTTATTTGTTTTAAAGCCAAAATCTAATTTTATGGATTTTAATTAAAAAATTACGGATTTCCATACAAAAGTTACGACCCTATTTAACTTCTTAAGGATAGAAAATCGGAAATTTATGAAATCTCAAAAATCTGTCTTATTTTCTCACCGAAATACTTTTTTTTAACGCTGGGCAATGCGTTTATTCCCTCCGGAAGTGACGCAGGTAGGCATTCGATTCCCTACTCGAGTCGGGTCTAGAGGGAGGCTTCGGCCGTGGCTAGTTACCACCTTACCGACATAAATGTTTCGATAAGACATTCAACAGTCGTGCACGATGTCGCGTAGTAACAATTACGATTACCATACCTCTAACAGATGAACTTGCCGTAAAGACCTAATTTGAAGTGGAATAAAAAAAAAGAGTTTATTATATACTTAAAAAAAAAAAACTTACACAAAAAAAAATATGTAAAAAGTCATATTATTCTATAAATAAATAATAATTTAAAAGATTAATTGACATTTAGAATTTTTTTTTAATTTTTTTATAAATATTATTTTTAATTTATAAATCAACTATTAATTACTACTGTGCTTTAATTGCACTAAATAAGACCTACCTATTGTAGAACCCAAATTCGCGATAAAATTAATTGATTGAACAATTGATTAATTAATTGAATGATTGATTGGTTGATTATTGATTGATCGATTGATTGATTGATGGATGGGTGGATTGATTGATTGATTGATTGATTGATTGATTGATTGATTGATCGATTGACTGTTTGATTGATTGATTGATCGATTGATTAATTGATTGATTGATTGATTGAATGATGGGTGGATGGATTGGTTGATTGATGGATCGATTTATTGATTGATTAAAACTAAGTACAGGGACCCCTTACTTTAAAATTTACTTTATTTTTATTCGTTTTTGTATAAGCGTCAATAGATATAAAAATTCTGGGAACAACATTTTACCTTTTAAGACAGATGGATGGAGCGACAGCGGAGGATCAGTAAAAAAAACTATTTTAAAAAAGGCTTGTCTACAAATGGTACTGGATTGATAAATTGATTAGAAGGTTAGATTCTCGGGTCAAGCCAGAGTTAAGGAATTGGGTTTTCCCTGTAAAGTTTTGGTTTTGTAGTGAATAAATAGGTCCAGCTTCGGAGAGCACATTAAGTCATTATTATTTATCATGAAACCTACGAAACTGCATCTGAGCAATCTGTTGGTTCCATATTCTATGATGGTGAAGATGATGATTGAAAAAATATGAAATAAGGCTATTTCTATAAGTAAACCCTACCGTATGTACCAGTATTTTACTATGGGAGGTAAAAAATGCGTGGGCGTATCAAGATTGAATTGAATAATTCCCACAAAACTTAGCACGCTGCTAAAGAATATATTTCATTCAATGTAGAATACCTGCCGATAGCCAGGGAAGCTTCCGACGTAATGGCGTCCCAAAATTTAAAGATTTGTATTTACTAGATTCTAGTTTTTACAGAGTCTTCTATATCTGCGATCCAATTATGCAAATACTTATTTACTAGCTTCTGCCCGCGACTTCGTCTTCGTGGACTTCAGAATTGGGTCTAAAGCTTCGCTCGTTAACAATTGTAAATCTACCCACGGGAACTATTTTAGAGAGCGGTATAGGAGATACATGTCCTTTTCCATAGCATAGGTAACATGCATACGAAATTTCAAAGCTGTCTGCCCGCGACTTAGCTCGTGAACAATATAATTATTTTTGCTCGGGAACTAATTAAGGAATTGGGATAAAAGGTACCCTCTGTTGGCATGCATGTAGCCTTTGACATGGAAAACCATGTCAAAGGCTACATGCATGCCAAATTTCATCCAAATCCGTTCAGCCATCTTTTCCTGATGAAGTAACAAACATCCACACTTTCACATTTATAATATTAATAGTAGCAATGGTGTAATGGTTGAAGCGGTGATAGCCTAGTGGTTACGGTGTGAGCCTCCTAATCAGAGGTCGGCGGTTTGAATCCGGGCACACACCTTTTTTTTTTATCCACTACAAGTTAGCCCTTGACGGCAATCTCACCTGATGGTAAGTGATGATGCAGTCTAAGATGGTAGCGGGCTAACCTGTTAGGGGTATGGAAAACCCATACTCCTAATTGGTTTCTACACGACATCGTGCCGGAACGCTAAATCGCTTAGCGACACGTCTTTGTCGGTAGGGTGGTAACTAGCCACGGCCGAAGCCTCCCACCAGACCAGACTCGAGCCGGGAATCGAACCCAGGACCTCCAACTATATAAAGCGACAGCGCGCGCGCTGCGCCACGGAGGTCGTTAAAAACCGTTACACCTGTAACTTTTCGGAGTTATGTGCGTTTAAAAAAAAACTACTTGCTTTAAGAACGATGTTTTCCATCGTTCTTCAAGCAAGTATCCTCCATGGTGTTCAAGGGCGTGTGTAGTCTGCCAATCCGCACATGGCCAGCGTGGTGGACTATGGCCACACCCTTCTCATATTGAGCGGAGACGTGGTCTGTTGGAGCCGGTAATGGGTTGATCATGAGTAGCAATGGTATACCTAATGCTATTTATTATGTCTTAGACAAAAAATAAGATTAAAAACAAATTGAGGGGATTTCGTAGCAAAGTGCAGCCGTTGTTCCCGCAGCTTTACGATGGGAGCTTAACCAGGTCTGAAATGCGTTGTCCTTAATCCACTTAAAATAACAGCTAACGTCTGCCGCAACCGCTCTATAGCTTGCCGTCTTTGTATAAATTGATATAAAATCCGTGCCACGGGGTTTTATGCCAATTTATTGTGCTCCTCCGTTATTCAACTGCCGTGTCTCGCCCTGAACTCCGTTTAAGTGATAAAGTTAATGCATTACGTGTATTCTATATTGTTCAGTAAATGATCGTTCGAATTTTATTAAATTAAAACTATTTTAATTAAATTTATTTTAAAGTAAAACTACTATTTACGAGATTATATGAGAACTTTAAAAATTACATTTCGTTACCATGTCGTAACCGTGGCATGAAGCGGTGATATAGCCCAGTGGTTAGGGCGTCAGCCTCTTAAACAGAGGTCGGCGGTTCGAATCCGGGCACGCACCTCTAGTTTTTCGGAGTTATGTGCGTTTTTAATAAATTAAAATATCACTAGCTTCAACGGTGAAGGAAAACATCGTGAGGAAACCTGCAGGCCTGAGAGTTCTCCATAATGTTCTCAAAGGCGTGTGAAGTCTGCCAATCCGCACATGGCCAGCGTGGTGGACTATGGCCAAACCATTCTCATATTGAGAGGAGATCCGTGCTCTGTAGTGAGCCGGTAATGGGATCATGATCATGATGATGATATTGAAGGAATTGAATGCACTTATAGATTGATTAAGCCAACGAGTCAACTAATGGCTTCGTAGGTCTAGTTGTTAGCATTTTCTACTACGGTTCACGAGATCCTTAGTTTGAATACCAGCAGGCCGATTGAGTAACTTTTAACAGTTCCGATGAGAGTTATTGCTCTTATATTTTTATAGGCGTTCAAAGTAAAGAAATTTTATAAAACGTAAGCATGTAGAAAAATCCTATAACGATATTAAGGGTTATATCTATATATATAAAAGAAACGGCTGAACCGATTTGGCTGGAAATCGGTGAGGAGGTAGCTTAGAACCAGGAGATGGACATAGGATACTTTTTATCCCGTTCCCGCGGGATTTATGAAAAACTGAATTTCGCGTCGTTTCGCATTGAACTATATCTAAAGTTTCAGCTTGTCACAGATTTTTTTCTCAAATTTGTTTATTCCATTTAAAAACCCCTAATCTACGCGGACGAAGTCGCGGGCATCGGCTAGTAAGCGATAAAAAACATAATTCCGCCTAGTTTCGAACCTCATCCGGGGCACTTATTCATGAGCCTGTTCGCGCGCATTACGAAACACACAAAAAAAAAGGTATTTTTTTATTATGGACATAGATTTCAAAATAATTGTATCGGCATAAATTCCGCGTTATACCTACTCATAGTAGCATAAAACTTCAACGTGCCCAAAGTAAAGCTAACTTTAGAAACTCTTTAATACACTTAACCAAACTTTGCCGTTCATCATAAAATCCCTACGTGTAATATGTGGAGCAGAAACCACATCACATTTTCCACTTGCTTACACCAAAATTGCTTTAATTTGCTAAATAAAGCGAGCGCATTCTTCAAAAAGGCTGCATGGCCGCGTCGGGCAACTTCCCGCCGGCGGTGTTCATTAGAACTCAGACTTGTATGAATTTTCACCAACTTTCTGTAATGAACACTAGGGGGTAAGTTTGAGCGCTTCAAAATTTAATACCCCGTTGCGGACACTGTTAGTGCCTTTACACACCGCTCGGCACACGGGTAGATACAAATATCATAGTAATTATCTTAACGATAGTAGCAGTAGTTATTTAAATTTATTATACAAGTAAAATGTAAGTTCATAGAAAGGTTTTAGTTATAATATTCAGTATAATATGAAAGATGATTTATCTTACATAAAAAGCTTGGGTATGAATTTGGCTCATTTCATTAACTGGACTGTGAGATGGCGATTACAAAAAAAAATTGTATAGCCGGCTAAGTTGTATTTGGGCTGCTTTCAAGTCCAAGGCGCATTTAGAACCCTCGTAGCTTTAGTTTTAACAAATGTTAGTTGTGACCTTCACCACATAAAATGCAATAATTATGTTTGTATGAACGCTTAATAAGTGACTGTGATAGGCGAACATGAATAAATACTTTTTGATTTAATTTAATTTATTATCGTCGAAAGATTTGAATGCGATTGGATTTTATAGCATACTAAATTATCACTTTAAAAGTTTTACAAGCGTTTTTTTAAATATTAATATGAAAATATATTTGGTGCCTATTGCTTGGACGGGCTCCCATTTCAATGAATTTTTAGTTCTGAATATAATTTTTATTGGAATCATGATCACCTCAAAAATTTAACACTAATAAAAAATCCTTTAAAAGTTTATTGGTATAATATATAGATTTATTGGTCAACTAGAATAATTTTAAATAAAAGAATACAATTTTATAGTTTAAGTTATTTATGTATTTTAGTCACTAAAAATACTTAAATGTATTATAAATCCTTAAGTTGACAGTTTTAATATTTTATACAGTCAGATAGGCTGCCGATTTCTAAGTGAATCTAAGTAAGTTTAACAATAATTTATGTGTATATATATTTAGCGTCGTACTCTCAAATTTCAGGCCTAAACCTATGAAACATTGGGACTATTACTCAGTCGTGTGAATATACCTTTGATACAATTCAGAGTATAGAACTAGGAGACCGAAGTTAGGAATCCAATATCCGCTTAGTGTGGTAGGAACTTTCTCTGTTTGCTTGACTCTTCTACTCTCATAATTATTACTGCCGAATTGGGTGGCCAACATGAGAACTAATCTGGACAGGTAGTTTATCAAAATTCGTGCCTTAAATAACCAAATGTTGAAACTAAACGTTGAAGTTATACCCACATTCGAACTGTTTTTGTAATATTTTATCGAGACAGGCAAGTGATTTTTCTACGTCAGTTAATTTTAAACTAATAAATACGGGGAGGTGTTTGTAGATGCGTAAAATTCATTGCTTTATATCTATGGATTTGGTACATCAGCTTTGATTAGCTTAATTCCGTCCCAATCATGCAACATGGTGTTACTTGACAGGGGCGGAATTTATCTACGTAAAAATATCTACGCAGGAACCATAACGGTATGGTTCATGCTTCAGTCATATTAGACTCGATACCAGTGGCAGACTCACGTCACATCCCATGTTTGCCTTACGCGTTCAAAAGTGTTTCATTACGATTTTCCGATAATTCTTATAATATAGCACAACATCATCATCATGATCAACCCATTCTCGGCTCACTACAGAACACGACTCTCCTCTCAATAAGAGAAGGATTTGGCCATAATCCACCACGATGGCCATGTGCAGATTGGCAGACTTCACATGCCTTTGAGAACATTATGGAGAACTCTCAGGCGTGCAGGTTTCCTCAGGATGAAGTGAGTGATATTTAAATTGCTTAAAAACGCACATAACTCCGAAAAGTTATAGGTGCATGCCCGGGTTCGAACCCCCGACCTCTAATTAGGAGGTTGACGTCCTAAACTAGGCTATCACAGCTTTAACACTACAAAAGTGTACAATTAATGTGTATTCATTCATTCATATAACCTAATGTAACAAGGTGCGGAGCGATTAAAAGTTTCACTACAAAATGAGTGTCCTTTATAAAAAATAAACTGGAAAATCAAAAAGAAATCACTGAACTACTCTCCTATATCTCTATTTCTCCAATGACATTAGTTTGAGTTAGAAGACCTTTGATATCAGATTTTATATCATAAAAGATTAATAGAAACACGGGGATACTTTTAAAACACGAAATTTGAATACAGCTTATATATTTAAGAATTAATTCACTCCTGTTTGCTTGAAAGTTTTTCGGAGGACCGGCGTACGTTCCCCAAATAATATAAATTTGTTATTAAATATCGGACCCGTAAACCCTTTGAAGTAGTAGTGAAAGGGGTCGACAATTCCGCTGTATTGTAACTTGTCGAATTAAATTCCATAGAAAGGCAATAACAGCCAATATGGTGGGAATAGTTGTCATTTGTTTCATGCAGGCTGGCCGTAGAATCGGGCTTGTTTTCCAGAGAATATATACAGCATTTTTAAAGCCTGAACTAAATGTTTTTCATTGAAAATAATGATTAAAACAATAAATTATTGTCAGATATAAATCTGAGAAATTTGAGATATAAATTATTTCTAAGGATGTGGTATATGAGTGAAAGAGGCATGGAGCGCTGTGAACGATGAGTGAATATAAAAGTAACATAAATATTGTTTATGTTTAAAATTTAATCGAATTAAAATTAATTATTTTAAATTTTAGTCGAATTAGAGTGAAAAAAATTTACAATAAAGACGATAATTGTTCAGTTATCGAGCGGGATGATAAATGATTGAATTACTAAAATGACTATTTAAAAATTGCCGCGGTCGAGTGCATCAGTGTTCCCGTGACCCAGCCACCAGGCGACGCGAAAAAAAAGGGGTTGGCGATAGAAGGGTGAAAATTTACGATTGTATGTATTTTTCAATGCCGCATAAAACAGAAATAATATTTTAAAAAAATATCCAAAACATAAAAATTTTTGGTGTGGACACCCCTCATCACTTAGGGGTTTGAAAATAGAATAGTAGCCGATTCTCAGACTTACTGAATATGCAAAAAAAAAAAATCATAAGGATCGGTCGAGCCGTTTCGGAGGAGTATGGGAACAAACATTGTGACACGAGAATTTTATATATAAGATTTATTTACGCTTAGTGAAAAAATAAAATAAATATTTTAGTCTAATAACTTAATAGTTTTTAAATAATAATAATAAGTAGTTGTTAGAAAATTATATAATAAAATAAATAAATAACTTAAGACTACTTTTTTGTAAGATGTAAGAGAAAATTGTATAATTGCGCAAAAAACGTATGTATGTAATCGTAATGAATAATTAAAAAACTAATAGTTTTAAAACCGATCATACCAGAATAATAAATAATATATTTTCGCACCAGAAATCCAGTATTTCGTTGATATTCTTTTGAAGCTGCTTATATAAATCATAAAGTACATCATCATCATCATCATCATGATCAACCCATTCTCGTTTCACTACAGAGCACGGGTCTCCTCTCACTATGGTTTGGTCATAGTCCACCACGCTGGCCATGCGGGTTGACCCTTGAAACAAGTGATATTTTAATCGCACATAACTCCGAAAAGTTAGAGGTGCGTGCGTGATTAGGAGGCGAACTTCCCAACCACTAGGCTATCACAGCTTCATTAAGTACAACATCGCCGTAATTACTGTGTAACTTTCAACTTCCATCCGATTAATTCATCAAGACTTGTCGAACGATCGGCAAACATAATCATCGGTATACTATAGAGGCAGGGTAACTCATTAGATAAATGAAAGAGTTCACAAAACACGATCATCGTCCGCTCGCGCGACTATGATTGATCGAGTTTGCCGACTTCCCCCCAACCGGGTAAACGGGGACCGTTACCCCAGATGGAGTATGCGTTACACCAAGCAGGGTAAGGAGGGAAGCAAGAAATATTGTAAGGCGTGTCGAGTTACCTATTTATTCACTTACGTCGAGTGTTTGCTTGAGTTGCGACACGATACCTCTCAATCGAAATTCGCGATGCGAGTAAATTAGTCGTATATCGTTTTGCAAGGGTCGAATTACAGGAAATCAAGAAATTAATGACGTAAGTAATATGTATCAAATAGATTAATACGCCAGTCATCGTCATCGTCATAAAAACGAGTACACTAGGAAGTACGTTAAATAGGACAATATTTTGAACATGAGGGTATTTGTGAACAAAACGGCTTCAAAGAAGAATCCGGACGTGCTTTATTAATAATTATTATAAATCAACCTATGAATAAGGTTACCATCATCATCATTAACCGATTGACGTCCACTGCTGGACATAGGTCTTTTGTAGGGAGTTCCAATGCTCACGGTCTTGGGCCGTTTGCATCCAGCAGCTCCCTGCGACTCGTCTGATGTCGTCTGTCCACCTAGTTGGGGGTCGACCAACGCTACGTTTACCGGTGCGGGGTCGCCATTCCAGCACCTTGAGACCCCAACGTCCATCGGTTCTCCGAGCTATGTGCCCCGCCCATTGCCACTTCAACTTCTGAGCTATGTCGGTAACTCTGGTTCTTCTACGGATCTCCTCATTTCTGATTTGATCACGTAGAGATACTCCTAGCATAGCTCTCTCCATCGCCCGTTGAGTGACTCTGAGCCTTCTTATGAGGCCCATAGTGAGCGACTTACTTTAAGGTTATCATATGAAATTTATTTACTGTTCTTGTATATACTATATTCTCAACTATACATTGTATTTTTTTTAAATAATTTGACCACCTCCGAATGCGCTGTCGTATTATAAATTTGGAGGTTCTGGTTTCGATGCTCGAGTCTGGTCTAGAGGGAAGCTTCAGCCGTCGCTAGTTATCACTAGCGACAAAGACGTGTCGCGTAGCAACCAATGAGGAGTGTGGGTTTACCATACCCCTAACAGGATAGCCTGCTACCATCTTAGACTGCAGCATAACTTACCACCAAGTGAAATTGACGTCAAGGGCTGACTTGTACTAGAAGAAAAATTTTTTATCGAGTTAAATCCATAAAAATGGTAGGTAACAGATTTACCAGCATGGTAAAAGATTTACTAACAGGAGAAATTGCCGTCAATGGCTAACTTAGTGGTAGTGGTATATGGATTTCATCATCATCATCATGATCAACCCATTACCGGCTCACTACAGAGCACGGGTCTCCTCTCAATATGAGGAGGGTTTGGCCATAGTCCACCACGCTGGCCATGTGCAGATTGGCAGACTTGACACGCCTTCGAGAACATTATGGAGAACTCTCAGGCGTGCAGGTTATCTCACGATGTTTTCCTTCACCGTTGAAGCAAGTGATATTTTAATTTTTTTAAATAGTAATTAATTTGGAATAATAATGGAAATTTGTTTGTTGAGAAAGTAACAGACTATGCGATTAGTAAAAGAGGGCAGTGAAAGTAATTACTAAAACATATGTACCAACAATGAGATACGCGGTTGGCAATGCTCATATAGGCGAAGAGCCCTGCGCGGCCTGCGGTGAATAGGCCGAGAGGTCGCTGATAAAACGCAGCTAGCTGTTAACTGCACGTGCGGGTGATGGCCGCCGTTTCGGAGCGTCCGGTGCAAATTGTAGCCTTCCATACGTCCGACTAGGGTTGTCAAAACATATAAATATAAATTGGAGTGTCCGTTTGTAATTTTGAAATAACCGTTTTTTACTACATGCATATATACGGTACATACACCAAACATATTTTTTTTACAATTTTAGTCGTCTGTCTGTCTGTTTGTTGCGGCTAATCTCCGAAATGGTAGGACCGATTTTGGCGGGACTTTTATTGACAGGTGACTGATGTAATAAGGAGTAACGTTGGCTACTTTTATTTAAAAAAAAAAATAAAGTAATGTTGCAATGTCTAACTGTCCTGTACAATGCGCAGCTTACACGTATGCTATCACTGGGCCGTCACGTCGGGCACCTCCCACCACTTCTCCAGCCAATGAATTCATATCACAAAGGCTGCGTATTAACTTATTTCTTAAATTCCACGCAGACGAAGTCGTGGGTACAGCTAGTTCTTAGCCACTCATATCTAGTTGAATATTAATTCAACTAGATATGAGTGGCTAAACTTGGCCTTCTCTTCTTCCTAAATACTGTTGTGAACACCTTTTGATTGATTTAAGACCTGTTACACATCTTGGATTTAAATTAACATCCTGTTAGGCAAGATATAGTCATAGTTTTAATTGATCTGATAAAAAACGGTCAATACAACAAAAAAATATATTATATAATAAAAACTAACTTATTGTACAGTTTAGTAAGTTGTTAGAAAATTATATAATAAAAAATAATAATTTTATAAGAAAACTTCAGGATTTCTCAGAATGAATTCGATATTTTTATAAGATTTTTCTAAACCCGTTCGTTTACCCCTTTGAACAATCTTATAATAATAAATATAAAGGAAAAAACGATATAAAGAAAACATATGGATTGCTCCAACTTCATAGCTAATAAGTAATTATTATGAGATAAATTAAAACAAAAAAAAACCTTCTTTTGACTGAACGCAATACCACCAATTTATTAGCCAAAATAGTGCATCGAATTCGATACTGTCAGAATGTAGTCAAATTTGTGACACTGTGACCAAGACGGCCGTGTTTTTTTTTAATCATTGAAATTGTTTATTGTGGCAACCCTAACAGAGTTTAAACGACTGAACACGAATTACACTTGGCATGATAATTACATGACATGGGTAAAGCTGAAAGGTTACTTTTCTATGGGACGTTCATCTAATATACAATGGCAATGAGTAAATCTTTAATATATAATATGTAACTAAAAATATAAATATAAAAAAAATGAAGTTAATCTATACTTATAGAGGAAACTATACCATACTATAGGCTTAACTACCATTTTTATAACTTGGCCATAATATAGACTAGCTGGAATAAAACATTTATTTAAAATCAGACTGTAATTACATAATTTACTTCTAGCATCAGTATCATCGAAACGCGCAATCTTCCAAACAACCATTTCACACAGTTATAAGTCGATTTAAATAAATTTCATTCATAATCTCTGCTACTCATTTCATGACGTCTGTCCATATAGCTGAGTGTCAATCACCACTGGTTTTTCCAGCGCAGGGTCGCCATTCCAGACATTGTTTGAATAGATTATAATATATACCTAATGAAGCGGTGATAGCCTAGTGGTTAGGGCGTCAGCCTCCTAATCAGAGGTCGGCGATTCGAATCCGGGCACGCACCTCTAACTTTTCGGAGTTATGTGCGTTTTTAAGCAATTAAAATATCACTTGCTTCAACGGTGAAGGAAAACATCGTGAGGAAACCTGCACGTCTGAGAGTTCTCCATAATGTTCTCAAAGGCGTGTGAAGTCTGCCAATCCGCATATGGCCAGCGTGGTGAATATGGCCAAACCCTTCTCATATTGAGAGGAGACCCGTGCTCTGTAGTAAGCTGGTAATGGGTTGATCATGATGATGATGATGATATACCTAATATAACGACAGGGGCTGGATAACCGATCATGTGTCGGTATGCGCAGCGTTGGAAGACCTCCAACTAAGTAGTGCCAGGCAGTTCAAAACAATTCACAAATCTACAAAATTGACGACCTATATCCAGCAGGGAACGTTAAACCGTCTCTATGATGTCATTAACTGTAATTAATAATAATGAAAAATTTATTTTCATGTCATTTACTTTGAACGATCTACTTGTATTATAATCATCATGATCAACTCATTGCCGGCTCACTACAGAGCACGGGTCTCATCATAATGAGAAAGGCTTGGC
Organism: Lasiommata megera; assembly: GCA_928268935.1. Taxonomy (NCBI): domain Eukaryota; kingdom Metazoa; phylum Arthropoda; class Insecta; order Lepidoptera; family Nymphalidae; genus Lasiommata; species Lasiommata megera. The sequence continues at coordinate 10,767,410 of OV743326.1, forward strand.
CACCACGCTGGCCATGAGCGGATTGGCAGACTTCACAAGCCCTTGAGAACATTATGGAGAACTCTTAGGCATGCAGGTTTCCTCACGATGTTATCCGTCACCGTTGAAGCAAGTGATATTTTAATTGCTTAAACCGCATAACTCCGAAAAGTTAGAGGTCATGCCAGGGATCGTACCCCCGACCTCTGATTAGGAGGCGGACGCCAATACGTCAATAATAATCACAGCTTGTGTTAAAGCTGCATAAAAGTCAATTATTTTTAGTTGCAAGTACCTAATACATTTTGAAAAATAGTTCGAGTAAGATAGATTTCTGTCGGTGTGAAAGTCACTTCATATTTAAAAAATTACTTCGTAGCGACAATAAATGAAGTCAAAACATAAAGAGCTTTCGAAAACGTGACATAATCTTACGCTGCAAATTGTTTTTCAATAACTCGCTGTCCCTTGGGCATTTAGACCGAAGTCTTTAAATGTGCAAGTTTTTATAAAGTCCGTGAGTCCCCGAAGACTAGCAGTTTGACGGACTTTTACCGAAGTATTCCTTAGTTGTTTTCCGACATCGCATCTTAAATATAAATATTTTTAGAGCTTTAAAAGATAGTTTGGGTGTAGTATTACGCTCTGATGTAAAACAAAATCTGATGTATAAAAAACAAAATCAATTCACGATACTACCTTACCTACGATTATACCTTATACTATATAAAGCTGTTAATAGTAAAACTAAAGTTGCTTAATATAACGAAGGTGATGCATACAATTAAGTAATCATGAGGTTAATTAATTAATGACAGATTTTTAATGAGACATGTAATTTATTAGACACAGTTGTTACGTGCAGGAGTCATTAATATTTAAACATACAAACTTTAGATACTTTCTTTTGCTATGACGCAGTCTAAGATGGTAGCTGGCTAATCTGTTAGTAGTATGGTAACCCCACGCTCCTAATTGGTTTCTACGTGACATCATGCCGGAACGGTAAATCTCATGGCGACACGTCTTTGTCGGTAGGGTGGCAACTAGCCACGGCCGAAGTCTCCCACCAGACCAGACTTGAGCCGGTAATCAAACCTTCCAACTTTATAATGCGACAGCACATTCGAGGTCGCCAAATTATTTAAAAAAAATCCAATGTAGCGAGAAGAATCATCCATGATCAACCCATCGTCGGCTCACTACAGAGCACGGGTCTCCTCTCAATATGAGAAGGGTTTGGCCATAGTCCACCACGCTGGCCATGTGCGGATTGGCAGACTTCACACGCCTTTGAGAACATTATGGAGAACTCTCAGACCTGCAGGTTGAAGCAAGTGATATTTTGATTGCTTAAAAACGCACATAACTCCGAAAGTTAGAGGTTCGAACCCCCGACCTCTGATTAGTAGGCGGACGTCCTAACCACCAGGCTATCACAGCTTCAGAAGAGAGAGAGAAGAATACCTTATATAAAAGAAGCGTAAATAAATTTCCTATGATAACCTTATTTGTAGGTACAAAGCGCATGCAGAATTTTCATTGAAAATGTTTTATTCACAAATACCCTCGCGTCGAAAATCTCAAAAACCACATCAGGATGAAACACTAAGCCTCCCGCTGCATATTAAATGTAGAAACAAACAAAATTGCCAGCACCAACGGAACACGTCTGAGCACTGCCATGACGTATTTATTATTTATTTGGGAATTCACCGCGCGCCGACGCGCCGGAATTATGGAAAAATAACTCATATCCGACGACATATCGACTGGCCGAATAGGGTTAGCGACGATACTAAGAACAAAAATCATCGGCCTTTTTTTATACCAAATGTGAGGAAGTTTATGTTTTGTTTATAGTAATTTATAAATTCGAAACGATCTCTATAAACTTTGGCAAGAAACTAAACCTTCTTGGACATGGGATACTTCAAATACTGAATTTTTTTTTACCACTCAATAGACGAAATAACAGTAAATAATGAATTAAGATGTCGCGAAACGCCCGGTAGTTGTAAAAAATATGCATGTAAGTTAGAATTATGAAAGGAATACTGCATTAAAAAAAAATTTAAAATGGAAATCGGATTTTACGCCCACTATGCGTCACAACGCCGGTCTCTTAAGATACTTCAAATCAATGAAATTAAATTATTATTAAGGAAAATACTAATAAATAACAGTGGAAGGTGAAAGCCCTAAGTGAGGTGGAAAAAAGACGCTCCTCAAGGAATTGCAGCAATGCTTGTTGCTTCCGATAGTTTTAGGTTAGGATATTACATGTCTCTGGAAAAGTTATGACGCGCCGAATGAGAGTTTTGAACAAATTTATTTACCCTCCCTTGATACTTTAGTTGGGAATTCTTTTGTATTTCATGAACAAGTTAAGGTGTCTGCTTCACTTTTATGTTTTGTACTTTCTTGGTTCATTTTGTCAATTTAAAACATCATGAACATCAGAACCAGTGGTATAGATGATTATGTTATTAGTAATTTGTCATCTATATAATTAATTTCCTATTTCCCAACTACAATTATAATCAAATAATCAATAGAAGCAGGCGTTACTTTGCGGAAGTCCGTGATAAACAATAAACAGCAAGTATAATTTGATATATTCCGCCGACAACCGGGAGATTTGTATAATATAACACCACACAAAATCTTGCACTAGAACCTCTACGCACGTTTCGACCCGACACTGTCACTTTACTTTTCGCGCTTGTGAAGTCAACATCTCCTGAGGATGATCCGGTGTCGGGTCGAAACGTGCGTAGAGGTTCTAGTGGAAGATTTTGTGTGGTGTTATATTATACAAATCTCCCGGTTGTCGGCGGAATATAGCAAATTATACTTGCTGTTTATTGTTTACAATTATAATCTAATCGAGATCATCATAGGTTTCTTATACCGTCATCATCTTTCTCTATCTAATGGGGATATTTTTTCATTGTTGATGTCATGTAAAATTTAGTGTTTCGTGAGCAAGGCACGCTCAGCTATGGATCAGATCCAGGGTTACATCATCTTATCGAAATATCCATATAATAATCCATTAATAATATTTGTATTAATAATTTTATTATTTAAATGATATTACCTTTTATAAGCTTACGTTAAATATAAAACTTGAATTTATAGCGAGATGCAGCTTAACAATTAATGTCAGCAGCATTACTCCAAGAAATGTACTAATTCAGGAATTTTAATTTCAAGCGTATTCCTGCAATAGATAAATTAGTCTTAAAATCAATCGTAGACCACAATGAACTTGGAACGAAAACTTGTTTCAGCAAATCAATTGTACATAAAAAATTGTAATAGACACATTTATATACGTGTCCACAAAACTCTGTAACAAAACAAACCTAAAAATATAATAAATATTTAACCGTAAAAAGGAATATACGAAACGGTTTTTTGAACTGGGTATATTGAGTAGAAATTTTAAAGGGTGATCTCGCGATATCTTATGGCCGCATTGTTTAGCTAAAAATCATAAAAGCAATCAGAGCTGCAACAATGGCGGTACAGACTCCAGTTTATTATTCTTCCCCCATAAGAAAGGCTACTTTACGAAACGATTTCAATAACAGGCGAGTTCATTGAATAGAGTTACCTCATAACGTTTTTATTGAACAATAAGAGTTTTCCGGCGGGGGTGCGTAAAAGCTGATATTGGTTACGTTTATTCGGCGTCTGGTTGATCGCGGGAGATATTTCGTGATCCCTAAAACCGATGGTTCTTCCAACCCTCAGATTAAATACAAATAGATATAGCCACCTCGTCTGCACATGAAACAGAAAAAAAAAGAAAATATGGAATGATTTAAAGGCATTAAAGAAAACACGGTTATACTGATGGAAAAAGTTTTTAGTAACATTGTAAATGACAGCATATTGGCGAACTTTTAATTTTTTTTTTTGGACTGACTATTAGCTGTACTAACCTTATTGGTTGCCACAGCGTAACCGGGCTGTTTGGCGACGACGGACGTCGGGACGTCTGCCTTCGGCGCTTCTTTTGAGTCCGAACCTCGGCTTAGGCGACGTTTGGGATAACGGGGGTGTCGGACGGTTAAACAAAAGAAAATGCGGAATCATGTAAAGGCTTACAAAAAAAAAAACATGGTAATACTGATGGAAGAAAAGTTTTTAGTAACATTGGAAACGGTGACAGCACATTGGCGAACTTTTAAAGTTTGCCAAGCGAAATATCGTAAAACATTGCCTAGCGAACAAAAAGATTGCGATACGTGCAGTTTGTACGTCATTTACGGATCTTGCGACTTTTACAATTCTCGTGACAGTCTGCGATCAACTAAAAGCGTTATTCATTGAGAGAAGTAAAAAGGTTATGTGTTATACCCTAAAAATAGTTTAAGATTTTAATCTCGACCGTGCAAGTATTTTCAAATACCATAAACGCGTTCAAAAACATCCTTAAAAACTTTTTAATCGCAGCGTTCACAAACAACTCATTAAACATTTAAGGTTTAATTCATTCTACAAAGTGTTAACCGTAAAAGACTCCCTAAAAATTGCGTATAAAGTTTTATTTGTCAGATTAGAGAGACGAGGTAGGTACTATCGAGCAGTAAACTTGAGATAAACAGAGTCTGTAATGCGTGTAGCCTAAGAGTCCATCGAATTAATGAGAGCTTTATCGCTTCAATAGTTTTACCCTCAATATAGACACCCTACCAGCCAAGTTGAATTAATACAATATGTGACATTTTGTCTAAAGAACTACCGAAGAATTATGATAACACAATGTTCATATACCTATAATGTTGGCTGTTTAAATTTTTTCGCTTGTTACGATATTTAAATACGAATCGAGTATATTCAATAGTTATATAATAAAAAAAGCAAGTTTGTAATTTGTTATTTAAGTCACGATACGCGTTTACAATCGCCAAAACACTACACAATGCAATGCAGTTAGCTTTTGTGATACTGTTTATTTTTATGTAGATTGCATCTAACCATCCCACAGAAAAATTACTTTTATGGGGAGGATGGCGAGTTCACCTTTATAATATAAGTATTAACTAATACGCTATAAATAAAAAACTTAAAACTATGAATAATACAAGAAGAAATGGCTTTAACACTTTCTTACAAATATATGCTTTCCATCTTAAGCACATTGCAAGGAATTTTTGGTAGCATATATTTATAATGTCTTTTACCATAAATATCAGTGATTTTCTTTACTTTCGCTCATAGTAATTAAAACCACAACTTGCGGGATTATTCCGGAGGGCAATTGATTTAGCTTTAGTAGTTTAAGTGCGATTAGTTTGGTTTAATTCATTTTCTGTTATTGTTTTATTGTTAGATACCTTAGTATAACTAGGATAAGTTAATTTACATTACCTTTAATTGCATGCGGTGTTTGCCTGTAAGTGGCTAAACATTTTTGTGCTGTACCTCAGTGCAATGAATCTTGTAAAAATTGTTTTGGCGAACCAAATAAATAAAAAATAAAAAATCATTAACTTCGCGTCGACATAATTATACATTTTTTTTAATTTCTCGCAACTATTATCTGTATTATCTGTATCTTACATTCCTCTTGGTCTCTTAGTCTATGTAAACAGCCAGTAAACTATTTTTCGTGTCAGCAAAAGAGCGTTTGCTTGCGTCGGTTTTATGATATTCGCGCTTTCGCTGTGCCGCTATAAAACAGCTGTGTTGAGGTGATAAAGCTTAAGGTTTGTAAATTCTCACTGCATTTTAACGAGTTGGTACTCTTTTGAATTATTTCACGGCTCTTAAACCCGCAGTGCAAGTGGGGATTGCAGTTTCTCGTTTTACGACTTGTAGTCACTTTAATTCAGTTCTGGGTTGCTACTGGCGTACTTGTGTCACTATAGGCTCTATACTGGGTACCGTGCACCATTAGCATTATGAAGAATAGCTGTCATCTCGCACTCCACTGGATAATTGCAAAAAGGAAAATTTGTATAAGACATTTAACGTTTTATTCATGATCAACCCATTACCGGCTCAATACAGAGCACGGCTCTCCTCTCAATATGAGAAGGGTTTGGCCATAGTCCACCACGCTGGCCATGTGCGGATTGGCAGACTTCACACGCCTTTGAGAACCTTATGGAGAACTCTCAGGCGTGCAGATTTCCTCACGATGTTTTCCTTCACCGTTGAAGCAAATGATATTTTAATTTTTAAAAACGCACATAACTCCGAAAAGTTACAGGTGCGTGCCCGGATTCGAACCGTCGACCTCTGATTAGGAGGCTAACGCCCTAACCACTAGGCTATCACCGCTTCCCGCTTCCTTTTATTCAAATTAACTTAATTGTTAAGCTATCAGCTTAGCAGTTAAGTCGTTAGCCTCGCATTCGGGAGAACAGAGTTCAATACGAGCGCGCATGTCTATATTTTCGGAGTTATGTGGGATTTTAAATCAGTTAAATTAAATATCATTTGCTTTACCGGTGAAAGAAAACATCGTGAGAAAACTTGCTTGACTGAGAGTTCTTCATAATGCTCTCAAAGTCCACCATGCCGCACTTGGCCGGCGTAGTGGGCTAAGGCTACAACCCTTCTCACGCTTAGAAGAGGCCCTTGTATAGTGGAATGGTAATGGGTTGATAATTATGATGTTGAACTTATCTTATGAGTTTGAACTTATCGTGACAACTAACATTTTTCTTAACGTGAATTACTAAATTGTTAGTTTATATAAATTACGTATATAATTATCACAGAGCGTAACTGAATTCAAGGAAGTTTTTAAGAAATAAATTTTGCCTTTTGGATAGTTGATGCAAATGATTCCTCAGTCGATTTTAAGTCAGCTCTAAATGTGATAAATATCATTTTTTAAATGTTATTTATCAGTTTTTATTCAAATATCTTGGGAAAACATCACATTGTGTTATCATCAGAGTCTCGAAGATACAAGCTAGCCTTCTTTTCTGATATTTTGTTAAAAATATCTTGAACATTTTCTCAAGTGTATTAACGAATGCATTATAGCACAGAATCTTTGGACTTTACAAGATCTTGTATGTATCGAAATTTTCCTGTGCCTATTACAATTAACTATTTATTATTATCTTAAAAAGGGGTTAATATAGAGCCCTGAAACCAGTTATGTAGCAGATTATGTCGGCTTTAGCTCTTAAACCCTTTGACAAAGGAGATCTGTACCCAGCAGTGGAATATTAATACGTATCTTAAATATATTAAATAATATACCTTTATAGTAACACAGGCTCCATAAAACTGACAAGTTTACTTATGAAAACTTTTGGATTCGCATTCCGTTTTACTGTCGTCTTATTTTATGTATGTTATTTTATAAAATGAAAATAGATTTATATGCTTCTTGACTTTCGTTTTCAAGTATTTCATTGTGGATAAGGGGACACGATGCGTGGTCGGTTGGGCTGTGGGGCCAAGCTTTCTTCGCTTTACTAAAAGCAGGGTAAAACATGAATCGTCCCTAAACACTAGAATATTATTATTGGAGATGCTTCTTCGTATTTTTTTCATAGAAATACGAGTCTAACAAAAGGGTTTATTTGACTTTAATATTTTAGGGTACAGTTGGGTTATTTGAATTTAATTTAGGCACAAATACGTGGGGTAACTGCTTCATTAGTGTAGCGAGTAGCATATTATTGAAAATTAGGTCCTGGGTTCGATTACTTATTCGGGTTAAAATTCTTAAATTATTGTGTATTAGGTTTTTCTTGTTAATGTTTAGAGTCACCTATTTCGTACATGTGGGGTGAATTAATCAGGATGGGTGAATCTAAAGTTACGTAAACAAAAAGTATAACTTAAAATTATTTTTCTAAATGGCTTTATAATACATGTGCCTCTCGATAGAATATTAAGAAGTCAACCTCAGATAGAATCTTTACCCAAGAATAGAGGTTTTCACCATCCAAGATTGGACTGCTTCCATGCCCGTTCATAGATTGGATGTAACTACATTCCTCCCTACTTTGATAGAAGAAGACCATTACCCAGTTATCCGCTATCAACTTAGATAAGATAAGATATTATATATATACTCTTTATTGCACACAATTTTTTATAAAAACAACAACACGGAACACTGAGTATGCAAAGGCGGTCTTATTGCTTAAGCAATCTCTTCCAGATAATCCTCGGGGAAAGAATTAAATAAAAGAAGAGGGTAACGGCGCAATTTTTACATATAATACAAATTATCAATAAAAATATATATATAAATATATACTTTTATGTATAAATAAATATATATCAATACACATATATACTTTATTATGGCATTTAGTCATATAAAACTTTTTAAGTCGACAACTTAGCTCATGAAGATGTCACTAAAAGTAGATAAGCAAAAAAAGAAGCGCAAAACAATAAATAAAAAGTTCTTCAGTTAGTTAATAAATTGAGTGGGTATAATATAAAAAAAAAATTGAGGTACTATCATTGCGGCATTTGGGCGAAGTTTACTTGTGAAATCCAAGTTAATTTTATTCCGTTTCATACCATATTTTTACGGACCGCCATCTGAGAGGGAATTAAAGATTGCCAACAAATTTATTATTCGCTCCAGTGAACTTGACGCCGGCTCCCAGGGGACGCTCGCCTCAATTATACATATCTTGCTGTTTTACTCGGTGAAATTTCATCCGATGTAATTAGGCGTTGTAATATTGCTCATGTTACATGTTCTAGTGTGAAATACGATCGTAATGTATAGTAATGCTCTACCGTATATCATCATCATCATGATCAACCCATTACCGGCTCACTACAGAGCACCGGTCTGCTCTCAATATGAGAAGGGTTTGGCCGTAGTCCACCACGCTGGCCATGTGCGGATTGGCAGACTTCACACGCCTTTGAGAACATTATGGAGAACTCTCAGGCGTGCAGGTTTCTACACGGTGTTTTCCTTCACCGTTGAAGCAAGTGATATTTTTTTTTTTTAAACGCACATAACTCCGAAAAGTTAGAGGTTTCCGGTAAAAGGTTTAGAGGCCCGGATTCGAACCGCCGACCTCTGATTAGGAGGCTGACGCCCTAACCACTAGGCTATCACCGCTTCCCACCGTATATAATTACCTTTTATTTTTTTGACGACCTCCGTGGCGCAGTGCGTGCGCTGTTGCATTATAAAGTTGGAGGTCCTGGGTTCGATTTCCGACTTGAGTCTGGTCTGGTGGGAGGCTTCAGTCGTGGCTATTTACCACCCTACCGAGAAAGACGTGTCGCCAAGCGATTAAGCGTTCCGGCACGATTTCGCGTAAAAACCAATTAGGAGCGTGCGTTTACCATACTCCTAATCAGCATCATCACTTACCACCAGGTGAGATTATCGTCAAGGGCTAACTTGTAGTATATAAAAAAAAATGGAAATTATTGGGACTTTTAATTTCCTCATGATCAACCCATTGCCGGCTCACTACAGAGAACGGGTCTCATCAATATGAGAAGGGTATGACCTTAGTCCACCACGCTGGCTATGTGCGGATACGCAGACTTCACACGCCTTTGAGAACATTATGGAGAACTCTCAGGTGTGCAGGTTTCTCAGATTATTTATTAATAAGTCAAGGTAGTTCTTGCGTAAGTTGCGTAAGATATTAGTGTTTTACGTCTTTGAAATGTAATAAATAATTGTAATTATATAGTTGTGATATTTCTATATTTATATGGTACTTTACTATATATATATTGGATCTTTAAACTAGTCACAATCTAAATAAAAACAACAAAAAACACATCAGAAGAACAAATACGAGATAGTAACTTTCTAGAAATGACCGCAGCATGCAACCTTAAAATTAAGCTTACATCTAAATAATTCAATTTACACCTATAATGCATTATGGACACTTGGTTTTTAAAAGAGGCCATAAGAGATGTTGCAGATATTCCTGAGATCATTCAGAATTGAGCATATTCTATAGACAGGCGCATGCTGACCAGCCTTGGTTCGACAAAACGGTAGATGAAATAATTTAACGGTGTCCGAATGAAATAATGATAAAAAATATATAAAACTGTGTTTGTCCAGCCGTACCCAGTATCTGTAACTAAGACTCCATTCCATTGCCGTAGGTCAACAAGTCGTAGTCGACAAGTCTTGTACCACTAATAGGGTATTATGAACTTTTCTGAAGAGCCGAGGGCTCCGGGGAGACAGACGGGCGGAGGGGGACGCGGCAAGGTATTCGAACCATCCCGCTAGGCCGAGATTACAGATGGCAAGATAAGCCCCGAATTAGATACAACGAATTTCGTATGAAGTTAATATAATAAGCGTGTTGTATAGATTCGCTTTGTGAATGGAATATTAGAATAACCTCTTTGCTCCGCATTATGTGGTTAAGCTTTTCGATTTTGGATACGGTGTTGTTTGTTTAGCGGTGATAGCCTAGTGGTTCCTCACGTCAGCCTCCTAATCAGAGGTCGGCGGTTCGAATTCGGGCACGCACCTCTAACTTTTCGGAGTTATGTTCGTTTTAAAAACATAAAATATCACTTGCTTCAACGGTGAATAAAAACATCGTGGGGAAACCTGCACGCCTGAGAGTTCTCCATAATGTTCTCAAATGCGTGTGAAGTCTGCTAATCCGCACATGGCCAGCGTGGTGGACAACGGTAAAACCCTTCTCATATTGAGAGATGATGTGGTTTGACTCTGTTCGATATTGTAACGAAAATTCGAATACTACAGATGATAGCATAAATTTAATTACCAGGGAGTCGAAATCTATCCCAAATCAAAGTAAATTAAATCAAATTCTTTTATTACAGGAAAGTGGTACATTCAAAGATATTAAGATTTAAGTGTAGCCTAACTCATTCTAAGGATATTAGACTTTAATATTGAATATCGAAATTCCATCTTACTTATATCTTATTACACAAATATGGATATAATCATAATATCTGCTTGGTAGAGAACTCTTCTATTAGGTGAGTGGTATAAAACATTGTGGTTGATGGCTATTGGAAAGAAAAAAAGATTTATTTATTTATTTATCTCCTCTTATTCTAGCTCGACAGGATAAAAACCTAATTAAAAGTTATATACCGCGATCTCTAAACGTGTATCAGCACTTCGTTATAATAAAATCATACTTAATCACAATTAATGAACTAAATAAAAAAAATATGTTCTTACAGTTCTACTTGTAGGAAATTGCATTTGACAATCCCAGATGAATGGACGCCATATTGTAAGCGTATTGGAAAACTTGGAAATGTATTTATGTTTTATTATCTTAAGCTTATTTAAATAATACAATATATTTTTATAAGTAATTTAATAACATTTAAATTGCAAACTTCTTTATTTTTCGTAAGATCAATGTAGTCTTATTCCATTTACCTAATTTTAGGCTTAGGCCTTAGTTACCATACCGACAAAGGCGAAACGTCGGAGCCTACCACCAGATTTGAGCCGGGAATCGAACCCACGACCTCCAACTTTATAATGCGAATGCACTGCGCCACGGACACCATCTAAAGAATTCCAAGCAAAGAATTCCAGTATCAAACTACAGAAATCAGAAAGCTAAGCGGGTTAGCACAATTACTCTGTAGTATACTGGTTTAACGGAGACAAGCGACCGCACAATAGGATAAGACGCCAGGGCTGGGCCACTTCCCTTCACAATGTGTCCCGATTCTTCCGCCGTAGTGAGCTCCCTAAATTCTGCTCAAGTAGTTATTATAACTATCTCAGAGGGACCGGAAGACGATATATGTTTCACGTTACGAAATTTCAGTAATTACTTTGAGATTCGCCCTCACGCTAGTTTATAATATATAAGGTATACCAGTCAATGATGTGAAGCTAGTTATCATAATCATCATGATCAACCTATTTCAGGCTCACTGGAGAGCAAGGGTCTCCTCTCAATATGAGAAAGCCATATAGTCCACCACGCTGGCCAACGCAATTAACTCCAAAATGTTAGAGGAGAGAATGCGTGCCCAGGAACCCCCAACCTCTAATTGGAAGGCGGACATCCTAACCACTAGGCTATCACAAGTAACTTAAAGTAAAGTAGGTGAAACACAAAAAAAAAAACAACAACAAATAATGTTTTAATAATAGCTTAGTCTGATTTAAAAAAAAATTTTTTTTTTCATGATCTTAATACAACAAGGTCTAAACAAAGACAAACAGGGTCTAATTGTCAATAGCAAGAATGTTTAACTGCAAACAAATAATAGTTATACGTGTATAGAAAACCATATCGATAACTCTGTTCTTCTGAAACTGAATTCGTATTGACTATTTTTGTATTTTCATGAGAAAAGCGTAATCTAAAATATCTAGTGCGATATAACCTGCGTTTTTTTTAAAGTACCTACCTATCATTAAGCAGTTAGTATATAGAAGCTAAAAAAGGGAAACAAAAGTAGGTATTACCATGATTAATAGGATATAGAAAATCATCAAAGTTTGTATGGTATTAGAAACATTAAAATCGTCGGCCATTATACATTTTCCGTATAAGACACGACATGCATAGCGAGTCACCTTTATGCCAGCCCTATTCTTAACAAAAACATCCCGCAGGCTCTTCTTAAATCTCAATTAAGGTACAAAACCCTGTCCCGGCGCACGTACACTGAATTAAATTAATGGCTTCACATATTGCAACTGTGGCTTCCTCGGAATTAATTGCTCCTTTTTTCGTTCTTTTGTTATTGCGGGCGTCTTAAATGTTTTATTAGTTGTTTATTTACCACGGGATTGGATTACTTTGTGAGAGATTATTCGGTACGTTCGTGGAATAGGATACATTAAACAACCTCCTTCTTTTCATCATCATCATCATGAACAAACCATTTGCGGCTCACACTACAGAGCACGGGTCTTCTCTCAATATGAGAAGGGTTTGGCCATAGTCCACCACGCTGGCCATGAGCGGATTGGCAAACTTCACATGCCTTTGAGAACATTATTGAGAACTGTCAGGCGTGCAGGTTTCCTCACGATGTTTTCCTTCACCGTTGAAGCAAGTGCTATTTTTAATTTCTTAAATACGCACACGTATTTTTTTTTAAAACGCACATAACTCCAATAAGTTAGAGGTGCGTGCCCGAATTCCGCCCGAACCGCCGACCTCCGATTAGGAGGCTGACGCCCTAACCACTAGGCTATAATAACATTGATATTAAAATAACAAATCATTTATTTACAAGAATATTTGCAATTAATGAGATGGTGTAAACAATTTTGTGAATAAGTCGACCATAACATAACATAACAACAAAAGAAATAGTGCGCAAAATACAAACATAACTTTAGTAATAATTAATATTACAACATTGAAAATTAATCACTATTCAAAGTCAAATAATTATTAGCAAATTATAATCATGGATTAAATTAACAAAACGAAAATGAATAAGGTATACACGTTTTTTTTATTTTTATTAAACAGTTTTTTATTGTATATATTCATTATTACAATAGAAATAGGAAGTAGTTTAATAAGTAAATTGACAATATTAACTGCTAGGTGTTCCAAATAAATCTCCCGACAGAAATAACCTGGAAATTTAATATGATCAAAATTTGGTATTACAAGTGGCAACACAATCGATTAAGCTTGTAAACGCTTGTAAACTAGCGGTGACATAACTCGGAAAGACTTTATAACGCAATATTGTTCGACAACAGGCGCGGCAAGAGTTAAACTGCTCAAACTATTTGCTAGCTGAAGTTTCCCTCCCGACCGGATGCCTTGAGGTGCCGAGCTCACGACCGAGCGCAGATTTCAGACAAGACCGCTAAAAAGTTTTCCGAAGAGAAAATTCTAATGTGACGGTATCGAAAATATTTTCGACAAGAATTGAGAGTTAATTTTATTTATATAATAATTTTAGACGGAGGTCCAGGGTTCGATTCCTGGCTCGATCCTGTTCTGGTAGGCTCGGCCTCGGCTAGATACCAACCTACTAATAAAGATATACCGCCAACAAATTAGGAGAATGGACTTAGCTGGCAACGCATCCTTAGTTCCTGTAGTGCTACAGATTTTTATAGGCGATGGTCACTTAATATCTGTAACTGATATAATCTAGTATTTCCACTTAGATTTCAGACGATTGAGCCTTTAAAAACATTTTTTTCAAATTCAAAATAATCATTATTCAAATAGTCCATAAAAAGGACTCCTCCTCCTTACTTTTGACGCGTCAATAATTTACATAGTAGTTATTTCATGGTGATAACTATATTCGTAAACTTAAAACTAAAGCTATGAGGGTTCCAAATGCGCCCCGGTCTGAGAAGAAGCCCACAACAAACTTAGCCGGGATTTTTTTTTGTCGTTATCACCATCTCACATGATGAATAATAAATCACAGTACCTATGGAGATAGAGCAATTCACACCCAAGCTTTTTTATCGTTTATATAATCTTTAATATCGTAATATGATTTTTCTACAAGCTTTCGCTTTATAAAAACTTTGAACTTATTGATAGACATCTCCAAGATATCAATAGGTAATTTATTATAAAATACAATTCCTTTGAATGAGTTACTAATTTTTAAAACGGAGCTGTCAACTAAAACTATAAACTGCATGTCCCTAACATGATATCTTGCTATTTCAACTTCATCTTTGAACGCCATAAACTATTTTGTCCAACTGTCTTACCTATTTTCTCTATACAAGATAATCTGTATACCGTGTGTCGAATTTTCGGCAGATCCGAAGCTGGTGTTGCCATAGCAACGGGCCCTTTAAAACCCCACCGAAAGTCAAAGCGTGAGGCGAAATAATGACGATATGAAATATAGCAGAATGCGAGAACATCACATAAATCTGCTCAAGATATTATATGTATTCTTAAAGGTGATATTTTTCTTTGCGCTGTCAATAATCCACATCGTTTGAATGTTAGTGATATGAATTCCGTGTTTGTTAGAACAGTTTAACTTTCTAAAGAATATGTGTAATCCAGAAGTAATGATATACCATATCTAGAAGGATATTTATATACTTATCATCATCATCATGATCAACCCATTCTCGGCTCACTACAGAGCGTGGGTCTCCTGTCAATATGAGAAGGGTTTGGTGCACCACGCTGTCATGAGCGGATTGGCAGACTACACACGCCTTTAAGAACATTATGGAGAACTCTAAGGCATGCAGGTTTCCTCACGATGTTTTAATTGCTTAAAAACGCACATAACTCAGAAATGTTATAGGTGCGTGCCTGGGTTCGAATCTCCGACCTCTCTGATTTGGAGGCTGACGTCCTAAACACTATCTATCACAGCTTTATTTTTTTAATATACTATAATGCTTTATTTATTACGCTCTCATTCCACGTACAAAATCAAATAATCTAATTAATCCAATCAAATAGCTGTAACAACGTAACAATTTATACTACTGTAATATTATTGTTATAGCGCTATTGCGGTGAGAAATTTTATTAGATTCTCGGGACATTGCTATGCGCTGCCACATTCCACGCTGTACTGTAGACAACTAGATTAGTACAGCGGAAATTAAACGGTAAATTAGGTGTTGCAATCTGATGCATGTATTATGACACACGTCCAAACACGTAGGTGCGTTTAGTGTCCTATTATACATTAGTGAAGCGGTGATAGCCTAGTGGTTAGGGCGTCAGCCTCCCAATCAGAGGTCGGCGGTTCGAATCCGGGCACGCACCTCTAACTTTTCGGAGTTATGAGAGTTTAAAAAAAAAATCACTTGCTTCAACGGTGAAGGAAAACATCGTGAGGAAACCTGCACGCCTGAGAGTTCTAAATAATGTTCTCAAAGGCGTTTGAAGTCTGCCAATCCGCACATGTGGCCAAACCCTTCTCATATTGAGAGGAGACACGTGCTCTGTAGTGAGCCGGTAATAGGTTGATCATGATGATGATGACGTCCAAACGCGTAGGTCCGTTTAGTGTCCTATTACACAATTAGTACAGAATGACTGTTTCTATTGCTTATCCAAACCTACTTTGCATTCATCTTTCAGTTTTGAAAGTTTTTCAAAGTTCTGTTAAAATATAATAAAAAACTAAATAAAATAAAAACAAAGCTTATTTTTGAATCCACTATACGATTTATCTCTTACACATTTAAATCATAATGGTCCAGTAACACCAACGTTAAGGATTAACACACTCATACTTATACACAGAATACGACAAATCTTTCGTCTTTAAACTTAGTGTGACATTTCCGTAATTGATTCAAAGCAAGCGCCGTAACTTACCGTAGTAAAAGCCGCAAGTGTTACAGAATTCTGACAAAATCTTCGCGAAGTATACCTAAGTTATCGACATAAACACAACCACGTTATCCGAGCGCTCTAAACTGATATAAGAATTTACCGTTGACTTTGGTGTTACTAAATAGTTCGTGCAAACCACTTGCGAAGATATTACAAACTTGAGAACCATAGTTGGGAACAAACTGATAAATATAATTACGTGCATAGAAGAATACATGACGAACAATCTTGTCCGTAGTTTTAAAGTATTCTTTGTTTTAGTTTTAAAGTATTTATTGTTGTTTTTATATTTATATATTTTTAATTATCTGTTGGTATTTATATATTATTATGTTATTAATTTAATAATATGTTATGGTATCTATTACTTATATATACATTTACTTTTTTTTTTTGTTCGTGCGCCTACCATTAGTTTTCTTAATGTACCAAGGTTCGCTTTTTGTACAGTTTTTTTAGTGCAATAAAGTTAAAAAAAAAAAAAAAGTATGGCACTGGAAAAGCATTTGCTGATATTAACTTCATATTTCCTATTTACTAGTTGTTGCTAGACCTAATGTTTTTTTTTAATATACAGGCGCCTTTATGTTGTATTGAAAAAGTATCGAAACTGTATTTAGCTATCTCTGTGAAATATTACGCTGTAAAATTTGAGGTAATTTTTTTAATCCCGCGAAAGCCATGATGCTTGTTTGACAATGCAAGCTATCAATAAAAGCACATAAAAAAGACTTGCTTTCTCATTTATAATACTAGTTTAAATTTCAATAGAATTAATATAAGATATAAATGACATGTCGCACGACATCAGACGAGTCGCAGGGAGCCGCTGGAAGCAAGCGGCCCAAGACCGTGAGCATTGGAACTCCCTACAAAATACCTATGTCCAGCAGTGGACGTCAATCGGTTGTTAATGATGATGATGATGATTAATGACATGGCAAGCATCTTAGTCTTACGATAAGTTCGCACCAAACAAAGCCGGAAATCTCATCGGTTGCCGTTTTTGAATGAATTAATTAATTAAAAGCTTAAAAACACCGTAAGTATTAAGTCTGAATATAATAATACCGTTAACTCACCGTTAATGTAAGGGACATTAAATTCATTTATTTAAAGCACGGAAATAAATATACGGTTTGCTTTACATTTCCATAACGAATGGTGCATTTAAAAAGCCTTATTACGACCTGTCACTTTTTAATATACGAGTGCGCGCACGTCATCCATCGGTAATCGATTATCGATTTCCACTTCTTCATTAACATAATTATTGTGCCTTGAGGTATTGTTTTAACGTAATGAAATACAAACTTAATCACCTAACATCTTTCCTCATTGTTCATTGTATATAAGTATAACAAAGTTTTAAATTGAATTTAGTATTCCAATAACATATAATTTTATTAAATGAAAGCGATAAAATGATATACCAAAGACCCTTTGAGCTATCACTGGATATAAGCTCCATACCATATTATTTTATCACACTTTTTTCGATCGCAAATCTTTTAATACAATACAACTTGGTTAATTAATGCATTCCTAGTAAATGATAGTATAACGCTCACGAAATCTCTATCACATACACAAAAAATCTATGCAATGCCATAATATAGGTGATTTGAATAGGCTCATAATATGCCAGATAAATTTTAAAGTTTACACAACAGTAAGATACAAGTGTTAAAATTTACTAAAAAATATTTTGTATCACAATTTTTGCAAAACAAACCACAGCCAAGGAAAATACATATACACAAATATATATACATACAAATACACGAGTAATTTCGTTGCATTTCTTTCTAATATTTTTAATATTTTTGATTCTTCGGAATAAAATCAGAATATTGGTTTTTATATGATTAATATTGGCTAGCTATAATTATTATGAAGCGGTTATAGCCTAGTGGTTAGGGCGTCAGCCTCCTAATCAGATGTAGGCGGTTCGGATCCGGGCATCGCGAGGAAACCTGAGAGTTCTCTATAATGTTCTCAAAGGCGTGTGAAGTCCGCACATGGCCAGCGTGGTGGACTATGGCCAAACCCTATTATATTACATCATATTGAGATGAGACCCGTGCTCTGTAGTGAGCCGGTAATAGGTTGATCATTATGATAATGATGATAATTATTATTGTTTTAAAAAATGTAACATTTGCATTTAGAAAATCTGCAACATAGATGAAGAATAACAAACGTCACTATTATTATCATTCTTCGTCTGTAGTCGATATTAAGGCAAAAAAAAAAACAAAAGATCGCTTCTATAATTTATATTAACTTGAAAAACAATAAATAAATTTGAGGTGCATCGCATATTCGATTAAATTAATTAAATTTTTAAGAGCACCGCCACCAACGAACATCGTTCAGTTTTTATAGCGGGTAAAATTTACGCGAGCTATTTTGTGAAATGTATAACTACACGTATTTATGTACGCGTTTTACCGAGACAAGGAATTTCATGGCTTCAATTTTAAACGGGGATTGCGTTCAATATGGTGAATTTAGAGGTCTAGTAAGTAGTCTTAGGTAAGTAGGCATAGCTGAGAACTTTTTAATCGAGAAGATATAAAACTTTATTTCTTCCGAATGCCTCAGTGAAAATTTTGTTTAAAAGTTAACGTCAATACTGCTGCAATATTTTAAAGTATTAATATACGAAATAAATATATGAAAAGTATAATAAATATATAAATATAATATTAATATATGAAAAGATCAATGTACAAAGGACTCTTTATCAATGTATAGGAGTTCATAATCCTTTAGTCAACGTCAACTTCCCGCTGCTGAAATAATGCCCTCCTATCATACGATAGGGAGTTTTAGAGCATAGTGTGTCTAGCCTGCTCCAATACGAAAGACGACCTGCGTAGCGAAGTGCGTGCGCTGTCGCGTTATAAAGTTGGAGGTTGGTTTGATTCCCGGCTCGAGTCTGCTCTGGTGGGAGACTTTGGCCGTGGCACGTTACCACCCTACCGACAAAGACGTGTCGCCAAGCGATTTAGCGTTCCGGAGTTTGCGTTTACCATAAGCATAAGCTGCATAATCACTTACCACCAGATGAGATAGCCGTCAAGGGCTAACTTTTAGTGTATAAAAAAAAATACGAGTGGAGCAATAATGAACTCCGTATCAGGTAAGTTGCACCTGTTTAAAATATTCATTGGAATTTAGTCGTAAAATATTCGGCGAGTAAATTCAAAATCACTCACTGCTTAAGTTTACTACAATGCCTTTACGAGCCGGCGTACGTGCGATAGGAGAGCACAGATATTGTTGCGTCAATAAATAAGACGTAAAATTTTATTTTACAGCTGTAAACGAAAGAAGCTAACGAAATTACATTCAATTACGGGGACTCTGCCCGCATTCCGCCCCCGCAATAAAGGCCGCAAGCAATGTTCTTGGCGTAAATTTTTCGGACATAAAACTCTGTAAAAGTGAAGTTAGTGAGATGTAGAGCGACAATAAATGTTTATAGAGGTAGAAAGGTACGGTATCGCTGCAACGCGTGGATTGTCCCCACTCCCCCTCCCCCCACCACGGTCCTCTCAATTAAGTTTTCGCGAAAGAGAAATAAAATTTTCGCCCTCATTCGCAAAGTAAACGAATGCGGTAAATTAAGTGAACTAAATAAGGTACCTCGAATTAGGTCACGCAACCAAAGTGACTCGAGGGCTCTTGCATCTTGTTACCGAGATGAAAAATCGTCTAATGTAATTAAATTTTGCATTTTAAAATTCTTGCTTTGAATTTTTTCGGCGAGGTCTCGTTTGTACCGGTTCCTTTGGAGGGCAGAAATTAAGAGATGTTTTTCGGGATTCTTTTTTTTTTTAATTATAATTTATTTATGAGATGAGAAGAAAACTTTGCTTTGCTTGCGAAGAAGTAGGTGGTATTTGATTTTCAAAATTGTCTTTGGACATGAAGATATCTGTCATAGTATCACACTGTTATTTTATTTTAGTACTTGTAAGTGAGCTTGAACGACACTGATTTTTGAACTGCGATGATAGATTTCCGACATTATAATGTTATACTAATTCTTAATTTCGTAGGCTTGTATAATGTAAAGTGTCGTGATCAACCCATTACCGGCTCACTATAGAGCACGGGTCTCCTCTCAATATGAGAAGGGTTTGGCCATAGTCCACCACGCTGGCCATGTGCGGATTGGCAGACTTCACACGCCTTTGAGAACATTATAGAGAACTCTCAGGCGTGCAGGTTTCCTCACGATGTTTTCCTTCACCGTTGAAGCAAGTGATATTTTAATTGTTTTAAAAACGCACATAACTCTGAAAAGTTAGAGGTGCGTGCCCGGATTCGAACCGCCGACCTCTGATTAGGAGGCCGACACCCTAACCACTAGGCTATCACAGCTTCATGTAAAGTGTAACCAGATGTAACTGTATTATGTATGAGTTTTCCAAGTGTCCCTTAATACATATAATTACTTGCATCGAGTCTTAATTGCCATTCCGAATTAACGCCGCCATAATCCACATTTATCTCGGTCGGGGAAATTACCACTAACGCAGCCAATTTTCTTACCTTTGACAAAATCACAGCCTCTGCCTATTACGTAACATTACCCAAAGGACGCACGCGGGACGAATACCCCACAAAACATGTGTCTCGTCATTTCAAGAGATTTGAATCGTATTAATGAGTGTTAAAGTACACATTTGCGTGCCCGCTCTGTTTGGCATGAAAAGTAACACGTCAGACGGACTCACTGAATAAAGGACTCTTAGTTTTGGCTGTTAGGGTTTAGATTAAGTCGTCGAGTGGTGTAGAACCGCATGTGCTCGTGTTTGCGGCACCCACTTCCTCGTAAAGGAGTCGAGATGAGCGAGCAAATTAGAAAATCTTTTGGAGAATAATTTAAGAAGTGCGCTGCGGCTTCCGAGCTAACTTTGTTTCTCGTCTCCACGGGGCTCGGGGCGATCAAAGATTCTGAATGTTCACTTCAGTCGTTTAATTTTAAGGTGCAGCGATGTAGATTAACCTGCTAATACAATTTATAATATATATTGAAAGTAGTGTAGTTAATGATTGGACTGGGTACGTATTAAACAATTTAAATGCGAAAATCAACTGCAATATTTTTTGTTATATTTGCATAGCGGGCGAGTAGACAGGTCACTTGATATTAATTTTATAGCTATATGTGTGTTTATTAATTATTAGCTGTGCTAACCCTATTGGTTGCGACAACGTAACCGGGCTGTTTGGCGAGCTTCGGCGATAAGGTCTGCCAGAAGAAATTTTGAGCTCGAAGAAACTAAGGAAACGTCTGCCTAAGGGCGCCTCCTGTGAGGTCGAACGTGATCACCGTCGCCCATGAAAATCCGCACCACCAGATAGCCACCGATAAGGTATCGGTTGAACCCATCCTCTTAATCGGGGTCTACTCGGTATAATTCCGAAAACCTTAATTTTTGGTATAATGGCGCGGCCGAAATCTTTCAACAGACGAGACTCGAGCCGGGAATCGAACCCAGGAGCTTACACTTTATAGAAATGCAAAGCACGCACTAAAGTCATTAAAATGTTGTTAAGTAACGAGGTTAGTAATTTTATATTATTGTAAAGTTATTGACTAGCTAATATTATTGAACTTAAAGTTAATTAAAGTATTTAAGAGTGTCCAGACCTATAAAGAGAACATAAACATACTCGACATCACAGCAATATCATTATTTTCCACGTGCTCAGATTCACAGGGGTGGAAAGTGTCAATTTCCTTACTCCAGGTTAGTATTGAGAAATTTCTGACAAGTTTATTACGTTTAAATTTTATTGGCACGACCTCGTGATCCGTTGTTTGAGATGCTAACTTAACACTTGACTTTCAAGCTTTAACGATTAAAAACTGCACTCTAAACTGGTGATACTAACTTTTTGTAACTTCAAATCCTAATTTTGCAGTCAGAATTACTTACAAGTACGTATACGATAGAAAAATAATGTTTAGACGAAAGTAAAAAAAGAAAAAAAAAGAACCTAACACGCTCACATAAACACGCGCACACACCCTATCACGGAGATATCACGGAGCGCTAGTTAGCAGTCTATCAGTTACTCCGTGATATCAGCATGGGTTATGCCTGAAAATCAGCGCTGCAGTCAATTTTGACGCAGCATCAACCTAAGCCAGCGCCCTGTTCAGCCAATTTCTACATACATAAGTTTTTAGACGAGATGTATTTCAACAGGCTGAATAAACGCAATTTAGATTTGATTTTGAAACTGCATACCTTTGCGGTTATACGATTGAACAATTTCGTACGTATCAAAAACAAAGCTATCCCAACATAATATCTAACAAAGACAAAAATTCCCTTTTGAAACTTCATCTATCGTGTTTCCTTTATTTTTCCTTTTCCACCATACGAAGCGTTCAAATGTATTCCATAAATCATGATATACTTACGAATTTCATAACAGTGGCCTAACAAAAATACTTACTTAACAATTTTCCGTGAAGTTTTGGTACGTTTAGCCGGAAATGGTAATTCTTGTACAGTAGATACTACGGCGTAGCATTGTAGAGGGGTTACGCTATACACTGAATTAAAACGTTCACGCAAATACGGATTTAATTAAGAGTTATGTGTTATGTGCAAAATTCAAATTTCAAATTCAAAATTCAAATTCAAAATAATCTTTATTGAAATAGTCCTTAAAAAGGCACTTTTGACGCGTCAATAATTTACATAGTAGTTATTTCATGGTGATAACTATATTCGTAAACTTAAAACTAAAGCTATGAGGGTTCCAAACGCGCCCGGTAACTAAATCATAAACACCTAAATATTTGTGTAAATTGCACTAGATATGAATTCAACTAACTCATTATTATATTTTTACTGCTATTATTTAGATTATAGAAATAAATATCTAAAAATTATATTATATCAAAATCAGGTTTGAGTTTTAATGTGATTAACATATAGGTTGTGTAAAGTAATTTCAAAGTTATTGTTTCTTTAAGGAGAAATACGGTGTCTTAGATCTCGCTATTGTTTTCTTTTAACTTTTACTCGTTAACACTACGACGTAGAGAAATTACGTCGTACATCATCTCCAGCCTTCATCTTTTAGCCCGACGCGGGAATCGAATTCAGGATTTTAAACATACATTTTGTACATATATTCCGTACATATCAATGTAACTACGCCATTAAGACCTAAAGTCCCTATCTATTTACTATAGTGCACTGTATAGCTGAACCTACCCTCCCCATTACAATTCATGAGATACAGCCCGCTGACAGACAGACGGATAGACGGACGGAGTCGTATCTTCGTAATAGCATTACGCTGGCACACTTCGGGTATGGAACTCTAAAAAAGAGAAGTTTACTGGCATAGAAATAAACTTAAGTAACTATCTAAAGCTGTGATAGTGGTTAGGACGCCCGTCTCCTAATCAGAGGTCGGGGTTCTATCACGGGCACGCACCTCTAACTTTTCGGAATTTTAAATTTAAAAAAAAATATATTAAAATAGCACTTGCTTGAACGGTGAAGGAAAACATCGTGAGGAAACATCTACACCTGAGAGCTCTCCATAATGTTCTCAAAGGCGTGTGAAGTCTGCCAATCCGTACATGGTCAGCGTGGTGGGCTATGGCCAAACCCTTCTCATATTGAGAGGAGACCCGTGCTCTGTAGTGAGCCGGCAATGGGTTGATCATAATAAATAAATAAATAAATAATAATGATGATGATAAACTGTCTGAAATTAAATCAAAGTAATACATGAAATCGAATCGGACTATCCAAGAAAGTTTTCTATTACTTATTTATAATGCTAAACAGAAAGTAACTTCAGAATAAAGTTATGTATACGTAGGTAACTATGTAACTTGTATCCTAGTTAAATATTGACACAAATCCCTTAACTTATAAAATTGCAATCCTCGCGGTAGGCAATATGGGATTTCCGCCATTTTAATGTAGGGGCCCGAGCTTGGGCCCTTGGGCGGAGTGGGTCGCCAAGGATCCGGGAACCGAGGGTCGCGTGTTTGTCCGGGGGACACCTGGCTGCCTTCGGTTTGTTTGCTGATCGATATTGCTTTGTGCCCCGGATACACCCGATAATGCATTCTCAAGAAATGTAACACTTAAAGCTTTCCACTTCTTGAGTAATTTACATTTATAAATAGAGTTTGTATTAGAAAAAAAAATTCAAAGAATCTTTTTTTTTATATACACTACAAGTTAGCCCTTGAGGGCAATCTCACCTAATGTTATGTGATGATGCAACCTAAGGTGGTAGCGGGCTAATCTGTTAAGAAACGGTAAACCCACACTCCTAATTGTTTTCTACGCGACATCGTGCCGGAACGCTAAATCGCTTGGCGACACGTCTTTGTAGGGGGGTAATAAATTTACTTACGCAAAAGGATTTACTCGTAAATAAATAAATCACTCATCAGTATCATTAATACAGCGTTAACAATGTCTTAATTGGATATGAGGAAGAGCATACGTGAAGAATTGCGTCTCTTAAATAACAACTATTGTTAGTTATTGTGATAATTATCGGTACCAAAGGCTTAAGGGGCTATCCGAGATACGGAAGACAGGTAAAGGACAAATTATTACCCCTGAAGACGGTTTCACTTTGACACATTTCTAATCAGATCAAATCAAATCAAAAAAGCTTTGTTATTATTTATTACAGGCATCTATGAATCGTTCATATATATCACATTTTTTATTATTTCTTTTGTGAAGTGATGGTGATAACTACACTCGCAAACTTAAAACTAAAGCTAAAAGGGTTCAAATCGCGCCCAGGTCTAAGACGAAGCGCACAACAAACTTAGCCGGGTTTTTTTTCTTCTTTCAAAAACCAAAAAGTATAGTTCCAAATATACACTCTGAAGTTTATAATAATCAAAATCGAATTTGTTGCGTTGAACTATAAAATGTGTTTAAAAATTTACGAAAACTTTACTTCAGAAACATATTGCAATGAAAAAAAAAAAAACATTTTGCTCAAATATCCTGTAAGCTAATTGAAAATTCCGGCGTCGAATTCAAAGACAATATAAAAAAACCATAACGTCCATTGGCCGGAAATAGAAATAAGTAATAAGTACCGCAGCGAGTGTATCGGGCCCGTAAGTACTCAAAGCCCGAAACGAAGGGTCTGCTCGGAAATGGAAAAATATTTGTCTGGCGCGGCCGACGTCACGCGTATACGTAGGGGTATTATATTAGTAGTAAGCTCCACAGAGTATTATGGGACTCAGTAGTGGGGTTGAGACTAAGGGATCACAATCTTGTTACGCTCTCAAAAGTTTTTGATGTTGAACATTTGATTCCCGTATGCCGTCACGGGAAACAGCATAACCCACTCATAGGCGTCATGTCCCCCGCTACACCGCCGCTCTCGTCCCCTTTGTGTGTGCTACCGTGTATAATTATTTAAACTATGATTGTTAATTAAACCCTAATAATGTTTGTCTTCATAGTAAAATTACTTTTTTTTGTAATTATTTATGACATAAAATGAGTTGTTGCTTATTCATAATAGATAGGCTATGGTTTCGCAGGCTTCTTTTTTTAATGTAAAGCGTATCTGCTTTAACAAATACAATTAAATTATTTAGGCTGAAATCGTCTAAGATATCGTATTAAGATCAAGCAAAAACACCGAAAACACGTTGATTGGTAGCTATCACAGTTCATAGGTCCGTCACCTGTCAGCCGATCATATGGTCGAAGGAGGAGAATTTAGTGTCGGATAGTAAAAAGTTCCTGGCACACTATGATTACGGAACTTAAACAAAAAAAATAACATAATCATACTTTCAAATTATTTTTAATATCAAGTCTCTCCATACTTATTTGCCAACGAACCTGCATTCGAAGTCAAAGTCGTATGATGTCGCTACACACTCGCATAGTTGGGTTCGCAACTTTTCAAATATGCGGTGAGTCGCCCCTTATGGCGGCATTATGCAAACTCTGATCATATTATTATTGTGGCATAATAACCGCTTCTGTTAGTTGTGGTGCAAGTAGAAAATTACAGACTTTTTTTATAAACCCCCTAGTTCACCTGCCAAGTACAGAATCATGATACAGTTTAAGATGGTAGCAGGCTAACCGATTATTAGTATGGTAAACCTATGCTCCTAGTTGGTTTCTTTCCTGGTAGTGTGGTAACTAGTCACGGCCGAAGCCACCCACTAGACGAGACTCGACCCGGGAATTAAGCCCAGGACCTTCAACTTTATAATGTGACAGCCCACGCACTGCGCCACTGAGGTCGTCAAGACGTCGCTGCCTTAAGCATTTTATTTATACGATTACATGATTCGATTTTCGATTACACGATGGTCGAAGGTGAACCTGTTAACCTGATGGTATCAGTAAACCTGCCTTATCGTATGTCTACGAAATATATAGAAAACATAGGTCGTAGAAAAGTCTATTATAAAGGATTATGTAAATGAAAACCAAGCTTGGATATGAAATATTGTTCTAATAAGATAGATCTTAAATGATTTTAAGTGGCATGTGAGATGATGAGGGATAAAATTTACCTGGCTAAGTTTACTGTGGGCTTATTCTAGACCAGGGCGCGTTTGGAAAGCTCATAGCTTCAGTTTTATGTTTACGAATGTAGATATCACCATCCCTTTACGAATAGAAATAATGAAAATGAACGAATAATAGCCTGTAATAGGTTTATATGAATAAAGATTAAGACCATTTTGATTTGATTTGATTTGATTTGAAATGTGTCGAAGTGGAACCGTCTTTAGGGGAAATAATTTATAATTTGTCCGGAATTTCTAAAGGATTAATTGAGTAAGTTATGATTGATTAATCGATTGATATGAACGTATTAGAGCTTAGATCTTTGTGAATATCACCCGCTGTCTCTTGTGATTTGGCCACAGATGAGTTCCAACCGCAGACGCTCCGGCGGCGGCGACTTGAGCGTTTTAATGCCGCTTTTATGCCGTGTTCCCGGATTGAGTCCCGCCCGTCCGGCATTTAAACCGGATTGCTTTACACTCATCAATTCAGCTTTAATAGAGCCGTTTGCTTTTATGCTTAATGACCGGGTAAAAGCGACGGTAGCTTCCTCTTGGATGCCTCCGATCGGAAAGTGTAAGCATTTTATGTAAGGATACGTAAGTCTATTAAAGGGATATGATTATATTACGACATTTTGACGACCTCCGTGGCGCAGTGCGTGTCGCATTATAAAGTTGGAAGTCCTTAGTTTCCACGCTATAGTCCACCACGCTGACCATGTGCAGATTGGCAGACTTCACACGCCTTTGAGAACATTATGGAGAACTCTCAGGCGTGCAAGTTTCCTCACGATGTTTTCCTTCACCGTTGAAGCAAGTGATATTTTAATTGTTTAAAAACGCACATAACTCCGAAAAGTTAGAGGTGCGTGCCCGGATTCGAACCGCCAACCTCTGATTAAGAGGCCTGACGCCCTAACCACTAGGCTATCACAGCTTATTGATGACATAGTAAATAATTATTCACAAACGTAACAAAACTGTAGCAATAGCAACTAAAATCCTAGGCTTTGATGCAACAACTTGTTGCTTATACAGATTTCGCTGGCGCTGCTAGTGACATCAAAGTTGCCATGAAGTGAGCGTGCGACATCGAGTTAGTGTTGGCCGAGGAGGCGGGACGGGACTTCCGCCTGTAAACCACTTAAATTTCCAACGAGTAAACTTGTACCGCTAGTGGATTTGAATCTTCCGTTTCCAGCTGTGGTAAATAATGTGCAAGTTGGTAAACGTTTTATTTATTTATTTATATAACTTTATTGCAATCTATAGAACATAACATACATGAAAAAGACAAAATCAATTAGCAACTGGCGACCTTATCACTAGAAGTGATATCTTCCAGGTAACCATTTCGTTGAAGCCGATGAATTGAAAATTACACGGAAGTTGCAAAAAAAAATAAGAAAAAGCTATATATACATACACACTAATAACTACATGCTACTACATATATGAAATAATAACAATACAAATAATACATATCTAAAATATGATATATACATGAAATAAATATACTAACAATTACGTTAATCAATATTTACGTTTGATTCATTTTAATTTAATTTTTCCTCAGTACACACTGTAATGACCATATTGTTTAATTTGTCGCAGAATATTTATAGCATAAATATTGCTTGAAGGCTGTGCTAGCCTAGCGGTTACGAAGTCCGCCTTGTAATCACAGGTCGGGGGTTCACATCCCGGGCATGCATCTTTAACTTTTCGGTTTTATGTGCGTTTTTAAACAATTAAAATATCACATGCTTCAACGGTGAAGGGAAACATCGTGAGGAAACCTACATACCTGAGAGTTCTTTATAATGTTCTTTATATATCTTTATAATGTGGCGTGTGAAGTTTGCCAATCCACTCATAGCTAGCGTGGTGAGAGGAGACCCGTGGTCTGTAGGGAGCCGGCAATGGGTTGATCATTGCGATGATGATGAAATTTTTTTGTAAAAATAAAAAATCACGATTTGCCTCAAGAAAGAATAACTGATTACTTTTAAAACATATCTCAATTACCAATGTTATGTACGTATCTCATTATAAAATACTCATAATAAAATAAATTGAACATCAGGCAAGGCCGATTGACTATCTACTAAAAAGAAGAAAAAAAAACTTTTATACAAATATAGTGATTAAGTAGGTCGGAGTATTCATATTAAAAGAGCAAATTCCAAATAAAATTGCGAAAAAATCAAAGTGATTTCAGTATTTCAAGTTTTAACCAAACACAAAACTTTAATCCACCCGTGTCCAAAGTTTACTTGCGGGCTTAAGTGGTTTACTATCGGAAGTCCCATCTCCTGCGGTCTGCGCCAACTCCACATTCCACGTTCAGTTTACGCTAAGTTTGATGTCATCTCCACTACCCCGGCAATCTTTTTTAACTTCCCGGCAACAGACCGTTTTGTTTCGTACTTGCGCACTTGAAAGTTTCGCTTAAAAGCTTTCGAAACTTGCGAACTTATCACAATTTACGAAAGCACAGCTGAGCGAACGCTGGGCGTAACATAATGGATTATTTTTTGACTGAACGATCAACGTAGTTAGCTATATATCTTAAGACATTCATATCATCATCACTCCTAAAGAAATAAGGTCATATAGCTCAAACCCAGGTAGCTTCAACGCCAATCGGTGGGGTTCACGTAAAGTACATTCAAATACAGACCAAATCAAAAATAGCTTTAGTCATATAAGCCTATTAGAGGCATCTATTAATCGTTCATATATATCACATTTTTCATTATTTTTATTAGTGATGGTGATAGCTCGGCAATCAAGCTCCCATGGTTCGCATTTGTGCTAGATATAATAAAGCATCCCGGACTGAACCTGGCATTGACATTTTCCACGATACATTTGCGGTGTTTAGAAAGAAACTCATCGATCATCTATGGCATGATCGGTGAGTCTCCCATCTGAAAAGATATGTAGATTGTTCGGTTAATTTCTTTTAGTTTGTAATCTGTCTTAATTGTTTTCTTGTGGCCGTTTACATGTAATTTTTACTGCCAATGTCGTGTACACTTGTAACCGATATGCATACTGGTAATATGACGTTTTTGTTTGCTGCAATGTATATTTTTTTCTATGTATATTGTAAGTGTATCAATAATAAATAAATAAATAAATAACTACACTCGCCAATTTAAAACTAAAGCTAAGAGGGTTCCAATCGCGCCCAGGTCTAATAGGAAACCCACACCAAACTTAGCCGGGGTTTTTTCTGATCAATCCGTCTCAAACAATCAATAATTAATTGTGGTACCTATAAAGATTCACACCCAAGCTTTTTTATCGTTTACATAATGGTAAAGATGAGAGTAAGATGATTTTATAAAGTGCAATAGCTCAAAGTATCTACATACTAAAACATCATCATGATCAACCCATTACCGGCTCACTATAGAGCACGGGTCTCCTCTCAATATGAGAAAGGTTTGGCCATAGTCTACCACGCTGGCCATGTGCGGATTGGCAGACTTCACACGCCTTTGAGGACATTATGGAGAACTCCCAGGCGTACAGGTTTCCTCACGATGTTTTCCTTCACCGTTGAAGCAAGTGATATTTTAATTTTTTTCTTTTAAAACGCACATAACTCCGAAAAGTTAGAGGTGCGTGCACGGATTCGAACCGTCGACCTCTGATTAGGAGGCTGACGTCCTAACCACTAGGCTATCATCGCTTCAAAAACATACTAAGATAAATTTTAAAAGGGAGAAAAAGGAAAAGGAATTGATACATTTCTCATACAAAGCCCTAAATTATCAATCTACACCCCATTATTTAGATCTCACCGGCTCTTACATTAATTGGTCGGCATTTCGGCAGTTGTGGCGCACCTTCGGGTCAGATGTCGGCTTAAGTGTTAATTGACACTGGACCGCTTTGCATTCAGGGACGCTAAATGCTACAATCCTCTACCCTGCTAAATTACAAATATGCAGCGTTCAACTGAGACCGTTATTATTTGTTATTTAAATATTGACAGTCAAACTGTCAACTATGTCAACGTAATTAATATAAACTATGTAGAATATAACGATATTTAATATGTTTTTATTTCAAAATTTCATATAACTTCAAATTCTAATTCAAATAATCTTTATTCAAATAGTCCATTAAAAGGCAATAATTTACATAATAGTGATTTAATGGTGATAACTAGATTCGTAAACTTTAAACTAAAGCTCTGAGGGTTCCAAGGGCCCTAGTCTAAGAAGAAGCCGACAACAAACTTAGCCAGGTAAATTTTCTTTTTGTTATCACCATCTCACATGCCACTTAAAATTATATTAAGAGCTATCTTATTAGATTTCATACCCATGCTTGTTTATCATTTACATAATCCTTTACACTATAGTAGGATTTTTCTACAAGCTTACTTATTCCAATCATAATGCTTTCATAATTATACTTCCTAATATTTTTAGTGGGAATGTGTAATGCGTCACGCAAAACCTACTCAACCGATTGTCATGAAACTCTCTACAAATATTCTTGGAACATATTAGAAGTAACATAGGATACTTATTATTTAAATAAAAATAACGAAATATAAAAAAAATGGTTTTAAAATATAGTTATCATATTGATTCATTTCTATTGTAATGATCTGGTAAAAGCTAATCATTTATAAATCACAAATTAGTACTATGAGTTGTGGACTACCACTTAATTAAGTGTCGATTAATAGCCATGACAATTCATATAGATATAGTAAACCTCTATGGTTCCCAAATTCTTTAATTAAATCTTAAACTGAAGAAGAGGAGAAAGCCCTTGAAATGTGGAAATCCTTCCAGAAGATGAACGTCCAGTAGTGCACTTCCATTAATTCACATGACAAAGTGCACTTATATGAATACAGAATTATCACTTTAGGAGCATAAAATACTTAATGAGTTCTTCCAATAACCACACTAATTTTACTAATACAAAAGTTTGTATGCTGTGTGTGAGTCTCTATATGTGTTTATTTGTTACTCCTTTATGCCGAAACTCCTAAACCGATTTGGCTGACATTTTGAATGGAGATTCACTTACTTTACTTTAATTTATTATCCCGGAAATGATCGAGATTTAAAAATAAATTGAATTTCGCGTCGATAAGCTGCAACTATAGCCATAGTTATGCATAGAAATCTTCTTCCTAATTAAATTTATATGTTGGGTTATGTTAGTTCAGTTTCAAACATTGTTTATTCCACAGCAATTTGTAGTAACACTTAATCTAAACGAGCGAAGTCGCGAGCGTCAGCTAGTGGTCCCATAAAAGACGTTTAATATTCCCAACGCGATATCATCATTCCACCACTTGCAACAAGTCTTTGTGTTGGGAAACTTTCAATGGCCACTCCATGAATGCAGACCCGAGAGTTTCAAATTCGCTCTAAACGGCAATTACATTCAAATTGATAAAAGGGGCCACCTGTTGGCTGCTTTCGCTCAAAGCGGGTGAACGTGCACGAAAAAGATTTTATTGGTAGAAAATGTTGGCGACATCTGCTCTGCGGATTTGCTTCCTAACCGGAAAGGATTATTTGAGCTTTCGAACTTCTTCTATAGACCAAGCGCGCTCATATTCTTGGCTCTTTATAATTTCCGTTCACTGATAAAACTATCTTTTTTTTTATACACCATAAGACAGCCCTTGACGGCATCTCACCTGATAGTAAGTGATGATGCGGTCTAAGATGGAAGGATGTAGGGAGTATGTCCTAATTGGTTTCTACGCGACGTCGTGTCGGAACGCTAAATCTATAATTATAAGTTAGTTTTTGTTATCAGTAGCCAAACCACACCTACATAGTCACTTAACTTTTTAAAAGTATAATAAAAAAAAACTTAACGTAATTTCGTCAAACATTGCCATAAAACATTGGTGAGAGTTTAAACGGCGCATCAACGACTCCGTCTCCATATACTGCGAACTGAGAAATAACAATATTTAAAATCCAAACAAAATATCGCTTAGTCTCACCGAGCGTGCGATACACACGGAGCAATTACCACTAACTCAAACAGAACAAAATTCACTAATGAAAATTTCCACACAAGTTCAACTTGAAGATCGTATATGGCTTGTGATTTCACGAACCACAACTCGCTGCTCGCGCATGCTCTCGCAACATGTCTGATTTATCGATTGATAAGTTTCAATTAGTCAGTCATCATCATCACGATCAACCCATTGCCGGTTCAGTACAGAGCACACCTAACTTTAAAAAGGGTTTACGTAGTCAACGAACATTTTTTTTTTCGGACTGTCTATTAGCTTTACTAACCCTATTGGTTGCCACAGCGTAACCGGGCTGTTTGGCGAGCTTCGGAAAGAAGCTCTGCCAGAAGAAATTTTAGAACCTAGGGGAACGACTGCCTAAGGGCGCCTCCTTTGAGGCCGAACCTCGGCTTAGGCGACGTTTGGGATAACACGGGTTCGGACGATAAATCAACGAACACCTCGATGAGCGCAATATGAGAATGGGGGCAGTGAGAAACCACCGTAAGGCCCATACTAGGGTGCTCTTTATCGCTTATCAACGGCTAATTGTTTAGTCTGTCCGTAATTAATATACAGTATCTACGTTTATGCATCATGTTAATATTGATAGGTATACTCGTGCAACCTCGCCCCCAATCATGTTTAATTTACCTTTATGACACTTTTGCGTTTTGTACAATTTTACG
Source organism: Lasiommata megera (assembly GCA_928268935.1). Lineage (NCBI taxonomy): Eukaryota > Metazoa > Arthropoda > Insecta > Lepidoptera > Nymphalidae > Lasiommata > Lasiommata megera. Next base: position 10,800,953 of record OV743326.1, read on the forward strand.
ATGAAGATTGTTCGTTACTCGTGTTACTTGTTAGATTAACGTTTTATAGACCAGCCGGTATGTCGAGTCTATAAGAAATATGCATTATACATTATAATAATATTGATTTCTTTATACATCATTTAAATAGGCTTATTAAATAATCTTTTGCATAAAGATTAAATATATTTTACCGTTACCGTATTTTATTACCGTTTTGTCGAACCAAGGCTGGTCAGCATGCGCCTGTCTGTAGAATATGCTCAATGCTGAATGATCACAGGAATATCTGTGACATCTCCTACAGTTCTGTAGCCTCGCATTTGTAGCTCTTGCATGCTGTGGTCATTTCTAGAAAGTCACTATCTCGTGTTTGTTCTTCTGAAATGCTTTTTATTGTTTTTATATAGATTGTGACTAGTTAATGATCCAATAAAAAATAAAATAAAAAAAAATAAAAAATTGTCGCCCGTGTAGATGTTAGGATGTCTATTACTAAATCACGCGAAAACATCCGAACGGATTTTGATGAAATTTGGCATGCATGTAGCCTCTGACATTTAAAAGAACATAGGCTACCTTTTATCCCGATTCCTTAAGAAGTTCCCGAGAGAAGATTTAAAATTGTTTACTAAGCCGCGGGCAGACAGCTTTGAAATTAGGTATGCATGTAACCTATGCTATGGAAAAGGACGTGTATTTTTTATACCAAAGATTAGAAATTATTAACAAGCGAAGCTTAAGACCCAATTCTGAATTCCACGCAGACATAGTCGAGGGCAATAGCTGGTATTATATAATATATAAAACTTCTCGCTGTTTAAAGTAAAACAACCATTTCGTAATACAAAGTGTGCCGTATAATATGTCATCATTCTCCGCCATTCGCTTCCAAATTGAAAAGGGGGGAAGTGAGTGACAATTTAGCTTCCTTCAGAACGAAATGCCCCAAAACAAGGACAGTTATCCACTTGCAAATAGCCTGTTTTACATTACTTAATTTAAAACAGAACCCTGGTCACAAAAAAGGTTTTATTAATGCTGCATTATCGCTGAATGTTATATAATATCTAGCTGACGGCGATGGAAATGCTGATTAAGGTCAAATTTAGATACATTTTCAGGCTACAATAATATATCCTAGTCATTATCATCATGATAATAACTAGTCAATATTAATAAATTAATCATTATATTAATAATATTATTAATATAATGATGAATTTTGCATATTATATTATTAGCGACATATTAGCGTCGACTTAAGTTATTAGGCATGCTGTAGTTACCTCTAAATTGATATATATGTATACTTAAGGTTTTTAAAATGTTTATTTTTTTTACATATAAATCTGTTGGTGGCGCTTTGGATAAATAAATAAATAAATGATCAACCCATTGCCGGCTCACTACAGAGCACGGGTTCCCTCTCAATATGAAAAGGGTTTGGCCATAGTCCACCACGTTGGCCGTGTTTTGGCAGACTTCACACGCCTTTGAGAACATTACGGAGAACTCTCAGGCGTGCAGGTTTCCTCACAATGTTTTCCTACACAGTTGAAGCAAGTGATAGTTTAATTGCTTAAAAACGCACATAACTCCGAAAATTTATAGGTGCGTGCCCTTTTTTTCAACGGGGTATGTGGGACTCGCCGGCGGCCAGACTGGCGACCAGAATAACCACTAAAACCCAGACATGCCTCTTCGCGTCGCCTGATGGCTGGGTCAGGGGGACACTCGTGCACTCAACCGTGACCCAGCCGTGCCCGGGTTCGAATCCACGAACCTTGTTTAGGAAGCGGACGTCCTAACCACTTTCGGCCATGGCTGGCAGTGAGAGGTCTTGGCAGGCGATGGTCTCCTTCTGCGAGGATGTGATCTCGCGGAAGGAGGCGGCGGAACGGCTGAGAGAGGACGACGTGGACTCTCAGCCGATCCGTCGCAGACGTGTCGGGCGCAGGCGGCTCGCGCTTCACCACCGCCTACCCCCTTGAGAGTAGCACCTCCGGGCGTTGGATACGAGGATCTGTCCAACACCCAGGAGTTAGGTCCTCGAGCTGGAAGACGCACCCTGTGGTCCTGGTGCGTCTTATGGCGTTCAATTGGGGGGCATCTGATATTGCCCCCGAGTTGGCACCGTCCTAAGGACGGACTCTGCCGGCCTGGTTGCGGTTGTGTGCGCGAGCGAAACCCGTGACCCGGCCACCAGGCGGCGGGAAAGGATATACACCGTGGGGGTTTAGTCAGTAAGAGTCTGACATAACTGCCGCGTCTCCTCGGACGCGGAGTATCCATGAGGATTACCCACGTTAAAAAAAAAAAAAAAAAGGCCTAAATAACAGCTTTCAATTATTGTATTGCAATAATTATTATTATACTTTTACGACCTCCGTGGCGCAGTGCGTGCGCTGTTGCATTTTAAAGTCGGAGGTCCTGGGTTCGATTCCCGGCTCGAGTCTGGTCTGGTGGGAGGCTTCGGCCGTGGCTGGTTATCACCCTACCGACAAAGACGTGTCGCCAAGCGATTTAGCGTTCCGGAACGATGTCGTGTAGAAACCAATTAGGAGTATGAGTTTACCCATACCCCTAACAGGTTAGCCCGCTACCAACTTAGACCGCATCATTTTTTACCATCAGGTGAGATGCAGTCAAGGGCTAACTTGTGGTGAATAAAAAAAAAATACTTATCTATCTCGCCTCAATCTGGTTACCACTAAACCAATACGGCATAATAATACAATAAGTAAGTTTAAATGAAGCCACATACAAATGGCTCGGTGAAAGGGTGTTGGAAACGATTCACAACCGATACCGATCGCCTGCATCGTTGTCATTTGCATCTGAAATCTTTAGAGACACGACTGTATTAGAGGGGGAATCGACTGGTTCTTAATTTATCGAAGTTTTTATGGTTTAATTAACGGAATTCACTTAGGCGTGGGGCGGGGCGACGTCCGTCTACCGTCGTCGCGCGGTTGCCATTTTATGTTAGGTATAAAGTCAGTTAATTTGTTTAGAATGTTTTAGTAGATAGAACTGTTCTTTTTGTTTCAATACTGTTTTTGTTTTTTACACTACAAGTTAGACCTTGTCGGCTATCTCAACGGGTGGTAAGTCATGATCTAGTTCTAACTCTAGGCTGGTAGCAGGCTAACCTGTTAGGGGTATGGTAAAAAAACCACAATCCTAATTGGGTTTCTATGCACCATCGTGCCAAAACGTTTAATCGCTTTGCGGCGGCCGAAGCCTCCAACCAGGCCAGACTCGAACCGGGAATCGAATCCAAGTCCTCCAAATTTATAATGCGACAGCGCCACGGAGGTCGTCTGTTTGATTTGAGATTTAGCTTCACGTGAATATGGTTGTCAATATTTTATTTTCCGAGATACAGTCTTAACAAGTTCGGAAACCAGGTGCATAATGGTAGTGTAATATATTAGACAATTTATGTTATAAGACTTCTTTGTAAACTATATGTATGTTTTTTTTTTTTGCTGGAATAAAGTTATATATATTAATATTATTTTTATATCTTGATTTTCGTGTAAGTAATTTGTGCTCAGAAACCTAATAACTTCATTCACCATCCCTTATATATAATCTTAGGATAGGAGACGTTTAAAGCATAAATTAACCAGTAGATTGGTTGGCTTTAACCATTATTATTTAACCATGTATCACCTGGCAAGCTTATCATGCTGTCCAAGGCGTGGGGGAAAACCTACCTAACTCACTAGCCTAACCTAAATCAAAATAATTAAACCCGAGAATCAAAGCCAGTACTGTTATCCTATCATCATGATCAACCCATTCTCGGTTCACTACAGAGCACGGGTCAGTACAGTACAGTCCACCACGCTGGCCATGTGCGGATTGGCAGACTTCACACGCCTTTGAGAACATTATGGAGAACTCTCAGGCGTGCAGGTTTCCTCACGATGTTTTCCTTCATCGTTGAAGCAAGTGATTTTTTTTTTAACGCACATAACTCCGAAAAGTTAGAGGTGCGTGCCCGGATTCGAACCGCCGACCTCTGATTAAGAGGCTGACGCTCTAACCACTAGGCTATCACCGCTTCTGATATCCTATATATATAAGATAAAAGAGGAAGGTACTAGATCCACAGACCCATTACATATGTGAAATCAATGTTCATAGACAATTAATTAACTCATATTCCTTTTAACAGTATTCCACTAAAAGTTCGGAGTTGAATAATTTTGCCTCGAAGCCGCCGCGACAGTGCGAGACGCGACAGGCGTCAAGATAAAGCGTAAAGCCACACCATCGCTTTAGAGTCCAAAATTGTTCCACAGCCTGTAAAACTGCACAAAGCCTTTTCAATTAAAACTTTCAATGGCGGCGTTGCTTGCTAATTATGGCGTGGAAACGGGACGATATTTACGAGCAGGATTAATAGTCTATAGGAGGCGTAACATTGAAAAAAATGTAAAATCCACCATGGACATTATCCTGTCTCTCACTTCTAGGGGCCTTCTATCAAACTACCTACTTTTGATCGGAATGTTCTTTCAATGTCATAATTGTAAAAATTAACGAAAAGAAATTAAAATTTAACACGTTCATTAACAATTCTAAAATTACCAAAATTTCAGTTGTTACACTAGGCGTATACCACTTACCTTAACTTACTTTTATAACTATTATGATGACCAAATAGACACAATTAAAAAACAACTTTATGCAACTAAATATTGCAGTTTTAATAATAAAATTGTCTTAATTAAATTGACAAGTCCGAGTCAATCCGAGTCAATTGACAAGTGGTAATGACTTTTACCCGATGGAACATGTGAAAAATACTAGTACTTATAAAACTGTCAACTTAATGGATTGGGAGGAAAAGTTCTTTCTTATTGTATATGAAAACTCAAAACCTTTTTTCATTTCATTACAGTATCTATGTACTATTTCGTCCGATTAATTAATGCAATCTTGAATATAGTACATGATTCCGTTGCTATAGTAATTTTGGGACTTCTCAAAAAATATAACGCGACAAATAGTTTTGGCAGTACCCTCTTGATGTCAATGACACTGCCTCAAGAGGCCTAAAAAGACCAAAACAGGTGGAAATCTGAAGGTACAAGGTTAGGGTTATATGGCGGATTTAAATGCAGCCAAACTCCCTTAAACTTTGTTAAGTGGCTAAAGATGCGTGTGGTCTAGCGTTGTCGTGATGATAGACTAAATGTTAAAGTTGTCAGAATACGTTTAAATCAACAAACACCAAAAGATTATCTCGAGTTCGTTGATATAAAACTTATCTTTATATTTGGTACACTGATATTTCACCACCCGAAGTTTTGTCAGATCCGTATAAATACTTCATCATTTCTTAGTTTGTTTTCTAACAACTTTGAGAGAACGAAGATGGGCATCAAAACTGTTAAGTGTAAACACACGCAGTGTTATTGTTGCGTTGTTCTTACTCGGAATTAATTCACCCCTAAAACTCGAAACTGTAAATTGTATTGCCCCAATTATTATAACATTTATTCTTTATGGGGTAAACAGATCTCTATTTATTAGGGTACATTATTCGAATTAATTTGTTTGTGTTATGTTGCGGGGCGAAGATAGACGGAGTGAGGCGGCGTGGAAGGTTGTTTTGATATTTAAATGAGGGTAAAGGCTGATTGTGGCGGTTCACCTCTGAGCAGAGTTCCTATCGGGACACGCGGACCCCTAGTCATTTTCTGAATATTAATGAATTCGTACCTATGAATACATGTTCTGAGTGCCTCTAGTAGTATGAACAACATATTTTATTCAAATATTAGCCTAAATACGTTAAATTAATGAATGGCGATGAAACAGATACAGTGTTCTGGGTTCGAAAACGTCCCGAGACCACAAATCTAAATACATCACAACTTATTCCAAGTAGCACAGCTAGTAAAAGAAGTATTGTGAGACCTACAATTTTATTAAATACAGCGGTCTAGTTGTAATCTTTCAGATTTTATCATAAGATTACCTAAACAAATTCATTTGTTTTTTAAAAGATTAAAATCTCTGTCAGTGTCGGTAATTTCATAATTTAATAACCGTTCATCAAAAGCTTTTAACCAAAACTGATTCATTTCAGATAAAACACTTTATCTGATGTAAACTGAATTTTAGTGGCATATAAAAAGATAAGGAATACAAAATAAGTAAATACTATAGATTTTTATATAATTATCATTTGTTTTAACGATGATTTTAATACTTTTATGCCAATGAAGTATTTTGGATTAGGCAAGACTATGTTTTAGTTAAAATTGTTGTCGATTTGCGAAAAGATATCGCCAAACTAGGCCTTTAATACAAAAGTGATGTTTTACAATCACTTATGTTTTTACACTATAAATTAACAATATTAAAACTTAGTTAAATTTTTAGGGTTTGTTTTTGGTATCAGATAAAACACAACATTTTTAAGAAATTAGTACAAGTTGATGGTTAAGTTGATGGTTATGGATAAGTAATTATAGATTATCAAGATTTATAAGACAATCAGCAAAAGATATGACGGCTCTGTAGAATTTTGCACCATCAGCATATAAAAAAATATTCCCACTGACTATAGAAAATGAGAAGAGTACGGGGCCCAAGTGGGAGCCTTGCGGAACGCCAAAAGGGACGGTTCAAACCGCCTGTTCGGTTGTAACAATGGGTATTACTTAATTAGGCCTCATATTTCAGAAGTTGGCAAGTTCGGATTACATCTAATAACAAGATCTCCGTATTCGCTTCCCTATTTGTCAGCTGTCTTATAACTTTACTTTAACTGAAATACTTAACAAAGTTAATTTTCGTGATACCTTTTTCCTTATATATTTTTGAAATACAAGATCATGGATTTTACTTGATATTTTGCGTAGAGATTCAGTTAAATTAAGATAGTCAACGAGGTTTTTTTTATCCCGGAACAATATTCCTGTCGAATACAACACCTACTACCGCCAAGCCGAAACCACCTAGCCAGACTTGAGCGGGGAATTGGACTCATAATCCCGAACATTATAATGCAAAAGTGATCGGACCTTCTTATATTGATCATGAAGTTAACAATTTAAGGCTTAATCTCAAATCTATCCTTATAAATTAACCTCCGTAAAGTTAAATTTTTCGGCCACTAAATTTGAATCTACTTAAAGCTTTACAGAATGTTGCATTTCTATACTATGAGATTTTTATACTTGTATCTTGTATATATTTCTATGAGAATAGGAATTGGAGTAGTTATGGCATATTTATTACCTTCATAATATATCTATCTTTGTATATTAAACAAAATAATACCTATGTCTGTTTCAGACTTTGAAACTATAAAATCAATGTATGTATGTAACCCAAATATACATTAGATAGGAAATCGTGCGAATCTAGTTTCAAAGCCATAATTGGTCACCTATCCATTTACTAACTTGAGTCAAAGTTGTTTATTTTCACAGGTATTTTTAAAAGCTTAATATTCATGTCCCAAGTCGCATGCATGAGTTGATCATGATGACGATGATGATGATGGAGGCCGAGTTGTTCGCGCCTCGACATGTTTTTAATAAAAGGCAGATTACGAAACCGCCTCGTCGCCTACATTATGGGAGGTGCAAAAGAATGTCATATAAGGCGTAGCTCGCTCGAATAAATGTTACACCTCGCTTCACGCTTACCCTAAATCTGTTGTCATTTGGGCGCGATCCCGTGGAAATAGGGACAAGGATACCCGGATAGTCGCGAGATATTCGAAGCTATTTCTCACACGAGTTCTTTCCGGGGGGCAAGGGGGGATGCTGACGTCCTAGCAACAACGGCGACTTCATCGTTTTAATATTTAAGCACGTTGAAAGTGAAGCCGTGTTTGTATGAGTGTAAGAGTAATTTGCAGTCCGTTATTATTTATTATTAATATAAAAGGAATATAATTAATTATACAATAAAGGCACCGAAAAAACCAAAGAATGTTGTTTTAGCACGTAAAATGTATCATTCCAGGTACACTATGACTTACATTATGTCTCTCAATTATTATTTCAACTCCGAAGTCACGATTTGTCTACGATATTAAAGACGGAACTGCGTCTTGAGTTTTTAAGCAAACGATGTTTTACTCGTGAAATAAATAATTCTATCGTTATATGGAATTTATTTCAACGTCGTTTTTAGTGCACGTTTTATTACTTATATAATTTTTGCTCGACTGAAATAGGGAAAATGTGTGACGATTTTTACCTTAACACGAATGAATTTGTTATTTTTAGGTAAGCTGAGGATGGTGCTTATATTTACAAATTCAAAATAGCATAATCATAAATTTAACATGACAGGCATTTATATACATATTTTAATTTGTGGGGTCATGTTGATAACTACTTTCGTAACATAACAGCTGGGAGGGATCCTAAACATAGCCGGGTTTTTTTGTTGTTATGACTATCTCACAAAGGTTATAGTAGGTTATTTAAACGGCTAGTGTTTTTGTTTATACACTACAAGTGAGCCCTTGACGGAAATCTTACCTGATGCTAAGTGATGATGCCGTCTAAGATGGTAGCGGGTTAACTTGTTAGGGGTATGGTAAACATATACTTCTAATATAGGTTTGTATGTGACATTGTGCCGGAACGCTAAATCGCTTGGCAACACGTATTTGCCGGTAGGCTGGTAACTAACCATAGCCTAAGCCTCTCAACAGACCAGACTCGAGCCGGGAATCGAACCCAGGACCTCCAACTTTATAATGCGACAGTCGTCAAAAACGTCACGTAAAGTTTACGGGAATTAGTTTATAGTTTCAAGTAAGTGTAACAGGTACGTGGTAAAGTCTGAGGTCATTCGTTACGATTGACTCAACGAGACGGGCCAGCCGCTGGGAGACCGCAGCGTTATCGCTAACATCGGCGCGTTCGATTAACAAAGAGCTTAACCCCGCTCCGCGCCATTTGTGTTTTTCCGTGCAGACAAATCGGTAACAATAAAACGTGGGCCTCCTCAACAATGCGCCGTGCGCATCGCCTGCTTTTAATTTGCCGAACGCGTATCTGATCGGTCTCTCCATCGGGGCACGCCCGTCGCTTAAAACACTCCGGAAAATCTCGGTAGGCGGGATGGTACCTACTAGTACATCGCCGCCGCTACGGTATTTCCAAGGCTTAATAAAAAGGCACTATATCTTCTATGTAAACCGTAACTTATGAACGTAATTTTAAAATAGAATTCAATGTTAATAATAGTACAATAAAGCTGTGATAGCCTAGTGGTTAGGGCGTCCGCCTCCTAATCAGAGGTCGCAGGTTCGCACCTCTAACTTTTCGGAGCTATGTGCGTTTTTAAGCAATTAAAATATCACTTGCTGGAACGGTGAAGGAAAACATCGTGAGGAAACCTGCACGCCTGAGAGTTCTCCATAATTTTCTCAAAGGCGTGTGAAGTCTGCTAATCCGCACATGGCCAGCATGGTGGACTATGGCCAAACCCTTCTCATATTGAGAGGATACCCGTGCTCTGTAGTGTGCCTGTAATGGGTTGATCATGATGAATTGAAAAAAAAAAGGTAATCGAACACTAAACATCGGCAAAATACAGATGCTTTCACATTTTTTTTCGTATTATATTAATTATATATCGTATTATACTCTATGCATCCAAATTAGTCTTGATATTTAAAAGTCATAGTTAGGTGGTATAAAATAACCAACATAATTATATGACTGAAAAATGTAGGCCGTATAACAAGAAATAACCAATAGGATTAAGACTTTTCCCTATAAGTCAGTTACACAGTAAATAAAACCCACGATTAACTAATTAATTCGACAACACCAATCCACTAATGACTGGTACAAAAATAAAAGGTAGTTTAGATCTATTAACACATTAGAGCAGTGACGTTGTGAATTTATTAAGGCAGTATATGTTTTATAACAACTGTATAGGGTGTAAATTAGTTTAGTGCGGGTAATTGGTATGCTAATTCTGACACAGTATTTTGTGTCTTGCGGTACATGTTAAATAAAGTTTAAAATTGAACGACGCCGCGTTATCCGGCCATAATGAATGAAAACGGTGACGTATGATAAATGGCGGGCGCGGTCGCGAATTGGAGTAGATTAGCTGCGAAACTGTTTTGGAATTGTTTAGACTATGTTAATGAATCTATTTTGCCATGTGGCTTTTGAGACACTACTTGCCAACTAAATAATAGTTTTGGTTGGCATAGCATAACAGTAGTGATAGCTCAGTGGTTAGGGTGTCCGCCTTCTAATAAAAGGTTCGAACCTGGCCACGCACCACTAACTTTTCGAATCTATGTGCGTTTTTAAGCAATTAAAATATCACTTGCTTCAACGGTGAAGGAAAACATCGTGAGGAAACCTGCACGCCTGAGAGTTATCCATAATGTTCTCAAACGCATGTGAAGTCTGCCAATCCGCACATTGCTAGAGTGCTGGACTATGGCCAAACCCTTCACATATTGAGAGGATACCCGTGCTCTGTAGTGGGCCTGTGCCATGTGCCTGGCCATGATGATGATGATGATGTACGTAAACTCGCACGTGAGACCTAGGTATATATATATAAAACATCGAGTAAGTTATGAGCTAACAATAACAAGCAACTGTGTTAAACCAACACCGACCATTAACTTTATTATAATATAAAGTGAAACATACAGCGTACTAAGTGGTGAACAATTTTAAAGATATATTGTTTTAATAAAAGCCCGCGTGGCCGATGCCGGCGCACCCACGGCGTACGCATACATTTTACTACTAATTTAATTAATTGTTTCATTTCCCCACGTACTCGGAACATCCCCTCCCCCTACTTGCCCCACCAGCCGGCCGTGCACATTGCTGCGATCTAACCGGCGACGATATTTTTCACTTAAGCGCAGAGCCAACAAATCGACCGCGTTTATTGCCCAGCTTTTACCTCGCAATCCGGGAATGTGGAAAAGATCTATACATGTATACAAGGTGATAAAATAAAAGTACAGTGTCTGTCTGTGTTTTCGAATAACTTAAAAATTTACTCTAAAGGCATTAAGTGGCTAACATTTAATCATCATCGCGGTAGACAGTTAATCTTCCATAATATCGTTTTTTTTTGGAAGCTGTGATAGCCTAGTGGTTAGGGCGTCAGCCTCTTAATCAGAGGTCGGCGGTTCGAATCCGGGCACGCACCTCTAACTTTTCGGAGTTATGTGCGTTTTTAAACAATTAAAATATCACTTGCTTCAACGGTGAAGGACAACATCTTGAGGAAACGTGCACGCCTAAGAGTTTTCCATAATGTTCTCAAAGGCGTGTGAAGTCTGCCAATCCGCACATGACCAGCGTGGTGGACTATGGCCAAAACCCTTCTCATATTGAGAGGAGACCCGTGCTCTGTAGTGAGCCAGTAATGGGTTGATCATGATGATGATGATGAATATAGTTTTATCTCTTTAGATTACTATAACTTCACTATCAAATAGCAAGTTCTGTAATAGTGTAAGGTTCAAACAAATAAATATTTGAGCAGAAAGGTGAAAACAAAAAGGTCCCACCTCAACACGAAGCCACTGCAAGCTACGGCGCTAGTTTTCATAGGAACCCCTAAAAAATTAATTACGTAACTAAAATAAAACTATTTGAGGAAAACCAATCAAAAAATATTTAAACGGAATTATTAACCTCCACCTTTTTTTGAAAGTCAAAAGATTTAAAATAAAAAGATGACTTCATAAACAGATGTCACGATGCTCTAGATCTTGAATATTGTGACGCCGAAACACTGTAGTGTAAAATGACGGATTAAAGATTTTATGTGACGTATATATATATATGAGAAACTTAAACTAAGGCCAATGAAGTCCCTATGTAGCTCGTCAAGTTTTGATTTCATTATGACAACTTCCGTGGCTCAGCGTGTTCACTGTCGCATTATAAAGATGGAGACGGGCGTCGAACCCGTCCCGGGCAGTCCAGTATATTCTTGTGGTACGCTTCAGCCGTGGCTGATTACCACTCCACCACAAAGACGTCACCACGATGTCACCTAGAAACCATTGAATATGAGTTAACCCACTACCAGCTTAGATAGCATCTTCACTTACCACCAAGTGAGATTGCCGGCTGAGCTTGTAGTCGATTATAAAAGGTATTATTTATATGGAGACCCAAACTTCATAATTTGACATACAAGTGACAAAGATCATTTGACGTTAACTTTTATGATACTTTTTTACGTTGGACGGAAGATGGACTAACAACCATACAAATTTTTGTGTTTATTTATTATATTCGCTAGTAGGAATAAAATGTAACCAAAATAAGGTGTTCCTTATTCCTTGCCGTTCCGTTCATAAAGGAATAAAAAAAAACTCGCAAAAGGTTCCAAAAGATCGAACTAATTTATTCCGATAAAGAAAAGTATGTAATATTTTTACAAAGTCGTAATAGATGTCACCTGTATCCATACTTCCCGTAAACAAACTTTGCCAATTTAACTTTATTTGTATCGCCGCAATATTTGGGACTTAAATAACTTCTCGCAAAGTACTTGAGAAGTCCTTAAATATTGTGTGGGAAATGAAAAAACAAGATAACTGATTACGCAAGAATGTTATCGGAATCGTTCGATGAGGGAACGGGGAGGGGAGGGGAGGCGGATAGGGGAAGGAAGGGAACAAGAGGGGTAGTGAAAAGAGATCCTCTTGGAGCCGGATTATTGAATTATCAACAAAACATCGTACACCCGAGAGCCTCCGCGTTCTAATTGCTTTTTACTCACTTCAGTATCATCTCAAAATGGGATGAGATTCGATAAGTAATCGATCGTTTTGATTGCAGGCGCCTCGGTTTGTTTTCACCGTTAATAATAACACCGGGGGAAATCTGTTGACGTGGCCAGGAAAACGTAATCAAAATATTTGTATGGTGGGAGGCTTCGGCCGTGGCTAGTTACCACCCTACCGACAAAGACGTGTCGCCAAGCGATTTAGCGTTCCGGCACGATGTCGTGTAGAAACCAATTAGGAGTATGAGTTTACCATACCCCTAACAGGTTAGCCCGCTACCATCTTAGACTGCATCATCACTTTCCATCAGGTGAGATGCAGTCAAGGGCTGACTTGTGGTGAATAAAAAAAAAAACGTCACAACTTTTTATTTTTAATTCAAAGTTGAAGTAGAAAGAGTAAGACTTGAAAGATCACTTCTAAGAAAATTAAACTGGAATTCCAAGTAATGATTAAATGAGAGTTGGCATGTTACCTTGCCTAGCTGTTAAATCTTGCATCCCATGGTCAAGTCACCATCTTCATAAGATCCTAGTCTTACCAACTACGCTGTCATCACTTAAGCATATTTTATGAAAAAATTACTCATATTCATGAATATACATCATGATCAACCCATTCTCGGCTCACTACAGAGCACGGGTCTCCTACCCGTACTGTAGTGAGCATATGAGAAGGGTTTGGCTATAGTCCACCACGCTGGCCATGTGCGGATTGGCAGACTTCACACGGCTTTGAGAACATTATAGAGAACTCTCAGGCGTGCAGGTTTCCTCAAGATGTTTTCCTTCACCGTTGAAGCAAGTGATATTTTAATTTTCAAAAAAACGCACATAACTCTGAAAAGTTAGAGGTGCGTGCCCGAATTCGAACCGCCGACCTCTGATTAGGAGGCTGAAGCCCTAACCACTAGGCTATGACCGCTTCATATACTATATATACATAACTACATTTCTAGTCAAGTTCATCCAATCGCATTCATGTGATTTTCGGTTTAATCCGGATAGTTTGTTTCCGTAAGCCCGGCTAACCGGAAGCGGGAAAAAGTGGCCAATTGAAAGTTATTGCCTCACAAACATACAGGCCGACTGCGCTTTCCACTGACCGATTATCAAAATTTAGTACTTCGAGGGAAAGTAAAAATGTTTTATCTACAAACTAGCTTATTGAGAGTAACGCAATATCATGCTGCGTTTGGAGTCATTTTGTTTCGAATACCCAATTTGTTTTAGAAAACAAAATATATATATTCTAGTTTTGAAAATTGTGTAAGTTCCCATTAAAATACGCAATAACTAGGTAATCTGCAGATTTCTTGGTTAAAGCGTGAAATTTTACTTAAAGTATAGATAGATAGGTAAGTTTGTGATGCATCAATATTAACTCAGAAGAACCAACGTGAATAATCAATAATTATGTTCTAATCGAACCTAAATTTTGTTTATGGCAAATATAGTTCTACTTTATAAGTAATGATTTGATAGTGACATTTGCCCTTCGAATATGTATAAATTAAAAGTTAAAAAAAACTGGTAATTACCTACATTAGGTCTGTGACCTGAATCGTATTAGTTTATAGTAAGAACCGAACTGAAGTAAAAACAATATGTAGATTTCGAAGTCTTCTATGCCATTGCTTTTAAATGCTAATTAGTAGTAACATAATATACTCGTATTTAAGACCTCAGTGGAGCAGCGCGCGCGCTGTCGCATTATAAAGTTTGAGATTCCCGAGTCTGGCCTGGTGGGAGGCTTCGGCCGTGGTTAGTTACCGCCAAAGACTTGTACGTGACGATGTCGCGTAGGAACCAATAGGAGTGTGGGTTTACCATATCCCTAACAGGTTAACCCGCAACCATCCTAGACTGCATCATCACTTATCATCAGATGAGATGCCGTAAAGGGCTAACTTGTGATGTATAAAAAAAATATATATCTACATGATGCTACTTGGTGAAAAATCTAAAAATGGGTGCATAATAAAAGTTATACTTTTACTTTCTTATATGTATTTTTGTTTAACTTCAAATTAAAACATTAATAGTACCTGTTTTATTACGTCATAGTAAAATTTGTATATTACATAGAATGTTTTTTTACTTGTAAATCTTCGAAATATGTAAGCATAAATACTACTCCAGATATTAATATTTTTACGTTTTTTGTATCTCGGCATAGTGATAGAAAAATAAAAGTTGCAGCTATGCAGACGAGATTACTTGTGTTTATTGAAATAAAGCTAAATATGCACCCTTTTTTGTCACTTAGCAAGCAGCATTAGAACATCAAACTACACAGCTCGCGCTATTACAATTTAATTTTATTGAACCTCAGATAAAGATCTTTCCCCCAACAGTAGGGCTTTGGGGGCCGTAAGCCTGCACAAATACGTACAGTGAAGTTACAAATACGTTGGGCAAAGTTGTGGAGTGCGTCGTGGAGTCAGCATGGGGACCTATTTCCCGACTCAATCATGCTCTTGAGACGGTCTCGTCTGCCGGTCGCTTTCATTCCAATTGTTATCGACGTTACAAATCTATTGGGCAGGAAACCATAAACCTTCAATCGGTGGAAATAATTTATCAGTTTTCAACGTCCCCGTTCGCGCAACAATGCGATGTTTGCCGCTTGTCTTTGGATTTTTGTTCGAGCGTAAGGAAGCTTTATTGCGGTTCCGGATTTCGTATCGTCGGTTATGATATTTTGTTTTATCTTATTAAAGTAGCAGGTATTAGAAATCCAGCGATTTCGGCCATCGGGTTGAAGTAATAAATAAATTAAAAATAAAAATAAAACGAGGCAAACAAATTACATGTTAAGATGTTTATGCGAATTTTTTTATTACCAAAAAAATTAAATGGAATCAAAATAGCTTTATTAATATAAACCTATTCCAGGCATTTATGAATCATTTATATAATATGTAAATTTTTTACTATTTCCATTCGTGAGGTGATGGTGATGACCACACTCGCCAACTTAAAACTAAAGCTTAAAGGGTTTCAATCCCGCCCAGGTCTAAGAAGAAGCCCACAACAAACTTAGCCACTGTTTTTTTGTTATCAAATTCTCACATAAACAATAATAAATTATAGTACTTATGGATTTTATCGTTTATATAATCCTTAATATCGTTATATGATTATATGAGGGACTGTAATAGGTACCAAACATTTAGTTATTTTCCAGTTATTAATTTCTGATAAAGTCAGCTTTATTGCTAGTAACAAAGTGCTTTATTTTCCCCTATGCAAGCATTATTCTCGATAGTGACTAACAAAATTTTCTAGGCGGCAATAATTATTTATTATTAAATAATTATTTTTTTCAGTGTTCAAATAAAACAATCTATGTACCTATATACAGATTTTTCAATGGCATAATAAATCAAGTACCTTTAAAGTTTCAAAGTTTGACGATTTTGACGACCTTCGTGGCGCAGTGCGTGCGCTGTCGCATTAGAAAGTTGGAGGTCCTGGGTTCGATTCCCGGCTCGAGTCTGGTCTGGTGGGAGGCTACGGCCGTGACTAATTACCACCCTACCGACAAAGACGTGTCGCCAAGCGATTTAGCGTTCCGGTACGATGACGCGTAGAAACGAATGAGGAGCGTGGGTTTACCATACTTCTAACATGTTAGCTCGTTACCATCCTAGACAGCATCATCACTTACCACCAGGGGAGATAGCCGTCAAGGGCTAACTTGTAGTATAAAAAAAAAGCCAACGCAACAAACAAACGCTCTTTCGCATTTATAATAACAAGTACGGATGTATATTCTCGGATAAACGGTGGTCATATCGATTCCGCTTCCCATAACGATCTCCGTTCAGTTGTTAAGGGGCGTCGGATTTCCCCTATTGATTACCCAAAAAGCGGAAAATAAAATTGTCTACTTCCAGCTAGGTACGGAATACAATGCGGTAGTGCGGTGGGCCCAGAATATACGAGTGCGGGCCATTCCGGAATACTACCGGCTCGCCCCGCGCTGTGAATACCCCACTTAAATTAATTAAAAAGGCCTTGTAGTTAGTTGTTTGTTTCGGCAGATAGAAAAATCATATTATGATATTAAGGATTATATAAACGATAGAAAAGCTTGGGTGTGAATTTTTCTATATCCATAGGTCCTATTATTTATTATGTGAGGTGGAAAAGCTGTGATAGCCTAGTAAAAGCGGTGATAGCCTAGTGGTTAGGGCGTCAGCCTACTAATCAGAGGTCGGCGGTTCGAATCCGGGCACGCACCTCTAACTTTTCGAAGTTAAGTGCGTTTTAAAAAAATTAAATATCACTTGCTTCAACGGTGTAAAGGCACTTTTGACGCGTCAATAATTTACATAGTAGTGATTTGATGGTGATGACTACATTCGTAAACTTAAAACTAAAGCTATGAGGGTTCCAAACGCCGAGAATGGGTCTTTGTAGGATTATTATTATATTTAGAATATTTAAGTGGAAGACCTAAGAAAGTTTAATGTGTAAGTGTTGGTTGAAGATTGTAAGTAAAAACAAAGCAATCATAATAACGAGAACAAAAACCGCGTCTTGTTTAAACAAAATCGAACACGTGTCAACAATACTTTCAATTTGATGTAACCGAAAAGCAATATCGTCTCGGCTTATACTTTCTGATAGGAAAATAATATCCATTCAACTATGAATCCGTACGAAAAGTGCCATTCTCGAATTTGGCGTCGTTTCAACGCTGACACATCGACGAAATGAGGTGTATACTAGTATATTTGACTTAAATTATATACAGAGTACAAAAAGTAAGCTGTGATAGTCTAGTTGTTAGGGCGTCAGCCTCCTAATGAGAGGTCGGCAGTTCGAATCCGGGCACGCACCTCTAACTTTTCGAAGTTATGTGCGATTTTAAGCAATTAAAATATCACTTGCTTCGACGGTGACGGAAAACATCATGAGGAAACCGGCATGCCTGAGAGTTCTCGATAATGTTCTCAAAGGCGTGTGAAGTCTGGCAATCCGCACATGGCCAGCGTGGTGGACTATGGCCTAACCCTTCTCATATTGACAGGAGACCCGTGCTCTGTAGTGAGCCAAGAAAGGGTTGATATGTATACAGCAAGTAATGTGAACCCAGCAAACTTACTTACTACTTACTGCAAAAAAAAAAAAAAAACAATATACCCTCAGAACTTTTAAATTGCATTACGGATTTGTAGTTCCATCAGTTCAGGCCTAAGTGTTTCTATCGGATTTTGCTATACATAAATTCACAGTACCAGTTTGTGAATTGGTGGCTCGGAGAGTACGTTATGCAAACGGTCTCATTTCTAACGTGTTATAAAATGGTTAAAATCGACCAATCCGCAGGGGAACAGCGTGCTGTCGTTAAAAACATTCCATATAAGCATTAGGAAGTTAGTTACCTATACAAAATTAAAGATACCGACGGATACTCACAAATCCGCGATATTGTTGTTCGTAATTCTTGGCCTTTCTCTGTATGTATATCTCATTTCCATATTATATTACACGTAAAGCAGAAATTTGCCTCATTAAGACAAATAATTTAACAATAAATGATCCGTAAATGTATAATTCATACGCTTAATAATTCGCACAAGCAGATTTTTGTTGGATTAATTTCGTGAGTCAAAAAATTTCGTATATAAATCGTAATAAGAACCATCTGATAGACTCTTTGTATTAGATCGAGTTAATAATGTACTAACAGGCATTTTTGAACGGCGAACTCAACGATGAACTCCGTGTTCCAGAGAATAACACGACAGGTATTTCGCTCAGCGTATTTTCACGGTATGCCGTAGCAACTAACAAAATATATTCATTCAACAATAGACTGTACCAGAAGAATGATAGAGGTGAAAATCCATTGTCGTTCTTAAAGCGGAGGCTTAGACGCAGACGTTCGGGGTTCACTCATGGTCGCAAAGTTTGCCGTCTCAACTTCTCAATCTTTATCAAATAAGGCAGTTTAGTAAACCGCCGGGTAACTCCGCTCGCCACCCTTTATTATCTATTTATGAACAAATTTAAGTAGAACACGGGAATCGCCTCTTGGGACGTTGAGTGGGAAGCTTTATTTGTAATATGGTTTGATTAAATGTTCATTATTAAAGCTCAGCGGTAATTAAAACATTTATCAATGATTCAATCATAATCTTTATTCAAATCATCCTTAAAAAGGCACTTTTGACGTCAATAATTTACATAGTAGTGAGTTGATGGTGATACATTGAACTACATTCGTAAATTTAAAGCTATGAGGGTTCCAAACGCGATTTAAAGAGATACGGTCGCGATGGCTCTGTGTACGAGAAGTTAGAACAATTACTCTGGTAATCATTTAAGAACCAGATCTGATATATAATGCAAATTTTGTGAACATTTGTGAAGCATATCATACGCATTAGGAAGATTGTAGTAAATGTACTATGCGCTGATATATTGGATGTGCAATCAGTAATTTTGTTATGAAAGTAATCATTTTTTCTACTTTAAACAAGACATTAATTTATAGTTGGGTTAGACCATAAATATTCGTCATATATTGGGTAACTTACTTAACTTTAAAATACCCAAATCATGAGTGATAAAAACCCTTAATCTACGCGTACGGAGTCGCGAACATGAGCTAGTCATTAATAAATGTAAGAATTTGATTAAACATCTCTTCCGCTTATTACAGGAACTTAATCAGAGTAAATATATCCTTAATGAAATTGGATAAAAAATCTATTATTAAAAGATAACATGATTAGGGGGAAATATCTTAAAAATTAGTTCCTCAGATCTTGCGAGGCGCGGCGGGGAGACGTAATATTTTGGTCCTAATAATAATAATAGAGGAAGCGACATAGGGGAGTGTTGGGGGACGGATTTATTCCTTTTTTATTACGTTTTTACGGGCCCCACGGAACGTATATGCCGCTAACAGTATGTTATGATCTACGGTAGTATGTGGCACCGTAAAAAATCTACAAATTTTCCTTTATAACTACCTAATTCTGGTGTTATATACTATTTTATGTCACCGAAACGAAAGCTTAAGAGATAAAAGAAAACCATTTAAAGTAGTTAAGGTTGCATGGGCGCGACAAGGGAAGGCAGTTCTTAAAGCTTGTATGAATAACCATATAAGCACTAAGGCACTGCCTGCTTTTAAGTTGGATTATCCCGCAGAAACCGATTTTGTTCCTGATCAAAAAACAAAAAAAATATTTTATGCCGCGTAACTTTCACTTTATTATTGCGTTTTGACGAATTTAAATTACTCAATGACATCTTACACATATATTTATAATCAGACACACACATATATATATAACTTAGCGATTATATTGGATTTGGTCTAACCCAAATTAATGTATGAACAAGTTTGAACTCCTGTCAACCCGAGTGTTGCCACACAAATTAATAGTCGGTATCATAAATACAGATTCTCTATCTAAGTCCAGAGCCTTTTCACAGCATTAAAAGAATTGAAGATCTGTACCGACCTACCCCCCCGTTATCCCAAACGTCACCTAAGCCGAGGTTCGGCCTCACAGGAGGCGCCCTTAGGCAGACGTTCCCTTAGTTTCTTCGAGCCAAAATTTCTTCTGACAGAGCTTCTTTCCGAAGCTCGCCCATGCCTCGGTTACGCTGTCGCAACCAATAGGGTAAGTACAGCTAATAGTCAGTCCGAAAAAAAAAAGATCTGTACCAACGTCTGCCTTCTATCTACAACGCATACAACCTTCATTTTAAACAGATTAGTGATCGGCGATGACACTCAGTAACAAAAAAAAAAGAAACCACACCGCTCTTACGAAGCATCGTAGCGAGAGACGCGTGGAAATAAAAATAATAACGCACATTTCGCGCCCAATGGCCGGAACGAGTGTTTACATTTGATAAGATACTGCGAGGGAGCTGGGAAGGGTTGCCAGCCAAATAACACTGAATACTATATTCGCTGTATTGTTTACAATGTAATCACAGAAGGAGAAAACAAAAAAAAACTAACAAACTATAACGAAAACTAGAATGGTATCGCGTTAACATCGCGTTCTTGATGCAGGTTTCTCTTC
Organism: Lasiommata megera; assembly: GCA_928268935.1. Classification (NCBI taxonomy): domain Eukaryota; kingdom Metazoa; phylum Arthropoda; class Insecta; order Lepidoptera; family Nymphalidae; genus Lasiommata; species Lasiommata megera. The sequence goes on from OV743326.1 coordinate 10,821,787, forward strand.
TATATCATCATCATCATGATCAACCCATTACCGGCTCACTACAGAGCACGGGTCTCCTCTCAATATGAGAAGGGTTTGGCCATAGTCCACCACGCTGGCCATGTGCGGATTAGCAGACTTCACACGCCTTTGAGAACATTATGGAGAACTCTCAGGCGTGCAGGTTTCCTCGCGATGTTTTCCTTCACCGTTGAAGCAAGTGATATTTTAATTGTTCAAAAACGCACATAACTCCGAAAAGTTAGAGGTGAGTTCATTCGCTTATACACGCTTAAATAATGTTAGCTTTAGTTTAGATAATTTATCTCTAAGAACAAATGTACTGGAAGGAACTACCCTCTGCAATACAGGTTTTCCTAGTGCAGAGGGTAGGGACAAATTATATATATTGTAAATCGTTTTTAAACAATAAAATATTATCTTATCTTATCTTATTCAGTAATGCACTCGCTTAAATAGTCGGAACAGACATAACTGCCACGTCAAAAAGATTCATACAAAAACAAGCTTCTTAAACCACGTTATTAATGCAGGGGACGGCGACCGGCCAAAGGACACGCGCGGCAAAAAGACGCCAACCAAAACACAATTTAAAAGAGAATTCTTAAAGAGCGAAGACGCTGCGAAAAGAGATAATTTGGACGCGTCCCGCCCGGGGCCGCGTTTGTCTTTGCCATTGTGAACTTTTGTTTCGCTCACTTTTATGAATTATTTTCAGTTGTTTTTATCACCGGCAAATTCAAATTGGAGCTTCGGGCAAGTTTCTTAACTGAGCAAACTGCACACGGAATTACTTTTTCAATCACAATGCAGCGGTTCTCCTTTAAAAGCCAACAACAGTGATGCAAATTCTTATGAACTCAAATATATGAAGTTGATAAATCGACAAGTCTTACTGTTGCCATCCTTTACCACAAAGAACACGATGATGGGATGACATCACCTTGTTATATGTCTATTTGGTTTAGCAACAATATTGGCACCAGTGGACAAAAAGCAGAGATAGATTTACATTAGATGCAATTTCGCTATTTAGCGATACGGGCGCCAAACTGAAACTTATATTTTATTGTTTATTGTATTTTCATTTTTGTATTATTTTCTGTGGTGTATTATAAAAGTGTATTCATTCGCTTCATCATCATCATCATGATCAACCCATTACTGGCTCACTACAGAGCACGGGTCTCCTCTCAATATGAGAAGGGTTTGGCCATAGTCCACCACGCTGGCCATGTGCGGATTGGCAGACTTCACACGCCTTTGAGAACATTATGGAGAACTCTCAGGCGTGCAGGTTTTCTCACGATGTTTTCCTTCACCGTTGAAGCAAGTGATATTTTAATTGTTTAAAAACGCACATAACTCCGAAAAGTTAGAGGAGAGGCGTGCCCGGATTCGAACCGCCGACCTCTGATTAGGAGGCTGACGCCCTAACCACTAGGCTATCACCGCTTAAACCCTGTTAATCAACGCTAATTATATAAATTAATACGTTGATCCAAATAATATCAACTAACAAACCAAAATCGTGCTTACACGGATAATGATATCATAGAATTAGTTATCCTGTTGTACAATGTAGACAGCTTATCATTTAGCAGCCTTAGAGCGGTTATTATAGCAGGGAAGCTACAGAATACACGGCGGTTTAAATTAGTCGTATGTTTGGGATCCAGGCGTCTTGTTAGGATGCCTTGTGATGTTAATAAGCGTCTGCGATGAATTAGTGAACACTCATGTTATTAGTTCTACCATTGAGCTCGCTAATTGGCATTCGCTGTGCTATGGAGTGAAATAATTGCATGTACTTTGAAACCGTGCGTGCCTTGCAACCCAATAATTAATTCGATGTGATACTGTGTCAAGCTGTGATAGCCTAGTGGTTAGGACGTCCGCCTCCTAATCAGAGGTCGGAGGTTCGGAGTTATGTTATATTATGTTTATGCGTTTTTAAGCAATTAAAATATCACATGCTTCAACGGTGAAGGAAAACATGTGCGCATGCCTGAGATTTCTCAACAAAGTTCTCAAAGACGTGTGTAGTCTTCCAATGGATTTTTTGATATCTAAGCAAAAATTCTTAATAAGTAAATCCCTTGCTCCAAGATAAAGCTGATGCCATTAAATTTTATACATGCGTATCTTTACAAAGCTGTGGATATTTTTCATTATGTGCTATCCATTCTACAGAGTATATATTGGTAAGCAACTTTATTTTTATGGTAGGCGTAAAATTAACGCCTGAACATCCTAACAGTTTTTGTAAAATTTGGTAAGGTTAGTACTGAGAACGAAGATACTTTGTCTCCTGAAAAATTATAGTTTTTGTAGACTTCCTTAAAAATTTTTACCTACGCCAAGTCACGCTTCAGATAGTAAGCAATATAACTCCTAATGCGTAGTCTTAGTTTTCTTCTCATGAATAGAACAAATCTTATATGTACTTACGAGAATATACGTAGAAGAATGTATCGTTTTGGAAAACTTTACATTCCATTACATAACGGTCATGCTTAAATTATTAAACCATAAAAACGAGGAAGCCGCTACGAACAATTCCTCGCTGAATTTCATTTATTCGGAACAAGGACAGCCCCGAGATCTCGTTGAAAAGGCAATTTATCGCCCGGTTGCATAGATCCGAGGCGTAGAAAAGGCGAAATGCACTGACAACTACAAACAGGAGCGAATAAAAGAACCAGACGCAACAAGAAAAGGAATGGGAGAAACATTACTAAGTTTAAAAATTTACACGCATAGTGAGCGCCAGTCCGCCCGTGAAGAATTCCCGCTTCGAGCAAAGCAATGAAATAACGTGGGCAAACAGAAGGAAGCGTTGACGAAACGAATGAAAAAGAATACGCAGTGAGTTCTCAAATCCAACAAACGTAAAAGAGATTACCCACGCTCCAACTGCTCTCAACTTGTATAAACAAAAAAAAAAAAAAAAAGCTCAATTTGTCCGCTTTAAAACAAGGCGAAATTGCCATAGAGCGGGCGAAGACGATGGAGGAATATTAAAAACGTTTTTAAAAAGACAACAAAGAGCGCGAGCACAAGTTATTTGAATTTTTATTGTGACAAGTGATGTGGGAAGCGCGAGTTTCGGACGATTTCGTTTTATTTAAAACTGATATCGTCTTGCTAAGAAGAAAGAATTTTACTAACCCTTTAAAACCCTTCATCAAAACAAAAAAAAATGAATGAATTGACTGAATTATTATTGAGTAATACAAAGAGTATGTTTTTATAATCACTCATTCACTTTACTGATATAAGAGATATTTAGTGAGCTATCTTGTATATGAGTAGTTCAATCACAATTATTGCATTGACCTTAGCTAGAAAGTCCAAGAGAATTTTTTAGTTCCAAATGTATATGTATATATGTAGTTTACAATTAAGTAAATGGTGAGTGAGACCGCGGACAGACAGTTAGTTATTACTATACTTTATATTTTTACCAATTTTTTTTAGATGTACGAGTCTAAAGTAAAGCTCTAAATAAATTTTAGTACTTGGCTAAGTAAAACCTGATCGAGAACTTCAAGACCGTAGCCATACTTGAAGGTTCAAAATCTTTATTAATATTATATGTTAATTCTTTAGCTAGACCGTTAAAGTTACTTATTTGCATTTTCTTACTATAATTTGAAAAACCCAAAACTAGTAAGTGAGAAATCGTTATGGCGCACAAAAATACGAATAATTTTAAGAAATAACAGATACGAGACCTGAATCGTTAAAAAATAATAATTATATAAAATAATTTTCTGCGCAATACTTGAAATATAAAACTCTTATCAGTAATCTTTTTAATTCGGCGCACGTATTTTCATATATATAGCTAATTATTATGACGCTATAAAACCACATTTGATGTAAAATTAAATATTTATTTGATACTCATTCTGGCCGAGTTCGCATATGCTATTCACAAATGCGAAAGTTGTGAGTGAATGATGTGAAACCCACTAACACACTAAACTTGCTAATTAATAAACCTATTGGTAATATCGCTCACATTAGCATTTAAGATATGACAGATTTATATTAGCAATATATCCTGTATTGCTAATATAAATCTGTCTAGTTGTTTAGTTTAATACCATAATATATCAAAAGACTTTCATACATTTTAGCACAGAATATAGTGATAAAATATTAGCATATTATAGATAATTAAGACTTTATTTCCCTCACTAGTTCATATGCTATACACATACAATGAAACAAAAAAATCCTCTATCCTACTAATATTATAAACGCGAAATTTGTAAGTATGGATGTTTGTTCCACTTTCACGTAAAAACTACTGACTGGAATTTTATCAAACTTTACAATAATATAGTTTATAAATCAGAATAACACATAGGCTACAATTTATAAAGATGTTGTATGAACTGTCCAAACTATGACGATAAGTGTCAAGTAAGTAGGAAAAAAATCTATGGTAGATTTTTTATATCTATTTTAATCTGCGTGATAATTTTAGTTCATAATGTTAGTTCTTTTCTATGCTACGCTAATATAAGCTACTCGAAATAGTAATCCTGCGTAGACGAAGTCGTGGGCACCAGCTAGTTACCGTGTAAAGGACAGACAAACAATAAACTTTGCACATCAATCCTTTCGAACACTTATTATCAAAAAACAGGATCAGGATTTCCCGTTTTAGGTTTAAAATGACATGGTAGGCAGGCTGTTCGGTGACTCGTTAAAACATATATATTATTACCATCCCTAGCATAATAAACGGCTTTGTAGCTATATACAGACTCTTAAGTATTTTTGTGAACCCCTGCTGATTACGTGCAAATTGTTACAAATTGAATTTTAAACCTAACTGCCAAATGTAGCGCGACCGAGTTGAGATGAAACCGCCCGAATACAAGACGGCAGCCGAGGAAGGGTTATCTGTTAATGATAGGGTTGGCAAACTTTGGGGTTTTTAAAAATTGACAAAAATAAGTACCTAAAGTATTTTTATATAAAATGAATAATGAACATTCTAAAGTTGTCTCTAAACTACTGGAGGGTGTTTATCTAACTAATATGTAACTTTAGGGCATCATCATAATCTGAATTTTCGTAATAACAAAAAACATCTGTGTGATACGTGGTAAGAAATTAAACTTCTTTGTTGTCAATCACACATTAATAGTTCACACATTCAAATAAATTTGAACGGAGCTAAATCAATGTCATTGACATTTATAAAACTGAATAGTGTATTTATTTGTGCTCGTAAATCTGAGCACGCTAATCTCAGGAACTAATAATTATCTGATTAAAAAACCGAATAACCTAATAATAATACCGAATAATATCACGCTTAAACTAAGTTAATGTAGGGCACAACAAGTACCTACTATTATTATGTTGATTACAAGTAAATAGAAACAAGTTCCTATTATTAATCCAAGGTATTTTATAAAATCGAATTTTGTAGTAACCTTTCGGTCTTATTGTAAACGTAACCATGAAACCGCGACGCGGCGTAGATAAAATCACTCGAAAACGATTCAAGATGTCGGCACTCGGGTACCGCCAACGAAGGGTTACTTGTTAATAATAGGGCTATCACGTTCTCAGGCATAATTAATTAATTAGGTTCCAGGAAACTTGCTAACTTCCCTAAACTTTATGTATTTATTTGTTTTAGTAAAGAGTTTTATTTATTTGTATAAGTATGTATTTGCAGTTTTGTAATTTATATTAATGGTTCTATAGATTTATTTATTTCATTGAATATTGTTTACACACCCGGTTTGGGTTTTGCAACTTGGTCTGAAATCGACCGCAGTAGAGAGGCCGATTTTATTTATTTTTACTTGCCTTGTCAAAAAAATCGTTTACTGAGTAATAACACTTTTCCGATAAAAAGTTCTTGAATACATCGTAAAATTCATTTTCTTTTTCTACGTTTCGAATGCAACCTGGCAGACCATATATATTTTTATAGACATTACCGTTTTAAAGATATTTTTTTTTTTTTTTTAATTAACGCGGGGTATATTATTTTGCTTATACAGTTATTAGGTTTAGTTTGTGTATATAAAAGCTGTGGTTTCTCGTGAACTATGTAGTCTGATTAGGTACTTACAAATTATAATAAATTGTATTTTTGTTGCCGACTGTACAATGACAGAGTTAGCGAGACACGGAGCGTTACGCACAAGATGCTGGAAAATGGGGAAGGGTTATTTGTTAGTGATAGGGTTACCTTATAATGGTTGATTATTTTAGTTTATAAATTTAATTTTCAAATAAGTTTGCGTGTTCAGCCTATTAAAGGTGGCAACTAAAACACCCAAAAAAAAAACCATTTCCAACGAATTAATCAATAAATTATTAATTTAACTAAAAAGTATGCTAATTTTAAAATAAATTATATTAAGGTAGAAACAAGGTAGAACGTTTATATTTAACTATATGACGCCCCATAGTTTTGTCCGGATGTAACTACAATTCATATGTACATTCTTAATTAATGCGATACTTGCTTTGCGAAACGGAAAAAAGCTTTTTTCCTTTCATTTATTATTTCTATATTATTATTTCATACTTGCAAAAACTGAGACCAGGAGAACTTCTTCAAAATTGGTTCAGCATGTTTAAATATCTCATCTCAAAGAACACTCCGTGTTTTCGTCAAACCGGATATAGGTGTACTATATCCGGTTTGACGAAAACACGGAAAAAATCCTGTCAAATTTTGTTCTGCTGCTGCATAAAAGTAGCGCAATATTAGAAACCATAATTATTTTTTTAAGACGTTTGCGTTTGTTTGAGTTCCCATGGCCGTGGGGGTTTAGTCGGTAAGAGTCCGACATAACCATCGCGCCTCCCCTTGCGCGGCTGTATCCTTGAGGATTGCCCAAGTTAAAAAAAAAGGCATAATTAATTTGTGTCAACCCTACTGTGCAATAATAATTAGATTTCTTGGCTTAAAGCGACCATTTCCAGAGTCTTTCATCTACCCTCGTCACTTTGTGCTAACTTTGTTTCGGTTAACTGTATGAATTTTATTTACAGCTTTAATATTTCATGCTAGGCTAGCCGCCCGCGGCCTCCTCCGTTTACATTCGAAGTAACGGTTGCATTTCGAGTTCCCCCTTAATATGGAGGCAAATTTATTTTACATTCAAAGATTTATTGGGTATCTATTAGTAGAACTAAGAGTATTTTTTTTTTTAAATTAATGTTATCATAATATCAAATCAAAATCAAATCATATCAAAAATAGCTTTATTAATTAATATAAATCTATTACAGGCATCTATGAATCGCTCATATATATCACATTTTTCAGTGATGGTGACAACTACACTCGCCAACTTAAAGATAAAGCTAAGAGGATCCAAATCGCACCCAGGTCTAAGAAGAAACCCTCAACAAACTAAACCGTTTTTTTTTGTTATCACCATCTCGCATAATCAATAATAAATTATGGTGCCTATGAAGATAGAGCAATTCAAACCCAAGATTTTTAATCAACCGATGGACTTCCACTTGTCCGAAAGGCCATAGGTATTCTGGTTGTGGTCTAGGGAGTACCAAATTTGGTGGCTTTGAGACGCTTACGACACGTTTACTAACAGGTATCTTCTTAGGAGCCCAGCGTCGGTTCTCCTACTTCCGCTTCTCTCCAGTGATTCGTTATTATCGAATATCTGTTACTATATGAAAGCTAAATCTCTTGTATGTCTTAGTCAGTAAGGTATCAATAAGGACAGTTGTTCATTTGTGTGCGCCTTGTCTTCGTTCTCGTTCTGGTGATAGTCACATTGTTATAAGACGTAAAAATGATATGATCAACCCATTATCGGCTCACACGGTGAAGGAATACATCGTGAGGAAACCTGCACGCCGGAGAGTTCTCCATAATGTTTTCAAAGGCGTGTGAAGTCTGCCAATCCGCACATGGCCAGCGTGGTGGACTATGGCCAAACCCTTCTCATATTGAGAGGAGACCCGTGCTCTGTAGTGAGCCAGTAATGGGTTGATCATGATGACACAAATCACTTCATCACTTTTACATATTCATAATTTGAATAAACCAAACTGTTTCTATGTTAGCTGAATTTTTAAAGAACGCTAATCTCAGGAACTTTAAGTCCAATCTGTGTTTGTTGAGTTCGGCTCTTGATGTCCTTATAAAGTTTGTAAATGCGAATGCGGGTTTATTTTTCATTTGGTATGATTTTCATTGCGTTGTTAGACAGAGTGCGCTAATCAATCTAATATATAAAACTATAAAAAGCAATTTTTCCTAAAGTTTACAATATTTGCCACTAGATGACGTAAGCAGTCACTTAAGATTAATAAAAGGCATACAGTAATTTCGGCGTCGGTGGTATGTAGATTGATTGCCAGAGAAATTAGAGGGTTTCAATAACGCCGTTTCCGATAGTTTTGTATGGATTTGAAATTAAGTTATAAGTAATAAGACTTTATCTATTAATGTTTCAGTTTTTTTGTATCCTTTAAAATGTTTATGCTGTACAAATAAAGAGCATATAAAGACATTTACGGTATATCCGCAAAATATAGGGTATTTTGTGCGGATAAAGTGATGAGCTCCGGGTCACCATTACGGCGTGTCGCATGGGAGGCGATCTGAGCGCTAGTCGTGGTTAGATTACGATCACCTTCTGTGTGCGGCTAAGTGGATTGAAGTGGGAAGATGCTGTGGGACTGCATTCGACGCGAATTGAGCAACATAATCCATACAACAGCCAACCAGTTTACTTTTCGTCACTTGGGTTATTTTGTATGCCCGAGTAGTTCTTAACCCATACGGGACTGCTTCTTAAGTGTAGTTGGAGCAAAAGTTGTATATGTATATATATATATATTATATTATTATACGATAATTATGACAACGTACGGTTCTAAAAACGTGTGACGTATACCAATCCGATCTTGGTCAGCGTTGTAGACTACAGCCACAAACCTATAACTACAAAACTAGCTGTACCCGGTATACGTCGCAATCCCATGTTAAGTTTAAAAAATATATAGGTAGTAAAATATATACATTTTTGGAGTCAGGAACCCTCTCGGGTGTCCTCAGTACACTACCAAAAATTCACCGTAGTCTAATCAAAGGTTTCGGAATGCATAGCTGGCAAAAAAATTACTTTCAATTGAAAGTAATTTGTTGTTTGTATGTATAAATATGCAGACGTGTTCTGGAGTGGAGACCGCGTGCTGGTAGGTGCAGCGTAGGACGACTTCCTGCTTGCTGGACCGACGACCTGAACAGGATCGCTGGTGGCGGGTGGATGAGGAAGGCGGAGGACCGTGTGTGGTGGCGCGCTCTCGGAAAGGCCATGCCCAACAATGGGCGTCTAAAGGTTGATTGATTGATTGATGTATAAATATATAGTAACATATATATTTAAATTAATGAGAGGCCAGATGTTTAACGCAGATGTGTTAGTGCAGGTGCGGCTTAGGGTCCCAGATAAGTACGTGTATCGAAGGCGCAGGCCGCCGCTGCTGGCTGTGCCGAGGGGACGCACCAACCTGCTCAACCAGGCGCCCCTGACGCGCGCACTTATCACTCTTAACGATGTCGCAGAGAGGCTTGACCTATTCAGTTGTAATCTGAGTGAACTCACAAGAGTGTCATCATGGATGATATGTTACCGGATTTAAATTTTGGCAATTTTTATATATATATACTTTTATATTAGGCTACTCTAGCAAATTAGGTTTTTATCCTGTTAAGCTAGATTAAGAGGAGATAAATAAATAAATAAATAAATAAATAAAATAAATATAAGTTTTATAACACTAATGGATTAGTTTAACAGATGATAATTTAGTATCCAACTAAATATGTTTCCACGAAAATCACTCACCAGTTAGGTACATTACGGTCGAAGCGCACCTGAAACCAGCTCGGCTCAAAGTTTGAGTATGTCTGAATTTAATAAGAACAAGTCTACACATGGCGTCGTCTGTTTTAGTTAATTCGTGAACAAGTTTACACTGTACAGTAATCTTCTTATTAGTTTATTATCCCTAAAGACACGCCATCGAGTTCGTCGTACCGAGGGTGCGGTTGGGGTGAATTCGAGTGTCATTATCGCCTCGTAATATAGAACAAACCCGTAACCGCGATCACTCAATACATTAGAAGGCGAAATTAGTCCACAAACGTATTAGTTTGGTTCGTAGCAGAAGATATGAAGAAATAATACTTTAATTATTATTCTTCTTGCTATTATCCCACGCTATGTGGGGTCGGCACAACACGTCTTCTTCCACTCACTTCTATCAGTCGTCACTTCACTACCGACACCTTTTACTCGCATATCCTCTTTAACACAATCCATCCATCTCTTCTTTGGCCTTCCTCTACTACTCTGCCCGATCACATAAATTCAAAGTCAATATTCAAATTCAAATAATCTTTATTCAAATAGTCCTTTAAAAGGCACTTTTGACGTGTCAATAATTTACATAGTAGTTTCTTCAATAATTTACAAATTTTCTTTTGTTATCACCATCTCATACATAACATTCATCTGGTGACATTGCTTTCTTCCCTTAAAAGTATTTAGTACGGGTAAATATTGACTACTTAATAGCAAGTATGTAGGTAGTTGATAGTATGATTTAGCATCACACATATTAAATTATTTAAATCATGTAATAAAGGCATCGATATTAATGCGTTTTGAAAGACACAATAAAATCAAAAGTTTTTCCTGGATAATATTATTTTTCGGAAGGCTTTTCCCCCGGAATTCATTAATCAGGAATAGCAGAAATTCTAAATATATACCGTGCTTGTCTTTCGCTAAATTTCTTGATACACGGATCGGTATTCAAAAATTAGTTTATAATTTAATATACAAATTTTACGTTCAATTAATATTACGTTTACGTAAATTATTTTCATAAACGTCCAACAAATCGGGAGTTTGTTTCAAACAAAAACATTTCCAATTAATGAAACAACAATTAAACAGGCACGCTTCTGGAATCGGACAGGTGACGAAAACGCCCAAAAATCCAACACATCAGTGTCACGGGAATTTTATAAGCAAGTAATATGATTTTGGGAGCTAAGTGAAATTAAACAAGCGAGCTGCTATGTTCGTAATCCATCAGGAAACGTCAGCGAGGAGATCAGCCGGCAAATTTTAATTCTCAATGAGGCTCTTAAGGGCGCGGTTTATTGCGGGGTAAAGTTAATGTTTCGCGTGACTCGACTACGCAGATATGATTTTAATTTCAGCCCCTTCTTCAGCTACGTTTCAGTTAGGGTTGGTGTCACGCCGTGTATTTTCTGGAGTTGCTTATTCATTTACTTCCATTTATATGAATACATGTAGAAAAGTCAGCTAATAAATGTAGAAAAGTTTGCTTGTAGAAAAGTCCTACTATAGTGTAAAGGATTATGTAAATGATAAACAAGCATGGGTATGAAATATTGCTCTTAACATAATTTTAAGTGGCATGTGAGATGGTGATAACAAATAAAATTTACCTGGCTAAGTTTGTCGTTCTGAACCCTCATAGCTTTAGTTTTAAGTTTACGAATGTAGTTATCACCATCAAGTCACTACTATGTAAATTATTGACGCGTCAAAAGTGCCTTTTAAAGGACTATTTGAATAAAGATTATTTGAATTTGAATTTGAATCTAGAGGTGATAGCCTCGTTGTCAGGACTCTGGCCCGCTTTTCGGGGGGACTAAGTTCGATCTTTAGCACGCATCTCTGAGGTTTCAGAGTTGTATGCGTTTTAGTTTGGGCTATATAAATTAAATATTACTCGTTTTAACGGTTAAAGTTCTCAAAGGCGTGTGAAGCTAAGTGGAGACTTCGACTAGACTAGAGACTAGTCGGCAGGTAATGCCTTAATAATGATAATATAAATACAATATCCTGACCTTAACGGGTCTTGTCATTTATATCACGATAAACATTTTTTTTAAACTCCTAAACGAACAAAGTCTGCGAATATCTAGTGTTGCCAGGGTTAACTTACTAAGTCCCAAAAAAATTTTGTAGCTTTTTCGCTAGCGATGAGTAAAACTTGTAGTAATACTTAAATAAATAAGAAAGTGGGTACCATGAAAAAAAATCAGAGCCGCCGACATAGCCCAACGATTTGTGACACTGAATAATAATGGATGACCATAATTTAATATGATGATGTATATATAAACAACCAATACAAAATGACAGCCAAAATCTTCGGAGTCTACAAAATAAAGGTCCATAAGCTTTGTTTTCTAATTCATAAGGCAAGATTGAATAAAGAAAAGTTTTAATACGATTTGCTAAGACAAAATCCATCATTTAATCGGAATTCGTTTTTGGATTGGTCCAATGAACCCAAATATCTATTTGTAATCTGAAAAAAAAACTAACTAGCTAAACCAAACTTAAACAAGGAAATATTAAACACGGAAAAGTCAACCCTGATTTCTACCTAAGGTGTCTCGTTCCAAGTTTACATATTTTTGTGAGGGAATAAATCTCATTTGGTGGAAAAGAATTTCGCAGTAAACAGAGCCGGTTAATGGAAATTTGGTTTTAGTATGCAGCGCCGACAAATTAGGGAGTCACTTTTTGAACTTTCGCTGCATAACAAAATCAATTTATGTTAATGTCTTACTGACTTAAATAGAATAGAAGCTGTGATAGCCTAGTGGTAAAGGCGTTCTAATCAGAGGTGTGCGGTTCGAATCCGGGCATCCACCTCTAACTTTTCGGAGTTATGTGCGTTTAAAAAAAAATTATAACATCACATGCTTCAACGGAGAAGGAAAACATCGTGAGGAAACCTGCGTGTATGAGAGTTCTCCATAATGTTCTCAAAGGCGTGTGAAGTCTGCCTATCCGCACGTGGCCAGCGTGGTGGACTATGGCCGAACCATTCTCATATTAAGAGGACACCTGTGCTCTGTAGTGAGCCGGTAATGGGTTGATCATGATGACTTAAATAGGATTCAATTCGATTTACACGAAGTTACTCACTACTAGGTATGTTTCGTATATGAAGTAGTTTCTCTGTATAGTAAAACATTTCATTTCAACTTTAAAAACTGTTTACAACAGCGTTTTTTTTTTTTGATAGTACTGTGTGTTGTTAGTAGAACATTATTTATGATCAGATTTGTTTACCGTGCCCGGGAATATTTTTATTGTTATACTTAATGATTATTATACACTACAAGTTAGCCCTTGACGGCAATCTCAACTAGTGGTAAGTCATGATGCAGATTAAAACGGTAACGAGCTTACTTGTTAGAAGTAGGGTTTTTAACTACTCATGATCGGTTTCTACGTGACATCGTTCCGAAAACTAAATCGCCTAACGACATGTCTTTGCCGGTAACTAACCATGGCCACAGCCAGACCAGACCAGACCAGAATTTTTTTTATCTGGTTTTTTTTTTTATTTATGCCGGGAATCGAACCCAGGACCTCCTACTTATGAGACCACCTTTCTTTATGATATAAGCCTAGCAAGAGCGTTGGTGCACGATAACAGCTGATAGCTTTCTAACGATAACCATAATTGTTCTCTATATCGTAATTCTAGTCCTTCGTAATCGTTAATATCTGCATTTCTACCAAGATTTTAAGTTAAATAAAAATTCAAATAATCTTTATTCAAATAGTCCTTTAAAAGGCACTTTTGACGCGTCAATAAAATTTACATAGTAGTGATTTCATGGTGATAACTACATTCATAAACTTAAAACTAAAGCTATGAGGGTTCCAAACGCGCCCTGTTCTAAGAAGAAGCCCACAACAAACTTAACCGGGATTTTTTTTGCTATCACCATCTCACTTAATAAATAATAGTACCTATGGAGATAGAGCAATTCACACCCAAGCTTTTTTCATCGTTTATATAATCCTTAATATCGTAATATGATTTTTCTATAAGCTTTTGTTTTATAAAAACTTTGAACTTGTTGATAGATTTTTTTTATAAAAATAACAAACACGTGTTTATTACCTATAGATAACGTATGGTATATTAAAATGCGCAATGGAAAGAAAAATGTCTGTGTTTTATCGTGAGGCAATATCACGTAGGTAAGGTAAATGACATTGGGGGCCAGATTGAACTTGCGCTGGTTGATTGCTAAGCACCTCGTAAAAGCGTATGCTCTGATATAAAATAATGAATATTAAATGTGGGGAAACGAGTTACAGCATACTGAAAGCATGCGGGGTGATAATGGCGCGTATCACGCTGCGGTTATGAAAAACATTGTGAATTATTTTATCCATTTTAACTGGTATTCTTATTTGAGTAAACCGGGCGTTCGATTATACATGCTTGTGTTTAAATCGCGTTAAATTTGTGTTCGAATCTAATATTCGTAAAGAGCGTTTAAATTTTTATTTATTTTATTTTTATTAGTTTGTGTGTACCAAATTTGTGATAATAAACACTTATACAAGAGGCATACAAAGGAAAGCATATCTCCATAAGAGATCTCTTCCTGTTACCCTCATATATTATATTTTAATATATAAGGAATCTATGTAACGTATCCATATCTTTTAGATATATACGCTAATTTTAAAGGTCAATGTTCTTATTCTATGTTAATGTTTGTCATACCAAATTCAACAAATACAGAAAATTGTGTACGCAACAAGGATTTTAATGCTACTAGGAAAGCAGGAAAACAAAAACAAATCTATTGGAGATTTATTTTTTTCAAAAAATCATACGAAATTTTTTCATAATGTAATTTCGTAATATATCGAGTAAGATGATCGTGGATATATTAAACGCTGTATATATTTGAGGAAAAGGTAATGATTGACTGATGTATCAACGTACAGCTCTATAGGACACGTTAATAAAAGTGTTTACAAATTCAGCCCCTAAGAGGGAAAAAGGAGTTTGAAATTTATATGAAAACCTTTTAGTTTTGAAGTCAGAAAAAAGGGCACAACAAACGTTAGTATAGCCGCGGAAAAACCACAAGTTTAACGATGTAGTTGAAGACCCTAACATTCATGACCCCGGGTACAACCTAAGCGGTACGTCTTATTAATAGAAAATCGGAAGTTGGTGGAACTATACCCTACTTAGTATTCAGCGGGCCTGTGACAAGGCGGGACATATTTTAAATTTATTACCGCCAACGGGCGATGCGCCGCAAAATTGCACGTCGTCTGTACCCGTCTATGCCTTATATGATTATGAATATGATGTGAGGGCTTTGTTTCAGGACGTTACATGTCTAAACATAACATACATGTAAAAGAATGAAAGAAATTGCATGTATTAACATAATTATAATGTAACTTTATGTAACGGAGAGTCTTGGAATTAAAATGAGAATACACTTTATTGTACACCATACAAAATAAGTAATGCAAGACAGCAAAGAAACATACACAGATATTAAAAAGGTACAATAGGCGGCCTTACCGTGAAAAGCAGTCTTGACAAGTACGAGCATAAAAAATAAAAACCAAAACCATGACAACCCCCTTTAATTTAAATTTTAAATATTACTTATTTTAAATTTAATTATAATTGTTATATCAACAATGAAAATTCACATTCACTATATCTATATCTATTTTTATGTTTAAGTACCTATCTATATATATAAAAGCGAAAGGTCACTTACATACATACTTACTGATTAAACACGAGATCTCAATACCTATTGTACGTATAAAGCTATAATTTAGCAAGTAGGTAGTTGATACTTAAGAGATGTCAGCTAAGAAAGGATATTTGGAAATTCCACCCCTAAGGGGGTAAAATAGGGGTTGGAAGTTTGTATTAAATTTCTTTGTTTTTAGAGTTAGAGACACAAAAATTTGCATTAAGATTAATAATAATAAATAAAAAACATGTACATCAATTTTTTTTAAATATTACCTGTTAAGGGTGGTAAAAAAGGGGATGATAGTTATTGCTTATTTTTTTATAATGAAGTCTACAAGCTTGAAATTTTGAAAATAGGTTCTTTTAGGGCGTAAGTTAGAATTAAGGTTAGAATTTGTTTTTCATTTTAATCTACCCCGAAGGGTGTTAAATAGGGGTTTGAAGTTTGTATGAAAGTCCTATGTTTTTTTTATTTTAGAAACACGAAATTCGGCAATTTGACAGTTGCCTGTAGCTTACTTTCTGAAGCCGCACGGGTAACCTCAATCTCAAGGGAAATCAGCAATTCTACGCAGACGAAGTCGCGGGCAACAGCTAGGATTATATATACGTTTCATGATAAACAGCTAACTGTTTCAATAAAATCCAGTAGTATTTCTCCTGCAATATTGCGTGTTTTTTTGCAGAATATTCGTTGTGATAACGACTAACAGATAGGCAGTTAATGGAGGCTTAGTAAGCAGGCAACCTTCGGGTACGGAAACCCCTAATAGTAACTTAATTTATTTGTAGTTGTTGTCAGTAATGATTGGCGGAAAAAAAAATGTGAAAATCCGTCTTCCGGACCTAAACAAACTCAATCTTATAAGGGAAGGATGCATTGTCACACCGATATCTTAATGAACGCTGATGGAATCAATCCCGCCATAATGAAATAAGCAAACATTGACCCTCAATAATATCCTGATATCGATGGTCATGTTGGCACAAGAAATTTGCCGAGCAATATCGGGGGAATCCCTCCGAGGGTATCGCCAATTTTAGGGTAAATTGAGGATGATAATTATGTTTGAAGTTAGTTATTGAGCAGAGTCAACACGCGTCCAGATTAGCCTCTCCGTCGCGCCCGTAAATAAGAATAAAACGCAAATGCCTTAATACCGTTACGCAATAACGTTTCAGTGGTTAAGCTATATAAAAATTAAAGTAAAACACTTTATGCATTAAATACAATACTGAATACTGTGAAATGACACCAATGAAACAAGCTACTACTGTGTTCACAGTGTGTTTTTATTGCTGTAAAATTGTTAATATTAATTTATGTATTTTTGTGACGACTTTGATTTTATTTTATTTCTTTTTTTTTTTTATCCAATACAAGTTAGCCCTTGACGGCAATCTCACCTGATGGTAAGTGATGATGCAGTCTAATATGGTAGCGGGCTAACCTGTTAGGGGTATGGTAAAGCCATACTCCTAATTGGTTTCTTCACGACATCGTGCCGGAACGCTAAATCGCTTGGCGACACGCCTTTGTCGGTAGGGTGGTAACTAGCCACGGCCGCAGCCTCCCACCAGACCAGACTCGAGCCGGGAATCGAACCCAGGACCTCCAACTTTATAATGCAACAGCGCGCGCGCTGCGCCACGGAGGTCGTCTTTTTATTAAGGTATATATTAGTATATTTATTTAATATTCATTAATGTATTGTATTATTTATGTAATCTAGTGAAGTATTAGCGTGAAGTTATTAGTATGCAGGTTTATGCTTATATATTACGCCACCTACTTTCTTCTACTTTCCCTTTTCCTAATTCTAAGGTTGCCTGGCAGAGCGATAAGGCCGCCTTTTGTATCCTGTTTCTTCTTGTTTTTCTTATTATTTCTATTTATATGCGGTGTACAAATAAAGAATAAATAATAATTATAATATTTTTAGTTAGTACAAAAATGATCGATCATAGATCGATCATAGGTGTCTAAAGTATTATCAATCCGAATATATCTACCATTAATATATAAAAAGATATCTTCCTTAGGCGGGACTTAATCGAATACGACGGCTCGTTACAATCTGCCTTTTGGTTTTGGTTTGTAGTAGTATTATTATAAACTTGTAGTTTCATAAGTTTGAATTTTGATGGCAATATTTTTTTCATGCATTTTTTTATTTACCTTTTGATTATCCAAATGAATTAGGTCTTAGTAGAAGTTAAATAAAACTCTTTTACAAGTCTCAATCTATATTTCTTCTTTATTAAATCAGACTGGAATTAAACCTCCCTAGTTATCCAGTTATTCCACGAAGTTAAATAAAATATGCCGCTATAGTTCTCACGATTTTACTTAACTTAATTGGAAATTGGAATACATCAACCCAATAATTTCGCACGTAAAATCGATACGTACTATGGCGTATAATTTTCACACTCGAGCATTGATAGTGAGGCCCTAAGAGTTTAATTGCCTTCCCGGGGGTGTTCCAAGAAAATCAACACTAGTGTAATTAACTTCATTTATGGCTGTTGAATTATTTCGGTTTGGAACCTTTGATCTGTTCGGCTTCACCGACTTCGGGCACGTCTGATAAGTTGAATTTAGTTTGATTAATGCTACGTGTAGTCCGTAGGGTTCGGTGAACAGGGCTATAGGGTGCATTGAATGTTAAATTTTTGAATAGTCTGGTGCTATAAACTCATGCCTGTGACTTGGTACATGTATATGAAGCGTTTAAAAATAGGTGCGAAAATAAACAACGTTGACTCAAGTTACCAAATGGATGGGTGACAAACTATTGCTTTGAAACCATCTTCGCACGATAAGATAGAGATTCGATAGTTTCAAAGCCTATAACAGACATAGTTATAAATTTTTTTTTGTTCAAGGTAATAAATATGCCATTATTGTTCTAATTACTATTCTCATAGAAATATATGGGACCAGGTATTAAACAAATTTATAGTTTAGAAATTCAACATTCTGAAAAGTTTTAAAAAGATTCAAATTTAGTGGCCGAAGAATTTAACTTTCAGGAGGTTACAAATTAACCTGGAGATAAGGATAGAATTGGCGTTAAACCCCTCACACATGCAGGTTTCCTCACGATGTTCTCCTTCACCGTTGAAGCAAGTGATATTTTAATTGCTCACTTGTTAAATCATTAACTTATTTTGTTATAAATATGGAAAATACAATAAATTATTCTCTCGTCGGTTCGCACATAGACGTTCGCCAAGAAATGAACAGCAGGCGATGCTCGGTTCGGGGCAAAGGGTCGCGACTCGACGCAGGTGCTTGTCTACGCCGTGACAGCTAATTAAAATGCTAATGAACCGCAAAACGTTCCGCAAACTGCTCTATCCAGCGCTATAATGAAAAATGAATAGCTTAGCACAAATACGTAGTAGTCTTTTAGTCGGGTATCTTAAAACATAATATTTAAGTAACTGTTTATAATTTCAGAATAACAGTATCTTATTTATTTATTTATTTAACATCTTAATTGCACAATATAAGAACAAACAAAAGAAAAGTGACATATTGAAATATTGAACTCCTAATTTTCACCCCTACCGAATGAATCCTGTAGTCTTAGCGTTTTTAGTGGCTTTTTTAATATATATATATATATATATATATATATATATATATATATATATATATATATATTATTTATTTATTTAACATCTTAATTGCACAATATAAGAACAAACAAAAGAAAAGTGACATATTGAAATATTGAACTCCTAATTTTCACCCCTACCGAATGAATCCTGTAGTCTTAGCGTTTTTAGTGGCTTTTTTAATATATATATATATATATATATATATATTTTTTTTTTTTTTGACGACTTCCGTGGCGCAGCGCGTGCGCTGTGGCATTTTAAGATGGAGGTCCTGGGTTCGATTCCTGGCTCGAGTCTGGTCTGGTGGGAGGCTTCGGCCGTGGCTAGTTACCACCCTACCGACAAAGACGTGTCGCCAAGCGATTTAGCGTTCCGGCACGATGTTGTGTAGAAACCAATTAGGAGTATGAGTTTACCATACCCCTAACAGGTTAGCCCGCTACCATCTTAGACCGCATCATCACTTGCCATCAGGTGAGATGCAGTCAAGGGCTAACTTGTGGTAAATAAAAAATATATATATATATATACATTATGGGCAAACAAACAGACAGTTCACTTGATGTTCAGTGATCACCGTCGCCCAAGGATATACAGCACGGGAGCTACGTTGCGTTGCGAGCTTAACCATCATCGTTTTTATTCTGCATCATACCGGAACGCTGAATCGCTTAGCAGTATGTCGTTGCCTTAAAGACAGCAACTAGGCACGGCGAAGCCTTCCAGAAAAGAACCAAACCACCACGGTTGTCGTTTAAGGCAGCTTGTCAATTTATTATGTATTCTCTTTTTTTATTTTTAACCGACTATATAGAAGTGTCTACCTTTTCCTATCAAATCAAATAAATCAAATTAAAATTAGCTTTATTTACATAAACCTATGACAGACATCTATGAATCATTCATTTCATTATTTAGTTATCACCGATAACTACACTCGACAACTTAAAATTAAAGCTAAGAGGGTTCAAATCTAAGAAATTATCCAGATCTAAGAAGAAACCGACAACAAACTTAGTGAAGGGTTACGGGTATCTTATTAAGAACCTTATAATAGCTGAGCGGTAGAGCAAAGAATCGATTCACCTTTTCATAAAAAGTTAAGAAAAGCCAGGTTCAAAGTAACCACAGCTAAGACGGTTAATTTACATGCTAATAAAAATTGCAAGTCCAAGCGACCAGCAGCTCCTTATTAACGGCTCTTTCAGATATTTATAAACTACTAGTCGATGAACGCGACTTCGTCCGCGTCTATTAGGGGTTTTTAAAAACTCCTATGAAATAAGCTACCAATTCGAGATAAATTTCTGTACCAAGTTGAAACTATAGTTATAGTTCATTGACGAGAAATGTAGTTTTTTATAAATCCCGCGGGAAATATCGCTACATTTAATAAAAAGTATCCTATGTCCATCTCCTGGTACTAAGATACCTCCCCACCGATTTTCAGCTAAATCGGTTCAGCCGTTCTTGAGTTATAAATAGTGTAACCAACACGACTTTCTTTTATATAAATTCAAATAATCTTTATTCAAATAGTCCATTAAAAGGCGCTTTTGACGCGTCAATAATTTACATAGTAATGATTTGATGGTGATAACTACATTCGTAAACTTAAAACTAAAGCTATGAGGGTTCCAAACGCGCCCCGGTCTAAGAAGAAGCCCACAGCAAACTTAGGCAGGTACATTTTCTTTTTGTTATCCCCATCTCACATGCAACTTAAAAATTATATTAACTATCTTATTAGAGCATAAATAATAGATATAATCTGTGAAGAGACAAATTTTTTTTGTGCAAACTTTTATAAAACGCCCCAAAATGTATGCAATCTGCGGTGTACGGTATCGAAACCAGAAGCTGTTTAAATTACTTCTTTACACAAAGCTATCATAGAATATGAAAGTTTCTTATTAGTTCTACTTTATCCGGGCTCCTTTGTTCAACGTTGAGATTGGCAGTTCGATTATCCGCCTCCTGTACAAAAAGATATATAAAAATTAGTCTGTAATGTTCTAGACTCCTTAAGCGCCCCGCGGGGAGCGACGTAGCTTTGGAAAATTAAAACGTCCTGAATTATGGCGACGCTTAGCGCCGGGAAAAATGATCATACCAAAGTACTGCATCCCAAATTTAATTATAACAAATCTTTTGATTACTTCAAAGGACATTAAACTACTAGTCTGGATTGTGGAAACTTTGTGTTTTCATATAGATTAAGTTTTAGGAACTCTTGCTTCTAATATTAACAATATAGCTCACAGACTCCATACGTTTCTTCACTGACAGATTGCAACCGATCGATTCTTGCAAAAAGGTACGCATTTGTAGGTTCAATCAGTATTTCGTACGGAGATTAACAAAGTTACCACTGGTTAGCAACTTTCAAAAAGGTTACTGGTTATTATAATCTACTAAAGGTTTGTCAAATAAATAGGTATATTTCTTCGTCGAAATATTTCGTAAATTATTAGCATTATTCGGTACCAATAGTCTTCCTTTTTCACTAAATTATGTGTATTGTTTCAAAATAATTTAGATTAACAAATGTAAATTATTTTGAAATAATACATATTATTTGAATGTTAAACAATTGTTTACATTTCAAAACACATTCAACATCATTCATAAAATATGTTGAAATATCGTATTGTATTTTCGGACAAACAGAAATAATAGAACATGTTTGCACCCACGGTTGGCAAAGGAACTGAATAATGGCCGATTGTCCACAGACATTAATGTCCGAGTTATTATTTTTAAGTCTTTCGAGTGCTCTCTCGGTCGGAAGTTTCACCTTCCCCCGGTCGCGGACTGAAAGTTAATTTCTTTTGGTGTATTTTAAAATTAATTTCGCTTTGTGCGACCACTCGCCTCAGGACGAATTGTGAGTCGAAAGCTTTTACTTTCGCTTATTACATTGAGGAAAAGTGGCTGACATTCTTTTAGAATTTTAAATTCATGTTTTGTTAGGTAAGTTTTGAACAGCACAAAATTCATGCTAATATATAAATTAGGAGGCTGACGTCCTAACCACTAGGCTATCACAGCTTCAGAAGTCGTGCGTTCGAACCCGGGCACGCACCTATAACTTTTCAGAGTTATGTGAGTTTAGTATCACTTGCTTCAACGGTGAAGGAAAACATCTTGAGGAAACCTGCACGCCTGAGTATTCTGCATAATGTTCTCAAAGGCGTGTGAAGTCTGCCAATCCGCACATGGCCAGCGTGGTGGACTATGGCCAAACCATTCTCATTTTGAGAGGAGACCCGTGCTCTGTAGTGAATCGAGAATGGGTTGATCATGATGATATATAAATTAATCTTTGTATGCCTAAACCGCTGAAAATACTGCTGTGGTACAGATATTAAGTAAATGCGTTTATATGTCCTCTAGATATAATTTGTTTACTTATAAATGCATGATAAAGTACAAGGGCATGATAAAGTGTGAAGTCTGCCAATCCGCACATGGCCAGCGTGGTGGACTATGGCTAAACCCTTCTCATATTGAGAGGAGACCCGTGCTCTGTAGTGAGCCGGCAATGGATTGCTCATGATGATGCATGATAATAATAACTATTTTAAATAGTATTTTAAGCAGTGAACTACATATCTCTACATGATTTGGCGTCCATGGCGCATTTAAAACCCCTGCCATTAAAATGAGGTTATCACCATCATCTCACTATATCGTATTAATAACGTATCAAAATTAATTATTGTAAATGACTGACAGCCAATAAACTACAGCCTTAAGTAACGCACGTTTTACGAAACGTGGCGTCTTGCTCGGAAAAATAATACACAGAAACCCAAAAATACATCAAAACTAAAAAGAATCTCTCACAAGACTCACAAAAGAAAAAGGAAGCAGTGCGGCGGGCGGTAAAGGATACGTAGTTGCTCGTAGTTCCCCAACAGGTGGCCACTAACCGCTAGACTGTTTGCCGTCTAATTGTACTTCATATTTATGGGAGTCTTTGTTTGCGACTAGGTCTGCACTGCACCCGACATTAAATCTTTCACTCCGTATTTCTTTCCGTTTAATTTTTCCGCGGAACATTTCATCTGCTATATTGCAAACATTTTTTTTTTATTCTTTAGCTACGAGTATATAGCCAGTGGTAAAAAACGTTATAAAACTTACTTAACCTATTTACCTGACGTCATAAAACTTTTTTAATGCTGATAATAAGAAGCCTGAAGAATAAGTTTTATTGATTGCATATTCGACATATTTTGTGAGTGAAAAATTCGTCAAGTAAAAAAATTTAAGTGAAAAATTTTTTACTTTGACTGATAATTACGTCGCTAGTTCAATATATATAAATACTTTTGACTAATTAGTTTCTAACATTATCCTCGTGTTTTTCCACAAAGTAGTCGATGAACGCTAATATCCTGGATTAATTTGTTATATAATTTTATCATTAAAAGGTTATTTTATTCCGTAGTGACTTAAACTATACCTTATTTCGGTAATAATATTTGATCATGAGGTATTTTTTTTCCATCGGAGGTATTAGAAATTATGTAAATTTAAAATATATTAAAAAATCTTATAAAAAAATGTAGAGATAAGTTAACGTGTAGGTAACAGTGCGCCGCGCGGTATTGTTATGAAATAATAAAAACCGAGGAGATTACCTAGTTTGTTATTTACAGTATATAAGTATAGTATTGTCATTGGTAGGCTGAAGCGGTGGTGAGCGCTGAATTCTTATAAAGTCCCAGGATCGGTTCCCGGCTGCGTCAATTTTGGATTAAATCATTTTGTATGATCTCTCGTCTGGTTTGGTGGTTATGAGGCCGTGGTTATTTACCACTGAACCCCAAGCGTTCCGGCGCAGAGACCGATGGGGTATTCGTTTTCTGTCATGAACATCTCAGTTTAGTTGGCAATGTCCGTATCCGTCTCTCGTTCTGATCATTAAACTCCGACGAACCGCTTCAGAACAGCATGTTGGGTCTATATAAATCCCTATCAAATTTCAAATTCAAATTCAAAATAATCTTTATTCAAATAGTCCGTAAAAAGGCACTTTTGACGCGTCAATAATTTACATAGTAGTTATTTCATGGTGATAACTATATTCGTAAACTTAAAACTAAAGCTATGAGGGTTCCAAACGCGCCCATGTATAAGAAGAAGCCCACAACAAACTTAGCCGGGGTTCACGGGAAAGGGTGCCTGCCCTCAACAGAAGAACATTAGCTTAGGATGATCATAGATTCAGGTCATCATAATTAAAACGAGAAGAGAAAATACAGCTCAGATCGGCAACAATGCTGTAGTCGAGTACCCACATCACAGTTTCTAACTATGTATTAAACCCCAAAATCCCTGTCATATTATAACAGAAAAATAGTGTTATAACATTATCTCAATTCGTGCAGGTTTCACAAAGGCGGAACTTCAAAGCGGCTTGGATCAAAGGCGAGATGGCGGAGGGAGTATAAAGCATTTGATATCCGATTGTTGGAGGCTGGAGCCCTCGGAGGCGAGGTGGCTCACGGGCCTTGCGGGAAGAAAGTGTCTTTTGTAGTGACACCCGAGGTATCTACTCACCATATTATGCTATTGCAAAAGGTTTATTAGATAATAATTGACGACCTCCGTGGCGCGTCCGTGCGCTGTTGTATTATCCTGGGTTCGATTCCCGGTTCTAGTCTGGTCTGGTGGGAGGCTTCGGCCGCGGCTAGTTACCACCCTACCGACAAAGACGCCAAGCGATTTAGCGTTCCGGCGTGATGTCGCGTAGAAACCAATAAGGAGTGTGAGTTTATCATAACAGGTTAGCCCGCTACCATCTTATCATCATCACTTACCATCAGGTGAGATTGCCGTCAAGGGCTAACTTGTAGTGGATAAAAAAAAACTATAATGACGGCACAATCTAATATGGACCTTTAAAAAAATTCATCATCATCATGATCATGATCAACCCGTTGCCGGCTCACTACAGAGCACGGGTCTCCTCTCGATATGAGAAGGGTTTGGCCATAATCCACCACGCTGGCCAAGTGCGGATTGACAGACGTCACACACCTTGTAGAACATTATGGAGAACTCTCTGGAGGTTTCCCACGATGTTTTCCTTCACTGTTGAAGCAAGTGATATTTTAATTACTTAAAAACGCACATAACTCCGAAAGTTAGAGGTGCGTGACCGGGATCGAACCCCCGACTTCTGATTAGGAGGCGGACGTCCTCACCACTAGGCTAGCATAGGTTGAAAAAAATATGGTTTGCTAGAAGAAAGTCTCTATAGTTGCGAGGCCTACTCACTGTACTATGGGTTAGTAGAAAAAAAATTCTACTTAAAGGTGCCTTAAATGGAAGGGTGATAGCTTGGAAGAAGTAACTTTTTACACACCTCGGAGTTTTGTTTCACCACTGGTAATATTAGTTTTAAAGTTAATATGTTTATGATTTTAATTTGATAAGTTTTTAATTGCTTATACCAATGCCTTAGTGACGTTTGATTACGCGTAACCCTACATTCAAGATTCACTATTTTAATTGAGTTTTTTGTTTTATACTCGTACAAAATTTCAGATTAGTCGAATCGTATGTTGATGATGTATTTCAAGACGTGAGATTACTAACTGGGATCTTATGGTACATGGCCGCAGATTTTAGTAATAAAGACCAGAACGTAGGTAAAATAAAACTTAAAAACTTTTGTCAGCGGTACTATACCAGCTCAAACGTTTTTTAAAAGCATACCTGTATACCCTAATGGAATGCACCGGCAGTAGATTCCCAGAGAAGCGGGGGATAAAACGGAACGTGCAAACCTAGCCAAAGCCCACTAAAACGGAGACTTACGGGTTAATCTCGACAATCAACCGTGTGTCTGTTTCGTTCGCAGCTAAATCCGATGCAGCTAGTCTGTTGTCCGGCTCACCCGGACGTCCGGGCGGCCGGATTACGGGCCTATGTCGGGATGTGCCGGTGCGCGTGCCGCGGCAAACAGCCCGGCGATTAGTGCTGCCCTTCTCGAATTCAGTCCGGGACATGACCCGGATAAATGGAAATGGATAAGTAGAAATAGCGTACTCATTTTCGCTTATTGATTTGTTTTTACAGAGCTTGGAGCGGTGACATGTTTAATTCATTTATGTTTTACCTTCATGTGGGTAGATAAATGCGTGATCGACGGATGAAGAATCATGACATGGTAACCGTTGCGTCGGGTATTACAATATTGCTCAAAATTCATTAACTTATTCGTATATTATATTTGTAACTAGCTGACGCCCGCGACTTCGTCTGTGTTGAGCTAGTGTGTTTGTTTGTCTTTCAATCACGAAGCAATAGATTACTAACCCGAATTACTTGAAATAATTACAGGACAAACATTAAAGTATCTCCTTTCAAAAAAAAAAGAATGAGCCCGCGCGACAGGCAGCCTTTGTGATATTGATTCGTTACTCCTTATTACATCAGCTACCTGCCAATAAAAGTCCCGTAAAAATCGGTCCAGCCATTTTAGAGATTAGCCGGAACAAACAGACAGACAAAACTTGTAAAAAAAAATATTTTTGTGTACCCTATATATATTCATATGCATGCAGTAAAAAACGGTTATTTCAATATTACAAACAGCAATTTTATTTATTTGTATAGATTTTCATGCAAATTTGAAAGAAATGTCAAAATTGTTTAACTTTCGTTCACGGCCAGATTCAGAATTCAAAATCAGAATCAGAATTCCGGTGATATACATTTGCAAGTTCACCTTACGTAAGGTTTTATTAGAGAATTTTCTATTATAAGTACTTACAGTTTACTTTTCAATATGCAAAATTACATGTTACGATTTGGGAGTCTGTTTGTGGTCTGTGCAAGAGTAGCGAAGTGAATCGTCTGGGGGTTGAGTTTTAGGACCTAATCTTTATCTCTGCCATAGGTAACATCAGATTGTGAAATGATTTGTAAAATTATGTATAAGTACACCCCGCATAAATGTTTTTAAGTAATAATTTAAAAAGTTTCTATTAAAACGTTCCAAATATTCATACCATATAAAACTCATGTTTTTAATTAATATTTTTAGTGTAATTACGTATTTTTAAATTCCTTGTACAAATACAAATTTATTTATTAGGAACACAAAACAGAAAAACCCCGATAGTATATAAAATAATAATTCCTTTAAATCTAGTATTAATAACGCTTATATCCTAGTATTAGTAGTCCCTTTCCAAATGACCTTGTATAAACAAACTTTACCGTAATTGACGTAAAAGTTTAATGTAATTTTTTTTTTAATTTATCTTTAAATATAAAATTGTTTTATTCATGTAAACCTATAGCATTTATCTATCTATTTTATTCGTGGATTGATTGTGATAAATACGCAGCTGCAAACTTAAAATTAAAGCTAAAAGGGATCCAATCGCGCCTATGTCTAAGAAGCCCGCAAGAAACTTATCCAGGTATTTTTTGCTATAACCATCTCAAATAGTCAATAATACATTACAATTAGCTATAAGCTAGTAAGCTAGTAGTAAGAGCAAATCACTTAATATCTTAATAGGATTGTTGAAGTTTACGTTTAATAAAACTTTGAACTTATTGATAGACATCTCCAAGATTTCAATAGGTAATTTGTTTATGAAATAAAATACAATATCCTTATTACGAATTCGTATTACGAATACTAATTTTGTGTAACGTACGTCATAATCAATATTTTTTCTTGAATTTTGTAATATTTTTATGTACATACTTTCTTATTATCTTTTATGTAGTATTTAAATTGTATATTTTATCATATGTGTAAGCTAATGTTTTTTTTATAAAGGTAAATTATGTTTTTAAATAGGTTTCTTATTATCTTGTATTCTTTAATTTTGGGCCCAATATGTATGTAGCGAAACGATTATAGACAAACGATTGTCGACATGTCCGAGGATTTATTATATCTGTATTACTTATACTGATTTATTATATTTGTTTACTATATATGTGTGTGTGCTGTATTTAGTTCTTTTATTTTCAAAACGAGCAGTTTCGAAAATAAAATGACTATGTACAGAAAACTTTTGCGAAGTGTTGTAAGAAGCAGGCGGCCGAAGATTGTGAAGAAAATTCAGACTTGGCGGTCACGCGTATTCTTGGGGAATTAACACACATTACGAGATGTTATTGCTTGAGAATACACGTAGCTAGCAAGGAGAATCTCGTCACGATACTGGTGTGGAAGAAAGAAAACATGAATATAGAAGATCGTACTAAAAACGCAACGATATTTGAAGATATTAACTCATATTTTAAATTTAGTTCTAATAATTGACTTCCAGCAAATCAACAGTGAAATTCACACTCTTTTTCATAATACCTACCTATAGTAATAACGTTTTTCTGTTCACAGATACATCATTCCCAGAATATCTTCGGATCATCAAACGATATGGAGTCTTGGTCGTCGCATGGATTTGTCTAAAAGCCGTGAAGATACAACTGGACAGACTCTTTTAACCAATGTATGCAGCGTAGATTCTACGACACGTCTTTTTTACTTAAATAAAAAATACTGTACCTCTGATAATAATGTTGTTTCATTTATTGAAATCTGTTACACTCCTGGCACACAATATATAATAGTACAATTACATATAGTGCACTCAGAAACCTTATTTAAATAAATAGCTAATTTCGCTCCGACACAATAAAGTTCAATTCAGATTGAACAGTTATTAATTGTATCTCTTTCTATAACGCACTCCTACCTTTTATGTCTTTTTTTTTTTCGGACTGTCTATTAGCTGTACAAACCCTATTGGTTGCTACAGCGTAACCGGGCTGTTTGGTGAGCTTTGGAAAGAAGCTCTGCCAGAAGAAATTTTGAGCCCTAGGGCTCGAAGAAACTAAGGGAACGACTGCCTAAGGGCGCCTCCTCTGAGGCCGAACCTCGGCTTAGGCGACGTTTGGGATAACGGGGGGGTCGGACGGTGAGCTTTTATGACTACGTTAGGGTTGCTCCTTTTAAAGAATAATTATATGAATTTTCTCTTCCAAGTTACTAAGTCGATGACATTCACACACATCACATTATACATTAAGTTGGAGGTTCTGGGTTCGATTCCCGGCTCGAGTCTGGCCTGGTGGAAGGCTTCGGCTGTGGCTAGTTACCACCCTACCGACAAAGACGTGTCGCCAAGCGATTTAGCGTTCCGGCACGATGTTTTGCCTCGGGTTACTAGGTACCCCGTTACTTGGGAGCAATTTATAGAAGTAAACCTTACTCTAACGAACCTAAGAAGATATGCCTACATCATGCGTTTACGTATAATTGTTTATGAAACTGAATCTCACTTACTATTAGCATCTGTAGTTTTCGTGTTGAGCGACTATTTGTTTAACGTAACAAAACATTTCTTCAAAGTAGGCCCACGACTGGTAGTTTATTGAGAATTTAGGTTATAATTTTAGCTGAGCCATGTTATACAAATCCAAAATTTGTTCGATTTATTTTATCCGGGCACGCACCTCTAACTTTTCGGAATTATGTGCGTTTCTAAATAATTAAAATATCATTAGCTTCAACGGTGAAGGAAAACATCGTGAGGAAACCTGCACGCCTGAGAGTTCTCCATAATGTTCTCAAAGGTATGTGAAGTCTGCCAATCCACACATGGCCAGCGTGGTGGACTATGGCCAAGCCCTTCTCATATTGAGAGGAGACCCGTGCTCTGTAGTGAGCCGGTAATGGGTTGATCATGATGATGATGATGATGATTTTCGCTATATTCGACGCCTGTGTCAACAATGAAAGCAATTATTGCTATCGGTTTCGACCTTTAAAACAGAATCATATTATATTGCTTGCATCCTAGCAAATATGGCGTCTCTTCTGTGTCATTTTATGGACTTGCTTCACCTTAACTCATTGTGTATATAACTAACTACAGCGTATATATATAACAAGATAATAAACGCGTATAATTTAAACTTCAAAAAATATTATATATTTAAATATTCTAAAAATCATCATGATAAACCCATCCTCGGCTCACTACAGAGCACGTGTCTACTCTCAATATAAAAAGGGTTTGGCCATAGTCCACCACGCTGGCCATGTGCGGATTGGCAGACTTCACACGCCTCTTAGAACATTATGAAGAATTCTCAGGCATGCAGCGAAAGCCTAGCTTCTATCGAAATACTAAACCTGAGCAGACGAAGTCGCGGGCACCAGCTAGGTGTTATAATAACAAAGGTCGAGTTACCTTAAATGCAACACGCAGCAAGCGGCGGGCGACGAGTAAGCGGTGATAGATAATATTATTTCGAACTACCGTATTTTTGCTCTATATTTTTTATTTAACGTTATAAAACATAGGAATGTTTTATTTGCGTTTTTAATACTAAGTTGCGGTGTGAAATATACTGTAATTCTAATAGAGCGTGCGGGGAAATATATAAGTTATAAGAACTTGTACTTCATGTAAGTAACTTAGTATTCAATAACATAATAGCGGAGTAAATAACACACGCAATACTGAATACCTACAATATTACATGTGTTAAGATGCATAAAATAAGGGTTATTCAAACTTGAATTCACGAATTTCAATCCTATATAATAATTTTGAATATACGGCTCGACGTGACCAAATTTATGGTGGCGCAAATCCGGGGCATAACTGTTGCACTGCCATAATATTATTTTAATAATGCAAAGTGGACTGTATGTTTAGGTTTATGCTCTATATTCAACGCTATTGCTGGTACAGAGGAAAATCACAGCTGCAAATGAAAACCAAGGAGTTAAGTATCATGGAAAACAGGAAGGGAAACATGCGCACTTACTTGGAACCCAATTAAGCTTCCATTAAAAAAGAATCCATATTGCACGTACTCCCAATCACTGCCACTGTACCAACTTTATTTACAATTAATTTTTAAAATTAATTTATAAAATTCATTAATAAATATTAGTTAAATTTGGAGTTTAATGTCTTTTTTTTATTTAACAAAAATTATAATGAAGTTATCATGATTTTTGTTTATTAATCTCAATAAACAATTTAGGTTTTCAAAACAAAAAAACAGCCGTTTTGCGGTTTATTTTGATAATAACCCACAAAGTGCAGTTGGGCTCAGTATATTAGATATTTCTATCACACGCGTATTTCACCGGCCAGGTTGAATTGTCAAAACCTTTTTTGACGACTTCCTTGGCGCAGTGCGTACGCTGTCGCATTATAAAGTGGGAGATCCCGGCTCGAGTCTGGTCTTGTGGGAGGCTTCGCCCGTGGCTAGTTACCACCCTACTGACAAAGACATGTCGCCAAGCGATTTAGCGTTCCGGCACGATGTCGCGTAGAAACTAATTAGGAGTGTGGGCTTACCATACCCTTAACAAGTTAGCCCGCTACCATTCTAGACTGCATCATCACTTACCATCAGGTGAGATATCCGTTAAGGGCTAACTTGTAGTATGTTGATTCGAAGTGTAAGGGGGAAGGAACCTGATAAAGGAACTATAGCATTCCATGCCATAGATTAAAATAAATACCTAACAAATATAATTTATAATTTACAATTGTCCAATAAATATGCAGAATAAGTTCTTAAAGGCGTATGAATTTTAAGATTCCACACTTGTCCAGCGTGGTGGACAACAGCTCTTCTCATTTTGAGGTGACCCGTGCCCTGTAGAGTGCCTGTAGTTAGTTAATGATAATCAGGCCCTAATGCTGTCAGAACTCCAACAGTATATGTTGAATTACGACTCTGTAAAGTGAAAAAAAGTTCCAAGTGAATAAGTTCCTGTGGAATAAGCAACGTTTGTTATTGGAGATTATTCTCTCCCAAGTTTGTTATTAAAGAATATTCCAAGTCTCATTCATGTTTCCGTTCCCGTTATCGCTAGCTCTCCCAACACCATAGCAATAGTTGTAGCTCAACTCAACCATCCAGTTGCAAATCCTACGTAAACCGTAACCGTAAACTGGTGTTAGTCCAGGGTGTAATCTATCACCAATCAAAATTTCAGCTAAATTGGTTCAATAATTCTGGATTAAAGGAGTAACAAACATACGTATATACATATATGCACACTTACAAACTTTTGTATTCTGTAATATTAGTGTGAGAGTAAAATAATAGTTTAATTATTATTTTACTCTTCCATACATAGAATTATTATCTATTTGTAAAATAAAACTACACGTTACGTAAAATAAATCTATGCCAGATTCATCATCATGATCAACCCATTGCCGGCTCACTACAGAGCACGGGTCTCCTCTCAATATGAGATTCCCATAGCCATAGTTCACCACGCTGGCCATGTGTGGGTTGGCAGACTTCACACGCCTTTGGGAACATTATGGAGAACTCTCAGGCTTGTAGGTTTCCTCGCGGTGTTTTTCTTTACCCTTGCAGCAAGTGAATTTGAATTGCTTAAAAACGCACATAGCTCTGTAAAGTTCTCTCCCTCTCTCTCTGTACGTGCCCGGGTTCGAACTCCCGACCTCTGATTAAGAGGTGGATGTCCTAACCACTAGACTATCACAGCCTGAAAATATAATCTCTGCCAGATTATATAATCTAAAATAAAACTGGTCTAGGTGTCGCGGATTATATTGTTTAATCTCTTGGACTTCGGTAATTTAACGCCTGTGTCTATCGAATAGTTTCTACCTACTTACTCATTTGTAGCCCATCATGAGACACGTCTGCCGAACAAACTCGCTTAGACAAATAAATGAGCGGGTCGTGGCGTTATTTATTTATTTCTGGGTCAGAGTCCCTCCCCCGTGACACCCGACATAAGTTTTAATTAAGAAACTTGCGACTGCTCCGTCTCAACTTTTATTTGAAGTTATATTTGCTCAACCCCTCGTTTTTAATTTTTTTTTACGGACGTGTAACGGGTTATCGATTGCTTATCTGAAAACTTTACGTCGGCAATCGGTTAGTGTAGTCTATTTTCGCCATTACACTTGCTTGTATCTCGCGCTATCAACATATCTTCTTCCTCCTATATCTATCAGGTGTCTCTATTTTTTTCTGGTTTCCTCCTTTTTTGTTTATACATACTAGCGGTCTCCTGCTACTTTATCCGTGCTCAACTTCTGAGTGCCTAGCAAAATTTCTATTATTGTACCTTTCGATTCTATAAAATTTAAGTTAATCTTCATGCAATTGAATAAGTAGAAAATCTCGCTGTAATCAGTCTGATAAGTAAATTTGACCATACGATCTAACATCTACTATTCTGCAAAATTTACTCCAATCCACCACTTCTCGCTCGCCTAATATTTCGATGGTCCTAAAGGTAGTTCCAGTAGCTTCGAAATGCTAGAAAGATTGTTGAATCCAGCTGATATTTTCCGAGACTTAGTGTAATTAACGTTCAAACAAACTAATATAAAATCTCCTTAATATAAAAGCTCAATTATTTCCAATGATTAACTTAGGTACCTTATTTTCGTTACTTTGAAATACTTCATCCCACGACAAAAATCGAAATTCCAAGGCACCGCTTATATCGTAGCACATTTTAAATATTATATAAAGAAACCTTTACTGAGGAGATGTCGATGTATATGATTTATTAAGGTTATATTATCATTTGAATATCATTATGTTATTTCGATGAGCTTTAAAGTAAGATCTTCTAAAAGTTGAACAGTTCCGTAAATAGTCTCCTTTGATAGCCATACTATCTTGTAGCAGTAGTACCTACTCTTGTTTCAGTAATCAACACCCAATAATAATTTATAGTGAACGTATATGGCACTGTTACCTTTGGAACATTAAAATTTGATTTGTACCTATCACTCGACCCGTCCAGTGGTTGGACCGATCAGATACACACCCATTGACAGATAAGATGACTCACTCAGCGAGCAATGGAGAGAGCTATGCTAGGAGTATCTCTACGTGATCAAATCAGAAATGAAGATAGTCCTTTTATAAACACAAAATTACGCAAAATGTTTAGTAAGTAGTTACTTGTACAACCATTTTAAACTTACTTATAAGTATATAAGTACATCGTCTGGTAAACTGCTAAACATTAGCCTAACTGTAACAGTCAGGCATTTCGTAAAACACGAAAGAAGCCTGCATAGTTACAGACAGCTGCTCAAGAGGCGTCTACACTTTACAAAAGAGCGCGACTTCTTTGTGAGCATATTTTTTTTTTCAGCAAAATTGTCTTAAACTCTTTACGAGCGGCGTTGATTATGCCAAGACGGCGGAAAATTCTGACGAAAATGAAGTTATTTTGATTTAAAATGCAAAGAAAAAACAGCGGACAGCAAACGCCCCGAGTATTCAACGGATGAGACATTTCACGGGAAAAAATCCTTTACAAACTAATCCTGACACAGACAAAGAGACGTTCGCGATTTTTGAGTTGAACGTGATAGGGAGTAGAGGGAGTAACAAATTTTTGGGCGGTTTGAACAATATGAAATTTAAACAAAAAAAAAACCTTTAAAGTGACAGTGAGATGGAGAAACATTATTTTTGATAGACCAACGCTAGATTTCCTTATTTTAAGCGATGATGAGTATTAAGTCTAGGAAATTTGGAAATTTACTCTTGATGGAAGACATTTCATGAGTAACGTGATTGACGGAATGTCATTCCAGATCTTTCTGATGTTAGATACATACTTATGTATGTAAAATTTGCTCCACGGAATCGTTGATTGTTCCGAGATAAAAGTAGTCTCTATTTCCTATTCGGGACTGATTGACATAAAGATATATCTATCTCTGTGTCAATTTTCACCTAGATCCGTTTAGCTATTCTCGCATGATTGAGTAACAAATATCCAACCATCCACACTTTCGCATTTATAATAGTGGTAAGTTCTACAAGGTTCCCTTGCCAATTACGATGCTAATTGTTTGGAGAGCTGGTTCCTAATTGATACAATCGATCTATGAACGATAAAAACATGTTTTATTTTGAAGTTGTTATAATCATACTGACACTAAAATTTGTGTAGGCATGTTATTTTTAATTGACCTGCTGGTACCTACTAATGTATACTTCGAGCAGCGAATGGATTTGCTTTTTTATCTATAGTTATTTGGTACACTATTAAATAGAACAAGCTAGGGATTGAAATAACACTTTATATTAAAATTGGTGCATTTATCACACACGTGATAATCTCGTAAAAGTCTCAGTAGTCCCAACATAGTCTCTCAGATTTTGACCTTTTTTCACTGACAGTAAGTGCCTAGTGCGACTTCTCTTCCTTCTAATATTTCTTCTATTCAAGTATTACTTCTTGTTGATCTCCACTGTATACAATTCCGAACTGTACATCGTCATTAAATCGTCTGAAATTAAATTACAATTATTCAATTATTGATATTATAGCTTGTAGAAAAATCATATTACGATATTAAGGATTATATAAATGATAAAAAAGCTTGGGTGTGAATTGCTCTATCTCCATAGGTACTATAGTTTATTATTCATTTTATTCATTATGTGAGATGGTGATAACGAAAAAAAAGAAAAACCCCGGCTAAGTTTGTTGTGGGCTTCTTAGACCGGGGGGCGTTTGGAACCCTCATAGCTTTAGTTTTAAGTTAACGAATATAGTTATCACCATGAAATAACTACTATGTAAATTATTGACGCTTGCCTTTTTAAGGACTATTTGAATAAAGATTAGTTTGAATTTGAATTTGAATTTTGAATTTGTTTTAAAAGTGTAACAGATCCTTTATCTCGTTCACACATAACGTGATCCTGTTCTTTACTCTTCTAACATTGGCATGTTTTATCAGGCAGTTTGGTCGCTCTTAACGTCAGGCTGCATTAATACACGGCACCGACAATTTTGTAATTGTAATTGTGTCTGAATAAACGAGAATTGACCATAAACACAGTTCACGATAAAGATTATTAAAAGGGTTTAAAATATAAGTTGCCTTCATTTTTAATTAAGTTTGAAATTATATGATCCAGGGTTGATTATTAAAACTTTATTTTATACTTAACCAAAAGCATTCTACATTCAATCATTTATCAAATTTTTATTAAAATATGTGTTAATGCAATTATTTAACTACGCTGGCTATCCATCATCGATGATAGTAAACGAACGATCGGCATTTTTGCGATTAGATTGTCATTAATAATTAGGTGTAATTACCTAAGCCTATTAAAAATCTTTAACTTCATGAATATAATTTAGAATGAAGTACCTTAATGCGCCTAGCGATAGGAATTAAAATGTAGAATCTTCACGTAAGAAAAAGGCGTTATACGTAGTTCACTTAGGTCGAGAGTACTTCGGATATTATTTAAACCTTTAAACCTGGCCAAACCTAACCTGGCCTGGCTTGAAAGCGGTGATAGCCCAGTGGTTAGGGCGTCAGCCTCCTAATCAGAGGTCGGCGGTTCGAATCCGGGCACGCACAGAGGTGCGTGCCCGGATTCGAATAGTTAGAGTTAGAGAGTCGGATAGTTAGAGAACTATTCGGAGTTATGTGCGTTTTTTAAACAATTAAAATATCACTTGCTTCAACGGTGAAGGAAAACATCGTGAGGAAACCTGTACGCCTGAGAGTTGTCCATAATGTTCTCAAAGGCGTGTGAAGTCTGCCAATCCGCACATGGCCAGCGTGGTGGACTATGGCCAATACCTTCTCATATTGAGAGGAGACCCGTGCTCTGTAGTGAGCCGGTAATGGGTTGATCATGATGATGATGATGATGAAAACCTGGCCATACTTATTAAGCTGATGTGTTAGTTAAATGATCCTTTTTTCTGATAGACAATATTACATTATAATCAATGAAACGCGAAAAGTTGAGACATAATTTATTAAAATGTAACGCATGTCTAAGGAGTATGAAGGGAAAGTTTAACACGCATACAGACCGAATGGACATCCTAAGTAGAAGACTACACAAAAAACCTAACCAATATGCAGTTAAAATAATACGCATTATTGAACAAAAATATTTATTGCAATAAACTAAATCACTGAATTAAATGAAAATGCCGATTCCAGCAAGCACCTCTAAGCACTTTAACAAATTAAATAGCAGTACAATTATAGTAACAAATTATAAAACTTGATACAACGCAGTACTTTCCTAATAAATATCGACAACTAGATATTTACACTTGCTGTAATGGCAGCCATAACTTAAACTAACAATCACCTTAACCCTTTCGTTTGAGAAAGTTTTAACACAAGTAAAAAGTCAAAGAATACATATATTTTTTTACATTGAGAGACAACTTGGTGGTTAAGTTTCTTTAGGAGACCCACTGCTGGACATCGCCCGTTTAATGCGATTTGGTGGGTTTTATTAATCAATTTATGACTTTAAGGTAACGGACCGACAGTTTTACCAGCTTAAAGTACGGAGGTATGTCAAGGTCAAAGTAAGCCCTTCAGTTATCGACA
Organism: Lasiommata megera; assembly: GCA_928268935.1. Lineage (NCBI taxonomy): Eukaryota > Metazoa > Arthropoda > Insecta > Lepidoptera > Nymphalidae > Lasiommata > Lasiommata megera. Next base: position 10,859,463 of record OV743326.1, read on the forward strand.
TGGGTTAAGGTTATTTCGACCACCGTAATCATATAATTTACACTAATTCACACCACCATAATTCTACGACCTTTTAATGAGATAAGTTATCTAAAACATAAGAGCCGCCATTTTGTTTTTTTTTAAATTACGGTACCACATTGTTTTGTTTAAATTACACATAGACTCGCACTTTACCATAATCTCACCTGATCGAAAGTTAATGTGGACTAATATGAGACGCGCTTGCCTAGATGATCGAGTCTATTCACTTGTTAACCTTGTGTTGTTCTTCGTCTTGTTCAAAGTACCATCCCAGGCGGTAATAATCAGGAAACACCGAACTTGCGTGGGAATGTTTATCATAAATACTTTGACTGTTAAATACCTTTACTTTGCTTTCATACTGGTAAGGTAAAAACTAAACGCTTAATAGCAAATATTAATATTTATTATTTTGTAATCGAAGATAGTTACTTCGGCGGCCATCAATATTCAGTTCATTTTGTTCTCAATCGAGCAAAGCACTAAATAAAGGAAATTAAGTTGTTCCAAAAGGACAAGAGAACTTCAGCCGCGCTTCCTAGATTTCTAAAACAAGTTGATTTGCATACCGGTGTAATGAGAAATAACATTAATATGGATTTCAAGACTGTAACGACGTCTCCAAATTGGCTCTCAATAAAATAGGGTTTTGATTTGCTGTTCTAAAATAAGATATCCGAATAAGGCTCCAGAATCGGTCGCGCGCATTTTAACAGTATAATTATACTAGCATATTATATAATTCAATCTTCCTTCATGACTAACATTAGCTTAACCGGGCCTAACTTAGCAAGTTTCATGATAAATAAGTACCACCCTACCGTTCGAGCTATTGAGCATGTCGACTTTTTCACGCGCAGTTAAAAAAGTTCGATGAAAAGAAATGATCTCTAGATGCGAGAGTTGCAGTCAATATAAGTGCACTTTGTTCTAAAGCTGTACTATTGTTTTATATCACAATGATTTATGATAATCCGCTATACATACACGAACTTCTGCTTTAAAACAAAATACATTTGGTCCACTAAACTTAAAAGTGTCGATACTGAAAAAATTCAAAACATATGCACACTTCCATAAGCGCTGCCTGAAAAAGTCGTCACGAGCAACGCACTTTTGAATAATTCACAAAATATTACCTGTTAACTTTACTGTCATGACATCAGATTCTTTAAACATATAAAATACAAACTGCATGTTATTATATAAGAAAGCATAGAGGTAATTCATACGAATCTAGTCTAAATCATCAGCCTCAGGAGTCGCTATAGGAGCTCGTTGCACCGTAGTTGATGGCGTATTTATAATAGGAGGGCCATCTTCGCTCTCCGCACTTCCAACTCGTCTACGGTCTAAAGTTAAACTCTCAACTTTATCAAAGTTCGAGTTAGTGGTGTTATCATGTTTTGCTCTACCGGGCAAATTATTTCTTTCACTATCAAGATTGATCGTAGCTGAATTACTACTTCTAATCACCTTGATATCGTCATCAGATTTCTTTCTTTTGATCTCTTGAATATTTATAGCTTTTTCAACGGATGATGCTAAGACGTTTGGTTTATCTGCATTTATAATAGGTTGATTAATGGGAGTTGTCACAACTCTTTCTTCAGTTTGGTTGACTGCGGTGGTATCGGCACTTGGTGCTGTTGTCTGTGTAGTTGTGATTCCAGTGGACACTACATCTCCAGTATGAGTGGTGTTCGTTTGGGCTGTGGATACAGAGGGCGATGTCTGAGTCACAGTAGACTGGACCGTGTTCTGAACGGTTTGCGTTGTTGACTGAGTAGTTGGCGGCGTAGCTTGCGTACCTGTACCAGGAGCGTTATGATACGCGGCACCGCTCGCTAAGGCAGCTATTCCCGCGAGGCCCATCATTCCACCCATACCGTGATGGGTCCGTAACAGAAGTTGTTGTAGTTGCGCTTGCTGTAGTATTACCGGCAGCTCGTAGTGATGGAAGAAGTACAACATGGAGTGCTGTAACAAGGAAAAAGTTATATTTTAAACAAGCAATTTAACACACGTACATTAATTAATGTCTGATTCTAGTGGCTATTTTGTTTAATAATTTTGTATGAGACAAATAATCCTGTAAAAATTATCTAAACACAACTACCACTATATACTGTTATTATTGTTACTTTATCGATGGGTTTATTCGGTTGGTTTATGTACAACAATTGCTATGAGTTCTCTAATCACAGGAGCGTTTGGCAACTTCAATTATATTTCAGAAACATTTTAAAATGAACTACAATATTTTGTGAATCATATAGATTTACAAATGGAACAATTTGTGAATGATATCAATACAAAGTGGAGATTAAATACATGCAGGAATGAAATTGGGATGTTGTACGGCCTTAATTAACATGACCTAACGAATCTGCCCAATGATCATCGCCACGGCAAATATAAAAAGGGATCAAACGTTTGAACGGTATTTAATGGAGAGAGGTGCCCTTTTATACATCCATTAAAAACGTTTTGAGATTTACCTTAACCCTGTTTAAAAGGTACGTGAACAAAAAACGAGGTCTCATTATCAATTTTTTCGATCGTTCAGAGTCGGCTTTATGGCAATATCTACATCGAGATCGCCATAAAAGAAAAACGAGATGGATTGAAAGTTAAATATTCCAAAGCGCCTAAAACTAGAATATTTAAATTCTAATAATTTTACCAAACTCACGCAGTAAAGCGAGACGCCGCCGTCAGCATTGGCCTCCTTCAAGCACATAAGAAACCCACCGCTAATTGAACATCACAAGACATCCAGTTAACTCGTGCGAAAAAATTTCATCCTGGTACGAAGCAAGGACGCGCAATAATTGCATTTCATCAGGCATGTTAGATGACTAGCGCAAGCCTAACGCATATTAAAATCACCCAGGACACGACTTTTGAAATGTGAACATCATCATCATCATTTCAACCGATAGACGTCCTCTGCTGGACATAGGTCTTTTGTAGGGAGTTCCAATGGCCACGGTCTTGGGCCGCTTGTATCCAGCGGCTCCCTGCGACTCGTTTGATGTCGTCTGTCCACCTTGTTGGGGGTCGACCAACGCTACGTTTACCGGTGCGGGGTCGCCATTTCAGCACCTTGGGACCCCAACGACCATCGGTTCTCCGAGCAATGTGCCCCGCCCATTGCCACTTCAACTTCGCAACTCGCTGAGCTATATCGGTAACTCTGGTCCTTCTACAGATCTAATGTGAACATGTATATACAAAAATGATATCTAACCTAAGCTCTGTGTAAGTAGATCAAATTTTACGACGCCCGGATTGTAGGGCGGTCGGTGAGCCGCAGTTTGTGTAGCTAAGTGTAAACTATGATTAGCAAGAGATCTGCAAGATTACTCCACTTTACTGCGCTTCCATCGCCGTTGATCCTTGTTTACTTAGGACTTTCTGCGAGGTAGCTAGCTAGCTAGCTGAACCATTTATTACGGGGCCTTGTGAATTGTAACGCAAAATCATAGCAGTTATAATAACATGAAAGAATTATTAATGCGTGACAGATGACTTAGTAGGTATTGGTAACGTTCCGTTGTATAGAATTTCTAAACTAAACAGAATTTCTAGGTATGAAAAACTAGTGATGTCTTGTTCAACAACGGATTTAGTGAAAACAGGAGTGTACTACATTTAGAACTGTAACACTAGAATTTGTTAAGTATAAATTTTTGTGTACACAATCAGAACCAATCATATAGCTCATATATAAACTATAATATATAAACCTTGAGATAAAGGTTTACATATTATAGTTTATATTTATTTATTTATCTCCACTTATTCTAGCTTATCAGGATAAAAATCTATTTGCTAGAGTAGCCTTACATAAAAGTATATATATATATATATATATATATATATATATATATATATATATATATATATATATATATAAAAATTGCCTACATTTAAATATTCCGGTAATATATCATCCATGAGACTCTTGTGAGTTCACTCAGATTACAACTGAATAGGTCCAGCCTCTCTGTGACATATATTATCATCTGTCGTCAAATGACATCAACGTCTGACTACGCGGTCCAGATACAGATTCTATAAGATAGAATATTTATTAAAAAAAAAAAAACTTTATTACAAAAACCAAACAAGCAGTATGTTAATAAGGCGTAGTTTTAAAATGAATATGGCGTAGGTCCAGATTGCAGGCGCGTCACGTAGTTCGCGAAGCGCGAGTTCGTGAAATATGATTTTTATTAATAAGGTGCCACGCTCGATGATTATAAGATAAGCCCCACTTTGCATTCCGTAGAGCCTTCCTGTTTGTCGACTCCCCCACTCTGTAATCTGACAGAGCGCCGTTCCCCTTGACGAATATCGCGAAATGTGCCTCTAGATTATTTTCGCGTTGTGCCATTTTGGCAAAATAAATAAAGTAAATAATTAATCTTCGACTTCGAATAGCACCAGAGTAAGATAAACATACGGTATCTGTTACGTAGCATAAAAGAAAAATCGCCATTTAATTAAGGTTACACCGGAAACATTTGGGTAAATAATTGGTCATTACTTATAACAATCAAAGCTCAGACATTCAGTGATGGGATACACCGTATAATGAGCACCTACATCCGGCTTAGTTAAATACACAAATAAAATCTGTACACTATTTGGTGTCTTCATATTATTACCTTAACAAGAATGTATCTTTCGCTCGCCGAACTGAACATCCCCATTTGTTATCGCAATTGTATTTATGAGATAATTACATCCTGTCTCCGATGTTCTGTAATTGTCAGCTATCAGAACATTGTTAGTGTCGCTTACAGATTCAACGAGCCGGTCTGCCTACGTACGGTTCAGATTCTAGCGCACCGAATATACTGTAAGCTAGAAGAGCTCACATTTTCACTCACATGTACACATTATTTGTATCGTTACGCTATAATTTCCTTTTCTTTTTTTAAACCACTACAAGTTAGCCCTTAACGGCAATCTCACCTGATGGTAAGTGATGATGCAGTCAAGATGGTAGCGGGCTTACCTGTTAGGGGCACGGTAAACCCACACTCTAATTGGTTTCTACGCGACATCGTGCCGGAACGCTAAATCGCTGGGCGACATGTTTTTGACGGTAGGGTGGTAACTAGCCACGGCCGAAGCCTCCCACCAGACCAGACTCGAGACGGGAATCGAACCCAGGACCTCCAACTTTAAAATGCAACAGCACACGCGCTGCGCCACGGTGGTCGTCAAAATTAAATAATTTTATGTACACGAGTTTATTATAATTTATAAGTTTAAGCTTTTAGCTCTATTCTATAGGAGCTGATAACATGTAGGCACTCTCTCGGGGCCATAAACTATAGTATCCAAAGAATCACAACTACTAGATCAATAAAGGCATTTATTTATACGGTACAATTGCATAAGTACATGTTCATTCTTAAAACTCATATCTGTCAGTCGGCCGACTCCACAGCGTGTTGTTTGCTTCCGCTCGCCGGAAATCAACCCCCAACTACTTCCGTGAGTCCCCCCCGTACGCCTCTTCGTTTTTGATATTTATTTACGGTACAAGTATTGTTTTACTGGATAATACTTCCTGCCTACTTCCTGCTCATAACGACGTCAACTTGATGGCTGAATAGTTTGCATGTGCCGTATAATGTTGTCGAGTAACTAAGTATGAGTAAACTACATCTATATTTTTCTTACTTTTTTTATCTTTTCTTACTTTTATTGTTTGTTACACTTTCACGCAGCACGAGAGATTTTTTGTTTCTGGACCGGATTGTTACGCAAAATTCTACAAAGAATTGAATTACGCATGGTTTTTTTGAAGTACTAGATCTAAAATAATGCCGCATGCTAATTCATATTTTGATCTTGAATTACTGGTCTTGAAAACATTTGATATAAAAAATATAAGCTTTTGAACTTTTTACGCATAACACCGGTTCAAAGTCATAGTAAATTTGTTTGTTTGTCTAACTACGCAGCAACTTTCACGTTTAGAACATTAATAGGAAACTAGTGATACAGTACAGGAGAAAAATACATTTTTTGATAAAGTTGGTTATTAAGAATAATTACGATTAACCAATTGTTCGGAGCGTCAATTTTTGATATTTTCGTAAACTACGAGTAGTTCCACCTATTTACTTATTCCAATGTTGTTACTGAAAGTGAAACTGAAAAAATCCAAAAAGCCTGATACTATTTATATTATCAATTACGTGTACCTACTTCCTATGAATTATGACTATTTATACAACACAGTTTATACTTCTGCTGGATCATCGTTATCATGTGTTTAAGCTTCTTGTATTATATTTTTTCTAATAAAAAATCTCTTATATTTGATCTTATCTTTTATATTTGATTGCAGAGTTAGCATATAAAAGAAAAACACCAAGGAATATTTGAACAGACAGTGAAATGGCGGAACAACTTTCCTTCATAATTAATTATATAAAAGTCGACAAAAAAACATTTTAGATATACGACGCATATCACCTTTAATCTCTACGTGCGTCGCGTTACGTCCAATTAACGTATGATGGGATGATTTGCTGCCGTGCGAAGGAATACAAACAAACACACTTTCACACTTAAAACATTGCTAGGGATAAAAACCGGGAAGCATTTCAACAGACAGTGAAATGGCGGAATGATATTGCCTTCATAAATAATTATAAAAATAAAAGTCGACCAATAAATAATTTATACGACAAATATCGCCCCTAATCTCCACTCGCGTTGAATTTGGCAAGGTGACGCGCGCAAAGAGTGGCAAGTCATAATAACGTATGGGGACGTGATTTGTTGACAAATGCTCGGGGCCCGCGCCTCCTCGGATAAGAGGCTTTCTGCTTTAGTTTAAAAATAATAACCACGAGGTTGAGAGGTGGAATGGCACAGTTCAACACAAAGTATAGCTATTTTACTTAATGCCTGGGTATCCAAGTTATACTACTTGGTCTTATCAAAAAATATTTTAATATCTATATAATGTAAGCTGTGATAGCCTAGTGGTTATGACGACCGCCTCCTAATCAGAGGTCGGGGGCTCGAACCCGCGCACGAACCTCTAACTTTTCGGAGTTATGTGCGTTTTTAAGCAATTAAAATATCACTTGCTTCAATTTGTGAAGGAAAACATCGTGTGAGGAAACCTGCACGCCTGAGAGTTCTCCATAATGTTCTCAAAGGCGTGTGAAGTCTGCCGTTCCGCGCACCGCCAGCGTGGTTGACTATGGCCAAACCCTTCTCATATTGAGAGGAGACCCGTGCTGTGTAATGGGCCGGCAATGGGTTGATCATGATCACGATGATAATGATGATAATGTAAGCAGTGTAGTATAATATAGACAACTCGCAAATTATTTGTTGAGAAATTGTAATCATTTATCAAAATTATATATCAGTATACTCACAAAAATTAGATTTAAGTTAATAACAATCGGCACAATCAATGAGAATTATGAGTTCAAAATTGTAGATTTATATTGAATTTCATTTCGTGAGTGCGGTGCATAAAGATTCCCTAATGACGTTTTTTTTTTTATTTATGGACTAGTATGCTATATTTATGTATGTAAGCAAGCATTTAGGATAGTATTATCTTAATTTCATTCCTAAGAGAGTTATAAACCCTGATAGGAGATGAAAGTATCTAATCAATTCCGTAATTATATCTTTGCAGTAATTACGTATTATGCATATGCAGTAACGGTCAAAATATATTTCAATTATTTTATTACCGATTAACGTTAGTTCCTCAAATTGTTACTATATCTAGTTTTCCACCTTTCTAAACCTATGCATTTGCGAACCAAAAAATTGTCAACGCAAATACAAAAGAAGACGTAACGAAAAGTTTTATTTTGTGTAGTGACAATTTTTGTGTTTGATGGCACTATGAGTAGACTAGGTAACTAACTAACCCCCTAACAGGTTAGCCCGCTACCATCTAAGACTGCATCATCACTTACCATCAAGTGAGATTGCCGTCAAGGGCTTACTTGTAGTGGATAATAATAATAAAAAAAATTGAATGTATAATGACTCGCAGTGAGGTTTTGGAAAGAAGCGATAACAACAGCGTAAATTTTCCATTAAATGAGTAAATAAAGTAAGAAATATCCAGGCAATTTATAAAACGTGCGGTTTTCGTGATATACCGCTGCAAATATTTTCTACTTGTGTGCGCAAAATCTCGACTCATGATCCCTACGGCCGCTCGTCTCGACCCTGTGACCTGTCTTTTTGTTGCCCTGTCAGCACTATTCTATTTATATTTGGCTCACAATCTGACAGTTCATTTTTATATCATAAGTATTAAGGTTGAGTATACTTTTTTTTTTCGGACTATCTTCTAGCTGTACTCACCCTATTGGATGTCACAGCGTAAGCGGGCCGCTTGGCGAGCCTCGGAAAGAAGTTCCGCCAGGAGAAATTTTGAGCCACCAAAAACCAAGGGAACGTCTGTCCAAGGGCGCTTCCTTTGAGGCCGAACCTCGGCTTAGGCGACGTTTGGGATAACAGGGTGGTCGGACGGTGAGTGGTCCGTACGTCTCAGAGGCCGTGGATGGAGCCTACGTCCGTATGACGTATGATAGCGGGGACCTCGTCTTCGCCGGCGAAGACGGTGTGCAGCGTATGATTGTGTGGTCGTAGGTGATACGAATATGTTGTCAGTGTCATGAAGGATATGTTTAGGTCTCCTCTTTCGGAGAGGAGCGCTTAGGTCGGGGGAGTAAAAATAAGCCGCAACTACGAGAAGGTTGGGGTGTCGGATTGATTGAGTATACGGAATTCCCAACCAAGTATGACTTATTTAATCTACCTCCATCTACCTCCATATAAATATAACTTATACAGTGCGGAGAGTACAAAATAACACAGAAAAAAGTTGTGACGAAGTTGCACTTTTAATGCCTACACCAAAAACATAAATACCATTTGTATAGGAAATCATGCGATTGCAACACTCCGCAATCTATAAAGATACGCACCGATACCGAATATAGTTAAAATTAATATTAATTAATTTGGTACATAACATTGAATATAGACTATGTAATTATTGAATGCTCTAATTTGTGAAGTAGGAAGAACAATCGTGAAAAGTCCTAAGAAAATTCCAACGTTGATTACAGTTTTCGTTAAACCGTTATGTATATATACCTTTTTTTTATAAATTAAGGATTTTATTAATCTACCGTCTTTAATTATCTGACATCGTAATCGTCTTAGAAAATTACAAAAATACTTTAGGCTTGTTGTTATAACCTGGCGCATTTAAACATTATCCACGAAACTAAAAACTATGCGGCGTATAACAAAAGAAAAAACACTTAATTGTGGTAATGAAACCCTATGGTACCCATTTTATCTATATACGTATGGTTAACATTTCGCCAATAATAACGTAATTGGCAATAGCGAGGCGAAAATTTTTTGATGACTTCCGTGGTGCCATGCGTGCGCTGTCGCATTATAAAGTTGGAGGTCCTGGGTTCGATTCCCGGCTCGAGTCTGGGGTGGGAGGCCTAGGCTGTTGGCTTGTTACCACCCTACCGACAAAGACGTGTCTTCAAGCGATTTAGCGTTAGCACGATGTCGCGTAGAAACCGTGAGTTTAGTATACCCCTAACAGGTTAGCCCGCTAACATTCTAGACTGCATCATCACTTACCAGGTGAGATAGCCGTCAAGGGCTCACTTGTAATATAAAAAATAAAAATAAAAATTGGCCCCTTAATTTTTTTATAAATCTAAATATTCGCAATAAACAAGTTCTTTCAATCACGAAGAAAGAGCGCTGCAAATATTGTTTTTTAACGGCCCCGTATTATTAATAAGCATTAAATTGCAGCGAAGAGCTAATATCGTGTTGAATAAACAGTTTGTCTAACTGAACATGGCTCCAGGCGCGGCCTTCATCAAAGTGGCCTGAATAAATATGACATCTGTGCTCTCAACTGCAGTGTAGTGTATCACTAGTGTGGGTTTTTATGTGCAAGTGGTTTCTACGTGCGACAAATAATAACCCACCAACGGGGCATGTCGCTGCAAGCTACAATTCGGTTCACCGAAACAAATTCGGAGACAGATACCGAGAGCATATGGATAATGCTAGAAATTATTGGCGATAATCAAATTAAGAAAAGAATTGGTCTCTGTGTAGTCTATATGCCCCCACCAGTTAAATCTGATATTCTTAACAGGTTTCTAGAGAGTGTAGAAAATGTAACAAACCTTGTTGATGATTTACTAGTATTAGGAGACTTTAATTTGGGTTTTATCGAGTGGTGTGGTAATAAAAATTGCTTATATATGACTCCAAGAAATTATAACAACACTCTTGGATATGCTTTAGTAGACTTTATGGCTGTTAACAATCTACACCAGTTTAACTGCATCAGTAATTGTAACGATAGACACTTGGATCTGGTACTAAGCAATTTCACTAATATTAATGTAGTGAAGCCTCCCGATTTACTGAGTAAACTGGATGCACACCATCCTCACTTACTCATAAGAGTTGATTTCACTCGCACATCCTATCTACGGTCTAAATGTCGTATTGATTACAATTACTTTAAAGCTGATTACGATACTATTGTACGGAAGCTAAAGAATACTGATTGGGTGCAAATTTTTTCAGATTGTAAGGATGTTAATGCCATGGTCGATATGTTTTATGACTGTCTATGCCAAATTATCGAACTATCAGTTCCAAAGCGGATACAAAGATCATCAAAGTATCCAACTTGGTTCAACAAGAATTTAATTCGCCTGTTATCAGAAAAAGATAAACTTCATAAAAAAGTCCATAAATACAATAACCCTAGGGATAAATTTGAATTTCAAATTCTAAGAAGCCGCTGCCATAAACTTTACAATATTTGTTATAAAAATCACAAACATGATGTGGAGTCAAATATTCACAAAAACCCAGGTTACTTTTGGAAATATTTTAAACAAAAAAAGAAATGTGAATCATCTTTCCCAGCATCGATGAAACTAGACAACAAAGTTGGTAACTCGGGTACGGAAATAGCGAATCTTTTTGCCAATCACTTCTCATCAATCTACACCCAATTAAGTAATCATAAAGTAATGATTAACTTGCAGCAAAATAGTAACATTCCACATTTGGGCCCGCTTAAATTCCTTGAAGCTGATGTCTTAAAAAAAATTAAAGCCTTAAATATACAAAAGGGTGCCGGTCCTGACAGCCTACCCCCTATTTTTGTTAAGCGTTGTGGTCCAGGAATTGCTTTACCACTGACTCTAATAATTAATCGTTCCCTGGATGAAGGCATTTTTCCCGAAGAGTGGAAAAAAGCACGAATCGTGCCAGTTTTTAAGAAGGGGGATCAAATGGATGTAAAGAACTACCGTCCTATTTCAATTTTATCCTGTTTCTCAAAACTATTTGAGAGTCTTGTGCACCCCATCCTCGCCAAGCACCTTAATCGATTTTTAGCAGACTCTCAGCATGGTTTCAGGAGCGGTTTATCCGTGCAAACTAACCTGTCTGATTTCACTTCAGATGTTTTAGGTGAGGTAGATAAAGGGCAGCAGATCGATGCCATTTACACAGATTTCAGTAATGCATTTGATAAGGTCGATCACCGAATACTTCTACATAAGCTTTCCCAGTACGGAATTTGTGCTTCCTTAATAAAATGGTTTGAATCGTATCTGAACCAAAGACCACAGATTGTTGCAGTAAATGGCTTTGAGTCTGAGAGGTACATTGCTCGTTCTGGAGTGCCGCAGGGTTCTCACTTGGGACCTTTGTTGTTCTTGGCTTTTATAAACGACATAACTTTCCAGATAAAACATAGCAAATGCTCTCTCTTTGCCGACGATTTAAAAATTTATAAAATAACGAAATCCGTTGACGACATTAAATTCATCCAGGAAGATCTTGATAGAATTGTTAATTGGTGTGACGTCAATAGTATGACCCTTAATGTTAATAAATGTTTTCATGTCAAATATACCAGAAAAAAAAAACCACTTGTGTCTAGTTATTATATAAGAAACGTGGTTCTGCAAGAGTTACCTGAAATCAAAGACTTAGGGGTCACTATTGACAGAAAATTAACATTTACTACTCACATAAATAAAACTGTAATAAAAGCCGCGCAATCTCTTGGATTTCTTAAGCGCACCACAAAAGGGTTCTCCCAAAAGACAAAAATGATACTATACAATGTTTTTGTAAGGAGCTGCCTCGAATTCGCCAGTGTGATATGGAATCCCTCCTATATCGTTCACTCCCAACGCATTGAAAGCATTCAACGAGCTTTCACAAGGCATCTCGCATTCCATGCCACTGGCATCTCGCACAGACAGCCTTACAATCAACGACTAGCTGAGTTGGAAATGATGTCTCTTCGCAGCAGGCGGGTATTACTAGATCTATGCTTTTTGTATAAAATAATGAATAATAAAATACAGTGTACCAGCCTGCTTGATCGGATATCGTTATCATTATCGGCTCCCAGTAGATATCGCCGTCACTGCAACCATCCAACCCACGAGACCTTTTATATACCCCCGGCAAAAACGCACCTCGGCAACCAAGCTCCCATGATTCGCATTTGTGCTAGATATAATGAAACATCTCGGACTGTACCTGGCATTGACATATTCCACGACACGTTTCCTGTGTTTAGAAAGAAACTCATCGATCATCTATTGCATGATCGGTGAGTCTCCTATCGCTTAATAATTTTAATAATTTTAATTTTAATATATTCAAAATGTGTAGACTGTTATTTAATTTAATTTAATTTAATTTGTTATTGTGTTTTATTTTAATTTAATTCTTTTGTGGCCTAATTTGTTCTTTTGTGGCCGTTTTCATGTACCTTTGCAGTCAATGTTGTATACACTTGTAACTGATATGCATACAGGTGAATGTGACACTTTTGTATGCTAAAATGTATATTTTTGTGTGTATATTGTAAGTGTATTTAAAATAATAAAAAAAAAAAAAAAAAAAAAAAAAAAAAAAAAAAAAAAAAAAAAAAAAAAAAAAAAAAAGCGGAACGTAGATGATGGGATCTTGTATTTTATGACGTCCTACGAAAGGAGATTCCATCAGGCCGTATGCTCAAAAAGGAAACAGGTGAGAACAATTTCTAGTGAAATCATATATTGCACAAAATATTAGGAGCCGCGTGCGACGTCACGAAGGCAGTTACGTCAAGAGTTTACGAAGACAACGACATGCGACGTGGCTGCGAGTGGGTTATAGAACTGAAGCGTCATCTCGCCTTCCACATTGGCACACCGAAAGTATCATCGCAACATACAAAATAGAATCTTTCGAATTAAAAGTAAAATATGTTGCACTAACTTCTGTGTTCAATTTTCAAAAGCAAATCATATTTCACTTTAAATGGTCCTAAATTCATATAGTTATGATGATATATATTCATAACTAGCTGACGCCCGCGATTTCGTCTGCGTTGAGTTAGTGTGTTTGTTTGTCTTTCAATCACGAAGCAATAGATTACTAACCCGAATTACTTGAAATAATTACTGAATAAACATTAAAGTATCTCCTTACTAAAAAAAAACAAGAATGACTGAAATCGGATAATGATTCGTTGGTGGGAGAAGTTGTGGGAGACGCCCGAGACGTGATGGCACAGGCGGTGGCATGCGCGTGAGCTGCGCGCGGTACTGGACAGTACTCGGACATTGCAACATTACTTTATTTCTCTTTCTAAAATAAAAGCCTTTTTGTAAAATAAAAGCCTTTTTCTAAAATAAAAGTAGCCTAAGTTACTCCTTATTACATTAGCTACCTGCCAATAAAAGTCCCGTAAAAATCGGTCCAGCCATTTCAGAGATTAGCCGGAACAAACAGACAGACAGACAAAAATTGAAAAAAAATTTATGTTGGTGTATGTACCGTATACATATTCATATGCATGTAGTAAAAAACGGTTATTTCAATATTACAAACAGACACTCCAATTTTATTTATTTGTACAGATTAACAGAAAAATATTATATTTTGATTCACCGGTAGAGTAAATTATTTCCTTGTGCAATAAAGTTTATATAAAAACATAGTGAGATCTAGATAATAGTTTGTATAACGATCTGCCGATTACTATTATAAGCGGTTTATATTACACGGGGGGAAAAAATCTTGCCTAACAAGTGAGAATTTTAATGGTTTAAGTATTTTGTGTTTGGTTCCAATAAGAAAATTATAGTACCGATGAACATACCCACCTACATGTTACCATAAGGTTAAAAAGACTAAAGACTACAACCTACTACATTCACATAAAAAAAAGTTAATTCAAAAATGTTTAAGCTTAATTTGTATGATACTAACTTGTATGAAGAGCCAGGAGGTGACGAGGGCGAGGCTGCTGTACTGACCGTTGAAGCGGTAGTGGTAGGCGTAGAACGAGAAGTGGTACAAGTAGAAGAACCTGTGGGCAATAAGAAAACATGTGTAAATAGTAATCAAAATCAAAATAGTAATAAATATCTCGACAAAACTCGTTAAAAAGTTTTCATATATGATTGTTTCAATGCACTAATCTCGAGCTTATTTGATAGCCTTGAGAAGCTTATTTAACGGCTCGATACTAAAAGCAGTGGCATCGAAGTTACTGATATAGGTACTGGGTACTGCGTGTGTCTATGAATTTGTTGGTTAAAGAAATAATTGCGGTCGAGTGCACAAGTGTTCCCGTGACCCAGCCACCAGGCGACGCGAAGGAGCATCGCTGGGTTTTAGTGGGTATTCTGGTCGCCAGTCTGGCCGCAGAGGAGTCCTATATCATCATCATGATCAACCCATTACCGGCTCACTACAGAGCACGGGTCTCCTCTCAATATGAGAAGGGTTCGGCCATAGTCCACCACGCTGGCCATGTGCGGATTGGCAGACTTCACACGCCTTTGAGAACATTATGGAGGACTCTCAGGCTTGCAGGTTTCCTCACGATGTTTTCCTTCACCGTTGAAGCAAGTGATATTTTAATGTTTTAAAAACGCACATAACTCCGAAAAGTTAGAGGTGCGTGCCCGGATTCCAACCGCCGACCTCAGATTATTAGGCTGACGCCCTAACCACTAGGCTATCATAGCTTCAAGTCATACCGTCGTATCATATACGGGACGGGATATACGGGATACGTAAACGCATTTCCCAGCGGAATAAAATAAGGTTAAAGAAATAATGTAAGTTTTTCGCATTGTATAACGAAACGGTGTTGGCGCCGGGTAAGCTTTCATCACATAAAGAGGCGGTATATTGTTCCTGGCCGGCGCGGAGGCGACCATATCGAATATCCCACTTGTCAAGCGAGGTTATATAATATTCCTAGAATATCAAACTAATGTTACAAGGCGATAGGTTGTATACGTAAGTACATCTATATAAAAGCGAGAGGTCACTGACGTACTTACTTACTTACTGACCGTCCGACCCCCCCGTTATACCGTCCGATCCCCCGTTATCCCCGTTATCACTTCAGAGCACTGCTCTAATCACAATATACGAACGGTTTGGCCATAGTCCACCAATCTGGCCATGTGCGGATTGGCAGACTTCACACGCCTTTGAGAACATTATGGAGAACTCTTAGGCATGCAGGTTTCCTTCACCGTTGAAGCAAGTGATATTTTAATTGCTTAACAACGCATATAACTCCGAAAAGTTGTGACCGGGATCGAACCCCCGACCTCTTAGTAGGAGGCGGACGAGGACTTTTTTCCTAATACTACCTATATAATGAAATACAGCATTTGTTACTTTGGAATGACAAAGCTTTCGAATGGTCGAAGAAATCTCGTGGTCGAGCCAGTAAATTCTGAGTTCATCAATTACATATAAACAAATATACAAAATGTTTCCTGTTTACAATTATACTGTGGATTTTAATTTATTAATGTGTGCAATTTATCGGACGATCATATGACTTTTTTTTTTGTCATATCAACGTCCGACCGTCCGTAGAGATTAGTGCTTAAACAAACTATTAATATAAATATATGACGAACACAATATCGGCCTCAGATCCTTTATATACACTATAGAGATTTGGTCGGTTGTCGCGGATTATAGCTAATTAAGCTTAATGTTCATCATATTGATATATATGACACAAATAATACAGCTTCATATTCAACCACTGTTTTAATTAGCAACGAAGGCGGTTTTATATTATTGCAATATGTACGAGTATATCACATTATTTCATCATCATCATCATGATCAACCCATTACCGGCTCACTACAGAGCACGGCTCCTCTCAATATGAGAAGGGTTTGGCCATAGTCCACCACGCTGGCCATGTGCGGATTGGCAGACTTCACACGCCTTTGAGAACATTATGGAGAACTCTCAGGTGTACAGGTTTCCTCACGATGTTTTCCTTCACCGTTGAAGAAAGTGATATTTTAATACTTTTAAAAACGCACATAACTCCAAAAAGTTAGAGGTGCGTGCCCGGATTCGAACCGCCGACCTCTGATTAGGAGGCTGACGCCCTAACCACTAGGCTATCACCGCTTCACTTTTATTATATTATTTATCCCCTATAATTTCTTTACTCGCGGACTTGTGCCGCGTCTCTCTCCAGCTCACTAAGATCTTGGGAGCGACTTGACTAGATTTATATATCTGCCCCACCAGCACTGCGTTTTCATTAGCGGATTTTTTGTTGCACCTTTTTTGTATCGTCTGTACTGTCTATCGGTTCTTTAGTATAAGCTCCACGCATTACTAAATTAGCTTCGCAATTCGTTGACATTTATGGCTGATTATGATTTTTCTCCCCCTCTACTCATTCAAATCATGTTTGATACAGAGATATTCCGAAGTTTTCGACTTCTCCCACACCGGCTGTCAATTTGCTCTAATTAAAAAAAAAACCATACAATAATTAATATTTATTTTAATATTAAAAAATTCTGGCATCGTCACAATTCTCAGCGTATTGGCACGAGTAGACTACTTATTTGTAATCATACAATATCATTTGGTAAGGCGGCACTAGAACACCTCTTAAAAGTAAAGAAATAAATTCACACACACAATAACATGTGTACGCACACACTGACACACGTGCATGTGTAAATGTGGTATCAATTTAGATAAATATAGGTAACTTTTTAATGTAAACTATTACTTGAATATAAATATTTTACAATGTCATATTGTAATTCAAAGTGTATAATAAAGTATGTAAATACATACATAGATAGCATTTTTTTTTAAAGAGCAACACAGCTTAACAACCCCTCGCGAGACCATTCGAGGCTCGTATATTTCAGCCATTAGGTTCGTTATCTCCTTATTTCGGATAAATTCCCACTGTACGGAACAAGCGGCGCCCGGTAGAGAGAGGGAAACGTCACCTCGTTATCTGGAAAAGGTTGCAACGTTATTTGAAATCGATATTCACTGAGAAACATATTTTTCTCCGGCTGCCAAGGTAAGAGGATGCTCCTTTGTACGATTCTCTTTGTCGGCGGAAAGCTCGTGTGAAGAGGCGTGATCCCCTCTCGCATTATAAGTAGGCGCCAATTAGCCAAGGTACGTTCGCCGGGTAAAAATGTATCTTCGATTTTAATACCCTCAGTGTAGGAAGAATCATAATGATACCACTTTGAACAGATTACAGCAATAACAGGCTACGTTGTTATTTCGAAAATATATTCAATATTTTTCTTTATATTATGTACCTTTCTGTATGATTTCACAATACAAGGAGGTTGATTATTCAAGGCATAATTTTTTTTTCTTTTATATACCACAAGTTAGCCCTTGACGGCACCTGATGGTACGTGATGATGCGATCTAAGATGGTAGCGGGCTAACCTGTTAGGGGTATGGTAAACTCTTACTCCTAATTGGTTTCAACACGACATCATCGTGCCGAAACGCCAAACCGCTTGGCGACACGTCTTTGTCGGTAGAATGGTAACTAGCCACGGCCGAAGCCTCCCACCAGACCAGACAGAATGGAAAAAAATAACCAAATTAAGATCGTCCATCTAACAAGACATACTTCCTTTTGCACTAGATATAATCCTATATTAATAGAAGTACTAGTATATTAAGACTTTGCAATTGAACGCAATATAGTCAGTTTGTTTCGGCTTTAAAAAAATGCCACAAGGGTTTGTTATTCCGGTCTAAAAAATATCTTATGCCCGTTTCTTAAATCTAAACTGATATACAGATCTCTATGCAGATTTTAGGGTAAGTTGGACGTAGTTATGCAAGAAGGATGTACAAGAATAATACACAAAATTGAGATAAAGTGCTCCTTTTTTCGTTCTGATAACTTGTACGTGTTGAGTGTTACAAAACGAAAGAATGAAAAAACAAGGAGTGAAAACTATGCGCAAATAGTTCATCATGCAAGCAACGACCAAAATGGCAATAAAATCTTGGCTTTAACGTAAAATTAAGCAGGCTAAATATTATAATGAAGCTAATAAGCAGGCGTAGGTATATCGAATAAACGTACGTATTTGAATGTTAACATAAGCACAACAGTCGCTAATTAGTTCCAGATTAATTCCATCCTATCCTCTATGCGAGCATTAATACCATATAAACGGCAGGGCTGTGCCCGTACGCATGAGTTATTTTTTTTTTTAAATTTAAATCCAAAAATACAATACCAATATCACGGTAATATTATGTATACAGTATTGTAACTCGGGCTTAACTTTGTAATAAATACCTACAGCCGCGTGGCATCTAAACATGAGATAGGGCTACCCGCCTCTAGCATTTTAATTACATTTGCCTACTTTATGTTCAAATTTCAACTATTTAGTGACATACAGACGGTCAAATTTATTTTTTCTGGTATTATTCATACAAACAGTACAATAAACAACTATTATTAATGCAAACAAAAAGTGCACAATATATCCTACTCGTCATATTAAAAATATACTTGAAGTAATTTTAAGTGAAAAAATCGCGCGGTTATTGTTTAAAAAAACTAAACACCGTCCGTTCGTCACTGCGGCACAGTCGCTACTGTCTGCATGCCGAACGCACCCCGAGATTGAGGCACGTAGGCATAGCCCGCGTTTCGTCGTATGTATGAAGTTGGAATACTGTATACATAATATTACTGTGCCAACATATCAGAAATAGCAAGTAATCTAGTAATTAAAACAAGAAACTTCGAAATGCATTCACTGACTATGTTATTAACGCCAAGTTATGTACCTTCAACAAAGAAACTTCATAATGTAGACAAGGAATGCGGGTAGATTCTACAAAACTTGCACACCGAATAAAAAAATCGCTTTAAAGTCGTTTTGTGTCTATCACTATTATAAGTGATTTCTAAAAAAGAGCTAACCAACTTGAATGATCAAACTGCAACGTAACTCACAAAGAAAGCAACAGGTACTCTACATGAGTACATAAACACACATCATACAAAATGCATTTAAATGTGGCTGTACGTACGTAGGAAGTAGAATTTATGCCCAAAATAAAGTATTTCTTTTTAATTCGGGAAAAAAATTATAATTAAAAGAAAAACTCAAAATTTTAAGTCGCTGAAAGCAAAGAGACGCGTGAAAAAGTTAAACTGCTGCAGTGCACTTCAGTAGCGAAAGTTTATCAATTGACCTTTCACTAAGTGATGTTTTTAAGTAAGAAGTAAAAGTAAACTTATAGTACCGTTTAGTAGGCTGCAAAAAATTAGTAACTCAAAGGAAGTAGTATTTTATTTTATATTAAATTACCTATTGATATCTTGGAGATATCTATCAATAAGTTCAAAGTTTTTATAAAACGAAAGCTTATAGAAAAATCATATTACGATATTTATTTTTTTCTTAGACCTGGACGCAATTCGAACCCTCTTAGCTTTAGTTTTAAGTTGTCGAATGTAGTTATCACCATGACTTCACGAATAGAAGTAATGAAATGAACGATTCATAGATGCCTGTAATAGGATTATGTAAATAAAGCTATTTTAGATTTGATTTGATTTTAATACGAGATGAGTTTTTCTTCACTGATTTTCCAAGATTTCATATAACCGATAGATTTAGCATTATACATATTATATTATCATTTAGTAAATATAAGACAAATCTTCAATAACTCATTGGAGGTTCAGGGCATCAAGTAGCAAATTTTAGATGTAGGTATTTGTTTAAAAGAATCATCATCATCATCATCATGATCAACCCATCACCGGCTCACTACAGAGCACGGGTCTCCTCTCAATATGAGAAGGGTTCGGCCATAGTCCACCACGCTGGCCATGTGCGGATTGGCAGACTTCACACGCCTTTAAGAACATTATGGAGAACTCTCAGGCATGAAGGGTTTCCTCACGATGTTTTCCTTCACCGTTGAAGCAAGTGATATTTTAATTATTTAAAAACGCACATAACTTCGAAAAGTTAGAAGTGCGTGCCCGGATTCGAACCGCCGACCTCTGATTAGGAGGCTGACGCCCTAACCACTAGGCTATCACAGCGTTTAAAAGAATACTAAATTTATATTAGAAGCGAGCAACGTACAGTAATCGAATCGTTACATATACGAGTATTATATGACAGCCCTAGGTACTGTTACTGCGACCGAATACTATCCGGCTTAGAGTCAATAAGTGTAAAAGCATACGAATAATCCGATGTGTCCTAATAAAAATAAAACAGAAATGTTGCATGGAGATATTAATATTTTACAGTATTCAAATATATTAAATTTTATGAAAGTAATATTGTGAAACAAAAAATGTTCTAATAAAATGAAAGCATATTAAAATAACCATAGTCAAATAATGTTATAACTAAAATAATTTGATAACAAATTATGGACTTCTAAACGCATGTTTTATGCTCGCGAAGAGTACCTTATATCGAATAATGAATAAACCCAGAATAGCGGGTTATCATCAATATTAGTAGCTTCGAAGTTCTTTATAATTTTTTACTAGGTATGAGAGCGAGAGGTGACCTATGGGGTGCTATTCAGGCTGGTGATGGTGTTTCTTAAAGCATTTCTTTTAAGTTGGGGTTGTAGTTTTGGGTTGAGTAGACGACCTCCCCAGTTGAGTAATTCTGTTAAAACGGCGTTTTAACAAATCCCCTAAAAGAAACAGGCAGATGACAGACATAACAAGGTGCTAATGTATTCCGGGAGACTATTTGCAAAGCGCTTTCAACAAAGATGAAAAAGACCACCGTACAAAATAGTTCTTAAGCAACAATTTCACGGACAGATCGTTCCGGGAATAATTTTAAAAGGAGGGGAGAGGGGGGGGACGTTTAAGGTGATCTTTCGTCCACTCCTAAGCTGCTTTCCGAGGCGTTGAGCCCTTAAGCGACATCAAACGAACACAACCTAAACATTAAACATACATAGGAGATAGAGCGCGGTGTTTCCTTAACGTTATTTTGTCCATAAATATTTTATCGAGAGTTTTAATAGAAATGTAAATGGCGTCACGTGATAGACGGCCATCTTGGTTGGTGCTGCGCTTTTATATAATCTCTCTTCATGCATAACGGCTGTCGGATTTCCATGACGAAGAATTAATATTTTTTTGGAATACATATATTAAAGGATTAATTTCATTCATAAAATGTCCTGAGAAAATAAGTGCAAAATGAGTTTGTTGGTGAGTTCAGTCGACAGCAGCTTCTATCGCAATTATAACTTAATTGGAAGTAAGACTAGTAGAAATACGCGAACCACGCCGCAGGTAGTGCTGGGAAATTGGTAATAATGCATAATTATTTGATAATTGTCATTGCATACATACGTTCAGCTTAATTCCATTAAATTAAGTCATTCCAGTCATGTTATGCGTCTAAAATTTCTAAAATATCTAATAAAATATTAATTTCAAAAGGGTTTGCATCGAGCCCTCATACACAACTATCCACCGTTATTATTTTTTCCATTACAAGTTAGTCCTTCACGGCAATCTCACGGTAAGTGATGATCTTCGGCAGTCTAAGATTGTAACGGGCTAATCCGTTAGGGGTATCATCATCATCATCATGATCAACCCATTACCGGCTCACTACAGAGCACAGGTCTCCTCTCAATATGGGAAGGGTTTGGCCAAAATCCACCACGCTGGTCATGTGCGGATTGGCAGACTTCACAAGCCTTTGAGAACATTATGGAGAACTCTCAGGCGTGCAGGTTTCCTCACGATGTTTTCCTTCACCGTTGAAGCAAGTGATATTTAAATTGTTTAAAAACGCATGTAACTCCGAAAAGTTAGAGGTGCGAGCCCGGATTCGAACCGCCGACCTCTGATTAGGATGACGCCCTAACCGCTAGGCTATCACCGCTTCGTGTCCCTAACTACCTACCTTACCAGAGATGATTCAAAAATGAAAACCTCAAATTTTCAGAACCTACTCCACACCACAGCGTTCACTACTGCATCAGACACTACTTTGTATATAATGAGTAATAGAAAAACTTTAGCGGCGCTAGACTTAAAGTTTAAATCTTAATTTTTGTTCTCTCAAGAAAAACGTAGAGCCAGCGTGTAAAAGGCCAAAGGGAATTGACGCCGCACAAAATATCAAAAGTCGAATGCCCATTTACAATTTTCCCTTATTACATCAAAATTATTCAGAGGCGGCCGAGGAGGGGCAGCGCTGAATCTTGTTGAACTAACTCAGTGCGAAATCACTTTCGCCTCGGCCTTTGATCTTGCGCGCCAAAGGAATGTTATTCAGTAAAAACATGCAAATTCGATAAAGCATAACACAATATTAGGGCTCGGATGCCGACGGCGCCGCGCGACCGGTAGCGCCGAGACCATCGTACCGTCTTGGATATTTGTCCCAGGGATGTCCCGGAGCTTCGTAAGCGTAACCGAACAATCGAACAACCGTCAACTATTGCTTTATGTTGAATATCATCACTTTACGAATATTAATTATTAATAACATTTATGATCATAGTTTTTTCATAATTTTCAAACATATTTCACGACTTAAAATTGGGTCACGGATAACTATGCATCCGAAAAAGATGATGATCCTAGCAATACAAATGCAAATGCTGAAACGGATGTGTGGTATGACAAGAATGAATATTAAAAGGAATGAAAGTTTAAAAGTAGCGCCATTAACACAAAAGATGGGGAGTAATAGGCTAGCATGGTAAGGTCATATAATGCGGAGGGAAAAAAGCATTTTCACCAAAATAATGTTATATATGAATGTGAACGGGCAAAGAAGTAGAGGAAGACCATAGAAGAGATGGATGGATTGTGTAAAAGAGGATATGCGTGTAAAAGTGAAGTAGTATAAAAATCGATAGTCGATCGTACGTCGTATTATCTTGCAAGAAGTCGTAAATGGTTCAACCTATTATGATTAAATGGTTTGTATGTTTTTGTGGGGTCGCTATTTATTTAAATAGGTAATAGCAAGTCTACGTAGATACTGTTTATGTATATTTAACCCATCCAACCTACAGAATAATAATGAAAATGTTTATTTTAAGTAGGCTTAGTTTTCAACGTTGCAAAACGTGAACTTAATCTATTTGTATTGGCTGTACTTACAACCATTCAGAAAGCAGATTCTACTGAAATGAGCTAGAATATTTTATACGATTATTTAAACCCAATAAAATAATGTTTTTTTTAAATTCTCGGCTATCCTACCTGTACCTACCTAAGCCCAGGTAATAAATAGGCATCCAGAGAGTCTTTAAAAATAAGTAAATTCTATGCATTTATTATGTATCATGTCCGTAACATGAAACGATTATTCGAATTAGATTTTAATGCAATCATAATTATATTTAATTCCAAATTATACGATTAATACATTCATATATTTAGGCTATTTTCGGTATTTATAACGCAGTAAATAACTACCATATTTGTATGCACTAATTTTGAACTCACCCTGGTTGTATATAGAGTGAAATAAAATACTATTTAATACGAAAATTTACTATTTAACGACGCCCCTTTGAATTGAGCCTCGCTAGCAAGGCCCGCCGTGTCTTTGTTGCTTCATATCTAAACTGCGGAGTGCACCGGAGTGTTTAAAATGTACCTATCTTTTTGTCCACTTTTAAAGTTGATAAACTAATTTCCCGCGGAAATCTGTCGGTTCCATTTTGTATGCCACACGTCTATACTTCATTTATTCCTACCTATAATGGAGCTTATTTAAACAATGTTATAGATATTAAAAAGTGTGAAGTATGTTTTAAAACGGTAAAACAACTGTACTTTAGTAGATATCGTTTAAATAAGGATTGAAAATTGTGTTTATTTTACATACTAGGTACAAGTTAGCCCTTGACGGCAATTTCACCTGAGCGTAAGTGATGATGCAGTCTAAGATGGTAGCGGGTTAACCTGTTAGGGGTATGGTTAATCCCATACTCCTAATTGGTTTCTACGCGACTTCGTGCGGGAACGTTAAATTACTTGGCGACACGTCTTTGTTGTTAGGGTGGTAACTAGCCACATCCAAAGCCTCCAACCAGACCAGACTCGAAATAGGAATCAAACCCAGGACCTCCAACTTTATAATATAACAGCGCAGGTCGTCAGCTACTGTGTGAGTGTTTCAGGAAAACATTTTATTACGATGGGATTTTAAAAACAAAAATAAGTATATAGCGCGTTCACCTTTCAACGTGTTATTTTCTTTTGTGAATATTTCATGGCATTCTACTCAAACTGTACCTAATGGATCGCTATAAAATTGGATTTGCTCCTAAATTATGTTCGCTGAGCCTCTTAAAGTAAAGCGATTTTATAATTTTTTCGTCATTCATTCTTCGCGAGGAATTTAACATAGTATATTTCTATTCATACGGTTTCTAAACAAGCGACGTTCAAGTCCTTTTAGAGCATGCATTTAAAAATAGAAAACAGTATTTTTATTAAGAGCTTGTTAACGCTTTTTTTATTAGGGTACATATACTACCACGCTACCACTTGCTTCTAACGCTTAGGTTAATAAACACCATTTTTTTTTTCTTGTATATTTTTGGTTTTATTTTCTTGTATTCTGACTTTGTGTTCCGTTGTAATTAAGTTATTCTATCATTCTGTCTACTTATATTTATATAACATAACAGTCTTTATTTTTCAATATCTCCCTAACCAGAAAGGTAGTCTGGACTAGAACGTCTGCGCCCCTTATCTATAGAATAGCCTTATAATGTATAACAAGTTAATTTACTATTATTTTAATCTATGGTGTGCAATAAAGTGTATGTATGCTTAAATTAAAACCTGTGATAGCCTAGTGGTTAGAACGGCCACCGCCTAATCAAAGGCCGGGTACTCGATCGCGGGCATTCACCTCTAACTTTTGTGTTAGTTAGTGCGTTAAGTCGAGTTAGTGCGTTCCTAAGCAATTAAAAAATCACTTGCTTCAACGGTGAAGGAAAACATCGTGAGGAAATCTGCACGCCTGAGAGTTCTCCATAATGTTCTCAAAGGCGTGTGAAGTCTACCGCACATGGCTAGCGTAATGAGTTATGGCCATACCCTTTTCATACTGAGAGGAGGCCCGTGCTCTGTAGTGAGCCGGCAATGGGTTGGTCATGATGATTATACACAAATAGCTTGAGACTAGATAGTAATATGTGACTCATTAGATAGGGCATGAGTTTTTCGGCAAATAGAGACATGGTAATACAAAAGGGTGCAAAGGTCATCCCCGCGTAATGAATGAAAGGACCATTCGAGCAATAGTTTCGCTGAGCAACAAATGGCCGGAATACAAGCGGAAAGTTCCGGACGACCAGAGGAATCCGCAACCCGGAGCACGCCACTAACGAAATGAAATTCCATCGACATACCGCGCCCGCGACTTGCCCGCTCCGTGGACTTTACACAACTATCGTTTTGTTTCAGTGATCATACAGAGTTAAAAAAATACCATATTGCATCGCTAGCAATGAACAGATTTGGTTGTGTGAGAAATCATTCACTCTAAAATATCACTAAAAGATAACGCAGGTGTCCGCTAAGAAATATTTATATTTTATTTTGTAATCCACTACAACTTAGTCCTTGACGGCAATTGCACCTGATGGTAAGTGATAATGCCTAATATGGTGGCCGGCTAACCTGTTAGGGATAATCCTAATTTGTTTCTACGGGACATCGTGCCGGAACGCTAAATCGCTTGGCGGTCTTTGTCGGTAACTAGCTAGTTCGGGTATACTCCAACGATAGGGGGGGTCCCCACATAACCTCCGTCCTACCCAACGAACGGGGGTAGCCATAAAGCTTTTCCACCACGACAAAAAAATACAAAAGCCGAAGCCTCCCACCTGACCAGACTCGATTCCGGAATCGAACCTACTACCAGGAATTTCTGAAAATGGGACACGTATTGACATGATTGGCCTGACAACATTTAGGTCAGAATGAGACCACCCTTTTGTAAGTAATTAACTAAAATTAATAATAAAAGAATCTTGAGAAAGTTTTTTATATTTAACCTTAAACCTTTAATATGTATATATAAATAAATCGTTGAATTAAAATTCATCCTTACTTTGCAACTAACATGAGTGCTTTCTTTTCACAATCTTTCAAGACAGTGTACCGCGGGGAAATTAGCAGCCATGTTTTGGACTCGACGCAATCTGTATCCATTTATTTTTATTATCCGTAATTATTGCACGAGGCAATAATATGATAACTCATTTGTGCCTTGACATCTGTAGCCTTTATTTGGACAAGAGTGGTGCTAAACTCCGTACTAAATTGACAGCTCTAAAAGTAGCATTAATTTTAGAGCTGACTGACTATCTTCTCTGACTTCTTCCCACTACATTCAAACTGATGTTTAAACATTAAAACATTCTATGCGATCTTAGAGAAATTATTGGTTATCTACGTTTTGATTTTCGAAATGACTAGAATGTTAATAGATATCGCATTACTTCGCTTTCGTACTTTGTTTAGGGTGTTTCGCGCGGGTGTTCCCGTTACCCAGCCACCAGGCGACGCGTAGAATCATCGCTGGGTTTTAGTGGGTATTCTGGTCGCCAGTCCGGCCAGTCCCACATATACAAAGGAGTTTATGACACAGCGATTTTTTCTATACTGCAAATATTCGTATAAATGCTCGGTCAATTTTTAAATGTTATGGGACACCAAAAAATGCCAACGTCTTGTTGGTTTGTTCTAAGAATAGCAGCTCTAGCATGCGCGGCACAATACAATTGTATCTACCGTTTTCTAGTGTTAACATATTCTATCTCTAAGAGTAAAACAGCCCGGTTACGCTGTGGCAACCAATTGGGTTAGTACAACTAATAGACAGTCCGATAAAAAAATCTAAGAGTAAAGATGGGTATATAGATACTAATTACTATCTCGTGACGCGCATACTAAAAATGCAGGACGCGATTGGAACCCTTAAAGCATTAGCTTTGAGAGGGTAGTTATAACAATTATAATTTCTATGATCTATATATAATATAACTCGCTAAAAGGTAATTTCTGATTTTTTTATTAGGTAATTGCGACTATTCGATAATAAAGCTTAAAGCATATGATAGACAGCTATCCCAGCCTCTGACTGACGATGCCTAATATAAATAAAAGACTTGCATGATAAAATAAGCATCAAGCGCGAATGAGAAATGAGATTTCATCCTAATCCAACCAAACTCTGCAGTGAGATGCGAAGCTTTGATGAGAATTTGACGAGAATAAACACGATGCATCCGAGTTGATTGGCAACGGTAAAACTTAACTGATCCGAATCTAAGTGTATCGACATTGCGGGCAATGAAGTTTGTCGGACCAAGTTTCGTCTGTTGAACCGCATTTGTCAGGGCGATGCCAAGTTCGTGCCTCTATTAGCGGCGACACCAACTTCCTCCAACGTTTCTATACATCCAATGATATTTTGAACTTAAAACTTGATATTTGATTCGTATCCTCAATATAGAGATATTGAGTTGGTGATTTGCTAGTAAGGTAAAACTGACAGGCACATTATTACTGAAAGCTTGAGTGAGTGTTGCTCAAGTATCATACTAATCGTGACCACGATACTCTGTAAGGAGTGTCTTAGGGTTGAAAATCTATATATATAAAAATCAATTGCTGTTCGTTAGTCTCGCTAAAACTTGAGAACGGCTGAACGGGTTTATCTTATCTTGGTCTTGAAATGTTCGTGGAGGTCTAGGAAAGGTTTAAAAAGTGAGACAAATTCAAATAATGGCCAGGAAAACCCTAAAAACAGCCCATTTATTTTCCCATATAAACGTTTTTTAATAAATAAATTATAATCACTCACTGTTGTCTAAGAAATGTAGGAGTGTTCCTAACTTTAAAGAGTATTAACGCTGTACAAAGTTCAAATTCAATCATATCTATCAAAATAGTCTTCGCGTGCGTTGGAGGATCTAATCGCGTTTCGAAACCCAAAATGTGTATTTAGTTGTAATTCATTACCGCGTATTTCGATTTCATTCATTATTTTGTTTGTTAGAAAGGAGATACTTTACAGATTATCCTGTAATTATTTCCAGGTCATCGGTAGTAATCTATTGCTTCGTGCTCACAAGACAAACAAACACACTTTCATACACACTAACTCAACGCAAACGAAGGCGCGGGCATCAGCTAGTCTGTAATATACGAGTATATTACATACGCTGATGCTTTAGGGTTGAAAATCTGTAATATATATTACAGATTTTCAACCAGAGTCATTGTCAGTTTCCTGCCACGTAATTTCATGTTTTTTTTATAACTCTTTCTTTTAGGAGTGGCAGTCACATCCAACGTGTTAGTTGTAGACCACGATTGTCTAGATCAAATTAAAATTATTTGTTTTGTTTTGTTTTTTATATAATTACTAAAAAAGACATGTTCATTAACATTAAGAAGAAGATGACAACTATTTTTGAGACAAGTGCTTTTCAATGCAGACTTCATAATTTTTTTTAAAGCGTGTTTTTTAAACTTGACTTATTTAACACCTAGTTGTAAGGGAGGACGCAGCCTACGGTAAGTTAAGCCTAGAGTAGCAGAAAGTATCTGAGCAACTCTTTAGCGAACTTGGGACGATGTTCCAAGATTTGAAGTTTTGAAATGACTCTTATCTAAGGAAAATACACAGCAAGTTCTGCATATGGCAGAGCTATTATTTGATGACCTCCGTGGCGCAGCGCGCGCGCTATAGCATTATAAAATTGGAGGCTCGAGTCTGGC
Organism: Lasiommata megera; assembly: GCA_928268935.1. Classification (NCBI taxonomy): domain Eukaryota; kingdom Metazoa; phylum Arthropoda; class Insecta; order Lepidoptera; family Nymphalidae; genus Lasiommata; species Lasiommata megera. The sequence continues at coordinate 10,888,718 of OV743326.1, forward strand.
CTGGTTCCCACCGGCTTCGGCCGTGTCTAGTTACCACCCTACCGACATAGATGTGCCAAGCGATTTAGCGTTCGGGCACGATGTCGTGTAGAAACCAATTAGGAGTATGGGTTTACCATACCCCTAAAAGGTTAGCCCGCTACCATCTTAAACCGCATCATCACTTACCATTAGGTGAGATGCCATCAAGGGCTAACTTGCAGTGTATAAAAAAAAAATTACTGTTATACTCCATGAACTACCCAAGTTTAATTTCTTTGTTTAATTTCATTTCTTAGTTTAAACATCGCCCTTTGTATCCTTGCAAACAAAGCAAGCTGATACAATTTACCCAGTTCTTCATAAAGTGCATGTCAGTTTACAGCCAGGAAAAAATAAATCAAAGGCTATCGAAATCATTGACTCACAAACGCCAAAACTATTCGGCGATTCGATCAAATTTCACACACATGCCACAATAGGCAACCATAAATCTCAAACGTTAGTAAACTCCGGAATATGAAATAAACCGCCAGAAGCGAAGATTAACACCTTCGCGTTTGTAACTGCAAATACGAAGCGGAACTACTGCTCGTAGGTACGCGAGGTGAGCGAGCCAGAAAACTGTGACCTGCCGCACGGCTTGTCAAAAGGAAGCCTGAGTCTAGCCGAAGTGCAAAGATTTCCGCAAGTTTCACTACATAGCTGGAAAGCTGGTGGCAAATTATCAGATGGCGTTTGATAAACGCTGCAAACTGTTACTTAAAAGATTGAAATACTGACGCACTGAATCGGAGCTCAACCTCTTCTTCCTTTTTTCTTGCCCTTATCCCACATTATGTGGGGTCGACACAACACGTCTTCTTCTTCCACTCACTTCTATCAGCCGTCACCTCACTACCAACACCTTTTACCCGCATATCCTCTTGTACACAATCCATCCATCTCTTCTTTGGTCTTCCTCTTCTCTTTTGCCCTTCCACGTTCATATATAACATTCTTTTGGTGACATCACTTTCTTTCCTCTGCATTATATGATCATATCATGCTAGCCTGTTACTCCTCATCAGCTCAAACTAATGAACGACATTTTGTATTAGGTATTTATAGTTACAGAAAAGTTTCATTATATTTTAATTAAAAACAGAGTCCCCCTAACTTCTTTAGCGTGTATTAAGGTGTTTTTTTATGAAATCCTACGTGAACTTTTAATTTCGGGAAAAAAGTATCGTCCTTCCAACTGCAGGATGCAATTACCTCCTCCTAAGACTTTATTGGCATCTGTTCAGCGGTTTAGGCCTAAAGTAGATAACAGACGACGTCAGAGTGACTGTCGACTTTACATATATAGAAAAAAAAAATTAAAATATGCAAGGGCAGTTGTAAAATTACGTTGATTCTTATGTAATTGTGCATATCGCGATACATAAATGAAATCCTGAATTTCATAGATGATGGTTTAACAAATGTCCATTGTAAAAATATATATTATCTTTACAAATAGACATAAAAAAATAAAAGGGTAAATATCAAAGAACGGCAAAATCAAGTTAACCGTAAGCACGAAACTTAAAAACAGTACCAACATTTCGGCTAACATTTTTTTTTTTTTCAAACATGCGAGCGATTTCGCTCTCATCACATAGCATATAGGTATAATGAAAAACTTCAAAATATTCCTTTATTATATAAACTCTAAAATTCAACCTACTCCTTAATTTATACCACCAGCTCTTGGACTCAAATGATTTCCCCAAGTTTCGCATCGGAACAGCGAAGTTAACGCCGCAGACGTATTGGCCACCGATAGCCGTATTGTTTGCTATTGTGGACTTAATTCGCCAACTTGAGAAGTTTCAAACACTTGCGTAAGCCCCGAACTTGCTGTTCTGCACTGACTTTTGATACAGTTTGTGTATATTGAAATATATTTGAAAACTTGACATTTGTATTTGTAATATTTGTTTCATATTCTATAATATTTTTTCTATATGACTAGTTGGAAAACTCGTAGGCAGATACTAGGACACCGCCTTTAAAGGGTAACGCCGCGTCCTTAGTGACGTTTAAGTCATCCTATGTAGGAATTACGTCACATCATCACAAAACGCACCAATTTGATCAAGGGTCCCATGAAGGACACAAACTTGATGGCTATGTAGGACGCAGGTTTGACGCAGCGGCTTGGCCATCCATTTAGTTAAAGAAGGTGACTTTATTCAATATCTCACCTGTGTTGTGAGATATTGATTATTTGATATTGTGGTGATGATGCGGCTGATCTTAAGCATCCGTCGATAACTGAACATCTCGAATGCCTTTAGCTTAGCTCCTCTTTGACTGTGAAGTATTCGCATCCATAAAGAATTATAGACCATATATATCAGTTTAAGAAGCGTTTACGTAGTTCAGGTTACGGCTAGTGGGCCATAGCATTTTGTCATGCTTGAAAAGCACAACGAGTTACTTCTATCAGATCAGGTTTAGACCGGGGCGCGTTTGGAACCCTCATAGCTTTAGTTTTAAGTTTACGGATGTAGTTATCACCATTTAACCACTAATATGTAAATTATTGACGCATCAAAAGTGCCTTTTAAAGGACTATTTGAATGAAGATTATTTGATTTTGAATTTGAATTTATCCGGGTTTTCATATCTGATTCACTGCCCCATTCTTCAGTAAGCCAAGTGCCTAGATATCTCATATTATGGGGGACAGCTATTATTACGGTACATTATTCAGGTTGTTCTGGTTTACGTCATTAACAACCCCCTAATAATCCCAAAACAAAAATCTAGAAACCATCCACTAAACTATAATGTCCATTCGTGGCTAGCATTTGAGCAAATTAATTGCCGAGGATATTATTAAATATTTCGGAACGTGACCCGACAGCAGCGGTTATCACAACATCAGCGGTCGAGGAATCGATGCCGTGACAGTTTATTGAAACATAAACTCAATTACGTTAATTGATGGACTACTCCACTTCATTGGGTCAATAAATGGGCGGGCTGAATGCAGTGTTGTGCAATTTTCCGCGTTAACACTTCCTTTGTGATCATTTTGTCAGCGATACTAATATCGTGATATTATTATTACTATTTTTTATTTTTTTTTCAATTAATTTGCTACGACAAATATTTTGCTTTAAGTTATAAGTTTCTAGTTTCTAACTGTACACTTATTTATTACTAAGTCAATCGTTTGCTCAGAACAAAGGGTTCACTGCAAAGAAAATACAAAATCTAGTTAGCTGCTATCAATTAATGTTTCCATAGGGGAACATCGAACAATTTTATTTCAAGAACAATAAAGCTAACCATACAATGATTTACAACTTAACATTTTGTTTTTTTTTATACACTTCAAGTTAGCCCTTGACGGCTATGTCACCTGGTGGTAAGTGATGATGCTGTCTAGGATGGCAGCGGGCTAACCTGTTAGGAGTATGTTAAATCCACGCTCCTAATTGGTTTCTACGCGACATCGCTCCAGAACGCTAAAATCGCTTGGCGACACGTCTTTGTCGGTAGGGTGGTAACAAACCACGGCCAAAGCCTCCCACCAGACCAGACTCGAGCCGGGAATCGAACCCAGGACCTCCAACTTTATAATGCGACAGCGCACGCACTGCGCCACGGAGGTCGTCAAAAGTAAAACTAAGCATCACATCAACATCACTTGTGTTAATTTAATGCCATGTCATCCTTACTGATTTTACCGCTAGTAACATGTTAAGTTTATTGTATCTAAAATAAAAAGTGAAATTCTTAGTTGTTTGAAAGTTATTTTTTCCAGTACCTAAATTGTAACATAACCTTATTTTATAAAATTAGAAACTTCCTGAAACCGAGCGTCGATTATTTTATTGTTTAAATAGTTAATGCGAATAAGGTACCCACGAGACAGGATTACCTAGTGTGGGTACCATCGAAAAAAATGTAAAATTGTACAATGTTGTTTTTGGTTTTCATTTTCATTTTTTCAGTGTTGTGGTTTGTACATGTGTTGGTATATGAATGGCATATGATATTGCGTGATAGCTTATTTATCGAAGTTATGTGCCTTTAAATTAAAGCAATTATAATTTAAATATCACTTGCTTGAAGGAAAACATCGCGAGGAAGCCTGCTTGCCAGAGATTTCTATATAATGTTCTCAAAGGCGTGTATTCTACCAATCCGCATTTACGGCCAGCGTGATGTACTAGCCACAAACCTTTTGGGTAATGGCAATGGGTTGAAGATCATGACGCGGTCATCTTTTTAAAATTTGTAAGAAGCTAAAATAAAAAATGTAACAATATTTTAACGCAAAGCGGGGAGAAATAAGAATTAGGTGCCAACACGCAATCCTATTTCCTATTGTCTATTTCAATGTGCGGCTAAATAATATAAAAGTGCGGATATTAATGCAAAGTAGGTGCGGAGTGCTGGCGATTTGTCGCTGTCCGCGTTGCCCGTATCAAATTAACTTTTCGTAGAGCTTTACGCGCGGGCAGAGCAGTTACTTCAGTAAGTCCTGGGAGGCTATCGTCTATTTTTGATTACGTTATAGGATAGTTTCATAGAGTAAACAATAATTAAATTGCTGTTTACTCTATGAACTTATCCTATAAATATACCTAAATAAATTCGAGGAAATTAATCTAAATTATTGCTATAAATAATGCTACTCTAGAACCAGATAAATCTGTGCGGTTTGATATTATATTTCGTGGACTTTCGCAAAGTAAAAAGCCAATTACACTGTTCCGTAGCCTTCGTGGTACTTGTTCTATTCGTTCGTCTGTTCATCAGCGGGTTGTATCTATCCTACGCACCGTAATTGGCAACGTTTTAAATTAACAAAGAACTTCTATTTCTATATAAAATAAAATAATGTTAAAAATAAAAAGGTTCACTAGAGTGAAATTGTAATTTTTTAGCGTTTTGGCTCGATCCCAGTCAGCCATTATGTATGTTGGTACATTTCATTTGGCTTTTAAATGTATTTATTTTGCACACAAAACAATGAACTTGAAGTAAGCAAATTCGAGGGAAAAGTTAGACGTTCTATAATAATCGTGATCACTACGCTGTGGCAACGACCCGCGGTCCCGGTCACGTGCCCGTTTATCACGAAACGTTTTTAAGTGAACTTCCGCTTTTTGAACCCACGCCGATACCGCAGACACCGCAGAAGCTGGTGAAATTTTACAATAAACGCCTTTTACATAAATGCATTCGAGTGAACGAACAGTGGGAATACTGATTTATCTTGGAGAGCCGCAATTGAAAAATTCTAAACGAGTATTATTAGGACATTTCATAGCATGTTGTTTTATTTTACTCACTTAGGTGAAAGATATTTTATAATTTAGCTCACAGAATCTTACTTAAAAGGCACTTTTATCTACTTTATCTCTTGCCTCTTAGCCATTTCACAAACGTAGATGTGGTGTTTTTAAAAAACCCATATGAATTATTTGTCAAGATAGATAAGACATCTATCTATAGCTATATCTGAAGGAACATATCATAAAGATAAAGTTAATGTTTAAACCGTACATTTATAGTGGATATATCGTCTAGAAGCGGTGATAGCCTAGTGGTTAGGGCGTCAGCCTCCTAATCAAAGGTCGCCGGTTCGAATCTGGGCACGCACCGCTAACTTTTCGGAGTTATGTGCGTTTTAACAAAAATATAAAAAATATCACTTGCTTCAACGGTGAAGGAAAACATCGCGAGGAAACCTGTACACCTGAGAGTTCTCCATAATGTTCTCAAAGGCTTGTGAAGTCTGCCAATCCGCACATGGCCAGCGTGGTGGACTTTGGCCAAACCCTTCCCATATTGAGAGGAGACCCGTGCTCTGTAGTGAGCCGTTAATGGGTTGATTATGATGATGAATAGATAACTTCTTATCCTTGATCAAGTATACAAATTGCCATTCATACAAATTATCAGAATGACGTTATACCGCTGTATTTTTAAACATGACGACGTCATTTAACTTAAAACCTGAAACTACGGGCAACCGTCACTTCTCATCTTGACTGTTAAAGTAAACAGCAAACAATATTTAGAGCGCGACCCTTGACGCAGTGTACCCCGTGTGTTTATTTGTCACAAGACTTGTGTCGGTAGTGTTATTAAATTCCCGTCTTTTTTCCCTAATCTCGTTGTCGACGTGCCCGCCGGGCCCCATCGGAAATGGCATTATTTCGGCCCCCGAGCGGACATCGGATACTCCCTATTCCATCCACCCTGAAAACTCTTGTTTGAGGTATTCCAGCTATTTTTACGGCATCCACTCAGCATGATCCCCGCCGTTCGAGATTTGGATTGACAATTAAAATAATTAGCAATTCTTTAATAGATGCTTATTCAAAGTTCGAATTAATAACAACCATCTTCTGAAATCTTCACATCCGTAACTAGTACCTCAAATGATTTATTTATTTGTTCCAAGTGCATGCATTAGCACGGCTTAAGCTAAATAACGAATTTTAATATAAAGAAGCCGGACATAGGATATTTTGTATCCCGGGGATAATAAGGTAATTAAAACTACAAATTGTTGAACTAAATATTGTATAGAATTCCAATACCGTTCCTCTTTTCGCGATATCCGAATTGATTTTACATATTACCCAGTAGATATTTATGACATTGTATGATTGATTAGCAAGCGTACTAAATGTCATTCTAAAATTTATATTGAAACGAAATATGAGAAAATATTATTGCTTTGTGTTTAAGTGAACAAAGTTACATTTTCAATGGACACAGGCTCAAAATAATATTATCATTGTTAAATAAAAATAATTTATTTAACACGTGCGTGATGTTATTCGCCATTTTATTTGCCGTCAAAATTGAATGTTTAGTCGTAAATTCTGTCCTTCTGAATTTTTATTACAACCAATTGCAAATGATAATTATGGATGTAAAATCTTTGAATTTAAAGGCTAGAAATCTTAATTTTTAGTTTTCCCTACCGGAAGAGGGCCAACGAAATCGTTTTCTAAGACTCCCGTTGTCTATACGTACGTCATTCCGTCCACCCGTCTGTCTGTCAGCGGCCTATATGACATTAACCGTAATAAGTAGACAGTTTAAATACGAACAAAAAGTGTATGATAAAGTATAATAAAATTAAGTAGAAATTGAAAGGGACCCTTTATATAAGTGTTTATTGATTTGTTTAATGTCAATACTATGTACCTAGTGCTTCATATTCCATTATATGTTTTGGCGATGGTAGTCCGGATCTATGAAAATATGATTGATTGCATTTTAATATTTCGTCATTTTTAAAGGTTACAAATAGGTTTAAAGGTTTTATTCTTATACAATTTTTTCGAGATAATTAAGGAACAACTAAAAACAGTAAAGAAAATCCACTTGTCTAATCAATTTTTTTTTTTTTACACACTACAAGTTAGCCCTTGACTGCTATATCACCTGGTGTAAGTGATGATGCTGTCTAGGATGGTAGCGGGCTAACCTGTTAGGAGTATGGTGAACCCACGTACCTAATTTGTTTCCACGCGACATCGTGCCGGAACGCTAAATCGCTTGGCGACACGTCTTTGTCGGTAGGGTAGTAACTAGCTACGGCCGAAGCCTCCCACCAGACCAGACTCAAGCCGGAAATCGAACCCAGGACATCCAAATTTATAATGCGACAGCGCACGCACTGCGCCACGGAGGTCGTCAACAATTAATTAAAATGTGTCTGAAACTTAGTAAGTATGAAAGGCATTGTAGATTTATTTAACCAATTTTAATTCAAAATCTATGAAAATAACTATAAAGTCAGGCATTTTCAGTCAATTAGTCATAAAAAAATGTTAATTCCGGTTCCGGTGTCGCAAAGTAAACACGCACGTCATAGTCCTCCGCAAAATAATAACTGTTGTAGTGTAAAGAGTGTGAAATATAAGTGCCACAACACGAAATCCACCAAAACTAGTCAATAATAAGCAATATAAATAAGTGTTCAAAACATAAAACAACACTGGAAATAAAAAGTGCAATAAAAGCTATATAAAAATTTAAACAGTGAACGACATAACAGTGCTACCAACCCAACAAATCTGACAAATCTGTCAAATAGCAATAACTGTCGTAGTGACACTGACATAACGAGTGTTGCCAGCAACAAGATTATAAACTACCATCCTACCAGGGTTGTCAGTAAACAATCCAAAAAATGGACAAAAGTATGGAATTATTGTTGTCAAAACTAGATGAGAAATTGAACCAACAAACCAAACTCATAACAGAGTCGGTGACTTATAATGTTATGGAGGCGTTGAACGAGAAGTTAAAAATAATAATTGAAGAAAACATTAGATTAAAGGATAAAGTATCGACATTGGAGCAGAAACTTATGGCCATAGAAAGAGAGAAAAGAAAATTCAACTTAGTCTTCTTTGGCATTGAAGAGAATGGAAAATCAGAAGCGGAATTAGTGGACTACCTCAAGGACACAATCATAGAAACAGGCATACATCTAAATAGCCAGGAAATCAGCAATATATATAGAATTGGCAAGAATAAAGAAGCTAAAAACCGACCTGTCGTCATCTCCGTCACAACGCTGTGGAAAAAACACATGATTTTGAAAAATAAGTCAAAGCTGCCGCCAGCTGTCTATGTAAAAGAAGATTATTCTAAAGAAGTCTTAGAAAAGCGCAAGCAATTACAAGCCCAAGTGGAAGAGGAAAGAAAGAAAGGAAATATAGCTTTTCTAAAACATGACAAATTAATAGTAAAGAAATCATCAGGAATACACAGAGAAAAAAGAAAAAGAGAAGGCCATGATTCACCTAATTCGGCACCCCAGAAAAGAATCGACTTAAAAGGCAATCCAGCTTATACATCAGCCAAGGGAAAAGAAACCCTAAAACCTAATATACTTAATTATGTTGAACGAGGAAGATCCGCTTCAATGTCAGAGGTTCCAAAAAACCTGTAACGACCACCGGTACTCGAAATCAACTTAAACCAATTAATACCAAAAGTACACATACAGCAACTGAAAAATGCACCCCAAGCCGGTTGGTCACCGTGGGGAAAGTTGACCACTACCCTTCAGCAAACGGAAATGAAAAAGGAAATGATATACCTAAAGAAAAAGAGAAACCTAACAACATACACATAGCCACCCTAAACACACTTTCATTGAGGACGGCAGATAAACTTCTCGAATTAGAGATAGCTTTGGGTAATATTAAATGGGATATTCTTGGTATGAGTGAAGTAAGACGAATAGGAAACTGCATCGAAGAGTATGACGACTACATTCTGTACTATATTGGTGAAACCAAGGGTCAATATGGAGTGGGATTTATGGTTAAAAAACATCTAAAGAAACAAATCATAGAGTTCAAAGGCATATCCGAAAGAATAGCTTTACTAAATATACAGCTACAAGGCTACAAAAACAAGTGGACTATAGTACAGATATACGCGCCAACAGAAGCAGCAGACGAAACAACAAAAGACGATTTCTACGACCAACTTACGACTACACTAGAAACTGCTCATAAAAACGTTATCGTCATGGGAGACTTCAATGGGAAAATAGGTAAACAAAAGCATGGTGAAGAGACAGTAATAGGAAATTATGGCATAGGAAAAAGAAGCAAGAACGGCAAGAGAATTGTAAATTTGGCTTTGGAGAATAACTTAACCATACTAAATAGCGTTTTCAAGAAAAGAGAAGCCAAGAAGTGGACTTGGATATCGCCGGATGGAACTTACCGCAACGAAATCGACTTTATAACTAGTAATCAGCCCAAGTTGTTTCAAGATGTCAGCGTAATAAATAATCTCAATTTCAATAGCAACCATCGTATGGTCAGAGCAGTACTATTTTACAAACAACAAAAGAAACAACGAAAACACTTTCACCAGATTAAAAATACCTACATGACTGATACGCCGTTTCAAAACACCAAAACAACCGGGGAAATAGACAAAACACAAGAAATTTACAACATAGAAATAAACGATATCTATAGAAAGAACAAACCAATAAAAAACAAAAATACACTGAGCTCGGAAACTATAGATCTCATTCAGAAACGGAAAGAACTACTTAAAAAGAGGAGAAATAAAACAACATTACAAAAAATTACTGAACTAAGTAAGGAGATAAGTCGCAATATAAAAGAAGATAAGTCAAATAAAAGAATTAAATGTATCCAAAAACACATTACTAAGACAGGAGGTATCAATAAAGCACTTAGAGAATTAAAAGAAACAACGCTATGGGTCCCGAAAATGAGAAGCAAAAACAACAAGGAAGAAACAAGAAGACAGCCAATTTTAAAGATAGCGACAGACTATTATCGGAGATTATACTCTACCGAAAACACCTTAAAATTCAACATAAACCTTGAAGACAAAACAGAAGAAATCCCTCCGATTCTTGAAAGGGAAGTTCAGCATGCCATAGAAACACAGAAAAATGATAAAGCTCCTGGACCTGATCATATAACCAATGAGATGATGAAAGCTACATTGCCAGAAACAACAAAAAAACTTACTAACTTGTTTAATATTATCCTAAATACAGAATCCATACCTTCACAGTGGACAATAAGCACTATAATACTCATCTTTAAGAAAGGAGATAGATCAGAAGTAGGAAACTATCGCCCAATAAGTCTCATGTCCAACATATACAAGGTGTTCTCAAAAATAATATTGAAACGCATCACCAAAAAACTTGAAGAACAACAATCGAGAGAACAGGCGGGGTTCCGATCGGGATTTGCAACAATTGACCACATACATGTGGTAAAACAGCTCATTGAAAAATGTCAAGAATACGATTATCCATTATACATGGCATTTGTGGATTATAACAAAGCATTTGACTACCTGGAACATCAGTGCATTTGGGAAGCCCTGAAAAAACAAGGAATAGAAAATAAATATATAAGAATAATAAAAAATGTGTACTCAAACAGCAAAGCACGAGTCAAACTAGAAGCAGAGGGGGAAATTTTTCCAATACACAGGGGAGTGAGACAGGGAGACCCACTCTCACCAAAACTTTTTTCATCCGTGCTTGAGGAAGTAATCAGGAAGATGGAATGGGACAACATAGGGATTAACATAAATGGAACACAGTTAAATCATTTAAGATTTGCAGACGACATAATACTTATAACAGATAACCCGGAAAGCCTTAAAGGCATGCTCCAAGATTTATCATGTGGAAGCAAAAAGGTGGGATTAACAATAAACAAAACAAAGACAAAGTTATTAACAAACAGATCCCAAATAAGTATCTCAGTAGATGAGGAGGAAATAGAATATGTGAATTCCTATGTATACTTAGGCCAACTTATCGCCTTCAACAACCAAATGGATTCAGAGATTGATAGACGGGTAGCCAATGCCTGGAAGAGATTTTGGTCCCTCAAGGCAGTGTTAAAAAGCAACCAATATAATATTGCAATGAAAAGGAAAGTATACAATACATGCATATTACCAATCCTTACCTATGGGTGCCAGACGTGGGCAAATACACAAAAACAAAACGAAAAACTGATTACATGCCAAAGAGCCATGGAGAGGAGTCTACTGGGTTACACAAAAAGAGATAGAAAAAGAGCTGTAGATCTAAGACAAATTACCAAAATTGAAGATGTAGTAGTCAAAACTAGAAAACTCAAATGGAGGTGGGTAGGCCACATGATGAGAGAGAATAGAAATAAATGGACGAAAGATATAACAGAATGGACACCGAGATATCAAACAAAAAGAAAACGAGGAAGACAAAGAAAACGTTGGTCGGATGACTTAAAAAAGTATGCGGGTTTAACATGGCACAGAACAACTGAATCAAGAGCAGAATGGAGAAAGCTGGAGGAGGCCTTCGTGTCGCAAAGACACGCCGACGAGACGCCCGATAACGACGCCTAACAATACAATACCAACTAAGAATTACTTAAATAGTGATATTAATACATAATATAATAGTAATTCAATAATGTTAATAATGAATTTAATACTAAGGTCAATTATATAAATGTTAATGATGATTTTATATATGTTGATGAAATGTATAAATTATGTGTTGGCAATAAAGGCTTAATAATAATAAGTCATAAAAAAATCATTCGACCTTTTGGTACCTATGTATAAATGAATACACTATTATTGCTATATGTACTACTATATAGCTAATTAAGTATTCATGTACTGTGACTCCATCTCACAGAATAACGAAAAAGCTATATACCCGGATACCCGGCTAAATTTATTTTGGGATTCTTAGTAGACAAGGGCGCGTTTGGAACCCTCGTAGTTTTAGTTTTAAAGTTAACCAATGTTAATCATCACTATCAACACACAATAATGCAATAATTAATATGAATGAATCCTTCATAAGTGCCTGTGACAGGTTGACATTAATAAATACTTATTGTTTTGTTTTTTTATTTGATTTTTACACCAGATACCAAAATAACTACAATAATAAATAATACAATTTTGTCTTTGTTCATAAGGTTATCGTGTTACTGACCTCCTTTCCCAAAAAAATAAAAAAAAAACACAAAGTAAAATGCTGTAAAATAATACATACCTTCGTTTCATATATTTCATACTTTTTATCACAGAGCGTGAAATCCCTAAAACGTGACACAACGAATTTCAACTCGATTGAAGTATAAATACCCCGAAACCGAATATCAAACAGGACGCTTTCATTGCCGCTTTCAGCTAAATGAATTCACAGATCCGTTCAAAATGGTTTCCAGCTAAAAGTGAATCAAAATCCATCTTGTTATCGACATACTCTTTTTTTCTATCACCTGTCAATCGTCCAATTAGATTTCTTTGTATGTTGTGTCTCTGTCCCTACACTAGTATTATAATTCTCGAGTTTGGATGTTTCGGTTAATCTCCTGTAGTTCTGAACCGATTTTGGAAAAACGCTTTCAATAAAAGAATTCTCCTTTATGTATCTGGCTGGTTTTGGTAACATTTAAAAGGTTACATTTAAAAAAGAAACGACTGTTTCCAGCTATTTTTTATTTTTATCTTTCTGACAAAATGAAAGAATCTAATGAAAACATTCGCTACATTTCAAAAGGTTAATATAAAATAGGAAAAATGCATCGGGCGGTGGTAACACATAATAGGGAATGGTGTAAATCATCAGATTTCCACTCGTTACGGTTTCTGCAGAACTCTTTAGATAGTGTCAGGTTAACATTAAATAAAGACTGCCAAAAGTACTTATCGCATTATTATTATCAAAAATCACAAATACATTAACGGGATCATGTCATTACCTTCAATGTGACATGAAGGCATTGACCAAAATGGCACACATATACAGTAATTAAATTAAAAAAAAAACTTTGAAAACTTATCTTTAATTTTCATATCAAATTGTATAATGAACGAAATTATTTTAGCAACCAATTATTTAAAGGTATATGAATTTGCTCTCAATTAAGATATATAGAATCCTGGAGACAAAAAAGGCATCCTTTACCCGAAAATAAGAGAGTTCGATTATTATTATCTTAATCAATGCAGATAACCTCGCGGGCATCAGCTTCAATGAGCTAAATAATTAGCTAATACATTTTTTTAATTCACACATTCCCAAAATTCCTAGCAGTACACTCTTTTATCACGTAATAAATCAGAATCTGAATCTAAAATAGAATGAAGGTAGGTACTTAAATACTGGTTTTATAACGAAAACAATAAACATTTATATTTATTCTGAAGCAGAAATTCCCTTTGATGGGTATTATTCCTATAGCAATTAAATACTAACAGGCACCATCTTCAAACGGCTTAAAAATAACAATAATATTTTATAAAAAAATTGTTTACGAACATGCGGGGAAAACGGGCTCTCGAACAAAAGTTCTTTTGAAATATATATATAACAAAGCTTTTCAAAGTATTTCATATACGAGTGTCGCCCACTTACACGGTATTTTCCGCTATCTAATTTAGTGTTCAGTCAATTTGTTTTGTACCGGAAAAAAAAACCGTATCGTACATACGGTTTTTTTCCGTAGTTTGCCGATGCACGGTTATCATCCTTAGTTTTTTTAGCAGTTTATTTACTAGCGTTACTCTAGGATGGCTGGCAGAGATCGCTCTTTAGCGGTAAGGCCGCCTGTACCTCTTTTCTTTTCTGTGTGTTTCTTTGGTGTCTTGTATTTCTTCTTTTGTGTGGTGTACAATAAAGTGTATTTCCATTTCATTTCTCGGTATTTCTGGTAGGAGACTTCGGCCACCCTACCGACAAAGACGTGTCGCCAAGCGATTTAGCAATCCGACACGATGTCGCGTAGAAACCAATTAGGAGTGTGGGCTTACCATACGCCTGACAGGTTAGCTCACTACCTTCTTAGACTGCATCATCATCAGTGTGAAAAGCCGTCAAGTGCTAACTTGTAGTGTGCAAAAAAAACAGAGTTATACATAACACACGCTCTTTTGTTGCTTGCAGTACGGACTTTATAGATGCAATATAGCATTCAATTCGTGATAGAAGTTGCGAATTCATTATTATCAACCATTGATCTAATCCCACCGCATTTGACCAGCTCCCTACGACTCGCGTGGTATGATCAGACTACCAACTACGAGTCGGTTATAAAATAAAGATCATCATGATCAACCCATTGCCGGCTCACTACAGAGCACAGGTCTGATTTGGCCATAGTCCACCACGCTGGCCATGTGCGGATTGGCAGACGTCACACGCCTTTGAGAACATAATGGAGAACTCTCAGGCATGCAGGCTTCCTCATGATGTTTTCCTTCACCGTTGAAGAAAGTGATATATTGATTGCTTAAAAAATAAAGATATACAATATCAAATTTAATGTACGAATAATTTGTCATAATAAAAAAATACCATAAAATATGAAATGAATTTATCTGCTCAGACGTAGCCCGCGAGAGCTTACGCCGGCTTATAACAAACTTTTCCCTCATCTATTGTGCGATGCTTCCAAGCGGTTTCAGTTCACTTAGTGTAAGATTCGCACGCTCGCAATCGAGGAGTCGCTTTCATGTAGACGCGTAGCGTGCACTTCATATATGCATAAAAGCAGTGCCAGCGTCGGTGCCTCTTATGAGTCAATCAATCAATCAATCAATCAGCCTATAGACGCCCACTGCTGGACATAGGCCTTTTCGAAAGCGCGCACCACACACGGTCCTCCGCCTTCCTCGTCCACCCGCCACCAGCGATCCTTTTCAGGTCGTCGGTCCAGCGAGCAGGTGGTCGTCCTACCATGCGCTTACCGGTTCGCGGTCTCTACTCCATAACACGTCACCCAATGTCTTATGAGTAGAAAAAGAAATTTATACCCAAGTGACTTGTCGTGCTGCGCTAACACAGGTAAGTTGATCTAAGTTGGGTAATTCCTTAGGTTTATCAGTTTATAGTGAGTGTTTGTGTATATTAAGGAGGCACCGATTTATAAAGTATTTAAAAATTAAGAAATTGTATATATAAAAAATAGGTACATTATTTGCACTGATACGTACGGGCGTGTTTTTTAAGGCGGCGTTTCTAATTATTAATCAATTCTGTTATTTGATTTTGTTGGTGTAAAAATAAATTGGGTACATAGGATAGATAGAAGGTGGATCATGATAGCAAGGCCTTCCTTACGTGAAATGGTATGAAAATGACTTATAAAGACGTATAATAGCTCTATATGATTTCGAACCCTTTAAACTGGTCAGCCAGGATGAATGATGAATTAATGAATAAGCAGAAATGAGACGATGCAGAAATATAACTTCTAATAAAAAGCCGGGAATGCTATGGTAAAAAAAAATACAACAGAATTTAGAATCTCCTCCTTTTTTGAAGTCTGTTAAAAATGTATAATTGAAGGGCAAAGAACACATATATACGAGTACATAGCCATTTTTTTATCATAAGTGAAAAAAAATTGGAATAAAGTTAGTAAGTTTGTAAAAAAGTGTAGTTTTGACGACCTCCGTGACGCAGCGCGCGCGCTGTTGCATTATATAGTTGGAGGTCCTGGGTTCGATTCCCGGCTCGAGTCTGGTCTGGTGGGAGGCTGCGGCCGTGGCTAGTTACCACCCTACCGACAAAGGCGTGTCGCCAAGCGATTTAGCGTTCCGGCACGATGTCGTGTAGAAACCAATTAGGAGTATGGCTTTACCATACCCCTAACAGGTTAGCCCGCTACCATCTTAGACTACATCATCAGGTGAGATTGCCGTCAAGGGCTAACTTGTAGTGGATAATAAAAAAAAAAGGTTAGCTAACATTTTTTTATCTGTTTACAGAATGTTTATAGGCCGGAAAGTAAACGGAACTGCTTTTTATTTACGGAAATATTTCCGCCATAAAAAGTACAAGTTCCGTTAAAAGTTCAGTTGAAAGGATTAAATTTTAAAGATAGAAAGCGCATTTCTATTAGTTGGTATTTAGGTAGAACCCGGGATCTCGTGATTCGGATTTTAACTTGCTTATACACGGGACCAAAGTACTAGTAGCACTTAGATGAACATAACATAACAGCGCTGAATACGTGTTTGAACTAATTTTATGCACCCATAATATGTGAAATTCAAGTATGAGAGACTAGCTAGACTTTCAGTAAATATAATTTAATACACAAGTAAAAAGTTCCTTGCCCAGACTAAAATAAAGACAATATGATCATCATGATCAATTACCGGTTCACTACAGAGCACGGGTCTCTTCTCAATATGAGAAGGGGTTGGCCATAGTCCACCACGCTGGCCATGAGCGGATTGGTAGACTTCACACGCCTTTGAGAACATTATGGGGAACTCTCAGGCATGTAGGTTTCCTCACGATGTTTTCCGTTACCGTTGAAGCAACTGATATTTTAATTGCTTAAAAACGCACGTAACTCCGAAAAGTTAGTGGTGCCAGGAATTGAACCCTGCCCTCTGATTAGAAGGCGGATGTCCTAACCACTAGGCTCTCACAGCTTCAAAGATATTATCGTTTTAAGTTATAAAGTAGCTATGTACACGAAATATTATACTCGTAGTTTAGATTCAGGTATGATGGAGAGGCAATGCCTCCGTTGTTCAAGTTTACCCCCGCGCCGTACTGTTCTCTCAAGCATTGTTATTTCTCGGAAGTGCTGAAATATTGTGGTGTCTCGTTTTGAAAGGAAGTCTAGTGCACGAAAGTGATCTTTACCGAGAGCATTTTAAGAAAACCGTCCGGATCGGATGTTCAGAGGAAAATGAATCTTAAAGATTGAACGGTATGTTATCATTTTGCTTGTTTTTAGTCGGTCGCAGGTGCTGTGGTGAATCACGCCTGTTGCGGTATATATCTTGGGAGTGCTCGACGTGTCACGCCTTGTTGCTCCTTTTCTACAGCGAGCTCATCATGCGCCAGGATCTTAGTGTAATTAGAAGTTTCCTGCTAAGTTGCGCTTAACGTTAGACTACCTGTTTGATTTATGAGATCTTGATACATTATTTTGTAGATGAGACACAGTTATTCGTTCGGGATGTTGGTCGACTCATATCCTGGACATGGTGCGTATGCAATAGCACTATACTACAGATAATAAAGGATGCTAGAGATGTACTAATAACAATTAAATGAATAATACTGTCCAACTTGGTACCTTATCATACGGAAAAAGAGGCACGCTGAAAAAAAAATTTGCTGCTATCAAAATTAGTTCCTATCAATTAAAATGTTTTTATAAGAAAAATAAAGCACGTTATTTCTACCAATCAAGTTAACTCTATCACTTAACAATTTAACATAGTTAAATTAAGCAATTTATCATTTGTTTCAATGCAATGCCATATCACCATGATACTTTGTTAAAAATTATAAAGTGAGATTCCAAAATTATTATATTTACTTAGCATACATAATAATTACGACTGTATCGCTTAAAAAGTTTGGGTTATCGGTATTATTATTTTTTTATTGAAATCAAACATAACATATAAAACATAGCAAGTAAAAATTCTCACGTGTTAGACAATCAAATTTTTTTTTTTGCGCAGGCAATCTAAGCCTGCCCACAGAAGGATGCCATGGCTCAAAAACGGTCAGTGGTTTGGTAAAAGTCCCTAATAATTATTTAGACCAGTAGTCAGCAGTGAATTTGCCCTCACACGTCACGAAAATCGTGTGCGTTATTTAAAATAATTAGCCTGAAAACAAATATATAAGTAATATTTTTTAAACTGGAACCGTAATAACCCTATATACGTTTTACAACACTAAGCAAGGTACTAACTCATATAATTTTAAACAATACATAACCATCATCGTCATGATCCTCAACCTATTAATTCCCCACTACTGGAATGGATCTTCTCTCTCATGGGAGTAGGGGATTAGATACATTAGAGCTTTGTGCACTACATAAAGTGGATTTCGTCTAGTAGATACTCGTAAATTATACTTCAACGGGTAGGTATACATCTCTCGGGGAATATTATACAGTGTCAGAACGAGTGGCCGGGACAGCACAGCGGGACTCGGGACGTCGGGAAAAATAGCTACTTGCGAGTACACAAAGGGAAAGGATGTTATTACGTACTGACCTCACGGGTACAAAGCCTTCATCAGTTGTCGCTGTAAACTCTATAATACTACACTCAGACATGCAAATAATAGAGTAATCAAAGGAAGTGGAGTGTAACGAATTTTATATGTATATATATATATATATATATTTTTTTTTATACACTACAAGTTAACCCTTGACGGCTATCACACCAGGTGATAAGTGATGGTACAGTCTAGGATGGTAGCGGGCTAACCTGTTAGGAGTATGGTAAACCCACTCGCCTAATTGGTTTCTACGCGACATCGTGCCGGAACAAGATTTTTCAAATGAGCCTGAAGGCCTACAGGCCTTTAATAAAGAATATTGGTATTTATATTTGGTTATTTTACAAGCATTTTGGCGTAATAGCGTAACTCAATTTGTCAAATAATTAAAGTATAATACTTACCTTCCGATCCTATCCAACAATAATTAATACTATTAGACGAAACCCGAAGACTCGGTAGAATAAACATAATCACGCAACAATTAAAATCTATTAAATAAATATAAACACCAGTTCAAGTAATCATGTTCTGGAGCTATTTTAAAATCGGTAAATGTTTTGCTCAGACAATGGGTTAACACGTATATGTAAGTATAAAATATAATATACCAGGAAATGAGATTTTTTTTTTGGTGTTTTTGCAAGTTTTTGCGTTTTTGAAATGAGTGTAGATTATAATTACCACCCTACCGAAAAAGACGTGTCGATAAACTATTCAGCGTTCCGGCACGATGTCGCGTAGAAACCAATTAGGAGTGTGAGTTTACGATATCCCTAACAGGACAAACAGCATCTTAGACTGCATCATCACTTACCAACAGGTGAGATTGCCGTCAAGGGCTTACTTGTAGAAGGTAAAAAAAAAACTCCAAGTATGGTTTCCTTCAATTTTTTTTTCTAATAAATATTATGATGGAAACATGTCGGCAGCGAATCACATCGCGGGTAGTTAGTTATTACGACGCTAATTCAAGTCCGGGCTGCGGGGGATCAAGGGTAGCCATGACGATGCTCCAGCCTCGCCTGTCATTACGCTCCTCTCAAACAATATGCCGCAAATTGAGTTAACTCACTAATAATAGTATCGCGACTGCGGCGGGCCCTCTTTCTCATTGAGGACGGAGGCAATCTCCACTCTTCCCCGCACCCTATTGCCTTTTATTCGATTTACTGAGATTAATAGCTACGATTGGTGTTTGGAGCCACAAACGATTACCTTATTACGTTTTATGTTATGCCGTGCCAAAAATATAACAAGTTTCATAGCAAAAAAAAATCACCAATGATTTTTATTCTAATAAAGTTATTATAAGACAATACAAATTACTGACCAACATTAAAAAAAATACAGATGACTTTAGTAAAATTTACGCTGTAAAGTTAGACTCAAGAAAGTTACGAGTCACTTCCAATTTTTCTGATATCTGAGCGTAAATATGGTAAAATTTTATTAATATTGAGAAGGAACAGTCTTTGACATATTCATTTTTGTAGAACCGAAAGTACGATATATTAAGGGGTATTTTAAGCGATAAATAAGTCATAAATCCATGATAGGCTATCAAAATAGCAACGTATATAACGTAAACAATAAACAGCAAGTATAATTTGCTATATTCCGCCGAAAACCGGGAGATTTGTATAATATAACATCACAAAATATCTTTGACTTTACTTTTCTCGCTTGTGAAGTCAACAATCTCCTGTGGATGATCCGGTGTCGGGTCGAAACGTGCGTGGAGGTTCTAGTGGAAGATTTTGGGTGGATTTGTATAATATAACAATATTATACAAATCTCCCGGTTGTCGGCGGAATATAGCAAATTATACTTGCTGTTTATTGTTTATCATGGACTTCCGCAAAGTAACGCCTGCTTCTATTCATTATGTATATAACGTAATTAAAAATAAAATTTAGATTGATATAAATTATTCGCCTAGATCTCGTACTGGAAAATATATCCTAAAACGGAAGTCATGATAAAACATGGTAAGCTATTCCGTGAAGAAAGCTATCGTAACTTTGTCTGAGCCCTTTTGGCTTCCCGGACCGAACCCCCCGAACCTCTGAATAAAGGAAAGTTTATGAAGAGCGATAAGTTGGGTTTTCGGGCGCGGTTATGACGGCGCAAACAGTGCGCAAGCTGCAGTGTTTCGACTTAAAACTACATGATTTGCACACAGGTAATGTCAAAGAGAAATCGACCTAACGTCTTCTCATATTTTGGTCGCAAATAGTGTACCATTTTTATTTTACAAACGCTCGAATAAGAGCGGTTACTGAAGTTTGAATAAAGATGACCTTTTAAACAAGGTATTTAAGTTCCTTTTTACTCTGAAGTTATAGTGTTTCGATACTCGATAGCGATGCCACCATTGCGAGAGTCAAAATCTTTAGGTTACCTACAACAGACCAGCATGATTTAAAGGATTAGCCATTAGGTTTTAGTACGTTTTTTAAAAGAGTCTCTATCAAAGACACGCTCCTTAATTACCTTTAAATTACTTAAGTTTGTAAAGCAGACTAATCTAATCAGTTTTGAACGAATTATAAAGATTTCTCGGTCGAAGTATTCAGTTCAGTACAGTTTCCAAACAACCTAAACATAAATAATACTTTTACTAAAGTTGTCGTCTTCGATAAAAATGTCTGAGGTCTTTCTCTATCTTTCACCGATTAAAGGGTGGGTTAAATTCCGAAGTGCGTAGATTCATACACACTAATTATTTCCATACCTATTTCTGGTACAAGGCTTACAATAAGTAACTAAAGGGGTAAAATTAATATTAAATATGTTTAACATCTTTCTTTTATGTATCTATATAGCTAAATAACACATCTAACTACATTAATTTTGATTGATTCTAAATCAATGTATCAATTCTTGAAACCTTTGTCACCCGTTCGTTAAGTATCTTGAGGCAACGTTGCTTATTACCAGAGGTTTATTTTAGATACCTTAACCACCGCGGGCGATGACACAGTTCATAAGTGAATGTCAAAAACGTTTTTTCTTCATGAAAACCAAAGAACCTGAAATCCTTAGTAGACGCAAAGTGGTAAACAAAGCCGAAGCTATGACTTCAATAATTGTTTGATGCCGTTATTTCTCTTGTGTTTATTCGTGGCGGGGTCTCTCTGTTTTTTACTTCACCCTTCTTACCCCGTATTTGCCCGCGCAAACACATCGGCTGAGGTGCGCCAGTATGCGTTCGTAACTGACACTACGGCGTCGGCTGAGATGTTTGCAAGACGAATTGAAGTGCGTTCGTTGCCCGATTTGACGTAAAAATATTCTCCTTATTCACAGTTAGAAATATATTTATTTGATTTATTTATTACGGAAAACCAACATCTAAAACATTTTTCATGACCATTTTTTACCGTTGTGAACTAATGTGAATGTTTTCACAATATAATCAACTACAAAAGCAAGAATCGAAAACTAATCACATATATACATATATATAAATATATAAAATAAATTAAAAAATCGTGTTAGTTACACTATTTATAACTCAAGAACGGCTGCACCGATTTGACTGAAAATCGGCGGGGAGGTAGCTTAGAACCAGCAGACGGACATAGGACACTTTTTATCCTATTACATTTCCCGCGGGATTTATGAAAAACTGAATTTTCCATCATTGAACTGTAACTATAGCTTCAGCTTGCCGAAGCAAACATCCTCGAATTGGTGGCTTACTCCATAGGAGTTTTTAAAAACCCACAATCAACGCGGACGAAGTCGCGGGCATCGACTAGTGATATAATAAAGTTAAAACATTCAAGTCAAGATTTCATTTACAAATGTCAATTAGAAGGGATGTCAATAATTTTACTTCTAAAGTCAATATATTTGTTATGAAATAAATCTATTTAGTCTAATTAGAAAACTTACTCCAATAACATCTACATATTTGCGAACATGAGGTTACAAACTATAGAATCATTTTTAAGTTTTAAATATTGCGTTTCGGTTAACTTTTAAACGGAGTGATCGACAATCGATCGTGCTCTTACGGGCTTACTCGTATTAAAATAATAACGATAGTGAAATATGTTTCTAAGCATTCAAGTTTCTTAAGATCTGATAGGAATCTTCACGAACAACTAAGAGAGATTTCGGTCAAAAAAAAAATTACATAAGTCGAAGAATTTAAACTCGTTATGGGCTAGATGTTTTGACAACTCAATGAAGATGTTTTTTAAGGTAATTTATCCAAGTTAGTTTGCAAATCCATTTGATTGTAAATGATGATGAAATTAAATATACACGTTCAATATTTTATGGCGAATGTGTATCAATATCACACAGGGTTGACAAGCAAGGGCACTGAGCGTGGCAGTCCATTAAGTTCTCAGTATCACACATTGTGCGGTACAATACCGGCGCCGCGTCGTCCGGCCAGGTAACTCGACACTCGCCTACAGGAGGGCAGGTATATCCCTATTGTTTTGTAGGGATTTTTCTGATTGGATCTCCTTATTTATAGTTTTATTATAAACAAAAGATAATGGGCTGTTTGACGTCAATGTTACAAATACATTAATCCCGCTCTTCTTACCACGAGTATTCAGTATCAAAGGGTTCCGTTGTAATATTATTTAGAGCATTTATTTGCAAGCCTTGAACTTTCTAACCTTATTACTTTTCTGTTTTATTATTTTTATAAAGTTTTCCTGCGATTCTCAAATAACATCTGTTGTTATATAACTTTAAATATTCGGAGTCGCAAGGAGCTGGAAACAAACGGCCCAAGTCTGTGAACTTTGGAACTTCATACAAAATGATGATGATTACGATGAATTCTTAAATATAAACTTCCTTACAAGACGCTAAGATTACTTTACTTAGCACTGGCAGACTCAATTATTAGCTACGGCCTAAGCAGTTATGGCAGAACATTCAATACATATATTACACACATATATAAACTACAAATAAAAATGCTTAAAGCAATTGTACCTAGTAAAATCAAACTAAAATATTGTAATGAATATAACGATCTTTTTAAATATTGTAAAGTGCTGCCGGTGCAGAAGAAAGCTAAGCTGGCCATACTTAAAGAAGAATTTGCCAATATAAAAAATATAAAAATTAAAGAGCGGCGCAATAACTTGCGCAAATTGCCTACCTTCAAAAAATTTATCATACCGAAAACCAAAAACATGTATGGTAAAAGACATTATAAATATATGCTACCTAAAATTCTTCAGGATCTTCCGAACTCCTTACAATTTCCTGACGTTGGGAAGCATATATTTATAAAAAAATGTAAAAACCATTTTTTAAGTTACCTTTAATTATTAGCTATAATTAGTTTTAAGTTCTTTTGTATTATTATATTTCTTTTGTATGTAATTATTTATCTTAAGGTGAACTCGCCGTCCTCCCCATAAACGTAAAGTTTCTGGAGGGCGGTAAGCTTTACAATTAAAATGTTTTTTTAAATTATTTTTGGACAATAAAATAAAAAAATAAAAAAAAAAAATTAAACAGTTAACACTAATACTTATTAAACATAATACGATTTCATTGAATACCACAAGCGATGACTGACCTTTCAATCGGCATTTTCGTAACGCCGTTCTAACAAGTTTATGATAAAAATAGTGAAACTTAACTTTGATTGCAAAAATCTTGGCATACATTATAGCTGCGTTAAATTTAAAAAAAAATCTATCTCTCCCAACGACGAGTTGACGTTGCACAGGATATTCAAATGTACACGGCCCTCCTATCACAATGAAGGCAATATTTTCCGATATCCCGCGCCCCGCTGCGGCGTCCCGGCCACTCGCCAGTCGCACTACCTCAGCGCCGCATAACACCGTCCGTGCTGCATAATATACGGCTTTAGGAGGAAATAAAACAGCTGCTGCATTTGAATAGCGACTAAGCTCTTTGGAAGAGTAAACAAGAACTAGTTTTGCAATAACTTTGTTATTTCAAAGCAATATGGTTCGTTTAAAATGTTTACCTCACGACATTAGGATACATTATTGTTGGGGTTTATAAGAGCGCTAAGGGTCCTAATTAAAAATGTGATATTTTTTTTAATGATCACTAACAATAAACATATCTCACACTCGCCACATACAAAGTGTACACAACTTTCACAGCGAGTGCATAGTTAAACACCTATTTATTTATCTCAATGTCTTTATTAATTTAACCACTCTGATCTCCCACTGTACGTTTTATCACAATTTGTTGCTTCATATTTTAATCAAATAGTTTCAATTATAAGTTTTGTTAATAATGTCTTATATCAGTGGCGAACAGAAATGTTATTACTCAGTTTAGAAACAAATTTTCTTTAATGTTCTTACATTTCATGTGTTTAAGGACTAGCCACAGTCTATGATGTAACGAAATTTAATGTTAATAATCTATTATTATCGATAGCGTCAATATCTACAAAAGTTAGATTACAGATAGCATAAATTCACGTATTTGATAACTTTTTTTTTTAATTCATATCTTTATAAAACATTGATTTAATTAAATGCAATAGATTTTCTACTAAGTAGTCTAAATGCAAAACTTTTGTGGTAGTTTAAAAACATTGGACTTTTGTGCAAAACATCTCGACGGAACTTACATGTGGTAAGTACAATTTTGAAGGCTTTCGTCTTTTCATGAGTTACATCCGGGTGAAGCACGCAAAGGAAAGTCCTTATAAGTCCATACGGTGTATGACTATCTCACGTCTATCTATCTCGCTCTAGCATACGCTTGTACTATGTTCTCCCTCTGTTTTATTGATTTGTATCTAGTGTTTATTATACACAAATAGATAAACTAACATGACACAAATAGATTATACAAACCAAGGAGTGAATGGCTTTTAAGCATTTCATAGAACCTCGATATGAAGATAGGGCTGCCAATGTAGTACGAATCAATTTGTAAAAACCTATCCATATTATTGCAGTAATTTTTCTAAATGGAATATTTTGTAATACAATTTATTGGTTTAATTCTGGCAAGTGGGAGACTCGAGAATGTTTTAGTTATGAAGTTAATTAAATTCGACTTTTTCAGTTTTCATTAAATATTAATTAAAAATAAACATAATAAAAATTGCGATACGTCTATGAAGAATATAGCAGTTTGCTTTTTATGTTAGTAGCATGGTTTGTTAAAAATAAATTTTGGGGCACATGGCTACACCGTGGGCTATACAAGATAAATTAATAACACAATTTTTTTAGGTTAATGCAAGAATCTATTTGATCGAAGTTAGCTTAAGTAAGAAATTGTATGAGTCATAATTGCCTCATCATTCTTAAAATTATATTACAAATGCCTTTACCTGAATTTTAATACAGGACATGATAAGAAACATATACAATACATATTGTTTATCAAATATATATAGGGTATATAAAAAGAATATTTGATTGATGTTTTTAACGAAATAGTATGATTTTTGACAACTGTCGATAATCTTAGTCATTCAACAATATAAAGTGGTGTTCGAAATAAAGGGGCTTATTGAGTTTCGAATATTGCTGTCATAATATACGTCATAATTTAATGGTTTCCTTAACACTCAATACTTTTATTCGTGTTGTATAGTTGGAAACCTATTTCAATACATTTGAAAAATTGATTTACTGACACTCCGAAGTAAGACTTACTTATGTATTTACGTACAACTCTATACCACCATTTACGTTAAATATTCTGTACATCTATATAACTAGCTGTGAAAAGTTTTATTTTTACTACCTAGGGAAAGAAAGCTAATTTAGTAACCAACTGGACCTCTGACACATCGGGCAACCCTAGATAGGGCTCAGGCACAACAACTGTTCAGATACATTTTCAATTGCAGGCGGCTGTCAGCGTGCCAATTTCGCGGCATTCACAACAAATTACGTATTAAAGCGGGTGGAAGCGCAAACAAAACGGCCGTGTTCGTGACGTGAATTCAGCCGACAAGTACGTGCGGCCCGGCCGCGGACACGTTGCCGGGCTTCGGGCCGACTTACTATACTCAACACTATTATTGTTTTAATTATCAACTACCAAAGTCAAAGTATTGTTAATTAAAACATAACTCAGTTTAACCGACTGTGTTTGTATGACGACCTCCGTGGCGCAGCGCGTGACTGTTGCATTTTAAAGTTGGAGGTCCTGGATTCGATTCCCGGCTCGAGTCTGGTCTGGTGGGAGGCTTCGGCCGTGGCTTGTTACCACCCTACCGACAAAGACGTGTCGCCAAGCGATTTAGCGATCCGGCACGATGTCGCGTAAAAACCAATTAGGAGTGTGAGTTTACCGTGCCCCTAAGAGGTTAGCCCACTACCATCTAAGACTTCATCATCACTTACCCTCAGGTGAGATTGCCGTCATGGGCTTACTTGTAGTAGATAAAAAAAAATTAAAAAAAAGCTATGATTAGGGCGTCAACCTCCTAATCAGAGGTCGACCGTTTAAATCCAAGCACGCACCTATAACTTTTCGAAGTTATGTGCGTTTTTAAAATAATTAAAATATCACTTGCTTCAACGATGAAGGAAAACATCGTGAGGAAACCTGCACGCCTGAGAGTTCTCCATGATGTTCTCAAAGGCGTGTGAAGTCTGCCAATCCGCAGATGGCCAGCGTAGTGGACTACAGCCGAACCCTTCTCATATTGAGAGGAGACCCGTGGTCTGTAGTGAGCCGAGAATGGGTTGATCATGATGATGATGATGATGTGTTAGTATACTCCGTGGCGTAGCGCGTGCGCTTTCGTATTATAAAAACTGAAGGTACTCGATAGTATGGTTAATAAGAAGCCCACTTGGGTTGAAGGCTACGACCATTGCTAGTAACCATTCTACCGCCAAAAACGTGTAACCAAGCGATTTAGCGATCCAGCACAATGGCGCGTAGAAACCAGTTGAGAGTATGGGTATATCAAAAGATCGAGAGGCCGCTCACCAACCAGATGGGCAGACCTGTTGGGGGACTCTACTAATTGCAAATTTCACATAATGGCGAGACTAGCCTCCGATAGAAGCCGGTGGAAACAAATAGCCGTACGAGGTTGCAAGGACACCAAGACCACGATCTTTAGCAATGAAGGAACGACTGGAGAGAGAGAGATGAGTAAGTACATCATACCGCTGACAGGTTAGTCTATACTAATATTGTTTGTACAGCTAATAGACAGTCCGAAAATATATATATATATATATAAATACCGGTTCGATTACAACGCATAGAAGCAGGAATTTTAAGGCTCCCAAAACCCTAGTTACTATCAGAAGAGGTCATCTTAGTTATCTGTACTATTTTATGAAGCGAAAAATATAGCCTACTTAGATAAAATGTTTTTCAAATATAATTTGCAAGAAAAAAAATATTATACAGTCCGTTGGAAAATTTTTAATGGAATGTTTTTCTTTTATAATATCGAAGATAAGAATATCTTTTCGCTCACAATGTTTTTTGGTGCCCAATTAAAATATCTGATTAACAGTTTACAACAGGAATTGAAGGTATCTTTTTATGTATCGATAGGATTAAATTCTTGAGCATCCTCTTCTATTTCGAGAGGTAGAATAATGTTTTCTCTAAAAGGCTCACTAATTAGGTGAATTTTATTTCAAAAACATTCGTAGAAAATTCAAAGATTAAAAGAAGACTGTTATATTGATTATATTAAAATAGTAAAAACTCGATTACAATGTCTAGATTCATCTTAGTTTTAGATATCTAAAGCAAAGCTTTAGTTTGAGAATAATCTTTAATCGCCAATGATGGGATTCGCGGTTTTATACAGCTACTATCAATGTAGTTTTATAGCGCTGCCACATATATTTTTTTATACACTACAAGTTAGCCCTTGACTGCTATCCCACCTGGTTGTAAGTAATGATGCAGTCTAGGATGGTAGCGGGCTAACCTGTAGGGAGTATGTCCTAATTGGTTTCTACGCGACATCGTGCCGGAACACTAAATCGCTTTGCGACACGTCTTTGTCGGTAGGGTGGTAGCTAGCCACGGCCAAAGCCTCCCACCAGACTCTCTCCACCTTTATAATGCTACAGCGTACGCACTGCGCCACGGAGGTCGTCAAACAATATATAAAATACCCACTCAAGTCTGCGCTATTCGTATGTAAAAAAACGTCAGGAGAAAGACTGCGCTAACATGTCCTAAAATGTACATCATCATCATCATCATCATGATCAACCCATTGCCGGCTCACTACAGAGCACGGGTCTCCTCTCAATAAGACAAGGGTTTGGCCATAGTCCACCACGCTGGCCGTGTGCGGATTGGCAGACTTCACACGCCTTTGAGAACATTATGGAGAACTCTTTTTTTTATATAAACATAGCGAGCAAACGAGCAGGCGGTTCACCTGATGGTAAGTGATTACCGCCGCCCATGAACATTTGCAGCACCAGAGGAACCGCCAATGCGGTGCTGGCCCTTGAGCAATTTGTTAATCCGCCCTTTGAAGAACCCCATATTATAACTCTCAGGCGTGCAGGTTTCCTCACGATGTTTTCCTTCACCGTTGAAGCAAGTGATAATGTACATCAGAACCTTGCGACCCAGCCGCATGACACGGAGCTTATTGAAAATACTGAAAGGAGCATCGAAACTAAATTAACGTAACGCATAGAATGCAGACGGCCGGTCTAGCCGGCGACAGGGTTGTCTCGTACCCGCGGCGTACTCGTCGTGAATGGCTAATTACGACCTGAGTAAATAACTTTTCTATTTGCCCCGGGTCGCGTTCGGTGGAACATTAATCATGATTGAACTAAGTGGCTTAATACGGGCGGGGTAATGGCGAGCAATGATCACAGTGGGGGTCGGCGCCAGGGCGTCGCTCGGTTGGACGCCGCTGACGTACCGCCTGGTGATCGCGAGCGTATCGACGATACACTTCTATTTATTGACAGAATCCGTCTATTACATGTGTGCTTAACAGGGTCTATTGATGGAACAACACAAAGTTCAGTTAAACCTAAATAATTCAATTATTTATATTAAATTAATGACAACAAACTGTACGAGAAAACCATTAACGCAAATGGGTGGTAAGTTTTTATCCTGGAATATGAACAATAAATTTACTAGCTTTTTGCCTTAATTTGTTTTTCTATCTTCATCATAATCATTTAAACGGATTGACGTCCACTGCTGGACAAAGGTCTTTTGTAAGGAGTTCTAATGGCCACGGTCTTGGGCCGCTGGTATCCAGCGGCTCCCTGCGACTCGTTTGATGTCGTCTGTCCACCTTGTTGGGGGTCGACCAACGCTACGTTTACCGGTGCGGAACCGATGGACCTTGCTTGCGAGCTATGTGCCCTGCCCATTGCCACTTCAACTTCGCAACTCGCTGTGGTATGTCGGTAACTTTGGTCCTTCTACGTATTTCTTCATTTCGGATTTGATCACGTAGAGATACTCGTAGCATAGCTCTCTCCATTGCTCGCTGAGTGACTCTCAAGCCTTCTTATGAGGCCCATAAGATTCTGTCTTATTGACTATCTACCTATATTTATCTATCTGAATGCAAAGCACAACTTCGTTGTGTTGTGAGCTCGGTGCGTAAAAGTAGAAGTTTAAGGTTCCAAACACACTATTGCACTTATAATACTTGGTGAAGTATAATTATAGTATCGAACCTTTAATCCTGACCTCAGGAATCAACTTAGCGAACCCACAAGTTACATAGTTCGAAACAGTTAAGGAAGGAAACTGCGAGGCTCCTAAACGGCTAAGACAAACACGGGGCACCGGAGAGCCTGCGGCAGCGGCTGTTTGACCACCTAAACTACGATTATACTAGCTAGCTACTACTACTGAATTGAATTCAGCTAAATGTCGATTGACGAGTGTAAAAACTAAAACGTAACAACAGGTTTTATACCACTTTGGTGCGTGCGAGAGTAAAAACTAAAACGCAAAAATAGGTCTTATGCCACGTAGATTAGAGTGTAAAAACTAAAACGCAAAAATAGATCTTATACTACGTTGGTGCGTATGAGTGCAAGAACTAAAACGCAAAAATAGATCTTATACCACGTTGGTGCGTACGAGTGTAATAACTAAAACGCAAAAATAGGTCTTATAACACGTATATGAGAGTGTAAAAACTAAAACTTAACAACAGGTCTTATACCACGTTGGTGCGTACTGAAACGCAACAATAGATCTTATGTCACGAAGTTATAGTTTAAAAACTAAAATGCAAAAATAGGTCTTTTACCACGTTGGTGCGTACGAGTGTAAGAACTGAAACGCAACAATAGGTCTTATGACACGTAGATTAGAGTGTAAAAATTAAAACGCAAAAATAGGTCTTATACTATGTTGGTACGTACGAGTGTAAAAACTAACGCAAAAACAGGTCTTATTCCACGTAGAATAGAGTGTAAAAACTAAAACGTAACAATAAAATACAGGATTTTCAGGTGGAAGACTTCTGCTGGCTAGTTACCACCACACCTTCAAAGACGTGCCGCACAGCGATTAATCGTTCCGGCACGATGTCGTGTGGAAACCAATCAGGAGTATTAGTCTATTATGATAAACTATATTATATATAGCGTTATGACCCTACTATGTTAGCCCGCTACCATCTTAGACTGCATCATCACTTACCAACAGATGAGAGATGCTGTCAAAAGGCTCAATAGTAGTGGAATAAAAAAAAACTGCAGATATTTACTCACTTTCTCTGTTGAGTGCTACATCTAACAGAAAAATTTACCAAAATGACGTAATGACCGAAATGTTATAGCCTTAACACTGAAAGTTCCACATTCTTAATTAAGGCAGATTTCGCTAATAAGTCATGAGTAAAATCAACGTCGATTTTACTCATGACTTATTAGCGAAATCTGCCATTTCAGATACTCTAAACAAGAAGGTTCAAACTTTAAATGGTGATTCTAAATGTTTGAGACAAACGCGATACTCATGTCGCATTAAATTCGAGGGCATCGTAAGCTATTTTGTTTGTTAGTGAAAACCCGAATCAAGTGTAACTCTTGGTTATCTTCAGTTATTTATTTTTATTTTATTTTATTCATTTATTTGTAATCAACAGCGTTTAAAACAATTTATTTACATTTCAGACTTAATGATAAAATAAGGCCAAATAATATTACAATTTATATAAAAGAAAATACCAAACAATAAATCTTTAAAATTTAGCAACATAATAAAATGTTATGATATTACAAATGTGTGTGGGTGTGTGTGTGTGTGTGTGTGTGGGTGTGTCTGTGTGTGTGTGTGTGTATGTGTGTGCATTAAGCAGAGAAACTAAATATTTCCCATTGAACTCAGAAACGTTTTCAAATCAAACTTCGCACCAAAAATATACTATCGGAAACTCGAAATGGCAACACAAGCAGCACCTACATTAAGCTGCGACATACAACACTTACGGATGCATGAGTGGCGAAATATTTACGGGATGTATAACGGTGGGTGCACAAGAGTGCAGCGCGGCGGCCCGCTGGGGGGCACAGTCGCGGAGAGCTTTTCCCTGTTACCTATAGCGTTACTCTGAACGATTATTCTTTTACGATACCGATATGCTTTGAGACCTTTGAGCTCGAGCGCCACAATTGTCGTGCGGTAACCGGTTAATGGCAAATCTGGATTGCAATGTGATATTTCTGTATGATAATAGCAGTAGGTATTGATTTTATGTTTTCCGTTGTTATTTACGTGAACATTTCTACATTTAATTAAATTGATTAGTTGACATTTTAACCATTGAATCGATGTCATTAGTTCAAAATCTGTATTTATTTTTTCTACAAATTAACCCTTAGCTATCTGATCTGGTGGTAAGCGATGATGCAGCCTAGGATGGTAGCGGGCTAACCTGCTAGGGGTATGGTAAACTCACACTCCTATTTGGTTTCGACTTGATATCGTGCCGGAACGCTAAATCGCTTAGCGACACGTCTTTGTCGGTAGGGTGGTAACTAGCCACGGCCGAAGCCTCCCGCTAGACCAGACTCAAGCCAGGAATCGAACCCAGGACTTCCAACTTTATAATGCAACAGCGCACGCCCTGCTCCACGGAAGTCGTGAAAATACACCACAACAAAAAAAAAATTAAGAGTATTCAGTTATGCGCGGAGACGGTACGAGAGCTTCCAATAAGTTGAGGGTGGGAAAACAGAAGAGACGCAGAGGCTAAAGACGAAAATTGAAGTGATGGAGTTGAGAGGGACATGGTTTTGGAAGATGCGAACTGGCACTATTGTTTTGAAAGAAGTTAATCATATTAATCGTTAAATACCAAATTGGAGTCTGACTGTTGGATATATCTAGATCATTCCTCTCATAGCAGAAGCGAATAATCAGAGGTCGGCGGTTCAAATCCGAGCACGCACCTTACTTTTCGGAGTTATGTGCGTTTAAAAAAAAAATATCACTTGCTTCAACGGTGAAAGAAAACATCGTGAGGAAACCTGCATGCCTGAAAGTTCTACATAATGTTTTCAAAGGCGTGTGAAGTCTGCCAATCTGCAAATGGCCAGCGTGGTAGACTATGGCCAAATCCTTCTCATATTGAGAGGAGACCCGTGCTCTGTAGTGAGCCAGTAATGGGCTGATCATGAGAGGCGAATGTAGAAGCTTATGCAATTCACGTTGTATTGCGGATTTACGGCCATACGCAAAAAAAGGAGCAAAAACTCCGACACAGGTACTGTTTCCCATATGACTAGTCATAATGCCTGAGAGTTGGAATAAGTAAGAGTTTTAACATTTTATCACTTGTCCAATAAACTACTAGTCAACGGTATAATTTTGTATATGAGTCACAATCACGCTGGAAATATTTCGATATTGTTGCTCCGACGTTTCACGAAACTTGAAAGATGAATCCTCAAGAAAGCGCAATTGGAAAGAAACCCCACAGCGCTCCCTCTTTCGGCGACATTCAGTTGGATGTCGAACTTTCGTATTCATATTTGATTGCTTTTACACATCACAATTTTTATTGAGCCCGAAATAAAAAGTTGATATTTAATACAGAAGGGCAGCTAATTCATTAATGTTGTATTTCTGTTTATTCTACTTCAAGTTTACCCTTGACGGCAATTAAAGAGGCTAGGCGGGCTAACCTGTCAGGGTTTCTACGCGACATCGCATTACGTCACGACATTGTCTATATTCTAAGCATGGAGAAATTTGTATGGACTGTGTATTAATGCTTACAAGTCGTAAGACATAGTTATAAAACTATTGGTATTTAACACTTCTCTTAAAAACCACGGACGGCATTCTCGTAAATATTAAAATAACTTGGTCCTCTTAAGTGGATAACATGAATAGAAAGGTTTTAGCTTCGGCTAATTATAAAATCTATGGAACAATTGTGATGATGATGAAGATGATGATAACTTGACTATTTTAACTAACTGCTGTTTTAAACTTACAAGAAACTTTCTTGCATATATATCATCATCATGATAAACCCACTGTCGGCTCACAGGTGAGCACGGGTCTCCACTCAATATGAGGAGAGTTTGGCCATAGTCCACCACGCTGGCTATGTGCGGGTTGACAGACTTCACACGCCTTTGAGAACATTATGGAGAAAACTCAGGCATGCAAGTTTCCTCACGATGTTTTTCTTCAACGTTGAAGCAAGTGATGTTTTAAAGCTTAAAAACGCGCATAACTCCGAAAAGTTTGAGGTGCTTGGCCGGGATCAACCCCCGACCTCTGATTAGGAGGCAGACATCCTAACCAATAGGATATCGCAGATTTTTTATTTTTAAAGGTATATTATGTAAGGTATATATATAATTTCAGTATTTCGCTAATTTCGTATCAGAAGTTAAAGCGAACACATATCCTGTTATTATTCCAGGCGAACTTAGGAAACGCGATCTTATAATTCGACGAAGTTTCCCAACGCTCTCTTAAGGAATATCTCACATAGCAGGTGCAATTTAAACTTTATTCTTAGGATACAGTTACACGGAGTTACTTCGTTGTACGTCGTAATTGGTAGCTCACGCGTCAATACACGCCGTCCCTTCGGATGAAACTTAAGTTATCACTCGATAACCTACTTCATATACATACGCAGATATAAACGTTGCGATGAACTGTTGCCCGCAATTAGTTCCGCGTTCGATTCGCATTTTTGAACCTTACCCTTTTTGTTTTCAGGGCTAAAAAGTAACTTATGTCTGTTACTAGTATCTATCTTTTTTCTCTTCAAGAACCGAAACAAATATTTGTAACAAACTGCAAGTATACAAACAAACTAATAAAAAAACAAACCTCTTTTTCATTTATAATAAAAAAAAAAATTTGTTAATTGGGTTGATCATGATCGCAATTCTTGAACCGGGTAGTTCGAAGCAGAAGTTCAAAGAATCAACCAACTTGTAGTGGAATTTAAACATATATACATAATTATATTTATTTTGTAGCTTCTTAATGGACATAGGACTAAATGGATAGTCCATTCGCGGAAAAGCACCCGTAGCACGGTGAATTCTTGTTAAGTTTGTCCAGTTTTATCAAACCTTTCAACCTGATTTAGTCTTCATTATTCAATCATGTATAACATCTCACCGCCCACTCGCATACAATCTTACTGGTGACGTAGGAAACTTCCGGAAAGCCTTGTTGTTTGGCGGGCGAATTGAAGCGAGCATAAGTCTATTTCTAGCGAAAGAATACGGGCTCCCGATGTTTTGTGTTTACTGCTCTTTAACACTTGTTCACGTAATGTTTCATTGAATACGTAACTCGATAAGTATCTTATTTTGTTATAAAATGCTATTCATAAAGAAACATTTCAAAGCGGTCGGAAAACGCGGCTTTGATAACAGAAACTTCTATGAAAAGAGTGTGACGTAAGATCGATTTATACATGGCTGGTAGCATCGACTCCTTAGTAACGACGAATTTATTCCCAGAAGGGACAAACATAGTTAAATATTGATGTTTTGTTAAGAAATTATACTGCCCTAATGCTGATAATCTAAAGGAACGATACCGGATCATTATGATCAACTGGTTTGTCTGGTGGGAGGCTGAGGCCGGGGCTAGTTACCACCCTACCGACAAAGACGTGTCGCCAAGCGATTTAGCGTTCCGGCACGATGTCGTGTAGAAACCAATTAGGAGTATGGGTTTTCCATACCCCTAACAGGTTAGCCCGCTACCATCTTGACTGCATCATCACTTACCATCAGGTGAGATTGCCGTCAAGACTAACTTGTAGTGGATAAAAAAAAAAAAAAAACTCATTACCGGCTCACTACATAGCGCGGGCCTCCTCTCAATAGGAGAAGGGTTTGGCCATAGTCCACCACGCTGGCCATATGCGGATTGGCAGACTTCACACGCCTTTGAGAACATTATAGAGAACTCTCAAGCATGCAGTTTTCCTGATGTTTTCCTTCACCGTTGAAGCAAGTGATATTTTAATTGCTTAAAATACGCAAAATACTTCGAAAACTTAGAGGTAAAGCGTACTCAGGTTCGAACCCCCGACCTCTGATTTGGCGGCAGACGTCCTAACCACTTCGCTATCACAGCCTTTTTAACGTTACCGGATATAAGTTATAAAAACCGGTATTATCACTCACATGTGATAACATAATAACCGTCACTACCCACACAACTTTAATTGGAAGAGCATGTTACTAGGCGAGTTCAAAATCTGCCAAGTTCTACAGACATTTTGGGAACGGGGGCATAAATTTTCAAATTCAAATTCAAATAATCTTTATTCAAATAGTCCTTTACAAAGCACTTTTGACGTCAATATAATAATATAAAATTATATTATTATATTGATTATTAAGCCTTATATGTCTGGAGTTACCTCTTGTCAGTCACTAATGAACGCCTCCATAGACCTCCGTTCACCAATCGAAAATATTTAAGATATGTTAACAACTGATCCCTGCGACTCCTCTGATGTCGTCTATCCACCTGTCTGTATATACGAGTAGGTATCCAGCACTAGTGTTAATAGATATGAAATCATCGATGCGTACTAGTTTGCAGGAGCGCGGCAAGTCACGTTTTTGATAAATACATGAACATGAAATATTCCCCCGCGTTATTGGGAGACGTGCGAGTGCACCGGTATGCCTTGCACAACGCGACACATCGATAAAATACGCATAACGCGAATGCGAGGAATGTGGACGCGGACTATATCGGATGTTGTTGAAGATTTTGTCTATTTTTCTACAATATAATAAAACTGTAACAGAAAGAATTCTGTACATTAAATATATTTTGGAAATTTTAATTGGAGGATAAGCGGTGATAGCCCAGTGGTTTGGGCGTCAGCCTTCTAATCTGAGGTCGGCGTTTCGAATCCGGGCACGCACCTCTAACTTTTCGGAGTTTAAAATATTACTTACTTCAACGGTGAAGGAAAACATCGTGAGGAAACCTGCACGCCTGAGAGTTCTTCATAATGTTCTCAAAGGCGTGTGAAGTCTGCCAATCCATGGCCAGCGTGGTGGACTATGGCCAAACCCTTCTCATATTGAGAGGAGACCCGTGCTCTGTAGTGAGCCGGTAATGGGTTGATCATGAATTGGAGGATGCTTTACTATCGATACTGCGCACAAAATATTTTTTTGTCTGTCTGTCTGTATCTTAGCCGCGCATCACGCTGAAACAACTAGATGGATTTGAATGACACTTGGTATAGGAGTAGCTGATAATCCGGTTCAACATATAGGATAGTTTTTATCCCGGAATTCAGCACGATTCCCTTGGGAGAGGGGATGAAAGTCAAAATGTGTATTTAGTTGTAATTCATTAACGGGTACTCCGATTTCATTTATTCTATTTTGTTAGAAAGGAGATACTTTACAAATTATCCTGTAATTATTTCGAGGTCGTCGGTTTAGTAATCCATTGCTTCGTGATTAGAAGACAAACAAACACACTTTCACACGCACTAACTCAACGCAGACGAAGTCGCAGACATCAGTTAGTTTATAAAATAAGCGGCGATAGTTTGGTGATTACAGTGACGGGCATTTCATACATGCATACAACAGGAGCATCCGCAGTGGAAACATATTCGTAAATCCGCGTTGGCTTTGAGTTCTAGCTGCTTTCTCAGAAGATCTGACAGCCTAAAGATACTCTTTCGGTTGTGTCCAATTATGCGTTTTGTAATGTGACAGGTGGTTGGCAATTTGTTAAAATAGTTACCAAATTGATAGGCGAATTAAATGGCTTATAGAAATAGTTAACCATTATTTATACGCTAATATAAATTGGTACTGGTTTGGAAAGAGGGTCCTCCGGCCCTTTAGCGATATGAGTCAAATCGATGATAATGGTAATATCACTCTCGCACCTGGCCTTCCATCATACATACATGATGGAAGGCCAGGTGCGAGAGAGTGTTCCTCTTCCACCTCTCTTGCTCCTGTGCCTTCGGAGGACTCGTGGGCGATGGAAGCGGGGTCATCCATCAATCCCAGTACGGTCTTCAATTTGGCTGTTGTGCTGTGCACACCTCTAACAGGCGAAACTGGGCACGTTGTGCAGTGCCCGAGCTGTGTCTGCTGCGGCGGACGCCCGCTGGTGGAGTCGCGGTTGTATGCGAAAGCTTTCCCGTGGCATTCAGCGGTGAGTAGGAACACGTGGGGGTTTTAGTTAGTAGGAGTCTGACATAACCTCTGTGCTTCCCCGTGGCGCAGAGGTTTTCATGAGGATTTACCCACGATATAAAAAAAGGTAACTAGTACATAGACATGCAACTACAAGATCATACTGTTAACTTTTATATATATATATATATATGCTATATGTACGTCTCTGTTCATATTCGGTACATTACGTCTGATCGTACAAATAACACCAGACTTCTTTGTTATCTAAAATAGCCATTTAAGTGAAGAAAAAACAAAGGTTATGGAACAACAGCGAAAATAATAAATAAAAGTTTTTGCGTAAAAATCAACGTGACTCAACAACAAATAGCATTCGAATACGAAACCAAACAAAATCCGCTCCAGTTGAAAGTGTCGGGAGGTTGGGGGGTCGGGAGTCGGCTCACAATGCTGATTGAAAGCAAATAATGAAATCATAGGGAATGGAGCTTCGGCCTCGCCCGCAAATACTGTGAAAAATTGCACTCCAAACCCACTACAATGAAAGCATCAACTGTAACGCTCTATAGATGCCTTCAACGCATTTCATTGTAAACAAAAACATTTTTATTTGGTAACAGTTTTTTCAACAGTATTTCGCTCAGTACCTAGTAAAATATGACGTCCACTAGCATCATAACCTACTACTGCTTCCTCTCACAACTACACTCATCCAACTACAAGATTTAGTTAGTTGTCCTTTCTAAACTCATGTTTAACACTTAACCTAAGGTGTAATTAATACCAACAAAGCGACATATTAACATGTCGCATCTTTATCGAAACAAAGCTATCATCTTGATAAAAATAAACTGCAATGAAGTTAAAATGTGACATCATGTCAATTGTGCGATTACTGTAATTAAGTCCCAATCAAAGTCAAAGTCAAACTTTCTCTTACTAAACAATAGCCCTATAAAAGACACTTTTGATGGGTTTGCATTATATACAATTTTACATAAGTAGTTATATGATGATGACGAAATATACATATATAATAAATGATTTAAAGTAAAAAATTTGCAAAACATTTGCAACTTCATACGAGTCATACCGATTTAGGGTAAACCACAGACAAGTAAAGTTAATCAACCTGATAAAATACATTATTTATCGTGTCTCACTGAGATATACTATATAACTTTGCTCAGTCAAAATTAGTGTTAAAACGGGATTGATTAGTGTCGGTCTCCTAACATTGTCTTTCAGTTTCAACTGTCTCTTTAAGTCTTACACTTTATGATTCTGAGCCTTAGAAGCACCCACATCAAACTTAACCTATGTCCAATAGTATCCAAACATTATTTTCCCCCTATAGACATACTTACCGAAATAATCATGAGCAGTTCTGTCATGTCACGGAATATAGAAATGCGTGTAAAAAATTGTGACATTACCACTACTGAGTCTTGTTTTTATCGCTATTTTTAGGAAGCGAAAATAAAACATTATTTAATACCTGTATTACATTTGATGACCCTACTTTTCTTTCTTAGAATCGCGAAAAATTTAATAACTCGATAGCTGTTTACCCCACGGCGAGTAATATATATATATTTTTTTTATCGTGGGTAAATCCACCCTCCTTGGGCACACGGCGAGTAATATGAATTAACCCGTAAAGCATATACAAACTTCACTCCATCTCCGCACAAATATCTAAAGTCGGTCATAATCCATTAAGATACATGAGTCAAATTTTCTTATCACGACAGGCTTTTCAACTTTTCAGGATGACGAAATCGCGGGTATTAGCCAGTAAATAAAATAATTCATTTGTTAATTATGTAATAAACTAGCTAAATTCGTTACTTTAGTATCATCGGAAAAGTCGAGTGCTACGAGAGTTCTACGAGTTAGTTACGGCCCGCTACGTATACATTTTTCAAGGTCGTCATGCAGGCGAAGCCACGCCGTCCCAATCATCGCATCACGTTATATCATGATATATGTTATACAAATCCATGAAAGTTACAAAATTTCGCAGCGCCCTCTCGTGGCGCAAAACATACAACATGATAGAATCCGAGGTGATTTTTTTTATCGAACGATCAGACGGGTGACCTTATTAGGAGTGATTACCGTCGCCCATGAACACCTGCGGCACCAGAGCAGCCCCCGATGAACTCCCACTTTATACTATTGCAGCGCACGCACTTCGCCACGGAGATCGTCAAAAGATCATATTATAAGATCAAAGGTTATACGAAGTTCAAAGGTTATATATATACAATCAGGCCCTAAGCCAAGCTTGTAGGCCTAAAGGCTTAAAAACCAAGACCGGGGAAGTTATCCCCCCGAATATCAAACCGGGTAAGGCGAAGGCTCGAGGCCCGTACACCGGCAGACTTTGACATGCCGAGAAGAATCCACAGCGAAAGTGTAGTAAGTACATAAACTAAATCTTAACAAGACTCAAAAATGTAATCACCCATTTAAAAGACTATCAAAACTTTGTATTAATAGGAAAGAAATTAAAAAGACCCAACACAGAATAATAAAAAATGTAATTCACCATTTTTGTAGTTATAATATTTTACTAGTCCAGGCCTTTCATTTCATACCCATATTTTGAGGGGGTTGTGA
This sequence comes from Lasiommata megera, assembly GCA_928268935.1. NCBI lineage: Eukaryota > Metazoa > Arthropoda > Insecta > Lepidoptera > Nymphalidae > Lasiommata > Lasiommata megera. The sequence goes on from OV743326.1 coordinate 10,929,537, forward strand.
AAAAAGATGGAAGCCAATGGCGGGGGCCATCTTGGAACAATTTTCATCAAACATAGCTCTGTACATTCCCGACTTGTTCACATTTTAAACAAAAAAAATGAATTCGATATTGGTTCGTTCGTTCGAGAGCTACGATGCCATAGACAAATACACACACAGAGAGACATGTAACACGTTGTTTTTGCGTCAGGGGTAAAAAAACAACGTAAACTCTACGATGGCAGAAACATAGACAGATTTTCACCACAAAAGAACTAACTCTGGGAGATTTAATTACACAATCGTAAAAAGGATACGAAAAATATTCATCAATGTCTTTATCACATTCGTAGTTGAACCTTATAAATCTGTAAAAAACTCGCGATAACTAGAAAAAAAAGGAAAATTTGTATTTTTTTATTTTGTTCTTGTTGCTTCAATGATATGATTTAGGAAAGATAAAATAAGGAAAATTCCAGTCAATAGAACAGTCACAAAATTGGATAAATAGAAATTTTGCATGGAAATTGCCATTTCGGACTACTTTAAATAGACGGCGTTTTTAGGTTGTCATTGATATCAATATTTTGTATTCCTACTGTACTCAACTTAAACCTTGACAGCAATCTCACCAGGTAGTCAGTAATGATTGCAGTCTTAGCCCTTATTTGCCGTAAAGACCCAAATATCAGTGGTTGGTTGGTGGTGGTTTCTACAAAAGCAAGCCTTGATCGTTAATTTTCTTCCCCTCCATCAGTAAAAACATAGATAAATAGGTAATTTTTAGGGTACAACTTCATATCACATAGATTATGAAGTACCTAAAATAGGAATGCAATGTGACGATGAATATTATTTGCTTAATCATAGTACATAGAAAAGAGGCAATCTGTTAGTATTTATAGGCATTTCGTATCAGTATGGCAGTATAAATTTAGTGCGATATTTATAAATCCTCTGAACTGTATATCACAAATTTAAGAGGCGAAGACAAAGCTGTGTCTGACATAAATTTGTCCCTTTCGACACTTACTTTGATTGAGTAAATTCAAAGTACGCTCTATAGATTTCAGTCTCAAATTTTACACGTAAAGTAGTCATACCCAAAATTCGTGTTTACCGATGTTACTATATCATAATATGAACCGCTATACAGTGTAGTTTTTATCGGACTAATGTACGGGCCATCGCCGTAAAGAAAGCGGTCAAACAACGACGGCAAACAGGTGCGGCTGCCCCGCCCGCCACAAACACATGAACCACTTGACCGATCACTATTAAGACAGCGGCGCACTTAGACGAGTCTACTCAAAACATTAATCATTCACCGCTATCAATAAAGTACTAGATATGCATAACCATATATAAACTAACATATAAAGTGACTGGTATCGTCCGGAATTTTGACGACCTCCGTGGCGCAGCGCGCGCGCTTTTGCATTATAAGGCTCGAGTCTTTTTTTTTTTATATATACAAAGCGAGCAAACGAGCAGGCGGGTCACCTGATGGTAAGTGATTACCGCCGCCCATGAACATTTGCACTGGTCTGGTGGGAGGCTGCGGCCGTGGCTAGTTACCACCCTACCGACAAAGGCGTGTCGCCAAGCGATTTAGCGTTCCGGCACGATGTCGTGTCGAAACCAATGAGGAGTATGGCTTTACCATACCCCTAACAGGTTAGCCCGCTACCATCTTAGACTGCATCATCACTTACCATCAGGTGAGATTGCCGTCAAGGGCTAAAAAAAAATTCTTTACTATACGCATATTCGACACTATTCAAAAACATTGAATATTAGCTTTCGCCCTTTTGTATGATTCAGAACTGATTGGCCGTTAAAATAATCTGACCCACGAGAACTATACACCTTGATTTTTTCGGATATAAGCATTTTCAGCGCAAATTTTCATCCAAATATTCCCATCAATTAATTTTTAGTTTGAGCGTAGAACAGGCAAATGCGACAGTATGTGAATATCTGTGCTAAATGCGCCAAGATAGGTTAAGAATACGTCGAACATAGGTAAAAATAAATAAACAAATTGATACTTTTCAAATAATGTAACATTAGTATGCATGAGTAAGAATAGCTAAGCTTTAAAAGAGCGGTTGGTTGTTGCTGTTCACTATATAGTTTTGTCAGTTACCCACAATAACATATACCAAATCTTCACGCAAAAATGCGCAAAATAAGAATCTGTTTAGGTAATTGGAGTTACTAAAGCGTGCTTAGTCTTATTTCTGACAAACGGAGTCAAAACGAGAAAACGTCTGTCAGCAAAGTCAAAATACGCTTTATAGATTTCAGCCATACAGTAAAATTCCCAAAAAGATACATCCCCTGTAAGCTACCTAAAAGGAACCCCAAAATTGGTTTTGGGGTTAAAAAAAGGCTAAAACCTAACTCAGAGTTTATGCTATATATATTCTAAATTGTATTTAAATTCAGTAGATATTGTGCGATGCGCGAACAGTTAGGAAGACAGTTTATTTTTATTGGATCATTAAACTAGTCACAATATAAATAAAAACAACAAAAAACAAATCAGAAGAACAAACAAGATATAGTGACTTTCCAGAAATGACCACAGCTTGCAACCTTAAAATTAACATTACACCTAAATAATTCAATTTATACCTATAATGCAGTAATAGACAGTCTTACTTGGCTTTTAAATCAGGCCACAGAACTGCAGGAGACGTCGCAGATATTCCTGAGATCATTCAGAATTGAGCATATTCTGTAGACAGGCGTATGCTGACCAGCCTTGGTTCGACAAAACGATAAATGAAACGGTTTTAGATTCCGATAAATACTTGAAATAAAAAATCATCATGACATTAATATAAAAGTATGCGAAATCAAATTAAACAGTTAGCTATATGCAAAATGTTTAAATATATGCACTAGAACGTCTAGCGTTCCTCGCAGCTCATTTAACAAGCTTTTATTTAACTTCGCCCGTCTGATCGTCGCTCGGTAATTAAATTTTGGCGATCGATTTTTCCGATCAAGAAATTTAGTTTTGCACTTTTTGAGGAGCATTTATTATTCGCGGCCGCGATCTCGTCAACGTAGACTAAAGGTTTTAAGAAAATCCCATTTTAATCATACCTGTTTGCAGAAAGGTAACCAAGAAACCTACAAATTGTATTCAGTGCAAGAGTGCACACCAACATTCACGTGGTTTATCATCGTTTAGTCTTAAGTGATTGGTTTGGTACTGTTCGCTTAACATTTCACCAGACCTTCACGAAATTTAGGCAAAACGGAACAGATGAATTGACATATCAAATATGAAAAAGGCATAATCATTTAACAGTAAATGAAACAAAAGCATAGAATTATTTATGCAATCACTTAAGTATCTTCTTGTTGCCCCCTTCCCACAATACGTGGACATCGGCGTTTCTTAAAGAGCAGTTCGTTTCGGACGGGCAGACGTATAGACAGTGATCCTATCCTTTATCTGTTCCGTTGTTTCTCATAGCCTTAAAACGTCTTACACGTGCACAACACGCAGGCACCGAATTGCAAAAACCCTCTGGTTTTTTTTTTTTTTTTGCAAATTTTTCACGTTACAGCATCCACGCAATGGACCACAATATCACACGCCCGCGGGTCACATCGGGCCACAGCGCAAAAACTATACGAGATCACTGATAGTGGTTATTTTAAATATATTTCGTACATGTTTAAGTTTCTGTTTGTTTGTTCTTTAGATTAGAAGCGACCATTCGGGCCATTTATGACCATATATAGTAATCAATAATCAATAAATTCTTTATTAAACAAAAACAAGCTTCAAAATAAGTACATAAACAACTTGCAAATTAACTTATTAACGCACTTTAATGGTGACAACAACATAATGGTGATAACAACTAATAGATTAATGCGGGGAAGCTACCGTCGCGTCGCAACGCTTCGCAGCTGATCGCGTTGCGTCGTGGCATTATGTATGTGTGTATGTGTGTATGTATGTATGTACTTGAGCAATAAAATCTACTGCCCCTGATTTAGGTATATACCTGTATTTCAGGCGGCAGTACTCTCCTAATTTTATTGAACCACTTAATGAGTGTATATGTGTGTGTGTGTTTGTGTGTGTGTGTGTGTGTGTGTGTGTGTGTGTGTGTGTGTGTGTGTGTGTGTCGGTGTGTGTGTGTGTGTGTGTGTGTGTGTATTCGTTTTATAACTTAATCCGAACCTAAGACTTCCAGCAGTTTTTCAGTTTCACTGTATGATTTTGTGAGTAACCACTCTTTTACACGTATTTTACATAGTTTTTTGTTAAGAGGATAAATATTTATAGCTTTATTTATTTTATTATAGAGTCTAGAGCCAATGATGTAATATTGCCTCCCAGTAAGTTTACTTCTGTGTCTTTCTGTCTGGAATATCATGTCAACTCTTCTCTTATGTTGATTTTTAACGTAAGTAGTGGAACAATGTTTTCGAATAATAGTTTGAAAAATAAAGAGTTGGCGAACTGATAAAACTTTACAGTCTTTATATAATTCAATAGTGGGAAATCGAAAAGGTCTATAAGTCATTACTTTTAGAATAGCTCTTTGTGCTCTCTCTAACGGTAATATCGTTTTTTTATGACTACCTCCCCAGACTGAAATGCAGTAAGATAGTAACGATTGGACTATTGCGTAGTATACCATAAAAATAGATGCTTTATTTGCAGATCCTCTAAGGTTTTTAAATATATATATCAACTTTCTTATTTTTGATGTTAAGTTCGAAATATGCAACTTCCAGGACAAAGTATTATCGATTAGAATTCCAAGATATTTTATGTTTGAAGCATATTCTATAGTAGGGCAGGAGCAATGTGTAGTTCCCAGGGAAATACATACGTGTACCTTAACCTTGCATTTGATAATGGGAGGTTGAGAAGTAGTGGAAGGTGAGAAGGTAAGAAATTTAGTTTTATTAACGTTAAGGCTCAGTAAATTTGCAGTTAACCAGTCAGAAACCACTTTAATAGCAAACTCAGCATTTTTAAATGCATTATCCCATGTATCTCCTGTAATTAACAGGACAGTATCATCTGCGTAAGATATTATTTTGCAATTTGGAATTTGGAGGTAGCAAAGGTAGTTTATGTATATGAGGAAAAGGGTAGGACCTAGAATACTGCCCTGTGGGACACCATATGAAAGAGGCATGTAATCACTTCGATGTTCATTTACTTTGACTTGCTGAGTACGATTCGTTAAGTAATCTCTGAAAATGTCCAGTGCTATACCTCTGACTCCTATTTTATCAAGCTTATTCAAAAGTAGGGGGATAGAAACAGTGTCGAAAGCTTTCGATAAATCTAAGAAAATGCCGACACATTTTAATTTTTTATCAAGGGATCTAGTAATTGATTCAGTTAAATCAAGAACTGCATCTTCGGTACATTTACCTTTCCTGAATCCGTACTGGTTTGGTGCCAAGAGTTTATGGGTTTCTAAATAATTGACTAGTCTATTATTTAATACTTTCTCCAATATTTTAGACAGAGCAGTGAGCAAAGATATAGGTCTATAATTATTCACACTATTCCTATCGCCATTTTTATATATCGGAATAACTAAAGCCTTCTTGTAGCAATTCGGGAAAATACCCTTGGCTAGAGAAAGATTACAGATTTTGGTCATAATAGGGGCTAACTTAGTACAGCAGGCCTTTAATACTTTTGAAGGAATTCCATCCCATCCCACCGCACTATTAGATTTTAGGTTCATAATAATAGTTTCTATTTCTTTTACATTAACAGGCAGAATTCCAAAGGAGTTTACAGGAGATAGGTTATTATTAAGACAGTCATCTAGGGAAAAGTTCGGTTGTGAGAGAATCTGAGATGCTAGTCTACTACCTACCTCTACAAAAAATGTATTTACATAGTTAAGAGAAGTTTTAGGGTCAGACTGAAAATTTAGCAATTCTAAGGGGGGAGAGCATGAAATATTTATATTTGAAACCTTCTTAATGACATACCAAGTTCCTTTTGTGCTGTTTTTATGTTTTTCAAATTCAAGTTTCTCGTAGTTTCGTTTAAGTCGCTTTAAAAGATTATTACAAAACTTTTTGTATCGTAGGTACGTGATTTTTAGTGTTTCAATCTCAGGTGAAGCCTTGTATTTTTTGTATAAGCGGTCTCGATGTTTAATGCATCTTAAAAGTCCAGGAGTAATCCACGGTTTTAATATAGTTTTTTTCCGGGAAGTACGTATTTCTTTCGTGTTTGACTCAATGATGCTGCTGAGCGTGTCAACAAACTGAGTTGTAGCTACGTTTGGATCTTCTGAGTCTACTAATTTTTCATAATCTAGTTCATCTATGCACTGTTTAACACTAGTATAGTCAATGAGATAACGATGATTTGATAGATGTTTTCTTGGATATTTCATATCAAGGGATACAATTTCTGGAGAGTGATCAGTAACTGATGGATCCAATACCAGTGTTATACTTGAGAACCGAGTCTTTAGTAAAACATGGTCGATGCAGCTTTTGTCACGCGTAAAAAAGAAATGTGATGGCAAAAGGCCATGACCACTAATTAAGTTCAAATACTCATGTGCTGGAGTATCATTATTCGATTGAGAAATGTGTATATTTACATCACCAACAACAACCAGCGACGCACATTGACTTATACCAGCAATAACCTCATTTAGACTGTACAGAAAATTATCTATTTGTTTAAACGACGGAGACCGATATATAGCAAGGATACATAATTTATTATTAAAATTACACATTATTGAGCTCGCATTGATTAATGTTGGATATGATAAAGTACAATTGAGTTCATTTTTAACGTATAATATGACGCCGTCGCTGCGGTTTATAATATGTTTTGAGCAATGCGGCGTATACCCATTTAAAGTAGGTACTTGATTTACGTTTTTTAGCCAACACTCTGTAAGAACGATAATGTCTATTTCTAAGTTTATACGTCTCAACAGAACCTGGAGCCCATCGAAATTTGAGTTAATACTACGAATATTCATGTGGAAAATTTTTATAGTATTTGCTTTGTTGGAGATGTAATTTCTACACATTTCGGCTTCACACTGATATGACGTCATATTACCTAAATTTTGAAGGTCTGTATTTATATTTCTCCAATCAGAATCCAGGGTTAAACTTATTTTTCATTGCACATAATGAGTAAGAACGGCTTAACAAGCTAGGGACATTTATAAGTAGTTTATAACGTGGAGAAAAATTATGTATTATAAATTTCCATTTAAAATAAAATGTATTAAGTTTCGGACTCAATAAATAGTTTGCAAAATACGAGTAGGTTTGGTTGGGTGCATAACCTCCAAGGAAAATGTTCAGAAACGTTACGTATAAAAGTATGTAAAACATTGGTAGGTTTAAAAAGTTATTAAGTATAACGGTTAGATTATAATATATAAGTTGTAGTTGTGTATTTGGTTTTGTAAGTGTATGTACGTGTAAGTAAGTTATGTTTATTATGCTAAAAAAGTAAAAGAGTGTGTTAAATTGAAGCTGAGTGCTGGTTCTTAATAATACCAATACAAAAAAAGTCATGCTAAAATCGTAAGTCCATTTAAGCGTTGCAATATAAAAACCTCGAGTGTAGCCACTAAAATCACTTATTACCAGTCATGCTGAAACATTCTTTACTTTTGAGAGGTCTTCCTCCGAATCTATACGTATTTGAGGGGTCCCTTCGCTTTTACGTAGATATATCGCGCCACGCGAGGTCCAGCAGAACGAAAACCCGTTAGTTTTAGCAAAGTCTCGCGCCAGGAAAAAAATTCTTTTGCTCTTTCGGGTAAGGACTTCAGATAGATATATCGGTCGAGATGGGCCTGCTATGTTTATATTCGTGGTATTGAATCGCCGTGGGCCGGTGTTCAGTTTATTAAACTTTTTAAAATTAGAAATGAGATTTTCTTTGATAAGAACACTAGTAAATTCAACAACAATCGGCTTTTGCGTCTCTGATTTCGAGAATGATCTATAAATATCCTTGATATCTAAGGCCTGTATAGTTAGAGAAAGCTGTGAGCACAAATTTAACACAAAAACTTTTAAGTCCTCCTTGGTTTCCTTTTGTTTTAAATTTTGGATATTTCGTATCTCAATACATGAGTTTAGAGATCTCCTTTCGAGGTTTTCAATTTTATTTTCGAGTGTAGAAATATGTGCTAAATATTCTTTTCGCTCGGCCTCAAACTTGCTCAATCTATTTTTAATCTCATCATTTTCCTTTGATAAAAATTCAATACTTTTTATGATTTCCGCATTCTGTGTCCTAATTTCATTAACTGAGTCCTGGATCAAAGACAATTTCTTGTCCTGCTCATGTGTAAAAGACAGGAACATCTTGCGCATCTCAGCAAAAAATGCTCGCGACTCATTGTCATCTTTACCGTCAAACTTACGCTTCGAGCGCATCGTGATATTAACATCTTTGTCGGTATTTGGCGAAAATAATGCCGGTTCCGAGTCGCAGTGATGTAGTGAGCGGGCGACGCGGGGAGCAGAGGGGGGCGGGGACTGCGTTTCGTGCGACATGCTCACAGAAAAGTACCAGGGCGTCAGTATTACTGAGATATCTTCGGTCCTCGTAGATTGCAAAGTAGAATCACCTTTACACTATACTGTTATGGTTTAAAATTCACGTAATGATCAACCGTCGTATTAGTTAGAAACGAAAATGGTTACACTATCACTTGCAGCAACTTATGCACTCCTAATTTTGTTCGTTGTTTATTGAGAACAAAATCGTATTTTAATTTAATTATTTACACAAAATACACGTCTTTAGAGTACGAGAGTTCCGAGGAGAGGGGATATAGCACAGCACACTCATCCACGAGATGCACATAGAATAAATTTGTCCGAGAAAACAACGGATTTCTGTGGAAAGTCTGTTACCTAATTTAAGGAACAAATAAGAGGAGCAAAGGTTTAAATGTCTTAAGTCACCATAGCACACAGATCTTTCAAAATACGATGGCAAATTAAAATCTCATGTAAGTAATGCCCACACTACAAACTGCCCTTTGTAATCAACAGTGAGTCGTGTCGCATCATAATCAAGTCTACGGCGTTTCGCCCATAATGAGATTTTAATTGAGGGCGGATCCGCGGTGATCCGTCGGATACTAACTTTATTAGGTCGGTCGGCGATTACTTTACCTAATGTAATTGGTCTTGTGCAACTGTTTCACACGCTTACGCAAAGATGGTATAAGACCGACAACGCAATTATGTCGATTTCACTGGTTTAGTAGTAACGTTGCCACTACTACTGGTCCGCTGTGATTACTTTATCTCATTACTCTTGTTCAACTGTTTATACCCGACCAAAGGTGACGTCGACGCAGATTAGTCGATTACACTACTTTAGTATGTTGACAAAGGGCAAAGGGCGAATCATTCCAAGTAGATAAGGTTATATAGATAAAAGACAAAATACATAAAATACATGAAGCCACCGTTTTTTTTTATAAACCTGGTGATAAGTGATGATGCAGTCTAGGATGGTAAACCACACTCCTCATTGGTTTCTACGCGACATAGTACCGGAACGCTAAATCACTTTGCGACACGTCTTTGACGGTAGGGTGGTAATTAGCCACGGCCGAAGGCTCACACCAGACAAACCGTGTGGACAAACATAAACCAGCAATATACAAATTAATTATAATTTAATATATTACGCAAAATTATCCTCAAATTTGACCAGAAACCAAAAAAATACAGAAATAGAAGTGTTTAGTAACGGTGGTAAGTTTCTGTTTCTTTCTAAGAGCTTTTGTACCTCTAGTATGTCTATCTATATGGAGTAGTTACAATACAAAGAATAAACGTTTTTCAATTTGTCAATTATATACGTCTTGTTTCCTTTGTAACTTATACGCTCTTAGTTTAGTTTAGCACTTCTATAACTGCAACTAAAATATACATCGCGCCCAGAACCGCAAATAAATAGTCAACATGCTTATATATTATGTTATCATTATAGTGTACATAACAAAGGTTCCCAACACTTGTTGAGCATTTTCAGCCCGTACGAACACCAGCATCCAAATGCAAATGAGCTCGCGAGGCGCCTGGCTCGGCGCCAGAGAGGCGATCGACGACTATTAGACGCTACGTCAGGCAGGCGTCGTTAATTCGCACTCCAGTCAACCTCCTCCATTAATATGCACGGGCCTTAGTAACAATATGCTGCTAAATTCACTGATGAGCGACTTTCATGGAATAGAGAAGATTACGGTTTAGTTTTATATCGCCCGAAGGATAAAAATATAATTCAGTCACGGAATGTCAATTTCAAACGCATATCACAAATATTGTAAAAACTTAATGTAGTATTATCATGCAGGTAGTTTCCTAATAAATTAGTCTCGAGCCAGCAAGTGTCATTTTATTACATGGTGACAGCGGTGGGATGGGACTTAACTAAACCGGGAGATCTTAAAACAGTGCTATTTTTTTCAAGTAACTGTCATTTTAGTTTAAAAAATATAGGTACCAACAGTTTCGAATATTTTACTAGAAATAGGTATGATGATTCGCTCGATAGAAGCGGCACAAGAATTAGGTTTCGAAGTCCCTACAAAAGACACATTAACAGCAGTGGACATTGAGGTGATAATAATAATTGTACTTTACTATTATTATTAATGATACTAATATTATCAGATTTTATAACGTACCTACATAATGATTGATATGTTGATATTAATTTATTTCTAGAAAATCACTGTCTAAATGACAAACATTGATTTTTATTTATGTCACAAGACAAGTGTTCAAAAAAGTTTAACCGCGCTTATCACAGCAATTATTAAGTAAACCTAACTTATAATGATATATATAAGAAAGTTTGGATGGATGGATGTTTGTTACTTAATAAATCCAGAACGGCTTGAAAGACCTGGATGAAATTTGGCACTGGCATAGATAATAGAAAGAAGTCGTGGCTCAGAAACATACGGGAGTGGACTGGCATCAAGTCGGTCGAACAACTGTTCCGTTTAGCCATGGACAAGGCACGTTACAAAACACTGACTGCTGACCTCCAGTAATGGAGAGGCACTTGAAGAAGAAGAAGATAGATAATAGTCTGGAATAGTACATAAGCCAATTCATATCCTGATAAAATCAAAGGTACCCTTGGGGTACGTAATTTCAGGCTGCCAGTTCAAACACATACACATCGGTTTTCCTCGCGAACGAAGAAAATAAGTAACAACAAACCCATCGGAAAGTATTATCATGCGGCACGTATGGAATCAATCAATAACTTTTGAGAACGAAGGCGAGGAGCCCCGTGTAGATTGTTCCGCAGTCGGTCAGGCGTAATTAACGCTAGCTAACAGCCGTCATCGCGCATTCTCTCGCTCCAATGCCTCTGCGACCGCTTGCGTTAGTTTTAAGTAACCTTTCATATTGGCGAAAATACACTCTCACAACTAAAATGTTTTTTTTTTTATACACTACAAGTTAGCCCTTGACGGCTAACTCACCAGGTGATAAGTGATGATGCAGTCTAGGATAGTAGCGGGCTAACCTGTTAGGAGTATGGTAATCCCACGCTCCTAATTGGTTTCTACGCGACATCGTGCCGGAATGCTATAATCGCTTGGCGACACGTCTTTTGTCGGTAGAGTGGTAACTAGCCACGGCCGAAGCCTCCCACCAGACCAGACTCGAGCCGGGAATCGAACCCAGGCCCTCCAACTTTATAATGCGACCGCACCACGGAGGTCGTCAAAAGGTTGGTTATTTATTGCTATCACTCCCGTAAAATAGTGTGCAAAGAAAAATAAATGAACTGACTGATTCTTCTTGTGTGTATCTTCTTACTGATCTTATTACATATTTTAATTCCTTTAAACGTAGAACGGTGTTTATGACTTTAGGATTCTTAACGTAGTCGTAGTAAACAACGAAACAATACATATTTGGCAGATTAGTGTAAGGCCATGTTGGGTCTGTAACATCTTTGCCAACAATTAATAAGAGATCTATGATCTTGGTTGAAGTAGATCGAAGATAATAATTTTATTGCACATTTTGGGGACAAACTACTTGCGTAGTATTTCTGCAGGCTAGTGCGTGTGACGATCGTAAAATATTTATTGTGCTCATAGTGAGAGTTAATATCATATTTTTAGAAAATGACAATCATGTTCGAACCAATCTCGTCTCACTACAAAGTACGGGTCTCCTCTCAATATGAGAAGGGTTTGGCCATAGTCCACCACGCTGGCCATGTGCGGATTGGCAGACTTCACACGCCTTTGAGAACATTATGGAGAACTCTCAGGCGTGCAGGTTCCCTCACGATGTTTTCCTTCTCCTTTGAAGCAAGTGATATTTTAATTGCTTAAAAACGCACATAACCCCGAAAAGTTATAGGTGCGTGCCCGGGTTTGAACTCCCGTCTTCTAATTAGGAGGCTGCCGTCCTAACCGCTAGGCTATCACAGCTTGGAAATGACAATGATTTAATCGAAAGTTCATGGCATTCTACCGCAAAGAACATGGGGAATTGGTAAGAAAACAAATACATATTAAGAAAAAAATGCAATAACATTATTAAATATTTTACAGGATAGTTAACAACTAAGGTAAGTTGTTGATTATTGAAATAAAATAAGTTCCATACTAATGTAAGTAATGAATAATTAAAAAGAATTAATCATAATATATAGTTTTCTTCAAAAGAATCTCAAGACAATTATTAAACACTTATTATTACCGTATTTAGTTTCTGGGTTAGAGCTGTTTTGTGTTAAATATTTCAAATATCTAAACCAATTTCATTTTTTGTGACAGAGTTTAACAGGGTCAAAAATGGGCCATTTCTTTTAACATGACAAAATTACATTATAGAAAGCTTGCAAATCGGGTCGCAAAATAACGATAATATTCACGCGATATATTTAGCGGGGTGGAGACATGGCGCGGTCGTTAGAGCGACTTCTCGTGTGTCATTTTAAGGATGTACCAAATTGAAGGCTCCGGCAGGCGTCATAGGGGAGGCTGATTTATGCCTCGCCCCGGTCGCCGGCATCCTTCGATTAGAGGTTTATTCATTCGCCCGAGGTCAGTTTTCTTGGTCTCGACTTAATATAGCCCCTTGTGAGAGAAGGCAATATGTTCTCTGTTTCGTTACGCGATGTTGATATAAAGCGTAGACATGCCCTCCCTTTTCTCTGTTCTAAATTGACAGTATCCTAATTCTCTCTGATACAACGTATTTTTATATCAGACAATACAGAACTAGTTTTTATTACTACATTAGCTTTTTCTTACGCCCACGTTTAATTCGCGGCTCTTATGTTTATATAAAACGTATATAACGTAACGTAAACTTAAGTTGTAGAAAAGTCCTATTATAGTGTAAAGGATAATATAAATAATAAACAAGCTTGGGTATGAAATATTACTCTAATAAGATAGCTCTTAAATAATTTTAAGTGGCATGTGAGATGGTGATATCAAAAAGAAAATTTGGCCAGCTGAGTTTGTTGCGGGCTTTAGTTTTAAGTTTAGTTTGTGTTTTATTACAATCAACTCACTACTATATAAATTATGAACGCGTCACAATTGCCTTTTAAAAGATTATTTGACTAAAGATTACGATTGAATCATTGATTGATATAATTTCATGTAACACATACATATTTTAAACTCTCTTGATTTGTGCCCTTCAAAAATATTAACTAAGCAAACGCCTACATTATATGAAGCCGTACAAGCCGTATGCCAAATTCCAACACGATTAACCCAGTGGTTTGAACTGTGCAGCGATAGATCAGGAAGTCAATCACCGTTTTCTTGTATATTTTATGCAAATTGTGTAAAGTCTTTAGGCTTATACAGCTGACCGACTTGAAGAACTATTAGAATATTTTTTGCAGTACAGTAATGATGACAATGTTGTACGGCATTGAATTATCAATTATTTTCAGAACTAGCTTAGTTTTGTTCGTCCTTCTCTCACATAATTTCAAAAATAACACAAAACACTTCAACCCTAGCCGGGGTTCCCATATCATCATCATTAACCCAGTGCCGGCTCACTATAGAGCACGGGTCTCCTCTCTATATGAGAAGGGTTAGGCCATAGTCCACCACGCTGGCCATGTGCGGATTGGTAGACTTCACACGCCTTTGAGAACATTATGGTGAACTCTCAGGCATGCAGATTTCCTTCACCGTAAACTTAATTAGCTTAAAACGCACTAACTCCGAAAAGTTAGAGGTGCGTGCCCTGGATCGAACCCCGACCTCTGACTAAGTCTGACTGACCGACGTCGGACTAGGCGGACGTCCGAACCACTAGGCTATCAAACCTTCATTTTCTAAGGCAGGTTTCCCACATAAGTAATGTATTTTCAAAATTATTTTCTGTACTATGTAGTATTATGTTATATTAGTTATTTGAATGCCAAATTTCGATCCGTACAGTAATTTGAGGTGTGCTTTGATGCATCACTCACACTGTCAATAATTTTATGCTTTTGTATACTGAAATTAAATACCCGCTAGTATTATATTGAGTACGAAACCCCGATACGAATATAGATTGAAAATTCCACGAATTCAATCCGATAATGACGGCTTTTCATATGCTTTGATCTATGTGTGGTTCTCTCATTACCAAATTTCCAAAATATTACAAATACCGTTAAACAGCTATTTTTCAATTCCTAATTATTACGTACTAATTTTATTGGACATACCTTGAAACACTACAGACAAACTTTCTTTCCCTGTTTAACGTCTCTGATGAATTGTTAAAGATTAAAGAAGCTCGTTCATTCGAAATGTTAAATTGCTGCGTTCAACCATTTGGAATGTAGGTTTTCTGTTAGTCAGCCAGGAGACAAAGCCTTTCAAGGTTTTTTTTTTTATATACATAGCAAGCAAACGAGCAGGCGGGTACCTGACAGTAAGTGGTTATCGCCGCCCATGAACATTTGCAGAACCAGAGGAACCGCCAATGCGTTGCTGGCCCTTGAGCAATTTGTTAATCCGCCCTTTGAAGATCCCCATATTATAACCATTAGGGAACACAGAGGATGGAGGTTATTGGTTATAATATGTTTAACGAGCCCTGTCCAACCGTGGGCATGGATGGCCATCCATAAGTTAAGTGATGACGATAATGAAACGAAATTAAAACGAATACACCTTAAAATTAAATATATCAAGAAATCCAATAAATGTTACAATATCAATTGTTCACCCAAACACCGGGCTATCGATTAGCCGGCTATAGGGTAGTGCATGTATTGAGAGCAATCAGGGCGGGCGTAGACAAACTGTCGGGGTGGAGCTTAATTGGCGGTCGCGAAGATTTATGCGGAGAGCCCTCTCGTCATGCGGTCGCCGAATTTGTACCACAACTACGATGTAGAAATGTAACACTAAAGTTTTACTTCATCATCCTACCGTCATCTTCGGCGGCATAACCTTTTTCTATTATAGGAGGAGGGTGGGATTTCGAGCATAACACTCTTCGGGATTCAATGATAATTATTATATTGGGTAAGTATAATAACTGGGAGCTGAGGCTTAACGTTCTCGAGACTGGAGATGAACTGCTGCAATTTCGTAACTTTTGGAGACATCGGATCAATATTATCAACAGTTAATACTTCTCCAAAAGTACAAGTGTTATCTGATTGCTATCTTCATTCAACAAATTCTGTATTTTAATATCTTTACACATTAATTAAAGCTCAATATTACATATTTCTAATAATAATAAAGGCAGCAGATCATCATTATCAACAGTTAATAATGTACCTATCGCTGTCTCAAAAAGTACACGTGTTGTCTAATTGCTAAATTTCATGCAATCAATTCTGTACTTTAATAGCGAGTTGAACATTAGTTAAAGCTCAATATTAAATATGTCTAATAATTATAAAGGCAGCAGATCAGTATTATCAACAGTTAAAACTGATCCGCTGTCTCAAAAAGTACACGTTGTTCAATTGATAAATTCCATGCAATCAATTCTGTACTTTAATAGCGAGTTGCACATTAGCCAAAGCTCAATATTAAATATGTCGCATAATTAAAAAGGCAGCAGATCAGCATCATCAACAATTAATAATGTACCTACCGCTGTCTCAAAAAGTACACGTGTTGTTCACTTGATAAATTCCATGCAATCAATTCTGTAGTTTAATAGCGAGTTGCACATTAGTTAAAGCTCAATATTAAATATATCTAATAATTATAAAGACAGCAGATCAGTATTGTCGACAGTTAAAACTAAAACGCTGTCTCAAAAAGTACACGTGTTGTCTAATTGCTAAATTTCATGCAACCAATTCTGTACTGAAATAGACAGTTGTTATTTTTTCCCAAACCTAAATATTACATCTCTCTTACAATTATGAAGGGATGAAATAACACAGTACCAGAGATTATTATTTAATTTATGTAATGAAAACTTTCATAGTATATTCAAAATAAATTCCTTAAAATAAAAGAATACTTTTATTTCTCCGATAAAATAAGCAAATGTTTAAGAGTTAACGAAGATAGGCATTACCTTTCGTTCTGTCTCGTTGTTGCAAGTTATTTGTATGTAAAAAGGATATTACATATTTTTCTTCTTGTTTCCATTATGTGCTAATTTAATCGTGAACGCAAAGAAGCAAGCAAAGTGTACCTTCACAGTAGAGTGCATTATTACGTAGACAAGAATGGCGGACTTAAATTGACAAAGAACTTTGGTACTTTGTAATTCGAACACGAGGAATTCTTTCAAAGATTATTATTACGACATGCTTCTTGTGAACGAGCAAAAAATTAAGAACTTTTTGCACGAACCTCGGGTCCTTTGAGTGAAGCCTAGGAGAAGAAAGATGTATGATAAATAAAGTAAGTAATAATAATGCAATAACCTTGACCGAAGTAAAACTGCTAACATAATATTCTGGCTATTGATCTTATTTAAGGAATGTTTCCAACATTGACAATATATAGCTCATAATCAATACACGCAAAACTCAAATAACACTTATAGCAGAAAAACCATTCAAAATTAATACTTTTGCAATGATGCAGAGTAGAAAGGGACGAGGATGGGTTCAGACGGCAAAGCTGGTGCAACGGATATTTATGGTAGACTGTAAACATTTCACATTATGCAAAGTGAAAAAATATTAGACACGATTAAAAAGGACGGTTCAGTCCTGAAATACCATTGATAAAAGTTATAGCGAGATTAGTAAAATGTATGTAATCGTAACCTTTAGTTTGTCTGCAGCACTTTGGCGGTCTGGAATAATCCAGTATTTATAATTTACATAAAATAACATCGAAAATGTTGTTGTTGCTTGCTGCTTTGTGCTTTTCTTAATTAATTTGCCATAATTGTCGAAATATTGAATAATCATTTACACCCACCCGTATCTACATGCCCTTTATTGATACAGAATAAGCAGAAGGTCAATCTCAACATTTCCGAAGATCAATAATCTATTACATCTGTTCTGACATAGAAAATAGTATAAAGTAAAAATAACGTTGTTTCCGCCCCCCAGAGAAATGCAAGTGCCATTTTCAATTTGCTTTATTTGCACTAGTTTTAATAGCTCCCTCCTTATTGCTTCGATCGGCCAAATTGCTTCGTGCCTGACCGTTCTCTTGATTAAGTAGACGGCAGGGCACGGCACGGATCTAGGCGTGAAAACAGAGCGTCGTATTTGTACACAACTCCTAGAAATCTTTGGGGACATATTGGACATACGATTGGCTGTGGAACTTTTGTGGACGTGACCCCTTAAACTAACGTACGGATATTAGATCAATTTGTTTCTCAACTGCCTCATGAGCACTGTGGTAAGTGTGTACGAGTACCTACCTAAGATCATATGTTTAATCCATTGGTCGGGAAATCAGTCAGATACACCCAAGCCTCAGCGAGCATGTCAAGCCTTCATTTCCGCTTATTGTCAAATCAAATCAAAAACTGTTTTACTCGTGTAAACCTAACACAGGCATATATGAAACTGATAACTACATTTGTTAATTTAAAACTAAAGCTAGGAAAGGAAAGGAAAATTAATTTAAAACTAAAGCTCAAACGCACTCGGGTCTAAGAAGCCAACAACAAACTTAACGGTTTTTTGGTCGCTATCGACATCTCACATAGTCATTAATTAAATAATTATATTAAGCTATGGAGTTAGGGCAATTCACACCCAAGCATTTTTATCGTTTATGTAGTCCTTAATATCATACAAATGTTACTAACATGTAATAAGAATCGTTAAAGATGCCCATGAGAAAGGATGTCCAAAAGAAACGTGGCATAGCATCGATTATGCAGTGCTCTAACATTTGAAATCTGTAAGTTGAAATTTGACACAACATTGGATAACTGTTTTGACGTATATTTATAAGGCTGTGTGTCGTTGGATATGGATGAATTATCAACATGACCTGAACAATATAATTTACCGATAATAACTGCAAATATGCAAACTAAGAATATTGTGGCGAATTGGTAAACGTCAAGTTCGATAAATTTTCTATACAGCTTATACATAAATCTTTAATGTAGTAATTTATAAAAAAGAAACATCCGTCGAAGATTAAGATTATTGCTCAATACAGTCTTTACTCTATTATACAAATGGGCGGTCGATAGATTTTACCCGGTGAAATTTAACTACCGCATAGCTGAAATATTTAATAGGGTCATATTTCGGTTTGCAGCTGATTTGACAAGTAAATGTAAATCCACTTTGGGAAGTTAATAATTTAATTCTTAGTAGAATGGACGTTCTGCTATTGATTATTTGAAATTCGTAAACCAGTACGAAGTCAATAAAAAGTCTTCAAATGGTTTAAGAACTGTGTAACCACGACATAGCTTTCAAGGTTCATAATATCCATTCTGCAGCTTTC
Organism: Lasiommata megera; assembly: GCA_928268935.1. NCBI lineage: Eukaryota > Metazoa > Arthropoda > Insecta > Lepidoptera > Nymphalidae > Lasiommata > Lasiommata megera. The sequence goes on from OV743326.1 coordinate 10,948,463, forward strand.
AACTGATATTTTTATCTTTTCATTTATCTCGTAATTATTTGGGAAACAAAAAAAAAATTAAACTAGCTATTCCTCGGGGTTAAACCGGTAAATTGTTACGCCGGTTAATTAAAATGATATTCTGTCCGCCGGATTTTTTGGTCTCCGATAACGATGTAAAATTGAAAATTTTAACTATCGTGAATAAATTGTACGTGTACTAACCTGCAGCCAATAAATCGCCAGTCAAAGAAAATAATTGCATTACAAAAATAAAATGTAAAACATTCATGATCATCCCATTACCGGCTCACTACAGAGCACGGGTCTCCTCTCAATATGAGAAGGGTTTGGCCATAGTCCACCACGCTGGCCATGTGCGGATTGGCAGACTTCAAACGCCTTTGAGAACATTATGGAGAACTCTCAGTTGTGCAGGTTTCCTTGCGATGTTTTTCTTCACCGTTGAAGCAAGTGATATTTTAATTACTTAAAAACGCACATAACTCCGAAAAGTTAGAGGTGCGTGCCCGGATTCGAACCGCCGACCTTTAATTAGAAGGCTGAAGCGCTAACCACTAGGCTATCACCGCTTCGTATCTATCACTGTATATTATATTGGGTTGTTAGTGGTATTGACATTTTATTCGAGTCGGACTGTATCTCATAACGAATAATATGTACATGCTGTACCGGTTATTTGTCTAGGTATATCTTTGACTGGTGTTTGTATAGAGCTCGTTATTCCACATGCCTTTTATATTTTCCCTCCGATGTCGATGTTTCTTGACGATTCAATGTTTGTCTAACATTTTATTGTGTTTGCATAACGACAGATAACTTACTTTTTATTTAATGTTGGGAAATACAAGATGTCATATGTTGGAGGTTTAAATTATTGAAAATTTTATAGTACATTAGATTTGTTTACTTTTAGGTTCCATTTATTTATGCCTAGTACAGAATTAAAAATAATTAGATGAATACGAACATTCTCTCTCACATAATTGAGATGTTCAAAGTTTAGACTTGTCTAAACGGATAACGAGCAGAAACACTCCACGCTGTGCGGGTATTATAACATGGGAAACGTTACTACAACATGGTTATTATAAAATTGTAATGATCGAGAACGAAGATTAAACATACTCTGCGAGGCATGGAGAATAGGTTAAGGCTGTTTTCTTGAAATTCGTCCTGAAGTATTGTAGCGGATGAAGTGATTTGTTCCCTACAAATGAATATTTGAAATTCGTAAAGTTTGTCAATTTTAAGATTTTGAAACAAGAGAACGGCTCATCATCATTATGATCAACCTATTGTCTGCTCACTACAGAGCACAAATCTCCTTTTTTTTTTTTTTTTTGTTTACTACAAGTTAGCCCTTGACGGCTATCTCACCTGGTGGTAAGTGATGATGCTGTCTAGGATGGTAGCGGTTTAACCTGTTAGGGGTATGGTAAACCCATACTCCTAATTGGTTTCTACGCGACTTCGTGCCGGAACGCTAAATCGTTTGGCGACACGTCTTTGTCGGTAGGGTGGTAACTAACCACGGCCGAAGCCTCCCACCAGACCAGACTCGAGCCGGGAATCGAACCCGGGACCTCCAACTTTATAATGCCACAGCGCACACATTGCGCTACAGAGGTCGTCAAAATGAGAAGTCGTCTCCTCTCAATATGAGAAGGGTTTAGCCATAGTCCACCACGCTGGCCAGGTTTCCTCACGATGTTTTCGTTCACCAGTGGTATTTTAATCGTTTAAAAACGCACATAACTCCGAAAAATTAGAGGTGTGTGCCGAACCTCCGTCCTGTGATTAGGAGGTGGACGTCCACTAGACTATCGACAGTAGGGATCGAACCTCCGATCTATGATTAGGCTATCGAGAGTGGAGACAAAAGCTAATTTATCAATAAACGTCTAAAATTGATTCTCTCGTGACACACGTAGGTAGTACAGTTCGTCAACCCTGAGCTATGATGAATCGGTTGTATTATTGGATTCGGATACAAAAGCACCCGCCCCCGCAACACAAAGTACACCATTGAAATCCCACGTACAAACGCGGCTGACACTCGCCGCAGCATCAATACGCTAATTAATACCCGCCGTCCGAACCTGAGCACTTTTTAATAAAGCATCAGCGGCGACACTAATTGGGTTGCCATTTTGGGTCAAAACAAAACTGTTAATATGACTCGATATAATCCGATTTGCATCGTTTATTCCGTGCGCGACACGATGGCCGTTTCGAATTAATGCTGAGGGCTTATTAATAACGTGAACCGGTACACGATACGCTGGATTAGGTATCGCGAGAACTGATTGATAGGGAAAGAAAACTCTTTTTGTGTGTTGATGTGAGATGAAGAGTCTGGAGAGAGCTCTTAGAAGTTTCATGCATGATATACCATCATTTTTAGGCTACATCAGTATCAGAACGTCTGGTATTTTATAATACCAGTTAACTCGCCTCACGTCTGCCATTTACAATTCGTGGGACCACCAATCATTTATGATAATTCAAAACTGCGATTATGTTCATGTATATTCATGAAGCGGACAAGAAAACTATTTAGAAACAGGTGTAAATCTTTACAATCAGAAACTATACAAAGTTTAGTTTTTTTAAGTATATATAAAATTTCAACATTTACTGCTGAAACCTCAACATGAATATTCAAACAGTGCATTATTATTATTCATAATTGCTATCAATTAATGATGTTTTTGTATCAGACTAGAGTATTTCATAATAATAAATACCCCGTGGAAATGTACGAATATAACCAATTATTTTTATTTATTGCTATGCAACAATTGCCAATAAAGAACCACAAATAATGAATATAAATAATTCATATAATAAAAAACATCTTAACATAGACTTACCTCAGCCAATGTCTCTTGGCGATGGCAGTGTGACAGCAGATGGCGTCGTATTGATCAGCGATCCACACGATGAGAATTATGTAGAAAGCCGTCGTGGTGTCGTTGAAGAACTCCGACATGATGGCTTCCATACCTGACAACAAGAAATAAGTAATTTAAAAACACATCAATGATGTAGTTATGAATATAACTAACTTAACAAATTATGCAGTTACTCGTACTGGTACGAAGAATCAACGAAAATCTGGTCAGTAAACAATATTATGGATGCCTATTCTTGTTATGCAGGTAATACGTCAACCATTTTTTTTACCAAGGCATTCGCTTGGCGAAAATCATGCTCGTCTTTTGTAGGGAGTTCGATAGTCAACGTCAACTACGTTTGATGTCGTTCGTCCACCTAATTGGTGGTCAACCAACGGTGCATTTACTTTTGGATCTCCAAGCTTTGTGCCTCGCCTATTGCCTCTACAGCTTCGCGATATACCTGGTAGGAGAAACGCATGCCGGAAGAGCGTTCCACACCTTAGCCGTATAAGTCAGGAGCGTAGATAAAATACGTTCTACCGACGTTCCCTGGTGTTCGAAATGGCGACGAAGGAACAAGAATGTTCCTGGGCACGCTCAATATGGACTTAATTCGCTTAGAATAGTTGTTTCTCCTTTTGACACGCTGTGGAGAAGGCTACTTTACACTTCATGAAATTCATTTCACTATCTAACAGATATATCCAATGATTTTCCTGCCATTCATATAACAACCTAGATTACTCCTTAAAAACTATAAATTTGAAATGCATACATCCCTCCGGCTGAGTGCTTTGCATTGCCAATGGTGTGCGACTCCCAACTCTCACTGAGCTATTTTTTGTATTACAGTCATATACAGATATGACGACATACCATTATTATTCCATCTTAACTGATTACTAAAAGAGATTTCAAATTTCCAATTATTTTATCATTAATATTTTTAACTGTGAAAGACGAAGTAATAATAATAATCTTTATTTATAAAACTCAGTACAGCACAATAAAGTTGAATCCTGACCGATACAGTCAGATACGGATACGGATCCTGAAGATACGGGTTTTCCTAGTTTAGGAAAACCCGTATCTTAGTAAATAAGAATTTAAAGTAAGGTTAAGTTTAATATACGAGTATAGTTGTCGCGAATCACGCTATAGTCGCTATTTCTAATACACCCAGTCTACTTTCGGTAGTACTACGCAAGAGTAATTAAATCCGCTGTGATCCAGCTCGCAATTTCCCCAGCTCGAGCGGCGAAGTACAACCGCATATATCAGCGGTGCATGTCGGCATTAAATATCGCGGGTCATATGTGAGCGTCACGATAGAGCGTCGTGTGTCGGGGTGTCGGGCTAACTAGGTGTCGGCAATTACGCGCTAACGACTGAAACCCGAGAGACGTTAGCAGCTTATTAGCCGCTTGGCGTGTATTGGGACATCAGCTAGACTAGATTAAGACACTGATCAAACTTATAGCCGAGTGAGTTATATTTTATGAAACGCTTGAGCAGTTAAAACAGGTCACTGATTTTAACTATGGTAAAAAAAAAACGAATTAAAGTTCGTAGCATAATATGTTTCTCTGTATGTAACATTAGTTTAACTATAACTTTTTATGATAAATGTATATCTTTTTAAATTATGCTTTGCAATGCTTTTAGGTTTTTCCTCTGTGCGTTTTTTTGCTATATTTAAAATTAATTGTAGAAAATAATTTTACTAAGGTTAATTTGACATTCCTTCATTCACTTCTTCGGAGTCAGTGACCATACCAGCAAGTCATTTTTATTATATTTCCACAGTTATTCCATACATTCGGAATATTTGACCAGATAGGTGTTCTAGCAAAGCTCGACAGGAGTTCCTGGCCCAAAAACTTTTTTTCTTTTAACATTGAACATGTACAGAGTACAACCAGTATATAAGCATAATTTTTTTAAATTCATTTTTGCAATATGCAACACCAGGTGTATCGCGTTAGCCTAAAAAATGCCTATTCACTCTTAATGATAGATGATGAGGTAAATTGAAAGGCATTTCAGATATTTTCGGTACTTATAATAAAGGAGGAAAGTTATACGGGATATTCATATCAGTGCAGAAATACACGGCGCTTCGCGTATAATAAATAAAAAGTTATAAGGTTAAAAAAATTAAAAGTAAACAATCTCGCTTTGACATACCAAGCAGTAGCTTATATTTAACAAATTGTCATAGTAGACCAATTCAAGACACTGCTAGGCTTAACTACTTTAGGTATACAGTAATGGATTGATTATTTAATCAGCGTGCCTATTCGTATTTTTTAAATGGTGAGTATCCCACACAACTACCTAATGCCGAAGACTTTGGTGTACGGAGTTTATGATTATACCTGATTTTTAAAAAAATACTATATGTAAATATTTTTTTTTTGAATAAATAAATATTATATTATTATATTATAATTGTTGTCTACTTTCCAGGTGAGGAAAAAGGAAAGCGGCGTTGTCTATCCCCGTAGCCGTATAAGTTAAAAGTCCAGTTAATTATCAATAACACGTTATAAAAATCTTCAAAACCTGCTAACCCACAATCCCTCTCGTCTACAAGACCTTACAATTGGCATCAACAAATTAAGGGCATGATGATGGAAACAGAACTGCATCTATGTTTTAACCCATACATTCTACCGTTTTGTCGAACCGAGGCTGGTCAGCATGCGCCTGTCTATAGAACATGCTCAATTCTGAATGATCTCAGGAATATTTGCGACATCTCCTGCAGTTCTGTAGCCTCTTTTAAAAGCCAAGTAAGACTGTCTATTACTGCATTATAGGTATAAATTGAATTATTTCGATGTAAGGTTAATTTTAAGGTTGCATGCTGTAGTCATTTCTAGAAAGTCGCTATCTCGTGTTTGTTCTTCTGATTTGTTTTTTGTTGTTTTTATTTAGATTATGACTAGTTTAATGATCCAATTTCCATTTTGTGTGTATGTGTGTGGGATCCGAGTTACAGTGTCAGTTTGCATAAAAACTCGCGCTTATAATATGTGAGCGGTCACCGGCTAGCCTCAAGTTTCGCAGAGCCGACTAATTAGGTGTCGGCAATTATGCGCTAACGAGCGAAACCTGAGCGACCATGAGCTTATTACCCGCTTAACTTAGCGTGCTGTGGCACACCGCCTAGACTAGTTCAGTAACTAAACTAATAAAAAAACAAAACTGGCACATGGAACGTCCCCATTTTTTTACACTTTATTGCAGGCGGATTTAAAGCTAAAGCATTTTCTGCCAATCAACCTTAAGAATGTGAAAGGACGAATCAAGTCAGAAAATATCTCATAATAATGTAAGCGATACGCGTTATAATTAAACCAATTTCCTTGGAAAGTCTTGCGTTAAGTTCTACCACCTTAAGTTACCTTTTATATATATAAATTAACACTGCAATAAATTTAGTTACAGAGAAGCCTTAAATAACTAATATAGCACATATTTATATAAAATCTACTTCAATATTATTTTCTTGTAATTAATTAAAATAGAGCATATTATGGCTGAAATCATCATCATCATGATCAACTCATTACCGGTTCACTACAGAGCACGGGTCTCCTCTCAATATGAGAAGGGTTTGGCCATAGTCCACCACGCTGGCCATGTGCGGTTTGGTAGATTTCACACGCCTTTGAGAACAAAATTGATAAATACATAGTATAGGGTAGTTATGGTTTTGTGGCACATGGTATTTGTGTAAAACGTGCCGTTTAGTTAGCGTACGCTAATAAAGTAGCTTATAGGCGTATTATCTACCAGCTTATAAGCCATACCTTCATTGCAGGCTGATATTTTGTTAGTACTGAAATTGCGATTCAACAAACATTCAAATCGTTCCTCTTAATAATACAATGATACATGCAATACAATGAAAAAAAAATACAGCTGCCAACAATGTTGTTTATTACTTTGAAGTAAAATGTTTGCATAGAACAACATAAAACATTTGGTTGCCAACAATAAAGCTAACTTTATCGCTAAAAGAAAAATCAAGCAAGTTATCATTTGCCACGCCCCATGTATCCCGATCACAATCACAATAGTATATGTCGAGTCAAGGGCGTCCGAGTTGTTTTTTAGTAAGAGTGGCTGACGTCACGCTTTTGTTAACTGTCGCTCATAGTAATTAAAACCACAACTTGCGGGTTCACATTTTATTGCAACAATAACTAAGAGGTCCGAACGGGCCGACGTCTCGAGCGATAATGCCACGAAAGGCAACAACCGCCCGTATTTATAGCAAAGCATGCTTGTACAAAATTGATTGCTACCTTCTAAATACACTGATTAGCAAAGAAATGATTAATTAGTGATTTAAAGAGTTCATATTTGGGTAATTATTGGATTCTTGATTTTCTTGGCGCCGCCGAATGAAGTTAATAACTCCTTCTCTTTATTTCACAATTCAAGTGATATTCCAAAATGATTATTTTACACCCATATTTTGACTTATATATTTTGACTGAACTGTGGAAACATGTATATGGTTATATGAGTACTGTAATTTTCTTATTGGAACCAATAGTTAAATTCTCACTTGTAAGACTATCTTTTTTTAGGTTTAGATATCTAAAATACAGAATAATGCGATACCAACAACGAGTATATCAATAAGTACTATAGGAATGTCTCACTCAACCCTCGTAGCCCAGACAATCATAGCGGGGACATAACTCAATACAACACGACAACTGTCCGGCGCCGCAGCATTTCTATTTGCATGTTGATGAGCCGCCGGTGATACGTTGAACATGTTACCAGTCACAGGACCAACGGCCAACTGCCTCCTAACCTAACTAGTCCGTACAATTAGGGATGACTCCATATTAATTACACTCATCGCGTTTACCTCTGACACAGTGGATAATTGTATGAGTGTCTCAGTTTCTGAACGTTTCACTTAATATAGGGCAGAAGTGGGAAGTGATGTGTGACGCATGATTCTTCAAGCTATATACATAAAACAATTCAAGCCATCCAAAATACACTTTCAATCCACATTCCGCTCCGGAACCGGAGCATCCTCAGGAGATGTTGACTTCAAAGCTTACAATTGCTAAGGCAATATGTTAAGATGGTAATATTTCCCATGAAATGGTTGTGTGCTATTATTCAAATAATTTCTTCAATCCATATACATAAAAAATACACTCTCAACACACGTTTCGAGCCGCAACCGAAGCATCTCCATAGGATGTTGACCTCAACTCATACAATTATACAATGTTAGGATGGTATTTATAATATTTCCCTCGAAATCGGTATGCCTGTTAAAAGAATTAAACATTCTCTTCCTATTTTCTTTTCAATACATAAAGATCACACTTTATGGTAAGTGACGATGCGGGCTAAGTTGTAACGCACTTGCCTCATCATCATCATCATCATCGTCATGATCAACCCATTACAGGCTCACTACAGAGCACGGGTCTCCTCTCAATATGAGAAGCGTTTGGCCATAGTCCACCACGTTGGCCATGTGCGGATTCGCAGACTTCACACGCCTTTGAGAACATTATGGAGAACTCTCAAGCGTGCAGGTTTCCTTATGATGTTTTCCTTCACCGTTGAAGCAAGTGATATTTTAAATGTTTAAAAACGCACATAACTCCGAAAAGTTAGAGGTGCATGCCCGGCTTCGAACCGCCGACCTCTGATTAGCAGGCTTACGCCCTAACCGCTAGGCTATCACCGTTTCAATCAATCAGTCTCAATTTGCTTTAAAAATTAATAGGTAATTACGGTAATACTATAAATCGTTGCAGTGCGTATTAGAAACAAAAATGACAAAAATTAAAAATTAAAAACTTATGTCGAGTAATGGTATCGACAGGTCAAGAAAAGCTGGCATCTGCAGTTGAGCGCACTTGCAAAGATGTCTACACAAGCTCTCTTGCTTGCTGACGTTGTGTCCATTTTTTCTGTCACATCAGATTTTAGCACGATGTTTAAGTTTGTCCTATCTCTCGCAGCTAAAAAGTCACGGCTGTTACCAATTCAGCGGAGCATGCGAAGTAATCCGGAGCGAGGCGAGTAAACAAATTACCGCGCGGGTCGAGACGGGGCCGGCCGACGACGTGCCGGCGTCCGCTATTAATTTTAATTCCGGCACGAGACGTAGATCGCCGGAGATGGGTGAGAGGCACGCGCGAAACACTGCCAACATGAAATAATTTCATGACGGAACAATCAAATATTCAATGCTCAAATGTTGCTGATTGCGCTGTTTTTCCATCCAGCCTTCGCATATTAATGTCCAATTTTTGTTCCACACCGGGATCTTGGACACGTTCGCGATGATAACGCTGACCGAGGACTTAACATGTCTTAACTTGTTACTCACAAAGGTTCACAAAGCCTTAACTTCAAACTGGTAAGAACTACTGACAAAATAACTATACCCAACAATATTTCCATTCGGCGTTGAATATACATTCTCATATTTTAAGGATATAAAAAGTTATTGCCTAATTTTGATATTTTATAGCTTGTCAGTCAAACAAAGCAACGAGAGATAAGTATATCGATCGATCTGGTGGCTAGGAAAAATATACAAAAACATATTCTCATACTGCACCAAGCAATATAATCAGCTTTTAAATGATTTAAAATAGGCGATCAAAATAGATCCAAAAATAGAAATCAGTCCAAGTCTAACAAGAATTAATAAGCCTCTTCGCCTAATTCCTTCCCACCTTTAATTTCATTGATTTTTATCCTTATCTTTTATTTTAAAATAACAAATGTACTTGTAATAGGAGTATTTAGATACGTACTATAACATCATAACGATACAAAGAATATAACATGTGTGAACAAAGTGACTGAGAGAGCCTGACTAAGAGAAACAAGCCGAGTGATGGAGAGTACAAACACATGAGAGAAATACATAAAAAAAAAATTGTAGTTGGAAAATATAAAAGTACATTACCCTACCTATGTTTCATCTCCTTCTGCTCAAATTTCATTACCAGCTAGTATGCGAATAATGAAAACGCGCACTCGCAGCCAGCCTGAAGAGCAATCCTTGCCGGAGGTGAACAGCACACAAATTGTTACTTCTTCCTAGTTTAATCAAGGGGGACACCCGCGGCGTCTGTCGTCCGCTTCCTTGAACTTGGCACAAATTGAGAATAATGGCTCCAGCTCCGCTTTAAGGTTCTCCTTTAGGATTCGTATTAGATTGTTGGCGTTTCAGTGTAGCTGGATTGGGATTTTTTTGTACCATTTTATACCTTTCCGCCAGTTTGAGTTTTTTTTTTCCACTAAAGATAGGACCTCAGCCTCCTAAACAGAGGTCGGCGGTTCGAATCCGGGCACGCACCTCTAACTTTTCGGGCGTTGTTATGTGCGTTTTAAAAAAAATAAAATATCACTTACTTCAACGGTGAAGGAAAACATCGTGAGGAAACCTGCACGTCTTAGAGTTCTCCATAATGTTCTCAAAGGCGTGTGAAGTCTGCCAATCCGCACATGGCCAGCGTGGTGGACTATGGCCAAACCCTTCTCATATTGAGAGGAGACCCGTGCTCTGTAGTGAGCCGGTAATGGGTTGATCATCATGATCATGATGATGAAAAATAGGACGCGATTACCTAGTAGATACATTTTCTATGTTGTTTTTCAAGCAAACCAATGGTTAAGAATCCAAGATCTTGGAAGGGAATTTCAATCCCGTAGACCATACGTATGAGAAAATCTCTTTGTGTTAGTTGTGGAATATTGATGTCGTAGGGTTCGTATTTGTGTGTGTGTAAACATGAGCCGCGGTTAACAATGTTAAAATGGCTAAGGGAAACCTGATCGAAATGGTTACTGAGAATACTTTTGGAATATATCCAGTAAAAACCCACAAACTGGCTAGCTTACAGCTTAAAGCAACTTGAATAGTCAACCGAACATTGTATTTCAATATTAATCAAGGACAAACACCAACCTTGTAACACAGTGTCGCACCAAGGTTTAATTTTATGTGGACCAAGTCATTGAATCACTCCCATAGGATCTGGATCATTAAGTGGATAAATGGTTAATGAAAATAGAATGAGTACTAAACATCGAAGTGGAATTTCGCCAGTCACCTAGCCGTCGTTAAATGTTGTTATCGTTGCGATTAAGTAACAAAACAAGTCACGGGTGAGACGAGCGGGGCTGCACGGCGGGGGGGGGGGGGGGGGAGGGTTCGTCGCGAATAATAATCTCAGTTTACGACGGGAGGCGAGTGAATCAATAAAAACACTAATAATGCACAGGCGTAATCCCGCTCCTGCAACGCGATTACCGTCACTAACGAGCTCGTAAAGCCGGATATCCAATGCACGGCTTAGCGCCCAACTTAGCGCCGCGGGGCTACTTGCGATAGCCAAAAACGACGCTGCCAGTGTGACAAGTTTAATCAAAACTATCATTAAATCATTCATTAGATACAAACGATTAAATGATAGTTTTGATAAAGCAACGAGAACACACTGATACAGAACGAGAAGTGATAGCCCAGTGGTTAGAGTCAGCCTCCTAATCAGAGGTCAGCGGTTCGAATCCGGGCACGCACCTCTAACTTTTCGGAGTTATGTGCGTTTTTAAACAATTAAAATACCACTTGCTTCAACGGTGAAGGAAAACATCGTGAGGAAACCTGCACGCCTGAGAGTTCTCCGTAATGTTCTCAAAGGCGTGTGAAGTCTGCCATTACGCAGATGGACTATGGCCAAACCCTTCTCATATTGAGAGGAGGCCCGTGCTCTGTAGTGAGCCGGTAATGCGTTGATCATGATGATGATGATGATCTTTAGATACATCATAATTACATTCTTATGCACATGCGAAACTAGACGATAAATACAATCGGAAAAAGTTTCCTCAAAACTCAAGACTTTTTTCTTTTTTCAATGTTCATTTACATTTAACAACAATATAATTTTTTTTTTTTGTACATAAAACAATGTAACTGTATTATAAACACTTAAAAACTTAAAATAAACAACGCTGCCAGTATCTTCGGAACCTTGCCTAAAGGGACTCCATTTAGTAATATATTTTAATTATAGTTTTAGTTTTAATTTAAGGTTTATTTTATGTTTTTAAGTGTTTATAATACAGTTACAATATAAATTATGTGACATTTTGCTCTATTTCTTTTTACCAACTCATAGAAAGTGACGCGATTCCGGTGCTAGTGAAATTTTGGGACTAAAGATGATTTTAGCACCGCTTGAATAATTCTTAAGAGACCGAAATTTGGAAAGCCAAAAGTGCAAGATCAGAGCTATATGGCATTAACAACTAAAAGCCAAACCCTCTTAAATTTTGCTGAGTGGTTAAAAATATGTGTGGTCTAGCGTAGTCCTCTGACCATTCTATTATACAATTAATTCCGTATTCTTTCAACTTTTGACGACCCCTGTGGCGCAGCGCACGCGTCACATAATAGACTTGGAGGTCCTGGGTTCGATTCCCGGTTCGAGTCTGGTCTGGTGGGAGGCTTCGGCCGTGGCTAGTTACCACCCTACCGACAAAGACATGTCGCCAAGCGATTTAGCATTCCGGCACGATGTCGTGTAGAAACCAATTAGAAGTATGGGTTTTCCATACCCCTAACAGGTAAGCCCATCAGGTGAGAACCGTCAAGGGCTAACTTGTGGTGAATACAAAAAAACTTCTTTAATCTCATCAGTTGTTGGCAGTAGAAATCCGAATTTATGGTTCTGCTCGGCGATAAAAGCTCATAATGAACCATCCAATACCGTCCGTACATACAACATGCCATTATTGCGAGTTAAGCCAAGTTTCAGCATAGTCTGTGAAGCCTGGCCGATCTTTGACCACGACCTTTTCTTCTCATACTGGATCCACGTTTCGTCAATTGCTACAAAAGATTCATTCATTACATCAATAAAGAATCGCAAGTTAGTACACGATTCATAGGATTTATTTTAATGAGTTTTTCTAGAACCCAAGTATAAAATGGTTAAAACTGTTTTGTTGTCAATTCCCATATCTTAAACTATGCCGCGACTACACCGATCTTGCTTCACTTTTTAAAAAATGGAGTCCATTTTATCGGTAGCATGAGGACCAAAGGGAGGTAAATCCTTGACATCAAAATTACATTATAATGCTTAATCCAACTCTTACTACCACTGCATTAGGTTACACGACACATTTTTTTCGCGGCTTAAATAATAAAAGCATGCAGTTGTGCGTGTGTGTGCGCGGGCGCGCGTGTGCGCGTGTGTGCGTGTGCCCGTGTGCGTGTGTATAGGGTACAGCTAGCATGGTAATAATGTCGTTTGGCAAGCATAGTGCGAGAAAGTTCTATTGAACAAACACGATCAGATCTCCTCTTTTCTGTATAGACACCTGGATTATATTGTAATTCCCGGTGTTTCCTTAATATAACTTGTAGGATATACATTTTCTAACCGAGAGTACATTGCTTATGTTATATAATTCATCCGAAGGGAACCTAATCGGTTAACCCAACATGAAATGAAAAATTACTCGAAACAACATTTTACTTATTCGTTTATTTTTTTAATGTAACGTTTATATATAATTATATATAATTCATAAAAAGTACGTTCTAAAGAAATAGTTGGTCCTAATAAAATAGAAGAAATACTCCATAAAGTAAATTAATAGTACTACGACATATAACATAAGTTATTTAATAAGAAGTAAGTATAGCAGGTAAACGCTGCGCCATAATAAAAAAATATTACGATAAAATGTATTCATACTCTGTGTGCAGACTAAGGGAGGAAGGCAATAAACTAAAGTGATAATCTAAGTATCAACCACCAAGTACCAAAAGCATAGTAAAAACTTTCTCGTTCAGCGAGATTACTCTCGCCTGAACTACGTTTCGGGACATACACATTTGTTAAAGCCGTCTACTGGCGCAATATTCGTTTTATAGCAAAATAGTCCTTATTTTTAAGGTGGAACAGGTGATCTTGTTAAGCTGGGATCCGAAGCGAGCATATCGAGTCAACGCCAATTTGTATCGAGCATGCTTGTTAATAAACTCCATTGTGTCCTCGCCTTATCCAGATTAGCTCACGACGATGGTCCTTCAATCTAATCTGTTCAGGTTTGCACTACACGGACCTAAGAACCCGGGATAAATTTAATATTAAAACGTCTATTTTGTATCCCAAAAATTTTCTGTAACGAAAATGTTTTTGTGCATCATGTTGGCGAATGCTTAGGGACGATTCGACACCACTCAAAACTTTAGTATACCAAAAGTATCTATACTTGCCTTTTTTTTTTCCCCCGTAATGGAAAAGCTTTATGGCTACCTCCGTCCGTTGGGCAAGACGGAGGTTATGTGGGACTCCCCCCCCCCCCCTTATCGTTGAGGTATACCCGAACTAAAAACCACCACAGCATGTCCCACTCGCTGGATTTGCTGAACACCTGGGGTACCCATTGTATTCTTCCCAGACATCTATACTTGCCTACTCATATCGATACCTATTTAAATTATGTGCGGTTCTAATTGTTTATTGCAAAACGTTACATACTATTATTATCGTATATAGTTCCTAGTTAATTAATTTCTTACACACAAAAGTCTGCTTTGGACAGGTTTGCCAAAAAACGTACCTAATTGGAAACTGATCTAAGATAACCATTCACTGGACTGAAATGTTATTGTTAATTAGGATAAATAATTGTAATGTCTCTGTCATTCCGCAAATAGACTACTCTTTAATGATTATTTATTTTACTACTATGTATGGAGGCAAAACGATGCGATCACAAATTTCCATCTAACAGCAAGATTTAATTTGAAATTTTTTTTCTCTCATTACCGAGTAGGTATCTAAAGTATTCATTCCATACTAAACTATCATAATAAAAGTATAGAGTTCTTTTCTAGTATAACTTGTAACGGAACATCTCAACGATTCCTTACTTTTTATAATATATGTTCAGTTTATGTGATGGCTCGGTAAACATATGTAATATATAAACGGAAAATGTACTGTACTGTGAACGCACACCTCGAACTCGAAGGATTGAGCTGAAATGAGATTGAGTGATATCTAAAAAAAAACTTGAACCTCAAAGAAAAATCTGATTAAAACCCAGCAACATAAGGTAATAAAGCCACAAATTATTTTGAAGTTTCCCAACATCAACTGCTCTTGTTAAAATTTTGTGTGTAAAACCTAATTATATTGTAACAATAAATTCCAGTGAAAGTAAAGACAAAATATCAGTAAGCCCCTACAAGAGTTGGTTATTGATCCGTAATTCAACAAAAGAACATCCGGCCCAGCTATTCGGGTAATATAAAACATGGACTCATAATTAAAGTATTCATTTTCAACATCATCTTTGTTATTTTAACGCAAAACAAACCTTATTAAAAACGGGCTTTCATAAAATCTCTTACGGCATCAAAGAGTAAAAACCACTAGTAAAAATAAAATCAAAAAGTATATAACTACAAAAAGGCACATCCTTTGATGACTTATCATAGGTTCTGAATCAGTGGGAAGCTTACGTAAAACATGGATATTTTAAAAATCTTATGGATTTCAATAAAAGATATTATTAATAAAAGAATCAAAGGCTTTGAGGATTTATATCAGAAAATCTGTAGCATTTACGTTTGCCGATTTATGCTTTGAAAATGTATATTTAGTATTTTTAAAAGGATTTCCTACATGTTATATAGGATATATACGACAGTCACAAATTAATATTTAAAAAATAAACTTTTCAAAGCACTATGATGTGAGAAGTGGTTGTATCTATCTAGATAAGCTCAAAACAAGTCTTCTTTTTTGGTACATTTTATTTTATACACCACGATTTAGCCCTTGAAGGCACCTGATGGTAAGTGATGATGTGGTCTAAGATGGTAACGGGCTAAACTGTTAGGGGTTATGGTATACCCATACTCCTAATTGGTTTCTACACGACATCGCGCCGGAACGCTAAATCGCGTGGCGACACGTCGCTGTTGGTAGGGTGGTAACTAGCCACGGCCGAAGCCTCCACCAGACCAGACTCGAGCCGGGAATCGAACCTAGGACCTGCAACTTTTAAAATGGAACAGCTCACGTGCTACATAATGTTTTTGTAACATTACATAGCATCATGCTTTGCAATCAAATATTAATGATTTAAATGTATGTTTGATTGTTTGTTACCCACAATGCATTGACAAACATCTCTGTGGTATTTAAGCGTAATAGCTTTTCTACATATGTAGGTATTTGTTAAACATATCTAAGAACATAGAAACGGATTTTGACATAATTTTGATTCAGATCTAAGGCCCTGGTGATAAACATAGGCATAGTTATTACCCCGGGAATACGAGTATGACTGATTTTAAAACACCAAAACAACCGCCAAACGAGTCGCAGTTAGAGGTCTCTATTTAGAATTACTAAAACTGGGCAACATATAGTGAACGTGCTGAATTGCTAATCAACTAATACCATAATAATTATTAATCACATATTACACTTTTTTATTAAATTATAGTCAAACCAGCTTTGTCCCGCGGCTTCGCTCGCATTGAAACCATTTCATAAGTATCAGAGATCATGACAATAGAAATGAATCAATATAATAACTATATTTTAACAGTATTTCTTTTCTTGTCTTTAGTGAATAATAACTATAATTTGACAGCCTTTTTTTCTTTAGTAACAAATATATAATCTTTAAAATAACTTTATTTTACTACTAATACTTCAAAGAATATGTCTACAAAGTTTCATGATTATCGGTTAAGTAGATTTCGCGTGAAAGTGTAAAAAACAAACTTCTTTAATTAAAAAAATAAAAAACATTCTTTTAAGAGAAATATAAGTGTAGTGTATATTTTAAAACAATATACCATTTCATACTGAAGTTACATCTTCGATATCATAATGGGGATTATTAGAACAAGCCGCTTTCAGTATCGCGAGAGCGCCCCCTCCCCGTACAAATGGAGGAGGAGTCAATCATTAGAGCCGTTGAAGAGGTTAATTTCGGTAATCCTCTTTGCCGCTCACCTACAATCTGTAGCGAGACTGCTGCCACAGGCAGCGTTGAGTAGATTAGCGTCGTCGGTACAACAAAAGTGATACTAAAGCCCGTGATACACTTACAGCCCATTGAGCCATGCACGCGCTTCACGAAAGGCGTTTTGAACACGTTGAGCTTTATTTTATTTTATTTTATTTTATTTATTTGGTTTACTTACGGCTACACTTACATTATTACATTAAAACTAGAACTTATTACTAACATCTTTCTAAATGTAGTGCCCATTTATAAGTAAACACAACATTTATAAATTATGTTACAAAATAAAACTATAAAAGTAATGAAATATAATTAAACTGTATATAATAATAAAAAATAAAGAATAACTAATATTAATCGTTACGTTGCGTTATTTAAATAATATCTTTTCCCTAACCCCACTCAAGGAGTCAAAATTAATATCTATAAAAGAGCTGTTGTGGTTTAGGGTCTTACACAATCTTGAGACAGGAGAATTGGCACCAAGGACAGTTCTACGCATTTATGCCTCAGCATGCATTTTCATTTATGGTTTATTAACTCGCATGTTTTGTGCTCTAGCAATAATTGTCGTTATTGTTATATAAATATTTGCTAGAACTCCTCAACTGGAAGTTTATTTTATTTTTAAATTAATTACATTTTTAATAAACTCTGTTTTTCATTCCAATCATGTTTAAAATAGTTACGAAGCCGAGCCGAGAATTCTACCTGGTTTCAAGGCCGCTTTTCTATATGAAACCCAAAAATAAATAAAAACTTAAATACTTTTCGTATCTTACTCATATCATCATGATCGACCCATTCTCGGCTCACTACAGAGCACGAGTCTCCTCTCAATATGAGAAGGGTTTGGCCATAGTCCACCACGCTGGCCATGTGCGGATTCGCAGACTTCACACGCCTTTGAGAACATTATGGAGAACTCTCAGGCGTGCATGTTTCATCACGATGTTGTCCTTCACCGTTGAAGCAAGTGATATTTTAATTGCTTAAAAACGCACATAACACCGAAAAGTTTTAACTAAGTGCCCGGGTTCGAACCCCCGACCTCTGATTAGTCTGGCTGACGTCTTAACCACTAGGATAGCCACAGCTTCATCTCAATCATGTGCAATATTCTAAATATTCCCCAATATCTGTTTCATATAGATAGAGCCCTGAATGTCCATCGCTTAGCCAACAAACATTACACCGACGAAATATCATAAGACGAAGTGTAGCGTCAATAATACTTGTAAGGTCACCGTGAGGTCATCGTGCCATTAACGTGTGGTACGTGTCGCGACGGTCCCTCGGGGCGGCAAACCGCGGGTAGTTTAATTAGGGCACCGGTTTAACAAACTGCTAATGGCGAAAATGGATCAGTAATATCGACGTGTTTAGCCGGTGAGGATGTGCCCGGCGGTCAAATCAACATTTGCGGACGGATCGAATTACGTCCCGCCACCACGTCACCCGTAACGTAATTGATTCAGCGTCCGGCGTCGGCACGCCTTTTTGTCTCCCGCCCGGAAAAATGCAAAATCCACCGCTAATTCAATATCCTCACACTTTCAGTGCACCCGCCGTCGGCTGTGAAATCTCCGATATGGTTTTTTTTTTTTAGTTTAAAAGTTATTTTGATATATATAGTTACTAATTTTTAGACACAAAAATGTAGCTATTAATACACTAAATAACAAAAATTTGCATATTAGCATGTTTCCATCCAGGCTTATGGCTCGGAAAGTTTTTTCTCTACGTACATTAAAACATGACGGCGCCAGCAGTTATTTAAACTAGCTATATTATAATATACGTATAATGTATGTATTTTTGACGACCTCCGTGGCGCAGCGCGTGCTCTGTTGCATTTTAAAGTTGGAGGTCCTGGGTTCGATTCCCGGCTCGAGTCTGGTCTGGTGGGAGGCTTCGGCCGTGGCTAGTTACCACCCTACCGATAAAGACGTGTCCGCAAAGCGATTTAGCGTTCCGACACGATGTCCTGTAGAAACCAATTAGGAGTATGGGTTTACCATACCCCTAACAGGTAAAGCCCGCTATCATCTTAGACCGCATCATCAGTTACCATCAGGTGAGATAAATGATCATAAAAAACAATATATATTCAATGTTGCTTTTGGCCTACAAGCAGCCTCAACGAGCTGCCATTGGAATGAATCTTGTGCGACCGGATGTGCAGAGTAAAGGGCCACCGAATTTGGTGAAAGATAGTGTATTATTTAGCGAGGGTCGAAAGAGAGATACTCGTAGGTCACATTTGAGTATTTCAGTTAAATTCGATTGGAATAATCATCGATTATTGACCGAACATGGAATACGGTATTTATTTTTTTGAGTAATTCGAGACAAGACGCACAAAACCAGCAACGAAATATATAACACACATGTTACACGTAAAAATATTCCAAGACCTCAACGAGTAACACAAACATATAGCGACATGTCCCGAGTGAAGTCCATTCGTGAAACACAACTCGACACATGCAATTGAACAGCATCCGAAGTGGAAACAGATACACGACAAATACACAGAAACACTCGCACTAACGAAAACATTTCTGCGAACGGAATATCAGAGGTGCATGTTTCGTATTTTCATCAGCTGATATCGCTGTAGTTTTTATGGGTGGCGCGCACTCAAATATACAAAGGTAAAGTATAATATAAATACCAATATATAACAGGGTAACATATCCTCTGGTGGTGGGTATTTTCTAGAATCTTGACAAAGTTTGACAACCTCCGTGGCGCAGAGCGTGCGCTGTCCTATACCTAACCTAACCCAACTTTATAAAGTTGGGTTCGATTCCCGGCTCAAGTCTGGTCGGTCTTTGGGACTTCGGCCGTGGCTAGTCCACGCCCTACCGACAAAGATGTCTCACCAAACGATTTCGCACCGATTTCGAGCATTCCGGCACGAAGTCACGTAGAAACCAATTAGGAGTATGGGTTTACAATAGTTATGACAAATTATCCCGATATCATGTTAGATTGCATCATCATCATCAACGGGTAAGTTTGCCGTCAAACGCTAACTTGTAGTGAACAAAAAAAACGTTATAACACAGACACAGAGTTAAAAAAATTGCGGTACAGAATATGCATGACAACTATATATTAATAATTCTCTGGAACATATATGTAGATTGTTTACTATAGTAATCATATTTGGAATAGAAAACTTTGGATGTAAAAGAAAACTATTTTAAATGCCAAAATATTATGGTTTAAGTTATACTAATATCTACAAACTAAAAAGTACAAACTTATTGTTTTTTTTTTCATATGTGTACGTAATGCGTAGTACGTTATTAAAAGTTGCAATTTTATCTACCACTAGATTCGTAACATTATTTACCCCAAGCTATATATCAAATTATGTCTTCATTTGTTTCCCAACGGCCTACTTTAAATTTAGTTTTATAAGCTACAGAGTAAAGCATTATAAATCACCGTAGTCATATGGAACTTTAAAAAACTAATATATATTTTTCGATACTAGTTTCATTGGCAACTATGTCAAACGAAGCATTTCCGTCTTCAAGGGAATTAGTAGCGGTGTTATGAAATTTGTTTTTTATTGGTACACTTCGATGGCGGATCGCGGCGTGGCGGTAGTTTTAAATCGAATCCTGCAATATTGCTTGCGCTCAGTCCCAGGCGACTTTCTACTTGTTTTTCATTTCGAAACGCGTACACTAACGTTACCGTTATTTTATGAAGGCAATTTGAAATTTATACCGTTAAATCTCTGAGGATAACAGGTCAATAATCGACTTTTGAATAGCTTGTTAGAATTGTGATAACATTGACGGTTTAATCAAATGTATGTTAACAGTGTACGACAAAATCAAATTTCCATTAATTTCATTTTAAACCTTTACAAAAAATGTTTTAAAGAAAAATATTCCAACTGAAGCAATTTTCGTTTGTACGTATGGAGTACCTACTTGCCATAAATAACATAGATATCAAGATATTATCTCACTATTTATAATTGTATAAGTGATATAATTAGAAAAAAAAACGTTTTTAATTAACACGAAATGGAAGTTTTCCCAATGTCTTATTTAAACTACGTCATAATTAACAAGTTGCAAGGTTTCAAACTTGTATGAATCAATTATTTTCAAATAGATAGATGATCTAGTAAAATAATGAGGCAGTATTTTACAAGATCTTTCTTGCTAGAAAAAGTTTCTTCCTTTGTAACACTAACGACATAAGTACATAGCATTTACGCCAAAAGTAAAACTAGTTAAAGTATAATCGTAAACTATCTTATTGTTTTTAAATTTTTATTCCAAAATTTCACCACTTCGGTTGTGGAATTTCGAATTTTCTCTTAAATCAACAATAGCATTATGGATTTTTAGTTTTTATCTTTATAAACAAATCAGCAATGAGTTTTGCTATGCTAAATAAAGATTTCTAATTAAATCTAAATTCAGCAGTTTCATTCGATTAAACCGTAACACTAAACTGTTACAAACGTCGATACGATTGTTTGACTTGATCCGGACGATCACCGAACTAATTGCACCTCCAGGCGATAGCTTCTGATGTGCTCTTCGCTAACTTTAAAGTTATCTCTCTGTCTAGTATCTGAGTGTAGTCACGTACATCTACTATCTAATTTCAATTACATTAAAACCTTCAATGTTTACTTTATAGATGACAAATAGACGAGATTGTTTTCTAGCTTAAGTGAAAGTAAAATGTGATTATTGCAAGGATGCTTTTTATTCCAGTTCAACTAGTAAATTTTCAAATTTCAGTTTCAAATATTATAACTTGGGAAGTAACAAAATGATTCCGTGTTTAATCGCGCGGGCACATAGTCCGCTTTCATGATCAATCACCTATCGAGATTCAGGTACAAGCGATATTCTACATTTGTAAAGAAATTTTAAATTACATATATTATTATAACCTATATTAAATATGTTTAATATATAACCATATATATAACGAAGCTTTTCTATTACCTTTTTTTAATTATGTCCCGCAATGCTTAAATTCGTTCTCAGTCAACTGACGATGCAACTACAATGAGATGAAAACGAAACCTCCCTGTAAGTGCTATATCATCATCACTCACTACAGAGCACGGGTCTCCTCTCAATATGAGAAATGTTTGGCCATAGTCAACCACGCTATCCATGTGCGGATTGACAGACTTCACACGCCTTTGAGAACATTACGGACAACTCACAGGCGTGCAGGTTTTTTCGCGATGTTTTCCTTCACCGTTGAAGCAAGTGATATTTTAATTGCTTAAAAATGTACATGACTCAGAAAAGTTAGAGGTGCGTGCCCGGGATCGAACCCTCGACCTTTGTAGGAGGCTGACGTCCTAACCACTAGGCCATCACAGCATCATTATTATTGAACCTAAAATGCACGATTAAATGTAATAGAAAAGGTGAACTTTATTATTATTTTAATTGCGTTTTTTCTAAACATACTAAGAATCCTACAGGTGGGGCGGATTCACGTTTACCTAGGATATTACGCTATTTCTTCTCGGTTTTTAAGAGCCGGTGCATCTTAACTGTACGTTGCTCGAGGGAATGAATGTAGTTGTTAATTAACTTTATCGTAAAGCTACTGTTATTACCTTGTCGGAAAGCGCAGTTTCTTGGAGTATTAGCTTCGTAGCATAGATAAATGTATTACGTAAACGTACCTGTAGCTACTTATTATATAAAATCTGTTCCCGGCGTGGAAAGCCACGTAAAAAAAAAAACATTTTTGTTTATTTACGTTATTCGGGTCAGATACTTCGCAACTTACAAACATTGATTTTCATCAATACATACATAATATTGCCCAATCTGTGTGTACGACTAGTTTTTTTTTATTTATACATTACAAGTTAGCCCTTGACGGCTATCTCACCTGGTGGTAAGTGATGATGCAGTCTAGGGTGGTAGCGGGCTAACCTGTTAGGACTATGGTAAGCCCATACTCCTAATTCGTGCCGGAACGCTTGGCGACACGTCTTTGTCGGTATGGTGGTATCTAGCCACGGCCGAAGCCTCCCACCAGACCCGACTCGAGCCGGGCATCGAACCCATCGAACCTCCATCTTTAAAATGCAACAGCGCACGCGCTGCGCCACGGAGGTCGTCAAATGACACGCCATAATAACACGAGAACCTAGACACAGTACAGAAAATATGGGCAAAGAGACTAATCTACTCTGGCGCTTCCTTAATACACTGTCAAAAAACCTTACAACCAAAAAAGTGTTCAAGCCAAAAGCAATATGTTTAGTTCACAGGTAATCTTCCTTAGTAAGATGAAGACGTTTTACACCTCTGGACCTTAAGGCCGGACATAACGCCCGACGGTAAACCTACACGGCAATTCACACGCTACTACGGGATAATAAACTTCAGTTTATGAACCTTGACCTTTGAATTTAACGAAGTGCTTGTTTTCTGTCCCATTCTCTCCTTCTTCTTTTTCAGTCTTTCGCAGGTTGACTTTCAATAATGTTTTTATTTTTTTCGGCTACTGTAATTTTAAAAATTGACCTTAATTTTCAAATAAAATAAAGAGCTAACATTCACACGTTATTTGAAATCAAAATTTCTACACAAGAGTGTTTTTATTTAGACTAAGTCGCAGTAAAGGTGGATGGCTTTTTCAAATACTGTATTCCAATTTTTTTTTTAATAATTAAAATATCACTTGCTTCAACGGTGAAGGAAAACATCGTGAGGAAACCTGCACGCCTGAGAGTTCTCCATAATGTTCTGCAAGGCGTGTGAAGTCTGCCAATCCGCACATGGCCAGCGTGGTGGACTATGGCCAAACCCTTTTCACATTGAGAGGAGACCCGTGCTCTGTAGTGAGCCGGTAGTGGGTTGATCATGATGACGATGAAGATTCCAATTATTATTTATTGTATATTAATATTTTATTAACTAGTATATTAAGATATTGTCTATAAATAAAACAGAGTAAATAACGCTCACGGCATGAGAAAATTATAACTATAAAGAAGACTAAAATCAGGTAACAAAACTGAGTGTGTGAAAGTTTTGAGTAGAGACATGTTCATTTTCATATAACGGCGACCATCAACAACGCACCTACACTTTGCAAGATTGACATTTTATACTTCAGATCCCGAAGACTGGTCGGTCGTAACCTCCGTGGACTCGTTAAACCACCCCAAAAAAATCCCTAAAGCAAAGTCTAAAAACCAAATTATGAACCCAAGAGAAGTAGATATAAGAACACAATCAACTGATGTTGCACCTTCTTATTTTCATTCACTAAATATCATTCTACGATATTTAATTGAAACACTATCATGTCATCGCGATATTATTCTACCTTGTACTATTAAACGCTTTATCATTCGCTAAATTTACATTTCTCAATTATTCGGAATTCTACTAACCAGATTACTTCTGTCAATTTGATTTGTAATGTACGATTGTTTCAGACGTATGCTTTATATAATACTAGCTGGCGCCCGCGACTTCGCCCGCGTGGAATAAGTTTTTAAAGTTCAGTCAGAATAAGTTGTAAAAATTCCAAATTTCAAAAATCACATCGATCCATTGCTCTGTTGCTACGTGATTGAAGGACAAACCACCATACAAACTCTCATTCGCATTTATAATATTACTGTGATTTTGTCTGGATAGTACTTTAGTTCTTAGTACAAAGTATTTCAATGGATTCAAAGAAGTAAAACTTTATAAGATTTTCAACCAACATGAACCCCGGTATTAACCTCTTTGCGACGGATTTTCACAAATTATTAGCGGATGTCTACGCCTAAGCAGGGCTTAACTTCCAAATTCCTTTTCATTCTTTATGTTTCCACTTTCAATAGTTACACATTGTAGAAAACATCATGAAACAGTAAAACTAGCGTGTCTTAAAATAAAGGTTCCTCTGTGAAATGCAACGAAAGTTATGGCAAAAGTTTTAACTTTGATCTCGGATCGGCGTCTGGAGGTTTCTATCTACCGCGGATTAATAACAAATGAGCTAAGTATTGACGGAGATATAAGATTTCCCAAACTTGATAGCAATTTGAAACTAGAATCTCGCTAGACACGTCTTTCTTCCACTTTAATCTGAAATTATTGAAAACTTAAGAACTTTGTTTTAGGTAAACTAGATACCGGTATTACAAAGGGATTTCTGCGGGGCTGTTTTTTAAAATAAAATATCCATGTAAAACAGACCGAGTACTAGTTGGAGGGTTCCGTCCCACGCTGTAATATGCAATATTTCCTAATACCTATTGGCATAATTTATATATATATTGACATATAATAAAATAAATTATATTATTTGTAGTTAGCGGCAATATAATATACAACACATTCTGAAAATCACTACTCTCGCTTTACTTTTCATAGATACTGGCCGCTGTCAAACAGACGTTCGGACACCGAAGTCTTAGCAATAAGTAAGGAACCATAAAAATTATAATTATCTTTTAAGACCGAAGAAGAGATGGATGGATTGTGTAAAAGAGGATATGCGGGTAAAAGGTGTGGGTAGTGAGGTGACGGCTGATAGAAGTGAATGGAAGAAGAAGACGTGTTGTGCCGAACCCACATAATGTGGGATAAGGGCAAGAAAAAGAAATAGAAATATCTTTTAATAACGTAATATTATGCTTAAACTCCGTAACTTTGGTGTAGGTGGTCGAGGAATGAACATAAGAGAATTCGACCATCGACCTGTAAAACATGTTGAAATTTGGTAAGTACTGTCTAATTATCTTGTTGGACGACTTACCAGCTGCGATGAAAGGACAAAGATTTTGTATATTAATTTGATTACATTATCTCATTTGATCCCATATAAAACCCAAATAATTCAAAGATGTTTTAACAAGACTGATTATTGATAGACCGTTAGGTTCTTTTTTATATTACATCATTGCTATAGCACATAAAATACTCATATCGAAGTTTCCTCATAAACATAGCAATATTTACTTCAGAGTTTTCCTCCGATTGAAAAGCTTCGTGAGAAAATAATAAACTTATCACAAACACTGGATTGCCTTCCAAGAGTTCCAACTTCCCGAGATAAAAGAATGAAGCGAACGGTGGGAAACTTCCGAGAACATATAACTAACTAGCTTTGAATTGTTATAAGTTTGCAATATAAAAAAATGTTCCAATTAATTATATTCTAGTTATTAAACTATGTTCCAGTTATTAAACTGAAAAAAGGTTAGGTCATTAGTCTCAAAGGTTTCGCGTTTGGTACATACAAAAATATATTTGCTGATCCTAATGTTCTGTATGATGATAGTAAATAATCTATCTGTTGTGCTTAAATAAATAGAAAAACATAGGAACATATCGTCATCATCACACCCACTCAATAGATTTTCTAGAGAGATAATCGCAGATTTTGCAGAGATTTTGCTGGTATATTTGCCAACAAAATCTCCGTGTTCAATTAAATGTGTTCTTAAAAAGTGAAAATGTTCCCTGATCTTATGCTTGAAAAGAATATTCTTGTACTTTGATCAAGTCCTACACGCGGATACAGACTTGATGACGATAAAATTATTTCTACCTTAAGGTAAGAATATAGTACTAATGAGAGAAATGTACGCCGCTCTCTGAATAATTAAGACAAAAACCATTGCACAAAAAGTCAAATGCCTTGTTAGTTTCTAGATGATAAATAAGTCCTTAGTTATAGTACATACTACTATGTATGTAGGTACTGCAAAAAGTGTGTTATTTTGCAATCGGAAACTTAATATAAACATTTATTGAGAACTTACTCATACAATAAAGAAATACGAGTTTGTCGTTCCATAACTCAGAGATGCAGTAATAAAAGTATCACCGACTCTCGAGTGCTCCAAGTATCGTTTGCGAAGGAATCAAACAAGTAAAGACTTGTAAGAACTTCGTGTACGGCGAAATCGGACATACGAGTATCCTTAGTCTATAACTAGGTATAAAGGGTGCAATTCGATTTAAACTAATAGGTACATATATCGAAGGAATTTGTCCAAAACAAACATTCGTCCAGCCGGGTTAGTAGCCATAATTGCATCTATAAATTGCAGAGTTTTTTGTGATTCGCGATTCAATAGATATCAAAGCATTGGAAGATCGACAACAAATCGGCAAAACAAAAATATTCAAAAGGTTAAGCAAGGTAACTTGAAATAAAGATAGTTATATTGAAAATCTGTAATTGTACGTTCATTAATAAACCATTAAAACAAATAACAGACAGAAGCTTCAAATAAATTTGTATAAACAGACAAATAATTGAGTCAGCCTTGACCAGACATGTTAATCAAGGATTACTGCAATTATAGAGCTCGGTATAAACACTCCATAAGCTCGCAACATCAAAGCAGAAAACAATAGTGAGACACATTCGAAAACCATTCATACCCGATTCTCTTACTAATATTACACATATCGCATGCACGTAATGCTATCAATTATTTGTGAAATATCACGTCCGGTTTCATGGTAACATGAAGCTGTATCGGCCCCGTAAAGCCTTTTTAAGCCTCCATTATTTTGCGCACGAATGTATTACAGAACGTTTTGTTTTGATTCCCGGATATTTTTTTACCATTGCCTCTCGTTGAAATATTACCAATCATTTATTATAAGATTACTATACACCTAAATATAATTGATGTGTATATAGACGCTATATTTTTTATTGTGTTTACATTCAATTCTGCAGTTAGATTCATCAACCCATTACCGGCTCACTACAGAGCACGGGTCTCCTCTCAATATGAGAAGGATTTGTCCATAGTCCACCACGCTGGCCATGTGCGGATTGGCAGACTTCAGACAGACACTCACACAATGGCAGTTGGATTAATTAAACGGAATTGAATTTTGTTCCATGTAAATAAAATACAACCCTCCAAGGTGTACACATCAGGAATTGAACCTTAATACAAATTAAGTAAAATATTAACGAAATGGAAAGTTATGTTCCGTTAAAACCGGGAATCTATTAGAAAGGAGAGGAAGAAAATGCAAGATTTGAAAGCAAGCCATAATCATGGTACTGAAAGAACACGTGTTGCCATAAACAGGATGTTGAGCGGTACACCGGTCTACTGCGGTAATGTTAATACGCGGCAAATGCAATAAAAAAGCACTCCGGCTAATTTGCTGTTCGCCGGACATGCGCTCGAATGCATCTCTGGTCGAGTGGCTAAAACTACATCCTACTACAACTGGTTAGCAAAAATATTGTAATCTAGATCTTAAGGATCGAAAATGGAAAAAAACTTTATTTTCAAACGGACTAAATTCTAACCATTTCCACTGGCCTCCACACTAGGTGACCTGTATCGTGGAGACCATTCTACAATAAGAACAACGTTTATAGGTAAAAAGCAGCTGTATTATAATTATGCGTCAGCCTCCTCAGCAGCCTCAATCATAGTTCGGCGGTTCGAATCCGAGCACGCACCTCTAACTTTTCAGAGTTATGTACGTTTTCAAAAATTAAAATATCACTTGCTTCAACGGTGAAGGAAAACATCGTCAGGAAACCTGCACGCCTGAGTGTCCTCCATAATATTCTCAAAGGCGTGTGAAGTCTGCCAATCCGCACATGGCCAGCGTGGTGAACTATGGCCAAACCCATCTCATATTGAGAGGAGACCCGTGCTCTGTAGTGAGCCGGTAATGGGTTGATCATGATGATGATGATGATGATTATCATTATTCTTATCAGTGACACATATATCACTTCTCTCTCGACCCACTCTTCCACCAATTCTCAAATCTCAAATTGGTCCTAGAGGCGATCAATTTGAGAATTTTCATATATCGAATTCAATAGACACAGTGTCTAGATTCTATAACCTCATAATCGTAATTCCTCACGAGTTTCAAAACGTGAACCGCCTTATAAAACTGCACACCGGAGTGACAGTAAATTGAACAAGCGTGGCGCAGTGTTTGCCCCGCTCATCAATCATACCCGTGTGGATTTCATTTTAATACAGCGCAGACTTGCGGTCGCATCGTCATGCCACTATCATCCATCCATTGTTTCGACACCATAACTGACCCTGTTTAGACGGCGGAATAATTGGGGAGCTTAGCCGTTGCGTTGGAAACACCACTCGCTTGTTGGACACAGTTCACTGTTACATAATGCTAAACAAAGGTCAACGGAAATAGGTAAGTATTAGTAAATGTTATTTGTGTGCGAGAGGAAATGAAATTTTGCAGCGATACACTGATTTTCTCAATGCCTTTCTGTTGCTATAGAATGTAAAAATTTGGCACAAGAGCTGTTTAAAAAAAAACTTGAAACCGGAAATGCAGTTTGTAGTTCAAGTTTGTAGCACTCTTTGAATATAGTGTGATGGAACGTCAGATATGGGCTGTCAAAGTTTATCGTAAAGCTTAAAGCTGGTTGAACAGACCAGCGTTAGCCATGGCAATAAGCGGACAACTCGTAGTTGTCTGGTAACGCCGACTGCCAACATATGCATGAAACGAGTGTTCAACTTAACGTTGAATTTACCTACTTCATCCGCAGCGCGTTCTTCTAGAGTAATACGCGTCGTTGTGAAGCATATTCTAGCTACACACACTATTCCCGATAATGGTTAAACCAGTTTAATTATTGTGTGTGATGTGTCCAATCCAGACAATTCTAAAAGGTACCATTTATAACTTCTTAGTTTTCGTACTCAATAACCTCCGTGATCTGTCGTATTATAAATCAGGAACTTCCCAGTTCGAGTCAAATCTCGTGGAAGGCTTCGGCAGCAGTTAGTTACAAATATACTGGCAAAGCCATACCGCCAAGCGATTAAGCGTTCCGGTATGATGCCGTGTAGAAACCATTAAGGAGGATGGGTTGATGGGAGGGTGGGTGGTTCCTCTGGTGCTGCAGATGTGGTAATCACTTAACATCGGGTGACCCATCAGCACGATTACCCGCGATGTGATATAATTAAAAAAAAACAGATCTTTCAAAATATACTACACCGGTACATCCTAAGGAAATGTTGATATGACAGCGCACATTTGCATGTACTTAGGACTAAGTTCGGTGTAGCGAGATTTACAAACGTGTTAAATACGTTTGAAGAGGGTATTGATTCAAAATCAAAACCTCAAACCCAGTCAAACACAAACAACACATTTACTATAATAGAACGCACAAATTCTCTGATCTCAATATTCCTTATATAACTGCAAAACAGAGTGACAGCAAATTGAATGAGGTGTCTGGCAGCGTTTAGTTCGGCCATCAATCATGTCTGTATGGAGTTCATTTTAACGCAACGTCATCGACAGCGACTCGCGAATGTCGTGACCACCGTAAAAGTGTAAGGGTGCATGGGCTACGAGGTATGGGCCAATCACTAAAGGCAGCATATGCAATGTAATGATATATAAATTTGTTGCAGGATGACGTAAAATCTTACGGAAGCGACAGCATTAATTTGTATATCTTTGCTCCAACGATCAAAATCTTAAAGAGTTAATCATAGTAATAAAAGCAATGAAGTTTACGAAGGCAGTTATCATCATCAATTTCAACTAAGCTGTTGACACATCAAAAATATCTTATTATTGATTGTTTGATTGAATCACAAATAATAATAAGCATATTGACTGGTTAAATGATCATCATAATCAACCGATTCTCGGCTCACTACAGAGCACGGGTCACCTCTCAATATGAGAAGGGTTTGGCCATAGTCCACCACGCTGGCCATGTGCGGATTGGCAGACTTCACACGCCTTTGGAGAACTCTCAGGCGTGCAGGTTTCCTCACGATGTTTTCCTTCACCGTTGAAGGTAGTGATATTTTAATTGTTTAAAAACGCACATAACTCCAAAAAGTTAGAGGTGCGTGCCCGGATTCGAACCGCCGACCTCTGATTAGGAGGCTGACGCCCTGTCCACTAGACTATCACCGCTTCTTTCTTGACTGATTAAATAGTAAATGATAACACCTAATCATTTAATCTTAATACCAAAAATTCTTGGCTCTCATTAGCGTATTGCTACCCAGGAAGCACGTATATAATACCTAATTGCTGGTACGAATAAAACACGAATGCACTATGACGTTGCGAGATTGTCCGATAGAGGGTTACTCGAATGCTGTCTGCTCCGATGCCTCTGTTACCAAAGCAACATTTGACAAAGATCACGAGATGTCGTTAGATACGCAATCGGCAGGCTCATTCTAACAATTTTAGCTTTTTGACAAGAGATAATTGGCACCATTATATAGATTATTTGTAGTGTTAACAAAAATCTTTTAAGCAAGCGCGCCCCATCCTGCTCATATCAACACTTTCCGTAGATTGAAATAAATGCCGGCTTTCTTTTTCATTCAAATGGAAAGTTAATAGGCTTCTCCTAAACAAGTGACCTCGACCTTACGTCTGCATCATGGTGTCACTTACAAGTCTGATTTCAGGCCAGCGCCATTGCATGCCATATTGAAAAGCTACGCTACAAAATTACATGACACACAATTTATCGTAAACATTATTCTTTAAAAAACTTCCACCGAAAATAATTAAGAAGAATGCGAAAGAGAAGAAAACAAAAAAAAACACAAAAATGTTTACAACATAGATAATATTCGGTATGAGTAAGAACACTTTCGACGAAAGAATAATAAAATCACACAACTTTCTCGTTAACATTATTCGAGGATCCCAAACAAAGTGGGCTACCTACCCATATTCTAAATTCATAACTCACGGAAAATTCACTTCACCGAAAACTCTTGTTATTAGCCTGACCCTTCTTCGTTCGAGCGGACGCGAGGTGGAAGCTCAAATTTTCGCCCATTGTATTTACGGCTACGGCAAATTAAATCCCCATTTGTACAGAACACCTTAGGGGGACTGTAATCCACACCGGTCGCATCCATTGTCGTCCGTCCTCCGCTTTACCAGGCTTAAGAGCTTCGGGACGCGATACAGAGCGGACATTTTGCAAATTAATAACCAATCACATCTATACTGCCAAGCACACACACACACACACACACAATCCATCGATGCATGCTAATAATTACCTACTAGAGTTCAAGTCCCATAACAAGATCAAGAGAAAGCTTTCCGGTTTTCGATAATTATTTGCATACATTTAATATAATGTGCAATAAAGACATATACATATACGTACATACGTATGTGTGTATAAATATGTTTTTATTTAAGAGTTATTCACTTGATTTTAAATATATATGCA
This sequence comes from Lasiommata megera, assembly GCA_928268935.1. Taxonomy (NCBI): domain Eukaryota; kingdom Metazoa; phylum Arthropoda; class Insecta; order Lepidoptera; family Nymphalidae; genus Lasiommata; species Lasiommata megera. The sequence continues at coordinate 10,980,697 of OV743326.1, forward strand.
AAGGGCTAAAAAAGAGACGAATGGATTGTGTGAAAGATGATATGCGAATAAAATGTGTGAATAGTGCAATTACGGCTGATAGAAGTGAGTGGAAGAAGAAGACTTATTATACCAACCCCACATAGCATAGTAAGCAGGCAAGAAGAAGAAAAGGAAGATTCTTTCACTTCCTTTGTTGTAGATATTTATATAAACGAGTTTACGTCACCAAAACATTATACTTATCAAAAGTTTATTATACATTTTCAAAATCAATTTGATGAACATTTTCGGCCTACATTATTTTAATAGCACCGCGAAATGAATATCGTGCAAGCTCAAACAGAGCATAACGTTTTAGTTTAATTAGTACAATAAATAACATCCTCCATTATGAAATATTTCCAATGAATAAGCTCAAAATAAAACTACCTGCCTACAGTGAACGTTGAATCAACTAGATTAGATAATACAATAACGCATTTATTTCGATATAATAGATGTGGTGTCAATCTTCACAAAGCGTCGCGTCCGTGAAAAATCACAAATTTAGTACCTTTTTTGTATCTGTCTGTGGCACCTTAGGTCTTTAACTATTAAAATTATTTGCATGAGGACTTGAAATCTTATTTTTGGCAATGGTTCTTAGACATTTTTATTATAATCAATGCAACTCAGATATGGGGATGAAAGTATAAAAGTGGGTATGAAAATGTAATATTTACAAATATACCCGAATAGGCTATCAAAATTATTACTATCTGTTTTTAATTTAATTTTATAGCTATCGTCAGTTGCTTATCAAAAAGCCAATCTGTCCTTACTAAATGTCTGAAAAAGCATGGCGGAATATCTATAGAATCTTAAACAAGGCCATAAACCTTCTAATATTATTAATGCGAAAGTAACTGTGTCTGTTACTCTTTCACCTCACTGAACCGATTTTGATGAAAATTGGTATGTATACAGATAGACTACAGCTTTGGAATAGATATAGAATACTTCTTATTGCAATAGCCAGAAATGCGTTAGTAACTCTGTATGTCGTATGTGTATTATAAGACTATTTTATATACCTACCTAAACAGTCTACTACTGAACCAAAAAAACAATTTCAGATATGAAAAATAAAGCAACTACCTCACTTTCACATTTATAATACCTCTGCATTCTGTGTTAATTATTCCAAGATCGAAACCGAGCTGCCAAGCTCTGGAATGCTGTACCCCGAAATATTTGAGATTCAAAATAGCTTCTTTTATTTTAACGTCGTCTTAAAAAAATCATTACGTCGTACTAAGTATATAATGAATATTTTTATATATTTTACTGTTGTAAACTATGTTTTTGTTAATGTATATACTCGTATATATATATATATATATATATATATATATATATATACGAGTATATACATTGTATATACATTATATATATGACAATTATTACTACTTACATTAGTTATTATCTAAATTAGTGTATATTCTTTAGTATAAGTAATTTTATGTAAGTTTATATTTATTTATGCTATTTAATCTTATTTGTACACACCAACCACATAATTATTGTTATTGTGTAACATAGCGGTTGCCTGAGATCACTTGCAGTAATGAGGCCGCCCTTACACCGTTTTTATGTTACTTTTTATTATTTACTTTTGTATTCGTTTAATCTTGTGTGTAATAAAGAGTTTTAATATTATAAAAACCGATTATCAAAATATAACAGTATAGCTTCTATATTTATAAATGTTTTATGATACATGCTAAGTTACCCTGTAAGTGGGGTATACAAAGATATTATTAAGTTATGATTTTAATTTTTTTTTTCAATGTAAAACATTGTATACAACGTTGGCTTCCTATTAGATAAATAAGTAAATAAATAGACCAATTTTCTTAATAATCTTCATATTTTAAAGCCTGTACACACACACTTTCCATGAATTAACTCAATTCAAAACAACGCGTATAACAATATATTGAGTGTTATTATAGTGGAATAGCAATGCACCAATCGTAATTTCGCCTTTTGAATTCTAAGTACAGTGATGGTGTTCAAGTTGGTTTAGAACAGAGAAACACAGTTTGATTGGGTATTGTTTCCGAACGGCTGTTGTTAATACTGCATGCAATATGCGATTCTGATCCTATTTTCAGGCGCTTTGTGCTCCTATCTGTTAGGCTGATACTAGATGTTCCGCAATTTTCGACAGTAGGTCAGCGTAGTGGACTGTGGTTAAAACACAACTTATTAACATACATTTACCATAGGCCGGTATTAAGATGTTCATGATGATCATGCATTAAACTTTGTTTAAAAAAGGTTAAATTCAATCAATTTTCGGTGGCCTCCACCAAATCGCGTCGAGGCATTATGGTGCCTTAGCAGTATTCATAGTACGCTGAGCCTGTGGGTCATCATGTGCCACGTTACAAAGACACGTGGGTGCCTTCTCCCTTCATCACCTAATTGCTATTGTATTAAATTTGCTTTTAAATTCCAACATCCAATACCACACCTTCAATTTATGATATCCTAGTACCTAAAGTTTGTAGGTTAACTAACGTGACACTGATCATCGTCATAATCCTCCATTAATGTCCTACAAATGGGCACATACCTCCTATCTCGTAGGAGGGAGAGCTATTTAGAGCTTATTGATCCTCCACGCTGTACTATTGCAGGTTGGGGCATTCTCTAAATAATAGTCACTTCTTAGTGATTATTTCTAAAATGGACAAGAACGTGATGTCAGATCTACGAGTACGTGAGTGAACATCGACAATTTCCTAACCTTCCCAATTTCGACCAAGTATTGAACAGGCCAACCCTTTGAGGTTAACATAGTTGGTTTTGACCTACGAGCTAGTTAGTTGTTAGTTAGTTACATGACAGTGGTTTTATTATCTTCCAAATCTTGTGCAATCTGCAAAATCATGACGTTTGGATATCCATATAAAACAACACTAACATTAATGTCGATGCGACGTATATTTTCTTCAATATTACATAATGTAGACGGCTATGAAAGCCATCGCGTATTCTCAAATTTCATGGCAGGGAAATCGTAAAAAATAAGCGGCTGAAAAATTTAATCTGAGCTAGGGTAATTGAATGTCTACGAGTTGTCGGAACAGTGAAGTAGATAATAGAAGTCATTAAGATGCCGAACTTCGCCGGGAACGGATTGAAAGTAATCTCTTCGGTAGACATTTTTCAGAGTTCTCGGATGAGTGGCAGGCGGTGACATGCGATAGCATCTTGGGGATTGAAATTTAAGAAGCCAACCTCTTTTCTTTTACATTTAGACTTATAATTTTTACGTTGTACCTAAAATAAACCTAATATACAAGACTTGTAATGTATATCATATACAATCAACATTTCTGATTCGAAAAGGTAAGGCGTGTCTCCAATTCTAGTCTGCCAAGTTATACATGAGTATAACAGTGAGTAAGTATAAAATAACTCAATAAAAAAACAGCAAATATTATAACTAAAAGCAACTATATGAAAAGCTAAAATTATATTATATTTTAGTCATCTGAACACACAGAGCACTAAGCACACAAACTTTCATTACGAAATAGATTATTTAAAATAACACATCATCATCATCATAATCAGCCCATTGCCGGCTCACTGCAGAGCACGGCTCTCCTCTCAATATGAGAAGGGTTTGGCCATAGTCGACCACGCTGGCCATGTGCGGATTGGCCGACTTCACACGCCTTTAAGAACATTATGGAAAACTCTCAGGCATGCAGGTTTCCTCACGATGTTTTCCGTCACCGTTGAAACAACTGATATTTTAATTGCTTAAAAACGCACATAACTCCGAAAAGTTAAGAGGTGCCCGGGATCGAAACCCCGACCTCTGATTTGGAGGTGAACGTCCTAATCACTTGGCTATCACAGCTTCTATGATTTCATAACATTACAATTTACAAGTGAAGTTAATAAAAGCGTGTCAATATAGACATGCGGCAAATGTATTCAAAAACAAATGCGGGTGTATACGAAATTTGTCGGAAGCCCTGTATCATTCCCAGGGAGGATATTCAATGCGGGAACGTCGTCTGTAGTCCTTCGTCGCACACACGGCCAACTTTAAGATTGGAATTTCAGAACCTCGTAACAATAATTGAGTCTGTCAGACTGCAATTTTGTACAACGAATTGGTTGAGTATGTTAATTTTGGCGAAATCGAATTTGAGCGTGGCAACGGAAGCTATGGGTATTGCAGAATTGTGAAAACGCCTGTGACTCATGGGTCATTTTTGCACGGTGAATTACAATGCAAGATCCATTAATTTGTAAAAGTTTTAGAGATAATTTTTGGATATTTATTATTCGCAATCATCGATAGATAAGTCGTTGAAAGTAGTTTTTGCTTATGATGATATAAATTCAATTATTAATACATGTTTAATTTATGGTTTTTTAAAAGATTTGCTGTGTAAATGTACTGCGATTATTTAATCTACTACAATTGTAAAACCTGCCAACTGGAAGATCAACAAGGCAGTTAATACTTAATGATTAAAAAAATTACTAACTTCCTTTTTAAACCCATATATGTCGGGATCATTATTACCAAGTAAGCTAAATTTAAATTGATATTCATTTATTTTAGATAACACTTTTCTAAACAATCACCAAATCTTTCTTTTTAAAGTGGAAGGCCACTTTCAACGTAACCTATACCCACGTAACATACAGCATTTTTTTTTTATAACAATATATACAAATATGTAAAGTTCTATGGAGGTTTAGATTTTATTCAAAAACACAAAAAGCTTTCCTGGACAGTGTGTTTCTTTATGGTTTTCTAATATTTTATTTACTGGTAAATTATACAGTGTTATCCTTATTGTTCCATTTTTTTTTTTTGAGTTGAATCACAGATATGTTTAAGGGACAAGTGTTTACATCATTCAAAATAATATACATAACCCCTCCAGAAAATATATTTGCACATGTAGAGTTGCCAGTATATTGAAAATTGTGAAAGCCGTCTGCAACGTTGATATTAATCAAACGACATCCAGTGCGGGTTTGTTGGGAGCCAACGTATTTACATCCAACTTCCGAGATTAAAATTGCTAAAGTTCGTAACAATTATTATTAGGTATCATGAATTGCGAATGTTAGCAAAGTGGGTTACCTGGATTCTAATATTAAATTGCGACAGCAATATTGCTTTATTAATCTTTTTGAATTTGAAAAAGCCGCCTAGTGGTTAGGGCGTCAGCCTCCTAATCAGAGGTCGGCGGTTCGAATCCGGGCACGCACCTCTAACTTTTCGGAGTTATGTGCGTTTTAAAAAAAATAAAATATCACTTGCTTCAACGGTGACGGAAAACATATTGAGGAAACCTGCACGCCTGAGAGTTCTACATAATGTTCTCAAAAGGCGTGCAAAGTCTGCCAATAAGCACATGGCCAGCGTGGTGGACTATGGCCAAAACCCTTCTCATATTGAGAGGAGACCTGTGCTCTGTAGTGAGCCGGCAATGGGTAGATCATGATGAATCTATTTGAAATATATTACTTTGTATTTAGTCGTTTATGCTGCTGTGCAAAAACGAGCCATTTAAAAAGAAAACAAAACTGCCGAATGGGCGAGGTGTTAAAGTCAAGAAGAGTCAAGTTAAACGGGTTTTATGACCTTGTTTATTATAGGAGTAAGATGATTAGTTATGTTCCATATTTTTTCATATACATATAAGGTAACAACAGAATTAAGAGAAGTGAGAGATTTTTCGTCTTCAATTTAGTATGAGACTGCACATCTTGTGATTCATTATTAATCGAAACTTTAAAATCATGCAAAGTACAGAAATGTATGTAGGTACACTTTGAATAACAAATATAAATTCATTTGTATAATGTCGTATACTGTCCATTAGCTAATTAATTAAGTTAAGAATCGTACATTTTATTTCCAATACTCCTTCAGTAAAAGGATAATGTACTGACTTTATTTTTCGTTGCTAATTAGAAAATATTTATGAACTCCATCTCCCCATTCTGTTAATTGGCTTAATGGATTTATAAAAAAGGGTTGCTTCTTACCGTATCGATAGAAAAAATCTTAATTTATATAAATTCTCTTTCGTGACAACAAGAAATGTGAAATAAATCAGATAATTAATTAATTTTCAATTAAACAAATTGAAAAGAATGCTATTAATAGTAAGAACCTAGTGTTTAAAAGTTCAGCCTTTCTGGAAAGTTGTGTGCTTACACCTATAACTTTACTTTAACGGTGATGGAAAACATCGTGCGAAAACCCGCATGCCTTCAGAATAAAGATAAAGTATTAAAGATTTTTTATTAGGAACAAATAAGAAGCTTACACACATGAAAACGATGATCCTACAGAAGTATAAACTGTGTTGCAGTAATCATCGCACTCCAAGAAATAAATACAGTGTTCCACAAAATAAAGGATAAAAAAAAACAAGATACATAGGCCATATGTCATTAAACCAAACCAATCTAGAGAAATTACGGCAGTAAATAATAATAAGATCAAAAAATAAACAGCAATTATAATTTGCTATATTCCGTCGACAACCGGGAGATTTGACTTTACTTTTCTCGCTTGTGAAGTCAACATTTCCTGAGGAGGATCCGGTGTCGGGTCGAAACGTGCGTATAGGTTCTAGTGGAAGATTTTGTGTGGTGTTATATTATACAAATTTCCCGGTTCTCGGCGGAATATAGCAAATTATACTTGCTGTTTATTGTTTATCATGGACTTCTGCAAAGTAACGCCTGCTTCTATTCATTATTTAATAATAAGATCATCCTGATGAGTTCTTCAGGATGTTCTTAAGGCGTATTAAGTCTAGCCAACCACTCTTGACCAGCGTCTTGTGCTACGGTCAACGCTCTTCTCCTTATGAGAGGAGACCCATGCCCTGGTAGTGGGGCGTAATGGGTTTGTAATGATTAAGACGAAGTACAAAACTCAATTATTCTGGTACTCACATAAAAAAGGGGTAAACTAATGATTCTTTAAGTCCAATAAGAAAATATTGGTACCGATAGACCATACATGTTACTAGCGATAAATCAAAATGATTGAAATATGCTCAGTAAAAATAATTATTTTGGATCATCACTTTGTAAATGCAGCGAGGCTGACATTGACACAAATGATAACTTGCTAAAATTAACTATTATTGATTTAAATGTCAAATCAGTGATAAAATTAGGTTCGTTGCTAGAAATAAAGTGTTATATGTTCCTCTATGCAAACATTTCACTTGACCTTACAAAATTGACGACCTCCGTGGCGCAGTGTGCGCGCTGTCACATTATAAAGTTGGAGGTCCTGGGTTCGATTCCCGGCTCGAGTCTGGTCTGGTGGGAGGCTTTGGCCGTGGCTAGTTACCACCCTACCGACAAAGACGTGTCGCCAAGCGATTAAGCGTTCCGGCACGATGTCGCGCAGAAACCAATTAGGATTATGGGTTTACCATACCCCTAACAGATTAGCCCGCTACCATCTTAGACTGCATTATCACTTACCATCAGGTGAGATTGCCGTCAAGGGCTAACTTGTAGTGATAACAAAAAAAAAATAAAAAAATTTAGTTATCAGCATTTTTTTTAGCGTGTAATTACAATTACAATACAATTTCAAATATGTAAATAATTGAAAAGTTAGTATCACGCCTGTTTCTTTATTTGCTTAATAATGCTGCATGCTGATGAATTTTCTGCCCAAATCGATTAAGCCGTTTCAACCGATTGTGACAGAATATTCACATGAAGGTTGTGATAAAATAATATGTGCTCTTTTTTGCTGCTAAAGAAATTTGTCGACGGAACTTACTGAATATAGTGACGGAAGAGACTGATAAAGAAAGAGGAGTGTTATCGGCTACTTCTGTGGGTTGTGTGGCCTAGTTGAAACAACGCACTGCCGATTTCCCCAGTTAAGCAGCGATGGGAGACAGTAACTGGATTGAAATGAAATGAAAATACACTTTATTGTACACCGCACAAACGAAGAAATACAGACATTAAAGAAACACTCAGAAAAGAAAACAGGTACAATAGGCGGCCTTATCGCTAAACAGCGATCTCTGACAGGCAACCCAGACCAGGATATAATACATAGAAAAGCAGATTTAGGGTGCTTAATTAGAAATGCACAATTGGATTGGTGACGAATTTGGACACTTTGGTTCCCAAACTATCCCATCAGCCCGCGTTATAGCAGCGTTTTAGAGCTGTGGCTTAAAACTAATAAATAGCTAATTGCGAGATTATATTATTATTTATATTGACGCTCATGTTTCAGAAATGTTATCCTATTTGTGGTCCGCGCTTATTTGGGTTAATTTGAAAATCTCGCGGTAACCGTTTGTCATCGTTCCGGGCATAAAATGCATCCTATGTATAAATAGTAAATAGTTGATAGTATATCCCATGTGTGCGTGTCCTACGGGATACAAGCCATATCTGTAGCCAATTCCAGCCCAGTGTTTGAGCCGACACACTTTCGCGTTTATAATATAAATTAGATGAAGGTTGCAGTGCCCAATAAAAAAAAATATATGAATAGATTTTAAGGATTGCTAACAGTCGCGGACGTCCCTTGTGCAAACTAAAATTTAAAATTTCATCACTAAAACGGACATAGGTTGGAGAATTTTTCTGTTTTATAGATATATATATATACAGATGGTCTGATCTGTGGAGGCTAGTTACCACCCTACCGACAAACATGTGTTTAAACCGATTGAGCGTTCCGGCACGATGTCACGTAGAAACCAATTACGAGTAATGGTTTACCATATCCCTAACAGGTTAGCCCGGTACGATCTTAGACTGCAGCATCACTTACCATCAGGTGAGATTGCCGTCAAGGGCTAACATGTAGTGGATAAACTAAAATGGGATAGTTTTGGAACTTTGTCCAAATTCTTCACCAATCCAGTTACTAGTTACTGTCTTCCATCGTTGATTTGCTAGTAAAATCGACAGTGCGTTGTTTCAACTAGGCCACACAACCCACAGAAGTAGCCTATAATACTCCTCTTTTTTCTTACCAGTCTCTTCCGTCATTATATTCAGTAATTTCCGTCGACAACGATTCTCTCCTAAAAAAAATATATAGATATTCATCAGTATCATCATCATAATCAACCCATTCTCGGCTCACTACAGAGCACGGGTTTCCTCTCAATACTCTCAATATGAGAAGGGTTCGGCTATAGTCTACCACGCTGGCCATGTGCGGATTGGCAGACTTCACACGCCTTTGAGAACATTATTATGGAAAACTCTCAGACGTGCAGGTTTCCTCACGATGTTTTTTTTTTATCCACTACAAGTTTACCCTTGATGGCTATCTCACCTGGTGGTAAGTGATGATGCTGTCTAGGATGGTAGCGGGATAACCTGCAAGGAGTATGGTCAATCCACACTCCTAAATGGTTTCTACGCGACATCGTGCCGGAACGCTAAAATCGCTTGGCGACACGTCTTTGTAGGTGTTTTCCTTCACCGTTGAAGCAAGTGATATTTTAATTGCTTAAAAACGCACATTACTCTGAAAAGTGATAGGTGCCCGGGTTCGGACCTCCGATCTCGGATTATATATTATATATTATAGATATTGATAGGAGGATTTTCCATTTAACATACCCGGGTACCTATGCATGCGCCTGGCGTATGCATAGGTACCCGGGTCGCCGGGCCGCGGTCGGCGCGGTGTACAAGGGATAATTTCACGTGTGTAGCGTGCAACGTCTTCAATGACACGTTAGTAGGTCGGTCGATTCAACAAGTAAGCCGAGCGCGGCGCCTGTTGCGCAGCGCGGTGAGGCGCCCCGCCTGTTGCGCCTCGCAGACGCCGCCGCCGCCCACTCGACTGGTTCCAGCTCATGTCCTAATACTTTTGACCCATTTTAACCACGCTCCCATATCGATGGAAACGGCAAACTATTTAGAAGCGAACCCGTGCAGAGTACTTTCACAAGCTATATCATTTGACTACATTCTGATAGATGATACCGCTATCATCACCTCTGAAAGACAGTTTGCGATGATACCGCTATTATAACCTGTTAGAGAGTATGTTAGTTATACTAAAATATAATTCTAATCCGTTACTACTAGCCATCGTAGAGGTTAAATCAATTTACACCACAACTTTATCAGTATGCTGGTATCTAGAAAAAGAGACTAGAAATACCCGCAGTGACCTTCCTACAGCGCTCAGGAAGGTCAAAAAAATATGGATAATTTGTGGTTTTTGGTACGACATTTAGCTATTTCTACATGGGAAGAAAATCATCCTGACTGGAAAAATTGCGCCACTAGTTTAGTAAAAGAAGAAAAAAGTTTCAGAGATGAGAAGGCAGAAAAAACATTTAGAAAAATGTTTGTATTCAAAGATATAGATAGATAGATACTGATTATTGCACACAAATTGTAAAGGAACAATAACACGGAACACTTAACACATGAGTATGCAAAGGCGGTCTTATTGCTTAAGCAATATCTTCCAGCCAACCCTTGGCGAATTAAGTAAATAATAATATATAAATATATACTTTTAAGTATTAATAAATGTATATCAATACACATACACTATTCATTATTATGGCATTTATTCATATAAAACTTTTTTAAGGCGACTTTTAAAAATGTTTAATGATTTCGAACTACTAACATCTTCGAAAAATAGCCTAGACGTCCCAGACCTACGCAGATTTTTATAATAGCGAGATAATAATAAAGCGGTCGGATGACCACAGTTAGCGGAAAAGTACTGTACTTACTCAATTCCGATCACAGTAATTCATTCATCAATTAAATCATAAGATCATAGAAAAGTAACACAAAATAGCGACGGGATTTCCACTAGTTAACTCCCACTGTAAGCCCGTTAAGGAAATTCGTTACGAAAACATAATTATTTCCGGGATAACGACATCCTGGATACAAAAATAATATATCCGCATCCAGGATACAACGTACCTGTTAGTTAATTACTAGTAGTATAATTATATTGGAATCGTCATAATGTCGCGTGGATTCGGTAATAAACTATTTCCTGCTAGATAATGTAATTTCAAGACCTCTTCAGAACACACTTTTTTTATACACTACAAGTTAACCCTTGAGGGCAATCTCATCTGATGGTAAGTGATGATGCAGTCCAAGATGGTAGCGGGCTAACCTGAGGGTTATTGTAAACATCATGATCAACCCATTACCGGCTCACTACAGAGCACGGGTCTCCTCTCAATATGAAAAGGGTTTGGCCAAGGTCTACCACGGTGGCCTTGTGCGGATTGGCAGACTTCACACGCCTTTCCTCACGATGTTTCCCTTTACCGTTGAAGCAAGTGATATTTTATTTTTTTTTAAACCGCTTTTATTGTAAACCCATACTCCTAAATCGTTTGGCACGTCTTTGTCTGTAGGGTGGTAAGCGACGGCTAAGACCACCCACCAGACCAGACTCGAGGCGGGAATTGAACTCACGACCTACAACTTTATAATGCGAAAGCGCACACGCTGCGCCACGAGGGTCCTCAAAACATTTCTGATTGCACGCGGAAATACAACACCTGGTCGAGCAAGTCCTTACGTATATTCAACATCGCATAGTTCTACTAAAACATTCCAGACATGGTGACGTACAACATAAAAGATAGGTATCTAGTTCAACTTGAATAGCTGGATAAAACTCTCAACTATTACCAATGACATGTGGAAACTCTTCATTTTCCATTCCGTGTTCGGAGTGACGTCATAAGGCAGCCTAAACACAATAGCCATTGCACTTGCAAAGTGCAAACGTGTGAGAATATCTGAGAGCTTCAAATGATTCCAAGGAAGCATAGGGTTGGCACATACTTATAATCTAACCAGACCGAGTATTGCTTGCACAACGTACATACTATTAGTATCAATATACAACCCGTTCAATATTCAAGACGTTCGTATTTGAAAGACATATTATATTCAAGACGTTGCGTTAAAGCAAATATTCGAATTACATGCCAAAAAAAGCATTTATCCAACCATGCTTCTATCATCGGGGATGACAAAAGGTCAATAGCCCTATAACTGCCTATATGATTGATTCTAACGCAACACAATTACACATGGTTTATCAAACGGAATAAATGTAAATCACTACTAAGTAATTAAAGACTATCACTTGTCTGATATGCAATAATAAATATTTATAATCTTGTATGTATGTCTATATTGCTCTTATATATTTATAAAAGTATGTAAAGTATATGTAATCTATCTTATTTTTTTTATTTTTTTTTTAATTACTACAACTAATTTTACTCAGCCATTGCACTATACCCCTTTCCTTGTAAATGGTTCCTTTCACAAAAGGTTGTCTGGAGGGGATCGCTTTAAGCGATAAGACCGCCTTTGCGCGTTATGTTTGTTATTTGTTTTTATTTATTTTAGAATCTAAGTTTTGTAATGTGCATGTATCTATCTTAAGATTTACTGATTATTTTCAACAAAACTTTTTTTAACGCAAATCAAATTTCAAATTCAAAATAATCTTTATTCAAATAGTCCTTAAAAAGGCACTTTTGACGCGTCAATAATTTACATAGTAGTTATTTCATGGTGATAACTATATTCGTAAACTTAAAACTCAACCTATGAAGGTTCCAATCGCGCCCCGGTCTAAGAAGAAGCCCACAACAAACTTAGCCGCGGTAAACGCGTTATTGCTTATTTTGCGTTTTATGATAAAAAAAAAGTAGTCAACCCTGGTAAGGGCTTACTTTGCGCGTTAAATATGCGTCTTCATTTACCCTGTGCCGTTTGCATGTCGCGCTTTACGGAGAGCGCTAAGAGAACTCGACGGGGTATGCCGATAAATAGGAATTTGTTGACTTTGTTAGCAAGGTTTGAACTCGTGGCAACACTGGAGCGTAAATGAAAACTGTTTCTAAACGACGAGTGTTTATTACTTACTGGTGTATAAAAACATATTTAAGAATATTAAATTTTATTTATTCGAAGCGGCGATAGCCTAGTGGTAAGGGCGTCAGCCTCCTAATCAGAGGTCGGTTCGAATCCGGGCACGCACCTCTAACTTTTCAGAGTTACGTGCGATTAAAAAAAAAATCACTTGCTTCAACGGTGAAGGAAAACATCGTGAGGAAACCTGCAAGCCTGAGAGTTCTCCATAATGTTCTCAAAGGCTTGTCTGCCAATCCGCACATGGCCACCGTGGTGGACTATGGCCAAACCCTTCTCTATTGAGAGGAGACCCGTGCTCTGTAGTGAGCCGGTAATGGGTTGATCATGATGATGATGATGAAAATTTATTTATTTATTTATTTGCTTCCATATCTAACAGACATGAGACCCGTTCAGGGCATTGCAAACAGTACAATTGTTATACATTGATGAATATTCTAATGTAATAATAAAAAAATAAAAAATAATAATAATAATTCAATGAGTCAATGTTATGATAGTCAAAAATAAAAGTAATATTTTAATTGTTACGGATCATAGGCTGATGTGCAATTGAGGCCTTAAGTATACTTAGTTTGGAACGGTTCGTTTATCTTCTAGAAGCTACTAAAAATGAGCCATTGTTTTAATTTCCGCTTAAAGGTCGTCAAATTATTTTCGTCAGTTCTTTAGTCATGGATAACATGAAAATTCTTTGATTGACAATCGATGATCCTCCAGCTAGGTGGAGCGATGACCTCCGAAAAGTGGCAGGCATTGTCTGGCTGCAAAAAGCCCGAGAAAGAAAAAGTTGGTGCTGCTTCAAAGCGGTCTATGTGCAGCAGTGAATAAATATTAGCTGATGATGATTGGACATATTTAGTTCCTATCACAATCTGTTCTTTTCTGCATATTACTTTCACAAAATAATGTCGATGTTTCACATCTGCCAGACGTCCCGTGACGGCTCACATTTTTTTTTTTATATATTTGCAAAATTTGGCGGCACACTTGAAATTAGGCGGAACACAAAAGTGCCGCGGCACAGTGGTTGAGAATCACTGACCTATAGGTTTATCGTAATTGCAAACCGAATAGAAACGATGCATAATTGATTCTTTTGCTAAATTGAAACCAACGGTTCCCTTGTACATGAACGTATAAATTTCTACTTATTACAATACTACTAACTCTAAATCTAGATCGCGTTTACAAAAATGTATACAGACGGATTCCATAGTGTCGAAGTGTAAAGCATTTGTCAACTACCACGTGTAAGACTGATTACAAATCAGATTTAAATGGAGATAAAATGTAACTATTCGAATATATTTAGATTAAATTATGAAATTGTTTGGATAAGTTTTAAAATCGATAGAATAAACTGCAAGAGTTTATTTTTGTCGTGAATCTTTCCCCTTTTATTCAAATGTTTTAATCGTTTTTTTTTTTATATCATTATCGTCCTCATACCTCGTCCTGCCCAAGGGACGGAGGTAGCTATAAAGCTTTTCCACCACGACAAAAAAAGGCTAATCACTGTCAGCCTGTAAGTAGGTTTCCCTAAAAGCTAGTTAAACACTAGAATTCTATTGTACATCATCATGATCAACACATTGCCGGCTCACTACAGAACACGGGTCTCCTCTCAATATGAGAAGGGTTTGGCCATAGTCCACCACGATAGCCATGTGCGGATTGGCAAACTTCACACGCATTTAAGAACATTTTGGAGAACTCTCAGGCATGCAGGTTTCCTCACGATGTTTTACTTCAACTTTGAAGCTAGTGATATTTTAATTGCTTAAAAACGCACATAACTCCGAGAATTTAGCGGTGCGTGCCTGAATTCAAACCCCCCGATCTCTGATTAAGAGGCGAACGCACTAACCACTAGGTTATCTCGGCTTCTTTGTTCATTATCGTCCAAATCGAATAAATTACCGAGGCAAAAGCAAAATCTCGTCATAATTACCATAGTAGGTACTTGACGGATGTGTCTGCATGCAAAATGAAAAATGTGCACTTACCCACTAGCGCCAAAATAACCGTGAGCAGTGGCGCCGCTGGGAACGATACCGTCACGTTGAACTCGAGCATCTGCAGCAGATCCACTGGAACAATGCAAACGTGGAACGTTAAAATGATATCCCACTAATATTATACAGGCGAAGGTGTAAGTACTTAGTGCCGACGGCATTAGTGTACGGAAAAACTCAAGTGTCGTGTATACGCCTGAATTTTTGTAAATATTTTTCTTAAATAAATAAATATTAGTTTTTTCATTATTTATTTTATTATTAACTCTTTCACGCCGGAACTATTGGTCAACAATTTGGCTTAAATTTTTAAAAGTCATAGATCGGAAAACCCCATGGTTTCCGCGGGATTTGTTATCAATGAGCAAACTTCCTCAGAATATGTTTTATAAGAGTTAGGAAAAAATGAGTGAAAACCTTCCATCCGATTGATTATTATTTGAACAAATTATTTAGGAGGCATTCTGCGGGACCATTAAAGAGGCGTTTTAAGAATTTATTATCCTCATTAGGGATGTTTATCAATAAAGGTATTATAATGTTATAACTACACCAATTTTTTGATTTATTAAAATAGCTCACTTACTGTTGTTAAGAAAACAAAGTTTCAATGTTGTGTTAATTGGTTTTAATTTAAGTTAAAAAAAATCCAGTCTTTTTATTTCACCACAAATTAGCGTTTGTCTGCATGATGGTCGCAGGCTATACTGTTAAGAGTATGTCAGTGTATGAGTGACTGAGTGTGAGTGTGTTTGTGTGTGTGTGTGTCTTTGTGGGCGTTGTGTGGGTGTGTGTGTTTTGTTTATATGACTGAGTCCTAGTGCGTATGGGATCGTTTGTTTAAGTCTAATATAGAAGTAGATTTTTCAGGTGATTACTTCGTGTAAAGCCTAAATCTATTCAGTAAAAGAAGTACAGTGATATCATCAAAGTAGGAGTAAAATCTATGTTAATCTCTAATAACAAAGCACTGGTTCAGTAAAGATCAACGTACGCACGTACAAACCAGAGCACAAAGCTATACGCACGCGACAGCGACGCGATATAATACGTTCAAAAACAGTCTCTCTATGAATTTGTCATACGACACAAGGAGTAATGGTGTCGCCAGAGACGTCGGTACATTCTTTACGTGCCGACAACGGAAAACTTTAAAACTATGCGACTTTTCACGATTTACTCGAAACATTTTTTTTTTTCGGACTGTCTATTAGCTGTACACACCCTATTGGTTGCCACAGCGTAACCGGTCTGTTTCGGAAAGAAGCTCTGCCAGAAGAAATTTTGAGCCCTAGGGCTTGAAGAAACTAAGGGAACGACTGCCTAAGGGCGCCTCCTTTGAGGCCGAACCTCGGCTTAGGCGACGTTTGGGATAACGGGGGGGTCGGACGGTGAGTGGTCCGTACGTCTCCGAGGCCGTGGATGGAGCCCACGTCCGGATGACGTAAGATTGCGGGGACCTCGTCTTCGCCGGCGAAGACGGTGTGTAGCGTATGTCTGTGTGGTAGGTGGTACTAGTATGTTTTCAGTAGTCATCTGATCGTCAGGGTCATGAAGGATATGTTTAGGTCTCCTCTTTTGGAGAGGAGCGCTTAGGTCGGGGGAGTAAAAAGAAGCCGCACAAGTACGAGAGGGTTGGGGTGTCGGATTGAATACTCGAAACAGGCACTAGGTACCTACTTGTTAGCGGAAACACGTAAAAACCGAACACGCATTACGTCCTTCCTTGTATAAATCTAGCTTTTGCTAAAATGCTGTTTTTTTTTTATTGTACCCTGGTTTCAGTTACAAAAGAGCAGTGGATTAAGGTAATATATAGATAGGCTTTAGATTGACTTAAAGTTATTAAAAACTATTTTTTTTTTTATTTATTTGAAATAGATTTTTGTAATTTCCTGCTATGCTCTTAGTTGTTCTTTTAGTTCATGCAATACCAAACACCTTTACTTTGGATCTGACAAAACCTATTAAGAATATTATAAATGCAAATTTTTGCCCTTATTTCACGTAGTAAATATATATATATTTTTTAATAAAGAAAATAAGGAATGCTTTATAGAGAATAAACTCCATTCTGTATAAATAACTCTTCAGTATAAATGAAGTGGTTTACAGAAAATGAATGTGAAAATAGCGTATATTATTAAAATGAACCCAATATTACAAACGTGGAAAAATGTGAACAAAGAAAAGCTTATATTAAATCTCTTCCAATAGTACCGAGAGCGTGGGAAACACTACATTCGTAGGTGCTGCGAGGTAGAACAACTCTAAACATTCGTATATAATACTTTACTTTTAGTATTATTATATTAAAAAAGGCACACAAAACAGGTTGCAAGAATAAGAAACAATAAATAAGAGTACAAGTCATCATGATCAACCCATTGTCGGCTCACTACAGAGCACGGGTCTCCTCCCAATATGAGAAGAGTTTGGCCATAGTCCACCACGCTGGCCATGCGCAGCAGACTTCACACGCCTTTGAGAACATTATGGAGAACTCTCAGGCGTGCAGGTTTCCTCACGATGTTTTCCTTCACCGTTGAAGCAAGTTATATTTTAATTCTTTAAAAACGCACATAACTCCAAAAAATTAGAGGTGCGTGCCCGTATTCGAACCTCTGATTAAGAGGCTGACGTTCTAACCACTAGGCTATCACAGCTTTCGCTTTTATAGTACAAGTAACAATTCCTAATACAAACATATTTTCACTAATAACAATGATTGACGACCTCCGTGACGCAGCGCGCGCTGTCGCATTATAAAGTTGTAGGTCCTGGGTTCGATTCCCGGCTCGAGTCTGGTCTGGTGGAGCCCGTAGCTAGTTACCACCTTACCGACAAAAACGTGTCGCCAAACAATTTAGCGTTCCCGCACTATGTCGTGTAGAAATCAATTAGGAGTTTAGGTTTTATAACCCTTACAGGTTAACCCGCTACCATCTTACACAGCATCATCAGGTGAGATGCCGTCAAGGGCTACTTGTGTATGTAAAAAAAGACTATATCGTTAGAAAAGGTTTTGAAATTTGCTTAGTGTGTCTATTGCTGCTAGCTAGGAGTATGATTTTACCATACTCCTAACCCGCTACCATCTTAGACCGCATCATCATTTACCATCAGGTGAGATGCCTTCAAAGGCTTAACTTGTTGTGTATAAAAAAAAACACATTAGCGGTGGGTCCGTAAATAAAATCTGTACGTATCTTGCCAGTTTCGATTACTCCGCTATGGCCAAAGCGAGCGTACCAGTACATTCGCACTCGCCCCAGAGGAGGGCTCGCGCGACAAATCCACCCACTAGCGACACGTTAACGCGATCAAACGCTATCTCTATGAATTTTTCATGCGCCACAGGAGTAATGGCGTCGCACTAGACGTCGGATCATTCTTTACGAGCCGACAACGGAAACCTCTAAACATAATACAGTTTGCTCATTGCGGTTTATTAAGCAGCCGACTGACGGCGAATGAAGCGGTGATAGCCTAGTGGTCAGGGCGTCAGCCTCCTAATCAGAGGTCGGCGGTTCGAATCCGGGCACGCACCTCCAACTTTTCGGAGTTATGTGCGTTTTTAAAAATTAAAATATCATTTGTTTCATCGGTGAAGGAAAACATCGTGAAACCTGCATGCCTGAGAGTTCTCCATAATGTTCTCAAAGGCGTGTGAAGTCTGCCAATCCGCACATGGCCAGCGTGGTGGACTATGGCCAAACCCTTCTCATATTGAGAGGAGACCCGATGTTTTCCTTTACCGTTGAAGCAAGTGATACCGACCTCTGATTAGGAGGCTGACGCTCTAACCACTAGGCTATCACTGTTTCTCTTCTGAGACCATTTACTCTTTCCAATAAACTTCCAGCGAACCAATGAAAACAATATCGTTACAGATAATGAAAATAGTACATGAATGAATATATTTTTATTGTACACCACAAAAAATAATACATAACTGCATATAGTACAGAGCGTTTATATAGAAGTTTCTCAGTCTCTATTCCGTGCAACCGAAAATGCTCAAGGTACACAGTAGTACCTACATGATTAAAAAATCCCCTCTGCATCCAAAAAAAGGTAACACAAGTGCATTAACTCACTCTTCTAAGCCCAGATACAGTATCATCAGCGTAACAGGATTGAAATGCTGCATAGGGCACTTTTCACGAAAGCCCGAGTTTTTGTAGCACACCCGTATCCCGTAATAAGATAAAGGGTTTATCGTCTTTTCGTTAGCATAGTTCGCGTATGGCTCAGAGTTGGTCCGTAGTATACGTAGATTTAGGTAAAAAGAGAAGCTAATGACAATGTAACAGCTTTACGTAAATATATCTTGATAAAATTGGCGTGTCTTAAGATGACTGTTAATTTTGTTTAAGGTTTAAACATAGATAAAATCTTAACTTTTGGACCTATAAATGTAACAAAGTGCTCATTTGGTGTTCTATACACATTTTATGTAATTGTATACATATGATATTGTTTCTTTACAAGCTGTTTAGGATGCTGTGAATATCTTAGATATGGTACGATCGCAATACCTCGTGTTGCGGAAAAATGGTAAGTCAACAGATATACTTAGTGTGCAAAGAATTAAATTGAAAATACTGTTAAGATATTGATTATTATTAACCATATTGATAGATCAAACATAGTACCGGTGATAATGTGGGGATTTCTTTTGCCCTGTCAATTACTAGTGATAATAAAACAGAATTTGTACCATTTCTGAAACAATAAGTCGAGGAAGAGGACTAAAGGTCTTCGCCCACGGTTCAATATGAATATAAAGTTTAGGAAATATTTGCCAAACTCCCATATCAAACAGCACTAGAGGTAACTACTCGTACAGTAGGGCAGATGAAAAAATGTGTTCCCGATGTCTATACATTTGTCGTAAACAACAGTATTAAAATATATTATTTTATTAGTTATACAAAATTATAATGACCCAAATTATAAAACAATTATAAAGCTTTAAATATCAATCATTAATATCATGGCAAAAAAGCAAAGTTTTATATACATTTAACCCGTTTCAAAGACACGTTCGTTTATTCGATCACAGCCTCTCCAGAAACGCATTATTCTATACCAATGATACAATTATATTTACAATAATATTCAACAGCGCTCCTTTTTTGCTATGCGACTTATACATGAATTTTTGTTTGTGATGGGATAATCCCGGTACATTGTCCGGATTGGACGTAAGCACTCCTTATACTACAGAAGGTTCTGTAGTATAAGGAGCTAAGGGATATTTCATGACCAATATGTAACACAATGATGGCTTCATTTCAAATCTGCATCCGTCAGTTTATGATTTCTGACTATACATCCGTGGGTAGGAAAGTATTGCATATTCTTTACTAGAGTCAATTTTGAATTTATAATTTTTAAATGTAATTGTGAAAATAGAAGACTTAAGGTCTGTCTTCAAAGTCATCGAGTTAGATCGTCTAACTTTTCGGAAGTGAAATTTTAGTTATAAAATAAATAATTTACTTTATCCATGTAGGAAAACACCGTAAGGAAATTTGTATACGTGAAAGTTCTTCATAATGTTCTCAAAGGTGTTTGAAGTGTATCAATCCGTACATGACCCAAAATCAAATGGCAAACGTTGTTTTGCCATAAATTATTTCTAATTTTAGTCGAATTAGAGTGAAAAACATTCACAGTAAAGACGGTAATTGTTCAGTTATCGAACGAGATGACAAATTTTTAAATTACTAAAATGACTATTAAATAATAGGGGTTGGCGATAGAAGCATGTAAATTTAGGGTTGTATGTATTTTTTAATGTCACATAATACAAAAAAAAAAAATTTTTTTGTGGCGGACACCCCTTATCACTTAAGGTTTGAAAAATAGATAGTAGCCGATTCTCAGACTTACTGAATATGCATACAAAATTTCATACGAATCGGACGAGCCGTTTCGGAGGAGTTAAATTACAAACACCGTGACACGAGAATTTATAAATATAACATTTTTTTTTATGACATTTCTAACCGGCTCTCGTATACTCTGATAGGCGATGAACAAATGGTGAAGGATTATTGTTACAGCCCTTCAACCAATGAATATAGAGTTAATGTAAAAAACTAGAAAATAGCCTTAAAAGTTTTTATCTCAGATTCCTTTTCGTCACGACAGACATGCTAAAAACAAACAGTCTTTTCTCCACTAAAAGCTTTTTAATAAATGGAAACGACGCAAGGAACTAATATAGTCCGCTCGGTTTTCTTTCTTAATTAGGTACTTGTTTGTGTCATTTTGTGATTTAATTCATTCGTGCATTCCATATCCTTAGTTCGCAACGTGTGTTAGCTACTGTCACAATTCACTTTAATGAATCATAGAAAGTTTTATACCGCTTCTCTCTACAAAGCTTTTTACTTGATTATGTGAACTTTGCTTGTGGGAACGGTATTTGCAGTTTTATTCGTCCAAGTATTTAACAATATTAAACGTTGCGCGAGTTTTATAATACCAGACAAAGTAGTAGAACAATGGCAAATAAAATAAAACAAGGCACTTTAACCACACTAAAACAATTCTTCTCTGATTGTGTGTATCACGAAATTCGTTTAGGTTTCCGACGTTCCAGGCATACGTGTTTGTTATGCGTCGTTTAATCAGCCTATACTAAGGAATTTCTGGCAACCGCTATCAACATTATCATCCTACCAACGACCCACTAATAATAGTACTAGTTATTTAAATTACTACTTATCGATCATTATGAACTTAGGAAAAGTAGGAATAATTACTGTTACCAGATGTTTATTTTTAACCTATATTTTATTAAGTATCTACATACTACTCTCATATAATGTTAAATATTATGTACAATATTAACTTACTTCATAACTTATATTTCTACCTAACTTATGTTTCTACCTATCGCTATATTGCAATGTAACTCAAACTGCACGTTGTGTTTACTTCGAGACGATTTTACATACAATAAGCATGTAAATTATTATGTAAATATAGTGTAGGTAAATTTAAAAATCACTAGTAAATCAATAAAATAAAATAAAATCATACAAACCAACTCTCTCATAGGAGAAAGCAATGCGGGTACCGCTTTAACGATCATTATCTCACATTCATCATGATCGACCCATTGCCGGTTCACAACAGAGCACGGGTATCCTCTCAATATTTGAAGGGTTTGGCCATAGTCCACCACGCTGGCCATGTGCGGATTGGCAGACTTCATACGCCTTTGAGAACATTACGGAGAACTCTCAGGCGTGCAGGTTTCCTCACGATGTTTTCCTTCACCGTTGAAGCGAGTGATATTTTAATTGCTTAAAAACGCACATAGTTAAGATAGAGGTGCGTGCCCGGGTTCGAACCCCCGCCCTCTGATTAGGAGGCGGACGTCCTAACCACTAGGCTATCACCGCTTCACCGGTAATAGTTTAACAACAACAAATGCTTCTTCTTGTTTCTGTTTTTCTTATTCTTTCTATTTTTAGTTTTTGTGATATACAATAAATATTTTTTTTTTTTTAATAAATCCATTTAACTTTATAAACACATGTAGATTCCCGCGTCGCTATTAAAATCACACAACAGATTTCAACCAGAATGGTCTGATAAGTACTAGGCTATCACAGCTTCCCACTAAGCTATCACAGCTTCACATTATAAATCATTATTTCAATAGTAGTACATATAAACATAGACTAATGAGAATAACTAATCCAAAACGTTACTAACTAAAATCAGTATTAATTAACACAGAGTTAGTAGGTAGTAAGCTAATCCAGATTTACTATCAAAGTAAAATTTAATCCCTGCCTCCACATAGTTTAACGACGGATTAGGCTGACAATTTGAAATTTGACATGTATTAATAAATTTTGTAATTCTTATCCTAACTTTCATCCTACGGTACTGGTTTCCTTGCAAATAAGATAGAGATGAAAAATGATATGAAATGAAAATGAAATGAAAAATGAAAATGATAAAATGAAAAAAAATTTAGAGAAAAAAAAAATAAAAAGATATTTTGCTATAGATCACATTACCTGGTAACCAACCTAAAATTGTTTTTTAATACTCCTTTGCAAATAATAATTCTAAAGTTCTACAATGGTAAGTAATCAGAATGATTAACACCATATATTGAACTTTACCTTAAGTGGCATTTCCCACTGAAATCGCCTATTAATATTTTATTGAGTTATTGATTTTTACTATATCTTATAAATATGATGAAAAAGAGTTTTTTTTAACATGACGTACGTAATGTGCATATCCTCTTCGCAGCAACTTTATATTTAGCGCGATAGAAATGTATAGTAAATCCAAGCTTAATCCATATTTTAAATAACATTTTTATAGCTATATCACTCTTTTACTCTAAGAATAACAAGTCCAAGTTTAACAACAGTTTATGGGATGTTTTTTTTTATTTATAAATACGTCATTATATGCCATAGGCTTTCGCTTGGTAACGCACGCTTTTATCCAAGGTATAGATTTTACGAAGACATATGTACAATAACAACGCAAGAAGCAAATCAAAAAATACTCAGTGCAAACATAACTCCTACACACACATTACTCCTGTATCAAATAAGATCAACCGTAGCAGATAAGCTAATATTTCCAGTGGAAAATGTAAATTTCATCGTCATCCCTCATCATTCATCATGCAAAATTAATTTCACCGGTGCTTTCTCCCTTCCCATTCCCATTGCGTGCCTACTTTCTGCTTTTATACGAACTTGCGCAAGATTTTTACAAATGGCCACAATTATTTTTATAGTGTGACGATCGTGGCATTTAAAAAGAGCGGATTACTTCTCATTAAAAAAAAGACGTGTGGCACTCGGGGACTGCCGCGGTAAAGCTATTGCATAGCATTTTTTATCAACTTAATTATTAATATTATCAAGAACAACAATGAAAATAAAAAAGTAATAATATTTAGGTTATTTTTGATAAAATTAATTTAAAAAAAAAGCGAACGGGAAGTAAGTTAAATTTAACTTGCAAGATTTGATTACAGACAGACAATTGTCATAATAATAAAAATTAAAAAAACGTGATAAAAAACAAAGAAATGAAAAAAATCAAGACGTACCCCAGGCTCGAACCTGAGACCTTCTGCTCAAAAAGCATGCGTGATAACCGCTGTTCCACAGCAACTATAATATCTATACACTAAAAAGTATCACCGCTGTGCCGTCGGAGTGGGGAGCGTGAAGTTTTACTTTCGTTACGGAATTTCTGGATTCGGTCCCCGCGCTCAAGGCCCGCGATAGAAGCTATGCAATAGCTTAAAAATACATTTGCTTTTAATTTAAATTGATTTGATAGAATTTAAATTGAGAAATGCACAAATTCTAATGTGAAAATTCGTGAAGTCGAATACTTCACGAATTTTCATGTCATGACTTCTTTTTACGTACTCTCCGTACATGAGACTCCCCGGCGACCAGAGTCCTACATACCATACCCACTGAAACACAGCGACGCTCCTTCTCGTCGCCTTGTAGCTGGATCACTCGAACGCTCGCGCACTTATCCGCAACATGGTCATAGATTAATAGATCCCATGTATAGGTATTCAAAAAACTTGACAGTTCTTAGTTTTAGTGCTGGCAGGTAAGCTATCAATTTTGACGTTCGGCTAGGCTGCCACTCACAATTCATATTTCGTTTACGATTCACTATTTGCATTGCTATTTAACAAAATCAAAATTTAATAAAATTAAGCACATACGATTTTGACGGAAGTAAACTACATTTTACATGTGGATAATCATATTAGCTTAACTAAAAATGATTATACGCTTAATTTTTCATACCAATATAAAACATACCGTACAATATTTCGAGTGCAAGCGCCATGGATGATTACAAGTGCAAATATAATTCTTTAAAATCTTAAACTACAAGTCAGGTGGCATCCCTAAGTGATACTTGATGCTCGAGAACAATAGCGCGCAAGTAATTGGCATTAAAGGCAGGTGAGCGATTGTTAGCGCCGTCAAGTGGCCGAGATGGCGCCGCTTCTCTCCCTAATTAGAAAAAATACGAGGTAAAAAGACTCCTCTCGCAGTCTCTAGTACAAGTGGCTGCTCATTTTGTTGTTCAAACGGCGCAATGGTGAGGCCCCAGCGAAGCCACATGAGACCTATTTTGTGTGTCTTCATATTATTATAGAGAAATATGCAATGTCCAGTTGTTAACTATTTTGAGTTTATAGATATATCTCATCGACATAAAAAAACAACAAATCACTGAAACTTTTTTTTTATACACTGCAAGTTAACGCTTGACGGCTATCTCAGCTGGTGGTAAGTGATGATACAGTCCAGGATGGCAGCGGACTGACCTGTTAGGGGTATGGTAAACACAAAAAAATATAAGTGAATTATAATCTTATAATGCAAGTAACTTGGCAACCCTGACGATAGACAATAGCGCACACGTGATCTACACTTTTGGTAGCTGGAAAATCGGAGTGACAGAGATCGCGGCTTTCTATCATCAAATAAGTAAAATCAGCCCGGAATTAGTTCAAACGGTGTGGTTGAAGATTTGGCAATTTGATATTATATAGAATAATAAATGTCATGACTTAAACATACTAATATATATAAATGCCAATGGTATGCCAATGATATATCCGCTTCTTTCAGGCGCAATATTACGCATTTTATACCCCATACTAGTAAAACGGGATTGGTAAAAGCCGCGGGCAAACCCGCAGGCCGATCTATTAGTTACACATTATAATTACGATCATAAAAATAGGAATACTAAATATCAATGATAGGGATTTAAAAAAAAACGTAAAGAAGAACGAGCTTGTTGACTTAATTGGTTCTCATTAATTGCTGAAAATAGACAGCGAAAATATTTCGTTGAACTACCACGTAATTATTATTTGCTTATTTTCGCTGCCGATATCTCTCGGCACTCGTGCAGATTACGTCCCACTTGGAAGCGAAATAATTGAACAAATTACATCGCCAATCGCCTTAAAGAAGAAAAAAAAAATTCCAAGCTCATAACATTTTAGAAGGCCCTCCGCTTTTAATAAACTGTTATTTTCCCTTCGATAATTATGTTTATTATTAAACATCGTTACGCTCAATCAATTGGCGCTGAATCACTACGTCGTTTAATTTTAAATGCATGAATGTAGCTTCTCCAGATAGGCCTCAACTCTTAGAGATGTGTACTGTATGAATATTGTTTTTTTTTTAATACACTACAAGTTAGCACTTGACGGCTATCTCGCCTGGTGATAGTGATGATGGTAACGGGCTAACCTGTTAGGAGTATGGTAAACCCACGCTCCTAATTGGTTTGTACGTGACATCGTGCCGGAACGCTAAATCGCTTGGCGATACGTATTTGTCGGTAGGGTGGTAACTGGCCACGGCTAAAGCCTCCCACCAGACCAGACTCGAGCCGGTAATCGAACCCAGGACCTCCAACTTGATAATGCGACAGCGCACGCACTGCGCCACGGAGGTCGTATAGGTTTGGAGTCGGAGTTGTGGGTTCATCAGGACCCGAATGAGTTAATTTTATTTACAGACTATCTAATATAATGAATCTTGCACTGATCGCATAAGACGTTACGATGACACAGGTCTTAACAAAATATGTTTTACAGTAGGTATGGTTTATTAAGAAAACAGTTAAAAGTAATGAAACCTATATTTTCGATTAAGAACAACTTTACACCCTTGAACCGAAAAGTGTAAAGTTGGAACCGAAACACCTAAACGCACGCTCGCTCGCTCGCTCGCTCGCTCACTCACTCACTCACTCACTCACTCACTCACTCACTCACTCACTCACTCACTCACTCACTCACTCACTCACTCACTCACTCACTCACTCACTCACTCACTCACTCACTCACTCACTCACTCACTCACTCACTCACTCACTCACTCACTCACGCACGCACGCACGCACGCACGCACGCAACGTCCATTGGTTCTCCGAGCTATGTGCACCGCCCGTTGCCACTTCAACTTCGTAACTCGCTGAGCTATGTCAGTAACTCTGGTTATTCTACGGATCTCCTCATTTCTGATTTGATCACTTAGAGATACTCCTAGCATAGCTCTCTCCATCGCCCGCTGAGTGACTGAGCCTTCTTATGAGACCTATAGTGAGTGAGTTTTAAACGTGGTCGGTCGCTATAAGCTAGTAATTTAATAAAATACGAGTATATCATTATCAATCTGTAATAAGCAGGTACAATCAATTTACGTATACATAGCAAACAATGTTAATTTTTTTTTTTTTTTGCTATTTATATTCAAAGGGAAAGGTGGAAACTGGTGAGGACGCCAGTGTTTTTTTTTTAAATCCATTAGCAAAATGAAAGCAAAGGATAATAATGTTAAGCTTCCGGCAAAAAACATCAACTCTACCGTAAAGGATTTAGGGCAGCTACAGATAATTACAACTAATGTAACAAAATATTAAGCTTTGCATTTAAATATCTTCAATCTTGCCTTTTTATTATATGATCTGTATAATCTCGGATTTTCAAATTGTATTTTAATCAAATAGGTTTTTTTGGTTTTGTGATAATTCAAATTCAATTAAAATCTTTTCACAAAACTCAAAATTCTAAATGTGGAAGTTTGGAAAGATATTAGTTGGGCATACGGATGTGGTTGGTTTTTTACCCAATTACGCTTGAAGAACTGTCCGGATCTACATGCAAATTTGCACACAGTCCATGTCAAATGATAGGCTCAAAACAGAGTCAAGTTAACAAACCTAACATAAAAGTAAGGCTTAACCCAACAAATGGCACTGTATGAACTTTTTAAATTATATGTTTCGTATCATCCTCATCATCATGATCAAACCATTGCCGGCTCACTGCAGAGCACGGGTCAATATGAGAAGGGTTTGGCCATAGTCCACCACGCTGGCCATGTGCGGATTGGCAGACTTCACACGCCTTTAAGAGCATTACAGAGAATTCTCACGATGTTTTCCTTTACTTCTTGAGCAGGTAATATTTTAATTGAATTTTAAACGCACATTACTCCGAAAAGTTAGAGGTGCCTGGAATCGAGCCGCCGACCTCTGATTAGAAGGCGGACATCCTAACCACTAGGCTATCAAAACTATAATAATCATATCATATTTACAGATATGTTTGATCATCATCATCATGATCAACCCATTACCGGCTCACTACAGAGCACGGGTCTCCTCTCAATATGAGAAGGGTTTTGGCCATAGTCCACCACGCTGGCCATGTGCGGATTGGCAGACTTCACGCGCCTTTGAGAACATTATGGAGAACTCTCAGGCGTGCAGGTTTCCTCACGATGTTTTCCTTCACCGTTGAAGCAAGTGATATTTTTTTTTTTTTTTAAACGCACATAACTCCGAAAAGTTAGAGGTGCGTGCCCGGATTCGAACCGCTGACCTCTGATTAGGAGGCTGAAGCCCTAACCATTAGGCTATCACCGCTATTAGGCTATCACCGCTATGTTTGATACTCCATATAAAATAACAGAATAACGCTAACATATAAAATGAAAGAAAACTTGTGAAAAACCATAAAAATTGTGACGAAAGTTAATGTACCTTAATGTTATGTTTAAAGTAGCTATCTATATTTAGCCGTGTGGCACCGGCAGAATAGAATAGTGTCACCCCTATTACCCAGTGGGTGTCGTAAGAGGCGACTAAGGGACATATGGTGAGAAGCTGGCTCACAAAAATTAAGACAGCTCCCTCGGGGACATGAGTGGACCCCGTGTGGCGTAAACACCACTCACCGACAAATGGCGGGAAAGCCATTTCGCAATTGGCCCAACTGAACAAAAACACAGGCCGGTGTCGGGCAGCAGCGACACCGGTGCGACCAGTTGAGCCCTGCGGTGACCAACCCGCCTGCCCAGCGTGGTCACTATGGGCATACCTTCTGATGAATAGCGCCAATACACAATGGCCCCCAGTTCCCGGTCGCCCTGCTATTCCCGACCTTGGTAGCAGTCGTGGTCACGGCGGGGCAGGGGGTGCGAAGAATCTCCGGGCGACGGCGAGCTACCACCACAACCGACTATTCTTGGCTACGTATAATACAAGGACACTGAGGTCGAACGAAAGCCTAGCCGAGATTTTAGTGGAGTTAGATAAGATTAAGTGGCATATTTTGGGGTTGTCAGAAGTCCGTAGAGAGGGGGAGGATACTGTAACCCTAGAATCGGGCCACATACTCTACTATCGAGAAGGCGATAGATCGTCCCAAGGCGGAGTGGGATTTTTGATCAACAAAGTCCTCGCTAACAACATCGTGGAGATCAGTAGTGTGTCGACGAGGGTTGCGTATGTTGTTCTTAAGTTGAATAAGAGATACTCTCTTAAAATAATACAGGTCTATGCACCAACGTCGACATACTCTGATGAAGAGGTAGAAACTGTATACGAAGACGTATCCATAGCTATGGGCAATACCAACAAGTCCGTCTTCACGGTTGTTATGGGGGACTTCAACGCAAAGGTGGGTGTACAAGAACGCGACGAGTCGAAAATTGGGCCACATGGATTCGGTGAGAGAAACCATAGGGGGCAAATGCTAGTCAACTTTCTAGAAAAGCAAGGGTTGTTCTTAATGAACTCTTTCTTAAAGAAAAACACCCATAGGAAGTGGACTTGGCGGAGCCCCGATAACATGACCAAGAACGAGATAGACTTCATCATGACGGATCGTAGGGATATATTCAGAGATGTCTCTGTGATCAACAGGTTTAATACCGGGAGTGATCACCGACTTGTAAGGGGCTCTCTGAATATAGACCTTCAGTTATATAGGCGTCGCATGATGGGGTCTAATCTTCGCCCACAACTACACCCATCCATGACAACATTACAGAAGTTCCAACTAGAATTAAAGAACCGATTCGATTCGCTGGAAACCACTGACGAAGTTGATCAGAAATATGGCGATTTGGTGAAGGTCATTCGTGAAGTGGGAGGCAAATTTTGCAGGAAAGGCGAGAGAAGTGCAACGTCCAAGATCTCTAGCGAGACACTGGATTTAATGAGGCAAAGACGGGAGGCTTCTCCATCTGTAGTAGATCGGCATACTTTAAACAAGCTCATTAAAAAGCGGATACGTTCTGACCTGCGATCTTCGAGTACGCGAAAAATCGAAGAAGCGATCGAGCGCAACAAGGGGACCAAAGTATTTGCTAATAGTCTTGGGAGAAGCCATCTTATAAAGTTAAAGACTGCAGACGGCAGAACCGTTACCTCTATTCCAAGTGTGTTAGCTGAGATTGAAAACTTCTATGGGCAATTATACTCTGCGCATGCTCCTAAACCCGTATCTCACCAAATCACGAATGACAAGCGAGCGAGACTTGCTCGCCACTACACCGATGACCTCCCGGATATCGACGTTGGCGAGATTCGTATAGCACTAGAGCAGCTTCGGAATAATAAAGCACCAGGTGATGATGGCATTACAGCGGAGCTTCTGAAAGCAGGAGGAACACCTATCCTAAACGAAATGAAGAGTCTCTTTAATGCCGTCATCACGACCGGAACAACGCCAAAAGAATGGAGCAGAAGTGTAACCGTACTCTTCTTCAAGAAAGGAGACAAGAACTTGTTAAAAAATTATAGGCCCATCTCACTTCTGAGCCATATTTACAAGCTGTTCTCTAGGGTTATCACTAATCGTCTCACCCGGAGACTTGACGAGTTCCAACCTCCGGAACAAGCCGGGTTTCGGAAAGGCTACAGCACCGTAGACCACATTCACACTCTTAGACAGATTATGCAGAAGACCCAGGAGTATAATCTGCCTCTATGCCTCGCATTTGTGGACTACGAGAAAGCCTTCGACTCCATCGAAACCTGGGCGGTTTTGGACTCACTGCAGAGATGCCAAGTCGATTGGCGATATATCGAAGTGCTAAGATGTCTATACGACGCCGCTACAATGACCGTTCAGGTGCAAAACCATGAAACACATCCGATACCAATTCGAAGGGGAGTAAGACAAGGGGACGTTATTTCCCCGAAACTGTTTACTTCTGCTCTCGAAGATGTGTTCAAGGTTTTGGACTGGAAAGATTGTGGCATAAACATAAACGGCGAATACATCTCGCACTTACGATTTGCAGACGACATAGTTATAATGGCAGAAACTCTGCAGGAACTTGAGCAAATGCTGTGCGACCTTAGCACTTCTTCCAGACGGGTGGGTCTCAAGATGAACGTGGACAAAACGAAGATAATGTTCAATGAATACGTCATCACAAGGCCCATTGTTGTCGAAAATGTCAGCATCGAAGTTGTCCAAGAATATAACTACCTAGGACAGATTATACAGTTGGGTAGGAACAACTTCAACAAGGAAGCTAACAGAAGAATTCAGCTGGGATGGGCAGCATTTGGAAAACTGCGTCAAGTCTTCAACTCGCCGATACCCCAATGCCTAAAGACAAAAGTCTTCAACGCCTGTGTCTTACCGGTCATGACATACGGAGCAGAAACGTGGACACTCACGGTAGGCCTTGTCCAAAAGTTCAAAATCGCTCAGCGTGCTATGGAAAGGGCTATGCTGGGCGTTTCTCTCAGGGATAGAATCCGTAACGAGGACATTCGTAGGAGAACGAAAGTAACCGACATAGCCCAACGGATTAGCCAGCTGAAGTGGCAGTGGGCGGGTCATATCTGTCGTAGAACCGACGGCCGTTGGGGCAGACGTGTTCTCGAGTGGAGACCGCGTACCGGTAAGCGCAGCGTAGGACGACCACCTGCTCGCTGGACCGACGACCTGAAAAGGATCGCTGGTGGCGGGTGGATGAGGAAGGCGGAGGACCGTGTGTGGTGGCGCGCTCTCGGAAAGGCCTATGTCCAGCAGTGGGCGTCTTTAGGCTGATTGATTGATTGATTGATTGATTGATCTATATTTAATCTATTTAACGACTACGAACTTGTGCATGCTTTTGTCATGATTTCCAAATGTTTTAGATTTTAGTGTCTTTGAATTTACATACATATAATATCTTAATCATTAAATGAGAATATAAAATTGAAGTATGTGATTTGACTTAGATGATTTAGGTTTATTTACTTTTTTAATTATTGATTGATTGATTACTATTTTAATGAAAAGTATCTTAATTGACTGTTTTCTTAAGATACCGGATTTGAATAAGGCAAAACGGAAAACATGGCGTTCGAATCGACCCTTTATAAGTTAGTTAGTCGTCGGTCATTGTGGATTAGTTATTGTTTAGTGTTGGTACCGAAAAGTGGTCTCCAAGGTTCTGGTTCTACAAAGGTGTGTAAAATGTTATAGATAAACAAGTATAGATATTGAAGAGCTGTGTTCCTTATCACAACAAGGTGTGTACCATCCTGTAAATAAATAAGAATATATACTGAAGAAGTGTGTTTCTTAACACGATTAGTATATGTTTAGGGGATAAAAAGAAAGAAAGAAAGATTTATATAGATTTAAAATAATCCAACAAGAATATATCAAAGATATCAAAGAATCTTTCACTTCAAAAGCGTGTATTTATGGTGTACGTATACTTTTGAACGTTCAGAGGATTACCCTGCTATTGTGCACCTACCCCGCTATAGGTTGCAAAAGAAGACTTAGTACACTGATACCTCTGTAGTGGTACCGTCTTTGTACAAACGAGAAAAATAAACGTGAACTTCAACGCAGTATTATATGCTTCTACATTCTAAGCACGCAGGCGAGATAAATAATGTTTCATTCTCCATACGTACTATTTACACTATAAACATTATATATTCTATATTATACACTGAAAAAAAAACCTGCCAGTCAAATTTAGTGAGTCATTATCGAGTAGAAATGATTGCATTGGGAAACCTAAAACACTTAGTTGCTAGCAATAAAGTTGACTTTATCATTGATTTTACCAATTGACATGGTAAAACTGAACAAGTCACTTTTTTGTTTCAGTCTGTCTAGGTGCTTCATCCAAACAAAATATTTCGTAGGAATTAACTTCTAATCATGACATTCATGGAATTTTATTAAATTTAAAAAGTAGGTAATATTCCAAAATGATCATTTTTACTGAGCATATTTTAATCGTTTTGGTTTTATAACTAGTACCATGTTTGGTTTATTGGTACGAAGATTTTTTATGGGAATCAAACATAAAGTACTTAAACAAGTGTAAATCTTTCTAGTCAGACTTTTTATTCAGTTACAGGTTAATGGCCTAGGAAAGGAGGAAAATTGGTCTGTAACTTACATTCCGGAGAGGAGCTTAGGCAGGAACACGACTTTATCGTAGTACAATCATAAACCTAATATTAGTATTTCAGTAAGCCCATTAAAAAACGGAGTAGTGATTAAGTAGGTCATTTATATAATTATGTCTAGAAATTTTAAATATGAAATTTCAAATTTCAATAATAGAATTTAATTAAAGTGTTTTATTTTCTTTCGCTGGACCGGCGACCTGAAAAGGATCGCTGGTGGCGGGTGGATGAGGAAGGCGGAGGACCGTGTGTGGTGGCGCGCTCTCGGAAAGGCCTATGTCCAGCAGTGGGCGTCTATAGGCTGATTGATTGATTGATTGATTTTATCTTCATCTTCTCTCCAACCAACCACGCTAAATAAACCTGCACCTTTTGTCAGCCTCATATTAGGGGGAATGTGGCGCTAAATAGATACAAGTTTATTCATAATAGCAAATCATGTGTGAAGTGGTAATCAGTTTCGAGTAACGCAGTGGCGCAGTGTACGCGCTGCAGTATAAAGTTTGAGGTTCCGGGTTCGATTACCGGCGCTAGTCTGGCCTGGGGAGGCTTCACCCGCAGCTAGTTACCACCCTACGTTCCGGTATGATGCCATGTAGGAACTGTTACGACGAATGGGTCAACTGGCAACGCAAGGGCTCCTCTAGCGATGCAGATGATGAACATCTGATCGAACATCATAGTATCGCGACGATACTCACTTAACATTAAGTGACCTATCAACTTGTTTGCTCACCCACGACCTCCCACTTTGTGTTGTGTCACCACGCCATGTTTTTTTGAAATAAAAATTTCCCTAGCTTCAGAGACAAAAATACATATTATCTGATCTAATATTTAAAAGAAAATACATTTATTTGAATGTTACCGAAAAATATTTAACGTTCGTACCCTTTCATCGGATTCGTGGGAAAAATGGAGAAAAAAAAAAACTTCAAAAAGCATCCACAAATATCCAACATAATAGCAGGAAAAGATTTTTCCGTCCATTTCGTTACCGAAAAAATTAGCTGACCGGCAATGAAAGATATTTGATATTCACGGGGAAGTGATAACAGAATTTTCCAGTCCTTTACGTAAAGTATGTTTCTCAATACCCTCGGCCGGGATGAGTTGTCATAGCGACAAACTGGATCCCATTGAACAAATCTACCCTCATCCGATTGAATAGTTTATTCTGCAAACTCGGGAGCCTCTTACAGATAAAAATCACCTTTGAATGTTTAAGTCCGGCATTAGGTACTCCTACAGATATTGTGACGCTGATCGTATTATTCAAAGACGCGATACAATACTATAAATAGGAGTGTAGACACGTTTCCGAAACCAAACTTCAAACTTTCATAACAGGTTATCAACCCGCTTATCAACGTGTTTTCAAGTGCCCCGTTGAAAAACACTCAGGAATCGTTTGTGCTTACACGTTGTACTTAACTAAGTAAATAGGTAATAGTTTCATCATCATCATCATGATCAACCCATTACCGGCTCAATACATAGCACGGGTCTCCTCTCAATGTGATAAGGGTTTGGCCATAGTCCACCACGTTGGCCATGTGCGGATTGGCAGACTTTACACGCCTTTGAAAACATTATGGAGAACTCTCAGGCGTGCAGGTTTCCTCACGATGTTTTCCTTCACCGTTGAAGCAAGTGAAATTTTATTTTTTTTTAAACGCACATAAAACCGAAAAGTTGGTGCGTGCCCGGATTCGAACCGCCGACCTCTGAGTAGGAGGCTGACGCCCTAACCACTAGGCTATCACCGCTTCACCGGTAATAGTTTAACAACAACAAATGCTTCTTCTTGTTTCTGTTTTTCTTGTTATTTCTATTTTTAGTTTTTGTGATGTACAAATATAAATAATAAATATATTTTTTTTTTTACAATAAATACATTTAACTTTATAAACACATGTAGATAAAATGCGTATTCAGCAAAATGCGCTTCAACAAACCAGATAACCGTCATTATAAATAAAACGTGTTATTCATTTTAGATTTTCAATTTACTGTGAAACTAACGGAAAATATAAAAAAAAAATAAAAACATTCCAATTTGTCAGAAAATTCAAAGGTAATCCCAGCTTAAGCGAAACCAGCACTTTACAATAGCGTAATAATGGAAATTTTTCATCTTAGAGAGAGAAAAAATTAAATTAGAATTGAAAACAATCATTGGCATCGAATCTCTAAGCCAAGTGGCTAGAAACAAACAGGGAAAGAAGAAAATTATCTCCGGCTTTGAGTTATAATGTATTACGTACCTAGAGACGACATAACAAAAAATCTTTTGCGCTGCTCGTGGTCCATGGGCTACAAGTGACAAGTGTAGATCAATGCTTTCCATTGTATACAAATACTGTACGATACACTCACAAATTGAATAAAAACATAATTGTAGAATGTTTTACAAATACTGGGAAGTAAGTAGGCATGAAGCGGGACTGGAACGAAAAAGGGAGTAAGAAAAAATGTTTGGTAACATAATTTTTTTCGAAAACATAGTATCCAATGAGATGAAATTGAAACAAAATAACTAGTTTTATCTCAATTTGTCAATATCTTTCATTAGCAATTGTGTGAAATCATAGTAAATTCAACAAAATAATACTATTTATATATCTAAATTAGCATTTTACTGGAAATATTGTTTAGAGATTAATTTAAAAACAACATGTTTTTGAAAATAGTTTAACAGAGATTCTTTAGATTTATTGGATGGCAAAGCTGCGTATTGGTTTGAACATCGATCAGGGTGGAAAGCATCCGAGTAAAAATTGCATACCCCTTCAAGAGGAGGATATCTGGCAAAACTAAATGGCACGATCATAAAATTCGTTGGACACGACCATTCTTATCTGATCCTTAGTACATTATTTCCCAATGTACGCGGCTGATAACGCGTACATCTCGCCAAGAGCGGGACCTCCACTAATTGGCGTACACACAGATTTCATTGGGCACGACCCCTCTAGTACGCAGTATATTAATTACTCAATAGTACCCGGCTAATTGTTGACGGATCAAAGCAAGGGAGCCGGGTAAATCCGACCTGTTTGTTATATTTTATTTCTGAAACGGCAGCGGCGGGGCGGGGCGGCCGCGGGCGTTATACGCAATTATTGTTATTACAAAGAGATTGCCGCTGAGCCGGCTCAGAACTTGCGAGTTTTTCACAAAATTTGTTCAAACAATTTATGATTGTTGCTGCGTGTCAATAGTCGTGGAAAGGTATCTTTTCGGTTTATTTTTCGACTTCAAGATATATATATTAGAGAATATTAATGAATCCAATTCTCCACCACATCCAGATTAACCCTAATCTGACAGATAAATGAAAATTATAGCCATGCAAACAAATATTTGAAACACTACGTCGATCCACAAATAACTCTGAACTCCTGCGTTTCATATTATGCGTGGACATAAAAGTTGTCCTATTTTTGTCATTAAGCAAACACGACATAACCTGCTTAAGACGGCTATACAAAACCTATGTTAATACATATAAAGCATAGAATAAAAAAGACAAAAACGTTATGTTAGTAAACTTACTGCAATAAAACTTATTATTTTGTCTGTGATCTAACCATTGCACTAATTTACAAAAATAATTTAATATCTATAAAAAAAAAAAAAAAAAGAAGATGTAAA
Organism: Lasiommata megera; assembly: GCA_928268935.1. Taxonomy (NCBI): domain Eukaryota; kingdom Metazoa; phylum Arthropoda; class Insecta; order Lepidoptera; family Nymphalidae; genus Lasiommata; species Lasiommata megera. The sequence goes on from OV743326.1 coordinate 11,017,650, forward strand.
CACTACGTGTTCCGTTGTTTAAATTGTAGTGCTTGCTTGTATCCTCATTATACATAGCAGTGGCAACGGGTCCTTTTATCAAAGATTATTAATGAATTATTAATATACTTTTGTTCATGTTAAAATAGTGTTTATAGTTAATTCCTTCAACTCAAATGTCAATGAATCCTCAGCTATTTGACGAAATAAAGTATACCTACAAAGAAGGAGCTGTAATGGCCAACGACCATAACAATTTTTAACATTGTCAAGTTAGAGATAACTGACAATGTTAAAAAAATTTTGTCTGGTGGGAGGCTTCGGCCGTGGCTGGTTACCACCCTACCGACAAAGACGTGTCGCCAAGCGATTTAGCGTTCCGGCTCAACGTCGTGTAGAACAGGTTAGCCCGCTACCATCTTAGACCGCATCATCACTTACCATCAGGTGAGATGCAGTCAAGGGCTAACTTGTGGTGAATAATATAAATAAATAAACTTTATATTATACGTGTAGGAAAACATTTTATTTTGATTACCAGTATTCTTGAAGAATTGTTATTTTAGTGATTACATAGATTTGTAAAAACTACTCGAAAGTACACTATCAAAGTGGCTTTTTGATTACTTTCGAGTCTGCTATTTCAATTGTGTTTCAGTGGTCAGTTAATGACATCATAGTACTGATAAAAGAAAAGACTTTCTAGCATTAAAATAGCGTTGTGTTTACTTTGTGCTCGAAAACCTTAATTTATTTTAATGCTGTACGAAACAAACCCTGCCGATTGCAAAGGCCTTATTTAACTATCTACTCGTATTGCAATAAATATTTTAAAGTTACATAAAGAAGATTATTTAATTTAAAAATTATTTTAATAATATTCTGTAATACTTACCAATGAAGACAAATATCTGGTGGTGCGCATATCGGAGCAGCATCGATATGGAAACGGTCTGTAACAATGATAAATTAAGTGTTATGTATGTTTTATTGAAATGAAATGTGCCGGCGAAGACGTGGTCCCCGCTATCTTATGTCATCCGGACGTGGGCTCCATCCAAAGCTTCAGAGACGTACGGACCACACACCGTCCGACCCCCCCGTTATCCCAAACGTCGAGAGTCCGAGGTTCGGCCTCACAGGAGGCGCCCTTAGGCAGACGGTCCCTTAGTTTCTTCGAGCCCTAGGGCTCAAAATTTCTTCTGGCAGAGCTTTGCGAAACTCGCCAAACAGCCCGGTTACGCTGTGGCAACCAATAGGGTTAGCACAGCTAATAGAAAAGCAGCAGTTAATAACGTGCAGCTAATTTTGATAACAAGAAGTGCTAGCATAAATACCGTTCTAATCTAACTAAACTAAAACTAACCCAATCAGCTGACCAATTTGTATAATCTTGCTACACGAATATCAATTTTGTATAAGGACAAAGAATGTTCAAAAATGTGATACATTTTTAACTTCCAAATAAGCTTATTCGTATAAGGTATATAGGAATATCCCGGGACTACTGTGATCGTACTGAGGTCTCTGCTCGGGGAATATTGACTGAGGCCAATCCCACTTATCCAATCGTATTTAAATGTTTAAACTACACTAACTCTTAGTGTAGATTAAATTCCTTATTCATTAAAATGGATCACGATTTAGAATTTATTGAACTAAATTCCGTTCCATCTTATTTATCATTTTATATACTAGTAGGTACTCACCACGTGAGTTCTTAAGAGACAATTCTTAATTAAGGACGTAAGAAAATGTTTACGCAACTCCAAAAAATATATTGAAATTTTTATTTCCCTAGAAATTTATATGTTATAAAATATTTACAAATTATTATATTTACCTATTTATAAAAGATAATTGCAGTGTTTGACCCGAATAAGGGTAACAAACAAACTAATGAATTTGAAGGGACTTCGTTCCTTAATTCAGGCTTTGACAGACGGAAAGACAGTTGGACAGATGGGTTAAATTACACTTTGGTCCAAGTAGTCTCCTCAACAACTCTTAAACCTCAGTTCGCTCGGTCGATTATTTATTCATAAACGAACTATTTGAATAACTACGAATCTTTACGAACATAGCTAAGTGAGGACACGTCCCTGACGGGTGTCCATCTCCCGTGTCTTAAACCCGAAACCCAACGCCATAGCTTTAGGGTTTGTTCAGACTGATGAGTTTAATATTAAATAGTAATTGAAGAAGTGTTGAGTTTAATATTAAACCACATCTCATTCCTTTACCCGTTCCCGTACCCGCTCACTTTCCCAACATATAAATCTAGATTCGAGAAAGTATTGCAAACTATAATTTACCATATCCCGATATTAATATAATAATAATAGATACTAGTTACCAGAAAATTATATTTAGCTAAATATCATCGTCGATAGCTTTCAAACTATAAAAAGGTCCTAATTACTTAGTATAAAAGACAAAGTTTCTCTACCTTAGATATCAAAGGAAATAAAGGTATTTATTTTGACAAGAATTAATTTAATGTAGGTTTATTTTGATAAGAGTTAATTTAATTTAGATGTTCACTGTAGATAAAGTTTCCAAATTAAAGGAATCGATGTTTTAACTTTAAGACATAATAAGTACTTTAAGTCTATTTTTCATTGCACAATTGGAAGAGACTGACTCCAAGATACGGGCTATCCTAGTTTGGGGGCCAGGGTAGTTTAAGAAAAATTGTACTAAATTGAAATAAACGACTATTATTATAAGTATTTCTGGCTCAATATTATGGCTATAATGGCTAGCACATAAAAAACAGATGAACTTTTTTCTAGCACTATTATAGAGTAACAATCCCATCAGCTCTCATATGCCAGATTTCTTATCGAATTTTTCCTTACTGGAAACTAATATTGATATATTTTTGCCAATTCACACAATATCTTAACAGATTATATTAGCCTATTAGCCTATTTGTTATGTTGTTGTTTTATGTATGATATAGGTATACATAAAAATATACTGATAGCCATTTTTTTTGAATACCCCAAATATAGATAGGTAAACTTTGGAATAAGATTTTTAAGGATTCTGATCATTAACGAAAGCTGGAACGCTTTTTGTTCAAAATTTTCCGTCTTGCCATATAACTAACTTAATTTTTGTCAAAAAAGATAGATAGCCGTCTTTGATTCTATACGACTCATATATCACTGTTGGGTTCATATATGATTTGATATCAAAATCCGTTCATTACTTTTTGCTTGAAGGAACAAACAGCCATACATCCATCCTTCCAAACAAACTTTGACATCTATACAAATAAATAAAATTGGAGTGTCTGTTTGTAATATTGAAATAACGGTTTTATACTACATGCATATGAATATGTATACGGTACATAAACCAAAATATTTTTTTTTTCAATTATTGTATGTCTGTCTGTTTGTTCCGGCTAATCTCCGAAATGGCTGGACCGATTTTTACGGGACTTTTATTGGCAGGTAGCTGATGTAATAAGGCGTAACTTAGGCTACTTTTATTTTAGAAAAATAAAGTAATGTTGCAATGTCCAAGTACTGTCCAGTACCGCGCGCAGCTCACGCGCATACCACCGCCTGTGCCATCACGTCTCGGGCGCCTCCCACTTCTTCCACCAATTGTTTTAGTTTAGTAATTATTTCAAGTAATACGGGTTAGTAATCTATTGCTTCATGATTGAAAGACAAACAAACACACTAACTCAACGCAGACGAAGTCGCGGGCGTCAGCTAGTTTGTAATATTAGTAGGACCTGCTAGATGCTACCGGGTTCACATTAGTGTTTGAGCAGGAAACATTTACTGGGGCCGATAGCACTCTCACTTAAATGGATTCAATCTGCACTAAGCGTTTCATTAATGAAATTCAATCGGGAGAAAGCCGCGCGGGGAGCAAATGATGTGGCGAAAAGATTGATAGAGGCCCTGCGATATCCTTGCTGGGGATACGCGATACATTCCAGTACGGAGTGGTGTCATTGGTTATAACAACCATTGTTACAAAAAACCCCATGCAACATATAATTCAAGCTTTGTGATAATCAACAAAGCTGGAATTATAATATGTTGCGTAGGTTTAAATGACTAAATAATAGCTCCTAGAACAGATTACTAGGTGACTACGGGGGTATTAACTAAGGTCGCGAAAATATGCATTTTCATTGTTTTTTGTTTCAGATCACCCAAATGAAGTTTTTGAAATCCTACTACTAAATAAAATAAACCCTACGACTAAAGATAGGATTGTTATATTTGTATACTTATTATCCAGTTGAATCCATTCATAAGATTGTCTCTGGGAAAGCCAGCGAGGGTTTTCTTGGCCCAAAAAATCGATGTATAAATGTTTTTTTTTTTTTTACGTATTACGTATGCCAAGTACAGCTAAAGACAAAGGTGCAATCAGATCTTACCAACGAAGTACATACGTTGTACACTGAATAACGCAATGGTCTTTGTTTAATAGGTGCACGGGCGAACGGCAGTTTTAACAGCAGCCGTAAACTTTGGCATGGATCGCCCTTTAATATTAAAAGGCAGTGCCGTTAATATATGGCAGGACCCCCGCCAGATCCATCAATCACTGTATCGCTTCTTGCTTCTTAGTTTGGGGATGTATACTTTGGAATATAGTCTCGGCCAGAAACTGTATTAAAACTGTAGAGGTGTGTTCTAGCTATATATATAACTGTTAACAATGTTACACAAATAAAAAAACCTCCGACCAAAATTAGTGACTTAAAATTAACTTGATTTAACGTTATTATCCTTGCCAAAATACTATCAAAATTGGAGTTGCAGAAAATTGTAAGCTACATCACAACAGACTTTCGAGCGAAACAAATGGCAGTGTCTTGGTTAGTCTTTGGCCTCCCTTTACCCAAACGGAGACAGGGGGACGTAGAGGTAGAGACCTTTACCGGAGGACTTGTATCCAGGGCCGTAAAATAAATTTATAAAAAAAAGGGACCGAGTTTGATCCCTGACCTCTGACTTTTCGGAGTTATATGCGTTTTTAATGTAATTCAAGCCATTTTTAATGACCACCACATAAATACCACTCCTTTAACGGTGAAGGAAACCATCGTGAGGAAACTTGCATGCCCGAAAGTTTATCCATAATGTTCTCGTAGACGTGTGAAGTCTATCAATCCGAAATTAGACATGTTGACTGTGACCCGCTTCTTGTAAGATTTAGCAAAACCTAACATAACATAAACGCAGGCTGAGCTGGGCCGCTTTCAGCGGGTATGGGGAAAGCGCAGGCGGCTACATTTGCGACCAGAATACCCACTAAAACCCAACTCTTCGCGTCACCTGATAGCTGGGTCACGGAAACGGTCGCGCACTCGTTCGTAACTTTATAATAGATCCCACGTATAGATGTTTAAGCGATGATAGCCTAGTGGTTAGGGCATCAGCCTCCAAATCAGAGGTCAGCGGTTCAAATCCGGGCACGCGCCTCTAACTTTTTGGAGTTATGTGCGTTTTTAAACGATTAAAATATCACTTGCTTCAACGGTGAAGGAAAACATCGTGAGGAAACCTGCACGCCTGAGAGTTTTCCATAATGTTCTCAAAGGCGTGCGAAGTCTGCCGATCCGCACATAGCCAGCGTGGTGGACTATGGCCAAACCCTTATCATATTGAAAGGAGACCCGTACTCTGTAGTGTGCCGGTAATGAGTTTATCATGATGATGATGATTAAAGATGTTTAAAGAGCCGGAGGTTTCTTAATTTTATTGGTTAGTAGGTAAGCTTTTGCTTTTCACTCTTATGGCATCTAGTATATACTTTTTCATAATCATTTCATTATTATTCCTCGACTTAGCTATATACCTAACCCTATAAGTTATTACACACAGCGTAATTTCATAAAACGAACTGAACCGTCCCAATCGAATGCAATAAGCGTTTGATACATACATTTGCAACGGCACACCGACAAATAGATTTGTAATGTCTGTCAATTTATGAGCGATGGCCGGCAATCAATTGCGTTTCGGCAGCATTCCACAATTTACTTCGCGCTTTGACAGGCACGAAACCGGAGATATCCGAACACACCAATATGCGCGCCGCTTTGACAATTGATTAATACAATTCCACTGCGCGCTGACGTTCGGTACATAACACCTATGGTGCATCAATCGCATATAGATCTAAACAAAAGATCATATTATTATTTTATTATTTATTCTATATTTGCACACCACATATTAGTAGAAATAATAAGAAGAAACAGGATACAAAAGGCGGCCGTATCGCTTAGTAGCGATCTCTGCCAGGCAACCTTAGGATTAGGAAAAAAGAAAGTAGAAGAAAGTAGGTGGCGTAAGTAGTGTAATATAAACAAAAACCTAATAACTACATACTAATACATACACCGGATTATATAAATAATACAATAAATTTATAAATATGAAATAAATATACCTTATAATATTAATAAAAAGAAATAAAATAAACATAAAAGTCGTCATTTTTGCGTGAGGAAATAAAATTTGACAGCTCTTTTAAAAACAGTCAGAGACTTTGACTGTCTTATGGGGAGCGCGTTCCACAGTTCGATTGCCTGCACTGTGAATGATCGCTTATAAAATCTCGTTCTACGGAACGGCATGCTCAAAGTCAGCGCACGGCATGATCTCAGGTCTGACTGCTCACCAAGGAAACGAAACTTCTCTATATCATAGCATTCATTGTATGTATACGAAAAATAGGCCACTGAAACTCTGGCCCTTAAAAGAAGCCTCAAGGTCACTAAAAAGAATGTAAACTACGCCCGGATCACCTCTGAATCAGAAATGAGAACATTCTTTTTTTTTTTTTTATCCACTACAAGTTAGCCCTTGACGGCAATCTCACCTGATGGTAAGTGATGATGCAGTCAAGATGGTAGCGGGCTAACCTGTTAGGGGTATGGAAAACCCATACTCCTAATTGGTTTCTACACGACATCGTGCCGGAACTCTAAATCGCTTGGCAACACGTCTTTGTCGGTAGGGTGGTAACTAGCAACGGCCGCAGCCTCCCACCAGACCAGACTCGAGCCGGGAATCGAACCCAGGACCTCCAACTATATAAATAGACAGCGCGCGCACTGCGCCACGGAGGTCGTCAAATTCGTAGACGAACCAGAGTTAACTACATAGCTGAACGAGTTACGAAGCTAAAGTGTCGATGAGCGTGATACGTAACACTTAGCGCGTATGTAAACAACTAGCTGCTGACCGCGACTCCGTCGTCACAGGAGTAGTATTTCGAGTAGCTTATATAAGCGTGGCGTGGAAAAAACTAACATTATGACATGAAAATTATCACGCAGACGGTAGATTTTTCCTACTTACTTGACACTAATCGTCATATTTTGGACAATTCACACAATATCTTTATAAATTGTAGTCTGTGCGTTATTCAAATGTATAAGCTATATGATTGTTAAGTTTCATTAAAATCCATTCAGTAGTTTTTACTTGAAAGAGTAACAAACATCATTTCATCCATCCATACATACCTACAAACTTTCGCGTTTATAATATTTTTTTTTTTTATACTCTACAAGTTGGCCCTTGACAGCTATTTCACTTGGTGGTAAGTGATGATGCAGTCTAGGATGGTGGCGGGCTAACATGTTAGGGGTATGGTAAGCCCACACTCCTAATTGGTTTCTACGCGACATCGTGCCGGAACGCTAAATCGCTTAGCGACACGTCGTTGTCGGTAGGGTGGTAACTAGCCACGACCAAAGCCTCCCACCAGACCAGACTCGTGCCGGGAATCGAACCCAGGACCTCCAACTTTGTAATGCAACAGCGCACGCACTGCGCCACGGAGGTCGTCAAAAAGTAGGAAATACAAGCAAGCTCTTTAGGTTTATTATAAATAAAGACACTATAAAAAGATTGAACGATAGATGAAGGTCTGAATTATAAATGTTAAAAACTTAAATAACATAGCCGTGGAACTATATTACGGTTCTGCTGAATTTCAGTAAAAAAATATTTTAAAGAAGCATATGCTTGGAACATGAATTTATCTAACATGCAAAAAAAAAAATTTTTACATGTTAGTATAATACGTAACAAAATGACGCATTAGGAGGTAAAGTTCATAAGGAGTTTTGTTAAACACACACGAGACGTGCCGCACGGTATAAAGGTGGAATTCGGTACCGTAATAAAGTTAGAAAGGGCTGTAAAAGTGCAATAACTGTAACTTGGGGAGAGAGTCCTGATTTTAGTGGCGACTGCGGGGCCGCGCCTCGCTTTAACTATTAATTGATCCATAACCGGTGGCGCGTACCGTACAAGGGCAAGTCATTTAAGCCTGTCCTATATCAACTTCAGCCTATTAATGGCCCACTTCTGGGAATACTTCTCTTATCGGAAACAAGGACTTAGTTTTATTTTTTTTACGCTGGAAAAAACATTTTGCGTAAACCCCTCCAGGAAGCGATGCAGGCAAGACTGCGAGGACTTAGTAGCCTTTTTTTATCGTGGTTAAATCCCCATGGATACCTCTGCGCCACGGGGAGGCACAGACTCCTACTGACCAAATCCCCCAAATGTTCCTACTGTATGGTGGAGCCAAGGGAAAGCTTTCGCATACAACCGCAATTCCACCCTCCTTGGGCACAATGTGTCCAGTTTCGCCGGTTAGAGGCGTGCCGGAACAACAGCACACCAGCCAACTTGAGGACCGTACTGTGAGTGACTGACGAGTGACTTAGTAGCCTACACAAACTTGAGTCTAGGCTTCTAAGTGCCACGTAACACCGTAACATTTGTAAGAACCTTTTGCTTATTTATTTATTACAGAAAACCAACAGCTCATACATTTTTTCATGACCATTTTCTAACGTTGTGAGCTAATGTGAATGTTTAGCTTTTACAGGTTTTCACAACGTTCACAGATAGTTTCAAAGTAAGAAACATCTTAAGTCACTATACAATATATAATAATAATAAAACAAAAAAAAAACCGCAATATAAAAGACAGGTCGAAAATTAATCGGAAACTAATCCCATAATATAATAAATTTAAAACATTCAAGTCCAATATTTAATTTATAAATGTCATTTAGTATATTATCATCTAAGCGGTGATAGCCTAGTGGTTAGGGCGTCAGCCTCCTAATCAGAGGTCGGCGATTCGAATCCGGGCACGCACCTCTAACTTTTCGAAGTTATGTGCGTTTTTAAAAATTAAAATATCATTTGCTTTAACGGTGAAGGAAAACATCGTGAGGAAACCTGCACGCCTGAGAGTATTCCACAATGTTCTCAAAGGCGTGTGAAGTCTGCCAATCCGCACATGGCCAGCGTGGTGGACTATGGCCAAACCATTCTTATATTGAGAGGAGACCCGCGCTCTGTAGTGAGCCGATAATGGGTTGATCATGATGATGATGATGATATTATCATCTTATAAATATGAGTCTCGATACTGATGAATTGTCTTGATACTTGAAATGATGATTATGATCGTTTAACAAAAGCCTTTTTTTTCATTATCCTTCTGAAAGTTAGCCTTGACAGCATTTTGCCTGGTGGTAAGTGATGCAGTCTAAGATGGTAGCGAGCTAACCTGTTAGGGGTAAAGTAAACTCATACTCCCCAATGGTTTCTACGTGAAGTTATGCCATCGCTTGGCAACACGTTTTGTCGGTAATGTGATAACTAGCAACGGCCGAAGCTTCCCACCCGAGTGGTTATGTCACTGATTATGGAGGGGGTCACTGAACAAACAAAATAGCACCAACATATTTCGCACCAGCGAAAAGAGCACCAAACACACCTACGTGATAACTTTGTATTGCTGACTAGACAGTACAGCTTTGACGACATCCGTGGTGCAGTGCGTGCGCTGTCGCATTACAAAGTTAGAGGTCCTGGGTTCGATTCCCGGCTCGAGTCTGGTCTGGTGGGAGGCTAAGGCCGTGGCTAGTCACCACCCTACCGACAAAGACGTGTCGCCAAGCGATTTAGCGTTCCAGCAAGATGTCGCATAGAAACCAATTAGGAGCGTGGGTTTACCATACTCCTAACATGTTAGCCCGCTACCATCCTAGACAGCATCATCACTTACCACCAGGTGAGATAGCCGTCAAGGGCTAACTTTTAGTATATAATAATAATAAAAACAAAAAAAACAGCTTAACCATAAATATTACAAGCGATCCCTCATCTGTAAGAATGGACCTTCGTATAGTCTTTGCCACATACATAATGACAAAACTATGATATATATAGATATAATATTTCATTCCTGTCATAGCATTCCACGATTACTCTGAGGCATGGCGCTGATTTATTTATTGGTCTAATTGTATAAAATATTTATTAGCAGGACCATTCGTTTATGTCATTTTACACAGCACAAAGGCATTTTGTTAAATTTCATACAGCACCATCTGTTAGTGAGAGGATGAAACGTCAATAAGGATGTTTAAACCCTTTGCTGAGAGTGAGTGGGTTTTAATCAAATCAATCTTGGTAATAACGCTACTCGCCGCTAGATGGCAGGCATATCGTTTACTCAGTTTACTACACCAGGTAATATTTCAGAAAATAGGTATTTATACAAAAAAATTAAGCCACCACCACCATCAAGACTATCATATTAAAGGTAACTTCATCACATTGGGTTGTACAATGCTAAGAATTTTTAACAAAAAAAAAAAACATTCTTTAGAAAAGTTAAGTAGATGGTTGGAGAGTTATATATTTTAGACATTAAGCATCTCTGTGTCCTCTGTTGTGACATGACATGACATAACATTATATAAAATAAACTGTCATATCGACCACAGTTATTGATGTTTTGTATAATAGGACAGACTGTGGTTCTTTAGTGCGAGAATCACTTTCAAGAAATCCTACAACTTATTTCACTGCACCTACCAGAAAATATTAAATATTTTCGTTTTTAAACGCACAAGAAAAAAAAACAATTCGAACTCCCGATGGATTGTAATCTTAGTATATATCAAGACTTAGTATATGTCTTTAGCGCCAAGAAGTCTAAACATGACACATCTGCTATTTATGGTCAATATGTGGAAAACCGAAACTGTTTAAAGGCTCAGGTCAAATTTATTTTATTTTTAAATAATTTCGATCGAAGTAATCAGAATGACAAGTCGCGCGCGCGAGTTAACATTAATTATAAAAAATCACATATTCGAGTCCACAGACGTATCAAATAGCGGAACCCGGGCCACAAATACTACAGATTCGGCTTATTAATGGCAAAATTCGAAAAATATTTAAAAATGTGCACATTAAAAAAACACATATGTACATGTTTGTGTGTGCTAAACGTGACTTAGTTCAAATATTGTCGAAGAATATAACTTTTTTCTTTTGTCACTTTTTCTTTCACAATTTCATCATAACACTAGTGTTTTTTTGAAAGCGGTGATAGCCTAGTGGTTAACTCGTCAGCCTCCTAATCAGAGGTCGGCGGTTCGAATCCGGGCACGCACCTCTAACTTTTCGGAGTTATGTGCGTTTTTAAACAATTAAAATATCACTTGCTTCAACGGTGAACGAAAACATCGTGAGGAAACCTGCACGCCTGAGAGTTCTCCATAATGTTCTCAAAGGCGTGTGAAGTCTGACAATCCGCACATGGCCAGCGTGGTGGACTATGGCCAAACCCTTCTCACATTGAGAGGAGACCCGTTCTCTGTAGTGAGCCGGTAATGGGTTGTTCATGATGATGACTAGTGTTTATTTTTCTATTAGTATTGAACCCATATATAACAACAAAGGATAATTTTAATACTCCATATTTCAATATGAAATAAAATATCTTTTCATTTTTATTATTTTTTTTTTGTAATTTTCATCAATTACAAATTTTTTAAGTTGACGTCACTTTTACATGTGTGTCAACGATGACGTATGTTTAACAGAAGTCAGTCACCGCATTCGACTTGAATTGGTTTGAAGTAATTAATTTTTATTTAAACTTTTTCATCATCATGAACACAAAATTAAATGCTCTTTTCAACTTCTTCTTTGTCGTTACACTCTTGACAGAGTGGTCGTGGTCATCATGAAGCAGTGTCTTTGAGGACAGATGTTATACTCCTCACGCGCATCGGCCACTTATCTCGGCTGGCCGAAAGCCTGGTGCACTCGTGCAAGGGACCGCCCACAGCAGACTTTATCTGATCGGTCCATCGCATGGGTGACCTTCCTCGACCTCTAGTGCCCTAGTCTTTTCAACTAGTCTAGTATGAATATATGGCGTTGATACTCACAAAGACCAGCATGATGAAGAATGCCGCGATGTAGGAGCTCCGCGCGGTCAACATCGATACGAAGCGATAATGCTCCCCGGTTATTACGTTTCTGGAACAAAACATAATATTATTTATCACGCAAACTAATTAAACTATTCCCAAATAATACTATGCATTGCTCTAACTCCATGGCTTTTGACGACCTCCGTGGCGCAGCGCGTGCGCTGTCGCATTATAATGTTGGAGGTCCTGGGTTCGATTCCCGGTGGAGTCTGGTCTGGTGGGTGGCTTCGGCCGTGGCTAGTTACCACCCTACCGACAAAGACGGGTCGCCAAGCGTTCCGGCACGATGTCGCTTAGTAACCAATTAGGAGTGTGGGTTTACCATACCGCTAAAAGATTAGCCCGCTACCATCTTAAACTGCATCATCACTTACCATCAGGTGAGATTGCCGTCAAGGGCTAAGTTGTAGAAGAAAAAAAAAGATAATTTTAGTTTATTATTGACTGCGTGGACTTCAGAATAAGGTCTAAAGCTTCGCTCGTTAACAATTTTTAATTTTCTCACCTCTAGATCTCTTTTAATGTTCTATACCGATCTCTCAAATAGTACCACTTTTTGAGAGATCGGTATAGAAAATAAATGTCCCTTTCCATGGCATAGGTGATATGCATACCAAATTTCAAGGCTATCTGCCCGGGGCCTAGCTCGTAAACAATTTTCAATTTTCCCTCGGGAACTACTTAAGGAAGCGGGATAGGGTAGCCTATATTCTTTTCAATGTGAAAGACTACGTGTATGCAAAATTTCATCAAAATCTGTTCAGCCGTTTTTGTGTGATCGAGTAACAAAAACATCCACACACTATTCACATTTATAACATTAGTAGGATATAGGATTATGTATCACATAATCAGCCATAAAAACCCCATATCAATGGGGTTTGTAAGTTTATTGTGGGGTTCTTCTTAGACCTGGACGCGATTGGAACCCTCTTAGCTTTAGTTTTAAGTTGGCAAATGTAGTTATCACCATCACTGCACGAATACAAATAATGGATAGTGTGATATGAACGATTTATACATGCCTGTAATAGGTTATTTTGATTTGATTTATGTCCTAAGTAATATTATTATAATGTCGCATTTTGCTTTTGTTTTTTTTTTCATTTTTCTTTCTGTTTTTCTTTTATAAATTATGAATACAAATGTGGAGTTTATTTGTTTGATGTTTGTTATGCTTTCCTATGTCTAAACTACTCAAAACTATTAACACAAAATTTGGCACAGCTTGTTTACACACTACAAAAAATGAAAATTATTGACGCGTCAATAGTGTGCCTTTTAAAGGACTATTTGAATAAAGATTATTTGAATTTGAATAATAAGCTAATTCTAAAAAATAGATTACATTGTTTTATTTGGTCATAAATCCTTGGTTACGTACAAACAAAAACACTAAACTTTATTGACTGATATATATAATTACCGTTGTAAGCGGTCCTAGTGATATATTGGACTTTGTCATTAAAAACCATATTTGAAGTTGCTTTAGCTTTGACTTTTTTACGCCGTTGCAACTTTTCTTTTATACACTACAAGTTAGGCCTTGACGGCTCTCACCTGGTGGTAAGTGATTATGCAGTCTAGGATGGTAGCGGGCTAACCTGTTAGGGATACGTTAGACTCACACTCCTAATTGGTTTCTACGCGACATCGTGCCGGAACGCTTAATAGCTTGGCGACACGTCTTTCTCGGTAGGGTGGTAACTAGCCACGGCCGAAGCGTCCCACCAGACTAGACAAGCCGGGAATCGAACCCAGGACCTCCAACTTTATATTGCGACAGCGCACGCACTGCGCCACGGAGGTCGTCAACTAGAACATTATTTGCGCTCGTTCTCACCTTAAATAACCTTTATTGTCTTCTTGTTCAGCCAAACCCTTGATCGAAGCCATCAGCAGGTCGTCATAGCCCAAGAATTCATCGAGCACGAAACGGGAGAAAGAATCCCCGAAACACTGGTCCTTTAACGGGTCCAATGTGACGATTTTCACGGGAATTTTCAAGCGGAGTCTTGCGCTTGGCGAAAGTCGGAGGAAGCCATACTCTAGAGAGTATTCCAGGATGTAATCTTCATCTGTAATGTAATAAAATCATCATCATCATCAACACATTCTCGGATCACTACACAGCACGGATCTCCTCTCGATATGAGAAGGGTTTTGGCCATAGTCCACCACGCTGGCCATGTGCGGATAGGCAGACTTCACACGCCTTTGAGAACATTATGGAGAACTCTCAAGCGTGCAGGTTTCCTTACGATTTTTTCCTTCACCGTTAAAGCGAGTGATATTTTAATTGCTTAAAACGCACTTAACTCTGAAAAGTTAGAGGTGCGTTCCTAGGTTCGAACCCCCCGAACTCTGATTAGGAGGCGGACGTCCTAACCACTAGGCTATCACAGCTTATGTAATAAAATAAATATGTCTTATATATTCGATGTTGATACCACAACTTCGCTGTCAAATGTCGTGTTTAAACACGTGTTAAAACATGATTGATGCACTCGTATTCCAGCACGTATTTTCATCTACCTTCAAGGTATACTTGATGGGTAAAAACATTTTAGAAAAAATAATATTCTAAAATGGCGTCTCAAATGTCAATTATAAAAACAGTATTAGTCACTTAAATTCCACAACGGCTTTTTTTTTTATTTTTTGCCTTTTATGTTTTTGGCTTTGGTTTGCCTTATATAATTGTTCCAACGAGATTCGAGTGTTAGACAGATATTTCGTACAAAAAACACCTTTAAGAAATAATACACAAAGATATTGTTATTTTCAAACTGGTTATAAATTTTTTTGGCAGCTTACGGATAGCCGATTCGTAGTACATATAATTGCATTTAATCCACAATGTTCTCGAAAGCGTGTGAAGTTTTTTTTTTTACACTTTACAAGTTAGCCCTTGACTGCTATCTCACCTGGTGGTAAGTGATGATGCTCTCTAGGATGGTAGCGGGCTGACCTGTTAGGTTAGATATGGTAAACCCACGCCCCTAATTGGTTTCTACGCGACATCGTGCCGGAACGCTAAATCGCTTGGCGACACGTCTTTGTCGGTAGGGTGGTAACTAGCCACGGCCGTAGCCTCCCACCAGACCAACCAGTCTACCAGTCTGCACTTGGCCAGCGTGTTGGAATACACGGCTACAACCCTTCTCACGCTAGGGCCGGTAATAGATTAACGACGATGATATGATGATGATGATGATGATGATGATGATGATGATAGTTTTTTTTTTAATACACTACAAGTTAGCCCTTGACGGCAATCTCACCTGATGGTGATGATACAGTCTGAGATGGTAGCGGGCTAACCTACACTCCTAATAGACAAAGACGTGTCGTCAAGCGATTTAACGTTCCAACACGATGTCGCATAGAAACCAATTAGGAGTATGGGTGTACCATACACCTATCAGGTTAGCCCGCTACCATCTTAGACTGCATCATCACTTACCATCAGGCGAGGTAAGGGGCTAACTTGTAGTCCATAAAAAAAAATATTTCTACAAGACATCGTGCCGGAATGCTAAGTCGCGTGGCGCGTGTTTGTCGGTAGGGTGATAGCTATCCACGGCCGAAGCGTCCCACCAGACTAGACAAGCCGGGAATCGAACCCAGGACCTCCAACTTTATAATGCGACAGCGCGCGCGCTGCGCCACGTAGACCGTCAAAAGGTCATGATAGTGACTTCTTGCTAGATGTTCTAACTTATATTAACTTGAATTAATGTATATGTTGAGTGTGTCTGTATGTGTGGGATAGTATGGGTGTGTGTGTGTTACAATATTAAACATTACTATACCTTTTGATGAATCATTGGCTGCCGACTCATCTAGAGACTCCTGGAAATAAAAAAATAAAAAGATTCAGTATGCTATAAAAGTATATTTAAAACGAGATACACTTTAAGAAATTAAGAGTTCGTTAACATGCATACTTGACTGTATATTCAGCAGTCGAGAATGATTACGACTTTGTTTACCCAATGAACATGTAATAAAATTATTATAAGTGTTTATAATAAGATTATATACTTTTAAATAATTTTCTTTACGATGTGAGACAAAATCACGCAATTTAAATTTTGTTCATGTTGTTGCAATTTTAAAATATCTACACTATTATGGCAATTTTGATAATACTACCCTAGTTTTTATTTTATAGAACAGTCCACATATAGTTGGTCGTCCTATTTTTCCTTCAGCCTTCAGTGTTTGCTGATAATTACGAATATCTTACAGACATACTTACAGTTACTGTTAAAAGGGCTTTATAACAGTCTATTTTTTTATATAAGCTACTCTAGCAAATTAGGTTTATAATTCTGTAAAGTTAGAACTAAGAGGAAATAAATAAATAAATTTAGATTTAGATAGATAGATAGTGATTTTATTGCTTTATTGCACACAAATTTTAAAGAAACAATTTTTTTTTATTTTAGATTTTTTCTTGTGTGTCATTTTTAATTATTATTATTATAAAGAAAAGGGAGACACATAAAACAATATTTTCGACCTCCCTGGCGCAGTGTTAAGCGTGGTGGTAGTCATATTATTATTATTAGTGAGAGTTCCCGGGTTCGATCCCCGGCACAGAAAATTTAGAAATTTATAATTTCTGAATTTTCTCTAGTCTGGCCTGGCTTTAGCTTTAATCTACCGAAAAAGACGTGCCACTAAGCAATTTAGCGTTCTGGCACGATGTCTCGTTGAAACTAATTTGGGGAATGGGTCAAAAATTCCTAAAAGGTTAGCCCGCTACCATCTGTTGTCAATGGCAAACTTTTAGTGGAATATAAAAAAAAAACTTGGATAGAGACCTTTCAGATTTGACATCATTTTCAACAGTACATTATGGATATATGTACTTCCTGATGGCATTGTTGCATTACATTTTATTTATTTTTCTAGGACACGACATACATAAGCCCGTTCGTATTATTTTAACAATTTAAAAAATGTAACTCGATACTACTGCTTAAGCGCAAATATCTCAACTAGATTCTCTAAATGACTTTCATAAAGATTTATAAAAAATAGTCAAAAGCTGAGTAATACAGTAGGAGCAATAACCTTTCAAATATTACATCTTGCACTCGACATTCTGGTATTTAACATATTGAATTCTTAGAACAGATAGATCGAATTGGCGGTGCATGGCTAGGTCAAATAAAGTCCAAATGTCAAAGGGGAAAATTAAGCTAATTGTACCGTTAAAAAATGAAAACATAACTTACATCAACAAGTTTAGAATCTCTATCTATATCTTCCACAAGACCCATAATGCCTTCCCATATCGATGACGATGGCTTCACTTCCTCACCAGGCACAATAGTTTGGTTAAGACCACTCAGACCTTCGTTTAAGTCCGGTTTACTATCAACAAAGAACCCTGTCTCGATGACCTGGTTTGGGGTCTCCCCATTCTCGTCATGAATGCGTGTTATATTGCCATAATCTGTGCCGTCGCGTATATATTCATCTTCCTCTATATCTTCAGGTGTAGATGATTCAATGTTTATAAATCTGGAATGAGTATTATTCAAATTAAATCAACAGTTATAAAATTACTTGTATTTAATTCATCTTAATCACTGGGCTCATGCTCATTGAAGTGATATAAATATAATAGTATAATATACTAGCTGGTGCCCGCGAATTCGTCTGCGCAGAATAAGTATCTTATATTAGCAAGGCTAACCGAACTAACATTATGACATTAAAAATATCACGTAGGTGGTAGATTTTTTCCTACTTACTTGCCAATTATCGTCATATTTTGAACAATTCACGCAATATCTTTATTAATTATAGCCTATGAGTTATTCTGATGTATAAGCTATATTTCATAAAAATCCATTCAGTAGTTTTTAAGTGACAGAGTAACAAACATCCATCCATCTATACATACAATAAACAATATGCCATACGATAAATATGATATTGTACGATATAAAATTTGAATAACTTTGACTTTTAAAAGTACATATTCCTTTTTCTATTTTATTTTAAAATAAATATAAGTCTGCCAGGCCAAACCATTCTCATATTGAGAGGAAACCCATGCTCTGTAGTAAGCCAGTTATAGGTTGATTATGAATCAAGATATCGTATATAGTACTGCATAGCTTTTGGATTGAATAAAAATAATTCTGATATTTACTCCCAATAAGATTCTCTGTAACTAACACAATAATGACACAACATCAGATTAAAGTGTAAGCCAATTTTATGAAAGAACAAATAAGCTTGTTCAGACTTACCAACATGAAAGAAACCTTACAATCATATGTTCATTATATATAAAAATTTCAAGTTCAAATATATAATAATTATAATGCATAGTTTAATAAAATAAAAAAAAATAAGTAATTCTCATTTTTTTTAGTATATTTTGTAATATTTTATGTAAATAAATTCAATTTTCATATATGTATTGGTCATTATTTTATATACTTAATGGGTCATTACTTGGGTTCAATTTATTATCTGTATAAAATGTATCTATGGCTCAATCTGAATTAAATTCCTGTTCTCATGGCATAAAACACAAACATTATGGATATTTAGCACTTTCCATTAATAAACACAGGTACACACAGAAGGTAATTTTTAATAAATAAAAACAATTTAAGGCAAGTAAAACATATGCTGTAGTGAAAATGCTTGCTTACTGAAACCTCAGCTCTATTTTAATAAAAAAAGATTTATATTTTGTACAAATCATTTCACATGCCTCAGTTCAGTGAATTATCAAACGTCTATATAAAAGGGAAATATTAGAATTCAGGTTACGCAGTTTCAATGCCAATACATAGAATATTGTACTATATTACAGTTCAATATTGAATTAAATTAAAGGCCTGAATAATGTATTATAATTGGAAGCAATTGGATCTGCCACTTCAAATTTTACTATAAAAATAATATGTTTATTTCCACTAAACAAAATATGATCCAAACACAGTCAATTAAGTTTAAATTAATTGCTCAACAAATTTTGCTATTGTTACACAGACTGATTATAACACCCAAGTATTTTGGGCAGCATACATTAACATCTATTTAAAATTGTATAATAATTTGGATTTCATCATTGGTATCCAGGGCTTTACACTTTTGGGCAACATTTGTAATGCTCTATTAAAGCTTGCTTAAAACACAATGAAGAAATAATCATAAGTTAACAAATATAGATAAAGTTCAGATAGGGCGTTTTAGATTTGCTTAGTTTAGTTAGTAGTAGATTAGTTCTCCAACAACTTTTCCGTCTCTGTACATCATTTGTTGCACTGAGCAACAATCCCCGATGGGTGCAGGAAATTATATTATTATAACATAAAGCCATAAATATTTTTCTATTATGTATTTGTAATCATTCAATCAGTTACTGATTAATATATAATTATTACCAGTTATTAAATTTTCAATTCTATATCTATACAATACTCTGTTTGGATGTTACTTTTTCACAGCCAATCCACTAAAATTTGGCAACATAGAATGTGTTAGACATGTCGGGACATAAGAAAAAAATATAATAGAAAAACAAATGTGAAGGAAAATCCATAATTTATATTAGAATTGCAAAAGTAACTCTGTTTATTTCACACATTTAAAAGAAGCCCCAATAAAGCCATTGTAAAAAAGTAGTATGATATAAATGCAATTCTTACCCCTCAGTGGCTAGCATTCCCAACATGAACTCATCCTTATCTTTTTTCAATTTCTTTTCTTTAGCATAGCTTTGTTCAATTGAGTAATCATTTGCTGGATTCCTCAATATTTCCACTCTGAGAATACCATCTCTGGGCCACGAATCTTTCACATGGTTCAAACATGTTGTGGGTGTCCTCGAGAACACTATGTGTATGTATGCAAGTACAAAGAATGCTATAAGTGCTTTTAAAAGCACTAGGAATTCAAAGAATCTCCGCACAGGTCGAGGGAAAGTCCTTGCATATGCTATGGCAAATTTGAAGAATAAGGCATGGAACAACCTCTCTCGGACATTGAATAATGGGTTCTGGTTATTATTTCTATTTCTATTTATTGCTTGATTTATGATTGGTCCACCTGGCAATGGATTGTTCTCTGGATTAACACCAGGCGGTAAATTGTTCATTGCATTGGCCCCTCCTGCATTACTCATTTCTTTAGAATTGTAGTATATGACTTTTATACACTCTAATCAATAATATTAAACATCAGCACTGCATCTTACAATTGAAATCTAAAACAGAAACATTAATTTTTGTTTAACAACCATCAGACCTCTTTTAGAAAGGTTAGTTTGTTTACAAATCTATAAATTTTGTAACATTAATAACTGATAAAGATAATAAATAGGGTTAGTACCTCTAAAGGTAAATATAATAAGGTTCACTTGGGTTATCTGGGGTTTTTCCCACTGATAACATTAATTTGAACGAAAATGTCAACACCAGAGGACGTAACTAAATAGTTGGCAAAGATGTTGCGAAAACCTTTGACTTTTGGTTATAGTACGGTAGTCTTTTAAAATCAATCACAAATCGACTTTTGACCAGTGTTTATGTTGAGTTTATAAATTATTTATAAGACCAGTAAGCGAGAACGCTTTATGGATCTTGAGTATAGATCAAACGCAATAACAAAATTTATAACGCGAGATACAGATGGCCAATCAAGAAATTTAACCAAGAAAAGTAAAAGTAATCAACAAGCTTGGTACATAATGTCAAAAACACTTTCACAACAAAATTATATAATAACCTTGATATTCTTTACATTTATACGTTATCGTTGTTATTTACATACAATCGTGAATCAATTCACTGTTGTTCATAATAAAATTAAAATAAATAAAACAATTTTACTATTCTGTAAGTAAAAAACGACGAACTGTCAAATAATTCCCGAAATGTCAAGTGTCAAGTGACGATTTTGCTGTCACAATGGTGCAAACGCGTTCACTTTTAACGTTGAAATATATATCTTTAATGTTTAGTATAATTTTAATATAACATATTATTAAGAAAAAATATATAACAAAACAGTTCTTATTATATTCATCCAATTTGAACTAATTTGAGATAATGTGTTAAACAAATTTGTATAAATTTTTAATGTTTAATATTTCGTCCCTAGATGTCTCTACTTGTACGTAAAACATTAGTGTTAAAATCATAGACAAAGAATTATATCTTATACGTTTCATTTCCTCTTTGCCTTGTTTCGTCACTTTTCATTCAAAGCTAAAATACCGTAAATTTAAAAACTTGTTGTTGCCATATTTTATTTGCCTTGAGAAAATAAGAGGAAGTTAATAATTGCTCAAGATAAAATATCTTATAATGACTTAGTGTTTTTATTTTGAGATTGGTCTATATAATCTGCAGGTTTATGATGAAAAAGAAAAGATATAAAAACTATAAAAATATACATTATTTATAATATTATTCATTTATCTATAAATTGTTAGTAATATAATAATTTTTATTACTTGTAATTAATATTAATTATAATTATTTATATAATTAAATTGATCTTTCTAGTCAAAATTACTTATCATGAGATAATTACTTATGATGATACTTCCAAGCAATATAGTGTTCGCAATATACTGGTCAGATTTAAAATCTATCTTCTCTTTTTAGTAACCTCTGCGTCAAATTTCATCCACATCTGTTCAGCCGTTCTGTCGTGATTGATCATTCAGACTGTCGCATTTATATATATTAGTATGTATAAGATGATGATTGAATGATTTCTTTTTATTTTTCTTTTTTAAATACATATATTATTTAGTTACTTCACATAAGTTGAAGAGTGTTTGTGATGATTTAATACTTTCATAACGCAAATGAACTATTCTACAGTTCTGCTCGCGTAGATTTTTCGATTAATAAATATTTATTTTCGAATAAGTCGAAGTAAGTGAGGTAGGTGCTATTTTTTTCTTTCACCCTCATGGGTAGGTACATCAATTGCGGCCAAAAAAAAACAAGTAGCTGTGATTTTCTAGATCGTTTCTAACACAAAGCAGCGTGCTTTAAAAGGGCTACGAAGTTCAAAAGACCGTCACAGGCGCTCAAGTAACAAAAGAGCATGAAAATTTAACAAAGGCAAAGGGACTGTAATTCTGATTGACGTCTAAATTCTACACGATTTATATAAAGCATTTTTTGTGCTAGTTAGATGTCACCCATTCAACTTACGTATAAAGCTCTCTACGTGATATTAAAAAGAAATCTATTGAAAAAGGCTCCGTTCGAATGATTTCTCGTACCTACCTGAGAAGATGCATAGACGCATTGCATAAATAGTTAATCGGCTTATTTCATATTATACATAATTTTGACCGGGACATTAAGCATTAAAACTACACGTTCACAGCGTCTTCGCCGGCGAAGACGAGGACCCCGCTATCTGACGTCATCCGTAGGTGGACTATATCCACGGGCACGGAGGCGCTCGGACTGACACACCAGTCCAACAAACCCACCAAATCCCAACGTCACCCTAAGTCGAGGTCCGAGTTTCACAGGAGACGCCCTTAGGGGGACGTTCCCTCAGAAGTCGTCGAGCCCAGGTGCTCCACTCTCAGGCTGAGCTTCATGCTCGCCAAAAACCCCCGGTGACGCAGTAGTAACTATTCTGGTTATCTGCAATTGTCAATTCGAAAAATAAAATACTACACGTTCGTCACCCAGAACCCACTGGATATGAAGGTTACTCCTCGGCATTAGGTAACCACTTGTTTAATTGATTATAGGTATATCTAGATATTATTATGAAGCTGTAATAGCTTAGTGGTTAGAACGTCCGTCTCCTAATCAGAGGTCGAAGGTTCGACGTTCTTCTAACTTTTCGGAGTTATGTGCTTTTTTAGACAATTAAAATATCACTTGCTTCAACGGTGAAGAAAAACATCGTGAGGTAACCTGCATGCCGGAGAGTTCTAAATAATTAATCAATAATAACACAACTCAAAACTAATCAGTAGATTCATGCTAATTAACATGAAAAAACTGGATGAGTACCGATCCAGTAGTTTCATCCCAAACTAAAAATAAAACAAACAGTTCCTTTACCCTTAGTACCAAAGTTACCTTAGTTCTATACCCAAAAAGAACTAGGTATACCTAGTTCTTTTTGCGCGTGCGCCAGATAAGTCAATTAGGATGATTATTTTTTCTTATATAAATGTGTCGCATAGTAAAGCTGTCATAAAAGAAAATTCAAGGAAAACTAAGAAATAGGCATGAATACTGTAAGCAATTTATTAATTGGTTAATAGGTACGCAGAAATAATCCTAAGATCAAAATTATTTAGTTACGAAATCGTGGTCGTATTTTATCTAGTACCTACCTATCTACAAAAGTAATATATTCCTTTTTCTCGGCTAGAACATGTTGGAATCCACATTAATAAAAACGTTACAAGAAACGGACTTGGATTAGGGATGCCGCACGTCGCATAAGTATGAATCTAAAAAAATAATAATTGGTAGGTGTAACAATAAAAACAGACATTTGTTTGCATCTTGATGTGCGTTATATTTATCGATAGCATCGAGAGTCTGTAAAGTTCAGCCCATGACGCTGATCCCATATACCTATAGTGATAGCGCGATACGGTACGTAAACTAGTCTTAATCAGACATGTATCGAAAAAAAAAATTATATAAAATTGCTACTTTCTTATCTTTTTATTGCGAATCGCTTAACCTTAAGTCTTTTCTTATAACTCCTCTTTATTTTAATATGGCCGACTGGTTTTTGATAAAGTAGGTAGGTACTCTAAATTTTAGAATTATACAGACATACTTTTTATCCCGTAGAACTATATGAACATAATATTATTTGTTTGTCTTTCTTTCATACACAATATATTCCTATTTCTAAGATCAGTGTATTAACTGAGTATTAACTTGTCTCACGTAATATTAAATGTGGGTGAAGCTACCCACCTAACGTACGTCTTTTCTATAAAGATCATCATGAACAACCCATTACCGGCTCACTACAGAGCACGGGTCTCCTCTCAATATGAGAAGGGTTTGGCCATAGTCTACTACGCTGGCCATGTGCGGATTGGCAGACTTCACACGCCTTTCAGAACATTATGGAGAACTCTCAGGCGTGCAGGTTTCCTCACGATGTTTTCCTTCACCGTTGAAGCAAGTGATATTTAAATTTTTTTAAACGCACATAACTCCGAAAAGTTAGAGGTGCGTGCCCGGATTCGAACCGCCGACCTCTGATTTGGAGGCTGACGCCCTAACCGCTATCACCGGTTCTCTATCTTTAGTATCTATAAAGATACTTAAGATTATCTCGTTCGAACTATTTAAGAAAGCCTTATAGATCTCACTCTTCTTAAAACGATTTTAATCCTTGTCCACAAGTGTTTATATTGTATGCGTCCAATTAAAATCTCGGCAGTGTCAACCCTAGCTTAGATAGAGTCTCGAGATACGAGAAGTAAAACTAAATTACGGTCGGCTCGCATTATAAATATTAAAAAACCCGAAGCGGCCGTTTGAAAAAATTGACGTCTCAATTATCGACGTCGAAGCCTTGAGATTGGTCTTAATTTATATTACTCTCACGTTTCTTGTTTCCTGTTGTCACCCCGGCCTGACGCGGCTATCTATGCGGCTTGGCTATTGCTATTGTAAAAAACTTCAAAGGTACGAAAATATTTTTTTAATTAGATTATATCTGGACCGGTGGTAGGGTCACTAAATACTGACAGACTTGACATTTCAAAACTGCTTGTAAATTAGGACTAGGCACCCGAAATACCTGAAATAAATGAATTTAGATTAGATTTATTCAAACCGTTTTGTTGATAACCCATAATCATAGCAATACTTATTTTTTCGAAAGTAAATCTGTTTGTCTGTATCTCTTAACGCCTTAATT
The DNA here is from genome assembly GCA_928268935.1 of Lasiommata megera. Lineage (NCBI taxonomy): Eukaryota > Metazoa > Arthropoda > Insecta > Lepidoptera > Nymphalidae > Lasiommata > Lasiommata megera. The sequence goes on from OV743326.1 coordinate 11,042,872, forward strand.
ACCAAACGGATAAAATTTAGCAAAGATATAGATTGAATACTGGAGAAAGATATATATAGAATAAAATATATTCACGTTTCGTCGTTTATTATCTGTTTATGGACCTCTTCTTTTTATCCTAAAATGGTAATAATTGACCAAAAAAATAATGAATACAAACTTGATTACCTATACAGATTGTCGTCAACTTTTTTTTCCGTCAAACTAACAACTTTACATTTGTTAACATAAAACTAAACCAAAACGATGATCTAATAGAAAACCCACAGGACCCTTTACCGTGTCCTGTGATGTGATATATATATATATATATATATATATATATATATATATATATTATTTTATTATCCATAAAACAAATTAAGTTTTTTACGTAAACTTTAAAATCAGACAAATCCTGGCTATCATCCCAACATTAGATAATTTCCTTACTAATTTTGTGCAATCTAGCATATTTTAGTGCAAGTTTATTAATGCTTCTTTAGATAAAAATTTAATAGTATATGTTTGATTTTTTTCATGAACATACCTACGTTGAATTATCAAATATGTAGGTTCTTAAATCTCAGCCTTAGTTGGTTCTTAAACCAATCTAGATGTCGTATCTCTTAATGACTTAAATTTGAATTCAATAGCGCAATCCAACCGCGCCTGTACCATTTTCTGATTTACATCACCATCTCGTTACTAAAGCGATGAATCATGAATTGGATTAGTCTGGCTTACTCTTGTACTGCCTCTTTGTTCGAGTGGTTATATTTGAGAACGACCAGAAATAATAATGAACAAGTAAAATTCATTTCGGCGAATGAGTTAAGTGATAGATTTTTTAAAACTAAAGAAACGATAAAGGAAAACATCTTGAAGAAACCTATATGCCTAAAATTATCATTTTAGGATAAATTACGACAAACCGCGTTGCATCTTTCGCCCGCTTCTCCTCTTCTTTATTCTCCTCTATTTCTGAAGTCCAACTGGTAGATCGATCTATAGTTCCAGAGATTAGTACGTACAAAAAAAAAGACTAGCTTTATAAGAGAGATATCATAGTAATGTTTGTAAATTTGCGTATTGGTAAGTACATATTGCTATAATGAACGAAGGATTATCGTATCTTGGAAAATTTAAGCAATCTTAAGGCAATATTATTAAGTTAAGTAGGTATATCTATTTAATAGTAAAATACTTGAACTACGATGATAAATATATATGTAATACCATAAGATACGGTAGGTACCATTTCTCTTTGTTCATTTGAGTCAGTTATTGGAATGACTTCGTGGTAGATCAAGCTGTAGCCCACTCGGTTTTTTGAATTAAGTTATTTCTTCGTACTCTCTTGATTACTGTTGTTAGACGCTTCGCCCACGTGTAGCACTTTATCTCCCAGCACCAATTAAGTTACAAGTACTACTTAGTAGATTTCTACCTACCTGTACATCTGTAATTATAGTAATTTTTACCCTTATCTTCGTTTCCACTTTCATTCCACAATTTTTTTTATATTTGGATTGTTAGCGTTAGTTATGACATTGATTTTGTAATACAAAACTTTAAAAGATGACATTGATTTAACGTTATCTAAAATATATATATATAAATGATAAATATATAAATGATAGCGTAGTGGTTAGAGCGTTAGCCTCCTAATCAAAGGTCGGCGGTTCGAATCCGGGCACGACTTCCGGGACACTTCTAACTTTTCGAAGTTATGTGCGTTTTTAAACAATTAAAATATCACTTGCTTCAACGGTGAAGGAAACCATCGTGAGGAAACCTGCATGCCTGAGAGTTCTCTATAATGTTCTCAAAGGCGTGTGAAGACTGCCAATCCGCACATGGCCAGCGTGGTGGACTAAGGCCAAACCCTTCTCATATTGAGAGGAGACCCGTGCTCTGTAGTGAGCCTGTAATGAGTTGATCATGATGAAGATGATGATAAAAATATATAAGTGCCTCGTTTATATAGTACTTAAACTAAGTAAATAGTAATTATACTTACGACCAAGAGTAATTAGGCCAAAATTCAAAAACTATGTTATCAAGTAGGTTATTGATCAACTGACTGTATTCATAATTAATATCTGGATCTTGTTTTTATTGTCTGTACCATTGGAATGAAATGGGACCCTTTTATCACTAAGTTCATTTAATGTAGATAATAAAACGTTTTAACGTCTTGATGTGTGTCAACAAAAAGAAGTTGCCATTGATATCGACTGTCGAGCGGATGACTGATACGGTGCATTTTATCGTTGATTATATCGAAGTGTTCCGTCACTACTGACGTAAAAAAAAAAACAAAAATAATTATCTTGTAGGCATAACTGAAGATAGATGATTCATTCCGAGAAAGGCAGCATTAAATACTTATAAAGTACCTTCATATGTTGATTTCATATACATGTTCATGTTTTCCTTTACAACAAAGCAGTTGCCTACAGCTTTGAACTTAATCAAAAACGTACATAGATACGAAATATTTTCTTTTCTACCATAGATATTATTGGTTCTTCTGCAAAAACTTTTATTATTTGTTTTTTAACTATAAGTTATATTAATATTTAACTGCATTTTAGCGGTGATAGCCTAGTGGTTAGGGCGTCAGCCTCCTAATCAGAGGTCGGCGGTTCGAATCCGGGCACGCACCTCTAACTTTTCGGAGTTATGCGCGTATAAAAAAATTAAAATATCACTTGCTGCAACGGTAAAGGAAAACATCGGGAGGAAACCTGCACACCTGAGAGTTCTCCATAATGTTCTCAAAGGCGTGTGAAGTCTGCCAATCCGCACATGACCAGCGTGGTGGACTATGGCCAAACCCCTCTCACATTGAGAGGAGACCCTTGCTCTGTAGTGAGCAGGTAATGGGTTGATCATGATGATATTTAAGTGCAATTTTGAAAAAGCAATGCCTGACCTAGTTTAAGTGACTCTGTTCTCACGTGTTTTAAAAATGTAAAGAATACACAAACAGTCACCAGAAATAATTTGTAAAAATATTAAAAATTAAAATAAGCTCATTCTTTACCTACATACAAACCTACCATAGCTACAGATAAGAAAAAAATACTTTAGTTTATTGTTACCTATTTCTCGTCCGGCAGTAAAAACTGCACGATCTAAAATTTCCTACATAATAAGTAGATAAAGATAACACAACGGAAGCAATATTTATTCAGAGTCAAATAACGTCTCCATTTCACGTGATAATCTAGCTAACATTACAAAGATTACGTGACTGTTTAACTTCGTTCTTTATAAACATTTGCTAAGAACTGTGTCAACAAAATTTACCATCTACAACTTTACAGATGAACCTAAAATAACTTTACAAAACAAATAGTCTTACGGCCCGATGATATAAAGGATATAATGCGAGAGTAAAGTCTTTCTCAAATGTAATATAAACTACATTCACCTGTGGCATGTTGACAGCTCCCGTTTTTGAAGGTTTCTCTTTATTTTTCTAAGTAAATCGTTTGTGTTAATACTTTTCATTAAGAGCCACTTGAACTCTAGTATATTTTATACTTACAATCGAAATCTTACGCGGGTCACTTGCATTCATGGGAGACGGTATCTGAAAATTACTTGGCCTCCTGGTACTTGCTTCATCATGAGCATAATTAAATGTCCCGCCACTTGATTCTGGCTCCCTTTACGAGACACGAATACAAAGCTAGAAGCTTTGTTGGCGCAAAACAAACTCCACGAAATCCGGATTACGTGTGTTATCCCTTATATATATATACATATAAATATATATATATATATATATTTATATATATATATATATATATATATATATATATATATATATATATATATATATATACTTACTCTAGTATGTAACTGTGGCTATTTATTTATTTGGCAATCATAGGCGAACTAAATGGTAAACATTATGTAACAGTCAACCTTGGTTCACCTGTACGCAGTAGGTGCAAAATAGAAATAAAATAAAATAAATTTATAATTATATTATATTAAATAAATACGATATGGTAATAAAAATATACATAACATGAGCGTTACAGGTAAAATAAAACGTAATTAAGTACGAAATAAGAATAAGAGGTAGGTAATTACGAACCACGCTGAAATTCTTTTACGCTAATTTTTAAATTAGAAATACTCTGCAACTTACTTATTTCTTTAGTAGATTAGTTCTCAGGAAATTAATTAGGATGGCCTTAATATTATTATTATAATATAATTTATATAAATAATAAGGATTTAAGGAATTCGCTAATGATAATATTATTGGAATTCGCTATAAAAGTTAAGGGAAGCACAAAAGATAAGTTTGGAAGTCTAATTGCCACTGACTTTGAAAACAAAGTTTAAAAAACTGAGATATTAAGTAAAAATGAGAGGAAAATGATCGGTAGTGTTCTCACTAGCGATAATATTCCTCACTTAATTTGTTAATAAAGACAAATTTAAAAGAAATTCAAGGCAGTTAATAAATAGAAAAACTTAATATCTAAGTATGTCTGTTATTATGAAGAGTATTCAATGAACAAATATTAAAAGGTCATCTTAAGTAAGCCTATCTCTTCTTGTCTTGATAAATACAAAATACGTACATATTTTAGATGCACCTAGGCTAACAGGTTTATGTGTACATATCAAAATGAAATATAACCAATTTGTTAAATGATTAATTAGACAATTAGTTGTTAGGAATACATATATAACTTAAAATAAAACTCAGATTAACCTAGAACTAAAAATCTTAAAAATGAAATAAATATTTAACATCATTTAAAAGGGGTCCCTTTAGGCAAGGTTCCGAAGATACTGGCAGCGTTACCCCAATTTCTACATGTCTTCGTTAAGTATACTAAAATTAATAAACTTATTATATTCGTAGGTTAATATTCTACGCGTAAAAGCTAAGCGTACTAAGCGTATTCATAACAAGATACCACGAAGGTAGTTCAAAACGATCATACCTACGATATTCAATATGGAAATCTCAGGACGCTATACAAATATATTTATTTGTATCCAACAGGAACTCGCGAGAAATAAATAAAGGCTTTAACTTACAAAAAAAAACTCGCAGCTTACAAACCCTGCTAAGCTTTCCTACGAAGATGTTGTACAAAGGCGAGCGGGACGGATGTAGGATAAAGTGTAAGAGTGAAAGGGACGAATTATACTACACCACGTGACACCTGCTGGCCGCCAAATGAAGATATCGCAGCTGGAAGAGGATCACAGACAGATGTGTTCAACCTACAAAATAATAAAACATAAATGGTAGCAACGTTAAATTAAATTAAAAGAAGCCTAACTCCAAGAACAGGAGGTAACCGACATTTTGTTTACTAAGTTTAACTAGGGATTACAATAATTAATCTTTTCACAGTGTGCAATATTTTTGAATCCATGACTACGTGAATGTTTATTTATTTCGTTTCAATTTGTTTACATATACCCAGTTTGGGTGTTGTAACTTGGTCTGGAATAGACCGTAGTAGAGAGACCGATTATATTTACTTTTATTTGCATCGTCTAATAAATGTAATTTTTTACATTTAATATTGTTACTACACGTAACAATAACCAACAAAAAAAATATTTTGTAAAATTTATTTTCTTTTTTTTTGTTTCAAATGTAGTCTGGCTCATTATTATATATTTTTATGCACATAACGTAGGGACTCGAGGTGTGAAGTTTTAGTATTGATGGTTGGGGGGTTAGTTTATTAGATATAAACAAAAAAATATTTTTTTTTATTTATTTTCTTGGTACACTTATTTTAAATAAGAAGACCAACAGTTTGTAATTCCTTTCATTGTAAGTAACATCCGAATGGTCGGCCCGTAGCATTTGTAGAGATCGGTGCAGTTGAATATATTAAACGGCCTATGAATATATAAACCGCATTTAGGACCGGATATAAGCAGCCTCATTGCCCAACTAGGCGACGTATTGAGGGGTATTGGGTAGTATGTTTATCATTGTATTATTTTATACCAGAACTAGTTTTTTTTTGTTTTTTTTTTATTATTATTTTTGTTTTTAAATGTGGGTACCCGTAAACTATTAGTGCAGGCTATGTTCGCCCTAAGAATGCAATGTTGTATATATACATAAGATATTTAGTATTAGGTTAAGGTAATGTAAAATAACGTAATTCTACGCAGTTTTGCGAACTAATTTAATAAAATAAAAAATATTAACGAAATATTCTGATACAATTAGGTACATTCCCTATTTAACTAACACCGTTAGGGATAGGATTTTAAGAAAACATTTACCATTGATTTCCTAAAAATAGGCTTCAAAAAATATTCTCTTATAATTTCGTTTTCCTATGTCAGCGCACGTTTCCCTTAGAAGATAGTTAAGTGTTTTGCTACGTCTCTTCACGCCTATACACTTTCGTATACGGGAAAAACGAGAGTGAGACAGTAGAAACAATAAACAGCAAGTATAATTTGCTATATCCGCCGACAACCGGAAGATTTGTATAATATAACACCACACAAAATCTGATATAACACCACAAACTAGAACCTCTACGCACGTTTCGACCCGACACCGGATCATCCTCAGGAGATGTTGACTTCACAAGCGCGAAAAGTAAAAACTTTACTTTTTTCCTTACTCCCGGTTGTCGGCGGAATATAGTAAATTATACTTGCTGTTTATTGTTTATCTTGGACTTCCGTAAAGTAACGCCTGCTTCTATCCATTATGAGACAGTACATGCAATTCGTACAGGCAGACAAAGTCGAGGGTTAATAGGATATATCTTTCAAATAAAATAAATTACCAATCTCAAACCATTCAGACAATAAATTCTGTTTTCTCTGACCTCGATGAAAATAGCCAAAGCAGCTTTCAATAAACTTTCCCTACAACTCCTTTTTAGCCATAGACACGATAATAGCTTTTCTGTATACTGAGATCTATCACAACAGCTCTACGATCAATCTAATCCAGTGCAAGTTGATTGAAGACTTACATAATACTATGGAAACAATGAGGTCCGCAAACACGATATACATTTTAGCGTCCAATAGTGATAGAATAATACCTCCATAGACAACATAAATCATTTCCCTTCAGCGATCAATCATCACGGTCAATAAAACATGCCGGGAACCGAACCGCTACCTGACATGACAGCCGCTTTCATGCTACAGCGGGCAATGCCTTCGTGGAACATTGTTTCTCAACTTTAAAAGCATTGGAGCACCTGAGAATCTCGACTGAATAACTAAAGTGAACGATAAAGTATATCTGACCTTACATATTTAAAAGAAAAGAATTAACATATTATAAACATATTTAGAATGAACATTTAAGTAAAAAAATAGTATAACACCGAATAACACAGTTAAACAATTATATTAAAATGATATTTAACTTGAATATTTAATTAAAAATTTAATATGTAATAACTCCGAATAACAGAGATATTAAAGTATTAAGTAACTCTTGCGTATTTTAAAAGGCAAATTGAAAATACAAGAGAGTACCTACCTATAAGTTAAAGTATATATTTTAATGGTAACTTAAAACATTTTCGAAACTTGCAGTGCCCTAACAGGGCGTCATGCTCTATGTATGTAATCTGTAAATATGGAATGTATATGAAAGAAACACAACAAAATGAATGAAATAATTATTTTTTTGATATATTTATGTAACTTCACGTGTTTATTGGAAGGTTGTGTATTGTTTCAAGGTTTGGATTGGCTTGGTAATTATTGCGATTGATGTAATTGAAAATATTTTAAAGATTCAGCTTTCATAAGCATTCATTAAATATTACGCGGTGACAACCATAACTTACGTTTATAAGAGGTCAAAAGGGAGCACCAATTTATATGGTGATACAAAACAGGTTATGTAAAGTCCTAGACCCTAATAAACATTAATTGTCACACAAGCTTTAATTTCATATCAACTTATAATTTAGTAGCTTTTCAATATCAGCTGAAATAGACGTATTTAAATATAAGAATAATGATTACTATAAAATATATATCAGTGTTAGTAAAATAAGTTGTATTCTTTTCCATATGACCAAAGTCCAAAGTCCACTATTTATTTAAAATTTGCAATAGAAATCCCACCTCAATTAGACAACGTTAGCATTATGTAGGCAGCTTCACTCCTTTTATTGGTCTGGTAGAAATACTGTCGAAGGAAACTCCCCGTCCGTTTCCAGTTCAGGTCTCTTTTGAATGAATCTGGTTGACAGTGCGTTATTCTCCAAGACTTTCCGGCCTAGCGCCTTGATTCTTTATTTCCAGCATGCTCGCCACCGTAATAGCTTCAAAAAAATTATTAATATCTAGATCTCAATATTGCATGTGGATCTACGAATGCCTCAGTTTGAGAATCCGTGGCATGGAACTTTTAACAGGGCTTACAAATTGTGTTTAAATATCTCGTATTACCTATAGATAGGTACATTTATTATAACTTAATCGTTCTAGTAAACTAACTACTAGTAAACTGGTTCCACAATAATTTCTAATTAAGGAATTTGACGACCTTCGTGGCGCAGCGCGCGCGCTGTCGCATTATAGATAGAGGTCCTGTTTTCGATTCCCGGCTCTAGTCCAGTCTGGTGGGAGGCTTCGGCCGTGGCTAGTTACCACCCTACCGGCAAAGACGTGTCGCCAAGCGATTTAGCGTTCCACGATGTCACGCAGAAACCTAACAGGTTAACCCGCTACTATCTTAGACTGCATCATGACTTACCATCAGGTGAAATTGCCGTCAAGGGCTGACTTGTAGTGGAAATAAAAACCTCAAGGCCAAAATAGCAGAACTGCCATCCATTGGTCAATAATTTTGATTTCATCAACTTGAAGAGAATATATGCGTATGCGCACATTATAAACAAACTTGTACTGTAACAGAACTCCTAAAGTTATTTATTCCGTTGCCAAGTAATAACATTATAGGTAATCATCGATGAAAAGAAACCACAGTGAAATGCACGCCGAAGTTTTATTGCTGTGAGCAAAAAAAGAGCCATTCTCCAATTTAATGCTGTAAAACCATTAAGATTTCACAGTCGCTCAACTGCCTTGAATTGTTCCGTTTTATTGCAACTGCACCAATGGAACCTTTTTGCAGACCGATGTCGCAATATATCTACATAAAAGGTACGGAGCGAAACCCTTTTTGGAAGTGGCTCTATTAGACAGACTTTAAATTGCTTTGTAGCAAATAAGGAGATAGTTTAAAAGAGATACTTTTAAAAGGGTTCCAAAATAAAATATATTTATGTAACATTTTAATTCTAATTATGATAATAATAAAAACTCTTAGCAACATAAAAGAAAATAAACAAACATAAAACAGGGTGTAAAGGCGGCAATTGCTCTGTCAGGCAATCGCTTTGAAAAGGAAACGTGTTACTTATAATAAGTGGTTGGTGTACAAATAATAATAAAATAAAACAAACTTACATCAAATTCCATATACTAAAGGATACGCACTATTTTACCATAGCAATAATTAGCATACATAGTAACAAACGTTCAAAGAATATAATATGTGTATCTACATATTCGTATATACACACATACATACACCTCATATATATGTGTGTGTGTAAATAACTATAATATAAAGAGAAATTCAATTAATTAATTAAGAAATGTTTATTTTTAAGCAATTAAAATATCACTGGCTTCAAGGGTGAACATCGCGAAAAAACCTGCATGCCTGAGATTTCTCCATAATGTTCTCAGAGGCGTGTGATATCTGCCAATCCGCACACGGTAAGGTTGGCAGATATAACATAATAATAATAATAAGGCATAAGGTTGACTATGGCCAAGCCCTTCTCATATTGAGAGGAGACCCGTGCTTTGTAGTGAGCCGGCAATGTGTTATGATGATGATGATGATATATACCTAAAATAAATAGTGTGACAAATAGTGATTTTTAAAATGTTTATATAAACAGCATTCCAGAGCTTCACAACTTTAACCGTAAAGAGTTCGCCATAGAACGGTATCACCAGTTTGGTATAACACTAGGGCCGATAGTGTGTGGTGTTCTAATTAATGAACGGTTCGAATTCTGGCTTTCTAGATAGATGTTTATATATATATATATATATATATCTATATATATCAACGCACTCAATACAGCGGTAATTCGGGTACACGATTTCAGGAAATGATTTGTTAAAGAATAGGCCGTGAATTTTGTAAAACGATTGAAGCTTACGACAGTTTGTGGAGAGTTCGGTCACAAAATTTAAAAACCACAGTACTTCCGTTCATCATTAAGATAATTGGGTTGAAATATTATGAAGTACAGTCCATTCTTTGGATTCCTGGAATTTAAATCTGACAGAATTCCTTGGTCTGGTATGATCACGATTCACTTTACAGGGATATAGAAAGTATACACATTGTTTAGTAATCTTTACCCACCTACTTCTATATAATAATGCAACATCACTTATCTACCAATTAAGATTCTAATCAAGTTATCCATCTCAAAAAAGTCATCGAGGAAAAAATATACAACTACAAAAGGTCTTCCTTATTTATCTATTTTCAAACGTCTGAGCTTTTAATGTAATTTTAAAGTGTCAGAAAGTGATAAAGGCAACCGAGATTAACCATGCCCATGACGAATGCCATGATGGTTCTTAGCGTAGAATAGCTAGCAGTTTCTTCTGACTTCACCCGTATGACAGGACTGTTTTCTGAAACTCGTTCGAATACCGCACGCATATACTATTTTTATCAGCATATAAAACTATTATGAGTGTGAAACCTTAACCCTAAAAAAGTGGCAGTTGTAAAACATCCGAACAGTTTAATATTGAAAATTTGCATATGAGAATGGTTTTTAAAGTGGTTTTCTATAGGTGAATTAATGTAAGATAAACAGATTGAATTTAGTAGTGCTGTCCTTTTCCAACACTTCACTGTCGATAAGGATTGCGCCACTAAATTCAATCTGCTATCTAAGTTTTTGGATTGAGTGATTATTGATATCGGAGGTAAGTTTATCGCCATGCCAACTACCGATTTCACCGCCGCAGTAATATTCCACGCGGAGAAAGAGGAATTCGATTCCCGGGCCAGAGTCTATTACTAGAGAATTTGTATCCAGAAAAATCTTTCCCAATGCACTACTAATAGTCAGACATCTTTCACCCACCCTTTTTATTAAATGATGATAGAACTTAAAAATGAGCTCTAACCTGAAGAAAAGAAAGGCTTCATACTCTATGCAACGATTCGAGACCGTGCTTAAAGCCCCTCTTTTCCATGAAAGAGGAGGCCGCCTGAATGATGAAAGCCAAAGAAGACTGACTCTATGCTTCTCCTATGTGCTGATCATCAATCATCTTACAAAGTTTTATTTACAGCCATATTCTGGAGAATACCCCCACATGGCCATGAAAGATATGTACACCTAACTAGGTAGCCCAAGTTGCACAACATTCATCACGTCATTCATAATTAAATGCAATCTCTTAACTGTATCTAAGTTTTGACGACCTCCGTGGCGCAGCGCGCGCGCTGTAGCTTTATAAAGTTGGGTTGAGGTCCTGGGTTCGATTCCCAGCTCGAGTCTGGTCTAGTGGGAGGCCGCGGCCGTGGCTAGTTACCACCCTATCGACAAAGACGTGTCGCCAAGTGATTTAGCGTTCCGGCACGATGTCGTGTAGAAACCAATTAGGAGTATGGATTTACCATAACAGGTTAGCCCGCTACCATCTTAGACTGCATCATCACTTACTATAAGGTGAGATTGCCGTCAAGGGCTAACTTGTAGTGGATAAAAAAAAAAAAAAAGGTAGCCCAAGTTGCACAACATTCATCACGTCCATAATTAAATGCAATCTCTTAACTGTAAGTATAATCAGAGAATTTAATCATTCTCGCCATTTTAATTGGTTGGTACAACTATATAAGCGAAGTAACTTCATTATTGGTGGGAGCGAGAAAAGACGCCTCAATTGTAGCGTGCACCGAACATTGAACCGCATTGAATGGTACCGCTGAGCGCGGACAGGTTTGCAGGATGCTGGGTACTATAGTAGCGGTCGGCGACAGATAAATCTGCCTATTTTCCTTCTAGCGATTTATTTTTTTGTGCCCAGTTTCGTGATTGACTACGACCACACCAGATGCCATTCTAGAACTGATAATGAAAAGCCACCTACTCCGCAGCACCGACGCAATATTGCCCTTATGCCAACACTTTTGCTCAGGAACTTGACAATCTTGTTCCTTTATACATCACGTCCAACTACGGAACATCGAGACTCCTTATGTGGTCGATATCCAGTCCAGCCGTAGAAAACCTCCTGCTCCTTCTTGTCCACGTTTCTGATACGAACTGCAAAGTTACGGAACTTCAAGAAGATCTGGATGTTCTGTCAGGGCTTTTGTGTTTCTATTTCGATTCTAATTCTAATTAAGTTGAAAGCATTTTCTAGGCAAACGCAAGATTGCATATTAGAAAACCTGTCATTGGATTTAAATCAACTTACTTTATAAATGTCATATCATAATCAGAGTTTTAAGACTACGAGTTTGGCAAATTTAAGTTAGGTTAGGTTTGGTAAAAAATTCAATCACGCGATGCCCGAACTTGTGATACGATTTCCGGTCTTACGATGTAGCAAACTGCAAGCATGCCTACACACATCTTCGAGGATATTGCTGATTAAAAAAAAATTACACGTGACTCAGACTTATCGACGATCTGAAGCGTCGGCTTGGCGTCGGATAAAAGGGCGTGTAATAACAAAAACGGGCGAGGGCCATCACGTATAACAACTTCATTCGCGCTAACGAGAACCTGTTCTGGGAAAAGTGTTACCAGGCCTTTGGAATATCAGAGAATTTAATCGACTTTCAAAAACCAGCATGTGGCATTCCCGGCCCTTGGATTCTCAGCTCGAGTCGGTCTTGTAGGGGTTTCGGCCGCGTCTAGTTACCACCTCATGTCATGCGATTGAGCGTTCCGGTATAATGCCGCGTAGATACTGACTTAGAGGAAGAGTTCAGCCGGCAACTGATTGGTTGTTCCTGTGGTGCTGTAGATGCTCATGGTATCACTTAACATCAGGTGAACCACGCTCTGCCCTGCTCGGTGACCTGCGGATTATTTACAAAATAAAACTCCGTTGTAAACTAACACTTTGCGATAGTTAACATTCATAATTCTAAAACTGCAATTATTAAAAACCTGTAGAAGATACAATCTTTTAGTTTTACTATCTTTTGCCTGTAGCACTATCATCATTGCTCGTCAAAAACTATTTAGGTAACTAAGTTGTAGGTATAAGCCCGCGTTAATCTTTGAAGGTATAAACAAACAGTTCTTTAGAACTTCCCTTTAGTTTATGAGTCCGAGTAAAGAACATGCTGGAATATAGATATGAAGTATAAATATTAACTTTCATCGCGCATACGGTCATCCGGAAAGACTGACTATATCCGCGAAGCTTAGCAATAACTCAGTGATACAAAGAATTAACAAGATATAAAGTGACCTTGATTAGTGGCTATCTGGACTACGACTACGATCTACGGAAGTGTATACTAAAACCTTGGACTAAAACTGATTAAAGTCTCATCAAGAGTCATTAGTTATCTCATCCCAAATCCTCGAACTTTAGCACTTAAGTATTTGGCTCTCAAAGGCGTGTGAAGTCTGCCAATCCGCACATGGCCAGCGTGGTGCACTATGGCCAAACCCTTCTCATATTGAGAGGTGACCCGTGCTCTGTAGTGAGCCGGTAATGGGTTGGTCATGATGATGATTTGGTTTTCGTTAGCTTAAGCCTTTGGGCACGTCGGCCTATAATTATCCCATGGCTTAAAAGGTATTAAATATAACTGCAAAGCTGATGAGAGTATCAGCATTTTTTATTTATTTATTAAGAGGTCCTGAATAAAGAAGTTATATACTTGGTGACCCTATCCAAAGGGCACTATACAACTTTATCCGCACCCATCGGATAAAAAAGGTTATTGCATCTTTGTTAGGCTCGGCATTGTTATATGCCCGTGAGGTAATAAACATATTATATAATAGCTATAACTATCTCTATGAAAGCTGAAATGGTTAATAAATACTGATGATGGTTTCATCAAAAAATACAAAAAAAACGAGTTATTACATTCTTCCTGATTATTATTAACAACTAATTTATCGCTTTTAGTGATAAATTAGTTGTTGTGGACGCGTTTGGAACCCTCCTAGCCTTAGGTTGGCGAGTGTAATTATCACCGTGTCAGTACACGAATAAAAATAATATAATAATATTGACGACCTCCGTGGCGCAGTGCGTGCGTTGTCGCATTTTAAAAAGTTGGAGGTCCTGGGTTCGATTCCCGGCTCGAGTCTGATCTGGTGGGAGGCTTCGGCCGTGGCTAGTTACCACCCTACCGACAAAGACGTGTCGCTAAGCGATTTAGCATTCCGGCACGATGTCGCGTAGAAACCAACTAGGAGCGTGGGTTTACCATACTTCTAACAGGTTAGCCCGCTACCATCCTAGACAGCATCATCACTTACCACCAGGTGAGATAGCCGTCAAGGGCTTGACTTGTAGTGTATAAAAAAAAAAATTACATTATTTAAGAATTGTTAATGAAAGCTTTCGATCTTCATAAAAATTTGGATATACAGTCCTATTACGTCGTTGCCAGAGAACCGCTACTCAAACCATTCCAGAATTCACTTGACAAGCTTAAAAAACTAAAACAAAAAATAGTATAATTGCCTTTACTCATCAGGTACGTACATTTTCAGCATCCACATCCGGGACACGTGGCAGTGGGCGTCACGCTGCCCACGCAATATTTCCCCTTAAAACGCAAACCACACCAAAATACACCTTATTGCAATCAGGAGAGTTGATATAACTGCATGAAATCATTCATAAACTCTTGGAGTATTCAGCTATGCGAAAGTAAGCCTTACATTTATAGAAGGAGGTGCGAAATGCTTATACCTGTGAAAGATCTTTTGTAATTTACTTAATCGTCGCCAAAGACACGGCTCTATTGTATTCGAAATGCTCAGGCGGTTAAACATGGACGAATTAATAAGGTAGTCAGACAATATATTATCTCGTGTCTTAGCATTCATAAAAGTGTAATATTAGTTTTTGAGCAATCTAATAATCATGTAATTTTGTAAAACTATATTCCATCGAAAGATCGAAGTATTGGAATTTTTTGTGTAATATTACGTACTTAATAATTATTAAACTTAATAACGTAATTAGGAATTTTATTTTTAAGATAAGAAAAAAATTACTAATTTAAATATACATCTATACGATTAGGTAGGCATATAATGGGCTAACTGCTCGCCATTGCACAAGTCTCCTTAATGCCTTGGGGGGATCAAGCTGTCCTGATCCTCCCATTTTTGCGCAAGAGGCCCGGCGCAGCGGTCGGTTAGGTGATAGACGTCCGGAATAAAACGGGTTCCCGTCCAGTAAAACCAGCGTGAAGGATACCGAGAGTCCCACATAACCTCATCGAAAAGGTTGCATGCATTTATTGAAATACAACGGTGTGTGGGCCATCCTCCGGCCAGGTGGAGTGATGACCTCCGAAAAGTGGCAGGCATCGACTGGATGAGAAAAGCCGGAGAAAGGATGAGTTGGCGCTACTTCAAAGAGGCCTATTCCAGCAGTGGATTAATGTTGGCTGATGATGATAATGATGATGATGCTGATGTAAAACACAGTAACTTCATCATCATCATCATCATCACTTCAACCGATAGACGTCCACTGCTGGACATTTTGTAAGGAGTTCCAACGGCCACGATCTTGGGCCGCTTGTATCCAGCGGCTCCCTGCGACTCGTTTGATGTCGTCTGTCCACCTTGTTGGGGGTCGACCAACGCTACGTTTACCGGTGCTGGGTCGCCATTCGAGCACCTTGGGACCCCAACGTCCATCGGTTCTCCTACCTATGTGCCCCGCCCATTGCCACTTCAACTTAGCAACTCGCTGAGCTATGTCGGTAACTCTGGTCCTTCTACGGATCTCTTCATTTCTGATTCGATCACGTAGAGATACTCCTAGCATAGCTCTCTCCATTGCTCGCTGAGTGACTCTGAGCCTTCTTATGAGGCCCATAGTGAGCGACCACGTTTCGGATAGTAACTTCGTATGACTATAAAACATATCTTATGATTAAAAACACAGTCATACAAGTTTTATTCAACATTTGTATGCAGCTACAGGAATTGAGATGCATAAAAAGAAACACGGAGAAAAAAACGGAGGGGAAAATAATCAAAAAGTGTATCAAGACCCTTCTCCGCGCCCGCCAGCTCGATGAGTTAATCAGACGCCCTCGCCAGTGAGAGTCAAAGTTTGAATCGCTTTTGAACCCAAACCCCTAAATAGTATGTTTATTGATGGAGACTTACCCCACAAAAGTGAACATAAAATTAGTATTTAATTTTCAGTGCGACAAGTGAAACCGGATGGGATAAATAAATACGCAAATATGATTACTGTAATGTAAAGTTTTCATTATACTCTTTTAAGTTATAAATATGAGAAAAAAATTCAAAACTGATCTGAGCCCTAAATCGAAATTTACACCTATCAACTCTTTACCAAAATTCATTCATAAAGCATCAGGGTTTCTTGTTGCGGACGAGTGCGCACGCGTTCCCTTCACCCAGCTACCAGGCGACGCGAAGGAGCATCGGGGGGTTTTAACGGGTATTTTGGTCGCCGCACTCACCGTAAGCGTATTTCGAAGCGTTAAAAATAAAAGTTGAAGTTTTTTTTTTAATTAATTTGGGACAGTTAATAATTGTACATTAAATATTAATACAGACGAAGATAAACATTAATCATCATCATCATCATCATTAACAACCGATTGACGTCCACTGCTGGTCTTTTGTAAGGAGTTCCAATGCTTACGGTCTTGGGCCGCTTGCTTCCAGCGGCTCCCTGCGACTCGTCTGATGTCGTCTGTCCACCTAGTTGGGGGGCGACCAACGCTACGTTTACCGGTGCGAGGTCGCCATTCCAGCACCTTGAGACCCCAACGTCCATCGGTTCTCCGAGCTATATGCCCCGCCCATTGCCACTTCAACTTCGCAATTCGCTGAGCTATGTCGGTAACACTGGTTCTTCTACGGATCTCCTCATCTCTGATTTGATCACGTAGAGATAAACATTAATAACTGTTATTAAATATACAATTTGCAATACTATCCACGACTTAAACTTGTTAGGTACTTTAGGTACATGTACGAAGAGGTGACAAAATGAACGTCAGAAAGGGCATTTCATACTCAGATTAAGATTTCAATTTTAGCAATATATACTAATACAATCCGGCCCAAAGATTTTATTTTGTTAAACTTGGGACATTTTGGCTGCGACCAATATCTGTTACGAATCTTAACGAATTTTAAACTGGAATTTGTTATAATTTTAAACTGTTTGAAATAAATAAAGTTATTAAGTTATTAGTTATTATTATTAAGTTCGCCATCCCACGAACAACGCTTTGAGGAGAGGTGTGCTATAATGGAACATAATGACTCTATCGGCGGCGGCGAGTCGGCGCGCACGAGATAATTCAGCTGCTTTCTCTTAACACAGTTTTAACATAAAACCTATGTGTATCTTTAAACTAAAAAAAAAAAAAAAAATATCACTTGCTTCAACGGTGAAGGAAAATATCGTGAGGAAAGGTGTATTAATTGATACGGCGCGTATAGTGAGAATGCGGTGATAGCCTAGTGGTTAGGGCGTCAGCCTCCTAATCAGAGGTCGGCGGTTCGAATCCGGGTACGCACCTCTAACTTTTCGGAATTATGTGCGTTTTAAAAAAAATAAAATATCACTTGCTTCAACGGTGAAGGAAAACATCGTGAGGAAACCTGCACGCCTGAGAGTTCTCCATAATGTTCTCAAAGGCGTGTGAGTCTGCCAATCCGCACATGGCCAGCTTGGTGGACTATGGCCAAACCCTTCTCATATTGAGAGGAGACCCGTGCTCTGTAGTGAGCCGGTAATGGGTTGTTCATGATGATGATGATTTTTAAGCTGGAAATTTGACGATCTGTGGCGCGAAGCGCGTGCGTTGTTGAATTATAAAGTTGGAGGTCCTGGGTTCGATTCCCGGCTCGAGTCAGGTCTTGTGGGAGGCAGAGGTCGTGGCTAGTTAGCACCCTGCCGACAAAGACGTGTCGCACAGCGATTTAGCGTTCCGGCACTATGTCACGTAGAAATCAATTAGGAGTGTGGGTACCATACCCTAACAGTTTAGCCAGCTACCATCTTAGACTACATCACCACTTAACATCAAGCGAGATTGGCGTTATAGAATAAAAAAAAACAAAAACATCGTGAGCATATTGTTATACAGTAAAAATTAACATCTGTATCACACAAAACTAATAATTAATATTATATCGAATATATAATTCATATGAAAACGTCGTACTTTTAGTACACTTATAAATTTTGAGCAATATATGACATTAGAAAAAGTTTTATATACCTATATAAAACGTTTTATAATATCTTCATCAAAGCATTTCATTTACCATTCCATTAACCGCTGATACTGATCTTTCTTATGATATATACTAGAGATACAAAACGAAACTCTCAAAAACATGGCTGTTGTAAAACTAAACATTTTCTCCCTTTAGTAGTCGGTTAATGCCTCATTCCTAACGGACATGAATACGGACCGCTATAATTAACTATGTGTTAAGAAAGTATTCAACATTCATATGGCAACACTATTCAAACAAATCAAAACGTTAGTTAATGAAGCCTTTATAGTCTTCGGCTCAATAAAGAAGGCTATCTTTGAACACACCGCCTAATGCCGACAAGGCTTTTATAAAGAAAAAAACTAATTAGTGAGTAAACCACGCACCTAAACTATACAATAGAATGAAGGATGTCTCATTTAAATGTACATAAAACTAAAAAACACAGCTAAAGATATAAAAATCTAACAATTGTGACCATTTTACAACATCATATAAAACACCTCATTAACGGGAACATAAAATCAGTAGAAAAAAAATATTTCTTAATGTGCTATCAATACAATAGCATAGCATATTATTCCAACGTATTGTAAAGTTAATAAGTATTTACGTGAAATCTATACAATATAGTGAAACAAAGGTTTTATTAACCTTGTCAAATTAATTTATGCATATACGCGAAATAGCTTGATCAGTATAGTTTTTCTTTGTTTTTATAAAGAGGAAGTTTACGAATAATAACGCGTGTAAAAACCAATTAAATCTTTTGTAAACGGGAATTGCCACTTCAGATTACCTACTTTCAATAGGTTGATATTATTTTGGTGGTACGTAAATTGACTGTAGTGGTAAAAAAGAAACTTATATAGACTCGTATATCGAAACACAACCGGCAAAAAAATTATAAAAAAAATAAAAAAAATAGCAAAAGTTTGTACTCAGTCTAATTGAAGAAAAGCATGTCTGTATTATACGTAAGCAAAGTATTAATTAGCTTTAAATTTTAAAGTCAGCCTTAGAAGAAACCTTAAGCCTGTCTGATAAACATCGCAAGAAAATGCAGTACAAAGATACCCAAGGCAGTGGGCACCTAATCGGCAATAACAATCTCATATTTGAAAAACAAAAAGCCTAATACATTTCTCGAGCTGTCTTAGAACTTATTACGATAAAGTTGTTACCGGCTCCGGTCGAATAGACGTGGAATAAATCATGAGGTTTTTATAGAGGCGTCATCGGCCGCTGTCAGGATACTTCAAAGATAGCCGCTTTAAGGCTGCATTCGTACTACTGCAGATGGGATATGTGTTAAAGCCTCCACTGGGATCCATTATTTTTAACCAACATTAAGAGAGACGTTTCAAACAGTGAATTATATCTTTACTGATGTTAATATTCCTTAGCGAAAATGAAAGTTGAATGGGCATGTCCTATTTATTCAAAATCTGACAAAATACTTTACATTTCAATTATTCCTTCACGGAAATGTATAGAGGTACATAAGTGCTCATATACGATATAAGCACTTATGTAGTCCTAAATCCCTTCAAATAAAAGTTATTTTTAAAACTTGAGCACTCTAAAATACTACCAAATTTTGCTGGTCGCTTCTAAGAAACACTGGCTTAATGAAAACAAACTTTTAAGAGATATTTAATTTCTTTATCCTTTAATCCCTGTGCCCTTAAGGTGGATTGCTTTTTCAAATATCTAAAATGAATAAGACGATCAATGGAAATAATAATGTATCTACAATAATACTGTTTGAAGAAAATTTCATATTTTCTGTGCTACAAAACCAATGAAATTTTAAATAAACGTTAGGTGTTAATAGTATTAATTCAATTAATTATTCAATTTTCTGTTTTAAATGTCTAGAAAATTAAGCATAATACTTATAATTGTATATTTAGGAAATTTATCAGTTAGGTTCTTCTTCTTCAAGTGCCTCTCCATTACTGGAGGTCAGCAGTCAGTTTTTTGTAACGTTCCTTGTCCATGGCTAAACGGAACAGTGGTTCGACCGACTTGATGCCAGTCCACTCCCGTATGTTTCTGAGCCACGACTTCTTTCGCCTTCCAACACCTCTTTTTCCAGCAATTCAGTCAGTTAGGTTAGATATATATAATACAACCACTTTTTGAATGTAATAGCCAAATTAACATTGATTTACACGCAAGGCAAACATGATCAACCCATTCTCTCATTATGACAAGGGTTTGGCCATATTCCACCTCGCTGGCCATGTGCGGATTGGCAGACTTCCCACACCTTTTAGAACATTATGGACAACTCTGAGACATGCAGGTTTCCTCACCATGTTTTCCTTCACCGTTAAAGCAAGTGATATTTTAATTATAAAAACGCACATCGCTCAGAAAAGTTAGAAGTGCGTGCCCGGGTTCGAGCCCCTGACCTCTTATTAGGAGGCGCAAGTCCTAATTACTAGACTATATTACAGCTTGCGAACGGAAGGCAATACGTCAGTCTAATAACAACGTTAGAGTACGTTAAAAGAGAGATGGCGCTGTTCCGTTAATTCCTTACATATGTATTTTAAATTAAGATTTTCAAAGAAGAATATTTAATATGATATTATAGTAAAGTTTTGCTATAATATCGTGATCATTTAACTGGCTTTTGTTCACTGCTCATGCATAGTTAGTGCTCGCCTTAAACCGTAGTTATATGTAAGGATTAGAAATACTTAACCGTAATGACAACTAAGAAGGAAATAACACAATAGCAACAACCATTTAACTACAATGAAATATAAACCAGTAGCTTAAAACTTTGAGAGGTTATTGAACTCGTACTTGTTTGTCTGAAGGAGCAGAGATTATTATTTTTTTTATTTTACCCACAAAGAGACCGCCTGCATTGTGTAATGGCAAGTAAATGGCGGCATTTTGCCTAATGACTTGTAAACCATAATTACGTCTGTATTCCAAAGAATTATTTTACTATTCCTACTTCACACAATTGCTAGTATCTACCTGTTAATAATAAAATATAATATGCGGGCACCTGTATGCAATTATGGCATATCATGCGATCAAAACGCGCCATAAGTATGCATAATAAATGCTTCGACTTTAGTAAAAAGTGCTAACTAGTCCTGAAGTCCTGGTATAGAAACATTAATTATCAAGTTATTTCCCAGCATCTCTTATATATCTCTGATATCTATGTATCTATATACGTAGGTGAGTTTTTCATCTTATCGCTTCAGTTTTACATTTCGCTTACGTTTCATCAAAATAATAGACATTGAGAAGTACCTACCCAAGTAATGACCTATTTCATTAGTTAGCCGTTAGCATGGATATCATCACAATAGAAAAAACATTACAAGTACTTAGAAATAACATCTCATAAGATACAGTATACGTGAAATTTTAATTACAATTAAAAAACTATTTTAGAGATCGTCTACCGATAAAGACGTGCGCCTAGCGATTTAAAGATGAAGGTATGTCGCGTAGAAACCAATTAGAAGTATGTGTCTAAAAAATTGCCCCACCCCCAATTGATTTGGTTGATTATACAGTCTAAAATGGTTCAAGCAATCATCATATTTACCCCCAGGTGAGATGGTTGGGAATGGCTAACCTGTAGTGGAATAAAAATACCCTATCCTAGCCTGTCTAATTATATTATGTCTGTCGATCTATTTCTATGTAATTTTATGTTGTCAAACAAAAATAAAGACACATATTTTGTTATTTTAGTTGATAAATTGAATTACGATTTTTTTATTTTACGTAATTTATTATTTCCTAAAATACTGAATTTCCTAAATACTATCCTGTACTTAAATAAAAACAAATCAGCAAAATTTAAGAGAAAAATCAAGAAAACCTACGTAAAATTGAGCACGATTTTTTTTTGCAAATTGTGTCGAATGTACATTAGCCGAAGGAACTTCGTTCCTACCTGGTGACCCACGACACCACATCTTTTTTTTTTATAACATTTAACTAAAGCACTGTTTTCGGTAACTAGCGAAGCTTCCCGAAGCGTCAGACTCATAAATATCAGAAAGATAAATTCACATCTCCTGATCAAAGTCTCACTTATTAGACCACAGTCCAGTGTGCCAGAGAGTTTGCAAAACAGGCAATAATACACATATAATATAAATACACGGACTAAATTGCGGGAAATCTAAACTATTATGAATTATGTACACATATTAATGCAGAGTATAATGAATGTGGTCTGTAGATGTGCACTGGGTATGGACCGTGTACTTTCTTAAGTAATGTAAGATCGTTCCATTAGAAGATTAAGCAATGTCGCTCAGCATGTTTCAACGGTACATGCCAGCACCGAATATGTGCCGCCACACACGGTGTATCAAATGATGTTACAAAGAGGAAACTATGCGGTTCAGAGGTGTAATTACGGCATCATCTGTGATCATTACTAGGTGTACGTGGTGACGCGCCCACCCACCAACATCTACGTTTCGATGTGGCAATGAAAGCTCTTTTACTAGAGCTTTCATTGCTTAATATATTGCTCGAGATCGTTGATCGAGTGGTAAGCATGTTCGAATACGAACCTCTCTACTGGATTTAGTTCTAACAAGCGAGAAAAGTAAAGTAAAGCTTGTAAAGTCAACATCTCCTGAGGATGATCCGGTGTCTGGTCGAAACGTGCGTAGAAGTTCTAGTGGAAGATTTTGTGTGGTGTTATATTATACAAATCTCCCAGTTGTCGGCGGAATATAGCAAATTATACTTGCTGTTTTGTATTGTTTATCATGGACTTCCGCAAAGTAACGCCTGCTTCTATTGATTATTCTAGAATATAGTTTTTTGCATTCCACCAGAAGTGGGTCTTGATGGCAATCTCACCTGGTGGAAAGTGATGATGCTTTAAAACGGCAGCGGGCTTACTGTTAGGGTAATGGTCAACCCATACTCTATATCTACTCTAATTACGCGACATCGTGTCAGAACTCTAAATTGATTTGCGACACGTCTTTGTCGGTAGGGTGTTTTTTTTTTTAAATTAATTATTATTCAAAATACAAGAGAAACACAATTGCATTATAAACTTAACCATCCTCCAAAAAATTTGCGTTTATGAGGAGGACGATGGGTTCGTCTTAATAATATACTAAACTAAATAAATAGCCACGGCCGAAGCCGACCAGAACAGACTCGAACCGGGAATCGAACCCTTTAACTTTTTAATGCACACGTTCTCCTCCACAGATATTGACAAATTAGTTAAGTTTAGAATTCAACCCTCGACTTTAAAAAGTTAATTTTCATTTTTTTTTAATTTTAAAAATGTGCCAATTCGGTATTGGGCACAAACCTCTAAACTCCTTTTCGCATTTGATTGACATTTACAGCAACTGTCAATGTCATTAAAAGACAGATAAGATCTAGGATCTCTAAACTAAACTTTTAAGGGTACATTGAGGAGAAAGGCGGGAGACTTCGTATATAGCGGGCGCGGTTTATACACGCTCTTCTTGAATTAATGTTTGTTGGCTAATTTTGAAAAGGACTGGTGTTGGTTGTGTCGACAGTTTTGGTGTCGTTTGTGTAGTGGCTAGTTTTCTGAATGATTAACAGGTATTAATTTGGGAAAGGTTTGAGGGATCCGCGTCCGCAGAGTGCGACGTTTCCCGCCATTTCTCCCTAACTTCTACATTGCTATAAACTTGACATTGGCTAATCTGTGCAAAGCCATAAAACGAGAGAAAAAAAAGAGGGTACATAGCAATCGTTTTAGACTAGCCAATTAAGTTTATTCTTACACCATTATCATAGAACTTACGATACCGCCAAAAGATGTCGCTAATAATGTTTGAGGTAAGTATTCCCACGTAGGCGAAGAATCGCACTGGGAACACTGAATATGTCTACACGTTAATCCGTGTACGATTTACGACATCATTACGTACAGGCTTCGTTGTAATTTGCATATGCGACGGGAAGCGGTAAAAAGAGGTATTGTCGCGGGTGGCTTTGACGTACCGCTCTTACGGAAATGGTAAAATAATTATGATCGCCTGAGAGAATGTGTGAATACGTGAATGTTCTGTCATAGCTACACCATACACAACCACTTCTAGACAAAGTTATCCCTACATTAACAGTGACTCGGATCATGAATAATCCTCAAGTCCAGTTTTCAAATCCCCTCTCTCTTATATTAGGTATTAATTTGGGGGGTGGGAGGGTCTTGTAAAACGTACGTTACAAGGGCGGGAGGGGGAGTACTTAAACAACGTGTTACGTACATATATGCAATATCGAGGGCCCCCGATATCTGACGTCATTCGGACGTGGGTCTCATCCACTGTCACGGGGGCGCTCGGACTGATCGAGGTCCGAGTCTCACAGGAGACGCCGTAAGGGGGCGTTCCCCTAGATGTCGTCGAGCCCAAGTGCTCTTCTCTCAGGCTGAGCTTCATGCTCGCCAAAAAAGCTCGGTGACGCAGTAATAACGACTATGAAAAATATTATATGTACAGTAACACAGGCATTTTACTTTTATACTTTGTTTTCATCATAATTGTGACTTTAATGGTCACTTAATGTTACTTAACATGAGTTACATGGGGGGGAGGGAGGGTCTAAAATCTTCTAAAATTGCGTTACGTAATACTTGAATGAACCCCCTTAAAGAGGGGGATTAGGTCCAGCATTAGGGCTGGACCTAATCCCCCTCTTTAAGGGAGCGCGTTGACTACGATGATCTTGAAATGAATGAAAAACAATGTGTGCAGTTCACACGAGTAAGTAAATAAAACTTACAAAACTAAACTTAGAAAGATAAGACGAAAGCCTAGTATCAGTAATTCTCTCACAAACTAAATCAGTTTTTTGTTTTTATCCACCTTCATGGCGCAGTGCGTGCATTATAAAGTTCTAAAGGTCCTGGGTTCGATTCGCAGCTCGAGTCTGGTATGTTGAGAGGCTTTGGCCTTGGCTAGTTACCGTTACCGACAAAGACGTGTCGCAAAGCGATTTAGCGTTACGGCATGATGTCGCGTAGAAACCAATTAGGAGTGTGGTGTTACCATACCCCTTACAGGTCAGCCCGCTACCAACCTAGACTACATCGTCACTTACCACCAGGCGGGATATCTGTCAAGGGCTAACTTGTAGTGTATAAGTAAGATGTGGATCTCAGATGAATGTATTTTTTCAGTGTCAATTTTTCATATGTTTTAAATTACAATGTTACATAAGACGTCTTCAATTTAAATAAGTAATAAGTGTTCAAAGTTTACTAGAGAAAATTTCTCGTATCTCTCACGCAAAACAGACATTTGTAAAGAGCTTCCGTGTAACCTTTCTCTGTGCTATGGCATTGTTAACCCATAATATCATGGTTAGCGAAGGATATAGACTCATTATCGTAATTCTGTAATTATCTCATCAAACAAAAACGCTAGCATATTATGGTGAAAGGTTTGTTGATAACAGCTAGTTATCATCATTTCTCGTACGAGTATTTAGGTATTATAAATCCTTGTAGTCTATATTTGGAGGAGACGCGACCACCCATGGAGTCCCGAGTAATCGCTGCGGGCAAGGGGGAAACAATACTGAGATACGCGAATTTCAAACTCGGGACCGGTCATCGTCACACTAAATCATCGATCTCAGATACGGGTATCCAGTATCTTCTGACGAGATATTACTGATTGTTCGTTTACGTTCTTCTATCAGAAAGCGCTGCTGCACATAATATGAGCTTTGTATAAAAGCTAAAGGAATTTATAATTTATAGTGTACATTACACCTCTAACTTTTAGGAGTTATGTGCGTTTAAAAAAAAAAAAATTAAATATCACTTCAACGGTGAAGGAAAACATCGTGAGGAAACCTGCACGCCTGAGAGTTCTCAATAATGTTCTCAAAGGCGTGTGAAGTCTGCCAATCCGCACATGGCCAGCGTGGTGGACTATGGCCAAACTCTTCTCATATTGCGAGGAGACCCGTGCTCTGTAGTGAGCCAGTAATGGGTTGTTCATGATGACGATGATGATTACAAAATATAACACCACACTCATATTTACACCGTTTTCGCTGATTCGGAAGTAAATTATATATCGAGTATTTCGGGCCTGCATAAATATTAAATGCGCAATTGTCTCTCCATGCATAAATAACTGATAATAATATATTTTAGTTATGATATTTGTCGGCGCGAAGGAGTTATTAACTTCATTCAGCGGCGCCAAAAACCTTAAGGATTCAATAATTATCCACATTTAAACTCCTGATGATTTTGTTAACACAATTTAGACGGTAGCAATCAATTTTGTACAAGCATGCTTTGCTATAAATACGGGTGGTCGATGCCTTTCGGGGCTTCTCGCTCGAGACGTCGGACCGTTCGGGTCTCTTAATTATGGTCACAATAAAGTGTAATCCCGCAAGTTGTGGTTTTAATTACTATGAGCGAAAGTAAGCAAAAGTGTGACGTCCGCATTGCTGACGTCACTCTTACTAAAAATAACTCTGAAGGCTTTAACTCGTCATATTATATTTTTTAAGGTTTTTAGCTTTAGATTAATCTAAGGTTTATTTTAAGTTATATTTATAACTAAACTCGAGACCAGACTCGAGCCGGGAATCGAACCCAGGACCTCCAACTTTATAATGCGACAGCGCCACAGAGGTCGTCAAAAAACTTACTGTTTCACACTAGTAGCTACGAGTACAATCTAGTTTTCAAGAATTGCTCAATCTATCTGCTAGGGCCACTTTTACCAATCTGTACCGCGATACTCCGTGGTGAAATTGGGAGTACATAAAAACTGTCTTGGGAATACATTAAATCCCTTCTAGAGCCTTAATTATTTAATCAAGCTTACATCGTCAAGTAATTAAAAGTACCGACCTTACCCCACGCTATCTGGTACGTTTAATTATTCAGCTTCATGGCTTAAGGTTTGGCCAATGGAAAGAGAGAGAGAGCTTCTCTCCAACATCGACGAGACATCAAGTGTTTTATTCGTAAGCATTAAGAAGTATTTAACATGGGCTACCCAATATCAATGATCGGAATCAATCAATGTCTTTATTTAGGAATTCTAAAGTCTACTATAGAGTAGAGGTCTGAGGTACTAAAGATCGATACTATCGTATTGTAATTTTTTAATGTATCAATTTCGATAAATCGGTGTGATTCAAGTGACGTTGTAGTCATCTATTATTTTCTTACTATTAGTCTAGTTAGATTTTGCATAGTGCGTATATACCTGTATATATTCCTTATTCGTTATTATAAACACAAGGTTACTTTTCTGTTCTTTTGTAACAAGTTCTTTTTTTTTGTTGTTTGTTAATCTAAAAAATTTGCATATTATTATTAGCGACATATTAGCGTCGACTTAAGTTATTAGGCATGCTGTAGTTACCTCTAAATTGATTTATATGTATATCCTAGCAGTTAAGGTTTTTAAAATGTTTATTTCTTTTGCATATAATTCTGTTGGTGACGCTTTGAATAAATAAAAATAAATAAATTAGTGCCAAAAGTAATTCACACGTAACTCATTACATTAACTCCTATATACATTTTTACTCTTCGAATATCAGCGTATACTTAAATAAGCCAGTTGTATTGCTGTTTAAAAATACTATGACATTTTTTGATACTCTTGCAAAACTTATTTTTATATACATACATCTGTTTTACGCTTTCGTTCACATTCTCCGTATGTTTTCATGGTATAAGGTTCTAAAATAATCCTGTGGGGAAATTTACGAGGTCTTTGTACGAGGTTTGAATCTAACTCCTTTGCGAATTTTATCCAATTCTGTTTAGCGGTTTAGGCGTCAGCAGGTGTTGTTTATACACTACAAGTTAGCCCTTGATGGCTATCTCACCTAGTGGTAAGTGATGATACAGTTTAGGATGGTAGCGGGCTAGCCTGTTAGGGGTATGGTAAACCCACACTCCTAACCGTTTTCTACGCGACATCGCACCGGAACGCTTAATCGCTTGGCGACACGCGATAGGGTGGTAACGAGCGACGGCCGAAGCCTCCCACCAGACCAGACTCGAGCCTGGAATCGAACCCAGGACATACAACTTTATCATGAAACAGCGTACGCACTGCATCACGGAGGTAGTCAAAAACAGGTAACAGGAATTCATAAAGATAACGGAGTATCTCAAATCATCAAAAAAAAGAGCCGTTCTTTCGCAACGTTCACACGCCTATAACGAAACGGATGTCGCCCTCCAGGAAATCACCCATTCAGATGCTCTATTGACTAAGTGCTAAATCACTACAAGTACGCTCCACGTGTATTATGGCTGATGACCCTACAATATTGCTGATCCGAGTTAAGAGTAGCAACGTCACCGGTACGTGATTATTTTGGCAAACTAGTGTGTTTAGTGTGGGAACGGAATATACCACTTGAACTCATTCGTACAGCCTGTACACACGTAATTTATATTCGGTGCGGTGGCTTATATGAACATAAGCTGTTATACATACAACACACACGTACACACACTCACACACACTTAAACAATGTAGTACTGTGAATATACTAGTATATTGTTCTGTGTGAGTGTTATGTTAGCATTATTATTTCTTCATGTCCGACTTGTTAAATTAATATATAACCTTATTTGAGCTTATTACATAAAGCCTTATTTAAAATTAAACTATTAACCATACCACTTCGTTATACCACTTCGTTCGTTTGGGACAGCTTGAGCAATACATCTGTCCCACGGAAAGCTGTTAAAACTTCCGGAATGAAAAGGAACGTCTGAGCTACACCAGAGACACATTAAACACTAGACTATAATTTTTGTAAACGTTATATTTTATCCAGAACCTACGGCAAATTACGGCAAAACGGCTGGACGATTTCCCGTAATATAATAATAAACATTCGTCCATCCATCGTATAACATGAACCTTTTAATTGTACTAATCCTATTATTTATCTATTAACTATACTAATCCTTAGTTTTCTCGGTTAGTATACCTATGTAAGCATTTTTTTATTTATTTAATTAAGGGCAACCAACAGGCTACAGAACACTAAAAACTATAAAAATATATAAGAAAAGGTATATATAATAAATATATATAACAATTCTGCAGACCCACTTAAAGGTTGCCGCAACATGCTTAAAAAAACGCATACAAAAACATACTATATATATATATATATATATATATATATATATATATATATATATATATATATTAAACAAACAAAGCTATAAAAAGTTATATTAAAAAGAATAAGAATTAATTACCCATATGACGACAAGATATGCTTTTGTACATCTAAATCTACAATCTTACTCATATTATTATGGGTTGTTAACATCCTTTTATATATTTATTTATTTATTTGCTTTCATATCTTACAGACATGAGACCCGGTCAGGGCATTGCAAACAGTACAATTTTAATACATTTTTGATACACATTCTAATATTAAACAATTCAATAAAAAAATAATTAAAAATAATAACAAGAATAATAATTCAATTGGTCAATGTTATGATAGTCAAAATTAAAATAATTAAAAATTATTACAATTATTATAAATCTAATTAAAATTAAAATTATTGTAATTGACTTGAAAAAATGCAAGGGTGTGAGAGGAGCGTGTTATTGAGGTTTACTTAAATTGTTAAGAATTCTTGAATGTTATAAATACACTTTCCCACTCCTCTCTTAACAGGCGCAGAAATACCTAAATTAGTTTTACTGATATCAGCTTTGAATGCACGTTGAAAGTATTATTGAAGAGACAACGGCTTAACTTTTTTTTATACATCACAAGTTAGCCCTTGACTGCAATCTCACCTGATGGTAAGTGATGATGCAGTCTAAGATGGCAGCGGGCTTATGGTATACCTATACTCACGGAAGGGTATGGTAAACCTATACTCCCAATTGGTTTCTACGCGACATCGTAACGGAACGCTAAATCGCTCGGCATCACGTCCTTGACATTAGGGTGACGGCCGAAGCCGCCTACTAGCCAGACTCGAGCCGGGAATCGAACCCAGAACTTCCAACTTTATAATACGACAGTGCCAGCACTGCGCCACTTGTCATGAGGCGCACCAAATGTTCCTGACGCTTTGGACGGAGTTAGGAGACCTCTATCATATGGCCCCGGTAGAGAGTCTGTCTCGGCGAACGCCGCTGGCTGGGTTGCGGACGAGTGCGCGAACGTTCCTGTGGGTCGTAACCCAGCCATCAACCAGCCAACCAAACCAACCAACACCACATGGAAACCAAAATACTTAGTTTATCCGACCTCCCCGTTATCCCAAACGTCGCCTAAACCGAGGTTCGGCCTCAAAGAAGGCGCCCTTAGGCAGACGTTCCCTTAGTTTCTTCGAGCCTCAAATTTTCTTCTGGCAGCTTCCGAAGCTCGCCAAACAGCCCGGTTACGCTGTGGCAACCAATAGGGTTAGCACAGCTAATAGACAGTGCGAAAAAAACACTTAGTTTATTTCGCACGAATACGTATGTACTTTTATTTTTATTTTTATTTTTATTTTATTTTATTCATTTATTTGTTATGTTTAGTTTTAAACTTTATTTTGCATTCCCAAAGCAAGTTCGTTTTCCAAACAATTTATATAAATCGCACGAATGAGCGAGGTGGTGACTTGATAATTAATTAAAGGATTCATTCGTATAGAATACTAATGTTAAGTAGGTACCATATATTCTCGACTCGATATGTATGTCGCGATGTATTGTTTTCTTACATGACTTACACTTAATTCGAACAATATTTTCGTTAGTATTAGTGTAAAGAATTGCAATTAAAAATGTTAAAAAATAACGAAAAGAATTGTTTTCCTTAATTTTATTTACATAGCCTTTTTGCTTTCATTTTATTTTTAAAATAAACTTTATATTTAATAAAATAACTGGTAATTCGTTAATCTAATGACTGAAGTTTTTTCTTAATACATTACAAGTTAACCTTGACGGCTATCTCACCTGGTGGTAAGTGATAATGCAATCTAGGATGATAGCGGGCTAACCTGTTAGGGGTATGGTAAGCCCATACTCTTAATTGATTTACTGCATTCTGTGCTCAAACTTAGACATTAAAAGGCTATCTAAGCCAAATGTTATCGAAATATTAGGTGGGAAAGGGTAATAGACAAGCAGACTTACTTTTATGTTTATATTGGTATGGATATGTTATGCCTATCTACTATTCTCTATATTTTATGAATAACTAGCAGTTACCCGCGATTTCACCACCACGCTAGTTAAGGGAGTAACCTAATGTTATTTAGCATGATATGAGCCTCGTATCTTACAAATACGCGTAAACTCACCCGTACGTTCAATTTAATTTTTTAAGTATATATTTTCGAATAGCGTACGTTACGTTTTTTATATTATGTTCGTCATTGACTATTACAATAGGTTTATTATTTTTGGGGATAACGAACGGTTAGTGGAAGAAATGTCAACATAAATAAAAACAAGTAATTAGAAAACAGAAAAATTTATTGGAAATTTAGAAAATAAATACAACCTGGAAATCCTTAAAAAATATTTTATGAAAACGAAACAAATGCAACAAATCCTTATACATCTAATGCTTAACTAATTAAATAAATAATTAATTCTATGTTAAAAACTACAATACTTTGTACGATTACCATATTCGATGCTAAACATAATATTTACAATTTCCAATTTATTCTAATAATCTCACTTTGGTAAACTGTGGTTAATAGGGTTTTTATTTTAACATAAATAAATGAAACAATAAATTAGAGTAATAAAGTCGACATACATGGCACTAAAAGATGACAAAAAATGTATTTAAGTCTGCATAATAGGGTCTTTGCAAACAGATCAGTGTCCGTCCGTATTCTGTCAGTGCTGACAGTGAATATGATTAAGGGCGATAAAAATGTATATGATCTCCTTCACACAAATAAGACATCGGTACCTTTGTCAAACGCACGTTCCGAGGCTACCATATATCTTTTTAATAATATAGATATTATAATTTAAGTTAACAATGTAACGAAACATGATCACACCATTCTGATTGGTTTTCACTGTGAATCCAAATAATTCCAAAAATTGTATACGCTTTATAATGGAAATTAATTTTACAACTGTATCAGGCAAGAATTTTATAGTTACTTAGGCAAAATTAAAAAAAAAAACAATTTACAGAGAAATTGTAAGCTGTACGTAACTTGTCAAGACTTATACAAAAAAACCTATATATTTTCATGAATTTACGTTAAAATATTTATTAGAATATAAAACTAAAATACGATACAAATATTCGTTAACTATTTCCTACTTATTACGAAATTAATACACTTAAAACACCGACTGACAAGGCCAGTCAACTATCTAAATTCTAAACATTATCAATGCACTCATACACACGTAAACACAAATCACAATACACACACATATACATTACATATTCATACATATCTTATAAAGGAAATTAAATTTCGATATACCCACAATATATGAAACAAAAAGTTGTTTGTAAACCAGTGACGTGATCGGGGTTGATAGGTACAATTATTTATTAGACACATCAAAAAGTTGTTCACAAACTACTTAAGAGGTATACAACAATTGCTACAAAATAGTACAAATAGTATAATAGTGGTTTTCGATATATTTGTTAAGTTTAGGTATTTGTACTATTATGTATTCCGGGGTGTTTGCACGTTACGGGAAACGCCACAAATGTACCCGAAAATAATTAAACACATAGATTTGTGGCATGAATATTAAACATAATATAAAACTTAACTTAACTCTAACAACTAAGGAAGATAAATAAATTAATATTAAAAACAAACGCGATTGCGTACTTGTACACTTGTTATTAGCTGATCTTTAAATTTCACCAAAAAAAAATCTTGTAAATTGACTCACATTTAATTCGAATGGAAATGCGTTTTTTTATTCCAATACAATTTAGCCCTTGACTGCACTATACCTGCTAGTAAGTCATCATGCAGTCTGAGATATTCGCAGGCTAACCTGTAAGGAGTATTCAAGTTACTTTAAACCCATACTACTAATCGGTTTTAAGCGGCAACGCTTAATCGCTAGCCGGCACGTTAATGTTGGTAGGAACTAGCAATGACTGAATCCCAACTAAAAGACATTGTGAAAATAAAATCGGCAAACTTATGGGTAAATTTGTCTAACGAGCTGTTAGAAATACTTACCCATAAGTTTATAGTCAAATTGCAAATTTTACGATAAGTTTATAGCCGTCAATATAAACTATTTTCTTACA
Source organism: Lasiommata megera (assembly GCA_928268935.1). NCBI lineage: Eukaryota > Metazoa > Arthropoda > Insecta > Lepidoptera > Nymphalidae > Lasiommata > Lasiommata megera. Next base: position 11,076,699 of record OV743326.1, read on the forward strand.
CAATCGTAATCTGCACTCGTAATCTGCAAACGTTTCTAGTATATAACAAACGTATCATCAAAGCTCGCGTTCATGTTGTATGGATTTGTCAAATTATATCCTACAGTCATATATATACAAAATGACAGATTAAATCTTTAAAACATTTGTAGGTAGTTTGTATAAAAATTTAACCTAAGACCACTTTAAGTTGAAACTTAACTCACTCAATTCGACATCGTTAACGGGGTTACCTTAAGCTGTCAATTTAGTTGGGAGCTGTCAGTTTTACGCTAGTGTAGTTACGTTTGTTGAGGACACAAAAGTTTTTGAACGCAAACACAAGGTCGCACGTACATATATGTCGGTAAGTATTAAAATACTTCGTTCATTCGTGACTGGCATTACGCATGCTGGCGACATGATTCTAGCGATAGAACATTAGTAAGCATTTGTTTGTGAGATGCATACGAAAAGCATGCATGCAACTGTGTACTGTACTGAATTTTAAACCTACTAAAATACAGACGAAATTAAAAACCAATACATATTGCTATTTAATTTGATTAATAAATTTATATTTGATTTAACGGACACGCACCTGTAACTTTTCGGAGTTATGTGCGTTTTTAAACAATTAAAATGTCACTTACTTCAACGGTGAAGGAAAACATCGTGAGGAAACCTGCATGACTGAGAGTTCTCTATAATGTTCTAAAAGGCGTGTGAAGTCTGCCAATCCGCACATGGCCAGCGTGGTGGACTATGGCCAAACCCTGCTCACACTGAGAGGAGACCTGTGCTCTGAAGTGAGATGGTAATGGGTTGATCATGATAATAACTAATTATTATCCCATAAAAGCACGCGGTAACCATTCCCGCGGGTTTTTTTAACTAACTTACCAATCTTATCTATATGAGAGGCTTAACACCTTGGTACGTGATGTGATATAGACATTTTGATATACAGATCTTAGCGAAATTCTGCATATTGACAGCTCGCATCAGAGTTAGATATTATGGATTGAACATAAATAGGATAAATTTTATACCTGAATACAAAAAAAAACCCTTGGGAGCTTTAATAAACTGATATTAATATTTGTTTTACACTATGAACCCTTTATGATACAAATCTCCATTAAATAGTCTGTTATTTTTCTTTGCATATTTTTATCTGTCATTTTCGGCATACATTTTTGATTGAATGGTTAGACTATATATTTACTAAGAACTTTGAAAAATACGAGGGTATATACATACAAGAAAACAAATATAGACCGCTAATATAACCTAGTTCGTTAAAAAGACGCTATAAGATTGACGATCACAAATTAAAAAACAAAAAAATAGATTTGTAGTATCTATTCTTTGTTTTTTAACAAAAAAAACGTTCTTGTTGTGTAGGTATACGGAGAACAAACTATTTGGTTATAAAACTCGAACACACTTTTTGTTGAACGTATCAGTTTACATTACAACAATCTGAGAGGAACATAAACAAAATATTACTTAGTAGGAAAGGGTCCAAGACCTTCCAAGGATTTAGATGCGAATATAAAGTTGGATTAGGCAATGATTTTTTACTGTAATTACTGGCCAAAAAAATATATAATACGTAGATTTTTCATTATATTACCGTTTGTATATCAATCGTAGAGTCGTTTTCAAATATCGAAACACACTAACATCACAGTAATTTAAAACGTATCTACCTAGTGTCTAGTTCCAAATTCGTCTAATAAATAGTACGGAAATTGCGACTCTAATTTGAAACAATAAGGTCCATTTTACTTTGGCGTTATAGTTTTTGGATACTCGAAAGCGGCCCCACGATTGCAAGTTTCGCAAATCTTATATTAAGACTAAATTGAAATTGACATTATTACTAGCCCTTTTCGCATGAACCCTAATGAACCTAAAGGTACTAACAACTACTTGAATAGGCTATATTATGCCGGTGTAAGGTTTTTTTAAATCAGATACTTCCAACTATGACGCAAGCACTTGTAGTCCTATTTATTTGATTTATTTACCGACAAAGACGTGTTACCAAGCGATTTAGCGTTCCGGCACGATATCACGTAGAAACCAATTAGGATTATGGGTTTACCATGCCTCTAACAGGTAAGCCCGCTACCATGTTAGACCGCATCATCACTTACCATCAGGTGAGATACCGTCAAGTGCTAACTTGTGATGTATAAACGAAAATATTAAGACAAGATATATTTTTAACAATATCTTATATTGTTAAAAATATAGTCATTGTTTTTATAGTGTAAATTTTACGGAACTTTATAAGAGAGTTGGGTTTCGTATTTGACTGTTTATAAGACCTTGCTTGGCCTAAACCGGTTCTGAACCTCTTCATTACGTGACCACAAACGTAAAGACAGTTATACACATGCAAAAGAAAACCTGTTTGCTACTAGACACTAGTACTTAATGGCTTCTTTACTATAAAGCTACAATTCAAAGATTCAAATTCAAATTTCAAAATAATCTTTATTCAAATAGTCCTTAAAAAGGCACTTTTGACGCGTCAATAATTTATTTAACGATTGTTTTAACAGTAAAATTAACAGTACTTGCGTATTCATAAATAAGCAATTAAACACTTTGCCAGAGTAAGATGTTAAATATTAATTTAAAAAAGACAAATGATAAGACGCCAAACAAAGGTAGCTAAATTGCGATTAAGTTTAGATTAAAAAGAAAACCTATCCGCAATCCAAATGTTTTTTAAATAATGAAATAATAAGTGTTACACGATAAAAAAATGATACAAAATGAGTGATCTAGATCGCAAGCCTTTATTGTCTGCCTTTCACGTCACAATTTAAATAACAAAGTGTGGAGTTTTTACTACTTATTTTATTTAGGACACTACAAGTTAGCCCTTGACGGCTATCTCACCTGGTGAAAAGTGATGATGCAGTCTAGAATGGTAGCGGGCTAACCTGTTAGGGGTATGGTAAATCCACACTCCCAATTGGTTCTTACGCGACATCGTACCCGAACCTTAAATCGCTTTGCGACACGTTTTTGTTGGTAATTTAATGGTGTGACAGTTAACTTTAATTTGTATTAAATCGAAAAGATAGATGGCGCTCTTTCTACTTCATATAAGTAGAAGTTATCTTTCACGCAACGAATAAGTAGATTTTTTTTTTCGGACTGTCTATCAGCTGTACAAACCCTATTGGTTGCCACAGCGTAACCAGGCTGTTTGGCGAGCTTTGGAAAGAAGCTCTGCAAGAAGAAATTTTGAGCCCTAGGGCTCGAAGTAAATAAGGGAACGACTGCCTAAGGGCGCCTCCTTTGAGGCCGAACCTCGGCTTAGCCGACGTTTGGGATAACGGGGGGGTCGGACGGTGAATAAGTGGAAAATCAGACACTAGGCACTGTGGTTAACGTCATATCCGGGATTCTAAATCAGCGTGACTGAGTTCTAGGATGCAAGATGTGTACCAAGCCTAACGTGCAAAGAAACCACGATTTTAACTCCTCTCCGCGAGTCTTCCTGGAAATATCACGACTTGTATATTTCACGGTGTATTTTAAATTAAGATCGCCATTTATATCAGCATTATAGTAAAAACAAAGGTTAGAATCGTGAAACACGTATATCATATCGCGTATCGAAAGAAATAACAACACATTTTAAAGCATTCAACAATGGCAATACACTGACTGAAAATTCACTAAATCATCATTATCATGAACAACACATTATCGGCTCACTACAGAGCACGGGTCTCCTCTCAATATGAGAAGGGTTTGGCCATAGTCCACCACGCTGGCCATGTGCGGATTGGCAGACTTCACACGACTTCGAGAATTATGGAGAACACTCAGGCGTGCAGGTTTCCTCGCGATGTTTTCCTTCACCGTTGAAGCAAGTGATATTTTAATTGCTTAAAAACGCACATAACTCCGAAAAGTTAGAGGTGCGTGCCCGGATTCGAACCGCCGACCTCTGATTGGGAGGCAGACGCCCTAACAACTAGGCTATCACCGCTTATATTTTACTGTAATTTATGGTTCAGTCTACGGAATACCTTTGTAAACTCAAAAAATTAAAAAGCTATTTCCCGAGTTTCGACCACGGTTGTTTTGATATTTTCAAATGTCTTAGGATACATCTATCCTTCCAAAATGAAATTTGGACTACGTTGTAGTGGCAGACAAACAGAGCTATTTTATATTATTATTTATATTTTATTTTTTTAGAATTTCTAGTATCAATATGGAAAAGACCAAAAATTGTATGCGTAATATATCATGTTAGAGGTCATATTATTAATTTAATATTTGTATTACGAATATAAACTGTCATTTAAGACGTACGAGTGTTCATTTTAAAGAAGAGACAACTTCGGTTTTCGAACGTAAATGAAGGAAAAAAAGAGTGGGAACTAGCGGCGGCGTTTTGGAAAGACGTGGTAAAAGCGCGGTTGGTTTTTTACAAATTGATAATTATTTAAGTTAATTTCAAAAATACATAGTTGTTTATTGTCAAGATGATAAAATAATAAAAAAAGAAGACGAATTTGTTATAATTTCAAACAATCGTTAACAATCGATTCCTACGAAAGAATGAAAATTGTTGATGGATATTTAGCTCAATTGATAAAAGGCAACATTTTAACTTAGGCGGTTTATTGAAAAGGATATTAATATATTAATCAAGGATTGGCAGACTACCAGTTTCTACGCAGACCCACGCAACAAGTTACAAGACCCACCCACCAGCTCAAATAATGTACACTACCGTCAAGAGTCTATTTACGGTTAACGTTGATGATAAACTAATAAAACAAAAGAAAATGACAGCAACCGCAAATTTATTTATCTCTAAACAACGGGGCACTTATTTCTTCGTTGATAAATTTTATTAAGAAGTCTATCAATCAACATTTTCTGATAACATTCGCTGTTCGTTTCTTTCAGTGAGCTCGTGAAACTCTCTTTTTATTTACTGTTATCTGAACCAGCCAGATACAAATAGTACAAGCCAAAAAGTTATAACTCTGTACAAACTATTTGCGAAAATACTTTTTCCCCACCTAATAGTTTTCAAAAGCTTCTCTACCTAATTAACGTGATCCTAGTAAAGTGAATATCACCACCATCCAAAGAATGTATGGGTATATTCAGAAAACGATTTAATGACATCGAGCTATTTCATAACGGACTGTATAAATTAAGGCCGACATCATGGGAGGATGTCAGAGAAAATAAATCTTAGAAATAATATAAAAAGTTGCTGGCAACTGCACTGAAAGGCGATTAGTGTTTCGCCCGCAGGAATTAGCCACTCCAGACATCCACTTCCTCGTTTCTGGTTAATCGTTTGACTTTATGATTACATTCTTTTTTGATCTAAATGAGTTTGATGCTGATCACACACTTATTTATGCATCGCCATCGCACGCTGTAATCAGCAATTTTTCAATGCTATTCGAATAACGATAAATAATAAATGGATATATCTTTATGCTAGTTCAAACTGTGTACCTTTTGTGTGTGTTTATGGATATAAAGCATAAGCACCTAGATCAGCTTCCGTATATTATAAAGTTTCCGAAAGTTACTAACCAGTGCCTTTCAAATCGTGTTATTAATTTATCGACGATCTTTCGGCAATTGTTGGTCTAATTACAGAATGCAGATGATGAAGAAACCCTGGAAGCTGTAGTTTCAATATAGATATTATCATCATGAGAAAAGCTAAATTGTCGAAGTTTTGAATTTGCATGTCATTTTTGTAATTTCCTTTATAAAAATTGGCAAAACCATAAAATTGCTCTTTTATATACAGCTTCTGTGGCCTGTTTGCGTTCAGCTTACGTGATGGAAAGTTAATAGGTATATTTTCAACTGTATGTCAAATCGCCTTGCGGACCAAGCTCTAGTTCCTTGGTGAAGGAATAACCGGTCGTAAAGACAATTCCGTTTTGTTATTATTTGCGCGTGCGGCCTATTGAGTAATTAGTATGCGATCAGCTTACGAGATGAAGTGCATTGATGTACATTCATCTGTTTGTAAAGGCACGTTACCGCGCCAAGCTCAAGTTACCTATTGGGCCAATGAAAAGCCGACTGTGAATTGATTTTAATATCATAGGCGGGTGCGCTGTGCATAGGGATTGGTGATTAGTATGCGATCAGCTTACGAGATGGAGAGTGGGTGAGTGTATATTCATCTGTTTGACAAGTCGCGTTACCGCGCCAAGCTGTAGATCAATCGGCGTGGCGCCGCGGCAGGAACAACCCTGCATTTGTCACCGGACCACCGGCGCCGCCGCTGTATTTATAGCGGGGCGCGATGCCCGCGCATGCGCCCGTGGGCGGCTGTGGCGTTCACCATGAACTTTATTCGGATAACTATTACGTTACGGGCGAAATCCCAAAGGAGCACAATGTCTCACCCGGCCAAGTTTGTTGTGGTCTTCTTCTAGACCAGGCTGCGTTTGGAACCCTCATAACATTATTAAGTTTGCGAATGTAGTTATCACCGTTAAATCGCTACTATGTAAATTATTGGCGCGTCAGAAGTGCCTATTAAAGGACTATTTGAATAAAGATTTTTTTTCGGACTGTATATTAGCTGTACTAACCCCATTGGTTGCCACAGCGTTACCGGGCTGTTTGGCGAGCTTCGAAAAGAAGCTCTGCCAGAAGAAATTTTGAGCCCTAGGGCTCAAAGAAACTAAGGGAACGACTGCCTACGGGCGCCTCCTTTGAGGCCGAACCTCGGCTTAGGCGACGTTTGGGATAACGGGGGGTCGGACAGTAAAGATTATTCGAAATCTACACTAACTAGGGTATTTTCAGAGCTACTGGACAAAATAATTTATCATCCTCGCCTATTGATAACCCACTGCTGGGCACAATCTCTGATAGGAGGGAGGGATTTGCAGTGCCTTAATTTTGTGATTTTATTAACAGGCTATTCCCGGTCAAAGTAAGTACAATTGTATCTGCGATTGTCGAAATCACTGTTTATTTCACAAACTTTTGGAAATTTTGTAACCTTGATTCTAAGTGTTTATATAAATGCAGGTGAAACCTACCTATGACTTATTAGGATAGAGAATTTTACTTTGATTTTCAAAACGATGACCATAGATGAATTTTAATTGATCAATGTAATTTCCAATTGCATAAATATTCGACGTAATTTTGAAAGCAATCGCATTCCTACTCTACCTAAAAGCTCTGCGCTAAGTCAACCCTACCTGGTAAGTATCGACTAAGCATACACTGCGAACTTTACCCGTAACTTCAGTAAAGTCCTGTTTTCTCTTTGCCCCTAACATAATCTATACAAATAAATAAAATTGGAGTGTCTTTTTGTAATATTGAAATAACCGTTTTTTACTACATGCATATGAATATGTATACGGTACATACACCAAAATAACATTTTTTACAATTTTTGCCTGTCTGTCTGTCTGTTTGTTCCGGCTAATCTCTGAAATAGCTGGACTGGTTTTTACGGGACTTTTATTGGCAGGTAGCTGATGTAATAAAGAGTAACTTAGGCTACTTCTATTTTAGAAAAAGTCTTTTATTTTAGAAAAATAAAGTAATGTTGCAATGTCCAAGTACTGTAATAATTTCAAGGTCGTCTGTCGTAGTTTAGTAATCCATTGCTTCGTGATTGGAAGACAAACAAACACACTTTCACACATTAACTCAACGCAGACGAAGTCGCGGGCATCAGCTAGTAATCAAATAAGAACACGTAAACCCAAACACACTTCACCTAGATACAACATTCTTACATATCAATCCCTTGCAAATCCTCCATTTAAAACGCTAAAATGCTAATAACTATCATACATATATACAAAAACTTACATAAAACCTTCGTTTAACTAGATTAACATATGAGGTAGACCTCGAAGCTTTTTGTCACGTGTTGTACTTCGATGAAATTAGAGTACAAAGTAAAAATAAGACGCTCGATGTAGAGATGGTATTGGTTGAAGACACCACCACCTCTTGCTGGTGGTGTTTCCTATGCCTATCTTCGTAGCCTCTCTCATGGTTCTTTGTATGGTTCTTTGAATGTTTGTGGAAGCACAATCTTGCCAGATTGTTCTGCATCTTGGGGCAGTCGTAATCTTCGTTGCCGTCACAATGACAGGCTTGCAATGCGGCGGCTTTGTCCTGCTTCCTGAGAATTTGTATCGAGTTAAGGCACTTGTTGGAGCACTTCCTACCGCGGTACACTGATCTGCATAGATCCTTGTAGTACCTAAGTGCTGTGGCACACTGCGCGTCTGCTAGGCAGATGAGTTGCGAGAGGCGGCAGGAGGCTGTGGCGTTGGCCGCGCCCCTCAACACCTGCGGCCGACAGACGTCGATCCTTTGCTTTGCTTCCAGGCAGTACTCGTCTTCACATTGACACTGTAACAGAGAATAGAAAGTTAAACACCGGTCAGTGGCGAAATGCTTTGTAGAACAGCTAAGGAAGCTTTCGCTTGGCTGTTTAAGGGTACAGAAGGCTGTATTAATTGATACGGCGCGTATAGTGAGAATGCGGTGATAGCCTAATGCGGTGTTAGGGCGTCAGCGTCAGAGGTCGGCGGTTCGAATCCGGGTACGCACCTCTAACTTTTCGGAGTTATGTGCGTTTTAAAAAAATTAAAATAGCACTTGCTTCAACGGTGAAGGAAAACATCGTGAAGAAACCTGCACGCCTGAGAGTTCTCCATAATGTTCTCAAAGGCGTATGAAGTCTGCCAATCCGCACACGGCCAGCGTGGTGGACTATGGCCAAGCCCTTCTCATATTGAGAGGAGATCCGTGCTCTGTAGTGAGCCAGTAATGGGTTGATCATGATGATGATGATGTATAGTGAGAAGGTTTCTCAATCTGAAGCTTTATCCACTTGTTGCTTGGATTTACCCCGCAACAAAAGAAATCATTTTCATATAAGTTTTAGGAATTATTGTTTTTGTTTTATTTTATAAACATTATTAAAAATTGAATGACATTATAATAATAATGATAATCATTTATTTGCCAGGATATATGTACAATATTCAAATGCAATGTAAGTCAGTTTAGAGGCCATTCTAAATTAATAGTGTGTAAATTTTATATAAATTATTAAAATTATGAAAATATTAAATTTCCATTCAAATTAAAATAAATATTAGATGTCAAAAAAATTGATACAGTTTCACATTAAAATTAAGTAGTCTTAAGCATATTGTTCAGTTTTTCCTTAAACATAAGTATTTCAATTAAAATTTTCGAAGTCTTCGGGTAGCTTATTGAACAATTTTATAGCCAGACCGCAAGAACTTTTCAAGTATATAAAACATTATACCGGTATAGATATAGCGATTGATGTGACCAAGATGGAACAACGCCAATCCGACAATGTTTTGAACATACAAAATCAATTACTACATACTAAACCTCGAGATCCTAAGGGGTGGTTTAAGCGACCGTGGAGGTCCGGTTTCCTTTCTAATAACTTCCCTCCGTGCCTAAGAAAGCACGTTGATCATATCAGAAATAACCGCTTTTGATTTGGGTTTAACCGGCTCATAGTGATTTTAATTTTAAACAAAATTAATTGGGACCGGACTACACAAAACCGCTCTTTAACCGGATCACGTGTTCATAAAAACTTCGAGTGAACGCCTCCGTGCCCCGCCCACTTCCCTCATTGTAAGGTACCTACTTCCTACCCGGTATCCGGTAAGGAAATAACCGGGCTAAAACCTTGCTACAAAATTAAGTTTTTTATTACATATGAGTTATAGGTAGGGCAGGGACAATTTCTATATATTGTAAATCCTAATCGATTTAAACAATAAAATTTTACCTTATCTTATATACTTTTCACAATTCTATGAAACTTTGTAAATTAGTACAGTATTTTATAAAGCATCGGATGAATAAATCTGTTCGTAATTGTATTTCTTGAAAGATTAATGTCATAGGTTTTATCTGTTGGAATTCAATACTGAAATTCCACGAGCATGTTTGGAATGTGAATCTGTGAATATTTCACAACATTTGCTATTAAAATGGAGAGAAACAGAGCTTTACGAAAGATGTGGGAAGTCGTAAATTTTGCCCTACAATAATAACATCAGTAAAAACTTTACGGTGTCAGAATATCCCAACAGCTGACATTTTTACAGCTCTGCCATGACGATTCTATAAAATGTGACATTCTTTTTTTTTTAATTTTTTATTCACTACAAGTTAGCCCTTGACGGCAATCTCACCTGATGGTAAGTGATGATGCAGTGCAATAAGGTAGCGGGCTAACCTGTTAGGACTATGGTCATCCCACGCTCCTTATTGGTTTCTACGTGACATCGTACCGGAACGCTAAATCGCCTGGCGACACGTCTTCGTCGGTAGAGTGGTAACTAGCCACGGCCGAAGCCACCCACCAGACAAAATAACAATCATGTTTTATTAAAACGTCTACAGAACACGTTCTGCGTTCTACCTATTATTGTTAGAGGTAGGTATAGAGGTAGGTAGAGGTAACATATCAGCATTCGTTCCAGTCAGATTAGCGACAGCACGAACGCGCGCAGCTGTGAAAAGCTGTATTTAAATAATCCTTATTACCAATACACTTAGTTCTAGATTCCAATAACCGTGGTTTTGAAGAACTAATTTGAAAAGATGGACGAAACATTCAAGTTATTCGAACATTCGCTATGGAACTAATTAACCTCTTTTGACGGTAACGTTTAATTAAATGCCGATTTATAGTCCTGTATGTCGATGGTACAGATAAATAAAAGAGTAGCCCCCGTCTTACGCTATATTTTTTGTGGGGAGGCGGCAGCTAGTGTTGCCAGATGTCCAATTTTGTTGGGACGTCCCGATTTCAGGGAGCTTGACAGCTTGCACGTTGCGTGTCGAGTCAGTATCGAGTGGCGCAAAAAATTGCATACATTTGGTAGTTTGAATTTTTTGTGCACCTTCTACTTAGTTATGTCTTTGCCAAAGCATACACTTAAGATCTTGATATGTTAATAAAGTTAAAACGTTCTAGAATACGAAAAGGTTATTTATTCGCTTTTTTTATATGGTGATGTTATCCCTAGATCTGATCCGAAATTGTGATAATTTTCTTAAAGGAACTGTTAATCGCTATGTTGTCGTATTTCAATTTTATAATGATCTTAGGAGGGGGATATCTTCCTTACACATTTGCGGAAGAAATGTTGAATTTGATACCTTTCATTAAACAACTGTTAAGTTTACAGTATTAAGTTTAAGTATGTGATAGCCTAGTGGTTGGGGCGTCAGCCTCCTAATCAGAGGTCGGAGGTTCGAATCCGGACACGCACCTCTAACTTTCGGATTTATGTGCGTTTTTAAACAATTAAAATATCACTTGCTTCAACGGTGAAGGAAAACATCAAAGGAAACCTGCATGCCTGAGAGTTCTCCATAATGTTCTCAAAGGCGTGTGAAGTCTGTCAATCCGCACATGGCCAGCGTGGTGGACTATGGCCATACCCTTCTCATATTGAGAGGAGACCCGTGCTCTGTAGTGAGCCGGTAATGGGTTGAACATGAAGTTTACACTTCAAATGTTAGGTTAGGTTACTTAAAACAAATATAATCGGTAATTGCGAAATATATTTAAAGATTTATTAATAGTTATCATATTACTCTTATATTAATCATTTTGAACTATATAAGACTTCTAAGAGCTTGAACGAAATTCCTGAATTTACAATCTTAAAATGCCTGGTTCTCAAAGATTTTTTAAACGAGTTTGGGGGAAACGGGCTACATTGCATTGAAACTGTCAAAAATTCCCATAGTCAAGATGCCGGTCCCATTTTTAAGGACACCGCACCTGGCAACACTAGCTGCGACACCTGCGCAAGAACGCGCGCTGTGGTAGGTCCCGATCAAGACGTCAAATCTCAAGGCTGCGCGGTCGCTCTGCCTTACCTTTCGATACACATTGCCCAACGCACCACCATAATCACACCGTTACAACGACATAATCAACGCGACCGGTTCCCGATAATACCGGCGTTTCCTTAAAAACCGGCCGGAATAAATATTTTCGGAAACGTTTATGACCTTGATTATATCTTGCAGTCAAACTTTTGAGCGCTCAATAAAACTCTCCGGCTTCCAAACAAGACGCCGAAGTTAAATAATTATCAAGCAATGCTTTCTGCTGGTTATTACATATGCAAGATACCTACTTAGTGGTTCTGAAAATCAAAGGACAGGGACACATTGAGAAAAGATATTAATAAATTTTAGTATTGGTATAATTTTTAGTATTTGGTTGCTTCAATGGTGAAGGAAAACATCGTGAGGAAACCTGCACGCCTGAGAGTTCTCCATAATGTTCTCAAAGGCGTGTGAAGTCTGCCAATGCGCACATGGCCAGCGTGGTGGACTATGGCCAAACCCTTCTCATATTGAGAGGAGACCCGTGTTCTGTATTGAACTCGTAATGGGTTGATCAATGAATTTGTACCTACTTGGTTTTGCTAGCTTGGGTGTGAATTGTTCCATCTCCATAAAATCTATTTATTATTGATTATGTGAGATGGTGATATAAAAAAGCCCGGCTAAGTTTGTTGTGGGCTTCTTCTAAAACCTGGGCGCGATTGGAACCCTCTTCTTACCTTTAGTTTTAAGTTGACGAGTGTACCTAGTTATCACAATCACTTCACGATGATAAATAATGAAAAATGTGATATATATGAACGATTCATAAATGCCTGTAATAGGTTTATATGAATAAAGCTATTTTGATTTGATTTGATCTTGATTTACCTAAATTCTCTTGCAGTAAAACTTTTGTAAGGTCAAAAAAGTTATTAATTAGTAGGCTCGTTTCCAAGTTAAACAAAACAATTTCTCATTATAATTCTTCTGCAAGGTCTTAAGATCTAAAAATCGACTAAATCACAGTAAATACTAAAATTTCTAGGTTCTAAAATACTATAAGTATTATATCATCATCATCATCATCATGATTTCAATCGATAGACGTCCACTGCTGGACATATGTCTTTTGTAGCGAGTTCCAATGGCCACGGTCTTGGGCCGTTTGTATCCAGCGGCTCCCTGCGACTCGTTTGATGTCGTCTGTCCACCTTGTTGGGGGTCAAGTAAGTATTATAGTATAGATTAATTTAAACGAAAGGTTAAAAAAAGCACCTTACCCAATTCTTTTGCAGTAAAACTTTTGTGTATCTAATAAAAAAAATCCGTTTCCAAGTAAGACACCGAAGATAAAGATTTATTCTGCAAACCTATTGCTCATTCAGATGATTTAAATGCTAATAATGGGTGTGGCTGAACTTAATATATACTGACAGATATATTAGGTACTTATTGTAGCAAAATAACTTTTATGTATGGTTTTTTTGGTACAACCATTTCTGGGAAATTGCGTTTACTTTGTTATTATACCTGAGTAGTTAGGTATTTAGTACACGAAGGCTAAAGTTTTACCACTAAGCAACTTTACAGACACTAAACTAAGCCTCTGACTGCTATCTCACCTGGTGGTAAGTGATGATGCTGTCTAGGATGGTAGCGGGCTAACCTGTAAGGAGTATGGTAAACCTACCCCCTAATTGATTTCTACGCGACATCGTGCCAGAACGCTAAATAGCTTGGCGACACATCTTTGTCGGTAGGGTGATAACTAGCCACGGCCGAAGTCTCCCACCAGAGCAGACTCGAGCAGGGAATCGAACCCAGGACCTCAACTTTATAATGCGACAGCGCACGCACTGCGCCACGTACGTCGTCAATTATTATGTACACGTTTTATAGTGCTTAAAAGAATCCCTTCGAAACTCTATAAACCGATAAAGATGATGAGATGAAAAAGAAGAGAAAGAGATTAGAAAATAGAAGGTAGAACTTGAGTGATATTGATTTTGTTTAATTTATTTTCGAATGTAGTTATGAATCGTATTTATTGACGCGTTTATTATTACAGTACAGATTTTCTATCAAAGTGCTTAATTTAATCACTATTTATATTTATACTATTTATCAAAGTGGTTAATTAACAGAGCATCGTGAAGAAGAACTTGAGCGATACCTACTCCTTGATATATCACTTTTATTTGAAAACCAATTGAACGTTTAAGTCCGTTTCTGAATTAGGTTTAAAGTAACTTTTAAATTAACTATATAGGAAGATGCTTAAATCGTATTAAAGTGCTTGTTAAATATTTTGTTGTAATAAAAGTATCTCAAAGTATGATGAAGAAAGAGTATTATTTATTTATTTATTTATTATTATTATTAATTTATTATTTAATTATTTTTAATAATTAATGTATTATTTATTTATTTATTTATTATTATTATTAATTTATTATTATTATTAGTCCACAAAACTGACTACAAGTGTATAAAATAGCCTTAATGCAGTCTTGAGATTAATAGATTTACACTTGAGTCTCCTGGATGTGGACCTGACATGTTTAAGGGGAGGGCACAAAATAACCATACAACATTAAACTAAGATTACAAAACAAAAAAAACAACAAAACAAAACAAAGGGTTAATAAAATTACTTACTAATAAGTTAGTCAGTAATTTTATTCACCCAAGTGTACATAATTTCCTTTTAATGCTATGTATATTATCACAGAAGATATCTACATAATCTCTCTAATAATAAATTATATTATGAATATGTATAGTTAGTTTAGGTTGAGTAACTGAATGGATACCTAAAGATAACAAAAATGGTCTGCAAAAGAAACAGTGGAGGGATTCACACAAAGCTACTTGGTACAGATTGCACGACTAAGACAGAAAGTCGTTGGAGGCGTACATTGATGAAGCTACTGATACCTTAAACTAGAGCCAATGATTACTAAATAAGAAATTCGAAAAGACTAGAATCAATATTTAAAAAAAAACTTGAGAGGTGTCAAGGGACACCCGGATGGAACGAAGTTCCTTTCGATTAAGTAGTGAAGGAATTGTTATAAAATTTTATTTTATTTAAGTTATAATAATTTTTTTTTTATTATTAACAAATATAATGTTATATAAACTTAATCAGTAGGCTCAATTTTGTGCTCCATCAGCAATATCCGGAACTTGTGCAGAAACACTGTCCGGATTCATTATTATTATTATTTTTTATTATTTATTATTTACAAAAAACCTGTATACACTCAACAAAAATAATCGTCGCGACACCACACTGTTCAATGCGAAATAGAAATGAAAATATCTGCCTTTCTTTCTATAAGAGAGAGAGAGAAAGACAGACAGAGAAACATGCGACGCCGCACAGCTTACAATAACAAAAAGTGTCGTGACAACTTTTCGTAAGAATTTTTTCCGTCTAGCCCCCGCGCGTCTTTCACAACGCGCGATAAGGAACTTCGTTCCAAAAAAAAAAAAACGTCATTAATTTATTATGGTGATATATTAATTAACTAAAGATATGGCTGTATGGGCCCAGATCCCCTTGCTTTTCCCATGAAGGATAAATAAAAAAAAATAAAAAATGTGATAATATTTTAAATAACAAATTTTAAAAGTAACACTGAAAAGAATTTTAAATAATGTAACAATTAATTTGCTTATAGAATAAAGGCTTTTTTTCTCCACTTTAAATGCTGAGTATATTATCTTAAATCGTATTAATATCTTTTTATTTTATTACAAATAAAGTATCATGTTATCTGTAGGTCAAAACCACATGATATGTACCACATAATTCTGATACCATTAACGTCTCGTAGGTTTTTATTGCCAATACTATTTCGTGTCATGTTGGTGGTCCACAGCAGACGTCGTTATGAAATGTTCCTACTCGAATATTCAATTTATTTATTGAAATACAATGTTTTGCTTGCAGGTGATGGGTTAAAAATGGGTGTTTTGTTTAATCAAAGGTCATGTATTTATAAAAGAATCGGGATATAAAAAGAAATGTCTTACTAGGTGGTTCAACTGTCTTTTTGATATTAATTCATTACCTATCCTGCTGGTATAATAATGCTACTTTGTCACAAGCTGTTTATACAGAACTTCTTTAACAATTTTTTTACTAGCTGATGCTCGCGACTTCGACTGCGTTGAGTTAGTGTGTGTGAAAGTGTGTTTGTTTGTCCTCCAATCACGCAGCAATGGAATACTAAACCGAAGGTCTTGAAATAATTACAGGATAAACATTAAAGTATTTCCTTTCTAACAAAAAAAAGACTTAATGAAATCGGAGTACGCGTAGTGATCCGTCCAGAGTTTGAGTGTGCGTTGACAGTAAATCAGTAAGTCTGCTTTAATATATACAGTTTAGTTTCCTTTATGTATACAGATTACCAAAATTATTTATTATAATAAATTACCTACCTAGATATCTTGGAGATGTCTATCAATAAGTTTAAAGTTTTTATAAAATGGAAACAGAAAAATCATATTACAACATTAAGGATTATATAAACGATAAAAAAGCTTGGGTGTGAATTGCTCTATCTCCATAGGTAGGTACTTTAATTTATTATTGATTATGTGAGTTCTTGGTTACAATTTAAACCTTCTTAGCTTTCGTTTTCAGTTGGCAGTTATCACCATCACTTCACGAATAGAAATAATGAAGATGTGACATATATGAACGATTCATAGAAACCTATTGGTTTATAATGAACAGAAGCAGGCGTTACTTTGCGGAAGTCCATGATAAACAACAAACAGCAAGTATAATTTGCTATATTCCGCCGACAACCGGGAGATTAGTTGTAGTAGTAGTAGTAATTATTAGTTGACTTCACAAGTGCAAAAAGTACTTTACTTTTCGCGCTTGTGAAGTCAACATCTCCTGAGGATGATCCGGTGTCGGGTCGAAACGTGCGTAGAAGTTCTAGTGGAAGATTTTGTGTGCTGTTATATTATACTAATCTCCCGGTTGTCGGCGGAATATAGCAAATTATACTTGCTGTTTGTTGTCTATGGGTTTATATTAATATAGCTATTTTTGATTTGATTTATTTTATCATTTAAATATCATTTTCATCATTAAATTTTGATTTGATTTCTTATAGCGACAGCTCAGCATTGTTTAGTACCGTTGTACCGTTTTATATGATATTGGTGCCTATGTATTTACTTTAATTACCTCAATTTTCATAATCACCAAAATCACATGGATTGATAATACTTTAAAATATTGCAAAGGAAATTCCTCGAGCTTAATATGTATCAACACGAGAGGTCGTCAACCGCGACCCCAAGCAATGATGGCGTTGCGTCGTGTCCGACAAATCTGACGTCTAAATTAGATTTTATTGCGTGGCGTCTGCACCAAACAACGCCACCATAAATAGACCTCCCATGCCCGACATACAACTACATTCATCGAGCACAATTAAATAAACTGCTTCGAATTGCAGCTCATCATAATTTGGTCGCTTCCGTCAATTGAAAAAGACGCTGTAAACAAGTGATGATGAAAAGTTATTGTAGCAAATACGACCTTTGCCACATTTATAAAAATAAGTGGGATGCACTTTGTCGAAAGGAAACAATTTGATTCAGTCAAGACAATTTAAGTTAACCAGCTAAATACGACCTTTGCCACGATTTATAAAAATAAGTAAGATGCATTTTGTCGAAATGGAACAATTTGATTCAGTCAAGACAATTTAAGTTAACCAACTGAATGCGACTTTTGCCACGATTTATAAAAATAACTAAGATGCATTTTGTCGAAATGGAACATTTTGATTCAGTCAAGACAATTTAAGTAAATAACGACGTTTGCCACGATTTATAAAAATAAGTGAGATGCACTCTGTCGCAAGGAAACATTTTGATTTAGTAAAAACAATTTAATAAAAACAACTACTCTACTAACTAAATATTGCACCGCTGATGTTGTAGTATGATTTTGCTCTGCAATTTAGCTAAGAAACTTTACAATTTCATGGTTAGCAAAATATTGAGAGAGTTTAGCTTTTAAATGCGCGATAGCATGGTTTAAAATATGGTTTGTGCAATGCTACAAGATCATTCTTTAGAGGAACAGTACAACTAAGAAAGTAGCTGTCATCTGCAGTATTTTAACCATTTTCCCAAGGTTATTTTTATTATTGACAGATGTGGATGTTTGCTATAGGCCAAGACGCAAGTACCTACTAAGAAAGCCCCGAATATAGCGCTGCAAAATTGCAATTTGGGATGACAGTTCACCTTTTTAAATAATATGAACACAGACCAATTTGCTACCAGCCTGGCAATAGACAATTTATTTATAACACCTACTTGTACACCCATTTAATTTGTAAATAACATCTGATTGTACGTTCTACGACACTAATTGAGATAATTGTATGCACTAAAGACTATCGTTATTTATTACTTTTAAATTAGGAGTCCGCAATATAATATAAGCTGTGATAGTCTAGTGGTTAGGGCGTCAGCCTCTTAATCAGAGGTCGGCGGTTCGCAACCGGGCACGAACTTCTAACTTTTCGGAGTTATGTGCGTTTTTAAACAATTAAAGTATCACATGCTTCAACGGTGAAGGAAAACATAGTGAGGAAACCTGCATGCCTGAGAGTTCTCCATAATGTTCTCAAAGGCGTGTGAAGTCTGCCAATCCGCACATGGCCAGCGTGGTGGACTATGGCCAAACCCTTCTCACATTGAGAGGAGACCTGTGCTCTGTAGTGAGCCGGTAATGGGTTGATCATGAGAATATATAGAAACCGCCTGTAATTATTGTTGTTCCTATTTTTCTTCCCACTGCCAAGTTTCAATCGAAGTGATTTCTTTTAAGGATAATTAAGTTTTCCTTAACCTTCCTGTACTCCTCATTTTTGCTGGTTGACTCTTTTGAACCACTTCTTTTGAAGCTAAATTAATACCCTCTTTTCAAGCAAAGTTTTACTTACGTTCATGAGCTCTTTCCCTTCTTCAGTAGACGTGAGAGCGATCAACGCGTGCCCGCACTCGTTTGGGCACGCGCTTACCGGCTTGGTGAACACCTCGTTGCAAAGGTACATGTAGTTGTTGAGGGCGGCCCCACAACCAGTCCTGTACGCACAGCGCATGCGTGCTTCCTCGCAAGGCGTTCCTCCTGCGCCGACACATGCCGTCAGACATACCACCACCAGTAGCCACCACATCACCTGGGGACGAAACAAAACTTATAAATACACGTAGAGTTCGTCTAAGCCGAAATGACGCGCCCCACCTCTGCATTTACTCACACAAGCCCAACTCAAATATGAACGCAATACATATAAACATGGTATTATAATTGGTCGCTCAGTTGTCGGTTAACTATACTTGCTAAGAAACGTTATTCTCGGATTTGTTGTCCAACTAGTTTAGTTAATATTAAACGCGCGAGAGGAGAGGACGTATTGTTTCATACAATGGGACGGCGTTGCTCAATAGAGCGAGCGTTATCGGATTTATTACCCAACTAGTCAACCGTCTTGTGCACTCAGAGATCGTAGTTTACTGATAAATCGACGCTCCCACACAGATGAAGTGTTGTTGTTTTATTTGCACTCACACATTTAAATACACTAATTAAGTAGTGGGGCGCGTCATTTCAGTTTAGACAATCTCTAACTAAGACAAAGTTAAAAAACCTAACTAAGTTTTGGTAAAGAATGGTCAAAGAAATAGTCGATGGCTCCAGAAGACACGGCAGATCATTCATGAGATGGAAAGACCTTTATAAATACAAGGTAGTGAGACTAGGAACTGGATAGTAGATCGTGCCAGAACGCTTAGTGACCGAACCGAACCGAAACAAAGACGACAAGTTTTAGTACGTCTTGTCAGGTTAGGTTTATGTAAATGTAAAGAGACTCTAGCAACCGTTTCATTAATTTATATACATATATTATATAATCTACCTGGTTATTTATGCGACAACTGTAATTAAGACTTAGTTAAAGTGTAATTAAAATTAACCCAAACGAATGATAATCTAAATACAATAGTATCGAGGCAAGTTCGGACATTTTATTTACAATAAGCGGTACGAAATTAATTGGAATAGATTGCTAAGTAATTTTCTTATTTGAATATAAGAATTTAGATTCTAAAAGCATATATATGCTTTTCCCTGTTTATTTGGAAAATTGAAGAGGAGCTGTCAATGAATGCTCAAGAAAATATATATGACATGATAGTATGACGGTAAATCACAACCTGTAGTACTAGGGTATAAGCAACGAAGAAATACTGTGAATGCAATTAGCCGCTCTGAATAAAATAACCGCATTATGTTCCAGAAGCTGTCATAGTTTAGTAGTTAGGGCGTCTGCCTCCTAATCAGAGGTTGGCGGTTCGAATCCGGGCACGCACCTCTAACTTTTCGAAGATATGTGCGGTTTTAAACAATTATAATATCACTTGCTTCAACGGTGAAGGAAACTTGCGCGCCTGAGATTTCTCCATAATGTTGTCAAAGGCAGGTGAAGTCTGCCAATCCGCACATGGCCAGCGTGGTAGACTATGGTCGAACCCTTCTCATATTGAGAGGAGACCCGTGCTCCGTAGTGAACCGGTAATGGGTTGATCATTATGATGATGATTATGTTTCAATTGTTCAAATAGATTGCGTACCAATTTTGAATTGAGATGAAAGAAAGTCTTTTCCATCTATAGTTTAATTTAATCCCAGGCTTTTAATTTATCATAAATCTCCATCCCAAATTTAAGCGATTTTTTTTCTATAGTTCCAGCGTGAAGTAGTAAACACATACAGAAAAAAACCGCTTTTATAATATTAGTGTCATAGGTACTTATGAATTGACCGAAGTGAATAACAAAGGTTAACGTTGAAATAATAATTATACTAAAATGATAGAAACTTAATTATTAACATTTCTATGCATTATGCATTGGCTAATTTATGTGATAAAATCAGTGATTGTGCGCTATGATAAATATCTATAATATATATATTCTAATATACGACGTAAGTTATGCGGTAAGTTGAGCAATCCAAGTTAAACTTGTTTAATTGTAGCTGGTTTAACAAGCTTTCGTAGCGGTATTTCATCATTGCTTTATCTAAATTTATAACTAATTTGTAATCTATAAGGTCCCTATCGAAACAAATAAAACAAATACGTCATCATTCATATTTGAGCATAGTAAAAGGCCAAAAAGCAGGTTTTTGGCCTTTTACTATGCTCAAATGATTTTAACTGGTATTACCAAATGTATTATGTCTGTCTGTTTGTGTTATTGGGCGAGCAATTATGCGGCAATTAATCTTTAATTTTGATGGGATTTACACAATAAGCTACACTTTTATTTGGTGTGAAGGTGAAAAACGTTTACTTTCATCAGCATTATAAACATCATGATCAACCCATTATCGGCTCACTACGGAGCACGGGTCTACTCTCAATATGAGAAGGGTTTGGCCATAGTCCACCACGCTGGCTATGTGCGGACTGGCAGACTTCACACGCCTTTGAGAACATTATGGAGAACTCTCAGGCATGCAGGTTTCCTCACAATGTTTTCCTTCACCGTTGGAGCAAGTGATATTTTAATTGCTTAAAAACGCACATAACTCTGAAAAGTAATAGGCCCGGGTTCGAACCCCGACCTCTGATTAGAAGGCTGACGTCCTAACCACTAGGCTATCACAGCTCTCTTAACTTTATTGAACCTATTTTATTATAATTTTATTTGTCAACCTCCGTGCAGCTGCGCGCTGCAGATTCGTTTATTTACCTATTTATTCATTGTAAAATAGGGGGTCCCGGGTTCGATTCTAGACACCAAGTGATTTAACGTTAGTGTAGTTTAGCGGTGTGATACCGAAAGGATACCGATTAGAAGAATGGGTTCAACCTTCAACACATCGCTGTCTCCTGTGGTGCTGCAAGTGTTCGGCGATAATCACTTTACATCCACACTAAGGTTCGATTCCTGACTCGAGTCTGGTCTGATGGGAGGCTTCGGCCGTGGCTAGTTTCCACCCTACAAACAAAGAACGTGTCGCAAAGCGATTTAGCGTTCCGGCACGATGTCACGTAGAAACCAGTTAGGAGTGTGAGTTCACCATACCTCTAACAGGTTAGCCCGGTACCATCGTAGACTGCATCATCACTTACCACCAGGTGCAATAGCCGTCAAGAGCTAACTGGTAGTGTATAAAAAAGGCGTGTTTTTATAAAATTAAATTACTCAATCCAGGTTGGAATTCTGAAGTAATCTTAATGGCGGAGTGGGTACCCCTCTGAGGCCGGTATGGTAAACAAACAGAATCGCGTCACGTACTCTACACACTCGCTACTAACTTACACGTTTACCGGAACACTCTAGGGCTGTCACTTGTCGGGATCTAAATATCAAATCAAATCAATAATAAAGCCTGTAATAGGTTTATTCATATAAACCTATTACTGGCATCTATGAATAGTTCATATAAATCACATTCTTCATTATTTCTATTCGTGAAGTGATAACTACACTTCAAACAACTTAAAAAAGTAGCTAAGAGGGTTCCAATCGCGTCCCACAACAAAATTAGCCGGGTTTTTTTTATTACCTTATTTGATATATATATACCACTAATAAAACACTAACTAAAAAAAGCCGGCGCTCTTAGGTAGACGTTCCCTTATCCGGGAAGTATACAACGGGTCTCCCGGGTGTCCAGTAAAACCTGCGAGAGGGACATGCCGTGGTGGTTTTTAGTTCGGGTATACCCCCCTTCGGGGGTGGGAGTCCACATAACCTCCTTCCCGCCCAAGGGTACGGAGGTACCTATAAAGCTTTTCCACCACGACAAAAAAAAAAAAAAAGGTAGACGTTCCCTTAGTTTCTTCGAGCCCCCAAGAGCTCCAAGGTCCAAAATTTCTACTGGCAGAGCTTCTTTCCAAAGCTCGCCAAACAGCCCAGTTACGCTGTCGCCAATAGTTTTAGTACAGCTAATAGTCAGTCCGAAAAAAAAATATGCAAAACGCACTGACCGTGATGAATAAATTTTAACAATTTCTTACGTTTGGACAGCCCTAGCCACTGCACACAGCTGAAGATGCGCAGGGTCGTCGTCCGTCCAAGAGCCCAATGGCAAAAGAAAACAAAGTGACAGCTTAAGATGTCCACCTCACCTGTGCCTTTATTACCAACCAATAAGGTTTAGAATCCTAGTGAATTCATCTTTTTGTTGTCCACGATAGCTGGAGATAAGCTTATGCGCTTTTTCTGTTTGTTAATTAAGTGGTACGTACCGCCCTACTTTAAGTTTTCATTAAAAATCTTGCTTATATAATCAAAACTTATTCATCATGATCAACCCATCCACGGTTCACTACAGAGCACGGGTCTCCTCTCAATATGAGAAGGGTTTGGCCATAGTCCACCACGCTGGCCATGTGCGGATTGGCAGACTTCACACGCCTTTAAACATTATGGACAACTCTCAGGCGTGCAGGTTTCCTCACGATGTTTTCCTTCACCGTTGTGCGGAATAATCAAATCATGCCATTTAGTCTTCAATAGACGTATATGCCTTTATAGTAATTATAACGATAACTTGCCAAATTTGTACGGAATTATAAAATCGTGCCATTCCGTCTTCAATAGACATAGGCCTTTATAATCTATTATAATGATATTAAAAGTTGCCAAATTTGTACGAAATTGAAAAAATGAAATAATATTTGACCAAAAACAGCTTTACAGTGTTTGTTTTCCGATGGTACCCATACTCGGTAATCCTGTCTCGTTGGTAGAGTTCGTCTAAGCCGAAATGACGCGCCCCACCTCTGCATTTACTCACACAAGCCCAACTCAAATATGAACGCAATACATATAAACATGGTATTATAATTGGTCGCTCAGTTGTCGGTTAACTATACTTGCTAAGAAACGTTATTCTCGGATTTGTTGTCCAACTAGTTTAGTTAATATTAAACGCGCGAGAGGAGAGGACGTATTGTTTCATACAATGGGACGGCGTTGCTCAATAGAGCGAGCGTTATCGGATTTATTACCCAACTAGTCAACCGTCTTGTGCACTCAGAGATCGTAGTTTACTGATAAATCGACGCTCCCACACAGATGAAGTGTTGTTGTTTTATTTGCACTCACACATTTAAATACACTAATTAAGTAGTGGGGCGCGTCATTTCAGTTTAGACAATCTCTACCTTTATATATTACCTTTAACAGTTGAAATAATGCAATACTAACACTAATCAACCGATTAAACTATATTGTTGTTGCAAAAAAAATATCAAAACATGCCATTCAGTCGTCAATAAACATATGCCTCTATAATAATTATAATGATAGGTTGTTTTAGCGTCACAATAATATTATATTCGAAGATCATGAGTACATTTCTTTAACAGTTTATTAATAATCGTGACTTGCAGCATCTTACGTGCATCGTAGGTTGGAACTTCGGAGAAGTGGTTGTCGTGAGGCACGAAAGAAAGGTTGCGGTGAAAACTATTCGGTCCCAAACATGGGTAGGTATGTGGGTATCTAAATCGTGATCTGGGAAACGTCGCTGCGACATTTCCACTCTGAGTGGACGTTTAGCATGCAGGTGTGAAAAGCACCAATAATAATCGTTCGCACTCAGTCAATATACCTATTTAAGAAACCAAGGTTCGACGTGTTCCGACAAAAATCTGACTCCGTTTGAAACTTACTTCGGCTAAGCTAACATTTATCCTTGAAGTTTGTTAAAACAGTACCTCCTACTATAATCCCATTATAAGAATGTGTCGTTTATATAACGGGATTAGCAATAAAGACTCCGATATTGATATCTTTAACGGTTACTATAACAAATTTTGTTTAAATATGATAAAATTAATAAACATTACAACAGTAAATATAACACAGCATTATGTCATATGGTATTTTATTATGGGGTAATGTTGCTGATATTGAGACTATATTCGTTTTGCAGAAGAGGGCTGTTCGTGCGATATATAAATTAGGTCCCAGAGAGTCATAAAGAGATAAATTTAAAGATTATAAAATAATGACAGTGCATAGCCAATATATATATGAAAATTTAATGTATGTTCATAAAAATATTGATAAATTCAAGAAAAAAATGGACTGTAACGCACTGAACATCAGAAGTAAAAGTAAACTTGTAGTACCATTTAGTAGGCTGCACAAAATTAGTAACTCATTCAAAGGAAATTGTATTTTATTTTATAATAAATTACCTATTGATATCTTGGAGATGTCTATCAATAAGTTCAAAGTTTTTGTAAAACGAAAGCTTGTAGAAAAATCATATTACGATATTAAGGATTATATAAACGATAAAAAAGCTTGGGTGTGAATTGCTCTATCTCCATAGGTACTATAGTTTTTTTATTCATTATGTGAGATGGTGATAACGAAAAAAAAGAAAAACCCCGGCTAAGTTTGTTGTGGGCTTCTTCTTAGACCGGGGCGCGTTTGGAACCCTCATAGCTTTAGTTTTAAGTTTACGAATATAGTTATCACCATGAAATAACTACTATGTAAATTATTGACGCGTCAAAAGTGCCTTTTTAAGGACTATTTGAATAAAGATTATTTTGAATTTGAATTTGAATTTGAACACCTAACTTTTTTATATTTCTATTATATATTTATATTTGTTAATATTAAACTTTTGTCATGCTGTGCAATCAATTAGAATTACAATTTGATATAGAACATGTAACTAAGTTAAGATTTAATTATCAGGATTGTAATTTGTTATGATTGCCATAAATAAAAAATAAGTCAAAGAACGCTTTATAGATCTCTGCCTTAGTTAGCCTTAGTTATATTAGTATCTGAGTTGTAATTGGGTTATAAGTGACAATATCAGATAAGCACAATAAATATCGCCCTTAGTACATAATAGGAAACAATCATAATAATAAAATGTGTCGCCTAAATAAAAACCACAAGAAAAACGAATCACCTGACTCTATAACCAAGTTATCTATTTATCTATTTGGGTTGGCTGAACAAATCTTATAATTCTAAACTCCTAAGGTTTTATTATATATTGGAGGTTTCACTATTCACCTTCTGGCTCCATCTTAGTGGATATTAAAAAAATAGTGAACTACGCTTGTCACTCTGGCCACCAGCGTGTTTCATATAATCCGCCGGGAACGGCGCAGTTTTGCCGTCCGGAGGGGATGCGTAAACGGGTTCAACAATGTCAAGTAAAAGGCAACATTATCTAAAGAATCCCACTAAATAATGAGCAGAAATGGAACCCCGTGTTACACGGCATGCGCACACGCAGTGTTAAACAGTAAGACAAACAGGCGTGTTCCCGCGCGCATCATTATGACGTGTCGTTAAGTGACAATTGATTCGACAAACGTAACAATGTCAGGTAGTGCCGTGGTCGAGCATCCGAGGAATCTTAGATGAGTTACCTTGCTACTTTCACATTAAAAGAGATATGACAATATCTATCTATATATATAAAAATCAATTGCTGTTTGTTGGTCTCGCTAAAACTCGAGCAGGGCTGAACGAATTTGTCTTATCTTGGTGTTGAAATGTTCCTGGAGGTCTAGGGAAGGTTTAAAAAGTGAGAAAAATTCGAATAATTGCCGGGAACACCCTAAAAACAGCCCTTTTCTTTTTCCCATATAAACGTTTTCTAAATAAAATGTAGAGTCAATTTAAACTTTATTGCTATTCAATAAAGTTCGTATTAAATTATAATCACTCACTCACTGTTGTCTAAGAAATGTAGGTGTGTTCCTAACTTCAGAGTCAATTTGCAATTTATATTTAGGCAATATTTTATACCGGTATTTCCACGGAAACGAAAACTACGCGGGTGAAACCGCGGGTCAAAGCTAGTATATATATAAAAGAAAGTCGTGTTATTTACACTATTTATAACTCGAGAACGGCTGCACCGATTTTACTGAAAATTGGTGGGGAAGGTAGCTTAGAACTAGGAGAAAGACATAGGATACTTTTTATCCTTTTTGATTTTTTTTTTTTGGAAAAGAATTAACAGTCAAAACGTCAGTCTAGCCGTTCGTTCGAAGATAAATTTGGTTAAAACCTGCAACCAATATTCAAAGAGTAGCCAAATATAATGATGATTTGACAATTGGCAATTTTTTATCCCGCAAAATCCACAGTTCAGGATTTGTGAAAAACTAAATTACACGTCGATGATCTATAACTATAGCTTGAGTTTTCCGTAGCAAACTTCCTCGAAATGCTACTTATATCTTAGGAAAGGGCGCGAATACAGAAACGGGAACAGGAATGGGCCTATGAAGTGATAACCTTTAAATACAAACGTGGGCCACGTTTGCCATAGGAGTTTGTCCGACTACAATCATCTTCTGTGGTATTTTTAAGTCATCATCATGATCAACCCATTGCCGGCTCACTACAGAGCACGAGTCTCCTCTCAATATGAGAAGGGTTTGGCCATAGTCCACCACGCTGGCCATGTGCGGATTGGCAGACTTCACACGCCTTTGAGAACATTATGGAGGTTTTCCGGCGTGCAGGTTCCCTCACGATGTTTTCCTTCAGCGTTGAAGCAAGTGATATTTTGATTGTTTTTTTAAAAACGCACATAACTCCGAAAAGTTAGAGGTGCGATTCGAACCGCCGACCTCTGATTAGGAGGCTGACGCCTTAACTACTAGGCTAACACTGCGCTATTTTTAAGTATTGAAACATTTCATATTCTCCATAATGTTCTCAAAGGCGTGTAAAGTAGCGCGGTGGACTATGCCTTCTCATATTGAGAGGAGACCCGTGCTCTGTAGCACGGGTCAATATATACATAAAAGTACCGTGTCTGTAGTGAGCCGGCAAAGGGTTGATCTAATGATGATGAATGTAAACAAGTAGTAAACGCTATACGATAGTATTCGAAGTACGCCGGACGGAAAAAAGCGACTCGCATGAAAGCGGTGACGCTTTATCGTTACGTAACGAATTCTACTTGTTACCCCCTAAAACTTCTTTATATATAATTAAAAAATACAAACTGTTATGTACGTGCTTAAATAGATAGCTGGAAAATTTAACTACTGCGTGCCATTGCATCACTGACGTCATGAAGCTTTTTAAATTTATTTCATTTGGACACCAATCAAAATAGAGAAATAAAATGTAAATCTGGATGATCTGGATCTCAGAGCGTAAATGTTAACAGTGATTTACGATCCAGCTGAGCAATAAATTGATCGTGTTTAGAAAGTTGTAATATATTGGAGTGGTACACATTTTTTCTTGTTATAATAAAAGGTGAGGTGAGATTTTTCGTTACTAAGCCATCTAGCAAAGCTATCGAAATATTTTTTTCTACAAAATCATCAATGGATACATTTGGTCAATGGAAATTCTGGCCCGTTTGAGGTTTTGTGAGCCGCGTGGGGGTAGTCACTGCCTACCATTTTGTCGAACCAAGGCTGGTTCCTGTTTATAGAATTTGCTCACTTTTAAATGCACTCAGAAATACCTACATTTCATGCAGTTCTGGGCAAATTTTTTTACGAAACAATTAAGCCTTAATTAATTTTCAGTTACTGTTCTACAACATTTTTTATTTTATTGTGCATTACTGCAGGTATTAATTGAATTATTTAGATTTAGTTGTAAGGTTAATTATAATTATGCATGTTGTGGTAATTTCCAGAACGTTAATGTTTATTCTTATTTCTTCTGTTTTTGGCATTTATTTTTTGATTGTCACCAGTTTAATGATCCAATAAAATAAAAAAATAAAATACAAAAAATAGTAAATTCTTACTTGCCAAAGAGAGTAGGTATTATTTTTACGAGAATATTTCATTATGGGGTATATTTGTCACTCATGACGAATATGGGGTATATCCTAATAAACCTACCCTCAAGTATGTATTATAATCGAGAACCATAGCTAAGCTAAGCTTTCCCAAAGCTATTTCTGAACGTTAGTTTTAGATTAAGTGAAATAAAACATGCGAGCATAATTTAATGTACATAACACAATTTACATAATGAATTAACATCTTGCCTTGGGCACAGAACAAACTCTATTTAATGCAAGACCTTGGTTTTGTTTTCACAGCGATTACATGTCTAACGTACCTACACAATACGTATATTTCAAACAATGTATATGTTTGTTTGGCAAACAATGATTACGAATGGTTAAGTAGAAGTACATTATACAGGACTGCAGCAGATGTTCATGGTTGTGCGGTTCATATCCGTAGTGATTGAGGTTAATTATCAAAACTCTATATCCAAGGTCGTAGGTTCTATTTACAGTTGAACGATTGGAGGAAACTGTTAGATATTATATCATACTTTTACCTGTTGATTGCATCACGTTACGTTCCTCGTTCTCTGTATCTAACGTCTGACCTCTCAAAAATCTTTTCTTAGTGGACGCCCTATTAAAATCTCAACCCGTTCCGCCCTAAGGTTTAAAGTGTGCTTTGATAGATTACTCTTTCAGTTATTATTTATAATTTAGTATTTTATGCTTATAACAATCTAAAAGACTAATCTTTTTTTAAACTGTGGTGGTACCACCCATCATGATCAGCCCATTGCCGGACAGAGCAAGGGTCTCCTCTCAATATGAGAAGGGTTCGGCCATAATCCACCACGCTGGCCATGTGCGGACGTGCAGGTTTCCTCACAATGTTTTCCTTCACCGTTGAAGCGAGTGATATTTTAATGGCGATAATTAACGTTCGATTCACATACAATGCAGTGAAGATTAAATATGTATGATAAATGTAGTGTACACATAATTACAATCTCCTTTATACCACCTCCGATAACGCGACCTAAATGAATTAAGTCGAATCACGTTGAGATAACGAAGAACACTGCTAAAATGATAATGAATAAACACCAAGCCGCTGATTGCGTTGATACCTACGACTAACTATTTTATTAATTAAATATTTAACCCTAGTAGTTTGCGTTAAGTTGACACATGAGTAATCGAATTAGTGCAATGCATGCAATTATATTCTAAAAAGGTTTAAAATTTTATTAGTGAGAGCATAACCTAAGATGGGACGCGCTTAAATATGAGATGCTATTATTAAAAGTATCTTCTAGATTGACGCAGGAAATACACATTTCGGAAAAGCGTTTTAAAACCATACCTTTCATAGCCATGTGTTAAACACTAGAAAACCGCTAGTAAGATAGCAGAAAGACGCTAATAAGACAGTAGAATGCCGTTAGTAAGACAGTAGCGTCTTACTACTGTAAGACGCTAGTGAGACAGTAGTAAGACACTAGAAAGCCTTTGATAAGACAGTAGTAAGATACTAGCAAGACGCTAGTGAGACAGAAGCTGGAGCTATTGTCTATTACGACAGTTTTTAACTTTTTTAAAGCTATTTCAGAACATAAATTTAAGGATTGATATTAATTTGCTATACGAACTAACTTTTGTTGCCTGGATTCGAAATTCTTTTCTACTTAAACGTCTTGACCGATTTTAATTATTTTATTGCCCTGAACTAGTATCTTAGGAGATCGATGTTACCTAGTTTTGACGTTATAGAATTTTGAATTTAAAGCCGGTTTTGGATCCATAATTTACTAAGCTTAGTTAAATTAGCCAGCTATATTTACATACTCATCGCAAGACGACTTCAGCCTACCGGGCCCCGAATTAATATAAAATCTTAAATGTAAGATAATATTTTATTTATTTGTATAGATATAGCAAGACGGTGATAGCCTAGTGGTTAGGGCGTGAACCTCCTAATCAGAGGTCGGCTGTTCGAATCCGGGCACGCACCTCTAACTTTTCGGAGTTCTGTGCGTTTTGAAACAATTAAAATATAACTTGCTTCAACGGTGTAGGAAAACATCGTGAGGAAACCTGCACACCTGAGAGTTCTCCATAAAGTTTCTCAAAGGAGTGTGAAGTCTGCCAATCCGCACATGGCCTGCGTGGTGGACTATGGCCAAACCCTTCTCATATTGAGAGGAGACCCGTGCGCTGTAGTGAGCCGGTAATGGGTTGATCATGATGTATACATATAACATATTTTGAAACCACTTAAATTGGTCAATTGCTCTATGAAGTGTTGATTTTATTACAATATCTAGTAGGTGGCCAATAAAACACTGACCTATAGATATCTAATACAAAGTTACGCAATAGTGACCTATTGTAATTACACCAAAAGCAAGCACTTTAGATAAGCTATCACTGTTGATAAAGTTTATTATATGTCTTTGACAAACCCGTACCGCGTAACTGACTACAGTATATGTTGCTAGCAGGCTAGGCGAAATAGTAAATAAATAACGTCATAGTTTAGTTCTTAGAAGCGGTGATAGCCTAGTGGTTAGGGCGTCAGCCTCCTAATCAGAGGTCGGCGGTTTGAATCCGGGCACGCACCACTAACTTTTCGGAGTTATGTGCGTTTAAAAAAAAATACCACTTGCTTCAACGGTGAAGGAAAACATCGTGAGGAAACCTGCACGCCTGGGAGTTCTCCATAATGTTCTCGAAGGCGTGTGAAGTCTGCCAATACGCACATGGCCGACGTGGTGAACTATGGCCAAAACCCTTCTCATATTGAGAGGAGACCCGTGCTCTGTAATGAGCCGGTAATGGATTGATCTTGATGATGATACACGTTAAACAAATTTTAAATTTGAAAAAAAAGTAACATTTTTAATTAAAATTAAGATTAAAATGCTATTTATGTTAAAAGTAATAGTAAAAAAATGTATGCCGTCGAAGATTGACTGAGCGTAAACATCGCTGCAAAGCGTATAGTATTACATGGAACGGTTAATATAACCAGTTGTAACAGTTATAAAGAGGTTATCGCTTTGTTTACTTGCTTACTCTGTTTTTATAAAAGGCACAGATAACCGCAAATGCTGGGTACCGGTAGTCAGGTCTCAAGTTAATTAATGAAAAAAATATGGACTTATATTCGACCAAATGTTGGGCTCACTAATCTCATAGGTTTAGTATATCTATATAGTACTAGCTGAGACCCACGGTTTCACCCGCGTAGTTTTCGTTTCCGTGGAAATACCGGGATAAAATATTGCCTAAATTGCAAATTTGACTCTTTGAAGTTAGGAACACATCTACATTCCTTAGACAACAGTGAGTGATTATAATTTAATATGAACTTTATTGAATAGCAATAAAGTTCAAATTGACTCCACATTTTATTTAGAAAACGTTTATATGGGAAAAAGAAAAGGGCTGTTTTTAGGGATTTTCCGGCAATTATTCGAATTTCTTTCACCTTCCCTAGACCTCCACAAACATTTCAAGACCAAGATAAGACAAATTCGTTCAGCCGTTCTCGAGTTTTAGCGAGACATACGAACGGCAATTGATTTTTATATATATAGATGTATGTAGAAATAAAATAAATATAACGCAGGTAGTTGAATAATAAATCGGGCTCGAGTCAGAATGTGTCGTTTTATTACAATAGGAGAAAGGGATTAAGCTTAAACCCTCTGAAATTCTCTGATGCGGGTAATCTCCAATTTAAATAATATTATAAAGAATATTTATTACCTTAAAAAATCGACCGTTAGTTTTTTCAATATTGAACTTGGTCTATGGTTACAGACCATTGGCGAAGAAAAATTTACGCGTTTGTGCGTTAAGAAAACACAAAAATGTAAAAGCTATGTCAGTACATAGTTATAAAAATATGTTTGTATTTTAGCCGGACACTTTTCAGTTTTGTAATATTAGAATATGTTTCGAAGACTTCTTTTTTATTTAGGTTAAGATACCGCTTTACCTTAAACATTTAATTCACTGAAATTATTGCTATAAATTACATTACTACAGGTGTTTTTATGTATATATAAATTAATTCAATCTAAAATAACCCGTAAAATCGCAGCGACATACAACGACAAAATAGTAACTCACTTCGAAATATATAATTAAATCAACTGCAACACAACAAATCGACAAAGCAGACCAAAAATAGCCTAGCCTGCTATCTTTGGTAGCAATTCCAAGTACATATTAATAGGCGGAACGGCACTGTACCGGTATGCCACTGCTTTGATTCAAGGAACCATTGCAAGCGGTCTGGACATCATTCTACTGACTGCATCTGACATTAACTACTCCTCTTACTCATGAACGGTGAAACCTCAGATGATATAAAAGATCATAGCTCAAGCATTATCCGTTGAATTAAGAACACACGTCTTGCTAATAATGCTTTAATGGTCGTAGAACATGGACATTCCAATAAATGTAAATAACGCCAATTATTTGTAATGGAATCACATCTCTAAACTCAACTAAATTCTAGTTTTATTTGATATACGATATACCTAATATGATAAAAAAGAAAACATTTGAAGTTTTCAGTTAAGTCAAGGGAATAAGCACCAACAGGTACTATAAATTCACTAATTCAATAAGCATAATCCTACCCTTCTAATGTGAATAATGGATGGATATTTGTTACACTATCACATAAAAACTACTAAATGTATATTAATGAAACTTTACAATGTATATAGCTTATACATCAGAATAACACATAGGCTACAATTTATAAACATACTGTGTGAATTTTCCAAATATGACGATAAGTATAAAGTAAGTAGGAAAAACCTACCATCTGCGTGATAATTTTAATGTCATAATGTTTGTTCTTTTCCACGGTAAGCTATTCAGAATACTAATCCTGCGCAGACGAAGTCGCGGGCACCATCTAGTAAATAAATATGAATAAAAACATTAGTACGCAATGTTAATTCATAAATAAATTAGTATTGTACAAAGCAAATATTTAAATATTGGACTCAACAAACTCAGCAATGATTTCCACAACTTCACAGGTAATCTTATACATCCTTATAAATCAACTTGTTAGTTTTTAAATAAATAAATTTTAAGGTTTTTTTTTCGAGAAAGGCGGGAGACTTCGTATATGGCGGGCGCGGTTTTATCACGCTTTTCTTGAATTAATGTTTGTTGGCTAATTTTGAAAAGGACTGGTGTTGGTTGTGTCGTGGACAGTTTTGGTGTCGTTTGTGTAGTGGCTGGTTTTCTAAATGGTTAACAGGTATTGATTTGGGAAAGAGCCGCGTCCGCGGAGTGCGAAGTTTCCCGCCATTTCTCCCTAACTTCTACATTGCTATAAACTTGACATTGGCTAGTCTGTGCAAAGCCATAAAAAGAGAGAACTAATACAATAATAAACTTGACATTGGCTAATCTGTGTAAAGACATAAAACGAAAAAAAAAAGGTTTTTTTTTTTTAATTCACCACAAGTTAGCCCTTGACTGCATCTCACCTGATGGTAAGTGATGATGCGGTCTAAGATGTTAGCGGGCTAACCTGTTAACGGTTATGGTAAATTCGTACTGATAATCGGTTTCTACACGACATCATGCCGGAACGCTAAATAGCTTGGCGACACGTCTTTGTCGGTAGGGTGGTAACTAGCCACAGCCGAAGCCTCCCACCAGACAAAAGTAAGTAAGGTAAGTAATACTCATAATATTACGTCTTTGCGACTCGACTTCGTACGTTGGCCTTTAATTGAAAGGGTCTATGTAATAGTAGCGGTGATAGCCTAGTGGTTAGGGCGTCAGCCTCCTAATCAGAGGTCGGCGGTTCGAATCCGGGCACGCACCTCTAACTTTTCGGAGTTATGTGCGTTTTTAAATAATTAAATTATCACTTGCTTCAACGGTGAAGGAAAACATCGTGAGGAAACCTGCACGCCTGAGAGTTCTCCATAATGTTCTCAAAGGCGTGTGAAGTCTGCCAATCCGCACATGGCCAGCGTGGTGGACTATGGCCAAACCCTTCTCATATTGAGAGGAGACCCGTGCTCTGTAGTAAGCCGGTAATGGGTTGATCATGATGATGTAATAGTAGATATAAGATGAAGCAAAAATAGTTCAGTTCTAAAAACGTCCAGCATCTTTGGTAAGGAGAATTCCGAGTAGGTTGTAAACGTAGAACGGAAGCTTCGCGACTGGGTCTTATTCAAGGAAGCATTGGCAGGGAATAAGACACCATTTTATAAATTGCAACCGTCATACACTTCTCGTTTTACATGTGAACCTTTTGCAGCCTACGGGGAATAATTTAATTATACATTAATCCGTAAGCTTATTTTGCTGTAATACGCGTCAAAATGGCAAAGCTGCAATTTGTTATCTCTTCGAACTTTATACACCACACCATGCAGACCACCATCTTCCAGAATGCCAAAACACGTTTCGCTCCAACGACGGAGCATCCTCAGGAGATGCACATTTGAATTACTAGCTTACTTACAATTAAATTCATCATGCCCATCGACGGTAGAAGCATTCCGGAAAATATTCTGCTTCTATTCAATAATATTTAAAACTAGCTGATGCCTGCGACTTCATTGAGTTAGTGTGTGTGAAAGTGTGTTTGTTTGCCCTCCAATCACGAAGCAATGGATTACTAAACCGACGACCTTGAAATATTTACAGGATAAACATTAAAGTATCTCCTTTCTAACCAAAAAAAAACAATTAATGAAACCAGAGTACGCGTTAATGAATTACAACTAGATACACATTTCGACTTTCATCCCCTCTTCCAAGGGAACCGTGCTGAATTCCGGGATAAAATCTATCCTATATGTTGAACCGGAGTATCAGCTACTCCTGTAGCAAATTTCTTTCTAATCCATCCGAGGTTTCGACGTGATGCGCGGCCTAGATACAGACAGACAGACAGACAAACAGACAGACAGACAGACAGACAAAAAAAAAATTTTTGGCTCAGTATCGATAGTAAAGCATCGTCCAATTAAAATTTTCAAAATATATTTAATGTACAGAATTCGTCCTGTTACAGTTTTACTATATTATAGATTCTTTAATTTTATTTAACTCCAAAAAAAAAACAAATTGAAAGCTAATTTAAGGTAGGTCGATTTTTTTTTTCGGATAGCATGCATTTTATTGTATGTTTGTATTGCACACTCACAGCATATAAGAAGTCATAAACTGCAACGAAGAGGTAGGATTCGTTATAAATATTTACAACTACCTTGTTTAATTTTCTTATGACGTACTTCAAAGTCTAGTCTAGTCTTACTAGGCGCAGTGCGTGCGCTGTCGCATTACAAAGTTGGAGTTCCTGGGTTCGATTCCCGGCTCGAGTCTGGTCTGGTGGGAGGCTACAGCCGTGATTAGTTACCACCCTACCGACAAAGACGTGTCGCCAAGCGATTTAGCGTTCCGGCACGATGTCGCGTAGAAACCAATTAGGAGCGTGGGTTTACCATACTCCTAACAGGTTAGCTCGCTACCATCCTAGACAGCATCATCACTTACCACCAGGTGAGATAGCAGTCAAGGGCTAATTTGTAGTTTATAAAAAAAACAAAAAAACGTATAAATTCAACTAAGTCTTGGAGAAAAACCATGATTTTCAATTCTTATACTTAAAAAAGCCATATTAATAAATCTTATAATCTAAGACGGAAGATGCGATAAAGTTACAAAGCTCTTCAGTCTTTATCTTCAACAACAATATATTGTAACGAAAAAATATGCGGGCTTCGACAAAAGATGAATATTTCTCATGGTCCTCAGATTGCACTATCGAGTTTGATGTAATTATGATGCCAATGATCCAAGTTTTCGACTACATCTCAAAGGATGGATGGTATATTGTAGATATAATTATTAGCAATATAAAAACATACCTAATAATCAAGCCAATCAAGATAAAAAGCACGCTAAAATGTTATATAATCTTACACTTACAAAATATTATTTTGTTATAAAGTTTTGTGATGTTTCTGTGGGAGGCACTGCAAACTATATGACCTGATGATATGACATACAGATCGAGTAGAGGAACTTTCTAATCACCCCACCACAATAAATATTACATTCAAGCATCTACACATTATATAAAAAAATAATCTCTTTCCAAACTCCAAATGAGTTTTACAAGTATTTAAAGCTCATACATATAACTAATATATTCAAACTTATAACTTATGATATTATACCGATATAAAACCACATTACATTTAAATATCAATTATTATATAGTAGAAGTAACCATTCTATGTATGTATATTATATGCATTAGGATGTGTATTCCTTTTTACATACAGATGTTATCACTTAATTCCAGTTCCATAATTCATGACAGATTTCATAATTAACTGCAATATGAACTTCAAATTTATTGAATACAACACAACTTAATCATCAAATCGTTCGAGCAAAATTCCAAATTTATGCCGATTGTGACAAAAAAATCTGTTAAAATTAACACAAATAGGTAACGCAGGTAGAATTTCCTATAGTATTATGTAGGAGTACCATATAAACGAAAGTTTACCATAGCATCTTACATTAATTAAGCTTTTATTTAAAATATAATTAACATAAAATATAATTAAATATATTCAACGTTCCCGTAGTTTTAAAATTTAACTCATTTAGTTACTTAGTAGGTATTACTAGAAATGCAGTCCCTTACAAAATCTATCAGAACAAATAGCAGTAGTAAGTATTTCTTGTTTTAACACGACTGCCTACAACAGGAGACAAAATTTATTAATAGGATAAATTTAAGTATTTTTTTAAGTATGTATTAGTATCTTTAGTATTTGTAAAAATATTGGATACCTATAAGTATCTTAAAATTAGTACATAATTAGTTAATTTGTTTGCTAGTTTGACAGCTAACCTCGATATCGACTGGTAAATAAATCGAAATATAATTCTTAAGTGTAATTTTATATTTCGGACAGTTTTGAACGAGAATCTGAGATCTTTACTTAATTGTTACTAAACACTGGACTACTATTACGCCTATGTAACTACGGAACTCTAGATGGTTTATTTTTTCGTTAACTTAATTTTTTTTTGGATAACTTTAAATTTAAACTATGACAAAAAATTTGGGGTTGCCGTTAAGATATTTTGATGAAGCTGTAGACCCTCAAAACATGAGACGGTCATCCCGACCCTATCATAAATCAAAAGAAAGGTTTTACCCTAATTTGTCACACGTGGCAAGCAGCTGCTGTGTTCAGAGATATTGAAAAATTTCTCAGTCAGTTCTTTGAAGCAGGCAAGTTAGATTATAACTTGAGATTAGTATAGCAAAATTGACAACATATCTATAGATCGAATATTCAGATTTTTGGGTGAATTTTAGCAACCATTTTTTTATATAAATCTCGGAATACAAGAATATTCGAAAATAAATCAATTGAATGGATCAGTGGATAGTATAACGAATCCGTCTAAAACTTCAATACAATTCCGTCCAAAACTTCAAATACAAACTACATAATATATGCATTCAAATAATCGATATTTTTAAACACAAATGTTAAAACATTCGATAGAATGGTAAATTATACAGATAATGTCCGAATGAAATAGAAAATTGCGACCGCTTGAGAGTTGATAATTATAAATAGTTTCGTAATTAATTAATTACTTTAAAATAATATTGAGCATTAAGCTGTGATAGCCTAGTAGATAAGTTAGGACGACAGCCTCTTATTCCGAGGGCGGGGGTTCGAACCCGGGCACGCACCTCTAACTTTTCGGAGTTAGGTGCGTGCGTGCTTAAAAAGCAATTAACATATCATTGGCTTCAACGGTGAAGGAAATAATCGCGAGGAAACCTGCACGCCTGAGAGTTCTCAAAGGCGTGTGAAGTCTGCCAATACACACATGGCCAGCATGGTGGACTATGGCCAAACCCTTCTCATGTTGAGAGGAGACCAGTGCTCCGTAGTGAGCCGAGAATGGGTTGATCATGATGATGAATATTGAGCATTTGTAATATACCTAAATAGAGAAACATTAGCGCACACGCGTGCCCAAAATCAAAACAGGATACCAAATATAGTTATCGCAATGAATTTTGGTAACACCCTGCACACAAGAGCCATAAAACATAATAATGGATATATTTTTCGTATTATGAAACCTCGTATTGCTTCATTTATACGAACCAAAAAACATATATGACTTAAAAAAAAGTGGTAACAATACCTTGTATACGGCTATAACCTTTTTTTTTTATACACTACAAGCTAGCCCTTGACGGCTATCTCACCTGGGGGTAAGTTTGACACTGTCTACGATAGTAGCGGGAGTATGGTAAACCCACGCTCCTAATTGGTTTTACGCGACATCGTGTCGGAACGCTAAATCACTTGGCGACACGTCTTTGTATTAACTAGCCACGGCCGAAGCCTTCCACCTAATATTTGTTCCAAGATAGTTGTTATAGTTGGCATAGATTTCAAAATATCGTATCAAATATACATTTTTGCTTTTCAGTTCTTTACTTTTTAGTCAAACGTATTTATCTCTTACGGTGGATCTTTTTTTTTCTAAAATCTACTTCAGTATATAGACTCCAATTCTGAACCACGAAGTTCAAAGGTTCGATCTC
Organism: Lasiommata megera; assembly: GCA_928268935.1. Lineage (NCBI taxonomy): Eukaryota > Metazoa > Arthropoda > Insecta > Lepidoptera > Nymphalidae > Lasiommata > Lasiommata megera. The sequence goes on from OV743326.1 coordinate 11,116,100, forward strand.
TAATGTGTAGTTTTACGTCGTAGAATTTGACGTACCTTTTGCATTATATATTTGGGTCAAAAGGTTCAGGGAGTTCCTGAGCTTTAACTTTTTACCGATCTGCTTAGTAATATAAATTTCATTCAGTTAATATACTCGTTTGCGAAATTATCAAGAAAACCACCACCAAATTGAACTAGAGGCGAAAACGTTGTTTTGCTTAACCAAGGCAAAATCAAAGCAATTTCAATGAAAAATATCTTGAAATTTAGTTTTGATACATCTGTAATAACCCATTTCAATAACATCAATTAAAATAGCAGCTATTTATAAATTTATCACTCCAGCGCATGTTTTAAATTGACCCAGACAGATTTTTGTACAGCTTGTTAGATACACAGTTAATCCATTAATAAGCCCTTAATTTTCTCATATCTAACACATGTGCCACGATAGCGTGGTACGAGTGACATTATCAAACCAAATATAAAAGTGTGTGTAAACATCCTTTGAGATGAGTAAAGCACTTCACAACAGGCTAGTTTCTTAGACGTGGCACGTCATGTAATATAATACCCTTGAGGACAGACATGCACAGTTGATTGAGTAAACATAGATTATATACATCGTGCGTCGAGTGCTCCCAACTTATCCGATTTCTTTGCTGCGTCGACGAAAATAAAATAAACCAAGAAAGGACTTAGTTTTTTTTTTCGGACTGTCTATTAGCTGTACTAACCCTATTGGTTGCCACAGCGTAACCGGGCTGTTTGGCGAGCTTCGGAAAGAAGCTCTGCCAGAAGAAATTTTCAGCCCTAGAGCTCGAAGAAACTAAGGGAACGACTGCCTAAGGGCGCCTCCTTTGAGGCCGAACCTCGGCTTAGGCGACGTTTGGGATAACGGGGGGGGTCGGACGGTGAGTGGTCCGTAGGTCTCCGAGGCCGTGGATGTAGCCCACGTCCGGATGACGTAAGATAGCGGGGACCTCGTCTTCGCCGGCGAAGACGGTGTGTAGCGTATGATTGTATGGTAGGTGGGGCGAGTATGTTGTCAGTAGTCATCTGATCGTCAGGGTCATGAAGGATATGTTTAGCTCTCCTCTTTCGGAGAGCGCTTAGGTCGGGGGAATAAAAAGAAGCCGCAACTACGAGAGCGTTGGGGTGTCGGATTGAATACTTAGTGATTACTATACTTGACACGCAAGCGTGAGTTTATCTGACTGTGTAACTTTACTTTCATACTTCAACTTAGTTTCGATTTCCCAAAGTTAGTGTATAGGAAGGACTTATTGACGGATGCTAAAGATCAGCTGGGCCCAACAGGTTACCAATGTTATTCAGGCAATGTGTTGGTAGACGTTTGGACTGTCAAAAAGTAAAAAGTTGCTTATGATGGATGAATGATTTGCATTTTTGACGACCTTGAATTATTAAGTGGTTCCGATTCCCGGCTCGAGACTGGTGTGGTGGGAGGCTTCAGCCGTGGCTAATTACCGCCCTACCGACAACGACGTGTCGCCAAGTAATTTAGCGTTCCGGCACGATGTCGCGTAGAAACCAATTATTGAGTATGTGTTTACCTTACCCCTAACTGGTTAGCCCGCTACCATCTTAGACTGCATCATCACTACCAGGTGAGATCGCTCAAGGGCTAACTTGTAGTAGGAAAAAAAAACTGAGGCATGACAGGTTCCTGCAACTCATAACGATGGGCAAAGTAGCAAGAGGAAGTCCTGGTTGCGAAATATCAGGGAGTAGACAGGTATCGCGAGTGCAGCCCAGCTGTTCAGCCTCGCGAGAGACAAGGCGAAGCATGCCATTCTGATGGTCAACCTTCACTAGTTGGAGAATAAGAAGCAAGTTAGTGTAAATTACAGCTCCAAGGTTGCATCTCGAAACTGTAAAACCAAAATATATTTGTCTCACGACTGGTCATCTCTCAGCTACAAAACTAAATAGATAATCTCAAAGGCTAAACAGTTAGCATACATTAATATTTAAACGTCCTAATTACCATAAGAACCAAACTATTTCTTGAAATTCGAGAATTAACATAATTTTCCGCTCTGAAGTCGTCGCTCTAAATCGCATTTCGGTATTCGTTTTTAAAATCAACACAGTATTGTCATTCAAGACATACTTTATTATCTTAAAACTCTTCACGGTTTCAATGAAAATTCTATGAAAAACGATGCCAGAACTCGTTACAGTCCATTCACAAGATTATGAACAAATCTGTTGATAATAGGAAGATAAATAATTAAAGGGGTTTGGTTAAAATTGGCATAATTTTGTAAACTTGCGACCACTCATGAAAATTATTTTATTTTATTTTATTATGAAAAATGGATAATCATGTCGTCATGGAAGCTGTGATAGCCTAGTGGTTAAGGCGTTTGCCTCCTAATCAGAGGTTGGCGGTTCGAATCCGGGCACGCACCTCTAACTTTTCGGAGTTATGTGCGTTTTTAAAACAAATAAAATATCACTTGCTTCAACGGTGAAGGAAAACATCGTGAGGAACCTGCACGCCTGAGAGTTCTCCATAATATTCTCAAAGGCGTGTGAAGTCTGCCAATCCGCACCAGAAAGCGTGGTGGACTAAGGCCAAACCCTTCTCATATTGAGAGGAGACCCGGGCTCTGTAGTGAGCCGGTAATGGGTTGATCATGATGATGATGATGTCGTCATTTAGGTACTTTAATTGTGTATACAACATATTATTTTAGGTTCCTTGCTAGTTTATTTGTCTTAAACAACAACAAACGAGCCTCTAACGAGCCCAGTGGGTCCACCAACCATTTTGACCAATCACAGCACAGGATTCGTTAATATAAAATACTTAATGTAGAGCAGAATGTAGCAAAATTAAATGTTTGGAAAATTAACAATTTCCAAGCTTTTAAGAAACTTGTAAAAGCTTCACGCTTGCGTGTGATATTCTCTGATATCTGCGTGATATATAAAAATGCATAATATTCGGGTCAGTAGTCTTCAAAAGAGTTCATCATCAACATCATCATCACTTCAACCGATAGACGTCCACTGCTGGACATAGGTCTTTTGTAGGGAGTTCCAATGGCCACGGTCTTGGGCCGCTTGTATCCAGCAGCTCCCTGCGACTCGTTTGATGTCGTCTGTCCACCTTGTTGGGGGTCGACCAACGCTACGTTTACCGGTGCGGTGTCGCCATTCCAGCACAAAAGAGTTAGAAAAGTAAAAAAAAAAAACAAGTTTATACATAGGCTATATGGATTTAGCTGAAAAATACTCTAATACATTTAAGTGCGAAAAATGGCGTACCAAATATCTATCAATCCATCTGTAACCACAAAGCAGGCGAAAATAACTGTCAACTTAACTAACATAACACCCCCTTTTTTGTGGTGGAAGTTAAAATGAGCACCAGTCCAACACTGTAACGGCCCTACTAATATTTTGATTCTTATTCGTAGTCAAGTTATTTCTTCGAAACCATTTGTTTTCACAGCAGTTAGAGGTAGCAGTAAAGTTTATTTTTATCCTTTTGTACGTCACTACAGGTAGTTAAGGAGTTACAACAACTTATTATGGACAACAAGGCGTAATAAATCATACGGGCCGTGCGTACAGCATTATTACTAGTGCGTGCGTCCGCAGTACATACAAATATGGAATGTCTAACTATGGGATTGTGCAAATCCGTCATCTATATGGTTATGTTCGACCAAAACCATTTGCTACGCAAAAAATGTTACAGCTAAAGCTATTTGCTTCCGTAATTATTTCTCGTCGATTTTTTTACGCAAAGCTTTCCCGAGACCCACCAGACAATCTAGTATCACCTATTTTCATAAAAGTAAAAAAAAAACTATGTTCACACTTGGTAAATCATGTTAAAAACCCAGTTATGTTATTTTCTATGTCTCAGTGGAAACTTTATTAAGTCCATATTTAGCCATCCACTAAAACGACTAGATTATAATAGCAAAGAATCAAGTGCTTTACTGCAGAAAAAAGGTTATAAGAATTATTCTATATGTATTTTATGAACATTTATGACTAGCGTAATAATTTTAGCATTAGAAAATTATTCCTGTCACAATCGATTACTATCGATAAATATGACATATATTTTTTAAAAGTTTCAGATGTTATAAATATATTGTATGTCATGGTAATTTTCAAATGTAAGCGTTCTCCAACGATTTCAAAATATAATTTTAAGAAAAATAGCAAATGTCCCTTGGTTCATAAGTAACAAAGAGATCCATGAAAATTTGCTTATACCTACCATAAAGGAAGAGATTCGAATCTCCTCAGTGGCCTACAAAAAGAGATTGTTTAACCATCCAAATCAACTGGCTTGCCAGCTATTATACGGCAGAAGGGACACACGATTGAAACTACGAATTATTTTAGACATAGACGAGATGTCAAATTGAAAGTATAGGGTAGATGTCGGCCCATCGGGGCTTACGCTCTAACGCAGATGCAAAAAAAAAAAAAATTCTTAAATGCATCGATAAGTAAGCCATGGGAGAAAAGCGGGAGACTTCGTATATGGCGGGCGCGGTTTTTTCACGCTTTTCTTGAATTAATGTTTGTTGGCTAATTTTGAAAAGGACTGGTGTTTGTTGTGTCGTGGACAGTTTTGGTGTCGTTTGTGTAGTGACTAGTTTTCTGAATGGTTAACAGGACTGGTGTTGGTTGTGTCGTGGACAGTTTTTGTGTCGTTTGTGTAGTGGCTTGTTTTCTGAATGGTTAACAGGTATTGATTTGGGAAAGGTTTGAGGGAGCAGCGTCCTCAGAGTGCGAAGTTTCCCGCCATTTCTCCCTAATTTCTACATTGCTATAAACTTGACATTGGCTAGTCTGTGCAAAGCCATAAAAAGAGAGAACTAATAAAATAATAAACTTGACATTGGCTAATCTGTGTAAAGCCATAAAACGAAAAAAAAAAGTAAACCATGACAAAACCTTTGGCTTTGGTTGTTTTAACTTAATAAATTTGACAGTTAAAATATGAAGAAATAAATTAAGCATTTGCTTACTGAAGAAACTGCTCGAGTCAGGAGCCATTATTAATAAAACTAAATGCTTCATCTGAATGTATTTTCAATCTGCATAGGCTGCATACTAATATTAGTGCATTAGTTCGTGTACTTAATTACTCTGTACATTACATTCGTACGTGATTTATTTACGTCAGCTGGTTAATAGACCATCTCATTATTTCAGCTCACGCTTGTATTAACTCTAAGGACACGAAAAGCGAGGACATACTCTGTTATACAACTATGTGTCTTAAATAAATCATTTCTACGTTTCATTGCACGTTTGCTTATATCTAAGCAATTCTAGTGCAATTCCTGCTACTTATAACAAGGATCTTGTTAAATCACAACCTATAGCATCTTACCTACCCCGGTCGTCCCCGTGGTCTGTCTTCTTTCTAAAGTACCGTTCAAGGTCCTTTTTCTCAAGAATGGTAAGTGTAAAATGTACATTTACGAGTATACAGAATACTGAAGTCTATGGTTTCGTAAGAGACTTAATTTTAATTCTGAGAGATAGTTTACGGTCGTTTTAGACAACAATCCAGTACGTACTAATTATATAAGTACACAAATCATCTTAGGAAAAGCAAGATAGGTTTTAGGTAGGTACCTTAAAGTTTATTTCGCTGAAAAGCACGTGATCAATAAGCACAAACATTCTAGAACATTCGTATTAATTTTCAAAATTATCTGAAACGGTTTGTCGTTTGTTCAATTTGGCTTGTTTACAACCTAGCAAAATTAACATCTGAAGCGCGAAACCAACCGTAATCCTCTATAAGGAATGTTTGAAATGAGACATTGTTTCCAAAATAGAATCGTACGATAAGACAACTTTATTACGATGATTCTTATTGTGATTACAAGAATCCCGCTAAAAGCTGTTCATAAAGTTCGTTTGCTGCTGTCCATAGCTTTAATAGCTATTATACAGTATTCTAAGCAGCTCTTAACTATGTGGAGTAAAACTTTATATATATTGCGTAGTCGCGAATTTCGTTTCAGAAGATTACTAACTACTGGAATGATGGATAAAATAGCTTATTTTATAATTCTGTCGACCATAGACTATAACTAATATAAAACTATCTACCTACCAGATTCTTACGTTCATATTTTCATTCACAAATCTCTTACAATTGTTAAATCATATTTTTCACCCTACTACTTTTTATTATAAATATATTTTGCTGTATTTTTGTAATAAAGTAACGCTACATGTAACTACTTACCTGAGCTTTTCGATTAATGTATGAATAACAATCCGTTTCAAGATACTATTCTTTTATATAGTATTTTAGTAGTTATTTTAACAGTTATTATTTTAAAACTGAATCGACTGGTTTCCTTCAGGGCATTATTTTATTTTAAATGCTAAATTAATTTAAATTTAAAAAAGTAGTATTTTTTATCTTTCTTTTTTTGGGCTAGATTAAAAAAATCAATAACTTTTTTTAAAATATAGACCGCAAAAAGAAATCAAAATAGCAAGTTGAATGCACATACTTTTACTTCGATGCTCCTTCCCAGTCACATGGCTCCGTTTCGTTGAAAAGTTTCAACAAAAACTTTACGATCCTACTAAAATATCACTGTACCAGTCACGAACGAAACATCACAAAACGGGATTCCTGGAATGGTATAGTCCTTGTCGTGCAAAAGATTCACTTTGTTTCAGTTATTTTGTCAGAATTACATTTATGTTATTATATTGTTATCGATGTTTTAGCGCGTTCACTGAACGTACGTACTGAGCTGCCGCGCGCGACTTTCAGATTGAGTTGTGTACGCTTGCCCCGAGTGCAGATGACAGCTTCGATGCCCCTCCTCCCTTCCCTCGGGATAGAGCTTTGGAATAGAGTTGTCCCGTTTTTATTTCATTTTATTTTGTAACTCCGACCGGTCTTTAACTTTGTGTAGTATGATGTTTGTATTGGAAGAAGATTGATGAAACTTTTGTTTTACATCAGTAACTGGAATTTAAACATTGTAAAGAATGCACAGAAAGAAAATGTTTACAAATTGATTAAAAAATATTGACCTTAGTACCTTCATCGTTTTCTTAATACGCCTACGTATTTTTAATAGTTTCAAGGAATCTCTTTGTTTTATGTACTTAATAAATAAATACGATTTTGTAAAGGAAAATCTAGACATACCTATCTATCTATACCATACCATATTTTCTAATAATTAATCGAAAAATTATACCTACTTAGATGCCCTCTGTATCTATGTAGGTATAACTTTTCGGTTTGACTCTAAACAACACTATTCACCTATTATTTAAAAACATTAAAAGCTCTATGCGGTATAAAGTTGAAATTCGCTCGCCTGAACACCTTCGTATGTACCTACCTACTTCGTGAGTTGTTTATGTGTAACGAGTTCTCGAGAAAGTCATTATTGAGACCTTCATCGGGGCATATTTTTTGTTCGGCGGCCGACGTTTGTGAAGTGTTCCCTTAGTATGTGATTTACATCCTCGCGAACGTAGAGCCGTTTTGGAATCTCAAAACACTATAGCGTCAAAGCAGAATGAACGTAATCTAACTCGTTTTAGAACGACTTTTTTTTTTCTTTTTTTTCGGGCTGACTATTAGCTGTACTAACCCTACTACTGTATTGGTTGCGACAGCGTAACCGAGGCGTGGGCGAGCTTCGGAAAGAAGCTCTGCCAGAAGAAATTTTGAGCCCTAGGGCTCGAAGAAACTAAGGGAACGTCTGCCTAAGGGTGCCTCCTGTGTAGCCAAACTTCGGCTTAGGCGACGTTTGGGAAAACGGGGGGATCGGACGGTGAGTGGTCCGTACGTCTCCGAGGCCGTGGATGGAGCCCACGTCCGGATGACGTAAGATAGCGGGGATCTCGTCTTCGCCGTTGAAGACGGTGTGTAGCGTATGATTGTGTGGTAGGTGGTACGAGTATGTTGTCAGTAGTCATCTGATCGTCAGGGTCATGAAGGATATGTTAAGGTCTCCTCTTTCGGAGAGGAGCGCTTAGGTCGGGGGAGTAAAAAGAAGCCGCAACTACGAGAGGGTTGGGGTGTCGGATTGAACAGAATGAACGTAATCTAACTCGTTTTAAAATGACTAATACCGCATTACTGTATTGAATAGGGAAACGTTACGCCAAGAGTGCTCGCGATTATAATGCTTATAAATTTGGGCTTTGCGCTTTGAACAATAAGTTCCATATCAATTTGACGTCGCTGTGTTTCGTTCTCGAAAACGTATCCACGTTTGCGACCGGTCAAATCTTATACTAAGGGTGCTGATGTATATAAAAAACGGTTTATTTTAAAATTGCGTTGATTGAGTTGTTACGGCGGGAGCTGGAATATTGGAGTGATTTCATGCTCGCGGCAACGGTTTGTAAACACCGGATTGCGTGTTGCGCAGCTATTGTACAGTTTATTTTTACTTACCAATACGTACCTAAGTAAATAACTTGTTATGTTATAATAATATCTTTTATGTTATAAGAATATCCGGTTACTCATAACTTCTTTTAATTTTATCGAAGTAAGTCGGTAGGAAGGTTTTTAATTAATTTATTTATTTATTAAATAAGTATTAAATATCGTTAAGACTTGAACGTTACTGTGGAAATTTTGTACATGTAGATTGAAACCATTGTTTCATAATAGTAAGTCAATCATTTACAAATATGAAGTTATTAAAATAGTTAATGTGAATTTTATGATTTTTATTTATTCATATTTTTATAAATTTTTAGTCTTTTTTTTTACTTTTCAATAAATGGAACAATTTTTATTTAAAAGTATAGTGCAATTAGTATTATTAAATGAAATGAAAACCAACATTTCGACCATTAAAGTTTTGATTTTCGTTCTTAGTGGAAACAACAAAAAATAGTTTATTCATATCTCAGCTGATGGTAAGTGATTATGCAGTCTAGGATGGTAGCGGGCGAACCTGTTAGGGGTATGGCTAGCCCATACTCCTAATTGGTTTCTACGCGACATCACGCCGGAACGCTAAATCACTTGGCGACACGTCTTTGTCGGTAGAGTGGTAACTAGTCAGGGCCGAAGCCTCCCACCAATCCAGACTCGAGCTGGGAATCGAACCCAGGACCTCCAACTTTCTATCTATAACAGTTAAAGCATCTCTGCTTTAACATCCATTGATATTTTTTAGTAAACCGTGTTATTGTATAGAGTAATTCCTGCGAAAGCGCCCGGATAAAATACCACTCGAATATTTTGGGAGACTTCCCGATTTTTAAACCAGAAGGTGGCGGTTGCCAGTCGTAAAAAGTATTCCAAACCTATAAATATAATATATCAAAATTAGTACTTTATGGCTACTCGGGGGGGGAAAACGATTATTGCCATTCAACCAATGACTAAGAAAGTTTGTTATTGGATTTATTCTCCTTTTTTTATTTATTTGGCTTATATACCTGCATACTTGCACTTCCACTTCGCCAACATTTAATTGCATTTAACGCGCGTTGAACGGACTGTATTTACTGTCGCTGTCAACGTCACTTACAACAACATGAAATATCTGTCAGTTTCATCAAATATCAATCTGACAAAAGTTAAAGATCTCAAATTCACTTCTCAGTTTGTTTAGTATAGTGAGATTTTTTTAACTAAACTAAGGTTTTCCAAACTTTTTCTTAACAGTACCTTCCTCACCTTCCTTCGGACTTCAGCGAATATTGCAAAAAAAAACTCTGAGAACGAGACATTCTCGAGCTTTGTGCAAAAAATTGAATGCTTAATTTTTGTTTATTTAAATGTGCATTAAAATATCAAACAATGGTGTCGTATCCCAAAAAGTACTTAACACGAGATATTATAGATAAGCCGACACCTTTGGAGGTGTGGATTCAAGGCACTATCGAGCAGACTGTTGGCAACGATATCCTTATAGTTTCAGACGCAAATGGAAGAGTCAAAGTAGTGAAATGTGAATCAGCAGGCGGTTTAGTGAATAAAAACTCTCTATGTAGAGGTATTTAATTATTTTCCTTTTAAAATTCAGGATAAAGACCATAATACTCCAATGTGAACTAGCAGTGATTCTGTTATCGATACAAACCGGTATACTTATCCTTTTCACAGTGAACAATCAAATCAAAAATTTCTATAAAAGATTCATCATAATTGCATGTTAATCAGTGCCATACGAAAGGATCTAAGGAATCTATAAAAAAAAATTGCTAACAGAGTTTTCATGTCCTAAAAATAATTATTGAACTGTAAGGTATAGTAACTGAGACTGATGGTATACAGGGCAAAGTATTGAACACAACACTGATTTCCTAACTCCAGGCTTGTATGTAATTTATTTTGTTTGGCACAGCCACTTATGACTTACGAGTCTGAATAACTTTGATTGCACTGTAGCGTTTCTGAGGCTGAGTTCTATAATAGCAAAGTTAAGACAATATACCAATCCAAAAATATAAATCCAACATAACTGTAAGTTTTTAACACTAAAATTGGCTGGCAAAGTCAAAGTTTACTCTAATATTTCATGTGTTGTTTAATATTTTATGGACTTATTTATTGTAATGTGTATCTTCTTGTATACTTGTAGGTACATACTGCTGTATAATAGGAGTAGCAGTAAAAACAAAAGGCTTGCCAGAGATCCAAGCAACTAAAATAATAGATTTAAGTTTACAGCCTCAAATGCAGGATGCATGGGAAAATGAAGTTAAGGAGGCTGACCTAGTGTTACAAGGAAAGCTATCACCAGATATTAGTTAACTGCTCTAGAGACTAGAACCAATACCATATGACTTTTCTTGAATCTAATCAACATCTAAAAAAGAACAACTTCTTTCAGCCCACAAGTATTCATGTTCCAAGTATTAAAAATATTTTGCAGATGTGCCGTTAAAGATCCTAAAGTGGGTAGCCTAAACCTTTAGTTTAATTACCCTGCACACAAAATACCTCTAATCACAGATGATATCACATTGTCGGCTTAGTCTACTTTTATAACAAAAGTAATTCACTTTCAGAGTTAAAATGTAGATAAGAAATAAAAACATTATTTTTATAAATTGTGATTTATTTGTCCATCACCTATACAAAATCCATTGGAATGAATAACAATAATATATATAAAAATATAATATAATTATCAACATAATGTATTAACATAAATAGTAATTTTTTTTTCATTCTGCCATATTTTGTGACACTTTGTATAGAATATTATTTTCCCTCATCTTATTAACTAAGCTAATAATAGCAATATAGCAAATCTGGATTATTACTTTGCCTGCATTATTAAAATATTGTCAAACAATATTATAATAAATTAGTCAAGAGAATATAATTCTTTTTGATATTTAGAATTTTTTTCACAGAATGGCAGATAGCACCTCATAACACCAAACATACTTTTGATTGGCTCACACTAACGCTAAGTATTAATAACAGCTAATACTTAATTTAATTAGTCATCATAAAATTTTAATGCAGTTAATTAAATAAGTATTGCTATGCAATAAAGAATTAAGACTGACATCTATAAAGCATTCTTAGCATAACCTCAGACTTTAGAAAATATTGCTTGACAAAGTTATATGTCCAACTGAAATCCATCTCATTTCAACACCTACTTACTAAAACAAAGTCAAATCTATGCTTTACGGATCTCGGGCTCGGGCATTGGGGATGAGCAATTAGGACTGTTCACAAAGTTGGACTCTACATGAATATGTTGTAGACTTTTCATTTTCATTTATATACATAAGCCAAAAATGCAATGATTACTAGTTTGGTGCTATAAGGAAAGATATTGCTGCTTAGTTATTGAAAACTTGTTTTTTTACAAATGGCAACCTTTTATAATTTAGCATCACTCTTTAGTAGAGGTCCCAGCTTCTGGGCAAGCATGATGTTGCCAGCAAGTTTAAGTCTTCCCTTCAGGTAGGCCACTTGAGGGCTGAGTGTGCCTGATGCAATCTCCATCAAATCATCATCTGATACTGTCATGGTTGTGTCGGCTTTGCCATTCTTTGGTTCGCCCTGGTATACTGTCAAGTCTTTCTTCAAATCTAGAGCTGTAAAGAAAATTATATTATAATATTATAAATGAATATATAATTAATAATATATTAATTAATTATTATACTCTTTAGAAACATGCTTATTATATTGAACCAGTGTATTGTGACTTTTATTTAATTATATAAATATTTAAATGTTAATAAAATTGACATTGTCATACAATATGAATTTATCATACCAATTTGTAGCTGCACTAATATACAAAAAAAAAAACAGTGGTGTCCTTTTATATGATAACATTGTAAAATGACATACTGATGTTAATTTAATTTGGCATCAAAGATATTTGCTCATATACATTCGACATATAGTCTCATACTGTTTTACAATAAAGCCGAAGTATGTAAGGTAATCAGAAGATTTTTAATGGACTGGTATTTAAGTCAAGTTTATTATCCTTGCTCCTTTCATTGAAGATCATGATAAATGCTTATTTATTATTTAACTACATTAGAACAATAAAACATACTCCATTGCTTGATAGTTTTTCCATTTTCAGTGATATTGTAGAGGTAGACAGCTCCCACAGTCTTAGCCTTTTCAGGATTTGACTTAACGCCTTCCTCTATCTTGGCGAACAGGGAATCACTCTTCAACGACCCCTTAGTCTGCGTAGATTGTGCAGCCGGAGCAGCGGGGCCACCGTCTTTAACAACATTCTTCAAGTCTGCATAGGCACCTGTAAAAAGAACACTGTGTAAAAAACAAATAAAATATTATATAGTATTTGAGTTGAGAATTTAAGTTTGTCTGACTAAAATAAATAACGAGGGGCTGTGAAGTTAGTTTTGAGGACTAACTGAGTAATGGGATCTACTCTTAGTCCTCTTTCCAACAGCCGGAAACAACAATAGTATACAAATGCAAATATTGTTTGGGATTATTTTAGTTAGTTATAAGTTTTACATTATGTGTTAAGTGTGTTAAATACACAATAGAAAAACTAATCGAGTGGTTATAAACAATAAACATTAGACACTGGTTAACTCTGTCTTGTCACTTCCCTCTGACATTGTTAATATAGTTTTTTTTTTGGATAAGTTGTAAGAAAGATATGTTACCTGCAATAACAATATTGCCAGTCTCCTTGACCTTGGTCTGGAAGTGGACGCGCTTGCCTTCCAGCCACATCTCAGTTACAAGTGTCTGTCCCGGAAGCACTGGCTTTACAAAGCGGGCTTTCAATGCCTTGAAGTTTGTAGAATCGTTGCCTGCATACCTGGTTGACATTTTAAATACAATTTGTTTGTTAATTGTTAGAAGAAAACTGTAAAATATAATGCTTATTACAAGAAAACTCATTGATATGTGGTGTGGGTAATCAAGCTTGGAGTATCACCTATTATTTCAAAAATTAGCATTATTTAAGATACATACATAGATGCTTTTAAAACTTATACTTACTTAGCAAGAACATGTCTGGCTGAAAATCCAAGAGAAGCCAACCCATGAAGAATTGGCTTGGGGTGACCGCCAGCTGTTGCTACATTCGGGTCAATGTGAAGTGGGTTCAAGTCACCAGATAATCTGCAACATTAATTAATTTCACTGTCATTATCATTCTCAGCCTAAGTGTTCCACAGTTGGGCACAGCGTTTTTCATGCGAGAGGAATTAAAACCATTCTCCAGAGCAAAACACCCAGGTGTTATGTGTGTTAGTGTCCGTAACTTTATTTTTGTTATATTTCGAATAACAGTAAGTCATATTTGGACCATATTTTCATGCAAAATTTCATGAAGACTACTTTTTCATGGGCAAATGAACAGATTGGTCATCATGATCAACCATTTACCCAGAAATAACAACACATTTTAAAATATTCAACAATGGCAATACACTGACTGAAAATTTACTCAATCATCATCATCATGATCAACCCATTAACGGCTCACTACAGAGCACGGGTATCCTCTCAATATGAGAAGGGTTTGGCCATAGTCCATCACGCTGACCATGTGCGGATTGGCAGACTTCACACGACTTTGAGAACATTATGAGGAACTCTCAGACGTGCAGGTTTCTTCGCGATGTTTTCCTTCACCGTTGAAGCAAGTGAAATTTTATTTTTTTTTAAAACGCACATAACTCCGAAAAGTTAGAGGTGCGTGCCCGGATTCGAACCGCCGACCTCTGTTTAGGAAGCTGACGCCCTAACCACTAGGCTATCACCGCTACAGATTGGTCACCTAACGTTAAAGTGATTACGTTCGCTTTGAAGCCGTAAATAGGTAACAAATAAACGGCCACACTTTTACATTAGTATGGGATTAGTATTGATCACCCAGCTGAAAAATATTTTAATACCTGTATATCGCAGCCTGATCTTCAGCAGTTCTCTGTTCGACAACAGCATCGGGGGCGCGTTTGGGCGCATTCTCCACGCTGACCGCTTGCTTACTGTTCCTGGGGCCTCCGAAACCGCCCTGACCCAGCACGAAAATGTGCTGCTGCGTGCGGAGTACCAGCTCTCTGTTTTGGAAGATTTCACCTGGAAAGACATTTACACTGTTTTATGCGTTTAATGAATTGTTATATAAATCCAGATACATTTGTCCCTGATAGCACGCCTCCATTATTGCGTCTCTCTTACTCAACAGAGCTCGAAAAGCGCGAACTATAAAGTACTGAAAATGCCTTCGGAACTCATCTCCATACAGTTATATAGCGATGGTGCAAGTAATGAAAATTAATAGAATTCTACGCAAAGATAATGCCGTCTTCGTCTTGAATGTCCTTTTCTACAAACAAGATTATAGCTACAAGACTCCTACTATAATCCTATCCCCGTCAGTTGTTTTATAATCCATAGCTATTTTTTTAAATTTCATCATCATCATCATGATCAACCCATTACCGGCTCACTACAGAGGACGGGTCTCTCAATATGAGAAGGGTTTGGCCATAGTCCACCTATTGGCTATTTTTTTAAATTTGTTATTAAATAATATGTAAATATTTACATCGCAAGCAAACAAGCACACGTTTCACATGATGTTTTGTGATTAATGTCGCCCATGAATATTTGCAGCACCAGAGGAACCACCGCCTTAACGCATCCTCCTAATCGGTTTATACTCGACATCATACCTGATCGCTAAATCACTTGACGCTATGTCTCCGTCGGTAGGGTGGTAACGAGCCGCGGCCGAAGCTTCCCACTAGACCACACTCGAGCTCTGATATCTCACTTGAATATATACACGCACTTCGCCACGGAGGTCGAGGAGGTCGATTCCAACCTCGAGTCTGGTCTGCTTCGGCCGTGGCTAGTTACCACCCTACCGACAAAGACGTGTCGCTAAGCGATTTAGCGTTCCGGCACGATGTCGCGTAGTCGTCGTAGTTTACCATGCCCCTAACAGGTTAGCCCGCTACCATCTTAGACTGCATCATCACTTACCATCAGGTGAGATTGCCGTCAAGGGTCAACTTCTAGTATATAAAAAAAATGTCGTCGGAACATTGGCCCCATGTCGAGTAATCTACAATAACTTACTGTTTACGATCGCTACAGCGCTGGATCCCTTATCCAAGACATCGACCACGTAGTTGCGAACAGTAAATTCTCCCTCAGTGCCGGGGAAGTCTCCCATAAACTCAATGTATTGCTCGCCATGAAGAATCTGTCACAATTTAAAGGAGATTAACAATCATTGTGGTTTCCGTATTAAGTTAGTGCATCAAAAGACTGGTTAAAAACACAGTATTTAAATTGTAACACTAAACATAGTCCCAAAAGTGTCTTCATCGCCTAATTTTAGTTTATGTGCACGTGTAAATGGGTTTTCGACCACCTGGTATATATGTTAAGCAAAATGGTTTATTTTTATTTTATTATTATTTATTTGGGACAGTAAACAATTGTACATTAAATACTAGTACAAGATAAACTTACACATAATAACTATAAATAAATATACAATTAACACTACTATCCACGACTTAATGAAAATGACAATAACAAGGGCGTCACAAAATATTTAAGAAAAAGATTAACAGTATAAATAATAAGAAAAGTAAATTTAAAACGATTGTGACAAAATAAGTTCAATAACACACAAAATAACAGGTTATATGCAATACTGATTATTGTTCAGTGGAGTTCTATGTAGAAAAGACGTAATAGGGCAGATTTCTCAGAATAAGAAGGATTGTGGCCGCAGTCCAACTCGCTGGCGAATGGTTCTTCCAAGTGTTGATTGGCGAACTTCGCACACATTCTGGCGAACTCTCAGATTTCCTCACAAAAATTTTCTTTACCATTAAATAAAGTGATAATAATAATATTGCTTGACTTAAATACTGGAAAAATATAGATAGTACAACAGCACTCGAGGTTTAACTTACGTTTGTGAAATCGGCAAACTTGCCCGGGGGCATGGCTTGGCCAATGACCGGAGACTCCATCACCATACCGGGAAGAATGAAGAATGTGGGCAGGGCGGTGAATTCCTCGTGGCTCTCGTACAGGAACTTTAGGTCTGTTGGGTTCACTACCGATGAACCCACTGGAAAATGCAATGTTTCATTATAATTCTGTCTATTGACATTATTTATTCCGTGGTCATTTGGCCATATTGAAGTTTTTGTAAATCTACCAGAAGACGCGCTTAGATTAAGGGTTATTAATAGTTCCTATGGAACTTTTTCGCTTGTAATTGAACATTATAACATGTCTCATTCCTAATCCCTTTCTCGTTTCCCGCTCATATTCTTTATGGTAAACTATACCTATAATGCAGCTCACCGACGTGAAATTCAGTTTAACAATTTTTAGATTTTGCCGGGTTAAAAAGCATATATGTCAATCCAGAATATAATCTGGATCAATCAAATTAATTCAGCAGTTCCGGCTTGAAGGAGAAACAAACATACACACGGATACACTTACATACAAATTATCTATAATATAATAAAACAGTAACAGGAGGAATTCTGTAAACTAAATATATTTTGAAAATTTTATTTGGAGGATGCTTTACTATCGATACTGAGCTCAAAACAATTTCTTTTTCCATTCATTTCTTTGTGATTGGAAGACAAACAGACACACTTTCACACACACTAACTCAACGCAGACGAAGTCGCGAGCATCAGCTAGTTTATAATATTAGTGTGATGTGATGATGACAAGGTACATGCGCGAATGTCTCTAGAGAATGCCAATTTCACTGTGCGCAACTGTTATACGCAGGTAAAGCCGTGGGACTAAGCTAGTACATAGAATATTAAATTCAAGCTTTTCTTACCGCCAAGAGCGTAGCAGACGAGGTCTTTGGAATTATAACCGTATGTTGTCCAGTAAGACTCCCGTGTGCTGTCCTGTTTGCTGCGTTCTTCAAACTCCTGAGATAAATTAATTGTATTACGTCATCATCATGATTACCGGCTCACTACAGAGCACGGGTCTCCTCTCAACCATATCCGCACATGGCCATAGTCCACCACGCTGGCCATGTGCGGATTGACAGACTTCACGCGCCTTTGAGAACATTATGAAGAACCCTCAGGCGTGCAGGTTTCCTCACGATGTTTTCCTTCACCGTTGAAGCAAATGATATTTTAAATTTATAAAACGCACATAACTCCGAAAAGGTAGTGGTGCGTGCCCAGATTCGAACCGCCGACCTCTGATTACGAGGCTGACGCCCTAACCACTAGGCTATCACCGCTTCATTACGTCATCGTGAGAAAGTAATTATAGATATTACAATTTAAACATCATCATTCCTTTCATCATCATCATTCCTTTGCCGGCGAACTCCTGGACAAAGGTATCCTCCCAGAAACTGATATCCTAGGAACTAGGCCAAGTGCGAATTGGTAGATTTCGCCTTTCTGACTATGCACCAGTATTGATAAAATTTTACCGCTTAATGTTTATTCTACCCTCTTATTGTACCTACATTTGATAAGCTGGTAACAAGATATTTGAAAATATTGGTAAAGAAGAAGGTGAGAGCGTTATTATTAAAGTTACCTGTAATTTCTCGACCAAATCGAGTGTAACTTCGGCCATCTTGTCGAAGTGCTTGGCTTTGTTCATGTTCACCACTTCTGACCATTTCTCCTTCACCGATTCGATGGTTACTGGATCTGATGGCTTCTTTCTGTACATACAATATATAAAAGATAACAGTTTGCTGTAGATTTAATATGAAATTTATGTAATATTCATCAATCAATCAGCCTATAGGAGCCCACTACTGGACATAGGCCTTTCCGAGAGCGCGCCACCACACACGGTCCTCCGCCTTCCTCATCCACCCGCCACCAGCGATCCTTTTCAGGTCGTCGGTCCAGCGAGCAGGTGGTCCTACGCTGCGCTTACCGGTACGCGGTCTCCATTCCAGAACACGTCTGCCCTAAAGGCCGTCGGTTCTGCGACAAATATGACCCGCCCATTGCCATATCAGCTTGCTAATCCGTTGGGCTATGTCAGTTACTTTTGTTCTCCTACGGATGTCATCGTTACGGATTCTATCCCTCAGAGAAACACCCAGCATAGCCCTTTCCATAGCACGCTGAGCGACTTTGAACATGTGATATTGCTCTAACATAATTCAATAAATTCTTTGAGTTGTCAATTAAAGCCCACTACTAAAGTGACATTGGCATGATGTTTTACACTATGATGACGCATATATTGTGTTACCGAGACATACATAGACTTGCTCTTCATGTATGAACTAAAGCACTGCCTACCTGAAGGTAAAGTCTAAAGTATTTATTTAACTAGTTTTGGTTTATTTATTATTTTATGCCCGTGTCCAGCAGAGGAACCTACCTCAAAGGTGTTCCACTTGATCGGACGAGATGAGCTTTTGTGGCGAAGCCCAGGGTAGAATCGATGATCACTCCACTGTCGGGGAAGGATTCGTGCACCATGTAAGCCTGGTAATGAAAAAAAAAACTCGTTAAACCTAGACACGAAATTCACAAATTTTTTGATCTAACACATAAACCCTAAACGTCATTTTATTTGCACAAATTTGTAATTTTAAACGTTACGACCATGTGACCCTTGACATGAATAAATAAAGCTGAGTGCGTTTAGCACACAAAATGTAAAATAAAATTAACAGGTATTTTTATCTTTGATTTAAAAGTGTACATACAAATAATATTACCGAATAGGATTGAATATTTATAAACGTAGGTTTACGACTTTTTGACTGCATACTTTCATGAGATATCTCTAGATTATTTTAACATACAAAAATATGTAATTACATCTAGATTTCAAGTATAACTAGCAAAGAGATTGAATGTCAAAATCATTTATCCTTACAATATTATAAATGTGAATGTAGGGACGCTGTCATGCCAGCCTACTCAACCGATCGTCATGAAACTTTGAACACATATTCTTGGAGGTAATAATCGGTATGCCGGTCTTGTTGCCAAATATTGCGACGAGTGGTTTGTGATCCGTACGTAATGTAAACTTCCTTCCATACAAATATTGATGGAATTTTTTAATGCCATATATAATCGACAACGCTTCCTTCTCTATCTGCGAGTAGCCTTTTTCAGCTTCATTCAATACACGCGACGCGTACGCAATAGGTTTCTCTATGCCCGCCGCCGTGACTTGCGCTATGACCGCCCCGACCCCTAAATTACTCGCGTCTGTAGTTAATATCAGTGGCAGTTCGGGGGAATAATGCGCCAGAATTTCTTTAGATTCTAACAAACCTTTAATTTTTATAAATGCTTCCTGACACTCGTCCGACCACTCGAATCTACAGTCTTTTTTTAATAATCTATAAAGAGGAGCTAATATAGTTGAAATATTTTTTATAAATTTGGCATAATACATGATCATCCCTATAAATGATCGTAGCTCTGTTACATTTCGGGGTGCCCGAATCTCTTTTATTGCTTGCACCTTCTTAGGACATGTTTGAATACCGTCTCTGGAGATTATGTACCCCAAATAAGTAACAGAGTCTTGAAAGAAAAAACATTTTTCTTTTTTTATCTTTAACCCGTATTTTTGTAGTCTACGAAATACTTCATGTAGGATTTTAAGATGTTCGCTATCCGTTTTTGCCGTTATGATAACATCATCTAAATAAACTCCCACTGTAGGCAAATCTCCAAATATCTGATCTAATTTCCTCTGAAAAATTCCGGGGCTCGAGGCCACCCCATAGATCAGCCTGTTGAACTGAAACAGCCCCTTATGCGTGTTAATAGTAGTACATATTTTTGAGTCATCCAATGGAAATTGAGCGTACGCCTGGCTAAGATCAATTTTGGTAAATTTTTCCCCGCCGTTTAATTTCACTAGCAAATCATCTATGCGTGGCACCGGGTATCTATCTACTTCCAATTGTTTATTTAAAGTTAGCTTAAAATCCCCACATATCCGGATAGTACCATCTGACTTCATGACGGGCACGATTGGTGTAGCCCAATCTGACGTCTCAACCGGAGTAATAATGCCGTCCGTAACCATTTGTTCAAGCGCGTGTTCTACCGGTTCCCTCATAGCAAAAGGCAACGGACGGGCGCGCATGAATACGGGCCGTGCACCTTCACGCAAACGCAGGCTCACCAAGCCACCCGTAAATCGCCCTAGCCCGTCAGCAAACACATCAGAGTACCTGGCACTGAACAGACCGATGTCAAACTTCTCGTCATGCCCTACATAATTACTAGTATGTTCCATAGAAGGCAATGCAATACCTAATTCTTCTATCCATTCCCTACCTAACAACGAAGTTGTGCCATTATGCAGGACATACAAATTTAATTGACGCGTCGTGTCCTTATATCTAACGGTAGGTTGTATCTTCCCTATCACCTTTACCTTCTCACCTGTATAATACCGTAAAAACAAATCACATTTTCTTAATTTACAGCTCCTGCTAAATATTTTTGTAAAACTTTCATAACTTATGCAGGAGATAGAACTACCAGTATCGATTTCCATTTCTAGTACCTTTCCTTCCACATTCAATGACATAATATAAGGTTTATACCTACATAACATTCTTAAATTATAACATACACTAACCTCATCCGTTTTCCCTTCGTTGCTAACCATTTCAGTAATATAATTATGTCCTACTTTAGGTACTTTGGGGCATACCCGCTTTAAATGACCCTGTACGTTGCATATCCGGCACACATAGAAACGGAACCGGCACGAAATCGGATGGTGCGAGCCTCCACACACTCGGCACGCCGCATGTAGTGTTTCTGAGCTGGCACCACCTAGAGGTATCCCTGTCTTCGAGCTGGCTCTGCCACCGCTGCTCACGCACACACTTCTGTCTCCGATGCGCCCTCGTCCTCTCGCCGCCAACGGTTGACCGCGACTGGCCCCTGGTCTCACTCCCATCTGCTGTTTCTGCGACATTGCTGTCTGTTCCTTTCTTGTCTGAAAGCTATCATTGAAAAACAACTTGCCCGACGTAAATGAACTGCTGTCCCACTGTGACCCGCAGTCATTCACCTCTGCCGCATTCTTCTCTGCCGCCTCTAAAACCGTTGCCAACGAGAAAGCTTTTTTGAAATCTATCTCGCCCTCAGCGAAGAGCTTCTGTCTGATAATATCATCCAACAAACCACAAACCAACTGATCCCTCAAATTTTCATCAATACCCGATTTGAAATCGCAAGTCATGGCCATCCCCTTTAAAACAGCTACATATTCTGCAATCGATTCCCCAATCTTCTGTTTACGCTGTCTAAACTTATATCGCTCAGCTAAAATACTTGGCTTTGGCTGTAAATGATCAATCATTATTTTCACCAAGTCTGTAAAAGTAAAAGTGGTGGGCTTTCTTGGCGCACACAAAGTCACCAACAGTTCATAAGCTTGGCTTCCCATAACAGTAATTAACGTGGGCACTTTCAAATTTTCTTTCACCTCATTTATAAGGAAATACTGTTCCAAACGTTCACTATATAAACGCCAATTACCGACAGCGGGATCAAAAGTCTCGATCCTTCCAACAGCCATTATGAATGTCAATGTTCAATATTCCAATCCACAATTTTCCTTCAGTTGTATTCGATTAACTTAACTGAATCCATGACCCCTGCACACATGAGTCGTCCTCGTCGCCAATGTGATGTTTAGTCCCGCGGGAATACCAGGATTAGGGATTTCTTAATGAGAGACGTTGGCTTCATTGTAAAACTATATTAACCACCGGACTGACATAACTGACATTACAAAACAAGAGATATATGAAATATATAAAACCTACATACGTCACACTTATTTAATGGCTTTAATGCGAGCAAAGCCGCGAGTAAAAGATTATATAATATAAGTAATTGTAATATCATATTATCATATATTTACTTTGTTATCAAAACGCTAACAATTTTATAAAACCATCTTAGCCAGGGACATTTCTTGTAAGATTTGGACGCAAGAAACTTATCTACCTACCTCTATTTAATATTCATACAACTAAAAGTAAATAATAAAATTATTGATAAAATCAGTGCGTGGGGCGAGGTGTAGTAATATATACAATAAACATTATTTCAGTTGTTATGCGATTAAGCGATAATCACAAATTACGCCAGTCATACTGAGTGTTGTAAAGTAAAAAAAATTATATCTATCTATAATCAATTCCAGTGCTCCATAGTCATTTAACAGTTTTATATAATCGATGATAATATGATAAAAAGAATGGCTATAATTGATGTGTTATTATTTTTTAGATAAAAAAAATATTTATTATTTAATGACCGTAGTACTCTCATATTATAATCTTACAAAACCCATCCTATTTGCAGATGCGCAATAAAGAGTAGCCTAAAACAGCCTCCTTGTACATCCATGAGGATGACCTCTATTAAAGACACCAAATACTGTTATAGCGACATTCATAAACATCTTTAATAATAGAGCTCGTAAGTGGAGAAGTGACCTCCACTTTTGAGGCGACTAGACTTCCGTGGCGCAGTGCGTGCGCTGTCGCATTGTAAAGGTCCTGAGTTCGATTCCCGGCTCGAGTCTGGTCTGGTGGGAGGATCCGGCCGTGGCTAGTTACCACCCTACCGACAAATTTAGAGTTCCGGCACGATGTCGCGTAGAAACCAATTAGGAGCGTGGGTTTAACATACTCCTAACAGGTTAGCCCGCTTCAATCCTATACAGCATCATCACTTACCACCAGGTAAGATAGCCGTCATGGGCTAACATGTAGTGTATAAAAAAAATGTGCATTGAAGGAAAATCAAGTGCAAAAAATTCAACGTATGCGTGAGTTCACACAGATAAGGCTTATAAATTGATACATTCATTACCGACAAATGTAGGAGTAGGACAACGCTTTGTTCTTACCAGATGATATAAATATAAGTTATCAATCACTGTAAAATTTCAGGTCGCTGTCTATTGCTGTGAATACCACCGCACGCAGTTTTGGATCTTAATATGCTACACACGTACTGATTATTCTTTGATGTTTTAATGTTCTAACAAGAGTTTATTTATAGTTTCATTTATATGATTCATTTATATCCGTGCAAGCTTTACTTAACTTGCACTTTACCACTCGTGATTAAGTGAATGGGTTTTCGGTAGAGCGAACCAAGTGACGTATAGAGAATAAGTATCCAGTATTACAGTAACACGCAGAAAAAGGGGAAAAGTTTACATTTTCAAAGTGTTATCTTAGGTTTTACAGTGTGTGCGAGGATGAAACTCTCACTGACAATACGTCAAGGATACTCCAAATATGTCCAACATCCAAAAAGAAAGGCTATGCTATCATTTTAGAGTTGTATTTTAATAGAGAAAGTTTTAACTTTAACCCTGTGTTATGTGTCCAAACCATCAGGCCAAAATTTTGATTTATTTACTAAATATTAATTGAAGGATTCTTAATTGTTTATATCGACAATAATTTTAGATTACCTTTTGATGCGCATAGCAACTTTATCGCGATTACGTTACATTACGATAGTAAAATTTGATAACGTTACACGATATTTGTTGTTTTCGAAGCTTAGCTTATTTATCTAAGAAGTATTATTTATTCTTGAACATTCCATACATTTCTTTCCATTTGACAGTATACTTGATTATCACCCATTCAACTTACCCAGGAAACGAGTGGAGTAAAGCTTTTGACTTAAATGTCAACTTTAAAAATCACAGGCAATAATAATTGGAAGCCGGATCTAAATATCAAAGATTGGAAACAGAGAATAATACAAAAATGCAAATAAAATAAAGCGGCAAGATACGAGGTAACAAATGGGCGGCCTACACAGCATACCGATTTCTTTCAGGCATCCAAATCCAAAGGCGCAAACAGAAAATGCTATAGATTCTTAGTAGTTAGTTGGTACAACATACAATATACCTGCATAATGCTATATATACATATAAATGATATCCACGCTATTTTTAAAGAGAGCAAAGTCGTGGAACCTGCATTTTAGACTATAGATTATAGACTACTATATACTTTTTACCAACATAATAAAATGAGGTATTTACTATGCGATTGCTGGAGACAGTAAGTAGATATAGGTACAGATTAGTTTCAAATTCATCAGACTTATAGGTGTCGTTATGAAATTATGACGTAAGGAACATTTTGGAATTACCTAGAGGTTACGCGTGTTGGCTAGGTGCCTTATTTGGCAGATCCCATATCTACTATGAGACATGTAAAGGATTAAATGAAAACTATATGCTATATATGTGCAAGACAACCGTCAGATTTTCGAAATAAATTAAACTTTTAAGTACACTTTGTAAATTTAAATTAAGAACTATTATTTCGATTTTCTACGATTTTCTTCTAGACTGTTCTTCATCGTTTGTTTTAAAAATTGAAGGAAACGAGATGAGCAATTATTCAGTACCGCATCGTATGCAGTGAAAATAAAAAAGACAAGAGAGTAGTGAAATTGTAAGAGACCATGAGAGACTAGGTAGGTTA
Source organism: Lasiommata megera (assembly GCA_928268935.1). Classification (NCBI taxonomy): domain Eukaryota; kingdom Metazoa; phylum Arthropoda; class Insecta; order Lepidoptera; family Nymphalidae; genus Lasiommata; species Lasiommata megera. The sequence goes on from OV743326.1 coordinate 11,141,112, forward strand.
TCGCTGAGTACCTTACGAGATTGAACGCTAGTATATTAAAGGGGCCAGTTCTAAGCACCCATGTTGTTGGAACGAAGTTCCTTATCGCGCGTTGTGAAGGGGGGCTAGACGGAAAAAATTCTTACTAAAAGTTGTCACGACACTTTTTGTTATTGTAAGCTGTGCGTTGTCGCATGTTTCTCTGTCAGTCTCTCTCTCTCTTATAGAAAGCAAGTCAGATATTTTCATTTCTATTTCGCATTGAACAGTGTGGTGTCGCGACGATTATTTTTGTTGAGTGTATACAGGTTTTTTGTAAATAATAAAAAATAATAATAATAATGAATCCTGACAGTGTTTTTACACAAGTTTCGGATATTGCTGATGGAGTACAAAATTGAGCCTACTGATTAAGTTTATATAACATTATATTTGTTAATAATAATAAAAAAAATATTATAACTTAAATAAAATAAAATTTTATTACAATTCCTTCACTAATTAATCGAAAGGAACTTCGTTCCATCCGGGTGTCCCTTGACACTTCTCAAGTTTTTTATTATCATTGCGATCCTTAAATCCTAGCTTGTATAATGGAAGTTATTCTTATTTAATTTGTTGAATACTTTACAAGACGTTTATAAAATAATTGTATAAGACTTGCCGCAAATCCCTTGACATGTTGTGCCTATCGGTATCATACTAATATTATAAAGGCGAAAGTTTGTATGTTGGTGTGGATGTGTGTATGTTTCGCTTTGGACTGGAAGTACAGAAGCAATTTGGCTGACATGATTATCTTCAAATCACAAACAGGAATTAAGTTACACGGACGCCTTCACATCGCATCGGTCATATATACTTTCATATTCACAAAAGAAAAGTATATAAAAAATTTACTTCACTACACGTTTTTCTGTTTTATACACCACAAGTTAGCCCTTGACTGCATCTCACCTGATAGTAAGTGATGATGCGGTCTAAGATGGTAGGCGGGCTAACCTGTTAGCGGTATGTTAAACCCATACTCCTAATTGGTTTCTACACGACATCATGCCGGAACGCTAAATCGCTTAGCGACACGTCTTTGTCGGTAGGGTAGAGTAACAAGCCACGAAAGAACTCCCCACCAGAAAAACTAGTTCCTAGAATATTCTAGTATTAAGGCGCTGTGTATAGTGAAATTGAGTCGAATAAGTATCGTTTTCTGCAAAATCTATAGCTCATAACATTATGAAAAAAAATATGGTTACACTTGATCGTATTTCTGACGTGATGGCCGATTTAGAAACACGATTTAACAAAGTTTACTAGATAAAAAAAAATTGCAATCGCACCTCTGAAAATACTTAAATACTAATTTTTCTCAGTTATGCCTAAATTGATTAGGGTGAAATTAAGTACAATTATTTGTGATATATTAATAAAGTAATTGGCCGATTTACATTTTGCATAAAACGTATATTATAATTTTAATAATTTTTATTACGATTTGGCACTTAGGTCCTTTGCATCCCAGTATCGGCGTCCTTGTTACTCGTACGCAAACCGACAGTGATCGCTGAGGCGCGTTGCTAGGTGGACCTGTGACCAGCTGCGATCGCCCGTCATTGAAACATTATTTTCGATTACATTAATTAAAAATTTGTTACAGGAATTTATTTCGTTTATATTAATTCATTTAAACATAGTGTCTGTAATAAAAGGTGTAAATACGTGTGTTTATAAATAGTTCTGGTAATCTAATCATATTATCACAGTAAAATCAAATTGCTTAAGGTAATGTAATGTACCTTAATTTCACCCTTACTTTTATAAGAACTGTGGCGCAGTTGAATCACGCTCACATGTGGTGCATTAGATAAGCGGGAGTTCGGATCCTAAAAGGTTTCAATAACTTTTTTTTCCGTTAATATTTTTATATTTTTTATTATTTTCGTATTTTGTATTTTTGAATATGGTTTCAATAACTTTTTTTTCCGTTAATATTTTTATATTTTTTATTATTTTCGTATTTTGTATTTTTGAATATTTTTTTTTATTTTAATATATTAATTTTGAACAGATAAAGTTTTTTGAAGATTGATTCTGATGAACCGTCAACCGTCATTGTTTTACAAGAGTGAGGATAATTATTTGCTTGACCTGAGTAATAATCAAAAATACCGCCGCTATCAATTCGGCGTATGCTGCCTACTTTAGATTTAAATACGCCGACTTCTTTGGAGGTACGCCGACTACTTTAGAGGTTTGCTGTCTATTTTTATCAGTCAGCATGCGTAGTAGTATTTTTGTGGGTTCATTAGAGTTTCCCGTCGTTAGTTTTTGAGATTGTTTCAATAATAAAATAAAATAAAATAAAAAAGCCATTTATTCTACTACCAAGTCAATAAAAATAATAAATTATGTCAATGTTTTTTTTTTCTTACAAGTTTCAGTCAAATTTTATATTGTAATGTCACAAGTGTTTGGTAGAAGTCGCCTCTCTGGCGTAGGCCTCCCCCAGCTCTTTCCAAGTCTTCCTTTCCTTAGCTTCTCTGGTCCATAGCGAGCCACTGACGCGAAGGAATAAGTCTTCTTGGCCTTCCTCTTTTTCTTTTGCTACTACGCGGAATCCATTCTGTGGCAATTTTTGTCCATTTTGTATCTGTCATCCTGCAGATGTGACCAGCCCATTTAAATTTAAGCAATCGTATTTGGCTGATGACATCTTTGACCTTGGTTTTTTTTCCGAATATTTATGTTGCTCACCTTGTCAGATAGTTTGATACCCAGCATGCTCCTCTCCATTTTTTTTTTATCCAGCAGTTGCAGATGATATCCGGCCATAATTCTTGATAAAATAGTAATTTCACACATATGCCACTTGTCTAAATATACTTGTATACACTCTAATTATACATGACTTTTTAATTTTAAGTTATCTCGTTTATAAATATTTCCCATTGGATATATTAATATTTTTGTTAGAATGGTCAAGCTCCAAGATTCCTCTTGTCTTTTTTCACTTTGGGCAGTCTGGTACAGTTAAATGAACTGCTAACGGATTTGGATGATGTTTTAGCCGCAATTTGTAGTTTATACAGAATGTTGGATTTCCTGCTTCACAGTATAGTGATACATCTGCGTTCATGGATCTCGCTATTTCTTAAAAACCATAATGCGTTGGCTTTTTGTTTGAGTATGTAATCCTCTGCCCGTCGTATCACTTTGATATCAGAGTCGCATGTGGAGCCCCAGAGCGGGATTCCAAATTGCCAGATTGGTCTGAGTAAAGCCTTGTAGATGGGAAGTTTGTTGTCAGTTGTGAGCTTTGCGTTTCTTGAGAGTAACCAATACAAACCAGTGTACTTAAGTTTCAGTTCGACCTTCTTTGCTACAATATTTTGTCGACAAGTCATCTTTCTATCCACAAGAAACTTTCCACAAGAAAGTGTGACAACCACCGGACTTTGGCTTTAATCTCCCACGCTAGCAAATCGCCACTTTAATCAAAAATCAAAAGGCAAATCTCTGAAGAACAGGCAGGCTTTGTTAAGGGGTACCCGCGAACAGATAGTCAACATCAGACTAATTATAGAGAAAAGCTACGAATTTGACAATCCTGTCATCATCTGCTTCGTGGACTATAGCAAAGCTTTTGACTGGACCTGCCTGTGGAAGGTTCTCTTAGAACTGGGCGTACCTCAGCATCTTGTGGCACTACTACAAACCTGATACAATAACAGCCAAGGTTCCGTCAGATTAGATAAGACCATGACAAGCTCATTTTACTTCAAAAAAAGTGTGCGTCAGGGATGCATTTTGTCACCCATACTTTTTAATGTTTATGTTTAGTTCATAATCCGTCGCACTTGTGAATCTTAGGATGGGGGCATAAACATTGGAGGCACCACAATTACTAACTTGCGGTACCCTAATGACACTACACTTTTGGCATCCAATGAAGCAGAAATGGTGACTCTCCTTAGTAAGTTGGAAAATGTAAGCAAGGAACTTGGTCTTTCCATTAATCCATCTAAATCAAAGATCATGGTTGTGGATCGAAGTGGCAAACTTAATCTCACGGGTGCACTCAAGTTAGAAGTGGTGGATAACTTTATTTATCTAGGCTCATGTATAACAAACAATGGATCTTGTGAACAGGAAGTGCGCAGGCGAATTGGTATGGCAAAGAATACCATGTACCAGCTATCCAAGATCTGAAATAGCAAGAGCATATCAATTCGCACCAAGCAAAGACTAGTAAATGCTCTGGTTATTTTCCATATTTCTATACGGTTCTAAAACATGGACTCTTCGGGCTACAGATCGCAAACGCACTGATGCTTTCGAGATGTGGTGCTGGAGGAAGATACTAAAGATACTGCATTCAGGACCAACGCATCTATCCTGAAAGGGTTGAAAATTACAGCAAAGCTGAAAACTATATGTATCAAGGGCACCTTGAAATACTTCGGACACAGCCCTGGGAATTTAGGAAACTACTCGTAACGGGCAAAGTGGAGGGAAGAAGGCCAAGAGGACGTAGCCCCATGCGTTGGTCCGATAAGATCAGCACTGCACTCGGTACATCATTCCACGCCACACCACATAAAGCCGGAAACAGAACCATCTGGAGAAACATCATACGGAAGAAGATGATCCATGCTAAGGATCGCGACCCTCAGTAATGAGAATGACGATGCAAAGAGACATCTTTCTATGGAAGACGATTGTGGGGTAGTTGTTTGGTGCTAAGCCTAACTGGAGGGCAGTCACCTGATCTCAGAGTGAACGTTATGTGCTGTGATTTCAAAGCAATAGCTAGAACTTTCTATTTATCATGGATGGACAAATGTCTGAGTTTCTTGGAGGCTTTTTTGTAGCATTTCAGATGCTTTTGCAGGTTTCTCGTAAGAAGCAAGTAATGTAGTATCATCAGCGAAGGTTTCTACAGATACTCTACAAGTTTTTGGTAGGTCGACTATAAATAATGTGTATAGGATTGGACCTAACACTGAGCCATGAGGTACTCCAGCTTTAATATAGTAGAATCTAGAGGTACATTCACCTTCTGTGACCTTAAAAATTTAAACTAGTAAAGCAAAGTAGGTGTGTGGTAGAAGCATTTTGATTTTCCGAAACAAGCCTTGTTGCCAAACTTTTTCAGGCTTGTTGTATATCAAAGAAAACATACAGTTTTCGTTCATGTGCTTTTCTTATGATTTGACATACTCGGTGAACTTGTTCAATAGTTGCAGTTTGTCAATAGGTCTCTTCTAAAACCGAATTGGTGGTCAGGCAGTATTTTTCTGTCAGAGACTACATGCAGTAGGCTATTTAGCATTATCTTTTCAAGTGGTTTGGATAACGGTGGCAGCAAACTTATAGGTATGTCTATAAGACGTAACTTTACTAGTTGATTTACCAGGTTAGCAGATCAGAGATTTGAGGGATTTCCACAACAGTGGGAAATAACCAATTCTAATTATGCTGTTGGAATGGACAATACGATACATAAGGCCTTTTTTTGGAGGTTCTTTCATTACTCTTTTGTCTATTAGGTCAAATCCTGGAGCTTTCTTGTCTTTGAGTGTTGTGACTGCCCTTCGAATCTCCTTCGGTGCGACACACTTAAGAGGTAGATATAGCTGGAAGTCCTGATCCAATATCTTATGAATGTCAGATTCATCTGCATTTGCTAATTCCATATTTGGTGCGAATAGTATTACAAATGTAAGTATTACAATCTTCAATAGGAGAGGTAGAAACAGCAGGTCGAGTAATATTTATAATTCCTTTCATAGAGAATATCTACGGGCTTTAGTAGGAGAGAGCGATTCAATGCTAGTTTTATTTGTATCATCCTCAGCTTCTACAATCACATATTTTAAGGAATGTCCATTAGGACATTAATATACCCTTATACTTTTATGTTATGTATTTTTTCCACTTTTCTTTTTGTCCTTATATTATGCAATTAAGTTGGTTAAAATAAATAAAAAATAAAATAGCTACATAATTTTCTTTTCGCTTGGTGGCCATCGCTTTCTATTGCCATGGATAAATATATAGAATAAGTGTAATGGGCATGAGTCGAAACGCCAACATAAAAAAAAGCTGATTTTTTGACCAGGTACCCTCCCCAAAACACCTCACTAAACTTTCATCACATATTCTAGGAACACAGCAAAGGACAAGCATATCAACATCATTTTTTATTTATATAAAAAGATGGATCGTTCACTCCGAATCATATAAGTAGGTAGTAGGAAGAAATACCAATTTTCCAAATTTGAAATTTTGATTGAATTTGAAATCCGATGTTTATCAGCGAAAATTTAATTTTTATGTACGAAAATTATTGTAAACAATACAAAAACATAAACAAGATTAAAAAAAAAAAAAAGCATATTTTGTTTAAGATGCGAAAAATTCGAATTCAAGTTGTATTAGTCCAGACGACCGTTCAAACAAGTGACGAAATTAAGGTAACGTATCTATACCTATAGTTGATAAGACTTGTCGCGAGCCGTTTATTGCAACTGTTATGGCGAGCTGCACTAAGTATTGCGCGAGGTGGAGGAGTTCCAGTTATTTGCAGTGTTCTTCAATATATCACTTTATTCCTGACCATGACATATCAAATATGTAACGAATCCTAACGATGCCTTATAGAGATGATTCATAGATAATTTTATTTTTATCGCTCTTCGTGAACTAAATAAGTGGAAAAAGACTTACAACAACTGGAGCGATAAGTTCTGGCTTCATCGCCTGGAACATGTCCGGGGGCAGGATGTCCTCAGTGAGACGGGACGCTGCTGTAGGCACTATGGTGTTCACTTTGATATCGTACTTCGCACCCTCGATGGCCAGCGTGCTCGCTAGACCTACCAGGCCCATTTTTGCGGCACTAGAAGTAAAAGTCCAAAGTCAGAACTTTCTTTATTCAAAGAGACCTGTAGAGTACGCTTTTGATTCGTTTGAACAAGTTTTGCAGCAGTAGTAATTTTTAAAATTCGTGTTATTACTAAAAACTAAAGCTCCCAATAAAATTAACCAGGATTTCTTGTCCTTATCTATCCATCACACATTCTTAAAGAGATAGTCTAACTTGGTAAAAACAATTTATTCAGAATGTTTTAACATTTTTTTTGATATTTTTTTTTTACCAGTTTATGACTCTGATTTTGGAAAAGATTCAAGTTTATAATCCATAATCTAATTATCAGACAGTCTAACAGCTATACTACTGACAACTTCATGACAGAAAACCCCAAAAACTACCAATACAAATCAATCGAAATACCTTCTGATCCATAAGTATTTACATGAGTATAAATAAGTACTACTATACTTTGTGAATACAAAGAAATTTAACTATTAGAAACCTGTAGTTGGCCTGTCCGAAGTTCCCAATGAGACCCGCATTGCTGGAAGTCATGATGACGCGGCCATATTTCTGCTTCTTGAATGCTTCCCATGCCGCTTGTGTAGTCTTGAACGCACCTTTCATGTGAACCGCCTGGATTAGGTCCCAGTCCTAAAACAATCCAGACTAAGCACCAAGGATCTCCATGTGTTAAAAGCTATTTAGACTTAGTACGTTTCATCTTAAGTTGATAATTCTTTAAAATTCCATAAAGTTTTTCACATGGAAAGAAAACGGGTTTTTGGCTAATTATTGTTGTATAAAATCTCCAAAGTACCCTAAATTGTCAGTCGGTCATGCCGACTAGGCATGAGCGGTCGCTTCAGAAGGTCGCAGAACCATTTATTTTCCCCGTCCAAAAAGGGAATAGAATATATTCCCGTTTGTAAAGATGCTAGCAAATCTTTACGCATAGGTCCAGATAGGTCTTGTTGTTAATCCGTATATAAAAAACTTTCTTTAAATCCTGGTTATTTTTAGTTATCCCGGTTATTTCCATACATTATTTTATTTCTGCTATACTCATATAATCTTATGTGTATTTTTATTACAATATATAATTTCCATGGATTTTTTTTTTGCACCTTCGAAATTAATCAAGGTTGACTGGTAGAGAATGATTTTGAAAGCATTAAGTTAACCTTTTGTACATTATTTACTTGTACAATAAAGTGAACTTATCTTTTAATTTAATAAATCCCACATCTGGGAAAAAAAGTCACGGAACAAGATACCGCGCTTGCTTAAGGTAATTACCGAGTTAAAACTTTGCAGTCAAGGTTACGTTGCGTTAATATAACCTATGCTAAGTAATAAAATTTTGTGTCGTAACTATTATTTATGATATATAATCCATAAATTATACTAGCGTGTTTCCATTTTTATAGTGTAAACCATATTTGAATGTTGGAAAAATAGTTTTGCAACATGAAAATTTACGTATGATGATGTGGAAATGCCTCCCACTGATTGCACAGTGTTGAGCGCTGTGGTCTTATAAGAGAGAGGTCCCATAATCGATTCCCGGCAGCGACAATTTGGAAATATTTCATTTCTGCATTTTCTCTAGTCTGTGGGCTGGTTTCGGCCTTGGATAATTGCCACAAAGACGTGCCACCAAGCCAAGTGCCTAAGAAGGCACCACTGGTGATATAACAAAATCGCTTTACCAAAAAAAAAAATGTATATTTTTTACCTGTTCTGACATTTTTTGGAAGCTCTTATCACGAAGAATGCCGGCATTGTTGATAAGGATATCAATACGGCCAAAATTATCAAGGGCTGTCTTAATTAGCTTCTCGCCTTCGACTACAGAATTGTAGTCGGCAACTGCGACTCCACCTTAAAAGAAATTGGCTATTCAAAAACCTTATATATAATATATGTTTCAATAGCATCTCAAAATAAATACACACATTTGATGTTATTTTTCTGTATTTTGATTGTTGTGCTATAAGTGTGTCCCTTAATTGAGTCATATGATATTGTTTTGGCAAATATTCATAAAAACTTGTAAACAGTGAAAAACTTAACGTAAAAATCAATGCTCAATTGATTGAAAACCCTTGAACACAATATTTAAAATCTCAATGTTTCCTATTTACGTATTTTCCTGCACCTTATATTATATTACCCTGAATCATATTGTAAAATATTTCCTGTTCAAACCAGGTAATTAAATCATTAATACAAGAGTATGTATTGAAAATATATACATATATATAATGAGACAAAACACCTCAAGTTAAAACACCTGATTAAGTTTCTCATTTCCTAAGACTACAGAGCTATAGCTTCAATTGAATTGTACAATTGATGAGACTCTACAACCACAAGCTCTTCTACAACTATACATCAATTCTACAACCATAGCTCCTTCTTTATGGAAAATGCATATTGCAGTCAACATGCCTAATAATAAAAATCAGACTGCTACTATTGAGTATATACTCAAAAGCTACTACACAAATACTGAATAAGACTCTTCATACCTATACTCCATTTTATTTAGCTAAATATTTAACATCTATATGGAATGTGTAATAAAGAATAGACTATAACAAATAAAAAATACACATGATAGCTAATATGTCAATAACTACAAATAAAAAAAATGTGATGAAAATAATGCTAAGTCATGACATTATAGCTATAAATACACTTATACATTTCAAATTTAAAATATACAATTCAGGCTTTGATAAGATTGCAATCAACAAGCACCTTTAAAACCAATACATACGTCCTAAAATGTTAAGCATTCAGCTAAATTGTTAACAATACACAATTAGCAAGTCAAAGTACTCACCTTTGTCCTTAATTTCTTTAACAACAGCGTCCGCAAAGTTAGACTTGCCCTGTCCATCTCTAGCACCTCCAAGATCATTGACTACGACTTTAGCACCCCTGGACGCGAGTAGCAGCGCGTATTCCTTGCCCAAGCCTCCACCAGCGCCTGTCACTACCGCCACACGGCCGTCGAAACGCAGTTGATCCATGCTACACAAAGTCCAAGCGCAAAGTGATCGTAAAACGTAAAGTTACTCGTTACGTACGTCGTCGCAAAATGCTATCTCAATCCTCAGTGTGTTGAACTTTACCCAGCGACACAAACATGATAACAAAGTGAAGACCATTACAAACTAAAATTTATATAAAATAAAAAACATTCGAATAACCTATGGCATCTAAGTGATGTCAAGATTATTGAAATAAATTGGTTAAAATTACAATGATTTTGTTCAGAATTGTATGGAAAATTAGAGATACTTCACATACTTGCTTGACTGCTTTTATCAAACTCCGTTGACCGAACTACGAATTATATATTTTTTAATTACAACGAAATATTATGTTATATCTTATTGGCAGATACAATTAAACACAACAATGGACAGTAAATCTATTTACGAAATGTATTTATTCACAAATTTAACGAGTTAAAAAAATAAAAATACTAAGCAAATCAAGTTTATTTTGACACTTGAGTGATGCTTATTTGACTGATTAAAGATCAAAGTATGACTCTGATGCAAGATCTATAACTATAAAAGTATAAGTATGTATGTATGTTTCTACTTGAGAAGTGAGCGTTATAAGTTGTAAAGTATAGATTCGTTATTTACGCAAATTTTATTTGAATGAAAGCAAAAGTATCTTTAAAGATTAATTGGCATGTTTTTTTAAACTTTATTTTATTAGGAAGAATATAATAAGATATTTGTTTTCTTCTATTAAAGTTTCTTTATTCTTCGACAAATAGTCTTTTAAGCAATTTAGGTAATTAAAAAATATTTAGTAACATTGCCTGTTAATGCAACGGTAATGTTTTATTATTTATAAAACTCTTAACGACAGATACTCATTAAAATTAAGGAGATGAAGCCATTAAACAGTGAGGAATGCGTGAAAGTGAAGAATATACGGATTTGTAAGAAAATGGACACAAAGTATCGTGTCTTCTAGCTCATACAGCGTCCGATTGGCTTTTAAATGTTAGCCAAACACAATACTTACTAAGAACGTTACTAAGAACTTGATTTCTATCAGTATTTCCTTTTGTTTTAATTTTTAGCAGTTTTAGCATTCCGTATATATTTTGTTCTGTTTTACCATGTATCAAATAACGCGCTTTATTATCAAAAACGTGGTATTGGCACCCATCCAACTTCAAGTACCTACAATTTGTGTAATTTTTTGTAAAATTGTATAGTGATGATACATCTTGACCTTTAAGAACAGCCACTGAACGATCAACTCGCTAAGGTACAAGAAACATGGAAGTAGTGCTTGTATTCTCACTGACCAATTTGTTAGCTATGAAAAAAATTGCGACTTTTTAATCTGTTATTCAACGGTTTGCTAGTTATTTTTAAAATTTAAATGTTTGTGTGAATTTATTTTGTGAGGATGTGATTGCCATAAATGCTGTTAAAAAGCACTGTTTTGTTACTTGTTTTCATATAACCGTGTTTCTTTTGCTATTTAAAAGTATTTGACTTAGTGTCCTCAAAATGAACGACCCCTTGGCTGGTAGGAAACTTGCTTACTAGTTACTAATTTATTCAAATACTAGCTGATGCTCGCGACTTATTCCGCATAGATTATGGGTTACCGCTTCCTAAAACTAAAATAGTTATAGGTCATTGAAGTATTCAAATAATGCAGTTTTTCAAATATCCTGCGGGAACCATTTATTTATCCGGGATAGAAATAGCCTCGTTGTTTATCCAGGGTATAATCGTTCTCCATGCGAATGTTCAACCTAATTGGTACCGTAGTTCTAACGTGTAGTTGTACAAACAAACACTTAAACACACTGTCATGCAAATTTTATAGTCTAGAATCTCCAATAATTGAAAACAATTTGATTTCAGTCATTTATAACGAGGGTTATTGGCGAGTTAATAAAGTATCGCCTATGTATGGCTTACAGTATAGTGAACTAAAATTAAAGCAATATGCAGCGAAAATACGTCAAGCTTTAGTGAGCGATACCACTAGTTCTAGTTCAGGCTCACAAATGATGGTCTCAATAGAAAGTCTACCCTTGTTAAAGTATTCACATGACGATCCTAATGGTTTACAGGTAAGGTATTTTATATAATAATAAAATAGCAAATCACATCTTAACTTTCTGAAGATAGCCTCTAGATAGAACAGAGAGAAGTGCAGATAAGTTGATAATAACTTTTACTCACAGCATTCCTGACAATTATAAAGGTATATTCTTGTATAAAACTACTATTACTAGTACTATTTCACTTATAGCATAAAAGCAATAGTTAGATACACTTGGTCTTATTATTAGTACATTTCCGAGCTAAGTTTAATCACAAGGTTCGGGAACTCTTATTAAAGGAACTGTTTGGAAGACTCACACAAGAGTTTCTTGAGTTGGGTTATTATTTATGATCCTGTTTATTTTTAATATAATAATGAGTACATTCTAAAAATTATATCTGAATAATGATATGAACACCAATTTTACTAAATGCAGGAGAAGTCATGTTCAATTTATTGTTTCAGATTACAGTAACCTCATGTTCAAAAGACAGGTTTAAATCAAACAATAAAGAGGTGTATGTTGCAATTCTCCTCTCATGGGGTTCTTTCATAGATATAGATAATGAAACTACACATTTACCCTACATGATAGAGCGTGGAGAAAGGAGGGTTGGTGAAGCTGTGAAGAACACTATTCAAACAGTATTTGATTGTATCATTACACTGTTTAATTTCACAAAGGTATTGTAACTAATATCCTGTTTAAGTGGATTTGAAATTTGAATCCCTAATTGGATTTTCTGTTTAGAAATTATCATTACCAGCCCAAAGTTAGGTTCCATTGGTTACTGTTATCACTTACACCTGTTAATAACCCACCCAGCTACTTTGGTGTAGAGTGTTGGGTCTACTACAATATCATAACAATTCCCTTTCAGGTTCAGTTAATGGAATTTTTATTTAACTTGCTTGAAAATGACACCTCACGAAGCTCAGACTCACTTGTGTTAAGGTATAAAACTCCTCAAGTTAACTTTAAGGACAATGTAACTTTGACATTTGAAATTGGTGATATACGCGCAATATGGAATGGGTATGTAATTTATTCATGGATTTTTTCATTATACTGGCCAGAAACCTAATTTGAAATTAAAATGATTAAAAAAAAAATTAAATATACACTTATCTATGATACATAGTACATAAGTAGACCATATACATAAGTAACTCATTCAAAGGAAATTGTATTTTATTTTATAATAAATTACCCATTGATATCTTGGAGATGTCTATCAATAAGTTCAAAGTTTTTATAAAACGAAAGCTTGTAGAAAAATCATATTATGATATTAAGGATTATATAAACAATAAAAAAGCTTGGGTGTGAATTGCTCTATCTCCATAGGTACTATAGTTTTTTATTATTCATTATGTGAGATGGTGATAACGAAAAAAAGACAAATCCTGGCTAAGTTTGTTGTGGGCATCTTCTTAGACCGGGTTGCGTTTGGAACCCTCATAGCTTTAGTTTTAAGTTTACGAATATAGTTATCACCATAAAAGAACTACTATGTAAATTATTGACGCGTCAAAAGTACCTTTTTAAGGACTATTTGAATAAAGATTATTTTGAATTTGAATTTGACCTAGTGAGAGCCACTTGAATCTCAATTTGATATGTAACTACAAATGTATTAATAATGACTCATCAATTTTCATTCCAGAGTCAAAGAAGTGAGTAATATACATGAAGACAGGGAGAAAAGAACCTATGCTTATCAAATCCTCCAGAACCAAATATACCACATGTACCAACTAGATGTGACAGTTTTGCACCTGTTTGAAGTTGGATTGCCTAAAGCAGAAGTTAAAAGCAGTGGTTTAGTTAAAATGAAAACCCCTGAAATTATTAACTCAGTGTTCATAGTTTTAAATGGTATCACAAGCAGATTAGAATTGACAAGACAGCAATTGTTAGAAGATAGTCCATAGTCTTGCTGTGTATATAATGAAATAATTTATTGCTGCATTGAGTGCTTGCATTTTAAGACATTTTTGAAATGAAATTTCCTAGGCTGTGTTAAATTGCGTAGAGAGAGAAAACTATAATGAAGAGGAGAGAGAGCTATACATAGTATATTAATACTATTAATACCAACCATTGTAAGGATCATGCAGGTGTGTATTGCCTGGTGGGAGGCTTCGGCCGTGGCTAGTTACCACCCTTCCGATAAAGACGTGTCGCCAAGCGATTTAGCGTTCCGGCACGATGTCGCGTAGAAACCAATTTGGAGTGTGGGTTTTCCATACCCCTAACAGGTTAGCCCGCTACCATCTTAGACTGCATCATCACTTATCATCAGTTGGGATTGCAGTCAAGGGCTAACTTGTAGTGGATAAAAAAAAAAATAAGGAACTTCGTTCCAATTGCCACAATTATTATCAAAACCAGGGATGCACCTCTTAACATGCGTTTTTAAGCAATTAAAATATCACTTGCTTCAACTGTGAAGGAAAACATTGTGAGGAAGCCTGCATGCCTAAGAGTTCTCCATAATGTTCTCAAAGGCGTGTGAAGTCTGTCAATCAGCACATGGCCAGCATGGTGGACTATAGCCAAACCCTTCTCATGTGGAGAGGAGACCAGTGTTCTGTAGTCAGCCAATAATGGGTTGATCATGATGATGATCTTTTAAGCTTTAAACCCTATTTTGCCAACTTATGTACATAATTGTTACTGATAAAGCAGATTTGTAAGAAAGTATGTTTAATATATATATATTATTATTTCACAAATTGGGAGACACAAAGAACAAGATCATACTAGAGATTTAATTTCTTTAAAAGAAAAGGGTGGGTGAAAGGAAAAAAAGCAAAAATTTTTCAACATTTACTTCATGAATTATAATAACCTTACAAATGTGTTTGCATATTGTAATCTTACAAAATATTACTACATTACAATGTGCTAAACTTAAAGTATCCTATATTTTGTTATGTCTTCAATAATTCCTTGCAAACAGTCCATATAGATCACAATTTCGTCCATCGGTATATTAAAATATTCAGAGACTGAGGCGATTTTGCAAAAAATATTTATTGTGCAAATTTAATCACTAGGCCACCACCTCCATTATTCTTATTTAGACAATTCAATCAATGTTTATTGGTGGCATTTCTTTTGTACACAAATCTCCAATCGAAATGAATTAGTAGATTAGTAGATCATGCCTTAACTCTGACTTAAAAAAACAGTTTAAACGTGACAGCGTTATGAGTCTGAAATAAGACAGTCTAGTTTTATAGGCTGAGCAATGCTAAACTACGTTATATAAAATCTCAGCCTTTGCGAGTTGACAATATAGAGATGTGTGTACAACAGAATTGGGACCCTTATCTAAGTTAAATCTGGCGGACAAGCTGGTATAAGCTCCTATAAATGTATAAAGTATTATTTTTTTTTACAATAAAATATAAAAATAAAATAAACATCTTTAATTAACAAAATGTGTGTTAGTTTATAATATTTGTTACTTTTATAAAAATAAAGTAATAGTTATGTCAGATATAAACAGAGTATGAGTTAGTTGTTATTTAGTAAGGGTCTATACATATAGATGTATCAGGCTAGACCAGTCAGCAACATTCTTAGTTTTCTCTGTGAAGTCTGCTCTTGTGTTGTTTCAGAGCTTTCAGACACCTCAATGTGATGAGGTCAAATCATATCGTCTTCCAAAGGTTACAGCTTCTCCAGAGCATTGAAGGTCTGGTAGCTGCTGATGTGAATAAGCAAAGTCAAATTCACAGAGCCTTTTGGTTTGTAGTTTTTTCATTCCTGACTGAAAAAAGGCCCAACACTTGACATGTTGGGATGCAAAATTGCAAACTAAAACATCACATTAAATTCACAGCTATTTTTAATACTTAACCCTAGTTCACACCTAGCGAATGCTAAGCCAAGACGTCGAACTAAACCCAAATTCTTTAATGTGAATAAAATCATACAATTATAACTCTTGAGTTGCGATTGCATAAGAAATTATTTAGCTGTTTGTTCTTTATATGGGTAGTAGGTTAATAGTTATGTATCCAACCTGGGGCTAGAATTATGAGCGATTAATTAGAAAAACGCGACGCGAATCAAACACCTGCGCTTTTTAATTTAACTTTAGAGGGAAAAAAAAGTGTCTATCGTACGCAGACTAAAACGTTACAAATCTGAATTATTTCTTAACTAAGTAATTTGTACAATATTTCAATCAGTCAATTTCAATTTTAAAGTAACGCGCTTGGACAAAACCCAGCAATTTTGTTTGGTGTGAACTACGTCTGTGGGCACAAGCCGCTAACATTGACTATGCTTTCATTGATTTCTTTATTATTTTATTAAAACCTAAACTAAACAAGTGTTTTAATTGCACACCATTTATAACATACAAATATTTGCCTAAATAACACATAGTACCTCTGAAATGGCATAAAAGCTTCTCCTGTTTTATCGCCAATCTGTGAATAAATGCCTGTCAAATATTGCGGACATCACAAAAAGGGTGCAAAAAGTTATAACAAACAAACAGATGCCTATAGATATTCATTATAACATTCAAAATTTGACACACAAACAATATGTGACGCCTAACAAAGCGCTATTACAAGAAGTATGAAAAGACGTTACAAAACATTGTAAGTGTATATTTGAATGTTATAGGAAATCGGGCGCCATGTCCAAAACACAAAACAGCACAATACATTTTCATGAACAATATGTGTGCCTATACTCATGCACTTTCATTTCCATCATATAGTCTACCATCATTTCCATATATAGTCAACATTTCGTATGATTTGACAAAATATGAAAATGAAAGCGCAGGTTAATCTTGTATGTACATAAAATACAATGATTCCACACCTGGTCCATTCTTACAATTACACATTGTCTGGTTACGCATTATGAATTTACTTATACTTATGGTATATATTATATATGATAATAATAATAGCTATATGCGAAGTTACTGCCACTACATTGTAAAATAACATTGAAATAAGAATAAAATGCCTGTATTTTAAATACACATAAATATCGTACAACCGAAACAGCAAAGTTGGTTCTAAAACATTTTTTAGGGAATTATTTTAAACAAGATATCGCAAGTATTTTTAGCCGCCATTCCTTGGTGCTGTCATTTTTATTCTCACAAGACAATCATTTTTATTCTCACAACTGTTCCTGACAGAGGCAGATATTGGTAATGCTTCTGTTGTATACAAATAACTTGCCGATGGCAATAAAAAGGATGATTTAAGACCGGCTGATTCATTGTTTTGTGTTCAACAGCATTGGATCTGTTTCCGTTTGCCTTTGTTTAGGTCAGTATTTTTAAATTGATATTGTGTTGTTATGATCGCGTTTCTAAGACCCGTTCAATGTCTGCTTAAGACCAACCTTAAATTTTCTTTGATTGACAAGATAAGTAGTCTCAATATTTACCTATAGAGTTGTTGCCAGTAGAAAGTCTCGAAACCAGAGAAATTCGGTTCTGTAATATTTTATGTATTTAAAATTCAGGAATTTTTGTTCTGCTTCTAAGCACTATTATACAAATTAAAAATATTTTTACCAATGACTTAATTTAGAAAACGTCTATGCAAAGAGTTTGAATTCAAGCTTATGCTTGTACAAATGTTAACTATGTAAGAACCAATGAAAAAAATTAAAATTAAAATCTCAAAACCATATTTTGTTGATGTTGTTGTGAATGATTTCTGGAATTATGTTCAATAACATGATTCCAGAGATCATTCCAATCCAAGAATACAGTTGGTCAAATCAATTTTGTAGAAAACCGTCTATTCCCAGTACAGTAGTCTAGTGGAGTGAGGTATTGGTTATAAAAGGGTGACTGTGTGAATGAAACAACCAACTGTATCACTGGTAATAATATAATAATAAAATAATGATAATGTGTCATCATTTTATTGAAATAAAATGTGATTGCATTCAAAATGTCTTTAGTTTGTAAATTGTTGAGGGCAATGTCGAGCTTACCTATGTCCTCTTTAATTATTTGTAAATCGATTTGAGATGCAACTTGTAGCATAGAAATAAAACTAGTAACCCGTCATGCAGTAATTTTCGTACCAAATTTTGTTGCACACAGCTGCACATCATCTGGAATGAGTAAATTATTTTCTTCACTCTTACATCATCATCATCATGATCACGCACATAACTCCGAAAAGTTAGAGGTGCGTGCCCGGATTCGAACCGCCGATCTCTGATTAGAAGGCTGACGACCTAACCACTAGGCTATCACCACTCTTACATATAGATCACCAAAAAGTCCAGTATTGTTTTAGCACCAGCTTACATGTAAAGTAAGTTGGAAGCACTGTTCTACTATTTTTTTTTTTACAAATTGGTTGTAACTTGAATTTCGTGCTAAAACCTTACTTCAAATAATGTACAGTTTATTGTAATCAGTACAAGTTTATTATGTTGAAATAATAATTGAAATATTTTGAGTAAAGTTTATAGTTTTCTCTATATAATGTTAGCATAGATAACTGCCTTCTAGGTATAGTGGTTAACTTCGATTGTTGATGAAGAGGTAACCGCTCGGGCATCCGAGCCTCGCGGGTACGTTACTCGTAGAGGTTACCCCTCTCGATAACTCCTACTCTATACTAAGTCCGTAGGTCGGGTGTCAAATGTTACGCGTATTGCACTTTTATACTAATGATAACTTCGAATTATAATTATACCAGATTCGAATTAATTAAGTATTTTACTGCTACATAAATACCCTAAATGAATAAACAATTTATTTGAATAAGATTTAATACCATATATACGAATATAACTAACTTATACTTCTATCGGCGAAGTAATTAAATCTTACAACACAAAAGCTGCTATTGTGGCTAAAGTTCAATAGTTTTTTGAAGTTAATAAATAATGTACATTTGTAATTTTATAGGATTTTTTTCTACCTTGGTTACAATATTGCAAATTTCTAAGATTTCTTTGAAAATAAATTTAGTTTACCATTGGTGGAGAAATTGTTGAAATCGGTTAAGTAGTTTCGGAGCCTATTCGATACAATTACGCAACCCAACATAAATAATAATATATATGTGTGTGTGTGATGTGAAATTATGAATTAAACATACCATCTCGGAGCCTTTTCCGCTCGCAGTCCTCAGTGTGTGCAGCGCAGCACCTAACAACAGCCTCCAGGCGGCGCCCCTCCCGCACCCGCACCCCCCGCTCCACCCGCGCCCGCCGTTGAGTGCTGCGGGCCTATCTTAATGCCGTTCGCCTGAACAGCATCAAAGAATTTAGGTAGTGGCGATCATGTACACATTTACGAAGTACATTTATTGCAACACCGTGCTTTGTTTTGTTTCATATGTCTTGTATTGTTAATTAGATTTAATACAATAAACAATAAACATTTGCCTGCGATTCGGATTAAAATTATGCACCTTGAAAAATTAGACCAGCGTACGCGCCATTGCGTGCAGCCACCATTCTAATTATCTCTTAAGAGCTTAAACCCACCGCTCCGGCCTAAACCAGGTTGGTGGCTTAGGTAACTTACTCTCACTTTAATTATTCAGGCTGAGATGAATGTCGGACACATAACGTTATCTCGTTTAAACTGAGTCTTAAGTTAGAGGCAAAACCAAGCACGCTGTATAGATCTTGGCTTCAGTGTTTGTGAAAAATGTTCATGTATAATTTGATGAAAGAAAAAGCCAAGGTAGCCATTATGAATGTTGCTCGACTCAATCAATTGGTTTTTAGCGTTGGCCAGAAATACCTTTTGTGTTCCAGTTCCTACCTCATTGTTGATATCAAAGACTCCCTCCTGTATTTTCTCATAGATTTCCTTGGCAGTGTTGATGAAAGCCTCCTCAACATTGGCTGCGGTCTTGGCAGACGTCTCCATAAAGACGAGTCCGTGTTCGCGTGCGAACGCCTCACCCTCTTCCTTTTTCACTTCGCGCCTGGATTCCAAGTCACTAGAACAAACTATCTATTTGAAAACAGATTTTGCAACTAATGAGGTAACTGTTGTTAATATATGTCCATCTGCTTCTCCATATGTCACCCTTTTTCTTGAAATTAAAATGTATACCAAATAAAAATTCAATTCATTATAGTTAGAGCTCCATCTTGAATTCTAGTTGACCAATCATAACCATATAATCTCAAATAATCTTTTGTAAAGTAAACCTGTGTCATCCTTCTCACTATGTTCTTAGTGGATAAGGACTTCATTTTTTTTCCTCTCAGTTTCTTCAAACATTGTGAATTTGTCATTAGAAAATTGACTGCACAAATACTAATAACTACATTTATGAATGAATCATTTGACATACTATTTAAATTTTATTATAAAAGGGTGATATACCATGCAACATACTGACCTCTTATTACCGATAAGCATGATAACCATATTTGAATTAGAATGCTGGCGTGCATCTTCTAGCCAGGTTGTCAAATGATTGAATGTCTCTCGTCTGGTAATGTCGTAGACTAACAACGCACCTGCTGCACCTCTATAATATGATCGGGTGATTGATCTGTAAAAATACAGTATATTATTTTATTATTATTTATTATTTATTTATTATTAATATACAAGGAATAAAATAAGTTATATAATAATATTATAATATAGTTATTACAGAATAAATAATACTCTTCCTACCTGAGAGAACAACTACAAACATATCAATATGAATAACTAAAAAGAAATCAATTAATTCATTGTGAGCAATAAGTTATTATTATTATAAGCCCGTACTGTCCCAATGTTGGGCAAAGACCTCCCTTTCTTCCTTCCATTTGTCTCTATCTAGGGATATTTGGGGCCAAGCTGACATATAGGCATCGAGTTCGTCACGCCAACGACGCCTCGGTCTGCCTCGACGTCTTTTTGTTTTTTGTGGCACCCAATGTGTAGCGGCCTTTGCCCAAAGTTCGTCGGACATGCACATAACATGCCCAACCCAGTCCCATTTCAGTTTGGCAGCTTTATCTTCCACATCCGTTATATGAGTCTTGGAGTGTAGTATGCTGTTTATAATACGATCTGTCAGCTTTACTCCCAGAATGCTACAGTCCATTGCTCGCTGGCAAACTCTGAGTGCGGACTTCTGATGGCATGTCAAAGACCAAGTTTGAGCACCATATGTGAGGATAGGTAGAATGCACACATCGATGAGCCTACGTTTTTAAGTTAATGAAAGTTTTACCTTCATTAGGTAATAAGTGAAAAAGAAAATTAAGAAATAAATAGATGAGACAGAAAGTGTAAAAGAAAATTGATACACTAAGAGAAAAATTATAGTTACCTAAATGCCTCTTGCCCAGCGGTGTCCCATATCTGAAGTTTGATTTGCTTGCCATCTATGGTTATCATGCGAGCACCAAACTCAACACCAATGGTAAGGTCATGTACTGGCTGAAATCTTTTATCTGTAAACTGGAGCAGTAGGCAAGACTTGCCCACACCTACAAAATGATAACAACTTTTAGACTTCAATAGATCTCTTGTTAAATTTATGATTGAAAAAAAAGTTACTTTCAACAAAAGGACCAACTTAAATAACTGACTTTCTGACAGACAGACACATTGTGATTCAAAACACATATTTGGTTACAATTTTTATATTTTTTATTACAATAAACTAGCTGGTGCCTGCCACCTTTGTCCATGCTTTATTTAATTGTTTTAAACCCCTAGGAGAACTTATTTTACTCCAGGATTATAGTTAATGGTGGTTGGCTGGGAAGCTGTGCAGAAAACCCATGATAAATTTAAAACACCAGCAGGAATATTAATGAACACTTTCAAGAACAGATGATCCTATTATCCCCCATATGTATTTTACACGATCAGTGATGATTGAAAGAGTGGTTAATCCACACATAGGGTAACAAACAACAGCTTTTCTTATATATTTTGTAATATTGCAATAAGCTATTGATAGTAGGTATATTACCATTAACTTAATGCAAGTGAGCTAAATCACAACTGAACTGGAACATTACTAGTACAATAATTGTGGCAGCATTATTTAAAAAACTGCCTCCACATTAAAGAAGTTTACACCAAATTTATCTTTCATTTTGATAATAATAAATAATAACTCTTAAGGATTATTTTATATTGGAAAGTAAGGATATACTAAAAAAAAGTTGAAATTCCCTATAATGATATAGTGGAATGTCTTAAATCAAAATACATATTTGTTATATTTAGTATGTTTATTTACAAAGGCTGTAATATAATCAGATTATCCTTTATGAGACCAAATCATTCTAAAGACATCTTTATTTCATCAATAGAAAACATGACAAGTCCTAATTGCTTGCCAATTAAGATCCCAGGAATAATAAAGCAGAAGAAAAGCAGCAGTAAGTAACTTGGGCATCATAAATGTTATTAGAGATTGCTCTAATCTGATGATAATTATATCCTATTTTCCTTGTTTTATCTTTTTACTGCAACACCCTACAATAACCCTCAACCAACCATAAGGTTTGTAGTAGTATGTTATATAGGACACATAAAAAACAGAACTATCAAAATAATAAGCAATGTTGAGGCAAATAAACTCTTCAGCTTTTAATTCTGCTAGAGAACAGTTTTTATTTCTGTATTATATGAATCCAATACTTAACAGTATTGACAAGATTTCTAATTTCTATTTTTAATAATTATTTAATATATAAGTGAAGAAATATGTACACATTAATCAGTGTTTGCAAACAAAGAAGAATATGAAAGTTAACAAGCATATTGCCTCAGTGATATTTTGTGATTATTATTGATTATAAACATTTAGCTTTGTGTTAGCTAGTGTCAAAAAATACTTGAACCTATATAGACAATAGAAACGAGACAGCAAAATTTGTTTAAAAAGAAATAACAAAGAAAGACCTTGACATCAGTAATTAGATCACTTGAAATGATTGCAAAGATCTAACAAAAACATGTGTATTTAATCTATATTAGAAAATATGATAGTTTGCATTGAATCAAATTCATAGACACTGAAAATAATATGCGCCTCAAAATTGTGTACACTGAAGCGTAGGGCGAAGAAATTCGAGTAAATTATACCTTTCTATGAATATCAATAATTGAAAGTGTTATAATATTCCTAGGTTTCTAATGTGTTAACATTATTTATAACATGTAATGGTAAAGATTCCAACAACATGCAGAGAAAAAAAATATAAAGAATAAAATCAATACCTGTGTCGCCGATGATGATGTATTTGAATAAGTAGGCGTAAGCCATTTTAGCTTCTCTTGTTTAAATTTATGATGAACGCGAATATTGCGACTAATGAAAATGCTATACAATGTTTTTTGAAACGATTTCCTGGATTTGAGACGTAATATTTAATAATCTTACAGCTGGTTAGAAATAGAAAAGTTTTAATGTGTCATTGTGGAAAATCGCAAAACTGACAGGAGTGTGTATTGTCTATAACTTCTAGCTAGGGCAATTTCACACTATCTTTATTAATTTACTCGATGAAAGAGACTCGTATAACGAAAGAATAACATCATAATAATTCTGTATATTTTTAAAAATCTTACAAAATAAAGGACGTCTTTAAAAAAATACTACAATAATTGTTTTCTATTCGAGGACTTGGAATTAGGTACCTGATGATTCTTGTTAATCAGTTTTAAATTTCATCAATACACACATCAAATTCCAAGTCGTAAACTTGTAAGAGTTTTCTAAAGTGATGCCTCTGCTACCACTGTTATTATATACTGATAGTATATAAATGTGTATTATATGTGACATAATAAATTTTGTTAAATTAACCGCATCTTGGATAAAGGCCTTATCTTTCTTTATATATAATTCCTTATAAAAAATTGGTGGTTAGTGTAACTGAGTTTATATTATGCCAAATAGTATAAAGTAAAATAATATAGGTATCGTTTTTATAAAAGTTGAAATGGAATGTGTATCCTTATATAAAAATGCTAGTCTCAGATGCCAAAGTGGATATATATATTTTTTCAATTTATCCCTCATGGGAAAGGCAAGGAAACCATGGTTGATCATTACCTACGTGCGCCTCTCAATGAACATTTGTTTTTCTGTTGCATCTGTGTTACTGTCATTTCATTTGTCAATTGAGAAATTAGATTAATTGTCAATCGCTGTTGAAAATTGGTTTGCTTGTGGTTTGTTATTAAATCCAGTATTACTAAATTTACTTGTTTCAATTTAAAACTTCTACATTTTCTCATAAGTATGTTAGTGCTTATAAGTTTCTTGGAAGGATAATCTGACTTTCTTTACATTCTTTAATAACATTCAGAGGACCTTAATTTGTTATTAACCTTAAACAACACAATGCCGACCACTGTTGATGGACACTATTATTTGCAATGATGGATTCTCCCGAAGAGTCAACTTTATCCCGTAGTCGTGGTAAGCACGACCGTGAAAGTGAGGTTTCTTCGAATTGTAAGGGCTCTTCAAAACAACCGGGACAAGGTGACTGTGAGGAAAATGTGTTTACATCAATGTCACACGAAACGAATCCTCGTACGTGCCCTTTGAGCAGTCCTCGAGCTAGAAGTTTAAATTCCTTGTCCAATAATGAATCGGGTCAATTATCAAATCGACTTCCGGAAAATAATATAAGACCAGAAAATAGTAATGCGCCACAAACATCAAGGGCCGTGAACAAGTCTAGTATTCATCAGTTCGATCTTGTTAGTGCATCCAAAGCTGATACAAATAGATGTGATAATGGCCTAGGATCAAGTCAGGATAAACAGACATGTCAAAAACACAAAGTATGCTTAGAATCTGTTGGTAATTATGGTTTGAACGCCCCTTCAACTAGTGGTGCCTCAACAAGCAAGGCTTGTGACATTTTGCTAGATAACACTGGTTTTAGGGAGAGCAGAAAAAGACCATCAAGTTTGAAGTTAAATAAACCTAATCTTGATGCTGAGGATAGTTCTAGTGACACAGGGAATGATGATTATTCATTAGGTTCGGAAGATGGTTGCATTTACACATACAGGGGTGGAGAGCATTTAGCAGACTTGCCAAGTTCTTTCTTTAGCTTGGATATGGGCTTGCCTTTAGACAAGCATCTCCCCCTACCTCCTAACTATCCAGTTGCGCAACCAGCTGGTCAGAATCCAAGGGAACAGGGCTCAAGAGTTTCGAGTCCTGATATGGACTTTCTAGAAATGGACTTTGACCCTGGACCATCCTGTGAAGTTGATACAGGTGATGAATCGACTCCTGATGCTGATCTGGATGTGGGAAACATGCCTGAGGAGAATGAGCCAGTTATTGTCAGAGGAACATCTCCAGAATATTTGCCAAGTGCTGGGCAGCCGCAACCAATAGTTGTTGCATCTAGTTCTCAAGTAAATGTTGAACCAGACACATGTTGCTCTAATGAGCCTTCCACTAGTAAAGCTGCTGAGGTAACACAAGAGCCTGATAATGCAAGAAGCATCCAAACATTCGGACCATACATCACTCATGTGAATTTTAGGGGAGAACAGCTTCTTGTCCGCAGAACAATGTCAAACTGGACAAGTAACAATATTGTTTCTATGCATGCTTCAAGTGGTGATTTAGTATCACCAAGGGAAATATTGAATTGTGAGTATATATATCTTATAGTAACTATGACAAAAATTATTATTATTATCATGACCAATGAGTATACAAACATAGTTTTAGCAGAGAACAAAAAAAAACTGTGTTTTACTTCCTAAATTATTGTATATTGGAGATGAAACATCATGCTTAAGCATGTCATTCTTAACCAAGTATGACATGGCTGGTGTTTTTAAATTTGAATTTTAAAAAGTGAACCCAAAGCTTTGCTTTTGAAATACGAATTTTGTATGGTGGAGCATTGTATTCTGAATGTATTGAATTTTTGAGTATACTTAACTGAATCTCGCCAGGCCAGGGTTGTTCTGCTAACAAAGATACTGCAAGCAATAGGGGGGTTATGATGTATGTAAGATGTAAGGCTATCTACAAATGTATGCTTTTAATATGTTTAGGAATATAAATAAAATTCGGGAGTTCTAATCACAACTGTATTAGCTAGGTAGCCTTCAACAACACACTGTCATTCAACTTTTTGTCTTACCTATTTAATTTGCTTCAGCTTTAAACTGACCAACTTGAATGAACATAGGAAATATGGCTAGCCAAGAACTGCTTTACTCTTTTTTTACCTGTTAATTGTGAAATTTTAGATGACGAGGAACATGCTGAGCATCCCTTTGCATACCAGATTAACCAAGGGGAACGGCCGGCGTTTAGCTCTGTGAATCTATCCTCAGCCTTGTACCATGTTACCATGGCGAAGAAACTAATTGTTGAGAAAACCACATCTGATATAGAAAATCATGATGCAGCAAGTATGGTAAATTGTTCTCTTTTTTTTGTGATTCTGTTACTGTCTGCAGAGATTTTTTGCAGATTAATTCAATGCCTAATGAAAAAATTCTATTATGAAATTTCTTTTGGAACCCTCATAGCTTTAGTTTTAAGTTTACGAATGTAGTTAACACCATCAAATCACTACTATGTAAACTATTGACGTGTCAAAAGTGCCTTTTAAAGGACTATTTGAATAAAGATTATTTGAATTTGAATTTGAAGAATTTCTATGAAACCTTACAACATATTGAGTGGGGTGAAATAGTTTACACTCAAAATGTTTGTTATGTTTTGGAAAATACATGCATCTCCCAGTGCAATGGGTTTTTAATTAATGGCAACACATTATTCTACTACAGATGACATGCAAGATTAGTAAGCTTGGCATGCTGTAAGGTTACGACTTAAAAAATTTAATAAAATAATGTATTGCATAATCTTTTCAGGTGCAATCCGAACAACCCTTGGATACATCCAGTGAAAGCAATGTAGCGTGTGTGGAGCCACCACGATGCATGGTGTGGTCAGAACGCGAGGCGTGCGAGCGCCAAGTGACGCAGATAGGCACCTCGGCATGCGGGGCTACATCCGTCGTTAACACATTCGTGAGTGAATGCTTAAGCTCATCAATATAGATTTATTATTTTTATTTTTTTTTATCCGCTACAAGTTAGCCCTTGACAGCAATCTCACCTAATGGTAAGTGATGATGCAGTCTAAGATGGTAGCGGGCTAACCTGTTAGGCATATAGTAAACCCATACTCCTAATTGGTTTCCACAAGACATCGTGCCGGAACGCTAAATCGCTTGGCGATACGCCTTTGTCGGTAGGGTGGTAACTAGCCACGGCCGCAGCCTCCCACCAGACCAGACTCGAGCCGGGAATCGAACCCAGGACCTCCAAATTTATAATGCGACAGCGCGCGCGCTGCGCCACGGAGGTCGTCAAAATTTATGCCTAAATACTACCGCATATTAAGTCTGCATAGCATAGTAGTGGGGGTAGCATATACCCTGAGAAAGCTAAACAATTCCAGCTAGGCAACTCAACTGTGTATTGGCAATGTGCCACTGGGACTTCGAGAACGGCTTATTCGCACCAAGAAATAGAAGAAGTATAATGTTTAACAGCACTAAGAAACTTGGTAAAAAAGCGATTAGCTATCGGTTATAATCTCGCTCAATAAATGTATCATGGCATTAAACGAGATACATATAGTATAGCTAATGTACGCACTGCCGGCGAAAACTATCTCTGCACTGGTTATGAAACCTAATGTGTCTACCTTATTTAAAAACTCATATTAATCCACACACGACTAGCAAACTAAAAATAAGTAGTACGGAAATTGCGTCTCTAATATAATGACGTAAGGTCTAATTTACTTTAACGTTATAGTGTTTCGATCCTCGAAAGCGACTCCATGTTTGCGGTTATGCAAATCTTATACTATGGTTAAAGAAAACTCGCCGGGAAACTCGCTTACGCATATACGGCGCTTCCTTACGGTGGGACGGGTGTATTAGCTGGAGGGTTAGATCCTCTTCTAGCTAGGAATGAGGCAGTTAAAAAGGCAAAATCGTTTTTTATTTTTTTGTGAAATTACTTTCACTTTGTTTGTAGATTGCATTGGGTGTACCTGTGGATATAGAGAGAATTAATTCTGCCGTTGGAACACGGTTGAGAGCGAACAACGCACCTTTGCCGAGGTAAAATATTTTTACATCCCGCAATATTAAGACTTTAAAAACATGTTAATTAATTAATAAAATACTCGTTATATACGCTCTACAAAAAATCTTGTATTTCAGATGTTAGATAAAAAAGTGTTGTATATTTTTAAGAGAATTTGAAGTAAATGAAGTTAAAATATGTAAATTAAACTAGCAGGCCTTTATTTTGTGGCGAAAACCCTTCCGGTGATCCAACTCGTCTCCGAATCTGAGACTGAGGGATTGAAACGCTTTTGCAGACATTGTGTGGATATTTCGAACTATCTATAAGGATATGCTTTATTAAGGTTACCTCTAACTTACAAGACCCTATTCCTCAGGTATAAATAAAGTTTGATGCCCAGGTACTTATTAACGCGAGCGGTGGCCGGCTGTACCGCTGCGGATTTGGTGACAGGCATACAGAGAGCGTCCGACGGTCTTGTCACCGCGAGGTTCTTTCCAACTCATCCAGAGAGAGCTATCTCTCTGTCCCATTGGCTTGCTGATTGGATATCTCTTGGTAAGTGTATTTATTTCATAGTGCTAGGAGTACTAAATGAGCATCAGAAAAAGCAGTAATTTACCGAGCAAATTAGCGAGGCAGATTCTTAATAAGTATCTCTCTAAAAGTGACCTTGAATTAATAGAGCGGTTACAGCGCTGGGGTCCAATAGATGTCGCGTACCAAGTAGATGGAATGGTGAATAGGAAGTTTCCTCTGGTGTAGTACTCTTTAACGACTCTTTAATCACTCCTTTTAACTCCACTGTAGTCAGGGCTACATTTTTACTTGCCACTTTACGTTTAGCCAAACTCCATACAATCTCATCATGATCAACCCATTACCGGCTCACTATAGAGCACGGGTCTCCTCTCAATATTTGAAGGGTTTGGCCATAGTCCACCATGCTGGCCATGTGCGGATTGGCAGATTGTTGAAGCAAGTGATATTGTAAATTTTTAAAAAAACGCACATAACTCTGAAAAGTTAGAGGTGCGTGCCCGGATTCGAACCGTCGACCTCTGATAAGGAGGCTAACGCCCTAACCACTAGGCTATCACCGCTTCCCCATACAATCTCAATAGAATATAAATCACAGTGATAGGGAGAAAGTCTCAAAACCTCATGGCCATACTGCTATTGCATTTTGTTAGGGTAAAATGTAGTTGCCACTTGTTTATGCATTGTCATATAAAAAGTTTGCAAATAATTCGAGTCTCTACTTTCGTTAGCCAGACTCTATATCTAGATAACCCCACTAGGAGACATCAAACAAGTTTCAGGGAACCGCTATACAAAAACTTAAAGAGTTACACACCTGTACCATATTGGCCACCCATCAGAATTAGCGAAATATGGTTACCCAAACAATTTTATTGATTAACCTTCACTTGCTTAATCATATTGGTAACATCTGAACTGGCAATATGATATTATAATAAGTTTTTGTTATTATTTAAAACTAAAAAAAGATCTTAATATACTGCTGAAGCAGTGATAGCCCAGTGGTTAGAGCGTCGGCCTCCTAATCAGAGGTCGGCGGTTCGAATCCAGGCACGCACGTCTAACTTTTCGGAGTTATGAGCGTTTTTAAATAATTAAAATATCATTTGCTTCAACGGTGAAGGAAAACATCGTGAGGAAACCTGCACGCCTGAGAGTTCTCCATAATGTTCTCAAAGGCGTGTGAAGTCTGCCAATCCGCACATGGCCAGCGTGGTGGACTATGGCCAAACCTTTCTCATATTGAGAGGAGACCCGTGCTCTGTAGTGAGCCGGTAATGGGTTGATTATGATGATGATGATGATACTGCTAACATTATATTGAGATAACACAAGCATTACTGATATGTAATATACAATTTTAGGTGCAGTACCTATTCTAACCCTTAACCTACAAGTTGGTTGCGAAGGCGAAATTCCTGACGCATGGCACCACCAGATGGTATTCGGGGTATCATCACGGGGTATTTACTTGACCAACCCCGTTGAGTGCATTCAAGAATCGACACTATGGCCGCGTCTGACGTCGCCGTCCGTGTTACTGGTGAGGACGAGGGACGTTCTGACCAGGTTCACGGATCTGACACCCCTGATGTTTGTGCCTGATGAACGGTTTCACACCTTCAATGTTCTTGGTATGTAAAACTCACATATCTTATTCTAATCGGAGTGTACTCGTGCAATGCAGATTTCGGAAATATATTTTGATAATTTTAAATGAATCAATTTTGACGAAATTTTAATGGGAAAATTCGGAGGGTAACATTTGCGACAAGGATCAGTGGGATAAGTCAAGTTGTTAATTTGTGGTACCACCCTTGTATATCAACCACAATATTAGCAGGTTTTAATTGATCACAATTTATTTATTAAATTATTAATAACAAAAATTTATTAAATTATTAACCACAGATTGGACAATACAAATCATGTGCTAAAATTAAAAAGTCTAAATTCAAAAGGGAGCATCAAAAAGTGGAAAACAGGTGATTTCACCAAAGCAAACCTTATAAAGAATGATTTTTTACTTTTTTGTTATATTTTACATTTTATACAAGGAGGGCCTGTAATAAGCGAAATCCTGGAAAGGTGAAATCATCTGTAGCTGAGCTAGCTACAGCTGATTTCACCTTATGATACTCCCTTTTGTAGCTAATGTTATATCTCTTTTGTTAATTTATCGTCCAGGTTAATTTTAAGTCATTTTAATTTTATTATTTTTAATGGTTTGTACCCCATCTTGTGCATGCTATGTTCGCATCGAGAAGTCAATGTTGTAAAATTATATATCGTTGTATTCTAATGACTATGACTATGCAATTGTTGACAGTTTTGCGAACTAATAAAATATATATATATATATCTGTAGCTGGGCTAGCTACAGCTGATTTCACCTCTCCAGGAATTCGCTTATTACAGGCCCTCCTTATATATTTATTTATTATTTTAAATACACTTACAATATACACACAAAAATATACATTTTAGCATACAAAAGTGTCACATTCACCTGTATGCAAATCAGTTACAAGTGTATACAACATTGACTGCAAAGGTACATGAAAACGGCCACAAAGAAAAAATTAGGAAAAATTAAACACAATTACAAATTAAATTAAATAACAGTCTACACATTTTGAATATATTAAAATTGTTAATCGATAGGAGACTCACCGATCATGCCATAGATGATTGATGAATTTCTTTCTAAACACAGGAAATGTGTTGTGGAATAGGTCAATGCCAGGTACAGTCCGAGATGTTTCATTATATCTAGCACAAATGCGAAATGACACAAAATATAATAAACAAGTAAAGAATCATTCTTTATCTGTTTGGTTTTAAAAATCAATGTTAATTCCAAGGTCAAGTTGTGAACGTGATACGCGAGTTTCGCGCCGCCGGCTGGTCCGAGCACGGCACAAGGACCCGTCACATCCGCATCCCGGCCTCCTACCAGGCGGGCGTGACGGTCGCTGCCCTCACCGGCTCCGAGGCCCACCGCAGACTGATGCACGCTCCTCAGTTGCCCGTACTGGCGCCCGAGACGAGGCCCGCCTGAGGAAGACTAGTGCTTCGGGTTTTTATGGTGAGTACCAGGCGGGTACAGTTGCTATCCATTCTGTTTAAATATTTAGCGGATACGACTTTTTCAGTTATGTGCAAAAAATTCAAATTCAAATGCGTTTATTGCATGAAAGTGGTACATTCATATAAAGATATTAAGATTTAAGGGTAGCCTAATACGTTCTGCCTAAAAGGCAAAAGTTATAAGCAATTTTAAATTATATATCACTTGCTTTAATGTTGAAGGAAATATTCGCAAGGATATCTTTATGTGCATATCTCAAATTGCTTGAAATATACCCATCCGTATCGTCAGCGTTGTTGACAGCGGCCAATATTCTTCTCATGCTGAAAGCAGACCCGTGGCCTGTAGTGGACCGGTAATCGGTTGATAATCTTGAAGTACTTCAGAAGAGTGACTAGGCTATTACAGACAGTACCTGTTCATAACGATCAACCCATTGCCGGCTCACTACAGAGCAAGGGTCTCCTCTCAGTGTGAGAAGGGTTTGGCCATAACCACCACGCTGGCCATGTGCGGATTGGCAGACTTCACACGCCTTTGAGATCATTATGGAGAACTCAGGCATGCAGGTTTCCTCACGATGTTTTCCTACACCGTTCAAGCAAATGATATTTTAATCGCACATAATTCGTTATCGGTGCGTTCCCGGGTTCGAACTCCCGACCTCTGATTAGGAGGCTGACGTCCCAACCACTAGGCTATCACAGCTTCATTCTAAGCCAACGTTTATTATTTATTATTTACATTCTTTTGTTTACAGGTGAGCCGTAAAGTGATAATCAATAAACAGACGGACTTTACATAAGCTTTAGCTAAGCACGCAAGCACGTTCTAAGTTAAGGCAATCGCGGAGTGCAGTGTTATGAAGTTACCTCGTCCACTATGCGGCTAGTAGCGAGGCAAAGTATCGTATTACCTTCGACCACAAAAATAAAAGTGGATACAAGCACTTCTTTCTTAAACCAATATTCAAACATAATACGGTGACTTTATTGGTGAGCGTATCGAACTGTACACGGCTGTTGATCAATGGGAGATCATAAGCGATATCTGCCATCCTGCTTCCACGCGCAGACAAACCGTATCGCTTTTCTGTCTTCATGCACATTTGCTAGTTACGCACACACGTGAGTGTCCGCGCTGTGTGTGCGGACTTGGGCGAGCGAAGCATTTGTATTGCGGGTAGAAGTAGGGTAGGGTGTGCCACGAGAATCTGGCGGACATGATTTATAATTTTTTTGTGATCGAAGCGTACCCATGGCTATATAATTATATGACTTATATACTATATAATTATATATCCTCTTACCCTTTGCAGATGTTGTCACACTATCAAAAACGTAGGATCTGAATGTAGTCATGTTGCTGTAAATATCTAATGGCACGTTTTAGCTGTTAAATCAATCCGACATCACGGACAGTGACATAACGCTCACTTGTGCTGTCATCCTCCCTCTGAATAATTCTACAATAAACTTTAATATCTTACGATGGCGACGGCCAACTTCTGTTTTAGTGAAGAGAGTTAAAATTATAATAGGCAATAAAAACAGACCATGTTTAAACCAACGAACATTACTTGTCCAAAGTCTATAATTCTGATTTAATAATTCAATATCGCACATATCTGGGACTTGACGCGAGATGGTCCATGAGATGGTGATGTCGACTAATAAAATCTCTGGCGACGTCAGTAGACACCGCCTGACAACATTTCCAACGCCCAACGAATTTTCTTACACTAAAAATAAAAAATATATTAGTACTTTTTTCTTCTTACTCTCTTTTCGCACTTTGTTTGACCAATTGGTCTTCTTCAAACTTAATGTCATTTTGTTTTATTTTTGGCATATGCTCTATATCTGCTCGCGGTATGTTTTGTTGGTGTAGTAACCGCCAATTTTTGGTTCAAGGTACAGTTGGATAACCCATTTAACGGTAAAATCAGCCTTTCTTCATGAACATGAGCATGATATGAATCCTGACCCTATTCGCATCAGACCCATTTATATTGGTCTCGACTTATTCCGTTGGCTATATTTACTTTAGACTGCTTTCAGATCCTACATTGATAATATTGCTTGGTGACGTATCCTAGCCAACGGTGAAAACCACACTTGCGTTATCACGGCTTACTGCCCAATTCCGTGACTTTTCTAACAGGTTTCGGTGGCATTGCAAATTTTATGCCGTGATGACACAGGTCAGCAACTGTCAGAAAAGATACTAAATCTATAGATTTTTTGGTCTCGCATTCTTGGAGGGACGAATTTCGCCATGCACTTCTCCGCGTATGGTGTCTAGATGAGAGGTTGCAATGTGAACTGTGGCTACGGAAAGTTTCGCGCAATTAACTGTATAAGAGATAAGTCGAAAGACCTGGCCAGGCTATCAATAAGTTGGATGTAATCCGTAGAATTAAAATCATAAGGGTTAACACACAGATCGGCCACTCCTCGGTCATGTGCTCCATTAGTCAAATAATTTAGACTGTGATCGGTGACGTGACGGGGAATGACAGGTATGTGTTTACCTCAATGTACAAGAGACCAGTAATTTAACATAGCATAAAAACCACCGATTTGTATTTGGATTCATATAATTTGTATAAAAGCTTATTGAAAAATATAACGTAACTTACTTAGGAGGCTTTAACACTAAATCAATTGTTTGTAGGATTCCAAAATTGTGCGTTTTATACATCAAGTTTTCCTCAACTTCCACACGGTAGTGTTGTAAGCCAAGTTCTGAAAAAAAAATGTGCGGTTACCTAGCTTACCATTTTCCTATAGATGTACTATCTGACGAAAACTGTATTCTAAAGTCTATATCCTACAATATACTGTATATCTTGTGTATAAATAGATCACTTGTGTGTCACCTTACTGTTTTGTGTAGTAGCGACTAGATTGCGGTAGGCGACTATGTCTCCAATTACCAGACACTGGTTTTCTATAATGGTGACCAATCTCGGTAAGACAAGAAGTGTCTACATTTTGCTACGCTTAGGGCATCTTTAAAGCTGTAGGATCTTTTATAAAATTATTCTATATTTATATTATTTTAATTATATAATATGATATATTCATATTTGTAATTATCAATATGATATATTCATTCAGTACATCATATAGATAACTATAACTGTTAGATGTAATAATTATTTTATTGTAAAGCTATGCAAAGTTATTGTCATATCATTCAACTGCTATTTAGTTTTTGTACAGAAATATTCTATTAATGGCTTATATTATTATTATTATTAAACATGATTCTAGATTGGTCTATATATTTTATATAATGTAATGGCTGAAAATATAAACCTGCATTGTTCGAAACAATTATGTGACTATGGACAATTTGGATTTGGGCATTTCTTTTTAATGAAATTTGTATAATTACATTACACATTATATAGTTGATTGCCCAAATATAAATTTAGACCATATGTTAGTCTGAGGGCAAGAATCAGGTTATTGCGTAACCTAAGCTTTGTATTTGGCTAAATTTTATTAGCCACCGAATAAAAAAAAATTGTAAATAATTTTGTAAGAATATAATTATGTACGTTAGTCAATTGGTGCTTACTAGTCAAAATTAAATTAGCACATTTTTCTGTATAATCATTTTATCACACAGGAAAACAACAGAACAAAATGTACTCAAAATATCATCAATATTAACGTATACAAAGGCTTTGTTATTTATGCTAGGTACGGCCCAAATACTGTCCTATCTTTAGCATTGGGAGTGTTCAAATGGCATCATTGCTTGTACCCGTAAGGGCTCTAAGATTTGATATCGTAACGGCGTAATATTAATCTTAAAATATTTTTGACGACCTCCGTGGCGTAGTGGGTACGCTATCGCATTATAAAGTTGGAGGTCCTGGGGTCTATTCCCGGCTCAAGTCTGGTCTGGTGGGAGGCTTCGGCCGTGGCTAGTTACCACCCTACCGACATAGACGTGTCGCCAAGCTATAAGCGTTCTGGCACGATGTCGTGTCGAAACAAATTAGGAGTGTGGGTTTATCATACCCCAACAGGTTAGCCCGCCACCATCTTAGACTGCATCATCACTTACCATCAGGTGAGATTGCCGTCAGGGACAAACTTGTAGTGTATATAATAATTTGTAAGTTTCTGATAAATATTTTATGTATGAAAGGTATGCAAACATTTACTTCAATACCGATACCTAGTTTATATTGAAGTAACATTAAAACTATAGAGGTCTCTGCAGTATAAGAAGCTAATCGTGATTCCTTTAGTGTTTAATCTCACTAGGACACCAGTGGCGGCGTAACCAGTCGCATCAGCATAATGTATACAACTCTTTGGAGGGAGCTCACCTGTTGTATGCACAACCAATTTGGTGGCAGCGACCGAGATCACATATATATAATTATTTATATATAATAATTATTAAGGGTAAAATTGGGTAATTAAGGGTTTTCAAAATCCCTGTGAATTAAAAAAGTTTGTAATTTTAGATTAATCCGTTGCTGCTCCCTATCCCAAAATATGAATTTAATTTTGAGCAATAACATAAAATTCAGTTTTTCGAAATTCCCGCGGGAACAAAAAAATGTAGCCCGTGTGTTAAGGTACAAGCTATCACCATTTCAAATCTCAGCCAAATTGATTCTGTAATTCCATCGTAAAATAGTGACAACGACAAGTGAGTCGCACACATAGAAACTTGTCCTTATAATATTAGCGTTATTCAAATTGATGGCCATCTTAACACCAGTTGCGCAGTGTGTGAGTTTGGTAGCGCGACCGATGCCGCCGCCACGGTGTTCTAGTGATTTGGCACAAAGGTATCAAGTAAACAAACTTCTCAATGGCGTTTGGCGTGGCGAATCTGTAATTTTGGACGACAATACGTCGTGACTTGTAATTTTTTTTTGTTATAAATGCTATCCAAAATCTCCCGTTGATCATTGGGTTTAATTTATTGTGATAAATAATATGGGATCATCTTACTCGATGGAAGCCAGTCGCCAAGCTGTTCAAAGTTGGTAAATCATTAAGATGAGACTTTCTCGTCGACCTTGTGTGTAATAAATAACGGCACGATAACGTTACTTACAAAAAACATCTTATTTAGAAGCACGGCAGTGTCAAATCCAAGTTTGAAAAATTCTCGTATTATTCATTTATTTACAAATGATGAGCAGTGATAGCAACACAATAAATACCGACCGTTGATGAGATTTTGATAGAAAAATAAGTAACCTATCCTGTACGGGTCGTTCAGTCGTGTCAGTATTTTTAATGAATATTCTTAGTCAGGTTATTTATTTCCGTAGAGAAGTTTGTTATCACGTGCGTTATATGTAGACTCTTTGACAAGCGAGAACTCTGCATTTAGCTCTAGTTTCTCTAATTAGGCTAACACACAAAAATTTCTATAGTAAGTCAAATAAGCATACGGCTATAATTATTAAGCTAAAATATTTTATGTATGTATGAGGTAGTTTGTATATACATCGAAATAGTTTGTGTAATCTGTGCCGCATCTCTTTTTCTGAACTTGGCTTGACACACTGCCGTGCTTTAGAATGACACTAACTTTAGTAAATCAGAGTAAACGTAGTGTTAAAATGTTCATTACGAAAAGGGTTTAACAAGTATTGAACTGTAACTTTAAATATTAAATTTGTGAACAACCGATTTAGCACCCTGGTTCCGTACGTCGTCAATATGGTATGGTTACTATGTTTGTACCGTTAAATTTGACACTTTCATACGAAACTGTCAGGAAAAACGATCACCAAGTTTTGAATGTCACAGAGTCATCATGATCAACCCATTACTGGCTCACTACAGAACACGGGTCTCCTCTCAATATGAGAAGAGTTTGGCCATAGTCCACCACGCTAGCCATGTGCGGATTGGCAGACTTCAAACGCCTTTAAGAAGATTATGACGCCTGACGCCCTAACCACTAGGCTATCACCGCTTCACATGTCACATTTATGTCACAGAGTGTGAGATCCCAATAGTAGACAATCTCATGTTAGTAGCATACTTAGAAATGTTATTAAGTTGGTCATTGCTTGATTACTTTTAGTGGTTATATATAAAAGGTTGTAAACATTTACTGTAATTTGACGTAATATTGATGAAGCAATGTTATTTTATGTATAACATTATATTTTTGGAATATACTATCATAGGATACGAGAGCGTTTTATTTCTATCAAGAACACGTTTCTAAGCGACTCTATTTGGCGCGGTTGGAACCCTCATAGCTTTAGTTTTAAGTTTACGAATGTAGTTATCACCATCAAATCACTACTTAATGCTGTATATAACTGCAATTATAACTGTACTCGGCTTAGACAAACGTTATATCGTAATATTTTTAATGCTAATACAGTGTAGCGATTGGTGTATCATGTGAAATAAATAAAAAAAGCGCCTTTTAAAGGACTATTTCAATAAAGATTATTTGAATTTTAACCTACGTAGGTTAACGATAGGTACGGCTATTAATGACCCTACCAGCAAAAATCTACCCATAAAGACATTTGAGATACATTTTGGTACGTTAACAATAGTTTAAATTTGTTAACATAGGCGGGAAAAAATTGGACAAATTGCAAAAAAAAAAATACTTTTGACTAATATCTAAAATATCATTTATACAGATGGCCATTTATTTTATTTTAGTTCAACGACAAAACGTTTTTACTTCTAAGTAATATTTTAATTCCCCCTACTCGTAGATATTATATATATTATACAATACGTATGGGAATTCGGGGAAAGATGAAAGTACGGGATATGGTTTCGTACATGCAGAAGAACATGTAGACGTGTGCGATTCTACTGTCGTCAATTAAGTGATCAGGTTTACTATCATCATCATCATCATTTCAAGCTATAGACGTCCACTGCTGGACATAGGTCTTTTGAAGGGAGTTCCAATGGCCACGGTCCTGGGCCGCTTGTATCCAGCGGCTCCCTGCGACTCGTTTGATGTCGTCTGTCCACCTTGTTGGGGGTCGACCAACGCTACGTTTACCGGTGCGGGGTCGCCATTCCAACACCTTGGGACCCCAACGTCCATCGGTTCTCCGAGCTATGTGCCCCGCCCATTGCCACTTCAACTTCGCAACTCGCTGAGCTATGTCGGTAACTCTGGTCCTTCTACGGATCTCTTCATTTCTGTATCACGTAGAGACTCATAGCTCTCTCCATTGCTCGCTGAGTGACTCTGAGCCTTCTTATGAGGCCCATAGTGAGCAACCACGTTTCGGATCCGTAAGTCATCACTGGCAACACGCACTGTTCGAAAACTTTAGTCTTCAGGCACTGAGGAATTTTGGACGAAACACAAACTATAGTAAACCTTTCGCCCAAGGTTGACTATAGATGCCACGAATTACGAATATATTTGCTTTGGCACGTTCACCTGGCAAACAAAAACGTTTGAGATTGCGTCACAAAAAGATCCCTAATTAAGTTACGAAAGTTAAAGAAGCACCGTGCCTCTCGGGGATTGCGTTAAGCTCTGTTCCGTTTATTTTCTGACGTCATTAAAATCTGCTAACTGCTTGAGCAGTGGGGCCATGGTCTTATAACTCTATTTATTTCGTAGTCGGAGGGGAAACCTTCCAGTCAGCGTTGCTAGTAAAGCTAGTAAAAGTTGTAACGTTAATCGTGATGCTTACTTTAAAACTGACATTTTCATAAAAGCTTCGTCCCCTACTTTTTTTTTATATAGTACACATTAGCCCTTGATGGCAATCTCACCTGATGGTAATTGACAGTCTAATAGTGGAACGGGCTAACCATTTTATGGGTTTGGTAAACCTGAAAAAACAGACTCGAGCCGGGAATCGAACCCACGACCACCTATTCTATAATGCAACAGGGAGGTCGCCATATCGGTTCTTTGGAAGATCTCGGGTTATATGAGATTCCTACCCACTAAACCCCCTCGGTGGTCACCATCATCATAAAAGTGGGAGGCTCCGGGATCTCTTAAGAACGCACCGGTGCCTCCCTTGTGTGGTTTCACACGGCCGTAAGTCCTCCCTAACTATCGAGGCTTGCTATGAAGCATCTCAGATGCTGACGTCCCGAGATCGCATAGAAAATTATCACTCCTATGAGAGAGGAAATCTGTTTCAGAAGACATGCTAAAATTTTATACCCAAAAGATGTGTAGCTTTATTAACATAACACAACCTCTCATAAATTCACAGTGATTAGGACAAGTCTGATAATCTCCAGGTTGGTTAGGTAACAATATAATAAATGCTCAAATAAAAATGTCAAAGGTCAATTCCAAAACCTTCACCACATACTCATATTACTATCTCCCTTTTATCATCTTATACTTTTTATCAAGTTCTTAATTGAAGTTTGAATTTTTTCCATCATTGATTTCATATTGTCACCGGCATTGGACCTGCCTATTTAAATTTTAAGATTAATATGATGTAGGGCACAGATGAAATAAAAATCCACATATTAAAATGTTGTTTATTTATAAAATAAATCTAATAATAATAAAATAATTATTAACCACTCCCACATTTTTATAAAATAATTTCCTTACAATGATATATAATAATGTACTGGTTCACTACGTGCTACAGACTTAGAAAACCAAAGTTTACACAAAAAATCCACTGCGAAACAAATCTCTCTACCATAAATAAGTCTCCGACGCCACACGCCGTTCAAACCACTAAATCTCAGAATTACTTGACAGAACCATGAGATTAAACGCCGTTTTATGATATGACTAGGTAATGTCCGCGATTTCATCTGCGTATAATAAGAGGATTACGATCCCATGTTCATAAAACAATAAACCCCCATTAAACAATAAACAGCAAGTGTAATTTGCAAGGAGCGAAGAGATGTTGACCTCACAAGCGAGAAAAGTAACATTAAAAAACTCAACATCTCCTGAGGATGATCCGGTGTCGGGTCGAAACGTGCGTAGAGGTTCTAGTGGAAGATTTTGTGTGGTGTTATATTATACAAATCTCCCGGTTGTCGGCAGAATATAGCAAATTACACTTGCTGTTTATTGTTTATCATGGACTTCCGCAAAGTAACGCCTGCTTCTATTCATCATATCCCCATTTCCGCTCGCTTTCCCAACAGTAAATCTAACTTCGAGGAAATTTGCTATGTCAAACTCTAGACGACGTGAGAGTAATTTTAACAAATCCCGCGGAAACTATCCAACGAGGATTAAAGTAGTTAAACCAAGGTATAATTTATGTCCATTTAAAATAACAGATAAATTCGTTCAGTAGTTCCGGTGTGAAGGACTAACTAACATACACACTTATTGCATTTATAATATTATTGCGATAGTCATCTACGTGACCATGAGCGAGCCCGTAGATCGTGGGACATGTTTGCTTTAGTACTTAGTACATTATTAAAGAATACTCTAAATAGTTCTAAAAGTAGTGCATCACATTTCTGTTTACGAAATCATCATGATCAACCCATTACCGCCTCACTACAGAGCACGGGTCTCCTCCCAATATGAGAAGGGTTTGGCCATAGTCCACCACGCTGGCCATGTGCGGATTTGGTAGACTTCACACGCCTTTGAGAACAATATGAGACCTCTCAGGTGTGCAGGTTTCCTCACGATGTTTTCCTTCACCGTTGAAGCAAGTGATATTAATCGTTTAAAAACGCACCATTCACGCACCAACGGTTGTGGTAAACCCACACTCCTAATTGGTTTCTACGCGACATCGTGCCGGAACGCTAAATCGATTAGCCACGGCCGTAGCCTGTACCAGTAGCAGTACCAGGCCGTAACCAGACCAAACTCGAGCCGGGAATCGAACCCAGGACTTCCAACTTTATATAATGCGCGCGCGTGCTGCGCCACGGAGGTCGTAAAAATCGTATTGGCGACAATTTCTCGTGATGGAAAATTTTGAAATCCATTAAATTATATTAACAGTGACAGAAAATTGTGACGTTTCACAATGTTGATTATTCTGTTGACACACATTTCTTACATTAGGCTAATTGACAGGTTGACGTTTTCTGTGTATATAAATAGTTTAATATGAAAATAATGGACAGTTGGATTTGGTTCTCAGATTAAATGAAAAGTCACAAGCGTAGCCAGCCGTACATGAAACGGCAATATGCAACTTCATTTTTACTATTCTGAAATGTCCCCTAATGTGACTAGAAAACAAAAACACGGAATTCTGAAACTGCTAAAGACAAACAAAAACATGGAAAAATAATAGAAATCCAGTTCTGAATAACAGTCCCAGTAGTTTGTTTGACGAACGTTTAAAATTATATTTTGAAATACCGGCAAGCTGTATGAGACAGAAGATTTGTCTTAATTTTCTTACATAATCCGCATATACAAGTATCCGATATAAGTGAGAGACGTACACACTTTTCTCTTTCCTCCATCATCTGTTCTAGGGTTCTGAGGGTTTGGTTACTTTATAAAATATTCTGTATATTGATAATTTAGTGCAACCAACAGTGTTTTTTTTCGTGTGTGTGTGTGAAAAATGTCTTGAAATTAATTTTTCCTCTCGTAAATCATATCAAGTAGTTTAAGAAACAGATCTGGCGGCATTGATGTACTTTCCGGGAGGTTCCGCACGTTTTGCACAACTGAATCGTACCTTTTCCTTTCTTCCGTTTGGTAGATTGAGGGTAGTTCTAATTCTTCGTACAATCTCTTGATACGCTCTATGTGAGCCGGTTCGGAACTTCCGTAGCACGCTACAAAAACTTTACGTTGATTTGAAGAACACCTTTGAAGGGCCTGTACGGCAAGCCAAGAACATTTGCCTTCTTGGATGTCGGTGCCGATTTTGCCCGTGACTTTTTCCACGCCGAAACAATCGATGAAGTCATCCTGTAAAATGGGAGGCAATAAGCAATAGCCATGACATCGTCATCATTAATCTCTCGGGATCCTCCAATGGATATTTTTACCTATACGTATTTGCAGTTTATACTTAGGTCAATGAGATCATTATTATATTTGATAGATCAATGATCAATCAAAAATTTTTATTCAAATAATTCTTTAAAAGGTAGTAACTAAGCGAGAATAATTTACATTGCAATGAGCTGATGGTAATAACAAGAGTCGTAAACAACGTAAAGAAAGTTGAAGAAACTGTCTTTTTTGTTTCTTCTTCCCTTTTTTTTGTGGTGGTGTGCAATAAGTGTGTTCATTCATTCATTCAAAGCTTTATGTTCATACGAGTACATGAACAATACATTAATCTAGGAGACGTCTTTGTTTGGCACATGACTTAGTCTCGTTTCATAATCACCATCATCATAATTCTAATAAGCGATTTTTTAGATCTCAGCCTTTAAACTCTTTCAGAGAAGAGGGTTTCAGAGTTAAGACGCACCACATGCTAGTTAGTAACCAGGACTCAAGGCTTAACTTGTTCTTTGAGTCACGGTAGTGAAATAACGAATTTCTTATTAGAAAACCAAACGCCAGTTTACGTAACAGCAAAGCTATATAAAGTGTGGGGTAAAACTACTATACTAATTGTATGGCATAAATACGTATTCGCATATTTATGGCATACAATTAGTATAGGAGTAAAAAAGTTATTATTCATCTTGCGGTTAAGAGTTGGATCATGGAATCCGTGACATCTGCGCATGGGCATTCTACAAATGCCACCTATGTTGCGGTCGTGTGCGCGGGTGTACCCGTGACCCAGCCACCAGGCGACGCGTAGGAACATCGCTGGGTTTTAGTGGGTATTCTGTCTGGCCAGACTGGTCGTCAGTCTGGCCGCCGGCGAGTCCCACATACCCCGTCGGAAGCGACGCAGTCTAGTCTGCGCCGCTTCCGGAGGGGATGCGTAAACGCATTTCCCAGCGGAAAAAAAAAAATCTACAAATGCCACCTCAGACTAACAAAGATCACACTAAATCCAAAAGACTGGATATATTATAATGTTTTTTAAGCTTCTGGAATTTATATATCACTATTAATCTAATCAGTTTACAGTTTTTTTTTGTGTTTATATGCCTAGTGTCTATACCAGATTAAACCATCAGCTATCGTTTGAACAAGTGTAATGAATTTTGTAAGGTTTAGTTCCGCGGGAATACCAGGATTAGGGATTTATTAATAAGAGACGTTAGCTTCATTGTAAAACTATATTAACCACCGGACTGACATCGCTGACATTACTAACAAAAGACATATAAAATATATAGAACCTACATACGTCACAATTTTGATTAAATTTCAGCATTGGAAAACATCATGAGAATTTGCTCAAGAATTTGGTCGTCGTGTTGGAATATTGTGACCGGGCATCATGAGATAGGTTGCTACCGGGGAGTACCCTTTAGTGAATGTCGATGATGATTGATATGCACGGTAAATAAAAAGAATAAACCAGTTTGCTTCAAATCGCATAATACACGGTCGGTAAAATTAGCGTTAAAAGTGTCATACCGTCATCTCAAGTGAATTACGTAGTGGGAAACGACAAAAAATCTCCGAGATTATTTGGCTATAAACTGCTGAATGGAATTTTGATAATTCTCTCTAGAGTGGATAGTTTACTGAGCAATCGATAACACTCCCCGACCTAAGCGCTCCTCTCCGAAAGAGGAGACCTAAGCATATCCTTCATGACCCTGACGATCAGATGACTACTGACAACATACTAACCACCTACCACACAATCATACGCTACACACCGTCTTCGCCGGCGAAGACGAGGTCCCCACTATCATACGTCATCCGGGCGTGGGCTCCATCCACGGCCTCGGAGATGAACGGATCACTCACCGTCCGACGCCCCCGTTATCCCAAACGTCGCCTTAGCCGAGGTTCGGCCTCAGAGAAGGCGCCCTCAGGCAGACGTTCCCTTAGTTTCTTCGAGCCCTAAGGCTCAAAATTTCTTCTGGCAGAGCTTCTTTCCGAAGCTCGCCAAACAGCCCGATTACGCTGTGGCAACCGTGACTTTCTATTATTATTGTTGACTGTCTATTAGCTGTACTAACCCGAAAAAAAAATCGATAGCAAAGATTTGGCGGAACGCATAAAATACAAATGGAACACTGGTGGGTGTAGAACATATAAACGCTTCACTCAAACTGTTATTATGTAATTGAGAGTTGATTCAACATATCCGTTTACCGACCCCGAGTATATTCTTCAATCGGTTTTTGAATCTCCCCTTTTTTTGCATTAACGAAAACTAACAGATTATCACGTTACTATATCATTTTATAAAAAATAGGT
The DNA here is from genome assembly GCA_928268935.1 of Lasiommata megera. NCBI lineage: Eukaryota > Metazoa > Arthropoda > Insecta > Lepidoptera > Nymphalidae > Lasiommata > Lasiommata megera. The sequence continues at coordinate 11,186,080 of OV743326.1, forward strand.
TGCTTAAAAAAACTTTACACAAGCGTTTTAAAATTATATGCCAACTAAATATATAGGACCTTAAAAAATAATGAGCTTTTAGGCTTAACAGTATCAGATTTAATATTCAAGGTGGTAACAATTTTGCCTTGAGTTTTAAATTAAGTCGTTGACTATAGGCCTTATAAGAAAGTACAGAGTTAGTCAGCGGGCGATTAAGGAAGTAACACTCTACGAGTAGGTCAATAAAATACAAATCAATAAAAAACCTATTTTTTTGAGGTTTTATTGCAAACAGACATGTTTTGCAGTGAGGTATTGTACAAAAAGATAAAATTAAATCGGACAAAATCGAAATCTAGGGGCGTATCGAAAACTTTTGATGTCGATTAACTATTACACACATCTTGATATAATTATATATTGAGAAGATCTAAAGCATAATGTGGTAATATGAAAAACGGAATACATATAGAAACTCGACCGCCCTACTTTTATATTATGGTGTATGGTGTAAATGTGTGTAGACAATTTAACATCAATCGGTCAAGGTCAGCCAAATAACACCGCTTAAAAATTAATCCCTAAAAGATTGCCATAGCTATCGGCAATGGTTTTCGAGTATTTTTTAAATATTTAAATCGCGAAATAACGAGAAGACGGGTAAACTTTTGTTAAGTAAGTTTGTTTTTAAATTAACTTTTGTTTTGTTAAGTATCGCCGTCGACCATTAACATCTGCAGCACCAGAGAAGCCACCGTTACGTTGCCGGCTGAACCCTCCTACATCGATTTCTAATCGGATACGGAACGCTTAATCATTGGGCAGTATGTCTTTGGCATTTGGTTGGTTATTGATCACAGGACCTTGCAATCCGTAATAAAACATGTTTATTTCTTGATCAAAAAGGCACAGAGAATTTTTTTTTCGGACTGTCTATTAGCTGTGCTAACCCTATTGGTTGCCACAGCGTAACCGGGTTGTTTAGCGAGCTTCGGAAAGAAGCTCTGCTTGAAAAAATTTTAAGCCCTAGGGCTCGAAGAAACTAAGGGAACGCCTGCCTAAGGGCGCCTCCTTTGAGGCCAAACCTCAGCTTAGGCGACGTTTGGGATAACGGAAGGGTCGGACGGTAAGTCCGTACGTCTTCGAGGCCGTGGATGGAGCCCACGTCCGAATGACGTAAGATAGCGGGGACCTCGTCTTCGCCGGCGAAGACGGTGTGTAGCGTATGATTGTGTGGTAGGTGGTACGAGTATGTTGTCAGTAGTCATCTGATCGTCAGGGTCATGAACACAGAATACCAAGATAGTTAAAGCAAATAATCTTGTATTGCGAATAGTAATGAGTAAAATAGGACCGCATATAAATAAATAACAATGATTTATATTGAGCCGCGAACAATGCATTGAGTATTTTTTTTAGAATATTGTAGTATTTCATAGTCTTAGAATAATTACGTTGCGCGATTTCAAAAGTAGCATTTTTTTTTATTATGCGAGATTAATAATTCTAAGGTCAAGTAGGGATCATCATATTACTCAGGTAGGTAATAACAATTTAACAAAGTTGCAAGAATACAATTTTTGCAAGGAGTTTCCTTAACGCAGCGTTATATACTAAAAAAAAACTGTTAGAAATCGTAGAGTCGCGAGAAAAGCGAAAAAAAGTATGCTCGTCTGTGTAAAACGTAAGCTTATAGAAAACACCTATTATAGTGTAAATAATGATCTAATAAGATAGCTGTTAAGTAATTTTAATTGGCATGTGAGATTGTTATAACAAAAAGAATAGATACCCGGCTGAGTTTGATGTCGATTTCTTCTTAAACCTAGGCGCGTTTGGCACCCACATAGCTTTAGTGTTAAATTTACTAATGTAGTTATCATCAACTCACTACTACGTAAATTAAAGGATTATTTGAATAAAATTTATGAATACATTTGTTTGTTGAGTGATTTACGAGTACATCGTCCACCGTAATTGTTTATTTCACCTTATTTTTTGTTAGAAATATTCGTGGCTCGGTGATATGATCCTCGTTGAAAATCTTGTTATTCTATCTATTATTATCTTTATATCTTAAATATTTAAATATCCGGAATATTTAAATTTAGCCAATTTTATTTACATTATATTCTTTTATATTAGGCTACTCTAGCAAATTAGGTTTTTACCCTGTCAAGCTAGAACAAGAGGAGATAAGTAATTAAATAAATAAATCCTTTAAAAGTTTTAACGAGCTAATCTCTTAAACTATCAGTACTTATATGAAAAACGTTTGTTGCACTTTTATAGCCCATAATTTTTGCAGAAGCTAGGACCTCTAAAAGCCGAGCTAAGACAAAAGGCAGTTTGTACAATACGCACGCATAGAAATCAGTATTATACTGATTTTTATTATAGCTCGTTACACCCTTGGAACAAGCATGAATTCTTACCTGCATTTGAAACAAATGTCCAATCTCCAAGCAGATTTCTTCCGCCCTTTTGTGCGTTTCAGGGTCCGCGTTATTGGCCAATAGAAGTCCCAAGCACACTGGCAGTTTGTACGTATAGTACGCAGTCTTATATTTCACTATAGAACTGTATCTCTCTACAGTGAAAAGACTGTAGTCGTTTTTGTTTCGATGGGCCATCGTATAGTCGAGGTGTTGTCCCACCGATGTGTATAGTATGGCCTTGAAAGAAAGATAATACTTAAGCTGTGATAGCCAAGTGGTTAGGACGTCAGCCTCCTAATCAGAGATCGGGGGTTCGAACCCCAGAACGAAAGTTATAGAACTTTTCGGAGTTAAGTGCGTTTTTAAGCAATTAAAATATCACTTGCTTCAACGGTGAACGAAAACATCGTGAGGAAACATGCACGCCTGAGAGTTCTTTATAATGTTCTCAAAGGCGTGTGAAGTCTGCCAATCCGCACATTGGCCAGTGTGGTGGACTATGACCAAACCCTTTTCATACTGAGAGGAGACCCGTGCTCTGTAGTGAGCCGAGAATGGGTTGATCATGATGATGAATACTTAACTAAATGCGAATTGCAATAACTGTGGTCAAAGAGTTGTAATCTGCAAATTTATTCGTGCGTAATTTCGATTGTCGTTTAATTTGATATAATAATGCTCGGAGCTAGTTCAGAGTAGTACGCTGTAGTACGCAGTCTTGAGTTCGTCTGTATCTATCAACAGACTCTGTAGGTGGCTCTGTAGGTGGCTCTGACTAGATGTTGGTAAATGATGTAGTCAGCATATAATTTCGCATAGGTTAGGAGCATACGGGTAAAGGCGAACATATCGTATAATTGGTAACAGTGAAATATCATCGGCTATTAATGAACAACAACAGATGATTACAGTAAAACAGGAATGCAACTTTTAATCGGTAATTAAAATTATAGGGAAGAGCAAAGTGAGATGTAAGGGCCATGAAATAAGTAAACCGATAAAAGTGAATTTTTCATAAAATTATAGATACTCTCATCGCAAATGCAGTGATTTCAGCCAGTCAAAATATATCGATTTGTTACGTATTCCATATCGAATAATAAACGATATTCATAGTTTAGCATCTAACGTTAGCACAAACAATTGCCGCATCAACTAGATCCGATTCGTCATTAAGATGTAGATCGGTTTTTTCATGTTTTATACTAGCCCATGACATGACATTATAGTAAATAATGTCATGTCATGGGTAAGTAATATAGAATACCACACTTCCGGTAAGTACGAATACATGACGTTGATTGCGTTTTAAATACCATCGGTCTATATCATCTCCATGAATGTAAATCAATTATCACGCGCAGCATTTAAAAAATAAGTAAGAACTACCTCGTTAAAAAGATCCACGATGTTTCGGTACAGCGGTAAATTTCCACAGTGCCTATTCAACGTCTCGTATATAGAGGCGTTTATTAATATAGAATCGTTTATAGCCCCCAAGCCAACGTTCGGCTGTAGGTACCAGCAAGGAAGGCCGCGTCGCTTCGTCGAACCATCCATTATGTCGTCCATTACTAAAAAGTACGCGTGCAACTAGACAAAGAAAAAACTGACATGTTATATAAAAGAGAATTATAATTAAAAGCAAGTGAAATATAATTTGACGCCCTCCGTGGCGCAGTGCGTGCGCTGTCGCATTACAAAGTTGGAGGTCCTGGGTTCGATTCCCGACTCGAGTCTGGTCTGGTGGAAGGCTTCGGCCGTGGCTAGTTACCACCCTACCGACAAAGACGTGTCGCCAAGCGATTTAGCGTTCCGGCACGATGTCGCGTAAAAACCAATTAGGAGCGTGGGTTTACCATACTCCTGACAGGTTAACCCTCTGCCACCCTAGACAGCATCATCACTTACCACCAGATGAGATAGCCGTCAAGGGCTAACTTGTAGTGTATAAAAAAAGCATTGTTTTAAAGTATAAAACATAAATCAGGCACATGACATAATTATATTTTAAAATTAATTTCGTGTCGAAGAAACAATTAATTCGAAATTGCGCTCGAAGATACGTAGTTTGGTCCATAGACTATAGAGCCACCAAATCAACTTGTTTCCATATAAAGGGACTTTACGACCTTTACGTGACGTACGTACGTACGGACTACGAAATCAGTATAATAAAAGTTCAATATATGTCGGTTATACTGGAGCCAGTCTTACCCTGCGACTCGTTTTATGTCGTCTATGTCTCTTTTGGAGGTCTACCTAAGCTGTTTTTCCCGGCGTGGGTTCGCTTCTCCAGCACCTTGAGATCCAACTTCCAAAAACAAACATCAATTACAAATATCTTTTTACCATTTCAACACACCATCCCAGAGCTCTGCTAACTTTAATAGTTTCCTCTGTTATATTTTCGGGACTTTCTAAAATCTCATATGCATACGTTGTGGTCAGGCCTCTAGTTTTTTTACCACCTTTCAAGTTGTACTGTAATACCTTAAAACCAAAATAAAAACTTCAATAGTAAGGAAAATACTCTTTTAGAAGTTTCCGATATATATATATTTTTTTTTAATCAGTAGCCAATCGAAAATTAACTATAGCACTGAAAGTTCCATACCATTGGAAGATAATAAGATATATATTATACTGATAAGTATTACATTGTAAATACAAATTAAGAATCTGTCCAGGAGTGTAAAGTTGTAGGCTCATACAAATCTACCTAGTTTGTATGCTTTTATATGAACATTTTCAAGAGCACTAAATAATTAGAGTGCCAACTTGTGGCCTATAACAAATACTATACTAATATTTATACAATTGTGTATGTAGTATTACTTAATTGTCTTGTTTATTTGCAATGTAAGTAAAAGCGAAGCAATAAATAAATAAATATTATCTACACTTGCAAGTTTTTATTAAAATACCTCTTTGGTCCACTCAGCTACTTCAGGTACATCAGCAAACCTCGACCGCGTCATCAATGAATCAATGAGGCCTGGGAGAAAATCTTGAAATGTCTCCTTCTCTCTTTGCATCTCCGAAATGGAAGCATTTGTTGATAAATTATATTTATTTTGCGGTGGTACACTGTGGAAGGATATCTTGATAAATATTTTCTGAAGTTCTATTTGAAGTGATTTAGAAATTTGTTTATCTGAGTTTGAGAACCATTTTGATTTAAAAAAAGAAAAAAAAAATCTATTCTTTGTTTATATTCAACTATCAAGTTGTTTATATTCAACTTATCAGTAGATAGATACTTGTAGTCTGTTCCAACCTAAACTATTACTATAGTTTGCCCTTAAAAAATCTAGAGACTTTCTAATCAGCATAGTAAATACTTATTCTTTAAAGAATGTTTCAAACCATTGGTAGATAAGATAGAGTTCATGTTTCAAAAGTGCTTATTAAGTAAGCCTAATAATATAAAATTTGAAGTTACTTTATTATATTTTTCCGTTTAATTATAATAAAAACTGGCAAAAAAATACCATAGGTATTTCTCAACTAAAGATATGTATTTCTAAAAAAAGATATTTATAAAGAAAAACCTTAGTTGATAATCAGTGAATACATAATGGGTATTTGGAAATCTATTGTAATGAATAAGCATCATTATCTGATGAAGATGTTTTTTGAATATATAATCGTGACAATGTATTGAATAACCATTGTTACATCGTAGTTGGCATTATATTTACACACTCTTAAAATATGTGTTCTATTATTATGGTAATATGATGGTAATTGGCAGCATATCCGACAAAAATCAACATGTGTTCTGTGAAGAATAAGTTTTTTTTTTATTCTGATTTTTTTTTTTATTCTGATTTTTTTATTTTTTTTATTCTGAATTTTTTTTTTGGGTCTTTGAATCTCACATGAGATTATGCCAGACCCATAAATAAGATCTTGGAACTACTGTTGCTATCACCAGCTATAGGGGCGGGTCCAATAATTACTAGCCTACCTTCTTGCTACAGCCAAAATACTTCATACAAAATCAATTATAATTAATATTGAATAATCTGTTTTTTTTTCTATACACTACAAGTTAGCCCTTAACGGCAATCTCATCTGGTGGTAAGTGATTTTGCTGTCTAGTATGGTAGCGGGCTAAACTAATTGGTTTCTATGCAACATCATGCCTGAACTCTAAATCAACATGGCTTTGTTGGTAGGGTGGTAAATAGCCACGGCCGAAGCCTCCCACCAGACCAGACTCGAGCTGGGAATTGAACCCAGGACCTCCAACTTCATAATGCAACAGCGCGCGCCACGGAGGTCGTCATATGTCAGGAGGAAGATGATTAGAGAAAGTATTTGTCTCATGCTTTTGTATCATTGTACCTTCTATGTTACTCACAGATTAAACGAAGCTATGAGTGAGGAATGTGGAAGTGAGATGGGTATAATTGGATAATCCAAAAGGGAATAAAAAAAGTTGTTTGACGCAGAAAACCAGGTAGCCTTTTTCTACTTTACTTTAGACACCTACCTTTAGCAGATACCTATGTTATAATAGCTTGAGAGTATGCCAAATTAGAAGTTGATTTGTATTGTGGTTTCATCATTGGATCAGTCAGTTGGTCTGTCTCTTTTTCTTTTAATATATAGAGATAGAGAGAGTAATAGGTGTACATATCTAGAGGTAATATCATAGTATCTCAAAGACAACATGTAAAATTATATGTTTAGTTATATATTACATGTTTAACAAAGTTTATTTGGTTATTAAGGCAGAGGAATCATCATCAGCAATAATAATAAAGGTATGACAGTTAATATACCTATATGGGCTGTGGAATTGAGATACGTTTTCTAATATATTATAAATAAACCAAAATTGCTAAGCGTTACGAATTATTTTGCATACACGTAAGTTTTTTTTTAGTTTTGTTTATACATCTTAATTACAATAATATCTACTTACCATAGCTTTTTCAAGCGTAAACCTCCAAATCTATTGAATATTTTAAGCATTGTGATATTGGAATTCATTCTGCTTAGTTCAGAGTACGCGCCAACAACTTTCTCTCGTCAAATCTATGTAAATTTAGTTTAGTGGAGTTTATTTAGACTATCAGTTCCACTTATACCAATGTATAAGCACTTAACTCCAGTGGATGTCTGGTTATATTAAATTATACTAAAACTTGAACTGTTTCATTTAATTATTACTTATTTTAGTATAAAAATTCCACTGATTCAACGTATTGAAATTTATAGTTCGAAACGAAATGCTAAAAACAGAAACAGAATCACTATACGTGCACCATGAACTTTAGGGACCGATGGAATGTCAAACTCAATTAACAATTGCCAAATGTCAAATTGATCCTTCTTCTTCTGAAATGTCAAAATATGTCACAATGACATCTTCGATCTGACTACTGACTTTATTGTGACGTTTGTCTACGGAAAGGCTAACACGATAAAGGCGGCTTTCTTTAAATATCAATAATGTTAACGGATAGTCTTCGAAGTTCGATCATCGAGGTAAATAGATAGGAGATGAAATCATCATGTATGCTCTAGTTAAAACAACAATTAATAGACTTTTAAGTATAGCATTATTTCTTTTTGAATACAATCATAGGAGATGCAGAATAAGCTATGCTCGCAAACAAGACAATATCATGATGTGTAAGCTGGATGCCACTAAGGCGCCATTTTATAAGTATAATCTGGATAAGGAGACTATATATAAAACTATGATTCGATAGGTGTTTTTTTTTGCGGCAAATTTAATTTTCGAATAAGCTTGTTAAGATTTTTGTAAATCCCTAGTTATATATTATGTTTTGTGCAGCAATATACTGCCTGATTTCCAGGTGGACAAAAATATGTAAGAAAATTTAATCTAATCTGTAAATATTGTGCATTTCTTTAGTATCTTTTCATAAATGTTGTGTTGTATCGATATTTTACATTTCATATTATACTTAATTAGGTATCTTTCCGCTATATTTAATTATATCTGAAATAAAAATACGTACCAACACAATAGGCGATGAGCAATCCCAATAAAATAAAAAATTTGTTCAATAAATAAAACTTGTAAAAACTTGATTTGGTCATCTTCATTAAATAATTTAACCTCTTTGACCTGCCCGCGTGTAATGGAATAAAGTTCCCATAGTTGCGAATGGATTAATAAACTTGCGAGTTTAATATGTATCAGTATTTTTTTCTGGATAAATAATATATCCTATTTTATCTTAATTGCAAAGTTTCTTGGTATAATGGCTCCCAAGAAATCCGCCGCTCTCTCAAAGGACAAACACAATCGCATTTATATTATTAGTTAATCTTAGGGGATGGATATAGTAATAAGAAAATTATACACGGCTATTTTTTTAAATCACATTTGTTTTTATTTTATATTTTTTTTAACTTAAAATCATCTTAATACAATATAATAAACCCACTAGTAGCGGTTATAACAAATATTTATCACTAAATTCTAGTTTATATTTTAAATTACATGTGATGATTATTAATAGGAATAAGTAAGTTGTATTTTTTCATAAAACGATATTTATTAATTAGATCGTTTGATCGTGTATATTAATTTATTTTTCTCCAAAATCTTACAGTTCACAATTTTGCACATAATGCATGATACATAATAATTTGAATTTATTTCATTATATATAATTTCATTCTTAAATTTCACATTCATGAATATATCTAACATGTCAACTTTGTGTAAGTTTGTTACACAAAGTTGACACTGTAGATATATTCTATTACAATAAATGATTTTTGAAGCGAAACCTGTTTGTAATAAATATTTTCATAGACTTATCACCACTTTCTAACTAAGCTTGGTTGAGTCTACCACATACCCTAATAATGTAAAAAGGCAAACACACACACACCCTATTCATGTCAATTTGTTTATTACATGTGTTACTCATCACAACTGGCGATTCCAGTATTTTTCATACACCTACGTGCTAAACCTACCAAAGACATCCAAATTTAAATCATGGAAACCGGAATTAATATTAAGCTTACATTTATAAAATTTCAGACCTATATTAGTAATATCACTTAAAATGTATAATATTATACATATGATTATTCGTTCACACTTCGCCTGAAGATGTTGTCGAGGATTTTAAAGAATAAGTCATGTGGAAGCCCCCTAGTGACTTGCTGTATTTGTGTTCTAAGGAGATCATATGTCGCCTCTTCGTAAACTGAGTAGGTGTGAGGTAATTGTAGTTCCTCGTACAGGTCCTTGATTTTTTGGACGTCTTCGGGTTTCGAGCTTCCGTAGTGCTCTTCCATAAGCTGACGCTGTGCGAAGGTCGCCCTCTGTAGAGCGACTACTGCTAACCAGGTGCATTTGCCATCTTGAATATCCGTCCCGGTCTTACCGATGACTGCTGGATCTCCGAAGCAATCAAGGAAGTCATCCTAAAAATAGCGAAAACGTTAATTATACTTATTACGATTTAGGTAAGGCCGTTAGAATTGACGTATTCCTTGGTAGTGCAATTTAAATGAAATGAGCAATATCATCATCATCATCATCATCATCATCATCATCATCATCATCACTTCAACCGATAGACGTCCACTGCTGGACATAGGTCTTTTGTAAGGAGTTCCAACGGCCACGGTCTTGGGCCGCTTGTATCCAGCGGCTCCCTGCGACTCGTTTGATGTCGTCGGTCCACCTTGTTGGGGGTCGACCAACGCTACGTTTACCGGTGCGGGGTCGCCATTCCAGCACCTTGGGACCCCAACGTCCATCGGTTCTCCGAGCTATGTGCCCCGCCCATTGCCACTTCAACTTCGCAACTCGCTGAGCTATGTCGGTAACTCTGGTCCTTCTACGGATCTCTTCATTTCTGAGCAATTATGAGCAATATAGTTCCATATAATTAAAATTCTACGCAGCTAAATTACTTATATGTACTATATACTACAAAACATCAAAGAGTCGCATTAAGAAGTTGGAGGTCCTGGGTTCGATTCCCGGTTGGAGTCTGGTCTGGTGGGAGGCTTCGGCCGTGGCTAGTTACCGTGTCGCTACGCGATTTAGCGTTCCGGCATGATGTCGCGTAGAAACCAATTATGCGTATGGGTGTACCCTAACAGGTTAGACTGCTACCATCTTATACTGCATCAACACTTACAATCAGGTGAGATTGCCCTCAAGGGTTTTTTTTTACAACTTCCCTCTAACAGTATCAGAGACTATGTCTGCTATTATTTTTCTACTCATTCATTCCAGTTCTCGCATATATGCTTCTAGTACTTCCATTCCTTATTCCAATTCTATTTCCTCTTCAAATGTCTAAACGAAAATTTTATAAAGTAGTCTCACCTGAATTTGGAAGAACTCTCCCATCTCCAACAGAATTGTCTTAGCTTGTCTGTGGGTTTCCGGGTCCTCCACTCCCGCCATGAGAAGAGCGAGTCCAACAGGCATTTGGAACGTGTAATATGAAGTTCTGTATTTCGTGATTGCTTCGTATTTCTCCATTGTGAACAGCGAAAGGTCTGGCTTGTCCGTTTTCAACATCTGCAACTCCAGGTAATGGCCGATCGAACATTTCAGCAACATCTGTAAAAATAATTATTTAACTATCAATATCACAAGTATTTTTCTTGTCTTCGAATGTCTATCTGACTCGAAAATTTTAAGTAGGTTCTTTCCTTATTTAGATTTCTCCCTTAATTGAACCGATTTTGTTCTATAGACCTAATTCGATTCCATTCTTGAAGAACCGGTTCAGGATGAGGAAAAAATGTTTTGTCTTTGTGTTATTAAAACACATCAATTACGTAGCGTGTAAATTATCTTTGTATAAATCAGTCATTAAAGTGGTTTGTGGTAGTCACGTAAATATATAAACTTGCGCATTATGAGGCAAATATAATTATGATACAACGATAACAATAATTGCACATGTTAAGCAAATACTAAGCTCTTTCATTTATTCCAATGCCTCTATGTTTTCAAAACAAAATATGTCAAATCTTGTAGCTAGTTATAATTGCACATGTTAAGCAAATGCTAAGCTCTGTCATTTATTCCAATGCCTCTATGTTTTCAAAACAAAATATGTCAAATCTTGTAGCTAGTTATAATTGCACATGTTAAGCAAATACTAAGCTCTGTCATCTATTCCAATGCCTCTATGTTTTGAAAACAAAATATGTCAAATCTTGTAGCTAGTTATAATTGCACATGTTAAGCAAATACTAAGCTCTGTCATTTATTCCAATGTCATTTATTGCCAATGTTTTCAAAACAAAATATGTCAAATCTTGTAGCTAGTTATAATTGCACATGTTAAGCAAATACTAAGCTATGTCATTTATTTCAATGCCTCCATGTTTTTAAAACAAAATATGTCAAATCTAGTAGCTAGTTAAAAAGTTTTTTAAACGAGTGTTACAATCTTAAGAACTAACAACGTTTCATGGGATACAGAAAGATTAAGTGTTAAGAATAGACCTAAACATTTCGGTAAGTTTGGTGGAGATACAGAAACAGAGAGTGGGATAAAGAGTGATAGTGAGAATGAGGATTGAACCGGTATGTTAAGAATGACGAAAAAAAAATAACATCGATTCGATTGTACATACCTCATTAAACATCTCAAGCACGTTTTTGTAGTAGGGTTTATTGGAGAAATAACGTTTCAGGGTGGAACACATGGCTGCGTGGATTAGGGCTCCGTCGTTGATGCCGCCTAGCCCAACGTTGGGCTGTCGGTGCCAGCAGGGTACACCGCGTCGCTCTTCAGCACCCTCCATCATATCGCTTAAAAGCATTTGGTGTGTGTGGAACTGTAAAGATATAACTCAACTGTAACAGGATGTTTAGCATATTCCCATCGACCCATTGCCGGATCACTACAGAGCACGGGTCTCCTCTCAATATGAGAAGGGTTTGGCTATAGTCCACCACGCTGCCCATGTGCAGATTGGCAGACTTCACACGCCTTTGAGGTTTTCCTTCACCGTTGAAACAAGTGATGTTTTAATTGTTTAAAAACGCACATAACTCCGGAAAGTTATAGGTGCGTGCCCGGGTTCGAACCCCCGACGTCTGATTTGCGGACGTCCTAACTACTAGGCTATCACAGCTTCTTAGTTTAGCATATTGCAGCAACACAATTGTCATTACTGGCTGAAAATGCGGTCCTTTTGTTAATGTTAGCCAATTAGGAATTTGGAGGCCGCCAATGCATCATGTTGCAACAGTACCGTCTTGAAAAGCTATTATTGCTACTCGTTATTTAAATATAAATAATATTTATGTTTTGACTCATACATGTAATGTTTAACGGAAAATGCATGACTCATATCAACTAAAAAACCTTCTACACCAGCTGAACAAGAGCAGCTGTTACACAGTGCGCACTTAAAAGTTTTTCGTCACGCTCATTTCCGAGTTCAGATTACTTATATATATAAAAAAAAACACGAGTAAGTTTTCTAACCTAATTATATTGCCATTACTTACGCAAATTTTATTTCATTCTAAAACTGTACTACTGTACCTACTTAATGTTATTAAACAGTTGGAATAAGAAGATACCTTATTCCTCATGCTCTTAATAGTATGAGTACCCAGTTGGACCATCATCAGGAAAGACAAATGGCAAATACTGGCCATGTAAAGTCAAGAGTTCCTGGTCTGGTCAATAGCGCTAACGATGCGTAACTTTTGCACATTGATTGCTGGGGTTCAACGATTACTATCGAGATCACGACAGCTAAACGCGCTCTCCGAGGCATGCAGGACACCGCCAAAAACGGATACAGAACTTTCAACAGAATTATCCAACATCCAACGAATTTTGGTCCGACCCAAAAATCGAAGCCAGTTACACTTGATCCATAGAAGAGCATGCTAATTTTGTAATAATAATCATTTAATTAAGAAACTCAAATTATTATAAAATATTAAACACTAATTAAATAAAACTTTATATTATATCGTCGATGCCACAGTATACAAAGACTGATTCCACACATTCATTTTGTATTGAATGCACGAAATCAGTCTTTACTGGCGGGCGTTAGCAACATATCAAATAATTATCTTCTCTCACTTCGATATACTTCTTCGTTTTGTTTAATAAAGCCGACGTGATAATTATTAAGTAAGCATGCCGTGTTGATAATAAATGCAAACAAACACTTAGCGTCCGGTAGGCTTTGAATAATTTTCAAGGATATTATACCTCGTAAAAACAAGTGGATCGTGTTTGATGAGTGTTTACATTTGAATTAAAAGAAAATCCTAACAATAATATTATTAATGCGAATGTATGCGTTACTTTTTTTATTACGCTTTCACGCCTTAACCACTATACCTACAGATAAAAAAAGTTCTACAGTGACATTATCAGCGAGAAACATGGCTTATATTTTATCCTGTTGTTCCGACGAGATTAAAATAGTATTTATAATATTTTTTAAATGTTTAGGAAGGAGACTTAATTAAAGTATGCATTGTTCGCGAAATAACTGCTTATTACGAAGATTCGCAACATATTTACATGTTTAATTAAAGTTTTAGAAATGTTTCTCTGCAAACATGAAGCTGAAAGCTCCCAGATGGGTATAATAACGGAAGTGGTCGTTAGCAAAGATTATTGAGAATCTTTCTTATAAAAGTATTTCAGTCATGAAGTGAGAAATGCGCGAACGACGAGTTAGCGAAGCCGCGAATTTAAGTAGTAGATATAATATAGGAACATTTTTAAATCTTGCATACTAGTTCGAATAATACTGACTATTTCATAACGTAGCCACACTCGCAACTTGTTTTTGCAGTACAAGTAAGCCCTTATGTGCGGACTAACCTATTAAGGGGTTATAAAACGCATCTACCACGGTCGGTAAGGTGGTAACTGACCAATGATTAAGCCTCCCATTAGATTGACAATACTCAGATGATTCGGAAGTATCTTAATACTTGTGTTGAAAACTTTTTTGATCTAAAACCTGCAATAAGTCTCGATCAGTCTGCAGCTAAATGTTCAATATTGAAAAGCATCAACCATTTTTATTTTATTTTATTTTGTGTAAGCTCGCGCTTGACCACAAACAAGCGCCACGTGTTGGAAAGTGTAGAACGCGTTAGTTAATCGCTCGGCTATGAGATGTATGTAATCTCTAGTTTTAAACCTAACCACCTAGTTGTAAGAATCGCGAAACAAAAAATCGCCTCCTTAGAATTAAAATGACCTACCGAACTGATTTGGTCTCTTTCTCTCGTCCGAATATCTTGTAACATTGGACTAAACTGTTATTTACTTATAAAAGGGTATTTGTCATTGGAAATCGGGATTAAAAAGCATGCTCTTTGCATAAGCTCGCGCTCGACCACAAACAAGCGCCACGTAATAGAAAGTGTAGAAAGCGTAAAGGACGCGCTTAGCTATAAGATGTATGTATACTCAATGTAGTTTTAAACCTAACTACCTGGTTGTAAGAATCACGAAACAAAAATAGCATTCATAGAATTAAAGTGATTTATCTAACTGATTTGGTCTCTTTCTTTCGTTTCGTGAACTAAACTGAACGAGGTAAAATACGTCTTTTATTTACTTATCTCTGTCACTGGCCGCCTGGATTAAAAAAGTCGATGCCAAGGCTAACAAACCGGTACATGTTTCCCGATAAAAAAAAACTACTCTACATACTAAGCCAATCTAAGCCCTCACCATTTCTGTGCACCATCCCATGATGTTAGCAAGGTGAATGTTCTCTGGTGTCAAATTCTGTGGATTTTCCAACATTTTGTAAGCAAGAACTGTCGCTAGTCCACGATTTTTCTTTCCATTTGGCACATTGTACTGCAACAACTGTAACAAAGATATTTATATTATTATTTTAGTCTTTAGTAATAGTCTAACAAATAGATTTTTGTTACAAAACATTATAAACACTTGCGAAGAGCATTATATTCACATTTCTAGAAAGGACTATAGGCAGTTACAATTATGGGAAGAAAAGGCCATACTTTAAATTGAAATGAAAAATATAAGTTACTAATTAATTAATTTTCTATGAATAGGTAGTAATCTTCTTCTATCCGTACTATACAAACCTTAATGGCATTAGTAGTTAGTGGCACAATCGTTATCTATTTCTAGTCGCACTTCATCTAACGGTATATTTTTAATTGTCAGAGTGTGAAAAAACACTGCACTATCAAACTATTACTTTTTTTCATAGATAACAAAAGGTTGTTGCTAGGACGTTCAATCTTTGTATGTCTTTGGTGTATGTGTTCAAATAATAATATCCACCTAAGAGAATATTTCAAACGCTCACAAAAATAATTTTGTTACTAAATTTATTAAATTTTAAAAGTTAAGGTGTTTTATTATACTTCGCCGGATATACAAAATAAATATTATGAAGTTGGCCAATTTTACTTCCTTAGCAAATAAGATTAAACAGATAAGCTTATTGATGTTTAGTCATAATGGTAGGTAATAGCACTTAGCTAAACTTGCTAACTAAAATGAATACCGTGCGTATAAATTAAGCACCGTTACGATGTTTTACTTTAATATATATTTAAGTTAATTTATTTGCATTTCGATTTTGATTAGAACTAGCTGTTGCCCGCGACTTCGTCTGCGTAGAATTGCTGAATTCACATGAGATTGAGGTTTGCCCTGCTTCAGAATGTAAGCTACAGGCAAATGTCAAATTAAATAATCTTAATGCAAATTTTTGTGTCTCTAACTCTAAAAACAAATAAATTTCATACAAACTTCCGACCCTCATTTTAGGGGTGGAATTTCCAAATATCCTTTCTTAGCTGACATCTCTTAACTATCAACTACCTACTTGCTAAATTATAGCTTTATACGTACAATAGTTTTTGAGATTTCGTGTTTAATCAGTAAATACGTAAGTAAGTGACCTTTCGCTTTTATATATATAGATAGATTATAACAATAATATTAAAATGAAATCGTTAATTTACCAACCTAATTGAAGTTTAAAGTGACATTAATCAAGCCTATAACCAAACAATTATTTTGCAATTTATTTTCAAGCGACAGGCAGAACAGTTCTAGAAACATGTTACCCAATATCGAAGTTCTCAAGGGTTACTTAACGCAGTAGTTTTTAGACTAATTTCAACATCGAAAATTGAAAACTCGATCGTTGCTTTGAAATGGTGATTACCGATAAAAAGTTTTACAATAATGGCCGTGAATAGTATAGTATTACTTGCCTATTTAAACCGATACTACACTTTACAATTTTTTTAATAAGCAAGGGACTTAAATTTCTGTTAAGCTCGAATCCCTACCCATACAATCTACTTACCTGACGTTATTTTAAATAGACTTTCAGTAGGGACGGCTGAGTTTTATGGATGGAGTTATAAATTGCAAGAATAAACCTTTGTTGCCTTCCGTTACTCCTTACTAACTCTAGAGTCTTTATAAATAAGGCAGGTAGCTACTTGATGTGAATTTGTAAAAACTGGTCAGGCAAGCCCATAAATAATTTACGCATTTAAGACCTGTTTTCGCAATACGTTCTGAACCAGCAATCTATAGATATTTCTTAGACAGGAGCAAGCACTTAAAAAAAACCTATTAGCTCCAGATGACAGAAATTTCGAGCCATGTCAATTTTTCTAACATTTTTATAAGCCTGACTAAAACAAAAGACACAAACAACACAAGGAGACTGGTGCCTACCTATTTACATTGCAAAAATAAATAATCGTTCGATTCCGTACCTACCTACCGGTCGATTAAGACGCACATGTAGCAAAGTAAAATTATGCGTCGTACAAAAAACCAGTTTTCTAAACGAGAAGTTAATATTAAAATGAAGTAGCTATCATGTAAAAAACAGTTTTTAATTCCAAAACTGTTGACAATTTTGTTGCCATGTTATCAAAGTCCACTTTGCATCCGATGAAGTCGTAACCAGGGGAGATAAATGGATGGATTTTTCATCGATTTATTATAAAAGTTTGTCCAATTTGTTACAAATATTCGAGGTGCAAATTCCAGTTGTTTTCTGGTTACGACCTCATTTATAAAATGATATATAAACTTTAACACACTGGTTCAAGGCGATGTTTTAACTTAGAGGTTCTATATTATTCTGTCTAACCACTGACAAAAACAACATAGAACGTACCTTGGCCAACCACTTGCTGGCTTCCGGCACGTCAATATGCTTGCCAGTTTCGGTCAGGTCCCTCACGATGTCCGGAAAGCAAGCCATGAACTCCCGGGACTGGTCTTTGGAGACCGCCAGTCCACGGGCTGCCAGTGGCATTTGCTGTGATGTGAGGGTCGACAGGAATCTAAGGATTAAAAATTTTAGTTGACCTAAGTACACCGGCACTTGATGCTTGCTGAACCATGTGAATATTTGGTTAT
The DNA here is from genome assembly GCA_928268935.1 of Lasiommata megera. Classification (NCBI taxonomy): domain Eukaryota; kingdom Metazoa; phylum Arthropoda; class Insecta; order Lepidoptera; family Nymphalidae; genus Lasiommata; species Lasiommata megera. Next base: position 11,203,913 of record OV743326.1, read on the forward strand.
AATTTGAACCCTCAAAATAATATTGTGCAGCGTGGTTGGTACATAAACTAAAATTATGCAAAACCTATGAGATAATGTCTAATTTTATGCAGTCCCTCTTCCATTCTGCCATGGAATGAAAATGTAATTTTTTCTGACTAATTAAATAACTAGCTTTGAAAGTCGTGGTAGCTCACAATAGAATAATTATGGAAACGAGTGTCTATTGTTATTGTCTATGAATACATGCTCTAAATGAAAACATAATTATACCGTATAGGTTTTAATGTGAAATTAAAAAAAAAAACATTTTATGCGGTATCTGCTAATATTGACTTTATACTGTAAATGAATTTTCTACCTACTTATGGCGTATGCATTTAATGGATAGATATGCGATACGGGGCGGCATGTGGTATTACGCAAACAGTGTTACTCCGCTTAAAGTTCACTGACCTGTGATATTTCTGCAACTTCAGCAACCTCTTGGGTCCCGCATCTTCGCTCGGATTTAACGTGATGTTACTTTGATCCAGCCTGGGTACCATTGCATCCGAATTGGTAACACTGGTTGTCTTGCTTATGTGCCGACGCAGTTCATTTTTGTACATTTGCAGGAATTTCTCCACACTTTTCTTCGTAGAAAACATGTTGAACGGTATAAATTTATGCAAGCTTTAAAATCGTACGTGAAGATGTTGCTAGATTAATGTTTAATTGATCAAAGAAAACTTTCAATTTAAGTTAGTCACTTTAACGCCCGATCACATCGACTTCTTGTGACCGACTGATACTTTGTTGTGTTTTGCTCCTTGCCAGTACCAGCGGTTCACACAAAATAAAGCGATAGAGCTGGCTTTAATGTTTACACACATTCTATCGATGTCGATAACGTTATCATTAAAATACCTACTCCCTCTAATTTAATTTTGTGTAGTATTGTATTTTAAGCTGAGTGTGGTCATGTGTTATTGAGATATGTGTTAGAGATCATATTATAGTACAATTTATTTAATATTTGTATTACGAATATAAACTGTCAATTAAGACGTACGAGTGTTCATTTTAAAGAAGAGACAACTTCGGTTTTCGAACGTAAGTGAAGGAGAAAAACAGTGGGTGCTAGCGGCGGAGTTTTGGAAGGACGTGGTACAAGCGCGGTTGATTTTATTATTTAAGTTAATTTCAAAAATACATAGTTGTTTATTGTGAAGATAATAAAGTTATAAAAAAAAGAAGACAAATTTGTTATAATTTCACACAATCGTTAACACATGTTATGATATATTCGGATATAGTTAGTAGAAGTACTGGTACCTACTGGTATCTCGTTGTGCTTAGAGAGTAGTTTAATATTTGTTAGTAGTTAAAATACCTCCTTATGTGTATAGAGACACAGCGTATACTTTCAATCATTGAAGTGCTTGGATTTGATTGAATGTTATGGTAATTTATTTAAAAAAAGTACGCGTCACGAGACGTATCACTATTTTAACAAAGGTATTCGTCACGGGCATCATGTCTCAATTTACACGTAAATTGTTAGAGACATGATGCCACCAGTGCGTTTATACAATTTTACGTGACGACATACGGGTTGATTTTACAGTCAAGTGGTTCATGTATACATGTGTCACATCTAAAAGACATTTAGTTACGAATATTGTAGATGGTATCGATAAGATCACGCGTTGCAAGTACAGCGATGCGTGCGCAACGCAAACCGGCCGGTTCCCCCCACCCTCCTGGTGCCACGCGGGCGACGTCACGTAGGCCACACCGGTCGCGGTGAGCCGGCCGGCCCGCTCCTACTCTCATATCCAATTCACGTACATAGCATGCAACGACTTGTGAGCTATGACCTAACAAATATCTTTTTCGTTCCACTACTAGTTAGCCCTTGACGGCGATCTGATTTGTGGGAAGAGTTGATGCAGTCTAAGATGGACGACCTCTGTGGCGCAGTGTGCGCGCTGTCGCATTATAAAGTTGGAGGGTTCCTGGGATCGATTCCCGGCTCGAGTCTGGTCTGTTGGGGGGCTAGTTACCACCCTACCGACAAAGACGTGTCGCCAAGCGATTTAGCGTTCCGGCACGATCTCGCGTAGAAACCAATTAGGAGAACGGGTTTACCATACCCGTAACAGTTAAATCTTAGTCTGCATTATCACTTACCATCAGGTGAGATTTCCATCAAGGGCTAACTTGTAGTGGATAAAAAAAAATGCTATGTAGCTGTTAGGGCTATTTTATACCTTCTGGTACCATACTCCTAATTGGTTTTGAAGCGGCACGTCTTTGTATCTTCCCTGTTACATATTACAATAATTTTAAATGCCAGGAATGTTTTTTTAAATAATATGTACGTTATTTAGGTGCTTTATAATCAATAGCTGAATATCTATCTATTCTAAAGTATACAGTTTACTTAACAACAAACAAACAAAACAAAATAACAAAGGATTTATTTCGTGAGGTGCAAGGCACAAACAAAGAAGGTAATATAGGTTAGAACTATGTAATTTAGTTAAGTACGGTCAAATGATAAAAAATTGAACCTGAACGAAAACAGATATCAATAATTTAGCTGTTTATGTTCTTTGTTACTTAATACTAATTACTTACGGGAAACTATGAATTGAAATTTACCGTGTTTACACAACAATAATATTAAACCGGATTCGATAGTGTATGATTGAATTATTTAATTGATTGCATTTTTAATGGCTTGAGTAGCGGCGAAACGTGGCCGTGGACCATGGCTCCAAGCGGCAGATTTCATCTTCTGGATTGGCATCATCGTTTCGGAAAACATCTTTTTCTTGTTTTATTCGGCTGAAAATATATGGATTTGAAATACCGTAACTTGATTCATTTTTAGCAAACACAATAAAAAAAAAACAAATATCTACTAGTAAACGAGGCTATTTGAACGAGGAGTTTCGTTTTGGAAAACATTTTTTTTTTGTTTTTGTTCGGCTGAAAATATAGCGATTTGAAATACCGAAACTTGATTCAATTTTAGCAAACACAAAAAAAAAACAAATATCTACTAGAAACCGAGGCTATTTGAACCAGGAGTACACGACCAAAAGAATATTAATAATACCCAATGACTTCTATGTATTACTACAACATAGAAGTCATTGATAATACCTACCTTTAGAGAAACGATTATAATTTCAAATAACGTATACTGATTTGAATAAGTCATAAAACAGTAACCGATAAAAAAAAAATTACAAGCCTTACTAATTTTTATGACTTGGAATCACAGTACGCGTGTGGACGTGTATGTTTGAATTAGATACTTTTTTTCATTCACTACAAGTTAGCTCTTGACGGCAATCTCACCTCATGGTAAGTGATCAATGACCATCTATACATGTGTATAGAAGGTCATTGAAGTCTAAGATAGTAGAGGGCTAACCTGTTAGGGGTATGGTAAAGTCACTCAAGCCCTAATCGTTTTCTACGCGACATGGTGCCGGAACGCTTAATCGCGACACGTCTTTGTCGGTTAGGTGGTAACTTACCACGGCCGAAGCCTCCCACCAGACCAGACTCGAGACGGGAATCGAACCCAGAACCTCCAGCTTTAAAATGCAACAGCGCGCGCACTGCGCCACGGAGGTCGTCAAAATTTGTATAAATACTGTTTTAATACTAAAATGAATAAACACAGCTGAGTTGTCACTGCATATTTTGTATGCCAACTTTTTAAAGATATTTCCTGGAAGTACCAATAAAGTTATGTTAGAATGAAAATTTCAGTGTACGGATATATTATTTTAGTCGTTGAATGGGTCTCTACCAAGTACCTACGTGGACAAAGATTTGATGCATTTTCGAAAATCATGGGACGCCTTTTGGCTTGACAACGATTGGTCCGGACGGCCTAACTTAAACTTACGACTTAAAAAATATATATAAATAGGTAAACTTAATTTGAATTCGATGAGCCGTCCTACCTTTAAACCCAACCCGATTTTGGAAATATTTTTTTATATTATTAAGGAATATAAACTTAACCATAAGTTGGTAGTCATGGTTAAGTTTATTTTATACAACCTACCCATTGACCTACTTTAAGTATGCGGGGTTAACATCTACTAACTGGTTTGACCTTAATATTCTAGGTTTTATTTATTTCTTACTCTTTAAAAAGGTAATTTAATTATATCTCCATATCTATACCAGTCGTCAGTCTTTATATTTAAATACTTTACTTAACTATATATATGTATTATATTTAAAAAATTGCGCCGTTACCCTCTTCTTTTATTTAATTCTTTCCCCAAGGGTTGTCTGGAAGAGATTGCTTAAGCAATAAGACCGCCTTTGCAGACTCAGGTGTTAAGTGTTCCTTGTTGTTGTTTATAAAATATATAAATATATAATAAAGAGTATTTATCTTATCTTACCGATACATGTACTATATAAGTATAGTATAGTATTTAAATACATATATATAACGTATAAATCACAATAAAATACAGCGCTGACATATACAAATAATGAAAACGGCGGGTAGCAGTAAGACTCGAGTGGCTGCTATGGAAGACTTAGATATATATATTAAAGTTTTTTTTTTCTCTTTATTTCGTACTTATAGTAAACATTCATTCCCTAGCCCATTTTATGCCCTATGAGTGGGACAGATCTCTATCATGTACCCACTACGCTCCTTCATAAACCGACTTTACGTGCTAAAAAAACTACCCAAAATTGACCCGGCCCGGGATTCGAACCCAGTGCCTTGTAAAGTATTCGTAATAAAACATGCGTAATAGGCCAACCAGGCTGTTAGCTAACTTAAATATAAAAGTAGATATAAGTATAAAACTGTTTTTATCTGAGCAATATCTATCTACACGTGATAAGAAAACTTCGTGTTTTTAAGCTCGCTTCGCGGTCGGAGTTTGAGTTTTTGAACCGTGAAAGTTTTAATAGAGACGGGGTGCAGAAAGTTAAAAATCATATACTACGTCACAGAACACAGTACACAGAAGAACACTACAGTGTTTGCGCGCTATCAACTGAGTCGTCAGGCCATAAAGGTCAATAACAGTAGGTATATTATTATACGCTAACGCTGCGCTCCATAAGCCCAATGAGTGCGAGATATATAGATTACAATGATTGATTGCCCAACGACTCAGTTGTCAACTCGCGCACTAACGTTAGAATTAATTGCATTATGTGCACTAAGATAGGGCTTTTTATGACGTGCTGTCTACATGAGTTAGATTTGATGCCTTCGATCAACCAGTAACTGTATTAAAAATAGATTCAACGTTTGTTTTAAACCGTCATAGTTGAACAAATATAAAACGTTGATATGTAAATATTGCACAAACAAACAAGCAAGTAGCTAGACTCTGAAAATAATTCAATAGTTTTTCTTGTATGCATAAGACGCTATTTCTGGACGTATCGTGTCTGACGTCACATTTATCACATATACACAACAGCACGACAATTTGCTTGTGTTATTAATTTTGGAAAATACGTGGATAGTTGTGAAGGTGTGTCTGCGCAAACAAATAATCGTGCTTCGCCTATTTATACTTGTAAGTAAATGATCTACGTAATGTTACCACGAAATCGATTATGTCTTGGAAGCCATGCCCACAATTTTATAAATAGGTATCTAAGGAGAGTCACGAGATTCTCTTATTTATATTTTAGTATCTAATTATCGTCATTGCATTTAGTGCCTTGTTCATGATTATTTACTTATTCGATAGCGTAAAAGTTACCTTAATTTTTTGTAGAATCAAAAGAGCACCGTCTATCATCTATATAGTTCGATTGAAGTTAGATACTTCTAACTTAACAAAACTAAAAACATATTGTTTCCTGTGATAAAGAATATTGAATTAATATTTAATGGTTATTAGCGGTAATAAATTAAAATATTGGTACAGTAGTTTTCTTTAAAAAAGAAAAAAATCTAAAGTTTTTTCTAGCTAGCTTCTCTTAACATAAAACATATAAATGTCTTCTTCCACTCACTGCTATCATCCGTTACTTCACTACCTACACCTTTTACACGCATATCCTCTTTTACACAATCCATCCATCTCAGACTACTTAACTATAAATAATAAAAAAGGAGCCCTTTCTTTATTATTCCTCCAATTAGATTAAGAGTTTATAAAAATTCCTGTGGAATAAGCAAAGTATGTAATTGAAGATTTTCCCATATCTCATGCCTGTTCCCGTTTCACTCCTGTAGCTATAGTTATAGCTCATAGACGTAAAATTCAGATATACCTATTCTAATCCCACGGGAACTATGGATCTTCTTGGAATTAAAACCTATGTGTTATCTAATATTAATTATCCACTGACAATGTGTTTTATATGCACTGGCTCAGGGTACATCAGACTCCTAACGTAAGATAACTCAGGAATTATTTTTAAATTATTTTATATCTATTAAGTTCATTTTTTTCTTTTTTATTAATTCTTCTATACTTTTAATATTTTTTCTAAATTTAAATTATAAGGTTTTATATGCGTCCCTGACCTGCAATAAATATATACATATATATTTATAATTTGAATATTAATTAAAAAAAAACTCCATTTGGAATTTCAGCCAGTATTCATGCTTCAGTAGCGCTGTCGTGAAGGAGTAGGTAACGAATGTACACACCTAAACACTTACATGCATACTCGCATTTATGATACGAGTGTCAAGCGAGAGTGGGATATATAGTTTAGAAAGGCTACTTTACTCTAAAACGGGTAAAGAAGTGTATAGGAACCGTAGTATAGAACATAAATCAGATGTATTAACGTCAAGGAAAGCTAATATTTATGAAATTAGAATATCACAACATGTTGTTGTATCTAGAATTGATACAGATAATTAGAAAGTTGACACTACCTGTTGGCGTGCGATTGAATTGAAAACACCTCATACTATGTTATATATGTTGTATGACATATAATTGAGTTATATAGTTTTAAGGTTAGTCGACATCACAGGGGACCGAAGAGCTGCCAGCTACCTCGGACAAAGAATTAGTCTAGCCATTCAAAGGGGGAACGCTGCCAGTATCTTCGGAACCTTGCCTAAAGGGACTCCTTTTAATAATATATTTTGGTTATGATGTTAAATATTTATTTATTTTTTAAGATTTTTAGTTTTAGGTTAATCTAAGTTTTATTTTAAGTTATATATGTATTTCTAACAACTAATTGTCACGAAATAAAAATGATTTAACATATTCACATTGCGTTATTGAGAAGCCAATATTCTAACATTTCAATATGCCTGTATAAAATCTAAGAAAGCTGATGTAGAACTGGTTCCTATAAAAATTTTGTCAAGCACCTAACTATTTCTTGAAAAATTATAAACAAGTTTAGTAGATTGAATATTGAGTTAAAAAAAATAATGAAACTATTTAATTACAGCTTTTAACTGGTCTGGTGTTTCATGTTTTTTTTCAATGGTAAACGAAATAATATTTGTCTCGACAAATAATACATAACATAAGAATATTATTATCGTAGGGTTGTTTAGCTATACAATTTTTTGTCTTTTTCTGTCAGATGTTAAATCATCAAAGACGAAAGAGAGAAAACAATGTGTAACTATTCGTCCCCATATGGCAAATAATTATATAAGGCCATTAGAGTGCCGTTTTTAATATTACGCAAAAACGTCTGATACTCATAATATGGTATTATACTTTTTTATATTATATACTTTATCATTGCTAATTTAGTAAATTAACTATCCAATTAATACTAAATTTTATAGACATTTGACGCTATAGGTATTAAGCTTACAGTACCTTCTAGAACTGTTTATTGCTTACCTCTTTATAATGTGACCGTGAAATGTATTTCGGAATTGAAAAAAAACACCGCAGAAATATGCTACGTGTTGTCGAATGAAAATGGCTTTTTTTCCCACTGAAAGGTAACCCTGAACTGCAATCACACCTGGTGGTTAGTGATGATGCAATCCAAGATGGCAGTGGGTTACACTGTTAGGGGCATGACAAGGTAATTATAAAATAAAAAAAAACATGTTTATTATCTGTTTTAACGCAAATTGGTCCGGAAATCGTAATCGCTTGGCGGCTTGCTTCATCTACAGAGTCCAGAGACCAGATCGGAGAAAATTCAGAAATAGTATTATATTCTATATAATATAATGTATTATATTCTCATATTGTCGCTGCCGGTGATCAAACCCCAAATTATAAGACAACAGCAATCAAAGGTGCTTACTATGTTTTGTAAGAATTTACTTTATAGCTAACAATTTGCATGTAACTACAGAATATAAATAAGTATTAATAATTATAATCTGCAAATCATAGGTACATACGTGATTACCTGTAACTAGTAACTAGTAAGCTGTAACCGCGACATTATTCAGACTTTTTACATAGGATGTGTAAGTGTGGGAACTAACGCTCTTATCGAAAATCTGTTCCACAGACGCCGTACATTTACCCGGAATAAATAGCTATGTATTATTCCAGACAGTGCTAAATTTTGAAGCAGATGCAGACGCTACGAAGCCGTTCTAACGAGATTGAATAACCACATCGAACCATTCAAACATAATACCTAAACTTATATTATACTTAATAGGCCACATAAAGTTATGTAAAAAATATATTTTATTATATTTCATATAGGATGGGATGTTTTTTTATACAATATAAGTTAGCCCTTGACGGCTACCTCACCTGGTGGTAAGTGATGATGCTATCTAGGATGGTAGCGGGCTAACCTGTTAGGAGTATAGTAAACCCAAACTCCTAATTGGTTTCTACGCGACATCGTGCCGGAACGCTAAATCGCTTGGCGACACGTCTTTGTCGGGAGGGTGGTAACTAGCCACGGCCGAAGCCTTCCACCAGAACAGACTCGAGCTGGGAATCGAACCCTGTACCTCCAACTTCGACAACTGCGACAGCGCATGTACTGCGCCACGGAGGTCGTCAAATGGTTGGGATGTCTCTCAATATATTCAAAGTACCTATTTAAACGTAAACTTGTAGAAAAGTATAACTATAAAGGATTATGTGAATGATAAACAAGCTTGGGTATGAAATATTGCTCTAATAACATAGCTCTTAATAATTTAAACTGGTATACGAGATGGTGATAATAGTTACGTGGCTTTCTTTAGGCTTCTTCCTAGACCTGGGTGCGTTTCGAAACCTCGTAGCTTTAGTTTTAAGTTTACGAATGTAGTTATGACCATCAACTCACTACGTATGTAAGTTATTGAAATAATATTATTTTAAATAATCCTTTAATTTGAAGCAAAAGTGTCTTTTAAAGCATTATTTGAATAATGTTTATTAATGATTGATTGATTGATCAATTGATTGACTTTTGTAAAAGTAGTACGACACGGATCATCATCATCATGATCATCATTTTTTTGTTTAAAAACATTTTTTAAACATAAAAAATAAAAATTCAAGAAAAAATAAACTCTTATACAGATTAAAACAAAAAAATTATGTTTTTGTATGAAAGATTATCGCACGGAAATATTTTGCATTACTGGCTTGATTATATAAACAATCACGCATGCCAATCGTGACGACCAAGGTTAAAGATTGGGTTAGAGTATCAGTTTGCATTGTATTTTATTAGAATTCTTAAGTATAAAAAGTAGGCAGATAGGTATAACCTACCTGTTCAAAAAACATAGACAGTGATGATGTTTTCTCAACTCACTCAATACTCAATGTCAATTATAGATATAATATAGGTAATTTATACTTAGAATCATTATAGAGATATCTTTATTTGCAGAAGATAAAAAATAGACTCTTCGAAAATCTGCGTATGTTACCGCATGCGCCTGGTGTACAGGAACAAGCCATACCTGAAGATGCGGTAAACGAGTCCGAAGATGAAGACAAAGTAGACAAATCATTATAAATGTTATGTGTGTTTGTGGGTTATTTCTTGTGCCACGCAGAAACGACGTAACAGTCAGAGAAGGACAACCTATATACTTGCTGTTTTTTTTACAAAATGCTTCGTTGTATGCATGTGACCATTCAGATTTCGTCCGTACAGGAAATAGAATAAATAGTAGGTAAAATAAAACGTCGATTTTTAAAAAGAGCTCGTTATATTTTCATCGTAACTCTCACTGTAACGATTGAAACTTGTTCTATAATACCATCGTTACTTGGTTGGGAAATTTTGTAAAACATTCTTCAGAGGTAGTAAGTTTTGAATATGCCTTGATTAATAGATATGAACTAAAATATGTCTGTACATATACCTACCTACCTACATAAGACGGTGGATCGCTGATGTATATATATTTCACTGTGGTAACTGTTGAGTGATCATATTAAAATAGCTCAATTCCGTCATTTCTAGATAAAATGCTCGTGAATTGCACGCCTTGTTTTCATGCGCAGAACCGAGAAAATTAACTTTCACATATTTTCACAGGTTATACAGATAATATTTACGACGTAAACTGAATATAACATAACTTCAATTTAATGCTGGTTGACACTTGAAGCTGCGATAGCCTAGTGGTTAGGACGTCCGCCTCCTAATCAGAGGTCAGGGGTTCGAACCCAGGCAATTCTAACTTTTCGGAGTTATGTGCGTTTTTAAGCAATTAAAATAACACTTGCTTCAACGGTGAACGAAAACATCGTGAGGAAACCTGCATGCCTGAGAATAATAATATATGCCCGTAATGTGCGTGTGAAGTCTGCCAATCCGCACATGGCCAGCCTGGTGGATTGTGGCCAAAACCCTTCTCATATTGAGAGGAGACCCGTGCTCTGTAGTGAGCCGGCAATGGGTTGATCATGTGTATCACTTGCAGTTCAATAGGCGTTCCACTGGTTTTGTTATTTCAGTCAAAAAATTGTTACGCGCCGTATAAACGTACTTTACCTATAACCAAAATTAATGACACGTAAAAGGTTCGGGATTTCAGACTCTCTTGCCACGTGCATTTCTCTTTATTTATTATACAACATGTTCTTAAAGGGCATTGTAAAACTAATGCAATGGTATTTTTCGTTTATATCAAGATAATACTATTTGCTAAACAAACTTAAGAAGGTAAGTACCTATTTACCTAAGAATATCTACACCTTATAACTATAAAATTATTGCTCTCTTGTAATAATTTTGATGGGCGCGATTAAAATAAATCTCGTTCAAACTATTGGCCAGTTTTCGATAAAACTTGGCAGGGATACAGATTGTATGCGGCGGAAGGATGTTTTGGAATTTTTGGATCAAGTAATTCCAGTTGCATCGCAAAACCGAGATAAATGCGAAAGAGAGAGTTAAATAGATATCCGCTTTATTACGCCCGTCATAGCATGTCGCTACTTTTAAACCACTTTCTTTGTACAACTTAATATAGTTGATCCACTAATAATATCGTTTCGGTACAATGTCGCGTCGATATAACATCTGCGGTATATCAACCTTCTTTAAAGATGGGGATGCGATGTAAGATGATTTTATAAATTGTATGCTTTTAGAGTATTGTTTTATCAGAGAAAAATAATAACATAATCTAAATGAGCATCTCCTGTTTTTTTGTAAGTCAATAATTTATAAGTAATGAAATTTGTATTCAAAAAGTTGTGAGATGAAAAAAAAGAAACTTACCACATTTTGTTGTTAAATACGGATGAACGAACAATTTATTAAGAATTGCTTCTTAAAAATCTAAATTCTAAATTCTAAAATTATTTATTCTGGTATGGTAAGCGTTCATACAATATTTTTTTAATTTCTATGTTCTCTTAATAAGTTAATAAGCTATGTAAATAAGATGTTAATAATGATGGTTAACAATAACATCGTTAATTAATAAAATAATTAATTCATTACCATCGGTATCCCATAGCCCTAATTAGTAGTTAAGCTTTTTTTTAATGCAAGAATGATACGATATTTCATTACGTTAATTTCGTTTGTCGCATATTTCCGGAGGTTGTCAATCATTGTCGTCTGCATCATCATCATGACTATCATATCAATTGATATAGCAATATTAGTTAAAAGATAGTGTCCAGCAGTGATTTATATACTTAGCTTTGGACATCCATGGATAGTGCATGGGATTTGAAACCCCATCATGGACTTGTGCTGCGACTGGACTTTACGAACTCGACTAACAGGCTAACTCATTAATAATTATTAGTTAATAATGTACGAGACGCCATTTACTTTGGCAGCGGCACATCGCATAATTATATCTGCGTAATATAGGCACGTGTTATAATTTTATCAACAAATGGAATTTCAACAGGATACCCCACAAACAAATATCTCGTATTAAGGATTAAGAGATACAGAATATCTTACAATCGATAAGCATAATGATGAATGATGCATGATATGGTTTAAATAATTTAATAGGTCCTTAGGTAAGTATTTTTAGTTGTTGATAACTGATTAGCATATCGTAACCTATATTGATAAGCTCATTGTTATTACAAAATTATCATGTATAAATATTCACTGAGTTAGTTTAAGGTTCTCTTTAATTCAGTTAATTTTCTCACAGCTGTTAGTCGGCGGGACCTGTCAAAACAAAATTGGTGATTGGAGTTTACAATCACCATTTTGTTGAATTTTTTTTTATAGTGATATCTTATAATACATCTTTTTACCGATGTAAGCCAAGTTAGGCTGAACAATGACACTTTATTTAATTTACAAATTTTCCTTATAACTGTTTCATTAACCGTTAAATTCCATAATAACTGTTTTCACTAAATACATTTAATAATTTTTGCTTTATCGCTAGTTGGTGTATCAGTACTATAATTTTCTTATAGGATAATAATTTTCTAATTTTCGGCCATGGCTAGTTACCACCCTTCCGAAAAAGACGTGTCGCCAAGTGATTTAGCGTTCCGGCACGATGTCGTGTAGAAACCAATTAGGAGTGTGGGTTTACCATACCCCTAACAGGTTAGCCCTCTATCATCCTAAACTGCATCATCACTTACCACCAGGTGAGATAGCCGTCAAGGGCTAAATTGTGGTGCATAAAAAACATAGGAATCGAACATAAAATACTTAAACAAGTGAAATTTTTTATTAAGGCAATTTATTTTTTAAAGTAAACGTAACGTAAACTGTATTTGCTCCAAGAAGCTACGACGGGAGTCTGGATAGTTTTGTTGTTAGCGCGAACCTTCTGATGTCTCCCGAGGGAAACAAACTCGGAGCAGGGCTTGACTTTATCACGTTTAATCAGACCCAACGGCAGTCGACACAATTTACCGTACAAGCAGTAGGTGCGGCGAGGTAGATGAACTCGAAAGATTTGCTGGGACCAGCTTTAAAGAGGCCATTTATGAAAAGTGTGTTCTTGGGAGATCCCGAAGCCTTCTGATATTTTGAAGCCATAAACCAAGGCTTTAGCAAGTAAGAAGTTCCGCTTAACCAGTCCTATTTTTCCCCAAAGAAGACAGACATTAAGGAAATTTATTTTATTGATTTTTTTTTATTTTATTGAATTGGTTGGTTGGTATAATACTTGTTTATTTATTTTTCTACCTTTATTGAATTGTTCTAGTTACAAATAAAGTGTTTAAAAAAAATAAGGATAGGTTAATTCTAAGTAGGTACTATTATTCTATAGTCATCTTATCTACTAGTTTATTTTCATAGTTGTTGCTATTTACATCGGCACAAGTGACCCCGATCTGTAACTTTAAAGATAACAGCATCAGATGATTTGTTTGATAAGAATCTTTAAACGCCCTTTTACACTGACCATCAGTTTCGTAACAAAATCGTAATATTTTGAAATATAGTTTTGAATGAGATTACTTAAGTTATTACTTGTTATTATTTTTCTAATAATTTAATGAACTTATGAAGTGACTTTCACTTCATAATTATATTAAATGAATGATAATGAACTTCGACAAAACAGCCCCAACCTAAATAATCCCCATTTTTTTTTGCGGAATACAAAATAGATTAAAGCTATACCCAAAGTATAAGCTATAAGTGGATTAAATTACATTTCAATGAACTCAGTAGTATTTGTTTAGTGCGAGGACAGATAGACAGACATGTCATGTTAAATTATTGATTGTAAAATGCTGTAATAAAGAAAGCTCCCCCAAATTTTTACTTAAAGTACAGGTTTCGACCAGTTAAATTTTTATTATGAATATGTCGTTGATCTGAGATAAGAATCGATAGAATATTGTGAAGTTATAGTGACAACTCCAAGATGTTGCCAAGTTACTTTCTTTATCTTTCGTACAAAATCAATAAAATATGCAAAATTTCCACACGTTTCTTTATGTAATTTTGTAAGGCACAAAAAACGAGATGACATTTTTTAATTCGACCGTGTGAACTTTCAGTGGGTATTTATATATTATATTCTTAGCAAAAATTTTACATTAAAAAGTTATTTTGACCTTTCTGTTGTTGATATATTCTGAATGAGTTATGTTAACTTATTTTAATTATATCGTTTTGGTGTAAAAAATCTCTGAACCGACGTAACGACCTGCAATCGCAAATAAAGATCAGCATTGGACGATCACACTACGTGACCGCACTCAAGGTCATGGCATAAAACAATATGATCATAATTAATTCGATTATAATCTGTGGTAGGTGCATGACAATATGGCCGCAACGCCGCCATATTGAAAGAGCGTGCGACGCCACGCTTTGTACCTATGCGGTTTCCGGAAAAGCGGTTTGGGGTCACTGAATTTATTGCTGTATGTCTGCTTCGTAGTTTGACTTTAATTAAACTTTATTATTGAGCTAATACAAAATTCTTATTTTACATTATTCGTGATGGACTGATCTTTGGGATTGCGAGTTATTCAGTATAATTATTGAATATTTGTAAATTATATTGTAACATACATAATATTTGTAAGTTTTTGTTATCAATACCCACAAAAAGTATTTTATAGGTAAAATGTATTGCCATATGGTGAAGTATCTTCGGAACCTTGCTCCTTGCTTCGAAGGGGGGGGGGGGGGCTCCTTTTAATAATATATTTTAGTTATGATGTTATATATATATATTTATTTTGTAAGATTTTTAGTTTTAGGTTAATCTAAGTTTTAAATGTATTCTTGAAATTTAATACATAAGTTTATTAATAACTGATTAAATAAAGATATTGGTGAATATAAAGATGTCATCACTCATCATAAAAATATATTGTGCCATCGAAATTATCATCTGTAGAGTGAACGTAAGCTCTTGGGGTGTTAGACGCACGGACCAGTTTTTGTCAGGCCATTTGTCATTCTATAATTTTTCTCTTTCGTTTTCTCAGCAATAGTTATCTCGATAGATGTTGAATGA
The DNA here is from genome assembly GCA_928268935.1 of Lasiommata megera. Lineage (NCBI taxonomy): Eukaryota > Metazoa > Arthropoda > Insecta > Lepidoptera > Nymphalidae > Lasiommata > Lasiommata megera. The sequence goes on from OV743326.1 coordinate 11,219,247, forward strand.
TATCATTTGAAGCTGAGATAGCCTAGTGGTTAGTGCGTCCGCCTCCTAATCAGAGGTCGTGGGTTCGAATCCTCGAATACTTTTCAAAGTTATGTGCGTTTTTAAGCAATTAAAATATCACTTGCTTCAACGAAGAAGGAAAATATCGTGAGCCTGAGAGTTTATAATATTCTCAAAGGCGTGTGAAGTCTGCCAATCCACATATGGCCAGCGTGGTGGACTATGGCCAAACCCTTTCATATTGGGAGGAGACCCGTGCTCTGTAGTGAGCCGGCAATGGGTTGATCATGATAATGATCATGATTGGTGAATATATAGATGTCATCACTCATCATAAAAATATATTGTGCCATCGAAATGATCACCTGTAGAGTGAACGCAAGCTATTGGGGTGTTGGACGCATGGACCAGTTTTGGTCAGGCTATAATTTTTCTCTTTCGTTTTCTCAGCAATAGTTTTCTCAATAGATGTTCAATGATAGCTCTTAGCGGAGGGTTTAACAAACTGAAACAAAATATACGTATGTACCTGTTATGTTCGTTTCATAAATATCAGATATGTGAGAATATTGTGGCCAGTGTCCATCAAGTACGATGATTTTGGCTCGGTCATCGGTGTCAGCGTATCTATGGAAATTTAGCGGTGCATGACGTCGGTGTGATTCGCTTATACTACTCTCCCATTGTCAGTCCCCCCCTTGATGTAATTTAACTGAATTATGGTGTAGAAATGTCCGCAATATAGTTTTGACTGGCCAGTGGTGCGCCTGTGAGGTTCAATAAAGTGGACACAGACTGTTATCCTGAAAAGTGTGGTTGTTTGTAAGTGCTACGAGAAGCTACGAACAGTACTACGCCTTTACTGAAAGCTCAAGTGAGTGCACTGAAAATAAAGATGATGAAACATTTTTACTTCATGTTTCACATCTATCTATTTTATTTATTTATTTGAAAGTAATCAACAGCGTTAGATCTCATTGGTTTATAATTAAGAAAGTTATAAAATAAGGCCAAAGAGATTACACAATATATACAAAATATGTTTATTTATTCATTCAAAGCGCCACCAACAGAATTTATATGCAAAAAAAATAAACATTTTAAAAACCTTAAGTGCTAGGATATCCATATAAATCAATGTAGAGGTAACTACAGCATGCCTAATAACTTAAGTCGACGCTAATAGCGCTAATTAGCGACAGCTAATAAAATAGTATACAAAATTTTTAGAATAACAAACAGCAAATAACAAAAAAACAGAAAAAGGAACTTATAACAAAAGAATAGAAAAGTAACCTTGTGTTTATAATAACGAATAAGGAATATATACAGGTATATACGCACTATGCAAAATCTAACTAGACTAGTGTTTTTGTTATTTTATTTTTGAAATTGTGTAGTATGTCATTAAAAACTTCACTTGACTTGTTCATTCTTATATAGGTAAAAAAATAAAATGTAACTAAGAGAAATTGACACGGTAAGCAAAAAATTGACGCGGTAAACAATAACTAAACATTAATAATAAAAGGATATAATATGATGTAAGTGGGTCACTCTTATGAGTCAAAAGCGACGTACTAAAATTAGTTAGTTATGTGTGTTACACATGGTATAATCGCATTCTAGAAATTAAACAAGTTTAAAATAAGCAGCATCTATATACTATGACCTGACTTTGTCACCAAGGATTGTATTGAAATTTAACGCTTGGAATCTTAACATAGAAGAATGTTTCGGTAATTTTTTATAGAAACTAAAACGTACGTGGTAAGGTATTTATAAATAAGATGCTTCTTTTCAGTGGGTAGGTAAAAAATTAATAAGCCACCTCTGATACATCGTGGGGCAAAAATCACCAGACTCGGAAATCCAGGGTGTGTCATACTTTTAATTGTTCATGTGATCTTGGAGCGCATCATCATCATCATCATGATCAATTGCCGGCTCATTACAGAGCACGGGACTCCTCTCACTATGAGAAGGGTTTGGCCATAGTCCACCACGCTGGCCATGTGCGGATTGGCAGACTTCACACGCCTTAGAGAACATTAGGGAGAACCTTCAGGCGTGCAGGTTTCCTCACGATGTTTTCCTTCACCGTTGAAGCAAGCAACGTTGGAGCGCATACGAAAGTTTGATCCCTTCATTAACAAATTGATTAGCTTTATTACAATACTTACTGATTGAACGCTGAATGGAACAGGTACGCTATGTTCATACGAATCGTAAGTCCGGGGATGGGAAACGGGGTGCGTTTCTGAGCCATACGTCACTTTCTTTCCTTGGCCAAAGCTAAGTTCAAGTTTTAAACAAAACAGATTACTGTCAGGTGCATGACTTTATACATAGCTGTTCTCGTTCTATTATATTTTACTTTTTAACTTTTTACTTAATTTTTTAAACAAGTTTAGTTTAAATAAGGTTTTGTGTATTACCGTATAAACGACTGGGTTACTTACCTAATTCTTTAATATTTTTGCTTTGGTTTAGTCAAGCCCTTTATCTAACTTATAGGGTTTTAACTATCAATATCTCGTGAGACTGTAGAGAAGCTCACTCGTAAATCGTAATAAAATATGCGCTCGTATTATATAACGACTTATACACCAAGATGTCTCCTACAGTTAGAGACTTTAGAAGACATCCTGGTAATGAACGCATATTTTATTACGATTTACTAGTGGGCTTCAAGACAAAAGTTTATCGCTAACGCAACCACATAATCAATTTATTTTGAGCAAATACCACCAGCCCTATATAATGAACATTCACACGATGATTTAATAATAATTTGAATTTCATCTCCTAGTAATATTATAAACGCGAAAGTTTGTAAGTATGGATGGATGGATGGATGAATGTTTGTTACTCTTTCACGTTAAAACTACTAGATTTTTATGAAACAAGTAAGAAGGAAAATCTACCATCTGCGTGACCATTTTAATTTCATAATGTGAGTTCTTTTCCACGCTACTATAAGCTACTCGAAATACTAATCCTGCGCAGACGAAGTGGCGGGCACCAGCTATTCAATTTATAGTTGTATCATAAGATTGGTTTCCGGCTCGAGTATTATCTCTATTGGCTTCGGCCGAAGCTAAATGACACCCTAATGGCAGAGACATGTTGCTAAACGATTTAGTGCTCGGTTACGTTGCCGAGTAGAAACCAATTGGAAGAATTTGTTCAGCCCCCAACTCATTCGTAGCTCCACTGGTTCTGCACTTAAAAGCTCGTTAGTCCACGATGTAAAAAAAAAAACAATGAATCACTTAATTATTGTTACGTATGTGTGAATAGGAGATGCCTACGTATTCTTATATCAGTAGGTTTAGTGTGATGTTGGCTAGCTTTTATGCAATTAAGATCACTTATGAACCGTTGCAACTTAAATTCTATACCTAAATAAACAATATTATTAATATAGTATATCCAATATACATGTAGATCTACGCGAAGGTCTTCCTAATCATTCTCAGCTTATTAATTGCCCCACTTTAGCATCCTGGCCTCCCCTATAACACAGGCAAATTTCCCCACTAGTTTGGGTATACGGGCTATATATTTATGGATATATTGTAAGGAACAGTGACAGCCTTAACTGTCAATGCACAGTTAAGATCACTGGATGTATTGTGCTGAATGGAACATTCCGGAATGAGTGTCCGCTAATTATGATTTGTGATTGAAATTGGTAATTAAGTTAGTTGGAAATCGAACTTAAAGTAAGTGAAACCACAGGTAATGGTAGTCAAACGTAAACCTGGAATGCATTATTCTTATGTTACAGGGTTTTGTAACAGATTATTAACCAAAATTTGGATCGTAATTAAAAAACGTGTTCGTAGTCATAACATACTTTTGGTATCGTCACCAAATATCGAGACAATCAAAAAGTAAACACTTCATTATCGATTCGATTATATTATATTAGTGTGTCAGGTGGAAAATTTATAAGATAGCTAATGAAGTTACCTGAGTATTAATTTAGTTAATATTTCGCTGTAACTTATTAACTTGCTTATTATAAGTTATTCTGTCTGATAATAAATAAAACAACTGTTCACCGGCACTAACGCACGGCGGCAATTGTCACCGCAATATAAGATTGTCCGACTCCAATTAGGAACATTTTACAGGTCTTAGGGCCAGCAACGCATTCCTCTGGTGCTGCAAATGTTCATGGGCGGCGGTAATCACTTACTATCAGGTGACCCGCCTGCTCGTTTGCTCGCTATGTATATAAAAAAAAGGTCTGTCTAACATTACCTACATTAAGAGGTACATCCAATCTTATTCAATTTACTTTATATTTTATTCTACTATATCCGCCAGTAAACTTTTAGCTGGACGTGGACAAACTTAAATAGTACAAATATAAGGTTCAAAGAAAAGCATAAATGTTATGCTATATTTGTAAGAAAAAACCAGGCTAAGTTTGTTGTGGGCTTCTTCTTAGACCGGGGCGCGTTTGGAACCCTCATAGCTTTAGTTTTAAGTTTACGAATATAGTTATCACCATGAAATAACTACTGTGTAAATTATTGACGCGTCAAAAGTGCCTTTTTAAGGACTATTTGAATAAAGATTATTTTGAATTTGAATTTGAATTTGAATTTATCGTTATCGAATCCCAGAATGGAAAATTCCTTTTTTTTATTGAATATATTTTATCATAAACCTATCTAAAACATATCTCGAGATAGGCGAAATAAAAAAAAATGTTTAATGGTTTTGTGTTGACTAAGGAAACCTATAAAGAAGAAGAAGGAGAAGTTTTAAAATAAATGAGGGTATAAGATAAAAAAATGTATTTGAAGATCGCATACCTACATATCACCATTGAAAATATCACAAAAGATTAGTCTATAAGATTTGAAATTGACAGAATATCTATCAGTATTATGAAAAATCATGTCATGATAGGGTTAACAAAAAATATTCATAAATGTTTGTTTCTTTCATACGCCGGAACTACGGAACCAATTTGTGTTCGGGCACGATGTCGTATGAAAACCGATTAGGAGTATGGGTTTTCCATATCCCCAACAGGTTAGCCCTCTACCATCTTAGACCGCATCATCACTTACCATCAGAAGAGATATCGTCAAGGGTGAACTTGTGGTGTATAAAAAAAATGATGATAATGATGATGACAGAGGGTGTCAGATTAATGCTCATATTCAAAAACATATTAATTTTATTATTAACCGACAAAGACGTGACCCCAAGCGATTTAGTGTACCGGCACGATGTCGCGTAGAAACCAATTAGGAGTGTGGGCTTATCATACCCCTAACAGGTTAGCCCGCTACCACCCTAGACTGTATCATCTTACCATCAGGTGACATAGCTGTCAAGGGCTAACTTGTTGTGTATAAAAAAACTTATGTACTTAGCTGTATCCGCGCCCATGTTTGTAATAGGTATTCATTCAACATGTGTTGCGAAAGGACAGGGAGAAACCGAAATACTTTCCCACGAGCCAATCCTAGCCAATCCCATCGGCCATCTCTACAATAGGCGCAGTTTTCACACTATCTCGTCGTGCGTGATCGCTCATGAAAGAGTCCCGTTAAGTTGTTATAGGATGAATGAACTTCCGCGTTCAGTATACGAGGAAATGCGACCGATCAATAGCGACTTTCGCATCCAGACTCATTTAGCAATAAACTTTATCATGAAGGTATATTAATATTATAACAACGTACATTGCTGTGAAACAGCTGTGATAGCCTAGTGGTTAGGACGTCAGCCTCCTAATCAGAGGTCAGGGGTTCGAACCCAGGCACGCACCTCGAACTTTGAGTTATGTGCGTTTTTAAGCAATTAAAATATCACTTGCTTCAAAGATGAAGGAAAACATCGTAAGGAGCGGCGCCTTTTATAGATGGACAGGCGAAATCATACTTGAGTCCGAGATGATGATGAAAAAGATGATGTTGATAAGCCGGTTTACCGCTGAGAAGATTTAGTGAATAAAAAGAACGAGTAATTTCTTTGAAAAGTGATTTGTTTTTGACATTATAAATATCGAAAAAAAAACCACTATACAAAACGTTTTTGTATGGAAAAATTAGTTTAAACAATATAACTTTAATTTATTACAAAATACCAACACTACCGATTAAACTTCATGCGATATATCCTGGCAGACGGATGGAGCGGAGTCTTAGTAATAGGGTCCAATGCAGAACGTAAAATCACATTATAAAGTTGCAGATCTGGTGAGAGACTTCGGCCGTGGCTAGTTACCACCATACCGACAAAGTCGTGTCGCTAAGCGATTTAGCGTTACGCCACGATGTCGCGTAGAAACCAATTAGGAGTATGACCAAATCATAGCACTAAAACTAGCCCGCTACCATCTTAGACTGCATTATCACTCACCATCAGGGATTGCCGTCAAGGGCTAACTTAGAGTGTATAAAAAACAGTCAAACCGCAGTCAAAACCTCGTAGGTAATACAGGCAAGTTTACGTTTTGAAAAAAGTCCAGTTCTTGCCATTTGAAGGCTGTGAGAGATTTCACGACGCAGATAACTGTTAAATATTTCGACTACGCCATTACCTGCCTACAAATTGCTCCGACGAGGACATCGGTCGTCCACAAAACACAGGAAACGCCCATCCGCTTTCCATCGGCACAATTTTTGGAAACGCCAAATTTTTTCTATACCGCAGGCCTTCACGGCTTTTGTCATGTTGATTTTTAATTTATACGACGCTACGCTACATTTTTATTTTAAAAAGGTTTGGGTGATTCATCTTGAAATTTATGGTATTTGATATTCGGCTTCATTATATTTAATTAACGGTTTATGTCATTTTTGTGGCTAATGGTTTTTAAACACGCATGGGTAATATATAGAATAGTAGCAGAATATATAGCTAACAGTCGAGAGTTAAAGCGCGTAGATTAAGAGTGTTTAAAAACCCCAGTGGGATCAGCAAGTTTTTAATTGAAGATTATCTCGTGTCAAATGTTTTCGCTCACTTTCCCAAAACTAATAATCTAATTTAAGAAGACGCTGGCAAACTATAGCTAGTAATATATCGTTGTAGCTATTTACGTGAAATTCAGTTTTTCACCTAAACCGCTGGAGACAGATTTTTCCGGAATAAAAAGAAGTCTATATGTTAGCTCAGGATATATCTATGTCTATTCTAAATTTTAGCCTTATCGGTTCCGTAGTTCCAGCGCGAAAGAATACAAACACACACACGTACAAACATGGACAGACGAGTCGCAGCGAGGGGGTGGAAACAAGAGGCCCAAAATAAAATCAAAATCAACCCATTCAGACCCAAACACTATCTTTACTAACTTGCGGTATACCTTAGAATTGTTTGATAATTGATTTTTGCTTGCTTGGATATACCAACGAAGTTCAATCAATTGGGTTAGTTGGACAAGTAGAAAATTAAATGATCATTCTCAAACGTGTAGAAACAATAGCTAAGAACGTTTTTTTTAAAAAAAAAAGGCAATCGGAATCGTTCCATTCGTTTAGAAAATACGGTGCACACAGATACTGACGATAAACGGCCTTATGCGTAGGAGATTGGTAAATTTAATAATAAATGGATTCATTCAAATATTCAGTCGGACAATATTTCAATTTTTTTTAGCGTGAAGTACCCACCTATAAGGCTGTAACGGTACCGGCTAAGCGTCAGTACCCTGAAAAGCCTAACAGTACTATAATTATAGCTATCCATTGCATATTCTCTATTGGAGTTAAAAATCATAACTACAGATCCATTGTTGATCACATGATGTGTCAATAAAAAATGGCAAATAAAATGACGGTCATTATTTTTGCATAGCGATTTTATTGCTGATAGTGTTGATGGTCACTGAATCTCCCTATTTGGACAATTGTGTGCCATTATCAATTCTAACATTACGACTAGACCAGAATAGAAAGTTGACGTTTTTATGCTATTATTTAGCGAAAGAATAACCTACTTAGTTCAATTAAACAGTATAAAAAAAAAATCAAACACTTGAAATTACCGTTGGTATTACCAACCGTTTGTTTTTTTTTGCAAAAAATGCATAAAAACTTTTTAGTGCTCTCTTGATTAGAAGGTTTATCTTTGGGCTAAATAAGCGCCTATTCAATCGATTCGAAGACCGATTTCGTGATACAATTATGAATATATTTTTATTGCATTCATCACACAACGTTTGTTTGACGTACATTCACAATACTTTTGTGAGCTACTGGTCAGATCAATTAACCATAATCATATAACTCGTAGGGAAAGGAGAGGATAGTGCAAAATCTAAATCCCCAAATTAATAGATGATTTTAGATAACCAACATCGTGGTTTCTGTGAACGAGATTTTTAGTTAAATACCTTCCAATGAGGAAGAACATTATTTTAATGTGTACAGTTATAACTACGAGTATGTTTTAAACAAAGACACAATACACTCTGTTTAGTCTAGTTTACTTTGTCTCTTGTATCGGTCAACTGACTTCTGAGATTAAACAAAGAATTCGGATGGCCTAACACAACCTACTAGTAATTTTCTGAACCTGCTATAGACAATCTAGGTATAGGTATTTAATGTTAGGCAGTGATATTTATTCAACCTTGTTCTCGATTGTCTCATCACATTCATCTGGTGCAGCGAACCGATTATTTTGAATCGTGTTTATAATGAGTACCTATGCCTACATGAATATTAGTGATTTAACATCGCAGAACGTCATTTTCATCAATCAGGTTTTTGGATGTAAAACAAAGATAAAGATGCGGTATTAATAACTGGACTACAAAAACAATCCAGTCCTTATGTGTAGGTATAGAGAAAAATTTTAAAATAATAGAGAAAAATTTTAAAATATAGTTTTCAAAAATATCTTACGAAAAAAGGAACCAGTATTTTATTTTCCAAAGAAAGATTACCAAAAGCCTAAGTTGGTTGGCAATAAACATTTTTATGTTATAACAAATGAAAATAAGATATTTACATGAAAAATAAAATAATCTTATGTTCGCATGTACTTCGTTTAAATATTTGACTAATAATACACTTTATTACTGATAAATTTTATATCTTTTACAGATATTCTTCAGAAACAATTGGTATTATGCTATCATTTATCCATTAGGATGAATGCGGAACTGAACATTTGTAAAAGTAATAGTAAAAAAAAATTCAAGCTATGAGTACTATAGTACTATTCTAAAGTTCGTTCGGTAAAATATTTATTTTGAGTACCCACTTGTCTATTTACAAATTATTATCTAATTTCACTATACAAATATTTACGCCTTGTTCTGTGTTCATGTTTTGCACTTATCAAGTATTTATAGATCTTATCTTGATCTTCTGCTTCTTGTGAAGTTATAAATGAACAAAGTACACTAGAACAAAGAACAGTGGCAAAATATCTAGAAAGAGATTAAGGCTGTCTTTTCATCAAGAATATGTACGGATTCATAATGAATAATAGGTGAAAGGACCGATCTGAATTTCTTTTTTAATATATATACAGTTATTAATATATACTATATATATTCCAGATATCAGTATGTATAACTTATAAAACTGGACTTTGGGACTTGAACATTGCTATTCAGCAATAATAAAAACTTAAAAGAAATGCTTAAACTTCATTCCATCATTCCATCATCATCATGACTGACCCATCGCCGGCTCAATACAAAGCATGGGTCTCCTCTCAATATGAGAAGGATTTGGCCATAGTCCACCACGCTGGCCATGTGCTGATTGGCAGACTTCACACGCCTTTGAGAACATTATGGAGAATGGAGAACTCTCAGGCATGCGGGTTTCCTCACGATGTTTTCCTACACCGTTGAAGCAAGTGATACCTTAATTTCTTAAAAACGCACATAACTCCGAAAAGTTAGAGGTGCGTGCCCGGGTTCGAACCCCCGACCTCTGATTAGGAAGCGGACGTCCTACCACTAGCAATATCTATCAATAGTAAACTTCATTATTTACTACTAAAGAAAGGTGAAATCTATTGTGTATGTTTTCATTCTAGGACCATATGTGCGGTCGGTGACGCAAGGCAGCAGATAGTAAGAAGATGAAGCCCCGGGGGGCGAGCGTCATGCACGCCTTCACTGCCCTGACTATGCTGACGATGGCCAACGGTGGGTTTCCATGTCAAACATTTATGTTTCTGCGACAAAAGTTTTCATCGAGTTCCTGTGTAATACTTTCTGGGTTCGATTCCCGGCTCGAGTCTGGTCTGGTGGGAGGATTCGGCAGTGGCTAGTTACCACCCTACCGACAAGACGTGTCGCCAAGTGATTTAGCGTTCCGGCACGATGTTGTGTAGAAACCAATTAGGAGTATAAGTTTACCATACCCCTAACAGGTTAGCCCGCTACCATCTTAGACTGCATCATCACTTGCAATCAGGTAAGATGCAGTCAAGGGCTAACTTGTGGAGAATAAAAAAAAAAAACCTCGTAAATCTCTTGAACCAAAAAAATTTTTGTGATTGACAGTTTGTCTAGTTGCTATCAGGTTCTATTAATAGTTATAACTCTTGAGGTCTTCAGATTCTTTGAGCGGGCCATAAAATTATTGTAAGGTTTTACTATAAAAGCCCGCCAAAACCAGAGCAGGATATTTAGCTCTCAACCCCACTATCCTATAAAAGAGGAGGACTATAAATTCCTTACCTATTTAAGGTTTACATAAGCGACATTCAATATTTCATGTGTCGATCGCTTTCAGCTCAAACAACGTGCAACCAAGGTATGGGACGAGTAATGTACGAAAGATTACCAAATCAGCAACTGCATGGATTTGATGACGATGTGGTACGTATATAAATTGGCATTCATCTTATTATTCTTTTGATGCCATGCTAACAGCTTTATTTTTTATGAAGCTTAACATTGACTTCTAGATTTCTTAGTGACGAGTTCGCGAAACAAGTTGCCTCTATAACGATTTAACTCTTTTAGAGTCGTTTTTCAAAGCGATTCCTTTAAGTTTTGTTACAAAGTAAATGTGACGAAGGCATTAAGATTCACACTACATCGACTTAAAATCTCAAATCTATTGTCAGTTTCGTGTGTTTTAAAGTGATATCATTTAAATTTAGTATAAGTAAACGTTTTTTAAATATTTGTGCTAGTAGTACGAGTGGACCAAGAAAAACTTTAAATAGGCCTATGCAATACTTAAATGCTATAATTTGAGCCATGTCGGTATTGATTCAATATGGCGTGTCAAGGCCATTATTCATCATCATTATGATCAACCTATTCTTGGCTCACTACAGAGCACGGGTCTCCTCTCAATATGAAAAGGGTTTGGCCATAGTCCACCACGCAGGCCGTGAGTTGATTGGCAGACTTCACACGCCTTTGAGAACATTATGGAGAACTCTCAAGCATGCAGGTTTCCTTACGATGTTTTCTTTCACCCTTGAAGCAAATAATATTTTCATTGCACATAACTCCGAAAAGTTATAGGTGCGTGCCCGGATTCGAACCCCCGACCTCTGATTAGGAGGCTGACGTCCTACCCACTAAGCTATCACTTAAAGCCATTTTTAATACAGCATTATAAAATTTTAATTGTTTTTCACCAGATACGTGAAACGGCACCTCCCTTTCGGGTGTTAGAAAAATGTCAGGATCTATGTCTACGGGACCGTTCCGGCAACAGTTTGGTCAGGACCTGTAACTCAATAGACTTTCAGCCGGGAGCGCGTATTGCGGCGTTTAGTCCTGAACCTGAGTATGAGGAATCGACATGCTATTTGACCAGAGAACAGGCCGCTCCGGAGGGCATTGGCACTCTCATGATAGTGCCTAACAGCGTGCATTTCAATGAGATTTGCCTGACATGTGAGTTTGTTTACTATTCATGTGTATTTAATATTCACAGTCCGTAACATATCGAGGACAACTGAGAAACAAAGAATTTAAAATGACCAAAAAGGTCTTCGATGCTTTGTTTAGAAACAGAAGCGGAAATTTTTAAACCATAACAAAGTAATGTACTTTGTTGTTTCGGAATGTTATTAGAATTATGTTTACTCGAATGTTACTATAAGATTATCATACCGATAATCAATCGATCATCCATATCATGTAACCCAGTTTCGAACAATAGCCATTGTTCATATCTATGGATCTACATTGCTACGTTTCTTACCATAATATTTAGGTAACAAGATTGACACTACATTAAGAAAACCTGCGACATCTCATGCAGTTCTGTGACCTCTTTTAAAAACCAACTAAGACTAGAACTCACTTGAGTAAATGTTCCATATATTTTAATTATTTAATTGTTCATTACTGCAGGTATTCATTGAATTATTTAGATTTAGATGTAAGGTTAATTTTAATTATGCATGTTGTGATCCTTTCAAGAAGGTCAAGATCTCATGTTTACTCTTCTTTCTTCTGTTTTTGGCCTTTATAATTTTGTCCAGTAATTGTGACCAGTTTAATGATCCAATAAAAAAACTATACCTTCATAAACACAAGTAAAACAAATTTCATTTTATAAGTTAGATATTTAATCACAATCATTAGTTAAATATATTATGATTTAAACAAATAATTGGTTAGATATATATTTTAACCAATTTGTTATGTGCAAAAGATGTTATGTGGCTCACACTTTGTTCTTTCGTTAATTTTGTTCCGACTATATTTGGTCAGTTTACTATCGAAAGTAATAATTATTTCAACCTCAAAATGATAATCAATAAAAGTATTAAATCAATATAGATGGATATTTTGTGCAATCTAGAGGTAAGACAGTAAGTTTTGCGCTGAATTTTATGTATTGTCATTTTTAGTATTTCTTATGTGGATAGGGTCGCAAATAATTTCCAGAACAAATGAACCACACTCCTGTTCTTTACTAATGATATTCCATTCTATTCTATTCTTGTAGCTAATCGTCCAGAACGAGAATGTCCATCGCGTCGCTATGTATTCGAACGTCATGCCCGAAAGCGCTTGAAGCTTCCACCTTCCGATCTCAAAGAAATCATGGTGGCCAATAGGACTGAATGCGAGGATAAGTGTTTAGGTGAATTCAGTTTTGTATGCCGATCGGCGACATACGATTCTGCTTTGCGAACGTGCTCTTTGAGCCGATTTACAAGAAGAACTCACCCGGAGCTTTTGGAGGACGATCATAACGCTGATTATTTGGAAAACACATGTCTGAACGGTAAGAATAAACGACAATTAGTTGTTAGGAATACATATATAACTTAAAATAAAACTTAGATTAACCTAAAATTAAAAATCTTAAAAAATAAATAAATATTTAACGTCATAACTAAAACATATTATTAAAAGGAGGAGGCAAGGTTCCGAAGATAATGGAACCGTTCCCCCTTTGAATGGCTAGACTAATTCTTTGTAGAATAAACTGTAATATATATGTCAAGTCAAGGGCGTCTGAGTTGTTTTTTTGTAAGGGTGACGTCAGCATTGCTGACGTCACGATTTTGTTTACTTTCGCTCATAGTAATTAAAACCACAACTTGCGGGTTTACACTTTTATTGCGACAATAACTAAGAGGTCCGAACAGTCCGACGTCTCGAGCGAGAATGAAGGCATTGACCGCCCGTATTTAAAGCAAAGCATGCTTGTACAAAATTGATTGTTAATGTCTAAATCGTGTTAGCAAAATCATCAATAGTTAAAATGTGGGTAATTATTGAATTCTTGAGGTTCTTGGCGCCGCTGAATAAAGTTAATAACTTCTTCGCGCGACATATATGATAATTAAAACAAATGAAAAGAGGATAGTTATTTTGTATGTATTTATTTGTAATTAAAATCTAACATAGTGGGGAAAATTAAGGAATATCTTTTCTTTTACAGCTGAACGACGTTGCGACGGCTTAGCTGTTTTCATAAAAGAAGAAAACAAAAGACTCGGAGGTCCATTCGAAGCTGATGTTTTCTCTAACATGACGCTGGACGAGTGCCAGTCCATGTGCGTTCGTGCGGAAAAGTAAGTCGATTTTATTAGATAAACAGTATTTAATACCAACTTACGATACGATATATGTACTATGTTTTAAATGCCCGTAGATATTTCTGCCGATCTATTGAACACGACGCAATGACGAAACAATGCGTACTCTCCGAAGAGGATTCTGTTTCCCAAAAGGACGACGTGACTGTGAGCGCGTCACCCACACACCACTTCTACGATCTCGTTTGTTTAGATAATCGTAAGTGTTTTGGTTTATATCTACAAATTGGGGCAATGTTGTTTGAATAAACAGAACAGTGATATACCATTTATTGATTTGAAGCGGAAAGATTCAGAATTATCAAGGTTTAGTGCGAATAATATACCATAACAAATAAAATGCTAGAAGTCTATTCTAAATTTTTGATTGATCAAGGTTTAGTACAACATAACCTAACGAATAAAATGCTAGAAGTCTACTATAAACGCCGCCTTTTGTGTTTTATTTATAAGACCTGGTTCGTCAGGTGGGAGGCTTCGGCCGTGGCTAGTTACCACCCTACCGACAAAGGCGTGTTGCCAAGCGATTTAGCGTTCCGTCACGATGTAGCGTAGAAAAGAATTAGGAGCGTGGGCTTACCATACTCCTAACAGGTTAGCCCGCTACCATCCTAGACTGCATCATCACTTACCGCCAGATGAGATAGCCGTCAAGGGCTAACTTGTAGTGTATATAAAAAAAAATGATGATAATGATGATGACAGAGGGTGTGAGATTAATGCTCATATTCAAAAACATATTAATTTTATTATTAAGCGACAAAGACGCGTCCCCAAGCGATTTAGCGTTCCAGCACGATGTCGCGTAGAAAACAATTAGGAGTGTGGGCTTATCATACCCCTAACAGGTTAGCCCGCTACCACCCTAGACTGTATCATCACTTACAGGTCTTTTTTCAGAGACTAGATTGTGTATAGGAATTTTTACTACTGTTGTAGTTTTATTTCATGGTTACAAATGTGAATAACTTTTGTGGCCATAAAGTAAAGATTAACTGTAATGGAAAGAAACCTTTATTGTTATTCAACTGAAGGTGTTATTAACATTATAAAAAACCACAATAAGGTTTTCTCTCTAATGATTAGTCTCTCATCGGGTGACAGCTCGCGGGACCGAATACCCGGACAACAGCGTGACGTCACACTTGTTCTCGCCCGGAAGACGCCCGGACACAGCCTTCCAGAGGTACCGGAACAGCCGGATCACCGGCGAGTTTCATTCCGAAATCACCGGTCGCTCGCTGAGCGAGTGCTTGGACGAATGTCTGAGGCAAACAAGTTTCCAATGCAGGTAAGCATTATAATTTCTTTAGGTAAGTGGCAGGTCCTAGTTTCTAGCTTGGGACCTGTTATTTACTGCGAATGATATTGCGTTTATTTCAAAATTTAGAGCAAAGGTCCCGACTTTTTTGTTTCTTACATTGCCCTCGGCTTTAATATTTTTTTCTATATTGGTCTACTATTAAAACAAGGGTTTGTGGTTCACTTAAATTAACGTAAAATAACGCTAAGAGCCTTATTGATACTAGGTTAACTATACATTGATAATTCTGTCCTTTTCTGTCTCTAAAGGTATCTTACGTACAACCTACAATTTGGGATCGTTTATTTAATATTTTTATTATTTTTAGTAAATGTACATTTACTTTTTCATATCGTAACGTAAACTATTTAACCTGGTTTTTAACTTCTAGAAAACTTGGTTTAACCTGCATATATGCTGGTATTTAATATGTTGATTGAAACAGTATCAATCATACAAACATAAGTTATCAATCAACATATCTACTAGGTAAATGCGTTGGAATCAGGAATTAGAGCTGCTCTCGTATAAAATTATTATTGAAATAAATCAGCTTACAATCATGAGGAGTGTCTGATCAAGAACCAATTCGTAAATTAAACATAAAAAAAAATAAAAACAACGATAACTTAGCTATCGAAGGTGCCGTGCCTTCATGCATTTAGATTACATGGTTTACGCCCTTTCAAGGGATTTAAAAAATTTACGTGCTCCGTTGATTTTCACTAAAAATTTCATCAATCCAATTAATCAAAAAGCTAAATAGAATTTTTATAGAAGCTTTTAGTAATTTTTCTTAAAGTCACTTCAAGCTTAATTGATTTGACATTTTAACATAATACTAATTTGCCCATAGTTATCCATGTTTCTAAATACATTAATAACATCCATGTTACAATAAGCAGTATATATTTAATCTCAAAGTATTTGGGAATTTTGTCAATGTCCTTTGGAATTACGATAAGACCCAATATACTTGAAAATATTGACAATCTATAACTAATTTAAAATCTACGACCTATTTTATTAAAAGGCGCCTAGTAGGATTAACAAAGGATCATTACTCGTGACCCTGTACAATGTTTACGAGCAGAAGATTCTACGTCTATAACATATTTATATGTCATAACATTGTTACGTCATAAGTGGGTGAGTATTTGACTTTAGCCACGAGCAAACGTCATGATGCAATATTTTGAATGTTTCGACAACGTTGATACGTAAAAAGATAATTTAGTATTAAACAACGATGATGATTATGTCAGCATAATTAAAAATTCTAGTATCAACATAGATATGACTTTTTTGGGCGAGGCGCACAAGATAATAGTCACAAAAACATAAGGTAGATTATTCGGGGTAAATAGATACAATTTCCTTTCTTTACTAGTAAAGATAGTAGTCTCCAAAGGTGGCTGATAGAGATGTGGTACCCAGAATCGTTCCCCAACAAACTTTACCGTCTTATTTTATTATAACAGTTATTTTTATATTCTAATTAACCAAGTTTTTCTGTTTAGTACTCCTTCACGAAACAATTACTTCCTGATATACATAATATTTAATTTATAATGGAGATAGCATCACCCGTAAAATAAAACGAAGAACAAACTTCTATTTCGTAAAATGAAAAAGAATCCGCTGGTAAAAATGAAAGCGGAGTGTGGATGAACTATAATTAAATCTATATTGGAAGCGTTAATCTCTCTGGCCCCAATTCTGTCGCACAAAAGATACATCAAAATATTTTTGACATATTCTTGTGTTTCTTGTATACAAAAGTCTACCAAAAGATTTTTTTTGTATTTTTTATTGTTATTTAGTGTTAACTTTGTTCAGACACGTTTAATGCTACAAAGCAAGTATATTGTGCATTAATAGGTGATTTGGAGAATTCAAAGTTAGTACAAAGTCAAGCACAAGTATTTGCCTCATTTGCATGTACTCCTATGTAGTTACAGCGTCAGCAAATGTCTTAATGCGAGCTATTGATCATGATCAACCCATTGCCGGCTCACTACAGAGCACAGGTCTCCTCTCAATACGAGAAGGGCTTGGCCACAGTCCACCACGCTGGCCATGTGCGGATTGGCAGACTTCGCACGCCTTTGAGAACATTATGGAGAACTCTCATGCATGCACGTTTCCTCGCGATGTTTTCCTTCACCGTTGAAGACAGTTAATCATTTAAATACGCACATAACTTCGAAAAGTTAGAAGTGCGTCGAACCCCCGATCTCTGATTAGGAGGCGGACGTTCTAACCACTAGGCTATTACATCTTGATAATAACATCTAGATATACCTATAATCAATTAGACAAGTGGTTACCTAATCCCAAGAAGTAACCTTCATATCCAGTGCGTTCTTGGTGACGAACGTGCAGTTTCAATGCATAATGTCCCGGTCAAAAACGCACAAAACTCCGAAAAGTTAGAGGTGAGTGCCCGAGTTCGAATATCCGACCTCTGATTTGGAGGCGGGCATCCTAACCATTAGGCTATCACAGCTTCGATTTTACATTATGTTTACGACAGCTGTTATGTGTACATGTCTTTAAATAATCTCTTTAAGTTCATTGGACGATATTATAGCGTGATCTGTAAACCACATTACGAATCTATTTGTGTTTCCTGCCTGAACTGATATAAATGATTTACTGTTACATACATAGGTACTTTCAGCAGTCGGCTGAACTGTAATTTGCAGAAGTCGATGTACTTCCGTTGACAAAAATGTATTTTTGTCTCGTCTGATTTAGCCTTGATCTCCGATGAAACCAGAGTATGGTTTCATTGACCCTTTAAGATTGGTCCCTTGGTCTGCCAATCCGCACATGGCCAGCATGGTGGACTATAGCCAAACCCTTCTCATATTGAGAGGAGACCCGTGCTCTGTAGTTAGCTGGTAATGGGTTAATCATGACCCTTTAAGAACAATGAAGACCAAAATTTGTGTGGGCTCAAAGGAGTCCAAAAAAAATACAAAGGCAATTAAGGATAATTAATTAATAATTTCATCAGGTCCGCGGTGTACAGCGATCGCGCTAGGACTTGCAGACTCAGCAGGTACAATCAGAAAGATGGCATGCGCCTGTTGTATGATCCAGACTTCGATTACTACGAAAATCTTATGCGTAAGTACTTATCATAATTGTCAATTCCTCTCAGGTCTGCCATAGTTACCAAAAATAGTTGCGTTTCAGTGAAGAAGAAAGGATTTTGTAGATGTTGTGTACTGTGTTGTAAATAATTCATATTGTCCTATTTTCTTTGAACTATCACCAAAAATATTGACCTATTGTCCGACGCCATACTACTACCTACAATATTTTAATGAAAACTTTAGTATTGTAATTTGTATCATGAGTTTATTAGAACTATACCAAACAATATTCAATATGAAAGGTCAAAGGGTTATTTATAGATTTCTAGAACATATCCAATGTACAAGGCGGATGATATCAATATAGAGAAGATTGTTGACTCGTAACACAATACCAATGAAACGTTGTCTCGTTGTTGTTGTTTATAAGGCCAATTGGCGTACGCAGAGTCGCGACATTGAACCTTTGAGCTGAATATAGATCAGCAACTAGTCCCATTGCAAATCCTTGAAGACACATGTTAAACTGAGCTATGTGATATAAAAACTGAAAACTAAATAAACTATCCACATTTTATATTCTTAACAAGAACCAGGTGGTTGAGGAAATAGAAATAAGGAAATAATCAATTTAAAAACTTAGACTTGGAGAACTTAGCAATCAATAAATAACTAAATTTTTAGAATGTATTATCTAAAGTAAAAATGGAATTCGCTATTTTTAGTATAAAAAAAATAAATTATTCTATCAGATCAGCTAGTAAGTGGAGAAAACGAGGCTGGGGGCTCGACAGGAGGCACGAAATCTTCTTGGGGGTCTAATTCATCAGGTTCGATTGGATGCATTTGTAACATTGTCGATTTGGTTAAATTTAAGTATGATTGGTTTCGTGGCTTATATTTGTAGCAAAATGATTGTATATAGCATGATCTTCTGTACTTAATTATTTTGTGCAGGTCATTTTTTTGTATCAAAAAGCTATTGAAATATGTGCATGAAGTACCGTAGAGAGTATAGAATAACTCGTTAATTCATTGCTAGTAGTAAGTATGTATATAAACGTTAATAATTGGAATGTATTGTCTTCAAATGCATGAGTTATTTTTGTATTACAAATTACTTTTTAAATCTATGTTTACGTCTTATTTAAACTTTTAAGTCCGTATTTTGTATTCAGATATGTAGAAAATAATTTGTTGTTTATTATTATTCGGTTGTGGTTATATAGTTTATTGAGCTGTCTTTAACGGTTAAAGTAGATAGTAATATAATATGTAGTAGTTAATTAAGCTCTTATTGGTAGATCTATAGAGCAGTGACTAACACGATATCAAAAGTATACCACAGTCACTTAGCATTAATGTAATCCGTTTTATCTTCAAGGTGGTAGTAAAGGAGGAGATCGGGATAGATACCCGGCCGATGTGGACCGTTATCCGGATGACGATCGGTATTATGAAGACGATCGTTACCCATCACGGCCTGACCGGTACCCAGATGACCGGTATCCGGTCGGCCCTGAACCTTACCCCGACAGATATCCCGGTGATCGTGACCGGTATCCAGCAGACAGATACCCGGACGATAGATACCCCCCTGGCGTGGGACCAGATCGATTCCCAATTGACCGTTACCCTCCACCGATCGATCGGTATCCGCCAGGTGTAGATAATAGATTCCCAGCATATCCAGGTGGCAGATACCCGGTGGTAGACCGATACCCAATTGACGGAGGACGGTTTCCTTATGACCCACCGAATGACATCGGCAGTAGATATCCGACTTCAGATCGGTACCCTGTCAGTAGATACCCTATTGACGTTTACCCTGAAAGATATCCCGCAGACCGTTACCCAGCTGACAGGTATCCGGTATCGGACAGAAGGCCGATCAGACCGTGGTCTAACAGATATCCTGACAGATTTGATCAGGACCGGTATTCTGGCTCTGGTGATTGGGGTCGGTATCCGTTCAGCCAGTACCCTGTTGGTGTCAATCGGGATCCCGTACCCTTGGGTGGTGACCGTTATCCCGATATGTATGATAAATATCCGCCGACCGGATCATCATATCCTGGTAAGCACCATGTTTTATTTGCACTCTTAACACTTTTATTATTAAAATCAAAAAACTCCTTAGTTTATGTTTTCTCGAGGTGAGACTGTTCGTGTAATGGAATCGTCAACAACACAATATGTTTAAATTAAATAAAATAACGTAAATTTTTTTTCTTATATATTCAGTATGTGACAAATCATAGACGATAAAATTTACGAAGACGTAAATGGACGTAGACGTAAAATTTTTTTTACTACTTATAATTTCACATGTTTTGCAAAATGATTATGATAACTTTATGAGCAGGCTATGGAAGAGGCGGTTACTACGGCCAAGACTACCCAGCAGGAGACCGTTTTCCGGTTGGAGACCGTTATCCAGATAGAGTTCGTCCCGGAACCGACAGGTATGGCAAATTACTTTACGTCAACTGTAAGTTGTTGTGTCTTGTTATTTTATAGAATAACCATTGATTTTTAGATATCCCGTGGAACCGAGGCCCCCCTTTGGATCAAGAAGACCTGTAGATAGACCAGGTGGCTATCGTGGAGGTTATCCACCGTCCGGTTTAGATAGACCATTAGGTAAGTAAGAAACCTTTTGAAGGTTTCTCTAAACTAACAATAATAATAAATCTTATAATTAATATCTAAATCAAATAATATTTACTATTGAAATAGAAGAAAATAAATAAAAGTATAAACAAGTGGTTCCAACCAAATCTGTTACTTTTTAATTGTTCCATCATAATTTTACTGTTAATCTCATTATAAACTGATAAATTTTCAGGAGGTGGCGGTTACGGTGGTTATGAACCGGATGGACCTATAGGTCCTGTTGGAATTCCAGTAAATTCCCCAGTTGGCGGTGGTGGAGGTGTTATTAGTGGTCACATAGGAGGACCGATTGGGGGACCAATAGGAGGTCCTATTGGTGGTCCAATTGGTGGACCAATTGGCGGTCCAATTGGTGGCAGACCTCCCATTGGCCAAAGACCGTGGCAAGGCTCTAGATGCGAAGATGATAGCTTCAGACAAGTTGGCAGGCAACGCATGCAACGGCGATTTGTACGTCGTTTCACAACAGCCCAATCTCTGGCACATTGCCAACGAGAATGTATCGAAGCTCGCGATTTCATCTGTCGGTCATTCAACTACAGGTATACTTTATTAATAGCTATGGATTACGTCATTTGTATTAAACGTTACTAATGTGATGAAAACATTTGTAGGGATGTAGGTTACGGTGCCGAACCGCGAGACAACTGTGAGCTTAGCGACCGAGATACACGCGAATTAGATGCAGCCAATCCAGCGCATTTTGATAACACGGCAAATGAATACGATTTTTACGAAAGGGCACTCGGACGGAATGCTGACGATTGTTTGGATGGTAAAGAAACTAATTTATTTTAGAGTCTATATTTAATGAACGAGGTGTGTTAGAAAGAGGGCACTAGGTTTATTGGGTATCATTTAAAATAACTTTTTTCACTAACTAACAGATACCGAAAAAACATTGTCAATCCTATTTGTAATGAGTTGACATCACAATCACAAGTGTATTACTGACGTGTGTGTATGTGAATTATTATGTTGATTTCTTTGTGTTTAAATTATTCAGGACCCAAACATTTTTATGTACCTTAAATGTAAACATAGCCTAAATTTGTTGGACGTAGAGTTCGAGAGAAACTGACAAAACATAGTTAACCTTTGTGAGACTGTGCTCTTCTTTAATTTATTTTCTTAATTTATTATCAACCTACGGAAGCAATTTACTGGAAAAACAAAATATACCTAGCCAACTTGGAGATCAATTGAAGACATTGTAGATTTTTTTATTTTTTTTTATTCACCACAAGTTAGCCCTTGACTGCATCTAACCTGATGGCAAGTGATGATGCGGTCTAAGATGGTAGCGGGCTAACCTGTTAGGAGTATAGTAAACTCATACTCCTAATTGGTTTCTACACGACATCGTGCCGGAACGCTAAATCGCTTGGCGACACGTCTTTGTCGGTAGGGTGGTAACTAACCACGGCCGAAGCCTCCCACCAGACCAGATTGGAATGATTTTGCTTAAATATATTGTTACTGTTGTCATCGCACATTTTTATAAAAACTCTCTGCGTTTACTTCTCTAAAAGTGGTGATTTCCGAAAAAAATGTAGTAAAACAAAAAAAAAATCGTGAAATATTGGCCTGACTTCTTTTGCAACTTGCCTTGTATCTCGTTTATTCAATAACATTTGTAATTGCTACTCACAGTATCACAAGTGTGTAACGAAGATGGAATGGAATTCACTCTCCGACTACCCGAAGGTTTCTATGGACGCATGTACACTTACGGCTTCTACGACCGCTGTTTCTTCCGCGGTAATGGTGGCGTTTCCAATGTACTGAGAATTACTGGAGCACATGGCTATCCGGAGTGTGGCACACAACGGGTAAAAAATGAAGATTTTTAATGATTTTTTATTGTTTTTTCTTTAGAAGAACATAAAATTATTAATGTAAGGTTCGGAGGTGGGCGGCGGCTCATGAAACACAGTTTTTTTTTAAATGCAGGGCCATCCTTGCCTGTATGACTTAAGTGTTCTCAATAAAGATTTTTATTTATTTTTATTTAATGATGCTGTAAAACTTTTACCGACACGAATGATATGAATGATAAATAATAATTTCAGTACGGTGATACGATGACTAATATTGTCGTCGTGCAGTTTAGTGATAATGTTCAGACATCGAGAGACAAACGGTTCAATTTGACCTGCTTATTTAGAGGACCCGCCGAGGCTGTCGTCACTTCCAATTACATTGGAGCGGGGTGAGAGATTTGTGTTGAAAAAGTTGCGTCTATTTGAAATATAGATGTCAATAGAGTATACATTGTTTTTGAAACTACCAACTTGATCTTGGGGCTAGCATTCGATGAAGTTCCGTAAACAATCCAATACCCTCATGTTCATATTGCGTTTTTAAATTTAAAATTTTCACTATCCATTCAGAGTTAGAAGATAATAGTTTTGACGCATCCGTGCTTACGATCGCACGTCAAGCCCTCGTTCTCGTTTATTATCACTAAAATTTTATATTGAAGAAATGATGTGGATCTAAAATCTTTCTTTCTAGGCGAGAGGATGTTGTTTATGATGATGATATATTTTTAATGATAATATATTTATAATAACCTTGGTTAAAATATTTGTTGAACCTAATCTATTTTTCAAATAGGCGCAAAGCTTTTTTGTTTAAGTACATAGTTAGGTGTATTAACAGTTAACAGTTTGCGTGATTTCCTGTGAAGCTTGTTGGGTTGAGCATTTCAAAATTCAGGGTATAGGTAATTGTTATAATTGTTGGGTGTGATTCTTAGGGTCTTACAAATAAACTTAGCATAATGTCGCAATAGATAAGCAGTGTTTTGTTACACTCTAGCTCACGGGACCTTTCAATGGTCAGAGAGTGACCAAGCAATGCATAAAGATGGGAAAGTTACGCTGCTTATTTGTGAGGCCCCCATTATTTTTGAATCTACTTTTATTTTGGGTTTAGGGTTTCCATGAAACATGTTCTGTTGAATCAATTTCTAAGCATTTGAGCGTGAGTGTTTATTTTGCGTGTGTGTTTGAATTTTGTTTGTTGTCTGTACTAGCTAGTTAGAATAGGTTATTTGAGTGATTCGCATTATATATATGTATGGGTTTATTTTATATATATATTATATAATATTGCGTGCTGTTATTAACTAACAGCTACTAACTAAGGACTTTGAATGAAACCTTGGTTTTTCCTTAAATATGTCTTACTTTTCATTCCACTGTTAAAATATGACTACCTAAGTTGCTTAGCGTGTACGCTGTCGCAATATAAAGTCGGAAGTCTTGGGTTCGTTTCCCAACGTTCCGTAAAGACGATTTAGTGTTACGGCAAGATTTCGTGTAAAACCCGATTAAGAGAATGGGTTACAGTACCCCTAACGAGGTGTCCCGCTAGCATCTTCTGCTTCATCACTAACCACCAGATGAGATTGCAGTCAATGGCTATTTTGTAGTGGAATAAAAAATATATATAGCTCAAATAAAAACAAATTAAATAATCTATATTAATATTAATAGTCCTTTAAAGGGACTTTTGACGTGTCAATAATTTATATAGTACTGATTTGATGGTGATAACTACATTCGTGAAATTAAAACTCGTGAACTGTAACTTTCTTGTGTAACGTAAAAGCTCTACGTGACCCGAAAAGGTTTCATTCAAAGTCATCAGATCTTTCAAGAAATGACTCGTCTAAAGTCTAACAGTAGATTCGGCTACGATTTGGTTGACAGATCAGGAAGTCCGATACCAATAGAGTACTTGCCAGAGGAAAGTTCACTGAACTCGAAGGTCAGACTGCTAATCCTATACCAAGGCAGACCGACGACGACAATCGCCGTGGGAGATCCGTTGACATTTAGACTCGAAGCACAGGATGGATATAATTATGCCACGGATATATTTGCGACGAATGTGATCGCCAGAGATCCTTATTCCGGACGCTCAGTACAGCTCATCGATAGAGTAGGGTAAGGACTCAATAAATTTATGAACACACTTTTATTGTACACCACAAAATAGGAAAAAAAGAAAAAGAAAAACAGAAAATAACACAAAAAACTGTATACAATTTGGCGATCAAATCGCTACACAGCGATCTCTTCCAGGCCACCAAAGATGTACCAGACAGAGATACAGAAAGAGGAAGGTGACGCAATACTATAATATACACAAATATAACCAAATTAATATATGTAAATGCAGTATATAAACAAAACATAATCTAATAAATAAAGTACAAATAAATAGGACAGTATTTTATACCTTTTATTTTTTCTTGTTAATTGTTAATGCAAGGAATCTTTTCGTTACATTATTATACAATAAACTCAAATATCGTTCAGACGTAAGTACTTACATAAAGAAAAATGTCAGCCCTCTTATTTATTTTAACACATTATTTTTTTCTATTTCTTTAACAAACTTCAAAGTAATGATAAATCTTAAGACTAGCAAGATGAAATAGAGTATATATGAAATAGAATGACTAGCAAGAAGAATAGTTTTTTGATACACAGAATGTTGTGAGAAAAATTATATTTTTCTTTATTAATTACGATACGTCTATCTTTATAATTCACACAATTGGAACTTTTTAATATTTTTCGGTTTTGTATTGAACACGACTAATATCGCGAGCATTATAAGCAAAGGTTTCGTAAGTCACACTTCGTATTTCTTTTTTTGATGTTATGATACAAAATGGGGTCCATTTCCAGATGCCCCGTCGATCCGGACGTTTTCCCAGAATTGGACAAGGGACGAAACGGTGACTCGCTAGAAGCTAGATTCAATGCGTTTAAGATTCCTGAATCTAACTTCTTGGTGTTTGAAGCTACCGTTAGAACATGTAGAGATGGTTGCCAACCCGTAAGTTTGCCACATGTTTAATTTATATTCATATTTGTTTATTTTATAATCATTTACCTCCGTCAGGTTCTGATATGCTTATTAAATTAAAGCACACTTTCATTTACTTATACCTAACACAAAAGAAAATTACAGAATAAACATGTAAAAAGAACTAAAAAAATAACCAATAACTTTAAAGTTTTTTTTTAATACAGTATAACTTAGCTCTGATAGCTTAGAAGCTGTGATAGCCTAATGGTTAGGTTAGGTTAGGTTAGTCAGAGGTCGGCGGTTCGAATCCGGGCACGCACCTCTAACTTTTCGTAGTTATGTGCGTTTAAAAAAAAAATTCAAATATCACTTGCTTCAACGGTGAAGGAAAACATCGTGAGGAAACCTGCACGCCTGAGAGTCCTCCATAATGTTCTCAAAGTCGTGTGAAGTCTGCCAATCCGCACATGGCCAGCGTGGTGGACTATGGCCAAACCCTTCTCATATTGAGAGGAGACCCTTGCTCTGTAGTGAGCCGGTAATGGGTTGATCATGATCATGATGATAACTTAGCTCTTCACGGCTATCTCATAGGATGGTAGCTGGCTAACCTGTTAAGAGTATGGTAAACCCACACTCCTAATTGGTTTCTACGCGACATCGTACCTGAACGCTACAGCGCTTGGCGATACGTTGTTGTCGGTAGGGGGGTATATAACTAGGCGCGGCTGAAGCCTCCCACCAGACCAGACTCGAGCCGGGAATCGAAACCAGGGCCTCCAACTTTATAATGCGACAGCGCACGCACTGCGCCACGGAGGTCGTCAACCCGTAATAGACAAGTATAATCGCTGAAAAGCGATCTATTTTAGACAACCTATCGAAAAGTAAATTCTAGTAATCGCGTATTGTAATAGGTATATCGGTAATGAAAAATAGAGAGCAATAACACAGATGATATTAATAGGTACTTACAATGTTTGTGTTATTTTAAATTGATAATAATCCACCTACGTCAATGCGTAATAATAAAAATAAACGTTTGTTGTTATCAGACCAGTAAGGGTTGAGTCTAGGTTATCTAGTCCTTAATGCTTGTTTGTCCCATTTGTTGTAGGCATTATCGATGCATATTTGTGCTTATCCTATAATTACCTATTTAATTAAATGATCAATACAATATCGATAGCTCTATTTGTGTTATTTTATATATTCCTAATATAGGCTTTATCATCATCATGAACAACCCATTACCGGCGCACTTCAGAGCACGGGTCTCCTCTCAATGTGAGAAGGGTTTGGCCATAGTCCACCACGCTGGCCATGTGCGGATTGGCAGACTTCACAAAGTCTGCCAATCCGCACGCCTCTGAGAACATGATGGAGAACTCTCAGGCGTGTAGGTTTCCTCACGATGTTTTCCTTCACCGTTGAAGCCAGTGATATTTTAATGTTTTATACATAACTCCGAAAAGTTAGAGGTGCGTGCCCGGATTCGAACCGCCGACCTCTGATTAGGAGGCTGACGCTCTAAACACTAGGCTATCACCGCTTCTATACGTAGTTTAAAATAGGTATTCTCACAGATATGTCACATCACGTTAACTGTGGTTACGAACTAAGTAGTAAGTATAATCATGAACTTTGGCAAAATAATTTTCTTGTACATGTATTCTAGAAATAAATAAAGACAATCCGAATAGCTAGGTAGCATTCACAGTGAAGATCTAATGGTCTACGTGTCAAAAAGACTTCAAGATTTTTTTGCTTCTCCAAGAAGGAAATAAATGAACTTTTAGTAATATAGTACTTTTCGTGTTACAGGCGTACTGTCCAAGTCACACGGGCCGATCTGAGCCATCCTTCGGCCGTCGACGAAGGGATGTCAACTCAACTAGTGACACGGAAAAAAATAACACAACTGAAACTGTCAAACCAGACGAAGAGACGAAGAATAAAACAGATAATAAAAGCGAGGCGTCCGTGTACAAGGTGTCTTACGAAGAGGCGACCGTCGACAAGTACCTGAAGAACGAAGTTGAGACCCCTAGTCATGTGAGGAAGATGATAGAGGTTAGTAATTTATTACTTTGACGCTCTTGCTTGTATTATAAAGGTGAAACTATGTACATTACCTACACGTCACAATGGCTATGGTTGGATTAAGTTGAAAAAGCTCTACCCTTATTTAAAACATAGGCTACTAAATATTAGGATATTTTTTAGGTTGTCTTCAGTAATAACTTAAATTAACCGGTTCTACGCATCTTTACCTAGATCCTATTCCTATATCCTGCTGATTTGACATAAATTTGAAATAGCAAAGTTATCCTACTCGGGATGAACTAAGATTTATTTTATTCCGGAAAATAGTATCTGCATTATACAGTTACAACTGTACGATTATCGCGAGGTCCTTTACCAAATGGTCTATCTGTAAAACCTTATGTAGGTACAGAGGTCACTGTCCTATTATTAACGTGTAATTGGAAGACCTGATTTTGCGTTTTAATTACTAAAACTAAATCGAAAATTGTTAAATAACTTGGTCTCCACTATACAGGTCACCTAGTGTGGAGGCCACTGGAAATAGTTTATATTTAGACCGTTTGAAATTAACAAATAAAGTTTAAAACGCTTCGCTAGTAACGGTGCCGAATTTGTTGTGCACAAATCTCTAAAGTCAACTAAATTGGCAGGTTTAAAAGTAGTATCACAATGTATGCCCAAAAAAGGATATCACTGTTAAGTTATACTTCTTTAGGCGCTTTTTGAAAAAATGTTTTTTTTTGCGTTTTGAAACTTTTAAATGCGCGCGCAAATAACATGTTGAAGCTACCCGCTAAACCGTTAATTAAGTCTCGAAACTACCAACAAAATAGAAATAGAATATTGAATATTAGTCTCGCATGTTGGCTAAATTATGATGCCAAAAAAGTACGGAGGCGCTTACATAAGTACACGCCCCAATTTTTTTATACATGTCAACTTATTATTCTTATCCAGTACATGTTAATCTACAATGTATATAAAATATTGCACGAAGAAAGTCGTCCGAAGGTGCCGAATTGGCGTGGCATCAATCACAAAATTCTTACTCAACCCTCGGCTCAACATCGGTCCAATGCCTTCGATTTTGCTCGTTACATGCTTACTTATACTTAAACAATAAACAGCAAGTATAATTTGCCACTAGAACCTCTACGCACGTTTTGACCCGACACCGGATCATCCTCAGGAGATGTTGACTTTACTTTTCGCGATCGATCCGGCGTCGGGTCGAAACGTGCGTAGAGGTTCTAGTAGAAGATTTTGTGTGGTGTTATATTATACAAATCTCCCGGTCGTCGGCGGAATATAGCAAATTATACTTGCTGTTTATTGTTTATCATGGACTTCCGCCTGCTTCTATTAATTATTACTTATACTTCTCGACCTTGAAACTAAGATACTTACCATTAATGATGTAATAGAACATTGTATTACTTACCTAGGTGTTCGATAATCGCAACGAGATGTTGGAAGAAAACGGTCCGGCGGACTCGGCCCCTGTAGTAGCTGCCGTCGGAGTGTGTGTGTCTCCGTATCACTACAGAGCTCTGCTGGTCGCTCTATGCGTCCTTTTATCCCTACTATTGGCTATGTTAACCGCTGCACTTTTCATTTACAAGTAAGTTTATTTTTATAGTTTTATGTTATAATTCCTTTCTAGGAGTTTTCTTTAGGAGCATCACTGAACTCCTATTAAACAGCTGGACAGGTTTTCATGTTTTTGTTTTTGTAACTGAAGTTTTTTGAAGTGAAAACTTCTTTAGCGGCGTTGAGCACTTTTTCTGTAATGGGTATAAAATCTTAAACTCGCGTCAGGACACGTGACCTGATCGAAAAAGCGTAAGACGGATGGAGAGTAGACAGCTATCCCCTCTCTACGGCGCGGCGAAAATGTATGCCTGGGCCTACTGTTTCGTTTAGGCAGCGCAGGGCGCTTGCGCGAATGTTCGTGTTTGTTACAGCGTGCCACGCGCATCCATGGATAGTTCTGGTAATGATGATGGTGAAAAAGTCGTTGAAATTATGGATGAAAGTTGATTTTTCGGAGAGATAAACATTTTAATGTAAAATAATTGTAATAGTTTTAAAGTGTTAAATTTTTAATGTAATATAAATTGTCATGTTTGTGTACGATAGCGCAATAAATGAATATTGTATTCTACCACATAAATGATAGTACTTTTATACTGATAAAGCAATTGGTGCAAAATTATTCCCTAACCATTCCAAAATATCAAACATGCTCAACGTTAATAATCAAGTTTTCACTTCTGCCGGCACTCCCGGAGTGCAACCCGTCTTTTTTTTTTTCTTCGTTTTATGGCTTTACACAAGATTAGCCAATGTCAAGTTTTTTTTTTCTTTCGTTTTATGGCTTTACACAGATTAGTCAATGTCAAGTTTATTATTTTATTAGTTCTCTCTTTTTATGGCTTTGCACAGACTAGCCAATGTCAAGTTTATATAAAAAGGTAGAAGTTAGGGAGAAATGGCGGGAAACTTCGCACTCTGCGGATGCGGCTCCCTCAAACCTTTCCCAAATCAATACCTGTTAACCATTCAGAAAACTAGCCACTACACAAACGACACCAAAACTGTCCACGACACAACCAACACCAGTCCTTTTCAAAATTAGCCAACAAACATTAATTCAAGAAAAGCGTGAAAAAACCGCGCCCGTCATATACGAAGTCTCCCGCCTTTCTCCAATGACTGAAGTTTTTTTTTTTTTGTTTCGGTTTATGGCTTTACACAAATTAGCCAATGTCAAGTTTTTTTTTTTTTTCTTCGTTTTATGGCTTTACATAGATTAGCCAATGTCAAGTTTATTATTTTATTAGTTCTCTCTATTTATGGCTTCGCAGAGACTAGCCAATGTCAAGTTTGGGAGAAATGGCGGGAAACCTCGCACTCTGCGGACGCGGCTCTCTCAAACATTTCCCAAATCAATACCTGTTAACCATTTAGAAAACCAGCCACACACAAACGACACCAAAACTGTCCACAAAATAACCAACACCAGTCCTTTTCAAAATTAGCCAACAAACACTAATTCAAGAAAAGCGTGAAAAAACCGCGCCCACCATATACGAAGTCTCCCGCCTTTCTCAAATGTCAAGTTTATTACCTTATTAGTTCTCTCTTTTTATGGCTTTGCACAGATTAGCCAATGTCAAGTTTATAACAATGTAAAAGTTAGGGAGAAATGGCGGGAAACCTCGCATTCTGCGGACGCGGCTCGCTCAAACCTTTCCCAAATCAATACATGTTAACCATTCAGAAAACCAGCCACTACACAAACGACACCAAAACTGTCCACGACACAAACAACACCAGTCCTTTTCAAAATCAGCCAACAAACATTAATTCAAGAAAAGCGTGAAAAAACCGCGACCGCCATATACGAAGTCTCCCGCCTTTCTCCAATGACTTAAGTTAAGATCAAGGAACATTTATGTTAAGATACTTAATTAGATGTAATCTGTTTTTACAACTGGGTTCTAGTTTATTTTTAATTGAGCACAAGGATCCAGGCTTTTCGTAAAGATATTAATCAAAGTAACTTTAACTATGGAAAATGGAATATGACTAACCTTTACATAAATTGTTATTTTAATAATGGCGTTC
Source organism: Lasiommata megera (assembly GCA_928268935.1). NCBI lineage: Eukaryota > Metazoa > Arthropoda > Insecta > Lepidoptera > Nymphalidae > Lasiommata > Lasiommata megera. The sequence continues at coordinate 11,250,867 of OV743326.1, forward strand.
TTAGAAGCAGCCTGGAGAGTTGGGTGTCTTGTTTTGTGTTGTCCACTCATAATATACACCCAACGTTGAAAACTACGTAATGCCGTCGATCGGTTATTATCTCTTAATTGTCAGACACTCTGGATAAGAATGAATGGTCCGTTCTCTAATCCTTCACCTTTGAGACCGGATGCCTGTGCCACTGACGGACAGTGGAACGCTTAAGGAGGATGATGATGAGGATGATTATTGGTGTTTCCTTTAACAACTTAATAATTAAAGGCGATATTGGCGCGTGCTTCGTAAGAACATCGAAGTGACATCGGCTCCTATGCACCGGGCGGCTGCACCCGTACCCCGTCCTACAAGACCATCTCTGTTCTCCGCCTCACATCTCCACAAACCGTTCTCTTTAAGGTAAAACTGAAAATTTTGGTAACGATTAATGGATTGATGAACACGTTTACATCAATCCATCCCAATGTATACTACACAGAATAGGATCGATATTTTAACAAAGCTTTAGAGTTTAAATATTATAATTTTTCAGCAATTCAGACTGATAGGTGGCCAATCACAATACAAATTAAAAAAGCTTTATAGCCACAGATGTTAATATACGAGTATATATATATATCTAGTGTTACTATTATTGCAATTGTTTTAGTGGTCGATCAGTGATATCATAGTGTCTACTGATATGAAAATAAAAGAGAAAAATGTTCATGTAATTAAATTATATTCTGTTAAATCATGGAATGCTAATACCGGTATAACCTTACCTAATAAATTTATCCGGACCAAAGTAACTTATATGCTATTCCAGACTATATTCTGTCTACATTAAAAATGTCATCGTTTGCGAGTTTGAATCTCATTTTACTTATTTTTTGTCATAGATATGATTTTTGTTACAGTGGACTGGGCAGGAATTTCTCTGAAATAGGCGAGGAAGCTGGATCGTCAGGACGTTTGGCGAACGCGTTTGACGACGGCAGCGAACCAATTTATACAGACCCGTCTCTGTTTGAACGGTCTAGGTCACTACGATCGTTGCATTCGCTGGACTTAAAACCCGATCGTCGAGAAAATCGTGCATGAAAATATGACCTACCCTCCGTTTAAATGCGAACTTGCGTTTCTAAATGTAACCACGCGAATAAAACTGTTAAAAAAATTACATAGGGCTCATTTTGTATTACACTAATTAAAGCCTTTTTATATCTGAGTCATCTGATCATTAATATTAATCATTACTTCTCACTTACATGCATTTGCGTTTCAAGAGCGGCATAACGAGACAGTTTCCCCGAGTTCAAAATAATCTTTATTCAATACCTTTAAAAGATGCGTTTGATGACATAAAATTTTGTACATTGTAGTGATGATGATAACTACATTCGTAAATATTAAAACCTAAGAGGATTCCAAACATGACCTGGTCTAAGAAGCGAGGACAAACTCACTAATATTTTTTGAGTTATCACCAACTCACTTTTCTCAGTATTTTTGAGCAACTTAGAGCAACAGTTCATACCCAAGCTTTTTTAATATTTGCGTCATAATGCTGTGAACAATCAATTTTTAATACATTTGTTAATATAAAACATATTTTGTATTAACGATTATATTAAAATATTATTATTACAGCTAAATCGATAAATTTGTGACAAGATAACTCAGATGATAACAGAATTACACACCTGTACTTATTTAACTGTAATTAAAAGGTGTGTACTAGACGAAAAAATAGTGTGTTAACATTTCTGGTAGTTTTTCGCAAGACAGGCTGGTGTTAATTTTTAAATTTTATATTAAACTTTCATTTTCTTCACTAACTTATTAAGTCTTCACTGCCTTAATGTGCTCAGTTTCTAATCCATCCAAAGATCTTGAATATTTGTTCTATTTTTTTATATTTAATTTCCTAATTCTATTCTATCTATAAAGATTTTATTTTAAGTCAGTATGTACTAATAAATAAAATTATTTTACAGTGATTGTTGTTATTTTTTTTCTATTTCCATATCCTTTTTTAACATATTATAAGAAAAAGCTGTTTTAGAAGTTTCATTTATAAAGATAAGAGTCATTTCAGGCACTCAAAAAAAATTGTTGCATTAACTCTATTGATAAAATTTAATAGTCAACTATAAATACAATATTATTTATAAGAGAAAATTAAGCAATGTGGTAAGGTGCAGGAGTAGGGACACTCATTAATGGAGAGTCCAAATACTCCATCTCACTAGTGCTTGGAGCTGGCTCAACTTGTGTATGCATTTTCTGTTGAAGAGCTTCGTAAAGCTTATGCACAGATTCATTATGCTGAGTCCCAGGTTGCAAGGCCTTCATCAAAGTTTGTATTCTTGTATCTGGCAACTTAGGATGTATATACCATAAAAGTTTTAGTAAATGTCTCGTCACATTGTCTTTTGCTAAACCAGCAAAGAAGAACTCGTCAAATAAAACAGTACTAAAGTCTTCCCCTTGAAATTCATCTGGCAATTGTATCAGTAGGCCTACCAGAGCATGTAAGAAGGGATCTTCATAGGCTCTGCCATCTTTACAGCTGCCTAGAATGCTCAAGATTCTTAATATAGCACCCCTATCTCGAAGTTTGGCTGAGTGAAGGGTATAATACATTGCAAGGACACCACATACTGGGCTCTCCCTCATGTATGCTTCACAAGCATCTGGCGGTGGACCTGAATGTTCAATAGTTGTGATCGCAGATTCTCGTTCATCTGGTGGTAGTTTATTATGCAATGCTCTGACTTGGTCATCCACCATTAAGGACATTAAAGCTGGCAAATACTTGGTAACAACCTGACTATCAAGCTTCGGCTCCTTGAATGTCTGGGTGTCTATTATCTTCCATGCACTCAAACCTAGTGCTAACATTCTTAATAACAAAATCAAAATTGTGTTATCTCTAGGAAGACCTTCTGTGTTTATTAAATGCTGTAATATTTTTATAGCTGAGACAGCCAAAAAGTTAACTGCATAGGGATCACACAATGTCATAGAGAGGTCACCAATGACTTGCTCTGTGCCTTTTTTTATATTATCCAAGAACCCTTGAAGTTCTCTTGATCTTTTAATATCAACATTTCTTTCTCTTATGCAGGCATCTAAACACCACGTGAATTTGTGACAAGGATCAACTGAAATGATCTCCTGTACTTCTGAATCATGAAGGGCCATGAGAAGCTCAGCTCTTAGAGTACAATAATGAACATTGCTAGTTCTCAGGAACAGTGTGCGAAGAAATTGAAGAACCATGTCATAGAGTTTTATGCTGGTGCCTATCATATGTGCCAACTTTTGTACAACACCTCCTTGACGTCTCACTTTTGGTGATTTAGAAAAAAAGAGATTTGTTAAATTTTCATGGTCAAACAATACATTCTCTTTTTCTCTTATGTATTGACTCAACAGTGGGGACACTTCATCACCAAACAGTGACTGATTATCCTGCCAAATTTGCCTCTTAACTTCTGTATCTGTATCATTATACAAGTCTCGATCACGGACCAGTACCTTTAAATATTTATCATCAATGTGGGGAGTGTTCTTTAGAATAGTCATTATGACTGGCCTGAGAGCCTTAACTTTAACCACAGGAAAACTCTTTGATAATAATTCTTTGAGTTTTCTTTCATTTTCTTTTTTCTCTTTTGGTGATATTTCAACAACATGCTCTTTTTTATCCTTTGAGGCTGATTCGTTATGATCCTTTTTTGGTTTTGGGCACATTAGGTTAATGTGTGAAATAAGTTTATCTCGTAATTCTTCTAACACGGATGTATGAAAGTCTAGGCGACGGACGCCGTGGAGATCTAGCAAAGGCAGCATTGGTCTTAAAGATGGAAGCAAGATACCGTTTTCAAGTTGAAACTCTTCTATTGCCTTAAGTGGATCAGTGCAGCTAGTGAGTGCATCTCGCAGAAACGTTTGTCCAGGCACCCCGACATCTTCTAAACCAGTGCCAGGTAATTTACTTGTTGATGCCATAATGTCAAGGTTTTGAAACTAAAGTAAAAAAATTAGATGAGAGGGATATGGCAAAATGCGGCCCAATTCATGATCAACAAACAAAAGTCAACACCACAGCTAATGAAAGTCTAACTCGCGTCAAAAGAAGTACAGATACAAAATTTAATTACAATGGAAGGTACGTGGAGTCCGAGATCATCTGTATCTTATTCTTTGTTTTTTCTATGTAAATCATTAAATATATATGTTAAGATGATTTTTAACGTCCTGTTCTATAATGATGATAGCTGTAATATTAACAGTATTTTATCCATTCTCGATTAATCATTGATTATTTTTACTTTCATGTTATTAGGTGAGAGTTTTTTTTTATGTTTCAAGTATCATAAGGTTGGGTGTGTAGAAATCAATATGAATAGAAATTTTTTCCCCAAATGTGATTAGAAAACTAAAAGATAAGGTGCTTTGAAATGAAACTTTTAAGCAAAATAATGTTACTTAAGCCGTGACGCAGCTCGTGCGCCGTATAATATATTATAGTAATATAATTTGATATCATCTGATATGTAGTAGTTTCAAATTAAGTAGATGAAGACATAAAACAGTTAGGAATGTGGAAGTAAAATGCGTACCCACAGATTATGTAAGAAAATTTAACAAAGTAAAAAAGATACGATATCATCGGTATAGTCTGTTCAATAAGTCAGTTTACATGGATAATTTTGTAAGAAATTAAAAAACGCAATCTGGCAACACTTTACTTGCTTTCGTGTTTCCGGTGTCAGTTAAAAACTATTTGTGTAATTTTGGATTGATTGCCGTTAATTGTGGTTTTTAAAATGCCAAAGCAATTAAATCGAGGTGAAAGGGCATTTCTTGATAAAATTATAATGTATTGTGAAAGAGAAAAAGCCGAACAAAGGCATTTGGTGGATAAAAACAAAGTAATGCAGCGAGTGACACCGCCATGACCGGTGTGTACCACATCAAACATAGTTTGATACTTGGTTATTATTTAATTTCTGTTGTTGTTAGTTATACGTTATAATCATAATTGTTACTTTTTTAAATAAATTTCATTTTTCAGGCGTTTCTTGAGTCACATTTACTCGAATTAAAGCAGGAGCTAGATTAAACGATAGGTTATTACGTACACCAGGAATAAAGTACCTACAATTGCTAAACGGAAAGATGAAATAAAGGATCGGTTAGTGACTATTGGTATAGAATTTACAGATAACATGACCAAGGCTGTTTTATTGTAGCTTTATAGAAAGCACAAACCCAAGCCTGTGTATGAGATTGATAGGATTCTTGAAGAAGAAGCAAGATTAATAGAAGAAGCCTTTACATCTATAACAATGTGCACAATGTGCTAGTGATATCTCTGGAATAGAGTTTTCGGTTTCAGAGATTATGATTCGTAAGAATCACAGCCGAATTGTATGATATTACCATACCCATATAATATTACTAATAAAACATATATTTTAAGTTTATTTTTAATGTATCCAACCTAAACGAAACCCTTATGCAAACCCAGTAATTATAACACAGGATATCTTGGCAACGCGCTGGCTTTCGCACTGGGTAGGCAGAAAGGCTGACTATCTCTTACGGTCCTGACGCCTAATCGTAATCTAAACCTAATTCAGTAGACCTTTTTGATTTATGTGTATATTTTTGTAAACAAAATAACATAAAGTATCAAAAGTATTCAATTTATCTAATATAAATTGAATACTTTTGATACTTATAATAATCATTTTAGTGTGGCTATATACCATTTTTCAATTACCTTTTAAATTACCCACGTAAACTGACTTATTGAACATACTATATCATACAGTGAGACGGTTTTTCACTTGAAGAAATTTAAAAGGTCACTTTGTAAAATACTGACACTATTAATATTTCTGTTTTATTTTTAATCTGAGGAAGTCTCAGTCTCAAATCACAGTAGTATCTACAAGTTATTTTTCTGGTATCTATATTAATTAAATATTAATAGGCCATAGAGGCCTTGAACCCAGGGCCGTACAAAAACACTAACACAGATATTTATCTTTGAACACTACCACAGATGTGAATACCGAACTTACAAAGTTACAACCATAACATAACACTGAGTTTTGAATTAAGAAATTAGGAGTAAAGGTGTTTATAACATGGAAACTTAGTACTTACCCCACTTTTACTTTAATTAAAAAAATATTAATAATTGTAAAAACATCTGATAAAATATAAATTGACAATGGCAGAGAAACAGAAGACGTGAGTTCAAATGTTACATTCAATGTTTATACAATTTTAATACTGCAATTTAATTATTAATTAAAGAACAAGTCATTCATTCAATATTTTTTATGTTCTTAATAATACTTTTAGGCTTGTATGTGGAGATGTGAATGGAAATTTCAATACTTTGTTTTCACGTGTTGAATCTATAGTAAAGAAGTCGGGAACATTTGATGTTCTGTTATGTGCTGGGAACTTCTTTGGCTCTGATAATTCGCAACTAGACGCCTATCGTATGGGAACTAGAAAAGGTAAGCTATCATTCAATTCAAAGTTCAGTTTAAAATGGAAATTCAATTATTTTATGCTGACTTTAATAGCTTTTCGTTGAAATGTGGATTCAGTTAAATGAAACTAGCAAGACCATCTGCAGTTGCTCTTTCACTATATAAACATTATCAATTCAATATCATTATCCAAGATACATCAGACGAGTCGCAGGGAGCCGCTGGAAGCAAGCGGCCCAAGACTGTGAGTATTGGAACTCCCTACAAAAGACCTATGTCCAGCAGTGGACGTCAATCGGTTGATAATGATGATGATCCAAGATACATAAACATGAAGCAATTTCAATGTTTCTGGATTTTGGTACCAAATCACTAATTTATAATATGTAACTTTAAGAACTCTATTTAGAATAACTATTCCTTTTATTGTATATAGAAGTCTATGACATTTTTCCAACCTAAATAAACTTCAACAAATAGGGAAATATGAATTTTCCAAAACAGTGAGATTTTAATTTGTGAGTCGACTAAATTCTTAATATTTTAAGGTGTAATGATGAAATTGTCTTATCTTGATCAGTACAGTTAATTTATTGTGATATTATGAATGTATTTAGAAGTTTGCACTTCTTTCTTGCATTAACATGATATCCCTAGTAAAGTCCTTTTTTTCAATCCAATTTAAGAAAAGTAGATTAGCTGTGCATTTAACATTTTGATTGTGAAATGATTTTGAATACTTTTAAGCATAATCATTCTAGCATTATGAATAACCAGACTACCTGGTTTTATCTACACCAATTATGTTATATTTTATTTTGGGGACTTGTACAAACCTGTTACTATTTAGGTAGTAGTAATTAAAAATAGTCCTAGTTTACTAGCTATCCACTTCATAACATAAGTGTTGAAAAAGGTTTATTTATTGGATTTATCCTTATTCTTTAAATGCTAACTTTGTTTTCCTTTTCCATGAAACAGGCTAAAAAGGATGGTACTACTTTCAGATCTGTCAATTTAGGTTAGTTAGTACTTAGTAGGTCACTATTTGTGTAATATAGAATTGACATCACAATTATTACTGTTTAATTTATTTGCAGTGCCAGTTACAACATATGTATTTGGTCCATCTTGTGCCGAACACGTTCAATATTATTGTGAGGAAGGAGCAGAAATTGTACCCAATGTTATATATATGGGTAAGTTAAAATTATAAATATAAATTTTTGTCTTGTTATTAATTAATCCTCTTGCAAGTATAATTAAATATCTATACTGGCACACACTAATGTTATAAATGCATAAGTCTCTCTTTCATCTCTTTTTTACAAGCAGCTGAAAATTATAGCCTGGTAACATTCTAATAAAATAATCTTGAAAGGGTGTAGGAGGTAAAGTTAGTAATGGCAATTAATTATTCCTCATATTAAGGCTCCTTCTAACAAATTAAAAAATATTTTTTTTTAAATTTTGAGTTTAAGAATGGTCAAATGAAGCATAAATGCTGAAATTTTTAAATATGAATTCTATAAATTTAAAATTAATAAAAATAATTTAAATTTCTTTTAGTCTTGGTGGGATTTTAAATTTTTGTTATCACATTTTAGGAAAAAGAGGAATTTTCACAACTAGCTCTGAAGTTAAAATTGCTTATTTGACTGGCTTGTCAAGAAGGGAACTGGGGAAAGAAATATCAATGTGCACTTTCGAACCGAGTGACTGCAGTGCAGTCAGGGATGCTTGTTTTAGAGGACAGAGTGAGTTCAGGGGGGTTGATGTACTAATCACAACCTTGTGGCCTGCAGGGATACAGCAGGATAACTTGCAAAAGGTTTGTTTCAAGCATTTTAAGCAATACATCAACCTGATTTGTAGCATAGGGATGAGCTCAAAACTCTTCTCTCATTTACGAAGAGGCAGATGCCAACATAAATAATGGGATCTAAGATTACAATTTTTTTTTTATTTTTTTTTTATACACTACAAGCTGGCCCGTGACAGCAATCTCACCTGATGGTAAGTGATGATGCAGTCTAAGATGGTAGCGGGCTAACCTGTTAGGAGTATGGTAAACCCACAGTCCTACTTGGTTTCTACGCGATATCGTGCCGGAACGCTAAATCGCTTTGCGACACGTCTTTGTCGGTAGGGTGGTAATTAGCCACGGCCGAAGCCTCCCACCAGACCAGACTCTAGCCGGGAATCGAACCCAGGACCTCCAAATTTTATAATGCGACAGCGCACGCACTGCGCCACGGAGGTCGTCAAAAAGTGCAAAAGTTTTAAAGGGATTTTTAGTCTCTTGTTTTGATGAATTCCTTTGATTGTTATTGTTGTGACTTATCAATTAGAAAAGAGCATGGTACATTTTGAAATGATTATATATCTTTTTTGATCTGTGTAGTGTACCACAGATTGTTTTTGTTTGTATTTCATAAATAATATTTACATAGAATTTAAATCATCATCATCATCATTAACAACCCATTACCGGCTCACTACAGAGCACGGGTCTCCTCTCAATATGAGAAGGATTTGGCCATAGTCCACCACACTGGCCATGTGCGGATTGGCAGACTTCACACGCCTTTGAGAACATTATGGAGAACTCTCAGTCGTGCAGGTTTCCTCACGATGTTTTCCTTCACCGTTGAAGCAAGTGATATTTTTTTTTTTTAATCACACATAACTCCGAAAAGTTAGAGGTGCGTGCCCGGATTCGTACCGCCGACCTCTGATTAGGAGGTTGACGCCCTAACCACTAGGCTATCACCGCTTTTTTAGCACATAAAACATTTGTTAATACTGCATATGTATTATTTCAGGCAGATGTGGAGCCAGAATGTTTATCAGACCTCATCTCCTGGCTTTCAATTCATGTGAAGCCAAGGTATCATTTTGTCCGTTCTTCCAATAAATACTTTGAAAGACAGCCTTACAGGTAAGTTCTTTAAAAAGTTCAGTTGGTAGGAAATAATGTAATTTTTATTCAATTTAGGTGTATATGTAGTAGTAGTTTAATCATGCAAAAAATATAATGCAGAGAGATACAAATAGAATATGTTACCAATTTTATAAGTTTTATATGAAAATGGCATTGGTTTTCTAAGAGTTCATAACAAAATTATTTTCTAAGATAACATTAATTTCTGTGTAAAACACTTGTCTGTCTTTCTAGTTTATCTGATACTTCAGTATGGAAAGATTATAATTACTTAAAAAGAAACTTTATCCCTTATTAAACAACTTTGCTATTCAATCAATCATATACTGCCAGTTTAATAGTAGAAATAAAAAATTTGGTATAAATAAGTATTCACTAATAATTTGGGTGGTGGTCATTACTTTATTTGTGCACCAAAATAGGAATAAAAGTCGTAGAATATTTAATTTTTATAGTAAGAATATATATATGCATTATAATAAATTTAGAAGTAGAAAATATAATTTGCTTTTATGGAACCCAGGATTGATTGATTGAAGGCATTGCTAGTATTGTAAATTAAGTTCCCTATGTTCTTTGTTGTTATAAGATCTATTATTATCTATGAATAATTGTACAGAAATCAAAGTGTACATCAGGACTACAAGGAATGTGCTACAAGGTTCTTCGCACTAGCCCCTGTTGGCAACAAAAACAAAGAGAAGTGGATCTACGCATGTTCCTTGCAACCAATCACAAAGATGAGAATGACGGATTTGTTGCAAAGCACAACCGATGAAACTCCATGTCCGTATGATCCTGATATGTTAAAGCAACATCAGCCAGGGAAAGTTGTGAAGGTGATGCATATTCTTATATATACAATTCTTGTGTCACAATGTTGTCTTTATTGTGAATGTTTTTCACTCTAATATGACTAAAATCTCCCTGAGCTTATTGTAAAGCTAAAATTTTTAACATATACATTATATATCATCATCATCATCATCATCATCATGATCAACCCATTCACGGCTCACTACAGATCACGGGTCTCGTCTCAATATAAGAAGGGTTTGGCCATAGTCCACCACGCTGGCCATCTGTGGATTGGCAGACTTCACACGCCTTTGAGAACATTATGGATAACTCTCAGGCGTGCAGGTTTCTTCACGATGTTTTCCTTCACCGTTTCAACTTGCTTCAGCAAGTGATATTTTAATTATTTAAAAACGCACATAACTCCGAATAGTTAGAGGTGCGTGCCCGGATTCGAACCGCCGACCTCTGATTAGAAGACTGACGCCCTAACCACTGGGCTATCATCGCTTCATATATATTCACATTATATAATATGTTATTTTTAAATTCCCTCATTGTTCACAGCGCTCCATGCCTCTTTCACTCATATCATACCACATCCTTACACACAATAAGTTAGTTATTTTTTTTCTACAATATAAATACCCTAGAAATAATTTATATGGCAAAACAATCCGGGTCAGCTAGTTGTTGTATAAAACTTCACAGTTATTTCTTTAATTTAAAAGGTTTATGTGCCACTGACATTTGTGCAAAGTTTTCAAAGTAACTTGGTAGTTAAATTTACTTCATCAAATTAGATGCAGTATCAATACTGACATGTCAATTTTATTTCACTAAAATCAAGTTACTTTTCATTAGGTTTCCGGTAATGGACAGTTCTTTTTCAATATGGATGCAGCGGATGACGAAAGTGGGAAAAGGAAAAGAAAATCGGGTGATAATCCAGAAAGGAAAAGAAGAGAGTTTGATCCAGGTTTGCTTCATCCGTCTTTTCCATTAAGCAGTACATTTTAAAATCTCTTGTGGATATTTCCTTTGGTATAGATCTTAATACAATTATGAGCAGTGGCCATTTGTTTGATGTCCATCCTGTCCATTTAGTTTGGCATGTACCAACCCTGTGATTACTGTTGCCGGGTCTGTGCAGAACTTTGGGTCTCCAGGGTCCAGGGTTCTACACTTTAGCATTGCTATTGGTGGTAACTCCCTTATGTTTGGTAACTGGATCTCCTCATTACTAATTACTAATTTGATTTAGTAGAGCATATCTTTCTCCATTGTTAGATGAGTGACAGCTTTCTTATACAACCCATTGTAATTACCAGAGAATAATCATGTAAATGACTTCAGAATACCTTATATTTAACAATTTATTTCTAACATCTAAAACTTAAAATAAACCTTAAATTGAACCAAACCTAAAAATCTTAAAAAATATAATATAATTACTAAAAAATACTATTAAAAGGAGTCCCTTTAGGCAACGTTCCGAAAATACTGGCGATACTGAGATATCTTCCAGAGATTTCCAGAGAGTATATTCCAGAGAATTATATATTATCTTTTTTGAATACTACAATAGTTTTAACAAAAATGATACATTTTTAGATACCTGTTGGTTCTGCCTATCGTCTCCTTCTGTAGAGAAACACTTGGTGATATGTGTGGGCACCCACTGCTATTTAGCGCTACCCAAAGGACCATTGACTCCTTTCCATGTACTGATACTGCCTATAGCGCATCATCAGAGTGTCACTAAGGTAATATGTCATTTTATTTTTCTGAATCATCTTCTTTTTTTATCATGATCAACCCATTGCCGGCTCACTACAGAGCACGGGTCTCCTCTCAATATGAGAAGGGTTTGGCCATAGTCCACCACGCTGGCCATGTGCGGATTGGCAGACTTCCGACGCCTTTGAGAACATTATGGAAAACTCTCAGGCGTGCAGGTTTCCTCACGATGTTTTCCTTCACCATTAAAGCAAGTTATATTTTTATTGCTTAAAAACGCACATAACTTCGAAAAGTTAGAGGTTGGGCACGCATCTTGGATCGAACCCCCGATCTCTGATTAAAAGGCGGACGTCCTAACCACTAGACTATCACAGCCTCTTTTACACCTATGAGAATATCACGTAGAAATTCTCTGGCAGGTTTCCTCATGATGCTTATACAGATATTTAAAAATTGTTTAAATTTTGCATGCCGAGATTCGAACTCGATTTGCCTGGAGGCCGGAGTTTTGGCCATAAGAAATGTTCACTACTTAGATTTAAAAATAAAACAATGTTTTTAATATCTATATATATAAATTTAATGAATTATATTAAACATGTAAAAAAATCGTGGAAAGGCGGGAGACTTCGTATATGGCGGGCGTGGTTTTATCACGCTTTTCTTAAATTAATGTTTGTTGGCTAATTTTGAAAAGAACTGGTGTTGGTTGTGTCGTGGACAGTTTTGGTGTCGTTTGTGTAGTGGCTAGTTTTCTGAATGGTTAACAGGTATTAATTTGGGAAAGGTTTGAGGGAGCCGCGTCCGCAGAGTGCGAAGTTTCCCGCCATTTCTCCCTAACTTCTACATTGCTATAAACTTGACATTGGCTAATCTGTGTAAAGCCATAAAACGAAAGCAAAAAAAATATCGTTATTATTTTAAACATAACATCTCTTTGTTTTAGGCACCCGATGAAGTGACAAAGGAAATAAAAAGATTCAAAGACGTCTTGAAGAAGTTTTACACAGCGATGGACAAGTTGGTCGTGTTCTTCGAGAGGAATTATCGCACTTCACACATGCAGATCCAGTGCGTACCGGTACCGAAGGTGTGCAATGATCAGATACTGGAGGTTTTCCAGGTATTTTAAGTTATACATTCTATATTATCATTATTTGAGACATCCCGCTAGAAGGATCTTGTTTTTTCTTTCCTCTCATAGTGACTTTTTGTCAGCACAAATTAATTCGCCAATGTAGCGTTGCTTGGAGAAAACAAAGGAGGTTGACCTCTATTTGATATTCGAAGAACATGAAACCGTTAATTTTTTAATAGATTCCTTTTTTTTTATCCACTACAAGTTAGCCCTTGGCGGCAATCTCACCTGATGGTAAGTGATGATGCAGTCTAAGATGTTAGCGGGCTAGCCTGTTAGGGGTATGGTAAACCCATACTCCTAATTGGTTTCTACGCGACATCGTGCCGGAATGCTAAATCGAACAACAACAAAAAGTAAATTTCATCATCATCACCATCATCATTATGAGCGACCCATTACCGGCTCACTCCAGAGCACGGGTCTCCTATCAATATGAGAAGGGTTTGGCCATAATTAAAATATGTTACCAGGACGAAGCAGGTATAAACAGCATCCAAATGGAAGTACTTCCGCCTTACACGGAGATAATGCAAGTGACCTTGCCCGGCGCGCCTTACTTCCACGCGGAACTGCCGTCCGGCGAACAACTGTATGCCAAGACCAGCAAACACTTCCCGATACAATTTGGCAGGTAGGTTTACCTTACACATGGTCTAGTAATTGTAAACTACTAGATTTTTTGACGACCTCCGTGGTGCAGCGCGCGTGCTCTCAGATTATAAAAAAGTTGGAGGTCCTGGGTTCGATTCCCGGCTCAAGTCTGGTCTGGTGGGAGGCTTCGGCCGTGGCTAGTTACCACCCTACCGACAAAGACGTGTCGCCAAGCGATTTAGCGTTCCGGCACGATGTCGCGTAGAAACCGAAAGGAGTATGGGTTTACCATACCCCTAACAGGTTAGCCCGCTACAATCTTAGACTGTATCATCGCTTACCATCAGGTGAGATTGCCGTCAAGGGCTAACTTGTAGTGGATAAAAAAAAAAAAAAAAACTTATCTTCTCCATCACTACTACGAGACTTCATCCATGCCACAAGTGTTAAGCTATTGTTAAATCAAGAATTACTTTTTAAGAGCTACTTTTTATCCCGCAAAAATCCACAGTTCAGGATTTATGAAACACTGAATTCCATATCGATGATCTATAGCTGTAACTATGGCTTCAGTTTGCCATAGTAAATTTCCTCGAAAATCTTATATCTTGGGAAAGGGTGCGAATACAGAAACGGGAACAAGAATGATGGCTGAACGTGGCTTATGCCATAGGACTTTTTAAAATCCCTTAATCTACGCGGAAGAAGTCGCGGGATCGGCTAGTTTTTAATGTATTCTTGCTTTATTTCAGAGATGTACTATCAAGTCCGCCGATACTCAACTGCGAAGACAAAGCCGACTGGCGACAGTGTTTGCTCAGTCGCGAGGAGGAGGATTCCCATGTGGCGGCGTTCAGGCAAAAGTTCCGCCCCTTCGACTTCACAGCCGAAGACAGTGATAGTGAAAGCGACTGAGTGAGTGGCGACAAGGAAATTAACCGTAGTTAGTGTATGATTAATAGATGAATTAATTCTAGAATGGCCAATTTCGTGAAGATTTCCAAAACCTTTTTTCTATTTGTATTGTTTTTCATATCTTTCTTGTTGGTACAATTTCACACTAAATAAACTTACTGCTTATGGTATGATCAGTGATAGCCTATAACAGAGGATAAAAATAACAGTTTCTTAATTAATTTTGTTTCTTCCCGGAACAGTGAATCAGTACTCTGCGGTAAAGCTGTATGTAGAGTGACTCTAATATATTTTTTCTCAATTGTCTTATTTACTGAAATGATATATCTACATGCAATGCTATGTTCCTCGTATATGTGTGTATATAATCGGAATATCTAAAGTATGAAAAAGTAGTTTAAATGCCAATTCGGTTAAAACAAAAATCTCTAAAATAAACTAATATGACAAGTCTAAACTAAGTCTTTCTCTACGAGGAACATAGTATTGCATGTTAGTATCTCATTTCAGTAAATACGGAAAAATATATTAGTCACTGTATAATAGACAATAAAAATAGAAGGATGAATCCTTAAAAAAAAATTGTTATACTTACTCAAATGTTAAGAGTATCTACAGCGAAAACACAGTAGTACAGTAAAAGAACTACTGTAATACTGTTATAGTAATGTAAATGTTATGTATATAAATAAATAATAAACGACATTTTTTTGAGATTTGTCCAAAATTTCTTTTACCCCGATTTTGTGCGGCAAAGTGGATAGATTAATTCGTGTGAAAGCCTCCCTATAAATTGGTTCAACCGTTCTGTACACTACACAGAGAGAGCAAAATTAAAAAAGTTTTTTTTTTTCTTTTATTTTCGTATCGTAGCCATCTTTTGCACAATACACAATGCTCCTTCAATTCTATAAAATAATAAGTTTACTTTCACGCAATCTAATTAATAGAAAATCTCACACTCGGCACTGATAAAATACGTAACGGCAATTCTTAATTATTATATGACGGCAATGAATAGCGCCATCTAGTTTTAGAATCATGTACGACAGACAAGACAGTGGGATCGCACTCTCTTTTTACGCACACTAAGTAGGGTATGCAAGTTCTTAAAGACGCACCGGCGCGGGACGACGCATTGCATTCATTGCATTGATCGGTGGTTGAGACGCGGTAGTGCATAAACGTACTTGGTGGAGCGTATAGTCTGCTCTTTATAAATTACGATACTTATAATTGCAATTCTGTTCTACCAAGAGTACCTGGTCTATTTGCCCGAAACTCGTATACCCAAATTACCAACGGACACGCCCCTGTTCATCCTATAAATAAAAAACAAAACAACTTCAATTAAATGATTTTTTATTTTCTTTCACATCATACTGTTTCCTAATAACTCATTTGGTTTTATAAAAACATATCTGTAACAACATGATTAACTAACACCTTAATCTATACACGTGTATCAATGTATAATTAACATAACATTAAAAATGATATGGTACATTGACTAGATCGAAAATGATGAAATTCGTGTGGATGCGACATGGCTTTATATGATTATTCGTGAGCAATTATTCGTCTTGATGTGTATGAGTATTCGTTGTAATCTATAACATGGTTAGTTTAGTGTCACAACATTTATGAATTCGTTAGTTACGTTCACGTGAAGAGATACGCGACACGAGCAACTTTTCAGAATCAAATTTAAAACCACTTAGTTGCTATAAGTCTGTTTTAAGCATTTTTTTTAAACGTAAAGTCGGTGCGACTGTGTCTGGCAGAGTCTATTGAGAAAAATACAATAACCTCCAACCTTCCTTTTTTGCAATCGTGATCAACCCATTGCCGTCTCACTGCAGAGCACGGGTCTCCTCCCAATATGAGGAGGGTTTGGCCATAGTCTACCACGCTTGCCATGTGCGGATTGGCAGACTGCACATGCCTTTGAGAACATTATGCACTCTCAGGCGTGCAGGTTTTCTCACGATGTTTTCCTTCGCCGTTGAAGCAAGTGATATTTTAATTGCTTTAAAACGCACATAACTTCGAAAAGTTAGAGGTGCGTGCCAGGGTTCGAACCCCCGACCTCTGATTAGGAGGCGGACGTCCTAATCACTGGGCTATCACAGCTTCTTAATTTTTGCAATATACAAATATAATTATTCTATATTGTGCGAGAAGAAATCATAGCGGTTTGTAATGAACCAACCTTGGCACAATCATTAAAAGTCTGTTGAATAGTAACTTCGATGCTATAAATGTGTTACACAGAACACCCTTGACTGTAGTCAAGTAATGTAGTGATGCAGCCTAAATTGGTAACCTATTAGGGGTGACAATTATATTACCCCATCTGTAAACATCGTAATGGAACGATTATTTGGCACTTGTTCGGTAGCTTAAACGTATGCGTAATGGTACGTAACAAATCATGTTCAAAAAGCTTCATCATGATCAACCCATTACCGGCTCACTACAGAGCACGGGTTTCCTCTCAATATGAGAAGGGTTTGGCCATAGTCCACCACGCTGGCCATGTGTGGATTGGCAGACTTCACACGCCTTTGAGAGAACATTATGGAGAATTCTCAGGCGTGCAGGTTTCCTCACGATGTTTTCCTTCACCGTTGAAGCAAGTGACATTTGATTGATTTTTTTTTTAAAACGCACATAACTCCGAAAAGTTAGAGGTGCGTGCCCGGATTCGAACCGCCGACCTCTGATTAGGAGGCTGACGCCCTAACCACTAGGCTATCAACGCTTCACTAGGCTATCACCGCTTTTTATCAAAAAGCTTATTTCGGCATAATCAAGTCTATTGCTTTGTATTTAAGCGGTGTCCGAACTTAAGGGGTAGTATCTAACTATCTACTAAACATTAACGAATGGGGAAATTTATATTACGTGATCAGTAAATAAACTTTATTTAACTTGCTGTGTTCTTTATATACTTGCTAACTTTCATTTTTTTGGAACTTGAGAGACATCGATCACGCCTTATGGAAAGCAATCATGAGGTATATGTATTCCCCCTAGATTAGAAGGTTCTGCAGTCATACCTGGCAGAAACACAGCTTCCGAATTGCGTTCCACATCATAGCGGTTTGAATAAGAAATGTGGATAGAAAATTTCTCAGTGTTGAGTTGAAATTTTGCATAACTGCCTATCTCATATCTGTCAATGCAATATTATATGTCATGGAGCTGATCTATGGTGGCCAGCGACATAAATAGCAAAAGTTTTTAACTTAAATTCAATATTCATTCATTTACCGTTTAGTAGTCCATAAGTTGATATTTACTGTGATACTTTTAGGGTAAAATATTTACGAGTGTATGATTTAATTTTGAAACTGTTGCTATTATAAAAAGTTGCTCGTCCGCGCACTACAGTTTTTCGCCAGAAAATTTAAAGGCAAGGAATGCAAAATGGGTCCAGAAGTTTGTATGTATTTGTTCTGTTCTAGGTATTTTCCTGACGTGTAGATTACGTAAAGCGAAATCTAAACAAAGACGTCTTACTTGCGTCCGCGATGGCGTCTCAGTTCGCGTTTGACAGCGACCAATCACAATACATAAAACGGCATGGTTTGTGATTGGTCGCAGGCAAAACGTTAATTTGGATCCCACTCAAACGCGTGGGACGCCTTGGCTCGCTATAGATTAAAGGCCTTAATTTCTGAAATCAAAAGATGCCAGGAACATTCAAGTATAAAATCATTAAAACATCCCTAATTGAAACCTGTACTTTTGATGTGTATAATAAGTAAAAGAACTAAGTATTGCACTTTATAATATGTACACAAAATCTAACGTATCAAAATGTACCAGTTATTACAAAAAAAGTGAACGTAACTCGTTTTTTTGTGCGTTTACGGTTTTATTTTATTAATCTATTGCTAGGTCTTCCCAAGTACGTATCCGTATGCTCGACATTATACAGTTTATTCAAGCAAATTGTAATGTAAAGACTCAATGTCGAATGTTTCTCTATGCTCTACGAAACTTCCTCATTGAGCATAACTCGATGTAAACTGCGATAATTCGCTATGAAAACTTTAAAGATTATCCCCACAACTGTTTCCTGTGATAAATTATTCTTGGACTAAATAAATTACATTTGCTAACAACTACTAAATGATTAACTTCGATTAACTAGCATTAGGTATTTGTGACTATATTATATAAAATAGATCTCAATTAATTATAGGGCAGTCTTCGTTGGAATTACGAAAGAGAGTCAACGTAAACGATTGTAAATTATATTAAAAAAAAAACACGCAATCTCACATAAAAATCGTGTCGTACCGTACATAGTGTATTGCAACACCCAATCTAGAACTACGCGGTAAAGTGAGAGTGGTATTAAAAAAGATCGTTCGATATGAAGAAACAGCTGTTTTTGTCTGTTTAAATACAGTCCGTATTTAAAAATCTGTATTTAATAGTTTATTTTTTATTTATTTAAGACATATTATTGTAGATAGAACCAGTATGGTGGAATGTCGGTTGCAATAGTATGAACTATATCGCAATTAGTATTGCCCATATTATACAAAATAGTTAATATAAGCATATGACAATAACAGTTGCAGTCATACTGGTTGTTGTTTTGTTGTCTTACTATTTTTTATTTATTTAGGCCGATTATATAAAAAGACAGGTATTTCTGGCTGGGTTGCAGTCGAGTGCACAAGTGCTTCCGTGACCCAGCCACCAGGCGACGCAAAGGAGCATCGCTGGGTTTTAGTGGGTATTCTGGTCGCCAGTCTGGCCGCCGAGGAGTCCCACATACCCCGTCGGAAGCGGCGCAGTCTTGCCTGCGTCGCTTACGGAGGGGATTCGTAAACGCATTTCCCAGCGGAAAAAAAGGAATGTTAATACTTTAAATGTACTAAACAAACATCAGAAGTTACGCGAGCGATGTCTTAGCATGGTGATTTAGCTAAAGTAAGAGTTGTAAGGGTTATAATTGTTATTAAAAAATATTTTCACGGAAAATTATTTTCTGAAGCAGAGACATATAGAGATGGTCCATTATGGTCTTAATAATATATCATATTCCCACTGAAGAGGTCGTTGGAATAAATAAAAATAAGTAAAATGTATTTTTACAATTCTTTGCTAATGCGCCATATAGTTAATATACGTTTTGAAATTTTCTATTCGTGAAAGTTTTTTTCGCCAGCTATAAAGTTTTAATTATATTAATTTTAGTGGAAACAAAAATGATTTAAATATTTTCATTATTTTTAGTTTACTTAAATTCCATCTTTTGTCATCATGATTAACCCGTTGCCGGCTCACTAAAGAGTATGGGTCTCCTCTCAATATGAGAAGAATTTGGCCATAGTCCACCACGCCGGCCATGTGCGGATTGGCAGACTTCACACGTCTTTAAGAACATTACGGAGAGCTCTCGGCGTGCAGGTTTCCTCGCGATGTTTTCCTTCGCCGTTGAAGCAAGTGATAATTTAATTGCACAAAAACGCACATAACTTCGAAATGAGAAGGCGAACGCCCTAACCACTGAGCTATCACTGCTTCATCTTTAGTACATGTCAGAAGCAAGAGTGGATTGTTTATTCGCAGTACGTATTAAATCTAGAACTTTATATGTTAGTAATTCATATCAAACGCGTGTTCCAATACCACTCCCCAATACTTTGATACAAAGTTAACTTTCTGCCGTATTCACCAAACTATAGGTAAGTGTATTGTCTTGTGTTACTGTTTAATGAGGATTGTATATACTAACACCGTTACTTTACATCCTTATTGTACTTTAAGAGCTTTATATAATAAGGTATGTTATTCAACAGTACTTAAGATTCAAAATTCCATAACACTTATGTTAAAATTTAATCTATATCCGGTGGAAAATTGAATCTTAAGGATTACATTTGTTTATGAGGAGCGTGAAGGTTTTATAGGTGCGTTATACTAGATAATAAATAAATAGCGGGCGACAAATACATCCCTTTTTCTATTAAATTTACAAATGTTTGCCATCGCAATTAAACGTATTTATATTATGAAATACAATTTTTTTCATTGGAATATTTATGAACAGATATTCTTCTGTAACTTCACCCAACATTGACGTAGAAATAAAAATATTTAACGATTTTAACCGATGTTTATATAAGATTTTAGTTATATGCCATGTTATGTTAAAAATTGATTAAAATACGTCAAAATACTTTCATTTAAACATTAAGAATTATTAATTAGGTATTTGGAAATGTGAGAACAAACACTTTTTTTCGTATTTTATACATTCGATCACATTACATCTACGTTTAAATAGGTAGGGTATTTTAAAATTTACCATTTACATACGTCTTAAGGTTATTATTTATAGACAGCGATAAGATTTTTTTTCTCCCAATGGAAACGAGAAGTTTCCATAAACTTTACAACAATGAAACAATTCATATAGACTTTGAGCCGATGAACGATTTATCTAAATGCATCAATTTGTTCATAAACTGAAATACTAACATCTTAATATCCTGTATTATTGGTGTGATTATAAATGAAGGGTTCACGGATCATTGCACTGAGGAGAAACCGTCCACCGGCTCTTAGACCAATAATTAATTAAATATGAGATACTCTTGAATCGTATCTGTAACTAGTTTTACGACTTTGGTCAATAAGGCATTAAGTATAAACTTTTAAAATATAAATTTACTTTAATTATTGTTCTCCTTAATTTTACACTTGATATCCAATACACATTTATCATAACAATATTTACAACGGCGTCATTAGAGTTTCAAATTCATACTCTCTGACCGTCCATCTTTGTTCATGAATATATTATTGTTCATTACAATATCAATAACGTATCCATAAAGTTATATATGTAACTCGGAGATTTGAGTACAGAGTACAAAATGATTATTGTATAATGTGACATTATAGTATTTTTATTACAGGAAGGCTGTTTGTCTATTCAAATGAAATGAAATGAAAATATACTTTATTGCACGCCATACAAAAAGAAAAAAAGAAATAAACAGACACACAGAAACGAAATAAGTGCCATAGGCAGCCTTATCGCTAATAAGCGATCTCTACCAGGCAACCTAGCACAAATCAGGAATAAAATATAAAGTTAGGCAAGGATTCAACTTAATGTCACTCGTTTGTAAATAAATATTAAGATTATTTTCGTTACATAGACGAATCGAATATTTGATTAAAAATCCAGTAAACCTCAAACCATTGTCTTTTATATACGTAAGCCGTATTTTATTTATATCTTGTGTAACAATTCGCAATTATGAATGGCATAAATACACAAAACACAAAATTGGAAATGGAATTGGAATTCCACTTGAACATCGTCAGTGATAAATACGTTATGCTATTCGATTCTGTAAAAAATGGTTATATTTATCAGAAAATGTTAATCGTCGTTTTTTTTCATCAACGGGTAGCTTGTCATTATGAAATCGTATACACTACTTCGTGTAATAGAAATACTATAGGAACAAGAGACGACCGTAAGAAACCTACGCATGCATATTAAGATATATCAATCGGAATATTTGGGGCAATTTGGAATTATTATCGCAAAGGTAGGCTAGAGAAAAGTTCTGGAATTTGCGCAGACCAAAGGAGAGGTTAAATTCTTGGTGTGCTTCTTGTGTAAAATATTTGCTTAATTTATAAAATGTTACGTTTCTAGTGCTCCAAAGTTTTTAGACCGCCCGTTTCGATGCATAGATTTTTCGACGACCGTCTCGCATTGAGAATAATTATCTATAACTATCTATCTACAGTATATTTACACAACTAGAAATATTAAGTTACTTTGGCAATAATTATTGTGGGGTCAGTCAGTGTGCATTGTAGGTCAAGAAAATTAGTAATTCTAATTACCATTTAACCGTTAAAAACTGACAGTAGACAGGTAAATAGGAACGACTTTGAACAATTCAAATAATACTTGTTGACTTTAGAAATGACCCCCCAAATAAATTACAAAGCAGAGTACACCATGAGTAAAATCAGACTCGTTATGTAGAATCATCACAAATTTCGTTATAAATCCCTAATAATTTATATGCCATAAAAGTTAAGGAAACAATTGTTTAACTAACGAGACAAGTACCAAAAATACATTTTAAAGGTATGTCGAATACGTATATATAGATACGTTACAGTTTAGCCAACCAATTCCTGACATTTAATATAATAATCAAATTATATATATCAGTATCTTTTACGTATTAAAAAATCTAAGTAATATATCGTATCTACACATTCTTTTGCAGTTCACAAATTTTGCCAATAGCATTCGACAAAGAATATGCCAATAGCATCAGGCGCTGCGCAAACGTTTTTTCTATAGACATGGGATGAGATATCTGCGCCCGGAAACAGTTATCGGTTTATACAGTATCGGTTTGCTACTTATGAACACTGGGTCAGTTTTACAATGAACTCTATATTTTGGGTGTCAAACAGACGTCTATAGTAAATAAATTCGTAGAATTGCAACATTTGTTTTCTACGGCCATTTTTTGTTGTATCTCTGGTGACGATGTATTCTCTCAAAGAGCAAAAGTACCAGGTTAAAACGAAAATACTGCAATTGCTTGCGCCGAACCCTTTTATTTGGCAATGCCTCTGTGTTCAATGGAAGCAACTGGACGCCAACTGCGCAAAAAGTGCACTACCCTAATTTCACATTTATTGCAGTAGGAACAAGAAAACGAAGTATTTAAAGGTAACGGACAGAAAAGTGTCTTTTGTTTGCGCAGCACCCGTAACTTTTGTACGATGTTTGGCAAATGGTAAGTTGTCTCCACAGTGGTTAGGGGTTTACCTTAGTTAGGGATGTTTCACACGTTAATCTGGAAGGCTTCGCGTGTCATCTTGGGGTCGCTGGCGAGGGCGTGGGCGCGCTTGCGGCGGGGGAGCCCCTCGCACTCGGTGTCGTCTGAAAACCGCGACGGAGGGTGGATGTGCTCGGTGTACGACGGGTAGTTCGATATACTGGATCGAGAAATATTTTGCTACTGTGTAATACCAGGAGTTATTTTGGTACTATATCTATAGCCAATTGTGTTACACTGTGTGAAATATTTTTCCAGTATTTCGAAATGGTACCTACGTATACGTGGTGCTATAAACGTAAAAGATTTTTCCAAAACATTTTTTTTATAATTTTTTCCAAAACATTAAAAAACAAAAGTGTACACTGTGTGCAGGAATATTTTTCCAGTATTTCGAATTGTGTAAAAGTACATTCTAAATAAACTTTAATATACCAGGGTGTTTTATATGTAGCGTTTGTAAAGTTGGCAAAATTTGTATAAAGTATGTATCGCATAGTCAAACTAACGTTTTGTGTGATATAGGTGGATGGAATTGATAAGAAAGCTAAAAATGAGACTTTGCTGGCGCATTTTTACCGCTCCATCTATTTTGCATATAGCTGAACTTGACTTTACTTTTAAATCTTAATCTACAGTTGCGTCAGATAAAGTATCACTTTAGAAAAGCACAAATCATTAGCAAGTCTACTTTGCTATAATCCGTAAAGCGTAAATCTTAAATATTGCTAGTCAATAGGAATATCTCAAGTACAAGTGGGAGGAAAACGGTGAATGCCGCATGATTGCATCATGAATATTTATACTTGGCGACTATTCCATAATCTTAAACCCATAATCACCTTCATCGATCTGATCTGAAGAATATCTATCTATCTTTTCGCAACTGGTCCAATTGATACCATTCCATTGCAGTTGCCATTTCATAATGCGCTGCAGAATTCATCCTCTTGAATAGTTTTTAAAGAATATTTTATATCATCTGGGTTGCTCTCGTTGAAGTGAAAAACATTTAGCGGATTATAGCAAAACAACCTTTTTATTGATGGTGCATCACGGAGTTCCACAAAATTACGCCTGCATCTATTCAACTTTAAGAAGCATAAACTACGACTTAAACTAGATACACAATTATTAACATTCGATATCTCAACGTACGTGTGAAATATATTTTAGGTGTATTTTCAAAGTGTGAATGGATTCACCTAAATGTGGTCTCGTCGTTATGGCTGCTGTAGCCACTTGAGGAGCGCACGTGACGCTTGCCGAGTGCGCCCGCCTTGCCCTTACGCGATGGAAACGCCTTCCGCACCACGCCACCTCCTGAGTCGCCGGATGACGACGATGACTCTTCCCGCTCAACACTTGGGTCTGTACAAAATTTTCTTAGATTTTTATATGTAATTTGTTTCATTTGACTTATTCATATCATCCGGCTCGAAGGACCAGCATTCATTTCGATTACTTCCAGTATATGAGTGCAGTTGTTTGATCAAATAGATAACAGTACTATTGGTTGATTTTATAAAACATAATGGGCTTTATTAATTTTAAAATAGAGTTTCAGATTTAGTATTGTTCAATACTTAAACATAAGCAGTACTGGCGGGGGTTACTATTAAGTACCGTTGGCATCTTAGAAACTTCCCTTATATTAAATACGGCAGCTCTAGTAGTGATTCCCCAAAGTTAGCAACAGTTAATGGAAATTTATACGACTGGGCAATTTTATTAAAATATTATTAAGTTTATTAATATATAATTAATATTAATTACAAGCAGTAGGATGCGCAGGACGCAACCTTGCGCCCGGCTCGCTGTCGGAATGAGGCGCGCTCGCGTCGTCACTCGCATCGTCCTCGTATTCTGTAATGGGCAGGTGCAGCGTTAGTATCTTCTTCACCTCCGAGTCCGTGGATCCCAAGTTGTCCGACTCTGTAACGTAACGACATCGATACTGTAAAGCAATGTTCAATATTTCGGGTCATGAAGCTGTGTTGATATCACGGAAACGACAATTCCGTAAGCCGATGTCTTTTGGCCCAAAATTTTGAAAAAATACCCCCAGTTTATGAAAAGCCAATCATTAATTGAATTATCAATTCAAGCTATTAATATCTAATCATTACAACAATTCAAATGTAAAAAGTGTGATTCGTTAATAATACTTTGTAGTCGATGTCTGTTATTAACTGTCAAGGGGATCATCAAGGGTTGTCAAACGCTTCTCAAGAGTTTTTGGTTCAATGAAGATTGGCGTTGGACATTAATTAACTTTTATCGCTACACAATTTTAAGTGCTAATTTAGATTAGTTGATTTATGTAGCCTTTCAGAAACTGAGGTTTAAGATACCACAATTGTACGTGTCTCATGTGCCATGCTCAAAATTAAAGGAGAAATAGCATTTAGAGTTACGGTTGCTGTCGTTTTTGTAATATCATTAACACAGCGAAAAAAGCACGTAAAGAGTGTCTGAGTAGAAAAAGATGTATGACGTGACTGTACTTTTTTGGTTAGAGTCAATGGAAATGTAACATCGACAACAAATGGATGAATGCTGAATATTTAAAGCTGAGGAAATGAAAGGTTACATTCAATAGTACTAGTTTATGGCAGTTATGAGAAGAAGATTTCTAGATATATATATGATGAAAAATTAAAGAGTAATAAGGATAATACAATACATTATGTGCATGCTTACCTTATTAATTACAACACCAGTTACGCTCCCATCAGGTTGCATAAAAGGCGATCATTTTGTCAAATTTAAATATCAATACTTATAACTTAAATGGGTTAAATTAAACTTAAGTTATAGAAGGTGCATCTACGTAAAATAAAACTAATGTACCTAACTACTTATAAACAAGCTTTATTCGACTTTTAATTATTTACGGAATGCGTACCTTGACTTTCAGAATGAGGATCTCTAAGTCTATTTCCTTTTCTTCGCACTTTTGTATATTCTGGTTCTTTACCCTGTGTAAAGATAACGTTCAATTTATTTTACATTCGGATTTAAGTGTGGAGTGATTATCAACAAGACAATGATTAAAATAAATGACAAAGTTTATAACATGAATGAGAAGAAACAAAAAAGTCAAGACGACGATAGATAAGAAAAAGATGATAGGCTCGAAAGCAATACCTTGAAGTACCCCAAATATTGTGGCACGTTTGTTCGATCTGGCACATTATGAAATTAAAGACCTACTTTATATTTGTCGTTTTGCTTGAGGTCGTGATAGACGAAGGAACCGCGCACGGAGTGGTAGGGCCCGCTATAAACGTTCCCGCTATAACTGCTTTCGCTGTAGGCGTTAGGCTTTGTTAACTGGAATGTTGCGTATGGGCAGATATCTTCGATATATTCTGTAACAAATAGGTATTACTTAGTCGGTTATCATGTACATATCTCTTGAATGGACTGGTGATAGATTTTATGGGAATGTATGTTTAAGTGTCTAGGAGAGTAGCGTACCATTGGAAGCATGTTTGTAATGATGTTGGGGTGCTGGATGTTGCGCTCGGGTAGCCAAGTATTGCTGATCGCGATTAACTTTGTTTTGCAGCTGAGCAACTGATGGCGATTCACCGACCCCGCTCTCTGGTTGTGCCGTTTCAGTTGGACCCGCTTCTGACGACAAGGAATCGTTATAATAAACCTAAACCGAATCAGATGGAAGCTCTAAGGGGTTTACAAAGACTTTTATTAGATAACCGCTTCACCTTAAAAATAAAAGAAATGGGTTTTTAAATTGGTGGTCGTAGAAGACCATCAAATAACAACATTCTTATAGATGATATTAATAAAATCTTGCAGAAGGTACTCACTATTTCGCCGTACGAGAAGTACAATCGCGACCAGCGCAGCTAAAACTAGAAGAGAAAGGGCTGCTGGCAATAAAACGCGAGCGCCACCGAACGATCTTGTGCCCGCTGCTGGTACTGCGGGGGATACTTCGCCTTCAAGCACTGTAATGGTAGAAATAGCTTTTATACTTAAGGAGCTTAATTTTGATGGATCAATATTGCTTTGTTCTTTTGCATTTTGCTTGCTTAGAAAATATTTATAAAAGTAATTATGCTTTAACTACGCTGTTAAAATAAATAAAATAAATCGCTTATATCCTAACACATACAGTGCTATAATGGATAAATTGTCTTGATTATTAAAAAAAAACAGTTTTATAATTAGATTATGACAAGTTTTCTATGAGAGATTTTTTGTTTTGTATTATTAAGAATAATTAAGAACTTATTAATAAGTATAATTATAAATAATTTTATTTAAGTGATAGTGTTACCTTATTATGTATATAAGGTAACATTATCACTAAAATAATATTATCAGCACTTATGACTTATAGCTGCCTCAGTGGTCTGAAGTTAAGGTGGCGTATTTATGTTCATAGATTACATGATTCTGAGTATTTCGGGGACCCAAGAAGGACTCTCCAAAAATTAATGATATTCAATCCAGCTAACTATCACTCAAATGTGTTAATGCTCAATAAATTCTTCTTTACTGGCTGGGGCATTAAAAGTCTGCGTTTGAGGATAATATAATTTATTCTACAATACATTTCATATCTTTGGATTTTTATTTTACTTACTGCCACTAAGCGAGTGGGTTGTGAAGTTGTAAAGTGCGAGCGCGTGTCCGGCGTTATTGTGAGCCGTGATCCGCAGCTGGTAATGTGTGGCGGGCGATAAGCCCGTAACGCTAAATACACGCTCCGTGGCTTGCACGCTGTTGGAGACAAGCCGCCACTAGAAATAACAGAACAGGATAGTTCGATTTTCATTTTAATGAGTAAAACTTTTGTGGTACATTCTAAAGTGGAAAAGAAAGAATATAAATCGCCAGTGTGGTCTTGAAATGGTCTTTTAAATCCGTATTCTCTTCTAGAAAACTCAGGATTCCTACTTCTAACTTAGTAGCGGCACGGCCAACAATAAATATACCAGCACACGTTGGTATATGTATTGTTGGCAATATTTCCCAGGGTCTTGTTAGTGACGTTCAAAAGCTGCGATATGTACGTCTCTTACGAGTACATCATCCCTTACAAGAGACGCTACTGCTGGAATAGGAATCTTTCCTATTCCAGTAGTAGTTACGATCTAGCCTAAGGTTTACCTTATTGCAGCATAGACTATAGGAATCAAAAAACAAATTTGTAGCAAAGTACGATTTTTCATAGCTATAAAATTGAATCATTCTTACTCACCTGGGATTGGCTGATCTCGCGGTACTCGATGACGAAGTATAAAATTCCGCATCCACCGTCACCCCATGAATCGAGCCATACGGTGACAGTTGTTGTGTTTAGCGTTATCATTTGTGAGTGTTTCGGTTTTACAGGCACTGGACAGAAAAGGTTTCATAACGATACGCGCGATTTAAGTTGACTGGACTGAAGTGCGCATAAATGCACATTTTTACATGATACATGCGCAAACGTCTCGCTTAATCAACTTTAATTCTGCCAATTAATATTGTAAAATATATTGCAATTTCTTATAGTATACCTATATTCTGCAAATGAAGGTAGGTCCTTTTAAAAAAGTAGTTCTTTACCTGTGCCTTTAGTATAGGCATGCACTATATCACAGGGTAGTCCTGTACCGATGCGGTTGAAAGCGGTAATGTAAAGCTGGTAGCGGGTTCCACACCAAAGATTTGGAAGCACGTGCTCTGATGTACCGGCCTCTACTTGCAGTTCCTCCCAGTCTCCGTGCTCACGCTTGTAGTTAATTACGTAACCTGAAAAATTTACATGTCTTTACAAAAGGCTCATGGAAAACAATGACAGAGTAGGAGTGTACCACCTTCTTAAAGATGTCTGTTTTAAACCTTGCTTAGTTGTATATTAAAGAAAACTACTTTACCTAAAATAGGGCTGCCACCATCACCCTGATCGCTCCACTGCAAATGTAAGGAATCAGCGTATGAATCCACTACCGCCAGAACTGGCGGTTGAGGTGGCACTTTGACCTCTACACCGTATGTAACTTCGTCGCGCCCGTGAGCGTTTTCTACCAGACAGGTGTAGTTTCCACTATCTGCGTATTGTGTCATGCTGAAGAAAGATAATATAGATGAAGTATATACTTTAAACCAAACCGAAATTAAATTGATCAGATCAGACGTACCTAGTAAAAGATTATAGTATGTGTCAGGTAAAGAGAAAATTATTTGAATAAAATGGTCCCATTAATGAAAACTCGCGGCTCACCTGATTATGAGAGTACCATCGAGTGAAACATTTTTTCTCAACGTGGATTCCAAAAGTGCACCATTCATACTCCATGTCGTGGAAGGTGTTGGAATACCAACTTTGTTGCATGCCAGTGAAATGTTCTCTTTCCAAGGTGTTACAATACTTCGGCTAAATGACGTTATTCGAGCTGGTACTGAAATAATGCAGTGGATTTCATGAATAAACTTTTCAATTAGAACCAAAATCTCGATGGACTTATTCCTAGAAGTTGCATAGTTATATATATTTCTTATGTAATATTGATGATCATATACCAGAATCAGAGGGTAGAACAGTAACAACTCTCGTAGCATCTCCTTCGCCAAGACGCGTAGAAGCTGATACCCAGAATTGGTGAGTAGCTCGTGGTGGAGATCTAGCCGTATCATGTGATAAGGTACTTGGTGAGAGCATGCGTTTGTGGGTGCCTTCCTGAAAATTATCAGTTCATGACTGCAGATATAAAAATATTAAAATGAGCGGAAGAATAACATATAAAATCTGTATTATCAATAATTTAACTGAGTGAAAATAAATGTTTGGAATCCCGATCCCTTAACAAGGTAAGCTCGTATCCATATACCGATCGCAATATACAAGTTTATTTAACAAGTGTGTTCTAAGACATTACCTATCTAAATGCACATCACTTATACTTTAGGGAAATAACTATGAAGATACATTTAATTTTCACTGTAAAACCAAAAAATTACAATCCACAACCACACCGTATTATATTTAATGAAAATTTTGTACCATTATTAATCTCAGGAATACTGTAATACCTGATCGTATAGAACCTCCTTTCTAAAGAGCATTGTGCATACTTACTTCCCTTCCATCTTCAATAACACTCATATAAAGAGTGTATCCAACCAAGACACCATTTGGAGAAGCAGGCGGGAGCCATGATACCAAAATTTTGTTTCGTGATGACACTACCGCCTTTATATCCGCTGGTGCCGATGGTACTGCAATTAAGGATATGTTAAATAAGATGTTTTCTAACGACAAATATATTGAAGGTAGTTTTAAAAAGTTAGAATAATGTATACCATCTTCCTCGGTATGGCAGTATACGGGAGCCGCCCGCACACCATCGCCCGCAGCAGTAAACGCGCATACAGTCACAGAGTAGTTTGTGTAGCGCCGAAGTCCTGATAGCGTTGTGTGCAATCCTGATATTTGCTTAGTTACCGCTTCTTCGCTTCCTACAAAAATCAACGGGACTATTATTCAATTTTGGATAGTTACAGGAATATTAGGAAGGATCGGCGAACTAGACCTTTTATGGAACAGATGACGTAAGTAACGTCATATCGAAAATGAAGATTTATTTATTTATCTCCTCTTATTCTAGCTTAACAGGATAAAAACCTAATTTACTAGAGTAGCCTAATATAAAAGTATATATAAATTATATATATATATATATAAAATATATATATATATATATATATATATATATATATATATATATATACTTTATATATATATATATAAAATGCCTAAATTTAAATATTCTGGTAACATATCATTACAACTGAATAGGTCCAGCCTCTCTGCGACATCGTTCAGAGTGATAAGATGAAACGTAATAGTGTGAACTTACCATACCAGTCGGTGACTGGGGCATAAGTAACTCTATATCCTTGCAACACCCCATTACGTCCACGCATTGGTGGTGGTTCCCAAGAAACACGAACTGATTGCGAGCTTAATGCCGTACACTGTAGCGATCCAGGCGGCAGGCTGGGTACTGGAAAAATTATAAATATGGAATGTAGCTATTATTATTAAGTAAAGTATGACAGAGTTTTTTTTTTCAAGTTTTTATTAGTTCGCAAAACTCCCAAAAATTGCATATTCGTACTTCATTACAATACAAGAATATCTTAATGTACAATATTGACTTCTTGATGCGAACATAGCATGCACAAAATGGGGTACTGAGTTCTGAGAAAAGTAGACTTGCCATCTTCCATGGTAGTTACAGTGGTAGGCGGTGAAGCAGGACCCGCGCCTCGGCTGTTGTAAGCTTGAACTACGATGGCGTAGGCCGCGTGTTTCTGAAGACCTGACAACGTAGTACGAGCTCGCGCCACTCCTGTACCCTCGACAGTTCTTACGGTGTACGAAGTCCCACCTGGACCGCTTGCGCTGAGGACCGTGCTGTTACTATTTAGCTGTAGAATAAAATTTTATTACATTATTGACTGTATTACTGTAATAAGATACTGCCTACATAGATGCTTTATACATATATTTTTTTAATATTAGGTTTGAGTCATAAATTATTTTCCAGATTGTTTTTAAAATTCAAATTCAAATAATCTTTATTCAAATAGTCATTTAAAAGGCACTTTATAATAATTAATTAACATAGTAAATAATTTACATAGTAGTGATTAAATGGTGATAACTACATTCGTAAACTTAAAATTAAAGCTATGAGGGTGCCAAATGCGCCCTGGTCTGAGACACACAAACCCACAACAAACTTAGTCGGGTCTTTTTTTTGTTATCACCATCTCACATTATCAATAATAAATTATAGTAACTCTGGAGATAGAGCAATTCACACCCAAGCATTTTTATCGTTTAAATAATCCTTAAAATGGTAATATGATTTTTCTATAAGCTTTCGTTTTATAAAAACTTTGAACTTATTGATAGACATCTCCAAGATAGGTAATTTATTATAAAAAAAAAGACGGGTTGCACTCCGGGAGTGCCGGCAGAAGTGAAAACTTGATTATTAACGTTGATCATGTTGGATATTTTGGAATGGTTAGGGAATAATTTTGCACCAATTGCTTTATCAGTATAAAAGTACTATCATTTATGTGGTAGAATATAATATTCATTTATTGCGCTATCGTACACAAACATGACAATTTATATTACATTAAAAATTTAACACTTTAAAACTATTACAATTATTTTACATTAAAAAGTTTATCTCTCCAAAAAATCAACTTTCATCCATAATTTCAACGACTTTTTCACCATCATCATTACCAGAACTATCCATGGATGCGCGTGGCACGCTGTAACATACACGAACATTCGCGCAAGCGCCCTGCGCTGCCTAAACGAAACAGTAGGCCCAGGCATACATTTTCGCCGCGCCGTAGAGAGGGGATAGCTGTCTACTCTCCATCCGTCTTACGCTTTTTCGATCAGGTCACGTGTCCTGACGCGAGTTTAAGATTTTATACCCATTACAGAAAAAGTGCTCAACGCCGCTAAAGAAGTTTTCACTTCAAAAAATACAATTTCCTTTGAATGAGTTACTAATTTTGTGCAGCCTACTAAACAGTACTACAAGTTTACTTTTACTTCTAATGTTCAGTGCGTTACAGTCCATTTTTTTCGTGAATTTATCAATATTTTTATGAACGTACATTAAATTTTCATTTTATTACATTACTACTATTTTATTTATTATAACTATTGTATGAATTGCGATATCGCCAAAATGCAATCGTGATTAATATTCTTGGAAAATAACTGTAAATATTTAAACTCATCACTAGTATTATATGCTCGTTCCGTTCCGCATATAGTTCGTAACGTTTGTCTATTTTTACTCGTTATTTTTTATTTACGGAAAAAGTTAACTTACTTCTTGAAACCCCACATAATATCCCAAAATGTTTCCGTTCCATAAATCCCGCTGTGGTGGATCCCAACTAACTGTTAATTCAGTTGAACTCTTGGCTTCCACCCGTACGTCTAATGGCGGACCACTTGGCACTGGAAATTAACAAGTATTCTTCTTATATATTTGTTTTACGAATCATGATAGATGAGTTCCGTGAAAGGTAAATATTACCTTCTTCTGTTGTAGTGACTTGTACTAGTTGGCTGGGTTCGCTCTGTCCCAGACGGTTTTCAGCAATTATTCTTAAATGATAAGAGGTGGCAGGTTGAAGGTTTTGGACGCTAGCTGATGTGACACTTCCAGGTACTATGACCTTTTGCGGCGTTGTTGGCCACGGTTCTGGAATTATACCAAATGCTTGAAGCGTTAAGGAGTTTATAACGAGAATGAAACTATTTGTTCTAAAGCTGCAAAAAACCTTACCCGGGGCCTCCTTATACTGAACTATATAGTTGATGATTGGACTGTTCCCCGCGTACGGCTGGGTCCAGGATATTTGTATCGAGCGTGACTGTTGGTCTATTATTCGTATGTTTTTTGGCATTTCCGGAACCTGAGGAGTTTTCAAAGGGTTGCTTTTATTAGACAAACACTGCCGAAAAAGACATGTCGCCAAGCGATTTTGCGTTCCGGCACGATGTCGTGTAGAAACCAATTAGGATTATAAGTTTACCATACCCCTAACAGGTTAGCCCGCATCTTAGACCGCATCATCACTTACCATCTGGTGAGATGCAGTCAAGGGTTAACTTGTCGTGAAAAAAAAAAAAAGATTCGTTACGGTTATAATCAAATCGTCGTGATCAACCCTTTACCGGCTCACTACAGAGCACAGGTCTCCTCTCAATATGAGAAGGGTTTGGCCATAGTCCACCACGCTGGCCACGTCCAGATTGGCAGACTTCACACGCCTTAGAGAACATTATGGAGAACTCTCAGGCGTGCAGGTTTCCTCACGATGTTTTCCTTCATCATTGAAGCAAGTGATATTAAATTTTGATTAAAAACGCACATAACTCCAAAAAGTTATAGGTGCGTGCCCGGATTCGAACCGCCGACCTCTGATTAGGAGGCTGACGCCCTAACCACTAGGCTATCACCGCTTCACTAACCAAATATTAAGTTATAATCAATTATTTACCTCTTGTACCACGAGGTGTATGAGCATCTCATCCTGCCCATATGCGTTAGACGCGCGACATGTTAGAGCACCCGTATCTTGGCGATATGTCTGCAGTATACTTAATTCTGACACTAGGCCATCATCAAGAACTTGTTCTCGGATCGTGTATCTGAAACAAAAAACGGTGCAAAATTTGTGTTGGTGTTTATATAGTTTTGTTGTTAGGTATTTAGTTTTGACTTATTGATTATGTTGTAGTAGTTAATTTTTAGTAGTTAGCTGAAGTGGCAGTGGCCGGTCATATCTGTCGCAGAACCGACGGCCGTTGGGGCAGACGTGTTCTGGAGTGGAGCGTACCGGTAAGCGCAGCGTAGGACGACCACCTGCTCGCTGGACCGACGACCTGAAGAGGATCGCTGGTGGCGGGTGGATGAGGAAGGCGGAGGACCGTGTGTGGTGGCGCGCTCTCGAAAAGGCCTATGTCCAGCAGTGGACGTCTATAGGCTGATTGATTGATTGATTGAGTTAATTTTTACCTTTGATCTAAGTGATGAGCTATGGTGTGGTGGTGAGGACTTCGCCAGCTTACTTCCAAAGGAGCGTCACCAGATGCTGCGCACTGCAAATGAGCAGCTTCCCCGGCAGTCACCTGTACCGTTTTGCTTTTCATAGGAAACCTGGCTGGTGCTGCAAATATTATCCACTAGTTAGTTAACATAATAAGAAACTGTATATCTATACAAATAAATAAAATTGGAGTGTCTGTTTGTAATATTGAAATAACCGTTTTTTACTACATGCGTATGAATATGTATACGGTACATACACCAAAATAACATTTTTTACAATTTTTGTCTGTCTGTCTGTTTGTTCCGGCTAATCTCTGAAATGGCTGGACCGATTTTTACGGGACTTTTATTGGCAGGTAGCTGATGTAATAAGGAGTAACTTAGGATATTTTGATTTTAGAAAAATAAAGTAATGTTGCAATGTCCAAGTACGGTCGAGTACCACGCGCATGCCAGCACTTCTCCGATCAACGAATTAATATCACAAAGGGTGCCGTTAACTTTTTTGATAAATTCCACGTCGACGAAGTCGCGGGTACAGCTAGTTAATATATAATAATATACAACAAGAAGAGAAAAACTTTATTTAGCGTGTAAACAAACTTTAACAATTTGTTAATCATAAAATACAATAGTATCCAGTAAGCTGAAATAAATTGGCAGAATACAATTTCGCCTGGAAGCTTTACTAACTTAAATGTTTACAAACTGGCCGGAACGTGACCATACCAAGTTAGCAGTGAAACTCTTTGCGAGTGCCGAGGCATCTAGAAACTTGTTAGTTTAGCATAAACCGACCCCTTGTTTCGCTTCGGGTCCGCGAATAATCCTTGCTATTTACCGTAGTTGTTTATGATTCAACCCTCGTAAAACGAAACGCTATTGTTAAAAAATCTAACCGTAGTTTTTCTTACGTATATTTTTTGAAGAACACAAAAAAACGTGTAAGTGAATTTCTTGTACTTTTCTTTTCAAATTTCTGAAATGTCTCGTTACTTTGATTCAAACCTACAACTCCATTTTATTTTAAGGCAGAAGACGTATTGCAATGTCGGTATGTCTATTGAGCGCTCTCTGCACAGACGCGGTCGCCCCCAGAGTTCCGAGCGTTTCAATTGAAAATACTTCTTTGTTGCATTTCCAATTTGCCTATTCTTACTCCAAGTAGGTAGCATATTGAGCATGGCTATTATGTTTCGTCTAGCCATTTGTTACGCTTTTAGCATGTTATTTAGTTTCGAATGTCTTGTCAATTACCCAATACCCATCAAATCATTTACCCAATTATCAAATACCCATTCAAGTGCAGATACCTAATTGTTGTGTTGAGTGTGGGTATGAGTAAAATCTGCTGGCAATAAAAAAATACGGTTAACGGACTATCAATGGCAAAATCAATAATATAGTTATGATATTTAAAAAATATTTTATTTATTTATTTTTTATTGGATCATTAAACTAGTCACAATCTATATAAAAACAACAAAAAAACATTTCAGAAGAACAAACACAAGATAGTGACTTTTTTGAAATGACCACAATGCTGTGGTCATTTCGAAAAAGCAACCTTAAAATTAACCTTACATCTAAATAATTCAATTTATACCTACAATGCAGTAATGGACAGTCTTACTTGGCTTTTTAAAGGAGGCCACAGAACTGCATGATTTATTTCAATGCAGTGATGTACCTATACAGTTAATTAAACGTATGGGTACGTTAGGAAAGTAAAGAACAACACACACGCTAAAATAGAATATCAAAGTGTTAAATTGATAATAAATAAAGTTTTATGTATAAAAAGTCGAAGCGAAAACTCATGAAGTACTATTACTTATTTAAACGGTTAGAAGTACAATAAATGTGGTTTTAATGTAATTACATCCAATTTGGTTACAAATCTTTTAATAATCCCCAACAGTAGATAGCTAGACTCACGATTTTCTCGCTTTTGCTAATACACATTCCAATATTGGCTAAACAAACTCCTGCACGGAGTTGAACAAGCAGCAATCTACTGCATTGTTTAGCTATAGAAGAAGTTTTACTATAATTTTTATATATGTTCATTTAGTGTACACGTATTCACACGTATCGGAATTTCACTTATAAATGTGTCTGGTCTCAGTCATTTTGTCGGAAACCGTTTTCTCGTTTTTAATAACGAATACATGGTATCAGATCAGATGTTTCATCATCATCATCATTAACAACCGATTGACGTCCACTGCTGGACATAGGTCTTGTGTAGGGAGTTCCAATGCTCACGGT
Source organism: Lasiommata megera (assembly GCA_928268935.1). Lineage (NCBI taxonomy): Eukaryota > Metazoa > Arthropoda > Insecta > Lepidoptera > Nymphalidae > Lasiommata > Lasiommata megera. The sequence goes on from OV743326.1 coordinate 11,288,255, forward strand.
CTTGAGCCGCTTGCTTCCAGCGGCTCCCTGCGACTCGTCTGATGTCATCTGTCCACCTAGTTGGGGGTCGACCAACGCTACGTTTACCGGTGCGGGGTCGCCATTCCAGCACTTTGCGACCCTAACGTCCATCGGTTCTGCGAGCTATCTGCCCCGCCCATTGACACTTCAACTTCTGTCTATGTCCGTAACTCTGGTTATTCTACGGATCTCCTCATTTCTGATATGATCACGTAGAGATACTCCTAGCATAGCTCTCTCCATCGCCCTGAGTGACTCTGAGCCTATCAGATGTTTATTTTAATCTATATTTTTTTAAGTACATACTTCTCTCATATAATGTTTAAAATTATGTATAATATTGACTTTTGTTACTAACTATCGCTATATTGTATGAACCCTAGATATATCGTTCCTATATATAAATAATATTTATTGATTAATGTTTTTCTAAGGACAAGATATTTCTTCGTCTTAATAAGTATGTATGTATTAGGAGTTTAATATTGGAGTAAGAATTTTGTAAGCCTCACGCCTGAAACTGAGGCAAAATAACCCACATTGAATATAGAACGGAAAACGTACTGACAGTTTGTGAAACGTCACCTTTCTTATGGATGAAGATATTTTTGTCCCGCAAAGCTAATATCGCGAAACACAAACACGTGCGCGGAGCTATTCTGGCTGAAGCCAACTGTCTAGTTTTCCAATAAAGACCAGGCCACGTGTATAAAGGCAAACTTTATTGAATTTTCTGCTCAGCTAGGTCTTCAGTCACCAACGAATGAACGTTCATTTTTAACACGCTTTTATTAGCTTCACCTGTATGTATGTATGTTTGTTTGTTTGTTTGTTTCTTTGTTTGTAACCGACTCCTTTGAGCTCGATTTTGCCCTACTTTGAACGATCAGATTTGATTCAAACTTTGCACACCTGTCAAAGGTCGATGACAATGCAATAATCCGATCAAAATATCCGATTATCCTAATTAGATTCGCCAGGATTAATTAATTTCTTTCCGCATCCTTTGCATGCGAGTAAGAGAGACAGAGCTAGTGCGCGAACTACGCATGCGTGCAGTAGCGTGTTTTTTTAGTTTTTTAAACTATTATTTTTATTATTACAATAGGATTTTTTTTTTATCGATGTTACAATTTACATGAAGTTTTTCCTGTGCTTACGAGTGTAAATACGTATTATCTGATTAGAAAAACATTTTTTTTTTATTTGTCTATTTTATCGTTTGTATGTTTTCTTATATTGTAAATAAAACGCGAAACAATCTTGAGGAAAAGACTGACTCCTGATAATATTACGGAAATACAAGATTGTATTTTTTATTTGCGGATCTTGCACGATAGATTTTTAGCGAAACACATTTATCCAAGAGGAAAAGATTACAAAGTAAGAGATAACAAATCTAATATATGATGTGGATGCCTTTTATTGAAATTATGATATTTCCAAATTGCTAATTGATTAAACTAAGCAGTTAACTGCGGTGTCATTAAAATTATGACTCCTGTTTCGTCCGATGTAATTAGAAGTTCTTACAATATTATATGTGATAGCCTAGTGGTTAGGACGTCAGCCTCCTAACCAGAGGTCGGGGAACGATCCCGGGCACGCACCTCTAACTTTTCGGAGTAATGTGTGTTTTTAAGTAACCATATATAAGTATAAGTATATATAACATAGTGAGGAAACCTGTACGCTTGAGATTTCTCCATAATGTTCTCAAAGGCGTGTGAATTCTGCCGATCCGCACATGGTCAGCGTGTTGGACTATGGCCAAACCCTTCTCATATTGAGAGGGGATTCATGCTTTGTAGTGAGCCGGCAATGGGTTGATCACGATGATGTTGATGAAGACAAAATTAACTCGTATATTATAAGGTGTAACTACAAACAACGTTTGCGATAGCGATCGCGATCGAAAAATGGTAATATTATAAGTCTATAGGTGGCAGCTTACAGATTCGTTACTTTAATCAGGCATTAGGTTTTATAGTTCCTAGTATATGACGTAGTTTATTTATCACCAAAACAATTAATAGAATATAATAGAATTTGGAAAAAAGATAGGCCATGTCATGGATTCACAAATGGTTTCTGACTAAGGGATATAAGGTACAAATACTGTGCAAGTGGATATATTGGAATAACTTACCATTAACTTTTAAAAATACAAGCTTGCTGAGCCCTGCTCCTATATCATTTCTTGCCTCGCATAAGTAATGCCCCTCGCTATCCTTTGCCACTCTTTCGAAGACCAGCGATCCATTATCCAATACACGAGAGCTTCCTTCAAACATGAAGTCCTTGTATTCACCGGGTGTGTTGCCTGATGCATAAAATGAAAATGATAAACTAATCAATAAATAAATCATAATCTTTATTCAGATAGTCCTTTAAAGGCACTTATGACGCGTCAATATTTTACATAGTAGTGAGTGATAACTACATTCGTAAATTTAAAACTAAAGCTATGAGGGTTCCAAAAGCGCCCTGGCCTAAGAAGAAGCCCACAGTAAACTTAGCCAGGTAAATTTTCTATTTGTTATCATCATTTCACATGCCAATTAAAATTATTTAAGAGCTATCTTATTAGAGCAATATTTACACTATAGAAGGACTTTTCTACAAGCTTATTACATAAACTTTGAACATATTGAGAGACACCCCAGAAATATAATATCATCTGAGAATAAAGAAAAATATAATTTTCTGAGTAAATAACTAAGTTATAATGTTTTGAAAAGTTAAACTTGCCGACAGCTTTTTTCCAAGTGATATTGGGTTTCGGGTAGCCATCCGCCTGGCACTGTAGCGTCACGTCTTGGCCAGCTGCAATGGCCACGTCATTGGGTTCGAGACGCCATCGAGGGGGTACTGTGAAAATTATTATTAGTAAAGTTCTACGTATATTGGTTTGCCTGAGTCCCAAGATGTTATTGGCTTTCGAAGGCAATGGATACAATTTTAATAATTTATATCTAAAAATATTCATCCAAACGCAAACGTTCCATCTTCAGTTCCACTTGACCTAAATTATGGTTATCGAGCGAATATCTAAAAATTACTTCTTAAAACACCCAATATTGCTACATAGGTTTCCCTACAATATTCGAAGAGTTCAGATTCATAATCAGATCCTGATATGATAACAATGGGACCAACCAGGAAAAATGTAACCAAAAAATATCAGATAAGTTTCTAGATGATTGAATTAGAAACACTTCCTTAGTTTATAGGCAAAATTTATTAAAATTATGCGTATTATTACCATTGACAGTGAGCGGAACTGTAAAACGTTCAGATCCTGCAACGTTCGAAGCTATGCACGTATAATTTCCACTGTGCAGCGACGTTATATGTTCTATCACAAGCGAAGCGCTGTACTCGTCCATCCGTCTAGTTATAATACCGCTCGGTGCATACGGCGATGACGTCACCGGCTGGCCATTTTTCTCCCATCGGAATGCAATCGGCAAATCGCCTTCCAATATCTGACAGGAAATAGCCGCTCTCATACCCTCCCTCAGTAAATTCGTCAGCGGCTGGATAGGCAATATCTTCGGTTGCACTGCAAAGGGGCAAAAACGTTCATGGTACGGAAGTGAACATTTTATAGACGTGTTCAGTTAATTACAAATTATCATTTGTTCCTTTTATGAACGTACGAACATTTTACGTTGTAGTATTTTAAGCAAAAACTTTTGGCAACCGCAAAACAACATTCTTGCCTCGTTTCTTTTTTACGTTTAATTAGTGCAAAATCTTTGGCTACCGTTTAGGAATTCTTAAGTAGAGGCTGCGGCCCGGCGTTAATCTTTTTTCTTTGTTTTTATTTCATGAACTTATTTACCATGAAAAGTTTCGTGGATGCCAGGGGAATTGTAATCGCGCTGTGTTGAATTAATTTCTTGAAGGAAGCATTTTGAAAATCTGGAGTTTTTAAACATAACTGACGCAACGTTTTACTTGTGTTTAGTTTGTGTGTGCTTAATTCTAATATGAAATTAGAAATTAATTATAATATAAATAAATGATTTGAAAAAAAGAATTATTCGCCATTTAATTTTTTTTATGATGCTTTAAATCTCGCTGAGTAAATTGGAAAAGTTAATGTAAAAAAACGGCTAATGTTTGTAATCGGGTTCCAGAATGTAGAATGTAACTTTTCTATTAGCTTTTGATGTATGGTTATAGTTGGAAAAGTTCTCTGGCAATGTGCCCCTGTAATAATGAGTGTAATGTTGCAATATATAACCACGAAAAGAAATATATAGCTGGCAATATATTAGTTGTTATGACTGTAAGCTTTCAATGTCAAACTAAAAAAAATTGTGAACGTTTAGCAACTCCGTTATGTCTGAACTATTTTATGCAACTTCTAGCTTAGTAATTGACTTACCTAAGATCTGGACTTCGACATCCCGTCGCGCGATATGGCGTTGCCGATTAGAAGCCTGGCAGGTATAAGTGCCAGCATCTTCCCCCCTTTGAGTCTGCTCCACGATCAGAGTCCCGTTTGGAAACATTTTCTGTCTTCGGTTCAAAGGCAAAGTTTGGCCATCTATTAACAAGAAGACGTTTTATTATTTACCGTACTAGCTAAGTAAAATTAGCTATTGGTAATACAAAAATATTCACATGAAACCCTTTCTGTAATACGATGAGAGGGATATTCAGTGTTGGGATGTCAAAAGGCTATGATATTACAATATCGAAAACATCTTAACCCACTTGAAACTAAAATAGAACAACTCTCGCCCACAACACTCAACCTTCGACCACAGATCAAAGGGATATAAAGAAAATATCAGGAGCGTAAAATCCCCAGTCAGTTTAACAGAATTACCGAGTAAGATCAAATTAAGACTCGCTGGTCACTCCCCCGTAATTTTCCGTTTCCTTTGCGACCCTTGTCAACAACGATCTTATCTTTTCATGGAGATCTCATTAAGCCGGAATCTTTAAATGGCTTTATTATTTCTCATCTGAGCACTTCGTTTGCAACTATTCAATGTACATTTTTATTATTCAGATTTTTCAAATGGAAGTGTATAATTTAAAACAATACGACTTCAGCGAGTAAGACGTATATCTATTATCATCATCATCATCATCATGATCAACCCATTACCGGCTCACTAGAGAGCACGAGTCTCCTCTCAATATGAGAAGGGTTTCGCCATAGTCCAACACGCTGGCCGTGTGCGGATTGGCAGACTTCACACGACATTGAGAACATTATGGAGAACTCTCAGGCGTGCAGGTTTCCTCACGATGTTTTCCTTCACCGTTGAAGCAAGTGATATTTGATTTTTTTTAAAACGCACATAACTCCGAAAAGTTAGAGGTGCGTGCCCGGATACGAACCGCCGACCTCTGATTAGGAGGCTGACGCCCTAACCACTGGGCTATCACCGCTTCTAATCTAATCTAATTACTCCTATTATTAATAAATAATGATTTATAATCAGTTGAATGTACAATGGTATTATTTAATAAGCCCGCGTGTACAAAAAGGCTTTGAAACTTTAATATTGTTGAAAATTTGTATCGAAATAATATCTCCCCCTTTTTTAATATTAAAAGTTATTTAGCAAAAAGCGGACTGGATAGCGCGTCATATTTCAACAAATCTTTTATAACACCAACCCAACGGATGGTGGAAAAATGTATCTGAATTAAATATTTTTTAACTCTCTAGACGAAGATGCGTATATTTTATTTCATTCAAAATCAAATTTAAAAACTTATTTTAGAGTTTTGGGCTATAATAAAGATGCGTATGAAATTAAATGTAATCTAGGCTGTTAGGTCACAATAAGACGTTTGTAGAAAATGTCAACAATCCTCCATAACGTTGACGTCACAGAAGCTTTCATGACATTCTTTGTGTATTTTTGCCTTCGCTTACTTGCCCCAGTTTCCTTAACGACCTGTTGCTATGAGAAAGTTACTCTCCCTCGAGTTTAATTCGATACTCTTTCACTAAAGTGTCCTTTCAAACGCTTGGTTAAATCGGAGATATATTTGATTCCTGCATTTTATTCTAAGTGTTGTCGAATTTTCTCGTCACTTGCCGTGCCTGTTTTGGTCTACTGGGTTTGACGGTTCCTAAACGTTGTAATGTTTTTTTTTTTGCTCAAATTTGCAAAAGTTACACGTATACTAATTTTAACCGTAGTCTATTTCATCAATAAAAAGACAGGTATCTAAAGATAGGAATTTTGACACAAAGGTAAAAGCCTATTAGAAATAACGATAAATAAGGCGCCAATTCATCACAAAGTAATGAGACGAACCGAATAAAAATGTATCCATTTCATTAGATAATAAGACGATTAAAATATTGCACTGGGACATTAATTTGTGCTATCTATCAACTACCATCCTCAAATATGTCTTTAAGCTGTAAGCTGTGATAGCCTAGTAAGCTGGGATAGATAGATGTGTGACTAATGGTTAGGACGTCCATTTTCTAATCGGAGGTCGGCATTTCGATCCCGGGTACGCATCTCTAACTTTTCGGAGTTATCTGCGTTCTTAAGCAATTAAAATATCAAATGCTTCAACGGTGAAGAAAAACATCGTGAGGAAACCTGCTTGCCTGAGAGTTCTCCATAAGGTTCTGAAAGGCGCGTGAAGTCTACCAACCCGCACAAACCAGCGTGGGGGACTAAGGCAAAACCCTTCTCATATTGAGTGGAGACCCGTGCTCTGTAGTGAGCCGGCAATGGGTTGATTATAATAATAAAAAATAATGTCTTAGTACGTTAGTAAGTAAGTATTACATTACATACAAGTATGCTTATATTATACCATATTCTGCACAGCCAGATTATGTTCACTGTGGGGGAAATAAACCTGGTAACTTACCTCTTTCCCATGTGATCGATTCAATAGGATATCCCGCAACCGGACACTTGATGTTCAAATCGCTGCCTGCAACTGCTGTCACTTTGGGCATTTCCCTGATATACGGAAGTCCGTAAACATTTACTCTGGCTGCATGAAGTGCTCGCCCCGCAGAGTTACTGGCTACACATGCGTATTCCCCGCCGTCTTGCTCTGTCACTCTGCTGATATTGAGATGGCTGACAACGTCGTCCTGAAGTGTAACGTGCTGGCCAACGACGAATCTGAATAAAGAGTTAATAGTTACAATAAAGTGGTGAAAGCCTCGTGATTGAAGCGGTTATAGCCTAGTGGTTAGGGCGTCAGCCTCCTAATCAGAGGTCGGCGGTTCGAATCCAGGCACGCACGTCTAACTTTTTGGGGTTATGTGCGTTATAAAAAATTATAATATCACTTGCTTCACGGTGAAGGATAACATTGTGAGGAAACCTGCACGCCCGTGCTAAGGCTCGCAACCCTCAGTACTCCCCCGAGCTACACGCTCCTCTCCGAAAGAGGAGACCTTAACATATCCTTCATGATCCTGACCATAAGATGACTACTACAACATACACGTACCACCTACCCGCTATCTTACGTCATCCGGACGTGGGCTCCATCCACGGCTTGGAGACGTACGAACCACTCACCGTCCGACCCCCCCGTTATCCCAAACGTCGCCTAAGCTGAGGTTCGTCCTCAAAGGAGGCGCCTTTAGGCAGACGTTCCCTTAGTTTCTACGAGCCCTAGGGCTCAAAATTTCTTCTGGCAAAGCTTCTTTCCGAAGCTCGCCAAACAGCCCGGTTACGCTGTGGCAACCAATAGGGTTAGCACAGCTAATAGACAGTCCGAAAAAAAGAAAAAAAAAGACCCTCAGTAATGAGGATCACGATGTATAAATCGCTCTATTATCTATTTGAAAATTATAACAGTTACTCTGCTTACCTAGAATTTGTAGGAATGGGAAATCCATCCAACAGCCATGTGAATTGTGGTGGCGGATGTCCCATAGCGACACACTTGAGTGAAACACTTGGTCCTGGCTGTAGAGTCTGCTCCGAGAACCAGTATACTAGTTCTGGTTTGGATTCTGCGTAAAAATACCTTATATTAGTTATAACTACGACGAACTCCGTGGCGTAGCGCGTGCACTCTTACATTTTAAAATTGGAGGTCTGAATCTGGTCTGGTGGGAGGCTTCGGCCGTGGCTAGTTACCAACACCACAAAGACGTGTCGCAAAGCGGATTAGCGTTCCGGCACGATGTCGCGTAGAAAATGTTTAGATGTATGGGTTTACCATATTCCTAACAAATTAGCACGTTACCATCTTAGATTGCATCATCACTTGCACCAGCTGAGATTGCCTTCAAGGGCTTGCAACTTCTAGTGGATAAAAAAAAAAACTAGGTAGTTAGTTACCTAAAGCACTTTCCATTAGGTATACCTTATTCTCGTAATTCATTATAATTGTATACCCAACGGGCAACACAATAACTTCAGGGTCTATTGTGTATCGCTGGAAAAATACCTTGTGTGCAGAGATAAGGTAATGGTCTTTAATTTGCAAAGCGAGCTCGGGGTATGAATTGTATGGGATCGCGTTAATTTACCCGAGGTTGCTATGTTTTGTTAAATAAATGCGTTAGTGTTGATACCAGAACAAGAAGATAATTTCCCGTTTAGTATTTATTTTTTAAAAGGGGGCTAAGTCTCCTATTTACAATAATAACACAAGAAAAAAAATTATAGGGTTCGATTTTTTTTAATATTTACATCGCGGGCAACCAAGCAGAATACCAAAATACTAAACCAATCCAGGTTTGAAATATAACGGTACTATTATTAACTCAAATCAAGTTACCGGCCTTCGTCTATCCTAATTCTAGGTTAACTATGCTATATGCAAGGACACTCAGTTTTTTATGTCTAATTCTTTTATCTTCTACTCTTATGTTCTCTATATATTATAATAACTTAATTAAATGTAAAATCAGTTCGATGAGAGTATCAGTACATCCCACAAACCCACATTGGAGAAATATGGTACTTTAAACCCTTCTTTTCTAATAGAGATATGACCAGTGCCCACGAGGTACAAAAGGTTATTCAGTACCTGCGTTTAAAAAGGCGTTTATTAGTGTTTATTTAGTTTTAAAAGAAAATAATCAGGAAAACGCAGTCATTTTAAATTACGCAAATTAATATTTCATGACTAGTTGCCTATTTTTCAATAGTGTATTACTACTTAATAGTGTATAATTACTTTATTAATAGTGTATTACATAGTATTTATGATTTAAAAAAACGTATATTAACATTTTTTTGGCATGCATTTTTCTTTAATAGTTCTAAAGGTATTTTGTTTATTATATTTTTTCGTTAGAAGATACATGATAACGTCATGTCAAATCTTAGTGACCCAAACCTGATTTAGCTGACATAGGCATCAGCTTCTATAAATAACCTTATATGATAGTGGTGATTGCACATGTTCTGTTGCATCTTATTCTTATTTACTCATGAAGGTAACATCGACAAATTTGTAAACGAAAAAAGCGGCGATTTATTTCATTAAAAAATGTTATGTCCGTTGAATCATGATACGATTAGCAATTGGTACTATGTTAAAAGCTTTAATAGGGATAAGTGGCGAAGGTATTATGGAAATAAGTGGGTGCAAATCCAACGTTTCGTCGTTTCGGCACGAGTCCTTGTGCAATCAAGTAAGGAGGTATATAGGTTTTTTTTTATTTTTGGGGTTATGGTGGACCACGCTCATACTTATAGTGTGGTATAAAACATCAGAGTATATAAGCGCGCTTCTGTTAAGTTACGAGCGCAAAAAATCATTTTTTTTTCAAAATACCTTCTTAACTAAAGAACCCACAGTGAGCGATTCTTTTCCCAGCGATAACAAAAATAAACTCAAGACCACACGGTGGCGTCGCCTTGGTATCCCATTGCGACATTGGCCTTATTCACAAAAATCAAATGGATTGTATTTGCGAATGATTTGCCAAAGCTTCTTTCCTTAAAAGCTTATTCAATACCACTGACAGCCGTTTCTGATTATGCGTTTCCATGTAATCCCTTTGATAAATTAACGCCATCCCTTTTATCTTATTGCGGGATTTGTAAAGATTAAGGCGTTTGAATTACTTTGTTTAAAGAATATTGTTTCAATTTTTTTAATTTATATTCTTACATTTCAAAAGAATCATCATGATCATCATGATCAACCCATTACCGGCTCACTAGAGAGCACGGGTCTCCTCTCAATATGAGAAGGGTTTGGCCATAGTCCACCATGTGCGGATTGGGAGACTTCACACGCCTTTGAGAACGTTATGGAGAACTCTCAGGCGTGCAGGTTTCCTCACGATGTTTTCCTTCACCGTTGAAGCAAGTGATATTATAATTGTTTAAAAATGCACATAACTCCGAAAAGTTAGAGGTGCGTGCCCGGATTCGAACCGCCGACCCCTTATTAGGAGGCTGACGCCCTATCCACTAGGCTATCACCGCTTACCACTAGGCTATCACCTTCAAAAGAATGATTCATATAAAATGGCTGATACCTTCTTTTTCTTTCGCGTTTAATTTATTGTTTATTAAAATATCAAAGCAGTCTGAAGTCCTACTCCATAGTCTTACCGCCGATCCTTTGAGTTGATTGTCTAAAAATAGATCATACTGATACTTTGATATTATTAAGAAGATTAAATATCAAGTTTCAAGGTTTAAATATCTATCAATATTGGAATCTCTAGGTCTACCGCTCAAAGTTTTGCTATTGTATCAGCTAACGACCTCTGTGGCGCAGTGCGTGCGCTGTCGCATTATGAATTTGGAGGTCTTGGGTTCGATTCCTGTGTGACAGTCGGAAAAAAAGCACCTCTAATTTTTCGTAGTTATGTGCGTTTAAAAAAAAAAAATATCACTTGCTTCAACGGTAAAGGAAAACATCCTGAGGAAACCACGCCTGAGAGTTCTTCATAATGTTCTCAAAGGCGTGTGAAGTCTGCCAATCCACACATGGCCAGCGCGGTAGACTATGGCCAAACCCTTCTCATATTGAGAGGAGACCCGTGCTTTGTAGTGAGCCGTTAATGATCATGAATGTTAGTGTAAATCGTGGTGCAGTAAAGAATCAATATAACCTTGACTATGTAGCCAAACTACTTTGCTTAACTAATCCAAGTAGAAACATTATACGCTTCACCCGTTCCCGTTGCGTCATAAAATATTAAGAGTCCATTTTTATGGCTCCGTTGCAAGCTATTACAGTCAGCCCTTCAGCGCAAACAAAGAGCTTTAGTGACGGGGCACGATGCCGCGGGCGCATCCACCGTAACCCAACTCACTGACAGTAAACCCAAAAGTACATTTCAAACCTTCTCACGTAGTTCCTAAGGTGGAGGTTAGCTTGACGATCACCAGGATATACGTCGCATTATCACGTCTGACTAAGTACTACCCGGCGAATTTTCCAATTAAGATTTTATCACGTTACTGTAAGGTGTATTTTGGAATGGAGCACGATGAGTTATACGACGCTTTGTTTACGTTATGAATTTCGTCCCCCGCAATTTGGTGTCGCTGCTCTTGAGAGCTCGAGTACCGTCGCAGCACCCGTTGATAGAGAAACTGTATCATTATTATAGAAAAGTGATGCTGATCTTATTTACTAATAATTGATATTGCAAGTTTTCATTTCAGTAGTTGAAGTGTATTTGGATGTTACGGGAAGTATAAACTAATAAATGATATTTTTATTTCTATTTATTTGGGACAGTAAACAATTGTATATTAAATACTAGGACAAGATAAACTAACACATAATAACTATAAATAAATAAACAATTAACAACACTATCCACGACTTAATGAAAATGACAATAAATAACATGGGCGTGACAAAATATTTAAGAAAAGGATTAACAATATAAATAATAGGAAAAGTAAAATTAAAGTTAAAACATGTGAAAGAGAAAAAAATAAAAATAAATAAAAACGATTGTAACAAAATAAGTTCAATAACACACAAAATAATAGCTTGTCAATATTTAAACTCGGGCCTTAATTTTTAAATGTCAGTAATGTCTTTTTTGTATCTATCTGCTTTCAGACAAAGCAAATATGTCGACTTCATCAAACATCTTATTGTAGGTGTCCACGAATCGACGTATGGGTGAACGGGCTCCCGCGTTGGTTTTACAGAATTTGACCGCAAATAAGTTGTCTTACAACTTATTTGCAGTCAAATTCTGTAAAACCAAATTCTGTAAATATAGCAGTTGGTAATATAATCTGCAATTGACCAGCTTGGAGGACTATGGCATTCCATCCATCTCATGCTGGGAAGAGAACAGCCTTTAGAGGGCCGAATGGATTGATGATGATGATGGTGATGGCGAACTGTCAATCTATCTTGTAACTAATCAACTACTAAATATGCGTGTGTACAATGATAGATGAGACATAGAAGCAACCATGTTGTTGAACCAATCAGAATCAAATGCATTAAAAGTCTAGCCACGTAACCATATATATACTAATATTACTGTACTAAATACTAGTCTAAATGAAAGTTTCATACCCCTAGTGCCAGTGAAGTTCCAGTCAGCGTCATGCGTGTGAGTGCTGCGCGCGTACGGTGTCCTCCGGGACCTGTTCCCCACACTTCTCGTCCGACTCTCTGACACTGCATAATTTATAATAACATGAAAAAGAAATTTAGGAGCTGCATAAAATCACTGTAAAGGCAACCTTTACGGAGAAAAGGAATTGTCAAGCGAATTACCGTCCGACCCCCCCGTTATCCCAAACGTCGCCTAAGCCAAGGTTCGGCCTCAGAGGAGGCGCCCTTAGGCGCTCCCTTAGTTTCTTCAAGCCCTAGAGCTCAAAATTTCTTCTGGCAGAGCTTTTTTCCACAGCCCGGTTACGCTGTGGTTATAGCCAATAGGGTTAGTACAGCTAATAGACAGTCCGAAATAAAATGTCAAGTGAACCACAGAATTCAGCTAACGAATACGACTAGTCATCCAAGACGGAAGCGATAAGAAAAAACATTTTCAGATATTTTTTGCTTATCGCTTCATTTTTGGTCCTAATTATTTTATGAAAGATACTAATTATAAAGATTATTTAGAGAGTCTTAAATAGTGTATTTTAGTTAACTCACAAGGCCCTAATAATAAATTATTACGACCAAGGTCATTAAAGTTTTAATTGGAGTTCACACTCTAACACCATTAATACAAACTCTGTTTGATTTGTGTTGATCCAATTGACTTAGCATATCAATACTGCTCCAATTCCAATTCGGAATAACTTGAATAAGTTAATAATTCGACGACAATCTTTATTATTCCGTTTTATTGCTATCCTATTTAATTTTTTGAGTATATTTCACTTTTTTCGAATGATAATAACTAAACAGAATATTTTATTCAAGTGCACGAATGTAAATACGTCCCTTAATATTTACAGACGGTTTATTTCATTGTGATATTTATACTCTGTCGAGTGGCGAGCACAGACGGCCATTTTATAAAATGGAAAATCCTTCTGTCATGTCGGTTATAACGAAAGTTGGGGGATACAGTGCTTTCACGCATGTATGATAATTTATAGGCGCCACTGTTTTCGTCAGTTTTCAAAAGCAATCACTTAGCTATTGTACACTTTGAAGTCATCATCCTGGCATGCATTTGGTGTCAGAGCTAAATGTGCGTAGTTTGGTGTATAAGATTGATGAATTTAAAACTGACATTAAGCAAGATTGCCTGTTTTCCTAAATCAAGCTTAATGTTCATTATATATTGAAGCTATCTACGACTAGCAAAATTTTAGAGACCACGAGATTTCAACCCGCATCACGGTCTATCGCGGACGGAGTGCTTTGTTAACTCACCCACGGTCGTTCTGCCTGTTGATGTTTTTATTACGATACACATTTTACAGTGTCTGTGTCTTCAATCCGACACCCCTACCCTCTCGTAGTTGCGGCTTCTTTTTATTCCCCCGACCTAAGCGCTCCTCTCCGAAAGAGGAGACCTAAACATATCCTTCACAACCCTGACGATCAGATAACTATTGACAACATACTCGCACCACCTATCAATCAATCATACGGTGAAGACGGTGTCTTCACCGGCGAAGACGAGGTCCTCGCTATCTTACATCATCCGTACGTGGGCTCCGTGGTGTGTAGTGAGTGGTGCGTACGTCTCCGAAACCATGGGGTTTCGGAGACGTACGCACCACTCACTGTCCGACCCCCCGTTATCCCAAACGTCGCCTAAGCCGAGGTTCGGCCGCACAGGAGACGCCCTTAGGCAGACGTTCCCTTAGTTTCTTCGAGCCCTAGAGCTCAAAATTTCTTCTGGCAGAGCTTCTTTCCGAAGCTCGCCAAACAGCCCGGTTACGCTGTGGCAACCAATAGGGTTAGCACAGCTAATAGACAGCCCGAAAAAAAAAACATTGTCTGTGACTGTATAATTTTAGTGAGGAAACAAATAATTTTACCTGTAAATACATATTCTGCGGTACCGTACGCCTGATCTCTTGTGTTACTCGCGAAACACTGGTAAATCCCTTGGTCGTTTTGCTGTGAATTTCTGATATGTAATCTTAAGCCGTCGTCCGACATCTTGACTCTGTCCGAGTTTTTCATAACCTTTCCGTCGTGTATCCAGTATACCAGCTCGATTGGATGCCCTGATACCTTGCAATCGAAACTGACACTTACGTTGAATTTCGTCCGTAATATTTCCGGTTTGATTCGGACGGATATACGTTCTGTGAACAGTGTATAGATAAATAGTTAGATACTCTTTATAGCACATAATAAATACAATTAATAAAACACGCACACTTCGTAAACATTAGTATGTAAAGGCGGTCTTATTGCTTGAGTTTTGGCCATTATCAAATATTATACCATATAATTTCGGTGTTATGTCCGTTTAAAAAACAAATTAAAATATCACTTGCTTCAACGGTGAAGGAAAACATCGCGAGGAAACCTGCGCGCCTGTTCTCCATAATGTTCTTAAAGGCGTGTGAAGCCAATCCGCACATGGCTAGCGTGGTGGACTATGGCCAAACCCTTTTCATATTCAGCGGAGACCCGAGCTCTGTAGTGAGCCGGTAATGGGTTGATCATGAATGTATGAATACAATATAGTTGTTTACATCCACTTGCGTGAAGTAAATTTTCGAGTCATACCTGTCACGATGATTGTAAAATGTGCTGACTCTCCACCAGCTGTGTTGTTCAGCCAGCATATAAATCTCCCGGCGTCCTCCCGCTCTAGTTTCTGTATGCTGAGAAGACCTCCGAGTATAGTTGCTCTGGGCCATAGCGACGTCTTCTCTATAGGTATTAACAACTCGTGGTGTTCACGAAACCACCTGCGGAACCACATACGTAATTTGTTATTTAATATATGACAAATATTTGCACATCTTTGCATTCTTTGCAAAGGGCGGATAAACAAATTACTCAAAAGCCAGCAACGCATTGGCGGTTCCTCTGGTGCTGCAAATGTTCATGGGCGGCGGTAATCACATACCATCAGGTGACCCGCCTGCTCGTTTGCTCGCTATATATATAAAAAAAAAATCTTTCTCTTTTTTCTCTTTGGATGCATATTGGCTGATGATCATAACGATGTAGCTTCACGGGGAGTTAGTGAAAAAAATGCGACGATAATGCTAACTTTCATTACGTCGCTCGTTGATTAAATTTGCAAGAGGGCTTTTAATGCAATTTCGGTACCCCAAGAGGTGTAGTTCATTTTTGTGGTTACACAGCATTAATCATTGCATTACAAAAATATTCCGTTTTAAGTATTAAATTTTTCAGTTAGTAGGTGTTTTTCTATCTACAGGCACAGGATGTATCTAAGGTCTGTAGTAAGTAATTTTATAAATATATTTTTATAAGCCTGTAAATTCAAATTCAAATTCAAAATAATCTTTATTCAAATAGTCCTTTAAAAGGCACTTTTGACGCTTCAATAATTTACATACTAGTGATTTGATGGTGATAACTATATTCGTAAACTTAAAACTAAAGGGTTCCAAACGCGCCCTGGTCTAAGAAGAAGCCCACAACAAACTTAGCCAGGTAAATTTTCTTTTTGTTATCACCATCTCACATGCCACTTAAAATTATAGATAGATAGATAGATATACTCTTTATTGCACACTACATTGAAAATAACTAAAACAAAAAAAGAAATAAAAAAAAAAAAAGACGGGTTGCACTCCGGGAGTGCCGGCAGAAGTGAAAACTTGATTATTAACGTTGAGCATGTTTGATATTTTGGAATGGTTAGTGTTGTGTAAATGAAAGAGCGTCTGGATGACAACTGTCTTTATTAATACTTTATGTGTCTACCCACAACATCTTCCCCATAAATGAAATAAAGATATAAATAATCTTATTGACTTTATCTTAATATAAATACCCAGCACCAAATAAAATATGTAACACAGTCTCTCTCCTCCCCCTTCAAGCAGAGAAGCAGATAAAATTAACATAGTGATGAAACTGTTAATATTATTATTTAAAAAAAACTCATTTATCTATAGGTACTAATTTTAGCTACATTTACAAAAGTATTTTATGTAAGTATATAAAAATAAAAACTTTTACTTTTTTCTTAAGGTAATCATTGGTGAATGAGATTCTATAACCCTGTCATGATCTGATCCAGCAGAGCAGTAACAATCACTATAGGGTGACGACGCATTCAGGTCATGTTGGTAGTCTTCTTTTTGTTTAGCTATATTAGAAGTGCTACACTGAGGCTCACATCTTATCAAATGTCTGCGGTTTCGACGGTAAATTCCTCGTCTATTTTTTACTAAATATGACCTCGGAGCAGCATCTTCAGACACTATTTGACCTCTCATTTTACGATTCTTATCAATGACAATAACATCGTCTCCTTTGTTTAATTTAGGCAATTCTTTACAACGTTGATCATAGTAGAGCTTACTCTTACATTGCCTTTTAATGAGCTCATTATACTGATCAGCCGATACTGGGCTTGGCTGTAACAAATTTGGATGCACCGGCAACCTACACCTCAGTATCCGGCCCATCAGCAGTTGTGCTGGAGAATTCAAATTTTCCCTAGGTGTGTTACGATAGCTAAGTAAGTTTAGATGAAAATCTGTTTTACTTCTTAGTGATTTCTTTAAAATATTTTTAACGGTTTGCACGGCACGTTCACTTTTGCCATTAGCTTGAGCATAATTAGGTGAAGAAGTGACGTGTTCAAATCCCCACTCTTCAGCAAATCGCTTGAAGTCCCTACTTGTGAATTGTCTAGCGTTATCGCTGATAACTTTTTCTGGTATCCCATATCTTGCAAAATTTTCTTTTAGTGATTGTATAACTGTCGAACTTGTAATATTGTTTAAGATAGTTACTTCCACAAAACCCGAAAAATAATCAACAATAATCAAATAATATTTCTTTAAGTATTCGAATATATCTGTGCCAACTTGATTCCACGGCAAATTGGGTATGGGTATCGGTATTAAAGGTTCGCGACTAGGTGCGTTTGAATACTCCTGGCACACTGAGCAACGTTTCACATAAAGTTCTATTTCCTTATTTATACCCGGCCAGAATAATACTTGTCGCGCTCGCCTCTTGCACCGGTCAATACCCAGGTGGCCATCATGAATTATGCTAAGCATGTCCTGCCTCATCGAGCGCGGAATCAAGACCAAATTGTTCTTAAATATTATACCATCTACAACAAATAATTCATCCCTCATTGACCAAAAATATTTCAGTTCGTCTGTCACGTCGTATTTATTTGTGGGCCATCCCTGGTTCAAATATTTCATTAATTGCATTAAATTTTTATCCTTTTGGGTCTCTTCCCTCACATAATTTAATTTGTTATTTGAAATGTTGATATGACTCATTAAAAGATTGACTTGATATGTTATTCCTTTACTTATACTTTCCTCATATAATATGGGCAGAGGCGCGCGCGACAGTGTGTCTGCTAAATACATGTACTTACCGGGCTTATATACGACTGATAAGTCTAGGCCTTGGAGACGTAATAGCATTCGCTGTAAGCGTACTGGGACAGACTGCAATGATTTTTTAAATAGGCTTTCTAGGGGCTTATGGTCGGTTTCCACAACAACATTATTTTTACCATAAATATACTGTCGAAATTTTTCACAGGCAAATACGATAGCCAGCAATTCTTTTTCCACCTGCGCATACCGGGTCTGCGTGTCGGTGAGCATACGCGACGCGTACTCGACGGGCCGCCCACCCTGCAGCAGCACGGCGCCCAGCGCCACGCCGCTGGCGTCCACCGACAGCACGACCGGCGCCGCCACGTCATACAGCGCTAGCACTGGCGCCGTGCTGAGCAGTTTTTTCAGTTTATCTAATGCCTCCTGATGTTTCGAGTCCCAGACCCAACACGAATCTTTCTTTAATAAACTAGTCAACAGTTTTGTATGCTCTGAATAATTCCGTATAAATTTAGATAAGTAGTTAGTAGCCCCCAAAAATCTTTCTAGACTTTTTTTATCACGCGGTGGAGGCATGTCGACGATCGCCTCAACTTTAGTACTATCTGGTTTCATCCCATTTTTGTTAAAAATATGACCCAAGTAGGTGACCTCCTCGACACATATTTTGCATTTGTTTTTGTTAAATTTTAAATTGTTTGTCCGTGCGACCTCTAATAAAGCGTTCAATCTTTTATCGTGCTCCTGTTTAGTTCGTCCCCAACAAATTATATCGTCAATAAATGATTCAACGCCCTCTAAGTTTTCTATTAATTGTTTAACTCTGGCATGAAACACTTCCGGTGCGCAATTTAATCCAAAAGGTAACCTTGTAAACTGGTATCGGCCAAAGGGTGTGCTGAACGTGCACAAGTCTGCACTCGCTTCATCCAACTTGACTGCCCAGAATCCAGAATTAGCATCTAAAACCGAAAAATAACACGCCCCGTGTAATTTTGATGTTAATTCTGTAAGTGTGGGTAGCTGAAAATGAGCACGTCGAATAGCACAATTTAATGGTCGCGGATCAAGACAGATACGTAAATCACCATTTTTTTTAGCAGCAATTACTATTGCGTTAACCCATGTAGTGGGGTGAGTGACCTTTCTTATCACGCCTAAGTGAATCATTCTATTTAACTCGTCCCGCAATTTTTCACGCAGAGCTATAGGTACCTTGCGCGGCGCGCTCACTACCGGCGGCACGCTCGTATCAACAACAATACTATACTCTCCCGGCAAGCAACCCAACCCTTTAAATAAATCCGAATAATCGTTTAGATTTATACTGTGAATTCGACGTATTAACCCCATCTGAGAACACGCTTGTCTGCCCAGTATACTTTCACAATTCAAGTTCGCAATCGCAAATCTTAAACAATATTTGTTATTTTTATGCGACCAATTTAAATCGCATATACCTTTTATTGGTATTACGTCACCACTGTACGACTGCAACTTAATGTTATGTTTTCGTATAATCGAGTCATTAAATCCTAAATTTTTAAATCGTTCGTATGACAAAACATTGATGTCTGCCCCCGTGTCCAATTTAAACTTTTCTAAGCCACCGTCACAAGTTAAGTTTTCATGCCACTCATTATTAACCGGCTGCTTGGCGGCTGACATATTTTCTACTACAGAAACATAAAACAACTCACGGTCGTCCTCGGAGTGGTCATCGTTGTCGCTGTGAACACCGATGTCGTACATTTTTTTGACACCGCGCGACAAATTACACATTCTCGCGTAATGACCATAATTTTGACATACGAAACACTTCACTTGAATAGCGGGACACGTTCCCGGTAAACACTGCATACCACACCCGTGGCACTGCGGCCTCGGCGGGGGCGCGTGGGCCACGCGGCTGCCGGCGGCTTGCGGCGCGCGCTGCGCCGGCGGCGCCCGGCCGCGCCCGCGCCAGCCGCCGCTGCTGCCGCGGCCGGCCCCCGGCGCGCGCACCCTGTCCACGCGAACGGTACCCGCGACGCCCGATCCGCGATTCTCCAAGAACCTGCTGCCGTCCGCGGATACTTCGTCCGCCTCGCATATCTTTATAGCCTTATCGAGAGTTAGATCACTCTCCCGCAACATACGATCGCGTACAATTCCATTATTTATGCCACAAACTATGCGATCGCGAATTAATGAATCCTCTAATGATTGAAATTCACACTTCTTGCTAAGAAGCTTTAACGCCACTACGTACTGGCTTATTGTTTCACCTTGTTCTTGGTCACGTGTGAAAAAGTTGTATCTTGCCAGCGTAATATTTGACTTAACTCCAAAATATCCATCAAATTTTTTGAGCAGAGCCTGGACGTCTTCTCGATCTTTTTCGTTGATGAACGTAAAGGTTTGATAAACATCAAATCCGTCCGGCCCGATTAAATTAATCAAAAGGCTGGCCTGCACTGCTGATTCCTCTTTGTGCACCCCGGATGCCTTAAGGAATAGCTCAAATTGCGTCTTCCATTTACGCCACGCGTCAGCCCGGCTGACGGGGCTGCCATCCAGATTCAATTCTGGCGGAGGTCGCGCGTGCTCCATTGCAACAAATCACTATTGTTTCCTTATTTCTCTAACTAATTAAACCACTTTGCACCACTAACAATATCAATACTGCACAAAAACGTAATTTAAAACACCGCTGCCACCATGTTGTGTAAATGAAAGAGCGTCTGGATGACAACTGTCTTTATTAATACTTTATGTGTCTACCCACAACAGTTAGGGAATAATTTTGCACCAATTGCTTTATCAGTATAAAAGTACTATCATTTATGTGGTAGAATACAATATTCATTTATTGCGCTATCGTACACAAACATGACAATTTATATTACATTAAAATTCCATATTTTAAGCACTTTACATTCACGAATTTTACGAATACACAACAATGTGATCACTACACAGACGGTCGAGCCATCAGCTGTCACCATCCATGGATGCGCGTGGCACGCTGTAACATACACGAACATTCCTGCGCTGCCTAAACGAAACAGTGCCTGGGCCAGGCATACATTTTCGCCGCGCCGTAGAGAGGGGATAGCTGTCTACTCTCCATCCGTCTTACGCTTTTTCGATCAGGTCACGTGTCCTGACGCGACTTTAAAGATTTTATACCCATTACAGAAAAAGTGCTCAACGCCGCTAAAGAAGTTTTCACTTCAAAAAAACAAACATAATGCGCAAAGGCGGTCTTATCGCTAAAAGCGATCTCCTCCAGACAACCTTTTGTGAAAGGAAAGAGTTAAAACGAGATGGGGATAGTGCAATAGCTAATAGAATATAATAGAAATTACACGTACAGAGATAAATAACTAAATAAAGATATAAATATATAAATTAATAAATATATATATACATAAATAAATAAATATATATATATATATATATATATATATAAATTCATATATATACATAAATAAATAAACTATATAGACATACACACAAGATTATATATATATTTTTATTATTATTGCATATCAGATAGGTAATATTCTTTCAAACGATTTTTGAAGATGCTTAGTGATTTAGATTATGTTAATTATATTAAGAGCTAGCTTATTAGAGCAATATTTTTACATAATCCTTTACACTATAGTAGGACTTTACGTTTTATATAAACTTTGAACTTATTGGGAGACATCCCAGAAATTTCACTTAGCAATTTGTTATAAAATTGTATACCTTTAAATGAATTTTTATTTTTTTGTAAGTAATCACTGTCACTAATAAAGGGATTTTAACACAACAGGTCGTGTTTTTTTAGAATCCCTTTATTCCTAACCTGTTCCTAACCTCTTCCCCACATCTCTATGCCTTTAAGAATACGCTTCTAAAAATAATTCAGTAAGCTCATCAAAGCAGCATGCCGGTTCAATTTTCTCGGACGAAAATATGGCATTGCCAACATCTGCAATGCTTTCTCTTAGTTTTCTTGAAGAAATTGTTTGTACCGCCATTTGCATTTGCAAGTTTCTAGGCGTTAAAATAAAACTTGTAGCGCTAGCTTTGATGTCGTAGTTTTGGATTCTAGAGAGTTGTTGAGCTCATCTATAAGCTTATAAGAGACTGGCTAGGAATAAAGTTATCGAGTACTTCTGCTCTGACTGGGTGGGATTAACGAATTTTGGTTAAGTTAGGAACTGTCTGAGTTCGAAGTTGAATTTTACTGAAATATTAATATCCACTTGTAATAGTGATGAAGCTTCGGTATCTAGTACTTTCTCGTTGTTAATTAACAAATTCTAAATGTTCTGAGAAGATAATCGATGTAACGGAGCTCGCGTGTCCCATCTTAAAAGAAAATATTTAGCCCCATGTATCTTAAATACAAAATCGGAAATAAAAACCCGGATAGAAGTAGCCCGTGGTGCTTTTCAACTCATGAAAAAAGTGCTCAGTAGCCGTAGCCTTTCCATCGTGCTACGTAAACGCCTTTTACATTGTTATACATGGCCCATACTTCTTTACGGATGCGAATCCTGGACAGTCAAAGAGGATCAAAGAAAACGTCTAGAGGCATTTGAGATGTGGGTGAGGTGACCAATGAGGAGGTATTGCGTGTTAGTTGTAATCGCGAACTTTGGAAGACTCTCAAAAAGAAAAAAGTTGCTTATCTGGGGCATGTGCTTAGGCATGACAGATACAGGCTCCTGCAACTTATAATGATGGGCAAAGTAGCGGAAAGGCGGCGCATCTGTCGCAAGAGGAAGTCTTGGTTGCGAAACATCAGGGAGTGGACAGGGATCGCGAGTGCCGCCCAGCTTTTCAGCCTCGCGAGAGACAAGGCAAAATATGCCATTCTGACTGCCAACCTTCACTAGTTGGAGAGGCACCTAAAGAAGAAGATCTTAAATACGTCAAATACATCGCATGACTGCTTAGAATGGGTTAGTAAAACCATTGTAAAACTTGAATCCAACTTCAATCTTTGGACTTTGTTCTTATCATACATTTGTATATCTATTATCTTCGCTAGCATTGAAGCCATTCAATAAGTATCAGAAATCATTACAATAGAAATGAATCAATATGTTACCTATATTTAAACACACGATTGTGCCACATTTATTATAATTTAGTTTACAAGTTGTTTAAGTACTTATTTTGATGCTGTGTATTATATTTTGTGTGTGTGTAATAAAGAATTTATTTAATACCGCGGGTACTTTTTTTTTAAATAAAAATTATTCTATGTTCCTTCTAAGACCTCAGAAAATATGTATACAAAGTTTCATGGTGTTCGGTTAAGTAGTTTTCGCGTCGAAGCGTAACAAACAAAATTACATTCACATTTATAATATCAGTACGACGGCAGTAATAATTTTCTATTTATAGCTAGCGTGGGTAGGTAGATAATTCAGGTCATTCACATTTCCTATACAATCTTGAGATGTTACTTCATTAAATCGTGCATTTTTAAATCAAAACTTATATAATTATGTTAAAAAATTAGGCACTCAAAGATTAAAAGAAAAACGAATGAGTATTTTTCATTAATTGTTATTTTATTATTTTTTATATGCAGTTTAAAACCTTAATTGACAGATTTTATCTATATCTATATAACACGATTAAGAGGAAAGAAATATTTGTTTAGAAACGGTAAACTCTAACACTACTAAACCGATTCCGTAGATAACCGAAAATTCTTTACTATTATCCATTGTTATCCAAGCTATTTTGTACACAATTGACGTTATTTTAAGTAAAGACTACTAAATCTTAGGTCGTTAATATATACTCTGTACTCTATAAGCATTGTTCTTTAGTAAATCTTTGAAAGAAATCCGCATAATTAATTATACCCCTACATTAACGAATTCTGGTTGAAAAATAATTTAAAACTTTCAATCTTTATTTGTCATAAAATAAAAAGCTGTGATAGCCTAGTGGTTAGGACTTCCGCCTCCTAATCAGAGGTCCGATGTTCGAATCCGGGCACGCAACTTTTCGGAGTTATGTGCGTTTTTAAGTAATTAAAATATCACTTGCTTCAACGGTGAAGGAAAACATCGTTGGAATGCTCAAAGGCGTGTGAAGTCTGCCAATCCGCACATGGCCAACGTGGTGGACTATGGCCAAACCCTTGTCATATTGAGAGGAGACCCGTGCTCTGTAGTGAACCGGCAATGGGTTGATCATAAAATATCAATCCTTGTAAATTGAATATCAACATAATTTTATAGAAATCTCGTATTTAATAGAATTTAATTTGGAATTATAGTTTAGGAGATAACGAATAATTACGATACGTACGGGAGTTTATTTATACAACATTTCCTCTATTTTAAAAAAGAAAACATAAGTTACTAGAGGCTTACCACAGTCAAATACAAATAGAATGAGCTAGTGGGACCCGCACGTGCATTTCGTGTAGTGTTTGCCTACTCTACTACTTTGAACATTCGACAAGTAGGCTGTAGCCAAATATTTGCTGTCTCTAACATCTGGTCTGCTGTTACAATAAATTTGAGCATTACCTTTGTCTATATCATCATGATCAACCCATTACCGGCTCGCTACAGAGCACGGGTCTTCTCTCAATATGAGAAGGGTTTGGCCATAGTCCACCACGCCGGCCATGTGCGGATTGGCAGACTTCACACGCCTGTGAGAACATTATGGAGAACTCTACGGCGTGCAGGTTTCCTCACGATGTTTTCCTTCACCGTTGAAGCAAGTGAATTTTTTTTTGTTTTAAACGCATATAACTCCGACAAGTTAGAGGTGCGTGCCCGGATTCGAACCGCTGTCCTCTGATTAGGAGGCTGACGCCCTAACCACTAGGCTATCACAGCTTTTTCAATATATCAAAGGTAAAATAAAATTAGAATGCCTGGCTTTGATTTTTGTCTCATTTTAATGTTATAGCTTAGCCCCTAAAAATATGCCTTGTTTTTTTTAATCATACCATACCGTTAGTGGGCTTATAATATTAACTAGGTTTATTACGTAATAAACTTAGTTAATATTCGAAGGCGTGTTTGTTTGTTACCAATATTCGGTTTAAACCAAAGTACCGTTCTTTATAAAATTTTGCTCGGGTACATCTTGTCTTCTTGATTTGTTCACACAGAAGGTTCTATTTCTTTAGAATCTAGAACAAGGACGGGGTCGAACAGTTTAATAAAAACAACCGAAACGATGGGTCGAATTCCCAGGCAAAATCTATTTGCAGAATAAACTTACTTGTTAAAGCATCACATGCTCTCTTATACCTACAGTGTATCTAGCTTATACTTTGTTATTTCAAAGTCTGTGCCACCGTAGCTCTCGATAATATATTCATTAAACTTTCTCTGTGGAATAAATTTACTTAGGAATCTTTAATGCATGATTTCATTCTAAAAGATGATTCATATAGTACATTTACTATTTGAAATTGGTAATATAACTAAGCCGTGTTGGCTTGGATCAATATTATTAGCGTAGATGTGTTGTCAATCGTCAAAAGGGGTCTCTAAAAAAATAAGATCTAACTCCCGATTCGAGATATTTTCGTTTGTCAGTAAGAAAATTGATGAAATCTTTTTGAGGTGCTTTTGCGTAATTATTATGTTATGTTAATTTATTTTATTTTTTGGTATTGACTACTGATTACTGATAAAGTAAAAGTTATATGAAATACCAATAATGAATTTAATTTGGTCTATACCTTTAAGAAACTTAACTAGGTATTAATCTTTGCGTCCGAAAATTATTATGGGAATCTTGTTTCGAGAAATCCTTCAATTTCCCAAGTATACGCACAAATATATAAACGGGACATAGATCGTGTTAGATTTTATATTGGACCGTATATCTGATATAAAATTATATTAATTTTAAGCCAATTACTTTCACATTAATTTGTTCTTGCACACAGGACAGAACAGGACCCAAAGAGTAAATGTATATAAAGGGATAGGACATATATGAACAGGTAAATTGCGCATTAATCAATTTTTTTTTTACGGCCCTGGATTCAAGACCTCTATGGCCTTTCTTATAAATACTAAAGTACACCAAAAAAATTAATTTAAAGGCTGTGGTTAAGACTTTAAATTAATAGTTTTGTTTCTTACTAAAAAAGTATGTAATGGAGTAGCAATTCCATAAATGAATACTTTGATAATAAATAAACTCTGTATATTCTAAATTTGCTTCGTATATTTTAAATTTTTGTAATTAGTATTTGATGACATAATATGTATGTGTAGTACATATTGACAGTGTACTACATATTGACATTTACATAATTATTTTAGTGTGTTCTATTGTTGTACGCCAGAAATGCCTGGATGTATTCGCAACTAATAAATAAATGAAACTATATATTTAATATTATATATATTTAATATATTTAATATTAAATATTAAATACACCCAAGAACAAATACCAAATTCAAGCCAATGAATTGATTATTTTTTTTTTTAATTTGACACGGGGGTGAAAGTGGTGATAAATAATCGAACATTTTCAAATAATATTCCCAAGTTGGTGGGTGTCTAATGAAAAAGCGTGACGCGTATATGACACGACGTTTTATTTGCGTTTTGGAATTTTTCATTGAATATTTCTTGTTTTAGATCTTTACTTAGATACCTATGTTTAAAAATCATATTTTTACGCAT
The DNA here is from genome assembly GCA_928268935.1 of Lasiommata megera. Lineage (NCBI taxonomy): Eukaryota > Metazoa > Arthropoda > Insecta > Lepidoptera > Nymphalidae > Lasiommata > Lasiommata megera. The sequence continues at coordinate 11,314,861 of OV743326.1, forward strand.
AAAGAAAGAACATAAGAAGTATAATATAGAAAGTCGTTGCGGTTCCCTGATAAGCAATTTGTATTCGCCTAATGGTATTATCCTCTTTACAAAAGGCAAGGGTTGGCCTCCTTAATATATGTAGGGACTTTTGGGACGTAAACACCAAATAACCACGGCGTCCGCTGAAACGCTGCAATAGATGGATTTTTCATATTAATACTAGATGTTGGCCGCGGCTTCGCTCGCTTTTGTATCGGTTTGAAGTACCGTGCTTAAGATCGTTTGCTCTCCCGGGCTAAGACTGTGGTTATAGTAATAAAGAGGATGGTTTTAGTAGTGCTCTTCCAGGTGAAAAAGTCCTATGGTATGTTATCCGTTTCCGGGGTGCAGCTGTCGACGTGCCAAATTTCGTCAGGATCACTGACCTTGACCCTTGACGGCAATATTACCTGGTAACTTAAGATGCAGTCTAAGATGGCAGCGCACTTACCTGTAAGGGGGGTATGATAAATCCATGCTGACTCGCTTGGCAACAACTTTGTGGCATTAGGGTGGTAACTTTCCACGGCCGATGCCTCCCACCAGAGATTCAAGCCGCGAATCGAACCCAACGTTACGTTTACGTTTATTACGTTACCCCATTTGTAATTTTTTAAGGTTTTTTAAAGTTTAGGAGAAAAAGCACCGCTGGTTTACTTTTGGTGAGACAGAACCGGTTAAGCCATTATATCTCGTCAATAAGTTAAACTGAGCATGCAAAAGAGACAGGACTTCGGTGTTGTCGTTATCAGCCCCACGTTCTATTCCGTCGCGCTGCCGCTTTCAGAAGATCATTTACGTATTCCGCCCAAATGTTGGAATAATATCCCCCTCCCACCAATTCAAAATTTAGTAGTAATTTTTCCTTTAGGAACAAACTCAAGAGTTTTCTTGTAAATAATTACTAGAATTCGAAGAGGCGTAGCGGAGTGTTCGTTTCTAAAGGTTAACGTAATTTAATTTTGTTTTGAATTGTAAGACACATTCCTATAAATAAATATTATAAGTTATGTTGATATATGAATATGATTAAATTGAATTGCATGATTAAAGAAATATAATATGAAATGCTGTGATGGCCTAGTGGTTAGGGCGTCCGCCTCCTAATCAGAGGTCGGTGGTTCGAATCAAATTTATGTGCGTTTTTAAGCAATTAATATATCACTTTCTTCAACGGCGAAGGAAAACATCATGAGGAAACTTGCACGCCTGAGAGTTTATAATATTCCCAAAGGCGCGTGAAGTTTGGGAATCCGCACATGGCCAGCGTAGTGGACTATGGCCAAACCCTTTCATATTGGGAGGAGACCCGTGCTCTGTAGTGAGCCGGCATGGGTTGATAATGATGATGATGATGATGATGAATATCAAAAAAGGCTAATTATGTAGCAATTTTGTTAAATACGTAAAAAGTTTATTTTGCATCTAAGAATCTTTTATATTACGCGTTGGATATCTTTGCCTTTTAGGTGTCCAGTCACATCCAATTAACATGACGCGTAAATAAACTAAACTTAAGAGCAGAAGCCTCTAACAATTAATAGGTTGAAGATGATGGTATTTTCATAGGAATATAGCGTAAGATTATGTAGGAATGATTATAAGTAATCTTATTTTCAAAACTTGTAAATATTGCACACACGTAGTAATATCAGGTACATAGTCTCTGCCTAGGGATATTTTGTAATGTGACGGCTGTTAAAACAAATTGGATAGTTGAACGTTTCAATAATTTTTGAAAGTTGTTGGAAACGTCTTCTTGAAATAAAGATTACAAATATTTATCACAAACATACAAAAAATAGGTAGTTAAATTTTTCAATGAGAAAGCACAAAGAAATACGGTCATAAGATCATAAGACATCTTTCATCGTTCTTAAAATGAAGATGAAAAAGTAGATCAGAGTTATAATCAGTCGTACCTAAAAAAAACCACAGTATTTGCTGTTAAAAATAGTTTTTTCCACGAATGAAAAGTGTGATTTCATTCGCCTTGTTGTTGAGATACAACTCTGTTAGGAAAAAGCTCAGATCAATTTTCACAGTTCAAGTAACGTCCAATTTTCTGTACAACTTGCGGGTAGCAGTAAACAGAACCCAGTGAACCCTGTAAACACGGTTTGCGTCTGTTGTTTACGGTATTAGGGTACGTGAGTAAAAATACTACAAAGCTGTGTTTATTAGTTTTCCATTGCTGGCAATACAATTTCATATACAGATTAAAAATAGTGTTTAAAGTTTTGAAGTGAAATTTCTTAGGCGGTGACTGAATATTTTATCAATTATTAATGAAATTTCAAGGTCACGTATTCTATGTAGGCGTGAGAAGGATAAAAAAGCTATTTATACATTGTTAACCTCGTAACGTTTAACTTTTACCACCTGTATAGTGCTGCAAGTTCATTTAATTTTTACATAAGTAACACGTATCATATAAATTGAGATTTTTTTGTAATTAGTGTTAAGTTGCCATACCATATAATGCTACGGTTTTTACCATCTAGCTTTAACGATGATGATCAAATGATGATGATAGTGACGACTTATTTTATACACCACAAATTATCCTTTGAGGGCAATCTCACCTGATGGTAAGTAATTTTTTTTCCACTACAAGTAAGCCCTTGACGGCAAACTCACCTAATGGTAAGTGATGATGCAGTCTTAGATGATAGCGGGCTAACCTGTTAGGGGCATGGTAAACCCACACTCCTAATTGGTTTCTACGTGACATCGTGCCGGAACGCTAAATCGCTTGGCGAAACGTCTTTGTCGGTAGGGTGGTAACTAGCCACGGCCGAAGCCCTCACCAGACCAGACTTGAGCCGGGAATCCTCCTTTAAAATTCAACAGCGCACGCGCTGCGCCACGGAGGTCGTCAAATTGATTGAGGATGATTGCAATCTAAGATGGTAGCGGGTTAGAGGTATGGTAAACCCATACTCCTACTAGTACTGATAAACTAATAAATAAATATGAGAAGCGGTGATAGCCTAGTGGTTAGGGCGTCAGTCTCCTAATCAGAGGTCGGCGGTTCGAATCCGGGCACGCACTCTTACTTTTCGGAGTTATGTGCGTTTTTAAAAATTAAATATCATTTGCTTCAACGGTGAAGGAAAACATCGTGAGGAAACCTGCACGCCTGAGAGTTCTCCATAATGTTCTCAAAAGCGTGTGAAGTCTGCCAATCCGCACATGGCCAGCGTGGTGGACTATGGCCAAACCCTTCTCATATCGAGAGGAGACCCGTGCTCTGTAGTGAGCCGGTAATGGGTTGATCACGATGCAAACATTTTTGTTAGTGACTAACAAAATTTTGTTTGCAGCAATTATATTTTTTCAGTGTACGTAATCTCAAAGAAAGAAAGATTAGAATCTCAGATTAGAGTTACGTAGCAGAACCAAAGTAAACGGAACAACGCTGAGGTATTTGAAATATCTTGCATTATCGACGAATGATGAAAACGATTACTAAGCCTCAGACACTATATTATATAAATAACTTATGACATGCCTTTAATTATCTACTACATGTTTTTAATTACAGGTATATCTCTCACATACTATATATATATATAATATAAACGATTTGATGAGAGATATACCTGTAATTAAAAACATGTAGTAGATAATTAAAGGCATGTCATAAGTTCATACATCCTATCTAACACGTATCCGACACGTGCGAAAGTTTTTCAATTTGAAACCCGCACGGTACTTGCCAACTATACTTTAATAGTTTTCTTGTAAAATGATGGATGATGTTGAACTACTGATATCTTACACTCAGTTCCAGAATTAAGACTTCACACATATTCTGATTAACTTAAATTTTATCCTCTAAATGGTTACGTTTGAAAGATTTTTTTTCAGTTTTCAATAATAACGTGGATGTTATGTACTGTCACGGAATAAAAAGGACCCTATGTATTAATCCTAAATTATAACCGATCTACATTCAAAATTTAAGACAAATAAGTTCATTAGTTCTGGCTGATTTGAATCGCCTTTATGATTTGAATGTTTTAAAACATATAGCTACGGTTTTTAGTTGTAGAGCTGGATTCTACATTTTGTATACGACACAACACTGAAACTAGGAAAAGGAATTCAGGAAGATACACTCGCTGCTTGGAATTTGTTGTCTACTTGTGCAGAAACTCTAGGAATTTAAATTTATTATTTTAGGTTGTACGTGCAATGTATGTATGAAGTTTTTATATTAAATACAAAGGATCTCTTTAAAAAGTAAAGAGAATAGAGGTGTCTAAATCAGCGACCTTTTATTGAATATTTAAAATAAAGAATATAAACTTGGAAGTTTATTTTATGATAATAGTTTCAGCAACTACAGTACAAGTAAATTGTAATTTTAAACTAAGCTTCACAGCAAATGTTACTGTTCTCTTTGTCTTTAACACTAAACGTTTACTTTCATGAAAATGGATCATAAATTTTCACTTTGTGAGCGTAAACTGGACTGTGTTTAACTGGTAAAGAGAAAATATAAGCCCTATTCAGAATTATTTCAAATTTTAAAGGAATTGTAGTATTTTACAACGAATTTCAGTGACACCATTCTTAAACGCTAGAGATACCTACTTACTTTATGAAAGTTGCTGAATTGAAAAGTTTGATGGGAGGCATAAATCTGCTAGCTTTAGGTATTTATTTTCTAAAAGTAAATAATCTCCATATACCATTTTATCTAAATTCTAAATACTTAAAATTTAAAATGAATATACATTCTGAAACTAAAACATTTCTGATTTCTGAGAAATATACATTAATGATAATATATTCAAATAGGCTAGGCTTTCTGTTTACGCTAAGTTTAACAATTAACGACTTTAGCGATAATGACTCTTTCGCCAACGCGATATGGAACTCTTTTTCTTTTTCCTTCCACTACAAGTTAGCCCTTGACGACAATCTCACCTGATGGTAAGTTGTAATTATGATGCAGTCTAAGATGTTAGCGGGCTTACCTGTTAGGTGTATGGTAAATCAGCGCGTTTCTACGCGACATCGTGTCGGAACGCTAAATCGCTTGGCGACACGTCTTTGTCGGTAGGGTGGTAACTAGCCGAAGCCTCCCACCAGAACAGACTCGAGCCGGGAATCGAACCCAGGACCTCCAACTTTACAATGCGACAAACTCAACGATCACTGGTAATTGGCCGATAGGATTTTGGACGAAAGCGAAGCCTTTCGGACAGTTTTCTTTTGTTTCCCATCAACATTCTTTACTCACCTATAACTAGGAACAGGCCATGCGTGAGCAGCACATGGTAGCCGCACGTCGTGGCCAACTTGCACCCTCCGGGAGCGGGACTCCACCGCTACCCGGGGACGAACCCCGCCTTTTGGTTCCGTCACTATGATGTGACCTGTAAGTAAAAACAGTTTAAATCTGGACGAAAGAGTATCAATAGTTTACCAATAGGATTAAATTGAAATGTATCTCATCATCATTTCAACCGATAGACGTCCACTGCTGGACATAGGTCTTTTGTAGGGAGTTCCAATGGCCACGATCTTGGGCCGTATCCAGCGGTTCCCTGCGACTCGTTATCTATACAAACATTATAGGTTTCATTATTTCTTACAGGTATTTGGGTTGTCTCTAGTGATAACCCTAAATTGGTAAACATTGGAGTTGGTTGTGTGCTTTGTGTTAAAATTGATTTCCAAAGCTCATCAGGCTTTGAACAAATATACCCTGTATTCTTTCAATTATGACAGCCAATATTTCTATGATGTAATTGCATTCTCCATTTTTGGTAATTGCATAGGAAGCTGCTTTTTTCCTTAGTGCAGAAGTAGCTGTACTTGTATTTTCAATCTATAAATATCAAGTAAGTATTTTGATCTCTAAAAAATTAAAAATTACTTTAGAACTCCAATTTAAGTATATTCAGTTTATTTATGGTCTTCCGATTGATCGGTCGATGCTAGAGTGGAGATCACTGACAAACGATTGCAAAACGGCCACGTGGAAGAATTCCAACATCGCCCAAGACTTGAAGCTTAGTTTCTCTTATTCCATTATTACACACTCAAGTATTAAATGCACAATCGTTCTATTAAATAGAATAGAAAAATATATAGGTTCACAAGACTGCAGAATTTCAATAGACCTATTTAAGCGTTTCACTAAAGTCCATCAAGCGGGTCATCCCGCTGTGGATACCGTGGAGGGTCTGCCTCAGCAGACGCCGCTGGCTGGGCCGCGCTCTAGTGCACAAGTGTTCCCGTGACCCAGCCACCAGGCGACACGAAGGAGCATCGCTGTGTTTTAGTGGGTATTCTGGTCGACAGTCTGGCAGCCGGGGAGTCCCACATACCCCGTCGGAAGCGGCGCAGACTTGCCTGCGTCGCTTCCAGAGGGGATGCGAAAACGCATTTCCCAGCGTCAAAATAGAAAAACAACTGCTGACTTACCAAAATATTTACTAGAATACAAGGATCCAGTGACCCTGTCTCGAACACGGCACCGGAACGCTGTGTAGCGGTCTCCAGGACTCACAGCACTTATGTACAGGGAACCGTCATCCAGACGAGAGTACTTTGAGCCTAAACAAAAAGGAAATTTATACAATAGATATATTTATATATATATTATCCATTGTCAAATAGCTTCTCTAAGAGTGAAAGGGATTGCTTTCAATAAGGTAGGCACCTCTTTTTGAGCACAATAGACGAGAGATTCTATTGACAAAGATGAAGTTGAATTAACTCATTCATTTTGGGTTGGATTGTCTGATTGCAATAGAAAATATAGTTTCGTATTAAATTGGTAATTATTAATAAAAACACAAGGAATTACAAATCACGTTAATGTTGCTTTAAGATAGCGTCGATTTTATAAGTCACTGGAATATTTATTTCATTGTGAACGTATCCTAGATAATTATTACTAAAGGAAGGAAAGGGTGTTCAACTCCACGGATTTAGGCTGCTATTCCCAAGGAACTGGGACACTGATGTCTAATGTCGCAATGTGTGATTAAGTCTTCATTCATTTATCATGGCTAACATGCGATAGAATTAGATATATATGTCTACCACTTATCTATTATAATATTTTTTTTATTCCACTACTAGTTAGAAATATCAGCCGATGTTAAGGCTAACAGGTTAGGGGTATGGATGTAACTCATAACCCTAAACGGTCTCCACGCGACCCAGAAGTTACTGGAACGCTAAATCGTTTGAAGGCACGTTCCTGTCACTTTACTGACGTCATTTTACCCTCGGGTTAAGTCTTCAGTTCAACCTCGGTTGAAGTCTCCCACCAAATTCAGAAATTCTAGTTAGCCCCTGGCGGGAATCGAACTTGGGGTAACCTATTTATGAGAGTATAGCGCTCACCAGTCAATAATTTAATTAATAGAAATAGTACGAGAAAATGGTAGACCTAATTAAAATGTGGCGCGTATGTTAGCACATTGGAGCTTATAACCGTAATTAAACTATATTTCGTGAGCGACATTAATACAATTTAATCAATTCACACTGCCCCATATGGGACTCGGTTGTTAAACGCACAGACTGTCTAACCATCTTAATACATTAGTAAATTTTCTCTTGTCCATAGGGAGACCGGCTCTGACTTTGATAGTTAATGATTTTCAAAACAAACTTGTGTGTTATCTTCAATCAATTACCCCATTGAATTATAAATGCGTATTTATAACTAATTCTAATTTATATTCTCCAGGATGCACGCTTTGTTTGTGCAAATTTGTGTTAATGTCTGGTAAGCTGCTAAGCCGCACATAGGTAATACATAAATAAAGTCTTTACTGCACAAAGTTATGAAATATACAACAGATAAAATAATGATACCAAATAAAAACGTACAAGGGCAGATCGCTCTAAGCGATCTTCTCACGAAAATCCTCACTAAAATAGTCATGATATAGTATATTTTTTTATAAAGGAAACATTTAACCTAACCTAACCTAACTGGGAAATCCTTAAGGAACGGTCTTCGGGCGCTTTTTCGGCATAAAAAGTATCCTACGTCCGTTGCTAGGATGCAAGCTATTTCTTTGCTAAGTTACGTCATGGTCGGCGCAGTGGTTCGGCCCAAAAACAAATAAACAACATATACATAATACGAGAAGGATTTCTAGGATATGTATTAAATATAAATATTGTTCATACATTTATTTGCATAATTTGAGACGAGGTGATACTAAATTCGTTAACTTATAACTAAAGCTACGAGGATTCCAAAAGGGCTCCAGTGTAGGTAAAAGCGCACAATAAACTAAGCTGGGTAATTTATTATGAAAATCTCAAGCGCAGATTTTAGCCAGAGTTTCTCCATATAAGCTAATGCTTACTTATAGTGCATTGATTTTGAGTATTCATCTTTATGGTGATAATTAAATTCATTAACTCAAAGCTAAAGCTACGAGGATTCCACTAGGGCTCCAGTGTAGGAAAAAGCCTACAACAAACTAAGCTGGGTAATTTATTATGAAAATGTCAAATAAGATCTCTTAGCCAAGTTAAGTCTCCATATAAGTTAATGCTTATAGTGCATTGATTTTGAGTATTCATCTTTATGGTGATAATTAAATTCATTAATTCAAAGCTAAAGCTACGAGGATTCCAAAAGGGCTCTAGAAAAAAAGCTTACAACAAACTAAGCTGGAGGATTCCACTAGGGCTCCAGTGTAGGAAAAAGCCTACAAAAAACTAAGCTGGGTAATTTATTATGAAAATGACAAACAGGATCTCTTAACCAAGTTAAGTGCATTGATTTTGAGTATTCATCTTTATAGTATGTAAAAGAACCTCTTCCTTTTGGAAGCGATAAGTCGTTCTGACAATGAGCTACGTGCAAGGTAGTAACAATGCGACGTCGCCTTTTTCCCGCATTAGCTGTCGCAGCATCGCAGCGCGGATTGGAAGTAAAGATTATTAGGGTTCCGTTAGAATCTGAAGGTTGCCAACGGGATTACTAACTGAGATCTGCAGTACGGTACTTTAACTTTGCTCAATCAAGTTAGTGTTGAAGCTACATACAGATACAGTTACATAAATGTCCCATTTTTATTGTTTTTTAAGTCAGAGGTAAAACCAAGCGCGCTTCATGGATTTTGGTCCGCTTCCGTCGTCTCTCTGATCTTATGGATATTTGGATAGGTAGAAATTTAAAAATAATAAAATAGAATAAAAATAACTAAAATAAAATAAAATTGAAATTTGAATTGATACAAGAAACGTATTTTAATGTGGTGCTCGTTGCTTGATCTTAATTCAAATTCAAAATAATCTTTATTCAAATAGTCCTTAAAAAGGCAGCTTTGACGCGTCAATAATTTACACAGTAGTTATTTCATGGTGACAACTATATTCGTAAACATAAAACTAAAGCTAGGAGGGTTCCAAACGCGCCCCGGTCTAAGAAGAAGCCCACAACAAACTTAGCCGGGGTTGTTGGGTTAATAATGTGAACACTATGACGTAGAGATTCATATAGCCTTGGTAGGTACGGGACACATCATGTGAGCATTTAACTCACACATAGTCGGTTTTTTGTTGTATCCGTTTTGATCAGTCTCTTCGGTTTATTTTTTATCGTATATATTTGGTCTCGGTCAAGACCTTTTTTTTTCAAAATTTTGTTTGTGTTTGATTTGTTTTTTAAATTTTGTTTATGTTTAATTACAGGATATTTGTGTTATTTTGTTTGATGACTTTTACCATCTTGTTAGAAGTGACATGATCCCGTTGCTGAAGAATTTTTTAAACATCTGATTTTTAAAAAAACGCGACTGTACGTTTTGATGTTAATCTGACACTGCGTAAAGAATTCTGAGGAATTAATTTTGGCGGAGTGGCTAAAAGACCAAACGCTTTGGTTTCATTACGATTTAATAAAGAACCGCAAATGGGTGCACGGTTCGTAAGGTTTCTTTCAGTTAACTCTTGAGGCACGAAATTTCGAAATAGGCGAACCTTTTTTTATAAAACAGGTCAATAGTGTTTTAAGTTCAATTCCAAATTTCAAAACTACTGATCCGTTCTTGCTGCACTTTTTCAAAAATGGCGTTAACTTTTCCGCTCCGTATAGCTACTATCCTGGAAAAATTTCCCGGTATTTCTAGGATAAAAAATATCCTTCAGGGTACTAACCCCTACTAAATTTTATCAAGCTCAAACGCTATCTTCTTTATAATTTTGTATGAGAAAAACTATGTCACGCGATGTTCGGGCCACTGCGTGTACCGAACACTGCACCGTCAGCATTTTACGCTATAGTCGAGCCTTGTGCTCGTAACTAGGACAGTGCACTTCGGGCTGCCCCTCGACGCGTACTCATTATCAATATCATCATAACATTTAACAAATCATCGTGATCATTACCGGCTCACTACAGAGCACGGGTCTTCTCTCAATATGAGAAGCGTTTGGCCATAATCCACCACGCTGCCCATGAGCGGATTGGCAGACTTCACACGCCTTTGAGAACATTATGGAGAACTCTCAGGCGTATAGGTTTCCTCACGATGTTTTCCTTCACCGTTGAAGCAAGTCGTTTTTTAATTTTTTTAAACGCACATAACTCCGAAATGTTAGAGGTGCGTGCCCGGATTCGAACCGCCGACCTCTGATTAAGAGGCTGACGCCCTAACCACTAGGCTATCACCGCTTCCAAACAACATTTTTAACAAATCATTACCAAGTAAATTCAGTTCACATATCAATCTTAAGTGTATATCAATTATTTATTAGTATTTCACAAAGGACTATAGCCCACAGGATCACTGCATGGCTTGGTTCGACAGTTTATTTATAATCCATCGAGTTCATGATTGCTTTCTTTTTTTTTTATTCACCACAAGTAAGCCCTTGACTGCATCTCACCTGATGGTAAGTGATGATGCAGTCTAAGGTATGGTAAACTCATACTCCTAATCAGTATCTACGCGACATCGTGCCAGAACGCTAAATAGCTTGGCGACACGTCTTTGTTGGTAGGGTGGTAACTAGCCACGGCCGAAGCCTCCCACCGGACCAGACTCGAGGCGGGAATCGAATCCAGGACCTCACACTTTAAAATGCAACAGCGCGCACACTGCGCCACGGAGGTCGTCAAAAAAAAGTGTATATCAGTTATCAGTATTCCACAAAGGACTATAGCCCACAGGCGATCACTGGCTTGGTTCGACGGTGCATTTTATAATCCATCTAGTTCATGATTACTTTCTAAAGCCCATGAACCGCATGGCTTGGTTCGACAGTGTATTTTATAATCCATCGAGCTCAGGATTGCTTTCTATAGCCATTCGTCAAATGACTGGGAAGTAGACCGTCTTCCAGCCAGTAACGGCTTCCTTAGTATCTACGGAGTGTGAAGTATCTATAAATTGTGAAGCCTTTCATTAATTTGTTAAATGTGAAAGATTACTGAGTAGAAAATTAAAAGACGGCGACAGCGTTGAAAGCGTATTATTGAAAGAAAGACAAATGATCGTACGCCGTACGTCGTTCGAGTTGTTAAATTGATCGACGCTAGAATACGCGGGATTTTTTTCCGAGAAATATCAATTTGTTCCGAGCAATATACTTCAGGGGCGATGTGACCTGGTTTCAACAGCATAAACATAAAACGCCAAACAAAGCTAACTAGCTAAACCATACTATATGTGACATAAAGTTATCAGATAATTACCTTCATGTCTTTAACTAATAGTTATATAATTTTTATACACCACAAGTTAGCCCTTGACGACATCACACCTGATGGGTAAGTGATGGTAGCGGGCTCATCTGTTAGGGATATGGTAAACTTATCATCATCATCATTATCAACCGATTGACGTCCACTGCTGGACATAGGTCTTTTGTAGGGAGTTCCAATGCTCACGGTCTTGGGCCGCTTGCTTCCAGCGGCTCCCTGCGACTCGTCTGATGTCGTCTGTCCACATAGTTGGGGGTAAACTTATACTCCTAATTGGTTTCTACTCGACATCGTGCTGGAACGCTAAATCGCTTTAACACGTCTTTGTCGATAACTAGCCACGGCCGAAGCTCCCACCAGACCAGACTCGAGCCGAGAATCGAACCCAGGAACTCCAACTTTAAAATGCAACAGAGCACGCGCTGCACCACGGACGTCGTCTAAAATTATATATTGTAAAAATGCAGCTTCCGCGCGGTAGCATTTGCGAAACGCGTAAACTAGTCAATGAATTGATATTTACTATTATATGTCTCTAAGTTCCAAAAGCAACGAATAATATCAGAATGATCCTTTTTTTTTTTTTTCCCGTGGTGGAAAAGCTTTATGGCTACCTCCGTCCGTTGGGCAAGACGGAGGTTATGTGGGACTCCCCCTCCTTATCTTGAGGTATACCCGAACTAAAAACCACCACAGCATGTCCCACTCGCTGGATTTGCCGAACACCTGGGGAACCCATTGTATTCTTCCCAGACATCCACCAGCCGCCCCAGCCTTAGCAACAGGGCTCCCGCGATAAAAGAGAAGGATCAGAATGATCCTAAGAAAAGTGTTGCTGGGTGCAGACATTATTTAATAACAAATAAAAACAAAAAAAAAAAAAAAACAACAAGAAGCGGTGATAGCCTAGTGGTGACGGCGTCAGCCTCCTAATCAGAGGTCGGCGGTTCGAATCCGGGCACGCACCTCTAACTTTTCGGAGTTATGTGCATTTTTAAATAATTAAAATATCACTTGCTTCAACGGTGAAGGAAAACATCGTGAGGAAACCTGCACGCCTGAGAGTTCTCCATAATGTTCTCAAAGGCGTGTGAAGTCTGCCAATCCGCACATGGCCAGCGTGGTGGACTATGGCCAAACCCTTCTCATATTGAGAGGAGACCCGTGCTCTGTAGTAAGCCAGTAATGGGCTGAACATGCAAAAACAACAATAGATACATTAAAAAGTCGAAACTGTGTCAAGATCAATTTATTTCAATGAATGGAAATATATTTTGCATTTCTTGAGAAAATATGTTGTCTTTCATTTTAATATTGTGAGCATGAGCGAGTATGTCAGAAGCTCTGTGTAAAGCGGCTTAGGGGTTTTGGATTTGCACCGCTGATGAGGGGTGGAGGGGAGGGGTAGGTATGTATTCATTTTACTTTGATAATAACCGAATATTCCTACCTTGGCTTGGCGGTTTCATTCAGTGAAACCAATGTTCCGGACCGGTGATAGAATCGTCTCCATAGTTCAAATATTATCCTTGTGAAATAATTTATTTTTGTCAAACCAAATGTATTTCCGCTTTTGTAATACCCGCATTTAACGTAATTCAATATCGGATTAAGAATGAGGTAACGCTTTTAGAAATATTTAGTAGTTTAGGATTAATTAGATATATCAATAGATTATGATATCTCACACAAGAATCCCCGTCTGGATGGAGGCTTCGGCCGTGGCTAGTTACCACCCTACCGACAAAGACCAATTACCAAGCCAAGCGATTTAACCAATTAGGTGTATGGGTTTACCATACCCCAAACAGGTTACCGCTACCATCGTAGACAGCATTATCATTTACCACCAGGTGAGATAGCCGTCAGGGGTTAACTTGCAGTGTGTAAAAATAAAATAAATAATCTTAGATAACCTGACTTCGGCTTAGTTCATTCCAACTAACGATCAAATGTTAAGATCTTGTATGTGTTTCACTTTAAAATGGCGTAAGTATACAAAATTCTATTTTGTTTTAAAAGAGGTACGTACTAAGCTCATGTTGTTTTTCATGTCTCTGTCCCTGTATTTCGGGTTTCATCGAGGTTTCTATTCATGAGCTTGTTTGCGTAGTGGAAAGGAAAAAGTTAGCGGTGTCTACGGTAGCTTGTAGCGGGGTCTGAGAGTAAATTCAAGTGACTTCAGCAGGTAATATATTTCAGTGTTACAAGACTTTTAAATTACTGCATTAAAAGTTTACGAGCAAAATCTATTTCAGCACGTCTTACGCTATAGAAGGTCATAACTTACCTAAATATTGGAACACACTGGTATCGTCATCCGTGAACCAGTCGGTGTCGTCGACTCGTTCTGCGCAGTGTGATGGCACGATACATCGCAACACTGCTGCGTTGCCTGCCATCACGTATTCATCTGGCACGTGCACCTCCCAGGGTATGTTCAGCACTAAAAGTTGAAAACCGATTGAGTGACAACCCTACCCGTAAAGCCGTTTCGCCAAGAAAGCAGCGATCCGAACCGAATTCAATTTACTGTTTAGTAACCGGTTAAAATATTGCCTTTTATTTAACCGGTTAACGTTCAATTAACTGATTTGTTGGGATGAATAAGTTAATTGAAAGCGATTGTGTAAAAACAACGCGATGCGTCACTTCGCTAAGCCGGTTAATTTATGTGAAAATTAGCAAAATCGAATTACGAACCGAAATTTTTAACCGGTTGAATAAAATAAATACGCAACTTTAACCTATTTTATTTATTATCAGAATTAATATATTATACATAATATCATTTGGCATGTTGGAAATGGAAAAAATAATATTTACAATTTGCTCTAAGATTTTTAATTTTGAAACACTTAGATTTTTTGTTTTTTCACAAATAAAACTGCCAATGAACGTCTTCTTTTATATAATGTAAGGAACAATATGAAATAAAACGTAGGTAAATAAATATTCGGAAAACGTCTAGGTAAATAGAGATAGAAATAGTCCACTATTTGTATGTTTATATCCGCCTTAGCTTGCGTGGTATTTCCGTTTTTCCGTGAGACTCAGCCATTTGCTCGTGATAAAAATTCAATGAATAATGTTCTATTTATAATCTAGTAGAAAAAGTGTCTGGTTACAGATGGCTCTCCGCTGAGTGGCAAAAAATATAACAAATAACATCTAGGTATTTCGTCACTTTTATTCCTTTGCAAAAAGCAATATACAAGTTAATTTTCGGAATTAAGCAGATTTTTCCCCAAATGTAACAAGAAAACAAGAAAATACGGAATACTAAAACTTTTTTTTTGTTTTCGATGTGCATCTGATTAACATCAGTGATCACCGCTCCTAACCACCTACTCGATCTATCATGGCGTATAAGTGATAAAAGCAACATCACATATGAAGCTTCAGCAATCTAGGACATGGTCTCTCATCACATATTTAAAAATCTAAGACTTAGTCATCCAAATCCGTTTAGTCGTAGATCTTATACACAAACATCCAATCTTCATAATAATCTATCACATATATAAACGTGACGACATATTCTTTTTCCGTCTTTTGTAAATGAAATTACTTATGACAGATAGAGAAAATTATTCGTTCATTAGTGAAGCCCTTAGTGTACCTAAAAGTAATGCGAATATTGTATTCTGTGGTAACCTAACTAGCTTCCAAGCCTGTAGCCATTAGCCAATTAAATAGGGCTCTACTGAAATTCTTGGAAGGTATATTTTTTCTACATTAGTGGTAATTATTACTCTACACTTGGTAAGTATTTTTCTGGATATTATTGGCAAAGTTTATCTTTTCTGAGATGGATAAAATATTGGTAAGTCGCAGGTTCTCATTGCACATCATGTCGATTTAAAGCAAATTAGACACGACTTAAAAAATGCTTCGTTTACTGCTAGCCTAAAAATATCTAATACAAATAATAAATAAAAACTTTCGACGAGAAAAACAATCTGTTTTAAACATAAGCTATGAGCCGTGTACCACGGACATATTCTTTCAGTATTCAATTTTATTTTTGAAACATTCGATATTCTTTCGAAATACAAGAGAAACACATTTTAATTGTAATTTAACCATGCTCCAGAAACTTTGCGTTTATGGGGGAACACGATTTCGCCTCAATAATATACTAAACCAAATAATACACTATCAATAAAAAAGTTAAAACTATGAAGAATTCGAAAAGTCATCATAAATACAGAAATAGAACAACAATGACTTTCTTTATCCACAACTCAAGAATATTACGGATTCCTACTCTTTTACCAAAGATGTTTGTAATATCATGGAAACGCTTCGTCTCAAATACTTAAGTAGGTACTAGAAGGTTACTGCCTACAAACTGGTTTTATTTATTTATTTATATAAAAAAAAATACATTTTATATAACAGTAAATACATTGAAAAAACCGAAGAGCTTTGTCCTCGGTACTAGTCAAATTTCAAAAATCAAATTCAAATAATCTTATTCAAATAGTTCTTTAAAAGGCACTTTTGACGCGTCAATAATTTACATAGTAGGATTTGATGGTGATAACTACATTCGTAAACATAAAACTAAAGCTATGAGGGTTCTAAACGCGCCCTGGTCAAAGAAGAAGCTGTTCTATAATATAACCGGTTAAATAGATGAAAATGAAACCTAACCTAAAAGATTCTAAAATCCGGGTAAATGAATCCTGTTCGTAATTTTGTTGCATTTGATAATGATGGCCACTGAATACTCACCACCGTGTATGTGAATGTTCTTGGACAGAATAGCAAAACCGCTACTCAACCGCAGTCTGCACCTATAAGTAGCTCCGTGGATGTCCCGCCGATAGCATTCGCCGGGGAATGGCGGGAGCTCTAGCGAGCCGTTCGCGAGCACTCTCCGGAGACCCGCGAGTGACGTCACTGGGCTGTTGTCGGCGAATAGCCAGTCCAGCTGGAACAAAATACCTTTGTTATTTTTGTATTGTTAACTATATAAGAAAACAAACAATAGCACAAGTATGGAAATCCTCGTTATACTCGATACCCGCTCATTCCTTTAAGTACTTCGGTGTCGTCAACTCTGGATATACGGTTTTTTCAAACCGGGGCCAGTATGTCGTTTTCGGCTAAGCTCCTATTACTCGTGTAGTCCTAGAACCCCTGCCAGAAATCTCATGTGGGTACACTTTGCACTTCCTCAGAAATCGACTAAGTATATGTTAAGAAATTATCATATGAAGATGAGTTCAAAAACATTTGGGAGTTTTATGATATAAATAATAATTGATAAAACAAAATGCTCTGGATGTTAGATGGATAATACAACAATAATGCAAGAAAACATAAGCATTAAGAAGAATTGAAAATAATTAAACCATGAATACCCATATCCAAACAGTCAGAATTTAAAAAAGTGCGTATTGAAATAAAAACGCATTACCTAAGTTAAACTAATTCCTTGCGCATCCATATGGAAACGTAAAAACATAAACGACCATATCGTATCATCGTAAAATCTTATATGAAACATTATAAACCTAATAACTGTTGCTTCTAAAATGTTTTTTCACACTGTCTACACAAAGTATAATACAGTTAAAAGTTTACTTACTTTAATTTACTTATTTACTTTACTTACTTACTTACTTGTTAACAGCTTAAAAGTTTCGCTTAATTAAATGTAGAATAACATTTATACAAAGCCAGTCACAGATTTAATATCGTCTGCCAACTTCACAAACATAACGTCCAATTTGAGCGTGTTTTTATTCATATATTTCAATAAAGACCAAATAAGAAGATGGTGGATGTAGTACGGAAAATTGGGTGCGATAGTTTGCGGTGCTATTCACATATTTGCATTTTTCCGCGCCATTTGCATTTGCCGGCTGCCAGATGCGAACTTGCATTTATATGCACTTGCAATAAACTTTATTAATGCTGTTTTATTTTCGGGAATGTCATATTTTGCAATTTAATGGAAGGATAGTTTTCATTGGGCTTGTGAAATGCATTCTATAATTTTATGGACTTATGAATTGGAAAATTATATTGTGATATGAACTTAATCCTTATTCTTGGCATATTAATGTGCCACACGCAAGAGAGCAGCGTGCACTTCATACATGCATAAAAGCAGTGCATAATCCAGGAGCGTTCAGAAAAATAGAAACATATTTGTAAATCAAAATAAAATCAAATCAAAGTAGCTTTATTCATATAATCCTATTACAGGTATTTATGAATCGCTATATCACATTTTCTATTATTTATATTCGTGAAGTTTGTAAGATGGATGGATTTTTATTGATCAAAAGCGTACTTAGGGACTAAAGAGATTTTTTCTGTATATAAAAACATACAGAATATAGTAGTATTATATATACCCTGCTCAAAATTTCTGTGCACGCTAATGCGAGAGAGAAGAAATAAGAACTATGGCGCTCTCATGCGGTTTTGTTGTAAGGTACGGACTAGATAACTTTTATAGTAGGTAACTTTAAATAAACGAATTAGTTATCAATTTATAGGTAGGAAGGTAGTTATATATATTTCATTTAATTTCTAATTATAATCCTAAGATAATGTGATCTATAAAGTTACACAATTAAAGTAAAAATTTACAAACCCTCGACTTTTTCTTTCAAGCACGAAAATATAGATCTGCAAGTTTTTTACAAAACGAAAAGTCAACGTAGACTCACAGACTATCTCATCAACGCTCAGCCTAAACCCGTAGACGTAGGAAGAATTAATGTGCACACAGCTTTTATTAATTTCGTAAGGGATTATAAGGAATTATATTTTCAGTTTAAAGGTTTTACATTTATCTGGGTCATTACTTACAAATTAAATTTACGTTACAATTCTAAAAATTTCTTACAGGCTGTTTCAGAAACCCCCCCGGGGATGAGTTAAAAAGCATTACGTTACGAAGACGTGCACGTTAGGTATGTTAATGCGGAATAATTTGATCTCACAGGAAATCAGAAATTTCACGCGAACGAAGTCGCAGGCAATGCCAGCCATACCGTAATTGGAATCCTGCGGAAAAGAAACTTCGGGGATTTTCGCTTAAATTCCACAAAATATCACACTCACAGCGACTTTTATAACATCAAAGTGATGAATATAATTCAAAGCTTTCAAGGGAGCTTTGATTCAGTTTCTTTGTCGCTTAAAAGTTCTTTCTCTTTAGATATGTTCTTGGGATTATCATAGCAATGTCTCTAGTCAGAGTTTGCAGACAACTTACTGGGTGTAGGGTAAAAAGGGGTATAGTATGCCCAAATACCCGAATCGAATTTATAACTTTATAATGAAGGATATTTATGTTTAATATCAGTAATATATTGGATAGAAGCAGGCGTTAGTTTTAAACTACATTTACTCAAAGTAGGATTATTTTATAAGCACTTTTTGTAACTGTGTAACCACATATTCGGGAGGTAGACTTTGTTTAAGTCAGTGATATCCAATAAAAATTAAGAGTATAATGCAGATTATATAATGAACTCTAATTTTTTTTTATACAAAGCCTATTTGCTATCATAATCTCTAGTCAGATAACAAAACAGACATTGAAAGCAATGAAATAGTTAAATCAGCATCCCTACTAATATTTATAGTTATTTCTCTCATCTTTGTGGAAGCTCGTGGCAGAAGTAGATATTCTTGATCCAACGGGAATGGTTTGACTTTTCTCCGGCCTCTTAAACAAAGCTATAATCTACTTTTGTGCTATCGGGGCTATATTACCTTTAGCGACTCCTTCTTGCCCTTATCTCATATTATGTGGGTCGGCACAACACGTCTTCTTCTACCACTACTCACACCTTTTACACACATATCCTCTATAACACAATCCATTCATCTCTTCTTTGGTCTTCAGCTACTCCATTTTCTATAATTAATATACGAGTATCTTCTTCGGAATTACTTTTTTTATAAAAAGTAATTCCTACTCAGTTACCAACACACGTAAATGAAACGAATGAGAGTGACCTTCTAAGAAACAAGGTCAGACTACACAATCCATTCATCTGTTCTTTGGTCTTCAGCTACTCCAATTTCTATAATTTATATACGAGTATCTATTTCGGAATTACTTTTTTTATAAAAAGTAATTCCTACTTAGTTACCAACACACGTAAATGAAACGAATGAGAGTGACCTTCTAAGAAACAAGGTCAGACTTATATAAATTATTGTACCCGACAGACGACAAAACAAGATGAGACCAGATATACCGTAGTAAAGCAGACCAATTATTCAATGTGCTAGGTATTGTCAGACCGGCTGCCGCATAGTCTCGTGTCGCTTGTATTGTGTTCCTTTGACGTACGAGAACCCTCGAGATTTCCAGATATATTCAATTCTTACTGTAAGCTATATGCATCCTGGATCTCAAGATGTGATTGGATTGAATTAAACTCCCTCCAGATATATTATTGCATTAGATATCGGCTTCAATTCTTACTTGAAGCTATATGTATTCATCGATGTACAGATGTGATTAAATAACAACAAAAATCTTCAAATCAATATCAAGTGATTAAGACGATAGACAATAGTAACTGATCAACCCATTGCCGGCTCACTACAGAGCACGGGCTCCTCTCGATATGAGAAGGGTTTGGCCATAGTTGAAGGAAGTGATATTTTAATTGTATAAAAACGCACATAACTCCGAAAAGTAGGTGCGTGCCCGGATTCGAACCGCCGTCCTCTGATTAGGAAGCTGAGCGGTGATAATATAATTAAAATTACTATAATATTAATAAATAGTATAATATGTAATAAACACTCAAACTAATTCAAAAGTAACCAAAAGTAATACAAAAAACAAGCAAATGTATTTATTTCATCCTAATAAATTAAAAAATAATTACGAGACGATGATACAATTTCATTAATTATCCACCAATGGACTTTATGAAAAACGTGCCTCGTTCAACTTTTATGTTAGCTTTGATGTTAATTTGTGGAAATCATTTAAAATAATGAATAGATTTATTTATTTCTTATTCACAGCACTTTGATCTCGTTTGGTTTATACCTGTATGATATCTATAAAACTAAGCTTTCATAACCTAAACATGGCCTATTTTATGTAAGGTTCGGTTAATATACTAAACTGTTTCGTTTCGTTATGGTATCTCTGGTAAATATAATTATCGACTAATATTGAAAATAATTATATAAATAAATATATAATTATATAATAACTGCACGCCTGAGAGTTCTCCATAATGTTCTCTAAAGCGTGTGAAGTCTGCCAATCCGCACATGGCCAGCGTGGTGGACTATGGCCAAACCCTTCTCATATTGAGAGGAGACCCGTGCTCTGTAGTGAGCCGGTAATGGGTTGATCATGAGATTGAAAATAATTAAGAATAGTATTCGCAGTACTAGTGATAACTTCTTGGTAGGGGAGCCCATGATGCTAAATGGGGATTTACTCGAGCGTCATAGAGACCTATTGGGTTGCAAAGCTTAGATGATAAGACGAAAAAAATGTTATATGATATATACCTTTCCATCAGTGGGGGAAGCGGCTATAGATTTTTAAATATAAAAAAAAAACTGTTGCATGGACATCTTCGAGCGCGTCAGATATTGATAGCATCAATGGCCTACGTATTTTTAATAATGTACGTATGTTAATCTGATCGTTTGCATGATGCGTGTGGTTGTATGTAAGGGTTGAAAATGAAAAAAAAAAAAATTTCATCGAGCGCGTCAGATTTTCTAAGGGAGTGTTAAGTACACCAAAAATAAGCTCTCATTCACTAATCTGACGATTCCGATGTGACGCAAAGTCGCAGCGAGTTTCATAATGTGCAAAAAAAATTCGCCATTTTGAAATACTCGAGCGCGTCAGATTAAGATATATATGGTTCATCTTTATGTTCTAAACGTACTGTCTCATAATCTGACGATTATCTAGAGGGATTCGCCTAATCTGACAAAAAAAAAAAAAATTTAAATAATTGAACTTAATTAATAGAAAGCTCAAGAAATAGCATGCAAATCAATAAGTATATGCTTTTTTTATGTAGAATACCTGTATTTATAAAAAAAAAATTAAAAAAGGCTTAAAAAAAATTGATGTTTTATAATTAATTGATTAATGTTTCTACTGTAAAGTTTTTGTAAGGCACTTTCACCACAAAATACACATTTTAACAATATTTATAAACTTTAATTAACATAAATAATATTAAAATAGCAAAAAAAGCCAAAACGTTGGAAACACGTTGTAAACAATATGCCTCGAATGAGTTTTTATGATCAGCTGTGATGGCGTCATGGCAGCAAAAACCAGAGTGGGGACGGAGAGAGTAATAAATAGAGAAAGAGTGATAAAGAAATAGAAACGCGGAGAAGGAAATATAGGCATCACCCAGCTGCACGCATTTAACTTTATTGGCGAATTTTTGTTATTTCGGCTTGCGGAAATCGTCAGATTATATATTTTTCGTTATTCTAGAATTATTTCCTTCAAATTAAAAAAAAATTTAGGTACGCTCGAGAATGTCGAGATGACGTTTTTTTTTTACAACTTTGCTGGCCTCCCCTTTCTTTACGTCACTCTCAAAGTGTCAGATTAGTGGAATATACGCTTTTGAGGATGTAATTAACTCACCCTACCTTAATCTGACGCGCTCGAGAATTTCTGATGGTCAATTTTTTTTTACTAATCTGATCGTGTATCGTTCACGCGCGGCCTTATATATGGGGCTCATGTTTGGTGGAGGAACATAACCGGGTACAAGGTATCTCCCTGTATATTAATCTGCCGCGCTCGAGTAAATCCCGAAATCCCCGCTTGGGCTCCCCTACTAGTTTTCTATAACTATAAGAATAAAAATTTTAATTATAAAATGATCATTCTCATTATCATCATCATCACGATCAATATGAGAAGGGTTTGGTCATAGTCCGCCACGCTGGATGCATGGATTTTACACGCCGTTGAGAACATTATGGAGAACTCTCAGGCATGCAGGTTTTCTCGCGATGTTTTCTTCATCTTTGTAGCATAGTAAGTGATAATTTAATTTTTTAAAAACGAGATTATTATTTTATGTCATTGTATATTTTTAATTTCGTTTTTAATCTCTACTAATTGCCCTAATCCCTTTAGAAGTTATAAATCGTATTAAAAATCTTGTAAATTGTACTGCATATACGCCTCAAAATCTCACTATAAGTAAGACATAATAAAAAAAAATATATAAAGATATGGCTTTGGTTTAATTAATTCGCGCGCTTTGTCAGACTGTAAGATAATTACTTTGTTTCTAATACGTTAGAGTATGCTTCTGTCATGACACCGAAGGTAATATTAGTTTTACCTTTGCGTACCTCAGTTTAAACAATGTATACAAAGACAAAGATACTGAGTCTACAATAGGTATCACTGTTGAATTTTTAATGACATGGTTGTTTGTTTGGAAACAAACATCTTTCATGATTAAAAAAATCTAAAATAAAAAGGATTATCAATTGCAAAAGGATGTTAAAAAACTGCGGATTTTCTTGTCGGCATATATTTGTAGAATTTGTCTTTCAAAACGGTGGTCAGTAATTGTAGATTCTAAGTTTTAAAACTGCTTATAAAGTCAGTCTAAAGTGAAATAAATGAATTTTGTAGCTTTTTTTATAAACTTGAATAGATCTTCTTCTAGATTATCCTAGAGCAAAGAAATATATTGCAGATGTTTGCGATAATAATAACGGGAAAAATATGGAAATGTATTTGCTTAAATAAATGCTGAAGCTACAAGTTCGATCCGGAAAGATGCACTGGGGAGGAAAATTTGAGGGTAATGTCGGTTAAGGGTGCTCCCGTGAGGGTTATAAATAACGCTATATATCGTTTGAGCTGTCAAGAAACAGTACAAGGCACTTTTTCAAATTCAAAATGACTACCTCGTTTGTCTGTCGTGTTTTTTTAGTGGAATATCCCAGGTTCGCTCCACGGCAGGGACAATAATTTAGAAAGTTATCATTTCTGAAATTTCGTTGGTCTGGTCTGGTAGGAGACTTCGGGCTTATTTAGTTACCACCTCACGCCAAAGACGCGTCGCCATGCAATTTAGAGTCATACCCCTAACATGTCAGCTTGCTATCATCTTAGGCAGATTCATCACTTACCACCAAGTGAGATTTAAGAGCTAACTTACAATGAAAAACAAACAATAAATAAACAATCAATCAATCAATTAATCAGCCTATAGACGCCCACTGCTGGACATAGGCCTTTTCGAGAGCGCGCCAACACACACGGTCCTCCGCCTTCCTCATCCACCCGCCACCAGCGATCCTTTTCAGGTCGTCGGTCTAAGTGATGATGCGGTCTAAGATGGTAACGGGCTAACCTGTTAGGGGTATTTTAAACCCATACCTAATTGGTTTCTACACGACATCGTGCCGGAACCCTAAATCGCTTGGCAACACATCTTTGTCGGTAGAGTGGTAACTAGCCACTGCTCGAGCCAGGAATCGAACCCAGGACCTCCAACTTTATAATGCTAAAGCGCGCTGCGCCACGGAGGCTGTCAATTAAAACCAGTAGCTAGCCTAAGCTCTGAATTCTGCACATAAGAGATAGTCCTATGCTTAACTGTGCGATATTAATCGGCTGTGATTAAATACAAAACATTTTTGTGCACGCACAAACGTTTACAATCTCATTGTACTCATTAGATGTCTGTGATTCCCGGATTCAGCGGGGTGTCCTGCCCCGAGCGGCCATTTAAAGGGGGCACCGAATTACATATTTTTATATTTAGTGGTTAGGACGTCCGCCTCCTAATAAGAGGTCGGGGTTTCGAAGCACGTACCTTTAACTTTTTGTAGTTATGAGCGTTTTTAAGCAATTAAAATATCACTTACTTCAAGGGTCAAGGAAAACATCGTGAGGAAACCTGCAAGCCTTAGAGTTCTCCATAATGATCTTAAAAGGCGTGTGAGGTCTGCCAATGAGCACATGGCCAGCGTGGTGGACTATGAAACACTTCTCATATTGAGCGGAGACCCGTGCACTGTAGTGAGCCGGCAATGGGTTGATCATAACGATGAAGATATTTATTTTTATGTAAAATTGAGGTCAAAGAAGAAACAAGAACATTGTCAACGTTTTTAATCTCCAATATGAATCGAATCTCCACCGACGGTGAGAGCCAATACAATAAATACGACATAGTCAGTCTTACACACTCACATAAATTGTTTGAGAGCATCCTAGTTCACGTCTTCCAAGTACTTGGTGATAAATCGAACCAGTAACAAATGCAATATCTCACCGGTCCGTTACACAAAGCCTTATTCACGAAACTGTTCGAAACGTGGTTTTATTAAAGCTGTAAATAACAGAATCGTTATATAGTCGACCTTAGCTCTGCAGTGAGTGTGCTGTTGAATTATAAAGTTGGAGGTTCTGGGTTCGATTCCTGGCTCGAATCTAATCTAATCTGTTGGGCTGTAGCCGTGGCTAGTTATCTACCCACTGACAAAGCCGCCAGGCGATTTAGATTTCCGGCACGATGTCACGTTTTGGAGTATAGGCTTACCATACCCTAACATTTTACCGTAACGTTAGACCGCTACCATCTTAGACTGCATCATCACTGAGCACCAGGTGTCACTACCTTCAAGGGCTAACTTGTGGTGGAATAAAAAAAAAGCAAAAACAACTTTTATTCGCTGAACTTTTTAGACTGAAGATATAGACATATACAGTTTTTTATTACTAGGCATAGACCTTTTTTTCGCTGTTCCAATACGGTTTGGTGGTTTTTAATATTTATCCCAGATCAACGTGGTCCATTGGCCTAACTCCGGACTGCTGCTCAGAATCATAATCATTATGATCATCATTATATCTGTGTTGGTTAAAAATTATATAAATATATGGCTTGTTTTAAAATTGCAATTACAATGTTAGTTAATTATAAGATTTCTATTTTTGGCTTATTAATTAATATAATATATATAATATAGCTGTGATAGCCTAGTGGTTAGGGCGTCAGACTCCTAAACAGAGGTCGGCGGTTCGAATCCGGGCACGTAGCTCTAACTTTTCGGAGTTATGTGCGTTTTTAAACAATTAAAATATCACTTGCTTCAACGGTGAAGGAAAACATCGCGAGGAAACCTGCATGCCTGAGTATTCTCCATTATTTTCTCAAAGGCGTGTAAAGTCTGCCAATCCGCACATGGTCAGCTTGGTGGACTATGGCCAAAACCCTTCTCATATTGGGAGGAGACCCGTGCTATGTAGTGAACCAGTAAGTGGGTTAATCATGATGATGATGAATATACTCAAAATTAGTTTACAAGATATTTCTAAATGTGTGACTTAGATAACACTAGAATGGAGTTTATCAATGGTATTCTCATTCGTCTTCTTTCTCTTGCGAAAAAGACAGTACTGTTCTTATTTTTATAGGCAATTTGAAAAGCTAAATTTATCACGCAGGCCACCTCGGAATCTCACATTGTTAAAACAAATTGTAGTCTGTAGATGACAAAGCATGCACGCCCCGAGATTTATTATGGTTGCCGCTAAGCAATTATTTATTTCTCATGCTCCCGCCCGTCGCTCGTATTGCGTTTCTTCGACGTCTTATTCAATAATATTGCTACATACATGATATCTCATATCATCATCATCATCATCATTTCAACCGATAGACGTCCACTGCTGGACATAGGTCTTTTGTAAGGAGTACCAACGGCCACGGTCTTGGGCCGCTTGTATCCAGTTTCCGCCCTCGTTTCCAACATATTAATCTAAATCTATCTATTGTAGGAAGTTTGCTAAGGCAAACTATTTTTACAGTTATGCTCATCGACGTGAAATTCAATTTTACAAATATCTCGCGGAAGTCATGGATTTTTCCCGGGATGAAAAGCCTGTGTGTTAATCCAGGATATAATAAATCTCCTTAAAATCTTAGGAAGAAGTATCAAACTTACACACTTACAAAATTTCGCATTAATAATATTAGTATGATTTAATAGATTCGTCACCTATCTAGATTAATTAATTTACCTGAATCGACAGAATCTTGAAATTGATAAATACTCCAATACAAACGAAAGGTTCGAAAAAATAATCGTAGTAAAAAGAGCATTTATCTTCCACATCAACGTGTACCATAACTTTGCATTACTTTTATTTACACGGAGAGAACCTTTTGTTAGAATATCCCACAATATTCTTGAGGTGAAATGGAAATATCGACAGTATTTGCATACGGATACAATACCCGGCAAATACGTGGCACATTCTGAACTATGTATCTCCGAAGCTACAATGTCCTGTTCAAATATTCGACCTCTGCAGCCTCAATGCGAGTTCGATATCTCTTAAACATATAAGAAGAAAACGGTGACCCTCGATGGCTTCAAATCAATAATGTATTATACGAGTATTCGTTTGCGGCCTCATCGCTTTCTAAATATAAACTTAGTGGAAAATTCAAAACCAACGCTTTCTACATTTATCTGCGCTCGGAGAAAGGTTCTAAATAATGGAGTTTCTGCGAGGGTAGATGAAAAAACTTTAAAAGAAGGTTAAATAACAATTCCTACCATTTTTACTGTCGCGTTAAAATTTTAAGAAGGCTCTTATTCAGACTAGAAACTATGAAATGTATGCCTATGATAAAAATATTTTACAATTACAATTACAATACAATTCATTTATTTGCTTAATACATGGGTACAAGGATGTAGTTATAAGACATGAAACCAAACATGTTTTGCCTTTACAGACGTGCAAATATTTTAATTAGGTGTCCTTAATTATTACTTTAACATCAACAGGACTTAAACTCATTAAACTAAAAAATTAAGAAAAATAGCTATACATAATTTATCTATCTTCAAAGTATTCGGCTATGGAATAGTAACACTTTTGAATTAGAAAATCTTTCAATTTGTGCTTTAACATACTAATATTAAGAGATCTGTCAGCGAGATCTTCTGGTAACTTGTTGTATATTTTCGGTGCCATATTCATTATGCTCTTTCCGAATTTCGCGCTCGAGTGATGAGTGAAACAGATTTCATTATTCCTTCTTGCGTTTTTAGAGAAGTTAAATAGATAAATAGTTTTGTTAAGTATTTTGGCAGGGATTAGATTTTTTAACTTAGATTTATTAGCACAATATAAATATTGCTGAGAAGTGCGCGAACGTACCCGTGTCCCAACTATTAGGCGACGCGAAGAAGGGTCGCTAGGTTTTAGTGGGTATTCTGATCGTGAGTCTGGCGAGTCCCATATATCCCGCTGGAAGCGTAAACGCATTTCCCCGCTTTAAAAAAAAAAAAACATATTTTAACACCTATTTAGTACCTCGAGTACTATAATACTGTAACGTTAAAGCAAAATAGACAGGTTTTTAAGCTCATCATCATCATCATGATCTACCCATTACCAGCTCACTACAGAGCACGGGTCTTCTCTCAATATGAGAAGGTTTGGCCATAGTCCACCACGCTGGCCATGTGCGGATTGGCAGACTTCACACGCCTTTGAGAACATTATGGAGAACTCTCAGGCGTGCAGGTTTCCTCACGATGTTTTCCTTCACCGTTGAAGTAAGTGATATTTTAATGACTTAAGCTCAAATTCTTCGAAACTTATGCAGCCTTCTACCGTACGTACCGCCAACGTTGGCATTATAAACCAGATCTATCTATCAGCAAAGCATTTTGCATTGGCAAACTATTTTGCAATTCGTGCTTAGAAGCGAGCGCGGCTCTGTTCGCACAAAGTACTCGTCTTGTATCTCTATTACCCACCTAATCCCACTCCCTACAAAAATAGTATCGTGCATGTATATAAAGAGGAAAAGTTGGTTTTCCTATTTGTAATCCGATTTTAATAATTATTTCACAGTTAGAAATCTAATTAATTCCGAAGTAACATAGGTTATATTTTATCTCAGCAATAAAACGATATCGGATTGAAATAATGTTATTTGTAAAAGAGGTAAGAAGAAAAAACGCATAGTAACGTGCGTTGAATAAATTGTATTTTTACAAAAATACTGGTGTTTTAATTATCTAAAAAAAGAAAGCATAATTCTACCCCTTATGAACAGTTTATTGAATAACGCATTTTATGTCTATAATAATACGTCACTAAAAGTAATTTTAATCTTATGAAGATAAACTTTACCCTTTATAATAACATACTGGATGTTATTTAAACGTTCCTAAAGTTTAACAGACAGCTCATACATTTAAATTCATATATGTACGTCAATGCGTAATGTATGCTAATTTTAGTATGCTAAATTATAACATGTAGTATGTAAGGACTTAGGACGGATGAAACCGCGGAGAACAACTGGTATGAGAAACCAACAAACCACCAAACTTTCCGATTAGTTAAAGTACCGTATACCATATATTTCTAGCAAAATAAAAATACTAGTTAGAATTTAAAAATTACATTATTAGCATAGATTTGTTGTACCAAAATCGGTTCAGCATATTCCTGGTGCGAGAATAGTGGATAAAGTTCCGATTTAAAAAATTTACGAGCAATATTATGAATCGATCTAGACACAGTAGTCGCAGCTACAGAATGGACTACCATTAAAAACTTGACTTCGAGTTTTTAATGGCGTTCAAATGGTATTCTAATGAAAGCATAAAATATTATTCTAGAAGTTAAAACCTACCTATCTATATACCTACATTTGTTAAAAACTCATACACAGAAATGGGCACAAGGTTTTAATCATTATACAAATATATGTTTATAATACAGGAATTGAACTTGGTGGGAGTTGCATGTTCTATGGACTTTATAACAGGGAAGGTTCTGTGGAGTTGTTTGCCGTCTTTATAAGCCTTACGACGTAGAAACAATTTTCATCGCCATCATCTAGACGTCCAGCGGTGGATATGATGATGATCTTTTGTAGGGAGTTCCAAAGGTTAAGGGCCGCTTGTTTGCAGTAATAAGATAGATTACTCATCTGTAATAGTTTACAGATGCGTAAGTTTGGATTCAATCAGGCCAAAATAGCTGAACAGATTGGGCTTAAATTTGGAACAGATTTAGATTACACAACCGTACCTTTTCCGAACTGTAAAATATGTTTTCTCATGCCGTCAGTTCTTACTTATACGCAAACAAAATATGCGTGTAAAGTACAACTATTACAGGCATCTATGAATCATTCATATAAGTATATTTGTCATTATTTTAATTTATCAACTGATGGAAATAACTACGCTCGCCAATTTAAAACTAAAGCCAGAGGGTTCCAATCGCGTCCAGGTCTAAGAAGAAGGTCATAACAAACTTAGCTGGAGTTTTTTTATGTTATAGCTATTTCACATAGTCAATAAATAAATTTTAATTATCATGAAGTTAGAGCAATTCAAGACAAGCTTTTTTATCGTATTTATAATTTTAATATCGTAATATGATTTTTCTATAAGTTTACGTTTTATAAAAACTTTTAACATATTGATAGACACCTCCAAGATTTCAACATTTAAGAGTTAACAGAATATATTTAAGTTCGATATATCCTACCAATTAATTTTTAGTTATGGCAACATTCAATTACCTAAAAGGGGTTCATTAGTTTCTGTGTGACACACCCCGTATTGTGTATTGTCTGCGGCACTCACTTTGCCGGGCCTGCTCTTAACCCCGGGCAATATGACCCCTTTCGCTTTTGTTTAGCAATTTTTTGCCGACCTGTCACAAATAAAACTAGAACGCTATTTGATATGCTTAAAAACTTGCATTGTTATTTGAATTTTTAATTTCAGTCTTTAATGAATCTAAATCAATTTAATTTACATCGAATTCAATGGAATACCTATTGTATTCGATGTAATTAAATTAATTTGGAGGCTTGCAACAAGCATTGTCTAGATGTTTATATATAATATAATAAAACTGTAACAGGACGAATTCTGTACATTAAATATATTTTGAAAATTTTAATTGGAGGATGCTTTACCATCTATATTGAGCCCAAAACAATTTTTTTTATTGCCTGTCTGTCCGTCTGTATCTTAACCGCGCATCACGCCAATACTACTGACTGGATTTGAATGAAATTTGGTATAGGATTAGATGATACTCCGGTTCAACATATAGGATACTTTTCACTCCGGAATTCAGAACGGTTCCCTTGGGAGAGGGGATGAAAGTCAAAATGTGTATTTAGTTGTAATTTTTTAACGCGTACTCCGATTTAATTCATTCTTTTTTTGTTAAAAAGGAGATAATTTACACATTATCCTGTAATTATTTCAAGGTCGTTGGTTTAGGATAACTTAATCCCGTAATTCATCACAGTTCTCTTGGGACAGGGGATGAAATTCAAAATGTGTATTTAGTTCATAACGCGTACTCCGATTTCACTCATTCTTTTTTTTTTGGTTAGAAAGTAGATACTTTAATTTTTATCCTGTAATTATTTCAAGGTCATCGGTTTAGTAATCCATTGCTTCGTGATTGGAAGAACAAACAAACACACTTTCACAAACACTAACTCAACGCAGACGAAGTCGTGGGCATCAGCTAGTTGTTAATAAATCTGAAGGTATCGCGCTGTTATAAATAGGTACCTAAGCATTATATTTGAAGCATACATAAAGCTTACAAGCAACATACATAAAGCCATGATTCTGAACATAGTGAAAATATATTTTTATTTAAAAAAGTATTATTTTGTAGATTTAATTAAAAAATCGTGTGGGAATTTGTAAGCAACGCTTAAAGAAGAATTAGGTCGCCGTGCTCAATGCCTATTATTAACAGCGAATAGTTAAAACCATTAAATTAAGACGCTGTGTATAAAGAAATTGAGATGAATGAGAATCGTTTTCTGCAAAATCTATAATAGCTCATAATATTATAAAAAAATGTGCTTACACTTGATAGTATTTTTTTTAATTTCAACCTTTTCTACCTCTCACGTTAAAAGTTATCCCTAGTGTCATTAGTCTAAGAGTTACTAAAATAGCGTGACCCACTGGGGCCATGGATAAAATAAGAAATTGTAATGATATGCCGGTGATAGCCTAGTGGTTACGGCGTCAGGCTCCTAATCAGAGGTCGGCGGTTCGAATCTGTGCATGCACCTCTAACTTTTCGGAGTTATGTGCGTTTAAAAAAAATTAAAATATCACTTGCTTCAACGGTGAAGGAAAAATCCAGTTCTCCATAATGTTCTCAAAGGCGTGTGAAGTCTGCCAATTCGCACATCGCCAGCGTGGTGGACTATGGCCAAACCCTTCTCATATTGAGAGGAGACCCGTGCTCTGTAGTGAGCCGGTAATGGGTTGTTCATGATGATGATGATAAGTGATATAAGCGTCCGTTATGTCAATTTATACCAAAACCCAAATATTTTCGCGATAATATACATGTAAGCAATCGAACTTTTTCCAATGGCAATTCACAACTTAAGTTTCGTAGTTGATTAATCATTCAGAGTTCATTTTCTCATTACAAAATCATTACATGCACTTAGTTAAAAAGATTTTAATTCAAAAGATTAATCGAAAGAACGTATTAAGTAATATTAGTGGCTCACTTAGGAATAGGAACCACTTTACATGCGTTCAATTATTATATTATTGAAGTTTATGTTCTTTTACTTATAAGAAATTGCATTCAAATACGTTCAATAGTTTTTGCTTTGTGCGAAAACAGGCATACACAAAAATGACATAAAATCTGTTTGCATTCCACATAGATATTTTGGTTCACCCGAATAAACAGTTTAAAAAAATAGTGAAGTACTGGAATCGTCCATTAACACTTATTAATACCACATTTACTATCGTCTAGCTAAACCACACGTGGTCTTTAAAATTTAGCATGATGGTTTTCATATCCTTTTCCCCGAGTTACACTTTTCATCGACCACATTTCCTGAAAGCGGGTCAACAGCTTGGATAATCTGCGTTTATTGAAATTTCAACTTTATGCATATATTAATAAGCTTCTTAACTTGTCTTCTCAGCTTCGGTCCTCTTATAAAGGTAATTATTGAACAAGTACCCCCGATATACGATATACGAAAGGACTTTAATAAGTATTTATATAATGATGATTGAATAGAGTTGATATTATATAATGAGGAAAAAACCTATAATAGTTGGTTCTGAATTGGTCCTTTCACAAGTGGTAAGTTTCGAGACATACTCGTTAAATATACCAATAAAAAAAATACATCCGACCGTCATTATTGAGTTTATTTTTACCGTAACCTGTAGGCAGTCCACAGGTTTCGTATATTTTGCAAGTCGTATCAAGCTAACCTGTATCTCTCGACTCATTACTTAACTCAAATGAAAGGTCTGTGGTTAGGCTGAGGTGAATTTTGCGCAGTCCCGGACCTAGAAAGGGGAAATCCGTAGAAAAGTAGCGGTTGGCTATGATGACCGGAATTCAGTTAGTTTCTCTTGTTCTTATAAACTCTATTATAAACATAGCCCTCATAATATAACTCAAATCTAGCTACTACATTGTACTTTCCACTCATTGTTCATTTGATTTTAGGACAAGCTATTTGAATTAGTCTGTGTAATGTCTATGACAGGGGAATTCCCGTTATATTTATATCAATAGAACTTGTTGTTTTGGTAACAGAATAAACTACTAAAATTTGTTTTAACAAGGATCAGAAGTTGAAATACGCAAATGTATGGCATCTCCGATACAGGATCGGATCCGATTTTTTGTAGATTGTTTATATCGTTCCATTGCATTTTTGTATCAAATCAAATCAAAAATAGCTTTATCCATATAAACCTATTACAGGCATCTATGAATCGTTCATATATATCACATTTTTCATTATGTCTACTAGTGATGCTGATAACTACATTCGCCAACATAAAACTAAAGCTAAGAAGGTTCAAATCGCGCCCAGTTCTAAGACGAAAATATAGTGCCGTGCATAAGGCTTATTGTACTACAGGATTGATCAAAACAGACCAGTTATAGCACATCCCTGGAACGCCAGCCCTACGCCACAATAAAGCTGCGTTAGCATCGGCGTTATATTACCGAGCCAGTGAACGCAAGAAAAGAGGAGAGTGTTCCCACGACTTCTTTCCTAGCATCGGAAGAGTCCACTTGTGATAGGAACTTAGAATGTTGGTTAGATTAGTAATTAGATTTTAATCCCGAGAGCTTTCCTAACGTCGGAATGGTCCACTAGTTAGTAAGATTTTAAATATAATTTCATTATGAAATTTTATTATAAAAATTCTCTGTTTCCCACCAGTGGCCAAGCGTATCTGACCGATAAACAGAAAACAAACCCGAAATCAATAAGTTATATTTAATGAGACGAAATCGTAAGAGTCTTAAACTTCTTAGAGTATGCCTTTTTGAATTAATGCCAATTAGGTACGCAAACGTATTAGAAAATTTCTTACTGAAATTTCTTGTTTTTTTTTGCCGCTTGCGTACCCATTACTCAACAAGAGGTAGCGTTTCCTAACACCTTCGTATTTCGTGTTCGTATTTATATACGCGAGCGCTATACGCATTTCCTTATTTCCCATTGGGGTCTGTCTGTCGTAAACTTCGGCGGAAGAGCAACGGAAAACTTTATTCGAGTTAGCGATCAATTTGCGAATATTAAATCAGATAGCGGGCGGGTGTCATTATTATTTTATGCTGTTTTGTACTCTCAAGCTGTTTTGTTTCGTGTAGCTTGTACTTTTTTTTATCCACTACAAGTTAGCCCTTGACGGCACTCTCACCTGGTGTAAGTGATGATGCGTCTAAGATGTTGACGGGCTAACCTGTTAGGAGTATGGTATATGAGTATGTAAACCCATACTCCTAATTGTTTCTACGCGACATCGTGCCACACGTCTTTGTCGGTAGGATGATAACTAGCCACGGCCTCTCACCAGACCAGACTAGGGCTGGGAATCGAACCCAGGACTTCCAACTGTATAATGCGACAGCGCACGCACTGCGCCACTGAGGTCGTCAATAGGTGTTTATAATATATTTAAATCGTTATAGCAAGTAGCTATGCATTTTTGCCAATCAAACTTAACAAATAAGAATTAAAAGAATGTCCTTAATAGCTTTATAGTAGCTTATAAAGTTGAGCCGATGATTTCACATTAATGGGATTCTTGCCACTGGAACAATGTTAGGTTTTCAGCCATGGTGATACGTATTACTTAAAATGAGGAACATATCGTAACACCTTCATATTTCGTGTTCAGTATTTCCTTATTTCCAATTGGGGGTTTGTTCTCGTAAACTTCGCCGGTACCGCCACGAACTACTTCAGTCTAGTTAGCCTTGTGAATATCATTTTGTTGTTTTGCATACTGATGTATCTATTACCTATTTATTACGTATGTCACTTATGAGTTGTTCAATCGACTTTACATGTAGTAGAAGTCAATGTTAGTATAGATTGCGAGGTCCTGGATGTTATTCCCGGGGCAGGGCTTAGTTATTGGGGTTAGGTATTGGTATTGGGGTTTCTGTTAGTAAATTTTTAGTACTAGCTATAAATTTGCGTGGCTATTTGCTACACCCCTGAGCTATCTGAGAGCATTTTAAGTCATTTGTTGCCATGAGTAGCTTTATAGGTTAATGCTTTATATACCGTTTATTAGGCTATACAAAATTAGTAACTCATTTAAAGGAAATTGTATTTTATTTTATAATAAATTACCTATTGATATCTTGGAGATGTCTATCAACTCTCAGGCGTGCTCTCTAAGGAAAATATCTTAAATATATTTAAAATATATATAATTAAAATATCACTTGCTTCAACGGTGAAGGAAAACATCGTGAGGAAACCTGCACGTGTGAGAGTTCTCCATAATGTTCTCAAAGGCGTGTAAAGTCTGCCAATCCGCACATGGCCAGCGTGATGGACTATGGCCAAATCCTTCTCATATTGACAGGAGACCCGTGCTCTGTAGTGAGCCGGTAATGGGTTGATCACGATGGATTCGTTAGGCTGCTATTTTATACCCTAATTAACTCTAGGCTGGTGGTAAGAATTTCCTTACGGAAAAATCAAACGCTTAATAATTTTTTGGTAGGGGTGAACCGCGATTCGTACCCAATGCTTTGGGCCCGCAGTTGTACCGGCTCATCACTAAACCAAAGGGGCAACAAAAACTTTAATTCAAATTTGTGAGTATGCAAAAGATTTATTTTTGTAATGCACGTAAATCTGTACCCGCATAATCCTTGTCATATTTCTAGTGTGTAATTTGTATTAAAGTTTCGTAATATTTTGTAGAGACTGTCGTGATAAATGTCTTGTTCCAATATCTCGAAACTTAAAGCAAGACACATTTGCTACGTTCTATGCATTGTTTCGTAATCTTGAATTATGTTTCGTTTCGATCTCATCTATTTATTAAAAGCTTTATTTTATAAGCAGAACTCTCCATTAGAGTGTTTTTACATTTGTTACTCCAGAATTTCTTCATTCATTTATTAATAGAAAATATCCAACCATACCAGAATTGAGCTGGGAATCGAACCCAGGACCTCCAACTTTATAGTTGTCTTTTTTATTTTGTTATTCTAAAATGTTATAATGTTCAAAACAGAATTTCTTCTATCTATCTACATTAAAAAAACACACTAAAGGCATTTCGACTATATCATACGTATTCGTAGTTTATGATTAAAATTTATCATTATGCCTCATAACCAATCTATCTATATATATAAAAGCGAGAGGTCACTTACTTACATACATACTGATTAAACACGAGGTCTCAAAAACTATTGTACGTATAAAGCTATAATTTAGCAAATAGGTAGTTGACAGTTTTTGCAGGAAAATCTATACGGGAGAACGGGATTCTTTGAAAATTTGCTTATAATTCGCAATATATTCACATAGTAATTATAAGCGCCAAACTGTGTACTGATCTTAAGGAAATTTGACATTTGCCTGTAGCTTACTTTTTGAAGCAGGCCATTGGCTGCACGGGAAACCTCAATCTAATGGGAAATCAGCAATTCTACGCAGACGAAGTCGCGGGCAACAGCTAGTTATTAAATATATGAACTGTAATAGGAACTTTAAAAGCTTAATAATTCATGTCCATTGTATAAAGTTGTCCAATTAATTCTATTATTACGTACAACAAAAGTCATTCATCCCCTTTGTTCAGATGCGGTAATATTCAATTTCCTAAAAGCAGTAGGTAGGTACTTCATTAGTTTTTCTTTGACACGCCCTGCATTCAGCATTGTCTGGAGCTCCCGTTTTGCCGGGCTTTGCTTCGGCCCCGGTAATGTGACCTCTTTCGCTTTTGTTTAGCAATTTTTTGCGACCTTTTAAGGAAGAAACTAGAACGCAGCTTGGAAAAATATTGTTGTCCGTCATAGCAGTTTACTGTACGGAAATAAACGTTGTTTGTACAGACGCGTTTCAGTTTGGACGACGACCTCCGTGCGCAGCGTACGCACTGTCACATTATAAAGTTGGAGGAGGAGGGTCCTGGGTTCGATTCTTGGCTTGAGTCTGGTCTGGTGGGAGGCTTCGGACGTGGCTGGTTACCACCCTACTACCGATAAAGACGTGTCGCAAAGCGATTTAGCGTTCAAATTCAAATTCAAATAATCTTTATTCAAATAGAATTTCCTATAAAAGGCACTTCTGACGCGTCAATAATTTACATAGTAGTTATTACTACATTCGTAAACTTAAAATTAAAGCTATGAGGGTTCCAAACGCGCCCCGGTCTAAAAAGAAGCCCACAACAAACTTAGCCTGGTAAATTTTCTTTATGTTATCACTATCTCACATCCCATTAAAAATAATATTAAGAGCTATCTTATTAGAGCAATATTTCATACCCATGCTTGGTTATCATTTACATAATCCTTTACACTATAGTAGGACTTTCCTACAAGCTTACGTTTTATACGCTAACGTTTCGGCACGATTTCACGTAGAAAAAGATTTTGAGTATGGGTTAGCCATAACAGGCTAGCCTGCTTCCATCTTAGACTACATCACCACTTACTATCAGGTGAGGTTGCCGTCAAGGGCTAACTTGTAGTATATAAAAAAAAAGTTTACAGTCTTTTAGCATTTTCCTGATATGTCTTTGCACTGTTACGAATGACCCACGAGAGTTTTTTTTTTATTCTTTATTTTTTTTTTATTTTTTTTTATCGAACTTATTTCACTTCAATCTCATCCCTAGTATTGTTATAAACGCGAAAGCGGCTGCTACTGACTGAGTTTCGGGATAAATGGTATATTCCACGAATTATTCCGATACGTACCAAAAATATAGAATTTCATAAAATCCTTTTAACAGTTTAAACCGGTTATAACTAAATTGCGGTTTAAATCTATCCCACAGGAATTTTTTCGGGGTTAGAGTAGCGGGGTTAAAAATATGTGTGCTGCCAACAAATTATGTTACTCGCTATCAAATAAAATGAATTGCATTGGGGTACATAAAGCACTATGCTTATTATATTAATGAAGCAAACTTTATCCCTGTATATAACCACTTGCTATTATTTAAATACTTATTAAAATTACTGTATAGAGGTTTCTTAATATTTTCGTTCGGGTAAAGATTTCATTCAGTATTTTCATCAACGATAACCGAAGTGACACTTAACGATGTAACTTGGTGACATCTACAAAATAATGCATTTCAAAAAGCTTTGACTTGTATGAGCGTCTACTCTTTACAGCCTTTGATTACTTTTCCCAAGGGTAACCTGGAAGAGATTGCTTTTGCAATAAAACCGCCTTTACAAATTTACGCTTGTAAAAACAATATATTACTTAGTTTTCATTGTTATATAATGGTGTGCAAGTGTATCGAGCTACATATCTTATATCTTGCAAAGTGAGTAAAATAATAACAGCTGTCAAGTAAACATTTATAGACCTGCGTGAAAAAAACCGAAAACACGCTCATCATAACTTAGTGGCTGACCACTAAGTTTATAGTTTTATGGAATATGTACGTTTCCATAACAAACGAATGTAATATATTTAGCGTGAATTGTTAATTAAAAAAAAAATGGTGGGAGGTATAAAAGTGTCTAAACTGCAGTCTTGGTCGCAATAAAAAAGAAAATCCTCAAAAAACGTAATTCCGTAACAAAAATGCTTTATTGTAGAAGTTATAAAATTAACTGCGACATTTTGTACGATACAGGACAATTTCCCTCAGGTATCGTTTTCACCGACCAAAACTTCTGCAAAGAGGTCAACAGCGCGAGCGTGTACTATTTTCTGCAATGTAGCCTTTATTATCATAGCGATAAGTGCTATTACCGGCGATGCTCACATTACAGCGGTAGTTATTTTAAAAAAGGTGCTTGTCGCTTTTTGTCGGCAATAAAGACCAATAAGAGGCTTGGGTAATTTTGTAGGACGAGAACGCCATGTATCGAGTTACATGAGAAATTGCTCGCGGGTAATATTCTGCTCGCAGTGCCTATTCCGTCATACCGTATGCCGGCAATGGTGGAGTTCGTTCACCCCCCTTGGGCGCAAGATATTCGCTCGTACGTGTACTAGTGAGTCCGTGCCGCATACACTTCCATGGCATTTCGCGCCCTACGCTCGTGACAGCTGGAAAGGAGCATCCTAGCGTGTAAAAATCATACGTGATAATACAAAAACCTCATGAACATCTGGTAAATTATTATTACACGTTGAATAAACGCACGGAGAATATTATACGAACGCTCGTTAAAATATCTGGGTAAATAGAAATGATGTTACAACTGTAACCATTCTAAAACAGGGTATAAATGGGGTGCACTTTTCAAACAAATATCTCTGCAAGGTGAATCGAATGGAGACTTAAATTTTAATTGGTGACGTTTTCATATCGTAAAAAAAAAAAAAAATTAGCTCATTTTACAAATTAATGGGTAAAAGAGATACGCGGTAAGGCAAGCTGTAAAACAAAGTGCGTTTTTGCACGAACTGATCAACAATCTAATTAAACTATGTACTATAAGATTTATTTTTGACGATCTCCGTGGCGCAGCGCGTGCGCTATCGCATTATAAAGTTGGAATACCTGAGTTCGATTCAATTAATCTAATAATCTAATAATTAATCCCGGCTCAATTAATGTCTGGTGGCTTTAGCCGTGGCTAATAACCACCCTCTTACAAAGACGATTTAGCGCTCCGGAACGATGTCGCGGGGATACCAATAAGGTGTATAACGTACCATAGCCCTAACAGGTTAGCCCGCTAGCATCTTAGGCTGCATCATCACTTACCACCAGGTGGGATAGCTGTAAAGTCTACTTGTAGCCGAAGAAAAAAAAAATGAAATGGTTATGGTTTCAAAACTCCATACATTTACATATTTCCCACCGGAATCCGCCTACATCCGCTAAACTTGTACGAAAAACTTTATAGAACCAGTTCATAGTTTGGTCTGTGGATATTAAATGAGATGACATGCGTTAGGTACTATTCATTTGATTGTTTGCCCGTATAGATCTATCTATATCTATATACCCACGTATTGGTTTAGCATGAATGATAAGACAGATAAAATAAACGAAATTCTCTTGACACGTTACGCTTTACTGCAATTATGATGGGCTAAGCTATTAGACTAAAACCACTTAATACATTCAGCCCCTAACACTCCACCTGGTTATAAGGATCATTATCACTTATTTGTGATATGCCCACGGCGTCGCGTTCTAACACGTTCATCGTTCTCGTGGTGCTAACTTAAAAACTGACACTTTCGTAAAAGTTTCATACCCCTATTTCGTATAATTACGGAGGCGTTAGTTTTTGAAATTAATTTTTAGTAGACGCTTTGTTATACCGAAGAATTCCCACGGAATTCCTATGCGTTTATGCAGGCTTTAACGATTATTATCACTTATTTGTGATAATGCCCACGGCTTCGCTAACTTTGTAACACGTTCATCGTTCTTTTGTTGTTAACTTCAAAACTGACACTTTCATAAAAGTTTCATACCCCTATTTCGTATAATTACGGAGGCGTTAGTTTTTGAAATTAATTTTTAGTAGACGCTTTGTTATACCGAAGAATTCCCACGGAATTCCTATGCGTTTATGCAGGCTTTAACGATTATTATCACTTATTTGTGATAATGCCCACGGCTTCGCTAACTTTGTAACACGTTCATCGTTCTTTTGTTGTTAACTTCAAAACTGACACTTTCATAAAAGTTTCATACCACTATTTCGTATAATTACGGGGGCGTTAGTTTTTGAAATTAATTTTTAGTAGACGCTTTGCTATACCGAAGAATTACCACGGATTTCCTATGCGATTCGCAGGCTTTAACGATCATTATCACTTATTTGTGATAATGCCCCCGGCGTCGCCCACGTTGTTACCCGTTTATCATTCTAGTGCTGCTAACTTAAAAACTGACGCATTCATAAAATACCACCTGTCAAATATTGGCCACCATGATCCATATTGAAGATGCTAACGACTACACCAACCGGGCAATCACTTAAAGATTCGTATTTACTAGAACGTAATGTTCTCAAAGGCGTGTGAAGTCTGCCAATCCGCACATGGCCAGCGTGGTGGACTATGGTCAAAACCTTTTCATATTGAGAGGGGACCTGTGCTCTGTAGTGAGCCGGTAATGGGTTGATCAATGAATGAATGAATTTACGAGATATGTGTTTTAAAATTCCACTCGACCGGAGGAACGTCCATCTCACTGCACCTTTACTCTGTGTACCGACAATGACACTCGCATATTGTCTTTGTAGCAAGCGCAACTTAAATAAATGAGGTCACATCCTCTCGCAAGCTCACTGGGACAGCTTAAGGAGAGGCGTGCATACGTTCGTCTTATTTGGCCCGTTTTCGCCTGTTTCTTTCTTACCTTAATGGGACATGATATAGTGCCGTCTTGAATAAGACCGTTTGTAGCAAGATTTATACCGTCCTTTCTTTAAGCAAGTAGTTTTATTTTAGCATTTCTAGCAATATTATCTATTTATATTTGTATGAGGAAGCTGAGATAGTCTAGTGGCTAGGGCGTCCGCCTCCTACTCAGAGGTCGGGGGTTCGATCCCGGGCTCGCACCTCTAACTTTTCGGAATGATGTGCGTTTTAAAGCAACTAAAATATCATTTGCTTCAACGGTGAAGGAGAACATCGTGAGGAAACCTGCACGCCTGAGAGTTTTCCGTAATGTTCTCAAAGGTGTGTGGAGTCTGCCAATCCGCACATGGCCAGTGTGGTGGACTATGGCCAAACTCTTCTCATTTTGAGAGCTGACCCGTGGTCTGTAGAGAGCCGGCAAAACAAAGTAGTAACACAAGTTGCAGAAAGTTTATATATCTAACACTTGGTAAATAATCAACTCGGTGTATACAGTGAGCAGAACTATATAGCGAACGATGGGTTTGATGCGTCGGTGTGACTTCCAAATATGCTCCCTGGAGCGTATAACTACCTGGCGGGCACCAGTCCCACTTTCCAAAATTACTAACCCGCTACAACAGCTCCTACCCAGGTTGTAATTTAGACGATGGAATTACTTAATTAATAGTGGTACAAAACTTGAGTTCGTAAATAGATGTCGCTTTCATAACTTAATACAGCAAATTTTCATTAGATGGCGCTTTCAAATTTTAATCTCAAAGATATAAAATTATAGTGTCACTGTGTTTGTAATAAAACTCCTCTGAAACCGGTTTTTATGATTTCTTTTGTTTATATTTAGTAGGTCTGAAAATTCTCTTAATTCACTCCTAACCTCCTTTATTTTGCATCAGAAATACATATAATTCCAAATGTTCGTACACCCGTCGTCACCATTTTTAATCGCAATTTTAGTATTTTTGTATGAACAATACCAGTAGAAAAACGTTCGACGGATCAGCTAGTAGAAAATTTAAATGTTGGAAATAGTTAAAAAGGCTTTCACTAACCGAACCATTAGCTTCTAACATTAGCCAATTATACTTATGTTGTTAGCTATCATCTATCTATTTATAAGATTCTGTTAAGGTCTGTACTCAATTATATGCTACCGACCCCTTGTTTACAATTTGGGTGAAGAGAGCTAGTGACAGACGTCGAAACGTTATGAAATGATTATATTATTTGACGACATCGCTTTCCACGAAAACATAAAAGAATTTAAGTTGATCGAGTGCGCGAAAACGTTCACGTATATTATTATAAGATTCAAATAAACCTGAAGAACAAGATATTATATTTGATACAATATTAACCAGATCTTTACGAGATTTTAGTAATCGAAACGTATGTACCAACCTTTCTAAAACCGACACACATGTTTATCCTATATCCCGGAGAAACCCTACTTTTTTTCGATCGTTCTCTAAAGACGACTATGCTTGCTTCGACTGAAAAAAAAAGATTGTCTTACAGGTGAAATTACCATCTTTAAGTATTTTATAGGTACTATAATTTATTTTTTGGAATCAAACTCCAATAGGAAAACTATACTACCTACCGATAACTACTATGTAAATTATTGACGCGTCAAAAGTGCCTTTTTAGGACTATTTGAATAAAGATTATTTTGAATTTGAATTTTAAAAAAATTTGATAAACCATCCAACCAACCATCAATAAATTTGATTTAAAAAAATTTAAAATGTTTTTAGCGACGTAGTCAAAATAATTCAAATATACTACGTAAAAATAATGATTTTGGAATATCGATTAATTAATTTAATAAAGTATCACGATGACATGACTTCGTAATAACACAATTCATAAATTGCTTCAGTTTACTATGTTAAGTGGTAAAGTCAGTATTAAAGTTAGCTTCATTGCGAGTAACAAAGCGCTTTTTTTATTTCCCTATTTAAACGTTTTACTTGATAGTGGCTAACAAGATTAGTTTTGGCAGCAATTTTATTTATTTACGAGTATTTTACACCATATTATATCATATCATATATCATTACAGAACTTCCAATTCGAAAGTGAAGTTATACTAATCTAAAGAGTTAAAACTATCTCACATCTACACATACTTCGGAATAACAAATAGTAAATTTTGCTGTCCTTAGGTTGTCCTTGTACTCATAGAGCAACCAAAAATATCAATCTTTCGCCTTCTTGAGCAAGTTGGTGTGCCAACACGGTACCGCTAGCAGCGGTGGACGGCATCTCCGCTCCACGTACTCGTACCTCTGCCGGGCACAAAACTTACTTGGGCCAATTTTTTTTTCAGTGTATAATATTGGGCAATGTCTGGTAACATGTGGTTTTATGTGCAATAAATTACTTTCATCTCCTTCAACTATGTCTAGTGAGGTAGCATCTATCGTGAGCGACTTAAACTGAACTAAATAATTAACGTGAAACAAGCTCGTAAATAATAGACGTAATCCTATACGAAATTAAAGTATAAAACGTACAAAGGGCCGGACGGAGCGATCCGGTGCTTCAGCGGACCTTGTCAAGCGGAATACCTACCGAGGCCCACGGCATTGTC
The DNA here is from genome assembly GCA_928268935.1 of Lasiommata megera. NCBI lineage: Eukaryota > Metazoa > Arthropoda > Insecta > Lepidoptera > Nymphalidae > Lasiommata > Lasiommata megera. Next base: position 11,359,079 of record OV743326.1, read on the forward strand.
CCTAAGTAGGTATTCTAAAATTCCCGGCGTACCATTGCCCGGCTTTGGCCTCACGCTATACTACTGTATACTAAAGCTGGCTTGAGCCAGCCGCATTTCCATGGAGGACATATCTTTCGTCCACAGCGTCGCTTACGTTGTAACACGTTCATCATTATCGCGATGCTAACTTTAAAACTGACACTTTCATTTCGTACCCCTCTTTTATTTACTAAAGCGTCGTTCATTTTCGAAAAAAAAATCTTAGTAGACACCTTCGTCATAACAGCTGTCTGTATGCCAAATTTCAGCCCGAGCTATTCAGTTGATTAGTACCGAGGACAAACCTCTTTGGTTTTTTCGGTGCCTTTATTGTATAATTAATTATATTCCTTGTATATTAATAAAATATAAATAAATAATAGTTCAAAATCAAAGTTCAAGTTGGCATCATGCGTGCGAGTAATCACAAGACACGCCCTTTCGCAAGAGCTGTGATTGGTCCCACACAAGTGGAGTGGTCCTTGCTTTATACTCCTATCAGTCAGTCAGCCATATTTTACTTTGATAAACCGATATCTGTGTATATGACACAGATATCAGTTCATCATTCGAGTCTTAATTAAAATTATAAAAAATATGCTAGATATCATACAACAAGACTAGCTCGCCTAGGTTTCTTTTTGCGTATACTGTTTCTCTACTTCATTACGGTTGGTATAAATATAAACTGAGCTGCATGGAAAAAAAAGAGAAATCCTCTATTTTTACAATATGTATGTTTTCGGGATAAAATTTTCCTGGGTATTATTTATTCCATGAACAAAGATACATTGATTGATTATATATGTATATAAAAAAAAAGAATTTTGTTTTTTCAGAGAGAGAGGTAAAAGAACTGTTTATAATATATATCTATCAGCTCATTAAGTATCATATTTAAAGGATTATAAAAATCAATTCATTCATTACTCGGTTGCTGAGTGATATTATATATATATAAGAAGGGATTATCTACACATAAATCTTGACAATGTACAGCAAATATAATAAATTGTGTCTAATAATAATACGCGCACTCTTCATTACCTATTACACAGTATCGTTGACCTATTGAGTAAATTTACGAAGAGATTTCGTGAAACTTCTTATGTTGCTACCTCTCCGTTTTAGATTTCGAGTGTCTGGAATGTTATAAGGAGATATTTCAAGAGCGGTGATAGCCTAGTCAATCGACTTCGATACCTCTGTACTGTTTGAACTAACATTTCGGAGATATTATGTGCATTTTAATTCAATTTACGTCATATTAGTTCTGACATAACTTGCTTTAACATGACCATCGAAAAGGCCAACATCTCAATGCCTGAGAGTTCTCCATAATGTTTTTAAAGGCGTGTTGAGTCTAGCAATCACAATACGCATAAATTCAGCAAGTGACTCATGTCAAATTCCGTCTCATGCTGAGAGGAGATCTGCGTCCTGGAGATATCTGGAAGGTGATGATGAAGATGTAGAGGTGTAAAAGGTACCTGGTACTGTCCTTTGGTGGAGCATGAAAGCATCGCGCCTGTGTCGTTGGTAAATTCGACGTGATGCGGTGGCTCCGTGATACTCGGCAGACTGCGTGGCTCCGGTGTTGCGCGTACTGCTGTAAAGAAATATTGCTTGAGAATCTTTACTATATTATTTTGTATATATAATATACAAAATTCTCGTGTCACTGTGTTTGTAGCAAAACTCCTCCGAAAGCGTTTTTTTATAAAAAAAAATGTCTTACAGTAGGACGTTATCTATTTTTCATGCCCCTAATTGATAAAGGTGGGTCCAAACGAAAAAAAAACTATGATTTATGGACAATTTTTTTTTTGTTGATTTTGCATTTTGTGCCATTTTAATAATTTTCATATCTTTCGGTTATATTGATAAATGATTTGTTCTAATTTTGCCATTTTTAGATTTGTGTATCAAACAATTTACATTAAAATGTACATGTGCAACCCTCAATTTTCACCATTCTACCACCAACCATTTTTTATTAGCGATTATGGTATTATTGTATGAATAACATTAGCTGGTTCAGCTAGTAAAACTGAAGAGTTTGTTTGGTTGAACGCGATAATTCTGATGCGTATCAAAAAAACTTGTGTTGGTAAGTTCATTTATCCAGAAAGGCTACATGGCGTCCCAGCACGATGCCGCGTAGAAATCACGAAGACGCGTAGGTATAAAACAGCTATGCTGCTACCAGGTTAGCATGCTATCATCTTAAACTGCATCATCAATATACAACCATAGATGAAATTGTATTAAAGGATAGCATTGAAGTGGAGTTGAAGCTGTGATAGAATAGTGGATAGTGGGCGTCAGCCACTTAATCAGAGGTCAGCGGTTTGAATCCGGGCACGCACCTCTAACTTTTCGCAGTTATGTGCGTTTTTAAACAATTAAAATATCACTGGCTTCAACGGTGATGGAAAACATCGTGAGGAAACCTGCACGCCTGAGAGTTCTCCATAATGTTCTCAAAGGCGTGTGAAGTCTGCCAACCCGCACATGGCCAGCTTAGTGGACTATGGCCAAAACCCTTCTCATATTGGAAGGAGACTCGTGCTCTGTAGTGAGCCATTAATGGGTTGAGCATGATGATGATGATTGAAGTGGAATAAAAAGAAAAGGGAAATATTGGTTAACGAATAAAGACGTATTAAGCGGCAATACATAATGCCGGAAACAGAACTACCTGGAGAAACATCGTACGGGAGAAGGTGATCCACGCTAAGGATCGCGACCCTCAGTAATGAGGATGACGATGCACAGAGAGAAGCAACAATTAAACATAAAAAAATATTTATTTCAGTAGGCCGTAAATACTGACTGAACTACTGTGTCAAGTGACTGTACATCATTCATATCTTTACTTAGAACTCGTCTTATCAGAACAGGTAGATAATTAATATAGCCATAAAACATACACCTACTTTATTCCGGGATTTCGTTACATCCCTAAGACATCCGTGATCTCTGACATTCTCAATTTTCGACGACATATATATCTATAAGTGTAAAATATTCCATTAAAGTTCGCGACAAGTTTTAAGTTCTTGTCTGGGAGTGAATTTCACTACAAAAGGAGGTCAAGGCTTTTACTTAAGTTACTCAATAGTTATTTGAATCCAGAGGGAGACGTTAAGGGAAGAATGGGCCAAATGCCGAGGGTCGGGTCTAATAGCATTTACTACACCAAATCCTTACCTACAGAGTTTCCTATAAAGTGTTTTACAAATTGTTTTATCCCCTACTTTCAAGATACAATCTGTATAGCGATGATATTTCATAATATATGCAAATAAATATAGTAGGATAATACTAAAATTCATTTTTGATCAGTGATTTGTAGAAATTTACTAGTATGCATCATAACACGTATATAAATAGTGGCACCAGGCCTGTAACTTTGTCCTCGTAAATTAAGGATAAAAAATGTGGATTCATTTATTACCACAGGATTTTGAGAGTCTTTTCTGCAATTCTGTTCTGCCAGTTGTCAAAGTATCGGCAAAAAAAATAAAAAAAAACCCTTACGATTTTGATGTCTATTTACGTTTATTGGCTTGGCCTAAGGGTTATCTTATTTTAGGTAAGGTATTAATATATTTTAACATTCAATAGAGTATTTTGAGTCAAAAAGTAATATCGGACACTTCTTCTGCTAATATTGTAAACATATTATGTAGTACATTATTGATTTAAGGTTTTAGTAGATTATTTCTCTATTACTGACTCACTGGAGACCGCCTAAGCAATTCGGTTACACTGGAGAGACCATAAGGGTGATGATCATGACAGTGGGAATGAATACCTAACACATTGCTTGCGCATGTGCCTCGTAAACCATCCAAAACCAACCACAAAAATCCATCCAATCATTAAAATCTACAGTCCACCATACACTGGTTACGGAAAGCCATAAACTGTCAGATGTTCAGATATCGAACCAATCTACGGTTGTCTATAGGCAGGACGCCACCGCAAGCCGCATCCTTCGATTTCCGTTTCATTTTGCTTCAACTGCCATTTCCGTATTTACTTAATATAGTGGTAGCTAGATTGATACTGGTGGATAAATATTTTTAATACTCATAATTTATAACGCAGATGTATTCAGTGAATACTGGTTAACATTTATTAAGGATGCTTACAAAAGAGATTTTCGAATCTTGTCCTCGTCGAAAAGAAATATCCTTATTCATTATTTCGTGAGCGTTATTAAAGTGTATTAAGCGGAAATAATTTATATTTAATTTTTAAAATGCAGATAAAAATTTCGGAATCGGTGAAGAAGCTGGCAACATTTAAACCATTAAATATGTATCACAGATCAGTACAGTAGAAATGAATCAATATCACAACTATATTTTTTATCTTTCGTAAAAAATATATTATCTTTCATCTTTAAATTTTTTTGTAAAAAGTATGTGACTTCTAATACCTCCAAAAATATGTGTACACAGTATTATGACGATCAGCTAAATAGTTTTCACGTGAAAGCGTAACAAACAAACTTACATTCACATTTATAATATTAGTAGGGATTGTTGGTCAAATTAAGTTTTTTTTTACACCACAAGTTAGCGCTTGACGTCATCTCACCTGCTGGTAAGTGATGATGCGGTCGAAGATAGTAGCGGGCTAACCTGTTAGGGCTATGGTGAACCCATACTGCTAATTGGTTACTATGCGACAGCGTGCCGGAACACTATAACGCTTGGCGACACGTCTTTGTCGGTAGGGTGGTAACTAGCGACTGCCGAAGCCACCCACCAGACCAGACTCGAGCCGGGAATCGAACCCAGGATCTCCATCTTAATAATGCGACAGCGCACGCACTGCGCCTCGGAGGTCGTCAGTAATAGTACAAAAAAGAGGCATAACACTTTTATAGCGACAATTAGTTATACATACAACTAGGCCGATAATTTCAGACATCGCAACATCTGAGACTTATCTAGATATAGTGATCTACAGATAGCTTGACGCCGCAAACCGTAGCCTTTGATTTCCGTTTAATTTCGCGACAGCCGCTGTTCTGCAGTTGTATATACAGTTGGTACGACTAGGTATTGTAGATGTAGATTTTCATCTCTCGTCTAACCTTAGAACTGTATTGTTTTTATCAACAACTACTATTTTACTATTTATTTCATAAAAGGCAGGGTAACCAAATAGTACGTCATATAACCACATTATGAGAACCAATAATTAAAATGATCTGAGATGGTGGCTGATTAAAAAAAAAATTAACCCATTCTCTTATACAGATACAGAAACACTAAATCGGTAGTTCGACGTGATAAATAGAAGCAGCTGAAGCCAGGATTCGAACCCATGACCTCCCGCTTTATATTACCCTGCGCTGCGCCACGGAGGAACAAATATATATTTTATCTTATCTTCTTCTTAACCCGTCTTAACCCGTATTGTAATTCTGGCCCTGAGGAAAACTCGTTTTTGAACTTGTTTGTTCTTCTAAAATGTAGCTATACTTCCCAGGGGAGTTCAAAATTGCGTCTGAAGACAGGCAAAAAAACATCTTGTATTTAGCAATATTTAGAAATTTATAGCAGCCATACAAAGTTACAAAGTACAGAACAAAATGGCGGACATATTTTGTCTCGTTTTCTCTCTCTCCAGTCGTTTCTTCATTACTGAAGATCGTGGTCCTGGTGGTGTCCTTGCAACCTCGTGCGGATTAATTGTTTCCACCGGCTTCTATCGGAGGCTAGTCTCGCTATTGTGTGAAATTTGCACTTAGTAGATGAATCCAGCTGAGGGAATCTACTAAGTGCAAATCTACTAAGTTGTCTTGTTTTAACTGTTTATTAAGTCCGGAGATAAGATCGCATGCGAGCACGCACTAACTAATCACTCAATAAGCAGAAGCGAAATACAATTAATTGGATTACGAAAACTCGTATTACTTGTTGCAATATATAATGGTGATTTCAAGGCACAGAATATTTAGAAGCTGGTGGCTCCAGGACTATGAGTAATTGTGTTGTAATGAATCGTGACAGAGCGAACGTTCACGTTTCAGCTGACACGTTGGTGGTAAGTGACGATGCAGTCTAGGATGGTAGCGGGCTAACCTGTAAGGGGTATGGTAAACCCACACTCCTAACTGGTTTCTACGCGACATCGTGCCGGAACGCTAAATCGCTTTGCGACACATCTTTGTCGGTAGGGTGGTACTAGCCACGGCCGAAGCCTCCCACCAGACAATTTATGAATTTTATTATTTAGTAGGGACTGCTAGCAACGTCCAACGTCAATGAGATCGTACAATCTCTGCCTAATTTCTACATAGTATTAAATAAAGACGCTTCTCGCAGCTTGTACGGTTAGATCTCTTGAATTACGCCACGGATTTTGACGACGATTTTCATCAATAGACAGAATGATTCCAGAAAAAAGTTCTTGAATAAATGCATATGAGAGAAAAGGTAAAATTTCCAAATATTTGTAATATGACGTCGCAAAAAACATATTTTGGTCAGTATTCAAATAATGCAATAGAGAATTATTTCATTAAATGATCTACAAAAATGGATTTTCGAGGATTTTTCTCTCCTAAGAATAACTCCCACAGTAGTGTAATACTGATAAAAAAATAATGGGCTATTTGCGAAGCATTTTGAATAATAAATTCTTATCAAATTTAATACATGTTGTGTATTTAATATAGATCTTAATTGCCCCTTGCAGCATTTCATAAAAATTAATCTCTTGGATGTCAGAGATTTAGAATGTCATTGTCTGTCAGTATTGATGTCAGAAACAGAAGAATGTAAAACTCAAAATGAGCAAAACAGTGAACTTTTGTATATAAAAATATCACACAATATTCCAACCATTATTTCAACCTTTTAGTAAAACCCTTTCTACAGTGATGTCTAAAAGGAGCCCACCGGGCGAGTGCAATAAAATTAGTTATTAAAGTATCGTCTTAAACCCATATGCGAAATCGTGCCTGTCTCTTTGCCTAAGCTAATTGCAAACTTTGTGAAGATAAAGGGACCGCTCTCGGCAGATTTGAGTTCTGACATGTCCCAAGATGTTATTATCTCTGATTTGTATGCGAGTCGAGTTTATGTGATGTGGATGTAAATCAGCGACTTGAATGTACGGATTGTTTTAGATCTCACAATAAATCATGACAGACAGACAGTATTTATATTATAATAATAACGATATAGGTACGTTAGATATCTCACTCCAGAACTACATTGCTGGGCTCTATATAAGGCTCTATATAACTATAGTATTAGTTTTTTAGGACTCAACGCTGTTTCTTTTCAAATGCGCGTGGCTTATTACGTGAATAAAGTTTGATTTGATATATGTATTGCGTTTATACAAATTATGCTTCAACTGCCTCGTTTATATCTTCTTCTTCGTCGCTCGCTTCATTGCTGAAGGTCGTGTCCACATGAAAGTGCCTTCGTCACATCATCATGATCAACCTATTGCCGGCTCACTACAGAGCACGGGTCTATTCTCAATATGAGAAGGGTTTGGCCGTAGTCCACTATGCTGGCCATGTGCGGATTGGCAGACTTCACACGCCTTTGAGAACATTATGGAGAACTCTCAGGCGTGCAGGTTTCCTCACGATGTTTTCCTTCACCGTTGAAGCAAGTGATATTTTAATTGTTTAAAACGCACATAACTCTGAAAAGTTATAGGTGCGTACCCGGATTCGAACCGCCGACCTCTGATTAGGAGGCTGACGCCCTAACCACTAGGCTAACACCGCTTCTTCGTCACGTTGGTAACTAATGCCTTCCACTCTGTACGGTCCTCGGCTTTTCTAATTGCGATTGTAATCGGAAGGCCAGTCAGTGATTTCACCTGATCAGTCCAGCGGGTAGGCGATCGGCCACGCGGTCTTTTCCCCTCTACCTTGCCCACAACTATAAGTTTTTCCAAGTTACTTTGCAGCCGCCGGGCAATATGGCCAAAATAACTGAGAATCTTTTGGAAACATATGGTGGAATATAATTCGTTTATATAATTGCAACGTATAACCTTAGTTCCTTCAAGGGAAGGGTGAATAGGCATTTTCTAGGCAAGTGCGCTCCAACCTAGACCTCAGCAGTGCCTTCTGGTACTGATTGTCGTCAAGCGCAAACCTATCTCAAAAAAAAAAAAATAAAAAAAAAATTGCAGATAACTTACCAACCTTACGCAATACAAGTTACTAAAAAGAGGAAGAATATATAAGGTTTATCGAGGTAAGCCGCGAAATTATTATTTATATCCACAAATATAAATTGCCCATGAATTCGCGGCAAACAAAATCTCCGATGTACGGAAAGCAGAGCTGTCAGTTTAAATTAGAACGGAAAACGTAAAAAAAATACTCCAATGTAGTATCCCCTCTTGTTTGGTCGAATAACGTCGTTTGCGTCGAAACGCTACGTCTACGTCTGTGTCAATATGCCATGAACAGAGCTCGGCTTCGGGAAAACTTAGTTCTAAAATTTTCTGTTTCGTGTTTAAACCATTCAGCGCTTTTAAAGTAAGCTGTTTGATAGAGGAAGGAACAGGGTATTTTTGGTATATGTATGACGACCTCCGTGGCGCAGCGCGTACGCTGTCATATTTTAATGTTGGCGGTCCTGGGTTCGATTTTCGGGTAGAGTCAGTGCTTCGGCCGAGGACGTGTCGCCAAGCAGTTTAGTTTTCCAACACGATGTCGCGTTGAAACCAATTAGGTGTATAGGCTTACATACCCCTGACAGATTAGCCCGCTACATTCTTAGATTGCATCATCACTTACACCAGGTGAGATTGCCGTTAAGGGCGAATATAAAAGTAATAAAAAAATATATATATGTAGGTCCTATCATCATCATGATTGATCCCATTACCGGCTCACTACAGAGCACGGGTCTCCTCTCAAAATATGAAGGGTTTGGCCATTGTCCACCACGCTGGCCATGTGCGGATTGACAGACTTCATGACATTCATTCGACATGAACCTTATGGAGAACTTTTAGGCGTGCAGGTTTCCTCACGATGTTTTCCTTCACCGTTAAAGCAAGTGATATTTGAATTTTTAAAAACGCACATAACTCCGAAAAGTTAGAGGTGCGCGCCCGGATTCGAGCCGCCGACCTCTGATTAGGAGGCTGACGCCCTAACCACTAGGCCATCACAGCTTCAATTCTCAACTTCAATCTGATAATCTCACACAAATAGGTAGGTCCTATATAAACGGTTAATCTTGTATTTTTATTTTGTCGTAAACATTTATTAAGTAACTTTTGCGAATCAAGGTTGTTGAAGTGTCTTGTATAAATACACGCGATAATATAAAAAGAACAAAGAACGAAGGGGTGGTCCTTCGAGTACTATATTAGACAAAAATTAATTCCTAAATTGCTTTGAGATTGATTTGAATTGATTGCTTACATTCGGCATCCTTTTTACAAACCTACTAATATTTAAAATGTGAATGTTAGTTCCTTTGTTACGTTTTCGCGCGAAAATTACTTAAACAATCATCATGAAACCTTGTACAAATATTCTTGGCAGTAGAAGTAACAAAGAATACTTTTTATTCAACAAAAAATGTTTGTTTAAATATAGCTGTATAGTATTGATTCATTAAACCTTGTACACATATTCTTGGAAGGATTAGAAGTAAGATAAGATACTTTATATTCAACATAAAAATATACATAATAAATATTTTTACGAAAGTTAAAAAATCGTTTGTGAAAATATAGATATCGTATTGATTCATTTCTATTGTACTGTCTGATACATATTTAATGGCTTCAATGCGAGCGAAGCCACGGGTATAAGCTAGTATTAGGATATAACAACGAATATATATTCTACCTATTGCAAACGTTGCTTTAGAGAATAAAACGTAAGCTTTGTTTTTTTATAGTAATACCAATACGTGTATTGCGATTTAGACCTTATTATAAATGCGATAAGAACTTTAATAGTGTACAGCTCTGATAAGCAAAGGATCCAATCTCTCGGAACACTGATTGCTTCCATTCAGGACTGTTGCAACATAAGGCGCTAATAATGACTGTTTTTAGTGTTCCGTATCGAAATTGAGAGAACTACCCAATTATTAAAATCACCCTTCTCTCTCCGGATAATCCTGACAGTGTTTATAGTGAAGAAGCTTGATTACGTTAAAATACTTACTTAGATTAACAAGTCGTCCATTAAGTATAAATTCTAATTCTAATTCGCATAATCTTTATTCAAATATTCCTTTTGACGCGTCACTTATTTACATATTATTGATTTGATGATGATAACTACATTCGTAAATTAAAACTAAAGCTATGAGGGTTCCAAACGCACCCCGGTCTAAGAAGCCCACAACGAACTTAGCCAGGTAAATTTTCTTTTTGTTATCACCATTTCACATGCCATCTTAATAGAGCATATTTCATACCCATGCTTGTTTATCATTTACACAATCCTTTACACTATAGTAGGACTTTTCTACAAGCTTACGGTTACGTTACGTATACTATCCTACATCTTAATCCATATACCCGCTTCATACCCGTTCCATTTCTTTTTCTCGGCTTGTGATAGAAAGAGACAAGAAGAACAGGTGTATTATATTAAAATGTGATTATAATCGAAAAGTATGGAAGAAGCCCAGCTGCGGTAGATTAATGGGCGAAGAAAATTATAATAAACAGATTTCTATACATCTATACATATAAATAAAATTGGAGTGTCTGTTTGTAATATTGAAGTAAACGTTTTTTACTACATACATATTTATGAATATACGGTACATATACCAAAATTACATTTTTCACAATTTTTGTCTGTCTGTCTGTTTGTTCCGGCTTATCTCTGAAATGGCTAGACCGATTTTGATGGGACTTTTATGGACAGGTAGCTGATGTTATAAGGAGTAACTTAGGCTGCTTTTATTTTAGAAAAAATCATTTGTTTTAGAAATAAAGTAATGTTGCAATGTTCAAGTACTGTCCAGTACCGCGCGCAGCTCACGCGCATGCCACCGCCTGTGCCATTACGTCTCGGGCGCCTCCCATAACTTCTCCCACCAACGAATCAATATCCGATTTGACTCATTCTTTTTTTTTTAGAAGAGAGATACTTTAATGTTTATCCTGTAATTATTTCAAGTAATTCGGGTTAGTAATCTATTGCTTCGTGATTGAAAGACAAACAAACACACTAACTCAACGCAGACGAAGTCGCGGGCGTCAGCTAGTATATTATAAAACATTATTAATGTAATATTACACTCCACTGACGGTATTATAAACAAAAGTTCCAACAACAATACTCCGCAGCCATTACAGTAAATCGTTGTTATAACCAAGATACCACGCTGTTTACCGCTTTATTCCGCCTAAAGCGAATTGCATAAGCATTTACGATATTAACATAATATTGTCAGCCAGTTCTAACGGCAGTGAATATTGGATACGTTCATGTATTCAACCAACCAAGTATGCTTATCATGATATTGTCGTGAACTTGTATTGCGTAGCGTTGGGTGAAATAACATACTTATAAAATTGTTAAAAAAATAATATTTTATTCATTTCTAAGTTGCAAGATTTCCGTATTTATTTTCACCTTTGCGGTTTTTTTTAGTAAAGTAAATTTGTTTTTTTTTTTGTAAAGTTAATTTGGATTTTGTAATCGGTCCACTTAAAATGTATCTATGGTTTACGTGGTTGACGCCATGGTAACTAATATTAGGTGTAAGTTTGATTGTTATATATTAGACTGTGGCTTTGTATGTAAACCCAAATAAATAAATAAATAAATAAACTGGCTATCTAACGCCAAAAAAAAAATTAAAGTCGGAGGTCCTGGGTTCGATTCCCGGCTTGAGTCTGGACCACCCTACCGACAAAGACGTGTCGCCAAACGTTCCGGCACGATGTCGTGCAGAAACCAATCAGGAGTATGAGTTTACCATACCCCTAACAGGTTAGCCCGCTACGATCTTACACCAGCATCATCACTTACCATCAGGTGAGATGCCGTCAAGGGCTAACTTGTGGTGTATAAAAAAAATATGGTCATAAATTTTCGTAATTAAATAATTACAACGTCATCGAATCATTAAACAATATGGGCAATGACTCACTGTTATTTATTTATTTCATTTATTTATTTCACATGATACACCAATCGATAAACTGTATTAGCATTAAAAATATTACGATGTAATGTTTGTCTAAGCCGAGTACAGTTATCATTACAGGTATATACAGCATTACAGTTTCTTCGGTTAAAATTTACATTACAGTACATTACAGTTATTAGAACATTAATGTTAAACAATATAAAAAAAATCTATGAAATTAATTAATTATGCAATATTCAGACTTAAAATAAATACTAGGATTATAATGAGAGAGATGATATATAGACTATACGAGTACATGTAGATAAATATTTTTCTTAAAACTAGTTAGGGTGTCGTGAAAGATATCGATGATGTTATGCTGTCTATATAAATGAAAAATAAAACAAATTAGTAAAATATTGTTTCCAATTTTCTTTGAATTAGGTATAATGATAAAATGAAAAACCAGAATGCGATTTCGCAAGCAAGTAATGCTAATGTCAATCAAATTTTCATCAAATCTTCCTATATTTCTTTAAATTATATTACATTGATCATTTTGATTTGATTTGATTCTACCCATATTGAAAACAAGAAAGAGTCAAGTAGTATACAAACATAGTAGTTGTAGTGGGTTGGAACATTTTTCAGACTAAATATTAAACGTAGTGACGTGCGCTCGGATCACTCATTAGCGGGACAATGGGGCGTAGTACAATACCGCATAAATAATCACAGACAAACAATACTATACCCTTTCAATGGCGGTGCGAGAAGTGAGAATGCAGACTGCTTAATAGGTAATGCTGTCTACAAAACAAATTGTTATTTGCACTTAAATATTAAATGAAGCGATGATAGCCTAGTGGTTAGGGCATCAGCCTCTTAGTACAATCTTTAAAGAAAATTAACATTATGGACACGTCTGTTAATATACTTATAAATTAAAGTAATATTGATGAGGTTTTTTTAGATAACATTGATTTCCATATACGAATAAATTTATAAGTATAAACATAAAAGCCTCCCTTATAAGTTTTATAATTTATAAGGAAAATATTTAGCAAAGCTATTTCAGCAAGAGTAAAAGCGAAAAAATTTCATTTTTTTTTTGTTAATTCCGATATGTCTTATCAACAAAGCTATCCTAGAAAAACCCTACAGAAGTAGCCTTCTAGAATCTATTCCTATTCCAAGAGTACAGAAGCAGCTAGTTAAACATATATAACTATACTACTATACAGCTACTAGGAATACATAAAAGGAATGTGCTTTGTAATATTCAACCAACCTAAGATGATGAACGCAGGTAGGTTTAAGATTGCATAGGATTAATTTGTAAACGGCTTGAAGCTGTCTTGGAATCGAACATGTTGATTAAATCACAGGTTTCTCGGCAAAGCTACATTTAGACTTAGTTGCCTATATTGCCGATCATAAATTTGATCAGCTGCATATTACCTGTGTATATAAAGTTGGAGATAATTCAATAAAATCGTATCTTTTATATTAAGTTTCGTTTAACGTGATAAGCGAATAATGAAATGTTGTAAATAAACGTTCTTTCTTGGTCGCCTTCCTCACTGAAGATTGTGTCTGCGCCGAAGTTCATTGTCTGCGTTTTTAACTATTTCTGTCCATACATTTCGATCTTCAGCTTTCCTGATAGCTGTTGTTAGAGGAAGGCCCTTGAGTGACTTCACCTGGTCAGACCAAAGGCTAGGTGATCTACCGCGTGGTCTTTTTCCTTGCACCTTGCCCAAAACCCTAGTGGTTCAAATTTAACTAGCTTATATAAATATAACTTATAAACTTGTAATACCAATTCACATTGCTTACACGTCTTGCCAACCAACTCTTTCCAATAAGAGGTCCCGATTGCTGTAGAGGTAGGTACGGGTTAAAATCTAGAAGCTTGTTTCGAAATTTTTGCATACATTTTCAATATATAAATGTGCTAATTAGCATCCGAATAGTAAAAATTTTGATAATTTTTCGATAATTTTTGGTTAGGTTAAAAACAGATTTGGCCATACTCATGAGAGAGAAAGATTAGCAAAAAGAGAGCTACAATTTTCATACCAATTATAAATCGCGTATCCACCGTTTATATCAATGAAAACATATGTTAATGATTTTAATTTATATTCTGACTTCACACTCCTATTTTGTAACTATTACTTCAATTCCATAATTTGTAAATTATTGCCAAAAAGTTAATTTACTGGAAAAATCATTATGAAGTTTCAAACAGCACAAATAATATTAATAATTCAATAAATTACCACTTTGGTTATTGTGAACCTAACAAATCTTTTTCAAAGATATTTTTCGTTATCTACTCGTATATATTACATGTTTGTCTGTTTTTGGGGCAGAAGCAAAATTCAAAAACTCGAATTCAAAATAGATATAACATACATACAGACATAATGTAATGTAATATATTTTCCATTTTATTAATCCGGAGGTGATAGCTACATTTGTTAACTTAAAACTAAAGCTTTTCAAACGCGTCTAGGTCTACGAAGACTTAGCCGGGTTTTATTTTCTAACATACCATTCATTTCACATAATCAATAATAAATTATAATAAGCTTTGAAGTTCATAACCAAGCTTTTTTATCGTTTATAATATAATCCTTAACATCGTAATAGAATTTTTCTATAAGCTTTCGATTTATAAAAACTTTATACTTTTGATTGACATCTCCAAGATTTTATTAGGTAATTTGTTATAAAGTAAATAGCTTCCCTTTGAATTTGAAGTTACTAATTTTATGCACCCTACTAAATTGCACCACAAGTTTACTTACACTTCTAATGATCAGTGCATTATGTATTACTTATTTTTATCTTGAGTTTTGCAATATTTTTATGGACATATTGGTCATGTACTATCTTTATTTTATAATCTTTAAATTTATCTCTTAATACGTCTCTTGAGCCCAATTTATATATCTCACGAATAGCCCTCTTCTTTCTGTAAATTGAATTCAGAAATGATTAAATAAAAAAAAATAATCACGCATTATCGGTTATCCTTCTTTTTCTAAATTTAAATAAGTAAAGTGTCATTATAAATTAATTAATAAAATTCACTGAAAACTCAATTTATATGTATATTTTAAATTATACGACTATAAATAGCGCGGATTCCAAAGGATTAATTCCAGTCTCATTGGAATCCGACAACTTGATCCAATCAGAGCTCGCAGCTGGCTCTCGGAAACTATTGTAGCGCTCTGATATAAACGTAATTATTTTTATATTACGGTGAGAACAAATTTATATAATTAAATTAGTTGATTTAATTAATTATACACGTAAAGTCCATTTTATTACCCCTATGAACTATTTTAACGATTAATGGTAATTGGCCACCGCTATTATCCAATTAGTAAGCATACTACGATTAAAGTACAACAATATATTACAAGAGTAAAAGTATATACCTAGTACCTAATCTAAAACATGCTTAAATTTTCATAGATATATTATTATATATAAAATTTAAGCCTATTCCGTCCACTGTTTCAAATTAAAATTCAAAATAATCTTTATTCAAATAGTCCTTTAAAAGGCACTTTTGACGCGTCAATAATTTATATAGTAGTTATTTCATGGTGATAACTATATTAGTAAACTTAAAACTAAAGCTATGAGGGTTCCAAACGCGCCCCGGTCTAAGAAGAAGCCCACAACAAACTTAGCCGGGTTTTTTTTCGTTTTAACCACCTCACATAATGAATAATATATTATAGTACCTATGGAGATAGAGCAATTCACACCCAAGCTTTTTATTAAGATTACTTTTGAAATCCGAAACTGAGTAAAGGATAGACAGATTCTGATATTAAGGCTTTCAGCTCAGCAGTACCCATTTTACTGTATTATTAAGATATACAATCATATTACAGTTAAATTGTCATAAACAAGAAGTAGGTAACTTAAGGGTTAAGTTAATATCGTAGATAGTAAATTCATAGATTATAGTAACAGAGGCAGCAATTGTTCGTCATGTTTGCTTGGATTTGTATGAAAATATTAATAGATATTATTACTAAATTTTTCCATATAACTTAAAAGCTATTTATTGTGCGCGGTTTATCGCACATTTAGTTGGTTGTTTCTGTTCTAACATTTTCTAAGAAATATTTTTCAATATACCTTTCGTAGCGAACGCCTACGTTATAATACCTTTCCGTAATAAGCTTTGTGTCTTAGAGTTCTTCATAATGTTCTCAAAGACGTGGGAATACTATACCGCACTATGGCTTAAACCCTTCTCATTCTGAGGCATACCCGTGTCTTGTAGTGGGCCGGTAATGTCGATGACACTGATGGTTATGGAATAAAATGGGTAGGTTTACTATTTTTAAGAGCACGCCGATTCAAACACATCTAAATCTATATATATAAAAGAAAGTCGTGTTTGTTACACTATTTATAACTCAAGAACAGCTGAACCGATTTGATTGAAAATCGGTGGAGAGGTAGCTTAGACGGAGACGGACATAGGATACTTTTTATCCGTTTTTTTTTTGTGGAAAATGTATCTTTAAACATATCAATCTAGCTGTTCGTTTGATGATACATTTAGTAAAAACTCCAAAAAATACTCAGGGAGCAGCCAAATATCATAATATCTAATTGGCTACTTTTTATCCCGCAAATATCCACAGTTCAGGAGTTGTGAAACACTGAACTTCACGTCGATGATCTATAACTATAGCTTTAACTATAGTTTAGCAAACTTCCTCGAAATTCGACTTACATCTTGGGAAAGGGCGCGAATACAGGAACAGGAACATGAACGAGCCGTGAGATAATAATCTTCAATTACAAACGTGGCTTATGTCGTAGGAGTTTTTAAAATCTAATCTACGCGAAAGAAGTCGCGGGCATCGGCTAGTATAACATATAGAGACAGTCCCATCTCGGTGACAATGTCTTTAAATTAACCTAGTCCAAATAACCTCTGCTTATTACTGATAACATATAGGAAGTGCATGAAGGGAGACCATTGGGAGAACAGTATTAAATTTAACAAGACGGTGTTAAAGGTCTATTGGATTTAAGGAAGCGTGCCACTTTTGCCCGGTTTCCTACGTAATGTTCAATCGGGCGTGCCTAAATTGAAGGCGACCGTATTTTCTAATGTAGGGATGGGGTTCGAAAGACATAAAAAGTTTTATACAACAGAAATTTTGTACTAAAAACGTTTTATGGATAATTAGGAGGGGCTCGTGATAACATCTGGGATAACAGTTTTACAGATACACCTCGCTTTGAAAGCTTCAATTTAAAAGCTGATATTGAGGCCTTATCGAGGTTAAAATGAAGGAATGATTATAGTAGATAAATAGACATACTTCGTCCACGATTCAACTATTGTAAAATTTAGATGATTAACTATTATATCTGTAATGATTTTTGCTTTAACTTAATTCGTAAACATGAGGTTAATCTTTTTTTTATTTTGATGTAAACGAACAAGCTGGTTACCCGATTTTTAACTAATGCATAAGCCATTCCAACTCTTACATGTGCCTTGCATGGAATTTAACCCTAAGTTTTACAGCATCATTGGATCCAAAATGAGGCAGAAAAGGGACGGGAATAGGCATTTCATAAAAGCAATTAGAATAACGCAATAAGATAAGTGGCTATAAAACTATAATCATAATTATTATCAACCCATTAAAGGGCGTGAGCCTTCTCCCGTAACGAGAAGGGTTTGGTCTATACCACGCTGACCAAATGTTGATTGGAAAACTTCATAAGCCTTTAAGAACAATTTGGAGAACACTCAGGTATGCAAAGTGGGTTGCTTCACGATGTTTTCCTTTCTTGTTAGATAAACTTAAACTCAAAAAAATTACGCCGAAATTTGAAGTTGAAATGCGGTTCAATATAACACCTGAAAGCTGGCTTAGTAAGAACATATCAAGGATTGAACAGTAAAGCAACATGTTTAAGCTTTATACGCAAAAGCGATTAAAATTAATAAATAATTTGAATGATCGTAAAAATGATATAATATTAAATATACAAAATAGTTATGACATGCATAATGTTATGTCAATCGTAGATATGCTATAAACTAGATTTCTGTTGTAGAAGTTTGTTTTTCTAAATATTATATGAACGAAGCTGAGATGCTCTTAACAGAAGTTTTCTTACTGCACTAATAAATGGTACCACTTTGTCTAGCCCATTAGTTGAATGCCGTTTACATTCCAACAATCGGAAAAAAAAAAAGTATTTTATATAAAAGAAATTTAGAAAAGAGTAAAATTAATTTTGTGATGTTGTCAGGAATGCAGGAAACCAATAATGTTTTTGTGCAAATAGTTATTACTGTTAGTTCAATTCTTATAAATTACTTTATATATATTTTTTATACACCAGAATTTAGCTTACGGTCGAAGCCTCCCACCAGACCAGACTCGAGCCAGGAATCGAACCCAGTACCTCCAACTTTATAATATCACAGCGCGCGCTACGCTACGGAGGTCGTCATATTTAAGATGTTGGCAATTAATTTTGTAGGTAATACAATGGCGTATTTACTCTTTAATTTTTTGACAGAACATGATGCACTGTTCAATGAAATTTACCTATAAAAAAAATTATAATTCTATTTATTATATATTTATTAGTATTAGTGTCAGTTGACTCATATGTCAGTGACACTACGATAACGACTCTTAGACATTGATTTCTTTACGTTATACGTGATAGGAGCTTTAAAACTGGACGCCAACCTCTCCTTTAAACCAAAGTCATCCATTCATTCACTGACTTGTGTCAACGTTACTTAGTCGACTAAATGGTTGGCGCAGATGAAATCGCAGAACACAGCTAGTATTCTTTTAGCTTCAGACTTCAAACAGACAAAGGTCTGCCTAGCCCTCATAAAATTCGAGTCAAAAGGCTGTTTCGGATTTTAAAGCATCTATTTTGATCAAAGTTGGGAGTGATAACATGCTTTCAAGTTGCACAAGTTTTGTCTCAAACTGTCGAGCTTCGTCCTTGATGCGGGCATAAACAAATAGTCATACAAAGTAGCTAACTGAATTGCACACAAGTCTATTAACACTGTCTGTAGTTAACAGTTCCGTCCGCGTTTGTTTCGTCTGTACTAAGAATCTGTTTTGTATAAAATACAATACATTTTTTAAGACCTTTTTTTTATATATAGGTATATATATATATATAGCTAGCAAACGAGCAGGCGGGTCACCTGATGGTAAGTGATTACCGCCGCCCATGAACATTTGCAGCACCAGAGGAACCGCCAATGCGTTGCTGGCTTTTGAGTAATTTGTTTATCCGCCCTTTGAAGATTCCCATATTATAACCATTAGGGAACACAGAAGATGGAAGCTGGTTCCACAATACCTAAGAGTATCCAGTGTCTATCTCCAGCATGTAATCTACCTCGGTGTTCGTATTTTTTTATACACTACAAGTTAGCCCTTGACGGCTATCTCAGCTGGTGGTAAGTGGTGATGCAGTCTAAGATGGTTGCGGGTTAACCTGTTAGGGGTATGATAAACCCACACTCCTAACTGGTTTCTACGCGACATCGTGCCGGAACGTTAAATTGCTTGGCGACACGTCTTTGTCAGTAACTAGCCACGGCCGAAGCCTCCCACCCAGACTCGAGTCGGGAATAGAACCCAGGACCTCCAACTTTATAAGGCGACAGCGCACGCACTGCGCCACGGAAGTCGTCAAAATTTCTAAATCCAATAAAATCTACCTTACTAAAATAAAAAATTTGTATGCCTTGGCTTAACTTGCCGGAAAGTTCAAATTGATATACAGGCATAGAAGCTGTAACATGAAGTAGTAAAATTTAGTAGTATTTATATGTAACATGAAGAGTAGGCGTAACAGAATTTGACTTGACCCTTTTATTCAAGTGGGAAAATGACTTTTGCAACAAGAAAAAGAGAACATGCTAACTAATGAGGCAGTTTTTAGTACCGCCGAATACGAAGGTCAAATTTTGTGTTTCTTAAATAAAGGAACTATGATACGGGTAATAATACAGATAAAGATATAAGAGTTTATTAGATGGATAGAGATTGTGAGAGACAATGGGATTGTCTAATAAGTACAGCTGTTTACGATCTGTTAAATAAGGAAGGACGTTGGTTTTGCTCGATTTCCTCCCGTAATAGCCTACTTTATCGGGCGAAAATTGCTTGTTTTATATTTCAAAGCGTGTGTTGATCTTATTGCGAAATAAATAAAAGTTATTTTTATCATCACTCACGTATCCTTGACGTTTGCTACCTTAAGAATATGGTAACGTTACGTTTTCTGATACAGAATTGCTATTCCAGCACATTAGGTCACCTAACCTCATCTAACATCTATTGGTTATCGTATCCATGTGATTGCATTACTTCGACTTTATAATTTCCCATCAAAAATACTCCGACTATGAATTTGTTTAGTGCAAGTAGTAACTATAACTTTTCGGAGTTATGTGCGCTTTTAAGCAAATAAAATATCACTTGCTTCAAAGGATATAAAAAAACATCGTGAGGAAACCTGCATGCCTAAGAGTTCTCCATAATTTTATTTTGTAACGCATTTAAGAACAGGCGTGTGAAGCATGGTGGACTATGGCCAAACCCTTCGCATATTGAGAGGAGACCTGTGCTCTGTAAAGAGCTGAGAATAGGTTGATCATGATGGTGATGATGAAGTAGTAATAGATTAGATACACAAAACTAATAAATTCATTAAGTTAATTTATAGATTGATTACGGAGAAAGGGTATGTTTTTTATATTACATCGCGGGTAAATGCAGACGGGCCACCTGATGTTAACCCTTAATTTGGCTACGTCCGCTACAACGAACAATCAAATAAATAAAATCTGGCGCGTTTATGAAAACTTCTAAACGGCTTAAATATCTAACAAAAACTTTAAAATATATTTCTATTACGGTAAAAAAATAAAATTCTCGTTTGACAGCACTGTATCTATCAGTATGAGACAAAATGTCGACGAAACACAAGCCACCCGTTTTTCTCAAGATATATATAATTTTTTATAAAGGTTTTGCTAATAAATGTGCACGTTTGTTTTCCGAAATAACTTTTATATATTGTATTTTATTGAATCATTCATAGATCTTGTAATTTTGTATGGTTTTGGTGACTTTTTTTACTAAACACAATTTTTGTCCGTCACAGCGAACAAAATCAATTTCATAAACAGTTAGTGTTTGCATGATTTGTCCGCCACAACGAACATTGCCAAAGGTATTGCGGGCTAAACATGTATTGGGATGATTACGAATATTTTAAATTTACATTATTATTTGTTCTTATTCAACGCTATTTAACTTTTGGTTGTGGATTTTGCTAACTCTTTTTTTTTTGCGCTTGTTATCAGCATTCTCGTGGTAAAAGAATATTAGCATTGATACCAAAACTGCATGCTCCATGTGACACAAGTGACCAGACTGATCCGGAATGTAAACTGGACCATAATTCGACACACTATTCTTCTTCTTCCGCGCCGTCTTTGGGATCCATTGCGGATCTTAATATTTCTATTTATGGATTAGATTCAGAAGATGAGCAGAATGCTCGCGTAAGTCATGATGTTACCGATGAACCAGACATAAATTTGAATTCTTCTGTAAATTCTATTCCATTTACCCCAATCTTGCAAGAAATTGACGTAGGTAACTATGAGAACGTGCCATCAACACTTTCAGCCATTGCATCATTCCCAACTACTTCAGCCCCACCAGCAATTCCATTTACAACAAAAAATTGTCTCACGAAAAACGAATACACGTATCTCGAAAAACAAGATCTAAAAAGACAAATTTATCACCTGCTAAAAAAGCGAAGAAGATGAAAAGGTTTCAATTGACTAACAATTGGAAAAGAGCATCATTCCCCTACAGAGTAGTAATACAGGAAAATCTGACAGACCAAGAAAATTACATTGAATTACCTGAAGCAAATGCATCGCCTATGACTTTTTTTCAAATGTTTTTCTCAAAGGATATAGTTACAGATATTGATATTTGCCTGAATAATGCCTTGGCTTGTTTATCGAGACCAGCGTGGGTCTGGAAGTAAAATTTCCCTAAAGGTATTTCGACATCAGGTATACGAAAACCTACTTTTGGCCAATCGAAGTGCCAAAAGAATCAAAAGAGAACACTCAAAAACAAATCTTACGCAGCAAGACCTTCAAGCCCTTTAAAATATGATGATGTAGGTCATTTCCCGTCAATTATGGATGAAGGACGTTGCAGATATTGCCAGGAAAAAACAGTTGTTTTTTGTATAAAATGCAATGTCAGCCTTTGATTTGTAACTGGCAAAAATGCCAGAAACTGTTTCCTCAATTTTCATACAAAATAAATGTGTAATTACATAACAATTTCTTTTTTAATATGTTTGTCCTCAAAATACTTCAATTTTTTTATTTACGGCATATTTAGTATTGGCCGCTACACCGGACATGTATATTTATAACTACTATGTTACATAATTGACAATGTCCGCCACAGCGGACATCGATTTTCTCAAAAATGGAAAATGATGTATTTTTTTTATTAATTTTTCCGGGGTCCTAATGTATATACAGACATGGGAAAACAACAGAAAATGAAAAAATATTTGAAAAAACATCTTGTCAAATTAAGGGTTAAGTGATTAGCAAGAATATCTCCAGCACCAGCAACCGATTCGTTGCCAGCTGAATCCATCCTTCTAATCGGTTTCTACTTTGCATAATACCGTAAAGCTAAATCGCATGGCAGTATGTCTTTGCCAGTAGGGGCCTCCCACCAGTCAAGACTCGAGCTGGGAATCGAACGAGATCGTGTATAGTTAGGTGTTTTGACTGATCGAGGTTAAATATTGGATAGCAAGAGCCTTTAATTCCTGGAAGTCTGATATACAATGTACATTAAGCCTATAATGCTATCATACTTGAAAAGATGGGCATATTTCCCACGATCTTATTTTTATTTTTTTTACAACAAGGTCACTTGGGGCGTGTGGGTCCTTTAAGCTCAGGCTAGTGGCATGGTATGATATTTTTGCTGTCGGAGGTTTTTTTAGGAAATAGCTACCCTAACCCTAGCTTAAATAAATAGATACATTGTTGTCAGAATTTCAAGATACACTCGTCAACCATAACATAGGGACCCTTAGTGCCAATCCTCACAATTTGATAAGAACAGCTTAATATAAATATATAAAATTTCAGCTCAATCAGATACGAGCAAGTTTTTGTAAAGAGGATGGCATATTTTTAACTAAAGCAGGTCTTCGAATAAATGACATTTGATAATGGCTTTGAATAAAAAAACTTCGGCCGCCCGTTCTGAATATGTATATGGTCGACGGATGCTGTAAAACTTTGTTAGACGATGGGATCGATATCGTTGACGGTTCAATACCATGGCCCGCAGAGTATTAGACTACAACAAGAGTTCATTGTTACGTATATTTGATTTAAGACGAATTAGGGATGGTTACGTATATTTGATTCAAAACGAATAAGGTAAGTTAAAGAAGTCTCACTTCTAACGTGGTACACATTATTAACATCTATGAAGACATTTCATTAATTAGAGGTATAATAGGTCTTTATATTATCATTAATAACAATATACCCGAATAATTGTGAGTTTAATACTAAATTATAATAAAAATAGAAAAATTTCATAATATTACTGAATCTTAGGTAATAATTTGTTTTTATTTCTGAAAATAGAGGGAATATCAATTATAATTTAAGAAATTAATCGGCATGAGTAATCGGCTATTTAACTTGTGATATATATTTACTACTATAATAATATACTATAATATGATATTATTTACACTTGTAATAAGTTCTGCAAGGGGATTAGAGTAGTAGATATTAAATACCAACAATGAATTTTTCCACAGCAAACTAATATTATATATATAAATATATAACAGAGTTTCCTTGTGCATAAAATATCGGGAATATACTAATAATATTCTACATGTGAAAACTGCAATGCAATTTTAGAGACAACACAGGCGTTAACGGGTCTGTAAGTCGAAAATCGATGGCTCGTGGTTACGTGGCCAGCCGTGAACATTCCTGACCAAATGCCGCCTGTTACACGGAACATTCCTCTATTTTATGATACCCTAGTACCGCATTCTAATAGCATTTAATATAACTCTACGATGCACTAAAACCTTATACCTCCTTCGGTACAGGATTGTCAGAATTATGTATTTGATTTATTTTTTTATTATTATTAATACACTTAAAATATACATTAAAAACTATATTATGCTATAATGTCAACAAAACAAAAATGTCACATTTACCAGTATGCAATCAATTAAAAGTGTATACAACATTGACTGCAATAGGTACATGTAAGCGGCCACAAAAGAACATTTAGGACAAATTAAGCACAATTACAAGCAAATTAAAAAAATCTACATATATTTATGAAATTAACTAGCTGGCCCAGCAACCGTTGTTTTGCCATATAAATTATTTCTAGGGAATTTCTAGTGTAGAAAAAAAAATTACTAACTTATTATGTGTAAGGATGTGATATAATTATGAGTGAAAGAGGCCTGGAGAGCTGTGAACGATGAGGGAATATAAAATTAACATAATTAATGTTGTTTATGTTCTACAAAGATAGAACATAAACAAATTCAAAAATTTTTGCTTTACAATAAGCTCAGGGAAATTTAAGTCAAATTAAAGTGAAAAACTCACAATAAAGACGATAACGTGACAGTTACATAAATAGCTATTAATATCTGACATGTTTAACTTTAAACTTAGAGAACAGGTTAAGCCACGAAAACGATCGCCTTATGCATGTTTAATTTATCTGTTCGAACATAATACAATACTACATAATAATATATATACAATATAATACAGGGATTTCGGCATAATAATAAATATTATATAACACGTATTACTCAGTAAAGTTAGACTTTTTATTGTAAATTTGTTAATAATTTAAATTTCGGCATCATGCCCAAAAAGGTGACTGAAATAGAACAACCACGCAAAAAACTTAACTTAGAAAAGTAAGGCTCTTCACAAGTTTAAAAGTAAACACAAAAAATTTAATATACTTTTCATAACTTGAAAATTCCAAGTACTCATAGCTCTTTATGAAAGTTAGATAAACGAAAAGTTTTTACAATTAAACGTTTCGAAATTTGAAAGCTATCTTTTTTATTCAAAACTGACTGCAGTAGATACTAGTATATTTATCTCTCTTTGGTAGTCGGTCCAATATGACTGGGAGTCATGAACACTCCAAACGAAGTAACTTTCACAAGGTGCATTATAAATGTGGAGGTCTGGGTTCGATTCCCGGCTCGAGTCTGGTTGGCTAGATACCACCGGCAAAGACGTGTCGCCAAATTATTTAACATTCCGGAACGATGTCGCGTAGAAACCAATTCGGTGTATGGGTTTAACATACCCCTAACAGGTTAGCCCGCTACCATCTTAGACTGCAACATCACTTACCACCAGGTGAGATTGCTGTCAAAGGCTAACTTACTTAAAAATGAAATTAAAAAAAATAAACTTGCTGTTTATGATGTGGTATTGATTCAATTTGATTGATTGATCCTAGGTGCTACATACGTCTTAACATTACTGAGTCGGCTATTAATAATGTATGGTTTAAAAATATTTTTTTCCACTAAGATATATTTGATATTTATCGAGCTACTGTAAATATAACTCTGATTTTCATCTCTTTTCTCATTCTCTCATCTCATCTCATTTTCATCAGCATCTACTACAGTATTCCTAAGTATAAAAAAATAACCTTAACTTTAATTAAAGAATAACTCAGATACATTTTATTAGGACCGCCGAGCATTCCTAATCCCTCAAATCATCAAATGGCCTTAAAGGCCTAAAAAAGAAGACGTAGTCTAAAGCATTTTTCTAATTTATTAACAATCTCTAAATGAACGAAGGCTTTTATAATTAGACGGCTAACTCCATTAAGCCTTATTTACATACACCCATCCCGGAGAAGCCCGGGGGAATATCGTAATAAAACTTCCCATTTACCATCTCGTAATGAATAACGAAATCCTAATGAATTCCCTCAACGCGTAAAGTGACAAAATTTACGTCATATCCCCGACCTTCGAAATCAGTAAAATAACGTTTATTCGTAAACGCATAAGCTTTATTGTCGTATAGACATGCTAACCTTCATATTTCTTGCTTAAATTTTAAATAATTTTTGATCCTCTCATACGAACAAAATGTATGTAGGAATTGAAGCTTTTGTTTTGGCAATATTAGGTATATACATTTGATGTACCTTTAAATACTCAGTATATATATAATGTTTTTCAAAACAACTATTAAATTAATTGAGTGACGGAATAATGAGAATATATCAACTTCATTTTAAGTGGGTAGTAAGAA
Source organism: Lasiommata megera (assembly GCA_928268935.1). Lineage (NCBI taxonomy): Eukaryota > Metazoa > Arthropoda > Insecta > Lepidoptera > Nymphalidae > Lasiommata > Lasiommata megera. The sequence continues at coordinate 11,385,698 of OV743326.1, forward strand.
ATATTTTATGATTATTAACGATTGTTTCATTAGATTAAGTTTATTAAAGTTGGTTCTTTTAGTATTTATTTATTATGATAATTATGATGAAACTAAACAGCTTTTCGGAGAGACCGATACAGAGAAATCCTGTCTTGAAGCAATCACCTCCATTATAGATCGTCATGCGTTGTATTATTACACAGCCAAAAGAAAAAAGATTTGTCAGGGTGTTTCTCTTAGAGATCTCGGAGCCTCCCAAGTTGAGGGTAGCCACCGAGTGAGTTTTAGGGAGCAGAAATCCTCTTGTTAGATATTTAGTTAGAATATTAAGAAAAAGTTTAATTTGCCCCAATCTCAAAGGCAGAAGAGAATTATGAGGGAGTATAATAAATTCGACCAATTCCAGCCTCCCGAACGTGTCCGTTTCCGAAAGAAAAAACGGAGAATACATATATGATACAGTAGATAATATATGATAGTGATATAGAAGATCGAACAGTACAATCAGCAACATTGCTTAGCTTATGAGATTACCTTTAATACGTCGGAATTTAGGGCTGATTTGAAGTCAGCAATGCAAACTGAACCGGGCTGAGCAGTTAATATCGTTTAGTTCCATTGACACGAAGTCAGGCAACAGTTATTGTATAACATGTCAAAGTGAACCGCCTTAAAGAAGAGGCAGTATCAAATTGAGTAAGATTAATGATCGGCATCTGAATAAGGCAGACAAATGATATTTAATGTCTATCAAAATAAAAGAGAAAAGGGTGGCTTTTAAATGAATATTGTCTTAAATTAGGAGAGATTAGCCTTAAAAGCCCCTCAAGGTATAATTAATGGTTCTCGGTAAATAAACTAAATCGTCCATTTTGGAGATACTGGAAGTAGCAAGCCTCGAACAATGAGGACTGGACTTACTTGTAAACTAGTTTTTGACTGCGACTTCGGTCGCGTGTAAATTCACGTGTTCATGTGTTACTCGTATGTGTGACAAAATTTGACAAAAGCTAACTGAACTACCACTACAAAAAAAAAACGTCAATCATTGGCTCTATAAGAAACCAAAAACTTTCAATTCATAATATAAACTATGGATTTAAAATACGTTCAGGTAAGTACATGTGCTTCGTTATTTTTTATCTGAACTTTTACGTGATACACAATTATCATTTAAAGTCCAAATGATGCACTCAAAAAATGGTTGTCCAATAAGTCAAATATCACTTGTTTAAGTATTTTGTGTTTGATTCCAATAACAAAACTATAGCACAAACCAAACATGTCGCTACCAATCAAGTCAAAATAATTAAAATATTCTTAGTAAAAAGAAGTAGGATTAATCAATCACCATCATCATCATCATGATCAACCCATTACTGACTCACTACAGAGCGCGGGTCTCCTCCTAATATGAGAAGGGTTTGGCCATAGTCCACCACGCTGGCCGTGTGCGGATTGGCAGACTTCACACGCCTTTGAGAACATTATGGAGAACTGTCAGGCGTGCAGGTTTCCTCACTAATTAATTTATTAATCAATATTATTTTGTAAATTTAATAAAGTATCACAGTGAGACTGATATGGTGAGACTTGAATTTGATACAAATTATGACTTGGCTAAATTTCCTTTATTAAGTGGTAAAATTAGTTATAATGTTAGCTGTATCTAGAAACAAAGTGCATTATATTGCTCTATGGAAACCTTTTTCTTGATAGTGCGTAACAAAATATTGTTGGCAGCAATTTTTTTTTCATTGTGATATATATAAATTGCTCCACCCCAACGCAACCATTTTCATGACGTTTTCTGACACATAACATAGAAAGTTTCGCCTTAAAGCCTTTATTTTAGTTCCAATAACAGTCACATTCATACTTCGTCGTAAAGACGCGTAATCACGACAGCGTCTCAAGTGTCGGCACACCAATTTCCACTTGAGAAAAACTGCCGTCGAAAAAGGATAAAGGATGGGAACTTTTGTATTAACTTCTTTTTATTTTAAAAATCAGCATCATCATTATAAGAGAAGCACCTCGCATTATAAAGTTGGAGCTCCTGGGTTCGATTCCCGGCTCGAGTCTGGTCTGGTGGGAGGCTTCGGCCGTGGCTAGTTACCACCCTACCGACAAAGACGTGTCGCTAAGCGATTTAGCTTTCCGGCACGATGTCGCGTAGAAACCAACTAGGAGCGTGGGTATACCTTACTTCCAACAGGTTAGCCCGCTATCAACCTAGACAGCATCATCACTTACCACGAGGTGAGATAGCCATCAAGGGCTAACTTGTAGAGTATAAAAAAAGCATGCTACGAATACCGCTTAGTGGTTGGAAAATTATAATTACGGAGACAAAATTAAAGTTACATTGCCAATTTACTTACTTGTGGCTGGTAGATAATTGCCTGTAAAACCTTATATTGAAAAGAGGCTGTTTATTACAAACAGAATACTTATATTTTCTTATCACATTAGTTAACCTATTCTGAGCTAAAAGATAGTCAAAATTTCTTAGAATATATTATGTAATGAATATATTCTACGAATTTTCGACATCTAAAGTAATGCTGTCCACAGTTGGTAAATTCATCATAATCAACCCATTACCGGCTCACTACAGAGCACGGGTCTCCTCTCAATATGAGAAGGGTTTGGCCATAGTCCACCACGCTGGCCATGTGCGGATTGGCAGACATAACACGCCTTTGAGAACATTACGGAGAACTCTCAGGCGTGCAGGTTTCCTCACGATGTTTTCCTTCACCGTTGAAGCAACTGATATTTTAATTTTTTTCAAAACGCACGTAACTTCGAAAAGTTAGAGGTGCGTGCGCGGATTCGAACCGCCGACCTCTGATTGGGAGGCTGACGCTCTAGCCACTAGGCTATAACAGTTTAGTAAATTAAAAAAAAGTGGTTGGTTGGTTCGTAAATTAAAAAAAGTATATTATAATAACATGAAGAATCTTTTACATTGAAACCTTCATTTAAGTTTAAATAATACTCACATTCAGGCTTTCTCTTGAAGACGTAATCACGGCGACGTCTGGAGTGCCGGCACACTAATTTCCACTTGAAAACACTGCCAGGACACGGGAAAAAATGACGGGACTTTTAAACCGTGTTTTATGAGAAAGGGTTTTTACGTAGACTATGTTCTTTATTATATTATATACGTATAACCTCAGATTAAGTAGATGAACCCGATGAATAATAAAGCGTGTGGAAGTGAGAAGAGTATATACGGATTATGTATGAAAATTGGGATAAAGCATCGTATCTTCTGTCTCAAACAGCGTGCCGGTTTTTGTTTGGCGAACATTTAAAGTTTGCCAACCATACTACTGATACTGTAACATTGTTACAGTATACTCGATTATTATCAGCATTTCTGTGTTTTTTACGTTTTAAATTGTTCCAAACTTCCGTATTTTTTTGTTTTCTTGTCACAAAAACTTGTTGGGAAATAGTTTTTTGCATAATAGCAAAAATTTTGCTGTAATATTATTGCCGTCTCATTTGTGGCTACACGGTAGCTTTAACTATTTGCATTTAATCTGAGAGTATACGAAAAAATTCTTAACGTACGATTAACGTGCTACGAGTAAGAAATTTTCAGTACCAGTCCACAACTAGGAAATGTATATTATGTACAATGTACCATATTATTTGTTCGGACCATGCGTTGTAGAAACTTTCAAACGACCATTAGATTGTACCAATATTATTTTTGCTTTTTGTTAGTTGTTATTATTTGAGTTGTTTGTTATTATTATCATTTTCGTGCTCAGTTTATATAATTTATCCAATTATTTGTTATTCTGCTAAATTGTTTTAGCCTTGGGAAGACGAACCTTACTCCCAGTAAGGTATGTTTTCTAAATAAATAAATTATCTACATTTAAATAGTATTGTTATTTTAATTTTGTTCTATGTTTTTAGTCCAATGCCTCTTTCGAAATCAGGCCCAACGTCACAAACGTGTTTTTCTTTCCACTTATTATTAGGTACTTTTGTACTGTTTCTTCTGTAATACGTAGTTAAATAAGATATGAAATGATTATGGCTTATTAAATAGAAGTAAAATAAACTCAGAAAAGTTGTTACGCCCCTGGAACGGGTGAAAGGTAAATAAGATGAGCGCCTGTCGGCATCGCCTAATGGTTTTCTACCGGCTATGTTATTCTTAACTGACAGCCTTGTTTCAGCGCTGACGCAGCGACGATATGAAACTAACGCTAGCCTATATATTGAATAGTTTTAACAGCGAGCTCAACGTTGAACGCACTCTTCAAGAAAATAAACACCCGAGTTACATATTTGAAATTTATGTAGGCATAGTTTAAGTAGCATATTATATTTCAAAGGTGCCTTTTAAAATATATGTTTGCCAAGGTGATACATTTTGTAGGTAGTTAAAAATCATGATTGTCAACCTGCTAATATACCAAAACTGGTCACATCTTTCCTTCTCCTCTCTCCTTAATCTTAAAAGAGAAAGAGGAGAAGGAAGCCAGCCTGGTAATATAATCGCGTTGGTACCTCATTTCTTGAATTCTCAGACCTGAAAGTACGTCATCCACTTCTATGCACCGTCTAATCAACGTTTTCGATTACCTAAATCTTAACGGGATTATAAACTGTACAATGGATTTGTTTATATTAAACCTCTCTTTCGAACTCCGCAAGTCTCTCCCAGCCAAGGGTCACAAATAAATTTTTATGACATTACCAGAAAGTATTTCGTTTAAAATCTGTCTGTAATCTGACTCTACTTTTGATATTAAAAACATCGAAACGGGGCAGCCAAACCAAAGTGTCATGTACAAAGACGTTAAAGACTTTTACAGTCCAAAAAATATCGAAACCGATTTTGCGACTGAGGTACCTAATTATGCAAAAACATCGCTAAAAATTGCGTCCAATGAGAAGAGCAACATACAAACAATATCAACGGCTATAAATAAAAAAAGCTGTGATAGCCTAGTGGTCAGGGCGTCAGCCTCTTAATCAGAGGTCGGCGGTTCGAATCCGGGCACGCACCTCTAACTTTTCGGATTTATGTGCGTTTTCAAACGATTAAAATATCACGTGCTTCAACGGTGAAGGAAAACATCGTGAGGAAATCTGCACGCCTGAGAGTTCTCCATAATGTTCTCAAAGGCGTGTGAAGTCTGCCAATCCGCACATGGCCAGCGTGGTGGACTATGGCCAAACCCTTCTCATATTGGGAGGAGACCCGCGCTCTGTAGTGAGTCAGTAATGGGTTGATCATGATGATAGATAAAACATAGTTAGTAATAGAAGTTTGTTACATTCTAACATATATTTTTAGCTGTGCTGAATCTACTTGGCTAAGCAGCTAATTATAAGTTGCTAACGAACATAATTAAAAACCCCCCCTGTGTTATATTTGATAAAAGTTTTATAGTTAAATATCATATTTGATTCACAAATAAAAACTTTCAAACTATCAAGTAGGCTGCAGATTAGATGTCATATAATAGAAAAACGTATACTCCTATACTCCGTATATTCCTTTTTAATAATGATCATGTGTTTTTAACGTTTTGTGTTTACCTTAATATGATATGACTGTAATTAAACTAGTTTATAATTTCGTCTCTAAAACTAGTCCCCATACAACTACCAACTTGGGTCTACGTAATTAATTATCTTAATATTTTAAATAACAAAAAAATACGTTTAATCCATGCTAAACAGAATACTACGTTTCTCCTTCTATTAAGTCTATAAAAACCTCCAATGCTTCTCGTCATCATCATCATGAACAACCCATTACTGGCTCACTACAGAGCACGGGTCTCCTCTCAATATGAGAAGGGTTTGGCCATAGTCCACCACGCTGGCCATGTGCGGATTGGCAGACTTTACAAGCCTTTGAGAACATTATGGAAAACTCTCAGGCGTGCAGGTTTCCTCACGATGTTTTCCTTCACCGTTGAAGCAAAGGATATTTAATTTTTTTTTTTTTTAAACTCACATAACTCCGAAAAGTTAGAGGTGCGTGCCTGGATTCGAACCGCCGACCTCTGATTAGGAGGCTGACGCCCTAACCACTAGGCTATCACCGCTTCTACTATTCTTTATGCGAAAGCTTGTACGTTGGTCCTCATAAAACGCAACGACAGCGCCTATTGACGTGATTTTTTTATACACTACAAGTTAACCCTTGACGGCAATATCACCTGATGGTAAGTGATGATGCAGTCTAAAATGGTAGCGGGCTAACCTGTTAATGGTAAACTCATACTCCTAATTTAGTGCCGGAACGTTAAATCGCTTTTCGAAACGTCTTTGTTGGTAGGGTGGTAACCGAACCCTCGTCGTTTGCGAAATAGTTTACAGTTATATTCTCTGTGTTAGACATAAAGAGCAACTCTGTTAGTAGCTAGTTAAAATGGCTGAGCAGATAAGAATGAAATTTGATAATTAGATATAAGTTGCAATAACGCTGAAAACCGTTCAAATATCAGTAAAGTTTGCTTCTTTGTCCATGTTTTGAGGAATGATTACCGCGTTTATTATAAACATTTGCTAATCTGGAGTTTTGCGTTATATAAATATAGAAGATCGAGCTAAGTAGAAAGGTTGAAAAGCAGAGATAATACAATATTCCTACAATGTAGGAAACTTGGACGACTGTTATCCTACCACAAGTTTCACATTATGAGTTTTCCCAATGCCTACTTTTGTATTGTATTTACTTGGAGGAAGCTTCTGGTAAACTTGGATATAGTTGTCAAGAATGCTACTAAAATGTCTTAGCTTATGTAATTAATTGATTAATTAATTAATACTAGAATGTGTGACCCTTAAGTAAAATTATTAACATGAAATATGCAAATAACCTTATTTTGCATGTATAAAAAAAATAAACATAATTTTCGTTCAAAATCAATTTCATTGTAACAACCGACACCGCAATTAGGTGCTCATTTGTGGAAACGATCGTGCATGTTTCGTGCATTTATATAAAATGGCTAGTCACTAGCTCTCATGCCCAATTTACACTATTAAAGTGATGGAACAATATGGTATAGTCAGTCAACTTGGCTTGCGAACCAAAATAAATATCTATGAGTATCTACTATGTTTCATACCAAGTAGGTATCTCCCTCGCGCGACCATTTATACCCCAGCGTATAACGTGACTAGCTAAGTATAAACAGTCAAGTTTAGTAATTTTGACGACCTCCATGGCTCAGCGCGTGCACTGTAGCATTATAAAGTTGGAGGTCCTCGGTTCGATTCCCGGCTCGAGTCTGGTTTGGTGGGAGGCTTCAGCCGTGGCTTAGTTATCACCCTACTGAAAAAGACGTGTCGCCAAGCGATTTAGCGTTCCGTCACGATGTTTTGTAGAAACCAATTAAGAGTCTATACTCTTATCTTATCTTCTAGGCTTCTTCTTATAGGCTTATCATACTCCTAACAGGTTAGCCCGCTACCATTTTAGACTGCATCATCACTTACCATCAGGTGAGATGCCGTCAAGGGCTTGTGGTGTATAAATAAAAACGTGCTCAGTATTAATGACGAGAATTTTGCAAATTTTATGACGTTGATCTTCCATTTCGACACAAGGATGCCACTTGACTTGCTGTGGTATAAACGGTCACAATCTAGGTATACGCGACTCGAATGAAATTAAATATTTTGTTGTAATATTAGATATTTTGTTTCAAGTAGCCCTAAAATAAGTGTTTTTAAACCATTCAGTCTATTTGTAGTGACTTTACCACTTACCGTTTTAATAGGACGCTTCGTATGCCGTCCTTCACAACGTTCATTGTGGCCGGAAATAACGTTTTTGTTACAACAATTAAGGAAAGTTCACGGGCATGATGTATAATAGAAGTTATTAAAACCAACTGTATGCTGTAAGAACTCTTATAGGTACTAACGTTCATTTTATGCAACTAGATTTAAGCCAGTGAATGGCTAAAAATAAAGATTTTGTTACAATAAATAAGAAGCGTTCTAAAATCAAGAGATTTCAGGTTCATTAACCAAGCACTCCATGTGACGTATTTGGAAGTTATTAAGGCCAATTCTACGCTGGAAGAACTTAATAATAGTCGGAGGGTGGAAGCAAAAAATGATTTCAGTTAGAAATAACCGACGCCATCTGAAATAGGTCAACAGGCGCTTAAGTAATTGTGCGATAGAGTCGTCTCCAACGAGGTCTAACCGATCGATTAAATATTCAGACATTGCCGCGGTATGAAATTTGTTAAGCACGATGCAAAACTGAATTGTAGCAGATACTGAAATGTTTATGACTGTCGAATGGTAGGAATATAATTTTTTTATTAATTATAAATTTAGTTGTGTAAAAGAGGATATGCGGGAAAAAGGTGTGGGTAGTGAGGTGACGGTTGATAGAAGTGACTGGAAGAAGAAGACGTGTTATGCCGACCCCACATAATGTAGGATAAGAGCAATAGAAAGAAGAACTTAGTTACTTTGGTCTCATAATATTTTTACATTATGTAAGCTATATCAAGGTCTGAATTTGGGCTTTACCTTTTCTCAGTAATTTCAGAAGTATGATAAGACGTTAGTTGATTTCTTTATCACTGATATTTGATAAAATCGGTGCCTCAATCGACTACATCACTTAACCTTAACAGCTTATAACAACAAAATATGAGGAGGCTGGCCAGTTATGGTCATGTTATGTGAAGGACAACGTAGTAGAAGAAAACCAAGGAAGAGATGAATCAGTGAAATGTAATAAGCATGTTTAAGATAGAATAGAAGTGAATGAAGGTAGAAGACGTTGTGTCGACCCACATAACATGGGCAAGAAGAAGTGGAAAGAAACCGCCAATAAATAAAGCGAGCCAACAGTAATTGATATGGCCAATCACAGGCATATAAACCGATCTTCCTGTTATTAAGTATCGTTAGAAAAAACATAACAGTATTACTCATTGTTATTGCATTAAATTTCAATACACATTTAATATTTCAATTTTTTAAAGAAGCTTTTTGGTCTAACATTACGCTATGACTTTTAGAAGCCGACCAAGAAGAAAAAGAAAGACAAACTGAGTCGGACGGGCGAGCTTAGGAAATCTATCGAAATTTGTATGGGAACAAATACTTTCATACGAGGTTTATGTTTAGAGGAGATCGCGAACAATTATAAAATAAGATAATTTTTAGCTAAAACTGTACGTGTCTATTTTAAAAATATCTGGCTATATAGGTTAAGACAATGGAAGAGTATTGGATGGCTTCCAGCCGATATCTCAAATGGGGTCAAACTTTTACAACTTTAAAGCTTTCTACGACTCCCTTTTGAATCTTTGAAATTTTAAGATGATTGTCTTCTTAGTATTCGACTATGTAGGTTAGCACATTGAGTAATATCTACTTTAATAAGTCAGCTTTCGTGGATTCTATTCTGAAAATTGCACTTGCTTTATGCAAGTTTATTTTTCCTTTACCTATTCACCATCTACAATCCACCTTGCTAGATTCCTAATGCTCAGATCGCTTCTAAAGAGTAGTGATTTCTACATATAGCGTGAATGTAGAGCACAACTTTGCGAGCTAAGCGCACAAACCTGTCTATCCAGTCCTGACTTAGCATTCCACATTCCTCTCTACGTTACCAATGTTTATGTCTTCGCTTCGAGGAACGATAGCTTAGAAAACTTCATAATAACAGGCAACATCATCAACCCATTATTGGCTCACTACAGAACACGGGTCTCCTCTCAGTATGAGAAGGGTTTTGCCATAGTCCACCACGCTGGCCATGTGCGGATTGGCAGACTTCACACCTTTGAGAACATTATGGAGAACTCTCAGGCTTGCAGGTTTCCTCACGATGTTTTCCTTCACCGTTGAACCAAGTGATATTTTAAATTTTTAAAAACGCACATAACTCCGAAAAGTTAGAGGTGCGTGCCCGGATTCGAACCGCCGACCTCTGATTAGTAGGCTGACGCCCAAACCACTAGGCTATCACCGCTTCACTAGGCTATCACCGCTTCATAACAGGCAACACAAATGCCAAATTATCCAGAAACCGGCAAAAAGGTAAGCTATGCAATCAAATTCGAGCATCGCTCTATGGTAAAGTATCTTCTTTACCATATCAAAAATAGCCTCTTTGTTATCTGGGATCTTCAGATGGAACAGTATGTTTTTTAGTATTGAAATATTGTAACAGCTGTTATATAGCATGAATGACGACCTCGGTGGCGCACTGCATGCGCTGTCACTTTATAAAGTTGGAGGTCCTGGGTGCGATTCCCAGCTCGAGTCTGCTCTGGTGGGAGACTTCGGCCGTGGCTAGTTACCACCCTACCGACAAAGACGTGTCGCCAAGCTATAGCGTTCCGGCACGATTTCGCGTAGAAACCAATTAGGAGTGTGGGTTTACCATACCTCTAACAGGTTAGCCCGCTACCATCATATAATGTATCTTCACTTACCACCAGGTGAGATAGCCGTCAAGGGCTAACTGTGTAGTGTAAAAAAAAATGTAGCGGACTCGGAAGCGGCATTCACAGGAACATAATATATCGATTTAAAAAGTTATACGACTAAGCTACAGATAAAAAATGTGTGACGTATTTGTATGTCTCCACGCGGGTTCAATATTCGTTTCGCGGGACGTTTTATAAAAATTCATACAGAGCTATCCTTTGAGGTATATTTCCAAAAAAAAATGGTCTGATATTTTTTTAAACAATCTGGGGAAAACAATTTTCAAATTGAGAATTCAGATGAAACGTATTTCAAACAGCTAACGGCTATCTATCTGTCCGTTTTAGGTAGGTACCTACTCACAAACCTTTTTGGATCGTTATTGCCACAAAAAGCAAGAAAACCGTTCCGGATCTACGTGATAAATTAAATATATTTCATTTAATACATTTCGTAAATTTTCCTTGCTTTCTGAATAACTTTATGATATTATTAAGTAGGTAGGTATAATTTTGATTAAAAAGGTACAACTTTTCACTTTTCTATTATAACAAAGTAATTTTTCCAGGATAATTATATTTAATTATATTTTAATATATTATTTCAATAGAAAATTTTGTACAAAAAGTTTTTAAATTTATAACTTCCGTGCAAGGTATTTGAAATAAGTTTTTATGTTCCTAACTTGTGTTTGCCCTATGAATGACATTACTTGATTCGTATAGCACGTGAATGTGATTATGAATCAGGACCCTAGATAGCTTTAACTATAATTAACTTAAGCCTTTAGTATTACTTAACTATTCGGGCATGTTTAACCAAAATCCTCGCAGCTTTGATATACTTGTCATTCATCGCTATTTGAGTCTCGCGGTTTCACCCTCAATAATTATGTCGTAGCTTAATATGAGCTATATAACCCATAAGCTCATTAAATGGGTTATCTAAAGCAAATATAATATTTTTAATCAATCAGTAGCTGAGTCGCGCGCGTTCAAAATTGAAAAGATCATTGCAAAATGAATTATGGTAGTTATAAGGAATGCCTTACAACTTCTCGTACCACCCAATCATACGTCACATACCGTATTCGCCAGCGAAAACGAGGTCCCCGCTATCATACGTCAGCCGGACGTGGGCTCCATCCACTGCCTCGGAGACGTACGGACCACTCACCGTCCGACCCCCCCCGACAGGAGGCGCCCTTAGGCAGACGTTCCCTTAGTTTCTTCGAGCCCTATTGCTCAAAAATTTCTTCTGGCAGAGCTTCTTTCCAAAGCTCGCTAAACAGCCCGGTTACGCTGTAGCAACCAATAGTACAGACCGTCCGAAAAAAAAAATCACCAACTTCCATTACCACTATAATGTGAATATTTTCATATCAAGAGTGACCATCTTATGCCTATTATTATTTACCACCAGATGAGATTGCAGTCCAGTGAACTGCAGTCTATAAATGAAAAAAAAAAGTATGGGTAGGAACCGATCAATCAATCAATCAATCAATCAGCCTGTAGACGCCCACTGCTGGACATAGGCATTTCCGAGGGCGCGCCACCAAACAAGGTCCTCCGCCTTCCTCATCCACCCGCCACCAGCGATTCTTTTCAGGTCGTTGGTCAAGCGAGCAGGAGGTCGTCCTACGCTGCGCTTACCGGTACGCGGTCTCCACTCTAATCCGTTGGGCTATGTCGGTTACTTTGGTGCTGCTACAGATATCCTCGTTAAGGATTCTATCCCTGAGAGAAACACCCAGCATAGCCCTCTCCATGGCACGCTGAGTGTGTGAACTTGGAACCGATACCCAGCTATATTCCTATTTAAGCAAGCAAATAACATATCCAATCTACATTTCAGCTATTAAAATTTAAAAATCTGGGTTAGGTTAGGTAAAAATATTCAACTTAACCACAATGTTTGCTGGAATATTGAAAAAACTTAAGCCACGCTAAGTGCTTTATCAACTCGATCCATTAAAACGTCAATAATTTCAACTAACTTTTTTTTAAACTTGAAGAGCTCGTTAAAAGTTGTGCGTTCGAGGATCCGACATCACCAGGAATTGTGAATTCAATAAAAACTTCTAAAAATAATCAAATGTAGAGCGCGTTGTGTGAAATAACCTGAATCCGAGGTAACAGTTCACATTTTTAACTCAATAAATAACTGAGGAGATATCTCATGTAAGTACATTTAATCATCATGATCAACCCATTTCCGGCTCACTACAGAGCACAGGTATCCTCTCAATATGAGAAGGGTTTGGCCATAGTCCACCACGCTGGCCATGTGCAGATTGGCAGACTTCAAACGCCTTTGAGAACATTATAGAGAACTCTCAGGCGTGCAGGTTCCCTCACGATGTTTTCCTTCACCGTTGAAGCAAGTGATATTTTATTTTTTTAATAACGCACATAACTCCGAAAAGTTAGAGGTGCGTGCCCGGATTCGCACCGCCGACCTCTGATTAGGAGGCGGACGCCCTAACCACTAGGCTATCACCGCTTCATACATTTAATATAAACATATTAATAAACATATTAATGTTCTATATAAATGACGACAAATTTTTACATTATTTGTTTTCTGGCATCAAATTTTAAATGAATTAAATGTTGAATATTCAATTACTAACATTAGTAAATGAATATTCTGGAACTGAATTGGATGAATTTGGTTCAATCTCCCAGCGTTAGAAATCAAACCATAGTTCTAAAAATCGTTCATTTATGTTTATTGGTTTTAAAACGATTTATTTACCAAACCAATTAGGAGCGTGGGTTTCCCATACCCCTAACAGGTTAGCCGGCTACCATCCTAGACTTCATCATCACTTACACCAGGTGAGAAAGCCGTCAACGGCTAAATTGTAGTGTATAAAAAATGCCAAATAGGTGTAAATATATTAAACAAAATTTAACTTGTGCAATCAGGCTGCCTCAATGGATATAATTATACTTAATTAGGGAGTTGCGCTAATTAGTGTAACCAGTTGCCAGTAATTTCTTACGAAACGCCATATTTGTTACCAGACTAATTCGAAAATACTTTCGAGCTCACTCCAATTTAATTACTTTGAAATTATACGTATACACATGTATTAAATTGCGTATATAATAACAGAGTTATGCTATTTCACATAAGCTTAGCTAAGAATGTTTTCAAAGTTAAGGTGGAAAATTGCTTTGTTCAAATTGGTTTCAAATTGTATTGTTGGTGATTTTGATATTCGTTTGCAAGCAAGGCTAAAAATCGACTATAATGCTAGTTCCGATTCCGTCGTACTAAATTCCAAAGTAAAGTTAACAAAATTTACATTTATAAGTATGTCCTAATAGTAGTAATCTTTAGGCCTTTTTCATAGTAAGTCTCTTATCAGAATTAGTTACTATATATGACCGGATGATCGGTCAATTATCGTCACATAATTTATGATCCGGTATGTTGTCACCATATGAATGACACAGGGAATCCTAGTGTTGAAGTCACAGTTAATTCTAAGACAACCTTATTCTACGAACAAATATTGATTATGTTACAGCTGTGTATTGTGTAAAGATTTAAGTTTTCAAATCAAGGTTTCATGATCAACCCATTCTCGGCTCACTACAGAGCACGGGTGTCCTCTCAACATGAGAAGGGTTTGGCCATAGTCCACCACGCTGGTCACGCTTCACACGCCTTTGGGAACATTATGGAGAATTCTCAGGCGTGCAGGTTTCCTCACGATGTTTTCCTTCACCGTGGAGGCAAGTGTTTGCTTAAAAACGCACTTAACTCCGAAAAAGTAGAGGTGCATGCCTTGGTTCGGGAACCCCCCCCCCCCCCCGCCCCCCCCCTCTCATTAGTAGGCTGACGTCCTAACCACTAGGCTATCACAGCTTCAATCAAGATTTATTATCTATAATTATAAACATAAATAATAATATTCTGTTTAAGCAATCATTAAAAGAATATCTGATATAATAATCTTAATGCACCGATTAAGAAAATGCTAAGTTGCCACAGTTTTTTAATGTAGCAACGCATGAGTTTTGTTAGTCTATTTTAAGCAAACACCTGAATTTTAGTGCTTCACTAGAGAATTACTTCCACTATATTCGAGTATCTGAAATTTAAATATGAACAACCACTCAAAGTGAACGTGACATAAGTTTAGCATGAAGTTCGTTGAATATTAAGTACATGTAAATATTAAATACACAAGTATTGATTTGTACCCATACACAAGTACCTACTTAAAACGCCTATTGACTCCAACCTTCATGTTTTCAATACATCTTTGCCAAACATCACGTCAGAAAGAAAATGATTTATTTGACACAAAAAGTAAAAGAACCTAATTAGGAATTTCTGGAAATTACTGTGCTTATAATATTATTGCTTATATTGAATATGTTTCTCTTGACAAAACTACTTTGGAGTACTAATCTCACTACTGATGATTGAATCATACATATAAGGTTTTTTTACCCTTATATCAGCAAAATAGTTTAGACGTCTGTTTTGAATCTTAAGCACAATATATCATAGTAAATATAGGTATCCCAATAATAGGATCCATTTTAGGAATTGCTTTTTGGAGTAAAAGTAAAAATAAAACGGAACAATATTTTCAATACACTTTATCTCAGTCAAAATGCGGACTGTCTCTGCACTTTGTTTGCCTCAATGAATAGACAGACATATTACATTGCTACGAGGAAAAATTACGACATTTACATTCTGAGACAGGTACATAATAGGTATACTTAGTGTGTATACGTTTTTTACTTAATATATTATTTATATATAATAACGTCTGATTATAATTCCAATATATATTCTTAAACTGAAATCAAGTGGTCGTATATAATATATTATTCAAATGATTAACTGCTCGTGTACAGAATATTTTAGTAACAATATTAAACGATTTAAATATTAAACTAATGATTCAAAGCTTAATGATAAAAAAGTCATCATCATCAACATCATGATCAACCCATTGCCGGCTCACTACAGAGCATGGGTCTCCTCTCAATATGAGAAGGATTTGGCCATAGTTCACCACGCTGGCCATATGCGGATTGGTAGATTACACACGCCTTAGAAAACATTATGGAGAACACTCAGGCATGCAGGTTTCCTCACGATGTTTTCCTTAACCGTTGAAGCAAGTGATATTTTAATCGCTTAAAAACGCACATAACTCCGAAAAGTTAGAGATGCGTACCCGAGTTCGAACCCCCGACCTCTGAGGCTGAGGCTATCACAGCTTTTGTAAAAAAAGTATTGAAATATTATAATATTTTTACGGCAGAATGAAATACTAAGTAGGTACTTGTAGTCTAATCACTGTAATGTTTGTTTTATAAGTTTAGCTAGCATTTAAGAACGACGCACCAATATACTCTGCGTGTGTACAGCTTATGCCGAGCCTTTGAAGAAGCCGACGCCGTCTTTCGGACCGCTTTATGTCGGTTCAACAAAGTGTGCAAACTATTTGAGGCAACGAAGCTATACCCGAAGCTATATATATATAAGTTTTAAGTTTTATTAGCAGAAAATATCCGAAACATGTTATTCATCATCATCATGATGAACCCATTACCGGCTCACACAGAGCGCGGGTCTCCTCTCAATATGAGAAGGGTTTGGCCATAGTCCACCACGCTGGCCATGTGCGGATTGGCAGACTTCACACGCCTTTGAGAACATTATGGAGAACTTTCAGGCGTGCAGGTTTCCTCACGATGTTTTCCTTCACCGTTGAAGCATGTTAGAGTGAACAGTGATATTTAATTTTTTTAAACGCACATAACTCCGAAAAGTTAGAGGTGCGTGCCCGGATTCGAACCGCTGACCTCTGATTAGGAGGCTGCCGCCTTAACCACTAGGCTATCACCGCTTCAAACATGTTATTCATCCTCACCAAAATCAGATGAATGGCCCACAGCTGGGCAAGTGGTTTGAGCTGTATACAGAGAAGTTTCAAGTGATTTTGCACGTACAAAAATTTGCGAAACCCTGTTACTTTTGCGCCGTTTTTAAAGATTCGACGATGGCAGCCCCGCAAAGAATTCCTTTGCGAAATGAATGGAGGCACAGATGAAAAGCAGAAAATTCATTCCAGTCCAATGGCTATGGAATTGTGGAAACCATGGGGATGTCAGGACGTTCCAATCAATCTCCTTTTATGTTCTTCTACTATTGTGATATCGTGGAATTTGTCAATAATACCAGCCACAGGCTTCTAGTCCCATAGGAGAGAAATAACTACTGTTTAGACCCACCAAGCTGCTATGATGTGGATTGGCGAGCTTACAATTTGTTTTTTTGTTATTATTCTTACTTGTCGATTATTTAGTTAGGGCATTTTACTATGAGTGGATAGTTTTTTTTAACACTTTATTGTTTCATTTATTACTAGCTGATGCCCGCGTCTTCGTCTGGTTTGTGTTAGTGTGTGTCACGAAGTAATGGAGTACTAAACCGACGACCTTAAAATAATTACAAGATAATCTATAAAGCATCTCCTTTCTAAAAAAATAATATTTAATGAAATTGGAGATTAATGAATTACAACTAAATACACATTTTGACTTTCACCCCCTCTCCCAAGGGAACCGTGCTGAATTCCCGGAATAAAAACTAACTTAAATATTGAACCGGAGTATCAGCTATTCCTATACTAAATTTTATTCAAATCCATCCAGTAGTTTTGGCGTGATGCGCGGCCAAGATACAGGCAGACAGACAGACAAAAAAAAAATAAAAAAAAAATTGTTTTGGGCTCAGTATCGATAGTAAAGCATCGTCCAATTAAAATTTTCAAAATATATTATTTAATGTACAGAATTCGTCCTGTTACAGTTTTATTATTATTTTTTTTTTATTCCCCACAAGTTAGCCCTTGACTGCATCTCACCTGATGGCAAGTGATGATGCGGTCTAAGATGGTAGCGGGCTAACCTGTTAGGGGTATGGTAAACTCATACTCCTAATTGGTTTCTACACAACATCGTGCCGGAACGCTAAATCGCTTGGCGACACGTCTTTGTCGGTAGGGTGGTAAGTAGCCACGGCCGAAGCCTCCCACCAGACCAGACTCGAGCCGGGAATCGAACCCAGGACCTCCAACTTTAAAATGCAACAGAGCGAGCGCTGCGCCACGAGGTCGTCAAATATTTAATGTATAGAATTCGTCCTGTTACAGTTTTATTATATTATAGATCGTTACGTTACTTTACGTTCTTTCTTTAATGTTTTAAAGTATTAGAAAGTTGGTTAATGCC
Source organism: Lasiommata megera (assembly GCA_928268935.1). Lineage (NCBI taxonomy): Eukaryota > Metazoa > Arthropoda > Insecta > Lepidoptera > Nymphalidae > Lasiommata > Lasiommata megera. Next base: position 11,403,424 of record OV743326.1, read on the forward strand.
ACCTTTTCAAACGACGGATAGTTAAAATAGATAAATATATTGCTTGTTTTAAAACGTCATGCCAGCAGAAATAAATATTTCCAACTAACAAGTGGTTTACTCCTTGCGAGTTACCTTCTAACTTTGCGATAAGTAGGTAAGTATTTTAGGATTCAATAGAACGGAGCTTACATTGTCTGTACAACGTGAAGTTCAGCGAAGTTTAGCTTTGAACAAATACTCTACAGGTTTCTTTATATTATGGTGCTGCTATTCAACTTAGTAGATAAGTAGTATTGATCCGTTCTTTGGTGGTCTTTGGGTTTTACTATTGCACGCTGTTACCAGCGTTTGTTTCGGTAATTTTCATTCTGGGGAAATCGTTTGTTTTTTGGGCTTAAAACTCATATCCTATCTACCTACATTTTTAAGAAGTCACCTTTTTGAAACAGATTGTGGGTTGAGGGTGAGCTTCGGGAGAGATAAGGAACATACACGTTATTGTTTTATACACTAAAAGTTAACCCTTGACGGCTATTTCACCTAGTGATGATACAGTCTAAGATTGTAGCGGGCTAACCTGTTAGGAGTATGGTAAACCCACACTCCTAATTGGTCTTTACGCGACATCGCTAACGCTAAATTCCTTGGCTTTTTCACCACTTTATCGATAGGGTGGTCACGGCCGAAGTCTCCCACCAGACAGAAAGGTGCTGAATGATTTGTAATGGATTATTATCATCAAATACAAAACAAAAAAAAATACTAGTTGTTTTTATCTATGTAATAGTGATGCACGTAAACAAATAAACAAAAAAATTACCTAAAGAGGTAATTTATGTCAAATCAAATCAAATCAAATCAAAAATAGCTTTATTCATATAAACCTATTACAGCCATCTATGAATCGTTCATATATATCACATTTTTCGTTATTTCTATTTCTGTAACGTGGTGATACATTATGAGGGATAAATAACTATCGGTAGTAAATGATCTAAGTTCTAAATGATTTACACCATCCAAAAGAGAGATCGTAAATCGAACCGGATTACAAAGTTATCGTTCAGACGAATTTGTGTTGAACTTAACGAGAACCCAGAACTAAGCGCCTTGGGGTTCACGTTATTGAATTTAAAAATATGCTCCGAAGTTGAAAATTTACAATCGCTGAGTATTAAGACTCCTACTCTACCTTCCTACGTGTAATGAAAGTAAAACTATGAACTTATTCTCATATATTATGTAGGTTCTACTAGTGGTGCTTTAAAATCTAAAATTATTAATAATAAACCGAATCCAAGATCTTCTTAATAAGGATGATCTCGATGATAGTTATATAACTATTTATATATATTAACACTTCACCATTATGGGTTTAGATTTTACGGAGACGATATAACGTCGCATTTTGTGTGTTACCTTTTTTGGAAGTCAATTAAAGTGGCTAAAATTACTGGTCGTTAAAGCTTTCATTAAAAATCGAGGAGCTGGGAATAATTCAAATAGCTATGGGATACTCAGTAAATGAAGCTGTGATAGCCTAGTGGTTAGGGCGTTCGCCTCTTAATCAGAGGTCGGGGATTCTATCCCGGGCACGCACCTCTAACTTTTCGGAGTTTAAGCAATTAAAATACTTCAAATTCAAAATCACTTGCCTGTAAACCTGTATGCCTGAGAGTTCTCCATAATGTTCTCAAAGGCGTGTGAAGTCAGCAAATCCGCATAAGGACCAGCGTGGTGGACTATGCCCAAACCCTTCTCATATTGAGAGGAGACCCGTGCTCTGTAGTGAGCCGACAATGGGTTGATCATGACGATGATAATGACACAGTAAATGTGAATGGTCAACTTTAATTGTAGATTATACGTGGAGAGTTCATGTACATGAGCGTTATACCGTTTACAGTGACGGCATACAAATCGAGGCGGCCTTTGTTTTGCTGTTTGGGGTGAAAACACTGCTATTCAGCCTGCGGGCTGTTTGAACAGAACTGTTTGAAGCACTATTAAATAAATTATTCTAGACTATGAGTGAGCTGGAATTTTCCCTGCCCAAAGAGGCATCTATCTGCTAGCATATTGGGTACCTACTATGCCTGAGTACTACACTACTACCTAGTATATTTTAATATAGTAGGTAGGTATAATAGAAGATGTTTACGTTTAATTTCGTTCAACATAATGTTGTAGTTTATATGGTAAACGTAAACAGTAGTACTAATAAGTTAATATTTATATCTTTGTCTGCACTATGCTACTTGAAATATTAATTAACCTAACAGTTGTTTTCATCGTTATAATTTCAGTTCTTAATGCTATTTAAATGTTCATAGCTCATAATTAAACTCTACGTATTTTAATTTCAAATTAATTGTGCTGTTTGTAAAATAATAAACGAATAGCGACGTCTCAAAAACTTATTATTTCATATCGCGCGCGATAAATCATAACGCGAAAGAACAGTGAAAACGGAAAAGGGTATTAAGAAAATTTATTTGATTCTATTTCATTTTATTGGCTAATTCATTGACGGATTGGCGCGACCGTGTCGAACATTTGGGGAACCTTTGGTATACGACTGACGATTTAACTTTTTATGTCAAGTACCGTGAGCAATTTTTATTTATATATAATAAAGGGAACTCGCTATTAATTGGCGTTGGTACATGGTGAGATACATTTTAAAGTAGTAAAACAGAGGTCGGCGGTTCGAATCCGGGCACGCACCTCTAACTTTTCGGAGTTATGTGCGTTTTTAAAAATTAAAATATCACTTGCTTCAACGGTGGAAGAAAACATCGTGAGGAAACCTGCATGCCTGAGAGTTCTCCATAATGTTCTCAAAGGCGTGTGAAGTCTGCCAATCCGCACATGGCCAGCGTGGTGGACTATGGCCAAACCCTTCTCATATTGAGTGCTCTCCCGTGCTCTGTAGTGAGCCGGCAATGGGTTGATCATGATGATGATGATGATGAATTGACGTGTACTGTTGGAATATACGCTTTAGTTTTAGCAGTGTACTTCATTTATTAAAAACATAAGCGTTGCAGAAGGAAACTTGTGTCTGGCAGTGCTAACTTTAGAGAGTGACTAATACCCCATTTCTACCTGGTACTAGATACTGCCACGGCATATTTACCACTTTACCGGAAAAACCGTACAACCGAGTACAGTACGGCCACGTAGAAAACCGGTATAAACCCTGCCCTACAACTTAGAACGTGTCAGACACTAACCTGTGTACTATTATTGAATGAGAATGAAGTGTATATTATTAAAAGAGAGTGTTAAGAGAATTCAGCTAACAATAAGCATAGTTAGTGTAATATTTAATAGAGAAATAGAAAAATGAAATATCAAAATTATGATCCATACATTTTTAATGTTCTCTTTTTATCTACTACAAGTTAGGTTGACGGCAATCTCACCTAATGTAAGTTATGATGCAGTCTAAGATGGTAGCCGGCTAACTTGTAAGTATATGGTATACCCATACTCCTAATTGGTTTCTACGTGACATCGTGCCGTAACGCTAAATCCCTTGGCTTTGTCAGTAGGGTGGTTACTAGCCACGGCGGTATTCTCCCGCCAGACCTTTTATCTTAGCCAGCGCAAAGACATATCATTGAAAGTTATAACTTATTAAAATTGTATAGTGGCTGTATAAAAGCGCTGAAAACAGCTTTAGGAACTGTTTCCTTTTCTTGCTATATATTTCGTCTGGTGGGAGGCTTCGGCCGTGGCTAGTTACCACCCTACCGACAAAGGCGTGTCGCCAAGCGATTTAGCGTTCCGGCACGATGTCGCGTAGAAACCAATTAGGAGTGTGGGTTTTCCATACCCCTAACAGATTAGCCCGCTACCATCTTAGACTGCATCATCACTGATCATCAGGTGGGATTGCAGTCAAGGGCTAACTTGTAGTGGAAAAAAAAATGTGGCAACAAAAGAATATTAATAAATTTGAGGAGATTTAAGGTGGGCCTTGAATTTCGAATAACAGCAAATAGTGTCAAATAATTCCATTTGGTAAACACAGAGATTCTGAAAAACTATTTGGTATCACTCAAAAAGGAAACGAAATGGGTTGTAAAGAAAATTTATTTGGTTCAATTTGATTTTATTGGCTAATTCATTGGCGGATGATGGCGCATCCGCGTCGATTTGGAGAATCCCTAATATATGGCCGGGGCCTTGATGCCTCAGCGTCGTTTTATTGAGCTACGTTTTACATTCAAATAGGGTGCAGTGTCAAATCATTTCTATCTTTGATCAATAAAGTACCAAATGTATCTATCACATACCATGTCATCATGATCAACCCATTACCGGCTCACTACAGAGCACAGGTCTCCTCTCAATATGAGAAGGGTTTGGCCATAGTCCACCACGCTGGCCATGTGCGGATTGGCAGACTTCACACGCCTTTGAGAACATTATGGAGAACTCTCAGGCGTGCAGGTTTCCTCACGATGTTTTCCTTCACCGTTGAAGCAAGTGATATTTTAATTATTTAAAAACGCACATAACTTCGAAAGTTAGAGGTGCGTGCCAGAATTCGAACCACCGACCTCTGATTAAGAGGCTGACGCCCTAACCACTAGGCTATCACAGCTTCTACCATTCATACCATGTATTAGAGATTATATTACAGCCCACTTTCGACGGCCTCCGTGGCGCAGCGCGTGCGCTGTTGCATTTTAAAGTTGGAGGTCCTTGGTTCGATTCCCGGTTCAAGTTTGGTCTGGTGGGAGGCTTCGGCCGTGGCTAGTTACCATCCTACCGAAAAAGACGTGTCGCCAAGCGATTTAGCGTTCCGGCACGATGTCGTGTAGGAACCGATTAGGTGTATGGGTTTACCATACCCTTAACAGGTTAGCCCGCTACCATCTTAGACCGCATCATCACTTACCATCATGTGAGATGCAGTCAAGGGCTAACTTGTGGTAATAATAAAAAAATAAAAAATTATATTACGCCTATAAACTTTCAATCAAGACACACCAGTGTTCACTTTAAAGAAGATACAACTCCGTTTTTGAACGTAATGTGAAATAAGAACGGGTTTGGCGGGTAGATGGAAAATAAGCGAGGTCGTTGGAGTACGTGGTACAAGCGCGGGTGATAAAGATAAATTGATAATAATTATTTAAGTTAACTCGAAAAGTAGTTGTTTATAGTCAAAAACAATAAAGCTATTTGTAAATAAAGCTGAAGTGGCTATTACTTTCACCCAGTTTCTCAGAAGAGAAACGTAATATGAATACTTATTTTACCTGGCTTAAGTTTAAGTTTTTTGTGGGCTTTTTCTTAGACCGGGGCGCGTTTGGAACCCTCATAGCTTTCGTTTTAAGTTTACGAATGTAGTTATCACCGTCAAATCACTAGTATGTAATTTATTGACGCGTCAAAAGGGCCTTTTAAAGGACTATTCGAATAAATATTATTTGAATTTGAATTGCTATCTAATGTGTGTTTGAAAATATAGAAGAAAACTTATAATATGTAACTTATTGCTTATAAAAAGGTATTCCTTTATACCTAATGTTTTTCGGGATCTTAGCACACCCATATTTTCTTACAATGATGGCTTCCCAAAGGTCTTATTTTCACTGAAACTTTTTGACAGCTGACAGCTTATCTGTTATGTACGATGTGACAGTCAATAAAAAAGTTCCTATTTTGATTTACACGTATAATAAGTTTGAAATACCAATTCCTATGTAACAAAAGCTGCATTTTAACTCATATTACTTATAGTAACGATTACAAATACGATAACGCTACAGCACATGCTATAAATTAATTCAAACTCGAAAGTAAACTTTTACCTCCGAAATAACGAGATCTACAACATCAAAACACAGTGAAAAAGAAAAAGTTTACGCCACGTAATGTTAGATGTCAGAACAGCTTTTAGGTATCCTTTATTTTATTTAAAAGCAATAACTTTTGACCATCTTAATTTAAATCAAGCTTTTGTTTTATAGGTTACAATAAAAAGGAAGGATCCATCACTGTACCCTATTTATATGTAAAACGTTGGGTAATAAAGCAAGTCAAGCGGCCGAGTTTTAATTCGTGCATCGAGGATTGGCTAATAATTCCCTGCATACCACTCTAGTATGTTGAGTTTTTAATCTTGGTCATATCATCATAATGATCAACCCATTGCCGGCTCACTACAGAGCACGGATCTCCTCTAAATATGAGAAGGGTTTGGCCATAGTCTACAACGCTGGCCATGCGCTGGATTGGCAGACTTCACACGCTTTTGAGAACATTATGGAGAACTCACAGGCATGCAGGTTTAGTCACGATGTTTTCCTTTACCGTTGAAGCAAGTGATATTTTAATCGCTTAAAAACGCACATAACTCCGAAAATTTATGTGCCTGGGTTCGAACCCCCGACTTCTGATCAGAAGGTTGACGTCCTTACCACTAGGCTATCACAGCTTCTCATTAGTTTAGTATATATAAACATATACTATTCATTGTATAGACTACAAGCTTTTTCCTGAAATTTCATTCAACTCATTTGAATTCTTTTTCTGGTTAAAAGCTGATTTCACTTTGCAGCTAATACTATCTATATGCAAAACCACGTCAATTCATTGTTCGGTTGTTAGACAATCGGTTGCTTAACTCACCATGACATTTAAAACATTAGTAGGTATATTAAACGCGTATAGCTTTACGAGTATATATCTAAAACGAATTACGATACATTTCTATTGTTGCTTCTTTAATCTTGTATCTTCTTTATTTAATAAACCGGCTGTTACCCATAGTTACGCCTTGGCTAAGGATCGTGAGTTAATGTTATTACAAATTTGAGCCGCGCGGCGCACGGGTCGATAGACGTAAACTTTCCAACAGCTCTTATTTTATGTAAGTATTATACCAACGTATTTTCTTTTAATATAAAATATTGAAACATGTATAAAACTCTGTTTAAAAATCCATCAAATAGTACCCATTATACATTTGGATAACGACCTAACGAAAAACTATCAAGCGTGATAAATAAACTCATAAGTCAGAACGTAATATATTGTAGGTATAGTTTAAGATTTTTTTAGCTCACGTGCTGAGGTAGATTTGACACGTGAACATTATAAAGCTGTGAAGGCTATGTAGCTACGGCGTACTAATAAAGCTTTTCGCATTCCGCACCCCAAGTAATATAATGTTCACCATGAGTTTCTTTGTCTCGTAATTTTCACAGGAAAGTTTCCTTATATTTTCCTTTATAGCTTGGCTGAGCTTTACAGGTACATAGGTAAGGCTGCGTAAAGTAATCCGCAGGAAATATATCCGCCGCCTTCGTGCAATAACGTAGGGGTGTGCGGAATTATTAATAATTTGGTTACAGTAATTGTTCAGTGTACCAGACATTTGGCTCGTGGCAGCTGGTAAACATACATGTTATTAGATTTTTATCGTAAGTACCTACCCTTTATGTCGTTTAGTTACTGTGTACCTATTTTACTCGAGATTATATAGAATAGGTAGGCTACCTAGCCTAGTGGTTAGGACGTCCGCCTCCTAATCAGAGGTCGGGGTTTGAAACCAGGCACGCACCTCTAAGTATTCGGAGTTATGTGCGTTTTTAAGCAATTAAAATATCACTTGCTTCAATGGTGAAGGAAAACATCATGAAAACCGCATGCCTGAGCGTTCTCCATAATGTTCTTAAAGGCGTGTGAAGTCACATGGCCAGCGTGGTGGATTATGGCCAAAACCCTTCTCATATTGAGAGGAGACTCGTGCTCTTTAGTCAGCCGGCAAAGGGTTGATCATGATGTATCTACCTATACTTTAAGTTTATGAATGTATTATTAGTCCTAAATGAGATGACATAATTAAATAAGATTAATTTTTGCAATTACTGACAATAATTCCAACATTTGTCATCTTCATCCGACACAAAATGGCACAAAAAATAAAAATAAATATGGATAATAAAAACCTAACTCACAAGCCTCCTTTGTCTTAGGAGAGAGGGATTTAGGGCGCTAACTCTCCTCATTGAATTTGCTTCGTGGGTTGGAACTTGGCGGGTTTCTAAAATTATCATTGGATACATATATAAATATAGGAAAGAGGATATTATTATTCTGAGCTTTTTGTAGCTACTTTTCGATAAAAGTTTAGAATAAATTTAAAATTCACGCATAAAATGTATTGGGAGAATTCATTTAAATAATTTATTCCCCTAATGTACTTTTGATTGCTTCTCCATACTTCCACTTATTTCTTGCTATGAGGTACGGAAATTTTAATGAATGTTCGCATTTCCAACATCGATATTTCATTCTAATTTCGCAACGTTATGTTATTTGTGCTAAATATTTGTTGCGAAAGTTATTCAATCAAGGCGAAAGTCTTGATTTAAATTGGACGAACTTCGGCAAAAAGATAACCTAAATTTTACTGGGTTCAATATTAAGTTACATGAAAGTTAAAACCGTTTTACGCTGACGAGCTGTGGAAATCTATTTTATTTTAGTACTAAGCTCTCGATTATATTATGGGTTCTTTTCCGAGTTTAGGGAATGTCGGAATTATATAGTGAAGCGAGAAGAGATAGAAACTAGTATGGAATAGAGAAAGGGTGAGAAGTCAGTGTGTTACTCTAAGTGATAAGGCTGCCTTTGCACCTAATACATTGTTTTTCTTGTAATTTTTTGGTTTTATTTTCTTGTATAGATTTTTGCTGTTTTGAGGCAATCAAGTCATTGATCAATCAATTATAATCTTTATTCAAATAGGCTAAAAATCCTTTAAAAGGCACTTTTGACGCATCATTAATTTACCTAGTAGTATTTGATGGTGATAACTACATTCCTTAAAACTAAACTTAAAAATAAAGCTATGAGGTTTTCAAACGCGCCCGGTCTAACAAGAAGCCCACACACTATAGTAGGACTTTTCTACCAGTTTACGTTTCATATAGACTTGATCTTATTGAGAGATATCCCAGAAATTTCATTTGGTAAATTGTTATAAAATTGTATACAACCTTACAACATACTTTTGAATGAATTTCTATATTTTTTGTAGTATAGTAGCGTGCAAGACAAGTTTGTTTTTACTTTTAATGTTGAGATTGTGTGTTATTCTATCTATCTATCTTGACTATATCTTCATATATTTTATGTTTTTTTCAGAAAGAACTAGTCATAGTAAGGATAGCTATAATATTATAGTGACTTTCAATGGCGGGGGAAAAAATGCCACACGAAACATATCCTTTTATAAAAAAAAAAATTACCTTTTCCATATATTTATCTAATTTGGACAAATAGCAAATAATTTATTATCTACATAGAAAAGTTACATTTTATACCAGCCACAGAAGTAAGAAAAACACAGATGACAACAAGAAAAATGCTGATACAACGGCATGACTTTGATTTCACTAGGGAAATGGTGAATGGAAATGGGGAAATGGTCGGCGACGGTCGACGCGATGTTCGGTTTACTAAAAATTCAATATTTTTTTTATGTTCTCACCCAACATATTGATGAACGAATAAATGAAGCATGTCGATGTTCAGAATCATATAAATATCTCTAAGGATAATTAAATAATAAGAGGGCGTTTAATACATTTACACATTCCACTTAACTGAAGATTATAACGTTAGCACTTTATAAAGTAAGTCGTAAGTTTTTTAGTAAATCTTCTGCATACATATTAGTTAAGAGTGCCATTTGGACCGTTTGATAAATGACAAGCACAACTCGTTGTTAGTGATAGAAATTGTGAATGAATGATACAGAATACTACTGTACGCTAATTTTTCTCTAATTTTTTATCTACGTGGATGAGTCACGCCTTTCAGACTTTCTTTTTTTTTTATACACCACAAGTTAGCCCTTGACGACATCTCACCTGATGGTAAGTGATGATGCGGTCTAAGATGGTAGCGGTCTAACCTGTTAGGGGTATGGTAAACCCAAACTCCTAATTGGTTTCTACACGACATCGTGCCGGAACGCTAAATCGCTTGGCGACACGTCTTTGTCGGTAGGGTGGTAACTAGCCACGGCCGAAGCCTCCCACCTGACAAAACTTCGGACTCGCAATAGAATTATAGGTAGTCAGATATCTATTGTAAAACAAAACGAGTTAAACCGTTTTTAATAGTCCTGCCTACAGTTTCTGGACATTTTTAATTACCGAAGTACGCCGCCAATGTTGGCTCGAAGTTCCGTTCGATCAATGATGCAAGTATCATCGAAAACGTCTGGGTGTTAATACACTATATATTGCTTTTAAACGGTTATTCGATATGTGAATTTATTATGACTTAACTCTTTGTTTGTGAACCACTAAAGTTTATACATATAAAAAACAGAAATATTAAGATAAAACTAAAATATAGAAGGCGGTCTTATCGCTGAGTAGCAATCTCTACCATCATCTAAGAACATAGATTTCCTTACTTCTTCGTTCATCGTATAGCATTTTAAACTACTGTTCCATAAAAACCAAACTCTACAGATGCCGACTGTAACATAGGCTGATAAAAATTGAGATTTTATAATATCGGGAATATCTCGCATAAGAATTCTGTACAAAAAGATGATGAACCGTACGTTCGAAGATTTCAATTTCAAGTTTGACATTACGAGTTTCAAGTTTCTTGGAAGCAAGGGGTGATGAAGTATTAAGGGGTTATGCCTAAAAACTTAACTTCTAAACTACAAAACTTTCTTGCTTACAAAAAAATAATAAATGCAATAGAACACCGCGTTAACGAATTACAGCTAAGTTGACATTTTAACTTTCATGCCCTCACCGTGGTGATTTTCGCGATACAAAGTATCCTATGCCCTACCAATTAGTATGGACGAAAATCGAGTTTCATTCATGAAAACAGTTTCATTTCAATCCATTTTCGGCTCTATGTGCGACCAAGATAAAGACGGACAGAGAGACAGACAAGAATTAAAAAAAATACGTATTTTGCCTCAGTATCGTTTGTACAATGACCTCCAATAAAAAATCCAAACGTCTTCAATGAACAGAATAAGATTTTTAATTTAAGTATAGATAGATAGATGGATCAATATAAGTAAACACTTATCCAAGTTAGTAACAAAACAGATTGCCTTTAAACGTAAGTTTACGGATTTAATATGGGGGGAATGAATAGTAAATTCGGCAGCACGTTTCTCATTCGAGTCGCAAATAATGGGTGCACCTAAAGCTCTTTATGGGCTACGTGCAAGTATCTTATGATTGCGGTAACAGGAGAACCTGCGCACGGGAATATAGCACTGATCTACCAACCTGCCGGTTAGAACTTTATGACACCGTGAACTTTACTCGTATGGCGTAACTCAATATTAACTAAGTTTATTAATAACTATCCGTAAAGAAAAATCGTAATAACATTAAGGATTACGTATAATAAAGTTGGGATATGAATTGCTCTAGCTAGATAGCTAGTACATTTCGTAGTGTCAACTGTTCTGTGGTGCTAGCAAAAAGAATATCCAGCTAAGTTTGTTGTTCGATTATTGTTTTGGATAGTACAGTAGTTTAATGTTAATAAATATGATCACCATTAGCTTCTTATAATAATGAATGAAAAAAAGTATTTGATCGCTTAAGACTTGCTTTTAGATAGACTATTTTAATAATTCCTTTAACGGTGAAGGAAAACATCGTGAGGAAACCTGCACGCCTGAGAGTTCTCCGTAATGTTCTCAAAGGCGTGTGAAGTCTGCCAATCCGCACATGGCCAGCGTTGTGGACTTTGGCCAAACCCTTCTCATATTGAGAGGAGACCCGTGCTCTGTAGTGAGCCGAGGTTGGGTTCATGATGATAATGATTTTAATAAAGAATTGTTGAAATGATTCAAAAAAGTACCTACCATGCGAAATATTAAAATGTCTGATACAAAAAGCATTTAGAAAGTATTAACGATGTTCGGTGGGATTTAAGTTCTTTGTTCGGATGTCAGCCATTTTTAATATCACACAGCCACCATTGTTGCCTGCGTCGATAGTTTAAAATGAAATAATTTTATACGCGTTACCGAACTTTCCGAACTCACAATACAAGTAAAAAGAGAATATCATAAGCCCATAATTTAGAATGCTTAAAAAGCGACTACCTACGTTTATTTTACTTTAAATAAGTGCGGTCATAAATGGACATTAATAAGAAAGATCTCGCATTTAAAAAAGAGATTACTGCTACATGCATTGACTACTGCTAAATGGAGCAGCATGGAATTGGTTCTATATGCTGATATGCTCAAATGCTCAAGGCAATAATGATCAGGTGAGAGGAAAAAGAAAAAGCAGAAAAGAAGAAAAGTGAGACAGACACATACTAAGGAGGGTCAGCATGAATTAATGCAAAGCGGTTCCGTGTTGACTCGGAAGAATTGGGGGAGGATGTTTTAGTCCGTGCAAGTCGGACACACCCTGCTTCGAGGCAGAAGTCCGTAGGGAATTTTTCCTCCAATGCATGACAGAGAGCTTCTACGATTATTAGCACATGTGAGTGATGAAAACCAGGAGAATCACAATTAACTGCCGGCTGAGCGAAGAATTTCATTGTGACGGAATGTCCCAATACCCAACAAATCAATTACATTCCTACCTACAACCTTTTATTAGTTTTAAACGCAATACAATTGGTACTTTAACATCCCAACCGATAGGCATAGATTGCTAGAGTTGAATCTCGTGTCATAATTATGATCAACACAAATCATCATGACCAACCCATTTCTCAGCTCACTACAGAGCACGGGTCTCCTCTCAATATGAGAAGGGTTTGGCCATAGTCCACCACGCTGGCCATATGCGGATTGGCGGTCTTCACACGCCTTTAAGAACATTATGGAGAACTGCCAGGTATGCAGGTTTCTTCACGATGCTTTCTTTCAACGTTGATACATAACCACGTGTCTCGTGTATTAGGTATTTTTACTTGTATCATCGATATCACAATTGAGCAGTGTAGTGCAATATATTATACGCTCTTCAATATATATTCTGCTCATACTTATTTTGAAATCTAGCTCCAAATTCTCTTCATGGTAACATACGAGTTGCAGAGAATTTCTACTTTAAAAAGAATTACCGCTTGATGGCGTCATAAACATCTGCATTTTTGTATAGTTTATAGTACTGACATGTTTGTATACTCTCTACTATGTATATTATATGTATGTATATTTTTTAATTTTCACTATACTTATTTATTACTTAAGCAGATTATCAAACTATTAATTAAATAGATTTAATTAATTTTACGCATTTTTTTCGCCTACAATGAATATTTTCTCTACAAATCTCTTCTTTTCATTGACTAATATATTCAATTCGCCTTTTAAAAGTTATTGCTTGGTTATGAAATAAAAGCTGTATGGCACCAAATTTACCTACCGCTCTTCTGTGTGGGTATTATACAAATCTTCAAATCAACAATGGAAAAGTACTCCTAAACAAGTGCCCTCTACCCGGCTTAAAATATCCTGTAGGATCGTTGTGCTTTGTTATAATGGCGGATATTTTTAATTATTTACACTTTTTTTTTATACACCACAAGTTAGTCCTTGACGTCATCTCACATGATGGTAAGTGATGATGCGGTCTAAGATGGTAGCGGGCTAACCTGTTAGGGGTATGTTAAGGCCATACTCCTAATTGGTTTCTACACGACATCGTGCCGGAACGCTAAATCGCTTGGCGACACGTCTTTGTCGGAAGGGTGGTAACTAGCCACGGCCGAAGCCTCCCACCAGACCAGACTCGAGCCGGGAATCGAACCCAGGACCTCAAACTTTATAATGTGACAGCGCGCCCACTGCGCCACGGAGGTTGTCACTGCCGTTGTAACACCCAGATAATATGGTCGATATATTTGTTAAAATCGAAATTATAACTACCATTATTGTCAAGACGTTAATGGTGTCTTGAAGTTGTAGTGTAGATATGTCTAGTTGATGTAAAGTAGCCAATTTGCTACGGAGCGAATCAATTGAATACTATGGTTTAGCGCCGATGACCGAAGACGGTAATTAAATGGCCCAAATAGCTTTTACCATTTCTCCATGTCTCTGAAAGCATATTCAGCCATCCCATCAGGTCTCGGTTAATATATCTTTCATCTGATACTAATGGTTACTTAGGAGTCACTTAAATATTTCCGAATAAGCACAGCTGTGGGATTCTTATAAAAATAAAATGCGTGTTACTATATTAACTAGGTACATAGTACCGTTTAGTAGGCTGCACAAAATTAGTAACTCATTCAAAGGAAATTGTATTTTGTGCTATAATAAATTACCTATTGATATCTTGGAGATGTCTATCAATAAGTTCAAAGTTTTTATAAAACGAAAGCTTGTAGAAAAATCATATTACGATATTAAGGATTATATAAACGATAAAAAAGCTTGGGTGTGAATTGCTTTATCTCCATAGGTACTATAGTTTATTATTAATTTTATTCATTATGTGAGATGGTGATAACGAAAAAAAAGAAAAACCCCGGTTAAGTTTGTTGTGGGCTTCTTCTTAGACCGGGGCGCGTTTGGAACCCTCATAGCTTTAGTTTTAAGTTTACGAATATAGTTATCACCATGATATAACTACTGTGTAAATTATTGACGCGTCAAAAGTGCCTTTTTAAGGACTATTTGAATAAAGATAATTTTGAATTTAAATTTGAATTTTGAATTTGAAATTTGACATACCTCTTATTTCATAATTATAATAGACACCTAAGAAAACAAATAATTATAATAATTGTTTTATTATATTTTATTTCTCATTGTTTAATTTTGGTTATATAAATTGTTATTTTTGTTAATCGCATATTGTTGTGTCATAGATATTGGGAAGACACTGTCTCCTGTAACACAGTTAAAGTCTATCGCAGGAGACGCGGCTTCATACTTATGAAATGTAAATTATGCTTTTGATAAAATAAAAAAAAAGACAGCGATAATTGGTGGTCCTTGAATGGTCATCAAGCGGTATATTTAGCGATAAGGCCGCCGAATTGTACTTTCTATATAATCGCTCTACATTTGCATTTTACATATTATTTGTGGTTTTTTAAATCATTCTTCCATTCATAATTCTCTGATATTTTTTTACTACACATATGTAGTTGTTACAACTCATAAAACCCCGACCAATCATTGAACCCGGGACTTGGGGATCTGATGTTATAGACCACCGAGACAGTTTATTTAGTCATTTAGTTACTTTTATCAACACATCGTCATCACATATAACATATACTAAAAAGGCAGAGCTCTTAAATGCGTTAAAACCTTAGTAGGTACATTACTGCTTTTAATTTATATAACTGCTAGACAGTGTTCCCCGCGGTTTCACTAGCGTTAACTAAGAGTCATAACGTAATATAATTTAGCATAATATGAGTCTCGTACCTTATAAATAAACTTAAATTACCCTCATTTTTTTACTCTGATTAACTACTAAACTAAGGCCATAGTTTATCTACATAAGATTGTCTTAATAATAAAATAAGTTTTAGATAATATATTAATAACAGCTTTTATCCCTAACATTACTTATAGCCTTGTATTTTCGAATTTTTCTTTTGGGACATAATGCGTGTGGTAGTTTATTCATAGGAGAAAAGCATATGCTGAACTGAGCTTTTGTTTATAGAACACAGTATTTATGTCTTAGTGCAAACTGATAGTGTTTTTACCGGCTTGCTTTACAAATACTATCTTCAGTCTGAAAATTTATAATTACCGCAATATAATAAAACCTAAGCTGTGATAGCCTAGTGGTTAGGACGACAGCCTTCTAATCAGAGGTCGGAGTTTCGAACCCGGACACGCACCTATATTTTTCGCAGTTATGTGCGTTTTTAAGCAATTAAAATATCACTTGCTTAAACGGTGAAGGAAAACATCGTGAGGAAACCTGCACGCCTGAGAGTTCTCCATAATGTTCTCAAAGGCGTGTGAAGTCTCCCAATTCGACTATGGCCAAACCCTTCTCATATTGAGAGGAGACCCGTGCTCTGTAGTGAACCGAGAATGGGTTGATCATGATGAATAAAACCTATGTTACTACAAGATAATAGGGCTATCTGATGGTGAAATACTTTATTAAAATCGGTCCAGTAATTTGAAAGTTATCAAACAACCAATAATTTCTCCTTACATTAGACATATAGGTACCTAACATTGTATAGATGTACGTATATTGGATTATTATTCCTGAGATAAAATTTTGTTTCATCACTAACTGCTTAGTAGTGAAACGTGATAAGTACGTATATTCTCAAGCGCGTGCGTGTCTAGGAAGATATTTCGTTGAGTGGGGGGTTAGATACACTCTAGCCTTTATATGCAAGGGGAGTTCTGTTTCCAAGTGACATTGGAACTATTTTTATTTTCCACCCCACTGCACTTGGTAAGAAATGGGACTTTGTTCAGGCCTTTTATCCTGGCCGCACTCAAAAGCTGACGTAGGAAGCACGATTTTCCCCTTTTCTTGTTTGTATAAAGAGAAAAGAACTACATACGGATGTATATGTAAATGTTTCCAGAACACGTTCGTTACTTAAACGACCAATTTAATCATTTTTGATAAATACAGTTTAGTTTATTTTTTGGTTTCCAAAGGTATGTAATGTAATTGTGTTTTTTTTTTTTATCAACTACAAGTTAGCCCTTGACGGCAATCTCACCTGATGGTAAGTGATGATGCAGTCTAAGATGGTAGCGGGCTAACCTGTTAGGGGTATGGTAAAGCCATACTCCTAATTGGTTTCTACACGACATCGTGCCGGAACGCTAAATCGCTTGGCGACACGCCTTTGTCGGTAGGGTGGTAACTAGCCACGGCCGCAGCCTCCCCCCAGACCAGACTCGAGCCGGGAATCGAACCCAGAACCTCCAACTTTATAATGCAACAGCGCGCGCACTGCGCCACGGAGGTCGTCAAAATTGCTAACGCAACGATGAAACTAATGCTTTTCGTGTAAAGACCTAACATGAAATACCACAGTATCCTTACTACAAAATTGCAAGCTTTCGATCACAAATGATACTAGATGTGTGTGTTATCGTCAAAAAGGGATTTCACTCACAAATTAGGTGCCCATTTGTGTTAGTTGAGTTGTAGTAGAAAAAGCCGATGCGCTTGAAGCAATAATTAAAATAACGGCATGGCTTTCTTTGGTTAAGGA
Organism: Lasiommata megera; assembly: GCA_928268935.1. Lineage (NCBI taxonomy): Eukaryota > Metazoa > Arthropoda > Insecta > Lepidoptera > Nymphalidae > Lasiommata > Lasiommata megera. The sequence goes on from OV743326.1 coordinate 11,420,626, forward strand.
AAAGTTAAGTTTCAGTTTGAAAAACACTTTCAAGAAGATTTCGTAAGGTATGGGACTTCTTATTTAGTAGATAGTATTTTATAAATCGAAGCCGCAAAACTGTGATAATTTGAGAAGACTTAAATTAAATTTTGCCAATAGCTTCTAGTTTAATAAATTTCGCTATATATAATTATGTTTTACAACACTTACATATCGCTATCAGCAAGCATGGGTGATAAATGTTTTCATGCACTTTTGAAATGAGTCCTTTTGTATTTCGTTTAACTATATGTATACCTAACACATACTTGCTTACTTAAAGCTCAACATCCTATTGACCCCCCCCCCCCCCCCCCAATGTATTTCCGGAATCCAACCATCAATCAGCAAAAATTGAGACAACGCCTAAAATGTCAGCAACATAAGCTTTTATGGAAATTTGCGTTATCTTAATTTAGCCTATTAATCATTTTTCCCCCCTAAAATACTCTTGAGTCGTGCTGATTGCCTTTATAACAATAAACTCTTAATTGTACCCTAGAATTAGATATTAATACGAGATACTAAGGATTCTGCACCTCGCTGATTGTACTGATAAAGCACGGCACACCCTTCAATTAGGGTTACTACAATATAACGTCAAAAACCGAGACTACGATAGGCAAACACTTTGCAATAATTTAAATAAAAATCTCTTTTTAATGCACAACGGTACTACATACAGGTAAGATAAAAAAAACAAACAAACATTTTACTTTTCAAAAGAGAAAGAAACGCTCTACAACACAATAAATAATATATTTAGTATTTGTTCATAGTTTTAATTGAGACTTTCTGTAAGAGATTGCTTGGATCTGTACCTGCAATATTATTTTCCGTTTTCTTTGAAGCGTTATGTTTTATAAATATAAAAATAAGCAAACCTACCACTGTCCACCTTTAGAATATCTCCCTAGTCAAGTTTGTCTGTGCGATATTACTATGTAGTGTTAAGAACGCCATTTTGTAAAGTTTCGTTATTTTTACTCTTATATAGGTAATAAGGTGTTTTCATACATATAAATTGAATCTGTTATGCATACTAAAAATATTGATTATCAAAGTCTTTATTACTTTAATAATCAATATGTTTTCTTTACATGCACCTTTTGAAATATTATACAACTAGCTTTTCCCCGCGGTTTCGCTCGTATTTAAGTCACTATAGTTTACACACAGAGATTATTACAATAGAAATGAATCTATATTTAAAAAAAACATTTTTTTATCTTTTGTAAAAAATTAAAATTGCCCTATGTTACTTCTAATACGAGTGAATAAAAATCATAAGTTTCGTGATGATCGGATAAGTAGTTTTTACAACAACAAACAACTTACATTCACATATTTTTATATATTATATAATAAAGTGCCATCCATTTACATAAGTGAATAAAAACCCCCAAAAATGTTAATTAATACAGACAAGCCAAGACAGTCCGCAAGGAATTATCGGGAATATCCCGACCAAACCTGAGCATGTGGTTAGTCAACCCTTAGGGCCCTCGGATCTCCATTGCTAATCATCTTCAGGATAATTTAGGTGCTTCAAATTTTTAAAGCTTTTTAATGGAACCTCTTGAAAGGAAATTGCTACGTAGCAGAATTGCAACGTCAAAGATAATGGCCACTTTCGAAGGCTTATCAAACACTGGACGCTCGTTACCGCTTACTCGCTTACCTAGTATATTTGTGAGGGAATGGGAGGTTGTAATCAGTAAATATTCAGTCATACATAACTCAAACAGATTAGCGCAAAATAATTACTGCTGTAATAATGGGTCTTTATTTCTTTACTCATCATCATCATCATTTCAACCGATAGACGTCTACTGCTGGACATAGGTCTTTTGTAGGGAGTTCCAATGTTCTCGGTCTTGGGCCGCTTGCTTCCAGCGGCTCCCTGCGACTCGTCTGATGTCGACTGTCCACCTAGTTGGGGGTCGACCAACGCTACGTTTACCGGTGCGGGGTCGCCATTCCAGCACTTTGGGACCCCAACGTCCATCGGTTCTCCGAGCTATGTGCCCCGCCCATTGCCACTTCAACTTCGCAATTCGCTGAGCTATTTTGAATATTTATATATTTACTGTTCATTAAATAGCAGTTAAAATATCAAGTTTATATAATTTACTGAATCTTTTTATTTTTACTTAGCCTTTAACTTCAATCACACCTAATGGTAAATTATGTTGGCGTCGAAGTTTATATGACATCGTTGTGGAACGCCAACTCTTTAAACTAGATCCAGCTAAAGCCTTTACCAGACTAGAGAAAATTCGAACCAGGGACTTCCCACTAATAAGAACAAAGAAAGGTCGTCAAAAAAGCGAGGAAATAATAAGCAATTTCAATAACCAATTTAGATAGGTAGGTACACATTCATAAAAAAATCTGACGATTTTTTTATTTTTTCCTTTTTCAGAGTGTAGCCCAATGTTTCATGAACGGAAATTTTCTGATATGTCTTCATAAATCTCAAGTGTTTTCGTAGAACGATTCAGTTATGAAACATAGGTACAGTCATTATTCATAAACGTCGTTGTCAACCTATTACCGGATTTAGGTCTCCTCTCTGCACGAGAAAGGTTTTGGCTGTAGTCCACCTCGCTAGCTAACTGCGGATTTATTAGATATAAACCCGTTTATATTATATATATATATATATATATATATATATATATATATATATCATCATCATCATGATCAACCCATTACCGGCTCACTACAGAGCACGGGTCTCCTCTCAATATGAGAAGGGTTTGGCCATAGTCCACCATGCTGGTCATGTGCGGATTGGCAGACTTCACACGCCTTTGAGAACATTATGGAGAACTCTCAGGCGTGCAGGTTTCCTCACGATGTTTTCCTTCACCGTTGAAGCAAGTGATATTTTAATTGTTTAAAAACGGACATAACTCCGAAAAGTCACATACCGTTTAATGCAAATAAACGAATTCTTATTGTTATTACTTTTGCTTATGCGACTGAAACAAGCAATATAGTACCAATGTCACGTGGCAACAATTCACCCCTGCTACGTAAGGGCTTGAGTGTAACCCGAGGGTGGCTCAACTCCACTTGAGGTTACTTGGCCCTAAAATATCTATCTAGACATTCGTGCGCTTTCAAATGCTTTGGGTTTGTTGATCGTGCAAATAGTACATAAGGGAAAGTGCGCGTAACACAGAATACTAGAAAATTTATGTCGTCTGTGTTTACTTCAAGTGTTATTCTAAATATTAGAAAACCACATGCGTTTGTATTCAGTTACTGTCAGCGACTATTTGCTTGAAAGTAATCTAAACAAAATAAAAAAAGTATATTTTATTCAATACTAGCTTTTATCTTAAGCTTGACTCATAGTATAAGCAATAAACGTACCAAATTTCATTTAAATCTGTTAAGTTTTTTTCCCATGATGCGCTATAAAATTGAAAGACTTTGGAAATAAAAAAAAGCTATAGCTTCCTCCAATCAAAATATGTTCATTGTACATAAATCATCCAGAAACAGTTATATCTATATATACTTATAAACCAGGAAATGGACTTTCTATCCTGTTACTTTCCCGCGGGATTTATGAAAAACTGAATTTCATATCAATAAACTATAACTATAGTTTCAGCTTATAATTTTCCTCGAACTTGTAGCTTATTATAATTTTAAAAACCCTTAATCTACGTGGGCGAAGTCGCAGGTATCAACTAGTATATATAATAAGTAAAGATTCTACGGGTAAGCAGGTACGTATGACATTCAACTTCGATAAATATGTTTAACAATAGTTTGAGCTTCACTCAATTATAATGTTTAATCACACAAATATACTTCGAATGGCGTTTCATTAGAGCGCTGCTTTAATAATCACACTAACACTATGGCAGTGTGTACCTCGATGATACTTGTAACGTTGATCGACTATCGAGGATATCGGGGGAGGCAACAATGGCGGCGTACGTAATTAAAAATGGCCGACGACCTAACAAAGAACTTCAATCCTTCCGAACGTCGTTAAAACTTCGTACAAAGCATAAAATAGCATAGAGTTTACAAATCTTTGTTCTTGATTAAAAAAAAATATTAGTGCATTCGAAATTTTTGCCGAATAAGTTTTTCTTTTTTGTTATAAGATCTGGAGAACTTAGACAGTGAGGAGCGCCAACAGCATGTTGGCCGTGCTGGCCAAACAGCTATGTCACTTAAGTGATGATGCTGTCTAGGATGGTAGCGGGCTAACCTGTTAGGGGTATGGTAAACCCACGCTCCTAATTGGTTTCTACGCGACATCGTGCCGGAACGCTAAATCGCTTTGACACGTCTTTGTCGGTAGGGTGGTAAACTAGCCACGGCCGAAGCCTCCCACTAGACCAGACTGGATATGATCAGAACCAGAATGGAACTCCAGTTACATTTTTTTAAATAATATTTAAATAGTTGATTAATATTGTTCTGTTTTAGTCAATTTATTTGTTAAGCTTCGTTATTTAGGCGAAGAATAAAATAGATTTTGATTAAGGAACGCGCTGGTATTAATTCTCCAGTATTTACCTATACGTATTTCAGAGTGCTAAGATACAAATATACGCATAAAAGGCCGCCCGCCCGTCGCGAGTGCCGGCACACAAATAAAACCTTAACGCAGCCTGTTATCTCAACGTCTTATTCAACTGGGCCTTTGTTTAAACAGAAACCGAGTATTTGCCACGTTGCTAGATATTAACAGCTCTCTCCTCGCTATAGTTACATTATGATATATGTATGGCTGCATTGTAAACATAATTTACCGTGACATTTCTCGTTTGTTTATTTTTTAACGACCTCCGTGGCGCAGTGCGTGCGCTGTCGCATTATAAAGGTGGAGGTCCTGGGTTTGATTCCCGGCTCGAGTCTTTTCTAGTGGGAGGCTTCGGCCGTAGCTAGTTACCAACCTACCGAAGACGCGTCGAAAAGTGATTTAGCGTTCCGGCACGATGTCGCGTAGAAACCAAATAGGAGCGTAGGTTTACCATACGACTAACAGGTAAGCGCGCTACTATCCTAGACAGCATCATCACTTACTAGGTGAGATAGCTGTCAAGGGCTTGTATTTGTAACTTGTAGTGTATAAAACAAAGTAGGTGAAGGAAAACATCGTGAGGAAACCTGCATGTCTGAGAGTTCTTCATAATGTTCTCAAAGGCGTGTGAAGTCTGTCAATCCGCATGGCTTTGGCTCATGGCTAGCGTGGTGCACTATGGCCAAATCCCTCTCATATTGAGAGGAGACCCGTGCTCTGTAGTGAGCCGGCAATGGGTTGATCATGATGTTTATCTTTTTTCTCAATTTTTGCAAATGATGAAATATCATTTGTATTATTGAAACGGACATCTTGGAAAATTAAGTATAAGGAAATAATGTATTCGTGTATTATGAAAATCTGAAAATTCGTCTGAAAATTCGAAGGAGTCTACTGTCATTTCTTCAAACGATTCCTGCTGGTAAACCATTCAATTTTTACTTCTGGGCGTCGTATGCTTAAATTTATGAAGATTTTTATATCCTACTTAAAATGGGATTGTTTTTAATATTTCCAATATTTCTGCTAATCCGCTAATGTAACTCAATAGCACTGCTTTTCGTATTTATACGATTAAAGCTATTTCTACCCTACTATCCGCATATTTGCCCCTCATTACGGTTTCAGCATAATTGAACCATAACTTGTGAAATTGAAAAAGACAAGTTGCCGTTACCAGGACTACATAATAATACGAGTGGTTAGGTATATTATATTATGCTCGTAAGCCACCCCACTTTCATAAATTGACTATACCGTAAATCGGAGCTAAACCTCGCTCAATTTGGCCGCCGAACAGGGCTGACAAGGGCGCAGAAAAGCTCGTAGCAAAGTTTTCAGAAAATAATGCAATTAAGTTTATTCTTACGTCAACAGATGCATTTTTTTGGTACGTGAGTGAAGCAACAACTATTATTTATCCATACAGATTTTGACGACCGCTGTGTCGCAGCGCGCGCTATGTCTTAATATAAAGTTGGAGGTCCTGGGTTCGATTCCCGGCTCGAGTCTAGTCTGGGTGAGAGGCTCCAGCCGTGGCTAGTTACCACCTTACCGACAGAGACGTGTCCAAGCGATTTAAAACTCCAGCACGATGTCGCGTAGAAACCAATTAGAAGTATGGGTTTACCATACCCCTACCATCTTAGACCGCATCATCACTTATGATCATGTGAGGTGGTTTTGCTACCATCATAGCATATTTTATCACTTATCTGCTGACAGTCTTGCGTTAAATGTAATCCATAGATATATTATGGAGGCGTCTGTTTACGTTTTTACTTAATACCTTTTGTCTCCTAAACTGCAGCAAGTGGCTCCCCCAAATTCGTGTATGTAAAATTTGATAAGTAAATTCCCATATATACATTTATATTCTACATAACATACTGACTAATCGATTTTTATTTCGTTTCGATTGTTTTAAAAGGGTCTTACTGTGATATTAAACAGCTCAAGAATTTGACAGTGAAATACAGTTAAACACTTTTTAATCACACTGATAGTAGTTTTAGAGATTCACGCGTTCAGATAAAAAACGAAAACGTCAGCATTCTTATATAAATAAAGATGTTATGAAAATTAGTGTGCAAGTACATAATATGGCTATTATTTTTAATTTAAGGTAGATTACACAAGTTGTAAAAGCGAGCGAAGCTGCACTTACTCGTAAAAAGCACTGCTAGTTAAATAAAATAATATTGGCTATTAATTTTAATATTCCATACATTTTAATATTCCAGCGTGACATAAAACTTTTGGATTGAAATTAACGCTAAAACTTCAATCCAAAAGTTTAACGTTTAGCTTAGATTTATTTAATTTCAATCCGGAATTAAGTAAATCTAAATAGCCATCATGTGGCTTCTGTTTAAGCGAGCAAATATCTCTTCTTATTCTCTACAAAGCATCTGCATTATATTCCGAGAGAGTGTTTCATTAAAGCTGTAACTTTGTAATGCGGTTTATACCTATGCATTCATGCATTAAATACTGAACCAGCACAATTTTAAACTCGTAACCCACTAGGTTTACAGTTATTATAGAATTTTAGACAGTTGGCAGTTATTTCAGTGGTCTCTGATTGTATTTATATCGATATATGGCTTGAAACATCAAAGCAGTTGTCAGGTTTAAGATTTTTTCGTTTCGACGTTTTCGAAAATAAATTTGAAACGCTGCTACCACGTTTTACGTACCAGCGAAATTGGTTGCCAATTAACTCACACATAAGCTTCAACTTAATATAATCAAAAATATAAAACTATACTTCTTAATTGAAGCTGTGATAGCCTAGTGGTTAGGGCGTCAGCCTCCTAATCAGAGGTCGGCGGTTCGAATTCGGGCATGCACCTCTAACTTTTCAGAGTTATGTGCGTTTTCAAAAAACTAAAATATCACTTGTTTCAACGGTGAAGGAAAACATCGTGAGGAAACCTGCACGCCTGAGAGTTCTCCATAATGTTCTCAAAGGCGTGTCAAGTCTGCCAATCCGCACATGGCCAGCGTGGTGGACTATGGCCAAACCCTTCTCATATTGAGAGGAGACCCGTGCTCAGTAGTTAGGCGGTAATGGGTTGATCATGATGATGATGACTTCTTAATTTAATGATTTTATTGAATATTATGGAAACATACACGACCTTGTTATCTTAAAATAAACCTTAGATTAAACTAAAACTAAAAATCTTAAAAAAAAACTTAAATATCTTATTAAAAGGAGTCCTTTAGGCAAGGTTCCGAAGATACTGGCAGCGTTCCCCCTTTGAATGGCTAGACTAATTCTTTGTCCGAGGTAGCTGGCAGCTCTTCGGTCACCTGCGATGTCGACTAACCTTTTTGCTATTTCAACTTTACTTAACTAATAAAAAATCTCTTTCATAGCGTGCTAAGTTACCAAATTGGCAGATTGTCTTAACATAGGAAGATAAAACCATCACCTTAATAATATTTCGGCTCAGTAAACATCTGAAAATATAAAAAATTGAAATAGCCCGCTAAGACTAAGGAAGAAGAAAGGTATTTTAACCTGCTAAGTGAAAGGTTAACTGTAATCATTTTCAGCTTTAATCAAACAACCATTTATACCCCTTACGAACTCTGAGACCATTATTTGGTGTATAGAGCTATACAATCCCTTTTATCAGAATCATAATCTGAAATTGTAATTGCTTAGATTAAATACAGATTTATTGCTTTGTTAAACTATAAGCAAGATATTACAATCAAAGACAATAATTTATATGTAAGCTTCTTGATTGACAGAATCGATTTGCTAAGCTTCTGTTCATAATGATTACATTCTCTAGCTAATGAGATGAGAATAGCATTACTGATAATTATTAGCTATATTATGTTATAGCAATAAATATTATTTATAAAAAAAGCTGTGATAGCCTAGTGGTTAGGACGTCCACCTCTTAATCAGAGGTCGGGGGTTCGAACCCGGGCACGCACCTCAGACTTTTGTCCTTTGAGGACATTATGGACAACTCTCAGCATGCAGGTTTCCTCACGATGTTTTCCTTCAACGTTGAAGGAAGTGATATTTTACTTGCTTAAAAACGCACATAACTTCGAAAAGTTAGAGGTGCGTGCCCGGATTCGAACCGCCGACCTCTGATTAAGAGGTGGACATCCTAACCACTAGGCTATCACAGCTTTTTTTATAAATAATATTTATTGCTATAACACATAGCTAATAATTATCAGTAATTAATTAGGAGGCTGACGCCATAACCAATGGGTTATCACCGCATATCTAAATAAATTAATGTATGTTTTTATAAACATTATTAGAATATTTTTAAGTAGAATCTGCCGATTTGGCATAAACAAATGGAAGTTAGTTATTCATTTTCTTAAGCATAGTTTTAGAGAGCGTCCACAAAGATCTCTGAAATTGCACGCAAACTATACTTAAGACACCCTAAACGGGTAAGAGTAAATAAAAACGCCGCATTATAATCTAGGAGCATACTCAACAAGTCTCCGCGCCCCGTCTCGCGCACGTTTATTGAATTTCACGCCTCAGTCTCCTCGACGCTTCGTGCCCGGAATTAATATTAGTTTTTTTTTTAAACTCCTAACAACCGGAGCAATTATCTACGTTTTCTTTCCCTTCGTAACATTTCGTGTAATATTGGTTGTCTTTGTTTGCTTAGAGGAATGTTGATTAAATGTTTCAGTGTTCAGGTTAAATTTCCAGGACAAATAAAAATGTTTGGTAGCCTTTTACACACTCATATATATATTCGTGTATGCAAGTAAAAAGCCCGTGACTTCGTCTGCGTTGAGTTAATGTTTGTCTTTCAATCACGAAGCAATAGATTACTAACCCGAATTACTTGAAATAATTACAGGATAAACATTAAAGTATCTTCTTTAAAAAAAAAGAATGAGTGAAATCGGATATTGATTCGTTGGTGGGAGAAGTTTTGGGAGGCGCCCGAGAGGCGATGGCACAGGCGGTGGCATGCGCGTGAGCTGCGCGCGGTACTGGACAGACTTTGCAACATTACTTTATTTTTATAAAATAAAAGAGTTTTTCCAAAATAAAAGTAGCCTAAGTTACTCCTTATTACATCAGCTACCTGCCAATCAAAGTCCCGTAAAAGCGGCCCAGCCATTTCAGAGATTAGCCGGAACAAACAGACAGACAGACAGACAAAAATTTTAAAAAATGTTATTTTGGTGTACATATGCATATGCATGTAGTAAAAAACGGTTATTTCAATATTACAAACAGACACTCCAATTTTATTTATTTGTATAGATATATATTCACTTACACGTTCACATATATATTTACGTTTTGGACCCATGTTTTGGTTACACGCAATAATAATTCAACTATGACTGCTTACTCCATTTAATGAAGTGAGGTAATGTAAACGCATTCATTTTTATTTTTACTTAAAAGAAAAAAAAATTATACTCTCGGCTGTAGCACAGAGAATATATAGAATTATGATAACTACAAAGTCATGTGTAAATTATTTTAAATAAAGTTTTCAATAAAACTCTGATTGTTAATATACTCAAATGATAACATACGTAACTAGCCTAACTATAGTCTTAGTTTTAATGAAGTCTAAAGGATTTCATCATCAAACAAAGACTGGGAAAATGGCTAACATAAACGACAAAGTTCGAAATTATTTTGACAAATATTTGGTCCTTAAACTTTTACTGAATAAAATTAACCTCAACTTAATAAATTGAAATACAGCCGTGCCTTGAAAGTTGGGAACTGTGAAATTGTTTAGTTAAATTTAATATAAAACCGTTCTAATTTTACTGGCAACATTTGAAAATCTCAAAGAGATGCAGCCGGGATCCCGCGATAAAATATAGTAAAATAACGATATTATAATCTGATAAATTTGTAACATAATAAATTTGCAACGACCTCGTGGCGCAGCGCGCTGTTGCGTTTTAAAGTTGGAGGTCCTGGGTTCGATTCCCGGCTCGAGTCTGGTCTGGTGGGAGGCTTCGGCAGTGGCTAGTTACCACCCTACCGACAAAGACGTGTCGCCAAGCGATTTAGCGTTCTGGCACGATGTCGTGTAGAAACCAATTAGGAGTATGGGTTTACCATACCCTAACAGGTTATTCCGCTACCATCTTAGACCGCATCATCACTTACCATCAGGTGAGATGCCGTCAAGGGCTAACTTGTGTTGTATAAAAAAAAACTTAGTTTATGACAGAATGTAGTTAGTAAATCCTTTACCTACTCGGTTGCCGCCTTTCTACTTTTTCTTCATATGAACTACGCTGTGTACAATTCTCGACCATATTCTTCAGCGAACATTTTGCAATTTTTTTTATCCTTCTAGCAAACTTTTAAAGATTAGTGGCTGTTCTAAAAGAGCTTACGCGAGCGTAAAAGTTTTTATAGCTGTAACCACTGAGGTAAAACACCCCTGAAAATTACGAGCGACGTCTTAAATTTAAAGAATAATCGTGTTTCCAGCACATAAATAAATCCGGCACTCGGTCGAGATTGCGTGTTCACTAACTCGTTTAAAAACGACTTTAACATCGTAAAGGTGAAAAACGGCTACTCCGCAAACCCTAAATATAAAGTATGCCGATTTTGATTGCGTTTTTTATCGTATAGAAGTACTTTATTATCACGTTCTGGCAAGATCCAGCCTCCTTTATTGCTACTATTATCGCTGAAGCTGCGCGTATTACTTTAATGAAAATTGAAAATTTATTTGGTGAAGCGAGAAGCTTAGACCACTTATTCTTTGAAAAATGTTATATTCTACGAGCCGCACATAATTTAATAGGTGCTCTGAATATATAATTATGATATTCGTATTTACTATGTTACGGTTTTATTCTCGTAGATGAATATTCAAAATTGAACACTAAGGTAATTAGATTGCACTGTTTGAGTCTTTCTTTCAGACCCGAAGTATATCGTTTCCGCTAAGTTTATTTTGTCTTTTGTTGAATTTATAACCGGTTCCCGACACCAGGTTTATATATGCCATTTCGTTTTGCGTGCTAAAGCAAGCTTTAGTTTCAAAAAATTCTCAATTGTAATTTTTTATTTTTTAGGTTTTAATATGACAACTTTACTTTTTAAAATAGGATCTTAATATAGACAGGCATGGAATAAATAAATGATAATTCATATCGAATTATCATTTATTTATTACGAAATTTTTTCGAATATTACACCACGAAATATTTGTCTAACAAGATTGCACTTATGGGAACTAAATGGGAACTCTCACATTTTAATACCCTGGAAGACTCAAAGCTTTAAGTTTGCGAATATACTCTTAGTTATAACCATCAACTTACTACAATGTTAGTTATAGACGCATCAACAACGTGATTACTTGTATACTTTTGATTGATCGATTAATTGCTGAAAATAATATTTATCTTTATCAATGATAGTAATTTTGCAACTTCCGTGTAATTTTTAATTCATCGGCTTCAACGAAATGGTTACCTGCAAGAAATCACTACTAGTGATAAGGTCGCCAGATGCTGATTGTTTTTGTCTTTTTCATGTATATTATGTCCTATAGATTGCAATCTATATATATATAAGCGAAAGGTCACTTACTTACATTCTTACATACTTACTGATCTCAAAAACTATTGTACGTATAAAGCTATAATTTAGCAAGTAGGCAGTTGATAGTTAAGAGATGATTAGGGGTTGGAAGTTTGTATGAAATTTGTTTGTTTTTAGAGTTAGAGACACAAAAATTTGCATTAAGATTAATAAAAATAAGTAAAAAACATGTACATCAATTTTTTTTTAATAATATCTGTTAAGGGTGGTAAAATAGGGGATGATAGTTTAGCTTATTTTTTTATTATGAAATCTACAAGCTTGAAATTTTGAAAATAGGTTTCTTTTAGGGCTTAAGTATAAGGTTAGAATTTTTTTCATCCAAATCTACCCCAAAGGGGGTAAAATAGATAAAATAAATAAATAAATATTTGACTTTAATGTAGAAATGAAATGAATGTAGAAAGAAATGAAATTATGAAAATCACCATAACAATAGCAACCACGTCATTCTCTGAAATCGCAATACGCCTTAAAAATTTCATTTCATTTGATCTGGGCGGACAGAACCCGCCCGCTGCTGTTCATTCGCTCCGAATATCATGTTAGAATAATTTGGCTGAAAAATTACGAACTCGTAACTTCGTGAGGCTGTTAACACTGGACCAGACGATTCGGTGTCGCCAGCTGGCGGAATGAAACGCACCTAACTAGGGCCGTCATTTTCACATAAAAGAACTTGAACGCGCGGCGCCGGTCCCCTTTTATTATTGCTTTTGTTCGCAATCACCTTTTGTTGGACTGTGGACTTATGATGAAACCATAATGTCTGAATTAACTGTGTCAATCAAAACAATTGACACGTACGTTCATTTGGTACGAGTACTGTGTTCTTTGTACACAGTTGACGCATGCCTTCTTTGTCATTAAATTATCACAGTCATGTTAAACATTGTAGGTTTTGACTTTAAGAAATATTTAACTAAATAAGTCTCTAAACAGTAACATAAAGTTGTTTTGCAGGCAGTTGGTATATGCTTAGTATTGCTCTTAAAGCTATGACCCGAAATTTGTATCGACTTGAAAATTATTTTAGCTACTTTGTTCTAAAAATTGAATATTACCTTATTATTTCAGGCTCCACATAATTACTCGTATATCTAAGCAGTTGGAGCACCAAGGACTTTTGACATGTTATATTTATAATTTATTTATCATTTATTTAAGAAAAAACATTTAAATAGTTTTTGTTATAATTAGGTGTAATTACAAACTCGTAATTAGAGTTTTTCCGTACACTAGAGCCTTCGACAATAAGTACTTACACGTTCACGCTAATCTATATGAAAACTTACATAAATGCTAAATAATTACTAATTATAAACTAACATCATTGAACTTAATATATTTTACAACTATATGGACTAAATAATAATAATATTAGTTGACATATTTTATAAAGGTAATTATAATAAATTTTTATTTATATAGGCGAAAGGCCGGAGACAGGATGAGTTGGCGCTACTTCAAAGAGACCTATGTCCAGCAGTGGTTTAATGTTGGCTGATGATGATGATGATGATATAGATAATATTAAACCTATCAAGAGCGAAGGAGGATTTAAGAAAATTGATAATGCTACGTTTGCAAATTAGGTATCTTGGATCAAATTCGAAATATAAGACTGCTTGAAAATTCTTCATAAAAATAAATACCCGTGAGACCATCATATACTTGGAAACTATATCACTTTTTTTTTTTTTTTATCCACTACAAGTTAGCCCTTGACGGCAATCTCACCTGATGGTAAGTGATGATGCAGTCTAAGATGGTAGCGGGCTAACCTGTTAGGGGTATGGTAAAGCCATACTCCTAATTGGTTTCTACACGACATCGTGCCGGAACGCTAAATCGCTTGGCGACACGCCTTTGTCGGTAGGGTGGTAACTAGCCACGGCCGCAGCCTCCCACCAGACCAGACTCGAGCCGGGAATCGAACCCAGGACCTCCAACTATAAGTTCTAAACTACCCTAAATAACTAATAAGTTCTAAACTACCCTCATAATAACGTTCTAAAAAACGTTTGCAGCTTTAGCACGGGCGCGGAAAGTGCGAACGTACTGTGAATAAATAAAATCTATGAGCATATTTTACACACTAAACGTATCACACGGCGGCAGTGAATCTTCTATTTTCCCCGGACATCGCTAAAAGTGGCGACGTGACCTGCCCGAGGGAGGACGGGATTTGAAAAGCTTGCACAACCGACGACCACTTAATCCACCTAACTGCAACTAGTACTGTATTTTATTTAACAAACTCTTAAGTGGAATTTAAAATGCATTTCGTCTGGGTATAATATTATAGCTATTTGTGCAACTGCTACGCAATAATATAATAAATACTAGGTAATCATAAGAATATCAGAATGTGATTACCTATCTTATAGTGTAAGTAGTGTAGGTTTTTTTATATAAATGTTGGAGCTCATTTTTTGCGTTTGGTTTATAAGGCGAATATTTCGCTAGACGTGGTCTCCGGGTTCCGCTATTGATACGTCTGCCAGAACTTTTTAATAATTGTTATTTTTTTTTATTAATGTATTTTTTTCATTTATACCTTTTTTGACGACCTCCGTGGCGCAGCGCGCGTGCTTTTGCATTATAAAGTTGGAGGTCCTGGGTTCCATTCACGGCTCGAGTCTGGTCTGGTGGGAGGCTGCGGCCGTGGCTAGTTACCACCCTACCGACGAAGGCGTGTCGCCAAGCGATTTAGCGTTTCGGCACGATGTCGTGTAGAAACCAATTAGGAGTATGGCTTTGCCATACTCCTAACATGTTAGCCCGCTACCATCTTAGTCTGCATCATCACTTACCATCAGGTAAGATTGCCGTCAAGGGCTAACTTGTAGTGGGATAAAAAAAAAAAATTAATACTGTAATATTGCACGCCATAAAGCTGAATTTGTATTAAGGATATGAAATAATGAATGATGGATACGAAATAATTGTATTAAGAACCTATTGCAGAACCCAAATTCGCAATAAAGATTAATTGATTGATCGAACATGTTTGGTTTTACTGGTTTTATATTTTCTTATCGGAATCAAACATAAAATACTTATGCAAGGAAAATCTCACTTATTAGACAATATTTTATTCATAGCGCCCTTAAAATGCTAGAGTTTCGATAAGTTTATGACTAACAAAGTCAAGAGCATCACATTATTTATACCGAGCGGATTCTTAAACAAAACCAATCAAGCTACACAAACAACAGGGGTGGCGCTCTTTTGTTTTCATTCCCAACAACTTACAATTAAAGGCTATTTCCCATCGGACGATAAACCCCGGGTCAATAACCCAAATAGTTTTAGCTCAATGGACCCCACGTCCACGCACGCAAATTGACACAAGCACACCCTCTGAACACATAAACACAGGTGACCCATTTAGGGTCAATACGCATCAATATGCCGTTAACGTTTTATAGGCTATTGAAAATGTAAATACAGAATTTACTATCTATTCTTATCATTTTGACTTTAATTTTCGATATCGATATTGTAAACAATTCCATTTGGATAAAGTATTTAATATTAGTTTAAACTACGCATTTAATTAAAAGCGGTGATAGCCTAGTGGTTAGGGCATCATAGGTCGGCGGTTCAAATCCGGGCCTCTAACTTTTCGGAGTTATGTGCGTTTTTAAAAAACAATTAAAAATATCACTTGCTCCAACGGTGAAGGAAAACATCGTGAGGAAACCTGCACGCCTGAGAGTTCTCCATAATGTTCTCAAAGGCGTGTAAAGTCTGCCAATCCGCACATGGCCAGCGTGGTGGACTATGGCCAAACCCTTCTCATATTGAGACGAGACCCGTGCTCTGTAGTGAGCCGGTAATGGGTTGCTCATGGTGATGATGATGACGCATCAATATGCCGTTAACGTTTAATAGTCTATTGTAAATGTAAATACAGAATTTACTTTCTATTCTAATCATTTTGACTTTAATTTTTGATATCGATATTGTAAACAATTCCATTTGGATAAAGTATTTAATATTAGTTTAAACAACGCATTTAATTAAAAGCGGTGATAGCCTAGTGGTTAGGGCATCAGAGGTCGGCGGTTCGAATCCGGGCCTCTAACTTTTCGGAGTTATGTGCGTTTTAAACATAAAAATATCACTTGCTTCAACGGTGAAGGAAAACATCGTGAGGAAACCTGCACGCCTGAGAGTTCTCCATAATGTTCTCAAAGGCGTGTGAAGTCTGCCAATGCACACATGGCCAGCGTGGTGGACTATGGCCAAACCCTTCTCATATTTAGAGGAGACCCGAGCTCTGTAGTGAGCTGGTAATGGGTTGATCATGATGATGATGATTTAATTAAAATTCGTGTTTTTTATTTTTAGGTGTCTGAGAGTTGATTTTTTTACAGACTGAGTGAGCGTGTGCATGTCTGTTCTATCTATATTACATGTAGAACTATTACAACGATTTATCAACGTATTTTTGCTTTGTCGTCACTTGGGTCACTTGGATCACAGCTGAAAATTATATTTGTTTATAATTCACTGAATATGCTGAGCTATACACAGATTCTCAGTGGTGTTACAGACAGACTTAATGTTTCTGTATAGCAAGATGTATTGTTTATAACACTAAAGAAGAATATGCATTTTTTCTTTCTATTGCCGCTAAAACAACAAAAAATTACACAAAGGTTAAAAATGAAAACTGTGTTCGCTAACTGGGTTAAATGTAACCAATATATATATATGTATTATTAAGGTGAAACTTTGTATATGTAATAATAAGGTGAAACTTTGATATATAAGTTTAAAATAAATGTCAAAATAACGTAAAAACTAACGAAAAGTTCCAACATTCAACGAAACGCTAAAACGAACGAACTTAGAATGTTATGAACCCCTGGTACCAATTTTTGTTAGCAAGTCACTTTTACCTTTATAGTGTTTCAAATTAAATAAATGAATAAATGCACCGTGGTATAAACTCTATGTGCAAGTCCAGCTTAGACACTTCTTTTGAAATGCATTATATACTTTTTTTAATACACTCCGTACCTATATATGAAGTCTCACAGGTCCCAAAGTGGGTCACAAATTAAAAGTTAGCGCAGACAGCCGTGCTAGTCTAGCGTTTAGACTAGCTCATGCAACTCGCATTTGGTATGCACGAGTGCACCTGACAAATATTGAATTATGCATGCACCCGGATAGCAGGCACGGCGCTATCGCATTTAGAGTGCAATATGGACATTCCTTTATGCGTTTCAGCACTTGCACTATTCACAAATGGGACAAGTGTGGTATTATATATAATATACCTACTCGTATATCTGCTTTCATTGTGAATATTCTGTTCCTTTTTAACGTTTTGTCAAGGTTCTATTAGCAGTTCAAGTGTAGTTTAAGAACTAGCTGTTACTTTGGTAACTCCGCGATGGATTGGGGACTTGCGTTTATCCGGATAATAAATTATTCTATGTTATATATATATATGTCGGCGCGAAGGAGTTATTTATTAACTTTATTCAATGGCGCCTAGAACAAGAAGAATTCAATAATTACCCATATTTGAACTCTTGATGATTTTGTTAACACAATTTCGACGGTAGCATCAATTTTGTACAACCATGCTTTGCTATAAATACGGGCTGTCGATGCCTTTCGCGGCATTCTCGCTCGAGATGTTGGACCGTTCGGACCTCTGAGTTAATGTTGCAATAAAAGAGTAATCCCGCAAGTTGTGGTTTTAATTACTTTGAGCGAAAGTAAACGTAAGACGTCAGCATTGCTGACATCACTTTTACTAAAAACAACTCTGACGGCCTTTACCCGTCATATATATATATATATATATATCTATGGAAAAGGCTCCAGGATGTTTTGCTATGTCTATGTATGGCCATGTATAGTGTTAGCATAATATATACAAATAATAGAATCAACCCTTATTTCCGGCTCGGTCTGGTGGGAGGATTCGGCTTACCGACAAAGACGTGTCACCAAGCGATTTAGCGTTCCGGCACGATGTTTCGTAGAAACCAATTAGGAGTATGCTTATAATATACCTTGCAGAGCATAAAAAGAATCTACACGAACAAAGTCCTAAGCATCAGCTAGTTAATAACATTAGTATTGATAAGCTAACTTCGATTGCTAAAAGATAGTAAAAGATTACAAATAAACTAAAAGATTATACCAATTTAGTGTAAAAGCAAACCGCGAATACCCATTGCAAGAAAAACTAAAATCTCCCGTGAAGATTTTCTGAAGAAGAGAAAAACTCGGTCCAGTAAGCGCAGAAGTAAAAACCCAACGAAATACTTTGTCTTATAAAGTTATCTCTGACGCTCAGGCGGTCTAAGAAAAATAAAAATTAACTGATACGTTAGCTCCTTGAATGCTGAATGTAACAGTTAAACAATGCATTCTACTGTTTTTTTAAATACCTTTATTTCAGACTGAAATCTTATTAAAATTTATATAAATTATAATAAGAATTCAGCCAGCGTAAAGACTATGATACTTTATTAAAAATAAATTTCTAATGGTGAAAGAAATATTTTCTATCAATCAATCATAAACTTCATTCAAATAATCCTTTTGAATAGGATCCTATATAATACTCGTATATATATCTATATATATAATAATACATAAAAAATAGACACAAAGAATTCTCTTAAATTCATTTTGTTTATTCCTCAAAGTCTTGTTTGCTTCTACTCATAAAACAAATTACGAAGTCCTACCTCGTATTGGGCGGGCGTGGTTTTTTCACGCGTTGTTTGAATTAAGGTTTGTTGGCTAATTTTGAAAAGTTTTGGTGTTGGTTGTGTTGTGGACATTATAGTTTTGGTGTCGTTTGTGTAGTGGCTAGTTTTTTGAATGGTTAACAGGAATTGATTTGGGAAAGGTTTGAGGGAGCCGCGTCTGCCCAGTGCGAAGTTTACCGCCCTTTTTCTCTAACTTCAATTCTCCATTGCTATAAACTTGGCATTGGCTAATCATTGTAAAGCCATAAAAAGAGAAAAAAAAACTTGACACTAAAAAGCAATGCGTCGAGTGTTTACCGTATAATAAATGGAAGAGTATATAAAGTATATAGAGTACTTGTAGGTAATACAGGCTCAAAGTCATCTGCTCTTAGCATCCAATCAAACAACATGACTCGCTTTATGAGAGCTCGATCAAACATAATTTTCATATGAGCTAATACACAGTACATTTTCTAATGAAACCCGGTTCTGGGAACTGAACGTCCAACTAACGGGAGGTGTGAAATGTTCAAAAAGCAATTTTCAATTAAAATTTGCTCTCCGCGGCTTTGACAGACGTTTCATTAACCTGGTTCCGTTCCACGAAATTTCCGTAATAGCTTCATATGGATTTATATCACGAAATTCCATTCATGTTCAAATATTTGCGAATGAAGGTGGGATTTACTACTTACTTCATCATTTCAACCGATTGGCAGTAACTGCTGGATGTGTCTTTCATAAACATTTTCAGATTCCACAGTAATGCGTTATTATCAAATCCGCAACTGTCGTTGGCAAATAAGATATAAAATGTTATCTAAATAATATTTAATTTTATTATAAAAATATTTAGAATATATATTTATTTATTTTATCATAATCTGTATCTATATTTTTCGTATTTTCGTAGAGGTTATAATTTTACAAAATATTTTGTGTATGGAATTATTCTCTCCTAGTACATTGTTAAAACGCTTTATATGCTGTTATAAACATATGTTTTTTTTTTTATTGCAACATTGTTGCAACAATACTGAAAAACACTCTTTTGCCAGAAAAGTTGCCTTCTAAAAAGGTCATCAGACAAATTTGAAACAAGCAAGTATTTTGAATTTCAAATTGCAATTCAATGTGCAGTTACATATCTGGTATTGTCACAATGTCAGATCCGCTGTTAAGAACTACCAAAGATTATATGATTGTCTTCATCTTCTTGTTCATATTCTACGCAATTTTGGGTCGGCAAAATATGTTGCTTTAGTTATAGCAATTCTTTTTTTGCTGCCTGACTTCAACCTCTAGATTTCTGTATTGCTGATGTAATAACCCTAAAATATACCGGTAAACCATGTTTTTCTTTATTAATTGGTATAATGTTTTTATAATTTAATATCGTTCAGTTCATCATCATCATCATCATGATCAACCCATTACCGGCTCACTACAGAGCACGGGTCTCCTCTCAATATGAGAAGGGTTTGGGCATAGTCCACCACGCTGGCCATGTGCGGTTTGGCAGACTTCACACGCCTTTGAGAACATTATGGAGAACTCTCAAGCGTGCAGGACGTTCCTCACGATGTTTTCCTTCACCGTTGAAGCAAGTGATATTTTAATTATTTAAAAACGCACATAACTCCGAAAAGTTGAGGTGCGTGCTGGGATTCGAACCGCCGACCTCTGATTAGGAGGCTGACGCCCTAACCACTAGGCTATCACCGCTTAGTTCATTTACTCTGATAAAATCAGTGTATGTGTATGTAAGATTTAAAAACATATTGCGCGGATTGTTTCAGTAATTACTAGTTACTATTAGCTCATTCTGATTATTTAACATTTTTTTTTAATTATAAAAATGTAAACAGAGATGAATTTTGAGTTCGAAAAATCAGTTGACTTAATTGAGCGAATCGAAATAGAAACGGTTGCTCAATTTAATCTCCTAGATAAACGAAACCGAAATCCTGCTAACACCAGAGTTAATGACTGAAACCGGTTTGAATTCGTCGTTTACATATGTTTGATCCCTTGTCCCTCTCTACTATGGATCCGTAGGAGAACAAAAGTAACCGACATAGCCCAACGGATTAGCAAGCTGAAGTGGCAGTGGGCGGGTCATATATGTCGCAGAACCGACAACCGTTGGGGCAAACGACAGCGTAGGACGACCTCCTGCTCGCTGGACCGACGACCTGAAAAGGATCGCTGGTGTGGGGTGGATGAGGAAGGCGCGCTCTCGGAAAGGCCTATGTTCAGCAGTGGACGTCTATAGGCTGATTGATTGATTGATTGATTGACTATGGATCCTTGTGCAGTAGAAATAAGTTAAGATATTCAAAATGATGATCGGCCTTATCGATTATTAAACTGAAAGTTCCGTCTATTTTGCTTAAGATACTATTCGGTATTTTTGTAGTATTGCAATAAAATGATATAAACCTTGTCCATGGGCTAGGAGGTTTAAGTTGACAGCAAATGTGTAAGCTTATTAAATCCCGTTCTCTCTGGACAGGTCACGTCCACAGTTTTAGTAATGTCCGGAGAGAGAGAAAATTCCCCGCCACTATATTTTGTAACTTGTTTAAATTGTAAAATGTGCGACTGGTACATTTTAAAATATTCATTGGTACGAGTTCTTTTACGTAGAGAATAACAGATTTCGTTATAATACCAAACCTTAGTGTAGTATATATGTAGATATAACGAAATAAATTAAAAGCATACATAGTGTTATGTTGTCATTATCTATGATCAACATTATTATGAACATTTTTATTTAGAAATTTCTTCTTCTTTTTCTTGGCCTTATCCCACATTATGTGTGGTCGGCACAACACGTCTTCTTCTTCTTCCACTCACTTATATCAGCCGTCGCCTCACTACCCACACCTTTTACCCACATATCCTCTTTTACACAATCCATCCATCTCTTCTTTGGTCTTCCTCTACTCTTTTGCCCTTCCACGTTTTATTTAGAAATATTTAGTTAAATTATATGTCATAAAATTTCTTATCAAATAACTTGAAATGCGTGTCAAAAGCAATGATGATTAATTTTAAAAATTAGAACCATTCCATTTCTTGTTTTATCCTTAGCCTTGTAGTTAGTAAGGAATCTCAATTATATAAATGAGGAAGCGAAAAGCATCTAGTGAATGTCATTGCGGGACCACTATTTTCTCCCTTGATGAATATCTAATTAATATAGGAGAAACCACTCGCAATCGTTAAAAAACTGTTTCTTTTTAACTTATGCAAACACTAAAGCATATTGAATTGATTATGTTTTAATTGCAAAACTTTAATTTGATTTATATAAGGTATTTTTGTGATACACACTATAGCTAAAGGAAAAATATAAATGGATACTTTTTAATTGTATTGAGACATTGCCTGGCAGAGGTCGCTAGTAAACGATAAGGCCGGTTTTTACTCCTTTCTTTATTATTCTTCTTTCTTTGTAACTCCGTTATGTGCTAAAACTCTTCCAAACTTTAATTGCTCTTTAAGAGTTATCTTCTGTAAACGACTTGCGCTCGCAAATGATAATAGGCCATAGACATATGGGTATACCGTGTAGCCGGCTCAGCCATATTATTAGGCTAAAGATGTCGTCTATATCTAAAGCTACAAGAATTCCAAACACGCCCTCGCGTATACCAATTCAAAGGATTTTCTTTCTATAGCATAACAACTTTAATTGCTGTTTTTCTAAGCGACCTCCGCTTGCAGGAGATAACTTCATTAGCAAAAGAAATTTCTTATACAATTTTCAAACTGACTTTTCCATCAGAAGAATGTGCCTTTAATTATTTTTCTTACTGCGGTTTCTTTTTCTTTATAACTATTATATGTTTTATAATTAAAGTATTAGGAATGAAATATTTTTAGAGCAGCAGGCAATCTGGTTACTGCCTGCGCTGTCGTATACAGTGGGAGGTCTGGTTTTGTGGGAGGTTTGATGCCGAGTAGAAACCGACTAGGAGGATGGGTTCAGGCAAAACATAATTGGCTCCTCTGGTGCTGCAAACGTGATGAGCGATGGTGTACAATTAACATCATTTGATCCACCCACTCGATTGCACACTTTGAAAAATAATCGTACCTTCTGAAGTTTTCAATTGAC
The DNA here is from genome assembly GCA_928268935.1 of Lasiommata megera. Taxonomy (NCBI): domain Eukaryota; kingdom Metazoa; phylum Arthropoda; class Insecta; order Lepidoptera; family Nymphalidae; genus Lasiommata; species Lasiommata megera. Next base: position 11,443,674 of record OV743326.1, read on the forward strand.
TGAACAAGACAAAAATTATTCTGTACTATTTCTGTTAATTAGCTTTAAAGAGAGGGAAGTTAGAAAAAGGAGTAATAAAAGAGTTAGGATGAAAGTTTTATCAAGAGATGCCTAAGAAGGCACGAATATTTACAATAAGCTTTAAACAAAGTTATTTTAACATCCTCAGAGCACCGTGAAAACCGACGGGCAAGCATATTACACCGTATTGCCAGTGACCTACGCTCACGTTCTATATCAAAATCGTCGCTCAGGGATCCCGTCAACATGTGTCCAAGGTATTTGAATTGCTGCACAACCTGAACTGGTGAGAAAAGAAAAGAAGACACAACTTAATGGAAAAAAAAGAAAAATTTATTCCCATAGGAAAATTTTACTCAATACATATATTTCAGTTCTATTTTACAATTCTATACGTTCAGCAGATATAAGTTAAGACTTTAAAGCTTTTAACTTACCTTTACCCTTAATCCGCCTTCACATTAGAGAACTGTTAAGATTTTCCTTTTCTATTCGTATTGAAATAGTACTTTCTTTTTGTATTTATGTAGCCCGTTATTAAACTGAAAAGGTCAGGGTAACAGCCAAGAAAGTAAACTTCATGGAATCACCCATAAATGCTCTAACTGATGGACAATTTTCTGCCCAGTAACGTTGGGCGCGAGCTTGAAATATGAAAACCGGGTGTCTCCTTAAGTATATCCGAAGCCCAATCAAATCAATTAATCAGCCTATAGACGCCCACTCCTGGACAGAGGCCTTTCCGAGAGCGCGCCACCACACACGGTCCTCCGCCTTCCTCATCCACCCGCCACCAGCGATCCTTTTCAGGTCGTCGGTCCAGCGAGTAAAAGCCGAATCCCAGTAAAAGCAAAATGTCAAAGATATTTAGAGTTATATGCTTTCAAAATCACAGGTACGCCTCAGTTAATTTTACTATGAGTATAACTAGATATAAAATAAATTAAGATAAATCACGTAACAGGATGAGTTGGCGCTACTTTAAAGAGGCCTATGTCCAGCAGTGGATCAATGTTGGCTGATGATGATGATGATGATGATGAAATCACGTAATAAGTTGTATTGTTTTCAGTTCTACATTCTAATCAAACTAAAGGCGGTCGTAAATAAATTCCAGATAACTAACTAATGAAGGTTCAGCTTCAACTAATTGTGAAATTCTATCCCCATAATGTAACTAAAATAGCGGCATACTTTATTGTTCTGATTTATTAAAGGTATACCATTTCTGGTCATGTACATTTGCTTTTGAGTTATGGGAGATGTGATTACGGTTTGCTACGAAATTCCATTAATAATTTACATTTACAATATCATCTTCATATGTGGAATCCAAACTTGAATTTATATAAGATATAACACAATTCTAGCAGTTTCCGTGACTTTTTCCACGAATTCAATTATTCCGGAATAAAATTATTCATTGTCCATCACCCAGCTGGTATTCCTATATGCAAAATTATATACTTGTATATGGTTAAGTAGTTCCAACTTAAAACTGTTACATACAAACTTTTTTTTTTATATACACTACAAGTTGGCCCTTGAAAGCTATCTCACCTGGTGGCAAGTGATGATGCAGTCTAGGATGGTAGCGGGCTAACCTGTTAGAGGTATGGTAAACCCACACTCCTAATTGGTTTCTACGCGACATCGTGCCAGAACGGCAAAACGCTTAGTGAGGGTGGTAACTAGCCACGGCCGAAGCCTCCCACCAGACCAGACTCGAGCCGGGAATCGAACCCAGGACCTCCGACTTATAACACGACAGCGCACGCTCTGCGCCACGGAGGTCGTCAAACTCACATTTCCATTTATAATATTAGTTTGGTTACCTGCGTTGAGTGTTGCCAGAACGCTGGCGGAATATTCACGCTGTATAGCCGAGTTGCAGAAGTGATAGCTCAGAGGTTAGGACGTCCGCCTTTTAATAAGAGGTCGGGGGTTCGAACCCGGGCACGTACACACCTCTAACTTTTCGAAGTTATGTGCGTTTTTAAGCAATTAAAATATTCAACTTCACTTCGCTTCCTTCAACGGTGAAGGAAAACATCGTGAGAAAACATGCACGCCTGAGAGTTCTCCATAATGTTCTCAAAGGCGTGTGAAGTCTGCCAATCCGCACATGGCCAGCGTGGTGGACTATGGTCAAACCCTTCTCATATTGGAGACCCGTGCTCTGTAGTGAGCCGGCAATGGGTTGATCATGATGATAGCCAAGTTTACTCTCTCACCATTTTCGACTTTTAAACAAAAGAAGGATCTAGAAACAGAAGAAAATTGCCACACAATAAGCCTAGGTTTCTAGAGTTCCAGACCATTCAATCTGCGTGTAACAGTTACATAATAAATGTTTGTTTTAAAACAAAAGATTCATTTGCATTCCATTGTTACGAACTGTGGCATGCGCTATGAAGCGGTGTGCTTTTATTTCATGTTTGTACTAGTTTTATTCACGACTCCGTCTGCGTGGATTGAAAAAGTATTCACGACCTAGTACCACCATACCATACCATACCATGACCAGTATATATACAACTCCAAAGTTTGCAATATCGTCCCTAGGCTACTTGTCAATTAGTATTCTAAAACATATTATGACATATGGTAGACCCATACTCCTAATTGGTTTCTACACGACATCGTGCCGGAACGCTAAATGGCGACACGTCTTTGTCGGTAGGGTGGTAACCAGCCACGGCCAAAGCCAGACCAGACACGAGCCGGGAATCGAACCCATGACCTCCAATTTTTAAAATGCAACAGCGCACGCTCTGCGCCACGAATTTCGTCAACAAAGCTCGACAAAATAAGTGCTAATAAATACCTAAATATAAGTGCTAATAATACCTTTTGAATTAAGTATGGGGGTTGCTAGTTTAATAAACAGGACATAAAAAAAAATAAAAACTATTTAAACGGAAATATATCGGAAACATCCCTGGTGTGGCTACTACATTTTTTGCTATTGAGTATGACCCGGAGTTAGTAAATATCCGGTATCCAATCCCGTGCTTCAAAAACACATAAACGACCGAAATTAATAATCAATCCAATCTCTTTAGATAATTGAATTTAGTAATGCTTTTCCAACTCTTCTCAGTCTATAATGATGGCTAATTTCAATCTGCTATCGGAAGTTTGTGGATTATCGTTTATTAACTTCGGGCGTAAGCCGTCTATATCAAAAGTCATAAGAAATGGAACAAACGACTTACTTGTAAACGCACGTCAGGCTTGGCGGGCTATGCTCTAAGACTCGTTCTTCATGATTAATAAGAGAATGAAGGTTTTTCAACCGTATATGTAAAAAATGATAGGCCCTAACTTAAGACTTAACAATACTTAATACAGGTTAAGAAACTGTGAAAAAAGGGCGCAAATTTTCCTTAAAAGCTACAAAAAAGGTAAGCCATCCATTTAATGACTTAAGTCAACATTGCTTATGCTTATGCTTATATATTGTAATTGTGAGATTTGTTTGCACGTCAGATATATCAGCAGTTACAAACACTTCTTTTAAACTGAAACTAAAATAGAACGGCCGTAATGACGTCGATTCGGACTAAATGAAAGTCTAAAATAAATTACGTGCATTGATTAACTTTCTGTTATTCCAAGTTGGCTGAATAAGAGAGGCTAGTTTTGTGCTCGACAAGAGTTTCATAATTGATTTACGGAGAAACATCAGCAGTGAAATGTGGCCACAAAGTTCTAATTCTTGATATGTACATATACAATATATATGTATTTTCGTGCGACATACAAATTAGCTCCCAGAGAGTCATTAAGAGTTAAATTAAAAAGATTATAATATAATGACAGTGCATAGCCAATATACTCGTATATATATATATATATATATATATATATATATATATATATATATATAAAACTTAAGTTGTCGATTGTAGTTATCACCATCACATCATGAATAGAAATAATGAAATGAACGATTCATAAATTCCTGTAGTAGGTTTATGTGAATAAAGCTATTCTTGATTTCATTTGATATGCGAAATCCACGTAATCCACGCACAGAAATAATATGGATCACTCACACATAATAATATGATTATGTTGTTTCATCATTCATTTTAAATATTATCAAATAAGTAGTTTAGCGATAAAATATTATATAAAACACGTGCACAGAAAATAACATGTGAGGCACATAAATCGTTGAACCTTCCCGTTCTATAAAGTTGGCTAAAAATGCGAGGTTAACGACACGAGTTTCAGAATTGATTTACGGAGAAACCTCTGCGGTGACGTGGGGCCTCATAATTGCAGCTCTTCGTAAAACACGCTGATTACAGCGTGGGGGTTCTAGTTTAAATGAAAGGACTTTTTATCGAACTCAAACCATTTGAACCGTTACGTCGTTGACATCCCATGTATACGCATTTCACGTATTCAACGAAAATAAATAACGGGTATCGCTATGACAGAACAAATATTTTATTTACTTTATTTTCAATATGTAAACACGCTCTTGTCTATTATTAGAACTGGTAAGTGAGTGTAGCCTTATTAAGTTTGCTCAGAACACACTCATAAAAAAAAGAGGTATAGACAAGAGTCTGAATCCTTCTTTCTAATGAGAATGAGCAGTGGGAAATGATTAGCTAATAATGATCACTTTACTGTTAAGCTGTGATAGCCTAGTGGTTAGGACGTCCGCCTTCTAGTCAACTCTAACTTTTCGGAGTTATGTGCGTTTTTAAACATTTAAAATATCACTTGCTTCAACGGTGAAGGAAAACATCGTGAGGAAACCTGCACGCCTGAGAGTTCTCTGTAATGTTCTCAAAGGCGTGTGAAGTCTGCCAATCGGCACACGGTACGTGGTGGACTATGGCCAACCCGTTCTCATATTGAGAGGACACCCGTGCTAGAGCACGTATAGCTAGTATTGCCGGCTCACTATAGATAGTGAGCCGGCAATGGGTTGATCATGATCACTTTACATAGATTTCCTAAGCCAATATATAAATAATTTATTTTATGAATTCTATATATTACTTTGTTATTTCTTTTAAATTATACAAGTCGCTTCCCATCAAGCCTCAAAGCAAGCAGATTGGTTTATCCTCTTAAAAAACACCATATCGTTGTTTTTATTAGAGTATCCGTACCATCCCAATTAATTGGTGGGGATGAAATTTATGTCACGAATGGCAAAGAATTGATAGTTGTATTCATGTAAACCACTCGTCAGAACATTAAACATAAAGTCTGGAGACACACGTACAGAGCTGGACCCCAAGGTACATGTCAATTTGGCGACGTCAACAACCAAACCGCGCGCTTTTGTATCCTTCCGAATTGAACGCTCTCGCAACGTTGATGAACTCTCTGCGGTGGCACAAGGTCTCATAATTACAACTCCTACCTACATCGAGATTATATAGGAGTTGTTATACTCACTATAATTTAACCCGTGTTGTTTATTTACGTTCTCAATGAGTTCTGCGCTAGTGAAACTATTGTATTAACAAAACAATTATTCCAAACTAAAAGCACCTACTCCTGCGAAAGCGTATTAGATATCATTCCAGAATTGTAAGGATTCTGTATGAAAGATCTGAGTCCAGTTCTTTTATTCCAAATTTGTGCTAAAATAGCTTTGGCTGACGTAAACGAGTACGCGAATTGTTGGCTGCTGCTGTCACTGCGACACCGATGAACTCTTTGCGATTCTTCTTTGATGGTGACATTCGTAAATTTAAAGCTAAATAATGAAAATTATTAAAATTATTTATCATTTGTTGCACAATTCAATTACCATCATAATCATTATCAATTGCCGATTTACGAAGAATCTGCTATAGTAGTTGTCAATTGATTACTCTCATTTATTGTACCGATGGACGTTGGGGTCCCAAGGTGCTGGAATGGCGACCCCGCACCGGTAAACGTAGCGTTGGTCGACCCCCAACAAGGTGGACAGACGACATCAAACGAGTCGCAGGGAGCCGCTGGATACAAGCGGCCCAAGATCGTGGCCATTGGAACTCCCTACAAAGACCTATGTCCAGCAGTGGACGTCTATCGGTTGAAATGATGATGATGATTTATTGTAGATACTTCCGATCTCTTTGCCTAGAACTCGCTTGATGTCGTTATCGTTAACAATTCTGCGTTTTTAGCTGCACGTTTCCCATTTCAACTCCTTCAGCTCTCAACGCCCGGGTAAGTCCATGACCTCATTTATTGTTAAGATAATTCAGGAATATCAGAAATACTCCTAACAACTCCTTTTCTCTTGAATGAATCTCTTTACGCGAAACCGGATAGGTAAATAGGTAAGTCAATTGTGGGATTCTTCTAAGACCTGGGCTCGAGTGTAACCCTCTTAGCTTTAGTTCTATGTTGGCGAGTGAACCTAGTTTTATCACCATCACTTCACGAATAGAAATAATAAAAAATGTGATGTATATGAACAATTCATAGATGCCTGTAATATGTTTATATGAATAAAGCTATTTTCATTTTGATTTGATTTGATTTAATCTTAGATTTAACTTTAATCTTTTGGGACCACCAGTAATCACTGTTTAGATTTTGGCTATCTATAATTCATTCAATCTTATCTAATATCTAAGATATATCTTTATATTATCTAAGGTGATGGGGCTAGCAGATTTATCTTTTATATCACGAAGATGACAAAATACGTTACTTAATGTATCACCTAAATTCAGCTTTTTAAATCTAATTTTATTCATTGACCATCGATCATGTATGTCGCCTATGAAATTGGGCGTGTAACACAATATCATGAACATAAACTATAAGAAAATTTACTCTTTAACGTATGATGCGTCCTTTAATGGGTTTATAAAAAAGTGGATACTGCCTCACCTAAATTCAAATTTCAAATTCAAATAATCTTTATTCAAACAGTCCTTTAATAGGCGCTTTTGACGCGTCAATAATATACATAGTAGTGATTTGATGGTGATAACTACATTCGTAAACTTAAAACTAAAGCTATGAGGGTTCCAAATGCACCCCGGTCTAAGAAGAAGCCCACAACCAACTTAGCTAGGTAAATTTTCTTTTTGTTATCACCATCTCACATGCCGCTTAAAATTATATTAAGAGCTATCTTTTTAGAGCAATATTTCACACCCATGCTTGTTTATAATTTACGTAATCCTTTACGCTATTGTAGGACTTTTCTACGAACTTTTTTTTAAAGTACAACCAAGGTTTTAATGAATTATATAAACCTAATAATGGAATTTAAAAAAAATACAAAAGCTTTATCCTTAAGTGCTTTAACACAGTTGAAGTTAGGTTACTAAAAGATACCTATTTTCAATAGCGTCTACTCAAATTTTGATCTCCTTCTCATCATCATTCATTTGGTCTGAAAATCTAAAATTTCTATATAAGAAGTCACTCACATAATCTTTATAATAAAAGAATTCAAAACCTGAAAAAAATTGACGAAATTTAAACTCATTCGCCCGGTTATAAGAGTTATACTATATATACTTATAAAAATTGAGGGAGTCTCCTTATATTAAATAAGAAGAAGATTAAATAAGATAGGATTTCTACACGCGATTGATCTGAAACCTGATAAATGATGCCAAGCCAGTATAAAATGCCCATTTTTTGTTAGAAATAATCTCACAGTTCCGTCCATTATAAGATGAACTACCGCCCCTCCCGTGGTTTCCCTAAAAGTAGGCGTTACAGGGGGAATGTTTAATATCTGTAAAGCAATTTTTCAGTAGGCGCCGTGCACGTGTGCCTTTGCCAAATTGCGCGTCAAAATGTTAAATGTGGGACCCAGTTACTAACAGAACGGAAAATACGTGAGGGGAAATATCAATGGATTTTTTCAAATTAACACATACTTTCGAATTCATTGGCGGGCTGTAAACATTTTCTTATTTAATAACCCGCAAATTTGCTCCCGCTAACATTAAAACGAACAGACCTTCAAATAAATTATCTTTCTGCGCGAAGTCCTATTTTATAATAGATTGTCAACGGCCTAAGTGGACTATAGATCAGGCAGTTAACGGAAAGGTCCTTTTACAGTGTCGTTTTAATTCAGTTCCTTTTACATGGCTGCCAAAATAATTATCTATATATAAAGGAAGATGAATAATGTGCCGAAACTATTTCACAAGCGTTTATTGCAATATGATTCAGTCTGCAGGAAAAAATTATGGCATTTTTTTTTTCAGAAAATCGCATAATAGGCGCTCTCAATTGACTATATTGCAATACAAGGATAATATTGCTAACTAAGTAAAAAAGGGAAAAAGTCTTGCCTAAAGGGACTCCTTTTAATAATATATTTTAGTTATGATGTTATTTTTTTTTAAGATTTTTAGGTTTAGGTTCAATCTAAGGTTTATTTTAAGTTTCAGTTGTTGTAATAAAAAGTAAAAAAGACAAAGTTCTCCGAAAAAGTAAATTTATCTTTTAGATTAGAGTAATATTTTAACAAAACCGTAATACAAATAGTTTGAGATCCAACATTCTACGAGATAATCTATGGTATGGGTGGTATGGTCACACAAAAAACGGGAAGACATGATTATGTCTTTTTTTTATACACTACAAGTTAGCCCTTGACGGCTATCTCACATTGTGGTAAATGATGATGCTGTCTAGGATGGCGGGCTAACCCTGTTAAGAGTATGGTAAGCCCATGCTCCTAATTGGCTTTTACGCGACATCGTGCCGGAACGCTAAATCGCTTGGCGACCTATCTTTGTCGGTAGGGTGGTAAGTAGCCACGGCCGAAACCTCCCACCAGACAAAAATCTTATTATCTTGGACCTTATCGTATGTCTTCTAGATACTCAAACACAGAGAGTGGGAAAAAATCTCAACCCTCCCACCCAATACCCAATTTAGAAACTAACAAAAACAGCTTAAGTGAATACAAACATTTGCTTTCCAAGTTTTCGGGTCACGTATTGTTTTCAGGGAAAATCTACCCGAACTGTTCTGATACTGATATTATTACGCACACCGACTGAATAACACGTTTTATTATAATCGAGCTAACGTGAGAGTGTTTACTTACTAATTATTGGGTGCTCGTGGTTACTAGCATAATATGGTATGTGGATATACTTAATTAGATACCCTTTGTTCTCTTTGAGAAGGAAAAAGTCCCAGTGGACCTTTATACATTCTGTAAGTGTGGACTAAAATTAATACCTAGGCGTCACGAAATACCTTCTTGTACTCTCCCTTTCTGTGTTTATTAACCTAACTTTCATTATAGCGATACTAGAATATATTTTACTAACTAAGCACATTGTCAAATTATGCACGACAGGTAACGCTTCCAAGAGGCCAGCATTATTTTGTACTTTACGAGTTCGTACATCTTTGAAAAATTCCGACCAGCCTACTTTTTTATTTTATAAGAGATAGGCTTGTGTTTGATAATAATAAAGACTACTGGAATAAGGTTGATATTTCAGGACGCTTGCCTAAATAGTCTCAGTTCACTCTTACTCTAAAATTACTTTTAATTTACATATGTCAGGCAATGCAAAGAGTGTGCTTTTAAATCCTACTAGAAAGACTTACTAAGGAGAAGGTAGGTAATTGGAATTTGCATCCCTTTATTGCAATAATATGGGCAGTATTACAAATTGTACTCTACCAAACATATCATACCATCTGACATAGCCCCATGGATTAGCAAGCTGAAGTGGCAGTGGGCGGGTCATATCTGTCGCAGAACCGACGGCCGTTGGGGCAGACGTGTTCTGGAGTGGAGACCGCGTATCGGTAAGCGCAGCGTAGGACGCCCTCCTGCTCGCTGGACCGACGACCTGAAAAGGATCGCTGGTGGCCGGTGCATGAGGAAGGCCTATGTCCAGCAGAGGACGTCTATAGGCTTATTGATTGATTGATTTACTCTACCCAATAGGAATATCGTAATTATCATTTGCAAGTTACAAGAAAACTATTACGACTAGCGATATTTTACCCACTTAATTTAATCATAAATAAAACATATATTATGCTTTTAAAATATATCTATATTAAGTCGATGATTCAGCTAAATAAACGATTTAAATTAGTGAAAGTTTTTGACAATCACTTAGGTGAACGTTTTGAGCCGGCAATACCGATTCCCTTGTTCCATTATAATCCATTTATAAGACCATTATGGGAATAGAGGAATAATAAATTTTGACAGAGTGATTATTGAATTACAATGGTGCTGTGTCACAACGAGAAAAGAAAGAGAGATTTTGTAAGATAGCAGACTTGACCCTTGTCTGATCACTCGAGACGACAGACGAATGGACACGTAGATACAAATATTATAATAGATATTTATGTACAGTCCTTACTAAATATTATAAACTAACTGATGCCCTCGACTTCATCTGAGTTAAGTTAGTGTGTTTGTTCGTCTTCACGAAGCAATGGATTACTAAACCGACGACCTTGAAATAGTAACAGGATAATCATTAAAGCATCTCCTTCCTAACAAAAAAGAATGAGTGAAATCGGTGTACGCGTTAATGAATTACAACTAAATACACATTTTGACTTTCATCCCCTCTCCCAAGGGAATCGTGCTGAATTCCGGGATAAAAGCTATCCTAAACCGACGACCTTGATATAATTACAAGATAATCTGTAAAGTATTTTCTTTCTAACAAAAAAGAATGAATGAAATCGGAGTACGCGTTAATGAATTACAACTATATAAACATTTTTACTTCCATCCCCTCTCCCATAGGAACTGTGCGGAATTCTAGGATATAAACTGACAGACAGGCAAACAAAAACAGAGTTTTTGGCTCTGTATCGATAGTAAAGCATCCTTCAATTAAAATTATTAATGTACAAAATTCATCCTGTTATAGTTTTATTATATTATAGATGTGAATGTAGGTATATTTGTTACGCTTTCACGCGAAAACTTAACCGATTGTCAGGAAATTTTGTACACATATTGGAGGTAATTCAAGGAACATAGGTTACTTTTTATAAAAAAAAATACGAATTTAAAAATATGGTTTGTCAAAATACAGTCATCATATTGATTCAATTCTATTTTAATGATCTCTGATACTTATTTAATCAATTAATGCGAGCTAAGCCGCGGGTAAAAGCTAATAATAAATAAAATTCATAAAACTACACTAAGTATTGTGTATAAGTTAAGTTCAATATTTTCTATACAAGCTGATAAAAACTTATAAAACTACTGAGATCAGTATGCATACGCCAGCGATACTATGATATAGCGTACTTATAATATAAAGGCATCAGGTCCCCCACAGCCATCTAATGGCGCAGTGAATGACGAAAACGCTGCCTTTATGATAATCACTGTATTTCATAGCTCCATAAAGAGAGACGCTTAGAATGTATTGGATTTTTGCTTCCACGCGACGCGATGAAGAAAAAAAGAAATTCTGATAATATAATTCAATGATATGGAAAGTTTTTTTCATAGTATGGAGGTACAAACCGTGAAAGCTTCGCTAGGCATATATTTATTGAAGGTTTACACATGGACACATTTTTTTTTTAAAATAGTCGTAACATTGTATGGACTTATGTAGTCTTCATCATGATCAACCCATTACCGGCTCACTATAGAGCTCGGGTCTCCTCTCAATATGAGAAGGGTTTGGCCATAGTCCACCACGCTGGCAATATGCGGATTGTCAGACTTCAAGCGCCTTTGTGAACATTATGGAGAACTCTCAGGCGTGCACGTTTCCTCACGATGTTTTACTTCACCGTTGAAGCAAATGATATTTTAATTTTTTTTTAAACGCACATAACTCCGAAAAGTTAGAGGTGCGTGCCCGGATTCGAACCGCCGACCTCTGATTAGGAGGCTAACGCCCTAACCACTAGGCTATCACCGCTTCAATGTATGTTTTTTTTTATGTAGTCTTAATTGACTGTATTCATTAGCTTAACAGTACCCACCGATGACTACGTTGCAACACTCGGTGTTTAATACCTAGGTCGACGACCTACATGGCGCAACGCGTGTGCTGCCGCATTATAAAATTGGAGGTCCTGGGTTTGATTCGAGATTCGAGATTCTCGACTCGAGTCTGCTCTGGTGACTAAGTATCACCCTACTGACAAATACGTGTTGCCAAGCGATTTATGTACCGGCACGGTGTCTCGTAGAAACCATTTAGGAGTATGGGTATTCACAAACAGATAAGCATCCATCTTGGACTGCATCACCACTTACCGCCTAGTGAGACAGTAGTCAAGGGCTTGTTTGTAGTGGAATTAAAAAAATTAAGACTTTACCAGTGCTGGTAGTTTATAGGTAAATGTCAGTAACTTTTTATTTCTGTCAGCTTTATTCTAGACGGACAGCATTATTTGTATTATAAGTCAGTTTTTGATATATATTAGGCTAAAAAGTCTGTTCATTTAATACCCACCAACGCATGTACCTATGATGAAATAAGGCTTCAAGTTTTCTTCATAACCTTTCTCAAAAAAAAGGATTCTTAAAAGATAAGCTTTATTAGACCAATGCTTACTAGGCAAGTATCTAATAACCGTTGCCTTCATATGTGTGGAATTAACGTTAAAATTTAGGAAAAAAAACATATTACCATCGATCCTTTATTCATCTTTAGGATGCATGATTGCAATATATATGTGCCAAATTTGATCTATAATAAGCAAACAGACATACCCTGCACGTTTTATAATAATATTAGTATTCATAAAATTCCCAGATGAAATTCGGCACTCTCAATCATTAGCTGTTTTTAAAACCCGTGTTACGAAGCATTATCTGTCAATTTAATTTTTATTTATTCCTTCTATATTTTTATATTTGTATGTATACTTACATGTATAACTGTTGCGATTTCCCACCTTTTATTTCTTTCGGCTTCTTTCAAAAAAGTGGCCTGGAAGAGATCGCTTTTAGTGATAAGGTCGCCTTTTGCTTTTATATTTTGTATTTTTTTCTTTTCCTTTCTTTTGTTCAATATGCAATAGTGTTGTTTAAATAAATAAATAAAAATGTGAGTTTATTTACTTCACATTACACCTTAAACGTTTTCGTGAAATGAAAAGAAATAGGCTTTGTCACCACGCTCCACAGCGGAAAACTATCGGTTCCCGCGGGAGTTTTAAAAACCGATAAAAAAAGTTCGCGAAGTTCCAAAATTTCCGATATACGGGTACACAACTGACATCAGAAGATAAAACGTTACACAAAGTTACCTCCTAAATATTATGATAGCTACAAAATCAATTGTAAACTTTCAATAACCGCAAACGATTTATAGCTGCCACATTTTCGTATTCTGTTAAATTTTAAAGTTAACAAACTCATTTCAAAAACAGAAATGCTACTCAATTGTGATTCAGTTTGTGTTAAAGTTGGAAACTCTCCGTTTGAACAGATGCTTTTAGAAGTCATGTTGCGGTTTCGCGTTAACAATGTGCTGCTAAGTATGAGGCATTGAGATAGGGAACTAGTTTTGGAAACAAATAAATGTTTAAAGCACCATCGTTAGAGACTACATCACTCCAAATAATAACATCCATTAAGCTTCCTATAAATGTTATAAATTTAAAAGTTACTCTGTTTTTCTTTAGGTACACCTTTTAACGTCTAATCATTTAAACAGATATGCAAAAGCAGTCCTTCAAATGAGTAATAGGGTATAATTTAGCCTGGAATATCTATCACACCAGTCGACAATTCTGAATTCTAGATGAAAAGTACTATGAATTATTGGTGGACAGTAAGTCCACCAATAATTCATAAATGACGCAAAGATAAGTGAAAAGTTTCGGCTCATTTAGTCCAATCGTAATAAAGTAACGAACGCAGGGCCTGTTTTACCCGGTTTCTACGGTAATTATTTTACCCGGGATATTGTGAAATTCCTGGAACTGATGAATAGATTTGCAGTTTTGATAGCTTTTGTGTTAAAAAAATTACAAGACGCCAAATTTGAATATCAGTTGATGTTTATAAGGTGATTGTGAGATGGGTTCTAAATACACGTAATAAAATTTGGTATAAAACAATTTGCACCACACTCAAATGAAACAATTTTCTAAATACGTACAACATACAGCTTATTTTTAATATCTTTAATATAAACGCAAATTGGTAAACTTTTACGATATCTCTGAAAGTGTAATAATTATAATAACGATACGGCTTGGTGAAACGTTTTACTTTCTTAGCTATTACGTTGCCCCGCATATTTATGTGAGAATTTTTTTAACATATTCCGGACAAGATTTTGAACGCTATGACCACAGTATTAAGAGGCACCTACTCGTACTCGTCAGTACTTTTTTTACATATTCCAGACTAGATTTTGAAGACTATGACCACAGTATTCAGAGCTTTTTGAAGCCCTTATCGGCAATCACACCTGATGATAAGTGGTGATGCAATCTAACACGGTGACGGGCTCACTGTTAGGAGTATGATAAACCCATACTCATAATTGGTTTCGACGCGACATCATGCCAGAACGCTAAAGGCTGGGCGACACGTCTTTGTCTGAAGGGTGGCAACTAAGCCTCCCACCAGACCAGACTTGAGCTGAGAATCGAACCCAAGACCTCCAACTTTATAATCCGACAGCGCCACTGAGGTCGTCAAAAACATATTATATATCCGATATTTTAGACCTTTTTAAAACAATATTTAAAAAACCTACATAGTAATTAGTTTCAGAAAGACTTCATTACACGATTAATTAACCTTAATTTACTTATTATATAACTATGACCATTGCGGGCAGATTAAAAAATAGATCGCTGAGAGATAACAAAGTATTTAAGCTTGGGCATTTTCTATAAAAACAATAACCAATAATAATTGTGTGTTTACTTAACAAGAGCTGTACATAAACAAAGCATAAAAACCCTTCTTCTACACTTCTCTTCACGAAGAAAGAGTGTTCTTCGTGTAGCTACCTACACTTTAACCATAATTGTAATATGAGTAACCATCATTCGCTTCAGTAAAAGAAGGAAATTTAAATTGAAAATAATTACGTCGTCGGTATGAATGGCTTATTTAAACAAGAATTTGTGTGCAAAATGATCGATACGATTACGGTATAAAAGTGGGTGATATCCGTGTTGGATGGAGGCATTAATCATTGCTGTCATCGGCGGTCCTTGTGAAATTGCGCACGTATTATGTATAAACATTTTTTTTTTGTTTAATTTTGTCGTATTTATTTACGTATTGAGATGTTAAGGTTACAACGTAACCACGTTGTTTCGCTGATGTAATACGGTGGACAAGATCTTCATCTTATTAATGTTAGATATTCTAATAGATAAAGCTATTATATTTGTGTTAATACTAATGTATACCAATGTAAAAAGTGTTTGTATACTCATTACCAATAAAGTGTATGATATCGCTAATTTGTCTATGTTTCTGTGAGTATAGGAATGAAGTGGGAGTAGAACTTTGATCTTTCTTTACTAGAGAATCAACGAGGCACTTCATTCCTGTTACTACAAACGAAGTGGCAACAACTTAAATAAAAATTATAATCTTCATTCAAAATAAAATAATTACAAATCTACGATATTCTAACATTAGTGTCGTGTGACCAGCTGTGTAGCTGGACACAAAAAGGTTTTATTCAGGTGGACACAGAAAGGCTATTAATGAGAGAGAAATTGGCACCCCTACTTACTTGTTCTGAGTTCACAATATGGTATTAACTCCCGTGCCCATCAGCTTTCAGCTTCAGTTATTATCGCCGAATTATAATTATCATCATCAAAAACCCATATGTCCGTGGCAAGCTTAGCTTTGTATTCAAAATCTTAAAGAGAAGAAGCCAAGGAAGGTACTTAGCATTAGGGGCTGAGATCCATGGGAGGATTTTCATTTTGACAGACTTATGTCAGACACATAAAAAAGGTCTTGTTTTTACAGATTCTTAAGTCTGAGTTAAATAAGCTTTACGTATGGGCTGGTGATAGCCTAATGGTTAGGGCGTCAGCCTCCTAATCAGAGGTCGGCGGTTCGAATCCGGGCACAAACCTCTAACTTTTAGAAGTTATGTGCATTAAAAAATCAAAATATCACTTTCTTCTACGGTGAAGGAAATCATTGTGAGGAAACCTGCAAGCCTGAGAAAATATAATATTCTCAAAGGCGCGTGTAGTCTGCCAATCCGCATATGGCCAGCGTGGTGGACTATGGCCAAACCCTTTCATATTGGGAGGAGACCCGTGCTCTGTAGTGAGCCGACATTGGGTTGATCATGATGATGGGCTAAAAATATCGATGAAATTGTTACAGTAGTCATTTTAACAACAAAAAACATAAGTACAACACTTTCATGAACACAAAAAGTTGACGAACAAATTGTACATAATTCACCCACTCGTTTTAACAAGTTATTGTTTGTCTCACATAATTATTCAAGTCGGTTTAATATTCGTGACGGTTGGCCTACGGCATGGTTGTATAGGCGTACCAAATCACGTGTCAAAAGTTAAATGCAGGCTACCCGGGGGCGTTTACGTGCCCCCACATACCAATGGGTTTGAGATTAACGCTCACTTATATAAGTATATAGTAATAATACACATAAATATCAGAAATACTAAGAAGTATCTTTCAGGGTTTCCTAGTAACCTACGATGCGATCCATCAACGAAACTTAACACAAACATTGCTTAAACATTATATAATACACAGAAAGCATTCCCGCAGAATAAAAAAAAACCGTATTTTATTTATGCACGGGTTTTTTAACGAAAATACTCCCATTAAGTCAATCATCATCATCATCATCATAATCAACCGATTACCGGCTCACTACAGAGCACGGGTCTCCTCTTAATATGAGAAGGGTTTGGCCATAGTCCACCACGCTGGCCATGTGCGGATTGGCAGACATTAAGTCAATAAAAGATCTTAATACTTATAACAGGTTAACAGGTAACATTAAAATATTAATCACTTTAGGGCCACGCTCTAACAGATTTCCATTAAGTTTTAAACTTGTTTCAACTTGGTGTTGACATCGCAATTCAATTACGGGTACTTGCATAATGTCATTTAGTAGGGATACAGGTGATAGTTAAATTGAGCTCAATCCGGCCCTCCTTAGTATTATGTATATATATATATAGTACCATAGCATTTTTACAGTAGGGTATATATATATATATATATATATATATATATATATATATATATATACCCTACTGTAAAAATGCGAGCACTCTCACACATCAGTTCTCCTGATTGATGTACCTATATTAAAATAAGTAAAGCTTAAATCTTATTATAAATCTACATTTACAACTTAGCATTTAGTTTTTTTTAATACAACGACGACCTCCGTGGCGCAGTGCGCGCGCGCTGTCTCATTATAATGTTGGAGGTGCTGGGTTCGATTCCCGGCTCGAGTCTGGTCTGGTGGGAGGCTGCAGCCGTGGCTAGTTACCATCGTACCGACAAAGACGTGTCGCCATGCGATTAGGCGTTGCGGCACGATGTCGCGTAGAAACCAATTAGGAGTGTGTGCTTACCATACCCCACAGGTTAGCCCGGTTCCATCCTAGACTGCATCACCACTTACCACCAGGTGAGATAGCCGTCAAGGGCTTACTTGTAGTGCGTTAAAAAAAATGTTGGTTAAACATTGTAATATAAAATAATGTAGCCTATGTTACTTTGAGATGAAATAGCTTTCTAATGTTGAAAGTTATTAATATTATTAGTGACAAATAACACAGATAAATCTTTCTTCCTAATAATATTGGTACGAGTATAAACACATAAATTCTATTCCTACCTTAGCCATATCCTATCCTATTAATTCCTAGTTGAACGAATGAACTGAAACCGATATAAAATCACTTTAAAGTCCAAGTCCGCTCGAACAGATTTCCAATAAGTTTTAAACTTGTTTCAACTTGGTGGTAACATCAGGATCCAATTACGGCTACTTACACAATGTCACTTAGTGGGAAACAGGTGATAAATAAATTGAAGTTTCCCTAGCTAGAACATTGCTTTACCTATACAATAAATACATAGGTAGGTATATAAATATATTAAAAATGGGAAAAATGTTTTTTTCTTGATTCTTTATTTATGTTACGAAATTTTTGCCAAAGAATATTCTGGAATTAGCTTTAGGTAAGGATCATTTAGGTGTGTTACCAGCCATTTGTTGGGAACTGCCAAACTGGTAAGACATATCAATGTTAGAAGAGTAAAGAACAGAATTACACATTGCATTATTAACTCTATTTTATTTATGTATTAATAATAATTAAAATTGGTTTGTTTTTTTCTATTGGCTATGTCAGAGTAATAATTAAAGACACCTCAGTAAAAATATTTTGCACGCCTGTAAAGGCAAAACATGTTGGATTCCATATGTCTTTTTTTATACACTACACTACAAGTTAGCTCTTGACGGCTATTTCACCTGGTGGTAAGTGATGACGCTGTCTAAGATGGTAGCGGGATAACCGTGGGTAGATAAGGGGTATGGTAAAACCACACTCTTAATTGGTTTCTACGCGACATCGTGCCGAAACGCTAATTCGCTTTGCGACACGTCTTTGTCGCTAGGGTGGTAAGTAGCCACGATCGAAACATCCCAGCAGACCAGACTTAAGTCGGGAATCGAACCCGGGACCTCAAACTTTTTAATGCGACAGCGCACGCACTGCGCCACGGAGGTCATCAAATAATAAATACATCTGTTACCCTGTACCCATGTTTAAAGCAAATAAATGGATTTATTTATATTTATTTAAGAGACAAAGGACCTGCCGAAGCCTTCATACACCATTTTTTTTTTAAATTCAGAACTATAATTTAGATTTTTTCATACGGAATAACAGGAGCAGTTTAGTTTAGTATCGTTTACAGTAAAGAAACAAAGTCAGTGAAGATACTGTTACGCTTGCTTCGTAATACCCGTTTCAAGCTTCAACGGTATTATGCCAACCTAGCTTTTAACAGTATATGTAACCGTAGTGGGAAAGTAGGTACATAGAGTAGAACAAACCCGCGGGCAGATCTAGTCTCTAACAAAGAAGAGATAACATAAGATAAATACTCTTTATTGCACACACATTTAAAGAAAAAAAAAACACAGAACACTTAACACCTGAGTATGCAAAGGCGGTTTATTGCTTAAGCAATCTCTTCCAGACAACGGACTTGGGGAAAGAATTAAATAAATTTTTAAAAAACGAATTTAAAATATCAATATAATATAATATATAAATATATACTTTTATATATAAATAAATATATATCAATACACATCTTGTCTACAAGATCTTGTCTAACTGAATCTTTGTTTCAATTACTGAACTCCCTAGAGAATTTAAATGGGATACAGTCACTTTACCTAATAGAAATCTTTTTCACTGTTTCATTTCCCTTCGGCACGGTCCACTGAGTTCGCACAAAAGCTCAAAAATAGACGTACAAGTCCATTTTAGTGGTGATATAGACCAGGATCAGAAATATTTGGCCAGATCTTTTTGTTCGCACTATTGAATAGTTTATCATATACTCTGTTCTCTCCACGGTCCATTTTTGAAATCTGCATTTTGCTTTTGATCCCTAATACCTAAGAAGCGGTGATAGCCTAATGGTTAGGGCGTTAGCCTCCTAATCAGAGGTCGGCGTTTCGAATCCGAGCCCGCACCTCTAACTTTTAATATATAAACAAGATAAACAAGCATGGGTGTGAAATATTGCTCTAATAAGATAGCTCTTAATATAATTTTAAGTGGCATGTGAGATGGTGATAACAAAAAGAAAATTTACCTGGCTAAGTTTGTTGTGGGCTTTTTCTTAGACCGGGGCGCGTTTGGAACCCTCATAGCTTTAGGTTTAAGTTTACGAATGTAGTT
This sequence comes from Lasiommata megera, assembly GCA_928268935.1. Taxonomy (NCBI): domain Eukaryota; kingdom Metazoa; phylum Arthropoda; class Insecta; order Lepidoptera; family Nymphalidae; genus Lasiommata; species Lasiommata megera. The sequence continues at coordinate 11,463,597 of OV743326.1, forward strand.
ATCACCATCAAATCACTAGTATGTAAATTATTGACGCGTCAAAAGCGCCTTTTAAAGGACTATTTGAATAAAGATTATTTGAATTTGAATTTGTTACTATTACCGAGCCGAGATAACGAAGAATAAACGCGGGTGGGCGATGTGACACGGTGGGTGTTTATATATATGAAATAGCCGAAAGTTTGTATGGAAACTCATCTAAAATTTCATACGGCTAAAGTTGCAGGAAATCGGATACCTGGCTTGTAAAAAAACATTTCCGACCACGTCTGCAGTGAAAATCGAAATAGTTTCGTATTATACAGTCACACTATTCCATATAAACTAGAGAGTACATAAACTACATATCACATAACATGGCCACTAGCGAGTGTTCCGACACATGTTTTTAACTCCGTAACAAGTTTCCGCGAAGTTCGTACCAATGAAGTTGTATACAAAACTTGCGTATACTATTTTAGAACATAAATATTGGCAAGCGCACAACGAAAGTTGATTCTGTCTATAGAAAAATAACTTCATCTTATTTTATCAGTCGATGTCTCGGACTAATACAGCGGAGTGTTATCCTATAACTATGTTATAGTTCCTGACTACGTATATGAAAATACTACTATATCACGAAATAAAAATTAGATGCGATATGAGATTATTCTTATTTATTGTTTACTAGCTTTAAACCCCGGATTCGCTCGCATTGCAGACATTAAATAAGTATCACAAATCAATACAATATAAATAAATCAACATGATAAGATTTTAAGAAATCAATATTTTATGTTTTTTTTGAAAATAAAAAGTATCCTATGTTACTTCCAAGACTATGTGTACAAAGTTTCATGACGAGTCGTTGAGTAGTTTTGATACATTTACATTTATAATTTATTATACCGAAAACCAAAACTATGTATGGTAAAAGACTTTATAAATATATGCTACCAATAATTCTCATCAATCAAATCATTATAATAACAAAATAAACTTAAGCCATTTACTAAATATATTAGGCACCTACTAGCGTCCGTTTTTTAAACATTACAAGTTAGCCCTTGACGGTAATCTCACCTGGTCATGATGCAGTCTAAGATGGTAGCTGATGGTAGCCACGGCCGGAGCCTCCCACCAGGCCAGACTCGAGCCGAGAATCGAATCAAAGACCCCCTATTTTATAATGCGACAGCGCACGCACTGCGCCACGGAGGTCGTCAAGCACCATAATCTTATTAGGTTATTATTATGTATTAACACTTTCGATTAACAATTTCGATTATATATACTATTCTGGTAAACATTGTTTTATTTTCTTCTGTAGATTCTGTCATTGTTAAGCGTTGAAAGTGAGTTAGTTATTTGTTTTTGCGCCTTTCGTAAAGAAAAATCATTTATAACATTAGTAGGCAAACCTTAGGTATAAACGACATGACAATGTACCTACGTAACAACTTGTATCTAATTATGATGACGTAAAAGCTCTCAAAGGGAAAGCCAAAATTTCACCCCTTTGATATTTTCCTTTGAACGTGCATTAAAGGCGTGCACATTTTGTCTGCGAAGTTTTTTTTTGTTGTTGTATCCTTGCGGAAAATACGTTATTAAGCATATGGTAAGCTTAAATTTTTTTTATTACTATACTGAAAATGCAGTGTACTGAACTTGCCTAACTCGATCATTACAGATTGCAATTCAATTCCCGGGTCAGATCTCTTTTTTTTTTTTATACACTACAAGTTAGCCCTTGACGGCTATCTCACCTGGTGGTAAGTGATGATGCTGTCTAGGATGGTAGCGGGCTAACCTGTTAGGAGTATGGTAAGCCCATGCTCCTAATTGGTTTCTCCGCGACTTCGTGCCGGAACGCTAAAATCGCTTGGCGACACGTCTTTGTCGATAGGGTGGTAACTAGCCACGGCCGAACCTTCCCACCAGACCAGACTCGAGCCGGGAATCGAACCCAGGACCTCCAACTTTATAATGCAACAGCGCACGCACTGCGCCACGGAGGTCGTCTACTGGTCAGGGGCTTCGATCGCGCCTAGTTTCCGGTCAACTGGCAAAGACTAACCGCCAAGCGAGTTGGCGTTTCGCTATGTTGCTACATAGAAACCTATTATAGGAGCACGGGCTCACCCGAAAACGCATAAATGGTTATAAACATATTATTATATTAGGTTATGCAGACGTTCATAGGCGATGGTAATCACTTTACATCAAGTTACTGTCCGACCCCCTCGTTATCCCAAACGTCGCCTAAGCCGAGGTTCGGCCTCACAGGAGGCGTCCTTAGGCAGACGTTCCCTTAGTTTCTTCTGGCAGAGCTTCTTTTCGAAGCTCGCTAAACAGCCCGGTTACGCTGTGGCAACCAATAGGGTTAGCACAGCTAATAGACAATCCGAAAAAAATATTACATTAAGCGACCTGTCTGCTCGTTTCCAGGATATGTTTGGTTTTTATCGGGTGGGAGGCTTCGGCCGTGGCTAGATACCACCCTACCGACAAAGACGGCAAAGCGATTTAGCGTTCCGGCACGATGTCGTGTAAAAACCAATTAGGAGTATGGGTTTACCATACCCCTAATAGGTTAGCCCGCTACCATGAAATGATTATGAAACTGTAACATGGAATACTTTGTACACATAAGTATGCAAAGGCGGTCTTATTGCTTAAGCAACCTCTTCCAGGCTCTTGGGGGAAAAAGAATAGTGTTTTAACAATCGCTTTTCTATATTTTTTCCTAATATATACACAACAAGTTAGCCTTTGACGGCATCTCACCTGATGGTAAGTCTAAGATGGTAGCGGGCTAACCTGTTAGGAGTATTCTAAACGCACATTCTATGCGACATCGTGTCGGATTATATTCCCTTTACTTATTATTTTTTTCTTTTATAATTGAGAGAGTGTGATAAATAACTATTTTCTTGATGGGCACGGACTACGGTATGATTTCGTTAAAGAATATACCGGTGAAATTTTATAATAAAAGATTCTAAAACAGACAACCTTTGTTTAAAGTTACTTAAATTAAGCACCTTTGTAATTACGTTCGTGTTGGTTGCATAAATTAAGGTCGCAAGATTAATTAATTTATCCCTCTTTATTCTAGTCACGTTGAGCTTTCTTTATTTTTTTGCAACTCCAGAGTACCTGTTCTTTCCACCTCTTGTTTTATATGCAAAAAACATTGTTTTTGCGAAATAATAAACATTAACATTTTTTAGTTTTTTTAGTATAAATTAGTTTTTTTTTTTCATTTAAAATATACAGCTGTTTTTGTTACAACTTCCGTGGTGCGTGCATTGTCGAAGTAAAAGTGGGAGGTCCTAGATTCGATTCCCGGCTCGAGTCTGCTCTTGTACAAGTCTTTTGCATGAAAACTTATAATCGTGAATTTGTTTATAAAAAAACACTATTTTGTAATAGAGTTGTAAGAAAAATGTTTTGCATAATCAAGAGTAGGTACGACAAGACCCAAACGATAATGTACTCCGCCCTTTTTAATAGCCTAGTCTAATCAAATTATTGTCATATTTAAACTAATGAGTTTGAATGGGGGCTGTCTAAGTGTATTTAATTACAGGTAAGATAACTGATGCATGCATTTATCATTTTTGTAACTAAATTGGACCTCAAGAGAAATAAGTATCGACACATCTGTCTTGTCTTTACTAGTCGAACTGTCTCTGAGAAAATTAAGGACTTAATGGCCATTTTGGGATCGTAGTTCTTGCCCTAAGTAATTGTGATAAGTGAGTGTTCTAAAACAAAGAGAACGAATACTGAGGAAACCGTAAACTTTTGTTAGTAAACTTGCAAACTTCGGTAATAAAACTTCGTACTTTTTTATGAAACGTATATGTTTTTCCTTAACGTTTTATTTTGCAGAGCTTATATCAATTAACATGCTGACCTGGCGTTTACCTTAGTCAACATCCAAAGCCGTAAAAATTCCAGATATGATTTCATTATAAGCTGCCCAGTGGTTAGGGCGTCCGCCTCCTAATCGGAGTTCGGGGGTTCGAACCCTGGCACGCTTAACCTGCACCTCTAACTTTTTAAGCAATCCAAATATAACTTGCTTCAACGGTGAACAAAAACATCGTGAGGAAACCTGCACGCCTGAGAGTTCTTCATAATGTCTCAAAGGCGTGTGAAGTCTGCCAATCCGCACATAGCCAGCTTTGTGGACTGTGACCCTTCTCATAGGTGGACTATGGCCAAACCCTTCTCATATTGAGAGGAGAACCGTATTCTGTAGCGAGCCGGCAATGGATTGATCATGATGATTCCATAAAAAATTTATATATGCCTGTCTGTTCGACATATTCACTGAAATTATCTGAAGACGCATATTAAATACCAGAAAAGCACCCAAGTATTTAATCAAGCTCAAGCACCTTATTTCTGACTCATCGCTATATGAAGAAACTAACTGCATAAATATCAACTAAAATATATATAATCTTAAATTATACCTGACTTGAATTTCCGACTAAAAATATATAATCTTAAATTATACCTGACTTTCATTTCACTCTCAAATACCTTATTTCTACCTCCGCACAACTGTAAAGCGAAGCCAAATTTACTCTTAATGTTACGAGGTATCGTAAGAGTAATCCCAGCGCAAGACTCATATAGGTAGCGTAATTTAACTCAAGTGTTACTTCCAAATGAAAATTGCACGTAATATTACAGCTTGTTGTTGCTAAAGAGGCAGTATAAAGTTTCAACTCAAATATACCCATATACCTGTATATATTTGAGTTAAAACGGAACTCAAATAAATTTTGAATTTCTTTTCCTTAATCTATATATATATAAAAGCGAAAGGTCACTTACATACTTACATACTGATTAAACACGAGATCTCAAAAACTATTGTACGTATAAAGCTATAATTTAGCAAATAGGTAGTTGATAGTTAAGAGATGTCAGCTAAGAAAGGATATTTGAAAATTCCACCACCAAGGGGGTAGAATAGGAAGTTTGTATGAAATTCCTTTTTTTTTGGAGTGTGAGAATATAACCTTTTAAGGGTGGTAAAATAGAGGATGATAGTTTTTGCTGATTTTTTTTATTAATAAGTTTACAAGCTTGAAAATTTGAAAATAATAATAAATTTTTCATTGTCTGTTTGTGGCATCTAACGTGTAAACTAATTAACTGATCTTAAGGAAATTTGACATTTGACTTTCTGAAGCAGGGCAGGGCATTGGCCGGACGGGAAATCAGCAATTCTACGCTGAAGCAGTCGCGGGCAATAGCTAGTACCTGTATAAATTTGAGTTATAATGGAACTCAAATAAATTTTGAATTCTTGCTTATTTGTTCATTTCCTTAATACAATATAAATGTATTCACTTAAAATAATAACACTTGTTGATCAACCATCACTCGATACAGCTTCTGTATGAACCTAGTGGTTAGGACGTCCGTCTCCTAATCAGAGATCGGGGGTTTGTCCAGGGCATGCACCTCGAATTGTTCAGAGTTATGTGCGTTTTTAAGATATTAAAATATCACTCGCTTCAACGGTGAAAGCATTGTGAGGAAACCTGCACGCCAGAGAATTCTCCAAATTCTCAAAGGCACCGACCACCGTGGTGATATATGGCCAAACCCTTCTCATATTGAGAAGAGACTCGTGCTGGTCATGATTATGATGATGGTGAATCATTTATCATATCAAGGTACAATAGGTGCCTGATCTACAAATAATCATATTCTCTAGAGAAATAGCTTAGGCACATATACTCGTATTACATATATGCCCCTGATCTATAATGTAACAATATAGCAACGTTTTTATGAATTATGTGCATATATATTATTGGATGCCATCTGAGCATCGTTTTATGAAACCCCACTAGGAATAACTTTGATATTGTAATGTCAATTTCATATTATAATGTCTTCAACACATTTTCTGTAACACTTATCAATGACAGCTAAAGTGTTGTTTGATTAATATATTGAAGAGAATTATATGTTATCCTCAATATAGTAATTTTAACAAGCTGTGATAGCGTAGCGGTTATGGCGTCCGCCTCCTAATCAGAGGTTGAGGGTTCGATACCGGGCACGCACCTCTAACTTTTCGGAGTTGTGTGCGTTTTTAAGCAATTAAAATATTACTTGCTTCACTGATAAAGAAAACGTCGTGAGGAAACCCGCATGTTTGAAAGTTCTCGCTGTTGTTCTCAAACGCCAGTGAAGTCTGCCAATCCGGTGTGCACTACGGCCAAACCCTTCTCATATTGTGAGAAGACCCGTGCTCTGTAGTGAGCTGATAATAGGTTGATCATGATGATGATAATAGTAATCTTGTGGAAAACTCTGCGGAAGTCCGTTGGAACTATTAAAAAAACCCAAATAATTCTTATAATCTTTATTATTTGTTAATTTATGTAATACAAATACTATTCACTTAATACAACAACACTTAATGATAAACTATTCATCATCGTACCACTAGGCGCCTAATCTATGAGTATTCTCTGAAAAAGCTTAGCTAACCCCCACTCCAAGAGATGGTAACCTAACAACGTAGACCTGTTAAATACTATGCTATAGTTTTTGTAAGTTCTACAACCTCTTTATGACTGTCTGGTTATTGCACAACAAGAAGTTTCATAAATCGTTTGTTCCAAGATAGTCCATTTACAGCCCACTCTGCAGTATCTACAACTGATTTTGAAGAAATTTTTCACTAAGAATTATCTGGTTAAAGACTAAGAAATATTACTTTAGTCTTACTTGTTAATAACCGCATTGATGGGCAAGCACTAACGAACAAATATTTGAATATTGTATATAGAGTTATATTTGCTAAATTTTCGCACAGCAAGAAGTTTCATAAATTGTTTGTTCCAAGCTAGTCCATTTACAGCCCACTCTCCAGTGTCTACAACTGATTTTGAAGAAATGTTTCACTAAGAAATAGCTGGTAAAAGAGTAAGTAATTACTTGGTAATAACGGCATTGATAGTCAAGAACTAACGAACAAATATTTAAATATTAGATACAGTTATATTACTTTTTAGTTACCTATTATAAAAGGAATATTTAGTATTTCACGTAAAAGGTGTCTTATCATTCTTAAATCCGTAATTTCTTTTGTTTCTACGACCCTTTTATATTAAAAATCTCTCTGTTTGTCGTTAAACAAGTTTACTGCGTTATTAAGATAAAAGGGGCAAGGAGAAATGCTGTAAACCCAACACCAACTTGAGATAATGTTCCCTACGAAATGCTTTATAACAGTTAAAGCTAAATATATATATATATATATATAATAATGACTGTAATAAAAATCGGGCTATAACGAACATACTAAAGAATTACAGCATTTTTTTCTGTCTATCCGTATTCTTTTTTTTTTATCCACTACAAGTTAGCCCTTGACGGCAATCTCACCTGATGGTAAGTGATGATGCAATCTAAGATCGTAGCGGGCTAACCTGGAAGGGGTATGGTAAACCCATACTCCTATCGATTTCTACGCGACATCGTGCCGGAACGCTAAATCGCTTGGCGACACGTCTTTGTCGGTAGGGTGGTAACTAGTCACGGCTGAAGCCTCCCACCAGACCAGACTCGAGCCGGGAATCGAACCCAGGACCTCCAAAAAAAAAGTAAAAGTATTCTGTAGTACACAAAGTACACACATATGTACCATGTAAAGTTTAATATATGAACCAACAGTCAAGTATAAAGTTACACAAGAGAATATCCAAGCCACTACAGGCTTAAATTTTTGAAGCGCTTGGCTTACAGTTTGAGCATATCGCTAACTTCACCTTGGATGAGACGGGATTGTACTGATCTCATCCATCTATTCGTATAAGCAAATACTTACAAATTTATAAACGCTCTTCTTGCTTTTCACAAAATTTTACATCAGGAAATCTATAAAAAGATTGCTTTTGGGTGTTGTACATTATTTTAAATAACAGGATCTAAACTTACATTTTTGCTTTGTCTTCGTGACCAGCGGAATTCTTATCAGTTTCTTACCTCCCGGTGAACATAATCATGAAATCGACGTTTTAGTACAAATATAAAAAGAAACCGTAGAAAAAGTGTCAAATTCTGTTAGCCAAGACAAAACAAGTAAGTAAGACAAGATAAATTTCTTGAACTGGTTAATTTTTTGAAATATTATATTGCTTACATTGCATTGTTTTTTTTTAATTTATTTCCGTATCTGTGCCCCGATACGAAAATAAAATTAAAAAAAAAAACGTAGAAAAAACAAAACAAAGCAACCAAGGACGTATGGAAGAGATCGCTATGAAGTGATAAGGCGATTGGGATTTTTTCTGTTGTGGTGTACAATAAAGGTGTATTCAATCATTCATTATTTAATACGTATAAGTGACAAAATTTATTGAAATTTTCGTACACAAATCCACGCTCACAAGGAAATTTAGGATGCGCAGGTAACTCAATTCCGGGATGGGCATAAGCTGCCGCGGAAACATTTCTTAATCTCTCGGGGAATCAGGAATTGCGCGCGGAAGGAGTCGCAAGCAATGCAATACGAATAATATAAAATTCACCAATCAAGTATGTATTTCTCATCTGGTGGGGGTTTTCAGCCTTGGATAGTTACCATCTTACAGACAATGAAGTGCTAATTAGTTATTTTGCATTCCATATAAATTATGCTACGTATAGGTCCAATGTAACTATCAAATCCTTAACACGATATTCTAGCTTTGACGGGCGCACAATCGCCGCCTGCCGGATGAGAGGCATCCTCACCCATTGAGCATAACCCTTGGGTCGTGAAGCGCGTCCAATGTTCCTGGCGCGCCTCGGACGGAGTTAGGGTGCCTCCATCATAGGCCGTGGAGGGTCTGCCTCAGCAGACGCTGCTGGCTGGGTTGCGGTCGAGTGCAAAAGTGTTCCCGTGACCCATCGCATCGGAGCATCGCTCGGTTTTAGTGGGTATTCTGGTCGCCAGCCTGGCCGCCGGGGAGTCCCACATACCCCGTCGTATAAACTATTTATTATAAACGCTGGCTGGGAACCGCAACTGTCACGTTAGCTAAGTGCATATTGAGACGTTCATCCAAATTATCCGTAAAAGCCGCTCTAAACTGAATATAATTTTGCTTGTAAATAAATAAGGATGCAAGGTTAGACGTGCTAGTGTAGCTCCCAAATAAGTGTAAGTTTTTATTAAGTAATGTTTTAATTTGGGAGAGAATTAACTAAAAATCATGATAAAATTATACTTTGCTCGCGTCTCGAAATTCTCAAGCTTCTAACTCCAAATATGGCAGACATTAAAACACATTTCATGAGAAGAATTTTCATAAATATTTTGTACACGTTACGCTATCTGTAAAATTTATTTCAGTTCGGCAAACTAAATATAATTTAGCCTCTTATTGGAGGCTCATTTTTTGCTACGCTTGATACAATTCGAAGCTCGTTTCCTAATTAGATTAGGTTGAGTCGACATTCTTAAAATATTCTAGTTGATGCTGTTAGTAATAATGCTACCTAATGCTGTTCGGAAGCTGTGATAGCCTAGTGGTTAGGACGTCCGCCTCCTAATCAGAGGTCAAAGGTTTGATCCCGGGCATGCACCTCTAACTTTTCTGCATTATGTGCGTTTTTAAGTAACTAAAATATCACTTGCTTCGGTGAAGGAAAACGTCGTGAGGAAACCTGCACGCCTGAGAGTTGTCCGTAATGTTCTTAAAGGCGTATAAAGTCTGCCAATCCACACATGGCCAGCGTGGTAGACTGTGGCCAAACCCTTTCATATTGGGAGGAGACCCGTGCTCTGTAGTGAACCGGCAATGGGTTGATCATGATGTTTACCATACCCTTAACAGGTTAGCCCGTTTCCATCCTAGACTGCCACCACTTACCACCAGGTGAGTTAGCTGTCAAGGGCTAACTTGTATTGTGTAAAAAAAAAGCTTGCAGCCTGCATGTAATGTGCATTCAATTTAATAAAGATTTTTGTTCGTCCCATTTCTTACAATAGATTCTCAGGAACTAGGGGATGTTGCATGTTACAATGTAGCTAACTTTCAATGTCAAAGGGAGGCTTTGATGTCTCATCTACTAACTACCATAGAGGGTGGTGGTGCAAACACTTAGCCGGGGTGAACGGCTTCTTGTTCCGATTCATTTCCAACAAAACATACCATAATAACAGTAGATACCCCTTTCATATTATCTTCCTAGTATACAAGTTATACAAATATTTTCTTTATATAAAAATCTTGGGACTCCACTTCTGGTCAATCTTTAGCCCGAACCAGCGGTCTTGATCTCGATTGACTTCGCTAAAATATAGTCAAAATATAAAATATAACCTCGAAGGAAAGTAATTTAAAAATTTCATGAGTTTTGTGGAATGGATTTTCTATCAAGTTTTATAAGTATGTTTCAATTTATTAAGTCCAGGCACAAAAATCCGATTCTGCTTTTACAGTAAAGAATGTAACTATAAATTAAAATGTTATTTATGCATGAATTGAATGAAGTTAAATAGGTAATTGTTGGGGATGATGTTAAATTTGTGGACTTTTAATTTTACTGTTTGTACTTTTATTGTTGTCACATAGCTAGAATTGTTTTACTTCGTATTTTTATTTCAATCCAGGTGGTAGTGGTTTTTTTTTTATTCACCACAAGTTAGCCCTTGACTGAATCTCATCTGATGGCAAGTGATGATGCGGTCTAAGATGGTAGCGGGCTAACCTGTTAGGGGTATGGTAAACTCATACTCCTAATTGGTTTCTACACGACATCGTGCCGGAACGCTAAATCGCTTGGTGACACGTTTTTGTCGGTAGGGTGGTAACTAGCCACGGCCGAAGCCTCCCACCAGACCAGACTCGAGCCGGGAATCGAACCCAGGACCTTCAACTTTAAAATGCAACAGCACACGCGCTGCGCCACGGAGGTCGTCGAAAATAATAAAGTAATATAAGTTTACCCTGTTCGTATGTATTTTTATGAAAATTATTTATATCAACCGACCATTGAAGAATACCTGTTTTCCGAATATTTTGCTCGGCTCCCTACCAAGTCTCTCTCCGCAGAAAGCGCATAAGAACCTTTGTCCCATTAACTTGAACAATGCTTTCTTACCAAGGCTTTGAAGGAAGGGAACAAGTCAGTCCTTGCCAAAGAAACGGGTTCCTTTTTCGTTCCTTACATAAATAATAGTAAAAAGGAACGGTGTGACTTCATCTGTATGTCCTTCTGCAGTAAAATAATACTTGTAAAAATTTATAGCTACAAAATAATTATATTAATAGAATAATTAGTGTATACAATAATTTGACGAACCATGACATCGATATTTTTCACGACACTCTTAACTAGTTTTAAGAAAAAAATATACCTACATGCATAGGTATTCATCATTCATCATGATCAACCCATTACCGGCTCACTACAGAGCACGGGTCTCTTCTCAATATGAGAAGGGTTTGGCCATAGTCCGCCACGCTGGCCATGTGCGGATTGGCAGACTTCACACTTCTTTGAGAACATTATGGAGAACTCTCAGGCGTGCAGGTTTCCTCACGATGTTTTTCTTCACCGTTGAAGCAAGTGATATTTTAATTTTTTTAAAACGCACCTAACTCCGAAAAGTTAGAGGTGCGTGCCCGGATTCGAACCCTTAACCACTAGGCTATCAAAAATTCAAAAAATTCAAAATTCAAAATAATCTTTATTCAAATAGTCCTTAAAAAGGCACTTTTGACGCGTCAATAATTTACACAGTAGTTATTTCATGGTGATAACTATATTCGTAAACTTAAAACTAAAGCTATGAGGGTTATCACCGCTTCATTATTAAGTCTGAATATTTCTTATATTGTTTAACATAAATGTTACTAATAACTGGAATGTACTGTAATGCACCTTTTTAACCGTTGGAATTAGAATGCTGTATATACCTGCAATGATAACTGTACTCTGCTTAAACAATCATTATTTTTAATACTAATACAGTGTATCGATGGTGTACCATATGAAATAAATAAAATATGAAAAAGTGGAAATTAATTAATTAGGGAGATTAAGTCTCTAACCAACACAGTACGAGTACATTCAGATATGAGTATTAACCTTTTACAGAGACTCGTAGAAACCGATATGGGTTATGGGTTTATGATAACTGCATATCTACAACAGGTTAGCTCGCTACCGTCTTAAATTGCATTATTACTTACCACAAAGTGCAATTGCGCTCAAAACCTAAATTGTAGGGGGAAAAGTTGTAAAGAAGCGGTAAATTTTGTTTTCCTATCTTCTTCCAATAACTACGAGTATGTTAAAATGTATACTTCAAATTTTATTGTTTTACTGTAACCCGCCTGTCAGTATAGTAGTTTGGTTAACTGGCAGAAATTGCTTTTTAGCAATAAGGCCGCCTATTGTTTGTACCTCTTTTCTTTTCTGTTTGTGTTTCTATGTTGTTTTGTATGGTGTACAATAAAGTATATTTTCATTTAATTTCATTCCAATTTACACTCAGTCAGACTACTTACTTACTTAAATGTAAATTATAAACCTTGGTTTGTATTTCTTGGTGTACATAAAAGTATATTTTCTTTCTTTACTCCTTGTAAAAAGAGAAAATATTTAAACATTTCCTTCACTTACGCAGTGAGGTCCTTATTTTTGTCCCGGAAAAGTTTGCCCCGGAATGACCCCTTGAGTAAATCTAGGAAGGCTAGAAGGATAAACTTTACTGTGACAACTTTCTTATTCGTCCCTACTTAAACTTTCGGGAAGTAGTACCACACGTGTTCTTTAAATTTAGAGCTACTTTCCTTCAAAAAAATAGTAGATTTATAACAGCAGAGTTGCCGAGTCTCGTAAAAACAACTCATTCCCTTTTTTATATGGGTAAATTTGTCCGTATAAAAAAAGGGTTTCAGCGTAACTAAAGTAGATTCCAATCGACGGTTTCAACAATATTAACTGTTTTTTTTTTTATATACACTTCAAGTTAGATGATGATGCAGTCAGAGATGGTAGCGAGCTGTTAGCGGTATGGTAAACCCGTACTCCTAATTGTTTTTCTACCACATCGTGCTGAAACGCTAAATCGCGTGTCGACACGTCTTTGTCGGTAGGATGGTAACTAGCCACGGCTGAAGCCTCCCACCAGATCAGACACGAGTCGGGAATAAAACTTTCAGTTTCATCGCAATGTTTGATTTCAGAACGCACGCAAACACACAAACATTGTTTTTTATACCTACACGTACAGATCAACATGATCCGGCTCACTACAGAGCACGGGTCTCCTCTCAATACGAGAAGGCTTTGGCTATAGTCCACCACGCTGGCCATATGCGGATTGGCAGATTTCACACGCCTTTAAGAACATTATGGAGAACTCTCAGGCGTGCAGGTTTCCTCACGATGTTTTCCTTCACCGTTGAAGCAAGTGATATTTTAAGTGATTAAAAACGCACATAACTCCGAGAAGTTAGAGGTGCGTGCCCGGGTTCGAACACCCGACCTCTGATTAGGAAGCGGACGTCCTAACCACTAGACTATCACAGCTTATAGCACGTACAGATAATACTGATAAAATAGGTTTATATTCCATTTATTATAATATTGATAAATGTTTTTCACGTGAAAACGAGTGTTTGAGTGCTTTTATACAGTTTCAAACCCTTCTTACTACAAATAAACCATTACGAAGAAAAATGAAATAATAAAGCCATTTGAACATTAATTCCTAAGAAAAGCAAACTTTAAATGTACTTTGAACAATGAAATGTTGGTCTACGCTGAAGTTATACCAATTTATTTCATCTTAATATATAATTATTTTATCTTTATATATATGTATTTATAATATTATATTACATTTATTTTTATGAGTTTATGTATTTGAACATTTATATTTTCTAATTGTACAAAGGTAGGGTTAGGGACCCTGCCTATATTGTACCTCTTTTATTTTCTATGTTGTTTTAACTACGAGCATGTTAAATTGAATTCTTTAAATTTTATTGTTTTACTGTAACCCACCTGTCAGTAATATATAGTACGCTCGTAGTTTGGTTAACTGGCAGAAATCGCTTTTAAGCAATAAGGCTGCCTATTTTATGTACCTCTTTTCTTTTCTGTGTGTGTTTCTATGTTGTTTTGAATTTCTTCTTTTGTTTTGTGTACAATAAAGTGTATTTTAATTTTATTTCATTTATCAATTTACACTTAGTTTGACTTACTTGAATGTGAACTATAAACTAAATCAACTAGAAATTGCGAGTTGATATTCCTCAATATGTTTACCTCGCCGTTGTCGGCAGTCGCGCGTAAAATTCACTAACTGTCTGCAAACAAACTTGCTCGGGGCTGACAGCCCCTGAGGAAGCTTATTCAACTTAAACATGCATTATATCCGTATAATAAATGAACTACAAAGGCCCGTCTGTTTGTCGAAATCTTTATTCGCGTAAACGGATTTGGAATACAAAGTTTTCTGATCGTCGGTAGTAATATCTTGAGAGTATCTACAATTGGCACGCGAAGAAAAAAAATCGTACCTTTTTTAAGGTTTTATGCGTGGGCGCCTCGATTTGGTGCAGTTAAAGTCTACAGAAAGTAAATATGTTTATAATAAAGTGATGCAAAAATTTTGTAATATAATTTTAAATTGGTCTAATTTCGGTAATTCTTGAATTGGTAAAATGCATATATTCATTTGATTTAGCTGTGTAAATCTGTCAGTCGGTCAACATTTCATTATAAAGTTAATCCCAACGCAATGTAACTTAATCCCATATAAATTTCATCGTAACAATTTTGAAATTCATCATCATCGTCATTATCATCATAATGATCAATCCATTGCTGGCTCACTACAAAGCACGGGTCTCCTTCCAATATGAAAAGGGCTTGGCCATAGTCCACCATATGCGAATTGGTATACTTCACACGCCTTTGAGAACATTATGGAGAACTCTCAGGCATGCATTTCCTCACGAAGGAATTCCTTCACCGTTGAAGCATGAGGTTTTAATTGCTTAAAAACGCACATTACTTTGAAAATTTGATGTGCGTGAATCCCCGATCTCTAATTAGGAGGCGGACATCCTAACCACGGCTATCACAGCTTTCGAAATTCAGTTTCGCCTCAATTAATATGCGCGTAGAAAGTAGCCCTACCATAGCTAACTATGCACTGTATTGTGTTATCAGTTATTCCAATTTACTTTTTGAATTCATTACGTATAATACATTTCGTGAAAATACCAACAATAATCAACTGGGTGCCAGTTGAACTAATTAAAGTTGAAGTCCTTTGTTCTAGGCTGGTTGAACCACTTAATATTTCAAACACATGTCGATATACATATGTCATCCTCATTAATTTTGATTGTGCATATTTGGCCATCGTAGGTATGAGCCTATTTGAAATTCACTACAAATACTTCAAAGCAAACATTGCATAATTTCGCTCACAAAGTGGTTGTAAGTCTGGTATTCATGAAATTAAAGCACCATTTTGAAATCTGGTAAGTATTTAAATATCATAATTATTCACATCATAATGATGTATACGCGTTTGTAAATACTATGTTATGGTTTATATTTATGACAAAATTATGGAGAACGTTCAGGCGTGCAGGTTTCCTCACGATGTTTTCCTTTACCGTTGAAGCACGTGATATTTTAATCGCTTATAAAGGCACATAACTCCGAAAGGTTATAGGTGCGCGCCCGGGTTCGAACCCCTGACCTCTGATTAGGAGGACTTCCTAACCATACCAGGTTATCACAGCTTGAAGTCTACTAATCTGCACTTGACCGGTGTGATGGAGCGAGGTGGTGTCCGAAACCCTTCTCATATTAAGTGGAAACCGGTGCTCTGTAGTGAGCCGGCAATGGGTTGATCATGATGATGATGTAGATGACAAACAACTGATGTATCACATTTTGCCGTCGCTCTACGTAAATGATCACACGTAAATTTACAACAGTAAATGTGTATTTACGTATGCAATTGTAAAATTCCATGCGTCTGCTCCGAAAATAAATTTGGTTGAATTACGCGACAGCCGTAATGTAACCAACCTACTTCAATCTCGAAGTGGTTAAACAATTCGGATTGCGGTTTGCATTGTAATGAAGAGCTTTTTCCGACTCGCATTCGTAAATGTGAGCTATCTTTCCACAGTTTGTAACTACTAGTAGTATTTCGGACACAAAGTACATTCAAATTGGCCTTTAAAAGACGATTTTTACGCGTGTGAAATGCATTCCTAATCTTAAAATTAAAGCTGCGAGGTTTCCCACCCAAAATCTGAGCCGACTGATTCTTTTACACATCGTCTTCTCGTATGGTTATATTTCTTGTATGGTATTCTCTCATATCGTATCGTAATCATGAATTTTAAATGACATTGTTTCTCGCGATTTTATAATAATAGTTTTCCCGGGGTAAAATAGCTCACTTCTATCTTCATGATGCAAACAATAGGAAGGTATATAAGCAAAATTTATTTATAATCATTTGAATAATAAAAACAAAAATGTTACAAATTATTTATTTTATAATATCAGTAAGATTAATTAGTAGGAATGAATGTTCGACATATATCTCAACGCAACTTTTTCGAAATATCGCAATAATTTCTTCACATCAAAAAACACAAATATTTTCATCCGAGTGAGTGGATTTCTCCCACTGAGTGTATAGATTACAGGATCAGCAAAATCCTACCCTTTGTGAAGTTGGGGAGTTGCTTAAAGTCTTAGGTAAGAGATTTAAAAATTTAAGCCAATTTCGCTCGGGCGTAGAACGTTGTCTTGTATACTTATCTTACAATATGGAATGGATTTGTACTGATTTTATAAATGTGAAAGTGTTTGACTTTAACAACGTACTCGGAAATGGTTTTTCGAGTTCTTTGGAGATCATAAAACCACCATGGTTGGGAACTGTTATACATGGTTGGACAATGATTTATAGTCTGATAAAAAACCATTATCGTAGGTTTTATACAAAACGCGGTAAAGTTGCGGACGCAATTTGGTATTTTAAATGTACAGTTCTTGCAACTTTGTCTGCGCGGTATTATAGTTTTTTCAATTTCCGCGGTATTTAAGCAGCCTTGGTAACTTTTTTAATGTCCTCTTTTTTCTTCTGAAAGACACGTCAAATTTTCAAAAACATATTTTTGTTCATAACTCAGTTAGAGTTCTTACTTACAGGAAAAAGGATTTAGAGTTTAATTAAGGCGTTATCATTAAATGTCATTATTTTACGACCTTTAGTGAATGCAAGTGAAACCGAGGCGCACAGTTACACACAATAGTATACAACACATAGTACCGGAACGCTAAATCGCAGTTTGTCCCCCACCAGATCTGAACCCAGGACCTACGGTAGAGCGCACACTACGCCACGGAAATCGTAAAACGATGGAAAAATGCCTCATAATGATCAACCCATTCTCGGCTCACTACAGAGCGGTACTACGGGTCTCCTCTCAATATGAGGGTTTTGGCCATAGTCCACCACGCTGACCATGTGCGGATTGGCAGACTTCACACGCCTTTGAGAACATTATGGAGAACTCTCAGGCGTGCAAGTTTCCTCATGATGTTTTCCTTCACAGTTGAAGCAAGTAATAATTTAATTGCTTAAAAACACACATAACTCCGAAAAGTTATAGGTGCGTGCCCGGGTTCGAACCCTCGAACTCTGATTAGGAGGCTGACGTCCTAACCACTAGGCTATCACAGCTTAAGTTTTGTACTGAATATTTAAAAATATATTTACTACTATCTCTAGATAGGCGTATTGAAATAACATTATCTTTTCATAACATAATAAGAGGAAATCGAAAAACTCCCTGAGCAATATTCTTTCATAAGAAAATTCCTGCGTGGATCCATATTGCACAAATATCCAGAACTTTTCCGGTATGCCACGATACGCTGTAGAGGAAACTTCATTTGTGAAATACTTGGGTCTTTAAAAGGTAATAAAAATAGGAAATTTAATAAAAATCCGACAAATACGACGCGAGGAATTATGAAATCGCTTAGATTCTTCGGGTCACCTAAGGCAGCGATCTGCGGTAAATCTTGACGTTAAAATTTTTAGCAAACGCCGGAAGAATTCCCCCGGAATTTTTGGAGAACCTCGGCCTTTTTTATCTATTCTCTCCTGCATCGACTACGTACAAGCGACAATGGCATCCTGAAGGTAATTGCTGCCAGGCCTGACTGTCCCATACTGAACCACTGTATGGCGGTTGCTATTGGGCGGATAAAATAAAAATAACAAATATTGTATTTCTGATGATATTAATAACAATACTAACATAGTCAATAAGGATAAAATGTTACTAACTTACTAACAAATCTATGGATCTTACCGATTTAAATGAGAAATAAATAAATAAATAAAATTTTATACACTGTCCCCTGATGGTAAGTTATGATGCAGTCTAAGATGGATTGTTAGGGGTATGGTAGAAACCAATGAGGAGTATGGACTCCTAATTGGTTTCTATGCGACATCGCTTGGTGACATGTCTTTGTCGGTAAGGTAGTAACTAGCCACGGCCGAAGCCTCCCACCAAACCAGACTCGAGCAGAAATCGAACCCAGGACTTCAACTTTATAATGTGACAGCGCACGCGCTGTGCCACTGAGATTGCCTAAGGCCTTTGCTAGTTACTAAATTACTGACAAAGACTGGCCGCTTAGCGATTTAGCGTTCATGTGCAATGGTCGCGTAGAAACCATTTTTTTTATCCACTACAAGCCCTTAACGGCAATCTCACCTGATGGTAAGTGATGATGCAGTCTATGATGGTAGCGGGCTAACCTTTTAGGGGTATGGTAAAGTCATACTCTTAATTGGTTTCTACACGACATCGTGCCGGAACGCTAAATCGCTTGGCAACACGCCTTTGTCGGAAGGGTGGTAACTAGCCACGGCCGCAGCCTCCCACCAGACCAGATTCGAGCCGGGAATCGAACCCAGGACCTCCAACTTTATAATGCAACAGCGCGCGCACTGCGCCACGGAGGTCGTCAAATAAGTTTATGTTTGACTGCCATACCCTTAACAGGTTAACCTGCTTGCAATAAAGTTAAAATTTCACTTGCATCAACGGTGAAGGAAAACATCGTGAGGAAACCTGCACGCCTGAGAGTTCTCCATAATGTTCTCAAAGGCGTGTGAAGTCTACCAATCCGCACATGGCCAATGTAGTGGACTATGACCAAACCCTTCTCATATTGAGAGGAGACCCGTGCTCTGTAGTGAGCTGGTAATGGGTTGATCATGATGATCATGATGAAGCAAAAAAAAAGTGTTTTTCTATTATCAATTCGGGGCAGTTAGAATACCACCCCTGATACAATGAATTATCTTAATTAAGTGTTGAATATACGATGTTTTCAAAAATAGTGGACCGTATTTATGTTTGTATACATTTTTAAAACTGACCGCACAACGAGTTTGCAACTATGGCGACCAACGCGCGACAACTCGAACCCTAGAGATCTATGCCCGAAGATATAGAGATCCCTGAGGCCCGGAATTTATTATCGCAGTTTGCAAATAATTCCAGAGAGTTGGGAACAAAATAATTTAACTTGAGGGTTGAGGGTCATCCAGAAATGACGTGAATTGTTTATTAATTACGTTTTTGATGCTAAATTTGTGCGAATTTTGATGTATACGCACACAGATACTCCAAATATTGTTAAACTCGGTAGATAAATTTGTTGTGCCATGAGTCACCAGATGAAAAACCATAGGATCTTATTTGGAATGAGCCCAACATAACCACTGCGCATTTCCGTGATGCGGAATCATTCATTAGGATTTCTTCACGAAAAAAAATAAACATTTGGTTTAATCTGAAAGTCCTCGCATCCATGTAGGGCAAGAGTTCTCATTCAAAACATTTTTTTATAGACCACTAGTTAGCCCTTGACGGCGTCTAAGATGGTAACGCGCTATCCTGTTAGGGGTATGGTACACCCATACTCCTAATTGGTTTCCACACGATATCGTGCCGGATGCAAAACATCTAAAAATCCCAAAGGGTATCTATTATAAATATACCTTTTCATCCAAACTAAAGGAAATTAAATTTAAATTCACAATTCAGTTGGTTTACATCCACGTCCATAAAAAAATGTAATCACGAGCAATTAAAGTACTAAAGTAAGTAAGTAAAATTCCAACTCCAGAACTACATTTGATGAATAAATAAGAACTTATTTCCAACAGTGAACAGAATATAAATAGAAACTTACCCAAGAAACTCAGCAGTAAATATGTACAGAGCTTCATCTTTCGAAGTTTCCTGAAAAGAAAAATACTTTTTAATTCGGTTTACTTCGAAAAGTTATGTAGCAAACTACACGATATTTTGTTTTGTAATTTTTTGGCCAAAGTAGTTAGGTATATGCGTTGAATCGTATTCATTAGTATGGATGGTAATTTTAATTTTCTTTAAAACTATTTCTTAGTTACATATAGAGAAAGTACATACACAAAGTTTAAATAGCTAGGCACCACACGTATTATTAATGACATTGTTTATTACAAATTAACCTCAACATCCTTACACACAATAAGTTAGTTATTTTTTTTCTACAATAGAAATTCCCTAGAAATAATTTATATGGTAAAACAACGTTTACCGCGTCAACTATTAATATTATAAAATTGAAAGTAACTATTAATCTGTTACTTTTTCACGCGTAAACTGCTAAAGGGATTTGTTGTATCAAATTTGGCAATGTGACAGATTGCATAGAAGGCCCACATAAACTAAATTAACGCGGAGTAGTTAAGGGCGCTGGAAAATAGCTCCTAATAAATATTTATATTTCGAAACAAACTCTGTTTGCCATACTTAAACTGTTTAGGGAAATTACAATAAAATTTAACGAGAAAATAGGATACTTTTTATTCCGCAAAATCAGAGAGTTTTCACGGCATTTTACATTTAAGCGGATATCTCGTAGAGGAATAAAGTAAATGGTTTTCAAGTCAAATTTTTCCATTCTCCTCCTCCCCATTTTCTTTCCGCAGCTACGCCCCGTGTTTTCCCCCGCGTATTTTCCGTTCCCGTGGGAACAAGGAAACTATAATAAAATTTAGCCTATGTTACTCGCTATATCATGTAGCTATCCATTGGTGAAAGAATTTTACAATCGGTTTAGTAATATATGCGAGAAAGCGTAACAAACAAAAAGTCACAATAGCAATTATTATAATATCAGTTAGTATGCACCGGAATTGTCTAGTTACTGGTGATTAAAAGTACAGATAGATAGATAGATAGAACAGACACGGAGGTACTAGTCAGACTGATGATGTATGAAAACCTGTATAAGGAGTTTTTTTTTTTATACACTACAAGTTAGCTCTTGACGGCTATCACACCTGGTGATAAGTGATGATGCAGTCTAGGATGGTAGCGGGCTAACCTGTTAGGGGTATGGTAAACCCACACTCCTATCTGGTTTCTACGAGACATCGTGCCGGAATACTAAATCGCTCTGCGACATGTCTTTGTCGGTAGGGTGGTAACTAACCACGGCCGAAGCCTCTCACCAGACAAAAAAGTAAAACATTTTGAGCGTAGAATATGCACTGTATTACATTTTTCCAAATTTCATTATAACGAACTGGCTTTAACAACAACATGGTACCCAGTACTTTAATATTTTAAACTAGCTGACGCCCGCCACTTCGTCTGCTTTGATTTAGTGTGTTTGATTGTCTTTCAATCACGAAGCAATAGATTACTAACCCGTATCACTTGAAATAATTAGAGATTAGCCGGAACAAACAGACAGACAGACAGACGGACAAAAATTGAAAAAAATGATATTTTGGTGTATGGACCGTATACATATTCATATGCATGTAGTAAAAAACGGTTATTTCAATATTACAAACACACACTCCAATTTTATTTATTTGTATAGATTATTTGAAGAAGAGACATTTTCGTTAAAATCAATAGTACCTACCTAGTCTGCAAACCCAATGTCATTAAAGTTAATATGGCCGCAACGACGCATGGCAGCATATGCTCATGACGATATGAATTGATATTATAAAGACGATTAATTCAATTTAGAACCGAGCATTAACTATTTTACGACTAATTAGAAATTTCGCTTTGGAATTCATGCTATTCTAGTTATTCTAGTCTTGTCTAGGCTAGTTAACGACTTCCGTGACCTCCGTGGCGCAGTGCGTGCGCTGTCGCATTAAAATGTTGGAGGTCCTGGGTTCGATTCCCGGCTCGAGTCTGGTCTGGTGGGAGGCTTCGGCCGTGGCTAGTTACCACCCTACCGACAAAGACGTGTCGCAAAACGATTTAGCGTTCCGGCACGATGTCGCGTAGAAACCCATTAAGTGTATGGGTTTACCATACCCCTAACAGGTTAGCCCGCTACCATCCTAGACTGCATCATTACCTACCACCAGGTGAGATAGCCGTCAAGGGCTAATTTGTAGTGTATAAAAAAAAAAGTAAGTTTATTCTAGTTAAATAGATTCATGAAAGTCCTATTGTTTGACTTACTTTTCTGTTTGAACATATCTCTCGGACGACCTCTGGCGCACTGGTGGTGTCAAGCTGAGATCTATAGAGCGTAGTTTGACAGATTTATGTCAGATACATAACTGTGTCTCGTCTTAACTGTAACTTGAGACAGAGGTATGGCTAAGCGTCTTTTGTAGATCTCGAACTCAGAGTTGTGTTATTTATCACGATCAACCCATTGCCGGCTCACTACAGAGCACGGGTCTCATCTCAATATGAGAAAATTTTGGCCATAGTCCACCACGCTGGTCATGATAATTGGCTGACTTCACATACCTTTGAGAACATTATAGAGAACTCTCCGGCGTATCGGTTTCCTCGCGATGTTTTCGTTCACCATTGAAGCGAGTGATATTTTAGCTTAAAACGCACATAACTCCTAAAGTTAGAGGTGTGTATCTAAGATCGAGCCTATCTTTTTATATTTAAGGTATTATTATAAGGGTGTTTTTTATTTTGATTTGACTCAAGATACCCAATTTGCAAACTTAACATATCTTAACTCTCCTCTGCTCTTGGTTGGTTAATATTATATATTACTAGCTGACCCGGCAAACGTTGTTTTGCCATATAAATTATTTCTAGGGAATTTGTAATGAAGAAAACTTTTTTTTGTTTAAAACCTAAAAAAACTTGTTAGGGGTGGACAACCCTTATCACTTAGGGGTTTGAAAGATATAAAGTAGCCGATTCTCAGAATTACTGAATATGCATAAAAAAATTACAAGGATCAGTCGAGTCATTTCGGAGGAGTATGGGAACGAACATCGTGACCCAAGAATTTTATATATTAGATCTATATTAGGTGCATACCTGAAATCGAACCCCCGACCCCTTATTAGGAGGCGGACATCATAACCACTAGGCTATCAAAGCTTATATTATATATTGTGTTATTTATTAAAACCTTTAAATCAGTCTGCGCATTGATCTATCACTGCGAGAAATTATAACAAATCTTTTCCTAGCATCCGAAATATTCATATAATAAGAAATGCTACAGAAGATGTAAGCCAAGCACAGTTTCTCGGCTCAGTTATGTTATATTCAACATCGTTAATATTAATTTGTCGATGTCGGGGGCAGCATATGTCGGCAATGTCCGGGCTACCATGCATCAGTTTTATATGTTGTGATTATTCATGTACCAGCATGTTACTGTGTTATCGGGTCAGTATTGGAAATATATATATTTATACACTTACAAGTTAACCCTTGACAGCTATCTCACCTGATGGAAAGTGATGATGCTGACTAATATGGTAGCCGGTTAACCTGCTACGGTATGGTAAACTCATAATCACTTGGCGACACGTCTTTTCGGTAGGGTGGTAACTAGCCACGGCTGAAGCCTCCCACCAGACCAGACTCGACCCGGGAATCGAACCCAGGACCTCCAACTTAGTGATGCGACAGCACACGCACTGCGCCACAGAGGTCATCAAATATATAAAAATACAGCAATGATCAAACTGCTATTTCGTTCGGATTTCGAATCAGGCTAAAAAATTGTTGGATGTTGTGTTTGTTTATCCTTAAATAATCTGTATATATTGCTATAGGAACTATTTACTTAGTGAAGTTTTATTTTTATATTCTCAAACCAACCTTGGTGAGGGAAATTGCTTCGGTGTATTGAAATTTGTATCCCGTGCAGATTTGCATGGTTTTCGCGTCTTATGTATTTATTTATTATTGACTATGTGAGATGGTGATAACAAAAAAAAACCGGCAAAATTTTTTGGGCTTTTTCTTAGACCTCACCGCGATTGTACAACCATCACCTCATAAATTAAAATAATGAGAAATATATGATATGTGAATGCTTCATAGATGCCTGGAATAGTAATTTACATGAAAAAAGTTTTTTTTTTTTAATTTTATGATGTATTCTTATTTATGGCTGTTCGTTCTTATTAAGTGTATCATGAAATTTTGTAAAGAAATGCGTCGGCTCAAGAGAAAAACTAAAGAATCAAAACCTTTCTTCTAAAAAGTAATTCATATTCGGGGTATTGTAATTTTCGTCTTCAATATTTAGAGGCATCTGGGGTTAAAATGCGTATATTTTAACAATGTACCTCTGAAACTACTGTTACATATCATCATCATTATCAAACTATTGTTAGTATTCTACTCTCAGAGAAGAGCTTTGCCGTAGTCTACCACGCTGTCCAAGTTTGGATTGATTTTGTGAAGTCTTCACACGCCTTTGAGAACTTTATGGACAATTCTCAGGCGTGTAGGTTTTCTCACGATGTTTGCTTTCACCGTTAAAGCAAGTAATAATTTAAAATTGCTTAAAAAATACGCGTATATCTGTTACAAAAACTTGCTATATTTGAAAAAATAGCTTGCATGTTTGTAAATTTCTTATGTATCGCAAGGAAATTTGGCGGTCGAGTGCACAAGTGTTCCCGTGACCCAGCCACCAGGCGACGCGAAGGAGCATCGCTGGGTTTTAGTGGGTATTCTGGTCGCCAGTCTGGGAGTCCCACATACCCCGTCGGAAGCGGCGCAGTCTTGCCTGCATCGCTTCCGGAGGGGATGCGTAAACGCATTTCCCAGCGGAAAAAAAAAGGAAATTTGGCGTTTTCTTTCTTACTAGAGACTAGAATAGGTTTCAAAGAGTTTCTGCGCTGATGAACTCGTGGACAATCGCTATTATGCATAAATAAACAACCCAACTTATATTATAATAAGAACGCGGAAGACTATTCAAGCCCTCATGTATAATTGAATCGCAAACGACGAAATGAAAGATTTAAATGTCTCAATACTTTTTTATTCATTTTCATTTTCAATATTAACTCGTGTTTCCATTATTAATTCAAGAGACTGCAGAATTGAAAGTAGTTCAACTCCAATATAGTTCATTCATTCGTTCTAGTTTTAAGAACCGGGAACTCCCTGCAGGCTATCTATGAGTTTCGATCAATACTATGAAAAATGTCTATAGAAATTGTTATACTGAGAACAAAGGAAACAAACCTCGAGAATTCCAGGTTTGGGCCAAAAAGGTGGCAGAAAAACAAATATACCAAAAACAAAATTTTGATTTAACAAAATTTTATCAAAATCACAAAAACAATCTCAATTTACGTACATGAATTTATATAATCACAGTGCCTCAAACAGAAAACAGTTTAATTTAAAACGGCCTTCGTCGCGCAGCGTGCGCGCTGTCGCATTATAAAGTTGAAGTTCCTGGGTTCGATTCCCGGCTCGAGTCTGGTGTAATGGGAGGCTTTGGCCGTGGCTAGTTACCACCCTACTGACAAAGACCTGTCGCCAAGCGATTAAGCGTTCCGGCACGATGTCGCGTAGAAACCAATTAGTGAGTGTGGGTTTATCATTCCCCTAACAGGTTAGCCCGCTACCATTCTAGACTGCATTATCATTTACCATCAGGTGAGATTGGCGTTAAGGGCTAACTTATAGTAAATAAATAAAAAATAATAAAATCTGCTCTTCTTCTACAAACAGCACCTTGTTCCATTACGGTCTTCTTTCAGGTCTCCAAAAGACTGAGACAAAAAGGGACTTTGCACAGAGACAATATCGTAACCAATAAAGTTAATCCGAGGTGCGATTAATGCTAATTGAAAACTTTAACTATACTGATAACTAAGATTATTAATGTTATAAAACCTACAAGGTTACACTTCCCAACTTTATTAAACTAATTTAGACCTAATGGAATAAGCATCCATATATTTACGTGATTAATATCGTATTATTACAATTTGTTACTTTTCCCAATTTAGGTTATCCCAACGGACAAAGAACTGTATTATTATTTTGTGGCTAAGCATCGTGTTACGTTGAAAGAAAATTAATTAAGGGAGCGTATAAATCAACATACTTACTATAAGTAAAATCTGCGAAAATACTATAAGTATTAAGACGTATTCTTATTAATGCATAAGAATCATCGTAGCGATTAGAAATCATGTTAGAATCATGAAATATTTTGCATAGATTTAAGGTTTTTTTTTATAATGGCAAACTGCGAGAATATGTTATATATTATATAAAAAAACTCGAACATCAAAACAGCTCAAGGGATAAATGGTTGGCGTAAAAAATTACTTACGCTATTTTATGATTCTCTTGGGGTAAACTGGAGTTTTACGATCGGAATTGCCTTGAAGTTACAATCTTAGCGGAAAAGCTTAACAAAGTTTACAAATTCTTGCAAGTCTGTGTAATGTTTAACATTATTCCTCGACCTTGCATTACGCCTATGAATTTTCCCCTCCAACCCGGGATTTGATTTACTACTATTTATTTTTCTAAACTTCAATTAAAATTAAACACGACCGTCTTAATTCTCAGTGGCTTAAAGATTTTATCGTTGAACTATTGATATAGTAACAATTCATGGCATTTTTAAATACAAATCGTATACTCTAACAGTCAAAAATATTTCAATCCTTTAGACATATTATTACTTCGACCCCTTACTTATTGCGCTGTAGGAACCTTTATCAAAATTCTGTATGTAAATTTCTGTAATGTACCACTATAACACCCTACAATTATATATTCTGATAACAAAATTAACAGTATGTACAAAAACATTTTTTATGGAAATTTACTCAACAAAAAGGTTTTTAGTGCGCAGTTGAGATGCAAATAAAAAGAGATTAAAAACACAAGACCCAGGCCGAGTCAGCTTTCATACGATATTTTTTTTTTTGAAGCTGTGATAGCCTAGTGGTTAGGGCGTCAGCCTCCTAATCAGAGGTCGGCGGTTCGAATCCGGGCACGCACCTTTAACTTTTCGGAGTTATGTGCTTTTTAAGAAAAAAATTAAAATATCACTTGTTCAACGGTGAAGGAAAACATTGTGAGGTAACCTGAACGTCTCAGAGTTCTTCATAATGTTCTCAAAGACGTGTGTAGTCTGCCAATCCGCTCATGGCATGGCAGACTACACACGTGGCGTGGTCGACTATGGCAAAACCCTTCTCATATTGAGAGAAGACCCGTGCTCTGTAGTGAGCCGGTAATGGGTTGTTCATGATGATGATGATATATATTTTTTATTCATCTGCAATCAGTTTATCAGACTATAAATAGTTGAGTTGAAGCATCAGAACGTTTGGGGGAACTTAGAACCAGTGCCCTAGAACCCCTTAATAATGAAGCTCATCGACTCTTTTGAGTCTCTTGATAGAGGGAGGCAGTAGCAGCGCGTGTGACAGTAGATTAGATGCGATGTCAGGCGATCCCTATAGGTAGCTGTAAAGCGTTTTGCTTCGTCTGTGATAGTTGGAATTTCCAGGTACTCGTCGATTTCTGAATTGCGGGCGAAATAAGGAATAAATAGTCAATAGATGTAACAATAATTGAACATATTTCAATAACACCTGTCGAAACGCTGCACATAAATCTTTGCTACGACACGCTATGATTTACAGTAGAGAGCAACACCGCCTTTGTGTATCTCTTTGAAGGATTTACTGACCTCGCTGGAATCGCCGTGCTTGCCAGTACCAGAATTATTGCTATTTAATATTTATAGGGATCACATTCAGATTTACTGTTGCAATATCGCAAACATTTGTAATATAAAAACCCCTCATAATAGATAAATAAGAATAATCTAAATCTAGTAGCCTTTAAAGTCATGTTAAATGTATTTTTTTTACATATGATTCTGTTGGTGGCTTGAGAATATTATGAGATGTGGACTTTATAATATATGTCGGCGCGAAGGAGTAATTAACTTCATTCAGCGGCGCCAAGAAAATCAAGAATCCAATAATTACCCACATTTGAACTCTTTAAAACACCAATTAATTATTTCTTTCTTAATCAGTGTATTTAGAAGGTACCAATCAATTTTGTGTAAGCATGCTTTGCTATAAATAAAGGCGGTTGTTGCCTTTCGTGGCATTCTCGCTCGAGACTTCAGACCGTTCGGACCTCTTAATAATGGTCGCAATAAAAGTGTAATCCCGCAAGTGGTGTTTTTAATTATTATGAGCAAAAGTAAACAAAAGCGTGACGTCAGCAATGCTGACGTCACTCTTACTAAAAAACAACTCTGACGCCCTTAACTCGTCATATACAATTGCTGTCACCTAAGCTTTTATTACTTATGTGGATGGACTTTTCTGGTGTAAGCTTAAAAACATTTTAAACAGCACCATGGAGAATTGCCTCGTTTTGAAGATTATAAGAAATGAAGTGTATCCCCAACGCATGTCACATTACTATTACAAATGCGAAAGTTTTCATTTAATTGTGTTTGTGTGTTTGTTACACCGGAACTACTGAATCATTTGGCTAACTATTGAAAGAAAAATCCAGAATGGTACCCGCGTTATTTGATCAAACGGAATTTTACGTAGATGAGCTATAATTCAGGCATCAGCTAGTTCTTAATGAAACTTGAACAGTAACTACCATAAAAAAATATTACATGGATTAAAAAAAAACCCGAAAGCTATGCTGATGGAGAATATTCATGATATTGAACTATGGTGTTTCTCTTAAGCACAGAACTCCATTTCCTATTAGCCTTTTATACGTCGTCTGTGATAGTGTTTTAAAATTCTATACATATGCCTACCAACTTTCAACTTGAAATGTAAATTAGATTTATCAAAAACATCTGCTACTAGAGAGAGGGACAGAAAGACAGACGATAAACTATATAAAACCTGGAATATGCGTACATACGTAAAAAATCGTGAGGTTTTAATATAGGATCATTTCATACTTTATTACCAAGGTAACGTACTGAGGTGAGAAACCTCGTATTTATTTTAATACCACACCCACTGTAATAAATTACGTCGTCAACTTTAATCATTTTCACGTAATTCATGAATGTCGAGATTGCGTAATCATTTTATAAGAAGCGGTTTTAAGGCTTCGCCAACGTAGCGCAGGTGTACCTGTTACCTTACCTTAGGACCTTCTCACACTATATTGACTCAACACCGATTTAACGCACATTTCGCTTCAAAGAACTTCCTGCGTCAAATTTGGCGTCTACTAGACGGCTGACCCGGCGTTTACTAGTCGACAATTAATAGACAAAGCGTC
Organism: Lasiommata megera; assembly: GCA_928268935.1. Taxonomy (NCBI): domain Eukaryota; kingdom Metazoa; phylum Arthropoda; class Insecta; order Lepidoptera; family Nymphalidae; genus Lasiommata; species Lasiommata megera. Next base: position 11,493,269 of record OV743326.1, read on the forward strand.
GTAAACAAGTTTTTAACAATCACCGAATACATATAGGCCTATTATAGGTATAATAATCAAAGCGCTATCGTTGTTTGATCTCCATTTAGAACAGTCGTGTTGAAATGCCCCGTATAAGTGATACCTGCGAATCGTACGTACTTGCAGTCAACGTGTTGGTGACCCAGGCTCCAGTGATAAGTGGTTTTAGGTGATTGGAAGTATATAAGCGCATTCAACTAATCACAAACAACTTTAACAAAAAAAAAATAACAAATGTTAATGAACTTCCACCGCGTAGAATAAGGATTTTTTTTAATACTGGAGATTATCATCGTTGATTCGAGTTAATCAAAGTGACTCTGGTGCTTTGATGGAGGGCGTCCGTCATTCACAATTCCTAACCAAAATAATGAATAATATCATGAAACACAATGAAACAAATCGTCCATTTACAGTTTAAATTTAATATAGATATAGATTTACTATATTACATAATATAAAGCTGTAACACTACAAACAAAATTCACTTGACTTGCCAAGTTAAAACTAGATGGCGCTGACTGTATGTTGGCAAAATGTATATCGAGCTAGGGAGATCGCCACAAACTAGCGTAGTATGATCATGATCCACATTCAGTTGTCGGAGTTAATTCCGATTGAATCCAGCTACGACCCACATCTCACTTGACTTACGAGACTGCAGTGCTTCAGCGAGCGCTTTCCGATTGTGGAGACACTCGCCGGACTCTGTCGTTCTCTCCATTGTCGTGCTTCCGACATTTTCTTCCACTGCGTGGGACGTTGGTTAGGGACTCGACTCGCTAAGTTGGTGAAGATCCCGACTCCCGTGGCCCCATCCATCTGGTAGGAACCGCTTTTCGCTACAACTGCAGGGTTGCTTCTCCTCGTTACAAGCGGCGACCAACGCGGGGCAGTGCTGGTCACCACTGTCTTACAACTGCTGGCTGCTTGTCCTCGTTACACTGACCTCTCAACGTGGGGCAGTGCCCGTTTCCACTGTCATCGTACAAAGCTAAAATTTCAATCATTTAATCTGCGTCAAGTCGATGTTGAGGCGACATGGTGTGCGAAGTCCTTAAACGAGGTGTTGCCGTTGCTAAGTTATTCAACTCATAACTAGGTCATAGGAAACCATGTGCGACTCGCGTTTGCTTAAGGCTGAGATTTTTAGATGATCTTGTTAGGAACCTGTTTCTTTGGGTTAGTTTTATATATATTTTATATACAAAAGTATACGTACATAGCTACAAATGCTCTTATTTAGTTGAGTGCTGATTACTCATGATGACACGGGTGTCCTTAAGTTTCGTATGTATTCATTTCGTGTTACATTATTTGTTGTATGTTTATTTGCTTAGAATTAAAATCATATAATCCTTCCCTTGATCTTCCATTGAATTTAAGCCCCCTGAAATCGATCGATCGAAAGCGACTAACTTTGTGTTTTTTTTTTTAATTGTTATATATAAGGGCTTCGCTATATACCCTACTTGTAAAAACTTAGATAAATACGCCAGTTACATTGAAACCTTTCTTCCCAAAATATCACTAAACTTCTAGCAATGTCACCGTGGCATCCATTATTATTGCTATTTTGCGTGGACCAACCACTCGCCACCGCTTTGGCGGGAACCAATAGCGTGGCGGCACGACATGATGACAACCAATTCAATACATTTTTTATTCTCTTTGTACGTATACAGATTAATAACATTTTAACCCTTACATACAACTTGTAAAATATATGTCACCATCATCATGATCTACCCATTACCGGCTCACTACAGAGCACAGGTCTCCTCTCAATATGAGAAGGGTTTGGCCATAGTCCACCACGCTGGCCATGTGCGGATTGGCAGACTTTACACGCCTTTGAGAAAATTATGGAGAACTCTCAGACGTGCAGGTTTCCTCACGATGTTTTCCTTCACCGTTGGAGAAAGCGATATTTTAATTTTTAAAAACGCACATAACTCCGAAAAGTTAGAGGTGCGTGCCCGTGCGGTGTCGAACCACCGACCTCTGATTAGGAGGCTGACGCCCTAACCACTAGGCTATCACTGCGTAAAATATAAGTCTTAATTAATAAATACATCACTCTAGTACATACTCGATCGTACGAAATACATTCGCACAGTGGGGACTTGTAAGAGTACCGTCAATGTAGTAATATTGGTGGGTGGAGGGTGGAACGTCTATTGGCGTGCCTTGGCGGTAAACTCGACCGGAAATGTGCGTTAATGTCCCTTCACAACTTGAATGACAACTTTTTTTATTTGTCTTTCTGCAAAGACTTTTAATAAGTTAAATTGTACAATAAAGTATATTTTCATTTAAGTTAATTTCAGGTTTAGATTGGAAGAAACTTTCTGATCTAAACAGAAATAAACCCATAAGACTTACAACCTTTTTTTATTTAAACGCGTTTTTTTATATATCTAATTATGACATCCGTCTATGTAACGATGGCAGATAAACTAATAAAACTGATAAAAGTTGAACTTTATTTAATTGTATAGAGTATAGATACAGATATAAATAAGATGCTTAAGCCCCGAGAGTCCAATAAAACGATAAAAAACATGTATTTTGATTTCGAAAAAAATCTTGTATTTTTGTTTCAGAAAACCCATGGCACCTTGTATCTTTTATTTAGGCGGAATAAATGCGACTTAATTAATAATATTAATTATTTATTTTTATCACCGCAGAATAGAAATCCTGTGCGGACGAGATAAGTTTGTAAACTTGATAAAAATTTGTATTAAGATTTTTAAACAATGAAAAAATTAAAGAGATAAAATTACTTTTTAATATATTACCTAAGTCAGTGTTCAGATAACGTATCTACAAGGATTACAATCCTATCGTCTTGGAGGTAAGTGGGTCAAAAGAATAGTAAATCAAAGGAGACAGCGATTGATATTATGCTGTTCATCTTTAACTCGTTATGGACGATCTAAAATAAATAATATAAAGGAATGGATAACGATCAGTACTATAATTAATTTTACATTATAATTTTTTTTACGTTAATTTTTTTTTTTTTTTTACACAAATATTACTCCCTTGAGGGTAGGAAAAATAATATTTTAAAGGTATTTTATTTGGGGTGCCAGGTCGGGTAACCTCCACGTGTGCCCGGGTGCTGTGGGTCCCTCTTGATTCGTCCGGGGGGAAGAGCAGCATTCGGGCCGGTGCACCCTGGTAACATCGGTTAACAATTTCTTTTGTGCGAGATTGTTAGCCGATGGCCAATGACCCGATGCGGAGGGGGTCTCCGCGCGTCCCTCTGACCAAGCTGAGGGCGCAGTGGATGACCCAGGGGGTGTATCACCCCGTGTGGTGGAAGGCCTGTCCAGGTATGGGACTGGCAGGCGGGAGTGAGCGGCAGGCTGCTGCTGGAGGTGACGAGGGTGACGACTGTGACTGGTCGTCCCCATTGGAAGTTTGCGGCCCGTCCAGGTATGGGACTGGCGGGCCGGGCCCGTCCAGGAATGGGACTGGTGGGCCGGGGTGGACGGCGAGCGTTCGCTGCGCTTGCCGTCGGCGATGGAAGGCCAGGAGCAAGAGAGTGTTCTTCTTCCACCTCTCTTGCTCCTGCGCCTTCGGAGGACTTGTGGACGATGGAAACGGGGCCGTCCATCGCTCACAGTACGGTCCTCAAGTTGGCTGGTGTGCTGTTGTTCTGGCACACCTCTAACAGGCGAAACTGGGCACGTTGTGCCCAAGGAGGGTCTGCTGCGGCGGACACCCGCTGGTGGAGTTGCGGTTGTATGCGAAAGCCTTCCCGTGGCTCCACCATACAGCGGTGAGTAGGAACACGTGGGGGTTTTAGTCAGTAGGAGTCTGACATAACCTCTGTGCCTCCCCGTGGCGCAGAGGTATCCATGAGGATTTACCCACGAAAAAAAAAAAAAAAAAAAAGGTATTTTATTTCCAACTTTTCAACCTGAAAATAATAAAAATATAGTATTGTTTCATTTATTCACAATTTTAGTGCAGATTTAACTTCAAATACACTCGATTTTAATACAATATCTAATCCCTACTTTTACTGTATCTACCCTGTACTAAAAAGGTCAATGTGATTTTGAAAGTAGGGGACAATCCGCAAGTTTATCTGTGTATCGTATATATTTTGATATGCATAAATAAATAGATTACCAAAAAGATATATTTAATTAAAGCACCCAATACACGGAAATCATCACGCGTATAGGTAAGTATAAGTACTTTACTGAATATAAATAAGTAATAATAGTTTAAAAAACTAAAAAAACACGCTACTGCACGCATGCGTAGTTCGCGCACTAGCTCTGTCTCTCTTACTCGCATGCAAAGGATGCGGAAAGAAATTAATTAATCCTGGCGAATCTAATTAGGATAATCGGATATTTTGATCGGATTATTGCATTGTCATCGACCTTTGACAGGTGTGCAAAGTTTGAATCAAATCTGATCGTTCAAAGTAGGGCAAAATCGAGCTCAAAGGAGTCGGTTACAAACAAACAAACAAACATACATACATACAGGTGAAGCTAATAAAAGCGTGTTAAAATAGATATAGCTGTGAAAAGATAATAATACACTGTAAAAGATAAAGCTGTGATAGCCTAGAGGTTAGGACGTCCGACGCCTAATCAGAGTTCAGAGTTAAGTGCGTTTTTAAGCAATTAAAACACCACTTCATCACCTGTATGCATGATTGTTCTACATAAGGTTCTCAAAGGCGTGTGAAGTATGCCAATCCGTACATGGCCAGCATAGTGGACTATGGCCAAAATCTTCTCATATTAGAAGGAGAATAATTCTCTGTAGTGCCATATTGACAATGATGGCGAAAAAGTGCCGATAAAAACATTGTAACCCTAGGAAAATTACTATGTACATTTATGGGATAATTCACGGAAATGTCGAAAAATTCGGGAAAACAAAACTACCCGCAGACGTAGTCATAAATAACATCCAGTTGAATACAAAAATAAACAAAGTTCTCTTTTCCTTATGATTACGGCCGGGCTATCGGAAACCACTTACTTCTGTTTTATTCACCAGACTTTTTCGGTTCGGCAAATAATTGGTAATAGCATTGGACCGGTTGAGTCGCCTTATACTCTTTCATAGCCTGTAGTAATCACCCATAAAAGCCAACGAGAGCTATCGATATTGGTATGTCTGATGGACAATGAACGTGGGACGATTTTGTAGCCTAATGCGATTTGGGTACGTAGCACCGAGGCGGCTATTGTCTCATTAATATCCATTAATATCCGGCCATGTGTGCTAATGCGAACGATGCCTATAATTTAGCATTAAAAAATGGAACAGTTATTTGGTAACAATATCTGTACATTTAATAGGGTATTTTTGTTGTATACACTACAAGTTAGCCCTTGACGGCACACTCGCCTGATGGTAAGTGATGATGCAGTCTAAAATGGTAGCGGGCTAACCTGTTAGTAAATCCACACTTCTGATTGGTATCTACGCGACATCGTGCGAAAAAATGTATCAACGATTTATATCTGCACATATATATATTTATATATATTTAATAGGGTTTAACATATTGTGTCTTGTGTTTTCTAAAGATTGATGACAAAGATGTGTTATTTAGACACAAAAAAATTGCATTGGAGAAGCGTTGTGTGACCATGTTCTGAAACCATCTCTCCTGACAGAACGAAGGTAGGGTATTAATCAGCTGACGATGTTGATGATGATTTGAATTCAAATGTACGAAATTCTTATTCAACAATGTTATGTAATTTCGGAGTCATGTGCGTTTTTAAGCAATCAAAATATCACTTGCTTAAGAAAAACATGCGTGCCTAAGAGTTCTCCATAATGTTCTCAAAGGCATGTGAAGTCTGCCAATCTGCACATGGGCAGCGTGGTGGACTATGGCCAAACCCTTCTCATATTGAAAGAAGACCCGTGCTCTGCAGAGAGCTGGCAATGGGTTGATCATGATCATGATGATGAATGCAATAATTGTACCTTACCAATCACCTCTACCCATACACCCAAATTTAATACAGAGTAAAAAGATAATTTAACCCTTTCTGATGATCAAATAGAACAGCCAGTCTACAATGAAGAAATTTAATTAGAAACTTGAGTTAGTTTAGAAATAGAACCTCGCATAAAAATGTAGCGCTCTAAAGCAATAAGTTACAACTACATAGCATTTCCTTTGTTTAGCATAAGCATTTTAGTTTGCAACGCAGTGTTCTGAATAATCAAGAATTCAAGACAATGCAGCTTTCGCCCACCGGAGTAGCGCAAGGCCGAACTTTAAAAGGTAGTTTAATATTTAAAAGTTATCTAACACCTCGCTGTATCATCAAGATTCATGCGAAAATACACCTTATTGACTGTATAAGCAAATATTTCAGGTTGCTGTTTTTCTACTACTGTCTTCTAAGCGAACTGCCTAGTTCGCTCGTTGGTTATCATATTCTTGGGATCACGAGGTTATGCATTTTTATTTTTAAACCAAATCGCTTACAGGTCACCTAATGTTAAGTGATAACCGTCGCTGACATACATCTGAAGTAGCAGGAAAGCCAGCGATGAGTTGCCTGTTAAACACATCCGGTTTCTACTCGGTATCATATCCGGAGCGCTTATTCGCTTCGAGGTATGTCTTTCAGACCAGAGTCGAGCTGGGAATGGAACCCAACACCTTCCACTTTATAATACACCGGCGCACACGCTGCGCTAAGGAGGTATTTTCTTATCCACTGCAAGTTAGCTCTTGTCGGTAAATGCACATGATGGTAAGTGATGATGCAGTCTAAGATGGTAGCGGGCTAACTCGTTAGGGGTATGGTAAATCCACATCCCTAATTGGTTATTACACGACATCGTGCCGGAACGCTAAATCTCTTAGCGACACGTCTTTGGCGGTAGGGTGGTAACTAGCCATGGCCGAAGCCTCCCAGACAGACAGACCAGACCACATAATGCGAACTCCAAATAGGAATTACTCAAACTCATAATGCAAGGCAAAATAAAGGGCAAACGAAGACCTGGCCGAAGACGAACATCCTGGCTCAAGAACCTTCGCCAGTGGTTTAATATGAGCTCAAGATCATTGTTTAGGGCCGTAGTGAACAAGATCCAATTAGCCTTAATGATTGCCAACCTCCAGTAAGAGATGGTACTAAAAGAAGAAGATCTTGCTATAAATAAAGAGATAGTTAACACCAGACCATCAGAACGGCTTATAGAAAATTAAAGCCAAGTGTGATACAACATACCTATATTGTACCAGTCGATGACATTATTTTAACAGTAGTCACCAATAAAAGCAATGCTCGAATTCCACATTGGTATATTAACTTTTACGTTCGTTGAACGTGATTTTTACGTCCGAAGTGTTAATCAAACAAACAAAAGTGCTCTTGCAGTTCGCAGTTCGAAATGGCGGGTACGTTGGAATTTGCGATTGAGGAGTGGAACGTACAAAACTCGTCGCCAATACATTAATTGCAACTCCGGACATGCGTACATGTTACTATTTTTTTAAACGGTTGTATTTGTTTGGGTCAAATTTTACAATTTCACATACAAATTTTTTGTAATGTGTTGACAGATTGATCTGAAATGATACACAAGTTTTCGTATTTAACCTATTCTTTATAAATGTAAATCCAATATGGCAACCAATAAAATGGCGGCAAGAACATTTTTCTCAAGTTAGATATCAAATTAGGAATTTGTCCAGTAAGAATACTGTACCTACATTATGTTGAAATATAATAAACTTTTGATTTATTGTTATTCACTCGCATAATTTATATTTTAAGTTATAAGATCGAAAAATAGTTGAAATGATATGGGGTCGCATGGTGGTTTTACAAATAAATAGAAGAAAAAGACAATATCAGGGAAAATAGTAGTTAATTCGGTTAGTTTTGTACTTAGTTACCTATTTCCTATATAATTAAATGGCGGTCGTACGAATTTTGTACGAAATAGAAGTTAATAAAAATAAAGCTTCTTTTTTTGTTCGACGACCTCCGTGGCGCAGTGCGTGCGCTGTCGCATAATAAACTTGGAGGTCCTGGATTCGATTCCTAACTCAAAATAAATAAGCTAGACCTCACTTTTTTATTTAAGATTTTTAATAATAGAATTAATTGTGCTTCTCTGTTACAAAGCTTCGGTTCAAAAGTTCCCATTAGGTACCCAAGAAAGCCTATTATTTTCCCCTTAACTATTCCTCGCCGGTATACTGTTGCTGGTTCAAACTCGCCTATACCGAGAATATGTCAACTATATAATAATGTTAATAATGTAGTGGACATACACAGTGGATCGCTGGCAAAATTCCGGAGGGCAATTGATTTAGCTTTAAGTGCATGATAGTTGTAGTTAGTAGTTTAAGTGCGTTTAGTTTGGTTTTATTAATTTTTTGTTATTGTTTTATTGTTAGATACCTTAGTATAACTAGGATAAGTTAATTTACATTACCTTTAATTGCATGCGGTGTTTGCCTGTAAGTGGCTAAACATTTTTGTGCTGTACCTCAGTGCAAGGTACTGAAACTTGTATAAATGTTTTGGCTGTTGGCGAACCAATTAAATAAAAATAAAAAAAAAATCTCGAGTCTGGTCTGATGGGAGACTTTGGCCGTGGCTAGTTACCACCCTTCCAACAAAGACGTGTCGCCAAGCGATTTAGCGTAGAAACAAATTAGGAATGTGGGTTCACCATACCCTTAACGGATTAGTCCGCTACCATCTAGACTGCATCATTACCAGCTGAGATAGCTGTCAAAGGCTAACTTATAGTATGTAAAAAAAGCTTTTTGTACCTACATAAAGCAATACGTATATGTTATACATATTTATGCTAGTAAATTCTTATTGTTTCTCAGAATTTTGTCGAAAATCAACTCTTTGGCTAATGGTTGAGACGTAATTAAGGATGGCAATATCAAATTATTACTTTGAGAAAGTGTAATTTTTGAACCCACGCATTTGTTCCATCTCAACGTGCCGCTATTATAAGGGGCGAGGCTTTGTGGATGACGACATTCCTTTAATGAGATAGATGAAAGTACTTCGTGATGGTCTGGAATGGAATAATTCCATTACCTAATATGTGAATACGACGAACTCCGTGGTCGCCGTGCATGCGTCGTCGCATTGTATGTTTGGAGGTCCTGGGTTCGATTCCCGGCTCTAGTCTGGTCTGGTGGAAGGCTTCGGCCATGGCTAGTTACCGACAAGGCGTGTCGCCAAGCTATTTAGCGTTCCGACACGATGTCCCGTAGAAACCAATTAGGAGCGCGGGTTTACCATACTCCTAACAGGTTAGCCCGCTACCATTCTATACAGCATCATCACTTACCACCAGGTGAGATAGCCGTCAAGGGCTAACTTGTAGTGAATAAAAAAAAATAGCAATGTTATAAAAATTCCAATCAATCATTTTATCACTCTTAATGCCAAATGATAGACCAGTCATCATTAACAACCAATTGACGGCTACTGCTGGACATAGATAGGTCTTTTGTAGGGAGTTCCAATGCTCACGGTCTTGGGCCGCTAGCTTCCAGCGGCTCCCTGCGACTCGTCTGATGTCGTCTGTCCACCTGGTTGGGGGTCGACCAACGCTACGTTTACCGGTGCGGCCATTCCAGATTATAGATAGACCAGTATTTACTAATAAATACAGTAACCGATGATAACGCTATTAAATAGCGGAGTGTTTCATTTAGGCATTCAATTAAATGTTGGAATTAAGTAGATATTGACTTGAGACTTTCTTCAGTGTTATTTGAGCTACTGTATGCAGTGATAGTATAAGTTCGAGATTGAAGTAGTTAAGAGTTGGAGTCACTTTGTTGAAGTCCAGGTGCATAGCAGGGCGTCTCGTCGCCCACGGCGTACAATATAACTAGGCCAGTACAGGGAGGAGACATATTTTCCTTCTTAAAGCAGTAAGGTGTCATGCGAGCTCCTCTATAAGAGAGGAAGGAGTGACAAAGTAGATTTACTTTATTTTTAGGTGGATTTGTTAGGAAAACCGTTTAAGTAGTCTTATAATAAAGATAGGAATCTAGTGTTATGCTAGTTCCCATTTTTATCTATACATACAAATAAATAAAATTTGAGTGTCTGTTTGTAATATTGAAATATCCGTTCAATTGAATGAATATGTATACGGTACATACACCAAAATAATATTTTTTACAATTTTTGTCTGTCTGTCTGTCTGTTTGTTCCGGCTAATCTCTGAAATGGACCGATTTTTACGGGACTTTTTTTGGCAGGTAAAAGTATACAACGGGTCCCCCGGGTGTCCAGTAAAACCTGCGAGAGGGACATGCCGTGGTGGTTTTTAGTTATACCCCCCTTCGGGGTGGGAGTCCAACATAACCTCCTTCCCGCCCAAGGGTACGGAGGTAGCTATAAAGATTAGGTAAGTGATGTAATAAGGAGTAACTTAGGCTACTTTTATTTTAGAAAAAGTCTTTTATTTTAGAAAAATAAAGTAATGTTGCTTCGTGATTGAAAGACAAAGAAACACACTAACTCAACGCAGACGAAGTCGCGGGCGTCAGCTAGTTTGAAATAAAAATGGAGTATTTCTGGTTTGAGAGCGTTCTCTATACCTTTGACTCTCTAAAAGTACTTGGGTTATTTTAGAAATAAATGATCATACATACGCCATATTTATATATATATATTTATTATATTTAACATGACATCGTCATCATGATCGACCCATTGCCGGCTCACTACAGTGCACGGGTCTCCTTTCAATGTGAGAAGAGTTTGGTTATAGTCAACCACGCTGGCCATGTGCGGATTGGCAGAATTAACACGCTTTAGAGAACATTATTGAGAACTCTCAGGCATGCTGGTGTCCCCACGAGATTTCCTTCAGCGTTGCAAGTGATACGCATATAACTCCGAAAATTTACAGATGCGTGCCCCGGGATCGAACCCCCACTCTGATTAGGAGGTGGACGTCTTAACCACTTGGCCATCACAGCTTAACATGAGATATGGGTATATATTATCACAAAATTATATAATAAAATGGCATAATAAGTGTGAACAAACGTTTGTATTACGTTTAATTTTTTTAATTAAAATATTGCATCTCAACTGCAACTAAATTTTTACTAATGCAAGATAACATGGTTTATCTTTATATACTGGATTTTGTTCCAAATAAATAAATGATTATTATTGCTGTGATATTCGTTACAGTGAATATTAAGTCGAAATCCTTACACATTGATCCTGTGACCAAAGCAATTGTATCGAGCGCTATCCCGAGGCAGCTATTGCCTCATTAATATCCGGTCGTATGTACACACAGTATTTGTAGTTCTGTCGTGATTCCAACACAGTCACGTACAGATCATTGCGTGTGGTTGAACACAAAACTGTTTATTACACTGGACGGGCATCTAAAATATGTAAATGAAATACAAATACGTATTTGGTATCTGTAATTCAATAACTCCCTAAAATGTAATTTGTAATTGATATTTTTAATACCGCACGCTGAGGTATTTTGTAATCAGTATTTCAAACGCTTCAAACGGCTTATAGGTACATTGTAACATAAATACTAACTAACTTCAACTTCATCAATTATATGACGGCAAACAGAGAGCAGCGCCATCTAGTTTTAGAATCATGTAGGACAGACAAGAGAGTGGCATCGCCCCCTCTCTTTACGCAACACTAAGTGACGTATGCAGGTTCTTATAAGACTCACAGCCGCGGGACGGCGCATTGCATTCATTGCATTCGGTCGGTTCGGACCGGTGGTCGAGACGCGGTAGTGCATAGTCGTACTTGATTGAGCGTATAGTCTGCTCCTTATAAATTACCATACTTATAATTGTAATTCTGTTCTACCAAAAGTAACTAGTCTCTTTGCCCGAACCTACCCACGTCTACCCAAATTATCGACGAAGACACGCACCCGCCGCGTAGTCATCCTATATATATATTTTTTATTTACTATGTGAGATACTGATAACAAAAAATAAACACCGGCTAAGTTTATAGTGGGTTTCTTCTTCGACCTGGGTGCGTTAGGAACCCTCCTAGCTTTAGTTTTTTAGTTGACGTGTGTAGTTATCACCATCACCTCACGAAGTCAAATGGTGAAAAATATATTATGTTGTATATGAACGCTTCACAAGGTTAATAGGTTTACATGAATAAAGCTATTTTTATTTGAATACATTTTGCGATATTATAAAGAATTACTTAACGATAAAAGCAAAAGAGCTTACCATTCTTGAACGCTATCCAAATACAAAAAAAAAGAGTTTATAGAGTAACACTAAGTTAGTGCTTATAAGAACCTACATAATGGTAGATTTCTGGTAGATTTAGTTGATTTTTTGAAGCCTAAACTTGATTTATTCTAATTATATATTCTAAAAATCTAATAAGTAATTTTTATATTCAAATACTTTTTGTATTTTGTATTTTAAATACATCCATTTTTCCCCAGCTCTGGCCATATCAATGACATTAAAAACTAACACCCAAACTCAAAAAACTTTATTCTATTCGATCTATCACAGACATTAAAGAAAGCGTTCAAAGTATATATTATCTTAAAATATGTTGCGATAACAGTCTTAATATGTTAACTATAAACAAGAGGCTCACAAAAACATTAATACTCCTCGATTTCGAGAGAGAAGTCACTCGAATCAGAGTACATAGCTTTGGTGTTGACAGCTAGTTCTAGTGAATCTGATGGTCATCGAAACTCCATTTCAAACCGTTTAAACTTTAAACTATTACTATTGCTTTGACCCAGTCAACTTCGTAGCGTATTAATTCGATTGTCACTTTCCATACGCAATTCAAAATTACGTATGAAAAGATACAATCACACATTAAAATTGTTTTTTATTTAATTATCAGTAACCAACCCTGTATAAATGTAAATTAAAGAAAACAGTAAAATATAAAGGTATATTCAAATCTGTCGAGCATTTAACAATCTTTGCAAGACACGCGCATTGATTGCTTGGTAAATCTATAATATTGTAACAGATTGTTTATAACATGGACTTCATGACCAAAGTTGTAATTATTGTATATGACGGCAATCAGAGAGCAGCGCCATCTAGTTTTGGAGTCATGTGCTACAGACAGGGGAGTGGCATCGCCCCCTCTCTTTACGCAACACTAAGTGACGTATGCAGGTTCTTATAAGACTCACCGGCGCGGGACGGCGCATTGCATTGATTGCACTCGGTCGGGTCGGACCGGTGGTTGTGCTGCGGTGGTGCATTCGTACTTGGTGGAGCGTATAGTCTGCTCCTTATAAATTACCATACTTATAATTGTAGCTCTGTTCTACCAAGAGTGTCTGGTCTCTTCGCCCGAAACTACCCACGTCTACCTAAATTACCGACAAAGACACGCACCCGCCCGTAGTCATCCTACATCAGAAGTGGGATCTGAAGGGCCAACACATGAAGAGACCCGCTAAGTCTATTGGAGATTCAAAGTTTAAGATTACATCTTTCGGATTTCTGCGTGACGTCATCATCATCATTTCAACCGATTGACGTCCACTGCTGGACATAGGTTTTTTTTGTCTTCTTTTTTAGGTGCCTCTCCAGCTAGTGAGGGTTGGCAGTCGGAGTGGCATATTTTGCTTTGTCTGTCGCGAGGCTGAGAAGCTGGGATTCCCTGATGTTTCGCAGCCGGGACTTCCTCTTGCGACCGATACACCTCCTTGCTGCTACTTTGCCCATCATAATGAGTAGCAGGAGGCCGTATCTGTCTTGCCTAAGCGCATGCCCCGGATAAGCAACTTTTTTTCTTTTTGACAGTTTTCCAAAGTTCGCGATGGCGGCCGGCACGTCGCAGGACATCCTCATTGCTGGCGTTTTGGGTCCAGCTGATATTTGGCATCCATCGATAAGCCCACATCTCGAATGCGTCTAGACATTTTCTTGGGTCCTCTTTGACTGACCAGGATTAGCATCCGTAAAGAAGTATGGGCCACATATTATAACATGTTTTTTTGTAGGGAGTTCCAGTGTCCGCGGTCTTGGGCTGCTTGTATCCAGCGGCTGCCTGCGACTCGTCTCATGTCGCCTGTCCACCTAGTTGGGGGTCGATCAACGCTAAGTTTACCGGTGCGGGGTCGCCATTCCAGCACCTTGGGATCCCAACGTCCATTTTCACTTCAACTTCGCGACTCGCTGAACTAAGTCGGTAAATTTGGTTCTTCTGCGGATCTCCTCATTTCTGGTTTTACCACGTGGAGATGCTCTTAGCGTGGCTCTCTCTATCGCCCGCTGAGAGACTCTAAGCCTTCTTGTGGGGCCCATAGTGAGCGACCACGTTTCTGAGCTGTGAGTCATCTGGCAACATACACTGTTCGAGGGCTTTATTCTTCAGGCACTAAGGATTTTGATGGATGACGGACTTTGGACGATTTTGGGATGTCGCGGAGTTTCCCGAACGGGCAGCCACGCATGCTGAATTCGGCGGCTGACCTCCTTCTCGAAATTGGACTTGCCTAATTGAATCGTATGTCCTAGGTGTACGTGGTCGTCTACAGTTTCCAGTGCAGAGCTCTCAACCATTGCAGGGTAAGGCAGAACTCTAGCGTTCGACGTAACCTTTGTCTTGCTCATGTACATGCGTGGGCCCGCCTGTTCAGAGGGTCTGCTAAGGTCGTTGAGCGTTGCGTCGAGGTCAGTCTCTGCCATTGCAACTGCATTGTCGGCAAACCGAGAGTGATTGATGTTCTCGCCATTGAAGTGGTGTCTAGTTCGTTTCAGTCCGGAGGCTTGGAGGCATCTTCCAACGCTGCGGTGAGCAGCTTAGGGGCGATCACGTCTGCTTCGCTGCAGTTGAATCGGCCTCGTCGTCTGGTCCTGTTTGCGGGCTGACATGGTGGCATTTTCGTACAGACGTTTCAGCGCTTGCATGTGCCGGTAGTCGATTCGGCATCCCTGCAGTAACCTCGAGACGGCCCAGGTTTCCACCGAATCGTAGGCTTTCTCATCATTCTTTCATTTCTTCTATATGATCAGCCGCAGTGTGTGGATGAAGTCTATGGTGCTGGAGCTCTTCCGGAGGCCGGCTTGTTCGGGAGATTGGAAGTCTTCGAATCTATTGCCGAGACGGTTCGTGGTGGCTTTCAGAAGCAGCTTGTGGACATGGCTCGGCGGCAAGCTCGGGTCTGTAGTTTTGTCGCCTGTTTTGAAGAGCAAGGTCGCCGCGCTCCTGTGCCACGCCTCTGGCGTTGTGCCTTGCTGAATGGCGGAATTGAAGAAACGCTGAAGGACTTTAAGTTTTGGTTTTCCGCCCGCTTTTGTAAGTTCTGCTGTGATTCCATCATCATCTGGCGCTTTGCCATTCTCAGGTTGTTTGAGGGCCCACCTAGTCTCGTATAGGCTGACGTCCGAGATGTATTCAGAGTAGTATCGGGTCAATTTAGCTCTTGGAGACTTGCAGACGATGAATCCGACACCGCCCTGAGATTGCTGATCGCCCGTCCGGTAATGGAGCGGGTTGCCGGATTTCAAGATTGTGGATTCCTCGCCATATCTTCGGAATTTAGACGACCCTATTATATCCCAACGCAACTTGCTCACTGCTTCTCCCAACTCAATCCCCTTTTCGTGTGTCCTAAAAATGCGTGCGTTATAAGTTGCCAGGTCTAGTCGACGGGGGTGGCAGCGTTATTTCTTCCGGAGACTCTTTTCACCGCCTGCTCCGCCGTTACCATAACCGCTGCCGGAGCCAGCTGCCGGGGACTAGGGGCTGTGGCTGTTTTGTTTCTACCATCTACAAAGAAATTCCAATAATCACCACGCTTGGCGTGCGGGTTGGTGATCGCAGTGCTGGTCCTCTCGCGATGGTAGTGCTGCCCGTTATTGTCGGTAAATATTGGACCAGCTAATATTTAATGGTTATTGGTCGCCATTGGTCGGTCGCCAGAGCCTAGTCGGTAAGTCGGCAGGGTACAGCAAGGGCAGGTGAGGTTGCCAATTGGGAAGGCAGACTGGTACAAGCATTCCCCATACACCCCCTGCGTGGAATAAGTTTTGCTAAACCAGGGAAACGAGAGCCCGTTCGAAGCTTGCTCTTATTGATGTGGAGCCTACGGCCACAAACAAGCTGATTGCAGTCGACACCGAGAATATTCTACCACCAAGAAAGATGTCGAAAGCGGCAACGAGCTGCGTATTTGGTCATTCACCTCAGCGTGTTCCATCAGGACCTGGGGCCTGTGGCACTTGTGGACCTGGAACGATTAAGGAGTCGTCCACGTGTGTTAACGCCGATGTGCACGGAATGTCCTATCACATCATTAAGTGAGACCGTTTCATTACTCTTTGGTAGTGCTTCTGCTTACTCGCTTGTTAAATCTCTTTCTCTCTGCGTCGTATTCCTCATTTCTGAGGGTCGTGACCCCTTCCACTGACGATTAACTTCAGGACGCTGTCGCATCGATCTGAGCTGTCTCAAAATCGATGCGTTGGTTCTATATGCTGTCCGTCGGATCTGAGCATCCTTCTCCAGGACCACATCTCGAAGGCGTCAATGCATTTCCAATCAGCTGCCTCAATTGTCCATGTCTCTTAGACGAAGACAGACAAAACGCACTTTAGTGTTGATAGAAATGTGTCTATCCCTCCAAGTCTTATGCAGGTGAGATATAGCAGTCTTGGCCAACAACCCGGTTACGCTGTGGCCACCAATGGCACAGCTAATAGACAGTCCGAAAAAAAAAAGTCTTTGCCATTCCGATGCGCCTTCGAATTTCGATCTCACACGACCCAGCCTCGTTGATGTTGGAACACAGCTATATAAAGTTCTCTACAGTTTCGAGATATAGTGAACCAGTGAGTTCCAGTTTCTTACCACGATCTACAGCCAATACTTAGATCTGTTCATAGAAAAAGCCCAGTATTTTGGCCATGTACCGATACGCCAAACTAGCTTGCAGATCATGTGCAATAAGTCGATCCCTGTATCCCCCCAAGGGCGGTCAAAGTTTCAACTGTTATTTTATCCAGCCTTGGCGCTTTCCTGGAGTTTAAGAGTTTTAAAGCTGTAATTACTTCTGATCTTAGTATGCTAGGCTCCAATTCCATGTTGACATCAGAAGTTTCTGGTTTATCAAAAATAAGCCGGTGACGACGGTTGGTAACGTATTGGAAATCTCCTGGTGTGTGGAAGGGACGCTGATGTCGGATCCACTGGTGTGTTTGAGTGGTCGAAGGGACGCTGATGTCCGGTCCACTGGTGTGTTTGAGTGGTCGAAGGGACGCTGATGTCCGGTCCACTGGTGTGTTTGAGTGGTCGAAGGGACGCTGATGTCCGGTCCACTGGTGTGTTTGAGTGGTCGAAGGGACGCTGATGTCCGGTCCACTGGTGCATGCGTTTAAGAGAGACCACTGGTCTCTCTACCATTTTTTGTAGCTTTAGCATGTGCTATGAGTGTTGAAGCAGTGATAGCCTAGTGGTTAGGGCGTCAGCCTCCTAATCAGAGGTCGGCGGTTCGGCACGCACCTCTAACTTTTCAGGGTTATGTGCGTTTTTGATAAAATTAAAATATCACTTGCTTCAACGGTGAGGGAGGGCGTCGTGAAGAGGCCAGCGCGCCTGAGAGTTCTCCATGGTGTTCTCGGGGGCGTGTGGGGTCTGCCGGTCCGCGCGTGGCCGGCGTGGTGGGCTGTGGCCGGGCCCTTCTCGTGTTGGGAGGGGACCCGTGCTGTGTGGTGGTCCGGTGGTGGGCTGATCATGATGCTGAGTGTTGAAGTACTGTCAAGATTTGGGTCAGGATGGGACGAACGGATGGCTTCGTTGATCTGTTTTGTTTTAGATGCACCGACTTCTGAGGACTAGTTGTCGCCCGAGGACGGTCGAATGTCAGGAAGGCCGTGACGGCAATCAGAGAGCAGCGCCATCTAGTTTTGGAGTCATGTGCTACAGACAGGGGAGTGGCATCGCCCCCTCTCTTTACGCAACACTAAGTGACGTATGCAGGTTCTTATAAGACTCACCGGCGCGGGACGGCGCATTGCATTGATTGCACTCGGTCGGGTCGGACCGGTGGTTGTGCTGCGGTGGTGCATTCGTACTTGGTGGAGCGTATAGTCTGCTCCTTATAAATTACCATACTTATAATTGTAGCTCTGTTCTACCAAGAGTGTCTGGTCTCTTCGCCCGAAACTACCCACGTCTACCTAAATTACCGACAAAGACACGCACCCGCCCGTAGTCATCCTACATATATGACACGGAACTAATTAGGAATTCGATTGGGACCATTTCTGGTTAATTCAGACAAGATAAGATAAGATAAATACTCTTTATTGCACACAAATTTTAAAGAAACAATAACACAAAGCACTTAACAAATAAGTATGCAAAGGCGGTCTTATTGCTTAAGCAATCTCTTCCAGACAACGCTTGGAGAAAGAATTAAATAAAATATGAGGGTAATGGCGCAATTTTCAAAATATAATATAAAATATCAATAAATATGATATATAAATATATACTTTTATGTTTATCAATACACATAAACTATTCATTAATATGGCATTTCGTAAAATAAAACTTTTTAAGTCGACTTTTAAAAATGTTTAACGATTTCGAACTTCTAACATCAATAGGCAGATTATTCCACAGCAGCACAGCATTAACAGTAAACGTTGTGAATGATGGATCCAATCTTCTTTGAAGCATCAAAGTTTATAACCCATCCATTTGCTGACTTGAACCTAATCGATTTGTAAGCGGCATCGTACTGAAACGCTAAATCACTTAGCAAAACGTCTCTGTCTATAATGATAACTTTAAGTCTTCCAATAGCCAAAGTCAATCGCATTTATGATATAAATAGGTCTCCAAGATGATTATTCCCCTAATTTATTATCAGAAAAATACAATACAATACCTAAAATTTCTAGCTCAACCTAGCACCAAACTTGGCTGAGAACGACGAAGAGAGTGCTCGAATAGGTTAACGACTTGATCAAGGCGGAAACTTATTATTCAATTGTTCCATTATCCAATTATGCGATGGGTATGCGATCCCATTGAAACCCGGTTGTTAAGTCCTGAGCTGTCAATTGCCTTATGATACGTGTACCTATATCTGGGCACCACTGCGCTGTTTCATTAGCCGATCAATGACATGGCATGGCAGAAGGTACTGATGACAAAAAAATATCGTTATAGTCAAAATGTAAAACTCAAATAGGCACCCTTTTCTATTGTTCACAAATCCAAATATTATATATATATATATATATATAATATATATATATATATATAATATATATATATATATACTAGCTGACCCGGCAGACTTCGTACTGCCAAATATAGCCTGTCAAAATGATTTGTAATGTGTAATTTTTTTGTTCCTACATATTTTATAGTCGCGGCAAAAAATTCACCTGAACCGAACCGTCACCCTGGTGATAGGGCGTTGTGAATAAGAAATATAATTAAATAAAACATATATAAGCATTTAAAAATAAGTAATCTCTTTATTGTTAATCATATGAATCATAATTATTAACAAAAATCAGTTTTACTTTCATTGTAGTGCTTTGTGATATACGATGTTTTTTGTTTGATTATCTGGCGCATAGACAAACAAATCTGATGGTTTTCCAACACGGGAACAGGCAACATACAATTGACCATGTGAGAAACATGGGTTTTCCAGATTAATACCACAAACACTTAATGATTACCCCTGGGACTTGGTTATGGTCATAGCAAAAGCAAGCCGAACTGGAAACTGTAGTCGTTTAAAGGCAAACGGCACATCCTTCGGAATCATTGGGATGCGCGGTATGAGTACGTCTTCTCCTTTATACTTTCCTTTCAGTATAGTTGCTTCTATCACGTTGTTTACTAATTTTTTTATCGCTAACCGTGTGCCGTTGCAAAGACGCGGTTGGTTGATATTTCGCAACATTATAACTACCGATCCAACCTTTAATTGAAGATTGTGAGGTGGCAATCCTGGCAAATCCAGCGAGTTTAAAAATTCTGGTGGATAGTTCACTACATCATCTTGGTTAGTAGCCGAATCAACTGATTTTTATATCCTCGATTCGCCTGTAATTTGTTCTTGTATTTTTAAATTTAATTCATTTACATCTATGTTTTTTGCAGCCAATATAGCTCGTTCGCTCAACCAATCATGGTTTCTGTAATTTTGAGAAACATCTGGAAACACCTTCTGAATAAGTTCATCTTTTGATCGAGTTTACTGACAAAAACTTTGAGGAATGTTAATGGAGCCAGTCAACATGTCTATAGGAAATTTGCCATTACCAATGTCAATGAGTTGTTTAGAGAATATGTTTCCAGATTGGTCATTTTGTAACTCGACACGCATATTCTTGCTTAAATGAAGTACTTTGACATGTTTCCACAAATTGGAGGACTTTGGACATGCATTGAGTTCATCGGCTGGTGTTGATCGTGGAATCAGTGGCAATGTTGGACGAAAATCTCCTGCTAATAAAATCATTGCACCACCAAATTGGTTATGATTGCTCCGTATATCTTTTAATGTTCTGTCTAATGCCTCCAAAGATTTTTTATGTGCCATCGTGCATTCATCCCAAATAATTAATTTACATTGCTGCAAGACCTTTGCCATTGCAGAGTTCTTAGAAATGTTGCAGGTCGGAGTTTCATTGCTTTTCATATTTAATGGCAATTTTAATGCTGAATGGGCTGTTCGACCACCTTCAAGCAAAGTTGCTGCGATTCCCGACGAAGCGAGTGCAAGTGCAATTTTATTTTGCGAGCGAATCGTTGCTAATATTAATGAAATCAAAAAAGTTTTTCCTGTCCCACCAGGTGCATCTAAGAAGTAAATCCCTCCAGTTTCATCATTTATTACTTTCATAAGATTTTCAATTCAAAATTCCAATGAGCGTCATTTTCTAGCAATTGCAAACGTTGACAGGCTTCCCTGTAAGATCCACACAATTCACCATCAACAGTTCGTAAATGTTGCAATGATTTTGGGCCACGTATATTGACTAATAGCAGTCGTAAATAAAAACATTCATCATTGCTTGGATGTACTGAATAAATTCGACCAATGGCATCGGTGGAATACACATATGGGTATCCTTGAACTTGTTTCCCTTGTGCCGTCTTATAAATCTTCTTGAGGATTGATTCCAAGTATAATATTTTGGCATTTCAGAATATAGCAATGTTTGTGCAAAATCATCGTTTTGGCATGTCTCAAAAAAACTGGTTAATGTAGTAGATGGTGGCTGAGCAGCTTTTTGTACTGCGTTCTGTGCTGTAAAATACACTCTTTGTCCATTTTCTAAATGCACAGCTAAGTGAACAACAGAAGGGTGTCTCTCATGAATAGGAAAAGAAAATATTTGCCATACTGCTTCATTACAACTAACATAGCGGCCCATTTGGTATTGTGTAACTTCATCATTGGAATTCTCTCCACCAATTCCAATCACAGCCATATCACTCCCTTTGGTTACATATTTGCAAATGTATTTAATAGATTTCACTGAATGGCAAGATTCTACGATTATGTAGATAAGATTTGATGTGTGCTTTGAAGGTCTTTGATAAAATGCGTGAATATGGGACAATCCAACGATTATCTATTTCAATATCTTGTTGATTTAATTTGACAATTGTTGATCTTCCATTGTCTGCTGTCGATCGTCGACGATACAGTGGATAACCGTCATTACCAGTAATTGTTTCCGATATTAATGTCCGTGGATATCGTTTTAAGCCACCGTAAGTTGTATCGATAGGTGGCGCTGGCGTCACGAACCCAGCGAATACAATAGCAATAAAGCTCGTTTTAGTTAGTTTAGTTTTTAGCCCGTTTAGTCTAGCTGACTCCTGCGACTTCGTCTGCGTTGAGTGTTTGCTTGTCTTGCAATCACGAAGCAATAGATTACTGAACCGAAGAACTTGAAAAAATTACATCATAAACATTAAAGTATCTCCTTTCTTACAAAAAAAGAATGAATGGATTCTGAGTACGCGTTAATGAATTACAACTAAATACACATTTTGACTATCTCCCAAGGGAACCGTGCCGAATTCCGGGATGAAAACTATCTCATATGTTGAACCGGAGTATCACCTGCTCCTATACCAAATTTTATTCAAGTCCATCATTTCAAGTGGTTTCGGCGTGATACAGACAGACGCTAGTAAAATCGCTAGTAAAGCATCCTCCAATTAAAATGTTCAAAATCTATTTAATGTACAGATTTCGCCCTGTTACAGTTTGACTATGCACTTTTTGACGTTAGGAACACAACTACATTGCTTAGACAACAGTGAGTGCTTGTAATTTAATATGTACTTTATGCAATAGCAATAAAACTCAAACTGACTCTACGTTTATATAGAAAACGTTTGTATGGGAAAAAGAAAAGGGCTGTTTTAAGGGGTTTTCCGGCAATTATTCAGATTTTTCTCGCCGTAAAAACCATCCTTGAACTTTAACGAATATTAAAAAAAAAAAATTGGCCACATTGGTCCAGGCGTTGTTGAGTTATGCGCTTACCAACAGCTTTTGCGATTCATTTTTATATTATACATCATTCTAATTAACTTTTATAATTATGTGATAATACTGACATGTACATATTTAAATTATAGAGTTTAAATAATAATTTCAATAAGAATTGAAATACTAATTTAATCGTTTAAATATAAGAAAAAAAATCTGAAAAACTTGTTGAACATTGAAATAATAAGTGCTAAATATTTTTTAATAGAGGTTAAATAAAAACAATAAAAAAATATTTGTACAACTATTGAAAAAGTGTAGGAAATTGTGTATCATTTTTGCATTGACATTTTAATTAAATTGTATAATTATGTGATAATACTTACATACATATTATATTCAAATTAAATTATAAAGTTTTGATCAATGAAGCACAAATAAGTAAAAAACAGGATTAATATCACTGTATTATCTTCATTATAATATGAATTCAATTTACACTTCAGTCTAAGTAACACGTGGCCGGCTATACTAACACCAAAAATTTAAAAAGTGGAAATAATTGAATTATACGGTATTTCGTTCACTACAAAATAAATTTAATTAATTTTATATCGTCAACAACACGTGGTAATTATGCTGTTAAAATGTAGCTTATATGACACGTTCGTAGATTTACCATAGCAGCGCCATCTATTGATTACTTACTCAACCCAGTCGAAAGGTATCGACATCTGTTAGAGTCATTTGGAGTTAACAGATAATTGTGACTGTCAAATAATAACAAACAAATAATTATCAATAAATTAAAATTGCGACTATAATTTGAGATTTAAACTATCCTATCTCTCAAGTTGGATCGAACTGCACATGGTGTGCGAATTTTATTATAATCGGTTAAGTGGTTTAGGAGTCCATTGAGGATAAACATTGTGACACGAGATTTATATATATTAAGATATACCTAACTCATACATTTACATATGCGCTATGATTTGATACATTATATAGGCCTTAACGAAGAAAACAGGAAGCAGTGATAGTCTAGTGATTAAGGCGTCAGCCTCCTAATCAGAGGTCGGCGGGTCGAATCCGGGCACGCACCTCTAACTTTTCGGAATTATGTGCGTTTAAAAAAAATTAAAATATCACTTGCTTCAACGGTGAAAGAAAAGATCGTGAGGAAACCTGCACGCCTAAGAGTTCTCCATAATGTTCTCAAAGGCGTGTGAAGTCTGCCAATCCGCACATGGTCAGCGTGGTGGACTATGGCCAAACCCTTCTCATATTGAGAGGAGACCCGTGCTATGTAGTGAGCCGGTAATAGGTTTATCATGATGATGATGATAGGCTTCAACTAGATGGCAATGTTGGTTATTCCGAAATAGATTACTCTATGATTACTAATACACCATATACATTTTCAATACCTATTTACTTTAAAATGTTATCGTAATTTTATATGAGTGTCGTTCCACGGTTTCAAATTAATAATGAGAGTTTATTATTAAATTATTGAGGTAACCTAGAATTTTTTAAGGATGAAAACGCCATAAATTAATCATGCAAATTATTCGAATTCTGTGTATATTAAATTAATATCATTTTGTGAGTAGCATAAAGTACTTCTATATTTTTATTTTCGGGATATCAAAATGTGTATTTAGTGGTAATTCATTAACCCGTACTCCGATTTAACTCATTTTTTTTTATTTTGAAAGGAGATACTTTAATGTTTATCCTGTAATTATTTCAAATAATTCGGATTAGTAATCTATTGCTTCGTGATTGGACAAACAATCACACTAATTCAACGCAGACAAAGTCGCGGGCGTCAGCTAGTTTTATGTAAGAGTCCAGTGACATCATCGTGTTCTTCTTTGTACGTCAAGCCATTTCAAATCAGTCAAGAAAGACAAACCAAACAAGAAATATTATAAAGATTTTTTCCAATCTAATAAAATTTTATTAAGGTGATTATAATTATCTCGTTCACTTCGCTCCTTCGTTAGTCGAAGGGCAGTAAGGCCTAGTTTACACAGTGCGAGCTGCTGACCAGACAGTAGACAGCTACTCGGCTTCTCTACTCGTACGCCAATAGCTCGGCTCGCCTTTGCTGTCTATACGACAGTAGTAGCTGCTGTCCAGTCTTGCGAGTTACCGCGATGTCGAGTGTCGAACACTATACGCAGGCGCAGCACAAAATACGGACACTCGCGACAACTGTCCCGCTCGCACTGGCGAGCTACTGCCGAACGCGTCTAAACGATGCGAGTGACGGCCGAGCTGCTGTCATGTACGAGTCGCTGTCAGGCGAGTATGCGAATAAAACAAAAAATCTTGAAGTAACTCGGATGCTAGCTACTGTCCAACACGCACGTGCAAATTACTCGTAAGCGACGTCCAATCAGTGCGAGTCACTGCAGTGCAGCTACTGGGCAGCCTGACTCGTACGCCAGCTCGCACTGTGTAAACTAGGCCTAAGTTAATAGTACCGGCCGAGTGCGACACCAAACAAAAAGTTCCTATCATGTTTGACAATCATGATACGTATCAAGATGTTCAAACCTAGTATAGATGTTGACGAATCAAACCCTGCTGGGTTTCATATATCCATACTAGGTAGGTACCTATGTACCGTGTTTACATTTAAATATTAAATATTTTAATCACCTTCATTAACTTTTTGCCTACATAAGTATATATATAATTCTCGAACTACCTCGTTGATCAAGTAGAAAAAACTGCTTTACTATCTTTTAGCTAAACCTTTATATTATAATAATTTTAAATGCAATATTATTAATCGTCAGTTATATTCAACCATCACACAAACCACATAGGAGAATATATAACACAACCAGAAACACTAAGACTAAAGGTGGACATATCTAGAATGCCTTAGCATGATAATATATTTTTCTGCACTCTGAGATCAGTTTAAGCTATAATTAGATACGAAGTATTTTATATGATGCTTTTAGTTCTTGAACATCCATTGCTGTAGCCCCTTTTGAAAAAAAATAAAAACGTATACTTTTCAGGTGGAACATGTTTCGCACATTTCCATAATACACACAAACAAACACATTACACACTAATTCACATACAAGCACGCACTCGCTCATACAAAATTAATGTCACTGTTAGTTTTGGTTACTTTAAGATAATTTTTGTCAAGGAATGTTTGTATTGTATTGGAAGCAACTATCTTCTGCAACACAGGTTTGTCTAGTCTACACGACATCGTGCCGGAACGCTAAATCGCTTGGCGACACGTCTTTGTCGGTAGGGTGGTAACTAGCCACGGCCGAAGCCTTCCACCAGACCAGACTCGAGCCGGGAATCGAACCCAGAACCCAACTTTAAAATGCAACAGCGCACGCGCTGCGCCACGGAGGTCGTCAAAACTCCTTTGAAAGTAAATAAAGCCACAAATCCCAGGTCTCAAAAATAAACAGACCTTAGTAAATTATATTAAAATGCAAAGCCGGTGCAGAAGAGTAATATAAATACGGCCGAGGGTAGCCGATAGCCGTGATAGATGTTCGGTGGATGCCAATCAGGAATGCCAGGGTAAATGGTCTGTGAAAAATCTTTTAAAAATAAAGCCGCAAATGCCAGGTCTCAAAAATAAACAGACCTTAGTAAATTATATTAAAATGCAAAGCCGGTGAAGAAGAGTAATATAAATACGGCTGAGGGTAGCCGATAGCCGTAATAGATGTTCGGAAGCGGTCGTAGCTAGCCAAATTAACGATCTACTAGCTCATAATATCGAAATACGACGCAAATTTAACTTCGTCACCAAGCGTGGATCCGTTATATTCATTGATTAAATTGAATAGTGAGTGATAAATTAGCGATATAAACGATAGATATATATTTCGGTTAAGATGCCGCGTAAAAATCTACAAAAACAATACTCCCACATTGTTGAATACACCGTGGACTGCATAATACTATTACAGATGCTGTAATAGGCTGTGATAGTCTAGCGGTTAGAGCGTCCACCTTCTAATCAGAGGTGGGGGATTCGCTCCCCTAACTTCAAGGAGTTATGTGCGTTTTTAAGCAATTAAAATATCACTGGCTTCAATGGTGAAGGAAAACATTGTGACGAAACCTTCATGCCTGATAGTTCTTCATAATGTACTGAAAGGCGTGTAGTCTGCCGATCCGTACATGGCCAGCGTGGTGGACTATGGCAAATCCCTTATTTTATTAAGAGGAGACTCGAGCTCTGTAGTGAGCCGGACTTGGGTTAATCATGATGATTACAAATGCTTTTGTTGAATTACTTTGATAGTTATATAATTTAATGTACCCACTCTAAAATTACCATTCTCCTTTTATAGGAGCAACAAAGTGAGCGCGATAATTTTAAATCAATATATAGAAAAATTGTTCCCTGTCTAACCGTTTTATTGTATTAACATTTTGTATTATCTGTGGTGCACAATAAAAGTGTTAATTCACTAATTCAATCATTCATTCATCCATTAAATATTATCAGATTCATTAATAATGTTTGTGTATAAAGATGGAAATAATCTTCGTATCAAATGGTGTTTTATTTCTGGGAGTAATATCGGAAGCGGAGTAATACAGTAAGCGAAGTGTTTACATGCGGAAAACAATCCCGAGAAGAAGACGACCACGCAGGACTTGATATAAAATTACAAAATATGTTGTATTTCCTGGCAATTAAAATATGTGATATAAAATTACAAAAAATATTTTGTATTTCCTGGCAATTAAAATATGTAAGTACTTTTAGCTACTACAAAAATGAGCAGTAATACTAATTTTAGATAAACAATGTTCGAACAATTATCATTGTTAATTTATGGCATACTCGCCCAGTAAAATTTCTGGGTTATGTCAATAATATTAAAACAAACTCATCCTATTTATATGATAATTTTGGAACGCCACTCATAATAAATTACGAGCTAACATTTTAAAGCCATTTAGGGTTAGAATAACCGTGAATATATATATAAGCCGCTATCCAGATTAATGACAATTGCGGAACCATACTCTTCAATATGCAGATGTCCAAATTAGCCCTTGACGGCTATCTTACCCGGTGGTAAGTGGTAATGTTATCTAGGATGGTAGCGGGCTAACCTGTTAGTAGTATAGTAAACCCATGCTCTTAATTAGTTTCTACGCGACATCTTGCCGGAACACTAAATCGCTTGGCGACACGTCTTTGTCGGTAGGGTGGTAACTAGCCACGGCCGAAGCCTCCCACCAGACTAAACTCGAGCTGTGAATCGAACCCAGGACCTCTAACTTTATAATACGAAAGCGCACGCCTGCGTCACGGAGGTCGTTATATGATGATAATGATGAAATAAGAGTTCATACAGCAGGTATTGTGTCAAAAAATATACAGAACATTTTAAATATATACAGCATCATAACCATTATGATCTACCCATTGCTGGTTCACTACAGAGCACGGGTCTCCTCTCAATATGAGAAGGGTTTGGCCATAGTCCACCACGCTGGCCATGTGTGGATTGGCAGACTTCACACGCCTTTGAGAACATTATGGAGAATTTGTATTCCTTCACCGTTGAAGCAAGTGATATTTTAATTGTTAAAAAACGCCCATAACTATGAAAAGTTAGAGGTGCATGCCGGGTTTTGAATCACCGACGTCTGATTAAGAGGTAGACGTAATAACCACTAGGCTATCACAGCTTCATATATACAGCAAGGAAAATAAACTACCGTACGTGAAATATTAAGTAAAATACAAGCAAAACCTAATTAGAAGCAGCAATTAACCTAAATCTCGGTAACTACACGTAGGTAGGTGGAAACGGCTAACATTACGGTGTCTTATGGGAATAAACATTAGTTTGCGGAGTTGGTTTCTATATAAAAAAATACTATTACTTTCGATAAAACGAAACTAGGTACACAATTAAGGATAGGTGAATATTCTCTTATAATAAGCTGTAATTTATATTGTATGTGAAATATTGGATAGAAGCAGGTGTTACTATGTGGAAGAAGATATCATAATAAATTGCTACATTTTTCTTTTTTTTTTCGGACTGTCTATTAGCTGTACAAACCCTATTGGTTGCCACAACGTAACCGGGCTGTTTGGCGAACTTTGGAAAGAAGCTCTGCCAGAAGAAATTTTGAGCCCTAGGGCTCGAAGAAACTATGGGAACGACTGCCTAAGGGCGCCTCCTTTGAGGCCGAACCTCGGCTTGGGCGACGTTTGGGATAACAGGGGGGTCGGACGGTGAGTGGTCCGTACGTCTCCGAGGCCGTGGATGGAGCCCACGTCCGGATGACGTAAGATAGCGGGGACCTCGTCTTCGCCGGCGAAGACGGTGTGTAGCGTATGATTGTGTGTTAGGTGGTACGAGTGTGTTGTCAGTAGTCATCTGATCGTCAGGGTCATGAAGGATATGTTTAGGTCTCCTCTTTCGGAGAGGAGCGCTTAGGTCGGGGGGGAAATTGCTTCATGCTCACCTACAAATTCACCAGAAAAATCAGCACGTTGCAATTTATAATTTCTTCAATCTAAATAAAGTGCTTATCTTCGAAAATGCGTTTATTTTACTTTCTTTCGTAACCATTATTATTTGAGTATTTTAAAACATTATCTAGGAATACATTTTATTTTGCTATAAAAATCTGTGGCCCCTATATAACTTTAAATGGAACACAGCCTATGCTAGGGCTGTCCAGATATAAATTCATCATGATCAATCCGTTGTCGGCTCACTACAGAGCACGGGTCTCCTCTCAATATGCGAAGGGTTTGGCCATAAACCACCACGCTGGCCATGTGCGGATTGGCATTCATCACACGCCTTTAAGAACATTATGGAGAACTCTCATGCAGGTTTCCTCACGATGTTTTCCTTCACCGTTGAAGCGAGTGATATTTTAATTTCTTAAAAACGCACATAACTCCGAAAAGTTAGAGGGGCATGCCCGGAATTGAACCCCGACATCTGATTACGAAGCGGACGTCCTAATCATTACATCACAGCTTAAATGTTTGATATATATATTTTTTATACACTACAAGTTAGCCCTTACGGCTATCTCACCTGGTGGTAAGTGATGATACAGTCTAGAATGGTAGCGGGCTAACCTGTTAGGGGTATGGTAAACCCACACTCCTAATTGGTTTCTACGCGACATCCTGCAGGAACGCTAAATCGCTTGGTGACACGTCTTGTCAGTAACTAGCGATGGCCGAAGTCTCCCACCAGACCAGACCCGAGCCGGGAATCAACCCAAGACCTCCGACTTTATAATGCGACAGCGTGCGACTGCGCCACAGAAGTCGTCAAATATAGAATGTTTGATTGTAATATGTTTCTTATAGACGCTCTATAGCTATTGAATGAAATAGTTATTGCAGAAAAGCTATTCGCCATCACAAAGTACCTGCAATACCCCATCAATAGATTAGCTTACCATTTTCAAAGGTTATTTTGACTCTTATGACTCAAAGTGGGTTAAATTGCGGAGTGCAGTAGGTAATATATAAGCGACATTGCTGGTTGCTGGCTTATTAAACGAATCCATCATCTCAAACTGCGACGGTGAGAGCATTTGCAGTTTTATTAACGGCTTGTTGAACGTGATTTTTACCGAAACGGAGTTTAAATACGGCCCTCACATTGGCAATTACAGTTCAGATTACATTTTGTTATTTGGATCGTGTATTTGCATATTAAAATTTAATAATACGTATGTTATCGCCGCGATTCTAAGAAGCTACATATATATATTTTAAACACTACAAGTTGGGCCTTGACGGCTATCTCACCTGATGGTAAGTGATGATGCAGTCTAGAATGGTAGCGGGCTCAGCTGTTATGGTAAACCCACACTTCTAATTGGTTTCTACGCGACATTGTGCCGGAAAGCTACATCGCTTTGCGACACGTTGAAAAGTGTGATTACCGAACTATTTATCAGACGATCACAATGTACAAAAAGGTTCCAATTTAGTTTGAATTGTGAAGTTCGTCTGAAATTTGTAAAATATTCTTGCCATAACACGGGTTTTTTATAGACTAAAAGTTTGATAGTCGGTTTCTACAAGATAACGTGCTGGAACGCTCAAACGCTGAGCGATACGTCTTTGTCGGTAGAGTGGTAACTAGCCACGGCTGAAGCCTCCCACCAGACCAGACTCGAGCCGGGAATCGAACCTAGGACCTCTAACTGTATAATGCGACAGCGCACGCACTGCGCCACGGAGGTCGTCAATATTTTATTTATTAAATAAGACATATATTTTACAATTTGTTTGTAACGGGTAAAATGTTATTAATCTGTATACGTATAAAAGAGTATAAAAATTGACTAGAATACTATTATTTATGTATCAAGTTGGTTGTCATCATGTCGTGCCGCCATGCTATTGGTTCCCGCCAAAATGGTGGCAAGTGATTGGTCCACGAAAAATAGTAATAACAATGGACGATACAAGGACATTGCGATAAGTTGAGTGATATCAACTCAACTCAACTACAGTCAACTCGATGCATTAGACTCGGTTGATCTTTTTTGTTGAATTACAGGTGACCAGTCACTGACGCAGGCGAAACGCGTTGTTGCCTGTCTATCGGTCTTTTATCGGATATATTTTGGAGAGTGCGCTCAAGAACTGTACAACCGTTTTACCACAGAACTTCGAGAAATCGTGAGCGCTGGCACGCTTACGTGGTAAAAATCCAACCTACTCGGACGTAACGATTTGGATCAACGTTTCTGAATCGGACCGCTAAGGTGTGGAACTCTCTTCCAGCATCTGTGTTTCCAGCCACGTATAACCCACGTATAACACGTAAACCCACGTATAGACCTAATCAGTGCTTTGTGGTTCTGATGGTCGTGAAGCGCAAACCTATCTCATAAAAAAGAAAAGATATTTTTGTAAGAAAGGTTTCAATTTAAATGGCGTATTTATCTAAGTTTTTTACACGTATTCAATACATCTTTGTAATAAAACGACACTTGCTGGCTCGAGACTGATTTATTATGAAACTACCTGCATGATATACTACATCTTCCCCATTATCAAATAAAATAAAATTTCATTCATATTATAAGTTTACCTTTACAATTACAAAAAACAAAAAAAAAAAATATTAACGTAAACAATGTATAAAATAGTATTAAAGCGTTGTAGCAGCAAATACAATCCCTAACGTTATATATTCTACTTTTAGATTCAAATTTTTTTTTTCATTTTTTACAAAATCTCTTGGACGCAACTTTTCTACTATTTCTGCATTATTTTTAGCAATTAATCGAGCTTGTCTTTTTGTAACAGGCGCAGAAGGCAAAGTACTCTTATAAGATGAACCGTTTCTTAAATCAACGATGCCTTCTGTAGATCTAGTACCCGCAGATGTGTGTCTGTATCCGCCCCGGATTGAATCGTTGACTGATTTATTATGAAACTACCTGCATGATATACTACATTCTCTTATTGTGTATCATGGCTCCCTTAAAATACTCTATTAGTGCCGTACGAAGTACTACAGAAGGGTGTGTCAACTGCCTCTGTTATCTGGCCTGACATACGTCTCGGGCTACCACAATGTCCGCGGGATCTGCTCCCTCCGATCTTATCTGACTGACAAGGTATTCAATAGACCTTGAAATATTGAACATTACGAAGCAGAAGTTGATTAATATACACAAATATGGAGAAGTTCTACTCGCTGTTAATCTTTTGTATATGAATAAAAGAAAAGTTTAGTAACTGGCTGGCTTATCTACCTACCCACGCAGAGCTTAAGCCACTAGACTTTTCCGTTTGAAATTTGTACGCTTATAGCTATGATAACGTAGAAGTCCGTTTAAAAATGATTCTTATATTTTTATAATTCATTTACTATTGCCGCACAATAGGGTTTTTAATAAAGTATTAACTTTATTTCACAAAATAAAAATTACATAAGGGGAACTTAATGCTGAGCGCATTCTCCACCAGTCAACCTTGGATCATATATATCATCATCATCTTGATCAACCCATTACCAGCTCAATACAGAGCACGGGTCTCCTCTCAATATGAGAAGAGTTTGGCCATAGTCCACCATGTGCGCTGGCCATGTGCGGATTGGCAGACTTCACACGCCTTTGAGAACATTATGGAGAACTCAGGCGTGCAGGTTTCCTCACGATGTTTTCCTTCACCGTTGAAGCAAGTGATATTTTAATTGCTTAAAAACGCAACTCCGAAAAGTTACAGGTGCGTGCCCGGGTTCGAACCCCGATTAAGAGATGGACGGTCTAACCACTAGGCTATCACAGCTTCATTTATTATATACTTTATATTATATTTATTATATATTGTTGATAATTTGCATGAAACTCCGTCAAATTTTATGTTCGAAACACTAGAATTATGAACCTAATGTAAGCGAAGCCGCGGTGAAAAGCTAATTACATTTAAAACCACACAGACACGAAACCACGACTGAGGTTGTTATACCTCATTAGACAGGGTAGTTACTTGTCCATGGTTGGCATTTGCGGGTTAATGAACGCTAAACTGCACGCTGCAATTTATCATTTTTTTAATTTTTATACACTTCACCGCACAGATCTTCCAAAATCTCAGATCTGCTCTTTCAACTCTAATAGCGGTGTATCCTCAGAAGATATTGACTGAACAATTGACCATTCCATTCAAACGTCAAAGTGCAGTTGTGGCTAATATAGTGATTGTATAAATCGACACTTTTGTCAAGCCAAAAAAATCTTAAACATCTAAAGGATACCATATACAAGGATAAAAAACCCTTTTGACGATCTGTCACATTACAAAGTTGGAGGTCCTGGGTTCGATTCCCGGGTCGAATCTGGTTTAGTGGGATACGTCGGCCGTAGCCGGTTACCATCCTACCGCTATTAGCGATTTAGCGTTCCGGCACGATGTCTTGTAGAAACCAATTGGGAGTAGAACTTGACCATACCGCTACCACCTTAGACTGCAAAATCACTTACCATCAGGTGAGATTGCCGTATAGACTAATTTTTAATGTATAAAAAACCCCTGTTATGACAAGAATATTTTCAGACAAACCAAAATTCTAACTTGTTACTAAACTTGCTCAATGTGGGTTGGAACTTTTTTGTGATCGTCTGATAAATAGTTCGCTGATAAACTATCTAAAAACATGCACAAGATGAAAAGTTCAGTCATCAGAAAATATTAATGAATCTCGTTGACAAAGTTAAAATGCTTACGACTTATTAAGCTTCATCTCAAACTGAAAACTGTTCTAGCACACGCGGTTCGATTAACGTTTATTGAACGTTGCTTTAAACGTTATTGAGGTTAAACTCAGCCTTTGCTTTGGCTGGTAATTACAGTTTAAATTGCAGTTTTCGTGTTTTCCGTGGCAAAGGAAATTACCACTGCAGTTAGAGACGTATTGCAATATGCGTTACGACCAGTAGTCAAGTTAGTGGGTTATGAACTGGAATTAGTATAAGGTTGGTAAGTGTTGCTTTATTGGAATAAGTGGTGATAAGTGTAGATCCTAGATCTTAGGAATAGATGCAATTACCTGGAAGCCTTGGTTAGGACGTCAGCCTCATAATCAGAGGTCGGGGGTTCGAACCTGGGCACGCACCTATAACTTTTCGGAGTTATGTGCGTTTTTAAGCAATTAAAATATCACTTGCTTCAACGGTGAAGGAAAACATCGTGAGGAAACCTGCACGCCTGAGAGTTCTCCATAATGTTCTCAAAGGCGTGTGAAGTCTGCCAATCCGCACATTGCCAGCGTGGTGGACTATGGCCAAACCCTTCTCATATTGAGAGGAGACCCGTGCTCTGTAGTGAGCCGGTAATAGGTTGATCATGATGATGGTGACATTAAATTTGAAGCTGATAAAATCGCCGTTGATTGTGATATATATGTACTTATTTTTGTTTTTACGAAAACAGTAAAGTAGTAATTTAAGACTTAATTTAATTTCACAATTTATATGATTGATATCTTGGAGATGTCTATCAATAAGTTCAAAGTTTTTATATAACGAAAGCTAATAGAAAAACGATAGATAGATACGATATTAAGGATAATATAACCGATAAAAAATCTTGGGTGTGAATTGCTGTATCTCCATAGGTACTATAATTTATTATTGATTATGTGAGATGGTGATAACAAACAAAAAACCCCGGCTAAGTTTGTTGTGGGCTTCTTCTTAGACCAGGGTGCGTTTGGAACTCTCATAGCTTTAGTTTTAAGTTTACAAATGTAGTTATCTCCATGAAATCACTACTATGTAAATTATTGACGCAATAGTGCCCTTTAAAGGGCTTTTTGAATAAAGATGATTTGAATTTGAATTTGACGAATATATTCGAGATTACTTATAGGATAGCGAGGCGAGGGTCTTTTGTTTAGTGAACTAACTGACACGGCTCGTTGCAAGTACAGGATATTTCAATCACTAAGGATTTTGGTAACAGTGGAGTTGGCAAAGTAGGAACACCACGGAACCAAATTACTGAAAATAGCCTCAAGTTAAACCATAATCAAGTTTGTGTCGTAGACACGATGGTTGTTGGTGACCAAAACTCTTTGATAAGAACCGCTAAGTAGTAAACTTTGTATGAATCGCACTTGACCTAGATGATGAACTGGCGACGTAAAGAGCTACGAAGAGCAGATGGATGAGGAAGGTTGAGGATAGGGAGTTAACCCGCACTTTGGGAATGGCCAATAACCTTGTCTGGACGTCTGCAGGCTTACGATGATGATTATGATGATTACGAAAATATATATTTTTAGTGATAATAACTAAAAAAATTTGGGATGACTCCACCAATTTTTTAACTCCTGCCTAGTGATGAGAATTTTCTTATCACTGTGTTGGGATACTACCCCAGAATTCCGTGATATATAGTCGAACACGTCAACTACAGGATTCCGTGATATATAGTCGAACACGTCAACTAGTGGTTGACGTGTTCGACTATATATCAATGACCCACAAGGCAGTCAAGTAAGTTAGTTAGTTGGTTAGTTAGGTACGGTTACGACTTGCCAATTTGTAGGCGGTTCAACGAAAACGAGAATATTTACATTCATTTATAAGCACACACGTTCTAATATAAAACACATAAACGCCACAAAAGTAATTAAAGTTTCGTTTATTCGTAAATTTTGCGGTACGTTTCGTAAGTCATAATTGCTTTCGACTTTTTATCCGGGAAATGACACCTAAACGATTTTTCCTCAAATAAAGAATAAATATTACAATTTTAACAATTGCGACGCCAGTTTGTCTTAATTATGATAAGAAACGTATTTTTAGTTATTTGTTATTCAATTAATCCCATAAAAATTATTCAAATATAGTTTAACTATTTTAACGATCGTCTGGGAAAATACAAAACTCCCTGCTTCTACATAAAACTTATCTCCTTTACATTTCATTTAGAAGGTTTAGATGTTAGGTGTCTTTATAAAAAACATTTATTTGCATAGAACTTGGGATAATGAATAGAAGCAGGCGTTACTTTGCGGAAGTCCATGATAAACAATAAACAGCAAGTATAATTTGCTATATTCCGCCGACAACCGGGAGATTTGTATAATATAACTATTACTTTTCGCGCTTGTAATGTCAACATCTCCAGAGGATGATTCGGTGTCGGGTCGAAACGTGCGTAGAGGTTCTAGTGGAAGATTTTGTGTGGTGTTATATTATACAAATCTCCCGGTTGTCGGCGGAATATAGCAAATTATACTTGCTGTTCATTGTTTATAGAACTTGGGGTTTCGTTTTATTTCACGTTTTAGATTTATAGGTTATGCAAACGATATCTAAAATACTCGTAGACATGAACGTGAAATTTGAAAGTCTGTAAAAGAAAAGCCAGGTAGTCACAATTGAAATTCGAAATCCGAGGTAGAGAACGGGTCAAGTAAATAACTACAATTATAATTGGTGACACATAACAATCGAAAAAATATTTTAAATTAATTAGCGCAGACATTCTTGATATTTTTTTATGATTCTAGCTTTTTTGTAAAAAACTAAATGTAATTTGCGCCTAACAATGCATTCACTTTTTAAGTAATCAATATATTTTGTTTAAATATTAACAAAAAGGTTAGTTTACTTTTTGTGTGTGTTTGTATACTCATTGTTCTTCGTGTTGGGTACTTATCTACATTTATCGGTACGGAAGTGCGGGAAAGATAAAGATAAAATTTTATAACTACGTCTAAAAAGCCTTTCTAAACCCTGCAATGGATGGGTAGAAATTATAGCAATTTTTGGACCACAATAGGTTGGTAAGCTGGTGGGTATAAAGTGAAAAATGTATGTAATAAAACGGGGTGATGCAAAGGCACGTAGTCTTAGATGCTTGTACGTGCGAATGCACTTATACAACGAAGGGAATTTGTTGGGAATAATGCGACCAGCGACTTTATTATACCTAACCACGGGTAGGGACGCAGTATCCCACTTCTGAATCATGTTTCTCTTCCCAGTTTATCAGTTTTACAAGGTGCACACTTCGGTTAATGTGCTAAAGGACACAATTTTTTTCTCTTCATTACAGCCACAGAACTGTAAACCGCCATAGGTAGTAGAACCTTTATGTGGTTGACTTGACAGTATAATTTGAAAAACTTGACTTTAGGATAGCAAAACCTTTTTTCTTTTTGTCGTGGTGGAAAAGCTTTATGGCTACTTCCGTCCCTTGGACAGGACGGAGGTTATGTGGGACTCCTACCCATGGGTGGTATACCCGAACTAAAAACCACCACGGCATTTCCCTCTCGCTGGTTTTACTGGACGCCCGGGGGACCCGTTGTATACTTCCCGGACGAGGATAGCAAAACCCAGCCTAGAGAACTGAATCAACAAAATGTTATGTATTTTATCCTTATAAATTAGATGCATATAATCGATAAATATTATCTAAAATATTTTTTTTAATAATATTTAATTGTACGCTTTTCATAACAAAAAAAGATTTAAAAATGAACAACGGGAGTCTATGGAAGCTGTCTGGTACCGCATAAAAATCTCTTCGCGTGGAATATATTATTGACATCGTAAAAGGAGAAAATGTCAGACCCACGTTGTATGCAAAATGTTGTAAATATTTGATTAAATAAAACGACGCGCAACCCTTATCTCGTAAGCAGGTACGGCGTAAAATAAAAACCAATTCGACGTTAGAAAATTAGCCTTTTATTGAATAACAATATAATACACATAGCTTTGAAGCGGTGATAGCCTAGTGGTTAGGGCGTCAGCCTCCTAATCAGAGGTCGGCGGCTCAAATCCGGGCACGCACCTCTAATTTTTCGGAGTTATGTGCGTTTAAAAAAAAAAAATTAAAATATCATTTTCTTCAACAGTGAAGGAAAACATCGTGAGAAAACCTGCACGACTGCGAGTTCTCCATAATATTCTCAAGGGCGTGTGAAGTCTGCCAATCCGCACATGGCTAGCGTGGTGGACTATGGAAAAAAACCCTTCTCATATTGAGAGGAGACCCGTGCTCTGTAGTGAGCCGGTAATGAGTTGATCATGATGATGATGACATATAGCTTTGAGCCGGAGAAGCTAGAAGCCTCTAAATTGTGCATATATATAGGACACGTAATCTTCGATTAAGACATAGTCTTTGACCTATTATCTCGAAGCACCCAGCTGATTAATGTTAAACTAATTAGGCGACCTATTAATAGCACATCAATCCTACTTCTAATAGCTGATAATTTCATAGCCTTATCAGTGCAATGACGTCCGTGCGAACGCGTGATGGTGCTTGTGATGTGATGGACAAAATGGTTGGCTTTAAAACTGCCACAGGGTTGAGTAGGAGACTCAAGGAGTTTTGAACTACTGGAAAATATTTAAGAATCTACAATATATAGGGAGATTCTTCCCCAATAACAGTTTTTTATTTATTTATTTTTTTACTCGGGTGTTCTCTTTCATTAAAAGAGACCTTGGTAGCTTTATTTAATTTCAATCATATTATAAATTTTTGTCATTTCTTAATTAGTATTTTTTTACAGATTAAATTACAGATTTAAAAGTGCATAGTGTTAAATACAATGGTGGATTTTGTCATTACTTAATAATGTAGGTTGCACAATTAAAAATACAAGATAAAATACAATAAAATCAATTAAACAATTTAAAACAATTATATGAACACTAAAGCTATATTTTAAATAGGTCTATAATTAATTAAAAACGATAAAATCACTTAAACTATCTTAAAACTTATCGAAGGTGTGGTCTAAATGCTTCAAAGCTCGGAGCCCGGAGTTCGCAGAACAGCCCCCAATAACAGATTAAACGATGTAAAGCCAGTCGCAAAGAGTATACTACGCACTATAGTTAAATGGAACAAGCGTAAACAATGGAAAACAACTTATGCTAGGCTTTAGACTTTATTGGACGCCCAAAGATACATACGTACGTATGTATAGGCAAGCACGATCAACTCAGTTTTGCTATAAAGTCAAACCCTTCTCACGTGTTCTTAGAGCGGTAACTGCATCCCTACTATCCCGAAAGTCGTAACGTTAGAGCAATCCAATCAATTTAAAAAAACGACCAAGCACACTAATTTTTGTGTACTAATGTACAATGCATAAAAGCATGATAATGAACACGATCGTGAAAAAAATCATCAATAATACTTGTTTTTTGTCGAGGGACTTGTTTACTTTCATTTCGACGACCTCCGTGGCTAAGTGCGTGCGCTGTCGCATTATAAAGTTGGAGGTGCTCGGTTCGATTCCCGGCTCGAGTCTGGTCTGGTGGGAGGCTTCTGCCGTGGCTAGTTACCACCCTACCGACAAAGACGTGTCGCCAAGCGATTTAGCGTTCCGGCACGATGTCGCGTAGAAACCAATTAGGAGCGTGGGCTTACCATACTCCTAACAGGTTAGCCCGCTACCATCCTAGACAGCATCATCACTTACCACAAGGTGAGATTGCCGTCAAGAGTTGTAATAAATAAAAAAAACGCTTTTATTATTTGTTCTTTAAGCGGAAAATTTTAACTCTAACAATTACGGTTCTAGGGATATACTCGTAGCAAAGTGATAGTTAAATGTTGCCTCCATGCCCGTATTTGTACGAGATATTTTGTCCACTACTGCAGGATTCTCTTCCTATCGCCATGCTATTATCCGTTGCAACGTATAGATAACTCAAGAAAAAGGTTATACCTATCACACAGTTAAGATTATTTCTCTGATTAAGTCCCGAAAAGTCAGCAAAATTAATACATACAGAAATCTGTTTCTGTAATGTCTGTTTCCTA
This sequence comes from Lasiommata megera, assembly GCA_928268935.1. Taxonomy (NCBI): domain Eukaryota; kingdom Metazoa; phylum Arthropoda; class Insecta; order Lepidoptera; family Nymphalidae; genus Lasiommata; species Lasiommata megera. The sequence continues at coordinate 11,533,143 of OV743326.1, forward strand.
AAGCGTGTTTGTGCGATGCTTGCTACGATAGTGAATCGTGCGAGGCCATCTATGTTGCTGTCTGTACCCGACAGTACAAACAACATAGCAACATAGCTAATTTAAACAATAACAAAAAACAAAAGTACCAACTGGTTTTTATAACCACATCGCGCCTATTACAGCAGTAATATCGTAATTCAAGCCGTCAGGTGCAGCTGCCCCCGACTTCGTACGATTAAAACACTCGATGGCTGCGAAACTTCAGGACATACACTAATATACATAATAAGTAATCAGTCATTCTCCTATAATTAAATTTTCATAGTCAGCCTTGAAATCAAATCAAATCAAAAATAGCTTTATTCATATAAATTTATTACAGGCATCTATGAATCGTTCATACTCGTATATATCACATTTTTTATTATTTCTATTAGTGATGGTGATAACTACATTCGCCAACATAAAACTAAAGCTAATAGGGTTCAAGGGTTTGTCTTTGAATGATCATTTACTGAAGCCATCACCCACTTTACTCACATCACTTTTTGTTCATTTATCCTATATAACACAGAGTTTACTAACCTGCGACTCTTTTAGCTCCAACATGATTTTTGTAAGTAATGGGAATATATTATATCTTTATGTGGATTGAGAAATACATCTCCGCAAGAATATAGCATCATGATCAACCCATTGCCGGCTCACTACAAAGCACGGGTCTCCTCTCAATATGAGAAGGGTTTGGCCATACTCCACCACGCTTGCCATGTGCGGATTGGCAGACTTCAGACACCTTAGAACTCTCAGGCATGCAGGTTTCCTCACGATGTTATCCTTCACCGTTGAAGCTTGCGATATTTTAATTATTTAAAAACGCACATAACGTTAGAGGTGCGTGCCCGGGATCGAACCCCCAACCTCTGATTAGGAGGCGAACGCCCTAAATAACACTAGGCTATCACAGCTATACAAGAATATAGAAACTCAGTTTTTTTGTTATAAAGTAGGCAAAACGGTTTGGAACACACTTAATAGGTAATACCCGTTGATAAACAATCCGCAAATGCAAACGTTCAAGTTTTACGAGTTAGTTTTTATAACCGCATCGCGCCTATTACAGCAGTAATATCGTAATTCAAGCCGTCAGGTGCAGCTGCCCCCGACTCCGTGCGATTAACCCATTTGAGGGCTGCGAAACTCCCGGAATAACATTGATATAGAACTCATACATCAATGTATTGGATCAATACATTAATGTATTGGATTCCACAGGAAGCGTTGAATTTCCTTAGCTGGAAATTAAGTATTTATCACTTTATTTATACTCCATGCGTCAAAAGCAAGAAACATATAAAAGAAAGTAAAGTTATCTTACTTTAGCGGCTTTATTGCTAAAAAGATCGATCACACGACATTTGCATTACTTTTGAATTTAACATATATTTTTCCTTAATTTAAAAGGTTTACAGTGTTTTCCGTAGGTGATTTTATAATACCATTTTAATGACGCATTTAGAAGCCTGCGCCTTATAAAATGGGGATTCATATATGCATCCAAAAATAATTATTCTAATTAAGTAGAATTGGATATAAGAATTAGGATTTAGACATTATTGATACAAACACAATTTCCCGAATTTACACAATTTTTAAATGATCTCTCGTCAAATTTTCAATAAAAATGCAAGGTAATCTTGAACAGCCCTGCATCTTGGATTCTGAAATATATCAACAATACTTGAGAACTGCGAAACTAGCGGCCAACTTATCGCGACCCCACAACCATATCCACCCAACCCCTTATTGCACCGCATTGCATAGACATCGAAGGGACGGAGAATGTCACTGCAAGTTGGTTATCGATGGGGAATGAGATGTTTGTGCTGCCAATACTTGAAGGACTTTATTGACATTATTGTTTTCCATTTGAAGATTGGCATATTTTTGAAGTGTTAGGAAACGGCATATAGAAAAGAAAAATATATTATTCGACGTGCCTACATATGTTGAGATAACATTACTTATATACTAGACAAAGTCGACGATATTGTTCAAAAAATTAGTCTAGTGGTTCCAAATTTGCATTTCGGTTCTTAGGATGAGCTAAAAATTAATTTTATAGAGATCAAATTTCTAGATTTCGGCCGTTGCTAATTTTCGACAAAGACGTGTCGTCAAGCGCTTTAGATTCCGGCACGATGTCGCATTCAACACGATTAATTAGGTTTACCATACCCCTAACAGGTTAGGCCGCTACCATTTGTGACTGCATCATCACTAACTATCAAGTGAGATTATCGTATTGTATTAAAAAAAAACTTTGAGCTGTCAATTTGGGTTAATATGTATTAATAATGTATAATAATAATCGTAAAAACCAACCCGATTTGACGCAACGTATTGGGACTAAACTCAATCTAAACCGAAAACTTCAGATAGCAAATTCAATTAAGTAGCGCCATCCTTATCGGCAGGGAAAAGTAGGAAAAGGACAGCATAATGCTATCCGAAGATTTCGGATTCAACTGATTATCAATATCAGCTTTAATTTGTAAAGGAAGGTCATACTATATTACAGGTATACCAATATCATAAATACTAACGTCCCTTATTTAGATCACATTACGCAAACGTTCCTTTTTTTCATCCGCTACAAGTTAGCCCTTGACGGCAATCCCACCTGATGGTAAGTGATGATGCAATCTAAGATGGTAGCGGGCTTACCACTAAGCCCACACTCCGAATTGGTTTCTATGCGACATCGTGAACACTTAATCGCTTGGCGACACATCTTTGTCAGTAACTAGCCTTGGCCGAAGCCTCCCATCGGACTAAACTCGAACCGGGAATCAAAACCAGGACCTCAAAGGACTGTCAAAGCCACCCACCCACAAGACATCCTTGAGCGCAAGATTTTACATTTGAGTAACGTAAGGACGTCCTTGATCATTTTCAAATCCATCATACATATATCCATAAAACTGTATCTTACGACTAATTATCCAACTTTATTTATTCCAAGTTCAACGAATTCACTATTCATAATCCGAGATTGCGATTCGCCGCCTCGCAAACTTTAAGTAAAGGTTTAATACTTAATTTAGCCAGTAACGTGTTTGAAACTCATTTGGAAACTTAGTTTACGTTTGTGTATGTACAAAATAGTATAACAACTGTATAAAATATACATATGATGTGCATTTTATATAACAAAGCGTGGGGTTCTGTCCCATTCAGTTGATAGACAGCATCAAGGCCATCGTAGGGAGCCGCTGGACTCGAATGAAAAACCCATGTCCAATAATGCACGATTGATAAGACAGTGATAATGACGACCTCCGTGGCGCATCATTGATCGAACGGAACTTCGAGCCAACATTGGCGGCGTACTTCGGTAATTAAAAATGTCCAGAAATTGTAGGCAGGACTATTAAAAACGGTTTAACTCATTTTTACAATACATATCTGACTAGCTATAATTCTATTGCGAGTCCGAAGTTTGGTTGGAGGCATCGGCAGTGGCTAGTTACTACCCTACCGACAAAGACGTGTCGCCAAGCGATTAAGCGTTTCGGCACGATGTCGCGTAGAAACCAATTAGGAGTGGTTAACCCATACTCCTAACAGGTTAGCCCGCTACCATCTTAAACCGCATCATCACTTACCATTAAGTGAGATACCGTCAAGGGCTTAACTTGTAGTGTATAAAAATAAAAAATACAATGATGATGAGTTTTCTGTCAATCAATTTTCAGTAGCCTGGAGTTAGGAAATTGGTGTTACACACACCTGATCATCGAGAGCACTAAAAGCTGTCGGTACCTAAGGGAATGGCGGTTGGTGCCAACAGTATAAAATAGTAAAGTTTTTATAAAACGAAAGCTTGTAGAAAAATCATATTACGATATTAAGGATTATATAAACGATAAAAAAGCTTGGGTATGATTGCTCTATCTCCATGGGTACTATAATTTGTTGTTCATTATGTGAGATTGTGATAACAGAAAAAAAACCCGGCTAAGTTTGTTGTGGGCTTCTTCTTAGACCGTGGCGCGTTTGGAACCCTCATAGCTTTAGTTTTAAGTTTACGAATATAGTTAACACCATGAAATCACTAGTATGTAAATTATTGACGCGTCAAAAGTGCCTTTTTAAGGCCTATTTGAATAAAGATTATTTTTAATTTGAATTTGATTTAGTAAAACATTAAAGGGATAAAAGTGAAGATGAACTCAGTGTAATTATGGATATGTGGTCAGGATGTAAGCAAGGTATTCGAGCTCTCATCTCAGTAGCCTCGCCCAGTTTTTATTACAGAGCGTAAAATATAACTAACCACTCTAAAGGAAAGGCGGCCTTATGATGGTGGAATAAATATTATATTTTGTTGTAGAGCTTAGAACGGGTGAAGCTTTATGACCTCCTTTCAATCTGAAATCTAGAATTCTAGACCAAGTATTGTTTTGGCGTAGCGCCAGGACTTACTTAAGCTTTCAATGTTGATCATTGATAACACGGGTGGGGTAAATACTACTCGAGATTTTGTTTAACGATAAACTCTCTACGATATTTTTCGTCTGTAGAAAATAAGCAGTAAAAGATTTTTGTTTTTAATGTCAACGCAGCGCTTGATTGCAATGTCGACGAATGAATTGAGACGACCTCCGTGGCACAGCGCGTGCGCTGTTGCATTTTAAAGTTGGAGGTCCTAGTTCGATTCCCGGCTCGGGTCTGGTCTGGTGGGAGGCTTCGGCCGTCGCTAGTTACCACCCTACCGACATAGACGTGTCGCCAAGCGATTTAGCGTTCGGGCACGATGTCGCGTAGAAACCAATTAGGAGTGTGGGTTTACCATGCCCCTAACAGGTTAGCCCGCTACCATCTAAGACTGCATCATCACTTACCATCAGGTGAGAATGCCGTCAAGGGCTTACTGTAGTGGATAAAAAAAAATGAGAGCTGACAGTAAGGGACGATGATGCGTCAGGTAGGAGCGTGCTGAACTTATACTACCTACGTTCTCGGAGGCATTTCTGCCTTCAAAGCGCATCTTGCGATTGATTGCACTACCAACGCTTACTTGAATTCCACGTTCGACCTTGCCTTTAGACTTACTCGCAGCACGGACAGAACTTCCACATTAAAAAGAAACAGGTATCTAAAAAGACTGGAAAAATGAATTGTTTCTTGTTCGTTTATCATATAAATAGCTTGTTAACGTATTAACCCACCATCTAAATAAACTGAAGGATTTTTTAGATGAACCTAAATTCCTTGCAAGTTTATCATTTTATATAATTCAAATTCAAATTCAAACAATCTTTATTCAAATAGTCCTTTTAAAGGCACTTTTGATGCGTCAATAATCTACATAGTAGTGATTTGATGGTGATAACTACATTCGTAAACTTAAAACTACAGCTAAGAGGGTTCCAATCGCGCCCCGGTCTAAGAAGAAGCCCACAACAAACTTAGCCGGGTTCGTTATCACCATCTTACATAATCAATAATAAATTATAGTACCTACCTATGTAGATAGAGCAATTCACACCAAAGCCTTTTTATCGTTTATATAATCCTTAATTTCGAAATATGATTTTTCTACAAGCTTTCGTTTTATAAAAACTTTGAACTTATTGATAGACATCTATAAGATATCAATACCTACAAATATGCTACTGGTTATAGTATGTCTGGTTCTCCTCTCGAACCCTAATACCACATCATTTCTGCCAGTAAGTTGAGGTAGAATCTTCTATGTGTACCCTCAAAACAACGATCTGAAGTTACTGAAAGTGCAGATTTATTAATAATACTGTACTGTGATTTATTAATAATAATAAATTAGGTACTGAAAATCCGGCAATGTTATGGTGGTAGACGCAGGTTTCACGGCGGCCATGATCGCTCGAAACTCAAAAACCATATAGGTGTTTCTTAAGAAAAACCTAGTACCTGAAGCGGTGATAGCCTAGTGGTTAGGGCTCCTAATCAGAGGTTGGCGGTTCAAATCCGGGCACGCACCTCTAACTTTTCGGAGTTATATGCGTTTTAAAAAAAAATATCACTTGCTTCAACGGTGAAGGAAAACATCGTCAGGAAACCTGCACACCTCCACAATGTTCTCAAAGGCGTGTGAAGTCTGCCAATCCGCTCATGGCCAGCGTGGTGGACTATGGCCAAACTCGTCTCATATTGAGAGGAGACCCGTGCTCTGTAGTGAGCCGGTATTGGGTTGTTCATGATGAAGAAAAACCTTCTATCCAAACCTATTAGCATAAAACTAAATATCCATATTCTAAAGCTCGAACAGAAGAAAGAGTAACGAAACTAAATTATAAGCGTACCTTTTTTGGCTACAGAACTCTTTGGCTCAGAAAAAAGTTCCATGAAAAAACTTGGAACACCAACTCCGGGAACTAGTAGGCTCATTGAGAAGCGAAACACATCTCAAGCGAGCTGAGATACCAAGCGTGTTTACTACCATTTCGCTTATTCAGGCTTTAATATTTATTTCCGCAAACCAATGTTATATTTGCTACGAAATAGCAGCGTGGAATTCTGCTATTTGTGCACTGCAATAGATAACCCGGTATTGTTTGCATTGCAATGTTTAATTGTCATAACATCGCTTTTTGTACTCACTAGGTACTGTTTACTTTAATAAGTATCTTTTTAATTTTCACAGCTTGAAAGCATTTTATGAAATCTCAAGAATTACAAGTCATCGTCATCATGATCAACCCATTCTCGGCTCACTACAGATCACGGGTCTCCTCTCAATATGAGAAGGGTTTGGCCATAGTCCACCACGCTGGCCATGTGCGGATTGGCAGACTTCGCACGACTTTGAGAAAATTATGGAGAACTCTCAGAGGTGCAGGTTTCCTCATGATGTTTCCTTCACCGTTGAAGCAAGTGATATTTTAATTGCTTAAAAACGAACATAACTCCGATAATCTATAGGTGTGTCTCCTCGTCTCCTCAACCCATTAACGGCTCACTACAGAGCACGGGTCTCCTCTCAATATGAGAAGGGTTTGGCCATAGTCCACCACGCTGGCCATGTGCGGATTGGCAGACTTCACACGCCTTTCAGAACATTATGGAGAACTCTCAAGCGTGCAGGTTTCCTCACGATGTTTTCCTTCACCGTTGAAACAAGTGATATTTTAATGTTTAAAAACGCACATAACTCTGAAAAGTTAGAGGTGTGTGCCCGGGTTTAAACCCCCGACCTCTGATTAGGAGGCTGACGTCTTAACCACTATTACAAGTACATACATATATTTGTAATTACCTATAAAAAAAATTTCTAAGTTGTCCATTTCCACATAACTGAAATCATCTCAATTTGTTATGGAGAAACATAAACTGAGAAAACACATTTTGGAGTTATTCAGAACCATTTTGTTATTAGCTGACCGTTTAAATATTATTTCCAGAAAATATAACTTCAGTAAATATCTTAGATTCCATAGCAATAACATCAATAGCATAGTAATAATATATAATTGCATAACTTAGAGTCAACTACTCACCTGATTATCATAAAATGTAGCATATATACTTGCACGCTTTGCATGAGCAAAGAATACTTTTTATAGCCTGGCAAAACAAACCGTTTTAAAAACCAATATAACGCTGAAGAAATTGCGGTGAAAAGCTGTCTAATGTTTCTATTAAATCTTACGGATACTTAAGTTAGATTAAATACAAATACATACTTTAACTCTGTCGTAGTTAGCTAAAAAGAAGTGGGCTATCAGTCGCATGTATTCGTTAAAAAGTGAAACACGTCGCAAGCGAAGTGAGATATCTAGCGTACTTTCGCTCATTCCGCTTACTCAGTATTCGATATATTTTATTTCTGCAAACTAACGCTTCATTTACTGCTAAATTGCAGCTTTGAACTGGTTGCAGTCGGGAAAATGGGAAATTTATATGTCTCACAAGGTTTCTTTGGCACGTTTAACTGTGGATTCTATTTTGTACTGTTGTTTTATTGGCTAATAAGTATTGCACATTTAATTAATGCTACGTGGATAGTTAAATGATTTGTTGTTTTTAGTAAATAGTAGTAGTTGAAATATCGTACCTATTTTTTTACGACAGAATAGATAATTTGATATGTTTCACTTTTAATTTCCTTTGAGCACGTTTTATCGCTACATTATTTACGCGTTTACTATACTACTACTAACTAGATCATTCAAAATCGAAAGCAGGTATCAAGCTAAAGAAACGTAGAAAACAGAAAAGAAATAATTAAGGAATATTTCTCTATTTAAAAGTCTTTGAAATGAAAATATTTATTAATTGGAATTGCACGCGATCAAAATCCGTGTACAAGCACAAGTTTTATTCTAACTTTGCACTTTCTTTCACAGGCGAAGTTCGAAGTGAATATTTTTCTTAAACATTCTTTAAAGTTTTCCTTTTGACGCTTTATTTAATACAGATGAGAGGTAATTTTCCCGAACGAAACAACATTAATGAATTGGACACCAATTTTGTTGATACAGCTAAATCTATCAAAATAACTTTAACAAAGGGGATGTAAGCACTATATTTGTTTTAGTTTCCTTTCAATTTGATCAAGCACCTGAAAGAGGATCTTACCTTTCAGGTTATTAAGAAACTATAATGTTAAATTAATACTATAGTTGAGAACCCAATGAATATTACAAGTTGAAGTAGGTAGCTACCTATCGGCATTGTTTTTACATTGTTTTGTATTTCAAGTTGTTCAAGAGAACCGCTGGTTTACCTCCAACTTTATAAATTAGACTTTGGTACTTTTAAAGAGCTTCCGAACAACTGTGAAAAAGAAATGCTATTATGCTGGGTTTTCTTTGTATATTTTGCTTAAGTTAAAAAATAACTTTTTTGGTTGTTTTTTTTTTTTTTAGTTTTTGTTGTAAGTTCGAAAAAAATACTTTAGATGAGACTTTAAGAGTTCATCTATGCCGGAAAGTACCAAACTTAAAGCGTAATATCAAATTCGATCACTTTCGTGGATTCTCACCGTACGACTACCACGTTATCCCAAACGTCGCCTAAGCCGAGGTTCGGCCTCACAGGACGCGCCCTTAGGCAGACGTTCCCTTAGTTTCTCCGAGTACTAGGGCTCAAAATTTCTTCTGGCAGAGCTACTTTCCGAAGCTCGCCAAACAGCCTGGTTACGCTGTGGTAACCAATAGGGTTAGCACAGCTAATAGACAGTCCGAAAAAAAAAATTCGTCGATTATAAATAAAGATGGCAAATAATATCTAATACTAGGACCTTTTGTTTTAATGCTGGGAAATGCGTTTATGCCCCTCCTGAAGCAATGCAGGCAGACGCAGTTGCTAGTAGTAGGCAGGTAATAGCATAATCATCATCATCATGATCAACCCATTACCGGCTCACTACAGAGCACGGGTCTCCTCTCAACAGTCCACCACGCTGGCCATGTGCGAATTGGCAGACTTCACATGCCTTTTGAAAACACTATGGAGAACTCTCAGGAGTGCAGGTTTCATCACGATGTTTTCCTTCACCGTTGAAGCAAGTGATATTTAATTTTTTTTTTCTTTAAACGCACATAACTCCGAAAAGTTTGAGATGCGTGCCCGGATTCGAACCGCCGAATTAGGAGGCTGACGCCCTAACCACTAGGCTATCACCGCAAAAAGCGGTGTTACCTACCTACCTAACCTAGTGGTTAGATAATATTGAGATGGTATTTTAATGGAATCAAAATTGTGAGTCTTTTAATATAATTTACTATGTAAATGTCTTTGAAACATTTAAACTTAATTCTAACATTGAAACAGTACAGTACAATAAAAGGCAAAAGAGCATAATTACTAGACAATAGCTTATTTAACGAACTACTATCAAAAGAACTTTGGGAGTTATACAGTAGTGAAGTTTTATGCGAAATTACGCCGTAAGTTTTTAAGTAACTTAACAACTTCACTCCGCTAAAATGGATAGAAAATATAAGAGTAAGTAGTAGTCATCATGATCAACCCATTACCGGTTCACTACAGAGCACGGGTCTCCTCTCAATATGAGAAGGGTTTGGCCATAGTCCACCACGCTGACCATGTGCGGATTGGCAGACTTCACACGTCTTTGAGAACATTATGGAGAACTCTCAGACGTGCAGGTTTCCTCACGATGTTTTCCTTCACCGTTGAAGCAAGTGATATTTTAATTTTTAAAAACGCACATAACTCCGAAAAGTTTGAGATGCGTGCCCGGATTCGAACCGCCGACCTCTGATTAGGAGGCTGACGCCCTAACCACTAGGCTATAACAGCTTAAGTAGCAGTATAACGATATAAATCAATTTAAGATACAATAAGAAGTGTAACGATTAAAATATCGCAATTGATGTTTATGGTGGTAACATTTACATTTCCGCAATTAAAAAGTATTCTATAACGTTATTTAGGATACAAGTTATTGACGACCTCCATGGGGCAGTGCACTGTAAAGTTGGAGGTCCCAAGTTCGATTCCTAGTTCGAGTCTGGTCTGGTGGGAAGCTTCGGCTGTGGCTAGTTACCACCCTACCGACAAAGACGTGTCGCCAAGCGATTTAGCGTTCCGGCACGATGTCGCGTAGAAACCAATTAGGAGTATGGCTATCCCATACTCCCTAACAGGTTTGCCCGCACTTACCATCAGGTGAGAAAAACAATAAAGCTAAATCTATGCACAATAATGACAAGATAGGTGAAACGTCACGGCATTCCTTGTAATGAAAGACTTTTCTCCCAACGAAACTCTTGTCACTCTGGCTCTTGTCCTAGGGCTAAAAATTTCTTCTGGCAGAGCTTCTTTCCGAAGCTCGCCAAATAGCTCGGTTACGCTGTGGCAACTAATTGGGCTAGCACAGCTAACAGACAGTCCGAAAAAACAAAACTTATTGAGTTGGTAATATAACCGGATCATAAAATCGGGTTCGGGCTCGGATCCCAGATCAGGTCAAAAAAATTATCTACTGCCAAGAAATTGTCAGTAGCAACCCAAACTTAAGAAAAGGATTTCGGTAAGCCTGGTGCCTTGGCAAGCTCTATAAACTGTAGGTCCAGATTTAATCTAGATCTTGAAGAGCAACGGAGAGCACTTTAAAAATCTCTCTCTCCTAAGAGGAAAGATACTAATACTGTACCCAACAGTGGTTTAAAGGTTAAATTATTGTGAGTAGGCAGCTTTATACTTGATTACATAGTTTCATCGTGAACAAACATCCGTAGGCGTTCGTAATGTATCTGCTATCTTACCTCAATTCGTTATGTTAGACATTAATTGTTGTATCTAATATAACATGTTATGATACCGTAATAATATAACGTAACGAAGGCTTGGCATGTTAGCGATCCCTCTGGAATATTAGTGTCACAGGAAATTTACGTTTTCAGTACAACAGCTTGTGAAGCTCTTCTGGCACTGCCCTCACTCTGTAATGCATGCTAACAACAACAACAACAAGTAATATTAGATGCCAAATGGCATTGGTATGCTATAACACTAGCTGTTGCCCGCGACTTTGTCTGCGTAGAATTGCTGATTTCCCGTGAGATTGAGGTTTCGGCTTATGCCCTGCTTCAGAAAGAAAGCTACAGGCAAATGTCAAATTTCCTTAAGATCAGTTCATTACTTTACACGTTAGAGGCCACAAACAGACAATGAAAACTTTACTATTATTATTCCTATTCCCTAAAAGAAACCTATTTTCAAAATTTCAAGCTTGTAGACTTAATAATAAAAAAAATCAGCAAAAGCTATCATCTCCTATTTAACCACCCTTAATAGGTAATATTAAAAAAAAATTGATGTACATGTTTTTTATTTATTATTATCAATCTTAATGCGAATTTTTGTGTCTCTTACTCCAAAAACAAAGGAATTTCATACAAACTTCCAACCATTATTCTATCCCCTTAGTGGGGGAATTTCCAAATATCCTTTCTTAGCTGACGTCTCTTAACTATCAAATACCTACTTTTTAAACTGTAGCTTACGTACGTGCCTATGTACAATAGTTTTTGAGATTTCGTGTGTAATCAGCAAGTACGTATGTAAGGAAGTAAGTACGTCAGTGACCTTTCGCTTTTATATTTATAGATTGGCATTATATAAACAAAAGTTCAGATTTTAGAATAAGCAAAAGAGCTATTGACCCGCATAACTTAATATTTATTTAAATTAATTAAAGTGACTTCGGTCGTCCTTACTACACGAAGTAACTTTGCACTTGTCATTAATAGACAAGCAAATACAGAAGCACGCTGGTAAACGCCACGAGTATAGCAATTTGAGATAATTTAACGCATGTTTGTTACAATAAATTAATCCTAAACTAGATACTAATATGTTACGATTAATGTCTTACATCAAGATTGAGGTGAGATAGGAAAGTTGTATGCTTGCGGAAATCCATCGTTGTTATTTCTGTTACCTACATATTTAATCGTTAACTTATCAGTACACTTATCATCAAAATAAATTTTAGTTTTTAGTGTATTGAACACATATTTTTCTCCTATTGAAATCTATCTTAGACTCTGCCTTTTAAAAACACAGTGTAGGTTTTTTTTTTCGTTTTATGGCTTTACAGATTATCCAATGTCAAGTTTATAGCAATGCAGAAGTTAGGGAGAAATGGCGGGAAACTTCGCACTCTGCGGACGCGGTTCCCTCAAACCTTTCCCAAATTAATACCTGTTAACCATTCAGAAAACTAGCCACTACACAAACGACACCAAAACTGTCCACGACACAACCAACACCAGTCCCTTCAAAAATTAGCCAACAAACATTAATTCAAGAAAAGCGTGAAAAAACCGCGCCCGCCATATACGAAGTCTCCCGCCTTTCTCCTTTTTGATATTTAAATGATCTGTGTGTAGACGGGGGTCTATATATAGAACATCGCAGTACACAGGGCTTCGTTTTACTGAAATATAACTATACGATTTTCGCAAATAAGTATATTATTATTATTAAAGTAACATTATTTAGAATGTATGTCATTAATTCACAAAATATTATGTATTCTTCGCTAGTGAATTAGGGAAATTCCCCTGCTATGCAAAGCATAACTTGAGAAATAATATATAAATAAGCAATAAATAAATTACTTGAATGTACCCTTGAGCTTTGGGCATTGTAAAAGCCGGCCCTTGAAACCTCGCTCGGGGACTAGACCGTGGATTTTCACAAATATCCGTTAGCCGATATAACTTGTAAACTGTGACTTGAAACGATTGTACCGTGTTTTTCTACACTAAAAGAATGTAACACATGTTTTATAGCAATAGTTTTTGCTACTTCTTTCAGTTGTAATTTCTTTTTCTTTTAATTACTATTACTTTTTTGTTGTTGTGACGTCACCCTGCTCTCAACTGAAAATCAGCGACGTGTTTTGTTAAATAAGGCACGGTATATGCTGAGCTGTACACCCTTTTTCGTTGGTGTTACAGACAGACGTAAAATTATTGATTGGAACAAGATGTTACTACATACATACTGCGTGTAACAACATATGAGAATAAATACGTTTTCTTTCTTTCTTTTTAAGTGATATCGGAATTAGTAGGTAAGTACAAGTTGGAACTGCAACTAATTCTATATTAATAACCAGCACACTATTAACAAACATACTATCAAATAATACATTAATTAATTGATTTTGTAAATCATCATCATGATCAACCCATTACTGGCTCACTACAGAGCACGGATCTCCTCCCAATATGAGAAGGGTGCCACGCTGGCCATGCGCGGATTGGCAAACTTCACACGCCTTTAAGAACATTACGGAGAACTCCCAGGCGGCTCCTTCCTCACGATGTTTTCCTTCACCGTTGAAGCAAGTGATATTTTAATTGTTTTAAAAACGCACATAACTCCGAAAAGTTAGAGGTGCGTGCCCGGATTCGAACCGCCGACCTCTGATTAAGAGGCTGACGCCCTAACCACTAGGATATCACTGCTCCAATTTGGTAGGGAAACTGTTGGGAAAAGTCTCCCTCCACCTTGCCTACTAGTTGTAGGCAAATGTTGAAAAACTTTTTTTTATTTTTTTATACACTACAAGTCAGCCCTTGACGGCTATCTCACCTGGTGGTAAGTAATGATGCTGTCTAGGATGGTAGCGGGCTAACCTGTTAGAAGTATGGTAAACCCACGCTCCTAGTTGGTTTCTACGCGACATCGTGCCGGAACGCTAAATCGCTTGGCGACACGTCTTTGTCGGTAGAGTGGTAAATAGCCACGGCCGAAGCCTCCCACCAGACCAGACTCGAGCCGAGAATCGAACCCAGGACCTCCAACTTTAAAATGCGACGGCGCACGCACTGCGCCACGGAGGTCGTCAAACTTATAAAAAGAACACGTCGCCGATCGCCTTGCCGCTGGACTCAGGTGAAATCAGTCACTGGCCTTCCGCTTACAACCGCTATTAGAAACGTCGAGGAGGGTCCTCGACGTTGGAAGGTTTTAGTTACCAACGTGATGAAGGCACTTTTATGTACACACCCTTCAGCAATGAAGTGTGCGACCCAGAAGAAGAAGACGATCTATTATCTTGATGCGTTCGTACTCGTATTATAGAAGTCCTAGTGCTGAGCTGATAAAGTGTAGATTTAATGTGCACTGAAGAGCAATTAACTGCTATACTCTGTCTGTCCTCATGTAGCAACTTGTGTGAGAGCTTGATTAATGATTCGTGGCGTATGATTTATATGATGGGCTGGCTGAGAGAGGCTGTACTGGTTAGACCTCCGCCTTGTAAGAGGCCAGTTTAATAATGCAGGTACTATTTGTACTTCCACAAACGTGTATTAAAATGAATAAACATAACATCTAAGAATGCATGTTAGACATTTCTAAACAGATGTAGATATTTTTTTTTATATACTACAAGTTAGCCCTTGACGGCTATCTCACCTGGTGGTAAGTGATGATACAGTCTAGGATGGTAGCGGGCTAACCTGTTACGGGTATGGTAAACCCACACTCCTAATTGGTTTCTACGCGACATCGAGCCGGAACGCTAAATCGCTTGGCGACCGATCTTTATCGGTAGGGTGGTAACTAGCCACAGCCTAAGCCTCCCAGACTAGACTCGAGCTGTGAATCGAACCCAGGACCTCCGACTTTAAAATGCGACAGCGCAAGCACTGCGCTACGGAGGTCGCCAAAAAAATTATACCTGTGAAGTTGAATCTCGAATGGCGGTTTAACTTTGCAACTTGGATTGTAAACAGTAATATTCTCATTTTGTCAATGCAACAAACTTTCCTCATTCAATAATTTGTTTAATCAGGTTCAGACTGAAAAATTTAATAATTAAATAAAGCCTTATTTATGGAGAGAGGAATTCCGGGATTAATATTTAATTTATTGATTATTATATGTGTAAGATATTTTATTGTGGAACTGTGTGTTTTTGAATTTTGGAGTGGATTAAACACCTGTGCGAATTATTTCCTATTTGACACCATATGGTGTCAAGAAATAGGTATGGTATGGTATAGGTACATACATGTACACCTCATATAAAAAAGTTGAAATATGGTTATGATTGAAATATATAATGTATTTTTCTTAATGCTACAGGACGTCCACATATCCAGACACTAAATTAAATTTCAATTCCGTGTTTGTGTTATTCTTGTCTACAGCTTACCACTAAAATATGAATTAGGTGAGTAGAGTCATATTGGCACGCTTATGTAACTTATACATATTTGTACAAACAACATACATAAGAACAACATATAGAATTACAATAGGACACCGTATCAGCAAATAATCTGGTGCGAAAGAAAGGTAGCTCTCTCGATGTTCACATAATATCTGTCAAAATAGTGTGACAATGGAGTCTTGTAACTTATCGGTTGTATAACTGCTGTCAGCTGCCAGTCAAAGCTGTGTGTAGGAATACAACAATATTGAAATTGTATCGTATATTCAAATATACGATACAATTTCAATATTTTTGTATGTAATTAATTTATTCGGTGAAAGAAAACATCGTGAGGAAACCTGCACGCCTAAGAGTTATCCATAGCGTTCTCAAAGGTGTGTGAAGTCTGCCAATCCGCATATGGCCAGCGTGGTGGACTATGGCCAAACCATTTTCATATTGAGAGGAGACCCGTGCTCTGTAAGGAGCCGAGAATGGGTTGATCACGATGATGATGATGATTTAAATTATTAAATTATAACGCATATAAATAATATTTATATGCGTTATAATTAGCGTAATGATTTTAATTAACACAATAATTATGAGTCTATGGGTAGACAGTCGATGTTTGTATACGCCTAATCCTTAGTAGAAATCCACGAACTTAAATAATGAAAAATATAGTAGTTATAGCAATTTTAAACATCGAACGTTAAAAAAAAAATAACAAGAGTAGAGCGAGTTTTTGGATTTCCTCTGCAAGCAACAATTTATATACCCGTATAGGCCACTTCTTAGGTCAGGGAGATCCCTAAGAAACCCTTTTATATGAGTTACTTTTACTTTTTTTTATAAATTAATGGTTTTTTTTGTAAGACCACCAGCAAAAATAAAAGCTGATAAGATCCTAAACGAAATTTTATATATGAAAACAAGACACGGATCATCACTACAGTAGGTGAGAACCATACTTTAATCAAATAGAGGAATAAAACCTATTTGTGGTATATTTTACTAGTGTTCACGAATTCAGATGACGTTTCTCATATCCTGTATCCTGATTCCGAACGAACTAAGCTCCTGTCACGTTTCCCGCCAAAGTGGTTATGGAGAGTCCGCCATCTTGAAATAAATAGCCGAAGAACTGATGGGAACTTTGAATGCGGTAATTATTAACTTATAAACATGATGAATATGTTGAAAGGTTTTATACAAAATTATGCATCTTATTGGCATAATACTAATAACTTTGAAAATGAAGGCAGACGCGTCTTTTTTTTTAATTTTATTTCTATAAATGGATGGGCCTATATAATAATGTTTTATGTATTATAATATGAAATGGATAGATAGATAGATACACTTTATTGCAGACAAATTTTAAAGAAACAACAACACGGAACACTTAACACATGAGTATGCAAAGGCGGTCTTATTGCTAATCTCTTCCAGACAACCCTTGGGGAAAGAAGTAAATAAAAGAAAAGGGGTAACAGCGCACTATAAATATTATATAATATAAATATATAATTTTATGTATAAATAAATATTCATCAATACACATATACTATTATGCTGGCATTTAGTCATAAAAAACGTAAGGCAGATTAATCCACAGGAGCACAGCATTAACAGTAGGGAAGTGTGGTGTGATTTCATTCCTCATGAATTCATATAACTATTACTACTAAGCTGCTAACTAGCTGTTGATGTGTAGTCAATGAATGTTGAAACTTAAAGAATATTTATTCATATAGGTTTCATTCTAAATTATCTTTCATCTAGCACTTACAGTTCTAGGTAATACTCTAAAGGCAAACGTCGAATATTTCGAAGGTTAACACATTTATAAACTATTGTCTCCTAAGTTCCCACCAGCTCTTGTACCGTCAAACTCGTTGACACTTTCCTATTTAAATTCCCCCTTTCATTCAGCCAGGGGCTATTTTATTTTAATACAGGATCCTAATTTATTGGAGGGCTATTGTTGGTGGAACAAGTGACGCCAGATTTTTTGTTAGGCAAAATAATGAATGAAGTATGACTCAATGACGTCGCACGGTTGAAGTTTTAACCACAGATTTAAAAGGACTTACAACTGTCACAATAAACAAGATATTTGACTAGGTACTGTATTTGATAATATTAATTTAATTATATATATGAATTAATGTAAATCAAGTTTTAATTTAAGTTATGACTAATTTAATTCTATTTGTATTTTAGATTTCCATAATTAATTTTTTCTTTAAATTTAATTGCACCACAAGCAAACTATTTTTTTCTAACCAATATCCGTCGTCTTTATTCAAGCTGACACTAGCTGTAAGACAGAAAAAGTATCATGCCTTTTAAAAACAAACTAATAGAAACATGTTTACTATTGTATAGGATGTATGGTAACTGATCTTTGCCTTACCTGATAGGGACAAATTTAAAACTGCAACCAAAAAGTAAACAAGCGCCAAGCGAAGCCTAGACGAGTTGGCCAGTTTGTACAAGCAAAGCTAATATAGAACAAGTTTAACATTTCTGATATCAATAGAGCTAGTTCAACAAAGGATATAAAGTAAAACCGCAAATTAACCCGCCATTTCAGTCGCTCGGAATACCGATGACCGCACATCAGTGAGTTCGACTCAACTTGTTATAAACCATTAGTTTTCATTGGTCAAACTGGTTTCAAAATTAGAATTGTAAATCGATGTTGTCTAACCGGCTACAAACAAAGAAATGAATACCCTTCATATTAGAAACTTCTGATGGGAGGCTAGCGTTCCGGATGTCGTATAGAAACCAATTAGGAGTATGGGTTTAACTCCAATTTTTTAAAATTCTTATTATACACTACAAGTCAAGATCTGACTTGTAGTGTATAATAAGAATTAAAAGAAAAACGTGCTATACACAGTCACTCCAATTGTACATTCATATATCCGAGATAATTGTAAACCGTTATAGTTTCCATTAGTTATATTACATTCCAATAGTTTAGTATATTGATTTTTGTCTGGTGGGAGGTTTCGGCCGTGGCCAGTTACCACCCTATCGACAAAGGCGTGTCGCCAAACGATTTAGCGTTCCGGCAAGATGGCGCGTAGAAACCAATTGGGAGTATAAGTTTACCATACCCCTATCTTAGACTGCATCTTCACTTACCATCAGGTGAGATTGCCGTCAAGGGCTACCTGGTAGTGGATAATATATATATATATATATATATGTATATATATATATATATATATATATATATATATATATATATAAAAAATACTATGTCACAAGTTTAACATGGCCTCTTCTTTATTAAACGCTCGTAATAAATGAAAAAAAAAAAGTATAACTTCGTATCTTTGCTATTTACATTGGAAAAGCTTCACCCGCAGTTTCACCCGCGTAGTTCACATTTATACTCTGAAAATGCAGCCATCTATTGTTGAAAGAATTTTTAAAATCGGTTCAGTAGTTTAGCCATGAAAGCGTAACAAACAATCTCACATTCTTATTTATAATATTATGTTAGATGGTAACATTTGTGATAAAAACATTATAAAATCTAGTTATTGTTGTATTCTCTATGTGATAGCCTAGTGGTTAGGGCGTCAGCCTCCTAATCAGAGATCGGCGGTTCGAATCCGGGCACGTCTAACTTTTCGGAGTTATGTGCGTTTTTAAGCAATTAAAATATCACTTGCTTCAGCGGTGAAGGAAAACATCGTGAGGAAACCTGCACGTCTGAGAGTTCTTCATAATGTTCTCAATGGCGTGTGAAGTCTGCCAATCCGGACATGGCTAGCGTGGTGGACTATGGCCAAAACCCTTCTCATATTGAGAGGAGACCCGTGCTCTGTAGTGCGCCGGTAATCATGATGATTCTCTATGTTAGTACCTTTTGCACTATTGTAACATTAAGTCAGTCTGTTTATAAGGACTCTCCCACCGGTTCGGAAAGCGGATACAAAAGAAGAAGCTGGACGGCTCCGCGGTAATTATTTTTCAACATTATTACATTTATTCATACCAAGAGTATATAAACATACAAAATTAATGCTGTACAAAGCTCGGTTTAATCTAAATGAGTTCTGGAATATGTTTTCGTGTGATATTACAGCTTGTATCCTCTGCGAAATCTTATCGTAGTCGGGCAATACCTATTATCAACTGAACGAATTCAATTTGTACGGACTAAGTTTGACCCTAATATTATCTTTTTAAACGACCACGGATCTTCCATCCATAATCTTAATAGTCTATGTTATTTTCTTTGAATGTTAGTTCACCTGTTTTTAGATTAAATTGTTTGTATTTGGCGATTTCAAGCGATTATAAGCTGTGTATTGCCTAGTGGTTAGGACGTCCGCCTCCTAATTGAAAGGTTGGGGGTTCGATCTTCTGGCAATGGGTTGATCATGACAATGATCATGATTGGCGATTACCAGATAAAGATAAAGATCGCAAAAAAATTCGTCAAATATACGAATTTAAACATTGGTATGAAACATGTAAAATATTGAATTAAAAAGAACCACCTGTTAGCAAACCTTGTTATTGTTATTTTTTCTTTTTTTTCGGATTGTCTATTAGCTGTACTAACCCTATTGGTTGCCACAGCGTAACCGGGCTGTTTGGCGAGCTGCGGAAAGAAGCTCAGCCAGAAGAAATTTTGAGCCCTAGAGCTCGAAGAAACTAAGGGAACGTCTGCCTAAGGGCGCCTCCTTTGAGGCCGAACCTCGGCTTAGACGACGTTTGGGATAACGGGGGGGTCGGACGGTATGGAACTCCCTACAAAAGACCTATGTCCAGCAGTGGACGTCTATCGGTTGAAATGATGATGATGATGATGATCATGGACGGTATGACCTTGTTAAATAAACCTTATGTTGATATCGCAAGTTTACATAGAGTTTTATATTTGAACCGTTTGCTGTAGAGACCTTAAGTCTATTAAGTCTAAGCGATAAAAAACTTGATATAATTACCTCACTAACTGTAGATTGAATTGATTTGTATATCAATTAATTTAATTAAAATTTTCAAGTCATTTTAAAGTATTGTCGAAACGTTTTCAGGAACGTGGATTATTTGATATCGATATGAGAGTCATGACGAATTATTGTGAATGAACGAACAGTGAAGTTCTACGCTTTACTGTGCCCGATTTTATAAAGAGCTGCAAAGCAGATTTATTCATCCAATCGATGAACGTACACTGCTTTACATTGGATTTCCACGCTTTACGGTTATGTGATTCGAGAACGTACCGTAAAGTCACAAGAACCTTCCTGTGCCTTTACGGCGCTAGCGTACTACTATTTCTGTTCGCGTACTACTATTTTTCCAGTAACGCTACGTTGTCAGAAATCGCATCGCTGCATCTATATATCAATTATCATACTATCAAACATTTGATAGGATAGATGTTGGTGACTATCATTCCAGATGTAAATATCACATCATGGTGTGATGTGATATTTGACGACTTCCGTGGCGCAGCGCGCGCGCTGTTGCATTATAAAGTTGGAGGTCCTGGGTTCGATTCCTGGCTCGAGTCTGGTCTGGTGGGAGGCTTCGGCCGTGGCTAGTTACCACCCTACCGACAAAGACGTGTCGCCAAGCGATTTAGCGTTCCAGCACGATGTCGCGTAGAAACCGATTAGGAGTATGGGTTTTCCATACCCCTAACAGGTTAGCCCGTTACCATATTAGACCGCATCATCACTTACCATCAGGTGAGATGCCGTCAAGGGCTAACTTGTAGTGGATAAAAAAAAAAAATGTCGTCAGTTCAGCATCTTGGTATATCTACGATTAATCTTACTCATTTCTGTCCCAATACTGGACTGGCTGGCAGGCTTTAACGATTATCATCATAAACTGCTTACGCATTTGGGTATAAAAATACAACCCAAAATAGAAACTGATGAAAAGAAATCCGAAATGCAAATCGCACCAAAAAATGGAAATTTGATCAACAATGGCAGTAGCCACTTCCAACTATTTTTAATAAATTGACGACTTCCATGGCGCAGTGCGTGCGCTGTAGCATTATAAAGTTGGAGGTCCCGGGTTCGATTCCCGGCTCGAGTCTGGTCTTGTGGAAGACGTGTCGCCAAGCGATTTAGCGGTCCGGCACGATGTCGCGTAGAAACCAATTAGGAGCGTGGGTTTACCATACTTACCATACTCCTAACTGGTGAGCCCGCTACCATCCTAGACAGCGTCATCACTTACCACCAGGTGAGATAGCCGTCAAGGGCTAACTTGTAGTGTATAAAAAAACTTTTTGTAAATAATACCATGGACGCCAGGTCATTTAGTCCGAATAGTGTAGCCGAATTAAAAAAAATAAACCATAGATACTCGTATCATCGTCAGTAAAAATAAGGAAAACCTCAGTAATTGAAATATGCTTCAAAGCTCTATAAGTAAAATATTATGGACGAAATCTAATCGGGTTCGTAAAATATTGAATTAAATTGAAAGCTTTCCCAGTGTCTGAGCCAAATGGTGTATTTTATTATCTTTCAAATATTGGGATATAAGTACATTATATACACCATTCTATTATCCAAGTTTATAATCCCATAATCCGCCTCAGGAATTTTGTACGCTGATATTTTCAAATAACCTTTATATAGGTAAATATATATTATTATTAAAAAAAACTTTTTTAAATTAATAAAATACTAAACTACAGGCATTTTCTAATCTCATCATCGTTCTAAATGGAAAAAAACAGTAATAAACTACAAAATAATACAAAAAAAATAAAAACCCAATTTAGTCAATCCTACGGACCCTACGACACAGGTCGAGGATTCGATCTCAATCAGGCATATCTAACTTTTCGGAGTTATGTGCGATTTTAAACAATTAAAATATCACTCGCTTCAACGGTGAAGGAAAACATCGTGAAACCTGCATTCATGAGAGTTACCATAATGTTCTCAAACGCGTGTAGTCTTCCAAGCCGCTCATGACCAGCGAAGTAGGCTATAGAGGAGACCCGTGCTCTGTAATGTACTGTATGTGTGTGTAGCTCTTGACCTAATGATATCTGACATGTTTGACAACGGATTATGTGGGCCTGGGTTAGATTCCCGGGTCGAATCAAAGATTGATAAGTTTCGGATTTCTCTTTCATGAAACTCTACACTGACTTAAGATCACCTCGCCATGGTCAAAAATTTTCATCTTAATATATTATATACTTGCTTAACATTTATATATTTACATAAAAGTTTTTTTATTTTTATACACTACAAGTTAGCCCACGACGGCTATCTCACCTGGTCGTAAGTGATGATGCAGTCTAGGATGGAAGCGGGCTAACCCGTTAGGGGTAAGGTAAACCCACACTCCTAATTGGTTTCTACGCGACATCGTGCCGGGATGCAAAATCGCTTGGCGACACGTCTTTGTCGGTAGGTTGGTAACTGGGGACGGCCGACACTAGACAAAGTTCTGAGAAAGGCAAGTTCTGATAAGAATGCATCTAGATATCGTGTCACACATCATTGAATCGTTTAAAGCGCAAAATGGACTCTGGCTAAACTCTGCTAGTTCTTGGCACGGGCGTTGACTTACGAGATTGTGCTGACCAAACAATTTCATACGGATCACTAGAGTTCGTATCGAACAAGCACGAGTTATATAGTACGAGTCTCACATGTTATAAAGTACACGTTGTGGACTCAAACCGAGCAGAGTTAAATATAGCAGAAAATTTTATATAGTATGATTTGCATTAACGTCTTACAGATCACGCTATTATCCACCTAATGAAATAAAAAAATATATAGAATTGCAACGTTTCGTGCAAATCATGAGATAAGTACTTCTTGACTTTTGCATAAATAAAGATACGAAACCTGAATTTGTTTTGTATATTTAATGTAATATTATCTCAGAGTTTTCTTTATCATAATAAATAAAGGAATGCAAACGAGCTTAAGTTAGCGTAAGTTTTCGAATAAACAATGCAAACAGATTACTTGTTTGTATTTTGCATTGCCACCCTTTGCTTGTAAGTTAACTAACTAGCAAACTTACACCAGGGGCTCAGAATTAAAGAGGAGATCTGGCACATGCTTTAAAAGAAAAACTTAATCATCATCACAGCCTATCGTTGTCCTTCAGCTGGGTGCAGATTTCCTTACAAATAGAGAGAGGAATTTAAACCTAAGGCCTATTCTTTTCCAACACAGTGTGTGATGAGCGAGGCCAAAGCTAGGCTATGAAATTATATATAGATTTTTTTTCACTAATGTATTATAAATACCAAAGTGACTTTAAATTTATTTAGTTATATCAACTGAAACTTAAAATAAAACTTAGATTAAATCAAAAACTAAAAATCTTAAAAAATATCATAACTAAAATACATTATCAAAAGGAGTCCCTATAGGTAAGGTTCCGAAGATACTGGTAGCGTTGTCCCTTTGATAGCAAGACTAATTCGTTGTCCGAGGTAGCTGGCAGTTCTTCGGTCTCCTGTGAATTTAAGTATACCTCGGTGTGTTATTTTTTTTATGCCCCGCATTCCGTGGGATCATCAGCGGAAAATATACGTACTTACTCTCACCGTCCTAACTTACCTTTAAGATGATGATGAATTTGTTCTTTAGTGTTATTTTGAATCATCTTAACCGACTTTATACGACACAAATCTTATTTTCCCTACAAATACCAGAACAATGGAAAACCAAAACAAAATATCAAATACTTAAGTATTTACTGAATAAATATCCACCTGTAATGGGAAAGAAATCTGAAGGAAACACTTTACCAATAATAATTCAGGTTCAGTTTTTTACGAGGCTATATTTTTTTCAGCCCATAATCCACGCCTGTTTATCTTCAATATTTCACATCTTTCGCTCCAATTTAACACTTAATGTATGATATGTCAACGATAAAAGAGCGTATTTCATAAAATTATTTCAAGATGACTGTATACGGAGTAAACTTTGATGCGATAGTTAAGCATGTTTTTAACAAGGATTTTTGATGCCTTCAGAGCAAAACTTCTAAAATTGCGTTCGTAGATAGATAGGTAGTTCTGAATTATAAAAAAATTTAAAGTACAAGTGGACACGACATCACGTGCAAGATGGAGTTCTGATTTATATTTTAAAAAAAAAGTACAAGTGGAAACGATATCTCATTATTTGGTCAGATGATGTTTTTTTTTATCCACTTTTTTGACAAGTGCTTGCGGCTTGGCAACACTCAGGTGTTGTTAGCTTTGGCGACAAGATCAGTACCTTATAGAGAGAATAGCATTCAGGGAATAATTTGACGACGTGGCGCAGTGCGCGCGCTGTTGGAGGTCCTGAGTTCGATACTTGGTTCGAGTCTGGTCTGGTGGGAGGCTTCGGCCGTGGCTAGTTACCACCCTACCGACAAAGCAATTTAGCGCTCCGGCACGATGTCGCGTATAAACCAATTAGCATGTGAGCCCGCTACCATCCTAGACTCACCACCAAGTGTGATAGCCGTCAAGAGCTAGTAGTATATAAAAAAAACATTCTGCAAGGATGATGCAGATACGCAGATACGCTTGCATATATCAGGAAACGCCAGGTGCTGGAAACTTAAAAGCGATTCGCCCTAGTTCCGGAACATTTAATAAACATAAACAGTTTCAAAGCTTACCTTACGCTGTTAAGTGGAAGTCGGAAAATTAATTCGGTTTCCTACGTTCCGTTTTATATACAGTGAGTTTATTTAATATTTTCAGTGTGGGTGTCATGAAACCGCCGCAGGTTATATCGCAGGACTACTGCCTGCCCAGAATCCGTGAATATCCCACGCGGGTTTTTCAGAAAACGTTCTCCCACGTTCAAAATACAATAAAGAAACTATTAAGGTACAATACAAATACTATAATTATCAAAGCAATTTGTGCAATTATTTTGTAAAACATAACATGATCTTTAATAGAATAACCAGTCCAATTAGAAGTATGGTTTTACCATACCCCTAACAAGTTAGTCCGCTACCATCTTAGACATACCACCAGCTGAGCTACAGCAAACTTCTAGTGGAATCGAGAAGAAAGGAGAAAATAATAAGATCGTAATCCCCTTTATCGATATGTCAGTCCAACTGATCATCCTCATGATATCATTCCAGACTCTAAGGTAAGCACTCAGTAACAAGTTTCTTTTTCATTTTTTATTTTAATTAATTTAATTATGTTTTAATTTACTTGTATTTAATAAGATTTATTGCTTTTTTTTTGTTGTTCTTACATCTGTTGTAACGTAATGTTTACTTGGCGCATTGTGAATGTTGCGTACACTTATTATAGATATACGTATGAGTGTGTGTAATAGTGTGTAATTAAGTGGCGAGTGTATGATATGTATATTGTAAGTGTTCCTTTTTAAATAAATAAAAAAAAAATAAGATTACAATAGATTTTCACAATTATTGTCATTATTTTGACGACCTCCGTAGTTCGATTCCCGGCTCTAGTCTGGTCTGGTGGGAGGCTTCGGCCGTGGCTAGTAACCATCCTACCGACAAAGACGTGTCGCAAAGCAATTTAGCGTTGCGGCACAATGTCGTGTACAGAACAATTAGGAGTGTGAGCTTACCATACCCCTCACAGGTTAGCCCGCTACCCTCCTAGACTGCATCATCATTTACCACCAGGTAAGAGAGCTGTCAAGGGTTAACTTGTGTGTGTATAAAAAAAACCATTTTATTTTTATCACTCATATCTACTGCTTGTAACCCGTGAACACAGCTATGCAGGTCAATTCTGGGCTTTCTCGGAAGCCAATTTCTGCTGACGAAGATCGGCAATCTAAGCCAGTACTTTATTTATGATTTAACCTGTTACATATCCCGGATTCCTTATGCGAAATAAGCAGATTTTCTCACGATTTTTTCTATGGAAAATCGCCTGATGAATTCTAAATATCCATGAAGACGGTAAGGTTTTAAATTATAAAACTCTTTGTATACATTTCATCGTAAAAGAGATTATTTCACAGCTGACAAAATTTAAAATAACATTACGGTAGACTGCTCAGTAAAAATATTTTCTCGCGGTCTATATACATATAATATTTTGTGCCAGACAGCATAGGTATTCCCGTGGTTTTAATTACAATTAATGTATTATTATATTGCATTTAAAAAGTAGTCAATAAAGTATAGGAGATATAGCGAGAATTGCTATTGCCAGGAACAGAACAACCGATAGAGATGCATAGTGCCTCTTGTATCGTTAGCATATATAGATGGCACGATGGCGGTTCGAATCCGGGCACGCACCTCTTTCTGGAGTTATGTGCGTTTTTAAACAATTAAAATGTCACTCGCTTCAACGGTGAAGGAAAACATCGTGAGGAAACCTGCACGCCTGAGAGTTCTCCATAATGTTCTCAAAGGCGTGTGAAGTCTGCCAATCCGCACACGGCCAGCGTGGTGGACTATGGCCAAAGCCTTCTCATATTGAGAGGAGACCCGTGCTCTGTAGTGAGCCGGTAATGGGTTGATCATGACATGACATGACTTGACTTCTCATTCAAAGTAATTTTAATAAAAAATTAAGTACAGTTTCCAATCTTGTTTCAGATTCTTCATTATATTATAATAACCTTGTGATTAGTTTGTTATTATTTTTTCGACGTATCTTTTATACTGCAGATTTTTTAAAATGTATATATATATAAATAGGACATATCTTACTAAGAAACTATTTATGAAAGTTGCGAAAACCTGTAAAAAGCTAAACGTTCATATTAGCTCACAACGTAAAAACATGGTTTTCCGAAATTATTCAATAATTTTAAGTATATAATGCAATTACTTCTGAGACTCGCAAGTGAACATGTCTGACAAAAATCGAAAGAAACCGCTTCCCCGTGGCAAGTATTCACGCTTTTTTACCACTGAGCCGCAGGCCTGCTTTTGCAAATATAAAAGCAATATCGATATTAAGGCTTTAATATCCTCGTCCTTTCAAAGCACTGCGACAAGATTCATATCACATTTCTAAAGAGTTCTCGAAACAAAGGAACCGGGAGAAGGAAATAAAGGATTTTTATGCAAAATTCCGCGTGTAATTCCGCAGGATCTCTTACAATGTTAGAACCATTATTGGAAGGCATACTTTTTTATATTTCCGCTCTTTACTGTCACATCAGAACTATACAAAATAAGAAATCTCTAAGCTACATATAATTTTCCCATTTATTTTATAATGAAAAATGAAATAGATAAGTAAATTAAATGCATTATTTATTGTCTCAGGGATTATCGACTAGTAAAACATTATTGTCACAGGGATTTTCGTTCAATTTTGCTCTTCTAATAAAACATTATTTATGAGGACTTTCTTTACGTTTATCGTTAAGAAACTCAAGCCTAGTTTCAATATGTTAATACAGATAATAACTCTGATAGAAGTTTCCACGAATTCATATTGTCGTAATGATTGACTGCTATTCACTTTTTGAACCAAAATATGTAAACTAACCTCAAAACGAAAGCGTTATCTTGCAAACAATAACTAAAATTAAGTTCTAAGAGGGTTTTACAAGGATCGATCTTAAAACAATTACTGTATACGTATCTTATGTTTACTAAGATTCTCATATTCTGTTGTATATTCAAAAGAAAACATAACCTATTAAAGTGTCACAGTCTAGTAACAGTCATAAAAATAGGATTTACAACTTTCTGAGCGCCAAACTAACTTAGCACTGACCACAAACATACGACATTTATGTGGATAATAAAGACATAACACGGCAAGGATTACGGGGTAACCTAGGGGACAACGTTTACAACGTCTACGAAATGTCACTTACCTTTACACGCGGTCACACACACACCAGCGTCACCGGCCAAATACTGTACATTGCACTACGTAGTAATAGTAAAAGCACATGTATATCACGTGGTCAGTTCACAGTTGTTCCCCGGTAATCAGTGGATTACGGGTGTTGTATCGCGGGCCCGGTTTATGAAGACGGGGTTTTCGGCACCGGGTGTTTTCAGACGAGTGGTGGAGCGGCCGGCGGCATGACGAGCTCGCGCGGGGCCTGCCGCTCACGCCGCCTCACTAATCAGTAATCGTTGCCGGGAAGGGAGGCTGCGTCGCTTCATCCCCGCGTGCCCCGCCCGCCTCGCGTAGCCAAACCCGAGCATCGTAGACCCGACATTAGGCAATAACTTGAAATATCACAATAAAACTAAAAACCCAGAATTTTATATCTATCGAATTTTCCAGTTCCATGTTTAAAAGAAGCGACGAAGCTTTTTGGACACTAAACTATAAAGAAATGGTCGAAACTAAAGAACTAACACTAAAGTACATACAAAGGCGATTATATTGATGCGAGATAACTCTAACAGGCATTCATACGTCGGCTACAGATAAACTACTGGTTGAATAATCAAATTATTGCAAAAGTAGCGCTTTATTTGTGTTCCATCTCTAACCTTTGAGTACAAAAACACCTCACAGCAGAAAGAGTTTGTCTTTCTATTGTGGAATAAACATGCAAAACGTTTTATATGACATGACATAACATTTTTTATTTTATATTCATCGCAGGCAAATAAGCGACGGGTCAGATGATGTTAGGTGATTTGCAGCAAGAAAAGAGCCACCGCAATGATAGGTTACCAACATCTCAACACATCCTCCTAATCGGTTGGCAGTACCTCACTAAATCGCTTGGCTGTATGCTTTGCCATTATACAGCCGGTAAAATCAGGAAATTCCCAAACGAATGACTTTATTTGGATTTAGAAAATTTAAAATTGTAATTTAATTAGCGATATTATTGTTTTTTGAAAGTTTATAAATGACTTAAGAGTAAAAATTGTAAAAAAAATGTGTTAAGCTGACAATAAAGCAAAACAAGGTCTCTTTTTATTGGAAGAGGGCACCCTAGAAAATATAATTAAAAAAACAACGAATGACTTGTCAGCACTGAGCATTTCGCGTTGTTTAATCTGTGACCGGTTGTATGGCGGCGAGCCGAATTTTCAGGGATGACACACACACCGATTAAATATTCATTTGTGGATTGTAAATTAGCAAATCCAGTGATAACACCCATCCAGCTATGGGCGATAAGACGGTACGGGACGACTTCGCTTAGATTAAGGGCACGGGTTTAATGAAGAATTTGCCCGTAGCCTATTAATAAACCTTAGTTTATAACCGTTGTAGATTATCATATAATACTTAGAAGATTAAATCAAGACACAAATATTGCTTTGTAATTCAACTTGAGTACTTAACAAATTCAATGCGATTGAATTTGTTTAGTTTGCCATTAATTCTCAACTGAACCGATTTTGATATTGCTTTTGTACAAAACAAGCATACGAAGTAGCGAAGTATTTAACTCTAGTAAAATTTGGATATAACGATAGGTGTATTTGTGTTAATATTTTTTCTGACCGTTTTATTCACAGCTATTTCAGCTTCTATCACTAGCTTGGCCGGTCTTTGACTCATATTTTTATTATTTCTTGCGTGTGCATGAAAGATTTATAACTCATGTTAAACAGAACGAGATCATTAACTATTTAGGAACACACTCACTCTAAATTCACTAATTAATCCAATGAAGTGACACCATCTAAACTTAAACTTTTTAATTGAATTAATAATTTAATATTTCATAACCGGCGGCCCTGATGCCGGCGCATGCGCGACTAGTACACGTCAAGTGGCGATCTTAACTCGCACATCTTTTAAAATGCAACCACCGCGCTACAATCAGTGAGCTTATGCTGTAAGATTTTTTGACGAAAAAAACGATTCTCGCGTCATAGTAAAACCTTTTTGTTCAACCATAGAAATCACAGAATATAACGCCTATTTTTATTTTATTTTTTCGTTTTATGGCTTTACACAGATTAGCCAATGTCAAGTTTATTATTTTATTAGTTCTCTCTTTTTATGGCTTTGCACAGATTAGCCAATGTCAAGTTTATAGCAATGTAGAAGTTAGGTAGAAATGGCGGGAAACTTCTCACTCCGCGGACGTGGCTCCCTCAAACCTTTCCCAAATCAACACCTATTAACCATTCAGAAAACCAGCCACTACACAAACGACCAAAACTGTCCACGACACGACCAACACCAGTCCTTTTAAAAATTAGCCAACAAACATTAATTCGTAAAGAAAAGAGTGAAAAAACCGCGCCCGCCATATACGAAGTTGCCCGCCTTTCTCCAACGCCTACATTTACTCACATGTTACACTAATGAACACTTAGGCCACATAGCCTGAAGTGAAATACCACATAAAAGTTAGTGGTACACAGAAAATCTAAATCTATTAATATGTGCAATAAAGAATTAAAAGAATCATCATCATTATGATCAACCCATTATCGGCTCATTACAGAGCACGGGTCTCCTCTCAATACGAGAAGGGTTTGGCCATAGTCCACCACGCTGGCCATGTGCGGATTGGCAGACTTCACACACCTTCGAGAATATTACGGAGAACCCTCAGGCGTGCAGGTTTCCTCACGATGTTTTCCTTCACCGTTGAAGCAAGTGATATTTTAATTGCTTAAAAACGCACATTACTCCGAAAAGTTAGAGGTGCGTGCCCGGTTTCGAACCGCCGACCTCTGATTAGGAGACGGATGCCTTAACCACTAGGCTATCACAGCTACATTAAAAGTACTACTTCAACAAAAAGAAAAAAAGAGATTTAAAAATAATATAGTAATGATTATCGCTCATATTGCATAACTTTAACTTTACTATGCCTAGACAAATATACACGGTATAATTAATAATTTTACTTACACGGTGCTATAAAGATCTACCTCAATTGACTCAACAGCAATTCAAAACAAACTTTACATTAGACCATCAACCTGGCGTCAATTTGTAGACCACGAGACGTCAACAAGTAGCTCTATCAACCATCGCTCCTAGCAATCATTTTCTGGCGGAAATTAATAGCGCAAGATCAACTCGTTATCAACGAGTTACCACTGCCATCCACTAGCTTCTTAACGCAATGTCGTCGAGTTGTAAGCTAGTTGACAATTCGTGGTTTACTATTTTTTTATATTTTTTTACTACTTACATTAACACAAAATCCTCCATTTTCACGCTCTAATTTAAGAGGAGTTGTGACGAGTCAGCATGGAGTTGATATGGTTTGCGAAACTCCTAATTTTAGTTGCAAGGTGCAATTTCGAATCAGGGTATAGAGTAGAACAAATAACTTTCGTTCGCAAACGAAACTTGGCGCGAGTCGGACTCGCCAGTTAGTACTTTAAATTGGCCGTGCCAGTCAGGTTCAATAAAACGATTTAGTAAACAAATTGACTGGAAAAAATCTAATGAAAGCTCTTAAAGGACTTTTAACTTTATAATAGTATATGATTGAGTTATTTTATCAATTTTTCGCATGTTCAAATGTTACGTCATGTTACAAACTAGCTTATTAACATAACAGATTCCTTGATGTGCAAGTTGGACTAGTAAACTGGGGTACTGTTAGATGGAATGATCCAATTTTCTTTTTCAGACTGCGCACTGAAAAAATATTATTTTGTTAATGATATTTTTATTATAGCTGCAAACAAAGTTTTGTTAGACACTATCAATTAAACGCTTAGCGGTATATAAAGCATTTTGTTTCCAGCAATAAAGCTAACCTTACGACTCAACCTAGTCATTTTGAGCAAATTGTCATTTGTGTCACAACGTAATGACATGTCAATTTCACTATGATACTTTATTAAATTTACAAAGTGATATTCCAAAATGCTTAATTTTACTAAGCATGTTTTAATCATTTTTATTTAATCGTTAGTAACATGTTTGTTTTATGGATACTATAATTTTCTTATGCGAATCAAAACTTAATCACTTCATAAGTTTTTGTGATTATGATTTTTTTATGTATATATAATATAATATATATTCTTCTTTTTTTTAAGCAATTAAAATATCACTTGGTTCAACGGTGAAGGAAATCATCGTGAGGAAACCTGCACGCCTGAGAGTTCTCCATAATGTTCTCAAAGGCGTGTGAAGTCTGCCAATCCGCACATGGCCAGCGTGGTGGACTATGGCCAAACCCTTCTCATACTGAGAGTAGACCCGTGCGCTGTAGTGAGCCGGTAATGGGTTGATCATGATGATATATATTAATTTGGTTATATATTAGTATGTGTATGTATTCGTTTATATCAATATATTTGTTAACTTGGCGGCCTTATCGCTACATAGCGAACTCTTCCAGACAACCAAAGATGTAAAACAGAAAGAGGAAGGTGAATCGCGACGATAATAATATGTACATGAGATAAGTCAAGAAAACGTTTAGGCAAAATTTTCACGTGACGCGCAGTCTTCTGCTGCTGATATCTTTTACCTCTTTCATGAATTCCATCCATATTAACACTGTAACTCTGCTTTGTAAACCGTACTTAAATTAAATTAGGTCAAACTCGAGAGTACCAACTAAAATGATAACCCAAGTACCAAAAACGGCGCAACATCAAAATTTCAAGTTTTGCGACGACACCGTAGAATAACACTTTTCAGTTCGCCCGCTGGGAGAACCATTGTTGCTTTCAGTTAGGGATGTCGATAGTCGTCCTGTATATCGATACTTTTGAAGAATACAATTTTATAACAAATTGCCAAATGAAATTTCTGGGATGTCTCTCAATAAGTTCAAAGTTTATATAAAACGTAAGCTTGTAGAAAAGTCCTACTATAGTGTAAAGGATTACGTAAATGATAAACAAGGATGGGTGTGAAATGTTGCTCTAATCAGATAGCTCTTAATATAATTTTAAGTGGCATGTGAAATGGTGATAACAAAAAGAAAATTTACCTGGCTAAGTTTGTTGTGGGCTTCTTCTTAGACCGGGGCGCGTTTGGAACCCTCATAGCTTTAGTTATAAGTTTACGAATGTTATCACCATCAAATCACTACTATGTTAATTATTGCCGCGTCAAAAGCGCCTTTTAAAGGACTATTTGAATAAAGATTATTTGAATTGAATTGAATTGAATATTCTTGACTTTAAATAATTTAAAAAAAAATTGAGTTTTCTGAATATTTTTTAGTATTTGTAGGATTGTTTATTATATTACGGTCATCAGTATGTAAACGCAGGTAACTGAGTGGTTTAAAATGACAATTTTTCGTTTGTCAACGTTAAAAATATTGCAGTAGTGGGAAGCGATAAAAATCGTCCTATCTATAAATTGTGTATTATATCTGTGTGTATTATTAAGAGATAAATTTATGAAAATTGAATTTATGTCCCTAAAATTTATGCAAAATTCAAGAAAAAAATGGACGTGGAATGGATGGACGATGTAACGTACTAAACATTCGAAATAAAAGTAAACTTCACAGAATTAGTAAATCATTAAAACAAATTACCTATTGATATAAAATGTCTCAATAAGTTTACATGAATAAATAGAAAAAAATAATACAAAACCTGTTTAAAATTTTAATCTTTTATTCATAGAAACAAAGTCACATGTATCCCATATTTTTATTATTCTTTTGAAGCGCTCTAATTCTTCGGTAGTTGAGAACAACGAAACATCAAGACTTTTTTATTATTAGATGCTAAGCAGTAATAAATATTACCGTTATTTTAATAATTGTAATGTATATACATAAATATTAATTTGCAAACAATTAAAGCTTACAAAGTTTCGATATATCGACAAGTATGTTTTCAATTTACCCAGCCCAGGTGAGGGTGTCGGAGGTCTATTTTACCTTCTTTAAAAGTATAGGGCTGAATAAACAGCATTTAAGAGCTGATACGGATTTTTACGAAAATATTAATACTCAGATACTAAAGGTGGATACTAGATTAGGTAATACGTATATATCAAGTAAATATATATTATAAATATTATATTATAATTAATATAAAACAAGTGAATACAAATTTATTCGTTTCTATTCAAGTCGAAATTACTACTGTTTTAGGGTCAGGTAACTTTCATCAATTTATTTTTTGATGCATGATAAGACAGCTTCGGATTTCTTTTGCATTGCTTGTTTATTTCACGTCTCATGACAATACTTGGAAAATCGCAAAATGCGTTATGCCACGTTAATTTGTAACGTATTTTGTATTTGAATTTGATATATTACATAACGTTATAGCACTCACATTTTTCCCGAGAAAATACATTCGCCCCTCAGGAAACTGAAATTCCACGTTTAGTAGACGTTTAGAACATTCCAGAAATTTCTTGTTCTTCACAAGTCCTGACACTTGTGTAAAAGCTCTGTATTACATATAACATTTTCATTTTACAACATTATATTTCACAGTTTTGCGTGGAAACTTTGGAAGGTAGGTGGGACAGAGGACCCGATGAAAGAAATATAGGAAACCGCAATAAAGATTTTTATAAGTATAATAAAAAATAATTTAGGTAACCAATCTTGGCCTTGATTGTTTGAAATTTATTGTATTCTGTGATTCATCATCATCATCATTAACAACCGATGGACGTCCACTGCTGGACATAGGTCTTTCGTAGGGAGTTCCAATGCTCACGGTCTTGGGCCGCTTGCTTCCAGCGGCTCCCTGCGACTCGTCTGATGTCGTCTGTCCACCTAGTTGGGGGTCGACCAACGCTACGTTTTCAATTCTGTGATTAGCTTGAGATTAATTTTCGATCTATTGCAGTTTTATCATCTATTATTATATATTTGACGGAGACTGGCGCCAAATTGTTTTTTAAAATTATGACGTCAGCATTGCTGCATTCTCTTCACCATTATTACTCGTCTGCATAGTGACAGTAAATTAAACTATAGATAACTGAAATATCGTTTATTTAATTCAAATGAGTGACAACATTAGCTGAGACCTCTGTACTGTTCGACCACTAGTGTCCGAATTAGCCGAGATACAATGAATACTCGTTTATGTAACAAAATTGAGAGTGGGGGTGTTTGTTTACAGAATAGTTGGAAATTAATTAATGAGCTTTAGCAATTATAATTATAAGTTAACTTTTAATTTTAATATTAAAGTATTGTTGCGCCAATATATTGTATATTGACTCGAGAAAATGACTGATGAAAGATGAAAGATGTTGTTTACTTTGAAACTATATTATACGTTGTGAAAACCTTTATATTAACTCACAACGTTAAAAAATGGTGAAAACAAGTAAAATTGTAGCCTATATATTTCCTATTCCATACTGTAATCTATCTCTGTGGCAAAATTTAATCCAGATCCGTTGAGCAGTTCTTACGCAACTGAGAGACATGACTTCATACTATCACAGTTATAATAGTCGTAAGATTTTCCATTCTCAATCCAGGCTTCGCTCTCAGAATCATAAGCTTGTTACGTCATTAGTGTGCAATGTTAAAGTCTTTGCACGTAGTTATGGATTAAGTTCCTGGGAATCTGATTAGGAAGCCTCAGTTTATATCTAAATACCCGCATGTACAAAGCTCCGCAGAGCTTTAATTCTATCTAAGAGTTATGACGCAGTTACGCTTAGGAAATCCAGACGATCTTTTTAGTGTTACGTACACAAATGTTCA
Organism: Lasiommata megera; assembly: GCA_928268935.1. NCBI lineage: Eukaryota > Metazoa > Arthropoda > Insecta > Lepidoptera > Nymphalidae > Lasiommata > Lasiommata megera. Next base: position 11,569,392 of record OV743326.1, read on the forward strand.
AAACCTTCTTTTTTATACACTACAAGTTAGCCCTTGACGGCAATCTCACCTGGTGGTAAGTGATGATGCTGTCTAGGATGGTAGCGGGCTAACCTGTTAGGAGTATGGTAAACCCACGCTCCTAATTGGTTTCTACGCGACATCGTGCCTTACGCGACATGTCTTTGTCGGTAGGGTGCTAACTAGCCACGGTCGAAGCCACCAGATCAGACTCGAGCCGGGAATCGAACCCAGGACCTCCAACTTTATAATGCGACAGCGCACGCACTGCGCCACGGAGATCGTCAAATAAACTTTTCACTCGCAAAAGCGGAAGTCGGAAGTGGCGCAGTCGTGCTTGCGTATGTGGGACTCACCAGCGGCCAGTCTGGCGACCAGAATACCCACTAAAACCCAGTGATGCTCAGTCGCGTCGCTTGATGGCTGGGTCACGGGAACACTCGTGCACCCGACCGCGGCCCAGCCAGAGGCGTCCACTGTGGCAGACCCTCCACGGAAGGCCTATGATGGAGACCCCCGAGCTCCCACCAAGGCGCGCTAGGACCATTGGACGCGCCTCATGACAATCTATCAATACGTGACTCAGTATGAAAAGCCGAGTGCAAAATTATGTCTTTTTTTTTAATGGACACAGTAGAAACATTAAAATAGCGAAACTAACATGAGCGAAGCCGCGGCCAACAACCAGTGATGCGTAAAGCTTAGAACTCACGTGTGTCACATTAACAAAGCTTATAAGAGCGGTTAACCTCGTGACTGTATGGAATATCAAGGTGCGATCATTAGTAATTGTTAGTGGTGTAACTTTGTTTAGGAGCCGGTGATTAATCACCTCGTAGTTGACAGATCATGTGCTAACACGCCGTGACGTGGGGTGGATGGATGGAAGGATGTTGATCTCGCGTGTAATGCTAACCTTAACTCTAAGGAAAGCAGAATCAAAACTTGGCAGATTATTTTTGTATGCTACAAGTTAGTTCTTGACTTTTATCTCATCTTGTGGTGAGTAATGATGCAGCCTTGATGGTAACGGGCTAAATTGTAAGTGAATGAACTCGAAAATATTATTTTTTGTGCTTATACCTTTTTGTTACTAATTTTTAGTCTGTGTTTGACTTTGTCTGTGGTATTTTAGAAAGCTTCTTCATACAGATGCATCTATAGAGACGCGCCATATGAATCTGAATTAAATTAGGCACACATACTTAGATAATTCTTTTTGATTAGTCTGGAATAGCACATAAGCAAACTCTATCCCAGCATAGTGTACGATTCCCACGGGACATATTTGCATTATTCTTTTATTTTATTTTATTTTTCTTCATTAATTTTGGTTTTGTAAATTGTTATTAGACATAGCTCAGCGAGTTGCGAAGTTGAAGTGGTAATGGGCGGGGCACATAGCTCGGAGAACCGATGGACGTTAGGGTCCCAAGGTGCTGGAATGGCGACCCCGCATCGGTAAACGTAGCGTTGGTCGACCCCCAACAAAATGGACAGACGACATCAAACGAGTCGCCGGGAGCCGCTGGATACAGGCGGCCCAAGATCATGGCCATTGGAACTCCCTACAAAACCTATGTCCAGCAGTGGACGTCTATCGGTTGAAATGATGATGATGATGAAATTGTTATTTGTCAATCGCAAGTTATTGTCGATAGATAAAGTGAAGACACAGTTTTAACTATCGCAAGAGACAGGGTTTCATACATTGAAATGTAAATTATGATTTTGATAAATACAGATTTTTTTGGATCAGGCTACCAGTTCTCACGCATATGTATCGAAAATTGCACGCTATCGAAGTCGTGGGCAATAGATAGTAAAATATATTTTATATTTAATATACTGTATGACCAATAACAACATTTAAAGGAAAAAATATTCTTTAATTCTTTAACATGGACTATTATGTATATTCCTCCTCTCCCTCCCCTCCTTATTGAACATGCTATTTCATGCTTATAGCAATATTATATATAATGTTATACAAAGTGATTTTTATGGAAAAAATGATCTAAAATCTACAGTCTGCTATGATCTGACGATCTGATTATAAAAGTTACTGAAAGTTATTACTTATTACTGGCTAACTCGAGCTGGGTTGGATCCCAGCTCGAGTCTGGTTTAGTGAGAAGCTTCGGCCGTGGCTTGTTACTATCCTACCGACAAAGGCGTGTCGCCAAGCTGTTTAGCGTTTCGGCACGATGTCGCATAGAAACCAGTTAGGAGTGTGGTTAGGAGGTTTACCACACCCTTAACAGGTTAGCCCCCTACCATTTTAGGCCGCATCGTCATCAGGTTAGATAGCCGTCAAGGGCTGAATTGTGTGTATAAAAAAAAACTACATGTAGTACAACATGTCCGCGACGTAGGGATATGTCCCAAAGCTCCACTCAATGCCCATCCATCACCCGGCCCTTGTCCAAAATGATTAGTGTAACAAATGATACAACGGAATATTACACTCTACAACTCTTCTGGTACATTTTTGCTTTTGACGACCTCCATGGCGCAGTGCGTGCGCTGTCACATTATAAAGGTGGAGGTCTTGGGTTCTATTCCAGGCTCGAGCCTGGTCTGGTGGGAAGCTGTGGCTAGTTACCACCCTACAAACAAACACGTGTCGCAAAGCGATTTAGCGTTCCCGCACGAAGTCGCTTAGAAACCAATTAGGAGTGTGGGCTTACCATACCCCTAACAGATTAACCCGCTACCATCTTAGACCACATCATCACTTACCACCAGGTGAGATAGCCATCAAGGGCTAACTTGTGATGTTAAAAAAAGATGTATTTTATTACATGTGTCATGTGTCTTTGCTCGATTTCCCGCGGAAATATCGATGCGTAAGTATAATTGACATTCTGAACCATAAATCTACCCTCACTTCTTTGGCTAGTAGCTAGTTACCACTCTAGTCGTAGTGGTGGTAACTAGCCACGACTGATGCCTCCCACCTACAGTCACGGCAAGGGCAACTAGTGTATTATTAAAAAAACAAGATCTAATAGAAACTCCCTATTGCCAAATACGGCCGCTTCATGAGCCATTCCCATCCTACTAACCACCTAACATATTACAGGCCTTTATAATATTATAGCCAAATGGAGATAAGCCTGGCCGCAAACACCGACCCGATTTTAAGTTTACGAATGTAGTTATCACCATCAAATCACTAGTATGAAAATTTTTGACGCCTCAAAAGTGCCTTTTAAAGGACTATTTGAATAAAGATCATTTGAATTTGAATTTTGATCTCATGTGTATTGCACTTTTAAATGCAAAAGAAACATATTCACATAATGTATCCATGCGATGGTCGCATAACTCTGTTTTTTTTAATTCAACACTAACATTTTATTTAAATTTTACGCATTTCTCACATCAAATCAAATCAAAAATAGCTTTTTTCATATAAACCTATTACAGGCATTTATAAATCGTTCATATATATATATATATATATATATATATATATATATATATATATATATATATATATATATATATATATATATATATATCACATTTTCATTATTTCTATTCGTGAAGAAAATACTATAATATTGGTGGGTGATAACTACACTCGCCAGTGTAAAACTAAAGCTAATAGGGTTCAAATCGCGCCCAGGTATAAGAGGAAACCCTCAACAAACTTAGCCGGGTATTTTTTTTGTTATCACCTTCTCACATAAACAATAATAAATTATAGTACCTATGGAGATGTATAGTACCTATGGCAATTCACACCCAAGCTTTTTTATCGTTTATATAATCCTTAATATCGTAATATGATTTTTCTATAAGCTTTCGTTTTATATAAACTTTGAACTTATTGATAGACATCTCCAAGTTATCAATAGATAATTTATTATAAAATGATTATTTGGTTCAGTGGGTGGTTATAATACCACGGCCTCGGAGACGTCCGGAGCAAACACCGACGCCCGGATATTCGCTGGCCAAGCCGAGTTTGACATTCCGGTCTAAAAAAATATCTCACTATGCAATTGGACGTTGTGAATTCAACATCTCAAGATACTCGAAACGAAACGTGCTTCGAGAGCGTATTTTCAAAGATCTAGGAGGCAAACTGTAAAAAAAAAATTAAGAACTTGTAATTGCACTGTGCAGATTTATCTGTTTTTGCGGATATAGCAAATTAAGTGTAATTTTTATTATCAATAATGGCCTTCCGCAAAGTAACGCCTGTTTATTTTATTCACTACAAGTTAACCCTTGACGGCAATCTCATCTCATGATAAGTGATGATACAGTCTAAAATGGTAGCGGGCTGTTAGGGGTATGGACGCCCTTAACTCGTCATATATAAAAAATGTAAAATAAAATTAAATATATTTACAGATACCAATATGGACAATAAGTGAAATTTCTAGGACCTAATCGTACCGTATTTCTTCGGTTCTGGGTTATAACCAGAGCGGCATATGTGATCGCGCTAAATCTTTATAGTACATTTTGCTGGCCGTTACTGCACAATGTTCGAAGTACCGATTTATATGAGCCCCGACACTTTCGCAGTTGAACGGCGTAAGGGTGGTTTTAACGAGCAGGCAGAGGTCTCAGTTAGTGCGGAACCAGTTTAAGCCCAGTTTTATTTAAGGCAGTCTGCCAATGAAAGGCGTATACCTATTTACGCCATGTTCGGAGAATGTGGTGCAATTAAAAGCGGATGTGAAACTTCATTAATTTTATAGCGCACGTCAGTAACAGAAGTAAAACTTTACGAAGTATGTCGTGTTCAGCACATCCATACGTTTTCATGTTATGAATGATTGTTTTTAGAAGCTCACTGCAAAACTGTGAGAACTTTAATAGTTCGAGCGATATTATGTAAATTATTTCAGTATAAGATACTTAAACTAGTAAATTGACCTTACGAAAACACTACGCAGTCAAGTGTTTATTATCATGTTGACTTTAAAAATTTGAATTTAAATATGTTTAAGAAAAATCTGAATAAAATACTTGTAGAAAAATAATCAGTAGCTAAATCATACTTAATGGATAAAACTTAATATTTAATGTGTATCTTCATTAATTTGCAGATATCTAATTTAGAATGTTTAATTTGATTGGTCATTTAATATTTTTTATAATGTTAATCATTTGTATAAAAAAACTTACACACTATTAATTTAGTATAATGTGATTATGTTATGGTTTCTTGACTTTTGCTTTAACTAACATATGAATATTTTAAATACATTCTGGTAGATAAATGATAGAAATATTATTATTGTTATTATTCATCGTGATCATGATTACTAACATTATAATCATCATCATCATCATCATACACTGGCAATACACTCTCATCTAGAAGACAAGGACCGAAAGCTTAAACCCACCACTCCAATGCGTACTCACTACGTACTTACACTATGGATACTAAAGGTTTTGTACATTAACGTGCTCTTCTAAGCATGGAGGTGGTAAACGACCATTTTCGGCCTTCCAACTGATACTCAATATTCCTCGACAGAAAACTCCAATTTCCATATCAATTTATGGAATTGAACCTAGGACCTTATGATACGTAGTTGAAAATGCTTACCTGTTAAAAAACCTGGCTATAATATAATCATCAGGTAAACATAGTGAGATCTAATAATATATCACGAAGTACCATCCAGCCAGGCTACCGGACTATTGATTTTCAAAGTTATTTTGGACTGGGCTAAAACCAGAACGATGGTAGAACATACGTGGAGGTAGTATGCTGAATATGTGAACAGTTATAATGGGAAGGCGCAATTAAATAAAAGAAAAACATACATTCAAATCCAAATAATCTTAATTCAAATAGTCCTTTAAAAGGCACTTTTGACGCGTCAATAATTTATATAGTAGTGTTTTTATGGTGATAACTACATTGGTAAACTTAAAACTAAAGCTATGAGGGTTCCAAACGCGCCCCGGTCTAAGAAGCCCACAACAAACTTAGCCAGGTTCAAGTCGTTATTAAGGTTAATAAATCATTAATTAATTTAAGGTTTTTAATTTTAGGTTCATTGTTCTAGTATATGTTCATATCTGAATCATTTTATAAGCGATTAATTAACGTCATGATTTTCTCTGGTCTGGTGGGAGGCTTCGGCCGTGGCTAGTTACCACCCTACCGACAAAGACGTGTCGCCAAGCGATTAAGCGTTCCGGCACGATGTCGCGTAGAAACCAATTAGGAGTATGGGTTTACCATACCCCTAACAGGTTAGCCCGCTAACAACCTTTCTTTTTTTTTTTTTGTTGTGGTGGAAAAGCTTTATAGCTACTTCCGTCCCTTGGGCAGGACGGAGGTTATGTGGGTCTCCCACCCATGGGTGGTCTACCCGAACTAAAAACCACCACGGCATGTCCCTCTCGCTGGTTTTACTGGACGCCCGGGGGACCCATTGTATACTTCCCGGTCGTGCCCGCTAACAACCTAGACTGCATCATCACTTACCACCAGGTGAGATAGCCGTCAAGGGTTAACTTGTAGTGTATAAAAAAAAAAAAGAGGAATTAAAGCGAACACCTAACCTAACACGCTGCTCTGATAACGGTAGTAGATAGTAGGTGAACTTTAACTATTATTATCAGATATTATTGATAATAATCAGGATCTAAGGATTAATCTTACCTTCATGTTACTGGGTGGACATCGCATAAGTATCTATCAAAACAACAAATAAAGACCCGACCGGTGAATTGAAAGTAGAACCCGGAGTACAACGCTTCAATCTGATTTTTAAAATGTCTCAGTGGTCAATCAATGACATGTGCTAATGAAATAAAATTAAGATATGTCGGCGCGAAGGAGTTATAAACTTCCTTCAGCGGCGCCGAGAACAACAAGAAATAAATAATTACCCACATTTGAACTCTTGATGATTTTGTTAACACAATTTAGACGGTAGCAATCAATTTTGTACAAGCATGCTTTGCTATAAATACGGCGGTCGATGCATTTCGTGGCATTCTCGCTCGAGACGTCGGACCGTTCAGACCTCTAAATTATGGTCATAATAAAAGTGTAATCCCGCAAGTTGTGGTTTTAATTACTATGTGCGAAAGTTAACAAAAGCGCGACGCAGCAATGCTGACGTCACTCTTACTAAAAACTCGTCAAAAAAGAAAATCATGACGTTAAAAGATTATACAATAAACAAAATATACGTGGCACTGACGATAGGCAAGTATTGCAGTTGTTTACTCTTCGCTCGGTAAATAAATAACAGTATTTTTTTCACAATTAATTATCATTTAAAAACATGCAGTACTGATTGCAAAAAATTTAATATTTTAATAAGAACGAACACGGGTACATATCACGATAGTAAATTTTTATAAGTCGATATTTTAAACCTGTTACATTTATCGTGATCTATAAGAATACATATTAATAAACGTTCTTACGAATTCTTTTTCTTCTTACCAATACCCCATAGTACTATGGCGTTATTGATCGACCATTGAAACAAAATTGCATTAGCATACCTGGGTCAGTTTGTGTGTAATCTATAGAGCATAGTGACGACCTCTGTGGCGCAGCGCGCGCGTTGTCGCATTATTTAGTAAGAGGTCCTGGGTTCGATTCCCGGCTCGAGTCTGGTCTGGGGGTAGGCCACGGCTTACTTTAGTTACCACCCTACCGACAAGGTAACGTAAAGTAAGAAAAAGTGCAAGTAGCTAATTGAGTGATAACCAATAAATTCTGCACAGTCCTTGTGCACAGGAGGCTGAGATCCTGGGTTCGATACCCGACTCGAGTATGGTCTGGTGGGAGGCTTCTGCCGTGGCTAGTTACCACCCTACCAATAAAGACGTATCACCAAGCGATTTAGCGTTCGCGTAGGAACCAATTAGGAGTACAGGTCTACCATACCCTTAACAAGTTAGCCCGCTACTATCTTAGACTGCATCATCACTATCAGGTGAGATTGCCTTCAAGGGCTAACTTGTGGTAGAAAAAAAAATTTAACTTGGCCTAGCCAAAGTTGGTATAAAACGAGACGGATATATGCCGGACGTATAACTTTGTCTCTTTCCAACTGTATCTTAAGTCAGAGGTTAGTCTAGATACGCTTTATAGATCTCGCACTATGGTCTATGATCCCTGATCACAGTCCTCGGTATACTTGGTAACTAATTGAGAATAATAATGATGATTATGTATTTCATCATTACCGTCACCATAATTACTTGCAAGTGTACTTCATCATCATCAAGTACACGAAATAAAATGAAATGTTTTCAATATCATACAATTTTCACGGAGTCCCAGTTAAAAATATATTTGAAAAAATTCGGTTTAAGCTCACAGCAATTAACCTAAATAAGGTGTCGAAAGTTTTTGCAGGCCGCTCCGTTTCGTGAAAAAGGACAAGCTCCTCTCTCTATTAAGTAAGCAAAAAACTAAATTTTCATTTTGTACGGGCTCCGGCTGTTTCCGCTACCGGATATTTCGTAAGTTTGTTAGTTCAACACGTTTACAAATCCAAGTGTATATAATTATATTCAAAGATCCTTTGAAGAAACTTCTCAGTAGCTAGTCTTTAGAAGTATCATAAATCATAAAACATTTATTTCTTTATCGTTAAACTATGAGATAATTATGTTAAACATTTCTCGTTCTATTTCTATGAGTTCTATATTAGTAGTCATTGAAACGCGAAAGGTGACAGAAGTTTGCTGGTTGGATTGCGGTCGAGTGCGCGGGTGTTCCCGTGACCCAGCCACCAGGCGACGCTGGGTTTTTGTGGGTATTCTGGTCGCCAGTCTGGCCGCCGGCAAGTTCCACATACCCCATCGGACGCGGCGCAGTCTTGCCTGCGTCGCTTCCGAAGGGATGCGTAAACGCTTTTCCCAGCGGAAAAAAAAGGCGACAGAAGTAAAATCTAAGGAACTATAACATAAAGTATAAGAAGTCTCTTAAATATTACTTGATTAAATGCTTATTTTATAGTTGAATGCATATCGCTATCTTGCTTATTAATTTTTATTTATTTTTATGTGTAATATATTGTATGAATTATATTATATTTTCGTAAGTGTACACCCTAAGCCTGCTGTTATTATCAGCCCGTACTGTCCCAATGTTGGGCAAAGGCCTCCCTTTCTTCTTTCCATTTGTCTCTATCTAGGGATATTTGGGGCCAAGCCGACATATAGGCATCGAGCCTGCTGTATATTTATTAAATCCTGGTCCTATAGGTTGCCTGGCAAAGATCGCTCTTTAGCATAAGGCCGCCTATTGTACCTTCTATTCTTTGTGTTTTTTCTTTACTGTCTTGTATTTCTTCTGTTTGTGTGGTGTACAATAAAGTGTATTTTCATTTCATTTCATTTCATCTATCAGAGCACTGGTCGCCAATGATTGTATGGCGCCTCCCTTACGTGGTATCTTATACAAACCTGATAAGAGATTAGTAAACTCGGCGTAACTCTAGATGTGATAAAGGTAACTATGCTCGGAGTACATTTTATTAATAAACCTATGTTACCTTAGGTTGCTTACCTTTAGTTCCTTTATTATCGTCCTCCGCTTATTTCTGTTCCACTGTTGAGTTAAGATCTCATGACTAATAAAACATAGGTTCATAATTAGCAAAGCATTACGGGTTTGCGATTTCATACTTATTATTAATCGGGACCAAAAACGTCAACTTTCTGACTACGGATTGGTACTGAGAGTTACTTAATATAAGAGTCTAAAAACTTTTGGCTCTACCTCATAGTTCTTAAGTCGCGTATCTGCCAGACCAAACGTTTAGCTACCTTATAGTCTTACCTAACACTTCACTTCTTATACTATATATACAAGCGGAGTGTATTTTTCAACTTAAATATCTCAAAAAGATAAAATAATGTCATCGTAATAGTTATATGACGAGTTAAGGCCGTCGGAGTTGTTTTTAGTAAGAGTTATTGAAATTAATAACTCCTTCGCGAAGACATATATGTTTTATCTTTTTGTTCTATATATAAAATGATTTTTTATACTACCTACATACCTATTTATTTAAATTGATTTGTTTTTACTGACATGTGGCCTTTGTATCTTGTTTTTGTTTATCCTTTTATTCTGTGGACCACTGTATCTTATTTCTTGGAGGGCAAAGATTACTGCAACACAGTTTATACCTCTGCAGGATCATCGTTTTCATGTGTTTAAGCTTCTTGTAATATTGTTCCTAATAAAAATCTTATATCTTGTCTCTCTTAATCTTAGTAAATAATGTTACTAAAAAGTAATGAAGGTACTGTCTGTCTGTTTTAAAGCCCGCCGTTCGTCCGTGTAATTAGTAGGTATTAGTAGGGAAATATTTTGTAAACACATGAAATTATAGACCTTATGTTAATACCGCTAAGGTCTCTACGGGGATGTAGTTGATTCAACTTTTTTCGCTTCCTATTTAAAACAATATGGAGTCGCACAGCTGACGAGAGATTCAAAAGTCGGTTCCATCAAATTCTTTTGAAAAAATCTGTCTGCGTGGAAAATTATCTCAAAAATTTGCATTCTGAAAGATGGGAAGCCTACGGCGTGGCGTGCGAGCAAAGGGCACGGTGTAAACAATAGTGCACTTTGCAATTAACTGCGGAACCCGCTCGGAAGACGTATTCATCGCCGCCATATTGCCTGGCAGATTATATTCAGCCAGTGGAGCTAGCTCAATGACTAATCAGGGAAAAATAGTTTGCTCTCTAGCAGCCTTCATGTTGGGTTTTTACTTGGTATTGCTGTAATAACCACGCCTCTAAAAACTGGAGTTTCCGGATTAGGTAGACATGATCTGAGTAGACTTGGGAATATCATTATAAATTATCATTTATAGGAAGAAGTTTTGCTCTTAAAACTTACATAATATACACACCATACCTTCTATTCATTCATTCGGCATTCGCCACGTTGTTCAACATATTCTGTTAAATGCCGAATGAAGTAATTTCGAACTGATAGTAAAAGTATGGTATTTTCTTTTCGGGACGGAGTCGAGAACATTCTTATTCTTTTTAAAGGAAACCTACGTCTTATTTAATTGAAGTTAATAAAGTTACACTCGTAAGCCGGAAACTACATTCGGTATTAACCTTTCGAGAGTTGGCAAGATTTCCTATTACCGCATTTCCTCGCTTCCAACTTTGCGTGCACTGGATCTTACTATTTTATTTACTTTTCTCACTTCTTGAAAGCAAATACTTTTTGTGGAACTGACGAATGGGGATAAAACTTGTTCGTGATTCAAACAACAAGCCGGCTGCGGTTGCCATGTTGTTTCTGGAACGGATCTACGCCTGTGTTTATACTTTAAACTAGCGGCCCGCTCCGGCTTCGCACGGATATAAAATATATAGCCTATGCCATTCACTTAAACAATGATTAAAATCGATGCAGTAGTTTTGATTTATTCATTACTGCCCGTGGCCCGCACGCGTTAAATTTAGAGTAAAACAATTCTTCTTTCTCTAAACCATGAAGATTTCCTGCTATCTTTGGAATATCTTGTGAGATAGACATATACCATAGCGGAGTTTTCTGTAGACTTTTTCAATGTGTACAATACTTAGTACATTATTTTGATAAATCTCGTAGGGTTCAGCATGCGTTTGCAATGTAAGCGGAAAAAAAATAATTATTTACGACATCACAATTAGAAATCTCAAAATTAACAGTATTTCTCCACTATTTAATGGATGTTATTATACATATAAACCTTTCTCTTCAATCACTCTATCTATTAAAAAACCCGCATCAATATCCGTTTTTTTTTTTATTTACTACAAGTCAGTTCTTGACGGCTATCTCACCTGGTGGTAAGTAACGATGCAGTCTAGGATGGTAGCGGGCTAACCTGTTAGGGGCATGGTAAACCCACACTCCTAATTGGTTTCTACGCGACATCGTGCCGGAACGCTAAATCGCTTTGCGACACGTCTTTGTCGGTAGGGTGGTAACTAGCCACGGCCGAAGCCTCCCACCAGACCAGACTCAAGCTGGGAATCGAACCATGGACCTCCAACTTTATAATGCAACAGCACACGCACTGCGCCACGGAGGTTGTCAAAGGACCGTTGCGTAGTCTTAAAGATTTAAGCATACATAGAGATATAGGGACAGAAATCGACTTTGTTTTATACTAATAGTAATATGCACTCTGTTATAGTGTGTTTTGGGTTGTTGTGCTGTTGGTACATGGAACACAGAAACAAGGCAAGTTACTTCATTTGAAAAGTGTTCAGAACACTTATCAAACAAAGCAACTTGTAACATAGAACATGAAACACTGTAGGTATTTGGCACGAGTCTATCTAAATGAGAGATGTGAGAGTGAAAATGATTTATGGGGGCCAATTCTGTACATTACTAGCATATCACTAAAATAAACAAAATTGATTAATATTCCAAATAGCGATATTCTTTTCAACGATAAGAGGACACAGTGTGAATAGGGCAACTTTTAAACCTTTCGAATTAGTATAATAAAATCGGGACGATTCACTTTATGATAAAATAAATAAAGCTAGGAATAGATTTTTCGCTAATTCTTTATTTGTCTTCATATCGAAGTTATATACTTTGCGTTGGATTAGTTGGCTTCAACAACGAACTCTGATTCCAAAGCAGTCCTATTTCAATGGGTCGATTATTATATTGCCACTAAAACAGTTGTTATTATCGCCTTAATTTATGATAAAATCGCAAAATTACGTAGCCTCTAGCCAATAATAGAATTGTGTTAACCAATCGACTGGTATTTTTAGCCCGTCTAGATTTATTCAAAGCTTTTATTTTTAGAACAAAGTTCATTTGCTAAACTCACTGCTTTAGTTTAGTTTTAAAATTCGGTTAATAACCTCACTATAATGTAAGCTATTGACACATCAAAGCTTTTTAAAGGATTATTTGAATAAAGTTAAGTAAGTTTATGAATGTGATCGTCATATTGCAAGCTTAAATCCACTCTATAGGAAATTGCGATTAAATTTTAACGAGTATAGATTATTGGCTGAATAGTTACAGAATATAATGTGTGATTATTATCTATTAGCAAATATTGACTCCACTGACGACCCACAAATTAAATAGAATCGAATTTAGTTATTAAGAATTTTAAAAGAAAATTTGGATTTTTATTTTGTTAATTAAGTTTCATAGAATATTGTGTGGGTCGTCAGTGGATTAATAGATTTATTATCTATTAATTCACTGACGACCCACAAATTCTATAGAATCGAATTGAGTTGTTAAGAATTTTAAAAGAAAATTTGGAATTTTCACAAAATTTCGAATTAAGTTTTACCCATATTTTCAATCCGCTCTAATGAATGGTCACGAATTTTATAATCGATCGCTATCGATGAGAAATGTTAAGATGAATAGCCAATAACAATAATGGAAACGGTAGAACGGGATGCTAGACAGTGATGCATTGCAGCCATATTTAAGCGTTTACTTACGTGACGACCTACTTGACTTCTCCGTATTAATCCACCCGCTATAAGGCTGTATCCAAATTACTGACATGCTTAACATTGATTATTTCAAGCAGGAAACAGTGTTTTATGAAATATCAACTTGTCCTCTTGTTGACACCTTATAGGGTGTGCAAAGCAGATTCTACCCAAGTCTGCTGTTACAATTGTATCTCTATGGTCGATCATGAAAGACAGACAGACATTTGACCATGAAACTTTATTTTGTTTTTTTTTAAACAGGTTAGCCCTTGACAACAATCTCACCTAGTGGTAAGTGATGATGCAGTCTAAAATGGTTAGGCCAAACTTGTTAGGAGTATGGTAAGCTCATACCTACTCTTGATTGGTTTCTACGCCTTTAAACCTTCTTTTACTTGCCAGTACTTTAATGTCATTGACAGACCACTGACACACTATTGCAATAGCAGACTTCGCGTCCTGACCCAGAGGAAAGAATCTTGTGAGGTCCGGGGACCGTCAGGAATGGCGACATTCTCATAATCTGCGGCCAGATTATGAGAATGTCGTTATTTTAACTTCCTTAAATTTATCTCTTTATGATTCTCTTGGTGCCATTTTATAAATTGCATCAACAACCCAGCACGAATATAGTGTGACCATCGGCAGCAAAACTCCATAATAAAATACCATACGACATAATGTAATGAAAATAACTAAAATATACAAGCCTAGCTTATATTTGTCATAATATGGCGTATCTTTCTGATAGCGTATGAAGCAGAACTAAGTCTGTTCGATAAATTATCCCATTGAGGCCTAGCATCTGACGTTATTCCAAGAAATGGCGTATTTACCAGATCGTCATTTTGCTGACTTTTATTTTTATTAACCAATATAAACAATTAATATGAGTGGATATCAATATTCTATCTTGCGATACAAGAAAGCAGAAAGGGCTGCATCTAAACGACATATACAATATCAAATATTCGTATCGTACAAAGCCGAAAATTTCGCATTTAAACGTGCACTAGTATTTTTTGATCACTATTTTCTGTACTCAAATGCAATTTAAAATTCCCATCAAAAATAATCTACACTGATTGAATCAATGTATGGAAATAGTGGGGATTGAATCGTGGCGGGTGGTAGAATACCCTCTTAATTGCGATTCCTACGTACGTTGCCGGCTGGGACTAATTAGACGGCTTTCTAAAAATATCCTGCCCGTATGTATGTACGAGTAACAGTTGCCAGCCATACTGTTATTTCATCTCTATGCCTTTTATTCCTATGGTTAACCCTTTTGTACATCGTTTACGTATCCACCTACTGAAATATATAAGATAATTCTAGCAATTACTCCTACCATAAACCTAATACCTAATACTGTGGTAGGAGTAATTGCTAGAATTATAATATAGAGGTTAGGATGTCACCCTCCTAATCAGAGGGCAAGCACCTCAACTTTTCGGAGTTAAGTGCATTTTAAGCAATTAAAATATCACTTGCTTCAACAGTGAAGGAAAACATCGTAAGGAAACCTGCACGCCTGAGTTCTCAAAGATGTATGAAGTCTGCCAATCCGCACATGGCCAGTGTGGTGGACTGGTGTAGTGACCAAACCCTTCTCATTTTGAGAGATACCCGTGCTCTGTAGTGAGACGGAAATGGGTTGATCATGATGAGTATGACTCCTACGACCGCGGACTATCATTTTGTGACTTACAAACTCCGAACTTACATTACTAGTACAGTAAATCTGTACGATGTACTGATAAACCCTAACCCAATGGGATTTTTTTACACCGTATAGGTAAGTATTATGTTACAGTAAAAAACCCGCGTTTATTTTTTGTATGGGACAACAAATAGAACAATATGTACTAAAAATATATGATCTAGTGCAAGACATACAACGCACAGACAGATCCACAGATAAGCAAAAGAATATCATATGGTGGGGGAATGAAAATGTCTTTAAACTAATCAGTAAGAAGAATTTTGATAATTATCACAAAAGGACAGTTCAAACCGCGTCCAACCTGCGTCCTTAACAATGATTAAGTTTCTGTCATGCGTGCGACCAATCGCTAGTCGCGCCCGTTTGAGCAAGCCTTGTGATTGGTCAAGCGTAGAACGCAAACTTGAACGCTGCTGTGACCTTCGCTTAAAATGTGATAACCAATGGCAGAAGCCGGCCAAGTCACTTTCTAACAGCTGGAGCAGGGTCTAAGGTCTGAGTTGAGACTCTTATGAGAAGGTACGCTAAGCAATGCTAAACTACCTTCATTATTTTCTAACTCGCTATCCTTATACGTTGTTGGTATCAACACGAAATACGTTTTACGGAATTAGAAAGGATGAGAAAATTAGTTGTTTCCTATTTATTTAATTGAACTATTTTTAATTAAATTCTATTGAAAGTAACGTCTTCGCTAAATTGTGACTTGTATTCTCTGTCCAACAATAAAAGTGTCTGAAAGTAATTAGCTGTAGAGAGCGAAATAAAGGCGACCCTTTTTCTAACCGCGCCGAGTTCATCCGCCTTTACGACCTCTCCCTTTTATCCTATAGTCAACCCCAGTGACAGTATTGTAGCGGTAGGGTCCGGACTCCGGGTAGAATGGAGGTGCATTATAACAAACTCATCCCCCCCCCCCCCTATAAACCCTTCCTCCCTCACCTATTTCTACCTCTACCGACGTAAGTATCTACTCACCATTTTTTTATACAAAAAACTAGCTTGGTTCCGCCCGCGCTAAATTAGGTTAATTAATACTGTTGGTGACTTTTCTTTGCCTGGAAAAAGAAAAATAACAAATTCAAGAATACCAAAGTAATTTGTGTGCCGAATTTCATTGAAAATTCGTCGTTAAGTAGATATCATACTAATATTATAAAGGTGACCGTAAAGGAGTTTGTATATGTAGGTACTTTTTTTTTCACATTAAATAATAATAATGAGTATTTATTATACATCAAACATTTTACTATTATTTTATTGTAGGTACTTGTATCTAAGTGTGTTTGCGTGTAACTATTAGTTACCTACTCCTTAACGCTTGAAATTTTGAATGGAGATAAATAAAAATTAAATTAAAACATAGGCTCCTTTTTATCGCATAATAAAATCAAATTCTAATTCTAATAATCTTTATTCAAATAGTCCTTTGAAAGGCACTTTTGACGCGATAGTAGGTAGTGATTTAATGGTGATAACTACATTCGTAAACTTAGTTTTACTAAAGCTATGAGAAGAATATATTGTGATTCCTGCGGGATTTATAAAAAAAACTGAATTTGACACGTCAATAGACTATAGTAAAAGTATGCCATAGTAAACGTTGCCTATTCTACAGGAATTCATCTTCGTCGTTACACTCTTTGCAGAGCGGTCATGGTCATCACGAATCAATGTCTTTGAGGCGAGATGTTATGCGCCTCAGAAGCATTCGCCAATTCCCTCTGCTGGCCGAAAGTCTGGTGCACTCGTGCAAAGGACCCCCCACAGCAGACTTTATCTGATCGGTCCATCGCATTGGTGACCTTCCTCGCCCTCTGGTGCCCTCCACCTTACCCTGCACGACAAGACGCTCAATGGAGTCACTCTCACGCTGGGAGAGGTTACCAAAAAATTTTAAAATGCGACTGTAATAACGACGAGAGTCGTTGTTTAATGCCGAGTTCTTGGAGTATATTACATACTTCTACAGGAATAACTGAATTAATTATTAAAAGTCCATTATCACCGGCATCAGTTAGTTTTATATAAATGGGAATGTGCGTTTGTTTGTTCGTTACGCTTTCACGCTTTAACAGCTCAACCGATTATTGCACATACGTAGCGTGCATTCAGGTGTTGGCCTTAACCTACCTTTTATTTTGGGATATGTCACAGGCTCCACTGTTTTTTTATTAAACCGATTAAAACGCTGCCAATGTCGTGGGTAATCTATTTGTTAATCAATAAAAACATTTTGTTTTTATTTATAGTTATTTTCCAAATTAATCAGGTTTCAGCCATCTTATAATGTGGCGTCTGTCTAATAATTTCAAGGTGCAGACGTAAGTACCTTAAAACAGTAGGTTTTCCATGGACAGAATTCAAAGACACTATATTTGAGCCCTCTCTGTATAGAGCAAGTTAAGAATAAAAAGTTTCTTCATTGCTACATCGTAGACGTACTTACGTAAATGATAAAGTTCTAACATCGCAGACCTTACTGTTTCCTTCCACAGACTTTAATTAGACCTACTGAAAACTACAAGAATATCTATATAAAATACTATATTATTTTTGGTACGTACCTAGATAAGTAAGTACAACCTATAAGCTCTATATAACTGTCCATCGAATTTTAGTTATCATACCTGGACATTCTATACCTAACGGCCAATACAATTACAGGACTTACGAGATCAAAGATTGATATCTGTCATATGTGAGATGCAAAGACACATAAATATCAGTAAATACAGTAGTTCTTTACGTAAATTAAACCAATTAAAAATAAATAATGACTTTTATATAATTATATAAACACCGTTTAATATATAAATCCTGCCCAAACGTTATAAAGATAAGAAAAAGAACTGAAATACGCTTTTATCTTTGCAATAGAATTTGCCTCCAGCGCCATCTATCTGTCACGGGAAATACTTTTCGCACCTTTAAGATTAACCCACACTGGATAAAACTGGTATAACACCGTGCAGCAAAGGTTTGTTATTACAAAATTGTACGAGGTAAACTAAACCGCAAAATATACTGTAACGAACTCAGCAAAGATTCCATCTAAATAACTCCAACAGTTTTACTGCAGTGCAGTTCAGACTACGCTACTACGTCTATCCTATATATTGAGGGCGATTTCGTGTCCAAGTTATAAACCTAATTTTTAAAAGTTTTTTGTTAATGTATTATTGTATACATTCGCTTAAAAGTGGAGCAAATGCAGAAAATGCAGCAGCCTCATCAATGATCTTATTGAATAATAAATGCAATTTTCTACACATTAATAGCATTGCCAAGAGCTTATTATATAATTCAATAAGGTAAAAGGTAATTCACATAAAAACTAAAAGTGAAAGGGAATGTATTGTGAAAAATTAACACTTTATTACAAAATGAAAATCAATTATAATGCAGATAATGCAATTTTAATTTTGCCTTTTATACTTGCGTAAACTGGATATATTGATGCCAGATTTTGGGGGCATACAAATTTAGTGTGGTAACCTAATCATTTATTTATTTATATAACTTTATTGCAATCTATAGGACATAATATACATGAAAAAGACAAAAACAATTAGCAACTGGCGACCTTATCACTAATAGTGATCTCTTCCATGTAACCATTTTGTTGAAGCCGATGTATTAATTACATGGAAGTCATCATATTAGTTATCAGATACATATTCTAAAACAGAGCCAGAATGATTTCCCCACTAAACACTTTTGACATTCTTTAAAATAAAACAACTTGTAGTGAAAAGTCTTTATTTGATAAAAAGCTGGAATGCAATAGGTACATTAAATGCTTTGTTATTTCTTATGTCCAGCTATAAATATTTATGATTTATATATTTAAAAATAAAATTAAAATAATTTTACATAATACAGTATAATAATCAAGAAAGTGTGCTTTAAACCATAAAAATTGTAATCAATGATTCCTGTCTAGCATTCTTAAACTCCTATGAATATAATAATAATTATTGATGCTTAACTAATTTAAATCATATTACAGGCAGTCTTCAAGTTAACTACATCAAACAATATTAAATACCATTCCCCAAAACAGTATATTATTTAGAGTGTAATACATTGTTGACATGAAGGCTGCCCGAGAATACTGGTATTTATAAACAGTCAAATTCTAAGTCATGGTGCCAAATACAGGATTGTGCCTACAAATGCTAGGTCCATATTCCATGTAGGCTTGCTTACTGTGACACACCTGGTAAAACTCTGGCGTTGAACCCAACATGCTTCCACCAAACCATACTGCATACCTCTGCATATTGTGAGATATAACTTGAACATCAATAGGCTTAGGAGTAATACGCCCCTCAGATAGCATTGTAGACAGTTTTAATCTTGCGTCAACAGTTCTTTTTATGTCCCGTTGAAGCCTCCTTCCAAAATCTCTGAACATAGTAGAACCTCCAGACAAAACTATATTCCCATATAAACCTCTTCGCACATCTATGGGACAGCTTTGTATAACTTCATCAACCATCTCATTCAAAGGTACTGTGAAATCAGCATTAGAGAACTCTGGATGGAAAAAAATCTCTGGCCCTAAGAATCTTTCATAACCTACATCCACAGAGAATGGGTTCTTAGTAATGGCATTAATGCCTGTGTAATTCTTCATCCATTTTGCAGGATCAGAGTCATATTTAGCAAACTCTTTTGCAATATCTGGACAAATATAGCTATATCTCTCTTTGATGGCTTTTGCAGTTTCCAAACTCTGTTCTGGAGGTATTCCTACCTCACGTTCACGTAAAAGTGACTGAATGAAAGATGTTATATTCCTACCAGCTATTGGAATATGCTTGATACAGGATCCAATCACATAGCCTTCAGCAACAGGTACTATGTGAGTCACACCGTCACCGCTATCGACAACTATCCCAGTAAACGTACGTCCGGCTGATGTACGCGACTTCCATGATGCTGCGAGGGCGAGCACAGCTTGAACCGCTATATACAACCCTGGTACATTAAATGACTCAAACATTATCTCAGCAAGATATTCACGGTTTTCCGGTGTGTTCAGCGGCGGTTCTGTTATCAGGAAGTGATGGTCTTCGGGCTCAGCCCTTAAATACTTAAATATACATTGTTCTATATACCTCTCCATCAAGTCCCAATCTTCCACTAGACCGTGGCGGACGGGATACTTCACTGCGTACCCCGTCGCGTCGAACGCTTCGTCACCGATAAAGAAATCTAAGTCCTCCACGGCCTTAGTCATCCGCCTAGTGCTTTGATCACCGACTTTAGCAGTTTCCTTTATCGCTATGGCTGACGGAATGATAAACTGGGGCTCCTTATTTCCTGCGAACCCCAATTTGGTATACCCTGTTCCCACATCTATAACACAAGCCGGCAGGTGGTCACCCATATTTATTTCCAATTTAACCACGGATTTTTATTTTATAATGGGTGCGGCGTTATCTAAAATATTTTTGACGTGGGAAAATAACACATTCGAAATGTCAAATGGCAAGACCGATTGTCAATGCCAAAAATGATTCATAGTGAATGGTAGAAAAATGGTAGAATTATTTTTTTATTACATCAGCTTAACCGCTCTGAGTTCTTGTGATTAGCGCATTGAACGATGCTGTTTCTCGTACTCGTTCTTCTGTCTGGCTAACTTGAAAGTTAGGCAAACAAAGCGTTGGTACTGTTTTTCTACTGTTACTATGAATCTCATTTATATCAGTATCTCTGTTTTTATTTTAACAGTATCAGCATATCGTGTTTTTTGGCAGTCTAGTCCAATTGAGGGAAAATTTTGCAAACTGAAAAATGAATTTGCATAACTCTTTCACTTGCGGCTAGGAGCGGGCTATTTGAAAATATTGTGACATAAAGAGCACACATTCATTTTCTCAACTTGACGTTGCTTATTTCCACAAGCTTAAAAACAAACAAAAAAATTACGCGGACGAGTCGGTGTCTGACCTAATAGTAAGTAGGTAGTAGAAATAAAACAAAAAAGAAAGCAGGTAGTAACATATTTTATATTGTGATCCGAATCTAATACTATATTTACATATGATACTTTACAGGAATGTAAAATGTTAAAAAGGATTAATTTTGACTTCAAGTTAGTGTTACAAAAACAGTTGATAAAACAAAGATTAATGAAATAGACATGTGGAAATTAAATATTAATGATAATCTATTAAAAGGAAAGAATGATCTCTTACACGCTACCATCTTGTTTTATGAAGCCGAAAAACACGGTTAACTTTTGGTATAAAGTATTATAAATAATCTAAAAACGTTTCACAATTTTAATAAGGGTTTAGATGAACTTATGTCACATACCTACATAGTAATTATATCAAATGATGATCTGTTTCGTTTACTTTTTATTTATTTATGAGGCAGTCAGGTTTTAGCAGTATTAATGCAAAAAAAAATGCGTATTTAAGCGCAGTTCTGCGCTAAATATACTTTAGTGTAATAAGGATTCACATAAATAGAGCTATATCTTTCTAGCCTATGAAAACTCAATACTATGGTTATATATTTTTTTTAATCGCGTGTGACGTCACTTTCAGTGGAGCTCACTGTATTAAAAAACACGCTATTCTATTTGTTTTATTAAGCTCAAATACTGGAAGGGCGGTTTGCATGTTTATTTCTCCTGCTCGGTCCGTGGAAATCTGGGACTGTAATTAACGAATTAGCCTAACGATGTATGAGCTATAAATTTTAATCACACCCTGAAAAAATCTTTTACAATGTTCTTTAAATTCAACTGAAATTCTTGTAGGGAATCTTAATATGAATAACACACAGAAGATAAGACCATAAACTAATCTAACAAGATATAAGCATTAGCATTAGAAGCAAAATAAACATATTATATGAAATAAATTTTATTATAAAAAATAACATGACTTATAAGTTTTGAATACTATTACAATTGCCTCACCAAACTTTAATCAACCAGTACCTGCAGGAATTGTCTTCTGCATAACTGATTATATTTTATAATTCGTCCTATGCCATCAGCATTCAAAACAAAAACTATGGATATTTTCTAAAGATACAAATAATTTTTACAAAACCTGAACCAAAATTCTTGATACCTAGCACATATGTATTTATCAGAACAACATTGTTTTAACAGCTTCATTAAATTTTTAACTATTTTCGGTTTGAATTAAAGCATACATAGGTAGGCACTTAACAATTTTTTTTTATCTATACTAAAAAATTAAACTGTTGTGTAATCAAAAACATTAATATAGTACCTACTTATTATTATTAAAGGGTTAGACATGAGGATTAATCTGCTAATTCGTAAAAAAATACATATGTTTTTACACTTAATTAAGGTTAAACTGTAAATTAAATTAAATAGAACGACCAATCAAAAACAACCAAAGATAATATTACTTAAAAGGGGGATACATCAACAGATAATACAAAGAGTCTGAAGTGACTTCAACAACAAAACTCAATTTCAATTATATTAATATCAGTATCATTATCAGACTTAAATTATTACATATGGTTAAACAATAGACATAACCGCATATCTTATCATACAAAAATCGGTGTTACAAACGTCTCTGTCTATATTTTTGTCTATAACAAAGACATTTTAGATCTCTCACCACATTGCATAATCAGAGTCGTCCATGTCAAAGATTGTGAAGAATCCTAGAACGGTGAGGTATACAATAACATTACCTGCTAGTGTTAAATAGCAAGCTCCCCACAGGATCTGTAAAATAGAGTTAACATTTTAATCTCAAAATAAACAATGGAATGACTGTAAAATCCTTGTCAAATACTGAAAGACAAATTGCCTTGACTCATTGATACAAATCAAGCAATATATGTGTTATCCTAGACTATTTATATATTAGATTTCCTGGGATATAAATAGCAATACCATGACATACTTATCTGCGAATTCCAATGCTAGATAGTCTGTTGTACAGATTTTCTGTATATTATACCATATTATAAATTAAATATGAATAGAAAAATAATAATTTATACATACCACAGAAGCTCGAGCGAGTACAATTGGCAGAGCAAATGAGCTCACAAGTATGCCCATGGTTATAAAGATTGCTGCCTCCATGCAGGGTGAATTGGTACCTCCGGCACTGTCGGTGTGACGTCGAGCGATCATGGTCGGAATGGGGCAAAGGATGTAGAATAGAACTACAAAAAATGGCCACCATAACCTGGAAAACAAAAATTATAAATTATTATTACTCTTTATTTGTACACCAAAAGTTAAGAAGGAATACAAGAAAACAAAATGTTATTAATGTTATGAGTGTAATTATTACTAGGATTTCTAGAATTAGTAAACTTACTAAACATCCCATCGATAAACCAATTTATCATATGTGTGAAACATTTGTACTATTTTGTATAGAAAGTTTTTTAAGGGTATAATAAATATGGAATAAAATATAATATGGCATACTTAATCAAACACCAAGTATCTAATTTAATTATTTTAACACCATTCTATGCCCACTGTGTGTCAGCACGTCAACAGCCAGTCCTACTGGTTGCATTAGAAGTTACATGATACTATAGCTATATTAAAATAAATGAATTAAACTAATTATCAACTGAATGCCTTAAATATGCATCTAGCGAGGGGCATTATGTTATGGTCAAAATTCTGTTTTACTTGCGATAAATTACTAATCTTGCTTACATGCAATCATGATTGGACCGCGATGGATTACTTATCTTTAATGCTTCAAAAAAATATACAGAAATTATACTCACTTATACTGAGGTAAGGCACAAGCTAGTATAACAAATGTCATCCCAATAGATCCAGCAAACGCCAGGGACACCAACCTGCAAGAGTTATATATTAAAATTAAAATTTTAAGGCTTTTAACACTCAGGTTCTGAATAAGGTTTTACTTTCATTTTTTGATAAAAGTAAAAAAGTAGAGTTCAAAATAGAGTTTAACAGGCGCACAGTTATAGATTTATTTTTATAGAATATGTGCATGGATCTGCTTTGACCTTTCATATTGATGGTGCTGCAACAAATATTAGAAACATGGCACAAAATCAAACATTATTTATGGCTGTATAAGCTTAGCAGAATATCTAAAAATTGCTCATCAAAAATCGCACCTTTACGTTGGAAATTGAAACAGTTAGTAACTATTACTAACTGTTTCAATTAAGAGGTAGTTCTGTTTCCATGCTGCTTTTCATGTAAGTTAAGTTTATCATTCAGGGTGTGAAAAGTTTATGAACCCCATAATGAACCTTTTAATTTGCTAACACATAATGCATTTGGGAATGAAGATTTTCCTGAGCTTGCTACAGTGTTAAATGGTGAATCTCTTTGCTAGCAGACTAACCTGAGGGGTTGCATGACATACTGTGTATAAAACAATTTTTTATTTGTTTTTATCAAACTAGTCATTAGGCATATCCTATTTTCATATTGTTTAGTTAATAAATGAAAATGTGAACACACTACTTCTAGCTACATAATATGTCCTATATGGAGGTCTATTTTTGATATATTTTATTCTTAGCCTAGAACTTTGTTTATGAACAAAATATTTATGCTTTTGCTAGCTATCTTTAAGTATCAACACAGATGATGCAGTACCATGGGGCAAAAATAGCAATTTGTGACATGGGTTGACTAGCTAAGCAATTCAAATCACAAATTCAAATCACAGAAGTGGATGCATAGCAGGAGATACTAAATTCCCCTAAGATAAATGCTTTCAGAAAAACAAGCTAGCATTAGTGTCTTGTGACCACGAACAGCACTTAGAATGGTAAGTAAGCCGTTTAACTAATGGCATCTGGGTAACTTTATTATTATTACACTTTATTTGAAGATCATGACATGTTGAAAATGAATACAAGAAAACAGAAATCTGACACGAGAAGTAAGATACAAAAGTAATAAAAAAAGGATGATGGAGATGATTTTATTGTGTGATATATAATGTGAAAAAAACTATAACATAGCACAAAAAATAACTTTAAAAAAATTAATAAATTTAATAATCTAAAGTTTAAAATTAAGTACAAATGCTTTTATGGCTGACATTGAAATTGATATTTATTTTATAATAATAAATACAATTTACCATCATATTAGAAAGTAACTTTCATTTCACACTTGACCTACTAAGATATATGTAATGATTTTTATTTTATTATTACTCTTAATATTAAAACAGGATTCTTTTTAGCCTTTCATACGAGTTTATGTTCTGAGGGAATGAAAAACAGACGGCGGGCGAAGTCGCAGACGAAAAGTAGTCGTAATGTATATTTAAAAAACTATGACAAGTAGTAATTGTTGTGGTAACACAAAGTTGGTAAATCTGAGTTAAGTAATCTACAAAATCGACGAAATGTACAAATTATAATTGATCAATGTAGTTTATAAGCTTTACTGATACTTACCCTGTAAATAGTCCATTGGGTTAACATGGAACAAAGAGAAAATTGTTATTGATAAATGTCCTATTTAGAATCGCTTTTATTTGATTAGGAATTTATTTTGTAAAAATATTGTTTGTAAATACAACAAATGACTCATACAAATGGACCCAAGGGAGCCTTTGTTTTTATAACAAGCAAGTAAGGATTATAATATGTTTACCTTTAATCCCAGCCATTGTTTTAATTGAACGGTTATCTTTATTTTATCTTAAAACTAATACAAAAAATGCGTAATTTAGAAAAACTTTCTGAATTTTTAGAAAAGTCACAAGTAGCAGACAACACAGAACAGTGAGAATACAGATAAAAGCAAAGAATGTAATATTATGGTATAGACTGGTACCTATAGACAAAAAGCATGAATCATCAAACAAGCAGTGAAAGCACACAAGAAATACCTATTTTTATAGAAGTTTGCTAACGTATTAAACCTAGGTATATAACTAGATATGACCAAAAAAAATTTCAACACACCCAGACACTAGTATTTGATTAATGTTAGCAAAACGTATTTTAAATATATTGTAACGTTCACTAGGTATATTTCTTATATTTTAACTATTTTGTGGTAAAACAGGATTTTTAATATTGCGAATTAATCTTGCATCTATTAACTCGGAAAATTGCATCTAATAACTAAAGCCGGAATAATCTTGATATACTTTTTTGTGTAAGGTAATGATTCAAGATAATGATTTATTGACACCAAATTGAATGCAAATAATAACTATTCCAATGAGGAAATCAAAACAATTCCAAATGCTGAAATTGCTTAAAATCAAGCAAAACAGAAATACCTATTGATCAAGTTGTAATGGGAATTTTTAAAGTTCACAAAACAGGGACACTTTATGAGATAGAAGAAAATATTATAATGATTTACATAATCCGTAAAAATTAATAATAAATGTTCACTTCTCATTTCCATATTAATAAATCCGTGTTTAAAACTAGGTACGCAAAATTGTACGTACTAGAAGTGGTCGGATATTTTCACTCAAAGAACATTAAAACAGTTTAATTTTGTTATATTGCATGTTTAAAAGAGGTAAAACCTAGAATACTGGCATTCTAGGTTTTACCCTAGATCGTAAACGAAGTTTTAAGAAGTTCTATTTCAATATCACACAGTTTCATTTAAACGTAGTACATTACTGTGCCTGGGTTTCAGTATCTCATCTGTGACTGACGACTTGACGACAGACTCGATAGAGGGCTTGAGTCCAGGTCCGTAAAATAAATTAAAAAAAATACAAAGTAGTAAATGTTTGATATCTGTACGGTACCTACTACATCTATTCTAATAACTTCAAACTTTCTATACTAATACTTTTACTATTTAACTCTGTAATTAAATAATATATTTTATACTCAATGGATGACGATGCCGAAACTTACAAACTGTGGCGAATCCGTAAAACTGTAATGCAGGTCGGTTATTTGAGGTTATGTTATTGTTTGAGAATGCTCATTATATATTTTTATTTCCTTAATCAAATTAATTCCATTAACAAAATATTCAGTAAAAATAACGTTCTATTACATAACAAACAACAAATTTTACAGAATTATATTGAGAAAAGGTTACATTTATTGTACCATAAGATGTAGAACCTCGATTGTATATACCTACTATTTTTATTTCAGTTGTGCCACGACAGAGGATATCTAGTAACCCAAGATGAATTGGACCAAACTTTAGATCAGTTTAAGGAACAATTTGGGGACAAACCAAGGTTAGTTTTCGCAAGTTAATTCAGTATAAAATATATAAATCAGAGAAAAGGTCAGATGTTGATTTAAACAACAAACCCAGCAGTTTTGTTCCGGCTTCTTCTTAAACCAGTGAAGAAGGGAAAGTAAAAAAGTGTTAGCTATGAATATAATGGAATACAAATTAAAACTTATTGGAACACAACAATTCTATATTATTGTATACAAAGATGTGGTGGTATTTTGGTAGTCTCTGATATATACAAAATTAATTTCAGGGATTCTATAAAAGAATCAATGTTATTTATTTAAAAAAAAAACATTGTGAGTCAATGTACTAATGAGCATGTCATGTGTCTCAGACTTTAAGGTGACTGTGCATATAGCTGGAGTGAACTTTGTACTGCTAGGTCCAGGGTGGAAAACACCCAGGGCACTTTACTGCACTGGACAGATAACCTTCTTCATCTCTCGATCTCCTATTATTATCCTGTTAGCGTTTATTAGTTATTATATGTGAAGTATCCACTTGAGTTTAAATTCAAGTGATCCAAGCTTGACTGGAGAGATAAGCATAAATATGTAAAAACCTGTTTAGTGAAAAATATAAAAAATTGATGAGTCATATGCAATCATAAAAAATAAAAAATCATATAACAGTATTTGTTTGCACTTTTTATATAAGTCATCCTACTACCGAACTGTTTAGTGTTACTATACTTGTTATTAAACTTAAACATAAATCTTACCCACATATAATTTAGTTGTTTCTGCAACAGTAGTTTCAAATATTTTTTTCTTAATTTTATCATCTAATATCTGCATTATTTGTTGTTGTAAATATCAAATAAAGACTTAAGATATGTGGAATACTATATTTTATCACAAATAGTTTAGATAATCAAATATTATTACACAAACTGACAGTTTTAGATAACTCACTTTTTGAATTGATTAAAAAGTTATTATAGTTTGCATGTTTATTACTTGCCCCTCCAAAAAGGATTGTTAGGAAAATTAAACAATTTGGTAACTTTAATCAGTTTTGTTTAATAATTACTGTAAGAAATAGATATTTTTTTAACTGTGATCTTTGACTGTGAGGACATCTTGAAGGTATCCTCCTGGTGCCCAAACATTAATTTGTCAGTTTGTCACAAAAGCTCACTGTCCTTTATAAAAGACAGTGGGCTTATTGAGCGTAAAAGCCCAGACAATTTTCAATTTTTTTTTAGTGTAAGTACATAAATAATTTTTATGCTATTTTATTATTATTATATATTAGTCTAAGAACGGAATGACTTGTAAAAAAACTCTAAAATAATTTGTACATCAAAAAGGACATTAGGCGTTTATTCTATTACTAGATCTAAATCATTTGTCATTTATATAGTACATTGGACTTTAGTGCAATAAAACAATTTTATGTTAAAATTTTTATATTATCTAAGTTTACAACAATACTTATTAATAGAATCCCATATTTTATGATATCATGGTAACGTTGATATCTCTAGAAACAAATAATTTCTTTGGAACATATCTAGAAAAATAAGAAACAACTCAAAATTAAATAATATAACATGGAAATAATCTTAATAACAAAACAAATCGAGCTTTATTTTTTTAAAATTCAATTATAATTTATGAAATTCAGAATAACAATTCCTTTTTTTCGTTAGGCATAAACGCAGCTTACACGACGAGCATTCAAAGAAAGTCTTATTTTCATGACAATGTCGACACCTACCCTGAATTGACGAAATATTCGGCATGTGTTCTGCTTTTGTCGTTCTTCGAATTTTTGAAGGAATAGATACAGTTGGCATACCTCGACATCTTTTTCGAGTATTTTCTTCTTCTTCAGTGACTTCATCGACATCAGTGTCATTTGATTTAATAATCTGGTATTTTTCTGTTATAGATTCGCCCAAAAGTAGTTTAAAATATCGTAATTGATCAATTTTTCTACTTCTAATGCCTCTTTTTCGTTGATCTTCTTTGTATAACACCCAAGCGTTTAAAACGGAGAGATCAATCATGTGAGCCATGAATCGCTGGGTCCATTTCCTGGTACAATATCTGTTGGGACATATTGCCAACAAACAGTCTGCCAAGTCAACTCCACCCATGTTTTTGTTGTACTGCCGCACGCATCTAGGCCTATTGACAGTGATAATCTTTTTTGTTGCTTACACCATCGTTGACACTTAGCTTCCACTGTCGATGTAAGTATGACAGATTTGTTGTCAAACCATTTGGTGACAGCCATTTTGTGGTCATTTCTTACAACTACAGTGGAAGTACCTCTACCTTTTTTCTTCATTTCTCTGTCATTCATCAGCAATCCGCGTACTTCTTTTGGGATGCGATTTTTCATAAGGGTGCCGGTGCAGCCTATCCCTCTTTTACTTAGCTCGTCTAATAATTTCTCGCTAGTAAAATATCTGTCACAATAGACTACATGTCCAGGGACAAGGGAATTTGTAAGCGTTAGAAGAGCCTTTTCCCCAAGACCGAAATTGCTGTTTTCATACTCAGGGTAAGTGGTTGAACCTTGATAAATATGGAAATCGCAAATCATTCCATTCGGATTTGCTAAAACGAAAGCTTTGATGCCGACGGGATTTGGTTTTCCTGGGCAATAAATCCGAATCCCGCAATTCCCAGTAAAAGGGTTGATCATCTCATCAATACTGAGACATTGTTCTTTTAGTTGAGCGAGGCATCCAGATCTAACTCTTTCTAAGAGTGGACGAACCCTCCATAGTTTATCCTTTGCTGTCAAGTCGACTGTGATATCAGGGTCGAACACAGTTTTTAAGGAATTGCGAAGAGTTACAAATCGATTGCGAGACATAGCATCAGCAATAAGAGCTATGCGGTATTTGGTCTCCCAATACATGCGAATTGTTGGGATTACCCAATCAATTATGATGCTCGCCATTACTAAGCATATGCCAATGTATATATAGCATTCTCTATTACTTAAATCTAACGACTTTCCTGTTTTTAAAACTGCAGTTTGGTTAGATTTTTCCACAATCATGCTTACTATATTGTCATCAATGTATTGTTGAAAGTAATGTAATTTTTCAAATTCATCACTTTTAAGTGGCAAATAAGATGGTTCGGATAGTTGAAATGATTTAGAAGCAAACGATTTCACAGACCAGTTTATGTTCGTATTTGATCCAGATGTTTTGGTTCTTTGAGTAGCATCTCTACGAACGCTCAGACCACGTGATCTGCCACAACGTCCACGACTTCGTGATTGTCCTCTGATTGAAGTCTCTAAAGGCGGAGTATCAGTGTTAATATGTTCTACCTCAGATTCAGTGGAAGATGACGACTCCTGATCACTATTGTGAACCACAAACTCTTCATCACCTAAATCCTCGTCACTAGGTGTGAAATCTTCGACTTCAGAATCATCTGGCAGAAGGGTTAACAAGTTGGCGATGTCTTGGTCACGTAAACCTGTATAAAAATAAAAACCCATAGTCATTTATAAAGGACAAATATTAGCACCCAAATTAGGTACTTAATGCCCAATGTACGTTTTGTTGTACAAATAGGTTTATAAAAAAAATTATAAGTTCCAAATTTTAAATTTAACTATTTTAACAATACTACATAGCATCATGATGTTTTCCTATTAATTAAGTCAATACCTGCAATGATTAATTTAATAAAAATGGATTTACTTACCTCGTCATCGCGAGTGTGACATTTTTCGAATATTTTTACCCAAGTGTCGTGTCACTTTGATATTTGTTGTCTGTGGTCACACTACAATACTTTAACTGCAATCTGACCGGATATAGACGGGACCAAAGCGCGAATTTTTAAATATTCAACTAGTTAAATGTTTTGTCCTTTATAAAAGACAGTGGGCCTTTATTTCAGGACATAATCTTAAGAGGTCGGGCGTTACAGTGATAAGATGTTTTGTCATTTTTAAAGTACATTTGGCGCTAGGAGGGTATCTGTTATTTTATCCTTATCTTTTATTTAATTCTTTCCCCAAGGGTTGCCTGGAAGAGATTGCTTAAGCAATAAGACCAACTTTGCATACTCATGTGTTTAAGCGTACTATGTTGTACTCATCTTTATCTTACTTTCAGTGAAAAGCGCCCAGCAAGAAGTGATTTGATAGTTCTAGTTGCCCACAATGATGACCCCACAGACCAGATGTTCGTGTTTTTCCCGGATGAAGCCAAGATCGGAATTAAGACCATAAAAACATATTGTACGAGAATGCAAGAGGAAAATATACACCGAGCTATTGTTGTTGTACAAGCAGGTAACTGAGTGATAGCCAATAAATTCTGCACTTTCCTGGGTCTGAGGTCCTGGGTTCGATTCCCGGCTCGAGTCTGGTCTGGTGGGAGGCTTCGGCCGTGGATAGTTACCACCATATGTCGCGTAGAAACCAATTAGGAGTGTGGGTTTACCATACCCTAACAGCTTAGCCCGCTGCCATCCTGGACTGCATCATCGCTTACCACCAGGTGAGATATCCGTGAAGGGCTAAGTTGTAGTTTATAAAAACAAAAAACAGTGCAATTTGTGATTTATGTAATCTTTATAAACCAAACCATACAGATCTTCCAGAATTCCCTCACAAAACATGTTTCACTCATACATCAAAGCATCTTCAAGAGATGTTGACTTGTGTGTTCAATAGCTTAGTGAAGTATGCACCATAGAGTCATCTATTATACATTTTGGGCCTCCAATTTATCTAAACCCTGCCTGCCCACCTGAAACATTTTACATACCCAATTGCATTTATCAAACTTTTGTTATTGTTATTACATGTTACTTTGTAAGTGTTGATACAGTTTAAGATAGCAGGGTTAACCTCTTACCATGGGAATCCATAGTCCTAATTGGTTTCTACGCGACATCGTGTTGGAACGTTATATCACCGACTTTGTCAATAGCTTGGTAAGCAGACCCGTTCTATTATAGTTGGTAGATTTGGTAGGTAGACAAAAATAATTCATAATCATATTTTCAGGTATGACACCATCCGCAAAGCAATCTCTGGTCGACATGGCGCCAAAGTACATTCTAGAACAATTCCTGGAGTCAGAGCTTCTCATCAATATAACGGAACACGAATTGGTGCCAGAACACATAGTGTTGACTCCTGATGAGAAACAGGAACTTTTGGCTAGATAGTATCCTTTTATTAATAGTCAAATTCAAATTCAAATAATCTTCATTCAAATAGTCCTTTAAAAGGCACTTTAGACGCGTCAATAATTTACATAGTAGTGATTTGATGGTGATAACTACATTCGTAAACTTAAAACTAAAGCTATGAGGGTTCCAAACGCGCGGTCTAAGAAGAAGCCCACAACAAACTTAGCCAGGTAAATTTTCTTTTTGTTATCACCATCTCACATGCCACTTAAAATTATATTAAGAGCTATCTTATTAGAGCAATATTTCACACCCATGCTTGTTTATCATTTACACTGCAGTAGGACTTTTCTATAAGCTTAGTTACGCTTTTAGCTGGATTTTGCCCAATAAGTAAGCCATCTCAATGGAAATGCAATAGATGTATACATGTTATATAGATTAAGCTAATGTGATGCTATGGTCTATGGTGGGTTGAGATTACAATGTTCATTGTCATAATGATGTATGCTATATTCAGCTAGTCTTCACAAGTTATAACATATTAAAAAAAACTCAATTATATATCACTTGACTATGTGAATTTAATTTCGACACCGTTTTCTGTTCATTATTGAATTAGAGTTGAAATTAGTATTGTCCGGCGATCTAACTTAGTTTGAAAGAACGGTGAATGGGGCAACGACAGTACGTTGATATGAACTTAAACCGTCGATAAGTCGACTTATGTCCGACAGTTGTTTATTCTAGTCCATACCCCATTCGTTCATCTCTACTGAGCAAAAGCGTTACATGAGTTACAATTCCGAACAGCTGTGGACTTTCCATGTGGATGTAATAATTGATCCTTTATATTTCATGTGATGGTTTGTTTTTATTCTACTACATACATTTTGACCTGGTAAATAATGACGCAATCTAAGACGATAACAGGCTAACCTGTTAAGGGTATGGTAAACCCACACTCCTAATTGGTTTCTACGCGACATGGTGCCGAAAAGCTAAATAGTTTGGCAGCACGTCTTTGTCTGTAGGAAGTATCTCACTAGACCAGACCAGAGTAAATTAAAAAATAAAATAAATAATTAAAATGTCGCTGCCAAGAACTGAGCCAGGGAGGCCGTAAAACAAATCAAGTGAAGGTTAGATGAAAAAATGAAGCTATTTTGTTTAATAATATTACAGACTGATATTAGATTTATATTAGGGACATAGAAATATTTAAAATAAAAGCATTCACACACACTCACACACGCCCGCATGCAGAACGCACGCACGCACGCACGAAACCACGCACGCACGCACTCTCTTCTTACATCATTCGCCCAAAACAGTACTACATTTGAATACACCTCAATTCACTTAAGTTTTAAGTATACCTATTTATGTAATAATAAACAGTGAAACCTTTAAACCTTTAAGCTTTATGAAGATGCCGCAACTGTGACGCATTTATTCATTAACAGTTTTATTATTCAATTTATTCCATTGTAAATGTTCAGATGGATGAATATATCTACAAATAATACAATTAAAAAAAAATCCTTAACCCTTTTAATACAGTAAATTAAAAGAAAACATGTTGATGAGGATACAGGCAGGTGACCCGGTTGCTAGATACTTCGGCTTGAAGAGAGGACAGGTAATTATTGATTCGATACCACTCTGTGCGTCAAGGAGTAACATAGGATGTACTTTATTACCGTATTCCAACGGGAATGGGAACTACGAGGGTAAAGGTGCGGCACACCTATTATAACATATCGAAGGGCTTGCACGCTGAAGTGGCAGAGGGCTGGTCACGTTTGTCGGAGAACCGACGGACGTTGGAGTCAGAAGGTCCTCGAGTGGAGACCACATTTCGGCAAACGATGTGTGGGCCGTCCTCCAGCCAGGAGGAGCTATGACCTCCGAAAAGTGGCAGGCATCAACTGGATGCGAAAGGCCGGAGAAAGTATGAGTTGGCGCTGCTTCAAAGAGGCCTATGTCCAGCAGTGGATTAATGTTGGCTGATGATGATGATGAACCATTATCACATTTTTCTGTTTTCAGGTGGTGAAAATTATTCGGTCCTCAGAAACAGCCGGTAGATACATTTCATATAGATTAGTTTGTTAAGACTTAATTACTTATAATAAATTGCATTTTATTTTTAAAACTGTGTTTCATTACTTACTTTATGATTATTTTCCCAGAATTATGAGTAACCTATCAATAATCTGTATTTTCATGCGAGCTAACTCTTTTTATAAGTGGAGCCGTATATATTAAGGTTTAGTGTGTTCTTACTGGAACAGTTTTCAGGTGCTTTCCCGTGATACAAACTATCCTATAATAATAGTTAATATAATATAGATTAGCTTCCTCTTGAATTTCGTCTGGCCTTCTACAATGCTTATAAATGGAACTTGACGAATGACAAACCTTAAAATTCCACTAAGCGTTCATAAAATTTGTAATACAAGGTGTCTCAAAAGTAAGTTCACATTTGCTTATCTTATTACGCGAAAGCAACTATTCTGAGGGGCGCGGGGGGTATGTCAGTCGGTAGTCTGGCTCTTGGGAATTTAGTCACTATGGAGCGTTTCTCTGGTGCGGACCGTGCGTTGTGCGTACGTGAGTTTTACAAAAACGGTGATTCGGCGACTGTAGCGCGTAGAAAATTCTGCAGTATTCGACATATTCGTCACTTAAATGATGCGCCTAGCACTCGTCTCATTGCAAAATGGGTTGAGAAGTTTGAAGAGACTGGGTCAACTCTGGAGAAACCAAAATCTGGACGACCAAGAACATCAAGAACAGCCGAAAATGTGGACAGTGTTACTCAGTCTATTCGAGATGATCCAAACCTCTCGATTCGGAAGCGTGCTGTTGCTTTAAATGTGCACAGATCTTCATTATGCTGCATTTTACACAAAGATTTAAAGCTGCACCCGTACAAAATTCAGTTAGTGCAAGAACTGAAGCCTCAAGATGCTGGTCAGAGGCTTGCCTTTGTAAATCAGATGATTGAGCGCTTTCCAACGTTCACCAACATCTTGTTTTCCGATGTAGCCCATTTTCATCTGAATGGGCATGTAAACAAGCAAAAATGTCGTTACTGGAGTGTAACCAACCCAAAACAAAAACATCAGAAACCGCTACATTCACCCAAAGTCACCGTATGGGCAGCGATGTCAGCGCGAGGAATTATCGGCCCTTACTTTTTTGAAGACGCACACTCACAGTGAATTCAGAGCGTTATGTGGAGATGTTAGACGAGTTTTTCGTACCCCAACTGCAAAACATTCCTGGTTACAACCAAAGAACATGGTTCCAGCAGGATGGAGCAACTTCACACACGTCCAACAGATCTCTGCCTCGAGTTCGAGAAATTTTTCCGAACAAATTAATCTCCAGGCGAGGTGACATAAATTGGCCTCCACGGAGTCCCGATTTAACGCCTATGGATTTTTTCCTGTGGGGTTATGTCAAATCAAAAGTTTACGCTAATAAACCGACTTCCCTGGCACAATTAAAAGAAAATATCCGTCATGAAATAGCAGCCATCACGGAGACTACCTGCCGAGCTGTCATAGGCAATTTTAGTGCCCGACTAAATGAATGCCGAGAGCGCAACGGTTTACATTTGGACGATGTTATTTTTAAAAAATAAATTCCCAAACAGTGTACTTCAATATAAAATAAACATTTTTTCAATAAAGCTAAGACTTTTCTTTTAAAAAAAGATTTAAATGTGAACTTTCTTTTGAGACACCTTGTATATGTAAATATACTAAATAGTATAAAATGTTGCCTATACCGTGTACTCCTTAAATAAAAATTTCAGTACTGTATTCAGTAATAAAGCCAAGCGATTTATGCCGTTTAGGCGGATGAGTTTAGAAGGAAACTCATCAGTGACACTGCTGTTTAATAGGTAGCATCAGCAGTAGGTATATACAAAAAAAAACTACCCCGACCCAGTACTTCACGGTCTACAATTAAACATGCTACAAATAGGAAACTTATATGTATCAGAATATTTATTAAAATGAGCGTGAAGAAAGTTATATTGATTGTTTTATTGGCGATAAAACACCGAAGCGAATCCGTCGCGCATACCTCGCCACAGTGGCTGGCACCGTTATGGCGTCTGCAAAATGATCGGGTTTCCAGTAAAAAAAAATATTACTTTCGTAAAATACCATAATAGTGATATGTAACTACACGCAAATATTTAACACATGAAGACACCGCGTGCGGCCAAGCCGATTGCCGGCAGTATATCACACGTCGCGCGCCAACCGAATCCTGCGCACGT
Source organism: Lasiommata megera (assembly GCA_928268935.1). NCBI lineage: Eukaryota > Metazoa > Arthropoda > Insecta > Lepidoptera > Nymphalidae > Lasiommata > Lasiommata megera. Next base: position 11,606,240 of record OV743326.1, read on the forward strand.
TTGCGTATTCGCGAATTTGCAATATTTGATCAAAGATTGGGACAAACATTTTCACGGCTGAACTTTTTTATGCTTATCAATATATGTGCTGGTGCTTTGTGCGTGTTTTATGAACTTTCAGTTATTTTGAGATGGATGGAATATAAAAAATATTAAGTAGGTAAGTTTTTTTTTAATTTTATTTATATAGGGTCCAGGTCTGCTGTCACAATTCAATGACATTTTTGAAGTAACGAAAAAATAAACGTTTGTCGAATTAAATTTAATGTAATGTATCTTTTTTTTTCATTTGTATTACGATAATCGACCACTGAGACACGTTCGAAATTGCCCCCTGTTTATTAATTCTAGGTTTAAAACGATTAAATTTTTAATTTGTTTATAAAAGACTTGTAAACAAGATTATGTTCATTACATCATATCTATTTCTATTAAACTTCTTGCTCTAGAAGTTTGATAGTTATTTCATTTGGTAGGAAATGCTCTGGAACAGGCATTCTTTCTAACTTTTGTTGTCTGTCGTATTAGAAAAAACTTTAGAGTTTTTTAACTAGCTTTTAAGCATAGGTACCGTTTTATCATAAATGTGAAAGTATATCTGTGTTGATTTGTTAACGTAATCTGTTTGGCTGAACTAAATTTCATAAAGATCCGTACCTAAATATTTCGTGTTTCTAAAAGACTTAGGTACTTTCATTTTTAAGTCAATGTACATACAGAAGTAGGTATATCTATAATTAGGTACTAATATATATACATTACATTATAATTAGCTACCTAATTTGTAAAGAAAAATCCGCAAGTTCTAGATGTCGTGATTTGTCAATTGTAATGAAAAACGAAATCTTTCCATTTGACATTGGCAGATCACGAGTTCCGAGTTAGAAAGTTGAAAACTCGTGATGTGATGATGCACCTACCTCCGCGATGCTTTACATATTTAAATCCGACTGGTTTCTCGTCAGCGTAATTAGGAAAGATTGTCAGCTATACAGCTAACGTGGAAACTGTGCAGACTCGAGACTGAGACAAAAGATCCTTGTTTTTTCTTTTGTCGTGGTGGAAAAGTTTTATGGCTACTTCCGTCCCTTGGGCAGGATGACGTTATGTGGGACTCCCGCCCCCGTAGGGGGGTCTACCCGAATTTAAAACCACTGGCATTTTAGATATCGCCATTTAGCCATAAGGCCGCCAATTTGTCTCTTCGATGTTACCGCTTTATTTTATTATCATTTTTGTATACAGCAAAAGTGTTTTCATTAACACAACTTCATCGTGATCAACCCATTGCCGGCTCACTACAGAGCACGGGTCTCCTCTCAATATGAGAAGGGTTTGGCCATAGTCCACCACGCTGGCCATGTGCGGATTGGCAGACTTCACACGCCTTTGAGAACATTACGGAAAACTCTCAGGCATGCATGTTTCCTCACGATGTTTTTCTTCAACGGTAAAGCAAGTGATAATTCCGGAAAGTTAGAGCGAGTACGTGCCCGAGTTCGAGCCCCCGACCTGTGATGAGGAGGCGGACGCCCTAACCACTAGACTATCACAGCTTAATACAACTTAATATATCTCAATTAAATTTACGCCTCACAACCTTTCATCGCTTATTTACGCCCGCCCTCCCTTGTTTTTCGGTTTTGCTGGTTTTTTGTCTTTATGACTTATTGCTCGACTCTCAAGGGTCGTAATTTAGTTTAAATACCTTTTAACTTTTAGGGCTATCGAATACAAATTATAATATTTCGAATCCAATTAGCGTTCTAGAGACCGAACGAATAAATAAAAAATTAGAAAGCATTTATAATTAGAAGTATAGATATTGAGCGATAGATAGATATAAATACTTATCCAACTCTTTCCTATAACCCAATAAAAATGTGCCCTAAAGACTGAAAAATTTACCAAAAGCATTTTATAGGCTACCATGTGTAAAAACTTAGATCAATACGCCAGTTACATTGAAACCTATTTCCCAAACATATCACTCAACTTATAACAATGTTCCCGAGGCGTCCATTGTTATTGCTATTTTGCGTGGACCAATCACTGGCCACGGTTTTGGCGGGATCCAAAATATGGCGGCACGACACGATAACCTCCTTAGTATATTCATAATACTTATAAACAACTTGTAAAATATATGTCTTAATTAATGAATACATCATAATGTACAAATATATAGCTGAGGAAAGGCGGGAGACTTCGTATATGGCGGGCGCGGTTTTTTCACGCTTTTCTTGAATTAATGTTTGTTGGCTAATTTTGAAAAGGACTGGTGTTGGTTGTATCGTGGACAGTTTTGGTGTCGTTTGTGTAGTGGCTAGTTTTCTGAATGGTTAACAGGTATTAATTTGGGAAAGGTTTGAGGGATCCGCGTTCGCAGAGTGCGAAGTTTCCCGCCATTTCTCCCTAACTTCTACATTGCTATAAACTTGAAATTAATCTGTGTATAGCCATAAAACGAAAAAAAAAAAATATATGCCTATAGGAACCTATTGCTAGTTTGTCTTGTAAAGATCGCTTTTTAGCTATAAAGCCGCTTTCTGAACCTCTGTCATATTTTTTATGCATTGTACAGTGTTTTTTTTTCATTTGTTTACCTAGTTATGTTAATTAGGTAAGTTAGTAATCTTTTTACCTCATTGATTTGCACGCTACTGCTTTGAGTTAAGCAAAAAACTTGGATGGTGGCGATGAACCCCTTTTTGCAAAGAATTTGCTCAAGTATAACTAACCCACCCATTCTACCGTATCCATTTATATTTACAAAATATCTAAATATTTATTACACGTGTATATCTTTAAAGGTATATAGGTAATATATAGGTAAAGAACTTGCTCCACGGCGCAACCCAGTATATATAAGTAAAATATAAGGTACGTTTTATAACGTAACGTTCGGTCTACACTAATATTATAAGATTTTTGTTTAATATATAGTGTCTCGCTGACAAAACTTACGGAACCAGGCGTGCAAAACATTTTTACTGAGATGTCCTTTATTATTACTCCGACATATGTAAAACTTAAAAAAAAAAACAAACAATTAAAATATTCATCATCATCATTGCCACACATAACTCTGAAAAGTTAGAAGTGCCCGGGATCGAACCACCTACCTCTGATTAGGAGGTGGAGATCCTAACCACTAGACTATCACAACAATAAATAGGTATTTACATAAAATCCAAATAAAAATGAAATAATAGAAAAACTTATCAAAATTTAAATTAATGTCATATATATATGACAATATATAGAGATATATATATAAAATATCATGCAATGTCAATTTTTCAAAAGTCAGGAATCGCTTCTCATTAATTCTATTGTCGGTTTTATTTTTTGTGCTCATTATTAATAGAAGAAATGAATATGGAGATTCAATTTCACATTTCTCATATCATTTTCATCACAATGATCAGTCTATTAATGTCTCACATTTGGACACATACCTCTTTACCGATAGTAGAGAGTGATGAAAATAGTACGAGTACAAACAAACTATTGTATTTGTGAAACTTCGTACAGAGTTGCTGGGCGCGCTATAAAATAATATCTACGTAAAACTTTGATAAGCTGTGATAGCCTAATGGTTAGGACGTCTGCCTCCTAATCAGAGGTCGGGGGTTCGAAGCCGGGTACGCACTAACTTTTATGAGTTACGTGCGTTTTTAAGCAATTAATATATCACTTGCTCAACGATGAAGGAAAACATCGTGAGGAAACCCGCATGCCTGAGAGTTCTCCATAATGCTCTCAAAGGCGTGTGAAGTCTACCAATTCGCAATGGCCAGCGTGGTGGACTATGGCAAAACCCTTCTCATATTGAAAGGAGACCCGTGCACTGTAGTGAGCCGATAAAGGGTTTATGATGATGATGATGATGATCTGCCTTTATCGCACGGAACCTTTTCAAATATGAATGCTGTTAGAACATTAGTATTTTTTTAATTAATTTTAACTAATAAGTCACGAATCAAACAGTTATTGGCGGGCAATCTTATTTTATGTCTAACGACTCCATCATAAGATAGTTTCGAATCAATTCATGCTTACTTATGCATTAGCTTGAATATAAATGACTTTATAAGCATAATATTAAGAGGAAAAATTAATATTTACAAATATACATTGTACCCAATTTCACTTGGACGTGGGATTTTTGTGTATGTCAGGCTTAGGTAAATGCGGTTTCACATACTAGGTCACAGCTTTGGTAAAAGTTTCAGGTTATCAAGCCCATTCTAGCCAGGCCCATTCTAGTTATTACCTTACCGACCAGGACGTGCCGTGCTGCGCGTCTAAGCGTTCCGGTACGACGTTGCTTAGAAATCGTTCATCGGGGTATGGTATAGCAGGCATGTTCGTAACAGATTATCCCGCTAGCAGATCTTAGATTGCCATCGCCTACCGCCGGATGTTATTGCAGAATATTGCTTGTACAAGGGATACAAGTGAATAAAAAATTATAAATACTCTATTTTGCTTATAGATTATGTTATGAATTAGCATGTTTATTTTCGGACGGTTCAATTTGCGGAAATAAATTTCTGTGTAAGGAATTTGACATTTGACAATTGTTCTACATTTCATTTCTTCCTTGCCTCGGCTGTACTCGTAACTAGCATAGTGTGGTAGTGATAAAAAAACTTTAAATGTAGCTAACTGCACGCATTTTTGCTGTCAGATTATAAAGTCGGAGGTCCTGGGTTCGATTCCCGGCTCCAGTCTGGTCTGGTGGGAGGCTTTGGCCGTGGCTAGTTACCACCCTACCGACAAAGACGTGTCGCCAAGCGATTTAGCGTTCCGGCACGATGTCGCGTAGAAAACGATAGGAGTATGGGTTTACCACACCCCTTACAGGTAAGCCCGCTACCATCTTAGACTGCAGCATCAGTTACCATCAGGTGAGATTGCCGTCAAGGGTTAACTGTAGTGAATAAAAAAAAAAAAAATTTAAGTGCCATGGAATAATGGAGTACAACTTGTGCACTAAAGATCTAATCACTTCTTACCTATGAAAGAAGTAGGTACCTATATATCTACCCATCTTGGCTATGGTTTATCGCTGATATCATAACCAGAGTGCATAAAATACTACTTAAAAAGGAACTTTTTTGACGACCTCCGTGGCGCAGCGCGTGCGCTGTCACACTAAAGCTGGAGGTCCAGGATCGAGTCTGGTCTGGTGGGAGGCTTCGGCGTTGGTTAGTAACCCTATGGGCAAAAACATGTCGCCAAGCGGTTTAGCTTCCTGGCAGGATGTCGCGTGGAAACCAATTAGGAGTATGAGAGACGGATGAGAGTGCCTTCAAGGGCTAACTTGTAGTGGATAAAATAAAAAAGCTATGGCGTTTATCGGTCTATCACAAAAGAATTTGTAGGTACAGTGTTTCTGTAGAGCAAAATTGTGTGGCGCGCCACGATATTCGGTAAATGACCATAATCGAACCAGCTGCCCTGAATGCCTATCAGAGCATCGACTAATGACAGATGGAGACAACGCGGTCTGAGATAAATTGATGTGATACTTTCTACGGAATTCCGCCGCGTAAAGATTCACATTAGCTATAGAAATGTTTGTTATAATACCCAAGCAGGTACTTGTAAATAATAGTTTTTTCAGTATCCTGTTGAACTGAATTGTTTTTAAAGCGACTTCAAAAAAGAGTTTATTAATTAGAGGCGTTAGTATTTGTGTAATAGCTAGGTACCAATTATAATTTATTATCTGTTATTACCAAGCTTTGATTGCCTAGTGGTTAGGACGTCCGCCTCCTAATCAGAGGTCGGGGGTTCGAACCCGGGCACGCACCTCTAACTCGGAGTTAATGTGCGTTTTTAAGCGATTAAAATATCACTTGCTTTAACGGTGAAGGAAAACATCGTGAGGAAACCTGCTTGCCTGAGAGTTCTCCATAATGTTCTCAAAGGCGTGTGAAGTCTGCCAATCTGGACGTGGCCAGCGTGGTGGACCATGGCCAAACTCTTCTCATATTGAGAGGAGACCCGTGCTCTGTAGTGAGCCGGCAATGGGTTTATCTTGATGATATAGAAGTCAATTTTCAAGAACCGTAATCAATTACTGGTTGCTCCATAGGTACCTAATAAACTATAAGTCCCTAGCCCCTGTTGCATAGATAAGATCAGGGAAGCGCGATCTTACTTTAAAGGCTGATTGGCGGTTATTTTGCAAGCTCACTTCTGTTTATGATTTATTTTAAACCAGCCGCGGCTTCGCTCGCTTAATAGCTTCAGCCATTAAATAAGTATCAGATATCATCATTACAATATAAATGAATCAATATGATATATTCTATGACTATATTTTAACAACGACGATCTCCGTGGCGCTGTGCGCGCTGTCGCATTATAAAGCTGGCTCGAGTCTGGTCTGATGGGAGTCATCGGCCGGGTAGTTACCACCCTACCGACAAAGACGTGTCGCCAAGGGCTCGAGTCTGGTCTGGTGGGAGTCATCGGCCGGGTAGTTACCACCCTACCGACAAAGACGTGTCGCCAAGGGCTCGAGTCTGGTCTGGTGGGAGTCATCGGCCGGGTAGTTACCACCCTACCGACAAAGACGTCTCGCCAAGGGCTCGAGTCTGGTCTAGTGGGAGGCATCGGCCGTGGCTAGTTACCACCCTACCGACAAAGACGTGTCGCCAAGCGATTTAGCGTTCCGGCACGATGTCGCGTGGAAACCGATTAGGTATGGGCTTACCATACCCCCTAACAAGTTAGTCCGCTACTATCTTAGACTGCTTACACTTACCATCAGGTGCGATTGCCGTGAAGGGCTGACTTGTAGGGAATAAAAAAAAATGTAGAAAACCATTTTTGATTGTTTCGTAAAAAAAATGTTTTATGTAAAAGTATTCTATGGTACTTCTAATCCCTCCAAGAATATGTGTACAAAGTTTCATGACGATCATTTAAATAGTTTTTGCTTGAAAGCGTAACAAACATTCACATTTATAATATTAGTAAGGATGATAGTTGATACTCTCTTATGGTAAAAGCTTGGAAGATTTTCAAGAGTCATCCTTGGCTAATCATTTTGAGTGAATCGAAGCTTGGTTATCCTTTATTCTATAATGTACGCATTTGTAGTATCTAGTTCGGTCTAAAGCAAGTGACATCGTACGCTTTTGTTTCGTGATAAGTGGTTTCCTTTTCTGAAATACTAATTATTTTACTAAATTTCACCTGATCAGTGCAGCGGTAAATCCAACAAGTTACAAACGAACGCGGAAAAAAATATAATGGCTGAAGTTTTAAGTAGGTGTTAGATACATTTAGGTTTTATATGTAAAAGTTACACGGTTAACTTTTATATTTTACACCGGCGCGGCGGTCTCGATTCGGCGGCAACTACCTCGTTCTATTCCTACGACATTGTTAAAGTTTTTTTTTCGGACTGCCTATTAGTAGGGTGGTAACTAGCCACGTCCGAAGCTTCCCACCAGACCAGACTCGATCTAAACGAGGTTGCAAGTTCTATTTACACAAGTGTCATTATGTCCTATACTTAAACAGGTATTCAGGTAGTTGACCACGCTAATTGCTGGTAAGTTGTGATATCCACACGGCCTCGGTAAATCATAACATCCGACAGCACCAATTGGTCCGGACAGTGTGTTATGAAAATGTTACCAGCGATTAGTGAAAGTGATGATTTACTGTTTCATTACGGATCATCGACGTTACAAAAAAACGTTTCCACATTATTTAACACATCATCAAATTTTAATTGATTCATTATACGCATTCTATTAATTGGCCCAAGAGATTGGCTGCACGCGTATTGGTTTGGAACTCGTAACAAGCACTGTGTTTGTATAAAATTATAGGCAGACTTATGTGACCCGATGTTGTTTTTGAATGTGAAATATCAGGCGTTAGGTAGTTGGCGATTTTATATGATGCCAAGTTTTGGTTACCGCACTTAAATCGGTTTGATTGAAGTAGGTACCTACTTGCCACCTTGCAGGTAGTTTAAAAAAAAAATTGACCTTCGATCAATAGTGTACTAAATATGCTTAAGTATCCAAATATTAAAACGCACAACATGTTGGTTCTAACGTAAAAAAAAAAGATAATCCGTTAATTTTTTTGGAACGTTAAGCGTAATCTCCCACTTTGTTCACTCTTATTTTCGTATCTAACGAATTCGATTCGTACGATACGAATTCGTACGAGTATCTAGTGAAATTTTTGACGACTGCCAATACATGTAGTTTTTTATTATTGATAGAATGCTTTAACAAATATTATTGTCACTCTTATGTGACTCAAAAAATGCTTTGGCACAGAGTTTTGTAAACGCCAATTTCGTAATAATTAGAGCCGCAAACCGAGACTTTGTACGAAAACACCAAATCGATGATGGCTCTTAGAAAACTTCCACGTTCAACGATAGATAACCGTGACCAGCTAGACGAAGTTGATTGAAACGCGAAGAAAGTGATGACTTTAATAACAACTTTAGACTGACAATAGCAGGTTAAAGTTCGATTCCCGCAATCTTTGTTGAATCATCATCGATATGCATATCGAGAGTGACATAAGAATCTTTTAACAGATTCCGTTACTAGTATTTTTAGTTGCTGCCCGTGATTTAGTAGTAGTTTAAAAGCCGCAGAAACCCTTGTCCATTTGGCGTTAGAGTGACATTGTATATGTCACTCTAACGGTAGCTCTTAGGGCTAGTTATATCTATATTTTAGTCTTATCACATTTTTTTTTTTTTTATCCACTACAAGTTAGCCCTTGACGGCAATCTCACCTGATGGTAAGTGATGATGCAGTCTAGGATGGTAGCAGGCTAACCTGTTAGGGGCATGGTAAACCCACACTCCTAATTGGTTTCTACGCGACATCGTGCCGAAACGCTAAATCGCTTGGCGACACGTCTTTGTCGGTAGGGTGGTAACTAGCCACGGCCGAAGCCTCCCACCAGACCAGACTCGAGCCGGGAATCGAACCCAGGACCTCCAACTTTAAAATGCAACAGCGCACGCGCTGCGCCACGGAGGTCGTCAAAATACCAAGAGAAAATGGTCAAGGTCATAACTAATTATTAACTAGCATTCAAGCCATTTCTTTGCACACCTTTATTAAGAGCAGTTCAGCTTTTAAGCCGTACATAAAAAGCTTGTAGAATGGTAGGCAACCGGTTGTTCTTCCAGAAAAAAACAAATAGCAATCTGCATGATACGAATTCATTATATAGAATATATTATTACGAGTATATAGAAGATATATTCTTTCCAAATCTCATAAAGATCACTTCATTTAGTGATCCGAAGATCCGAAGATCAAATAAAAAAACAGGTACAGAGGAGACCTAGGCACTTTCTTTTTTAAATAGAATCCAATTTCAATAGTATACCTACTTTTTTAACAGATTTACAGTTTGCCCTATTGCACAAAATTTTATTCAGGTACGTACGTATGTACATCTGTTCTGGTTGCTGTTACAGACAGACATAACGTTAATAAGATGTACTGTTACACTATATGAGAATAAATACATTTTCATTCTATCTTTCTTTCTTTCTTTAATGGCCCATGATAATAAGACTTCATACCCAGTCCTATAGCTTAAATCTTATAGCTACATGACATTTAGGAATTTCCTTCAATATGCCAGTTTGCAATATCTGAAAACGTCAGAAGGCGATAAAAGAACTTAAAAGTAACCCTGAAAAGAACTAACTTATACAATTCAAAGAACTTCTGGAACAAGTTTGTTTCGAAAGTAAAACTATTTCCGGTGTGTTTAGCAAAACTATTAACATTGATTGGGATTGCCAAAACACCAGTTTTATATAAAAAAAGTTTAATTTCGAAGACGAACTTTCACGTTTGAGTCGTGATCGTTGCATGTTAATCTTTTTACATAATTTGAATATTTTTTTATTTGTTTAATTGCTGAGATATTTATTAGAAATCATAAACAATTATAGAAAGTATTTACAGCCGTCGATTACTAAACAAATAATTAATTCGTTCCAACTATTTCAAAAATTCAAATTATTAAAGAGCATTAACAGACTGTAATAACAAAGATTAATGATGTAGATACAGATAATCTCAGTCTCCAGCATCGCTTATGCCGAAATCTATAAGCATTCTTAGCATTACCTGTGAGTTAAGGTACAGTTAAAATGGAACAGTTTTTTTTTTCCGGACTGTCTATTAGCTGTGCTAACCCTGTTGGTTGCCACAGCGTAACCGGGCTGTTTGGCGAGCTACGGAAAGAAGCTCTGCCAGGAGAAATTTTGAGTCTCTTTGAGTTTCCTCCTGTGAGGCCGAACCTCAGCTTAGGCGACGTTTGGCATAACGGGCGGGTCAGACGATGAGTGGTCCGTACGTCTCCGAAGCCGTGGATGGAGCCCACGTTCGGATGACGTAAGATGGCGGGGACCTCGTCTTCGCCGGCGAAGACGGTGTGTAGGTGTTAGCGCTCCTCCCCGAAACCTCTTTCGGGGAGGAGCGCTTAGTTCGGGGGAGTAAAAAGAAGCCTCAACGAGAGGGTTAGGTAGGAACAGACTTATGTCGGACACATAACTGCGTTTTAAGTCACAAGTTCACGCCTTTGAAGCGAGTGTTTTATTGTAGTGTAAAAAAAAACCTTAAAACATCTATAAATAGGTCCATTTGACTTAGACATTCCAATGTAACAATACCAAATACCTTACCCATTACTTAGACACAATTCTTTTGGATTTCATCGCAGAACTTGTATGTAAATACTGGAATCAGAAGTGGGTAATAAATGTTATTAAGGGCTTTTATTTGCCACATAAATCTAATTTAATTAGTTATCTCCACGTACCTATTAGCATTTCACACCTTTTAATTACCAAATCGAATTCTTGACGTACAATTAAATGTATGGGAATTTATTTATTTATTTATTTACTAACAGTTAATTCATTGACATTCCGAACTGAACCCTGACATATTTCTGTCTACGTTATCGCCTGAAGTTAATAATCAATCAATAGTAATAATGAATGTTTAGAGCAAATAATATAGATACTTCAGGCATCCTTATTACAGAAAGGACGACCTCGGTGGCGCAGCGCGCGCGATTTGGCATTATAAATGGTGGAGGTCCTGGGTTCGATTCCCGGCTCGAGTCTGGTCTGGTGGGAGGCTTCGACCGTGGCTAGTTACCACCCTACCGACAAAGACGTGTCGCTAAGCGATTTAGGAGTTATAAACCTAATAGGAGTGTGGGTTGACCATACCCCTAACAGGTTAGCCCGCTACCATCCTAGACTGCATCATCACTTACCTCCAGGTGAGATTGCCGTCAAGGGCTAACTTGTAGTATCTAAAAAAAAAAGGAGATTGAACCCCCGATTAGGGTGCGGACGTCCGTACCATTCGGTTATCACAGCTTAGCTTAAGATCTGGTACTGACCTAAAAACCCTACGTAGGTAAATTCACCTACTTTTCAATTTACATTCGACTTGGAACAATGGTGCACGTTCTTCTTGTCTTCGTCTACAAAAACTGGTTCGATAAAGGAATTTGAATATTTAACGCTGCGCGATATTATGGAGTATTTACTAATAAGGCACTTTTCTCTTTAGGTGTGCTACATAGGTTTTTGACAACCTCCGTGGCGCAGTGCATGCGCTGTCGCATTATAAAGTTGGAGGTCTTCGGTTCGATGCCCGGCTCGAGTCTGGTCTGGTGGGAGGCTTCGGCCGTGGCTAGTTACCACCCATTTTTTTTTTTTTTTTTTAACGTGGGTAATCCTCATGGATACCCCGCGTCCGAGGGATCCTGCATATCCTTTCCCGCCGCCTGGTGGCCGGGTCACGGGTTTCGCTCGCGCACACAACCGCAACCAGGCCGGCAGAGTCCGTCCTTAGGACGGTGCCAACTCGGGGGAGCTAGTTACCACCCTACCGAAAAAGACGTGTCGCCAAGCTATTTAGCGTAGAATATAATTAGGAGCGTGGGTTTACCATCCTCCTAACAGGTTAGCTCGCTATCATCCTAGACAGCATCATCACTAACCACCAGGTGAGATAGCCGTCAAGGGCTAACTTGTAGTGGCTAACTTGAACTGATCATCGTCAACTCAACTCGAGGATCTCCACAGTTTTCAGTAGGAACTTCAACATGCTAAAGTTTAAACCGCTTGTCGCATCCAGCTACTTTCTGTGAAACTTTATACTATATAACCTGTCTTTCTTTTATGTATGATGTAGTATCATAGGTTTTATTTTATTGCAGTAATTATAAGTTTTCAGACTTGAGATAAGGAAGCGGTGATAGCCTAGTGGTTAGGGCGTCAGCCTCCTAATCAGAGGTCGGCGGTTCGAATCCGGGCACGCACCTCTAACTTTTCGGAGTTATGTGCGTTTTATTAAAAATTAAAATATCACTTGCTTCAACGGTGAAGGAAAACATCGTGAGGAAACCTGTACGCCTGAGAGTTCTCCATAACGTTCTCAAAGGCGTGTGAAATCTGCCAATCCGCACATGGCCAGCGTGATGGACTATGGCCAAACCCTTCTCATATTGAGAGGAGACCCGTGCTCTGTAGTGAGCTGGTTATGGGTTGATCATGATGATGATGACTGTCTTGATTCTGCTCAAACTGAAATGTGCTTACACTGTGACTCTAGCTAGCTTAACTTTAACTCTCCTCGTTTCTGATTTGTTCGAGTATGTCTACGACGATCATAGCTCTCGCCATTGCCCGCTGAGTGAGTGTGATTATCTCTGTTGGTTTTTTTTAGGACTGTCTATTAGCTGTGCTAAACCTATTGGTTGCCACAGCGTAACCGGGCTGTTTGGCGAGCTTCGGAAAGAAGCTCTGCCAGAAGAAATTTTGAGCCCTAGGCTCGAAGAAACTTAGGGAACGTCTGCCTAAGGGCGCCTCCTGTGAGGCCGAACCTCGGCTTAGGCGACGTTTGGGATGACGGGGGGGTTGGACGGTGAGTGATTCCTCCGTCTCCGAGGCCGTGGATGGAGCCCACGTCCGGATGACGTAAGATAGCGGGGACCTCGTCTTCGCCGGCGAAGACGGTGTGTAGCGTATGATTGTGCGGTAGGTGGTACGAGTATGTTGTCAGTAGTCATCTGATCCTCAGGGTCGTAAAGGATGTGTTTAGGTCTCCTCTTTCGGAGAGGAGCGCTTAGGTCGGGGGAGTCTTTTCCCTATTTTTCTTACTAAACAGACAGGTTCTTTTAGATCTGTACCTAACCATAGTATTAAACCTTGATCAATCAAGAAGGTGACACCTTTCTTTGATGATTGAGGTGAGATACAAAATTAAGAATCACATTGATAGATCTATTGATTGATAGGATCTCAAATTTCTGATTTTTATCTCTCATTTAAATAGTTATTCAGAACTGGGACTGTTGTATCCAGCCAATTGAAAAGTAAAGAGATAGTGGTCACTTTTTTAAGTTAATTATTTACGCACGGTCCTTTATTGTCTGGCAAATCAAAGTCTGGGCGAAAATGCAAATAAAGGAGAAATGTTATCGGGCGTAAGCTAGTGAGAGTGACCATAATTGCTGCCGACTATTACAGTGAATTGTCTTTAAGATAAAATATTTACATCTCTTTTAACGCAAAAATAATCTATGTGAGATGGTGAAGAATAAAAAAAACCTCGGCTATCGGCATCGTGCCGGAACGCTAAATCGTTTGGTGACACGTCTTTGTCGGTATGGCAACTAGCCATGGCCAAAGCCTCCCATCAGACCAGACTCGAGCCGGGAATCGAACCCAGGACCTCCGACTTTAAAATGCAACAGCGCACGCGCTGCGCCACGGAGGTCGTCAAAATGGCCGACTATTACAGTGAATTGTCTTTAAGATAAAATATTTACACATTTACATCTCTTTTAACGCAAAAATAATCTATGTGAGATGGTGAAGAATAAAAAAAACCCCGGCTATCGGCATCGTGCCGGAACGCTAAATCGTTTGGTGACACGTCTCTGTCGGTATGGTAACTAGCCATGGCCAAAGCCTCCCACCAGACCAGGTTCGAGCCGGGAATCGAACCCAGGACCTCCAACTTTATAATTCGACAGCGTACGCACTGCGCAACGGTGTTTGTCAATATTAACAATATTATATTGTATTGTAACTACGAATCTATTATCGCTGAGTGCGAATGACTCGTTTAAGTCCGTTGAAATGGAAAAATCAACGCATTCATTATTTCGGATGGTCTCTTCAAATCACGTCCAAATTTTAATTGCATCAATTTGAACATTCTTTTGAATGGAAGTAGAGAACAGATTGGTGGAACAGATTTGATGAAGGTACGGCGATGGCAATATCTGTCGACGCGGTCTGATGAACACGTGCCTTCTTTACTTATCTGGGTGGAGTAGTTGAGGCTTATTTTTCTACATGTAACAAAAACGCTTTTTTTTTCTACGTTAAATAATACATAATAAAGCAAGTAACGAAGGAGCTGTGATGGCCTAGTGGTTAGGACGTCAGCCTTCTAATCAGAGGTCAGGGGTTTGAACCTGGGTACGCACCTATTTTTCACCCCGTTTTTAAGCAATTAAAATATCACTTGCTTTAACGGTGAAGGTAAAACATTGTGAGGACCCCCAAACTCTGATTAGGAGGCTGACGTCCTAATAATCACTAGGCTATCACAGGAAAATGTATTAGATATCTAACTGAAGATTGGTAACAGAAATCGCGTACGAAAAATTTAAGCTCAAGTGCATATTTGTCGATTAGTAACTAATTTCGTCACTCTAACCAAACGTCAAGTCACTATGCACAAGCATCCAATGCGTTCTAGAACTCTAAAAACTTACGTTTACTAGATTTTATTTGCATATATATATATCTACCAATGAAATTTAGTCCAAACGGATACCGCGTTATATCTTTGCATAAATTACATTTATTATTTCGGTATTTGTACGTAAACCGTCGGTTATACGAGTTGAGATCGGTAATCGGCTAACAAAAGTGTTTGTTATATAAATTGTTTGCTAACGCATTATGCAAAAGTGTAATAAGTAAACATCCATTGTTATGTTTGTAAGTGATGAATTCCTTTACATTTTGTATGTATCCCAAGAGCTTGGGTTCTACGTTTGAATCTGAGAATACTATTTTGGGGCACTTAGTCGAAACTTGATAAGAAATAAAAGTTATTCAAAATGAATTCAAATTCAAATTATCTTTGTTCAAATAGTCCTTTAAAAGGCACTTTTGACGCGTCAATAATTTACATACTAGTGATTTGATGGTGAAAACTACATTCGTAAACTTAAAACTAAAGCTATGCGTGTTCCAAACGCGCCCCAGTCTAACAAGAAGCCCACAACAAACTTAGCCAGGCAAATTTTCTTTTTGTTATCACCATCTCACATGCCACTTAAAATTATATTAAGAGCTATCTTATTAGAGCAATATTTCACATCCATGCTTGTTTATAATTTACATAATCCTTTACACTGTAGTAGGACTTTTCTACAAGCTTACGTTTTATATAAACTTTGAACTTATTGAGAGACATCCCAGAAATTTCATTTGGCAATTTGTTATAAAATATAAAATATTTAACATTAAATATTGATTTGACGACCTCCATGGCGCAGTGCGTGCGCTTTTGCATTATACAGTTGGAGGTCCTGGGTTCGATTCCCGGCTCGAGTCTGGTTTGGTGGGAGGCTGTGGCTAGTTACCAACCTACCGAAAAAGACGTGTCACCAAGCGATTTAGCGTTCCGGCACGAAGTCGCGTAGAAACCAATTAGGTGCGTGGGTTTACCATACAGGATAGCCCTAGCTTCGAAAAATATTTGTAATCTTACATCGTTTACAAATGCAATGTAATCTAGCAGAGGTATGTAATTTTTGTGGCAATTTTCATTAATGCTTGGATCCTAAATCGTTCTTAAAGATCCAATATCTTTTGTCTTTTTTTGATAGTATCATGGAGGTCATGGAAATTAGCTCTAAGGAGCTTATAAAAAATACTTAATTAACATTTACAAAACGGATACAGAATACAGAATTGCACGTAAAAGGTCCCATATGCCAAATGTAGCACTGATCTATTGACGTTATTAAGATCTAGTAGAAATCAACAAAAATATTTCCTTATTTGTTTGTATAGTGACGGATAATATAAATACACATCATGGATATTTCAACACATTACGGTTCATGAGATACAGACGCTCAGACAGAAAGACGGCGGTGGCTTGACTGAACCCTAAAATGAGTACTTTCTAGAGAACTTTCGAGAGACAGCTAATCTTGAGCACCACTGGCGCTTTCACGATAATAATAGGAAGTGCAAAAAAACACCTCCTACTGAAAGCGGTGATAGCCCATTGGTTAGGGCGTCAGCCTCCTAATCAGAGGTCGGCGGTTCGAATCCCGGCACTGAGAAGAGACCCGTGCTCTGTAGTGAGCCGGTAATGGGTTGCTCATGATGATGATGATGACTGAAAGCAAACAAAATTTTTATGCGACAAATTTCTGTTGCAAATAAAATAATATCGCGATCAGCAAAGAATCGTCAAAGAATGTTTAATCATTATTCTTGTCCCCTACACATAAAATAAACTATTAAATTGAGAAAATAACTTTATAATCGATAAGATTTTTTATTAATTTCGCCCAAAATTACCGATGAAAAACGCAAAATTAATATTCAACGCTTTTTTACTCTCAAATATTATGTTGTAGCCATTAAATAGTTGTACTGTAATTTTAAATTGACATTATATTAATTTATCTTTTTTAACCAGTTTATAAGGTTACTTGAGATGTAATCAATGCTTTATTGCATATTTTATCAAACGTTTTGTATCATTAATAATGTTACTAAATAAATAGCAGTAAGTTTAAGAGTCTAGGACTCCTAAACCGTTAGGACATTTACATATTATACCGTTATGGTTTAAAAAAAACCTGACACAACTAACTCAAAATATCAATAAAAGGCAACTTGCCTAACAAGGCAATAAACCGACTTATAAATCATTCGATTTTTTGCTTAACCACATTTTATAGCATTACTTAGTAGCACTTCAACGTGTCCAAATCTTTTGAACAATACTTTACCGGTTATTTTCTTAAGCGTTTTATACATTTACTAGCTTGCGTCCTATGGTTTCACTCACGTTACCATTCCTGTGGCGTTGATAAATAAAGCCTATGTGTGTCGCTGATAATGTAGCTTTCCATTGGTGAAAGAATTTTTAGAATCGGTTTAGTGGTTTAGATGTTAAAGCATACAAACAAACAAACTCACATTCGCATTTATTGTTATATCAGCTAATTAAGTCCGACAACTAGATTATCACTAACAACTTCATCGTTTTTTATACACTATAAGTTAGCCCTTGAAGGCAAACTCACCTGATTATGGCCTGGCTAATTTGTCAGGGGTATGGTAAACCCATATTCCTAACTGGTTTCTGCGCAACATCGTGCTGGAACGCTAAACAGCTTGACGACACGTCTTTGTCGGTAGGGTGTTAACTAGCCACTAAACTCAATCAGCTCAAAAATATCTTAAACTATTATAAGCTACAAGCGGTTTCGCAACTTTGTTCGCTTGGAAATTTGGATGTGTTTGTGTGAACTGAAGGTCGATCAATCAAGACAAATCTGTTTCGGACAAAAAATAACCTAAAACCTGACCCGGAGTGTCGGCTAACTGTACTGAATTGCATTATGTTTGGTAGTTTTATGTGATACGAACGTACAAACGGACAAAAATTAAATAAAAATCTATATAGGGTTTCATATCGAAATACAAACTTTCATAGATTTATCTGTGCCAATTAACTAACTTTTATGGCCTTTTTTTCCGTGGGGAAATCCTCATGAATCTCTACACCACAGGGGTTAGACTCTTTCTGACTAAAAAAACACGGTGTTCCGACTCACCACTGCATGGGGGAGCCAAGGGAGCGATCTCTCTCAGGGAAATTCTCCGAAAGCATAAGGAGCAGGAGAGGTGGAGGAAAAACACCCTCCCGCACCCGGTCTTCAATCGCCGACTTGCCATCCGGCCCGGCCCTCCGTGGGCTCTTTGGACTAGCGGGAGTAAGGAACGCGTTGAGACCCCCACCTCGTAGGTCTTTAGCTAGTGGTTAACGATATCCCACGAGAGGAATTGTTAACCGATGTTTCCAACCTCGAATAACAATGTGTTATATATATGTATATATATATATGGACGTAATATGTTGCAGAGATCTTATATAAATTAATATTCCGAACCCACCCAGGGTGTACGTTGGCGCCACCACAACCATGAACCGTCAACATTCAAACCCATCAATATCCAAGTTTTTCTACATTATTTCCCATATATCTATATATGTACCTCTCATTAGGTATATCACACCTTACTGAAACGTGAATACCTGCAAGTTGACACCCTAATGATTCTTATCAGCGTTTGAATCTATTGCTAGTCAATAAAACAGTTTATTCATGGTACTTGAACTTACCACTTACGCGGTGAGTAAGTTGAGTGAAAGTTGTAAGTTTTTAAAGCTGGAATCGTGGCTTGGATGGGTGTCTCTTGGAAGTCACGGTATAAGCGAATTCGTAATACATCCTTTAATCAAACAATTACTCACTCATTTGATCCATGCTTTAACGTGTCTATTCAATTCTTGTTAAAGATCTGCTGGACCCAAAAGGAGACCAATGAGGTCTTGCGATTTGTTAGTTGTCATCGCGAACTTTGGAAGACTGTCAAAAAGAAAAAAAGTTGCTTATCTGGGGCATGTGCTTAGGTATGACAAATACAGGCTCCTGCAACTCATAATGGTGGGCAAAGTAGTGGGAAATAGGTGCATCGGTCGCAAGAGGAAGTCTTGGTTGCGAAACATCAGGGTGTGGACTGGGATCGCGTGTGTCGCCTAGCTTTTCAGCCTCGCGAGAGACAAGGCAAAATATGCCATTCTGATTGCCAACATTCACTAGTTGGGGAGGCACCTATAGAAGAAGATTATAACCAAACCCGTAGGAGCTATGCTGTCATCAAGGAACGAGTATGGAGGTTTGAACCTCCGCCAAATTAGTACCGTTACGAACTCACTATGTAATAGTAATTGCTATCCAAAATACCGCTTTAACCGACTCAAATACCATGAGATAATCCAGCTATTAACTATTATTGTAGAACTGCTTGTGATCACGAGGTCTTTAGTTTTGAATAAAGATTATTTTGAATTTTGAATTTGTTCCATTTTTAGGTGAAGACAGTACTTGTTCGGTTTTTCTATTTCAATTCGAGCTTAAGTTTACCGCCAACTAAAGAAAGAAAATAGTTTTTTATTTGGCGCGATATACAATTTGTTTATAAAATAATTGGACCTTATACTGATATCGACCAAATAAAGGCAGCCCACTCAGCATCTACTGCGGCAAGCCACAGCGCTGGTATTCAGTGGCAGCCTAAATATTTGCAAAATCACGGGCGTGATAACTTAGCACAATATAATACCATCTAATTTAAACAATAACAAAACATAACCTAACCTACCTTAAATAAAATAATAAAAAAAAAGAAAATATAACACACATTAAAAGAAGATCAACAAATCAGAAAAAAGCGGAAATAATTCGAAATATTTTTATTAACTATGAATAAGCTACTATTATAAAAAAGCAGAAATATATTAAAAAGCGGAAGATTATAATTCGAAATATTTTTATTAACTATGAATAAGCTACTATTATAGTTCACCTCCATGTTATCTGACTCGGTTGTTATCACAAATGTGACATAAAGAATGATGATCGTAAAAACCCGCTTACCTACGTTAGAACAGCGTGGTAGGTCTAAGTTCTAATTCCCTCTCGTCTACGTTTAATAACAATATCTTTAATTGCTCGCAACAGCGGTAGTAACTGCCTATCATCGCACAACACAAGAGTAGGTATATAAATCATTTTATTAAAGTAACATATCATCTCAAATATCAATTTTAATTGCCACGAAAGAACACACGTCTGGCGTTTTGATAGACATCTGCATTACTCTGACAGGATAAAACATAAACTCAAATAAAGTTTCACGGGCGGTTATCATATAATAAATAGAAAGGACAGGTCTATGAGGATGTTCAAAATTTCATTAAAATTCTATCATAGACGAAATAAATAAAAATAATTGTAGTAAGTCCTATATCCTAAATTCCTATATCACCATCACTTCACGAATAGAAATAATGAAATTAACGATTCATGATGATGCTGATGATGAGATGCCTGTAATAGGTTTATGTGAATAAAGCTATTTTTGATTTGATTTGATATATATTATGTTATAAATGTGAAAGTGTTGATGTTTGTTAATCAATCAGGCAAAAACGGCTGAACGGATTTAGATGAAATGTGGCATGCATGTAGGCCTTAACATGTATAAGGACATAACCTATTTTTTATTCCGATTCTTTAAGTAGTTCCCAGGGGAAAATTCAAAATTGTTTACAGGCTAAGCCACGGGCAGACAGCTTTGAAATTCGATATGCAGGTCACCTATGCTATAGAAAAGGACATGTATTTTCTATACCGATCACGCAAATAGTTCCCGTGGGCAGATCAAAAATTGTTAACGAGCCAAGCTTTAGATTTTATTCTGAAGTCCACGCAGACCAAGTTGCCGATAGTGCTAGTAGGTAAATAAATATTTTGCGAAGTGGTTTGCGTATTTACCTATTTCAGAATAATTTTAATAGCAAGTTTTAAGATAGCAGCAAAACTTTATTATTTTTAATGTTAACATCTCGGTCAAACGAGCAGACGGGCCACCTTATGTAAAGTGATTACTGTCGCCAATGAACCAAGGAGCCACCGATGCGTTTCCGGATGAACACAACCATCAGTTCCTACTCGGCATTAAACCTAAAGCTTATCGGTTTGTCTTTGACAGTAGGTTTGTATCTAGCCGCGGCCGAAGCCTCCCACTACACACACGCTATGTAGCTCGCCAAAACTCTTTTCAAACTTATGCGGTCCGGTGTTTTCTAACTGTTCGAATAACTCATTTTAATTAAATAAATACCCTAGATTTATTTACAAGATATGGAATCCCCATGTTCAGATCTAGCTCGCACTTGGTACCCAACAAGCCGGATTTCACATTAGCTTACCATTGGACGGAATCTCTATCAAACGTATTACCATCTTGTCCTCGATGCGAAAGTGTGTTTGGTTTGTTGACAGAGAAACAAACTGACGTGTTTTATTGAATGTTATATAGGCAAATAAAAAAACATAAGAAAGATAAGATGGATAAGTATCTAATAGTACCACATTGACGATGGTAATACATTGACGATATTCAAAGGTAAGGTATCAGAGAAAATCATGAGAAATTTGCATATAAATTACTCAACAAGGTCGAGAGGCTTTATCTAATACCAAACGGTTTCTGACCCCGTATACGAAGTTTTTAACTGACTTAAAATAAAATGTTCGTCGGTATGTTTTTATGTACGTTTACCAATCAGGTACCTACGATTTTGTTAGCCTACGTAACAAGCTGTAAGTTGGTGGATCAATCAGTCAATTTCCATTTTGTTTAATATATAATAACAACAACAATATAACCCAATACAAATTTGTTAACACTTTTTTCAAGAGTACACTCTTGAAAATTTACATTAGGTTCTCAGTTGAACGGTTATGGTTTTTAACACGATTCACGGAATGTTAAAAACAGGAAGATGGTCGATTTAATAGCGTCAATTATAATATTGTGCCATACCATTTTATAAACTTTCACTTAATATAAATTCCCATATGCGAAGTCGATATTAAAATTATTGGATTTCTAATCATAAGTAAAAGGGCCTTTTTAAATAAAATCTGTGTTAATAAGATTTCTCAGTTTGACGTGGACACTTAATTGGATAACTGTTTTTAAGAATATCATCGTTTTGATTTGTGTTTGAACTACTAACTTAACATCGGCTGCATGAAATTTCTAATTAAATAACTAATTAAAATTCAAAAGAAAAAACTAATTAATTTTAAAAAGAAGAGGATAGAGGATCTATACCTCAAAATCGTACGGCGTACTTTAAATTTCCCTCAAACTTTAGTGTTAAATCGAATGAGATTTATTTCAAGCCCATAACTTTGTCTCAAAAATGTACATCTAAATCATTCATAGATTTATTTCATTTGAGAGTTCAACAAACACAGCAAATGGAATGGGATCTCCACGTCAGATCTTACCTTTATGACATTGATATAGGGTACATCAAAAGTATGCTTATTCAAACAATAGATAATTTTCAAAATCGGTCACCTAATGACAGAAAAATTGGGGAACTAATATTAAAGAATAGATCCACCCGAATTTTACTCATTTAGTCACATATTGATAGCAATGTGGTTTTAGATAAGTGAGCCGTACATAACTTGTTATTGCTATTTTGCATTGTTTTTTAAAATATACATTAATGAAAAAACTGTTATGTTATATTAAGAAAAAACTAAGAAAAATAGCAGTCAACACTTTACGCGGATACTAACAAAACGGCCATCACATTTCCCTTATCGTTTTCACATTATTAAAACTACACTATCTCGTAGTACGCAAATGAATCTCTTTTTATGAATATTCTAGTAAAACTTAACACGCAAGGAAACGTGTTGTGAGAAAAACGCATCCGGGAAGTGTTCGCGAGTCAATCGACGGAATGGCTCCATTGTTTCAAAACTTCGACGAATGGAAATTGTAAATAATAACGTTTCCTAGATCTACTGTAAAGTGATTTTGACGGTGTCATTGAATACGCTGTAAATAAAGTTGGCAAAATTATTGCCCATTTGTTCATTATTACGCTAACAAGGTTCCAGATGAGTTGATTGTTGTGAAGACTCAACATACTCGATGGATTTCGTAACATTTTAGTGTAGAGGTATAAAGAATGACAACTTATATTAAATATGTATTTATTTATTGCCTTTTTATTTCGATTGTTCAAAAATAATTAGACGCTCACCAAGCTATGATAGCCTAGTAGGACGTTCGCCTCCTAATCAGTGGTCGGGGGTTCGATCACGGGCACGCAATCTAACTTTTGGGAGTTATAAGCGTAATCTGTGATAGCCTAGTGGTTAGGACGTCCACTTCCTAATCAGTGGTCGGGGGATAGACCCGGGAACGAAATCTAACTTTTGGGAGTTACATGCGTAATCTGTGATAGCCTAGTGGTTAGGACGTTCGCCTCCTAATCAGTGGTCGGGGGATCGAACCCGGGCACGCACCTATTACTTTCCGGAGTTATGTGCGTTTTTAAACCATTAAAATATCACTTGCCTCAACGGTGAAGGAAAACATCGTGAGGAAACTTGCACGCCCGAGAATTCTTGATAATGTTCTCAAAGGCATGTGGTTTGCCAATCCGTACATGACCAGCGCGGCGTGGCGGACTCTGGCTTACCCTTTCTCATATTGAGAGGAGACCCGTGCTCTGTAGTGAGCCGGAAAATAGAAGACAGAAAAAGGAAATGATACTATTAGCAAAGTATTCATTCAGAATGCAAACAAACAATTCACTGTAAACAAACTTCTAACACCAAATGTCAATATCACTTGCCTATATTCTACGTTCTTATTAATTAAAAACATGGCATGTAATCATATAAAACAATGTGGTAATAATTATATATCAGTTTTAAGCCGCGTAAGATGGATAGTTCTTATTATGTAGCAACGTCTGAATTCATTGAAGCGACGCAGCATTATTCGTTGAAGTTTTACAGCTTTCTTTCTTTTATATAATAATCCGTAAAAATCAGCACCTTCCATTTCATTAAAAGTTAATCTAGAATATCTAACAGGTAAATCTCTACAAGGGCGATCAATCATTCCATAATGATTATTGTATGAACCACTTTATAAAACATATATTTAATACACCTATATTATACAACTAATTTGTTCATATCAGACGCTTTCCAAGGGTTATAAACTTCACCGGTGCAAATAGATCCAACGTAGTTTTTTGCCAACTTAGCCTTGATGACGGTGGTTGATAGACGTTTCTTAATGTCTTTGCGGAGATTACAGTTATATCAGATCAGGATTTAATTGAATGAAGAAAGCAGGAGGTGATTAGGAATGTAGGCGGAGTTAGTCGAGTCTGCCAATTGCTTTAGCGGTTTGACGTAGAAAATGCGTAAGGTGAACTGTGTGAGGCCTATCGATATCGTCTACGCTGTTCTTGGGAATCTGAATGAAAAGTTAGGTTAGTTAGTTAGTTAGTTAGTTAGTTATTTGTTAGGTTTTGTAAGTTTTTTGGGGTGTTAGAAAAAGTCTTGACTGTCTATGATTCTTTGTCGACCTCTGTGACGTAGCGTGCGCCGTCGCATTATAAAGTTAGAAATCCTGGGTTCGATTCCCAGCTCGAGTCTGGTCTGGTTGGAGGCTTCGTTCACTGCTAGTTACCACCCTACTGATAAAGATATTTCGTCAAGCGATACAGCGTTCCGGCACGATGTCGCGTAGAAACCAATTAAGAGTATGGGCTTACCATACCCCTAACAGGTTAGCTTGTTGCATCTTGGACTGCATCATCACCAGGTGAGATAGCCGTCACAAGATAACTTCTTTCTTCTTTTTCTGTTTTAAAGGCAAGCTTAAACAATATTTTAGTGGTATGCAGATGGAATCGGAGCAGGCAGACATAGGCAGTTCCTTCAAGAGCACTGAGATAGAATATTTTCTTCATCCATAACTTACTTAACAGATACTACTGCAGAGGAAAAAGTTACTCGTGTGGGCCCCTATTGGAATATCAAGATAACATTGGAATCCTCACTATTAGCTTATCATTAAAGCCATCTTGTTTTCATACAGTGGTATTCAAACACGATTATTAAACTTCTGTGGCGTACCATTTTCTACGATCGTGTTTGTGTTATTAACGTCTCACAATTTGCATATTTATGGTAAAACCTCTTTTATTGAGCTTTGCCAATTGCTTATACTTACTTAACCACTTTAAAAGATTATAATATCTATGATTTTATACATACACTGTGTAATTGCGTAGCCATAAGCTTTCCCTTATACGAGTTTTATGTAAATATAAAAATGCAATCTAGGCGGATTTGTAAAACCGGAAATATAAAAAGTTCAAAGGGCTTCAAACATTTCCGGTTACGTATCATGACAAAAGACATCTTTGAATCAGCATACAACGAAACACTCCAAAACACATTTGGTGTTTGTTGTCATTGGGGATTGTTTTTAATTTGAATATATTTTGTTGTTATAGTTTTTTAGATAAACTTTTATAATCAATTATTTCAAGACACACATAAATATTTCTTGTTTTAATTTAACGTACGCTCAGTTTGGATTAGATACTACGGGCGATAGTTAACTCGGGTGAAAACATATGCTATAGTCAAAGAGGTAGTAAAGTATCATCATCATCATCATCATTTCAACCGATAGACGTCCACTGCTGGACATAGGTCTTTTGTAGGGAGTTCCAATGGCCACGATCTTGGGCCGCTTGTATCCAGCGGCTCCCTGCGACTCGTTTGATGTCGTCTGTCCACCTTGTTGGGGGTCGACCAACGCTACGTTTACCGGTGCGGGGTCGCCATTCCAGCACCTTGGGACCCCAACGTCCATCGGTTCTCCGAGCTATGTGCCCCGCCCATTGCCACTTCAACTTCGCAACTCGCTGAGCTATGTCGGTAACTCTGGTCCTTCTACGGATCTCTTCATTCCTGATGTGATCACGTAGAGATAGTAAAGTATATGATAGCAAAATACTGGCTTTGTAATCGCTGGAGTACAACACGCATGCGAAGTTCGTTGGTACTTAAATAATTCATACATTACGCAGGCTGCAATAAGAAAAAGGAAGTGCATGAATGGTTTTCATATAAAAACCGATGCACAAACAACGACACAAAAACCCGCGCATTATCTTACCCGGTGAGGCGGCACGGGAAATTATACCTATTGGCTGGTATCGTCTTCGCAGAGAGTTCTTCGCTACGTGAAGTATTAACCTGTATAGTAATAATTATCATTAACATTTACCGCGAAGTTAAAACATTTTCAAATTGATTATTGCGATAAATGCTTGAAGTGCATTCAAATAATGAGAAGGCTGACAGTTTCTTTTACACTACAAGTTAGCCCTTGACGGCTATCTCGCCTGGTGGTAAGTGATGGTTGTCTAGGAAAGCGGGCTAACCTGTTAGGAGTACGGTAAGCCCACGCTCCTGATTGGTTTAAAAAAAAAATATCACTTGCTTCAACAGTGAAGGAAAACATCGTGAGGAAACTTGCACGCCTGAGAGTTCTCCATAATGTTCTCAAAGGCGTGTGAAGTCTGACAATCTGCACATGGCCAGCGTGGTGGACTATGGCCAAACCCCTCTCATATTGAGAGGAGACCCGTGCTCTGTATTGAGCCAGTAATGGGTTGATCATGTTGATGATGATGAATTAATAAATACATTATAATGAATCATTAGAATTGCGGCGACGAGATAGGTTACTAACAAATTACTAGCTAATGGGAAACTTTAAAAATATTCGAATGCAAGCTATCGATAGTTAGGTATATTATGAGTACCAACATAATAAATGTGGCTGTGTGCTATTAATCAAGCAGACGTGTATGGCACTTAAAAAAAACTTTAAGTTGGTAGGCATTTTACTTTAATGGCCGCATATATCGCAAGCGATTTGTGAACGAAGGCACGAAATAAATAATAGTCGGTAGGTACTGTGGTGCGAAGCTTTTCAATCGATAAGATTATTAATGTTATTAGTAAGAATATGTGAAAGCACGTGATTTATACTGACTTTCGGTGGGCTAAAGGCCTATTTCCGATTGTCTTCTTCGATTTATAATTGATTTGAATACGTATTCCTTGCTTGTACTAAACAATAAATTGAGATGTACAATTATATTTCTATGTAACTATTTATTAAAGAAATTATGCTTTGTTTTTATATGTATTAACGTTATGACTTACTATTTTAGGATGCATTTATTATTACATACGTTTTTTACTATATATAATTATAGCGAATCAAAATATTTATTGGATCCTCGAAGAGATCGCTTAAAGTGAAAATATGAAATAAAAGGCAACCGCCTTTCTTTTAATATTTTGTATTTTTTCGCTTATAAATATCCTTTTTGATGCAATAAATATTTTAATAAATAAATATTTTTTCTCCCTTAAATATATTATTTATTTATTTATTAATATTAAATTAAAGTTTTATTGTGTTTCTTGACCTGTCGACTTTTCTTTTTCACAGTTTTTTTAACAGTTTCTCGCGACTTTTTCAGCGTTTATTTTTTAATTCTGCGGAAACTTTTTGATTATTTGGCCTCGGAAGAATTCAATTCATGTTCTCGCCAAAGACTAAACCCTATTGTTCAGTTAAACTGTTACTTTCTTTATAATATTAGTATAGGCAGACCTTCGATCAGTACGTTATAGATCGAAAATCAATAAAATAATATAATATTGCTTATAGCTTGCTAATTATCGTTACTTATGCTTATTTATAACGAGAAAGTGCGAGTTCGAAGACAACAGCGCACAATATATCTACGAGGGAAAGATTAAACCATAAACTTTAATTATTTAATGTTGCGCCTTAGTACCAAGGCACCAAGGCACCAAGCTGTTACAAGTATTATTTTATGCTAATACGATAAACACAGATAACCTCTCCCAGCGGGAGGATTTTTAAGCCAGCTTTAGGCACAGACGCGGGTCATTTAGCTCTAAAATATTCTATATGGAGGATTCGTAGGCACCTACAAAATGAGATTGCGAAATACACTTTCAAAACTTTTTTATATCACTGAAAATGAACTTAATATTCTGAATTAAAAACATAACATATATGTTAATTTAGTTACATAGATAATGTGGTACTACCACCCTTTTGGGGTTGGGCGGAGGGTGGGGGTTGGGGGGGTTGGAAGTGTTATATCCGAAACATTTGTTATTTTACCATTTAATAAAAAAAAGAAAGTTGTTCTTTGAGCGTATTATTATTAACTTATTAGCTGTAGATTGAAAATTCTAGTTAATTACATGTAAAATTAGCCAGATGTATGAGGTTAATAATTGTAAGCGTTTGTCTTTCAATTTGTCCGTAATACTATTAAGGTTTGGTTAATAATGATAATATAGACTACGACTACTAGAGAACATTACTGCGTGTCATAGCTTTATCACTATGTGATAATAATTGATACTAAACCAAACTCACCCACAATTCTTTTTTTATTGGACAAGCCCTCTACGGCATCCCTGGTCTGATATGGTGGGCTGGTACCTGGTAGGGGTATGCTAAACCCATTCTTCTAATTGGTTTATACGCGACAGCGTGCTGGGACGGTAAATCGCTTTGCGACACGTCTTTTTCGGTAGGGTGATAACTAGCCACGGCCGAAGTTTCCCGCCCGATTCAAACCGGGAATTTAACCCTAAGACTTTATAATATGAGCACAGCACAGGAGGTCAGTAAAATCTCCATGAGATATTCATATTTGCTCATCTGTTTCTGACGATTCTAATTATGATCATGTTGACATGATCAGCAACTGCTCCATTGAAGAAACATATATTAAAAAAGGGATTTAAAAAGTATGTCGACCACAAACATACATCACGTTTACCAAAGTTCATTTAAATCTATTTCGGATTCACGGAATTAACCGAGAGATAAAATTAATTTAGCTTCCAAAACCGATTTTTCTGTTTAACAGGTGTTTTAATGAAACTAAGATATCTATAGCTGATTCATTAGATACCGTTATGTACGAAGTCGATGAAAAATATAGATATTGAAAAACGGGTTCTTCTACAATAATGATAATTTCGTACAATATGTTACGTCCGGACAAGGTCGAATTAATGGTGACATATTGACAAAATAGCTAATCTGTAATCTGAACGGAATTTTGGAATAAAGTTAACACAGCTTGCTTTCAAACATTCTTTATAATTTACGGTATCATTTTAAGATATTCCGAAACAAGAAAGTATGCAATAAAATCCGAAAGGATGTCAATTCATCGGTATCCGTAGAATGGGATTAGAAAATTGGAATAACAGATAAGATGCCTATCAAACATCACATACAAAACGAGTTAGCAAATTAAAAAAATATATCGCACCACAGCGAAACCTAGTGGTCAAGAAATGATTTTGCAGAAAAATATGTGGAGAATAACTTGTTAAAGATTTATTTTGCATGCACTACAATTTTATAAAATAGTAGGTCTCAGGTTTGATTCCCTGTTCGAGTCTGGTCTGGGAGATTTTGGCCGCGGCTTGTTGCCGCCCTAAAGGCAAAGACGTACCACCAAGCGATTAAGCGTTCCGGTACGATGCTGCATAGAAACCGATTAGGAGGAAGGCTTCGCCGGCAACGCAATTATGGCTTCTTTGGTACAGCATGAGCAAAGTAACTCCGAAAAGTTAGAGGTGCGTGCTAGGGCTCGAACTCGGTCCCCCCTAATGTGCTATCCACTAGGCCATCACTGCTTTATAATTTATAATATGTACTTCATCATGATCAACCCATTGCCAGCTCACTAAAGTCAGATTTGGCCATAGTCCACCACGCTGGCCATGAGCGGAGCGCAAATAACTCCGAAAAGCTAGAGGTGCGGGCCCAGATTCGAACCCCCGACCTCTGATTAGCAGGCGGACGTCCTAACCACTAGACTATCACAGCTTAATAATTAATATGTACTTATATAACAAAAAAGTTTGTTTATGTTTTCAAACTACTGAATTATTTTTTCTGCGTAAAACGATACGTTGCATAAATTTATCGGCCGGATATTCGTTTGGCATTAATATTATATATTTTTTACAGTAGACTATATCCACTAGCATCGCTATGTGTCGCCCAAGAATGATTACTGATTTAACAAGATTAGAAAGGCCCTAGAAAAATCCAATTACCATATCGATGGCCTCAACAGCATTTACTAGGTATAATAGCCAATAATCATATCAATTTATTAACTTTAACTTCATATACGATTCTGAATTCAGAACTATTCCTATTGATACACCAGATCCGAGATAATATATTCTAATATTTTAAATGTGAAAGTGTGTGTTTGTTTATTTGTTTGTCACTGATGTTCGATTCAACTTCTTTTTTATTGGATTTAGGAGTGTGGGTTAGCCCGCTACCATCTTAGACTGCATCATCACTTACCCTCAGGTGCGATTGCCGTCAAGGGCTAACTTGTAGTGGATCAAAAAATAAAGGCAATAAAAGAAGAAAGAAGAATAAACATCAGATTGTAACCTTCTTGAAATGACCACAACGTGCATAATTAAAATTAACCCTCTAACTAAATCTAAATAATTGAATTCTGCAATAATGGATAATTAAATAAATAAAAAATGGAACAATTACTTAAGTGAGTTCTAGTGTTAATTGGTTTTTAAAAGGGACTCACAGAACTACATGAGATGTCGCAGGTGAAAAAAAAATGGTCAATATCGTTGTATCTTTTTTTTTATCCACTGCAAGTTAGCCCTTGACGGCAATCTCACCTGATGGTAAGTGATAATGCAGTCTAAACCCACACTCCTAATTGGTTTCTAGGCGACATCGTGCCGGAACGCTAAATCGCTTGGCGACACGTCTTTGTCGGTAGGTTGGTAACTAGCCACGGCCAAAGCCTCCCGGCCGACAAGACTCGAGCCGGGAATCGAACCCAGGACCTCCAACTTTAAAATGCAACAGCGCACGCGCTGCGCCACGGAGGTCGTCTAACGACCTTACCTTTGACGTTTAGCATAGATTGTTCACTGGTGACAGACATTATGGTGCTTGGATACTTTAAAAACTATTTCTTTAACAGGTTGCCACGGCATTTTTGATATAACCAAAACGTAGTCGTGGGCAACAGTTAGTAAGTAAGTAACAAATAATTTAGTTAGCGTGTACTCGTAAAGTGTTTACTAACACAATTTGCGGGTACACGCTATTTTTACGTTATTTTTCACTGTGCATAAATTGTTTAATTGAAATAAAAATCGAGATTTCGACTGAGTTCTGAGTGCAGTTATTTCTTTTTTTCTATTAAGTCGTATAATTTGTTAGCACTGTGTAAATTACATCTCTTAGTTATTTATTGTGGATAATAGTGACTGTTTAAGGATTGTATGAAATTCACATTCCTAGCCTTAATATTTTTGGCTTTCACTTAAAGTCTTCAATTTCTCGATATCACAGAGTTATATAGAACTCTATCTCATACCCAATCTAGGTTCATATCCATAATATAGTCGATACGATTCTTAAACTGTCTCTATACAAACATCAGCGCTGTCTATACTTGTGCGGAATCATCGTTTTCATGTGTCTAAGCCACCTCGTAACATAGTTCATACTAAAAAAATATATCTTTATTTTACCAATACTTGCCAAATCAAAGAGCAATCCAACAAACATGTGTCCGAATTACATGCCGAGATAACATTGCTTATGTATTATATTATATTTAACCTTTTATTATTTATAATTGTACACCCCAACAACATCGCCTTTCTTAATATTTTTCCCAGGTTGTACTAGGTTGTTTGGTAGAGATCGCTCTTTAGCGATAAGGCCGCCTATTGCACCTATTTTATTTTCCGTGTGTGTGTTCCTTCTTTTTTTATGGTGTGCAATAAAGTAAATTTTCATTTCATTTCATTGTTCTAATTAAATATTTTTTATCATTATTTTGTTGATACTTGATCTGTTGCCATATGCCATTACATGCCGAGCCAGACTCACTTACCAAAGCAACTGTAAAGCCCTGTGTATCTTTGGTTACTGGAATACTGATATCAGCGTCCTGGGGCCGATATGGCATGTGCACACTGCGGTGTAGGGCAGTCTGTGTTGTGAGCATTTCTTCGAAGGCCGTTCGTGAATAAACACGCGACCGCGACACGGTGCGGTTGGAAATCGCGAGTTTCGTGCAGTTTTGCGTTCACAACCAAGGAGCTGTTTTTTTTTTGTTATCTGTGCTATTGTCTGTGTTAGTTTTTGTTGTATCTGTGTTCAATATGAAGTGATGTGTGAGTACTCATTTTTTTTTTTAAATAATGAAACAGTCGCGAAAATTTTCTTTATTTTTGGGTACCTATTTAAGATTATTTTTTCCCTCCTCTCGCATGATAATACAATCATGTTAGATGAAGAGAATGATGAGAAACCTAGACGCTTACCTAGAAATTAATATTTAGCATATTATCAGTAAGGTAAACTAAACTAAAAAACTTTTTACGTAGACAACGGGATCTGTGAGCTTCAATATTTTTTATTTATATATTAATTGATTTTATAAGATAAATAAAATGTGTATTTAATTGCAACATCTTTAAACAAAAAAAACATTAATTTTAGATAAAAATTTGTGTGGGAGGTCATTTAGATTTCCTGCATAAATAAATGTTTGGACACTTTTATTAATCCTCGAATAGATAAACTTTTAATTCGCATACAAAATAAAGATCCAAATTGGATTTTCGATCAGACAGATAGATATTATTTTTAAAAACAAATTATACGGTTGAAATGGACAATATCTACTAAGGATAAAAAAAACTAGGTCCATTTGTTTGTTACGCACTAACTGACTTGCCCGATTATCGACCGATTTGTTTCGCACTAACTGACTATTGCAAGATTAGCGAGCGATTTGTTTTTTTTTGCTTTGAAGACGTGTTGTTGTTGTGTGACTTACTGGGCTAAAATATTATCGATTTATGTGATTTATTATTTTTAACGAGATTAACCTCTTGGCGAGTTAAAAAAAATTACAATTTAACAAAATATCTGCAATCCTAACCAATCGAAAAACCTGAGTTGCGGCCATATAAAAAAATAATTTACATAACTGAGAGTTCTGGGAAAATAGAAGTTAAACAATCCGCATTTGAGGAATTAAAAACTTTCTGTTAGTATGTAAGTATGATTTGTCGTAATTTATAATGATGTGCGTAAAACAGCTAAACCTCTTCAAACATGATGAATGCCTAGTAGGCGAATAATTTTTTTTGGTCACTTTTAATAGATATACTACAAAATCTTTAAATTAAATAATCAGTAGAGCCATCCTTATCGAAATGGAAGAATAGGAGTAGGATATAAATCAAATAAAATCAAATCAAAATAGCTTTATTCATATAAACCTATTACAGGCATATATGAATTGTTCATATATATCACATTTTTCTTTATTTCTATTCGTGGAGTGATGGAGATAACTGCACTCGCCAACTTAAAACTAAAGCTAATAATAATAAGGATAGTAATCTAATATCAATCTGTGATCTGAAAATTTTTGATTAGATTGATTTTGAATTCGAGCCTTAATCGCGTTAATTTATAGATTAGCTTGCAGTAATATAGGTTTGCTCATAAAATACTGACTTGTTCACTCGGTCAGCCTTTAATTAATTAACAGGTAAATAAACAGACAAACAAGATTTTTTTTAAAATTAAATGTATCTATCTATATGGGATCCGCGACCAGAGCTCCATTACTAGACCAAAATCAATTATAATTTTCTAATTTTAACGGGAATCGAACCGAAGCCCCAGCCAGACCACTGCGCTATGAACCGTCGTCGACATTTAATAAAATTACGGCTATATATCACAGGATAAACTAACAATCAACGTGTCGATTTCATTTGTAAAACTGAACAGTTATAATTCCATGACAAATTTCCAGGGTCAAACAGGTTATGTCGAGGAATACTCTCATAATATAAAATAACAAATATTGATGCGGTGATAGCCTAGTGGTTAGGGCGTCAGCCTCCTAATCAGAGGTCGGCGGTTCGAATCCGGGCACGCACCTCTAACTTTTCGGAGTTATGTGCGTTTAAAAAAATTGAAATATCACTTGCTTCAACGGTGAAGGAAAACATCGTGAGGAAACCTGCACGCCTGAGAGTTCTCCATAATGTTCTTAATGGCGTGTGAAGTCTGCCAATCTGCACATGGCCAGCGTGGTGGACTATGGCCAAATCCTTCTCATATTGAGAGGAGCCCCGTGCTCAGCAGTGAGCCGGCAATGGGTTAATCATGATGATGATGATGATGAAATATTGATGCTTTTTTTTACACACCCTGACGGCTATCTTACCTGGTGGTAAGTGATGATGCAGTCTAGGATGGAAACGGGCTAATCTGTTAGGGGTATGGTAAACCCACACTCCTAATTGGTTTCTACGACATCGTGCCGGACCGCTAAATCGCTTTGCGGCACGTCTTTCTCGGTAGGGTGGTAACTAGCCACGACCAAAGCCTCCCACCAGACCAGACTTGAGCCGGGAATCGAACCCAGGACCTCCAACTTTATAATGCGACAGCGCGGGTACTGCGCCACGGAGTTTGTCGAAATATTGATGCTCATATCCTATATTGTTAATATTCATTGGAGGCTAACTAGTTCCTTACCATAGAAGTATTAATCAATTATGCGGACTTTCAGTCATGTTCTCTAGAGTGTCCAACCAAAGTACTTTGAATGCAAAGTTGAGTTGACTGGACTGAAAAGTTGAGTTCTATTATACACTACAAGTTAGCCCTTGACTGCTATCTCACCTGGTGGTTAGTGATGATGTAGTCTAGGATGGAAACGGGCTAACCTGTTAGGGGTATGGTAAACCCACATACCTAATTGGTTTCAACTTTTTTTTTTTTTTTCGGACTGTCTATTAGCTGTACTACCTACCCTATTGGTTGCCACAGCGTAACCGGACTGATTGGCGAGCTTCGGAAAGAAGCTCTGCCAGAAGAAAGTGGTTTCAACGCGACATCGTGCCGGAACGCTAAATCGCTTAGCGACACGTTTTTGTCGGTAGGGTAGTAACTAGCCACGGCCGAAGCCTCCCACCAGACGCACTACTACACTGAACTTAGGCTGATTTTAATGGTACGGTAAATGCGATTTATAAGCTTGATTTACGAGTTAAGTTGCACTGTACAGGATCAAGCTAAACTGTAATTTAGACTGCGAAGCGTTAAAACGTTAAATAGCTTGGCATTAGAGATTACTTTACATACTCGTATATACCGATCATTCACTCATTCATTCATCAACACCGTTAATAAGACAGCTAAGTTGTATCAACGGCGTTTGCTATCTTCCGTTCAGTTTTTTATTTCATCATCATCATCATGATCAACCTATTGCCGGCTCACTGCAGAGCACGGATCACCTCTTATATGAGAAGGGATTGGCCATAGTCCAACACGCTGGTCATGTGCGTGTTGGAAGACTTCACACGCCTTTGAGAATATTATGGAGAACTCTCAGGCGTGCAGGTTTCCTCACGATATTTTCCTTCACCGTTGTAGTAAGCGATATTTTAATTGCTTAAAAACGCACATAACGCCGACAAGTTATAGGTGTGTGCATGGGTTCGAACCCCCGACCTCTGATTAGGAGGCTGACGTCTATTTGTTACAGTTGAATAATCGCATATTGAAATCAAGTGGAATATCGCGGATGGAAGCCAGTTTGATAATTTGCATGTGCGTGAAAAAATGGTACAGCGGATGGATGGGGATTTCTAGCCATCCGGGTAGTGAGGATGATTTCTGATTATTCATTCCCCCCTGAACAACGAAGCGTGAAATTTATTTCAAATCAAAATAGATTTATTCATGTAAACCTATTAAAGGTATCTATGAATCATTCATATCACATTTTCCATTGTTTAAATCAATATTTAGTTAACAGGTAAACAAACCGACAAACTTAGCTTAGAATCTCGCTAAGGTATAAGAAGAAGCCCACAACGTAAACGGGTTTTTTTTTGTTATCACCATCTCATATACTCAATAATAAATTATACTTAGCTATGTAGTACAACTAGCAATTCACACTTTTTTATCATTTATACTCGTATAATCCTTAATTTCCTAATAGGACTTTTCTATAAGCTTTCGCTTTATGAAAACTTTGAACTTATTTATTTACATCTCCAAGATAACAATAGGTAATTTATTATAAAATAAAATTTCCTTTGAATGAGTACCTGAACTAACTACTGTAGGTACAGTAGTTAATTCAGGTACTGAGTATTTGAACCTACTACTTGTCTAATAACATTCCGTAACAAAGGTTTACGAGTATAGTTATCATCACCTGAATTAATCTTCAATCGAGTTAATAAATCGTTATCATCTTCTCATCTCTTTACCGGCCCAAGGTCGTAGATCTCTCATCAGCATACAAAGAGATGTGTCATTAGTCCAGAGCACGGGTCTCCTCTCAATATGAGAAGGGTTTGGCCATAGTCCACTACGCTGGCCATGTGCGGATTGGCAGACTTCACACGCCTTTGAGAACATTATGGAGCACTCTCAGGCGTGCAGGTTTCCTCACGATGTTTTCCTTCACCGTTGATGCAAGTGATATTTTATTTTTTTTAAACGCACATAACTCCGAAAAGTTACAGGTGCTTGCCCGGATTCGAACCGCCGACCTCTGATTAGGAGGCTGACGCTTTAACCACTAGGCTATCACCGCTTCAAAGTTGGTAAACTTTCACACTATTTTACTTTATTCAAGGAATAACATTATGGAAAACTCTTAGACATTCATGGTTCATTCGAAGTGTCTAAAGTTGCTTAGCTGCAAATGAGGTGTTTTGACTGTAATGTAGTAAATCGAGAGTATACGGTACTTCCGAAATAATTTCCGACAATTTTCCTGACGCAGTGGTGAGTTTCGGTCTTATAAGTGTGTAGAGTTACCGACATAGCTCAGAGAATTGCGAAGTTGAAGTGGCAATGGGCGGGGCACATAGCTCGGAGAACTATGGACGTTGGGGTCCCAAGGTGCTGGAATGGCGACCCCGCACCGGTAAACGTAGCGTTGGTCAACCCCCAACTAGGTGGACAGACGACATCAGACGAGTCGCAGGGAGCCGCTGGAAGAAAGAGGCCCAAGACCGTGAGCATTGGAACTCCCTACAAAAGACCTATGTCCAGCCGTGGACGTCAATCGGTTTATAATGATGATGATGATGAAGTGTGTAGTCCCAGATTCAATCCCGGAGTTGCAGTTTGGTAATTTATAATTTTTGTATTTTCTCTGGTCTGGGCCGGTGGGAGGCTTTAGTCATGGCCAGTTACCACCCTCTCAAACAAAATGTGCCGCTAAGCGATTAGTTCGATGCCGCTTAGAAACCGATTAGCATCAATTCAAAACTGTCTGATCTTGCCAAAGAATGCTATAAGCAATATACATTTTAAAAATGCTATTAAAGTGGCCATAAATTCCCGATTTTGCCATTAGTGATCCTATGATAGTAACAGAGTTGGTTTGGTGATCAAATTTTATTCTCATCTAGCACTGAATCTTTATTAACACCATTCGGGTATATCCGTATGTTTATACTGAAAACACCGTTATCAAGGAATTAATTTGACTATCAAAATCTTCACGAACACAAAAATACAGGCACATAAATAAAAAGTATTATATTTGCGATATTAGTTTTTATTGCAACACTATATTTGAAGCGCTAAATCTTGATAGATAGTTATTAATTCTTGTCTGTCAGTTTTGTTGAAATCTGTTCTGTAGGTACAAGTGGTAACTTTTATGCTTCCCAAAATAGATGTATTTACTTCGTTTAATTATTTAGTATTATTTTATTAGTTTTTTTTTATTTTTTATTTTTACTGATGCCCGCGACTTCCTCTGCGTTGAGGTAGTGTTTATTTGTCTTCCAATCACGAAGCAATGGATTACTAAACCGACAACCTTGAATTTTTTTTTTTTTTTAAATAAAGATCTTTATTGAGAGAACACTTGAGTCATACAGAAAAATGGCAAGGACGGCCCTGCATTAGTATAAACTGTGTTGCATAAACAGGATATTACAGGATAAACATTAAAGTATCTCCTTTCTAACAAAAAAAAAAAGAATGAGTGAAATCGGAGTACGCGTTAATGAATTACAACTAAATACACATTTCGACTTTCATCCCATTTCCCAAGAGAACCGTAAAAACTATCCTATATGTTGAACCGGAGTATCAGTTACTCCTATACCAAATTTCATTCAAATCCATCCAGTAGTTTCGGCGTGATGCGCGGCCAAGATACAGACGGACAGACAGACAAAAAAAATGGTTTTGGGCTCAGTATCGATAGTAAAGCAACCTCCAATTAAAATTTTCAAAATATATGTAATGTACAGAATTCGTCCTGTTACAGTTTTATTATTTTATAGATGGCTATATATCACAGGATAAACTAACAATCAATGTGTCGATTTTAATAAAAGTGTTATACAAGAGAATATCGCACTTCATATTTCTCTATTAATATATATATGATAGATTACATATACAGATACTAAAGATCCTAAAATACATTTTGAACTTTTAAGTTGTCAATGATTCCCACACAGGACTTTCTCCGCTAAAACACATGCGAAGTGAAGAATGTAACCTTTTTGGCGCGCTCTTCGGCGCAAGGAAACCCACAATTGTATCTGATGACCTTTATGTAAATGGCTATAAATCTAATTGACCTGTACTTAGTATAGGATAAGAAAGCGTTTTCGCCATTATATCTCTTAAAGTCCTCGGTAAGGTCATGCATCAGAAACTCTAAGTACACCACGGATGAATAAATACAATATTATCTCACGCAATTATAGTCTTTGCCTATTAAGATGTAACGGCTGTATTGCCGTGTACAATAATTGGCATCCTTCTTTCACCGTTCGCATATAAATTTAGTACTGGTTTCTAAGTAGGTAGTTTATAAACAATTTGCAATGAAGATAGATCTATTTGTGCTTTGTATTCAGCCGTGGGGTTAAGAAATGTTAAGGCTTTGTAGCATAGTTGGTTCCTATTGATTTACCACTTTTCGTATATATATTTATTGATCACGGTCTAGAATAAAATCATGATCTTGCGATCCGATTTGCACACAATGACTATTTATGTGTTTTTATGTGTACTTGAAGGTTAGCGCTTGATCATTTGATTGATCTAAACGTTGATCTTACCGACTGACCAATGCGGAATGCCCTTCCTTGGAACATGTTGACTGCATTCAATGAATACTCATAGCGCCACTTTTGTTTGACTTGGGTCAAATCTTGCATCTGTTTTTTAAACCAGATTTCCCCAAGGGACTGACTTGAAATTTTACGTAAGCGTTTTGTTATGATAGCGATACATGGTCACCTAATTAAATAATTCTAAATCCAATATGGCGGACTTCGCAAAAGGAAATATGAAGCAGAAAATTGTAAAAAAATACCCTTTCATTTTCATTATCATAATAAATGAGAATTGGTCTGCTCTCTTTGTGAAGTACGCCATATTAGATTTAGAATTTTATAAAAAATACTACTGTATTTTTAAGTATCAGCTGAATATACGAGAGACTGATTAAATTCTTAAAAGGCTGTAGTTTTAAAGGGTTAATAGGCATTTTCTATGCAAGCGCGCTCTAATCTAGACCTCATCAGTGCCTTCTGGTACTGATTGTCGTCAAGCGCAAACCTATCACAAAAAAAAAAATGAATGGAAACCTATCCACCACCTATATACATCTAAAAACAATTACGTATATCTAATACTAAATTGTTTGCATTACCTTTAACTACTGTTAAAATACATAAAATAAAAATACATAATTGTATTCAATGAGATTTTCTTAATGTTACTATGTTAATATGATTTAACAATATTATTAATATTAACAATAGATTAACGAAAAGATTGTAAAGTTAAAAATATATGTTAGAAAATATTAGAATAACAATAAAAAATATTCTGAATGAAGAAATTTTGATTTAGTTACATTCAATATTCACATATTCCACATATTATTATATGTCATCATGATCAACCCATTATCGGCTCACTACAGAGCACGGGTCTCCTCTCAATATGAGAAGGGTTTCTCCATAGTCCACCACGCTGGCCATGTGCGGATTGGCAGACTTCACACGCCTTTGAGAACATTAAGGAAAACTCTCAGGTTTCCTCACAATGTTTTCCTTCACCGTTGAGGCAAGTGATATTTTAAATTTTAAAAACGCACATAACTCCGAAAAGTTAGAGGTGCGTGCCCGGATTCGAACCGCCGACCTCTGATTAGGAGGCTAGCGCCCTCACTTCACCGCTTCTTATCTTATTATATGTATTTTGTATGATATATAGTTTTAATTTTTGATGGGAGTGTTCATTTGATCAATTGGCGTATTATAGCTTTTATTAAAGTAATACAGAACTCAGATATTCGACGTTTTGCACATTAAACCAAGACGTCGCATTGTTACAGTTTTTACTTAGCTTGTTCCCACAACAAAGATACAGTTTCCGCGTAACACGTCCGTAGACGTTTCTAGAAGAACATGGACTTTTGCTTTCTATAATTATTACTGATATATGACCTCATTTGACCACATCCCCGCCGGTATTTCGAAACCTCATGACATTAAAATGGTGCTATAACTTTAATTATATATATATATATATATATATATATATATATATATATATATATATATTAATAAATAACTAACTTGTAGTAATATACTATGTATATATATATATATCATCTTCATCAGTCAACATGCATCCACTGGCAGCGAAAACTCGTATACATATATCTTCTATGTCAAACATCTTTAAAAGTGCTGTTACCCTGGTAAAAAACACAACCGTGTTATTTAACTCTAGAAGCTTTATCATACCTATAGCGAAAAACGACACACGAATCTTCAGCTCTTAAAATTTCTCTATGCAAATTTGAAGCTTCGAATATTTTGCGCATAGTGATATTTTGTTTTGCGCACCTATCCTATAATTGATTGCCGGTGATCATTGAATTACATTAAGAACATTAATAACGCGACATTTCCATTTAGATTCAGTATCTATACTTTCAACTTAAATAGTGATAGATAACATACTGAAGTTAGAGCTTTTTATCATTATTGTTATCTTATAAGGTTTAATAGGATATGATTTGTCAACCAATTGTAGTGACAGAGTTCTAAGTGCAATTAATAACTGAGCAATTATTCGTTATCTTAACAGTATTAATGAGAATAGTAAAGAATAGTATTGATATCTTATGATAATTGTTTGCTATCTGGCTTGAATGGCAGTCTTTAGGTGTTGCATTTTTTTATGGGTGATCTACGGCGTGCTCTGGTCCTTTCAATCATCATCATCATCACGATCAACCCATTCTCGGCTCCAGAATCCACCACGCTGGCATGTGCGGATTGGTAGCCTTCACACGCCTTTAAGAACATTATGGAGAACTCTCAGGCGTACAGGTTTCACGATGTTTTCGTTCACCGCTGAAACAAGTGATATTTTAATTGCTTAAAAACAAATAACTCCGAAAAGTTATAGGAACCCCCGACCTCTGATTAGGAGGCGAACGCCTTTACCACTAGGCTATACTAGCACACTATACAGTTTAGCACTATACAGCTTTCACTAGGCTATCACAACGTCCAATATTCCCCTGAAATACAACCGGTTCAACGGACTAAGCTTGATGTGTGGTTACGTGACCCACGAAACTGAGGTGTCGATCTTGACCGTGGAAGATAGACACTTCCTTATCTCTCGCTGAAACTAAATGGCACGATAATATGGTACCATTAAGGTTAGATTAAGGCAGCTTTAGAATGTAGGATCATTAATTCTCATGTGATTGCCAACATAACATTTTTGTCTGCTAGGCTGTTTATCTGTCTGTCTGCCGGATTGAACCGATTTTGCTAGGTATTTCACAGGCAGGTAGAGGATTTATAATACAGAAAGTGATACGGGTTAGTGATTTTATTTCGGTATTTTATCAAAATATTAAAAAAGGTTGCGCTATATAGGTCCATTCCTGGCACGGAGTGGAGGGCCTCGTTTGTTAAGCCCTCAGTAGAGGGTCCGCCTCGGCAGACGCCGCTGGCTGGGTTGCGGACGAGTGCGCCAGTATAACCGTGACCCAGCCACCAGGCGAAAAAAGAAAATAGACGTTCCCAGTGTTTAAAAAAGAAAATAGACGTCCGATATGAAAGGGTTCACAAAAGCCCAGAAAGTAAGTATCAGGGACGAGATCGGCTTATGTAGAACTCATAAATAAAACTGTAAACTTGACAAGGAGTTTCTGAAATTATGTAGCACGTTCCATCCCGAGGTATGAACAATTTTAGACGTGACAAATTTTCATCTCAATTTATACATACTCGTATGTATGTGGGGGTGCGATCGCACGTGATTCGATACGCACGGTAATATTCGCGTTGCTTCCAGTAAATATGGAAAATTATATCAAACCTATACCAATGTATAGAGCATGTTAAACCGATTTCTTACTTGAGGGTTTTAT
The DNA here is from genome assembly GCA_928268935.1 of Lasiommata megera. Classification (NCBI taxonomy): domain Eukaryota; kingdom Metazoa; phylum Arthropoda; class Insecta; order Lepidoptera; family Nymphalidae; genus Lasiommata; species Lasiommata megera. The sequence goes on from OV743326.1 coordinate 11,648,693, forward strand.
TTTTATCATCAATTTATAAATGCTCCAAGGTACAGAGTTTTTGTGTTCCATGATCTGGTCCTCACTTATGTACTAAGTATATAGATGTTCAAAGGAGAAAGTTTTGATGGTAAAATAATCGTGTTCATAATATTTTAGATACTATCATACGTATTAGTATGTTTTTTTTTATTGCACCATAAGTTAGCCCTTGACGGCATTTCACCTGATGTTAAGTGATTAATTGGTTTCCACACGGTGGTCGTCAAAGTACCCTTCAGACAATATCCGCAGAGTATCATTAAAGGTAAAAACCCATAACTATTTCATGTAAACTTATTACTGTCTTGCTATAGCAGCATCATATAATAATTGCAAAACGAGACTGCCCAAAATATATGCGAAAACCAAGGTTATAATTTAATATTGCCATACTTTAGTACGTTTAAGTAATACTGAAAGTAAACTTAAACAAAAAGAAACATACTTAAAACATTACCCCATAAATCGGACTAAAAACGAATATATTATAGGTATGGGCCTGCATATAAATATATTTTGTATATAGACCTATACCTAAAAGAAACAACCCTCTAGACCCCATTCTCACGAAGCAGTTCCTAGCGACATCACTTTCTCCTCGGCGTCTTCAGTTTTGCATGCAGCCAATATATTATCATTCTAACATTGACTACCACTTTACATCAATTATTAACTGACCTAGGGTTACCACTGGCCATCATTTAAATAAGGGTTGATGCACACTTGAAAATAATACCATACATTACTTCATAAAACCTGCCAGATTAACAAGTTATTGGTCGTACAATGAGCATCAAATTGAGCAGCTTTATTAACTTTTCATAAAAATATTTCCTGTATGCTAACATATTCCCATGCTATATTGCTAATAAAAGCTGTGATAGCCTAGTGGTTAGGGCGTCAGCCTCTTAATCAGAGGCCGGCGGTTCGAATCCGGGCACGCACCTTTATATTTTCGGAGTTATGTGCGTTTTTTAAACAATTAAAATATCACTTGCTTCAACGGTGAAGGAAAATATCGTGAGGAAACCTCCACGCCTGAGAGTTCTTCATAATGTTCTCAAAGACGTGTGAAGTCTGCCAATCCGCACATGGCCAGCGTGGTGGTCTATGGCCAAACCCTTCTCATATTGAGAGGAAACCCGTGCTCTGTAGTTAGCCAATGGGTTGATCATAATTGCTAATAAAAAACAGAAACTTGAACAAACAAATAAACTATTATTTGGATACTCAAATAAAAAACTAAAAATTTATAGACATACGAGTATATTACAATAAAAATTACGTGATCCAAAAAAGTCTTCCCTCATCATGATTGCTGTCTGCCAAGATATATTTATTGAATAATGTAATAATAAAACATGTATTTAACTAGATATATTTATTATAGTTCGAATCCATTTCTTGTTAACAAAGGTCCAAAAATAAAACATTGCTTGCAGTAATATGTCTGCGTTTAAATGCCTACTTTTGTCCTTATGTTTTGCAACATTATTTTGCAAACCAGAAGTTTGGTATATTAAATCCTTTTTTATTATTTATTCATTATTAATATAGAAGGAATATAATTAGTTATACAATAACGGCACCGAAAAAACCAAAGAGGTTTGTCCTCGGTGCTATTATATTAGATCGTTACATTTATCAATCAACGTGGTCGATATTTTGTCGTTCTCTGTAAGACCTAGTTTTTAGTTGAATTTTATCTTATAAATCCCTTTATATATCCCTCATCTGTATTTGCGATTGTATGCCAAACTGCGAAAAAGAGACAGTTCTGTATTAAATTAGCATGCAAACCCGTTTCAAACAACACTTGGCAACCCTAAATTGACCCCTGCGACCCGCGGCAGCACAACCTGTCTATTGATAACGATGTTGATCGTAACGCAAATACAACATGCGAATTTGTTACGATCGGATTTCTCAGCTTAATGAGCTTTCATCAAAAACTGTTGTGCCTTAATTTGCCTACTTTGTAGTTAATGCTATTTTTACAGAGGTTGTAACGTTATTCTTGATCTTACATAAAACCTGATATCGGGTCAATTTTTGTAATACCTTGAATTTGAGATGAGAAGGGTTTGGCCATAGTCCAGCAGGCCACGTGCGGATTGGCAGACTTCACACGCCTTTGAGAACATTATGGAGAAATCTCATATTTCGATGGTTTTGATGTTTTTAACGATGTTTTCCTAAATCATTGAAGCAAGTGTTATTTTAAAATTATACACTTACGTGTGTACTTATATATAGGTGTACCTATGTTATATATAAACGAGGCAAATTCCAAAACTCTTCTTCTTTAGGCGCCTGTCCAACTAATGAATGTTGGACCTCAGAATTACTTTGTCTCTCGCCAAGCTAAACAGCTGGGCCGCACTCGCGATACCAGCTCACTCCCTGATGTTTAGTAATCAAGACTTCCTCTTGCGACCGATGTGCCTTTTTCCAGGCAATCTGCCCATCATTAGTATTTAGGAGCTTGTATCTGTCATGCCTAAGCACATGCCCCTGATAGCAACTTTTACTTTTTGACAGTCTTCCAAAGTTCGCGATGGCATAAAACATCGCAAGACTTCCTTGGTGACCTTTAGGGTCCAGCTGATCTTGAGCATCCGTCGATAAACCCACATCAAAAATATTTTACATTATTTTTGATGTGGGTTAAAAACCAAAATGTAATACAAACACTGTCTTATTTTTATTCTACCTTAAAAACCTTTTTTTTTAAATTATTGAAAAATATATCCGTAAATTAAAAATAGCGCATATCCCTATATATCTGTAAGTATATAAAAGTCTGAAGATTGGGTTCCCAATAAATGAATCATCTGTTTAAATTAATGCTTTGTGTTTCATGAATGTGCTAATTTTCAAATTAATCCGCGATTTTGAAGGATACCAAAACAATAAAAGCGTGCTTATAATAAATATTTTAGTAGATTCCTCCTTAAGACATGTGAATGTGTTATAAATTTTGAATTAAAATTATTTTTTATAATTTTTTGTTTCAATTAAACTTTTACACGGAAATAAATTTATTTCCGATATTTCACCGGAGGTTAACTTATAGTCATCAGTATTTATGCTAGTAATTAATTTCATATTTTCTTTTAGTTTTAACTACTATTAATGACTCCTATTTAAATCTAGTTAGGGTGCATTTAAGGTAGGTACTTAAAACGGCTCCTTTGACTAACCAAAGAATAACAATAACATAAATTGATATCATGGAAATACTCGCAGTTCCAAGAAAACTCAAACCCTCCATTAAAATCTAATCAACCATTACAGTACTGCAAAATACATCATAATAATAGGGACAGACCACAACTTAGCTTTAGAAGTAGCGGGAACAAAATAACTAAGGGTCTGATACAAACCGGGCATGAAGGACATGCAACTTCCTACGTATTATGTAACCAATTGCCTAATTGGTTATATTACTGGATGAAAACATGCATAATTTAGTATTGTGTAATTAATTAACCGCAGTTTCGTAATACCTAGTATATACGCAACGAATTCATTGTAAAATTGATGGAATATTTGGTAGACATAGATACTTTAAGATATGATAGCCTAGTTGTTAGGGCTTCAGCCTCTTAATCAGAGGTCGGCGGTTCGAATCCGGGCACGCACCTCTAACTTTTCGGAGTTATGTGCGTTTTTAAACAATTAAAATATCACTTCAACGGTAAAGGAAAACATCGTGAGGAAACCTACGCGCCTGACAGTTCTCCATAATGTTCTCAAAGGCTTGTGAAGTCTGCCAATCTGCACATTGCCAGCGTGGTGGACTATGGCCAAACCCTTCTCATATTGAGAGGAGACCCGTGCTCTGTAGTGAGCCGGTAATGGGTTGATCATGATGATAGATACTTTATACATTGGGCCTAGTCGCACAACTTAACCTTCTGGTATTTTAGACGAACATTTGGATTAACTGTATGACGTGTCGTTCAAAATCTACTTTGAAATAAGCACATAAACTCAATGATAACCGACCTGTTCAGATTTATTCTAGATATAAGGTAAGACTCAAAACAAAGGCATTTTTTTAAAGCTTAATATTTGGTATAGCTATCCTAGATATGATAATGTAATTACACACTAGAAAGTTCTTTGCCAGTATTTACTTACATAGGTAAATACAAACTTCCACGTGTCTATTATATATATTATTCTATTATTTTGACAATCTCCGTGCCACATTTTTTTTTCGGACTGTCTATTAGCTGAACTAACCCTATTGGTTGCCACAGCGTAACCGGGCTGTTTGGCGAGCTTCGGAAAGAACCTCTGCCTGAAGAAATTTTGAGCCCTAGGGCTCGAAGAAACTAAGGGAACGACTGCCTAAGGGCGCCTTCTTTGAGGCCGAACCTCGGCTTAGGCGACGTTTGGGATAACGGGGGTCGGACGTATTATAAAGTTGGAGGCCCTGGGTTCGATTCCAAACTCAAGTGTGGTCTGGTGAGAGGCTTCAGCCATGGCTAGCTACCATCCTACCAACTAAGACGTATCCCTAAGAGATTTAGCATTCCGACACGATGTCGCATAGAAAGCAATTAGGTTTACGGGTCTACCACACTCCTCTAACAGTTTATCTGGTTACCAACATTGAATGCGTCATCACTTACCACTAGGTGGGATTGCCGTAAAGGGCTAACCTTTAGTAAATAAAAAAAAAAGGGTAAAAAATAGTGTCTTACGATCGATGCCCCTAACCCGCTGTTAATACCACGTATGCTCTATTAATTAACTATAATTTATTATAGAATATAATATCTTTATTTGCAAGAATGGGGTACATTTCGGTCTTACAATTGTGTTTCCAAAACATTCAGCTAGTTCAATATGCAATAGATAAATAGTATAGTTAAAACGCGATCGATTTCATCTGCTAAACTATGAAAACGATTACAATCAGATTTCTCAGCTTAATTACCTTTCATCGCTCGCTCGATTTGATGATTTGATCTACTAAAAGTAGGAGCCCTTCTTGACACCAGTATCCTAACTTAGTTAATGATTATAAATGTCACTGTCCACTGCATAAGGTTCTTTATATGAATAATTACCACCTCAAATAATAAATTAGAAATGAAGGGAAATTAAGAAAGATTTCTCATTTTCATGTAGGATTAGCATTACCATGTACGTTTGAAAACACGGACACAGCCTGAATGAATTGATGCAGTTTTTTTTTATACACCACAAGTTGACTGCACTCTCACCAGATGGTAAGTAATGATGCAGTGTAAGATGGCAGCAGGCTAACCGGCTAGGGGTATGGTAAGCCCATACTCGTAATTGGTTTCTACGCGACATCGTGCCGGAACGCTAAATCGCTTGACGACACGTCTTTGCCGGTAAGGTGGTAACTAGCCACGGCCGAAGCCTTCATCCAGACCAGACTCGAGCCGGGAATCGAACTCAGGGCCCTTTTAAAGTCAGATATCTTTTAACGATATAAAATGTAATGGTCTTTACTGCTCGTAGCTTACGAAATTGTAAGTAGTTCAAAATTTTTAATAGTTAACCAAAAGTTATAAGAGTAGTTTTTTCAGTTGGATTAACACCAACTGAAAAAACTACTCTTATTGATGATTCCCCTTTATACATCAAATGGTAATTTTTTACGTGAAATTGTCAAGAACTTGATACAAATAAGAATGTTAAGAGGAATTAGAGCCCAAAACCCTAAAGTCGCCTTCGATTCTCTCTATAGTGCACAGTAATATTTTATGTTCCGATTAGCGTGAGATATCAGGACACGTCCTAGAAATGAAGAAGCGAGGCCGTCCTATCGAATGACATGATTTTTTTTATTTACTCACCTGGCTTTTAGATAACTGTCATGTTTTATTGCAGTACCGCTAAACGCAATTAGTAAGTTTCTTCTATAAAAGTGACAAGTATAAAAATTATATTACTTAAATAAACACAGTAAAGTTTTGAAACGTTGAATAGTTAACAGTAGTACGCTGTAGTAAGCTTTTTTTTACTATGATGGCTTATGGCTCTGAAACAAACTAATCTGGTAGAAAAAGATAGGGATTTGATTCTTAAAATTTTCATTTTAGGTGTTCACTTCTTTCTCTTCGGAGTTATGAACTAGGAGGGTTCCAAACGCGCCCAGGTCTATGACCACGAAAAAAAATATCCGGGTTTATAAAAACTCTAATAGACAATGAACTAGTAGCGTTGTTGGTATTCTCATTTCTTTTTTATTTATATTTCATTGTTTCTGTATTTCTTGTTTTATATGGTGTAAAATGAAGAAACGAACATTCTAATTATTAGGCCAACGAGGCTGTGTGACTACTACATCGTTTTAATGATAAAATTTATGACCGTAAAAAAACTATCGCTATAAAATTGCAAACATAAATCCGCTAGCAATTAATCTATATATCTTTAGCAAACATGATAGTGTCGTGATTATTTCGACCCTAATTGCTTTTAGCTCGTGGCAATCCTGACTAAGCAAATACAGGTAGCGAAAATCCAGTTTTTTTTGTTTTTGTTTTTATATCTATAAATGTAATTATTTAGCAATGAAGCAATTAAAGATGTCATTGCTATCGGATTGAATTATTGGGGTCAGCTGATTAATGCGCTAAAGATTGTTTTACTGTTAAAATGGTAAGTTGTAAATGGTACGAAGCAAGCGCGCAAAAATAAAGTTACTTTCAAAGAGTTGTAGTATTAAATAATGAATAGAAGCAGGCGTTACTTTGCGGAAATCCATGATAAACAATAAAAAGCAAGTATAATTTATATAAGTAAAGTCACTACTTATTACTTATCTCGCTTGTGAAGTCAACATCTCCTGAGGATGATCCGGTGTCGGGTCGAAACGTATGTAGAGGTTCTAGTGGAAGATTTTGTGTGGAATTATATTATACAAATCTCCCGGTTGTCGGCGGAATATAGCAAATTATACTTGGTGTTTATTGTTTAGTTGTAGTATTTGTTTATCCGTTCCTTAAAGAATATCATCAGCGTCATAATCAATTCATTGCCGGCTCACAACAGAGCACGGGTCTCCTCTCAATATGAGAATGGTTTGGCCATAGTCCACTCCGCTGGCAATGTACGGATTGGCAGACTTCACACGCTTAGGCTTACAGGTTTCCTCACGTTGTTTACATTCACCGTTGAAGCAAGTGATATTTTAGTTGCTTAAAAATGCATATAACTCCGAAAAGATAGTGTATGTGCCTGGTATCGAACCTCCGACCTCTGATTAGGAGGCGGAAGTCCTAACCACTAGGATCACAGCTTGATAAATATATCAGGACATTATAGCAACACCACAAATGGAAGCTGGTTCCACGATTCTTATTTGCATGGAGAGAACGTTCTAGTGAAAGGGACGATATAGGATTTTCAGCCACGCAGGTGTTTTTTTTTTCACTACAAGTTGGCCCTTGACGGCTATCACCTGGTGGTAAGTGATGATGCAGTCTAGGATAGTAGCGGGCTAACCTGTTAGGGGGGTATGGTAAACCCACACTCCTAATTGGTTTAGAGACACGTCTTTGTCGGTAGGGTTGTAACTAGCCACGGCCGCAGCTTCCCACCAGACCAGACTCGAGCCCGGAATCGAACCCAGGAACTCTGACTTTATAACACGACAGCGCAAGCACTGCGCCACGGAGGTCGTCAAATAGAGGAGGTGTTGTAGATGAAACACGTTTCAAACACTTACGGGTAGAATAGGGTTACTTCAGAACGCTCACCACGAGGAGTTGACTTCCCTACAATGTCCTAAACGCTAAATTTTCTATATTACTTAGTTGGTTCAACAAGACGAGTAATAACTCGAAATTAAAACCAATATATGTTATGATATAATTCGTGACATCGGTATTTTTTATTCTAATGAGCAATAACGTGGAGCGAAAACTAAATAAATTTATAGTGTGTGAATTAGTTACGTCGGTTTTACGGTTAATTTCATAGTTCACACTTCGGTTGCTTCGAATTATATAGTTGGTATGTAAGTGGCAAAAAAATATATAATCGTAACTATAAACTTAGATAACCCTATTTATTACAACGTACAGAATAAGGATTTACTTTGAGGAAGTCCATGATGTTAAAATTGTGGTACCTGTGTACCAATAGATATTTTCATCAATATGTGTACTTACTTTTGAAGTAAATCCTTATTCTGTCCGTTATAATAAATAAGGTAATCTAAGTTTATAGTTACGATTATATATTCTTTTGCCCACTTACATACCAACTATATAATTCATCAATACTTACTTTTGAAGTAAAATTTTAGCGTACCTTGGCAATTCAATTCCGTATCGTCACGCTTAATGGCATAACGAGCTGTCGTCATTAATATTTGACAATTTGCGCAGAGGAGGCTGCGCAAACAACTGCAAAATATTAGTAATAGTTCCACATTGGGGCGTTTCATGATAACCACTTATTATTGTAAGCGTAACATCTTAGAGAATGTTCAGAAAACTAACTCTCTGCACGTTTAGCTTCTGATACCGAAGCATCGCGAAATTACTACTATTGTAAATAAATCATACTGAGAAACGTACAGCGTAACTGATCCACACTGACGACCTCCGTGGCGCAGCGCGCGCGCTGTCGCATTATAAAGTTGGAGGTCCTGGGTTCGATTCCCGGCTCGAGTCTGGTCTGGTGGGAGGCTGCGGCCGTGGCTAGTTACCACCCTACCGACAAAGGCGTGTCGCCAAGCGATTTAGCGTTCCGGCACGATGTCGTGTAGACACCAATTAGGAGTATGGGTTTACTATACCCCTAACAGGTTAGCCCGCTACCATCTTAGACTGCATCATCACTTACCATCAGGTGAGATTGCCGTCAAGGGCTAACTTGTAGTGGATAAAAAAAAAAAAAAAACACTGATCTTGAAACCAAAAACGTAAGCGTATTTGGTTTCAAGATCAGTGTGGTGTTGTGTAAGAAAAAACATATAAACAAAATAAATAACGAAAATTTGTCTTCTTGTCACTGATTGTGGTCAAATTAAGCTTTATGTTCATTGATATTATAAATCAGTCTATAGCGTGACTTTCTCACGATTCCGAAGACAGATTTAACCAACTGATATAAACTTTATTGCCAGAGAGGAATTTGACGATAGTTCAATATAACACACGTGACAAATAACGAAGATATAACGAAACCTAATTAAATATGTATTTAGAATTTTATATTTGTGAATTTGTTAATCTTATCTTTACTATCTACCAGTATTTTAGTAATGTAACTACGAGGTAATTTTCGAAACTTTTCATTTTTATTTCTAGAATGTTTTCATTAATAGGGTCATTTATCTTTTGCAAGCTCAGAAACTCCGCTGTGATTTGCTAATGGCTGCAAAACTCCAGAGAGATTGTGTTCGGAAAATTTTGCCAAGCATTAAATTTATTATTTATAAATTAACTTTATCCCTTAGATCCCACTGGCCATTATAAATCGAATAAATTCGTATTTCTGATGAAGAAAGTAAACTCTGCTAACTGATACATTTGCGGTACAACGGATAATGTCCCCCCCATCTGAAGCTGTGATAGCCTAGTGTTTAGGACGTCAGCCTCCTAATCAGAGGTCGGGGGTTCGAACCCGGGCATGCACCTATAACTTTACGGAGTTATGTGCGTTTTTAAGAGATTAAAATATCACTTGCTTCAAAGGTAAAGGAAAACATCATGAGAAAACCTGCACGCCTGAGAGTTCTCCATAATGTTCTCAAAGGCGTGTGAAGTCTGACAAACCGCACATGGCCAGCGTGGTGGACTATGGCCAAATCCCTCTCATATTGAGAGGACACCCGTGCTAAGTAGTGAGCCGAGAATGGGTTGATCATGATGATGATGATGAATGATGTCCAGCACGTACTAGCGCAATGTAGCAGATACATCATCATCAGCAGATTTGACGTAGGCGCTTTTTCGAGCCTTCTCTGTCTACCGACAACAAAAGGTTGTCAATCTGTTGTTAAGATATTTCTGCAGAAGTTATGTCTGTCACATTCTTAATGGTCATAGTTTTCAAATTCAAATTCAAAATAATCTTTATTCAAATAGTCCTTAAAAAGGCACTTTTAACGCGTCAATAATTTACATAGTAGTTATTTCATGGTGATAACTATATTCGTAAGCTTAAAACTAAAGCTATGAGGGTTCCAAACGCGCCCCGGTCTAAGAAGTTTTTATTTTGGTTACCTAATTTTTATAATATTTTATTAGGAGGTGATGGGGCTGGCATGTCTGTTTCAAAAAAAATCCCAAAAAAAAAATTATGAAAAAAAAAGATCCCACGGGAACGCCAGTTTAATCATACCAGCGAAGCATTGCCGCGTTCAGTTCTATATTATTTTTTATGGTAAGATATCACGATACCTATTGTGAAGCAAAAACTGACACATAACATTCGCTTGGATATGAAATGAAACCGTTTTATATAAGAAGCGGGTAACGGATTGGCCGCGGCCATCGGTTTGGGATTATTTATGGTTTATGGCAGCTAGCCTTTGACCGCGAGGAGGCAGAATAAAAACGTGCTTAATGAAAGTTAATTAGATTTTAAATTGGTATAGGCGAACGGTATGACCCATGGGCCGTGACGGCCTTAATGTTTAACCTGCATGTTGATTTCCATGGGGTCGGCTTCAATTATTTTCAAGTGTAATTATTCACTGGTAACGATACTTCCGATATGCGTATTTCGTAGAAGAAATATCTTTTTACATATATCATTTTTTGACGACCGCCTTGGCGCATTATAAAGTTGGAGGTCCTACGTTCGACTCCCGACTCGAGTCTGGTCTGGTGGGAGCCTTCGACCGTGACTAGTTACCACCCTACCGACAAAGATGTGTCGCCAAGTGATTTAGCGTTCCTGCACGAGGTCGCGTAGAAACCAATTAGGAGTGTGGATTTATAATACCCCTAACAGGTTAGCCCGCTACCATCTTAGACTGCATCATCACTTACCATCAGGTGAGATGCCGTCAAGGCCTAAATTGTGGTGGATAAAAAAAAAAATTTGGGAAAGTTACGTTCAGAATTTTAGCATAGGATATGGTTTTACGTGTTACGTAATAAGAGCGTCATAAATATGACTTTACGTTGTGCGTAAACTATGTGTACCTTTTTATTCTATAAAACCATTTCTATATATAAAAGAAAGCCCTTGTTGAAATCCTACGTGATGCGATAAGATGGTAGCTGACTAACCTGTCAGGCATATAGCTGTGGAACCCCTAATCGGTTTCTTCATCGTCTTATTACTTGATTATAGCTATTGCAATAGTCTCTACAGTTCAATCCAGAAAATTTCAAGTAGTAATAAATTCCCCTGCAGATTAATTTGACCCGGCATTTCTCATTGTCAAGAAAGGACAGTGAAAGTAGGTCATCATATATCGTCTTAGGTGTTATTGAAAGAAAATTATATGAGAACGGAAGAAATACCTCCATTTTTAATCCTGTCACGCTAAGGATAATGTCTTAGAATTAGGTGTTAAGTCTGCGTCTTGCCCGTACTAGAGCGTTTGACTTGCAAAAGTTTAGTAAATAAAATAGTAGAAGCACTAGAATAACGTTTGCCATTTGTGGAAAAACTTACTAAAATGGCGTCAGCTCAGCACTGTGCTGGCTAGTTGCTTACAAAGCTGAAAGCCCGGTCCAAGTAACGCCACGGAATGAATTATTTAAAAGCGAAGATTCAAACAATAGAAAAAAAATAACACTAAAAGAATTTTTTAAGAGCAAAGATTCAAACAATAATAAAACAAAAAAAACGCTACAAACTTCAATCTATAATAATATTTTTAAATTCCTAATATATTGCATGACTATGCTGGAATATTATTCTAGATTAACATTTTTAAAGATTAAGTTAAGTTCTGTCTGCGACTCCGCCCGCGTTTACTTACTATTCGCTCGTAGTAGGGACTAGGGTAACATAATACTAAGTAGGTATCTACTCATTAGGTATGTTACTCTAGTCCCTTATCTTATCTCTTAACTTATCTCAGTTACAGGGACCAACCAATAGCAATAATAGGTACTAGGGTAACATACTTACTCAGTAGGTACCTACTTAGTATGTTACTTATATCTGTTGAATGGACCAATTTATTATTTTCAATCCAGTTGTAGCCGCGACTGTGTTCTGTTGAAATTTTGATGTAGGTATGTGTGAAAGGGACTGATAAGAAAATCCCCCGGAAACGGAGCGTAGTTCCTGGATAAAAAGCACTATGTCTGAGTAATATTTCATTCAGATCCGATCAGCGATTTAGTGACAACGTTTAAACTTTCGCATTGATAGCACCAGCAAGAAGGCAAATTCAAGTTCATATACGTTCTTATTCTATTTCTTTTAATAGTACCCATTGCCACCCATATCATAGAAGTTATGATAGCCTACTGGTTAGGACGTTAGCCTCCTAATCAGAGGTCGGGGTTTGGAACCCGGGCAAGCACCTTTAACTTTTCGGAGTTATGTGCTTTTTTAAGCGATTAAAATATCAATTGCTTCAACGGTGAAGAAAAACATCGTGAGGAAACCGACACGCCTGAGAGTTCTCCATATCCATAATGTTCTCAAAGGCGTCTGAAGTCTGAAGTGACAGGAGACCCGTGCTCTGTAGTCAGCCGATAATGGGTTGATCATGATGATGATGACGATTGCCACCCATGTGCCATTAACATCTGCAGACAGAACCAAAAGCACACCCGTGGCTTTGCCGGCTGAATCCTGCATCCTCCTAATCGCTTTCTACTAATATTGTTTTTTTTTTTTTACTAATATTGAGTTGGAAGTATTCCTTTGCATTCCTACTCGCAAAGGAAACCGAAGCTTGCCAATGGATCAGACTCAAGCCGGGAATCGAACCCAGGGCTTCCCACTCAGTACGGCTTTACTATGAAGCATCAACACAAGCATCGGTTGATCCACAATCCACAGACCCACATTCGCATTTTTAATATTACTAGATGATGACCACAATATGATCTCTAAAAACATCCAAAAATATTTGTGTCATATTGAACAGCGGTAATGAGGTGCCAGACCAACTAATATCTCATTTTAATTTGTTCAAAGCACGTTTCAATCATTACCATGCACTTTAACTTCTTCGTGATTAATGACTCCGTTTTTTATTGCGGAAAGAATTGAATCAGAACAAGTGGGCTACGGTTAAATAAGTAATTAGTCCCAGCTTAATATTATAATTGCGAAAGTGTGTTTGTTGGTTTGTCCATTTCACGTGAAACACATCAACCACTGACTTAATTTTTTGAATAAGTATATATGGTATATGAACCGGTTTTAATGACGTTTTTGGGAGCAGTGGCAACTTTTTTGGGATCTAAAATGCAAGTTTGGTTTATTACCAAGCTAAAAAAGCTTAACGGAGTTGGAAAGGAATCTTGCCAACTCCGTTACATAACTCCGAACATAACCCTTAAATTAACTTAATCATGTTTTAGTTCTCAACACGACAACTTTAAATTTTACAAAATATTAAAGGTACCTAACGGTCTGATCAAAACTCAATGAATTAACTGGCTATAATTAAAGATAGAAAATAATTATAGAAGTAAGATTTGAGGTGGTGGGAGATGTGAAAAAGAAGCTCGAACGCAGGTCTAATTCTGTTTACCATAACCTTAGTATTTCTATGCGACCATCATATATGTTACTATTCATGATCAACCCATTACCGACTCACTACAGAGCACGGGTTTCCTCTCAATATGAGAAGGTTTGGCCATAGTCCACTACGCTAGCCATGTGCGGATTGGCAGACCTCATACGCCTTTGAGAATATTATAGAGAACTCTCAGGCATGTAGGTTTCTTCAATATGTTTTCCTTCACCGTTGAAGCAAGTGATATTTTAATTGCTTAAAAACGCACATAATTCCGAAAAGTCCGGTAACTTGGGAGTCCGTTTCTACACAGGAAGGCAGAATTTGGGGTGATTATAACTCTTCTAACATGTGCTATGTTGAACTCAATGATATTACGTAAGAAATAAAATTATGTTATTTATTTATTACTTGAATCTAGCCAAGAGGTTATCTGTGATATTTATTAGTACTTAACTAACTGACCTAACTGTAATTATTGCACAAAAATACGCAAGAATCAAGCGGTAGTTAACGCAGAGGTCAAAAATCAATGAATGCAGTGACCATCCCATATTATATAGTTGAAAATATAAATCTTACCAAAACGCGAATTCATATTAAGCACCATTGCATAATTATCTACTTAATCAATTTTTATGTCAATTTGTTAAAAAACATTTTACTTAATCATCTGTGATTATATATTATCATCCTATCATTGTCGAAATCTGCTACACAGCCCTGGGTGGATTGGTGATTGTTTATGACATTCCGAATCAGTATACAATTTATTTTAGCCTAAATTAATATTTAAATCTTTGTTACTATTTAATTTAATTTTATTAATTGATTTCATCACTTTTATTTTAATTTTAAATTGACATTATTGTTTTTTTCGTTGTAAGATTTTTGTTGCACGCCTTTTAGGCAGAATGTGTTAGGCTACCCTTTAATCTTAAGATCTTGATATGAATGTACCACTTTCATGCAATAAACGAATTTGAATTTGAATTGGTGCTTGGTGAAGCAAACTCTTTTGTTTATAGTACCTATAAAGGATGTTTGTAAAGCCGAAAATCACACTCTTTTATACATTAATATCTAAGATTTTTTCGATATTCGGATCTGAGATATGATCATTCTCGTCGAAATGCATTTGCCTGGATAACTATTGTATCTCTGGGTAAAAGCTTGTGCCATTCAACTCACTCATGGTTCCCATAATCCTCACGTCTCTAGGTCTATAACAGGTCGGTTGCAGAAGACGTAGGTAACTTTTAGCCTCTATATTAGATCCCCATATTAGTCCTCTTAGGCCTTGAACCCTTCTTGCGTCCCACATCCTGCCCTCGGCTTTATTGACCGCGAATGCTTTTCACGGATCGTTAATATATACAATTGGTCATGAATGGGTCATTGAATATCATTATAGGTGTCGTATTCTACAAGTAAAATTACGTAAACACTTATTTGCAAGAATATTTGCAATAGTATTTGATGACCTCCGTGGCGCAGCGCGGGCGTTGTCAAATTAAATGAATCAATAAATTTACATTGTTTGAGGTTCTGGGTTTGATTCCCGGCTCGAGTCAGGTCGGTTGAGAGTCTTCGACAATGGCTAGTAACCACCCTACCGACGGAGACTTGTCGCCAAGCGGTTTAGCGTTCCGGCACGATATCGCGTGGAAACCAATTAGGAGCATGCGCTTACCATATCCCTAACAGGTCAGATTAAGGATATGGTGAAATTACCGAAACCACCGCTACCCGTTAACTTGTAGTGGATTAAAAAAATTATCTATGTTAATTATATATTAATTAAAAGTTTTTTAATAAATCAAATCAATTAATTATTACTTAGTTAATTTATCAAAATTCAAGGTCCAACGCTTTCAGTGCTCACAGGTGATTTTAACATTCAATTTGGAAACCAAGTTTAATAAAACAACGTTTAGTTATTCCTAAAAATTCACATCAAACCTGAGCCCAGTTTAACGCGTAAGCCGAATTGGACGCGTGACCGAAACGTTGGAACATAACCGACAAAATTCGAAAAAAAAATCTGACAAATTAAACCATACGTTTTAAGCTGTCATCAATTGATTTGCTCACACAATGGCATCTGTTAACAGGTAGTAAATTGATCACATTCGTACGGATGAAAAAGTTCATAGAGTTTATTTATGATAATAACGCTAATAAATATTATAAAACAATTTATTACAATGAGCCATCGAAGCCCATCAATTGACAGTGAATATTCTAATACAAAGGTAAAGGTTAACTTATAAGCCTTACGCCTATTAACACTTTATGGAAGGCCAAGGGTTATCGATACCACACGCACAGCAGGTCCCTCTCTCTCCGTCCCTCCCTCAGGTTGCACCTATACTTAATATTATAAGTAAAATAAATACGAAAGTGTGTCAGATTGTTTGTACTATTGTAACATACTTTCAACACAATACTGTGCCGATCCCGATCCTGATCTAATTATTAAAGGGAGGTGGGGGGCAGCCTGACGTACTCATCATCATCATCATCATGATCAACCCATTACCGGCTCACTACAGAGCACGGGTCTCCTCTCAATACGAGAAGGTTTTGGCCATAGTCCACCACGCTGGCCATGTGCGGATTGGCAGACTTCACACGCCTTTCAGAACATTATGGAGAACTCTCAGGCGCTCAGGTTTCTTCACGATGTTTTCCTTCACCGTTGAAGCAAGTGATATTTAAATTTTTTTAAAACGCACATAACTCCGAAAAGTTAGAGGTGCGTGCCCGGATTCGAACCGCCGACCTCTGATTAAGAGGCTGACGCCCTAACTTCACTCACGTACTCAAGAGATTGAAATTACTAATTTTGTAACTCACAGAGCATTGCTGAGCAGAAAATTAAATACTTTAAAATTTTGGACAGAGTTAGAAGTGGGAATCGAACCCAGTACCTCGTGACACATACCGTACCGTACCACCGTAAAACACTCCAGTTAGCGACAATGAAAAGTCAACAAACTTCGATTAATAATAACTTATTGATTAAAGACTATACGTACATAGGTATTTTACGCTTGTTTGATTTTAACAGATGGACAAGCAATAATTTTTACTCGGTTTAAAGGTGAAATAGATAAAATCTTAGTAGAAATTAGATAGATACATATCGATGCTGAGCATATGGTTGTAACTGGTTGGATGATATATCGAAGATGCCATGAATATTTAATACATATATTATATTACGAATTCGAAAGTAGCGTTTTCACTCGTGAATGGGCTATAGTTGTTTTTAATAACAACTTAACAACAGCCAATTTTATAATTCCTACATTTAACTAGGAAATGGCAATTAGTTTTTTTTAAATACTATTAAATCAAATTGATATTGTTGGTTAGGTTAAAGGAAATAATTATTGAGTTATAATTAACAAGATAACCATATTTGAATTTATAATCGCGTAAAAAGGTATTTATATACGTGCCCTTCCGTTAAGACGCCGGTCTCAGTGATTAGTCCAATATTTTTATTTTTCTATTCATTTATTTGTAATCAACAGCGCTTCAAACAAGGTCAAATAAGATTACAATTTATATAAAAGAAAATACCAAACAATATATGCAATCTTTGAAATTTAGCAACATAATAATATATTATGATATTACAAAAGTGTGTGTGTGTGTGTGTGTGTATTGGTGTGCGTGTGTGTGTGTGTATTTGCGTGTATGTGTGTGTGTGTGCGTCTGAGTGTGTATGGAACATGCAAGCAAGCATGGGTTGCAAGTTGGGTGTATGCGCTAAAACCCTATCTTCTGTGATAGAGGAGGCCTGTATCAACCAGTGGGACGTTTATAGGCTGATAGTGATGATAAAACGAAGTAAAACTAGGGCGATGATCAAAATGATTTATGACGGCCATTAAATACGCAATTCGGGCGAGAGATTAATTTTATTCAAATTCGACATGCTGATTCAAATTAACTAGATTTTTTTCCAAATTAATCTGATTATTGTAAAAACTTTCTTCCAACAATATCACTAAATTTATAGCACTGTCCTCGTGGCGTCCATTGTTTTTGCTATTTTGCGTGGACCCACCACCGGCCACCGGCGGGATCCAAAATATGGCGGCACGACATTATGACAAAAATAAAGTATTCTAGTCAAGTTTTATACCCCTTTGTACTAATATACTATACAAATTAATAACATTTTTAACCTTACAAAAACAGGTAAAATAATCGTATAATTATGTCTTAAATAATAAATACATCATAATGTATAATATTATATACCTATATAGCTTCTTAGAATCGCGGCGTTCATCCCTAAATTGGATATAACATAGTAAAGCGAGTCGTTATGAACCTGTTTTTAAGTAGGAATACCTAATTGTTTTTAAAACCTAGATTAACGAATAAATATTATTGTTTCAGATTTTGGTTCGACGTACCAGTTATACACATTACGAAGAAATTTCATTATTTGATACAAAAATGTCTAAAAGAATAAAAAAATATATTTAAGGGGAAAAATCCAAGCTTCATCTAAAATGTTTGCAACTCAAAAAGAAAATGACGACGGCGGGTTAACAGCGACAATATAACGTGAAAAAGCACTGTCTACGTAGTACACGAGCTTCACTAAAGATGGCGCTAGTAGTACTTATATCGATGGTAGCATTTGCAAGTGGTTCTAAAGCTAGTGGAGAGATGGCGCTGGCGAATATAACGAGATTTACTAGTGGCGATTTATTTTCTATAGTTGGTAAGTTAATGTATACTTAATTAATTTAAACTGTAAATATATTTTGATTTTAAAAATATCCCGAAAATCATTTATTGTCCCAGGCTTCCGTGATTGTTGGACGACCTGCCTTTTATAGAGTTATAAAATGAAACCTGCACGCACTAAAACTTTCCTCAATTACCTGTGGACCGGACTTATGGAGAACGGTCTTAGGCAGACGTTCCCTTAATTTCTTCGAGCTCTAGGGCTTAAAATTTCTTCTGGCAGAGCTTCTTTCCGAAGCTCGCCCGGTTACGCTGTGGTAACCAATAGGGTTAGCAGAGCTAATAGACAGTCCGAAAAAAAAAATTGTATAATGGGATGCATGTTTGCATATTCATCGTGTTAACGCAGTGCATAGGAGGGCGCTGTAATGGTGTGTGGTTAATGGTCTTTTAAGTGGGAGGTCCCGGATTCGATCTCCGGCCGTAAGAGTTTGGAAATTTATAAATTTTGAATGTATTTGGTCCGGTCTGGTGGGAGACTTCGGCCATGGCTAGTTACCACCTAAGATTTCATTATCACTTACCATCAAATGAGATTTCCTTCAATCGCTAACTGTACTGGATAAAAAAATTAAATGCGTTAGATAACTGCAAATGAGTTTTTTAAGTAATTTTGTGCTGAGTACCTACCTATAAACGCGAAAGTTTGTTTGTGTGAATGTATGGATTGCTACTCTTTGACGCAAAACTACTGAATCGATTTGATTAAAATTTGGAATAGGTATAGATTATAATCTGAATTAACATATAGGCTACTTTTTAACTCAACGTAGTCGAAGCCCTGGCCTAGGCTATTTACATTGTTATAACAGCTAGTTTACTATATTGTTCCTTTTGCAGGGACTGATTGTGGCCTAACTCGGTGCATGGAGGTGTCCCACGGAACTGCCCTGGCCGCAATGGGTAGCGGAGTTGGATGCGGCTGTCAGTGTAGGAAGGAAACCCCCGCCTTCAGAGAGGATCGCAGGATTTGCGTGAATAATATCGACGGTTTGTTTCTATAACTGGTATAAACAAATATTGTCGACCTCCGCGCTGACGCATTATAAAGTTGGATGTCCAGAGGTTCTCATAGTTTGACATATTTAGTATAAAATCATAAAAATATCAATAGCTTCAGCGGATAATATCGTCAGGAAACCTTCACGCCTAAGAGTTCTCCATAATGTTCTCAAAGGCGTGTGAAGTCTCCGAATCCGCAGATGGCCATGACCTTGGCCAAACCCTTCTCATATTGAGAGGAGACCTTGTAGTGAGCCGGCAATATTTCACCAAAATAAAACCAGCCGAATTTATTAATATCTTATATTTTAGAAACCAAAACTAAAAATATACCGTACCAATGCTTTGCCTATAAATTCATTCAGTGTTGAAACCCTCCAGTAAATTTTTAACGTGCCTATAAAATTTTCGGTGTCTTTACCTTATGGTTAATGCATACCAGGCGATAATCTGTCGTGATACCATTGAAAATGCTCTTTTTCAACGCCTCAGTTGACAACCCTAATATAAAATAAGGCCTAGACAAATTATCTCTAAATTATCTATGCAAATAATCATTACCACGTCTTAATACTAAATAGCTTGTACAGTATACAGCGTGTTCAAAATACAGAATGAATTGGGTTCAAAATTCGTGACCCCTTCATTGTGATGTCAACCTCGTCCCGAATGTAACATATAATTATTATTCTAGCTCATGTTTTATTAATAGCCCACAATTGCAAGAGCACTTTCGACTTTCCTACGTCTTGACTCTTGAACGAGACGCTCAAAGAATCGCTGAAACGCTTTGAAAAAACCATTGAAAATGCTCTTCTTCAACGCCTCAGTTGACAACCCTAATGTGAAATAAGGCCTAGACAAATTATCTCTAAATAACCTATGCAAATAATCATTACCACGTCTTAATACTCGATAGCTTGTACAGTATACAGCGTGTTCAAAATACAGAATGAATTGAGTTCAAAATTCGTGACCCCTTCATTGTGATGTCAACCTCGTCCCAAATGTAACGTATAATTATTATTCTAGCTCATGTTTTATTAATAGCCCACTTGCACGAGCACTTTCGACTTTCCTACGTCTTGACTCTTGAACGAGACGCTCAAAGAATCGCTGAAACGCTTGTCGCATTTTAATTTTATGCAGAATTTGTCTAGAAAGTGGAGATCTGTGACGTAATTTAATTAAAATATTACTTGCTACTGTATTATTTTAAATCTAATATTTATTTTGTTTTATATGGCGTATGCAAAAATAATGTGAGTGTTAAAAAAATACTACGGCATTTTTAGTTAAGAGATAATGTATTGGCAGCAATATTTCTGTTTTTTCGAATTTATAGGCAATTGTTTGATATTCAAGCAATTTCTGTTGTGAACAAATCTCTGTCATGAAGTTTAGAGGTAAAGTTGTTTTGTAACTATGAACTGATACTCTCTATAATTTAATATAGAGAGTGTCCATAGATAAACTAGTATTTTTTTATACACCACAAGTTAGCCCTTGACAGCAACTCACCTGGTGGTAAGTGATGATGCGGTCTAAGATGGTAACGGACTAACCTGTTAGGGGTATGGTAAACCCACTCTCTTAATTGGTTTCTACACGACATCGTGCCGGAACGCTAAATCGCTTGACACGTCTTTGTCGGTAGGGTGGTAACTAGCCACGGCCGAAGCCTCCCACCAGACCAAAATGTGGCCTTGCATCAACTATAGACATTACATAGATCATTTCACGACGAGTTGACGAAGCATCTTTGGACACATAAATATTATTTTATCATAATAAATCATTTCATTTCATTTCAATTATGTAGTTTCGTATCATTTCACGCTATTTATAATTTTACAGAATGTCCGATGGCGAGTTTCGGTAGGGGGGCGACGAAGCCGCAAATACCTTTCGTCTTTCTACCTCTGAAAGGGCAGATCATTTACCCTTCTAAGGAAATTATTTTCACTGGTATGTAATCCAAATATTACATTTTAATACAGATTTTTCGTTTTTTTTTTCATTCTTTTTAGTAATAATACGTAATTTTAGCTTTTAAATTAATTAATCTATAGTTATCACCGCACAAAAATGCAATAATTAGCTATAATTAATATGTATTTCTACCATACAAAGACAGTGGCAATGGGCGGGGCACATAGCTCGGAGAACCGATGGACGTTGGGGTCCCAAGGTGCTGGAATGGCGACCCCGCACCGGTAAACGTAGCGTTGGTCGACCCCCAACAAGGTGGACAGACGACATCAAACGAGTCGCAGGGAGCCGCTGGATACAAGCGGCCCAAGACCGTGGCCGTTGGAACTCCTTACAAAAGACCTATGTCCAGCAGTGGACGTCTATCGGTTGAAGTGATGATGATGATGAATATGTATTTTCATAAGTGCCTGTGATAGGCTATGAATAAATACTTTTTGCTTTGATTTTTTTCCCTCTTTCTCTCTTTTAGACGTAGAAGATGCAATCTGCGCGGTAACCAGCGCACAGTACCTGTCCCCCTCAGGCTGGGTCACTCTCAGAGATCTCGTTGATAACGATGTCCCGTTCGGACTTTATCGCGACGAAGGCAACACTTATTTGCAGGTAAGATTAGGAACTAAGCTTTAGTATCTATATCATTTAACAATTATAAATTAATATTAAATATATAATGAAGTGGTGATAGCCTAGTGGTTGGGGCGTCAGCCTCCTAATCAGAGGTCGGCGGTTCGAATTCGAATCGACCTCTAACTTTTCGGAGTTATGTGCGTTTAAAAAAAATTAAAATATCACTTGCTTCAACGGTGAAGGAAAACATCGTGAGGAAACCTGCACGCCTGAGAGTTCTCCATAATGTTCTCAAAGGCGTGTGAAGTCTGCCAATCCGCACATGGCCAGCGTGGTGGACTATGGCCAAACCCTTCTCATATTGAGAGGAGACCTGTGCTCTGTAGTGAGCCGGTAATGGGTTGATAATTTTGTATTCAATAGCATTTCACCCACAACTTTAACTCTAAATAAATAGTGGTTAGGATGTCCGCCTCCTTATCAGAGGTCGGGAGATCGATCCCGGGCACGCACCTGATAACTTTTCGGAGTTATGTGCGTTTTTAAGCAATTAAAATATCACATGCTACAACGTTTAAAGAAAACATCGTGAGGAAATCTGCTGCTTGAGAGTTTTCCATAATGTTCTCAACGACCTCACCAGACCAGACACGAGCCGGGAATCGAATCCAGGACCTCTAACTTTATAACGCGACAGCGAATATTTCTCTCTCCAATTGATCTCCTTTTCGGCAAAATTATATGTAACAACATATCCATTTTATCATACATTTTATATAATATTCAATTATG
This sequence comes from Lasiommata megera, assembly GCA_928268935.1. Taxonomy (NCBI): domain Eukaryota; kingdom Metazoa; phylum Arthropoda; class Insecta; order Lepidoptera; family Nymphalidae; genus Lasiommata; species Lasiommata megera. Next base: position 11,671,515 of record OV743326.1, read on the forward strand.
CAAATGCTTCGCCACCCAGACTTTTATAAACGCACATTACGCTTATATGGATTGTTTTTAATATTAGGGTGGAATTCTTATCAAAATAAGGCACTTATCTTCACATATTTATTGATCATATTATCAAGGGAATAGGTAATTAAGGTGTATCTGTTATTATTGAGGCTTATGACGCGAAGGTTGAGGTAGAATTATAAAAAAGAGACCAGGACCTCATAAACGTGGCTACAAGTATCTTGATATGTTCTGGAAGCGACTAATAATAAAAAAGAACTCGAGTTGTTAAGCGTTTTAGAGTTCACGTTACGTCTTGTCCAACTTCCCGTACCTGTGGTCGTAACTTTGCCCATAGGCTCAAAGGTTGAGCTCTATATAACGGACTTTGATTTTATTAAGGAAGCTAGCTTTATTGATGTCGCGCCAAGGCCGAGATTTATGAAGGGATCTTAGCTCTCTCCTTAGCTTCTCTGACCTAAGATACAAAATATAAAAACATACAAAAATTTAAATATCACTTGCTTCGACGGTGAAGGAAAACATCATGAGGAAACCTGCACGCCTGAGAGTTCTCCATAATGTTTTCAAAGGCGTGTGAAGTCTGCCAATCCGCACATGGCCAGCGTGGTCGACTATGGCCAAACCCTTCTCATATTGAGAGGAAACCAGTGCTCTGTAGTGAGCCGGTAGTGGGTTGATCATATAAAGCGAGACTTGATTTAACTTTGGATGAGGAAATTCAAAGCTAATAAATTAGCGTTATTACTAGAGAACTGTATATCAATATATGTGTACAACATACTAATTATTACACCCCAGTGGTTAAAAAATCTAAGGAAAGTATTTTGGTTATGTCACCAAAATCATTTTATTTCACTCTTCAAGTACATTCCATATTTATAGGCAAAAAGCATGACAGGGCATTGTCAATATTGAGAAGTTAATTTTAACATTTTACAAGAAGATAACTTAAAGCAATTATAATATTTACTCTAAATAAGTTATTCTGTGTTGAACATTAAAAAAAACGTTCAGGTATACTTCATAATAAAAAATTATACATAACATAATAATGCTCATAAGTTGAGATATCAATATAGCCCATATGACATATTTTAGTGCGAATTAATATATATTTTATAATAATGATTTTCTAGCTATGTTTCTTCATTGTGTACGTTTGCAAAAAAAAAGTTCGTTTGCGGTAAAATACGTCTAGTGGCTTTATATCCGCAACCAGCTATGTAAATCCATAAGGTAGTTTTTGTTTTCGTCAAAGTCGTAAAACGTTTATTGGTGATCGGCAGCGGACGTTACTGTTCACCTGACGTGGAAACTTCGTTCAGTAATGATTTCTGCAGTTGAAATCTTAACGGTGGCCGTTTTGGCCGCACGCATTCTTCCAAAGAATTCGTGTTATCACACATTTAACTTAAGTAATTTAATTATTCAACTTTTTTTTTTGTTTGGGACTGGCTATTAGCTGTGCTAACCTTATTGGTTGTGACAGCGTAACCGGGCTGTTTGGCGAGCTTTGGAAAGAAGCTCTGCCAGAAGAAATTTTGAGCCCTAGGGCTCGAAGAAACTAAGGGAACGTCTGCCTAAGGGCGCCTCCTGTGGGGCCGAACCTCGGCTTAGGTGACGTTTGGGATAACGGGGGGGTCTGACGGTGAGTGGTCCGTATGGCTCCGAGGCAGTGAATGGAGTCCACGTCCGGATGACGTAAGATAGCGGGGTCATCGTCTTCGCCTGCGAAGACGGTGTGTAGCGTATGATTGTGTGGTAGGTGGTACGAGTATGTTGTCAGTAGTTATCTGAACGTTACGGTCGTGAAGAATATGTTTAGGTCCCCTCTTTTGGAGAGGAGCGCTTAGGTCGGAGGTCGAACACTATTTAGTATTTAGCCAATGTTCTACTTTGAAGTTACTATATATGCATATTGCGAATGTGAAGCTATAAGCTATGCTGTAATATGAAGCTGTGATAGCCTAGTGGTTAGGACGTCCACCTCCTAATCAGAGGTAGGGGATTCGATACCGAGCATGCACCTCTAACATTTCGGAGTTATGTGCGGTTTTAAGCAATTAAAATATCACTTGCTTTAACGGTGAAGGAAAACATCGTGAGGAAACCTGCATGCCTAAGAGTTCTAACATAATGTTTTCAAAGGCGTGTGAAGTCTGCCAATCCGCACATGGCAGCGTGGTGGACTATGGCCGAACCCTTCTCATATTGAGAGGAGACCCGTGCTCTGTAGTGAGCCGGTAATGGGTTGATCGTGATGATGATGATGAAGCACACACTTCTAAAGGTATCGACACATAACAATTGGTTGTTTTGATCTTTACCTTTATCGTCAGTCTTGGAAGGCTTTATTGTGGATAGCTTAGCCCCTCCTCACGCATCTCTCTCATCAGTAAAATCTCTTTAGTTTCCAGAAATTAATTATATTAAGAGTATTATATAGATCAAAGTGTTTTATATAGTTTGTTGTAAAAAGGTTTGGCTGAAGTATATAACCCGATAAGAAATTTAACTCTATCTGATTTTTTTATCCACTACAAGTTAGCCCTTGACTGCAATCTCACCTGATGGTAAGCGATGATGCACTCTAAGAAAGAAGCGGGCTAACCTGCTAGAGGCATTGTGCCGGAACGCAAAATCGCTTGGCGACACGTCTTTGTCGGTAGGGTGGTAACTAGCCACGGCCGAAGCCTCCCACCAGACCAGACTTGAGCCGGGAATCGAACCCAGGACCTCCAACTTTAAAATGCAACAGCGCGCGCGCTGCGCCACGGAGGTCATAAATGGAATATGAGAAGCTTCTTGAATGATTCCGGATTCCAGGATCTCGAATTGAAGTACATTAACTACGACCCATATTATTACAAAGTGGCGCCGCCTTATCAAAGTATTTAAACTTATCAGTCGCGCTTATTAAAATCGTTATCTTAAATATTTTATAATGCTCGAAAACAATAAACTACGGAAAGGAGTTAATCCCGCTGCGTTAAGCAGTTAAAAGACACTTAAACCGATCGTGGCTTATTAAGAGAACATTTTTAAGCAATAAATTATTTTATTACCATTAAGTACAATATAATTAAAAAATGAATGCATCGGTAAAAATTCAACACAACAAATATTATAATAATAAAAAAAAAACTTTATTGAGACGACTAGGTCCTATTTTTGTTAGTACAGCTTAAAAACTATGTTAGTATACACTTTTAACAAATGAAATTAAATCAAATAAAATTAAAATTAGTTTAATTAAATTCAATTAAAGCTTAGTTCACCGCACCTACATAAAACGCTGTAGAAATAAACAACAACAAAATAGAAAAGTCGAGTGATATACGAAATTTCAGACTACGGTAATGTTTGTTATTCGTAATCGATTGATATTACTTTTTATTTGTACAAGAGATTCATATTATTCAAATGAGAGTCAATATTTCAAAAACGCTGTGTGTTTGAAATATAGGCATCCTGAGTGAAATACCTTTAAAAATATCAAACCATCGGTACTTTGGTAGATATCACTAATTTAAATGACCTTTAACAAAATAACTGTGCTACTTACAAAGTATTTTCCTATTGGCGTAATCCCATCATCATCATTTAGGCCTTTTCGTCTATTCTAGACGGTTTAAACATTGTCTCGAAGGCATTTTCTCCGGTGACTGTGGAGACCAATCCGTGAACGACAGTTACGTCCGCAATTACTACAGCAAAACCCAACGACCATAGACGCCGCCGCTGCAACGCCTTCTCACTCTCTTTGCGCTAACACTTTAAACCAAGCATCGTCGTGCACTCTACACCCCTCACCCACGCCATTCTTCCAGCCTTTAGCAGGGAGTTCTTAAATCCTCAGTCTGGTGACCAGCGGCTCCCTAAAACTCGTTTGACATCGTCTTTCCATCTCGTCCGGGATGCGTTACCAACGTTGCTTTAGCCGGTGCAGGTTCGTTTTTCTAGCATACTGGGACCCCCCAACTTTCATCGATTCTCCTAGCTATATGCACACATTCACACTATACGAGTTGCTTTTATAAGAGGCAAAAATATATTTTTTAACTAGGAGGTAATGTCATTCACATTTTACATAATTAATTAGTGAGTCGTAAGTTCCTTAATTTAGAACGTATGGGGCCCTGAGAGATGCACAAAGTGCAATTTCTACTCAAATATGCTAAATCAAAACCACTATCAAAAAGACTTCATTACGCTCGATCTTTTAATATTTTTTTAAGTCTTAGTTTCTAAAAAAAGCTCGTATCTTGGAGATAAGTTCACCCGATTTATAATATTTGTATCCTCTTTACCTAATAATATTATTATTTAAAACAAATTAAATATAATCTTTATAAATGGAACTCCGTGTACTATCGATATCGACTTTAAAAAAATATATATGTGAATAGCTACAATTTAGATATATTATATGTGTCTTTACCAAATATGAGAAGTATTTGGCCATAGTCAACAATCACCACACTGGCCATGTCACCGTCTTCGCCGGCGAAGACGAGGTCCCCGCTATCTTAGGAGACGTACGGGCCACTCACCGCCCGACCCTCCCCGTTATCCCAAATATCGCCTAAGCCGAGGTTCGGCCTCAAAGGAGGCGCTCTTAGGCAGTCGTTCCCTTAGTTTCTTCGAGCCCTAGGGCTCAAAATTTCTTTTGGCAGAGCTTCTTTCCGAAGCTCGCCAAACAGCCCGGTTACGCTGTGGCAACCAATAGGGTTAGCACAGCTAATAGACAGTCCTAAAAAAAATGGCCATGTGCGGATTGGTAGACTTCACACTCTTTTGAGAACATTATGGAGAACTGCAGATTTCCGATTTCACGATGTTTTTAATTCACCGAAGCAAGTGATATTGTAATTGCTTAAAACGCACCTAACTCCGTAAAATTAGAGGTACGTGTCCTGGATTGACCTCTGATGAGGCGGATGTCCTAACCACTAAGCTATCACAGCATGTGTCTATTGCTCACTTAATTTTATTGATATTATATGTTACGCGAGTAAAGAATGCCACACGTCGGAGCTAGCCAAACTGGAAGCAAAATCCCCCAGAACTGATAATATTATGCATCTTTAATTATTGCAATCAGGTTTTCTCTCTTTTACGGCTTGTTAGTATGCGGGAATGTAAAAATTTTAAGTTGTGAAATTTTCTGTTATTAATATGATTTTGATTAATATAAATTTATGGCAGATTATTATAAATTAATGTCCGCTTAAATGTTGGGGTAACCGTAATTTGGCACATTTGAGCCTTGAAGAACCATGTTATTTCAAGGCTTGTTTATAAGCTGCACAGTTGTCGTTTAAACGTTTTTACCCCTTTTAACACTTGCACACTTGCACACACACACACACACATACAATTACATATGCACACACATGTGTAACACACACTAATTTTAGTAACAGTTACCCATTTACTCATATTTTATCCTATTATTGTTAAAGTTTATTTGTTGTTTACCGTGCCAATTTAACTTAGTTACATTTAAAAATTTTTACCTGTATAAGTATGAACATATTTTTTAAATATTGTGTAATCTGTTTAGCCTTATTTTATAACTTTCTTAATTGTATGATGATGATGATGATGATGTAACGATGTAACGATGTTGATTACTTTCAAACAAATAAATAAAAATATATACTTATCATATCCTACTAGTTCCATATTTACGAAGTTCGATACATGATATAGTAAATTGTGTACTCGGAGCTTACTAATTACCTAAAACTATACGGAGAGTAGAATCTAAACGGTGAAAATAATAAATTAACTATGCGTTAAAAAAAGAAAACATGTGTGTAACCAGTATTATGTCGTCCTGTCATGCCTTGCCAATATGACGTGTTCCATCACAACTAAGAGAAATCTGCAGAGAAAGGTATAAGATATAGATAAATATGCAAATGTCAAGCATAGGTAATTTTGCATCTGTGACAGTGTTGGTATATCAATCGATTGCTTTAAATGCAAGATTGTTTTTTGACGATCTCCGTGGCGCAGTGCGTGCGCTGTCGCATTATAAAGTTGGAGGTCCTGGGTTCGATTCCCAGCTCGAGTCTGGTCTGGTGCTCCGGCCGTGGCTAGTTACCACCCTACCGACAAAGACGTGTCGCCAAGAGATTTAGCGTTCCGGCACAATGTCGCGTAGAAACCAATTAGGAGTATGGGTTTACAATACCCCTAAGAAGTTAGCCCGCTACCATCTTAGACTGCATCATCACTTACCATCAGGTGAGATTGCCGTCAAGGGCTAACATGTAGAGGAAAAAAAACTAAAACTCTTAAATTTGGAAATCCGATACAGAGTTCCTTGGTGAAACTCTGAATGCGTTTAAAATCAGGCACTCTATTTACCGAGTTATTGACTGCTCACCCATAACTATCGGTTTATTCTTTTACGCTACTAGGCCATACAACTGACGATTATTACGTAAAGGTTTTTTCGATAAGGAATAAAGAATATTATAACGTTATATCTATCAATCGTATTAAGGAATGTATGGGTATATGACCGAAGGGTAAATTTCCGGGTATCCTCTCATCTTTTGTTATAATAAATTCAAAATTCAAATTCAAATAATCTTTATTCAAATAGTCCTTTAAAAAGCGCTTTTGACGCTTCAATAATTTACATAGTAGTGATTTGATGGTGATAACAACATTCGTTAACTTAAAACTAAAGCTATGAGGGTTCCAAACGCGCCCCGGTCTAAGAAGAAGCCCACAACAAACTTAGCCAGGTAAAGCCAGTTGTTCTTTTTGATATCACCATCTCACATGCCACTTAAAATTATATTAAGAGCTATCTTATTAGAGCAATATTTCACACCCATGCTTGTTTATAATTTACGTAATCCTTTACACTATAGTAGGACTTTTCTACATACAATAACTGATTTAAACTCTACTTGAAGTCTACTTACCGATCAAACGACATTGATGTATATTTTGACGACCTCCGTGGCGTATTGTAAGTGGGAGGTTCTGGGTTCGATTCCCGGCTCAAGTCTGGTCTGCGCTGACGCACAGAGGTCGTTACAAAGTGCAGAAAAATTAAAAGCAGAATCGTGAACTGTTGAGTTATTGCATATATCTTCAGTCGGAAGTCGAGGTGTCAGCTTTGTAAAGCGAGCCGCAGATTTAGGCGTAGATAACCACGGAGGCGTGAACCGAGCAATTTGTTCAATATTTCCAAATATTCAGCGGTTACTTTGAACAAGATGATGCGGTGCGTTGATAGCCTCGTGAATTTGGGGTCCCGTATTTTGGTTTCGAGTAAGTTTGTTGTCCCCGGCTAAGTTTGTTGTGGGCTTCTTCTTAGACCGGGGCGCGTTTGGAACCCTCATAGCTTTAGTTTTAAGTTTACGAATATAGTTATCACCATGAAATAACTACTATGTAAATTATTGACGCGTCAAAAGTGCCTTTTTAAGGACTATTTGAATAAAGATTATTTTGAATTTGAATTTGAATTTGAGTAACTAAGGATCTAAGAAAGATACCACGGTAAACTTATTTGCAAATTGCAACTGCTTTCTTCTTCTGCATCGTCATCATTACTGAGGGTCGCGATCCTTAGCATGGATCACCTTCTTTCGTACGATTTTCCTCCAGATGGTTCTGTTTCCGGCATTATGTAGTGCGGTGTGGAATGATGTACCTAATACTCGTACTATGCAGTCTGCCGATCCGCATATGGCCAGCGTGGTGGACTATGGCCCAACCCTTCTCATATTGAGAGGAGACCCGTGCTCTGTAGTGAGCCGGTAATGGGTTGATCATGATGATGATGATGATGATGATACTATGCAACTGCTACTGATGCTTAAATGAAAAGAAAAATAATTTATGCGGTTTTCATAATGTTACATGACGTAAATATACTTTGGAAAACTGATATATTGATCACCAAACAAGTAGCTATTGACCACCTCCAAGGCGCTGTGCTTGTCCTGTCGTGTTGTAAGTTGGAAGTAAGTTGCGACGACCTCGCTGTTGCACTGTCGCATTATAAATTTGGAGATTCTGGTGGGAGGCTCGAGTTTGGCCGTGGCTAGTTACCACCCTACCGACAAAGACGTGTCGCCAAGCTATTAAGCGTTACGGCACGATTTCGCGTATAAACCAATTAGGAGTGTGGGTTTACCATACCCAGAACAGGTTAGCCTGCTACCATCTTAGACTGCATCATCACTTACTATCAGGTGAGATAGCCGTCAAGGGCTAATTTGTAGTGTAAAAAAAAGGTCAAATTATGAGGTTCAATTCCCGGTTTTAGTCTGGTTTGGTAGGAGGCTTCAAAGACGTGTCGCCAAGCGATTAAGTTAAAAAAAAAAAATTCCAGCCGCTCACCTGATGTTAAGTGGTTATCACAGCTCATTGATAAGGCATGTAGCATTGCCCCTGTTTGTCCTTCCTTTGAACAAAACAGTTTTAGGAACTCTTGATTAGGTTATATTAGGATAGATTCTGACGAAATGCGAATCGGAACTTACATTTTAAGTTCAAACTCCCACTTAACCAAATTCTAATTTAACGAAACTTTCAAGAATTTGACCATAACCAAAATGCAAATTAATCTTGTGTCGGCGGATCCAGAGCTGTGAGATTCTTTATATTCCAGAAATTCCGAACATATCGTTACTTTTGATAAATGCTTTAAAATTATATTCCTAAAATATTCATCCAGCGTTCATAATAATTCTGTTATAAATAGCATTTCAAACTATATTTATTAAGAATATAAATATCAATGAAGCAAAACCATTACACATTCTTTTGAAATTGCTAGCAGAATAAATTATATAATCACGACATTTGTCATTTGCTCCTGCCCCTGTTTCCAAATTTCTGAATTCACAGCTTTAAGCAACTAGATATTAGTATTAGTTATTAGTATCAGTATTAGTATTAGTATTAGTAGATATTAGTATCAGTATTAGTATTAGTATTAGTATAATATTAGTATTAGTATTAGTTTTAGTATTGGCATTAATATTTAATGATGTATGATCTCGCTTTTTCTTTTTTTTTTGATCTCTTGTGTAATTAAGGCAAGTTAGGTTATGTGTATGTAAAAGATCGCGTCCGTGATTGTACCAATATTCAAGTACCTGAAAACCGGTGGCTTGATGCAGCTGATGCTGAGTGGGTTGCCTTTATCATCTGTGTGTCAAATTATGTACTTACGCGTGCAAAACTGTATGGCTGAATCAAAAACTTTTTCTTTCTTTCTTAATTAGCCAATTATTTCCCAAGATCTTTTCGATTCTTATTTCAAACCTACGATAAATTGATTACATGATGAAGTCTTTCCAGACTCCCTATCATGTTTGAAACCGTCATAGTTATAGTTTCAAATATAACAGATAGTATACTTTTCTTGTTTTTTTTTTGACAGGATTTAAACTTTTTGATTTTTACAGTGGCGTGGTTCCCCTAGCCTTCACACGCGTCTCGAAGGGCGCCTTGTGGCGGTACACGTTTTGTGTTCAGCACCCAAACCGGCACACCTCGCAGCCTCGTGCGCCGCTTTCCGTATTGCCGGAATTACTCGCCAAACTTTACTAGGTGAAAGAACTATTACATAAAAATAAAGCTAAAGTAGACACTGTTGCAGCGCTATTTTAGCCGGATGAATCCATATTTTTCTGGTTTTTTAAAGACAAAGCCTTTTTTAATCAATTTCTAAATGAGACTAATATGCCCATAAAATTATCTGAAGAGATGCACTCAGTTGATTAATCTTTATTACCACTAAACAAGACGGAATTATAAATACAAAAATCATTTCAGATGTTAGATCAATACCATTTCATGCTGGAGAAACGGTCACAACTGAGCCAGCCGCTCAAAGTCAAGGCCTAAGCGTTCTGGAATCGCTCGCGATTGGTGTCTGCGTCTTGATGATTGTCTTCGTCTACGCAGCTGGCATTATCTTCTATATTCACTATAAACAAAAACAGAGAAGAAAAACAAAAGACCCAGAGTTGAATCATTCTCACACCAGTTCAACAGATAATGCATCTATCATCGATTCACACCTAAGCATGGATAGTATGGTAAGAACTATAAAAGCCTCTTGTGTGGAAGTAAAACTTAAAAATAAACCCTATATAGCTCAAAAGTTGTAGACGAAATAAGAATTGTTTGTTTCAGAGAATGACAACAAATCCATTAATGTCTCTGGAAAATGCAAGAAGTGATTACATAAATGATGCCGGCTTATCTGATGTCAGTGAGCATACAGAAGATACTTTTGATTCCTCATCTGTCAATACACAACCGGTAATTTTATACGCCTCTGATTAACTAAATGTTTGCCATCAATCTAGAAAAGTAGCATTATTAAAAAGTATTTGTTCAGTTTCAGGATCGAAATTCTAACGTTATATCTGCTCTGGTACATACTAGACGTAAAAAACCACCAAGACCATCCATTAGGGCCAATTCGACACCAGAGCGAGTGAATGAGCGGATTCAAAGACGTTCTGCTTCACCTGAAATCGAAAAAGCCCCACATTCTGATCTATCAATACTTCATTGTAGTGTAGAAAATAATGAAGCAGACAATTTACCACCACCTAATGGAGAACCTGTTATTCGAAGAAAATTGTATTTTAATCCAGTGTTCTTTGAAATAGAACATTTGAAGGTAAGTTTACAGATGAAGGTGGACATTTAATTTGACTCTTATCCAATTTTTTCTATAAATTTGTTTTTTATTGCAGAGCCCTCCTCCAGCAGCAATCGATTTTTTAATAAAATTAAGAGAAGTAATGTCGATTGCCAAAGAAAAGATGATATCAAAAAGATTTATTCCTCTATTATCTGATATACCAGAAGAAGAATCGTATCACACAGTAGATCTTGGTTGGGATATTCCCTGCGCAAGAAGAGGTAGAAGATTTAGTGCTATAAGTTTGAAACGAGAAAATAGCCGGCGTGCAGTGTTATGTGGAGGTTGTCCAGGATGTAATAGTAACGAACGAGCTAAGAAAAATGCTAGTTTGATTAGATCTAATTCGTGCAAAACTTGTGTTAGTGATGATTATAAGCAGAGAATAGTTCAAAAATGGTTAGATGAGGTGCCTACACCTAATAATGCAACTAGACCTGTTAAATCAATAGCCAAAGTTAGCGGTACACCAAGAGTTATTGAACCTAAAGAAAATGAAGAAATTAGGATCAGCTCAGTAGAACCAGTGCGAAATGAAGAGTCACAGACTGTTCGGATCACCGAGTCAATAATGACCAAGTTTATAAATGACGTGAATTTAAAAAGCGAAGACAGTTTGAACCAGGATAACAAAAAATCTATTGAAAATTCTATTGTTGTATCAACTAAGGCTAACTCTTTAGATAGAAAAACTACTTCAAGCCATGGTACTCGGTTTGTTAGAAAAAAGTTACCTCCTCCACCACCACCTCCTATTGAATTCTCAGATACAAGTGATACAAAGGATTCTGTGCCAGTGTCTCCGGAAGTGAAAAGAAAAATGCAGGCAGTCATTCGTGAGTTGAATAAATGTCGTCGAGCCGAACCGAATGAATTGTATGATATTCTCAAATCACCATCAATGGTACCTAAATTAGTCATACCAGTAATTGCCGCAGATTCAGTTTATTTCAGTGATGATAATAAGTTGTCCGAAAATCATAAAAGTGAAACAGAAAATGAAAACTATCAACAGTTTGATAGCTTGGAAAGAAAGATTCCTAAAATGAGAAGGTTTTCTTTAGATTATGCAGCGCAATCTCATAAGAAGGAAATACTGAGCTTGAAACACACAAATATAACTCGTGACAGACGAACACAAAGTTGGCGTGATTTGAAAAATACTCAAATTGAAAATGGCGTTGCTTATCAAGCAATTACATTTAATTGTGACGGTAGGAAAAAATATAACACTAATAATGATGTATTCACAAATTCTGTACAACCCATTTACAATAACGTCGAAAATCCTGGATCCTTAACAATTGAAGTTCGAGGATCTCCCGTAGGTAATGTACCAAAAATTAAAGATGACTTTGATCCTGATACTCTTGATAGAAAACCAAAAAAGTCGATGGAAGATATGGAAACAAAAAAATGCGTTGATAAAATATTACTGAAATCTGGTGGTAGTTTTAAATACAAACTTGTAGTACCTGAAACTCAACAAAAAATTAACCCTACTGAAGAAGCGTTTACGAGAAAAATAGGTAGCTTAAGGCAAATTTATGAAGCTAAAACCAAGGCTCAAAATGACGTACGATTTTATGAAAGACGTGGTAGTGTACCTTATGGCACTCAAGAGTTGGCAGCTTACGTAAAAAATTTAGAACTACCTAGAAATCTAGAAAACCAGTTCGAGCTCAAGCCACCTATGCCACCAAAACAAAAACGTTGTGCAGATTTCTATGCTAAAGGAAATACACCTAGAAGTAGTCCTCCAAGTGATCGATATCGTTCATCCGAAGAGAGAGATAGATTTCCACCAAATTCAAGAAATGATGAGCGAAGAATTGATTTAAATGCAAGACGCTCTGGGAGACGATCAGCTAGAACAAGACCTAGGCGAGTTGATATAAGGAAATTATGTCGTACAGAGGATTCTGGTTATTTAAGCACTGACTCAAACGAGTCAAAACGAAGAGCTAGGTATTTAATGCAGTTGAAACCAAAGCTACCACCTCTTGAACCAATTCTGAAAATGCCTGCAACTAAAGTGAATAATTTACATATAGATACAGACACAGACGATTTGGAATCTCTATGCGATGGACGAAGTGAATCTGGGGGTGAAAGCGTAGAGACTGATTCAGTATTCTTCGGTAATTTTAACGATTCAAAACACATTTTTGAGGAACTAGGTTATGGACCTCGTAATAAGTTAGGTCGCCATCAAGAGCAAGTAGATTCAGGATTTGCTGGTGAAACTAATATTATTCTAAGTGGAGATAGTGACTCTGAACACAAAAGTGTTATTTCTATTGTAACTGGGCGTGACGGGAGAGCTTCGGCCGCTTCTATATCAAATTTAGATGACTCGCCATATATAAAATCGGTGGAATGTTAGCAAAAAGCCAAAATAAACAATGTATCAATTTATATTTAATGATCAGTGAAATATATCTAAAATGTATTAGTATAAATTTAAAAAACACGACAAAACCATTATGTTTATTAGTTTATAGAATTACAATTAACGCCACCGAATTATACCTCATGGATAAACGTGTAATTATTTCTAATAAGTCAATTGTTACAGTAAATGGTGATATGTAAGCAAGTTTTTTGGGATTACTGTGTATTTTACTAGACTTAAAGCAAATCATTAGTTTAAGATTGAAACTCATATGTATAGAGTATTTATCAAATTATTCTTCAACAATTTAATAATCAAAACATACTTTGAGATCTTAGCCTGTAGAAATGTGCTTTAGAGTTAGCGATGGTGTTTCAACCAGCCTAAGAAGTATTTGATACAATATAAGCATCTCTTATTGCATTAAAATTTCATTTATAAGTTGGACTGAGCGTAATTTTGTTTGCTAAGAGTAGAAGATCACTGCGTGGGGCATTCTTTAATTAGAATGAAATCCTTCTGCAACGCAGTCAGTTGGGCTTTTGTTGCTTTTGTTATTTTTACCTATTTTTTTGGTTTGAATTTATACGAATAAACGAATTCATTATATTGTTTCTTACGATTTTGAAATTTTACATCCTTTAAATAGACATTATTTTAATTCTTAACTTACATTTTCTTTTGGTTCTTTATTGTATTAATCTGCTTGGACTGTATGGTTGTAATCTTTTGTTATATGTATATAATATATGTAAATAATAAATAGATATTATGTCGGTAGTTTGTTACAAATGCCATTTTTGTATGTATATGTTAGCTCTGGCCGGTTGTGCAATTAATTCATTATTAACATAGGTTTATAAAAGAGGCTAGAAGTTCCGATCATATGTTTGTTTAAAAAAGTTTATTTTGTTAAAATTCATTACGTAACATTGAAATTGATTGTTAGATACTTGTAAATAAGATCTTTTATTATTGTATATAATGTCATAGTTAATTTAAAATGTAAATAAGTGTATTTGGTTTTAGTTTAATGGACTGTATGTTTTAATTGAATTAAGCAAGTCAGTGTAGGTATTAGAGATAAGGAACCTGCATAAATATTTTTATTCAGTGATCAATAAATCATTATTTGTTATTCGCAGTTTTGTTTTACTAACTCACTTAACCTATAATTCGTTCAAATCAAATCTAATTCGTTTATTGCAGGAAAATGGTACTTTTATATTATAAAGATCTTAATATTAAAGTGTAGCCTAACACTTTCTACCTAAAAGGCTTGCAAGAAAAATCTTAAAAAGAACAAAAAATGACAATTTAACACTAAAATAAAAGTAATGAAACCAATTGATAAAATAAAACGAAACAGTAATAAAGATAAGGATTTGCACTAAAAATGTATTGTATACAGATTCCACAATGTCATAAACAAGATGTACATCATCTATCAATCACAATCAAGCACTTATTTAACTGTATTTTGAACATTCTAGCTTTAAATTGCATTATATATTAAGAGTTTTTAGACTCTATGGTAATTTATTATAAATGCGTATGTACAAAAATTCCAATCAATTCGATCACAAATATAATACTTGGGTTATTAAAGAGTAGGCTCTTTGGCGACAAGTCTGGGGTTCGATTGCAAAGTCTTGATCTTAAAGTCCTCTTTATAAAGAAAGCACAGTCATAAGGTACCTAATCCACTTATATTATATCTTTCATACAAATCGAGTATCTTCATAAATATTTTTTCATACAAATTTAGTATCTTCATAAATATTTTGGTGAACCAAACTTAATAAATTAAATGAATTAACGAATGTACATACTTTTAGTGTTGTATAATTTATACAAAAATGCAAATACTGTAGAGATACAATAGAGACAGACAACGCATAAAATTTCAGGCAACGCGGGCGTAAAAATAAAATGCCACATATAAATACTTTCCTCTACGATTTTAACATATATCTATACTACTTATATATATAATAGG
The DNA here is from genome assembly GCA_928268935.1 of Lasiommata megera. Classification (NCBI taxonomy): domain Eukaryota; kingdom Metazoa; phylum Arthropoda; class Insecta; order Lepidoptera; family Nymphalidae; genus Lasiommata; species Lasiommata megera. Next base: position 11,686,629 of record OV743326.1, read on the forward strand.
TCGTGGTCAAGATTCAAATAGTAAGAAAAAGGTAAAATAATGATGTGGCCCATGAGGGGATCGAACCCGCGACCTTCGCGTTATTAGCACGACGCTCTAACCAACTGAGCTAATGGGCCGATGACAACAGATGTGAATTTTTTTAAGACTTTATATATTCACCTATAAGTATTTTTATATAGATATGTGCTCTTCTTTTTAAGATAAGAAATATCACACATATTTTACATACTGTCTAGTATACCAAAACCAAGACAAAAGCAAGAAATCCCTGTTTCTATTTCGGGCTGGATTCCTTTCTTTGGTAAAAGTTGAGTAAGCATAAAAAATAATTTAATTTATAGCTATGTATTGGGCCACAAGATGGTGGTTACACGGAATAAATCTAAGATGGTAGCGGGCTAACCTGTAGGGGTATGGTAACAACCCAAAAACCAAACCAAAAGTAACCCACACTCCTAATTGGTTTCTACGCGACAGCGTACCGGAACGCTAAATCGCTTGGCGGCACGTCTTTGTCGGTGGGGTGGTAACTAACCATAGCCGAAGCCAGACCAGACTCGAGCCGGGAATCGAATCCATGACCTCCAACTTTATAATGCGCACGCACTGCGCCACGGAGGTCGTCAAAGTCATTATTATTAATGTGGGTTTTCTTGTTCGTCCTAGAAGAAACACGGATTGGAGTTATTTTTAGTTCGAGAGTAACACACACTATTTTTTTCACATAAAACGTTTCGAGTCTGGTGGGAGGCTTCAGCTGCGGCTAGTGACAAAAACTAATCACCAAGTGATTTAGCGTACCGGTATGATGCCGTTTAGAAATGGATTAGGAAGATTTATTTAGTCGGCACCGACAACCCAGCGGTATCTCATCTGGTGCTATAAATGTACACGGGCAGGGGTAATCACTTCTAGTTGTCGAATAATAGACACTTCGTTATTTTTATTTATTTATTTATTATTATAATTAATGAAGCGGTGATAGCCTAGTGGTTAGGGAGTCAGCCTCCAGATCAGAGGTCGGCGGTTCGAATTCGGTTCGGCACCTATAACTTTTCGGAGTTATGTGCGTTTTTAAACAATTAAAATGTCACTTGCTTCAACGGTGAAGGAAAACATCGTGAGAAAACCTGCACGCCTGAGAGTTCTCCATAATGTTCTCAAAGGCGTGTGAAGTCTGCCAATCCGCACATGGGCAGCGTGGTGGACTATGGCCAAACCCTTCTCATATTGAGAGGAGACCCGTGCTCTGTAGTGAGCCGGCAATGGGTTGATCATGATTATTAATACACTTACAATATACATAAAAATACATTTTAGCGAACAAAAGTGTCATATTTACTAGTATGCATATCAGTTATAAGTCATTGAGTGCAACATTGATAGCAATAGCTACATGTAAACTGCCACAAAAGAACAATTAGGACAAATTAAAAACTAAAATATTGCTATTACTTCCTATGCCGTACTATTGTTATTAACTGTTGGACGACATATCAATAAAACATTACTAAATAAAATAAATAATACACATGAACACATGAATGAGGATCTACGGTTAATAAAATTTGCATTTTTTTTACATATGATTATGTAGGTGTCACTTTGAACACAAAAGAAAAACAAAAATAGATTATCATATCACAAATTGAATATAATGTAGATTACATAATCCGTTGTATCTCCTTTATTATAACAACAAACAAGATTAACTCGGTTACGCAAATTTGCTTTATCTTACCGAAAATCCGGTAGCAATAGATATACTATTGCTACCGGATTTTTTCTCGTAAATATTTCATACATGAAACCAAATACGCCACTTTGGAGACTAGCAAAGAGTAGGTATATTTAAACAAACTAAACTAAACCAAAACCGTAATATTTGATTTTAGAAAAATAAATATTCCTAGCCAGGTATCATTAGTTGATTTAGCCTCATAATAATTCAGAATTATTATTATTAACAACTGATTACCGGCTCAAATCAAGGTTCGGGTTTCGTCTTGTTCAAGTGCTGATTTGTATTCACAGACAAGATACGCCTTTGATAACATTATGGGGAATTCTTAAGCGTGCAGATTTTCTTACAACGATATCCTTCACCGTTAAAGCACGTGATGTTTAATTTACGATTGCTGAACGAATCTTAACATATTATGTAACAAAACAAAAGTATTGACTCACTGACTGAGTCATCAACGCACATCAACTCTTGGACCTACATAACCTGACTGAGTCATCAACGCCCATCAACTTCTGGACCTACATAACTGAAATTTGGTACAAAGGTTCCTTTAAGCACATAGATCCGGCTTTTATAGAAATACGAAAACTAAAGGGTGTAAAGTAAGTGATGAAAGTTTGTATGGAAAATCGTAATTAATAATAATTTTCGATTTTAATAATTTTCTATCCTTAACAGTGTAAAAAAGGAGATGACACTTGTATAGAGTTCCGTTATTTTTGAAATCCATAAAATGTAGACTTTGTACTTTCGGTCAAAATTATTTTTAGGAAGCAATAACGAGGTTTGAACTTTCAATCAAAAAAAAAACGCTGTGAGTTGGAGTGTAAATATTTTGTACAGCAAAAATCCACCTACTTTTCACCGGACCTAGTTAATTATAACAAAATGGCTTTAATTGAGCTTGAGCTTTCCATAACCAAGCTTTTGTATTTTATCATAATCCTTTATATTATAATATAAAATTAGAATACGTTTGTGAAGCTGAAACTCCTCCCTACTGGTAACTTAAACGCAACAAAATATCAAGTCATAAGGTACACGCCTCGGTTAAGGTTGCATTTTTTTTAAATTTATATACGTTAGTTTTTTTATATTATAGGTTAATTATTGTTTATTCACATACAAATTGGTAACAAATAACATATTATCGATCAGAAAACCCTTGGGAAAGATATCGATTGTAGAAAGATTTTAGATGTTACATGTTAATTAAAATATATATGTAAATTTAATTCCTCAATCGTTTCTATAGTGTTTATTGTGTTCTATAGTAGGTATCTGTTATGTCCTAGAAGGACCTTAACAAGGCTTGTAGAGATTAAAAAGAAAAAATAGACAAACAAACTCCTAATAAAGGTCATGTTGTAGAACAAATACGAAATTATATTAATCAGGTGGCAAAATGCAACACGTAAAATACGAGTACGGTACCTGTATTATTAAAGATTATGTTACAATACCTGTAATCACAGTCTCAATTACAAATGATTGTTTGAATCTACCGTATTATCGAGGGGCCTTAAAATTGCCAAACGATTTTGAACTCCACTCCTTAAATTTTAAGAGTTATATAGTTATAGATGGAGCTAAGCTACCTACCGTTGCATTGGTTGACCCTTTGATTGGAATTTAAATTCCTATTTGCTTATAATGAACAATTTTACTAAATTAACAGTCAATCATAACTTATTTAGCTACTGTAGTAGCTCAGTGACCCGAGAAAATCTTGGCCTCCGATGTCAGAAGCTGCCAATCGTGTCTATGCTACGCATCTTTTGGCTTATCAGATTACAGTAACATTATAACTACTCCGTCCGCCCCCCCGTTATTCCGTCCGACCCCCCCGTTATTCCAAACGTCGCCTAAGCCAAAGTTCGGTCTCAAAGGAGGCGGCCTTAGGCAGACGTTCCCTTAGTTTCTACGAGCCCTAGGACTCAAAATTTCTTCTGGCAGAGCTTCTTTCCGAAGCTCGACAAACATCCCGGTTACGCTGTGTCAACCAATAGGGTTAGCACAGCTAATAGACAGTCCGAAAAAAAAATATAACTAATGTAACAACCAAACAAATAGAACTATATATATTAACGTGACGTGGATACTCCCCGGAGGCATTTATTGTACAGACGCAACAGTGCCCTGACCTCCTCTGAAAGAGGACTGGCCAAAGCAATATTACTGCCATCAACTTCCCTTAGGGAACCAGGCAATGGTCTCCCATCGCTATGCCTTGTTACGAACACGTTCCAGTGGATGATGGAGACTTAGAGCGCTGAATGTTAGATAGGAGCCTCAATCGCTACCCCATTGACATTGACTTAAGGATTCTAATGATTGATTATTGTCGACGTCTCATTTTAAAATTGGAGGTCCTGGGTTTGATTCTGGTCCTTTGGGAGGCTTCGACCGTGGCTAGCTACCACCCTACCGGTAAAGCGGTGTAGCGTTCCGCACGATGTCGCATAGAAACCCACTAGGTGTATGGGTTTACCATAACAGGTTAGCCCGCGACCATCTTAGACTGCATCATCACTTACCATCATGGGAGATTGCCGTCAAGGGCTAACTTGTAGTAGATAAAAAAATAGTAACCTAATAAGTGGGCCCAACTAGAATGGACAACGTCTCTTTCTAACTCCAAGCCATAAAATCTTTGATCGGGAAGCTAGGACCTTCTAGGCTTCTCCTAGTTGGTTATAAGTCTAAATGGTTAGTCCATTTTGACTTATAACCAACTAGTCTACTCATATAGAAGGCATCTGTTTTGGATTAGGGTATGTTACAAACAATGTTGTTAAAAACCTTATGACTATAAAGTACATGATTACATATCAATATGGTATTATATTAAAGCGAACTTCTATTGCCGCAATTTCCTCTATACAGGGTGAGATTTTGAGATGGATTAACCTGATGACATCTACAACAATAATGAATAGAAGCAGGCGTTACTTTGCGGAAGTCCATGATAAACAATAAACAGCAAGTGTAATTGTGTGCTATATTCCGCCGACAACCGGGAGATTTGTTTAATATAACACCACACAAAATCTTCCACTCGAACCTCTTCGCACGTTTAGACCCGACACCGGATCATCCTCAGGAGATGTTGACTTCACAAGCGAGAAATCTACAAGAATTGTTAAAAATAGGATGGTTTCTGCGTAGAAAGTTCGATTGTAAGAAGATTGTTTTTAGTCACCGAACTACATTCATTCGCAATCTAAGTTATTCTTTATGGAAGTGAAATCATTATTCTAAACGTAAGTCTGTATTATCTTACACTGGAAATATATAACTGACTTTATAGTTTACCAGAGATAGACGTAAATTAGTGATATCTATATATTTGTACCGATACAAAGTATATCATCATCATCATCATTTCAACCGATAGACGTCCACTGCTGGACATAGGTCTTTTGAAGGGAGTTCCAATGGACACTATCTTGGGCCGCTTGTATCCAGCAAGTATATGACTGCGTCTTATAATGGTAACCAACTAGGCAGCCATCTTGGGATTCAGTGTACTCTTTTATAACGTGATTTCGCTTGTAACTTACGAACCATGAGACTAAACAATGGATAAGGACACATTAATTGCATCATTAATAAGCAATTGATGAGTTTCTTAATGACTAGGTTGCTCGGAAGCAGCCAACTCGGATTTTTCTTACAAATTTTGCAATACGAATATCATAATGCAACTTAATCCTTTGATTTTTTTTTTATCCACTACAAGTTAGCCCTTGACGGCAATCTCACCTGATGGTAAGTAATGATGCAGTCTAAGATGGTAGCGGGCTAACCTGTTAGGGGTATGGTAAAGCCATACTCCTAATTGGTTTCTACACGACATCGTGCCGGAACGCTAAATCGCTTGGCGACACGCCTTTGTCGGTAGGGTGGCCTAGCCACGGCCGCAGCCTCCCACCAGACCAGACTCGAGCCGGGAATCGAACCCAGGACCTCCAACTTTATAATGCAACAGCGCGCGCGCTGCCCCACGGAGGTCGTCGTCGTGATTAAGTTGGAATAACGCCATTGCTAATTGTTCTCGGATAGTGCTGCTTTTCTGAACCGATAGGAGAGTTACTACAAAGCGCACTCGAATTTAATGTTGTTCAATAAAACGGTACTTTATTCTTCAACGGTTGTAACGGTTATTTTTCAAAAGTATTATAATACGTTTGAAAAATAGTATAATGGATTAGTTATTTTCTTTTTTTTAATCCACTACAAGTTAGCCCTTGACGGCAATCTCACCTGATGGCAAGTGATGATGCAGTCTAAGATGGTAGCGAGCTAACAACCTGTTAGAGGTATGGTAAACCCATACTCGTAATTGGTTTCTTCACGTCTTTGTATTAGTAAGGCAAAACTATGTCTGTTTCAGAAACTCACCCTGTGTATAGTCAGTCGCAATAAACCTTAGGAAAACGTAAAGGTTGCTCTTAATTGATGATCATCCAAATTTTACAGCCAAATTACGTTGCATATACAATAACTTTGCTAACGGTAGCCAAGCTTAGAGGCAACATGAGAGTATAAAATATAAACTAAGTCGAACTAGTTTGTACTTGTTCAGGATTAAGTTACTTTATCTTCAAGTCCATAACTCCAGCAATTTTATTTTTCCAGAAAATGATAACTAATACACAATCTTAAATATGGCTGTGTGTTTGTGTTTTGTAAGATTTAACTTTTATCTGTGGGAAAGCTACAACATCTATACAAATAGATAAAATTGGAGTGTCTGGTTGTAATATTGAAATAACCGTTTTTTACCACATGCATATGAATATGTATACGGTACATATACTGAAATAACAGATTTTACAATTTTTGTCTGTCTGTCTGTTTGTTCCGGCTAATCTCTGAAATGACTGGACCGATTTTTACGGGGCTTTTACTGGCAGGTAGCTGATGTAATAAGGAGTAACTTAAGCGTTTTTTTTTGAAAAAGTCTTTTATTTTAGAAAAATAAAGTAATGTTGCAATGTCCAAGTACTGTAATAATTTCAAGGTCGTCTGTCGTAGTTTAGTAATCCATTGCTTCGTGATTGGAAGACAAACAAACACACTTTCACACATTAACTCAACGCAGACGAAGTCGCGGGCATCAGCTAGTAATACATATAGCTTACGCCTTGACTTCCTGCTTATGAAGTCTTCGGTTCGCTAGTGCAGTAGTCGAGGTAGTACAGTTATATTTATCACACAATTGTATCAGCTAAAAGGCACCGTCATCTTGCTAAGCTAGAAAATTTAATGGCTCACCAAAATAAATAGTGACCAATAAATATTGTAGGGTGACAGATTTCTAAGAAGTGACGCAAGAGGTTACAATTTCATAGAAAGCCGCTAAGCCGTCACTTTACGATGTGCCAACTGTGACAGCCTGTATTCTAATAGGTATATTGTTTAACTGGGAAATTTTGCTTAGCCGTGTAAAACAGTTTCGCTCCCAACATTTGGTAGCTATGTTCAATTTCAAATCTTTGGTCGATTCCAGACCAAGTTGCAACACCCAAACTGGGTATGTGTACACCATATGCAACGAAAATAAATAAATAAATATTATTTTTATTTTATTTATTTATTATTAATATACAAGGAATATAATTAGTTATATAATAAAGGCACCGAAAAAACCAAAGAGGTTTGTCCTCGGTGCTAATCAGAAACTTAACAGCTTAAAACTAGAGGAACTGAGTAAGCATATTAGGCATGAAAAGAACATTTCCTAACTGAGACGGTCGACACTAATGAGTCAACCGTCCAACTTAGCCAAAAAATATTCTAATAATAAATCTATGCTATGAAATTTGACGACCTCCGTGGCGCAGTGCGCGTGCTGTGGCATTATAAAGTTGGAGGTCCTGGGTTCGATTCCCGGCTCGAGTCTGATTTAATTTGAGGCTTCGGCTATGGCTAGTTACCACTCTACCGACAAAGACCTGTCAAGCGATTTAGCGTGCGTTATGTCGGGTAGAAACCAATTAGGAGTGTGGGTTTACCCTAACAGGTTAGCCCGCTACCATCCTTTTTTTATCCACTACAAGTTAGCCCTTGACGGCAATCTCACCTGGTGGTAAGTGATGATGCAGTCTAAGATGGTAGCGGGCTAACCTGTCAGGGGTATAGTAAACCCATACTCCTAATTGGTTTCTACACGACATCGTGCCGGAACGCTAAATCGCTTGGCGACACGTTTTTGTCTAGACTGCATCATCACTTACCACCAGGTGAGATAGCCGTCAAGGGTTAACTTTTAGTACCTATATAAAAATAAAAAACTCTATTTACAGAGGAATCTTAAATCTAATGAACGATAACAACAAATGTATTAGATTAAAAAAAAAACTTTGTCAAAGCTGTTAACGCCTACTAATAAACACTGTTTAGCATTTTACTTATTATTTTAGGAACTGTTACATGGAAAATATGTTATTCCGAACGTTTTACGAGTCCATTGTCTAGTTTTTGCCGCTTTTAGTGTAAAAAGAATGTTTTCTTTTAGATTTTAGAGATCAGGAGTACCTACAAACGATTATTATAATACTAACTATTAACCTAAAATGTAAGTTCTTGGTTAGCAAAGTCCTAGTACTACTAGCATAATAAAAACAAATTAATAAAGGTCAATTAGCAAACAATTATATACTACTAGCTGAGACCCGCGGTTTCACCCGCGTAGTTCCCGTTTCTGTCAAAATACCGGGATAATATATTGCCCAAATATAAATTGCAAATTGACTCTTTGTAGTTAGGAACACACCTACATTTCTTAGACAACAGTGAGTGATTATAATTTAATATGAACTTTATTAAATAGCAATAAAGTTCAAATTGACTCCACATTTTATTTAGAAAACGTTTATATGGGAAAAAGAAAAGGGCTGTTTTTAGGGTTTTCGCGGCAATTATTTGAATTTTTCTCACCTTTTAAACCTTCCCTAGACCTCCGCGAACATTTCAAGACCAAGATAAGACAAATTCGTTCAGCTGTTGTCGAGTTTTAGCGAGACCAACGAACAGCAATTGATTTTTATATATATAAGATAAATATTTATCTACTGTTATACTCTTGTATCTAAACTTGGCAGATCTAAAAATCGTCATATTTTTTTCCATAGAACCTTACTCTAAGGCCTATTATTAATATTAGTCTATAATATAAATATAAATAATTAGTAATGTAAAATAAAAATAATTTGTAATCTACTATAATCCATAGATTTAACACTTAACAAAAATACATCTATAATTTCGGCTAACTTCGTACAGGGTAGCGTGGCCGAGCGGTCTAAGGCGCTGGTTTAAGGCACCAGTCTCTTCGGAGGCGTGGGTTCGAATCCCACCGCTGCCATAATCTTTTTGTTTTTCTGTTTTTTTTAAATATTTTTTTTTGAATTATAATCGATTTTGCTAAACAAAAAAGTTATAATAAACTAGCAATAATGATCGTAATTTATTGCCATTATCAAACAGTAATCATCAATTGACAGACAGCACCGAGAGGCATTAATCAAGTTACTTTACTGGAATACCGGCAGCATAAAGAATTTATCATAATTCACAAGCAATTCACTAACTACGTTAGATGTGGCTGACCACCCGTCTCGTTTTATGAGGACGATTCCTCGCTCTAACATGTATAAGACCTATCTACACTAATATTATAAAGAGGAAACCTTTGTTGTACGAAACTATCGTTGTAATGAATAGGCTCAAAAACTACTAAACCGTTTTTAAAAATTCTTTCACCATTCGAAAGCTACATTAGTAAATGTTTATTAGTCAGTTATGTCAGTCCGGTGGTTAATATAGTTTTTTGAAGCCAACGTCTCTTATTGAGAAATCCCTAATCCTGGTATTCCCGCGGGACTAAACAACACACGACTAGAGTTATTATGCATGATGTAGTTACCTTTAAGTTTATGTATATGTATATCCTAGCACCTTTTACATTTTAATAACCTTTATTAAAATGTCTTTCAGGCACTTCGAATAAATTAATAAATGATGATTTATTTTTTATGTAATCTTCTAAATCTTTATTGCATATAAATGAACAGAAATGAAATAAGAAAAAATTTATATACACAAAATCAAAAGGCGGCCTTATCACTACAGGCGATCAATATGTCTGTCTTGCTTTGTAAGTAAACGTGGTCACCGTTGGGCAGCGGCGTTAATCCGATTTCGATCCAATGGCTAGGTTAATTGATCTCATGTACATCAATCATTACAAATCCCTCGCCTTTCGGAGTTCCCTGTATGGAAATAAACATTGAGAGCACGCCTTGCTTCCTACATTTTTTTATACAGCACAAGTTAGCCCTTGACGGCAACGCACCAGATGGTAAGTGATGATGCGGTCTAAGATGGTAGCAGGCTAACCTGTTAGGGGTAAAACAATACTTCTAATTGGTTTCTACGCGACATCGTGCCGGAACGCTAAATCGCTTGGCGACACGACTTTGTAAGTACGGTGGTAACTAGCCACGGCCAAAGCCTCCCACCAGACCAGATTTGAGCCGGGAATCGAACCCAGGACCTCCAACATTATGATGCGACAGCGCACGCACTGCGCCACGGAGGTCGTCAAATATGAGTGTGTTTAACTAATATTAATAATTCTTCAATGATTTGTAAACAAACCTTACTTATATTAAAAATACGCACGTCTGTTTATTCGTTTGTTGTGCTTCTTGCAACTACAGATCAACAAATGACCTGATTTTTCGCAAAAAAAATGTTAAAAAACGCTTTAAAAAATAAAAAACTTTTTAAATTAATCAATTAAGGAATGAGTTTTTACATAAATAAATAATCTCTACCTACGGAATGAGGTTTTGACAGTTCACAATAATTATTATCTACTTCTACTATAGTTATAAGTTCAAAGATTAAAATCAGCCCTTTAAAAAAAAATAAGCATCTAAGTCACGGAACCTTAGCAGCGCGTGCTCTATACATTTTAATTTGCGCGTCATTGATATAGTACAACATCCCCGTGCGATACACTCGAGGAGAGTAGATGCGGACAGGTGCGGAGCCGTCATTTATCCGAGACACGCGGACTCGGCGGGTCCCCTCGAACGAAACTCGACGCGAAACTCCACCACCGTACCACGATAGAAAACTCGTAGTAGCACAAAAACAAATTAATTATGTTCTATTTTTGAACGCTGCACGCTTCGTTCTATTTATGAACACAGATACAGATAAACTATTTGAAATGCGCGTATGTGTTCTGTGGACTAAACTATTGGGTGAAATATAGATTAAATTTGTTAATTGAAATATTAAAATGTTATTTGAAATTTAAATTGCTGTGGTTTGAGCTTGGTGCAGATAATTTTCGGTGAGTTAATTTTAATTTATTTTTATTAGTTATAACAGCCCGCCAACACTTATCAGTGGGTCTGATCTCTAATCCCGCTTCCATCCCGATCTCCCATGGTATTATAACTAGCTTTACTAGATAGTTATTAGGCTGATTTTAGAGTCTGGATATTGTTCACTTCTTTGGTATGGTGCTGCGTTGGCCTGGAACTCTCCAACAAGGGTCTAATTCCGAATGAACCAATCAAATAAAACTCTAAGATCCGTCGGTATCCTTTTACCATATAGCATACTCTCTTCTTTACACAGATAATGCCTAAAAACATTTACTTAAATAAAATTAAATGAGGACAAGTATTTACCTACCAGAAAATCAAAGCTCATAAGTATTATACCTAACACGTGCCAAAAGAATATAACTGTATTGTAATATCAACTGATGTACACGTATAATGAAAGAAATATATTTTAAAGACAAATAAATGTCACCTAAATTTTAAATTTATTTATTAAAGACTATCTATATATCATTTTAACTTTTGTTTCTATTGACGCGTGAATGTGAAATGCGAGTGAAATTACCTTTTTGGGGGTTTTGTATCTTTTTTGCAAAACGGAATTTGTACGCTGGATACATACTTAGTGCTACTTAGATACTTCGTTTTAATTCGCAATATTAAAAAGCATAAAACGTTGGACACCACATGAAGATTTTAATTAATTCTCTATCTTAACGTAAAATAATTACCTTACTAAATTAGCTAGATATAACTTTATAAGAAATGTAAAAAATATAAAATCTTATTTCTTATTTTCATAAATAAGTGACTTTAACAAGTCATTTGTAAAAATATGTACATCGAAATTAATTTTAATTAAGTCAATGTTGCCAGTAAAAATAATAGGTGTAATAAAATAGGTTTGACATGCGCTCTTACCTTATTATCTATCATGAGGATATTTGACATAAAACTGATGTTACAAATCGATCGAACCTACCGTTGCCAATACTTCATCATCATCATCATCATCATGAACAACCCATTAACGGCTCACTACAGAGCACGGGTCAGAGGTCTCCTTTCAGTATGAGAAGGGTTTGGCCATAGTCCACCACGCTGGCCATGTGCGGATTGGCAGTCTTCACACGTCTTTGAGAACATTATGGTGAACTCTCAGGCGTGCAGGTTTCCTCACGATGTTTTCCTTCACCGTTGAAGCAAGTGATATTTTAATTTTTAAAAACGCACATAACCCCGAAAAGTTAGCGATGCGTGCCCGGATTCGAACCGCCAACCTCTGATTAGGAGGCTGACGCCCTAACCACTAGGCTATCACCGCTTCTAACTGCCAATACTTATCTTTTCCCAAACCATTAAATTGATAAACCAATCTACTTCTTCTTCTCGAGGTACCTAGACTCTGTGTTCACGACGAAGAGGCAATAAAAGTTTAGTTGTAATGAGTTCAGTCCAATCACGCTAAAATCCTAGATATTCCTATTTCCAAATAATACTAGGATTTTGAAAAATAATGGTAGTTAAGTTTTCCCATATATCAAACTTCAGTGTAGATGAATTGCATTGCATTGTAACGTATGTCTTTACAAAATATTTATTTCATTATAAATAAGAGTAACTTCTATTATAATTAATATATTTTTTAGAATAACAGAATAGTAGTTAATTAAACTATGTGAATGAACCTAATTTAAAAATTCTTATTTTATTAAGCTCATGTTATTATGGGTATTAAAACTAAAGGATGATTCCATATAGTGTCATTCAATTAAACGTTACTCAGATATCCCTGTTATCAAAAAAAAAAATAATTACTGTAACCCTTTACACTTGGCGATATCGTGTAACATACACAATTATTAAAGAGAAAAATTATTTATTGCACAATACTTGGTATTACAATATTTGGATTCCAAAACAAATAAAAACAAAAATAAATAACAATGATAATGCGCAAAGGCGGTCTTATCGCTTAAAGCGATCTCCCCCAGACAACATTTTGTGAAAGGAACCCTTTAAAATATTAAGGGGGATAGTGCAATAATTCATTTGTAATAATAATATTAATTTAAAAAAAAGTCTGAAAAAGAAAGAATACACAATACTTTACGTACTAATTAAACATAATTAAGTGATACACATAAACATATAAAAATATATATAAATATAAATGAGGTATATAAACGTACATACAAGATTATATAAATGTTTATCGCATGTCAGTTATTAGTTTTTATTTGCTTGAGTCTGTTGAAAAGATTATCTGTATTGTAATTTATACACTTGATCGGTTTCGAAGACATTGTTTCCGGTCGTTCCCATCGAATGCGAGCTCTCCATAACAAGTGGAGATAATTGGTGATTTCTATTGCAATCAGAATGCGAAGCTGAAATAGCCTATTGGACGTCAGTTTCCTAAACAGAGGTCGGGGGTTCGAACCCGGGCACGCACCTATAACTTTTCGTAGTTATGTGAGTTTTAAGGCAATTAAAATATCACTTGCTTCAACGGTGAAGGAAAACATCGTGAGGAAACCTGCATGCCTGAGAGTTCTCCATAATGTTCTCAAAGGCGTGTGAAGTCTGCCAATTCGCACATGGCCATCGTGGTGGACTATGGCCGAACCCTGCTCATATTGAGAGGAGACCCGTGCTCTGTAGTGAGACGAGAACGGGTTGATCATGATGATGATTGCAATCAGTGTGTAGTAGGTATTTATCATCGCGTACTTGACAAATACCTAGTACCCACCTACTTCAGACAATACTTACCTATACGTAGTATTTTTGCATTTATTACCACTAACACGAGTGGTAAGAACCGTTTGAAAACAAATTGCACTTGAAAAATATTACCGATCTCAAGTACGGTTATCGTTTACTTTAATAAAACTAATTTAAATTTTTAATTTCAAGATTTACGGCACTTGTGTATTCCCGTTCCGTATTGTAGATTAGCGAACACTCGAGACTTTGTGAGGTTGGAGTTGATTAACGATTTGAATATTGTCTAGTTGGGGTAGGCAGCGAAAACCGATGAAGATATCATTTTATTTTTAATATTACTTGTACGTCTTCAGAGACGATTGATACACTGAATATCTTATATAAAAAGCTACAGTTATTATGCCGCTGCAAAAGTTTTTTTAGTTTTCTTTTTAAATATGTATATAGATTAGCGCTTGTTTGTAGTTATTCCTGATGTTAATTGATGACTGATGATGCAAATGGGACATTCTATGGGTAATCTGCTTACCCATAAAATGTCATGTCTGATGCCAGAAGGGCATTCCAGAACTTTGCGGTGCGTATTTAAAACGGGAAAACGAAGCGCGTACATAGGATATTAATTACTTAAGGCTGTAGATCCTTACGATGCCCCGGTTCAATGGCAAGAAGATGAGAGAGAGTAGAAGAGTTTGAATGACAGTGTTGCCAGGCTAATCGCTTACCTCGCTGTTATAATACCGCTGATAGAAATAAGATTTATAGTGCCGCCAGGCTATGCAGGCTAATTTACTTTTATCCCAATCTTAATAAATCATAGAACAACGAGAAGCCGTAAATGGGTACTCTTGACGAACGTTCTATCAAATCTCACGGAACTTTTCAGTTTGCATGTTCCTGATCCGACTTGCTGTATGTGAAACGCTTACCAGCGTTTCGTCTTTAATACCATGCCATAGTGAACAGTTGTCTAGGTATGCAAGTTACAATCCAGACCTCACTATGCTTCGCTTTAAAGGCGACATCGTAATCAATCTTACTTAGCCTATCTAAAACCTTTAAAATACTTGGAGTGTTTTTTCTTTCTGCCAGATAGTATACCATAAATAATTATTTGGCTAACAATAGTGAATCAATTGGCCACGATTTGTCTCGTTACCTTTAATCAATCAATCAATCATAATCTTTATTCAATTAGTCCTTTAAAGACACTTTTGTTTAATAAAAAAATAATTTACATACTAAGTATATCGAGTTGATGGTGATAACTACATTCGTAAACTTAAAACTAAAGCTATGAGGGTTACAAACGCGCCCCGGTCTAAGAAGAAGCCCACAACAAACTTAAACAAATTTTCTTTTTGAGCATATCAAATGCCACTTAAAATTATTTAAGACCTACCTTATTAGAGCAATCTTTCATACCCATGCTTGTTGATCATTTTCATAATTCTTTACACTACAGTCAGGACTTTAGTAGTACATAATATATAAGTAATTTTACTTATATGTGCCTTTTTTCTTTACGTATATCGTATAGAATAGCAACATAATTTTCTCAATGTTGGGTAGGCAGAAAAAAATTATCTATGCAAACATTTTAGCTATATTAGGAATAATATGGAGATGAGCCTGGAAAACGGAAATTTTTAGCCTGTGATTTTTGTATGCAGAGAAGATGCGACTATTTTTAATAAGGGCAACACTTAAAGACAAAGTATTTATTTACACTTTGTAACGTAAATCATTACTTTTTAAAATAGGCAGTATTCTCTGTGTTGAATGCATCGTAACTAATATAATAAAAGTTAGTGAAGTGAAAGAATAGGTGATTCTAAAAGTATACGAGCGATAAGTGTGTGTCATGTAAACAAGTTTTCCCGCTGTTTTAGAAGATTAATACCAGTTTATAATACTGTGTTTGCTTCTTAGAACTATATGGGACAAGTAGGTAACCCAGTATGCCCAGTGGCGTAGCGTTAGATAGGGTAAATAATAATAATGGATTAAAATCCTAAACCTCACCTCTAACTTTTCAGAGTTATGTGCGTTTTTAAAAATTAAATATCACTTGCTTCAACGGTGAAGGAAAACATCGTGAGGAAATCTGCACGCCTGAGAGTTCTCCATAATGTTCTAAGGTGTGTGAAGTCTGCCAATCCTCACATGGCCAGCGTGGTGGACTATGGCCAAACCCTTCTCATATTGAGAGGAGACCCGTGCTCTGTAGTGAGCCGGTAATGGGTTGATCATGATGATGATGATGATGATGAAAATCCTAAAAATTTATGTAAGTATTAAAATTGTGAGCATTCTAAATACTTATATAAACAAAAATTCGTTAACGAAATCAATATTTCAGACATCATCACAAAAGAAAGAAAAACTTTTTAATTAAAACTGTCAGGACCGGCTGCTTTAGTGTCATAAATTTAAGTCTGTCAACCCGCTTTTTAGGTCTAAATCTGTATCTCTTGAGCGAGAAATGTGACATTACCTCAGTAACACTGGGCTGACCGTGACATTGAGGTATAGGGCTTTAGATAGACCACAAGTTCACAGAAGTGATGTTTGCCAAGCAATCGATGGTTAGCACAATGACCTGGCAAACATTGGTTATTTGGTACTGAGGAAAACGTATTATATTGATATGAACGGCGCCGCCTCCAGCAGGCGGTGCTAACACGACCAATGTGGTCAACTTAACGGTAAAGGTGATACAATCCCCCCCACACAACTGTGCGTAATACCTACCGATAGTTAGGATAAGTTTGCCATTTACAGATAAACAATGTGCTAAAGAATAACGAAGAACGTGATTATTATGGTATGATGACTTAGAAATATCCTAACTTATGTTAGCCTCTATCAACTTTCAATAGCCTATGAAAAATGTGTTACGAATTTTTCCCTTACTTATTTATTTATTATGGAAAACTAACAGCTAATACATTTATCATGACCCTTTTTTACCGTTGTGAGTTAATGTGAATGTTTAGCTTTTGACGTAAAAGATGCAGCTATTTCATATATTAAAAAGTATGTAAGTATTTCATAAAAAATAAGTTACAGTATAGTAGGTATAAAATATTGTAAGTGAACTCTCTCCCGACCTAAGTGCTCCTCTCCGATAGAGGAGACCTAAACATATCCTTCATGACCCTGACGATCAGATGACTACTGGGAACATACTCGTACCACCTACCACACTATCATACGCTACACACAGTCTTCGCCGGCGAAGACGAGGTCCCCGCTATCTTACGTCATCCGGACGTGGGCTCCATCCACGGCCTCGGAGACGTACGGACCACTTACCGTCCGACCCCCCCGTTATCCCAAACGTCGCCTAAAACAAGATTCGGCCTCAAAGAAGGCGCCCTTAGGCAGACGTTCCCTTAGTTTCTTCGAGCCCTAGGGCTTTAAATTTCTCCTAACAGAGCTTCTTTCCGAAGCTCGCCAAACAGCCCGGTTGCGCTGTGGCAACCAATAGGGTTAGCACAGCTAATAGACAGTCCAAAAAAAAATATATATGTGGTAAAAATATATATAAATATATACCTACATACATACATCTTCCACTCTAATTTATTACGTTTTGATTGATGCAGATATTCCTATTAAACGTCTCTCAATCACTTCGGCAGCATATTTAGATGAAGACATATCTATATTATAAGACGTGTCATTAAAATAAAATTTGTCGACTCATTTGGTAACCCAAGAGCTGGCTTAATTAATGAAAACGGTGTTAACCGTCAAAATTCAGTGTCCGTGTCATATAATCCGTATATGTCATAAAAATAGGTATATAAGTTGGTGTTTTTAGACCCTTCACGCTCATGTTATTCTTACTATTATTGTACAACTTTCCCATCCCTACTAATACTATAAATGTGAATGTAGGGATGTTTGTTACGCTTTCACGCAAAAACTCAATAGTCAGTAATAAAATCTATTCGCAAAACTAGAAGGGTCCCCATTTTACGACGGAACCACACGGAACTGTAGAATAGAGAATATTTAACTCAGTAACTCATTAGGCTAACAACAAAGGAATCAGTGAGTCAAGAAATTAAATACGAGTACGCTTAAAACGTCAGAGGAGCTATTTTAATTATCATAAAAATTAAAACGTATGATGCGCACGCGCCGTTATTTTTGGTAATGTCTCAGGTCGCGTTTTCATATAAGCGATACGACCAATGCTACCACACAAAGTTTTCGTAGTGATTAAGTAAATAATTATATAATATAAAATTTACATTTTTAAGAGCTGTATTGAGAAAATCAGTACGCATGAAAGAAATAATAAAATTAAAATATTAAATAAGCCTTATTATACAGGCAATTTGTTATATTATATCTTTGACATACTTTAAATAACAAAACAGTTTTTAATAACATAACTGCGATGGTTGCTTATGAAGACATTCATATAAAACATTTAAAACGATGATGCGAGGATATATACATAAATTTAACGGCGTTTTTAAAGAAGCAAATTAATAAAAACTCACATTTCGAAGCATTTTTCGGTAAATACTTACACCGTCCTAATTATTTTAATCTTTATAAATATCAATCTTGCCACTAAAATCTGTCTGTGTAATTCCTGAGATTTTCGTTAGCTTTAAGCCGCCTGGTCCGTAATGAACTCAAAGAACACGAATTAAAGGCTAGATTTGAATGACAATTTGTGTGCTGTGCTTGCGATGTGCGACTGCGACGTAAGTAAATGGCGTCTTACGTCAAGATATCATGTGAACGGGACATGGTCAATTCGGTAACGGTAACAGGTAAGCATAACGGGGGGTTATAACACGCGATTTTGTAAAGCTGTCCACATGTATATCACGATTGGCTATCGTATATTACTGTTAATGGTGTAAAACATATTTTTCCTATAGCGATTTTCCTGCTATTTTGTATGTTAATAATAATAATAAAGCCTTTATTTCCTATCCAAAATTATAATGTCATGTCATCATCATCATCATAATCAACTCATTGCCGGCTCACTACAGAGCACCTTCTCAATATGGGAAGGGTTTGGCCATAGTCCACCACGCTGGCCATGTGCGGATTGGCAGACTTCACACGCCTTTGAGAACATTATGGAGAACTCTCAGGCATGTAGGTTTCCTCACAATGTTTTCCTTCACCGTTGAAGCAAGTGATATTTTTTTTTAATGAGTCGTAAAATGTCATGTGTCAATATGTAAATGTCAAAAATAGAGAGGTTTAAATATTTTGTCTAAAAATTAAATTATATTTAGTCTTCATTGGAATACTCATTTTCGGGCATAGCCCTCCTCAATCTTTCTCCGTGTTCCAATCTCGTCCACGTGGTCCCCGCTATATCGGCGATGTCGTCGCACCAGCGCCGTCTCGGCCGACCTCTCGACCGACCTTCGACAATTTGAGGACCATTTACCTCAAAGTGTAAGTTCATCATCATCATGATCAACCCATTGCCGGCTCACTACAAAGCACGGGTCTCCTCTCGATTTGAGAACGGTTTGGCCATAGTCCACCACGCTGACCGTTTCCGTATTCCGTACGTAAGACATTTAATTGTTTGTATACTGTATTGTACTTATAATTTTTTCCTTAGCTCAATTGATTAGTTAGTTAATAGTATAAATAATCTTTATTTTAATACTTAAATCACTACACAATACATAGCTGTAATATAATTGATATTTGTTACTAGAATAAGGATTTCTTAGAATTGAGTTGGACTGTGATTTACACACTAGGATTCCCTGTGACGTATTTATTACATATTAATATAATATGGACATTAAAATAATAATTTTAGAATGTGGATGGAAATTGTTATTGGATTGTTCTACGCAATAAAAGAAATAAATTAAAGAAAGTTTAGATAAGCGACCAAGCATAATAAACATATAAATCAATAATTTTCCAATGACGAAAATTCTCTTCTCACAGTTGTTTTAATGATGGGTCGTTTTATAATCTGTTTCATATGCAGTTTTAGATTTCAGATTTAAACTTTTTACAGGCCTAGACTTAACCCTTGGTTAGTTCATACCTCACTACTTTCAACTTAATGAAGTTATTGGTATAGGTAAGACCTAGGCGTTAAATAGTTAAAGTAAATTTACAGTCATTTTATGAGTAACATATTTCATATAAGACTAAATTATTCGAACAGCTTATGTTCTTCTCCTCAAAAATAATCAAGATAAATCCATTTCATTCACAACTCAACTGTGAACAGTTGAGACCATTTGTAAATAAATTGTATAAACGAACAAAAAAGCATTGATCTTTCCCATGAAGTCGGTACGTGAGGTTCAATGCAGGTTGATTAGAATCTAAACACTAGTAGTTAGCTACAGTTAAAAATATCGTTGCGTTGAGAAACAATGAAAACTAGAAATCTGTTTTTTTTGCTTCCTAGTACTAGAAAACGCTTTGCAGCGTTGAGTTAGTATTTCTACGTATCACGAGAGCCTGGGTTTGATTCTCGAGTCGGAGACCCTATAACAAATTGTTGCTAGTTTTATTTATTTCTTTATTCATATTTGTATTTGGACGTATCACGAGAGCCTGGGTTTGATTCCCGAGTCGGACCCAATAACAAATTGTTGCTAGTTTTATTTATTTCTTTATTCATATTTGTATTTGGACGTATCACGAGAGCCTGGGTTTGATTCCCGAGTCGGACCCAATAACAAATTGTTGCTAGTTTTATTTATTTCTTTATTCATACACTTGTACAACAAGAACCATACGAGTTACGAGAACCATAAGTTAGCCCTTTGATGGCTATCTCACCTGATGGTAAGTGATGATGCAGTCTAAGATGGTAGCGGGCTAACCTGTTAGGTGTATGGTAAACCCACACTCCTAATTGGTTTCTACGCGAAATTGTGCCGGCGACTCGTCTTTGTCGGTAGGGTGGTAACCAGCCACGGCCGAAGCCTCCCACCAGACCAGACTCGAGCCGGGAATCGAACCCAGAACCTCCAACTTTATAATGCGACAGCGCGCGCACTGCGCCACTGAGGTCGTTAAAAAATATAATTAATAAAATATAAGGTAGAATCATAATTCATAAATAATGCTATTAGGACTATAAAATATTCAAAATAACCATTTTATAAAATTATTTTGAATGTTAGGCAAAATTCAATTTAGATCTAATAAGAACTTAATGTATTACCGATCGCCCTGTTTGGCTAAAATAGCCGCAATAATTTGCATAACTTGTATTTAATATTTTACGGTATTTTGCATACGTCAAATTATTAATTTGAAACGATAATACTGAAATATTACTTAATTTATATAAAAGCGTTCTCTAAAATTTCAATTTAAAAAATTTAAAGTAGTTAATATATACCTATAGTATTATTATGAACATTTTTTTATAAACTACAAGCATTGATTTACCACTAGCCGTAGATAGAGCGCGTCATACAAAAACAAGGCGAGAATTTGTCACCAACTAACTATACATTCCTATATATCGGTATATCGATGTATTACAACCCGTCTAATACACTAGACATCTGGCCGTTATATTATCTATAGGGTGCGTAGTGTTTTGTAATTCATTCGGATTATACGGTTCGAGTGTTAGAATCGGTGACTTTCGTCTAGCCTTGTCACACACTGGGGGAAAGGAGTGCACTATTTATGCACTACTTTTCCGACCCATTTTTTGGCGTTAATGATCGATCTACGGCTAGTGGTAAATCAATGACTACAAGTCAGTCCTTGACGGCATCTAACCTGATGGTAAGTGATGACGCGGTCTAAGATGGTAGCGAGCTAACCTGTTAGAGGTATGGTAAACCCATATAAACCCACTCAAACGTTCCCTCGGGAATAACTTAAGGGATCGGGATAAAAGGTAGCCTATGTTCTTTTCCATGTCAATGGCTACTTGCATGCCAAATTTCATCTAAATCCGTTCAGCCGTTTTTGCGTGCTTGAGTAACAAACATACACACTTTCACATTTATAATATGTATAGGATTACTGTTCTACAGTTTTGCGAATTTTAACGATTGAACCGCTTACTTTAATGCCCACAATGATAATTATTCTACGATAGCAACGATAGTGAGTAGGTAGTTATCTAACTTTATAGTTATTAAATTTATTATTCTCAGTTCATTCTTTTATAATTTATTTACCTACCTGTAGTTTTATTGCTTGAAACGGCTTTGCAATTTCTAGCCGTATTTTTTTTAAATGACTTAATTTATAATTCTACAGTTGCCTATTTAATAAACATTATTTGTTGAGTTAGCTCTAATTTCTAATTTATTTACATTTTGCATATGTTCCGAGCGGAAATCATACTAAAAGTATGATCTGTCGTGATATTCTCAGTATCATTCTGATATTAGAAAATTGGTATCGTCTCAACCCATTTCTCGAGGATCATGTCAAACCAACACATAGGCCTTTTAAGTCTGGACTGCATTAGCACAGATTAAGATTATATGCTATAAAACGTTTCCTTCCCTAGAAAGAGGCGGCATATGCCCAGCGCTGGGACAGTAATAAATGAAGATGTTCTTAATACATATTTATAGTGTGTACACATAAAGTTTAAAGGAAGCTGTGATAGCCTAGTGGTTAGAACGTCCGCCTCCTAATCACAGGTCGGGGGTTCGAACCCGGGCACGCACCTTTAACTTTTCGGAGTTATGTGCGTTTCGAAGCATTTAAAATATCACTTGATTTAACGGTGAAGGAAAACATCGCGAGGAAACCTACATGTCGGGGAGTTTTCCATAATGTTCTCAAAGGCGTGTGAAGTCTGCCGATCCGCACATGGCGAACGTGGTGGACTATGGCCAAACAATTTTCATATTGAGAGACCCGTGCTCTGTAGTGAGCCGACAATGGGTTGATCATGATGATGATGACTCATAAAGTTTAAGCAGGCACGGAGATAGGTTCTACTAGCGCAATGCTTCTACAACTTTCTAAAACAAACGACCATTATGAATTCTAAATAAGCAACGGACACGTAACATCGACTTGCTTTGGACAAATAAATTTGTGGCAAGACAACTGTAACTAAAATATTTGTCTAAAACGTGTGTTTAACTGGCAACACTAATGTGCGATCACGTTCCGAGCTAGCAACACCATAGAAAGTCGTAATTTCCAGGTGTACGTTATGCATAATTTGTTTTCCCCGGAAATATTATTATAATATTGACAGTTGGTAGGTGTTATATTAAAATGCATAAGTAAGTAACACTATAGTGAGGTTCAAATTATTAAATTAAAACCACGAGGGTTAAAAGAGCACCCTGGGTCATATCTCAAGAACACTTTCCTAGCAGCGCATCGGGCATGTTCGAGGCGAGGATGCCCGATTTCTTTGCTGTTGACAGAGCGCGTATATCTTCTTGTAACAGCATTCTTCAGGTGTTTTTTTTTTGTTTTTTTCCGCTGGGAAGTGCGTTTACGGATCCCCTCCGGAAGCGACGCAGTCTTATCTGCGTCGCTTCCGGAGGGGTATGTGGGACTCGCCGGCGGCCAGACTGACGACCAGAATACCCACTAAAACCCAGCGATGCTCCTACGCGTCGCCTGGTGGCTGGGTCACGGGTACACCCGCGCACAAGACCGCAACCCAACCAGTGGCGTCCGCCGAGGCAGACCCTCCACCGGGGGCCTATGATCGAGGCATATTATTTTATGTCTGTACTATTGTACTTTTGGGTATTTACCTCAATAAAGAAAAATTATTATTACTAGACCTTGCTCAGTCAAAGTAAGTATTAAAGTGTCCAGATAGTTTTAACTGTGAAGCTATATAAAATCTACTCTTCTATAACCAATGATAAAAAGTTTTTCTATTAAACCCCACATAATCATTATGTCTGTTACTGAGATTTGTGTGCCTGTTTTATTTTAAACTACCCGCGTGTATTACACATGAAATAGATATGTACACCGATTAATCCAAGATAGATAATACATTATGTACCTACGTGCATGGATTTAATAAATCTTTGCTTCTACATAAAAATTGCAAACATTTCTAGAAACAAATGATCTTTTTTCTTTACTAATCACAAATTCTTGTATATAGATAACTTCATACAGAGTAATATAATTGTTACTATATCCTAATTGATAATTCGGTATAAAAACTGTGTCAAACTTAATTGGTAGTAGAATAAATGGCTTTTTTATTTTTATTTATTTTATTGATATCCTAGCTTTCCTCTGGGGTTTACCCGTTTGACACCTAATCTATACATATAAAAGCGAAAGGTCACTTACTTACATACTTACTGATTAAACACGAGATCTCAACAACTATTGTACGTATAAAGCTATAATTAAGCTATTAGCAAGTAGGTAGTTGATAGCTAAGAGATGTCAGCTAAAAAAGGTTATATGGAAATTCCACCTCTAAGGGGGTAAAATAGGGAAAATAGGAATAGCTCGTTCAATCATTTTTATATAATGAACTATTCTAACTATTCGCTCTACAGTTCTCTTCAGTTTCTTTCTTCTATAAACTTATCTGTTTACGTTAAGTCACCTGCCATGTGCAATAACTGATTTGAAAATGGTTCGACCAATTATAGAAAATAAACAAGTTTACGTGGAAACCCGATGACAACACCATATAGGAAGAAGTAAGAGGATTGTATAGGAAGAAGTAAGAGTATTGCCGAAGTCTATTATTTATGTCACCTATGACAGAGGAATGTTATGTCCAGCAATGGAACGTTTTTTATCTGTAGATTATGATGCCCTCTTAGTTCTGGATTTAACTTCGAAGTTTACCTTATTAGTGTTGAAAATCATAAATTCCTATTAATCATCTCACTCCGGAACAGTGTGATTAAAATTCAAATAAGTAAAAGTGTTTAAATCAAAATAAAATTCATAAATCGCACGTGAATGTGAAAATTTTAATTGCGAAACGAGCGGTTTGAGGTGATAGCATCTAATAGGACATTACTTACGTTGATTTACTGTAGCTCTGGTAGTGTGTAACCAGGGGGTGCTAATTGCTGTAGTCTATTCAGAAGAGACAGAGTATATACTCAGGCATATAACCACACAATCTTATATCAAAAACAAATGAAAATATACTTATATATTTTTAACGTTGATTAGTAACGAAGGAAACTACGAGTATGGTACCAGATTTAAAATTACCTCATCATCATCATCATCATGATCAACCCATTACCGGCTCACTACAGAGCACGGGTCTCTTCTCAATATGAGAACGTTTTGGCCATAGTCCACCACGCTGGTCATGTGCGGATTGGCAGACTTCACACGCCTTTGAGAACATTATGGAGAACTCTCAGGCGTGCAGGTTTCCTCACGATGTTTTCCTTCACCGTTGATGCAAGTGATATTTTAATTGCTTAAAAACGCACATAACTCCGAAAAGTTGGAGGTGCGTGCCCGGATTCGAACCGCCGGCCTCTGATTAGGAGGCTGACGCTCTAACCACTAGGCTATCACCGCTTCCGCTTAAAATTACCTAAACGTTCTAAAAATGCTAATTTAACGATTGGACTTTACGCGCTTTATAGATTCGCATCTAGTTTTTGTTGAAATGCAAATACATAGTTCGGAATATCTTGAAAATCAGTGAAAAGATCACCAATGCAAACGATGTTTAACATACTAATAAGTGGAGGCTAATAAAAGATCCGGTGCATTGAACCTATTATTTAGTTTTGAGGTATATGCCATTGAATATGTTGGTGACATCATTTTTGGCCGATGTCTCGGCTATCAATGTAAATAAGTAGAATTAGGGTGACCACCTCAATGTTGGAATCAGAAATATGTTCCTTAAAATATAATATACACGCTCTTTTGTTTTCAATTCACGTTTCTGTATTTTTCCATAGAGACGATAAAAAAATTTCTATTCGTCAACTTGAATATTTGAGCCATGGAATTCAATTTATATAACCAGTGAACGTTTCTCATTTAAAGAATCGTGCTTTCTGTACCACCTTCTTAATACTAACATTCATCATGAACAACCCATTACTGGCTCACTACAGAGTACGGGTCACCTCTCAATATGAGAATGGTTTGGCCATAGTCCACCACGCTGGCCATGTGCGGATTGGCAGACTTCACATGCCTTTGAGAACATTATGGAAAACTCTCAGGTGTGCAGGTTTCCTCATGATGTTTTCCTTCACCGTTGAAGCAAGTGATATTTTAATTTAAAAAAAATACACAATACAAAATACAAATACAAATACACATAACTCCGAAAAGTTAGAAGTGCGTGCCCGGATTCGAACCGCCGACCTCTGATTAGGAGGCTGACACCCTAACCACTAGGCTATCACCGCTTCATACTATATTAACAAATAAAATTTGTTAACATACTTTCTGTAGCAGCGCATTGTCTTTTGGAAGGCGGCGGGTAGCTATTAGCTACCACGGAAAGATACCCGCCATTTCACAAGTCTCTTCATTGTCTGTTCCGATCCTCTCCGAGCTCAAGGAGCTCCGGTCCTGCGCTGAGACGGCTGGTAGATGCCCGGTAAGAGTACAATGTTGTTCCCCGGGTGTCTAGCAACCAACCCAACGTGAGAGATATGCTATGGTGGTTTTTTGTTTGGGTATCCCCCTTAGAATACGGGAGTCACACTTAATCTTCGTCCTGTACAAGTGTACAATGGAAAGTGGTAGCTAAAAAGTATATATAATTAGTGTATAAATTAGATAATTATTTTATTAGGTATGAACATATACTAAAACAAAGATCTTAAAAAATATACTAACTAAAATAAATTATTAAAAGGAGTCCCTTTAGGCGAGGTTCCTAACATACTCGCAGCGTTCTCCCTTTAAATAGCAGACTATTTCTTTGTTCGATAATAATTTACGTATTGTCTATATTTAGAAACGAAAACAATTTTTCGAGCGTGCAAAAGTCTAGCTAAGTATTTTAGGCGTTAGGTATTTCTATTATAATACGTTAGCTTTATTCTAATTCTTTTCAATCAATCCAAACGTGAAATACGCTAATTACGCACATACGCTAATGTACGCTTTTTATAAAAGACTAGATAAGATTTTTCAAACAACGAACTAGCAGGTCTCATATCAAAGGCAACATTTATTTATTTAAAAAAGATAATAATTAATTTTAAAAAGATAAAAATAGTAGTAATGTCGTTAAAAAAATGGCAACATGTTGAAAATGGTGACTCTAGTTCGAAATGGATTTCGAATTCGCCACAATGCGCATACCAAAGTTAGGACATGTTAGCTAATCGGTTCATACGTGAGCTGAATTGATGTGATCACATTTAGAAATGTGGATTACTAAACGTCTTTAACTTGCATAAGTAAGCCATTATTTTATAGTATTTTCAAAGTTAACATGAGTTTAAATAAATAATAACCTTTTATCCAAGTTATAATTTTTGATTTATTTCTTCAAACACGCTTATCTTAGGAACTACTAGAATTAAATCATTCTTTTGTATATATTTATTTTTATTGAAAACGAGGTGGGGATGTTAGATAATTATTTAAAGACATATTTGTACATACTAAAATAATTTTTATCATCGCATATTAGCATGAAAAATTACATAGATATTCCACCGATGTAATTAAAACGATAAAATAATTATATTATTTTAGTAATGTATGTTATATATTTTTGTTAGATTTAGGTTCAATTTAAGGTTTATTTTAAGTTTCAGATGTTATAAATAAATTATATTGATGAATAAAAAAAAATGATAAAAAAAAATAATAGCGATTATAGTAGTGGCGTGCATTCATACATGCATAAAAGCAGTTCATATCCTACCCCACGAGTCTCCGGAGAAATGGAACAACATGTTATACCCGATAGATCCATAACAGAGAAGATTTTTTCTGTATAAAATTGCATACCGTGCTCAAAAACCCTATACACGCCACTGGGAAAACCACTTTAGAAGAATCAATTACTAAATCAACGGTTAAGAATTATATTGGATCGAGATTTTTTTGGTACGTGTTGTAATTCGCGTTCGTTAAAGAAGGTCATCAAAATTCCTTATCCAATACTTTGAAGGAAGGTGTCATGTTCTGTTAAAAGATCACCGGCCTGTAGTAAATCTAGTAATCCACCTCTTGTAACAAAACGCTGTTGAGATGTTTTAACAAGACGATGCGGCAATAAACCTTATAAATCCATCAGTCAATTCATTTATTGCATCGGACACGGTGTTTTGTTTTAAACGCGTAGAAGTGATGCATTCGTTCTTTGGAATCGTTCACGTGATTGAATCCACTACAACCTTGAATGTTTGTCTAAATTCGTCATTTGTATAGATTCTTTTTTTATTCCTCTATAAGTTGCCTGTAACCTCATCTGGTGGTAAGTGAGATTCCAGTGTAAGATGGTAGATATATTGAATCCATAACCATGATATTCCAAATTGCAATTGAATGCGGAATCATCATTAAGTACAATTTTGTAATGCGAAATAGTCTGAGTTTTTTTGTAACGGAAATCTGATTATGGAACCACTGGAAAACAATAAATTGAAAACCTATGAAAACTTTCATTTATTAGGTAAAATTTTTTTTGGTCTGTTCAGCGTATCAATATACGTATAGCAGTCGTAATTACCTCAGTCGTTGGTTCAGATGATTTTGCTATTTAATAAGTGGTTATACACTTACCTTACTTAGGCACAGCAGTTTCGTTTCGATCAACATTACAATCCTGTATAATGCTTTTGGAAGTCATTTAACATTTGAAACTAATGTGTTTTAATTGCTTAGAGATATATACTTATAGCAGTATGTCTTTATTAAGAAATTCTTGATGAAAAATTTCAAAATTTTGATTTACATCATGTACTCGTAAATGTACCTCTGAAAAACTACTAACTACCTTACCTTTAGTCAAATTTTATCCTATTTGTTATTTAATTAAATTGTGTAGGTATATTTCGATGTTATAATATTTATAATAAAATTATATTTAGACAAGGTTTTTCTTTAGCAGTTTCTACTTTATCTTATAAAACCTTAATAACAATTGAACTGCCTTAGTTCAGAACTTCTTATTAATATTATAATTTGCACTAAGTAATGCCTTCGAGGAGGTCCCTGTTGTCATGTTATATTCGCATATCGAGATTCCTGTGCGTTCTTGTTATTGCTTATCAGGCTGTGTCCTGAGCCAATTAAGATATATTAATATCCAAGCGCCCTTATATAGTGAAAGCAAGGAAGTTGTTTTATCAAAATACACGAGTGTTATTTGCGTAGAGGGTTTAACTAATGTTGGGCACCGGTTGCATACAAGTTGAGTTATATTTACGAGTTAAAAATAGTAGGTTGCTATTTATGGAATGATTTTATTTTTATATTATTTTTTTTATTTATATTATAAGGTTTATATTATAATAGTATATTTATGTAATCTAGTTTAAGTATTAGTATTTAGTTATTCGTATGCAGGTTTTTGTTTATAAATTACGCCACCTACATTCTTCCTCTTTTACTTTTCCTAATCCTAAGGTCGCCTGGCAGAGATCGCTACTAAGCGATACGGCCACCTTTTGTATCCTGCTTCTTCTTGTTTCTGTTTTTCTCATTATTTCTAGTTTTACTTGTTGGGGTGTACACATAAAGAATAAATAAAATAAATAAATGATAAAACTATTTATAGGGTTCTAATAGGAAACTGTGATAGCCTAGTGGTTAGGGCGTCAGCCTCCTAATCAGAGGTTGGCGGTTCGAATCCGGGCACGCACCTCTAGCTTCTCGGAGTTATGTGCGTTTTTAAAAATTAAAATATCTCTTGCTTTAACGGTGAAGGAAAACATCGTGAGGAAACCTGCACGCCTGAAAGTTCTCCATAATGTTCTCAAAGGCGTGTGAAGTCCGCCAATCCGCACATTGCCAGCGTGGTGGACTATGGCCAAACTCTTCTCACCGTATGGAGACCCGTGCTCTGTAGTGAGCCGGTAATGGGTTGATCATGATGAATAGGAAAATTTATATGCATCTTTCATATATTCTTAATGTTACCTGAATCACCTCACGTCTATAACATCGTTACGGCTCAAATCAATATGGCAGTAACAGAGATGTACCTAAGCCTGTTAGAAATGAACTAAATGAAACGTATTGTTCATTATTGGTGTCTGGATAAGCTGTTTAATAAGGAACCCTGCGGCTATCAGATGAAAAATGTTAAGGTGATTGTGAAACAATGATCAAAAAGATCTTTTTAGCTGGTTCAGCAGACTATCATACCGTTCTCAAAAACATTATGCACGCCACTGGAAAAACCACTTTAGAAGAATCAATTACTAATTCAACAGTTAAGAAAACAGTAGTTAAGTAGTAAGTAGTTAAGTAAAAAAGAAAGAAACAGTACAGTAAACAACTATTATTAATGCAACCAAAAAGTGCACAATATATCCTACTCGTCATATTAAATATATAGTTTAAGTTATTTTAAGTGAAAAAATCCCCCGGTTATTGTTTAAAAAAACAAAACACCATCCGTTCTTCACTGCGACGCAGTCGCGACTGTCTGCATGCCGAACGCACCCCGAGATCGAGGCGCGTAGCCATAGCCCGCGTTTCGTCCGTTTGTATGAAGTTGGAATACTTTATACATAATATTACCTAGGTGGACGTCAAGTGGAATGTAGTTACGCTTATGGGAGACGGTAACTGCTTTTTTTTCGGACTGTCTATTAGCTGTACAAACCCTATTGGTTGCCACAGCTTAACCGAGCGGTTTGGCGAGCTTCGGAAAGAAGCTCTGCCAGAAGAAATTTTTAGCCCTAGGGCTCGAAGAAACTAAGCGAACGACAGCCTAAGGGCGCCTCTTTTGAGGCCAAACCTCGGCTTAGGCGACGTTGGGGATAATCGGACGGTAGCGGTAACTGCAAAACTGCTTGCAAACAAGCTTGTGCACAAGTGTCTCATACTACCGGCCAAGTAGTTAGCGGTTTTAGTCTAAATGAAATATTACAGTTGTTACCATATGAAATTTAAGCCTGCGGTTTGTGTTGGATAAACTTTAGTCAGCCGTGGGAGCTTGAGTTAAGTTAACAAGGTTCTAAATTGCTTTAATAATTTATATGTTGTGACCAAAGCGGTTTTTGTATCTCACAAGCTGTGAGAACGGGTCAAGTACGAGTAGGTACACTTCCCTGCATTAAGTAGCACTAATTAAATGCCATCCTATCCTATCAATGATTCATACTAAATAGTTTGAAGAGAACATTTTTTTTTTTTCGGACTGTCTAACGGCTGTGCTAACCCTTGGTTTTTGGTTGGTTGCCACAGCGTAACCGGGCTTTTTTCTTGCCAGAAGAAATTTTGAGCCCTAGGGCTCTAAGAAATCAAGGGAACGTCTGTCTAAGGGCTCCTCCTGTGAGGCCGAACCTCGGCTTAGGTGACGTTTGAGATAACGTGGGGTCGGACGGTAACGGGGGGTCGGACGGTAACGGGGGGTCGAACGGTAACGGGGGTCGGACGGTAACGGGGGGTCGGACGGTAACGGGGGGTCGGGCGGTAACGGGGGGTCGGACGGTTTAAGAGAACACTATTATTAGTGAAGCATTTAGATGCCCATAATGATATAAATATACTGTGTACTTTTATAATATCTATGCATATTTTATAGTCTAGAACTATAGCACTTTATCATTACACGTTCTTACTCACATTCAGGGAAGCTGAGAGCAATCTGTTTTGTCGGGATAAGGTTTTCCATTGTTCATGTAATAATGATTGGGTAAGTTTCGATTGTATTTGTTTGTAACTACAAAAACGATAAATAATAAAACCTACCTATTGACTGTTTCGGTTCTGTTTAGTAACGGATTGAAGAGGATAATTATGAAGCAGCTAATCATCATCATCATGATCAACCCATTACCGGCTCACTACAGAACACGGGTCTCCTCTCAATATGAGAAGGTATTGGCCATAGTCCACCACGCTGGCCATGTGCGGATTGGCAGACTTCACACGCCTTTGAGAACATTATGGAGAACTCTCAGGCGTGCAGGTTTCCTCACGATGTTTTTCCTTCACCGTGGAAGGAAGTGTTTTTTTTTTTTTTTTAAACGCACAACTCCGAAAAGTTAGAGGTGCGTGCCCGGATTCGAACCGCCAACCTCTAATTAGGAGGCTGCCAATGAAATAATTAAAATACGATTACATTTTTTTTTCCACTACAGGTTAGCCCTTGACGGCAATCTCTCCTGGTATTGATGATGCAATGTAAGATGGTAGCGGGCTATCTTGTTCAGGGTATGGTAAACCCATACTCATAACTGGTTTCCACGCGACATCGTGCCGGAACGCTAAGTCGCTTGGTGACTCGTCTTTATCGGTAGGATGGTAACTAAGCACGGCCAAAGCCTACCACCAGACCAGACTCGAACCGGAAATCGAACCCGGGACCTCCAACTTTACAATGCGACAGCGCACGCGTTGCGCCACGGAGGTCGTTAAAATGCAATAAGATGGTATTAAAATGATGGACCAATACTGGTTAATATTAAAAAAAAATTAAAATAATTTTAAAAGTTATAGTGAAAAAATATGTTAACTTGAAGTAAAAAATAATAACGCAAAATTTATAATTCATCATCATCATGATCAACCCATTCTCGGTTCACTACAGAGCACTGGTCTCCTCTCAATATGAGAAGGGTTTGGCCATAGTCCACCACGCTGGCCATGTGCGGATTGGCAGACTTCCCACGCCTCTGAGAACATTATGGAGAACTCTCAGGCGTGCAGGTTTCCTCACGATGTTTTCCTTCACCGTTGAAGCAAGTGATATTTTCAATTACTTAATAACGCACACAACTCCGAAAAGTTAGAGGTGTGTGCCCGGATTCAAACCGCCGACCTCTGATTAGGAAGCTGACGCCCTAACCACTAGGCTATCACCGCTTCAATTTGTATTTGTAATTTATAATTGTTTATTATTTTTAATTTAAAATGTCCTTGGCCATAAAATAGTCGTTAATGTCGCAACAACTCTTTTCATCTGATATATTTTATATAGATTAAGACATTAATTATTTTATATGTATGGTATGTGGTAGGGAGTTTGTTATGTATGGTAATTGCCGTACAGTATTCACTTTTATAATATAACCTTATCTTGTGACACATAAGACGTGTGAGCAGACACACACTTTATTTACCTTAGAAATAACGTAAACATATATTTTTATAATATATGTAACTAAAAGAAAATAAAGAAGGAAAAGTATTTATTATTTACTATACCGATATGTTGATACATTCCTTATATCATTTCTATAGATTAAACAGTAGGTACACTTAACTTTTTACCTTGCCTTCCCTTGTGCTGCCATCCGTATCCTGAAACATGATTAATTGCGTACTTTCAACTATAAAAACCTTACAAAGTTCCACTCTAGGAAATGTAACGAATTAATATTAATAAAAATCAATTCTGCAATGCATAGAATAAAAAATACAAAAAAAAAAACTCAGGAAGAAATTTCCAAGAGCCGATGTACTTGGGCAGTAAAGTAACACGCTCCAGTGCCGACCATCCTACCATATCGCACTGCCTAATGCCTCATAACAACTGAACACAAAAAATAGTTACGCAAACGAATATAACTCTTAACCCGATAACTTTACAGATTATAGTAATTACATTTCTAAATCATCTCCACGTTGCCCTCATAATAATTGCTTCTTAAGTGAATGAACTAAACGCAATGAGCATGCGTTATTTTTGTAGTAAACTCATATAAAATTCATAACCGATAACGGTTTTTCTTATGTTTGATTTGTATACCTACCTATGATTGATCACATAATGGCGAATACAGTTAAAGATTTAAATCTGTAAGTGTTTTAAAAGTGCGTTTAAGAAGCATCCTTAAGCGAGTGCGATGTGGGGCGGCGGTATCTACCACTTTTCCGGTCATTCGAAATTTCAAAGATTCGGATTTGCACGTCATTCGATCAGCTGTTAAAAAACTGGATTCAACAAGTTTTAATACCTCTTCACTAGCAGCTGTTACAAAACTGGATTCAACCAGTTTTAATACCTCTTCACTAATACAACACTAGTGATAAAAAATAATCTTTAGAGTACGAGTACGTAGGGAGATTATAAAAGTTTATTTTTGGACTGTCAATTATGGATGAAACTCGTGTCAGGCTGATAGTGGTTAGATTTTGACTATTATTATAGAAATATGGTCACATTGCTCGGAGAACCGATGGACGTTGGGGTCCCAAGGTGCTGGAATGGCGACCCTGCACCCGTAAACGTAGCGTTGATCGACTCCCAACTAGGTGGTCAGACGACATCAGACGAGTCGTAGGAAGCCGCTGGATACAAGCGGCCCAAGACCAAACTGGAACTTCCTACAAAAGACCTATGTCCAGCAGTGTACGTCAATCGGTTGAAAATTATGATGATGATGATGATAGAAGTTTCATATTACCATAAGTAGATTGGAAGTCTACCCAGCGCCTAGAAGAGCACGTAAAGCCGTTGATCTCAGTTTTAAAAACCCAGATTTGGTACAAGAATAGGTTAATCGTAATGCAGCAGCGTAGTGGATTTAAGCTCTCAAAAAAGGCCTTCGCCCAGCGGCCAGACATTAATATGAGTGTAATGCTAATAAAGCCACCTGGAGGTAAGACCTTCGCCCAGCGGTCAGACATTAATATGAGTGTAATGCTAATGAAGCCACCTGGAGGTAAGCAATTAACTGATAGAGTCAAGAAAGTATGCTCTTTAGATAATCATATTGCGATGGATCATTATTCATTTCTATTGCAGTAAATAACTGGTTATGTCTGTTTACGTAAACTGCTTAAAATATGATTACGCTCAGCCTTCACCATAGGAGAACGCGGTCTAAGCTAGTGTATCAATACTAGCTTGAACCGTGGCTCTACACACTTGTTGTTTTATATTCGCTTGTACTGTATTCTCATTGTCATGTATTAAAAAAGCTGTGATAATCTAGTGGTTAGGACGGCCGCCGTCCGTTTTCGGAGAATTAAAATATCACTTGCTTCAACGGTGAAGGAAAACATCGCGAAGAAACCTGCACGTCGGAGAGTTCTCCATAACGTTCTTGAAGGCCTGTGAAGTCTGTCGATCCGAACGTTGCAAGCGTGGTGGACTATGTCCAAACCCTTCTCATATTGAGAGGAGACCCGTGCTCTGTAGTGAGCCGGTAATGGGCTGATCATGGTGGTGGTGGTATTCTCTCTATTGTTAATTATTATAATGAAAGCTTCGTGATAAATGAGCAAACCAATAATTACTGTCGCATTTAGGATATAAGTAAGCTTATTGGGCTATTGAATCTCCGTTGTTAAACTTGACCAAATTTCCGGTATGTCGTTTGAGCATGGAGAGATCATTTTAGAGCTGCGCGTTAGACATCATTAGGTTGACCTGTCTCGCACAGTGATAAGTGCTGTTATTAGTGAAAGTCCCAGGTTAGATTCCCATTGCTCATTTTTCATATGAGAATTCATAATTTCCGAAATTTATCTGGTCTGGTCTGGCTTAAAACCTGTCTAGCGCAGTCATAACTTCTGTGATTTTATAAGTGGAGGTCCCAGGTTAGATTCCCGTCTGGTATCAGATGGGAATGAATGATTTCTGAAATTTATCTGATCTGGTCTGGCTTTCAATTCCAACCGTGCCATTGAAATACAAAGACGTGCATTGTAGTGTAAAAAAATGTTATCATCATCTTCATCATCATACTAACCAACGGTCGTCCAACGGTGGTTCCACGGTCTTGTGCCACTTGCTTGAAAGATAAGCTTCCTCTAAAAGCTTCGTCCAATAATCCATGAGATGGCGGGTTGGTTATTGCAGGCTAACCAGTCTAAACCGATTTCGCTTTAAATATATCTTTAAAAAACCAGTCAAATCTGGATCTCTTTGATCTATAACTATCTTCATGCAGATAATCACGTCAATGCTCTATTGCTTCATGAAAGAAGACCAACACACTATTGCTTTTATAATATTACTGGAGATGCATAGATACTGAATCTCAAGCACAGGTACCCCTAGTTTGGCTTCAGAAGCTATTTACTTTATATTAAATAACTAGCTATTACCCGTGACTTCGTCTGCGTAAAATTGCTGATTTCCCGTGAGATTGAGGTTTCCCGTGCGAAAAATGCGCTGCTTTTTTTTAGATATTTATAAGATCTACAATTAATTAGAACATTTTATGGTTCTATCTTTTATAGTTTAGGCAGCGTACGCAAAATGAGTAACTTTTCTAGTTGATTTTTTACACCTTGTGTCCGAAAAAACCCATATATCTTACGGAACCCTATTTTTTCCAAAATAAAATTATGCTATGTTACTCGTGGATAATGTAGCTTTCGAATGGTGAAAGAATTTTTATAAACGGTCCAGTAGTTTTGCGTCTTCTTCAAATAATTCATTACAACCAAACAAACAAAGTTTTCCTCTTTATAATATTAGTGTAGATAAAACTCATGTAAAGTCATAAGGCTGCATACCATATTTGTTATTTTGCATTGTTTTCTTTGTGTCTTATTACAATGAAAATGTAAAATATGTTAATGTGTTAAATAAATAAATAAATAAATGAATAAAATAAAAAAAATAAAAAATAAACGAAATTTATTTATTAAAAAAAAAACCGTCAAAGATGGTTGTATTTTTAGTAAATCAACTAATGTGCGACTCACCACTGACAGAGCGCGTCGGCGGTTACGCTGAACGAAACGCACTTGACTGTAATAAAGGGAATTGAAATGTTCTGCTGATTTTATTAATCGTAATTGCCTTTGACGACCTCCGTGGGGCAGTGCGTGCACTATCGCGTTTTAAAGTTGGTAGGTCCTGGGTTTGATTCCCGGCTCGAGTCTGGTCTGGTGGGAGGCTTCGGCCATGGCTAGTTATCACCCTACCAACTACCATCCTAGACAGCACCGTCGCTTACTATCAGGTGAGATAGCTGTCAATGCAAACTTGTAGTATATATAAAAAAAAACTTGATATCTTGTTACAATCGGTCGTACTCGTATTTCGCGATTACTAAGCGCAATAAATAAACGTCTCTAGATTCCCTTAACTATTTCAAAGGTTAAGAACAGACTAGCAGGATATCCCTATAAAATACGCGCACTCGATACCGATATGTACGGCGTTTCAAATAAGAAATTCTGACAGCATGTACACAATAACTTCAAATATTTAAATCAACAATTTTAATATTACGCAAGTGGAATAATTATTTCATACGTTCCATAGTCGGTACGATTTAAAAAATACACTTCAAATTTGTTTTTTTTCAATTCAAATAATCTTTATTCAAATAGTCCTTTAAAAGGCACTTTTGACGCGTCAATATTTTACATTGTAGTGATTTGATGGTGATAACTACATTCGTAAATTTAAAACTGAAGCTATGAGGGTTCCAAACGCGCCCTGGTCTAAGAAGAAGGCCTCATCAAACTTTTTTTTTGTTATCACCATCTCACATAATCAATAATAAATTATAGATATGGAGATAGAGCAATTCACACCCAAGCTTTTTATCGTTTATATAATCCTTAATATCGTATGATTTTTTTATAAGCTTCCGTTTTATAAAAACTTTGAACTTATTGATAGACATCTCCGAGATATCAATAGGTAATTTATTATAAAATAAAATACGACGTCCTTTGAAGGAGTTCCTAATTTTGTGCATCCAAATAAACGGTACTACAAGTTTATTTTTTCTAATGTTTAGTGCGTTACAGTCCATTATTTTCTTGAATTCATCAATATTTTTATGAACATACATTAAATTTTCAGATATATATTGGCCATGCACTGTCATTATTTTATAATCTTTAAATTTATCTCTTACTGACTCTCTGGGACCTTATTTGTATATCGCACGAACTTGATGATAGACTTCTCCAAGATATCAATAGGTAATTTATTATAACCACTGTGGTTTTCCTGTAGTACTTTAATTTCTTTTTAAGTCTCTACTTTTAATGGATAAATTGCTTGCTTTAATTCAAAGAACTTTTTCATGCTTCTATGCTAAGTCCAACCCAACCTATACACAAATAAGTATTCACATTTAACTTTTATCGGCGCCTTTCAGTACCGTCTCGTGTGAATGGAATATTATAAAAACAAAATCCAAATCTCAATCCATAATCCGTATTGTCAATGTAAACACACGTACCGGAGAAGCCTATCCAGTTTATCATATGACAATATTTACACTATGACAATAGCTCCCTCGCTCCTTAGAATAATATATTTTTTGAGGGCGATCGAACATGTTTATCGTATTGCTGATTTGATTATTACGCCTTTTTTGTGTCGCTGCATTGTTGAAGTTTTCATTTTGATACCATAGTGGGCAACCATAGTTTGAGTTACAAATAATTTTTAACATGACGTAATAAGGAAGTAAATGTTGAAAAAAAAGGCCATCGATATTAAAAGTATCCTTGCGCACTATGACACAGTACGGTGCAATAGAAAATGTGATAGATTTAATTTAAACGACTTGGTTAATTTTCACATATAATTTAGTTTTGCTTTAGAATGTACTTTCTAATGTTTTAAATTTAATATTCTTATTTCTTTGTTCTCAGAGCGTCGTCGGACAAAATAAGCAATGAATTCATAAGGTAAGAACATACCTAATAAAATACCGACAAAGACGTGTCGCCAAGCGATTTAGCGTTCCGGCACAATATCGCGTAGCCAATTAGGAGTGTGGGTTTCCCTAACAGGTTAGCCCGCTACCATGTTAGACTGTATACCGTCCGATCCCCCCGTTATCCCAAACGTCGCCTAAGCCGAGGTTTGGCCTCAAAGGAGGCGCCCTTAGGCAGTCGTTCCCTTAGTTTCTTCGAGCCCTAGGGCTCAAAATTTCTTCTGGCAGAGCTTCTTTCCGAAGCTCGCCAAACAGCCCGGTTACGCTGTGGCAACCAATAGGGTTTGTACAGCTAATAGACAGTCCGAAAAAAAAACAAAAATTAGACTGTATTATCACTTATAAGATGAGGTTGCCGTCATGGGCTAACTTGTAGTAAATAAAAAAAGCATACCTAATAATAATTAATAGAATTTGAAAACTGTAATATAATAAAAAGTTGTTTAAGTATAATAAAAATGAAGAAGGTCTTATGGAAGATAAAAACGATGAATTGACTGGGCATATAGATTTTCTATTTCCCTAACGTGTTTCCATAATAACCCTAAGTAATAACCGAGTGTTAACGATTCGTTACGTAATCCATCATGGTGCTCAAAAGGTGTTATTGCAGCTACTGCAGGTTGCGATAAAAGGTCTATTTATAGAGTAGCGATCGCGAGCGGCTTCCTTTGTTAATGACGGGTCATTATTTGTTACGATGTCCTGTAGTTTAATCTTCATTATGTATACTCTAAATTTGTATATCTACCCTCATTACATATAAAAAATAGATGTATTAAACTAAGAAACTGAGAAAGTTTATATCTTATACTCTGAATTTGTATATCTACCCTCATTACATATAAAAAATAGATGTATGAAATTAAGAAATTGGAGTTTATTGCTCACGCATCGATATTACATACACAAATGGACAAATGCGTGTGGGGTTAAATGCAATTTAAAACTAATGACGAAACCATCATCTCAGAGTGATCAGGAAATTTGAGATAGTACTCTCACAAAGTTACTGATCACTAAGCCGTAAGTGCATGACTGAAAAGATAATTCTTTCTTACGAATAAAAACACAGACTGACAGTGAAATATTGTCACTTCAAAAATTACCAATCAAGCGTAGGGTAGTCTAGAAAAAGTGACATTCATAACTTTGGTGTTCCGCAAGGTAGTATCATTGGAGCTAAGCTATTTATGCTATGCGTTGACGACATAAATTAATAACCACTTGGAAACGCTGACTTTATCTGCTTTTCTGTCGACTCTTGATATTCCATAGATTCACTTGAGATAACATAGTAAAATGCTCAGCAAGGAATCATAGAATTATAGGAATAGCTTATTGTGTCTTCTGTTAAATCATTCCTGCTAATGCATTCACAGATGGTCTGTATGATACTTGTGAATACAACTGGTATCCAATTAAACTACATTTAGAATTGAATACTTTATTTATTTATTTATTTATATAACTTTATTGCAATCTATAGGACATAACATAGATAAAGACAAAAACAATTAGCAACTTTCTACTATTTATTCACGTATTATTAACATTAACAAAAAATAGTGCTATAAACGTTATAACATTTAAAAAAGGTCGGAAAACACTTGTTTTTTTCTCTCGATGATTAAATTCCAGTCATAATGGAACTTGGATCCAGTGCATCAAACATCGCGTTACGTAGGCATTATCAAAGTGTGTCTAACCGCAAATAGTAAGGCATTAGCCACACGTAATGCTAGGCACGCGATTCTTGTCATACGAGGACGCTTCGTGTTGACATCTCGAGCGCTGAAAGCACTGTATCAAAGAGTAACCAAGAAACATAGGTGAAAAATACAGCGCTAACATTGCTAGAAATCGAATGCGAAGGGACTAGGGTTGTAACTGTTAGCAAACAAACCGAATATATCGATTACTGTAACTATTTTTGATTTCATACACAAATGCGAAAACTGATAATATATCACAAAAATGGATAGTCATTATGGTAATTGGTTTTCTTATAGTAGAAAGTAAACCTTCGTGCCTTTAAATGGAAAAAAATAATAATAATTACTATTAAAAAGTTCATTAATAAGTATAATTTGTGGCCCTATCTAAAATTACATGACGAATCTGTACTAAGTTAACTAAAAAAAAGTCTGTTTCTGAATAACAAAACAACAAAAAATATGTCGAACAAAATGTTACATTTTTGCTGCGTAGACTAAAAACATAAACTTTATTGCATTCCATATTCTGTATCTTTTCTGGCAATCGTTAACCGGTGGCAACTTGTCATTTTTACCCAACAACAGTCAACCAGGAGTACTCAGAAAAATACAGATTACTACACCAACAGGTACGCTAAATAGTTTTCATGAACATAATAAGAACACAGGTAATAAACAAATGATTTCACAACCCTACCAAAGAGTTATTCGTTGGCGCGAGCGATTGCAATCAGAGACGCGTGCTCGGCCGGCACGCGGTTTTTTCACATAATCCATCTGCTGGATAGACAATAATTGAGCAGATACAACATCACGGTCAAAGGAAACGATCGTCTGTATAGTCAAGCCTATATCATTACATACCTCGTTCATAATAAGGCAGATGCCGTAGATAGAGAAATTTATATCATCAACATTCCATTTGGCTCGTTTAATTCTCATGTTCGATGATTTGCAAATTCGTTTCATCTATCGGTTTTGGTGTCTATATACGAAGGTCGGGAATGGAGGTCAGAAGGTTAAAGCCGAAGCGCCGAAGTGGCCACGTATCGCAACAATTGTTCTCGAATAATGAAACCGCGGTACTTAATGCATTAACCCCGTATTCTGTATCTTTTTTGGCAATCGCTAACTGGTGGCAACTTGTCATGTTTACACAACAACGGTCAACTAGGAGTAGGTAGTCAGAAAAATGACGGATTACACCAACAGGTACGGTAAATAGTTTTCATGAAAATAATAAGAACACAG
Source organism: Lasiommata megera (assembly GCA_928268935.1). NCBI lineage: Eukaryota > Metazoa > Arthropoda > Insecta > Lepidoptera > Nymphalidae > Lasiommata > Lasiommata megera. Next base: position 11,728,183 of record OV743326.1, read on the forward strand.
GTAATAAACAAATGATTTCACAACCCTAACAAAGAGTTATTCGCTGGCGCGTCCGTATTAAGTGTAAAAAAACAAAAATAAACCGATCCAAAACCTATCAAAATGATACAGTATTGTTACAATAAAATAATAAACCTGATTGCGTTAACCCCGTATTCTGTATCTTTTCTGGCAATCGCTAACCGGTGGCAACTTGTCATGTTTACAAAACAAGAGTCAACCAGGAGTACTCAGAAAAATACAGATTACTACACCAACAGGTACGGTAAATAGTTTGCATGACAATAATAAAAACAGGTAATAAACAAATGATTTGACGACCCTAACAAAGAGTTATTCATAGGCATATCCGTATTTAGTGTAAAAAAAACAAAATTAAACCAAAATGAAACACTATTGTTACAATAAAGTCACAAACGTAATTGCGTTAACCCCGTATTCTGTACCTTTTCTGGCAATCGCTAACCGGCGGCAACTTGTCATGTTTACACAAAAAGAGTCAACCAGGAGTACTCAGAAAAATACAGATTACTACACCAACAGGTACGCTAAATAGTTTTCATGAACATAATAAGAACACAGGTAATAAACAAATGATTTCACAACCCTACCAAAGAGTTATTCGTTGGCGCGAGCGATTGCAATCAGAGACGCGTGCTCGGCCGGCACGCGGTTTTTTCACATAATCCATCTGCTGGATAGACAATAATTGAGCAGATACAACATCACGGTCAAAGGAAACGATCGTCTGTATAGTCAAGCCTATATCATTACATACCTCGTTCATAATAAGGCAGATGCCGTAGATAGAGAAATTTATATCATCAACATTCCATTTGGCTCGTTTAATTCTCATGTTCGATGATTTGCAAATTCGTTTCATCTATCGGTTTTGGTGTCTATATACGAAGGTCGGGAATGGAGGTCAGAAGGTTAAAGCCGAAGCGCCGAAGTGGCCACGTATCGCAACAATTGTTCTCGAATAATGAAACCGCGGTACTTAATGATTCTTTCACTTCTAGAGATGGGCTGAGTAGTTCCGTAGATCTCGATTTTTTCCCGGTATATTCAATATCGGCGGCCGAATAAAGTTGGTTGTTTAAAAATATACACTTCAATACCTTATTTACAAGACAGTGTTAGTTTATTTTGGCAATTTAAAGATGAAATGCTGGCAGTATCTTGCATTTTATGCCTCGCTCCGATAGCCTCGACGACGTTTTAGGTTTAACTTAGTTTTATGTTATTTGTTTTACATATGCTTAATTTTATTTACTTAGTTGATTAAAGTGTAATTTGTTATATTTTCAACTCTCATATTACTCAACAATATGTATTTATTTTTGTATCTCATATGAAAGATAAAAATGAAACTCAAATATCTGATTTTGTACATGCCAAAAATATGTAATTTTATAGAACATAGATATATATCGTTCTTCTGTGGTAGTTTTAAAAACCGTCTTATGTTTGTACAAATTAGATGAGGCTGAAAAATTGCCACCAACACGACACAACAAGCAAGAACGTTAATTACATAAATTGTATCCTAATTTAAAAGTTTAAGGTACTTCGAGGCGAAATAATTCGGTATCAGATATACTAAGAGCATCACTAGTTCTTTGATTATCATTTGATAGGCAAGAATGATGAATCAAACTCTGGTTATTCCCGGCGCGAGTTATTTTGCTGTTTATCTGCAAAAACTGTTTTTGTTGGGCTTTTGATTAAGATTCCTATTGGATTCCTGCTTGGGCGTGATCATTGATTAATGACACTTTCTTGCAAGCCTATCAAACTCCCTTCTAATATGGGGGAAGTCTATTAGTAGTGAAATTACTTTGACTGCTATAAAACTAATATATCTAGGTAAGAAAATATAATGTTTAAATAAAATATGAAATAATGATTTTTTTTTTCACAATAAGACCATCACATAGTAAAGAGGCAATAATTGAGGCATGTAGGTTTTCTCACGATGTTTTTCCTTTACCGTTGAAGCAAGTGATTTTTAAATTGTTTAAAAATGCACATAACTCCGAAAAGTTAGAGGTGCGTGCGCGGGTTCGATCGTCCGACCTCTAAGGAGGCGGACGTGCTAACCACTAGGCTATCACAGCTTCTAGGAATTCTACTGGGAAGCAGGTATTCTATTTTATTTTTGGTTTTGTAAGAGATTTTTGACAAACCTAATTATGTCGTGATGTGGTTAAAATAAGTCATACACATATATGTGGGTAATAAAAATACGATAAATAGCTTATGATTTTGCTTATGATGTGTCACGCGCCTGTCTTCCAATCTAACGCTTATGAGAAATTAGAGGTAATTTTGTAGAAAAAGCCTGTCTACAAAGTGAAACTAATCATAGTTGATTAGGTTTCATGAAGGAGAGATTACAGTGTACCACATCAGAAGCACCGGCCTGTACACCAGATGACACTACAAAATTGCCATCAATTGCAAATGAAATTACCGTTCCCTCGGATGACATATGTTACGATCTCGTCCAGTCAATTTTGAAAATTGTCCCCAAGCTTTCACCGACCAAATGCGATCGAATTACTAATAGGACATCATTATCATCATCATCATTTCAACCGATATACGTCCACTGCTGGGCATAGGTCTTTTGTAGGGAGTTCCAATGGCCACGGTCTTGGGCCGCTTGTATCCAGCGGCTCCCTACGACTTGTTTGATGTCGTCTGTCCACCTTGTTGGGGGTCGACCAACGCTGCGTTTACCGGTGCGAGGTCGCCATTCCAGCACCTTGGACCCTAACGTCCATTGGTTCTCCGAGCTATGTGCCCCGCCCATTGCCATTTCAACTTCGCAACTCGCTGAGCTATGTCGGTAACTCTGGTCTTTCTACGGATCTCTTCATTTTAGGACTAATAGATCTAATAGAACATGACTTTGATTAAATCAGGGTCGGTTTTACATCATGCAAATGTTCCCGAAAATCCAGTCAGTTTGTTTCGTTAATAACATTCATAGATTAATTGTAACCTAGGCCTGTTGGTCGAACTTGCTACTTATTGCAAGTAAAGTTACCGTTTCCACAGATGACATGTGTTACTTGTTCAAATTTTAATTTGGTATCCATGCTTTCTCCATCAAAACACGGTCAAATTACTTATACGACACGACCATGATAAACTGGCCCTCATATCATGCAATTTTTTATGCAGTCATTCTTGTTTGTTGGTACTATAGCTTTTGTAAACCAAGCAGGTGCGTGTATTTCTTAGGTGCCAATTGATTCTACAAAATAACCATCTATTGCAAAACAAATTACCGTTTGCATAGATGGCATGTGTAAAAATATTTCTCAGCAATTTCAAAATAATCTCAATGCTTTCTCCGATAAAACTTGATCGAATCGCTTACATAACACAATTCCGCCACTTATCCCATCTCCTATCATGCAAATTTCTGTGCAGCAATTATTGTTTAAATGTACAAAAGTCAGTATAGTATCTTAACTCAGCGATACAACCCATACCTTTCTTAACCCGCAATGTATATTTTGCCTTTTATCCTCGAGTTAATGGGTTCTTAGAGTTTAATGAGTGTAGTTCTACAGGGTAACATTTTGGGCCCCATTCTATTTTTGGTGTACATAAATGATGTAACAGCATTTATGACGTAGTAGTTTTTTCATATAATAATGAATAGAAATGCTATTTATTAAAACTGATTATTCTGATTATGTTATTCGTGCTATTCCCATTATATCACAGGTACCGCGCGGATTTACCGTTAATAATTTATAAATTTGAATAAAAAAGTGCGAGATCTATAAACCACACTAAGCCTTACTTCTGACTTAATTTCTGATATAGTTAAAATAAGGAAAACTTTTGTGTTCGTCATAAATCTGTTTACTTTTAACACCAACTTTGGTTGAGCATAGTTAAAGTACGCTCTGCAGATCTCAGCCTAAATGTCAGAGATACAATAAAACAGATCGTCGTCGTATCGGCAGCGTTTATACTAAAACATTTTTCAAACATATGTGACAACTAGTGACTTTGTAGAACTAAAAACACTTTTCTAAACTGAACGGAAGCTTTCTAGATGACAAGGTAACTTTATTTGCCACTTATGGCTGAAATAGATTATGTGCAATGGTCAACTTCGAGTTGCCTAAACTAGGCAAGCTATTTATTTACATTTACGTAAGCGTTGCTATTTACTCACTTGTATGTATCAAGTGAAGAGTCGTGACTTGTGACTTTATTGCCTCTTAGATGTTTTATTTCGTATTAATTATTTCGAAATCAACTTAATTTGTACACGGGATTCGCTGCTTTATTTGGGTAAAAATGAGAGTACTTGTCTGATAGTCTGATGGTTTTCTTTAAGTTATATAAATGAAGTTTTCTTGATATGCATGAAATGAATATCGTTATTAAAGTAAATAATCATTTTAACAACGACACTTAATAGTATAACAATCTGATAGAGAATATACCCCGGTTAGATCGCAATTAATTGAGCGTATAAAACCAGTACTTTTTTAATAAATTTAGTGCCTTCTTTAAGCTCCGGAAACCATTCTTGATCTTATAAAATTCTTGAACTTATACTTCATTCTATCTGACGTGTCTTAATATTATATTTTTAAAGTTTGTAATAAAACAACATAAAACAAGTGTTTTTAAATTAATTAAATGAAATTGGATTTTTTTCAGTGCTAGTTCTTTAGATACGTAAAAATGGTGTCAAGTCTATCTATAATGGTAGACGATGCATTTCAAGGCTTTTACTTGATTTGCGTTCTATAAAAAGTGTGTTAACTGTTAGCATTTCATCTCCAGAGATAAACCAATCGTCTAGCCTCAGAAGTAGGTAATATTGACAGCATTGTTCTCCACAAGAGTTTGACGTTGATGATCATTGTTAAGACACCAGTTAAAGATACTGTATCGGATACATCTGACCTCTGGTGTTAGGTAAATTTGTGGGTCAGAACTTTGAACTTGGAAAACAATGAAGCTATAAAATATTTTTGACGTGATTTTAATTCGCATCGATACAATAAATTTTCTACGCTTTCAAGCTTAAGGATTCATGGCTGGTAAGCATATTTTGTTTTTTACATGTACCTACTTTATTGCTTCACCTAGAAAAATAATGAGGCTCAAAAAATAAATAATAAGGTAATAGAAATGAATAAAAGGAATATTGACTGTACTGTTGTATAATAAGCTTGCATATAAATACACTTTTATACTTGTGGCGCCATACAAAATGATGTTTTTGTTTTTATACAGTTGACCCTTGTCGGCTATCTCACCTGGTAAGTGATGATGCAATCTAGTATGGTAGCGGGCTAACCTGTTGGGAGTATGGTAAAACAAACGGTAATTGGTTTCTACGCGACATCGTGCCGCTAAATCGCTTGGCGACACGTCCGTGTCGGTAGGGTGGTAACTAGCCACGGCTGAAGCCACCAGGCAAACGTGGTGATATGGAAACCGCTACAATATGAAGGAATTTTATCGTTTTTTGAATAAAATTATTTTGTTTGATATAGATCTTCCACGCTACAAATGCGGGTGGCGGCTTATTTTTCATGCCAGTGATAGTTATAAACGAGGGTCTGCTCCTTAACGCTCTCTCCGAGGCACGCGGAAACAATACCAATTTACCAACGCCTTACCTCTCGCGTCACAAGTAACATGTTTAGTTTTGCAAGTATGAATGAATGAATGAACATACTTTAATTGCACACCACAAAATAGGAAAAAGCAAAAAGACAAACTAACAGAAACAGTAGTATACAATTTGACGGCCTTATCGCTACATAGCGATCTCTTCCAGGCAACCATAGAAAAAAAACCAAAGTATAGTGTACCAGATTCTTGCCTTCGGAAATTTGCTAGCGCATTTCGCATTACAATAGTACAAGTTAAATTTCTCCGTTAAAGATTAGCCGTAACAAGTAACCTCTAATTTTCCTTTAGGTTTATGCAAGGTTCATCATTTCGATGAGGGGGAAATTAAATCTAACCACGATATGCACTATTGCACAACATTAATAGCTCTAAATGGTGATTTTATTCCCCGTTACATCGTAAACAATCTTTAAGAGGTTCCATTACTACCTTTTTTGTTACAACGTAATAAATGCAGGCAGAATCAACAAACAAGAAATGTACTCACCTACCATTGTTCACTTGAATGTGAAAACTCTATCGAAGATGGTACCGTAAGAGACAGTTCAATTAAAATTCTAATAAGCTACGTTCTTTAACTTATTGCTTTTCTGCGAGGGTGACAAAGATTAATATCAGTGTGATGCGTAGCTCCCCAGCTGTTTTCAAATTAAAATTCAGAAGTAATTACAAGTAGACATACAATTTTTTTTGAAGCTGTGATAGTCTAGCGGTTACGTCCGCCTCCTAATCAGAGGGGTTCGATCCTGGGCACGCACCTCTAACTTAAGCATCACTTTTCGAAATTATGTGCGTTTTAAGCAAATAACATATCACTTGCTTCAATGGTGAAGGAAAATATCGCGAGGAAACCAGAATGCTTGAGAGTTCTCCATAATGTTCTCAAAAACGCGAGATGTCTGTCAAACCGCACATGGCCAGCGTGGTGGACTGGCCAAACCTTTCTCATATTGAGAGGAGATTTCATGCTTTACAAATAACTGGTATAAATAAATAAATGAAATGAATAATCTTAAAGTACTATTAGTACGCTGATATTATCTTTCATATTGGATGTATCTGCGATAGGGAAATATGATTATGCAGAACTTAAACCCAAAGTCATGGTATACAGAAAGCGATGTAACGTTAATTTATCAATCTCGATAATAGATGCGATACGCTAGCTGACTTGCCAAGTTACGCATTTCTAAGACATCAGGAGCTAAGTTACTCCACGCATACAGTTAGTGTCAAGTATATTGTTATAAATGAAAGAGATATAATTTTGACATTTCCACAGTTAGTGTCAAGTATAAGTATTATTATAAATCAAAGAGATATTATTTTGCCATTTCAATTTCCGTAAGGAACACGGTAAAATAAAGGGCTTCATATAATGACTATGTGTTTCCTTCGACATGGCCAAACCATATGGTTAACTTTAGCGGCGTCGTACGTGTGACCAATCACGAGACGCGCATTTTGTGTACGAGTCCTGTGATTGGTCAACCGTAGGATTCAAACTTTATCGCCGCAGACGACGCGGGTTTGACGTCGCCTTGTGGTCTTCGCTTTACTTTTGGCATCCGACTAGGAAGCAACCTCCCCAATTCTGATTTATCTTAACCACTTAAGTGAACTTTTACCGTAATTCAAAATTATCGTTTAGGCTAATAGCATAGCTGTCGCTGTAAAAGCTGGTATAAAACTCGAAATTGTGCAACATCTCTTTTGACAAATTTATGTGTTGACAAAATTCCCAATAAAAAATCCGAGCAAAATGTCACCCTATTGAGGGTGACATTTTGCTTATTGAATTTAAGTGCTCATGAGACCCCAATTCAAGAACTATTAATAGTGTACAGATAATATTGAGCATCTTGATGTCATTCTAAAATCAATGATGAATTTCACATTTATTTATCATTATTGTATTGAATTCTATCTACATAACCTCCTGGAGATGCTAATCTTGTATATTTTTGATATAAAATAAAGTCGTGTAACTAAAAACATTTATATCTCAAGCACAGTTGCATAGACTTCCTGATTCTTGATTCGTTGTTTTTGACTCGTTGTCAAAAAATATTTATAATATATTCCATTCCTTCTTTTAATTAGAAACCAAAGTAATGCAGCTAATAAGGTATAATAAATAAATAAATTATAAAATAATAAATACTCAATTCGGCATAAATAAATTCTCAGGCAGAACGAAGTTAAGTTGGGTCAGCTACCTAACGTAAATTATATTGGTCAGTGTAAGAGGCAATCTTCGCCTCATGATAAGGATAATTTTGGTATAATTATGGTATAATAGGAGTTATTTTTCTACAACTTTTTGCGAAATTCTCACTTACTTATGCTCGCTAAACATCCAATAATACTTATAACCAATATAAACTGCTACTGTTTGAAACTCAACTAAATGCCACATAAGTTATTTATACAACAAATAATATAGAATTATGTGTAATAGCATCTTCAGTCGTGTTATTACGAGAAATGATTTGTTGAATTCCTCTACATTGAGGTCAAGCAAATCAGAATCAACAATTACGCCTTACTTATCCTATTAATGTTATTTTGATAGACCGCATCTACACACAATCGTTTACAAAAAAATATAATATGTAACCCTTGAATCTCGCATCACAAAGACCAAAATACCTTGGCAAGTAATCCGTTTAAAACGGAATAAAATGTGGCACGCGTATAGCACAGCCGTATTGGATTCGATTGATATTTTATTTGAGTGGAAGACACGTATTTTTTTTCTTGATTTCGTGTTCTATTGCTTAACAGGTGCGGGTAGAGACTTGAAAATAAAGACGCCACAATGTTTTTCTAATGGCGACACTTGAGCGCCCGTGTTTTCAAAACGTGTTGTCTTTAATTTATCTTTACTTTTGTCACAAAATAAATAACAATATAGGTACTTAGTACTACATTCAACTAAAATCTCTGCCAATATATTCAAATATCTTATTAAAGTATTTCAAATAATAAAAAAGAGATGCAGACACTTCTGTCAAATAAATGTGTATATATTTATACTTGTTTTTAGTCTAGATTTTGAAATTACAACTACTTCAAGTAGCAATGAAGGCTTAATGACATATTTTAAGAAAGCTTTCCTTCATTACGGACAGTCCACAGCCTAAGAATTAAGTTCCGTACGCGCTTCTTTGATTATAAGTATTTCTACGTTGACCCACATAATTTTTTTCCTACATGTCTCAGTATGCATAAAAAGTCTTTGCAGTACTTTTTAGAGTGAAATGTTTGCAAAATTTCAATGATAGTAAAAACATGCATTTATGCAGTTTTGTATCGAATCACTTGCTTTTGTTTGTATTTATTATAAAATATATTCACTGCATATATCGTAAACATTATTTATTACATTATATACACACATGTACTAACTAGCTAACTACTAAAAGATTTTTACGACCTCCGTGGTGCAGCGCGTGCGCTGTTGCATTTTAAAGTTGGAGGTCCTGGGTTCGATTCCCGGCTCGAGTCTGGTCTGGTGGAAGGCTTTGGCCGTGGCTAGTTACCACCCTACAGACAAAGACGTATCGCCAAGCGATTTAGCGTTCCGGCACGATGTCGTGTAGAAACCAATTAGGAGTATGGGTTTACCATACCCCTAACAGGTTAGTCCGCTACCATCTTAGACCGCATCATCACTTACCATCAGGTGAGATGCCGTGGCTAACTTGTGGTGTATAAAAAAAAAAAAAAGCAATCGCAAACGTGGAATCGCTTTCAATTATCGAAATACTATAACGTCTACGTAAAATGAATCTTATGCAGCTTAGGATTAGATTCGCAATTTCTGTGCCACTTATATATTTTACAAACTTGTGCTCGTATGGAAGTTTGGACTAATTTAATTTTTAAAACTAGATAAATACGTTTCAATTTTATATGACGTTAGTGAATATCGTTATTCGATAACGACTAATGTGAGCTAACTAATCTTATACTAACGGTACTGATGCATTTACCCACTACCGATAACGTTATAAATGCGAAACCATATATAAGACTGAACAGGTTAAGATATACCTGTGTATAAGCTTTTTTTTATACTCATAAATAAAAATGGAAATTCTCAAAACGTTTATTAAATATAATTACTATGAATATAATTTCCGTTGGTATTTACTAGGCAAGCTGACTATACTTTTCACTACGAAACTAAATATTTCTTACACACAATATTTTTTTCACCAGTAATTTTAAATTATCTAGTAAGTTGTTATTGAGCGACTTGTCTCATAATTGCAATAGCAGACTTGGGCCTCCTATGGAATTTTCCGGGATAGAAAATTAGCCTAGTCCACTCTCGGGCCTTAAAGTATTTATATGCAAATCAAGTTTGTATAAGTTGTTCTGTTGTGGCTAAACTAAAAGTGAGACTCCGTGGCGCAGCGTGTGCGTTGTATTATAATAATGTGGGAGGTACTGGGTTGGAGTATGGTCTGGTGGGAAGCTTTAACGTTTTTAACCCTACTGGCAAAGACATACCGCCAAGTGATTTCGCGTTCCGGTATGATGCCGAGTGGAAACCGATTAAGAGGATGTATTTAGCTGGCGACGCATCGTTAGCTTTTCTAGTGCTGCGGATGTTGAGTGTGCGTTGTTTCATTATAAACTTGGAGGTCCTGGGTTGGATTCCCGGTTCAAGTCCGGTCTGGTGGGAGGCTTCGGCTGTGGCTGGTTACCACCCTAGCGATTTAGCGTTCCAGGACGATGTCGCGTAGAAACTAATTAGGAGTTTGGGTTCACCATACCACAAAACCACATACCGCTACCATCGTACACTGCATCATCACCTTGTGAGATCTAGCCGTCAATGGCTAACTTGTAGTGTATAAAAAAAAGGTAATCACTTAACATCAGGGGAACTGTCTGCCCGTTTGCCCGCGATGAATATAAAAAAAAAATGCCAGACAGATCCAATTCTACGCAATATTATATGAAGATACCTATTCCATTATGGGTGAGCGTCTTAAATCGATCGTTTTAATGATAAATTCGCTTCGCTTTTGAGTTTAGTTACGTGTCGATATTAGTGGTCGTCATGTAACGGACGGACGCGCGTGTTTGCATCGCATCGCTTCGCGAATGTAGCGTAATAGTAATCGGTTTGATTGCACACGCATCGGGGATGCGACGTGACAGAGACCGCTGGCTGCGCCTGCGCCGATGGACCCTTACATACACCGATACTGATGCCGACCCGACACCGATCCGATATAATCCGCGAACAGATTCCTATATTTGGAAACCTAATAAAAAGAACGAAATGACTTATGACGAACCGGTTAATGAGGATTTTCCTAAAGCGATCGTGGACTGGGTTGATTGACCGCCGAGTTGTATGTAGTAATAAGAGACAGACGGTTTGAGGTGGAGTGTGTTTTTGGCGACGCGAACACCTATATAATCAGCAGACAGATACCTACTCTAGAATAACAGTTTGACACTCACAGTGTATATGTTTATTATTACATCAGCCGATACTGATCACGAAGTCGTATAGAAACCGGAGTATGGGTTACTTGCGCGGTACTTTAGTTAGCCCACCGCCATCATAGACTGTCTAGTGATATCGCAACTGTAGTGGCATAAAAAGCAGTGAACGTCGAAGTTCCTCACTCACCTTTTTTTTCCGAGTGACTTTTAGCTGTGCTAACCCTATTGGTTGCGAGAGCGTAACCGGGCTGTTTGACGAACTTCGGAGAGAAGCTCTGCCAGAAGAAATTTTGAGCTGTAGGGCTGGAAGAAACTAAGAGAACGTCTGCCTAAGGGCGCCTCCTGTGAGGCCGAATCTCGGCTTAGGCGACGATCGGGATAACGGGGGATCAGACGGTATAACGGGGGATCGGTCGGTAACCTCGCTCACCGATATTTATACAATATATCGTATTCCGCTCTGTTGAAATCGGTAGCATTATCGGTTGGTGTGAAAGCGCCAGATGCCGGTATCTACAAGTTGGCGTTCATTGAAAGGGATTTATCATAGTTGCAGAGTGTTGCATGGCTTATTATCTATTAAGTTTTTTATTTCCGATGACTGCTTTGCGCTTGATGAGCTTACCTGATAGCTAGTGACAGAGATGTTATTACCTATAGATACTCCACTATCCTGCAAGAGTGGTTTAACTAGACTGGTGTCTATGAACTGTAAGCCAGTTAACATTTAGAAGTTATATATGACCTCTATATTTGGAAACCGTATGAAAGGAGCGAAACGACTGTACCGATTAGTGAGGGTTTAACTAATGCGAGCGTGGACTGGGTTGATTGACCGCTCGAGTTGTATATAGTAATAAGGGGCAGGCGGTTTGAGAGGGAGTGTGTTTTTTGACAACGCGGACACTAGGCAATAAGGTTAAAGATCTATAAGGTTATATGTACCATATATATGCATATAATTATATTATCATACATATATACTAGTTGCAAAACTAAGTACCCGTGTCGTGTCCAGATAAATTTAAAAATAAGTACCTACTTACTGTAGTTTTAGATTACGACCGAAAAAAATAGTCCGCATTACAACCGAGTGAAGACATTTGTTTTTAAACGTCGTTTTATTTTGTATCATCGTACTGACGCCGGTGTTAAGATAAGATCTCTGCTCCAGTAACCAGTAGCTTGTTCACGGGAATCCATTGTTCTTTCATCTTAATAGCTGCACAGATAAAGGTATAGGTACCTATACGGAGCTCATCGCTTAGTAGCGACTGGTGTATATTTAACGCGTTAGAAGATTATGATTTTAAGAACATCGCGGTGTAATTTATGTATTTAATTTAAATTAAGTTATTCAAATTTATTACGGAAGAGTTTTATCATTTGTACTGTTTGTACAGGAAAATTTAAGTACCCTGACAGTAGTTCTGATTTAAAAATCTGATCGGATTCTTACACCTTTTTTTTTATACACTACAAGTTAGCCTTTGACTGCATCTCACCTGATGGTAAGTGATGAACGGTCTAAGATGGTAGCGGGCTAACCTGTTAGCGGTATGGAAAACTTATACCAACATACTCCTAATTGGTTTCTACACGACATCGTGCCGGAACGCTAAATCGCTTGGCGACACGTCTTTGTCGGTAGGGTGGTAATTAGCCACGGCCAAAGCCTCCCACCAGACCAAACTCGAGCCGGGAATCGATCCCAGTACCTCTAACCACCACCTTTAAAATAGAGATTTTAAAATATAACGTGTAAATACTACATACACGATAGACAAAAATGTTATAGTTAGTTGCTTTTAATCTGCTTTGTTAATGATTGTATAATTGCTTTACTAGATCTCCAGGGCTTAAGTGTGCAATCTGTATAGCGCCAATAACGACTAGGTACTGTGTAACATGAATAAAGATTTGATAATTTAAACTGTTTTGATTGAAATCCATTTATAAATTAAACACGTCTGGACGTTTTTAATTTATAAAATATATCTGACGTCACGTCTCACGTGAATTATCGTCGGATTTGTTCACTCGAATCCAGCCGTGTTTAATACTGGACTGGAAACAATTGTTGATTCGGCACTAGAACCGTGGCCTTCATTTTAATTCCGAGATTTACGCACACCACATTTGTGGGAAAACGGAGTGGTATACCAACTAAAAAATCTATTCCTCGATGAAATAGATACATGGGTGGAAGATCGTCATCATCGGAAATTATTCAGAATCGTTCTGTCAGCATAGATATAAATTGCAGTAGTACAAAGGTTCACGTATATAATCAAAAGCTTAGGTATTAATTTTTAATTATAAAGTGACAAATGGTGGCAAAAAGAATAACCTACTTAGTTTTTTTTTTTACGCACCCGTTATCACAGTGCGTTGGCAGGGTGTCCTCTTTCATAAAAAGAGACCTTGTTTTCTTTATTTAAAATAAAATCAATACATTTAAATATTTACATAAAAAAACAATTAAATTAATTTAAAACTTACAATAAAATTATTCTAAAAAAAAGTCTATTATTAATTAAAACAATTAAAATCACTATAACTAACTTAGCAACTACTCGAAGGTGTGGTCTAAATGCTTCAAAGCTCGGAGCCCGGAGTTCGCAGAACAGCGACCTCCTCTTGGCTATTGCGAGGAACAGAACAACACGACTTATATGATAGTGCCATCTATATATGCTAACGATATAAGAGGCACTATGCATCTCTATCGGTTGTTCTGTTCCTGGCAATAGCAATTCTCGCTATCCTGCATTCGTACTCCAGGAATGCGTCTCGGCCAGAGGCCTCGCCCAGAATGGTGGGCACGGAACCCCTGCACAGCCTCATCCGCAGTACCTGTTGTAGGTCTCTAGGGCGCGTTTGGAAACCCCATAAGGTTTTAAGTTTGCGAACATAGTTCATTAACGTCCCAGTGCAATGTAAATAATATTAAAATATTTATGTAAATTTTGAAAGACATTTGATCAAACATTATTTTGACTTTGGCTTTCGATTTTAGGACCTTGTGTTGTCGAAAGGTAACAACTAGAGCGAAGCGGCATTTTCGTACAAAAGATAATTTTAGCGTTACTACGGTGACAATTCGCCATAACGTGTTGTACCTACGATAACGTTTTAATAGGAACTGGTATCATAACAGTAACGGGTAGGTACGTTTCAAGAAATTTCCGACGAGATTTACAAAGAAATCGTACAAAACCGCGGGTCAACGGGCCGCGTACAGAAATGCCTAACGATGTTCATTGTCCACTTTTAAGACCTACAAACTCGACAGTTGTGTTATAATAGCTTAAACGATAGTGTACATGACACTGACATGGATTTTTTGACAAAAATAACCGTCATTTCATGTTACCCTACTATTCCTGAATGACAGTTTGAACTTAACTGCGAAACGGAATATACATATTTTTGTATCGTAGACGTGTAATTAGATAGCGGAGTCCCGAGTTTGATTTAGTGTCAGTTCAAAAAGTTTGTGATATTCTCTGCTAATATATTCTTAAGTGGATGAATAAGCAAAACTTTTTACTTGAGTTCTGGAACATGCGTTTATCAGCTGAGTTCAGAATTTGCTTGGCTTAACTTGTTAAAACTATGTAGTCAATATATTTTTTAGGGTTTTGCATTAAACTTAAACTATGTGGTATGTATGAGGATGCGATAATAAACCGATGTTATATTATTAATAAGCCCTACTGCTAAAGGCCATGCGATGAAGATCTAAAAAAAGTATTGATAAAAGATTTATACAGGTTTCGAGAATTATTACAAATTTAGCTTAATATTCCGTGGATGTCATAGACTGCCAACTCAGATTAAATACAAATGGGTGTAAAACCACAGGGAAGCCTGAAATAGCAATAATTTTTTTTTTTCTATAATGCAATTTTTTGCATTAAATGAGGCTAAAATAAAAAAATACCAAATGTCGAAACTAAAAAATAAATACATATTTTAGAGCATATAATGCTGCTAAAAATATGTATACTACAATATAAGTAATATGTATAAGTATGTTGTTTATTGCACGGCTACCCTCTCTGTTCGTTAATTACTTTCCGCAATGTTTGTCTGCACAGATACGAGTACTTTAGTAATAATACCACCTTTGCATACTTATATTTGTGAGATTAATTATAATAAAGTATATCTATCTACCTAGCTATCTGCTTCAATAAAAACACAGAAATACTGTTAGAAATCAGGTTCTTAGTAACAGTGGGTAAAACGGCAGTAGGTACTTTGTTTGGCTAACTTTTAAAGTGAGCCAAAGAAAGAGAGAATGGCACGTTGTATGAGACAGAAGATCCGATGCTTCAATTCATTTGTCTTACATAATCCATATATACGCTTCTCTTTTACACGTGCATCTACTCAATCTTAACACCAATATATTTAGCCAGCTTATCGTAAGCAACTTCTGACCTACCTACTTTATCCAGAATTCTACGAATGTTGTAAGTTGTGATTGGACTGGATTTCGACCAATATTTATTCACTCCTCCATATGAACTTTATATACCAAATTTCACACTTCCCGCCTTAAAAAGTCAATATGCTTAAAAAGAGTAGGTACGGTCTCTTCACGTATTAAACTAGGTATAGAAAACAGAACAGGTCAATGGTCTAATAGAAATTAGCCTCGACCAATATTTCGAGTGGCTTTGGTTGTTGGAATCAAGGGCCGGATGCAGGCGGTATTCTTTGAGTTCCGAGAGTGGAGCCCTATTTAATAAATATAGATGGAACCCTCTAGACATTTTTGCAATGAGTTCACGGAATGCTGTAGATACTCTCTTTTTTTTAATTCACCACAAGTTAGCCCTTGACTGTATCTCACCTGATGGTAAGTGATGATGCGGTCTAAGATGGTAGCGGGCTAACTCATACTCCTAATTGGTTTCTACACGACGTCGTGCCGGACCGCTAAATCGCTTGGTGAGTGATGACACGTCTTTGTCGGTAGGGTGGTAACCAGCCACGGCCGAAGCCTCCCACCAGACTAGACTCGAGCCGGGAATCAAACCCAGGACCTACGACTTTAAAATGCAACAGCGCACGCGCTGCGCTACGGAGGTCGCCATAGGTCTCTTCGAGTTTTATTTAGACGCCGCGGTGTGACCCTCGCTTTAATTTCATTTACAAACAGACCGTGATTTTTTGCGATACGATTATTCGGTTCTCACTATATCCTAAGTCATTCATTAAAACCTAATTCGACATGCACGATTCACATAGCTTCCCACTATGTATTTGAGGATATAATGTACAAATATAGTTAACTCTCGTAAACGTGACTAATATGTTGTAACGAAGTTTCATTTAACACAAATTACATCCATTGAATTACAGACGATAGTGCGTCAGTTTTTTTTATTTTTTTATCTAAACTTTATTTATTTCGGTCCTCTAAAAATGACGTTGCCATCGATGATGTTATAAATAACGAGGTGGTAGGTGTATTAAGTATAAGTTCCATGATTTGTACCAAAGGATATCTTGGTCTAGCAGAGCTTATTTTTGTGTCGCAGATCATTTATAGTTTTGGATTACAAAAAAGTTAGTTTATTTGGATCATCATCATCATCATGATCAACCTAGTAAATAACGAGGTGGTAGGTGTATTATGTAAGTTGCATGAATTGTACCAAAGGATATCTTGGTCAACCAGAGCTTAGTTTTGTGTCGCAGATCATTTATAGTTTTGGATTACAAAAAAGTTAGTTTATTTGGATCATCATCATGATCATGATCAACCCATTACCGGCTCACTACAGAGCACGGGTCTCCTCTCAATATGAGAAGGGTTTGACCATAGTCCACCACGCTGGCCATTTGCTGGCGCTGGCGGATTGGCAGACTTCACACGCCTTCGAGCACATTATGGAGAACCCTCAGGCGTGCGATATTTTCCTTAACCGAATGGTATGGTGAATTCCAAATGGTATTTTTATAAAAAATATATATATATATATATATATATATATATATATATATTTATATATATAAATAGAATATGATAAATATTTGGATTAACGTTTCTGAATCGCTACGTGTGGAACTCACTTCCAGCGTCTGTGTTTCCAGCCACGTGTAACTTTATTTCCTTCAAGGGAAGAGTGAAAAGGCATTTTCTAGGCAAGCACGCTTCTGGTACTGATTGTCGTCAAGCGAAAACCTATCTCAAAAAAAAAAAGTAGTTAACACTCTATAAAATTTGACATAACAGTGACAATTCAGTTTATCATAAATCTCAATAGTAAAAATAGTGAGTCCTCTTTTTGAGCTTTCAAAAACCGACTTTAAAGTTGTTTATTTAATTAATTTATTGTAGTCTCATATAATAGGTACGTCAGATATTACATTAAATCTAAAATTTATTTATTCATATAGGCTTCAACGAGTGATTTATTTAATTTATTTAAATATAATGAGGTAACATATAACTAAATCCGATCGGGTTTATCCGTACACCGTTCTGTGCTCGGAGTTGGAAGAATTTATTACTTTATGAAGGTATACACAAAATAATAGTCCATGGAGATAGGCATAAGCTGAACAAGTACGCTGAAATTATATTTGTTATATTTTATATATTTGCTTTTGCGATTGATCAGGGTGCCAATGGGGTATTAATATTTTTATAAAAATCTAATTGAATTTATTTCATTCATTTAATATCAAAGATTTATTCACTCTCAGTTTGTGAACATTATCGAGAATTCCGATTTCATTTTGTCGAATAACGATTTCATTTCATCATATGGTGTTAACGACATTCCTGTAGGGCATCCGGCCCTAACTTGCTTAAGCGACAGGTAAATAGAGCTTCCTAAATCAGTTCCCATACATATTATATCATGCAAAGTATCTATTTTATATAAACCTATTTTGTATGTACAAGTATAGGTATGATGAATAATTCTGGAACTATTTTGTAGAGATTTTCAAATTTTGCCGACCTCCATGGCGTAGTGCATGCACTGTCGCATTATAAAGTTGGAGGTCCTGGGTTCGATTCCCGGCTCGAATCTGTTCTGGTAAGAGGCTTCGGCAGTGGCTAGTTATATAGCGTTACGGCATGATGTCGCGTAGAAATCAATTAGGAGTATGGATCTACCATACCCTTAACAAGTTTGCGTCCTACCATCTTAGACTGTATCACCACTTACGCCAGGTTAGATTGCCGTCATGGGCTAACTTGTAGTGGATAAAAATAAAATGTTTATTCCATACCCTATGTTTGTTACTGTTAATAATCAGGCCCAATACATCTACATACGAGTCTGTAGCTGCTGCATTTCAAGAGAACCGGTCTAATAAATCTTCTAGTATCTGGAATTATCCGTGTCATAACCTATTAGATAAAAAATAGAAACTCAAAGAAACTAAACCCAGACTAAATATTTAAATAACAAATTTATATTAAATATTAAAGTGTAAATTATTTCTTTATTAATTAAAAGTAGTTGGGCTAACGTGGTGGGGGTGTAGTACCTATATTAAACCTAAACTCCTTTTAGGTACCGGATAGCCACAAGGGGAAGAATCAGGACAGCTTGATCTTGATTGAGACTTGTGCAATGACGGGCGAGGTAGGGCGTCCGGTATACAACGGGTCCCCCGGGTACCCAGTAAAACCTGTGAGAGGGATATGCCGTGGTGGTTTTTAGTTCGGGCATAACCCCCTTCGGGGGTGGGAGGCCAACATAACCTCCTTCCCGCCCAAGGGTACGGAGGTAGCCATAAAGCTTTGCCACCACGACAAAAAAAAAAGGTACCGGATAGCCATACCTTTACAAAACGCTCCTAATAACTCTTAAACTAATAACTTTATTAAACAGATCCCTACTTTAAAGACAAATTTGCTACTACTAGTAAATTTAACTGTTTGGTTAACAAAATCATAATAGTGTCTGCTATTCAGTTTTCTCTAATCATCAGTGTACTTAAAAATGTATATTTGTTTATTATAAAGCCAATCTTCGCCGGACGTTTTCTGTTATTATAAGGTAGTTATAAAAATATTAACTGTAGACGCCGCTAGAGATCCTTCTCTAGTATAAATACAAAAACGTATATTTGTAACCCCAAAGTTCACTAGTTACTTAAATACGTTTATTTTTTATACACGTAGTAAGTGGTGATGCAGTTAAAGATGGTAGAAAGCTAACCTATTAGGGGTATAGTATAGTATAGTAAGTAGTAGTAGTAGTATAGTAATACCCATACTCCTTATTTGTTACCACGCGATATCGTGCCGGAACGCTAAATCACCAACACTTATTGTCTCAAACCCTGCTATGAAACCAGAACCTCGGATATCCTAAACACTAGGTTTATTTTATTTGATTGAGAAAATAACACATGACCTTCTTAAACAAAAAAGTGCCTCCACATAATCGTGCATAATATTCCATCACGCGAGTTTTTCTACTTATACATAAAATCACGATATCAAGTGATTCGGACAATCCGTAAATCTAATATATATACGGAACATCTAACCCGTTACACACTTTCGATATGGGTTTTAACATGTAAACCGTGCAAATAAAGACAAGAAGTTTTATGTTAAGCGATGTTATTATAATGTTCCGGAAATTACTTTGTCGCCGCCGTAAAATATCGTTGACATCGTAAAGAATTTAATTTTTTATTTAACATGAATTTATTTATGAGCAAAATTAATGTCACTGTCGCACATATGTAAAGTATGTTTCGAGTTTTACTGCATGTTTGGTTCAACCGATTGTAGTACTACGTACTTACAAGAATAGTACTCAGCTAAATACTAGTTCAAACTTTTATGCCAAGAGGGCATGACCAATGTTGATAAAAGTAGAAACTCCGTGGCGCAGCGGGCGCGCTTTTGCATTATAAAGTTGGAGGTCCTGGGTTCGATTCCCGGCTCGAGTCTGGTCTGGTGGGAGGCTTCGGCCGTGGCCAGTTACCACAAGACGTGTCGCCAAGCGATTTAGCGTTCCGGCACGATGTCGCGTAGAAACCAATCAGGAGTGTGGGTTTACCATGCCCCTAACAGGTTAGCCCGCTACCATCTTAGACTGCATCATCACTTATCATCAGGTGAGATTGCCGTCAAGGGCTACATATATATTTAATATATATATATAATGTGTAAATAAAATAATTGTTGTATGTAACAAATATATATAACTAATTGTGCAATATTAACATTTTATGGATAAAACTAATGGTTAACCGATAAACGGTCCTTTGAAATAAATAAGTACTTTATTTATTACTTTTATACGCAAATAACGTAAAGGGTGTTATGCGACGATGTCAGTTATTTATGGGAAATATTGACAAAATCGTTATAAATATGATACTAATGGAGCTTAAGGTAATAAAATCTCACACCTGACTTAATGCGGCCATTAATTGATATAATGGGTCGTAAAAACATAAATATTGCATCCAAGATTACAAGAACCAAGTTTTTCAATTCTGAATCTAAAAAAGCGAAAAAGTGTCTGTTGGATTCTGGCAGGACATAACAGGTGATCGTCGAGCCAAAAATCGTTCTAAGCAATGTTTTAGGTTTTGTCATCATCATGATCAACCTATTGGCGGCTCACTACAGAGCACGGGTCTTCTCTCAATATGAGAAGGGTTTGGCCATAGTCCACCACGCTGGCTATGTGCGGATTGGCAGACTTCACACGCCTTTGAGAACATTATGGGGAACTCTCAAGCATGCAGTGTTCCTCACGATGTTTTCCTTCACCGTTGTAGCAAGTGATATTTTAATTGCTTAAAAACGTACATAACTCCGAAATGTTAGAGGTGTGCCCGGATTCGAACCCCGACCTCTAATTAGGAGGCTGACGCCCTAACCACTGGGCTATCACCGCTTCCATGTAATATAAATGATCTTTATTGTCATAAAGATATGCCTCATCCCATACCTACTCACAAGACGTTTCAATAAGTGCAAAAAAGAAGCATTTTTGCCACTAGGTAGATCTACCTAGCGGCAACAATGCTAAAAAAAATTACCCCGGTTAGAATTTGCGACTACGTCTCATAATAAGAGTCGAAGAGTCACGTACATATGCGAAAGTTACCATGGGAATCTTGTCTGTGGAACAGTCTCCACCGATTGACAATTGACATGTCTCCGTTATCGCTGCAAACGTCAAACATAAACACACCAAAGTGCCCCATAACGATGTGGGAATAACAGCTATATTTGTTCGACACGATTGGGTTGTTGAATGTAAGTTGTACACAGCTCATCACGATGGAAATATTTCACACGACGACGTTCCTCAACTAGACAATACCAATATTGTTTTCGATATTAATTTACAGTTACGAGATGTCGATTATGGGTATATTTTATTTGTAAGGTGGATTGCATCATTAATTAAACAACGGAGCTTTGTTATGTGGGTTTTTTTTGCTTCGAGTGCTTGCGATTTTGTTATTAGCGACGTAATGGTTGACATTGGTAGTGAAACACCGCCATTTTAACCCATTGCTTTCCCACTGCTATTAGCATATCTAATAGGAAAGAGAAAAGCTCAGCGGTTTTTGCTTATAGCTTTTTGAACTAAAGTTGGTACATGTATGTGTTGAAAAAAAACTTACTGGTCTCCTAACAATGCGATCCATAACCTTTGTAGGAGACAATTTTTAAGGAGACAATAATTCCCAGTTTATTTCTAATGTTGTTACTTGGAACACCTATATCTCTAACCAACGTTCCGTGCGCATTCTTTTCAGCACCCTAGAAGAAGACATGCACGCTCGCAAACGTTAAGTCGCTTTCGAGTATCGAACACTATAACGCCAAAGTAAAATTGAACTAATAATTTAAGACACAGAGTCCAAATTCCCGCACCTCGGAAGTGCGGACGAGTTTTAACTCTAAAACTAGGTACATACTAATTATCAATATACTCTGAGGTTAGGTAATTTCGATATATAAAAACGACTTCATTGTTGTTAAGTAAAGACAGGTCTTGAGTTTGTGAACATGTTTTATAGCCATATGTCACCAGCTCTAAATTGTTGAACTGAAAAAGCTTGGTTAGTTCAGAGCTCCTAAAGAAAGGGATTAACAGTACATTTAAAAAGCCAACTATCACGCTAAATGCCCTTCAAACCATAACAAATAACGCTTTTTTTTATATACTACAAGTTAGCCCTTGACGGCTATCTCACCTGGTGGTAAGTGATGATGCAGTCTAGGATGGTAGCGGGCTAACCTGTTAGAAGTATGGTAATCCCACGCTCCTAATTGGTTTCTACGCGACATCGTGCCGGAACGCTAAAATCGCTTGGCGACACGTCTTTGTCGGTAGGGTGGTAATTAGCCACGGCCGAAGCCTCCCACCAGACCAGATTCGAGCCGGGAAACGAACCCAGGACCTCCAACTTCATAATGCGACAGCGCACGCACTGCGCCACGGAGGTCGTCAAACGCTTAAAAAAACTGTAGCTATCTTCATAGTTATATATACATATAATATCGACACAGCTTCTCATATAAGAAAGGTTTCAAAGTTTAATTATCGCTCACGTCATTGAAGATGTATATACACAAGACCTGTCAAATTGAAGAAAAAAAAACAATTCAATAATTCTTTAATTATAATTTCCTTTTCTGTGGATGCTGTTAAGAAGGTCTACAAAGAAGGTTGTTGTTTAGTAGTTTTTACTGGACTCGAGTAGTTAGAATGAGCCACAAAACCTTAACATCACTAATACCCTCCAAAAATCTATGAGTGAACAGCGTTAATGAGACGCTGCTGAGATTAATAGCCTTTTTTCTAAAAGAGCATTCATATTAGAGACGTTGCTCTACGGTTTGGTAAAGATGGTTGTAAAGGTTTAAAAAAGTGGGTACAATGCAAAGAAATCTTCTAGTCAGTCCTATTAAGGCTGTAGCCCGCGACTTTCTTCCCCTTTTTTGACCCACGGGAGCCAGTAAAACTTTCATAAGTATCTCCAGGATAACTCCAGCGTAACTATCCTTATGTAAAAAACTTTTGCTGTAAGTATCCACGTTATAGTTTCTATTATGAAAAGATATAAAAGGATTAAAATTTATACGTTTATACGTTTGCATACTATTTAATTAGTTGAATGTATCGGAGTTACACATAATTGCAAGACCAAAATACGTACCACATTCCAGCAAATAAAATTCTATTCTTTCTATTCTTTCTTTCTATAATAATTAATGATAACGATATAAGTATCTTATTTTGTCAGTCTTAATTCCCTTACTGTATTTATTGCGGGCTTTTATTTTAATCTGGGGCGCGTTTGGAATGAAAGTAATGCAACATATATTATATGAACGCATATGTAATTAGGTTTACATAAAAAAAACAATTTGTAAAAGCACTCATTTTTATCCACTACAAGTTAGCTGTAATCGCACATGGTTTAAGTGCTAATGCAGTCTAAGATGGTAGCGGGCTAACTTGTTTAGGGTATGGTATACTCTTAAATCGGTTACTACGCGACATCGTGCCAGAAATCTAAATCGCTTGGCGACACGTCTTTGTCGGTAGGGTGGTAACTAGCCACATCCAAAGCCTCCCACCAGACCAGTCTAGAGCCGGGATTTGAGTCCAGGACCTCCAACTTTATAATGCGACTTTAAAGCTGCATATTTGTAATGACGAATGAATATCCCCGTTTTGAAGGCGTATATGATATTAGTATGGAGTATATGTAAAACTTGCACACATAATCTAATTCAAAAAGCGGTTTCTTATCTCCTTAATTAGAATACTAAGGTATAATCTATCACCTGAATAGAGCTATTAAACCGTGCGATAAAATAGCCAATGTGAAAGTAGCATTACACATTAAGCGGTACCGAAAACCATTTCTGTTAATGATTGATGATTCCAAATTACATCTCAATAATTTCAATTAAAACTTCTTCGTTAGAACTTTTTTTTTTCCATCCAAAGCCGCGACGGCTTCAATGAAATTAGAGACAATGATTCACAAAATTTTAATATAATTATGTATACTAACCCTATCATTTGGTTGTTTAGAAAAATTCAATATTTTTTGTACGAAAATATATCGTTGAAGGCATTCCACGATGAACGTACAGAAGATAAACATTTTTTTTGGATAGCCTAAAAGCTTAGGCTAACTTTTTTCGTGAACTAAAAATTCTCATGTGTAATCTTTAGAGCGTACTTGACTTCGCTTAGCCAAAGTTGTGGACAGACAGATTTACATATAACTCTGTTTCCTTTTAACTGTGTCTTAAGTCAGAAATGAGGCTTTATGCATTTAGGCCTAAGCTATCTTTGTCTATAGTTTCGTTAAATAAAAATAAAAAAGTTATAAGACTAAATCAACAACTCACAAGTTGACAAAATATATTACAAGATAAAAATTATATCGATCTCGAAGCAATATGCTTTATACTGTGCACCAAATTCCAGCATTGTCAGCTCACCTTTTGAACCCTCATATCCTGGCTCTGATATCATCTTCAGACACATATCTAGATAAAAGAATGACTTTAGAAGCGTCTTTCTGAACTGGGCTCAGTCATCCATGGTACCAGGCTGTCAGCAGTGGGAAGAAATAGCCAATGCTCAAGTAGCGACTCATATCTAAACATAAATACCTTCGTGATTACCACGTCAAGACAAAATGGTAAACACGAAGATATTATTCTTAATTTATACCCATAATTAAATCAAATCAAATCTAATTCATTTATTGCAGGAAAGTAGTACATTCATTTAAAGATCTTAATATTATATGTAGCCTAACACTATAATAACTGCCTATAATAAGGCGTGCAAGGAAAATCTAAAAAAAAAGAAAAAGCTACATATACTTATAATCTTTTTTTTTGCAACTTCCGTGTAATTTTTAATACATCGGCTTCAACGAAATGGTTACCTGGAAGAGATCACTATTAGTGATAAGGTCGCCAGTTGCTAATTGTTTTTTTTATTTTTTTTATTTATGTTATGTCCTCTAGATTGCAATAAAGTTATATAAATAAATAAATAAATAATCTATCAAAAATACATATATATCTATAAATCTAGGAACAAACAAAGGGCATCGAGTACATTTAGGTACCTAGTAACAAATCTTTTTCTGGGCGGTCGCACGTTTAGCCACTTAGCGGTACGGTGTCATGAAATTTTGATAATTAAACGATATAATACTTTCTTTGCCCACTAACACTCAAACAATGTCACACTGATTATCGAAACATGTTTCAAGACTGGAAACTCATGCACGGAGGTCCCATAAAATATGGTCGTCCCAACTTAATTTATTCTCCAGTTTAACTTTACAGCTTTCGTGACTATTCACTGGGTAAATATAAGAATTCTCTTCATTAATGAACAGTAGGATTTGTATGTCGTGTCAATATTCAGATGTATTTTTCTTTAGAGAGGACGTGAATAAGTTATGTGACCACAGCACACGATAAATAAATTATTATATCATCATCATGATCAACGCATTATCGACTCACTACAGAGCACGGGTCTCCTCTCAATATGAGAAGGGTTTGGCCATAGTCCACCATGTTGGCCATGTGCGGATTGGCAGACTTCACACGCCTTTGAGAACATTATGGATAACTCTAAGACGCGCAGGTTTCTTCACGATGTTTTCTTTCACCGTCGAAGCAAGTGAAAACTGTGAACAATCATTTTTATGAATTAAATAAAATAAAATAAAAATAAAAATGAAAAAATAAGAAAGCCATTTATTCAACTACCAAGTCAATAAAAACAATAAATTATGTATTTTTTTTTTCACAAGTTTCATTTCAATTTTATATTATAATATCATTACAAGTGTTTGGTAGAAGTCGCCTCTCTGGCGTAGACCTCCCCCAGCTCTTTCCAGGTCTTCCTTTCCTTAGCTTCTCTGGTCCATAGCGGGCCACTGACGTGAAGTCCACCGTCTTCTTGGCCTTCCTCTTTTCCTTTTGCTACTACTGTATATTTATGAATTACTAGTATGCAAATCTAACAAACCAATATCTTGTAGCTATATCGTTAGTTGTTAATCACTATTGTGCTACCGTATCCAAACTAAATTGGCAATTAGTTCTATAAAAAAACAACTCTAACATGTTTATATTCATTTCTGGCTCGTGCTATGGTAATTCTTGCATTGCTTACATTTTCACTCAAATTAAACGGAACTAGTTTACAAACAGACGATCTCACTTGAAACACGTTAGTTGCCAAATAAAAAAAATGGCCAATAAATACTTTTAGGGTTGCCGCCATCTTTAAGAATTGCATTATCTGTGAACGCTTTGTTAGATACATATACATAGCATTGACAGAGAATGTAGGTATTGCTAAAGTATTAATAGGTATTTAGATTTTTCAAATTTTAAAGTAAGTTGTTGGAGTTAAGTACCTATACCTCCCATAATTTACTTGTTATGTAACCGTCTGACCCCCCCCGTTTACCGTCCGACCCACCCGTTATCCCAAACGTCGCCTAAGCCGAGGTTCGGCCTCAAAGAAGGCGCCCTTAGGCAGACGTTCCCTTAGTTTCTTCGAGCCCTAGGGCTCAAAATTTATTCCGGCAGAGCTTCTTTGCGAAGGCAACTAATAGGGTTAGTACAGCTAAAAGACAGTCCGAAAAACAAAATTGTTATGTATTTCATATATATCTTTATTTAACATAATAATTTAGATCGAAGTGTTCCCAGCAAGTTTATATCGTAGCTGTACTATTGTTTTCTTTTTAATTTATTTGTCAGTTGTCAGTCAAATTTTCATACTTATTAGTATTTAATTTTGTAGGAAATACTGCACCCTTCTTTAAATGGCCCAAAAACTTTGTAACATTTTCCACTAAATGTAATTTTATATAGTAATTAGATTTCTTCAAAATTGTCTTTTTTCAAATATAGGCAATAGGCAAAAAAATTGTCTTTTTTCAAATATAGGCAATTTTTAAATGTGCGATGGGAGGTGGCAACCCTAAATGCTATTGAACAGTTTTATGAGATTGTTGCGAGTACTAAATCACATTTGAAAATTAAATTCATGTTCTATTTGTCAAGTGTGTAAAATGCTCTTTAAAAACATACTCTTGATTAGGCTCACCCTGTATCTTGATTTTCGAGGATAGTCTCTTTTTATACCAAAAAAAAAAAATCTAAGCCATAATATATATAACAGACCGGTGATAGCTCATGTTTAAATCTTCGGACTTCAAACTTGTCGTAGTTACGTACTTTTTTTATTTAAGCAATAAATGCCCCTCGCTCTGCAGTCGAAAACAATTTTTAGGCTTTGGATCAGGACTTATCTGGATTCAGTTCTTCTCCATAGGTTAAAACGAAGTCTTTTTTAAATACCGTAACATTAAACTCACAAAAGGAGAACGCTTTAAGTGATAATCCCGCCTTTGCGCGTTATGTTTCTTATCGATTTTTGTTTTTATTTGTTTTTGATTCTATGTTTTGTGGTGAAATAAAGACTTTATCTATATATCTATCTATCTATTCAAACTCAATAATTACTACAAAAACTTATAAGAATACGAAACAATTTTGATGAATAAAGACTAAAATCACTGAAACAAAATGTTTATGGATATTTTTTCAGGGTAGCGGTATTTTGGAATTATGTCCGGTATTATTCTGACGCTTGGAAACCCAACTCCAGTATCAAGTTGTTTGACAACTTCCACAAAACTGAGCAAATGGTAAAAACGAACATTTGCCTAGATTTTGTGCTTGGACATTTGGTAGACGTTAAAATACTGTTTTGTTTGATTATATTCGCTTTGCGACTATGTACGGCAAAGTTCACTCGACATATTGAACGTTACCCCCAGATTTTTTTTTCCAATGTGACTTCGGAAGGATTGACTTTGGAGCAGATTTGGCATTGCCTGTAAATAACCCTGTTGCCCTCTTCCCAAATTTGAGAAATCTCTCTCTCAATATGAGAAGGGCCTTAGGCCACCACGCTGGCCATGTGCGGATTGGCAGACTTCACACGCCTTTGAGAACATTATGGAGTGTTCTCAGTTGTGCAGGTTTCCTCACGATGTTTTCCTTCACCGTTCAAGCTAGTGATATTTTAATTGCTTAAACACACATAACTCCGAAAAGTTAAAGGTCCTCCTCTTATTCAGAGGTCGGGGGTTCTCGAGATGGAACCCCGACTTTACTATCTATCCTATCACAGCGTAGATCGTCAAAACATGATATTATAGATATTGCGGCTGCGTTTGCAATTCCTAGACGATAAACCAACAAACAGACGGTGGGCAATGGCCTGCAAATGAATGTGATATTTGATATCCCATAATGCTTTCTTCTTAGTGCAATTCAATCGTGCGTTACTTACTTACTGTACGGTAAACAAATTGATTATGAAAATTATTCACTCATTATAGATTCTAACACTTTATTAAGCCGCTGCTAACTAAACGCAAGCAAGCTTTTATGTAAACAATAAATATGGTATATCAATAGTTGTCGGATGATGTTTTTTTATTGACATTTGTTTAATGACGGGCCCACACGTTTGCCAAACCTCAGCGAACATTGAAAATTCAAACCCGCCTGAGGACAATAGATCGCTTGTTAGTCTGGTTGACCGAACTAGGGCTACTTTTGTGTGGCCAATCCAAACAATATCGGTTTGGATATCTAAAGCAAACGAGACTTGTCACAAGCAACAGGAGTTATATAAGACATATAAGACTATTCTCTGACAGCAGTGACCATTTCGACCCAAAAGCATTTATTTATTTATTTTAAGAACGAACAATAACACCAATTAAATTCACTGATAACACATAATAACATTATAGCAAAAACGAAGTATAAACAAAACAAATATACACTTGATAAAAACAGGCAAGAGAGACAAAAAAACAAAAAAATAAAATTAAGACATACCTTTCGCAAAACTGCAAGCATTGGCTTACGATTGTGTTCCATTGACCATGCATTTTATAGGAGCTGTAGTTCGGTTATTAGTCCGGTTGACCGAACTAGGGCTATATTTGTGTGGCTGATCCAAACAATGTCGGTTTTTATATCTAAAGCGAACGAGACTTGAAACATGCACTAGTGCTGTAGTGATATAGAAGGTAAAGGCTAGCAGAGACCCAAAAACCATGCAATGTGCAAATTTCTACTAATGAGCATTCGTCGGCTGAAACGTTGACAAAAACGATAGTAGGACTCTTATAACCAGTTTCAACATGTATCACTAAAGTTAACTGGTCATTTTACAATTTGAATATTTACCCGGATCACCATGTGTAATTTTTATAACATTTTTCCTACTACATTTTTTGCTGCTTCCTTCGGTTCCTTTAAATTTTTATTTTCTTTTACTTCCATTTTTTTTTGTAGCTATGTCGTCGCTTGGGTCTCAGCTGAAAATAAGCGACGTGTCTGTAAATAATGCATGGCATATGCTGAGCTGTACACCCTTTCTGGTTGGTGTAAAGACACAACATTTCTGCATTAGAATAAGATCTAGGTACTTATTGTAACACTACATGAGAATAAATATCTTTTATTTTGTTCTTTCATCAATATCAAGCATAATCTATCACTACAAGTGAAGATGCTCTCGTTCATAATCAAGAAAGTTCTTCAGATGCAATGCTTGCATAAAAACGTGAGGTCGGCCCGACACAGGTGAGCAAATATGAATATTGAACAACTTCTAAAACCTGTAATGCCGCCTATTTACAAACTAGTCTTTATTTATTTATTTTATTTATTTATTCAGGTTCTCAAACAACGACACGATAATGATATCGTGTCATCATCATCACGATGAACCCATTACCGGCTCACTACAGAGCACGGGTGTCCTCTCAATATGAGAAGGGTTTGGCCATAGTCCACCACGCTGGCCATGTGCGGATTGGCAGACTTCACACGCCTTTGAGAACATAATGGAGAACGAGAGTTCTCCATTATGTTCTCAAAGGCGTGTCCTTCGTGTCCATCGTGAGGAAACCTGCCTCCTGAGAAGGAGGCAGGTTTCCTCACGATGTTTTCCTTCACCATTGAAGCAAGTGATACCTATTTTAATTGTTTTAAAAACGCACATAACTCCGAAAAGTTAGAGGTGCGTGCCGGGATTCGAACCGCCGACCTCTGATTAGGAGGCTGACGCCCTAATATCTAGGCTATCACCGCTTCAAACACACGACACGATATGTGCTTATTCAAAGGTTTTACATAAAATAATTATTACCGTGGCGTTTACCACATAATAAGCATATCGAATAGACATAGTTAACTACATGCACATGTAAGAAAGGTAGAATACAATAACAACATACACAAAAGGAAACATAATCATGGAAAGGAAACTTAAGAAAGAAAAAAATAATAATTAAGTGACCAATATTCGGAGTTAGTTTTTAAAGTAATGATAAAGTGGTTTTAGATTGGAAATAGTATTTATTTATTTATACATACCCTCTATTTGTACACCACTACACTTTTAATACACAAATAAAAATAAATGTGAAGAATGAATACAAAAGGCATCCTTATCGCTTAATTAAGATTGGCAACGTTATTATTGGAAAAAAATGAGAAAAAAATATGCAGGTCCCTATAAAAAAACTACCACATAAACAGAAATGTTCTAAAAAAGTATGTATTAACATTTCCAGGTAATACAAAAAGTTGTATAGATTACCACCGTCACCCGCCAGATTTTAATGAGATTATTTTAGAGATTCAGCCGTAAATATAGGTTTAAGATAAAAGTGTTTTTCCACATGTGAATACTACATACTACTTACTTGTATAATATTTTTTATGGTTTCCATCTTTTTCAAATTCATTGACGGAAGTAAGTAACCACAGCCTAATAATTAATATATAATAGTGTCAAAGATGTTCGGATACGTTTACCACAGCATCACAGCATTAATTTCGCACGTATGAGTATATAGTTATAAAAGTTTAAAATATCATTTAATATATCCTTCCATACGAAGCAAAAGGCTACAATTTTCTGTTTTCCAAAGGATACTTATTTCAATTACAAATACAGTTACAATACGTCCATAGAGTAAGAACTGTCGCCTAATAGCTATAATACTAACGTACGCCCGGATGTTAAGGAGGCAGTGCATTTTCTTATACAGACATAAATAACATACCTCGACAGCTATGAGTCGTCAACAGACACGTTTTCATGGCATATCAAAATACTCATTAACCTAATGGCAATCAGAGGTTACTTGTGTTTTTTTTTATTTATTTAATGTGTTGGTAAGTACACTGTTTACAAATCTTTTTCGTACTTTGCTGGTATTAACACTAATTTAAATAATGAAGTACAGTTTCTCAGTCTCATTACATTACCGATTGTTCACAGAAAAACGCGTAGTAATAGCGTTATATCTTAAACAATTGATACCTCTTAGTAATGAATATTCCAGTAAAGAAGGCAATTACATAATTAACTAAGAAATTACGACGCTTAAAAGTACGATAAAAAGAACTCCAATACTTGTGGCAAACTGAAATTTGAGTTAGCTAACACAGATCAATTTTCGTGCGTCGCAAGCAAACTTTTATGAGTCTTTTTTTTTCGGACTATCTATAAGCTGTGCTAACCCTATTGGTGCCACAGAGTAATTGGGCTGTTTGGCGAGCTTCGGAAAGAAGCTCTGCCAGAAGAAAGAGCCCTAGGGCTCGAATAAACTAAGGGAACGTCTGCCTAAGGGCGCCTCCTGTGAGGCCGAACCTCGGCTTAGGCGACGTTTGGGATAACAGGGGGTCGGACGGTGAGTGGTCCTTTTATGAGAGTCAGCCACTAACTGAGACAGTCGGCGCACGTAACGCTGCAAACTGCGTAAAGTGAGTTCAAAACTAGCAAACTGTGGACACTCCTTTCAAATACTAAACCTATACGCCACAAATTCGCCCGGTAACAGTTCGCCTAATGGGGACACAGCCTAGGGTTAATATCCATTTAAATCCGAAGTCAATAAATACCACAATAAATTCCGGTCACGAGGTATAGCTTCTGTCTTCTTCTTCGGTTTTGATTCTGTAAAACATTAATCGTTTTATGTAAAATCATGCTTTTATAACCGCGATATATTTGAACGATTCCGTAATCTTTGTCTAACGTAGGCGTCAGTTTAAGCACTGCATAAATGTTCAATTACGAGCTGTAACTTACTGTGAATATATAAAAGCCATTAAAACAATGAAGAGTCTTCAATATACCTATTTGCAACATTGTATATACACTGTGCAATGAGTAACTTTTTTTTTAGTACACTTTAGTTAGGTTCAAGCTGTGGGAAGAGTGGTGAGCTCGCTAAGTGCGTTAAAGTTGGTCACCTAATTTATGTTTTCGGCTCTATTTTCGGATACAAGTCTTTTCAGTAACATTTTTTAATAAGATTTTTTTATAGACAGTTTTTATTATTACACCTATCTACGCTTTCTTGTTCTTGTTGTAGAGGCAGTGTCAAACAAATCGTGTTGCGTCGCTTGATACAGATGTGACAAGATAGGGGAATTTCAAAATCCCTACAAAGATTCTAATATAAGGACGTGATAAACCACATTTATTCGAAATACAATTAATAGCGCGGTTATTGTTAAAAAAACAAAACACCGTCCTTTCATCATTGCGGCACAGTCGCGCCTGTCTGCATGTCGAGCGCACGCCGAGATTGAGGCGCGTAGGTATAGCTCGCATTTCGTCCGTTTTTAGGAAGTTGGAATACTGTGTACATAATATTACCGTGACATTACAGTGGAACGCTTTGATAATGTCGATAAACTTGACTTAATGATAAAATACAGTTTTGCAGATGAAAGGCTGCATTAATACGCTGCCATTTAAAAATACACCTTATTACCAGCCCCGGGGCGGATGGAGCAACATGCTGTAGTGGAAATCCATAACCTGCTAATCATTAATCTTCATATGCACGCGGGAGTCGCATTAGATGTAAATAATAACTGACAATTAGCTCGTCTGACTGCTGTCAGGCACCGTTGCTTCGAGCACCGTTTTAAGGACGATACCTACTCACTAGAGCATCGGTGGTGCGAGGTGATAACACAAAGAACATTTACCTTCTACTAAGTTTTTGAAGCTGTGATAGCCCAGTGGTTAGGGCGTCAGCCTCCTAATCAGAGGTCGGCGGTTCGAATCCGGGCACGCACCTCTAACTTTTCGGAGTTATGTGCGTTTTTAAACAATTAAAATATCACTTGCTTCAACGGTGAAGGAAAACATCGTGAGGAAACCTGCACGCCTGAGAGTTCTCCATAATGTTCTCCAAGGCGTTTGATGTCTGCCAATCCGCACATGGCCAGCGTGGTGGACTATGGCCAAACCCTTCTCATATTGAGAGGAGACCCGTGCTCTGTAGTGAGCCGGTAACGGGTTGATCATGATGAAGTTTTTGAGGGCTTATTCTAAGACCAGGGCGCGTTTGGAACCCTCCTAGCTTTAGTTTTAAGTTTACGAATGTAGCTATCACCTTCAACTCACTACTATGTAAATTATTGACGTGTCAAACGTACCTTTTAAAGGACACAGGATTGATTGAAACACTCGTTGTAGATTATATTTATTGTGCAATCAGTACGATTTTATATTAAGTTGTAGAAAAAAAAATACTTAATATTAAATATTAACTTACTATGTTATATATCTTATTGTAAATCTCTGTTATCGCACGGCATTACAAAACGTCCTTAAAACAATATGCAAACATGCATATGATTTTATTTTTAGGATTTTTTATATATGTTTTTTTTTTATTATGGCATTAATTAACCTGCCCCATTGTAGCCTTTCTGGAGGCGCTGATGCTGAGAATTAAAAAAAAACAATTTTTTTTTGCTTACCCGCTTTTTGAATCGAACACAAAATGAAGATGCTTACTACAACTCCAACAAGGTCTTAATGCTATTTAGTACATCATATGGAATTCAGGACCTCGCGATCTATAGTCTAGCTAGCCTAGGGCTACCAAATCAGTTTTATCATAGTAAGCTTAAAATAACTATACCGGACATGGACATGGCTAGACTAACAGAATGTCAATATGCTAAAGATAATATATTGATAATAAGAAAAAATAACAGCTCCGTAGATCGCAATATACCAATATACGTTTTTTCCCCGCACACTCGGGTTCTTATGCTCCTCTTCAGACAACCCGTCGGCAAAGCAATGTTGGTCAAGTTAAAAAAGACTACTTGAAGCAGTAGGTAGGTATTTGCTTTGTCTGAAAAAGCAATTACTTAAGCAAAACACGGTCAGTTACCAGTAAATCGTTTACTATAACTATCTTTAGTCAATTTATTTATCATCATATTTATCTTTAATCTTTTAGATCAATAGATAGGATAAAAAATTAATTAATTAAATCAGTTTCTTACAAGTTTCACAAAATAAAAGTTTGGTACCCTCTTTTAGTTGTAGTAAGACTACATCTGTACCAGAAAAATAAACTTACATTAAATTATTATTGTTAGAAGTCTAAGTATAATTCTTCAATATATTTGAGGTATGTGTGTACGCATACATAAGTGCGAGAGTGTGTGTGCGTGTTTGTGTGAGTGTGCATGTGCGTTTGAGGTCATAAAGAATAAAAATGATAGTTTCAATTATTCATCATGATCAACCCATTCTCGGCTCACTACAGAGCGCGGGTCTCCTCTCAATATGAGAAGGGTTTGGCCATAGTCCACCACGCTGGCCATGTGCGAATTGGCAGACTTCACACTCTTTTGAGAACATCACGGAGAACTCTCAGGGGTGCGGGTTTCCTCACGATGTTTCCTTCACAGCTGAAGCAAGTGATATGTCAATAGTTTCAATTATTAAACATTACAGATTATTACGATTAAAAAAGTATTCCACATCTTCATAATTAAGAGATGATAGAAATTCAGTGAGTTTTCTTACAGGCTTGAATTAATTCTTATAGTTAAACTTAGATTTAGAACATATATATCATATTATAATTAAAATTCTTTCAGCCATAATTAAGCTATTACCTCTGAAGGTATCTACTACTTTTTTTTTTTAATCTGTTTTTTTTGGGACTTTGGTCCGAAACGGACATGTCAGCCCCATCATCTCCTAAATAAATAACAAAATTATATATATATAAAAATAAAAAAAACTAACAAAATTTAAAAAAAAAAGTAACAAAATTAAAAAAAAAATAACAAAATAAAAGTATGACTACTACAAATGTAACAGACACCATCTACTTCTGCAGAAATATTTCAATAACAGATTTAAAACCTTCAGTTGTCGGTAGACAGAGGAGGCTCGTAAGAGCGCCTACGATCTACTACTTGTTTTGTTAAGTGTTAACCTAATATTAGAAAGTATTAAGCAATTTACATAATGACTGCTGCAGAATCCATCCGTTAATAATAAACTTAATAATAAATAATTCACTTTAATTAATGAAACAATTTCGGTTGTACCAAAGAAGTGTAACACCGAATTAATAGCTTTTATATTATCTGTGTA
This sequence comes from Lasiommata megera, assembly GCA_928268935.1. Taxonomy (NCBI): domain Eukaryota; kingdom Metazoa; phylum Arthropoda; class Insecta; order Lepidoptera; family Nymphalidae; genus Lasiommata; species Lasiommata megera. Next base: position 11,763,897 of record OV743326.1, read on the forward strand.
ATTTGTTTAACATTACTAAGTATACCTATAGGTATGTTGAGGAAAGAGTGGGCACTTATGGTTACTTAAGTGGCAATCTTATGTAGAACGCGGAATATCCTACTTCACTTCGTTCGTAAAAACTTTGGACAGCGCACGTGTCTGCATGCACGTAGGCGTAAGATATCTACTCTTTCATAAATTTCCATCTTATCATTATCTAATGCCATAATTTCTCTTTCTTCTTTCTTTCTTTCTTCTTTAAATTGGTTTGTTTTAATGACGTACGACCTATGTAGGTATTTTGTTTTTGTTTACCCTTCTGTTTTGTGGAACACTGTATTTATTTCTTGGAGGGCGATGATTACTTTAACACAGTTTATACTTCGGCAGGGTCATCGTTTTCATGTGTTTAAGCTTCCCGTATTATTTGTTCCTAGTAAAAAAATATTTTATCTTATCTTATCTTAGGTAAATATTCATAGAGCTTCGTTTTAAGTAATTAACTAGTAATTTATTAACTTTTCTGAGTTTTTACGCCGGAACAGGTCAGGACATAAAAAAAACAGACATGACTTGATACAGTAAGCAGTAGTTTAGTTTACCTAGCGGCAATCTCTGTTAGGGTGTGTTCAGAAATATATCGCCGACACAGACGTGTAGCCAAGTGATTTAGCGTTCCGGCACGATGTCACGTAGAAACCAATTAGGAGTATGGGTGTACCACACCCCTAACAGGTTAGCCCGCTACCATCTTAGACTGCATCATCACTTCCCATCAGGTGAGATGCCGTCAAGGGTTAACTTGTGGTGTATAAAAAAATATATATATATTAGGTACATAATCTGCGGGAGTACGGTCTTTAATTTAAAAAATGTAATATATATTTATTATAGTCTGTCATAGCGGCAATAGAAATAAAAATACTGGGAAAATATCGGCCAACCTATTACTATTTATGAGGGTCTATCCATTTTTCGTTCTTGTGGGGTTTCGTAGACGATTCAAGAGGGCGTTTCATTCTGCCCCTCTTACTCCTTGTGCTTTTGGGATTTGGAGGATTTTTGGGCGATGGTAATGGGATTGTCCATCACTCACAGTACGAACCGCCAGTTGGCTAGTGTGCTGTTCCAGCACGCCTCTAACTGGCGAAACTGGTGAAACATCCGCTGGTGGATTCGCGGTTGTGTGCAAGAGCGTCCCCGTGGATCCGCCATACAGCGGTGAGTAGGAACACCGTGGAGTTATAATCACTTAGTCTTACATAACCTCTGTGCCTCACCACGTCTCTGTGCAGAAAAAACCGTAAAGATGTCACCACAGACAATAAAATAGTGTTGATTCTTACACAAAAAAGTAACGTAATATTATGAGAAACATTATCCTAGGTCCGCAGCAAATGATTTGGTATACAAATGGGGTACTTAAGTACAGTATGCTTTTACGGTAGCAACACTAGACAGCGCATCAATAATTATTATCATAGACATCGATACATCTGACAAGCAAGCGGTTTCCGAGAGTTTCTGCACTTAATGGTAGGCTGCGATTCAGGTTGCTCTTGCGTCTTGTTCTAGATCTGCGTAATGAGTTAATGACTAATGAACCCCGCTGTGATATATTATTGGGTACCACTAGATGAATCGTTATTATGTACCGTGCCAGTTGTATTTGAGGAATTCTAACCTACAATATTGAGTTGGAATGTTTTCTAAATTGGCATTGGGCATGCCTCTAGATTCAATCGCGGTAAGTATCTTGCCCAGTTCTATTGTGGCTTAAGTGTACCTACCTAGGTTTTAAATTTAAGTAAATATCCTTTTATTAAACTAGCTGTCCCAGGCTGTTTCAACGCTTAGCTAGAGGTTTAAGCATTTATATTTCAAGAATAGCTCGCTTACTTTTTTTCTTTTAATGCTGGGACATACGTTCACGCATCAGGCAGAACTGTGGGGTGTGGGACCAACATACGTTCAAGTTATATCGAGGTTAGGGGGCTTAAGTCTTTGCACCTATCACTCATATCGATAGTAAAAGAAGAACGGAAGGAACCCGATCAAACAAATCCCGAACACACTCTCCGAAATATCTCTTGTAGAATAATTACTAAGTTCTTCGGCAAACGGAACTAATTAAAGCATCATCTACTTATTAAAAACACTTGGCATGCATACATCCTTCGTCTACAATTTAGTATACCATTAACAATTTACCAGTTACAGTATCCTGTTACCCAGGTTCCGTTCACACCGAGGTGGCATCTACGAGTATGTGGCGAACGTGAAAAGTGGCAATAAGGGTTTTACTTAATTCCAGGAAGAACCAAACTATCACGTCGATGTGATCGACGTCAAATTCAGTTTTTCACAAATCCCACAGAATCCCTCCTTTTGATGACATCCGAGGCGCAGTACCCGCACTGTCACATTATATAGTTGGAGGATGGGTTCGATTCCCGGCTCAAATCTGGTCTGGTGGGAGGTTTAGGTAGTGGCTAGTTACCGATAAAAACGTGTCGCCAAGCGATGTAGCGTTCTGGCACGATGTCGTGTAGAAACCAATTAGGAGTATGGGCCTACCATACTCCTAACAGGTTAGCCCGCTACCATCTTAGACCGCATCATCACTTACCATCAGGTGAGATGCCATCAAGGGCTAACATTCGGTGTATAAAAAAAAAGAATCCATAGTGGATTTACCCGAGATAAAAATTAATCCATTTATGCGGCCCGTGGTTCGTGCGCAACGTAGACTTAAACGAAGAATTCGAACTAGCATCAATACATTTCAAAATGGTTTAGACGTCAGGTAACACTCTCGTTTCAAACGCATCTATCGTCAAGGTACCCACAGGTACCCCATACAGGTTCTTTCCCACCCGGACGATCAACTTCCGACAACGCTTTCCAAGTATTTCGTGTTCATGCAATCGAAACCCCAGTACCCCTATTTCTGACGTCATCCTGATGTGAGTCTCATCAACGGTCCAACAAGCCAAATTCTAAGTCGATACACCAAGTCCAAGCCTCACAGGAGTCGCCTTTAGGGTGATGTTCTCCCCGATATGGTTGGCGTTCGTGTGTTTCGTTCGCCAAATTTCCCCGATGCCGAATAACCATTGTTTATTAGCTAATGTCAATTCGAAACAACAACAAACCGGCTACCTTTGGAGACTACTATTCGTCGAGAGGGTGCCGAGCAAGGCGTCTCGGTGTAAACTGAAGCTAGAATACCACATTTTAGTGCACTATGCTCAGTAAAATCACGTTCAAATCGTTTTACTAAAACATCTGACAGGACTCCGTGTTCGTAAATCTAGCGTACAATGCTTTTCTATTACAGTTATGGTTTTCGCCATTAATCCTTCAGTTTCACAGTGTCTATTAGAAACCCTGTTCACTGAGAACTTTCCCATTATATAATCTTATTAATAATATTAATTTACGTAACAGAGATCCCGAAAGATCGGAAGATCTAAGCGCTCCTCTCCGAAAGAGGAGACCTAAACACATCCTTCACGCCCTGACGATCAGATGACTACTGACAACATACTCGTACCACCTACCACACAATTATACGCTACACACCGTCTTCGCCGGCGAAGACTTGGTCCCCGCTATCTTACGTCATCTGGACGTGGGCCCCATCCACGGCCTCGGAGACGTACGGACCACTCATCGTTCAACCCCCCCGTTATCCCAAACGTCGCCTAAGCCGAGGTTTGGCCTCACAGAAGGCGCCCTTAGGCAGACGTTCCCTTAGTTTCTTCGAACCCTAGGGCTCAAAATGTCTACTGGCAGAGCTTCTTTCAGAAGCTCGCCAAACAGCCCGGTTACGCTGTTGCAACCAATAGGGTTAGCACAGCTAATAGTCAGTCAGAAACAGTTTGTTACACTCTTGACCCAACTACGTTCTTGATTGGCCTTGAAAAAGAAGTTGAAACATATAAGATTGATTTGGGGTTTTTACGGTTTCCAAACCCTTGCTTAGCTTCTGGTACTCGTCTGTGTTTTAACTCGCACTTAAACAGAGTATGTTTTTAAACTATTAAAACCTTGTTTTGTTTAAGTAGACAACTGGACGTTTCTAATCTTTCAGTGCATAGACTAGTATTTGCATTTTACCTATTTGCCCTACGCGTATTACCCCATACGCAACAAATCGCCTTTTCTTTGCAAATTCAATACGCAGCAATGACGTGCAATAAAACAAGCTTTTGTTCCGCGCGCCGAAATATTGTCTTTGAACCAACAATAGACGATATTCCTCTAGAATCACTAGCGTAATGTAACCTCTAAGGTAATATTGATGGTTGCCGCTTTAACTATCTTGGTATAGATCGCGACACGTTAAAAGAGCAACTACATATACCTGCACTGTAGGTTTTAAAAACAATTACAATCTGTTGTTTTATAGTATCGCTTAAGGTCACGAATTCTTCAAGGTGATTTTTTTCTTTATATATTGTTGTAAAAAAATGGGGCAAAGGAAATGGAGGCATAACTTCGGGCTTCAAATGTTTAAATTTAGGTTCTGTTATAACTTATGTATGAGTTACAAATTAAAATTCTTTCATCACCTTTAATAGTTTGTTTGTTTGTTACCTTACGTGGAAAATTCTGAACCATAATGACAGAAATTTTGATTGAATATTATATGAATATACCCTGGTTGTATAGGTTAGTTAGGAAAGTCCACGGTTGCCGCGGGATTTGTGATAATCTTAATTTCTCGAGGATAAGCTACAACTATTTTGCTACAGCAAACTCCTCGGCACAAAACTTTAACTTTAGATTAATGTGTTTGGAAAAGGAGCGGAAACGCGAACTGGAGAAGGAATAAGGCATTGGATAGTCTTATTTTACAAACATTTCTTTTTTTCCTCAGAAATCTTTAAGAACTCTTAATTACTTAAACTACACGGACCAAGTTGCCCGAGCCATGGCATCTTTCAACGTGCTCTTGGACAAGAACAATCAAGAGGACCCGTTCAATGACGGGTGGATAGCTCTGTTTCAGAATTGCTTAGGTACGTCTAAAGCAGTGACTAATCTTTGTATATGTATTATTTAGCAATTATTAGTATGTATTAAACAATTTGTATAATTATGCTATCTAGTTAGTGTAAGTGGCATTTGTACGCCGTTCTAATTGGAAGTAAAATAAATAGTGCAATAGTAGTGTTTTTTCACTGTACCTTCAGTGTACAAAAGTACAAGCCTAAATAATATTTTGATTAAATAGGATTGTGTCGGTCCTATCTTTAATATATTTCTAATTTTCATTATTATGAAATTGAATTAAAATGGGAAAGGGTTACGTTTGTTCCACTGCACATTGCGCAAATATTTTTACAGCGTCTTTTTTTCGTGACGCGATGTGTAACTATGAATATCATCGTTATTATAATCAACCCATTACCAGACATCTAGAGGGAGGGGATGTCTCCTCACCATGAATATGGTTGATGTCGTAGTCCACCACGCTGGCCAAATGCTGATTGGCAGGCTTCACACGTTTTTGTGAACCTTATCAAACAGCTAACTTTTAAGTTTTAATTAAATTGAATACAAGTTAGTCCGTGCCTGCAATCCCACCTGGTGGTAAATGTTTGGTAGGTGATAAAACATTAAAATTTTTTTTTTTTTATCCGCTACAAGTTAGCCCTTGACGGCAATCTCACCTGATGGTAAGTGATAATGCAGTCTAAGATGGTAGCGGGCTAACCTGTTAGGGGTATGGTAAACAAACCCACACTCCTGGATTCTACGCGACATCGTGCCGGAACGCTTAATCGCTTGGCTACATGTCTTTGTCGGTAGAGTGGTAACTAGCCACGGCCGAGGCCTCCCACCAGACCAGACTCGAGCCGGGAATCGAACCCAGGACCTCCAACACTGCGCACACTGTGCAGCACACTGCGCCACGGAGGTTGTCAAAATATTACTTTATTATATATATAAGTGATACAAGTCTCTAAAGCGCTCTTAACCTTGACACTGACTTAAAATACAGTTGAAAAGAGAGAAAATTATCTTACCGGCATAGATCTGTCTCGTTCTAACACTAATTTCGAAGCTAAGTCAAAGTGCGCTCCTATCTATGGATCTCAGCCTTAGTGTTATAAGGTAGGTGGCGTGGGTTCAATCGACGCCTTGTGTACTTTACAGGTTAGACTTGTGATCGTTTGCAATTCATCATGAAAACTATTAATTCAAACACGGTGTATATTTCACGCCTACTAAAGCATTCCCCGAACATAAGCGGTGGCGATCGCGGTTGCGGTTCCGTTTGACGCAAGGCCGAATTAATGAACCTTAACATTAATTTGCTGTAATCCGCGTATAATTGGCATTTGCCAATAATAATTAATGTTTATACTTTGTTAAGTAATTGAACGATGTAGAGTTAACATCTCCTGAGGATGCCCCGCTGTTGGCAATTTTCAGCATTTCAGGCTTATTTATCTCTTTTTCTCTCATTTTATGATCTCTTTCAAGACCCTGGGTTCTATTCCCGGCTAGAATCTGGTCTGGTGGTCTGCTCTAGTTAACACCGGCTAGTTAACCGATTAGGAGGATGGATTCAGTCGGTAGCTCCTTCATGCAGATGTTCATGGGTGACGGTAGTTTCTTCACACCAAGTGAAAAATCAGCTCGTACGCCTGTGATGTGTGCAATTCAATAAAATTTGAAAATTTATAACTTTTGAATTTTCTCCGGTCCGGTGCGACAAGATAAAAACCGATAAGTGTTCTCCTAACAGGTTAGCCGTTATTACGTTATTCTGTACTGTTAACTTACCAAAGAAAGACAAACTAAGAGGACGTGTTACTACCTTAGTCTGCATTATAACTTACCAAAAAAGACAAGCTGAGAGTTGTTACTACCTTAGTCTGCATTATAACTTACCAAAAAAGACAAGCTGAGAGTTGTTACTACCTTAGTCTCCATTATAAATTACCAAAAAAAGACAAGCTGAGAGTTGTTACTACCTTAGTCTGCATTATAACTTACCAAAAAAGACAAGCTGAGAGTTGTTACTACCTTAGTCTCCATTATAAATTACCAAAAAAAGACAAGCTGAGAGTTGTTACTACCTTAGTCTGTATTATAACTTACCAAAAAAAGGCAAGCTGAGAGGTGTTACTACCTTAGATAATGTGATCGCAGCGTTCATTGTCACATAGATCCGACTACCACTACCGCGACCGCCTCTGTTTTGCCAACGCCTACAGCGATGTTACCTGCTGATGAATGATAAACTCTTATCGTTTGCCAAAGGCTGGGGGGTCGGACCACCGTCGAGTGAGTTTGTCAGTGTCATTACACAGTGGAATATTGTCACTCCAATAATATTTTAAACAGCGTTCCCGATTTTAGTGCGTGGTCGTAGATAGGGTCATTAGCGCGCAGGGCCGGATTTGCTCCCTTTTTTGATACATCGCGATCAAATGAGCAGTGTTATCTGATATTAAAGTCGCCAATATTACCATTCGTGGTTCTTCACAGGACAGCTGTTTTTTTTTTTTACTACAAGTTACCCCTTGACGGCAATCTCACCTGATTATATAATTTTACATGATGGTTAGTGATGATGCAGTCTAAGATGGTAGTGGGCTTACCTGTTAGGGATATGGACATCGTAACGCTGAGTTCTTGGCTTCACATCTTTGTTGGTAGGGCGGTAATTAGCCACGGCGGAAGCCTTCCACCAGATAAGACTTGAGCTGGGAATAGAACCCAGGACATCCAACTTTATAATGCGACAGTGCACGCGCTGCACCTCGGAGGTCGACAAAAAATTGTTTTCTGAGAACATAACACAATATTTATTGCACTTACAGTTACTATGTGAAGATGTCGACGTCGACCTTAAACAGTCTTATCCGTAGACACTACGTAATAATTGTAGGTCTTATTAAAAACGATGAATGCTTGGCTCACAATGTTTCTTTCCAATGAACCATCGTGCAATTCACATAAGCAAGTGACAGTAAGTGCCATCAAGAATTGGGCTACATGTTGTACACAGCCAAGCTCTGATAGCCTAGTGGTTAGGACGTCCGCCTCTTAATCAGAGGTTGGGGATTCGATCCCGGGCATATACCTCTAACTTTTCGGAGTTATCTGCGTTTTAAAACAATTATCACTTGCTTCAACGGTGAAGGAAAACAACCTGCATGCCTGAGAGTTCTCCATAATGTTCTCGAAGGCGTGTGAAGTCTGCCAATCTACATATGGCCAGTGCGGTGGACTATGGCCAAACCCTTCTCATATTGAGAGGAGACCGGTACTCTGTAATGAGCCGGCAATGAGTTGAAGATGATGATGATACAATATTACTTCAAATAAATAGAAATTAGGTACTAAATGACTTTCACTATTGAAAATTAATATTTTATGCTGAATAATAACGATTGTAATTACGGGTATATAAGACATGCATGCCTGAGAGTTCTCTATAGTGTTCTCAAAGGCGTGAGAAGTCTGTCAATCCGCACATGCCAGCGTGGTGGACTATGGCCAAACACTTCTCAAATTGAGAGGAGACCGATACTCTGTAATGAGCCGGCAATGGGTTGATCATGATAATGGTGATGAGAAGGCCATAGACCATAGTCCACGACGCTGGACACTCTTTAATAAAAACTAGTCTATATTCAAGGCCATTAATTGTTCTACATTAACACGTAAGTGACGTGTGCCGCCCCGTTTTCTTATTCAATCTCACTTTTTATAAGTTTAAGAAAATTATATTATATAGGGGTTTCGGGACATAAGAGAGTGCCCGGCTTAGGCCTCTCTTATAAGGGAAAAAACATGTATGTACCAAGCAACTGTTTGTATGTACTGTAATGAGCCGGCAACCGTCCGACCCTTCCGTTATCCCAAACGCCGCCTAAGCCGAGGTTCGGCCTCAAAGGAGGCCCAAAGGCAGTCGTTCCCTTAGTTTCTTCGAGCCTCAAAATTTCTTCTGGCAGAGCTTCTTTCCGAAGCTCGCCAAACAGCCCGGTTACGCTGTGGCAACCAATAGGGTTAGTACAGCTAAAAGACGGTTCGAAAAAAAAATGCGCCGGCAGTGGGTTGATCATGATGTTGTACACAGGACAGTGGCATCTGGCCCCGGCACTGACCGAGCAAACACTACCAAAAGCTTGTCGAACGGGGCAACAGATTTACGGAGAGTCAATATGTGCTCAGTGCGGACGCGTGCCCGTTGAACCACTTTACAGCGTATACGTGTAGATAAACTGTGTGATTCTCAACTGGCTAGCTGACTACTGAGCACACAAGGCACAATACAGTGAGACAATATTTGATCCACGTGCAATTTCAATGTGAAGATGTTTTAGCATTGATCCCAACTAATATTATGAATGCGAATCTGAGTTTGTTCGACACGCGTAAACCGCTGTCATCGTTTTTTGTATATGCTTGGCGTTGGAGGTCCTGGATTCGATTCCCAGCTCGAGTCTGGTCTAGTGGGAGGCTTCGGCCGTGGCTAGTTATCACCCTACCGACAAAGACATGTCGCCAAGCGATTAAGCGTTCCGGCACGATGTCGAGTAGAAACCAATTAGGAGTTTGGGTTTACCATACTGCCGTCAAGGGCTTACTTGTAGCATTTTTTTATACACTACAAGTTAGCCCTTGACGGCAATCTCACCTGATGGTAAGTGATGATAAAGTCTAAGGTGGTAGCGGGCGAACCTGTTAGAAGTAAGGCCAGCCCATACTTCTAATTGGTTTCTACGCGACATCGTGCCGAAACGCTAAATCGTTTGATAGTGACGTTTTGACGACCTCCGTGGCGCAGCGCGTGTGCTTTAGCATTATAAAGTTGGAGGTCCTGGGTTCTATTCCCGGCTGAAGTCTGGTCTGGTGGCAGGGTTCGGCCGTGGCTAGTTACCACCCTACCAACCCAAATTTACACGATGTCACGTAGAAACCCATTAGAAGTCCATACTTGTAATGGGTTTCTACCTGGTAAATACGACGTGGGCTCCATCCACGGCCTCGGAAACGTACGGACCACTCACCGTCCGACCCCCCCGTTATCCCAAACGTCGCCTAAGCCGAGGTTCGGCCTCAAAGAGGCGCCCTTAGGCAGACGTTCCCTTAGTTTCTTCGAGCCCTAGGGCTAAAAATTTCTTCTGGCAGAGCTTCTTTCTGAAGCTCGCCAAACAGCCTGGTTACGCTGTGGCAAACAATAGGGTTTGTACAGCTAATAGACAGTCCGAAAAAAAAAATACCTTGAAATATCGTCTTGTTAGGGGTATGATACACATGGGTGTAACATATCCCTAACAAGTTAGCTTGCTAGTATCTTAGACTGCGTCACTTAACACCACGTAAAATTGCTGGGCTAACTTGTAGTAGAATTTAAAAAACATATGTAATTAATTGAATTAAAAAATATAAGAACTAAGTAAGAGAAAAACAACAAACCGTGTCGACATTTTCCCATTAATTTTCTAAGGTTATCGCAAATAATAATGTGAACCAAGTGAAATCGAACAGAGACAATGAATTTTTGATACCATGCGAGCTTTCTCTTAACCATTATATGTACTCGTACGTCAGACAGACGTACGCACTTGATGTTTTTTACATTCAGATGTCAATGTGGAGCAATTCTATTATTTCTTATTTCTTAGTAATGCAGATGAACGTCGCCTACCTACCTATTGAAGACAAATTGCGCAGATCTCTCTTCGTCAGTAAATTTGGTTGCCTAGAAGAGATCGCTATGTAGCGATAAGGCCGCCAAATTGTAAACTACTGTGTCTGTTATTTTCTGTCTTTTTTTTGTTTTATTTATCCTTTTTCGTGGTGTACAATAAAAAAATAAAATAAATAAATAAATCATCCATATTTGTCTAATCAACTAATTGGCCCCGGTTATCATAATAAAGAAATCATCCATATTTATCCAACTAATTGCCAACGGTTATCATAACTAATGTGTGATAATCATCATCGTCATCATTACCGACCTATTGCAGGACACACAAACACTGGTCTCCTCACATTCCGGTTACCCCAGAATGAGAAGGCCAAGGTGGTTAGGACGTCCACCTCTTAATCAGAGATCAGGGGCACGCACCTCTAACTTTCAGAGTTATGTGCGTTTTTAAGCAATTAAAATATCTCTTCATTGGTAAAGGAAAACATCTTCATGCAACCTGCATGCCAGAAAATTCTCCATAATGAGAAGTCTGCCAATCCGCACATGGTCAGCGTGGTGGACTATGGCCAAACCCTTCTCATATTGAGAGGAGACCCGTGCTCTGTAGTGAGACAAAAATGGGTTGATCATGATAATGGTGATGAGAAGGCCATAGACCATAGTCCACCACGCTGGACACTCTTTACTAAAAAGTAGCCTATATAAAGCAGGAAAGAGGCGCATCGGTCGCAAGAGGAAGTCCTGGTTGCGAAACAACAGGGAGTGGACTGGGATCGCGAATATCGCCCAACTTTACAGCCTCGCGAGAGACAAGGCAAAATATGCCATTCTGACTGCCAACCTTCTCCTCTCCAACCACTAGTTGGAGAGGCACCTAAGGAAGAAGCCTATATTCAAGGCCATTAAGTGTTCTACATTGACACGTAAGTGACGTGTGCCGCCCCGTTTTATTATTCAATCTCTCTTTTCATAAGTTTAAGAGAACTATATAGCTTAGTATTTTATGTCTCAATATTCTTAGGGGTTTCGGGATATAAGAGAGTGTTAGGCCTCTCTTTATAGGGGAAAAAATTTATGTACCAAGCAACAGTTCTCTTAGGAATGTGTGCTTAGGTAACAAACTCTCAAAAGGTCATGTCATTATTATAACGTCTTGTTAGTGATAATGAGCGGACCTTAACTGTACCCATCTTGTAACTACCATTTTATTGAAACCATACCTGTAACAGTAGTTATTGAATACGAGACTAACGTGCTTAGTTAGTAAAATAAAAAAGATTACCGAACACCGTACGCCTTTTAAAATTACTAAGCGCCAAAGAGGCATAATGGTTTTTATAACGTAAAAAATTTGATAGTGTCATTAGGATTCTAACGATAGACACCCAATACATTCATATATGTTGTGGCATAAAGATATATTAGGCATCAGTTGCGTGGTTAATGAGATATTATAGAAATCTTCTTTATCTTTCTTTAGGACTTCTCACGAATATATTGCCATTTTTCCATATATAGGGGTAGGGTATGCATTGCTTTGAAGCTTGTATGAAGTGCACGCCACTGATAACCATTAATAATTGCTGATTTAAACAAGTACTGACTTTAGCTTAATAATATTCATATTAGGCAGCTAACTTTACATCGATCGATAGTAGTGCTGTCCTTAGCTCTTTTCTGTCGATAAAGATGGCGCTTCCGAATTTAATCGACAGTCTGAAGTTTTTAGATAAGATTTATAATTAATATAAGCCATTAACTGACTAGATCCTTTCCCAGAGATGCAGTGTTTAAAGAACAGAATTTACTTTTAGATTCGTCAAATTAATTTGGTTTGGAGATGTATGTAGAAACAATAGAATAAACACTATTGGATCCTTTAGTCATACCATGACCCGTAGGGCTAAGAGGCGCATCACAAGATAATTATTTCCACACTGATGTCATCTTATATGTATAGCATAACACTAGAAAATAGGGTAGACTGAGATGACACTACAAGTATTATTCTTATTTTTTATTTACTACAAGTTATCCCTTGACGCCATTCTCACCTGATTGTAAGTGATGATGCATGTGATGCGGGCTAAAGGGGCATGGTAAACCTATACTCCTAATTGGTTTCTTCGTGACATCGTGCCGGAACGCTTAATCGCTTGGCGACACGTCTTTGTCGGTAGGGTGGCAACTAGCCACGACCAGGAATTGAACCCAGGACCTTCAACTTTATAATGCGCCACGGAGGTCGTCAAAAGACGGATTTTAACATGTTAACAGTTATAGGCGCTGTTGTTGTAAACGCTCTTAGGTACCTCCAATGTTGAACTGTCGACTTATCTCGTATGTAAGCGAACGTTGCGTTTACCGTGATCTGTGAAATTTGACCATACTGTTAAAATATCAATTTTACTGCTGTAACGGTCATATTGATCCGATAGCGTGACTTTGCGGCTTACGGTATTTTACTTAATGATTTTATTGAAACGACCGAATAAAAATTATTTTAGTACCTATATCTATCTAATGTACAGACAGACGTATATCTAAAGGTAAGGGTTTCTCATAGCAGAACCTAATGTACTTAATTAGCATCCTATTCTGCCAGCGAAATGATTTCCTAAAAGCGAGAGTAGTTTAGTTCTGTAGACCTATATTGTAAATTAGGTATTTTGTAATTTTATTATGACCAAACTTATAAAAAGAGAGATTGAATAAGAAAACGGGGCGGCACACGTCACTTACGTGTTAATGTAGAACACTTAATGGCCTTGAATATAGACTATTTTTTATTAAAGAGTGTCCAGCGTGGTGGACTATGGTCTATGGCCTTCTCATCACCATTATCATGACTCACTACAGAGCACGGGTCTCCTTGTTATATGAGAAGGGTTTGGCCATAGTCCACCACGCTGGCCATTTGCGGATTGCCAGACTTCTCACGCCTTTAAGAACATTATGGAGAACTTTCAGGTATGCGTGTCTTATATACTCGTAATTACAATCGTAATTATTCAGAAAAAATAATAATTTTCAAGCCATTTAGTACCCAATTTCTATTTATTTGAAGTAATATTGTATCATCATCATCATCAACTCATTGCCCACTCACTACAGAGCACGAATCTCCTATAAATATGCGAAGGGTTTGGCCATAATGAACCACGCTGCCCCGGGTGTTAACTTAAGGTCGTGTTGTTTTTATTTGGGCATAATTCAAATTCAAATAATCTTTATTCAAATAGTCCTTTAAAAGGCGCTAAATAATTTACAAAGTAGTGATTTGATGGTGATAACTACATTCGTAAACTTAAAACTAAAGCTATGAGGGTTCCAAACGCGCCCCGGTCTAAGAAGAAGCCCACAACAAACTTAGCCAGGTAAATTTTCTTTTTGTTATCACCATCTCACATGCCACTTAAAATTATATTAAGAGCTATCTTATTAGAGCAATATTTCACACCCATGCTTGTTTATCATTTACGTAATCCTTTACACTATAGTAGGACTTTTCTACTAGCTTTAGCTTTTAGCGTTTTATATAAACTTTGAACTTATTGAGAGACATCCCAGAAATTTCATTAGGTAATTTGTTATAAAATTTTAGGTCGCATATTTTTTGCGACCATACTAACGCGACCTTCTTTGGGAATGGGTCTCAATGTTATGAATCTCTTTTATTGTTCCAGGTGGTAAGAATGCGGCGGCACAGCGGATGCGTGACCGACGGCGGCGGTGGCTAGCATGGCCGTGCTGCTTCTACTGCATCTGTTGAGCGCCGCGGCCGCCGCTAGCCTCGGCGATCTGGCCAGACGGGACACCGGCGACGTGTTCACTATACTCGGTAAGACACCAGCCACTCTACTCTCTATCTACTACCTACATACTCTACTACCCTCTACTATCGTAGAAGAGAGGTACTTCACATACCGTTAAGTACCTCTCTCCTAAACGATAAAAGACTTGTACTCAAATGAGACATGCACAGGGCCCGATGGGATAGGCGGAGGCTATAGGAGGCGTTAGGCTATGATAGCCTAATCAGAGGTCAGGGTTTCGATCTCGGGCACACACCTCTAACTTTCGGAGTTATGTGCGTTTTTAAGCAATTAAAATATCACTAGCTTTAACGGTGAAGGAAAACATCGTGAGGAAACCTGCACGCCTGAGAATTCTCCATAATGTTGTCAAAGGCGTGTGAAGTCTGCCAATCCGCACATGGTCAGCGCGGTGGACTATGGCCAAACCCTTCCCATATTGAGAGGAGACCCGTTCTCTGTAGTGAGCCGGCGATATCTACCTTAATATTTCAATAGCCAGCTTTTTGATAATCACTCATCAAACATGTTAGGATTTAGTAATCACATAATGCCTACGCTATGCTAATCCACGCGAATATGCAATTTAATATGTTAATAATGTTCAACCGCTTTCTTATTAATGTTGAAATTATAGTATGTTTATTCATTTATTAAAATCTGGTACTTCAGTAGCCTTACTATGACATTGGCACAATCGTAGAGTCACTTTCGACTATGAAACACTATACCGGCAAAGTAAAATGAACCTTTACATTCTTTGCTTAGGGTTGCAATTTCCGTACTACATATTTTTTTTCACAAACTGCTATGGAAGTGTGGACGAATTATTTGAGTTTTAAAACTAGGTGGATATATGAATAGGGATATTCATTGATAGTGATAAGATACTGATGTTTTTGATATTTAATATTATGCAAATACAGGGGGTCTAGGCTCCGAATATGATTTTGTCCCATTCGGTGTCGAGACCCTTGGTCCGTGGGGTCCTAGCGCTCTAAGGCTTTTTAAGGAAATAGCAAAAAGGTTAGTCGACATCACAGGGGACCGAAGAGCTGCCAGCTACCTCGGACAAAGAATTAGTCTAGCCATTCAAAGGGGGAACGCTGTCAGTATCTTCGGAACCTTGCCTAAAGGGACTCCTTTTAATAATATATTTTAGTTGTGATGTTAAATTTTTGTTTATTTTTTAAGATTTTTAGTTTTAGGTTGGTCTAAGTTTTATTTTAAGTTATATATGTATTTCTAACAACTAATTGTCTAATTAATCATTAAATAAATAAAATTTTAAGGAAATGTTTGAACTTCAGGTGGTGAATGTGGCCCTGCACAATGTATAGAGTACGGAGCGGGTGCGGCGAGCGCAAGGGATTTCGTGCAGGGGGAGTGCGCATGTTCTTGCCCTCCGCGAGCTCCCTTGTTCAGGGAGGATCGAGAGCTTTGCGTCGACGATCTACCAGGTAAGGGAATTAAAAACGACGACCACTGCGGTGTTGTTTGAGCGCTTCAGTATTATAAAATGGGAGATCTTCCGGCTCATGACTGGTCTAGTGGGTGTCTTCGGCCACGGCTAGTTACCTGCTAGCTAGTATCATCTAATGTACAAGCCGGTTAGGAGGATGGTTACAGCCGCATCGCTATGTTCTTTGGTGATTTTGGTGATCTAAAGATATTCATTTATCCTCTTAGTTTCACTCGATCTAATGAAAAATCGTTGGTCGTAACTTCGTCGTTATTTAACATTATATGAGCCGCGTACCTCATACTTAACGTTAATGACGTTAACGACGTAAACTCCCGTCCTGTACAAGGCGTTTCATTTCCGTTATGTTCAAAGTTTATCATGGCAAATATTACGTGTTTTCTTAAGTACCATAATATTACCTTTAACTATAATAATGACGATTGTTTTGTATATGTTTGATAATTATGATGATAATGTTATTAGAGCGAAAGGCAATACCCTAGGTATTGAAATGCAGCTTAGATGAATGCACATACAGATCTACTTATGTTTTTATATGCAACAACGTGTTTCGGTATACCTAATAAGTGTCTCCGGAGCATTTCCGGTTGGCATGGCCACCTACGATGTCTGCAGGCGAGATGACGTAATCATTGTTTATAAACAAAACCTTGACTTGTATACCTACGCATAAACTTAACACTTGAAACCTGAGGTTACTATACTTTCACCACTAGAGTATTAAAGCAACAAGTAAAGAATACTCGACTTGATAGTTTTATAAAAGATAAATCCAATATCCAATCAATTGTTGATATTTAACCTTAATCTTCATATAAGTTGAAGCTACCTTATTCAAGTCCGCTGTACAGGGCAGTGGTACAAGCAATGCCAAGAAAACTATCCAAATTATAGAGTTAACTGTTATTTATTTATTGTTCCTAATAAATTTTCATCATCATCATCATGATCAACCCATTACCGGCTCACTACAGAGCGCGGGTCTCCTCTCAACATGAGAAGGGTTCGGCCATAGTCCACCACGCTGGCCATGTGCCGATTGGCAGACTTCACACGCCTTTGAGAACATTAAGGGGAACTCTCAGGCGTGCAGGTTTCCTCACGATGTTTTCCTTCACCGTTGAAGCAAGTGATATTTTAATTGCTTAAAAAACGCACATAACTCTGAAAAGTTAGAGGTGCGCGCCCGGATTCGAACCGCCGACCTCTGATTAGGAGGCTGACGCCCTAAACACTAGGCTATCACCGCTTCAACAATAAAATTTAATTAAACTTTAATCTTCATATTAGGTGCACCGTGCAAGTGCCTTCCTAAATAACTTTTGCTATGATGATTCTTTACAAAAGGTGTCCACACTTGAATTTTAAAGGTCATCTAGAGTTAACTCATCATAATGTGAGCCGAAAATCACGTGACGTCAAGAATGACGTGCATGTCATAGTACATAAAAACAGTGCATACCCTACCCCAGAAGTCTCTCGAGAAATGGAGACATATTTTTGAGAAATCTTCGTCGGTGTTGATGTTGTTGGTTACCGTACTTAAAAACATCAGCATGAACTTCATACTTAAACATGTAAGATAAGTTTTTTATATATTTTATGATCTGCATGCATGTCCTAGTCAAAAACCTTGTGCATGACACTGACAAGATATTTTTTTTTATAAAACGTAAGCTTATAGAACTATCATATTACGATATTAACGATTATATAAACGATAAAAAAGCTTGGGTGTCAATAAATGCTCTATTTCCATAGGTATCATGATTTATTTATTGATTATTTGGGATGGTGATAAAAAAAACCCGGCTAAGTTTGTTGTGGGTTTCTTCTTAGACCTGGGCGCGATTTGAACCCTCTTAGTTTTAGTTTTAAGTTGGCTAGTGTAGTTATAACCATCACTAATAGAAATAATGAAAAATGTGATATATATGAACGATTCATAAATGCTTGTAATAGGTTTTTATGAATTTGATTTGATTTGATTTGCATGTCAATGATTTCAAAGAACTAGCGAACTGCGATATACCTTTCGTGACCAATTTCAAATATACCTATTATATTTTCTAGAAACGCGTTCATTATCCTACTCCGGTTAAATAAAATATAAAGATATTTTCTTTATATGAGCACTTTAAAGCGTGTTTAATACCTTAATAATATTTTTAAAATATATTTTTATAAATTCATATAACGCTTTACACTGTATGAGTATACGAACGCAGATGAATAAAATTCTACGTAAAGTACTAGGTTATGTGGGTGTTACTATTTATGTTGTCTTAAATTTGCTGTCTTAGTGAACTCAAAATAAAGAGTCCTCTCTTCCCACGGTCAGTAAACTAACTCTTTCCTGAACTGTAATGGTTTCGATATTAAATTGAAAGCAAAAAAGTTTTAAAGGTTTCACACGTTTCATACAATCGGTGTGACACTAAAATTTTAACGAACTCGTATTCGGAGTGCGTTATGAATATTTGCTTTAATCAAAGCGATGTATATATTCTTATTTGCATAGCTATGACGTTAAATGTACCTTTTTTATATAGACCTGTTAATATCCACACGTAAGAGGAATGTGATGGGAGAATTTATAACTCTTTCGCACTTGCACTCTAAATAAATCAATGCATACGAAATCGTAGCGTTGGTACTTACCAATATAACATATTTTCGTATGGAAATCTTAATTAATTAATTGAAAACATTTCTATTTAGATTCCAACGCGTTATTTGATAAGAAAGTTATATGAGATGATCGGATCAAGATCATGTGTTTCGATACAGATAAACAGACACTTAAGCCAAGTTTACTTAATTCCATCACAGATGCAAACCCGAAATAAATGAAATAATTAACTTAATCATCAGGCATCTTCTCACATTATATACAGTAATATATACGATTATAAAAATAAAATAAAAAACCTGTAGAATATATCTACGTTTAAGACTTAAATATCATGAGGAGGGTAAACATTTCAATAGTTAAGGTACATATATAAAGGTTAGATTTAATCCACCGCAGATATAATATTAAACCTACATACTTACAACCACTGATCGTCCTCGAACGGTCGGTAAACAAAATAACTACGTTAAACATTTGCATAACATATTATAGGTTTCGAACTATCTCCTGCAATAACATGACTTACTAATCGGATTATAATATCACGTTATGTTGAGATTATATTAGATATAGCGAAATATGTACTTCATTTAAGATTATTCCGGACTTTATACCTCCGACCCGGATGACAATAAAAGATGCATACTGTAAGCAGTACTTTTTTATTAATTCCAGTAATAAACACCATATTTATTACTGACTATGACAGATTCATTTATTTATTCAAAGCGCCACCAACAGAATTATATGTAAAAAAATAAACATTTTAAAAACCTTAAGTGCTAGGATATACATATAAATCAATGTAGAGGTAACTACAGCATGCCTAATAACTTAAGTCGACGCTAATATGTCGCTAATAATATAGTATGCAAAATTTTTAGATTAACTAACAGCAAATAACAAAAAACAGTCAAAAGAACTTATCACAAAAGAACAGAAAAGTAACCCTGTGTTTATAATAATGAAAAAATGTTGAACAGATGTTGATAACAAAAGAAAAAACCCCGGCTTAGGTTTTAGTGGGTTACTTCTTAGGCCTGGGCGCGTTTGTAACCCTCCTAGCTTTAGTGTGAAGTTAACGAATGTAGTTTTCATCATTACATCACGAATTAAAATAATCGATAATATATTCTATAGTCTGAACGCTTAACAGACGCTTGTATTTGGTTTAGATGCATAAAAATGTTTTGAATTTTAATAAAATTAATTATGATGGTTATAATATTTTATGATAGTTCAGTATTAGTGTATAACTTTTGACGACCTCCGTGACGCAGCGCGCGCGCTGTCGCATTATACAGTTGGAGGTCCTGGGTTCGATTCCCGGCTCGAGTCTGGTCTGGTGGGAGACTTCGGCCGTGGCTAACCACCCTACCGACAGAGACGTATCGCCAAGCGGTTTAACGTACCTGCACGATGTCGCGTAGAAACCAATTAGGAGTATGGCTTTACCGTACCCGTAACAGGTTAGCCCGCTATCATCTTAGACTGCATCATCACTTACCATCAGGTGAGATTGCCGTCAACGGCTAACTTGTAGTGGATTAAAAAAAAAAGTATTTTCCTTTTTAAACTTAACGATAAAACGGAAAACTAATAAACTTAACGTATTGCTTAACTTAAATTAGTTGTAGTTATAGGAGTAGGGATAAGGTAATCCTGTTAAGATTTAGTTATGTATTAAATAAATAAATAAATCTCAATAATTGTATTACACATAAACAGGTAGTCAAGTTTTAATGCAAAAGATGTAGAAACCTACCTAAGCTGAAATGGCACTGACCTATACTAAAGATTATTAGTGACAGTGTAATTTGACCAGGATTATCAGTGACAGTGTAATCAATTTCAAAATATAAATGTTTCGATATAGGTACTTCATCCTCGCTAAGCCGTAATAAATTCGTGCCAAAATTGGATTATCAATAAAATCTTCACTAAGCTACGTACCTATACCTGATTTATTGGCAGGCTTTTTCATATTTTTTCATCCCGCTCAGTGCTGGTATTTAATCTCAAATGATATCACAATGATTTGACAGTTGCCTTAATACTTTGAAAAATTGGGATTTTATTGAAACACGCAATTGGAAATGTCTCCAAGCTTTATTTTATCAATTCTTTGGTTGTTATCTAAAACCATTAAAGCATTTCAATAAAATGAGTAGATTAGATTAGACTTTAAAGTTCGTTAATGGCCAGTTGATTCATACGCAGTAACAATAATTCTATAGCGTTACGGTACGCCTAGAAACCTTTAGGAGGATGGGTTCAGTCCTCTGGTTTTTTTTTATTCACCACAAGTTAGCCCTTGACTGCATCTCACCTGATGGTAAGTGATGTTACGGTCTGCGGTGAGGATGCTGCAGATATAGGTCTCCTTTCCAAACATATGTGTATACAACGATTACTGAATCTCGATTAGAGATAAAGCGTCAAATCTTTATTGATTTCGGTTTACAGTATATCACATTTCCATTGTATGAAGACTAGGTTTACCTTCTGCACTCCTTTAACCATGCGAAAAAAAAAATTGAGGGCTTCAATGCCCAAAGGATTATGTAGGTTCTTACAGAAGATAGAGAAGATATGGTTACTTCATGCAACGTTTTTTTTTCAATACTGAGCTACAAATATTACGCTACTTAATGCCAGGGTTTGCATACTAATGATACAGAAATCAAATTTTGAGATTACCTACTTTAAGACCTATTGGATGGCGGTTAAGGTAGGCAGTGCTTTTAAGCATGTACTTATAAGTGTACGTGAGGTGTCTCAGTACGTACGTATGTATTCAAAAAAGGCATCCATTTGTCCGGAGCCTACTAGGGTAGGGAGCCACTGGTAATAATTATTATTAAAGATAAAAGATTTTTTATTACTAACAAATAATACAAGAAGCTAAAACACATGAAAACAATGATCCTGCCGAAGTATAAACTGTGTTGCATTAATCATCGCCGTCCAAGAAATAAATACAGTGTTTCACAAAACTGAAGAATAAACGCAAACAAAGTACCTAGGACGTATGTCATTCGCGGTCGAGTGCACAAGTGTTCCCATGCCCCGAAGGAGCACTGCTGGGTTTTAGTGGGTATTCTGGTCACCAGTGTGGCCGCCGGGGAGTCCCACATACCCTGTCGGAAGCGGCGCAGTCTTGCCTATGTCGCTACCGAAGGGGATGCGTAAACGCATTTAGCAGCGTGAAAAATAATAGAAAAAAGCCCGTATGTCATTAAACAAATCAATTTAGAGAAATTATGGCAGTAAATATTTATTACAAATAATAATATTACGTTCATTTCAACTGTTGGCTGTCCAATGGATCTTCACCATACACGGTCGTATGCCAGCGGGTATGACCCCTGGAGTAGGTAGGCCATATGCTCAACTACATCTCTCTCTCTTCATTTATTTGGTAAGCAGTTTGTAAATGTAGATGCTTTCTATTCATTACAGAGTGCTCCTTGGCAACTTTTGGTTCCGGCACCGGTGTACAGAGGATTCCGTTCATCTATTTGCCGCTAAAAGGTCAAATCATTCATCCATCACGAGAAATCACCTTCCACAGTGAGTACTTTAACTTATTTTACTAATGATGACTAACCCATTATCATCTCATTATCTCACTAGAGAGCGCGGGTCTCCTCTCAATATGAGAAAGGTTTGGCAATAGTCCACCACGCTGGCCATGTTGGGATTGGCAGACTTCACACGCCTTTGAGAACATTATGGAGAACTCCCAGGCGTGCAGGTTTCCTCACGATGTTTTCCTTCACCGTTGAAGCAAGTGATATTTTCTTTTTTTTTTTAAACGCACATAACTCCGAAAAGTTAGAGGTGCGTGCCCGGATTCGAACCGCCGAACTCTGATTAGGCTGACGCCCTAACCACTAGGCTATCACTGCTTCTCTAATATAATATATATATAATAGGTAGTTTAATACAAAGATATACAAAGCTAAACAGTGCAGCAGTGTTTTCTTTCCAACATAAACATTTTATCAAATTAACTGTATTAATGGTAAACCTATTATTTTGGTTTATGATAATACTAAAAGTGCCTCTTTTAAATTGATCCTTGAGTAAGGTTTATCGAAGAACGATAAATGTATGTCAAGGAAAAATTGTTGAACTCGTTTATTGTTATGGACATATTGTGTTCGATTGAAATTGCACTATAATGTTTACGTGATGGTTTTATTTATTTAATATTCCTTAGATGTGAAGACCCCGATTTGCGCTGTGTCCGGTGCCCAGTTCTTGACACGAAAGGGATTCTTGGATCTCCGCAACACGCTTGATGCCGATGTGCCATTCAGTCTGTTTCGAGATGAAGGCAGAACTTTCCTACAGGTATTTATTTCTAGACTTGTTCTATACTCGGATATGTACTTAGGTGACCTTAGTGAAGATTTTCACGCATTGGACGGGCTATTTTCTAGTATTAAAACAGTAAATAGTCAACGACTTTCGTATTACAAATTAATAACAGATGCGAAAAGCACTTTCCACTCTACAGTTATTCGCATTCCAGACGTGTCGTTTAAACATTTCGTTTTAAAACGAACGCACTACAAGTCAGCCCTTGACGGCAATCTCATCTGATGGTGAGTAATAATGCAGTCTACGTTAGGGGTATGGCATATCCATTGGCCTAATTGGTTTCTATGCGACACCGTGCCGGCACGCTAAATCGCTTGGCGACACGTGTTTTCCGGTAGGGTGGTTACGAGCCCCAGCCGAAACCTCCCACCAGACTAGAATCGAGCCGGGAATCGAACCAAGGACCTCCAACTTTAATATGCGACAGAGCACGCGCTGCGCCACGGAGGTCGGCTAATAATAAAAGTATGCCGAGCTCCAGCCCTAGATTTGATACTCACAATCTCAAATTCACTAATAAAACTTCTAGAACTTATACCGCTAAACCGGAAATGGAAAAAATGGAATTAAAAGTCAATTATAAAGTTAGGAGCAATAAAATAACCTTACATATATAAGCCCTAGTTAAATCTTTGATTTCAGCAATTGCTAGTATAATTATCGCAGGCGCAACGTATCAGACAATTGTGATTTATTTTATTTGACACGAACTCTTAAAAATCATGATTGCATATAAAACCCAAACAAGTTGCAACTATTAAAATAAAATATTTAATATTTCCTAAATATTTAATAGGAAATATCTGATATTTTATTACTTTAAAATAATAAGTTACGCTTCGTGCAAGGGTTTGCGTTTAGTTGTAGCAGATTATTCTTAATAAAGCTTAATGATCATTTCATTTCATGGACTCCCGCAAAGTTGTTGAGGTACCCGGCAGTATTGGAAGGAATTGTGGCGTAGTTAAAATATATAACTATTTACTGTATACACTGTTTATTCACTTATGAATATTATAACAATGTCTTTATGGAGCATAAAGTAACGCCTGTAACATGTTGTGTTTAATTTCAGTGGAGCGGTGAGGATGAAGTTCGCCAGCGCATGTCAGGGCGTGTCATGGTTGTGCGGCTGCTCTGCAGAGACATCTCAACTACACCAATCTCCCCCTTAGATTTAAGGGGAGTTTTTACACCGTGCGTCGCTTTTAGAGTCCAAGGAAAACCTCCAAAGCATACTAACAGTAAGTTTTTTTAACGATTAATCGTTTATCAGAGACAAATCCAATATCAAAGTATTTAATAGCGTATTAAATTATAGGAACTTGCGCGATCTCTCCGGAAATCGCGGACTGAATGCCTTGCCTAGTAAGCAAAGGTAAACATACCAACAACACAGAAATTAATGTATGCAACCAATCAAAAGCGACTCTTAGCGTCATCAAGTAGAAAACATTGCAGTTTTAATCAACAATTCAAGGATCGATTACAATTTTTTTTTTTTTTCGGACTGTCTATTAGCTGTACAAACCCTATTGGTTGCCACAGCGTAACCTGGCTGTTTGGCGAGCTTTGGAAAGAAGCTCTGCCAGAAGAAATTTTGAGCCCTAGGGCTCGAAGAAACTATGGGAACGACTGCCTAAGGGCGCCTCCTTTGAGGCCGAACCTCGGCTTAGGCGACGTTTGGGATAACGGGGGGGTCGGACGGTGAGTGGTCCGTACGTCTCCGAGGCCGTGAATGGAGCCCACGTCCGGATGACGTAAGATAGCGGGGACCTCGTCTTCGCCGGCGAAGACGGTGTGTAGCGTATGATTGTGTGGTAGGTGGTACGAGTGTGTTGTCAGTAGTCATCTGATCGTCAGGGTCATGAAGGATATGTTTAGGTCTCCTCTTTCGGAGAGGAGCGCTTAGGTCGGGGGAGCATATTACAATGAGACACATTTAAACGAGAGATGACATATTGCTTTTATAATATTATATTTTATTGGTATTTTTACTTACAAATGTAGAAAATATCATATTTATTCAATCCAAATGCATACAATATTTTCGGATGATTGGTGGATCAGCGTGATTTGAACCTAGCAACCTTTCTGGCAATCGCATCTAAATGTTATCGCCAATAAAGCAGCGGTCCAATAATTTAATATCGTTTCAGACGAATTCTCTCGCTACATTGAATAAAACATCTTATTTTATTTGTAGTCTATTTTCTATCATGTTACAGATATAACTGAAGTTCAATTCGCACCTAACGCACATACTGCCGGAACATCAAGCACATCTGGACTAAGTGTCACAGAGTACATTGCAATCGGAATTAGTTCCTTACTACTCGGTCTTATATACGTCGCATCTGTTTTTCTCTATCTACACATTAAAAAACGCCGAAAAGCTTCCGCTGAAGACAAAACATTGAGAAAACTAAAAGTACTAAGGAAAAAAGATGGAACTGCTATAACAGAACATGACATCATAAGAATAAATAATGAAAGGGTTCAATCATTGGCTAATGCTTTGGGCCAAGATGATGGAGTGATAAAGAAAAATCCCTTATTGAACGTAGGAAGACAGTTTCATGATAACAAAAGTTTCACAAGCGATCTTTCTGATTCTGAAGATTTCGGAGACGGCAGCTGTCGCGGTGAAGAAAACACCTTTCACGTGTGTATTTTATACTATATAGATTTTCTAGAATCATATTCAAAAGGCAAGACTTCTAACTTTATTATTTTCATATTTATTTTCATTATTTAATTTTCAGACTGAAACTACATCGGTAGTCATACATAGGCATACAAAAGATTTGAGACACCAAGGTGATGGCTTAGAATTAAACCATCGAGATGAATCAAGTATAGAACGTCTTCCAGATGAGCACGTATCCATAGTAGAGACAATAGATGATCGTGAGATCGCAAGACCAGTGGGAACTACACGGCGCAAACTTTACTTTAACCCAGCTTACTTTGAACCTCACTTAATGGCAGTAAGTTAAGATTTTACTACTTTATAAAATAAATTATTATAAGTTAAATTATTCGCAAAACTAAAAATAAACTAAATCAATCTGTGGGTCTTCGATATTAAGGTATTTGCTCTAGGAAAAACATTGAAAATTTTATTTTTCAGGATCCTCCTGCTGCAGCAATTGAATTCCTTTCGAAAATTCGAGAAGTTATAGCAATCGCTAAGCAGAAAATGGCAACTAAGCGATTTCATCCAATACTAAATCATATACCGGAAGAAGAAACTTATCCTTCTAAGGTTAACAGCGTTGATCTTTATCACAGTATGGGTAGTCAACGAAGTGGAAGTATAATTAGTCTAAAAAGAGAAAACAGTAGGAAAAGATCATCAAATTGTTTAGGTTGCCCAGGATGCAAATCTAATAACATTAACAACGATGTCCAAACATTTAAAAACTATAATATACCTACATGCTCGAACTGCTTAGGCGACAAGGGAGACAAACAAAATAGTATTAGAAAATGGTTAGAAAATATTCCAAGTGGAAAACAACAAGTCTTTTACAATGATAGTCAAACTCAAAACTTGGCCATTTCATTATTATCATTACCTAATAATGAAAAACAATGTCAGTTACAAAAGCAAAATAGTTTTTGTACAACTCAAACGAATACGAATGTTACGAATGAATTTGCATGCACTAATAGAAATACCTCCCGTTCAGTAAGATCAGAACCATCTGGACGAAGCTACAATAAACCTTTACCAGAATTTGATGATATTGAAAAAGAAAATAACTATTGTTCAAATCAAACTGTCTCACGTGAAGACGATATAAGGCCTATTGATTTTAATGAATATACTTCTGGTAGTTTGCGGCAGAAACTCGATGGCACTAAAAGAAACGGAAACAACTTATTAAAGAACAATAATGCTTTACCTGATATGGTTAATGAAGCTGTAGCTCTTGATCATTTCTCTAGATCATCATATCATTTAAGCAGTTCAGATGAGGAACACTGTCTTAAAAAAATAACGCCAGATGAGGATAACAACTCATACTCTAAAAATAACATAGATATACCTTCAGGCAATGAATACGAAACGGACAGTCTTGAACGGACATCAAATACAAAAATGAAAACCGGTGTTATCGAATATCCTGATTTTCCATCATCCCAAGCCAGTCCAAGTTTAAGCAATGCCTTGCCATTAGAAGAAGAACTTACAATGAGAAATGCTGTGTATAAAACAAACTCTAGTGGTAATAGCAATACTCCATCACCAGAAAGAGATTCGCAAGTAGAAGATACTCATTACGAAATTATAGAAATAAAGAAAACTAAAGTGGAACCCATTATTGACGTAACATTGAAACACAATTCTAGTTACAGCTTGGTAACTGAAGTTTATGTAAATAACAATTATAATTTTGACAGTGCACCGACTTCACCAAGTGGTTCAGAATGTTCAATGGGAAGTAGAAAAGTACTGAAACTTGATACCCTAACAGAGAGGCCCGGTTGTTTGACGATTGAAGTAAAAGATCCTCCAGAAAACTATATCAAAATTCATGAATCAGACGGTTTTGAACCAGATACTTTAGACCGGAAACACCCAAAGCATAAAGAGATTAAAGAAAGCATGCATTTTAGCAGAAGAGATCTTCTGAAAAATATTAATACTAATGAAAACCGAAATCATGAACACATACAGCTAAGAAGCAGTGGAACATTTTCAAAAAGTAATGAAACTTTAAACAAATTCAACAGTTTGAGAAATGATCATGAACATCAACGACATTTTTTAAGTCGCCCAAAGCTGTCGCCTAAAATATACAGTAGCTCCAAATCACTAGAGGATACAACTGATGATAATTGTGACGACAATGCTGGTTGGACATCTGAAGAGAGTCGAATTTTAACATTAGAACTCAGGCATTCAAAGAGGCAACGACAAATCACACCACCTACTATAAAACAACTTAAAAATTTAGCTCGACCTGATATTTTACCTCCTTTACCACCGATTGAAGATAATGCTTTATACGAGCAGCCAAGAGTTCCAACTGGAAGCGTTTTATGTGAGGATACAGGAATAGAGCTCAGTTCCTCAAACATGTCTCCACGTAACTCGGTATGTGAGTCTTTACAGAGTCCACTGATCGCAACATCATCAACTCACCGTCACAGCTCAGAACATGAAGATAATAATTTCGCTAATTCGAGTCAAAGTGATATAAAATTCGATGAAAGCAGAACTTCTCAAAGAATGAAAAAAGTTTGTAGTACTGCGATAAACACTAATACCTTTGTTAGAGGTCAGAAAGTAGATAATTTTCATAGGACTAAATTTAGACGGAAAAGGGGTACCAATGTCAAAGATTCTGGTTACCTCAGTAGTGACTCGACTAGTTCCAAACAATTTAAAAAAGAGTTGCATAGCAAAAAAATTGTTATTGCTAAAATAGCAAGTTGCACTGAAAGTGACGATACTGACGATGAAGCTAGGAGTGAATCTGGCGCTGAGAGTGTTGAAACACATTCAGTGTATTTTGGTAATTGCCAGAAACAACAACATAATAATGAAAACATTAAAAACACTGTTAAAGTGCCGAAAGACATAAGACGAAAAATTAAAGTGAGACTTGACAACGATAGCCAGTGAAATTTGTGCAATAATTAGCAGTGCAATAATAGTTAGACCAATTAATATAAGTGTAATTATAGTTAAATTTTAAAATATAAAATACATCCTATACCTCTGACAATAATTATTGTTGTGTAAATTAATTTTAATTAGTTATAATTTGACGGAAATAGGCCGGACGTGCAATGCAATAATAGAATAATTAGATGTAAAACAGAATGTTTAGTAAATATAATAATACTATTTCTATTCATGAAGTTATAGTTACATATACAATTATTATTGTAATCAAATGTTTAGTAAATTTTAGTACCTACACATAATATTGTCCAATTTTTATGTAAATATATTATAGTCGGTATTTTTATGATAGGTAGATAAATATGACTTTTGTAAATATTAAACAGAGTCTGGCGGCAAAAATTGGCTTCCTAGTACCTGACAAATATAAATTGCTCCGGAGCGGGGTTTTAAGTTGATCGCACATTGTCGCAAAAGTAGTGGCGGCAACTTAGCCGAACTCAACTCATGATGACAGCGTTCGAGTCCCTGAGGGCTTTATTTTAAGATCAATAGGTAATCCATATCAAATCTACCAGGGGTCCAGTCAACTATAACGAAAAAAAACAGGAAGTTTTTTTAACAAGCCAAGGGCAAGCTCCGAATTTTATACTCGATTTATTTTAATATTCGAATTGTTTAATAATTACTTACTTTAATTATTAATGATTTTTACTAATTGATGCATAAATTATTTCACTTTTTTCATCAGTTGAAACAAATTGAACCTCATTTGCAAAAGTCTTGGCCCTGAGCCTAGCAGTACTTAATATATCAATATAAATAATGATCTAGTTAGGGGGTAGGTGTATTTTGAAAACTGCCAAATTTGTTATAAGTAATCAAGCCCTCATTTTATAACACCGAAATAAAAAATCCATAGTTTTAAATTAGATTAATATCATATTGGTGGAAATGGACAAATAATATCAGTTTCCCCTACGTTTGCAAAACAGAACATCTGATTTAAATGAATTAGGTTTTATTAAGAACCTGTAGTACAGAAGTGCCCTCCATTGCAGT
The DNA here is from genome assembly GCA_928268935.1 of Lasiommata megera. Lineage (NCBI taxonomy): Eukaryota > Metazoa > Arthropoda > Insecta > Lepidoptera > Nymphalidae > Lasiommata > Lasiommata megera. The sequence continues at coordinate 11,793,597 of OV743326.1, forward strand.
AATGTGCGATAAATTGTAAGCTAAAAGCGATTATATTGAATCCCCTCCGTAATTTAATATAGAGCACAAACTATTTGGTTGTTACTTGTTGGGAATAACCAATTAGGAACCAAAGAAAATAAATTATATGAATCTCCTTTATTCACGATCGTTTTCTATGACTAAATTCCAGGTTGACTGGTAGAAAATGCTTAGCATTAAGTTCGCCTTTTGTATGTAGGTACACTGTTACTTATAGTATAAAGATTTTAGAAAAAAAAAAAATTCCGTTATCAGACTTTGATCATTTTTATTATGTGCTATTAAAATTTCATTGAACATGTCAACTCGAGAATAAATATACTAGCTTATTCCATAGATTGATTATTCCCAACAAATGTGTTTTGGTTGTGGGTATTTTAGGAAATAATTTAATAAATAGTAGAGTTTATTTAATAAAAGCTGATAAATGGTGCTAGCAACAGGAATGAACCGGGTATTTCATATTGAAGTTATACTTTATTGTAGTTTAATTTAGTTATTCATATTTATAGTTATTTGTAACTATATGTTAAGTGAAATACAGAATTATAATAAGTTAGATGTTAAAAGTCTACAATGTAAGATTTGCTTCAATGGCAATCTTAAAATGAATACATTTCACCCTATGTATATAATGTGTCTTTTCCAATCTTTACCTGTCTTTGTAATGTCTTCAACCAATAACAAACTTACTAGATATGAAGTCCCATAAAAAATCTAGCAGAAAGTGTTAGTTTTTTGTCTTTTATTAGTGGTTATCTATTGAGTACTGTTCAGAGACAGTAATCAAACTAAGGTTAAAAGAAACTTATTTCTAATTTCTTTTTTTTTATGGTTGATCGCACATCTAATATATTGTTGATCAATGTACTATGTGAACAATATTTGAATTACTTTCAAGTGTAAAATATGTTTTAAAAGGTTGGTTTTTATATTTATATAAGATGTTTTTATTTATTATAAATACTCACATTATTTAATATCGATTTTAACGATTTGTTAAGTGATTTTTTGTTATTGTATATTTATTCATATTTCTTGAAATTTTATATTTATTATTATTTTAACTTAAATGAATATGGCTTAAATAATAATTTATAATTAATATTATTATTACATATTATGAAGAAGGTATTAAAAAAGAAATGTATGCATGTATATGTATAACATATTTAAGTCTGTTAATTAAAAAAAAAATATCTCTGTATTGTACACTCTCTTTACAAACAGTATTTATTTAATATATAAAGTATAGTTTACTTCAACCTTGTCGCTGGACAGAGATATATAGAGCAAGTTTAGCCCTTAAAGACGTTTTTTGGCCGACAAACACTGTAACGTTTAAACTGTATCTTAAGAGGTTATAGAGTTCAGCCGTAGTCTAAAATTACATGAAGAACAATCCAGAAACACTTGGTAGCGTAAACAATACTTCATCTTAGCAACTAAACAGTGGCATAGCGTGGGTTATATTCAAAAGCTATCATTTATCAGTTCGTGATCTACTAATAGGTTAAAATTTAGAATCGTGCGGCAGGAGTTTCGGGGAGAAAGATGTTTTATTCGGTAGAGGTTTGATCCCCGATTGTCACAATAGCACTCGCATTACAAGGTAATTCACTTTTTTCGAGAAAACAAAAAAAAACTAACATAACCTATAAATAGGTAAAACATCGAAAAAATAATGCAATATTACGGGAGAGCTACAAATCAAATGGGCTACGCCAGACGACTCGCTCCGTCGCCCCTTCATTCAGCTTCACCTACTCGACCTTCGTTTCGCTACGAAGGTCGCCGGCTCGCTCCGCTCGCCACCTCCCCTCTTCGCTCCACTCTGCCTCGTAGGCTCGCTTCATTCAGGACCTCCTTCGCGAGCTTCTGGCTTCGCACTTCATAAAAACACTCTAGGGGTAGGGCAGACAAGACTACGTGGAGTAGGGGTTGGCCAATTTGGTTCTGTAACACTATTCGACCTACATCAGCTCATGTCGTTTCCAAGTGTGAAGTTTTCTTACCATTAGAAATTAGATTTGACAGTTGACAGAGAGCATAGACCACGTGACACTAGTCTTTGACATGATCTTACGTCCTTGTTGCACTTATACAAAATTATATATGCTATCTAGCTCTCCCGTAATATTGCATTATTTTTTCGATGTTTTACCTATTTTTAGGTTATGTTAGTTTTTTTTTGTTTTCTCGAAAAAAGTGAATTACCTTGTAATGCGAGTGCTATTGTGACAATCGGGGACCAAACCTCTACCGAATAAAACATCTTTCTCCCCGAAACTCCTGCCGCACGATTCTAAATCCAACCCACGTACGTTTACAACTTATATATAAACTTAAAACTATCGTAACGTATAGTTCTGCATTAACCCACAGAATACAATTAGGTACTCCAAGGAGGCATTAAGTTTCATTAGTTATACTTCTGTGGCATCATTGAATAATTTAATAATATTTATTATTAATTATATTATATAATAATATTTTATTTTTTATCTATAAGTATGAAATCTCGCATTAGATACTCGCATTCGGTACTCGAATGACAAAAACAATTTTTTTCACTAAAGACAAAAATAATGCAATTTTCAACGTTATTAAGTACCTGTTAGGATTGAAACCGCGAGCGCACCGCGTCGCTCGCACTAGTAGTACTACAGGTTATTCAGCAAACTAAACATTATTTTCAATTATATTATTGTATTTTTTTTAAATACATCATAGAGATATAGGTCACATTTACTAGGCCGCCTTCGCAAAACAAGAAAGTCACCCCTAATTAATGCCTACGATGAGTCACTGTTTTATTATTAGTTAAGTCAGAGGTAATATATACTTGTTATTATAAGCTTAAAAGACAAAGTCTGAAATAAATAATATTTTTAAATTCCAATTAATTATAAGTAGGTAGTAATTATAAATAAGTATCACAATTTTTCAATAAAATGAAAATATTTTATTAATATTGGTTTTATTTCTATATTTATTCGCTTTTAGGTATTAATAGGCACATTAATTTCGCATTTATTTCGCATATGTTCACAAAAGTGGCTTGATATAACGATATGTCGGATATTGAGATGGCGTTATCACATAAACATATCCTTGTTCAATTGCAGATTACTGATTTACGCTTAGCCTGCTTAATAAGTAAGTGAACATTTTGTTCTTTAGATATAATTGTCAAGTACAGGGTTTTTGGCTATCCACCTCCAATATGGATCTTATAGGTTAGGTAATGCTTTCAACATTTGAATATATGAAGTGTTATAAAGTTTCTAAGTACGTTATTCAACAAAACAAAGCTTACATAGATTTCCTAGAATTGTTTCAATTAGGTAATCTGACGGCTTGTGGTATGCAATGCTTTTACGCGTGTATAGTGCAATCCACTGATAATAAAGAATTTAAGGAAGAAAGCCACTTGCATTCTAAGGCGAATATAGGTGAAAAAACAAATAAAAATAATCCATCAATAATATTTTATATCTTTTATTATTTTTATATTTACTTATAATACTAACATATTTATAACTTACTAGCTGCACTCAGCATGACAATTAAAAAAAAAATTACAAAAGATTTTTTTGGCCATAATCACTACCAAATTCTCATCATAATCTAATCAATAGTTACAGAATGTACAGAAAATAAAAACAGTGATTTTTATTTATATGGTTAATTTAAAAATGATTACTATGCAAAAAGAGAGCTACGTTCATAATAGAGAGCTAGTACATATACAAAAATGAGAAGTTTTGGACCAGATGCGAATTATCTGTATAAGAACAACCGGAAATACTTAAATGTAATGTGTGGGTATTTTTTAATTATTATTGAATATAATATAATAAGAATAACGATTAGCTGCAATGGCACGGAATCGGAAGCAATGGCCGATTATGCAGCCTATATTAGAGCTAACCTAAAGAAACCGTATTCACTCTTTAGATAAACCTTTATATGAAGAGTGAATGCGGTTTCTGTTACCCTGTAGGGCTTTCCAGATGTTTATCATTGTTTTTTTTTATATTTCGATTACAATACAGTTATTAGGTACTTGTTTCGTGTACATAACCTTATTTGTATGTACAAAAAAAGTGGGGTTTGTTCCAACATTTTTACTGGAAGCGATTTTAATTGTTTTAGATTCGTGCATTTGTTTTCGCCCCGAGCATCAGAACTAATATTACAAACGATAACCAAACTAAAAATAAAATAAGAAAGAAATTAATTTTCTCTAAATGGGTTGGATAGGTGCTATAATTTGTTAAACGTAATGGCGAAAGAAAGAAGAACTGGGGATTAAATTCGACGAACCCTAAAGGGCATATCCGTTGGATAATCGGAATGCTCCGAGTAAGAACTTCAAGAAGAGTAAGAAATCCAAAAATACTCCTTGGAGTATCATCTCCTTAACCACAATAATATTAACTTTTTATTTATTTTGGATTACGTTAAACCTAAATTATGTTCAGCTAAAAACTAACACGACATTAATTTTCTGCTAGGCGGTACGAAGTTTGCCAGATCAGCAAGTAAATACATAGATAAATAAAGAAGTGAAGTCCATGGTATACAGTTACGTAAATACACGTAGGTTCTTAGGACTTTGCAATGCCAAAATAGCATACCTACTTATTACTATGATTATTACTTTTACTTATAGCTATTTCCTTTTCTTTTCCTACTCCTAAGATTGCCTGGAAGATCGCTACTGAGCGATAAGACCTTTTGTATCCTGCTGCTTCTTGTTTCTGTTTTTCTTATTATTTCAATTTATATTTGTGGTGTACAAATTAAGAATAAATAAATAAATAAACTTGTCCAGTATAAATCATGGTAGAATTATTCAGTAGACAACGAAAACGAAATTGACTACCTCCGTGGTGCAGTGCGTGCGCTGTCGCATTATAAAGTTGGAGGTCCTGGGTTCGATTCCCTGCTCGAGTCTGGTCTGGTGGGAGGCTTCGGCCGTGGCTAGTTACCACCCTACCGACAAAGACGTGCCAAGCGATTTTAGCGTTCCGGCACGATGTCGCGTAGAAACCAATTAGGAGCGAGGATTTACCATACTCCTTACAGGTTAGCCCGCTACCATCCTAGACAGCATCATGACTTACCACCCGGTGAGATAGCCGTCAAGGGCTAACTTTTAGTGGACAAAAAAAAAACGAAAACGAACGGGTTGAACTACTGGACGGTTGATTTTAGAAACCACTAGCCCGTACGAAATTTATGTAAACCAGTGGAGGTTAATCGTTGAGATGTTTACCTACCTTTGGTTCTTGACTAGTCATACCTTAAATACTTTAGTTAGTAAATCACAGATAAAACACGAACCATGTTTGATTTTCATTAATAAATAATTAACATATCAGCATCTTAGGATCTTAAAAGATTAAATTATGCTACTTTTATTAAACGTATACGTTTCAAGTTAATAGAAATACGATAAAATGTCGATGACGTTTTAGAATGAATGTAGTTTTATTTCGATACCTAGATAATTTTTATACGATTATATAAGTGTTTGAATTTAAACTCATTGTTTTCTAAATTCTTAACACGCCGAACTCCATCAAGTTCACTTCTGTACCAACTTGATCGGAGATAACTTCAGGTATCTAAATTTTGCTGTTTGTTAAATCAGTGTTAGGGATCGAATTGATTTTCATTTAAATATGATGAAGTAAATATCAGTATCACCTGATGGAGTTTCGTGAAAGATTATACTCTTAATACCCTTCGAGGACATTTTATTATTCTTAATATTTAGGCATTGATTTACCAATAGCCGTAGATCGATCATTAACGCTCAAAAAATGGGACGGAAAAGCAGTGCACAAATGGCGACGCGTGCACTCCTTTCCCCCAGTGTATGACAAGGCTAGACGAAAGTCACCGATCCTAACACTCGAGCCGTATAATTCGAAAGAATTACAAAGCACTACGCGCCGATAATATAACGGCCAGATGTCTAGTGTATTAGACGGGTTGTAATACATCGATATACCGATATGTAGGAATGTATAGTTGGTGACAAATTCTCGCCTTGTTTTTGTATGACGCGCTCTATCTACGGCTAGTGGTAAATCAATGTATTTAGGCTTACTTCCAGTCTACTTTATCCTAGATAACCTGTATCTTCAACTTTGTTTACAAAATCCGGGCTTGACTAGATATTTATTACATATTGGAACGAAGTTCCTTATTCCATCCATTGAACCCATCCGTGAAAGGGGGCTAAACGGAAAAAATTCTTACGAAAAGTTGTCACGACACTTTTTGTTATTGTAAGCTGGGCGGCGTCGCATGTTTCTCTGTCTGTCTCTCTTTCTCATAGAAAGCAAGCCAGATATTTTCATTTCTATTTCGCATTGAACAGTGTGGTGTCGCGACGATTATTTTTGTTGAGTGTATACAGGTGTTTTGTAAATAATAAATAATAAAAAATAATAATAATAATGAATCCTGACGGTGTTTCTGCACAAGTTCCGGATATTGCTGATGGAGTACAAAATTGAGCATATTGATTAAGTTTATATAACATTATATTTGTTAGTAATAAAAAAAATATTATTATAACTTAAATAAAATAAAATTTTATTACAATTCCTTCACTAATCAATCGAAAGGAACTTCGTTCAATCCGGGTGTCCCTTGACACCTCTCAAGTTTTTTTTTAGTCATCAATGATCATGCAGTCCGTATCAGAATCTGATGACGAAGTTGCTTTAAACGATAAACTCTTGATTCCCTTCAAACTCTCCTCGAGAATCTTCTGTCTGAACTCCAAATATTTCGGCACGCCTAAAGCCATCAAGTCGACTTCCGTACCAACTTTATCACTGACATTAGCACAACTACTTTCGCTCATTTTGCTCGTACACGCCTCAATGTATTCATTTATCAGTTTTACCTGATTCATTATGGATGATGCACAACTTGTATAGTCAATTTCTCTTTCGTTTTCATTTGATATGTCATTGTTTACTTCAGATATCTTGTAGTCAGGTGTTGTAACGACGATTCTATAAGGGACAACTTCGTACATGTAATGTAATAACGCCAGCACCTGAGATGGACATCTAAAAGGAATAGGGGGATTTTAGTAGTAGATTCTTCAATATAGGGGTGATGCAATGTCTTACGTTTAGGACGGAATTCTAGAGCATCTATAAAGTTAAGTTTACCGAGGGGTTAAGGAAAGCTTGAGACGAAGACAGCGTCCCATCGGTAATCATACTTTTCAAACGTAAAACCACTTAAATCGTTTAAAATAATAGCTTAGGAGGGAATTTTCAATAATCTGCTCTCTAATTTATGGTTCGCAGTTCATAAGCTTTGGCAAGAAAAAAAGACAGCATCAATAATCGAAACGAGACAGCAATATTTGAATGAGCAAATTTTTTCCTCGGATCTTAATTCAAATCACAGCCAAAATTTGGAATGTATATCGATTCAACTAGATAAACAGGTACCTATTGTAATATTTAATAAGGCATTGTCAAGCGAATGGTGTGAAAAAGCATTAATTGAATCACAGATCATAATGTTTTTTTTTTAATTTACAGCAACCCCATTGAGCAATACACTGAGAACTATAGAAAATACTTTACTAAAAATTAAAAAGATGACAAATTTATTTCACACACATAGCTTTATTTTTTAGCACAAATATAACAAAAGGGACAGACGCGACGTCTTAAAGTGATCTCCGAAACACTTGGGTAAGCAACGCAATTTTTTTAACATATTCAAAACAGGAAATCTTAAACATTAGGCTTGTCTATGGTACCCTAGGCTCAGTGGAAGGTATGTACTCGTATATACTTAACACTAGATCAAGGGCAGCGGCGTTCGTCTAGCAGATGTGACGTGTTCCAACATTTCTCGTATACCGATAACATTCTTAACTAAATCATTATAAACTAAGCCACAGAGTAAAGCGTAAAACCTTCGACTACTTACCGTGTATAAACTTTAACACACATTATGTTTGTGTCCTCATTATTATCTTCAAAAACGACCGTAACACCGTAAAGCTTGTGAAATGGTGCAACTTTACATATGGCAACATTTTCTTGATACTTCTCCATTTTTAAATGTTTGTGAAATATATCAGACAGTGTTACACTATTGTCGTCAAAATTTGTTATGCGCTTGAGGCATAGATCATAGCATTCTGAAGTAGACATGATGCATAGTAACAAACATTTGATATCTGAAACAATTAGAAAATAATTTAATGTCTAAGATTACAACATAATAAATCAACGTTAAACTTGGAAGACTTTTTTAAATAACAAATACACAGACATGGAATTTCGCTGGAGTATATCTGATTAGTTTCAAATTCATCAGGATCTTTTAACCATTAGCTTGTTCGTCTGTGGCAGAGCGGCGAAGCGATTGCACTAAAAAGTTGCATACACAATTTCTTTTCATCAGATCTTGATATATTAAAAAAAACTATAAATTTTTTTGAGACACAAAAGTTTTTAATTTCAAATGCATATTATTGTAATGTATGCAAATGAGTATTATATAAGAAAAACTCTAATACAAACATATGAAAGTTAATCCAATCATCCAAATGTTATGTGAACATAAAAATAGGCTAGAATATTGTTTTTTGTCAATATAAAGTAGGTAGGTAAGCCATGCTCACACTAAAATAAAAAAAAAGCAACAACAATTCCACCATATCCTTACAAGCAAACTTACCAACATCACCGCTGAGTAATATATCAAAACTATCCCCCATAACATCCATTGGTGATATTGAAACACTCTTAAGGGGTAGCACATGAGGTTTGCCACTTTTAGTAAAAGATAAGGAAATTTCAAAATCAATTCTGCTCGCTTCATCAAATTGAAGCTCTTCCAAGTTTACCACGGCAACTACAGTTGCTTCATTGTAACTAGTGACTTGAGCAACTGTCTCCTTCCAATGTGGCGGTTTGAGAATGTTTTCAAAAACTTTTGTAGTGTATTCTATTGATCTCTTTATCTCTCTTAGTAGAAGAACACATACATCCTTTATCATCCTGTAAGATAAATAAAAAGAATTTTATTTATATGTACATGTAATTTTTCAAGTGTAAATTTTTGATAACTGTCACTGTTGATTGTGCTGTTGGTCCGCATTTCCACCACTTATTTATGATACAAACTCTTAAAGACTGCCAGTATTGCAGCAGCATTAAGGGTATTAGGTGGAGGCCAAGATCCACAAAGCCTTACTTAGCCTAACCTCAGACTGAAGGAACAGTTTAAATAAGAAATTTCAATTTGTCTTCTAAACTATTGTAGTACTAAACTACTTGTAGTCTATAAAAAAAAAACTATTTAATTATCATGATCACCCCATTCTCGGCTCACTACAGAGCACAGGTCTCCTCTCAATATGAGAATTGGCTATAGTCCACCATGCTGCCATGTACGGATTGGCAGACTTTACACGCCTGAGAACATTATGAAGAACTATCAGGCGTGCAGGTTTCCCCATGAAGTTTTCCGTCACTGTTGATGCAAGTGATATTTTAATTGCTTAAAAACGCACATAACTCCGAAAAGTTATAGGTGCATACCCCGGTTCAAACCCCCGACCTCTGATTAGGAGGCTGATGTCCTAACCACTAGGCTATCACAGCTATAAACTATTTAATATTCAATTTAAATTTGATAAAATAACTGTTAACTATTGTAATTTAACTATCTATGCTAATCGAAGAAAGTACCTTGTGGTACAAATGAAAAGTACAAGATAAAGGTATTCAAAAAGCTGGTTAATCAGGGAATAGCAGGTAGAAGACACTTAATATTTTTAGTTCATAAACCCTCATAGGGTAGGATAAGGGCGAGAGGATGAAAAAACAAAATTAATAACTTACAAATTGTTGTTTTTTAAGCTTATTATGATAATCACTTTTTTGTTACAAAATTGTACAACTGGATGCTTTACTGTTACTTGCAATAAATTGGATACCTAAAATAAATATTATTATTTTTAATTTTGCAATGTGATAACATTAAAAAATAACAATATTTGTAATAGTTGCTATTTAAAATTTAATAAAATTAACAATATTATGGTGTTACCTCATTTACACTGAGTTTAGAAAAAGCATTATCTAATTGAAATGTTGCTTTTTGATAAATGGAAAAAGCTGCAGCTTGCCTCATTTGGACATATTCATTTAATTTTATATCATTATGTCTAACAGTGTACTTTGCCTCAGTCAATTTTATCATAAGTTGTTGGACGATTGGCAGTGATTCTTCAGACTTTATATTGATCAATCCTATTTGTGTATGGGTCGACACAGTGGGATTTTCAGCAACACTTTTTGTCTCAGTTATACTAGCAAAATCATCATCAAATACCAATGGTACAGCATCGTCGCTCCGTATTATTTTTAAACAAGCCTGTCCCGTACACTCTAAATCCTCAAAAGTATATGACCCCACATCAGAAACTTTACTACGAATTTGAAGCTTATCTTTTGTAGACAATATGACGATCTCATCCTTTGCGGCCAACAAATAAAATAGCTCACATTTGCTATTTCGTAAAATTTCTATATTCGTGACTTCAGTAGCTGTTTCTATACGTATAGATGATATTATTTCATGTTGATAATACTCTAGCACTTCACCGCTTTTAGTACACACAGTCACGTCCAAGCTCCGCTCGTCTCTCGGATGACCATCATAGAACACAAAGCAAGTTACTTCACCAATAATAGATGATGGTAGCAGTTTATTAAGAGTTTGCATAATAAATACACGATTTTGATCCATAGTATATTTTAAATATAACTTTGATAAAGTAAAAGTAGACTTTTATTTAATAAATCCATTTAATAAATATGAATGCTAACGAATCAGACAAATGCTGAAACCAATAAGAATAACAAAATTCATAGTCTAGTGTCAAGTCAATCACAGCTGTCAAAAGTAAATGTCATAACTCATAATATACAGGTATATTTTGTAATGCTTACTGTACACATCGCAAACATTGTTAACAAATTGGAAAATCTAAAGTGTAAGAAATTAATAAAAATTGAACTAAAGTTAAACCTAACAAGCTAGTCTCTAGATTGATGGGTATGAAAAACATCAGTGTTGTATAACGTTAGTTGTTTACAAAAAAGGAAATAACCCTCATCATTACTATGAACCGTACAATATGCGGAACACAAAAAGTTATTTAGGTATAATTTGTTCTGCCGAGGCACAACTGGCAAAATATTATCCGCCTTATCCGATGTTTACAAGAGAGTTGCTGAAATGACAGTTATTTTGAGTATATTTTACTTATAACTAGTACACAAGCGAAATAATATCAGAGTTCGTTGCTTGACAAATTAATAATTTGCCACTTTTGCAAATTTCTTAGTATTTTGAGGTTATTTAGTTTTATCGATTTTTTTCACGGAATTTGTAGCGCGATTGGATTTATTTGATATTTTAAGCAAAATGTATGTCTTATCACCATCATCAAACAATCTGAGCCTACTTTTATTCGTATTTATGTTTTAAAAACCGGACAAGAATAGGTCGGACTTGATCACCGAGGGCTCCATACAAATTTGTAAGAACATATTATAAATAGTTCAAGAATTCATTGTTGTACGAACTTTAAATAAAGATTACATTTGTTGAATTATATTGTCATGTTATATTATTTCTGGGATGTCTCTTAATAATTTCTAATAAATTAAGTTTGTATAAAACGTAAACTTGTAGAAAAGTCCTACTATAGTGTAAAGGATTATGTAAATGATAAACAAGCATGGGTATGAAATATTGCTATAAGTGGCATGTTAGATGGTAATAACAAAAAGTAAATTTACCTTGCTGTTTGTTGTGTGCTTCTTTTAGACCGGGGCGTGTTTGGAACCCTCATAGTTTTAAGATTACGAATGAAGTTATCAACATCAAATTACTACTATCTAAATTATTAACGCGTCAAAAGTTCCTTTTTGAGTAAAGATTATTTGGAATTTAATTTGAATTTAAATTTGATATCAGGAAAAAATAGCAAGGGACACTCAAAAAAACAGTTGGATGACTTAGATGTATATATCATAAGACAAAAATACACTTCTTAAATGCCGTTAAGAAATGCCTACTTTATATAAATTGCAAGCTGTTTTAAGAAAATATGGAATATAAATCACATTGAGCAGATTTGGGTACTAGCTAAACAAAAATTAGCTTACAAAGAATTTGGGTGCTAATGACACAAAGATGGCAAATATTATGAGAAGCTTCCAGGAAATAGCAGAAAATATAAAAGATATTGAGACATATTCTGAAGAACATATGAAGAATACTGTTTTTTTTGATGATATTTATTACACAAAGTCATTAGATTCAAGAATCTAAGTTCTTTATTTCATATATTTCACTTAAATTATCAAGTGTCAAGCCGGTTGCGATTACAGTATATGGTGTTACCAAGTGTAACCATAAAAGCTACACAAGTGGCCTCAATTAATTTCTACTCTATTTAGTTGGACTATACACAATGTGTCTGAATATTTCATTCCAATTGCACTCTATACTAGAAGTTTCTCAGATTTTTATTCATTTTAGCCCGACCGAAAGCGCCGCCGACGCCGGTGTGGCAAATCCCCCATTCTCAATTTTGTTATAAATACGAGTATTATATCGTGCCCCGTGTCCCCGACATCTGACGTCATCCGGACGTGGGTCTCATCCACGGTCACGGTGGCGCTCGGACTGATACACCAGTCCAACAAACCCAACAAGTCCCAACGTCACCCTAAGTCGAGGTCCGAGTCCCACAGGAGACGCCCTTAGTGCTCCTCTCTCAGGCTGAGCTTCATGCTCGCCAAACCCCCCGGTGATGCAGAATTAACTATTATGGTTATCTGCAACTGACAATTCGAAAAATGATGTGCCCCGTGTTCCACAGGGACTCACGGAACCGTTGGGCGGGTACCGTTGTGCGCACCACCACTGCGACGTGCACTGCTGCCTTCACCACAGAGGTGACGAACCCGGCTCAACTCGACTTGTTGCACGTCTTTTCATTTGAAAAGGATCCATGAACGGCGTTTGTGCGTTTTCTTCCCATTTTTCATCAATAACTAACGATTAAACAATTGCATATTGCTATTTCGCCGGTTCAATGACGAGTAGATATTATCGCCTAGTGTAGACCTATTCACTTCGGCAAAGAAATTAAATAACAGTTAAAATAATTTCTGTACTGAAAACATCTCAGCAAAAATTATTCCGGTATTACATATTTAAATAGGGACGTGGACGGGACGGCTTAAAATAGTTCCTGTAAATGGCGCACTTCCTTTGAATGGTCGGTGATTGTCACCTCAATGATTATGTAGGAGCCGTGCTTTACGGGCAGGTACTTACTCAATTACAACGTGACTGAAGTCTTTATACACTTTTAAGTTTGACCTCATACCTACGTATATGGCTTACGGTAGTTTGGTATATTTAACTACCATGCAACTTACCCAAATATTAAGTTAGGTAGTGAGATACCATCAATGTTGAACGAATGTGGAGATGGATGTGTGGTGTGACAAGAATGGATAAGATAAGCATCCTCCGCATTATATGAGCATACCATGTCATCCTCTTTTGCCCTTCCACATTCATATCTGACATTCTTTTGTTGACATCACTTTCTCTCCTCCGCATTATATGAGCATACCATGTCATATAATGCGGAGGAGAGAAAGTGATGTCAACAAAAGAATGTCAGATATGAATGTGGAAGGGCAAAAGAGGATGGATTGTGTAAAAGAGGATATGCGGGTAAAAGGTGTGGGTAGTGAGGTGACGGCTGATAGAAGTGAGTGGAAGAAGAAGACGTGTTGTGCCGACCCCACATAATGTGGGAGAAGGGCAAGAAAAAGAAGAAATGAGATACCAACACTGTCATTACATTAATGTCAAAATGATTCTCAACATCGATATGTTTTTCATGATCATAAAACAACACACATATTATAATATATTATATAATAAAATTAACAGGACGAATTCTGTACATGAAAATTTTAATTGGAGGATACTTTACTATTGATAGTGAGCCCAAAACTTTTTTTTTGTCTGTCTGTCTGTCTGTATCTTGGCCGCGCATCACGCCGAAACTACTGGATGGATTTGAATGAAATTTGGTATAGGAGTAGCTGATACTCCGGTTCAATTGGCCATGTTATGGCTTCACAGACAGGTCGGAAACGCGTATTATTTGTGTGTTAACTCTAAACTCTTTTTTGAAGCAGATTATACAGGAACCCTTGAATATCAGTTGAATGCCAGCGACCAGACCAATGAGGCAGTTGTGTGACAGTCATCAAAATGATCAACCCAATTATCGGCTCACTACAGAGCACGGGTCTCCTCTCAATATGAGAAGGGTTTGGCCATAGTCCACCACTCTGGCCATATGGCGGATTGGCAGACTTCACACGCCTTTGAGAACATTATGGAGAACTCTCAGGCGTGCAGGTTCCCTCACGATGTTTTCCTTCACCGTTGAAGCAAGTGATATTTTAATTTTTTAAAAACGCACATAACTCCGAAAAGTGGGAGGTGCGTGCCCGGATTCGAACCGCCGACCTCTGATTAGGAGGCTGACGCCCAAACCACAACAAAAAACTGTGTTACCGTATGTTTAATGGTTGAAAACATAACAACCCCGCTCAGTGTCATGATTAATGACGCACTTTTGCTATAGACAGGTCTTGTAATGATGCATTGTACAGCGAGTGGCGTGGAAAATATATTAAGTAGGTAATATACATATCAACTAGGTTAGTAGGTGAATATAATTTTAATTTAAACACGACTAGGGACAACAGTAACAATACGTTCACGGGCTGACCTTGTCTCAGAAATGACAAATCAGTTCTTTCGTTCGCTGATTATTATGGCAATGACCTTGAACTTTTTGTTAACAACGCTTTTGAACTACAAAGCAGGTCGCACACTTCCTACAACTACTTCTTCGTCTACCTTGAGCTCTTCCCGCTCAATATGCTGTTCCAGCCATCCAAAATCCTAACTAGAGGTTTGCGAAAACTGTGGCTGTTCCAGCCAACCGAACTCAATCCTGACTCGAGGTTTGCGAATCCCGTGGCGCAGCGCAACGCTGTCGCTATATTAAATGGGAGGATGGGTTCAACTCCCAAGCCTTCGGCCGCGGTTAATTACCACTTGCCACCCTACTGGAAAACACATACATAATGCGGAGGAGAGAAAGTGATGTCAACAAAAGAATGTCAGATATGAATGTGGAAGGGCAAAAGAGGATGGATTGTGTAAAAGAGGATATGCGGGTAAAAGGTGTGGGTAGTGAGGTGACGGCTGATAGAAGTGAGTGGAAGAAGAAGACGTGTTGTGCCGACCCCACATAATGTGGGAGAAGGGCAAGAAAAAGAAGAAATGAGATACCAACACTGTCATTACATTAATGTCAAAATGATTCTCAACATCGATATGTTTTTCATGATCATAAAACAACACACATATTATAATATATTATATAATAAAATTAACAGGACGAATTCTGTACATGAAAATTTTAATTGGAGGATACTTTACTATTGATAGTGAGCCCAAAACTTTTTTTTTGTCTGTCTGTCTGTCTGTATCTTGGCCGCGCATCACGCCGAAACTACTGGATGGATTTGAATGAAATTTGGTATAGGAGTAGCTGATACTCCGGTTCAATTGGCCATGTTATGGCTTCACAGACAGGTCGGAAACGCGTATTATTTGTGTGTTAACTCTAAACTCTTTTTTGAAGCAGATTATACAGGAACCCTTGAATATCAGTTGAATGCCAGCGACCAGACCAATGAGGCAGTTGTGTGACAGTCATCAAAATGATCAACCCAATTATCGGCTCACTACAGAGCACGGGTCTCCTCTCAATATGAGAAGGGTTTGGCCATAGTCCACCACTCTGGCCATATGGCGGATTGGCAGACTTCACACGCCTTTGAGAACATTATGGAGAACTCTCAGGCGTGCAGGTTCCCTCACGATGTTTTCCTTCACCGTTGAAGCAAGTGATATTTTAATTTTTTAAAAACGCACATAACTCCGAAAAGTGGGAGGTGCGTGCCCGGATTCGAACCGCCGACCTCTGATTAGGAGGCTGACGCCCAAACCACAACAAAAAACTGTGTTACCGTATGTTTAATGGTTGAAAACATAACAACCCCGCTCAGTGTCATGATTAATGACGCACTTTTGCTATAGACAGGTCTTGTAATGATGCATTGTACAGCGAGTGGCGTGGAAAATATATTAAGTAGGTAATATACATATCAACTAGGTTAGTAGGTGAATATAATTTTAATTTAAACACGACTAGGGACAACAGTAACAATACGTTCACGGGCTGACCTTGTCTCAGAAATGACAAATCAGTTCTTTCGTTCGCTGATTATTATGGCAATGACCTTGAACTTTTTGTTAACAACGCTTTTGAACTACAAAGCAGGTCGCACACTTCCTACAACTACTTCTTCGTCTACCTTGAGCTCTTCCCGCTCAATATGCTGTTCCAGCCATCCAAAATCCTAACTAGAGGTTTGCGAAAACTGTGGCTGTTCCAGCCAACCGAACTCAATCCTGACTCGAGGTTTGCGAATCCCGTGGCGCAGCGCAACGCTGTCGCTATATTAAATGGGAGGATGGGTTCAACTCCCAAGCCTTCGGCCGCGGTTAATTACCACTTGCCACCCTACTGGAAAACACATACGGTCTACGGTCAAGAGATGAGAAGTATGCCAGACAGCAGCCAGACACACACACAGCATTCAATCTAATAAAAAACCCCACTTTTTGTGCGGGAGTTAAATAGATAGAACAGGTTAGGGCATCAGCCTCCTAAACAGAGGTCGGCGGTTCGAATCTGGGCACGCTCCTCTAACTTTTCGGAGTTATGTGCCTTTTTTTTTTTTTTTAAATATATATCACTTGCTTCAAAGGTGAAGGAACTCTTCGTGAGGAAACCTGCACGCCTGAGAGTTCTCCATTGTGTTCTCAAAGGCGTGTGAAGTCTGCCAACATGGCCAGCGTGGTGGACTATAGCCAAACCCTTCTCATATTGAGAGGAGACCCGTGCTCTGTAGTGAGCCGGTAATGGGTTGATCATGATGATGATGAGGTAAGTAAGTAGGTACAGTATAAGTAGTAAATACGTGTCATCACCAAGTATAATCTTAAACGGTGTCGCACGTGTTTGCATTCAAATAAATATACTTATAGGGCGCATCAGCGCTCGGCACGTGCTAAATCGATTGTACCTGACTGTTTGATCCAATAACATTTATGTAGCCGGTACAAGTAGGTAGGTTAAACGGCTTAGTTATTCAAAGGCACCTTGAATAATCGTTTAACTGCTATTGATGTTCTTTTCATCGTTGATGCGGTTAACGCTTGACTAGTTATTAATCTTTAATACTTATTAACAGGAAGAGATCCTTGTTGTACGGAAGGCGTCATTTCCGAGATTGAAATTAAGAACTTAACTTGTAGTGTAATTAAAAAAATAATGATGAAAAAGCTTGGGTGTGAATTGCTCTATCTCCATAGATAATTTATTATTGATTACTATAATTTATTATTGATTATGTAAGATGGTGGTAACAAAAAAAAACCCGGGCTAAGTTTGTTGTGGGTTTCTTCTTAAACTAGGGCGCTATTTGAACCCTCTTAGCTTTAGTTTTAAGTTGTCGATTGTAGTTAACACCACGAGAAATAATGAAATGAACGATTCATAGATGCCTTTAGGTAATAGGTTTATGTGAATAAAACTAGGTATTTTTGATCTTTATTTGATTTAAAATATACTGGATTTCAATTATATTAGATAGGTACCTAATTAAGTAGTTTACAATACCCGATTTCTAAGCATCGATAGAAAGCAAACCGATTGGGCGATCTGAAAAGTTTTCTTACAAGTTGTCCTCTTTCAAGTTCGCACACAAAATGGTGAAAAAAACAATTTAGGTTTTAAAGTTTTAGGTTTAAATTAAATGATTTCATATCATATTTCACCCAGAGAGTCATAAATATAGATCTATAATTTTTATTGATATTGTTATGCATATTTATCGAGTAAAATAAAATGATAGGGTCAATTTCATTGAGTTTTTTTTATCTGTCTGATATACAGTATCCGCTTCCCCGACTGCCCAATAAATAACCACAGATATATTAAAACTACATTTCATTTGATAACTGGTGCCAAAGGTGACCAGTATAATGACGAGCTTTTGCCCGCGTCTTCGTTCGCGTGAATATTTTTATGGGAATAAATCAGAGCTTACGACCTGACCAAAAAATTATACCAATTGATATACGTATCAATGGGTATAATTTTTTTGTTAATAATATAGGCTTCTTGATATACCGTAAAATGTTACGGTATATCAAGAAGCCTATGTTATTCCAGACTATATTTTCAATATCATTAAGATCCGTTTAGTTTAGCCGTTCTGACGTAATTGAGTAACAAACATACATTCATCCGAACTTTCGCATTTATAATATTACTAGCTGATGACCACAATTCTTCCGCGTAGATTAGGAGTTTTTTATAGTACCTATATCATCATTTGGACTTGAAGATTAACATTTGTCATTCCTGTTTTGGAAAAACGGTGATAGCCTAGTGGTTAGGGCGTCAGCCTACTAATCAGAGGTCGGCGGTTTGAATCCGGGCATGCACCTCTAATTTACGGAGTTATGTGCGTTTTTAAGCAATTAAAATATCATTTGCTTCAACGGTGAAGGAAAACATCGTGAGGAAACCTGCACGCCTAAGAGTTCTCCGTAATGTTCTCTATGGCGTGTGAAGTCTGCCAATCCGCACATGGCCAGCGTGGTGGACAATGGCCATACCCTTCTCATATTGAGAGGAGACCCATGCTCTGTAGTGAGCCGGTAATGGGTTGATCATGATGATGATGATGATTCCTGTTTTCGTTTCCCTTTCTCAACATATTTAAAAAAAAATACCTTATTGAGACCCCTTTTTCAACATATTATAAACAAAATCATAGCTTTATTCAACTGTTTAACCAAATCCACCTGTACTAAATAAGCGAGCGGGTGGTTCGTTTACACTTAGATACCTTCTTATTAAAGTTAAAACCACTCGGGTCTGACTTAATGATTCTCATAGTGTTGCATGTGGGAACTAGTTAGACTAAACGTCGTTAAGATTAGATATCACTTTTATCTTAACGATAAGGGTGATTGACATCGACCAATTCAACAATGTTATCTCGCTGGATGCAAAGGATTGAAACTATATTGTTGTGACACGGCTCTCAACATAGTGTGATACGAGAGACATATAGAGAGTATATTATGGTAGCGATTGGAAAATATCTGTCAAGATAATATGTGCATATTTGATTCATGTAATCAAATGCCGTATGTACCTACATGCACTTGAACAAAATTCAATGTTAACATGATAGTTAAAATTAGAGAGGAAACGGATATTCGGTAATTAATCGGCTCTAATTTAAAATTCGATCGGATACTAAACGAATGTCCAAACAGATCACATATTAAAAAAAATACGATCTACCTACGTGTACTTGATCAAATTCAATATTAACATGAAAGTGATAGTTAGATGATAGTTAGTGATATTGTAGACGAGTATGTATACCTAGGACACACGATCCAGTTAGGTTAGTCCAATTTCGAGAAGGAGGTCAGCCGCCGAATTCAGCTCGGGTGGGCAGCGTTTGGGAAACTTCGCGACATCTTTTCGTCCAACATCCCTCAGTGCCTGAAGACTAAAGTTTTCGAACAGTGCGTGTTGCCAGTGATGACTTACGGATCGGAAACGTGGTCGCTCACTATGGGCCTCATAAGAAGGCTCAGAGTCACCCAGCGAGCAATGGAGAGAGCTATGCTAGGAGTATCCTACGTGATCAAATCAGAAATGAAGAGATCCGTAGAAGGACCAGAGTTACCGACATAGCTCAGCGAGTTGCGAAGTTGAAGTGGCAATGGGCGGGGCACATAGCTCGGAGAACCGATGGACGTTTGGGTCCCAAGGTGCTGGAATGGCGACCCCGCACCGGTAAACGTAGCGTTGGTCGACCCCCAACAAGGTGGACAGACGACATCAAACGAGTCGCAGGGAGCCGCTGGATACAAGCGGCCCAAGACCGTGGCCATTGGAACTCCCTACAAAAGACCTATGCCCAGCAGTAGACGTCTATCGATTGAAATGATGATGATGATGATGATAGTTAGAACTAAAGATGAAACGGACATTCGGTAATTAATCGGCCTTGACGACCTCCGTGGCGAGGTGCGTGCGCTGTCGCATTATAAAGTTGGAAGTCCTAGGTTCGATTCCCGGCTCATTTCTGGTCTGGTGGGAGGCTTCGGCCTTGGCTAGTTAACACCCTACCGACAAAGACGTGTCGCCAAGCGATTTAGCGTTCCGGCACGACGTCGCGTAGAAACTAATTAGGAGTGTGGGTTTACCATACTCCTAACAGGTTAGCCCGCTACCATCCTAGACAGCATCATTACTTACCACCAGGTGAGATTGCCGTCAAGGGCTAACTTGTAGAGGAAAAATAAAAAACTTTATGGCACTCTATTTACCGAGTTATTGACGGCTCACCCAGAACTATCGTTTTATTCTTTTACGCTACTAGGCCATACAACTGTCGATTATTACATAAAGGTTTTTTCCATAAGGAATGAAGAATATTATAACGTTATGTCTATCAATTGTATAATGGAATGTATGCGTATATGGCCGAAGGGTAAATTTCCGGGTAACCTCTCATCTTTTGTTATAATTTCTAATTCAAGGGCAAACTTGTGGTGTATTAAAAAAAAATCGACGAGATACTAAACGAATAACCTATAACAAATAAAAAACTTTAGTACTTTGAGGCGCTTTTGTAACAAAAAGATAAAGTAGTTACAGAACGAAGAAATTTAATATTCAAACTAAGCACTTACTACACTGAGGACACATTATGATGAATTATTACCAACTTATCTGCGTTAAGAGGTAAAAAAAATTTCGCTTGTCTTCGCATACCAGGCCGACCGGAAAAAAAGTCTTTCGTTGTAAACTGTTGCGAGGTCCGCCTTCAAGGTTGGCCGGATATTCGGTATTCGGTATGTGGCGAAACATCTATCTGTTTCATGTCTAGCTAAAACTGAAATGTTACGCTTTAATCGATATCATATATTCTTTTTTATTCTCTTTTTATAGCTTTACACAGATTAGCCAATGTCCAGTTTATGTCAGCGGTTTGAAGCGGTGATAGCCTAGTCGTTAGGGCGTCAGCCTCCTAATCCGGACACGCACCTCTAACTTTTCGGAGTTATGTGCGTTTAAAAAAAATTAAAATATCACTTGCTTCAACGGTGAAGGAAAACATCGTGAGGAAACCTGCACGCCTGATCTCCATAATGTTCTCAAAGGCGTGTGATGTGAAGTCTGCCAATACGCACATGGCCAGCGTGGTGGACTATGGCCAAACCCTTCTCATATTGAGAGGAGACCCGTGCTCTGTAGTGAGCCGGTAATGAGTTGATCATGATAAAGTTTATAGCAATGGAGAATTCAAAAAGGGTGGGAAACCTCGCACTCTACGGACGCGGCTTCCTCAAACCTTTCCCAAATTAATACCTGTTAACCATTAAAAAACAATCAACACAGTCAACAGAAATCCTTTTCAAAATTAGCCAACAAACAATAATTAAAGAAAAGAAAGAAAAAACCGCGCCCGCCGAATCCCGCCTTTTTCCTTTCACCTCTTTAAAAGCAATCTGTAGTTCTGTCTAGTTCTCACCTGTCAAGTAGGGATAGGGAAAAAGGCGGGAGACTTCGTATATGGCGGGTGCGGTTTTTTCACGCTTTTCTTGAATTAATGTTTGTTGGCTGGTTTTGGAAAGGACTGGTGTTGGTTGTGTCGTGGACAGTGTTGGTCTCGTTTGTGTAGTGGTTGGTTTTCTGAATGGTTAACAGGTATTGATTTGGGAAAGGTTTGAGGGAGCTGCGTTCGCGGAGTGCGAAGTTTCCCGCCATTTCTCCCCAATTTCTACATTGTTATAAACTTGACATTGGCTAATCTCTGCAAAGCCATAAAAAGAGAGAACTAATAAAATAATAAACTTGACATTGGCTAATCTGTGTAAAGCCATAAAACGAAAGAAAAAAAAAAAAAAGTAGGGATAATCTTCAGTATAACATTTGCACTCTCGCACTCGAATAGACATTTTCGAATTTAGAAACTGTGAAACGTCACAGTAAAAATAACCTAATTTTTATTGAGTTAAAGGTCATGTTCGCTGGCCCTTCTACATAAGATAACTACTTGTAAGAAACTAACCTAGCGTAACGAGCTTATAACAAAAACAGTAGTGGAGAGAGTATGACTGTAGAATGAGGAACATTAGGTCCATTTTACTGCCTTTAATGTTTCGATACTCGAGATACAATGAACATTTTGCTTCGTTTGCTATAATCCTCGAAAACCAAGCAAATCCGCGTGGTGTTATTACTTATTTATTCAAACTTTATTCACCACACTACACCCAGAGCTTATTGTGGACGATATGTGTAGTGTGTCTGTGTTTAAAGATTATGACATTTTAGATTATAACGAAATTACAAATTTCTTCGTTTAACTTTTCTTCTCGCAAATTGAACTCTTATATTGCTTTCGAGTATCGATACATTATAGTATCAGAACGTGTGATAGCCTAGTGGTTAGGGCGTCAGCCTCGTAATCAGAGGTCGGCGGATCGAATCCGGGCACGCACCTCTCACTTTTCGGAGTTATGTGCGTTTTAAAAAAAACAATTAAAATATCACTTGCTTCAACGGTGAAGGAAAACATCGTGAGGAAACCTGCACGCCTGAGAGTTCTCCATAATGTTCTCAAAGGCGTGTGAAGTCTGCCAATGCGCACATGGCCAGCGTGGTGGACTATGGCTAAACCCTTCTCATATTGAGAGGAGACCCGTGCTCTGTAGTGAGCCGGTAATGGGTTGATCATGATGATGATGATAGTATCAGAGTAAAATGTAACTATATTTTAAATTCACACACATTCTTCTACCGATTTCATCACCATTGTTCTGCTACTAACTAGTATTAAAAATAAGTGTGAAAAAAAAAACTTCGACGTGACCTCAACATTGTTATACAAAACTCCAAAAATTCCCATCCATAAATCCAAATAGATGTAAAAATTAGAAACTCAACGTCCCGTTACGACCTATATTTTTATTATCTTGAACATAATACCTATCAAGTCGAAATCAATGAGCCCATTACATAGTCCACAGATCCTCCGGCAATAGGTCAAGGCAACATTTTATTAAGATAACTGCTGGTCTTTAACGATTTTCGATCGCGAGACTCAATTCCCGGGTTCGGCAATCTCTAAAAATAAGGCCTAGTTTTGAAATCTTTGTCTTTAACTCCAGTGTCTCGCAGCACTTTATACAATAGGTCAGTCATCGCCTAGGGATGGATAACTTAGTACTAAAATTCAAAATTGAATATCAATTGGTACAACTAACGTAACGATAATAAAGTTTGGGTGTGAATTGCTCTATCTCCATAGGTAATATAATTTATTATTCATTATGTGAGATGGTGATAACGAAAAAAAAACACCCCGGCTAAGTTTGTTGTGGGCTTCTTCTTAGACCGGGGCGCGTTTGGAACCCTCATATCTTTAGTTTTAATTTACGAATATAGTTATCACCATGTAAATTATTGACGTGTCAAAAGTGCCTTTTAAAGGACTATTTGAATAAAGATTATTTTGAATTTTGAATTTGATTTTTTTTGAATTTTGACTGATATACCCCAAACTTGCCGCAAAATTATTTTTTTATTTGATGATTGCTAACTTGCGTCGACTTGTCATTGTCAGATAAGCTGGCTATGTAAATGTTTTATGTAAATACTTACATTGCATGCATTTGGTAACTTAACTTAACTAGAAGTTACTGCAGCAACGACAGAAGCCGTGAAAAGAACTCATAATAATCTTCGAACGCTTTAATTAACACGATGTTGATTTTGTTATTTATCAAGAAACTCGGTCATTTGTTTTGCTTTAATTAATGAAAGAAATGGAAACCTCGTTGGAATCAATTAATAGGATAGAATAAACTTCCGAGAATTTTTCCATTACAAGGTAGACAAAACTGATGAATAATGGAGTTTTTGAGTGTAAAACATTACTAAGCCATTGTTAACATAAATTTAAGGATCCTATTGGGGATAATGAAATAAATCACGCATTCAAGAAATGACAGACAAAATATCTATAATGTAATAAAACTGTAACCGGACGAATTCTGTAAATTAAATATATTTTGAATTTTTTATTGGAGGATACTTTACAATTTTATTTGTTTGTCTGTCAGTATCTTGGCCGCGCATCACGCCGAATTTACTGGATGGATTTGAATGAAATTTGGTATAGGAGTATCTGATACTCCGGTTCAACATATAGGATAGTTTTTATCCCGGAATTCAGCAAGATTCCCTTGGGAGAGGGGATGAAAGTCAAGAAAATGTGTATTTAGTTGTAATTCATTAACGCGTACTCCGATTTCCCTCATTCTTTTTTTTGGCTTTGATAGGAGATATTTTAATGTTTGTCCTGTAAATATTTCAAGGTGTTTAGTTGCAACCATTGCTTCGTGATTGGAAGACAAACAAACACACATACTAACTCGACGCAGATCAAGTCGCGGGCATCAGCTAGTTGATGAATAAAATTATTGAAAAGATTATCTCCGCATTTAAGACATTCTATTTCCTCAGCCGGAAAGATTGCTATAATCTTCTCTCTGTCAGTTTTATTTCAGTTATAGTAACTACTAGTTTCTTTTTCAAAACTAGTTTAATATAACACCACAAAAATTATATCACACATCGTCGTTATTACGTTTTATCACGTAACTAGCAATGTAAGTATTTACACCTACTGATTATAATCCAGCCATTAACAACGTCCTATTAACCCATGATAGGACCATGAGTGATATGCAAGTTGGCTTTGTTCTTGGTCACTATAGTTCTATAGGAGTACGAAAATCATTAAATCATTAAGAATTTGTCTTACAAGCATGACTGTATCCACTTTACAGCATTCAGCTCGCTACTAGGTAACAAATCAGTGCGGTGACATTTGATGATAGCTATTTATTTCTGCGTGGCCGTGACTCGACCTCCAAGCCCATATCATCCAGTCGAAGACACAGTTATTACCGTGGGAACAAGGTCATTCAGACTACGGCTGCCGTTCCTGTCACGCATGCGTCTAAATTTGATTCCTGAACTGAAATAAATATCTGGGTTTGGCGACTGCAATACAGGTTGGGCAAGTTGCATGTCGTTACTCCGGCCGTTTGGCACAATTTTCTATAGGACTTTCATCGGGGAGTCCGCCAGGGTGATTTGCCAAAAATAAAGCTGCAGTGCAGTACCAGGCTTGCAGCGCGAGACTGCGGTGCTGGCCCACCTCCATTCATTGTTGTGAGGTCGATACGGACTCCCCAGTCCTCACTCCAGTGCCGGCGCGTCTGCCATCGTGCGCGGATGTCTAGACTCGCAGTCGATGTTATTGCCGCACGTTCGCATGTTACATCGGAGCTTTTATTTATAAACAAATGTTTATTTACTTTAATAACCTCGGTCAGTTTGCGGTTTTGCGTTTGGGGCGTTGCTAAAAGGTTTTTGCAGTGACAAGTGGCTTGATTTTTTCAATGTTTATAACAGAAGGTGAAAGCCCATGTGCGGCTTTAGGATGAAACAGGATCATATAGTATGATTGCCCATATAGGTACCATCCTATAATATGATTTTTTTTTTTATTATTTCCTAAGCACTCACAACTTTATTTGCGTCCAATCTATTTCTGTTTTCCACCATGTACCTACTTATGTAGACTACATCAAATCATTAACCTTCTCAGTGTGCCGATAAAACAATACTTACAATAAGTTTTTATGGTATTTTAATGTAGTAAATCTCTATGGATAAGATAGGTAGGATCTAAGGAACATGAGAACGATCATTTGCTAATTTTCATAACGCATCTACCAACTCAATATCTTGGTAGGTAAATAATTTTTAATTAACTATAATCCGCGAAATCTGGCAAATATACATGGTGAAATTTATAATTTTTTCAGTATTATATAGACAAAATCACAACGATCTTCCAAAATACGCTCTACAAACACAATCTCTATAAATGATAGAAGAAGTGTAATGATTTATAATTTCGATGTGAACTCGTGAACATTTCTTGAAGATGCTCTAATGTCGAAACGTGTGTAGAGCGAAGAAATGGTGTGCCGTGATAGCCTAGTGGTTAGGACGTCAGCCTGTAACTTTTCGGAGTTATGTGCGTTTTTAAGCAATTAAAATATCACTTGCTTCAACGTCGAAGGAAAACATCGTGAGGAAACCTGTATGCCTGAGAGTTCTCCATAATGTTGGCCAGCATGGTGGACTATGGCCAAACTCTTCTCATGAGCCGGTAATTGGTTGATCATGATGAAGGTAGTCCAAGACAAATTCAAAATTTTCTGTATATAAATCGACATATCTCTAAGTAGGTGTGTTCATAATTAATGCACTTTCGATGCTAGATAGATACGCATCCATCTATTTAGGTATTATATAGTTATTTTTGGTTCGGTTAGGTTGCCTAAGACACCACCTGCGAAGAAAGATCAAGGAGATCTATGCGATCAATAAGGATCGGTCAGACTATATATATATATAATGGACTACACATATTGGTCGTCCATTTTTACTTCCCAAAATGGAATGGTACTCTTAGCATTGTGCATTGATAGCAGGTAGGTTCTTCTTGTCACATAGACCACTTGCAATGTTTCTGGTTTACGATGGCCCTCTAGCTTACCTAAAGATGATTTTTTGCAAATGGGTTGATAGATACCTATATAACCTTGAGATGCGTTTTTGGCAGTAAGAGACGCTTTTTGTTTCGCAACTTTTAGTCACGATATGCTTAAATGAGATCCACCCATTTCATCATATGGGTCCAAGTTTTTTTTTGATGTTATGGATCTCTAGCGGTCGAGATAGAACACTTTTGGCGCGATATAAGCGTAATCTAGTCAGTTTATATGTCTCATAAAAATCTTTGGTAAGAAGGTAGATAACTAGGATCTTAGGTAAGTAACATTTGATGAACGTAACGGGGATCAGATCCCCTTGTCCCAAACTAAATGATCTGTGGAAAATGGCATCGTCGCTTAAGAAATTAATGTTCAATTCATACTTAGAACTTATTTAAATGTTGGTAAAAAACATGGTTTTGGTAAATTTATTATCAGATTAATTAATTAAGTATATAGTACAGCTAAATTAAGTAAACATTTGTTGCAATATATCTATCTACCTACCTTATTTAGTTTAGTAAATTTAATTTCCTACCTAGATTGTGCAGGAAAGTTTAAAAACAACAATAACTATTTGTTAATTAATAATTAACTTGATAAGTTAAATATAATTCACAATGTAATTTAGTTAATTATAAATGAAGGTAACTACTTAACGCTCTAACTACTGGACAATACATAACAAATGAAGGCTTTGATAGCTTAATATGATAAGTACCTACTTAATAGCTTATATGCATAGCATGAGCCGCTTAATAACTTAATTAAAAGAATATTACATATTTAATCCAATTGTTGTAGAGCGAGGATGCGGATAGTGTTCCACCATCATCACTTACCAGCAAGTGAGATGGCCCTCAAGGGCTAACTTGTAGTGTATAAAAAAATCATATTACGATATTAAGGATTATATAAACGATAAAAAAGCTTGGGTGTGATTTGTTCTATCTCCATAGGTACTATAATTTATTTTTGACTATGTGAGATGGTGATAACAAAAAAATAAAAAACCCGACTAAGTTTGTTGTGGGCTTCTTCTTAGACCAGGGCGCGTTTGGAACCCTCATAGCTTTAGTTTTAAAATTACGAAATGTGGCTATCATCATCAAATCAGTACTATATAAATTATTGACTCGTCAAAAGTGCCTTTTAAAGGACCATTTGAATAAAGATTATTTGAATTTGTATATTTAAAAAAAACTCACTCACTAGCTAAAACACCCAACAACAAGTCATAGACAAATTAAACCGTCAAACGTTTTAATCTATCAACTAAATGTATTTTATGACGCATCTCGGCCCTCTTTTAAACAACACAGGCAGTCGAGTTTCTTAAATTTCACAGCTTTCCAAAATCTCACTCGAATCTTTACTTAAATTACCCGCTTGGCAACACGACTCTTATATCGACCTCAATATTGTATTTGCCGTGTGTTAGGATCTATCTAGGATCGAGTTTGTAACGTCAAGTTAGATATTGGACTACGCACCCCTTTTTTTTGTTTCCGGGGGGGAAATCTCCTAGAGATACCCGACTATTGCTTTGGGAAAAGCTCGGGTTATGTGGGATTTTTACCCACTAAAACCCCCTCGGTGGCCACCATCAGCATAAAATAGAGGCAGGCTCCGGGATCTGGACTACGGACCCCTAAATCAGGCGTTCAGTTCTCGGAATGTGCCAAAAATACTTAGATATTAGCTTTTTTATAAGAAATTCTCAATACTAGTCTGGAAATAGCAAATTGGCGTTGTTCACCCTCATGCCGCGGTGAGCATGAGCCGTCAGTGTCGGTTATTATAACGGTTATATGATAGTCAACGAATAAGGTCGAATTGGTATAACGCGAAGACTTACAAGGGGTAAT
The DNA here is from genome assembly GCA_928268935.1 of Lasiommata megera. Taxonomy (NCBI): domain Eukaryota; kingdom Metazoa; phylum Arthropoda; class Insecta; order Lepidoptera; family Nymphalidae; genus Lasiommata; species Lasiommata megera. The sequence continues at coordinate 11,822,483 of OV743326.1, forward strand.
AATTTCATATCCAATCTATCATATTAGTAAAGACTTCAGGTACAGTGATTAGTCATGTCTACTTTTACAAATTAATATCTCACTCTTCAGTCGTTCCTTCATTTCTGGAGGTCAAGGTCCTGGTGTCCTTGCAACCTTGTGTGGATTAATTGTTTCCATCGGCTTCTATCGGTTAGTCTCGCAATTGTATGAAATTTGCACTTTGAGTCCCTCAGCTGGTATGCCCATCTGGTTCGTGAGCGGCCTCTCTTTTTTTTTTTTGTGATGATGCAGTCTAAGATGGTAGCGGGCTAACCTGTTAGGGGTATGGTAAAGCCATACTCCTAATTGGTTTCTACACGACATCGTGCCGGAACGATAAATGCTTGGCGACACGCCTTTGTCGGTAGGGTGGTAACTAGCCACGGCCGCAGCCTCCCACCAGACCAGACTCGAGCCAGGAATCGAACCCAGGATCTCCAACTTTATAATGCAACAGCGGAGGTCGTCGATCTTTGCAGTCTGTATTGCCTGTCACAGTAAATTTTCCAAACTATCACTCTCCCGTCGCATGATGTGTCCGAAATAGGAGAGCTGGCGTTGGTAACATATGGTGGAAAGGCGTGTTTTTATTCCTAGCTTTATCAGGATGGACGAGTTTGTGCGCTTGTTTGTCCAAGGAATCCTCAACACATCGCTCCAGCACCACATCTCGAACGCGTCTATTCTGTCTTTTTCTCGCCTTGATGATCCACAAATTAATATTATACATGCTTTAACGACAAAGGAAAACATTGTGAAGGATCTTGCATGCTTCAGAGTTCTCCATAAAGTTTTCAAAGGTGTGTCAAGCGTAGTGAGATGAGACCAGCCCTGTAGTGGGTAACGGGTTGATAATTATGAATATTTAATCGGCTTTTCCGCTACTGTGAGTATACTGAACTGTAGTTCTTCCGGCAGACTATAAACCTGAACTTAATATCATGTAATAAAATTATCTACAGTTACAATTATGCGTTTGTGATTACGTAAGCAGCGTAACTGTCCAAGCAGCCCCAACGTAAACAACACATCTCAACTTTCTATTTCATTGATACGTGTTTTTTTCTCGGTCGTTGAAGTATATATATTTGAATAAGTATAAGTAGGTATTATAGTTTATTAATTATGGTTCTCTTACATAATAACAGATTTTCGGATTTTTAGGATTACAGACGCGGAAATTTTACAAATTTTAATCGATATATCTAGCGCGATCCTAAGATGATTTTTTAGAGATGTTAGGGATGTTAATGAATATACCGATATATCATATTATTATTATTGATAGTGAAAATTGCATTATTATGTAAGGTTTTGGGTGTTTTGTGTGTTCGAGAATTAGTTTCACGCGAGAATCTACTTAAGATTAGAAAATAGATGTATCTAGTATAAGAACTAATAGGTCTGGTTTAAAACAGTCAAAATAACTAATTTATAGTACCCTATCTATATTGTTTATTAACTTTTTTAACCCTCTCTACTTCCTTTTTCATTATAGGTTCCAGTTGCCTTCTCAAAGAGCAAAATTGTGTTTATCTTGAGTTCAGTGTATTGCGCGGTAGAATGAGTCATAATGATCGAATAGTCTTCGATAAAGAACAAAAAATATATTGGCACGTAGTCATGAAATTAACACACTAGAATAACGCTTTCGGGATCACTCCGTGAAGTCACCCTGGGTCTTGCCTCATGCCTGAAAATCAACGCTGATACAGCATCACGCTGAGGCAGCTCAACCAATTTCTAAAAACATTCATCATCATCATCATGAACAACCCATTGCCGGCTCACTACAGAGCACGGGTCTCCTCTCAATATGAGAAGAGTTTGGCCATAGTCCACCACGCTGGCCATGTGCGGATTGGCAGTCTTCACACGCCTTTGAGAACATTATGGAGAACTCTCAAGCGTGCAGGTTTCCTCACGATGTTTTTCCTTCACCGTCGAAGCAAGTGATATTTTAATTTTTTAAAAACGCACATAACCCGGATTCGAACCGCCGACCTCTGATTAGGAGGCTGACGCCCTGACCACTAGGCTATCACCGCTTCTAAAAACATTATAGTAATTCAACAATGGATAACAAGCCTGGTCTCCGAAAGTCAAAAAAATATTATTTTTTTATTTCTTAAAACTTTTATAATAAGAATGTTCGGTCATAATGATGTCTGTCATTTTACATTTCTAATTTTTCCAAAAATCCCTGATATCGGGTCTTTATCTCTACATCAATCCATTCCCTTCAAAAGCAGCCCCTGGCATTATAATTTCGTAAATTTTCAACTTTTCTTTTAACAGTTCGACTAATCCACAAACTCGAATAAATCAATCGCGTGACGAAAGCTTCTAGCTGCGTTCTGAAGCAGAACTTTGACTCCTAAAACTATATTCGTGCGGATGCATCAATTATTGGTCGGCAAATTACTTTCTAACCACACTTGATTGCCTTGTCGAATTTATTCTGTGCCTTTGTGTTAGTGGGTTAGATTCATATGAGCACGCGACGGGACATTGGTGTTTTACTGCTTGTCTATAATATTCTATAGATAGCCAACATTCGATTGTAAAAAATCCCTATAAACACGTCTATGCACTAGTTGTTTTCCATGGTAACGATATAAAACCTGTACTATTTAAAAGATTGCCTAGTTATATTCATTATTTTTTCATTATGTCATTCGCCGAGTCAAGTTCATATAACCAAGGTTCTGTTCATATAATCAACGATGTTACTTCGTGTTTCTGTGATCTAGATCTATCAAACGTTTTTTTTTTATTTGAACTGGAATCCGAACTTTAATATCGTATTGCTTTTTTTTTGTTTTTTTTATCCACTACAAGTTAGCCCTTGACGGCTATCTCACCTGGTGGTAAGTGATGATGCAGTCTGAGATGGTAGCGGGCTAACCTGTTAGGAGTATGGTAATCCCACGCTCCTAATTGGTTTCTACACGACATCGTGCCGGAACGCTAAAATCGCTTGGCGACACGTCTTTGTCGGTAGGGTGGTAACTAGCCACGGCCGAAGCCTCCTTTATAATGCGACAGCGCACGCACTGCGCCACGGAGGTCGCCAAAATTTTCGAGCTTCTATTCGAATTTATCAATTTCGCGTTCAACTTGAAACGACTTCCGTAAAGTGGCTGACAAAGTCTGCAATAAAAAAACGGAAATACGATAATTGTTAAGAAAGTGCTAATTGTTAAAGAGGACTGCCAACGGTAGATGGATAAACCTTAAGAAAGTCAATGGAAATTGCATTATACCTATACTGAATGGTAGAGTAGGTACCTGAACCGGTAATAATTATTGTACCCAAAAGAAGAATTCATAAGATTTCACCACTATAGAGATACAAGAGAAACAGAAAGTTCGGATTGCGCAACTGGTTATGTAAATACAGATACTCCTTCAGGCAAAATTTTACGTTATTCATTTTCATAGGAATGTTACGCTAATAAATTTTCATATTAAACAAAATTACATTTATGTTTAATGTGAAGCGGTGATAGCCTAGTGGTTAGGGCGTCAGCCTCCTAATCAGAGGTCGGCGGTTCGAATCCGGTCACGCACCTCTAACTTTTCGGAGTTATGTGCGTTTTTAAAAATTAAAATATCACTTGTTTCACCGGTGAAGGAAAACATCGTGAGGAAACCTGCACGCCTGAGAGTTCGCCATAATGTTCTCAAAGGCGTGTGAAGTCTGCCAATCCGCACACGTCCAGCGTGGTGGACTATGGGAAAACCCTTCTCACATTAAGAGAAGACCCGTTCTCTGTAGTGAGCCGGTAATGGGTTGATCATGATGATGATGATGATGAAAACTTACGTGACTAATTGTTAACATTAAACCGAACTCTATAATGAGTTTTTGAGACGGCAAACTTAAAGCTTGTGCTTACTTATCGAACCGTTAATGTGGAAAAAGGATGTGTGAAAAAGTAGTACATATTTTGTAATAGATGGCGTTTTTTAGATTGTACACAAATTTACGTTAACTTTCACGCGATCGAACAGGTAGAAAATCTTGCACTAGGCTGTTCCAGTGATATTTTGATTAACCAATACGAGCTGTTAGAAGCGCTGCCTGCAGAATTTGATCTTTATTGCAAGTAATGTAAGCTTCATTTTACTTCGACTGTACAGAGCTTCGATACTCGTAAACGACTAGAAAGATGAAAGCCTAATAATAAAGGTGCATTACACATATTATCTAGATTACCCATATTAGATAGATCAGAGTCTCAAGCATTGCTTGGTTCGCTCTTGTTGAGGTTTATAAATAATGACTAAGATAGTTCGATCCCAGTGAAGAAATAACCCTCTCACAAGTCAGCAAAATATAAACATTATGAAGATACCAACCCTTGCTGAAATCACGCATTAAAGAAGGGTTATTATGGCGTGTATTTAGTCAGTAGGAATATTGTGTACTTGCTATTTAACCTAATGATTAATATGTATACCTATTTCTCGCCGAGGTCAACCGGTGGCATCTAATGTCACAACCCACAAGTTCGCTTTTAGTTTACCAGCGATATTCAATGCCAAGCGAATGAATGTAGCAAGATTCCCTTTCTATATTCCGTATCTGCGTTCATGTAGGTAGGTAGGTAGGTATTCCTTGTAGCTACTTGTAGATATATTAACGCTAGGAAGATTCCACTATGATTTCCGTATCTACACTATGACATCTATGCAATATGGTATGGTATAATTATCTTGTCACGCTGAAATGTATTTTGAGTTAAGCAAATATTTTTGTTTATGAATTTGTTAATGATAATGATTATTATTACATATATTATCATTAACTAATTCATACACTTAGTTACTAAGCTCTTAGATAATGTAAAAATCTTGAAAGAAATGAATTAGGTAGTAAAGCAAATTAATATTAATCATAACATAAAATTACTGTCCATACTCCATACTTATCTTAATTAATTTTATAAAAACTACGGGATTCCCGCGACTTAGTCCGCGAAGATAAAGAATTTTTGAAAATTCCTTGCAATCGAGAAGTTGCTTTCGATTAACGAAACACTATAACGTCAAAGAAAAATGGACTTTATGTTCTGAAATAAGCGTCGGAATTTGCGTAGTCATACTTATATTTCACAATATTGTGTTGCGCAAGTGTGGACGAATTTGAGCTTTAAAACTAGTACGATACGTTTCACTTTACTATAACTCGACTGCTACACTACGATAGTAAGCAAAAAAATTTATACTAAAGGTGGGGTGATTGTTGTGGGACGTTGCCCGTGATTTATATATATATAAAAAACACGTTGACTAATTATGTTACTTTTTGGCCAAAATTAGACTCTGCCGAAGTCGCGAGAAACAGCTAGATATTGATAATGTTATAAACATTGTCGTCACCATGACGTGTATAGATTTAGATCATGATTAAAATGAATCCAATTTCACCTGAGTATCATTTATTATCCTTACTCATCAGGAAGGTCCAATAACAAAGTCACCTTTCAGCATAACATTGATAATCTCATTTCTCATTTCAATGTAAAATATGGGAAAAAAGTGTGTATTACAATAGTTAAAATAAAATAAAAGATTCCGTGTGAATTATATTCAGTTTTGTTTTTTATTTTGGAAAACATACTACAATGTGAAGAAATGAAATGGAATGTGAATAATAATGAAACTGGCTGACGCCCGAAACTTCTTGCGCTTTTGAATCTGTCTTCAACACTTGATTAAATTTGATGATTGATCTCAAAATGAAACCTAAGAAAATTTCTTCATATAAGAATAAACATACCTTAAAAACAATTACATTAAATGTTATAGACCTTTTATTTTTAAAAAGCATTCAAAGGTAAAATAACGTTCTATTCTTACTGTGTCAATGAATTACATACGTAATCCACGCGATCACTGCAGTGTAAAACCCCGCGGGAACGTGTACCGACCTATCTATATGTATAGTATTCTAGCTATATACTTACACAAGCAAGTAAACAAATCGAACCCTTAGAATAAAGGTAACCTATCTTTCGACAGGGTTATGTATTTTATTTTCAGTTAAGTGACTTTAGTTCTTTAAAAATTACGAATACAAACATTAGCACCTATTTGTTATATTATAATAATATATATAAAAATCAATTGCTGTACGTTGGTCTCGCTAAAACTCGAGAACGGCTGCACGAATTTATCTTATCTTGGTCTTGAAATGTTCGTGGAGGTCTCGGGAAGGTTTAAAAAGTGAGAAAAATTCGAATAATTGCGAGAAAACCCCTAAAAACAGCCCTTTTCTTTTTCCATATAAACGTTTTCTAAATAAAATGTGGAGTCAATTTGAACTTTATTGCTATTTAATAAAGTTCATATTAAATTATAATCACTCACTGTTGTCTAAGAAATTTAGGTCCTTCAAAGAGTCAATTTGCAATTTATATTCAGGCAATATTTTATCCCGGTATTTCCACGGAAACTAAAACTACCTACGCGGGTGAAACCGCGGGTCTCAGCTAGTATTATATAAAGTGTGAGCTACCACCAACTTTACTTTCATTGGTAGATACTGGGTATAGGTACCTATTAGGGAGTTTCAGTGTCCCTATTCCACATTCATTATAATCAGGAGATCTATTTTGCATCTTGGTGCATATGAAACTACGTTAGGAACTATATTAATTACCTAAACGATATTTATCTTGATTGGCAACTGAGGTTTCAGATTGTAAAAGTAGGGCTATCTGGGTATCTTTTGGTAATAAATATTCCATGTCAATTTTGCATAATTACATACGCAATTTTCATCCTAAGGTAGCTAAATAATATCGGTTAATAAACAGTAAACAGTAGGTATAGAAAGTAAGCGAAATTGCAAATTGTGGGGTTGTCAAATCTTGTATAGTATCTAACGTAATATGAAAATCATATCCAGCGAAAACCGCAAAACATCTCAATGGTAGCTTTAGGTAAACCGCTGTTAGGTATTATAGGTACCTATCTATACATACAAATAAATAAAATTGGAGTGTCTGTTTGTAATATTGAAATAAACGTTTTTTACTACATGCATATGAATATGTATACGGTACATACACCAAAATAACATTTTTTACAATTTTTGTCTGTCTGTTTGTTCCGGCTAATCTCTGAGATGGCTGGATCGATTTTTACGGGACTTTTATTGGCAGGTAATTATGTAATAAGTAACTTAGTTACTATACTTAGAGTAATTTAGGCTACTTTTATTTTATAAAGTCTTTTATTTTAGAAAAATAAAGTAATGTTGCAATGTCCAAGTAGTCACACGCATGCCACCGCCTGTGCCATCACGTCTCGGGCGCCTCCCACAACTTCTCCCACCAACGAATCAATATCCGGTTTCACTCATTCTTTTTTTTTTTTAGAAAGGAGATACTTTAATGTTTATCCTGTAATTATTTCGGGTCAGTAATCTATTGCTTGATATATGATATTGCGTGATTGAAAGACAAACAAACACACTAACTCAACGCAGACGAAGTCGCGGGCGTCAGCTAGTCTACCATAATCTCAGTACAGATGCGGAAGACACAATATACCTAACTTTTTTTTTAGTTACGACTATTTGAAATAGACATGCCTACCTAATATCTGTCTAATCAAAATTGTGGTTATACCAATGACTAGACTAAAACCACGTCAAAAAAGTGCGAGTAAGATTCCCACACAAAAGATTCCGTACCAAGGTTCAATATAGAATACTATAATAAAGTTGTCACTATAAAGTTCGAGCAAAAAACATTTATCTTTCATAAAGCGTCATCAAAATACTTGTCTGAAATTAATATTCAACTTTTTAAATATTTGTTATTATAGCGGCAATCCTACTAATAATTATCATAAATGTATTTGTTTGTTCACGCGAAAACTAATTAACCGATCGTCATGAAGTTTTCTACACATATTATTCTTGGAGGTATAAGAAGTAACAGAGGATCTGTGTAAAGAAAAATATTTTTACGAAAGATAAAAAAATGGTTTGGTTATTAGTGAAAAGGTGGCCAGTTGCTGATTGTTTTGCCACTTTTATGAATGTTATGTCCTATCATCATCATCATGATCAACCCATCCGGCTCACTACAGAGCACGGGTCTCCTCTCAATATGAGGAGGGTTTGGCCATAGTCCACCACGCTGGCCAATTGCGGATTGGCAAACTTCACATGCCTTTGAGAACATTATGGAGAACTCTCAGGCGTGCAGGTTTCCTCACGATGTTTTCCTTCACCGTTGAAGCAAGTGATATTATAATTTTTTTAAAACGCGCATATCTCCGAAAAGTTGGTGGTAGCCCGGATTCGAACCGCCGACCTCTGATTAGGAGGCCGACGCTCTAACTAACTAGCCCTAACTAGGCTATCACCGCTTGTCATATCTTATAAATTGCAATAAAGTTGTATAAATAAATAAAAAATGGTTTGTTGAAATATAGTTAATCGTATTGATTAATTTCTATTGTATTGATCTCTGATACTTATTTAATGGCTTTATATAAATTGTATATGAATTGAGATAGATAAATTGACGGACAAAAGGAAAGGACATCGAAGTATTAGTGATAGGGTCCCGTTTGCATCCTTTGGGCACGGAACTCTAAAAACCGTTAACCTTGAAACCTGATCCGATGTATTATTCAATCAACGGAATGGACCACGAATGACAAAAGCGGTAGACCGCTTCCAGTCAACAAAATTGGTATTTTATAATGGCGAATTATAAGTCAGGCCGCCGAATTTTTTTATCGAACACCTGATTATTTTATACCCAAGCAACGGGAAAATGAGAAAGCTTCTACGAAACTAACTCGTCGTTTTTACAACCCCAACTAAATGTTCCAAGGATAGTGTCAAATAGAGAACATCAATTATTCTTATCCGTCCTACAGATTGTATACTGACATCGCCATTCAATTTAGGAGCTTAGACAAAAATTTTACTATTTTCAAACTTTTGCTGGAGTAATTATCTGTGGTCTTTGTTGATTGGTTATCTTTTTTTTTTTTGCAACCAATAAACAGTAATATAGGAATTTAAAAATACCAGGCTGAGTTATATTTATACTAGGTAATATGGAAGATATATATGTAGTCGATAAAATAGTATTTTTCAGACGCGCATTGAATACCGCGCTTGGCTGACTCAGTAATTCAAAGTACATTGTAAATTTATAGAAGCGAATAATGCTAACCAATTTTGTTATGAAACGAAGGTTATATTGACTTCTGTTATAGGTTATGAGGCTTGCTTATTTGTCTGTGACATTTAGAGAAAACCTTAGATAAGGTTTTGTTTTTATAAACTTTATTGGACAAAAAAATGTACATAAGGCGAACTTAATCACGGAGAAACAACCGTGGTAGGCGATCTAATAAAATTATATAATAAAATAAATACCAACAAATAATTAATATTTATATATATATATATCAAAAAAAACGAGAGGTGAGTAGGAGGTAAATTTTGAGTTTAATCTCATTTTTTGTTTTTTTTTTTAAAGTTAAAAGATTTTTTATTAGGAACAATAATACAAGAAGCTTGAACACATGAAAACTGATGATCCTGTAGAATCACAAACTTTTTTGCAGTAATCATCGCCCTCCAATAAATAAATACAGTGTTCCACAAAATAACAAAATACATTGGAGGCCATAGGTCACTAAAACAAATCAATTTGAAGTATTATATTAAATCTTTTAAGATCTCCGTTGAGTTGCAAATTGTGACATCATGATTTATTAGGATGCGTATTACGTGTATGATTTCGTGTAAATAGCGATGACATAATATGCAGACTTTATAAATGTAAATACGTTAAGCCGAGAACCAGTGACTTAATTCGCTTAAGTAATTATACAGAAGAGTTTTAAAAATTACCGTTCCTGATAATATATTATCAGGAATCAAAGTTTTAGGGCGTTTGTATAAGTTTGCTCATGGACTATAAAAGCAAAGCAATTTCGTATTATGTTAAGTTAAGATCGGTTTTAGTTAAATAAATCCCGATTGGAGTTGAGTTATCCAATTGGTAACACAAATACAATTAAACGAACCCTGAATGGGAGACCAAAAAACAAGAGTTTGACGTCCAAATCATACAGAATATCATAAGAATAAGTTCATTAATCTTTCAGCAAAAGCATTCTTAAAACATCGCTTATTTCATTCATCAATATTTAACATTGCAAGAGTCGACGAACTTGTGGACGAGATTTTTTCTTAGGTTTACCAGCCCTCTTCCTCGGTCGGAAACAATCAAAAATATATAGAAATGAAAACGGTGCTATTATTATTATATCCCGAGGTCTCACTTATAAAAGTAATTATAACATTAGACCATGTTTAATCTGTTGTCGTTGCTGTTGTAAAACTGCTCGTAACGGGCAAGGTGGAGGGAAGAAGGCCAAGAGGACGTAGCCCCATGCGTTGGTCCGATCAGATCAGCACTGCACTCGGTACATCATTCCACGCCGCTCTACATAATGCCGGAAACAGAACCATCTGGAGAAAAATCGTACGGAAGAAGGTGATCCATGCTAAGGATCGCGACTCTCAGTAATGAGGATGACGATGCAGAGAGAGAGAATCTGTTGGCGATATTTCTCGTAATCCCTTAGACTATTTATTGGTACTGTTTGTCTTTCTTATTGCTGGGAGTATCATTGCGCATATGGTAACATTAAACCAACTAACCTACCTACTGTGTATTGATCTTTGTTAATGTGTGTCAAGGTATAATAAATTAACACTTTTAAGAACGTAGTCTTAAATTTTCAGAGTGCCCAAGACTGTAAAAATGCTATTTACGGACACATATGAAGGTTGTAAAAAATATAAGTTCGGTAATTAATCCAAACTCGAAAATGGTGTATATAAAATTAAATAATAATAATAAAATAATTTTATGATGCTCACAGCTGTTTTAACACTTATTTGCAGCTTACATAGTCCCAGGAATTGCAGAATGTTGGTAACTAACCTGGATACTCAATTTTCTTTTATAAAAAAGTCAAAGTAAGAAAATCACGGGCTCTCGTTCTATAATAATCTGAAAACATTTTTTTGATATAAATAAATAATTAAAATACGGGTTGTAACGGCCAACGTAAACACTACTTTTCTAAAAATTATACCTAACACCTATTAGGTATATTAGATTATATAACTCCTAATTTATCATCAATTTAATAAAAACCCGTTTCTCTTTTCTTATAATATGATACGATAATTTTGGGTCACTATATTAATATGTCAAAGAATTTTAAGTATCTGAATATTTTAGCCAAAGGCTCGTATCTGTTGGCAATATTTAGAAAACTGGTTTTTTAACATAACCGAGTTGCCCCTTCATTTTGAAACCACTTCGAATTCAGTGTTACATGCATGAGATTATATAGTAAATTAGCTTGATTCAGTGACACCTGTTTATTTTAATTAATATTCTAAGAAATTGCGGAACTTTTGACTTCTTGAACTATTCATTTCTGAATCTGAGTTTTCGACTTTACTTAAAACAAAATTAGATTTTTTTAAGTAAAGTATTATCCACCTACCTCAAGTTAGTCAAATCAATCATAATCTTTATTCAAATAATCCTTTAAAAGGCACTTTTGACGCGTCAATAATTTACATAGTAGTGAGTTGATGGTGATAACTATATTCGTAAACCTAAAACTAAAGCTCTCATAGCTTTAGTTTTAAGTTCTGTTATTACCGTCTCATATGCCACTTAAAGTTATTTAAGAGCTATCTTTTCATCTTATTATTTTAAGTAAGGCTAAGGCGTAAGGTTGGTAACGGTAACTTCTTTGCTATAGATGCAGGGCAAAAAACACTATCTTATCAGCAATAAGAAATTAACGTGAAATAATGCGATAAAAATCGTACCGCGTCGTGACTACGAAGACGAGGCTACAAAAACTTTAAGGCACGATCGAAATATCTTCGCAGATTAGCTATAGAGATAAATGTGGGTCGATGATACGTACTAGAGGTGATAGTCTAGTGGTTAGGGCGTCAGTCTCCTAATCAGAGGTCGGCGGTTCGAATCCTTTTACGCACCGCTAACTTTTCGGAGCTATGTGCGTTTTTAAAAATTAGAATATCACTTGCTTCAACGGTGAAGGAAAACATCGTGAGGAAACCTGCACGCCTGAGAGTTCTCCATAATGTTCTCAAAGACGTGTAAAGTCTGCCAATCCGCACATGGCCAGCGTGGTGGACTATGGCCAAACCCTTCTCATATTGAGAGGAGACCCGTGCTCTGTAGTGAGCCGGTAATGGCTTGATCATGATGATGATGATGATGAATACGTACTAACTATGAGTAGGTAGGGATACTGTAGATTATACCTATTTTGTTGTGGACTTTAGAGATAATAGGCAAGTTTGTCTGTGCTGCAATCTTCTATCATCATCATTTGAAGATCACAATGTTGGTTACGGGAATCCACCCTTCCATGTTACAGCATGATAAAGTTGAACCTGAGTTCGATTTTCAGCTTGAGTCTAGTCTGGTGATGGAATAGACCGCGTTCATGTCTAGATGAAATAGGATTTAGTAGTTTTGACCTTTAGTCGTCTATAGTGACTCGTCGTTTAGTGACTCGGAAATATCAACTGACCATTAATTTTATTACATAGCAGTACAATTCCATTGCGAACCTTGAGCTAAAATATTTAGAAGATTCAAAATTCTGTGACATATTAATAAAGTTACCCAGAATTATCATATATATGATATGATCTCAATGTGATTGATAGTTTTGTTTGCTGGGAGCATTCGGCCGTGGCTAGTGACCACCCTACCGACAAAGACGTGTCGCCAAGCTATTTAGCGTTCCGGGAGGACGGCACGTAGAAACTAATTAGGAGCATTATTTTGCCATACCTCTAACAGGTTAGCCCGCTACCATCTTAGACTGCATCTCCACTTACCACCACGTGAGGCAATCTCACGTCAAGGGCTAACTTGTGGTGGAATAAAAAAATACTTACCATGGTGATTTAATGCTTTAGACTTTAAAACTTGTATAACCTAAAGCTTTTCTTGGTCTTAGAAGCTCGCGGGTGGACAACCAATTTCTAACTACCTTTGTATCGTGTATGTCTTGATGAAATTAGATTTACTAGGTTAACCTTAAGTCGTATATGTATGAATCGAAAATATCAACTGACCTCTTAATAGTTTTATCATAATAGTATATATAATATACAAATAAATAATATTTACACATCGGTTAGTTTAAATTTTTAACTTTTTAAATTTCAAGAATACATATATATATAACTTAAAATAAAACTTAGATTAACCTAAAACTAAAAATCTTAAAAAATAAATAGATTTCTAACATCATAACTAAAATATTATTAAAAGGAGTCCCTTTAGGCACGGTTCCGAAGATACGATAAGATTTGAATAGCTAGACTAAACCTCATAATATAATTTCATAGCATTCCATATCCTAAACTATCTATCATGGCGTTTTAATGAAGTAGGAAACCCCAACAGTCTCCGAACACAGACCAAGCGTGACTCACTTCACTTTAAACCTTTGTTACTTTATTTTTTTACATTAACAAATCCACCAATGCATTGAAATATATACCTACCATTCTAAATGATAGTAATAATAATGGATGCCACAGGCCTATGAAAAACAAGCTTTGTCATTCTCAATGTCATTTGAAAATCTTGGAATTCTTCCAAAATAACGTTAGAATGTATACTTCGATGTCACTCCACATTTACAGAAGTATCGTTCACGGCTGCAAATTACAAACAATGCTTGTCTAACATCGGAAAGATTAATCCTCCAACTTTTCCTCTAACAATAGAGATCATACGGACCGTCTCACGTATATAGATAAACTTGAGAAGGTCCCGTCTGTGGCAGCCAGTGGTACCCGAATTATAACATGAAATTCAAAACTCTGTCATCCCACTTAATATTATAAATGTGAATGCAAGATTGTTAGTTACGCTTTCACGTGAAATTACTTAACCGATCATCATGAAACTTTCTATACATATTCTTGGAGGTGTTAGAAGTAACATAGAATACTTTTTGTTTAAAAATATATATAATTATTTTTAAGATAGATAAAAAGATTCATTTCTATTGTATTAATCTCTTATAATTAGTAAGATGTTAACGAGTACTAAAAAAAGATTTATTAAAAATCTTATTTATAAGAAATAGTACACGATTAATTTGTGAAACATTTATTTAAATTCATGAACTTTCGTCTAATTTTACTCAATTATGAATTTGTATGGATGCGCATTCTATTGACTCACAATGAATAATGTAAAAAGGCACATTTATTTCGAAATTAAACAATTTGAGCAGGAAAGCTGTGATAGTCTAGTGGTTAGGGCGTCCGCCTCCTAATCAGAGGTCGGGGGTTCGAATCCGGGTACGCACCTCTAACTTTTCAGTTATGTGCGTTTTAATCAATTAAAATATCACTTGCTTCAACGGTGAAGGAAAACATCGTGAGGAAACCTGCAAGCCTGAGAGTTCATAATATTCTCAAAGGCGTGTGAAGTCTGCCAATCCGCATATGGCCAGCGTGGTGGACTATGGCCAAACCCTTCCATATTGGGAGGAGACCCGTGCTCTGTAGTGAGCCAGCAATGGGTTGATCATGATGATGATGATGAGCAGGGTTCTATATCAGTATTCTATATTATTATATGGGTGATATATTAGATTTAGTCATTGCCCTGGTTCGCTCGTTATTAGTGTATCTCAAAACTAAAATTATTTGTGACTTTATCTATTGCTGATCGTATGAAATAGCAAAATGTTATTATATGAGATTTGTTTTTTATTCATAAGATAGAGTTCGCTAATCAACAACTTAAAGGAATCTATTACTACGTTTAGGTTCAGTAGGTCATCAATAATAATCAGTAATTCAGTTGGCGAAAGACAAATGAGTTTTTTCACTTGGCAAGACTTGGATTTGTTCCAAACGAAATTAGGTGTAGGTACTTATTTATTTTTGCATGGCAACACAGGGAAACATTGTATCTTGATTCTGTGTTTTAACCATTAACTACACTCGCTAATTAAAGTTAATTTTCGACTCCGACAATCGTAACACACTGCAGAGTGTCAAGCCAAGTTCAAGAAAATAGGACTGGTGTACGTCGCTGTGTGTAATATTATACGAATTACATGGAGCTTTTGACACCTTCATAAATCATATTCTTTTTATTATAAACTCACCAAATTTGGTTTAAATTTGGAAACAAGAGGTTCTTAAGGGGTTAGGGGATAAACTTTTACCCTTTTCATAAACATAGGTCAAGCGTTAATATACTTAGATATTTACGACTGACTGACATATAGATGACCTTGTTATTAATTTATTGTAAAAGTGTGACTGTATAATTTAAATACTAGAAATATTTACACAAAAAATAACTTATGATCTATTAAACCTCATCATTGACTAGTTTTCACATGCTGGTCATTACAACTTATTTTTTTTTATTAACTTATCATCCATAAGTGTGACGTTATATTGTAAGGTTTGTTGGTATGCTGGTAAAAAATAGCCAAGTCAAAGTTAACTTGGCGAGACTTAAAGAAATGAACTCGAAGCAGCAAATAATACATAGAGAATAACTTAATTTAGTTTAGAATGTTAAATATGTATGTGGAAGGGCAAAGGAGTAGAGGAAGACCAAAGAAGAAATGGATGGATTATGTAAAATGTAAATTAGGATATTCTCGTACGTATAAAAGGCTGATAGAAGTGAGTGGAAGAAGACGTGTCGTGCCGACCCCACATAATGTGGGCTAATGGCAAGAGAAACAAGAACAACTTAATTTATTTCAGAAATATAGTGTAAAAATAATAAGAACATCGGCTTAAAATAGAATTTCCTGGCAGAATAATATTTTAATTTAAAATAAGATCGCTCTCCTCAGACCTCGGGAAAATTGCTTTTCGATATTATAAAGCAAAGCGCATCGCATTCGCAAACGTACCTACATAATTTTAGCTATTTTATTTTTATCATTTCTGCTACCGCCTTTTCTTTTGACTTGATTTTTGATTAGTTTTTTAATGAGATGGCTCTTTATTTTTTATGATTAACAAAAATTTAACATTTTTGTATTTGCTTAACAAAAAGCTTAAGTAATACTAACTAACAACGATGACAAGTTTTTATTTAAATGGTTTTTTTATTATGAATAACCGGTTCAAGTCTTGTATCTACTCAATCCACATATACTAGCTTATTTTGTGGCAGGAAGCCTGGGCTGACTTTCCGAAGTATCACCCAAATATTGAGATCAAGAGGTCAGGTGGCACTCTCTTTGTTCAAATATTGGTTAAGTTACCAGTATCTGGGTTCCTGGGTTAGAATAATCAATAAGCACGTTTAGCAGGTAGATATTGTATAACATCAGCCGATGTTTTTCGATCAGCCCAGTTTGTCAGCGGGCTTTATTATAAACCTTAATAGGTGTATTTCTGTACTGCTATAACTATAACAGAAAATAATAGAACTAATATAAAGTTGTAAATTAAAAGAGTGGGTTTTTGCTTAATAATGTTATTATGTACGTTTCATATAGTACATTGAACCGTTTTTTTTAAACAGCATAGTGATAAGATCATTTTTTATTGAGTATTATATAATCTTCTTCAAAGTTAATCTATACAAATGATTGTTCTCATGCCTCCGTTGAATATTATTTTTAAATTATCAAGGATGTGAATCGCACGCTATAAGCAATCTAAAAACATGTGGAAAACATCAATAGCGTTATAAAATGTCTACGTAGCGTTATGTAAAGATTCGTGCTAAACCAAAGTACAAACAGTGATGGTGATAATTTGACAGATAAATTAGTTAAAAAAAAAACAAAATGGCTAGACGGAACGTGAGTGTTATGCGGTTAGGGAGGTGCGTGGCTTTCCTCGCTGCAGCAACCTTCTTGCTTCCCTTCACGATCCTGCTGATGGTTGCAGATCAGCAGTACAATCTGACTAACAACTCCAAACGGGTCTTCTATCAAGAGGTAAGCAAGTATTTTATTTAAAAGATACAATAAATAACAATTATCTAATGGTGCCAATTATGTCGTTCACAAATCTCAATCTTTGGTCAACAAGTGACAAACAAAAGTGTGTCTTTCATACCATGTGGTCATATAAATTGTACCCAGTTGGTACACCTAGAAGCTATCAAATGAAAAATTCTATTGAATCAAAAAAAAATGACAAATCTAAAAGAAGTTCATCGCAATGATAAGGATAGACTATCGCAGGAGACAGGGCTTCATACTTATGAAATGTAAATTATGCTTTTGATAAACAAAGAATACTAATAATTTTTGATTTTTACACCTGTCAATTCAATTTACTTTAAAGATTTGTGTATGACCAAATTAGCACCATTTATGACTGTAATTTTTAAGCCTTGTACAGATTTTTGATAACACAAAATGTTGTGTTCGATGATACACTTAAAACATCGTGTACTCTCAGTGCCCTCAGTTGTTTTTACTCTCAATGCACGCAGTCCTTATGCTATGGTCGCAACTTGAGCGGTCATTCAACCTAGTCTACGCTCACACCAGAAAACCGTACATTAACCGTATATAGTAATTTTCGTTGTTCGATATAATTCCCTAACATGAAATGGTTGAAACGCACTATTTAACTAAATTGTTATCATTAATTTTGTTCTAAAAATGTGAAGCCAAGCGAACAACTAAATTGTATTCAAGCTATGGTAGTACACACAAACTTACTAGGAAAACTAAAATGTCAGTGCATATATGTATATATAGAAAACAGCATTGCAGATTCTTTCATTATCTATTCATTATTATATACAATTTTTACTAAATACGTTAGAATCCGAATATCTTTTTATTTATAATATAAAATAAAGTTTATTAACGCCGGAATCAATATTCGATATAAGATCGAGATATCGAAATAAAACAAGCATGTTTTCGTGTCGTGTCGTCTTAGAACAATCAAAACTGGATAAAACTCACTCAATCTGGATTTCTTCTTTTGCAGAGCGACTTCTATAAAATTAATGGAACATATTTAACGCCCACATTTTTACGGACACAGGTAAAAAACATCGAATATTTATTGACACAGGGTTGAGGCTAAGCTACACTCACAAACACCCGAAATATTTCTGCCATTTATAATTTAAAGTTCAAAACCTAAAATATTCATATTTACCTACCTTTCCTTATTCTAACTATCTTGAGTTGATCTTAATTGCCGAGGACTAGGTAAAAAAAGGACTCGTACCGTTACTTATTTTTTGCTTTGAATCCTGGAAAGTATCAAAACTTGCGGCACAGTATTAAGTGGCACTTATGGGCACTTAAGTGTTTAAAGATTTAACACATTTCAAATAATAATTAATCATCGCCACAATAGTTCTTACATATTAATTTTTTCTAACGTGAACAAGAGTTAGCCGAAGCAGAAAAGTTGCTTCAAGTAGTAGTATAATTTGATACATAATTGTTTGATTATGATCGCTCTCTACTGCGGTTCCACTAAATATTAGGCTGGTAAATGAATGAATGGAAATACGAGTACGGTAACAATAACTAAACCAAAGAATACCGTACCTACTCGAGTTCACAATTTTCTACCCTACATTTAAATAACTTGATACTAGACCTGTTAAAATCTTGAAGCTGATAGCAGAGCATCTTCGCAAATACTCACACTTCAGCTGTGATATTATGTTGAAAGAATAAGGAGCTATACAAAACTATTCTAGGTAAAAAAATAGTAGATACTAGAAGATAATAAATAATACCTTTACGGAAGTTATTGATCGGAAGGACGTCAAAAAAGACATCGGAATAATATGTTGCCACAAAGATAGTACCCCTAAATTCAGTGAAAAGATTAATATATACAGATAAAAAACGTTCCTTAAAATCCTTGTAACACATCATTATTGATGATCTTTGAATCTGATCATATATTTTAAAAAACTACGAAATTAATTTCTACGTACATGTAGAAGTGTCATTATAAAATTAAACATTCTGACGATGACAACGGCCGTATTCGTGATTTATTACAGAAGTAAAATCTAAAGCTCACTTCTTTTATTTCTCTTTAGTTTTGTCTCTCATCCCTCTTGTAACGACATGACCTAATTTTAAATGACACTTTTATTTCAAGTTTTCTCGTTCTCTCACTTTGAAAATACAAAATTTAAATTAAACTTAAAAATTTAATTGTAATTTTACAACTTTTCGTAATATTTACACGCAATGAAAAGACATCTCAAGATTGTTTGCTCTTTGTATTTTTTATTTTAATAAACATAGTAAGCAAAGGTCTTTTTTTTATGAAGTGAAGTAGTGAAGCCTCAGCCTAACTCCAACATTGCACACGCTTTTGAACAAAGGTCTAAAGACGACTCAGCACGAATCACTTGCCTTTATCCCGCTAAATAGGAACCTTTTTACACTTACACTGAAAGTGTGACACTAATATGCATTGAAGCTATACTAAACAGGTGTTGGGTTTTTGGTTAAGACTCCGGACCTTCCTTTGGAATGGATAGAATTATATCTCGCGCACTTCTAACTTCTCCTAGTTACGTGCGTTCTTAATTTAAATTAAATATCACTTGCTTCAATGGTGAAGGAATACATCGCGAGGAAACCTGCATGCCCGAGAGTTCTCCATAATGCTTTTAAAAACGTAGTCTGCAAATCCAAATTTGGGCAGTTGGACAGTGTTGTGAACTACGGCCTCAAACCATCTCATACTGGGTTAAAGGTCAGCATTCTGTAGTGGTTCGGTAACGGGTTTGATAATGATGATACGGAAAAACAGAATGTCTTTTGGTTTGAATCACTATTGGTATGAGTAGAACCTTTTAGTAAAATGATCATAATAAAGACCAGAAATAATCAGATTGCTATTCATCATTGGAATCTGAATAAAACTTAATAAGATATCATCTAATAAAAGCATACTGTATTTTTAAAGTCTGAGGTGGAGCTTTGATAGCCTAGTGGTTAGAAAATCCGCCTCCTAATCAATGGTAGGTGTTTCGAACCCGGGCACGCACCCAACTCTTCTGAGTTATGTGCATTTTTAAGCAATTAAAACAACTTGCCTCAGCGGTGAAGGATAACATCGTGAGGTATCCTGCACGCCTGAGAGTTATCCATAATGTTCTCGAAGACGTGTGAAGTCTGCCAATCTGCACATGGCCAGTGTGGTGGACTATGGCCAAACCCTTCTCATATTGAGAGGAGACCCGTGCTCTGTAGTGAGTCGGCAATGGGTTGATCATAATGTATGTAAAATAAATTATAAAATAAGATTATGCCACCATCTGATTTGAAATAGAAGGGAGAGGAAGACAGAAAGTTTTGAAATAGAAGGGAGAGGAAGAAAGAAAGTGAGCGAAGCTGTGTGAAGAGGTTAGTAAGTTCTCAACGCCTGAGCAGGTTTGGTTATACGGCATCGGATATTGACGGCAAACCGCATTATTGAGTTTTCTTTTGTTGATAAATAACCAGTATATATATATATATATATATATATATAAAATATATATTTATACGAAACAATTGAAACTTAAAATAAATCTTATATAGAACCTATAACTAAAAATCTTAAAAAAATATAATTTTAAAATTATTGTTGAGTTAAATTTTATTTTTTATGAATGTGAATGCCTTCGGGAGTCGTGTTTTTTTCATTTCTTTTTCAAATCGTATAGCAATATTAAGAATAGGGAATGGCTGTGTGGTAATTTTTGTAACAGTCATTCATTTCCCTGACACAAATAACTTTAACAGTCGCCTCGCAGTAATTTCGTTTCGTTTACAGTTAAACAATAACTGGTCGCAGACTGCAGTGGGCTTTTCCGAGAAAATAATTATATTACGCGGGATAAAGGCAAATACACAATGCGAATACACCGCTCCGGGGGAAATTGGTTGCAGAATAGAAAATTAAAAATACATGTAGGCACCAGTGTTTGTGCTTTGGAATAATTTATTAACCACCTACCCTTAAAAAGGTTCAGCTGAGCTGGGTACGCCCATTATACCTACCTGCCGTAGTGCTTCTTATTAAGGTGCAAATTGTTTTTAAAACCCACTAAAATGTTATAGCCCCAGGAAGTATAGACCTCTACAAAACATATGTACTCTTAGTACTTATTAAATTTTCGCTTACAATTGTATAGGCCTTTTCGAGTATCGAAATATTGTAAAGTCAGATTAAATTGAAACTTGCCCGAGTTGTTTTAAATCTCAAATTAGTCTATACTTTTATAGCAAGCGATTTGCAGATGGTTTGTAAAATGATCAGTAATAGAGAATATGGCATTACAATTTACTATCATGTAACGTTTAAGAATCGATTCTAGCATACTGTTTTTTTTTTTTTTTTAATACTAGTTAACGGCTATCTCACCTGATGGTCAGTGACGATGCAGTCTAAGATGGTAGTAGGCTAACTAGTTAGGTGTATGCTAAACACATACTCCCAATTGGTTTTTGTTTTCTACGCGAGATCGTGCCGGAACGCTTAATTGCTAGGCGTCTCGTCTTTGTCGGTTGGGTGGTAACCAGCCACTGCCGAAGCCTTCCACCAGACCAGACTCCAGCCGGGAAGCGAACCCAGGATGTCCTTTTTTTATAGACTACAAGTTAGCCCTTGACGGCTATCTCACCTGGTGATAAGTGATGATGCAGTCTAGGATGGTAGCGGGCTAACCTGTAACGGAGTATGGTAATCCCACGCTCCTAATTGGTATCTACGCGACATCGTGCCGGAACGCTAAAATCGCTTAGTTACACGTCTTTGTCGGTTTGGTGGTAACTAGCCACTGCCAAAGCCTCCCATCAGACCAGACTCTAGCAGGACGTCCTTTATAATGCGACAGCTTCGGAGGTCGTCAAGTTCTCTAGTTCCTCCGAATCACATTATGTCTTAATCGTAAAAGCTCCGCTGTTAGTTCAACAAGATACACGAATATAAACTGCGAGTGTACATCACCGATCCTTTGAATTAGGCGATGCCGCCTACCTGAACCTGGTACTGTTTTTGAGCAAACTAGGTGGACAGACGAGGTCAAACAAAAAAAAAGTCAATGGAGTTTGGATATCCCTTTAAAAGGGATCACGTCCAACAGTGAAGGCCCTTGAAATTTTTAGCCCTTATAAATTTGACATTGTATTTAGTTATATTTTATTCTTTAGTTATATTTAATTTTATATAAAAAGTAAATTCTTTCTTATTTAAATTAAAACTGTTCTGGATTAAATTTTAAGAATGTTTGACTGAAGTATTTAGAATTCTTATATACTATCAAATTAGTTTAATGTTTCGGAGTCACACATAGGTTAAGACCAAAATATGTTCCACATTCCAGAAAATAAAGTTATTCTATTTTATTATGTTCTTGAATGATGATCATTGAGTACACTGCTGCAGAAGACCATGATTATAGGACACCTTAGTGTAGTGCGCGAGGAAACTTGCATGTCTGAGAGTTCTCCATAGTGTTCTCAAAGGCGTGTGAAGTCTACCAATACGGACATGGCCAGCGTAGTGGACTATGGCCAAACCCTTCTCATATTGAGAGTTGACTCGTGCTCTGTAGTGAGCCGGCAATGGGTTGATCACGTCGGTCTAACCGTGCGCAATTTACAGGATGCCTTTGGACTCTGGTATAATGATAGCTCTAGTTTTGTCATGTAATGTATTTAGCAGATACATAATATCATTTCAAAAGCGTGAATGGAGTTAAAGCTAATCTGTCATAGTAGGTATGTTTTTTAACATCACAAATCGCCACAAATTTCTCACGAATTTATTCCTACGTTCCCGAAGTTTCCTGTGGTATGCACGGCTTTTATGCACGTATGTGTACGCCACTGATATTTGTGATAAATTGCAATGTTTTGTTATTACGTAACACACACCTATTACTTAATTTTCTTGTTTTCACTCGTGTGTTTGGTCATCAAACCAGTTTGGACGAGGCAGGTATGTTGATTACCTTTGTATTAGGCGACGATGTGTCGAAGTTATTGTACATGCTACTCACTCGACCATGATGTTTACGACGACCTCCCTGTCACAGTGTTGAGCGATTATACGTGGGAGGTCCCGGCTTCGATCACCAGCAGATCGGCACCGGCTCAATTATTTGTAATTTCTGAATTACTCCGGTTATTTTGATGGGAGACCTCAGCTTTGGCTAGTTATCACTCTATAATATAATATTTAAAGAATATATATATAATAGCAGGTTTTATTTATTTATAACAACTGAAACTTAAAATAAACCTTAAATTGAACCAATAACTAAAAATCTAAAAAAATATATAATATAATTATTAAAAGGAGTCCCATTAGGCAAGGTTTCGAAGATACTGGCAGCGTTCTCCCTTTGCTTAGCTAATTTAATTTAATTTAAAGTATATTTAAATATTAAAGTAACTATTCCGACATTTTATATTACTATTCCGGTGAAGCATTAACAAACTGACATTTTCACCATCTTACTAACTGTGAAAAAACTAAACATTTGTTAACATTGGAGTTTTTAACTAGCTTTGTGAATAATTACCAGAGTTTTTTCTTAACAGTGAAATTTAAAAGAAAGATATTTATATTCATGGCGTGACGTTAGGCCAACGTTTAACCACGGTAATATTATATACAGTATTCCAACTTCATACAAACGGCCGAAACGCGGGCTATGCCTACGCACCTCGATCTCGGGGTGCATTCGGCATGCAGACAATCGCGACTGTGCCGCAGTGACGAACGGACGGTGTTTTGTTTTTTTAAACAATAGTCGCGCGATTTTTTTCACTTAAAATTACTTCAAGTATATGTTTAATAAAAGTATATGTAAAAGTAAATGTAAAGTATATGTTTAATATGACGAGTGGGATATATTGTGCACTTTTTCGTTGCATTAATAATAGTTGTTTATTGTACTGTTTGTATGAATAATACCAGGAAAAATAAATTTGACCGTCTATCTGTCACTAGATAGTTGAAATTTGAACACAAAGTAGGCAAATGTAATTAAAATGCCGGAGGCGGGTAGCCCTATCGCGTGTTTATGTGCCGAGCGGCTGTTGGTATTTATTTCAAAGAAAAGCCCGAGTTACAATACTGTACACATATTATCACCGTGATTTAACGGTAAGTGTGAAACGAAAGGAATAGCCGGAAACCTACACAAAAGTGTGGGAGCATACGCACGACAAGGGTACCTATTGTGCATTTTGTTATAAATCCTAAGTGGACTCACAACAAACTAAAGGCCTCTGTGCAAGGACCACATGTTAATAAACCAAAATGAGGTTCGTAGTTTTTTATCTCCACTACAAGTAAGCCCTTGAAGGCTATTTCACCCGGTGATAAGTGATGATTCAGTCTAAGATGGTAGCGGGCTAAGCTGTTAGGGGTGTGATAAGCCCACTCCTGATTGTTTTCTACACGACATCGTGCCTGAACGCCAAATTGCACGTCTTTGTCCGTAGGGTGGTAACTACCCACCGCCGAAGCCTCCCACCATACCAGACTCGAGCCGGGCATTGAACCTAGGACCTCTAACTTTATAATGTGACAGGCACGCGCTGGGCCACGGAGGTCGTCAAAATAGAAAAATATCTTCTTATTTAAGACTCAACAAAAGGATTTGACTTTTTCTATCTGAAGCGAAGAAATTGGTGTTTTTCATTCCATTCCAGACTGAACATTAAGCTATTAACACTCATTTGTGATAATTGTCCGTTAAGCCCGCTGTGATAGCCTAGTGGTTAGGACGTCCGCCTCCTAATCAAAGGTCGGGGGTTAGAATCCGGGCACGCACCTATTACTTTTTTTAAGTGAAATACTAAAAGTGCATTATTAGCAGCGTCTGCAATCTTATAGATTCGTACCTCATATATAAGTCAAAAATGAAAAACTATTATAAAACCTTTTCCACTAGGCTGATACAGTCAGTCTACCTGTTTAGGTTCATATGTGCTCCAATATCGCTATGTTACAGCTCATAAAGCGTTCGACGCCATTAGTTAAACTCCAAGCTTAGCACGAGGCAAAAAGCACCACTAAAGCAAGAGTTAAGTATTAGGAGGTAAAAAAGCATAAAAAAAGCATAAGTTGTAAATTATCGCACGTACATTACATTATTTTAGATAACATGTTAAAAAATATTAATTGTATTGAATAAAAATTTGTTTAATTACCACTATTGTTTTTTTTAAACATAGTATTACTTGCGTGGCTATAGGCCGATGGAAATTGATGACTCACTATTTTCTTCAATGATGTTCAAGATTTCGAATGTGTTATAATTTTGAACTTGTTTATTTACGTACCTTGTGCAGAAAAGACAAAACTGGTTACAGTAGTAGTAAATATTGTGCATCGGTTTAGTTGGCATTTCCTGAGAACTATTCGGAATTTATTGGTTTATAGATAAAGTTTAAATATATTTTTTTTTGTTACGTAGTAACGGGATACGATTGTTTACGACGATTGGCGATTTACAATAATATTTATTCTGAAGTACGTCACCAGTAGTTTCTTGACAACTTCCCATCGGTAGAATATGGCTTTTAACACGTGGACATCAGTCGTGGTAGACATCATGATCAACCCATTATCGACTCACTAACGAGCACGGATCTCCTCTCAATATGAGAAGGGCTTGGCCATAGTCCACCACACTGGCCATGTGCGGATTGGCAGACTTACCTTCCTTTGAGAACATTACGGAGAACTCTCCGGCATGCAGGTTTTCTCACGACGTTTTTCTTCACTGTTGAAGCAAGTGATATTTTAATTCTTTAATAACGCACATAACTCCGAAAAGTTAGAGGTCCGTGCCCGGGTTCGAACCTCCGACCTCTGATTAGGAGGCGGACGTCCTAACAACTAGGCTATCACAGCTTATCACAGCAGCAACCGTGGTAGTAAAAAAAATAATTATTAAGTAGGCTTATATATATTATTTTTAAATTTTGATTAAGATTTACTGAATTATTTTTTCGATGTTTTAATTTTTAAAACATTGTCGCAGATGTCTAGAAGCCCTAATAAATGTTACACACTTAGGTATAATTATTTAAAAAGGCATTTTAAGTGCCCAGGCGAACATTCAATTTAAAAGCGTCTTAGATGAATAAGGTTTTTGCGAACTTATAAAGTACCTACCTACTTATGAATACTTTTTTCCCTATTACGTCTTTGCATCAATCAGCTCCGAAAGCTTTTTGTCGATATTTTCATTAGCAGCGACCTGACTGAGGCTGCTGTTCGGAGATTGAGCTTTTTAAGTGACCGGGAAAAAATTGCAGAATTGTAAAAAAGCCAGCTTAGTTAGAATTGGAACTCGTGTACGAAGGGTTCCGCACAACGGTGGAATATGAAACATACTAAACTTATACATACTACTGGAATTAAAAATATGGCTACTAAAAACACCTAAATATACTTACTTTTTAAATTATTAATATTTTAACTATTATTTTATTTTATATCGGCAATAAAAATAAATAATCAATAAACATTGCAACTTACATCATAATCATCATCATTTCAACCGATGGATGTCCACTGCTGGACATAGGTCTTTTGTAGGGAGTTCCAATGGACACGGTCTTGGGCCGCTTGTATCCAGCGGCTCCCTGCGACTCGTTTGATGTCGTCTATCCACTTTGGTGGTCAACCAACGCTACGTTTACCGGGGTCGCCATTCGAGCACCTTGGGACCCCGTCCATCGGTTCTCCGAGCTATGTGCCCCGCCCATTGCCTCTTCAACTTCACAACTCGCTGAGCTATGTCGGCAACTTACATAATTTTTATAAATTTATAGACTGTATTGATTGTAATTATCGTGGAGCATTTTGAGCTTTCCAAATCTTTTCGGTTCGTATTAGAAACGAGGAAGCAAAGGGTTTCGTGCGTGTCGATGGGATATTCCCCACGTAAGATAATCATGATGCACGGTCTGATGATAAGAAGAAAAGAGGGATTTAGAAGAAGGATTAAGTACATACTTAAGAAGTATTTCAGCTTGACATGTGTCAAGATATGCTGGGCGTTGTTCTGTTACTCCTTTCTATGTGTATTATGAAAACTGAGACATCAGCTGCTGGAAAACACAGCAAATGTGATAACTCAAGTAAGACCGTTTAAGACAGACAGATTTTTTTTTTCTTGCTGGGAAATGCTTTTACGCATCCCCTCCGGAGGCGACACAGGCAAGACTGCGCCGCTTCCGACGGGGT
This sequence comes from Lasiommata megera, assembly GCA_928268935.1. Taxonomy (NCBI): domain Eukaryota; kingdom Metazoa; phylum Arthropoda; class Insecta; order Lepidoptera; family Nymphalidae; genus Lasiommata; species Lasiommata megera. The sequence goes on from OV743326.1 coordinate 11,849,838, forward strand.
ATGTGGGACTCCCCGGCGGCCAAGGCTGGCGACCAGAATACCCACTAAAACCCAGCGACGCTCCTTCGCGTCGCCTGGTGGCTGGGTCACGGGAACACTGATGCACTCGACCGCGGCCAAGCCAGCGGCGTCCGCCGAGGCAGGCCCTCCATGGTGGGCCTATATTGACCCCCGAACTCCGTCCGAGGCGCGCCAGGACCATTGGACGCGCCTCACGACCCGAGGATTAGGCTCGACGGGTGAGGATGCCTCTCATCCATCACCCGGAGCTCCTCGTCAGGGGGGCAGGCGGCGATCGTGCACCCGTCGCCAAGACAGACAGATGGACTAACGAACCGACGGACAGCGAAGGCTTAGTAATTGTCCAATTATCACCCATCGGGTAACGAACCCTAAAAGTAAACTTTTTTGTAGATTTCTTTTATTATTTATGCATATCATGTGTTATTTATAGTGACTTTAATGAGGTAGAATCTACGTCCAACTGTGGATATGTAATTCTTTTATTTGTTCGTTGATTTCTCTGACAGGTGAGGATCGATTTTGAAGTGTATTGATATTTAAAAGAGTAATAACTCTAGAGGTGGGTAGTTTATTACTTATCTACTGTGAGTATGATTTGTTACTTTTCAGTGTTTGTTAAGAGTTTTTAAGTTTTTTAGGACTTCACAAGCAGAGTGTTTCAAAATATAACAGAAGGGATTGCTTCCTCCTGTGACATGTGCCCTGGTTTGGATCATTAACAATTTGACTATGTTGTTGATGTGTTTTTAAATCCGTAACGCTCCGTGGTGCAAGTTTGAGGTCCTGGGTTCGATTCCCAGCTCTAGTCTGGTCTGGCAAAGACTTGTCGCCAAGCGATTTAGCTTACCGGCACGATGTCGCGTAGAAACTAATTAGCATTATGGATTTACTATGGGTATGATCTGTAACAGGTTACCCCGCTACCTTCTTAGACCGCATCATCACTTACCATCAGGTGAGATTAGTATATAAAAAGTAACAGTGTTGTTTTTTATTTATTCATATCAAACTAGACAAAAAAACTTCATCAAACCTGAACCAAATTAAATTTAATGACATTGATATTTTTCGTTCCATTGGAGTTATCGCATTGGTAGGGTTGTCATTTTCCAATTCATTGGACGCAAACACGACAAAAAGTTTGAAATTAATTCAAAAGTACAATTGTATACAATTTTATAACAAATTACCAAATGAAATTTCTGGGATGCCTCTCAATAAGTTCAAGGTTTATATAAAACGTAAACTTATGGAAAATTCCTAGTATAGTACAAGGTGTCTCAAAAGAAAGTTCACATTTAAATCTTTTTTTAAAAGAAAAGTCTTAGCTTTATTGAAAAAATGTTTATTTTATATTGAAGTACACTGTTTGGGAATTTATTTTTTAAAAATAACATCGTCCAAATGTAAACCGTTGCGCTCTCGGCATTCATTTAGTCGGGCACTAAAATTGCCTATGACAGCTCGGCAGGTAGTCTCCGTGATGGCTGCCATTTCATGACGGATATTTTCTTTTAATTGTGCCAGGGAAGTCGGTTTATTAGCGTAAACTTTTGATTTGACATAACCCCACAGGAAAAAATCCATAGGCGTTAAATCGGGACTCCGTGGAGGGCAATTTATGTCACCTCGCCTGGAGATTAATTTGTTCGGAAAAATTTCTCGAACTCGAGGCAGAGATCTGTTGGACGTGTGTGAAGTTGCTCCATCCTGCTGGGACCATGTTCTTTGGTTGTAACCAGGAAAGTTTTGCAGTTGGGGTACGAAAAACTCGTCTAACATCTCCACATAACGCTCTAAATTCACTGTGAGTGTGCGTCCCCTTCCATCTTCAAAAAAGTAAGGGCCGATAATTCCTCGCGCCGACATCGCTGCCCATACGGTGACTTTGGGTGAATGTAGCGGTTTCTGATGTTTTTGTTTTGGGTTGGTTGCACTCCAGTAACGACAATTTTGCTTGTTTACATGCCCATTCAGATGAAAATGGGCTTCATCGGAAAACAAGATGTTGGTGAACGTTGGAAAGCGCTCAATCATCTGATTTACAAAGGCAAGCCTCTGACCAGCATCTTGAGGCTTCAGTTCTTGCACTAACTGAATTTTGTACGGGTGCAGCTTTAAATCTTTGTGTAAAATGCGGCATAATGAAGATCTGTGCACATTTAAAGCAACAGCACGCTTCCGAATCGAGAGGTTTGGATCATCTCGAATAGACTGAGTAACACTGTCCACGTTTTCGGCTGTTCTTGATGTTCTTGGTCGCCCAGATTTTGGTTTCTCCAGAGTTGACCCAGTCTCTTCAAACTTCTCAACCCATTTTGCAATGAGACGAGTGCTAGGCGCATCATTTAAGTGACGAATATGTCGAATACTGCAGAATTTTCTACGCGCTACAGTCGCCGAATTACCGTTTATGTAAAACTCACGTACGCACAACGCACGGACCGCACCAGAGAAACGCTCCATAGCGCCTAAATTCCCAAGAGCCAGACTACCGACTGACATACCCCCCGCGCCCCTCAGAATAGTTGCTTTCGCGTAATAAGATAAGCAAATGTGAACTTACTTTTGAGACACCTTGTATAAAGGATTATGTGAATGATAAACAAGCATCATTGTATCTGTAGCAATGTTTCATATTGCTCTAATAAGATAGTTCTTAATATAATCTTAAGTGGCACGTGAGATGGTGATAACAAAAATAATATTAACCTGGCTGAGTTTGTTGTGGGCTTCTTCTTAGACCAGGGCGCGTTTGGAATCCTCATGACTTTAGTTTTAAGTTTACCACTGTAGTTATTACCATAAAAACACTTATATGTAAATTATTGACGTTTCAAAAGTGCCTTTTAAAGGACGATTTGCATAAGGATTATTTGAATTTGAATATGCTTAATATATAACGCTAGAATATACTGTGTGCTAAAGCTTAGAATCGTGCTAAAGCGCCATCAAAAATACTATTCCAGTCTTCAAAGCATAAAATTCATTGTCAAGCTGTTTTAACTAAATAGGGTTGACTCTCGCTATAAAGCTTGTTGACAATGTTTAAAAATTTAAACGAAAAATGTACCCATTACTCTATATCATCATCATCATCATCATGATTAACCCATTCCCGGCTCACTACAGAGCACGGGTCTCCTCTCAATATGAGAAAGGTTTGGCCATAGTCCACCACGCTGACCATGTGCGGATTGGCAGACTTCACACGCCTTTGATAACATCATGAAGAACTCTCAGGCGTGCAGGTTTCCTCACGATGTTTTCCTTCACCATTGAAGCAAGTGATATTTTAATCGCTTAAAAACGCACATAACTACAAAAAGTTATAGGTGCGTGCCCGGGTTCGTACCCCCGACTTCTGATTAGGAGGCTGACGTCCTAACCTCTAGGCTATCACAGCTACTTACTCTATATAGTTACTCTTATAATAGAAAACAAAGTTTCAAATTAAATGAATTTAATCCTACAAGTTTGGTGTTATAACTCTTGAGCCCGCTGCAAATTCCCGTGCGCGTTTCTCGCGGCGCTATTCGTTCCGCATGCGAATCTGTACGCCATGTTATTATATTATTTGCCACAAAAACCGGATAAATAATAATTTCTGCACTATCTAAGCTAATGGTCTGTGAAACGTGCTACACTAATTACGTTAATTGTCACATAAATTTTTATTATATTATAGTTTTATTAAAAAATGTAAGTAAATGTGGTCTTGTCTAGTTCTCAGTACAATCATCGTTCTGCTATTACATGAGTATCTGCTATTTCCGATATAAATTGTGATTGTATGTCAGCTACACATCACAAGTTACTATATAATCAATAAAACCAATCAAATACCTATTATACAATGAAAATAGTCACAATTTTTAAAAATATAATTATATATATATATATTTTTATCATTAATATATATTATTTAAATCCGAAATCCTACTTTAGCCCCCCGAAATCCTACTTTACGTCCGAGCTGAACACCTAGCCACGTGGGGGGCGGACACGCGTATATTTGAAACTTACGCGGCTAACAAAGTAGGTGACCCATTAACATGGAGAATTGTAACAATAGAAAACGTATAGAGTCGCTTCCCGGGGGTGATCGCCGGGACATCTGGAGCTGACGCTGGACGTTCCAGCATGCAAACCGTCAGTGACTCCTTGCTGAGCAGGCGGGCGGGAGTCGGGGAACTCGAAAATAGTACAGCCGACCAATGGGGTAGGGAGGGGGCGGATGATGTTTTGCAGAATAGGGCGTCGCCCACAAATTCTGTCGGCTCATCTGCATCGACCACAAATAAGATAAGCGATGATAGAAGAAGAAAGTGGTCAACAGAAGAACTCTTGGAATTAATGTATTGTTACTTCAAATCAAGATCAGAAGGACCCGGATATATAGGCAGATTGCAACAACTTTTTACAGAAAGAAATCCTAATAACCCTAAAATTCATAAATTTAATGGAAATACTTTATCTAATCAGGCACGTCGAATATTAAAACAGAATGTAATATCGTTAGAACTTTTAGACAGAATACAAAAACAAGCAGAAGGCCTGAAATCAGTAAATAACTCTGAACCAATTTCAAACGTGGAACCAATAGAGACATCTAACAGAAATGACAATCACCTCACACAATATACACCAGAACCTTTACAAAATATAGAACAAATGACGCATAACATTGAAGTTAATGAGGATCAAAATCCGTTAATATTGCAGTTTCTCCAAATATTATCCGAAACGAAGGAAACACCGATTGAGAACCGTTTGCATTTACCTAAAGCTAAAATAAATAAACAGTTCATAGAAAACCTAAACACGTTAAATAAATATTTACCTAACTTATTAATCATCAACAACAGCATACGCGAAGTAAATGATATAATTTATGCAACAGCAAAAACGCTTATAGTAAATAATAAACAAATGCCTTACTCACCTAAAAATACTTTAAAGCCAAAACAAGATCCACCATGGAAAAAAAGAATACAAAATAAAATTGAAAAATTAAGAAGAGAATTAGGACAATTGATAGAAATACAAAGAGGAATTAGCACACGTAGGATGTTAAAAATTAAGGATAAACTATATACAAAGCATAATATTCAAAATGAAAGTGACCATAATAATACAGCTGAGATTATTAGGCAAAAAATTAAAGCACTAGCAGGTAGAATTAAACGTTACGTAGATATGAACACCAAAAAAGAACAAAACAAATTTTTCAAAGTGAATGAGCATAAATTCTATAGAAGCTTAGGAAATAGCGTAGCTAAAGATATTAAGGTACCAACTAAAGAAGGTGTAGAAGAGTTTTGGACTTCAATTTTGTCAAAACCCATATATTACAATAATGAAGCCAAGTGGATTAAAGAAATAGAAATATCATCAAATGAGGTTCAAACCACTGACATTCAAGAGATAAAAGAAGAACAAGTTAAAAGAGCTACTTTGAAATTACTGAACTGGAAAACGCCCGGCATAGATAAAATACAAAATTATTACTTAAAATATCTCACCAATACTCACAAGTACTTGGCTTCATTGTTTACTAATATAGTTTCAGGTGAAGAGGTGTTAGAACAATGGTTTACTACAGGTCAAGTCGTATTAATACCGAAAAATGAAAATACTCAAGATCCTAAAAATTGGAGACCAATAGCATGCTTACCAACTATATATAAATTACTAACTTCTGTCTTAGCCGATATAATGTATAGCCATTGCCAAGAAAACAATATAATTGCAGTAGAACAAAGAGGTTGCCGACGCGGTGCTAGAGGGTGTAAGGATCATCTTATGACTAATAAAGCAATTTTGGAGGATGCGCATCAATCTCAGAAGAATTTAAGTATGGCATGGATAGACTATCAAAAAGCCTTTGATAGTGTATCGCACGAATGGATCCTTAAAATACTTGACATCTATAAATGTCCACCAATGATTAAAAAATTTCTACAGGTAACAATGCCCTTATGGAGAGTCATAATGACGGCCCGTGGCTCCCAGGATTCAATTACTACTGAACCAATTTATATTAGGCGAGGAATATTCCAGGGTGATTCCCTATCGCCATTATTGTTCTGTTTAGCCATCAATCCACTTTCATTCATATTAAATAAGTACGAAATGAAAGGATATAAACTTAAAGATAGCTTTTGGATCAATCATCTGTTATACATGGATGATCTTAAGGTTTATGCAAATAGTAAAAGTAATTTAAAAGTGTTATTAGATAGCGTTGAAATATTTACTAGTGACATAGGAATGAGGTTTGGGTTAAATAAATGTAATACAGTCAATATAAATGCAGGATATAGAAGCAGCATAATAGGAGAAGGACATATTTTATTAAGTGGGGAAACATTTAAGCCACTAGCCATGGGAGATACATATAAATATTTAGGAATACTTGAATCGGGGAAAATAGATCACAATAATATTAGAGACCAAATAACTAAAGAATATTTCAAAAGAGTAAAAAAACTACTAAACTCACATCTTAACTCACGATGTCTATTAAAAGGTATAAATACATATGCTATTCCCGTATTACTTTATTCTTTTGGTATAATAAATTATAAGAACAGTGACCTCAAGAAAATAGATGTAAAAACAAGGAAATTGCTTGCAATAAAAAAGGTCCATCAACAAAAAGCAGACGTTCAACGGTTATATTTACCGAGAGCAGAAGGAGGGAGAGGTCTTATTAATGTAGAATACATGTATAAATCACACATAGTCAAATGCAAACAGTATCTAAATTTGAAAAGCGACCATCTCATTGAAGCAATAGTACAACATGACACAGGTAGACATAAATATTCAATAATGAAAGAATCAGAAGATGTAGAAATAGAATTAAATTTGAATCGGACAGATATACATACCAAAAAGAAGATTAAAGAAGCCATAATAGAAATACAGAACAAAGAATGGAGAAGTAAGCAGTTACATGGCCAATTCCCTAAAAAGGTATTAGATCAGGCTAATGTAGATCGGGAGCTTTCATTTAAATGGATGACAAAACAACAGATATCACCAAGCATAGAGTCATCAATATTTGCAATACAAGACCAAGCCATCGTAACCAGGCAACATCAACGCGACATATTTAAAGAGTCAGTGGACGGAAAATGCCGCCTATGTGCAAGCAAAGATGAGACCACGCAGCACATAATTTCTGGATGCGAAAAATTGGCGGGGACTTATTATGTCAAGCGACATAATAATCTTGTGCAATACGTCTACTGGTGTCTGGCCAAAAAACACAAAATGGATGTTTCCGACCTCTGGTGGAAAGAAATGCTCACTCAACCACAAGTTAAAGAAAATGAATCCGCTAAAATTTTATGGGAAATGCCAGTCCAAACAGATGTCACCGTAGCGCATAACAGACCTGACATAATCTGCATTGATAAAAATAATAATAAAACATTTTTAATAGATATAACTGTACCTTCAGACTATAACATTGGACCAAAAGAGATTGAAAAATTAAGCAAATACCATTTACTGAAAACTGAAATCACCCGCCTGTGGAATACAAAAACGACAGTTATTCCAATTGTAATTGGTGCGACAGGTGTAGTAGCCAAAAGTATTACAAGATATATAGGTCAATTGGACACCAACATTGACATCACCATCCTCCAAAAACAAGCAGCCATACACACCTCGATCATACTCAGTAAAGTACTAGGAGACACTGTATTCGTACAGCGCACACAACCAGGCTTACAAAACTAACAGCAAACTCAAAACATGCCAATCATTAATTGATTTATATATCGCATACAAAATACATAAAAAAAAAAAAAAAAATACAAAAAAAAAATAAAAAAAATATATATATATATATATATATATATATATATAATAATAGGGGGATATATAAATAACCTTTTTCCTGCGGGCTGCGGGACGGGATATTTATAAAAACCGACAAAGTAGTCGAGAGAGTGAAAATGAACTCACGAATACTATATTATTTATATATGTTTCATTACAGAAATTGTTTAAGTTTGTCTTCTGCTTTTGTGCGTCTTTGTGGTGTCCTCTTGATGGTCTGACATTACGCATATATATTCTACCTACTGATATAGCTGACAGCCCTAATCCATCACTATTGTGCTGTGACCTTTACCCCGAGGGTTGCCTGGAAGTGATTGGTATTCAGCGATACGGGCGCATTGTATCCCGCTCTCTTTAAGCCTTAGCTTGTTTTATCTTTGTTGCTTGATTTCGTACTATATTAACTATGATTTTATTAAATAAGTCTATAAGTAGACTTATATATATTAACTAACTAGAACTGCAGCTCTCATGCGGAAGCCTGCATGCAACCCTTGTATCAATAAACTATTAAATATATACATTAGCAAAATAGTACTCACGTATTGACTGTCAAAAATCTTGAATGGTAGATGTGGCTAATGGGATAACTTTCAAACCAAAAAGACACTTAAGGACTGATTAGAAAACTATATATTTTAACTTAATCATTTTGAATTTATTATGCTGAAACGTATATAAAATATAAAAGTTAGATAACAAGACGTGTTGCTTCTCCAAGCGATTTTCACGGAATCTACTAACAGTTAATATTGTAGTATCTATGGAATCTACAAATAATATGGGTTGCCTGGCAGAGATCGCTCTTTAGCGATAAGGCCGCCTATTGTACCTGTTTTCTTTTCTGTGTTTTTCTTTAATGTCTGTATTTCTTCTTTTGTGTGGTGTACAATAAAGTGTATTTTCATTTCATTTCAAATAAAACTAACATTCCAAATTTAAAGTATTTTAAACATAAAACATAAACCAACCAGATCAGAGGTGACATCAAAAGAGTATGTATAATCTGAGATTACCAATCAACAAGAAATGCTACGAGTTTAATTGGTATGGTGAAATATACTTTTGTAATTCCATAAGTATTTTTAAATTTTCTGATATAATTAGTATCCAATTTCCGTGCCAAAGGATGAAAGCTGACAGTGTCAGATTACGTCAAGATCAAGATGATACTTGTTACAGAATTCGTAACTTTGACATTAATTTTAAGATGTAAGACAGCTTCCTGTCAGAAACCTCATTTTAGGTGATTTTAGTCTGATTTAATATTCGTTTTTAATATACGCTTTTAAAAGGCTTTATGGGTAAAGAGTATTTAAAAAACTAAAGAAAATTACTGACGATCAGGCTAAGAATTGGCAACATGTCAGGGTCCTTGTTGCGTGATTTGTGGCGTTCAAGTTTGCGTACCCAATGCGATCAACCATGCAAGCGATTGTTCATAAACCGAAACTTGCTCAATCTCCCTGTTCTTAAGTTCGTCTTCTCAATATCTCTTGGTTATATTTATTTTTCATTACTACGTTCAATTACAATATAAGCAGGCATTTTTAGTTGAACTAGTTAACAGCTCCAATCACTGAGACATACTCAACTTTGTACACTTTTGTTTTATGTGACACAAGTTCATTTTACACGTTTTGTCTATAGTTCAATATGTACAAAGGACGTGTGTGTGTAGTTAGGTATCTACTGATTATAAATATATATATAAGTTAGCCGATTGGAACATCCTATTTGTAAATACGTTAACTAAGTCAACCATGGTTGGAAAATAATGGCAATAAATATTGTTTTGAAGACCTACGTCGCGAATTTTATAATTGTAGGTACTGGGTTTGATTCCTGGTTCGAGTCTGGTTTGCTGCGAGGTTCCGGCCGTGGCTAGTTACCACCCTATTGACAAAGGCGTGTCGCCAGGCAATTTAGCGTTTTAATTTAGAGTATGGTTTTACCATACAGGTTATCCCGCTGCCATTTCATACTGTATCATCACTTACCATCCAGGTGTGATTGCCGTCAAGGGCTAAATTGCAGTTTATAAAAAATAAAACTTTTGACAACCCTAATAGCTGAGGCACGTTCCATGATACTTTTATTTCCTATGCCAGTTTGATTTTACTGCGCTTTGTCTCGCATTGTGATTTACGTGCCGTGACAATTCAATATGCTTTGTAGGTGGGTAATAGCTACCTATTGCGACATCCGCCCTGTAATCAAGATAGTTTAATCAGATAAAATAGGTAGGTATGCAGAATGCACTCAATTATGATTTAAATTGTTTTGCATCCAACGCGTTCATTATTATTTTTTCCTCCTAGGTACGTACTATGTAATAGACAGTTGACACTACTGGTACGTAAATTCAACCTGAACTGTACTTCGTAAATCACATTGTACCGTCGGTTCTGGTTATTATCACTAACAATTAATACATATGGGTTAAGCCCGCAAACCTCCATTGTCAACTTGAAGTTATTTTTTTTATACACCACAAGTTAGCCCTTGACTGCGTCTCACCTGATGGTAAGTGATGATGCGGTTTAAGATGGTAGCGGACTAGCCTGTTAGGGGTGTGGTAAGCCCATACCTTGTAACGGGTTTCTATACGACATCGTGCCGGAACGCTAAATCGCTTAGCGACACGTCTTGAAGGAAAGAAGACCTTTTTTATCGTGGTGGAAAAGCTTTATTGCTACCTCCATCGGTTGGGCTGGACGGAGGTTATGTGGGACTCCCAACCCCAACCCAACTAAAAACCACCACGGCATGTCCCTCACGCTTTTTTCCAGACCCGGAGACCGGCCGGAACATCATTACACTCTTCCCGGGCATCTAACAGGCGCCCCAGCCATGCCAGGCTCCCGCGCTAGGGGAGAGGATCGGAAAAGCGCGAACCTCATGCAAACCTATTACAGGGATCTATGAATCGTCATATCACATTTTCAAAATCAAAATCAAAATTGCGTTTATTCAGCCTTTAAAAGAAAAAAGTACATCTCATCTAAAAACGTATGTGTCTAGACATTGGCTGAACAGGGCGCCGCCTCAGCTTAATGCTGCGTCAAAATTGACTGCAGCGCTGATTTTCAGGCATAACCCATCCATTTTCCATTATTTTTAGTCGTGAAGTAATGGTGCTGACTATACTTGCAACTTAAAGAACTAAAGCGAAGAGGATTTCAATCGCGCTCAGTTCTAAGAAATTCTAATAGAAATTTCGTAATAGGATTTTACATAGGCTTTCGCTTTATAAAAACTTTGAAGTTATTGATAGACATCTCCAAGATATCAATAGGTAATTTATTATAAAATAAAATACAATATAAAGAAAATTTATATTAAAAAAAATATTATTAAATAAATAATAAACTGAATATAAATGTTATACTGCTGGCATTATGATAATAATGAAATCTATTCATTATAGCAGTACCTAACCCGTTATCGCTAGTAACAGAAACTGTTTAAATTAATTAAGCTAATTAACTAACTACTTAATGGTTTCGGTACTAGTTTTCGCCCACAACTTCTGATTTTGCCTACAAACTTTCATCCGCTATTCAGAACACAACAGTTATACCGCGACCTACCACGTCGTATCTCCCGTCCGTGGTATTACCAAAAAAACGTTTTCTCTACTCCTATGGATCGATTGCATAATATAACCATCAAGAATAGGAATTATCATTACTAATCACAAGACAGATTTCTCAAATCCCACTATAATAATCCATTGGTTAGTGTTGAAAAGAACAAACACTTCAGTTTTAGGTATAGTTAGTTATATCTTGAATAAAGTCACAATGATTGTATGTATTTATGTATGTTTGTTAATAATTGACGCTGTAATTTCTGAACCAAATTGGCTGAAATTTAGAATGAAGATTAATATTTTTTTTCTAGCAGACCAGAAGAAATTTTGAGCCCTAGGTGGTACGAGTATGTTGTCAGTAGTTATCTGATCATGAGAGTCGTGAAGGATATGTTTAGGTCTCCTCTTTCGGAGAGGGGCGCTTAGGTCGGGGGAGTAAAAAGAAGCCACAACTACGAGAGGGTTAGGGTGTCGGATTGAGAAGATTAATATGCAAACTACTTCTTATGACGAGAAAATGGTAATCACGGGATGTGCAAAACTGAAGTCTCTAGTCGATGAGCCATTGCCGCGGTAAACTTCCTGCAAATAAAATTATATACTGAGAACGGGAGCTAAAACGGGAACAGAAATGAGATAATCTTCAATTACAAACTTGCGTATTCCACAAAAGTTCTTAAGAACCCTAGAACGCGGACGATTTCCTAGAAAAATAAATATGATACACAATTTATAGGGTATCATGCTATATATACACATTGGAGACTTCACTTGATGTCTGAACAAAACCATAATGACGCCATTACAAGACATTCTCAGTTTAATGCGGCTGTTTAATCTGCTATTCACGATTGACATTAAGCCAAAGTAGGTGGATATCTAATAATGTCACACGAAAGCTGAGATTTCCGCTTTCAAAACTTAACTTAGCGCTTTGTTTTAAAATACAAATTAATCATACAAAATCATTAATCATCTTCTGACCTATTAGTCGATGCCCGCGACTTCGTCCGCGTAGATTATGGGTCTTTAAAAACACCTATGGAATAAGCTACTAATTCAAGGAAAATTTCTATGGCAAGCTGAAACTATAGCTATAGTTTATTGATGTGAAATACAGGCTTCATAAATCCCGCGGGAAATGTAACGGGATAAAAAGTATCCTATGTCCATCTCCTGGTTTTAGAACCAGGTAGCTTAGGCTACCTGCCCACCGATTTTCAGCCAAATCGGTTCAGCTGTTCTTGAGTTATAAATAGTGTAATTAACACAGCTTTCTTTTATATATATAGATGATAGCATTTTGTTAACATGTAAAAATTTACTACACAATTTCGTATCTGGCGTAGATTGATATACAGGGATGAAAAGTCACCTTTATCACACTCCCTCCGGTTTATTAATTATTTTAATCGCGTCGATACGGTGCTGATTAAAATATGTCCCTGTATATTAATTATGCTGTGATAGCCTAGTGGTTAGGGCGTCAGCCTCCTAATCAAAGGTCGGCGGTTCTAATCCGGGCACGCACCCCTAACTTTTCAAAGTTATGTGCGTTTTTTTTTTTAACTAAAATATCACTTGCTTCAACGGTGAAGGAAAACATCGTGAGGAAACCTACACGCCTGAGAGTTCTCCATAATGTTCTCATAGGCGTGTGAAGTCTGCCAATCCGCACATGGCCAGCGTGGTGTACTATGGCCAAACCCTTCTCATATTGAGAGGAGACCCGTGCGGTAGTGAGCCGGTAATGGGTTGATCATGATGATATTAATTGTTACCAGCAACAACCCGATCTCCGTTATCTTGTATATCACAAACAGGAAATGAAGCTTTGTACTTAATTTACACGTATTTAGTTTTTTAATGAGGAACAATTTGCTCGTAAGATGAGTCTATAAACGTTCTAAATATACTTTTCTTAATATATCTGCACCAATTACCACAATAGCATCATTACCAGGAACACTTGCGAGTCGTACCTACTGTTGTTTGCGGTTTACATTGCGAAATATTTTTCATGCATGTTTAAAATAAATTTCGTTGGTAATTACAGCACGCATGAAAGTAGTTTCTAGGCGTTGGGAAATCTAGAGTACGTATATAGATTACGGCCCCTGTTCCAATGTCATTTTTCATTTTTCGAATTGTCACTTGCAGACAACCATAATAGTTACTACTGCGTCACCGGGGGTTTTTGGCGAGCATGAAGCTCAGTCTGAGAAAGGAGCACCTGGGCTCGACGACTTCTGAGGGAACGTCCTCCTAAGGGCGCCGTCGAGCCCAGGTGTTCCAATGTAGGTAATTGTAATTTTTTGTGTAGTGAAAAGGACTATTATTTAATTTTAGGTAAAAAAAGTTCCTATATGATAAAATGAGTATGTATAAAATATTCTAAAATACTTAACGGATTATAAAAAAAACACCTAAACCGGACCCGTTTTGTTATGGACTTATATTCAAATTCAAATAATCTTTATTCAAATAGTCCTTTAAAATGTACTTTTGACGCGTCAATTATTTACATAGTAGTGATTTGTTGGTGATAAGTACATTCGTAAACTTAAAACTAAAGCTATGAGGGTTCCAAACGTGCCCCGGTCTAAGAAGAAGCCCACAACAATCTTAGCCAGGTAAATGAAATACATACCTAGTAGGAAATGAATGATTGAAGCCATGCAGGCAATGCCTTTTGATACATTGTAAATTATTCAAGCAGCATTTTGAACGTTTTAAAACCGACCTTCAGAACAACTAAGCCACATATTATGCACTTGCACAGTTACTTGCATTTAGCGCAAGCGCTTTTTCAACAATGCAAATGTGTTGCATGCGTTAATCGTTCTGCGGCTTAAATCGTCTATTTCATGCGTGACATTCGTTCTTCGAGCTCGAAACAATTACGTTTCCATATATGCATGCAGCGGTAATATCCTAGTGGTTAGAGCGTCAGCCTCCTAATCAGAGGTCGGAGGTTCGAATCCGGGCACGCACCTCTAACTTTTCGGAGTTATGTGCGTTTTTAAAAATTAAAATATCACTTGCTTCAACGGTGAAGGAAAACATCGTGAGGAAACCTGCACGGCTGAGAGTTCTCCATAATGTTCTCAATGGCGTGTGAAGTCTGCCAATGCGCACATGGCCACTGTGGTGGACTATGGCCAAACCCTTCTCATACTGAGAGGAGACCCGTGCTCCGTAGTGAGCCAATAATGGGTTGATCATGATGCTGATAATGATATGCATGCATGTATGCTTTAAAAATGATAAAAAATTAAATGTCGTGACGATATAAATGACACATAGCTAATTTTATGCCGAGCTTTATAAATCGCATTTGATCGATCGCTTTAACGCCTAATATCACGTTTTTGAGATAAAACCGGGGTTAATTACACTACGGGTATTAACAACGCCAATTACTGAATTCCGCGCCAGTACTGAGAATTTCGTTCCAAACCCCCCAATGAGTACTAAGCAATTATTAGCCCACACCTGGACCTTAAGCGTAATTTAAGCTTGGACCATGAGTGATTCATAATATAGAACGCTTATCTAAGAATCAATTCCTATTTTCAAACAGCTACTTAAAAAAAAATTTGCCCCATAGGTTTTGTATTCCTATTTCGCCGATTCTTTTATTTATTTAAACAATTAATTTTGGCTTATTTATGACATATTTTTTATTTAATTATGTATTTTATTTATATATATTTTTATAAATATACATTGTAGGTATTATATTATTTTTATTTACATTTTAAGTGTTTATATGTTTTATTTCTAACTGTGCACCCTAAAACTGCTTATCTATATATTATGTCCTGGTCTGGGTTGCCTGGCAGACACCGCTCTTTAGCGATAAGGCCGCCTATTGTAACTGTTTTCTTTACTGTCTGTATTTCTTCTTTTGTGTGGTGTACAATAAAGTGTATTTTCATTTCATTACATTTCATTTCAAGAACTAGAGCATTTAGTACTTAGTAGAAGTAGGAAAAATGTTACGAAACGCGACATTTGAAAAATGTCAAAGTTTTCATAGCTTCAACTAGGTATACCTACGATTTCTGCGCGTTGTTTTAGTAGGGCTTTTAGGCATGCTTTAGGTGTCAGCAAATGTCGCACTGCGGCAGACTTTGGCCTTGCAGATGCACTGCTCGCAGTTAGGGTTGCCAACCGGATCAGATAAATTAACTTAGGGTCCCAGATAGGTACGTGTGTCGAAGGCGCAGGCCTATAATATAATAATCATTTATTTCAACTAAATACAATATTTCTAAAACTACCCTGACCCCCAAACTAGGATAGCCCGTATCTTGGGGGTCAGGCTCTTTCAATTGTGTAATAATTGTGCAGTGCCGAGGGGATGCACCAACCCTTTTTGACAACCTCCGTGGCGCAGCGCGCGCGCTGTTGCATTATAAAGTTGGAGGTCCTGGGTTCGATTCCCGGCTCGAGTCTGGTCTGGTGGGAGGCTGCGGCCGTGGCTAGTTACCACCCTACCGACAAAGGCGTGTCGCCAAGCAATTTAGCGTTCCGGCACGATGTCGTGTAGAAACCAATTAGGAGTATGGCTTTACCATACCCCTAACAGGTTAGCCCGTTACCATCTTAGACTGCATCATCACTTACCATCAGGTGAGATTGCCGTCAAGGGCTAACTTGTAGTGGATAAAAAAAAACCTGCTCAACCAGGCGCCCCTGACGCGCGTACTCATCACTCTGAACGTTGTCGCAGAGGCTGGACCTATTCAGTTGCAATCTGAGTGTCACAAGAATGACATCATGGATTCTATGTTACCAGAATATGTAAATTTAGGCAATTTTTAAATATATATTTACTTTAATATTAGGCTACTCTAGCAAATTAGGTTTATTATGCTGTAAAGCGAGATAAATAAATAAATAAATAAAATAAATAAACATACAATTCTCTCACAGTTAAAACTATTCTGCAGGCTTTAGTTATGGGGAATTAGCAATGTAATATCTACTACAAAAAACTACATTGTTATCACGATCACAAAGTTCACCAATTCCCATGTTTTTTTTTATTCCACTACAAGTTAGCCCTTGACGGCAGTCTCATCTGGTAGAAAGTGAGACTGCAGGCTAAGACGGTAGCGTGCTAACCTGTTATGTTAGAGGATATGTTAGACCTATACTCCAAGTTGGTTTCTACTTAGTGGCAGAACGCTAAATTACTTGCCAACACGTCTTTGTCGGTAGGGTGGATAAACCAGCCATGGCTAACGCCTCACCAGACACGAGCTGGGAATCAAACCCAGCACCTCCAACTTAATGGTTTATCAGAGCTTTTTATTGTTTACATGGACTAAGAAAGGAAATTAAAGGATTTTTTTTGTAACTATAGTAACAAATATAAATCTTAAATACTATTTTTGTTCGTGTCACTAAATTGTACTTAATGTCTCAGGAAAGATTTATCATTCATAAATAAAGAAACATTACTTATCAATGCTGGTAGCATTTTGGGCATCTTGACTCACTGAGTCACTTGTCGACGTGAGGCTAGGATGCAAGATGTGTATCTTGCATACTAGAATCACGACTGTGACTGGGAATTTAGGTAAGTATGGTGCGAGGAAAGGCCGATGCCATGTGTCACATATTACTTCTTTAGTACAGTAAATTTTACCAACAGTTTATTTAGTCTATACAAATAAATAAAATTGGAGTGTCTGTTTGTAACATTGAAATAACCGTTTTTCACTACATGCATATGAATATATATACGGTACATACACCAAAATAACGTTTTTTACAATTATTGTCTGTGTGTGTCTGTCTGTTTGTTCCGGCTAATCTCTGAAATGGCTGGACCGATTTTTACGGGACTTGTATTGGCAGGTAGCTGATGTAATAAGGAGTAACTTAGGCTAACTTTAGGCTTTTATTTCAGAAAAGGTCTTTTATTTTAGAAAAATAAAGTAATGTTGCAATGTCCAAGTACTGTCCAGTAATGCGCGCAGCTGACGCGCATGCCACCGCCTGTGCCATCACGTCTCGGGCGCCTCCCACAACTTCTCCCACCAACGAATCAATATCACAAAGGCTGCCTGTCGCGCGGGCTCATTCTTATTTTTTTTGAAACGAGATACTCATTAGAGTTAGAGGATAAACATTAGTTTATCCTGTAATTATTTCAAGTAATTCGGGTTAGTAATCTATTGCTTCGTGATTGAAAGACAAACAAACACACTAACTCAACGCAGATGAAGTCGCAGGCGTCAGCTAGTTTTTCATAAAACGCGTGTATGAAGTGTCAACCCTAGCCCCTCGTCATGAGATGCCGCCCATTTAATTTGAACATTGTACGGAACGTGGGAAGGTTTTGTTGTGTCGTAATAAATTAGCTCTGGAAGTGAAACCCAGTAATAACGCAATTGCGTAAGTGACTCTCCATTTTGCAGTGATATCCTAATTAGGCAGTGTCTATGTCTGTTACAGAAGCGGTGATAGCCTTGTGGTTAGGGCGTCAGCCTCCTAATCAGAGGTCGGCGGTTCGAATCCGGGCACGCACCTCTAACTTATGTGCGTTTTTAAGCAATTAAAATATCACTACTTCAAGGGTGAAGGAAAACATCGTGAGGAAACCTGCACGCCTGACAGTTCTCCATAATGTTCTCAAAGGCGTGTGAAGTCTGCCAATCCGCACATGGCCAGCGTGGTGAACTATGGCCAAACCCTTCTCATATTGAGAGGAGACCTGTACTCTGTAGTTAGCCGGTAATAATGGGTTGATCATGATGATATGTTTGTTTACAAAAGACAACGTATTTTAATAACTAACTACTATGTAGGTTTTATACTATACGCAATTCAAAGTCCTATGACAAGCGCAATCTATTAGACTCTGCAAAATAAGTCCACAAAGAAGATTAACATTTGAATAGGTATAAACTCGAGGGGTTTACTAGTAGACATTGAAAAGTTCCACTATTCTTTGACGACGTCCAAGGCATAACGCGTGCGCTGTAACATTATAAAATTTGACGTCCTGGGTTTGATTCTTAGCTTGAGTCTGGTCTAATGGGAGATTTCGGCCGTGACTAGTTACCTACCGACGAAGACATGTTGGGTAGCAATTTAGCGTTCAGGCACGCTGATAAAATATATCATAAGTTTCTGTTTATTTCACTGTATATATGACAAATTACCTACCTTACCTTACCTTATTTTAGGATTCGGTAGTTAACATCAAACCCTCAGATTTCACATGTCTATCAGTCCCATGTCTGTTTGCGGTCGAGTGCACAAGTGTTCCCGTGACCCAGCCACCAGGCGACGCGAAGGAGCATCGCTGGGTTTTAGTGGGTATTCTGGTCGCCAGTCTGGCCGCCGGGGAGTCCCACATACCCCGTTGGAAGCGGTGCAGTCTTACCTGCATCGCTTCCGGAGGGGATGCGTAAACACATTTCCCAGCGGAAAGAAAAAAGAAAAAAAAATTAAAAAAAAGTCCCTTGTCTGTTCATCCGTGGCTTAGCTCAGAGATCAGCTTTATGATTAATAATGCCAACATTGGTGCCAATTGTGCTGCACCCAAAACTCTAAGCGAAACTATCATGACACGTCCAAAAATATTGCTATCCTTGTCTAGATAGAACGTAATGAAAAGGATGGCACGCTTTGATATATCAATTTGGTTTAGAGTTTTGCGTACATCGAAATGAGCACCACTGTATACTCAGTGTTACATAATTGCCATCGCCACGATTCTAAGAAGCTATACTCGTATTCATAAAGATGTATTATTTTTTTCTCTTTTTATGGCTTTACACAGTTTAGCCAGTGTCAAGTTTATAGCAATGGAGAATTGAACCTTTCCCAAATTAATACACCGATCCTTTTCTAAATTAACCAACTAATAGTAATTAATTCAAGAAAATCGTGAAAAAACCGCGCCCGCCCAATACGAAGGCTCCCGCCTTTTTTTCAATTTGTTTGTAAGGTTAAAATGTTATTAATCTGTATACGTACAAAAGAGTATAATACTTGACTAGAGTATTGTTGTCATCATGTCGTGCCGCCATGTTTTAGATCCCGCCAAAACGGTGGCCAGTGATTGGTCTACGAAAAATAGTAATAAAAATGGACGCCACGAGGACATTGCGAGAAGTTGAGTGATATTTTTTGAAGAAAGATTTTAATTTAACTGACGTATTTATCTAAGTTTTTACATAATGCAGATTGGTCCTTCGTGTGTCCCGTGCAAATGTAATGCTGTCCTTTACACACCGATTGCATTGGAAAAGGATATCACTATTTAAACATGGTAATATAGCTTGAAGTCCAGATTTATGTACAACAGAATTAGAACCATTGTCTGTTTTATTCGAGCTTTATTAATAACAAACGCGTGTTTCAAACGAAAGAAGAGAACTCGTTAAAGCATTCAGAACCCAGAACACGGTTCTAAATGCGTCAACGAGATCTGCTATGCATAGCTATGGTTCTAAGTGAGCTAATGTGTATGTTAGTTGAACGTAAACTAGTTTGAATTTTCACACTGTCTGAGCGAACCGTTAGTTACGGGTTGTTTTTGTTTAGAACAATAACTTGAAACTGGGGTAGTATTACATAGAAGCATATCGAGGGCAGTTACAGTTATATTATGATATTCGCTGTTTTGTTTTCAATTCAGTATTTCAGGGCAGTAGTACCTATAAAAAAAGCGGTGATAGCCTAGTGGTTAGGGCGTCAGCCTTCTAATCAGAGGTCGGCGGTTCGAATCCGGGCACGCACCTCTAACTTATCGGAGTTATGTGCGTTTTTAAAAATTAAAATATCACTTGCTTTAACGGTGAAGGAAAACATCGTGAGGAAACCTGCACGCCTGACAGTTCTCAATAATGTTCTCAAAGGCGTGTGAAGTCTGCCAATCCGCACATGGCCAGCGTGGTGGACTATGGCCAAACCCTTCTCATATTGAGAGGAGACCCGTGCTCTGTAGTGAGCCGGTAATGGGTTGATCATGATGAGTACCTATAAAGATACTCCATATAGCGCGGGGAGGAGACGCGCCGCGACGGTGTCCTTCGTGATCTGTTCCGATCATTTAACTAGAGAAAAAATCGTGTGGAAAAGGCGGGAGACTTCGTATATGGCGGGCGCGGTTTTTTCACGCTTTTCTTGAATCAATGTTTGTTAGCTAATTTTGAAAAGGACTGGTGTTGGTTGCGTCGTGGACAGTTTTGGTGTCGTTTGTGTAGTGGCTGGTTTTCTGAATGGTTAACAGGTATTGATTTGGGAAAGGTTTGATGGACCCGCGTTCGCGGAGTGCGAAGTTTCCCGCCATTTCTCCCTAACTTCTACATTGCTATAAACTTGACATTGGCTAATCTGTGCAAAGCCATAAAAAGAGAGAGAAATCGTGTGCAAAGTGTGTGAATATTTATCATCTGTCAGAAAACTGTGATAATTTTTACAAGCCTTTATTAAATTTCCTTGTTTGTCACTAGCTTAGTAAACGGTGAATATTTTGAATTGCCTAAAGATACTAGTATTTTAAAACTATCATCTAAATCTAAATCTAAGATTAATAAATTAGATAAAAAATACTGTAATAAGTCATTTGAACGAAATAACAATAAAAAAAAACAGATATATGGAGTAAAATTAAAAAAAAAAAAAAGCCCGGTTGCACTCCGGGAGTGCCGGCAGAAGTGAAAACTTGATTATTAACGTTGAGCATGTTTGATATTTTGGAATGGTTAGGGAATAATTTTGCACCAATTGCTTTATCAGTATAAAAGTACTATCATTTATGTGGTAGAATACAATATTCATTTATTGCGCTATCGTACACAAACATGACAATTTATATTACATTAAAAATTTAACACTTTAAAACTATTACAATTATTTTACATTAAAAAGTTTATCTCTCCGAAAAATCAACTTTCATCCATAATTTCAACGACTTTTTCATAACGCGAATGTTCGTGTAACATACACGAACATTCGCGCAAGCGCCCTGCGCTGCCTAAACGAAACAGTAGGCCCAGGCATACATTTTCGCCGCGCCGTAGAGAGGGGACAGCTGTCTACTCTCCATCCGTCTTACGCTTTTTCGATCAGGTCACGTGTCCTGACGCGAGTTTAAGATTTTATACCCATTACAGAAAAAGTGCTCAACGCCGCTAAAGAAGTTTTCACTTCAAAAAGGTAGGTTGCCTGCGTCGTAACTTATTTCTCAATACAGAGAAATAAGAAGCATTCTTATTATCGCACTATCAGTTGCCTACTTAGGTAATACCTACCTACAAAATCATGTGAAAATTCCAGCCACATCAGATTTCTTGCTTGCCGTTGTCGTATGTGATATGTCATATGACACTGAACACGTGTTTGGGTAAGACAAGGTATGAGCACATTTTACGGTTAAGCCGCCCATATATTTACTGGGTGTTTTAATGTAATTCTAAAGATGATGATTTATATTTATCTTTTGATTTTATTTTATATATATATATGATTTGATTGATGTAATTGAGAGAATTCCGTTATATATAATTAAGTAAATCGAATATCATCGAATTATAACATTATCGATTGTATTATTGTTGTATTTATGGTGTTATATTTTAACTTTAAAGTAATATTATATGCACACATTTTAAATAATAATTATATAGTAATAACTATTTGAATAATGATTGATAAGTGGTACTAATTGGAAAACAGATTATCAATCGCATTTCATTCCAGATAAATACCCTTAAACTGTGACGTTATAGAGATGCTCCTAGCATAGCTATCTTCAACAACAGCTTAATGCCTAGTTCATTTAATCATCACTGGCAACCCAAAATGACCAAAGTCGGATCCTCCTGCGGGAATTCTGAAGATTCTGATTCTGAATATTCCAGAAAATAGAGCATGCTAATCTTAAGTAATTAAGGAAGGATAAAATCTTCTCCCAGTATTGTTTACTTTAAACTCGTTAAATCGCTTTATCCGGAGTAAATATTTGTCCAACGAATAGTGGAGTGAGTGCGAGCGTGTAGATAATAGCAAATGATAAACACTGCATCGGCACTAGGTATGTAAACAACTGTAGTTGAAACTATTTTACAGTTTCATTTACACTGGCACACTGCTGAGTTCAAGCGAGGATGTAACAGGCACTAGCTTTTTTTTTTCTTTTTTTTTCGCTGGGAAATGCTTTTACGCATCCCCTCCGGAGGCGACGAAGGCAAGACTGCGCCGCTTCCGACGGGGTATGTGGGACTCCTCGGCGGCCAGGCTGGCGACCAGAATACCCACTATAACCCAGCGATGCTCCTTCGCGTCGCCTGGTGGCTGGGTCACGGGAACACTTGTGCACTCGACCGCGGCCGAGCCAGAACAGGCACTAGCTACACCTCTTATAGGACAGGGAAATTTAACAGATTAAGTACACTAATGACAAATTGACAACAACAAATACTGAACAATATTTTTTACAAGTTCTTATTGCTAAAATTTTTTAAATCCAAATAATCTTTAAGGTAGTCCTTTAAAAGTGTGCTTTTGACGCGTCAATAATTTACATAGCAATAAAGCTATGAGGGTTCTAAACGCGCCCAGTTCTCGGCAATCTTTTCTTATATCCACTACAAGTTAATCTCCTTGAGGCATATCTATGATGATAACGGGCTAACCTGTTAGGAGTATGTTAAACCCATACTCCTAATTGGTTTCTGCGCAACAAAGTGCCAACTAGTGCTAGTGGTAACTAGCCGCGGCCGAAGCCTCCCACCAGATCAGACTAGAGCCGGAAATCGAACCCAGAACCTCCAACTTTATAATGCGACAGCGCACGCACTGCGCCACGGAGGTCGTCACTGTGGGTCACCTAAATACCGACTCATTCAAAGACTACGTTCGTTCTTAGCTTTTTTTTTCGGACTGTATTAACTGTACTAACCTTATTGGTTGCCACAGCGTAACCGGACTGCTTGGCGAGCTTCGGAAAGCCGCCCTTCAAAATTTCAAGCTCTAGGGTTCGAAGAAACGGCGCGCCTCCTTTGAGGCCGAACCTCGGCTTAGGCGACGTTTGGGATAACGAGAAGGTCCGTACGTCTCCGAAGCCTTGGATGGAGCCCACGTCCGGATGACGTAAGATAGCGCGGACCTACGTTCTTAGCTCTGCGCAGGGTAGACATACCCTACTAAGCAAGTCATTGGACGAAATGAATAATTGTGCGGAATCCTGATAAAAACATAATAAAACCAACAGTAAAAGACCATCGGTTTAAATAATTAACATTAAGCCCAGTAATAGGAAATTAGCCTGTTTTTTATTTTTGTCGTGGTGGAAAAGCTTTATGGCTACCTCCGTACCCTTGGGCGGGAAGGAGGTAATGTCGGACTCCCACCCCCGAAGGGGGGTATACCCGAACTAAAAACCACCACGACATGTTCCTCTCGCTGGTTTTACTGGACACCCGGGGGACCCGTTGTATACTTCCCGGACGAATAGGAAACTAGCCTTGAAATACAATTCTAACCACGTAGTAATACCAAAACCGCCATCCCATGACTGACTGCACGCGAGTTATTTGCATGAACACACACACGCGACTTTATATTCTATGTAGTTACCATATCCTACGATCTACATTCTTTATATTAACTGTATGTATATACAGTTTCTAAAACAATTATCAACGATCAAATCACAAAATAGTACTGCAATGGTTAAAGCTGTGATAGCCTAGTGGTTAGGACATCCGCCTCCTAATCAGAGTTCGGCGGTTCAAATCCGGGCACGCACCTCTAACTTTTCGGAGTTATATGCGTTTTTAAGCAATTAAAATATCACTTGCTTCAACGGTGAAGGAAAACATCGTGAGGAAACCTGCACGCCTGAGAGTTCTCCATAATGTTCTCAAAGACGTGACAGTCGGGACAGTGTGAAGTCTGCCAATCCGCACATGGCCAGCGTGGTGGACTATGGCCAAACCCTTCTCATATTGAGAGCAGACCCGTGATCTGTAGTGAGCCGGTAATGGGTTGATCGTGATGATGATGTACAGTTCTGTAACGATTATATTCAAATTGTGTTTTTTTTTTATAAACAGCGATTCGTTAACAACAGATAAATAAAGCTGAAACAAATATTTATTTTACAACTAGCTGACTCGACAAACGTTGTTTTGCCATATAAATTATCTCTAGGGAATTTCTATTGTAGAAAAAAAATAACTAACTTATCGTGTGTAAGGATGGTATATGAGTGAAAGAGGCATGGAGCGCTGCGAACCATGAGGGTATATAAAAATAACATAAATATATACGTTAAAAAAATTTGAATGACAAATGATTAAATTACTAAAATTACTATTAAATAGGGGTTGGCGATAGAAGAGTGAATTTTTTTTTTTTGGGTGGACCCTTATCACTTAGGGGCTTGAAAAATAGATAGAAGCTGATTCTGATGGAGTATGGGAACAAACATTGTTACATGAGAATTTTATATATATAAGATTACATAATATTAAAAGTTGCGAACTGCTGGGATTAGAACCTGCATTTTTTTTTATTTACTACAAGTTAGCCCTTGACGGCAATCTCATCTGATTCTAAGTGATGATGCAATCTAAGATGGTAGCGGGCTAACCTGTTAGGGGTATGGTAAAGCCATACTCCTAATTGGTTTCTACATGACATCGTGCCGGAACGCTAAATCGCTTAGCGACACGTCTTTGTCGGAAGGGTCGTAACTAGCCACGGCCGCAGACTCCCACAGAAATGCATGACTATCTAAGGTCAGCCAAATCGGCCACGGTTTTCTCTACCGCGTATGCTGAAATTGAGATATGCCTGTTTATCAGACTACCACTAGCCCAATGACGCAGTTAAAGATATTTTATTCGCGTGTTTATCGTTACATTTTCATGTTTAGATATGCGGTAGTTATTTTAACATGTAATCACAGAATAATGGCTCATAAAAAAAAAGTATTAAATGCCATTGAAAAAATTTTAGGCATTTTGTGTCGTTCTGCGGTCAAGTTGACTGATAATGTGATTTCGAACCCTAGTTAAAAGATTATTACTATTAGTTATTAATCATAAAATTTTAACGACGGATGATAAAGTTTACAAACCGCCAAAACTGGTCATACATATACTAACTGGAGTTAACGTTGCATATTTGCAAAAGGTTTTTTTAAACCTTTATCTACGCGGACGAAATCGTTAGTACCTCGGCTCACTACAGAGTACGGGTCTCCTCTCAATATGAGAATGGTTTGGCCATAGTCCACCACGTTGGCCATGTGCGGATTGGCAGACTTCACACGCCTTTGAGAACATTATAGAGAACTCTCAAGCGTGCAGGTTACCTCACGATGTTTTCCTTCACCGTTGAAGCAAGTGATATTTTAATTCCTTAAAATCACATAATTTTGAAAAGTTATAGGTGCATGACCGGGTTTGAACCCCCGAACCTCTGATTAGGAGGCGGACGTCCTAACCACTAGGCTATCACAGTTTCTTGTAAGTTAGTACCTCATCCAGTCTTTATTGCAGTATCCATACTCATGTTTAGCTCCAAAATTATTTTCAGCCCGTTAATGTTCAACTAAAAGGCACAGGCGTCTTTTCTCATATGAGATTGATTAATAGCTTAGACTCTTCACACTGATGATAATGCGGGTTGGCGGGCTTAACGGACGATTATCACAAATGAATGTTAATAGCCAATACCTACGGTTGGCTTAACGATCAGCCTGGATGAAAAGCACCAATTTCTTCGCTTCAGATCGAAAAAGTCTTAATCTTTTGTTGAGTGTTAAAGAAGATGTATTTCTATTTATAAATCAAGATCGTACAGTAGACATGAAATGCCGCGGCCATACGGAAGAAGTGAGCTAGGTAGGTGGTTCAATTTCCGATGCGTCCGGACCAAGGTGCGCGCGCGGTGACAAACCGGTAAATTGCGTTTCCGGCGCGGAGTTATACCGTATTGTACGCAACGAAGGACAATACGCTTATATAATATTGGACCTTCAATAAATTATAAAGGTATACATAACACCTAAATGTATTTGAACCGTGTCACTTTATTGTTTAAAAGCTTTACAATCATAACGTGTTCGCTGGAATTTGGGTAGGCGTTGGTTTTCTTCGTACTACAGTATTATGGAAGCTATGTTTATTTGTCATGTCGTAATGAGATATTTATGAAATATGATTTCCGTTGAAAGCACTAAAAATTTGGTTTATGCCAGTTATATAACCGAGTTATTTGGTGTTTTCTTGGCGTGTTTAATTATGGTTATATGTGCAGTGCCCGGATGTAATTCATCAAAAAGAGAGAACCTCCAAAATTATACTTTCCACATGTCAGTTCCATAGAAATAAATGTTTTGCTCCAAAATTGCAATGTCCACCACAAATGTTTCGCGTATAGATTGATAGGAAAGTTTAGTGCATTTAAAGAAATCGATATTTATATGCAGACAAATCCAATAAAAAAGTTATGAAGTACTTACGTAAATTTTTGCTTTTTATAACCTAACTTTTTTAGATATTGACACCATCGATATTAATAGTTTTTGATTGATTCGATTGGTTATCGATATATTGTCTGAGGATACCAAAAGTACTTATTTCTTAAATTCGATTCCGTAATGTTATCGGTTTGGCATTAGGATTTCCGACTTCGTAACCTTAAAATGTTACATCTTAAAAATTCGACTCTCAATTTCGTGCACATATTGGTGAATGATTTCCATAGATTCCTTAGCCAATTTGCCCGATTGTTTCTATGTCTAGACATTAGTTGATTATTCATTTATTTTTATATCATTATTTAATGTTAATAGTGTACGATTTGTCAGCAATTTTCAATCATAGATTTTTATTAATATTATAATAGAAAAATAGGTTGACTAATAAATTAAAACATGAAGCAAAATGGCAACACAAATAAAAGTAAAGTTTGAAACAAGTTTATAGTAAATTGTTATTTTTTGAAAGAAATTAAAACATTGTTGATTAATAGTTTTATTATAAATGTATGAATACGTAATGTAAACCAATAATTAATATTACTACGTTAACATCGGATATCGAAATCGCTTCATCGTGCACCACTATCTGTGTGCGACATGCACATTATAAACACAGGTGTATTTTAGCCGATCCAGTATATATAACAGGGGTTAAAGTATGAAATTGCCGTTTTATTGTAATAGGTACTTCAATGAAAAAAAGGCGGAAGACTTCGTATATGGCGGGCGCGGTTTTTTCACGCTTTTCTTGAATTAATGTTTGTTGGCTGGTTTTGGAAAGGACTGGTGTTGGTTGTGTCGTGGACAGTGTTGGTGTCGTTTGTGTAGTGGCTAGTTTTCTGAATGGTTAACAGGTATTGATTTGGGAAAGGTTTGAGGGAGCCGCGTTCGCAGAGTGCGAAGTTTCCCGCCATTTCTTCCTAGCTTCTACATTGCTATAAACTTGACATTGGCTGGTCTGTGCAAAGCCATAGAGGGAGAGAACTAATAAAATAATAAACTTGACATTGGCTAATCTGTGTAAAGCCATAAAACCAAAAGAAAGAAAGGTACTTCAAATTGACATAGAACCTTCATGGTTGGTCATGCAAAGGCATAAATGAGCTTCCTATTAGATGGCAATATATAGATAATAACGGTAATTTTTTTGAATAAATAAGTATGTAAAATAAAAATATTTTTTTTTTATTTTTCAGTACAAATCGGCAATTTCATACTTTAACCCCTAATATTAAATCTATGGCCTATACTGTCTGGTTGAATTGGTTACTACCACATGTCACTATAAAAATAGATAAATAAACACTGCAGCGTCGTTGATCAATGAAGTTTTTTGTTGTGTTCAGACCAAGAAGTTTACTTTACGTGATGTGACTGCTGTCATTAAATCGTAAAGCTCGATTCGATGAGGCCCGCATTTGAATTGAAAGCGTCGCGATGCACGCAAAAGCTAACTATAAGTATAACATATTATAGTCGTTTATCGTTTTACTTATAGAATGGTGATGAAATCTTCAATAATCATAACTGATAAGGTTCGGTCAGACACAACCAAACAAGAATTAGACACAATGACTTAATGTCAGAAATAAGTTTAAGATTTTGTAAAGATAACAGACATGCTTTATATTTGAATTGTAAAAGTACCTAATTGTTATTTTTTCTTGTACGCAGTGACAGCCAGAAAAAAATCACTATTTTTTACATTTATAGCAAAAAATATATCATAAAAACCACGAATGAAGCCATTATTCAAGTAGTTCAAAAATAATTTGAATTAGGTAATATAGTTGCATTAATGCATGAATTTATTAAAACATCATTTAAAAAATGAATTATTACTAGACTTTTGCCACGACCACGACCTATCTATTTAAACAATAAACAGCAAGTAAAATTTGCTATATTCCGCCGACAACCGGGAGATTAGTATAGTATAACACCACACAAAATACTCCACTAGAACCTCTACGCACGTTTCGACCCGACACCGGATCATCCTCAGGAGATGTTGACTTCACAAGCGAAAGCTTTGCTTTTCGCGCTTATTTTCGAGTATTTTGTGTGGTGTTATACTATACTAATCTCCCGGTTGTCGGCGGAATATAGCAAATTATACTTGCTGTTTATTGTTTATCATGGACTTCCGCAAAGTAACGCCTGCTTCTATTCATTACTATCTATTTAATATGAAATTGTCAATCACACTGACATTATTATCGTCTAAAGTTGATATCTTTATCTATAAAATGACACTGGTGACACAAAAGGACAACGGGAGTTCATAAAGCTCTGGGTCGACGATGTACCTACGGGAGATGGTAGGTTCCTTTCAACTGAGAATCCTATATGGCTGATATTCTTCAGCCGTCCGCGTCCCTTATATAACAGATTTTTTACAAAACTTCTGTTCCAGACTTTCGGTTCCAAATTCCATTTACGATATGAATTATTGAATTTTAATACGGGGTTTAAGGCGCTCTGTATAGACGAACTTTAGGTATTTGAGGGGGTGAAGCAGCGGCAGTAGCGGACGGTTAGCCCCGCCCACCTCGCACAATTATTAGTGCAGCTCGCCATAACAG
This sequence comes from Lasiommata megera, assembly GCA_928268935.1. Taxonomy (NCBI): domain Eukaryota; kingdom Metazoa; phylum Arthropoda; class Insecta; order Lepidoptera; family Nymphalidae; genus Lasiommata; species Lasiommata megera. The sequence goes on from OV743326.1 coordinate 11,879,428, forward strand.
TTGCAATAAACGGCTCGCGACAAGTCTTATCAACTATAGGTATAGATACGTTACCTTAATTTCGTCACTTGATTGAACGGTCGTCTAGACTAATACAACTTGAATTCGAATTGTTCGCATCTTAAACAAAATATGCTTTTTTTTTTTAATCTTGTTTATGTTTTTATATTGTTTACAATAATTTTCGTACATAAAAATTAAATTTTCGCTGATAAACATCGGATTTCAAATTCAATCAAAATTTCAAATTTGGAAAATTGGTATTTCTTCCTACTACCTACTTATATGATTCGGAGTGAACGATCCACCTTTTTATATAAATAAAAAATGATGTTGATATGCTTGTCCTTTGCTGTGTTTCTAGAATATGTGATGAAAGTTTAGTGAGGTGTTGGGGTACCTGGTAAAAAAATCAGCTTTTTTTTATGTGGGCATTTCGACTCATGCCCATTACACTTATTCTATATATTTATCCATGGCAATAGAAAGCGATGGCCACCAAGCGAAAAGAAAATTATCTAGCTATTTTATTTTTTATTTATTTTAACCAACTTAATTGCATAATATAAGGACAAAAAGAAAAGTGGAAAAAATACATAACATAAAACTATAAGGGTATATTAATGTCCTAATGGACATTCCTTAAAATATGTGATAGTAGAAGCTGAGGATGATACAAATAAAACTAGCATTGAATCGCTCTCTCCTACTAAAGCCCGTAGATATTCTCTATGAAAGGAATTATAAATATTACTGGACCTGCTGTTTCTACCTCTCCTATTGAAGATTGTAATACTTACATTTGTAATACTATTCGCACCAAATATGGAATTAGCAAATGCAGATGAATCTGACATTCATAAGATATTGGATCAGGACTTCCAGCTATATCTACCTCTTAAGTGTGTCGCACCGAAGGAGATTCGAAGGGCAGTCACAACACTCAAAGACAAGAAAGCTCCAGGATTTGACCTAATAGACAAAAGAGTAATGAAAGAACCTCCAAAAAAAGGCCTTATGTATCGTCCTGTCCATTCCAACAGCATAATTAGAATTGGTTATTTCCCACTGTTGTGGAAATCCCTCAAATCTCTGATCTGCTAACCTGGTAAATCTTCTAGAAAAGTTACGTCTTATAGACATACCTATAAGTGTGCTGCCACCGTTATCCGAACCACTTGAAAAGATAATGCTAAATAGCCTACTGCATGTAATCTCTGACAGAAAAATACTGCCTGACCACCAATTCGGTTTTAGAAGAGACCTATTGACAAACTGCAACTATTGAACAAGTTCACCGAGTATGTCAAATCATAAGAAAAGCACATGAACGAAAACTGTATGTTTTCTTTGATATACAACAAGCCTGAAAAAGTTTGGCAACAAGGCTTGTTTCGGAAAATCAAAATGCTTCTACCACACACCTACTTTGCTTTACTAGTTTAAATTTTTAAGGTCACAGAAGGTGAATGTACCTCTAGATTCTACTATATTAAAGCTGGAGTACCTCATGGCTCAGTGTTAGGTCCAATCCTATACACATTATTTATAGTCGACCTACCAAAAACTTGTAGAGTATCTGTAGAAACCTTCGCTGATGATACTACATTACTTGCTTCTTACGAGAAACCTGCAAAAGCATCTGAAATGCTACAAAAAAGCCTCCAAGAAACTCAGACATTTGTCCATCCATGATAAATAGAAAGTTCTAGCTATTGCTTTGAAATCATAGCACATAACGTTCACTCTGAGATCAGGTGACTGCCCTCCAGTTAGGCTTAGCACAACTACCCTACAATCGTCTTCCATAGAAAGATGTCTCTTTGCATCGTCATTCTCATTACTGAGGGTCGCGATCCTAAGCATGGATCATCTTCTTCCGTATGATGTTTCTCCAGATGGTTCTGTTTCCGGCTTTATGTGGTGTGGCGTGGAATGATGTACCGAGTGCAGTGCTGATCTGATCGGACCAACGCATGGGGCTACGTCCTCTTGGCCTTCTTCCCTCCACTTTGCCCGTTACGTACGTTAGTAGTTTCCTAAATTCCCAGGGCTGTGTCCGAAGTATTCCAAGGTGCGCTTGATGCATATAGTTTTCAGCTTTGCTGTAATTTTTAGCCCTTTCAGGATAGATGCGTTGGTCCTGAATGTAGTATCTTTAGTATCTTCCTCCAGCACCAGTGCGTTCGAAAGCATCTCGAAAGCATCAGTGCGTTTGCGATCTGTAGCCCGAAGAGTCCATGTTTTAGAACCGTATAGAAATATGGAAAATAACCAGAGCATTTACTAGTCTTTGCTTGGTGCGAATTGATATGCTCTTGCTATTTCAGATCTTGGATAGCTGGTACATGGTATTCTTTGCCATACCAATTCGCCTGCGCACTTCCTGTACACAAGATCCATTGTTTGTTATACATGAGCCTAGATAAATAAAGTTATCCACCACTTCTAACTTGAGTGCACCCGTGAGATTAAGTTTGCCACTTCGATCCACAACCATGATCTTTGATTTAGATGGATTAATGGAAAGACCAAGTTCCTTGCTTACATTTTCCAACTTACTAAGGAGAGTCACCATTTCTGCTTCATTGGATGCCAAAAGTGTAGTGTCATCAGCGTACCGCAAGTTAGTAATTGTGGTGCCGCCAATGTTTATGCCCCCATCCTAAGATTCACAAGTGCGACGGATTATGAACTAAACATAAACATTAAAAAGTATGGGTGACAAAATGCATCCCTGACGCACACTTTTTTGGAAGTGAAATGAGCTTGTCATGGTCTTAGCTAATCTGACGGAACCTTGGCTGTTATTGTATCAGGTTTGTAGTAGTGCCACAAGATGCTGAGGTACGCCCAGTTCTAAGAGAACCTTCCACATGCAGGTCCAGTCAAAAGCTTTGCTATAGTCTACGAAGCAGATGATGACAGGATTGTCAAATTCGTAGCTTTTCTCTATAATTAGTCTAATGTTGACTATCTGTTCGCGGGTACCCCTTAACAAAGCCTGCCTGTTCTTCAGAGATTTGCCTTTTGATTTTTGATTAAAGTGGCGATTTGCTAGCGTGGGAGATTAAAGCCAAAGTCCAGTGGTTGTCACACTTTCTTGTGGAACCTTTCTTGTCACACTTTCTTGTGGATAGAAAGATGACTTGCCGACAAAATATTGTAGCTAAAAAGGTCGAACTGAAACTTAAGTACACTGGTTTGTATTGGTTACTCTCAAGAAACGCAAAGCTCACAACTGACAACAAACTTCTCACCTACAAGGCTTTACTCAGACCAATCTGGCAATTTGGAATCCCGCTCTGGGGCTCCGCATGCGACTCTGATATCAAAGTGATACAACGGGCAGAGGATTACATACTCAAACAAAAAGCCAACGCATTATGGTTTTTAAGAAATAGCGAGATCCATGAACGCAGATGTATCACTATACTGTGAAGCAGGAAATCCAACATTCTGTATAAACTACAAATTGCGGCTAAAACATCATCCAAATCCATTAGCAGTTCATTTAACTGTACCAGACTGCCCAAAGTGAAAAAAGACAAGAGGAATCTTGGAGCTTGACCATTATAACAAAAATATTAATATATCCAATGGGAAATATTTATAAACGAGATAACTTATAATGAAAAAGTCATGTATAATTAGAGTGTATACAAGTATATTTAGACAAGTGGCATATGTGTGAAATTACTATTTTATAAAGAATTATGGCCGGATATCATCTGCAACTGCTGGATAAAAAAAAAATGGAGAGGAGCATGCTGGGTATCAAACTATCTGACAAGGTGAGCAACATAAATATTCGGAAAAAAAACCAAGGTCAAAGATGTCATCAGCCAAATACGATTGCTTAAATTTAAATGGGCTGGTCACATCTGCAGGATGACAGATACAAAATGGACAAAAATTGCCACAGAATGGATTCCGCGTAGTAGCAAAAGGAAAAGAGGAAGGCCAAGAAGACTTATTCCTTCGCGTCAGTGGCCCGCTATGGACCAGAGAAGCTAAGGAAAGGAAGACTTGGAAAGAGCTGGGGGAGGCCTACGCCAGAGAGGCGACTTCTACCAAACACTTGTGATATTACAATATAAAATTTGTCTGAAACTTGTAAGAAAAAAAAACATTGACATAATTTATTATTTTTATTGACTTGGTAGTAGAATAAATGGCTTTTTTTATTTTATTTTATTTTATTATTGAAACAATCTCAAAAACTAATCTCTAATGAAACTCTAATGAACCCACAAAGATACTACTACGCATGCTGACTGATAAAAATAGACAGCAAACCTCTAAAATAGTCGGCGTACCTCCAAAGAAGTCGGCGTATTTCTAAATTCTAATCTAAAGTAGGCAGCATACGCCGAATTGATAGCGGCGGTATTTTTGATTATTACTCAGGTCAAGCAAATAATTATCCTCACTCTTGTAAAACAATGACGGTTGACGGTTCATCAGAATCAATCTTCAAAAAACTTTATCTGTTCAAAATTAATATATTAAAATAAAAAAAATATTCAAAAATACAAAATACGAAAATAATAAAAAATATAAAAATATTTACGGAAAAAAAAGTTACTGAAACCTTTTAGGATCCGAACTCCCGCTTATCTAATGCACCACATGTGAGCGTGATTCAACTGAGCCACAGTTCTTATAACAAATGGGTGAAATTAAGGTACATTATTCATTACCTTAAGCAATTTGATTATACTGTGATAATATGATTAGATTACCAGAACTATTTATAAACACGCGTATTTACACCTTTTATTACAGACACTATGTTTAAATGAATTAATATAAACGAAATAAATTCCTGTAACAAATTTTTAATTAATGTAATCGAAAATAATGTTTGAATGACGGGCGATCGCAGCTGGTCACAAGTCCACCTAGCAACGCGCCTCAGCGATCACTGTCGGTTTGCGTACGAGTAACAAGGACGCCGATACTCGGATGCAAAGGACCTAAGTGCCAAATCGTAATAAAAATTATTAAAATTATAATATACGTTTTATGCAAAATCTAAATCGGCCAATTACTTTATTAATATATCACAAATAATTGTACTTAATTTCACCCTAATCAATTTAGGCATAACTGAGAAAAATTAGTATTTAAGTATTTTCAGAGGTGCGATTGCAATTTTTTTTTATCTAGTAAACTTTGTTAAATCGTGTTTCTAAATCGGCCATCACGTCAGAAATACGATCAAGTGTAACCATATTTTTTTTCATAATGTTATGAGCTATAGATTTTGCAGAAAACGATACTCATTCGACTCAATTTCACTATACACAGCGCCTTAACCAGCTTCCATCTACGATATTTTGGTTGAATTTCAATATGGGGTTTTTAATAAATGTCTGAAAACCCCGTAAGTTAATAACTCCGTAGTTGATGCTGTAGCTGTCCATGTAAGGAGTTAATCACTTAACATCAGGTGAGTGACCGGTCCGCTCGGTTGCCTACTTTACAAACAAAAAAATTGCGTACTCAGTAGGTTATTAATTAGTACAGTTTAAAGTGTATTTAAGCTCGAGAATTTTTACACTTGACCATTTTTACCACTATGTAGTGGTAAAAATGGTCAAGTGTAGAAAAGGTAAAATTATCAAAGCACATTTTAATAGTTTTATAGCTGTGATAGCCTAGTGGTTAGGACTTCCGCCTTCTATCAGAGGTCGGGGGTAGACCCATACCCTATCAGTTTCTTCGCGATATCGTACTATCGTACCGGAACACCTCCCATCATGTCTCATTATAACCACACAGAAAAAAAGGCAGGTTGCGATGCGAAGAAGCGGTGATATCCTAGTGGTTAGGGCGTCAGCCTCCTAATCAGAGGTCGGGGGTTCGATCCCGGGAGCGCACCTTTAACTATTCGGAGTTATGTGCATTTTTAGCAATTAAAATATCACTTGCTTCAACGGTAAAGGAAAACATCGTGAGGAAACCGGCAAGCCTGAGAGTTCTCCATAATTTTCTCAAAGACGTGTAAAGTCTGCCAATTCGCAAGGCCAGCGTTGTGGACTATGTCCATACCCTTCTCACATGGATTGAGGGTTGAATCCACAACAACATTTAATTATTTATAAAAGGTACTTTCATGAATAGCTATTTAGCGAATCTACACGTACGTTCAAAAATCACAAGAAAAAACCATAAGACATACCACGTTAACAAGTTTAATATTGTTAGTTCCTCTGTAACAATGAAAATAAAATTCATATTCTATAGACACCTATAGAATATTAACTATATATTCTATATGAAATATATATTCTATATATAGCATCTCAAGTGTAGTAGATTTTTACGGGCGGTGGTAATCAGTCCAATTTAGGCATTGGCATGCATTGTCCATCACTTTAAACCAGCTGTGCTAGACTACTAGGAGAATTACCATCCTGTATTACGCAGGCTCTCGCGGACGTAAACCGCACAAAGTGGCACAAGTGAGCAAATTGTTTTATTCGCGCTCGCAAAATCCAAGCCACAAAACGGGTATAAAGGCTAATGACAGCCGTAAAAACTTACCCGAGACATAAAGCAACGGTATCTTAAATCTTCGAATATACCGTCAAGTCGTATATGAAAGCGTTTTTGTCCCTTTTAACGAGTAATCACTTGGTTTATTAACTTAATAATGTATCTCCCATTACGGTTTTTCTAATAACGTGTTGGCACATTCAACAAAAAAATTGGGAGTTTCCTCTGGGATTATTATAGTAGATTTATGACGCATCTTGTTTCTACGCAGTATTTTTGTTGGGTTAAGATTTTTTATTAGTTCACTATATAGAATTAAACTGCCTCGTTGTGGCCAAGAATAAATATTAATCTTAGGTTTTCTGATCAGAAATTCTTATTAGCACCTCGGTGTTAAGGAATAGACGCTTTGCCTCGATTGGCATTTTCATCTAATGGTGCCGTTTGTTTAGCAGGAGTAACGTGATGGGTCTCTGAAACCACCTCCCTTGAGAGAGGGGCTGCATGCTTAGTGGTATATTTTAGGCTGCGTTGATCGGAATTTTTATTAAGTACCTAGCTAGATAGGTACTCAGTACTATTTTACAAGTGTTTCGAGATTCTATGTTGTTTAATGTATAAGGCTCTGACAGACGTACCAGAAGGCCGGATAAATAAAAATGTAATTCAACCCAAGTACATGCCTATATGTTAATTTTTAGCAGCTCACTTTGCTTGGTCAAATATATATGGATATATAATTAAAACACGCATATATTTAACTGCCGGGAAGACTATTTATAGATTTAGATAAAGCCTTTGGAGTTCATTCATTGACTGAGCTGTTACGTATGACATGAATGCAATCATATTTGGAAACTTGTATAAGTTGAGCTAGACTGTTTACTTCAAGGGCCGTCCTTCCTATACAAAAACTAGATATGATAAATAACTTAATCTAGATCGGTGGCAAGTTCAGCCACTTTATCGATAAGCAAGGACTCCTTGTTTGCTCTAAGATAAATTTGTACTTAATATGGCCGTCCTTCTCATATTAAGAGGAGACCCGTGCTCTGTAGTGTGCCGCTAATGGGTTGATCATGATGATGATGGCCGTCCTTCTGATGTATGTGAAAGGGCAAAGAAGTACAACAAGACCAAATAAGAGATGGATTGATGACAAAAGTCTGTCCCGTTTTAACACTAAATGTACGGTATAAAGATCTCATCCTGATACTTGTAGATACTATTATTTATTCTGTGCCTTAGACCTTCGAAACTAAATATTAGATTAAAACTTCGGCTTAATAATTTAAAATTACTTTTAAAATAATATAAAAATAAAACAACATTATTTTTATTTATTTATTTATTTATTTATTTATTTTATTTGCTAACAATTACAATGATAAATAATTTCCCACTTTCCAAACTAGTGTAAACTGTATCTTGGAAAGTGGGAATTTACTTAATTATAATAACACCCGTATAAACAATTTAAGTCAAGGAATACTAATCCATTGCCTATCGTATAGATAGCAGAGCAGTAACTACGGGGCTCGACATAAGAATTTGCATTCTACCCGCATTATTTGCGTGTAAATTATTAGAGCCATAAAATACTCAGGTATATAATAAATTGATAACGTGACTTTGAATAACATATACTGATATTATATATAAATACTTTTACATGTATGATTATATACCAATGTATTGCTTTTTATAGGTATGTGGGTAAATTAATCATGAGGGGATTAGGGTGTGACGTAGGTAAAGCAAATTGTATTTTCTATATTACAGCTCTATTGTATTTGCATTTTGTAGTATCATCTGCGGTGTACAAAGTGTATTAATTCATGCATTCATTCAAATGTGATAGTTTGTATGTTTGTTACTCAAATACGTCAAAACGACTGTATCAATTTTGCTCTAATTTCCAGCATCTTGAATGCGAGATAGATAGGTGCAGAAAACTCAAAATAATCTTTATTCCAAATGTCTCTTAAAAAGCGATATAGAAAATTTAACATTTAAGGCAAAATTAAGTTATCAACTGAAGTAAATAACAAGAATTGTATCGAATTTTTTTAAATATTCACCCAACTAAATTCAAAAAATTTCATTTCTAACATTTTTATCTGACTTAAAAAGGGAAAGGTTTCTGTTTCGTGGAAATCTTTCTATTCTTAAATTTTTATGTTCCCCGATTACTCGAAAACCTATTTTAAATTTCTAATTTTTTATATGTATGTATTTAAATAATTTATTATTATTTACTTAAGCATTCTTAGTTGGCTTCATAGCTTATCCTCATCTATCTCCACGAATACCTATTTAATAAAACAACAATTTTATGAGTGTTTTTTATACACTACAAGTTAGCCCTTGACGACTATCTCACCTGGTGGTACGTGATGATGCTGTCTAGGATGGTAGCGGGCTAACCTGTTAGGAGAATGACACACCCACGCTCCTAATTGGTTTCTACGAGACATCGTGCCGCAATGCTAAATCGCTTGGCGACACGTCTTTGTCGGTAGGGTGGTAACTAGCCACGGCCGAAGCCTCCCACCAGACCAGACTCGAGCCGGGAATCGAACCCAGGACCTCCAACTTTATAATGCGACAGCGAACGCACTCCGCCACGGAGGTCGTCAAAACATAAACATAAATAATTTGATTGCCCGATTCCTAAAGAAGGACATAGTCTAGTCTAAGTCTAGTTTAATCAGTTATTAAACTAAGACGCAAAAATAAAGCTAATGAAACTTCTGGTATGCAATTGCGCTGTTTTTCCGCATGTCATACAATCACAAACTACCACGGAGCTATAGCGGTTTCGTTGCTATGGTTTCGCGGTTGTGTCATAATATAAAATAATGTCAACAACCTCATAACCACAAGTCCCCGTTGGAAACCTCAAACCCATATAATGGACGCGGTTCATTGAGTAACGGGAGCGTGAGACTATCCCCTGCAGTGGGAAACGGCGGAGCAGTTCTAAACCACTAGTTGATGACCTCCGTGGCGCAGTGCGTGCGTTGTCGCATTATAAAATTGGAGGTCCTGGATTCAATTCCCGGTCTGGTGGGAGGCTTCAGCCGTGGCTCTTACCGACAAAGACGTGTCGCCAAGCGATTTAGCGTTCCGGCACGATGTCGCGTAGAAACCAATTAGGAGTGTGGGTTTATCATACCTCTAACAGGTTATCCCGCTACCATCTTCGACTGCAAAATCGTTCGTTGCCATCAAGGGCTAACTTGGGTTGGATAAAAAAATTAAAACTTTTTTTTTCTCGTTTTATGGCTTTACACAGATTAGTTAATGTCAAGTTTATCCAATAAAAAAAAACCTTATACCTCACAGTATGAGTAGTTATATAGTTTATAATCTTTTTTTAATCGTCTTATCAAAAAATAATAACAGTCTAATTCCGTTACTTTTTAGTGTAAAGTGGGTATTCTTTGAAAATATAAAAGTAAACGATCAAAACAAAAGTGTTACAGATTATATGATATTCCATTCAATTCAAAATTTGTACAACGTACATAAATAAATTAAATGCTGTAAATTGAGAGAGACAAGTTTTCACTTCAAAGAAGAGACAACTTCCGTTTTCGGACGGAATGTGGAAATTAAAAAAATAACGGAGATGGCGGCAAGATGGATAAAGGTCATAGCACACTTAAACGACTCTGCTCCCACCCGGCAAAAAGAATAAAATTCAAATATGGGCTTTAAATATTGCTCTTTAGATATATTTTACATTGGCATCATAAATTAGCAGACAGCTCGCTGTCAGCGAGCTTACCGCCGTCAGACTGCTCGGTAGTTGACGCCTCGCAGGCCGCACGTTGTAGGCGAGCGGTCGGCGCGGTGCCCGCGCGCTTACCGCTAGCGGTCGCCGCGGGGCGCGGGGCCCGCGCGCTTTGCTAGCGTTCGCCGCGCCCGCCGTCGCGTCGCCCGCGCCGCTCAGTCGGTCAGTATCTACACCGAGTAAACCGCACGTTCGATCTCTTTCCAAGTGGACAGCTGGCTGTCTGCTAGCTGTCGCCGCGTCGACTGCTAGGAGCCAGCTAGCTGTCGCCGCGTGGACTGCGAGCAGTCGTCTTAGTTTAGGGCGGTGTTGGGTGGGAGCGGTGTTGGAGCAGAGTCGTTTAAATGTGCTATGACCTTAAGACCGGGTACTTGGCTGACGTGTTTTTTATTTTTGGAAATTGTTGTACAAGTGTGGTTGATTTTATATATTGATGATATTTATTTTATGTTAACTCTAAAATTAGTTGATAAATGTTCATCTAGAATAATAAAGCAAATTCAAAATAATCTTTATTCAAATAGTCCTTTAAAAGGCACTTTTCACGCGTCAATAATTTACATACTAGTGATTTGATGGTGATAACTACATTTGTAAACTTAAAACTAAAGCTATGAGGGTTCCAAAAGCGCCCTGGTCAAAGAAGAAGCCCATAACAAACTTAGCCAGGTAAATATATCCGACAAAGTTAATATTTATCATTTCAAGCACACGTCATTAAAAGTTTCTTTCAATTTTATTTTCTTTTAATATATCACACTTTCTGTTCCTACTTTTAAAACAAACTTTGCGCTTAAAAGTAATGCCGTTATCTATTAAGACAAGTAATAAACTTAGTTTTATTTATTCCTCTTTAGTAAACTCTTCTCGACTGCAATCTCGCCTGGTGGTAAAAGATTATGCAGTTTAAGATACTAGCGGGAAAATCTCTAAAAAGGATGGCTGCTATGCTAAACTTATACCCCTTGTCGTATTGGAAAGATAAATCATTCATGGAATCATTGATTAACATCATGACGTTGAAATGAAATAAAAATATACTTTGTTGTATACCACACAACAGAAGAAATACAAGAAAGTAAAGAAAAATACAACGAAAAGAAGGTACAATAGGCGGCCTTATCGCTAAAGAGCGATCTCTATCAGGCAATTTAGAGACCAGGATATAATATATATACATGCAGGCTTAGGGTATACAATTAAAAATAATACATGATAAATAATATAAACATCTAAAAATATAATATAATACATAATATTACACATACATATAAAAAAAAACTTGAGAGGTGTCAAGGGACACCCAGATGGAACGAAGTTCCTTTCGATTAATTAGTGAAGGAATTGTAATATAATTTTATTTTATTTAAGTTATAATATTTTTTTTTTATTATTAACAAATATAATGTTATATAAACTTAATCAGTAAGCTCAATTTTGTACTCCATCAGCAATATCCGGAACTTGTGCAGAAACACTGTCAGGATTCATATACGCTCAACAAAAATAATCGTCGCAACACCACACTGTTCAATACGAATTAGAAATGAAAATATCTGGCTTGCTTTCTATAAGAGAGAGAGAGACAGACAGAGAAACATGCGACGCCGCACAGCTTACATTAACAAAAAGTGTCGTGACAACTTTTCGTAAGAATTTTTTCCGTCTAGCCCCCTTTCACAACGCGCGATAAGGAACTTCGTTCCAATAAATAAATATGTCATAAATAACCCAGAAGAAGGAATAATAACTACCAAATTACTATTAAACGTTAAATTGGGTAACTGTATACTCTTTGACGGTATCTCTGCCTCTCTGTCCTTCAACTGATTAATGTATCTTTGGCGGTCAGTCAGACGAGCACGAGAGTCGAAATAATGTAATGAAATATTGAGTTTCCTTCATGGAAATGAACAATCATAATCATTTCATAATGCCTCGTTGGAAACCCATATTCCTGATACGGTTCATTGAATAACGAAATCTTTATACAGCCCTTTGTTGCGGTCGGCATAATGAAATTGCTTCCCATATAAAGTAGGTATTAAAATATTCATAGTAAGCCAGTTGGATGAATGTTACATTACTTATATATCATACCCTTACACTCATAGAATACTATACTCATTATAATTTACCCATCTTTTGTTTTTTTTTTTTTTCACTGAAAGTTGGCTCTTGACTGCAGTGTCACCTGTTTGTAAGTGCTCATGCAGTTTAATGAGGATAAAGCTTAGCAAGTTAAACGTAATTAGTTTCTACGAGAATCGTATGAAATCGCTAAATCGCTTAGCGAAACGTCCGTAGTTGGTAACTAACCAAGGCCGAAGCCTCTCAACAGAAATGGGATCGAACCCGGATCCTCCGAGACTTTTAAGAATTAAGTTTATAAGTCATCATCATCATGATCAACCCATTACCGGCTCACTAAGAGCACGGGTGTCCTCTCAATATGAGAAGGGTTTGGCCATAGTCCACCACGCTGGCCATGTGCGGATTGGCAGACTTCACACGCCTTTGAGAACATTATGGAGAACACTCAGGCGTGCAGGTTTCCTCACGATGTTTTCCTTCACCGTTGAAGCAAGTGATATTTAAAATTTTTAAAAACGCACATAGCTCCGAAAAGTTGGAGGTGCATGCCCGGATTCGAACCGCCGACCTCTCATTAGGAGGCTGACGCCCTAACCACCAGGCTATCACCGCCTCAGAACATAGGTATGGCTCTTATATTTCGATGAATCGATTTTGGGTGTAAAACGTTGTTTTTGTGAATCCACAATGTTGGCTTTATTAGCAATAATGCGAAATGCTTACAAATATCGCTGTGCGATTTTTGTTTATGTAGTGGATAGGTCATACTTTATTTCTGAAATGGCTCTGGTAAGATTTTTGGGCGATATGGTTGTGTAAATTTCCATTTCCTTACCTGTCTTGTAATACAAGTTTCAAGCTTTACACCCTAACAGCTCTAATACAGTTTGAATCTCGGGTCGGGTCGTACTTATTGGGTAAGTTGTACTTATTGGGTTTTTGTTAAGAAAATCTCCAGAGAGTTCAGAAATTAGCGTCATCACTTCCTTTATTCAATCCGTCGAATGCCAGTAATCATTGACATGCTACATACCTCAATTGAATGTCCACCAAGTCACATCAAAGTAGACTGGAGAATCTAAGATCTATGACTCCTTGAGACCTGGGCCCAGCAGTAGGTAATTTAGGCAAAGATGAAGATGACGAATTGACAAACTGTGTTAGTTAGTGCAAACAACAAAAGCGAATAAAGTTAATAGACCATACTCCTAATTGGATTCTACGCGACATCGTGCCGGAACGCTTAATCGCTGGGCGACAATTCTTTCTAGAAAGGTGGATAATGTGAATATAGATAAAATATTACGTAACTTCAGAAGACAATGCAAATAGAGATAACATGTAGTCGCACTAAACAAATCCTCTAAACGCGTGTGCAGTGAAAGTCAATCATAAACCTACTCACAGAGTACATGACTTGGTGTAGAAAGTAAAGTACGCTCAGGCGTCACGACCAACCTTAATACCTATATCTTTACTATGTATAGCACGCTTGCTAACGTAGAGACGTTTTCTGACTTCTTTGGTCTCATGTAAGGCGTACGAAGAGCGAGAGAAGTACGAAAGCTGTGATAGCCTAGTGGTTAGCACGTCCGCGTAATAATCAGAGGTCGGGGGTTCGAACCCGGGCACGCACCTCTAACTTTTCGGAGCTTGCTTCAACGGTGAAGGAAAAACATCGTGAGGAAACCTGCATGCCTGAGAGTTCTCCATAATATTCTCAAAGGCGTGTGAAGTCTGCCAATCCGCACTTGGCCAGCGTGGTGGACTATGGCCAAATCCTTTTCATATTGGGAGGAGACCCGTGCTCTGTAGTGAGTCGATAATGGGTTGATCATGATGATGATGATGAGGACGTACGAGGGCGTACAAAATAAAACTTCCCATCATAAAAGCTATATTCCTAATGTCACCCTAAGTCGAGGTCCCAGCCTCACAAGAGGTGGCTTTAGGAGGACGTTCTACCGATATCATCGAGCCTTTGTGCTCATCTGCCAGGCCGAACTTCGCACTCACCACAAAGCACCTGGTGACGCTGTAAATAGGACTATAGCTGTTGCCAATTTGAAACAACAAATGGAGATATTTCCACTATCGAAACACTGTAATATAGAAAAAATACTGATTGATTTAACACCATTCATGGCGTGGCGTTTGGTGGACTGCTAAGCCGGGTACAAGATAAATATCGTGTGTCCAAATCGATCAAGATGTCACATGTCGTACCGTATCATGGTCACAATATTGTCGTAGTGATAGCCTTTTTAGTTTATTCCTTATTTACATAAATAACTCCTGTGACGGTTTGATACGGTTGTATCATGACTCAACTAGAACGGGCAGTAATTATCGCGTATTACATCAGTTAAGTGGGCTTTCAAATTGAGTCTGGATAGTCTGCTAGCACTCTTACAGCTTCTTTAGAACTTGTGCGAGAGCGACCACGAAAAAGCAGCGTACGTACCAAGTCGTTCGACCAATCACAAAACGCGATTTGATCTACAGTAGTTGATTGGTCGGAAAAACTGTCAAGTGAAAAGTTGAACACACAAGCGCAGGATCAACGCTTTGATTTGGTTTTGCTCATAGAAGTAAAAAAGAAGTTACGAGTACTTTTGTATCGTCACCGAACTCTCAAGGCTCGCAGAGAATAAAACTGCCTACTGCGCGTTTATCGAGTCCGTGATTTGAATAATAATTGCAACGAACAATGAGCATAGCTATGCGAATTGCATATCCTTGGATTATCATATTATAACCCTTATGTCACCTTATTGTAACATAAGTACTCGACGGTTAACACGCCTTAATAAATGGTCTGGTGGCTTGGAGGTAATGACCGTTAATAAACGACATTTCAAAAGATATCATAATATTAGTTGTCTCAGTTTGTTGAAATAATGATTAAAAAAAATATTTATATGAAAATCTTTATTGAGAACACTCGAGTCATACAAGGACGGCCCTGTGTAAAAACTGTGTTGCATGAGCCGCCGCCCACCTTATATTAATAATTCAATGTTCTTCAAAAACAATATAACAATAAAACGGAAAGTATATAGAAACTATGTGTGTGTGTGTGTGTGCGTTTACGTGTGTGTGGGTGTGTGTGTGTGTGTGGGTGTGGGTGTGTGTGTGGGTATGGGTGTGTGTGTGTTTGTGTGTGTGTGTATGCGTGTACGTGTGCGTGATCGTGTGCATGTGCGTGTGTGTGTGTATTTAATCGAAGTATATAATTACAAATTGACATTTACAGAGTATAATATAAAATAAATATTTCAGAAAAAAATCAATATTCAAAAATCCTAACCTGTTAGAAGTATGGTAAAGCCACGCTCCTAATTGGTTTCTACGCGACTTCCTGCCGGAACGCTAAATCGCTGGACGACACGTTTTTGTCTTTAGGGTGGTAACTAGCCACGGCCGAAGCCTCCCACTAGACCAGACTCGAGCCGGGAATCGAACCCAGGACCTCCAACTTTATAATGCGACAGCGCACGCACTTGACCACGAAGGTCGTCAATAACATAAATGATTACTCAAACCATGTCGCATTTGCTAGGTACCTATTTAGATATGGTCTTAGTTTTATTGCTCCCGACGTTACTCATTGTTCAATCCAAGGTTTTTACCTCTTCCGTATGCAAATTTATAAATTAAAGGGGGTAGAATTTACAGTTTTAGATGAACACCCGTTTTTTCTCTCATCGCATAGCTGCTATTTTTTGTTAAAAAAAATGATTATGGCTAGAGATCCTTACAAGATCATTTGGCAAGACGGTACACTATCTACAAAAAATATAATAAGCTTAGGATTAAAGATTTATTTTAAAATTTCAAATACCCAAAACCTCTCTCTTCATTTAAAGTAATCAACCAGCTAAATCTTATAACTTGACATCACACATTTTACGTTTTAGTCGATATAGTTAAAACACGTGCACAAATAACGTGAGCGAATGTTTTGTTGTTCTTACATTAATCTTTTAATCCAATATAATTCTCGTCACTACTATAAATAACAACTTGGTACAGTGACATAACATGAATAAGCTTTCATCATGATCAACCCATTACCGGCTCACTACAGAGCACGGGTCTCCTCTCAATATGAGAAGGGTTTGGCTATAGTCCACAACGCTGATCATGTTTGGCGGATTGGCAGACTTCACACGCCTTTGAGAACATTACGGAGAACTCTCAGGCGTGCAGGTTTCCTCACGATGTTTTCCTTCACCGTTGAAGCACGTGATATTTTAATTGCTTAAAAACGCATATAACTCCGAAATGTTAGAGGTGCGTGCCCGGGTTCGAACCCCCGACCTCGGGGACGTCCTAACCACTAGGCTATCACAGATTCAATAATAAGAATAAGCCTTAGAAGAGTAATATTATAACATATATTGCATAGTAGCTCCCTCGGGCTTTTTTATCTTTGTGGGTAGTTATAACAAAACAGTGTGGAAATTTTTAATACTCCCATTAATTAAAACATCCTATAGTAAATGTTGCTTAATTAACAGCGTTGTGTGTTAATAAGCTCAAATGATTATAGTAGTTACATGTGGGTCTGTAGAACAAAAGCTTGAAAAGAAAGAATTGGTTCCGTCTTCACGCCACATTTGATTAATGAACTTCAGTGAGAATGAGATAAATAGGCCTGGCTTTAGAGGCATAACGGACTAGTTGTAGGCAATATGCCTTCAACTTCATTTTCTACTGTATAACTGGTGTAGAAATATATTGGTATTCTGGAATCGATTTGTCCTACTCCAGATACAGATGGTGTAGAAATCAATTAGGAGTATGAGTTTACTATACCCCTAACAGGTTAGCCCGCCACCATCTTAGACTGCATCATCTCTTACCATCAGGTGAGATTGCCGTCAAGGGTTAACTTGTAGTGGATAAAAAAATACTTAGATATGACTTATTGCGCATTAGAACGAATTAATTCAATAACAACAATTATTGTTACAGTTATAATGTTAATAATGCAAGTAACAAAATTGCGGTTTCCGAATACTTCATTAAAAGTTTATCTTTGTGGTATACGAGTATATACCTATACCCAATGTGCGGGAGGAAAACTATTCCAAATACATGGTAGATTAATTGTTAGTCAAACACTGAATCCTTCGTTTCAGACCAATAATGCATAAAAATGCCGAGTGCGAGATTTCTACTTATTCGATGGCGTGAAAGTTAAATTAATTGTCTGTGGAATGGAAAGAGCGCCATCTATTGTTTAATAGATGGCACTTGCTCGATTCTATACATATTTGACATTCAAGCGATCGATTGAGTAGAAAATCTCAGCCCGAATTCCTATCAACGTTTCACTGTAATGCATAAGACTTTTCATAGGATAGAGGAATATAATGGTGAGATGCCGTAATGTGAACTTTAACTACTATTATCAACTTTCAGAATTTACTGATAATCAACCTTCTTTTTTTCGTGGCGAAAAAGCTTTATGGCTACCTCCGTCCCTTGAGCAGGATGAGGTTACGTGGTACTCCCACCCTGTAGGGGGTTATAACCGAACTACAAACCACTAGCCGTAGATAGAGCGCGTCATACAAAAACAAGGCGAGAATTTGTCACCAACTAACTATACATTCCTACATATCGGTATATCGATGTATTACAACCCTTCTAATACACTAGACATCTGGCCGTTATATCATGTATAGCGGCGCGTAGTGCTTTGTAATTCATTCGGATTATACGGCTCGAGTGTTAGAATCGGTGACTTTCGTCTAGCCTTGTCACACACTGGGGGAAAGGAGTGCACTCGTCGCTATATGTGCACTACTTTTCCGTCCCTTTTTTTAGCGTTAATAATCGATCTACAGCTAGTGGTAAATCAATGACCACGCCGTATAACCTGCCTGGCTTTGCTGGACCTCTGGGGGACGTTTTGTACTTCCCGGACTTGTTTGTTATTTTGAGTTTATTTATTTATTTAATAGGAAGCCAACGGTATACAAAGAATTATATATATATATATATTTAAGACAAACTATGTATATACACAATAGGAATGTCAATGTATATTCACTTACAGGCTAACTCGCCATCCGTAAAATAAATAAAGAATATATCGGAAGTTATGTTAAATATTCGAAAGAAATAGACACTTTTCTTCTAAATTTTTCGTAACTAATAATCTAGAAGATTAATTTCCGAAGATAAATTAGTTAGATGACGTAGTAAGTTTTTGTATAAGGAACTCTAAATACTATTGTTTAGGAACGCCTCTGTAGTCATATACCAGCAATTATGACTAATTTGTATGTTAACACGTTAACGGGTGTGTATGGGGTATTTAGGTATTTAGGTGACGGGTAATTAGCGAGGTTAAATCGATTGCCGCGGACAAGAATAACGGAGTTTTCGGTTAGCTCACACTGTTATTAATAATCTAGCTTTTCCAGAGGCTTGTTGCTTTTACCGTTTATATATTATTATTACGTAAGCTTGTAGAAAATTCCTACTATAGTGTGAAGGATTATATAAATGATAAACAAGCATGCGTATGAAATATTGCTCTAATAAGATAGCTCTTAATATAATTAAGTGGCATGTGAGATGGTGACAACAAAAAGAAAATTTACCTGGCTTTGTTTGTTGTGGGCTTAGACCGGGGCGCGTTTGGAACCCTCATAGCTTTAGTTTTAAGTTTACGAATTTAGTTATCAAAAATTATTGACGCGTCAAAAGTGCCTTTTAATGGACTATTTCAATAAAGATTATGTGAATTTTATCTGAATTTAATATTTATATTAGTAGTTTTAGTGTTTCTAAAAACGTGATTTAAAATTTCATGAATATTTCAAATGTTTATAATTAATGAGTAAACTGAATTCGTACGTCGGAGCTGACACACACTTTTTTTATACACTACAAGATAGCTTTTGAAGGCTACCTGATGGTAAGTGATGATGCAGTCTAAGGTGGTAGCGGGTTAACCTGTTAGTATGGTAAGCATACTCCTAATTGGTTTCTACGCGACATCGTGCCGGAACGCTAAATCACTTGGCAACAAGTCTTTGCCGAAGCCTCCCAACTCCAAAAAAATAAGAAGTATCATGGCTATTTGTACACCAATTTTCAGACGAAGTTTTGAGTTGTGTCAGTCAGCCAATCAGTGACTTTTTATACGAACGCATTCGTGGATAATTTTCGTCCAAAATCCTTCAGAACCCGACAATATTAATCTTCGAACACATGTTGACAATTATGATGCTGAATGATAATATTGGCGAGACACACAACGAAAAGAAATAATCATCGGAAAGAACCGGGATCCCCCTATCTCTTTATAATCAAATATATGATAGTAAATAAGCAGATCCGTAAAAGTTTTGTAGTTTTTTTTTGTCAATATCTTTATTTTTTTACTTTTAAAGGGCTATTTTAACAATATAGTATATAGGATGACTACGGGGCGGGGGCGTGTCTTGGTCGGTAATTTGGGTAGACGTGGGTAGTTTCGGGCAAAGAGACCAGATACTCTTGGCAGAACAGAATTACAATTATAAGTATGGTAATTTATAAGGAGAAGACATACGCTCCACCAAGTACGACTATGCACTACCGCGATTCAACCGCCGATCAATGCAATGAATGCAATGCGCCGTCCCGCACCGGTGAGTGAGTAAGTGATGCCAGTCTCTTATCTGTCGTACAACATTCTAAAACTAGAAGGCGATTTTCTCTGATTGCCGTCAAATATAATATGACCGTTCTAATGTACCTAATTATAAACTGAACTCTAGGCGACAATCTTTTACTTCTATCTTTGTTTTTACGAATTTAATGTTTCTATAGTAATATATTTAACATAGTAATAACCTACTTATTTTTCACACTTGTAATATAAAAATTAAATCGAACTGAAGCCGAAACAGAATTTGGTTTGACTGAAATAGTAATTAAAAATTTCGTATTGCTTACAATTAGGTAAAGGCAAAGCATATACCCTCAAATTTCTAATTTGGACACATAAAATTCAAACTAAACTTAGTTTAGTTAGCAACTAAATTTAGTTGCCAATCTAAATAAAAAGACAACGTGCACACAATTTGGAGTCTCAGTCAGTCAGGTCTTGCCATGTCATGGCAATACTGTAAATCATAATCTGTTTGCTTTTGTTCGTAGGAAGAATGGTTTGGTATGAGTAATGATGGTAAATCAATAACAAATGTTGGCAACACCGCGCGTTTTGAGCACAACGAGCGACGCAGCGCCAACTTGGTAGATGTCTGTGGTCGGGACATCAGCGGAAGATAAGAAATGGCTGCTTTGCCTAGGCGATCGCCCCACGAAGCATTTGTCGTCTGGGCTTCAAGAGTGACGGAATTTTGAGCTTGTTAATTTAAGTTAACGAGCTCAAAGCAACATACATCTATTAAGGTGGCGCTGCGTCGCTCGTTGTGTCAAAACACGTGGTGTTGCCAGCACAAATATTAGTAAGATTTTCGTGCGATGACCACGATCTAGACACGCGAAGACGCTTCAAGCTAAGAACGAGCTAAGAAAAAAGAACTGACGACGTCTTAATTCTTTTGTCGATGAAGTCGGCAACGACTTTCTTAATAACGAACATGACTCTTAGACCCTTGGTCCGTGGGGTCCTAGCGCTATAGGGCTTTTTAGGGAAATAGCAAAAAGGTTAGTCGACATCACAGGAGACCGAAGAGCTGCCAGCTACCTCGGACAACGAATTAGTCTTGCAATCCAAAGGGGAAACGCTGCCAGTATCTTCGGAACCTTGCCTAAAGGGACTCCATTTAATAATAACCCCGGCTAAGTTTGTTGTGCGCTTCTTCTTAGACCAGGGTGCGTTTGGAACCCTCATAGCTTTAGTTTTAAGTTTACGAATACAGTTATCACCATGAAATAACTACTGTGTAAATTATTGACGCGTCAAAAGTGCCTTTTTAAGGACTATTTGAATAAAGATTATTTTGAATTTGAATTTTGAATTTGAATATATTTTAATTATAGTTTTAGTTTTAGGTTCAATTTAAGGTTAATTTTAAGTTTTTAAGTGTTTATAATACAGTTACATTGTTTTAGTTGTTAATTATAATTGATACATGGCTCTCATTATTATGAAGAGTTCATCATACAATAACTTTTTTGTTGTAGGCTAATTCCACAGTGAGTTAGGTCGTGATTACATAATGAGACTTCATAATTAGCGCTGCGTCGGTAGTTGTGCCAAAACACGTGGTGTTGCCAACACAAAATATATTAGTAAGATTTTCGAGAGGTGATCAATACACGCGAAGGCGTTTCAAGCCAATATACAGCCCAGAAAAAGGATCTGGCAACGTCTTAATTCTTTTGTAAATGAAGTCGGCAACAACCTATTTTCTTAGTTCATCGTTCAATAACCTAATTTAGTGGTAGGCTAAGTAATTCCACAGTGAGTTAGGTCTTGATTGCACTATGAGACTACATAGTTACGTTAGTTAAAAGTTAACACGTGTTCTAACCAGCAACGAAAGTCATGAAATAATAAAATGTATCAAATGTTAAATGCTTTCTTAACCTTGCAAGGCAATAAAAGTCTCATATGAAATATAATAAACGACTCTAATTACCAAATACTGAACTATAAGTCGGGTATAGTTAGAATACTTTCAAGAAATTTCTGAAATCTATTAATAGCGTTTATAGCAATTTGGTAGGTAACTACATTCTCCATAAACAATACTTTACATAGCTTATACGCTCAAATGGTTTGCAGTACACCCACAGGTTATTTTGGTAATCATGTAATAACAAAAACTACAGCCTTAAATCATTTAGCACATTATCTTTCTTTTCCAATAATCAATTATGAAAAAACGGATAATTAAAACACGAAAGGATTATCTTATTAAAACTTTAAAGTAATAATAAAAATTTAAATTATATTTCCATTAAGATTTTAATCTACAATCATCTTATAAGCGTCCATTCGTTCAATCAATTTTCCAACCATTGACCAAGAGATGAAGACAAGCGATTTGAAGCAACGTTGACATGATTTTTTTGAAAATATAATTTAACTTCCATTCGTTCAATTTCCTTGCATTTTCCAACCATTGACCAAGATATGAAGACAAGCGATTTGAAGCAACGTTGACATGATTTTTTTGAAAATATAATTTAACTTCCATTCGTTCTATTTCCTTGCATTTTTCAACCATTGACCAAGATATGAAGAAAAGCGATTTGAAGCAACGTTGACATGGTTTTTTTGAAAATATAATTTAACTTCCATTCGTTCAATTTCCTTGCATTTTCCAACCATTGACCAAGATATGAAGACAAGCGATTTGAAGCAATGTTGACATGGTTTTTTTGAAAATATGATTTAAGAACCTATTTTTTTTTTTGTATAAAAGGAGATAGTTTTTATTGTTATATTTAAGCACTATTATTAATTTTAAACCGTCCTACACAAGGTGAAATTAGTCTTATTCCGTGTTCTCCAAAAAGTGATCGCACATACCTTGCCGTATTTGCTTAAAACAAAAGCTTTTTTTTTTTTAAGTAGATACGGCACGTGATTCTGAGTGATAGCTTTACACTTATAACTCTAACTAAGCCAAGTTTAACTATTATAGCTAAGCTTTGTTTCTGCTAACCGTCTCGCTTATTCCTTGTCCGTGGTTTTGGATTTAAAAAAATCATAAATTTGACCATAGCTAATTTTGTGTTTCCTTTGTTATAGTACCTCTTCGAGAATGGTACTCACGAAGAGGGTCTGCTACCCCGGGACAAGTTCTTGGAAGTTGGTGCTCGAATGGACGCCAGGAGGGAGTACCTAAGGAGTGAATGTTCAAGACTTGGCTTAGACGGCACTGGACATAAGGCGTACGCGTGGGAGTACTTGATCAATCGCCAATACCATGTTATATGGTGAGTAATTTTATATGCAGTTTTGGAAATCCTAATTGCGCTGTTTGTGATATTATGTAATTTTTCAGGTCGCATCTCGAATCAAGCTTTTGCTTAATTTGTTATGATAGGTTTAGCTGTTAACTCGTGCCTAAGTAACGAATAATTTTTTAATCCCCGAGTTATATTTCTGGTGGTTTTGTATATTGAGGATACAAGCTATAATGTGTATAATATACCTACATAAGATGAGATTTCTCAATATCAGAAGGATTTGGCCATAGTTCACCGTGCTGGCCATGTGTGGATTGGCAGACTTCACGCTCTTTTGGGAACATTATGGAGAACATGCAGGCATGCAGGTATCCTCACGATGTTTTCCTTCACCGTTGAAGCAAGCGATATTTTAATTGTTTTAAAACGCACATAACACCGACAAGCTAGAGGTGCGTGCCCGGGTTCGAAACCCCCGACCTTTGATTAGGAGGCGGACGTCCTAACCACCAGGCTATCACAGCTATATATAAACATTATTATTATATTTGAATTATTTTTTTCTTAACAGGTGCAACATATTCAAAGCAGCGTCTACTTCTTGGATGTACAATTTCAATTTAATGGCTAACTACACAGCCGCCTTCCTAGATAGAACAAAAGAAGTGCCTCTAGAACTAGCCAGGAAGAAGTACGCTAGACCCAGCGTAGAAATGATAAGGAAGGCGCAAGGTGATTCGATCACGTTCCTCATTGTGAGACATCCTTTGGAGAGGCTGGCATCGGCTTACAACGACAAAATCGTCCACGCATGGCCCAAGTCCTTCCATGACCAAATGGGGCGTAGGATAATAAAGAAGTACAGAAAAGTAAGTTCATTTTCATGCTCGATGTTGAGTCTTAAGGTTTGGACATAGAAAGGCAGTTTTATCCTATCCATGCCCATGGATATCAGCAAGAATTAAAGCGATCACCAAAGCCTACATTTTTTTTTTTTTTTTTTTCATTTCATCAACATCATCATGATCAGCCCATTTCTGGCTCACCACAGACCATGCTGGCCATGTGCGGATTGGCAGACTTCACACGCCTTTGAGTACATTAAGGAGAACTCTCAGGCTTGCAGAAATCCTCACGATGTTTTCGTTGAAGTAATTTTAATTGCTTAAAAACGTACATAACTCCAAAAAAAATAGAAAGGTGCGTGCTCGGGATCGAACTTCCGATCTCTGATTAGGAGTCGGGCGTCCTAACCACTAGGCTATCACAGTACATTTCTTTTTTTTATTTGTTTGTATAATAAATCCAAACGCTTGACTTGCGGCTGAAATTAACAATCAATCTAATTCAAAATGTTTAGATAGCAGTTCTAATTCATTAATGCTATCCTCTTCTCTCTTCCCTGTCGATAAGGACAGCGCTAGTAAATTCAATCTGCTATAGGAAGTTTTTTTTTAATCATTAACCTCGGGCATTGATCACATCTGCCAATCAATTGATTTTGCATAGTTACATACGTTAACAAAAAAAAAATATGCCTACTCATTTTTGATTTGATGAAACCCCTATTACAAGTAGCGGTAACGACTATCGTATAAGAATGAAGAAACAGAAATGTTATCACAGACTTAGACATTTAGACGATCCCCTTTTGTAATTATTTTGCTTCAAATTTATTGTTGGCATCGATTTGTGTTTTTGACACAGTTCTTTTTTTTATACACTACAAGTTAGCCCTTGACGGCTATCCTACCTGGTGGTAAGTGATGATGCAGTCGAGGACGGTAGCGGGCTAACCTGTTAGGGGTACGGTAAAACCACACTCCTAATTGGTTTCTACGCGACATCGTGCCGGAACACTAAATCGCTTTGCGACACGTCTTTGTCGGTAGGGTGGTAACTAGCCACGGCCGAAGCCTCCCACCAGACCAGACTCGAGCCGGGAATCGAACCCGGGACCTCCAACTTAATAATGTGACAGCGCGTGCGCTGCGCCACGGAGATCGTCAAAACACACATATTATTATATAATACTTACGAATTCTGAATCAAAAGCTGCAATAGAAAGGCAGAATTTTCGGTCCAAACCCTCCATTTTTAGCTACATTCCCTTGCATTAATATTCTTTCTCGTACGTTGACGTTTTCACGTGCTTACAACATCGAGTGCAACCGTTCCCGACGGATTAGAAAAAATGCCTGTGTTACCTACTTATGCATGGCTTAACAACTAAGTAAAGCGAAATAGGTAGATAGCCTACGTTCTAGACACAGGGCAAAGTTCTAGAAACAGACAAAGGATGCTTTTTCCTGTGACATATAACTAGGACAAATCTCGGAACCGTATCCTATCCGTAACCAGGCCTAAAGGGACTCCTTTTAATAATATATTTTAGTTATGATATTAAATATTTTTTTTTTAAGATTTTTAGTTTTAGGTTAATCTAAGTTTTATTTTAAGTTATATATGTATTCCTAACAACTAATTGTCTAATTAATCATTAAATAAATTAATTACTAGGACAAACGAAACTATTTCTGAAACATTTGTATAAAACCAAAATAAGCACAGACTACCTTGCTGGCAGACGGCCACCGTGGCGCAGTGCGTGCGCTGTCGCATTATAAGGTTGGAGGTCCTGGGTTCGATTCCCAGCTCGAGTCTGGTGAGAGGCTTCGGCCGTGGCTAGTTACCATCCTACCGACAAAGACGTGTCGCCAAGCGCTTTAGCGTACCAGCACGATGTCGTGTAGAAACCAATTTCGAGTGTGGGTTTACCATACCCCTGGTCTAGGTCTGTTAGGAGACTTCGGCCGTGGCCAGTGATAAATATTACCGCCCCAACCTACCGAAAATGATATGTCGCCAAGCGATTTAGCGTTCCGGCATGATATCGCGTAGAAACCGATTAGGAGTGTGGGTTTAACAAAACCCTTAACAGGTTAGCTCGCTGCCATCCTAGACTGCATCATCACTTACCACCAGGTGAGACAGCCGTCAAGGGCTAACTTACAGTATATAAAAAAAGCTAGTTTATAACAGATTTAATCGGAATCGATGCTTACAAATGCGCTTTCAGTTCTATAAATCCAAACCCAAAGATTACCTATTCTATAAATAACAATACCTTTAAAACCCACAGACAGGAACCAAACCGGTACCGACGGAGAGATATCCTGTGTTCGAAGAGTTCGTCTCCTACGTGTTGGACGAAGCAAAGGTCAAGCGATCGTTGGATATGCACTGGACACCTTACGCAGATTTTTGTACGCCATGCAAGTTCAACTTTGACGTCATTCTCAAGTTTGAAACATTGGACGTAAGTGTAAATATTTAACCTTACCTCCCTTACTAAATTTATGGGTGAATAAGTTATAAGTGAGGAATAAAATCACGGAGGCTGCCGGTCGCCAAAAATATGCTAAAACTTATACAACATGGTCTCAAACATCGAAGAAGTTGACATATTGTGTCGACCTCATATAGCGTCGAATAAGGGAAAGAAGAAACTTCCAATTTTTCTGAAACATTGTTTTAATTTTTACCGGTTAATTGATAGAACGATGTCTAAGGAAACGAATCGATTTGTAACGATCAATTAATCTTTTTAACCGGTCTATGCTGCTATCAAAAAATGCAATGCTTCACTATGGAAAACAGGTGGAAAATGAGCGTAATGTAATTATAAGTATCTTATCTATTTAACCAAACGTAAAGTAAGTAAACGTAAAGTAAACGAATCCGGAATAACAAACTCAATGGTTACATTCAGTAACCGAAATCTGTTAAATATATCTACCTGTTTCCAACACATTCATTAGTGCGGCTTCTGCGTCCTTCCAAAGGCATCTAGTAATGATATTGCGAGAACACTCAGTAATAGAGGAACAAGTACGGAATCTGATTGGATCTATCCACCTTGCTGGCATCCAATGATCCAATCAGGCATGTGCCTTGGACTGTACCTTGATTCGCCAGATGTTCGATGTTAATTCCTTGTAATGGTTTGAACGAAGAACACGAATTCGCGTTCGTCCATTCTATACTAAATGGGTCCGATGGGATCCATTTTATTCCTATGAGACTACCACAACCAATTCGGGTTCCTTAGTCAAGTTTACATTATTAAATGCGTTAAAATCCCTTAGACTACTAGGTAAAGTACGCTTAATAAATGTACGCTATTCAAAAGTATCTATCTTCATTAAAAATCCACAGTTGTTAGTTCCTCGCATCTAACAACAAACTTTAGCTTTGAGTCTTTGACGTCAAACTAAAAGTTTAAAACTTCGCTATTAAGTACGCAGTCTTTAATCTCCCTTGAGTCATTGATTTATTTTTAGTTAAAACTTTTATGCAAGAGGAAGAAGGTACCTATTGACTGTAAAGTACGCTGGCGTGAGTCTGAGTAAACCAGGCTTAAAATAGATGACATTTCATTTCGATATTGCAGTTTTCTTTTTCGGACTGTCTATTAGCTGTGCTAACCCTTATTGTAACCTGGCTGTTTGGCGAGCTTCGGAAAGAGGCTCTGCCAGAAGAAATTTTGAGCTCTAGGGCACGAAGATACTAAGGGATCGTCTGCCTGAGGGCTCCTCCTGTAAGCCCGAACCTCGGCTTAGGCGACGTTTGCGATAACGGGGGGTCGGATTGTGAGTGCTCCGTACGTCTCAGAGGCCGTACATGGAGCCCACGTCCGGATGACGTAAGATAGCGGTGTCGATATTGCAGGCTTAATGTATACAAAAATTTAATTTATACGCGTAATGTATACAAAAATTTAAACAACGGATTTACAAATTATATTTTTGTTCTGAAGTAGGTTGTTATTGGAAAAACTTAATCTTGTTAGTAATGATAAATAGACGAATATCCAAAATATTTTAGTATTGAGTTCTGTAAGTACGTTAAAAATTAAAAAGAAGGGACATTATAAAACGTATGACCAAAGCAAGCTTAATACCGCAGAGCGAAATAAGTAGACTTCTATAATCTACTTATTTTTCATGAATGCATTATTTGCTATTTCATCGTAAACATATTCATATACATATATGTTTTAGAAAATAACTAGCTAACAAGTGACACGGTCTAGTTCCCAGCTTTTTTATCAATTGCATGCTTACAAACGCTGAAATATGTATTTAAAGTGCAATTAAATCAAACCACACTGGCACTGAACTGAAAGTAAATGGGACGTAATGTATTGTAATGTATTACAACATTCAATTAGTATCACGATTGCATACGAGACGTGTGTTTAATTAATTATTGACATGTACAAACGCTATTAAGGCGTGGCTAGAATGTTACTATCCTCCAGTCAATTTAACTAGTAATCAAGTAACTAAAAACCTTATATAGGTACAAAAATAACAATACACAAAATATTTTAGTTAATTCAAATAAGTATCAAATTAAATATTATTATTCTTCTTCTTCTCTTAGGTTTCTCTTAGGTGCCTCTCCAACTAGTAAAGGTTGGCAGTCAGAATGGCATATTTTGCCTTGTATCTCGCGATCCCAGTCCACTCCCTGATGTTTCGCAACCAATACTTTGCCCATCATTATGAGTTGCAGGAGCCTTATCTGTCATGCCTAAGCACATGCCCCAGATAAGATAATAATTATTAATATCTCGTTTTTTTTTTTTTCAAAAAAACCTTTATAAAATATTCGTCCTTCGTTAAAGCCTACCAATTTTATTTTTGCCTGTGAGTATTTTTTGAGTAGAGCAATGAAGCAATTCCGTTGATTAGGGTGACCACCTGACCTACCACCACCACCTAAACTAACGCGTATTACATATAACGAAACAGCTGACTTTTGCTTTCCGGAATGCTGCCCATTAAATCTGCCGCAGCGCGTATATTTTCTTCAACAGGATCTGATTTCCGTTTGAGGGTGATTATAACTTTAGCAATGAAAAATGTTAATGTATTGATTTGCAGGAAGATCAACGGTTCCTGATACAGATGGCGCGACTCCATGAAGTCATAAAGCCGGAGTGGAGAAACAGCGGTAAAGGCACCAACAATATCAACCATTTGTACTCGCGCCTCAAGAAGTCTCAACTCGACGGCCTGTATAACTTATACAAGTAAGCAAAGTTTTTTTTTTTTTCAAGTTAATATGCAAACAGTGTAAGTTTTCAGGCACATAACAGTGTTCGTGCGTGACAGGTGACAGTAAATTTGTCATTCGTCGATCGATAACACGTTATGTCTAATTTAAAAACAGTGGCATATCGTGAAGGGCAATATAGCGTACGTACGACACATTTCGTGAGGTGTAATTTCGGAATAAATAGCATTATAAGCTCTTGTTTAGTTTGTTTATCAAACATCGTGGTACGAAAGGACGTTTTGTCGACCTCCCTGGTGTAGTCTTTAGCGCTGTGATCATACAAGATAATCATCATGATTAACCCATTGCCGGCTCACTACAGAGCACGGGTCTCCTCTAAATATGAGAAGGGTTTAAGGCCATAGTACACCACGCTGGCCATGTGCGAATTGGCAGACTTCGCACGCCTTTGAGAACATTATGGAGAACTCTCAGGCGTGCAAGTTTCCTCACGATGTTTTCCTTCACCGGTGAAGCAAGTAATATTTTAATGACTTAAAAACGTACATAACTCCGAAAAGTTAGAGGTGCGTGCCCGGGTTCGAGCCTCCGACCTTTGATTAGGTGGTAGACATCCTAACCACTAGGCTATCACAGCTTTCACAAGATCAATGAATTTCAACGATTTTTTTTTTTGAAGGTACGATTTCCGACTGTTCAACTATACCATAGACAACTACTACGAAATAATACAAAAGGACGACAGCAGCCACGGATGAACGCAGAGAGAGACCGCTCCGCATTGTGAATGCTTTATTTTATACGCCACAAAAGCGCGACAAGCTTGATTGATGACGAACAAAATATCGGAAAGACTGACTGTAGGGGAATATTATTACGGCCATTTTATCGATCCGTCGCTATTGTGTAACTTTTTCACGGTCTGCAACAGAACAAAAAAAATACCCTAAGGGCTGGTTGTTTCAAATTGTCGGATATTTTAAGTTATATTAGGCGAAATGTTTAGCAAGGCTTTGTGTAAAAACCCCATAATACTCGATTTAATGAAATGATTATATTTCCAAATAACGTTTAATTCTTTAGTTTTAATATTATATAAGTGATCTAAATAATAAATAGACAATCTCACCTTATCTGATTGCAACTTAAAAAAATGTGTGAGTTTATTATTTTTCAAATATTATCTACATTATATACGATTGTGTCTAGATTGTTTATGACATTTTTGTAGTAACGAAAAAGGACGTTTACTATTATTACATTATCAATAAAATTTCTAAGGGTAGGTTTAGACAAGCCACCTTATTTTAGCATCATGAATAGGCACTACAATACATGTGGTGCCTATACAGGTTTCACTTACTATTCGCACGCTACGAGTAACTTACTATTTATGGCACCAAATGTTTTAATGTTATGCAAAGTTATCTTCATTTTTTTTCGTCAGTTGATTGATCGAATTTAAACAACGCGTTTGCCGTAATGTAAGCTTCTATGTCTCCATTAGGTAGATATTATATTGATCCAGCCCGCCCTTAGAGTAATTAAATAAATTATTTTTAGCGATAAATTGGCGGGACAAATGATTACCCGCATTTGTAATTTAGCTTAAGCTTTTCTTGTATTAAGTGATGTTATTTCGGAATTATTGAAATTGTGTATAAATTGTCGTGCTTGTTACCATTTTCATAAGAAAATATTATATTTATTATTTACTTCTGTTAAGTAATTAAAAATCGAAAAAAAAATTAACTAAAATAACTTAAAATTCTGCGATGAAATTTGAGGTTATGTGCGTTTTAATATTGATCATTAGACAAAAAGAGCATTTATACTATAAAACCATATACTATACTATATATTTCTTGATACTGTTTCCAATTCCTTTGAAACAACCTGTACATTCATACATTCAGTTAACACACAAATCTATTAGATTTGTGTGTTAACTGAATGTACAGAACTAGAAGTAGAGCGTAGATATTTTCAATTGTTTAGTTAAAAGTTTAATGTTCAGTAGAATTGACAGCATTACCAATTGAAATAAATAAATAACTAGATTTTTACTGGCATCCCTGTTTCAGGATTTGAATTCCAGTAATCTTTTATTTTATTGTATTATAAATCGCTTTTATAATGTGAAGCATACCAAAGTATCGCGATCTATTCTACCACTAACGCCATCTTGTATAACAGAAAAAAATCATAAGGGGTATTAATATTTTGGAATTTTAAATCAGGTTTCATATAACACAATCAAATTAAGTATATAAGAGTACGAACAGTAGATTATATTATTTTCATTTGTTAATGTATCTTTTAATGTTACATAAACCATTTGATGATATAGTTTATTAATTCACAAAAAATCTAGAACTTAGTCAAGGTTATGCCTACCTAAGCTTAAATCGTTTAAAATTTGTAAATATTTAGATGCCCCACACTGAAGTTTATATTTTATAACGTTATCAAATACCATAGTATTATCGTATTGGAATGAATGTAATATTTGTTATAATTATAAGATTTTGTTCCAATTTTTTAGATATTATAGTTGGTTTATAAGTACGAACCTATAAACAACCCATTAAACACTTAGTCATCATAATGTGGATTAAAAAATATATTTAATAATGTAATGTAGCGGTTTTAAATCAATTTAATTATGTGCAATTAGAATGAAAGTCTTGCGTGTCTTTGTGGATGAAAAACTTTTATCTATTCCTGAATGCAATGTAGTGGTAACTGGTCGTTATTTTTTTTTTTTTTGTAAAATGGTATTTTTTCGAAACGATTCTTATTCAGATAAACTTTAAACACAATATTATTGAAACTGAACATAAATTTTAGTACCAACGCAGGATCTTCTTCTAAGATACGAGAGAATAATGCCGAAGCGTATTTCAAAAAAAGTAATTAATAAAATAAATTATATTATTTATAAGTTACTAACGACCGTACCGAGTACCATCTCAAAATAACTGGAAAAACTATTCGGTTACATGTTTGTTTTTTTTTTTATTCAGAGCCGAATCGCTTATAGCCGCAACACCTACGATCAGGTTTTTTGTTTTTATTTTTTTTTGTTTAATTTAGTTAAACCTGATCGAATTACATACCATGATACAAATCGAGATTAATATCTAAACAACAGTTAAATGTATACCTAATTAAAATGAGGTTACATGATTTGTTTATAAAGTTATAGCCTATAGATGTTTTGAACCCAGAACACATAAACGCTAAATCTCTCCTCCTACGAACTCCGAAGGTACAATATACTAGATAGGTATTTTATTTATATATGCGTTCACCATTTAAAAAAAAAAGAAAAAAATCAAATATCGTATTATGGTATTAAGCATTGGTAGGTATATGCATAATACCATAATATGGTACCTATAATTTATTTAAAAATAAAAACTTCTGTGTGGGAGCAATTATTTTTAACGATTGTTGGTTTAGTGTTATGAGATAGTACGTACCATAATATACCTACTAGCAATATGGGTATTAGAAAATACTATATTTTACAATATATTCTATTTTAATATGATACAAAAATTTATTAGTGCTTCCGTATACGTAGGTTTACAAAAATAATATTATAATAAAAAGTAATTGTGCAATATGCAAATATACGTAAATAAATAATATAAATGTTAAGTGAAAATGTTACCATCTTGTCTAATACGAAAAATGAAAACAAAAACAAAAAAAAAACAATTGAGTAACACATTACCAATTTTATAGATGTATTTATAATACTTAATCGTTTTATGCAAAATAAAAAATTATATATTATATTGTTAAAATATAGATCTATTTAAAACATTTGTTCATGAATAACTAAGATAAGCTTGCAAGTTGAATAAGTAGGCATTCCTGTTCTACTAGCCTACTAGTGTTATAAATACAGTGTGTCTGTTATATATGTATATATATTAATACATAAATATATATGACGAATGAAGGCCGTCGGAGTTGTTCTTAGTAAGAGTGACGTCAGCATTGCTGACGTCACTCCGTCTAAATACACTGATTAACAAAAAAATTATTAATTAGTGATTTAAAGAGTCCAAAAGTGGGTAATTATTGAATTCTTGATTTTCTTGGCGCTGCTGAATGAAGTTAATAACTCCTTATATAATATAATATATAATATAATATATATATCTTTGTGTGAGTTTGAAAAAGAATATATGTATCCTCAACCGTTAAACTTCTTGTTCTTCTTGATAAAATTTAGCAGAGTTTGTTTGACGATTTTTGTTTGTTTGTTTGATTCTGTAGACGTAATGGCGAATATAGAATATAGCCTAGAGATTAGTTATGAAAATCGAAGCAAACGCTTGTGTGAACCGGACAATGTCAGTGCCTGTCAAAATCACAGCACCTCAGGATTCATTAATCATGGTCATAAAGAAAACTTCGGAGAAAGGCGGGAGACTTCGTATTTGGTGGGCGCGGGTTTTTTCACGCTATTCTTGAATTAATGTTTGTTGGCTAATTTTGAAAAGGATTGTGGAGATTATAGTTTTGGTGTTGTTTGTGTAGTGGATAGTTATTTGAATGGTTAACATGTAACAATTTGGGAAAGGTTTGAGGGAGCCGCGTCCGCCGAGTGCGAAGTTTCCCGCCATTTTTTCCCTAACTTCAATTCTCCATTGCTATAAACTTGACATTGGCTAATCTGTGTAAAATATGAATGCCATAAAAAGAGATAAAAAAACTTCGTACACGTTTAAAGATAGAGTTATAATGATTCAGTTCTCACTTATAGAGGGAGGTCCAAATAATGGTTGTGTTCATTAGTAGCAAGAAATTTTATTTGGCTGTAACATAAATACTTACTAGCAAGACAACAAATATAAGCCACGTTACTTTTTTTTGTAGATTTTTTTTTGTAGATTAAATTCATATGCAACCATACGTGTTCGCATACAAACGTTAAAAGTTTCGTCGAATATCGAATATTGGTATAGGTTGCGTCACGTAAAAGGAGCACTGATAATCAACCAAAATAGTCTAGCAGCAAGTTATACAATTATTGCAAGTGCCTACGTGAAAGTTCATTACCACTGAATACTTATGGCTTAGTTATTGTAGTTTAGTTGTAGCGAAATAAGTTAGATACTCGATCGAGATTTATCTAAACATTTTCACATAATAATACGTATCAACTACTCATCTTTACATCTTACACTCAACCCTAAGGTGAAATGAAGAAGCCTGGGACTAAAAAGTCATACATGTTGCATTGAGTATTGTGTGATTATGTTACGTAAATTTAAGTCAAGTTCAAACGATTTTTTATTATGTGAATTGTGTAATGCGCAGTTCAACCGGCAGCGTTCCTTTTACGTGACCTACCAATACCAAACTAACGACAAACCTGAATTATCTGAACACTATAATATTGTTACAAATGACTTGCCACCACCCTTTGCATAAATAATATACACATGTATTATTTAATGACGAGTTTCTATCAATATTTACATCTATGGTTAATGATCACGTAGTTTTACTTGACCTGATTTTTAAATCATTAACTTTATTTAGTTAATGTAGGGTTAAAAGCTAATTGCCACTTAAATAAATTGATAACGCATGTCATTTTAATTAAAAGTCAAAAGAACAAAGTGCGTCTGTCGTTATCTACCGTAGTATCTTTACTAATATATATGATGAACTGGGGCGTGTCCGTCAGTAATTTGGGTAGAAGTGGGTAGTTTCGGGCAAAGAGACCAGATACTATTGGTAGAACAGAATTACAATTATAAGTATAGTAATTTATAAAGAGAGAGATTCTAATACTAGATGGCGCTGCTCTCTGATTGCCGTCAAATATTACAAATAGGTATGGCTGTTTGTTTATTGATTTATTTTGTATGATCGGCTCCACACATAACAGTAGTTTGCAAGCCAGAGATCGACATATTGAGTATAGTAGCCAGAATTCTAATAACGGTTTTTTAAAACATGCACTTACAAAATAGTTTATTGAATTTACATCTCCAAATAAAATATTAAAACTCGTACCATTTATGTGAAACATTAATTATTTTGATATATTGACGACCTCAGCGCAGGCACTGCACGCCTGCGCTGTCGCATTATAAAGTTGAAGGTCCTGGGTTCGATTGTCGGGTCGAGTCTGGTCTGGTGGGAGGCTTCGGCCGGGACCGGTGGTAACTATTACCACCCCACCCTACCGAAAATGACATGTCGCCAAGCGATTTAGCGTTCCGGCATGATATCGCGTAGAAACCGATTAGGAGTGTGGGTTTAACAAAACCCTTAACAGGTTAGCCCGCTACAATTTTAGACTGCATCATCACCTGATGAGATAGCCGGCAAGGGCTAACTTGTAGTGTAAAAAAAAAGTTATCTAAGTGAAAAGCTGAATTAAATATGATATAATTATAGAAATATATATACAAAAAATTGGATCAATTTAGAAATAAATGTGTGGACAATGGATAATAACACGCCATTTATTTAACTATTGTATGCAAGCAAACAAATTACAGAACTTTGTAAGCACAGAGTTAATTTTTGATAAGTACAAAATTAGCTACCTATCCGTACAAAGAAAATAATAAAAAGATAGTTATTTTCATATATAATTATTGTTTGTTTTATAGGCGAGGTATTACGCATAAGTAAGTATATTGATAGAGAAAGCTACCTTGTTAACTTTTTTTTTAGTACCTGAATGAATCTTACGTAATTTAATTTCCACTGAAAAAAGATTTGCATAATATGGCGCATCTAAGCCTGACTTACTCCATATGAATAAGCCTACATATTCCATATGAATTAGAATTAATAATATTTATCGAAAATGTTAGAAACATACACACTTACATACTTTACATTTTATACAGTTTTAAACCATTTGTTTTCCGACATAGAGAAATATAAGTATTAATTCGCATGCATATTTATTATTATAATTATCGACATTGATTCATTATACACTAGCCAACAGTTGCAGTAGAACAGACGACTATCAGCTGTCTTTTTACCTGACGCGACCTATAAAGTAATAATCTTATATTTTCTTGTGATTCATTCTGCATTTAAAATAAGCATGTCAACAGGATTCGTTGATTTACCTATTTTAATTATGATTTTATGTTAGAGTTACAGTTGAATTTGAATTTTCATTTTATATTATTATGTAAAAACTAATATATATGAAATTATTTTAATATGATGACAATGAACAAAAGACCTTTTGACGACCTCCGTGGCGCAGTGCGTGCGCTGTCGCATTATAAAGTTCGAGGTCCTGGGTTCGATTCCCGGCTCGAGTCTGATCTGGTGGGAGGCTTTAGCCGTGGCTAGTTACCACCCTACCGACAAAGACGTGTCGCCAAGCGATTTAGCGTACCGGCACGATGTCGTGTAGAAACCAATTAGAAGTGTGCGTTTCCCATACCTTAGCAGGTTAGCCCGCTACCATCTTACACTGCATCATCACTTACCATCAGGTGAGATGTCATCAAGGGCTAACTTGTGGTGGATACAAAAAGAATGTGTTTTGAGGTTATTTTTCACGTTATGTCGATTCTGAAACTGTACAAGTTTATTGTTACCACGCTGTATATAATATCATTAATTGTTTAAATGAACAATCAACAAAGTAATACAACAAATAGTAATAGAAAACAAACATGTACAACCTAAGGTTAGTTAAATTATCTGTTTGAATTAAACTATATTTTTGTTGCGCTTATAAAGCTATTTCAAATAATTAATTACCCAAAGTATGGATTATTTAACTATTTAATTTTTTCCGTAAATAAAAAGCCATACTACGTACATATACCATTGTGGTGCGTGAGATTACCTAGTCTTTAGTATATTATATACTTTACTAAAAGGACAGGATTTTCTGATGCTAATACTGACACATGTTTGACTAAAATACTTCGTAGCATAATAATTTTATTGAATATATATTCCTTGTTTTTCTTTTTACTATTTCTATATAACATTAAAAGTATTATATGTATGTATTATTGTAATAATACCTATGTATTATTTATTATTATATACCTTTTATTGAGCTTCACTAATAAAGATTTTTCTATTTTGTACTATTTATACTTTATATTATAAATAGGAAAGAATCATTTTTTTGTTTGTTTATTTATTTGTAAACGATAAACTTTTAATAATTTTAATAGTTCTTTAACGATTATAAAATTATTATATACAGAAGTAATAAAGGCTATATCGTACTACAAATTAACATGTGTCAGTTATTTAGTATCACGTTACGTAAAAAGCTATGATCGACGGGGCGATATATACAAATTGCGTGTGCCAAGAATGACAGTGATTGGATTATTGTTTTATTATAAAACGTTCGTTTAATGTTTGTTCCGCATAATTAACCATCATTAATTAATAAAATCGCACTCATGCAATTGTCAACATCGTCTAGACCGTCAGAGATCTTTTTACTTGAAACGACCTTCACTAAACTAATTTAGTTATAATAAATATATGCAAAGATTTTGTTTGTAAACGTTTCTTGTTAAATATCATTTTTTTGTTAGTTATATGTTGTAGCTGTAATTCATAAGTTTTATTTCTTGCATCTTCTCTTTTTTATAAATGTCATGAACTGCAGAATAAAGTCAATAGGTTTAAATATCATGACATGATTAAATTAGGTAAGTACATTTCTACACTCATAAAACATTTATTTATTTATTTTAATATTTGAGTTATTTTACCATAAATTTATCATAATTATTGTCGCAGTAGACATTACATTTGTAAAAGACATATTTGTTACATTGCTATTTCAGTTATTTGAAATAGCAATGAAACTTCAAAGATATAATTTGGTATTATAAAATGTTTTACTAAAACGCTAAGTGCGGTTTTCCGTTCGCCTTTGCATTCATTTATTGCAAGCCAAAAACCAATGCGTGTTACTATATTATATAAGCTCAGATTCGCATGACACATAGCAAAATGTATACAATTATAATATTAAGCAAATTCTTTGTTACAATCCAATGATCTTACATTTACATATGAATTATTTTATTGTAAAATATATATATTAATACACGACGACCCACTATCAAGTGACCGAGTTTATTATGAAAGAATTTGTGTAATTTACATTTACAATCAAATCAATTCTTTTATTGTAAATTATATATATTAATTCACGACGACCGACTATCAAGTGAACGAGTATATTATGAAAGAATTGTGAACTAAATGTTTCTTAGATTATTTTTACTTATATCAGAAAAATAAATGCATCTCTCTACTTAAGTACCTATACTTATATTATTAAAGCGTGTTGATGAAATAAAAAATAACCTTAATTTAATTATTCTATACTTGCTTGTAGAATAGATATTAATGTACAGTCAATAGCAACAATATGTAAACATTACATTACCCTTTTTGTCTGTTCAAATTCTGAATGTTTGAAAATATTTTATGTGTGTACAGCCAGATAATTTGTTCGCGTTAAATAATACCTATTTCTATGGTATTAGAATAAGCTTTGCACTCGCAAACGTCGAGTTGCTGTCGATTATGGAATATTTTCAACGCCAAAGTAAAATAGATCTTACGTTTTCGAAATAGAGTCGCAATTTCTGTACTTTCTGTTTCTTTTCGGGTACTTTTCAATGACTCGAACGATTGCGAGCTAAAAATCTCATACTTAAGATAGGTTACATCTTTGACGAGTTTTGTTTCAATGATCAGAGACGGGATAGTTGGTTTTTAACGCGAATTTGTTACGTATGTTTGGCTGTATGCTGTACATAATATTGTTATTGACTGTAATAGTTTTATGGAAAGAATGTTAGACCAAAAAGAATGGCCTAGATAGTAACTGAAATGGTGCTATAGTCCTATAGATTTTGATCTCATATCAATTTGAGAGCGTGAGAGTTGTTGCTATTGTGTTGATTCCCAACTATCGAATCGGTTGTG
Organism: Lasiommata megera; assembly: GCA_928268935.1. Classification (NCBI taxonomy): domain Eukaryota; kingdom Metazoa; phylum Arthropoda; class Insecta; order Lepidoptera; family Nymphalidae; genus Lasiommata; species Lasiommata megera. Next base: position 11,918,795 of record OV743326.1, read on the forward strand.
TTAAATCATGTTAATAAAAATTTTATTCTTAGTACTTATAGTAAATAAATATGAGTTTAATTCAGAATTAAATTTTGTTTCATTTCGCTTCTAAGATCCTACTTTTTGAAATCCATACCATTATTATATATGAGTCAAGAATGACAGTCGACAATGACACAATGAGGAAGCTATGATAGACAGATAGGAAGATAAATAGCGGTTAGGGTGTCCGCCTCCAAATCAGAGGTCGGGGGTTCGAACCCGGGCACGCACCTCTAACTTTGCGGAATTATGTGCGTTTTTAGACAATAAAAATATCACTGGCTTTAACAGTGAAGGAAAACATCGTGAGGAAACCTGCACGCCTGAGAGTTCTCCATAATGTTCTCAAAGGCGTGTGAACTCTGCCAATCCGCACACGGCCAGCGAGGTGGACAATGGCCAAACCCTTCTCATATTAAGAGGAAACCCGTGCTCGGTAGTGAGCTGGCAATGGGTTGATCATGATGATTATATATATGAATGAAAATTAATGTATGTTTATTTATTTATTTGTTTTTTCCTCTGCTGCAAATAAAGCTAAAAATAAGCTCAGGTGGCATCGATATTGATGAAGGTAAATGTCACGCTGGGCTAGTGGTTAGCATATCGTCTTAAGATTACGAGGTCTGAGATCCAGATCCCGGAATGAGCCAAAAAGGATATTGTAGTTTAATGATAAACAAATCTTAGTACGATCAGACAACTCCATATCTAGGCGAGCATTTACGCTTAACTTAGCGGTCGGTTCCGTATTGGAGCTATTCGGAGTGTATAAGGCTTAAATATCATTCTCCTATGGCAAGGTCTTTGTAGTGGGACATTCATGCAAAGTATTTCATGAATTGTTACATAAATAGTTATAGTTTATAACTTACTACCACTTCAGTCACCATGATCAACCCATTCTCGGCTCACTACAGAGCGCGGGTCTCCTCTCAATATGAGAAAGGTTTGGCCATATCCACCACGCTGGTCATGTGCGGATTGGCAGACTTCACACGCCTTTAAGAACATTATCGAGAACGCTCAGGCGTGCCGGTTTCCTCACGATGTTTTCCTTTACCGTTGAAGGAAGTGATATTCTAATTGCTTAAAAACGCACATAACTCCGAAAAGTTATAGGTGCGTGGCCGGGTTCGAAACCCCGCCCCGACCTCTGATCATGAGGCTGACGTCCTGACCACTAGACATTTTTTTTTTTTTCGGACTGTCTATTACCTGTACAAAACCCTATTGGTTGCCACAGCGTAACCGGGCTGTTTGGCGAGCTTTGGAAAGAAGCTCTGCCAGAAGAAATTTTGAGCCCTAGGGCTCGAAGAAACTAAGGGAACGACTGCCTAAGGGCGCCTCCTTTGAGGCCGAACCTCGGCTTAGGCGACGTTTGGGATAACGGGGGGGGTCGGACGGTGAATGGTCCGTACGTCTCCGAGGCCGTGGATGGAGCCCACGTCCGGATGACGTAAGATAGCGGGGACCTCGTCTTCGCCGGCGAAGACGGTGTGTAGCGTATGATTGTGTGGTAGGTGGTACGAGTGTGTTGTCAGTAGTCATCTGATCGTCAGGGTCATGAAGGATATGTTTAGGTCTCCTCTTTCGGAGGGGAGCGCTTAGGTCGGGGATACCACTAGACAGCTTTTACCACTTCAGTTCATAATCTAACTAGTTTTATCTAGGTAATAGTGGAAGCGTGTTCTAACATGGATCACAAAGTCCTGAGTTCGGATTCCATGCCTAAGTTAGATGTTGAGTTTTCAATTAAAAAATTTTTAGTAACAGTCCGGAGTTGTAAAATTTGAGTTAAACCCATACGTGTAAGCCATCGGTCTCGGTTTACCGCGTTCGTCTTATCAATCGATAAATCGCTTGGAAGCCAATGGTGGTTTAATGCTCGGATCGTATGGGTTGATCATAACTATAGCAAATTTTAACAGCATTTTTTTTGTGAATTACTTGTTCATTGGGATAGCAAATATGATACCACATAAAATGACACTAACTTTTAATTTAAACATAAATACTTTAATTCAAACATTGGGACCAATACTAAAATGTAACTTATACTGTAGTCTTGACTAGATGCATAGGAAACTGCGGTAGGTATTCCTTCTTCTCTTGTACTTTAGTTTTGCTCCTGCAACAAACGGAATTGAATTAAAATTATTCAAAAATTCATCTGTTGTTTTAGAACAGCCATTTTAGAATGCATTACAAGTTGAGATGACAGTCTAAAGCTAACTTACTGACTAACTAAAAAATTTCAACGCATGCTGTTATGTGCAAAATTGCGTCATAGTTTCTTATAGCTATAACTATACACTTATTAAACTAATTAAATTATACATTAACCGTATTGCATTGCATTCGTTGCAATGCCATATAAAAAACTTACAAACATTCATTTTTATGAACCTGAGATCTATAAAGTCTTAATCTCACCTAATTATATGATAAAGAGGCAAAGTTTCATAAATATGTGTCGTTATAAGACTTACTTTGGCTGAGCGAAGTCAACGTAAGCTTTATAGGTCTCAACATTATAGAAAGATATATAACAATACTTTCTTATCAACGCGAGAAAATAAACATAATATTTGTGAACTTATCAGAGATTGCATGCATCCTATAAATATTACAGCTAGCAGCTAGTTACTATGGCTTTCAATCAAGTGAGTACAATCCCAGCAACTCCCTCAGGTATTTGAGTTGTACTGAGCGTTTTAATAATTAATTATCTTGTTTCATCAACCCATTACCGGCTCACTACAGAGCACGGGTCCCCTCTCAGTATGAGAAGGGTTCGGCCATAGTCCACCACGCTGGCCATGTGCGGATTGGCAGACTTTACACGCCTTTGAGAACATTATGGAGAACTCTCAGGCGTGCAGGTTTCCTCGCGATGTTTACCTTCACCGTTGAAGCATGTGATATTTTTTTTTTTAAACGCACATAACTCCGAAAAGTTAGAGATGCGTTTTAAATTGTGCGCCCGGATTCGAACCGCCGACCTCTGATTAGGAGGCTGACGCCCTAACCACTATGCTATAAGAGCTTTTTGAATCATTCTTATTTAACAGTGCGAAAACACCATGAGAAAGTCTTCATACAGTAGAGTTCTCTGTAATGTTTTTAAGGTGAATACACACTGGGTCAGCGTGATGGAATACGATCTAAAACCATTTTCTTTCTGAGAGGCCGTGCCCTGTATGGGGCACGTAATTTACTTTTACAGTTCATGAGGTGCAACTGGTTGCCAGTCAGATGAAAAGGTAGACAAGCGGCGGCAGCTTGGTAATAGAATCACAATGGAACCCTCCGAGTTTGGAATCCTAAAGCAAGGGAGCATTCAAGTATTCGTATCGCAATTTGGGGGGGGGGGGGGGGGAGGGTCTTGTAAAACGTTACGGTGCTAGAGGGTTGGAGGGAGATTATTTAAGAAACGCGTTACGTATAACAATAACAAAGGTACATAATGGACTTTAATGGTAACTTAAATATTACGTAACGTTTTGGGAGGGGGAGGGGGGTACAGAAAAACGGTAACGTGCGTTACATGCGGGAAGGGAGGGTCTAAAATCTCCAAAAATTGTGTTACGTAATACTTGAATGCTCCCAAAGCCAATTGAATCCGAAAACTAAGCAAAAAGAAATTTGACTTACAATGTAACATTCCTCTTCCTCTTTGGTATATCTTGTATGTCTATGTGATCAGTTGTTATGATGACCTTCCTAACAGATCCAAAGAAATCTGTTATGGGCACTTTGCTGGGATCTCTCTTGAATAGATCTTTGCGGACACCAACTGTTGATATACAGACACTTTTTGGACACACTCCAAACTGAAATATTGAATAAATTATTACTACAACAGTATGTCGGTATCCTTAATAAATACTATTATTTATTTTAAATTAAAAAAAAAAACAGGTTTTATATAATAAGGTATTAGTGCTTTAGGATTTTGACGACCTCCGTGGCGCAGTGCGTGCGCTGTTGCATTTTAAAAAGTTGGAGGTCCTGGGTTCGATTCCCGGCTCGAGTCTGGTCTGGTGGGAGGCTTCGGCCGTGGCTAGTTACCACCCTACCGGCAAAGACGTGTCGCCAAGCGATTTAGCGTTCCGGCACGATGTCGTGTAGAAACCAATTAGGAGTATGAGTTTACCATACCCCTAACAGGTTAGCCCGCTACCATCTTAGACTGCATCATCACTTAGCATCAGGTGAGATGCAGTCAAGGGCTAACTTGTGGTGAATAAAAAAAAAAAAAAAAAATTGGCATTTTTCACCCACACATACCTAGGACAACACAACAGGCTGTCATTTACAATTATTATAATTAAAACGTGTTAATCATTAAAGCCTGCTAATTGCAGCTGCATTAGTGTTTCTATCTTCAAAGGACTAATGATAACAATTAAAATGTTATTTAATATATTAAACTGTTTCAGTAGAAAGATTTATATAATACCAAGCAATAATATGTATAGTCTGTTGGATTAAAAAAAATACTCACAAATTCGGACATGGTTTTCTTGCTATCCGGATAAACATTTTCCAAGAAGTCTAACACGTAAAAAGTGTATCTATCAATAATATACACTCCTATAGCTGCATCAACATGATGCTGAAATTAAAATAGAAATGTAAGACATGTATAGAGGCATTTGACCGAGAGAGAATACTTTGAAGTCATCATCATCATCATCATCATTTCAACCGATAGACGTCCACTGCTGGACATAGGTCTTTTGTAGGGAGTTCCAATGGCCACGATCTTGGGCCGCTTGTATCCAGCGGCTCCCTGCGACTCGTTTGATGTCGTCTGTCCACCTTGTTGGGGGTCGACCAACGCTACGCTTACCGGTGCGGGGTCGCCATTCCAGCACCTTGGGACCCCAACGTCCATCGGTTCTCCGAGCTATGTGCCCCGCCCATTGCCACTTCAACTTCGCAACTCGCTGAGCTATGTCGGTAACTCTGGTCCTTCTACGGATCTCTTCATTCCTGAAGTAGTACTTACTTACTTTGAAGTAGTTTAATCTAAAATATCTTTGTAGATCTTAGATCTATATTAAGCAATATTAAGCAAAGCTTGGTCAAAACATATTTTGACCAGCCAAAGCTAGTGTAAAATGAGAACATATTTATGTACTACACTATAGAAAACAACTCTTAGCCAAATTTTTGCTGATGTATCACTTAAATTGTTAAAATTGTATGGAACTTAAACTGATCTGAATGTTAAAATAACCACAATATTTAAATGGACTTCTAATAACAGTATACAACAAAGTTTGTCAAATAATATAACACTGTTTATAGTTCAGAACAGTACAGTGTAAGCCATATTGCAATATTAAAAAAAAAACAGAACAAGCAGTTCTTTCAATACTGTATGTAACAACTACGTTTGTTCTAACAATGTAGTTGTTACATACAGTATTGAAAGAACTGAACAAACATTCTAACAATAAGTAATAATTATTGCCAAAGTGAGTTCGTTCCTTTGTCCTTTTCACACAGCATCTACTAGGCAAAACTAAGAAATATACTGAGATGGTAAAACACTTACCGACAGTGAATCCTCTCCCACTAAACTACTGGCAGTCGCAAGTATATTTGGCGAGTAGAATTTCTCATACATGGAAGATGCTTGACATGTGTCAATAACAAAGAATATCTCATTGTACCTAGCAACAAATTAATCAAGTAACAAATAAAAGTTATTACTAATTCATCATTAGCATTTAATTTCCTATTGCTGCACCCAACCATACTTTCTCAAATTTCATTTTAAAGAAAAGTAGTCAAAACTCAGAAAAGAAAACAACAAACAATATAAAATACACAAGTATAGCCTTTATACTATATATTTTTTTTATATTGAAAGTCAGATTATGGAATTAATAGGATTTAAATATGAAAGTAGATAGATACCTTTTTTTCTGCCACATTTGCTCAAATGCATCTGCAAGCTCCTGGCTTGTTACTTCCTCTGAGTCTTGAAACTTAAGAAAACCATCTCCACCATGTCCTGTGAGGTATATGAGGATATTGCTCCCTTCATCAGTAAGAAGGCGCTTGGATCTTGGTGTGTCTGGGGGCACACGCCCAGTAAGCAGACGGACAAAATTTTCAACTGAAACCTGACAAAGAAGAGATTTAATTATACACTAGTTGTATGAAGTGAAGAGCATAATTCTTGTTTGTCTTCTTCATTCATATGTCTTATTCTTAGTCTCAGGATTCCTCTTTAGTAAGAGTTTCAGTGTATGCCCATTGTGCTTCTCCACTGAGTTAACATAGTCATCACATGTTTAAGTAGTGATAAGCATGACCAGTTTTATTTGAACTTTGAGGCCAAGGCTGAGAGACTATAATCTAAGAAAAAGTTTTTTTAGTTTGCATAAACAAAATGTAGTTCCAACCAACCTCATAGCCCCTATAATCCACTTCTACATCATCGCCATAAACATTAATGTGTTCAAGCGCACTGTTAAAAATCGTAGCCGGACGGGGATTTCTAGGATTACAGGCCATGTCGTCGGATATCATCAGTATTATTTGGCTATCAGGTATTCCTAACCGCTTCACACTGCGGTATATTGACAACACGTTCGCAACATGCCGATAGTTAAACCAAAACCTTGACGTATCAACCAACACAGCCCAATTATTCGTGTGGTTCGACTTTTGAAATTGTTCTGGAATCTAAGATTAACATTGTGTAAAACATAGTCCATTTGAAGATAATAGTTTACGCTGATTTTGAATGAAAACTATACCTCCACCGCAACGCTTAGATAAAAAGAAAACATCAAGGTAAAGACAGATAAAGCTTTCTTCAAAGTTTCAGTCATTTTAGAGGTTTAATTAGTTATCAATTCTGTAGCAAATGATTTGTTTTTGTTCTTAGAATCCTGACTGCAGAGTGCAGTACTGCAGTCCGCTCTAGTCTGAACGCTGACACTTGTCATTTATCATTTTTGTTATTTTTTTCCCTTCGAGAAAGCCAGAGATCACTGACCATGCAGCCTATTCAGTCGTATACATGTTTTTTGATTAGTTGATTAGAAAATTATTTATAGTGTTTGTAACGTGTAGTTGTTTAGTTGTAGACTTACACGGTAAGTTACGTTACCGGGAAAGGCCATGGAGGACTTGGATCCAGGGCCGTAAAATAAATTAAAAAAAACACCAGAGAAACAGTTTCCCTGCACATATAATACGACCCGGCCTATAGGCCTAGGCAATGAACAATCCGAGAAGACCTACACTGTTGGCCAAAACTTGGAAATTCATGTAAGGAATCGAATGATAGAAAGATTGTTGACGGAAAAATCTTGAGAATATTTTTCAACACAGTCTCAACTTTCAAATGAAAATATTTATTTACTAATAATAACTTAGTTATTATACGTTACTTAAAGTGTTATTTTATAAAATATATTTTTAATATATTTTGTAAGACCTGCGCTTGGGTTCAGGCCTCCTTCAAAGAAGTTCATTTGTTATTTTGGCCCATTATTACTTATTATTATCGATCACTTATTAATCTCATCTTTCCAGCTTTGTGGGATACGTAGTTAAACTGTGCTCTCAACAGGGTTGCAGTTATGGTATATCTTTGGTCTGTAAGCACCACTTTAGTTTTGGTGCGTAGGGCGAGGTAATAAGTTGATTTTGTTAAATATCATTATCTGTGTGATGTTAATTAACGACTGCAATGATGATATTATAAATCGATCGGAGAAAGGCGGAAGACTTCGCGGGAGTATATGGCGGGTGCGGTTTTTTCACGCTTTTCTTGAATTAATGTTTGTTGGCTGGTTTTGGAAAGGACTGGTGTTGGTTGTGTCGTGGACAGTGTTGGTGTCGTTTGTGTAGTGGTTGGTTTTCTGAATGGTTAACAGGTATTGATTTGGGAAAGGTTTGAGGGAGCCGCGTCCGCAGAGTGCGAAGTTTCCCGCCATTTCTCCCTAGCTTCTACATTGCTATAAACTTGACATTGGCTGATCTGTGTAAAGCCATAGAGGGAGAAAACTAATAAAATAATAAACTTGACATTGGCTAATCTGCGTAAAGCCATAAAAGGAAAAAAAATAAATAAATAAATAAATCGATCTATACCGTCAAAGTCAAGTGTGTCACGGTCTTCTGACGTTTATGTCTAGCTTGTCAAACTTTTGTTTTTGGTAATGATTGTCAAGTGAACAACGTAAACATAGTATTTTTTGTAAAATAAATTATCGTAGTCATGAGCAGTCGCAATCCTAATACCTTAATGAGTGTTCCAGATGAGCAATTCGATTATCTATTCAAAATAGTACTTATTGGTGACTGTGGTACAGGAAAAACATGTATTGTGCAACGCTTGAAGTCCGGTAACTTTATAGAAAGACACGGCAATACAATAGGCGTAGACTTTTCAATGAAAACTTTAATAGTAGACGGGAAGAAGGTCAAGGTACGTAACAATACTATTTGAGTTTTCCCAAAACCTGTGTATATATTAATCTATTTTGATAATACTAGCTTCAGATATGGGACACTGCAGGGCAGGAAAGATTCAGGACAATAACACAGAGTTATTATCGGTCGGCGAACGGCGTAATTATAGGTAAGTTTGCCGTATAATTATAAATTTACATTGTCGACACCTAGCAGGACTAATTATTAAATTAGTGAAATATGAAAAAGTTTACTTTCCTAAGTTTTTGTTGACTACATAAAAGTTTTCAATCCACTAATAGGTATAATAGTTGCCAAGTGATAACATTGTGAATGTTATCAGTTGGCAATATATGTGCTGTAACCTTCCTGTAGTGTGTGACTGTTCATAAAAAATATTATAGGAGCATTTTTGTAATGTAACACACTCATTCATTCATTCATTCATGATCAACGCATTACCGGCTCACTACAGAGCACGGGTCTCCTCTCAATATGAGAAGGGTTCAGCCATAGTCTACCACTCTGGCTGTGTGTGGATTGGTAGACTTCACACTCTGTTTCCTCACGATGTTTTCCTTCACAGTTGACACATGTGATATTATAATTGTTTAAAAACGCACATAACTCTGAAAAGTTAGAGGTGTGTGCCTGGACTTGAACCTCTGTCCTTCTATTAGGAGGCTGACGTCCTAACCATTAGGCTATCACAGCTTAACACACTAAAACTTCCCATATATCTGAGTGCACTTGCCTTAAACAACAGTATTAAACTTGTTAGTTATACCATATTAAAACATGCCTGTTATCACCTCTATATTATCTATTTAGTCAAACATACCAATGTAATGTTATACTAACATAGTATGACATTACAAAGAGCAACATATAATATGCCACATACACAATATAGTATTAAATTTCATTGATAACAGAAGCATACTTATTAACTGTTAGACTTTAGTGAGGTGATCATAGAAACAAAATAGAGTTAACTTTTTTACCGCTAAGAAACAAAAATACGAATTCTACAAATATTTGTCACTGACCCCTTTTGAACTAAGTGTAATGAAAAGTTATCAGAAACAAAACAACAAAGTAATGACAGTGCACCATATTTTTTATTGCAAAATTTGTACATTAATTTGCAACTAATTTACAAACATTTTACATGTTTTTATGTATATTAATTTTTTATTGCAACTATCACTAGAAACTTCTCAAGATGCCTGTTTTGTATACTACACACATCACACTACTACTACACATATCAAACACAATTAATAAACTGATATATAACTATAATGAATATTTCAGATAATTTATATATGTATTTATTTGGATGTTGTGTTATATACAATTTAAGCATTTAAGTATTTCTTCAAGTGAATATTCCATACAAAATCATGCTTTAATAGGCAGATTCTTACAAAGCTTTAGATTTTAGAAGTTTATTTGATGTTCATTGTTGTATATTTGTTTACAGTGTACGACATAACAAAAAGGTCCTCATTTCTATCCCTACAAAAATGGATAGAAGAAGTGAGACGATATACTTCATCTAATGTCATAGTTTCCCTAATAGGGAATAAGTGTGATCTCACAGACCAACGAGAGGTTGAACCAGATGAACCCAAGTCATTTTGTCGTTATGTTCCTGAGATTATGTTTGTGATGGAGACATCTGCAAAGGATAATACAAATGTTGAGGACACATTCCGTAGTTTGGCAACAGAGTTGAAGGTACCACCAATAAGTACAATTTTTTGCATTACTTTTCTTGTACCAATATTCTTAAGTAGTCATGATTTTTAGACTCCATATTTGCTTAGCTTCATAATATGACTGTAGAGACTAAATAGCCAATCACATTCACAGTGGAAAACACCCTCTAACATACATATAACGTAGGTTGGCATTATATGTTTACAGGTAGACATTTAACCATCTGTTATTGTACCAATGTGAAATAGTGCATAGACCCATCACACTACTTCATTGTTACTTGGTGTGCTTATACATTTATTATATATTGTTAAGTTTACTAAAATATTACTGATACACTAGATAGAAACATTCATTAGAAATTTTCCAGCAGAACAGTAACATTAAAAAGATTATCTGCTATTGGTGGCACTAAATATTGTTTCATAGCTTAGCTTCCTTCTATTTATAGCTCTTGCATGGAGGAAACAAGACCTGATCACTAAGGTCTTGGAGAGCAAAACTTGTGTAACTCTTAATATTTTTTTCCAGAGACAACATGACAACAGTGAAGGCCCCCCAGCGGAATCGGATTCAGTTGTGCTTGGAGACAGCCATTCTGTAACAAGGTGTCAGCCATGTAGGTCCTCATAGGTAAATCATAGTACCATAGACAATCTGCCATTTGTTACTTGTAATTTGAGTGGCCTGGATAATAACCAAATATTTTTTATGTCACAATTTTATTGCTATGAAATGCTTTGTAAATATCAATGTAGATAATATCATATTAAAAAAAAAATTAAAAATATTTATTTCACCAAAAACACAGTTACAGTTTTACATATTCCGATGGTACCCACACTAGGTAATCCTGTCTCGTGGGTATATATTATTGATAATACTGTATAGTTAATTGAAATGTACAACACTAGCTGAATTATATAAAAAGAAAGAAGCTTTTAAAATTCAGCGACATAATCTTAGTATCTTGCCACTAGTAGCTCTCTAGCAATTGGATCATCATAAAATATGCCTTTTGTAGGGTAAGAACTAGGAAATACATGATAAGTAATTTTTTTGACATAAAACACAGGTCCAAAAGTTATGCTTTGTATACTCTTAGTGGAAATGTTTAGCACTGTTTTTTTATACATTTATTTTTGTATAAAATTTATAATACAAATCTAATAACACTACTTTTAGATATGCATTACACATCATTATAAATTGACAGGCCTTAACATGGTTTTCACTGTGTAACATTTCGAAAGATATAGCATAATTTAACACAGCTTTACTTTCTATTTTGTGCATACACAAACTAATATAAATTGGTCCATTTTAGCTATGCAGTGTTACCAGTAATATTATGCAAATCTTACAAATCACCAACTAGTAACTATGATAGATTTTATTACATTTATGTACCAATTGTGGTGCTAAGAACACTATCTTACTTGAATTATTACTCATGTTTAATTTATGTTTAAATGCTTTAAATAAACTAGCGGTTTTGCTATACAATTAATGAACAACACAACACAAAATAGTTATTGACATATTGTTTCAATATTTTTTTATTTAGCCTATTTTTTTCTGATAGTGCTTATTTTATCACAGATTGTGAATTTAATAAGCAATTTATAAAACTAGAGCAATTACCACTACCTCTGTATTATAGTAAATTACACTAAACATTTATATCTGTTTATAAAACAAGTTTAACTAAACTAATATACTGTGATTAAATATAGTCACATAGTGTATGAAGACTTATGAATTCACAAAACTTAGGCTGAGATCTTTTAAGCAAGCTTAGCCTTACCTCATACTTGAGAAACAGTTAAAACGAGACAACAGTATGTGTCGGATATATGTCTGTCTCGTTTTAACCCTAACTTTGGCTGAGCTAAGTCAAAGTACGCTCTATAGATTTAATTCTGTATAAATTTAGTTAACTAAGTTTTTGTAAGTTTAATATGAATTAGTCACAATTCCAGTTCTTGATAATTTTGTGATGGCTTTAAAATAATTAATTTTATTGTAAAGAAAAAATCTCATTTATGTACAGCCATTTTAATAAGTTACTTTTGACATATCTGATATAACTAATATGTTACAGTAAGGTCAGCCACATAATCCTGTATTTCATCATCAATTAACACGTTAAAATTATGAGTTTTCTATAGGAAAATGTTAAATTTTATCACTTGATAATCTGAAATAACATGAAGTAGTTAAAAATTTAATATGCATGTAAAGCTTTCTTTTAGTATACCTACCTAGGTACCTATGTAAACATTTGTTAATTATACAATTCATAGATACCACAAATATTATAGTACAGTAGTTAGTATACAGTATATAAAAAGACATGTCGGTTTACTATTTCAAAAATATCTGTACAGATACAATATAGACCTTTTATTTCAAGTTTTTACAGTATCAGTATGTATCAACAGTAGCTTATTAAAATTGATGTACAGTAATTTTAGGTATATTTTAATTTGTAAGGTCGTCAGTCAGTTTCGATAGTGTAAATACTTTATTATAGATTTATGCATATTTGTACCACCTATTCGAGACTGAAATACACGCCATAATAATGTATGCTACTATAATGATTAATAAACAAATTTTCGTTAACTTTTTCATAGTCTTTCAACGGCGGCAACGGTTTTCAATTATTAAATGAACGAAAAAAAAAAAGAATATGTTAATCAATTGCTAATAATTATTAATTGGGTGCATTAAGAAACACCTGTAGGCTACTCGATATAGTCAGTACGACGCGGTACGGCGGCGGTATCTATTGCTATTCCGATCAAACTCACACGCGGTAAAAAATGGATATGTAAACAAGTAACAAGTTATAATTCTCTGACGTTTATCTCATATTATTTTTTGAGTCTCAAATTAATTGGAATTTAGTAAAAGAAATCCAATGAATTATATAATTAATTATTATAACCCAAAACTAATAAAATCACAAAATAATTCTCATTGGATTAACTTTATATTGTCATTGCTGCACGCGCAATTAATTTTTGATTCTAATTAAAATACATTCATATTATATTATTTTTCTACGAAAATGCCCCAAAATTAAAGTCTTAGTCATAAGTAGGTACTTATTTAATTGTATCAGTCGTTAAAAACTAGTTCGATGATTTATTTTATACTTTTTTTTAAATCATTCTAGGATTTATATGTAAACTACTGAATAGGCTGGATGGTCACCGATCTTTGCACGCCTTGGAAGGGACAGATACTTTAGCTATTTCTAGGCCTGCTTTACATCAGATAAATTAAAGGGGTTGCCGATGTTAGACGATAAAAAAGTCATCGTATTATTTTTTTAATCAAATTTATTTTACTACTGATCGCACGTATTTAGTATACAGATTTTTTAAAATGCTTTTATTACATTGATATGTATGTAGCTGGGATCTTTGAGCCTGATTTTCGACCCCATCAAAACGTCTTATAACTAGCAAATAGCGATGACAATGCAATTCCTTGAATAGTTGGTCCCATTATTCAGATCACAAATTTCTTCGGTTCGGTTTCTTTATTTAATTCGGTTATCTACAAAACTGAAGCATGCAACAAGGCCCGCATTTTGGGAGTTCTTTTTATTTTTTGTTATGAAACGTATAATTGTCTCGAAAGATTTGTTAAACGCCTTCCAATTTTTATAAAACAAACTAGAGAAAATGACGCCTGTGGAAAATTCCTGCATTGATAAAATGGGCTCTTTAGATAGTTAAATATTTTGAAAGATTCTAATAAATATAAGGCGTTATGTGATTAGGGAATCTCTACAACAAATCGGTTCTATTAGTTCTAAATATTAATAAAATGTGTTAAATAAATTATACTCAAAACCGATCGATTGATAATAATAACACTTTTGTATACAATAATTTAGTTTTTATTTGTACATAATAAACTAAACAAATCAAATGATTTAACTAAATGTTAATAAATTTGTTTTTTTTTTTAAATAAATATTGTTTCTGTTGATATTTGATTTTTATTTAAACATCGTAAATCTAATTATAAAATATTTTGCCTGTCACGACATGGGCAGAGAACGCTATGTTGTAAATTGACAGATCTAAAAGTCGAGCATGCTTTTTTACAATCTTGCCAATTCTTTTCTACACAAGTTTATAAACTTAACTAAATTGGTAGGTTTTAAAGTAGACGAGTATATATACCTAGGACACACGATCGAGTTAGGTAAGTCCAATTTCGAGAAGGAGGTCAGCCGCCGAATTCAGCTCGGGTGGGCAGCGTTTGGGAAACTTCGCGACATCTTTTCGTCCAACATCCCTCAGTGCCTGAAGACTAAAGTTTTCGAACAGTGCGTGTTGCCAGTGATGACTTACGGATCCGAAACGTGGTCGCTCACTATGGGCCTCATAAGAAGGCTCAGAGTCACTCAGCGAGCAATGGAGAGAGCTATGCTAGGAGTATCTCTACGTGATCACATCAGGAATGAAGAGATCCGTAGAAGGACCAGAGTTACCGACATAGCTCAGCGAGTTGCGAAGTTGAAGTGGCAATGGGTGGGTCACATAGCTCGGAGAACCGATGGACGTTGGGGTCCCAAGGTGCTGGAATGGCGACCCCGCACCGGTAAACGTAGCGTTGGTCGACCCCCAACAAGGTGGACAGACGACATCAAACGAGTCGCAGGGAATCGCTGGATACAAGCGGCCCAAGATCGTGGCCATTGGAACTCCCTTCAAAAGACCTATGTCCAGCAGTGGACGTCTATCGGTTGAAATGATGATGATGATGATGATGAAAGTAGTGCCAACCGTTTAATTGTTGCTTGTCAAAAACTACGGATAACAATGAAGGACAGATAGATACATGTTTGAAGACCGGCCATTTTAGAGATTTAGGTAATTCTTTTCACAATATTTCATGTCGATAACTTTCAAAATATATTATAATTAACCAATCTTTTTTTTTTGTGTTAATCTCTTAAACTAAATTAATAAGTTTATAAGTACAGTTTTGTTCTATTAGAACATAGTCAAAAAGTAACATTATTTTTAGACTCGTCAAGTTCGATTAGGTATTTATGCACTACCGATAGTAGTGTTTGTAAATAGTTAAATCTAACTATATATACTGTGTTAAACATACTAAAAGAAATTAACGCTATGATTCTTCGTGTCACTGACAATGATATCCAATTCTTTGGTCACGTAGATACCTGAAATCCATCCAAACTTCCCCGGTTCGCTACCCAGCCTTCCAAACACCCTCACTAACTGACCGTTAGGTTTGAACACCTGTACCCGACAGTTTCCAGAGTCTCCCACTAGGATAAATCCCATGGGGTCAACTGCCAAGCACTCTGGCTGTCTGAATTGCCCCTTTCTTTGGCCAAGTGACCCAAACTCGATGATCTTACTTTTGTCCTGTTTATTGTACACTTTGACACGTCGGTTTCCGCTGTCGAGTATGATTACACGATCGTTAGTGATAGCAACTGCAGTGGGGCCATTAAATTCTGTGCACAGTATTTCTTTGGTCTCCCAAACGCTGGCGGTATGCATTGCTTGCTGTTTGGTCGCCACACCGTACTGGTCGACGAATTTTCCATCAGACTGAAGAACCTGTAAAAGAATGAAAATCGTTTCAAGTTATTTAGATTGAATAGAGTTATTTTCTGAAATCCCGTATGGTTAATCATGAAACAAAAATAGAAAGAAAGTAAATGTATTTATTGTCATATGGTGTTACACAGTACATCTTATTCTCATCAGAATTTTCATTTCTGTAACACCAACCAGAAAGGGTGTACTGCTCAGCATATGCCGTGTCTTATATGAAAAACACGTCGCTGATTTTCAGCTGAGACCAGACGACAAGTAAAAAAATAAAAATAATAAAAAAACAACATGAATTAATTTAATTTGCTTGATGTTGCATTAAACATAATAATTTTGGTGCGATATCCCAGCTCCTAAACCGGTTTCTTGGACGTTCTCAGGGTTCGCTCGACGCAGCACTTCTGGCACTGAACCAGTATAGTTAATCAACCCAGTCAACACTTACACAAAGAAAGGTAATATTTTTCCGTTCCCGGTAAATATGAGATTTTTAAAAAATAAAACCGATACTAAGTTTCAAGGTCTGCCACCGTGGTCTTGGTGGGTATTTCTAGCCATATAACCCGATCTCTTAGGAGTTCGGGTTCATCTCATCATGAAATAAAAAGATACGCTCACCTGAACCCTGTCATTCCCAGTATCAACGACGTAAATATGATGCTGGGCATTGTCAGTCGCAATGCCCTCGGGGGAGCGGAACATTCCGCCTCGACTACCCTTCTGCCCTATAGAGCGGAGGTACTCGCCATCTCTGGAGAACACGTGAATACAGTGCTTCCATTTATCTAGAACAATGTATTACCATATTACGATGGACGAAACGCGATTGATCTAATCACGTTCGTTTAGGTCCGATGAATATTGGAACCGAACGGTCCTCAGGTGTCTCGACAAACGCGACAAGCTCCGAAAAGTAACAGCCATGGGCATGTATAAGGTGGACACATGCTGGATGCCTTCTAGGTATAGGCATCTTATTTTATTGGGGTGAGGAAATGAGAGAGAGGATTTGAATGTCAACTTTCAAGCTCCGGTTTGGTTCGAAAATTCTTGACAGAATAACTCGTGCCTCAAAATTATTGGCCTCATCATGGTTGTTCCACTAAAGTGGATTAATTGAAATATGGCGAGCCTCCTCTCAGATGATAAGGGTTTTGGTAGTAGTCCACCTAGTGTGAATTGGTAAATTTCATGCACCTTTGAGAACTCAAGCATGCGGCTTTTCTCAGGATGTTTTTCTTCATAATTAAAGAAAAAAGATTATTATTCAAAAATGTTTATAAAAACGTTATAAAAAAATATATATTGAAATATGTTTACATTTAACGGAGATATAGCGTAAATAGTGGTTTACGCTATATTACCATGTTTGAGATGTCAGATCTCGGAAAAGGGTTTTTGATATCAAACTTATTTACTCACTTTTAGGTCAGTATTTTAAAGATAAACACGGCTTTCCCTACAATTCAGGTTTAAGTGACGTCAAGCATTTAAATAACCGAAGCGAATTACTGAAACTGCAATTCCGTTTAAAATTCATAGCACGCGCAAAACGGTACTGCCGGATATTGAATTGCCTCAAACACTTGAACACACTTGCCACTCGTGGGTACCAACAAATCCGTTAAAAACCTAATGAACTTGTCGTATGATTTATTTATATTATGTATACAAATCGAAGATAGCATGCTTCTAACTATTCTCCGACAGGGGTTGTTCCAAATCTGGCTACAGTTTAGAAAATATGGGACGTTATGAAGCTGTGATAGCCTAGTTGTCAAGATGTCAGCCTCCTAATCAGAGGTCAGGGGGTTCGAATCTGAGCACCTATAACTTTTCGGAGTTATGCACGTATTTTAGGGATTAAAATACCACTGGCTTCAACGGTGAAGGAAAAAATCGTGTGGCAACCTGCACGCCTGAGAGTTCTCCAACACTTGAACACACTTGCCACTCGTGGGTACCAACAAATCCGTTAAAAACCTAATGAACTTGTCGTATGATTTATTTATATTATGTATACAAATCGAAGATAGCATGCTTCTAACTATTCTCCGACAGGGGTTGTTCCAAATCTGGCTACAGTTTAGAAAATATGGGACGTTATGAAGCTGTGATAGCCTAGTTGTCAAGATGTCAGCCTCCTAATCAGAGGTCAGGGGGTTCGAATCTGAGCACCTATAACTTTTCGGAGTTATGCACGTATTTTAGGGATTAAAATACCACTGGCTTCAACGGTGAAGGAAAAAATCGTGTGGCAACCTGCACGCCTGAGAGTTCTCCAACACTTGAACACACTTGCCACTCGTGGGTACCAACAAATCCGTTAAAAACCTAATGAACTTGTCGTATGATTTATTTATATTATGTATACAAATCGAAGATAGCATGCTTCTAACTATTCTCCGACAGGGGTTGTTCCAAATCTGGCTACAGTTTAGAAAATATGGGACGTTATGAAGCTGTGATAGCCTAGTTGTCAAGATGTCAGCCTCCTAATCAGAGGTCAGGGGGTTCGAATCTGAGCACCTATAACTTTTCGGAGTTATGCACGTATTTTAGGGATTAAAATACCACTGACTTCAACGGTGAAGGAAAAAATCGTGTGGCAACCTGCACGCCTGAGAGTTCTCCATAATGTTCTCAAAGGCGTGTGAAGTCTGCCAATCCGCACATGGCTAGCGTGGTGGACTATGACATACCCTTCTCATATTGAGAGGAGACCTGTGCTCTATAGTGAGCTGAGAATGGGTTGATCCTGCAGGGACAAAATCTAATTTTGTCACAAAACAAAATGTATTTTTGTAGAAGTTTTACAGTAAATCTAATCGTCGACATTTGTCTGAACGTGACCTTGAAGCTTCACTCAGTTCTTCACAAAAATATATTGCATCGCCACACAAAATGTTTCGTACTTCAATAACCGCTTACCTGTAACATAAATTTCTCCCAAGCTCTTCATAAACGCGATTTGGACTGGACACAGCATCTCATCACAAGACAGTCTCGTGACAATCTTGGCTTGGGAGCGTTCCACCACCAGCACGCTATGACTGTCCATGCCGCAGATGTAGAGATGGTTGTTCCATGGACTGATGCCGACTCCAGACGGCCGGGAGGTTTTACGCCATATATAGTGCGGTATAAAGTTCCGGGACCTGAAACATTAATGAGGATCTGGTTTTGAATGAATTGAAGTAAAGTACTTGAAGTCAGGACAACTTATTTGGTTATTGTACAAAATTATAAAAGATAATTTCAATATCACTGTTCGATAGTACCCTCTCCGAAGTAATATAATATCTTTGTCTGCATTTGGAGCATTCCTCATGAGTGACTCTTACCTGTAATGTAGAATTAAACTTGCTTCGTTCTCCATTGGATTGTTCTGCTTCGCTGCTTCTGGCAAAGGATCATCTGACTCAGCGTCGTAAGGTGTATTGGAATCGGATTCTATGCGGAAATTTTCTTTGTCGAAAGCATACTTCTCCGCGTCCCATTTGGAGACTTCGGTCAAAAGTTGTAACGTGTTTGTATGTAAATTTATGAAGGTCATCACCTAGAAAAATTTGAAATGCTCACTTTAAAGAACTTAAGTATCAATTCGCCTTAAGCTAAGGAGTATGAACTATCCTACTGTAGCTGTTAACTATCCTGACTATCCACAAAGCGCGTTTTTATCTGGGATTTCTATGAGGGTGGATCACAGTCAAGCGGAAAGTTGTCCTCGAAAAAACGGCCTTACTTTTTATGCAGCTTTCCGGCTTCCATATTACCCAAATATAATATGAATATCTTTTACATTATCCGATTTTAGACCTTTTTTCTATAAGGCGTTAACGTTGCCAAGCGCAAACCAAACATTTTATTTATTTATTTATTTATTTATTTATTTATTTATCTCCTCTTATTCTAGCTTAACAGGATAAAAACCCAATTTGCTAGAGTAGCCTAATATAAAAGTATATATATAAAAAAATTGCCTAAATTTAAATATTCCGGTAACATATCATCCATGATGTCACTCTTGTGAATCAATATTAATATATCATTATATATATTTAGGCAAGCTGATGGCGGATGGATTTTATGAAGCGATAGACCGTGCAAGTTTACCAAAGTCAGGGAAATCCCACAAACCTGATCGTCATCAATGTTGTCCCTGATCATCATAGCTCGTTTAGCAACATCACGAGCTTCCGCCAAAGACGATTTCAAAGCCAGCGCCGTCATATCACCCAGCTTATGCAGCTCAGATGCCTCCCTCAACAGCTCCATTTTTGCTTCGAGGATGGCGTTGATCTTCTCTTCTGCTGATGTGTTTATCTGTTCGACGATACGATCGAATCTATCCTGAAAAGTTTACGAAGATAAAGACATGGTCCATGCGTTGGTAGCGTAGGTCTGGTATACGCATATGATAACCCTCCGTGATGCTTTGTGACGAATTACGCGTGACTGGGACATGCATGGTTGAGCGTTTAATATCTATATTCAAATTCAAATAATCTTTATTCAAATAGTCCTTTAAAAGGCACTTTTGACGCGTTAATAATTCACACCAGATTTGATGGTGATAACTACATTCGTAAACTTAAAACTAAAGCTATGAGGTTTCCAAACGCGCCCCGATCTAAGAAGAAGGCCACAACAAACTTAGCCAGGTAAATTTTCTTTTTGTTATCAGCATCTCACATGCCACTTAAAATTATTTTAAGATCTTATTAGAGCAATATGTCATACCCATGCTTGTTTATCATTAACATAATTCTTTACACTATAGTAGGACGTTTCTACAAGCTTACACCTATACATAATAAGTTCTGTTCAGAATCTATAGATTCTGTTACATAGGGAAAGGGGGGGGCATGATGGGGACGCGAGGTAAGACGGGGTCACGCACACATACAAAAAACTAGACTCTTGCGAACAGAAAGCAATAAGCCAATAGGAAGCCATACTCAATCAACCGTCAACACGACAGAAACAGTGAGTGGAAGTGCGCGCAGTTTTTTTTTACAAAAGAAAATCACGTTGAGTATCTCGTCGATCTAATTTTACGCAGTTAAAAACGTCTTTACTGTAAGATAATTATGACTACCCAATTTATGTCTTTTCTCGTATATGATTGTTAGTGTTGTTTACTTTGTTGTGGTATAGTAAGACAAAAGTTCAGTTAATATTTATTTTTTGAGTAATTATTTTTTTCTAAATCAGCCTTTGAGGCAACATGCAACATGCCGCGATCTTACATCTAGCTTTGAAAATACATCCCCTGGTGATATTTTGCCAAGCCCTTTGGTCCAACAAACTGAAAAGAGGAAGCAATACCGGAGAGGAAAAACAGCCGTCATTACTTCAACTCCTTATAAAAATGAGCTGGAGAATTTGAAAAAACTGAGGAAAGTATGCAATCCTAATGATCCTCGGCTAAAAAAAATGCTAAGAAGAAACAAAATACTACAGTTGCAGACAGTTGTTGGCACAAAATAAATAAATGAATAATAAATGATGAAAATCATAGTTTTCTGAAATCATCCGAAGGTTGGGTAGGCTGCCAGCTTTGTGGACGTTGGGCTCACAATGGTTGTGCTGGTGTGGATGATGAAAACACCGAAGAAATTCATATTTGTATTTATTGTGATAATAATTAGCTTACCCCATCTTGCCCCATTTACATTACCCCATCTTACCCCATGGTAAGGGGCAAGATGGTTTTTCGAAAGTTCCTACCAAATAATTTATTAAAAAAAAATGCTATGAGTTCATCTCCCAACACCTATGCCAAATATTAATAAGGCATTGTGCCATAAATAAATAAGCATAATAAACGCAATGATTATACTGTATTTTTGGTATTTTCCTTAGATACCCCATCATGCCCCCCCTTCCCCTACCTACAACTGTTAACTAGTTTAGATATATAATTGCTACACGTCTTTTTCACAGTTTTCGCAACTTTGAAGCTATGTAAAAAAGTTCGTTGCATATACGTTTTCGTGAAAATCATTTTCATCCAGCTAAGAAATATAGATTTAATCAATATATCTACGCACTAGATACATTATTACACAATAATTAATATTGAGGGCATTCAAGCGCAGTTTTTGAAGTAACGGGGACAGATATCGATATCTAACAAAACAAAATAGTACCTAATTAAGATACTTAGCGCGTTATCATTATAAATCAAAAGGAGAGATAACGAATGAAAATATGTGATTTGGTTATAGGAATTATCAAAAAATTATTTATATTCATAATTAAGACTTAAATTTGAGGTCATTTCTTTAACTGCTTTGCGTATATTAATAAGCGTCAATGAAGGTAACTGTTGTGCATTTTTCTACTAAACCAAACGAAATTGACAGGTTCATATACATTGCCATCCTTTTCCATGGCAAACATTTTGGTCCTGTGAATTTTGTTGACTGTTGTACCTATATAAGTATGATTTAACCCTTAAAGACATATCATTGATACTTATCATAGACAGTGATCTTAAGGAAAATTAAATTAAGTAAAACTTATCTTATATAAGTTTAGTAAGCATTTACGTTTGTACCTCATAATGTTCAATCTTATGATCAAGTCGACTGGCAGCCGAGTCGAGCTCTTTCAAAATGGATCCAATTTGAGTTCGCATATCCTCTAAATGTTGTAACCAGCATACTTTGCAGAAATTCTAGAACAATTTTCAACATCACAACATAAAAAAGCACGTTATGTCTACATCTAGTAGATGTTAAGAAGATGTATTTCGATAACTCGCCAACCAACTAGCTCACCAGTTTGGCGAGTTTAATTTTTAAGTTTCTTTAAGTAAGCATACATTATGATTAAAAAAAAAAAAAAAAAAATATTGGCCCCAATGAATGCGACAACGTAACAGAACGCTAAATCGCATCGAGTATTTGTCCAGTCTAACCAGACAACAAAAGACTCGCAATTGATAAGATTACATGAAAGAACCTTAATTATTTATATCGTTTATTATTTTTGATGAAAGCTGTGATAGCCTAGTGTTAGGACGTCTGCCTCCTAGTCAGAGGTCGGGGGTTCGATCCTGTTCGCAACTCTAACTTAAAGTTTTCAGAGTTATGTCCGTTTTTAAGCAATTAAAATATCAGATGCTTCAATAGTGAAGGAAAACATCGTGGGGAAATCTGTATGCCTGCCAATCCGCACATGGCCAGCTTGGTGGACTATGGCCAAACCCTTCCCATGCTGAGAGGAAACCTGCGCGGTGTAGTGAACTAGCAATGCGTTGATCATGATAATAATGATTATAGTTGAGTATGTAGCGTAGAAACTTTTCGGGGGTTCAAAACGTTGACAATAATTAAAAATTAAAACTTGGTCCCATGATTTGCTATCGAATATCCTTGGGGATCTTAGGGTTATTATTACTCTCTTACTTACCGATTTGCAATGTTCACAGTTTGAAATTTCCATATTGTCGCATATCGTTCGGCAGTGAGAGCATCTCACTCCGGCAGCAAATAACTCTACACTCTGCGAGGTATTATTCGTCGCAGGCGGAGTATCTGGCCTCTTCTTCTCTTCAGGTACCCCAACCATGGCCAATAAAGTATCTATATATAGATTCGATGGAAGCCCTTCCACGAAATTCATGCTGTGGACTTGAATTCGCGTACGGCAGATTGGGCAGTTGACTATCAATAGATCTGAAATTTTAGGATATTGCTTTGATAGCCAATTCAGCAATATGCTGAAAGCAAATGATTAGCCTTCGAAGTAAAAATGCTTAGTTATTGGGCTACAAGCCCGCGACTTCGACCATGTAGATTAGTTGCACTTTCGCTTTCACGCCTTAAACTTGTCGATTATAAAAATTCTTTCACGAAACTTAAATTATCAGCGAAGGATGAAAAATAACCTACTTCAATAGTTTAATTTCATCCCCGTATATCCAAAACGGCAACTAATTGCGTGAAACCGGGTGTAGTCTTTTTATAATTGCATACTTAGTGTAGAAAAACTGAATATGAAACTATATGGAATATGAAAAAGAGAGCGTAGTTCATTTTAGTGGATTTATAATGAATTTTAATTTAATAATACTTGAGATAGTCACGAAGAAAATGAGGTTTTATATCATAAAACCTTACTTGTATTACCTGTTTTATTGCAAACTATTTAGTATAAAGTATACGGTAACTAACCTGCAACATAGATTTTAAGACAGGCAAAACAGAAAGTGTGCTGGCACGGTAACATCTTTGGATTTGAAAGAATCTCCAGGCACAGGGCACATTGAATTAAGTCTTTGATGCCACCAGAAAATCTGAGAAATTCAAAATATATACGTAAATATCACAGTTACAACAACCTCCTTGGCGCAGCGCGCGCGCTGTCGAATTATAAAGTTGGCGAACCTGGGTTTGAGTCCCGGCTCGAGTCTGGTCTGGTGCGAGGCTTCTGCCGTGGCTAGTAACCACCCTACCGACAAAGGCGTGTCGCCAAGCGATTTAGCGTTCCGGCACGATGTCATGTAGAAACCAATTAGGAGCATGAGTTTTCCATACTCTGAACAGATTAGCCCGCTATTATCTTAGACCGCATAATCAGGTGAGATGCCGTCAAGGGCTAACTTGTGGTGTATAAAAAAAAATTGTTAAAATACTTATTATAATAATGAGTATTTCATGTCTTATTTACCTATATTCTGTAATTCAGAAGTGGTTTGATGTTTTTTTAAGATGCAAAACTGACAGTTCAATCGTCTAGTTTTCTTTTGCCGAGAATCATTTGACATATTCCGCGCGATATGTTTAGCTCGTCACCCCCGACTTAAGAGCTCTTCTCCGAAAGAGGAGACCTAAACATATCCTTCACGACCCTGACGATCAGATGACTGACAACATACTCGTATCACCTATCACACAATCATACGCTCACACCGTCTTTGCTGGCGAAGACGAGGTCCCGCTATCTTACGTCATCCGGATGTGGGCTCCATCCACGGCCTCGGAGACGTACGGACCACTCACCGTCCGACCCCCCCCCCCCCCCCTCCCGTTATCCCAAACGTCGCCTAAGCTGAGTTTCGGCCTCACAGGAGGCGCCCTTAGGCAGACGTTCCCTTAGTTTCTTCGAGCCCTAGGGCTCCAAATTTCATCTAACAGAGCTTCTTTCCGAAGCTCGCCAAACAGCCCGGTTACGCTGTCGCAACCAATAGGGTTAGCACAGCTAATATTCAGTCCGAAAAAAAAATACGGGTTGCACTCCGGGAGTGCCGGCAGAAATGAAAACTTGATTATTAACGTTGAGCATGTTTGATATTTTGGAATGGTTAGGGAATAATTTTGCACCAATTGCTTTATCAGTATAAAAGTACTATCATTTATGTGGTAGAATACAATATTCATTTATTGCGCTATCGTACACAAACATGACAATTTATATTACATTAAAAATTTAACACTTTAAAACTATTACAATTATTTTACATTAAAAAGTTTATCTCTCCGAAAAATCAACTTGCATCCATAATTTCAACGACTTTTTCACCATCATCATTACCAGAACTATCCATGGATGCGCGTGGCACGCTGTAACATACACGAACATTCGCGCAAGCGCCCTGCGCTGCCTAAACGAAACAGTAGGCCCAGGCA
Source organism: Lasiommata megera (assembly GCA_928268935.1). Taxonomy (NCBI): domain Eukaryota; kingdom Metazoa; phylum Arthropoda; class Insecta; order Lepidoptera; family Nymphalidae; genus Lasiommata; species Lasiommata megera. Next base: position 11,944,251 of record OV743326.1, read on the forward strand.
TACATTTTCGCCGCGCCGTAGAGAGGGGATAGCTGTCTACTCTCCATCCGTCTTACGCTTTTTCGATCAGGTCACGTGTCCTGACGCGAGTTTAAGATTTTATACCCATTACAGAAAAAGTGCTCAACGCCGCTAAAGAAGTTTTCACTTCAAAAAATGTTTAGCCCAATGTCACTGATTAAGCATTTGCTAACTATTCACAGAATTTGAAGCAGTGATAGCCCAGTGGTTAGGGCGTCAGCCTCCTAATCAGAGATCGGCGGTTCGAATCCGGGCACGCACCTCTAACTTTTCGGAGTTATGTGCGTTTTTAAATGATTAAAATATCACTTGCTTCAACGGTGAAGGAAAACATCGTGAGGAAACCTGCACGCCTGAGAGTTCCCCATAATGTTCTCAAAGGCGTGTGAAGTCTGCCAATCCGCACATGGCCAGCGTGGTGGACTATGGCCAAACCCTTCTCATATTGAGAGGAGACCCGTGCTCTGTAGTGAGCCGGTAATGGGTTGATCATGATGATGATGATGAACTATTCACACTCTGTTATGAAGATAATAAAGAGATAAGGCTTTGCACCTTTTTTAAAATGTTTGAAGTAAACCAAGTTGTTGCAATTATTGGTAATTTATGTGGAAATTTATGTGCATCCGCTTATAGAATATCTTTCTTTTTTTGCGCTGCCAACTTACACGCTCGAGGATTGCATACAAAATGTTCAAGGGTTCGGACCAAGTATACATCGGTAATTTGAAATGCGCTGCTTTCTTTGTATTCAGGTATTGCCAATCCTTTGAACTATTTATATGTGTGCATTAAACTTGAAGTATCTATAAATTTATTACTGTAAAATGATAACACACGTGTTTAACTACACAATTACTTTAATATTAATCAGGCAATAAATCTGACATCTTTGTTACCTTGATATATACCTTCTAACAAGGGTAACACTGTGACAACTGCCCAAATCACATACTACCGTAAGACAGCAAAATATCTGATAGAAGCAAGCGTTACTTAGTGGAAAAAAGGTTATGTTTTGTGTTGTCTGAGCAAATTGTGTGTTGTAAAGTTGACATCTCGTAGTGGAGAGAAACGTGTAGCGAACCGCAGTGAGCGTATTTTGGCTTAAAACGTGTGATGTTCTTAAAGATCTATTTCCTATCGTAGATTAGTAACGATTGGAGCTAACTGAACTGTAATAAGCGCCGCACTAAAGAGTGACTTTGCAGTCATGTTTAACATATTCAGGACACCGGTTACTATTTATATAAAATACACCACACAGATTTTACTTCTGATTGTCGTGGACGGATTTGACGATCCCCTCGTATTATAAAGTAGGAGGGCTTAAGTTCGATTTCCGATTCTTATCTGGGAGGCTTCGGCCGCTCTACTGTCATTGACATGCGACGAAGTAATCTAAGGCGAAAGAAGTCGTGGCTGAGAAACATACGGGTGTGTACTGGCATCAAGTCGGTCGAACAACTATTCCGTTTAGCCATGGACAAGGAACGTTTCAAAAAACTGACTGCTGAAGGCACTTGAAGAAGAAGAAGAAGAAGTAATCTAGCGTTCCTGTATGATGCTGAATAGAAGTCAATTAGGAAGATGAGTTCAGCCAGCACTGCATCAGTAGTTCCTCTGGTGCTGGTGTATTACAGAATTCATTCTTTCTGTGGAAACACAGAGATGCAAATTTTTTTTTTTATAAACTAGTTAGCCTGTGACAACTATTTCACCTGGTGATGATGCAGTCTAAAATGGTAGCGGGCTAACCTGTTAGGGGTATGGTAAACCCACAGTGCTAATTGGTTTCTACGCGACTACGTGCCGGAACGCTAAATCGCTTGGCAACACGTCTTTGTTAGTAGGGTTTAATTATGTATTCTGATTATTGCTAAGGAAAGGTGATAGCAATCAAATAAAGCGCCCATAAGGTTTATCTGAAGCGGTGGTAGCCTAGTGGTTAGGGCGTCAGCCTCCTAATCAGAGGTCGGCGGTTCGAATCCTGGCACGCACCTCTAACTTTTCGGAGATATGTGCGTTTTTAAAAATTAAAATATCACTCGCTTCAACGGTGAAGGAAAACATCGTGAGGAAACCTGCACGCCTGAGAGTTCTCCATAATGTTCTCAAAGGCGTGTGAAGTCTGCCAATCCGTACATGGCCAGCGTGGTGGACTATGGCCAAACCCTTCTCATATTGAGAGGAGACCCGTGCTCTGTAGTGAGCCGGTAATGGGTTGATCATGATCATCATGATGAAGGTTTATCTAAGTGTAATAATATTAACGTTTGTTATCAAGACTTACTTTCTAGGTTTCAAAGTATCAGACGCAGCAGAATTGGTTTGTCTGGACGTCATCTGACTCGAAGTCCTGTACATTGGAGGTGCGGATATTACTTGTGGGGTGGTTAAGGCAAGCTCAGTCTCCTCCCCTTTATGACTGTTAAACCTTTTGAAGTTGAGAAAGAAAGATGGCTTTTTCTTCACTTTTTCCGCCATTGTTACACCTTGTAATACGCATTCAATAGTTAACACTGAATCAGTCATAAGAAACACTGTTATCAGATTACGCTGATTCAAAATTACGATTAGTCAATTATGATAAGATATTATATGGCACATTTGCGAGGTGGATACAGTAGGTATCACAAAAAAGGGACGCTGGTGGACAACTTGCGCAGCTATTAATTTGTGCGATTGTAGTGGTAAAATGGTCCCTAACTATGGATTATGATAAGAATGCCCAGAGTTATTAAGAGCTGCTCAGTGAGCGAGAGATCTTCTATTATTATTTATCTAAAATATTACTAGAAGCAACGTCAGCACGTTATTTGGGGAATCTCGGCGTGAATAAATCAAGAATGAGTAAGAACGACAGACCAACACACTATCAATATAGTAGCGAAGCTAATCTCGGAGAACCAATGAATGTCAACGGGGCTGACATGACGACCCCGTACCGGAAAACGCAGCATAAGTAGCCTTCTACTCATTAGTTATTACAAACGGTAAACGAGTCACAGGCAACAGAGTGAAAAAAGATTGTAAATCTCAAAAACCGATACAAACTATTCCAACAGTGACCGTAATTTTTTCCTGTTTCTTTATCGTCTGAAATTATCACGTCTAAATGAAAACAAAATGTTCAGTTTTAAAAAGTTAGCATAAATTAATATATAATAAAAGAAAAGGCCGCACACAAGTCTGAAGAGCTCCGTCGCGCAGCGCGTGCGCTGTCAAATTTTCAAATTGGAGGTCGTGGGTTTGATTACCAGCTTGAGTCTGGTCTGGTGGGAGACTTTGGCCGTGGCAAGTTACAGCCCTACCGACAAAGACGTGTCGCAAAGTGGTTCAGCATACCGGCATGATGTCGCGTAGAAACCCATTAGGCGTATGAGTTTACCATACTCCTAACAGATTAGCCCGTTACCATTTTAGGCTGCATCATAACTTACACCAGCTGAGATTGCCGTCAAGGGCTTACTTGTAATGGATAAAAAAAAGTCGTTCGTATCAATGTAAAAATAAATTATTATTCGTATTAATATGTGGATTAATATGGTCAAGATGCTCGTTTTAAGTGGCACAACCTATACTCGGTCTATATTGCTAAAGCGAGAAACACATAGAGCCGTGGTGAGTCAGAGGAGGATTTTTTATTCAGTTATATATTTTATATACCGTTTTGTATTAGTGCCTGAGAATTCCCCATGATGTTCTCAAAGGCGTGTGAAGTCTGCCAATCCGCACACGGCCAGCGTGGTGCACTATGGCCAAACCCTTCTCGTATTGAGAGGAGACGACAACCCATTACCGGCTCACTACAAAGCACGGTCTGTACTCTGTAGTGAGCCAGCAATGGGTTGATCATGATATTTTGTATGAAACTAATTGTCAGAAATTGTAATTCTGCGCGATAGTGTTCGACTATGATATGTCATTGTCATACACGAAATGTGGAGGACATTTCGTGTATTGTGTTGACAGAAAATCTCCAGTAACATCCGAAGCATCATTCAGTGTAAGAAAATAAAAATAGCCAAAGCAAAAGTTCTGTAATCGATCAAAAAAACAAACATATCCGTTTCGTAATTTCGTATCAAGTTGTTATAGCTATTTTCAAATCGTATACATATAACACACGTATGTTGAGCCAACCGTTTGAGTGGGAAAAGCTATACCGCATAACGGTATCTGACCGCCCTGATCGGACCTGCCGTGTGTATCAAGCTTTATTGTTTATTTGTCACAAAATAATACGTAATTACTTGATATCACTATCATGTAATTACACTATACATTGCACTCGATTCAGGAAATCGACCGGTGCCACGGTGAAGGACATGTAATAAATAAATCCCAAATTTAAGTTGGGCTCTCAAAAAAGCTTAGAATCACTCAGTAGACCATACAGAGAACTTGTAGTATAAGAATTAAATCAAATCAGAAATGAAAAGAGCAAAAGACAAATTTAGGGATTTGCGAAAGGGCTTAGAGTTGGTTTATATACGCACAGCTTAGCGCCACATTACTTGACGTTTTTGTTTCACCCTCACACTTACCCAATAAGAAAGCTTGAAATCACCCATAAGACACAGAGCTTCTAGTATGTGAATCTGATCGAATAAGAAATGAGAACTAGCCACGGCCGAAGCCTCCCACCAGACCAGACTCGAGCTGGGAATCGAACCCACGACCTCCAAATTTATAATGCCACAGCGCACAAACTAACTAAGCTAAACTTTGAACTTTATGAGTAACTCTATGATCTCTTTGGATCTGATTTAATGACAATCACAACTTCCTTACGAGTATCTTGCAGTCTCCATTACCGGGTGTTACTGAGGTTTTATATATAACCTTCAGTTAGATAGTGACTAGACGCTTTAATGGTAAATAGTGGAAGCAATAGTTGATTGATATTTGGCTTCTGCCACATCAGTGTCTCCCACTGCCTATTAGAGTCACTGTCATCTCTTATACAGATAAGATGTTTTATTTCCACATTCGTTCTTGCTCATTCTCTGTCCCTATTTTAGTACTGGTAAATAAATTATTATGTGAATACTCTCCCTAATCAACATATTATGGCCAAAATGCTGTGTTGTATTTTATTTTATTGATTTCCTTATAGCATGTGATACAAATACGGATGATATGGAAATACTAAGAGAAAGTAAAAGGATGTAGGCTTTTAGGTTGCCATATTTCATTTAAATACTCCTTACAGCGTGCTCATATTATAAATATGAAAAACAATAAAATTCAGGTGACAATTATGTTACCATTTTTTGATTCTTTTAAAATGCTCTCCACTAAAAGCCAGCCTTTTTACAACAAAAAAAAAAAAAAACAAAAATTTAAATTGATATATTAAATCTTATCGTGCATTAAATTGAATTATTATTAAATTTCGTGCAATTTCGCGATTTGTCAGTTATGCTCAACTACACATGCAAATAACGTGTCTATCTGCATGAAGTAACTGTTTATAGTTAGTTTAAGCTAAAGAATTAAGCGTTTTAGCGCGTTAGTACCTCTGCTAGGGCTGCTGTGGAGGCTAAGGTCGACAGTTAATAGTGCATTATCTATGGTCGAGATCTATAAAGCGAGCTTAGCCTTACCTCGAGAAAGGCGGGAGACTTCGTATATGGCGGGTGCGGTTTTTTCACGCTTTTCTTGAATTAATTTTTGTTGGCTGGTTTTGGAAAGGACTGGTGTTGGTTGTGTCGTGGACAGTGTTGGTCTCGTTTGTGTAGTGGTTGGTTTTCTGAATGGTTAACAGGTATTGATTTGGGAAAGGTTTGAGGGAGCTGCGTTCGCGGAGTGCGAAGTTTCCCGCCATTTCTCCCTAATTTCTACATTGTTATAAACTTGACATTGGCTAATCTCTGCAAAGCCATAAAAAGAGAGAACTAATAAAATAATAAACTTGACATTGGCTAATCTGTGTAAAGCCATACAACGAAAGAAAAAAAAAAAAGCCTTACCTCCGACTTAAGTAACAATTAAAGCGAGACAACGTTATGATTGCGACATAAGTCTGTCTCGATATAACTAAAACTTTGGCAAGGTCTAAGTATACTCTACAAATTTGAGTCTTAACGCTTTAGGTATTTAACTGCGAATAGGAGTAGGATTTAGATTTATCTAAGATTTATTTAAATCCTAATTAGTAAAAATAAAAAATATATAATTAAATCCGGCCAAAATAATATGGCATGTTGTTTTACAATTTTATATCTATGTAATAACGAATAGTAAACATTTTAAAAAGTACATTATTTTATTTTTTAATTTTGAAACTTTTTTTTTTATAATACATATACATGTACTACTAACTTAGTTTTTTTTTTAATTTCAGGCTAGAATAACCTAATCACACACTTTTTAGGGTGACTTTGTAAGTGTACTTTTAATGCGAAAAACTTCATATACCTAGTTCTATGTAGTTAGAGGACATTAGAACGTTCAAGGCTACCTAATATCGCAAGAAAATATATTTCAAAGTTTTAAGCAGTTGTAGTTGTAAAACAAATCGTTTTATGATTTATTAATGGAATATACAACGAATTCCAGATAGCAACGAAGTTTGAAACTAACCGTGTTAATCATTAACTGCCGGACCAGGCTAAGCCAGTTTTAATCTTGTCAATTAAAACGTTGATATAAGTAAGCCATACGTTATATTTATAAACATATATTTTAGAAATGCAAGCTTCATCCTTGTAACGGCAGTTATAATGTTAGATTTATATAGGTTCTATAAATAACATAAAATATATTCAGCGTCATTAATATGTTAAATGTCCGAGCGGTCACAGCTGGGTAAAAACCCATCTAAGATATAAAAGTTGCATATATATTTGCTTCGTCTGCAATGTATGCTGGTTGAGATTGTGAAGACTTTTATGCAGTCAGCTCTCGCCGAGGTGGATATGCGCTATGCGGTGTAAAACGCCATTTTAATAACTCGTGTTTGTTTCTGAGAATATATACGTATTTTTATATATATATATATATATATATATGTTACGTAGTTTAATATTAAACTACGTAACGTAAATTACATAAACGATAAAAAAGCTTGGGTTTGAATTGTTTTACTTAGCTAATTGTAATTAGGAAAGAAAACCAGGCGATTTTTGAATTACAAAGTTTTAGTTTTAAATTGAGTTAAGTTATACCCCGTCGGAAGCGACGCCGTCAAAACTGCGTCGCTTCCGGAGGGGATGCGTAAACGCATTTCCCAGCGGAAAAAAAAAAAAAAAAAAAAAATCATGTAACGAATCGACACTGGAAACAATATACAAAAAGCAGAAAACTTTTTTCTTATGTATCAGACTGAACATCTATAATAGTATATATATAGTATAGTAGTAATAGATTATTGCTCGAAGCATATAATATTTTTTCATCATCATCATCATCATCATCCCACCCACTACAGCACACGAGTCCCTTAACGGAGAGAGAAGGGCTTGAGGCCGTAGTCTACCACCACGATTGACAAGCGCGAATTGGTAAACTTTATACTTGTATTTTATGTTCTCATTATGGAATATATTTACTCTAAGCTATGAAGGTTTCTTCACGATGATTTCCTTCACCGTTAAAGCAAGTGATATCTAATCACTTATAATGCACATATCTCCGAAAGGTTAGAGATGCGGGAAAAGAATTCTGTCCTCCAAATATTATAGGATTCTTTTATTCTTTGGCAACATATTTTTCTTTTTGTTATTATGATCCTCAGGCTTTTCAATTGATAAAATATTCGTAATATTTGTATCCTCTATTTTGTTTAAAGCCTTTTTCTATACTTATTTAATTGTTTTAATTAAAGTAAGGAGTCTACGCACCAAAGTCCAAAGACCCACTGACATGGCTTAGTGAACACGTGATTCCCGGTTTAATAGCATATAATTAACACCCAATTTAACAAGATCTAAGATATCCCGGAAAATACTTAGTACATAAAGAACTACCTTTCAATCACATACCGATAATTAAGATTCCAATGAGAATTGGTTTTGAGTCCGGTTGGAAAAAATAATCTTAGAGGCAAAAAAATTTTTGCTCTACAAAATTCCTTGAACATTATTATTCTGTAGACCATTCGTAGATCTTGTTATTATAGGTTTGCTCGCATTGAGCGAATGAAAATAGGAATTATAAAAAAACAAATTGTATTCTATTTCAACCAGAATAAGGAATCAAAATCCTTACGCAGTAGCTTTTGCTTGTGACTTAAATTGGCGGTTATCCATATCGGACAGTTTCATCTTAGCCTATTATGTTGCCATTACATGGCATGAATTTAAAGTACATAATCGTATTTCAACATGGCTAAGCGAAGTACAACATAACTACGTAGTACTTACTTCTTATTATATAAAAGCTGCAGGATTTTACGAGGATATGTAAACTAATATAAAAACCCTACATGGGTATCACTTAAATAGGTACGTGATTGGTAGGCTTTGTAGTAACCCAGAACTCTCATTATTACATCATATTTTTTTTACGACCTCGGTGGCGCTGTGCCTGCGCTGTCACATTATAAAATTGGAGGTCCTGGGTTCGAGTCTACCACCCTACCGCCAAGCGATTTAGCGTTCCGGCACGATGTCGCGTAGAAACCATCCAACCAACCAAGCCCGCTATCATCTTAGACTGCATCATCACTTACCATCAGGTTAGATTACCGTCAAGTGCTAACATGTGCCTAGTGCATAAAAAAAAAATCATTCTCAACCCATTACAGGACATTGTCAAACTTCTCACGTAGTCCACATTATTTTTCGGGTTTTTAAAAACCTCGCGAAACACGTAAATTTCCCCGGGATAAATACCTGACTACAGAATGTGAGTTTACTTACAAAACATCGAGTTTGGTACAAAAACAGTTTTTTAATGCCATTATCCAAATGTAAAAAGTATCTTATAGTAATCTCCAGGATAAGTTATTGCCAAGTTTCATCGAGTGACCCGAACATGGGTGGTAACAACACCTGAAACATACCGTCCCAATTTTTAAAGATTTTCTAGTCATTGTAACGCATTTTATATTTAGTCTGCCGGGGAATTTCCGTTGCTTTTGGAAAAATCTCTCAGTATATTAATTTTGTTACTATTTTCATCATCATCATGATCAACCCATTCTCGGCTCACTACAGAGCACGGGTCTCTTCTCAAAATGAGAACGGTTTGGCCAAAGTCCACCACGCTGGCCATTTGCGGATTGGCAGACTTCACACGCCTTTGAGAATATTATGGAGAACTCTCAGACATGCAGGTTTCCTCACGATGTTTTCCTTCACCGTTGAAGCAAGTGATATTTTAATTGCTTAAAAACGCACTCCGAAAAGTTAGAGGTGCGTGCCCGGATTCGAACCCCCGACCTCTGATTAGGAGGCGGACGTCCTAACCACTAGACTATCACAGCTTCACTATTTTAGAAACAACTAAACTTAAACGCTCGGGCGCCAATGTCAAATGTTTGCCCCAAGTCATTCAAATCATAGTGGATACAAAATGTCTATAATCCTTAATCCTTTATAAGTACATACTTGTATTAAATACTATATTAAAGAGTGGGAATACGAACTTCTAAGCAAGCTTTTACAATATCGAGTCTGTTTATCTGAATAACACTTTACTGTAATAATTATTCTATATTAACGTTAGTGAGCCTGAACTGCAACTAATTAACTATTTTTCACAGTCAGTAAAAATTGTGTGTAATAAAAACGGCGGCAAGAAGTTAATAACAATTCAGCGTTGTCGCCATTCTTTGAAAAACTCTTTCATTCCTTGTTCTTTTTTCAAAAAACGCGCGCCACGGGTCCAATTTTGCCGCCTTTGCAACCACAGATAGGTTGCGACTTCCACAGACGACAACACTTGTAAGACTTGACCCCTATTTGATAATCTCAACAGCAAAATAAGAAACAACTATTTGAGAAATGTCGATGATGTCATCTCGGTTTTCTACTTATGTTGGTCGAGAAGAAACTTAATTATCTACCTACTTTAACCGTGTTGCTTAGGTCCCGTGGAAAAACCCTGGGGCTATTTGATCTAAATCATAGACGACGCTGGTCCATCGTCGTTATCATCGCCAGCATACACTCCCACCGAAAAGTCTTCATAAAGCCTCTAGAGATAAACTTCGTAGCATTCCATGGATTCTCTGTGTTGGAACCGGATACATAGTTTAGCAGAAGCTTTGAGCAGCGCCCGAATCTTGTGACTCAGGACTCAGGTTTAAGTTAAAGGGGTTGAAGTTCACCTTCACTGCTCATCATCATCATCATCATCATGATCAATCCATTGCCGGCTCACTACAGAGCAACGGTCTCCTCTTAATATGAGAAGTTTGGCCATAGTCCACCACGCTGGCCATGTGCGGATAGGCAGACTTCACACGCCTTTAAGAACACAACGGCTTCTTCAACTAACTGCCAAGCCATTTTTGTTTAGTCCATTCGGTAGATTGTAATATTTATGTGATGTGGGCCTTAGGTATATTTTTTTCTAACGCTATGGTATTTACACAAAAACGAAATTTAAAGAAAAGTCTTTTAAAGTGCAATAGGTAAGTTTCGCAATTTCTTATTTCCCCTAAGTATTTTTATGAAGGCGGTTTATTAGAAAAGGGTTTTAGAAAATATTCAAGAGACAAACAAAATGGGTTCAGCTAACCCGTCTTGCGTTACAATGCCTCGAGAAAAAAACTATTTATTTATAAGATTTTTGTAAACGGAGCCCTCATGGGTGTCCCCGGAATTCCCTATCAAAAGCTCAACACAATCCGATCATAGGTTTTGATCATAGATGTCAATCATACATATATAGATTTTTATTTATTTACAAATATATGTATTCAATACGTTGAATGGCGAGAATGTTAGATACTAATAAAATGTCCAAGCACGTCTTAAGGTCTCTATGTTAATCGAGAATGTCATTTGTTTAATTGATTTTCTAGAAAGCTCCATTCATGGCCTAGGTAGTAGGCTACATACAAACTAGTCGGAGCGGCTTTTTTAATGTCTCAAAAAAGTAATTTAACGGGACATTCCAATATGATAGTACGTACGAGTCTTGTACACGGAATGCTAGTAAATCGTGTCTTATATGGATCATGTTGAAATCCATGCAAAATCTCGCTGTTTTCACGCAATGTGGGTAGAACGGGTAATTAACACTACAATAGCGCGTAAAATGCATTATTTATTGTTGTTCCTACATGGGCGATGACTGGTTTCTGTTTACATTAGAATTTCAAGTGTCAAGATTTGAAATGAAAGCTGGCACAGTTAAGTCGCCTGACTAAGGAGCCAAGTGCTTCGTGGGTCTCATACTAGGTCAGCTAAGGATTATGAAGCAAGGTCAGTTACGGATTATGAGATCCTTTAGACCTAAGCGCCTCAATCCGATCAATGACCAACACTTATTGTCTTTCTCGTATCTCATAGAAAAAGAACGAGAAAATTGTCGACATAATTACCTCGTTACTCTGCCTATTTAGATTCTCAAATCGGGTAAAAAAATGTGAACGGTTCTGTTGAGTTTTCTTTTTTAATTAAATTCAACATCCCGAACTCAAGTAATTGACATTTTCCATTGAATTGTTGTCCCTAGACAACAATTTTCATCGGAAGCTATATAGGCATAAATTATGAAAAATATAATTACAACTTAGGAGTTGTAATTATATTTTTCAAAGCCTTCAAATCCCGCCTTGGATCAGCGTGGAGTTTGTAAGTAGATGGTCTAAAAATAAACTCCATCTTCACTATAAGAAAGGAGGCCTGTTCCCTTCGTCTTTCGTCAGATATCGATAGGAGATGATGATAATGATACATATGAATAAATACTGACAGTAATAAAGTATGAAGTATTACAGAACTGATAGGCTTTAACTTAACCAGTAAGAAGAAAAATAGAATACTATTATTACTTATGCCTATACTTTACAAAACGTCTGGCTTTGTTGCACATGCGAAAACATATAAGGATTTATTTCTTTATCGAGTACCTTTGTCTAGCGTCTTCGTCGCCTGGATTTGTTTACAAAGAATTAAAAGTTACCTGGTCTAATCTCACTCTATCACGTCGGTCTATAGTTCCCTTGCTGCGTGAAAGGAAATAATCCCATGGACACGCTTTCGCATTTATAGTTTTTGTCTATCAAATACGGTCGACCTCCGTGGCGCAGCACTCCTGATGTCGTATTATAAAATTCGATGTCCTGGGTTCGATTCCCAACTCGAGCCTGGTCTGGTGGGAGGCTTCAGCTGTGGCTAGTTACCGCCCTACCGATTAAGACGTGTCAAGCGATTTAGCGTTCCGGCACGATGACGCGTAGAAACCAATTAGGAGTATGGGTTTACCATACCCCTAATAGGTTAGCTCGTTATCATCTTAGACTGCATTATCACTCACTATCAGGTGAGATTGCCGTCAAGGGCAAACATTTTATATATGTTAAAAAAAACTACATATATACTACTATACTATATTTTAGAAAACAAAACATCATACAATATTGATGAAAATTTTCAAGTCAATAAAACACTCGGATGTATGTAAAAGGTCTCATTATAGGATTTCGCTTTCATTGCATTGCGCCGCTGCATTTCAAGAAACAGAAACACCACCCAAGGAATATGCAATCAGATGCAATTGTGTCTAAAGGAGGATTCATTTTGTATCTGTTTACATAAAATCAACATATTTTCACACGATACGTGACTTTAATTTAATTTACAAAAATTAAATACGTTTTTGACTAGGTACCTCATTCATTGGTCAACATTTAAGTATTTATTGAAATAGCAAATAACATTGAACATTAACATTGAAGTATTTATTGAATAGTTATTTTTGAAATAGCAAAAAGGTTAGTTGACGTCACAGGGGACCGTAGAGCTGCCAGCTACCTCGGACAAAGAATTAGTCTAGCCATTCAAAGGGGGAACGGGCCAGTATCTTCGGAACCTTGCCTAAAGGGACTCCTTTTAATAATATATTTTAGTTATGATATTAAATATTTATTTATTTTTTAAGATTTTTAGTTTTAGGTTAATCTAAGTTTTATTTTAAGTTATATATGTATTCTTAACAACTAATTGTCTAATTAATAATTAAATAAAGTATTTATTTATTTACATGTCACATTGACTACAAAAAAACCCGGCTAAGTTTGTTGTGAGCTTCTTCTTGGCGATTGAAACCATCTTAGCTTTAGTTTTAAGTTGGCGAGTGTATTCATCACCATCGCTTCACGAATAAAAATAATGGAAAATGTGATATGAACGATTCATAGATGCCTATAATAGGTTAGCATGAATAAAGCTATTTGATTTTGATATTTGTACCGTAAGCTGAAGTACCTACAGAATCATGTGGGTCTTGTTATTTTTTCTGACGATAACTTTACAGTAACAACCCGGACTGGGGAATTGGCGTTGTTTCATTTATTATCATCATCATCATGATTAACCCATTGCCGGCTCACTACAAAGCACAGGTCTCCTCTCAATATGAGAAGGGTTTGGCCATAGTCCACCACGCTGGCCATGTGCGGATTGGAGGACTTCACACAGCAGACTTACCACAGCTTCAAATTAATTTATTACAACTGTCATTAAACCCCATGGAAGCACCGTGTTGGGTTCTTTTGTGCCTATTTAGGGTTTTTTTTTCTAATTCAGAAAAAGCAGATAATAATAAAGATTTCTCGCTTCTTCTTGGTCGGTTCCTGTCTGACATACCAGTGTTAGATAAATTGCAAAAATACGAACGTGTTCCTTCAAAAGAGACGATCTGAAAGATAGCGACAAAAACGAATTGTGTATATTGAAATTGTCTGACAAAAATGTTTATACAAATTGAGAACAATTTGTATAAACATTTTATAGTATAGAGACATAAATTAATTTAGTATTTTGGAATTGTCTGACAAAAATGTTTATACAAATTGAGAATAGAGACATAAATGAATTTTGTGTTTGGCATTGTCTGACAAAATACGTTTATATCGCTGGCTGGCCAAGTTTATCCGAATTCATGTCCGGACGCCCGAAGTATATAGAAGAAACGTTGACTGATGCGAATTACAAACAATTTACATTTCAAGTTTGATTAGATTCCCGAGCGGGTTTGTCCACAAGTAGGCATCATGCCCATTAAGCGAAGCAGGAAAAGGAGCACCGCTAACCCAGTAACCAAGTGCGAGCCGACATCAAGCGATTACTGCGCGCGAGCCTCCATTCCATACCCGCGCCGCATTCGAACCGCCCGCAATACTCATCAAGTCATCACAAACTAGCAACAATTAGGTCCCACCAAACGTTACAATGACGGCCTCCCCGTCACCCCGGGGCACTGCGCCTCCATTGTTCCGCGCGGAGGAAAGCGCAGGACGCATTGTGCATCCCAATTAGCGAAGAGAGTTTCGACAAGTGAATACGTATTACCGACTCATCAATACCGCACTCCATCGGCCAAAGGACACGGGGGACAGCGTAGATTTTGCAACTGTCGAAGGAAGCCGGGGGAAATTCGGATTATAACAAAGGAGGGCAAGACTTTGTTGTTATGCGTACGTGTGTCCGAAAGTTAGCGAAATTTTGGCAACAACGCACGCCTAACATAAGCGACGACTGCGTGCGCCTTATTGTTGGATGCATGTTGTGATGATCGTCCGTCAGGAACGATAACTGTGCACCTACCAGTGGACTTCTTCATCCTCTTTCTGTGTTGTGTTTAAAGTGCTCGCAGTTTAGAACATTTCATACGGGTAAGTGTTTTTATATCAAATCGTTAACAGAGCCTAGCTAGTTTTCCCGTAAGCAAGTATGTATTTTTATTTTGTAGGTATTTTTTTCCCCAATAAAAAAAGATTTTGATATATTTTATAGTCTATATTTTTATTTCGTAGGTATTTTTTTTTATTCCAATAAAAAAACTTTTGATATATTTCATTTATTTATTTTATCAACTCGTATTTATTCTGGAAAGAAACAGTGTCATTATAAAATTATAGAATATTGTTATAGAAAACAACGTAGACCAAATACTTTCCGATATTATATTAAAACATGAAATTAAATAACATTAGGAACTTTTTAGGGCAGACCTACATGTTTACTGTTACTATATTGCTACTATATTGTTACACTTAACTGCAACTTTTAGAACAATATTCGCAAAATTTAAAAGAGTTTTAAGGAGTTTATTATCACTTATTTTATAACTTCTTTCGGAGTTATAAAATAAGTAGTTCCTTTACATATCATAGGAATTTTAGAATTTAAAAAAAAATGAAAATACATTGCACAGTGCACTTTGCTACCACTTACCATCAGTGGTTTTCAGGATAATGGTAACAGACATACACACATGCGTATAAGTGGTATCTTTTCTGACTTGTGTTAAAAGGAAAAGGACGTCTCAAAGTTCTGAAATGTATCATTATTCTGGAGGTTATACCCTTTTTTCTGGTATATTGCCAAGTTAGTCCGCCAACACGTGTAGAATCTTCGCTGTCCAGATGTGTGACTATAAACGGCTGGGTCTAAAATAGAAGCCCATCATTTTGGATTTCTCAAATCTGATCGGCATTGATCCGGAATTAATATACATGAGAATTTCCCCACGAAAATAGAGTACTTACCTAATACCCGAGGTTGGTAGACAGATAGACAGACAATTTATACCTACCGTACTCAAACGTATGTTTACGCTTTTCTATCTGGTTACAAATTTTTCCACTAGATGTTTTTTTAGTAGTACATACGTACCTAAGTAAATTATCAAAGAAATAATGATGAAAACATCACCTATTCGTATATACTCGTAGTTATACAAATAAAATAAACATTAATTTAAATCACGAAGTCTATGTTTGACTCACGTCCCCACGCCATATTTTAAGGGGTAGGTTTTAACAGCACAAACATATGTCACATTTATAATCATATTATGAATGTATAAACCTGATATAATGTATGACTTCAAGTTGTGTTTCATACATTTATTGCAATTAGCCACTTCGCTATCTATACAGGTTGATAAAATGCAGCCTAGTTAAAGTGCTAGGTGGTCTGCAATTATAAGGATAGCTTTCATTTACGAGCAGTGTTTCTTCGAAGTCACATCGGGGGCATTCATTTTTAATGTTGACCATGGGGTCATTTTAATGTTGAACATGGATGGGGTCAACATTAAAGATGAAAACCCACGATTGATTGTGTGTTCTTTGTATAGACTTGTTCAGTTAAAGATATTTTGTTACTTTAATTTAATTTTAGATTAATCTACACTATGTCCGTCCATTTGCCATAGTCTTATAAATACTGAGTTTTCTAAAATAGAGGATTGTGAGTGCATTCAGAAATACATTTTCTCAGAGAACTTAATCCCTTGACTTAGGCCTAGCTTAAGTTTAGATAAAATGTGTCAAAATATAGTTTTAAAAAGCTTTTTATTGCGTTTGTTAAATAGATACAGAAGAAGTATTTAAAGAAAAATATTTAAGTAAATTAAAAACAAATTATTATTTTTTAATTTAGGTAACTTGTTGTCAAAAATTAGAGTTTGCACCTGGCATTTTGAGACAAGCATTTTGTACATGGGTATAATTAAGAACACCTGAAAATTCGAAACTTTTACGTTTTAATAATTTCAGTCTAATTCTGTTGTTAGTTGTCTTAGTTCAAATCAAATTCAATCAAAGACTAATCATTCATTAATCAATACTCAGCCTATTAGTTCCACAGCTTATCAAATAGGAAAGAAGATATCTGAGCATAAACTAGCCATGTTCCTTTTACACGTCATCATGATCAACCCATTATCGGCTCACTACAGAGCACGGGTCTCCTCTCAATATGAGAGGGGTTTGGCCATAGTCCACCACGCTGGCCATGTGCGGATTGGCAGACTTCACACGCCTTTTAGAACATTATGAAGAACTCTCAGGCGTGCAGGTTTCCTCACGATGTGTTCCTTCACCGTTGAAGCAAGTGCTATTTTAATTAAAAAAAAAACGTGCGGTTCAATAAATCAATTATAGAACAGAAATGAAAAAAGAATCTACGCCATAAAAGTTTTACTTTTAAAGTAAGTCTCAGTAAGTGGTATGAGATGACAAGTTTTTGCTGTCGTACCTACTTACTGTAAGGAAACAAGTTTTGAAATTTTCGCGCTCTTTTTATTGAGGTTATATTTTGCTGTTTATGTTAGTGTTGTTTTTTTTCTTATTTGATTTATGAATATCGAAGGAATAAGGATATGTTTTTTTTTAATTCTTTAAATAAAAAGGCTTTTGCATTCGAGGAATTAGGAATGGCGGTGATTTTGTTCGTCTTCGTGCTGCAAAGAGCGCGTTGTTATGAAATAAAAATCAAATTAAAAAGTATTTATTCATGTTGGCCTATCAAAGTCACCTATAAAGCGTTCATTCTAATTTCAAGTTCATTTAATTGAATTTCTGTGTGGCGATGGTGATAATTAACATTTGTTAAGCTACTAGGTTTCCAAACGCACTCTGGTCTAAGAAGAAGCCCACAACAACCTTAGTCGACCTTGCATCATACATAAATAAACATGTTAGGCGCAGGTGGGGTCCGACCTTTCGCTGCCCACCGTGGTTCGCTCCATGGTGGCCAGCGAGACATCTTGGGCCGCCGTTGCCTCCTTCTGTGAGGAGGTGATGAAGCAGATGCTGGCAGCGGAACGGCACCGGGAGCATGTCGCAGACGCGCATCCTCTCCGGCGTCATATCGTATCGGGCGCACGATCGCCGCCTACCCCCCTGACGTGGAGCTCCGGGAGATGGAGAGAGGTATCCTCACCCGTCGAGCCTAATCCTCGGGTAGTAAGGCGCGTCCAATGTTCCTGGCGCGCCTCAATTGGAGTTAGGGGGCCTCGATCATAGGCCCCCAGTGGAGGGTCTGCATCGGCGGACGCCGCTGGTTGGGTTGCGGTCGAGTGCGCGGGTGTACCCGTGACCCAGCCACCAGGCGACGCGTAGGAGCATCGCTGGGTTTTAGTGGGTATTCTGGTCGTCAGTCTGGCCGCCGGCGAGTTCCACATAGTCTTGTCTGCGCCGATTCTGGAATGGATGCGTAAACGCATTTCCCAGCGGAAAAAAAAACATGTTAGGCGCGCAAAAAAAAACTTAATCTCTACTTTCCCACCTGGCTGCATTAAAACATCTATTATTGTCATTAAATTCTTAAAATGAATTTACATTCATTACTTAACCCCATGTAACCCCACTTGGTAATGGCAGAGACTCTGGAAGACCTCGACGCAATGCTCAATGACCTTAGCAGAGTTTCTCAACAGGTAGGCCTGCGTATGAACATGAGCAAGACAAAAATCATGTCGAACGCTAATGTTCTGCCCTACCCAGTAATCGTTGAGAGCTCTGCACTTGAAATTGTAGACGAGTATGTATACCTAGGACACACTATCCGATTAGGTAAGTCCAATTTCGATAAGGAGGTCAGCCGCCGAATTCAGCTCGGGTGGGCAGCGTTTGGGAAACTGCGAGACATCTTTTCGTCCAAAATCCCTCAGTGCCTGAAGACTAAAGTTTTCGAACAGTGCGTGTTGCCAGTGATGACTTACGGATCCGAAATGTGGTCGCTCACTATGGGCCTCATAAGAAGGCTCAGAGTCACTCAGCGAGCAATGGAGAGAGCTATGCTAGGAGTATCTCTACGTGATCGAATCAGAAATGAAGAGATCCGTAGAAGGACCAGAGTTACCGACATAGCTCAGCGAGTTGCGAAGTTGAAGTGGCAATGGGCGGGGCACATAGCTCGGAGAACCGATGGACGTTGGAGTCCCAAGGTGCTGGAATGGCGACCCCGCACCGGTAAACGTAGCGTTGGTCGACCCCCAACAAGGTGGACAGACGACATCAAACGAGTCGCAGGGAGCCGCTGGATACAAGCGGCCCAAGACCGTGGCCGTTGGAACTCCTTACAAAAGACCTATGTCCAGCAGTGGACGTCTATCGGTTGAAGTGATGATGATGATGAACCCCACTTGAGCATTGTTGATACATTTTTCAAAGTAGCAAGCCATAATAGCTTAAACGTTTAAAATCGTGTAAACAAAGTCCAGTGAGCAAATTGGTTAACACTAAGTGTACTTACGATGCAGTAAAAGAGACCACAACTTAAAACAATAACGCATTCGGCAGATGGAATGACGTGATTTGCGTTTAGAATGGCTCGTCTTCACAATACCTCGATGCATGCCGGAAATCTAGATTCCTCTGGGGTCACCTAAAACTGAGAAGTTGTTCGCATTCCAAGTTTATTTTCCTTTATTCCCAGCTTTATTTTTTAGCGCTGGATAATGCGTTTACGCTTCCCCTCCAGAAGCGGCATAGGCCGAGCTGAGCCACGCTTTTTTTTTAATACACTACAAGTTAGCCCTTGACGGCTATCTCACCTGTCTAGGATGGTAGCGGGCTAACCTGTTAGGAGTCTGGTAAACCCACGTTCCTAATTGGTTTCTACGCGACACCGTGCCGGAACGCTAAAATCGCTTGGCGACACGTCTTTGTCGGTAGGGTGGTAACTAGCCACGGCTGAAGCCTCCCACCACCAGACAACGTAGTTGATCAGAATACCCAGTAAAACCCAGCGATGTTCCTTCGCGTTGCCTGATGACTGGCAGTTAACTATACAAAGACTAAATTAACAAAAATTTTTCTTTTCTTTATCTACAAGTTATCTCTTGACGGCAAACTTTACTGATGGTAAGTGATGATGTAGTCTAAGATGGTAGCGGGCTAACCTCTTAGAGGTATGGTAAACCCATACTCCTAAATGGTTTCTACGCGACATCGCGCCGGAACACTAAATCGCTTGGCGACATTTATTTGTCGGTAGGGTGGTAACTAGACACGGCCGAAGCCTCCCAACAGACCAGACTCGAGCTAGGAATCAAACCCAGGACCTCCAACTTTATAATGCGACAGCGCACGCACTAGCCACGGAGGTCGTCAACGCAAGATTTAGAGAACTCTAATATATTATTATATCCTTATATTTGAGTCATATTTGTAAGTACATACCGCGCTTTTGGAATGTGATTATACTCATTCGCCGATACTTTGAATCTATCTTTAAATTCCAAACAAAGTCACACGTCCAAGTTGGTTAACAGAGTGCATTTCGTGCAGTAGAAGCGACCGCAACTTAAAACAATAACACATTCGGGGCATGAAATGGCGTGATTTGCGTTTTGTATGGCAAGTCTTCACAATAACTCAACGCACTGCCGGCAATCTAGATTTTAGTGGGGTCACCTAAAATTGAGACGTCGTTCGACTTCCAACTTGGATGACTTGGTGGATTACAAATTCTTTTGGTCATTATAACATGATCATTATAATGGGCTTAATTAATCCCAATGCTGGGCACTGGCCTCTTATTTCATGGACGAGAGGAAGGTATATCTACGAGTATATATGCGTTTTTTTTTCGTGTTGTCGAGGTAGAGGACACTTTGCAATTGATGATTTTCCTAATGATAATATTGCTTGGAAGCAAGCTTTAAGCTTTCATCCAATTTTTTCTTCTTCTACAAATGAGGCCTTGATATCAATCACACTTGCTTGTCAGTGACGATACAGTTTAAGACAATCATCATCTTCGCATTATCACCCCTTTACATGAAATAATATTGTACATGCATATAAAGCTTGTGAAGTCTGCCAATCCGCACATGGCCAGCGTGGTTGACTATGGCCATACCCATCTCATATTGAGAGGAGACCCGTGCTTGTGAGTTGGTAATGGGTTGATCTTGATGATGATGATGGATATACACTAAAAAAACATGTTAGGCTAAAATAAATTATACAAAAGTAAACAAAATATGAGTTTATGAATTAATAAATTATCCATTGTTATGTGCAAGTGTAGTGTGTACGTGTAATGTCTAAATATGTTCCTTTCTGGAGATTTTAAAACATACACAAACATGAATTGATCATCCTAACATCTCTCCTAACTTGAAAGATCGGTTTGAAGTTTGGAATATAGGTAGCTACTATAACATAGGCGTCCGCTAAGTAAGGGTTTTTGAAAACTCACCGCCTGAACGAAAATAAGTTTATAAGTTACATAGAGTAGAGTAATAATCTGCCGGCAATCCCACACCCCAACCCTCTCGTAGTTGCGGTTTCTTTTTAGTCAACCGACCTAAGAGCTCCTCTCCGAAAGAGGAGACCTAAATATATCCTTCATGACCGTGACGATCAGATGACTACTGACAACATACTCGTACCACCTACCACACAATCATACGCTACACCCCGTCTTCGCCGGCGAAGACGAGGTCCCCGATATCTTACGTCATCCGTATGTGGGTTCCATCCACGGCCTCGGAAACGGACCACTCACCGTCCGAGCCCCCCTAAGCTGAGGCTCGGCCTCACAGGAGGCACCCTTAGGCAGACGTTCCCTTAGTTTCTTCGAGCCCTAGGGCTCAAAATTTCTTCTGGCAGAGCTTCTGTCCGAAGCTCGCTAAACAGCCCGGTTACGCTGTGGCAACCAAGGGTTAGCACAGCTAAAACACAGTCCGAAAAAAAAAATATCTGTCCATGTTATGAATTAGAATCGAGAACGACGAATTTAACGTTAGAGAAGTGCATTGTCGAAACGAACCCGATGTCTTTGGTAACAGTAGTTTGGTTTTCACCATGAATAAGTAAAAACGAGAACGGGACCAAAATCTTTGCAAAATAAACTTGGCCTTGCTGCCTCATTTTTTTATTATGTTTAATAACCTTGACATTTTCGAGGTTAAAAACCTTAAACTCGTATTAAAGTTACAGGCGTTACATAAGTTGGTAGGTATCGCTCCTGTGGTCGTTATCGTATTCTGAATCAAGATTATTATGATTGGTATGTTGCAGCCTGCAGTGGCGTGCATTGTGTTGACGGAAGGTTTATTTGCAAAGAGTATATGAACACAATTATTTAAATGAAGTTCTTATTTGATTGATATATTGTCTGTTTGATCGAATAGGGTCATCATGATCAACCCATTGCCGGCTCACTACAGAGCACGGGTCTCCTTTTAATATAAGAGGGGCTTGGCCATAGTCCACCACGCTGGCCATGTGCGTATTGGTAGACTTCACACGCCTTTGAGAACATTATGGAATACTCTCAGGCTTGCAGGTTTCCTCACGATGTTTTCCTTCACCGTTGAAGCAAGTGATGTATTAATTGCTTAAAAACGCACATAACTCCGAAAAGTTATAGGTGCGTGCCCGGGTTCGAATCCCCGACGTCTGATTAGGAGGCGGACGTCCTAACCACTAGGCTATCACTTAATATTAAACAAAAATTGCAAAATGCAGAAAAGTTTAAATTCTTAATTCATAATTGCATCAGTGAAAGCATTATGCGGTAAGCATACGAAACAAATTGTGATTAAAATGCAGAATCGAAACCTCATCGACAAGATCTTTTATTGATTTTCGATAGCATACCATTTTAATCTACGTGTGTACGTACGATGACGATTAGCATGACAAGTAGGTTTACGATGCGTGTAGGTACGTATGAAAGTATGTCGACTAGAAATTTTCCGAATCTTTTATTAAGAAACCGAAACTTGCAAAGAAGGGTTTTATTACTTCTTGTTATACATGTAACTCGATATTTACGCTGCACCGACGAATTAAAAAGCATTGCTGGTAGCGGGTGGATGATAAAGGCGGAGGATCGAGTGTGGTGACGGGCTCTCGAAAAGGCCTATGTCCAGCAGTGGGCTGTCTATAGGCTGATTGATTGATTGATGATTGATTTAATACTTTGAAAAAAGGTGGCACCTAGTTAATATACAGTAGGTATTATGTAACTAAACTTTTCTTTGCTGCCATTACCCATAAAAATCTTAAACGTGATTGTACTAATCATCATCATCTTTATGATCAATCCATTCTCGGCTCACTATAGCGCGCGGGTCTCCTCTCAATATGAGAAGGGTTTGGCCATAGTCCACCACGCTGGCCATGCGCGGATTGGCAGACTTCACACGCCTTTGACAACATTACGGAGAACTCTCAGGTTTCCTCACGATGTTTTCCTTCACCGTTGAAACAAGTGATATGTTAATTGCTTAACGACGCACATAACTCCGAAAAGTAAATTCAAAATTCAAATTCAAATTCAAAATAATCTTTATTCAAATAGTCCTTAAAAAGGCACTTTTGACGCGTCAATAATTTACATAGTAGTTATTTCATGGTGATAATTTACATAGTAGTTATTTCACGAGTAATAGGTGCGTGCCCGAGATTGTATCCTCGCCTCGGATTAGGAGGCTGACGTTCTAACCACTAGGCTAATTGTATTTGTATTTTACTAATACCGCAATATTAATAGCGAGATTTATTTAATGGCATACATTGATTAAACAAAAATTTTTTTGGGTATACTGATTTGGAAATAGTAATTGAGTTATATAATATATTAGTAACTAGAAAATTTTCAGTCGTCATTTATATAATTTATGTAAACGTTCATTTTTAAGAAACAATTCTCTACTAGATATAGTAGATCAACCTAGTCCTAGTAGTGAACTGAAAGTAAAATAAGAGTTTTTTTACGTGTAAAAATAATGGGTTAATCGGGCATCTCTGACCGGATGTAACAAGATCGATATACTCGTAGCGCAGGAGTCTAGCTGTCAACTTCTTGTCTCTGACTGAGCTCGGATCTAGCGCACTTATCTGGCACAGCGTTGCGTATACCCGACCAAAAAATAAGATGTTTGGTGATATTTTATTAAGGTATTTGTACCTACAAATATCAAATTTATAAATTTAAAAAGCATAAATGGATTTGAACCCACATCTCTGCGGCAATCGCGGCCTGACGACGCCGAAATTAATATATGCATTTCACCAGACTCATTCCTCACATATCCTCAGCTAAATTTATACCCTCAACGGGGCACATACCACATATGACATAAGGGAAATAGAGTGATACCCAATTAGGAGCACGGGCTTACCATACCCCTAACAGGTTAGCCCGCTACCATCTAAAACTGCATCATCACTTACCACCAGAGTTAACTTGTAGTGGTATGAAAAAATTAAGGCTGCACCAATACGAGTAAATGCTAAACACACTTTCAAATTTATAACCTTAGTAGGGAAAGATAAAGGTGAAATTAGAAATTGAGCAAAACACTCATAAAAATACTGAACATACCTAAATAGGGCCAAGTCCGTAAAAGCGTTCGTGTTTTACAATAAATATTCTCATAACATGCGGAACAACACTAACATTTGACACGCACCTACTTTGCATGGGTAAATTATGCTTAAAATACTAAAAACATAACTTCGTGTCGGTCCCCTCAATGGACGGTGACAAAACAATGCTCAAACATGCCTAATAAGTAATAACGGTTTGTTAGGAAAGCCTACAAGATCGTCCACTTCGGGCGTTTGTTATTAAAATTTAATGATTTCTAATTGTATGTGCGCACTCTTTATGCGCCAATAGGTAGTTGATTACGATGATAGTGATTTCGGTAATCACGAAGTCGAGATAAATAAAGATTACCAAACGATTCAAAATGTTTCTTAAATATGGTTAACTGTAAAGTAATTTGGTTTTAAATAATAAATCAAAATAGAATAGAATAGAAAACATTTATTTATCAGAACAACACGATTACAAATATACAACACATAAGAGATCGAAACCAAATAACTTATTATCTAACTTACTTTTAATGCTTTTTCGCGATAATAAAAAGTATGCTAAAGTACCCACAACGCTGGTATTCTGTTAATACCGTGCTGAGAGAAGTAATACATTTAAAAGATCATCATAGGAAAAAAAAAGTTAATTAATATATAATAAAACTTAATGAAATACGTTTAGGTGATAAGTTATTCCAGCTTATGGACAAGGTTAATGGGGTGGCACGGACAACGGTAACGTGTCGATGATTTAAATCAATAATACTCTAAGGAACAGCTGTTAATTATAATTCGATCATGTTGTTATCTACACAATAATAAATCTAATCGCCTAACATGTAAGGCATGTTAAGTGGTTAGATTTATTACGGTAATGTTAATAATTTATATAAAATTTGCATTTAATTTAGTAGAATGTTAAAAAAAAATCGACATAATTTACTAACATTTGAATATTGTACACACATTCTGGGAAATAAATGATATCTATTGATATTATGGCGAGGAGAGGCGATGGAAGAGGAAACAATTAATTTCAAGCATTCTTAAATGGATTTTCTGTTAATAGATTTCTTGGTTCAAGCTTATTGAAGAAGATTGTAAAGTTTACAATTGGTTTGCAATAATGCGCTACAACTCATTTTGTAAATAGGTAAAACCAGACTTTGTGGTAGTTAGTTAATTGGGACGGCCAATCCGAATTCAAGGGGTTTTGTACACTACAATTTAGCCATTCACGGCAATCTCACCTAATGGTAAGTGATGATGCAGTCTAATATAGTAGCGGGCTAACCTGTTAGGGGTATGGTAAACTTATAATCCTGATTGGTTTCCACGCGACATCGTGCCGGAACGCTAAATCGTTAGGCGACACTGCTTAGTCGGTAGGGTGGCAACGGCCGAAGCCTCTTACCAGAACTCTAGCCAGGAATCGAACCCAGGGCTTCCAACGTTATAATGCAACAGCGCACGCGCTGCCCCACGAGGCCGTCAAAACAAACCAAGATAGTTTGGCAATATACGATTTTTGGTATAGTTGATAAAGACACAATAAAACAGGATACTGTATCATTATTTTTACTTTAAGGCTTTCTAATCGTCAGGTCACGAGACACGTTTCAATAAACTGTTTACAAGATTTGTTTAATCTAATGAAATTTAATCTAATCGAAAGTTCTACATCTTACAATGTGTACTATACTGATATCTTGCTTCTATTGTTCTCATTGTTTCAAGAAGTTTTATTACTGATCACAGCAAAAATGTTCGATAGACAATGCAATATTCTAAAGTAAGAGTAAAACTCTTACCCGTGTCAATATTGTTTTTCTTTGCGAACCCTATTGTTATATTACGTGCTCTGTTTACATCGCGTAAACACATTATAATTCGTAACAACTATAATGCTAAATGATGTCATTTTTACGCACATTTCATCAAAGAAATCTCTCTATAAACGACAGGCGATCAATAAAATATCGATAACTTCGATTTACAATCGATTGTTCAAAACCGGTGCATGACCTGCCAATAAGACTTAAACTGGAATATTATGCGGGAACAGGCAATCTTACTTGACCCGTAACACATAAAAAGTCGGTCAACAGGTTTAATCCTTGCCGTCCTCAACGACATTCCTTGGAACTTCACTTGTTAATGTAATTTTTATGATGCGAGAAAGTAAATTATTGCTTGTTTTTTCAAGTGTGAAGATGTTTTTTTTTTTTTTTTCGTGATAAAGTGGGCGGATTGTCGGAATGAAATGGTCAATATGATGACTAAGGTTTTTTTTACACTTCTCTTAATCACGAAAAAATAAAAACGAACGAAAAGTCGTTCGTTTTTATTTTTTCGTAATTGAATTTTCACAAAATTTATTTCTACTATGTGATTGTTAATAATTAATTATATTTAAACATCAAACTTTGAGCAAGAGCTCGTTTCATCATTTACGTCATATTCACTTGAATGTCTGAAATATTTCATTCCATAAACTCGTTTGAACTCTTTCTCGCATGGCGCGATAATTTCGTAGTAAAATGGAGGCACGTTTTCATAAATTGATTTGTGTCCAAATATCAAAATTTTTATCGTAAAATATGCGAAATCATCGGATTCTATCGTTTCTCTAGTTCCTTTTGAATGTATCTTAACATAAAAATTTGCACTCAATTGTGTGGGAATTAAAGTTTCCATAGGTGTTATTTTAAATATCTTATTCATTTTGGTGGTTGTCATTATTTTAATGGTCACTGGGAAAATCTTGTGTGAATTTGTAATTGTAAAGTAATCTTCCCGATAACCAAACTGGACAGGTGATTTTGTAATATCAAGTATTTTCGGTTGTAGAGTAACAGGATGAGGCAACACTTCGGCGAAAACTTTAGTTGTTTTGGTTATAGTAATGTTACTGTCTTTAGAGTCAGTAAATACGAAATCATAGTAACTTTGATGACATCCTATATGGTGCACTTTTGTAAAATATACCACAGCTAATTTATCACATCGAGGTGCTATGCGCAAGAATGATTGCTTGAAAATGAAAGGTTCAAGAGCAATGTCTATTAAATCTTCTAACACTAATTCAACAATATCAACACTATTTACAAAATCATTATCAACATTGAATTTGCTATAATTTATAGATGTCATTTGTTTAGTGTTTGGTGCTGATAAAATTGTACTCTGGAGTTCAAACTCTTTGTCTTTTATCCTTTTATCTAAACTTTCAGAGTCGGGTGTTATTCCTGCATCCGATTTGATACTCTCACCAAAGTCTTTTGTGAAATCTACATTTCTTTTTCTTATATGTAAATAATAATCAGCATTATCTTTATTTTGTATATGAACAACAGCTTTAGGATAGCCGAGCTTTGGTGTCACGTGCCAACTATAATTTGGAGGAATGAAAACGGTTTCGGTTACTGCTACGTTCCTCGATTTTATGAAACTACTTTGTATCGGAATGCACAAACCTTCTTCAGACCATTCACAGAGAATATTACGAGCGATTCTAAAATGTAGCGATGAAACAACGTTGTCATTGTTTTTATTTTTAAGTGTATATTTAAATTTTAAAGCGAACGTTAATCCTGGAAACAGTTTAAATGGTGTACATGGAAGTATCTCAATGTCATTAAAATGTGAACAATCTGATACTTTTTGAAATCTTAAATACAGTTTTTCATTGCAACAATTTGTCACAAGTAATCTTATAGATTGTTTCTTTAGAGTGTTATTAGTTATAATTATTTTATCAGGATAAGATTTGACTAGTTTTGTATGAGTTTGTAATAGAATTTCTTCAGTAGTATCAGTTTTTAACTGGATTTTACTGAGCTCAATGTCTGGATTTCCCAAGGGTGTATAATTTGATTTGATTGAAGAAATAACTCTATGCTGATTTGTGTATATAGTTACAGGTAAGTGTGTAGAGTTTGGGGATTTAGGTCCTGATTCGTTGTCTGTTCTTTCCTCTAAAATAACTTTTGATTGTACTACTTCTGTATTAGGATGTATATGAGATTCACTAGGACTAACTTTACCCACTAGTTCTGGCATATCAATCATTTCGTCATAATTTATTATTATAGGTTCATCTTCTAACTTAGAAAATTTATGTTTTTTTAGCTTAAAATTCATATCCTTCCATACTTTGGAAGTTCTTGCAAATTGGTCTGTTAATTCAAATGGAGACGGTCTAGAACTTTGCAAATAAATATTTCGTAAAATCTCATATTTACGATTTGAAGCATTCCGAATTTTCGTTTTATAATCCGTCTGAACAATATTCATCATTTCAATAAGTTCTTTCCATTGTGGCAATGACGTAAAATCTATTTTGAATTGCATCTCTATAGATTTTATAAATTCTTCTACATCCATAGTATACTTATTATTATCTTTAACTCGAATGTGTTTGCATTGTAATGTATCCATTCTTGCAATTGTGCAGCAAAACTATTGCGATAAATAATCGAAAAAGATACAAAATTTTCACTGTAAAATATATTCAAATCAGCAACAAATCAATAATGTCAATTGATGCCAAGTATAATAGACACGCAACCATAGATATTATTATAAACTACTTTTTGATGAATATCTCTTCTTTACCATAAACATAAAACGTGTTAAAGAACGTACATCCTCCTATAAAAGAAAAAAAAACAATATTACTTGCAAGTTGCAACAGGAGAGTTCTTCTTCTGGACACGCACACGACGGGTCTTTACCAAGGCGATGGTCGTTGTGAAACACTAGACATGTAAAAAATTTAATTATTGGCAATGCAACACATCTAAATCACGATTCTTTTCAACTTTAATTTTCAATTTTATTTCACTTTTATTATTTTTTGTTTTATTGGCAATGAAAACACATTATTATATAATTTCGAATCTCTTACATATAACAGTTAATAAGACATAGCCCGCTGACAGATAGATGGGAAGACGGTGATCGGATTCCCAGTTATAGGGCACCGTTTTTGACACCCTTTGGGTAGGGAACAAAATGAAGATCATAAGAGATTTTTTTTGTATCAGGTCGACAATGGAGAGAATACCACGCGTGTTAATTAGTATAGCACTCGCAGCTCTTCTGCCGATAGCCTCACCAGAAAATCAGGAGGAGATGGCTAAAGAAAACATTCCACACTCACGCCAGAAAAGGATACTTTGGATAACGAATGATGGGCGACTGGCTCTACCGCCAGGGACTACGATGGCAATCACACCGTCAATTTCGATGCCCTTTGTAAGGCATCCACCGAAAGGGTTCTTATCTAACATGACTGTTAGTTTTCCGTTCACAAGTAAGTTTTTTTATAACTACCTTTCAGGAGTTAAATGTTAACCTTATGAATCAAACCAATAATCAAAGTATTTATATGTTATTCCTATAATATATTGTTCTAAAATTTATTGATTTAAATATATCAGGAAAAAATTTGTCTTAAGCTATTGTGATTCCATAAAATCTATGGTAGACGTCCATTGCTGGAGATATGAAAACTGTGAGTTCATTTTCACTAAAGAAAACCAATAATCGAAATATTTATATATTAGTCTTCTGATATGTTATTCTAAAATTTTATGGATTCAAATATATCAGGAAACAATTAGTCTTAAACTATTGTGATTCCATAAAATGTATGGTTGACGTTCATTGCTGGAGACATAAAAACTGTGAGTTCATTTTCACTAAAGAAAACCAATAATCAAAGTATTTGTATGTTATTCTTAATATATATTGTTCTAAAATTGTATGGATTCAAATATATCAGGAAACAATTAGTCTTAAGCTATTGTGATTCCATAAAATGTATGGTTGACGTTCATTGCTGAAGACATGAAAACTGTGAGTTCATTTTCACTAAAGAGACCGTAGTTTCTCTAGACTCGAATTAAAAGTCTGCAGTTGTCATACAAAGTAAACTTACTGAATCAACTAACCGTTGTATTTGAAAATTCGATACATTTTTCAATGACACTAAGGCTAACGATTTTACAGGTAACATAATGTATCAGCTGGAATTCATAAGTCAGTATTCTCCAATTCGTAAATTTCAAGTAGATACATTAACATCAGTTGTTGTAGAAGTTAAATCGGTAGAAACTAAAAACAAATAACAATAACATACTCGTATATTAGATACCGTAGACTAATAATGGAGAAACGGATTCATCATAATCAATTACGTAAACAGTTAGCTATAACATTATGCATTTAATAGTAAGTACGCGTCAAGCTAATGTAGCTAGTTTGTTTTACGAGAGACGAAGATTAAACTATTCCTTATTAGTAAACTAATAATTATAGAATTGAATAACTTAAGTAGGTATATTAAATAAAAAGTAAAAGAAATACTGACTATAATAATACTACAGGCCGATTTTTCAAAATAATCTTATCTGATGAATAATTTTGCATTTCAAAAGTTTTTGCATTGGAAGCCCGCTAGATTAAGCAATGGCTCAGTGACCTTAGCTAATGTTTGAAAAATCAGCCCTAACGTATATAACTGGTAGATTTTTATAATTAAGCTATTCACAAAAAACGTTATAATAGATGAAACGATTTTTTATAAATAAGCTACTCACAAAAAAACATTATGATACTCGTAGATAAAACGATAAACTATAAAAAATAGGAATTCGAAAAAAATATAAAACTGACTTCATTGTAATGCCTATCTATGGGAAGATACAAAAACCCAATTTCGTTTACTTGGATGATATGCTTACATGTCATTATGATTTTAAAATTGAACTATTGAACCAATTGTGATAAAATTTTGATGTCACCAATTTGCGAATATAAATTAATGTTCAAATATAAAAATTATAAATCGGTTAATAAATAACGGAGTTCTTAGGTAATAAACATGTAGTAGCTTAATAAAAACGCCAACATCAGGTTAAGGTAGGCTTTATTCTTTTAAATTTAACGTAGATAAGTTTATCTACGTTAAATTTAAAAGTTGAAGTTTCATGGGATATTTTTATACTGATTCTAAACATATTAGTTGTATACTACTAGGTACAAGCCTCCTCTCATATAGGTCAGTGGGAAATGCCCTTTCGCGCCCTCCGAGGCTGTTCATCAACTAAGACCTTCTATCTGATATTATCGTTTTCATTTGCAGTTGATTTCGATAAACTGGGGCTTACTGACAACGAGAATCCCTACGGCGATTTGCCTCCAATTTTCGCGCGATCCATGGGAAATGCTGCAGCGTCTGTGATGGCTGACTACATCGGTCAGTACTTGGATAATAGAAGGGGGAAAAGGTCAACACGAGAAGCGATCCCACCCGAGACTGAGGGCATGGTGTTGGACAGGTTTCATGGCGGAGAAAGGTAATTCTACCAATTATGTAGTGACATATTAATATAGCTACTTAAAATGTAATTTGAAGGAAGTATCTGATGAATAGCTAAGGGTTTTTGCTCATTCCTGTTAACTTCGCGTTTATCCTTTCATCCCCCTTTTTTATTTGTCTCCGTAGATATGAATTTTCTAAAATCCCTTTTTAGTGGACGCCTTTAATAGTTATCTAATTAACAAATTTCAGCTTGATCCGTCCATTGTGTAAGCTCGCAGTCACTCCGACTTTTTAGCATGCAGAAAGTATTTTTCAAATTGTCGTACGTGGATAAACTAACTTCGGAATAGCGCAAAGTTTAAAAGAGTCTGGGGTCCGATTTTGATGAGAACTAAATGACGACCTCCGTGTCGCTGCGCGCGCGCATTCTAAAGTTGGAGGTCCTGGGTTCGATTCTCGGCTCGAGTCTGGTCTGGTGGGAGGCTTCGGCCGTGGCTAGTTACCACCCTACCGACAAAGACGTGTTGCCAAGCGATCTAGCGTTCCGGCACGATGTCGCGTAGAAACCAATTAGGTGTATCGGTTTACCATACCCTAACAGGTTAGGCCGCTACCATCTTAGACTGCATCATCACATACCATCAGGTGAGATTGCCGTCAAGGGCTAACTTGTAGTGGATAAAAAACAAACTAAAACGGCGACCTTGAATTTTTGTTAAATCTATATATTAAGTCAGAAATACTATTTTTTCATTTTTTTTTTGGAGCTACAAAGGGCTATTAAACATTTGTAATTAGAACATAATATTGTAAAGATGACTGTTCTGCGGATGAGAAAAAATTAATTAACATAAGTTTTAAACAAGGTCTCAAGTCCACCAGTCCTAAGTCGACCTTTAAATAATACAAATCTAAACAATTTAAGCTAATAAAATAGTAGTAGTTCTATCACGGAGTAATAGAAAATTCATACCAGGTGTTACTTCTGACCAAATAAAGTTACGCAACTATACCAAATAGCCTCACGAATTGCAAATGATTTCCTACTTTTATAGCGTGGCGTGATATGGTGTGTTCCGAATTCCTGATAAGTGATAACTTTACCGTCGAGGGAAAGTGACGGGCCGTTTTATGGTCACGTTGTCCTGCAGGGTAATGCCTCCTGCACGTGCACGAGGTCTCGTCTTGTGTGGTATCGCGTTTCCGTTCCGTCAGGTGCCAAAGGGATATTACGAAGACTCCGCTGTATCTCTGTAACTTTCACAGAGTGTATTACCGTTTTGCTACAACCATTCAATTTAAAAAATAGGTTCTCAATGCAAGGAAGCTTTCAATAAAATTGTCAGATCTAGATAAAAGCTGTGATAGTCTATTTGCCTACGACTTTGGCCTTTCTTTCGGGCTTATCGAATCTGATCGCCGACCTCTAACTTTAAATGATATATTTTGACGAGCTCCATGGCGCAGCGCGTGCGCTGTCGCATTATAAAAATTAGAGGTCCTGGGTTCGATTCCCGGCTCGAGTCTGGCTTCGGCCGTGACTAGTTACCACCATACCGACAAAGACGTGCTGTCAAGCGATTTAATGTTCCGGCACGAGGTCGCGTAGAAACCAATGAGGAATATGGATATACCATTCCCTAAACAGGTTTGCCCGCTACCATCTAAAACTGCATCATCAACAACCATCAGGTCAAATCGCCATCAAGGGCTAACTTGTAAAATGTTTAGTGGATTGCACAATTTATGTTAAAGCATATGTCAGGTGTTCTACGTAACCGTACTTTTTAAGTAGTTTTATTTTATGTTCAACAGAGCACTCCTGTATGGAATCGCAGAGGATCTTTTGGCAAACTTCGGATTGGATGGCAAAGAGTGTCTCTTGCGAGCCATTTGTGAGATACACGCACACCCGTTGAAGAATTTCGGTTTCCTCGGCGAGGTCATGAAGCTTTTCTTTAGGTAAGACAAACTAAATTATACATAATTGGGTCGTAATTCAGCGTTTGCACTTTTAATTATACCTTTTTTGTTATATAAGTCTTGCCTGCAATCTCATCTGATGGTATGTGGTATGTGTATAAAAAGGAAACTATAAACCCTTCCAAAACATATGTGGACAATAATTGATGAAACGTACTTATACACGTTTTGGCTTTTTTTGACACCGGTTCTACTGCCTTAATTATACCTGGAATAGCCGCAGAACAAATTATTTTCGAAGTTTAAGAAGATATATATACAATCAACAAAATGCAAATAGAATCTATTGTAGAGCAAATTAAACTCTTGGCTTCTTGGCTAAAAAACCTCACACCTATAAAAGAAAAGTGAACCGCATGAACATTCCCTTCTTTTTCCAGCCCCAGTAAATCACCCTACGCGAATCTAATAGAGGAATATGTCTCGGCTCAACGCGCAGGAGAATCTGGTGGAGAATGCTGGCCATATTATAGACTCTGCCCTAAGAGCATCTTCATGCCTTCCACAAATAAATATTCGTAAGTTAATATTTTCATTGACTCTCGAGGTCCAAATTCTGGCTTTTGGTTTTCGCGATGTCTTAACCTGGGTCATTATCACTAACTCGTCTACCTCAATTTAGCAAGTTCGACTAAGGATCACGAGTTCCTGGATTCGATCCCTGGGTTAGGCCAAAAAAAATATTGTAAGCACTAGGTTTTTCTTTTAGAATTACCAGTATAAGCCCGGAGGGTTCATGCTGTTTAATTCTGCCAAAGTTCCTACTTTACAAACCTTAACCTTACATCTAAATAATTCAATCAATTCAGTTTAATCATGCCCAAACAAATGTAAATCTTCTAGTGAGAATATGTTTTCAGGAAAGACGCGGAAACTCTACACAGGCGACAAGAACAAGAAAGCATCGACAACAACGAGATGCAATTCAAAGCTATGTAGATAAATAATATTCATAGCCAAACACAAAGTAGGCTCAGGCCGTCCTTAGACATAATCGAAATTCCAAATGTAGTGGTAGTTTTCAACCAAAGTTGACGCAATTTATTTTAGTCTACTGAAATGAATGTAGTAAATTCATAGAAGTTTGTGACTCTGTATCTTCTTTTTAATTTTTTTTTTATTATTTTCCTGCGTTTTTTTTTTCTTATTTTTAATTTATTATTCATTTGCATGAACTTGGGAACCGGGTTTTTATTCCTTAATACTTCTATGGGTACCTTAAAGAGTCACTTTTTTTTCTTTTGAATACTTTTCTTATTTTTTTTTATATTCGAATGAACCTTTTTGCGAAAGAAACTTTTATGAATTTATATGCCATATTTATTTTATCTAAGTGCCATTGAATAATGCTTAGCATACAACAGATGATATTGATATTTCACTTGACTTGCTGGTTTACATTTATTTCTCTTTGCTATCCTAGGAATATTGATATAATTTTTTTTTTATCAAACGTATTTCCTACCAATTTTAATTCCCTTTTATAGCATTGTTATCCTACTACGCATAAAATGCATTTTGTGACATAAATTTATATAAAATATGATGAAATTTGATTTAAACTTTAAAAAAAAAAAAATATTGCACATAGAAATATTGTGATAATTGTTGTCTGTAGATCCAAATAATAATATAATAGACGAGCTGTTCACCATGACTTCGGATTTTTGTACTTTTTAAAAACGCGCAGAATTTTACGGGATAAAAAGTATCTTATACCCATCTTCAGCGTGCAAGCTGTCTCGATATGTGCAAAATTTCATGATAATCAAACCACGAAGCGTAACTTACAAACAAACTCATATTTATATAATTATAATATAGTTACGGATAATCAAGTATAAGTACAAACTTTTGTTGTGAAATTCGTAATTCTTTCTCTTCAATATCGATTTAACGAATAAGTAAATAAATAATCATTATTATCAAGATTTTACATAACTATTTAAGTAAATACCCTACTTACTGTTGTTATATATTTTTTACTTGTTAAATTTTTGTTTAGTAAAAATCCTATTAGAATCTAGATTGTAATTTTTTGTAAATCTATTTATTTTAGTTAAGATGTTTTATAGTTTATAATATTTAAATAATTTAATAAAATATCCAAACTTCAATAATCTTTTTTTTTGTCAGTCAATCTTGCGTGACGAAATCCATTGTATTGAAGATATATCAACAAACTTAAACTCATTC
The DNA here is from genome assembly GCA_928268935.1 of Lasiommata megera. Taxonomy (NCBI): domain Eukaryota; kingdom Metazoa; phylum Arthropoda; class Insecta; order Lepidoptera; family Nymphalidae; genus Lasiommata; species Lasiommata megera. The sequence goes on from OV743326.1 coordinate 11,980,043, forward strand.
GTCTCCTTTGAGCTCTTAATTAGTTTGATTTTCAAACCCCTATTTTACTCTCTGAGGGGGTTTTCTAAGCGCCTATGTTCCTTTATATCTACCTTTATGCGCACAAAAAACCGCGTACTTTATTACTCGTACCTACCTATGGGTATTTAACCATTGTATTATCTAACAAAGCCCTGTCCTACCAATTGTTAGAGCTCTACTTCGATAGTCAGTCAGTCAGTATCTTTTCCTTTTTAATACTAAAAACAAAGATTACAATCACAGTAAAAATTTCGGAGCGAACTGAAATTTGAAGTAGCCCTAAAATCGAACGAGAATAATTTATAACGTATTCGGAAGGACAAAAGTTTGTATGAAAGTTCCAAATTAAGTAAAATCTTTTTAAAATAGTAAACAGATAATCTTAACTTAAATCAGAAACATAGCTTTCATTCAAACATGAAAATATTTTTTCGTATCGCATGAAATTTAATCTAAATCAGATTAATACGTGAATGGAGTATGAAAATCATAAACTATACTTTAAAGCGCAATACAAAAAAGAAAAGAGATGGCATCTATTAAACATTCCACGGCTGTAGTCTGGAATCTCCGCCCTCCTCTCAATTTCACTAGACAGTACACACCTAGGCATACCTATAGCAGACAGCGCAATCTCGTACATCTACGAAAGTCAAAAGCTCCGACAGGGAGCGGGGAATGATGCCTACAAAGTTGAAATAAACAAATCTATAGCAAAATGTCTTCCCATGTTTAAGCTAGAACAAGGGTTGTGATCGGATATCAGTTGAGTGTTGTTGATGGCTCTAACACCAATATGTACTTAGCGATTACGTACGTACTTGTGCTAAATGCCGTGTTCGAGGGTGCTGCAGTAAGCAAACGGAGCTATTCTGACCAGTCCATAAAGGGATACGTTACTGAGGTAAGAATTCATACACCTTTTACAGATAATTACATTAATAACCAAATATAATTAGAAAATAACTTTAGAGGTTAGGTTGCAAGTATTCGTATTTATAGATCTTAAGTGTTTTTTTTAATAATGACGCATTTGAAATTCCATTAAATAAAAATACAGTGGATATTGACAACGAAGCTTTATTCGATAGGTATTTTATTTATCTTTCAGAGGACATGTTGGTGGAACGAAATCTGTAAGGAGGAGTTCCAAATATTGTTCAGATGCAAGTGCCCGTCGTGGTCATACTGCCGAAGCCCCGGTAGATATTACAATGCAGTCTGTTCCATGACCGAGACGGGCTACATATGGGACCAACCCAACTCTCAATGGAGGGGCCAATGATGAGGAAGCACCACTAACCCATATTTCATTTGTAAACAAATAAGTGTTACCTCCCGATCAAAAATGCCTTACAAATCCCAAGAAAATTTTGAATTTGCAAATGTGCCACGTTCTAATGAATATCTGAGACTGATTTGTTAGGAAAAGAAATTAAATTTCATCTTCTATTTTCGTATTTTAGCCTAAGATACCTTGATTATCTCCCTGCAAGAATGGGGATACGTATTTTGTTTGTTATGTCCATTTTTGTTTAATATTGTTGAATTGACGTAAAATAAACGTTTCATAGTTAGCGAATATTGTTTCTATTTCGTAATACCTCATTTGGCCTTGATTATTTATATTGTAGTTGTTTGAGCGAGCTGAAAATACATTACCAAACAGCGCATGCGTGTTGGCCTCCTAGATGAGGAACCAACAATCAATACACTGTAAGTACACACCAAAGAATTCCCACGCCAAATCACAGAATTATCAAAAATGTGGCCGGTACTACTGTTAGTTTTTATACTATCCGGTATATATTGTGAACCCGAAACAGTGAGGGATAATTTTGATTACTTTAGCTATGGAAGCGAAGATAACTTTCTGAAAAATCTCAATCTTCATCTGGTAAGATTTTTTATGTAATAAAAATCCGCTTTCACTTCAAAATCCACGCACACGCTAGTTACAATGATGGTAAATTTATTTCAGCCAAAAGATGAAATTGTGTTACGACCGCAGGAGGTAAAGGATTGGCCCCAACAATCTCTAAATGTGGGGCAAATAACTGCCGTCTCAATAAATTCTTTGGGACAGCCTGTAATTTTCCACCGGGCCGAAAGAGTGTGGGACGAAAGGTAATATATTGCAGTTTACAATGCTCAAACTCGAACAATATGCAAATAAATGTAATACAAAACGGGAGATAAAAAGTGTCGTTGTGAATTTGAGTTAAAATGTCTTTGGATATTTCTTCCATTTTTATTGGAGCTTTGTTATAAAACCGTTTTGGGTATAAACACATAACGATACAGAACATGTTTCTTATAGATACTTAGAAAGAGATGCCAAAATTCATAAAATGTTTTTACACCATATTTTTTTTCAAATGTCTTTTATGTTCTCTGTAAAATATAGTTTTTTAAATATTATTTCAAGCTAATATATATTTTCTATGCCTATTCTTAGTTATGTTACTAATGAGGTTACGTTTTCAGTACTTTCAATGAGTCCAATGTGTACCAAAACCTCGACAAGGGACCAATTGTCGAGGATACCATATTAGTATTAGATCCTCAAACGGGGTCAGTGCTTCACAGTTGGGGAGGCTATGCGTTTTATATGCCCCATGGACTCACTGTTGATCATCATGACAACGTGTGGGTTACCGATGTGGCAAAACATCAAGTTTTCAAGGTACCTACTATATTTCCATAACTGTGATTTAACCTTTTCTTCCAGCGATGTGAAGTTTGTATGAATTTCTAGATTTAGGTAGTTTATATTTGAGATTGGTGGAGAATAGTATGAGTTTAGAAAGCCAGATTGGGGTTAAAAGGCTAGTTCTTGCAGAAGACTAAACTTATTTTAGGTAAAAGGGTTTCTTTACAAGCAAATGATTGAGTTGTAATGGATTTTTTGTAACTCTTTTAAATATCTTTCAGTACACTCCGAAAAACCATAAGTATCCAAGCCTGACTATCGGAGAAGCGTTCACTGCGGGATATCCCTACAGACACCGTGTTTTACTGTGCATGCCGACGTCAGTAGCAGTTGCAACGACAGGCGAAATATTTGTAGCTGATGGCTATTGCAATAACCAAATTCTGAAATTCAACGCTGCTGGAACCCTACTGTTTGCTATTCCATCTTTTTCTGACACCCTCACGTTAAATGTTCCGCACAGCGTCACATTACTGGAAAATTTGGACGTAGTTTGTGTAGCAGATAGAGAGAACATGAGGATCGTTTGTCCTAAGGCTGGTTTGAAGAGTTCTATTGAAATGTTGGATCCGGCTACTATTATTGAGGACCCGACTTTAGGACGCGTTTTTGCGGTAGCTTCTCATGGAGATATTATCTATGCAGTTAACGGTCCCACCTATCAGAATATCGCAGTCCGAGGATTCACCGTCAACGCTGTTTATGGAAATATCTTGGACACTTGGGAGCCAGCCACAGTAAGTTTTAATTTAAAAAAAACCAATGCATTGAATATCCTTTCATAGGTAATCTACTTACTTATTTTGTCACTAATGTTTAGTGCCAAATTTCATCGCTCAATGCCTTTTTTACTTGGTGCTTTGGTAAGGGAAAAGAATCTACATAGTTTCCAAAAACATCCTATGTTTGTCATATTTAACATAGCTTGTTACTCCGTGGCGCAGTGCGTGGGCTGTTGCATTTTAAAGTCGGAGGTCCTGGGTTCGATTCCCGGCTCGAGTCTGGTCTGGTGGGAGGTTTTGGCCGTAGCTGGTTACCACCCTACCGACAAAGACGTGTCGCCAAGCGATTTAGCGTTCCGACACGATGTCGTGTAGAAACCAATAAGGAGTATCAGTTTACCATACCCCTAACAGGTTAGCCCACTACCATCTTAGTCCGCATCATCCCTTACCATCAGGTGAGATGCAGTCAAGGGCTAACTTGTGGTGAATAAAAAAAAAAGGTAAAGGTTACAGTTTAATATGTCGTTGACCAAATGCGACTGACGCGGTGCGTCGTTTGCACGGATATATGATGTATCCGTCACGATCTAATAGTAAGTATACTTATGACGATTAGGCTCTTGCCTACTTTAGCAATTATTTTCATATTATATATTCCTTCTAGTTACCTTTGTAATAAAATTTTAGATAACCGCGACTATTTCGTTACTAGCGTGACTAGGTATAGCTTGTTGGTTATAGAAATTGAATCCTTGGTCAAACGCGTCCGTCGTTTGCATATACGCGCGAGACTGCCGTATTCCTCTTAGCAACAGCAGTGTACCTTTGGCTTTAGGAACCCACTACTACTTAGACAGTTAACATTATTTATTTATTTTGCTTTCTTTCCAGGGTTTTACTAATCCCCACGCATTGGCCGTTACAAGAAACGGATCCCACCTCTACGTAACGGAAATAGGACCGAACAAAATATGGAAATTCGAACTGACCGATGTCTACGATAAGAAGTAGAAAATTGATTAGCACTTTGCTGTAGGCTTCGTTTAAAAACATAGTTACCGCTTTAAAATGAGCGCGAATATAATTCGCAAATTTAGATATCTCACCATACCTATTTATCTAAATAAAAAATATATTATGGGGGCGTTTCCAGAACGCATTTGCAATATTCATCACTACGATATTAAAGTCTGGTTATTTATCGTAGGAGAGAGCTACATATATCTTAACGTTAGATAACCTGCCCACCTGTATTGGAGCAAGAGCTAGAGGTACCACGTTGCTATACCACGTTTGGCAGGCACAGTAATATTGTTGGTGACATTCTATTGTACACAGATCTCTAAACTTATTTTGACAAGTAGAAAGGTAATATGCGTTGTCATTGCAAAGATTTTAAGACCTGTCAACTTATTTAGGTTTAAAAATGTATGAACAACAGATTTTTAATCAGTATTTACGAGTTGGACATGGTTTATGACGCCCAAGCCTAAAAGTTCTGCCCTAAGATAAATTTAAATACGTAAATTAATGAAACAAAAACAAATGTATTATTATAATTAATTGAAATTATATACTTTAAACGGGATGCAAATAAAATTATATTATACACATAAGTATGTAACAAAAAATATGATAGATATTTATTTTTTCACGCTTATACTTCATTAGTTGTTGTAGGTATCACGTTATGGTAAACTATGACTTTTATGAAAAAAAAAAAAATAACTAATATGTTATTTAAAACTGTTGTTCATAATTATTAATATTACTTTGAAGTCCCATAGTGCATCAGAACAAACACTGCGAGTTGGTGCGAGTATAATATGAGATGCCGTTAGTAAGAAAAAAGTATTTATGTGATAGCTTGAAACATTATTGTGGTTTTATTTGCCGAAGCAGTAATTGGAATTGGGTTGGGAGTTCATTAAAGCTTTATGATTTGAATCGTTAACGAAGACGAGGTATACGTCATGAGAGTTTCATAAAAGTGAATTAGATCAGTAGATTGACAAATTGAGAGAGATTAATCCAATTAATATATTATAAATATTAATGAATTCGATAATTCACAATCTCACCGTAGATTTACGTATGCACTGGGAAAAAATTATATAAACACCCATAATTTAATTGAAATATCGTGTAATATTGTATTCTATGAAAACAAGTAGGGCCAATAAAATCACGCACATAACAAAAATGTTTAACATATAACATATATATTATGTAGTAGATTTATAAGTATTCCACATTTTGTAGGTCTGCAGTTGAAAAGTCATTTTAGATGGTATACTCAGTAATACCATATAAGTACGTACTAGCGAAAAATAATTAAATAACTGAGTTAAAAACTATAAATGCGAAAATGAGTCCGTTTTTCTTTTATTTAATTAATTTGTTTTTTTACCTAGTCTATTTTTGAAACCTAAATAGCTTGCATCCTGAAGACAAGAGATAGACAAATGGCCTAGAAAAAAGTAATTGCACGATTTAAAAAAATGAATAATAAAACGGGCACGAGATAGTTAAGTTTATTTTTAATAACTTGAAATAAGGGGAGGAGGGGAAGAGAATTTGGTTGGTAGGCTGCTTGAGTAATTTGTGGTGAATTTAGCCTTTTGAAAGTGAAGGAATGTCTTTGACTATGAGAAATCGTTAATGCGACTTGTGATGAACAAATGTAATGATAGTGATTTAACAACATATATACTTAGGTTTAGAATCGCTCTGAAAACAGGTAGGCATACGGACGAAACCGGAAAAGACTATTGACTTCTTTAGCTGATTTGCATTTTCAGTATTCTAATTGCATGGAAATATTATTACTTTTCACTTTTACAAGCGATTATTGTTTTATGGCAAATGAGATGTAAGCAGTGTGAGATAGGTAGGGTAAAATATTATACCCACCCCCAGAAGGGGGAATTAAATATTTATATGCAATTAATGACCATGCCATCCCTGTTCTTGTTTCTTGGATCCAAAGGTTTATAGGGGCGGGTTTTAAGTGCGTTGCCTAACTTAATTGATACGAAAAAATATATATATATATATATATATATATATAAGGACCCCTGGATTTGGTATTTGTAAATGTATCATGTTGAACTTATGTAATAAACGAATAGATTGAATTTAGGAATAAAGAAATACTTTTTGTTTTATTACTCCTTTCAGTTTTATGCTATTTTTTGTAAATCCTTCTTGAATTTTGTGTGTGTTATTGTTATCGCCCTACCGACAAAGACGTGCCGAGCGATTCTGCGTTCCGGTACGATGAGGCCTAGCCCTAACAGATTGCCCAGCTACCATCTTGGACTGCATCATTTTCAAGTATCAATGCAGTGATGGGCTGTCGCTATTTAAAATAACGCTACGAACCTGAGAAGACAAGTGTGAAGCAGTCAGCAAAAAACGCCTTTCAAAACCGAATAGCACGGGTGGGCGGCTGATTAATGGCGAATGAAACGTTTTATGGTAAAAAATGGCTATCATGGGACGCCTGGCAGCTGTGAAAGATCAAAGTTGATAGAAGAATTAATGTAGATTGATCATGACGGCACAAGTGTTATACTGTTAGCCGTGATGTCAAGCTGTGATTGCAATGTTTGTTTCGCTTTAAAATAAAGTGACTTATGCACGCCTAACAGCTATGTAAAATCTTAGTGAAATGTTCCTCAAAGCGCTTGAATTTTGGAGGCTGGCATAGGACACTAATATCCGAATATAATTACTTAATTAATATAATTAATTGGGATTATTAATAAACAAAATCAAACTTATGCCTCTACCTAGAAGTTTACCTGTGCTTCGCTTCAATATTCACCATCAGATAAATTACCCTAGCAGGCTGGAAGCACATGAAGGCCGGCTCGCCGCTATATAGCTAGGTGTTATAGGTGAATATAGCGGTAGGCAATTAAACGCTGCTGAAGCTGTGATAGCCTAGTGGTTAGGGCGTCAGCCTCCTAATCAGAGGTCGGCGGTTCGAATCCGGGCTCACCTCTAACTTTTCGGAGTTATGTGCGTTTTAAAACAATTAAAATATCACTTGCTTCAACGGTGAAGGAAAACATCGTGAGGAAACCTGCACGCCCGAGAGTTCTCCATAATGTTCTCAAAGGCGTGTGAAGTCTGCCAATCCGCACATCGCCAGCGTGGTGGACTATGGCCAAAAACTTCTCATATTGAGAGGAGACCGGTGCTCTGTAGTGAGCCGGTAATGGGTTGATCATGATGATGATGAATTAAACGCTGCTCGATCTTAAATGCTTTTATTATGCTGTGGATAGCTCAGAATCATAAAGGAACAGATTAACCTCCGCTCCTGGAATATTTTGTTCAAGTCGTGCGTGATTCCAGATTTGATACGCATGTACGCCACTCATAAGGTTTAATTTCTTAGACTTTAATTGTATTTGGATTTTTGTAATATTTTGATGGAAGAAAGATTCCAATTTCAAGGTAACTCACACTCACTCATGAGAACTTACACTTGGACCATATTTTTGTATTCAAAAATTCTTGCATAAACTAAAATTGACGCATCTTAAAGCAGTGATATTTTTGTTGTCGTGGTGGAAAAGCTTTATGGCTACTTCCGTCTCTTGGGCAGGACGGAGGTTATGTGGGACACCCACCGATGTGGTATACCCGAACTAAAAACCACCACGGCATGTCCCTCTCACTGGTTTTACTGGACGCCCGGGGGACCCGTTGTATTCTTCCCGGACGCCTACCTGCCGGGCCTTTCCCGGGCTATAAGGGGAAGGATCAGGACAGCTTGATCCCCCCCCAAAACAGTAAGTAAGTAAATAAGTAAGGAGATTTATGTTGGTAGTTAGTTCAGATCGATGCATGTTGGCACAAATCGCTAAGCTAAATTTACGAGATCGGTTGAGCTTTTCTTTAAGAAGCAATTAAGTTGCTAATTGTTTTGTCTTCTCCATGTATGTTATGTTCTATAGATTGCAATAAAGTTATATAAATAAATAAACAAATAAGTTTAGTTCAGACATCGGCATATAAAAGAATAGAAACGATTAAGTTATTAAACGAAACAATTGCGCATTTATTAAAATATACACTGTACAGAGGAATGTAAATACCTAATTGTAATATTACATCCTGGGTTCGATTCCCGACTCGGGTGTGGTCTGGTGGGAGGCTTCGTCCTTGGCTAGTTACCACCAAGCCAAGCGATTTTGCGTTCCGGCACGATGTCGCATAGTAACCAATTGGGAGTGAATGGGGTTTTACCATACCCCTAACAGGTTAGCCCGCTACCATCTTAAGACTGCATCATCACTTACCACCAGGTGAGATAGCCGTCAAGGGCTAACTTGTAGTATACAAACAAAATAAAAATATAAACAGTCAGGTATATACTAAACTTATTCATAATATTGTAAAGCCTATAATAAATATTTAATGTTTTTTTTACAAATGAGTAACATATAGACAAAGACCTAAGTAATACGCAAGTTACGTGTCATATTTCCGTTTCTTCATCACTTTCATAAACAGCACCATATCTGTAAAGACAAAAATAACATTTTACCACGCGCGTAGCCTTTCTTTCGGGTTTTCGGGTAACAGGTTTTACCAATGGGGTAAAATACTGCTTTCTGTTATATAGAATATAAGGCTACCTTCACCATTAGGGAGCATCCAAGTATTACGTGACGAGACCTTGGCCTTCTCGTCCCCCCTAACGTTATAGTAGGGGAGCCCAAGCGGGGATTTCGGGATTTACTCGAGCGCGGCAGATTAATATACAGGGAGATACCTTGTACCCGGTTATGTTCCTCCACCAAACATGAGCCCCATAAATAAGGCCGCCCGTGAACGATACACGATCCGATTAGTAAAAAAAAATTGACCATCAGAAATTCCATCATTAAGTAACATTTAATTAACGAGTTAAGTCACAATTTTGTTGAACAAAGTTAATTACGTAAAGCTTTAGTGACCTAAGAGTAAAACAATTGTTTGTTTACGGCCGAAATTAATAATCAATCTGAACGAAAATCTTCAGATAGCAGATTGAATTTAGTAGCACTGTCTCATACCGCTGAGCCGGGAATCGAACTCAGCACCTCCCAAATATATGACAGTGTACGCAACTTCCCACGTAAGTCGTCGAGACACTGTTCCGTTTTTTCCATACAATATATTATGTGTTTTAAATTAATAGTTTTAAGTTAAAAAATTGCCTTTGGCAATTTCTGTTTTTTTTTTTATCCACTAAAAGTTAGCCCTTGACGGCAATCTCACCTGGTGGTAAGTGATGATGCAGTCTAAGATGGTAGCGGGCTAACCTGTTAGGGGTATGGTAAAGCCATACTCCTAATTGGTTTCAACACGACATCGTGCCGGAACGCTAAATCGCTTGGCGACACAGCTTTGCCGGTAGGGTGTGGTGTGGTGTGCCGAGTCTGGTCTGGTGGGAGGCTGCGGCCATGGCTAGTTACCACCCAACCGACAAAGACGTGTCGCCAAGCGATTTAGCGTTCCGGCACGATGTCACACCGATTAGGAGTATAAGTTGACCATAGTTTGACAACAGGTTAGCCCGCTACCATCTTAGACTGCATACTCACTTACGATCGCGTGAGATTGCCGTCAAGGGCTAACTTGTAGTCTATAAAAAAATGACGTACCTTCGACCATTGTAGTGCGAACATAATATGGGTCATAACTAGTAGTCTATAAAAAAAAAAAGACGTACCTTCGACCCTTATAGGAATTTAGGTAATCATATAAACACTGCTTGATAGTAACAGGTGTAACGTTACTTACTTATAAATATAGCGACAATTACAGCTAGCAAGAACCAGAGCCAGCACTTCCAAGCACTGCGACTGTGCTCCTGAAGCCTCTCCGACTCCACTTTTAACGAAATGAGATTCCGGTCCGTCAAGTCTGATGATTTCTTTAGTGCCTGATAGTGATAAAAAGCAAAATAATACGAAATACACAGCTAGTGCAAGATAATGCAAAAAAATGGCTACTTTTCAAAAAAAATCTTTGTATATCACGATCAACTCATTGCCGGCTCACTACAGAGCACTGGTCTCCTCTCAATATGAGATGGGCTTGCCAATAGTCCACCATGCTGACCATGTGCGGATTGGCAGACTTCACACGCCTTTGAGAACATTATGAACAACTCTCAGGCGTGCATACTATACATCATGATCAACCCATTACCGGCTCACTACAGAGCACGGGTCTCTTCTCAATATGAGAAAGGTTTTGCCATAGTCCACCACGCTGGCCATGTGCAGACTTCACACACCTTTGAGAACATTATGGAGAACTCTCAGGCGTGCAGGTTTCCTCGCGATGTTTTCTTTCACCGTTTAGAAAAGTGATATTTTAATTGCTTAAAAACGCACATAATTCTGAAAAGTTAGAGGTGCGTGCCTGGGTTTAACCCCAAACCTCTGATTAGGAAGTGAACGTCCTTACCACTAGGCTATCACAGCTTGTATATATATGACGGCAGTCAGAGAACAGCGCCATCTAGTTTAAGAATCATGTAAGACAGACAAAAGAGTGGGATCGCACTCTTTACGCAAACTAAGTGGGTTATGCTGGTCCTTAAAAGGCGCACCGGCGCGGGACGGCGCATTGCATTCATTGCATTGATCGGTGGTAGAGTCGCGGGTGTGCATAGTTGTACTTGGTGGAGCGTATAGTCTGCGCCTTATATATTACCATACTTATAATTGTAATTCTGTTCTAGCAAGAGTATATGGTCTCTTTGCCCGAAACTACCCACGTCTACCCAAATTACCGACGAAGACACGACCCCGCCCCGTAGTCATCCTATATATATATATATATATATGTCGGCGCGAAGAAGTTATTAACTTTATTAAGCGGCGCCAAGAACCTCAAGAATTCAATAATTACCCACATTTTAAGTATTGATGATTTTGCTAACACAATTTAGACAGTAACAATCAATTTACGTACAAGCATGCTTTGTGCTATAAATACGGGTGGTCGATGCCTTTCAAAGATTCTCTCGCTCGAGACGTCGTACTGTTCGGACCTCGAAGTTATTATCGCAATAAAAGTGTAAACCGGCAAGTTGTGGTTTTAATTACTATGAGCGAAAGTAAACCAAATCGTGACGTGGCAATGCTGATGTCGCCCTTACAAAAAACAACTCGGACACCCTTGACGCGACATATATATATATATATATATATATATATATATATATATATATATATGAATCAATCAAATTGCTATCTATTATTAAATACAAAAACAGCTGAATGCATTTCTATACAAAAGGTTATAATAATTAATATCCTGGAAAAGCTAAGCTAAAATTGTAAGAGTGAGTTTTTTATAGAATAAACATGGCTTGCCTCAGTATCAGCTTTTATAATAGTGCTCGCAATCTGCGACTGCTCCTTCAAGCTCTTAGTGAGCATAACCATGTTCTCCGCGACCTTCTCTTGCATGTTCTGGTGGTATTTGAGCAATGAATCTATATCTTCCTGACTAGTACTGTTGCTGGTAAAGTTTGCTGCTTTGATAATGTTCCGCCGCCTTAGTGTATCATCACTGTCTTCTGGAATACAATAATGGATATTTATTGTAGACTAGCTGATGCCCGCGACTTCGTTTGCGTTGAGTTAGTGTGTGTGAAAGTGTGTTTGTTTGTCTTCCAATCACGAAGCAATGGATTAATAAATCGACGACCTTAAAATAATCACAGGATAAACATTAAAGTTTCTGCTGTCTAACAAAAAAAAAAAAAAGAATGAGTGAAATCGGAGTACGCGTTAATGAATTACAACTAAGTACACATTTTGACTTTCATCCTCTTTCTCAAGGGAACCGTACTGAATTCCCTGATTAAAAATATCCTTTGTGTTGAACCAGAGTATCAGCTACTCCTAATCAAAATTTAATTCAAATCCATCCAGTAGTTTATGTGTGATGCGCGGCCAAGATATTTTTAGATAGACAGACAGACACACAGGCAAACAATAAAATAAAAATAAAATGTTTTGGGATCAGTATCAATAGTAAAGCATCCTCCAATCAAAATTTTCAAAATATATTTAATGTACAGAATTCGTACTGTTACAGTTTTATTATATTATAGATAATAGATAAATTTTATTTAATTAAACTAGTAGTAACTTTGGTTCTTCTACAGATCTGCTCATTTATGATTTGACTTGCAGTTTCCTTGAGACTCTTTTGATGATAACTGTACACCTTGTTGGGAATTATTGTGTACAGTATTGTTATTAGTTTGAGGTGGGTACTTTTTGACTTTGTTATTTAACACATTCAGTGCCATTGACACGCCTAGCGTGTCCACACTAATTCTTATCTGCATGCCGCCAGCACGCCGGGCGTGCTCACCGTTTTTCATCTATATCTCAAAGATTAGACAATATTATTGTCCGAAAGACTCTGAGCATAAACTTTCTGCCGTAAGCTAAAGTATTCTGAAGTGGTTCCAGGATCTGATATTTTTTTAAGGTTCATCAAAAATAATCTATTATGTAATGCCGCGAACATACCAGGCGTGTTCATCTCCAGCAGTTCTCAATCTTTTATATTATTAGGTCAATTTACTACATTTATAATGCCAATAATAAAATATAGAATATTTTTTATAAGTTATCATTTATTTTATTCCTTGGCACTTAGGTTGAACAAAAAAGATAAAATAAATTGCATAAAATATTTACCTATAATGTACCCCTTTAGGTACCTAATTATAAACGCTTATCAGCTGTTGTGTAACTCGGATCTGTTTCCTTCTCTGTCTTTCACCAATATCTTTTCATTCATCGGAAGAAGACAAAACCCTGCCCAGGATCTATTCCAATGTTATAAAGCTGAAGAGTTTGTTTGTTTGGTTGAACGCGCTAATCTCAGGAATAACTGGGCCCATTTGAAAAAATCTTTCGGTGTTTGATAGCACATTTATTGAGGAAGGCTATAGGCTACTTTTTATCCCTAAAAAGTAAATGGTTCCCGTAAGACGTGGGTAAAACCGCGGGGCACTGCTAATATTAGATACGTTTGGCGATCGTTTATAAATAAAGTCCCTAGTAGGAATACCGTTTACTTCAGTTGCTTGCCAATTATTTTTTTGGTAATAAAACAAACCCGAGTGTCATAAAAAGATTAGGTGAGCCGCACATTGGGACGTTACCATGCCTGCCGTAAGGTCTGTAACAGAGAGCGCAACAGGCGGCGTCCTATTTCCCACGTTTTATTGCACCACGGGCAGCAAGTCTTTAACATTAGTATAGCTCCTTACATCAGTGTTCGAAGTGTTCGACATCGGATGTTTCCTACGATCTCTTCCTTTCACTGGATTTACGTTTATACTTACGAAGACCCCGGCTTGTGTTATTGGACCCTGTGATTGCTTTTGCAAAGACCCCGGCTAGTGTTATTGGACCTTGTGATTTCTCTTGCATAGACCCCCGCTTGTGTTATTGGACCTTGTGATTACTCTTGCAAAGACCCCGACTAGTGTTACTTTTGTGATTGTTTTTACGACGAGCTCAGCTTGTCCTTGTGAAGAATTTGGTATCCTTACCGGCTTCGCTAATTACTTCGCTTAAAACGGTGGTAAGTTAAATTATACTCTTATTATAAATGTGAAAGATACCTACATAGTTCGTTTCATTAACGTGAAAAATAATCATCTTAACAAATACAGTGTAAACTCCAAATAACGACACTGAAGGGACTGTGCATTTTATGGCGTTATAGAGAGGTGTCGTTAAATGGAGAGAAGAAAAATCAGAATTCTAAAAATATTTCAGACTAGTTTTAGTAGTTATGTACACAAAAACAATCTTATTTAATCTTATTGGGTATAGTCTGTTATTTTTGTATGACGTCTTTTGCTTTTACTTCGCCATGTTTACAGTTTGAAAGTTTGTGAGCAACTGAGGTCTGACAAAAATGATACCGTATAGATAATGCATGACATGTATACGACATCAACGCATTGGGTAATAACCTGTAATGTTGGTGTAAGTGTTTATAAATAAATAAATGACGCCTATTTATTAGTCATGGTCAAAAACAGTAGATACACGTGCAAGCAATCCCAATTTGAAAACAAAAGAATGAATTTCTTAGAAAGTTCGGTTTGCATGGTGCCGACTGTCGAGATTATAGTGGGCTAGGATAATAAAACGACAAAAAAACGTACACAGCTGCGCAGTTTTTATAAATTTTAGCAACTTACAAGGTATTTTACGTCGTTATTGAGAGTGAGTGTGACGCTATGTAGAGTGTATCATTGTATGGTAGACAAACTAAACCAACCAAAGTCAATTGATTTCGATGCTTTAGAGAGTTTGTCGTTAAATCGAGTGACGTTACATGGAATTTACACTTGTTGTACGAGTTTACACTGTATAATAAATTCAATAGATACATAATTTGTTTGTTTCATACACTTTAATCGGTCCAAACATTGCGAGTTTTGGCGGGATACTTTAAACGTATTGTATTTGTACACACAATTTGTACACTGCAACTTTAATCATTTTCTGTCATATTAATAATATTTTGATGACTTTTGATATTTGAAAAAATGATTTTACATTTTAGGTAATGGATCCAATCGACAATTCTATGCCATCTTGCTCATGGGAAGACCCAAATTGGGTTTACCATGGGATAGAAGAAACTTTAGGAGCTATGGTAACTCTGGAATCAACTCCTCCAAGAGATGAACCAACTTCGTGTTTGAACGACGCTGAGCTCTATGGCATACTCTGTGACAATATTATTGACGAAATGGAAACAGATGAATCCGAACCGGAACCGGAACCCGAACTGGAAGTGCAGAACATTGAAGAAGTACCTGCTATTAATGTACCCGATCGTGAATGGTGCCCAGGTAATCCTTGTGATTATCCAGTAATACCATTCACGCAGACTCCAGGCCTCAAAGAAGATATCGTCGATACACCCATTGGCTACTTTGATGCTATATGCAATATGGAGTTACTTCAATTGCTAACAGATTGCACTAACAATTACGGTGAACGCGAGAAGTCGTCAGCTAGTGCGGACAAAAGTAGAAGTAAATCGTGGAAGGCAATAAGTTGTGAAGAGTTGAAACTGTTTTTTGGCCTACTTCTTCATATGGGTTTTATAAAACTAAATAGATTATGTGATTATTGGAAACAAGATATTTTTTTTAATCAGCCAATATTTTCATTGACGATGGCAAGAAATAGGTTTTTACTTATTTTAAGAATGTTATGCGTTAGTATAGGAGAAACAGCAACAAGTTATAGCAAAATCAAAAATATAATAGATTTTTTTAACAAAAGAATGTCAGAATTATATTACCCAACAAAAAATATTGTTATTGATGAGTCAATGATGCTTTGGAGAGGTAGATTACGCTTTAGGCAATATATGAAAGGAAAAAAAAATAAGTATGGTCTGAAGTTCTATGCACTAGCTGACCAGTCTGGGGTAATATTGAAACTGCACCTGTACGGCGGTGCGTCTGATGTTATTGTGGGAGGATTAAACCACGTTAACAAAGTGGTAATGCATTTGATAAAAGAATATTTAAATGTAGGGCACCATTTATTTATGGATAATTTTTATACAAGCGTTAATTTGATAGAAGATTTATACTATAATAATACTTATTGTACAGGAACACTACGAAAATTTCGAAAAAATAATCCTCAATTAGTTGTAAAAACAAAATTAAAAAAAGGTGAATTGTGTATACAACATAAAAATAATGTGTGTATAATTAAATGGTTGGATAAGAGGGAAGTCATGGCGATCTCTAGCAAATACAAAGGCAACTTTAACATTATTACTAATCGAAGGGGGCAAAGTAAAGCAAAACCAGAAATGATAACAAAATATAATAAAAATATGAATGCAATAGATAAGCATGACCAAATGCTATCATATTATACGTGCGAGCATAAATCTTTGCGGTGGTATAAAAAAGTTATCATTCACATCATGCAGATCGTCATGATCAACTCTTATTTCCTGTACAATGAGTATTCAACTCGAAAATTAAGCTTATATGATTTCCGATTAAGCGTCATAAAATCCATCGTGGAACCCTACATAGAACGGGAACAACAAATCCCATTACATAGACAGGTACATTGCTTGATGAAATTGGAAAAAAATTATCACGGAAAAACCAAACGAAAAAGATGCGTACATTGCTGGAGAACAAAAAAAGGAAGAGTAATGTCGCTATTTGGTTGCGACACCTGTCCGCAACAGCCAGGCTTGTGCATGGAATGTTTCAGACCGTATCACAAATATTAAGTGGTACTAAACTTATTCATAGATACCTACTGATTAAGTAAGAGTTGTACTCCACTTATCAAAAAAAAAATTTTTCCAATGTGCATTTGATCAAAGAAAAGGACAATTTCTATTGATAATTATTGTATAATATTGTTGGTCTAATAACGTTGATTTTTTAACATTTATCTTTAACATAAGTAGTAACTATAATATTGTACACACAATAAGTGCTTTAATAAAGACGTTGATTTCTCAAATCACTATTATTATTTCAATTGAAATCACAACCCTTAGGAACTCAATTTCTTTCCTCAAGAGAATCATAGAAACCTTTTAAACAATCAAGGCAACTAATTTCTCACTTTTCTTTAAAAATATCAATGATAGCTTTCATTTTATCGTAACGAACGCGACCGTGATAATTTGCTAGCTCGCATGCTACAACACTTCCGAAATATTCATTGCATCGAATTTCAATATTAGTATTGTTGTTACAAGTCAACCCTGGTTCAGTCATGGTACCAATTTCTTTATATTTAGTAATTGTTGGTCTTCCGTCAGTCATGGTGTTTACATCCTTTTTGTCATATTCATCCATTTGTTGCGAATATGTCCATTTTTGGGAGTAAGGTACATCTTGTAGTTCTATAAATATATCTTGCGATGAGTTCGGTGAGCTTGATGCGTTCGCGATGTATTCTGAAAGCAAATAATGATCAACAATTATTTAAAGTCGTATAAAGTGGCTATAACTTTTAATAAATGTCATTTTTATCAATACGTCACAATAAGTGCACTAAAAGTTTTAAGACAAGATAAGAGAAATATGTTATCGGCTCACCTCCTACTTTTGGGCGTTTTTGTGAGGGTGGGCTATCTGCTTGCGTCGCATCATCATCATATTCCACTGTTTCTTGCACATATTTTGTTTTCCCTAAAAAATCATAAATAAGTAACCAAAGGTTGAAATTCACTGATCAAATTACGATAAATACTTACCTTGGAATCTACTAACTGCCATAATTTAACTTTCAAAAGCACAAACACTGCTAAAAACAAAATATCTCTTCAGTAACTCGAGAAAGACTGATCAATAAACACGGTTGAAGCCGAAATAACGCTTTCTTTGATTTTACCTCTTAACAGTGCCGGTGAACACGCCTAGCGTGCTACGTAATTCCATCCTGCAGTGCCGCGAGCACACCTAGCATGTTTGCGTTTTTTATAGGGCGGCATCGCTGGGAAGTATTAGAAAATCGTGGTGGCATTGAATGTGTTAATAAAGTGAATTAAGTAGTAGGTAGGACAAAAATATTAATGACAGTGTGTGTTGTTGAAGGCTACCTAGCTAATACAGTTGTGCGTAGAACTCCTGAGTTTTATTTATGTTCCTAAACATATTAGGAATCCAACAACACCTGAAGCTTATGTACATAAAGAAAGTAGCATCTTTAAGATGTCTAAGGAGTGAGTAAATAGAGAGATAAACAAAAAAGGTTTACCCAATCCAAATAACTCTGATCGCAATTCAACCCCATATTTGGCAACAGTCTTCTGATGTATCTCTTGGGCTGAACCATCTGCGGAATTGGTAGCTGCACCATGTGAAAGCAATTGCACTGCTTCAAGCTGAAATATTATTAAATTCTTAATTCCTTGGCAACCATCTATTTATGAGTATATTTCAAAAACTATATTGACAGTGATTATACGAAGGAAAGTTTTTATCACTAAGAAATCTCAGGGTGTTTAACACTAAAGGTAATTTAACCTTGGAATGGGTAATAAATCATCAATCCAGATATTGTTTTATTCTATATTCTAAATAAAAAGTACATAAATACATTGAAGAATTCAATAGTTTAAGATAATAATGTAAAGATTGATATAGTTGTTATGTTAACATCAAAAGCAATTCCGTCACAGTTTACCTTTTCTATAGGACTATTGAGAGTAGCTGTTTGTATTAACCCCTTCAAAAATGTTGCTCTCTTAGTATACTCCGCTAAAACATCTTTGGCAGGTTTGCTGTAAATGACAATTAATAAATGTCAGCTAGGACAGTAGGAGGACAGTAGGAGGCAATTCTCGAGCATTTTTGACCCCTTATTTGGTTGAATGTAACCATATGCACAAATCACTTAAATTTCTGTCAGAATTTATACTTTTGATATTAACAAGGACCTGATCAGTGTACAAGGATGGCTATTTAACTATATTTAATACTTAACTTTATAAATATATTTTAGGTAATAGTAGTTTTTCTGTTACATTTTCACCCATTAGGTTGGACATCTAGTACTCAATCTCAATTATAATTTTATTCTAGGGGGTATTATCTGTGTTTAGCTTAAACCTGGTGGTTTTTTTTTAGCATTACAAGATAGCCTTTGACAGCAATCTCACCTTGTGGTAAGTAATGATTGTAGCAGGTTAAACTGTTAGGTGTATGGTAAATCCATACACAACATCATACCCAAACGCTAAATTACTTGGTGACAAGTTATTGTAAAGACCAGACCAGACCTGAGCCAGATCAAACCCAGAACCTCCAACTATATAATATGACTGCACAATCACTGCACCGCAGAGGTTGTGTCATGCAAAAGTATATCTGTTAATTTATTTATTCCTTCAATGACCTATCGGCTTGTTTGCCACATTGTAAACATTAAAATTCATTAATTATAAGTTAGTTAGTTAGTTAAAAGATAAGTTCTGTTCATTGGTAATCTCAGATTATACATACTCTTTTGATGTCAACTCTGATCTGGTTGGTTTATGTATTATGCTTGAATTACTATAAATTTGGAATGTTAGATTTATTTCTTTAGATTGAATTTTGTCAAATTTGAAGATTCTGTGACAATCACTTGTAGAAGCAATATGTCTGAATGTCTGACATGCCCTTTGTATTTTATATAAATTTCATAATGATTATGTTTCATGTACAATAAATTAACAATGTTTAAGATGAAATAGTTTCCTCGTCACTCCTTGAGTGTCTTTTTGGTTTGGAACCGATCCCACGAGCCACATCTACCACTCAATGAGTTCAAGGCAATATCTAGTTGCTGGATTTATACCACCTATAATAGCTAAAAAAAATTTTAATTTAATTTTATTTTAATGTTTGCCTATCCACTAATAAACTGAACTCTTGGGTAAAATTTGTGATTTGTGACCTTATTTTTAAACATATATTTATGCTTATATAAATAAGTTATATTATACACCACCCAATAGTATAGAAAAAGAAACCAGATCCAATACATAATATACAATATGAGACCTCAAAATACCATGTTGTATTGTTGTATGTTCAATGGTATTAGTAGAATATAACACAAAGGTATTTAATTTAACTTACTCAGGACCCGTTTTAAGTTCAGTTATCATGTCGTTTAGAGATTTTACGTATTGTTTTAATCTGCAGTTTGCGTCTATCGGTTCTTGCTTTGCAATCAATTCGCATTTATTTAATAGTAGTCGTACATTCATTTCCAGTCTTGATTTCCTTGGAACTGTTTCATTACTAGTTTTGGCGTTATCAACAGCCATGATTACAGTACACTATATTTCACTTGGAAATCTCTTTAATAAAACACTCAAGATTGCTTACATCTGCAAAATTCATTCAAAAATATAAAACCCAAAGAGAATGTCAGATTAACATGTCAGCCATAGATATAATATACTATTAACTGCTAATGTCAGCAGTCGTTTGTAAAGTCAAACTTGACATGATATAAACTTGACATTGGCTAATCTGTGTAAAGCCATAAAACGAGAAAAAAAAAAAAAAACTTGACATTGGCTAATCTGTGCAAATCCATAAAACGAGAAAAAAAAAAACTTGACATGAGGAAAGGCGGGAGACTTCGTATATGGCGGGCGCGGTTTTTTCACGCTTTTCTTGAATTAATGCTTGTTGGCTAATTTTAAAAAGGACTGGTGTTGGTTGTGTCCTGGACAGTTTTGGTGTCGTTTGTGTAGTGGCTAGTTTTCTGAATGGTTAACAGGTATTAATTTGGGAAAGGTTTGAGGGTGCCGCGTCCGCAGTGCGAAGTTGCCCGCCATTTCTCCCTCACTTCTACATTGCTATAAACTTGACATTGGCTAATCTGTGTAAAGCCATAAAACGAAGAAAAAAAAAAAGTTGACATTGACATGAAATTACAGTTTTGAAATTATGACTATAACGAGAAACGCTAAGAGGATCCTAAAAACACATAACTAAAATCTGATAGATATAATGCATGCATGAATAATAACAATTATGTAATAAATGAGATATCTTTTTTTATACATGGATCTAAGCTTTTTTTTCCGCGTTTAGTTATCCCATGTGTTGGCGTTTAGACTTATACTCTGGAATGCCAAGGTTAAGCCCGATTTTTTTTTTGTCACTCTGCAAGTTGCCCTTGACTGGTAATACCGCTTAGTGGAAAGAGATAATACAGCCTAACTTGTGGTTTCTTTGCGACATGTTACCGAAATGCTAAACGCTTGGCAACGTCTTTGTCGGTAGGGTTTTAACTAGCCACGTCCATAGTCTTCCACCAGACGAGACAATATAGAAATTATAAATACCCAAATTCACCAGTCGGGGATCGAACAAGTCAGTCGTCACTTATAAGACCACCACTGCGCTAGGAAAGACGTCATAAAAATTTATAAAAACTAATGAAATAAAACACGATAATTGTGAGAAAAAAATTTAATGTGCAGTTATTAAAACCTTTTCTTCGAAACTACTACAAAATTATGATTTAGGTAGCAGTTTCTTAGCAGCTTCAGCTTCCGCTTCACTCTTTTCAAAGTTGGTAATCAATGTTTCAACTTCAGTGCTTGTGAGGACCCTTATAATAGTTTTATTGTCTTTGCGCGTAAGAGTAGCCATTTCCACTAAAATAATATAAAAACGTTATTATTTTTATCAAACACCAAATTATCCAACCCAATGCAACACAAATATTTAGAAAATATGGAAGTGGTTTGAATATTTTAGTTTGTATAGAACCATAGCTGACATCAATATAAATTAAAAGTATTACATAAGACCAAAACCATTCATTATGATCAACCCATTACCGACTCACTACAGAGCACAGGTCTCGTCTCACTCTGGTAATGCTTTGGCCATAGTCCACCATGCTGCCCTTGTGCTGATTGGCAGACTTCACACGCCTTTGAGAACTCAAAGGCATGCAGGTTTCCTCACAATGTTTTCCTTCACCGTTGAAGCATGTGACATATTAATTGCTTAAAAACGCACATAATTCCGAAAAGTTAGAGATGTGTGTCTGGGTTTGAATCTCCAACCTCTGATTAGGACGCTAACCACTAGGCTATCACAGCTTCTCATTCTTATCAGATCAAAACCATTAGTGAGTAATAACAACAAAAATTAAACATCCAAACTGCTACTAAAATATTGCTTATATATGCACCTTCAAAGAAGAGTGAGTAGGTAAGTTGAAATATTTAAATTCCTCATTCATGGAGCTGTAATGAATGATTTGAATATAATGAATAGAAGCAGGGGTTACTTTGCGGAAGTCCATGATAAACAATAAACAGCAAGTATAATTTGAAGAAGTCTTTAGGCTTTACTTTTTGTGCTTGTGAAGTCAACATCTCCTGAGGATGATCCGGTGTCCAGTCGAAACATGCGTAGAGGTTCTAGTGGAAGATTTTGTGTGGTGTTATATTATACAAATCTCCCGGTTGTTGGCTGAATATAGCAAATTATACTTGCTGTTTAATGTTGATTTGAATATAACAATCAGAGACTAACCTTTCTCTGGGGTGAGTTTGGTCATGTCTAAAGTTTTGCTGAGAACTTTGATAGCTAAAGCCTGTGCCTCAGCCAAAGTAGTTTCATTTTCTTTGTATTCCTGTTTCAAACTCGATACCGCAGCCTGAAATTTTAAGACTTTTATTTATTCCGTAATGTACCGGATACCGTTAATACATTTAGTATTCTAAAATAAATTGGAGAGTTAACACTTACATAATATAATATAATTACCAAATAAGAGCGAATCATCATCCTCAGCCTATTAATGATAATAAAATCAAATCAAATAATCTGTATTCAGAAAACATACTTACAGCACTATTATTTCCTATGCAGGTAGCTTTCCAGCCTCCATAGTTGCCACTGGGGTCAGACTGGTAAAGCTGATAACCATAGTGTTTATCCCAGCCCATGTAGAGAATGGATACGCCGAAGGGTCTCTTACCTGAAAGATACAAAATAATAGTAATAGTACAATGCTCTTAAAATCTCACCTAAATTGTGCCCAGCAGAGGAAAATAATGTGCAGAAGCTGATGAATGTAAACCGTAGTAGTCTTTTAAATATTTAAAAATATAATACCTCCATACTGCGTATAAGCTTGTTTAACATCACAAAGCCAGGAAACCAGTTGTTCACAAGGTATCGACTCTCCATATTGCAGCAAATACCTTTGTGCAATCAATCGCAGTTCATTAGTCAATACATTTGCATCAGATGTAATACCAGCAACAGAGCAGACCATGTCTTCATTCAATTTATATATCTTCTCAGAGAAGAATACTTCATCTAGCAGCTTGTTGGTGTTTCTACGTTCCGCTGCCAGCAAGATCCCATCAGTAGCAAGGATGCCAAGTGAGGTGCCAGCATGACTAATGGCCTCCATTGCATACTCAACCTGATATAACCTTCCTAAAAAAGATAGGGTTGGATTAATAAAAAGTGTATAGAATTGTAGTTGTAGAAGTGTATAGAAGCGGTGATAGCCTAGTGGTTAGGGTGTCAGCCTTCTAATCAGAGGTTGGCGGTTCAAATCCGGGCATGCACCTCTAACTTTTGGGAGTTATGTGCATTTTTAAACAATTAAAAAATATCACTTGCTTCAATGGTGAAGGAAAACATCGTGAGGAAACCTGCACGCCTGAGAGTTCTCCATAATGTTCTCAAAGGTGTGTGAAGTCTGCCAATCCGCACATGGCGAGTGTGGTGGACTATGGCCAAACACTTCTCATATTCAGAGGAGACCCGTGCTCTGTATTGAGCCGGTAATCAGTTGTTCATGATGATGATGATGAAAGATTTTACTTTTCTGTTGGAAATTTAAACTTTATAATCTTTAAACATTGATTGATTGAGATTGACATAAGTTTAGAAGCATAAAATTACCACTTTCATGCCATGTTAAAAATTTACCCAATGTTAGCACTTTTTAAAACTCATTGCTGAAGGAGTGAAACCGGAGGGTAAAGCTACAAATATATTGACTGTAAGTCACCCCAATGACAAAAGAGGTGATATTGGTTACCAGATATACCTAATAAGCACAAATACTGAATGGAAAGAATATTCATTTGATGCATATAGAAATTCAATAGACTGTTGTCAAATAAATTAATAGAAGTTGTGGAATAAATTAATAAAAATATTGTGACAACGCCTCTATGGTAATGAATTTGTATTAAAAGTATTTATTTTTCATCAATGAAGTTTACATCGTTGAAACAAATATAAATTATTATGTGGACTCTAAGTGCACAAGTTATTCAGTTTGAACAGAGTTGTGCGATTGGCAGAGTTGGAAGGTTTTGAAGAGAAACATTGTAAATAATATAGTTACCTTCAGGTGAGAAGATCGTAGTTCTTGTATCATAACGTCGAGCCTGCGAAAATGCAATATTTATCTTTATAATATTCCGGAATGACCAAGCAATATCCAGCTAAGCTGTTACTTGCTGTAGCAGTGTAGTACTAAGCTGGACGCTATAATTAAATGATTACTTACCATTTTTGATAGAAGATGATACTATGATCAAATGTACTTTAATTGAACTAATACTTTAAAACACAATTTAACAGTAATAAAATTGCGTTAGGTACCGGAATAAGGATGACAGATTCAGAATTTTTTGACAATTGACAGTTGTGAAAACACCCAAGCAAAGATGATAATTTACTTTTAGATTTAAAACTTCGTTCGAAAATTAGTATTAATATTATTTTTGGTTAAGTTATTATTTGTCTATATTTTATTAATTTTATTTTTTATTTTAATAATTCTCTTTGGTAGAACGAAAGTAAAAATGTTTTAAAAGCTACCAGAAACAGCTAAAACGTGTATCTATAATATTCGCTGAATTTATATTAAAAATGAAATTCAAATTATGAGTAAGTTACCTACCTATACATAAATCTCATACAGCTATAGTTATATACACAAGACAATTAGTTTAGGAATTAACCAGTAGGGGTGCTACTTTTTTTTTTTTTTCTTTTTTTTTATGGCTTTACAAAGATTAGCCAATGTCAAGTTTATTATTTTATTAGTTCTCTCTTTTTATGGATTTGCACAGATTAGCCAATGTCAAGTTTATAGCAATGTAGAAGTTAGGGAGAAATGGCAGGAAACTACGCACTCTGCGGACGCGGCTCCCTCAAACCATTAAAATTAATACCTGTTAACCATTCAGAAAACTAGCTACTACACAAACGACACCAACACTGTCCACGACACAACCAACACCAGTCCTTTTCAAAATTAGCCAACAAACATTAATTCAAGAAAAGCGTGAAAAAACCGCGCCCACCATAGACGAAGTCTCCCGCCTTTCTCGGGTGCTGCTTTCCATATCTCTAAATACGTGGGAGCGATAACTCTATACCCTATATATATCCTACTCTATGGGCAGTCAAACAAATATGTCAAATTGACAATGTCATAACGTAATTTTTCATAGAAAAGGAAAATTGAACTCGGAAGATAGACGATTTTCTCCAGATATTTTATTTCTTAAGTATTTTAAATTAGGTGGAAGGGCTTTATATAATTTACGCTGGCTGCACTTAATCCGGATAGAGCTCAAATAATGGAGGTAGACGTGTATACCATTCCCGAATGTTCTCGTTTACCCCTGATTGACGAAACATCGGCTCTTGGAACAACGGCACCGAAAGACAGGTTCGTTATTTACAGTAAATACTTATTATCCTCAACGTCTATGCAAAATTAAATACGTTCAAGATTACCCCCTAATATTTTTACGAGTCTCGAACAGTTCCGTAAATGTAGTGCTTGATGGTGAAACTCCTGGTTGTACTAATTATAAAATAATATTCACATTACACCCACGCTAACGCCTAAAGCATTCGTTATATTAGGACATGCTCTACCGTTTTTTCCTTTGTTGTATTAGTAAAAATTACCATCTGCTAGAGTTATGACCTTTTACAGTAATGAACACACCAAAAATACTTTTGCATACTTATTTCTTCTTATTATTACTACAATTGATATGTTAAATTCCAATGAATAATGCCCTGGCTCTTATAGACTAACCTCAACTTTATTTTGTAAAATATTACTTGCCTATGTTCTCTTTATATAAAAAGTACAACTTAATTTATCAAAAAAAAAATCAAATCCCACATTTTAGACATCATAATTGTGGTATTTCTTGTGCAATTCTCAGGGTTAACTATCTATTTCCACATACAGCTGTGTTATGGCTTATTATAACTGGTGATTTCTCATTGTCTTCTTCCTTATGAGATCTACTAGTCTTGGAAATAAACTTCTTATGAAAGTATTTCAAATCAATAAAAAACCTTTCCAGGATTAAAGGTTTTATCCAATAAATTAATTATTTTAGTCCTGTAGGAAAACAGAAATTTAAAACATGTAGTATTTGCATTGAATCTATACTGGAATGTACACAATTATTTTCTTTATAAAGGTACATTATACAATTCTCTGACATATTAGTAATACAGCAGAATGATTCATTGTTGGTATCCTTATTGATTACAAAACCATTTATATTAATTTATGGATTATTTGATTGATTAGAACTTAGTAGAGATTGTCTAAACTGAAATGACGCGCCCCACTACTTAATTAGTGTATTTAAATGTGTGAGTGCAAATAAAACAACAACACTTCATCTGTGTGGGAGCGTCGATTTATCAGTAAACTACGATCTCTGAGTGCACAAGACGGTTGACTAGTTGGGTAATAAATCCGATAACGCTCGCTCTATTGAGCAACGCCGTCCCATTGTATGAAACAATACGTCCTCTCCTCTCGCGCGTTTAATATTAACTAAACTAGTTGGACAACAAATCCGAGAATAACGTTTCTTAGCAAGTATACAACTGAGCGACCAATTATAATACCATGTTTATATGTATTGCGTTCATATTTGAGTTGGGCTTGTGTGAGTAAATGCAGAGGTGGGGCGCGTCATTTCGGCTTAGACGAACTCTACCTCCTAAACACTCCTGATATAGCATAGTGCATATGCAGCATTTTTTCTTTGCTTTACAATTTGCCTACAGCCAGTTTTGGCATGGCTACTTAGGTCATCTTGACTAAGGCTACTGATGCTTGCTTAGCTTTTTAAGAGTTTGGTTTATACCAAATTTGTTATGAAGCTGTGATAGCGTAGTGGTTAGAGCGTCAGCCTCCTAATCAGAGGTTGGTGGTTCGAATCTGGGCATGCACCTCTAACTTTTCTGAGTTATGTGCGTTTTAAACAATTAAATATTACATGCTTCAACGGTGAAGGAAAACATCATGAGGAAACCTGCACGCCTGAGAGTTCTCCATAATGTTCTCAAAGGTGTGTGAAGTCTGCCAATCCGCACATGGCGAGTGTGGTGGACTATGGCCAAACCCTTCTCATATTGAGAGGAGACCCGTGCTCTGTAGTGAGCCGGTAATGGGTTGTTCATGATGATGATGATGATGAAATTTGTTTAATACAAAGAGTCTAACAATACTTCTATAGTGAAACTGCTATTGATAAGATATATATATTGCTAAGACCACTTTTATGAAAACAATATTTACACAAAGTTTAAACTTAACAGATTTATTATGGTATACTGTTTATTTTATAACAATTTTCAATGGGCCCAGACTGTTTTCTGCAATATAGAGCCACCATCCCAGGCCTAGTTAAAATATATTGAAATAACTGCTTTGTTTGTTAAATATATTATATTATTACATATGTATAAAGAGTACTACCATGAACCAATAAACATGATTTTTTGAATCGTAGGGTAGTGAGTGTTTTGATTTGAAAATCCTGTACAAGAGGTTATAATTTTACAAACACTCCACCAAGAGTGGTGTTACAGCAATGTGTATAAATATGAGCTTTAATTTGTAGTAAATTAAAATTTTCATCAATCACACATGGGTATAATGTGTGATATACTTGAGTGAGAAATATGTTACTAATTTGTTTGGAATGTTTGTTTATTGTGGGTACAAACAAAAGGTCAGTTGTTATATGTAGTAACTTCTTGATTTTTTGATGTAATATTAACATTTAGTACTGTTTCTTAAAACTATTATAGACAGATATATTATGCTGACAGTGTCAAGATAATTCATTTGTCAACAGTTAAATTATTTTATCAAGCATTAATAATATAAAATGATATATAGCTTAGGAAGTAAAGAATAGACAACTCATACTGTAAACGTAAAGGTTCAAAAATAGCATAACATTGATTCATTATAACATGTTTTTACAGACTAATTAGTAGAGTTATGCTACCTTTGTTGTTTTAAACAAAATAAATTGGCTCATGTTTGCCAATAATCAGCTTAGCGTGTATGATTTTTATATTTAACCAACTTTGAAAAAAGGAAGCGCAATTTGTTGAAACATTTCAGTTTTAAAATAGTGTAAATATTTGAATTAGTTTGTCTCATTGATTTGGTTCATTTGTAATAGTGGACTTTTCTACTGGTAATGTAAAATACATTTGGTTTGAGAATGAATTTGGCTGGGAAATATATCAAATAATTGTTTGCATAATAGGAGATTAGGTCCAAGGCGGTTTTTAATTCAGTTTTTTGTTAATTTAAAATATGTTTTATTCAAAAATAATTAAAGCAAAAATAAAACAAAGGAGGTTAATTTTTAAGTATAATTCCCATGAACAATATTTTTTATGAGCATGGGAAAACTTATTCTTTGTTAAACAGATTGATATCTGTGTTGGACCAAGTTGAGATGCGAGTGGAGCGTCTCCGGCGAGACACGGTGCGCATTGAGGAAGAGCGGGACTCCTTGCTCTCCACCCTCGACAGTGTGAAGCACTCCGAACTACTGGCTGAAATATCTGAATGTAAATATATATTTTGTATTTGAGTTTCTAAGGCCTATTGTGTGTCCTATTGCTTGGCACAGGATTCTTATTATATAATAATAATAATGTAATCTTTACTTCGACTACTATTTCGAATACGGCCCATAGAGTGTTAGTAAATCATCTTAACCTTTGTTAGTACCTACAACTAAAAACACTTCTTATAATTACTTGCTAATTATAAGGTAGGATTTTTTTTTTATTAGTTATAAAGTAGTATATAGATGTTTGTGAGGGATTTCCTCAGCCGCCGCTCATGATCAATGTCTAAAATACTTGTGTACTATGTCCTCATACCGGTTTGGTACGGTATAACTTTATAAGCTGTAGCCGAAATCGCGTTTTTTATTTATTGGTAGATTCCTTCCCTCGGGGCAGGTGATGAATGATGTTAAGATTTTTAGCTTTAGCTAACAAAATCGTCTGCATGGACAAACCAGCCACAGAAAGGAAATTGTCATTGAAAAGATAAAAACAAGTTTATCTTATATTGGTTTGAGAGACCACTTTTTCCCCGCATTATTTATTAAGGTCCCCTATACAAAATTATAGCCACCTGGTCAAATCCACACAAGGAGATTCAACCTTGTATGTCACAATGGTCTTATTGGTTGGGACGAAAATAGTAAATTTATTTTTAGCCTTGCATACAAATCACAATTTCATTTGGAATTATTATAACTGATTATACTTACTATTGTATGTAAATCAACACATTAATTAAAAGCATCCATAGCTTGTGGGTCACCTCATTCTTTGCATTCAGACAATCCAATGGAAATTGCTACTTAAGGTATGGGTAACAAGAATCATATTACTTATAGTTTAATGTCCATATCGATTTTTTTTGTATCCATTCAGATAGAGTTCAATAACAAATTAAAAATGAACCTTGATTCCTTGTGATAAGGATTAGAATTACCGAATGTATTTGGTGTGTTACATCAATTCACAGTAAAATCGACCCGTGTGCCGTCACTGCAAATAGCATAATGCTTTATTATGCCGTCACGCCTTTACGTAAATTCTATTATCAACTTTGATGACTTTGACGGCCAACTCTGTTTTAATGTAACACTACAAATCCCGGATTGAAAAATGTTATCTATAAAACACTTAAATAGTTTCTACTTCCGTTAAATACTTTGAAGGGTTTCACTAGTAAAGCAATAATGCTAAGATTGTTTAAAACCCAAAGTAGGTCAACCATCCATTTACGTAAAAACTTTAATCTACTAAGTCGCAGATAGGAGCTAGTTTTATATAGTAGGTACTAACTAACCCGGCTAGTTTGTTGTGGGCTTCTTCTTAGACCGGGGCGCGTTTGGAACCCTCATAGTCCCCTCTGTCCCCCCCTTAAAGCGAGGGCCGGTCAACCTCTCGGCCATCACCACTTTATTAACTACTCATACCGATGAACAAATGTTGTATAATAAATTACCTATTGATATCTTGGAGATGTCTATCAATAAGTTCAAAATCATATTACGATATTAAGGATTATATAAACGATAAAAAAGCTTGTTAACGAAAAAAAAACCCCGGCTAAGTTTGTTGTGGGCTTCTTCTTAGACCGGGGCGCGTTTGGAACCCTCATAGCTATAGTTTTAAGTTTACGAATATAGTTATCACCATCGAATAACTACTATGTAAATTATTGACGCGTCAAAAGGGCCTTTTAAAGGACTATTTGAGTAAAGATTATTTTGAATTTGATTTTGATTATAGATTATAGGCTTTGTGATAAATGACACCTGCACCTTTCCAGGTGATAAGGACGACATATCCCGGTACGCGGATCGTATCCTGGCGCGGGCTATGACCGTGGAGGTAGCGGTGCGGACCGACCGCGACCCGCAGCAAGAAGAGGCTTTGTATCAGGTTAGAAATTTGATCAACAGTTGTCATAGAGTGAAAAAACTGGTTACCATGTCTGACTTCGGATCACGAGGTCCTGTCTCGTTGAACCGACTTCGTGCCTCCGAGACTACCTAAGCCGTGGTTACCTTTTATTATATCTAGTATATATAATAGTTATACTAGGTAGTACTTCAGCCTCGTCCGCGAAGTATACAACGGGCGTCCAACCAAAACCAGCGATAGTGATATGCCGTTGTGGTTTTTAGTTTGGGTTATATACCTCTACGGGAGTAGGAGTCCCATATAACCTCGTCCTGCCCAAGTACGGAGGTAGCCATAAAACATTTCCACCACTACAAAAGAAAAAGGTAGCAATTCAGCCTACCTTTCGAAAAGAAAGGGAGAGGGGAGGCTCCCGTTAAGCATTTCTGATATTTTTGCGTCTCATAATATATAGAGGAAACCTGCGTGCAAGCTCATGAACAAGAGCCCCGAATGGCATCAAAATTAGTCGGAAGAAAAATTCACGAAAAGTCCGACCGTGTTTTAAATTCTAAAATATATTTATTCCAGGTGAACCTGTTAATAGACCAGCTAGTTGTATCCGTACACGAGGACACAGTTATCGCGCACTCGCGCTGTCAGACGTACATGAACGCTTGCACCTCCCAGCCCGACAGCAGCAGTGGCACCGATAGAAACTTCGAGACCGCCATCCTGGGTTGCACCCTGGACGACCAGAAGCGCATCAAGAAACGCCTGCAAGGCCTCCTGGATTACATTGCGAAACTAAACGTGACCACGTGCTCGTGAGGCAGGCATCCTTTACCCAGCATCGTATTAAATGAGCGTTGTTTATGCTTCACAGTTTAAAAGTATACGCGAGTGGCCTATGCACTGGGCGATCGATTGCGTAACTGACTGGTGACCAACCGATCTGTGTTGGTTTGAAACCGGAAATGTCAGAAACGTCATAATACTTAAAAAATCTCTCTTTTTATGGCTTTACACAGATTAGCCAATGTCAAGTTTATAGCAATGGAGAATTAATTGAAGTTAGGGAAAAAGGGCGGGAAACTTCGCACTGGGCGGATGCGGGTCCCTCAAACCTTTCCCAAATCAATACCTGTTAACCATTCAAAAAAATAGTCCCTACACAAACTACACTAAAACTATAATGTCCACAACACAACCAACACAAATCCTTTTCAAAATTAGCCAACAAACATTAATTCAAGGAAAGCGTGAAAAAACCGCGCCCGCTGAACACGAAGTCTCCCGCTTTTCCCAATACTTACTAGTAAATGTGCAACTTTTCTGACATTTCAACTGTAATTAGGCCAATTGTCATATCGTGTATCTTTTCTGACAGCACATTTAAACATCTATTACTATGTTCACATGTAAGATTATTCCATATTGGGAACTGTCAGAATAGTTAGACATTCCGTAGGCCAGCTGTCATATTGAGTAAATATCTGGCAATCTTTTTGTTACAAAGCAATTTAACAGTTCTTTACTCTTAGTGCACGATTTGCACGCCCGCATTCGTGGAGTCCCTTTCGAGTATCGAAACATGTCTAAGTAAAAACGACCTTATGTGTTTAGATAGAGTCGAAATTTCCTTCTTACTTATTTTTATTGTATAAAATCGCTTTGGCTGTAGGACTGTGGATGAATTTGAGCTTTGTACATAAGTAAATACGTTTCAATTTACTATGAAATTAGTTTCGATGTTCGAAAACGCCTACGTATTAAGTTCGAGATTTTTAAAGCGAAAATAATCTACTTATTAAGAAACTGTTTAAAGTGTGTTAGAAAAGTTTAATCTAAGAAACTGTTGAAACGGTACAATGTTATGTGAAATAAGTTTGTCTCGTTCTAACATTAACCTTGGCTGAGCAAAAATTTATGTCGCCACCGGTTTTGAACTGTCAAAGTCAACGCAGGGCACAATCCGCCCAGTGCATAGGCGCCCTTAACGCCTTCACGAGTATGTTAAGTTTTATATCGCAAGCTACGATGGTCAATTTATATAAAAGCGGAATACGTCGTTAAAAAAAATTACCGGGTAACAACGCATTCAGACGAATATGGCGACTTGGCTGGTATTCAAAATTCTTCTGTAATATGGATCTTTAGAGCGTGCATGATGTGCGCACTATTTTGTATAAACACGTTTTTGAACAACACCAAGTTGACACAGATTTCTTACGAATACTGTTATGAATATATACTTGAGTCATCAATGTCCTAGTGCTTATGTCGCATAAATATTTGAACACCTTGGGCTAAAGAATCTTACAATATATTAGTTAGCAGCCAACCAGTTGGCAACTCCATTTTATTAAATCTTAAACTAAATTAGTGAAACCTAAATAAAATAAATTAATATTTTCATTAGACTGCTAAAAAGCAAATGTCTGCTTTTTGTTTTGTCTAATATATCACGCTAGCAAGTTTATCACTGCATATTAACGTTTCTTGTCCGTTTATTAATTAATAAACAATTATGTTCTTTACAAAGTGGAATTACCTTTAATACCTAGTAAGTACGAGTATTATCGCAATAAACCAAGTTGCCACGACGATAGGAACGAATGAGTGTTATACGGTATAAGGGGCATTCATTAATTATGTGAGGTGAATGACCTCTACTTACGTAGGGGAGGTAAAATACAATAAATATTTACTGACTTCATAGAAAAAGGAGGTTTTACATTCGATTTTGATGATTGTTTTTTGTTGAGTAATATTGCATTTGTAGTATTGTATATAAATTTTATCGAAATAGATTTTATTTGGTTTAAGTTTGTATATACATATTTTTTATTTTTAAAAATAAAACTTTTTTTTGTATAAGAACCGGTGTTAATTTCGAGTATGCGGTACTAGAACGTAGAACAGACAGACCTTTCGATTTCACTCTTATAATATGTTTTCATAACGCGCCTTTTTTAACGCTGAGAAATGCGTTTACGCATCCCCTCCGGAAGCGAAGCAGGTAAGACTGCGCCGCTTCCGTATTCTATAACTTCAAGAAATGGCCCAACAAATTCTCACCATCGAAATCCACCTCACGTGATTAATGGATGCCGTCTAATTTTTTTTTACGACGAGTTGTATTTGTGATATATAATTAGTTATAATATATACGTATATATTTTTTCTTAATATGCATTTTTTATGTGCACTTTATTTATATGTGCCTGCAGAACTATGCATACGTCGTACGAGTTAAAAGTAAGGATTGTGCATAATAATATTGTGATTGGAATTTTTGTGGGTGTTGCACTTCGATCAACTATGTTCTAGATATGACGTCCCGAACTATCAGACGTGTCCGATTTTTGTTTACATTATTAATTATTTTTTATTTGGCCACCGCACTGGCGCAGTGTTGGACGCTGTGTTTTATAAGCGGGAGGTTTCGGATTCAATCCCAAAAAAAATAATACGAATTTATCAGCTCTGAATTTTCTTTGGTTACGGTCTTTCCTACTGACAAAGACATGTCGCCAAGCGAAGAAGTGATCCGATGTCGCGTAGAATTCAATCAGGTTTGTCATACCCCTAACAGGTTAGCCCATAACTTGTAGTGCAAAAAATAGACATGTTAAACAAAATCATTTACCGTGTCTAAAATAATCTTGTATATTATTGATCGAAGCAGCCATTTGTTATTTATACTTGATAAATAAAGAACCTTACTACTAGTTTATAATTATTTCTGATTTCTGTCGCATGTCATATTATTAAATCATATATAAACAATAAACAGCAAGTATAATTTCCTATATTCCGCCGACAACCCGGAGATTTGTATAATATAACATAGTAGGGGAGCCCAAGCGGGGATTTCGGGATTTGCTCGAGCGCGGCAGATTAATATACAGGGAGATACCTTGTACCCGGTTATGTTCCTCCACCAAACATGAGCCCCATATATAAGGCCGCGCGTGAACGATACACGATCAGATTAGTAAAAAAAAATTGACCATCAGAAATTCTCGAGCGCGTCAGATTAAGGTAGGGTGAGTTAATTACATCCTTAAAAGCGTATATTCCACTAATCTGACAATTTGAGAGTGACGTAAAGAAAGGGGAGGGCAGCAAAGTTGTAAAAAAAAAACGTTATCTAGACATTCTCGAGCGTAGCTAAATTTTTGGTATTTTAAAAATCTGTAAAATATATAATCTGACGATTTCCGCAAGCCGAAATAACAAAAATTCGCCAATAAAGTTAAATGCGTGCAGCTGGGTGATGCCTATATTTCCTTCTCCGCGTTTCTATTTCTCTATCACTCTTTCTCTATTTATTACTCTCTCCGTCCCCACTCTGGTTTTTGCTGCCATGACGCCATCACAGCCGATCATAAAGACTCGTTCGAGGCATATTGTTTACAACGTGTTTCCAACGTTTTGGCTTTTTTTGCTATTTTAATATTATTCATGTTAATTAAAGTTTATAAATATTGTTAAAATGTGTATTTTGTGGTGAAAGTGCCTTACAAAAACTTTACAGTAGAAACATTAATCAATTAATTATAAAACATAAATTTTTTTTTAAGCCTTTTTTAATTTTTTTTTTATAAATACATGTATTCTACATAAAAAAGTAGACACTTATTTATTTGCATGCTATTTCTTGAGCTTTCTATTAATTAAGTTCAATTATTTAAATTTTTTTTTTCTTTTTGTCAGATTAGGCGAATCCCTCTAGATAATCGTCAGATTATGAGACAGTACGTTTAGAACATAAAGATGAACCATATATATCTTAATCTGACGCGCTCGAGTATATCAAAATGGCGAATTTTTTTTGCACATTATGAAAATCGCCGCGACTTTGCGTCACATCGGAATCGTCAGATTAGTGAATGAGAGCTTATTTTTGGTGTACTTAGCACTCCCTTAGAAAATCTGACGCGCTCGATTAAATTATTTTATTTTTATTTTCAACCCTTACATACAACCACACGCATCATGCAAACGATCAGATTAACATACGTACATTATTAAAAATACGTAGGCCATTGATACTATCAATATCTGACGCGCTCGAAGATGTCCATGCAACAGTTTTTTTTTACATATTTAAAAATCTATAGCCACTTCCCCCACCGATGGAAAGGTATATATCATATAACATTTTTTTCTTCTTATCATCTAAGCTTTGCAACCCAATAGGTCTCTATGACGCTCGAGTAAATCCCCATTTAGCATCATGGGCTCCCCTACCAACACCACACAAAATCTTGCACTAGAACCTCTACGCACGTTTGTTCTAGTGGAAGATTTTGTGTGGTGTTATATTATACAGATTTCCCGGTTGTCGGCGGAATATAGCAAATTATATTTGCTGTTTATTGTTTATCATGGACTTCCGCAAAGTAACGTCTGCTTCTATTTATTTCATTATCATTAAAACATATTTAGTTTTTGTATCGCTTTCATTCCACCGATTACGAAAATGTATGGAGGATGGAGTTTACAATTGGGTGTATATGTTATTTTGTTTGGGATTTGTATTTTTAGATATCTACTCAAAATCTGAAACTTTCAATTTATTTCATTCATACCTTCCAGATGGTATCTTTTTTTTGTTTTGCTAGTTTTCATATAATTATATCTGCGATATGGAAATATAATGCAAGATATATGTCGGCGCGAAGAAGTTATTAACTTTATTAAGCGGCGCCAAAAACCTCAAGAATTCAATAATTACCCACATTTTAACTCTTGATGATTTTGCTAACACAATTTAGCCAGTTACAATCAATTTTGTACAAGCATGTTTTGTGCTATAATTACGAGCGAGACGTCGGACTGTTCGGACCTCTAAATTATTATCGCAATAAAAGTGTAAACCCGCAAGTTGTGGTTTTAATTACTATGAGCGAAAGTAAACAATATCGTGACGTCAGCAATGCTGATGTCACCCTTACAAAAACAACTCGGACGCCCTTGACTCGACATATATAATATGGTGATACACTCCCACTTCTTTGAACCACTACGATGGTTTCGTGTTTAGAGCTTACCTTGACAAATAATGGGTAAATTTCTTGACGGTCCAAGTCTGTATTGGGGGCACAGATGTAATCCTTATATCACCCTGAATGAAATGTTTACCAGGAAATCCCTAAAGTAGGTGATGGACAAAATAAATTTCTAACAGGTTTCATTGATTTAGATATTTTTGTACAAAAATTATTTTATAAAATGTAATTACTTTTCATAGTAAAGTTTATTTACATAAATAAATTTGGTCTTGGTACTTGGAAAAATAAATATTTATATACCATGCTGAAGCTGTGATAGCCTAGTGGTTAGGACGTCCGCCTCTTAATCAGAGGTCGGAGCTTCGAATCCGGGTACGCACCGCTAACTTTTCGGAGTTATGTGCAATTTTAAGCGAATCAAAATATCACTTGCTTTAACGGTGAAGGAAAACATCGTAAGGAAACCTGCATGCCTGAGAGTTCTCCATAGTGTTCTCAAAAGCGTGTGAAGTCTGCCAATCCGCACAAGGCCAGCGTGGTGGACTATGACCAAACCCTTCTATATTGAGAAGGGACCTGTGCTCTGTAGTGAGCCGGCTATGGGTTGATCATGATTTTAAATACCATGCATATATAAAAATAAATAATGCTTGCTTACATTAAACGATTTTAACTGTGTTTTTTTTAATATATCCATATTAATTGTTGGTATGATAAATAAATGGATGTATTGTGAATACATGATTGTATTCTAATCGATTTTCTACGAACAAGTGAAGTTGCTCTCTGTTTATTTTTTATAAAAGACATTTTATGTGATTTTTTCTTTGTTACTTAAATATATAATTTGTCAATTATATGTAGATGGGCTCTTTCCGATGTTCAGAATTGTTTCTTTTTACTGTGCACTGAAAATTAGATTAATGAAGAAATAAAATTTGTATTGAAAACTATTGCAAAGAAAATCTATACTAATATTATAAAGAGGTAATAATTGTTGTATTTTAAATACAATCTGATACTACTAAGCCGCTATTAATAATTATTTTACCATTTGAGAGCTACATTATTCTTAAGTATTATATTATTATTATGAGAATTTCACTGTGCTATTATATTAAAAAAGTTATTATTATACAAGCCTTTGTATACTCTTTGCACGTTCGTGTAGGCGTGGTAACAAACCTTGTTACTATGGGGTCATGCGAAACTATTTTTACCTTTTAAATCGCTTAGCAGTGTCTTTGCCTGTATGCCACGGAGTTCGTTGAACGTACTTTGTATGTGTATTTAAAAAAGTTAAACTTTTTGTAACATTTTCAACATACCTACTCTAAATTGAAGAATTTGTCATCTGTATTCACAAAATATAGGCTATACATATAACTGTCAAGAAAAATATGTAAGTCAAAATGTACATTTACCACGGATTTGTCATGTACTACAATTTATCGAGCTTTGTTTTATACACTACAAGTTAGCCCTTGACGACAATCTCACCTGGTGGTAAGTGATGATGCTGTCTAGGATGGTAGCGGGCTAACCTGTTAATTGGCTAATTGGTTTCTACGCGACATCGTGCTGGAACGCTAAATCGCTTGGCGACACGTCTTTGCCGGTAGGGTTGTAACCCACTCTCACCAGACCAGACTCGAGCCGGGAATCAAACCCAGGACCGCCAACTTTATAATGCGACAGAGCACGCACTGCGCCACGGAGGTCGTCAAGAGCTTACTGTTGGACTGGGTAATTACTTCGATGAGTTTGGAGAATATGTACACTAGCGAGGCGTTCTATCATCGAGTGTTTTCTCTCTTCTTCTCAATGCAATTGGCTAAAGAAGTTTTTTTCGGAACCTAGTGAAAATTGCTACTTTAAAACAAAAAAAAATGTATGTTTTCAAGTACCTAGTAATAAATACGTAGAAAAAATTGTCGATTTTAACTACTTCTAAAACGATGATAAATTTAATGTTTTAAATAAACAGACCACGCATCGTAAAAAGACTTTATACATTTAAATAACTCAGATTTCATTAAATTTAAACAAAGTTCATCATCGGAACAAAATTATTAAATTGCACTCGAAAGTGGTCTTAAAATGAAAGCTATTTATTATAAATCCGAAAAAGCATGTTATATTTTTGTTCACAATAAATACCTTTCTGATATTGTACATAAACTAAATATCCAAAAATTAAACGCGGTGTACACGATCTACACTAGGGCAAAGTGCATCAAAACAGTGCAGCTATTCAATGTATAAACGTCGTGATCAACCCATTACCGGCTCACTATAGAGCACGGGTCTCCTCTCAATATGAGAAGGGTTTGGCCATAGTCCACCACGCTGGCCGTGTGCGGATTGGCAGACTTCACACGCCTTTGAGAACATTACGGAGAACTCTCAGGCGTGCAGGTTTCCTCACGATGTTTTCCTTCACCGTTGAAGCAAGTGATATTTTAATTGTTTAAAAACGCACACAACTCCGAAAAGTTAGAGGTGCGTGCCCGGATTCGAACCGCCGACCTCTGATTAGGAGGCCGACACCCTAACCACTAGGCTATCACCGCTTCGCTATGTATAAACGTTAATTATTTAATTCCTCGAAAAGGCCTAAATACATTATCTTGATCTCTAAATCACTCAACGCCTTACTGTTTAAATTCCATACTTTGTGACACATGTTCCTAAGTTTAACATATAAAAATAAAGAAGCCTCAAAACTATTTATCATGTTTTATTAAGCTCCCGTTTAAGTAACGATATTTCTACCCATAGAGATTAATTTTTAATTTTTTTAATTAGAGGGTATTTGCGAATTTTGATCGTTTGGACATCTGTGTCAGCGTACCTCCTGAACTGAAAATTAAACGAGTTTGGTGTTATTCAAAGGAGTGTTTAATTGTGATCGTTTTCATATGATTCATAGATTATGCAACTTTTGAATCAATTAGTATGTATATATACTTTTTTATTGTCGCACAGACTTATACAAAACACTATGTAATATGGTAACCTCGAGCTGACGCTTCAACCAGAACCATCTAGACCCAACTTCTCGACAAGCGATAACTTCTGAAGAAGTCTGGTGTTTCCACCTACGACAAAGAAGTGTCATAAAGCGATTTAGCGTGCCGGCACGATGTCGCGTAGAAACCAATTAGGAGTAGGTTTACTATATTCGTAACAGGTTAGCCCGCTGCCATGTTAGACTGCATCATCACTTACCAACAGGTGAGATTGCAGTCAAGGGCTAACTTGTGATGTATAAAAAAAATAGTTTATTATAATGTGCTATAATCCAAGCAAATCTGCACGATGGAATTTGTAATTTCTTAATTCTTTAAAACACACTAATTTCATGGTATATAAATAGTTATTGACTGCTATGCTATTTTTTTTTTTTTTTTTAAACGCACATAACTCCGGAAAGTTAGAGGTGCGTGCCAGGATTCGAACCGCCGACCTCTGATTAGAGGCTGACGCCCTAACCACTGGGCTATCACCTCTTCAAAAAAAAAAAAATATCACTTGCTTCAACGGTGAAGGAAAACATCGTGAGGAAACCTGCACGCCTGAGAGTTCTCCATAATGTTCTCAAAGGCGTGTGAAGTCTGCCAATCCGCACATGGCCAGCGTGGTAGACTATGGCCAAACCCTTCTCATATTGAGAGGAGACCCCGTGCTCTGTAGTGAGCCGGTAATGGGTTGAACATGATGATGATGCTATGCTATTAATAACGACATTTTTGTATCGTTTATTAATTTACAAGAAAATATTTTAACGAACCTAACAAAAACATAATTGATTTGATGGTGACGATAAAAATAAAACAATCAAAAACAAATAGATACAATATTTAATTAATATAGTGCATTATATTTACATTAACTAATAACTAACTATAATGGTAGGTACCTATAAAAAAGTAAGGTTAGCTTTGTCGAAAGAAAATTTTTACACGACCGCGCCTAAATATACCTAAACCTAATTACACGTATTTACACGCATAGAAATACGATGCACCTGTATTCATATAATTTTAATAAAGGCGTAAATGAAAGCGTCATAAGTATAGATTAGATACGTTTTCGTAGTCTCGAACGAGCCAGGTCTATAAAATAACTTTTTTTTTCGGACTGTCTATTAACCGTGCTATCGTTGCCACAGCGTAACCGGGCTGTTTGGTGAGCTTCGGAACTAAGGGAACGTCTGCTTAAGGGCCTCTTTTGAGGCCGAACCTGGGCTTAGGCGACGTTTGGGATAACGAGGGCGTCGGACCGTGAGTGGTCGATACGTGTCCGAGGCCGTGGATGGAGCCCGGATAACGTAAGATAGCGGGGACCTCGTCCTGCGAAGACGGTGTGTAGCGTATGATTGTGTGGTAGATGGTACGAGTATGTTGTCAGTAGTCATCTGATCGTCAAGGTCGTGAAGCATATGTTTAGGTCTCCTCTTTCGGAGAGGAGCGCTTAGGTCGGGGGAGCAAAAAAAAGCGAGAGGGTTGGGGTGTGGAATAAAAAAAATCAATGCTACGTTATTAAATGTCCGTAAGTTTGGAATGGAACATTGTGTCAAGAGTGAATTATCTCGTAGTGTTGAACGCTAAAAGGCTGCAAGCAGAATTGTAACTTATCCCCACGCAATTACAGTCGTTATCACATTAACAACTCATTCTGTTTCACTAACTTAAAATAAACATCGATTCTTTTTCAATTGCGTAACAGTGTCTTCCAATTGAAATTACTATATCCTGTCAAAGTTCTAGTCAACCCTCAGATTAAATATATGAAGCCATAAAACAGAAATGAGGAAGTGAGAAGCGTGTATATGGATTTTGTGAGAAAATTGAGACAAAGCGTCGTATCTTCTGTCTCATACAGCGTTCCGTTATTTCTATTTTAGCCAAACTCTATGATACAAATTTCTAACAGTATATATATTTTTTTTATGTAGCAGCTTCAGCATTTTGTATTTTTGGTTTTTAAGTCACATTCTTTGCATATTTAAAAAGACGAAGTTGTAAATTGCTGTTTTATCAATATTTTGTATTTGATCTGAGTGTAAAACGTTTTGAGACTTCGTATTGGGCGGGCGCGTTCACGCTTTTCTTGAATTAATGTCTTTGGCTAATTTTGAAAAGGATTGGTGTTGGTTGTGCTGGGGACATTATAGTTTTGGTGTCGTTTGTGTAGTGGCTAGTTTTTTGAATGGTTAACAGGTATTGATTTGGGAAAGGTTTGAGGGACCCGCATCCGCCCAGTGCGAAGTTTCCCGCCCTTTTTCCCTAACTTCAGTTAATTCTCCATTGCTATAAACTTGACATTGGCTAATCTGTGTAAAGCCATAAAAAGAGAGAAAAAACAACCGTTCGTATTTAGTGGTCTTCGGACGAAATATTTGCTTTTTCCGAAGTTATATATACAGGTGTATAATTAATGTCTTTTTGTAAACTATCACTTGTGATCCATAAACAGTTTCATAGTATTCGGCAAGCGCTCTTTAGAACGTTTTTCTTCTTTCCGCCAGACCGGTGCTTTGTGGGCCGCAGTAGGATTGTACCGTTGCTATT
Source organism: Lasiommata megera (assembly GCA_928268935.1). Taxonomy (NCBI): domain Eukaryota; kingdom Metazoa; phylum Arthropoda; class Insecta; order Lepidoptera; family Nymphalidae; genus Lasiommata; species Lasiommata megera. The sequence continues at coordinate 12,022,447 of OV743326.1, forward strand.
GTGGTTGGTGAATGTACCTGCAGAAGGATAAAGTATTGATTTTATTTCTACTGACAGGGTATTTAACTTGAACAAATATGCTTTAAAATATCAGCGTGTGTGCTTAAAATGCAATCTCCAATAGGCCAATCATCATCATCATGATCAACCCATTACAGGCTCACTACAGAGCACGGCCCCGACCTAAGCGCTCCTCTCCGAAAGAGGAGACCTAAACATATCCTTCATGACCCTGACGATCAGATGACTACTGACAACACACTCGTACCACCTACCACACAATCATACGCTACACACCGTCTTCGCCGGCGAAGACGAGGACCCCGCTATCTTACGTCATCCGGACGTGGGCTCCATCCACGGCCTCGGAGACGTACGGACCACTCACCGTCCGACCCCCCCGTTTCGGCCTCAAAGGAGGCTCCCTTAGGCAGTCGTTCCCTTAGTTTCTTCGAGCCCTAGGGCTCAAAATTTCTTCTGGCAGAGCTTCTTTCCAAAGCTCGCCAAACAGCCCGGTTACGCTGTGGCAACCAATAGGGTTAGCACAGCTAATAGACAGTCCGAAAAAAAAACAACAGAGCACGGGTCTCCTCTCAATATGAGAAGGGTTTGACTCTAACTTTTCGAAGTTATGTGCGTTTTTAATCAATTAAAATATCACTTGCTTCATGAACGAAAACATCGTGAGATACCTGCATGCCTGAGAGTTCTGCATAATGTTCTCAAAGGCGTGTGAAATCTGCCAATCCGCACATGGCCAGCGTGGTGGACTATGGCCAAACCCTTCTCATGTTGAGAGGAGACTCGTGCTCTGTAGTGAGCCTGCAATGGGTTGATCGGGAGGAAACGTGGCCCAAATGGAAGTATATATGAAGTGTTATACCTATGACGGGTGCGACACAAGGCGGCGGCGAGTCTGCCGCGTGGTCGCGACGCATGTCGGACAGGCAGCGCGCAGCCAGCGCTCTGAACACCGCACCCACGTTCACGTCTTCTTTCACCGATGCGCGCATCAGACGGCATCCCAGCGCCCGTGCCACTAGCTCGGCTTCATCTCTGCAACGCAAAAGATTAGAAGATTAGTTTTACATGTACCCACGAACCGGAAAACCTAGAGTGGGTACCATCGAGAAATGTAAAATAGTACAATGGTGTTTTTGCTTAATAAATATTTTTATCTTGAAATTGTTTTTTTTTACCACATCTGGCATAGAGAAATAATTTTAAATTATTTTCACTGACAAGGATTTGCTGACATTTATAGAAATTATAGATAGAATTCAAACTTAGAAAATCAAGATTTCCTTTATTTCTAAGTCGCCTTATCTCTTTATTTTTTACACTACAAATTAGCCCTTGACGGCTATCTCACCTGATGGTAAGTGATGATGCAGTCTAAGATGGTAGCGGGCTAACCTGTATGGTAAATCCACACTCCTAATTGGTTTCTACGCGACATCGTGCCGGAACGCTTAATAGCTTGGCGACGCGTCTTTGTCGGTAGGGTGGCAACAAGCCACGGCCGAAGTCTCCCACCAGACAAGACTCGAGCCGGGAATCAAACCCAGAACCTCCAAATTTATAATGCGACAGCGCGCGCACTGCGCCACGGAGGTCGTCAAATCTCTATGTAGCCTGAAGTGTTATTTATTCAATCATGATGATCCTTAGTCTGTAAATGCCCCAAGGGCAGGGCCTTCTTTCTCATGGAAGAGGAATCCCTCTTAGGCATTTGAATTTATTTACCCAAAGTGGAATTGTCGTCAGGCAATTAGAAACCAGCAAAAACAACACAACCGTAATGAAAATATTGTAATAATCTGTTTCTTATTCGTTTGATTAAATCAACAAATTTGTCTTTGATAAGATCTACAGTACTATGTTTTACAGTTTTTCCTGTCATATTTTATAATTTATTTGGAGATTAAAAAAAAACTGGGGCAAGTCTGCTTTTATAGTAGTGTCTCAATGGTCGTTTAAATTACATTTTAATACTAACAAAAAAAGGTAATCTCAGATGTGAAATACTTACGGTCCGACCACACATTGGTCCATTAGATCGATTTTGTTCTGGACTATAATCGTGGGAATTTCTCCGCATTCATTTTCCACCTGAAGCAAAAAAATATCTGTTTGTAATCTACAATATGTTATTTTAATTTAATTTACCTTATTCTAATTCTATTTATTTTGTCCTGACATTTTAAATATTTAATAACTATCTAATCTAACTATGAATTTGTAATTTTTTATAAACTATTTAATAAATATTGTTTGGAGAATGTTGGCAATGTTGAGTATGCCTGAAATTGATAAATTGTAACAGCACCAGCACTAACTTATTTAGATGGATAGAAATGTAATTTACAACTTATCGCTGGCATACCTTATGAATGAATAAATAAATAAATATCTCACTAACTGTAACTTACCATAAAAAATGGAACAGAAATCAGAGTAGGTAAGTACTGAAAAGGACAAAGTATAAAATATACGTTTTTGGAAGACTTTTGATCACTTTGGCCTCTCAAACCAAAACCATGCAGCGCTCATATTACAAATATAGCTTTGCTAAGTAGCGGCAAACCCCATTCTCCGTTTTTTTACCAAAAGTTATCTGGATTTAAGAAATTTAGGTAAAAAAAACTGGCTAATGTACATATATTAATCCTTTATTGCCGAAGTATGCGTTAGAATACTTAGGTAAACCACATTGACGCGATATAACAACTAAAAGTAATACATTATATTATGGACATTTAATTGTCTAAGGTCAGGGTGGCTAAATCCGTCTATGGGGCATAACCGTCTGCTTGTAACTACGCAGGCTACAATCGAGCTGCGTATTTGATTGATAGATCGGTAAAACCGCACCATCCTTTAGTTCGAATCATATTATTAAACTGGCGTTAGGCATTATACTAATGGATAAAACAGTGTTTGAAAATTAGTTGTGTTCCGAAAGTGAAAAGTGAGTTACTCGTAATGCCATTTTATTGAAGGTAAATCTAAAATTATGTAACTTACAGTGTAGAGAGATAGCTATTTGTACAATTCAAAGTCTGTTTCACTATATCTTTTATTAGTTTGCGAATAAATGACCATAAATAGACAATTTATTTGATGTCAAATATGTGTAACCTCAAAATTGTTAAGTGTTAAATTCCGTCCATATTGAATGGGGCTGGACCGTCATATGCCGATTTTGCCCCATTTCAGATATCGTAAACCTTTTTTTTCCTTACAATTTTATAGGCACCGTTGGTCAATGTAATCTAATTATTAATGAGATTAAGGATATTGCACTATTTTAATCCATACTAATATTAATTATGAAAGCGGAAGTGTTGTGTTGTACCGGGTGTAAAAAGAAAAAATATGCTGTCTTTTCATAACAGACGTACCGATTATGACAAAATTTGCGATATTTTTCTTCCCGGAGACGAACACCAGCTACTTTTATCCCTGAATATTTTCTTCCCACGGGACTTATAAAAGAATCTAAGTCCAGGCAGATGAAATCGCGAGTATCGTCTAGTAAAAAATATTTACGTAAATAATACGTATTTATATTTAACTATACGGCCATATAATATTTGAGTATGTTTTTTTAAATTTATTGTTTAGCGTATAAGTATATTACAGAAATATAATTTGTTACAGTTAAACTAGACCTTCATAGCATATTTTTGTATAAATGTCTACATGTCAAGCTAAAAACTTACTAAAAACAAACATGTTCACTACTCCTGCCCTCGTCAGTATGCCGGAATAGCCCCCAAAAAGGTTTTTTGCGTATAAAATGCGATTAAGACTTTATTTTTAACAATTTAAATCACAGAATAGAATGTCATCGACCAACGCGTGTTAAAATTGTGTGCATCTTGGAAAAAACTATCAATTTCTGTAACTTCTTGCTGTATGACGGATTTGCCTCGATTTTGTGGGAAAATCCGTCTAATGGCTATGTTTTAAAAAAAACTGTTTATCTTAGTTCTGAAAATAGCTAAGTGCAATATGATGACTATATTATATAAAGTTTAAGATTCTTTTTTATGCGCGATATCCTAACATGCGAAATAAAGTCAAAATATCTTCGAATTTTGACAAGCAAATTTAAATTTAAAAAAAATATGCCGGAATTACCCACCCTGACCTTATATAAATTTCATTCACATAAAATTCTTAAATAGGCGTTAGGGTGTGTGGGCTCTTATTATTTGTGTGTAAGAGTGTGCGAATCATACATTTAATTAAATAAAATTAAATTTATTGATTTGCTGATACAAGTGTAACATAATAAGTTCATGTCCAGTTTATCATCAATAAATCCGGACATTAACATTAACCAACTGAACCTTGCCAATGTGGCAAACTAATTACTTTGGTGTATATATATATAAATATATATATATATATATATATATATATATATATATATATATATATATATATATATATATATGCCGAAGTAATATAAAATTTAGTTGATAACTGTGTGCTTCTTAATACTTACAATTAAAATATATTCAACAATGATCAACTGAAGTACAATTACAATTAGACACATTTTATAAAATTACAATACAAATAAATAATTTGCAATTAAAATAAAACGTTTATAAATGAATTGCCTGACTTTTCAAATTAGGTATGGTGTACCTACACATATTAATCCGCAGTTTAGGTACTAATAGCACAGTAATATTATGTATCCATATGAATTAGTTAAGTTTATCTAAAGCACTTGAAAACACAAGCGATTAAGCGGCGAGTGGACAGTTCGGGCTGCCATAGCGTCCTGTCATTACAGGTATATCTTCAATAACTGATTGTAGATCTTCACTGGTGGGAAGTGTCTTCGCCAAGAGTACACCTCTGCCTTCCGACGAACAGTTGATGCCCATCACGTATCCCTCAAACAATTCCACAAATATATACTTGGAAACGCGATTACAATCCCGAATCTGTTCTTTGACCTCCTCTTCGCCAAAATAAAACACATCTCGCAATTTAGCTACGCTGTTATTGTACGTGGACTTGAGCACGCTTGCTCCAAGCGGGACATTGGCGGCTGCACATCCGATTTCCGATGTGCTCGCTCGATTGAATTTGATCACTTCACATTTGTCCTTCTGCCTCCTTAGCGGCGGCCAGTAGTAAACGGCAAACCAGTCGCCAACTAACAGGTTTAAGTCGAATTCATCGCCAGTTTTGTAATAATCGATGCACCTTTCCTCGTCCGTAGTCATTGCGGCGCAGGTCATGTCGCTCGCAACGATGATAAATGTCACAAAAAACCAGTAAAACCAGCGGGACATCTTTGCTGGATATTTCTCGGAACGTACCGAATCCGACAAAGGTGCACGAATGTAAACATTTAGTTGAATATGCGATATCTGAGAGTTGGGACGTTTTAGATTACAGTGCATGTGGCGGAAAGCGCGGCGCGGGTCATGACACACTTATCTATCTGTACGATTATATAGGTTCATTAACTGTTAGGTAGGTATTAAAAGCAAAAGAAAGAATTTCTTAAATATTTAACCCACGAATGACGACCTCCGTGGCGCAGCATCTACGCTGTCCTGTGTGTGGATATCCTGGGTTCCATTCCCGCTTTAGTCTGGTCTGGTGGTAGGCTTCGGCCGCGCCTCGTCACCGCCCAACTGGAAAGGACATAGCGCCGCCAAGCGAATTCGCATTCCGGTTTGATGCCGAGTAGAAATCGATTAGGAGAATGAGTCCAGGCGGCAACGCATTCAAAGTTTGCCCGCGATGAAAATAAAACAAAGTGCAGGCTTCCTCAATATAAGAATGAAAACGACGAAATTAAATTAGACCAGTATATTGAAAATTGTCAAATAAAGAAGTTATCATGGCTAAAACATGAACTTTCATTTTCCATTTGTCTTCGAGAGCCAAATGTCTTCCAAACGTACATGTAGTCAACTTCAGGTATTTAATCCCTCAAGATAATGATCAGGTAAACTGATCTACTGCAATAGGTTATTGTTAGGAGTAAGCACTGTTTAAACAAAGGTATATTGTAGGTTGATTGTCTTCGTAATAAACGGCTTTACCTTTAGTTTCCAGGAATGTAACGCGAGGAAAGAATCTCGATCCGTCGTGGAGAATGCGAGGACGCAAGCGTGAGCTCCGCGATAGTAAGCCTTTGTGATGGCATCGAATTCCTCTTGCCCAGCCGTGTCCCATAACATAAGCCTCACTTCCTCGCCGTCGATCCTGAAACCATGACATCATATTTTAAAACACCCATCTCCCAAAAACGGTATGTAATGGGACGAATAATTAAGCTCAAAAAAATTATTCTAAGTAGAGATACTTAGAGTCATACCATAAATTTTTTACCACGACTTTTAACTAAGTACAATACTACTACTATTTCTAAATACTATAGAATGCCGAATAACTCGTGGAAGCAAACTCAAATTCAAATAATCTTTATTCAAATAGTCCTTTAAAAGGCACTTTAGACGCGTCAATAATTTACATAGCAGTGATTTAATGGTGATAACTATATTCGTAAACTTAAAACTGAAGCTATGAGGGTTCCAAATGCGCCCCGGTCTAAGAAGAAGCCCACAACAAACTTAGCCAGGTATATTTTCTTTTTGGTATCACCATCTCACATGCCACGTTTCAGTCTATGGTTTGTTACGGGTTTGGGATATTTTTTATAACACAGGCTGTCTGCTTGTGACGTCTACCCTCGCTGGTAAATAGACGTCACCTTTCATTGGAAAAGGATAAACTGGCAGTTCTGTATCTGTTCTGTAATAATTGAATGTTTTAACGCCGCATCAATAATGTGGGGAAGCAAATACACGAACAAAAGAGGACAACACTTGATGGATATGCACACTTGCTGACCTGGACTTGACTGTCGCTAATACTGGGGAAGCGCCAAATTTTGAGAGAGGCGACCGGGCATCCAGACCAGATATAACTATGGTGAACTCAAACCATGCTGGTAGGATTACAGAATGGAGAATCTTGGATGAGGATTCCATGAGCGGCCATAAATATATCGCTTTCAACATAAGTGAACCGTTTAAAGAGTAGTACCATTTAGTAGGCTGCACAAAATTAGTAACTCATTCAAAGGAAATTATATTTTATTTTATAATAAATTATCTATTGATATCTTGGAGATGTCTATCAATAAGTTCAAAGTTTTTATTAAAAATCATATTACGATATTAAGGATTATATAAACGATAAAAAAGCTAGGGTGTGAATTGCTCTATCTCCATAGGTACTATAATTTATTATTAATTATGTGAGATGGTGATAAGGAGAAAAAAATCGGCTAAGTTTGTTGTGGGCTTCTTCTTAGACCGGGGCGCGTTTGGAACCCTCACAGCTTTAGTTTTAAGTTAACGAATATAGTTATCACCATGAAATAACTACTATGTAAATTATTGACGCGTCAAAAGTGCCTTTTTAAGGACTATTTGAATAAAGATTATTTTGAATTTGAATTTGAAATTTTGAAAAGACACCAAAGTTCGAACCACCACTAATTGGTTGGAATCTCAACAAGATTGACAAAGAAAGTTTTGAATAATTTAATGTAACAACGTCACAAAATATGTTATATTATTGAAATTATCTAACTGCAATAGCTGTAATGAATAAGAGGAAAAAGTAAAAGATCAGATTAAATAATTAAACTGCGGACCGACTGTAAACAAATAAATTGCGGCTGATTGTTTCATAGGTAATTATGAATATCCGCTGACTGGATTAAATTTTGCAGTAATTTCGGTTCTATGCTTAGCATGATTGGCGATTTAAAGTACAGTACGCATTGCATATAAACGCTCCATAAAAAGCACAGGGCCGGCACAATCACCACCAAACCATTTGCGTAACTAGCCCGCTTTTATTGGATAACTACAGCTTACAGCTTACTCACTCAATCTGACGTTCCAGGAAATCCACACCGATGGTTTTCTTGTAGTCTCTGGTGAAGGTGCCCCGACAGTACCTCTGTATCATGCTGGATTTCCCAACACCTCCGTCACCCACGATCACCACCTTGAGCGCCACCTCCAGCTCCTCCTCGCGCATCCTCGCCTCATCCGTGCACCCGCGCACATTAGTGATGACGATTTAGACTCTGGAATTCAAAAGAGATTCAAAATTATACATGCAATCAAATAACTTAAATTTTAGCTAATGTTTTATTCTATTTCTGGGAAAGAAGACAGTGGCGTAGTCATTGTACACCACGAAGAAAAGGACGTTTTCTGAGAAATAAAATAAATCTCACCGAAAGATAAAATGTTGCTATTTAGCATGCCACTATAGATTCTACAGGCGATCTCTGTAGCGTAGTCTTAAGCAGGAAGGGTGGAATAATGCCGATCTCCCTAGCCTTTTTTTTAATTAACATCGCGGCCGAACGATGACTAATGTAAAGTTGTCCATAGTATATAACATAAAGTATCCATAACATAAGTCCATAGTATATAACATAAAGTGTCCATGCACACCTGCAGCACCAGATTAGCCACTGATGCGTTGCTGACTGATCCCATAATCCTAATCGGTTTCATCATTACGTTCCTGCGTAGGTATGTAATATAAAAAATAATTGCACTCAAAGTGGATTGTAATCAACGTAGCAACGCAAAAAGGTAGATGACGTAAAAGTAATCCCACTTCTGAACAGGTAGTCGCGACCGTATAACTGAGTAAATACGAGCTTAGCACATTTCCTAAGGCAATAAATTTATTTTAAGACTGGGAGCTGTTGTTTGCTTGTAGGCGACCACAACGGAACCAGTTTTTCAAGCACCTGTTTCAAACATTAAACTGATCTTAATGTCCTGATTTAGATTAAGCTACGTGTTTTGGCAATAAATTATACCTAAAACATTTTTGCGTGTCTATTAAGATAAGACGGTTAAAAAAATTCCTTTACTCTTCCTGCACGTTACCCCATCGCCTGTGGTAATTATCACCAACAACCTAACCTAACCATTGTTGAAAATAGTTACCCAAACCCCCCATTGGTTTAATGAAAACATACATCAAAATATCTTTTAGAGCAAATTTCTATTAATAAAGTTCCGTTCATAATAATTTGTGAGTAGCAAATCGACGAAAAAAACTTTCTTTCTTCATATCATATTTAAGGTACTTTTGATGCGTACCTTAATATACAAATTATTCATTGTAGTAAGGTGAACTCAGATTTTTTTTATTCACTACAAGTTAGCCCTTGACGGCAATCTCACCTGATGGTAAGTGATGATGCAGTCTAAGATGGTAGCGGGCTAACCTGTGAGGGGTATGGTAAACCCATACTCCTATCGGTTTCTACGCGACATCGTGCCGGAACGCTAAATCGCTTGGCGACACGTCTTTATCGGTAGGGTGGTAACTAGTCACGGCCGAAGCCTCCCACCAGACCAGACTCGAGCCGGGAATCGAACCCAGGACCTCCAACTTTATAATCTGACAGCGCGCGCGCTGCGCCACAGAGGTCGTCAATAAAATTCCAAATTATAAACTAACTAGTATAGAAGACATCTGTAAGAGTAGGTATGTCAAATGTAAATGACCAAGCGTCTTAATTCAAGCGAAATTCGTGAAAAAAAAAACCGGTTATTTTCCATGTGTTAGCAACTTTTTTACAAAGAATTCTCCTTAGTATTAACTCTCGATCTACTTTTCCCACTCTTATTTCGATTTCGCATTCGCATTCAGTGATGCGGTCTCGAGACACGTTTTAAATAAATGTATCTGTGTTGGAATTAATATTGATGGCAGGTTGTATAGATCGTTTTATTATGAATAGCAAGCAGCTACAGTAACAGGTGGTAAATGACTAGCAGATTTGAGAATTATGTACCTACTGCCGAATTTCATCGTCACAAACCTTTGATAATAGAAGCTAAAATATTGATGTGAATATGTTTTGATGATTTTAACGTAGTGCTTGTCATCCTTAGAAATTTATGACGTAATATTAACATACTATTGTCTATTTGGGTTTATCGCGAACGTGGTGTTTGTATTATCATTGTATTTTAAAACTCAACGTAGTGTTTACATCGTCTCTGATAAACTTACTTATTAAAATAATGGCACCTACAGATATAGGTTTTAATAGTTCGAAACTTAAGAAAATTGAATGACTTGACTTAGTTCACAAACAAAAATGAACAATAATTAATTGAAGTTTCTAAAAAAGGCAAGAACTCCACGAGAATACAGATCAATTAATTTAATTGGTATCTAATTAGTTAATTTCACGTAGGTATTATGAAAAAGACCTAGGTTACATAGACATTGGCAATCGGCAAAAACATCGCAAATGAATCCAATCATTATAATTTTACTTTCGTTTTCCGATGGCGCAGTTTCTCTCGCAGAATCCGCTGTGTCATGCGACGTGATGAGCCGTAGTTATGTCAAGATTTAAGGTGCACTTAAGCTTTAAGACTGCTATCATAAAAAGAGCTTAAAAAGTGTGAAGTAACTTTTTGTCGATGGTCTTTATAGTTTATATAGTCGGTAGCACCTCATTTACTATCCTGACTGCACGAATCAACCTATAAATGACCGGTTGAAGGCCACGGCGGTGGCTATATGCATAGTTGTCAATAGACTGGTAAAAAAGAAAAGCCGCTTAGCGATTCAGCGTTTCAGTACGCAATCGATAAATCTATAAGGGGTGTGGATTTTAAATATAACATATTCCTAAACCCTTCGTGTCTTAGACGACTCACCAGGTAAAATTCCATTGAAGATAAATTTGTAGAAAAATGATTAAGTATTTGAAAAACATTCACATAAAAATAGGTACGGTTCTAGAGCAAGTATACGGAGACCGCTTGCCCAAACAAGCGTATTTTCAACATGAACTATAAGAATGACCACTGACGACGCTTTTCTGAAATGCTGAGACACCATAAGTGCAAATTTGTCGAGAGATGCCAGTGATAACAGACTTTAAAGATATGATCTTTAGGACGAGGTTAAGACGAAGGTTCCAAGAATAATAATTAGTTCCTAATGTTTCCTACTAGATGGCGCTAGCCGTCGCTAAAGGCATTTAACATTTTCAGCATCGATGGTAAAAATACCGTTTCTTATCTGGCAAAGAACTCAGGCCGCGATATAGTATTATAATAATTAAAAAATTATTTATAACTTTTATAATAATTTAACCGAAGCTATGCTAAACTACAGTACATTTTTTTCAAATAATTAGTGAATACGAAGGTAGTCTATTGGTGTTTCTAATGCACAATTCACAATAAATACAGAATAAATAATAGTACCTACAAGTTATAAGTACTATTTGACTAAGATTGTTCTACTATATTTCTAAGTCTATTGATACGTCCATACGAAAGAACTCAAAGTGAGGTTGAACATATATAGAGGCTCTGATATTTGAACTTCTTTGTTAGAAAGGCAGTTTATATTACGCACATGTTTTATGATAAGTTTTATTTAATTTACACATGAGAAAAAGATAGCTTAGTGATGAAAGATGCCTCTGCAACGAACCTAAACTAGAAGAAATATTACCGCAGAAACATAGAGTTCGAGATTTGTGTTTATGACTTTATGTACTCACAAAAATTAAAAAACAAGATAAAGAGTATCTAAACATGCAAGTCAAAATGTTGGCAAACCTAAATACTTTAAAATTAAATATTAAAATGGCGACTTTGGTATTTAGTTACTTTCCTACACCGTTTTACACACAAGTCAGTCAAACAAGTTTAAATAAATGCTTCTTTTCAGGAAGTCAGTTTTGCTCCACGGTTTTGCATTTTTTTTTTCTGAGAACTGGCATAACAGTAAATACAAAATAAAGGCATGTACGCGTAGTAGCTACCTACTTAGTAAATACTAATACCTAATAATTTTCATGGAAATCGTACCTTACCGTGTCGTATCTTCGTCTCTTGTATTTACGATTTTTTTGCTATACCTATTTATAAATAATGTATAAGTTCAGCTACCTATATTAAAGAAACTAATTTTATTTTAATAAGTAGAGTATATAAGTTATGTTAATAACTTATATACTCTACTGATACTAGATATAACGACCGAATATCTATCTAAACAAAAAAAATTGCATTTTTTTTCGGACTGGCTATTAGCTGTGCTAACCCTATTTGTTGCCTCAGTGTAACCGGGCTGTTTGGCTCTTCTGCCAGAAGAAATTTTGAGCCCTAGGGCTCGAAGAAACTAAGGGAACGACTGCCTAAGGACGCTTCCTTTGAGGCCGAACCTCGGCTTAGGCGACGTTTGGGATAACGGGGGGGTCGGACGGTGAGTGGCACGTACGTGTGGTAGGTGGTACGAGTATGTTGTCAGTAGTTATCTGATCGTCAGGGTCATGAAGGATATGTTTAGGTCTCCTCTTTCGGAGAGGAGCGCTTAGGTCGGGGGAGTAAAAAGATGCCGCAACTACGAGAGGGTTGTAGTGTCGGATTGAAAATTGCAGTGTGTATACATACAAATGTATGGCTGTTTTTGACTTGATAACGATCTCTTTTAATGAAACCAAATTGAGTTAAGAAACACTTTCGTTATTGAATTACTTGAAATGGCGATTAATACTTGAAGTGGAGACGGATATAAATTAATAGAATACAATATTAGAGATTAGTGAAACGAAAGTGTTTTATAGATCCATGACTTATATAGCTATATATTTTTTGTGGTTTTATCCTTATTTGAGGGGAAAAAAAGAGTTATGTTTCGATTTATATATAGTGGTGCCATCTGCCGTTAATTCTTGACTGGTACAGTTATAAATTCTTAGAATTATGTAGCTGCGAAGCCGACAAATGTCTAAAACTCACTACAGCATGATAAATAAGCAGTGTAGGGTCCTCGGGTTCGTACGTGCAAAAATGTTACGTGTGTCAACGTAACCTGGAATTTAATACCAACGGAATGATTCTCTCTAAAGCTGCCTTTCCACTACAGACGTGCTACGATGCTCAAATAGATGTTTGCCAAATCCACCAATATTAGATTGAATTCAAGTCGTCGTGATCAACCCTTTACCGGCTCACTATAGAGCACGGGTCTCCTCTCAATATGAGAAGGGTTTGGCCATAGTCCACCACGCTGGCCATGTGCGGATTGGCAGACTTCACACGCCTTTGAGAACATTATGGAGAACTCTCAGGCGTGCAGGATGTTTGCCTTCACCGTTGATGCAAGTGATATTTAAGTTTTTTTTTAAACGCACATAACTCCGATAAGTTATAGTGCGTACCCGGATTCAAACCACTGACCTCTGATTAGGAGGCTGACGCCCTAACCACTAGGCTATCACCGCTTCAAGTAAAGATAAGTAAACGAATCTCATCATACAGCGTCTGGTGGGAGGCTCCGGCCGTGACTAGATACCACCCTACCGACAAAAACGTGACGCCAAGCGATTCGGCACGATTCCGGCACGTAGTCGTGTAGAATCCAATTAGGAGCGCTGGTTTACCATACTCCTAACAGGTTAGCCCGCTACCATCCTAGACAGCATCACCACTTACCACCAAGTGAGATAGCCGTCAAGGGCTAACTTGTAGTGTATATAAAATAAATATAAGCAGCGTACAACGAATGTTTACAAATACATCAAACGCCCTTTTCTCAAATAACAGGTTGGATGTCCAACGCAATAGGTACGCCCGCTAGCGCTTGCTGGAACGGGGTGAACAAGGAAAACCACCTGAGCCACTTGCGCAAAATTTATGAGACGTTAAATTCAATCAAGCGAAGTTGCCCATTTGAAATTATAATTTTGCACAAAGTAGGCGCACGGTGTTGTGTTAGGCCGCTGGTACATTTACATATTTGAATCATTTATCTGTGGCGTCGGTTTTACTGTGTTAACATTACCTATATTTCATTAAAGAATAAGAATTTCATTAAAGATATAAGACGACTATTATTATGGAAATTTCGATGTCCACTGATCAAATTTTCAGTCGATGCGGCATCGCTAAAGTTACCTCAACATACTTCAAGTTTCCGACGTAGGTATTAAAAGCTTTCTCACAGATAACAAACACTGAGCACAGTGTTTGGAATATCATTATAAAGCTATAGGTCGCTGCACTGGTGCAATCTTTAGTATATTAGCTTGCTTCTTTTCTCTCTTTTCATTGTTTAATTATTAACTTTGTAGGCATCCTACCTACAAAGTTAATAATTAATCAAAGCATGCAAATACAGGGGTCTAGGCTCTGAATATGATTTTGTCCCATTCGGTGTCGAGACCCTTGGTCCGTGGGGTCCTAGCGCTATAGGGCTTTTTAGGGAAATAGCAAAAAGGTTAGTCGACATCACAGGAGACCGAAGAGCTGCCAGCTACCTCGGACAACGAATTAGTCTTGCAATCCAAAGGGGAAACGCTGCCAGTATCTTCGGAACCTTGCCTAAAGGGACTCCATTTAATAATATATTTTAGTTATAGTTTTAGTTTTAGATTCAATTAAAGGTTTATTTTAAGTGTTTAAAGTTACATTGTTGTAGTTGTTAATTATAATTGAATGAATTCTGTTATAAATTACTAAAAAAAAAAAATTAAACAATGAAATAAACTCTTGATAACTTTGTCACACTACGAATACGTATTCTGAAGGGAAATCCGCTGGTGACTGTAGTACAGAAACCTAAAAGCATCAAAAACCAACTTATACCTATTGTTGTTTGTTATTTAACATATCCTTTTAAATTAATAAGTCATTACAATTATTAATTAGTCCGAGTGTTCCTACTATACCTAAAATTACGTTACAATATTATCATTTTTTTTTTCCATTAGGTATTTACTTGGCCGCAATATATCTTATAAGGTGCCAGTTGAATTTATTCGTTTATAGGTACTATAGCGAAAGGTAATTACTAATACTGTTACTTAAAAACGGTCTGTAGGTAGTTCGGTACATAACCGAATATGGTGTCTAATATTTATCGCTAAAGGCGAAATAAACTTTTGAATGTTCTTAGAAGTTTCCCACGCATTTTTTCTTAGACAACTACATATTTGGAAAGTAGTTACAGATGTTTTATAGGTTTACCAAGCTTTACCTACGTGAATGGCGATCTGTGTGAAAGTGAACGATCAGATTTTCAGATCATATAATAATATTATGAGTCAAAACCATTAAGGATCGTTATAAGAAGCAGGGATGAGTTTCGGTTGGTTATTATCTTTCTTAACCCACAATGTAGTGTAGAAACCAATTAGGAGTAAACAAGTAATAACCTCGTGAGAGCTGACACTGAGGAAAAACGCAAATATCTCAATCTGGCTCACAAGGTTTTTGACATGTGGCAAGTGGAGTCCGCGGAAAGCATCCCAATCATCTTATCTGCGAATGGGTTGGTCCCAGTCAGCTTCGCTCACCATCTGAGACGACTGGAGTTCCGTGGCAGTTCACTCGCATCCAGGATGCAAAAGTTGTGTTGCTAGACGCGGCTAGGATCGCCTATTTCCCAACCTGTCGCCCTGACCCCCGCCCGTTTGGTCTCCCCTGCCGGGGTCCGCCCGCTACAAATATGCATTTATGTAATGTATATGTAGATATATCTTGTTTTACGTGAGTTTATTATATTTCTTTTGGCTTTTATATGAATTTATTTTGCACATGTGCTTGAGAGTAAGAGTATAATAATAATTATTATTATTATTCAAAAACTACTAGGATAGAACTATCATGATAAAAACAATACACTACAATAAACCAGATATAATAATTTTTGATATAATTGACATCGCAGAATGTAATACATACAACCTACTTTGTACCCACACCGAAAAGACCGATTTGACTTTGCCACATAAATAAAAGGCAATGAGCAGTAGTCAGAGTTAATATTTCACCAATAGTCATTTCCACCACAGGTGTCGTACCAAAATTGCTGCAAACCAACCTTGATCAGTAATAAATGAGGTCGTTGCTACATACAAGCAAAGACAAAGTTTACAGACTATGTTCACAGCCGTAATACAAGAAGCATTGTGCCCATGCTACGTTTCAATACATCCGATGTATCGACGCTCAATCGCGAATTGCACAATGGTAGCAGAAGACTCAAATATCACTGTTTGCTTACACGGAAGTCTCCGATACCGCGGTACACGACAGCGCAGTTGAACAATGAAATCCGGCCTCGATGTAATTTCCACGCTAATCTTCTTTTGTTCTTACCACGATACAAATTTCGATCGCTATCTCAGCAACACAGAAGGTTTTGTCTGGTACATTTACGAATGGAACGTCGTTGGGAGTTTCGTAGAAATATTTTAAGATGAACAATTAAATTGGTGCAAATTAATTTCGCTTATTGAATATATTTAATTCGCTTTCCCAACGAGTAGAATGTTGTTAAGAACGTGAAAGTCGGTGTTTATTATTTAATAACGTCGAAACTTTAAAATATAATTTATAATAGAGGAATAATAGCGAGAATATTTTGATTTGTAAAATATACTTACCAAAAGAAGCAGAATATGTATAGGATGGAAGCAGGCGTTATCTTAAGGATGTAATAATATGCAAAGAACATCAAGCTTTATTCTCGATTATTTAATTCGTTCACTTTACACAACGTCCAAATTCTTGGATAACTAATATACCTTGTAGGTCGCTAAACAATTGTGAAGTCAAAATTTACAGCATAACTTTCGTAGCGACTGGTGGAGAGTGCATTAACTGCGTGGTTTATACTGTAGTGTATAAAGATAGTAGAAATTATGGATATTAGAGCAGTATATTATAGAAAATATTAAATTAATTAATAAATTTAAGTGGCATGTCAGATGGCATTAACAAAGAAAATGCCCGGCTAAGTTCGTTGTAGACTTTTTTAAAACCCAGCGCGTTTGGAAACCTCATACCTAGGTGATTTTAAGTTTAAGTCAGTACTTTACGATTGTAGTTATCACCATCAACTCATTACTATGATTGTTATTTTTTTTTATTATGGGGTACTCACTCACATTCCGGCTTAAGTCGTGGATAGTGTTGTGAATTGTATATTTAATGATAGTTATTAATGTTTATCTTAATCTGTACTGATAAGTAATTTACAATAAATTGTTTACTGTCCCAAATAAAAATAAAAATACTCACGACGTTTTATTTCATCGTTAAAGCAATTTATACGTGTTTAATGTAAAAATTGGCTTAAATGAAAACCCCTAAAAGTCAGAGGTGTGGAGAGCGAACCCAGGTCCTCTTAAAAAGGGATGCCAGAGTCTTACAAGGCAATAACCGCTTTAAAAGAGGTGTTTGCTTTTTGCAGTAATTAATTAAGGGTAATAAAGGTTTACTATAATTGATTTTACTTATAAAACGAACTACATCAACAAATAACAAGAAAATCACGAAAAAGTAAAGTTACATCGGAGAGATTAATAGTTGATTTACTTACCTATTTGCATGAGTTTAGATAAAGATGTAAACATAACTGATCACTACAGAGGAATGATTACTCCATTAATAGAGACTGTAAAAATAACGTACACTCATGTATTACATTTTTACTGTAAAAGTAAGACTATATATGCCTATAATATAAATATTATGTAAATATAATTGATTACTACTGAGGTATAACTCCATTAATTGAGACTGTAAAAACAAATTCAAATTCGTTTATTGCATGAAAGTGGTACATTCATATAAAGATCTTAAAATTAAAGGGTAGCCTTACACATTCTGCCTAAAAGGCGTGCAACAAAAATCTTACAACGAAAAAACAATAATGTCAATTTTAAATTATAATAAGAGTTATGTAACCTATTAATAAAATGAAACTAAATAGTGTTGGCAACACCGGTGTTTGGTCCACAACGAGCGCCGCAGCGCAAACTTGGTGGATGTCTGTGGCCGGGACATTACCGGAAGATAAGAAATGGCGGCTCGGCCTCGGTGCGGCGATCGCCCCGCGCACGACGCGGGGACTTCTCGGCTGGACTTCGAGAGTGACGGAACTTTGATTTGAGCTTGTAAACTTATTTGAGTGACCAATATATGTATAAATTGTAATGAGCATTGCTCTGGGTTTCATTTACTTAACAATAGTAATAAAGATTTAAATAATTATTTAGGCTAAAATGAATTGTATACTGATTCGGCATGTCAGAAACAAAATCGCAATCAACACCTGGACAATACCGTTATTCTGTAGAAACTCATTACCTACTTACCGAAAACTTAATCTTTTTTTCAGTACATTTTTACTATAAAAGTAATAATATGTATATTGTTACCTATAACGTATCATGGGCAGACTCTAATTCTAATGACTTTCATAGAAGAAGCGATAAAGCAGCATCAAAGTCATCAATCAAGCCCAAGGTGCGATGCTTTCACATACATAAATCATTCGTATAACCTAAAGCAAAACCTTACTCTTGGACATCTAATCATACTCGTCACTGATATATTTATATCATAGGTGAGCAGTAAATAGCTAGGTAAATGACCCACGCATTCATGCTCGCATTAACTTCCTTTTCCGTTAAATATTTGTGATTACTAAACTATACTAAACTTATAGTTAGTAAGTAACTAACTAACAGGAGAACGTTTTTGTACACCAGTTCTTACCGGCTAAGTCGAAATATTTTTCGCTCGTTGAATTTATATTTAATAAACTTAAGAATTTTATGAATTAATTCAAGGCTCGAAACTTTTTCGCTCGTCGAATTTATATTTAATAAACTTGAGAATTGAATGAATCAACATGTATTCTAGATATCTTGTATTGTCTTGAATATATCAAATTTATTTTTTATAAAAATAACCCAATCTTACCCACCTATGCTCTTACATTAATTCTGTTTACGCTCCTTCCCCTGTTTTGCGTTAAAATTGAAGTTGGATTTTCATAAACCCTTAGTAAGTTATTACGACGGAATTACAAACCTACCCTCACTGTTTTATTTTATTAGTGTATTACTTAAAGGAAATATATTACTATATCTATCTTTTTTTATCTTATAAGTTTCATTAAAAAAAAAAGAATGAACACGGCACATATTAATTTTATCCCCTTGTACCCATAGTTACTTGGATCGTAGCCATAGATCCTGGTGGTCGCGTCATGTATTTGGGTCGACGTATGAACTGAAAAAAAAGTTACTATCGTAGAATGTACCCGTGTTCATTCTATTTTATAATATGTTTATAATCACGAAAATTTAAGTATAAAATCGTCAATTTATTTATCGCGGACCGTTGCTTAGCACTCAGGCCGGGATTGCCGGAAAGATTGCATTTTAATTTTATAAATTTACAACTATAGTGTTGCATGGGGAAGGACATAATTACCGCGTTATGTGCGCGGGTGGTCAATCACCTTCTAACGGCGCGCCCGCTCAATTCAGGCTAGTGTTACCACTATCAAATAAATACTAATTTTGGTACTAACTTTATCTGGATTAAATTGTTTATTATAATTGATATAATAAAACGACTTTTATTATATATTTAGTATTACTTTGATAATATATAGATATTATAGTTTTCAGTATCTTTAGTATAACATTTCCACATTCCTGCAATAGTGGAGTCGCTTTCGAGTACCGAAATACTATAATGGCAAAGTAAAATGGGGCTTATGTAATCAGATTACGGTCGCAATTCCGTACAACCTAATTTTATTTCTCAAAGGTACTAGCTGGGGAAGTGTGGACGAATTTGGATTTTAAAACCAGGTACATTCGTTTCCATTTATTAGGACGTCAATGTATTCCGAAATTTGAACCTTTGTAACTATCTTTGTTATTTGTTTTTTTTTTTTTATTATTGTTTGTTGTTTTTGTCTCTATCTTTGTTAGCAACAAATCTACAGACTACTGTAACAAACGGTGTCAGGCACTCGTCAACTTCGTTAAAAAACTTGTAAAACCTTCGTCCATTATCAAATTATTTGTCTGGTGGGAGGCTGCGGCCGTGGCTAGTTACCACCCTACCGACAAAGACGTGTCGCCAAGCGATTAAGCGTTCCGGCACGATGTCGCGTAGAACCCAATTAGGAGTATGGGTTTTCCATACCCCTAACAGGTTAGCCCGCTACCATCTTAGACTGCATCATCACTTACCATCAGGTGAGATTGCCGTCAAGGGCTAACTTGTAGTGGACAAAAAAAAAAAAAAGTCGTAATGCCATTTGCGTTCGCGACCACTTTCCGTCCTAATCAAAAATCACAGTTTCCCTAACATCAACATCCGAGTGCTAGACTCTCGGCATTGTCTCGACAATCTTATTACATGCTCTTACAATGCTCATCGCTCGAACAGACGGCTAACTGTTGGGGAAACGGTTCGAGTAAATGGAGTGCCAACAATTACCCGGAATGGGCAATACGTTGAATTGAGTGATGTAACTTTTGAATTTCGTATAATTCGTTTTCTTTTACTCTGAAAGAACTGGCAACTTATTTACGGAATAATACCTCCTTACAATAATCCTCAATACCGATTTGATGACGTCGAGGTACTTCGAGCATAGGGCTCTCTTCTCTATGAGGCTTTTTTTTATACACTACAAGTTAGCCCTTGACGGTATCTCTCACCTGATGGTAAGTGATGATGCGGTCTACGATGATAGCGGGCTAACCTGTTAGAAGTATGGTAAACCCATACTCCTAATTGGTTTCTACACGACATCGTGCCGGAACGCTAAATTGCTTGGCGACACGTCTTTGTCGGTAGGGTGGTAACTAGCCAGGAATCGAAGACCAGACACGAGCCAGGAATCGAACCCAGGGTATCCAACTGTATAACGCCCCTGCGCCACGGAGGTCGTCAAAATAATAATGAAAAGCTCAGTTAAATATAATCTTCCAGAGCCTTCTATTCAAATTGACTTTTATGCGTACCTAATTTTTTTTTTTTTAATTTTTTACATTGTGAGATAACAACACATTCTAGCTAGGCTAGCTTAAATATTTTGAAGTATCAATGTGTCATGGCGATAAAAAATAATGGCCGGCTAAGTTTCTCGTGGGCTTCTTCTAAACCTTGGGCGCGATACAGCCCACATAGCTTTAGTTTTAATTTTACGAATTATATATCAGGGAATTAAGTAATGAACAAATGTAGATTCGTGTACTAGGGTTGCATAAATGAAACACTTTTGATTTCATAATTAAAATAATAGGTAAAAATAGTTACGTTTAAAAAATTATGCAATAAATAGTTGTTTTTTTGTATGTTTTATTATTAGTGCTATGCATTGATTTTTATTTTTTTAATTTTTTGTGAAAAACTTGCTTTAAGGAAGACATACAAACCACTCTATTTTAATATCACGATTCAGGCAGTTACATGTAAATATTTCGTGAAATTAGTAAGTATAGTGTCTGTCAGTATGTAAGTATGTACCTATCTAAAAACTTTTCGTGAGAACAATAATGTCATTAGTTGAGCATTACGACACAAAATATATTAACTATATAGACTACACTTCACCAGACTACCCTAGACTTATTATGGGTAGATAGATATTACTATTAAAAATTCAAAGTTATTTTGCCCAACAGCGTCCGAAAGTCGTATTTCAAACGCGTGAACCGATGAATGGACTGCGTCCTTGCGGAATGCGGGGAGGGTGGGGTGAGTGTCCGTTACCGCGCTCTTGTACACCGTCCACTGTCCACTTTGCGTTCAAGACGCAATGTGGCCGCAAAAAAATGTAGGAGCGGGATATTAGCCGTGGGGAAACAGAGCTTTTTTATCTTTTTGAATTGCGGCAGCTGTAGACATCGCAGGTTATAATAAGTTTCTTAACTTAGCCAGATGAGTCCTTTAGGGATGGAAGTCAAACTCATTAAAAGTGAAACAAGCGAGCGAACCAAATAGATGCACAGTATGTTTTAACATGGTAACAATTACCTAACGGCGACATTGTGTTACTGTATAATACGGTAATAGGTACTTTAATGTTTTTTTTTTGTCGATATCAGTTTAATCTTGCCTGTAGTAAAAAGTGACACAAATCTCTTCTAGTAAAGTTTTTACCTGAGAAAGAGCGTAAAAATACTTTAACCCTTAAACAAACGCGAGCCGCTATGCATTTTTTTTTTAAGGTTGCATTGTATTTTAGGTAATTGAGGGTCACTGATTTCATATTTTTAAACAAAATTTAAAAAAGAATAGGGGATGGGGTAGTTTTTCCGGTGGTAAATAATTTACCATTATCCGTTCATGAGTATAAAATTTTTGATGTTGGTGGTAAAATTGTTACCATTGTCCGTTATGGTTTAATTTTCGTTTCTTGACTAGTGACTTCCTCTTGGTTCTACTTATAATATTTATTTTATATTTTGGAAATGAAACATTTTACTTTTTTTAAATAATTTTTTATTAGTATAGCATATTACCTATCTTATAGTATTGCTTATATTAATGATATTATTACAATCAAAGTAAAATTGGCAATTTTTCTATCTTTGCCAGCAAGTATCACGGTAATGGCCGTTTATTATTATTGATGATAATATGAGATACATCTCATGTCTGCTGCAGCTGGGTTTCTTTATTCTACACCGGAGTCGGCGATATGGAACAACCCGAAGCAAGATCGAGCACATAATGCTACTTTGCACATAGTGCAACATATTTTTGTACGCTTTTGTTCTCTTCTAGTACTACAAAACCTACATCTCTTATAGGTATCAATTTCTTCCGGCATGTGTACACCGACATTTAAAAGACGGATTTCGTCGGGTACCCCAAAGTTGCCACCTTTTTTATTTTTAAACACTGTTGGCTTATTTTTTTTTCCTGTGAAATTGTCTATTACTTCGCGCGCCAATTTTATAATAACATGAACTTCTCGAAATATTTATTTAGCTTTTTGCAGTCCCAAAAAAATATACAAAAAGACAACCGATTTTTATATAGATAATCTGATATTTTTCAAAGTGGGATCGGACAAGGGTAAGATATTTACCACATATTTGAAACATCTAAATTATATGAAAAAGTCAATTGCAAATGCTGCTAACACGTGAGATTAGTCAAAATTTGTTATAGTTTTGGAATTTGCGTCGAAAAAGTACTTACCAGATTTTTTCTTGAACAAACTTTTAAAATTTCTGAAAACACCCGCCAAAAACTCGACTTTTTTCACAATAAAACCGTTGAGTCAACTTTGACATTACCTTACAGTGACAAATGACGTAGACAGGTTGTCAAATGAAATAAAATAGATAAACAAATTATTATAGATTATAAATATGTTATATTTATACCTTTAGTGTTACCGTATTAAAAGTTAGAGTGCATTATTAAAAAAAACACGATGTGGTAATATATATACCTTTATTTGAATAAGGGTTAAACCATTCTAGTTGTTACGTAATAAGTTATATTTTTTGTAGTTCGCAAAACTGACAAAAATTCATAATACTAAATATCTAATTTATACACTTTTTGCTTCTTGTTGCTTACACAGCATGGGGTAAAACCCGTTTAAACTAAAAAAAAAGTTAATAAAATACCTTAATTAAGTAGAAACTTGGATAACCATAAAACAGAGCAAATATAATCATTAAAAACTATTGCCGTTTCGTAATATGGGTATATCTACATAAGGTAAATATATAAAATTCCAAATAAGATTGAAGCATTTCAATTGTACCTGGGAATCTATATAAAATATATATTATACATGTTTATTTAGGTATTCAAGTTTTAAAAAAGCAATGAAGATACCCATCCTTCATTATACCTTCACTAAGAAAAGCATTACGATATTAATAATCAAACATTGATAAGACTATATCCAACAAAGTGACAAATTAAAATGACTGTTCATTTTATTTTTGTATAGCCTTTGCTATATATGTAAGTACATTTCGTAAATGCTGAGGACGTCATCTCCCGTGCTTGTACCTACATGGCGCCCAAGTTAGTTGATTGAGATTGTAAACAACCTTAGACTACTCGAGTATACAGACCGTAAGTGAGATTCCAACTTATTTAAGTAAGTTGTTATTAGGTTAGGCTACTGATTCTCCTATTTACATTATAAAAATTTCGTACTTTTTACTATATAAAAGACTTGCTTCTTAAATATCACTTCTATGCTATTTAATTTAAATAAACGAGATAAGAAAAAAAAACGGAATTATTTGTTTCATAAAGTAATTTTTTTGTTTGTAGGTATGCCACACTCCGGGTCAATATACCACAATTGTCACTTAAAATCAAGATACTTGCAAAATTAGATAAGTATGAAATACAAGATAAAAACGCTTTGGTTGGAAATTCCTCTAGCCCCATTGCTAATTATAATTTATTATTTGAGATGCTGATAACAAAAAAAAAACCGGCTAATTTTGTGCCTCTTTTTAGACCAGGGCGCGATTGGAACCCTCTTAGCATTAGTTTTAAGTTGCTGAGTAATAGTAGTTATCGCCTTCACAAATAAAAATAATGGAAAATGTAATTTTAACAATAGGTATAATACCTATAATAGGTTTACATGAATAAAACTATTTTGATTTGATTTATCAAACCCACAATAATCGCGAGACACTACTTCTCTAGGTATACCTAATTAAATATGGCAAAAACCAGTAGCATTCAAACAATAACGGATAAAATCATAAAACAGTTTGCTGATGACGAGACCATAGACACGGCACGGTTAAGTTAATGGATGTGAATAAATTATTGGTGTGCAAACACGGTACAGTATTTGTAATGCCATCAGCTTGGCTCTAGACTGGCCGTTGCTTTATTTGTCATTCATTTAGTAGAGAAAAAATTATATATTTGCACAAATGCGCATTTATATTTTCAATTATCCACTTATATACCTATATGGTTAAGTTTATTACAGTGACATGCAAAATTTGACGTTGTCAAATATAGGTGTCAACCTACGCGAATAGTTATTCTATTATCTATAGGTTATATTATCTATGGGTTCGGTAATAGGAACTGTTAGAAAGAAATGAATGGATTTTTTTCAATACTTTGAACCTATTGTACAGGTTTTTGTTTTTAATTCCGTTATAAATCAGCTCTTGACTGCAATCTTAATATGTACTGAGTGATTGATTGATTAAAATGTGTTTGGCAGTTATGTTTCTCTAGTCGGTCTTTATAATCTCCGTGGCATAGTTCCAAAAGTCTAAATCGCTTAGTAGACCGTCATAGTGGTTAACTACCCGACCAGTGTAGAGAACATTTAGATATTAACGAATTGCCCCTGTTGTGTTTCGAACCAAAGATCTGTCATTGTGCCAGGTCTTGGGTTCGAAACACAACAGGGGCAGGACAATTTTTCGAACAGTCGAATTTGTTTATTTTTTAAATTTTATGTAGATATACTTTGCTCTTTACATCATATTATTTGGGAATATAGTTTAATATCAGATAGTGAAAAATCTAAATTAGAATACGAACGGGAATTCTAAAGTACGAAGCTCATGTTATGCATAATAACATTAGGATACTTAGCATTGGTGACACGGTAGAAGCTTCTAGCTGTAGTGATAACTTTTATAACATACAGACATAGGTAACATTTGTTGTCGAGTGCACAAGTGTTCCCGTGACCCAGCCACCAGGCGACGCGAAGGAGCATCGCTGGGTTTTAGTGGGTATTCTGGTCGCCAGTCTGGCCGCCAGGGAGTCCCACATCCCCCGTCGGAAGCGGCGCAGTCTTGCCTGCATCGCTTCCGGAGTGGATGCGTAAACGCATTTCCCAGCGGGAAAAAAAAGGTAACATTTGTTATTTTATTACACACTTTCAGTCCGTGGGTTATATATTAAATCTGGTAGATTATTATCTACATTTAGGAAAGCTGTGTATGAAAGCTAGGCACGACTTCCTAGAGACAGCATTGAAACGTATTGATTTAACTGGCTCGCAACCTCGTTTCATAGAAAGTTATTGTTGACTCCGAGTTTACTACGATATATTAATTGAAACACTGTCGAGATCGCTGTTACAATCTTATTTTAGTTTCGTTCATTCTAACATTCTATGTATCCAGCATAAATACCTTAATAAGATAATGCCGTATTTTTTTAATTGGGATACTAAATTAGTACCTAGGTTAATTTTAAATATAAAGGCCTTATTAATACTATGAAATAAATTTCATTTCAATTTATTACAAGTAACAACTTACATCCAAAAATTTTTCCATGTTACAAAACGAAAAATAGAAAGTAAAGATAGATTTGATAATTGTCTATGAAAAAAATGGCGGCTATTTAACATATATCCTCTTAATATTTAAACCCTTAATCTTAACATATAAACCCTTTACGAAAATAATATATCATCATCATGATAAACCCATTGCTGGAGACGCCCTTAGGGGGACGTTCCCCAGATCTCGTCGAGCCCAAGTGCTCTTCTCTCAGACTGAGCTTCATGCTCGCCAAAACCTCCGGTGACGCAGTAATAATCAATCACTATGGTTATCTGCAACTGTCAATTCGAAAAATGAAAAAAATTAAATGAAATGAACCGGAGTATCAGCTACTCCTTTACCAAATCAAATCCATCCAGTAGTTTCTGCGTGATGCGCGGCCAAGATACAGACAGTCAGACAGACAAAAAAATATTTAAAAAAAAAAAAAAATTTGGGCTCAGTATCGATAATGAAGCATTAAAAATTTCAAAATATATTTAATGTACAGAATTTGTTCTGTTACAGTTTTAATATATTATAGATACATTTATCTATAATGTTATGAGTGACGTCATTAGTATGCAGGTCCTACATAGTTAGTACATTGTAAGATATGTGATTTTGGTGGGAGATGCGTAGATATCACGCCGGAGCGCGCACTTCACCGTGACGATCATATGGACATCGACCCGCAAATAGGTAAGTAGATGCTATTAATTTGTTTCCATGTATTTTGTTCTTATAATAATTATGACTGAAGCGATGCCAACAAAAGAATGTTATATATGAACGTGAAAGGGCAAAAGAGGAAGGTCAAAGAAGAAATGGATGGATTGTGTAAAAGAGGATAAGCGGGTAAAAGGTGTGGATAGTGAGGTGACGGCTGATAGAAGTGAGTGGAAGAAGACGTGTTGTGCCGACCCCACATAATGTGGGATAAGGGCAAGAAAAAGAAAAGAATAAAATTATGATTGAATATAATATTTAATCTTTTATGTTTTATCATTTTTTTATGTATTTATATGTTCTGGAGATAAGCTACTTGTTTTTGATCCTGGGTCAAGTTAGAGCTAGTAATTTATTAAATGTATTATTCTGAAGAATATTTCTACCTAAATTGATATTTCTACTTAAATAAGAAAAATGTATATTGGAGCCGATACTGAGTTAAAAAAAAGAACATTGTTATATGCGTTTTATATCCAAATTATAACATCAAAACTTTAACCCAGTTTTCCGTGATTCGTTTTTTAATTAACGCCATAGCCGTAGCTCCCTGCCATCCGGGAATTTTATGAGGAAGTAACCACAGGGTAGGCACTCACAGTGGTATTTATTCCACGCTCGCTAACCAGTTTGTAAAAACTAAAAGCGGGAAGAGTAGACAGATGCCCGCGCACCTGCCGCCCGCCGTCCCTAAGGATCGGTAAAGGTCGGGTCTACCTTTATTTTACCCACCTATATTATAAAATCATAGATACACGATGATTAAATGTATTATCTGTAGAAGTTTAATGTAGGTACCTTAACTCAGATTTTTGTGTTCTTAGTTACTAGTGTTATACCAAGCATAGATAAGAAAGTATTTTCAACTGCTGATCGTAAGATCCTGGGTTCGAGCTGAAAATGTGTTAAAAGCCTTTGTCAAGTATTCAGTAGTTACCAGGCGTAATAAGTTATTTAGGCGAGAGTACTTATCAGAAATTCAATTTCTTTCAATACTTATCAAACATAAACTTTAAAATAGGTATTAAAATAGGCTTAGAGTATAAGAAATAAGACGAAATCAGTGTGATTTGGCGAGTCCTAATATAGTGATGAAACTTTCCGGATATCCTCCGGTAACATGGTTCAAAATCATACCTACCATCCATTTTAATATCAATATTTCAAGAGTGTCTGTTTGTTTTTTAACTGTTTTGAGGTAAACCACTGCACCGAGCTTAATAAAATAGCTTGCTGCTTACAAAACTAACTTAAAAGTTTCCGCTGAATTCAAAAAAATCCTTGTTACATTTGCATGCGCTTTACACTTCGATACAGGATTTA
Source organism: Lasiommata megera (assembly GCA_928268935.1). Classification (NCBI taxonomy): domain Eukaryota; kingdom Metazoa; phylum Arthropoda; class Insecta; order Lepidoptera; family Nymphalidae; genus Lasiommata; species Lasiommata megera. The sequence goes on from OV743326.1 coordinate 12,050,687, forward strand.
AAAGTACCCAGATTTTAATATAACTAAATAAACCCGAACGAAACAGGTACTTAGCAAAAAATATATTTCAGAATATAGGTATTAGTTTTGAATTGAACCACTAGATTCTCATTTGAATTAATTGTTTACTATTGACCAGTAAGTAGGTAGGTACAATAGGTTTGTAGGTACCTACCAACCTTCTCGCATTGCATTTTCGCCGCACGCGACTCAATTTTTTTCTCTTGATTGCCTTTTTAGAAAAAGTAAAAGTTACTTTCACTATTTGTAACATGTTTTAAATATCGTTTACAAACACATAGAAGTCATTGATCGTTTACCTGTGTTGGCAACACCGGTGTTTGGTCCACAACGAGCGACGCAGCGCAAACTTGGTGGATGTCTGTGGCCGGGACATTACCGGAAGATAAGAAATGGCGGCTCGGCCTCGGTGCGGCGATCGCCTCGCGCACGACGCGGGGACTTCTCGGCTGGACTTCGAGAGTGACGGAACTTTGATTTGAGCTTGTAAACTTGTTTGAGTGACCAATATATGTATAAATTGTAATGAGCATTGCGCTGGGTTTCATTTACTTAACATCAGAAGTGGTATGAACTTACGCTATGGGTTAAAACGGTCGAAACACAAACACGCTCGTTCCACGTCAAGTTGTTCAGACGCCAGGACGCCATCACCGCCAAGGGGACCTAATAAGGTATCTCTTAAGATACAGAGATTGTAAGTACATTGAACAATATTACCTATATCTAATTTTGCCCCTATACCTAGACCTATTATATGCACTTAGGAAGACTACATAAATTGGTGACGTAACATTATTCAATTTTGGTTTAGATAAATGTGTTGCATGGTCAGTTGAATCAATTCGTTGCCAAGCACTGAATAAGTTGAAGGGTTCGGTTAAAATCTGGTACGATGTATTATTACGTATAACGAAGTTGTCGGTCAGTTTTGAAATTCAAAGGAATATTTTCGAGCTTCTAAAATAAATTATTATTGATAGAAAGCGATATTGAATATTACGTACCTACGACGTTCGAAAAGTGTGAAATAGATTGTGTTAAAAAGAAAATTCGATTAAAGTACCTAATTTACATGAGTGATTATAAGTCTTTGGAATCTAGTGTTGTTTTTTTTTTTCGAGTTATTTACATGAGTAGTTTACGTGATGAATTAGTTAAAAGTAGTCGGTGTAGCTTTTATAAACTAAAAATAACTAAGGGCAATATTTAAACCAGAGCAACAATAGACTAAATATGTTACTTTAGATTCGAAATATAAGTTTGTAAAGAACGAGAATATATTCAAGTCATGAAGCGGATAGATACGGGAGATTACGTTACGTTGAGTTGTTCATTTCTGAATCATTATTATCGTCTTATATTATTATCAGGATTTTTGGTTGTATATTATTGAACAACCTTCACCTGAAGCAGTAGTTTTACTGGCGTTTTCGAAACATGTGCAAAAATGTCACTTAAAGACATTAGTGTCAATTTTTCTTTCGAGTGAATCTCGCTACTTGTTATAGATTTCTACATTCTACATTCTTATAAGACTACTTAGTGTGTTCGGATATACTTACTGAAAAATTACAGAGCGGCATAATTTAGTTTTCTCATGTACAGGCGATGTACTGAAATTTCGATACACGGGCAATTTGAAAGAATACCTACTGTTATCGTTTATTAGCATCAGAAATAAATACGCATGCACAATAGTTAGATTAAGTTGTTGAACTCAATAAATATAGTGATTGAAGTGTGTAAAAGAATTAAGTAAGTTAAATAATAAGGAAATGGTAATAAAGCGAAAACATTCCGATAGGCAAACCACTCGTTATACGGTAGACGAATTGCTTGCAAATAAGGCATATCACACGGGGCAGCAACTCTCCGTACGCTAGTCAGATTCTTTTAGTTAGGTTATTATTAGTTATTAGGCAGTAAGGCTTATTGACTAGAAGAAATTAAAGAAGATATCAGTTGAAGATAAAGGCCCGAATCAGAGATTTAGTGTATATAGACTACAGGGTCATAGTTTAGCTTATATTAATAATTAGCCGGTAATTATGGCAAGATTGCTAAGCCTAAAGATTCGGTTAAGAAAACTGCATTTATTTATTACATTATGAATGTTTGTGGCAGATGCACCTGCAGATGTTCTTGCTTTCAAATGATGAACAAAATATGTATTTGGTAGTTTAGGGTTTGGGAAAGTAATTGTTTAATTATATGTGTGGGTATGTGTATGATAAATGTTATGTTGGTATATTTGATCTCTGAACCTGTACAAGCAATTATTAAATTATTTGGAGATATGCTGCAAATAGAAAAATAAAGAAAATGTAATTTCTTTAAGAATGAGACTGAATTATTAGGGTTTAATAATTTGAAAATTTATATGGAAATATGCCATGTTGTTCGCTTCGCTTACAAAGTTGCTGAATAAAGATGTTGATAGGTGTGAAAGATAATCATACCTTTTTAATTTGAGATAAGTTAACCACTGAAACTTTGGCGATTTTTAATCCAAACAAAGAAAAAGTTTTTTATACTGATACTAGTAGGGAGAAGTTAACAGGTATTCGGGGTAGAAAGGCGAAAAGGTAGTCCATTATTATAGCAGGAAAACGACAAACCATGGGAAGAAATTTCATTCTTTCAGGTTAGAACTACTAGCTGTCACTAGTGTTGGAAACTGTTGAAAAGTTTAGAGGTTATTGATAGGTACTTGCTTCAAATTATTACGGATTTAAGTGCTGCTAGATATGCGTTATGTAAAAAGGAAATTGGTTCTCGGATAGCAAGATGGGTGTTGTTAACTCAGGAATTTGCGTCTGAGATATTTCGTAGTCTACCGTCTATCCGACTACCCTAGCCGGATGTAACATGTTAATTATCTTAGCCGTTATCCTGCGACCGCTAGAGAAAAATCTGAGACAGAGATTATTGTCTATAACGGAAGGGATTTGGATACTTGCAGTACAAGTACAAGACTCTGAGTTTATGAAAATTAAAGGTTATTAGAATCAGGACAGGCCGAGGAAAATAAAGATATTTTTAATAATTACGAATTATTGGGTGCTAAGTTGTATTGACGAACTAGTAATGGTTGACGTTAGGTGTTTCCAAAGAACTGCATTTGGCAGATAATAAAATGTGACGACGTAAGCTATTTCTCAATAGATAAAACAGATGAGCGTATTCTTTATTGGTTCCCACGATGACGCAAGATGGAAAAAAAAAACGACATTAAAAACTGTTTATATTGAATCTACCATAAAATAGGTATTTATTGGTAGGTAGCGGTAGATTCATTTCCAAAATATATCTTTATATCCGCGGTTCGTAAGACTAACACCGTGGGTCTTGTTAAAGAGTTAAAATGCCTAATGTCAGTTCGTGTTTTACATTGTGCTATTAGAAATATAAGATTGCTTATAGTGGCTAAAGGTGTTCTATAACTGGATGTGTTTAACAAAACTACTTTACAATCATCATTTATTAAAGCAGGGCTTAAATAGCAATAAACAATATTAAACTAAACAAGCTGCCCTGGTTAAGTTATATGTTCGGTTATGGATTACGCATGGATAGTGATAGTTGTTTGGCTCTAAAGTTGGAAAACGAAAAGTTAGTTTATTTTCATAATTGCGCGAATGGTTATATTAAGGCTAAGTGGCTTGGTATTGGAAAGAGAAGTTTGAAAAATCTCAGGTAAAAGCTAACCAGTACAAAAAAAGGAGTTGTGATGCTGAATAGAATACAAAGTCAGTGTAACGATGGTCAGAGTAGGAAATTATTGCAGACGTTTATGGGACCATTCCAAGTTAAGAAAATCTTAGACCACGTGGTGATGATCATAGATACGTGGATGTGGTAGTGGATTTGAGATTAGTAGTCAAAGGAGAAAATACCAAATTGTCAATCAATATTGGGGAATGAAGTCTAAAAAAGGAAATTTTAACATGAATCATAAACCGTGTTGGCAAGTATATCTTAAATATACATTCTGAAAATCATCATTAAATACTAAAAATGTTCTTACGTTATTAATTGTCAATAAATGAACGGTATAGATACTTATGTAAAGTAAGTAATTATACATGTCTTGTTTTGGGTAGGCTCTATGGATAATCAGAATTCCTTGAGCGAGCCGTGATAAAATAATGGAAGGTTATTGAGGAATACTGCATGAGGAAAGTCACATTGGATTGCGAACGCTTGAGCTATAGATGCGGGAGACGAGCTTGGAACTCTTAAGTGAACGAAATGTTCTTTAAGAGCAAGTGGTCTTCATCAATTGGGTAAACTTAAGTGAGCGAAATGTTCTTTAAGTGCAATCAACATACACATCTGTCTCCTAAGTGTGGCCAGTCCCTTTGGGTGGGATGGTATTGTTGGTTGAGCTAAGGGGTTCGCATGATGGACAGTAAATGTAGTATTCCGATAGACCTTGAGCTTATGAAAAGGGATTAAGGATGCCTATTTAAGTAGAATGATTTAGGTATTAACAGTTCTCCATTTCGCAGTGATTTTATCCCGACTCGTGGGGGTGCCCGGGGCGGGCACCATGCAGAATGGCCGTGTTGGCAACACCGGTGTTTGGTCCACAACGAGCGACGCAGCGCAAACTTGGTGGATGTCTGTGGCCGGGACATTACCGGAAGATAAGAAATGGCGGCTCGGCCTCGGTGCGGCGATCGCCTCGCGCACGACGCGGGGACTTCTCGGCTGGACTTCGAGAGTGACGGAACTTTGATTTGAGCTTGTAAACTTGTTTGAGTGACCAATATATGTATAAATTGTAATGAGCATTGCGCTGGGTTTCATTTACTTAACACCTGTCAATAGTTTTTATTATTTTTTGGACAGTAGTCTATTGAGAAACTACTAACAGTGTTTTTTAACAGACTGCCCAAAACAGCGGGTACCTATACCTACTTACTTAAGATATTAGGTAAATAATGATAAGTATTTACTTATGCAGCTTAAATCACAAAAAGTAGGTCACCATTTTTATAACCTGTACACGTAATTCCATCATAAATGTTTTAGTTCCAAATCATCGTTCATCTTATTTCTTAATTATTTATTAAAAAAACATATTCAGCAGTCTTACAGCCATTTTCCAATTCACTACAGATTGAAACCTCATTTCATAGTTACGTACTAGTCCTAGGAAGGTATCTAATCTCTAAAATATCATCATAAAAGAAAATCAGGAATTTAGCATGACCTACACCGCGAAATACCGTAGCTTAGGCTGGCATGCCATTCGGATGCAAATGGAATATACCTAATATCATATTTACTTATGCCGTTATTTGTCAAGTAGGTATGTATCCTCTATTTCTTGGCCACTGCAGCGAGGTTACATCTTTATCGGCGTATATATTTAGAAAGAAGTAAACTAAGCCAACTAATTGGTTAAGCAGTATCCCATATTATTATTCTAAGTATTTTAGTTATGATACCTATTATATTTTTTAGTACTGTTTAGTTTTAGGTTCAATCTAAGGTTTATTTTGTATCACTTGTTATAAATAAATAATTAACACTTTTATTGTAATGAAAATGTAAAAAAAAAGTATAATATGCCAAATACAATTTAGCAATTTTAGCATGACGAAGATAATATGGGAATATATACAAATGATATGTGTATGAATTGCTTCAACGGTGAAGGAAAACATCGTGAGGAAACCTTCACGCCTGAGAGTTCTCCATAATGTTCACAAAGGCGTGTGAAGTCTGCCAATCCGCACATGGCCAGCGTGGTGGACTATGGCCAAACCTTTCTCATATTGAGAGAAGACCCGTGCTCTGTAGTGAGCCGCTGTTGATCATGATGATATGTATATATATAGATACATACCCAAGTATATAATTAAACCAATTAAAAACGGCTGTTGCTACTTAGGAGTCTGATAGATAGTTTAGAAATTGATCTCTTATTAATATGTATTTATTTCAAAGACTAAATAAAACACAAACCACACAGTATAACAAACAGTAATAGCTTCAACCAACCTTAGATTACTTGAATTGTTGTGTTCTGGGTGGTCTAAAATTACCTCAAACTTACTTGGCTGTGGTTTATTCTTTGAATGAACGCAAGAATGAAAACACATTTATTGTACACCACACAAAAGTACAAAAAGAATAAAAAATATAAGAGATAACACAGCGAGAAAATCCCGACAACCATTGAGGATACACGATTTCAGTAAAGAGGTTGGTTGTGTTTATATAACCTACACAATATAAGTATAAATACAACTAAACATATAATATACATAAACCATCTCTATTTATCTTTTTTATATTTTATCCCATTATGGAGTGTTTCTAGGTATACACAAATATATATACTTTTGGATAATTTAAGGATTCCAACGATACCCACACGCAAATCTGTTTAGAATATTACAAGTAATGGTTGGTTAAAGAACATCACGGAACTAACCGTGAAGACAGTTCTTTTTGGGCAATTTCGTGTAAAAAATATGTCAGCTCGCTGCCTTGTTGCTACGTTGAAGAGACATACACAGTTTCGTATTTATAATATTAATAGGGGCGTAGAGTAGTTCATAGACGAATATCTCACGATGATATATTTCTTTTCGCGTTGCGAATAATGGAATAAAATATTATGATAAAAACGCAGACGACACGCTGCGCTCTCGTGGGTGTCTAGGGTTGCCACATGGCAGGGAAATTCGGAAACTCCCCGAAACATACACATATTTTTTTTATATACACTACAAGTTAGCCCTTAATGGCAGGTGACCTGATGGTAAGTGATGATGCAGTCTAAGATGGTAGCGGGCTAATCAGGGGTAAGGTAAAACTATACTCCTAACTGGTTGTTCATTTATATTACAGATGTGAAATGTGTCTTTAGTTTTTTGTTTAAGATATATCTTTCGGCTTAACATTTCAATGAATTTCTATGAATTTTGGCTCAAAGACACCTTGCACCCTTGCGACAGGTATAGTCATACCTTGTAACCCAGGAAAATACCTCGCGGTATTTAATAAAAAACCGAAAAACGTGGAATATATCGTTGGCAGCTATTGCTACTTAAATATATTCTATACTTATATTATGTAGTGTACAATTATTTAGGTGCATATTGATTTTTTGGCTCAAAAACTACATGAATGGATAATTACACATTATAGTAACGTCTAATGGCATGGATCTCCTCAAGAGATGGGTTTTGACGTGGTCCACAAGGCTGGTCAAGACGGGATTGAAAGACTTTACAGGCTTTTAAGAAGGCTATCGTTGAACCTCAGGCATGCATATTTCCTTACAATGTTTTGTTTCACTGCTAACGTAAGTCGTATATAAATGCACGTAACCCCAAAAAATAAGGGGTATGTACCGGTGATAGAACTTTGTCCCTTCGAAAGTGATGCCGAAGTCAACCACTAAGCTATCACTACTTCTTCAACAAAAGTGCATAATCACTAATATATAGTAAACTTTAACTAGTATTTTGTATCTAACCATCAATTCTCGCCGCTCTATACACTCGTTTTGAGTCCTAATGGACTATTATTATAATTCCTAAGTATTCTGTATAATTCCTTTCTTAGGTATTCTCAAGTTACAAGCTAAAAAAATATGATAAGCAAAAAAAGCAATGTGTAATGTTTGCAAGAGTACAACTGATGCATTATTCAACTTAAAACTCTAGAAGTTTTTGCAAGTGGCAACCCTATATGCGTCAGTTAATAAATGAGAAAGTATGGTGCGACGATTACCGTTTAGCGACGGATGGATGGAACCTTGTTAATTAAGGAACTGGTTGGGTTTTAAACAATCGCAATTTGGGTAGATCAGGTGCTGGGTTGGCCTTGCTGAACTGTGGTGTTCATTTTCCTATAGGTAATTGATAATCCTTCAAATGTGTAGGGTAACCACAAATAAAAGATTCCATTAATGTCTGAAAAGATAAAAGTTACGTTATCCAATTTAAAACTCAATAGGACTAAGAACCTTTTTATTGGTCGCTTAAAAATACAAAAAATATGCAAAAAATAAATTTGATTTTTGCATGACGCACACGAATGTTAGGCTAAGAAGACATTCGTCCGAGCGCACTAATAAGATATTTGACCCTATTACTTATATATGATTTGGTTTGATTACTATTAGATACTATTACTGTATAAATATTACTGTATATCTCATTGTGATGGCGATACGATAACAGTGAATGTATGCGACTAAAAGAAGTAATCTCAATTCACATTTCAAATATCAATACGACATCCGAATCAGAGATAGATGGTCTTGTTAGTCATTATAAATTCTTAACACGCCAGCCGTACGAGACAGCTCGCGGACTTCGGGAATGTTGATATAATTCTATTGTATTCTTATTTCTTATCCATTAGGGATGTGAGACAAGTAGGTAAGTACTTTGAGCGTAAAGGTCACTGTATTACCCATTTCAACAACTGTATAGACATTTTATGCATACTCTTCGAGTTTGTAGGTTCATATATATTTAATTTATTTATTTTATTTCATTTATTTATTCATTGCGAATACATCCAGCCAATTCTACAACATCAGATCACACTAAAATAATTATCAAAATGTCAATATACACATATTTGATTTTATTTCATTTTTTTTATAACAGTAATTACATATATTAAAAAAATATAAAAAGAAAACTTAGAATATACAGAGTTTATTTATCAAAAAAGTATTTGTTTATGGAATAGTACAATTTTTTTATGAGAAATTCTTATACGTTATCTATAGGAAGTAATCCTGTAGATGTCATTTTTATATACCTCCTTGCTGAACAATGCCATCTTATTGTCTCTTAGCGTTGTGTAAAAAAATCAATACCTCAAAAATGTATTACAACGGCTTAGGCTTAAACTTTCTCACTAATATTATAAATGTGAAAGTTTGTATATATGTGTGTACGTTTGTCACGGTTGGTGATAGAAAATACATAGGGTTCTTTTCATCCCGGAAAATGTATGATTCCCGCGGTATTTGTGAATATACTGAACTTCAGTACCATGAGCTATTTATAACTATAGAGTGAAGTAGAAAATTCCTTGAAATGAGATTTACACGTTGAAAGCGAACGAGAACGCGAACAAAAATTTAAAACATTTATTCAAATTACAAAATGTTAAAATGTTAAAAACTTAATAATGAAGAGCTGAACCTGGTGGGCACATCAGACTTTTAAGCATAACGATGGATGCTAATCTACAATGGGGCCGTCATGTAAATTATTTATTTAGCAGAAGTTATTATGTCGCCTATGCGGAAAAAAAAGAAACGTCATTACTATGACATACATTGAATCTGCTAGGCTAGAGCTCAAAATTAATCAAGATCACATATGTGTATACAAACCTATGTATTACGTTTGTGAACAAGAAATATAGTTGTGGCAGCTGCCTCAACCCAAAAATTTTTTCTTTGGTTTTGCAATTAGACTTTAATAAAATAGTAACAATATCATTAATTGGTTCAAAAAAAATATGTTTCATTTATTGAAATCATGAAAATGGTACTTACACAACTTAGCTGATAAAGATCTAATAGTTTAGCAGCCAACACGTCAGTTGTATTGGACCTTATTGATTGTTTCAGATAATACAAAATTTAGTTTATAACCAAATGGAACTTTAAATTTAGCTGTCTCAGTAAAAGTAAACTCTTAAATCATAGATCGATAAAGCATGTTTAAATAGTAAATAAAACTATTACTAAAACAATTAGGCCCACCAAAAAAGGACTGATAGACTCAGCCATCATGAAATAAAAAACCGGTAAACTGTGTTATAAAACACAAATTAAAAAAAAAGAAATTCAAGCTACAAGTTATCTCGTCAAAGTCGATACCTATAAGAAATAAAAAAGTCACTGGCATTATTATTCGTAAAGTTTGAATAGAGCGTGTGTGAATATAACAGGAAATGTTTATCATGTTTAATTTCAGATCGATAAAACCAGACTTTGTTCTAAGGCATTCATTTATTACCAGTCCTACACGTCCTACCTATACATGTGATATAAATATATATATTTACGTTTCCAAATATAATGGTATAAAATCATAATAACCGTGACTAATTCTATACGAAAATTGGCGTTGCCTAATAGCCACAGATTGCAAGAATTTGCATTAATAAAAATGGTGTGTAATTTAAAAACATATTTGGGCGTTAGTTAAAAATACCAAACATTTGGCAATTATAGGCTCAAAGGCCAATCCAATTTCACGATTAGGCGTGAAACTATCGAGACAATGTAAATTAATCAATCGGCTGTGTATACACTATGTAGTTTTTAACAAATATTTGATACGATTTAAAATTTGATAATTTAGCTTATTAATATAACTACTATAATAAAACTACTTATTCCCTTATTTTGTAAAAGTATGATAGTTATAATCAATAATTTACATTTTGCGAATTAGTAATATCAGATATTATGATAAGCAGTACCTATCCATTTCGTGGCCATAATTAATGTCACCCCATTAATAATACTTTAATTATACCTTATGTATTTTTTACTAATCTGTCCTATTTTATTTCATGTGAAATTAGAACATAATATTTATGGTAAAATTTATTAAATATTTCTCCGAGCCATAAGAACTAATAGATGATATTATTCATCTCGGCCTTTAGATAAAATATTAATCTAAAATGGTAAAACTAGGGTTATTTAACATATAACGTATAAAAAAACTAGGTAAGTACATGACACTTTAACATTTACTGGACACATTCCTCCATCACAACTCAAGTCATAACCGAAGCACGTTTTTATAAAAGCTCTTAGCTCAACTTACATTAAGCTCCCGTCGTAGTAGTCCACATAGATTAACCATTCCACTGTTTCTATAAATCTTTTAACGCACTAAAACACTCCCAACATTCTTACAACAAACTCAAATAAGACACAATATACGCTTGTGAAATAAAAAACCACAGTTTTGTATAAAAAGTTACTCGCGAAATCGTTTTAAGGAAAAATATCGGTGTTCTTTTAGCACAACACACGTGTAACAGCAAAGGCAGTTAAGCAAAGACTGGCAAGTATGCCTGCCGCCCGGCTGCGCCTGCGCAGACTTCGAAGGAAAGTTCATCGAACGCCTGCGCGCGTCGTACGAGTACCTACCAATGATTGCTCATGATTATTATATTGACATTTATTAGCATCTCACAAATTACAATAGTATTTAGTATGGTAATTTCAAAGAAAATTATACAAAATTGAGTTACTGGCCCAGCCAGACTTGGCCAACTAATCTTTTATAGGTATTTAAGTGCCCAAATGATTCTGTAATTTTTTTAGACAATTATCACAATCAACACCGACTGGCTACTATAGATATGATCATCATCAACTTAACGTGCTCTCCAAGGCTTGAAGTGTGCCAACGCCATTTTTCTTACTACAGGCTAATAGGTATCGAGAATATTTAACAGTATAATTCAAAGCCTTATAATTTTAAGTTTGACAAGAGGTTAAGAATCGAATTCTTAATTCGAAATCTCCAAACACTCTCTCCTATGAGTGAAGAGGACTGTGCCTAACTTTTAAATAAGAAGTAGTATGCAAAGGAGTGCTGTGGACCCATGAACGTATGAGCAAAGCTAGATGCTGCTTGCGGGATAAATGTTATTTCTATTATATTGGTATATATTCATTTTTCATCCATACAAACTATATATTAGTGAGACTCAAGCTAAACACCTATAAAGTGCAAGGAGTATTACATTACATTAAATGAATATTGACGTTTCAAATCTCAGTTTTCAGGCGACTAACGGAGTCTATAAAACTGAAATGGAATCTAGGTAGGATACCGTAAATTTTACTAATATAACGATACTGATATAATTGCTTCGTAAACGAAGGACACATCAAATGTAAAAAAAACACTTGGGTTTTATCTGTGAAATAACGGTAGACAACTATGCCGTAGACAATTTATATGTTTTGACTTTTGACATCTGTCAATAAATCCACGATTCATGAAGTTGAATTGAGTTGAAGTCAAATAAATCGTGACTTTCAATTCTGTAAAATCTTAAACCCAATTTTTTTATAAATTTTAAGCTGACTTTGGAATAACGTAAACATGCCGAAGGTTTCAGGTAATTACAATACTTAAAATTTAATGAAATTGCCATCAATTCAAACAATTTTAGGTTACTATTATGTTTCGAAAATTGATGCTCAAATATTTTCTTGCTTACATTTTATGCACATTCACTTATTATCGTTGTTTTATAACAATGTATTTATAGTTTCTTTGTTACTACCAGATAAAACTATATATTTCACTTCAAACTTATTCATTGAAGGCACAGGTATCGTAGCTGAAAATACCGGCTTTTTAACGACAGTGATTAACAACGTTCGGTTAATGTAAATCGATGTTTTTTGTGAAACTTTTGTATTTCACTGGAATATACGTTTAGTGTTATCATTTAAGGGATTTGTAGCAATGACTAATATGAAACACAAGTGTACTTCTTGGGAATGGTTGAGGCTAGGCTACTCGCGGAAAATGCGGTCACAAATATATTTTTTGACTATTGCTTGGCACCTAACTACAATCTAACTTGATGTTAAGTAATAATACAGTCTTAATGAAAGCATTCTAATCTAAAAGTTATCAGGACTTTTTATTTATAAGTTTTTCCCGCTGCTTAAAAGTAGAGGTCATAAGGCTGAAGGTGATGTGTGTGAGGTGAAGTCAGAGGCAAATTTCAGAAAACAGTTGAATATAAATCTATTTACTCTGTTGATTTTAAAATACAAATTAGGTGAAGAAGGGATCAGATTGTTTTATGGCCAGACCAGATATGTGTTTAATTACTAAATTCATGGTCCAGAGCATGTTTTGAGCTAGCTGTGTGTAACTTAAAATCTTTGCAATACCTTTCTTTTGTTCCTCTTACAGTAAAAGTAAAATGGGGGAAGGAGATGTACCCTGATGTGGAAGTGAACACAGATGATGACCCAGTGGTGTTCAAAGCACAGATATTTGCCTTAACTGGTGTTCAACCAGAGAGGCAGAAGGTTGTATGCAAGGGAGTCACACTTCGAGATGACAGCTGGGCCAATTTCAAATTGTCCAATGTAAGTTCCTATTAAAGTTACTTAAAAAAAATGCTTTACAAAATTTGTGAACAATACAAATATTTAAATTGATAGTGTCTTGAATGGACCAATTGTGCTGTTCTTTTGTGGGTCTGGTGAGCCACTAATTGTTATGTGAGACTCAGTTCTTTAATAAAGCTCTTGGTAAGCTTAGATTGAACCCACATTTGAGCAGCAAGGCTCTAGATCTTTTTCTCGAGTATTAGTATGCATTATTGAAGCTGTGAAGCGGTAATAGCCTAGTGGTTAGGGCGTCAGCCTCCTAATCAGAGGTTGGCAGTTCAAATCCGGGCACACACCTCTAACTTTTCAGAGTCATGTGCCTTTAAAAAAAAAATATCATATGCTTCAACGGTGAAGGAAAACATCTGTAGGAAACCTGCACTCCTGAGAGTTCTCAATAATGTTTTCAAAGGTGTGTGAAGTCTGCCAATCCGCACATGGCCAGCGTGGTGGACTGTGGCCAAAACCCTTCTCATATTAAAAGGAGACCCGTGCTCTGTAGTGAGCCGGTAATGGGTTGATCATGATGATGATGATTGAAGCTGTTGGGTTGTGAAATTATGACAGCAATAATGTTTTATCATCAATTTAAATATTTGTACTGACTGATTCATCATAAAATGTAAATTTAAAGTGTAAGCAGAAGTGTTATGAAATAATAACCTTACCTTCCTGCTACTACTCTGGTAAAACATGGAATCTTGTATAGTTAAATTAGTATTCTACACATTATAGCAAATATAACTCAACAAATTTAAGGTTATGTTATAGTGATTTTGTAAAGTAAACATGTAATATTATTGTTTTAGAATGCACTAGTACTAGTGATGGGCAGCAAAGAAGAGGATGTGCCAGCAGCCCCAGTTGAACAGACTCGCTTTGTTGAGGATATGAATGAGTCAGAGTTAGCTTCTGCTGTAAGTTGCTCATCATTTCAACCTATAGACGTCCTCTGCAGGACATAGGTCTTTTGTAGGGAGTTCAAATGGCCACGGTCCTGGGCAGCTTGTATCCAGCGGCTCCCTGCGACTCTTTTGATGTTGTCTGTCCACCTTGTTGGGGGTCGACCAACGCTACGTTTACCGGTGTGGGGTCGCCACTCCAACACCTTTGGAACCACCATTTTAAAAGCAGCTCTATTTCCATGATATTTAAAATGATTCAGGTATCAGTTCAGTGTGAATTAAATAAAAGTTTCACAATGCTATAAATTGGTGCAAAGACAAAATGTGCATTTTCCATTTATTCAAAACTAATTATAGGAGTAATGTATACAATATGCACTTTTAAAAAATGTAAAATAATGTTTTAAAAATAAAACAACACAAATCACATTGAGGTGCTGATGGAACAAAATTGTAGGACTGAGTTATTTTTTATTTGTTAGATGTAAACAATATGTAATTATGTATGAATTTGGTCTAACTAAATATTTATTTTTCAGCTTGATCTGCCCGATGGACTGATCAATTTGGGGAACACTTGTTACATGAATGCTACAGTACAGTGCTTAAAAACGGTGCCAGAGTTGAAGACCGCACTCCTCAAGTACGATCAGTGTGAGTATTTAAATAACCTTTAGTCATAATGACAGTTGTGACTCGTCGTGAGCATCTAAAAATAGCTTCAGTTACGAGCAAGTGAAATGTAAGGTGATTTTCAAGGTCAACAGTCTGCATACCAATTGTTTTACTGCACATATGGAGTGAGGCTAACCTTCATAGCTTTTTTTTTATCAATAACTGGTTTTTCACTTCAGATCTCACCTGCAGATTGAATCATTTTGTTATTTTTTTGTTGTAACTTTATGGGACTATAATAACATAGCTGAAGAAGCAAGTGTTCTTTTAATGTGTCATTATTCAACCAACCTCCAAGGCACTTTACTAATATTAATCTATAGCTATGTCTATGTTAAATGGATAACTTTTTAAGGAGCCACAGATGAAGAGTCTGTTGTTAAAGTACAATAGTTTCAAAAGATACATTTTCAACCCCTAGTAGTTATCATATCAACTAATAAGAGTTGCTGTAGTTCCTATCTCAAGATAGGCCTTTTATATAGGAGTCCACACAAATAGAATGGTTTTCTGCGTCAAACAGTGCCTCTCTTTGAGGAGCTCTCACATTACATGTTTGCACGTCTCTTGTAAAGCTATGATAGCCTAGTGGTTAGGACGTCAGCCTCCTAATCAGAGGTCGGAGGTTTGAACTCGGGCATGCACCTATAACTTTTCGCTAACTGCGAAAAGTTATAGGTGCGTGTTAAGTTGTGCGTTTTTAAGCAATTAAAATATCACTTGCTTCGACAGTGAAGGAAAACATCGCGAGAAACCTGCACGCCTGAGAGTTCTCCATAATGTTCTCAAAGGCTTGTAAAGTCTGCCAATCCGCACATGGCCAGCGTGGTGGACTATGGCCAAATACTGCTCATATTGAGAGGAGACCCGTGCTCTGTAGTGAGCCGAGAATGGGTTGATCATGATGATGATAATGACATCTCTCACAAAAAAAGAAATACAAGAAGAAGAGAGTAAAGAAAAGAAATGAGGTACAATAGGCGGCTCTATCGCTTAAGAGCGATCTCTATCAGGCCACCTAGACTGTCATCTTCATTTCATCTGTCCGGTTTAAGAATAGTTCTGTTGTACAGCGTCTGGAGGCGGAACCGCGGGTGCGCTTACATCCGCACTGAGCGAAACGATGCGGGCGTTGGACGGCGGCGGCGCGGGGGCTTGTGCGGCGGCAGTCGCGCGCCTCTTGCACGCTCTGCACGCCGCAGCTCCCAGACTAGCGGAGAGAGGTGCGGGGGGACAACTGGCCCAACAGGTAATATTGTCTCTTTTGTTGGAGTGATTGAGTTATCTTCACACCATTGACAAGAGATGTATTGTAGCTCCTAAGCCTAGGAAGCGGCGATAGCCTAGTGGTTAGGGCGTCAGCCTCCTAATCAGAGGTCGGCGGTTCGAATCCGGGCACACACCTCTAACTTTCCGGAGTTATGTGCGTTTTTAAAAATTAAAATATCACTTGCTTCAACGGTGAAGGAAAACATCGTGAGGAAACCTGCACGCCTGCGAGTTCTCCACAATGTTCTCAGGCGTGGGAAGTCTGCCAATCCGCACATGGCCAGCGTGGTGGACTATGGCCAAATCCTTCTCATATTGAGAGGAGACCTGTGCTCTGTAGTGAGCCGGTAATGGGTTGATAGTAGTATTGTAGCTCTGTAACCGTAACCAAAAATATATACTTATCTGATATATCTCAAAGGTGTGTGACGTTTGCACATCTGCACATGGCCAGCGGTGGACTATGCCCAAACCATTCTCATATTGAGAGGAGCCCCGTGCTATGTAGTGAGCCGGTAATGGGTTGATCATGATGATGATGATATCTTTATTTTGAATATCCAAAACTATTACGGAATCTGCTATGAATATTCAAATAATAATTTATATAATATTCAATAGGTCAGTGTGGCAATTAGAAAGGAGTATTATTTCTATTACTAAGTACTCTATTATTACTATTCTATTCTAATTAAAAATCTAATATCCTTATCACAACCTATCCTAAGATGTTATAGGATAATAATATCATATCTGTATCCAGCAGATCCTTGAAATTTGCATTGTCATTCCTATTGCACGCCCAAGCCATGCTAATAACAGACTTACTCACTCTTAGAAGGACTTTAATTAATTTTAAATTTAATTTAGTATCACTATGCACTCTTAACAGAGTTGGCAAACTTGCTTTATCTCAATATATGATTATTTTAGTGATGATAACTGAGACAGTACCTGAAAAATGAAGAGAGATAAATGTAAATGAAAATTAAAAAATATTTATTTCACCAAAAACACAGATACAGTTTTATATATTCCCATGGTACCCACACTAGGTAATCCTATCTCGTGGGTACCTTATATCGCTTTAACAGTTAAATGATACAACATTGACGCTAAATAATAATGTTATAAGTTCCTTTTTCTGTTTTTTGTTATTTTGCCTTTGTTAATCTAAAAATTTTGCATACTATAATATATTATTAGCGACATATTAGCGTCGACTTAAGTTATTAGGCATGCTGTAGTTACCTCTAAATTGATTTATATGTATATCCTAGCACTTAAGGTTTTTAGAATGTTTATTTTCTTGTATATAATTCTGTTGGTGGCGCTTTGAATAAATAAATTAAATAAATGTTTTAGGTTCATAAATATTAATACTTGTGTATTACTTAAAACAGGATGCTTCAGAGTGTTGGTCGGAAATAGTTCGCGCACTGAGGTCTAGACTGCTAATAGCACCTGAACCGGACAGGTGAGTTGAATTTTATAAAAGCAAGAGTATCAAACCCCCTAACAGTTATGGGAATTTTTAGTATTCGAATATAGTTGCGTTGCGATTACGTAAGCTTGTAGTAAAGTCCTACTATAGTGTAAAGGTCCAGGACCGTGAGCATTGGAACTCTCTACAAAAGACCTATGTCCAGCAGTGGACGTCAATCGGTTGTTAATGATGATGATAGTGTAAAGGATTATGTAAATGAAAAACAAGCATGGGTTTGAAATATTGCTCTAATAAGATAGCTCTTAACATAATTTTAAGTGGTATGTGAGATGTTGATGTGAGCCGGTAATGGGTTGATCATGATGATGATGATGAGATGTTGATAATAAAAAAAAAAACCTGGCTAAGTTTGTTGTGGGCTTCTTCTTAGACCGGGGCGCGTTTGGAACCCTCATAGCTGATATTGACGTTCAAGTACCTTTTCAAGGATTAAAGAAGATTATTTTAATTTTAATTGAATTTGAGTTTTTATTATAATTCCACTACAAGTTAAAAATTGGACAAGAGATGTCATAGATTGGTAACCTAAAGACTGAAAAGGAGACAAAACAAAGAGAAGGTGTAGGCAGGATTTGACGACCTCCGTGGCGTAGTGAATGCGCTGTCGCATTAAGTTGTAGGTCCTGGGTTCGATTCCCGGCTCTAGTCTTGTCTGGTAGGAGGTAGCTTCGGCCGTGGCTAGTTACCACCCTGCCAACAAAGTGACACCAAGCGAGCGTTCCGGCACGATGTAGCGTAGAAACCAATTAGGAGCGTGAATTTACCATAATCCTAACAGGTTAGCCCGATACCATCCTAGACAGTATCATCACTTATCACCAGGTGAGATAGACGTCAAGGGCTAACTTGTAGCGTATAAAAAAATACATGTCGCAGAACCAAGAAATTATAATTAAGAATAATTAATTGGGGGTATCAAATTGGGTCAGATGATGTGGGGTTAGGTAGACTTCACTTGGGCCACATATTTCTGACTTTTCTTCTGTCATGTGTTGTAGCAAATCCTTGGTAGATAAATACTTCGGCGGGACGTTGGACGTGGAGCTGGTGTGCAGCGAGGCGGACGAGCCCCCCACCAAATCCTCGGAGACATTCCTGCAGCTGTCCTGCTTCATCTCGCAAGATGTCAAATATTTGCAGTCCGGACTGAGATCTGTGAGTCAAATATTACATAGCCTTGTTGTCAAATGTCACGTAATCCCAGAAAATTCATTATATAGATCCCTTGAAACTGGTCATATATGATGTTCCATATAATTTTTTTATTTCATCATCATCATGATCAACCCATTACCGGCTTACTACAGAGCACGGGTCTCCTCTCAATATGAGAAGGGTTTGGCCACAGTCTACACGCTGGCCATGTGCGGATTGGCAGACTTCACACGCCTTTGAGAACATTATGGAGAACTCTCAGGCGTGCAGGTTTCCTCATGATGTTTTCCTTCACTGTTGAAGCAAGTGATATTTTTATTGTTTAAAAAAGCACATAACTCCGAAAAGTTAGAGGTGCATGCCCGGATTCGAACCGCTGACCTCTGATTATAGGCTGACGCCCTGATCACTGGGCGATCACCGCTTTTTTTTATTTAATTGTCCATTATTGGAGGTATTAATTAAATTATTTATATTTAGTTGTAAGGTTAATTTTTATTATGCATGTTGTGGTTATTTCTACTACGGAGGAAGAATTATAATAATAAATGGAATTAATTGCGTTAATTTTAATTACTGAATTATAATTAATTTTTTGTTTCAGAAAATGTCGGAACAAATAACTAAAATGTCAGAAACTTTGGGCAGGGATGCTGTTTACACCAAAACCGTAAGTTTATTCATTCTTGTATATTCCTAGTATTTTAAGTAACTTATTATATACTGTTTAATTTCTTTACCTGTTCTATATGTATGGTTTTGATAATAATGATATTATTTCACAACCATGATCTTGTTTGTTCTCTCTTACCAATATAACATCAAAGCAAAGAAATATTTATTGTTCTAGAATTGTAATATTGTATTCTGCGCTTATTTAGTACCAAATTAAAAAAAAATATATACAAAGATAACTTATTTCTAAATAAATTTACAAACTTTTAGGAGGGATCTTGATTATTACTTTACTAATGTTCTGCCATAAGCATTCTGCAAAAGTAAAATAATTTCAGTTTTAAAACGAGAGGAATAAGTTCAATTTTACACTGACATTACAGTGTTTTGATGCTCAAAATCGATTCTGTGATTGCAAGAGTAGGTAGAACTCATTTTATAAATTTTTTTGTCATTAGATATCCATGTTAAAAAAGATAATTTATTATAGACTTTATTGTATTTGTTACAGAGTAAAATATGTCGGTTACCAGCATACCTTACGGTGCAATTCGTGCGTTTTTTCTTCAAGGAGAAAGAATCCATTAATGCAAAGATTCTGAAGGACGTCAAGTTTCCATTGGAATTAGATGTTTACGAGCTATGCACGCCCGAGCTCCAAGAGCGATTGGCGCCTATGAGAAATAGATTTAAGGTTTGTCCATTTTTTTTAAACTAGTGGAAGTCCACAGCTGGTCCAAGGTCTTTTGGGCTCGGTGCCACCTGTTTTTGGGTTTCATGTTCCTACACCTAGTGCGATGACGCCATTCTAGAACCGTCAATTATGTAGTCTTATCAGGTTAGACAAAATGACGACTAAGTTGTACCATACAAGTACTTATGTCTTCACTTTTTACTAGTTCTTATGTCTTCACTCTTGAAAAGTTGAATAAATGAAGTATATCAAGCAATACCACTCAAAAGCAAAATCAAGATTGTCGCAATACAGATTAGCAATAGAACATATAATTAAATATCTTTCAAATAAAAAAATTAACTGGGCTACTGTTAATTACTCGGTCCTTCACAGATGTTCTCTTTTCATTTTTAAACAAATAGAGATTGTTCGAGCTTGGTTCTTTCTGCTCAATGCTACTCTACTCAGAGCTATATAGCGTTACCAAGGAAATTTGCCAAAAATGATTTGGCAAAGTAATAGCGTTTGATAATCGTTTTTAATTTGATATAACCGACCAGCTCAGACAGTAAACGAAAGCAACTTGAATGCTTGTATAAAACATGTATACGGGGTCATAGAAAACCGCGCTCCGAACACGAGCGGTCAATCAACCCAGGCAATGCTCATACCAGAAAATTGTAATCAACTCATTGATTACATTCCCTTATGCCATTTATAAATATATTTTTTGGCAAATGAGATTATTTGATTCATTATCATTGTTCTTAAATGTACTATTAACTGTATTCGAACTGGTACATAAATTAAAACGCCTATACAAGCCTTATTTTTCTCAAATGACTTTGCACCTGATGATGATGAGAGATGATGATGAGTTATGATCAACAGTGAAAAGTATAGGCTTATTATAATAATGCAAACAATCATCATGATCAACCCATTACCGGTCCCCTACAGAGCACGGGTCTCCTCTCACTATGAGAAGGGTTCGGCCATAGTCCACCGCTCGCCATGTGCGGATTGGTAGACTTCACACGCCTTTGAGAACATTATGGAGAAGTGTCAGGCGTGCAGGTTTCCTCACGATGTTTTCCTTCACCGTTGAAGCAAGTGATATTTTAATTGTTTAAAAACGCACATAACTCCGAAAAGTTTAGAGTTGCGTACCCGGATTTGAACCTCTGATGAGGAGGCTGACGCCCTAACCACTAGGCTATCACCGCTTCTCACGATGCAAACAATCATTCTTGTGTAATCAGCTCAAATCAAGCTTGTGTAATTGAATTTAATTATGTACTTTTTATTGTTCTAGGAATTGGAAGATGCATCCATTGAATCAGCTTTAGGTACTAAAAACAAGAGTCACGGCGACAGCAAAAAAGAGTCTAAGAGAAAGACTATCCTACCGTATTGGTTTAGTGATGGTAATTGTTTTTTTTTAATTTTCAGTCAATCTAGCCAATTTTATCTAGTAACACGAAGTTCATTTTTTTTTTTGTATAAATAAAGCTACAATCTAAACCGATTTTAATGGTTGCTTTTTTATTTTTTATTCCACTACAAGTTAGCCCGTGACGGCAATCTCACCTGGTGGTAAGTGATGATGCAGCCTAAGACAGTAGCGGGCTAGGTATTTAGTGTCTCGAGCGTTCTGGAGCCTAGGTCGCGTATAATTAACGTCGACGACCTCCGTGGCGCAGCGCGCGTGCTGTGTATGTGCATTATAAAGTTGGAGGTCCTGGGTTTGATTCCCGGCTCGAGTCTGGTCTGGTGGGAGGCTGCGGCCGTGGCTAGTTACCACCCTACCGACAAAGTCGTGTCGCCAAGCGATTTAGCGTTCCGGCACGATGTCGTGTAGAAACCAATTAGGAGGTATGGCTGGCTTTACCATACCCCTAACAGGTTAGCCCGCTACCATCTTAGACTGCATCATCACTTACCATCAGGTGAGATTGCCGTCACGGGCTAACTTGTAGTGGATAAATAAAAAAAAAAAATTTGTTGCCCGACCGAAATTCGTCTGGATAGGAGATACTTTAATGTTTATCCTGTAATTATTTCAAGGTCGTCGGTTTAGTAATCCATTGCTTCGTGATTGGAAGACAAACAAACACACTTTCACTCATACTAACACAACGCAGACGAAGTCGCGGGCATCTTGTACGGACGAGACGTTAATGGGTTGTTAATGATACATTCTCGCCTTCTCCACAGACATTGGCAGCAATAACAGCGGGTATTACCGCCTGCAAGCAGTGCTGACCCACCGAGGGCGCTCCTCGTCCTCCGGCCACTACGTGGCGTGGGTGGCCCGCGGCGACAACTGGCTGCGCTGCGACGACGACACCGTCACGCCGGTCACCGAGGAGGAGGTGCTCAAACTCAGCGGCGGAGGTGATTTTTTTTTTTAATCTACGTCACGGTCACTAGCAGATGGGTCACGTGATCGCATCTGCAGCATCGGAGGGTTTTTTTTATCCACCACAAGTTAGGGAGCATTCAAGTAACGTCACTCAAAGCACACTTTAATCGTACGTTAAATGTTGCTTAACGTTTAGGGGGGGGGGGGGGGGGATCTAAAATCTTCAAAAATACACCACGTAATACTTGAATGCTCCCTTAGCCCTTAACGGAAATTGTTGTTAGGGGTATGGTAAACCCATAGTCCTACTTGGTTTCTAGGCGACAAATCACGTCTTTGACGGTAGGTTGGTGACTAGGAGGCTTCGGCCGTAATGTACAAACACAAAGTAAATATATATATATATATATATACTTTGTGTTGTTTTTCACGTCGTTGTCGGTAGGGTAAGAGCCACGGCTGGATATATATATATATTTTCATCATACTATGATGCGAGACACCATTTTACACACTATTATATTTATACTATATTTAACACACTATCCCCCAACTTTTGGTTTAAAACAAGGCGATCTGCAGTCAAACATGATGATCACTCCATCGATGTCCAATATTATCCATCCAGTCCATTTATCTAATAGCCATACTCATCCGTGTTTATCTTGCAGGCGACTGGCATTGCGCATACCTACTGCTGTACGGGCCGAAGGTCCTCGAGATCCCTCACGAGGAGGAGCCCATGGTGATGGACGTGAGCGGCGAGCCGGCCGGCGATCCCCCCACCGCGCTCGCGTAAACACCCCGCCCAGACCCGCGACTCGTTTAACAAGCTCTACGAGTGAGGGAACATGTCTGCCTAGTTGGGAATGTCGTGATGATGGAGCCATTTTATGTGAAACGTAAAGAAGCTTGAGATATCTTACAATCTAGATGTGTACAAAAATATATATGAAACTACATTTGTATTTCCCCAAGTTCACGTTAACTGCATAAGTGGGGTTATTAATATATATTAGAAAGTTTAAGTGTAGTGGGGATAGGTAAACCGCTGTAAGCTCGAGCAATCAGTTAGTCTGCCACTGTTCGCCGACAGTGAATGACGTGAAAGCTGGTTCGCACGTGTTATTTTGTAACGTATGTACGCGATTAATAAATAAAAATCATAAAGACTATTGATTTTAAATATGAGCTGATTTAATAATGCATCAAAATGTAACAAACGGTTAAGTTTTAATATAAATAATAAATTAATTCATTCTAAAACATGTTAAATAAACTCAATAAAAATACTCAAACTATCAATAAATATATTTCATTATAAAAGTATCATCGGGAGACTTAGTTAAATCTCATAAATAAGTCATTACGTCATTACTTAGTTAAATCTCATTAATAAATAACCAATAAATCATTTCGTGGTTCGTGTATAGAGGATCACATACCATCAGGAGACTTGGCCCTTACGGCGGTTTGCCTATAACAGATCAATCTTGATTATCTCAATTAAAATTAAGGTCCATTGGTTCCATTAGATTCACTTGCAACGAAGTTTATATATCGGCAGTTCAGTACATGAAAGGCGTGCGTAAATTTCTCGGACGAAGCATTTGGGAGGTTCCGGTGCGGTGTTTCCATGGGATTTAATAGTATGCTCTATCTTTCATAGGCTAAGTCTTAACGCGAATGAATTATAGGAATACTAGCTTTCACCCGCGGCTACTCTCGCATTGTGTAAGTATCAGGGAGCTTGACAATAGAAATGAATCAATATGATAACAAAATATTTTTTTTCCACTTGCAATTTTTTTTTTTTATAAAAATTATCCTACGTTACTTCTTATACCTCCAAGAATACGTGTACAAAGTTTCATGACGATCGGCCGAGTAGTTTTTGCGTGAAAGCGTGAAACAAAAGTCCCTACATTCACATTTATAATATTAGTAAGGATTTTACATATGAATATAAATATTTCAGAAATATATAATACTGATAACATTTTGCGTATATTACTTACTGATTGAGAAGGTAGCAGCTTTTTTAGTGGGATTTTTCACTTTTCTAAACATACTGAGAGTAACTACATTACCATATAAACTACGACTAACTTAAAGAAATAATTTATGCATAAATGCGTTGACGTCACTTGAATGAGTTTTCTGTCCCATGCAAGTAACATCAAAGTTTGTTTGTTAAATAAATAATTATGTCGCTCAGTTGAATATCACAAGCAAGTAAATAGTTTTTTTTTTCTCTTCATAAATATTAATTTTTGTAATGTTTCATTTTTATGAAAAACGTTTTAAGGGCTATCCCTATCACCTGAAAACCTTTCAACTTGAAGATAGCTCAGAAAAATAAACTTTAACCAAATAACTTTAAATCAATATATAATTTATTTATTATGCGTTTCATTCTAGTTCTTTATTAGGTTGCACTCAAATATTTAAAATAAAATATTTAACTAAATAAATATTAAGTATTATCTATAATGAATGATACTTTTATCTTCTTTAGTAATGTATTGAATATTCAATATTTGTGATTATATAACTCAGTAATTGTGATTAGAAGTGATTTGTATACCCAATACTTAACATCGACTAAGTGTACTACATTATAAGTAAAACTTCTTGGCCAAATTGAACTATTTTTAGTATGAGCAAAACTTGTAGTTTCGCGTCACCGACATGCGACATGGTAATGTGAAGCAAATCCCCGGTCTATAAATGTACGACGGCTTGTGTAAAGGTATATACTCGTATAAATACATATTGCCAAATTGGCTTTAATCGCCATTTTTTTTTAATTGCTACAAGTTAGCCCTTGACGGCAATCTCACCTGGTGGTAAGTGATGATGCAGTCTAGGATGGTAGCGGGTGAACCTGTTAGGGGTAATGCTAGTCCATACTCCTAATTGGATTATGTATTTAATAATTTTTATTCATAATGGCCTTAAGATTTGTGATGCGTACATAATTTGTTTTGCATTATACTAAGAATATACTATATTCGTGAACATAAATCGAAAGCTGTGGGTTAAGAACGCGTCCGAGTATCATTTTTTGTTATCACCATCTCACATTGTCACTTAGAACGATTTAAGAGCGATTTCGTAGCCAAGTTTTTATCATTTACGTAATCCTTTGTACTATATATAATAGGAATTTTAAACTTACGTTTATTGAGAGACATCTCCAAGATGTCACCTGGTAGTTGTATGCTATTTCATGCAAATTTTATGATGTACGTCTGTTTATTATTTTCTCTGTGGTGTACAATAAAATGTTTCATTTGATCATTCATCAAGACTAGGCTCTTTACACCTCCTGCTCATTCCTGAAGAAGCCAGTTGAGATAGTTGTATACTAAACGTAAGTACCCAGTCTTTGGAAGCGTTATACCTATCGGAATATGTATATTTTATCGTGATGAGAGCATTTAAAATGTTTATGTTGTTAACGCGCTTCTGTTCGTCACTTCTCAAGTAATATTTATAAGTCATGTGTACTAATTAATGTATTGAATTTTATAAGACTAATAATTATAATAAACAATTAATTCGAAGTTATTCTTGTTCATTTTTTTTTCCGCCTATAATTTTAATGTTAAAGTATATCCCCGTAAGGGAGGCCAAAGTCAGTAAAGTTAACCTCTAGGCTATCAGCGCTCCCTACTTGGTTACCGGTGGCTTAGTCAACTACAAGTTTATTTTTACATCACTTGCAGGCCGTTTAAATCATTTTTACAAGTTGTCAACTATGCTTATTTATACAGAAATGCGTATTTTGACAACTGCCAGATGGCTTCTCAAACAAACAACAAAAATAATTTTTACGTCTCGTCGAAAATATTGTTGGTAACCGGTCGCTACCAGCAAGCAAAAAAATAAGTTATAAATGGAATAAGTAATTGGAATTAATGTAGTCTATTCATTAAAGATTTAAATAACCATATTAAGTATTTCGGAATTACAGCTTTTAGAAATCATTAACTTTCTAGTTAGCAAATCCTCAACGTGGAAAGTGCTTTGATATCCCGAATTGACGTCTTTTCTCTTAGTGGCGTACGAGGTGCGGTAGGAAGGAACGAGGGGCGCTGCCATTTTTTCAGGGAAATGTGCAATTGCATACATGTATTAGTAGACTTAAACAATTTAAATATTAAATATTCTTTTAACACATTAGAAATGATAACAAATCTTATTTTGGTTTAGATCTATAAACAACAATATTAAAAAGATAATCAAGGATCATCGGTACATCGGTTATAGCATAGATTTTATATATTATGATGTTTAAAACCACGGGTACATATTAGGTTACACCTACTAAAAAAAATTTTTCAATTGATAGATATGTCAGTAGTAATTGTAAATCAAATTCTGTCAACACATCATAATTATGTGCTAAGAAACCCTTCTAAGGGTTATAACTTATAACAAAAAAATAATAATATTACTTTGTTTCGTAATCATTGTAGATATAAATGAACTACAAATAAATTGCGATTGATCATAAATATATTAATCTACCCGCCAATAAAAATAATAATGTCCTCGGACTATCAAGAAAAGCTAAAAATCTTACTAGGTTTTCTAGAAGGATTTGCTTTAGGACAGGGTTACTACAGAATATTTTTAAAGGATATCACTTTTTTGGGAGATTCAGGTTTTGTTATCGGCTTGATCACAAGTATTTTGTTAGGTAACGTATTAGTGAATTGTTAAATTTTGTATTTATTTATTATCTACTATACTTATAAAAAGAAACGTTAGTAGCTGTGACACAGTTGTTACTAATGGTTTATTTGATTTAAGATTTTGCTGTAAATTGAAATACAGTAATAGTGTCCTAAATTAAGACTAGAATTAATGTGACGTATACATAATCAGGATAATCATTTGCCGTTACAATATAATTCAATTGCAATACTGAAAGTGGACAGTATTCTATTACCTCTGGCAATCAAGATCTGTTGAAGATAATCGAAGGAGGCCGAACGGATTACATTGATTCCATCCGTATTTTTAATCATAACGTATTGCAGCTATAATCAGGATGTTGTCATCATGATCAACCCATTACCGGCTCACTACAGAGCACGGGTCTCCTCTCATTATGAGAAGGGTTTGGCCATAGTCCACCACGCTGGCCATGTGCGGGTTGGCAGACTTCATACGCCTTTGAGAACATTATGGAGAACTATCAGGCGTGCAGGTTTCCTCACGATGTTTTCCTTCACCGAAGCAAGTGATATTTAATTTTTTTCAAAACGCTTAATAATTTCGAAAATTTAGAGGTGCGTGCCCGGATTCGAACCGCCGACCTCTGATTAGGAGGCTGACGCTAACCTAACCTAACCACCAGGCTATCACCGCTTCTGATCAGGATGTAACTCATTGAAATTATTCAAAATCATATTTTCAAGGTGTTGGTAATGCAGTGGCAGTACAAGTTCGATGTATTTCTCTCCTCCTCCTTCCAATGTACTGCGGGAAGGCCGGCCGAGGAGTCCTCAAGGCCGTTGTTCTGACTTACGTCGTTGCTGGTAAGTGAATCATTCATTCTGGTAGGGACAGAGACTCTTAGGAGAGAGAGAGGAATGTATTCACCCAAAACGCCACTCCAATGTAGGTTTAAATGTTATTATTGTATATATGTGAAAATTCAGTTTCAGAGTGTGTTCAATATTGGCCAATTCGACTAATTATACGCGATTATGGCATCAAAAACGTAACGTGGCGAGAAAATAAAAATGTGTGATTCCATATTAATGTTTTACATAATAACACTAAAAAGAATCTTGAGATTCAGCATAAAATGGTTTATTTTAGTTTTATGTTTAATATATGCATCAGTACAAGGCCCTTGAAAACTATGCTGGTAAATAGAAACTGTTGTGTTTTTTGCCGGCTTCTTCCCAGTACAATTAATCTTCCGAACTGATGGTATCGACATCACAAAATAGACCAAAATTCCCATTCCAAAAAACCTTATAAAGTGCCTGCCTACTACTTGAAAGTGAAATAAACGAATTTTGAATAAGCCAAGAGATCACTGTATAGGTAGAAATCGCGGAAAGAAACTGGTAGTAACTCATTAAACCGGCTCGTGTGATTTCTTATACGTTGCCTATTTGTTCAGAGGCATTAGGATCAACAGACTGCAATTTGTACTCATGGCATTTTGAAGTAAAATACTCAGAACATCTTTTTTTAGCGTCAGGATAAAACGTGGACCCAAGTTTAAACTCGCGCAGGAGGTTTCAAGTTGGCGCGGATGGCGAACGCATCCCATATATCCTTGCTACATCTCATACCACTGCCCAACAAACCCAACAAGTCCCAAGATCGCCCAAAGCCGATCGCAGGAGGCTCAGCATCATCCTCCATCCCTTAGGGGGATTTCCCAGACGTTCCCCAGAGCCCAAGTGCTCTTCTCTCAGGCTGAGCTTCATGCTCGCCGAAAATCCTTGGTGACGCAGTAATAAATACTATGGTTGTCTGCAACTGTCATTTAGCAACTTACTTACTCACTTACTATATAACCACTGCCTTTCGATCCGATCCCATTGTTGCGCGCTGTATGTTTGAACGCGCCAATCTCTGGAACCACCCGCCAGTTGCGAGAAATAATTCTTGCGTTAGATATCCCGTTTAACAAAGGCTACCTTTTTATTAAATTTATACCCATTCAAGACAAAACTTGCCGCTAGGTCATTTGCGATATGTAGGTACTTATTATCATTGTCGGATCCATCCTTAGGCCCAATAACGAACTTGGGTTTGAACGCAAAAGAAGTGGTGAGAGTGTTTGCATGCAGCACGCAATTGTCTTACAATCTCACCAAAATGAAATACGCACGGATGTACAAACCGTTGAACAAGGCCCTTCTCAGTTTACAGACAGAAATCGACGGAATCAAGGATGGCATCAGGTAATGTGCAATTGGTGCTATTTTATATGGTTGCTTTGACCTACCCTCGAAAGAAAATCTTAGTTTGAGTATTGGACTGCTTTCATTCTTATTTTTGAAGTGAAAACTCCTTTCGGCACACCGCATACAGGCTGTAAGTGAGCCTGCAAAAAGATCTGTATGCGGTATATGAAGCGGTGATAGCCTAGTGGTTAGGGCGTCAGCCTCCTAATCAGAGGTTGGCGGTTCGAATCCGGGCACGCACCTCTAACTTTTCAAAGTTATGTGCGTTTAAAAAAAATACAATATCACTTGCTTCAACGGTGAAGGAAAACATCATGACGAAACCTGCACGCCTGAGAGCTCTTCATAATGTTCTCAAAAGCGTCTGAAGCCTGCCAATCTGCACATGGCCAGCGTGGTGGACTATGGTCGAACCCTTCTCATATTGAGACGAGACCCGTGCTCTGTAGTGAGCCCGCAATGGGTTGATGACAAAGCTATAAAAGTCGTTGCATCTCTAAGCATACTTTATGTAAAACATTACTTCCCGCTAGATCCATTCGAGATGTAATCTCTCCTATTGAGAGTGAAATTGAAGGCTTGGACCATTTGCAACAAATGAAGTCGGAGAATGATTTGTCTGACGCTCTATTTGATCGCGCACTGCGCGTTCAGAAGGATATCAAGATAAACGAGTTAGTATCTAACTTGTTAGTGTAGCAATTTGTTGTACACAAATGTTTAAAGTAAATAAATGGATAAGTCTGAAAAACATCCTTTTTAAAAATCGTGAAAAACAACGAAACCTAAGACATTCTGGGATTATCTACCTAGACCTGCGGTTAGTTATAGACAAGCTTCGGAACTAGACGGTTGTCTCATTGTGTTCGCCTATGGATATATATTTACAATATTATCCTACTAATAATATAAACGTGAATGTTTATAAGTATGGATGGATGGATGTTTGTTATTCTTTCACGTAAAAACTACTGAATGAATTTATTGAAACCTTACAATAATATAGCTTATATATCAGAATAACACATAAGCTACAATTTATACAGATATTGTGTGAATTGTCCAAAATATGACGATAAGTGTCAAGTAAGCAGGAAAAAATCTACCATCTTTTTTTTTTATACACCACAAGTTTGCCTTTGACGGCATCTCACCTGGTAAGTTATGATGTGGTCTAAGATGGTAGCGGGCTAACCTGTTAGCGGTATGGTAAACCCATACTCCTAATTGGTTTCCACACGACATCGTACCGGAACGCTAAATCGCTTTGCGACACGTCTTTGTCGGTAGGGCGGTAACTAGCCACGGCCAAAGCCTCCCACCAGACCAGACTCGAGCCGGGAATCGAACCCAGGACCTCCAACTTTATAGCGCAACAGCGTACGCACTGGGCTACGGAGGTCGTCAAAACTTATTTACCTATTCAGTGGTCAAAACCATCTGCGTCATAATTGAATGTCATAATGTTAGTTCTTTTCTACGCCACGCTAATATAAGCTACCCGAAATACTAATCGGACAAAGTCACGGACACCAGCTAGTTTTATACATATGAGATACCTAACCTAAGCTTTAATTTTTAGCGATCATTCGGCAATAAAGGAAAGTCAGCGATATCAGAGATTGTATGTGCAGAAAATGGATATCCGTTGTGAGAACCAACTATCGCATACAGTGACTCTATGCATCGAAGCGTTTTCATCTGCGTATAAAGAATGCCACATCGCCTTACCCTCGCACGCATCGATCATATGCTGGCCCTTGATGTTGCCCAGGGTATGCAACGTGAAGAAATTGCTCGGGCCTGGCATATGCAACAGTCGAAACAAGGTGGTATATGATTATTCATATACCTATATATATTTTTTACATTACAAGTTAGCCCTTGACGGCAATCTCACCTGATGGTAAGTGATGATGCCGTCTGAGATGGTAGCGGGCTAACCTGTTAAGGGTAGGATAAACTCATAATCCTAATTGGGTTCTACGCGACATCGTGCCGGAACGCTAAATCGCTTGGCACGTCTTTGTCGGTAGGGTGATAACTAGTCACGGTCGAAGCCTCCCACCAGACTAGACTCGAGCCGGGAATCGAACCCAGGATCTCCAACTGTTATAATGCGACAGCGCACGCACTGCGTTATCCCAAACGTCGCCTAAGCTGAGGTACGGCCTCAAAGGAGGCGCCCTTAGGCAGACGTTCCCTTAGTTTCTTCGAGCCCTAGGGCTCAGAATTTCTTATGGCAGAGCTTCTTTTCGAAGCTCGCCAAACATCCCGGTTACGCTGTGGCAACCAATAGGGTTAGCACAGCTAATAGAGTCAGAAAAAAAAAATTGCGCCACAGAGGTCGTCAAAAAATGTTAATGTTTTTATTATGAAATGTTTGAACCCAACCACAATCTAATAATAGACAATTGCGTAATATGGCTATTTATAAAACACGTTTGAATGTACATATATTTTTTAATTACGACCAAAACAAATGCTTAGCGGTGCGTGGTAGGCGAACCTCGTCGTAGTAAAATATATTCCAGACCGTAATATCTACGAGAACACGTAATTTCCACACTGCCAAGTGTTCGTCCCGTCGCGTCGTGACGTATGTTTTTGTGGAAAGTTTAGCGATTATTTACGTCTAATTGAAGCGGTGATAGCCTAGTGGTTAGGGCGTCAGCCTCCTAATCAGAGGTCGGCGGTTCAAATCCGGGCACGCACCTCTAACTTTTCGGAGTTATGTGCGTTTAAAAAAAAATATTAAAATATCACTTGTTTTAACGGTGAAGGAAAACATCGTGAGGAAACCTGCACGCCTTTGAGTTCTCCATAATGTTCTCAAAGGCGTGTGAAGTGTGCAATCCGCACATGGCCAGCGTGGTGGACTATGGCCAAACCCTTCTCATATTGAGAGGAGACCCGTGCTCTGTAGTGAGCCGGTAATGGTTTGATCATGATGATTACAGTGGGAGGTCCCAGGTTCGATTGGCCAGATTTCTGCGCTTTTTAACCTTAATTCTGTCTCTTTGTTGTCATTCAGATATTCTGACCAATTGTATTGTAGTTGATTTGAATGTATCTAATTGTGTTTAAACATTGTCAGATGAACCCTGGACTGGGATTGGGTTACGCATATCTAAAATTCGCCAAAAGGGAAATACTAAAAAATCTAACGGATATAAAATTGCAACATAAAGTTACATATGAAAGAGAACTTCATTATGTTCAGGTAATTCCAGAGAAATGTTACTGACTGTCAATTTTGATTCTTCCCTCTAATGCTCTGTTACATTTTTACTGTAATTTTGTATTTAACTGTAGATAGCTAATTGTGGGTAGTTTAGTACAATACGGTAAACGGTTGTAATTCAAAATACCTTAGTGTGTTCATGATATTTATCGTCGTTTAAATACGCAATGTATTTGTATAATTCTGGGAAATACGTTTACGCATCCCCTTTGGAAGGGGCACAGGCAGACCTGGGGCGCTTCCGATGGGTTATGTGGGACTGCCTGGCGACCAGAATACCCACTAAAACCCGAAGGATCGCGTCGCCTGATGGCTGTGTCACGGGAACGCTCTCGCACTTGTCCGCAACCCAACCAGCAATGTTACAAGCATATCTACCACATTCATCACGTAATGTTTTTTTTATACACCACAAGTTAGCCCTTGACGGCATCTCACCTGATGTTAAGTGATGATGCGGTCTAAGATGGTAGCGTGCTAACCTGTTAGGGGTATGGTAAGCCCATGCTCCTAATTTTCTACACGAAATCGTGCCGGAACGCTAAACCGCTTGGCGACACGTCTTTGTCGGTAGGGTGGTAACTAGTCATGGCCGGAGGCTCCCGACAGACCAGAGGAATGTAGTAGTACTACAGACCACAAATCACAGTTTTTTTTTAAATCCTAATATTTATTTAGGATGCAAAGGAAACCGGGGACCGCGTTGTTCACGCGTTCAGTGAAAAGTTTATAACAATGCAATCTGTCATCACCACAGTCAATATCTGTCTAGCGTTGCTCTTTTTACGTATCGCATACTCTGCACTGAGCTACCACGACCTTTACTTGACCAGCATCGACTTCGACAATGTTTACATCACAGGATACTTCAAAAGGATCGATAGAAAACGAGCAAGAAAGGGTAAAGTGACTCTTTTGCCTCTCAAAAAGGTTAGCTTTTGTCATGAATATTTAGCTAAGTGCCCTCACTGAACGGAATTATTTTCCCTTGCATGGCTACCAATGATATTCTCACTAAAATAAATATATAGGATATTTGCTTAAATAAAACATAAAACGTATTGAAGTTCAAACGATTATTTATTTATAGCAATTGAATTGATTGAACCCAAAACTAAAAATCTTAAAAAATATAACATAACTAAAATATGTTATTAAAAAGAGTTCCTCTAGGCAAGGTTATGAAGATACTGGCAGCGTTCCCCCTTTGAATAGCTAGATTAATTCTTTGTCCGATGTAGCTAGGCAGCTCTTCGATCTCCTGTGATGTCGACTAACCTTTTTGCTATTTCCTTAAAAAAAATTAAATTAAATTAAATAATAAAATATCAGAAGTCGAAACGGTTTTTATATTGAATTTAAGAAGATAACAACTCCTATATTTATACTCGGTAAAAAATAAAAGCAAGACTTAGCCCTCTTGGATTTGTCTTGGAATAAAAGTCATAGCAAAGTTAGGCGAATATTTTTAGTTATAACCATCTAATATAGTATCTTTTTATAATTAGCTATGAAGTTAGAGCAATTCTTACCCAAATTTTTTATCGTTCACCTATCCTTTATAATAAATTAGGATTTTAATAGGTAGCTATAAAAAGTTAATGACGTTTCGTTGAAACTTTGAACTTATCGAGAGAAATCTCCAGGACTTCTCTATTTTAGATGGAACGAAATAGATATATAGACGTGCTTTCAACCTCTTACATACTTTCGGAGCGCAGCAAACTTTTGAGTCAAATACTCAAAGTGATGCTTGAAGCGGTGACAGCCACTACGTTCGTGATGCTAGATAGACTGTTCTATGAAGCTTTGGATGTCGTAAGACAGCACGCGATGGAGAGCAAACCATCAACTGGCGTACAAGACCTTGAGATTAAGGTACGATACAAATCATTCTCTGAGGGATAGAATTCCGTAGGAGAACCAAAGTAACCGACATAGCCCAATGGATGAGCAAGATGAAGTGGCAGTGGGCGGGTCATATCTGTCACAGAACCGGCGGCCGTTGGGGCAGACGTGTTCTGGAGTGGAGACCGCGTACCGGTAAGCGCAGCGTAGCACGACCTCCTGCTCGCTGGACCGACGACCTGAAAAGGATCGCTGGGGGCGGGTGGACGAGGAAGGCGGAGGACCGTCCAGCAGTGGACGTCTATAGGCTGATTGAGTTTAGACCAATCATAACGAAAATTTTGTGTGGCAACTAGAAACGAAACAGTCGGTACGCAGCGTTTTTCAACACTTATGGCTGTTCACTACATTATATCTGATAGCGGTTCTCTGCGGTTTCTGCCGCATTAACTAGTCTTAACTTTATTTTATTTAGCATTTTATGAGCCACGTACCTTACACTAAGACATTAGCCCTCAGCCGTATGTACTCGTATTACTCAAGGTGCAACATTAGCAAAGTAAGAAAGTAGCAACCCTTAATGTTCTATCATATCTGATACTTACAAACTAATTGCGACATAAAGAGAGATCCTCTACGCAGCTGCAAGTGTATGAATTAATAAATGAATGAATTAATTAATTAATCAATGAATACACTTTTATTGTACACCACAGATAATACCAAATGTAAATACAATAAAACATACATACTAATAGATAGCTAACATATTAATGAATTCCTTAGTATCATCATCATCATGATCAACCCATTACCGGCTCACTACAGAGCAGTGTCTCCTCTTAATATGAGAAGGGTTTGGCCATAGTCCACCACGCTGGCCATGTGCGGATTGGCAGACGTAACACGCCTTTAAGAACATTATGGAGTACTCTCAGGTGTGCAGGTTTCCTCACGATGTTTTCCTTCACCGTTGTTGAAGCAAGTAATATTTCAATTGCTTAAATTGAATTCCTTAGTATACCTATACCAAATAGATAGGATTCCTTCAAAGCTTTAACTCTACCAGGTGGAAAGCCGTGGTCTACTATCTAGCATGCTACGAAAAGTGCTCGAAGAACTGAATCTGAACAAAGACTACAAGCTGGTTTCCAATGAAATGTGTCTCCCACTACCTCGGGCTATGCCCAGCGTGTTTTATTTCAAAATTTACGGCGGTTACATATGGATACTGCTGTTGTTATGCATAAACCCTTACACGTTGAGACTGCGAAGGTAAGTGTGGGTTAATTGCCTAATAATAACCCCCTTTTTATTTATTAATAATACACTTACAGCATACATAAAAACAATACGTTTTGACGACCTCCGTGGCGCAGCGCGTGCTCTGTTGCATTTTAAAGTTGGAGGTCCTGGGTTCGATTCCCGGGTCGAGTCTGGTCTGGTGGGAGGCTTCGGGCGTGGCTAGTTACCACCCTACCGGCAAAGACGTGTCGCCAAGCGATTTAGCGCTCCGGCACGATGTCGTGTAGAAACCAATTAAGAGTATGGATTTACCATACCCCTCACAGCTAAAGCCCGCTACCATCTTAAACCGCATCATCACTTACCATCAGGTGAGATGCCGTCAAGAGCTAACTTGTGTATATAATGTGTATAAAAAAAAACATTTGTTATAAAATTGTATACAAATACCTTTAAATGAATAATGAAAGTTCAGAATTAAAAAACAGTTAGTAGTTAAATCGAGAAATTTTTTAACGTTATGTGTATTCAATTGGCTCGATTTAACACTTAAAATTCGGAGCAAATGTAAAATAGATCTCAGTGTAATGGGCTGGGAATTAGTGATGACGTATTGCAATATTCCAGATTGATTTGCAGTTACTTCTATCCCACACGCGAAAAACAACGTATACTTCATCTGTACAACGATATACTGAAGAGGCGTGTTAAAATGCAAAAGACCCTCCGCAGGAAGGCAGTGCAGGCTGTGCGGGCGCACTACCTCTCGGGGGAGAACCTGCTGAGCTTGAGGATGAGATTCCCGCACTTGCTGGGATGGCTCGAGGCGTTGCCGGTCGCCAGGATGAAGTGTTTGATCTGCGAGGAGACTGCACCGAGGAGTTTTGGTAACCGCTGTAAAGTCAATTGTAGATACAGCAGTCTTAAATTTTTTTGTACACTGCAAGTTAGCCGATGACGACAATCTCACCTGATGGTAAGTGATGATGCTGTTTAAAATGGTAGCGGGCTGACCTGTTAGGCGTTTGGTACACCTAATTGGTTTTTACGCGACATCGTGCTGGACCAGACTCGAGCCGGGAATCGAACCCAGGACCTACAACTTTATAATGCGACAGCGAGCACGCTGCGCCACGGAGGTCGTCCTTGACGACAATCTCACCTGATGGTAAGTGATGATACTGTTTAAGATGGTAGCGGGCTGACCAGTTAGGGGTATGGTACATCCATACTCCTAATTGGTTGGACACGCTTTGACGGTGGTAAGTAGCCACGGCCGTAAAAAACTCGTAACCGGACTCGAGAATCGAACCCAGGGCCTTAACTGTATAATACGATAGCGCACGAGCTGTGCCACGGATATCGTCAAAAATTCAATATTAAGTCTGCTTGACTTCAAACGTTCGTTTACAAGCTTCGCTTTTGTTGGAAATTTATGTAGATATATTACACGTAGTTGTATATTGCGCTGTACTTTCAATCAAATAGAAATTGGCAAAAATACAATAATATCATATCACATGATACGCGAAATTTCCACGTAAAAGATTTTAAGATATATAGTGTGATAGAAATTTCCATACACTCTGTAAGGAACCACTTCATCCCTAAACAAGCTAGATGAACGTAAAAATAGAAGTTGCTCAAATAGGTATTGATTCTCTTTCAGCAACGCAAACGATTCAAGGATGGCACTCTTGTACGAAACCAAGATGCCCGTTCGTGTACTGCGACGAGTGTTGGCGGGAGGTTGGGTCCAGGTGTCTCGCCTGCGACCCTGCGCTCGCCGAACTTAGCGACATCGATTCCCTTAGCGATGATTACCTGCCCCGACAATAACACCCAATAACTCAGAATCAAAACTTTCTCCATCCACACTTATACTTACTACTTACGTACACTTACGTACTTCAACCTTAGAATGATAATAAATTCAAATTCAAATGCAAAATAATCTTTATTCAAATAGTCCTTTAAAAGGCCCTTTTGACGCGTCAATAATTTACATAGTAGTTATTTCATGGTGATAACTGTTTTCGTAAACTTAAAACTAAAGCTATGAGGGTTCCAAACGCGCCCCGGTCTAAGAAGAAGCCCACAACAAACTTAGTCGGGGTAATACTAATTCTATGACTTAAACAAAAGTTAATTTCCATTTTACTTTCATCATCATCATCATGATCAACCCATTGCCGGCTCACTACAGAGCACGGGTCTTCTCCCAGTAAGACGTCTTCTTTTATTTATATACTACAAGATAGCCCTTGACGGCTATTTCACCTAGTAAGTAATGATGTCAGATCAGTCTATGATGATAGCGGGCTAACCTGTTAGGGGTATGGTAAACCCACACTCCTAATTGGTTTCTAGGTGACATCGTGCCGGAACGCTACAACGCTTGGCGACACGTCTTTGTCGGTAGTGGTAACTAGCCACGGCCGAAGCCTTCCCACCAGACATATGTATTTGCTTTGTAGTACCTTCATTTATCGTGCTGTGTGTCTACAAATACTTATAGTTTACTTTGTAGAAGTGTACGATAGACATGATACTATCAATGAATAAATAATTAAGACATTGAGCACTTCTAACGGTATTTTTACTCACTGTGTGAGTTCATTATACTACTGAAAACGTCTCAAAGTTGATTGTACCGAAAGACATTGTATTGTGAGTTAGTAACCAATGCGATAAATTGATAGTTATAGATAAAGCAATAGTTGTAAGTAAAAGAAAATACATTGTGAAATGAAATGACGTGTTTTATTCAAAACAAGCCGTACTCGAGCTGTTCCCCGACGGTCAAGTTGCTGACGAACTGTATGTTGTCAGCCACCTCGTTGCAGAGCCGCGCCAGCCCCGCCAACTCGCCGTCCTCTGGTGGGCTGAAGTTGTACACTAGCTGTAAGGGAACGCTCATCATCAGTCTATTGACGACGGATGAGGCACCATTCTCCTGCACTGACAGTTATCTTTTGGAAACATGTGAAAGAGATCACAAGCAGTGATATGGTCGCCCTTACAGGGTTTGATGTTTTTTTTTGTGCGTTTGCTTTTTTCGGACTGCCTATTAGCTGTGCTAACCCTATTGGTTGCCACAGCGTAACCGGGCTGTTTGGCGAGCTTCGGAAAGAAGCTCTGCCAGAAGAAATTTTGAGCCTTAGGAAGAAACTAAGGGAACGTCTGCCTAAGGGCGTTGAATGTGATAGGTTTATGAATATCGTTACGATGCAGATCCATTGGATGATTTCTTCTTTTTAATATAATATATGGTAAATGGTATATGGACTTTTTGTCCTTTTAACCAGTAGAACTATTTTAGTAGAATATATTAATTATTTACCGATAAAAACTCGTCATAAGTGACCCAACCATCGTTGTCCGTGTCTGCCAAGTTGAACTTCTCTTTTCTAAATTCCATTGAGGTTTCGTCCCCCAAACTCTCCAAGACTGCACAACTGAGAATTAAATAAATAATAGAGTGTCCTATTTTAAGCTTGTAGAAAAGTCCAGTGTAAAGGATGAATGATAAACAAGCATGGGTATGAAATATTGCTCTAATAAGATAGCTCTTAATATAATTTTAAGTGGCATGTGAGATGACGAAAATAAAATTTACCTGGCTAAGTTTGTTGTGGGCTTCTTTTTAGACCGAGGCGCGTTTGGAACCCTCATAGCTTTAGTTTTAAATTTACGAATGTAGTTATCACCATCAAATCACTACTATGTAAATTATTGACGTATCAAAAGTGCCTTTTAAAGGACTATTTGAATAAACATTATTTGAATTTGAATTTATTTTTTTAGTCCACTACATGTTCGAATTTGTCTTCAATCTCAGTTGCATCATATAGTTGGAGGTCCTGGGTTTGATTCCCGACTCGAGTCTGGTCTGGTGGGAGGCTTCGCCCATGGCTAGTTACCACCCTGCCGACAAAGACGTGCCAAGCATTTTAGCGTTTCGGCACCATGTCGTGTAAAAACCAATTAGGAGTATGGGTTTACCATACACCTAACAAGTAAGCCCGCTACCATCTTAGACCGCATCATCAATTACCATCAGGTGTGATGCCGTCAAGGTCTAACTTTTGTATAAAAAAGTGCTTACACAGCATCATACCGAAACAGCGCTAAATATATGTATGGTGGCGATTAACCATGGCTAAAATGTATTTTGTTCCAATTAAGTAAATATCACACAAAACAGTTTAAAAAAGGCTTACAAATCGTCGAATCCCAGCATTCCATTGGACTGGTTGTCGAAAAGCAGAAACAAGCTGTGCAG
This sequence comes from Lasiommata megera, assembly GCA_928268935.1. NCBI lineage: Eukaryota > Metazoa > Arthropoda > Insecta > Lepidoptera > Nymphalidae > Lasiommata > Lasiommata megera. The sequence goes on from OV743326.1 coordinate 12,090,666, forward strand.
ATTTGCGATGGTAACTTCGTTCCAGCCTGGGAACCTTCGCACCACCTTCTGTATGCTCCAACGTCGGTCCTGCTCCTTCATTTCCTATTGTTATATAACGTAGTCAGTATAAAATGGTATCAAGCCGAAAAAGTATCCGCATATATTATTTTCGCGTTTTCAAACGAAGACACACTTTGATACCAACAGAGTATCAAAGTGTATACCGGCAAAGACGTCTCGCCAAGCGATTTAGCGTTCCGGCACTATATCGTGTAGAAACCAATTAAGATTTTAGGTTTACCAACCCCTAACAAGTTAGCCCGCTACCATCTTAGATCGCATCATCGCTTACGATCAGCTGAGATGTCGTCAAGGGATAACTTGTGGTGTATAAAAATAAAAAAAGGTAAGGTAGGTGCTTATAAGGCTCAGCGCACTTAGCGTGAAATTGTTAGAACGATCTCCTTTGAACACTAACTTTGGCTAAGCAAAACTGCAAAGTAAGTCAAAAGTTCCATAGATCCTACCCTCAAGCTGCCTTTTTACCAAAGATGGGCACATTATCTTCGCCTAGACTATGACTGCGTATCAAAGCCGCTAATAGGATAGCTTTGCTTAGTTAAGCTACGAAATTAACGGATTCTTTTAGTGGTTGGTTGGTTTCAAATGGAGCTAGGCTGGACACATCGTGCGAACAACGGACGAACGGTGGACGGAAGAGTAATTCAGTGGTGCCCACGAGACGAATGACGGTCGAGAGGTCGGCCGAGACGGCGCTGGTGCGACGACATCGCCGATACAGCGGGGACCACGTGGACGAGAGTAGCAAGAAACAGGAACACATGGAGAAGGATGGTGGAGGCCTATGCCCATAAATTGGCGTTTCAATGAAGACTAAATAGAATTTTATTTAAAAATATAAATTTTGTTATTTGACATTAAAAATTTTAACTGGAAATAAAGGCTTTATTATTATCATTATAACCTAACTCTCACGCCCGTGTGCAAAATGCATACATATAAAAACCAAAAGAGATAATATACTTAAACAGATAAAAATGAATAAACCCGGCAGGAGAAACCAAACGGCCGGAGGTCAGGGCGACAGGTTGAGAAACCGGCGTTATTATTATGTTTGTTTTTTTTTTTATTATATGTACATCGCGGGCAAACCAGCAGATGAATAGCCTAATGTTAAATAATTTACCGTCGCTTATGACCATCTTCAGCGCCAGAGAAGCCATCCGACATGCTACCCGCTGAACCCACACTCCTAATTAGTTTCTAACCAGCATCATACCGGAAGTAAATACGAGTAGATTTGCAATATGTCTTTACGTAGCGTGCTAACTAACCGCTGCCGAAGACTCCCGTCAGACGACTAATCGAGCTGGGAATCGAATCCAACTTTAAAATCTTCTAAATATTTTCTTTTTTTTTTTCGGACTGTCTATTAGCTGTACAAACCCTATTGGTTGCCACAGCGTAACCGGGCTGTTTGGCGAGCTTTGGAAAGAAGCTCTACCAGAAGAAATTTTGAGCCCTAGGGCTCGAAGAAACTAAGGGAACGACTGCCTAAGGGCGCCTCATTTGAGGCCGAACCTCGGCTTAGGCGACTTTTGGGATAGCGGGGGGGTCGGTTGGTCCCCAAATATTTTCAGAATGTACTTACTGTATGGCCGCTATAACAAATAAAAAAAACAACTAGTTTTACTCCGTACCATTATTACCTCCATACGTGTAGTTATATCTTGTACGAAGGTTCGAATGTAATTGTTGTTTCGAATTAACAATAGCAGATAACCCTATTAGTTCTGACTGTGTCAACGGGGGAATTACAGCGCGAAACTAAACGGCGACATCGGGGGAACGTGTCCTGTGAGACCCGGACCTCGACTTGGGGCGACGTTGGTATACGTCCGACTAGCACATGATCGGTGTTTATATACTTACTTGGTTGTACTGGCGTTGTTCTGACAGCCTTTTGTAGAATTGCTCGACTAGTTTATCGTAGTCAGTCAATGCTACCTTTTGAACATCCGAAACTTTCCTCTGAGGTTCTCCTGCGAGATGAATAAAATATCAGCGTCAATTTTGTAGCTGTGCCTATCAATTTTGCAAATATATTTGTTGATTTTTGATTAGATTTTTTTTTAAATTACGTTTATAAAATTCAGTGGGCGAGCTGTAGACAATCCAGTCCAAGGACAGCTTTCTACGTATAGCGCTACAGGGAATAAAGTCCAAGGCCATTAATAGTTGTTGTATAGTCTTTTTCCTATAGTTGAGTCTTTTACGTCTATGGTTACCTGGAAAAGATGGCTTTGTAGCTATAAGGCAGCCAAATTGTAAGTCCTATACCTACAATTTGGCTGCCTTATAGCTTCAAAGAAGAGTTCTTCAATGAGAAGATACTCATTAAAAAAGAACATGCTGTACAGACGCTGGCGATGGCGGCTAACCGCTTTAACATTACGCGCGCTAACAATACGTATGGCGAGCGAACGACCGCGTATTTGGTTCCTCGATTCATGAACGGACTACCACCAGCGTTCCAAAAATTACATATTAAAAATGTCAAACAGAAATTAAAAGAATATTTTTTGGCTGAGTTGGACGGTTGACTCATTTGTGTCGACCGTCTAACTCAGCTAGGAAATGTTCTTTTCATGCCTATTTTGCTTACTCAGTTCCTCTAGTTTTAAGCTGTTAAGTTGCAGATTAGCACCGAGGACAAACCTCTTTGGTTTTTTCGGTGCCGTTATTGTATAATTAATTATATTCCTTTTATATTAATAATAAATAAAGAAATAAAATAAATAAATAAATAATACTCGTAGCTACCTATGTTACATTGGTTTTTCAGTTTTTTTTTTCTCCATACTTGTGTATAATATTAGAGCCAATGAAACTTCGCTGCCCTATTGATAAGTGCATAGCGACGTCGGAGGCCAATTCAAAGATGCGTGATATACATAGGTACCTTACTAACTGTGCTGTGTTAAAATTCAGAATAGCTTTTTTAATGTAAACCACAGGCATCTATCTATGAGGCATTCATAGATACTTTATTTTCCATTATTTTCATTCGTGGGATGATGGTGATAACTACGCTCACCGACTTATAACTAAAGCTAAGGTTCCGATCGTGCCCATGTCTAAGAAGCCCATAACAAAGTCGGATTTTTTTCTGTTTGCGAAGTGTTTGTAAGTGTTCTGTTCACCTACCAAGATGGTGGTAGTTTAAGGAAGACGGGCCTGTTTTTCGTTGCTTCTCCCATATTTTAACTTTAATCGCATAGGAAGCTGGTTCCTTATACAAGTAGAGGCGTATCACTATCACCATAAAACTATTACCCGAAAATAAGACGTTCAGCTAGGTATCTGTTTAAACTTCTACGCAGCAGAGTATCGGAATAGAATATAATGCTCATCGTATTGTGTGCGCATATTCGGTCGTAGGTAACGCATTTACAGTAAATACATATTAATGTAAGTCAGCAAGCATCAAGATCTTCTGATCTATAGCCAATCTGATTCCTACTACTGACGTCATTTGCATTTTAAGTAAATTGTGTGTTTGGCTCTTGTGGGCCAAAATTAAATCGACCTGTTTAATTATATTTTCATGAAAAGCACTTTAAAACCTTGTTCGTAATGCGAGTAACTTTTGGTTTGCTAAATCACTTAAGGAGACCCCGCAGATTTTCCATCAGCCGACAGTCATAGAGGAAAAATCCATTTTAATACTTCACTTAAATATTAACTTTTGAGAGGTTTCATTGCTAAAAAAACCTCTTAAAGGCCGACTGGTACAAATCTTCCCCATACACCCCATTGTTGTTTATTTTATAAAGTAGAAAATAAAAACGCTGGCTTTGACAAAAGTTTCATCATCATCATCATGATCAACCCATTGCCGGCTCACTACAGAGCACGGGTCCAATATGAAATGGTTTGGCCATAGTCCACCACACTGGCCATATGCGGATTGGCAGACTTCACACGCCTTTTGAGAACATTATGGAGAACTCTCAGGCGTGCAGGTTTCCTCACGATGTTTTCACCGAAGCAAGTGATATTTTAATGCGTGACAAAAGTTTACCAACTGGCAAATTATTTGTGAGTAATAATCGTCCGAGATAAGTTCCTCTTGCACTCACCGCAAACCGAACTATATAAATCACCCCGAGTGATCGCTAGCATTCCACCTGATCGGTTGGCAAGGGTGTATGTAGTTCGCCTTATCGCTTACCCGTAGCTGTGAAGTCTTCCTGCCTATAGAAACAAATCGGTTTCCTCTTTACAGGATACTCAAAAAATCTTCCCAGACTCGAAACAAGCCTGCTCACATGGTGACCCATTGCTATTATATCGATGACTAATCAGCTGCCCGTTTTAGTCCACGGGAATTTAAATTAAATCCACTTTTAATTGTATTCAAATTGAACAGTTCAAGAATGACAGCAGCTAGCGAGTAACAATCTATGCCAACTTGATGAAAAGTGTTTAATAAATGATGTAAGACTTTAAATAAATAATGATTGAAATAAAATCCTCTTTGCGTGTTATTTTATTTCTGAACGGTCTCCTCATATCTCGATTCATTTTATTTAGGATGGTTATCCAAAAAATCGAGTCGAGTCGATTAAATTAACGTTCTACCATCAACCATTTTATATTATAGAATCTATTGCATTCCTCTACCTTGTTTGTATCTTCAAAACTATTATTTTTCTATTTCAAAATAAAATTAATTGAATTTAAAGTATGTACCTAGGTAGATTGGTTTATATATTATTATTCTAGTATTTAAACTTAGAATTGTTGTGATCGCTATCTTTACAAAAATGAGCGGATTATTGGGTAAGGAGACAGGGTTAATTAAATAAAAGACCATTTTCTATCAATCATTTGATTAATTTTCATACAAAATTCCATTAAAAATTTCAAAAAATTCACGACATATATAGCGTCATGCACAATTGATAAGATTACAAGAATCAAAGTAATAATGATTATTACCGAAAGGATAAAAAATAACGTAAATGAAAATATGGTAGGCAGTAAAATTATTCTAAATTAAAATATAGGAACATTTATAAAATATCAGTCTTCTTTTAACAATATTACAGAAGTGTAACATAAGATATAGATATAAAACGAAAAAAAAAAAAAAAGACTGTTGTCGACTCTCTTGCAACGGAAACGGTCAAGTTCAATACATTCGAAAGATTTATATTTAAAAAAAAAAAAAAAAACTTCCAGTATACTATCACTATCTTTAAGTAAACAAGACAAACAATTAAATTCTTAAGGAAATTGCTTATTCTAGTAGACAACAGACTTCTAAAGCGGTGATTAGACCACCATCGCTCGCGGATAATGATCAGTCTTTAATGTACTATAGAAAACGAGGTAGACGCGGTTAATTAAAATTTGAACACAACTTTCACCAACGTTAGAAGTCTTTTACACACATTGCCCCTACTGGTTAATGCTGACTGGTAAATGTACAGTTATTTTTTTTTGTTTAGAACTTTTTCATTATCATATGTTCGAACATATTATAATGAAATAGTTCATCATTTATACACGTTCATCATTTGTTTAGTTAGAAAAATGTAATTGAAAATTGTAAAAAAATTGTTTAATATATCTTTCCACGAGAACTTATTGTGGCGCTATGCATTTTTACAGTATTTTACAGTAATATAATACAGTTTCAATATACATGATAAATTGCAAATGCAAATAAAAAACAAAACAACAGCCTTACAAAAAAATGTTATGTAACTGTGGAATTAGCTCTCGTGGAAAGGGCATATTTTACTTGTAATTTGATAGTGTACAAGAACCAGGGCAAAAACTTTATTACTTATGCGGTATAGCAATCAATTTTTAATTATTTACTTTACGCACTATTGTTAGCCGCACGCACACGAACCGATGTCATCGAACCGTCAGTACAAACTTGTAAAAATCTTTTTTTACGTAGATTTTACGTAGTTTCGTCTTATTAATTTTCATTAAGATTCATCGTTGAATTGGCGAACAATCGGTTACGTGTCCGGTGAGGCTTGACGTTTGTATAAAAAACCTTTATGTATAAAACTATATATTATATAGTTTTATACATAATGGGTTTTTAAACTATACATATAGTTTTATACATAAGGGTTTTTTAAACTATACATATAGTTTCATACATAAAGGGGGTGTGAAAATGGCTTCTAAACACGTTGGTCCCATCGTAGAGAACAGACCGTTGCCGACCTGTTCTCAACGAGGTACGTATAAAAATACTACCACTAGACATTATACTATCATTCATCGCCCCTCGGGATTGATTATTTACAGTTAATAATAAATAGAAATGTGGATACTATAATATGTCAACTTTGGAAGCTATTAAAAGGATTGGAGATGCCTATCAAGCAGCTATGGTATATCTAGACACATCAAGGTCACTGACCGGTCAGTCTACCGCCAGGAGTGAGGAAAAATATACTCTCGTAAAATTTTGTATGAAGTTGTTCATAATTTTCCGTTAGGTGCATCTAATTATTTAAGGTAAGGAAAATAAGTTCTTTCTTTTGATAAAGTACAGCCAAGAAATAATTGGATTTTATGATTTTTTTTTAAATAGTTTATGGTTCTAACATTCTTAATGTCGAGTTCCAAATATTATAAGAATAAATAAGATTTTTTCCAACCCGCAGTTTCTGCTGACATCTGATGAAGGCGAACGCGCGCCTCTAGTTATTTCAGATAATTATTTTTGACTAACCCCGATGAATTCGGACAATATAAAAAAATAATTGACTAATTAGTACAAGACTTGTTTTTGGGTATCAAAATAAAGCAACATCAAAATGGAACTATTCTTTAAAATACTATGTAACGTCACTGCGAACTAAAAGTCACTAAAGTAAAGTATTGACTTTATTTTTAATGTACGAACGTTCCGCTATGAGCGCTGGCAGTATGAGCTTAAACGAAGTTAAGCTTTATGACAATGCAATATGGGTCCTTTTCACTTTGACGTTAACGTATTTTCATACTCAAATCTACAATTGCGAGCTTACAAGCCTCGTACTAAAAGTACTGATGTGTCAGCACCGATAACTGCGAGTTATCCAGAATCATTTTATTCCCAGAACCCGGCAGACATAACATGTCGATACAACCATATATGCTCGAATAATTTTGCTTAGAACAATATGTAGTGACGAAAAATACTGCAACAGAATGCCTTATTACAGTAGGCCAAGAGATAATTATTATAAGTGGAACGTTTTCATGTGAATATAAAGCCAAGTAGCTAAATACTGTTGTACACAAATCTCTAAACTCTAAATGATTGTAGTGTAGTGATTTGATGATGATAGTTATCACCATCAAATCACTACTTTGTAAATTATTGACGCGTCAAAAGCGCCTTTTAAAGGACTATTTGAATAAAGATTATTTGAATTGAATTGATTTAATAGTGCTATATATTTTTCAATAGCCGAGTTAGAAAATGGATAGAATTATTGTTATACTTGAAAATTAAACATAGTTTAGAGATTTATACCATACAGAATCGGTAACAGTAAAGCGTAATGTTCGGGTCTGATTCATGAATTTGTCTTTTCTGACAATGTTAGAAACGACGAAACTGACAATCGACAAACTGTCATCTACGCTTTCGACAATTTTGTTTATGAATCAAAAATATATTAGTTTCACATCTTACGTTGGCTTCATATTAATATCTCAACTAAACTGACAGATATAAATCCAAAACTGCCCTTTCGTACAAACAAGGGACATTGTGAATTAGAAAGTAATACAATAACACCTATTAGTTTAGTCAAGAGATTATAGTATCTCTGCAGTAGAAATTCTTAATAAAGCCTAAACTGTCATAAGGAAATTCTGTAACAGTGAGCCTCGACCGTGAAGGGGAGATGAATGTTAAAATTACGCTAATACTAACACAACACAAGCACTTAGTTAATATTAAAGATAAACATTGATTTACCACTAGCCGTAGATCGATCATTAACGCTCAAAAAATGGGACGGAAAAGTAGTGCACAAATAGCGTCGCGTGCACTCCTTTCCCCCAGTGTGTGACAAGGCTAGACGAAAGTCACCGACTCTAACACTCGAGCCGTATAATCCGAATGAATTACAAAGCACTACGCACCGCTATAGATGATATACCGATATGATGATAACGGCCAGATGTCTAGTGTATTAGACGGGTTGTAATACATCGATATACCGATATGAAGGAATGTATAGTTGGTGACAAATTCTCGCCTTGTTTTTGTATGACGCGCTCTATCTACGCCTAGTGGTAAATCAATGAAGATAAAGTACAAATAAATGGCTCAAATACAATTACCTACAATCACACGGCAGAATTGTATCATTATGCAGTTTATATTGCGTCTCGCCCACGAGCAACGATTGCAGGCGTTATTCGCCCCTAATCAATTTGTCGTACACAAATGTTCAAAAAACTTGTAAAAAATTACCACCGATTTACGCTTTCAATATTTACGCTCTCTATTTTATTGTTTCTATCACAAAACAACATTTACTTTTGTTTTTTTACTGCTAGCACCTAGCAGCTTTCACATACATCGTTTACTGGCGATCAAATCATTTTACTTCGTGATTAAATCAGGACATTTTTATGTGCTGAATATCGGGCTCACTTTTATAAAGTGTTTGCGGGTTAGGTCGGCTACCTGCTGACTTAGCTAAAGTACTTAGTTGAATTACGTCTAATTGAGGTCTGCGGTGGGTAGATTTCAAAAGGAGACGTTCCAAATTTATATGGAGCATGGGAGGAGTGCTTGAACAGTAAACTAAATAGACATAAATAAGGCATGTGTTTATATGTTTTATATCTAATTGTGCACCCTAAACCTGCTTATCTATATATTATATTATCTGAGTGGCCTGGCAGAGATCGCTCTTTAGCGATAAGGCCGCCTATTGTATCTGTTTTCTTTTCTGTGTTTTTCTTTAATGTCTGTATTTCTTCTTTTGTGTGGTGTACAATAAAGTGTATTTTCATTTCATTTCTTACTTATTGAATTCATGTTTTTTTTTTTCATTTTTTTACACATTCGTATTTATTGTTTCTTATTACAACCTGCAATGGTTGTTTAAAAACGTCATTTTTGATGACATTTTTTTTGAATTTGTAGATTTTTATTTTTTACCGTGAGCAAAGTTTTAATTCAATTTTATAAGCGTTGTTTGTCAAGAAAATATATGTAATGTTTATTCTCTATGGTTAAAAGGGCGCCACTGTGTGGTCAGATTGGAAAACTTTTAAAATATTGCAATTTTTAAATTGTGTGATTTATATATTTTTTATTCCATACATTGTACAATTTTCCCCCCGAAACGCACCATCTCCTTTGTAATTATAATGTCTCAATTGTTATTCTTGGCTACATTTATGGTATTATTTTCATAGTTCAGCAAATAGTGGAATAGTTTCAGCCAATCTAGGTAGTTCTAGGTCATTGCGTTCGGCACACTGTCACTGGCGATTCGAAAATTAATCTACTGGGCCTATATAATAAAATGGCGCCAAAGTAAAAAAAAATCCTCTTTAATTGGCTGAAGAACATCATTTAAATGATAGTGTCATAAATTTAGCCAGTAATAACAATTAGAATGTGTAAAATTTTTATCCTAATGCTATTATTAATTTTTATTTTCTTTGTAATAAATTTTTAAAAGATAATAGATAGACAATGGGTTGTTGTACGAATCAAACAAAACATAAGAATAAACGCTAAAAATTGACTGTTTCTTTAAACCTATTTCATAATTGCACATCAATCGAAATCGAAAGAAATTAAGAAAAAAAAAATTAATGTAAAATACCTATTTGTTTTTTTATAATCATAAAATAAGATATAATAAAAAGAAAATTGCGTTGTTGTATTAAATTGAAGGAAGACCAAGAAAAATAATATTAGTAACTCAGAGGGCTTGTATTGCATAGTTAACAGGTAGCCGCCCTAAGCGCAACAGTTTAATTCACGAAATCAAGTAACAAAATAAATCTAAGAAACATAACCAAATCATTCCGAATTAAATGCTTTTACCAAATTGAAAAACGGTTACCAAATATAATACAGTTACCGAATTGAATACAGTTACCAAATTAAATACAGTTACCGAATTAAATACGGTTACCGAATTAAGTAATATTTAAACCGCTTAGAGCCAACTTTGCTATAAATGAAGAACTGTTTAACTTCCATTTGATGACACGACAGAAATTATTGCTACACGCATGAAAAAAGAAGGACGATAAGAAATATACGGTGACTGTGCTTTTCCTAGCATAAATCGACAATTGTTTGAAGTTATTTCAAACCATTACGAAATATTGACGAATTCTCGAACACATTGGATCAAAACTCTAAAATGATTGATTTGACTGATACTCTATATTTACTCGGAAAACAATTGTCATGTCACTGTTTAGTTTATTTAGATGAATAATGTAAATTGCAACCTTTTCCAAATCTTTGACATACTTTTTAAAAATAATAATATAGTTTGGGAAGACTAGATTCAAATGCAGTAGCATTTTGTTATCTTCTAGATCCATTGCTTGATCGTTCGTTATAAACTTTTTTTAATGTAGATCCAGCTAAGAATAAAGATAGTAATTAATGCCCACTTAAAACTGCTTATGGAAAACACTGAGCCATTTTGAAAATTTGTCTTCCTACTACTTTATTTAAGACTTATCATTCATCGTTATTTTATCAGTTATAGCGGTCAAAGTTAAAATAGTTTCTTCAAAGTGCAACTACCGACATAGTAGATACGAGATATCTGATGTGTAAAAAAGCAACATTTCTGTCATATCATCAAAGAGTTATGATTGGTGACAAAAAGTCGGAAGCCTTTAAGTAATAAATGGTAATATTCATACCGGGTGCTGATGGAGTTGGGTAAGCAAAATGTGAGGAAGAGACATTTTGTTGTTGCAACCGACTATTTTATAAACCACGTTTACAGTTTGCAATATATTCTCTCTATTTGCATTATAAACGAATCAATTGAATCCGGATCCAAACCCAGATGTAATAGATCGGGACGCTGGTAATATTTTTATGTAGGTTATTTGAATTAATCACGTTTTTAATTTGTTTGATTGACGAGCGTACTAATCTAATTATGATACGGTAATTATTGAATCCTTTCCTCTTATTTGCCAAACTTGCGTCTGATTACTACCATGCCTGAGATGCTGAGGTCCAGAATGAAGCGTACTCACTCAGTTTTTTTTATTTCCATAGTAAAGCACTGAAATGTTTCGCATTTAAAGTTTTTATCATAGATATTTAGTTTTTATCATAAATTGGAACTTTCCTCACATTTTATAATCCCAAGCTCTGTTCGGTTCTAATTCAATTGGAAATAAGTCGATCTGGTTTTTAGATGGGTACTTTGCTTTGCAAAACCACCACATTTTTTTTAAATATTTGACAAAATATTGACTTTGAGATTCGTCACAATATAAAAAAATAAATGTAGATTTCAATGGACTCCAAGTTAATTAAGACAGATTTCTCTTTACTAGAAGAATGCATTTTATGCATAAAAAAAAATATTTTAAAAATAATAATATTATTATAATACTTTAATAATGGCACTGAACTAAAAGTAAGTCAGGTTCGCTTTTTTTTTATATGATATTGATATTTTGTGAAAATAAAAATCATAAATATTTTTTAATCGCGGGATTTCGTTAATTGACTTGTCAAGACGCAAAAAACTGCACACACACTAGGTTTGATAGTTATTTCTTTTACGCGTCTGCCGTTCGTCTTGCACTTGCGTTCTGCTCCCGTATTCAATAAATTCTGACAGAATCTTACCAGCCATCGCCATACAATATTTCCAAGCGAACACCCGTCGTTTTCAACCAATGTGTTTTGTATGAAAACAGTTGGCCGCCTATCAGAAGAGATTTTGTATGTGAAGTTTTTTTTTTCGAATTTTGCTTCCGATCACACACACACACACACACTATCAGCTCAAACATAATACTAAGCAGGTCATCAAAAAGCTTCATATTCAATAGTCATAAAGCTTTCTTTTAATTTATGCCGAACGAGGGTACTATGCATTTTTTATAGCAGCGTTATCCAACGCCCAGCCATATAAGGTACATGTTAAGTATAAGTATTAGTAACAAATACCAAGTAATTAATGATCTTAAATCACGACTTAACTATATTAACTTCATTCAATTACCTATATCAATCACTTTCATTAAATTTTAACCTAATTAATTTACGTCACTCTCATTAAAAATAGTATTTCCATTTACCTATTCACTAATAGAAATTATGCATCGATTTTCACCCATATACGTAAACATAGCATTATGTCCCACAAAGAGTTGTAAACAAAATCTCTAGACTTAACTTAATTTGCCGTTCCAAAAGTAGTGTATACTTTATCAATATTCGCTTTTGAAATGAATAGACCTACATTTAGCTATGACAACTTGTATTAGCTGAGAGTTTTATATAACTGAGTTAGCACCAGTGTATCCGAATGTACAGTACAGTGCAGTACAGTACATTTTAAGTTATTGACAATGATATACCCATTAATTTGAATTTATATACCTATTAGTTTGTATTTGTGATTGTTTATCATTAAATTTTATTTATTACATGCCTTCTTAATAATTCGATTGTATTTTATGTCATTAGTCTGTTGTTTTGTTGTGCAATTTTTTTTCCAATTTTGTTATATTTATTTGCATCAAATATAGCCTTTGAAATAAAGATTATTATAATAAAAAAAAATCACTTTGTGCATCACACATTTAAAGTATTTTTTACATACAAACATTTTATTACACTGAAATGAAGTCAAAGATTTCTTTACTACCAATAAATATTGGACAGGGTGATATAAATGTTGCTAAAAATGAAAATATTTTTTGTCCATTTCTGTACTATGCCTTCTCTATATGATATCATATCTGTCGAATATGATATATTGACGAAAACAGTTATCCATCGATATTTATATGCTAGCCTGTTTCGGATTTTAAATTAGATTAAGTATTAATCAGATTGGTGAAACGTATATTGTGCATTCGGATGTATTGAGCACATGTTTGTGAATTTAAATATAACCATGAATAAAAAGCTTTGTTGAACAAGTATAATATGAAGTTAAACATACCACCTGGCTTTTGATCAGACACTGTCACATTCTACGCACACACAGCGCCAAACAAACCGTTCGCACGACACAATAACTCAAGTCATTCTCACGCAATACTCCAAACAACAATATTCCGACCTTAACTGATAGTTTTACGCTAACTCAGACTAATATTTCCAGTCGCATGAATCACTTCATTTTGTTTATATATCTAAATTTAAATTTCACCCACAAAAGAAAATGTTTTCTCGCAGTGGCAATCCTTAATACTATGAACTTATGAGCCCTTGCACACGAGGACGTTTCAAGAGCATGCGCGTTAAAACATTGCCTACGAACGCTGAACAGCCTGAGGGTTTTCGGTTAAATATCTTGATATTTGATTATTTTCCGATAACAGTTGTTTCACGTTAAATAGAGATTTTTAAATTAAATAATGCAATGTTAAAAATAATAGTAGAGGCAGCATCTGTATTGGCAACTGCCACGTAAATATACATCGTGAAAATCATCATGTGCAAAGTTAGACCAATATTCATATTTAATTTAATGATAATCAATGTTGACATTTAAAATTCAACTTTTTTTTAAACTGTTACTTTAGTAAGGCCAATGTAATAGGATGTACGAATACTTAATTTATCTACATTTTGGACATTTGACGTTGGCTTTAAATTAGAACAGTTCACTCGACTGACATACGAAATGGAATAAATTTAGCCAAAAAGATAGAAAATAAATTGTGGATCGATAAAGTCTCCTAATTCATTAATTATCGTTACACAATTTGAAACTATTGAATGTATATCAAGCAACAGGTAAACTTTGTATGCCAGTGCATTCATACAAAATTCACCAAATGCCAGCAATGCTTACCAGTAGTTCATTCAATATTGGCTTAGACCACAGCCGAACTGTCAAGCGCATGTATATGAAACATTGTGATGTTGATTTGAGTACGCAAGCTAAAGAAGCCTGAACTGTAATAGCAGAGCATACTCCATTGAATGGCACACAAAATTTTACGTACATCAGACACTCGGCAGTCTGCCTGGCCGTTCTTATAAAATAATTCTCCAAAGCGTCTTAAACTATCGTAAACCTAGGCACATTATTAATGTAAAACGTTATTCTAATCATATTTTTACTCATAAATTTTATGTTTTTATGTTCAATATTATTGGGAACGTTGCTTTAGCTTAAATCTTTAAAAGCTACATTCTAATTTATTGATGTATTAAAATTGTATGTTTTGTAATATATTGATAAGTTGACTAATTTAATAGTAGATTAAGATTATAGGTACAAAGCGGTTAGGTTTGATCAAAGATTAAATCTGTTGAGAGTTGAGCTTATAGTCGATATACAAGTTAATATAGCTTTGGTACTTAGAAGTTTCGTTAGAATACGGATAAATGCTTGTCTAAATATGATACTGGTGCCGTAGCCCTAGAGTCTAAACTAATCTATAAAATACAGGTATCTCGTGAGGCATCCCACAAGGAAGTTTGATGGGGTCAATTGCTTAAAATATAGAGTTTCGAAAGCTTACGTTTAAACGTATCAAGGCAGCTTGTAAATGCAAACTACAATTTAACCAGCATGGAATTATACCCTACATCGGAAGCAAGACCTCAACGTGAGTAAAAACTACAACACGCAATTAAACTATATAAATACGAGTAATAAGACGCTATCCGAACCGCTCGATTCGAAAGTATTATGCTAAACTTATATTAAATTAGTGAACACATATTGACTGAACACAGTGTATTAAATCTAATACGGTCGAACCATCCGCTTTACATTTAAAAAATAGACTATGCGACAATTCATAAAATTTTGGAGAAACAATTTTGCTAAAATATTTGGACTAACACAAATTTTTGACTGTATACAAGTTACAACGACAAGTTATTATTACTAATTGAAAAATTAATATATATAGAAGAATATCTATAAATTAGCTAATTTTATATCAATATGCCAACGAGTCTTACACTCGTGACTTGATCCAGTATTCACAAACATTAGTACTAAGTCTCAAATTACAGTGTTTAACGCCAATCAAATTATTCTAATATAATAGATATCACGCATATTGAATTGTTAATTAGTCTGTGATTATACTAATGTCTGTGAAAACGGGATGTTTTATACATAAGTAGAAGTTACAATAGGATCTTACGATTAGCTAGCGATTAATTATTTTATTTACCGTATATAGCACTACGTCAAGGAATACCGAAACTTATACGTTATATGTAACGTTGTAGTAAAAGTCATTCGATTTCATTGCAGTCCAATTCATTCATATAGACATAGCTAGTTATAGCTTAATCTTAATAAGACATTAATTTGTTTCGTTAAAAAAAAATCATTACATTGCCAATAAAATCATCATCAAAATATAATGTAATAATACCTATATTTTGGTAATAAAAAATTGCATTTAACATAACGCGTTGGATTCGCATTACCTGTCAACGCCCGCTTCGGAACCACGTCTTTAAGACAGTCTTCAAAAGTCAGTCTCCAAGTTTTATTGCATTAATTTCTTAGCTCAGTTATTTTACCCTTCCCACGCCTCAAGTCTTAAACAAAATAAAAATCTAAATAAAATAAAATCTACCAACTAAGTATTTCAACTACGGATGTTGCGTAGAGCATCAATTGCAATTTTAAAATATATAAAATACTTAAAATAGTATTCAAAATAACTTAATATAAGACTACGTATCAACGTGTGCATTATTCAAATAATTATTTAACCAAGTTAAAAAACGCAAAAGTAACATTTGAAAAAAATACTTTTCAAGTTAGTTTTTAAATTATCTCACATAAAAACATCTTTTAAATCACAATGTGATCTTTTATCGCTAATAATTTTGACGCTCTATACTTTTTGTTCATGCAATGCATAAAACTAAACTAAGTTTCGAACAATCGTGGTGCATTGTGTGGATTGTTTTATTTTAGTTTCTATTGAAACGTTATAGCTTCCGTAAGTTGCGCAAAATTACTGTGTAAAATCACACTGCAAACAAAGTTTGGTCTTTAAAGACTAGTTCCACATGAAACTGAAATCAAAAATAATATGGTAACAAAAGTTTTAAATTTAAGGAGAATTTAATTTGCACTCAACATAATGTTATGACAAATAAAAATCCTCCGTACACAAGCTATGCTCGATTCAGATTTCAAACATTAATAATAAAATTGGCACATTATGAAAGTAATCACAAATTAAACAAAACAAACATAAAATTTGATGGACCTTCGGCCCACGTCGTTAGTTTCACTTGGCGTTTTACATTTGTCAATACACTTAACATAGTGTTCCGGATCAATATACTTTGATATATTGTTTACCGTGAGAAGTGATATCGCGGGCGGTGTCAGGTAAGGTTTCAAATAAGACTACAAGGAACCCCTCGGGTGTAAGAGCTACATCGCTTGGACGGTCTTTGTCATCCAGACCAGGACTCTTTAAATCTACAGCCCATAGAATACGCAACTCCGATGTAAAAACTAGTACACGGTGGTTTTTTGAATCAGCCACAATAATTCGTCCATCATCATCAGTCACGATTCCCGACGGCCGATTGAGTTCACCGATTCCTGACCCTTCACGACCTACGCAATGTAAAACCTTTGATAGGGTTGGATCTACCATAAGCAAGCGATGATTCTCGAAATCAGATATAATTATATTTCCAGAAGTTGTAAAACATACACCTCGAGGAGTCGTCGGTCCTTTTAACATTTTTGCAGGATTAGCTCCTTCAAAAATAAACTTGGTTATATAAGTACCATCACTAGTAAATAACTGAATACGATGATTACGAGTGTCTGTTACTACAATATTACCTAAAGTATTTACAGCTACATCCCACGGGTATTGGAACTGACCACATTCCTTACCGAAGGAACCGAACTTTAAGATAAAATTACCAGAAGATGTAAATATTTGAACACGGTGATTGTCTTTGTCGATAACAATTATACGTCCATAAGTGTCCGTCGTTATACCAGCGGGAAGATCGAACTCACCAGGTCCTGTTCCTTTGGAACCGAACATTGTTCTAAATTCCCCACGACCGTTAAATATCTGTATGCGATTATTTCTTCTATCTGCAACAATTATGTTTCCTTCCCGATCTACACACAAACCCCAGGGCCTGGAAACTTGTCCTTCATCCTGACCTTCTCTGCCAAACGAAAACATTGGCACACCAGAGACCGGACTTCTAGTAGGCTTTACTGACACTGACATCCAATAACCTGGTATTGCTTGACCAATACCACGCGCCGAGTTTGCATCCAGAGCTATACTAGACGAGATACTGTGATCATAATAGTTAGTAGGTCTTGTAGGGTTCGCATAATCCGGTAACGATCTTAAACTACTAGCAGCAGACATTTGATAGGACAACGGCGAAAATGTTTGAGCTGACTGCAATGATTGTAGTAAACTCTGTCTTGATTGTAGTGAAGAAGATGAACTCAATGTATGCATTGCGTTTGCAGGAGCTGATTGGACATCACATTGCCTCTTTATCTGATCAACTAAATCATAGTTAGGAGGTATAAACATGATACGCTCTTCAGTCACATACATATTCTTAAACATACATGAGAAATAATCCACTTGGGCTCTACCTTTTTCCTTCGCCATAAATAGATCAATGCCCTCAGAGTCCATGCTGCGTACCAGAGTTTCATTGGTATGCGCCAATCCAGCTAGAATGCCACGGAGGGTGTTCATATGGTCTGTTAATTCATTTAATTTAGATTGACGCATTTTCTCTACCTTATCGAGTAGATACTTTTCACGGTCCTCGATTGCTTGAGCGAAACACCGCATAGCTTTTCGTATTTTCATATTAGCCTCAGCAGTTTCCTTTTCATACGCCTTTGACATGGCAACAGCACGGTCTATAGCAGTTTTAATAGCTTTCGTGCCGGTTTTCGTATCTTCAATAGCTCTAAAGACACCGATCCTACACACGTCTAACGCACCCTTAATTGGCGAATAACAATGATCTTTGTGAACCCATAATGTACATTCTTGGCAGATAAATATTATACACGCCTCGCAGTAGAATCTGACGGGGTCACCGTGCAGTTCACAATACATAACTTCTTTATCATTAGTGACTGAGTTAGGTCTGGCGCCTATTGGTGAGATTTGATGAATAGGCAGCAATGTATGCTCTCTCAACTGGCAATCTGAGGTAACCTTGTGACAACACTCGTGACAATAGAGATCGTTACATTCCAGACAACGCATAGTTGGGGTGCGTTCTTCACAGCGGAAGCAGGTGATAGAGACGGAGGAAGAAGTCCCTGGGGATCCGCTTGAGTTGTCCTCCTTAGAATGGTGTTGATTATTATTATTGGAAATAGTGTTGTACTCACGGATACTAGGTATAGCGGTGTTCTGTAATGAGCAAGAGGGTAACGCCCAGATATCGTATGGCATTGTCGATGAGTTGCCCGCAGTTTGCAGACTTGCCGGTTTATTCATATTCTCTATGAGATTGCAGATAATCTGCGACATCGCGACGGGGTCCTCCGGGTCGTTGGGGTTGTGGCTGGATCCCGAGGCCGAGGTTGACGTTGCGGGCAGACTCGCCGCCAGCGACTGCGTCATGTTTGCGAACGACGTCATTTTGAGGCGCACGTCAAGTCATTAGATCTGCAACAATGATAGATATCGATTAAAAACTTATATTTTAATTCTCTACGACAAGATATAAGGACATTAAAAATATAGAAGAATGATTGTTATTGCTTATTTTAAACAAGTTTTTGACGGCGATCTGTTTTCTCGGGAAATAAGAAAAAGTAGGGGCAGGGCCGTTATAGCTATTTTATAAGGTAATAAAGGTTTTATAAATACTGTCTTGAAATGAAATGAAATGAAAATACACTTTATTGGCAATTATGTTATGTCTTGGCAAAGAACTTTCTTTGCTGCGGGAAATATATATGATATAACTATTTAGTTCTGTTACAATATGAAATATGTATATTGCTCTATGCAATTGTAAAATAGTCTTTAATTTCCGGCCATTCAAATGATAACATTTTGCATGTGACTCTTCTTACCATGAAGAGTCAAGTAAATTCGTGGATAGATCTAAGCTACATCAAACCACTATTAATGATGACGTGATTTATCAAATCATTTAGGTTTAATTGATAACGGGACGAGATTTTTTTTTTTAAATCAGATTTCAAATTTACGCACTACTTTATGCAATTTTGTAACAGTACTTTGCAATCTAGTGTTTATAACATAAAACTCGAAAAATAATTTAAAGCAATAAATTGCGTAATTACTAAAACAAAACTAAAATAGCTTGAAGAATATTCAAAAGTGTAATCACCACAACGACACATCGCTGGATAATTTTATTTAATGGAAAATAGCAACACAAAAAACCAACCGGTTCAAATAAACTTACAACTAAAACAACAACTCAACACCAGACTACTTGTATCTACGAGTTTATCACTGACCGGATGACATCACAACGAAAGAAAAAAGTAACAAGTTTACTAAATTAAAACAAACATTTTCTAACAAAACGTGGCACAATACGTGCACCAATCCGTCCCAAAGTTGCACTGGTACTATGGGGATGATTCTAATGGTGCATTTTGCGAAAAAAATCTATCCCAAAAACTTTTGTGCGCTCCCTACCACCAACCCTCATGTTACTAGGTAAGGAAGTGAGAGCGAGATAGAACGATTGAATAGTAATGCGTGCGTGAAAGCTGTCCAATACGGCACATTCCAAAATTTTCCATAATTTAGATAAAAGAGGTTCGCTATGATTAGGGCTGTTACGCTTACATTTACAAATACCACTCAAAATTACGTTCTCAATGAAATTCATTTTTGATGATTCAGTTCGAAATAGTTAAAGAATCTGTTTACTTTCTTGTGATTTCAAGGCGAGCATGGTGAATGCCATATTTTTACAATCGAAAATAGCATTTATTTCACCTTTTTTTTTCGCAAGACCTATCAATCCGTTATATTGTGCGTTTTTAACCCTTCATGCTTTATCTTTTAGTTGACGAAGTTATTGCAATCACCTAACAAAAAAGCATACTGTGACTGCTTTATAAGAGCCTGTAACTGATCAAGTAGAATAAAGAATATTTGAGTTCTTAGAACAGTAGGTACGCGCAATCTAATTTGGCCGCACTCAAATAAGTCACGACTGGCTACACAGCGCAGATATAGTTTTCACTTACAGGTCAATGCGCGAACGTCTTCGAGAGCCAACCTCATGTTAGATCGCGCGATCTGTATATCTGTATTTATTTATAGTAAACAAGGACTACGTCAAGAAAGGACGTTATCCTTGAAACAAAAAATACCATCGATGCACAAAGTAAGACGTCAACCCTAACCGTATTCAACTTTGTATTGAGCAGCGTTATTGTGTGCGTAGGTGTGTGAAAGAGAGGACAGATTTCTTAATCGAGATGCTGTATTTCGAGCGTACGCGGTGGGAAGCACATGGGCCACAGCGTTCGTGACCTTGGGCGGTGAGAGCACGTGAGGCAGGTCCGGGACCCTTCGGCCATCTTGCCGCGCCCCCGCCTCGTGCCGATTGTGTAGGGTGCCGAAAATCGATGCTTTCCCTCTGCCCTTTTATCCAAAAGGGCGAACCACTGAAACGAATCCCTTCTACATTATAGCTGCGTATATCTAAAACTCTCAAAAGGTTTTAACGAAAATGCTCTGCGATCTATCCACAAAGCCGAATGATTAATGATGACTACGCACAAACTAAACCAATACCCAGATGATTGTCCTGTGCCAATAGAATTTTGGGAAACCACGGAAAACCATCCAGATCTCTAAGTAATCCAGCATGAAATTCGAAATTAGATCTCTCCGTTCCACAGGGAACCAGTTATTCTACGCAAAGTCGTAGACATCATATTTTAGTTCCGTCACAAAGTTATTATATCTAGTAGTAAATATACATAATATATACGTACATAATACCTATATATATAGTAGTACTTTTGTTGATCAGATTTACAAAAAAAAAAGCAGACCAGGAATTCGAGATTATGCCAACTGCCTTATACATGGTTGTTATTATTACTTGATTTGTTCTTAGTGACATATGGCCTATGCATTTTGTTTTTGTTTATCCTTTTATTTTGTGGAACACTGTATTTTTTTCGTGGAGTTTCATGATTACTGCAACACCTTTTATACTTCTGCAGGATCATCGTTTTCATGTAATATTGTTCCTAGTAAAAATCTATTTTATTTCTAGCCTGTATGTTATCGCATCTTTGTCAAAGTGCAATCGCGTTAAAAATCTTGAAAATTAACTTAAAATATCCTAGCGTACATAAATATGTTACGTATTCAACGACGGATCAACACTCTTTCGACTGTCGAGGACTACGCTTAGTGCGTAAGAGAATGATCTCTTTTTGAAGGGTAGTCCTGGGATTTCAAAATGCCGATGGCGACGATGGCGTAATTTAAACTAACACTAGAAAAGTAAATGTAATAACTCTTCTAAGAATAATTTCGTTTTGTTTTAGACTTTAAAAAAGAGGGAGAAGGTGTTTGAACCCAGCTTTAGTTTTAAGTTAACGCATTCGTTAGCTGATAACTAACGAACGAATAACGAAAGTTGATAGTTGAACTAAATGTAGTTATCATCATAACATCACAAACTAAAATAATGAATAATTATATATATATGAATGCGTCATAGATAATGCCAGTATAAGGTTAGAGCATTAATAAAACGATTTTAAGGTTATTTAATCATTTTCTTATGCAAATACACAGATTTTTGAACTGTTTCGTATTTAGAGGAGTGCTCTTTCACAAAATATAATATTTATATAAATAATGTATTTATTTTGGCATTCTAGGCCCAATTTATAATTAAATGCACTATAAAATACCAAGAATAACAATTAAATTGAATTAACTAATTATTTAATGTCGCTATTTTAGGTATCTCTATGTTTATTTAACCGAGAGTAATCCGTTTGTCGACGATTTGTAGCTCGCACATAATGACTATATGTTGGTAATTAAACAATATATTTTGAATTCCTCGCAATTTACCAATCAGCAATTATGTTGTACATGCGTGCTGGTCTGAAAATGATCTTAAAGAACATATTGAATAATCATGGCACAACTTTTTGAAGATATGTGCATAACCTCAGTGCATGGATCGCCACCAATGGCGGAGAAACTTGACAAAGTTGGTGAACAACTTTCGTTTTTCGATCTTACGCCGCGTTTATTTCTCAAAACACATTTCGATGAAGCTAAAATCGTCATTGCACTTATCTACCTGATGTTCGCGGTGCGTCAGTAACCTGTTTTAATAAGATTTTATTGTGCACTGCATTACCCTCGGCAGGTAACCTCAGGTAAAGCACATTGTACGAATTCGCCGAAATAATCCTGAGGCCCGATTTTTTTTTTACAACTCCGAACGGGTACTATTGTAACTGAACGAATTTTACACATAAAAACAAAAATGTGCCCATGAGTGTACTAGAACGAGCAGGGGAAAGACCGATAACTGATGTCCACCCTTATGAGCAAAATATTAGCTTTCTTTGGCCACCTACAGGGAGACCAGTATTCATTCCCAAGATTGATATTAGAAGGAAAAATTGCTGCGAAGTGATCTCCAGGAAGTCTGAGACGCAAATGGTTGGACGATATAAAGAGGTGGAGCGGACTTAGTTACCCAGACCTCAAGAAAGCGTCACTTGATAAGAAGGCTTTTCGATTGACAACCGCCAAACTTAAATTTAAAGAAGAAATTATGATGATGTGTAACGAATATGTATTTAACTTATATATGACAATATGTTAAGATTTGAGCGACGGTGGGTACCCACCCGGTCGATCTCAGTTCACGTCTTTATTAGAAAATATTAATAGTTATAGTAAATATTAATAATGATATTAATTGGGTAGTTGATCACTCACTGTTCAGTAGTGCACATCATACATACACAAAAGCAGTGCATAACCGCAAGAGCCGGCGGAGAAATAAAAACATGTTTGTGAGAAACGAGTGTCGGCTTTTTAATACACGCGCACTACACTACATACTTAAAAGCACTGCCTACCCTGTAGACTGTAGAGGATGTTAATGATGATGATGATGATGCTAAACTTGTAAAATAACTTAAAATTCTTGACTGTCTGTCTTTTGACAGAGCCAAATATTTTAAAAACATTACCTGGGCTTAGATGCGTTTATAGAATATATCCAGACTTATATTCATCATCACCATCATCCAATTAACCTCTCAATGTTGAGAGCAGTCTTTTTCTCCCATAGGAGAGAAAGTTTTAGCGCTTAGACCCACCAAGATGCTCTAATGCCGGTTTGAGGTTTTTAACGATTATTAAAACAGATTAATAATATTAACCGGGCAGATGGTTACCGTGATCTCTGTGGCATAAGCCATCTTCAATTAACTGTTGTAATAACTAACAATTGTTGGCTCGACCAGTTTTTTTTTTCTTTCGGACTGACTATTAGCTGTACTAGGGTTAGTATTGGTTGCAACAGCGTAACCGGGCTGTAAGCTCAACCAGAGATCAGACCACGCTATGCAAAGTCAATAGAACAACTGAGACTAACGCTTTACTTAAATACCCACCAACGTAAAATATTGCGAAAGTGTTTTTTTAAGGTTTGCCTGTTACCTTTAACAACGTGGGCATCGGGCACGTGGCTGTTCTAACCAATTATTGTTTTGAAAAAACTTTTCTGACATTGAAGCAAAGTTTTTTCATTACAAAACGTGTTGTTTTTTACAAATGCCAAATATATTGTAGGTATTAAACGTGTTACACAAGCGAGACTTTTATACGTATTCATTCTGCTACTCTCTGTATTGTACAATAAGTGTATAAATTTCATTAAAATATTGATAAAACATTCAAACAAATAAACCCGTATCCTGTGGGTAATATCGATGTAGGTATTTCAATTAACATTCGTGAGTTCAGAAGCTGCAACTTATCTCGACCCGGGAATGCGTCACGCACCCCGGCTGCGCCGAGATCCAAGTCTGACGCACGCGGTGTTAGCTATGTCTACTAGTGACATAAAAGATCAACATTTGTTACTATTTCAAAGGCATTGTTTACGAACTGTTTTCTAGCCGGCGGTCATCGTAATATAGGGATTCCACACATTCAATTTTCTCAAGAAATTACCGGATTGCAAGCGAACATTTTTTTGTTTTGAAAGTTGTCATACTATCGCATCATCATGATCAACCCATTACCGGCTCACTACAGCTACTACATAGTCCACCAAGCTGGCCATGTGCGGATTGGCAGACCACTAGGCTATCACCGCTTCGATATTATCGCATATTATAGCTATATTGTTAAATATTGTTTATCTATACTGAAGAGCAAATATTTCATACGTTTCGCGCTATATCTAGCAACTAGCTATTTTCTCTTTGAACAAAATCGACGTTGTAACTACGATTTATGGTCTATCAAGATTTATGACACATTCGACCCCGTCGTCAATATAGCCGGTATTCATTTTTCCTGACGATCTCGTTCACATATATTTATTTATCACCGAGTTTGGACTGCCCCCAAGATAGTGAAGTGATCATACAGTGGAAAATCCATATTAAAACTAACAGCAAAGATGCTGATCGTCTAGAAGATTTGAGGAACTTCAGTGTTAGAAAAGTTACAAGCGCGGTTAAAAGGGAACACTAATGGTGACAAAATTGTCACGCGCATGAAGTCGCGGGAAACATCTTGTACTGGATATATGAATACATTCCAATGTTCATCATCCTAAGCCTAATAATGTGACATAGCTGAGCATAGTTCAACTCTCGTGGGGTTGGGATTTTGATCATATAATTGCTACTACTCTGCGAGTGAGTGGGCCTCAACTTACTCTGGCATTTTCAACACAAATTTACTGATTCTGGTTGGTACTGACAATTACATGTCAGAGAAATCTGATACTTAATAATTGGGCGCTACTAAATCATCTGTGTGTGGGATTTAGCCGTGATAGCCCAGTGGTTAGGACGTCCGCCTCCTAATCAAAGGTCAGGTTTTCGATCCCGGGCACGCATCTCTAACTTTTCGGAGTTATGTGCGTTTTTAAGCAAATAAAATATAACTTGCTTCAACGGTGAAGGAAAACATCGTGAAGAAACCTGCATGAATGATAGTTCTCCATAATGTTTTCAAGAGCGTGTGAAGTCTGCCAATCCGCACATGGCCAACGTGGAGGACTATGGCCAAACCCTTCTCATATAGAGAAGAGACCCGTACTCTGTAGTGAGCTAGTTATGGAATTACGAAACTCGATGACCGCTTAAGTTTTCGAGCTATAGTGACAGTTCTCCATAATGTTCTCAAAGAAGTGTGAAGTCCACCAATCGCCTGTACATGGTCAGCGTGGTGAGAAGCCATAGCTTCTCATTGTGAGATGAGACCCGTGCTCTGTAGTAAGCCGGCAATGAGTTGATCATGATGACTAAGTGATCCGTATTCAGTCCGTCAATTCATTCAAAAATACAAAGTTAAGAGGTAGTTGAAAACGTTAAATTTCCGATATAAAAACTCAAACATGGCGACCCTACCACAATAGAATGCAGAATGTGCATAACAATGTCGAAGTGACGGAAATGCGTACTAAACACGAGAAATTATTTTACAGACTTTTGTATGAGAAGTAAAATTATGATGAAAAGTTCCTGTTATGCACTTTGTTGTAATTATTATGAATGGACTGGTTTTTTTTTTATCTTCTGGCGAAATTATTGTTGCAGCGAAGACAATAGGGACACGTAATGAGGGATGTTTGGATATTTTTTTATTCAGTACTTTCGTGTTTTATTACTACTACTATTTAAGTTGAGTAAAATTTTAGATTGTATTTTCTTTAAGTTGACGAGTACTCATTGCTAAACCATACGTCAACTATTTAGCTAAGTTAAAATGAGATCAATCAACTTTTAATATTATAACATTCTATTTATTTTATTTCGAGTAAAATTTACGGAATAATATTATATCCTTATGAGTGCTGATTTTATTTAGATAAGAATATTTTGATGTAGAACCATATGTTAACTATTTATCTAAGTTGAAATAAGATCCAGAAACATTTTTTTAATGTGTAAATTAGGAGATATATTCTTTAAATTATGATTTTAATTTGGCTAAATTGAGATTAGATCAATCAAATTTTAAATGAAAAACCATACGTTAACTTGCATCTGAGTTGAAATTAGATCAATCAACTTTTAATTTTTCACACAGATAATATAAGGATTCATAAAGCTGCCTACGTTTTTAGTATTCTGAACGAGTTTGCAGTAAGCACGCATTGACTATAGTCGATGTAAATACTAGACAGAAATAGCACGACTATCCGGCGTGTGGGTTAATTCGTACCAACTACAAAGTAAAGTTGTACGGACGCCGTACGTGCCCGCACCATGCCGTACCGGTTGAACAGGCTAGAAAACAAAATAAATACTTGCCTCAGCGCGTAATTAATATTATATACAAAATAACATGAACAAAGCCTTGGGTCTTATAAGCCCTTAAGGATTTGAATCGCATCCTACATTAACAAACAACAAAAAATCTGTCAAAATTTTTTACGCATTTTCCATCCGGATGCACCTAGGGTAGGGTATGCAAAGTTTTTATGCATGCATGAAGTGCGCCCGATGAGTATAGCTTCATCTACCATTTATTCGATTACCATTGAACCTTTTTTAGTAGACTTCAAAAACGATATGTTTAAATCAGCTGTTATTATTTTTATTATGGGTAATGCTGCCGATATTGACACTATTCGTACTGCAAAAGAGGGCTGTTCGTGCAAATTATAATATGACTTCAAGAGAGTCATTAAGAAAAAAAATTAAGGAAGTCAAAATAATGACATTGCATGGCCAATACATATTTGAAAATTTAATGTATGTCCATAGAAATATAACAAAATTCAATAAAAAATGTGATTGCGACAATCTTAACATCAGAAGTAAAAATAAACTTGTGTTGCACGCTACTAGATTACAAAAAATTAGAAATTCATTTAAAGGTACAATTTTATAACAAATTGCCACGAAATTTCTAGGATGTCTCTCAATAAGTTCAAAGTTTATATAAAACGAAAGCTTGTAGAAAAGTCCTAATATAGTGTAAAGGATTATGTAAATGATAAACAAGCATGGGTGTAAAATATTGCTCTAATAAGATAGCTCTTAATATAATATTAAGTGGCACGCGAGATGGTAAAAATTTACCTGGCTAAGTTTGTTGTGGGCTTCTTCTTAGACCGGGGCGCGTTTGGAACCCTCATAGCATTTAGTTTTAAGTTTACGAATGTAGTTATCACCATCAAATTACTACTATGGAAATTATTGACGCCTCAAAAGCGCCTTTTAAAGGACTATTTGAATAAAGAATTTGAATTTAATAGTGTTTTTTTTTTTCACTACAAGTCAGCCCTTGAATGTTATCTCACTTGGTAGTGATGGTGCAATCTAAGATGGTAGCGGGCTAACCTGTTAGGGGAATGGTAAATCCACACTCTTAATTGGTTTCTACGCGACATTATGCCGGAACGCTAAATCGCTTGTCGAGCTGTCTTTGTCGATAGGGTTGTAACTAGCCACGGCCTAAGCCTCCCACCAGACCAGACTCGAACCGGGAATCGAACCCAGAACCTCCCACTTAATAACGCGACTGCGCCACGGAAATCGTCATATATGGGTATACTACATAACAGAAAATCGAACTTTAAGCTAAACGAAACCGAAAGGCTAGCCCATGGGTTTTGTGGGGTCGTATCGTAACCTATTACAGGCATCTATGAATCGTTCATATTTTCATTATTTGTAGGTCGTTAGGATTATAGTCGAATGTAATACTAGACAGAAATTCGTAACAAATCTTGAGAGTTAAGTAAACTACGGAGGTACGGACACGGTGCGCCGCGCGCGCAGGTTCAATTCCGTACCGGTAGAACCGGCTGGAAAAGAAAATTAACTAACTGCTCGCCGCTGCACGTAATTGGTATTATATGCAAAATAACATTAAAATAACTGCACCTCCCTATTTATAATACAATTTTTCCCTTAAAGTTAATTCTTAAATCGGCAGCATAGATCTATATTGCCTACCTATTTATTTTTTGTCGGGTGAGAGGTTTCGGCCGTGGCTAGTTACCACCCTACCGACAAAGACGTGTCGCCAAGCGATTTAGCGTTCCGGCACGATGTCGCGTAAATACTAATAAGGAGCGTGGGTTTACCATACTCCTAACATGTTAGCCCGCTACCATCCTAGACAGCATCATCACTTACACCAGGTGAGATTGCCGTCAAGGGCTAACTTGTAGTGAATAAATAAAAAAATCTCGCGTATTTTTTTTTGTGTAGGATGATAGAACTTTAACTATTGGGCAATAATTAATGTAATAATGATCTGGTGAGAGGCATCGGTCGTATCTAGTCGTAGTCAAGCAATTGAGGGTTCAGGCACGATGTCGCGTAGAAACTAATTAGGAGCTAGGTTAGCCCACTACGTTCTTAGACTGCATCATAACTTACCACAAGGTGAGATTGCCGTCAAGGGCTAACTTATAGTGGAATAAAAAAAACTAATAATAATATTATTATAACTGTTTGGTAAGCTTGACTATATACATAAAACATAATTATAGAACACAAAAAAATATTAATAAAAAAAACAACCCATTATTTATCCCAGAATTTTTCCTCGTCTCAGCCTACCTAAGAAAGCCGGTAAAATGCGTGTTAAGCTTTGCGAAGTTTACGCTTCGCTAGTTCCTTTATAGCCCGTCACAATATAATCCCTACATATACATATATTAATATATCTATACTTCTATATATAATGAGGAAAGATTTAGTTGATTATAACCGATAGAAATAACGTATTTAATGGTGAAAGTGATTAAATCATTAAAAGATAATTTTCTATATTCTTTATTAGGTAGGTTTACGTATATTTCATATTTTCAAAATAAAAATTAATTTTATTACCAAGCGCTTTACACAATGATATTAGATTACGCAAATTTAACATATGGTACGGAGACACTACATCTGCCCAAGGTACCTCCGTTCCAAAGGCATCCTGGACTATGCAGTGTCCCCAGTAAAAGAGTTGTGTGTTGAGAACCTTAACAAACTTTTTTCATTCAAGATTTTATTTCACCACTTTATATATACCTATTACCTATCATAATGATCCACCCATTAAAGGTACACTACAGAGCACCAGTCTCCTCTCAATATGAGAAGGGTTTGGCCATGGTCCACCTCGCTGGCAATGTGTGGATTGGCAGAGTTCAAACGCCTTTGAGAACATTATGGAGAACCCTCAGGTTTCCTTAAAATGTTTTCCAAAGAAAGTGATACTTTTATTGCTTAAAAATTACCCATATATGCCAAATAGTATAGCTTTGTAATTGGGTTCAAAATATAATATTATTTGAATGAAAGTTACTTGTATTTTTTTTCCTCAAGTCTGCTCTTACCCGCCTGTATGTAAGTGCCATACCTCTTTCAGGGCATGGTATTTCATATCCTATTGGTTTCTATTCAACATAATACCAGATGTTTAATCATTTGGCGCATATCTTTGTCGCTAGAGTGGTAATCAGGTAGGTCCATCTTCAGCCACAGGGATAATATAATCTAAATAATAAAATAATAAAATAATTATATCTATATATATAATTTTTTCTAACTTGTTCAAACTTAAAATGGACACTTAAAGAGAGGAATGAGATTATTATCATAGACAAATAACAAATAATAGAAGTGGCAGTCGGTTCATATGTAGGTAAATACTTATGCATTTGACAAAAAATTATACTGACCAGACTTAACCCTAAAACTGAGTCAATTGCAACATACTAAATAATATCCAAATTGCTCTGCCCATGTACCTCTATTCTAATTATTTATTTGAAACGTGTCCCTTTAATTAAACAAGCTAAATTTAATTCATTTAAACAAATTTAAATATATATCAACCATGATGATGGTGGGTTGATCATGATGATGATGATGACATGTCTACCATATTCACATCAGTTACACAATATTTTGAGATTTGAAGTGATGGTTTTGCCAATGACTCTTTTACCATCTGTGTTACTTGGAGCCAAGTAGAAACACACAGCAAACTTTACAACATTGCCTTTGCTTCAAAGGAAATTTACTCAAGGGATAAACCAGTAGGTTTAACTATCATTACCTAATTGAGATGAAGAGATGATGTCTAGCTGTAGAAACTAACAACTAACCTATACACCTATTACTGTAACTGTGGTTAAAATAATACAGAACTTATTATAGCCTATCACAAAAGGTCAAAGTGACTAACTAACCTAATTGTAGTTTGATATCCTATGCATAAAATTTATTTAGTCCATTTTTCTTACCTGTCTAACTAGATGAGTCCGAGCTATAATTTATGAAGCTATAATGTAAATGAGCTGTAATATTAGATCAAAGTTTGTAAACCCACAACAGGATCATTTAAATTTCACACACTTGTCCTCAACTAGAATGGTACTGTTTCATCTTTATATTTTTAACTATACATAAAATATACCTACCAACCTGAACTGGATCTGTTTTTATGGCCTATGCTTTAAAAACTCTAAGACTGTGTCCAACCATGGAACCAATATTATAATGATGATACAAATTTGGAACATGTCAATATTATGTGACACATTTGAAAAAAGATATAGGTAGGTTCTAATTTTCTTATGAACTAACCTGAAATCAGTTAATAAATATTTACTAAGTTCATTTTACCTTACTGTGTGAACCATCTGCCTTTACATGCTATTATTATCAAGTTACCTTTAAAAGTTCACTTGTAGTCAGACTTTCCTTGAACCTTATCACTAATATCCTTTTTTTTTTTATCTTGTATTGTTTCTTAAGTTGCTTGGTACAAATTTATTTGACAAAGTTTCAGCTAGTTATACAGACTGTCTGTCTGTGCATTTATTGATAATAAACGGAAAATTTATGTACAAATACGAAAAATGTAGCAGTTAATAGATCAAAATGTTAATATTAAATGAATGAGAAAGTTGTGACTCACAAAAACACATTCACAATGTTGCACTGAAGGCATTGAACTTCTTGAATAAAAAAAGTGTCATTGCAATAAATTAACATGTAAAATACCCACTACCTTGAAAAATACAAATAAATCATATAGATACGCGAACAAAGACTTTTCCTGCTTCGAAAAGAAAGGATATTTATAAATTAATTACTTAGCATGAGCGCACAACGTAATTTACAACCACCTTCAAAATACCATGATTGTAAGAGATCCTTATATCCTCCTGTTTGTCTCCAAAATCCCTATTTATTGTACGTGCATCAGGCGGTGAATCACAAATTTTAATAACTAATTATAAACCTACTCATACTCACCAATAATAATCCAAATATTCGGCTCAATAAAAGCAAAGTCAAAAGCAAGTGAACATTTTACGCATCACAAAGTATCCGCTGCGTATAAGTCCATTTAAAACAAAAAGATATTCGACGAGTCACAATAATTATTTACGAAAATATGCCCGACGATGCAGGTAGATTGCACAAAGTTAGCTTTCTTATACGTGACCAAATTTGGAGTCTTTTGTTAATTAAGAAAATTACTATTGCACTACTTAAAAATACTGCTGATCATAGCGTTTATTTGATTATTATTTCGCAAAAATCGTAAATTTATTTGTTATTTATCATAAAACACCACGAAAACAACAGCGGTGAATGAACGATCAATTGATTTAAAAATAAACCTATTGTCTATAGAATTTTATCCATGGTACAGATCATAAAACTATTCCTTATCTGCAAATTGAAATAAATTTTAGTAAATAAATATGTAAATGAAACTTTGATTTCAATTGATGTATCTGGAGGTAAATTAAATTATTTTATATGCTTAGTTCTGAATTCCAAGATAAATGTACTCCGTAATAAAATAATAAAGCTCGGAATACTCAAAATCGGAATCGTACACGCACTTTAAAAAATGACAATTTCATTGCTTGTCAACTGTGCTGTCAACTTTTGACTGATTTCGCGCCATTTTTTCTAGTATTTGTTGCGTTTGTTTTTAGTTAACAGTGAAGGTGAACAAGGTACTTATGTGGATTTGGTAAAATTTGAAAAGAGATTAAACTGAAAAAATGTCTACTCCTTCCAAACGGCCTTCATCTCGGGCGTCATCAGAAGCAGCCACACCTTCTCGAAGAACAAGATCGTCCCAACAGCTTGTTGTGCCCGAGACTCCACAACGATCTACCGGCACGCCTTCTAAAGGTTAGGAATCAACTTATTTTCAAATGTTGATTACGATAAACATATCCAAATACATGGTTCCTAATTTATTGCACAATAAGACTTTGTTCACACTATTCATTTATAATATACCCTGAGAAAACAAAACAACTCCCAAGTTACAAAAGGTATGAAGTTACTTGCAGCAGTAGTTAGCGAGGAGCTGCTACACCGGCTTCACGTTAAAAGAGCGGTTCCCTGCTGTCTCATTACTCATAAGACCCAGAAGGGTGAATAAGAAGAAAAACCAGTATTGTTATGGAACTATAGGTTTATAGATAGTGGCAATCACTATAGATAAAATGAGTCTAGTGCATGAGCTCCTGCATAGCAGCTACCGCAAGAGTAAAAGAAGACTGGAAGTAATGTTTAAAATAAAGCTTAGACCAGTGTATTTAACCTGTAATGTAGCTTTAATTTAAAGTTCATTTATTATACAATTTGACCTTTAATTAGTAAGAAAAATCCCCTACTTATAGTATGCATGTCAAAAGAACTCTGACTGTCTCTCTGTCTGTCTTTCATTACTCTTTCGCTACACCACTGAACTGATTTTGATGAAATTAGAAACTGAGTTAGACCAGAGCTTGGGAAAGGATATGGTATCCCATGTACCTTTTATTATGAAAAATAAGCTTGAAGGGATGTAAATAGGGCATAAAAATTAATGCAATATTGTAAGTATTTGTGTATTACAAAAAGGAATGCAAAATTCTTCTTTTTATCCTGAAAAAATGTATGGTTCAGTCAGTTAGTTCAGTTCTCACTAAACATAAAATTTTCCAAGTATACAAATTTGTAGGCTAGTATATAAGTAGTATAGTATAATAAGTAGGCTTTTAATGAACAGTAATTGGCCTATTTGAATGTTTTACTTTCACTGTGGCTCTAAAATAAGACATCTCACACAAACTGCTAAACAGACAGCCATCAGCTTTAGTCCCGAAATGCTTGGATGATTCATATAGCACAAGCAATGGGTTGAAATGAATCTTGTATTTTTTTTATGTTGATAGCTAAAAATCTGGTATTACTTTTAGGTATAAACTTATTGCTATATATAGCGATAAGTTTATACCTAAAAGTCATACCAGATACTCACGAAACAGCCGGGTTACGCTGTCGCAACCAATAGGGTTAGTTAGTCCGAAAAAAATCTCTGACTGGAATTCCAAATTCTCTTCCTCTGATGTGATTTAAAACTATTTATCAATCTTTCATGAGTTTTATGCAAGCATATTAATATAAGTTCAACTACATTTCTAGAAAAATTGCACTTAAATATATTTGGAAAGTCTGGTATTTTTTTTGTAGATGGCACACCTGGTACTCCTCAGGAAACCCCTCGCACGCCAAATCGCCAGGCTGCTGGAACATCTCCAGCACGAACATTTCCCTCCAGTCCACTTGGTAAGGATATTTAATAAGATAAGATAAGATAAATACTCTTTATTGCACACAAACTTTAAAGAAACAACAATACAAAACATTTAACACATAAGTATGCAAAGGCTGTCTTATTGCTTCAGCAATCTCTTCCAGACAACCCTTGGGGAAAGAATTAATTGAAATATGAGGGTAATGGCGCAATTCAAAACATAAAATAAAATATCAATAAATATAATATATAAATATATACTTTTATATATAAATAAATATATATCAGTACACATAAACTATTCATTGATATGGCATTTAGATAAATAAAACTTTTTAAGTCGACTTTTAAAAATGTTTAATGATTTCGAACTTCTAACATCAACAGGCAGATAATTCCACAGCAGCACAGCATTAACAGTAAATGACTTCCCATAACTTTTACAGTGACTTCGGGGACATACTAGCTTATTACCAGAACAAGAGCGCAATGTAACATCATCATTAAGTTAATACTTTTGGAAAATTATCATTAATATATTTTACAAATTACATGTACATATATAATTTATAAAGGATGTTTTATAAACTGCTAGCTATAAAACTAAAGTATGACTTCAAAGCTCAGTTACCATATTTTTTTTCATTCATTTTACACATATTTTACACACCTTCATTCTAACTTATGAAGTTTGTGTTTTGGGTTTTTGTGAATTTAATATAAGCAATATTAGCAATATTTATTATTGTAAGTAAGTAAAATGTTGTCTAGCCCTGGCATGACAAATTGGGCAATTAATTGTAAGGTATTCCCAAGTCTAGCCGCCTTAAATAAACAAATGAGAGTTGTGTGATTGATTATAAATCAGTGACAAAATATTTATTAAAATCTGCTTACTATGCTGTCCAATACATACCACTCACATGACCAGTACAAGGAGTTATTGTTGGATAATAGAGGTTGATGAACTCTAAAACATTGTTTTGTTGTGTTACAAAATAATGAACTCTAAATATTGCTTAGCTTTGATTTAGACTTGAAAGTATTGTATGTATGTTGCAATTGTATATTTTTGCAAAAGTACTCTAGTAAGCAAATGTCTAAGTGACCTGTTTACGACATAAATACTGTAATGTTTTGAAAGAGTGGACATTCATTTTGAATAACTTTAAACATTAAAACTAACTTGTTAGGTAAATCATTGGTATTGCAACAATTTTTGTGAACATCTCTATACAATAATTTTGGTTTTTATTTTCGTCACCAACTGAAGGCTGTTTATTGTTGGACCTAGAGAATTTTTAGAGATAAGTTCCTCAGTCTTCTGTCACATCTGCTACATTCAGTGAAATAGAGTTACCTTATCAGTATAGTGGGACCCCAATGTCCATTGCCATATTTGCTGCACAACTTATCAAGCTATGTATATTGGTAATTATGATCTTTTATGGATCTGTCCATATATATTTACATATGTATATATTTGTCAACACATATATATTTCTCACACCCACTGAGTTAATGTTAGTGTACTGGAAGAAAACATTTCATTTCAGCTTTAACAAGCACATCATACAATTCCATATTACTTTGGTAAACCTAACCTGACATCTTAACCACACAAAGGTTAAGATATTGGGTTAGGTTTTAATAGCAGCATACTACTTTTTATCAGCCTAAGACAAACAAATATCTTTATTTGACAGGCACTGACATAGACATGAGCTCTCCACTAAACTATGGCACACCAAGTTCATTAAGCACCCCTAGATCACTATTGAGGGGAGCAATGACCCCAGCGAGGCAAAGGGCTGACTTGAGAGGGCATCAGACTGCCCCTAATGTACCAGCACCAACTCCTAGTAGAGGGGTAAGTGCTTATATAATAATCCAAATTGTGTAATGTATGGTTGTATAAACTTTCATAAAAAAAATGTTTTTTTTTTTCATTTATTTATTCTAGGATGCTGCAACTAGTGAACCGGAACCTTCAAGCGAGCCCCAATTAGTAGTGTGGGGAACTGATGTAGCGATAGCCGAGTGTCGAGAGAAATTCATAAAATTTATCCAGAGGTTTATTGAACCCACTGCTGACACTACAGAACCATTGTATGAGATTAAATTAGAAGAGGTAAGGCAAAACAGTAGTGATTTTATAACATGAAGCCCTTTGAATTAATATAACATTCACATACCTATATAATAAATGCTAAAATCAATGTTAAATGGGTACTTATTCTTTTAGATTTGAATATTATAACAAATTCATCCACCATTTATTTCTTTCTGCCAAAATATTGAACAATTCAATAGTCAGCATCAATACCAAGAACTATTTTTATTATTTTAAATCAAAGTTTTCTAAAGCTGTTTCTGCAAATAAGCCTCCAAAGTTGAACTGCCATTAGTAAATAAGATAATCTAAAATTAATCATAGAATTGGTTCTCTTTTTCTTTTATTATAATTCTAAAATTGCTAATTTTTTTGTTTTGGATTATAATAAAACAAATACTTCAGAGCCAATTTGTTACATGCCCACAGTACATTTATAGCTTGTTTATTTTCCTGGACATGTGAAGTTGATTTTGGTCTAACATAATAGTTATTTGTTTTAACTACAGCTATCTAAGCATACATGTTTTATGTATGGCTACTATTTAGGAAAGAATAAAAATGTTGGAACTTAGGTATGCCAGGCTTCATAGTAAAATAGTAAAATTCTTTTTAATATAATTATTATTTAGACAACCTTTTTATATCATTAAATGATGGAAATATTCTACGTTAAGTTGCAAAGAAATTTTACTATGAATGGCTATATAAAATCAATATTTTGTTTTTTCTTTAGATTCACACATTGGAAGAGCCATTTCTGGATCTGGACTGTGAACATATAAAAATATTTGATTCCAAATTACATAGACAACTTGTATGTTATCCTCAAGAGGTAAGTCTGAAACTATTTTCAAAAAAAAATATTATGAGAGATACATATAAAATTAACTTGTAAAATCGACAGGATATAACAAACACCTCTACACCGTGCGACGACCTCCGTGGCGCAGTGCGTGCGCTGTCGCATTATAAATTTGGAGGTACTGGGTTCGATTCCCGGTTCAACTCTGGTCTGGTGGGAGGCTTCGGCCATTGCTATTTACCACCCTACCAACAAAGACGTTTCCAAGCGATTTAGTGTTCCGGCACGATGTCGCGTAGAAACCAATTAAGAGCGTGGGTTTACCATACTCCTAACAGGTTAGCCCGCTACCATCCTAGACAGCATCACCACTTACCAACAGGTGAGATGGCCTGGCTAACTTGTAGTATATATAAATAAATACAACTGTATAAAGCTATGAATAGTTATTAAAAGCAAAAGCAGAGAAGTTTTACATAAACTTTGAAGATTTGTGTATTGATTAATTATCGCTTATTTAGACTTCACTAGCAATAGGTAAACATGTTTTTTTTTATACACTACAGGTTAGTCCTTATTGTATGGTGACTTATTATTGCTATGTATATATACAGAACTCTCTTAAAACAACTTTACATATTTCTATTAATCTGTAAGTTTTTGTTTATTTCTATACAATATATAATCTATACAACTTGTCACTTCTAGGTAATTCCAGCATTTGATGCAGCTGTGAACGAGTTGTTCTTTGACAAGTATCCGGCAGCTGTTTTGGAACATCAGATACAAGTGCGTCCTTACAATGCTCCACAGCGACACATGCGTGATCTCAATCCAGAAGGTACATGATGATTTTGACGACCTCCGTGGCGCAGTGCGTGCGCTGTTGCATTTTAAAAAGTTGGAGGTCCTGGGTTCGATTCCCGGCTCGAGTCTGGTCTGGTGGGAGGCTTCGGCCGTGGCTAGTTACCACCCTACCGGCAAAGACGTGTCGCCAAGCGATTTAGCGTTCCGGCACGATGTCGTGTAGAAACCAATTAGGAGTATGAGTTTACCATACCCCTAACAGGTTAGCCCGCTACCATCTTAGACTGCATCATCACTTATCATCAGGTGAGATGCAGTCAAAGGCTAACTTGTGGTGAATAAAAAAAAAAAAAAAATGACAGATGCAGTATTAATCCTATATCTTATTCTATATATATTATCTTATTCCTATATAATTATATTATAAATGTGAAAGTGTGGATGTTTATTAATCAATCACGCAAAAACGGCTGAACGGATTTGGATGAAATTTGGCATGCATGTAGCCTTTGACATGGTAAAGAACATAGGCTAGCTTTTATCCCGATTCCTTAAGTAGTTTCCTTAAGACACCGGTTCGGATCGGTGGTCGAGTCGCGGTAGTGCACAGCCGTACTTGATGGAGCGTATAGTCTGCTACTTCGAGCCCTAGGGCTCAAAATTTCTTCTGGCAGAGCTGCTTTCCGAAGCTCGCCAAACAACCCTGTTACGCTGTGGCAACCAATAGGGTTTGCACAGCTAATAGACAGTCCGAAAAAAAAAAAGTCTGCTCCTTATATTAACATACTTATAATTATATATAATTAACATACTTATAGTTGTAATTATGTTCTAACAAAGGTATCCCGAAAACTACCCACGTCTACCCACATTACTGACGGACACGCCCCAGCTGATCCTATAAATAAATAAATAAATGAACAGATATCGACCAGCTGGTGACGATATCGGGCATGGTGATCCGCACGTCCGGCATAGTCCCGGAGATGCGCGAGGCGTTTTCTCATATTGAGAGGAGACCCGTGCTCTGTAGTGAGCCTGCAATGGGTTGATCATGATGATGATGAAAGGTATCTTTTCCCGAAACCACTCACGTCTACCCACATTACTGACGGACACGCCCCAGTTCATCCTATAAATAAATAAATGTACAGATATCGACCAGCTGGTGACGATATCGGGCATGGTGATCCGCACGTCCGGCATAGTCCCGGAGATGCGCGAGGCGTTTTCTCATATTGAGAGGAGACCCGTGCTCTGTAGTGAGCCGGTAATGGGTTGATCATGATGACGATGAAAGGTATCTTTGCCCGAAACTACCCACGTACCCACATTACTGACGGACACGCCCCAGTTCATCCTATAAATAAATAAATAAATGTACAGATATCGACCAGCTGGTGACGATATCGGGCATGGTGATCCGCACGTCCGGCATAGTCCCGGAGATGCGCGAGGCGTTCTTCAAGTGCGCGGTGTGCGGCGCCGCGGCGGCGGGCGAGCTGGAGCGCGGCCGCGTGCCCGAGCCGGCGCACTGCGCGCACTGCAACACCGCGCACAGCTTCCAGCTCATCCACAACCGCTCGCACTTCAGCGACAAGCAGCTGGTGAAGCTGCAGGAGGCGCCGGGTATGTTGCGCATGCGCTCATGATGAGACGGCTCTTGAATTTATTTATTCGTTTATACAATTTTATTGTAATATATATAGGATATAACATACATGAAAATGACAAAACAACCAGCAACTTTGGAGTCAATGAATTGAAAGTGGCACGAACGTTGCAAAATATATATATATATATATATTTATACTATACAAGTTAACCCTTGACAGCTATCTTACCTGGTGGTAAGCGATGATGCTGTCTAGGATGGTAGCAGGCTAACCTGTTATGAGTATGGTAAATAAGAGTGTGTGCGCTCTCGCATTATAATGTTGGAGGTCTTGGGTTCGATTCCCGGCTCGAGTCTGGTCTGGTGGGAGGCTTCTACCGTGGCTAGTTACGACCCTACCGACGTGTCAAGCGATTAAGCGTTCCGGCACGATGTCGCGTAGAAACCAACTAGGAGTGTGGATTATCATAGTCTGAACAGGTTAGCCCGCTACCATTTTAGACTGCATCATCACTTACCATCAGGTGAGATCAGTCAAGGGCTAACTTCTTGTAATATATAAAAATAAACTATATTCTCCATCGCCTTACTGTCTATCTATCTATCGCCTACTCCACTTGTGGTGTATATATATATATATAAACTAGAGTTATGATTGTTAGTCTAAAACAGGAGTTTTATGAATATCCAGACGACATGCCGGCGGGTCGGACGCCGGCTACTGTCAGCGTGATGGCGCACGGGGCCCTGGTAGAGAAGGTGGGCGCGGGGGAGAGGGTGGCCATCACGGGGGTGTTCCGCGCCGCCCCGGCTACCGTGAACCCGCGCAGGGCGACGCTCAAAGCGCTGCACCGCACGCATCTCGACGCGCTGCACTACAAGAAGACTCACAGCGACCGATTGCTGGAGACCGAGGAGGGGTGAGCGGTTTTTGCTTAAGCGCTTGCAATAGCGAATTGTCTGATATAATGTTCAAGTGGTAGTGTTTGTAGCTTCCGAAACGATTTGACCAATTTTTATGAAATGTTTTCGGTTGGTGTGGATATAACGCGAATAACCTCAATAATTGACCTTTCATTTTTCGGACATTACTATGTTTTTTATTTCTTTACAATTTGGCATCAAAAAATACATAAAGCCTATTATTTTGTAACTTTCTATTTGAATCGTAATTTGACTATTTTAGTTTGAACAATATTGGCAGAGTACGTACTCTCTGCCGCTCATCGAAGGAAAGTAAATGATTAATATAAGTATTAAATCTCGTATGTATTTTTATCTCTACCTCAAATCAATATGAGATAGTTGTGTAAGATATGCGCACGGGATAATCAAAATATCGATGGGAAAGTAGAAGAGTATTTATTTACCTTTGTTTAAAACATAAATGTCTTCACATTTCTTTAGCTTTGAAAGAAAGATGAATGAATGAATATACTTTTATTGTACACCACAAGAAAGGATAGAAATATAACAGAAAACAACACAATAATAGTAGTTATACAATTTGGCGGCCTTATCGCTACATAGCGATCTCTTCCAGGCAACCAAAGATGCAAAAGACAGAGATACGGAAAAAGGAAGGTGGTGCGATAATATATATTTACATAAATATATTGATATAAAAGAATAAATACAAGTACATACTAATAATAATAAACAAACTAATATATATAAATATATATACCAAATCATAATATAATTAATAAATTAATCCTCAAAAGTTACACTAACATTCCCGCAGACAAAAAGTGATCTTTGACCAATTTTTTGAAAATTATAAAGGATATGGTAGGGGTAAATGTTGGTTATGTTTCCGTCTTGCGCTCATCACTTTCCACCAATTGAATGGCAATACCACTTGGTATGGAAAAAAATACCCTAAAATATTTTTCGTCTTCAGCAAAGAACACCAATTCCCACCGGAGCGCGTTGAGCTGTTCAAAGCACTGTCGACTCAGCCGGATTGCTATGAGAGGCTCGCGCGTGCGATCGCCCCTTCCATTTACGAGAACCTCGACATCAAGAAGGGAGCATTGCTGCAACTGCTTGGCGGGACCAAGAAGAACTTCAATGCTGCGGGACGGACACATTTTAGGTTAGTTGGAACGTGTTCCTATATAGAACTCTTTACTTTTCATCGGGGATGTCTTGATATATCACGAGGCAATCGGCTTAGTGGATGCAACTTAACCCTTCTCCAAACATTCAATTATCATTAATACGGCATTAATTTATGATTAACTGGCGGTTCTAATCCCGGCACGCACCTGTAAATTTTCGAAGTTATGTGCGTTTTTAAGTAATTAAAATAGCACTTGGACGGTGAAGGAAAACATCGTGAGGAAACCTGCACGCCTGAGCGTTCTCTATAATGTTTGAGAACAGGCGTGTGAAGTCTGCCAATCCGCAC
The DNA here is from genome assembly GCA_928268935.1 of Lasiommata megera. NCBI lineage: Eukaryota > Metazoa > Arthropoda > Insecta > Lepidoptera > Nymphalidae > Lasiommata > Lasiommata megera. Next base: position 12,132,463 of record OV743326.1, read on the forward strand.
ATGGCCAGCGTGGTGGACTATGGCCGAACCCTTCTCATATTGAGAGGAGACCCGTGCTCTGTAGTGAGCTGGTAATGGGTTGATCATGATGATGATGATGATTATTTACCGCTCAAGTTTTTCTAAATTTATTTGTTTTAATAACATATTGGCCTAAATATTTTGTTTTTGTTTGTACTTTATTTTGTGGAACACTATTTATTTCTTGGAGGGCGATGGTTACTTCAACACAATTTATACTTCTGCAGGGTCATCGTTTTCATATGTTTGTCACAAGCTTTTGTATTATTTGATCCTAATAAAAAATCTTTATCTTTATTTTCTGGGTCTTTTCATAGTTTTCATCATGATTAAACCTTTTAACTCATTACCGGCCCACAGCATTGCATGGGTCTCCGCGGTATGAGAAGATTTAGACCGTAGTCCAACAAGCTCACTAAATGCGTTATTTTAGACTTAACGCCTTTAAGTACAGTACAAAAAAACTCAAGCTGAGATCTTAAAGGCTTGCCAAAGTCAGTGATAAATTAGACAGTTTTAATCGTTTCTTAAGTCAGAGGTAAGGTATCTCGGCATAAGGTATGTAGGTTTCCTTACGATGATTTCTCACTATTAGTGGTAAATTATACCCCTAGACATTGACAGCATGATTGAGAAAGGCGGGAGACTTCGTATTCGGCGGGCGCGGTTTTTCACGCTATTCTTGAATTAATGTTCGTTGGCCAATTTTGAAAATGATTGGTGTTGGTTGTGTTGTGGACATTATAGTTTTGGTCTTTAGTGTAGTGGCTAGTTTTTTGAATGGTTAACATGTATTAATTTGGGAAAGGTTTGAGGGAGCCGCGTCCGCCGAGTGCGAAGTTTCCCGCCATTTTTCCCTAACTTCAACTTTCTTTTTACACTACCAGTTAGCCCTTCTCACCTCTATCTCACCTGATGTTAAGTTATGATGCAGTCTAGGATGGTAGCGGGCTAACCTTTTAGGGGTATGGTAAAACCACACTCCTGATTGGTTTCAACGCGACATTATGCCGGAACACTAAATCGCTTTGCGACACGTCTTTGTCGGTAGGGTGGTAACTAGCCACGGCCGAAGCCTCCCACCAGACCAGACTCGAGCCAGCAATCGAACCCAGGACCTCCAGTATTATAATGCAACAGCGCACGCACTGCGCCACGGCGGTCGTCATCTCTCAAAAAAAAAAAAAAGACAGCACGAATGTAACCCTCTTTCTGTCTTATTTTATATAGATCTGAAATAAACATTCTTCTCTGCGGGGATCCCGGCACAAGTAAATCTCAACTGTTGCGTTGGGTGCACGCGCTAGTGCCGCGCGCGCAGTACACTTCGGGACGCGGGTCGTCCGCTGTGGGCCTCACTGCCTACGTCACTAAAGACCCGGACACGCGCCAACTGGTGCTGCAAACGTGAGTTCCTTCATCTTTATAGCACAAATCTCTTATTCAATCAATCAATCAATCAGCCTATAGACGCCCACTGCTGGACATAGGTCTTTCCGAGAGCGCGCCGCCACACACGGTCCTCCGCCTTCCTCATCCACCCGTCACCAGCGATCCTTTTCAGGTCGTCGGTCCAGCGAGCAGGTGGTCGTCCTACGCTGCGCTTACCGGTACGCGGTCTCCACTGCAGAACACGTCTGCCCCAACGGCCGTCGGTTCTGCGACAGATATGACCCGCCCACTGCCACTTCAGCTTGCTAATCCGTTGGGCTATGTCGGTTACTTTTGTTCTCCTACGTATGTCCTGATTATATAAGTATAAAAGCTGGTGCCCGCGACTTCGTCTGCGGTATTTCGAGTTGCTTATATTAGCGTGGCGTAGAAAAGAACTAATATTATTATATTAAAATTGGGTTTTTCAAAAAAAAAAAAAATCATTTTTAATGTATTTTAAAACTTGCAAAAAACTTAAAAAAAAAAATGTTGGCATATGTGTTATTCTGATGTATGTATATGTAGCTATATTACGTTTGTAGCTATGTTATTGTGAAGTTTCATTAAAATCAATTCGATGGTTTTTACTCGAAAGACATCCATCCATACTACAAACTTTCGCGTTTATAATATTAATAATAGTATTAGTAATAGTAGAAGGAGGATTTTATATATAGTAAATATATTTAATGCCCTCTCAATTACTCATTTAAATTGTTGTCTGTTTATAGGGGTGCATTAGTGTTGGCTGACAATGGTATCTGCTGTATAGACGAGTTCGACAAGATGAACGACTCCACACGCAGTGTTCTACACGAGGTTAGTTAATTTTCTGCAAAAAATACTTTTTTTTTTAAATAAATATCACTTGCTTCAATGGTGAAGGAAAACGTGAGGAAACCTGCACGTCTGAGAGTTCTCCATAATGTTCTCAAAGGCATGTGAAGTCTGCCAATCCGCTCATGGCCAGCGTGGTGGACTATGGCCAAACTCTTCTCATATTGAGAGGAGACCCGCGCTCTGTAGTGAGCCGGTAATGAGTTGTTCACGACTACTAAACTATGCTATTAATAAACAACTGTGAACTGAGGTTAGTTCATTTTCTGCAAAAAATACTTTTTTTAAATTTATTTTTCCTATAATCTCATACAAATCAGATGAGTCAGGTGTAAATAAAATATTTATCTTACAAATGTATTTTAAAACTCACTTTATGTCGTTATTTCTAAAGTATAATAAATCTTGCTTGTTAGTTAACGAAATAGATAGCAGAATTCTTATTTTATACTTTTTTTTATTACTAATAACTACACATCTAATAACTATACTACAGGGTGTCCCAAAACTTGACGATAAAAAATTGTGAAATGTGTGATAATATATTTAAAAATGCGACCAAGGCTGTCGATTTTCAACTTTATTGATAAATGTTTATTACTACTTAACTAAGTGACATGGGTTTTTTCCTTATTTTTCGCAGAACTGGAATGAGTTGGCCTCTCGACCGGTACCATATATACCATTTTGGGACATTGACGTTTCAGTATACAGGTACTGAAACGTCAATGAGTTCGGAGTGACACTACTATCGGTAACTTTGTTCAGGTTATGGAACAGCAGACGCTGTCGATCGCGAAGGCCGGTATCATCTGCCAGCTCAACGCGCGCACCTCCATCCTAGCGGCCGCCAACCCCGCGGAGTCGCAGTGGAACAAAAACAAGACCATCGTGGAGAACGTCCAGCTGCCGCACACACTCATGTCGAGGTGACAGACATACTTACACACACATATCAATTATATATATAGATATATATATGTCGTACATTATCGTCGTATCTGCGCAGGATTAGTATTTCGAATAGCTTATATTAGCGTGGCGTAGAAAAGAACTTGACGTTTGACATTAAAATTAACACGCATATGGTAGATATTGACGACCTCCGCGGCGCAGCTCGCGCGCTGTCACATTATAAAGTTGGAGGTCCTGGGTTCGATTCCCGGCTCGAGTCTGGTCTGGTGGGAGGTCTCAGCCGTGGCTAGTTACCACCCTACCGACAAGTACATGGCGCCAAGTGATTTAGCTTTCCGGCACGATGTTGCGTAGAAGCAACTTAACAATTATCGTCATATTTTGGACAATTCACACAATAACTTTATAAATTAAATTGCCTATGTGTTATTCTGATGTATAAGCTATATTATTACTATGTTTCATAAAAATCCATTCAGTAGTTTTTACGTGAAAGATTAACAAACATCCATCCATCCATTCATACTTACAAACTTTCGCGTTTATAATATTAGTCGCCGTCCTCCCCATAAACGTAAAGTTTTTGGAGGGCGGTTAGGTTTACAATTAAAATGTTTTTTTAAATTATTTTTGAACAATAAATAAAAAAAAGTAGGATATTATACATTTTGTTCCTCAAAATTAAAACAAACCAAGACTAAAAATGAAACTAGTCCCGTATCTTCGAAGTCAGTTTTCATACTTTGTCGAATTCCTATTTGACACTACTAAACTATGCTATTAATAAAATGACACTTTTAAATGAAACGCTTATTCGCTGTCCTTTGCACAATATTCCCGGTAGAAAGGGATAGCACTATCCTTGGATACGTCAGTATAGTTTGTTAAAACCAATTGGTCACGAAAATTATATAAACGTTTCGAATTATTTCAAAATATTTTTTTTTTATCCTTGCCAGATTCGATTTAATATTCTTGGTGTTGGATCCCCAAGACGAGGTGTTCGACCGCCGCCTCGCATCGCATCTGGTGTCCTTGTACTACCAGGATCCCAGCAACTTGCAGGACGATGAAGATATTGTGGTAAACGAGCGTTCATTCAAACGTTATGCAATGCTTAATTGTATATTTCTTTAGGCTTTAATGATCGAACTCTGACTGACTTTTAATAATATAATTATAATTATTTAACATCTTTTATCAAATCATATGTACACATACCTGAATATGTAAGTATTTATAAATGTATTTATTTATACGCTTAGTAGTATGTAATTTAAGTATTTAATGTAAGTCACTCACTGTTTTTAAAAGAGCTGTCAAATTTTATTTCCTCACACAAAAATGACGACTTTTATGTTTATTTTATTTCTTTTTATTAATATTATAAGGTATATATTAGTATATTTAATTCATATTTATTAATGTATTGTATTATTTATGTAATCCGGTGTATGTATTAGTATGCAGGTTTTTTCTTATATTAATTACTACTTACGCCACCTACTTTCTTCTACTTTCTTTTTTCCTAATCCTAAGGTTGCCTGGCAGAGATCGCTGCTAAGCGATAAGGCCGCCTTTTGTATCCTGTTTCTTCTTGTTTTTCTTATTATTTATATTAATATGTGGTGTACAAATAAAGAATAAAAATAAAAAAAAATAATTTATGGAGTGTATGTCTATGCAGGTATATTATTGTATTACATCGATTTGGCGTTCCTTTATGATGCCCTCTAGCAGAAGTTCATGGTCGACGGTAATCACTTAAAATCACATCATCTGCTCGTTTGTAAAAATAAAATGTAATGTAATATAAAAATATTTAGAAATAATTTCCTCCAAGTGTGAGATGATCTAATGAAATTTAAAAAAAAACAACCCTTGGTGCAGAACATGAGCCTGATGCGTGACTACATCGCGTTCGCGAAGGAGCACGTGCATCCGACGCTGTCCGAAGCGGCGCAGCAAAGGCTCATCGACGCCTACGTCGACATGAGGTAACCTCATAAAGAGGAACCCTACCTCTTACCTACTATTGCAGAGCTTCTTGCCAAACAGCCCGGTTACGCTGTGGCAACCAATAGGGTTAGAACAGCTAATAGACAGTCCGAAAAAAAAACAACGTGTTCGTTCACCGTTGAAGCAAGTGTTTTTTATTAAAAACGCACACAACTCCGTTAGTAAAAGTTAGAGGTGCGTGCCCGAGTTCGAACCACCGACCTATGATTAGGAGCAACCAATAGGGTTTGTACAGCTAATAGACAGTCCGAAAAAAAAAAAAATTAATACTACTACTACCTACCTCATAAGGACAATCTACTCTTAAGGAGTGTTAATATTTCGTACTACGTACCGTACGTACGTTTACTATAAAGTTACTTTACTTAGTAGGTAGGTAGATTAATAGTTTGCTTAGTAAGAGATGAGCTAAGAAACGAATCTATGAAGAATTTAAAAATAACGATACCATTCGGAAATTATTAAATTCACTAATAAGCAGGGTTAGTTATTGGACATATTTTATGCAATGTCGTTTCGATTCCCGGCTCGAGTCTGGTCTGGTGGGAGGCTTCGGCCGTGGCTAGTTACCACCCTACCGATAAATACGTGTCGCCAAGCGATTTAGCGTTCCGGCATGATGTCGCGTAGAAACAAATTAGGAGCGTGTGTTTACCATACTCCTAACAGGTTAGCCCGCTACCAGTACTACTAGGCTACTAGACAGTATCATCACTTACCACCAGGTGTGATAGCAGTCAAGGGCTAACTTCTTGTAGTGTATAAAAATCTCCGTTTGTAGCGTTAGTAAATTATTTATACGTTTATAGTTTTCCAATATCGAAGTAATGGAACCTCAGTCTTGAATGGAACTTATATATTTTGTTTGAAAGCTTTATTTGCTTTACACTTATCTCTGAAAAATAAATTCAGTGGTAAATAATTTGCATATCTAAAACTAGTGACGTAAGACCCCTTTTAATTTAACGTTATGGTGTTTCTATAATCGAAAACGACTACGAAAACAAATGTATCGTATGTACATATAGAAGGAATACAGGTGGAACAGTTTGGAAGAGTCCTTGTTTCATTATGATCCACCCATTGCCGGCTCACTACAGAGTTAGTTATTAATCAGTAAGTAAGTAAGTACGTCAGTGATCTTTCGTATATCATCATCATCATGATCAACCCATTACCGAGCACGGGTCTCCTCTCAATATGAGAAGGGGTTGGCCATAGTCCACCAGTCACACGCCCTTGAGAACATTATGGAGAACTCTCAGGCATGTAGGTTTCCTCACAACGTGTTCCTTCACCGTTGAAGTGTCATTTTAATTGCTTAAAAACGCACATAACTCCGTTAGTAAAAGTTAGAGGTGCGTGTCCGAGTTCGAACCCTCGACCTCTGATTAGGAGGTTGAAGTCCTTCCAGTCCTTGTTTAACAGAACAGTATAATTTGGCAGGCGCGTAGGCAGCGGCCGTGGCCAGATATCGGCGTACCCGCGTCAGCTGGAGTCCCTCATACGACTAGCGGAGGCGCACTCACGAATGAGGCTATCCTCTGTGGTCGAGATTATTGACGTGGATGAAGCGGCGAGGTAAGTCTTTGAAGTTGTCTCATTCCATAACGTATATATTAAAAAACAAGGTTGAATGAATGAGATCGCCTTTAATCATCACCATCATCATATCAACTTATTGGCGACTACTGCTGGACATGTCCTCCTTTTGGAGGGAGTTCCAGAGTCCACGGTCTTGGTCCGCTTGTTTCTATCGGTTTAGTCAGCATAATTAGGGGTGGACGACCGGACGTACACTTGTGAAGGAGTTTTTATTCTAACACCTTTGGACCTCAAATCGCCTTTGTTATTTCTTTTTTTTTTTTACAATTTCCAATGAAGACTATATCTGTCACATTGGTTAAACAACTTTTTATGTGCACATAATTTCCGTTTAGTATTTTTCTTCAGAAGCATCGAACAGAGAACAAAATCTATTTAGCTTAGCTTTGATAGAGCCTTTCGCGTATCGGGCCTACATACAAATTACCACTTTAATATATAGAATGTTTCAATGTTTATGTCCTTAATGGTAGTTGATTTTGTGTTTATGATCAAAAAAAAGCAAACTTAAATATATCTAATAATCAATGAAAACACGATACCATAATCAGTCAAAACTGATTATACCTACAATAATATCGGTGACCGATTGAATTACGAGAAAAACAGAGTAAGGGGAATTGATCTATCTTTAAAACAAATTTGAACATGTTATTTGTATCGCAAAATCAAAGTAAAGAATAGATCAGCAAAGTCAGTGTGTACGCACAGATTTATAGGCATATCATTTAAAATCAATGGTCATACGTAAATGGTCCATTCCTCAAGTTGTCTAGCACTAAGAAGATAAGAAACTCCCCAGGTTACATAGAGAAGCGCTAAAGCAGTCAGCGACCGACCCGGCCTCCGGACGTATAGACGTGGGCATCCTCACCACCGGACTGGGCGCAGCCGCGCGCAGGCGCCGCGCGGACCTCGTCAACGCGCTCAAGGAGCTCATCAAGCCGCACAACAAACCTCACACCATCACACACGCTAAACTGCTGCAGGAGGTCAATACCAACTCGCAATTTGTAAGTACTCAACAGATTATATATAGCTTATAGAAAAATCATATTACGATATTAAATTCAAATTCAAATAATCCTTTAAGAGGCACTTTTGACAAGTCAATAATTTATATAGTAGTGATTTGATGGTGATAATTACATTAGTAAACTTAAAATTATAGCTATGAGGGTTTCAAACGCGCCCCGGTCTATCTAAGATTGGACATTGGACTAGTGCATTATCGTCGACCAGACCATTTAGTCTCTGGACAAGGATAATCTTGTCCCCGACACGAAAATAACTTATCTCTCTGGGTAGGCCGATGGTTTCCGATTGCTAAAGCGCTTTTCTGGGCAATCAAATTCAAATTAAAATAATCTTTATTCAAATAAAAGGTATTTTTGACGCGTCAATAATTTACATAGTGATTTGATGGTGATAACTACATTCGTAAACTTAAAACTAAAGCTATGCGGGTTCCAAACGCGCCCCGGTCTAAGAAGAAGCCCACAACAAACTTAGTCGGAGTTTTTTTTTCGTTATCACCATCTCACATAATCAATAATAAATTGTAGTACCTATGGAGATAGAGCAATTCACACCCAGGCTTTTTTATCGTTTATCGGCTTCTATCCATAATGTTCTCAAAGGCGTGTGAAGTCTGCTAATCCGCACATGGCCAGCGTGGTGGACTATGGCCAAACCCTTCTCGTATTGAGAGGAGATCCGTGCTCTGTAGTGAGCTGGTATTGGGTTGATCATGATTATGATGATGATCTTATTGCTATAAGTGGCGTGTGATTTATGTATGCATAAAAGCACTGCGTACCCTTAGAAAACATTAAATCCTATAGTGGGGCTTTTCCGCATTACAACCAGTTATTCTTGGGCTTTTATAAAGTTTGTATATTACGCCTCTTACACGTCACTTTTATCAATGTATTTGTTTTCTTCCAGACGGTGTCGCGGGAACAACTCGACGAAGCTTTACGAGATCTTCAAGACGAAGGAAAAGTCGTCATTGTCAGTCACACACATTTACGACTTTGCTAACATTCTAAGGTACAAACGTATTGTGTTAAGTTCAAACTGTTAGATTTTTAACTCGGTAAATTAAATTCTATAATAAGTTCATCATTGCCATATATTTAGATCATGAATAACCTAAAATCAGGTTACGACGTCTGTCTAATATGAAGATTTAATGCCATCAATCCCTCTGCTCTCTTATAGTTGAGCTATGTCTAGATCATTTGTACCTTATACCTTAAAGAAACGATATGATTATGGAATTGAAGTAAGAAAGGTTCTCTTTCATGGATCATAGTTAATCTTTACTATAACTTGTTAGTGATGATACTAGAGATTGAAAAAGCCAATTTCCTAACAACGTAATTTAGAGGACAGTTAAGTCTTAAGTATCATCATCATGATCAACCCATTGCCGGCTCACTACAGAGCACGGGTCATATTATAAACTCACAGGCTTGCAGGTTTCCTCACGATGTTTTCCTTCACCGTCGAAGCAAGTGATATTTTAATTGTTTAAAAACGCACATAACTTTGAAAGGTTCGTGCCCGGATTCGAACCCCCGACCTCTGATCAGAACGCGGACGTCCTAACCACTAAGCTATCACAGCTTCACAGTCTTAAAGTATATAATACATTAATGATAGTGTCGTACCCACCTATATTAAGACATTAGATGATTAAGTTTTTGAATAAAGTGTTTATATATACGTCTTTTTTTAAATATAAATACCTACCTTTTCTGTTTGAAGGTTTATTCAAATGAAAGCACGATTGGCATCAACTGTATGTCTCCTCTTTCGGTGTTATTGTACATGTTAAGAAACCGGGATATTCCGCTGGCGCAATGCACATGTTTTAGTCCAGAGACTGCCATGCCCCTTCATTCGGCGGAAACACCAACATTTTAGGAGATCGTAGGTAGGTCAGGCATTTTAAATATTAGTTCTACCGAACTTCAAACTGAATTTGTTTCGTGATCCATAATGAAACTTTATAGAGGTACACAGTAGGTTACAAAGGTAGGTAAGGTAAATATAAATAAAAAATACACGGTTGATTAATAAATTATATTTATTTACACAATAATATTTCATGTATAAAAATCTTAAGCTCAACATTCGCGACTTAACAACGCATACAATAAATACAATACTTTGAACGTGAAGTTGGGCCTACCAATAGCCTGATATAGTAATTAACGTAAATTAAATTGATGTTTTTTTTTTTCAAGTTAGCCCTTGAATGCCATCTCACCTGGTGAAAGTGATGATTCGGTCTAAGATGGTAATGAATGAGCTAACTTTTAAGCGTAGGGCAAACCCAAACGCCTAATTCAGAAAGTTTAAGACAAAGCATCGTAACTTCAGGTTCAGCGTGCCTATATTTCTTTGTTTGGCTAAATTTAAAACTGTCTAAGTATCAGTTTTGATGTCTATCAGTATTTCTGTATTTTTAAATTAGCAATTTCAGCATTCCGTATTTTTTTTTTGTTTTAAAATCTATGTTATCTTCAATATTTTTGCTTTCAATAGAAAACTAGCGTAAATATTCATCAAATGACAGACATTTCTAGTATTTGAGAAATCAAGGTTTCTTGAAATTACTTGTTAAACGACCCGGTGTCTATAGACACGATAATTGTAACAGATACCATAAACTATTAAGACAAAAAAAGAGTATCACAGTCACAAGAAAGTTCACAAAATAAAGAGTATCCCACTTTAAAATGATTGGTATAGTATTTTTTAATTTGATTTATGAACTCAAGCTAGACGACAATTTTGCCAGATATTGCCTAACGGAAGTGCTTGCCTAAAAGTTGTTTATTCAGTTAGTTTAACAGATTATTCACTATTGTTTTAATGTTACCCAGGTTGTACGAATAATAGATTCAGATCTCGGATGGGCGTTCCAAATCTTAGTTATTGCGTATAAAGTAAGTAGAAAACTGCTTGTTGACAGTTTTTAAGATATTTATGATTAAGGGATGTTAACCCCTCCAGACCCCGAACAATGTGTGAAAATAATATACTAGTAGCAGGGATCCGTTGGAAAAGACTTGAGTATTTGGAACTCCACATAAAACATCTTATCCAGTAGGAAACGACCATCGGTTGATATGCCATTCAAGAGGGTAAAGTGGGGGCGAAGCAAAATCGAATAGTTCTTGTTTTGTAACGAGAGAGTGCTAAACGAACGCCTTAGGGACAGCGTTCAAGCTTAGGATGGAATCACCACTAACTTAATATGCTTATTATCGTTTTTATGAACTATAGTGAACTTCGCGAACTTATGCGTTGTATGGACTTATAATTATAATGAAAGTGAGGGTGGTATTTTTATAACTTGTCATGATTCCCTTCGTGTGTGTCAGTTCATTAAATGGAGTTTGCATAGACGCGTCGTAATTATTTATCACAAACATTACAGTGACGACGAGAACGGGATTAGTAAAAGTTTTTTTTTGTGTGCTTCGATCGGGCTCATCATGTCTATCGGCAAAATATCGGAATTCAAAGTTCAAACAGATAACTGGAGGTTATATGTGGAACGGTTAGAACAATACTTTCTAGTTAACAAAATTCCGACGGAGTTGCATGTGCCCACGCTAATTACCGTGATGGGAGCAGAGTGCTATGAACTTCTGGTAAATTTGTGTACTCCAGTAAAACCAACTGCAAAAAGTTTTAGCGAACTATCGACTATTCTCGAAAAACATTTACAACCTAAGCCTAGTGTATTAGCCGAGAGGTTTAAGTTTCGTCATCGGCAGCAGAGGGAAGGCGAAGGCTTAGCAGAGTATGTGGCAGTGCTTAAGAGTATGTCCAAGACGTGCGAATCTGGGAGTTTGTTGGAAGAAAGCCTACGGGATAAGAAGGGAGTTCATAAAAAACCATGAAAAGCTTCGCAAAAAGTGCTGAAAGTACAATCCAATATTGTCCATACCAGTGGCATAGAGTGTGAACTATTCTAAAGTGGACAAATTCGAGGCACTTTACTTTCAGTGCGTATTCAATTTTAAAATTTATCTATATGCGAAGAAAACCGCTTTTCAGGATTACTGCGCGTCTGAAGAATTGTAAGGTTTGGTATAGTCAAAATTTTTATGAGAAAAGCGTGCATATGGCAAAATTTTATACCATTTTATATGGACGACCAACATTATTTATGTATACAATTACAAATCCACGACTCATTCATAAAAGTGAAATATTTGTGCGCCGAGAATTGAAATGAATATTTAAAAAAGTAAGGCATCCACAAGGTTAGAAAGGTTTTAAAGGCATTTTATTTGAGTGCAAACCTTTCTCTTGCAAAGCACGAATGACGAAATTGCGTGCTTGGAAAGCCGTGCACGCAAAAAGTTTGTGCACAATTAAATCTGAACAATTATGGCCATTTGTAAATTATTTATCCTATAAATATCGTAGTAGGCACATTAGCGGCTTCTCAAATGAATAACAATCAACGCTTTCATCTATACCTAAAGCTAAAGCACTATCAAGAGACGGTCGCTTGGTCTATGTCCTCACTATTGCTTTTGGGTTGATGCGCGCCGTCTCCGGTGACGCGTCTGGGTGAGTCGTCTGCGAGTGCGCACGCCTCCAACACGTACTTGTTGAACTGCTCCGGCTTATCGAGGTACACGTGGTGACCGGCGCCGTTGATGACCTGCGGTGGAACCACTTAATATATATACTATACCCTTATATATAGTATCCTTATCTTCGCCTACTTCACCCAAGGTTAAGGGTATGAAGATTGCCAATAGAGTATCACCAGCACTATTAGTTTTAAGTATACACTTTTGTTCCGCAACTTCTTCCTAGGGTCAATACTTTTAGAGAATTAACAATTTAATTACAAAGATTTCATTAAAAATACGCGGTGACCACCGTATTGATTTTAGTATGTCGCGAATTTATGCGTTCGTTATTCGTTACCAGTCGCATAAAAATGTGTTTTGTTTTCACTGATGGTTATCTTTTAGGTGGTTAAAACATTGAATGTCATTGGAAAACATCGTGAGGAAACCTGAGAACATGTCTGAGAGTTTTTTTGACACCTTCTTGGCGCAGCGTGCTCGCTGTCGCATTATAAAGTTGGATGTCCTGGATTCCCGGCTCGAGTCTGGTCTGGTGGCAGGCTTTGGCCGTGGCTAGTTATCAGTCTACCGACAAAGACGTGTCGCCAAGCGATTTAGTGTTCCGGCACGATGTCGTGAAGAAACCGATTAGGAGTATGGGTTTACCATACCCCTAACAGGTTAGCCCGCTACCATCTTAGAACCCATCATCATATACTATCAGGTGAGATGCAGTCAAGGGCTAACTTGTGATGTATAAAAAAAATATTCTCAAATGCGTGTGAAGTTGGATTGCATATTTTATAGCATCTTGTTGCGTGTACTCTGAATGCCTACCTGAACGTAAGTCTTTGAGGTGGGTCGATTCTCCTTGAGCAGTTGCCCGGTGCTGTTGTCAACCCACGAGCGCGAGCCGTACAATACCGTGATGGGCAGCGCCGGATCCAGCTGGGCGATGCGCCGCACCATTGGGTTCTTGGCCCAACCGAACCCGTGCATCAGGGTGTGGAAGCCACTTTCACCGCTGCAATAAAGATTAGAGTTTGTAACTCAACGAAATCAATTCTCACAAAACAATATAGTAAAATTTGAAAATATAATAATTATTTGACTATATTTCACGTATTTATATAGCAAAATTTCTCGAAATTAGATTTATAAGCTGGGAAAAGGAACGGAAACGAACCTTTTCGATAATCAACTGGCAGTTTGATACATGACAACTATATTAATTACGTTAAAAGAGGTCGTTTAACTTTGGAAACTGCCTGTTTTTGTTGTTTTTTTGTGACAAGTTAGTACCTGGGTTCTTATGACAATAAAAGAGTTAAAAGGCACTATTGATGCGTCAATAAACTAATTTTAGTAAGTTGACGGTGATAAATAATATATAGGTATATGTGAAATAATTTAGTTCCATAACATTATTTTTATTTTTTAATCTGTTTGTCTATGATGTAGTGAGGCGTCAGACAATAGCTGTTGTCTATGGTAAAGTAGAAAGACGATGGCCGTGTTTATATAGTGTATGAATTATTTATTATCGATGAAACCGTGGTAAAATAATCCCACATATATAATACCTGGGCGTCTGCGAGTTGCACTGGTAGATATACTCGGGAATCACGGTGTGCGCGTCGGGCACGTAGCTGAGGTACTTGCGCGAGATGTCCGGCCGCGTCTTGCCGACCAGCCACTTGCCGGCCGGGCCCGCCGCGCGCACCGCCCACAGCGGGTTGAGCGGCTGCACGGCGGTCGCCACTGCGCGCACCCAGAAGGGCACCTGGTATTTCTCGTACACGTTGTTCGGCTTTTCGGGGAAGCCCCACGGATCGGCGAGCACCAAGTGCCTCACCCTGTAGGGAAACATTAGCATTTCCATTAATCAAACTCATACCAAAAATTGAATTTCCCTCCTTTGGTCTAGTGAGGAGCTTAGGCCGTGTCTAGTTACCACCCTTTTATATTAATTACATCGCGAGCTTGAACATCTTCAGCACTAGAGGAGCTACCGATGCGTTGCTGGCTGAACCTCCTTATGTTTCTACTTGGGGTCATACATAGATTATCGTCTTTATATCATATAGGGTCTTTATACCAGACCAGACTCGAGCCGGGAAAGCAAGATTTTTCGATCTATAATACACATGCGTACGCGCTGAGCCACGGAGTTCCTCGAGACCCTTCCGGCACGATGTCTCTAGAAAAACAATTGGGTAACTATACTCCTCTACCATCTTGGACTGCATCAACGCTTACCAGGTTAAATTACCGTAAAAGGCTTGAGTAGAATAAAATATCTTGTACATATTTTATTACGGCCGCGACTTGTTACCGCCCTGCCGGAAAAGGCATACCGCTACGCAATTTAGCGTTCCGGTACGATGCCGAGTAGGAACCGATTAGGAGGCCCATCCTTTTAGGTTTGTTGTAACGCGCGTCTATTTGTATAAACGTGTTCTACCCGTTTGTAATTCCCCCCGTTTGCCTCACCCGACCCGACCGTCTGGTTCATTTTGCTTACCTTTCCGGGTATTTAAGCGCATACGCTGTAGCTATAAACCCGCCGAGGCTATGTCCCAAAAGCACGAACTCGTCCAGTTTGACCTCCCTCCTCCACTCCTCAACAGATTCCACCCATTGCGCCTCCACCTTTTCGGCGTCTGAGGCAAACTTCGGACGGGAACTGCGGCCAAATCCTGCAAACAATTTAAAGGAAAAGTAATGGTCACCTGTCAACGAGTAGCACTTAATGTTACAAATAACCATCCTACTAATAGTAGTATTATAAACGCGAAATTTTGTAAGGATGGATGGATAGATGGATGTTTGTTACTCTTTCACGTATAAACTACTGAATAGATTTTAATGAAACTTTACAATAATATAGTTTAGTTTATATTATTTATAAAGATATTGTGTGAATTGTTCAAAATATGACAATAAATGTCAAGTAGGAAAAAATCTACCATCTGCTTGATAATGTTAGTTCTTTTATACGCCACGCTAATATAAGCTACTCTCAGACACATGTGTATGTGTCGAATGTTTGTGCATTCGCACACATGTGACTTTCTTTCGTCGGATCTGTCCCTTTTTTGCTTCTTGGGAATGCTTCTAGGCTAACATTAAAATATAATGTGCTATAAATACTAAAAATTTCCAAGTATACACAACTGAAGTAGGCCCCACGAAAAAGGCTTGCCTATAGTGGCTACTGGTTATTGACACAATTTTAATTTTATTAATTGTCAAATAAACTGTTTATTTTTTTTATATTCTAGTACAAAAATGATATTAACAGACATGACAAAGACCATTGAAATACAATTGAAACAGACTTGAGCTCTGTAGAGTATGTCTAAAGAAACTAGCTTTTGTCTGCCAGAACCAGGACGGGTGGGTGGCAGCAAAGGTGTCCAGATTGTGACACCACACAGCAACACTCGCCGCCATGCCTTACAGCATCACCAGTGGAGTCTTGGTCGACTCGTCGTTTAGTGAAGTGGCTCATATCTTGTCACACTAGTTTTCTACAGAACCGATGTGGTCTGTAGCCCGAAGCAATACACCCACCTAACAAATCAATGGCATAGACGGGGCGGGTGGCAGCGAAGGCGTCCAGATTGGGACACCACAGAGCAACACCCGCCCCCATGCCGTGCAGCATCACCAGCGGTGTCTTTGTCGACTCGTCGTTTAGTGAGATGGTCCATATCTTGTCACACTGGCCTACCACAGATCCAATATCAACGTAGAAACGCTTGTAGGCTGTCTTTACACCTGAGAACAAAAACAATTTTTTAATCGGAAATAATAACTATTATTTTTTGGCATAGTAGTAATACACAAAAAACACAAACGTATTACGTTTCCCGAGATAGAGCGGAGGCTCATCACGTTGGAAACCTATTTACGTTTTATATTTTCCCCCTTCCTCCGGACCGCGAAAGAGTTAACCCTTTATAAGGCAGAGGAAACTAAAGGTGATAAGAATGAATATCAAACAAAAATTGAAAAATAATATTTATATGATGAAAATAATGTAAATTTTTTTTTGGAAAATCAATGGGAAATTTTTGGAAAATGTGGTGGCAATATAGTTGCCACGGCCCGTCAATAAAACGCCATTTTCAATAATAATCTCTTTATTTTATAAAAAAGATAAGCAAAGTAAATGCAGATCCATCTGGTAGTTCCCCGTTTTGGTATATTTTATATTTAGATCTGCTGACTATGAAATATATCAAAACAAGGAACCACACAAAGTGGCACTTTACATGTAGAGCATTGTATTTTCGATCTCTTGTTCCGTGTTTTTGTGCTACACACACGACAACGTCGCCATGAGTCCAACTGCTCATGTCGATGTTTGCCCACGTTTGCCAAGCGTATCTCTGCCGTCACGCCCACCATTTTTTGTCGATTGGTGGAGAGTTTTGGGCGTTTCATGGAATATTGTGGCTGGCTCTCCAGGCTTCTCTTTCTCGACGAATAATTGTTGATGAGACCACGGGCCAGACACAACCTAAAATGCAGTTGTGAAAGTGGATTGTGTACCCTTTTGTTTTTAGAGTAGAGTAAAAATGAATTTGTGATGGCCAAGTCTACACAAAAATAGAAAATTCGGAGCCACCACCTCTTGCTTCTCCTTCCAACTTCGTAAGTGCTCCGCAGCTGATCAAATCGGTCTACTCCGCCCATGCGCTCTGTATACTGTAGTATGGTTAGTGGACATTGAATAGCTTTTTTAGAACCATCTTTCTGAGTTCGGTCACAGAATGTTTTATTTATTTTTGGATGAAAGGCAGTAGTGAGAAGTGTAACAAGTTTTGTGTCTTGCCACATTACAAATGCAACATTATTTTTGGTGCGCCATCTAAAATCGCCTCTTGCCAAAGATATTTTTTGATTTCTTGGTAAATTCTTTTTTTTCTGATTTTTCAATAGGAGTGGTAGGTCTGATCTATTGCTGACTGTAGATGTGGCGTATATACCATTATTGAATAGATATTGCAATATTTCATAGGATGCGAAAAAGTTATCGAAAGTCACATGTCCACGGAACCCCTCATCTATTAGCTTCTGTGTAAGAGATTTGACAACATTGGCTCCTAATCCGAATTCTGTTGATTGGTCATCACGTTTCCCTGTGTAAACTTCGAACTCAAAAACATAGCCAGTTTCGCTGTCTGCTCTAGTCCACACTTTATACCCTCTTTTTATGGGTTTTAGTGGCATATATTGTTTTAGTGACGATCTGCCTTTGAATTGTATCATTGACTCATCTATAGATTGGGAAGTTGTGGTTTTCGCAGTACTTTGACAAGCTTTGTTGAGCATCTCAAGAAGCGGGCGAACTTTGTACAATTTATCATAACCAGGTGTTCCTCTCGGCGGCGCCTTCGAATTGTCGTTCAAATGTAAGTTTTCTAATACCTTCTTGAATCGTTTACATGTCATAACTGATGCTATCTCATTCACACGAAAAAATGGATCACTTGACCAATATAAATCTATAGTTGGCAGTGGGTGGAGTCCCATCAAAATAATAATGCCTAGAAAAGCCTTTATTTCAGCATCATAAACATGTGTCCAGCCACGGCTTCGTTTTTGCTCAGCGTAAATATTAGTTTGTTGTACAGTGTGATCTATTAGGTTGTGGTCAAAAATATGCGTAAAATAAGCAACAGGTCTGGTTCTACTAGGCATAAATTGTTTGCTTTCTAAGTGTACGCTATCAAAGTATTCTATATCGGGATTCTGTGGGTAAAGAACCTTCTTCCATTCATCTTCTTCAGTATCTGACTCATCTGTGTCAGACATTATGGCTGTAGTTGGTACTGAAGATATTGGTATTGGAGTTACGACACAGGGACGACAAAGGAGAGGAACTGCTGGAGACGAAGATTCGCTGACACGAAAGCGGCGCCTATCCAAATGAAGACCGGACATCGATGGTTGAACTTCAGCAGAGCTTGTTGAAGGCTGTTCAGTATTTATACTATTTGATGAAGCTGAGTCTACAAGCTCCTGACGCGGCGCCTCCTCAACTCCGGAACAAGAAAGGACAGTATCAATATCAAAATCATTCAATATATTTCTGATATCTATGTCGGTAAAAGTCTCTGGTTCAGGTTCACATTCATCGTCAGAAACCTCAGGATCATCAGGAAGACCAAATAAACGCTCTAATTCATCCTCGATTGCTTCATCGTCCAAAAATCGCGGCATTTTTATCTACAAAAGAAAAAACAAGAACTCGAACACCAAGCCAAGCACCACAAACCATAAGGCAGTGGCAATTATATTGCCACCTAAAGAAATTGCATTTTATTGCGAGCAGTCAACCCAAACTTGAAAAATACAGACTTATGTTATCGTTGTTGCCCCAATGCGTTGAAATAATGAATAAAACTTACCGAAACAGAAGCACAATTTCGAGATGGAACTAGCTTTGTAAAAATCTCTGAGAAACCGCCAACTTTCTAACTTACGTCAACTTCAAATGACAGTTATGACGTTTGACAATGTAAAAAAACAGGTTTGACACTGAAATATATTTCACAGTATTCCATACAGATAAAATAAATCGAATAAAATTCAAAATGTCACCAAATAATCGACTAAAAACATGGTGGCAACATAGGTGCCACTACCTTAAAAAGGGTTAAGACGTGTTTCTTGTGTCAATAACCAACCATAAAAATAATTAAAACTATTTCCAAGCAAAATTAGTGATAAAATAATAGGAGTGCATAAGTTAAAATAACTTTCAAAATACGTGAGTTGTAAATTAGTATCACAGTACCAAACAATTCATCGATTATCCCATAAGCCGTACACAAGAATAAAAGAGACAGACATTTTTCTATAATGAACGCTTATAGTAGGGGAGCCCAAGCGGGGATTTCGGGATTTACTCGAGCGCGGCAGATTAATATACAGGGAGATAGATACCTTGTACCCGGTTATGTTCCTCCACCAAACATGAGCCCCATATATATGGCCGCGCGTGAACGATACACGATCAGATTAGTAAAAAAAAATTGACCATCAGAAATTCTCGAGCGCGTCAGATTAAGGTAGGGTGAGTTAATTACATCCTTAAAAGCGTATATTCCACTAATCTGACAATTTGAGAGTGACGTAAAGAAAGGGGAGGGCAGCAAAGTTGTAAAAAAAAAACGTCATCTGGACATTCTCGAGCGTAGCTAAATTTTTTTTTATTTTGAAGGAAATAATTCAAGAATAACGAAAAATATATAATCTGACGATTTCCGCAAGCCGAAATAACAAAAATTGGCCAATAAAGTTAAATGCGTGCAGCTGGGTGATGCCTATATTTCCTTCTCCGCGTTTCTATTTCTTTATCACTCTTTATTTATTACTCTCTCCGTCCCCACTCTGGTTTTTGCTGCCATAACGCCATCACAGCTGATCATAAAGACTCGTTCGAGGCATATTGTTTACAACGTGTTTCCAACGTTTTGGCTTTTTTTGCTATTTTAATATTATTTATGTTAATTGAAGTTTATAAATATTGTTAAAATGTGTATTTTGAGGTGAAAGTGCCTTACAAAAACTTTACAGTAGAAACATTAATCAATTAATTATAAAACATCTAATTTTTTTAAGCCTTTTTTTTATTTTATAAATACAGGTATTCTACATAAAAAAGCATACACTTTTTTATTTGCATGCTATTTCTGGAGCTTTCTTATTAATTAAGTTCAATTATTTAAATTTTTTTATTTTTTTTTGTCAGATTAGGCGAATCCCTCTAGATAATCGTCAGATTATGAGACAGTACGTTTAGAACATAAAGATGAACCATATATATCTTAATCTGACGCGCTCGAGTATTTCAAAATGGCGAATTTTTTTTGCACATTATGAAACTCGCTGCGACTTTGCGTCACATCGGAATCGTCAGATTAGTGAATGAGAGCTTATTTTTGGTGTACTTAACACTCCCTTAGAAAATCTGACGCGCTCGATTAAATTTTTTTTTTTTTCATTTTCAACCCTTCCATACAACCACACCCATCATGCAAACGATCAGATTAACATACGTACATTATTAAAAATACGTAGGCCATTGATGCTATCAATATCTGACGCGCTCGAAGATGTCCATGCAACAGTTTTTTTTACATATTTAAAAATCTATAGCCGCTTTCCCCACCGATGGAAAGGTATATATCATATAACATTTTTTTCTTCTTATCATCTAAGCTTTGCAACCCAATAGGTCTCTATGACGCTCGAGTAAATCCCCATTTAGCATCATGGGCTCCCCTACCATTAATAAAGGCCTAGCTGAGGTCAAGATATACTGGACGGATTCGCAATATATAAGAAGTAATCGATCGCCACCATTTTAGTGAGACCCCTTGCACTTGTATTGTTACAATCTTTTGTTGTGTACAATCTTGTTGGATCCACATCTGCTTGTAATTTTATAAGCTCCTGGTAATAGAAGGCAAGAAATTTGTGATGTCGAGTGTCCGCTCGTCCCCCTCTTCGCCGCTCCCGCAGGTGTCCGCCGACTTATCGGCTAGTACGCTTGAACGAACCGGCAAAAATATATTGCCGCACGGTGATTCGGCGCCCGACCTACCCTCGCTTGGATTAAACGTTACTGAGCGCAAAAAACGAAAGCATGATGGACTGAATCTGAGTAGTGCTTCTTATATCAGTGATATGTTTACTTCTTTTTCAACTCAGCAAGAGAAACTTTTTCAAGAGCTAAAGTGTACAATCGATAATATAAGGGAACAAAATGAGGATTTAAAAAAAGTGTTGACACTATGTCTAGCAAGTACGACGAGTTTTTGTCTCGTATTAACATTATGGAGACAGAG
Organism: Lasiommata megera; assembly: GCA_928268935.1. NCBI lineage: Eukaryota > Metazoa > Arthropoda > Insecta > Lepidoptera > Nymphalidae > Lasiommata > Lasiommata megera. The sequence goes on from OV743326.1 coordinate 12,153,770, forward strand.
AGAAAGCGTGATAAATTAATTATTCAACAACTTGAGGAGAAAATCGAAATCCTGGAACGCAAATCTCGTTGTACGGGATTAGAAATTCGTAATATACCAAAAAAAAGCGGAGGATCTAAAGATACCATAATGGACAACGTCAAAAACCTAGGGAAGTTTCTAAACATTGATCTTACTTGTTCGGATATTAGAGACGTTTATAGAGTTAATACAAAAGATGGATCAAACCCTATTATAGCGGAATTAACTAGTGTCATTATGAAGGAAAAAATTTTAAACAAAGTAAAAATTTTTAATAAAACGAAACCCAAGAGCGAGAAACTAAATACATCTCATCTTAATTTCTCCGCACCCAAAAAACCTATTTTTGTTTCTGAGACTTTGACACATAATAACCAAAAGCTCTATTACTTGGCAAGAAATTATCAAAAAAGTTACAGCTACATGTTTTGCTGGACATCTAGAGGATCGATATATCTACGCAAGGATGAAAAATCTCCTCAAATAAAAATTAACAATGAAATGGATCTCGAAACGCTCAGGAAGAAAGAATGACTAGTTGTAAGATACAGATCACAAATATTTTTCTATATTTTTCTTTTATATTCAAATTTTCTTTTATTTTTATTCATTTCAAACTTTTTTAAATTATTTCATAACACTGTACATACATACAATAACACTTCTTCCAATTATTCTCACATTCATACTTACATACAGAATATTCAGAATAATACTTATTCACCTTTACTCCAAGGTATTCATAGCATTTATATAGTTACTTCATAAAAAAATCATTTATTTCTAATTATACATATGTCCGAATGCCCTATTATTCGAATACCAGTCCTCTGCCAAGGCCTATAAGGTTTAATCTCTTAAAGAAACTGTTTATTCTACCTACTAACAAAAATAAAATAATAACTTTTATTTCGCAATTGTTGAACAGGGTTACATGTACACAGTTACTAGTTCTTATGTACCCTCAGTTATTCAGCCAAATTGTGGTACATTTTTGTTCCACGAACTTAGCTTTTTTAGTCAATTGTATTATTTTATAAAGAAAATTCAGCGCAGTTAATGATTTATTGTCTAACTTGGACAATGTTTCTTTTTGTGATGTAATTTCATGTAACCCTGACAATTGTTCCGACTTATTACCAAAATCGAACTCTAATCTAACTATTTTGACTCAAAATATTCGCAGTTTGAATGCTAATTTTACTGGACTTATGACCTTAATAGAACGAATTAAAATTTCCTGTGATGTTATTGTGTTATCCGAATGCTGGCTTTCTTGTAATATACACATTCCTTCTCTAGACGGGTACAACTTTTATAAAACTACCCATAATCATAATCAAAACGATGGAGTAGTAGTATATGTAAAAAGCAACTTACCTAATGTCAAAGTCATTGAACCTATTGTATCTGAGTCTAATTGTTTAATAACAACTATTGGTACTGAACTAGCGATTATTTCTATTTACAGGCCTTACGCTTTTAAAGAACCTTCATTATTTATTAAATCTATGGATCGAATCCTTCTTGATTATAAATCATATAAAAACATCGTGTTTGTTGGGGATATTAATATTGACGTTGCAACTAATAACCATAATACTCACTCTCTTGATTACTTGGACCTTCTTGGTCATCATGGACTCTTTTTGGGCCATAACAGGCCAACTCATGGTACCACATGTCTTGACCATGCTAATTTGAAAATTTCTACTTCTGCTAAGATTCTAGTATTAGAATCCACGGTAACTGATCATTATGCTGTTTTGGTCTCTCTATCAAAGATCACAAATATTCATTTTAAGCATCCTACTATCACTAAAACAGACCAAGTCAAGCTTTTTAATGACATTCACAACATAAATTTTGACCCTGTATATTCTACCCCTGATCCTAATATGGCAACCAAAAATCTCATAGAACCTATTCTACAAGCTATATCGGTCAACACTAAAGTAATTCGTTTATCTCGTAAACGAAGACCTATAAAACCCTGGATAACTTCCGGCTTACTAAAATGTATACGCCACAGAGATAGGTTACATCTTCAGCTTAAAAAGGATCCTTTAAATGAAGTGCTAAAAGTTTCCTACAAAAGGTATCGAAATTTTTGTACCAATTTGTTACGTAAAGTTAAAAGAGATTATGAAAAAAAAGAATTCATTGAAGCTGGAAAGAATCCAAAATTAGTGTGGAATGTCATACAATCCGTTACTAATTTATCGAAAACTCCGTCATCAGCACGAAACCTTTTTCAACCAAATAAAAGTAAACAAGACTGCATAAATGAGATCAACTCTTACTTTGTCAGTATTGGTAAAAATCTTGCCGATAAAATTGACCGGAATTCTCAGAATCCTCTCACTTTATCATCTCATAGGGAATCCTTTGTTCTGTTGGAGGTTGATGAGTCTGAGGTTGAATGTTTGATAAACTCTCTTAAAAACAATTGTGCCGTAGGTTGGGATGGTATCTCTTCGCGTTTTTTAAAAAAGTTCAAAGATATCATTGTCCCTCCACTCACATATATCTGCAACCTCAGCATCAAACAAGGCATTTTTCCTGACCTCTTCAAAAAAGCACTTTTGATCCCTATCTTCAAATCAGGTGATAAAAATTGTGTCGAGAACTATAGGCCCATCTCAATTCTGCCTGCTATGTCTAAGATCCTAGAGAAAATTATAAATTCAAGACTTGTCTCGTATTTAGAGTCTTGTAATTTATTATCTCCTAATCAATTTGGCTTCCGAGGGAAACGTTCTACTGCTGATGCTGTTCATTGTCTTGTGGATAATATAGTGAACAATCTTGATCGTGGGCAAAAGTGTGTTGCATTGTTTCTTGATTTGGCAAGGGCCTTCGATACTGTTGCGATCCCAATTTTAATTTCAAAGCTTCAATCTATTGGAATTCGGGGGAACCAGCTGTCACTTTTTGAGAGCTACTTGTCGGGGAGAACGCAAATGGTCAAAATTGACTCATACTATAGCTCTGAACTATCTATAACTCATGGCGTGCCTCAAGGCAGTATACTTGGCCCAAGCCTATTTTTAATCTATATTAACGATCTATGTAACACTCAACTTGAACACGGTAGGATATTCTCCTATGCTGATGATACAGCTCTGGTTTTCTCGTCTAAAACCTGGTCTGACACTTATCGCTTCGCTCAAAATGGTTTTGATACTGTAAGGGATTGGCTTGACAATAATTTACTTACATTAAATATCAGCAAAACAAAATGTCTTAATTTATGTATCCGTAATTCTTCGCTCCCATCGAACATCTCTGAATTTAAGTTAATTGCTAAACAATCTCAGCATAACTGCACACCTGACCAAGTTATCGAAAATGTCACATCTATTAAATATCTTGGCATAGTGATTGACTGTAACCTTACTTTTAAAAACTACATCGGGCACCTATCAAACAGAGTACGTAAACTAATATATGTTTTTAAAAACCTTCGACATTCTGCTGAACCTGAAATTATGAAAATGGTATATCAAGCACTGTGCCAATCTATCCTTAGCTATTGCATTTCTGTTTGGGGAGGTGCTGCTAAAACTCACCTAATCCAAATTGAACGGGCACAAAGAGCCGTTCTAAAGGTGTGCTGCTTTAAACCCCGTATGTATCCAACCGACAAGCTTTATGAGTATTGTCAAGTGCTAACAGTCCGTCAATTATTCATACTGGCGACTGCACTCAAACAACATTCTGTGACGAACTTCATGAGCAGTTGCACTAATCGTAGGCCTAAACTTCCCATCTACAGCAAACTTAATACAGCTTTTAGCCGTAGGTTTTTTGTGTTCCTTGGACCTTACATATATAATAATTTACATAGGATTCTTTCTCTCCACTCTTTAAATAGCTATAAATTAAAAATTACTCTTCAAGAATGGCTTCTGAAGCAGACTTATGCGGCTACTGAAGGACTATTGGATATTCTAGTGTAGGGGAGCGGAGGGTAGTACCGTACACCTAACTTTGAACGTATTTTTCCCAAAATCTATTAGGCACAAGATCAAGTATAGTTTACACAGTTACTCTAAGTTTAATATAGGTTTATATAACCAAAGCGAATTTAAATACAATTACCATAGAACCTTCAAAAATATTTTTTAAAAAAAAGTAGAAAGTACGAAATTACCCGATACTAGAGGGTAATTTCGTACACCGTTCGTCTAATTTCGTACATACTTGTAAGTATAAAAAAACATAATTATAGGTACCTATTCAAAAATAAAATAATGTGTTTTTATTAATTAAATCTTTATTTAAGTTTTTAAATACCTAAATTAAACATTATTCACAAAATATACACAAATAATTTTCCGCAGAGTTTTTACCGCTACACAAAGAATGTGCCCACATTCCACAAGACACACATCTGTACCATAGCTCACCGTTTTTGTCAAATTCATTACATAGAACGCACAATTCATTTATTCCTGACTGACCTTCTTCATAAAATTGACCATCACAATCATCGTCATCGTCACATAAGACGTTTTCATCAACTTCCGAAGAAGAACTTGAATAACTTTTGGTTTTCTTAGCCCGTTTTTTATTTCTCCCTTCAATATGTTTTTGAGATCCTACTCCTATTTCTTTTTATATATATTTTGTTTCTTTAAATCTTTTGCTTTGTCTTTTTCTTTCTTTATGAACTTTGTCTTCTTTTTGTTTCTTTATAGTCTTTTTCTCAGCCTTGCTTTCTGTAAGAGTCTGGAGTAGAAGTTAGATTTACAGAATGCTGTTTACTTTTCTTGCCTCGCCCTTTGCCTTCTTCTTGTCTTTTCTTTTCCTCTGGCATTGGAGAAATGTCGCAGAAAGATACTGCGGTAGTAGGTCCAGGAGATATCAGGATTTTTCTCCTAACACATTCTATATCTTTATTAGACTCGGGAGATTGAGTCTCTTCTTTTATCGGGTTTAATTCTGTCTTTTCTGTGGCAAAAAAATCCGCAATTGTACTAGGACTTTCAGAAGACTTAAAACATTGGGAAACTTGGCTGCTGACACATTCAATCTCTTCATATGTAGGCTCAATATATGAAATTGTTTCTTGTTCATTGATCACAATTCATAGCGGGTAATACCGTACAGTGTACGGAATAACCCGAAAGCGAATTTCAGGTTTTAACTGGCTGTGATCACAAAAACATCTGCAATGAAACCGTAAATCAGCCAGAATATTGTGCTAAATATGCTTACAAAATGAAACTGACTATCACCACTAAATAATATGTGTATAATATGTACTTACGGCTTATTTACACGTGCTAGAAATTAGTAAAACCGAGCGCAAAACAACACAGCGACCGATAGCACCACTGTCGCTGCACGGACAGACGATAAAACTTGCGAGAATGCGAGGCATCACTAAACGAACAAGTGCGACAGTGACAGACATATCTACGTGGCTTCTTTTCGAAAAAAAATGATGTACGGAATTGGCCCCTGTACGGTATTATCCTCCGCTCCCCTAATGTAATAGTTAAACACACACACACACTCACGCACACGCGCGCGCGCTTTCACAAACACACATACACACACACACATCCCATACACATCACTCACTCACACTCATGCTCCTTATAAAACATTTCGCTTACAATCTTTAAGCTTACAGACACTTGAAATTGTCTTCTGATCTGTGACTCCGAGTTGGTGGCCCTGTTTTCCGAGATACAGTCTTAACTAGTTCGGAAATCAGGTGCATAATGCTAGTGTAATATATTAGACAATTTAAGTTATACTACTTCTATTGTAAACCCATATGTATGTTTTGAATAAATCTACTTTTTTCTTTTTTCTTTTTCTATATTCAATAACCATGAGCCAGCATATTTTGATTGTACACGAATCATGCATAGTACAAGACGAAAACACGAATCGATCATTATATTGTTTGAAACTGTTTTAGTTGGTCATTAGAAAATAATAATTTTTGTAGGCACAAAAATTATTGTTTATTTTAAATTATTGTTGCCTACAAAAAATATTATTTTTCAATGACCATAATCTATAAAAAAATAAAATCCACAGTTTATAAGAATTCACAGTTATTTTTTTTTCTATTTCTAACTCCTTAGGATGATTACAAGCCGCGGTGCTTTACTCCATGAATATTAACGGTAAAATTTAAGGGTGTAAATTTATCAGTCTTCAATGGTGTACATTTTGTTGTGAAAAAAACATATATCAGGTCTATAGGAAGCCTTAGTTTAATTTCGTTTATTATGTATTATGAACCCAAAAAGTTTGTAGATAATAATGTACGTAATAATGTTAATTATTGTGTGAAGACAAGGCATGAATCTCAGGAACTACCAAGTATCCATAAAAAACTATTAATTATTAAGGCAATTTATACACAAATATTTGTATATTTTTTTTTTCATCAAGGCAGGGCCTCGAAGCAACCTCGCCTCGTCGCAAGGAAGTTCAGTCTTAACCACTAGGCTATCGCCGCAATTTTTTACTCATATTTATTTAGCGCGTATAAAAACACGTGGTAGATACGGCTTGAGATACTTCAAGATAGATAAATGTAATCTTTGACTTTTGAATAATGCATAGATAAGATTACCTCCGGCGAGCAGTGACTATACAAATTTTGACAAATTAATAATAGCTTCGTATTTTCTTTTCATATATAATTCTGAGGATGATCATGTCCCACCGTTGGGCTCATATTTAATTCTCAGGATGTTCACAGCTGGGCGCATTGCTTTCCTTCCTTAGAAGTAAGACACTCTACGGTGCTCCAAGTTTTGTGATAGTAAACCAGACCTTGACCTTGACCAGTTTATAATTAAAAAAAAAAAAACGGAAGGCTGGTCCAGCCTTACCGTTTTACATTTGAAATTAAACGCGATCAGTTCAAGCTAAACTCAGATTACGTGTAAAATTAGATCGTATAGCAGAACGTGGATTTATCCAACTTGGGTTTTCAAAACAAACGATGAAAGTGCGCTACGAGGTAAGACTGAGGAAAAAGCCTCAATTTCTTAGTTCCGGACTTGTCCTGATAATTGGCAAAAACTGATGCCGGACCTGAAATCGAACCCAACTCATGCTAATTGCTAACCACAAGACTACCACGCAGGTGATCAAGTTATTAATTGATTAATACTGCTATTAATTAAAGTATTAACAATCTTTGTTATCCCTTTATCATGCTATAGAAGTAACTTCCTGATGACGTAAAATTGATAATTATAGAACATGCATCCCGTAGCATACGTAACCAAAAAACACATTTACAATTAATGTTTTGGGCCAGAAACACGCGGGCGTCCCCAGAAAACCCTAAAAAGTTTCATCATCATGATCAACCCATTGCCGGCTCACTACAGAGCACGGGTCTCCTCAATCTCCCAATATGGAAGGGTTTGGCCATAGTCCACCACGCTGGCCATATGCAGATTGGCAGACTTCACACGCCTTTGAGAATATTATGAACTCTCAGGTTTGCAGGTTTCCTCACGATGTTTTCCTTCACCGTTGAAGCAAGTGATATTTTAATTGCTTAAAACGCACATAACTTTGAAGTTAGAGGTGCGTGCCCGTATTCGAACCCCCGACCTCTGATTAGGAGGCGGACGCCCTAACCACTAGGCTATCACAGCTTTCGTTTCATCACTATCTGATAAATGGTTACGGAACATTTCTGAGCAGGTCTTATGATGTAAAAGAACCTTTATCGGTTTATCATTAATTCATTATCAATAGACCAGCATTGTGCGTCAACAAAGGATGTGTTGCGTATTATTTGTCAATTTATCCGCTATCTACTAAATAGTGGGCGTCACAGAACATAAAGGGTTTGTTCAAACATACAAAGGCTCCAGACCTCTGGCAATTGGAACCGTTTTCACGGATTAAACATTTCAGCATGACATCAGTGTTTCGAGGTTATGATCACATTTTTAACAGTTAGAACATAAAAACGCGCGCGGATATGCTCTGAGTGCCGAGTGCGAAATTTTCTACTCATTCGATCGCGTAAAAGTTAACTAAAAGAGCGTATACGGTTACAGAATTACTAGCTCCTTTTCGATTTTATACAAATTGAAGTTAACTGTTTACGATTGATTTATGCGATCAAATAATGGGAAATCTCCGCTAGGCATATTGTCCGCGCCGGATTGAGTGTATATGCAAGAGGTCGAGACCGCCCTCAATTTAAAAAAGTTGATGTATTTTTTGGTCTCTGGCTTTTACGTAAAAAGTACGCACGCTTAGTTAATTTTGGTTCCTCTTTTTTGCTTTGCATCGCCATCATATTATGTATAGCTTTATATAATCAAATACTTTCGATTCCGATTCGGATTGGACAGTGGTAACCATAAGGCTTTTCCACCACGACAAAAAAGGTTTGATACACTTTAATTTTACAGCATTTTACAAAGTACAGTGCAATTTAAAAAATAGTTAATTAATTATACAAATTGACTATGGGAACTAGTCATAGATGCGTAATAAACCGGAATGGAAACATTAAATTATGCAATGCGGACCCCGTTGGATGAAAAACAGTCCACCATCGTTTATAAAGTGAATGACCGGAATAGTGATAGGTAAAGCCATGACGCGTCCATTCCTTACGCTATTTTATTTGATTGCCTTATCAACTTTCAGCAACCGATCTTCATAATATTTCGCATATATGCTGGAAATGTGCATAAGATACTTTTACCCCGAGGAACTAGACAGTCCTTGCGAAAGTTTTATAAAAAAAATAATGGACCAAATTGCCAGTAACAGACGCTGTATGTATTATATGTATGTATTGCAATATGGACTGACAGAAACATACATAGGTTTGTAAGGCAAAGTGACACGCGACCGAGGGTGTCGACCTTACTCGATTGTTGTGTATGTACCTATACGAAACACTGGCCTAATGCTCTAATTTAATACTTAATGGAAGAATAAAAAAAACGATTTCAAATTTTTTGTTCTCTAGGTAACAGTTCTTGGCTACGATATCGAATATGCAGTAAAGGTTATAATTTGTATTTTGAACTGTAATACGATAGCGCAGTTTTCAATTCCCGGAACAAGAGGACCGAGCGAGAGCTCAAGGCCGAGCGTATCGAGTAGGTGCGTTTACGTTTTATCAAAGCAAAACTCTTATAATCTATTCAAATGCGAATAATAAGTATAAAAAAGTGTTTTGCTAAATAATCGCGTGCGACTTCAGGCCGTTCCATAAATTTTATTTCGTGTTACACGTCTAAATAGTAGTCCTATGAAATGTACAAAGCGTGCTTTGACATTGGTTAGTCAAAGCTATTGTTAAATCGGAATTTATTCATGAATCATGTCGGACACATATCGTAATCAAATCTAGTTTATATATTTTTTTGTTTGTCATGTCTTTTGGCTCTTCTGTTCGCCTATATTGGGAAATAGGTTAATTGATACCTATTACTACTTAATTTTTATATTTTCGTAAGTCGGCCTGGTCGGAAGATGTGATAGCCTAGTGGTTAGGACGTCCGCCCTAATCAGAGGTCGGCCGTTCGAACCTGGGCACGCACCTATAGCTTTTCGGAGTTATGTGCTTTTTTTAAGCAATTAAAATATCACTAGGAAAACATCGTGAGGAAACCTGCATACTTGGGAGTTCTCCATAATGTGCTCAAAGGCGTTTGAAGTTTGCCTATCCGCACATGGCCAGCGCGGTGGACTATGGCCAAACGCTTCTCATATTGAGAGGAGAACCGTTGTCTGTAGTGAGCCGGTAATAGGTTGATCATGATGATGATGATTTCTATTTTGGTAAGTCGGCCTGTCTGCATCAGCACTGGCGTTCGATTTGCGTCCTCCGTTGCCAATCACAAGATATCTATCTTAGTGCGGTACGCCGAATAATGATCATACAAAACCAGAGACTATTTATTTATCTAAGAGACTTCACCTATTCATAAAAATGTCCCCTAATTATAGACCATGACCTACCAACGAGGCCATATTATATAGCACCTAAATAGACAACTTCCCGGAACTATGGGGAGACGAAATAACGTGCTAATAAAATATGTACCTACAACCATTTTTCATGCATATGTTCGAGGGACTAACTAATATATAAAACAGAAGATTGTGTGTCTAATGTTCCTGTTTATTTCGGAAAGTTATAGACTAGCGCATCGCATTGGATGTCTGTATCCAAGGAACCATTGGACACAGATGATTTTGGTATACGGAAACTCCCTATAAAAGAGCTGTAATGAAATGATAATTATATGACTTACACGATAGTATTGTTTGTTCGATATTCCGTAACATCGCATCGGACTGGCGTGTCCAGCTGAACCAGCCTCCGGTCCAACTGCAAAGAAAAAAAAACCAAATTAACATATATAACAACTGAATAAACGAAAAAAAAGCGCCAACCAATATTGTGAATGAACTAGGACATAATGAATTTATATTGCTATAAATAACAATATATAAGCTAGCTATGCTTTGTATGTCACATATAGAAAAAAAACTGCAAATAAAAATAATTTATTTGTTCACCAGGAGCATGCATGGACTATGGAAATTAGATAAACTTTGCATGGACTTATTTAGAATGAAATTAGATAAACTTTTATATGATTCATATTTCAATCAACTAATTGCAAGACAAGATATTGGCATAAATAGAATTTTTTTACTTGTTATAGCTTTTACTACTAGTTGATACCGGCTTAGTATCTAGAAATTGTACATGAAACAGTAAGCACCATTAGATTATATTATCTAGTTCTAAAAGAACATGAGCAGTCAAAACAAATAAATTCTTTCAGTATCTTTAACTGAGCAAAATAATAATCACAGATTGCTATGCAAATATAACATAACTACTTGTGACATAAATAAAAAACATACACTATCTTAAACTGTTACATTTGAAGGACAAAAAATACTATTTTATAGAAACTATTAACATACATACTTTAAAAAAATTGTTAGTAAAGTTATTTTAAGTAAATTTCTATACCAACAGGAAATTTAGTTCATTAGGTCTTAACTATTCTTAGTACCCAGCAATTCTGGCACAGTTCCAACATACTGACAAGCTTTCATTTTTTGCCCGTAGGATTTTGACAGTAATAATATGAAAATCTTTTTTGACTTTTACACTGGTTTGAAATGAAAATTGTTTTGATAAGAATCTGGAAGGTTAGTAGTTACTTTTGTCGACCTCCCTGAGGTACCTGATATGACAAAAATGTGTGATGCAATAATATGAATAAAAAATTAAATTATAATTAGCATAAGTAAATAAAATTTAATAAATTAAAAAAAATTGTAATACAATCCACCAAAAAGCCAAAACAAACAAACACCCTCTAGAAAAAATCCATTTGCATGGATGGAGCTGTGTGAATTAACCATAAACTATAAATTTCACAATCTTTCATAGAATATGCTCTTTCCATTAATGGTTTTGTCTAAAGTAAGACCATCACAACAAGATAAAATCTTTAAAGTCATTTTTCTTCTATTGCATTAAATTATAATGAATTTACACTCTTTATCTTATTGTGTGGGCTTTGCTATAAATCAGAACTTCTGCATTGTTAATACAACAAATCTTACTTCCAGACAGAAGCTAAGATATTCCAAATCCATGTTCTGCTTAGAGAACTGAAATGCAGAAAATATTATGCATATTTAGGAAAGGTTACAAAGGTATTCAGCAATATACCTAACATTTGCTTTAAAATTAATTCCGAAGGAGTATCCTAAACATTTAAGGCCTTTACTTAAAATTGGTATCACAAAATGGTTATTGAGTGGCAGATTGCTATAGCTACATGTAGCCGCATAGTAGTAGTAATAGACTACTACTTCTACTGCTACTACAGACCTATTTTCGAAAACTTTAGCAGGCTTTCTTCTCATAAGAGAGACTTAGATTATACCCACCTAAGCTAGCACCATTAGCTACTTATATCAATAGATCATAGATAAAATTTAGTTAAATACTTATTATTTATCTCCATAAAAAGAAAAAGCATGCACATTATTTTTGAATGTATATATTAGTAAATCACTCTAAAACCTTTCCTATAAAGATTACTGGTTTCCACAATCTAAAATACAAGCAAAAATCATGCTAAGATAAAAGGAACTTGCTTGTCAACTCCCATTTGAGTCTTCAATTAAATAAAATCAACAATTTCTGTGAAAACAAATTATAATAATGAATAGATGTAAAATATTGTATACAGTATAGCATGTATGTTGAATGTGTAATATTCAACATATATAAGTATAAGTTTGATATAATATATGTATATATATATATATAAAGAATGCAACATCAATAATTAAAAACATTATATAACATTTACAAGAGAATAAAACCTAATTGAATGAAGATAGTTTGTCTTTTGTGTAGTATCTAAGAGTGGATACCTTACAGCAGTTGCTTTTGAATTGTCAATATTAAGCATCATTTTTTTTAAACATAACATTTCTGTCAAGGGTTTAAGGTATGATATTTAAGTTAAAACCTGAATTCCCATATGTAATTTACATTTTAAGTTACAACTCTTAGTTATCACCAGTGAAACCATGAGGAACAGTATATTATATATCCTCACTAATATTATAAATAGAGATTTTTTTACTAATTCTAGCCTACACCACTTAACCAATAAAAAAAACACCAATGTTGAGCTATTAATAGTTGGACCAACTATTATAGTACATAATTCAGGAACACAGTAAGTAAGAAGGTGAATAATATAAGCGCGTTACTCAAGTTTTAAGAATTCCGAAAATATCTCGAAGATCATGAACCTGGAAAATGTGTTAATAAAGCGAAGAATTCTGGGAAAAACTATTTAGTTACCTTAATGAATAACCTATTACACGATGAATAAAAAATACAACGTAATCCGTCCAAGAGACAAAAATTGATGCTATTCCAGACATTACGAGTGGCTTAGATGATCTGGCTGGCTACAAGATGAACAATAGAGGCGTTGAATCATACAAAGTAACATAAACAAATAATTATATATACCTAACTAAAATTGCGCAATACATTACAATATTATTTTTACTTTTGAAAAATACAACAAAATTGTTGGTCGAGTACATACCTGGATGTTGTTTCAATATTTATTTCACTTCCCATCTGGCTAATTGAACAAGAGCAAGCACATATCAATCTGCAATAAACTATTTTAAGCGCGCAACTTCTTCTAGTTTCTTCTGCGAATTTAAAATTAAAATCGGCAATTTTGATTCGTCTCAGACCATTCGATATAATTCTGACATTGACATTTGACAAATAAGAGACGTCAGTAGGTACCTATAGGTAGTTGTTTTTTTTATTTCGTATCATTGTTTCGAATACTCCTATGTTCAATTGAATGAATTAATCAGAGTTAATCATGATCAAGTGTTATAAGTTCATTAGATTACGTTAGGTTGTTATGTAGGTATATTTTTATATAAAAATAAATTAAAAAAACACTTATATTACTTATAGTATCGTAATGTGAATAAAAATAATATTACTGTTGCTATGACAATTATGATTGAAACAAACATTACCCGAGTCGTTCGATTTATTAAGTAAAAAAAAATATATAAAATGCAAGCATCCACTGTGCAACCAGTATTTAAATTTGAGTTGAATCATAAAGTTACACCCGGTATCGTAACGATTGCAAAGTATGATGGAACTCATTCGTGTCTTACTGCATCTGCTGGCTATGATAAAGTGCAAACCATTATATATATTATATTATAAAGTTTCATAAAGTTTGTCCATCTAATAAAATGCCATAAATATTTCATTTTTGTTTAGATTATAATACATCACCCACATGGTGCCATGACAAGTGGTCGCGCTCAGCGATCACAAGCTCATGGAGAAGTATCTGAACTTAATCTCAGTCAGGCAGTAATAGCCCTTGCTGCCGGAGCTATAAAACCAGATTGTGCAAGAGACATGCTATTAATTGGATCTCCAACCCAAATATTAGGTTTGTCATGCTTAGTTCAAAAATAATGAATTAACGACAAATGAATAAAAAAAATCATTTTTCCATTTGCAGCTTACGATGTTCACGACAATTCCGATCTATTTTTTAAAGAAGCCCCTGATGGTGTGAATGTTATAATTGTTGGCCATTTAGGCAAATATAATGAAAAGCTAGTCGTTGTTGGGGGCAACAGCTCGGTAATGGCTTTAAATTGGCAGGGTGTAGAACAGTTTTGGGATGTCGTTGGCGGAAAAGTGTGCTCGATGATAACTTTTGATTTCGATAAAGATGGTGAAAATGAGGTTTGTTTTTACACCATATAACTAATATCATACACTTTAGAGTCGTCGTGATCAACCCATTACCGTCTCACTACAAAGCACGGGTCTTCTCTCAATATGAGAAGGGTGTGGCCATAGTGCAACACGCTGGCCCATGTCCGGATTGGCAGACTTCACACGCCTTTGAGAACATTATGGCGAACTCTCAGGCGTGCAGATTTCCTCACGATGTTTTCCTTCAACGTTGAAGCAAGTGATATTTTAATTTTTTTTTTAACTTTAGAGTATGGTATTATTATTTTTAAATGTTCAATAAATTAACTAGATTTTTAATTATATTATTTACTCTAGCTCCTCATTGGATGTGAAGATTCTTACATAAAAGTTTTAAAAAATAACCAATTTGTCATGGAAATTGTTGAGACTGGTCCTGTTACATGTTTATCAGTCATAAGCGATGTGAGATTCGCTTACGGCTTAGAAAATGGTACAATTGGAATCTACGAGGAAGGTATTCGATTATGGAGGGTAAAAGTAAGAAAACCCAATTTTGTTATATGTATATTTTAATGTGTGTTCAACTATTATTTGTTAAGTGCAAACATCCGGAATCCATCTTGAGCAACTGTCATTCTGCCTCAAGCTAGCTCAAGTAAAATTGACACGATTTCAAGACGCATCATTAAAATAGATTCCCATTCGTATTTACAAGAGCACCTTTCCTTTACCGTATTATCGAACGCTTTGTCAAAAAGATAAATCACAAAAAACGCTACATGAATTAATAGTTTGGGTTAGTGACTCCGGTTAGTCCCTAAAACAGCTTTTCCAAAAACCAAAAGACACCAACTAGTAGGGGTAAACAAACTTTTTCCCAATCTAATCAAACCCAACCGCAATAATCGGGACAAGTGAAAGGAAAATAAATTTTACGTTTAGTGTACCATCAGTGACATGTATATGACATGTATAAACATAGTATATGACTATCGGACACTTCAGCTCTTGTCTCAAGCGATTTCAAAGTATTCGAAGAAGTTTTGGGGCAGCAAACTTATTCCTTTTATCCGTTGAGTTTAATCATTACCGCCAAGTGTTAACAATCACGATGATCCACTCAAGGTTGATTCCGGATATTAATCAAAAAAATAAAATGATCAGGAGTTTTAAGTACCGATAAAACTTACATTTTGTTTATCCATAAAAATTCGGTTCTATCGGTATCAAGGTAAGGTCTACCATGTGAATCATGGGTTCTACATTGACGAGCGGTCACAAATTTTATCGGGACTTAAAACTGTCTATTAAGGGAAACTTTAAGGCCTCATCTTGTTTTGCACCTTATAACTTGTTTTGTAGTCCAAACAAAATTCAATTTCTCTCCAATGGTCGGGTGACAACTTAGCTTGTTGTTGGGCTAATGGTCGAATTGATTGGCGAGATGGGTCTGGACGAGTGCTTAGACGCGTGCAAATGCGTTCTCAGGCAGCGGCTATGTTGCTCGCTGATTACCGTTCAGTTGGTGCACCTGACCTTATTTGTATTTCTGACAAAGGAGAAGGTAAATACTTTTTAATTATTATAAGATTATGTTAAACGAAGACTTTAATATAGTTAAATTAAAGATATGATTTATTTATTCAGTACTAGGCTATCCTTTAATACAAGAAAATGTAAGCTTAACCGCCACTTCAAAACGGTTTCCATCAGAAGAAGATCGGTTAGCTATCACAGAGTTATTGAATAAAAAACAAGCGTTATTAGTGGAGTTACAACATTATGAAGCAAATTCTTTAATTTCCGCTAACGAAGATATTGAAAGACCGTTAACTGCAATGCCAACGAATACAAGATTACAAGTTGCTTTGGCAGCTGATTCGGAAGAAGTAAGTTAAGGTTTTACATATTTACAATACACATATTTACAAATATAACCATATTAAACAAAGATTTGTTTATTAGAATTGCCTTCAGTTGGTGGTTTCAACAAACAACGATACAATTGTACGCACCGCGCTCGTACTGGCAGAAGGTATTTTTGAATCCGGCGAAACACTGGTAAGGCATCCACCACAAATACAGTTGAAATCCATTATGTACATACCATTGAAACCACCACGAGATGTTCCTGTTGACGTACATATAAAGGTAAAAAATGTATAAAACCTACAGTAAATTATTAATTGGGATTGTTGCATAATTAGGATTTAGAATGATATTTATAAAACCTATTCATTTTCAGGCATTAATTGGTTACCCAGATAGTGAACAATACCATATTTTTGAAATCACAAAACAATTGCCTCGATTTGCAATGTACACGATTGTATCGCCATCCACAATGAAGACTCAAATCGAAAGTCATGTTACTTTTCGTATCACAGAAAGAGTTCAGAGAATATGCCTTTGGATAAACCAGAATTTTTTGCTTGATGACGAAGTTAAATTAGAGAATGAAGACACAAAACATTTCAATATAGGCTTTTTATGCTTAAGAGATAAGTCCCGCCTTGAAATCGAATACAATACGGATGGTCAAGTGAAGTTTAGAACTCCGGATATTCGTCTCGCTGGAGACTTAATTCAAAGTTTAGCAGTTTATCTCAATTTAACCGACCTGCAGGTATGACTATTTCAGTAATGTTATATGGCTGATACAACACACAATTTATTTTAACCATAATGCTATGACTTTATAATTGATTTAAAAATATATATTGTAAGTAGCTAATAATGTATCGGTTCTATTTTGATATTCGATTATCTGTGGTAGTTTGGTTTGATACCTTAGCTTGGCGTGGGTAATGTGTCAATGTCAAAAAAACTCATTTGTCAAACCAGCATAAGTTTTATAATATTAACGGCATTGTATTAAAGCGAATTAAATTATTTGTATTTTATATTTTCTGTGACAATAAAAATGGTCGAAAATAATGGTGTCGATCTCTCGGAAGCGGAAGCAGAACAGTACGATCGTCAAATTCGCCTGTGGGGCTTGGAATCTCAAAAGAGAATTCGTTCTTCCAAAGTTTTGATCATCGGCATGTCCGGTTTAGGTGCCGAAATCGCGAAGAACATTATTTTATCTGGCGTGAAAAGTGTATGTTTGCTGGACAATGAGAAGTTAAAGGAAACTGATTTGGACTCTCAATTCCTAGCACCTAGCGACAAAATTGGCGAGAACAGAGCAGAGACTTCATTGCAACGTGCAAGAGCCCTGAACCCAATGGTGGAGGTAACCGCTGAAACGAAGGCAGTAGAAGCTCTGCCGGATAGCTATTTCGGAACATTCGACGTTGTTTGTGCTACAGGACTTAAGCAAGAGCAACTTGAGCGCATAAATAATATTTGCCGCGACAAAACAAACAAATTTCTTTGCGGCGATGTGTGGGGCATGTTTGGTTACATGTTCGCCGATTTATTTGACCACGAGTATTCCGAGGAAATAGTCCAACACAAAGCCGTGAAACGTGGTCCTGATGACTCTGAAAAGAACGCAAGAGAAACTGTTACCATTAATGTGAAACGTAGGGCTATTTACGTGCCGCTGCAGAATGCTCTATCAGCCGACTGGACGAAACCGGAACTACGGTCGAGATTGCGTCGCGGTGACCCATCATACTTTGTCATGAAGATACTTCTAAGGTTCAGGGATGAATACAACAGAAATCCTGATCCCGCAAAACGAAAATCTGACACTGAAGTTTTATTGAATATGAGAGATGAGCTTGTGAAGGAACTGAATCTCCCAGTCGGCTTTGTATCTGATGCCTTATTGACAGATGTGTTTGGAGTAGTAGCTGGGGCGGCTGCTGTTGTAGGAGGTGTTATAGGCCAGGAGGTTGTTAAGGCAGTTAGTCAGCGAGAACCTCCACACAACAATATGTTCTTCTTCAACCCTGTCAAATGTGTTGGATTCGTTGAACTGTATGGACAATAAGCTTTGTTTTTTGACTTTTGTAAATTAATTATAAGAATAAATAAACTAAGTACCCTAATAATTAGTTTTATTGTATACTTTTTATCATCATAATCATATAAGGTTCATATGTTTGTAGTTTGCAATACTCAATATCATCTTGCAAAAATTAGGGCAGTTTCCTGAAATTACCTGGGGAGGCAATATTGAATCATTTTACTTGGCTCTCAATCCACAGCATGCTAAAACAAACAAACTACAGTAAAAGGACCTGTAAATGTTTCAGTCTATTGCCTGTTTTCCGCAAGCAGAGGAGAAATTGCGGGCAGAAATGAACATAGTCTCTGAAGTGGGAGACACGAGGTACCGACTCGCTGCGGAAACTGCAGAGAAGGCTCAACTCATCACTGCACTGTTGCCCGCTGCACAGGATGCTGCTGCATATGACCTGTATGTTCAAGCCTCATTGTCAGTAGAATTGTAGACTAATAATAATTATGTCTACCTATCTCATTCTATGCCTTTATTTGAAGAGCTTTGCCGAGAAGCAATGGTACAAATGGTAGGTACTTTGTAGTACTTAAACCATGATCGACAGAGAGATGCGGGTTCAAATCCCTCTAGCTCTACTTGCCTGTTCTCTTTTGGTTTTATATTTTCAATATATATATCATATCGTACATACTAAGATAAAATAAAAGCGTGTTTTTGCATTGTTACCGGTCCTTAACAGAATTTCTGAAAGTGGTGAAAATCACGTTCCAAGATTCCCTCGTATAAATATCTACCTAACCATAAAAGGGTGTTGAGAAAGATCGCTTTTTTGCTTATTGCTTGCAGAAAAGAAATGTTAAACAGATACAAAGAAGTAATTCTTCTAAATGAAGAGTTGTTGATGAGCTGTCACATCCGACGCGCGACTCAGGAGCAGGCAGTGGCGTCACTGAAAAGTTTGCATACGATTCTGCAACAGGCTGCCAGGCTTAGAGGTGAATCAATGTTATGTGAGAAAGGAACGAACTTAGCTATAAAACATTCATTTCGTAATGGGTATGAAGTGTGAGTTTGTTTTAACAGACTCGTTCACTTATTAAATATAGGTACGGTTTGACGACATCGCATTATAAAGTTGGAGGTCCTGGGTTCGATTCCCGGCTCAAGTCTGGTCTGGTGGAAGGCTTCGGCCGTGGCTAGATACCACCCTACCGACAAAGACGTGTCAAGCGATTAAGCGTTCCAGCATGATGTCGTGTAGACACCAATTAGGAGTGTGGGTTTACCATACTCCTAACAGTTTAGCCCGTTACCATCCTAGACTGCATAATCACTTACCACCAGGTGTGATAACCTTCAAGGGCTAACTTGTGATTTTTAAATCAATATGCCATTGACATTGTCAAGTGTTCAATTTTTATCAGCCTCGAGAAATGAAAGTTTTTTTCACCCCCTGTGAATCGGTCTCGGTTATTATGATAAGGTGTGACAAGAATCGTTAATGCCCGCCAACCTGCATTGGAGCACCTTGACGGATGTTCTCCTAAACCTTATCTCCTATATAGAAGCGGCCCAGTAATGGGATCCTTATTTTTAAAACTAATATAAATAACGTAGCGTTAGGTTATACGTATGTAATTGTATTTTTCTTTTCTCTTCCAGTGGGAAAGTACAGCAAAGCTGTGGTGACAGCATGCAGA
This sequence comes from Lasiommata megera, assembly GCA_928268935.1. Lineage (NCBI taxonomy): Eukaryota > Metazoa > Arthropoda > Insecta > Lepidoptera > Nymphalidae > Lasiommata > Lasiommata megera. The sequence goes on from OV743326.1 coordinate 12,173,706, forward strand.
AAAGCCGTTAGCGACAACAACGTAGAAGCTCTAGTAAAAATTTTACAAGCGGGCGATACATATTGAAACAAAAATAATAATAGTGAAAATTGTTTTTATTAATTCATACATATAAGTTATTAAAATCATTGAAATCAAAAGATAATAATACGTAATCAATTATTATAATTATCATCAAATCAATAAAAGAATTAACTAAAACTTAACTTGCTTATTATTCATAAATATCAAAATAAGTTTTTAACATGTCATATTTCATTAAAACTTAGGACTATAACACCACACGACTTCATGGGAATTAAATCGTTTAACACGAGTATATTCTCTATGAACAAAAGCATACTCACCCGAATATTTTTCTACCGAAGAAAAGGTCAGCGTGCTGCCAGTACACCTTAGTATAAGATTTGCACACTCGCAATCGTGGAGTCGCTTTCGAGAATCGAAACACTACAACGTCAAAGTAAAATCGACCTTACCTTATCGACCTTAGAGTTGCTATTTCCGTACTAATTATTTTTGTTTTAAAAAACCTGCGCTGATTTTGTAAGTTTGAGCTTTAAACATAGGTCGATATATTTCCATTTATGACGTATGTGTTTTTCAATATTCGTAAACAACTCTACGGAGTAAGCATACTTAAATCTTATGCTAACGGTACAGACAGAAAGATATCAAAAGAATCACATATGTTTAGGAGCATAATATGTTAATTACGTTAATAAATACTACTGCGCTGTATGGCCCATATCATGTACTGTGTTGTATTACGATGTATAGGTTTAAATAATCCAATAATAATATTAAATTTACACAATAATCCTTTCAGGAGCGTAAATAACATAAGCGGCTCCACCAATGAGCAAATCTAAAGCCATAGTAAACTGATCAGTAGCATAATGCACATATGAGGCACGGTAATCACTTGTATCACTATAAATTTGACCGTTTAGACGGTAACATGTGTAGTAGCATATTTAATTGGCCATGGCCAAGTATCAGCAATTGTAGTGCGAAAAAGTTTATGCGCAGTGTCGCATGTCATGTAAGCAATAATATAAATTATGACATACGATTATACTTGATTATGTTAATTATGATACTTTAAAGTAATTTTAGTAGCATAATTGACATAAAGTATCACCTATAACAGTAAAACAGTCGTTGTTGAGATGGTTGCATGCTAAATATTAATAACAATACGATCAAAATACCGCAGTGATGAACAAATCGTGTATGACGACCTCCGTTGCGCATTATAAAGTTGGTGGTCCTGGGTTCGATTCCCGGTTCGAGTCTGGTCTGGTAGGAGGCTTTGGCCGTGGCTAGTTACCACCCTACCGACAAAGACGTGTCACCAAGCGATTAAGCGTTCCGGCACGATGTCGCGTAGAAACCAATTAGGAGTGTGGGTTTACCATACCCCTAACAGGTTAGCCCGCTACCATCTTAGACTGCATCATCACTTACCATCAGGTGAGATTGCCGTCAAGGGTTATCTTATAGTGGATTAAAAAAAAAGTAACATTAAACAACGACTTTTACACAGTAATTTGTTTAGTAGCATAATGAACATCGTCCGCGCTGACATTCAACAAAAGCCTGGGCTCGGACGGTTTCGGTTCCATAAGCAATAGCTTGATAGCAGCGAGTCTGGAGCATATAGCCTGCGCCTGAGACGGCGTGGGTGCTCGGATACTAGTGGCAGACCTGTAAGGTCTACCGTCGAGCGCTACTATTGCCGCTGCGGTTGCTAGCACGCGAGAAAGGGTCGTTTCGTCTGAACCAGTCCGTTCGACCTGTGAAGAAAAAAAAATCAACATATCCATATTTAACTGAGGTAAGTATGTAACCGACTACTAGCTGCCGACACCCCCCCCCCCTTCCCCTCCCGTTATCACAAACGTCGCCTAAGCCTAGGTTCGGCCTCACAGGAGGCGCCTTAGGCAGAGGTTCCCTTATTTTCTTCGAGCCCTAGAGCTCAAAATTTCTTGTGGCAGAGATTCTCTCCGAAGCTCGCCAAACAGCCCGGTCACGCTGTCGCAACTAATAGCGTTAGCACAGCTAATAGTCAGTCCCAAAAAAAGTTCGAGTTTCACACTAAAGCTTTTTTTTTTCGAAAAAGCTTTAATAGCCTAATGGTTAGGACGTCAGCTTTCTAAACAGAGGTCGGAAGTTCGGTCCCTAGCACGCACCTCTAGCTTTTCGGAGTTATGTGCGTTTTTAAACAATTAAAATATATATACGTACTTGCTTCAACCGTGAAGGAAAACATTGTGAGGAAACCTGCACATCTGAGAGTTCTACATAATGTCATCAAAGGCGTGTGAAGTCTGCCAATCCGCACATGGCCAGCGTGGTGGACTACGGCCAAACCCTTCTCATATTGAGAGGAGACCCGTGCCCTGTAGTTTGCTACCAAATGTGATTTTGAGTGAGTCCTTTTATTTTAATTAGGTTTCCAAACACACTCCGGTCTAAGGCCCCCAAAACTTAGTTTAAGTTATTGATAGAAAACTCAATATATATATGAACTCAAACTTGTTAGCTTAACCAGATAATTGATTACAGTTTGAACTACTCCTGCATCTCACTTCTGAGCTGTTTAATTCTCAATAAGCAGTTATTGAGAATTAAACAGCTCAGAAGTGAGATGCAGGAGTAGTATATAACTTACTTCTACTATACATATATAACTCACTTCAGCGGCCGTGGCCCGCAGCATGAGCCTCTCAGCCGGGGAGCAGTTCCGTATGGCCCGGACAGTGGCGCTCGAAGCCGCTTCCCCCAAAGCCACCTGAACTTCCTTGAGTCCAGCGCAATTCGGTGCGGCTATTTCCAACGCCCGGCTGCACAGAGCCAACGCGCGGCGTGCGTCACCCGACACGGCAGCCACTTTTCTGTAAACAGACTTAAATATTTATAGGATGAACAGGGGCGTGGCCGTCGGTAACTTGGGTAGACGTGGGTATTTTCGGGTAAAGACCCTCGACCCCCAACTAGGTGAACAGACGACATCAGACGAGTCACAGGGAGCCGCTGGAAGCAAGCCGCCCAAGACCGTGAGCATTGGAACTCCCTACAAAAGACCTATGTCCAGCAATGGACGTCCATCCATCCGTCCGTCCATGGTTGTTAATGATGATGATGATGATAATGATGATGATGACCAGATACTCTTTGTAGAACACAATTACAACCATAAGTATAGTAATTTATAAAGAGCAGACTGTACGCTCCACCAAGTACGACTATGCACTACCGCGTCTCGACCTCCGAACCGGCCGAATGCAATGTGCCGTCCCGCGCCGGTGAGTCTTTTAAGAACCTGCATACGCCACTTAGTGTTGCGTAAAGAGAGCGGGTGATGCCACTCTCTTATCTGTCGTACATGATCCTAAAACTAGATAGCGGTGCACTCTGATTGCCGTCATGTTAATAACAATAAAACATATACACATGAAAAGAGAAGAAATAAAAACAAAACAATGTGTAAAAGAGGCCTTATCACTGTAACCCCTTCCAGGAAACATCTATGCAAAAGATTTTTTTTACCCTGATTAGTAATTGGGTGTCTCATTCTAAATATTCGAACTCAGAAAGTTAAAAAAAAATTACATGTTAACATAAATACTATATATGCATGTAAATATGAAACTTGGGCAGTTGGATCTGCTTCGATAACTTTTATCTGATGCACACATACAGACACACACACGCACGCACACAAACATTCATATACTGCATGTTAGTAAGTAAGCTTTAGTAGTAGTACCGTTTAGTAGGCTGCACAAAATTAGTAACTCATTCAAAGGAAATTGTATTTTATTTTATAATAAATTGCCTATTGATATCTTGGAGATGTCTATCAATAAGTTCAAAGTTTTTATAAAACGAAAGCGTATAGAAAAATCATATTACGATATTAAGGATTATATAAACGATAAAAAAGCTTGGGTGTGAATTGCTGTATCTCCATAGGTACTATAATTTATTATTAATTATGTGTGATAACGAAATAAAAACCCGGCTGTTTGTTGTGGGCTTCTGCTTAGACCGGGGCGCGTTTGGAACCCTCATAGCTTTAGTTTTAAGTTTACGAATATAGTTATCACTATGAAATAACTACTATGTAAATTATTGATGCGTCAAAAGTGCCGTTTTAAGGACTATTTGAATAAAGATTATTTTGAATTTGAAAAATAGTAGATAAAAAAAACAAACAAATATTATAAACTTGTTATGTATACTGAATATTTTATGATGGGATATCGAGTCCTTCTGACACAGGTTTTATACTTAACAGAAGGTCTCAGCCTTATCGGATACTGTAATATGTGAACAAATAAAGTTTCAATTCAGTTTTAGTTTCAATACTGACCTTGCTATTAGCTGAATTGCATCTGGTGTGACATTAGCCCCGGCTAGCCTAGTAGCAACAATGCACTGGAGCTGTGTGTGTGAATACGGTGGGAAGGTGAGTCTTGTAAGCCCCAGTCTGGAGGCCACTCGGGCAGCCAGGGCTCGCTCGGGCAAGTCCATGGTGTTGGCCACCGCTAAGACTGTCAATAAGGCAGTGTTGTGAGCTGCCCACTCCATTATACTGTAGAGGACGTCTTGCCTTCTGTTGCATAACGCGTCTAACTGCAAGACAAGACATATGTAGAATTGTTAAAAGAATTGTATGTATGTTACATACAAGGCACATACTGGAGCATTCGGGGTTTTGTGTGCCGCGTAGGGGTAGTAGCAAAAATAGTTTCATTGAACTTAAACCTTGAAATCGAACCGTTTTGCCGAACCAAGGCTGTTTTTTTCGCACTGTCTATTATCTGTGCTAACCCTATTGGTTGCCACAGTGTTATGGGGCTGTTCGGCTGAAGCGGTGATAGCCTAGTGGTTAGGGCGTCAGCCTCCTAATCAGAGGTCGGCAGTTCGAATCCGGACGCACCTCTAACTTTTCGGAGTTTAAAAAAAAATTAAAATATCACTTGCTTCAACGGTGAAGGAAAACTTCGTGAGGAAACCTGCACGCCTGAGAGTTGTCCATAATGTTCTCAAATGCGTGTGAAGTGAAAAGTGAAGTTTGTGGCACACTGGAAGAATTATGTGTAGGCGCTGTGAGCACCTACACACACAGAAATAGGGTACCGAGGTGCAAAGATACCACCCAAAACAAACCTGATTTATATTTAACAAATTTTTTATGTTTTTTTTTTTTAATACACTACAAGTTAGCCCTTGACGGCTATCTCACCTGGTGGTAAGTGATGATGCTGTCTAGGATGGTAACAGGCTAACCAAATTCAAATTCAAAATAATCTTTATTCAAATAGTCCTTTTGACGCATCAATAATTTACATAGTAGTTATTTCATGGTGATAACTATATTCGTAAACTAAAAACTAAAGCTATGAGGGTTCCAAACACATGGCCAGCGTGGTGGACTATGACCAAACCCTTCTCATATTGAGAAGAGACCCGTGCTCTGTAGTGAGCCGGTAATGGGTTGATCATGAATCGGGCTGTTTGGCGAGCTTCGGGAAGAAGCCTTGCCAGAAGCCTAAGCCTCCTATGAGGCCGAACCTCGGCTTAGGCGACGTTCGGGATCCCCCGTTATCCTAGTCGGACGGTGAGCGGTCCGTACGACTCCGAGGCCATGGATGGAGCCCACGTCCGGATGACGTAAAATATCGGGGACTTCGTCTTCGCCGGCGAAGACGGTGTGTAGCGTATGATTGTGTGGAAGGTGGTAGGAGTATGTTGTCAGTAGTCATCTGATCGTCAGGGTCGTGAAGGATATGTTTAGGTCTCCTCTTTCGGAGAGGAGCGCTTAGGACGAGGAGTCAACAAGGCTGGTCAGCATGCACCTGTATATAGAATTTGCACAATTTTGAATGATCTCAGGAACACCTGCAACATCTCATGCAGTTCTGTGACCTCGTTTAAAAACTAAGACTGGAACTCACTTGAGTAATTATTCCATATATATATATATATACATATATATATATATATACATATATATATATATATATATATTAATTTAATTGTCCATTACTGCATTACAGGTATTAATTGAATGATTTAGATCTAAGGTTAATTTTAATTATGCATGCTGTGATCATTTCAAGAAGGTCACTATCTCGTGTTTATTCTTCTTTCTTGTTTTTGGCTTTTATATTTTGATTATGACCAGTTTAATGATCCAATAAAATAAAAACATATGTAGTTGATAATAAAAAATTGTTTGTACGTTAAAAATGCTTTCTAAAGATATTTTTGAGTGACTTTAACTTGGGAAAACTGGATGTCCCTCCATTTTTAGATTAATACTATAAAACAAGGGGTTTTAATGGATGTAAATTAAACTACGTACCTCATCTACAACTAAAACTGTTGGTGTCCTGCGAGGTCCTGGATTGGTAAAGCGTTTCTCCAATAGCGCACAAGCCTGTTCCCATACCACTGACTTGCCTGAAATATTTAGAAAGATTAAAAAAAAAACGCGTTCGGTCGGTGCAACCAGATAGGTACGAAGTTTTGTGTCTACCCTGTCCATCGGAAAAATTCGCAGTTAAAATGAAACATTTTGACGACCTCTGTGGCGCAGTGTCGCATTACAAAGTTGGGGGTCCTGGGTTCGATTCTCGTTTCGAGTCATGTCTGGTGGGAAGCTTCAGCGGCTAGTTGCCATCCTACCGACGAAGACGTGTCGCCAAGCGATTTAGCGTTCCGGCACGATGTCGCGTAGAAACCAATTAGGAGCGTGGGTTTACCATACTCCTAACAGGTTGGCCCGCTACCATCCTAGACAGCATCATCACTTACCAGCAGGTGAGATAGTCGTCAAGGGCTAACTTGTAGTGTATAAAATATATGATGAATAAAGCGCGGACGGATCCTAAAAACTCGCTTGGAGGGGGTATAACGCTGTTTCCTTACGTGACGAATTCTACGGGTTAACTACCACTAATAGCGTTAAGATAGAAAGACGATAAGACAATTTTTTTTTTTAATAAAATCTGGAACAGCTTTAGTTTTCTTAAATTTTAAACAAACACGATTTTAGACCTGTCAATTGTTTGTAAATCTGCACATAAGCCTGCCGAGGCTCTGCGATCCTCATTCCGTTCACTTCGACCAGCTGGAACTCAGGCAGTTCCTGTTGCTCCTTCAAGACCTTTAGAGCCGAGTTCACCGTTGCTGTTTTACCAGTACCGGGGACTCCTGATATGTACATGCATCTGAAAATAATATTCCACCATATCATTATCATTAACCTAATCCGTAATTTAATTAGATCTCAACATTTTTCAGTTTGTGGCACACTGGAAGAATTATGTCTAGGCGCTGTGAGCATTAGATAGCAGAAATAGGGTACCTAGGTACATAGATACCACCCAAAACAAACCTGACTTCTCATATTAGACAAATATTTTTATGTAATTTTTTTTTTAAATATACTACAAGTTAGCCCTTGACGGCTATCTCACCTGGTGGTAAGTGATGATGCTGTCTAGGATGGTAACAGGCTAACCAAATTCAAATTCAAAATAATCTTTATTAAAATAGTCCTTAAAAAGGCACTTTTGACGCGTTAATAATTTACATAGTAGTTATTTCATGGTGATAACTACATTCGTAAACTTAAAACTAAAGCTATGAGGGTTCCAAACGCGCCCCGGTCTAAAAGTAGCCCACAATAAACTTAGCCGGCGTTTTTCTTTCTTTTCGTTATCACCATCTCACATAATGAATAAAATGAATAATAAACTATAGTACCTATGGAGATAGAGCAATTTACCTGATCCCTTGTTCTTTATTCAGTATCAGATAATCTGTCAGGATCAGGCAGTGTTTTTGGTTATGCTATTAAAAATTATATAATCACACAAGTAAAATAACATTTGAACTATTTGATTTGTATAGGTATGGATTAAGAACTCACCCACTAGTATTGTGCAACAATTTGCTTCTTACAAAAGACAATATTTCGTGCAATTGGTTTTCTCTTCCAGGTAGGGACTTGTTATCAGTTAAAAATTCTGAAAATAAACAATAATATATATATATATATATTATTTTCATTTATGCAATAGAATATGCCTAGTAAGTTTAAGTAAGTTGTTTTAGGTGTATTATCGAATATTGTAAGGCTCACAAATATTTACACATAAAACATACATAAGTTTTGTGTACTATATTTAGTTATAGAAAAGAATATGCTCATTCAAATTATGTTATACTATTATACTATTTATTTATTTAATTTGCTAGCAATTAGTGGTAAATAATTTCACTTTCCAAACTAATATAATATACTGTATCTTGGAAAAAGGGAGCTTCTCTCTGTGATACAAACATAGTTGCTAGCATGTGTTATGTATGTACGTGTAGCTGTGTGTGTTTCTGTGGCTGTGTGTGTGTTTGTGTGGCTGTGTGTGTGTTTGTGTGGCTGTGTGTGTGTTTGTGTGGCTGTGTGTGTGTTTGTGTGGCTGTGTGTGTTTGTGTCTCTGTGTGTAAGTGTGCTTTTCTAATCAATTACGTTGATTGTATGTTTGAAAGCCATTCTGTACTGATTACAATAGATCAGTAATAGCAGATTAATAATGGCTAATATATGGGAATAGATTCCATTTGTTTCATCTTAATTGAATAACAATACAAGAAAAATAATGGAATAACTAATTTTCAGAATAAAAACATTATTTCTTAAAATCATAACTTTACCCCTAATACATACCATCAATAGTGTCAACTGAATGTGCTCTATTATGCAATGTAGGGGTGAGTTCACTGGTGAATATTCTTTTTTTGATACTTCTAGGTGTTTTACTTATTGAAGCTCTGGGTGTCCTAGGGGTCCTAGGTGTTTTTGGAGTTCTGGGCACCTTGGGTGTTTTTGGTACTGGTTTAAAATCTTCTTCGCTTTCTGAACTCTTACGTACAGCTCTTCGTGGAGTTCTTTTAACAGGAGACAATTCTTCTTCATGATAGGTTATAGGATTCCTTGTGACTCTCCCAGATCTCGTTACGTGGGGTTCACATGTATTATGAGTTTCTTCTTCAAACACAAGAACTTTCTTTGGAGTTTCATCGTATATTTTAAGTTGTGGAGTTTTTCTTTTGGGTGTTGTAGCCAAATGTTGACGTATAATAAGTGTTGGTAGCTCATCATCAGAGTTCTCTTTCAATTCCATAGAAAGGATTTCTTCTATGTTATGTTTATTTAGTTGTTTGGAACTTTTTGGTGTCTCCGTTAGAGTAGTCTTGCAACTTCTTGGAGTTTTAGGGGGATCAACTACTGGGGTAGATTTAGAGCTCTTGGGGGTCATTTTTGGTATGTTTTTTTCTGTCTTATCAGCTAATATGGCTCTTTTAAGAAGAAGTTTTGTACCATCATTTTTAGTGATGCTCCAATTTTTTTCTGAAATTGATATTCTCCCCATTCTTTTAACTAAGCTATTAGGAGTTTTGGCTGTTTTTGAATTTGGTGTAACATTTTTACTAGGAGTGCATAATAGTTGAAAAGCTTTTCTCTCCTCTTCTAAAACTGGCTCCAAGTAAGTTTTTCTTCTGCCAGTTTGTATTAATCTATATCTGCAAATGTATGTATATTTCTCTTTGTTTAATATATCATCTGTGTCTTTTGTTACAGTTAATATTATAGAACATTTCTTAAAGAATGTTTCAATGGATACATCAGTGTCAAAAGGACGATGGTCTTCTACTACCTACAAAATAGATAGTAATGGTTATCCCTAAAGATTTTTTACTTTATTAAAATGATTGAAAGTATAATGCATACAGTGACAAATTTAGCTTAGCATTTATCAAACCCATAGGTCAGAATAGCTAGGCATGAACAAATCATGCTCTATCCTATTTTTCAGAAATAATCCAAATTATGATTACTTATTTCATCATCATCATGATCAACCCATTACAGGCTCACTACAGAGCACGGGTCTCACCCAAACTGGCCATGTGCGGATTGGCAAACTTCACACACCTTTGAGAACATTATGGAGAACTCTCAGGCATGCAGGTTTCATCACGATGTTTTCCTTCACCGTTGAACCAAGTGATATTTTAATTACTTAAAAACGCATCTAACTCCGAAAAGTTAGAGGTGCGTGCCCGGATTCGAACCGCCGACCTCTGATTAGGAGGCTGACACCCTAACCAATAGGCTATCACCGCTTCGTTACATATTTAGTGATCATTTATTGTTATTAGAATGAACTAGCGAATTCTGAAGTTAAAGTTTTTAATTATATTACAAAATCAATTAATGGTAATTAAGACACAACGCTTGCTATATCTTCAGCAGCGGGACTTAAAGTTATAGGCAATATAATTTAGTCACATACCTCTCTTCTATAAAAGCTAATTGGTTCAGCTTGGTTACAAGAGCCCTTAGGCAAGTCGCATGGTTTCGAATACCATTGCACTTTTGCTCTAAAAGGATCATTGTTATTTGACCTGTCTTCATACAACGCCAGTATTTTAGCAGCATCACAACCACCCTCCGTGTCAGGTTCTGCTGCATCCGCGTTCGACACGAGCACATTATCGCCAATTTCTCCAACTATATCCTTAAACTGGAACTTCCTAAAAGGTTTTCTTTGTATAAAACAAAGGAAAAAAGGTAACATAAGAGTGACAATATAAAAAGTTAGAATACTTACTCGTAGTAATGAAAGGAGTTGCTGAAATTTTGGTCATTAGGTATTTCCTCACTAAGCCATTTCACGGTTTTGATAGTTGATTTTCTTCTAGTCATTATTTCAATTAAGAAAACTATAATTTAGATGACCGTTGAGGTTAAGTTTGTTTTGAAATTTTTAACACTTGGAAGTTCGCGCCCTTTTGTTATTTTAAATATTATCCATAGACTATAGTATTTTTAGAATGTTTATTGTTCTAGACACCAGCAATTTCAGTTTTATGCTATTATAATTACGTTTACATCCTCTTTGGGGTATAAGACTGTATAAAATACTCTACCGAGATATGGTAGATGAGTTAAAAACTCGATATTGTTAAAAGATCCACAGCATACGAAAACACTTTACTATAACTCAATGAAACTCTCATGTGGAATTTTCAAGAATTGTGAGCTAGTATATAATAAGCATCAGTGATGCACAATAAATGCAGTTTTCATAGTCTTGTGAAGTATTGTATGTAATGCTTACAAGATATATTTCAAATCGATACACGTATCGATATCACAGCTAGTTTGTTACCGATTTGTTACAACGGATTGTCATGTGTCTTATGTACCTACCTACACGGAACAATTTCAATTGACAATTAAGTAATTGACAATTGACATTTGATAACACAGTTTGAAGGTTATGTTTTAGGGTTAAAAGTTTCCTTATTGTTATTTCAACTTTTATTGGTTGAATTTAGAGGAACAAAATGAAGTTTAAACAGAAAAAATCGTCGAAATTGATCCTATCTGACAAAATCGCAGATGCCCTTACAGTGAGACCTAGGGCGGATATCGAAGATGACCATATATTTAACACAAAACCGAACACCGTTTCACGTGCGGATTACTCTTCTGAAAGTGAAAATGAGGCTGCTATCAGTGATTTCAGGAAACGCACTGCGAATTTGCTTAGTGATATTAGTAAAAAATATGGAGGGGAAGTTGTCTCTCGGAAAGAACTTGAAGACAGTTTGAATAGTTCGGACTTGAGTGACGGAGAGAGCAATTTAAATGAACACGCAGGTATTTATAATTTTAACCCATGAAAGGTAAACCTGGAGTAATTCATTCGCTTAATGGTAGTATTGTCTTATGCATAATCTTATAATATTATGTATAAGTTTAGTATAATAGGAACATGTCTCTGATTGGTTCTTCATCCATATCAAACAATTACCTGCCTACTTCAGGGCAAGGGTCTCCCTCTTAATTACGTTATTGTCCAGAATGTTCATGCAGGTTTCAAAAATAAGCAACAAAGTACAACACAAGACCTTTAAATTTGGAACCGCTAAATACTTTTTTGTTAAAAAGACACAGGTGCTCTTGTTTTAGGGCATTATTGTAAATGATGTCAGCTCTGAGCTTTTATATAATTAAAATTTTTTGTTTCACTTAATGTTCCATCAATATAATTATTGAAATTGATCTATAGGTACAGCCCCTAAAGATGATGAGAGCAATAGTGGTTCAAGTGATGATAAACAACCAGACAGGCTTAAATATGAAAGTGCCAATAGTTCTGAAGATGACAGTGAATATCATGATGATGACGGCGAAAGTGATGATTATAGTATACTAAATACAAAAACTAAAAAGATACCAAGAAGTTTACTGGGCAAAGATAAAGGTACAAGCAGTGAAGAGGTCAGAAAACAAATACAAGGTAAATTCAAGTGTTAATATTTACTACTAGCTAAACCACTAAACTTTGTACTGCCTAAATTTAATCATCATCATTATCATGATCAACCCATTACCTGCTCACTACAGAGCACGGGTCTCCTCTCAATATGAGAAGGGTTTGGCCATAGACCACCACGCTGGCCATGTGCGGATTGGCAGATTTCACACACCTTTGAGAACATTATGGAGATATCTCAGGCGTGCACAATGTTTTCCTTCACTGTTGAAGCAAGTGATATTTTAATTGTTCAGTAACACACATAACTCCGAAAAGTCAGAGGTGCGTACCCGGATTTGAACCGCCAACCTCTGATTAGGGCTGGGCCATCGCCGCTTCTAAATTTAATATTTAATATTAAATTATAATAGCTAAAATTTAATATTAAAATATGATAAATACCAAAGGTATTAAATGTTCAGTAATTTCAATAAAAAATCAAGTACTTCAACTGTGTGCTAGCAAAAGATGATTAAATAAATAAGTTAATTCATATACTGACAGCATTAAAATCTAAAATACATGAAATACAATTATTGTGAAATATCTTTTCAAACTGAACACATTATTATTTTGCGGTTTACAGTATCAATGGTTTGAAACAAATCCAAAAATTACAAAATTTGTTGCAGCATTCTTGAGTTATCAGTGTTGTAAAAACCTGACTTTGTTTTATATATATATATATATATATATATATAAAACAAATATATATATATATATATATATATAGATATAAGGATCTATGTGCCATAGTTATAGTATTTATTATGATATGTGTGTATATATCTCCTTGCATCCCTCCTTTTCTGTAGCTATCTCTCAAACCATTTTTTATACCACCTGGGATTGAGTTGGCAGGGTAATAAACCAAAGATTTTTATGTAATGTTAATTTTGTATTTTTTTTTCGATGTCAATTAATTTACATACAAAAACATAGTTGCAAACTATAAGCGAATGTAGAGTCAAACTAAATCATAGTATTTCCAAACCAGAATCATATAGACTGGCAGATATTGCAAGATATTCATTCATGTTTGTATTGTTATTCAGGTGAATCTGAAGAAGAACAGTCTGATTTGGGTGGAGAGGAAGAGGATGAAGACGATGGAGAAGGTTATGATATCAGTCAAATGGATGAGCCAATACAAGAAGAATTTGAGCATGTTAAAAAGCAAAACATTTCTGAAGAGGCGAAGAAAGGGGCTTGTGTCAGAAGTCAGTTATTAATATGGGAAAGCTTATTAGAAATGAGGATACATTTGCAAAGGTGTATTAACACAGCTAATATGATGCCAATGTCTGATAAATATGCAGAGCTAAAGGATTGTAAAGAGTTTGCAGAGGATTGTAATGCCACTATTAATAATGTTGCCACTGTTCTAGATAAGTAAGTATTAAATAATTAAAAGTTTTAATGTGGTCCACATATTAAATCAGATCAAGTTTGAAGTTAATTTAGAATATGATAATTTATTTAGCTATAAGAAAAAATTGTACTTAATTTTTGTTTTTTTTTAATTTTAATTTAATTTACCCAATTTTAATTCTATTTATTTTGTTACCTTTTTTCGTCTGACATTTTAAATATTTAATAATTATCCAATCTAATAATTAATTTGTTATTTTTTTATAAAATATTAATTAAATATTATTCAGAGATAGTTGGCAATGCTGAGTGTGCCTGTAATGGACAAGTTGTAACAGCACCAGCACTAGTTTATTTAGATTGATTTAAAATGTAACATACAACTTGTCGCTGGCATGCCTTATGAATTAATAAATAAATAAACCCTGAATTATATTAATTTGAGATAAAACAAATTTAAATATTTTACGTTAAGACAGCATAACAAGAGTAATAACAAGTAATAAATTGAAACAGGATTACTTCAATTTTTCTTGTTTGTTTTATGTTATATTTGCTTATCTATCTTGAGGGTGAGTAATTTAATAATATGATGGGTTTCTTACAGGTTTTTAACACTGCAAAATCTACTTTTGAAAAAATTTCCTGAGACAAAAAAAATATCCAATAATAATCAAACAGAGACAGAAATAAATGCTAAAGAAGAAAGTGATGAAGAAATTCCAAGCGACACAGACAACGAAGAAATACCATCGGACACAGAACCAGAAGATGATGAAGTACAAGAAAAAAGTAAACCAGGAAAGAGTAAAAGTATAGTACCAGTTCAAAAGAAGCGTAAACTTGAAGATTATGAAAGTGACTTGTCTACGTGCCATAAGGGTTTGAAAATATTTAGAGACACAACCATACAGAAATGGAATGAAAAGACGCGTCTCACAACAGCGGCTAATATAAAGAATACACCTTCAAATACCATACTTCAGCAAATATCTTATATTCTATCAGACAGACATAAACTCATACGTAGGACGCAATTAAAGCGATCTGATTACGACATAATAGGCTATAAAAAATCAGAAGAAAATGAACACAGTGAAGAAAACGGAACAGTTGAAGATAATAGAATGACAAAGGATCGAAAAGATAATGATGAATACATATCCGAGATATTTGACGATAGTGATTTTTATCACCAATTGTTGAGAGAACTGATTGAATGCAAATCGGCGGATATATCAGACCCAGTCCAACTCAGCCGACAATGGATAGCACTGCAACAAATGAGGAGTAAGATGAAAAGAAAAGTGGATACTAGGGCAACAAAGGGACGTAAAATTAAATATGTTGTCCATAATCCTCTAGTAAGTTACATGGCTCCAGAGAAATCTTTGAAATGGAATGAAGAGAGTACCAATGAATTGTACAGTTCGCTTTTCGGTAAAATGTTTGAAAACAATAATGTAGGCATGAATGTTGATCTAGAAAATGTTAAAATTAATTAATAAAAATTGTTAACTGTTTCTTTGTATTTTAGTGTTTTATTTTGTTACTCAGTTTCTGTGCCCACTGCATCTTGTTTAGGGCTCCATACCCCAAGGGTGTACACGAGGTTCTATTACTATGAATTCGCTATCCTTCCGTCTGTCTATTAGCAGGCTGTATCTTATGAACCATCGTCATTTGACGATATCCGTGGCGCAGTGCGTGCGCTGTCGCATTATAAAGATGGGGATCCTGGGTTCGATTCCCAGCTCGAGTCTGGTCTGGTGGGAGGCTTCAGCCGTGGCTAGTTACCATCCTACCGACAAAGACGTGTCCCCAAGCGATTTAGCGTTCCGGCACGGTGTCGTGTAGAAACCAATTAGGAGTGTGGGCTTACCATACTCCTAATAGGTTAGCCCGCTGCCATCTTAGATTGCATCATCACTCATCTGATGGTGAGATTGCCGTCAAGGGCTATCTTGTAGTGGCAAAAAAAAATGATACATTAAACAACGACCGCTTTTACACAGTAATTTGTTTAGTAGCATAATGAACATCGTCCGCGCTGACATTCAATGACTACATTCCGCTACGATCCTAGAAAGCATCATCACTTACCACCAGGTGAGATATCCGTCAAGGGCTGACTTGTGTATAAAAAAAACCATATAGGTAGCTTAATTTATCCAGATTTAGAGACCTGTATATTAAACAGATAAACATGAAAAGCGATTTTTAAAACTAATATTTTGTACTTATGCATAGTAAGTATGCATCTTTGTCATTGAAAAGTTACCTAACTTTATTGTGATTGTAATCATCAACCCTTGGAATTGAGTTGTAGTGATTCATACTGACACAATAAGTGCAAATCATGGTGATATGCTAACTAAAAATGTTACAAGTTTGAAGTAAATTGGCGAAAGCATTAGATAAATACTATAACAGTTAACTTGCCCTATTACATCATTGCTTTGAAATAATAGGATCATCATCATCTCCTTCTCCTTCTTCTTCTTCTTCTCCTTCTTCTTCTTCTTCTCCTTCTTCTCCTTCTCCTTCTCCTTCTCCTTCGCCTTCTCCTTCTTCTTCTTCTTCTTCTTCTTCGTGCGTGTCTGTACAGGTTGCATCCTACACCAGCACCCGGCCCATCTTCCATGGAATCAAACTCATACCGTCCGGCCTCTTGCCATCGTCTCTTGCAATACCATTCGGCTCAAGTAGACTTGGCACGGGATTGGCAAGGGACCGGCGTACTATATCGTTAAGTGCAGCATGTCTCGAGAAGCGGCCTGCACTTTTTTGGCATGACAGTCCGTGATGTCCTAGCTTGTCGACATCACTGCCACAGGGATATTTATGAGGAGCGCAGACCGGAACCCCAAGCCGTAGACAGGTTGCGATTCGGAGCGTGTCAGGCTCGAGAAAAGTTCCTGTATTAGACGAAGGGTACGCGTGAAGCCAGTAGCCAGCCTCGTGTGCACCCACGGCCAAAAAGCTACCCATTACCGGCTCACTACAGAGCACGGGTCTCTTCTTAATATGAAAGGGTTTTGGCCATAATCCACCACGCTGGCCATGTGCGGATTGGCAGACTTCACACGCCTTTGAGAACATTGTGGAGAACTCTCAGACGTGCAGGTTTCCACACGATGTTTTCCTTCACCGTTGAAGCAAGTGATATTTTTTAATTTTTTAAAAACGCACATAACTCCGAAAAGTTAGAGGTGCGTGCCCGGATTCGAACCGCCGACCTCTGATTAGGAGGCTGATGCCCTAACCACTAGGCCATCACCGCTTCAGTAAGTTTAAAGCCCTTAATCAAATCGGACGTAGTCGGAGGCGTCAGCTAGTAATTCAATAAGCCCCAGTATTGCAGTGACATACGCTATCAACAGTGACCCCGGGTTGAGAAACACGCCGGGTTATCGCGCGCTTGGACACATGCTGATGCGACACAAGCTTGGTTTTGGGCGATTTCAACCGCTTATTAAAATTAATATATAATAATAATAATAAAATAATTTATTTCATAATCATAATTCTTAATACATATCTAATAACAATAAATGCACAAAACACTTATATTATTAGGATTCAGTACTGGCTCTCCTAGCTAGATTTTGTCAATCTGTGTTAAGGACAGCCAGCCCTCTTCCCCACAAAATGGCTCAGTGAGCACTTATTGTTACAACCATGAAACACTTAACAATCATGAAACAGACAAACGTGTGTGTGTGTGTGTGTGTGTGTGCGTGTGTGCGTGCGTGCGTGCGTGCGTTCGAGTGTGTGTACATGTGTAGAGAGAATTAGAGAGAATTAGTTATTACTTATTAAAATTACCACCACATACTCGTCCGTGGCTCAGTAACATTTGTACTTAATCATTAACTAGTAGTTATTTGCTGAAATAAAAGCATAAATTGCTTTTCTGCAGGCCATGGTGTATTCAATCCAATTATATAGATCTAAATCTAGTTACAAGATGATCTAGTGAAGCGGCTGAAAAAGCTAAAGCATGCAAATGCAGCGGTCTAGGCTCCGAATATGATTTTGTCCCATTCGGTGTCGAAACCCTTAGTCCGTGGGGTCCTAGCGCTCTAACGCTTTTTAAGGAAATGGCAAAAAGGTTAGTCGACATCACAGGGGATCGAAGAGCTGCCAGCTACCTCGGACAAAGAATTAGTCTAGCCATTCAAAGGGGGAACGCTGCCAGTATCTTCGGAACCTTGCCTAAAGGGACTCCTTTTAATAATATATTTTAGTGATGATGTTAAATATTTATTTATTTTTTGAAGATTTTTAGTTTTAGGTTAATCTGTAAGTATATGTTTTATTTTAAGTTATATATGTATTCCTAACAACTAATTTGTCACGAGATAGAAATTTAGAATCCCATATTACCAGAAAAAAAAATTACAAGATCACATCTAACGAAATACATTTTTTTTAATACACTACAAGTTAGCTGTTGACGGCTATCTCACCTGGTGGTAAGTGATGATGCTGCATAAGATGGTGGCGGGCTACCTTGTTAAGGGTTTGTAATTACTCTGAATTGGTTTTTACGCGACATCTTGCCGGAACGCTAAATCGCTTGGCGACACGTCCACGTCGGTAACTAGCCACGGCCAAAGCCTTCCCACCAGTACAGACTCGAGGCGGGAATCGAACCCAGGACCTCCAACTTTATGATGCACACGTGCTGTACCAGGGAGGTCGTTAAGAAAAGTTTAACGCATATTTTTGATATGCCCTCGTTACTTTAACTTTTCAAACAGTATATATCTCACGGCTGAAGTTGCCGTATATGTATACTGTTTGTCAAATATAATCAAGATAGGCGATTGAGTCGAAATGAGGTAAGAAAAAAACAAACAGAAACTATAGCATTAATAATACCTAATGGTATGGATGCGTAGAATTTAGATCGGGTAGCTAACTAATAAATTCAAATTCAAATTCAAAATAATCTTTATTCAAATAGTCCTTAAAAAGGCACTTTTGACGCGTCAATAATTTACATAGTAGTTATTTCATGGTGATAACTATATTCGTAAACTTAAAACTAAAGCTATGAGGGTTCCAAACGCGCCCCGGTCTAAGAAGAAGCCCACAACAAACTTAGCCGGGGTTTTTCTTTTTTTTTTTTTTTTCGTTATCACTATCTCACATAATGAATAAAAAAACTATAGTACCTATGGAGATAGAGCAATTCACACCCAAGCTTTTTTATCGTTTATATAATCCTTAATATCGTAATATGATTTTTCTACAAGCTTTAATAGTAAAAGCTAGATAGAAAGTGCTGTCACAGATATAAAGTTTGACAACTATTCAGTTCGATCTTCGATGTGTTTGTACCAAGGTCTGGAATCGTTCGAGCATTCAAATTAGAATATTGGTGTGCTTTAATTGCTCGATAGTGATTTGGTCCCTTCCGTCCATTTGACACGTATTGCCAAGGTGTAGGGTTGTTCATCACGTACTTTTACTTAAAAGATTTTTGATATTGTTCAAGCTTCTTAAACCTTTTTGCTGAAATATCCACTGCGCACCATCCGCGGTGGTAAAAGCGATGCGTGTGCCGTCACGTTAAACGGCATAACTTATGCCGTCATGTCACCGTGGAGTTTCTAAATACTAAATTCCAATAGTAACTTGAATGTTTTACATATTACTGGGGTCCTGTGGTGGCAAACTTAAAAAAAATATATAAATGCAAACTAGAGCTTGACTGCAATCACACCCGGTGATGATGTAACCTAAGATACAGTGGGCTTAGTACCTAGTATTACATATATAGATCATCTGTTTATTCTGCGATATTATCATCATCATCATGATCAACCCATTGCCGGTCTCTACACAGCACGGGTCTCCTCTCAGTATGAGAAGGGTTTGGCCACGATCCACCACGCTGGCCATGTGCGGATTGGCAGACTTCACACGCCCTTGAGAACATTATGGAGAACGTTTTCTTTCACTGTTGAAGTAAGTGATATTTCAATTGCTTAAAAACGCACATAACTCTGAAAAGTTAGAGGTGCGTGCCCGGGTTCGAATCCCCTACCTCTGATTAAGAGGTGGACGTCTTAACCACTAGACTATTACAGCTTCTGCGATATTATAGGTGGTGGGGGACCAAAAGCCAGTTATTCGAGCATTCAAGATCTTTTCGGTGCGGTGCGGTAAAAGCGCTTCGTATGTACTGACGAAAACGTAGATATGCTAGCTTGCAAGTTGCACTAATACGTGGCTTTTGAAACAAACGTAAACAAACCTGTTGCTTTGTTTACGTATCCATTGGATATCCAGGAACTAAGAACTATCTTTAAAAAAAATCTAATAGCCATTTACTGAGTCTACTCGCATAAATGTTTATACCTAGTCAGATTTTAAAATTCTGTAGACAACTATTTAATATTTCCGCAGACAGAACAGGCAAGTAGATGCTTTTAATTATTTAGGTATATAATATAAGACGTAGAAGACACGGAAAAAGGTGCAATAATATGCGCACACACACGCACACACACGCATGCACGCACGCACGCACACACACACACTCACGCACATATAAATATAATCCAAATCATAATATAACAAATCAACATACAATCAATGATCGAAATTAATAAGCTTAAATCAACTTTTGCTAAAATCCGTGAAACAGGCAAATCAAATTAAGGCAAAATAACTGGATAGAGAAACAGTCGTGAAGAGTGCTTTTGTAAGATTTTATTTATTTATTTGTTAGGAAGCCAACGTGTATACAACTATCTTAATCTGAGGACACATTCTACAGATCTCATGCAATGCAATGTTGTACATCTCATGTACAACTCAGCATGCGTAATAAGAAACAAGACATTATTTGTAAAAAAAAAACTTAACTAAAAATCGTAAAAAAATAGGTAAAATATTAACACAAAAAATATAAAACAAAACAAAAATTGACTAACTATCTTGCAATACTCTTAAATGTTTTTTAACCTCTTTTTTGAAAGATGTGGCGGAGTTACGAAAGATATCTATGCCAGTACTCTTTATTAAATTATTATAGATCACAACAACTCTGCCTAAGTTAGTTTTTGTGTTTTGTTAAGATTAAATTGCATCATACGAACATCAATGAACTACTTCATACTCAATCGTCAGAAGTCCAATGCTGGATATACTCGCAGGTATGCCTTCCGAGAGCACGCCACCGTACACGGTCCTCCGGCTTCCTCATGCACCCGCTACCAGCGATTCTTTTCAGATCGTCCGTCCAGCGGGCAGCAGGTTCTACGCTGCGCCAAATTTGATTATATTTAGCACGGACATAGGTTAGTTTATCGCGATTACCCGTTGCACTGAAGAGAAGTATTGTACTGTATTTCCATATTGTCATCATATCCTTTTAAGGCTTTCGTTTCCCCGATTATATGATGTATAAATACAGTAACTGATTAAGATCTAACATCGTACAGTAAAACTTGAGGTTAATATAGACGTTAAATTCCCTTCCACCAATTTATTACTAAATCGTAAATACCTACCTACAACCCTAAATTGATCGGAAAATTACCAAAGGCATGTATCCTTGGATTTCGTAAGTTTAATTGCGTTTCAGCAAATAAATAAGGTTCTGGAAAGTTAAAATCCATTTATTGGAATCTTTTATATTAATTTCTTGGCTGATTTAATTTACACTTTTTGTGAATCATTTTTAATAGAATTAGACGATGAATTAATAAACAATGTCGACTTGAAGACACTTTTTTCTAATTTGACAGCTAAACCAAAAATAAATAAATATTTCCTACAAAAAGGCAACAAATGTAACCGTTGAATGTTGAATGTTGAAATGTTGAAGCGTATCTCCGGTACCTTGCTTATTATTTGTTTGACCACCTACGTGACGCAGCGCGTGCGCTGTCGCATTATAAAGTTGGAAGTCCTGGGTTCGATTCCCGGCTCGAGTCTGGTCTGGTGGGAGGCGTAGGCCGTGGCTAGTTACCACCCTACCTATAAATACGTGTCACCAAGCGATTTAACGTATGGCATGATGTCGCGTAGAAACCAATTAGGAGCGTGGGTTTACCGTACTCCTAACAGGTTAGCCCACCAGGTGAGATTGTAATGTGTCAATAACTTAAATAGTAGTGAGTTTACGGTGATAGCTTGCGGTGATACCTGCTACATTTTCGAACTTAAAATAGACAAGCCATAGGAAATCGATGACTCACTATTTTCTGAACGCTAATGAAAATTTTTTTTAATTATACACTAAGAACCAGATGGGTCACCCAATGTTAAGTTATTACCGCCGCCCATGAACACCGGAGCAGCCACCGATGCATTGCCGGCTGAACCCATCCTCCCAATTGGATTCTACACGGCATCATACCAGAATACTAAACTGAGTTATTTATTAACTACAAATACATCGAGATTAATTTCCACTTGAAGAATGAGTCAGTGATCCCGTATATTTATCTTAATAAGCAAAGGTCACTCGGTAAAGCCTTAATTGGTGTCCGGGAAAATTATTAATACTTCTAAGAACCTCCTAATTTGTTTCTTGAACGAATTTTCTCTTATTATACTAAAGGATCTAACATTGCCTTTTTCCTCGTATGATGTGTAGCATTTTTCAATATGGTGAACGTGGGCAACGAGTGGTCCATTTGTAGCATTTTTTTTTCGGACTGTCTATTAGCTGTGCTAACCCTATTGGTACCTAATTTGAATTTGAATTTAAGGGAACGTCTGCCTAAGGGCGCCTCCTTTGAGGCCGAACCTCGGCTTAGGCGACGTTTGGGATAACGGGGGGGTCGGACGGTGAGTGGTCCGTACGTCTCTGAGGCCGTGGATGGAGCCCACGTCCGGATGACGTAAGATAGCGGGGACCTCGTCTTCGCCGGCGAAGATGGTGTGTAGCGTATGATTGTGTGGTAGGTGGTACGAGTATGTTGTCAGTAGTCATCTGATCGTCAGCGTCATGAAGGATATGTTTAGGTCTACTCTTTCGGAGAGGAGCGCTTAGGTCGGGGTAAAAAGGAGTCGCAACTACGAGAGGGTTGGGCCGTCGGATTGAGGTGGGGTGTCGGATTGAGCTTTCGTAGCATGCTACTAGCACAAAGTATTGAAAAGCTTGCGTCACGTCACATATTATAAAACTCACATTCTGATGCTTTAATTGCAGCACAGTCGGGAGTCGATACAGTGTGGGAAGGCATTTATTGTTTTTTGCTCTTATGATAATAATGAGTTGGTGAAGTAGCATTAACTTTCATGAGTTGTAACGAAAAGAAAGTAGCTTTTGAACTGTCTTAATGCAAAATTATATATACTTTATAAGTTCAAAGGTTATATAAACGTAAGCTTGTAGACATGTCCTATTTAAGCGTATAGGATTTTGTAAATAATAAACAAGCTTGGGTATGAAATATTGTTCTAATTATGATAAAGCTCTTAAATAAATTAAAGTTGCATGTGAGATGGTGATAACCAAAAGAAAATTCACCCGGCTAAGTATGTTGTGGGCTTCGTTTAGACCTGGGGGCATTTGGAACACTCTTTAAGCTTTAGTTTTAAGTTCACGATTTTTTTAAGCACTACAAGTTAGCCCTTGACGGCTTTCTCACCTGATGGTAAATGTCGATGTAGTCTGAGATGGTAGTGGGATAACCTGTTAGGGGGATGGTAAACCTACTAATTGGTTTCTACTAGACATCGTGCCGGAACGCTTAAACGCTTGGCGACACGTCTTTGGCGGTAGTTATCACCATCAACTCACTAGGTACTATGTAATTTTGGCATCAAAAGTGCCTTGTAAAGGATTATTTGAATAAGGTCGTGTATTTGAATGATTGATTGATAGCTTTGCTGCTACGGAGGAAACATAACTGACAAAATCACTACATTATTAGTAGGTTTTTGAGGCTTAAAGTGTAGTATATATACAATATAATTTATAAAACGAAAGCTTGTAGAAAAATCATATTACGATATTAAGGATTATATAAACGATAAAAAAGCTTGGGTGTGAATTGCTCTATCTCCATAGGTACTATAGTAAACTATATTATTCATTTTATTCATTATGTGAGATGGTGATAATGAAATAAAAGAAAAACCCCGGCTAAGTTTGTTGTAGACTTCTTCTTAGACCGGGGCGCGTTAGGAACCCTCATAGCTTTAGTTTTAAGTTTACAAATATAGTTATAACCATGAAATAACTACTATGTAAATTATGGACGCGTTAAAAGTGCCTTTTTAAGGACTATTTGAATAAAGATTATTTTGAATTTGAATTTAAAACGAAACTGCCGAAATCACTACACTATTAGTAGGTTTTTGAGGCTTAAAGTATAGTATGTATACAATATAATATACATAGTAGAATGCAGCGTCTAACATTAGTGCAGATAATATCATTAAGCCGTGTTTACGAGCGCCTTCCAGCTGAAACAATTGATGACAACAGGGAGTCCTCGGGGGTTACGTGTGGGAGAATTCACGGGCGAATGCGTTAATAATCTAACTATTCTGTGTTCTAGAAACATCTATTCGAAGTTTAGTTTTTTTTTACCTACGATTCATATTATTCTAAGTTTTTATCCCACTACCTCACATTGGAGAGATATTGTAAGCTCCAAGTCTCTCGTCTATTAAACTGTGCTTCGGAAGAGTAGAATGTGGAACATTAATAGCTGTTCAAAATTAAGAGGTAATAAGTATTATATAATTTACGTTAGTATCTTTTCTACTGCTTCATTGATCCCGTGGTTAGCGTATTCGACGGAGATCACGAACTCCAGGGTTCGATTTCCATGTTGGTGCAATAATTATTAGGTAGGTGTTAAGTTTCCTCTCAGGAAATTTCTGTATGAGCCCGGCGTTTGGTTTCCTATACTTAGTGCCACGAAGAGCACGCTAAGTCGACGACCCGTCATGTGAGTTATTAAAATCCACTAACTACCACTTAATCAGTGGATGATTCGACTTTTCATATGATGCAAATAAAAATAAATAAAATCGGTCTCTCTATTACGGTTGGTTTCAGACCAAGTTGCAACACCCAAACTTGCAAATCAACGAAATAAATAAATGATTCTAATTCTCTCATTTAAGATCTGAAGTAAGTTAGTAGACTCGTTCATATTGTCAAGAAAGAATAGAAATAGGATGTAAGTACTAAATTTAAATTTTATATATTTTTTTTATTTTAAGGCTGCAAACTCTTGTTCTGATTGCATTGTATCTAAAGTGTTCGTATACTCTTAGAAAATGCTGTTAAAATGTTTTGAATTTGTTGCTGTCCGACGCTTGAATACCGAGAAAAATTATATCTACTAATTATAATAACAGGAATGGAATTAAGCATTTCAATTTATAATAAACGGAGATTTATCACAAGTATACTGCCAATTAGTCGACATATAATAAGAGATAAAACCCTCGTTCGCCGATCGCTAGTAAATTAACACTTGGCCTTTGATAACGTCTGGGCGGGCGGAGTTCTCATGCAGTACTCAGTAGTGAAGGAGCGCGTGGACTCTCCTAACGCCTGTACCGCGTTTAGGGGTTGCTCAGTCGTAGTGAAGTGCGAGTGGTCTGTGCGAACTTTTACGGATGTTTTAAAATTACACTTACTGTAGGTAAGTACCTAGGGATGTTTCTGTTTTTTTTTTTATTCAGAATAAAATAAAAATTAAATCAACAGAATACGTACAAATTACGTATGTTTAATGTTTAATAATTATATTGTATTAATTACTTATTTATTTATTACTCGTTAATATATAACTTGGATGATTTATTGTGCCTAAATACTTTGGTATCCAAGGTGTTTTGGAATTAATTTTATTAGCCTATTTTTATTTAGATTGTAGTAAAAGTGATATGCCATATATATCGTTTTTCAATGAAAACTCAAGAATTTAAACCTATATTTTAAGGTAAAAATAATCGTAAAAATTGTCTAGACAAGATTTTATTTTGTAACCAGTAATAAGTAGTTAAAGTTTTTTCCTTAATATCATAATTTCACTGTGTTTATCATGTACAGGAGATAGGTTAATATTTTAGTACAACTTCAACATATAGGAAATTGAGTTCGTAATGCGTTTCCATTTAATCAAAATTTATTAACAAAAGTGGAAGATTTCATTATGCTTACGCGTATTACTTATATCAATAGTATGTCGCTTCGATATTATACGGATAAGTTCTCGGGTCAAGGAAGATTAGAGCTGGTGTTACTCGTTTATTTTGATAATATCATAAATATATTTCCAATACGCAATATGTGTACGTCAATGATGGATATTACCAATCCATTTTGTACAGAGAAATATACTATGCCAAAGTAAAAATAAAAATTTTCTTTTCGGTATGGACATGGATACTATTATTCTGCTATGAGAGAAATAGTTGATGCTATTTCTCTCATAGGTGATATGCCACTGAGACGAAAACTGAGAGAAATAGTTGATGCTATTTCTCTTATAGGTGATATGCCACTGAGACGACAACTGAGAGAAATAGTTGATGCTATTTCTCTCATAGATGATATGCCACTGAGACGAAAACTAAGAGAAATAGTGGATGCTATTTTTCTCATGGTGATATGCCATTGAGACGACAACTGAGAGAAATAGTGATGCTATTTTTCTCATAGGGGATATAAATATTTTGTTGCCCAAGGTTTTTATTACCACTGATATAAAAAGCTCAGCCACTTAGCTTTAGCTCAAACTTAAGGAACTGTTAAAATGAGACAAAATGTATCTGACTTTAATGTCTCGTTTTTTCACAAAATTTTGTGTAGAGTAAAATTTTAATTTTTAATGTAATACGTCTTAGCTTGAGATCTTTATAGCACATAAGCTTAGACCTTACATGGAAGCTGTAATTTTTATTTTATTTTAATGTAATATTAGCATAAATTCGAATTCAGGCTAAGCGCAAGATTAACTGCAGCCAAATCCTAGTTCACAAATTTGAGTAACAAGTAGTGACTTAATTAAATTAAATTTCTTCCTTAAACTATGAGTCAATCGAAAAGCTCCTCATGTCTTTGAAATAAGGGCATTAGAATCTGAACTTATTTTAACTAGCTTTAGCTGAAATGATACATTTGTTCTTAAAAATTTTATAATTTGTAATTTATTTGTTTATTTAAATCTTAATTTATTTGTCTCTTCATCCGAGCGTCAACTGTAAACCTAAATTGTTAATATCGTCGAATTGTGCCTCATCACACAGGATTACCTAGTGTGGGTCCCAACGGATGTACTAAACTTTGTAAAGTTGTTTTTTGGTAAATAAATATTTTTCATTTATCATTTTTTCAATTAAAAAACACAACTGCCAAGTTTTTTTATTCCACTACAACTTAGCTGCTGATGTAGTCTAAAATGGTAGCAGGTTTAGCATTACGGAACTTATTCATGAATAGGATCGCTGAATTGGCCACACGTCATTTTTTTTTTTTTATCCAGTACAAGTTAGCCCTTGACGGCAATCTCACCTGATGGTAAGTGATGATACAGTCTAAGATGGTAGCGGGCTAACCTGTGAGGGGTTTGGTAAACCCATACTCCTTTCGGTTTCTACGCGACATCGTGCCGGAACGCTAAATCGCTTGGCGACACGTCTATGTCGGTAGGGTGGTAACTAGCCACGGCCGAAGCCTCCCACCAGACCAGACTCGAGCCGGGAATCGAACCCAGGACCTCCAACTTTTTTATAATCTGACAGCACGCGCGCTGCGTCACGGAGGTCGTCAATTTGTTGGTAGGGTAGTAACTAGCCACGGCATCACCAGACCAGCTATAAAAGATTCAGAGATAGTTTTTTTTGAATTGCCCCTGCCAGAGATCAAGGTGAACCCGATGCCATTTACTTATTAGATTAGCGCTCACCACTGCGCGATATCGTTATGTAGTTGTTAGTGGTTTCAGTTTAGGAAACTACATATTATTTATTTATCGTTACGTTCAGCTGTTGTTCCGTTACTGAAAGTGTTTTCTTTATTAACAATTATTAAATTTATATATATAATCTTATCAATCTATCTACTCAAAAATAATAAATAGATACGAAAGCTCTTTTTTATTTTTAGACTAGCTTCGCCCGCGACTTCGTCTGCGTTGAGTTAGTGTGTTTGTTTGTCTTTCAATCACGAAGTAATAGATGACTAAACCGTATTACTTGAAATAATTACTAAACTAAAACAATTGGTGGGAGAAGTGGGAGGCGCCTGAGACGTGATGGTGATGCGCGTGAGCTGCGCACGGTATTGGACAGTACTTGGACATTGCAATATTACTTTATTTTTCTAAAATAAAAGACTTTTTCTAAAATAAAACTAACCTAAGTTACTCCTTATTACATCAGCTACCTGCCAATAAAAGTTCCATAAAAATCGGTCCAGCCATTTCAGAGGTTAGCCGGAACAAACAGACAGACAGACAAAAATTGTAAAAAATGTTATTTTGGTGTATGTACCGTATACATATTTATATGTTGTAGTAAAAAACGGTTATTTCAATATTACAAACAGACACTCCAATTCTATTTATTTGTATAGATGAGAAGGTACTTGTACTAAAATCTCCATGCCATTTATATCCATAAATGATTTATTTAACGCAGGTAGACATTTACATTAAAGTTTTCACCTCTTGAGGGTAAGTCTATATTTTTAGGGTTCATTCATTGAAATGGTAAAAATGAACCTTACAACAATTTTAGGTATTTCGAGGTCACGATTAATGCCATGGAGTTAAAATTTTGAATGATACAGATAATATTTGTTCTGGATGACTAATGAAAAAAAAAACTAATATTAAAAAGGCAGATCCAAAAAAAGAGATTCGGAAATGGGGTTCAAGATTAGTTGAGTTGGTTGATAAGAGAAAATATAAATTTTGTCTATGCTACTTTTTTTTTAATCATTACTACTTTACGGACTGTCTGTGTGTCTGATATGTGGTTTCATGTTTTCGAATCAGTCTAATAATTACGATTTTCTTTCATGGTACGAAACCCTCGTCACGGCGCGTGTTTTAATTTGCACTTGACGGTTTTTTTTTCATAATCCTCGCAATATAAAAAAGATTTGCTTAATAAGCTTTGAGTGGATACCTTTTTGTTCTAGCCACTCAACACAGAAAAATATGTGAAAATATTTAAGAGTGTATTTCTAAGTCAGTTTATAAAATCACTTGTTGTACCCCGCGGTTTCTTCCGATGTTTAAAAAACTTCTACAACACCTTTTAAAAAATAAGCTATTTTAGCTAAACTTTAAAAATATATATTTAAAACAAAGAAAAAAAAGACACAAACAGCGACCTCCGTAGTAGAGATTTTCGCCACAGACAAATAACTTAAGAATCAATACTCACTTACATAGAACATTTGTAAAAATAGTCTGAATAATCCAGGAAGTTTAACTACTAAATTCAACCAGACGGACGTTTCACAGATTTGCTTATTTAGTCATTTTACAAATATGCATAATTCTCGCATTCCTTCATAGCTAGCATCAGCGAGCGTAGTAATGTCTTAAGCTGTTTGCAACATTATATAAACCGCGATCACAAAATACCAAAGGAATTTAGCTAGCATTCCAATAAAATCATAATATTCTCTGATGTACATACCTACCTACTTAAACGGGCGAACACGTTTTGGCCTGAAATTGCAAAGATCAGCGACTCGAGTTTAAAGCTTTAGAATAAACAACATTCGTGCGTTCGATCAATTTTACTAATATTTAGGCTTTCATTGAGCAGATGCCGAAAGGGTTGCCTTTACTTGGTCGATATCAGCATAAAGTCTAATTATGTTATAAACAAGATGTATATCGCGCCAAAATAAAACTTTTTCTTCATTTCATTCGATAGGACTTAAATCTGTCTGTGATATAAAAAATAATTTGGTTCCGCTAAAATACTATTCAAAAATCGAACTTTATGTTGCTTAAAAAGCAGGTAGGCTCAATTTTTTTTTTGGCCATATTTCCATTACTAAATTTTGCATATCGTCTAATTTTCCAAAAGTCAAGGTCACCAACTACGAGTATAACTTAAGATTCTCAAAACCTTGATAAGTTTCATTAATACTATTTTTTATCTACTTCGCTAGCAGACGAGTCACCTGAAGTTAAGTAAATTCCATCACCAATGGACATCTTCTGAAGGTGCTGTGACCAAGATGTGAATTAATTATAGGAAGTAATAAAGTTGTTAATAAATAATCAGTGAAAAGAAACTTCCTGAAAATAGGCAGGCGTGTGGTAATCAACTCACCAAATTGCTTGCTATTTCTAGAGACGTAGTAAAAAGTATTTTGAATATTTTAGGATGTTGTTTACGAGCTAACCAGTGTAAGAGTATGTACATATATGATATAATGGTGTCTCAGCATGCAATGTCCGTAAACGTTATTTACGTAGGTCGTACATAAATTCATATGTAATTATTTCATTTATATGTAATACTAGCTGGCTCCCGCGACTTCGCCCGCGTGGCATAAGTTTTTAAAATTCAGTCAGAATAAGTTGTAAAAATGCCAACAGGAACTCTCCTATGTCACTCTCCAGGTTCTCAACTATAATTTCAAAAATTACGTCGATCCATTGCTCTGTTGCGACGTGATTGAAGGACAAACCAACATACCAACTCACATTCGCATTTATAGTATTACTATGATTTTGTCTGGATAGTAAGGAGTACAAAGTATTCCAATGGATTCAAAGAAGTAAAACTTTATAAGATTTTCAAACTTAGAATCCTGACGAAAACTTCCAACCCCCATTTTACCCGCTTCGGGGTGGTTTTTCGCAACATTGATCATACAGATCTTTATTATTTATAATTAACAACTTAGTTGCCAACTTTCATGTCTCTAACTTTAAAAATAAAGGACTTTCATACAAACTTCCAAACCCCATTTCAACCCCTTAGGGGTGGATTTTTGTAATATATCATATACAGGTTTTTATTATTTAAAACAAATAAACTAAATGGCAATTTGCATGTCCCAAACTTAGAATCCTGATGAAAACTTCCAACCCCCATTTTACCCCCTTTGGGGTGGTTTTTCGCAACATTGATCATACAGATCTTTATTATTTATAATTAACAACTTGGTTGCCAACTTTCATGTCTCTAACTTCAAAAATATAGGACTTTCATACAAACTTCCAACCCCCATTTCAAACCCTTAGGGGTGGAATTTTGTAATATATCATATACAGGTTTTTATTATTTAAAAAAAAATAAAAACTAAATGGCAATTTTCTAGTCCCTAACTTAGAAAACTTAGAATCCTGATGAAAACTTCCAACCCCCATTTCACCCCCCTTAGGATAGATTTTCGTAACATTGATTATACAGATCTATATTATTTATAATTAACAACTTAGTTGCCAACTTTCATGTCCTTAACTTCAAAAATATAGGACTTTCATATAAACTACCAACCCCCATTACAACCCCTTAGGGGTGAATTTTTGTAATATTGTGTATAAAGGTTTTCATAATTTAAAACAAATAACCTAAATGTCAATTTTCATGTCCCTAGCTTCATAAACTTAGAATCCTCATATAAACTTCCAACCCTCATTTTACCCTCTTTGGGGTAGATTTTCGTAACATTGATTAAACAGATTTTTATTATTTATAATTAACAACTTAGTTGCCAACTTTCATGTCTCTAACTTCAAAAATATAGGACTTTCATACAAACTTCCAACCCCCATTTCTACCCCTTAGGGGTGGATTTTTGTAATATTGCGTATACAGGTTTTTATTATTTAAAACAAATTACCTAAATGCCAATTTTCATGTCCCTAACTTCGAAAACTTAGAATCCTCATGAAAACTTCCTACCCCCATTTCACCCCCCTCGGAGTAGATTTTCGCATTATTGATCATACAAATCTTTATTATTTATAATTAACAACTAAGTTGCCAACTTTCATGTCTCTAACTTCAAAAACATAGGACTTTCATACATACTTCGAACCCCCATTTCTACCCCTTAGGGGTGGATGTTTGTAATATTGCGGATACAGGTTTTTATTATTTAAAACAAATTACCTAAATGCCCATTTTCATGTCCCTAACTTCAAAAACATAGAATCCTCATGAAAACGCCCCACCCCCATTTCACCCCCCTTGGGGTAGATTTTCGTAACATTGATTATATAGATCTTTATCATTTATAATAAAAAACTTAGTTGCCAATTTTCATGTCTCTAACTTCAAAAATATAGGACTTTCATACAAACTTCCAACCCCCATTTCTACCCCTTAGGGGTAGATTTTCTCAAAACCGTTTCTTAGCTGACCTCTACTTCATAAAAGGAATCTACCTTCCAAATTTAAAGATCGTATGTTTTATAGTTCCTGAGATATCGTGATCATCAGTCAGTCAGTCAGTCAGTGGTATTTCGCTTTTATATATATAGATAAACTTTATTTCTACTTTAATATATAATGATCAACTAATTATCGGCTCACTACAGAGCACGGGTTTCCTCTAAATATGAGAAGGGTTTGGCCATAGTCCACCACGCTGGCCATGTGCGGATCGGTAGACTTCACACGCCTTTAAGAACATTATGGAGAACTCTCAGGCATAGGTTTCCTCACGATGTTTTCCTTCACCGTTGAAGCAAGTGATATTTTAATTGCTTAAAAATGCACATAACTCCGAAAAGTTATAGGCGCGTACCCGGGTTCGAACGCCCGACCGCTGATTAGAAGGCTGATGTCCAAACCACTAGGCTATCATAGCTTCTTCTCCTTTAATATATAATAACGGTGTAATAAAGACCCTACGTAGTTTATCCGTTAACCGGTTATATATATTCCTGCGGTGAGGGTAGTCTTATTTATGAAGGTCGCACGAAATAGTAGACCGTGGGGGCTCAGGAGAATGCATGGTACTAGAAATTGTTGAAATTATATTTGCTGTAGGTACTTGTGTGATATAGGATGCTCCGATTGGTGTTTCAATAGGTTATTATTTTGTGTTATGCTAATTGTTAAGACCTCCGCGGTGCAACGCGTGGGTTGTCACATTATAAAATTGTAGGTCCTGGGTACGATTTCCAGCTCAAATGTGGTCTGCTTTGGCCGTGGCCATTTAACATCCTACCGACGTAGGCCTGTCGCCTAGAAAACACCCTTACCCTTCAGATCATCTGATCAGATTAGCCCGCTTATTTTTTTTTTGACGCTGGAAAATGTGCTTAGGCATCCCCACTGGAAGCGACACAAGTTAGACTGCGCCGCTTCTGACGGGGTATGTTGGATTCCCCGGCAGCCAGACTGGCCACCAGAACACCCACTAAAACCCAGCGATGCCTGGTGGCTGGGTTACGGGAACACCCACGCACTCAACTCCATCACATAAACTATCCACCTACTATAAGAAGGCTAATTTACCCTATTCTCAACTCTATTGTAGTTTACTAACATGTCTATAACAGTTACTTTCCAGTATGACCATAGTTTATATTCCGATTGCATTGCACACAAATAAAATAATAAACAAATAAGTTATGATTCTGTTTTCTACTAGTTGATAATTGAAATGCCATAAACATGCACGTAAGGTGAATTATATTTCAAATAACAATAAGTGATTTCAATAAATCTATTTCAAAGGCAACAATTAAGTTTAAAGTTTAGACGTTCAGTTGTCTGAATTAGTTTTACGGGCTGAGGGGTCAATGCACTTTAATACCTTCTTCCAATGAGAAAAGGGCCTGACTTATGAAATAGAAAAACACAATTCTAAGCTCTATATTACCTCATATCTATATATATATATATATATATATATATATATATATATATATATATATATAATCATCAGCCTTCTACCACCGCTTAAGTATAAAACAGTAAAGTATAAAACTTATTAAACAGAGTATTTAACACCTAATCGAGTTATTGATAATAAATGGTAGATATAAATGGTTATATTATAGTCGTGTGTATTAAACTTTGTTTTTGCTTTACTGAAATTGGAGTTATTCTAAATCCTTCATCCTTTATTAACGTCCAGAATTATCTATTCATTTCGGGCGATAGACAAGTTTGGTCTGATCTTTTTATTAGTGTTCGAAGGATCTGGTATTCTTTTCCAATGTTATTATTACTAAAATACTATTCTATTCTATACTATTCACTAGCACATTTATTCGTATAATGTTATGTTGTTGTTTTGCTGAACGCATCCGATTCTCCCCGACCTAAATACTAAATGACGTATCCAATATCCTATCTGGACGTTTGATCATGGCGTCAGTTCATAAAAATTGTGACGTCACAACTTACTGATGGCTTTACTCCGTGGGCTTAGTTAGTTATAGGAAAATGTCAGATCTATGTAGTTTAAAGTAAACGATTTAAACCATTAACTGGATTTCGAAGCAGAAATAGAAAGGGTTGAATTAGTTACCTGTTGGATGAGTCTTTTAAAGATATTACATTCAGGTAGATTTTACTAAATCGTTAGGATATATAATTTAGTTCCATCTTCCATTTTAAAATTCCACGATATTGTGTCGCAGCGATCAGCTATTTCTTGCGACTCTTTTGATGTGCTCTGTCCACTTTTTAATGCAAGTTGCGCTAACCGGTTTGATGATGTCCACTTCAGCGTTTTGGGACGATAACATCTATCGGTCCTCCGACCCTGGACGGTTTGCTGGCAATCCAGACTTTTTTTTTATATTATAAGTTAGCCCTTGACGGCTATATCACCTGGTGGTAAGTGATGATGCTGTCTAGGATGGTTGTCTGTTAGGAGTATGATAAGCCCACGCTCCTAATTGGTTTCTACGCAACATCGTGCCGGAACGCTAAATCGCTTTGCGACACGTATTTGCCGGTAGGGTTGTAACTAGCCACGGCCTAAGTCTTCCAGCAGACTAGACCCGAGCCGGGTATCGACCCCAGGACCTCAAACTTTATAATGCGACAGCGCACGCACTGCGCCACGAAGGTCGTCAAAAAGGACATATTTTGGGTCTGTGATAGGGCGCGACAAACCAACAGTTTCCAACAGCTATTATTATTGTATTATAAATCCTCTGTCCTTGTGCAATCCAGGTTGGTCGATTCGATTAGATGTACGAGTATGATATGGCAAGAGTTGATAATCGTGACAGCTTGACGTGATATCAGAGGGTTCTTGATAATCTATTACTTTACTACATTGCCTGGCCTAGGGTTGGAATACAGGATCTCTTGATTCGAAGATGACGCTATAAACAATAAAAAACGAGGCAATTAAATAACTCAATAGCACTTGATAATAAACAACCTTTGAACAATGGACGATCAATTGATCACCAATTATTCTTAGAATTAGATCAATGCGCGCACCACGTTAACACGTTTGATAATGATATTATATGTATTAATCTAAAATATTTTACAAACCAAAAAGTATGCCTTTATATATAGCCTGTATAAGGTTTTAATATTTTTTTACGTTCTCATGTTGTATTGTGAAGAGTTTTCCAAACGACATATTGAATTAATATTTTGAGTAATTTCATTTATTCAAATTTGTTAATGA
Source organism: Lasiommata megera (assembly GCA_928268935.1). Lineage (NCBI taxonomy): Eukaryota > Metazoa > Arthropoda > Insecta > Lepidoptera > Nymphalidae > Lasiommata > Lasiommata megera. Next base: position 12,209,076 of record OV743326.1, read on the forward strand.
AGAACATTCTGAGGTAGATGTAGGAAAACTTTAAAAACATGATATATTTTGGTTGGCTAAGGCAAAAGATGAAATAAATTGTATTATAAGTCTGGGTTATTTTGGAATGGACAGTCTTTTGGTTTTATCTTTTTACTCTTAGCATTCATAACAACACCGATGCTGTAATAAATTCTAGGAATATAATTATTAAAAACAAACTTTTTTCTTTTTCTTTTTTTTTCGGACTGACAGCGTAACCGGGCTGTTTGGCGAGCTTTGGAAAGAAGCTATGCCAGAAGAAATAGAAGCTCTGCCAGAATAAATGTAACACTGCTAGACTAATACTAAAGTTTGTTCTGTAGTAATTCTTATATGAATTATTGAATGTAGATTTAGAACGTCTAAAGCAATTTTCAAAGCACGTTGCTTGCGTTTAATATGTAGAACTGAAAGGCATAAAATATAGAACCAGGGAATTTGTACAAGGAGAATCTGTATTGAAAAAATTTAACTTTCAGAGTGTTTTAAATATGTTTCACTTAACCAAAATTCAGTATAATAACAAAATGAGGTTGCCAGCCATGAGAACTCGGTAATATAACAATCCGAGTCTGGTGCTAAGGGTTGATGTCCAAGAACTGGAAAACAGCCCAAATAGAATAGATAAACTCTCACTAAAATAAATGATAATAAATTATGCTATAGATTAAATTGCAACTAAAGGTTCCCAAAACTGATTAACTAGATAACTGATTCAATCTTAAGCCAAATTGACTTAATGTAAACATTTCAGCTCGTTTCAATCGTTTGAAAAGGATACTTACGAATAATTTTACAGCATAGCTATCTAACATTAATGTGAATACAAGATAGTTTTCCATGATATCTTCTACTGCCATTATTATATTTAATAATGGTAGGGGTATTTCATAAAGAGGGCAATTTCATCTAAAATTAGCCAGTAAATTGAACGCTGTTCGTGCGCGTAAAGCAATTTTAGCTGATTGTTCTCGAATAGCCGGGGGAAATTAACTGTTTCCTTTGAGTGAGTAAGTTTTAAGTCTTAGAAGATTTATGTCATCATGATCAAACTATTTAACCTTATACTTATAGATCTCTTCTTTTTATATGAAGCTCAGGTCTACCATCGGTTCCAATAAGATTGGCACACTCTTTTTTTATACGCACCCGTCATCACAGGGCGTTATCGGCAGGGTGTCCTCTTTCATTAAAAGAGACCTTTTTTTTCTTTATTATAAATGAAATCAATCCAATCAAATAAACAATTAAATTAGTTTAAATCTTACAATAATTATTTCTAAAAAGGTCTATAATTAATTAAAACAATTAAAATCATTAACACTAACTTAACACTAATCGAGGGTGTGGTCACACTTGTAGTTGACGGACTCCCGATTGTGATTCGTAAGCAGGACGCCTTATTTGTATTTATTATGTCGTCTTTAAATATTTAAACCTGTGCGGCTCCGTAGAGACAACCTGTTTTCCGCTGGAAAATGCATTTACGCATTCCATCCGGCAAAAAACTCCAGGCGGGTATGTGGGACTCAAGGCCGACCGCCAAAGCGGTGAACCAAACTACCCACTAAAACCCAGCGCAGCCTCCTACGTCCCAGATGGGGTGCCAAAGGATCGCGATAGCATGCTCTTTGTCTTCGTAGAGACACCCAACAACTATTAATTAATACTATAGTATTTAGGTTGTCATTTTGATTAGTGGCTAGTTACCACCCTACCGACAAAGACGTGTCGCCAAGCGATATTGATGTCGCGTAGAAACCAATTAGGAGCGTGGGTTTACCATACTCCTAACAGGTTAGCCCGCTACCATCCTAGGCAGCATCATCACGTACCACCAGGTGAGATAGCCGTCAAGGGCTAACTTGTAGTGGATAAAAAAAAGGAGTAACGATAGTAATCCCGCCCAATCAAGTAAATATTACCCTTACACGCTTACAATATAAAAAACAATGTAACGTACGAGTATGCAAAGGTTTTGAATAAAATATGTGACGTTTGCGAACCGTTGTATAGCGAATAAACAGCGATTTTTCATCCCATTCAAATAATTTAAAGGTTTCGTTTTAATGGAGGCAGCGAAATAAAAAGGTATTTCATGTTCCGTTCTACATCAATTAAGCGTTCGAATTTAACATGGTCTAGTTTCGAATTTCATTGGATGATTTTCTCCTGTAAATAAACAGGTGTCTTTACACCCACCGAAATTATTGGATTACTGGAAACTTCGATCAATGGTAATGTAGATGTGCGGTCAGTCGGCGAAATAATTCCGTCAAATGTGAATTCACTTAGGAATTTGGTGCCTATTTTCATTAGTATGGCTATTGAAAAATAGGTTGATGAGATTTTAATAACTCATTCTGTGTTTTTGATGGGTTCCTGCTCACATACCTATGTATGTATAATTAGGAAGATACTGAAAAACTGGCTAAATTCGCTTTAGTAGAATTGACAGAGTCACCTACATTTCACCTACCGATTCATACAGAAATTTAAGGAATATTTTGAAGTAAGAAGCAGAGAAAAAGTTAATTGGTAAACTATACAATGTCGCCATCCTTTTTCATTGCTCTAGTAATGTAATATTAAGTAGGAAAAGCTATAAGCTCGAAGGTTGCATTATTCTGTAATAACTTTGCATTTCTGATGAAGAAAATAAACTCTGCTAACTGTGACAATGTTTTTATATGTTTGGGACGGGCCTAACCGTTTCGGACCAATCCAAAAACTAATATTAGATTACTTAAAAAAAAACACTAATGTAAAATCCTAGTATATAGTATATTCTATTAAGTAGGAAAAGCTATTAGCTCGAAGGTTGCATTATTCTGTAATAACTTTGCATTTCTGATGAAGAAAATAAACTCTGCTAACTGTGACAATGTTTTTATATGTTTGGGACTAGCCTAACCGTTTCGGACCAATCCAAAAACTAATATTAAATTACTTAAAAAAAAACACTAATGTAAAATCCTAGTATATAGTTTATTCTATTAAGTTGGAAAAGCTATTAGCTCGAAGGTTGCATTATTCTGTAATAACTTTGCATTTCTGATGAAGAAAGTAAGCTCTGCTTACTGTGACAATGTTTTTTTATGTTTGGGACGGGCCTAAGCGTTTCGGACAAATCTAAAAAATAATATTATATTACTTAAAAAAAACACTAATGTAAAATCCTAGTATATTGTATATTCTAGTAAGAATATACATATTTGTTATGAGTTTAATATTTTTCAATACTCGAGTGATAACCATCAGTAAAAACGAATATCAGATACTTTTAATTTGTCTCTCATGGTTTTGTTACGGATCGCACATATAGTTCATTATTGATCAAAGACTACGATTCTCCATAATTCCAAATCAAATAAAATTGAAAATGGACGGTTTTATCGATGGATAGGATCAAAGAGGTTTTTGTTACATTTTCGGGTTATGCCTGTAAGTGAGATCCTTTGGATAATATTCAGGAACCACTTGTACTTAGACAAACGTATATATTTAAGATCCTATATACCTGTGATGTATAGAGGCGTACTTTCGCGATTAATATCGAAAACATTGTCTCATTAAATAAGTATAAAGAGTTTTTATAAACCCTTTAAAACTAGGCCTTGGGGTCGCGTTTTTATAGTAGTTACATCCCATCTATAACAGTCTTCTAGAAGTTTATTCAACTAAAGCCATTTTCAACTTATACTATACTAGCTGTTCCCCGCGACTTCGTCTGCGTAGAATTGCTGATTTCCCGTGAGATTGAGGTTTCCCGTGCGGCCAATGCCCTGTTTCAGAAAGTAAGCTACAGGCAAATGTCAAATTGCCGATTCTCGTTTCTCTAAATTAAAAAACATAGGACTGTCATACAAACTTCAAACCCCTATTTTACCCCCTCAGGGATGGAATTTCCAAATATCCTTTCTTAGCTGACATCTCTTAACTATCAACCTACCTACTTGCTAAATTATAGCTTTATACGTACAATAATTTTTGAGATCTCGTGTTTGATCAGAAAGTATGTAAGTAAGTGACCTTTCGCTGTTATATATATTCATTTCCCTTGTCGTCATGACGTGATCTACGCATTAAATTCTTTTCGCTGGTCTGAATCCTATTCCTTACTAAGGGATCCTTATATTGCCGCAAGTGCCCCTAGCAAATTTTCCCTGTAGACGTACGACGACGACAGAGACGACGTAGTAAGGCAGGAGACATACTTTAAATCGGACACGCAATCTCAAAAAACGCGACGCCAGGTGAAGCAAATCATATTCGAATTACTATCAGTCGATTTCAAAAAGGAGAACCTAACGATCTGTATGAAGATGTCTTTAACAGATGTTCACGCATTTACATTCGCAAATGGCTGAACACGCCGTTCATTTTTACTTTTACTTCCGTAATATTTTAATCTGAGTGAATTTCCGTTGAGTGTTGCGTTGTTCCATAATCTATATCCGAAAAACTTTAACCAAATCTAATAGTACAGTTAAAATTGCGATCCTTTTACATGTCAATTTCATTTTGTTTTAGTTACAATAATTTTTTTTTCCAAACCTTTTTTTTTTCCTATGATGATGGTTGTACTTTTAAATTCAGGACTTCCTTCAGCACGGTACTGTACCTTTTTATTGGCGCGACACAGCATTAATAGTTCAATTTAAAGTGTTAACAGTAAGCATTAGATAATAAGTTACTCTGTTTAGATCTCTTATGTGTTGTATATTTGTAGTTGTGTCGTTCTGCTAAATAAATGTTTTCTGTTCTATTCTAATTGTATTAATAATTGCCAAATAAACCAAAAATAAACGATAAATAATAATCAAATGCCTCCACCATATACCATTTCATTATTATAATTGCAATCGCTTTTGCGCATTTTTGTGCATTTGTTTTTTTTTTAAATTTAGAATTCTTTTTTTTATATGTGCAACGAAAATTAATGTATCTATATATCTATTGTCAATCTGTGACCTATTAGGAGGCACGGATCTCTTCTCTGAGCATGAGCCGGGTTTTAGCTGTATTTCGCAGTTAATTGCAGATTGGTAAACTTCACAAGCCTTTGAGAACATTATGGAGATAACTTTTACAACCCGTGGCGTGTAGCGTGTTAAAGTATATCGCTGACTTTATTGTTGATATCTTTGCAGTATGTCAAACGGAAAAACATTTTGCGTATAACAAATTTCCATAAAGATTCCCAGCTCTGGTTTTTGTACGCACGCATTTCTATGAAATTGACGTCTCCACATTCCTATACTTATTAATAATAGTGGAAATAACAGAATCGCGCTTTAAACCTATGCCAGATTAAACGTACCTTTTCAATTATACCTTTTAAGAATCAAACCTTAAGCCTAATATGAATTCAATAGTTTTTGTGCCTATAACATTTTCACGCCTAAATCAAGGATCGGATGTTGCTAAAACTTGGCAAGAAGATAGATCGTTTCCTGGGGGAATTACAATATACTTATTGCCCCGGAAAAGAATTGCTCCACGCAGCATTAAAGATATAACACAACCCGTGTTACGGGTATGCTGTCAGTTTTACATAATATAGTCTAGTCTATTAATATTTGAGAAGTATTTTAGTTTAACACAATGTATTTTACTTATTTTATCATATCAATGTAGGAATAAGAGCTTCTATTTATGATAAAAGTGGGCTCAATTTAGTGCGTTCGAGGTGAATGTAGGTACAATGTTATATAATTTGGAAGGCATTCCTTTACACATAGCTAGACGTAACATACTGTTCCATGTGGTTTGGTAATATTAGACGTTTTACCCTAAATTATAGTCCATTTAGCTTGAGTTAAATTCGAGTAGGTAATCATAGTTGTAACTATTACTACATATTAATTAATTAATTCTATATATTTGAGTAAACTATGTTGGCAGTACTATTATGTATGTTCGTTGACATTTCAGTGCCATCACCATTTCATCATATTACCGGCTGTGTACTGGGTACGAGTTTCCTCAAGGGTTTTGGCCGTAGTCCACCGGCCGAGTGTGGATTGGTAGACCTTACGCTTTGGGATCGCTATAAGGAACTAGAGGAAACCTGCCAACATGACTGAGTCATGCAGTTGCAGGATTCCTCTCGATGTTTTCCTTCGCCATTAAAGCAAGTGACGTTTAATGTTTAATGGCCCAAATCAAAAACGCTCATAACTCGAAAAAGTTAGACCAGGTGCGTGCCACCCGAGTGGGATGTCTTAACAATTAGGTTATCACCAAGTCAAGGCCTTAGAGACTCTTCCGGTCTCTAGTCTGTTTTTTTGGTGTTTTTGTCGATATCAGCTTATTAGCCTCCGTTATAGGAGAGGGGTTTTTGGCAGCTGCTGACTACTGACGCTTTGGAGCACGCTGATGCAATGTGGGTTGTAGACTTGAATATTTATCATTGCATGTCGTTTTAAAATCTTTTCTAATAGAGAAGCGGTGTATTCTGGTGTTAAAACATGACAACAGTCTTAAATTGTTATAATATTTACCACAATAAACTATTCTAACTACGTCTCTAGTTATATGCAAATAAACTATACTATAAATTATTTTAAATGCTTTTTTTAAATAAACGAGACCAATTCCGATACATGGCGATGGCCGTATATGTTTTAATAACCTGGGAATTGGACGTAAAACCTCTTAATTAGACATGCCAAAGAGTATACCAAGAAGGCAGTTTTCATCATCATCATCATCATGAACAACCCATTACCGGCTCACTACAGAGCGCGGGTCTCCTCTCAATATGAGAAGGGTTCGGCCATAGTCCACCACGCTGGCCGTGTGCGGATTGGCAGACTTCACACGCCTTTGAGAACATTACGGAGTACTCTCAGGCGTGCAGGTTTCCTCACGATGTTTTCCTTCACCGTTGAAGCAAGTGATATTTTAATTACTTAAAAACGCACATAACTTTGAAAAGTTAGAGGTGCGTGCCGGGATTCGAACCGCCGACCTCTGATTAGGAGGCCGACGCCCTAACCACTAGGCTATCACCGCTTCTTAAGGCAGTTTTAATAGTTATTTATTAGGAAGCTCACGTATACAATGTGACTGCTGACTTATATCAAAATAATATTTTTTACTGACATAATATACCCCATTTAAGATATTACTATCTTAAAAATAACTAGATACTATACTATAACTATAGAACTTTGTATTGTACCTTGATTGCCCGTGAGATTACAAATTTTCCTCGTGCCCGGATGTCCGTTACCAGCAAGCTACTCGTAGCTTTTGTTTACCATCCTGTATTGTATTATTGATCGCACTCAGTGACCATTAGTCTGGAGGCGTAAATCACTTCTATACCCACAATTAAAAGCGAAAAAACGAATAACCGAATCCGAGGGGAGCGCCGAAAGCCGTTCCAACTCTGTCATAAAATGGATTAGAGTGAAGTAACACGAAAGTACTTCTAGATATATGAGAACTAGAATTTTAACCATTTCTAACTATATAATTAAATGTAAGGAATTAGCAAAAAGGTTAGTCGACATCACAGGAGACCGAAGAGCTGCCAGCTACCTCGGACAAAGAATTAGTCTAGCTATTCAAAGGGGGAACGCTGCCAGTTTTGAACCATGCCTAATGGGACTCCTTTTAATAATATATTTTAGTTATAATATTATATGTTTTAAGGTTTTTAGTTTTACGTTCATTTTTTTTTTACAAATGTCAATTAGTTCTAAAATAAATCTTAGATTAATTAATTAATTAATTATCTTTAGGTTCATTATATTTTTACATACATTATACGTTACATACATACGTTGCAACATACAGAAAAAAGCTAGTAAGTATTTCATTAAAATGAATTAATTTAATTTGTTGCTAAGCACAATACTCTAGAAAGGCTGGACCAACTCGCCTGACATTTTTAAATTTGGTCAAGCCCGGGTTTTCATGAGAGAAAATTGTAAAAACCTTAGTCCACTCCCACGAAAATATTGGCATCAGAGACTATAATAAAAAAACTTTATTAAATTAAACGTCCCTTGGCAGAATGAGAGAAGTTTTAAGGGTTACGTATTCGAAGGGTGCCGCCGGAAACCTGTTATTAAGTTTGGCTTTCCGTCCTTCTGACCGTCAGCATAATAGGCTGAGATAATTTTTTTGCAGAGTATATTTTTTGCCGATAAAAATTATAGGTATGCACAAAATCGGTTTTTAGGCGTTTTATTGTTTTTGTTTATTCCAATACTATTAATGTAGTGTTTCGTATTGCATTGCATGTTTTGCTGAAACCTTCGTGTACTCACGGTACTAGCACGAAAGTGGCTAAAGTAGCTAAGTAGGTCAGAGGTATGGTTGTTATTTCGAATTGACAGTTGCAGATAACCATAGTAGTTTTTACTGCGTCACCGGGGGTTCTTGGCGAGCATCAAGCTCAGCCTGAGAGAAGAGCACTTGGGCTCGACGACATCTGGGGAACGTCCCCCTGAGGGCGTCTCCTGTGAAACACGGACCTCGACGTTACCTTTTTATACCTTTTTTTACCGCTACCTTAGCGCGACATTGGGACTTGTTGGGTTTGTTGGAATTGGATCTCAGTCTGTGCCTCCCGTGATCGTGGATGAGACCCACGTCCCGATACCGCCAGATATTGGGGTCCTCGTCTTCGCCGGCGGAGACGCTGTGTTCGGTTGTGTGTTGTGTATGTATGAACTACCATACCTAACTATGAGAAGCGTTGTCTACGTTGTCTAAAGTCAATCGTTCGCCATGTTCGTCAAGGACGTTTATTAGTTGCCTCTTTATGAGAGGGGCTGAGGCATAGGGTAAAGCATGCTACTATTTAGTCTCAACGAGGCTCAATACGTTGTTCAATACACCCTGGTTTTTTACACTAGTAAAATTTGTCCAACTTGATTGCAATCTCAATTCTAAGTTAGCGAGGATGCATTCTAAGATGGTATGGGGTAGTTCTTTAAAGTCATACTCCTAATTGGTTACTGCGCGATATTGTGCCGGAACGCAATATCGCTTGGCGGCATTCCTTGTCGGCCAAAATACTACCAACTCTGTACTAACTAACTATAGTTAGTTTAGCTAAAAGATTTACATTCAACAGAGTTATAAATAAGTAAATCTTTTAGCTAAACTAACTATAGTTAGTTAAGCTAAAAGATTTACATTCAACAGAATTGGTATTAATATTCTAAAAATACACAGTGCTATGCGATCACGATATTCAATTTGAAAATGTCATCGTCTGGTGTAATTTCCATTTAATTTACTTGCGAGATTCATTTGTATGCATTAGTAATTTAAATTGTAAATGGATGGTAGGTACTTAAAATAAACGATTATTACCGGATGTTATCCTTCAGGACGCCGATAACTTGCACTGACCTATTATCCCCGTGGGAGCAACAGCTACATGGAATGGGCAGTGTACTTTTTAGTTAAGCCATTGGGTGGGTGATGTGTCTGTTTTATTTATTATACTAGCTGATGCCCGCGACTTCGTCTGCGCAACATTAGTATTTCGAGTATCTTATATTGAGTGGCGTAGAAAAAAACTAATTTTATGACTTTATATATTATGTTTAAATTTATTTTCCCTGTATAATAAATACCAGCGGCCTACAGAAACAAAAAAATGTAAGTAGTGTAACAGATCTATTTAAAAAAAGCTAGTCTAACAAGTTATAATTTCACTTGTTTAAGTATTTTATGTTTGACTGGCTGGTACCCGCGACTTCGTCTTTGCAAGATTAGTACTTTGAGTAACTTATATTCATCATCATCATCATCACTTCAACCGATAGACGTCCACTGCTGGACATAGGTCTTTTGTAGGGAGTTCCAATGGCCACGGTCTTGGGCCACTTGTATCCAGCGGCTCCCTGCGACTCGTTTGATGTCGTCTGTCCACCTTGTTGGGGGTCGACCAACGCTACGTTTACCGGTGCGGGGTCGCCATTCCAGCACCTTGGGACCCCAACGTCCATCGGTTCTCCGAGCTATGTGCCCCGCCCATTGCCACTTCAACTTCGCAATTCGTCTCTCTAACTTATATTGCGTGGCGTAAAAAAGAACTAACATTACGACATTATAATTATCACGCTGATGGTAAATTTTTTCCGACTTACCTGACACTTATTGTCTTATTTTGGAAAATTCACACAATATCTTTATAAATTGTAGCCTATGTGTTATTCTGATGTATAAGCTATATTATAGTAAAGATTCATTAAAATGCATTCGTAAGTTTTTACGTGAAAGAGTAACAAACATCCATCCATCCAACCATAACTACAAACTTTCGCATTTATAATATTAGTAGGATGTAATTTGAAAAATCATAAAATTTTCCATAAGATAAACTAAACCGAACTATCCGCAAATATTGTATTCCTTTCAAGCTCTATTTCTTTATAATATGTTTTTGGGAATATTTTGAGATAATTCATCATATAAACTATACCGAACTATCCACACAATATAATTGCGGTCTTAATAATATTTGCGGAATACAATAATTCCGCAAATATTGTATTCCCTTCAAGCCCTATTTTATTATAATATGTTTTTGGGAATATTTTGAGATAATTCGTCACTTAAACTATACCAAACTATCCACACAAAATAGACCTTATAAAGTTAAGACCGCAATTATTTTATGTCCTTAGACCTGTTTTACTAATATATATTTTTTCTTTATATTTTGTAATATTTCTTCAGATGAACTATTTCGAACTATCCACACAAAATAGAAGGTCTATTTTGTGTGTATAGTTCGAAATAAAGTTAATACCGAAATTATTTTATTCCCTTAAAGACCCATTTTAATTGTACTACGATTATGATTACGCTTGCCCATATAAAATCGGTACACTCATTTAACTGAAACCCGAACATTGTTATAACGTAACGTATCACCAACTTTCGTATGAGCAACACAAACAAAAACGGAATAACCCTATTAGTTTAAGTTGGATACAATTTGCGTGGGCGTGTCTGGATATTAAGTTAACTATTTCGACGATCCTTGGATAAATACCGTATTTACTGATTACGTAGAGATAGGTATTAAGTCAGATTACATCAACCGTCTCCAGCCTTGCACATAATATGATTTATTCTTTAGGTGAAATTTATCGGTATTCCAGATAAATTTCACCTATAAGATATCGATACAATGTCTGTCCTTGAGATCAAGTGTAGAGAAAGTTCCTATTAAATAACACACAAGCAGTAACCATAAATGCTAAGTTCAAAGTAAAAATTATATCTAAAAAGAATAAACACGCTTTTCAATCAATTTCATGCACTAAAAAGTGTTTGGGAGTCCGCCATTTTGTAATAAGAATCATGCCACTTAGCTACCAAGCATTTTCATCCTAACCAAACGTGTATGCAAAATTTCGGCTCTAGTGGTCAGGGATAAATAAATAAATAGTTTGAAATCCAGTCGCAATATTTTGAGATAATATACTGTCATGATCAAACCGTTACGGGCTCACTACAGAGCATGGGTCTCCTCTCAATATGAGAAGGGTTTGGCCATAGTCCACCACGCTGGCCATGTGCGGATTGGTAGACTTCACACTCCTTTGAGAACATCATGGAGAACTCTCAGGCATGCAGGTTTCCTCACGATGTTTTCCTTCACCGTTGAAGCAAGTGTTATTTTTTTTTAAACGCACATAACTCCGAAAAGTTAGAGGTGCGTGCCCGGATTCGAACCGCCGACCTCTGATTAGGAGGCTGACGCCCTAACCACTAGGCTATCACCGCTTCATACTGTCATCATATCGTCCTATCATCATTATCATAAAATTACCGACCCACTACAGGGTTTAAAAGTCTTCTCAGAATTAATGGGTTTTGGTCGTTGTTTACCATTGTATTTTCCTTTATCTTTAAAGCAAGTACCTAATATTAATATTAATTTAAAATTGTTTTAACAACTGAATTTTTCTTTCACGCTCCTAATTGGTTTCTACGCGACATCGTGCCGGAACGCTTGGAGACACGTTTTTGTCGGTAGGGTGGTAACTATAACACCGAAAAGTCTAAACCACCGCATTTGTATTATTGTATTTGCTAACTACACAAAAGGTAAGTAATAAGAACTGACTTTCGTATTGTCATTGACTACGGAATAAAGTCATGGTTGAAATTATACTGGAATTTAAATAGGGTACGATGAGAGGTTGAGTGAATAACGCCAGCTTATCAGAAAGTGCCCTAGAAATTATCTTTCCATTTCTCCTCTAACCGTGAACCTGTGAAGGGTGAAGTGCTAGAGTTCGAATATTTACAAACAGGATTTACCTAATTTAGATTTATTTGGAACTTTTACCCCTCTACCGCTTCCATTTCTAGAGATTTATAATAGAGATTTTCATTTTTATATTTTAGATTTTTATATTTTGTTGCATTTCCTTGACCACAATATGAACTTGTACATTCATAATTTCTGCTTTTTATACTAAACAAATACATCTATAACGTATGTTTTTGCAAAATGCCAAAAACTACCATATTTGGACGCAGAGGTCGCTAAAAGTTGATCAGAATTTTTACAAATCTACATAAGATTGGGGGGGTGTTTCATCATAAATTTCGCTTCGTATTTTCCGATCAATTTTCGCTAAAACCGAAAACTAGGTCGAGTGGCCCATTATGCTAATAAAAATATCAATTGTTTACTCAACCACCGAGTTATGTAAAGTAAATTGATCTATATATAATTTCATGAGCCGATGATCGCAATTTTTAATATCTGAGAGGAATCGTAAGGTTCTGGATCGTTATATACGAGTACACAATCGGTATCCTATGGACAAAATGTTTCTGATTCGCAAGGCAAAGCTTCCGTCTAGACAAATATAATCACGATTACCTAGAAATGGCCTTCAATGCCTTCTCGTTAACAATGAGTAGAGTAGGAAAGACCACAAAATTCGGCTCTCATCTGTTTTCAAAATGACCGGAACTTGGTCAAGGCATGGGCCGTGATAGCTAGATATAAGCTAAATTGTATACTACTACTTGTAATGCTAATACTTGTAGAAATGTATGTCTAGATATTTATGCTCCATTATAATCAGTTGCGAAAAAGAAGTTATACTGGACATTGGGTTCCAATGTGCAGGAGTTGCGATCCTGGTATGATTAACGAACCGATGGTAGACCCCCCAACAAGGTGGGCAGAAGGTAGAAGAAGTGTTTTAAAGAGTTCAGGGCAATGCTGTTAAATGAAGCAGAGGAACGTGGGATTTAGGAATCCCTACAATAGACTGCGTGTGACCCAGAAGTGAACGTCCATTGTTTGATAATAGTGATCAGTTTAGATCAACAATAATCCAAATAAAAAATAGTTTATGATTCCGACGCAGTTATGTGCCCATATTAACATTCATAGACCATACAGAAGAAGGTCGGCACGTTGGCTATTGATTAGTTGTTAATTAATTTATCAAAACAACAGATAAGGGGGCCAGAGGGTATGTATGCGGACTCTGAAATATGACTAAGTGTTGTTATTTCCCTATAATATATGCGAGTCTGCTATCTCCGCGCCGTGATTGGAGAATGTTTGCAGGGGTCGAAGAGGATGAGCGCTAGTTATCTTCCTCGTTACCCTATTATTATCTGTTCCATCCGTGCGAAATAAGGGTCGTCACGTAATGTTATTTTTAATTGAGCCGCTGGACACAAGTGCCACACACGCTTCTCACGTTCGATTTTGAATATTTGCATTCTCTCGTGAACCATACGTCCAATTGAGATGAGACAAGGTTTATCAACATAAGATTTTCTTGTCAATATTACTCAATGACACTTCCTTGGAGGGTTAATATTTATTGGGCATGACAGTTTATTTTATCGTGGCTCTTTATCCAAACCTTTATTCATTACTTTAATTATTGCCATGTTTCGAATACGGATTCCGAGCTCCTGGTTTTGAGCTAAATAATGTTATATCAAAAACGTAAATATATGGATAATCAGTTCCTTTTTATTATACCTAAGTAGTTCGTATCAGAAACGTGGACAAAGAATGTATCGTGCACGCTGATTTAATGTCGATCATATTATAAGGATTTTTTAATCCACTACAAGTTAGCCCTTAATAGCTTTCTCATCTGGTGAAAGTGTGAAGTGATGATGCAGTTTAGATGATAGCGGGTTAATCTGTGGACTTTGGTGTTGTGGGTTATGGTGAACACCCACTCCTAATTGGATCCGTTGTCCTATTGGATCTAGGCGGAAAACTTAATTTTACATAACGGTAATATAAATAATAAATTTATAAAATGCTTTTAATCCGTTGCTTAATTGGCAAAGCACTCAGGCCGCGATTGCTGGAGAGATGTGGCTTCAAATCCCGCCAGTTCCCAAAATGTTTGTATGCATTTAAAATTTATGAATATTTCCTCAAAGTGTAGGCAGAAACACATCAATAAAATATAAATGATAATTCGTAGTAAGGAAAATGTGTGTGTTTCAAACCATGCCTCGGCGATCAGGTTAAACAATGAACTGGACGAAAAGGAGGGAGTGGTGGAAGCAGACGGAGAATGAAGGTGATAACCCTAATTAATTTGTAAGCAAAACCATACCAACATCATCATCATGATCAACCAAATTCACTGCTCACTACGTGCACGGGTCTTCACTCAATATGAGAAGGGTTTGACCATAGTCCACCACGCTGGCCATGTTGCGGATTGGCAGACTTCACACGCCTTTGAGAACATTATGGAGAACTCTCAGGCGTGCAGGTTTCCTCACGATATTTTGCTTCACCGTTGAAGAAAGCGATATTTTAATTGCTTAAAAACGTACATAACTCCGAAAAGTCATAGGTGCGTGCCCGAGTCCGAACCCCCGACCTCTGATTAGGAGGCTGACGTCCTAACCACTAGGCTATGATAGCTTAAACTATACCAATTAGGAACTTATTCAATAACTGGCTGGTACCAAGTTGAATAGATACCCTTTGTTTGTCTTCGCAATACAGCTTAGCGAGAGTGTTTGTACAGAAGCTCCCTGCTCTAAAACTAACACAAAAGGCTTGCCGTAGTACCCTTCGCTACGTTCGAACTTAAAGCTAACCTCACATAATTTCATATTTTATCAAAGTTTTACTAACTAAACGTGGAGGAAATGGCATATTTATACATTTAAAATGCATACAAGAATTTACGGAACCGTCGCGTATACTATATTATACTTATTATTATAGATAGATTGCAAAATTTTAAATCCAACTGAGCGTTGCAAAGAGCATTAAAAACATAAAGTCTATATGAAAATGAAATTTCGTATGTTTATCCTCTACGTGTTCGGAAACCAATGTTCAGAATTTGATAAAACCTTGGCAGGGTGTTCTGGGGACTCGCTTAATCTACAGAAATGTATAAAAAACCTTTCAAATCAAAAATAGCTTTATTCATATAAACCTATTACAGGCATCTATGAATCGTTCATATATATCACATTTTTCACATTTCTCAAATGTTTGGTCGAAAATGCTGCCGTTAGGGCGTTCCACACCTAAGTGGCTTGTTTTAGAGACGTAGACAAAAAACGTTGTGTGTTAATGATTAAATGTTAACCACATAAGGATGCCACCAATCACGGCGTCTCGAATTATGTCCTATGTAAAAAACCGGTAAACAGCAACTTTGCTTCAAAAGTGCCTAATATTTATTTATTTCTTTCATATGATCATCGATACACTATATTAACATTATTACACTATATAAATATTATAATATAATAATTGTGTAAACCGCCTACAGCTATCATTACAGATATATACAGCATTCTAGTTTCTCCAATTAAAAAGTTGCATCATCATCATCATCATCATTTCAACCGATAGACGTCCACTGCTGGACATAGGTCTTTTGTAGGGAGTTCCAATGGCCACGGTCCTGGGCCGCTTGTATCCAGCGGCTCCCTGCGACTCGTTTGATGTCGTCTATCCACCTTGTTGGGGGTCGACCAACGCTACGTTTACCGGTGCGGTGTGTTAAAAGTTGCATAAATATTAAAAAATTTAAAAAATATTGCAGACTTAATAATAAATACTAGGATGATAATAACAATGAAATACGTAATTAAATAAGAGCCATAATAATATTAAGACAAATAATAAATAAATTTGAATTTTTTAACATTCGTATTTCGAATATGTAACTGACTGATGAAATCGAACCAAACAAGGTTGTTTTGTAGCATTATAAAGCGACGTAAGCGATAACAATTGATGGATAAGGAGGGAGCAATGTCCAAAAATGACGCGCCCCCTTTATATACCCGTGTCTCTACATTTCATTTTATTTCATTTTTCGAATTGTCAGTTGCAGATAACCATAATAGTTAATTCTGCGTCACCGGGGGGTTTTTACGAGCATAAAGCTCAGCCTGAGAGAGGAGCACTTGGGCTCGACGACATCTGGACAACGTCCCCCTAAGGGCGTCTCCTGTGAGACTCGGTACTCGATTTAGGGTGACGTTGGGACTGGTTTGTTGGACTGGTGTATCAGTCCGAGCGCCCCCGTGACCGTGGATGAGACCCACGTCCGGATGACGTCAGATATCGGGGACCTCGTCTTCGCCGGCGTAGACACTGTGTTCTGTTGTGTGACCTGCCTGGGATGTGTTGTCTATAGTCAGTTGGTCGTCTAGTTCGTCAAGGACGTTCTTCGGTGTCCTCTTTATGAGAGGAGCGTTAGGGTCGGGGGTATAGTTGGACGCCTCAACCACTAGGTTGGGGTGTCGGGCTGCTCTCTCAAAGTAAGACGTCTCTACACCGGTAGGTTACGCTGATATAAGATTTGTTTGCTCTCAATCGTAGAGTCGCTATCGAATATCCAAACACACTAACGTCACAGAAAATTGAAACGTATCTGACTAGTTTTAAAAACTAAATTCGTCCACACTTACACAGCCAGCATAAGACTGTAAAATAATAATAAGTAGCAAAGAGATTGCTACTCTAACCTAAAATATATAAAGTTTATTTTACTTTGAAACACTGTTCCGATACTCGAAAATGAATCCACGATTGCTAGTGAATGTTTGCGCAGCTTATTTAAAGCTTGGTGTGGTATTGTTGCCACACAATTACCGCGCCTGCACAAATTACGGATCTGATACTAGACAAATATTAGCCTTTTTTTCTTACTTGTCTTATAATCTAAACAATATTTTCGTTATTTTATATTGTGCAATACAAAAAATTAATGCATGAATCAAAATAATGTAAAATATAGTATGTAGGATGATTACGGGGCGGGGGCGTGTCTTCGTCGGTAATTTAGGTAGACGTTTCGGGCAAAGAGACCAGATACTCTTGGTAGAACAGAATTACAATTATAAGTATGGTAATTTATAAGGAGCAGGCTATACGATCCGCCAAGCTCCACCACGATTATGCACTACCGCGACTCGACCACCGATCCGAACCGACCGAATGCAAGGAATGCAATGCGCCGTCCCGTCGTTTTCACCATCAACTCAATATAAATTATCAAAAGTGCCTTATAAAGGATTGTTTGGATAAAGTTTTATTTAATTGATTGATTGATCGTAGAATCAAGGGTTAAGACGTCATACTCATGGAGCGGCTAGTAGTTCTATGATTTTGACCCTCTTCTATGAGAGACGAAGCGTATACCCAGTAGGCGATCTATAATGTGCTGATAATAATGATAATGAAGATCTTTATGTCAGAGATTGTATTATTAATTTAATATTTATATTATGCATATAAACTCTCAATCAAGACACATCAGTACTCGTTGTAAAGATAATAACAAGTTCGGTTTTCGGACGTAATGTGAAAAATGAAAAAGAACGTAGATGGCCGGAAGGTGGAAAAAAAGCGGGAAAGAGGCTGCCGCCGTTTTTGGAGAACGTCATTCAAGCGCGCTTGATTGATATTAATTAAGAATAATTATTTATATTAACTCTAAAAGTAATTGGTAAAAGTCAAAACATTAAAGATAGTTGGATAATACGAAGCTATTATTAATTTCTCACAGTTTCTTATAGTTTAGTTTATTAATAAATCCTATTTTTGTAATATAGTTGAGGTTCGAAAATTAACCGTTTTATATAAGTATACGCTTGTGACATTGAACCGACGTAAGTACTGTGTGATCTTTTATTATCGGCATAGGTCATAGTTCAGTAAAACCCTGTCCTAATTGTTAATAATTTATTAACCTACTCCCGAAAATAATAGAAGCACGATTCCCTTTGCAAGTTTTGATGAGTTTCAACTACTAGCTGATGCCCGCGACTTTGTCCGTGTTGTTTAATAAATGAAGGGTTTTTAAATAATCCTGTGGAATAAACTTTTGTAATTGAAGATTATCTAGTTTTTCCGATGTTTCGATTTCTGTTCCCTTTCATTTTCAGCTCCGTTTTCCAACATTTAAATCTAATTTCGAGGCCAAACTGCCTAGAGAGAAAAAAATAACTATAGCACACTATAGTTATTTTTTTCTCTCTACCCGCTGTAAATCATCATCATCATCATCATTATGATCGACCCATTGCCGGCTCACTACAGAGCACGGGTCACCTCTCAATAAGAGAAGGGTTTGGCCATAGTCCACCACGCTGGCCATGTGCGGATTGGTAGACTTCACACGCCTTTGAGAACCTTATGGAGAACTCTCAGGCGTGCAGGTTTCCTCACGATGTTTTCCTTCACCGTTGCAGCTAGAGATATTTTAACTGTTTAAAAATGCACATAACTCCGAAAAGTTAGAGGTGCGTGCCCGGATTCGAACCGCCGACCTCTGATTAGGAGGCTGACGCCCTAATCTCTAGGCTATCACCGCTTCCCGCTGTAAATAAACTCTTAAAACTCAGAACAAATTTTCAAAGAAATTTACTTCTATTCGGAGGGCCTTCTGAGGCTCCGGGGGCTCTCTCGAAAATGGATTGAACTGAAAAGCTTTTATCTTTCATTAGTATTACCTAGGAATGACAATGCTATAAACTGAAACTGTAAGTTTTTATTAAACGCATTTTTTTTACCTTGCTAATCCTTTAAAATATTATAAGTATAAACTGTTATTGCCGCGATTCTAAGAAGCTTTATATTTATATTTATTGATTGAGACATATATTTTAAAACTTGTTTGTAAGGGTTAAAATGTTATTAATCTGTATACGAACAAAAGAGTATAAGGCTTGACTAGAATACGATTATTGGTTGTGATCATGCCGCCATGTTTTGGATCCCGCCAAAACGGTGGCCAGTGATTGGTCCACGCAAAATAACAATAACAACAGATGCCACGAGGACAGAGCTATAAGTTTAGTAATATTTTTGGAAGAAAGGTTTTCAATTTAATTAGCGCATTTATCTAAGTTTTTACGAAACAAGTAACATAGCTATTTATATTAGTATTTGATATTTAGGTTCAATGTTGCCATTTCAAGTTATCTTTTATTTTACTAGAAGTCAGAGCTTGATTGCCATCTTCTTTTTGCTTTTCTTATCCTATTTAATTTTTGTTAATAATTTGTTCGGCTCACTACAGAGCACGGGTCTCCTCTCAATATGAGAAGGGTTTGGCCATAGTCCACCACGCTGGCCATGTGCGGATTGGCAGACTTCACACGCCTTTGAGAATATTATAGACAACACTCAGGCATTCCTCACGATGTTTTCCTTCACCGTTGAAGCAAGTGATATTTTAATTGTTTAAAAACGCACATAACTCCGAAAAGTTAGAGGTGCGTGCCCGGGTTCAAAACCCCACCCTCTATTTCTGAGGCTGACATCCTAACCACTACAACACTTTTTAGGCTATCACAGCTTTACAAAAAAAAGAAGGAATACACACACAGAAAATAAAATAAGTACAATAGGCGGCCTTATCGCTAAAGAGCGATCTCTACCAGGCAACCTAGCCATCGTCATGATATCAACAGATTGAAGTCCAGGACGTACGTCTTATGTTTCTGCTACTCGTTTGACATCCTCTGTCAACCACCGATGCTTATACCGTTCGTATAAATTTAGTTTAGGTTAAACATAATACATACATACAGTCAGACATGTGTCCAACAGAATTGGCATCAATGTCTGTCGCAAATATGAACCAGGTGGACACAGATGTCTGTCTGTTAACAGATGACAGTTTTTTTTTAATTTTATTATTTATTTTCGGCCCTAAACACCACTTGCGGGTCGTACGCCAGTCTGTATTGACTTAAGACGTAATGTATCAAACTTGATGGAGATACTAAAAAGAATTATTGTATCTTCTCAAAGCGCGAGAGGACTGCGGACCCGAATCTTTTCATCCGATATCCCAATCTTATTCACAAAGAATTTAATCGAATTCCGGGAGGGATCGAACAAAATTCATCTAATACCTTAAGCGGTACGCTAAAGAGTAGACGTAGTTTCCGTTCAATAGTAAACATTTCCAGCATTTCAGGAGGGGGAAAAGATCGTCGTTTTCCTTAGCACATTAATCTCCCATTGCGAGGCACGAGCCTCTTCTATCAAAATGTAAGCTCAGATCCTCCAAAATGGTCCAATTCAGAGTAGTAGTAGTAGGCACATGTTTGTAATAATAACCGGGAAAGTACTTTTCAGGGCATGTGGGGGATGGGCAACGCTAATCTAACTACTGACTCGTCGAATCGTTCGACAACTAAAACCGATACCTATCAATATTTACTTGACTTGAAACTAAGGACATCATGAACAGGTTGTCCAGACTGAACCAATGAGGCAATTAGAAGCAAATCTTTAAAACCTTAGTGCGAGTTGGATTTGCTGAAAGAGTTTTGTATATAAAACACTTATAGGTATTTATTAATTGGCATTATTATCGATCGAACAAAACTCATCAAAAACACATCTTTTGTCTGTAGATAAGGAAGTGGGTCCCTTCTTTTATTTTCAGTACTATACTTTCATTACTAGCAGCAGATTTCAAGTAGTTTTACAAATACTTAGGCAAAATAAAATGTTGATAAAGATTCAACAGATACAAATAAATAAATAAAGATGATTTGTCAATATCAAGTTATCGCTATTTGTAATGACGCAGGGAGCCACTGAAACCAAGCGGCCCAAGTCTGAGGACTTCAGAACTCCCTACAGAAGACCTATAACCAGCAGTAGACGACACTCGATAGATGTGATGAAGATAACAATTGTCGCGTAAAACTATTCTTAGTTTCTATTATATGCATAGTTACAAACAAATAAACCAATCAAAAGATCTTTTCTAGGTCTCTTCAAACTAAACGTAAAAACAACCGCCCAAGTGTATTACATTCATTACCATCGGCGTAGAAATCTGCTACTAAAAAGTTTTTAAAGTCCATACTTCATCAACAATTTTCTTAATTTTGCAGTACCAAGGTTTAATACTCGTACCAACAATTCCCATGTCCCATTTATTTATTTGACCCAGTGGTCTCACACTTTGGCATCGAGTCACGTTACGCTTTTTAAGCATATATTTTCTCTCCGTGATGCTTATAAAGCAGACTGAAGTTCAAACACGCTAACCCTATTTCTGAAAGTGCCCAGGGGAATCCAGACTTGTAACTGACATTTGTCTCTCCGATACCAATTTTTTTTTTGTTAAAATAAAAGCCAGTAAGAGCGTTTATTTTTAGAAGAATATATCTTTTTAAATTATCTTATTATAATTTTTCGTTTGATATCTCTATCACTAGATAAGTATTAATTTATATTTGATTCACTTTTGACCTCATGAATGAGAGCAAATTTTGTTTACAGAGTGTGTATTTCTATTACTGCTATAACAGTTAATTTAAAATGAAAACATAAAAATGAAGGACTTTTACAATGGAACGGATTCGTCCATAGACGATCAGACGATCATATGACAAAGATTGCTCTTAAATCCTCAATGACGCAATACGCTAGAAAAACTACCACTACACGTACAACGTGGTTGACGGCGATTGTAAAAGACCTGAAGAAGGCTCAGCTGAATCGAGAGTTCGGCTAAGAAAAGCCGACCCGAAATAAATGCAAAAAGATCTCAAAACAAGGTTTTAATTTTATATTAATTAATCCTATTGTACACAATCAAATAAATAAATAAACCTACTGTTACATCCCTAAATTAAGAAGGTTCATATTTCTTACACACTATAATTGTTGTGCGTAATAATAAGATCGCATCAGTAATACGTCTCTTAATAAGGCAGTCTAATTTAAATAATCTTCAGTCGTTCAAGTATTTGCCTATTTTCTGCCTCGCTACGGACTCAGTTTCTGCCTGCCGGCTCAGCAATGAGCTAATCTCCTGAGTACAAATTGCCGAAAGACCGTTTGTAGTTTGTGCGTCGCAAATAAAAGTAGAGTGATTAAAGTCGAATTCAATCATTGGGGAACATGATAATAAACGATTTCTGGTTCTTTTGTGGTGTATTTTATTATATCAACCAAGTACCAGAGTCTAATAGTACGCAGTAAGGCAATATCTATATACTGTGTGATCTACCTACCTCTATAAGGAATGACACTACGTGTGTCCAATGTAAACGAATCAACAGCGCGACGCGAAAACAATCGAGATTGACGAAATGCCTGCGTAAAGACACCGCCTACTGTGACGCATCAACCCTTGCTGATAACGTAAAGTTGTCACGCTATAATGTCTGGTTTAGTTTGAAGTTTCTCTGTATTTGACCTTACAACCAACGTGACGACTATTTTGAATCGAACCTTTTTCTAATAACTTATCTCCGCTGTAGAAATAAAAGCAATGGTTGCATCAACCCATTAGAGATAACCATATGTTTGTACGTACCATACTGAAAACAATCAAAATAACAATAAATAAAAAATCTCGAAATATATCTTCCTACCTAAAAGTTTTAGTTTATAACCTAAATAAAGCACAGGCAAAAGGCACCCGATGACGATGACGAGACGGGAATGCGAGCTCAGAAGTGGGACATTAATACACTGAGAAATTATGCCTATGAAGCTATTTTCAGTTTTAAAGAATTAAAAAGTCTAATTCTCCAACTATATTAGCACTATAGTACTCCGATGAGACGGGAGTACTTGCCCAGAAGTGGGTCATTAATACGCTAAGAAATAATGCCTATTAAGCTTTTTTTAAGTTTTAAGGATTTTAAAATATGTCTGATTCTCCAAGTATATTAGCACTATAATACCCCAATGAGACGGGAGTGCGTGCCTAGAATGGGACATTAACACACTAAGAAATTATGCTTATGTAGCTAATACTTACCTGATATATGGGAATGCATGCTCAGAAGTGGGGCATTAATATGCTTATAAAGCTATCTTCAGTTTTAAGGAATTAAAAAGTCTAATTCTCCAACTGTATTAATACTGTAGGTCTTAGCAAGTTATCTTAAAATGTGTAAACAATTTTTTTTTATTCTCCTCAAGTTAGTCCTTGACGGCTATCTCACCTGGTGGTAAGTGATGATGCTGTCTAGGATGGTAGCGGGCGGGCGGTTAAGGGTATGATAAACTCACGCTCCTAATTGGTTTCTACGCGACATCGTGACGGAACGCTAAATCGCTTGGCGACACGGTTTTGTCGGTAAGGTGGTAATTAACCAGACCAGACTCGAGCCGGGAATTGAACCCACATTGCATAAATTATGTTCAATAACTCACCCTGCTTATTAGTGAATATAATCATATCCGAATGGTATCGTTATTTTTAAATTCTTTATAGATTCGTTTCTTAGCTCATCTCCTACTAAGTATTTAATACCTCTCGATAAACTTTTTTAATTTAATGTTTTGATTATGCGTTCGAAGTTTAAATGGAACGATTAATTGGCGAGAAGAAGGTAGGTATGTTTTAATTGACTTTTCCTTATAGCTCGGACGAAAAGCTTTTATCTACATTCTATAAGTGGTTAAATCTACATTTATTATATAGGTAGCTTTAATAAATATAGGCATTTATGACTGCGCGTGGACATGGGTCCAAGTTTTTATTTATTTATTTATTTATTGGGAACTAAATACAAATGTTCTAACATGTAGGAGCTTTGGGAGAAAATTGGTAAATAATATAAGTAAAAGTACAATAATATTTCGTTCTAAAAACAATCCCCAGTGGTATTTGGTTTGTTTTTCATTCGTTCATTTAGATTGCTGAATCACCCAAAATTTATTGTTTTTTTTTTATTAGATGGAAGACGGAATGTTGAAGTTACTGTTCATGGAACTATTTAAAAAATATAAAATCTATTTATCATAATTTGACATTCTGATATCAGACTTATTTATTTCACTCTTTCAAAATGTTTTATACTTAAACTGACTTATCGATATTGATTTCTCATCTCTTGACTTGAATTGAAATTTGTATATAAACTTCGTTATTATAAACCTATTACAGGTATCTATGAAGCGATCATATATTATACATTTTTCATATTTTTATTTAACGAACTTAGAAGTTAGAGCAATTCAAACCAAATCTTATTTATCGTTTATATAATCTTTAATATCGTAATAGAATTTTTCTATAAGCTTACGTTTTATAAAAAAAAATATTGGACATATTGAGAGACATCTCTAAGGTTTCAAAGTTTCCCTCCAGATCTTCCCTTCATCTAAATCCACCAAAGTTTCGCAGGAGTAAAAAAATATAAAAAAATCTGTATTTTTTTTTTAGTATTACGGCATTGGCAAACCTATAACCGTTTCGGCAGTACTCTTAAACGTGGCATATTGCCGCAATTGTCAATGTGCAGTGTTCTATCACACTTCAACTGACAGCACCTTTCAAACGCTAGAGTGTGACAAAACATAGCATAACTATTCCGACGTAAGGCCACCTTAATCTTTTCATCGCATCTTATATCTTGCAAAGATATAAAATATAAGGAGGCTGGCACACAATTAATTATTAAAAAGTCTTCTCACAAAACATTCGCAAGGTAAAAGTACCTTTTTTATTATGTTTTACCAAGGAGGTTGGCTGGAAACCCGAGGATTATAAAACCTCACAATTAATACATACATTCACGAAAAGATTAAAATTATTACATTTCTAAAGAACCTTTTCCAAGTGTACGTATATGAAGTTCTTTTTGATTGAAAGCTGCCCCATAATGAAAATACAAACAGTGAAAATTAATATTTTTTGTGTGCTTTCATTTAGTTCACCGAATTTTCAATTACCTTGCGTGTATTATATAGTTTAGTGAAGCGGTGATAGCTTAGTGGTTAGGGCGTCGGCCTCCTAATCTGAGGTCGGCGGTTCCAATCCGGGCACGCACCTCTAACTTTTTGGAGTTATGTGCGTTTTAAAAGAAATTATAATATCACTTGCTTGAACGGTGAAGGAAAACATCGTGAGGAAACCCGCACGCCTGAGAGTTCTCCATAATGTTCTCAAAGGCGTGTGAAGTCTGCCAATCCGCACATGGCCAGCGTGGTGGACTATGGCCAAACCCTGCTCATATTGAGAGGAGACTCGTGCTCTGTAGTAAGCCGGCAATGGGTTGATCATGATGTTGATGATGATTATATATATATATATATAATGGTAGAATACATATTTAATACTATTACAATTTAAAGGATTATGTAAATGATAAACAAGCTTGGGTATGAAATATTGTTCCAATAAGATAGCTCTTAAATAAATTAAAGTGGCATATGTTAAGAAAACACTTGTTCCAGTACTAATATTTCTATATTCTATTATATCTTTAATATTCAACAAGTCACTTAAAGTACAGCTAATCATTTATGGTATATTCTTAAAAACACCCGGTTTGTAAAATCCACAAGAATTATCTTCCCAAAAAAATTAGTCAGAAATGTGTTGATGGCGTCATTACATTTCCCGCCAAGTGTATTTTCTATTTTTTTTTCATTCAAAAGTTACCAAAATACTCATTGGAATGAAAACGGATGAAAAACGCCAATAGGCAAAGAAATAAAAACTTTTTTAAAATCAATGCTAGAATGAATTAGATTAAATTACCTACACATATATTTATAGCTTTTTTAAATTACAATCAAATATTATTTATATATGGAGATCATGACACATGTAAGATGGCGACCGCAAAAAGAAAATTTACCTTAGTATGTTTGTTGTGGGCTTCTTAGACCAGGGTTTAAGATTTCGAATGTAGTTTTCACGACCAACTCGCACATGTACATTTTTGACGCTTCAAAGTAAAACCATTATTTGAACAAAGATTATGATTGATTATTAGATTGATAAATAGCACATAGCTCGGAGAACCGATGGACGTTGGGGTCCCAAGGTGCTGGAATGGCGACCTCGCACCGGTAAACGTAGCGTTGGTTGACCCCCAACTAGGTAGACAGACGACATCAGACGAGTCGCAGGGAGCCGCTGGAAGCAAGCGGCCCAAGACCGTAAGCATTGGAACTCCCTATAAAAGACCTATGTCCAGCAGTGGACGTCAATCGGTTGCTAATGATGATGATGATGAATAGATTGATTGAACTGTTTAGCCGCAAAATAAACAATGCGACATTTTTCTTATTAGTAGTCGTCAAGTGTTGGTTATTTTTACAAAATGCTTTGTACATTTAGCCCACGAAACATAGCCTTCCGCACTTGGGTAAATAGAATCAGATTGTTTTGTCTCGTTTGTCACAGAATCAACATCGATATTTAATTAGTATTTAGTGAAGCGCCCATTGTTTATTTGTTCGCGGGGAGCGTGTATAACTATCTAGTTTGCGGGATATACGAAATGACTGATGGCTTAAACGTAGTCGCTAACATGACATACGAGTCTAGAGATAATCTCATGCGTTAGTTATAATGACTGCTACCTGTTCGGTGGTTTTATTTTTAAAACAATAAATCGTTAATATGTATTCATACTAGTGACGACCTCCGTGGCGCAGTGCGTGCGGCGCATTATAAATTTGGAGGTCCTGGGTTCGATTCCCGGCTCGAGTCTGATCTGGTGGTAGGCTTCGGCCGCGGTTAGTTTGCACCCTACCGACAGACGTGTCGCCAAGCGGTTTAGCGTTCCGGCACGATGTCGCGTAGAAACCAATTAGGTGCGTGGGTTTACCACACTCCTAACAGGTTAGCCTGCTACCATCCTAAACAGCATCATCACTTACCACAAGGTGAGATTGCCGTCAAGGGCTTGTAGTAAATAAAAAGTCGGTCGAAATGATGATCGGTCAAGTAGTTTTTGCGTGAAAGCGTAACAAACAAACTTACTTAATGTAAGTTTGTTTGTTACGCTAATAAAATAATATTAGTACGATAGTAGCAAATTGTAACACTTGACACGTTTGCTTTAAAATTGACACTATGAGTGACATTCCATAATAAAGCAGTTTAGTTAATACAATTGGACACGTCTGGGCACGTCTGCTCTTGATGGCTGCTAGGGTGAGAGTGGACTAGATAATTGCTGACAGATATGCGTCAAATTGGTTATCAATAGGAATTATCCTTTAGATAGAGGTCTTAACTTGTAGACTAGATGTCCTTTGCAACTATTACTAGATGAGTCAACATGATCTTTGAACTGAGAAGACCACAAATTCGAACGCTGCAAGATGGTCGCCCATGCATATTCAAACTATTTTTTTATTTCTGCGGGGAATTGTCATGGATAAAGCTACACCATGGCGAAGCACAGAAGTTATTGCAGAACCTAAGTGGTAAAAACCCTTCGGTGTTCCTACTCACAACTTTAAGGTGGAGCCTGAGGAGGTGTTTCAACATAACCGTGACTCCAGCGAAGGTCCGCTGCAGCAGATCCACATCCGACAAAACAATAGCACAAACCCACTCATCTAAGTACTGGAAAAACAGCACACGATTCAACTCGAGGAATGTATTGTGAGTGATGAATAACCCCGCTTCCATCGCCCACAAACTCTCTAAAGGCGCAAAGAGCAAGAGAAGTGGAGGAGAAATGCCCGCAGCCGGCCTTCCATCGCCAACGCTGCGAACGCTGACCATCTACACCGGCTTAAAAGTTGCTTTCCAGGACAGGCCACAATCCTCCTTTGGTGACAACTAAAAAGTCACCACCTGATCCATTTTCTGACTTGGGTGAACTTTGCTTAACCATGACGCCTACATACGCTTGTGCCATGATGAACAAAATTTCTCGGTATCACTCTAAAGTTATTATATTTGTTTATATATACAAATATAATAAGATGTTTTTGTGTACTTGTTTACCGGAATATATTAAATCGATAAGCCGTAGATAAACAAAATAATATGAATATACTTAATTAAGCATTCTTTCCTACAATCAGCGAGGTAAATACGTCGCAGGGTAATGATATCTGTGATTCCACAAATCCCCTTAGGATATAACCCTGAGAAAAGGTTAGGTACGCATTTTAAGGTAATATCATTACCTCTCGTTATAGAAATATGAAATTGTTTTATTTTCCTTGTACCTGTCTTTTTTTAGTTCTTTAGCATGAAGCTATAGAATTTAATATTTTTAATTTTTCACTACATGCCTGCACGAATTAAAAGGACGTGTTAGATTAGGCTATTTTATGGTATCGTTGTCGAATGAGTGCGTAAACCATAGACTATAAAGGACCCAATAAAAACATTACTATCGTCTCTATTAGGTACCTGACAGAGGAACTCTTGGACATGCAGGTTTCCCCAAGATTTTATTCCTCCATTCTTTCATAGTTAAAGCGAGCTATATGATTGCTGAAAATGCTTAACACTTAGATTGCTTAGAGGTGTGTGTCAAGGATCCTCAAAAGGGAGGTCTTATCGACTTGGCAATGACCGCTCTTAGCTTATATACTGGTAAGTCCATAGATACATTGGGGCATATGGCGCGACCTCTTTATAACATATTGACCATTCTGTTCTTGGATTGTTGATCAGGAAACATCGCGGCAAGGAAGAGAATTCTAGAAGCCTTCAGAGAAGACTTGGGTCTTTAATAAATCATTTCGATTATTTGTGGAAGCTCCGATGTTAAATAATAGGTCAACATGAAAATATATGTTTCATTAATGAATCGATCCGAGACTGGGGGGTAAGTACGTTATTAATGATTAATGGTAGTTCATAAAAATCATAGCCGTTATAATAAAAAAAGAAATAGAAAAAACACTTTTATTACCAATAAAATATTTTGTGCAATAGTAAACGTAATAATAAAAAAAGTTTCCGAAAGTAAACCCAACTTATATACCAGCGTAATTAAAAATGTAAAATTATATATTAATCGTGTTTTCATTTTCATTTGTGTTTTCATTGATATGCCATCATTCGATCGACCATTGAGACGCAATTGTAAATACAGACTAGGACCCCAAGATTATTCCTAATATATAATTGTTAATAAACACAACACAAGATTTTTTTTAACGTGTTTTTCTATACAGTCATATTATATATTGCTAGGCTCTAACGCTTAACCGATCAAAGGATATGCCGGGCCGCAGAACACTCATAAAATTAATGCGGAGAATTAAACGAAATGCATAATTCTTTGATGGCTCGAAAAAAGGCGGGAGACTTCGTATTTGGCGGGCGCGGTTTTTTCACGCTTTTCTTGAATTAATGTTTGTTGGCTAATTTTGAAAAGGACTGGTGTTGGTTGTGTCGTGGACAGTTTTGGTGTTGTTTGTGTAGTGGCTAATTTTCTGAATGGTTAACAGGTATTGATTTGGGAAAGGTTTGAGGGAGCCGCGTCCGCAGAGAGCGAAGTTTCCCGCCATTTCTCCCTAACTTCTACATTGCTATAAACTTGACATTGGCTAATCTGTGTAAAGCCATAAAACGAAACTGCCATAAAAAGAACCCTAAGCCATAAAAAGAGAGAACTAATAAAATAATAAACTTGACATTGGCTAATCTGTGTAAAGCCATAAAAAGAGAGAGAGAACTTGATGGCTCTGGTATTCTACTATCTATGCTTTTTCTTGCTTATTGTAGTACGAATCTCAGTTGTAGCTAATTAAAACGCTAGCACGGTCAGTGTCCCAATTAACGTGCGGCGTATTTATCAAAGCAATAAATTGGTTGAAAAACAAGTAGGTAGCCAGGATAAACAAATGTTATCTCGTATTTGGAAGGTCGCGGTGTGACCCCAGATATCTCGTCCCTTGCGTGTGTCTAATCGTCCCACCGACATCTTCGACAGCGTGAAATTTATATTAAAAAAAACTAAAACCGACTGCGCCACTGTAATAGTTTATTTTTTCACGCTAGGAAATGCGTTTACGCATCCCCTCCGGAAGTGACACACGCAAAACTGCGCCACTTCTCCTTGATGCTCCTTCGCATCGCCAGGTGGCTGGGTCACGGAAACACCCGCGCACTTTACCGCAACCCAACCGGGGCGTCCGCCGAGGCAGACCCTACACCGGGGGCCTGTGATCGAGGCCCCCTAACTCCGTCCGAAGTGCGCCAGGAACATTGGGCGATCCTCACGACCCGAGGAATAGGCTCGACGGGTGAGGATACCTGTCATTCATCACCCGGAGCTCCTCGTCAGGCTCCTCCTCACCCTACAACGCCGGAAAGGGTGCGCGTCTGCCTCGTACTATAGTGGAATGAATACGCGTAGTCCGAGCTAACGTTAATTTCCAACTGACGTAATTATTCACAATTGCTCTAAGGTTTAGCGTTTATTGTAAGATTACCCACACGATACTACAGCGTACAATGTGCTTTCTCCCCCGACCTAAGCGCTCCTCTCCGAAAGAGGAGACCTAAACATATCCTAACTACTGACAACATACTCGTACCACCTACAACACAATCATACGCTACACACCGTATTCGCCGGCGAAGACGAGGTACCTGCTATCTTACGTCATCCGGACGTGGGCTCCATCCACATCAGAGACGTACGGTTCACTCACCGTCCGAACCCACCGTTATCCCAAACGTCGCCTAAGCCGAGATTCGGCCTCACGTTCCCTTAGTTTCTTCGAGCCCTACAGCTAAAATTTCTTCTGGCAGAGCTTCTTTCCGAAGCTCGCCAAACAGCCCGGTTACGCTGTCGTAACCAATAGGGTTAGCACAGCTAAAAGACACTCCGAAAAAAAAAATGTGCTTTATTTGACCCTACTTCGATTTCAATGTTTACTTTATTAGCATAGTGACTATATTGATTGCTAATTAGATGAGACAACTTCTTACACCGTTTTAAAACGTGATAAATGCCTGATTGGGTATCTTTATTTATTATAACAGTCGGTACAAATAACATCGCGATAAAAAAAATCTTGATTTTTTGTGTTTTTTTTTTTGCAGCAGATATTTTTAGTTAGATTAGAATACATTCGGAACACACGTTTTTCGTTATAACAACTATTGCTACGCTATTATTAATATTTCCTACAATATTCTCACTTAAATCGGCTTCAGCTGAACTATTTTATTATACCAAAATATCTGTTGTATATGAAGCGGTGATAGACTAGTGGTTAGGGTCAGTCTCCTAATCAGAGGTCGGCGGTTCGAATCCGGGCCGCACCTCTAACCTTTCGGAGTTATGTGCGTTTTAGAAAATTAAAATATCACTTGCTTCAACGGTGAAGGAAAACATCGAGAGGAAACCTGCACGCCTGAGAGTTCTCCATAATGTTCTCAAAAGCGTGTGAAGTCTACCAATCCGCACATGGCCAGCGTGGTGGACTATGGCCAAACCCTTCTCATACTGAGAGGAGACCCGTGCTCTGTAGTGTGCCGGTAATGGGTTGATCATGATGATGATGATAGATACACGCACTATAGTAACAAACATCTACCAAATAAAACTTATGTATTTATAATAGTAGCAATAGTAGTGTCACATTATCAAGTTGGAGGTTCTGGGTTCGATTACCGAGTCTGGTCTGGTGATATACTTCGGCCGTGGCTATATATTAACAACCCAACCGCCAAACGATTTAGCGTTACGGCACGATGTCCCGTAGAAACCAATTAGGGGTATGGTTTCACCATAGCAATAACAAGTTAGCCCGCTACCATCTTTGACTGCACATCATCACCAGATGAAGACGTCATCAAGGACTAACTTGTCTAGTTACTCGGGCTGGAACACGGAACTCATCTTTGTCGGCAGAGTGGTAACTAACCGAAGCCTCCCACCAGACTAGACTCGAGCCAGGAATCGTACCCAGAACCTCCAGCTCTATAATGAGACAGTGAACGCGCTGCGCCATGGAGGTCGTCAAAAATTCATTTTATTTATTTGCTTTAATTTCATATCTAACAGACATGACACCCGGTCAGGGCATTGCAAACACTACAATTGTTATACTTTTTTGATGCACATAATATTCCAATATTAAACAACTCAATAAAAAAAAATATAATAATTCAATAAGTCAATGTTATGATAGTAAAAATAAAATTATCAAAAATGATTACAATTATTATAAATCTAATTAAAATTAAAATTATTGTAATTAAGCCTAAGTAATGTAATCAATCAACTTCCAAGAATGTATTCAACTGTAGGAGATCGATCTCCAAAGTGAGTGTATAGGGGCACCCCAGAAGAACTCAAATTAATTTTCGAAGAAACGACTCATTATTTATCATAAATAAACTCATTATTCAGCTACATAATTTGGCGATTTGTTTTTAGAGGAAAAAATAAAATAAAAATGTATGTTTCATTATTAAAACCTACGTAGCTACGTATTAAGAAAATATTTTCGTCTTGTTTCGATGTTACATTTTTACTTGAGTGGTGTAGTTCCGCAGGCTATTTAGATACTGAGCGCTTTCTACCAGTTCTCGTATCATTTCATATTGTATAAATATATTTTCTTTAAACTACCTATACCTTCAGTTTAGTATAAACTACGAGTATGTTATGAAAATATAAAAATTATTGATATGATTTTTATATTTTCATGTATTTATTTAAAAAGCGGTGATAGCCTAGTGGTTAGGGCGTCAGCCTCCTAATCAGAGGTCGGCGGTTCGAGTCCGGGCACGCACCTCTAACTTGTCCGAGTTATGTGCGTTTTTAAACAATTAAAATATCACTTGCTTCAACGGTGAAGGAAAACATCGTGAGGAAACCTGCATGCCTGAGAGTTCTCCATAATGTTCTCAAAGACGTGTGAAATCTGCCAATGCGCACATGCCCAGCGTGGTGGACTATGGCCAAACCCTTCTCATATTGAGAGGAGACCCGTGCTCTGTAGTGAGCCGGTAATGGGTTGATCATGATGTATTATTTTATATTAATATTAAAACACAGTGCAGTTAAAATAAATGGAATAATTGATCATATAAATTAAAAACCACATCACAGCGTTTTCACGAGTGTTAAAAATTGCGTCCAGCTTGTGACCAATCACGAGACTTGCTCAAACGATCGCGTTTTGTGATTGGTTGCATGCAGAACGAAAAATTAAACGCCGCTGTTTAGTCTTAACTATACGGGATAGGTAAGGTTAGAAGGTAATTATTTATCTGCCTTACAATAGTTACCTAAACCAATCTAGTGATTATTGGTTGGCGTTTTGACGATCATGGCGTAGTTACCACCCAAGTGGGCAAATACATACCGCCAAGATTCAGCGTTCTTTTATGACGCCAAGTAATAAACGACTTAATTGATTCAGGCAGCAGCGCGTTGGTAGCTCCTCTATTCATGGGCAACTGTAATCACTTAGCATGAGGTGAACCGTCTGCTCGTTTGCCAGCGGTGTAATATATGTAAAAAAAAATACACTAAGAAATTTTCAGTGTAAGCTCAGAGTTTTTTTTGTTTATGAAATTAATTTATTTACTCTGTAATTCACATAAATGATTAAGAAACAACATGGAACACTTACCACATAAAAAAATAGGCAAATGCGGCCTTATTACTTTAGCAATCTCTTCGAGACAACCCTTGGGGAATGAAAGAAGATTATCAAGTTCAACTCTTTATCTAGCATAAAAATGTTTAAAAGTTTATTACCCTAAAATCTTACTAAAAGCCATATCACAATTTACTTATATCGCTTGTTTAATTAGTGTATTTTGTCTGTGCTCGGGTTTCGAACTCTTCTATATACTTAATTACTTATCGGGTAATTTGAAACTTATTCAACATGGTGGATATTCAAATGGTTTTTTTTATGTTTATACGCATATAGGGTTCTTTACTATGGGGATTAAGCATTGATCGAAGCGCGAGGAAATAAAAAGTATATATATGTAGTACCATGTAGTTATTAGTGTGTGTGTATATATATATATATATATATATATATATATATAAATACTTTTTCTTCTTTTTTTTTTTTGCAACTTCCGTGTAATTTTTAATTCATCGGCTTCAACGAAATGGTTACCTGGAAGAGATCACTATTAGTGATAAGGTCGCCAGTTGCTAATTGTTTTTGTCTTTTTCATGTATGCTATGTCCTATAGATTGCAATAAAGTTATATAAATAAAAAGTTTACATATTTTACAGTATTATTTGGTTTTTATGAAATTACACGTATTTTGGGCAGCTTGTCTTTTTTAAAACGGATATAATCATAATACAGTGGCTACTTCTATAAGTTTAGTTATATACTTCATTACTAGATACATTTGTAAGACTCGAAGCTTGAGGTTAAGTTGTTTTAATTCGATTTAATAAGTCGTGTAGAAACCGATAAGGAGAAAGGTTTTACCATACCCCCGATAGGTTAGCCTGCTACATTCTAGAATGCATCATAACTTACCACCACCTGAGATTCATAGTGAAAAAAAGGTTTGATAAACAGCCATCAGACTGACAGACGAAAGGACCTCTGAGTTACAATTATAGAGCTCGGTTTCCAACCACGAATCTTAACAATATATATATAGATAATAAATCTATATATATAAAAGCGAAAGGTCACTTCCATACTTACATACTGACTTACTGACGTACTGATTAAACACGAGATCTCAAAAACTATTGTACGTATTAAGCTATAATTTAGCAAGTAGGTAGTTGATAGTTAAGAGATGTCAGCTAAGAAAAGATATTTGGAAATTCCACCCCAAAGAGGGTAAAATAGGGCTTGGAAGTTTGTATGAAATTTCTTTGTTTTTAGAGTTAGAGACACAAAAATTTGTATAAAGATTAATAATAATAAATAAAAAATATGTACATCAATATTTTTTAAATATTACCTGTTAAGGGTGGTAAAAAAGGGGATGATAGTTATTGCTTATTTTTTTTATTATGAAGTCTACAAGCTTGGAATTTTGAAAATAGGTTTCTTTTAGGGCGTAGGTATAAGGTTAGATTCTTTTTCACCTAAATTAACCCCGAAGGGGGTAAAATAGGGGTTTGAAGTTTGTATGAAAGCTGTTGCCCGCGACTTCGTCTGCGTAGAATTGTTGATTTCCCGTGAGATTGAGGTTTCCCGTGCGGCCAATGCTTCAGAAAGTAAGCTTCAGGCAAATGTCAAATTGTCGATTTTCGTGTCTTTAAATTAAAAAACATAGGACTTTCATGCAAACTTTAAACTCCTATTTTACCCCCTTCGGGGTAGATTTGGATGAAAAAAAATTCTGGCCTTATACTTACGCCCTAAAAGAAACCTATTTTCAACATTTCAAGCTTGTAGACTTCATAATAAAAAATAAGCAAAAACTATCATCCCCTATTTCACCACCCTTAACAAATAACATTTAAAAAAAATTTGATGTACATGTTTTTTATTTATTATTATTAATCTTAATGCAAATTTTTGTGTCTCTATATCTAAAAACAAAGAAAATTCATACAAACTTCCAACCCTTTTACCCTCTTAGGGGTGGAATTTCCAAATATTCTTTCAACTACCTACTTGCTAAATTATAGCTTTATACGTTCAATAGTTTTTGAGATCATGTGTTTAATCAGTATGTAAGTATGTAAGTGACCTTTCGCTTTTATATAATATATAGATAGCTATATAGATACATAGGCATAGACGAATAAAATATTTTTGCTTCGAATTGAGCTTCTTAAGCTAGGTTCGCTTTTGGTGTCCTCATTCCCAATTAGATCATCCAGAGAAACCAACTCTGAAGTCTGTGTATCAGGAAAAAAAGATTATGATAAACTTCTCAATCCATTCAACAAGTACTTAGTTCGATCAATCATATTTTTGTTTGGTTTGTGTAGTTAAGTAAGTTAAACTTAAAACCAATATTGGTGAGGATTATAACTTGGTTTACTTTAGCCGACAGCAACCTTCGCCTCGGCCTGAAGCGAGAGTTCCGCAACTCTTGAAAAGAAGTAACTGAAATAAATTGATTTGTTTGTGTGTTTTTTTTGTTATTATTATTATATACATTTGTATGGATCACAATGTTGGGCGGCAAAAAGAACGGATGAAAGAAGAGTTCATGCGTCAGAAATGCGAATGTTGAGATGGATGTGTGGTGTGACAAGAATGGATAAGATAGGAAATGAATATATATTAGGGGAAGTCTAAAAGTAGCGCCAGTGACAGGAAGACCAAAGAAGAGATGGATGGATTGTGTAAAAGAGGATATGCGGGTAAAAGGTGTGGGTAGTGAGGTGACGGCTGATAGAAGTGAGTGGAAGAAGAAGACGTGTTGTGCCGACTCCACATAATGTGGGATAAGGGCAAAAAGAAGAAGATTACATTTACCCGTTTGCTCATTTGTCACCTGATATTAAATGGTAACCTTCACCCATTAACATCAGCAGTACCAAAAGAGGTGCCGACGCGTTGCCGAAGCCAGGCCGAACCCAGCCTCGTTTCCTACTTGCCTAGTACTTCCTTCGTATCGGAACGCTAAATCGCTTGGCGGTATTCTTTGCAAGTGTGGTAACTAACCACGCCAAAAGCCTTCCACCAGACCAAACTACGATCATTCGACGACCTCTGTGGCGCAGCACGCGCGCTCTGTCGCATTATAAAGTTGGAGGTCCTGGGTTCGATTCCCGGCTCGAGTCTGCGATGTGGATGTCATGCGACAGCGCGCACACTGCGCCACAGAGGTCGTCAAACTAACAAAATTAAGTTGGCAGCAATAATTCTTTGTCCGTACGTCTTATGCAGAATGTTTACATTTCTCTCCACCAATTACTGCAAATGCCACGCGAGACGCAAAACCCTGTTATCGTTGCAAAAAAAATACAAGACAAATAACACTCATTAGTTGAAGAAAAAACAACAACAAAACGTTTGTGACGCTGTGTAGGTAAGACAGTTGTTTTGACAGTGCCGTTATCAGATAACGTTTAACGCTAACGACGTCGGCTAGTACCCAGAAAGCCTACGTACCTATAGTCCTTATAAGACTACGCTGTGTGTCCGTCTTTCCATCTATCAGTCTGTCAGAAGATTACATAAATTCTGGTGCTTTCTCTCTTAATATCTTAATAATGTCAATAGTAGTGATTCATATTACAAATTGGTATGGTTTTAGTCTAAAGTGTGTTTTAACTGCCTCGTTGGTCTCCTTTAGAAATTACAGGTTATTTCGTCAGCTTCATTATTTTTAAACGCATCCAGGTGAGATAAAGACATCTAAGAAAAAGCCCACACAAACTTAGCCGGGTTTTTGGTTATCACCATCTCACATAGTCGATAATAAATTATAATTTATATATGTTAGAGCAATTCACAACCAAACTTTTTTATCGTTCATATGATCCTTTATATCGTAATAGGATTTTTCTATAAGCTTACGTTTTATAAAAACTTTGATCTTATTGAAACATATCTCCAAGATTTCAATAGGTAATCTGTTATAAAATACGAGTACAATACAATTTCCTTTGAATAAGTTACCTATTTTGTGCAGCCTAGTAACGGCAGTACAAGTTTTCTTTTATTTATGTCAGGTGAAGAAATCAATAGAAGTAATTAATGTTACATATTTTTTGAATAAAGCTATCTTTCGCAGTTTCCGTTTTTAGGAACTTTCGGATCCCGTTCCCAAAGGAATACAAGGATAAAATGAAGCCTGCTAATTATGCCACGATATACTCTTATAATTTAGCTTTCCATTGGTGAAAGAAGTTTTAAATCGATGTAATTATTTAGGCAATAAACACAAACAAACAAACTAAAAAAATAACCAACTAACTCAGATTCACATCCATAATACATACTAGGAAGGGTAATTTTGGGTTAATAAGGTTCACAGTGATATTTAATTTTACGTTAAACATACACATAGATGTACCAACATGTATGTAATTCATTATTCAGGAAAGATTTAATAAAAACATTCCAGATTCATTCCTTCATAAATACGTTTGCGAATATTTTTGTTATAAAAATAACAACCATTGCTTTAGTGATTAAGATTTTTGGCTACAGATCTTGTAAAAGAATAATTCATATATTTTATGAAGCACAGATGAGTTATGTATTAAACTTATTTTGCTATTATCTGTAATAACGGCACTGTACAAAATCTGTGGTGTTTATATTTTTTTTTTTGGTCGAAAGGCGGGAGATTTCGTATATGGCGGGCGCGGTTTTTTCACGCTTTACTGAATTAATGTTTGTTGGCTAATTTTGAAAAGGACTGGTGTTGGTTTTGTCGTGGACATTAGAGTTTTGGTGTAGTGGCTAGTTTTTTGAATGGTTAACATGAATTAATTTGGGAAAGGTTTGAGGGGGCCGCGTCCGCTTAGTCTGAAGTTTCCCGCCATTTTTTCAATTCTCCACTTAAACTTGACATTGGCTAATCTGTATAAAGCCATAAAAAGAGAAGAAAAAAAAACTTTTTTTTTTACAAATCTAAATTCTAACTCTAACGCATCCTGTTATTCTAAATCAAACATTACAAAATGTTCTTGAATATTTGCTAAACTTTTCAATCCCAAATAAACCATGAATAACTTAAGGTCCCCAGGAGATATTCGCAAAAGGTTAAATGGCCCTTTGATGTGAAAACCTTTCATTGGGGTATTCAAAATGTTGAGAAAGGTATTCGATGCCGTTCGGAAATAAGCTCGGATATCGGTTTAGCGATTGTCTAAGAAAATCGTCTCCTTTTGATGGCTAAACTCTCTAATCGACATAACGATCGAAATTGAGCTTTACGATGTTTAACATAAAGCAAACTTTTGAATATTTTTGTGACAGTAGTATAAAGACGAGTGTTCAACGAGTGTACCACATGGCCAATACTTCAAGTAACATTTTATGGAACAGAATATAAAGCTCACATTTCAATATTTTGCTTTAATTTCAGATGGTGTCTAGATCACATGATGGCCATAAAAACATGGGTTCATCATCATCATCATCATGAACAACCCATTACCAGCTCACTACAGAGCACGGGTCTCCTCTCAATGTGAGATGGGTTTGGCTATAGTCCACCACGCTGGCCATGAGCGGATTGGCAGACTTCACACGCCTTTGAGAACATTATGGAGAACTCTCAGGCGTGCAGGTATCCTTACGATGTTTTTCTTCACCGTTGAAGCAAGTGACATTTTAATTTTTTTTAAAACGCACATTACTATGGAAAGTTAGAGGGCGTGTCCGGATTCGAACCGCCGACATCTGATTACGAGGCTGAAGCCCTAACCACTAGGCTATCACCGCTTCAACATAACATGGGTTAATATAACATTTTTTGTTTTAATGCTCCACAAAGGTTTGCATTTTTTGGATATTGCTAAGTTTTTTCGAAAGATTGAAACATCATTTTGAAATTTTGTTAAATGTTTTATTGTGCTCGTTTCGTTTGCCGTTGTTTTACAACTTCTCGTTTTCAAGTATTTTGAGTGCACGTTTGTGTCTACGCGTTTTTTTAAAGCCGGTTGCAAGATATTTTATGTATTCCTAACATTTTATGTATTCCTAGTACATTAAATGTTATCTATTTAGCTATATCTGACTACTGTATGTTTGTCTTGCAGCAGACTTTGTTACGGGAATCGTAGAAACTAGTAAGTTGAATTTTTCCAGTGAGCGTCTTAGTGGTAAATGATACATCGCTTTTTGAAATCAATACTGTATTACATCTAAAAGATTACGTTCCAAAAAATATGATACATAAAGCCGTAAATATAATCTTTACCATATTTCTTGAAGATCACGTAAACAATTTCCTATAGAATTGCAAATGCTTGCCAATTCATACGCATCAAAAAACATCGAGACCTTTTCCTTTCGTAACACTTTTGTGCAGATATAAGAGGTTTTTTATCACACATTGTCGATTTTTTTTATACTCATGACGTTATTCCGCCCCCTGAGGGAGCTCTGAGGGAGCTTTTCGGATCTAAATGTTTTATGATAAACATCTTGGCAGCTTTTTGTTTGAAAACATCTAAGATTATCATATATGAATACATTTCACTACTTACTAGCTATTGCTTGCGACTTCTACATGTTTACGGTAACAAGTTTTAGGATAAAAAAGTCTATGGAGCAAGTTACCTCCATACAAAATTTCGCTAAAGTGTAACAGTTCATAGTACCATATGTAATTTTTTACCCTGGTAACTTTAGGCGATAAATAGTTTACTTTGTCCATCTTCATGATATTTACTATATATATATATATATATTAACTTAGCAGTTTGCAGATTGGTGCAGTAGTTAAGTCAATCATCTTTAACAAACAAACAGACAACAAACGACACTTTCATATTTATAATATTAGTACATACTTTTCTGTTTTATTTCTTCAGAATGTGCCTTTTGATTTATCAATAAAGCTTATTATATTATTATTATTAAGTATTATGAAATCATCACTTTTATGTTTTCAGGATTTATAATTTACTTATTATTTCTTATTATAATATGAAATTTATCTGTAAGAAAATTTATTGATTTATAACAACTGATACTTAAAATAAACCTCAGATTAAACCTAAAACTAAAAATCTTATAAAACATAATATAGAGAAACTATATAAACATAATATAAGAGAAGTCCTTTTAGGCAAGGTTGCGTAGACACTGGCAGCCCTTTGAAAAACAAGACTAATTCGTATTAACATGAAATAAAATTCATACGAGATATTTTTTCTGTTTTCCAATGTACATCAAAATTATGTAAGCGATCTCTCTTTTCTATTCTGGATTTATTAACAACTTGATAAACTTAAGCGTAATAGAATATAGCTATCCATATTTACCTACCGCCTTTAACTACTTACGCAAATATGGTCGCCATTCAAAAACGGCGGCGTGCCCAAAATAACACGGCGTAGAGGGTCTACGATCCTAAACACTATCCACATAATGATTAAAAGGTCTGCATCCAGCGGTGGGAGATTGATAGGTGAAGGATGATAATGAATTATAAACCATTTATCTTCCAAATTCAAAAATGTCTTTCGGCGTTCAGCTGAGTTTTCTCAAAGATATTAGTACGACATCATCATGATCAACCCATTGCCGGCTCAATACAGAGTACGGTTCTCCTCTCAATATGAGAAGGATTTTGTTATTAAATTGTAATACCCTAGTGGTAAGGACGTCTGCCTACTAATCAGGGGTCGGGGTTCGACTCCAGATGCATATGTGCGTTTTTAAGCAATTAAAATATCACTTGCTTCATTGGTGAAGGAAAACATCGTGAGAAAACCAGCACACCTGAGAATTACCCATAATGTTCTCAAAGACGTGCCAAGTCTGCCAAACCGCACAGGGCCAGCGTGGTGGACTATGGCCGAACTCTTCTCATACTGAGAGGAAACCCGTGCTCTGTAGTAAGTCGGCAATGGGTTGATCATGATGAATCACTACAATTAATACAACTCAAAAATGTAACTAACTCGTAAATCCTAAGCGAGCATTAGGCAACACATTAAAGTTAATGGAATCAGAAAGTTTTTTACCCACGAAAATATTATCCCACGTCAATCAACAGTTATCTCGACTATTGTTTTTCCAAGCCGTAAATGCGTCTGTAACATCAAAGTGCGACCCACGTTAGGTTCAGACAAGATTTCTGGAGCAGTGTTGTACATTTTGGTCTTGTTAATTGGGAGGACACGAGTTTTATTTCTGTTGGGGTCAGTTTGTATAATTGCCAGGTCAAGGGCTCCATTTCCGGCGGGGTCAGATCAAAATTGTCAAATTTCTATTACCTATGACCTTGGTAAGATCCTACTCGTATATTGTATAAGGGGATAATATACATATATCGCAATATGCTGTACAGATGACCCTGGTCTAATAGATAATGCCACTTAGCTCAGTTCAGCTTTTGTATAATGTACTAGATATGCAGTCCCATAAAAAACCAAGCAGAAAAGTGCCAACATTTAACAATAATTGTAATTCCTTAAATGTTCAAAAATATTTAATATAAATTATACTATTTGCATACTAAATTTAATATGACGATCCACCCCTTTCTTGCTCTTTTGGTCGTCAATCACGAACTCTAGAATAAAGAAGAATATTAATAGGTTACCTATTCATGATTGATTTTTTATTTTTCACGGGCTCTATAAATTGCATATCGAGTTTATTATTAATCAAAGTTTTTTTCATACGTAATTGATGTTTTCTATGGAGGGACATAAGAGTAAATAGAACAATAAGGACGATCTGCGCACACAAACTGTTATTACTTCATGATTAAACACCTAAATTAGTTAATCTTAATATTGAATTAATAAATATTCAAACAAAACATTTAACCATATAAAAAACATCTATCGGATTTATATGTACAGAAACGTTCTTTACTTTTGTTACGTACGCCTAATTATACTCGTACGTAACAAAAGTAAAGAACGTTTCCGTACATATGAATATAAAACAACATATTATATGACGTAGGCGTATGAAGTCGTGGACACCTGCTGGAATTATATAATTATATTAGAGACAATAATCACCGTAGCAACGTGCTCTGCGAGGCACGAGGCTAGAAAACGCAAACGGGCTGGTGCAGTCAAAATCCTACTAGCGTAGATAGGTATAGGATAGGATACCGCATGACTGCCTGTAACGTCGTGCTGAAATGCCAATGACCCGCCGCCAATTTGGTTCTGCAAGATCGAGTCCGATAAGTTTTGATAGATAAGACATCGATAAATAATGACAGTAGAGTGGAAAACGTCGATACCGTCGACCTGGATGAAGGTTTTTTTTTCTTTTTTGGCTTCACACAGATTAATTAGTCAATGTCATGTTTAAAGCAAGAATTGAAGTTAGGGAAAAAGGACGGGAAACTTGGCACCGCGCGGACGAGGCTCCCTCAAACCCCTCTCAAATTAATACCTGTTAACCATTCATAAAACTAGCCACTACACAAACGACACCAAAACTACAATGTCCACAACACAACCATCACCAATCCTTTTCATAACCAGCCAACAAACACTAATTCAAGAAAAGTGTGAAAAAACGCGCCCGCCGAATACGAAGTCTCCCGCCTTTCTCCTGTATGAAGGTTGTTAAGTAATGGTCATGGGAAATTTTCTATCTGTCGACATTGAATAAGTCTTTGGCGATACAAATACAAACGCTATGTCAGACTGTGTAAGACGGAGTTTTGTCATAATTTGAATTTACTGCCAC
The DNA here is from genome assembly GCA_928268935.1 of Lasiommata megera. NCBI lineage: Eukaryota > Metazoa > Arthropoda > Insecta > Lepidoptera > Nymphalidae > Lasiommata > Lasiommata megera. Next base: position 12,252,596 of record OV743326.1, read on the forward strand.
TACATCACTTATACGCGTATATATTTTTGATTTCCATTTCAAAGGATAATTGTATTATAAACTTATGCATTTTTCCAACTGTTTGAATCCAAAGTAAAACACCATTTCACTCCGGCAAATAAAGTTGTAGTGGCAAATTTAAAATTTGTTTAGTTAAGTTACAAAGAGTCATATGTCATTGTTGAAGTAACAGCCTCCCTTAATTTAACTTCAATATTACGTATATACGTATATATAACAAGCGGTGATAGCCCAGTGGTTAGGGCGTCAGCCTTCTAATCAGAGGTCGGCGGTTCGAATCCGGGCACGCACCTCTAACTTTTCAGTTATGTGCGTTTTTTAAAAACAATTAAAATATCACTTGATTTAACGGTGAAAACCTGCACGCCTGAGAGTTCTCCATAATGGCGTGTGAAGTCTGCCAATACGCACATGGCCAGCGTGGTGGACTATGGCCAAACCCTTCTCATATTGAGAGGAGACCCATGCTTTGTAGTGAGCCGGTAATGGATTGATCATGATGATAACGTATATACAACATTCTTATACGATATATTAATAATTCGATTAATTAAAAGAAATATCACTAATCAGCCAAGGAAATCGAAATTAAAAAAATCCCCCGACATTTAAATTATGTGGGTAGTTAAACAATGAAACCAGCAAACTTAAATAACAGTCGCTACCCATTGTTGAATCTCTTTCTCAGTAACCACAAATAAGATACTTTTCTCTCAAAAAAAATATTTAAAGTGCTTAGCTTTAATCTTTTTAGCAGATAAGTTCGAGTTAAAGATTCTTATCCTCAATAATTTCTCTCTAAAATCGAACAGCTACTACGGTTTCTTCCAAGAAATATTGGAAGTAACATTTTTGAACAACAAATATTAATCCGCGTATTTATATTGTTACCTAGTTACTACTATTGCCAAGATTATTAAGCCACGTGCATGGAAAATACTGATACAACTAAAAAGTTACTCATTACTGTTTTTGTTTTTTATAGGGCAAATATCGAAATTATTTTATTTTACCCCACGCTATGGTGAGGTTAGCACATGTCTTCGTCTTTCACTCTATCAGCCGTCACTTCACTATAACCACTTTTTACACGCATATCCTTTTTTACTATACATATTCTTTGTCTTCCTCTACTCCATTCCTTTTTTATTAAACAATCTTTAGCTAACATATCTTCACTTCGCATTACATGACCAATACTACACTTCAGTTCTCACTAGGCGGGCAGAAGCTTTAAAAGACTATTTATTTAAATATCTATATTGCTTCTAAAGAACAATTATTAACAGTCACAATAAAAAATTACAAAATAATAAATACGTAAAAAAGCAATTTTTTCATTGCGAAAGGAGCTAATCAAATATATATAAGGCGGAAATGGCAATAATAATACACTATAGACTAACTTATACATTATATAAAATAGGTATTTATTTGTACATAAATCATTGTGCATTGTCTCATACTTAACGCGAAATTACCACTTTCACGAGTGTTAATTACCCAGGGTTCGTATAAGTTTGTTTGTAAGTTTATTGTATCATAACTTCTTGATTCCTGAACGGATTTCAATGTTTTGGGTATCGTTTGAATCCCAAATGAATTTGGATATGGTTTTTTAAGTAACATATTGAATTGCAGTGTTTATAGTGTTCTATCGGATTTTATTACGTAGGTTATTCAAAATTTTGAAACAGTAACATATATAATTCTAAAAATGATTTTAATACAAATTGTACGTATAAAATACCACAGCATAAAAGCTTTTAGAATACAGTTTTTTTAAACTACGTCAGTAAAAGTACATACCCAGTATTTCGTAAGTACCTATCATCATACTGAGAATAAAAATGTTCCATTGTCTACTCTCTTGTTAAAAATAGAAAATGCCACCATAGACCACGTTGCTCTAATACAGATATTCTTAATTTAGTGGAATAATTGACAACATTGCGTTTTTTTTTAAATCTTTTTATGGCTTTACACAGATGCCAATGTCAAGTTTATATAAATGTAGAATTAAAGTTAGGGAAAAATGGCGGGACACTTCGTACTTAGCGGACGCGGCTCCCTCAAACCTTTCCCAAATTAATACATGTTAACCATTCAAAAAGCTAGCCACTACACAAACGACACCAAAACTAAAATTTCCACTACACAACCAACACCAGTCCTTTTCAAAATTAGCCAACAAACATTAATTCAAGAAAGTGTGAAAAAACCGAGCCCGCCATATACGAAGTCTCCCGACGTTCTACCCAACATTAAGTTATGATGTATGAACAGCATCATCAATCTATTATCTACAATTTAATAAACACGTTCCTTCGAGGTGTCACTTTGAAACTAACGTGACAGCGTCTTGTCGACTTGTAACACGCGTTAGTACCGATTATTCCACGTTGTACCCACGTCTGTATATCGCGTGGCAGTACACGTGTCGAACTAGATTCCGACTTACAAGTGGTGTTACGAAATTCATTTTTTCATTGAGTAAGAAGCTGTGATAGCCTAGTGGTTAGTACGTCCACCTCTTAACCATAGGTCGGGGGTACGAAACCTGGCACGCATCTCTAACTTTTCAGAGTTATGTGCGTTTTTAAGCAATTCAAATATCATTTGCTTCAACTCAATTTCAAACATATTAATATCAGATTTACCCAATTACTGTAACAATAATTATTAATTAACCATTTTAAAAGATGCGAAGCCATAAATGAGTCTTCGTAATTTAATAAAACTGACGAATTCATAAAAGACCTTTTTCCAGTCTCGTCACTAATTAAAGGTGCGAATGTGCGTTAATTTCTAAGAGTGTTTTAAAAAATCTCTATCTCACCTTCGATCTACACCCACCAGGGGGTATCAAGAGGTGAAGGTAGTGTGGTTGGCGTCCCCAACTTGCTTCTTTGACACTGTCCGTCTAGGTCGCCGGCCGGAGTCGAAGGACGCGATGCTAGAAGAAGCGGGAAACTCCATAACTAAGAGATTTAGATGGCTAGATAACTTAGGCTTAGGTCTATAAAGCATGCTAACCTCAGTATTAAAAACGGTGACAAACACTTACTATGATTGAGCAAGGGAAAGTAAGCTATGTACATCTTCGGCTAGAATATTTAGGCTGAAATCTATAAAGCATGCTAAGTCATAATGAGACAATGGTGTGTCCCACTTAAAACTGTCTCTGTTAACACTAACTGTAATTGAGCAAGGCAAAGTAAACTATGTAGTCTAGATGTATTTTGGCCCATACATAACTTAGAATGGGTACTTTTACACCGGAGAACAACAGGGGTTTAAAAACAATCTTTGTTTTCTTAGCGCAGTTTTTATTAACAGCTCACTTATACATATAGATAGCTTGCATCAAATTTCAAATTCAAATTCAAATTCAAAATAATCTTTATTCAAATAGTCCTTAAAAAGGCACTTTTGACGCGTCAATAGTTTACACAGTAGTTATTTCATGGTGATAACTATATTCGTAAACTTAAAACTAAAGCTATGAGGGTTCCAAACGCGCCCCGGTCTAAGAAGAAGCCCACAACAAACTTAGCCGGGGTTAACATCCTGAACATAGGATGTTTTTTAAAAATAAAAATGTGGTAACAGCTGTTTTATATGACTAACTGACAGACGTCTAGAACACATTTTCCTATTCTAGTGTAGTCTACTTGTCAATTGTTTGTACCTCTGTATTATGAACTTGTAACTTAAAGCCATGAAATGAGGAGATCCGTAGAAGAACCAGAGTTACCGACATAGCTCAGCGAATTGCGAAGTTGAAGTGGCAATGGGCGGGGCACATAGCTCGGAGAACCGATGGACGTTGGGGTCCCAAGGTGCTGGAATGGCGACCCCGCACCGGTAAACGTAGCGTTGGTGGACTCCCAACAAGGTGGACAGACGACATCAAACGAGTCGCAGGGAGCCGCTGGATACAAGCGGCCCAAGACCGTGGCCATTGGAACTCCCTACAAAAGACCTATGTCCAGCAGTGGACGTCTATCGGTTGAAGTGATGATGATGATGATGACCTTAAAGCCATGTAGAGATTGTCTAAACTGAAATGACGCGCCCCACTACTTAATTAGTGTATTTAAATGTGTGAGTGCAAATAAAACAACAACACTTCATCTGTGTGGGAGCGTCGATTTATCAGTAAACTACGATCTCTGAGTGCACAAGACGGTTGACTAGTTGGGTAATAAATCCGATAACGCTCGCTCTATTGAGCAACGCCGTCCCATTGTATGAAACAATACGTCCTCTCCTCTCGCGCGTTTAATATTAACTAAACTAGTTGGACAACAAATCCGAGAATAACGTTTCTTAGCAAGTATAGTTCACAAAAAAAAAATACTTGAAAAATAATTTATTTATGTATTTTTATGTAACACTTTAATAGGTTACATGGTAATTAAAGTGTTACATAAAAATACATAAATAAAGCTGAATACATTTATTAGATCTATGAATTAATTTTTCTAAACCATCGTAAAAATATTTTTTATCTTTTGCCTCAAAATGAGCCATTAATGAATGACGCAATAAGGCTGAAACTCAATTTATATACCAATGGGTAATAGTCTCTAATTAGTATGACACTAAGCGAGCGCACCTATCCCCAGTCCATCCCCTCCATTCCACGAACTTTTGGACCTCCCTGCGTAATTGTTATGTTATATATGACTTTTAGTATAGGTATAATAAAATATTAATTTTTAAATCGGTTAAGTAAAAATATTATCTTTATAAACTATGTTCTAAAAAGCATTACTATTCACTCATCTCAGCCAAATCGTTTTCGTCTGAATCAGAGTCATTAACATTAATAATAAATTCTTTATCCATATCAAAGTATTTTAAATATTGTTTTTCTGTGTCTTCGACATGCCGACATGTGTTCGCCCACATTGTACGGTCAATCATTTCGAGTCGTTCATTTATCAGTGCCATAATGGATGTTAAATTTTGTGCAATGTTTTTGCTAGCCACGTAGTTTTTTAATATTCCCCATATTTTTTCAATGGGATTGAGTTCCGGGTGGTAAGGGGGTAATCGTAGAATTTCAAATCCTTTTGATTGAATCAGTTCATCGATAGCAAATCTTTTAAATCTGTCTTTGTTTTTTAAAATTAAATCGTACAACTCTATTTTTTTCATCGTTTCGTCAAAAGGTATATTTTTTTCAGCAAGCCATGTTTGCATGTCATTTTTGTTTCCGTTTGAGTTAGGAGCTTTTTCTATTAAAGCATTGTGGTAAGAAGCGTTATCCACAACGATGACAGAGTTTTCTGGGAGGTTCGGTAGCAATTGTGTGCTAAGCCACTTTTTATAATTATTTAAATTCATGTTATCGTGATAATCTCCCGTTGTTGAGTTTGCTTTATACACTAAGCTAGCATTTGGAATAAACCCTTCAGACCCACCAGCGTGAACAATAATGACCCGCATACCTTTAGATATTTTTTTTTGCACTTGTGATACTTCTTTTGCTAGTTTCCAGCACTTGTTTTGAATATGTGTCGTGTGAACGTAACTTTCATCAGTAAAAACGATATATCGGCCCTCATCACGGTATTTTTTTAATCGTCTCAAATACTGGAACCGCAGCATTTGTATATCGTGCTTTTCGACTAGAGCTTTACGGTTATCATCTATTTTTGACCACTCGTAGCCAGATTCTTTTAAAATAGTGCGCAGAGTTTCTATACAGCCAGTAAAACCAATTCTGTCCACCAATACCTGTTTGAGCTTTCTTAGTGTTGGTACTTCATTGAATTCTGTATGGAATGAAGCTATCGTTCTTCGAAGCACACCCATATCAAAATCTTCCAGCCTGGACTTGGGACGCGCTCTTTTTGGTTTTGAGGGAGATTTAAAAAAATTCTGCGTTACATCGCCTGACGTACTAGCTTGATTTTCTTCTTTTAAAATTCGCGTAATCGTGGATTCACTAACACCGACAGCTCGGGCAGTTCGCCACCTAGCATCACTTAGTTTTTCGACTCCATTTTCTGCTTCATATTTCATTCGGTGGTATACTTTGGCAATAATTTCTTTTCCCTGGCTACGAAGATGTTTTTTTGTTGACATGCTGACGGTACTTTTGCGATCGAATGATGCGTGCTCCTACGTTGAAACCTAACCGACAACTGAGCGACCAATTATAATACCATGTTTATATGTATTGCGTTCATATTTGAGTTGGGCTTGTGTGAGTAAATGCAGAGGTGGGGCGCGTCATTTCGGCTTAGACGAACTCTACGATGATATGATCTTTACAAAGAAATGAAGTTTTGATAACTTTCTGTTTTCTGGTTAATGGAAATAAACGATTGATTGTTATGAATCATTGCTTTATAAATTGCACTTTTATTTCCACAAATCTTTTATGTCTGTAGATCTTTTGAGTTTCCCTAATTTTACCAAAATTTAGTGGACTCACTAATGAGATGGCCGAGCAATTTGTGTATAAAACGCTTTTATCTAACTCAGCGATTCCCTCTGTGAATTTGCGTTTGCCTCTTCAAATTTCCTACCTCTGCAAAAGGAAATGTTCAATCAAGAGTTAAGGATTATATTTTACGCTAGACTATACTGAAACCAAGTCGAAGTTGGACGGAATGATTGATATTTTATTTTTAGTCTCTCAAACAATATCTCAAATAGGTATTTTGATCAATAATAGGTATGAAATGGTAACAAACATCAAAAAGTGTCTGTGAAATTTTTATTCACAAGTTTTAGGGTGCCCATTTCCGTTAGTTCCCTAGATTTCGCTGTTTGTGTTAAAACACAGCTGAGACAGCAAGAGTGTTCAGAAGCAAAACAAATTGAATTAACTAATATGTTAATTTTATACTCAAATTACTAAGTAAAAAGAGTCGTCACATAGTGATAACAGAGCTTTTGACGACTATCGTATCGCAGCGCATGCGCTGTTGTTATAAAACGGATCTGGGTTCGATTCCCGGCTCGTCTGGTCTGATGGGGGGCCTCGGTCGTAGCTAGTTACCATCTTACCGACAGTGATGTGTCAACAAGCGATTTAGCGTTCCAGCACGATATCACGTAGAAACCAATTAGGAGAGATAAGCCCGCTACCTTCTTAGACTGCATCATCACTTACCATCAGGTGAGATTGCCGTCAAGGGCTAACTTGTGGTATATAACAAAGAAGTATACTACTAGGCGGTACATTTTGTATTTCATTTTCAGTCGCTCTATGCGATACAAGGTTATGCAACGCCGTTATCGTTCATATTTCATATCTCGTCCCGTGACTTTTAAATCGTGTGTGGATAAAGTTTATATTATATTACCTATATAATATAAACTTATAATATGATATAGGAAATATAAACATACCTTAACATATATGATATAGGTAATAAAAACATACCTTTTTATATTACCTATATCATAGTATTCCTATCAACAGTAATAGTAATTCTTACCAAAAACATTCCAGAATTCTAGCTTCAACGGTATGCTTGAAAAAAATACAGAATCCACCAGCACTTATTAACTCGGCACTCCATAACATCAATAACTCAAACTGATAGGTTAAGTGGATATAATTTTACGCTGCAGTACTGTTTCGATAATAAATCAAACTAGTTACTAGATACAAGTATCTGTAAACATACATACAAATATTAATCATCTCATTGAGATTAAACGAGCTTCGTTAAACGATCGTCTTTCATTTCGATTTTTTGATTTTATTTCATCTCCATAGATAATTATTATCATAACTTCAAATTATAATGAGTAGTCGTAGTAGTTAATAGTAGTTTAGTTCACTAGTAATTTAGTAAGTTACTAAATTACTAGCGAACTAAACTACTACAAACCATAGAAGGAATGGTTGTTAAAGATAATGATGATGAAAGAAGAAGTCCATCTATATTGACAAAGTAAAAAAATAGAATATGGTTTTTCCCCCTTCATGATCAACCCATTTCCGGCTCACTACAGAGCACGGGTCTCCTCTCAATATGAGAAGGGTTTGGCCATAGTCCACCACGCTGGCCATGTGCGGATTGGCAGACTTTACACGATTTTGAGAACATTATGCAGAACTCTCAGGCGTACAGATTTTCTCACGATGTTTTCCTTCACCGTTGAAACAAGTGATATTTTAATTTTTAAAAAACGCACATAACTCCGAAAAGTTAGAGGTGCGTGCCCGGATTAGAACCGCTGACCTCTGATTAGGAGGCTGACGCCCTAACCACTGGTCCCACTATTTAAACTCTTCTATTCTCGTTATGTATTGAAATAAAACTCCAGCAATTAGCCTGTCAATAATAGAAATTGCTGGATAGCTTTATGTGTACCGTAGGTAATTTAAAAAACACATGTGACTAGGTGGATATTACAAAACTGAACTCAATTATTGTTTTTTTTTATCCATTGGCTGCAATCTCACCGGATGGGAATTGATGATGCTAAGATGGTAGCGGGCTAACCTGTTAGGGGTAAGGAAACTCATACTTCTAATTGGTTTGTACAGGACATCGTGCCGGTACGCTAAATCGCTTGGCGACACGTCTTTGTCACATATAAATCTTCTTTCTAATACCAGGCCAGTACCAGGACAGTAAATGTTTTTCCTTTTTTTGCAGACAAATCATCAAACAGAACAAAATGTACACGCAGAAAAGATTTCACATATCAGTTAAGATACAGACATTTTAACAGTACAGTGTACTGTATGTAACAGATTTGCGGAATAATCATGAATGTGGACGAGAAAGTGTCGGGGCCCGGTGGGGCCTCCCAAAAAAATTGGACCCATTGGAACGCCACAGATGAAATGCCAATAGACATGCAGTTCAATCACGGCCATATGGTGTCCATAACGGTATACAGTGTCCTGATGATGGTATCAGCTACCGGGAACCTGACAGTGCTGTCTCAACTGGTGAAACGGAAAAGAATGGGAAGAGCTAGTCGACTGGACGTGCTTCTTATGCATTTGGCAGTGGCTGATCTTATGGTAAGTGGCCATCGAGCGGGTTCATAAATGGAAATCCATGATCTAAAAGGGATAAACTTGGTTACTCTGTTAATTTAAAAAAAAAAAAACGAGAATCGTTGCTACGGATCTTGCCACCATCGTCATCATTATCATCATGATCAAGCCATTACCATTAGGGACATGTATTTCCTATATTAATCTCTCAAATAGTTCCCGTGGGAAAATTAAAAATTGTTATAAATTATAATAGATGTAATTATGCAAAAAGGATCCAAACCCCCAAAAGCATCTCGAGTTATATCTATGAAAGAGGTCGTACAGATAGACACATTCTCTCAGCTCACAGAGATCTAAAGGATGTACCTCTGAAATGTCCTCAAAAAACACCTATAATGGGCATAAATAAATTTATCATAGGTCAGTCGAAAGCTGAATATTAACTTGGACAATTTGGATTGAATGATTTTTGCATAACTATGTCCAATGTAGATATAATCTGCATTTTGAATAACTGCAACAGCGAGCGTGTCCAGGTGACATTCCTGATGATGCCGCTGGAGATCGCGTGGGCGGGCACGGTGCAGTGGCTGGCGGGCGACCTCATGTGCCGCCTGATGATGTTCACGCGCACCTTCGGCCTGTACCTGTCCAGCTTCGTGCTTATATGCATAGCGATCGACAGGTAAACTGAACAATGCATTTGTTACATACCCATAAGAGTAGGTGAAATATCTGGTGCGACTGATAATAGCGTGAACGTGCAGGTGCTAGTAGCCCATAGCACCATCACGTGTGATGGTGTCCAAGTGGACCTTCAGCGGCTACCTGTTCAACTTCGTTGTGATATGCATAATAATCGACAGTTTAAGAAACAGTATACCTGTAAATTTTTATTGTGGGCTTCTTCTTAGACCCTATAAACCTTAGTTTTAAGTATAGTTACCCGAATGACGGACTGACTGACTGATTGGCTGTTTGATTCGTTCAATGTTTGATCACACACGCTCAGAAAAGCGTGTGGAATCTTCCCCCCCCCCCCCCCCCCCGCCTTTCTCGTCGGAGGGGTATACCCTAGCTTAAAACCATCACGGCATGTGCCACTCGCTGGATTTGCGAACGCCCGGGGAACCCATTGTATACTTCTCGGACGATCCCGCTACCATCCTAGACTGCATCATCACTTACCTTCAGGTGAGATTGCCGTCAAGAGCTAACTTGTAGTGCATTATTAAAAATGACAATCACTAGGCGAATCAATCCTGGGTGAAAACCATCGCCTCGAGCTTGAGAGAGAGTAATGAAAATAATTATGCATGGTTAGATTCAAAATTGTTCTCTCTTTCAGATATTACGCTATCCTCAAACCACTCAACGTCACTTGGGAAGCCAGGGTGAGACGGGCGCTGGCTATTGCCTGGGTATGCGCTGGACTTGCGAGCCTACCGCAGAGCTTCATATTTCACTTGGGGGAACACCCTGAGGTTAAAGGGTGAGACCATGTTTTTTTACTCTTTATTAGTACGCCACATTTGGTAAAGAGGGTAGACAAGGAAAATAAATGCTCCATACAAAAGGCGACCTGATAAATTAGTAGTGGTCTTTGCCAGATTCATTCATTACCTATTATAAAATTTTCTTAGTAATTTGTATGCCTATGCATATTGTTAATTATGTCTCTTGTATATATTTCGTGAATTCTCAAGATTGCTCAGTAAGTATTATAAGTATTGCTCTAATAAGATAGCTCTTAATATAATTTTAAGTGGCATGTGAGATGGTGATAACAAAAAGAAAATTTACCTGGTTAACTTTGTTGTGGGCTTCTTCTTAGACAGGGGCGCGGGGAACCCTTATAGCTTTAGTTTTAAGTTTACGAATGTAGTTATCACCATCAAATCACTACTATGTAAATTAATGACGCGTCAAAAGTGCCTTTTAAAGGACTTTTTGAATAAAGATTATTTGAATTTGAATTTTAAATTGAAGTCGTATATCACTTCTTTTGGATGTATTTTCTTGCCCAATTTTATAGAAATCTGTTCTGTGGTTAATGCGTGATAAGTTAACAGAAAATCAAATTACTACTAATAATTTATTTAGCAAAGTTTCCCTATCAGTCTTATATTAATTCCCGTTCTCGTCGCAATTAAGAAGTGAATAAGCCATTCATACATTAATATAAATGCAACGTTGTGTGAGACATGACCATATCCAGACAGGCTGGATATTTTGTATATATATACTATATATATATACTAGTTGTTTCCACGGGTTTACCCGCGTGAAGAAAAGCCAACCGTCGCGTCCAATCGGCGTCCTTAGATGCTTTCAAGATAGACTGTAGTAGATATTATAAACATTCTATCTAATAATGAGTCTTAGCAAGATGAAAACACGAAAAAAAATAAAAGCTTGTAATAAAATAATAAATGGTTACTTAAGAGCGTGTGCAACACTGCAGATATAGGCGCTTTGCCAAGACTGATAAAGCAATAGATCACGAAAATATAATTTAGAGTAAGACTTAAATAGACTCACTACACTTACCTACTTATATGAGAGCGACTCAACGTGACTCATTCAGACTTTAAAGCTGTCTACGTGATCAGAAAGTGATATTTGAAAAATTATAACCTCATAGTGTTTTTTTTCCTATTAATCGTACAATAATAAATGCTTAAATTTGTGTTATTATTTATATCATAATTTTAGTTAAAATAATTGTACCTATTCCTCGGATATTATAGGAACTATTCATGGTCAATGAACGCAGTATTTGTTTATTTTGATTACCTACTATATGCATTAAAATAAAATAAAAAACAATATAACAACAAATTTAAATATAAAAAGAAAATAGATTAAATGAATTAACTTTGTATTCAGCACACAATTTATGAAAGATTAACAGACAATTTAAGAAGTCTTTTTCATATTATCCAACATTTTTTTTTCAATTTATTAGAAATACTAGATCTCCCTTAACATCACTTTTTTATTTCATATGATGCACCATCGATACACTGTATAAATATTTAAAAAATATGTACTGTATAAATATTATATTACATTGTCTAGTCAGAGTACAGTTATCATTATAAGTCGTTGATTTACCACTAGCCGTAGATAGAGCGCGTCATACAAAAACAAGGCGAGAATTTGTCACAAACTAACTATACATTCCTACATATCGGTATATCGATGCATTACAACCCGTCTAATACACTAGACATCTGGCCGTTAGATATCTATAACGGCGCGTAGTGCTTTGTAATTCATTCGGATTATACGGCTAGAGTGTTAGAATCGGTGACTTTCGTCTAGCCTTGTCACACACTGGGGGAAAGGAGTGCACGCGACGCTATTTGTGCACTACTTTTCCGTCCCATTTTTTGAGCGTTAATGATCGATCTACGGCTAGTGGTAAATCAATGTTATAAGTATAAACAGCATTCTAGTTTGGCCAATACTTTAACGATCATTATCACATGATACGGTTGGGATTTGACATAGGAAAACTGTTTAATACGAATGTTTTTATCTAAAGGTATTTCCAATGTGTGTCGTATGGCTCCTTGCCTACGCCTCGGCACGAGCTGGCGTACTTCCTGCTGAACATGACGCTCATGTACATTGCGCCCCTGGTCTCCACGCTCTATTGCTCCTCGGCCGCATTGCTCGAGATTATTCGGCGAGCGAACACCGCTAATGGCAAGTATATTAAACATATTTATTCACATAACAGGTCTCCTCTCAGTATGAGAAGGGTTTGGCCATAGTCCACCACGCTGGCTATGTGCGGATTGGCGGACTTCACACGCCATTGAGAACATCATGGAGAACTCTCAGGCGTGCAGTTTCCTCACGATGTTTTCCTTCACCGTTGAAGGAAGTGATATTTTTTTAATTGCCTAAAAACGCACATAACTCCGAAGAGTTATAGGTGCGTGCCCGGGTTCGAACCCTCGATCTCGATTAGGAGGCTGACGTCCTAACCATTAGGCTATCACAGATTGTATTAGGTGCATCTTATTCTAATGTACTCGTAAATCCTATATCCTACTAATATTATAAAGTTTGTAAGTATGGATGGATGTTTGTTATTCTTTCACGTAAAAACTACTGAATGGATTATGAAACTAAACAATAATATAGCTTATAAATCAGAACAACACATAGGTTACAATTTAAAAAGATATTGTATAAATTGTCCAAAATATGACGGCAAGTGTCAAGTAGATAAAATCTACCATCTGCATGATAATTTTAATGTCATAATGTTAGTTTTTTTCTACGCAACGCTAATATAAGCTACTCGAAATACTAATCCTGCCCAGACGAAGACGCAGGCACCAGCTATATATTATAAATGTGAAAGTGTGGATGTTTGGATGTTTGTTACCCAACCACGCAACCACGCAAACAGCTTGGATGAACGGCTTTGGATGAACTTGGCATATATGTAGCCTTATATATAGACAGCTAACGAATAATTAATTAAAACAATAGAAGCTCATATATGTAGCCTTTGACATGGAAAAGAATTTAGGTTACCTTTTATCCCGATTCCTTAAGTAGTTCTCGAGGGAACATTAACTTTATAGATTTGAAATTTTGTATAAATGTCACCTATGCTATGGAAATGGACATGTATTTTCTATACCGATATCTCAAATAGTTCCCGTGGGAAGATCAAAAATTTTTAACAGTGAAAATTAAGTCCCTATTCTGAAGTCCACGCAGACGATGTCGCGGGCAGAAGCTAGTAAAATATAATTATTTACTATTAATGCAATTTTACTACTTTATCGCATTAAGTTAATCCTGTAAAGACGGACTTAAGTTGTGGAATAAAAAAATTAAAGCTTGAAGAAAATTCCTATACTGTTATTAATAGCAGTATTTTTTTTAATGTTCAAAACTTTATTGCACACGTGCAAGGAGTAATACAGTAAGGCACATTTTGGTGTTGAATTACGTCCGCATTTGGGTTAGATTGCGATCGAAAATAAAATGCGAATTATCATTACTGCGTAGTCAATACCCATTCAATAGTAACTGATTGGTGGTTGGAAATTCGGCACACATATATGGTAGATAGAATTCGGCGTAGCTTCACGTATTTGGTTCACTTTATATACAAAGTATATTTTGTTCGTAAACATGAGGAGATTTATGGCTTTAATGGTAGATAAAGGGATGTATTCAGAGTTGAACAATGCAGCCGATGTAGTACCAAATCCAACCCTTAGTTAGTATCGAAACCTGGGTGTCAATTGATTACCGTGACTCGTTATCGTGACGCGAAGGAGCAACGCTGGGTTTTACTGGGTATTCTGTTCTCCAATCTATATCAGTTCTATCTAGCGTAGCTTCCGGAGGAGATGCATAATCGCAATTCCAAGTAAAAATAAATCACCGCGTAGTGGTAAAAGAAGTAGAAGCCGTCTACGAGAGTATCGCGTTTATTCGATAAACCTGTACCTACTCGCGCGCCAGACCGATTCCGATGTCAGATACCTATTGAAAAGGTCCCTCGATAATGATGATAAATAAAAGAAAATAAAGCTTAATAGACATAACAATGTCTCGAAGTTCAGTCGCAGACACGGGAAAACTTCTCGAAGTATCTATACGTTGGACACGTATGAAATTAAAGGGAGCGAAATGTCACTTACAGCGGTGTTATTTCTTTGACGTCCGCTAGTTAAGTGATGCGAATAATAGCTTCCCTTAGATACCTTTGAAGCGTAATCGACATGGTCCATACATATATTATAAATGTTGTTTAACCCTACCTAGCTTATATATTTTCGAGTCAATATTATTTGATAAAAAGCATATAAATATGTATAGAAATATAAAGAGTATGAGACATAAGAACGAGCTAAGTATTCCACCATCCAGAACTGTACAATTTCGTAACAGTAACATCATGTTACCGAAACTTTATAATCGATTTAGAAATTTATACCGACCGAGTTCCATAAAATAGACGATTTTTTCAAGTTTAAAAGCAAGTTAAAAGAGCATCTCATACAAAAATGCTATTACGGAATTACTGAATACCTCAGTGTTCGGTAAGTAAGTAGGTAATAAGTTTCTACAGGATAACGGTATTGTTCAGGTATTGATTGCGATTTTGTTTACGACATTCCGAATCAGTATACAATTTAGATTAGCCTAAATAATTATTTACATCTTTATTACTATTTAATTTAATTTTATTAATTGATTTCATAACTGTTATTTTAATTTTAAATTGACATTATTGTTTTTTTCGTTGTAAGATTTTTGTTGCACGCCTTTTAGGCATAATGTGTTAGGCTACTCTTAAATCTTAAGATCTTTATATGAATGTACCACTTTCATGCAATAAACGAATTAGAATTTAATTTGAATTTGAGGGAAGTCTTTGTTAGTCTTTCAAAGCGACGGGGCAACGTTTGACACAATTTTTCCATAGTTTATGGACTGGTGTCATAAACTTTTTAGATATTTGTCATAACTTTTTATACCGGATAAATCGTTACGGATAAAAATAATAACTGTTACGCGTATGGACGCATAAATGGGAGCATTTTTGTGAGATTCGGAAACCCCTAGAACCTTTAAAGATGGCTTAAAGATGGCCGGGCGCGATTTGAACCCTCGTAGCTTTAGTTTCAAGTTGGCGTGTGTAGTTATCACTATCACTTCACGAATAGAGATAATGAAAATGTAATATATATAAACGATTCATAGATGCCTGTAATAGGTTTATATGAATAAAGCTATTTTTGATTTTGTTTTAATTTGATGTTATAATTGTTCACAGATAAGATGCGGCGAAGCGGAGTGGGTATCCTGGGCAGGGCGAGAGCCAGAACCCTCAAGATGACGATCACCATTGTACTAGTCTTCTTCGCATGTTGGTCACCGTACTACTTGTATTGTATATGGTAAGTCTACTGTCTGCAACCTATCTATATATCCTTCCTATACCACTACGCGATGTTCCCTTTTTGCTGGGAAATGCGTTTACGCATCCGCCATAGTTTTTTTAAAACTTATTTATTAATATAAAAAGTAGATGAAGCTGTGATAGCCTAGTGGTTAGGACGTCTGCCTCCTAGCCAGAGGTCGGGGGTTCGAACCCAGGCACACACCTACAACTTTTCGGAGTTATGTGCGTTTTTAAGCAATTAAAATATCACTTGCTTCAACGGTGAAGGAAAACATCGTGAGGAAACCTGCATGCCTGAGAGTTCTCCACAATGTTCTTTAAGGCGTGTGAAGTCTGCCAATCCGCACATGGCCAGCGTGGTGGACTATGGCCAAACCCTTTTCATATTGAGAGGAGACCCGTGCTCTGTAGTGAGCCGAGAATGGGTTGATCATGATGATGATAAAAAGAAAATACAATTAATATAACAATAACGGCACCGAAAAAATCGTAGAGGTTTGTCTTCGGTGCTAGTCTGTAACTTAACGGCTTAAACTAGAGGAACTGAGTAAGCATATTAAGGCGTGAAAAGAACATTTGTTAACTGAGTTAGACGGTCGACACAAATGAGTAAATCATCCAACTCAGCTAAAAATATTCTTTTAATTTGTGTTTGACGTTTTTAATATGCAATTTTTGGAACGTTGGAGGTTCGTTCATGAATCGAGTACGTACTTATTGTTAAAATGTAGCCTATCCTAGAGGTATATACGCAGTAGGTACTTGCGCTATTGCATTATAAAATTGGAGGTCCTGGGTTCGATTCCCGGCTCAAGTCCTGTCTTTAACAATTTTTTGTGGGCTTTAACAAGTTTTTGGAGTTTATTCCTGAATTTTATATAAGGCCCCAGTATGAGCAATTCTATTTACATTTATTATTACTATTCGGTATTCGGTATTTTTAATTCTATTTACATTTATGAATACCGAATAGTAATAATAAATTTAAATAGAATAAAAATATATATTGTATTTGATATTGTATTAATCTTTTTTTTAGCCAAAAGTTTTTTGTGTCTATTTAGACAGTCGATGGAGAAAACTCCATTCGTTTTTCGGAATTGACACCCAAGCTTTTTATTGCGGTATTTGATATTTACTTATCATAATTCATTGAAACAGGTACTGGATAGATAAAGATTCACTGACGAAGCAAGACCCGGCGTTGCAGAGGGCGATATGGCTGTTCTCATGTACAAACTCTTGTGCTAACCCAATCGTTTATGGGGTATTTAACAGAAACCGCTGGACGTGGCGCACGGGACACGTAAGCATTAACACCGATTCCGGAAGATTTCTAATTTTGGCTATCACTGGGTGTCTGTAATAAAAAAAAAAAAACAGATAAAAAAGTCATCCCATTTCTGAACAACGGTCAAATACGAACATTTTTGAATTTATAAATAGTAAAATCTCTGCGGTGGTATGACGGCATAAAAAAGGGTCATGTCGTTTGACCTGACGGCATACGGATCAATTATAGTATCAAGGCGCGCCAATAGAAGTGTCGAATCAAAATGCGACTATATCTAGCATCATACGAGTAATAACGGCCGGCTTAATAAGCTAAGCTCTTGGAATAAGACAGGGAATTTTAATTTCATACATCCGGGCAGGTACTGAGATTTCACTGAAAAAACTAATATATAATATGCAAACCACTCGACCAAAATGACAGTTTTCAATTTGACGACCTCCGTGGCGCAGTGCGTGCGCTGTCGCATTATAAAGTTAGAGGTCCTGGGTTCGATTCCCGGCTCGAGTCTGGTCTGGTGGGAGGCTTCGGCCGTGGCTAGTTACCATGCTACCGACAGAGACGTGTCGCCAAACGATTTAGCGTTCCGGCACGATGTCGCGTAGAAACCGATTAGGAGTAAGGGCTTACCATAGCCCTAAAAGGCTAGCCCGCTATCTTCTTAGAGGGCATCATCACTTACCATCAGATGAGATTGCCGTCAACTTGTAGTGTATAAAAAATATATATATCATAAATAACGTTATGATTACAGAACGCAAGGTGTCAGAACAACTGGAGAAGAGGTTCCAGATTCCCTCACGGCGATTCCATGGAGATATCAGCTGCGACGTTAGCTCGTGCGAGGAGCTCACTTCACGATCGACACAGCAGAAGAGATTCAGCTTTCGTTCATAACGGATCACAAAAGCATATATTGAATAATAACAATAACTTACACGGAATCGTTTAAGCGACTGTCTGTTAGAGACATAAAATGTGATAACGAAAGAACTATATAGTTATTACACCTTTTACAAAAATGTAAACAAAATATCATAGCACCTTCAAGACACGTATTGTATATGACGGCAATCAGAGAGCAGCGCCATCTAGTTTTGGAGTCATGTACTACAGACAAGAGAGTGGCATCGCCCCCTCTCTTTACGCAACACTAAGTGACGTATGCAGGTTCTTATAAAAGAATCACCGGCGCGGGACGGCGCATTGCATTGATGGCACTCGGTCGGGTCGGACCGGTGTTTGAGCTGCGGTGGTGCATTCGTACTTGGTAGAGCGTATAGTCTGCTCCGTATAAATTACCATACTTATAATTTTAGTTCTGTTCTACCAAGAGTGTCTGGTCTCTTTGCCCGAAACTACCCACGTCTGTCTAAATTACCGACAAAGACACGCACCCGCCCGTAGTCATCCTACATATACATTGATTTACAACTAGCCGTAGATAGAGCGCGTCATACAAAAACAAGGCGAGAATTTGTCACCAACTAACAATACATTCCTACATTTCGGTATATCGATGTATTACAACCCGTCTAATACACCAGACATCTGGCCGTTATATTATCTATAGCGGTGCGTAGTGCTTTGTAATTCATTCGGATTATACGGCTCGAGTGTTAGAATCGTTGACTTTCGTCTAGCCTTGTCACACACTGGGGAAAAGGAGTGCACACGTCGCTATTTGTGCACCACTTTTCCGTCCCATTTTTTGAGCGTTAATGATCGATCTACGGCTAGTGGTAAATCAATGATTGTATAACACTAAAGTTTACGTCTAAGGCGTAAAATCGATTACACTGTGTGTCGAATATTATGATTTTACTCATTACCCCATAAGCCGTTAGTTTTCCACATAGACCTATATACCAAATAGTTCCAAGCTATCCCACGTTATTGAACAAGTTCGGTGTATAGTTTAATTGTAATATAACTTTATTTACTTAAATTAATTGTCTACTCGTATTCTCTCTACAGTTACGTTTATAATGTTTCAAAGAGAGCTTTAAAGATCTTTATACATATCTATACATTAGTGTATAATGTAGAAATAGAATTTTATTTTTGTATATAGTCGTTGATAGTTTCGATTTGTGATACAATACCAAATAATGAGAGTTGTAGTTAATGAAAATTGTGGTTACCATTCAATTCGATAGTTAATTATTTCGGTATTTTATAGCAATATTCCAAAACTATTGTGTTATTGTCTAATATATATTTAAATGTAGATACTCAAAGTATAATTTAAGTAAGTGTTTATAGTCAATATTGTTTGTGCCATTCCACTAATATAAGTAACTCATTTTAATAGTTGCATTCCTTAAGGATTTTTTGTACTTTTAATTTTCTTTACTATGTTTTGTATACACGCCATGGATAATGTTTGTTTACGGATTACAATCTTACTAGCACAGTGTGTTCTGATCATCATGATCAACTCAATGCCGGCTCACTACAGAGCACGGGTCTCCTCTCAATATGGGAAGGGTTTGGCCATAGTCCACCACGCTGGCCATTTGCGGTTTGGCAAACTTCACAGGCTTTTGAGAACATTATGGAGAACTCTCAAGCATGCAGGTTTCCTGACGATGTTTTCCTTCACCGTTGAAACAAGTGATATTTTTTTTTTTTTTTAAACACCCGTAACTCCGAAAAGTTAGAGGACGAGAGACGCACCTCTTACTTCGACCCGGGTTAAAACTCCCGACCTCTGATAAGGAGACGGACGTCCTAACCACTACGCTATCAGAGCTTCTGTGTGTCCTTATACTTGTTTATATTCATAATCAATGAAATTCAATATCTTCAAGTCGTAGATTAAATTTATAACCTGCTTGACCTTGGACGGCTGTGCAGCATATCTGCTTGGATGAGCTGCTATGGAAACGACACCTCGGTAGCCCAATGGGTGCGCTGTCGTATAATAAAGTGGGAGGTCCTGGTTTCGATTCGCAACTCTAAGACTAGAGTGTCAGCTGACTAGACAGTCAGCTTCGGTCGCAGCTATTTACCTAGTAGCTATATAGCGTTACGAATTACTAGATACCGACTAGGGGGACGGGTAAAGCCGGCTACTCATCTGTGGCTCCTCTGGTGCTCGTTTGCCTTCGATGTATAATTTAAAAAAAAACTATAAAAAATATCATATGTATAATAAATTATTTCTGTTTTGAGAATGTGGTTTATTTCAAACATTTAAGTTATTCTTAAACTTTTCTTTAACCGTTTCATGAGCCGTTTCGTATATATTCAACCCATTACCGGCTCACTACAGAGCACGGGTCTCCTCTCAATATGAGAAGGGTTTGGCTAGTCCACCACGCTGGCCAGGTGCGGATTGGCAGACTTCACACGCCTTTGAGGACATTATGGAGAACTCTCAGGCGTGCAGGTTTCCTCACGATGTTTTCCTTCACCGTTTGAAGCAAGTGATATTTTAATTTGTAAAAACGCACATAACTCCGAAAAGTTAAAGATGCGTGCCCGGATTCGAACCGCCGACCTCTGATTGGGAGGCTGACGCCCTAACCACTAGGCTATCACCGCTTTTTTCGTATATATTCCGTATATATATATATATATATAAAGTCTCGACGACCTCCGAGGAGCAGTGCGTGCTAGCTAGTTACTATGCACTCTACTGACAAAACGTGTCGCCAAGCGATTTGGCGTTCCGGCACTATGTCGCGCAAACTGATGTAGGAGTGTACCCCTAACAGGTTAGCCCACCACCTAAGACTGCATCATCACCATGTGAGATAGCCGTCAAGGGCTAACTTGTAGTATATCAAAAAAAATGGCAGAGAGGCGTATAGAAAATATAATAGATTTGTATGTTTACTGCTTAGTTTTAATATCTATTTCCACTGGCTGTGAAGTGACAGATAACTCGGTTGAAATACATAAAGGATGCAAAATTTTGTACCAACTTATTGATATAAGCGTTAGAAGAAAGAAAGTAATTTAAATAAAATAATGTCACATTTACATTATGCCTATTTCATTTATAAGTTTTTCCTTGTATTTAATTAAAAAAATCTTTAACTGACTAGTTATCTACCATCCCACCCATTAATTAGTCAAATCAAACTATAATATACAGATGTAACGAGTTTTTTGGACTGTTGCATTATAAGGTTGGAGGTCCTGATTCTCCTCGATTCCCGGCTCGGGTCTGGTCTGTTGGGAGGCTTCGGCCGTGGCTAGTTACCACCCTACCGACAAAGACGTGTCGCCAAGCGATTTAGCGATCCGGCACGATGTCGTGTAGAAACCAATTAGGAGTATGGGTTTACCTTACCCCTAACAGGTAAGCCCACTACCATCTTAGACCGCATTATCACTTAACATCAGGTGAGATGCCGTCAAGGGCTAACTTGTGCTGTATCAAAAAAGGACTCCTTCACTGAAACGAGTTCATAATAAAAAAAAACACTACAGTAAATGATTATTTATTAAAATAACATTTGAGTACGAATCAATTTGTGAGATGGGATGAGATACATTAAAAATATAATCAATATTATGAAATCGTGATTTGTACTCCAAATAGAGCAGGGAATTTAATTTTGACGACCACTCTTACACAACACTAAGAATATATTAATATTAAAAAAAAAACTTAAAAGTTTCTTTACAATAAATAAACGTCACGATGATTATTATCTAAAACTACCTAATTACAATACACAATAATAATAAAACATAATACAATAAAACCTTACAGTAGACGGTAACAGCAAGTGTTTACGCTAAACTTTCAACTTATAACTAGTTTTCGGCCATTTTTAAAAGGTCGTATCTGCATAGAATAAATATTTTTTATCGTATATATGTTCGTGAATTCCTTAAAAAAAGGTATTAAATACACTTAGAAAATCAAATGTTTTTATACAATTTTCAAATCGTTCATAACGATTTATAACATATTCTCGAAAAACACGCAGTTGATGTTAGAATTTGTAAAAAATTATATATAACAAAACAAAAAACATTGGAATGCAATGACAATCGGAGTGATCACTAAAAGACTATTTAACACACCCTTATATTATGGCACATTTATTTATATCAGAACCTCATTAAAGTCTATGACGTTAACTGAACGATTATGACAGATTAACGTGTTAATTTATTAATTATCTTTAGCTACTAAAACTAAATCTAACAGAAAAAGTGTAATTTTAATAATATTGATTTAATATTACATGATTAAATTATAGGCAATTCAATACTCAACATAGGCTCTTTGGAACCCTCGTAGGTTCAGTTTTTAAGCTAATTAATGAATTCATCAATATCACCTTACAAAAATTCTGTATGTATATGAACGCTTCACAAGTGCCTGTTATATGCCAACATGAATTAAAACTTTTCAATTTGATTTCACTATAAATATTAAGTATAACTGATTTAATATATTAACACGTTAATCTTACTTTCATCATCATCATTTCAACCGATTGACGTCCACTGCTGGACATAGGACTTTTGTAGGGAGTTCCAATGGCCACGGTCTTGGGCCGCTTGTATCCAGCGGCTCCCTGCGACTCGTTTGATGTCGTCTGTCCACCTTGTTGGGGGTCGACTAACGCTACGTTTACCGGTGCGGACGCTACGTTTAGCGGGGTCGCCATTCCAGCACCTTGGGACCCAAACGTCCATCGGTTCTCCGAGCTATGTGTCCTGCCCATTGCCACTTCAACTTCGCAACTCGCTGAGCTATGTCGGTAACTCTGGTCCTTCTACGGATCTCTTCATTTCTGATATCATCACGTAGAGATACTCCTAACATAGCTCTCTCCATTGCTCGCTGAGTGACTCTGAGGCTTCTTATGAGGCTCATAGTCATAATTTTATGTTAACGATTGTTAATGTGAACATCATATCCTAAAGATAATGTGGCCCATTTATTACAACAAGTATAACATGTACTAGAATAACAAGAACAACATACAATACAGTTGTAGAGATTCGCATATCGCATGAGGTACATTTTTAGAAAAATATCTGATTACTTCCTTTGTCAGTTTTTGTATACGTTCCAAATCGATATAAAACTCTCATATGGTTCTTAGAATATAGGTTTGCTAGAACAGACTAATATCTACATTTAACTGGTTTAGTTATGACACAATAGTGTGTGGTCCAAACGGATTTACGTATATTGTTCTTTTTAAAATTGACAGTCTAATTGTTTGTCTCAAAACTCGTCGATTAGAATTTATCGTTTTGAGAGAGTATTAAACATTTTAAAATACGAAGTCGTTAATTTTATAATAAATAATTACGAACAATTCGACACCTAACTTTAACTATTATATCGATACAACTAAATGAATATCAACTCGTCCTAACTCTGACCTAAAACAATTTATTTATATGATATGGTAATACGCGTAAAATACTGTTCAGGAGTTTAACAAAGAGACAAAATTCAATAAATGAAAAGAAATAAACAAGTATTTTAAATGAGTAACTAGTTTAGATTAACAAACAACGTCATTACCCAAATAGGCTTACTATTAATTAGAATCGTTAATATACATATCGGTTTAATAAGAATCATTTTTTTAAATATTATAATAACGAAATAATGCTGATTATCGAATTCACAAAATCAGTTTGAATGTAACGAATAATTAGATTAGAGCAAAAAATGTAACTGTCCTCAAATACGTTGAGGTTTCGTATGAGAATAATCAAAAGTAAGCCCTCAGAAACTAAGGGTTGACCCAACAAAAAAACAACGCAATAAATAAATCACCACAAATATTTTCTCTATTAATAGTCTGACACGGAGTAACGTTATTGAACACAGAGCGTAACCGTTACATATAATCGGTTTGTGTTGCCATTATAAATTCGTTCAACGCTCGCCCTTCTCTAATTCGGTGAGTTCGTGCGTGTTTGCGTTTTCCCTGTCGTTTTCTAGCGCGCGCGATTTTTCTATATCACCTTGGGACAGCGACGCCACAATAATGGCGCCCAACGCGTCACATACCACGTTGATGGTGGTGCGGAATCGATCGCTAAAACAAATAACAATTAAAATATAAAGGGTTACATATAAACGATAAAACGCTTTGTTGTGAAATGCTCTAACAGCATAGATTATAAATCATAATTAATTATTGACTTTGTGAGATGTTGACAACAAAAAAAACTACCCGGCTAAGCCTTTTGTCATAAAGACTTTCATCAAAAAATAAAGGTCTTCATAGACCTAGGCGCGTTTCGAACCCTCCTCGCTTTAAGTTCACTATATATCACAATCATCTCGTGAATTAAAATAATGAAAAATATATATACCAGGTTTACATGAATAATAGTTTTGATTTGTTTTGATTTAAATAATATTTAATTAATGGTATTTAATATATCGTCGGTTAAATAGAGAAGTGACGTTATTCAAAATTATCAAATTTTGCAATACATTCATTTAAAGTTGTCACAATCTATTGTTTACTTTAGAGTACCGAAGTGACACTTGTGCCATCTAGTGAGCTTGCCGTGTAGTTTTAAAAAATGTCTTTTATCCATATAAAAATAATGTCCCTTTTTAATGATAACCTCAGTTTCCGAAAATTTTGAGAAATGTCGTTTTTCTATTTAAGCGACGATATGTACCACAGTCATTTTATTAATGAGATAGTGCTGGACCTAAGCCTCATCTCTCATACGAGATATGGGTTAACTTGTAGTGGAATAAAAAAAAGGACACGCTAAGAATCATAGAGATTCTGCAGATGTATACTCACAGCAACCAGTCAACCGCAAGGATGATGGAGACGTCCTCGGCGGGCAGATTCACGGTATCCAGCACCATCACCATGGTTACCAGCCCCGCCTGCGGGATTCCAGCCGCGCCTATACTGGCTGCGGTCGCCGTCACACTGTAGACGATGGACAGGGGATAAAATTAAGATTAAAAGAAGGAGGCTTCGGCCGTGGCTAGTTACCACTCTACCGAGCAATTCGTGTCGCCAAGCGATTTAGTTAATTAACTTAATGTTTAACTAAAAAAGCGGTGATAGCCTAGTGGTCAGGGCGTCAGCCTCCTAATCAGAGGTCGGCGGTTCGAATCCGGGCACGCAACTTTTCGTAGTTATGTGCGTTTTTTTTTTTAAACAATTAAAATATCACTTGCTTCATCGGTGAAGGAAAACATCGTGAGGAAACCTGCACGCCTGAGAGCTCTCCATAATGTTTACAAAGGCGTGTGAAGTCTGCCAATCCGCACATGGCCAGCGTGGTGGACTATGGACAAACCCTTCTCATATTGAGAGGAGACCGGTGCTCTGTAGTGAGCCGGTTCATGATGATGATTAATGTTTAACTTACCTCACAGCAACAATCTTGCCGAAAGACATATCAACTCTCCTCAACTGAGCAATAAAGATGGCCGCCACGGCTTCGTACAGGGCTGTTCCGTCCATGTTGATGGTGGCACCGATGGGGATGACGAATCGGGTGATACGGGGGTCCAAGCCCATCTCGTCGCAGCATCCGATCGTGATTGGCATTGTTGCGGAACTGTTGAGTGGAAACAAATTCTTTGAGTAGTTGACGAACATCAAGTAATGGAATACGTAGTTGGAACACGGAATTCTTTTAAACCTTTTGAATACCTCCGTGGTGCAGCGCGTTAGCTAGCGAATTGTAAAATTGGAGATCCTAAGTTCGATCGCCAGCTTGAATCTGGTTTGGAAGGAGGATTCGGCCGTGGCTAGTTACCACCCTACCGACCAAGACATGTCGCTAAGCGATTTACCTTTCCGGCACCATGTCGCGTAGAAACCAATTATGCACCAGACCTCCTATATTCTTATATAGGAACTATTGTCATATTTGACAGCGCACACGCTGTGTTACGAAAGTCGTCAGTAATGCAACAATTATATCCTTACAAAAGATAGGGTATAAGGTGAGGAAACCTGTATGCCTAAGAGTTCTTCATAATATTCTTAAAGGTACGTGTTAAGCCTGCCAATTCGCACATGGCCATAGTTGTGGATATAAGCCAAACCCTTCTAATATTGCGAGAAACCCGTGTTCTGTAGTGCGCTGACAGTGGGTTTATCATGATGATGATGAAAGGATAGGGTCTAAAGAAAATTCCAGCAGAAGCCACCATTGAGATGATGATGTTTTATTAACCGAGTACCTACTGCTTTCATAGCATGATCACCAAACAACTCACCTTGAGGCAGTACCAAAAGCAGTGGCCATAACCTGCCCCATCTTGGCAATATATCTGCATGGAAGCTTCTTGGTGGCCAGTATGAAAAGCACGCTCAAAGTGCCGAAGCCGTGGAGGAAGAGTCCCAGCAACACCGTCATGAAGTACAGCCCCAGTCTGCCGACCAACTCCGCAAATGAGTCTATTTCCATAATCTTCGCTGTGACTAAGAAGAAAACTCCCAGCGGTGATAACCTGAAAACGAACAAAATACTTGAACATTTGAACAAAAAATGTATTAAACAATAAACAGCAAGTATAATTTGCTATATTCCGCCGACAACCGGGAGATTAGTATAGTATAACACCACACAAGGTTTTAGTGGAGGATTTTGTGTTACTAATCTCCCGGTTGTCGGCGGAATATAGCAAATTAAACTTGCTGTTTATTGTTTATCATGGACTTCCGCAAAGTAACGCCTGCTTTTATTCATTATTTAAAAAATGTATTTACAACTAGCTATGAGTAAATTAGCGAATTATTAAGCGAACAACGGACGAACGGTGGACGGAAAGGCTAATCCACTGGTACCCACGAGACGAACGTTCGTCAAGTGGTCGGCCGAGACGGCGCTGATGCGACGACATCGCCGATATGGCGGGGACCACGTCGACGAGATCAGCCAGGATAGGAATACATGGAGAGGAATGGAGGAGGCCTATGTCCAAAAATGGGCATTCCAATGACGACTATATATTAAAAGGGTAAATCTTTTAGACAGCATATTTAAAAATTAAATTTTGCATTTTTTTTGACATTTACACTATTTGAGACATTATAATTTTGAATTGTAAATAAAGGCTAATTTAATTTAATTTAATTTAATTTAATAAGTTAATTATTTCACTTGCTAGCACTTGTCTAGTTTTGCGCGTTATCCTAGGGAAACGTCAAACGCATTTTACTGCGTTTACGTAATCGTTGTGACGATACGCGACGCTATGTTTTAGATATGAATGATACTCCAAACGATGAAATTTTGAATGATAATATATATGTTGTCTTTCTTCTTAGCTTACGAAGTTTAATAGGTATTTATAATGACGAATTTTTAAGTTATAATGCAGCATTAATTTGTTCATGTTTAAAACAATAGTTAATTGAATTCGCTCTTTTGTCGCTGATGACTACAAAATGAGGCACACGTCGCATTATGTCGTGTTGCATCGCGCTGCGACATGTTTCCATCGCTCAATTAACAGCAGAATAAATAAAACATCTCAGGAAGTATGCGAGTATCTCCTTGTATTAAACCTATATCGATATTTTTTGATGAATATTGACCAAAATTTGAAAAATAATAATTTGAATTATACGTTGATAATCTTGGTAAAACCTGCACGCCTGAAAATTCTCCATAATGTTCTCAAAGGCGTGTGAAGTCTGCCTATCCGCACATGGCCAGCGTGGTGGACTATGGCCAAACCCTTCTCATATTGAGAGGAGAGCCGTGCTCTGTAGTGACCCGGTAATGGGCTGATCATGATGATGATGAATCTTGGTATAAATCATACTAAAATTAAAAAAAATATAACTGTTTTCATTACGATTATTTTAGGAGGAACTGTATGTTGATACGCGTAACAAAAGTATACGTAACACACAAAACTTTACCGATAAATGCATATACAATTTCCGTTCTATTAAATGATCTCACCAAATAACCCATCCAGTGATAATCATCATCGCTTCGGAGAGTGAGTGGAAGAAGTTCTGCAGTGGTCGACTCTTATCGCCCATCTTGCCGAGAGTGATACCGAGGACCACGCTAAAACAAACCAACCCCAACACATTGCTGCCGCTCTGGTAGTCGCCTTCAATTTTGTACGTCTCTATTTGCCCTGAAATTATAAATAAACGATTTATATAATATATAGACGACCTCCGTGGCGCGGCGCATGCTCTATGGCATTATAAAGTTAAAGGTCCTGGGTTCGATTCCCGACTCGAGTCTTTTCCGGTGGGAGACTAAGGCCGTGCCTAGATTTAGTGTTCCGGCACGATTTCGTGTAAAAACCAATTAGGATACTCTAACCTAACTGGCTAGTTACCACCCTACCGACAAAGACGTAACGGCAAGCAATTTAGTGTTCCGATAAGATTTCACGTAG
Organism: Lasiommata megera; assembly: GCA_928268935.1. Taxonomy (NCBI): domain Eukaryota; kingdom Metazoa; phylum Arthropoda; class Insecta; order Lepidoptera; family Nymphalidae; genus Lasiommata; species Lasiommata megera. The sequence goes on from OV743326.1 coordinate 12,281,205, forward strand.
AAACTAATTAGGATAAATTCAAATTCAAATTACTCCCACTCCTACCATACCCCTAACAGGTTAGCCCGCTACCATCTTAGATTGCATCATCACCAGGTGATATTGCCTTCAAGGGCTAACTTGTAGTGTATAAAAAAAACTTCCTACCCTTACAAGACGCTCACATTTTTAGAGGCAACCTGCGTGTAAGAATATGCTTGTAAAGAATACAATAGTTTATAATGTAATAGTTTATATTCCAGAGTATAGTCAACAAATTTATAATTACTTAGGCAATGCCTGCACCTTTTAATTTTCGCACGAATCAAGAGTTTATTTCTTGGACTTCAAGGAATGTTTGAATTTAAATTCAAAACATTATAAAGTATATTTGCGATTTACATGCAACACGTTTAAGGAATACTTTTATTTATACAGACAAGTGGCATTCGTTTTAAGTTGATTGTTATGCTTTGATCTCTAGCTTTTATTGCGATACGATTATATAGATTGCATAAGGTAGTTAACTCGAAAGCGCGTGAAATGAAACAGTTGCTGACAGAGTATTGCTTTGAAAACCATTAATATTACTAAGACATGTAATTAAATCCAGTTTAGTTAAATAACATTGCACTCAAATCAAGTCTGATACTATAATTTCTAAAACAAATCATTTTAATATATATTTTTTTTTTATTATTATTTTGTTTGCCTCTATGTTCCTTATAATTAAGTTGTTATTTTTGTATACTTTTAGTTAAGTTCCTTCGCACGACTTATCCGTCTAAATCTGCAAGCTTTAGCCTCCTAAGGTGGAATTATATGTTATGGATATGTATAAAATAATACGTATAATTCTGTTGGTGGTTCTTATAAAATAAATAAAATAAAAATATAAATACAGCTTGCTTAGTACCCTAATATCGGTGTAGTTAAATAAAATCACACTCGATTCTAATGAGTCTCTCTAATCAAGAAAACTAGAGTTACCTTTAATACTTCTGCTGTCATTTGGATCATAGGACAAGCGTGTCCTATACGAAGCTATCGTCGCCTGTGCTATATTCTCCGGGAACACATTCCTGAAAACATGTAATTTAACATTAATTCTTTTGAAATTAAGTTTTTATTTTGTGACATTAGTTGTTAGGAATAACTTAAAATAAAACAGATTAACCTAAAACTAAAAATCTTACAAAATAAATAAATATTTAACATCATAACTGAAATATATTATTAAAAGGAGTCCCTTTAGGCAAGGTTCCAAAGATACTGGCAGCGTTCCCCCTTTGAATGGCTAGACTAATTCTTTGTCCGAGGTGGCTGGCAGCTCTTCGGTAAATTCTTTTAACATGTGCTACCCAAGTTGTTAAAACATTTTATAAACTACGAACTCTATACTATTCGCATGTTTTTACATACAAGCTAATGATATAGGAAGATTTAAAAGTATCTAATTCCAACGACGACCTCCGTGGCGCAGCTTGTAAATTGTTCCTTTCACAAGAAGATGATGTGCAATAAATACTTTATCTATCTATCTAAATATTCAAATATGTATTGGTGATTAATTTATAATATTGTCAGGTATGTAAGGAAATGCCTTAGTGTATGACGAGAAATCGTAGGTTTAATGCCTTCAATAGCTATATACTGGTAATCTATCCAAATATTCAAATATGTCATCATTATGATCAACCCATTACCGGCTCACAACAGAGCACGCGTCTCCTCTCAATATGAGAAGGGTTCGGCCATAGTCCACCACGCTGGCCATGTGCGGATTGGCAGACGTCACACGCCTTTGTGAACATTATGGAGAACTCTCGGGCATGCAGGTTTCCTCACAATGTTTTCCTTCACTGTTGAAGCAAGTGATATTTCAATTATTTAAACACGCACATAACTTCGAAAAGTTAGAGATGCGTGCCCGGATTCGAACCGCCGAACTCTGATTAGGAGGCTGACGCCCTAACCACTAGGCTATCACAGCTTCATGCCTTCAATAGCTATATACGGGTATGTAATACAACAGAAGGACGAATCTCTTAAACGGATTACGTAGAGGTGCGAGCGCGAGGGCACCAGCTTCCGGCGTTCAATTTAAATCATACGAATTACTTGAACGTAAAAGCTGAACGCTTATTTATATATCGCTTATGATGCCAAATGCGTAGATGTCGCAAAATCATACTGATATTATAAATGTGTCTGTATGTTTGTTTGTTATGATTTCACGCGAAAACTAATTAACCGATCATCATCACATTTTGTACACTTATTCTTGGAGGAAGCTGTGATAGTTTGGGGCGTCAGAGCCTCCTAATCAGAGGTCGGTCGGTACGCACCTATTACTTTCCGGAGTTATGTGCGTTTTTAAACAATTAAAATATCACTTGCTTCAACGGTGATGGATAATATCGTGAGGAAACCTGCATGCTTGAGAGTTCTCCGTAATGTTCTCAAAGGCGTGTGAAGTCTGCCAATCCGCACATGGCCAACGTGGTGGACTATGGCTAAACCTTTCTCATATTGAGAGGTAACCCGTGTTCTGTAGTGAACCGGTAATGGGTTGATCATGATGATGATGATGATGATGATTCTTGGAGGCATTAGAAGTAACATAGGATAGTTTATTTTAAAAAAAATAAATATATTTATTACGAGAGATAAAAAAAATGGTTTGTTAAAATATAGTTATCATATTGATTCATTTTTATTGTAATGATCTCTAATACTTTTTTAATGGCTTCATTGCGCTTCGCTCGCAAAAAGCTAGTGTTTTATAATGTTTTGTCTTAATTTAACTTTCAATTGATTATTCGTTTATACATATAACTGATGATCGTACATCTATCGAAACAAAATGGGCAGTTTAAAACATTATGCTGTCATTTTTCAAATATAAATTTGTGAAAAGAATACGTAGCTACTCGGTCAAATATGCAATAATGTTAATTAAAAGCTGCTATTTAAGCCTTATTTCCATGTATATATTTTGGTTTGTCTTCAAGCGGTGATAGCCTAGTGGTTAGGGCGTCAGCCTCCTAATCAGAGGTCGGCGGTTCAAATTCAAATTCAAATTCAAATAATCTTTATTCAAATAGTCCTTTAAAAGGCGCTTTTGACACGTCAATAATTTACAAAGTAGTGATTTGATGGTGATAACTACATTCGTAAACTTAAAACTAAAGCTATGAGGGTTCCAAACGCGTCCCGGTCTAAGAAGAAGCCCACAACAAACTTAGCCAGGTAATTTTTCTTTTTGTTATCACCATCTCACATGCCACTTAAAATTATATTAAGAGCTATCTTATTAGAGCAATATTTCACACCCATGCTTGTTTATCATTTACGTAATCCTTTACACTATAGTAGGACTTTTCTACAAGCTTACGTTTTATATAAACTTTGAACTTATTGAGAGACATCCCAGAAATTTCATTAGGCAATTTGTTATAAAATTGTATACAATTACCTTTAAATGAATTTCTAATTTTTTGTAGTCTAGTAGCGTGCAACACAAGTTTATTTTTACTTCTGATGTTAAGATTGTTGCAATCGCATTTTTTATTGAATTTTGTTATATTTCTGTGGACATACATTAAATTTTCAAATATGTATTGGCAATGCAATGTCATTATTTTTACTTCCTTAAATTTTTTTCTTAATGACTCTCTTGGAGCCATATTATAAATTGCACGAACAGCCCTCTTCTGCAGCACGAATATAGTTTCAATATCGGCAGCATTACCCCATAATAAAATACCATATGACATAATACTATTAAAGTAACTAAAATATACAAGCCTAGCCGTTTCTATGTTTGTCATATGGCGTATCTTTTTAACCGCGTATGCAGCAGAACTAAGTCTGTTCGATAAATGATCTATATGAGGGCCCCATTGAAGCTTTGCATCTAAAGTTATTCCAAGAAAAACTGTAGTATTTACCAGATCTAATTCCTCATTTTTAAGCAGTAAAGTTCGAATCTGGGCACGCACCTCTTTCGTTCACCTCGCACAACTTTTCGGAGTTATGTGCGTTTTTAAATAATTAAAATATCACTTGCTTCAACGGTGAAGGAAAACATCGTGAGGAAACCTGCACGCCTGCGAGTTATCCATAATGTTCTCAAAGGCGTGTGAAGTCTGCCAATCAGCACATGGCCAGCGTGGTGGACTATGGCCAAACCCTTCTCATATTGAGAGGAGACCCGTGCTCTGTAGTGAGCCGGTAATGGATTGATCATGATGTTGATGATGATTTCGGTTTTAATTATCGTGTTTAATATATTCAAGCTATTCTTATTACATTGCAATAATACGGTACTTAGATATGATGAGGGAATCATGAGATTTAAGGATATCTACAGAAACAATGGTGTTTTGAATTGAGACATGGTTACCGCAGCCTTTGACATAATCATGGTCAAGACATGGTTGTAATGCTGACAAACCAACAAAAACATTTTAAATAATCTAATTATTCATAGCATTAAATCTGTACAGTCTATATACCCTTGTTATTTAATGAATAGACTATTTTCTATTTTTATTTAATAAAAGATAGAGATTAAAATTTTTTATCATTAAAAAATTAATTTGTTTTCATAAGTTGAAATAAAGTGAACATTGAACAAACACACGAAATTTCACCAATTGAATGAAGCTTTTTTAAGTGTGTTTGATCAAAAATATTTTGAGCAGAATTCCGCCCAAAAAAAACTGAAAACGTAACTACGCATAATATTTTATTTAAACGTTAAAATCGCTGAGGTACTAGTATAATTGCTAAATATATTTGAGGTACTTGCAACTTAAACATACTGGTACCACAAAATTTTTAACTGCTATTACATCATCATATATATCGTCCGGTTAAATCTGATATCAACACGATTGTCCAAAAACAACCGCTTATAATATCAATATGACTAATTTAGAAAGATACTTAAATTATTATTATCTTCGGAACCTTGGCTAAAGAGACTCCTGAGAATATATTTTAGTTATAATATTTATATAGATTTTTAGATTTAGGTTAAAATTTAAGGTTTATTTAAGTTTTTAAGTGTTTATAATACAGTTACATAATTTTAGTTGTTAATTCCTTAAAATGTTACAAATGCTTAAATGTTTGTTGAATTATAATTAAATTCATTTACATTGCATTTTTTGGAAGTACAGGTATTCGCTTTCAACGGTAGGGTGCCAAAACGAAAATTAGCATACAGTAGTCACGATCAAATGACCTATGTCACCTGGCAATCTCTACGTCGATCTTGTTTTGCTTTATTGATAACGTGCCTAGGGCTTGCGAACCCAGAGTGTAAGCAGAAATTTCGCTACAATTGAGCACCAAATGGTTTAACTATGGAAACTACACACACAAATTACTTTAAAACCAAATCACATCTAAATAATCAAAATAGAAATAAGTTATGGCAATACAGGTACAGGAGCAAAAATGTATAATAACCTACCTAAAGAGATTTTCTGCGAAAAGTCCTTTGTATTTTTCAAGAAGAAACTTAAAAAGCTTTGTTTAAACTTATAAACGCGCCACTTTTGGACTACTTTTTCTTTATGTAACCTGTTTTATTTTTAATTTATCTTTAAGCTAAATTGTTTATTTTGAGAATAAACTTTAAAAAAATAAAAAATCTTTAAACCTAAAGTGTTGCGAGAACAATAATTCATCAATAATGACGTGAAAGTTACTGGTGAAAAGATGCACGCGGTGTCCATAAAATAGCTCAGTTAAAATAGACTCCAGGATCAAAACATAATTACGCGATTAAAAAGAAAATTTGAGTTCTGCGATGAGATTAAAAAAAAAATCCTCTCCTACTTTCTTTAACAAGTTCTTATAATTTAAAGTCAAGTTAGAGAGAAGAAGATATAAGAGCTGAAACTCGCCCGCTGTATGGGTCATATCAAATCAAAAATAGTGGGTAGGTGCCATTATCGTAGATTATCGTAGATATAGGTCGACGGTTTGGTGAATAGATGTATATGGTATGGCATCTTTGGAGAGCGCGGCCACCACGCTACCTTCCGCCAACGTTGATGGAGGCCCGCCAACGTTGACGCCCTATCAGAGTAGCGACGAACAAATTACTAGGAATTCATGAGTTTGAAGAACAAAAACGCCAGTATCAGCTTTCGTCTATTCTTTTGTTGCTTGTATATTCTTTCTTTAATTAAGGCTGTGATAAATAATATAATACAGATAGACAGAGTACAGAAAGGCAATTTCAGTAAAGTACTCGTAAACTCTAAGATTCTTTATTCGCTTCGTAGAGTATTACGCATTTCGTTACCATAAAAATGCAAACTTCACTAAAGTAGCGACACGCTTTGATCGCTAGAATGAAATTAGACTTTTGTTATCCAACCATCCCTCTTTCTTACAGATTAGCTATAACCGCACCCACTTCGTATTGCCTGGAAGAGATCGCTATGTAAAAACAAGGTCGCCAAATTGTATGCTGTTTTGTATTGGTTTCTCAGTCATCATCATCATCATGATCAACCCATTACCGGTTCACTACAGAGCACGGGTCTCCTCTCAATATGAGAAGGGTTTGGCCATAGTCCACCACGCTGGCCATGTGCGGAATGGCAGACTTCACACGCCTTTGAGATCAATATGGAGAACTCTCAGGCGCGCAGGTTTCCTCACGATGTTTTCCTTCACCGTTGAAGCAAGTGATATTTTAATTGTTTAACACATAACTCCGAAAAGTTAGAGGTGCGTGCCCGGATTCGAACCGCCGACCTCTGATTAGGAGGCTGACGCCCTAACCACTGGGCTATCACCGCTTCAGGTTTCTCAGTAAAGTTCGCTACTTCACTTCGCGAATTTTTGCCAATGAGCGGCGACCTTTCTTTATATTTAAAATGTCATGCTTGACACTGACAGCCCTAGTAATGTGGTATCTAGGGCGCAATATAAATAGCGCGGGATGATGAAGAGTGACGAGTAGGGAACCGACGCTTGCGCCGCTTCTCTTCACAATTGACAATTACTACTGGTGTACACGCCGTGCGAATATTGGCGCCACTATTTGAACATTATTTTTGGGATTTCATCCAATTCGTCCAATGATTATAATATCATCATTAGCATCACATTGCTGTGCCAACTATAGAGTACAAATCTACATTCAAATGACAAGGGTTTTCGCCGAAGTGAATTAGTCACCAGACATGAAGGTTTTCCTACGATGTTTTCCTTTAAGGGTAAAAGAAGTTTTTGACGACCTCCGTGGCGCAGCGCGCGCGCTGCCGAATTATAAGGTTGGAGGTCCTGGGCTCGATTCCCGGCTCGAGTCTGGTCTGGTGGGAGGCTGCGGCCGTGGCTAGTTACCACCCTACCGACAAAGGCATGTCGCCAAGCGATTTCAGGAGGTGGGCGTTAACACAGTTGTCTGTGACACAGTTTTTTCAACTAATACAGATGTTATCGTTCATAAAATTTAAGATTCCTCTGTAAATTTGAGACACAATACAGAATTTTTCACTTTTTTTTTTCCATTTTCATTTAGCATTCCGGCACGATGTCGTGTAGAAACCAATTAGGAGTATGGGTTTACTATACCCCTAACAGGTTAGCCCGCTACCATCTTAGACTGCATCATCACTCACCATTAGGTGAGATTGCCGTCAAGGGCTAACTTGTGGTGGATACAAAAAGAAATACAATTGCGTAAAACGATCAAGGTTTTTTGCAGGGATTTCCACAGTCCGTGGTCTTGTATCCAGCAATTGTCAACTACTCGTATAAAGTCGTCGTATATACCTAGTCTGCGAACACTCAACATCCGACCCATTACAGTCTGGGCTCCGAGCTTTATTGGCACTTCAGAATGAGATTAAATCAGAACGGAGGAGATTAATTGAAGAGCCAGTTTACTGACGCAAGTTGAGTCGCGAAGCTGGACTGGCAGTGAGGGGTACACAAAGCAAGGAGGACGGGTGGTTTGGATTCCCGAGATACTCAGTCAGATCAGTTGTTTCAAAGGGGAAGGAAAACATCGTGAGGAAACCTGCTCGCCTGAGAGTTCTCCATAATGTTCTCAGGCGTGTGAAGTCTGCCAATCCGCACATGGCCGGCGTGGTGGACTATGGCCATATCCTTCTCATATTGAGAGGAGACCCGTGCTGTGTAGTGAGCCGGTAATGGGTGATGATGATAGTTAGTGTAGGTAAGAAATGCAAAAAGGTAAAATTTTGTAACTTTAAGTTTACAAAATGTACGACACTAGATAAACAATGCTAGTTGTAAAAGTAAGAGATGATATTTAAAAATAACTAAAACACTTTGGTTCTACGCTTTTTTTTAATCAATACTAGAAGAGAAATGTTTGTACTGAATGTAATAGTTTTCAGCATAAATTACGCGGTGACCACTATTCTAAAAGCTGTTTAAATTGAAGGTCACAGATTACTAAGGCAATAGAGAAAAGTTAAAGACCAGTGTATGTTTAATAACATGCAGGAATTGGAACTGTGCTGTGATAGCGGTCGGCGGCTCGAATCCGGCCAAGCAGTAATCGTAGTTATGTGCGTTTTTAAGCTAAAATATCACTTGCTTCAACGGTGAAGGAAAACCTGCACGCCTGAGAGTTCTCCTTAATGTTCTCAATGGCGTGTGAAGTCTGCCAATCCGCACATGGCCAGCGTGGTGGACTATGGCCATATCCTTCTCATATTGAGAGGAGACCCGTGCTCTGTAGTGAGCCGAGAATGGGTTGATCATGATTGGACAACAAAAATCAATTAACTACACCGATGAGCTTAATTCCATCAGTGTGAGCCATAAGCCATATTTTTCGACCTGTACAAATGGAGAGATTCGCAAATTTTCCCCGGATGACAGAATTAGGTCCATTAAAGCGTGCGTACTCGGACGTAACTACGTAAATGACGTGTGATATTACACACTGGCAATTGTGTCAATTCATTAGCGGGATATAGAACAATGTTATCACATATCTGCTCACTTGATATCTTAGATATGGAAGATTGTATCATCATAGTATCGTCTTTCAGTTTTCACAGACAAAGTAGCACACAATAAAGGCGAACGGGGCCCTATTAATAATGAACAAAATGTGTATTTCTATTGCCGCTTAACAAGTAGGAATAAAAAAAATAAGGGGGGCGAGAAATTAATGAAACCTTCTGTTTTTGCTCGTAATGATGTCAACATTGTGTTGTGTCCTTAATCTGTATATTTACTAAGAATGTTAGCCTTATGTTGCTCATATATCAATAATTATTAACACTTTTTTTAACAAAAATATAGTTATGCAACCAAGCGTAAGTATAGTATCAACTGTGAATGCGAATAAGGTACCCACGAGACAGGATTACCTAGTGTGGGTACCATCGGAAACTGTGTAACTGTGTTTTTGGTGAAATAAATATTTTTTCATTTAATTTTTTTTCATTTTACATAAATTAAGTCGATTCGGTCTTTCGAAAATCAAATAATAATACGCCTTAAGGTAAACGTACTCGTATCTCACAAAACGCTAAATTCGAAGTCTATTATTACTTATTCATTATCTATAGGATGGTAACTAGATAACGCCGAAGCCTCTTTCTAATCAAATCCATGCCTGGGCACGAACCCAGGACCTACCATTTGTAACACCTTACAATTCAGCACTGTATCAGTTTAAGCCCTAAATTCGTTTCGCATTTATAAGACGTAGTCCTATTATTATGTAAATATTCAACAAGTTTGGGTGTTAAATATTGCTAATAATATAGCTCTTAAATAAATTTTAAGTGGCATGTGAGATAATAAAAATAAAATTTACCCGGCTAAGTTTGTTATGGGCTTCTTCTTAGACCAGAGGCGTTTCGAACCCTAATAGCTTTAATTTTAAGTATACGAATGTAGTTATCACCATCTAATTACTACTAAAATAAATTATTGACGCGTTGAAGGTGCATTTTAAAGGATTATTTGAGTAAAGTTTAGGATTGATTAATTATTTATTAATTGAATAAGCCTCTACGGTTTCCCTTAATAAGCCGAGAACTTCACTCAGAATGATGTCGATAATCACTTAATAAGTTTCAATAACCTTCGCTCATAAATAACCTTCGCTATAGATGTTAACTAAAAACACTACTCGAGCTAAACAATATGTCAAGTGCAACTATTTTAAACAGATTAAAAGGCAGTTAACCTATCAGGCTTTACAAAAGACCAATCATCCGAGTTAAGGTAACAAACGGATCCATAAGTGCACTCCACTTTGAACAGGACACGTCTCTTAATGTCTCGAATCATCAACTCTAATTTACCTGCACCTATAAATTTATAATATGCAAATAGCCCACTTGTACCAATTTTAAGTCATAAATATACAGAAACAACAATTGGCATAGTTATTGGACGAGGACATCCATTTCAACGTCAACCCTTTAAATATCTTCCAGCGATAAGTTAAATTTGTTTGTAATCTATTATTTTAGCTAATAGCAGGACTTATCTTTTTGCTAAGCCCTACTATGTATAATATTATAACTTACTACATACGAAAGTGGGTTGTCTGTTTGCCTTTTTTAGGTTAGTTTAAATCGTTTGTGTTAAACCCTGGAAAAACAGTTAAGATGTGTACTAAAGTGCTATTTTGTGCGAAGCTCATCCAGTTTAAATATCTGAGTGGATTTGGATTGTTATTTAAGATACCTTAGGACTTACAGGAGATTGCCCAAATAACCACGTTACATTCTAGCTTGTTCTTATTGTGAATAGCACACATAGTTTCGTACCCTAAGAGTGTTAACGGGATGGAATCCCATTATAAAGACTACTTTATTCCGCCGCAAGTCCTTTCTTCCGGTTTACGCTAGGACTTAAGCGGTAAGAATAGCGTCAGGTAAGGAAAATGCATTTTAAATTTTGTTTGCACACTGGATACGAGCAGCGGAGCAATAAGAAAACCATAAACATAAAAAAAACGGCACGTAATGCACACTCCTCATAGGTCGTTTAGTACAGATATCATCTCGAGCTGCTGCCATTCTTGTTCATTGCCTAAGTTAAATTTAACTTTGTCCAATGGTCAGATTAGTCTGCGAACTACGACTACATTTGTGTGATAGATTGGGCTTCTCTGTCTCGTTATCTGGGATGTTTTTTGAAATATATAAAGTCTCTTACCTTATTAAGTCCAGTAGGGTGTCAGAAGTGAGTGTGTCTTTCATAACCTTCTTGGTCGTTGTGTTGGTCGCGGTGAAGGGGTCGGAGGTCTTGCCGGGCTTAATGGTTGTTACTAGGGCGATTCCAAGCATGACTGCGCACACAGTCGTTGTCATGTAGTAGATGATGGCTCGGAGACCCACCCTGGGGAAAGCAAAGCAGTGAATGTGACTCCATTTTCAAAACATTATAAAAGTTCTCAAGTGAAGAACTTTATTTATAGTTGCCTGCTACTCCGTCAGGTACTTTTGCTAACATGAAGGTTAATTTGACTATGAATAGTAAATACCTAAAATACTTAATCAAAAGTTAACCCAATAGCGAAAAAGCGACTTAGCATTCCGGCACGATGTCGCGTAAAAACCCTAACAGGTTAGTTTTCTAAAATTTTAAACTGCATTATCACTTACCATCAGGTGAGATTGCCGCCATGAGCTAACTTGTAGTGGATAAAAAAAAACCGACAGTTCGAGAAAATATAAATTTTACATTCGTTATAATTAGTTGCATACTAAATTGAAATGATATTTGAATTATTCCAATTAGAATTGGTCTACGGGTAGACCAATGTTTCATCGCTTTAAAATTCAATGGACTGGCGATTTAATGTTACATTCTAAGAGATATTTGCCATCTCTCTCATTGAGAAACCCTGAAATTGCATTTCAATTGCTTGGGTATAATAATACAGATACAAATGGACCTGAGAATAGAGTAACATATAAAAAAGACTTACTTGCCAGACAGGCTGAGGTCCAGAGATCCAATCGCGGATACTATAGATGATACCAGGAGAGGCACTATCAAGCACTTCAGCATCCTCAGAAACAGCTCTCCAGGATATTGGAAATACATGACATCACGCCGCGTCCACTCATAGCCGGATGCTCTTAAGCTCCAGCCTAATAAAGTGCCAGAAAGGACTCCAATAATTGTAAGAAGGGTGAGCAAATTCTCCCGAAGGAATGAAATACAGCCATTCCGTCTTATTTGAAGCGGCATCCTGGATAGACACCGTCGTTTCTGTAAAAAAAGAGAACATTATTTATTATCGGTAATTAATCAAAAGCTGTATAGCAAGTATCATCATGATGAACCGATTGCCGGCTCACTACAGACCACGGGGCTCCTCTTAATATGAAAAGGGTTTGGTCATACTGGCCATGCGTATTGACAGACTTCACACGCCTTTGAGAACATTATGGAGAACTGTCAGGCATGCAGGTTTCTTCACGATGTTTTCCTTCATAGTTAAAGCAAGTGATTTTGTATTTAAAATTGCGCAACTCCGAAATTTTAGAGGTCCATGCCGGGGATGAAACTCGATTTTCACGAAAATGAATCTTAAACAACTCTATCACCTCATATTTAAATAAATATCTAATATTTAAGAAATGATTTTTGTGAATCTTGAATCAACCAAGATTTCAAACGTGTGTACATTGTACTCTCGGCGAAATACAAAGTAGTCAAACCGAAGTAATCAAAGTAGTCAAACGAAATACAAAGTATATTGTTGCCAGCAAGATGAACTATGCTTATATCTTTTGGCGAAGATTCTCCGATAATATATTTAATGTACAGAATAATAAACCTTGATTAAAACAAATATATATAGTTTCATAGCGAATTTATTAAGTGCTTCTAAAATAACCTTAAAAACCTTTATGAAAACAAAAAGACTGCCATTATTTAAAAAAATTGTACATTCAAAATTTAAAACCATGTTTTGTGAAATTTTGCGTAATTTACAACTTTTAAAGAAATTGTTTCATCGAGTACTATTTTTTTTTTTGTTTGAGCGTCTCATAAGTACAGTTAACTGATTTCTTTGTCTAGAAATTTGCATTATCAATGCTAGATCACGTAAGATCGGAAAAAACAGTGTAAGCTTACGAGTGAGTATTCTGCGCTGAAATCCGAAACCAGTCCGAAATAAATAAATCTGTTACACTCTAGTGCTTTGGGGAACATGTTAAGCCATCGGCCTTGATGTTAATCATCTACATCTAATGCACCTGACCAACCTGGCGAAGAGCTATAAACCGAGTACTCAACAATTTTTATCAAGTCCCATGAATCGAACCCAGAATTTTGCGATCCATATTCAGAGGTCCCTCCCGCATGCCGCGCCTTCCTGTTCCTGTATTCACTCACCGAAGCTATGAAACCAATCTAGGTCATCATTCCTTGATACCAAGGTTAAGTAGATTATGCATAGAATTTTTAGTAAAGGTCATGTTAATTAATTTGTTTTATGATCCATTTAAACGCAAATTACTGAAATCACTACACTGTTCAGTGGGAGACATGAGGTCCTAGTTACATGTAAGTTTGTTTTTTCTTGATTATTGTGTATCTATTATTTTATGCTATTTATTTTCTTGTATCAATATTACTCATTTATTTATATTTTATCTTAGACTGTTGTCTCAATATGCACGTTGTTACTGTCTATAATTGGGGTTACACATGTACTTCAAACCTGAGGCATATTTTATGTAACCTATATAATATGTGTAATTCTGTTTTCGGTTCATAGTAGATAAATAAATAAATAAACATACTGACGTATATAACGTGGTAATGTAGACCACAATGCAGTTAGTAAAATTTTGATACTATATTTCGAAATTCGACAGGTGTCCATTGCAAATAAAGTGGGATCACACGCGCATGAGCCCCGCGCGGATGTCGCCGCGGAAATCTTTATTTAGTATCGCTCATCTCCCCTCGCTCACACGCACCGCGCGATCCGTACCTACACCCACCTACCTGCCAGCGGCGAGCGGGCTGGAAGTGTACACTCGTGCTACTAAACTTTAACCACTCCACCCAATAATCGCTTTAATAGACTCAAGTGAATTGCATGACTATAGGTTACACTAGGGAGTCGGCAGATCGCTCGTGAGACCATCAGCCTGACAATTAATAACCATTTGGATTTGAAACGCTCATGAAATCGACGCGTCCAGCAGTGAAACTTAAAACAATTCCAAAACATATATTCGTATAGTGCTTATAAAAATTATGACGCTTTTGTGCACAATATAAAATTGGTCCTTCGAGCCGGATACGAAATGCATGATGAATATCCGGCTGGAATTACTTGATAAGATCGTTACGGTAGATAACCATACAAGTCTTTTTATTCTAGTAAAAGTACTAGTAAAAGACGAGAAACCCTAAAACAAAGTGTCTTTTGGGTTTCATTGTCTTCAATTAAAGTACCATTGTTGATCATAGGTCTAACACTAATTCGAAACATGGAACTTCGGTCCGAAAGAATGTTTTTTCCTTACTGTGACATGTGGCAACACTCATTATTGTTCAAACTAAGAGACGGGAGCGGACGACACAAAAAGAAACAGCACAACGCTTTATTTTACCTAATGATTTAACTGCTAGACAGTTAACTTCCAACAGTTAGCAAACTTAAAATCAAATAATTGACAAGTTTTGGTTCTGGATCTTCGTATTACCTAGCCGAATGGGACTGGCAAATAATATTTCAAAACGCAAACAAATCTACGTCAAATTATTAAAAAGTACCTTTAAAAAATACTATATATTTATGTGTGGTAAAAAATTGGTCCTTCGAGCCGGTATTTTTTTGTTTATTTGTTTGATTGTTTTTTACCGAAGTTAGGTGGCGTTGATCTTGACGTAATTTCTCGCTGAGATAGCTTGCACGACTGAGACATGATATTTTTGATTAAATATTATTATGTATATTAGAAAATAATCATATAACTCTATCATGTACATATTTAACAATGTTGAGCAGAACTCACATTAGAGATGAATAAAGAGAGAGAATAGACTGATATCCATAGAGTTTACTTTTACTTTCTTCAGCCAAATATAGATTAAAAATTAGTTAGTAAGAGTATTTAGTATCTTATGCGGTTTAATATACTTTAACGCTATTCCAGGAAAATTGACTGACTGCAAAAACTGCTTAAAAAATAACGGGGAATCAATACGAAATTTGTTGATGCTTAATACCAGCTAAGTACTCTTAACTATGTGGTCAGTAACGGATATCCAATCAACGATGTCTTGATGTAACAAATGCGTCAGATTAATCGACAATTACATTACGTCCTACTTGAACAATTGGCCGTGATGTAGCGTGAAAAAATGTTATCCCCGTACGAATCTGTAAGTGGCTGGAGTCAAGTGGGTCACGACACGACAGGATTTAACGTACCTTGCGCCCTAGAACTGTTCCAATACAGTGATTAATTATTTTTCTCACGCCACTTGCTCGCACTGCCTCACTAGAAAATACAAGACAAGAATCTTTGTTGTAATCTTGTACTAATACTCCTATATAATGTGAAAAGTATATTGAGCTCAGAAACATCCCGCATCCAAAGAATACAGATTCTGTTTATGTCAATATTGCTATCTAAGCTCGATGAATAACGGTGTCATAAGCATTTTTGTATCGTTTACCAAAATTATAAAGCGAAAACTAAAGCTTTCTATTTAGAATGGATATAATTTTATTTATATATACAATTTGTTTGTACAATACTAAGTTTTAATAAGAAATACATCAAAAATGCAGGAAGCGAAGGCGGCGTGATCACTTAGTTGTAATCTCTGCCAAGCAACCATAGAATTACATTTTGTCTTCAATATATATGTATCGACGTCAACTAATTTCTAGTAGCGGTGTAAGGAATGGAGACTAATATGGAAAAAATAAATAAAGCAATTAAATAGGTTAGCGAGGATCCATACTAAAATATTCAAACCGCCTTGCTAATATATATTTAATTATACTTTTTAAATTCATAATTTACTGTTCAAGAGAATACAAGAGAAACATTTTAATTGTAAATTTAACCAGCCTCCAGAAAGTATGCGTTTATGGGGAGGACGGCGAATTGGCCGCAATATTATTTCACCATAAATAAGCAAGTTAAAACGATGAAGGATCATAATCAAAAATAACGACAAAAACTTTCTTTATCATATATATTCATGCCCATACAATACCAATTTATGCCAATTCTTTATAGGTACACATTCAGGCGACTTCCATTATGGTGCGTGCAGCTGCTACCTGTGCCGAGCAGGCCAAGATGAGCAAATATGAAAACCTTGATAGCAGCTTTGGTCTGGTGGGAGGCTGCGGCCGTGGCTAGTTACCACCCTGCCGACAAAGACGTGTCACGTGCCAAGCGATCAAGCGTTCTGGCACGATGTCGCGTAGAAACTAATAAGAGTGTGGGCTTAACATACCCCCCTAACAGGTTAGCCCGTTTCTATCCTAGACTGCATCATCACTTACCACCAGGTGAGATAGCCGTCAAGGGCTAACTTGTAGTGTGTAAAAAAAAGCTACATTATTGTGCCTTTTAGGATTGATATTATGACGCCTTGGGGCCTAGCACAAGTTCATATTAAAGAAACTCCAAAAACGGCTATCGAGTCTACTAGGGATCTTTGAGCTGGCATTTACCTTGGCCAAAGAATTAGTTCAGCCATTCAAAGGAGAAATTCTGCCAGCTTCTTCGGAACTATGCCTCATTCCGGTGGCATCGACGACATTTTAGTAGAAACTAGCTGATGCCGCCACTTCGTCTGCGTTGAGTGAGTGTGTTCAGGTGTGTTTGTTTGTCTTCCTATCACTAAGCTGGATTACTAAACCAACGACCTTGAAATAATTACAGGATAAAAATTAAAGTATCTCCTTTCTAACAAAAAAAAGAATGAGTGAAATCGGAGTACGCGTTAATGTTAATTACAACTAAATACACATTTTGACTTTCATCCCCTCTCTCAAGGGAACCGTGCTGAATTCGGGGATAAAAACTATCCTATGTTGAACCGGGGTATCAGCTACTTGTATACCAAATTTCATTCAAATCCATCCAGTAGTTTCGGCGTGATGCGCGGTCAAGATACAGACAGACAGACCGACAACAAAATACAAAATAAATGTTTTGGGCTCAGTATAGACAGTAAAGCGAATCCTCCAATTAAAATTTTCAAAATATATATAATATTTAGAATTCGTCCTGTAAGAGTTTTATTATATTATAAATATATGCTTCTTCATTATATTAATTAATTTATGTAGACTATATATAAATCAATCAACTTGATTTCTGTGCTTTTTTTGTTTTAGATCAGTATTTAGTAGACCCTTTTTTTACCTGTTACATTATAAACGATACCATATTTTCTACTGGCTTTTTTTTTAATATTACGCTTTGACGCCTTTTCTGCATAAAGGCTGCCATTAAAGCATTAAAATAGGCTGTTTTATTTCAAATTGTTCACTTTAACACTTCTATAGAACGATGAATGAATGAATGAAAGACTTTTAACGTTCAGCACAGAGCACAGTCACAAAAATGCAAATACAATAGAGCAGTAAGGTAGAAAGTACAATTTGCCGGCCTTATTGCTACATAGCGATTTCATACAAGCAACCTAAAGACCAAAAGACCAAGAACTTTCCTTTTCTTATAGTAAGTAAGTTCTTACCTTAAGTATAGAAAGAAAAAAACAAAGGTCAGGATCAACCCATTACCGGCTCACTATTAGAGCACGGGTCTCCTCTCATTATGAGAAGGGTTTGGCCATAGTCCACCACGTTGGCCATGTGCGGATTGGCAGACTTCACACGCCTTTGAGAACATTTTGGAGAACTCTCAGGCGTGCAGGTTTCCTCACTATATTTTCCTTCACCGTTGAAGCAAGTGATATTTTAATTACTTAAAAACGCACATAAGTCCGAAAAGTTATAGGTGCGTGCCCGGATTCGAACCCCCGACCTCTGCTTAGGAGGTGGACGTCCTAACCACTAGTCCTAATCACAGCTTCTTCTTCTTATGTCATATAATTATATTCATTCGTGAGGTTATGGTGATAACTACACTCGCCAACTTAAAAGTCGCTTAGGTCTAAGAAGAAGCCCATTACAAACTTAGCCGAGTTTTGTTTCTAACACATCTCATGTTCTCAAAAGCGTGGTGGACTATAGCCAAACCCTTCTCATATTGAGGGGAGACCCGTGCTCTGTAGTGAGCCGGCAATGGGTTGATTATGATGATGACGAAATTATATATGAACGCTTCATAGATGCCTGTAACAGGTTCACATAATTAAAGCTAATTTGAAAATGAAATTTTGAAAGTAAAAAAGAAAATATGTCGTCATCATCATCATCATCATCATTAACAACCGATTGAAGTCATAGGACATAGGTCTTTTGTAGGGAGTTCCAATGCTCACGGTCTTGGGCCGCTTGCTTCCAGCGGCTCCCTGCAACTCATCGTCGTCTGTCCACCTAGTTGGGGGTCGACCAACGCTAAGTATGTTATGGTATTAAATTTAAACACGTCATTGTTCATTCTCTTATTCATATTCCAAGACCAAAAAACACAAAACGTCCATCGAGACGTGAATATCTCTGTGGAGACTACTTTTAGCAAGCTAAGCCCTTATCGAGGTGTATGACGAGTGTATAATCCCCGATGTAGGTCGAAATTTCTTTTCAACAATAAAACGGGACGACAGGGGATAAGGCGACTTAACTGTGTACTTATGGAGGTATCTACCCATCCCATATTCAAGGTGACATTGAAAATGTATACCTATTCACCGCCGATCGGGAAAATGTTCATCCATTTTTTGCTAGGGTTTCAGCTTACTTTTTTTATAATTTTCTTGCAAAGCAAACAACATGTTCTTCGTGAATCTAGGCGAACTTAATGCTATAGCGAAACATTCTCCATCAGACTGGCGAGCGCGAGATATCTACATATTCTGTTTTTTACACTTTAAGTTAGCCCTTGAAGGCAATCTCACCTGATGGCAAGTGATAATGCAGCTGACTAACAATCACTTGTCATCAGATGAGATTGTAGACACATAGTCCTAATTAGTTTCTACGCGACATCGTGCCGGAACGCTAAATCGGTTGGTGACACCTCTTCGTCGGTATGGTAACTAGCCACGGCTGAAGCCTCCACCAGGCTAGATTTGAACCGGGAATCAAACCCAGGACCTCCAATGGCATTTATATTGAAGCCGTAGCGAACCGTACCGAACCGTAGTAACATCGGTTTCTACAGTATCGTACCGGAACACTCTATAGCTTGGTGGCACGTTTTTGTGTAAAAATTCCTTTATTGTCTCAGCCGGTTTTTGAACCCGGGACCTCCTAATACTAAGAACACTCCGCCAAAGTGGTGGTAAAAAGATGTAGCAGTAACAAATAGGTATAGATTTGTATTCACTAAACTTAATTCTTTTTAAAAACCGCGTAATTTTCACGCCATTTAAGTGGGCGAAATTACTATTTGTTATTTTATCGAGTGTTATATAGTAAGTTAGTTTATTACCGAAATTTAGAATGATCATTATTAACACGTATCGTTGTACATTATAACGAAAATATCTTAAACAACTACTAAATTAAAAACGGAAACGGTGGAAAGGTAATTCCACTTGGCCCTTTAGTAAGTTAGACTTCAACGCGTATGCTACCATGGTTTTAATTTTAAGTCTAAGAATCAATTTATATATATTAAAGAAAGTCGTGTTACACTTTTTATAACTAAAGAACGGCTGAACCGATTTGACTGAAAATCGGTGGGGTAGCTTAGAACCAGGAGACGGATATAGGATTTTATCCCGTAACAATTCCCGCGGGGTTTATGAAGAACTGAATTTCGCGTCGATGAAAGTATAGCTTTAGCTTGCCATATCAAACATCTTCAAATCGGTGGCTTATTCCATAGTTTTTAAAAACCCCTAATTTACGCGGACGAAGTCGCGGGCATCGACTAGTAATATATAAATGAAGGTTATCCATACAACACTTAGTCGGAAAAGTAAATCTCTGTCTACGATACGGCATGTTTTTTTATAGTTATTTCATTTAAACGATGCCAGCAGTTTAGTTTGAATGGTTTCAAAAAACTATGGTGGGAACTCTTTAATTTTCTGCGATACAAACGTCATATGTTCAGCTCTGGAGTACTAGCTTTACTTTAGAATTCGTAATGATGTAGGATTGTTGGTAATTAAATTCATATGAATATATATAGTATTCAAAAATATTCAGATGGCAGTTTGAGTTTACCACCACCTTGACCTAATCTAACCCATCGATAACTTGTATGTAAGAAAGGCTATTCATTATATTATTTAACTGCAGTATTTAAGTAAGGGTGTTAAAACTAGAAACCATTTGCTCGTACGAAAAAACAGGGGGATGCTAACAGGTTTCTACGATCAACGACAAATCTGATTAAATACAAATATATAAAGCTAAGAAACATCAATATATCTTCAAATACGTGTCGCCAAGCGATTTAGTGTTTCGGCACGATGTCGTGTAGAAACCAATTAGGAGTATGGTTTGACCATACCCCTAACAGGTTAGCCCGCTACCATCTTAGACCGCATAATCACTTACCACCAGGGAAAGCCGTGAGATGCCATCAAGGGCTGACGTGTGACGTATAAAAAAAATGCAATTATGCGAAATATGAACATCCCCAAATGTGACCAGAAAACAAAAAATATATTTCTTTGGGTATGGTAATAGGTTGCTCATGATGATGATAAATCAATAAAAGTACCTGGGATTTACACTGCAGTATCTAGTGCACCTCGATTCGGTGTACCAGAAGATCACAATTAAGTAACCCAATGTAAGAAATTTTGTGATCCTATTTCATTGTTCAATTATATACTAGGTTAATGTCTTATGTATGGAGTCGAAGCTTGCGTTAAATTATTAATGGATTTCAATCTTGATAAAAGAAAGTCCTGACTTGAAGACATAGATAGCTGAAATTTGGTATATATCTTTTATGATGTAGAGAAGGCTTTATGAATTTTTCGAAATTCAAAACCTAAGGGAGTAAACTTAGGGATGAAATTTTGTATGCAAATAAAAATGGAAATATTTTTTCCATTTTAATGAAAATAAAAGACAGCCTTTTTAAGTAAAGTTTTTAGGAAAAACAATAGCTTTTTTAAGTAAACAACAATAAAATTGGGAAATGATTTTTGTTGAGAAATGAAGACGGCCAGTTTCAAGATTTTCCGAATTTTTACCTTTACGGGTGAAGAATAGGGACTTAAATTTTGTATGTACTCGTAAGTCCGTTCTTTATGTTCATGAAAAATCAAGTTGGACTTTTGGTTAAAATAAATAAATTCTTAAAATTGAGTAATAACACGGACGGACGATGCGACGCAACGTGTTTCAATATATTGCTTAGAATAGCGAATGTATTTTTTTATACAGCAAAAATGTATCTTCTTATCAAAAATTATTTCACTACTACAGCAAAAAACATATAGGTACAATACATAAATGCCTAGTTAATGGCTGATTAGTACTAACAATGACTTTACAATCAAGGTTTGTTATTTTTAGTAAATAAATCAGACCGTGAGATTTCAGCTATTTATAACCGACTTTAAAAGTAGATTACGTTCTATTTATTACTGAATTTCGATAACGTTGTCATAGATTCGATTCCTGTGGCCAATTTTCTATAGTTATTAACAAGCTTGGAGTAAAAATCCAATTTTAATATATATATTTTTTTAAATTGAACTAGTTTATAAGAAATTTTCAAACTTCAAGTTTGTGAGTTTGTAGTGACTCTACCACATGTCCTGGAGGCAATTTCTATCGACAAGAAGCCGGCAAGAAACTGAGCAGTTTCAACATCATCATTTTTTAATTTAAGTTTATTCATCTAACTTGGTAGAACTAAGGCGGTTGCTTCCGAGAACCCTTTTTATTTAAAAAATCATGAATAAAGTAACCCAGCTATTTTTATCACAGTTTACCAGTATATTGTGAAAATAATGTTCGAAACCCGCCAGCTCGCTTCTTATCAGTGACTATCGGTTCAAACCTACTCTCCTACGAGAGAGGAGGTCTATGTCCCCCAGTAAGACGATTAGTGGATAAAATGGCAAAACTACACTGTCGAATGGAAAGCCGCCACGCTCTGAGTACATCTTAAATTCTATAAATAAATTAATATATGTTTCTTTATTTTAGTTACTCGAATCTACATAGTCGCAGCAGGAGCTCAAAAACTAAACCGCTTCGGTTCTGTCAATTTCCGATCGGAATTAAGTACCGTCTAATTGGAAAATCTGTGACTCGGAGCGCAACAAGTGGCATTCAACAACTGCGCATTATTACTGAAAATATATTCGAATGTGCATTAAAAACTCACCGTTATAAATGAAAAGCGTGTATTTATTGCGTATCACTGTATCGTGTGACGTTCACTGCATAACTAATGCCCGGGTTTATTTATGGAGAGCGGGACGTGCGCATCTGTCGACCGCTGGGAGAAGACTGAAATTGTTTTGTGATTCGCGAGCCAATCTGTCTGGACATCCTCGGATCCTGGAGGCTGGGCGGGGACGCGGCGGGGCCGGGGGAGGGGCGCGATTGATCTGCGGCTCGGTATCCGGCGTCCCGTGTCCTGAATGAAAGCCCGCGCCTCTACGCGCGAGTATTCCTAGCTCATACCTACCTATGTTTTTTTTTTACTTATCCTCTGCAACCAGAGAGTATGAATACAGCGTGACTTTTAATTTTTTTTAATACGCATCAACACAAAGGTCTTCCAAAATACGATATCTACGCACATTTCGTTCCGAAGTATTCCCATTCATAACGAAGACTTTACAGTGTACAATTGATTAGTGATTGCTGTTACTATATCATACGAACATTTGTCTAGTTGTCACGAAAAATTTAGAGAGCGTAAATTTCGCGTAATTCGCAGATATGTTTGTATATCAATTTATGATTAGGAATCCATGATTTGGTACAACAAAAACACAATGATGAGAAACTAATATAATATTTTGTCAAAATTGAATTTGTTCGCGTCAGGATTACGTGAAAGACTGTAAAGTCAAGTGGCTACGCCGTAGAGCTTTAAAAGCTACGCGGCTGAAATATGCCTATGATATACAGGAAATTATCTTTCCTGTATATCATAGATTATTTTTTATTTATAATTTATAAGTTGTGGGTAAATATAAATCAAATAGAACTTTATCCAAATAATCCATTACGAGGCACTTTTGACGCGTCAATAATTTACATAGTAGTAAGTTGATGGTGATGACTACATTCGTAAACTTAAAACTAAAGCTACGAGGGTTCCAAACGCGCCTTGCTCTAACAAGAAGCCCGCAACAAACTTAACCGGTATAAGTATTATCAATATAGACATAATAGTACAAGGTAAAAAAAATAAGGCCGTAAATGCGTGAGATAGATAATTTTACTAAAAGGAACATTATCTTATTTAAGTTAAAAATTACACAGCAAAGATTTTCTAATATTCTCGTCTGACCCGGTAACGGATAAAAATGAACAGATAAACGGAAATGTGTGTAAAATTATACGGATTTCATATGAACTCTTCAACAAGCTACTTATAGATAGTTGAGAGATTCTAAGGTGATTTATACTAACGGAGGACCTCCGAGGCGCATACGCGCGCTGTCGCATTATAAAGTTGGAGGTCCTGGGTTCGATTCCCCGCTCGAGTCTGGCCTGGTGGGAGGCTGTGGCTAGTTACCACCCTACCGACACAGACGTGTCATCAAGCGATTTAGCATTCCGGCACGACATCAGGTATAAACCACTTACCATACCCCTAACAGGTCAGCCCGCTACCATCGTAGACTGCATCATCACTTACCATCAGGTTAGATCGCCGTCAATGGCTAACTTGGTATTTTAAAAAAAAAATTGGTATTTTGCATTAGTACCTGAGAGTAGACATATCTATAAATGCATTATAACAATATCGTTAACATCTACGATCACTTTGGACTCTCCTGTTCCCTGAGCACCCTGTCGTACTCGATATCACCCAGGCAGGGCCCAAGTACCGAAACCTGTGGGACACTTTGCCTGGTGCGAGGATTCAGCCGTGGCTAGTTACCACCCTACCAAAGACGTGTCGCCAAGCGATCTAGCGTTCCGGGACGATGTCGCATAGAAACCAATTAGGAGCGTGGGTTTACCATACTCCTAACAGGTTAGCCCGCTACCATTCTAGACAATGCTGTCTAGGATGGTAGCGGGCCATCTTACCAGGTGAGATTGCCGTCAAAGGCTAACTTGTAGTGTATAAAAATAAAACACATCAGAACACCGGCCACTCAGACCAGCCCTCACTGACCCTCGCTGGTCCGTCTGGCTTCACCGTGCTTATATATAAAGAATGGTTTCGGCTGAACTTATAAAAAATAGACTAATATATTATCAAGCAGCGTCCTTGCCGGTGAAGACGAAGACCCAATTTCAGACGTTATCCGGATGTGGATCTCATCCACGATGACGAGGACATACTGTCTAAAACTCCCAGTCGAACATTACCTGACGTACCTAACCCTTTTTCGAGGTCCAAGCCTCAAAGGATGCCTTTTCAGGATGACGTCCTGCCAATATTGTCGAGTCATTGTACTCTTTATTCAGGTTGAGCTTCGTACTCGCCGAATTCCCCAATGATTCCCCTGTTATAATTATCCAATCCAATCAAAACGAACGAAGGATACATTTTTATCTTGTGAAAGACTCGCGAAGATATCTCCTTGCCTTTGGTGCCTTTACACGTTATTATTCGCAAAGGAAAACCGTGAAGCTAAAGGCAGCCAGTCTAGTAATATTACTATGTCAAGATTATAGTAATTTATATTTATTTGTTTCATTATTTCCTTGGATATTGTGTCCCAGTTTGCAACTTGGTCTGGAATCGACCGTAGTAGAGAGACCGATTTCATTTATTTTTACTTGCGTCGTTTAAAAAGTCGTTTACTGAGTAATAACACTTCTCCAATAAGAAATTCTTATATACTTTGAAAAATTCATTTTGTTTTTCTAAGTTTCGAGTGCAGTCTGGCAGACCATTATATATTTTTACAGACGTTACGTAGGGACTAGAGGTGTGGAGTTTTAGTGTTGATGGTGGAAGGGTTAGCATACCTTTCAGAAAATCGGCGAGGTTTTTCTTCTTTTTTTATAATTGGAATATCTATTCCATATCCACTTACAGTTCACACATTATTACTTGGCCGATCAAATCTTAGCACTTCGAGACTTCTTGTAGCTACATATATAATTATATATGTACCTACTATTTAATTCCCTAAACCAACAAATTTTATTTTGTTTTATTGTACGTACAGTACTAATAAAACGGTAAAACTAATATACTTAAATTCATACTAATACAGCTTATTATAGTTGAAGTTTTTGTTTCAATTATAATCCTTATTTATTACATATTAAGGTACCAACCATGATCCTTTAGCAATTTTATTTACGACTTTGATCGCCTCAAAGAGATCTCTAATTAGCTATAGAGCCACTAAATTGTACCTTTTATGTCACAGCTCTATCGTTTTTTGCATTTTTTAGTTATTTTCTGTGGGTGTTTTTGAAAAGTATTCATTCCTTCATATGGCATTAGCGGGTAAGGCTCTACTAAATGTAGGGCCCTACCTACTGCTGAAATCATACACTTTCAGAGTGAAAAATTAGTTATCAGCAATGCAATGAATATTATGTAACAGCCTCGCGCCATATGCTCACAAATTAGCAGATCACGGATTAAAATAATTAACGTTTATGACTCCGACCTTTAGCAATTGCTACATCCGATGCCATTTATTTTATTTGCGAATTGCGGATACAATTTATTTGTAAATTGAATGTTTTAGAGTTTCCTTAAATGGGGCAACTTGTTAATATTCAAGGTAAGCGCTTTTTACAATAAAAAGCACGAGGCGAAGCTCGTTCGGCTAGAAACTTTTAATAAACTAATTTCAGCTTTTGTATTAAAAATAAAGGAAAGAAGCGCGAAAGGGCGAATGTCTATTATGGTGAAGAAGGTTAGTCACAACAACAAAATTTAAGGGCAAAACTTTACTACTTTACCAC
Source organism: Lasiommata megera (assembly GCA_928268935.1). Lineage (NCBI taxonomy): Eukaryota > Metazoa > Arthropoda > Insecta > Lepidoptera > Nymphalidae > Lasiommata > Lasiommata megera. The sequence goes on from OV743326.1 coordinate 12,307,390, forward strand.
TTTATAGCTTATTTTGTTTACATAAATATGACTGAAAAATCAGGTTGCATTTAATATTGATAAAATGCATGGGTTACAAAAAAAATGTCATTAAGTACCGACATTATATTTTATTTTCTAGAAGAAATACATATTATCCATAATCTGTTGGTAAATAATTAACCATCTGTGCTGACAATCACCACAGATTAATATAGATTGACAATGACAATTTAGTCCACTGCCTCTGCCTGTAAAGTGTAAACATAACTTGTTGTGATTATCATGATACAAATTACCATGTAACAAATGAAGTGGGCATACATTAATCAAAAATGACTACAAATCAGCTATGGGGTGAGTTTGAAACTGAAGACGGTGACGATACTATACTGCAGAACGTAAACTTCAGCCCGATAATCGAACTAGGGTTGCAGAACATACCCGAAATACCAATCACAGTAAAGACATCACCTATCGAACTACCAACAGCAAATTTAATTACTCATACAATACAACTGCACGCATATTCCAAACAGCTGTTAGCTATAATAGACCAGACCGAAAACACAGTGTTTGAAGGGGCACGGATTGATGCGCTAAATATACCGAATGCGCCGCCAGAACCGATTTTAAAAATCGAACACGAAACAACACCGCCTATTAACTTTTTACCCAAGCAATACTGTGATTTCTCTCTTGGGAAAGGACCTGTTATCCTACCATTCACCCCAGAAAGCCACAAACGAGCGTTAAAACAATGTGCCGCTATTGGAATAGGACACATTGGTTTTTCAATGTGTACTAACACAGCTTTGGACACTGTTGCAGATGCTTTAGACATTTATATGACAAATATGTGTAAATTAATGAGAACAGCTGTAGATAGGGAAGCTAGTGGCCTTAAGTCTGGCTTCCCAGATGTTGTATCAAAAGTATTTGCAGACTTAAATGTTGGTAATTTACATGAGTTTTACCAGAACCGTGTTGTTAGATATCACAGTTTAATAAAAAATAAGTGTGAAGATTTAAAGAACCAATGTGAAGCTTTAGCAATAGGGGATATAGCTCCACAATTAAAGCTTGAAGAAGTTCCTGAACTGCACTTCCCTGCTGTATTGGATGGTGCTTTCACACCTTCTTTAGAACCTGGCTTTCAAATGCTGCACAGTTTGGAACAAGAACAGTTACAAAATCTAGAACTTTTGGATACTGTTACCACAGATGACATCAAGGTGGATGTAATGGAGTTTTCACAACAGGAAACAAAATTGCCTACATTATCTCCCACTGCTAAAAAGAAAAGAAAATAAATGTTACACATCGATTCATTAATTTTGTTTTCCTACCTACTACTTGTATTATTAATTTAAACTTGAAATCTCAAAAATTCGTCATCATTCTTTTTCTGCCAGAATTCTTCAAGGTTGGTTAGTTGCTAACTTGCTTTAGCTGTGTATCAATCAATCAATCAATAAATCACAAATTTGGTAATGAGTTGATGGTAATAACTACATATGTAAACTTAAAACTAAAGCTTAGGAGTGTTCCAAACGTGGCTTACTCTTAGAAGCCCACAACTTTACCCAGGTAGCTATTCTTCATCATCTATACATAAGATTATTTAAGAGCTATCTTATAAGAGCAATAATTCATACATAAGCTTGTTTATTATTTGAATAATCCTTTTTTTGAGACATGTAATTTGGTAATTGGTAATTATAATAAAATTGTATAAAATTAATCCTACCTTTAAATTAATTTCTAAATGTAAGGATGGCATTCATGGATGTGGATTTATTTAAACTCACTTTGGGTTTTCAAGAGATTAGTTTACTAAAGAGTAAATAAAACAAAACCTTTAACATAGCACCAAATAATTTATTTGTACCAAAATTTGATTTAATTAATACCAGAATTGACAACACAATGATTAAAATGAGCTTATCAATGATTTAAGTGGCAATATATATACAAAGATGTCAAATCAGATAGCTGCATATTTAATTAGCTAGACACAACCCAAGTACATAATATAGATTCAAAGTAAGACATTGAATGTGAAATTTTCATAAAAATCTACCTGAGGCATTAAGGTAATACAGCCTAACATTTTATTCATGTAAAGATAGGTACTAATGCAAATGATTCTTTTGTCTCAACCTGATATACTTTATCATATGTAAGCATTTGCATAAAAAACCAAAAACATTTAAAATAAAACAATGAATAACATAAATTCAAGAGAAAAATTATCCCACATGCCCTCATTTTCATACTAAATAACTAATTATAATGTGGGCATCAAATATTGTTGGAATGTCATTCTCTTACTGTTGCAGGTTTTATTTTATAAAATTCTCAGTTATACATATTTCTTGGCTATTACTTTAAGTCACATTCAATCCCACTCTTTGTCTACTGAATAGGTAAGAGTTATTACTACAAGCTAATTTTTCACTTTTGTTCATATTATACATATTCTTTTTTGAGAGATTACACTACACAATTATAGCAATAAGCCAATAATAGTTAATCATTATTAATACTTGAGCATTCAACAAGTGCTGATAATAAAGAATATAGAAATTACTTAATCATTTTTAATTTTACAAGAGTGTAATCTTCCAATAGAAAAATTATGGTGATCAAACTTACAATAATGACTTAATTTAATCTTAAAAGAACTTGGAATGAAGATCATTACACCCATAACAAACCAATATATTCTGAACAATAATTATGGTAATAAACTGTAACTTACATTTTAAAACATCAATATATAGGAACCACCAAACAGTTTTAGTCACAGCTCTAAAATTGCAATTTCTATGGCTTCATGAGCCTACAGCTAGTCTGTTAGTCCCTTCATCTGTCCACCTGTGACAGCATTGAAAGTTTATTGTGATATCGCTGTTAATGCTGTTCAATAGAAGGAATTCTGAGCATTGATATCAACATTTTGATTCACATTTCTCACAAAGAATATTGTTTATGCTAACTCTTGGATTTTATAATGAGATATTATTACCAATATTTAAAATCCAGTGCAATGTACTGATGTATTTTTTTTACAGATAGTTTATGGGCCAGTGAATAAAATGCTATTCTTTATCCTGGAAAGATTAAGAATTAAGCTTAAAACTTTTACCCTTTTAACACTTATATGCTTTTACATTTACAATAGTAAAGATAGAAGGATACAGTACATGTGGGTGATGCTGCACTTCTAGTTAACTAGGTATATCAGGTCTGACATATATGTTTGTAGTTGACATGTAACATAATGAAAGAATAGCCATATCAAGACTGCTAATCCTTCCATAGACAGGAAAAATATATCCATATAAAGTTGTTTTTTTCATATATCAATCATGGCAAAGACAATGTTACAGCATGATTAGATTAGTTGAGGTATTCTGATTTGAAAATTGCAATTCATTAAAAATCAATTTTTCAGTTTTGTCCAAGAAATATTTTATACTTCCAAACAAGGCATAATGTGTTTTGTGGTCACATTTTTAAACTTGCATTAAAATCTAATTAGTTGTGTCTAATAAGTAAAAAAAATAGCAGGGTCTGCATGTAGAGAGGAGCTTCAAAAGGAAATTCACTAATTAGCAAAAAGGCAATCCATATTCTTGCACCAAACTTGTGATAATTTCAATTATTTTAAATAATTTAACCAAACTTGTTTTTTTTTAACAATAAACTAGTGTGAACATGAATGGGAAGTCAAAAAACTCCAAAGAAAGGTACTGGTGGAAACTGGTACCTTTTGGGAACAATAGATAGTGCTGATCAAAATAATCAGTAACAGTCAACTGTGGACTGTGGATTCAAACCATAAACTTATAGCAAATTAATCCAAGGCCAAAGAAGACAGTATTTTAATCATATTGTCCCTAATCACAACACCAATTTCAATGGATGCTGTGAAATGTTTGTGCAAGGCTGGTTAAAATATGTTGTTAATGTATCTTAATACTGTCAACTAGCACTAGAACAATGTGGACCCAGCTATTTACTTACTAAATTCATAACAAATTAGACTTTTATTTCATATTAAATGAAAATGTTACATACTTTCATGTGAAATGAAAAAAATGTTTCTAGTAATAATGTTTGTTATGAGGCAAACAAGAAGTCATATGACTAATCCCATGACTGTACAGGGTAATGTCTGTACAAGACTTAAATCAAAACCTCCTAATATTTTTGTCATCAGCCTTCTCACATGTCTTCTTACGCCTGAACAGCAAGATGTGAGGTTCTGCAACAAACGAAACACCTTTTATAGCTAGCAGTCGGGATGTTGCTAAGTTCTGTTTTATATAGTTTTTTAATTCATAGCAATAATTTAGCTTTATTGGTGATAGCAGAAAGATAAAACACAGCAAAAAAGAATTACAAATTACAAGATTTTTTTTTTTATCCACTTCAAGTTAGCCCTTGACGGCATCTCACCTGATGGTAAGTGATGATGCGGTCTAAGATGGTAACGGGCTAACCTGTTAGGGGTATGGAAAACCCATACTCCTAATCGGTTTCTACTTGACATCGTGCCGAAACGCTAAATCACGATTTTCTTCTTCTGCAAGGATTTTTCATTAAAGAGAATACTTCTTTGTCGGCAGGGTGGTAACAACTTTACAATGCGACAGCACTGTGCCCAGAGGTTGTCAAAAAGTGAAACCTAATGTACAATATAAAGTAACAAAAATAATATTGAAATAAGACAATAGTAAAATATAAGTCTACCTGGTGTGTGTGTCATATAATGTACCCATCCTTGGCTCTGCTGTACACCAATACTCCGCCACTCCTGCTCAGACATCAGATGATTTTTTGGAACCAACTTCACCATTTCCTTAGGTAACACCACATGCCTAAAATTTTTTTAATACTTTTTTGTTATTATTCACAATGTTAGTTATAGTATTCACAATAAAACTTTTAATTAAACTAATGTAATTAACTAAGTCTCTAATATATTTTATTCTATTTGTTTTTATTGCATTTGACTGCAATCTGTAAATATATTGACCAGCCCTTGACTGCAATCAATATACAAATGAACACCACAATGTTGTGAATTTTCTCCAAGTGAAATTATGATGAATATAGTAATTATAGGTATAGTATAGTGTCGTTAGGGGTTAGGAAATTATAGTATTTAATTACTACCCTATCCTATGTTCGGGTGAGAACAAGAATACTGAGCTATTTACTGAGTCCCTCTGTTACCTGGATGCAATTATTTCAATCAATCGATCAATCATAATCTTTTTTCAAATAGTCCTTTAAAAGGCACTTTTGACGCGTCAAAATTTAGTAAATGTTTTTATCATCACCTACTACTGTTGGAAGGTCCTATAGTAAACCTATTTGATTACAGAAAATATGAGCATGATATGTAGAGTACAAGTATATCGTCGTTTAATGGAACAACATAGGAAAAAAGATTATAGTACGAACAAACCTATACTCATGATCCTCGTCATAATATTTGTCAGAATAGTAAATTTCTCTCGTCATTTTTGTTTGTTCGGTAATAGATGCTTGTAGATAACTTTAATATTTATGTCTGACTCCAATAACTAACGATAACCAGCTTTTTTCGTTGAAATCACAAAATACTATCACAGCACAAAGAAGCTTGGAAAGATTGTAAATTCGGCAATTCGTTAACGAATAACGAATTTGAAAATTCAAATAAATGTCATTCTTACATCAACCATAGACAATTTTTTTTTTTTGAGAAATGTTCCATGGTTTTGGCCTAAGAAGATACATACAAAAGTTTCTATGGTGTCTTAATTCTTCATTCAATATTTTTCTTCATTCTATCTTTATAGGTTTCCGTAGTACTAAACCGCAAAATAAACTTCACCAAGCTTTTTCTATACCAACTCAGATTAATGAAAGTGAGGAAAGTGATAGAAGAAAAGTAATAGATGTATATATATGGATTATGTATGAAAAATTAGACAAAGCATCGATCTACTGTTTCATTCATTGTGCCGGTTTATCTGTTTGGCTCACTTTAAAAGTGTCAGTTTAAAACTGTCCAGAAAGTCAAAACAAAAGAAAAACCGGGAAAAAAGGTACGCTAGCCGACCGATGTTGAACTATCATAATTGGTCTGCACTAAGAAGTCAGATACTAACTCCTCGATGTATACAAAATATAATTGTGGGTCATAATATATAACAACCTAGTTTTAACGTATTATTAAGATTTTTATATAGTTACAAATCTTAATAATACATATATAATCTATTTTCCCTTTTCGGCATTAGCATTTCCTTTACGCTGTCAATTTGTTTTGTTTGTGTGAGTGTGGGTTTACCATACCCCTAACAGGTTAGCCCGCTACCATCCTAGGCTGTGTCATCACTTACCATCAGGTGAGATTGCCGTCAAGGGCTAACTTGTAGTTCATAAAAAAAATACTCCAGGCATAGTGCACACGTTAATTGAAGACTAATATTTTTTCTATTTAAAATTTCCTCTTCAGGAACTTTTTTATCTTAAAATCAGCGGTAGACGACCTCCGTAGCACAGTGCGTGAGCTGTCGCATTATAAAGTTGGAGGTCCTGGGTTCGATTCCCAGCTAGAGTCTGGTCTGGTGGGAGGCTTCGGCCGTCGCTAGGTATCACCCTACCGAGAAAGAGGTGTTGCCAAGCGATTAAGCTTTCTGGCACGATGTCGAGTAAAAACCAATTAGGAGTGTGGGTTTACCATACCCCTAACAGGTTAGCCCGCTACCATCCTAGGCTGCATCATCACTTACCATCAGGTGAGACTGCCGTCAAGGGCTAACTTGTAGTTCATAAAAAAAAATACTCCAGGCATAGTGCACACGTTAATGGTGAAGCAAGTTGATATTGGATGAAAATTTTGTAAGAGTGGATAACTTTATGACCATTTCCAGTAGATTCCTTACTAGTTAGTTTGTTCAAGTTCACAACACCATACATGATAATTTTTGGTGGTTTACTGGGCCTAATTATGCTTAAAATGCCTTGAATATTATCACTTAAATTTATTTATTTTTATGAGATTTTTCGTGTTTAAAATGATCAATTTTTCGGCCGAATTTCAAAGGACAGTACTGACATGAAAAAGATTTTGCTGCATTATGCAAAAAGGTCACATGGCGTTTTAAGTTTGACGCCCGGGAAAATCTTACACCACATATAGCGCAAATATGTGGTTTTTCTCCACTATGTGTTGCTATGTGCTGTTTTAAGTCTCCATTGGTGATGAAGGCGCGACCACAGGTATTACAGCTATACTTCCTCTCACCTGTATGTACCCTGAAAATATAAAAACTTACAAATTTAAAAAGGTTCTTTTATTTATCTTTATTCATTTTAAGTAACCTTACCAACCTCACATGATATTGAAAATTGCCTATTGTTTGGAAACTACGCGGGCACAGAACACACTGGTAAGGCATTTGACCAGTGTGTTTACGCTTATGTACAATTAATCCTGAAGACTGTGCAAATGTCTCTCCACAAAATGTACAACAATATGGCTTTTCACCCTGGCAATAAAAAACAGGTACTTAAAAATGCATTAGTCACTATATATAACACTGTTATTTAGGGCTGACCCTAAAATTAATAATCTTAATCAATAACATATTTCATAAAAATGATCTGGTAGATATTGTTTATTTTTATGCTTTTAGTCAAAATCATAGAAGAAAATACATAGTGAACATTGAGCCATCCTAGGTATGAATTCAAATTCAAAATAATCTTTATTCAAACAGTCCCCAAAACTTTTGACGCGTTAATAATTTACATAGTATTTATTTCATGGTGATAACTATATTCGTAAACTTAAAATTAAAGCTATGAGGGTTCCAAATGCGCCCCAGTCTAAGAAGAAGCCCACATCAAACTTAGCTGGGTTTTTTATTTTGTTATCACCATGTCACATAATGAATAATAAATTATAGTACCTATGGAGATAGAGCAAGTCACACCCAAGCTTTTTTATCATTTATATAATTCTTAATATCGTAATATGATTATTCTACAAGCTTTCGTTTTATAAAAACTTTGAACTTATTGATAGACATCTCCAAGATATCAATAGGAAATTGTATTTTATTCTATAATTTATTATAAAATAAAATACAATTTCCTTTGAATGAGTTACTAATTTTGTGCAGCCTACTAAACTGTAATACAAGTTTACTTTTATTACAGTTTAGTAGGCTTCTGATGTTCAGTACATTACAGTCCATTTTTTTCTTGAATTTATCAATATTTTTATGAACATACATTAAATAAATGATACAAAGATAGTGGAAATAAACAGTTTAAAGAAACCCTTCTATCAAAATCTGTTAATATTTTAATTAATATTTCCACTGTATTTATAAAATAAAAAAGGCTTAATTATGTATGAATACAAATAGGAACTAAAAGGTAGTTACCGTATGAATTCTAATATGTGCATTTAAATTTTCAACAATGGTAAATTGTTTCGCACAGTATGTACATGAATGTTGCTTGTCTTTTATGTGAGTTGCTAAATGAGTTTTGAGTCTGAACCTAAAATCAAAATGAAATTAATAGTACTAAATTTAAATTTATAGTTTAGAATTTAAATGGTTGTAAGTGAAATTGATATCTTAATTGTGTGAATAAGGCAAGACAAATGTGAATTATCTTCAGACTATGCTTGACTCTTAATCATTAGAACACATTCAAAGCACACATGTAAAGAGCCTAAGAAGAGTACAAGAATAGTCAACATACTTTAACAATAATTCAAGTGATTCAAGCAGTGTATGTAAACTAGTATGTCATCCATTTTCATTTATTGTTAAAAGGCACATTATTTTTTTATTAGAGAGCCACATCATCAAGTAGTAGTACATCAGAATAAACAATGTGAATAGCAAGTGTTGGAAGCAATCATATTGTAACATTACAAAACCAATAGCTGAAATTTATTAATATATATCAGTAGTTCTTAAGTATTTACCAAGAAACTCATCAATCATCTATGGCATGATTGGTGAGTCTCCCATCTAAAAAAATATGTAGATTGTTCAATTAATTTCTTTTAATTAGTTTGTAATTGTGTTTAATCTGTCTTAATTGTTCTCTTGTGGCAGTTTACATGTACCTTTTGCAGTCAATGTTGTGTACACTTGTAACTGATATGCATACTGGTGAATGTGACACTTATTTACTGCAATGTATTTTTTTTATGTATATTGTAAGTGTATCAAAAACAATAAATTAATATTTTTTCCATACTTTATAACATCAGAAATAACCCGAAATATGAATTCGGAAACAATATTTGTTCAGTCAGAACAAAATTTGTTTAACAATCTATGTTTTTTATTTTAAAAAATCTGTAATTTAAACACAGACCTTGATGACATAATTTTACCACAAGTAAAGCACTGTTGTTTCCGAGCTAGCTTTCTCCGTTCAACACTTTCCACTTTGGTACAACATTCTACTACTGTATTTTCGTCTTGCCTTTGTAATTCACCAGTGGACTCTCTCTCAAAATCTACATTTTCAATTTCTTTATTTAATTTACATTCAGAATTGTCTTGAATTGTATTGTATGCTTCTACAGACGCGTGACTTGTCGTATTTCTCAAAACATAGTCGGAGTTTTTGCAAAGGCTTATAAATTCAATACATTCGTTTAATTTTTGGTTACAATTTACACATATTGAAGACGGTAGACCGTCATTAGGAGATATCTGGGAAATAAACGATTATACACGTGAATAAATTGGTAACGTATGAATTATAATTATAACAATTATAAATTATCTATCTATTCTTCCTTACTTCAACATTTGCTAAATTCATTATTTTACAACATAGCGCTGAGTCTACGCCATCGAATAAAGTTATTAACGAGTTTGTTTTTTCTAAACATATTCTACACTTATTGATATCCATTTTTAAGAAAAACTTATTATAGAGTTAATCATAACCACAACTGACCACAACAACAAGTTTATTTTAGCGGTGTTTGGCTATCTGTCACAAACTTTTGTCAGTATTAAGCCTGGCCGCAAACGTTCGGTTACCGCATTAGGTTTCCAGATCAGAAATTCAGATTCTGAAACCTGAATGCTCTGCTTTCATACAAAATATTCAACAAAGCGCACATTTTTCTTATTTTTTCTGAACGGAAAAAAAAACCTAACATTCGGTTCGATGCGTTCGGATCGTGAGAACGGAAAAAACCTAATGACGTCATTCCGAATGCAGCACTCCCGTTCTTTTTGGCTCGTCCGCCGTACACGCACAGAAATTTCAATTCAGATCCTGCAATATTTGAAGAATTCTTCTGGGTGTGCTCGTAATTTTGCTCTTTTGATATAGAATTGACCGTCTGTTAATCTCAGAGTATTCAACGGGTGTACCCAGTAACGACGATTCCTCTTCTTCTTGTTTAGCGCCAGTAAAAGTGCAATCGCAATCAATTCGTCTTCGTCTTCCATGATTACATGTGTATATGTGCTTTCACAAGCGTCTCTATACGTACTGGTCATATAAAAATTCCGAATAAAAAACCGGACGTTTGCGGTAGTTTCATGGAATTCCGAATCTGAATTCCTGATATGGAAACCTAATGCGGTAACCGAACGTCTGCGGCCAGGCTTAAACTTGGTGATTACATTCTCTTTGGTCAGTATTAAAACGTAGTGATTACATTATCTTTGCCAGAGACGTCAATTCAAACAAGTTTTGTATTTACTTGTAAAAGTTTTCTTTAACTGGATTATATGCATGGTACCTCACAAGCCATTCAAGCTATTCTAGAGAGTTGGATAAAAACTAGCTAGTTTTTATCCAACTCTCTAGAATAGCTTTTGCGACATTTTATAATTACTTAGCAAGAGTTTTAAATTTCATTAATTGCATTTTTCATTATATCTGAAGTCTAACTTGTGTAAAAAGTGAATATGTCTACGCCAAGAATTAAACTGTACCACTTTGCTGTGAGTTCGCCTTCTCGAGGAGCTCTTCTGGCTGCAAGAGTTATAGGAGTGCCTGTTGAAGTGATCATTATAGACTTGATGAAAAAAGAACAACTAAATGAAAGTTTTATAAAAATAAACCCTCAGCATTGTATCCCTACGCTGGATGATGACGGCTTTGTTATTTGGGAGAGTAGAGCCATTGCTTGTTATTTGGCGGATAAATATGGGGAGGATTCTATATATCCCAAGGATTTGCAGCGGCGTGCCGTCGTCAATCAACGATTGTACTTTGACAGCTCATTTTTGTACCCGCGAATCAGAGCTATTTGTGTATGTTGAAAACTTAATTATTTATTCAAACTAATTATTACTGGGGCTGACTATTGATAAAGGTGATAACAAGATCACTTGTTAATAACTCTATAGCTGTGTTACTTCATAAATGAAACATTACAAGAGTTTTAGAGCTTCGAAGCTCTTCCAGAGAAGAGATTGCTCAAGCAAAAGACCACCTTTGCATACTCAAGTGTTACTATTTGTTGTTTCTTCAAAATTTGTGTAATAAAGAGTATATAATATCTTGTCTACTACACACAATATAAACCACCCTCAAAAGGGAAGAGTGACTGCTGAATATCGACTCTAACCAGTTGTAAAAAACATCATATTTGAGAACTCAGTGTTGTAAAAGTTGTCTGAAACTTTTTAAAGTACTCTATTTAGTACTCATTGACTGAGTTAATTCATTTCTGACTGTGATTACTGTAGTAACTGAGGTATACGTAATCAAATAATAGTGTGTAAATATCGGCTCAATAATCTCACTTACCCGTGTCTTCACTCTACCCTGCCCCGAGCACCACTCCCCGACACACGGGCCTCAACACCCCCCTCAGTTGTTCATCCCCTCCCCGTACTTTGCGTGGGGTGTAGATCCGAGACGACAGTTGTCTTGAATTTGTGTGTTAGTATGAATGTTAGTTTGTATGTATTATTTGCCTGTATGCTACAATTACAAAGTACAATTCTTTGTTGCTCACAAGTCTTCATATTTTAGTGAGCCATCCTAAGGCCATTATGTAGTAGTGATTCTTGGTTTAAGACTTAAAAGGATCATAGTGATAAACATAATAATTTGCTTCAAATGTTCCCAGTTATTTAAATTGCATGTTTATTAGTTTGTAATTTTTAACACAACATTATTTCTTCAGTTGAATAGTACAGATCTTTAAAGCCTAAGAGGGTATTTAATTTTTAAATTGTATATGAATAGCTGTGATAGCGTAGTAGTTAGGGTGTCAGCCTCCTAATCAGAGGTTGGCGGTTCGAATCTGGGCATGCACCTCAAACTTTTCGGAGTTATGTGCATTTTTAAAAAATTAAAATATCACATGCTTCAATGGTGAAGGAAAACATAGTGAGGAAACCTGCACGCCTGAAAGTTCTCCATAATGTTCTCAAAGGGGTGTGAAGTCTGCCAATCTGCACCCGGCGAGCGTGGTGGACTATGGCCGAACCCTTCTCGTACTGAGAGGAGATCAGTGCTTTGTAGTGAGCTGGTAATAGGTTAATCATGATGATGATATGACTTTCTCTTATGCAAGTGTTATTTAGCTTGGTGGATATGTGATGGTGCACTGTTATATGACAACCACTATACTGATCCATCTTTAGAGATAATTTTAATGACAATATTTTGTTTCAGTATCCAATTATATTTGAGGGAGTCACAGAGATTAAAGATAAGCTCAAAGATGACCTGAATAATTCTCTCAACTTCCTCAACCAATTCCTAGATGGTAATAAATGGGTTGCCGGGGATCATGTGACAGTAGCTGACACTGCAATCATTGCTTCATTGACTTCAATACTTGTAAGATAATTCTTTGTTTCATCATCATCATAATATTTTTTTTTTCAAATATGTAATAGAATCTTTACTTTTTTTTATGTCAAAAATTATACTTGCAATTAAAATCAATACTAGGTATAAATTTTATTTATTTATATTAGTTAAAACGATTTTATTGGGGTAGTTATCAAAATTTTAATATCTATTACATTGTTAGTAATTACAATTAGTATGCATATACCACACTTTAATACTTTTTAAAGTATTAATATCAGTTGAATTTCAGAAAGGCATTCCTTATTTTATTTTTAATCAGTAGATCAATACTGACTAGTCTACTAATCAATTCACCTACTAAATAAAGTTAATTTTACAGGAAGTTGGTTGGGACATTTCACAGTTTTCCAATATTCAAAGGTGGCTGAAAGACTGTGCTTCATTACCCGGTTATGAAGAAAACTTAGAAGGTGCAAAATCCTTTGGGGCAATTGTCAAGAAAAATTTAAAACAGTAAATTTTACAAACATATTTTATTTTACTATACATATTCAATTTAGTACTTTCTTATATATATAAATGTTGTTATATTATTATGAATAATAAACTTTTTCTTACCTAAAAAACTTAAAAACCATTTGTTGTTCATTTCTAACTCTTCTTGTGATTACAATCTCAGATTTGTAATCATATTTTGTCATAATTTGAACAACTTCTTGTGGAATGTTATCTTTTATCAGCAGTAGGTAGAAAGTACCATTTGTTGTTAGAATCTTTGGTATCATGTGTAGTAGCCTGTCTGTAATTTCTCGCCCTTTAATACCTCCTGCCCAACTTGCTTGTATATCATATCCTCCACATTCATTTGTTTCTGTCACTACATACGGTGGATTAAAAAGAACAACATCAAACTTTTGATCGACAAAGCAAGTGGCTAAATCCATGTTAACAGTATCAAATAACACATTGTTTTTAATTGCAGTGCTCTGTGACATACAGCATGCTTTAAAATTTATATCAGTGCTAAAGCAAAGTGTATTTGGAAAAGCCATTCCAAATGCAGTTATCACCACACCACTTCCAGATCCAACTTCTAAACAGAATGTAGGATTCTTAGATTTTATATATTCAATGTCTTTTTCCAGAGCATCAATTAAAAGGAAACTGTCTTCGGATGCCTCATATACAAATTCAAAATCAGCTTTGTCTATGTGGTTTTGTAATGGGGTCTCCATTTTGTTCTATCAGTTTATGCTGCCGTGATCTGGGGCTATTGTACTTGTACTTTGTTCAGGTTCTTGGGGTACTGTGCTGGCGACTGTATTAACACTTTTTTCTTTTTGGACCATGCGTCTTATTTCATTCAATCTATCCTGAAATCACAGTAATATAATATAGGCAAAAGTTGATGTAAGTGTGTATTTAATTTAATCCATCACACCAGAAGTACAGAACTAATTTGGCTACAACTTATTTCTTGTAAAATTATTATATGTTAAGGGGAATAGAAATGAAATATGGGATAATCTTCTATTACAAAAATTGCTTATTCAACAAGTATTTATAAAAACCCTTAAATTACACGAATATCATCATATCATCAGCAACGTAAATCGTAATTTTACTGTAAAATTTACAAGAACAGAATCTTATATAAATTAGATATACAAATAAATAAACAGAAGTGTTTTTTAATTATTTAAACTGCTTCATTATAATGTGATAATCTCAAATGATTTAAGAGGCAACACAGCATCTAACAGTCATATTGTAATAATTAATAGATGAACAAATGAAGGGTGTCCGACAACTTGACAATAAAATAGCAGAGAGGCAAACTTATACCAGTTCTGGGAAAAAGAAGGAAAAACAAATTTACAATTACAATCAAATTTTTATTGAGTTTTATTCTATTCCCATGCACACAAATTTAGGCTGCACAAAATTAGTAACACATTCAAAGGGAATTGTATTTTATTTAATAATAAATTACCTATTGATTTCTTGGAGATTTCTAGCAACAAGTTCAAAGTTTTTATGAAACGAAAGCTTATAGAAAAATCATATTATGATATTAAGGATTATATAAATGATAAAAAAGCAAAGTTTACTGTGGATTTCTTCTTTGACCTGGGCGTGATTTGAAACCTCTTAGCTTTAGTTTTAAGTTGTTGATTGTAGTTATCACCAACACTTCACAAATAGAAATAATGAAATGAACGATTCATAGATGCCTGCAATAGGTTAATGTGAATAAAGCTATTTTTGATTTTATCAACAATATATTAATTTTTTGACTAAATAGTAATTCTTTCTTCATACATACTTGTGATGCTTGTAAAACATTAAGTACTACAGTGACCTTATGTTTACAAGCAATTAATTTTTTGACGTATGGGTCCAAGTCTGGGTGGCTGTTCAGGGCTTCTCTTACTTTGTGTAACTCCTCATTCAATGACTCAATCTGTTGTTTTAACTCCAATTGTGATATTCTGAAAGATTACATTGCGATATTATATCAAAATTTAGTACCTAATTACAGATTCACAAACACTTCTGGGCTGTAGAAATCCTCCAGAGATCACCACATCACAAAAACTAGAATTCCTTATCAATTAAAACTCTTCAGCTGTTTGTCTTAATCTCACCTAATTGTAAGTTATGATGTAGTCTAAGGTGGTAACAAGCTATCCTGTTAGGAAGTTGTTAAGTCATATTAAATCCATCTCCCCAATTAGTTTCTAACTGGCATAATACCAAATTGCTTGATGTTATATTGTTGACAGTATAAAAAGATGGTCAAAGTAAGTAGAACGAGTGATAATGTATGCCCAACTGTTGTGAGTCATTGTTTCAGAAGTCATGTGATATTTGTAATTATAGAGAATCTATTACAGCAGAAGTGGTGATAGCCTAGTGGTTAGGGCGTCAGCCTCCTAATCGGAAGTTAGCCGTTCTAATCCGGGCACGCACCTTTAACTTTTCTAGTTATGTGCGTAAAAAATATATATATCACTTGCTTCAACAGTGAAGTAAAACATTGTGAGGAAACCTGCACACCTGAGAGTTCTACATAATGTTCTCAAAGACGTGTGAAGTCTGCCAATCCGCACATGGCCAGTGTGGTGGGCTATAGACAAACCCTTCTCATATTGAGAGGAGACCCGTGCTCTGTAGTGAGCCGGTAATGGCTTGATCATGATTAGAACAGATATGACACAAATATGTAAAAAGCAAACAGATAACATTTATACTCATGAGTTCAATAAAGAAAAAATCCACTATTATAGTGGTACTATTATGCCATATAAGTTGATTTAAACTCAACACTGACTTTAAAGTTATTAGCTCAATTCCTTTGTCTTTACTTTGTGAAATTGACAACCAATTTTCAGTAAGAAAAAAGTCTTGCTACTGTTAACAGCATATAGAACAAAATATCTCTGAAACCTTTTTTTTTTACTTTTAAGAGGTAATAAAGCACAGGGACTAGATTTTTATCATCACTTCCCGATAATTCTTTTGTCATCGCACTTTAACTATTCAGCAACTGAATATATACCTGGTGGCTCGAACCCTGTCGTCAAGCTGATCCACAGTAGGTTTCAGAAGGCCCAACAAACCCTCTGCTAGTGTATCCCTTGTTGGATTATCACACAAGTTGCCAGTATTCTCTTCAGCAGATGTTGTTGTGCTTTCTGTGTCGTCCATGACTTGAAAAACTTAAAACAACAATTACATTATCAAGAAGCACGAAATTTTATAAAAACAAATCTTGACTTGAATTTAAAGATAAATGACAAAGAGAATGTAATCACTACGTTTTATGATAACTTTACTGTGCACAGACTTTAAATATTGAGTGACAGGTTAACCTGACAAATGCTTCTTTATTTTCATTAATGTTGGTACTATAAAAAAAAAACTTGAGATTTATTTCTTTGGCTAGGGGTTACATTTTCTTTGCCATTCGGCAGCGTGAGAAAAGAGTATGTAATCACTAAACGAAAGAGCATTAAGACAATATTTTCTGTTGCCCCATACCTATGGCTGGGTTTTCACAGCTATGCTTCAGGGTTTTCAGTGGTTTAAACATAATAGTTTAAAAAATATGTAGCTTTCGAGAATTTTTGATTCGTTTTAAAGCTAAAAATATACAGCCATACTTTTCCTAGAGTAAACAGTAATGGCTATGATTTATTACTGTTTGCAGTTTAAACCTAAATACATAATGTTACGCTTTGGTTAATTTCAGTGGATATTTCGTCAATCTATTGAAAACATCATATTAAAATAATGTAAACAGTTATCGTGAAACATATACGTAACTACTTATTGATAAGATTAATCCCGCGGGAATTACAGTTTTCCCGGTAAATAAAGTAGTTTATGACTTATTTCGTGGTATTACATTCAACATCAGCCAAATTGGTTCCGGCGTAGTTCCGGCGTGAAAGCGTAACAAACATAAACGCATACACACTCCCATACAAACTTTCGCATTTATAATAAAATTTATGTAATAAATCTAGAATAACAAAAATAATATTTTATTCTACATTTCAGATACATAGTATATATATTTTTTTAATAATACATGTATTAGTTTACAATGCAAACTTAAAGTTTTTGTTCAAAATAAATTATCGTAATTATATTTCAATATATCCCCTTCCGTCCAGCGAAGCTGAACTTCGCTGAACTAGAGGATAAGGACCGTAATAAATTGCCTAAAGCACTCATGCCGCGCTAAGGTGAAGTGGGTTGAAATTTCGCCCGCGTTTGTTCGGAGAATATTTTGTTGTCCTTTGAAAATAAATAGACAATATTTGAACTTTTGATGGAGGTTCACTGTATGAAATATCATCGAACTTATCAATGTTGGTAAATAATGATCCACATTGATTAAATAAAACAGGAAGGTTTAACATACAAGTTTATTATTTCTACATAACACGATATTATATAAGTACATTCTTATTTGCTAAGTTAGTGAATCCAAATATATTGCGTTAATTGGCTATTTGTTCTTGCACTAAATCTATTTCTTTGTCTTATTACTATTGAGCAACTATGTGAAGTAACATTGTATCAGTTCCGAAAATATGGACTATTAGCTATAATATTATATATACTAGTTATACTTCTAATATCGAAAGTTATATTATATATTATGTAATAACAAAAATGTATAATAGATACACTCTAAAATATGAATGTAATGAAGGAAACATGTTTCACTCCAAGAAAATCATATTTTTCTCTACGTACAAAATTGCAAAACCATATTTTTATAGACAAGTAGTTTTAGGAACAAGGTTATGTGGATAGTGAAAAACAAATATTAATTGTTCACTTTCCATAACTATATAATAAATAAATGGTTATAGTAATTATTATTAATGAATTAGTGCTGTTTAGTTATTATTACTAATAAAATCTCAGATAGTAAAATCATGTTCTCTTTAGTTTTAAAAAATACGTGTGAGATGCACCTAAGACCAATATGGGCCTGAAGTTTTTGTAATAAGTTGATAAATTGAGCACTACAAATTTAATAAGAAAATTTAGCAAAAGATGTCACAAAGACTCCATTAGCATGCGCATTTGTTCTTTAACATGATTTTCCATATTGGCGAAATCTTCTAGAACTTCTTCAATCATTTCCACAAAGATTGTGGGCCACAGAAGTTCAAGTGTGCGTAGACGTATAGCCGCTCCACACGCTAAATCAATCGCGTGCGATAATTGGCCGCGTCCACGGACTCTCCAACTCATGTCCTCCTGTTAATTTGTAAATAAATATTATCCATCATCATCATCATGATCAACCCATTACCGGCTCACTACAGAGCACGTGTCTCCTCTCAATATGAGAAGGGTCACGCTGGCCATGTGCGGATTGGCAGACTTCACACGCCTTTGAGATCATCATTTACGGAGAACTCTCAAACGTGCAGGTTTCATCACGATGTTTTCTTTCACCGTTGAAGCAAGTGATATTTTAATTTTTTTAAACGCACATATCTCCGAAGAGTTTGACGTGCGTGCCCGGATTCGAACCTCTGATTAGGAGAATGAAACCCTAACCACTAGGCTATCACCGCTTCCCAAAGATTATCCATTTCATTGGAAATGTAACCACAAGAACTAATATAGTTTTGGTTTCCATAACTATATAGTGAAGGTAATTTACCTGCGAAACCTGCCCTTTCTTGTACTGAAGCGCTTCTTTTGCTATAACATCACGTAATGCTGGATCTGCAGCTCTTAGCCATGCTTTAGCACTAGAGCTGCTATTTCCACTTTTGCCTAATCTGGATAATAAAGGTTGCAACGGCGCATCAGGCAGTGCACGCAACACCATATCACTTAAGCCGCTATATGTTCTGTTAGCTAGCTTTATTTCTTCATCCGTAACCTATTCAAGAGATAACATAATTACGTTTTTACCGAAAGGTAATCTATTTTCTACATTATGATTAATTTAGAAAAACTTATGTACCGGTTCATCATTGATTTCTTTTAGACCCCAATGAGCGAGTCTATACACGGCATACTCTCGCCAAACTTTGACGCAAATTGGGTTTCCTTCGGGCATTATATTTAAGCCAGTTAAGCCTCGTAATTCGGCCAGAGCATGCAACTGGCCTAAATGTTGTAGTCCAGTAGCGCGAACAGATATATGAGTAACATTAGGAAATCTAAAAAACAAAATATGAATGTTTCATAACGTCAAATTTATTGTAAGAGTACTCAAGAAAAGCTGTATGCATAATATTTTAATTGCGAATAAAACTTACTTGGCTTTTAGTTCTGGTAAAGACTGAGCAACTGCGTGAAAGTGTACGTAGTGAAAGGCTGCACGCGTGACAGTCCGTGCTCGTTCCCAATCCCAATCACGAGCCAGACGCCTTACTGCCCCAGCGCCCCAAGCACTAACAATGCCATCACAAACTTCAACAAGATAATCAACGCCCTGTTCCCTATCTTTACATTGAGGTAGTGTTTTAGGTACAGGCTCTGATGATTTCAAACTTGCTAAATTTTTGGTAGACTTTGCTCTCGCAGTTGACGCCCGGTGCGCAGATGATGCTCTCTCGTTTCTTCTCGTTATAGTTGCGCTACGAATATTCCGCGTATTCGATCTGCTATTTAAAGAACCTTGCCATTTTAAACATTTACTATTATTATCACTGCCTGATGTTGATGATGTCGCCACTGATCCAAAATTTGTACTACATGAAATATTACTAGTATTTTCGCAATTATCTGAAACCCGCGTACCTGCTTTCGCTCTCCGACTTTCTGGGTCACAAACTGATTTTGATCGCATTGTACTAAAGTTTTCTCTTCGTCTTAATACAGTTGGAACCCGTCGAAGTTGTCTTTTATTAGTATCATCTTCACTATCACTAGACGAAGAAGGCATAGAACTAAATGATGAATCACCTATTGGTTCCACACTGGAAATACTTTCCCATCTTTTTAATACCGGTTCTGTACTGTCGTTTAGTTTTACATTTTCTAGTGAAGATATTATGGGCAATAAAATTGGTGGTAATCTAATGTCGCTACTTGTAGAAGTAGAATGCGAAGCATCTGTATCTTGAGAAGCGCTTCGTTCCGAAAAATTAACACGTCGATCACAAGGTTTTCGTGCAGTTGAACTTCTCTGTAATTTATGCGTTACTGGTTTTGGAGTGGAAATATCAGAAAAACCTTGTGTATTCATATTTTTGATTTTGGATTCTGATTCTTCCTTGTCTATTTTTTGCGTTGATGCAATTAAATCTGGAATAACAGTTGTTTCTACGGTTTGAGTCTCCCCGCTATGCGTGCCATCAACAGACTCAGTTTCAAG
Source organism: Lasiommata megera (assembly GCA_928268935.1). NCBI lineage: Eukaryota > Metazoa > Arthropoda > Insecta > Lepidoptera > Nymphalidae > Lasiommata > Lasiommata megera. The sequence continues at coordinate 12,328,073 of OV743326.1, forward strand.
GTCTTTTCCAATATCCACTTGTTTAACAGGGGTTGTAGCACTAGTAACAAAACATTTGTTTTCTGATCTGGAATATAATAAGTTATTAAAGGGCATAATTTTCAACACAAGAGTTTCCAATACGAAATCTTTTCAAATATTTTAAGCAACACAATATTTACCTGAGTAGTTCCCAATTTGTTCGAGCATTATTAATTATTTGATCACGCCGAGCTGCTTGTTGTGCTGATCCACTTAATGCACAGTACGCTGCATGAGCAGCTTCTTTGTTATTGCGCCAAGCCATAGCTGCTTGTCGAACCTAAACAGTGCAAAATCAAACACATTCAAAATCTCTTCGGTTTAGCAGCATAAGTATTTTTGGTTAACTGTAAATAAAATTCTTACCTGGTCACTGACGTGCATGTTCGTTAATGTAACTAGATTTGGAAGATACGAGACTAAAAATGGAGTGCAATCCCCACCTAATGCTACCGGATTACCGTCCAAGGAAACTTCTATAAGAGCAGTAGCTTCAGCTAACGACGAAACATCCTCAATACTAAATAAGAAAATAAAGGTTTTCAAATTATTTATAAAATATTCATGCATGCTATGAGTAATTTGCGATTATTTTTACCTTTGTAAATCATTATTTCCAAGGTACAGTTTTTGTAATTTCATGGTATTTTGGAAACCGAGTAACTTTCTTAAGCGATTTCGTTTGAGATTTAATTCGCGCAATGACACTAATCCCTGAAGATCCATCGGTCCGATACATTTTATTTGGTTGCCTGCTAAGTTGAGAACTTTTAGCTCACTCTGATTAGACAAACATCCTACTTTTGTTATCCTATTACCATGCAAATCCAGAACTTCTAGTTTGAGTAAATTTGACAGACCTTCTATCCTTTTAATTCTAAAAACAAACAAAATATTTTAATTACACTTTTAGTGTCTATTTAAAACAACATATTTTGTTATATTACCTGTTTTTGCCCATTAGGAGAACTCTCAAGCTAAATAGTTTCTCAAGGGAAGTAATTTTGTCAATCTGGTTGTCGTAAACATCAAGGAAAACTAGTTTACTCAAATCCAGTGGAGAAAGTCCTGACAAAGTGTTAATCAAATTGTGTTGTAAAGATAACAGGCGTAAACCAGGCTCACCAACTATGTGTGGTATCGATGAAAGACCACGCCTGTAAATTTTATTAGCGTTAGATAAAAATGGATTGTTTCTACGGAATTATTAGGACAAAATCTTTTTTTTTTAATATGTTACATACCTGTCTAAACTTATCCTGTCGGGCAAACGGACTTTTTCTTGTGGCGTTCGAAATAATTGTACCTTACCCTCACCCACAGCTTGCAAATTAACAGCCTCATCTTTGTTATCTTCTTTACAGATGTAATTATTCCTGAGAAATATGAATGCGGTAGATTGAAATATTGATGCTTTGTAGCAATATAAATAACTCTTAATAAATATATATCGCACTACCTTCTTTTGGAGTAGATTATTGTATTGTTTTCATTTTTTATATGAGTACTATTGATTTATGCTATTGTTTCATGCCTAAGCCGCTCTACAGATTTCGTTGCACAAGAAGATTTTTTGTGGAGATGGCTATAGGATAGCTCTTAATTTATTTAAGAGTTCCCATAGGATTAAAATTTAATCTTTAATCCACGCTGACAAAGTTCCAGGCATCAGCTTGTTGGATATCATTTAGAGGTGTAAAATGGTAAAATTATTTTCACCATTAATTGTTTATACTGTCAGTATATCAAGCCTTAAATGTAACGACACTCAAAAAAATATACGTACTCTTTAAATTTTTCATTACAATTAATTTTTATACCTACAAGATTTAAAATAATATATTATTTACCCAGTGAGTGTGGTGTTTGAGCGTAGCAATGTAGAGCGGGAATCAGCCAAAGCAGGCCGTATATGTAAGAAAACACGTCCATCGCCTCCTGCACCTGTGTCAACACGTGGGCCAGAAACATCTAACGATTGTGCTGATCTTCCTCTAGCTCGAAAACCAATTTTTCTTACCTTGAAAATGATGTAAGTCTGAAGTTAATCATTTTAACGATTAAATAAAGTTAACTTTCTAAGTTATTATCTTACATTTCCACGATTGTATGTAATAGGCATTAGAAACAAGAACTGTAAAGTCTCAATCTTGAATTGGCCCCATTTCATATGACCTTAGTGCTATTAAAATAATAAATTCGTACAAAAGGCAGTTTTGGTCCATTTTATCGTAAACCGTTGCTAGGTAACCGGAAAATGATAATCAAACGGGATTATTTTTATGAACTTGAACGCAACGATACATTTAAAGATTGGCTCAAATAAGTTTATGGCTACGATAATTGTTCGTCTGCAATACTTAATGAGTAAAGAAACTTTAGAAAGTACTTTCTTAAACATTGTATAAGTAATTTTTTAAGCGTGACATACTTAAAAAGACTAGCACGTAGAGCCACAGAGCAGTTGACACTAGGGCATAGAGTAAAGTAATACAAAATACAGAATTGTTCTTTGTGGTTACAGCAACATAAAAAGTAAACACATACTTTTGTCGAATTTTCATTTGTTTTTGTCTTGTTATTATTACCAATTACTATACTATCTAGTAAAAACATGATCAACTTATTTACGAATGATAACCATTGACATTTGATGCTGTGATATTTATTAGTCCCTCGAAAGAAGTAGCCAACCCGTCGGTTCGACAGAAGTATGTCTAGTAATTGATGAGTAAACTGCTTCAAAACGTATTTTCGTTTCGAATCTTTCGCAATTACTCTACTGCATCTCCGTTTAACCTGAAAATGGTGCGTTTTTTTCCTAATCCGTACGAAGATTACAAACAAGGAGCGAGCGTGGAGCTGGATAAGAATGAGATAATATCGCAAATAAACGAACACACAAAAAATATAACGAAACGTCAACAGCCGCAGCGCAAAAATGTTAACGGCGGGCTTTACGTGGGTGTATCCGGCGTTTCGTATATGTTCTATTATTTATCGAAAAATGCGTTGTTATCGGAGAATAAAAGCAGTTTTATAGAGAAGGCAGTAGAATACTTGACCCCGGCGTTAGAGACGTCGGCTGGCGACAAAACGTCGTTTCTTCTCGGCGACGCTGGTACCCACGTATTAGCAGCGGTTCTAAAACAAGAAATAGGAGATGACACATTCTCTGACCATTTGAAAATTTACAAGTCCCTCTACAATCAGTATTTAAATCCAAAATTCCTTAAATGCGGCGGTGATGAATTCTTCGTGGGTCGCGCTGGTTATTTAGCTGGAGCATTGTGGGCGTCTCGCGAGCTTAAAGCACAAATCTTTACCAATGAAGAGCTCTATAAAATATGTGATGTTATAGTAGAGTCTGGTCGAGAATATGCAAGAAAACATAAGAGTTCATGCCCCTTAATGTATCATTATTATAATACTGAGTATCTTGGTGCAGCGCATGGCATAAGTTTTATACTACAGATGCTTTTGTCGGTACCTGGATACTTGCAACATAATAAATCAGCTTCCCGTGACATTCAACGTACCGTTGACTTCATTTTCTCGCTGCAGACTGATGAAGGTAACTGGCCTTGTTGTATGGAGGAGATTGGTTTGCAGGAACATAAACTTGTTCACTGGTGTCATGGAGCACCTGGCATTGTGTACCTTATGGCTAAAGCATACTTAGTTTATAAAGATCAAAAGTTTCGCAATGCTTGTATTAAGGCTGGAGAGGTCATTTGGAATAAAGGACTGCTTCGAAAGGGCCCTGGAATTTGTCATGGGGTAGCTGGCAATGGTTATGTGTTTCTACTTCTATTTAAATTAACTGGAGATGAAAAGTACCTTTATAGAGCTAATTTGTTTGCTGCTTTTATGACAACTGATGAATTTTTGAGGGATGCAAGGCTTCCTGATAACCCAGAGAGTCTGTATGAAGGCACTGCTGGTACTGTATGCTTTTTGGCTGATCTCTTGGTGCCAGAAAATGCAGCATTCCCATTTCAAGATGTCTATTATTAGTGCAAAAAGAAAGCTTTTTACAATAGGTACTAGTATTATATATTTATGATAATATAATTTTTTTTCTTTGAATTACAATTTCAGTTGTATTTTTTTTGATCTGCCATAATCTTCAAATATAGATCTATAATACATTTGAAAGTATCCTGGTTTTATTATAATATGTATATTTTATTTAATTGGGAGAAAGAGTACATATAAATCAAATGAGTGTCCTAAATGCATATAAAAGAAGTTACCCATAAGTAAATAAATATAATTAAAGTGTCTCAGTCAAACTAGTCTACGATTTTAAATAGCTGCTTCTTAGGTCAGCATCTATCTGCAACTGACAATTCGAAAAAAGCTAATATAGCAATTATTACTTATGCGAAAAATCATATACTTCAGTATACTTCACTTAACTCTGTGTTCAATGGTAGATAAACCAATAGCAAAGTTGACGACCTCCGTGGCGCAGTGCGCGCGCTGCCGCATTATAAAGCTGAAGGTTCTGGGTTCGATTCCCGGCTCGAGTCTGGTGGGTGGAGGCTTCGGCCGTGGCTAGTTACCACCCTACCGACAAAGACGTGTCGCCAAGCGATTTAGCTTTCCCTCACGATATCGAGTAGAAACCAATTAGGGGTGTGGGTTTACCATACCCCTAACAGGTTAACCCGCTACCATCCTAGATTGCATCATCACTTACCACCAGGTGAGAGCAATTTATAGTTGGGTACTACATGCATTTATAATCGTTAGATTAAGTTAATAAGAAAAAGGTCTACATTTATAAACATTTATATTTGGCATATTGATTGACCAAACATAAATTGTTAAAATATTATTTTTGCATGCCTACCCGGCAGATTGTAAGCACTTATAATTCAATGTAACACTAATACCGACTCAATCTATGCAAAATAAATGATTTGATTTGATTTGAGATAGCCGTCATGGGCTAACTTGTAGTGCATAAAAAAAAAGCTACACAGTTGCATTAAACTTTTAATCAACATTTATCAAATGGCCATCGGCGCATCATTACACATTTAAATCACCATATTCCGTTGACAGTAATAACTTGAGTCCAATTTTGTTGTCATATGAAACTCGACAAAATAGATATAAAAAGTTCCTTCATTTTATTTGTGCTTCATTTAAAGGAGGACATCTTTAAGATGAACATATTTGCATTTATCTTTCTTTAATATGTGGCGCGTATCGGCAATTGCGTTAATCATAGACATTTTAAAATTGAAAAATATAGAAAACGGCATTATTTTGAATTGCAACAATAATTACAACGTCGTAACTGCTCAGAGGGTTTTAAATAATAACAATATTAGAGTATCAAGTTTTGAATTGAATATGAGTTTTACACATGCGGGGTTTTCTAAGATTGGGTTAATTTTAGACGCATCATGCGAATTTTGGAGCGAAAGAATGGGTTTCATTGATGAATCATATTTTCGCAGTCCGTACACATGGTTGATAAGAACTGATGATATCGCTTCTACCGTAGACACTTTGTCGAAACTGCCAATCGAGGTCAACTCTGATGTGATTCTTATAACAAAAAGTGGTGAAACGGATATTTTCGATTTGTATGAAGTTTATAATAGAGGGTTTTATACAAAAGGTTCCTTTGTGGTAGACCATGTAGGGCACTGGGATTCGAATTTGTATTTGAAAAAGAAGGTACGGTATGACTTGACGGGAGTGGTTTTAAAATGCGTTGTAGTGGTGGTCGATCCGATAGTGAACCAAACCTTTGAACACTACCTGGAACAAACCAGACCAGAGGACTCGATAGTGGATTCATTGCATAAGCTGAAATTCTTTACTTTAGTGAAATATCTGGCGAACATATTTAATTTCAGGTAAGGTTACCTTAAAAAAAACTAAGATCTATTGTGTTGATACATGATTATGAATGATTCTTCCGTAATCTCTGACACTTTCCAATGAAATTGATCAGAGTCGATTGAATCTGATGGTCTGTATCGGGTTTTAATAGGAGGGGGGATTAGGGCGAGCATAAAACTTCACCAGGGTCCGATGCCATTGGGAGACAGTTTACAGACAAAGTGTACCGTTTAAGTGAGCGATTTGTGATTGTTGGAATGGGGATAAGTGCGTTCTTTTCGGACTTGGTTGGGTCGTCCTGATGGGTTAGGGAGTACAAGAACCTTCTCAAGCACTGGCGAGTTTGGTGTCGAGAATCTCTCTGAAAGTAACATTTGGAGAGATTTTTAATCTGTTGGGCTTTGGCAGGATGGATCACTTAAGTTATTTTGGAAATTTTGGAAGGTGTTGCGAGAAAAAGAGAAATTATGTTTTAATTGATGAGGCGAGTGACGTAAGACATAATTATTCGAAACACGAATACAATAAATCTCTAGAAGTTTCCTAATTATTTTCATGAAATGACTTCTGGAATATTTAATATGTATGACGTAATATTTCTAGCTATGAACTTCGGAGAACGAACTCATGGGGCTACTTACGCAATGGCAGTTTCGATGGCATGGTGGGTTCCCTCCAGCGTCGCGAGGCGGATATCGGCGGCACCCCTATTTTCTACCGATCGGACAGGGCCAAGTTGATAGATTATGTTACCCCCACATGGCAATCTAGGTAGGTCAATATCATATATCTATATATATAAAAATCGATTGCTGTTCGTTGGTCTCGCTAAAACTCGAGAACGGCTGAACGGGTTTATCTTATCCTGGTCTTGAAATGTCCGTGGAGGTCTAGGGAAGGTTTAAAAGGTGAGAAATATTCGAATAATTGCGGGGAAAATCCTAAAAACAGCCCTTTTCTTTTTCCCATATAAACGTTTTCTAAATAAAGTGTAGATCAATTTGAAACTTTATTGCTATGCAATAAAGTTCATATTAAATTATAATCACTCACTGTTGTCTAAGAAATATAGGTGTTCCTTACTTTAAAGAGTCCATTTGCAATTTATTACCGCTGCAATCATTCAAATTCAATCATATCTATCAAAATAGTCTTCGCGTGCGCAATGGAGGATCTAATTTCGCGTTCCGCAACTCAAAATGTGTATTTAGTTGCAATTACTTACCGCGTACTTCGATTTCATTTTTGTTAGAAAGAAGATACTTTACAGATTATCCTGTAATTATTTCAAGATCGTCGGTTCCTCGGTTCAATCACGAAATTACTAAATCTATTGTTTCGTGATTGAAAGACCAACAAAAACACTTTCATAAACACTAACTCAACGCAGACGAAGTCGCGGACATCACCTAGTATATTATAAATGTGAAAGTGTGGATGTGAGGTTACTCAATCACGCAAAAACGTTTAAACGGATTTGGATGAAATTTGCCATGTAGCCTTTGACATGAAAAAAAACGTAGGCTACTTTTTATCCAGATTCCTTAAGTTGTTCCTGAGGGAAAAATTGATTACGAATTTGTTTACGAGCGACGAAGTCGCGCGGAAGCTATTCATTTCATAAAGGAATCATAACCTCGTGTTGAAAATAGTCTATTATCGATTGAAACAATTTTGACGGAATATTGATAGGAAGGGTAAAATAGCATATTAGATTCTCAACTTAGATAAGGTTACCACATTCGACAGTTTTACTTGTTTGGTAGAAAGAGTAGTTTGCAATGAGTGTTCAGTTCTATGCATCCATATGAACTATATAAATGTCTGTATATACTTATATAAATATGTGCATCTGTTCGTTTATTGACTGTGTTAATTTTTTTTTTTTTATATGCCTTTGACGGCAATCTCATCTGATGGTAAGTGATGATGCAGTCTAGGATGGTAGTGGGCGAACCTGTTAGGGCTATGGCTAGTCCATACTCCTAATTGGTTTCTACACGACCTCGTGCCGGAACGCTAAATCACTTGGCGACACGTCTTTGTCGGTAGGGTGGTAACTAGCCACGGCTGAAGCCTCCCACCTGATCAGACTCGAGCTGGGAATCGAACCCAGGACCTCCAACTTTTTAATGTGATAGCGTACGCGCTGCGCCTCGGAGGGAGCTCATCTCATCATACCTTTATGAAATTTGTCCCATAATATAAAGCTTGTATCTTGGAGATGGATATTTGACGCTTTTCATGTTGGAAAAGAACCACGGTATGCACGGCTTTACATCTTATTGGCTCATCACATCTACGATGCAGATTTTAAAAACTTCTAGACATGCGGACATTGTCGACGGTGTCATACGTGCCTAATCATCTTTAAAGCATAATAGCTAATAAGAGCGGGATTTTCCCACTCTAAAACATTCAACGTCACTAATTGTGTGAAAACGAATTTCTGGCACCACAGCTTATAGTATGCTGTGTATAGTTTGTTGAACCTAGATACATGTTCCCATAAAGTTTATTAATAAATAATAATTAATTTAATTTAATAAATGTATTTCACAACATGTTCACTATGGCAGGCCATGTTTCATTCTACGTCACCCAAAGTACCCTGGCGGCTTCTCCACGATATATACTCGTCCGCTGACAGATATCGTGTGGTACTGCATCATAGGTATATTGGCTGCGATTGGATTTACACTAGGAGTGATGCTAAAGCTCAAAATATTGAGAGAACCCGGCGATGATGGGGACTCTTCGACCTCTATGGCGTTTATTTTTATCTTCAGTGCGGTGAGCCAGCAAGGTTAGATCATATTTTTAAATATTAATACATGCTTTAGTTACCATAATGGCCTGGGTTGCCTGGCAGAGATCGCTCTTTAGCGATAAGGCCGCCTATTGTAGCTGTTTTCTTTTCTGTGTGTTTCTTTAATTTCTGTATTTCTTCTTTTGTGTGGTGTACAATAAAGTGTATTTTCATTTTTCATTTCATTTCATTTCATAATTTTTTTGAAAATAAGTCGTCCATAAAAACATTTTACAAGTTTTTATTCTCGTTTCCGAGTATTATGGAGTATTTAGCATAAATAACGTTAAAAATTTAATCCATTATCCCTAATACTAAATTATTTCTGCTACACCCACAAATTGTTGATCAATCACTCTGTTCCCTTAAACTACGATTTTGGAGATAAGGCCACATAAACTAATGATCTAAATTAAAACTTCAAGCTGCAACTCTCGATCGTTTGCCCGCTAAGGTTCGCTTCTTTTCGAATCATGTTTCAGAAAGGAGACTTTCCTTTCTGAAACATGATTCGCCCAATTTGAGGATATTTAATATTAATTGAGTCATACATCGTGATGGTGTTAGGTTTATCATCAGGCGCAAGTTTCGTCAAGTTCAAGCCATCTTTGATTCCAAAGGGCTCAATATTGCAGGTTCTACGCTTGATCGAGGTTCGTTATCAATGAAAATCGTCATATTCATGACGTTTGTGTTCTCACTAACTCTATATCAGTACTACAACGCGACTGTTGTGTCCACTCTACTGCGGGAACCACCGAAAAGCATCAGAAATCTCAAGGATCTATTGAACAGCAACCTCAAAGCTGGAGTGGAGGACGTTTTGTACAATACAGATTATTTCAAGGTATGTGGTTTCCAGTTTAGTCTAGTGTCTGGTTTGCAGACTACCTACGAATCACGAGGTCCTGGTTTCCTAGCCCATTATCGTAAATGTTTAGGCCACGTTACCCTCGTTTTATCAAACTCACTAGTTTAAGTAAATTCAGGGCTTGTACTATCAAATACCCTTGAGTTGGAGCTTACTTTGAACAAAATTAATATCAAATAAACCACTAGATGGCTACACTTAGTCTGCAATCTATAGAGCGTACTTTGTGTATGGCCCATAACTGTCTGTTTTCAACTGGACCTTCCTTCATCTTCCCCCAAATAAGAATAAGTAATAGGTAAATCTAAAGACCTAACAGAGCATTCTGGAATTTCTTGAATTGTGATAGCTGGTTAGTTGTTAGCAATTTTTGATGCTTTAATAGTGTGACAACTAGCAGCTTTGTTTTCAATGGTTTTTTTCAAGCGCACAAAAGATCCAGTCGCTCTAGAACTGTACCACCAGAAGATAGCAACAAGTCACCATTACAACTTCTTCACCCCGGAAGAAGGCATGTCGCTGGTCAAACGCGGAGGATTCGCGTTCCACGTCGACAGCGTCACAGCTTACCGGATCATGAAGAAGACGTTCACTGAGCGGGAGATATGTGACGCTCATGAGATACAGTTGTATCCTCCGCAAACCATGGCTGCAGCTTTGACCAAGCATTCGCCTTATAGAGAACATGTTGCTATTGGGTAAGCATTTCGTACAGCTGACCCAAAATTAATATTTCAATTAGATTTACTTCATAAGCACATTTGAAACGTTAAGTGTATATGTTTGTGATATCTATATCTCACCGATTCGGATAGCTGATTCTACCGGCAAGAAGCCGGCAAGAAACTCCGCAGTTACTTTTCCAACATCATTAAAACAATATTTTTAATTTACGATGTTTTTTCTATCTTGTGACATAATAAAGCGTAGCAATCTGCTTGCATGGGTTCTTGTTTTTAAGAAAGGACTCAATTGCGTTATAGTAAGCCCGATCTAAGAAATGTGTTTTAATACTTAATACTAGCTCAATTTTTTTCTTTCGAGCCTATTAATTTTTCAAAATCGCTTAAAAATTTTTTTAAGGATATAAAGTTTTACGATTTCCTACTTAACCCCCGCATTAGACCCACCTTCAACTTCGCGCTACGTATTCACAGGCCCTTCCATCGGGACCTAAGTACGACTTTTTACGTTACGACGATTAGATGGATGCACGTTGACGATGTACTAATTATTTCCCGAATTCTTTACCCCTTCCATATTAACGTATAGTTTTACGTTAATGTTACCTGTTATTTATAATTAAAGTACTATCATTCATAAAATTATTATGACACTAAGTGACTTAAAATTTATTATTGGCCTTCGTAAGAGCTTATACAATTCTCAGCGGTTTTGCAGCTAAACGTATTAAAGTTTGCATTTCAAAATGGCGCGTGAACGGTTCCCTGTGATAACAGCCATCTATGTATTATGCTATGCAAGCTATGTATGTGCTAAATTTCATCAAAACCCGTGCAGTAATAGATAAGAAAAACACATACACTCGCTTTTATAATATTATAGTATAACTTGAACATTTTCTTTTCAGAATACGAAAGATTTATGAAGCAGGTTTGATGCAGAGGCTCAAGTCAATATGGGACGACCCGAAACCACCATGCGTCCATACTCCCGATACCAGCATCTTCAACGTCACGCTGAGGGAGTTTTCAAGTGCCCTCATACTTCTGGCGTTTGGTATCGCACTAGCTGTTATTATTCTGATGGGAGAAATAGCCTTTTACAAGTACAAAGAAACGCCTATTAAATTTCAACATTAAATGTTCTAAAACACGATCTGTGTACCTATTCAATTCACGAGAAATGTGTATTTTGAAAACAGTAGGTCCTTAATATATAGTAGTAATAGAATCGGATTCAACAACCCACCTTGGGTAACTCCCTATTTCGTTATATTCCAATTTTATTAATAGTAGTATAAAGTGTAAAGAAAATAAAAGATAAAATCCTTTTGTCTGTTTATTTATTTTGAGTACATAACTTTTCTTTTAAACACATTTACAATCATGCGAATCTGTGAAAAATTACAAAGATCAAGGTCTGTAGAGGGTCTCTCATACAAAATCTCTTTCTTACTCATTGATTATGCTTCAATAATTTCCTAAGGTTGCGTAAACGGGATTTAAAAATTGCGTCTTTATGGAAATATTGCAAGTGTAGTAATAATAAAAATCATTAAATAAAAATATAATAATGAAAGTTACAGCCACACAATTGCATCAAGAAATTGCTCAAAAATCTACCCCGTTTTTATTCGTAAAACACACTTCCAGTTTTTTTTACTCTACTTCGTTCTTGTAATATAGGAAGGTATTAAATAATAACTCATCTTTGTACAGTTATAATGAAGATCAAACCTATGCCCGTGCGGTAGCGCACAAAATTCCTATTTGCGTGTGACCAATAAATACCAAACCGATATAAACTGATGCATTTTGTTTGGTCGTAAATTTGCATTCCAACGCCGGCTTGGACATATTTGTTGGGTTTTATCTAAATATTTTCGGCCCTTGTCAAAGCGTTGCCTTAAACACAAACTAACTGGTCAAGGCGTATTTGACTGAACACTCAAGGCCAAATGTTTAAAAGCCCATGTTGGGCCTATGTAGATAATTAGTTATATCAATGACTAACAAATTCGTTATATTATATACTAAGAGAAGTTTTCATAGGCTAATGGGATAAATTCGAAAAAAGAGCTGCCATTTCGCTTTCCGATTATGAGATTGGTGAATGACTAAGGCTTTCTTCTTGAACATAGACCAACTTCATACCTTGGGATTAAGTATCACGTTCTCGATCTTAATAATAATAATGTACTAAGTGCTGAGGGCACGGCGATTCCAGTGTGTGACAATAATATTAAGGGCTAATGTTTCTATTTTATTGAGCGATTCCTACATTTTTGTGTACACTTGATGACATTCTAAGATTTACTGAGGCACAGCGCCAACGTAACTTTTTTTTTTACCGAAAGGAAATAATTTAAAATCACCACGCAGCCAAATGGTGTATTAAATTCCAGTAGCCACCCACCCACTGATCATCGGTCTCGAAAAATAACGGGAGAAAGTAACTAGAAACTTGCAAAGATTGTAAGCAACAGAATTTCGTTACAATTTGTACTGTGATACATTTAAATCAACTTTTAGTAGATAAGTTGAGTTAATTTCTTTCTTTCAGTGATTGCTTGTGTTTTGGCACTGGGCTCAATGGCTTAACCGGTCATAGCAAAAAGGACCTGCGGAAACGCAAGTATCAAAATACGCAGTAAAGTAAAATGGACCAAAATTTACTCGTTTTAGTTCACAAATTCTACTGTACTGCTGATTCTTATCTATAACATCTCGGTAATAAATCAACTTATATAATAAATAAGGAAAAAGAGGTGTTGGAAGGTGAAAGAAGTCGTGGCTCAGAAACATGTGGGAGTGGACTGGCATCAAGTCGGTCGAACAACAGTTCCGTTTAGCCATGGACAAGGAACATTTCAAAAAACTGACTGCTGACCTCCAGTAATGGAGAGGCACTTGAAGAAGAGGAATAAATAAACGTTGATTGTAGAAATGGTAGAGGACACTTTTTGTTTCAGCCACGGGATTCTGTTTCCGATAATTATAACTGGATCAAGTCCCCAGTTCCACTAGGTTCGGTGCTTTCTTCTCGCCAGTTTTTAGACGAATGAACTTTTGTACAATATAGACAACTACAGTTTGTAACCTCGTACAAAAGTATGGAAAATTCTTAATGTTGCATAAGTCTTCCCTGAGAGTGGTTGGTTCAATATCTGTTGATTTAAAAAATGAAACTATTCTAACTTGTGGCCCAGTGGATTCCAACTTTGCGACGTGGCACTAGTACTTGGTACATTATTGATTACTATATTGAGGTTTTTGTTTTTCTACCACAATTAACTAAGTATTGTTATTGTACATCATTTATTAAAATCATTTCTCACCAATCCACATACACTACCATTTATACAAATATAATTCAAGAATTATTCAATATAGCCGCAATTAAACATGTAAAAAGTCTCTTGAGGTATACAATTCAACCCGGAATTGCTTACAAAGAAAATAACCTAAACGTCTCGAATAGAACCTGCATAAAATGTAAAATATAAATACTTACATTTTTCAGTATTTTACTGTTAAAAAAAAAACTTTAGGTCCCGATACAATATATAAACGTTGCACATCGTCGCAATTCTTATGCAGTTTTCTGTCACAGTTCAACTGACAGCACTTTTCAAATGTAAGAGTGTGATAAAACACTTCATTACTCTTACGACGGTATGCCACGTTTATCTCTCACAATTCTCTTTTGGTTAATATAGGCAAGTCATTACATCCCAACCTCAATCATATCGTGTGTAAGTTTTATTTTTAATTTTAAGTTATCTCACATTACTTGATGTTCGTTTGACCGGGCAGGTCAACTTTCAGCTTTGGAGTCCCTACAGAACTCGTCTGTTCTCTTTGTTTGTTCTATCGAATTTACGAGTTTTTTAAATGAATGATATTAACCCAGATTTTTGACTCTAGTTGACGCTGTAGACAGGTCCAGCCAACTATCGCAAATCACTTAGTTGACGGCTTAAAACACGGGTCCTGGCGTATTGTGGCACAAAAAAAAAAATTTAATAGTTTACATTTTTCGTAGGTTCTATCGAAACAACATAGTATTATGCATCGAATAACGCAGCGTTTGGAATCCTAAGGCAGTCACCGCGGGAGCTATGCGAGTTTCACGATGGCATACAAATGAAAACCTTACATCTTTATAATTATGGTTGTAATTGCATTGTTTATTACAATCGGTATGTTGATAGCAATTCGAAGGTTGATTGCCTATAACAGAATTTAAAAAGAAATAAATATTTATATAACAAAATTGTATAAAACATTTTTGGAGAAGTAGATTGTGTCCTTTTCTCGCAAAACGCCAATTTGAAATGAGAGATACTACGTTGTCGTATTTTTGTTATGCTGTCTCTGTCTAATGAGCATCATTGAAAAGCCTTATTACAGCGTACAAATTTTTTTAAACTTAGGTTATTTTGTTGAGACCTTATTTGGAAATAATTATGACAACTTCATTAGTTTGGTTTATTTTCGTGTATCAAGAAACATGCTATGTTTTGTAGATAGATAGATACATAGATACTCTTTGTTGAATCAACAACACGGAACACGTAACATATAAGTATGCAAAGGCGGTCTTATTGTTTAAGCAATCTCTTCCAGACAACTACAATTTCTTGAAATCTTTGCATTACTGTTTAGCGTAAAGTTTTCATCATATCAACTACTATATCTCTGTTTTTCGTAAGTAGAGATACTTAGGCGCCCTTAGGCAGACGTTTCCTTAGTTTCTTCGAGCCCTAGGGCCCAAAAATAGCCCGGTTACGCTGTGGCAACCTATAGGGTTAGCACAGCTAACAGACAGTCCGAAAAAAATGACTTTTTTTAATGCCCAAACTTTACTCAATCTGAGATTCTCATAATTATGTCCGAATAAGGTTTCAATCATATAACCTCCGCTAAAATCGACAAAAAAGTTACGTGTATTCCAACATTTTATGTTTGCCACTGACAAAGTTTGTTTAAAACACAGATTAAGTAGCTGATGCCATAAAAAAGTGAAGAATGTGGGAGTGAAGCGTATATACGGAATATGAAAGAGAAAGCACTGTCCATCTCCTGATGATGATGGTTAACACAGTGTCTAGTGTTAACATGCAGTCCTAGGGGTATGGAAATTATATTTAACCAATACGCCTAATCTGTTTCTATGCGACGTTGTTACCATAACGCTAAATGGCAGTACGTCGTTTTCAAAAGGGTGGTAACTAGGCTCATGTCAGAGAAAATTCAGTTATTTAACACATCTCGAAACATAGTCCGTGATTTTTCGGTTTTCTAGAAATCCCGCAATCGTAAACCTATAAAGCCCAAACATAATTGGACGTAGTTATGCAATGGGGAACTATTGAACAAAAACAAAGTTTTATTTGAGTCTAATAATGCAATCGTATCGACACTTTCAGTCAGCTAACAGATCCTAGAGAAATTAGAGAATTGGATGTGTCATTAATGTCACCCAAAACCCGTAAAGATTAAAGTTACAATCATAGCTGAATATCTTTACACTTGCTCAATGTGGGTAGTTACGCTATTAGCAAAACTACGTCCAATTCCAATTAACTGATTGAAAAGTGTACATTCATTGGCATTATCGTATGGATTAATTTTTCAAACAGCCAATTTGAATTGTGTTTGGGACGATTGTCATACTAATTCCTACTTATCTGATGGGTTGAGCCCTGTAAGAGCACCGGGCTGCAAGATATTGCGCGTATATACGAGGGTAGATATGTAAAACATTAAAATACACGGTAGCTGTAAAGGTTGTCGGTTTGTGTGCCTCGTGAAACTAGCGCGCCCGGCGGTCGGTGCGACGGTACGCGGGGCGGGTGCTCATCGCTCCTCCAGCATCACTGTCTCCTGCGGGAACAGCTTCAGCGCTTTCAGCGTGCTGCTGGGAGATTCCATTGTGAGCTGGAACAACGTGGACAAGTTTAGTACCACACGATCTATTACAACACTTGTTATATGTCACATATCACTGATTTTACTTTAGGAATTAAATCGCCTTAAACTGAATGTAAATACTCCATTGAGATAATGAATCCTAACGCCATCTAACGTAAGTAATCCGAACGATTATCTATAAAAATAAGATCTATCAAGTACCGCATCGTTAAGTACCACACCCTTTTTATAGGTCACATATCGCTGATTTTACTTTAGGAATTAAATCGCCTTAAATTGATATTAAATACTCCAATGAGATAATGAATCCTAACGCCATCTATCGTAAGTAATCCGAACGATTATCTATAAAAATGAAATCTATCATCATTATTAAAAATAAAGTTGCATTTCCCTTAAAAAATTCACATTATTCTTTTTGGGTTATTGATTTTAAATCAGAGGTTACTCATTTTTATTACTAACATAAACATTTAAAAAATGTTTTATGCTTTAGTTTTTTACTCTAGGATTTACTTTTTTTTTTTTCTTTCAATCACGGGTGTCCTCTTTCAGTAAAAAAGACCTTTTTTTGCTTTTTAATTAAAAACTTATAATTATTACAAAATTCACAATTAAACAATTTTGAAACATACAATTAAATTAATTTAAAATTCACATTCATTAACACAATAAAGCTTCTTAAAAGGTCTATAGTAATTAAAAACATTAAAATCACTTAAATCTATCTTAAAACTAAACGAAGGTGTGGTCTAAATGCTTCAAAGCTCGGAGCCCGGAATTTTAGGATTTACTTTAGGTTAGGTTAGGTTTACTCTAAGATTAACAGTTCCAAGTGTATAGGTTTATGATTAAATTAATGATAATTTGTTAATAAGAGTATGTAAGATTACATAACCATAGCAAAAAAGGCAACTTCAATTCCTTTTTGAAGAAATTATAGTTTGTATTTATATTTAGGAACGTCAACAGAATAAAACACATTATATATTATTATATATAACCACTATCAAAACGTCACATTTTATATTGACTGTATAAAAAAAGGATTTTTATTCAGATATATTATACTTACGTCTCTTCTAGGCCAGCTAGCTATGACCTTGTAGTTTTCTTTTGGGTAACCTTTCGACGCGAGGTAATCTAATAACGCCTGTAACAAAATTTGGAGTTTTATAAAAAAAGCTTCTAACACGAGATTAAAATGCTAACTTTAAACTACTCTAATCCACAATTACACGATAATTACCTAAAACCCCTTAATTGCATTAATCTGTATCATAAAATTAAAAATAGCTTTCTTCACGTAAACCTATTGCAGGCATCTATTTATTTATTTATTTATTTACATCCAATTAGAACGGCAAAATGCCACTTACACTTACTAGACAACATTAAACAAATTATTCAAAACAAACTAATAATTACTAAACAACACACACAACAAAGATTAATCATTGCTCTCGGCGTACTTAAGCAACTTCAAAAACAGAACCGTCCTCCCCGTCATTGAATGGGTGGGTCCCATAGAAAATTCTTATCCAAGAGCGCGTTGAAAGACGCCAGAGAACGCGGTATCGGTGCCATGGCTCGGGCAACAGTGTGATGACGTGGGACCAATGAATAGTTCATTTCATTATATTTCGTGAAGTGATGGTGATAACTACAATCGACAATTTAAAACTTAAGCTAAGAAAAAACCCACAATAAACTTAGCCGGGTTTTATTATACTCACGGCAAGCGTGTCCTGAGCATGGAACCGTCTCTCGAGGCTGCCGTGGTGGGGGGGCGGTAGACGAATACGCACGCGCGCCACTTCCTCGGCTCCGTCCGCTGGCTCAGCGGGCACGCGCGCTTCGGCGCCTGCGCGCAGCTCCTGCACGCACCACACAATATTACTGCTCAATATGCAAAATATTTCATCACATTTGCTCGTAGCTGGTTCTTATGATAACGCATTAAGGCTCATAATCGAACATATAAAACTCGTTTTATTTCACATTATACTTATGTATACGTCGGCGCGATGGAGTTATTAACTTCATTCAGCGGCGTCAAAAAAATCAAGAATTCAATTGAACTCTTTAAATCACTAATAAATAATTTCTTTGTTAATCAGTGTATTTGTGTAGTGTGCAATCAATTTTGTACAAGCATGCTTTGCTATAAAAACGGGCGGTTGATCCCTTTCTTGGTATTCTCACTCGAGACGTCGGACCGTTCGGACCTCATATTGTTGCAATAAGTGTAATCCCGCAAGTTGTGGTTTTAGTTACTATGGACGAAAGTAAACAAAAGCGTGAACTCTTACTAGAAACAACTCTGACACCCTTGATTCGTAATACACATTCTAAAATTATATTACTTATGTTTTATTTAGCCACATTGCTAGTTTATTTTCTATCCGTTCATCCGTTAACAGAGAAGTTAATTAGGCGTGATATAACCTTTATAGATTTAAGCAATATTGTGAGAGAAGGACAGGAGAACTACGCTAAAATACCTCTTTCTTGGCTTCTTCCATTAGTCTTTCGGATTCTGCTCTCTCCAATTCTTGATTTCGTTCTAGTTCTTGTTGTTTTTTGACTTCTTCTTTTGCTCTGCGTAAGATTAAATATCGAACACTGTTTAATTTTTTTTTGCTATTGATATTGAATTGTTACTATTGCATAATAATCATAATATAATGCCTATTTTTGGCACTTTAATGTGACGTTAATATAAGCTACATCTCTAGAATTTTCTCGCTGCACGAAAGTTTTTACCAATGAGAACAAAAATACCTTTTTCTCTTAAGTAGAGTACCACTTAAATTAAATCAATGACGGGCTTTCTTGCCCTTCAATAAACTTTTCGTAGTTATGTGTGTTTTTAATTTAATTTAAGCAATTATGATTTAATATCGAATCGAATTTCGTAGTAATAATGAGTTATCCACGTACTAACTATAGTTAAACATTGATGCTTTTCTATTACAATCTTTTTTTTTTTTTTTTAATACACTACAAGTTAGCCCTTGACGGCATCTCACCTGGTGGTAAGTGATGATGCAGTCTAGGATGGTAGCGGGCTAACCTGTTAGGGGTATATTAAACCCACACTCCTAATTGGTTTCTACGCGACATCGTGAGGGAACGCTAAACGGTTGGCGTCTTTGTCGGTAGGGTGGTAACTAGCCACGGCCGAAGCGTCCTACCAGAGCAGACTCAAGTCGGGAATCGAACCCGGGACCTCCAACCTTTTATTGTGACAGCACACGCACTGCGTCACGGAGTTCGTCAAACCTAAATCTCAACCTCACCTGTCCGCTTCCAGGCTCATCTGGTACGCCTCGTCCTGCTCCCGCTTGACGCGTTGGCGGGCATCCCTCTCTCGCTCCATTCTCGCATCCTCATCCTTTTGCGACGCGAACCGTTCCAGGGCTTCCACTAGCCCGCCCACTAGTTCCGACACACCAACGTTGCCTGCACAATGAAACGTGAGTTGACATAAAACCCTTGCTTGCCTGTAGAAAAGTCCTTCTATAGTGTAAAGGATTATGTTAATGATAAACAAGCATGGGGATGAAATATTGCTCTAATAAGACAGTTCTTAATATAATTTTAAGTGGCATGCAAGTAGGTGATGACAAATAGAAAATTAACCTGGCTAAGTATGTTGTTTGCCCAAACAAGTTTCTTCTTAGACCGGGGCGCGTTTGGAACTTTCTTAGCTTTAGTTTTGAGTTAACGAATGTTGTTATCACCATCAAATCACTACTATGCAAATTATTGACTATTTGAATAAAGATTATTTGAATTTGAATTTTCCATAACTACTACCTACTTGGTGTACATCACCAAGTACAGGCACGAAAGCCTAGCGACTCTCAAAATTCAATTCAAATTCAAAATAATCTTTATACAAATAGTCCTTAAACAGGCACTTTTGACGCGTCAATAATTTACATAGTAGTTATTTAATGGTGATAACTATATTCGTAAACTTAAAACTAAAGCTATGAGTTTAATCATTTAATTTAAAAAACGAGTGATGTGTCATCAGCAATCAATACTATCCCGCTGTTGTGTTAGTAAGGTAAGGAAGGTCATTTATGTAAAGGAGGAACAGAAAAGGTTCTAATATAAATCCCTGAGGAACCCCTATTTTCACAAATGACCCGTTAGACCGTTTCCCGTTTACGTTCTTATTGCGCAGCAGTTAAAAATATCAAGGGGTAGTAAGCGGGACGCGGGGCGGGCGTGTGTATCGTTCGTATCCGCTGATTGGCTCTCCTGTCGTATTCCGTCCACAGTACAGTCGCGTTCAGAGTTTTTGTTATTTTATGTACCAAAATCATGCCGATTTATTATCCAAATTCCATGTGAATTTCAATGTATTATCTTAGTTAGTATTAAGTGTTAAAATGTCTTACAGACAGGTATGTGCAATTATTTAGCTTGTTAGTGATAACTCTCGCCCACAGATTACAAGAGTGTGGTAACATGCTGTGATTTGGTAGGAAAACACCGTATGACCCATCATCATACGGTGATCATCAACCAGTTACCGGCTCACTACAGAGCACAGGTCTCCTCTCAATATAAGAAGCGTTTGGCCATAGTCCACCACGCTGGCCATGTGCGGATTGGCAGACTTCCGTAGGTAATATAGATTAGTAAATATCGTTGCGTACCTAGTAGATAGTTCGCGCAGCGTTGTAATCGAATTATTCGGGGTACCTCTAGTGTTAAAACATATCAAAATCGCTAACCCATCATTAAAAATACAAATTGTATTTTGTTACTACTGTAGGCATTATGTGGTGTTCTCACAGTTTTCGTTAACATGTCCCTTCCACCCTGTATCTCTCTTCTCTCTCTCCCTCTCTGTCTCAAATCTTTTATGAAGTCAATCACTTTAGTCCGTCTTATTTGTAAATGCAAGTACTGTAATTACACTGACCGTTAATGACGGAGTATATTTCCGTGTTGGAGCGCACGCGCATTATAATTATGAGCGCCGGCAGCCTCTCCACAGGTATGCTGCGGATGGTCATACTTGCTACAGGACCCAGCGTACTCGTTATTGATGCTAATAACCTGAAAAGTAAATTAATTGTAATGATCATCATCACGTATTATTTATTTCCAAGGTGACACTTTAAATAATTAAAAGAAATAAATAATATCGATATAAGATAAAATTATAACATTACATTTTATATACTCCTATAATCCAAATATAATATAGTCGAGTCACATATTTTACATCAAACTAAAATGAACTTATGTTACTCCTTTTTGAGTCCCAAACAGTGCTAAAGATTATACGATTATAGTGTGTTAAAGTATAAATTAAATATCACTCGCTTTAATAGATATGGAAAAAATCGTGAAGCAACTTGCATCTTTTAACTTTTCAAACTTGATGAACTACGGCTATGCTGAGAGGAGACCTACGCCTAAAAGTGGATAGATAAAAGATTGATAACTCAGATTAAATACAAATAGATAGAGCCACTGTGTCAAAAAGTGATATACTGCATTTTTGCTTTCATGCAAAAAAAAAAACCAAATGTTACTAGAAACTACCAAAAAACAGAAACACTGATAGAAGTCAAGTTCTTAGTACAATGGTAACAATGCCTGTACTTTGTCTGGCGAACTTTTAAAGTTTGCCAAGTGCAAAACCGGCACACTGTATAACACAGCGTGCCTTTTCCCAATTTTCTCACATAATCCGTACGAACGCCCCTCACTTCCTCATTCCTCACTGCATCATCTACTGATGTTGAAGATGATGATGATGATGATCATCATCATCATCATCATCTTCATCATGATCAACCCATTACCGGCTCACTACAGAGCACGGGTCTCCTCTCAATATGAGAAGGGTTTGGCCATTGTCCACCACGCTGGCCATGTGCGGATTGGCAGACTTCACACGCCTTTGAGAACATACGAAGAACTCTTAAGCGTGCAGGTTTACTCACGATGTTTTTCTTCACCGATGAAGCGCGTGATATTTTAATTGTTTAAAAAACGCACATAGTTAAGATAGAAGTGTGTGCCCGGGTTCGAACGCTCGACCTCTGATTAGGAGGCGGACGTCCTAACCACTAGGCTATCACAGCTTCAAGATGAAGATGAAGATGAAGATGATGGTGATAATATACTCACATGTTGTTATTATGTGAGTCTGTCAGATCCCAGCCATACAGCACGAAGTTAGCAGACAGTGTTTGCAAGACCGTCTCACAGCCCAGAAGTTGTGCGCAGAACACGTTCGACAGCACTGATTGCTCGTGATGTAGATATACTCCTAGAAGTTTCCTCTGAAAGGAAAAAATAATGTCATTTAATTTAAATTTATTCGGAACAGAAACTTGCAAACTTTAAAACGCGATACCCTTGACGCAGTGTCACACTTATATTAATTGTAATTTATTAAAATAAGTATATATTATTTATTACTATAATATATTATATAGTGTGCTATTTATTTATATATAACATTGTTTAATCTTTTCCCCTTTCGCTAATTGAATCCGGCCTCTCATAATCTTCAGTGTAATCCGCTCCAACCGTCCAAAGCTAAACCAATGTCAAGTATATTTTGCTCGGACCCTACGACACAGGTAATCACGTAGTGTAGGGTCCACTGGCTCATTTTTCATGCTAAGAACAAGTATGGTAAATTGTAAAATGGTAACTATAGTAAACTTAGCCCAAATCAAATTTAGTCAGAACCTTTTTATTTGTATAGTAATTGTTTAACTTTAAAATGCTGTCTTATTAAATAGTAGTTACTCTGTGTATCTCTTTATGTATTGTTCTGTAAATAAATATATTTTCTATTCTATTCTATTCTATTCTAGTATTGAGCGCTGTCTTTTAAGCGAGAGGTCATGATTCGCTGGCTGGGACAATTTATAAATTTATCGGCTGTGGCTATATACCACCCAAACACAGTAGACAAAGACGTTCCGTCAAGCTATGTAAGGTATAAAGCTCTTTGCCGGATCTGCAAGGCTATAATTAATAAAACTATTTCCTTGCAGATCCAGCAAAGCACTTTATACGTACTATTCTATACTTGGCCTAGCGGGATCTTAGCACTTGCCTCTCTAGCAGGTTTCAAGCAGGATTCCTTGATGGCATCCTGTAAGGTGCCCTCGAAGAAGTTTGGCGTGTTGGGACCGTATCTCGCGCGGAAGCGTTGCGCAAACTCTATACAGCCTAGCGCCTCGTCTTCTACGTGGTCTGACACTAGAGGAAAAGAAAAATACATCACGAAATATCCATTCGAAGATGGAACGATTGCGGAATAAAAGTTATAACACAGTTCCGAGACTCGGGATGAGT
This sequence comes from Lasiommata megera, assembly GCA_928268935.1. Lineage (NCBI taxonomy): Eukaryota > Metazoa > Arthropoda > Insecta > Lepidoptera > Nymphalidae > Lasiommata > Lasiommata megera. The sequence goes on from OV743326.1 coordinate 12,351,609, forward strand.
GAAAATGACATTTCCACACGTATTCCAAAATGCGTTTTTAATACATTTGCGGAAAAAGCCAAATTCATAATTATTAATCAATTAAGTCGCTCCGAATGTCCTCGAAGCCAACTAATAATAACAGTCCAGGATAATACTTATTTAACCTTATATTATCAGATAACCTTAAAAGGTATTAAAATAAGTCAAATTGTGTACTTCTTAAATGTCAATGTTGAATGATGTAAAGATGTTAAAAACTTGATTGAACATAAAACCTCGTTGGTAGAATTTATGGCTTATCTGTTATAAGCAATATATTAACAAAAAAAAACTAAAAGGACCACTTTTTGAGCAACTGTATTAAATATAATTACTTGTGTCAACAGTACAGAGTGTAATTTTTGAAACACTTACTGAGCGGCTGTAATCGTTCCGACGGTACGTCAACGAATATGTCGTCTTCTGTTGGGAAGCTGTCCGCGTCTTCTACTTCCTCTACCGAACTGTTATCACTGTCCGAACTTTCTATTATTATCTGAAAGAAAAACAAGTATAGGTCAGACATTAAAAAATACTTTTTACTCAACTACTCGGTGCTCTTTTACCAAAATGGCACCAAAAAGTCGGTGTCGTTTTGTTTGTTCAGTGACCTTCTGTCTATATGCAGCAATATAATGTTTATGATAATGACTATGATATTTTAGTATTAAAAGAAAACAAAAGAAATAGTGGTCGATACAAGTTATATTGCATGAATATCTAGATATAACTATATAGTACAGTTAGATGTGGAAGTAATCAAGGTTCTTTTCTTAATCCCATAAAAATAATTTCCAGTTGCTATTTAGGGACAGTTCTACCATAACACTAACAAAGTTTGTTTATATGTTGGCATTTGTAACACAACAGTATACATACCCTCTTGTAATCTCTTTGTTTGCTAGGCGACCGTTTGACAGTTAAATCGTGTTGTGGTAAATCCAAACCGACCATAGCTAACACTGTGTCATCCAATCCGGATACTGAAGGCCACCCTGTCCATACCTTTAAACAAATAATATAAATTGATTGCTTTAAATGTTGTAACTTATTCAGTGCAGCATTTTCAACCACGTGTTTCTGAGTTCTTACACATGTATCGTCAAGTTTCACTACCCGTACATGAATGTACTATATGTAATCACTTGTTGTCCATGGTCCATCATGGACCTGCATTTGAGTATCCCTTGACCAAAGCGGCATTCTGTACACATTACACCGGTAATACAATATATCTATGAATTTGTAAATATTTATAAACTATTTTTAAAAAATGTTCTGAAAATGTTAGCAATGGTGAATATGCCTATAAATGATAAATTGTAACAGCACTAATAATCAACTTATTTGGATGGATAGAAATGTAATTTGCAACTTATCACTGGCATACCTTATGAATAAATAAATAAATAAATATTTTGCTCAAGCAACATATGTGGGGACTTTGAAATCATGGTGGATTCCAATTGGAGCAGTGTCATCGATATCGTTGATAATCGTTAAAGAGCAAATAATAATTTAACTTTCGGTCGGTTGATGGATGAAACCCAATAATAGGCTGGGGATGATGATGATTATAATGAAGAGAAGCAGGCGTTACTTTGCGGAAGTCCATGATAAACAATAAACAGCAAGTTTAATTTGCTATATTTTATAAAGTAAAGACTTTACTTTTCACGCTTGTAAAGTCAACATCTCCTGAGGATGATCCGGTGTCGGGTCGAAACGTGCGTAGAGGTTCTAGTGGAAGATTTTGTGTGGTGTTATATTATACAAATCTCCCGGTTGTCGGCGGAATATAGCAAATTATACTTGCTGTTTATTGTTGATGATGATTATGATAATAACATGCAAGTTTTACATATAGTTTTGTCTCACCTGATGTCGAACTGGTATATCAGTCAGTGAATAGAGATCGTTTTTGACTTCTTGTACTGTTTTAGTGCCTGGATATTTTAGTGTGTACTCTCTCTCGTCGTGTTTTACTCTGAGCACATATGTTGTTGTTAACCTTTCTGCCACCCTGGTAATTAAAAAAATCCATTAGTCTCTAATGGTATTGCACCAGAATGCACCTATGTGTTGTTGAATGATGCTACAAAAGTAAATACTAAATAAAAAAATAAGTTATAATAATTGTAAGATCTTTGGTCTGTCTGCTAAGATGCTGTCAGTACCAACTAGGTAGCTGAGATACTTCTGTGCCTTGAAGAGTAAGTTATCCAACAAGATTATGCTCGCTGTCTTCATTTTCCACCTCAGTTGAAGTTCAACTGTTTTGGAGAGAGCTATGTATATGTGTTTAATATTATTTATTTATTTTCGTTGCATATTGTGTACACATACCCAGTTTGGGTGTTGCAACTTGGTCTTGAATCGACCGTAGTAGAGAGACCGATTTCATTTATTTTTACTTGCATCGTTTAAAAGTTGTTTACTAATAACACTTCTCCAATAAAAAAATCCTTAATACTGTGTAAAATTCATTTTCTTTTTCTAAGTTTCGAATGCAGTCTGGCAGACCATTATATATTTTTATTAATGATTAACAGAAATAAACCTTTATAGAGAACTTACTCATCATCTGCCATTAGTCTGTCAGCAGCTTTGAGCCGCAGTACTGCATTATGGGCAAGACCCAAACTTGACAAGGCTGCAGAGGGAGTGGCCTTCGATCCTCCTAAGCCGGATAGGTGCTGTCTGCATACTGGTACGCCGCATATTAGTTCTAACCGCTTTTTTAAATCACCTGTAAAATTAGTGTTTTAGTGTTATAAGATAAGCTATGAGAATGTATAAACTTTATTAAGTTTAAAAAAAATTCATAGATTAATTGAGTAATTCATCTATGAATTTAGATTAACCTTAGATTATATATATATTATATTTAGATTAATATCACTTGAGTTGGTTGACATAGATTTCTACCTTCATTCCTGTGTTTTTATATAATTGGTACTATTTGTTGTTTGGAGGCTGTGATAGCTAGTGGTTAAGACGTCAGCCTCCTAATCAGAGGTTGGGGGTTCACCTATAAGTTTTCGGAGTTATGTGCGTTTTTAAGTAATTAAAATATCACTTGCTTCAACAGTGAAGGAAAACATTGTGAGGAAACCTGCACGCCTCAGAGTTTTCCATAATGTTCTCAAACGTGTGTGATGTCTGCCAATTCGCACATGGCTAGCGTGGTGGACTACGGCCAAACCCTTCTTATACTGAGAGGAGACCCGTGCTCTGTAGTGAGCCGAGAATGGGTTGATCATGATGATGTTGTTTGGAGGTGGACAATAATGGTTGTGCCACAGTTTACTCTACTGCAGCCGTTATTGCTACACCATGCTTTGTATTGTTTATATGTAAACCTGTCTTAATTAAAATAAAAAAATATGATATATTTGGATGGAGATTCTAGGATTTCTATTTACTAGATTATAACTATTATAACTACAAGGGATAAGGCCAGATTTTCAACTTCCATTTTTGTGTTCCTGTATTATTTGACTAGTTTTGTGTAAATGAAGATTATAAAGCATATTTGCAACCCAACCGTTTTGGTTGGGTTGTAAATATTAATTAGAAGTCTTATAACTTAAATTGTCTACTATATTACACTACCATTATGCACCTGTTTTCCGAACTAGTTAAGACGTGTATCTCGGAAAACAATTATGCAGGTTCAAAGAAAATTATGAGAACATATAACACTTACTGACAGTTAGTGCGCTGGATAATTTAAGCTCATATATTTTATTATTACAGTGCACTTGTAGCTCTATTATGGAATTATTTCTAGGTGATGAGGTTGAAGCTTGATTACTGTCTTCCCGATCTGAAACAATTGTTTATTCATTCACTATATTCAATTAACAGGCACTTTAATTAATAAGGTATATTTTCAGTGTCTTGTTACCAAGTTAAAGTTGAGATAGTGATAAACATTAATAATCTCTATCTGTGAAACCTATGTAAAGCGATTGATATTTGGAACCTCTATAGATTTAAGTATTTTTTACAAAATTGGAAAATAATCAGCGTCTTAGATATATGAACATATCAAATGTGTCTATTTTAGGATAATTTAATAAAAATAATGTTACTGCTATGTATGGTCATTACATTACATTGCCATTACACACCAGTGCTCTCAATCGTTTTCAAGCCAGTTTTGTTTAGTTTCACAAGTATGTATGTAAGTATTTGTGGATACATATAAATGCACCTATAAAATGTGTTTATATTACTCACCCACTCACTCACACACACATCCACACTCATACGCACTCACCTACACACCCATCCACCAACTCATTTCTCACTCATGTATAAATGTGATTAAGTTCAAACTTTAAGGCATAATTTTTCATTTTTTGACCTGACCTCCAAGATACGGGCTATCCTAGTCAGGGTAGTTTAAGAAATATTGTATTAAGTTTAAACAAATGGTTATTATTAATATTATATATGGTAAAATAACTTTTACAAAGATATAAAATGGTTGATTTTACCTTTTCCGTGCAATAATTCAAACCAGTTTTGCAGTAGTAATTGAGTAAGATACTAGATATTCCAACTATGTGACGGTAGAATTAATTATCTTTAACATATAAAACTTAAGCGAATACTTACCAGGTGGGTGTGTTTTTGGAGTTATCACAGATATATCATCATCTATCATCTCCACATCATGTGTTTCATTATTGGACTGAGAAGTAGAGTTGTTGCTGTCCTGTGGCATCACTCTATTGATGGCAGACTGAAGCAATTACACATTAAATAAAATATTGGAATGAAGAAAAGAAGAATTTCTTAGTTCTTGTTAGGCTGCACATGCTAAATCAGTAACAATCGGTTAAAAGAAGATTGCAGTGCACAATTACAAAAAAAAATTGCTTTAGCATATTGTTAAGTCAATATCTTTAGACATACAATACATTACCAATATACTTTACTACAATTGATTACCAATATACTTTTTCTTGAATGGGGTAGTAGGATATGACCTAGATAAACCGCAGTCCAGTGTGGACTAGCAGGCTTATCATTTTTTCAGAGCTGATGAGCAGATGAGTGAATGTTCTTATTATTAATATTATCCACTACAAGTTAGCCCTTGACGGCAATCTCACTTGATGGTAAGTGATCATGCAGTCTAAGATAGTAGCGGGCTAACCTGTTAGGGTAATACTCCTAATTGGTTTCTACGCAACATCGTGCCGGAACGCTAAATCGCTTGGTGACACGTCTTTGCCAGTAGGGTGGTAACTAGCCACGGCCGAAGCCTCTCACCAGACCAGACTCGAGCCGGGAATCGAACCCAGGACCTCTAACTGTATAATACAAAAGCCCGCGCGCTGCGCCACGGAGGTCGTCAAAAAATGTATGGCAAAATTTTGCCAGACATTTTGACATGAAATTTTGAACCACTCGTAATCAGGGCAACAGTTGATAAAGCCCCTTTTAATAAATTACATAATACTAATATTGTAAATGTGAAAGTATCTCTTTCAGTCCGTGTGTCTGTTAGCTTACACACCTAAACCATTGGACCAATTTAGATGAAATTTAGTACTGAAATAGACAAGAGTTTGGGTAAGTACATGGGTTACATTTTAATAAAAAAAAAAGGCCAGAAGTGGTGGGGATGTCATCACGAATCATGAGTTTTAATTTGACTTTGTTTGAGATAAAACCATGTTAGTAGCAACAATGTTAGTATTTAGGCACAAATATTTCTTTGACGACTTCGGTGGCGCAGCGCGCGCTGGGTGGCATTATAAAGTATGAAAGTCCTTGGTTTGATTTCCCGCTCGAGTCTGGTCTGGTGGGAGGCATTGTCTGAGGCTAGTTACCACCCTATCGACAAAGACATGTAGCCAAGGGATTTAGCATTCCAGCATGATGTCTCGTAGAAACCAATTAGGAGTATGGGCTTACCATACCCCTAAAAGGTTAGCCTGCTACCATCTTAGACTGCATCATCACCATCAGGTGAGATAGCCGTCAAGGGCTAACTTGTAGTGGATAAAAAAAAACAACACTTATAGCTGATGATCAAGTTTAAAGTTATTTTATATGTTGAATTATAATAACTTATTTTTTGATAGTTACTAGACCTTTATGTTAAAAATTAGGGTCCCAAGGTGCAATTTACCATTTGGCAAGTAGTCTGCTTTGAAGAAACACAGTGATCCTATGTTAGTGCTGAGACAGCTAGCAGTTAATGTATTTAAATGTCTCAGATGCCATATTATATCAAAACCTAACATAAATTTCACATAATATTACATTACAAATACCCACATGTTTGTTTTGTTACTACCTACTTACCTATACTATGTAAAAATGGTTGCCAACTTTTCATAAAGGTTTGCAATAGAAGCCAGAGCACTTTTTAAATTCTCATAAATTATTACTAATTTGTAGATATGTCATGTTAACAAGAGCTTTAACTCTTAAATATTTCTCATAAAATATAAGATCCACTTCACATTAATATTCCCACTAAATTGATCAATCAAAATATTTCTTTGTTCAAATCAAGTGCAGAGAAGCAAATCAGAGATATTTTACTAGAACTTTCAATTTTAAAAAGGCAATTATATAAGTAAAATACTCACAATTAGATCCCAATTTGTTTCTTCTAAGTGGAAAATAGCTTCAGCAACGTCTTCAATATTTGTGATACCCTGAAAATACAATTCAGTATTTTCAAGTGAACAATTTTTATTTAATACGTAATCATTTAGCTATTCGAAAGAAACAAAGAGTTTATGGTGTATTCCTATCAAGGTTACGCCAGCATATTAAAGTAGTGTAGTCAAAATTACCTTGGAAATCACAATTTAAATTTTTGATTTCACACAAAGAACGAAAGGGAAAATTTAAGGCAAAACACTTTTAACTAAAGATATTAACGCTTTTAAGACTATAGTGTATAGTATAGTCGACGATAGATCAAAACAGTTCTATCTAATGTTTATATTAATCATTAAAATTCGCGTTAGACGTAGTACAAAGAGATAAAGCAGAATTAAGAGTCACTGTTTTTGTTCGCCACATAACCTGCACATTTTGTAAACTAACTGCTAATCACTTCATCGCACATATTATTTGAAACACTATCGATATTTACCTGAAAATTTGCAAGAATTTCTTCTCTGTTTTCAGCCATCCTTATAATGCGAGCTCAAAAATATTCAAAGAAAATACTACTCTTCAATTCTTGGCAATTCTTGGTATGACATTCAAACATTTATGATTTAACCACAGACTATATAAATTTCACCATCGACAATCTCAATAGTGTTGCCATTAATCTTAATGCCTTAACAGTACCATAGAGACATTAACACTATCAAAATATGCTGATGCAAAATATATTTCAATGTTTTAAAGTGTTAAAACAGTGTCTCCATTATGGTATCTCTATATTAACTCATTCAACTATCATAAAGCTGATGATAAAAACTTTTTAACGACGAATTAATTCTTTATGAATCTACCCACATAATCTACCATTTAAAAATGACTACACCATGAAGGTGCAGTTATTTGCAACCAAATTACCCCTAATGACCTCTACGCAAATATCAACCATTTTCGTGAAAATTTACTTTTGTGTTTTTTAGAAGAATTTGCTATTTGTCTTGTCAGCGATGGGTTACCTAGGACGATGATCAAAACCAAATCCGGTATTAATCTGAGTCACCTATACTCCATGTACAACCGAGCTTGGGCTTGGTACAGGGTAACAAGTTGTTCCAGCAACCTTATTGCAGACGTAAGATTTTCATGAATTCGACATTTGTCAAAATTTTGACTGTAAATACTCAATTGTGACATACACGTAGGCAATTATGTTATGAGTGTATAATTTTATATATACAGCCTTTTTATAATATTTAATAGTTTCTTTTTAAAAGCCTTAAGTTACTAATGATAGTTATTTAAAACATTATGTAGGACGATATCTGCTGGTTCTGCTTTTCCAAGATGGATTTATCATTATTTAACGATTACCTGCCTTACCTGATCTCCTCTCAGAATGAAAAGGTTTCGGCCGTAATACACTATTGTAGCCACGTGCAGATTGGTAGACTTAATATTATCGGTTAACATTATGGATAATTAAGAACTGAAGTGAAAAATTGGGTTACATAAAAACCAATCATACCTCTGATAACTTGAGATGTGTACCGAGAATCGAACTCGGTTTCTCTGAAAGAGAAGCTGAAGTCTTTAAACACTAGGCTACCACCGCTACACCAAGTGATATGGTTACTAATATAGTTCGCACTTACGCATCGCATTTTCCAAACCAGTCGAGAATGCGCGTAAGCACTCCGCGCACGCGCACTCGCTACGAAAAGCTCTGAACTTTGAATTTCGAATACAGTGCGCGAAAATAGTGATCGAAAAAGTTCGAATTAAAACACGTAATCCGTATTTTTTAGTGCTAATTTTTAGATATAAGGTAATATTATTTTTTAATTAGGTAAATAGATTTATATTGAATTAACTCATAAAATTTAAAATATAAAATCAATCGATGAATAAAGTTATTGAACCAAATAAAGATACAATTTCCTGAAGAAAATGTTTTGCAATCGTCTTTTCAGTAAATACAAATTTTGTGCCTCATAATAAAAAACGAAAATTTATATTAGAAAGTATGTTTAAATTTCTTTAATTATTATTAATTATTACACAACCACGAAAAAACGGCTGAGTGAATTTGTGTAAAGTAGCAATATTTTAATAAATCTTAAAAAAATCTTAAATCGGTTTAAAAAAAATCCATTTAAAAAAGTGATACCTACATTGGGTTTGATGCTTGTCTCTCTCGAGCCATTTATGAATGGTTTGGTAATAATTTTTAAGCGTAATTCTTATCGTAATATTTTTAACTATTAATCAAAACACTGGGAGTTAGTAGGATAGTGGGTAGTTACTGTCTAGGAAAAATATTTCGTAAAAATATTTATAATATACCTACCGTCATAATGCTCTTTTAAGGACAAAGTTACCCAAAACGTTGGGAAAAAAGGTTTTATATTTTCATTCAAGAAATTTTCAGCTCAGAGGTTGTAAGGCCCGAGGAGTAGAAAGTTGATGTTGTTCAAACCCCGTGCCTTGGGGAGCAAGTTAAGCGTAGTTAGTAATATTATGTCATATCATATAGACCGCACATAAATATTTTTTTAATACAAGTTAGCCCTTGATTGGAAATGTAAATGGTGATAAGTGATGATAAAAGTTGGTGGCTAACCCTCTAGGGGTATGGTAGTTATATCATGATGAATGTTTATGTTTGTGTGTATTAATAACAAGGAACATATATCGTGTGTATACCATCATGATCAACCCATTGCCGGCTCACTACAGAGCACGGGTCTCCTCTCAATATGAGAACGGTTTGGCCATAGGCCACCACGCTGGCTATGTGCTTATTGTAGACTTCCACGCCTTTTAGAACATTGTGGAGAACTGGAGGCATACAGGTTTCCTCACGATGTTTTCCTTCACCGTTGAAGCAAGTGATATTTTAGTTGCTTTTCTTTGCGAAAAGTTAGAGGTGAGAGCCCGGGGATCGAACCCCCGACCTCTGATTAGGCGGCGGATGTCCTAACCATTAGGCTATCACAGCTTACAGTATCACAAACTATCACAGTACATACAGTAAATAAAATATTACGAGGAGATAGATAAAGTTTTGCCTAAGTAGAATAGATCCGAGATTTTACTTTTTTCTTTCTTGTTTATATGTATTCATCTTCGTATTTAGGTAATTAATAATTATCATTATATACCTAATTCAGTTAGTTATCTAGAACAATAAGACGAACTAACTTATTTCGTGTAACGTCATGTTAATAAAAATTCTCGTATCACGATTTGTGATATTATATGTCTCACGATTTCCTTTTTCGCAGGAAATATGGCTTTGCAAGCCATATGCGGCGTTTTGGTGCTTCTTATTGCTGCGTCCGCTTCAAATTCGCTCACACTGAACGAAGGTAAGTGACGTTTAACTCCATACCCTATTACCAAGCGACAAGATCCCTGCGCCGAACCGCTGTCACTTTGTCCTTTTGTTTCTACAGTTCTCTATTTCTAGTCGTAAAAGTTAAATGTCATCTCTGCGGGTTGTTTAAAATGTGTAATAAACACGTTATATTCATCCAGTCCAACTGACTAATGCTGCTCAAGTTATTTTTACAGTAGGTATAGCTGATTAAAGTAGCTTAATGCATCGGTGACCGATTTTGTTTCAATTATGAATTTAAAAAAAAAAAAAAAAACAGAACACTTAAATCATACAGACAGATGGCAAGGACGGCCCTACATTAGCATAAACTGTGTTGCATGAGCCGCCGCCCACCTCCGACTAATTAAACGAAAAATATAAACAAAATAAAAGAATTTGTGTGCGCGAGTGTGTGTGTGTGTGTCTCTGTTTGTGACTGCGTGTTAGTGTGTGCGTGTCTGTGAGTATGTGTCTGTGTGTGTGTGTTTGTTTTGTGTCTCTCTCTCTCTCTCTTTGTGTGTGTGTGTGTGTGTGTGTGTGTGTGTGTGTGTGTGTGTGTGTGTGTGTGTGTGTGTGTGTGTGTGTGTGTGTGTGTGTGTGTGTGTGTGTGTGTGTGTGTGTGTGTGAGTCTGTATGTGAGTGTGCGTGTGTCTGTCTCTCGGCAAATTATAACAGTTCTGAAGATTACATTTGATTTTAACCATAACACAGTATTACTGTAATATAGCTTTTGATCTTACTATGACATCGGAGCTTCATCTAACTCTGACGACTACATATTCTCTTCAAATTAATATGGAGTCAAGTTGGTGGCACCTCCACTTAAATAGAAAATAAAGAAAAGAATCATCGAAATTGGTTTAGATTTTATGGAAGTATGACATCAGCCAGTCAGTGCCATAGATAGCTTTGCAGGGCTCATTGACACGTAAAACACGTGGGTAATAAAACAGAGCTTATACTCTGTTGAGCAGAATATATTTTCTAAATTTAACCATTTTATTGCAAAGTTCTTTTTTTCTGGCTTTACACAGATTGGCCAATGTCAAGTTTATAGCAATGGAGAATTGTAGTTAGGGAAAAATTGCGGGAAACATCGCACTCTGTGGACCCGGCTCCCTCAAACCTTTTTCCAAATTAATACATAAATTCAATAAAAGCGTGAAAAAACCTCGCCCGCCTAATACGAAGTCTCCCGACTTTCTCTGATAAGTTCTATAACTCGAATTAAATAAAAAAATAACAAAGCCTTTGACAACGTTGACGTCATCAAAGGCGTAACATAAATACGTATATGTAACGCCTTTGATGATAACGATTATACCTAAGCAAGGTTTGTAAACTGCTATGTTTAAAATAGTTAGTTAGTTATTTTTAAGTGCTCATTTATGACTCCACCACAACCAAGTATAGATATAAACTCTACTCTAACTCTATACTAACGTCTACGACGAAATTAGGTACACTACTACAGAATTAAATACTATGTAAAAGACAATCTCGCGTGGACTATATGTATTAAATCGTAAGAAATAATAAATAAATGAATTATTTCACGATCATGTATTCTTGTCCTTTTCTTATTATCATATTAACTTTTAGTTTTAAGTTTATTTTTAATAATTTATTATTATTTTTATTTGTGATAAATCTAATAAACATATAACTCGAAAAATAAAAATAATAATTATATAACTCGAAAAAAAGATATTGAATTTGATTGAATGAAGAGCCTAATTATTTCTGATCACGTGACGTGTAATTTAATTATTATTTTTCAATCAATATGTTTTTGTTTAGTCAGTTTTGTTTTATAAACTAAGTACGTAGTATTTTATTTTATACCTTTGTGAAGTAAAATTACATTTCCACCATCAAAAATTAAGTATTACAACAGAGCAAGTACAATGCAATAAAATTCCTACCCTAATGGCATCATGACCAAAAGGTTAGGTAATTGAGAACCTGATCATGTCTCTGGATATTGGATAGAAACAGGCGTAACTTTCCAAATAGGCGTAAATTTATGATTGGCAATGAACATAAAGCTTAATTTGCTTTGATCTGAATAACAAAATTACAAATGATTACGTTTCGCTCAGGCACCGGAGCATCTTCAGATGTTGATTTTGAAACGGAAAATTGCTTGGAACTCTAGTTTATTTTCTACCAAAGTTTACTGATCCAATAAGCCGTTAGGAATTGAAACAGTTTGTATAAAAAAAGGCAAGTTTGTTTAACTGTCGGGCGAACAAGGGTAGCAGATAGTAAAAAAATAATCCAAGGGGCGGAATAACCTAAACCGAGCAATTTTCTCTTAATTTCTCCAGAGCCCTAAGAGATGACATTCCCGGACTTCCGCTCCGTTCCGTTAATCATCTGTATTCTCGTTCTCGTTTTGTTCGGCGCTGTCTCCCAAGTGCCGACTCACTAATGAGTACGCAAATAGTCTCGATCTATGCCTTGTTAGCCCGCCGCCGCCATTTTTAAATGAACATGCTCCAAATTCAAAATTCTTCCGCCATTGCCCAATTTGAATATTCAACGCCAACCAAACCACGAATTTCAATATTCAATGCTTTAAAAGCAAACCTCAACATATATATACATTATGACGTATTTATTAATTCAGACATATTTTACAAGTTGTTTGTAAGGGTTAAAATATTATTAATTTGTATAAGTACAAAAGAGTACAAAAGAGTGGGTAGATACATAAAAAAATATAACTATTTTTTTATGTATCTACCCACTTAATTTACGCGTCCTAACGCGGGCACCGGGACAGCGTCCATAATCAGAATGTGGCCTAACTAACTGTAACAGATAGATTAGGAATGGTTGTTTTAGGACAAGGTTGACATAGTTGACGACTGCGTTACACAATTTTTTACTTTAGTAATTATATATTACATGAAGTCCTCCCCAGTTTTGACGACCTCTTTGGCGCGTCTGGTCTGGTGGGAGGCTTCGGTCGTGGCTAGTTGGCCCTACCGACAAAGACGTGTTGCCAAGCGATTTAGCGTTCCGGCACGATGCCGGGTAGAAACCAATTAGGAGTGTGGGTTTACCACACCCCTAACAGGTTAGCCCGTTACCATCCTAGACTGCATCATCACTTACCACCAGGTGAATAGCCGTTAAGAGTTAACTTGTAGTATATAAAAAAAAAACCCCTCTCTCCGACTCCAGCTGGAATAGATTTCTATCTAAGCCAGCTGGAGCCTGAGGGAGGCGTTGACAGCTGTCACTCAAACGTGAACAGGAAGTTCACGTTTGAGTGACAGCTGTCAAGTGTGATAAGGGATGTACCTGTGATAGACTAGTTACGTCTACTATAGCTTTAATAAACTCAAGATGAAAATATCTGCTCTGTATGTCCAACTTTGGGATGACGGCATCTGCGTCTGTGACCAAGTTTTTATTTAATTCTTATATTGACGAACTCCGTAGCGCAGTGTGTACACTGTCGTATTATGAAGCTGGAGACCTTGGATTGGATTCCCAGCTCGACTTGGTCTTGCAAAGACACCGCCAAGCGATTAAGCGTTCCGGTATAATTCCAAGTAGAAACCCAAAAGCAGGTTAGGTTCAGCCGGCCAAGCTGACGTGCTGAGCTTAGGTGCTACTCCCCCGACCTAAGCGCTCCTCTTCGAAAGAGGAGACCTAAACATATCCTTCATGACCCTGACGATCAGATCACTACTGACAACATACTCGTACCACCTACCACACAATCATACGCTACACACCGTCTTCGCCGGCGAAGACGAGGTCCCCGCTATCTTACGTCATCCGGACGTGGGCTCCATCCTCGGAGACGTACGGACCACTCACCTTCCGACCGCCCGGTATCCCAAACGTCGCCTAAGCCGAGGTTCGGCCTCAAAGGAGGCGCCCTTAGGCAGTCGTTCCCTTAGTTTCTTCGAGCCATAGGGCTCAAAATTTCTTCTGGTAGAGCTTCTTTCCAAAGCTCGCCAAACAGCCAGGTTACGCTGTGGCAACCAATAGGGTTTGTAAAGCTAATAGACAGTCCGAAAAAAAAAATTAGGTGCTACAGATGCGAACTTTCTTGAAAGCAGATTTATATATTGGTTAAGGGCATACACAGTTAAGGACAATAAGACATTTAGATTTATTAAGATTTTTTTGTATCTAAAGGATACAATAAAATTTATGTCTTATTGTCCTTAAATTCATCCACGCAGACGGTAGAGTCGCGGGCAGTCAGCTAGTTAAAAATAAAAACAAAACACGTGTTTTTTGATGTTTAGCAAAATTTTTATAATGCCAAAATAATTGCGCCGTCTCACCCAGGGGTATTTGGGTAGGATATTAGGAGACCTAAAAAAGACCGTTAAAATATTGGAGAAGTTTTTTCGGCTTGTTTTTTTTTATTAATTTTATTTGGTCAAGAACGCTATGTTTGTTAAGTAGATCTCTGCTTGATTTTCAATGGTCGATTAGCCGATGGCAGGAGTAAGTGGGTCATGGAGCAGATGGCGCCCATATTGGGGTAGTTGCGCAAGCCGCAGCTTTTGTGAATCAACAGTTTCGGAAATACCAATAAGATGGAATATTTACGAGCGCCTTTTACCTTGTCTGACGATCTCCTTGGCGCAGTGTTGAGCACTTTTCTTAAAAGTGGGAGGTTTCCGCTTCGATCCCTGGTAAGGACAATTAATAATTTCTCCGATTTAGTCTGTGGTATTAGTTCAAAGTTTTTATAAAACATATGCTTATAGAAAACTCCAATAACGGTATTAAGGATCATATAAACGATAAAAAAATGTCTGGTGTTAATTGCTCTGACTTCAAAGTTAAATATAATTAATTATGGACTGTGTGAGATGGTGATAACAAAAACAAACCGACTAAGTTTGTTGTGAGCTTCATCGTAGACCTGGGCGCGTTTGGAATCCTCCTTGCTTTAGTTTTATGTTATCACGAAAACCATCTCATCTAAAACACCTTCTATTAATGAGGAATGTTCACGGCCGTGGTGTAAATTGGTAGATAGGTATATCAGTCCGCGACTCCAGGTATACCCCTCTACGAGGGTGGACGTCCCACATAACGTCGACGTGCCCTAGGAACAGAGGTAGTCATAAAGATTTTCCACCACGACAAAACAACATCAAATCAAATCATTTATTTTGCATAGATTGAGTCGGTATTGGTGTTACATTGAATTATAGATGCTTACAATCTGCTGGGTAGGCATGCAAAAATAATATTTTAACAATTTATGTTAAAATATTATTTTTTTCCGTGCACAACGATTTTTAAAATTATATAAGTAAAATTTATGTTTATGGTCAATCAATATGTCAAATATAAATTAAAATGTTTATAAATGTGGACCTTTTTCTCATTATCACAGCTTAATATAATTAACATGTGTTCATTAATTTGTATACCAAACTTCCATTACGCAAAAGCGTTACTTGTTGAAACAATTAAATGACTTGCTTTTGTAACGTAACATCTTCTGTTATAATGATACTCAATCATCATGGTCAACCCATTATAGGCTCACTACAGAGCACGGGTCTCCTCTCAATATGAGAGGGGTTTGGCCATAGTCCACCACGCTGGCCATGTGCGGATTGGCAGACTTCCCACGACTTTGAGAACATTATGGAGAACTCTCAGGCGTGCAGGCATATGATGCTCAATATAAAGATATAACTACCTACGTCTACTGTATTTATACCTAGTAATAATATATTGACAAAAGAAAAATGAAATTAAAAATATTCATTTAACCAAAAACACCATTTGTTTTACATTTTTTTCCGATGTTACCCACTCTAGGCACTCCTGTCTTGTTGGTACCTTATTCGCATTCAGTTGAAACCATACAATAAAGTCGATCGGTTGACTAAACTATATTTACTAATATTTCTAATTTAATCTATTACTGCGAAGCGGTGATAGCCTAGTGGTTAGGGCGTCAGCCTCTTAATCAGAGGTCGGCGGTTCGAATTCGGGCACGCACCTCTAACTTCTCGAAGTTATGTGCGTTTAAAAAAAAAAAAATATCACTTGCTTCAACGGTGAAGGAAAACATCGTGGGGAAACCTGCACGCCTGAGAGTTCTCCATAATGTTCTCAAATGCGTGTGAAGTCTGCCAATCCGCACATGGCCAGCATGGTGGACTATCGCCAAAACCCTTCTCATATTGAGAGGAGACCCGTGCTCTGTAGTGAGCCGGTAATGGGTTGATCGTGATGATGATGATGATGAATCTATTACTAGGTACGAATATATATTTTATTATTAGGTAATATATTATAACTAGGTACAAACGACCACTCTTAGCCAATTCTCTTATTTTATTCCTCTAGAACTTAGCTAACTCTTGACTATTGGTAAATGACAATTTCTCCTGGTGGTAAGTGATGATGTAGCCAAAGGTAGCGTAGTAGAGGTAATGTCCATATCTCAGACGAAGATCTTAAATATGTCTTACCTTTGACTTAAGGAACAGTTATAACGAGACGTTATTAGTTTGATACAAATCTCTCCCTTTGTAATATTTAGTAAAGTCAAAGTCAAAGTACGCTCTATAGATCTCGAACTAAGTCACTGCCTACGCTAAATCACAATATTGTAGTTCGTATATATGATCGAACAAACTTAATATCCCAATAGTTATATACATAATCATGCGCAGTCAATTCACTCTAACGTGTAGGTGTCGAAGTAAATTGAGATGATGTCACTGTTCTTGTAACTATGCACTTGTTCTGATATAATAATGTTTTAGTGCATCGTCATACTTGTTATTCACTAACTACACCCCGTGGTTTCACGCGCTTAGTACCCGTTCCCGTGGGAATACGGTTATGAAATATAACCTGTGTTAATCGCTGATAAGGGAGCTTTTTACTGGTAGAAGAATTTTCAAAATCGGTTCAGTGGTTTAGGTCTAAAAGAGTAACAAACAAACGTATTTATAATGTACTTGTAAGCAGCTCTTACTTGTGTTTTTAACTAACTGACGCGTTCAGACGGTATGGCATTCGAGGTGTCGTCGTGCGTGCGACCAATCACAAGACACGCTCTTTTATTTCAGGGGGTTTGTGATTGGTCGACCGCAGGACGCAGACTTCGCCCAAATCTGATAGACTTGCATATATACATTTTAAACACTTTTTATGGAACCAGTATTTCTAGGAAGAGGGTCCAGATTTATATGGAGCATGGAAATACTTCTAAAAATAATCCTCTCAGATGTTCTTTAGTATATTTTTTCTTACCCATCTTATGTGAGTAAACGTTTTTGTTAGGTATTTATTTTTAGAAACGATTAATAAAGAAAAAATAAATTATTGGTCTTCCTTAGTATTCGTTTATTTCAATGGCACCCAGTGAAAATTTGGGTACATTAAAAGACAAGTAACAAATCTAGGGTAGGTAGAATCTTTTAAGAACACCTCCATCAACGGAACACTAAAAATACTCACGCTATACCGTCCTAGTTATTCACACCTTCTGAGGATTTTTATTTTCGACACCACTGTATAGAGCATTGATCCGCTAATAGGCTATGATAGAGTTCTTTGTCTTCGCCGATATTAATGAAGTGATATAATCGATAAGAAGTGCCGATATTAATAAAGTAATTATATTGAATCTGCATCATTGTTTGGCGTCAAGGGTTAATTTATAGTGGATAGAAATTATTCTTAATGCAAATTTTTGTGCCTCTAACGCTAAAAACAAAGAAAATTCATACAAACTTCCAACCCCCCTTTTACCCTCTTAGGGGTGGAATTTCCAAATATCCTTTCTTAGCTGACATCTCTTAACTATCAACTACCTACTTGCTAAATTATAGCTTTATACGTACAATAGTTTTTGAGATCTCGTGTTTAATCAGTATGTAAGTAAGTATGTAAGTATGTAAGTGACCTTTCGCTTCTATATATATAGATTCTAAATATGTATGTAATAAGATACATGCTAGGGGTTTACTTTTTATTGTTAAAGCCATAAAGCAGTGAAATTTTAAGTATAATATATACCTATGGATTATGTAAGAAATATAGACAAGGCAGCGTATCTTCTGTCTTAAAAAGCTAGGGGGCTTTTCTCTCGGCGAACTTTATATACGTTCGCCAAACGAAGAACTGGCTATGTTACTACTATTACATTTTTGACATATATTTTCTTTTAAGTAAGAGAATAAAATCATAAAATGACAATTATTGTATATTATAACAATGAAATTAATTATATAAATATTTACTAAATCAATTAATGATTTTGAGAGTAGCAGGAAACAGAAATGTCTAATGGGCATGCCAAACTTCTTTATTAATACAAATATTATCATATAATCAAAACAAATAAGGAAAAACCATATGTCCCAAATGTACGTACAATCAATATGAGACAATGTCCGCTTACCCGTACATATAAGGTCAGGTAGGTAAACCGTACCTATCAAGAACCCACGAATGATATCCAAACCCACGTAACCCACCAATGCTTTTGTGAATTACGCTGGTTATTAGCTGACTTGATCGGTCGAACCCATGTTACATTATTACGTAGCACTATTATCTATGCGTTGAGTATTCAACGACCTCTGTGGCGCAGCGCGCGCGCTGTCTCTTTTAAAGTTGGAGGTGTAGGGTTCGATTCCCGACTCGAGTCTTGTCTGGTGGGAGGCTTCGGCTGTGGCTAGTTACCATCAATAAAGCCGTATCGCCAAGCGATTTAGCGTTCCAGCACGATGTAGCGTAGACACCAATTAAGAGTGTGGGTTTACCATACCCCTAACAGGTTAGCCCGTACCACCCTAGACTGTATCATCGCTTACCACCAGGTGAGATAGCCGTCAAGGGCTAACTTGTAGTGTATAAAAAAAAGTATTAACACGTTGGTGTAGTGGTCAGCGTGTTTGACAGCGGATCCCAAGGTTCTGTATTCAATTTTCAATTCAATTCTAGCGTAGGGGCGTATTGTAAGGTAGGCGATACCCACGTCCTATATTAGGTAATGGAGTGTAACCAAGCGATTGAGTGTCCCAGTATGATGCCGCATAGAGACCGATCAACTGAACAGGTTAGACCGATGTCATGTTACATTGAAGACCTCCGTGGCGCAGCGCGCGCTGTCGCATTTTAAAGTTGGATGTCTTGGGTTCGATTCCCCGCTCGAGTCTGGTCAAGGCTTCGGCTGTCGCTTGTTACCATCAACAAAGACGTATCGCCAAACGATTTAGCGTCCCGGCACGATGTCGCGTAGAAACCGATTAGGAGTATGAGTTTACCATACCCCTTATAGGTTAGCCCGCTACCATATTAGACTGCATTATCACTTACCATCAGGTGAGATTGCCGTCAAGGGCTCACTTGTAGAACATAATAAAAAAAAATTGTTTAAGCTTCTTGTAATGTTGTTCCTAATAAAAATCTTTTATCTTCAAATGGATATGCTTCGGAACTACTTACCGATTTAGCTGAAATATTGAATATTGACAGATTATACCATAGATTAACACATAGGCTTTTTAATCTGGGAAAATCCATGGTTCCCGCGTGACTTATGTTCATATCGATGAGCTACAATTACAGATAAGTATACTTTGCAATAGCTTCCTTGACATTTCAATGAAATGTCCGGAAACTAGAACGGGAACAGGAATGCGACATGGTATAATCTTCATTTACAAACGTTGCTTGAAATAAAACCCCTTAATGTATAAACGAAGTCGCGGGCATCAGCTAGTTTATAGCATATAACGACGTGACAAACTTGTTAAGCAATTATAAAATCTTCAATAGTCCACATAAGGCGCGCTATGAACGGCGTAAATCCTAGCAGTACACGTCATTACATCCACTCGCCTCGTAGAACGGTACGAGCAGGAAGGCCATACACGGTGCGTTTTTTTGCCGCTCGCGTTGCCGTTACGCCCTCATGAATGGTGTAATAATTATTATCTGTAAACGAGTTTGTATACTAAAACATCAGATTGAATACAAATAAAAATCTTGCTTGTAAGCTTGTAGAGAAGTCCTACTATAGTGTAAAGGATTTCGTAAATGATAAACAAGCATGGGTGTGAAATATTGCTCTAACAAGATAATTTTAAGTGGCATGTGAGATGGTGATAACAAAAAGAAAATTTACCTCGCTAAGTTTGTTGTGGGCTTCTTCTTAGACCGGGGCGCGTTTGGAACCCTCATAGCTTTAGTTTTAAGTTTACGAATGTAGTTATCACCATCAAATCACTACTGTGTAAATTATTGACGCGTCAAAAGCGCCTTTTAAAGGACTATTTGAATAAAGATTATTTGAATTTGAAATAGATAAAACCATCGTCACCAGCCGCACGTGAAAAAGCAATATCACCATCATCATCATGATCAACTTATTGCCGGCTCACTACAGAGCACGGGTGTCCTATCAATTTAAGAAGGGTTTGGCCATAGTCTACCACGCTGGCCATGTGCGGATTGGCAGACTTCACACCTCTTTGAGAACATTATGGAGAACTCTCAGGCTTGCCGGTGTTATCCTTTATCTTTTTTTAGCAAGCGATATTTCAATAGCTTAAAAACGCACATAACTCCGAAAGGTTTTAGGTGTGTTGCCCAGGATCGAACCCCCGACCTCTGACTAGAAAGCGGACGTCCTAACCACTGGCTTATTATAAATAGCTTGTTACAATTAGTGATCCTTGTTAAAGCTAGGTAAGTTTTACGCGTCAATCTTTTCTGTTCTTTAGTGGAATACTGCATAGATAGCGAAAATGGGTTCAAAAGCGAGAGATGTCTCGGCAGGCAGAGCAGTGATGGGCAGACATGTAGATCCGCGTGTAGCTCCAATCCACGCAGGTTTCCTCCAATTTTTGAAGCAAGTGATATTTTAAACGCTTAAAAACGAACATAACTCCGAAAAGTTAGAGTACTTGCCCGGGTTCAAACCTCTGATTAGTAGGCAGACGTCCTAACCTATCACAGCTTCTTTAAACAGCGATTTTTTTCCAACATTTTACTAGATAATACTCGTAAGTAAAAATGGAAGGCGAAAAACAATAATAATGGTAGAAATCAATTTATTAGTAGCAGTGCCATTTCTTTGTTTTTGGCGGTTTTTGGCCGGTGCTGAACTGTAGTACCTACATATATATCTGTTACCATGTGGCATGAAACTTAAACTAGCTCGAAGTTAAAACAAAAACAACGAGTCAAGTGAGTCAAACATCTTGTTTGAGTCATTCGAGTCAAGAATAACTTTGGATAGCGTTGGCGAACGTATTTAGTCAACGCTAGCTTGAAATACTTTAACTGAACGTCTACTTTTAAAGGTATCTTTTATTTCCGGTTTAAAAAAACTGTAACAAACTTTTTCGTCACTATTCAACGTAATCATCCTTATTCAAGTCGAAAAGCCTCTTATGCTGGGTAAAGGTCTTTTACGAGAGCCTTTATGAGAATTTTAACTGTTCTCTTAGTGGAGGAGGCAGCCAATCTTTTGCTTTCCAGTAGAGGTCACGTACAGCACCCTTTTTTTTATTGTCGTCGTGGTGGAAAAACTTTATGGCTAGTTCCATCTCTTGGGCAGGACTGAGGTTATGTGGGACTCCCATGGGTGGTATACCCGAACTAAAAACCACCACGGCATGTCCCTCTCGCTGGTTTTACTGGACGCCCGGGGAACCGTTGTATACTTCCCGAAAGAACACCTACACCAACCTATGGGACCCTACCGTTAATCAGTCCCTAGTGCTACCAGCCCCTTTCATTGTAACTTTAACTGCGAAAGCGCAGTTAAGTATAGCTAAAGAGCTAGATAAGTGTTCACATTGAGAACCAAAAAAATAATCGGATCTAATTTCGTAAGTACTCGATCATTTTAAAGAACGATGTTTTATTTATCGTTTTCACTTGTGTTTAAGACTTCGGGATCAAAGACAAATTTTTTTTTTATTAAAAAAAAAAAACTGATCAATGTATCTGGCGATCTGAGGGAAAATAGATCTAGCGCGGCTTGGTCTTGAATTTGTTTGACTATCATAATGGCGTATTTTTTTTTGTATTATTTGTGTAGTCGTTTTTACGCATGTACATTAATATGCCTTCGTATTACATACAATACCATACTTCGTTGAATTTGTATAAAAATAAATTTTCTAGTGTATTTAAAATAATTTCACTCCATACTCATACCATGACGGCCATTTCACCTTCTCCATGAACCTAATCTGAGACAATTAATACCTTATTAATATGTATCAACGGCTAGATATCCTGCGGTAGGCCTATTTGAATATTTGAAGAAGTTATGAGCTTAAGTCAATATGATATATCCAGGAAAATAACGAAGGAGATGAATAGGATAAGGATTATAAATATAAGGATATTACTCTCCGTAAAATCGGGCATGTCAATTGGTCCTAGCGAAATGACATCCATGAGGATTTCCTCCTACAATTATAAAAAAAGGATAAGGATTAGGTATAGTGGGCAAATTTTACTATGATGCTATACATTGGGGAAATGGCTCGAATAGGAAGCTATACATGTTTCGTTATTCAACTTTATTCTCTCTCTAATATTGGTACCGGTGAAGTTAGTAAACAAACACTAGCACAAGAAACCAAAATTCTTTTACATAATGGTTAGAAAAGGTTTTTATATAAAACACATTTATATTATATTATCTTTTTCATGTAACATAAATAAGTGCAGTAGGTCAAAAAACGCTTATCGATATGACAATTCACAAATTCTATACTAGGACAAACCGCTTATCATTTTGAACTGTGACATATTGAGATTCTCCGATTGTCGTGTACTGCCAAGTTCCTTATGTTTTATATGTTGTGTTTTTTAAATGTGAATGATAAATAATGTGGTAATATCAAAGAACTCTGAAATATAAATATTAATTTGTAGCGAATAATTCAAAACTATTGAGCTGAGATGAAGAGTGATGTCTGAATTTCGAAAATATCATTACTTTGCCTTAATTCAGAATGCCTCTGAAATCGCCTGTATTCAGAATGTTGTGTTGTCAACCTCCATGGCGCAGCGCACGCTCTGTTACATTTTAAAATGGAGGTCCAGGGTTCAATTCCCGTGCTTGAGTCTGGTCTGTTGGAGGCTTCGGCGGTGACTATTTACCACCCTACCGACGTGTCACCATAGGTTTAGCGTTGTTGCCCAGAAACAAATTAGGAGTATGGGTTTACCATCGTTAGTCCGCTACCATCATAGACGCATCATCACTTACGCCAAATGAGATTGCCGTCAACGGCTAACATGCAGTGGATAAAAAAAGTGGATCTATATTGTCATCCCAAAATTACCATTTTTAATGCTCGCTTATGAATGCTGCTCAAAAAATTTAGATATTGTGGCTTGAAGTTTAATAAAATTTAAATTAGTTTAATTTTGTTAACATAACTAACTATGATCAACCCATTGCCGAGTCACTACAGAGCACGGGTTTTCTCCCAATATGGAAGGGTTTGGCCATATTCCACCACCATATGGCCAGCATATGCGGATTGGCAGACTTCACACGCCTTTGAGAATATTATAAACTCTCAGGTTTCCTCACGATATTTTCCTTCACAGTGATATTTTAATTGCTTAAGTGAGCCGGCAATGGGTTGATCATGATGATGATGAACTTACGATAGTCTAAACAGAGGGTTTGTGTGGCCTGTGACTACTTGTGTAACGCTGAGACAATGACGAAGATGTTGAGTGAAATTCTTCCATTTATAATTTCAGAAGCAACAGATGATATTATAGCAGCAGCGAAAGAAGCCGATAATGGTGAGATCGCCATATTAGTTCGAGAGCCGCTTGGGACCAGCTTGGGTCGTGAAGAGCTGCTACATGCGAAGGGTGCTGAAGATCACTCCATCTCGCTCTATTTTAATTCTAAAAACAATAAGGGTGAGTTTATATTTTACATTCAAGAATGAATCAATGCAAATACAATAGAGCGGAATGATAGAAGGTACAATTTGGGCAGCCTTTTCGCTAAATAGCGATTTCTTCCAGGCAAACTTCATCTACAAGGAATATACCTTAGATAATTTGACTGCATATTCCTGTGATTCGAACTCGATCATGATAATTATTTTATTTGGCAATCATTATTAAGACAGTATTTAGGTAATCTGTCTTTTGCGGTCCATCGTGGAATACAATTTTTTGCGTTCCACTATAGTTTGAAGCCAAATTGCTATGTAAGTTTGCTTCGCAATACAAAATTAAAATCTTTCAAGTACGCATACAATATATGCCTTTTTTTAAAGATTAGTTTGTTTTTGCCTTGTATCATACAAATACGTGCCAAGTTGGAACTTTTATCTTTTTAGTGTAATTCATGTTATTAATCTTTTTTTTTCTAGTTTACCTCGAGAGTCTAAATGGTGGCCACATAAAGTCAGTGTCATGGAGCCTGGGATCTTCAAATGGATATATAACCTTGATAGCAACTCACTCAAGAGTGAAGATCTACGTTGGATGCAAGGCTTTGAATTGGCACCCCATGTCTGGTAGACATAACGTTCTCAAGCTCTTAGCTAGCCAAAAGCTGAAATTGGTGAGGGAATTTATTAAATTTCTGTTTTTAACTGTAATTTCGAAATCACACTTTACATTTCAATCAATATTTCCTAAAAGGTGCAATCAATGTTACGTTATGCGATTTCTTATAAGCATAAGAGCAAAAAAATGCTTATTTTATATCGTAGATTTTGGTTTCTTTTAGTATTATGAAAACAATTCACCAATAGAGGTACATAAGAGTGAAAAAGCAGTAGTCGAGTCTTTGAAATGCAACCACCATGAACTGCTTCAGCCACCAACTCTAGTCACAGTTGACTCAGACGTAGAAGAAGTGCAAGATTTTATAAAGAAAGAAGAAAGATTAAAACATCAAGAAGAAATGCAGGGAGATGATCCAAGGAGCAACTACATAGATCCCAGCATATACCAGCCATTGCCTCTGCCTACAACGCCATCTTCGCAAAGAGGGGATATCCCTCCTGCGGATATAGAATCATGTGATGGTTAGTACATACAAAGATAATCATTTATTTTATTTTATATAACGGGCACGCGATAACCATCGCCCATAAAAATCATTAGCATCAACGAAACCACCGATAATTTGTTTGGTGGTATGTCTTTGCCAGTAGGGTGGTAACTAGCCTTCCAACAGACCCAACTCGAGCCGAGACTAGAACCCAGGACCACCCAATTTATCAAAACGACAGCGTACGCGCTGTGCCACGTGGGTCTTCAATATTTCGTTACTACATGGATTCACTAAAAAAAATTTTCGGGGAAGAAATCAATAAGTACTTGAAATTGTCTTAAAAATAAAAATATATATTAATTTTTAATCTTTAGATACACGAGTATATATGAACTTGTAATAACCATGGTAATATTTACTTTAAATAAAAGACACGTATCAGTTAAGATAATTAAAGTAATTAAATAAATTCCGTAAGATTGTAACTAAAGTGCGAAATGTAAGAAATACTGAATACAAACCGAGCAAATAAGTTTATAAGAAGAAAACGCGTCGTTTAGCTCTATGTCTACTGTCATATTTTTTTTATATTTGCAGACGAGGTGATACGTCAACTGAAACTATTGCGCCAGACGGTAGAATTGTTGCGCAGAGAATTAGCCGACCAAAAGGGAACTATCAACAACCTTCAGAATCAACTACGTATTTGCTGTAACCGAGTTCCATCATCTCCCGTCGAAAGATGCACTGGCTCTTCATGTTACCCTGGTTATTGAAATTTCTTTTCATATCTTTATCTAATCTCTTTAATTTAACTTTCAATTAATGATTTTTAACTGTAATCATCTTACTTACTTGATTTTTAAAGTGGGTTATTTTATATTTTAACGAGGAGTCAGTCGATTTAAATGATATACCAGTTTTTGATTCTTTTGCATCGACGGAATATGAGTTTAATCCTATAGTTTTTATAACCTTACCTTTTTAAGTATAATTTCTTTCTTAATACTGAATACTTAAGTAGTCTTAGGATTGCTGTTTTTCTGTAGGAAATTCTTAATTTTAATTAATTCTTTTCGTATGTAATCTATGTGCTAAATCTAATCTTGAGCATTTCTTTTAACATTAGTCATAGTGAAGGTAAATCAAGCAACGTTGTCTGTGTGGGTTTAATTAAATGTTAGAAATATATACACGGGTTTTATTTTCTCAATCCCTTTTCGTTAAATCCTAAAGTTAACGAATTCATAACAGAGTTTCAAGTTTCGCCCACGTTTGTTTAAGATAAGTTGCTTGATTACCCTTGGCAGAGACTTATAAGGTAATGGCGAGGTGAATTGTTTTAATTTAATGACTGGTACTTCAATGTTTGTTAGTTAACAAATTTATCAAAGGGATTACGAGAAACTCTGTTCATGAAATCCTACCAATTATTCTGAACTGTCTACTGAGAATTGGCTCAAGTTTATATTGAACTTAGTGGGAAGTGACTTTGGCCTAGAGAGTTTCCAATACAGTCGTATGTATGGTAAGTTGTCAGACGCTATAATCAGTCTGATTTGATTGTCAGTTGACAAAGCTCTTGTATTAGCTAGCTAGTGAATTCGATCGCGTTTATTTCTTTTGTTTTTAATATAACCGAAGCCGTTGAAAAAAAGTAGCAGTCGCTAATGACAGTTTCCAGAATGCACGCTATATCTGTCCAAAATGTTGACAATATCGGTTCAGAGTATTTTATAATACCCCTAACATCTTAGCCTGCTCCCATCTTAGACTGCATCAAAATTTACCACCAGATGAATATTGCCGTTAAAGGTTTACGTGTAGTAGAATAAAAAATTCTTTGATCCGGTGTCGGGTTGAAACGTGCGTAGAGGTTTTAGTGGAAGATTTTGTGTGGTGTAATATTATACAAATCTCCCGGTTGTCGGCGGAATATAGCGAATTATACTTGCTGTTTATTGTTTATCATGGACTCCCGCAAAGTAACGCCTGCTTCTATTCATTATTAAAAAAAATCTGTTCGTCGCAATCTTTTTGTCTCATGGGAGAGTTAGACAAGTGTTTCTAGAGGCTTTTAGAATTTTGTGTGTAGACGCAAAGGTGTAGGTTTGGATACTATTATAATAGGCAGTATTAATTAATCTGATCATTGTAGGTTGTTATGTCTGAGCTATAGGCATATTTATAGCCAACTTAATATTTGATAACTCACTATAACATTGTCGCGTACTTAGGTGACATGGCACTACTCGCTTAGATATCTTTCAAGTATCAAATTATGAATTTGGTTATTATGAAGTCTATTACTAAGATCTATAGAGCGTACTTTGTCTTTCATCGTTAGTGTTAAAACAAGACAGATTTATGTCGGACACATGACCTTGTCTCGTTTTAACTGTGTCTCAAGTTAGAGGCAAGCTAAGTTTTATAGAGCTCTTATTAAGGCTGAGATCTATAGAGCTTACTTTGACTTGGTTCAACCGACGATGTTAGTGTGTTGAAAAAGAAACAGTTTTAACTCTTGCATACATATACATATGGTTTATTATCCAAAATCAATTTACAGTAATTAAACTTTTGAGTGTTCTCCATAATGTTCTCAAACGCGTGTGAAGTCTGCCAATCCGCACATGGCCAGCGTGGTGGAGCATGGCCAAACCCTTCTCATATTTAGAGAAGACCCATGCTGAGTAGTGAGCCGGTAATGGGTTGATCATGATGATGATGGAACTTTGAAAATAATAAATTTGACATAACTTTGAAGTTCTCAAATGAGGCGAAGCGTAATTACACATTCAAGCACTTCTAATTAGCCCATTCGCAGCTCACTACAGAGGACGGGTCTCCTCTAAATATGAGAAGGGTTTGGCCATAGTCCACCACGCGTGCCATGTGCAGATTGGCAGATTGTTTGAGAACATTATGGAGAACTCACAGACATGCAGGTTCATTTAAAACTCAAGTATTATTTCACATTCAAGCACTTGATGTCACTAAATTAATGCCACATCTGGTATATAAAGGATAAATGCCGTGTCCACTTATCGTCCGACTCCTCAAGATTGTCCACTTATCGTTAACCTCCGTCCGACTCCTAAATCTCGATGACATAAAAGATTCGCACGTTCTTATTCGCCGTCTGCAAGTCCCGTTGGAAGCATTATAATTAGTGATACAGGAAAGTTGTGAGTTTTTACTGGCCTTGTATCGGGATTGAACAGGAGTGGAATGCCGGAATACCGCTAGCGGCCCGGAATGCGGCTCCTGTCCCCAAGGAATGGAGGGCGACGGCAAGCGCTGCAGACCCATATCCTGCAGGAGGAGGCCTTGTTCCCAGGGTGAGACTTTTTTGAATACTCCCCAAGCTTGGTTTGAGAATACGTAATAGTCATTATGTTAATAATACACTTTTGTTTTTTTATTTACTCGTATTATATTGTTCTAGATTCAAGTCCATTTTGTCTTTCTGAAAAATAGTTTTGTTATCTTAACAAGCGGAATAGAGCACCAATTTTTTAATAAATCACACACTACCTTTGTTTGTACTGACACGACAAAAGCTACTACGGTTTACACAAATTTAAAATGTTCTTTCGCGAAAGCAATTAACTTAAATGACAGATTGATCGAATGTTCGATTGATAATTATTCGCAATAAGATGGTAGAATCAAAATTGAACCGTGTACATTCTACCAATATATGTGTATGAAAATGGAAAAATAGTTACACTACAAGATAAATATTACAATGTCAAATGTCTTATTGTGCGTTATTTATTAATTTATACATAAATGAATCATTAATGATTTAGAAATTCTTTTTTCGTCATTATACTGTAGATTTTACGTTTAAATATTGATGTAGGCTCTTAGGCTATCAAAGAGCTTGTTATGAAACATCATTATGATCAACCCATTGCCGGCTCACTACAGAGCACAGGTCTCCTCTCAATATGAGAAGGGTTTGGCCATAGTCCACCACGCTGGCCATGTGCGGATTGGCAGACTTCACACGCCTTTGAGAACATTTTGGAGAACTCTCAGGCTTGCCGGTTTTCTCACGATATTATCCTTCACCTTTGAATCAAGAGATATTTCAATAGCTTTAAAACGTACATAACTCCAAAAAGTTTGAGGTGCGTGCCCAGGATCGAACCCCCGACCTCTGACTAGAAGGCGGAGGTCCTAACCACTAGGCTTATTATAAATAGCTTGTTACAATTAGTGATCCTTGTTAAAGCTGGGTAAGTTTTACGCGTGATTATTTTCTGTTCTTTAGTGGAATACTGCATAGATAGCGAAAATGGGTTCAGATGCGAGAGATGTCCCGGCAGGCAGAGCAGTGATGGGCAGACATGTCGGTCCGCGTGTAGCTCCAATCCATGCTTCGGAGGTCGTAAGTTAATACCGCACCTTTAAAACTACACAAAGAAAATACGCATCAAGGTTTGTTGCGAAACTCGTCCAATTTTACCTCAAAGTAAAATGGACCTGATGTGATCCGACTTAGAGTCGAAAATTATGAAGTGTTGATGTTTATTTCAAAAACGTGACAGAGGACGGAAAAGTGTAGCCGAATTTGAGCTTTTATTAACTATTTTTAAGGTTTCTTTTAAATCTGCGCTTGATGTTTTGATAGGTTTACAAAAAATAATGGCTGAAATGTGACTCTGAAGTCAGATTTGAGAAATAATATTTTCGATTTGGTAGCTCGAGTTGTTGAGGAAAGTTATTGCGCATTACGCTATGAATTTAAGGAGTCGAGCAACAAAAATTTAGAACGAACGTCCAGAAACCGAATAGAATATGCAGGTGGATATATATATATACAGGCCGGCCTAGTTCCGGACGTGTGCGAGAACGTTCCCGTGGCCTGGCCGGATACACTGTGTGGTTTAGTCGATAAGAGTCTGACATAGCCATTAGCCATAGCCAGGGCGCGGCGGTATCCATGAAGATTACCCACGTTAAAAAAAAGAGGTGGATATATTATCGTGATGATCAACCCCTTACCAGCTCACTACAGAGCACGGGTCTCTTCTCAATATGAGAAGGGTTTGGCCATAGTCCACCACGCTGGCCATATGGGGATTGGCAGACTTCACACGACTTTGAGAACATTATGGAGAACTCTCAGGCGTGCAGGTTTCCTCACGATGTTTTCCGTTCACCGTTGAAGCAAGTGATATTTTAATTTTTTTTTTAAACGCACATAGCTCCGAAAATTTAGAGGTGCGTGCCCGGATTCGAACCGCCGACCTCTGATTAGGAGGCTGACGCCCTAACCACTAGGCTATCACCGCGTACCGCGCGGATATATATTATAGTCTATACGAAAAAAAAATACTTCGAAATTGTACACTGATGTAGTCGCGGGCAACTACAGCTTTATTAGAAATCAATGTCTTTTTCATGTATATCTAATACCTACAGGAATATATGAAACGTTTTTATGATATTATATTTTTTTTATTTTAATTCTAATTACGTTATTTATCTTAAAACTAAACCTAGGAGGCTTCCGAACGCTTAGGTCAGAAAGCCCACAAAAAGTTAGTTGTTGTTTTTTAATCGTTTATTAAATATAAACGGGACGCCTGGCAGATGTGAAACATCGACATTATTTTGTAAAAGTAATATGCAGAAAAGAACAGATTGTGATAGGAACTAAACATGTCATGATGATAAAATAAAATATTACGTTTTTTTACCATATAACGATGACTATTTATTTAATAAACATTTATTTTCAATTTATACAAAAATCAAGAGGGAGAGAATCGCACAGTCGACTGTCGATTGCGCATGGCGACGCGTCGCCACACCGTACACACTACTGCATATAGACTGTATATATATACCATCATATACCATATATATATATATAGCGTATATAGCGTGGCGAAGTGTGGCCACGGCAAGCGTCGCCACGGCAGAAATCGGTTTTACGTGCGGCTATAGATGTTTCACATCAATAAGATTTTTCTATAAGTTTTACAAGATGGTTGAACTTATTGAGAGACATCTCAAAGGTTTCATTAGTTAATTTGTTATTTTAAAATAATCTAAGAAAACCAAGAAGAATGACTTTTTTAAATTAGGTTTTCTTCCCCGCGCGTGTACGCAGTAAAGAATAAAAGATTAGGCATGGAGTCATTTGACCTATTCGTATTTACTAGCTATTCCTGAGCGTTCAACCAAACGACTCTTCAAGTTTATGATATTAGTATAGACTATTTAATTTAATCACTAGTATTGTGAATGGCTTAATGCACATATGAAACTATTTCAGGAGTTCAGTGTCAAGATCTTCCGGATGGACGGTATAGGTGTGGTTCGTGCCCTTCTGGTTATACCGGAAACGGCGAGGAGTGTACCAGACTTGCATGCCGACCCAACACATGCCATCCAGGTTTGTATAAAACTAATTTACCTTACCTAATCATTGCTTAAGTTGTGTGCAACGTTGCGAAAAATCTCTGTTGGATTTTGCAGGTCACTTTGCGTATGCTCAAGATACCGTAAACAGTTATAAAGTGAATTTAATTCAAATTCAAATTCAAATAATCTTTATTCAAATAGTCCTTTTAAAGGCACTTTTGACGCGTCAATAATTTACATAGTAGTGATTTAAGGGTGATAACTACATTCGTAAACATAAAACTAAAGCTATGAGGGTTCCAAACGCGCCCCGGTCTAAGAAGAAGCCCACAACAAACTTAGCCAGGTAAATTTAAAAAAATAATAATCGTTTATTTTATTACTAAGGAGTAACAATTTTACCTAAATTACGCTGTCCCCCAAACTAGGATAGCCTGTATCTTCAGGGTCAGTCTCTTCCAATTGTGCAGTAAAAACAAGAATTAGAATATAGTATTGTGTCTTAAAGATTAACTTAATCACATATATACGTGGGTGAGTGGGTATGTGTGGGGGTGTTAATCTAATTACATATTTTGTTTAATATATATTTGCATATGTATAATTATTATAGTTTTTAGGGTAAGTAACGAATCATTTTGTAAAATCTATTCATATCAACGTTTACTTTTTTCACGCAGCAACATACGAAACTTTTCAAATTCAAATTCAAATTCGTTTATTGCATGAAAATGGTACATTCATATCAAGATATTAAGATTAAAGGGTAGCCTAACACATTCTGCCTAAAAGGCGTGCAACAAAAATCTTACAACGAAAAAAACTTTTCAATATACAATTAACACGTAAGAAGCTTCTACCTCGTTTCTAATACGCACTGCAAAGATTCAGAACTCCCTTCAAATTCCGTTTTTTCGGCTACGTTCCTTTAAATAAAAGTGAATAAAAGAAATTTATTCACCTTGATTCAAAATACAATTCACCATAGGCCTACCATCAGGTATTAATGCAGTTAAGTGCTGATCTATATAGATATAAAAACACAACATTATTTTGTATCTATAACATTACTATGTTATATATATTAGTTCACAGTGCAACGCAATGATTTCAGGCGTGGAGTGCCAAGAACTACCTGAGGGTCAGTATCGCTGTGGCCCCTGCCCTACTGGATACACTGGCGACGGCAAGCAATGTGCCAGGCTTCTATGTCAGCCAAACACCTGCTTTCCAGGTTAGTATGATTCGCTTCTCATCACCATAGTCGTAATTCTAAAGCCTTGGAAGCAAATATATCCACGGGAAGTGGTCATATCTATTCATTACTGTAATCATATTTTTAATGGTTCCCCTGCAGGGCCTACAAATCCAGTGAGATCCCTAGACTATCTTTTTGTAATGGAGTTACAAAGTACCCTAATTCCCTCCCCATTAGGCTCGAATTTATGTGCCAAACCTCTAACTTTGGTTGGAGTAGGAACGAACAAATAGACATATAAATAGATTTTACTGGCCAGTATATGACTTGAAAGCTAGTTCCGTAATATGGGGTTTGTGACAACGGGCGTTCCTCGTCAAGGGCTTTCTAGAATATTGAGAGTAGATGCTGCTCTAGAGTCGTTCAAAATAAATAATTGAAAAACAATATCGTAATTACATTGACATTTATTTGGTGTGCCCTAAGTTGGAAGTACGACTATTTTTTTGACTACCTCCATGGTGCGCGTGCGCTGTTGCATTTTAAAGTTGGAGGTCCTAGGTTCGATTCTCGGCTCGAGGTCTGGTGGGAGGCTTCGGCCGTGGCTTGTTAACACCCTACCGACTAAGACGTGTCGCCAAGTGATTAAGCGTTCCGGCACGATGTCTTGTAGAAACCAATTAGGAGTATGGGCTTACCATTACCCCTAACAGGTAAGCCCGTTAGCATCTTAGACCGTATCATCACATACCATCAGGTGAGATGCCGTCAAGACTAACTTGTGATGCATAAAAAAAGTATGATATTTTTACGACTGGATTACTTCTGTCAATTTAATTTATTTTGTAATGAACAATATGTATAATAATAAACCATTAGATACACTAAATGGCGCTATTCTCCTCTCAGCATGAGAAGGATTTTGAACACCATGCGAGACAAGTGTGGGTGGTCAGGCTTTACACGCTTTTGCTATTATTGACACTTTTCCACAACGAGACATTTGTTTAAATAATATTTATTCTGAAGTTCTGTTAATATGTTCTTTGTAATAAAGTATTGAGGAAAAACTTATTGTTTAATCATTTGTTGAATATGCAGGGGTTGAATGTCAAGAAATTCCCGATTCCGGCCGATACCGCTGTGGGTCGTGTCCTGCTGGCTATACCGGGAATGGTGAGCAATGCATCAGGATAGCTTGCCAGCCAAACTCTTGCTTCCCAGGTTTGTGTTTTATTTTATTTCTACAACTTAAATAATAATATTATTATTATCAGCCCGTACTGTCCCAATGCTGGGCAAAGGCCTCCCTTTCTTCCTTTCATTTGTGTCTACCTCCGTGGCACAGCGCATGCGCTGTTGCATTTTAAAGTCGGAGGTCCTGGGCTCGAGTCTGGTCTGGTGGGAGGCTTCGGCCGTGGCTGGTTACCACCTTACCGACAAAGATGTGTCGCCAAGTGATTTAGCGTTCCGGCACGATGTCGTGTAGAAACCAATTAGGAGTATGTGTTTACCATACCCCTAACAGGTTAGCCCGCTACCATCTTAGACCGCATCATCACTTACCACCAGGTGAGATGCAGTCAAGGGCTAACTTGCGGTGAAAAAAAAAAAAAAGTCTAACTAGGGATATTTGGGGCCAAGCCGACGTATAGGCATCGAGTTCGTCACGCCAACGACGCCTCGGTCTGCCTCGACGTCTTTTTGTTTTTTGTGGCACCCGGGAATCGAACCCAGGACCTCCGACTTTAAAAAATGACAGCGCGCGCGCTGCGCCACGGAGGTCAATGGCCATGCGCATAACATGCCCAGCCCAGTCCCATTTCAGTTTGGCATAATCTAACTAAATAATTCCAGAGACATAGTCGTCGTATTGCACTCACTTTTCAGTATTACAAGGTCGATTTCAGAGAGTGTGCTCAAAAACGATTAGATTTTTTCTTCCATCACCTTCTTATCACCGAAAACTCTTACCTTAACCATTCATTATTTGATATCTCTATTGATGATTATCGCATCGTCGTGATTCCACCTGTGTTGTTTGTTGGCACCTTCAAATTAAGAGTTAGAATATTTAATATCGTTTAACCACCGTTTAAACCACCGTTAGAATTAGAAAGGCAATGATGCGAAGATGGTTGCCGTATCTGCTGCAAACTTGGTCACTCATCCGTCTTCTGACTTGAGTCAACTTTGCGTATTTCGATAGGATTTTTTTTTTTTTTTTTTTTTTCACCGCAAGTTAGCCCTTGACTGCATCTCACCTGGTGGTAAGTGATGATGCGGTCTAAGATGGTAGCGGGCTAACCTGTTAGGGGTATGGTAACCCACACTCCTATTTGGTTTCTACACGACATCGTGCCGGAACGCTAAATCGCTTGGCGACACGTCTTTATCGGTAGGGTGGTAACTAGCCGCGGCCGCAGCCTCCCACCAGACCAGACTCGAGCCGGGAATCGAACCCAGGACCTCCAACTTTAAAAAGTGACAGCGCGCGCGCTGCGCCACGGAGGTCAATGGACATGCGCATAACATGCCCAGCCCAGTCCCATTTTAGTTTGGCATAATCTAACTAAATAATTCCAGAGACATAGTCGTCGTATTGCACTCACTTTTCGGTATTACAAGGTCGATATCAGAGAGTGTGCTCAAAAACTATTCAATTATTTCTTCCATCACCTTATTATCACCGAAAACTCTTACCTTAACCGTTCATTATTTGATATCTCTATTGATGATTATCACTGCATCGTCGTGATTCCACCTCTGTCACTGGCACCTTCAAACTAAGAGTTAGAATATTTAATATCGTTTAACCACCGTTATAGAATCAGAAAGGCAATAATGCGAAGATGGTTTCCGTATCGAACTTGGTCACTCGTCCGTCTTCTGACTTGAGTCAGCGTTGCATATTCCCACAGGATTCTGTTTTGAAAACTAATCTACGCGCCTATCACCAAGTCTATAATATATTAAAAACAAAATATTGCTGTGACATAACTTTTTACTAACATATTTTTTTGTTCGCATTCAAGAATATTTTTTATAGCAAGAAAAAATAAAAAATGGAATACATGTCTAAGCATTTATTGAATCCAATAAAAGGCTTGAAAATTTATTCATTGTTTCAAGGTACATAAATCTAACGCGTAAGTTCTTCAATTACAGCGTGTTTGTCTTTTAGTCTGCTTCTGCTTCATCGATCAATGGCGTCACTTTTCTATCTCTTACTTACTCTTACTATTTTCTCTTACTTTTTCTATCTCTTACTTATCGTGACTATCTTTTTCTGATTTCAGGCGTTATTTGTGAGGAGACGGCTTCCGGTCCTCGTTGCGGTTCCTGCCCCAGTGGATACCTCGGCGACGGACGGCGATGCCAGAACTTATGCGAGTCGCGACGCCCTTGCGGCGAGAGACGTTGCAGTCCTACCTCCAGCAGCCCTTACTATCAATGCGAAGGATGTCCTAAAGGCTACGAGTGGAACGGTAGGGCTATTTGTGAAAATGAAAAAGAAACATTTTATTGCATACAATACATTAACAATGCAGAGAGCATATGAAAATAGAATTTTAAACGTGCGAGATGATTAGTCATTACTTGGGTACATAACTTTGGTTTCCTATCTCGGTATCGACTTTTTACTGTATTACACTATTATTTATAATTACTAAAACAATATAACTGTATTATAACCACTTAAAAACTTAAAATAAACCTTAAATTGAACCTAAAACTATCTGACTGACTGATGACTAAGTTGTTTTTTCCAAATAAACATTTTTTTCTTTGAAGATAAGAATTTCGAACAAGTATTCTGACTTCGAAGAGTTGATGAAAGTTCTATAAATAACACTCTAGATTATAATATGCAGAAGCTATTTGAATTGGAGCAGTTGGTCTTTGTAACAGACCAAAAATTAAACAACATGCACTTACACAGAATACACAACTTTTTTTGAATTGGTGTACAGTTAGGTTTTGTACATCCAATCCCATCCCAATTCCAAAAAACGATCGGTAGTTTCTAGAAGCCAACACACTTTGTTGGCGAACTTAAAGAAGAACGGATAATTGAATTGATACATATCTCATTTTTATCTTATGTGCATAAATTGTAGTACATATTCATTGTAAAATAACTGTATCTTCTTTTTAAACTAATCCCAATTTTTTACGACCGGCTGCCTACTTAGTGACATCCACGTTTGGGAATGTTTGTGGAATATTGCAAATCGTAATTTCATCTCATGGTTAGACGGTGTGGATATATCGAATTCTTAAACCAGGTCTCCATGAATGTGTCAAATAACTGTGTTTATTGCTAACATTAATAACGCATTAATCTTACATCGTGCAATCCCGCAGCACTATACTCTGAATTTAATATTATTCTCCAAATTTCAAATTTAATTATCAGCGCTTTATTGAAAATACCCGTGGCAATATGCTGAGAGATTGACACATCTAAACAGGACAGGATTATATACGATGCTCGACGTAGATTTTCTCAGCACGATGTCGCAACGGGCCACGGCATGACGTTGTGTCGCGTTTATGTATTGAAACAGTTTCTGAACGATGTAGTTTATGCAACTGTACATCATCATCATCATCATGATCATCATGATCAACCCTTTGCCGGCTCACTACAGAGCACGCGTCTTCCTCAATATGAGAAGGGTTTGGCCATAGTCCACCACGCTGGTCATGTGCGGATTGGCAGATTTAACACGCCTTTGAAATCACTATGGAAAACTCTCAGGCTTGCAGGTTTCCTAACGATGTTTTCCTTCACCGTTGAAGCAAGTGATATTTTAATAACTTAAAAACGCACATAACTCCGAAAATTTAGAGGCCCGAATTAGAACTCCCGACCTCTGATTAGGAGGCGGATGTCCTAACCACAAGGCTATCACAGTTTACAGTATCACAAACTATCACAGTACATACATTACGAGTAGAATGGATAAAGTTTTGCCAAGTAGATAAGATCCTAGATTTTTACTTTTTTCTTGTTTATAATTTATTCATATATTTCCAGGTTATACTTGCGTAGACATGGACGAATGTGACTTAATTCGTCCATGCGACGAATTGGTGTCGTGTAGGAACGTGGATGGCGGGTTCATATGCGGTCCCTGTCCGCCTGGCTACTCCGGCAGCTCAGGCTGGCAGGGAGCAGGGGACGAGAGGCGTAGGGAGACTTGCACTGACGTTGACGAGTGCTCACTGGGACGCGACGTGTGTCCTAGAGGCCGACTGTGTGTTAACACACTCGTGAGTACAGTTTTCGGACTCTTCTCAAGATTCTTTTAGATAATATCCATCATTGTGAAGCAGGAATAAATCAAGTGAGTCTTATCATGTTTCTCTTAGATAATGTCTATGATAGTGAAGGAGGAATAAATCAAGCGTGTCTTAAGAGCGACGTCATCAAGATCGCCTTAAGCCAAATTTCACCTTGGCGCGTCTGCAAAACTTGTGCATCGGATTTGTATTTTGACTTCAGAAATATTATCATGACTCTTAGTATCACAGGAAAATTAAGTGGCAATAGCGTAATTGTCATGTTCACTCTATAATTAATTCCCAATTCCGCTCCAAATAAGCTCCGAATGTAAGATTTAATTCAAAACAACATACCAGCACGCAGAGCTAATTGGGGTCCTTCAGTTTGAAAGCAGCTACGCTGTGGAATGCTCTCCCAGGTGAAATTGAATGTTGAGGCTGAGGATAATGACAATGATCTTCTAGATAGTTCATAGGCTATGCATTGAAGTAGTGCACCAGATATCAACCCACCATAAAGATAACGTTAATATATACCTCTATATATTTGTAACATCAATCAAACAATCATAAATTTTATTCAAATAATCCTTTAACAGGAGTTTTTGACGCGTCAATCAAACTACATTGTTGTGAGTTGGTGGTGATAACTACATTCGTAAACTTAAAACTAAAGCTATACCCACTTCCAGTTCCTTTTAAATCAGGATTTAAAAGGAAGTCCACTGGAAACTTAGCTAACTATTATTTTTGACAACACCATCTAACTTGCTACTGAAAATTATTT
Organism: Lasiommata megera; assembly: GCA_928268935.1. Taxonomy (NCBI): domain Eukaryota; kingdom Metazoa; phylum Arthropoda; class Insecta; order Lepidoptera; family Nymphalidae; genus Lasiommata; species Lasiommata megera. Next base: position 12,390,343 of record OV743326.1, read on the forward strand.
AAGAGCAATTTTATTAGAGCAATATTTTTCATACGTGCTTGTTTATCATTTATTTAATACTTAACGTCGCAGGGTTCATTCACGTGCGTGCCTTGCGGGGGACATTACTATGTGAACACTTCACGGCCGTGCTTCGAGGCGGACTCTCTGATTCGCCCACGCTGTGACCCAGCCCGCTGTCGCCGCTTCAACGCTGTCTGCGGCTACGGAATCAACTGTGTTTGTGCTGTAAGTTCCAGTTATTGAACTAAAGTCTTATATTCGGTTACGCAGCTTTACGAGATGACCAGAACTTCTTTCAAGATGTCTCTATTATATATTTTTTTTTATTCGCCGTCTGTCATGCCATTTTAGATGATTTTGACAATTTTCTTTTTATCCACTGCATGTTAGCCCTTGACGGCAATCTCAGTTGCATTGCAGTCTATGATGGTAGCAGGCTAACCATGGTAAACCCATACTCCTAATTTGTTTCTGAGCAACACGTGAGTGAATCTATGGCGACACATGGGTAGGGTGATAACTAGTCACGGCCAAAACCTCCCACCAGATCAGACTTGAGCAGGGAATCGAACCCAAGACCCCCAACTTTTTAATGCAATGGCGCACGCGCTGCGCCACTGAAGTATCTCTACTATATTTACCTAATAAGTTTAGGAGTTATCACTGACAAAACTCGACTAAGAAGTCAAGCGAATGAACATTTAGGTCAACGAGGCAGTTTAAACCCTATCTTGATATACACAATGTGAATCTTTATCCTCTTTTAATTTTTTTTTCTATTTGTTTTATTTTCGTTATAACTATTAGCAATTTTTATCGAAATGAATTAAAAAGGCTAGTGTCCGATTACGAGTACCTAATTTGCATAACTATAATTTTGGGTGGTCAGTAAAATTTACATACCAATAAAGCTGTTTTTTAATTGGCAAGAAGACGTTTTATTCAAAGTTTACTCTCCTTAAATATCATAAATTCTTGCTCCTTTATATTTTCAATAAAGTCGTCATGCTCACGAATCTAACTTACTATTAACTACGTATTTAACTTGATAAAAGCTTCTGTAGATAATATAACTTTAATTTATATTTCAATAGACTGGATGGGCGGGTAACGGAACTGTATGTGGACCTGACAGTGATTTGGACGGGTATCCAGACCATCAACTATCGTGCCCTGACATCCATTGCAATGCTGACAACTGTCCTCAAGTTTCCAACTCAGGGCAGGAGGATGCTGATAAAGATGGCATCGGTGATTCATGTGACACTGATGCTGACGGAGACGGGATACCTAATATACCAGTGAGTAAATTTAATAGATCTTATAAATTAGGTAGGAAAGTCAAATGAGAAGAAAATAGGCTCAGTCGCGATATCTTGGGGCTGAATAGTCCCAAAGATGACATAAAATAGTGAAAGTTTCCTATATGTCTGCTATCAACTAATTTTAGATCTATATGAAGCGCTGGGTGGTAAAAAGTTCTTAAAAGAGTCTTAGAAAGTTTCTGGTTACAAATGACACAAGATTGGGTAATTTGGAAATTCCTATGAAATATTTCCAGGCCACCATCGGTTGTTGTGAAGATAGTGGTGATCCATTAAAATCTCCTTCATTGTAATTCGTTTGATATTTTGGATAAATTGCATAAATCTTTATGCTCGTTTGTAAATTTATTTTTAGTTTAGTCAGCTCACTAAATATGGTGGTAAGAACAAAAAACAATCGACTTTTACATCCAACGTTTTCTAAATTTTATGACGAAATGTTTTCACGTACCTAACTTGTTTATTTGTGTTCAAGGACAACTGCCCCCTAATACCCAACCCGGACCAATTAGATCGCGACGAGGACAGGAGTGACAAACGTGGTGATGCTTGCGACAATTGTCCCCGGAAGTTCAACCCCGGACAAGAGGACGCAGATAGAGATGGCATCGGTGATATTTGTGACCCTGACATGGATAATGACAGTAGGTTTAGTTTATTATGATCAGAAATTTAATGGCAATCCTACCTAGTTACAACCTTATCTTTATCCATGTTCCAGATATTTTGAATAATCAGGACAACTGTCCTCGTATCTTCAACCCTGACCAAGAGGATATGGATGGCGATGGTATAGGAGATCTGTGTGACAACTGCCCGCGTGTGAGAAATCCGACACAAGAAGATTCTGACAGAGATAACGTTGGGGATTCTTGCGACAGTGACGTGGATCGAGATCAGTAAGTGGTATTTTAACTAACTACGCTTTGTGAGAGATGATGTTAAGGGTGATAATATTAATCTAGTAATATGGTAAGAAAGGTTAGACGACTCCGACTTGATTCTGAGCTGGTAGGAGGCTTGGGACGTGGTTAGTTACCACTGATTTAGCGTTCCGGCACAATGTCGTGTAGAATACAATTAGGAGTATGGGTTTATCATACCGCTACCATCTTAGACTTCATCATTACTTACCATAAGGTGAGATTGCTGTCAAGGGCTAACTTGTAGTGTATAAAAATAAAAAGCTAGGTTAAATTTTAAGGCATAATTATAAGGCACAATTACAAGGTGCAATTATATATTTTTTTAAATAGCCTCAACGGTCATTCCTAGTGATGTTAAGATGTTTCTGGCATCAGAAACTAAGCTGTCTGTGTCTAGCGATCCAAGAATCGGGCAGACTGAAAAAAAGTGAAAAAACGTGTAATGAGGGAATAATAACTATATTTGTGGTAAAGTCAAAGGGGTTTGATGCTTTCAAGTTATCAAAAATAGAAAACATGGCATAGAACAACTAAATACACTTATCTTTTGTTTGGACAAGGAATAAGGTAACCTTATCCAAGTAATTGTTTGGGTCCTCTTTGCTTCTGATGGTGTGTGTTTTTTACCATCCTGTGATCTTTTATGAATTATTATAGAGACGGTGTTCAAGATGGATTGGACAACTGCCCAAACCTGGCGAACAGCGACCAGCAGGATATCGACAATGACGGCAAGGGAGACGCCTGTGACGATGACATCGATAACGATGGCATCCCCAACCTGGCAGACAACTGTCCGCTGGTGTACAACCCTGATCAGGCTGATACCAATGGTAAGTCAGAATTTGTGTGTGGTCCACTGGGGAGCCATCTTTCTATAGATTAAGCTGCTTATGTGCATAAGCTAACCCTATAGAGAAAATATGAATTGTAGAATTATAAAGTTAGCTTGTAATATCTTTTTATGATGGAAAACTTATCTAGGAAATTCCTGACCTAATTACTAAGTCCGAAAGCTGGGTACATTCGAACAGTTTCTGTTTAATACAGGTAACTTGCTGAAGCGCTGCTATTTTGTATGCATGAATTTAAGAAGTCCCGTAAAGAGTTCCTTTTCATTTTCTGGGCTCAAAAGTATCCTCTATTAACAAAAAAAAAAAATAGACAGAATTTCTTTCAGATTTTTAAGTATAAAATTAGGATTTTTATTAGTAAAATATGAAACGTGCTAATTGAAATCTACAGCTGATGGAGTTGGTGATGTTTGTGACAATGATTACGATGGAGACAACGTGACCAACGCGCTGGACAACTGCCCCAACAATTCAAGGATATTTAAAACTGATTTCAGGTAAGGCTATTATCACCTTACCCTTACGTGGTTAAACTCTGACGAAACGACGTTTCTGAATCAAACCGCTAAGGTGTGGAACTCTCTTCCAGCATGTGTTTCCAGCCACGTATAACCTTAGTTCCTTCAAGGGAAGAGTGAAAAAGCATTTTCTAGGCAAGCGCGCTCCAATCTAGACCTCATCAGTGCCTTGTGGTACTGATTGTCGTCAAGCGCAAACCTATATTTTAAAAAAAACCTATTTGAATGTAATGGTTTATGTCTTGTAAGAAAGGTCTAGGTGTTTTACTCATTATTCATTTGGAATTTTGTTAGGGAACTTTTCAATGAGGTATTATCAATATATATACCTACTGCATATTTAATCGATGTATGTGCGATATATAAATAGGGATCAAGAGTATCACTAACGATTAAATCCACCAATTATTTAATTGAGGATATTAGTAATCCCTCGGTAAATTTTACAAGAAATATGTTGTAATGCTTGGACTATATTAGGAACTACATGACAGTCCGATTGGACCCCGAAGGCACTTCGCAACAGGATCCCAACTGGGAGATAGCTAACGAAGGTGCGGAGATCCTTCAAACTCTGAACTCTGACCCTGGCCTCGCAGTGGGCTTCGACAGTATTGGTGGCGTTGACTTCGAAGGAACACTCTTCGTTGACTCGCAGATTGATGACGATTATATTGGGTTTATATTTGGGTAAGTGGATTAGCAACTATTAATATTATAATTTTTTTCTGAACTGTATAAAGGTTATTCTGTTCGGTATTTCACATGTCTAAACCATTGAACATATTTCGATAAAATTTGACAGATTAAATCGTGATAAAGAATATCGATTTCCTACCTTACCTTATACACTCCTATTACTCCATTCTTCTTCCATGGATCACTCTTTTTATTTTAGTTTTAATTGATTATCATCTCCCATGAACACAAATATTATATGATATTCAATATTTTGTTTCAAATATTTTACTTTTTTTTAAATTATTATTTTAATATTTTATTTTACATGAACTTACTATTAATAATAAATATCGTTTATGTTTTTGTCAATTACTTTAAAGTGTTGTAATTATAAATATACATGCACGCCTGAGAGTTCTCCATAATGTTCTCATAGACGTGTGAAGTCTGCCAATCTGCACATGGCCAGCGTGGTGGACTATCGCCAAACGCTTCTCATATTGAGAGGAGACCCGTGCTCTGTAGTGAGCCGGTAATGGGTTGATCATGATGATGATGATGAATTATAAATTTTGTCTCTTTAACGATTTTAGGTACCAAAACAATAAACGTTTCTACGTTGTGATGTGGAAAAAGAACACCCAGACATACTGGCAGACGACTCCGTTCCGCGCCGTCGCCGAGCCCGGTATTCAGCTCAAGCTGGTCAACTCAAAGACAGGCCCGGGAAAAACATTGAGGAATGCGCTTTGGAAAACCGAGTCCACTCCCGATCAGGTAAATTGATTAAAAAATCTCTGCCATGATCAATCGTATCTGATGACGGCATGAGGTTTGAAGCTGTTTTGATAGAGTTAATATTCATGTGAAGAAACATTATCCACGTCACCGCACTGTTGCCGAGCCCATGACACCTATATCGCGTTCACTGGCATCTTTCAACGCGCTCTTGGACAATAATGATCAAATGGACCCATTCAATGACGGGTGGGCAGCTGTTATCAGAATTGCTATAGGTATATTTTATATAGGTACGCCGAGAGCAATGACTAACTTTTTTATATGTATTATTTAGCAGTTATTAGTATGTATTTATAGGATGACTACGGGGCGGGGGCATGTCTTCGTCGGTAATTTGGGTAGACATGGGTAGTTTCGGGCAAAGAGACCAGATACTCTTGGTAGAACAGAATAACAACTATAAGTATGGTAATTATAAGGAGCAGACTATACGCAGCCACCAAGTACGACTATGCACTACCGCGACTCGACCACCAATCCGAACCAACCAAATGCAATGCGCCATCCCGCGCCGGTGCGTCTTTTAAGAACCTGCATAACCCACTTAGTGTTGCGTAAAGAGAGGAGGCGATCCCACTCTCTTGTATATCGTACATAATTCTAAAACTAGATGGCGCTGTTCTCTGACTGCCGTCATATTAAACAATATTTCAATTACACTACTTAACAACAATTCAATTAACTATATACTTTAATAATTAACTATTAAATTAAACTTTAACTTACCTTTCTTGTTCCAGGTCAAACTGCTTTGGAAGGACCCGCGAAACGTCGGCTGGCGTGAGAGGACCGCCTACCGTTGGAGACTGCTCCATCGTCCCAAGATCGGCCTCATTCGCCTCAAGATCTACGAGAACAACCGCTTAGTTGCCGACTCTGGCAACCAATACGACTTCACTCTCAAGGGTGGACGGCTCGGTGTCTTCTGCTTCTCCCAGGAAATGATCATCTGGTCTAATCTCGTCTACAGGTGTAATGGTAAGTTGAAGATAGAGTTAAGTTTTTTTTAGTAAAAATCATTATGTCGTATGTGTTTCAATAGAAAGACATATATGTAAATTAAGTGTATAGGGGGCGAAATTTGCTTTTTTTTTTATTTTTGAAATCATGATCACAGTGTCGTCAGACGTGTGACGTCAGAGATGACGTAACGTGACACAGTGTGATCATCCTCTCTGCTTTTGCTCAATCTTGTAATAATTGATATTAAAATCGTTTTTTTTTTTCAGACAAAATTCCTACAAACATCGTGTCGGAACTGCCACCTACGATTAAGAATAAGAATTTGGATATTGATCATGACTTTGTATACCTTTAGCGAGCCCACAATATATGATCGTTACGTGTTAATTATTATGTGGTACGGTACAATTAATATCAACGATTAGAAAAAGAATACTGTACCTACAAAAGAGTACAAAACAAAAAACAATAGCGTCATTTATTAATCTTATAATTTTATAAACATATGTATATAATAATAATAGGTAAATGAATAGGTATAGATTTATAAGAATAAATACAAAATATCGAAGTTTTTATTTATGTGAAAATACAAAATAATATATTTAATAAAGTACTATGTAATTTATTATTTTTTTTTCTTTTAATTTAATGTAATTTTAAATTATAACTTAATGTTTCTATCCTCTTTGGTATTTATGTAAATATAAAAAAAAACTACATTATTTTTAAAAATTTTCAATGACATGTATTTTCGAATGTCAAAGCAGTCTACACAAATAATTCATAGTTAAATGTTTATATCTTGAAAAATAAACGTGTTTACTTATGTTCTTTCTAATATTCCTTAAAATTGTTGCTAATTAAATTAAGTTGTAATGGAAGACGTCGCTACAAAAACATTTAATATTTTAAATGAGGACACAATCCATGAAAAACCCATTATCGAAACCATAACCAATGGTGATGGTATCCAAGATAATGTAAGCACCAAAGCGTCTCAGAATGAAAAACCATACCTCATCAAAGATATCATTTTAAAAACAACTAGTTACAGTGATGGAACAACGGACCATAAGATCTTGGTTAAAGATGTCACTAACTTGTGCCAGCCAAGCACTAGTCGAGCGAATAACACCCGTGTTCGGAAACGCAGGTATGAATGTGCCAGAACAATCATACCGAGGGCCTCCAAAACAAAAGCCACACAATTGATACTTAGTATGTTTAGAACCAAGAACATCTCCAACACTGAAGCTGTGGGCATTATCCTCAAGCGACGAAGGAATGCGAAACAGCTGCGGAAGTCCTCCAAAAACGTTTGCGACGTCTGTGCTTTTAGGTCGAAAACGTCGTTAAAAATTATAAGTAGTTCTTCTACTGCAACATCCTTCGGGTCAAGCCACTGTTCAGATTGCACAAATTGACTCTCATGTTTTTCTATTTTTTTTCTAATGATATTTAGAAAAAAAATGGTGAATTTTTTTTTCAGTTTTTAGAAAATTATTTACAAGTTCGACCTAGCCTTTGTTGCCAATGCGGAAATAAACACTGAATTTGCATTTTTTAACTTTTTGTTTATTTTTCGTTATATTGTTAGAAAGAAACTTTTATTTGGGTGTTCACTCATAAAAACTAGATATACGTATTAAATATGCTGCAATAAGACACAATGCTGATATTTTTCTATCCATTACAAGTTAGCCATTGGCGGCAAACCCTGTTGTAAGCGATGATGCAGTTTAAGATGGTAGCGGGCTAACTTGTTTAGGGTATAGTTGACCTATACTCCTAATTGTCTTCTACGTGCCAGAACACTAAATCACTTAGCTACACCTCCTTTTCGGTAACTAGCCACGGCCGAAGCCTCGCACCAGACTAAACTCGAGCGGGAAATCGAACCCAAGACCTCCAACCTTATAATGCGATAGCGTGCGCCACGGAGATCATCGAACATACCCGTAACATTTGGATGGTGAAAGAAAACTTTCGAAAACTCTTTTTGTCTTAATTTGCTTGGATATAGCTACTTACTGCGTAATATAATATATATATACCCTTATTCAGTAGGTGGTACCTACTAAATAATCGCATGACACTTTAATAACTACTCTAGAAAATGATAATGACGTAATCGGCATAAGACAGTTTAATTAATCGCTTAGCCCAATATACGAGCAATCTATTTTTTTTATCCACTACAAATTTACCCTTGACGGCAATCTCACCTGATGGTAAGTGATGATGCAGTCTAAGATGGTAGCGGGCTAACCTGTTAGGGGTATGGTAAACCCATACTCCTAATTGGTTTCTACACGACATCGTGCCGGAACGCTAAATCGCTTGGCGACACGACTTTGTCGGTAGGGTGATAACTAGCCACGGCCGAAGCCTCCTACCAGACCAGACACGAATCGGTAACGGATATTCGCAATCGCATTCGCATTCGCGAATATCCACATATTTTTCAATATTCGCATTCGCATTCGCAAAAATTATGCTAATATTTAGCGAATATTTTTCAGTATTAATATATCAGTAAAATTTGATAAATAACATAAAACTAACCTCAAAACAAAACAAAACTTTTAGAATGAACTTTCTGTGACTAAATTCATTGAATTAACCAATATCGGCTCTACTATGTTCAATTTAAACATGGACACGACACGAAATGTCAAACCTATCAAACGTTTTACGCGCGTTTTTTTCGAAATTTTAAAATATTCTCATTCGCATTCGCGAATGTTGAAGATAAATATTCGCATTCGCGAATATGAAAAATCCAACATTCGTTACATCACTAACACGTATATACTACTCTCTAACTGCCGTTTCGCCAGCAGCGAATAGGTCTCTGTTTATTTTTGAGATATCAATAAGGGCGTCGTTCGTGTGCCCTGATGTGGCTGATGTACCCTATTTTTGCGAGGAATAAACGCGCGCAGTGAGGACTTGACAGGGCACGTAACGTAATTATAGATTATATTGGAGAGTGGTCTATTTTTCAGTTGATCTCTGTACAAATCCAAATCTACCCTCCTATTACCTTCAAGCCTGCTGAGCCAAGTGCCTCCACTCCATTCGGTTTTCAGCGAGACTTTCCCAACGAAAGGAATTGATGTTACATCTCGAATAATTAATATAGTCATCATCATCATCATCATGATCAACCCATTACCGGCTCACTACAGAGAACGGGTCTCTTCTCAATATGAGAAGGGTTTGGCCATAGTCCACCACGCTGGCCATGTGCAGATTGGCAGACTTCACACGCCTTTGAGAACATTATGGAGAACTCTCAGGCGTGCTGGTTTCCTCCCGATGTTTTCCTTCACCGTTGAAGCAAGTGATATTTTTATGTCTTTTTTTTAAATTAATATAGTAATAAAAAAAAATGTGTTATATCATACTGTCACCAATAGCTGTGGAAGCTTTTGGTGAAATTGCATATTTGTTTAGATACAAACACGTTCTGTATGGACGTCAATAATCTCTACCAAAATTGGATACTTCCCCGCGATATACTTTCGGTTATCCAGCTAATATTGCGTCTGATTAAGGAAAATATTTGGACAAAAACACAGCGCGGCAAGGAAAATAATTTGTTAAGGCAAACGACGGATAATAGCCACGTAATATACGGGGTTCATGGGCTACTTTATTGCATCATTTGTAGATGTTACGGTATTCTCTGTCTATAAATAACTCGCTGTCTATAAATAACAGAAAACTTGTATCCGTAAGTAAAACTCGTTTGAGGAGGAATTTATTGCAATGGCAACTAAAATTATCAGGTATTCGATTTCTGCCAAGTTATTTTCTATGAGTATATCAAAAATCACATCACCTACATGAAAAATTGTGTACCGAATTTCAAGTCATCGTATTTCAGAGTTTTGTAGTGTGAAAAGGCGCAGCTGGTTACAATACAGTGCATTTTTTTTCCTTATCATACATTTTAATTCTAAAAGCCTTAAAATAATTAAAATAGTACTTGTTTAAGGTACCTGTGCTGAGTAAGCCCTAATAACGTTATCAGGTATGAAAGGGCTAGATATGAATTAAAGGGTTCGGATGTAAAATAAAAGATTGTTTTTTATCACAAATATATTTAGTTGTATCATTGTACAATGTTTACATAACACAGACAAAGTACTATCACTCTGAGAAATAGATTTATTTATTAAGAAATCCCAATAAGGACAGAATATGTTTTAAAAAGCTAAAGAGTTGGTGGGAAGATTTTAGAAGGTGCTTGGTCAAAAGTAAAAATGTAAGAGTGCAGCCATAATGTTTTAACGATTAGATAAATTAATATTGTATAATACAAATAACTAAACCAGCTGTTTCGTCCGAATCCGTTAACGATAATATAACTTAATATTGTATAATACAATCTAGCTGTTTTTCTCAAATTCGATCATATTTATTACACTTTATAACACCCCACGGGAATCAAAAAGTATCTTTTGATTTTCCTTCCCGGATTCTATCAGTATATATAATCTAATTCCTTGCCAAATCATAACGAAAACGACAACCAATTTCTTTGGAATTTCTAACAATTATTATTAGTACGGACAAACGTGCAGCCTTTACAGTAACTATTTACAAGTTTCAAACCATTTTGGTCCTTTTAGCGCTTATCAAGCATCCTCTCAAATATCCCACCAACTCTTTGACCAAAGGGCTTAACAGTATAAAACATTGTACTAAAAGCAAGATTAGTTAGCATCAATCAAATTTAAGATGTAAAGTTATGCTATCATTAAAGTAATAATTAGGTCACCTTTCCAGTGTTAGCGAAGCGATCAATTTAGAATGTAGGTCCTAAGTAGGTACTACATACTACTACATGCTTCATGTATCGCAACATGTGATATGTTCGTATATTTATTTCTATCAATATTAATATAAAAAAAAATACAATATTGCACTAGTTTCCGGTCATAGTTTTTTAAAAATGCTTTATTATGATTTCGCAATGATAGTCTTTCAAGACATACAACAAAATTTACGGTAACTCTGTTTGTCAGAAACTTCGGCAAATAGTCAAGAAATGTCCAAAAAAATGGGATTCACTCACGATTAGATGACTTTTGCTTTAAAAAGTCAAATGTCAAAGCAATAAGGGTGACTAAATATTTTATTAAGGGAAGGACATGTCAAAAGCTATATATCTATTCACCAAATAATCGAACCACATAGCAAAAATAGGACCCCTTTTTTGATGGACTTTGGGACTGCATATCATACGTTATTGTTGGAAGGTCGGAAAATATAAAAATATTAAATGACAAAACATTTTTAACAAACAGAAATAATAAAATATTTTTTTTGTTAAACAACTTCACTTCACTCAAAGCTAAACATTACAGTATCTTTTTGTACGTTGCCAACTTGGAAAGGTAACCTTCATGATAAACCAGATCATTGAGTAGCAATGCACTATGTTCAAGAACTAATTAAATTCACGCGCAATTTCGTTATGCGATCTATTCTGATAGATCTGACTAAACACACCTGTCACTTGCACAGTCCAGTTGACCGCAAAGCGTCGCGCAACAACTTGCTTCATAATATCATGTATAGAACGTAGTACATCATCACTCCAAGGCCCAGATAAATAGAATAAGGGCACGAGAGTCCAAATATATTTAACGACATAAACGTCATAAACTGAAATAATATTCTTAATTTATTCGATGCGATTTTGTAAGAATTCTCACAAAAATTTTTGATTCATTATCAATCATTCTTGTTAGCGATATACAATGTGAGAAAACCATTCAAATTATACTCTATATACGCTTCAAACAAGTACAGTTACTAAAATAAGCGTGTTTTGTTATTACCGTCCTTTTAAGTCGTTCGAAATACAGTGTGACATTTGCAATTCTTTCTGATTGGATAGCAATATTCCAGTATTGACTGAAATGCCAAATTTAATTAGATTACAATCGATTCAGCCAATAATAATATAAAAAATTAAGCTATTAATGTAAAGTTTCGCAAACGATCCTTATTCGATTTATCATCTCAATTTGATGGCCCTCGAAAACGACCTAGTCATTTTATTTGGTACAAAAAAACACTTCCACATTCACGTAATACTTTATTTACACCATAATTCATTTTCGCCTCATTAATTATATCAAATATTCTTATTTATATATATAAAAAAAAACGCGTTCAAATACAGTTATGACCCAAAAATTTGCAAATCCATAATTATTTAGTTTCAATTTGTTTTTAACAAATTATTGCATTTTAAACTTCATTTTATATTTATTAAATAATTGATAATAAAAATTACGAAATTTCTCCTAATATTTCTAATATGTATTTCAGTTGTTGAATTTCTTAAAAGCACCGGTTTTAATATGGATCCCTATTACCTTTTTAAATTAATACTATAAAAATGTATATGAAATAAAAAATTAATATAAGGAATATACTTAATGATAATAAACGTTAAAACTTATTTAAATCATTATTATTAATAAGTAACATTGGTTTGGATATAAAACGGAAATCGTAAAATTAAGTTAGGAATATGTAATACATTTTTATTATTTTATTTTTATAAACAACAATATAAAACATTTTAGCAAATATAATTTAATATTCGTTCAGTATTTATATATAGAGGGTTAAAATGTTGTTTTATTAATATAACTTGCACGAATATTTGGTATAATTGAACACATTGTGATGAAACATTCATGAAATGAAAATCTTAGTATAACAGGTTAATTTGTCAGCATATGAACTGTGCGTGAAACCGAATGATTTATTTTTCATAATAAACAAAGAATTGTTTAAAATATTATGATAAGCATAAAAAGTGAGTAAAGTGGGTGATACGAAAAAGTTTTTTCGCCGTTAAGTTGCTAGCCCCGAATTCTTACTCTAAAATATTAAAAAGGAATTTATCGAATCCATTGCAGTATTTACCTGATGTTTCTTCTATTGAAGTATTAATTCTTACAAACCACCAACGGTTGTACGTGTATGGCAAAATATTCAAATTTTTAAAAGAGTCACTCCTTATGATAGGGCTACTTAACGGCGAAGAAAGTTTTTCGTAGAACGCACCTGTATATAGATGAATAGTATGAATAGTACCGTGTCATAAAAGGTATGACAAAACTGTAATTTGTCACAAATAAAGTCCATCATGTCACCATTAGTGTTAGTATAAGATTTGCTTGCTCTCAATTATAGTCTTTTTAGAACATCGATACTCACTAATTTAACTTTGAAATTGAAACGTATTACATTACACACTTCCACAACCACCAACCAGATAGTGAAATAAAAATAAGCAGTATGGAAATTGCGTCTCTAACTGGAAAGCATAAGGTCCATTTATCTTTGACGTTATAGTGTTTCGATACTAGAAAGCGACTGTAGGTTTGCGGAAGTGCAAATCTTATACGAAGGCTAAAGGTATGACACGTACAAATGAAGTCATTAATATGGTTTAGATGATATAATTTACAAAAAATGGTTCAAGTTATTGACACATAACGTTTTTATCTTAAAGTTCCATTGTTTTACATTCGATATCTATTATATTATTATGATTATGTATTGAAACAATTGCACACATACCAGATACTGTACAGATTTAAATTTCGATATGTAAAATATTAAGGCTTAAACAATTAAATATAGTTAAGTACACATAAGGTACGGTAAAGGTTTTTAGAAAAAAGAGCTAAGTTTTTCAAAAGCGTTAATTACAGATTAAAAAATCTTAAGTTAGAGATTGGAAAAGTTATATAATTTTCATCCTATTAAACAGCTTAAGTACTTTATACAGGTGATAAGGCTGACTATCCACCACAGGTGTGCTAGAAAAATTACTGGGTAGCTAGCGTTATTGCACACTTAAACGACTCCACCAAAACTAAGTCCTTATAAGCTTTATTAAACAAACATTTCATATCTTTGACGTGAAAAATTAGCAGTTATATTAGAAGTTTTTAATATGACGAAACAAAATGTTGTAGACGTCTAAATATCGAAATTATCTAGAGATTGTTTTACCACCGGGAACAGAGAAATAACTAGTTTTATTTAACGATATTTTTTTGATCCTAGCACACTAGTAATTTTACTGGCATATCTCTGGTATATAGTTAGCCTCAGGGTGTATTAAGGCGGCCCCGGCCGATCTCATCTCCATACAAAGGTTATGTTTACACAATTCTTCTATAAACTATTTTATATTTTTAAAACTAAGCTTGAAATCGCTTTATCTCAGACATGTGTGTGCATCGAATTGAAGACAAAGTATATACTTTCCTTTTATTTCAGAACAATCGGTTACAAATCAAACATAAGTTATATACTTCCTACAGAAGCAATATAATTCTTTTTATAGTTTTTAAATTAAAACAAAGATAACGTGGAGATATAAGCGATATCTTGGTTAGTTTTTAAGCAACTTTTGTATGGAGGCCACTAGGGCCACTTTAAACAGAAATTTTCGAATAATTCCTTAACTAATTCACTCATTTACCTGGTCACATGCGATTTTACCATTAATATATATATATAACATTATTTCTACGTCGAACGATTTGTATGTTACATTGGATATTATTTACATCGTGAGCACTACGTTTTGTATTGTCATTGTCTAGAATATATCTTATTATGTACAAGATTTATCATTAACAGAGGTTCAGAATTTACAATGTCAATTCCTTTTATAGGAGTGCGTATAGAGTAAAAATCAGTTTTAAAATTTTGCATTAAACATATATGTATGTAACAAACGCAACGTGTTTAAAGTCTCAAGGAATAGGAGGGAGTAAACAAATTTCAGGTTTTTATTTTGGAACGGGAATAGATACTCTGAGTCAGGATAAATTACTGTCGGGGATAATATACTATGTTTAGCCTATGTCCCGTTAGCAATGCCGTCCTTTACGTACGCAGTAGTTTTCGATTTGTGGTACGCGTATTATATGCGTATGTTAAATTTATATATGCAATATTGTTAATCTGTCCGTGTTTTCATAAAACTGCGGTCACCACGCCTTACATAAAGCTTAAAAGTTTATACACAAGTAGATAATGTTACATCACCTCTCAAGTGTTGCATAAAATTTGGTTCTCTCCATGAGATGTTTGACCGCGGACGGGTGAATTTAGTGTTTTCGCATATGGTAACTTGAAGGCGTCTCTCACTTAGGTCCTCTCATGTTAAATAATCAGAGATATTTTTATATTTTTTTATAGCTTCATATCGCTTGTAGATAATGGTGAAAAGCGAACTTAATTTTTTTTTTAATACTTTAAAAGCTCTTGACAGCAATTTCACCTGGTGATAATGCAGTCTAAGATGGTAGCGCGCTAACCTCTTAGGGGGATGGCATACTCAAACTCCTACTTGGTTTCTACGCGACATCTGGGACGCTAAATCGCTTGGCGTCACGTTCTTGTCTGTAGGGTGGTGGCTGAAGCCTTCCACCAGACCAGATTCGAGCCGGGAATCGAACTCAGGACTTCCAACTTTACAATGCGACAGCGCACACTGCGCCACGGAGATTGTCGAAGTAATAAAATAAATAAATCTGGAATTTATTACGATTTCATACACTATAAAGGATGTTGGAGAAAATTGGTTCATTCAATTCCCGTTGGCAACGATAGAAGACGATAATTCATTTTACGTTCGAAATAAACTGATTACGGGCCGGGTTTTCAATCGCGAAACAGTTATCTAAGACATGTGGTTGCACACGACTTCGTCCACGTAAAATTTAAGTTAATTTTTACCGTCATGAGGGACATCTTATGAGTTGTTCTTACAAAAAACGATTAAAAAGTTTACTTTTAAAATTATTAATCAATAATTTACCACCGAATTAAATTTGGTCTTAAAACATAGATTTTTTTACAATCTTCTAACAAAAACAAACAAACCTGTTTAAACAGGTCCGATTTCAAAGATAGTCCAAAAAATGTGTATTTTGCATTATAATCGATATTAATTTCATCAGCAGCTCTTAGGACAGATACTTCATATTATGTATAAAAGCTATAAAGTGTAGATGAGTTTTTATTTATATCATCATCATCATCAGCCAATGTTCACCGCTGGAGGCCTCTTTAACTATTAATTTATTTATATGTCGCACTATAATTGTATACATTTATTCCTAGGATAGAACCACCTGGTACGAATGTAATGAATTGCATAATTAAAAGCTAATTAAGAAATATTCTGATAATTCCCTTTTTTAATTTGGGTAATGGGCACTTAGATTTTATTAGATAATTAATACTATTTTAGTCTTGGGAAATCATCTCTTTCAAATGGTCTTCAGGGTTATTTCTTAGGGGTATTAAAAAGGTTCATTCTTATTGTTGTTTGAGAGATGTTTTAGTATCGTCCTGCGAAATACACCTAGTTCATATCTAAAACAAATGTTAGAATATGTAAAAAATTATATTCTGATTTGAGTTGTAACCTCGTCTGTATGTGTGATTTATGTCTTATTGAAATGTTTTCATATCTTTTATATTGATGGGTTTATGCGGAAATTGAAATTCAATTTCCAATTTTTAAACAAATCATAGAATCACAAAATGCAATCATGACAAAGTATCATTTGTAAAAAATATATTCATGGGAATTGTTATACAGTAATAACATATAGGATCTAGGTAGCTAAACATAAGTTTCGTCGCCAGTTACACCTAAGTTCTTATCACACTGCTGAGATAGCCCTTTTCTCTCTTAGGTAAGAGTGTTTAAGAGTATTGACCACGCTATTTTAAAGCTTGTTGGTGGGCTTTTATCGATTATTATCACATGTTAGTTAATAACCGGAAAAGAAATAAACTATTTTTTTTGGGACATTGCATATCTACTGTAAATCTACTGTAGTGGTAAAAACAGCTCTATACATCTGAAAAAAATAGTATCGATAACATGGCGATATAAATATGAAAAAAAAGAAATGTGTTCAATTCTGTCTATTATTCAAAAGCAGGTGACTAATATTACACGCGTGGTAAACGCACAGTTGAATAGTTTTTTTGCCATTTTTATAAAGGCAGTGCGGATTTTTCCGCGGTAATAAATGAGCGCTGTCACTTTGACTAGTAACGACCGCCATTTTGAAATTCGCGCACAGTTTCAAATATAATGCATTATTTCATACCTCCAATGTGTTAAACTATTTATAGAACGGCGGGAGACTTCGTATATGGCGGGCGCGGTTTTTTCACGTTTTCCTTAAATTAATGTTTGTTGGCTAATTTTGAAAAGGACTGGTGTTGGTTGTGTCGTGGACAGTTTTGGTGTCGTTTGTGTAGTGGCTAGTTTTCTGAATGGTTAACAGGTATTAATTTGGGAAAGGTTTGAGGGAGCCGCGTCCGCAGAGTGCGTAGTTTCCCGCCATAACTTCAATTCTCCATTGCTAGAAACTTGACATTGGCTAATCTGTGTCGCATTCAATGCTTTTGCTTGGTTTAGTTCAATTTTGCGTCGTTTCTTTCATTATTAGGTTCAATTCACAGAGAGCTTTCAACGACCATTTGCGTTTAGTTTAGTTTAGTTTCGAACATCTCAAGCATAATTCAGGTACAAGTTTTAAGTACTATTTTTTTTTCTGTTATTCAGATTCTTTTCGCTGCCATCTCTGTGTGAATTGAGCCTTTAATACGAACGATAAATGGATTTTATTATTAAAATGAGCGGATTTGATAAAATGTCGAGCTATGTTTCTCCATGTTTTAAGTATGACCTCACAAAATTATGTGTTATTAAGAGGTTAACGTTTGTGTTATTTTACTAGTTCTCGTTTATGTAACACATTTATTTACTTTTAAAATCATTGGTGTTATGTAATATATTTCTGAATGTTAAATACATATATCTAATTTTATATACCTAATTAAGTTTTATTTTTGTAAGTACAAAAAAGTGCCCTACAGGCATTTAAGCACCGAGTTTTTTTCAGTTGGATGTAGGTATGCAATAAGGATAGGTGCTCTGTAGTGAGCCGGCAATGGGTTGATCGTGATGAACAAAAATTAGATTTTCTATTGCTGTTTTATAGGCGACCACGTGGTTTTATCTATTTGTATTTCACCTGAGCCTAAAACCTACGACTTTAGCAGTTTAAAATACAGTTTGAATTTAATATTGTATGTATATATAAATTATATAAATATTTTTTTGTGTGCCTAACCATGGTTATTTCTGCGTGATCCACGTTTGCCTGGTGGAGAATGCTTAGCATTAAGTTCGCCTTTTGTAATTTTGTTTGTGCTATTGTAAGTATTGTATTGTGTATTAAAGTTTCTAAAAAAAAAGAAAGAATCTAGCACTTTAATGGACAAGCAATCCACATGGATTGTCAACTCGGGATTACGTTATAAAATCAAATTTACACAAAGTTATTGTATATAACCAAGACATTCTCAAGGTCGTCCCTATAAAATGGTCACAGAAACAATTCTCAAAGAAAATGTACTTACAGGAAATCATAAACTAAGATCACTGAACTCTATCTACGTGACAGATATATATATATATTACAGATTGAACTAATATATATATAACTTAATGTAACATTTTTTTTTGGCTTTTCGCTGTAGTTTTTTCTTAAGTCCCATATTCCTTTAGGTTTTTGGTCATCATTATGGTGCACATCTCCCGAAATCTCGTCCTAAACTTAACTTTTCTGGAACAACTAACCTGAAAACGAAATATTTCATACTATACCAACGAATACAGGAGAGATTTTTTCTTAAAAATAATACCTCGGCTCGTTCTTTGCAGATCGGTAAATGCGGTGACTTTTTTAAAGGATGGAAGAGATATTTACTTGAGAAAAACCTATAAATTCATTCAAATATATGAGATTTTCTAAAACATGTGTTGTATTCAGTTGTCAGCTAAAAAGTAGATGATTGCTTATATGGTAAAGTAAAACTATGAATGTATTTAAGTTAGTAACCTATTTTTATCGTGTAATCATTATTTTTAAATTAGTTCGTAAAGCATCATTGTTTTAAGACCATATTTTCGTATGACGTTATGTCACTTGGTCTTCAGTGAATGTACATTATATTATAACAATACGAATTTGCCTGAAACTGTCCACGATAAATTGCTCTACATATATCCGTCCTAAACCGAACCGTCCTGAATTGAAGAGTTGAAGGAATTGCTCTATACATGTGAAAAGAACCATCCTGAATTGAAAAGATGAAGGCAAGCGTAGCCGCTGCCACAAATCTAAGGCATGAGTAAAACGGTAACCTAGAGGTATGCTTTTAAGTTCGATATGAATGATTTACTTCTAGGACAAACTAGCCAGTCGTGCTGATTAAGTAAAGGCGTAGTTGAGGAGTTTTTGCAGACGCATTGGATAGAGGAGTCCAGGGTGCGCGAAAGAGATACCCAGATGCCTGTAATTCACCTAGAATAGAGTCTTACTTCTAGCACATAGTCTCCGGTCTGGCTGGTTGAGGCGCTGGCGTCGGTTGAGGGGCTTCCGCGGAGCGCTGACGCGGCAGCTGAGAGGAGTCCAGCACTATTGAGGGTCGCGGTGGAAGATTCTCGCTCACCATGTGTGAGAGAGACAGCTCGCTTGAAGCGTTTGTATCACCTAACGAAACAATTCTGATATAATTATCTTTATAATTTTTTCATTGTCATATGTTTTCATCAGTCAGGCAGCTGGTGGAAAACATGAAAATATGTCAATTATTGACGAATAAATTGACGATATAAAATCGACCCCACGTAGCATGGGATTCCTTATCAAACGCTACGTGGGGTCAAGAAGGTGAAGAAAAATTTGTTGTTAAGTTGAATTGTTTTCGTCATTGAGTGGCAACTGAAAAACGATTTATAACAGAATTGGCTTTGTTGACAAAGCGCCAATCCGCATGGGAGTGGAATCTTAATCACTCTTCATTAAGCCTCTAAGCCAGTGATTCTCAATCACTGTGCCGCGGCACTTTTGTGTGCCGCCTAATTTCAAAAGTGTGTCGCCAAATTTTGCAAATATATAATAATTAATCCCTTAATAATCGTTTAGTTATTATTGTAGTATATATTACTTTATTTCGTATATTTAAAATTTTTGTCATAAACTATTTATGCAGTTTGTTGTAGTAAGTAAATAATTTTTATCTTTTTCTTTGTGTGCCGCCAAATTTTCAAATCGTTAAATATGTGCCGCAACAAAAAAAGGTTGAGTACCACTACTCTAAGCCTTAGCTCAGCAGGTGTAATAAATTGCCTGATGATTGCAATAATCCCTATACTCCATCCGCGATAAGAAAATAATAGCAAACAATCACATAATTATAAACTTAAGCAAATCGAATTAATATAAAGTCATGATTATTTAGTTGTCGTGTCAATAATGCCAATTCAAAAAGTAATACAAAAATCTTTAAACTAATTGACATGTATAAATATAGTGCTGTCCCTATCACACTGTAACCCATGGAAAAGAATAGCAGCATTTCAATACCCCAAGTACCCACTTTCCAAGATATAGTATACACTAGTTAGGAAAGTGGGAGATCATTAAATTATTTATCACTGTAATTGTAAGCAAATAAAAAAAAAAGTTGTTGTTCAGAATAAACATTTATGTACAATATTATTCAATAGCATCAAAGAATGGCTCACCTGTAACAATTTTCTTAAGCGAAGGTACTATTCAGATAAATTAAGTAGGTATTGAACTTTGTTGGAGAAATCTTTAAATTCCACATGCGAAATATATATTACAGCATAGGCTATTTCCTATTTTGCTCCATAAGCGTTTTTTAATAAAAACGGCGGAACGTTAGCTCGCGATTGAATATTAACGAGTTTTTGCTTATTTTATTTTCTCCTGCAATTTCCTCCGGCATGAAAGGTAGACTATTATCAATTATGCAAACTGCCTGTTGCCTTGTTACGCGTTAATGAGAATTTAGAAGGCAGGTGTTATATATTGGACGTTAACTACTTTGTATATCTCGACTTTTATTTATATATTAGTCAAAACAAAATAAGGGCCACCACATTTTTACAGTATTTTCATGAATTCTTCAGGTTTAAGGGTTGATTAATGATTAGATTGGAGAAATTAATTGATTTTTATTCTAGAAAGCAAGAAATAATGATGGAAACAATAAAAAAAAATGTTTACTCCACTATTTTAAAAAATTACCATTTTTGCAAAAATGTGAGTGAAAAAAAATTGTTAAATAAAAAAAACTAGGTCTTGGTTGATTTGTGATTGTAAGTGAAGTATGTATGGTATGCCCTCCTCGTTTTCTTATGCACTCTTGAAGCCTGGAAGGTACACTTTCCACCAGATGTACCACTGTTTCTTGAGGAATTTGTTACCAGTTCGATTTCAGAACGTTTTGTTTTGACCAGTATATAATTTTCGACAGAATTTGAAAATTATGAACGGAAATCTGTCATTTTTGCATGTCGTCATCATTAAATCTATAAAAATGGAAATTTTTGTATTGATTAAATTTAATAAATACTTAAGGAATTAATTACCCGGAAGGGCAATGCGACGCGGTGGGTTGGAGTATACTGTATGAAATTTTTTGTACACAACACCGTATTTATTATTAACACCGTATTATCCACATCCGAAAATATATTTTTAATATTGGCAAGAGATTTCTTGCCTGTGACGACATAACCGGATATTCGACGGGCATTCCGGATCCGGTATACTATGCTCCGTATATTCGGAGATTGATCTCTAGTTAAAAATAATTATCTTTATTTGTAAAACTCAGTACAACACAATACAGTGGAATCCTGACCCCTAAGTTAGGAAATCCCGTA
Source organism: Lasiommata megera (assembly GCA_928268935.1). Taxonomy (NCBI): domain Eukaryota; kingdom Metazoa; phylum Arthropoda; class Insecta; order Lepidoptera; family Nymphalidae; genus Lasiommata; species Lasiommata megera. The sequence goes on from OV743326.1 coordinate 12,412,267, forward strand.
TCTTAGGGGCCAGTGCCTTCCCAAACATTGAATTGAGTTTCCTGAAAACATTGTCCTCAAGTACTTAACTTACTATACCATAAAGTGACGAATTTACCTGATGGTTGCCTCGGAACAGGGAGCAGTACTTCTCCGCAAGCGTCGTCGCCAAGCAGTGGTTGCAACGGTGATGGCAGTTCGCGACTATCTATGGCTGAAGATCTTCGGAGAGAGTGCCTAAATTTGAACATAAAAAAGTGATATGAAATAATTTGGCCCGAATCGGTAGTGCAAGGAGATTAAGAGACACACTGGTAGACTCTCTAAGCTTTAATAACTTTATACAAACTCTTACATATTTAGAACTTACCTTTACGACAGTGTATTGGCAGTTCCCATTTAGTACTGCTGATGACATTTACAAAATAATGGCGTTTTGAACCTAGATATCTTACACTTTATCTCTAACTGCTGTTATAAATGCGGCTTTCGCATTTCGTTGTTTCTGCTGTTTAATTTTTTACTTACACCTCTATCTTATATATAAAATTCTCGTGTAACGGTGTTAGTAATTTAACTCCTCGACCGATTCTTATGAAATTTTGCATATTCAGAATCGGCTACTATCTATTTTTCAAACCACTAAGTGATAAGGGGTAACCACCACAAAAATAATAATTTTGTTTTTTGGATAATTTTTTTTTTAATTTTATTTTTGTATTATGTGGCATTGAAAAATACATACAACCCTAAATTTTCACCCTTCAATCGCCAAACTCTATTATTTAATATTCATTTTAGTAATTTAATCATTTGTCAACTCGCTCGATAACTGAACAATTATCGTCTTTATTGTGAATGTTTTTCACTGTAATTCGACTAAAATTACAAATAATTTATGGCAAAAAACGTTTGCCGGGTCAGCTAGTATTCTATATATTTGAAACAATAACAATCTTCATCCAATATTTTATATATCTAAGGGGACATCTGTCATTAACAGTGAGCAGCGTGGTCGGCTGAAAAACCATATAACATATAACTTCGTTTTTTGAAACTTTTAAAGCAGGAGGCTTTAACTTCTCTTGCTGTAATGTTGACTTCTTTTGTTACCTTAGTACTTCTAAGTAGCAGTACTCTTACCTTGCTTCTCTTTATGATTACTTGTTCTTGTATTACCTCTGATGCGGCAGTCTCCTATCGCTGACGGTCAGCAGCGTGGTAGTCTGGGGAGGTGTGGGCTCCTCCGCACTGGTGTTGACGCAGACGCTGATGCTGACGCCGCTTACTTCGCCCTCCCCAGCCTCCTCCTCCTCGTATCTGGCCATTACAGACTCCATTTCTAGGCTACAGTTGAGATTGCTCCCATGTATTGACCCGTTTAGTATTTTTGTTTGTGTTAGTAGCAAGCCATGATTTTTATAATATGTTATGTATAAATAATATACACCTTAGAAGCACAAATAGATATGAAATAATAATGCTTTTTTAGCTCGTTTTTCAAAACAATTAGTTTATAAAAGTTCATCATAACTTTTATAAACTAATTGTTGAATGCATGAATGCAAAAAACAAATATTTTAGATCGTTATTGAAATATATGGCTTGTACGTAGAGTATATAGTGGGGAGTATTGTATAGACATAGAGAGTAATAAACACTACCAAATGAATATCTCATAAGAAAATATTGTCACTTGAGTGCCTTGGACATATTATTTTGGTTATAATTAAGACCTTTTTGGCTGTTGGCGAATTTACCGCTTATGTGATGCGCGCTTATTTAGCAAAAAAATAGAAGAGAGTTCAATACATAAACGTTTTTATCAATGTACTGTAATTATTACTTTGTATATGATGATAAATACTGATACTGAAATCTGTAAGTAATTTATGTTGTCTGTGAGTTTATGGTCAATATAATTGAATAAACTCGTACCCAGAACCTTGAGTTTGGTTAATCATCATCATCATGATCAACCCATTACCGGCTCACTACAGAGCACGGGTCTCCTCTCAATATGAGAAGGGTTTGGCCATAGTCCACCACGCTGGCCATTTGCGTATTGGCAGACTTCACACGTCTTTGAGAACTTTCAGGCGTGCAGGTTTCCTCACGATGTTTTCTTTCACCGTTGAAGCAAGTGATATTTTAATTTTTTATTTAAATGCATATAACTCCGAAAAGTTAGAGGTGCGTGCTCGGATTCAAACCGCCGACCTGTGAATAGGAGGCTCACGCCCTAACCACTAGGCTATTCCTACACATAAATACTAACATACAATAATATTTGTATGTTAGTATTTATGTTCTCATAGGATTCTATAATATGACTGTGCTAAACAAATAATTGAACTTCTTTTGTACATTTCTAGCGATGGCCCCTTTTTCGTTCCAGCAGTATTTGCAAGTAGTGTTTATATCCTCTTTGGTATTTACTATATCATTAAAATAATACTAATAATAAAAAAATACTAGTAGTTAAACTATAACAAACTAAAGAGGTTGTTTGTTAGAATAGTTTTTTATCTCAATTTGTACTCCATAAGAGGTTAAGGAAATTACAGAAATATAGAAACACATCGATTAAAGTAAATTACAAAAGCGATTTTTGTAAGTTATAATTAAAATTTTAATTGGTATCCATTGCAGCTAAATATTCCTATTTTATAAAATAGTTAGTTACATTGCAAAATATATAATAATCACTCTTTATTATGATGGAACGAGAATTATTGATATTAAAATGAAATATGTCCTGATGACGTGATACTAGCAATATCTAACTAATTAGTTATTAAAATATTGCCACAGCTAAATTCACGTTAGACTTAGTCGTTAATTTGCGGCGAAACCAAATGGTATAATTAATTAGATTCATGATTGCATTCACTGTCTCGTTCGTCTAATGATTAGGTAAGTTTAGGTTAGCATGTTTTTTAGTATCACGATGATTTAGGAACGTTTGAGAGTATATACCGACCATGCTGATAGAATATGAGTTTTTGAGGGCTTATAGGAATATTAACAAATGTTAGTAACAATAAACGTGACTTAAGGCCCTAAGTAACCTAGGACCTTAAATTCTTCAGATAAGATAAGATAAATACTCCTTATTGCACACAAATTTTAAAGAAACAACAACACGGTACACTTTACACCTGAGTATGCAAAGGCGGTCTTATTGCTTAAGCAATCTCTTCCATACAACTCTTGGAAATAATTAAATAAAAGAAGAGGGTAACAATTTTTAAATCTTCAGCTAGAACTGAGAATTTTTTGATAATCTAATACGATGAGCAATTTTATGTAGTGAATTCATTTAAAGGAATAAAGCCCAGGGGAGAATTTAAATCCCTCATGACATTCGGAAAGTAAGTAAGTAAGTAATGAGAGTAATTAAAAATAAAGCCCAAGGGAGAATTTAAATCCCTCATGAAATTCGGAAAGTAAGTAAGTAAGTAATGAGAGTAATTAAAAATAAAGCCCAAGGGAGAATTTAAATCCCTCATGACATTCGGAAAGTAAGTAAGTAAGTAATGAGAGTAATTAAAAATAAAGCCCAAGGGAGAATTTAAATCCCTCATGACATTCGGAAAGTAAGTAAGTAAGTAATGAGAGTAATTAAAAATATATCATTTGGTCATACCGACGCTGTATCAGGTTCTCCATTATAATGTAGTCGTCTTCCTCGGCACCCCGAAGATGCTCCTTCTCCATGAACAGCGCAAACTCTGGGTTGGACATTTCGCTGGCGTGCCTCCGACGGTTGGACGGCGATGATGCTCGGTTGGGCGATAATAGGCGAGTCGCTATCGGCGTTCTAAAGGAAATACACATAATACAGGTGACGCGTAACCGCCACGTGGCCATCGAGTGGTCACTCCGTTACACTACTAGCACAAAAATATAGAATAGTTGACTGTAAAGTAACATAAAGGGAAATTTTGTATGAAATTTCGTAAATATCGTAGAAGTGGTTGTGCTAAATAAAAAGTAGTAGTTAAAGAAACAAAATAATAAACAAACAGACACACTTTCGAATTTATAATTGTAGAAAAATCCTACTATGGTGTAAAGAATTATGTAAATGATAAACAAGAAATATCTTAACTTATGTCTCTTAACATAATTTTAAGTGGCATGTGAGATGGTGATAACAAAAAGAAAATTTACCTGGTTAAGTTTCTTGTGGGCTTCTTCTTAGGCCGGGGCGCGTTTGGACCCTCATAGCTTTAAGTTTTAAGTTTACGAATGTAGTTATCACCATTAAATCACTACTATGTAAATTAGTGATGCGTCAAAAATCCCTTTTAAAGGAATATTTGAATAAAGATTATTTGAATTAGAATTTAATTAGTACGACGCGATTTAATCTGCATAGATCTCATTTCTGTTCCCATTACCGTTTTTGCTTAAACTATAGCTATAGTTTTAGTTCAAGGAAGTTAAATTTGCTTTTTCCCAAATCCCGCAGGAAATATGAATTTTCCCGGGATAAAAAGTAGCCTATGTAATAATCCAGGATATAATCTATCTCCATTCTAAATCTCAGAATAATTATTGCACAATTTCCGGCGTGAAGGAGTTACAATTTACGCACATACATATACATATACATAAAGACTTACATACAACCTTTCGCATAATTTATCTCACCGTCCGACCCCCCCGTTATCCCAAACGTCACCTAAGCCGAGGTTCGGCCTCAAAGGAGGCGCCCTTAGGCAGTCGTTCCCTTGAGCCCTAGGGCTCAAAATTTCGTCTAGCAGAGCTTCTTTCCAAAGCTCGCCAAACAGCCTGGTTACGCTGTGGCAACCAATAGGGTTTGTACAGCTAATAGACAGTCCGAAAAAAAAAATTATAATATTAGTGCGATAAAGTTACCTCGGCGTGTGTGGCGGTGAGAACAGCCCATACACTGTTTCCAGCTCATCAGTAATGCTGGTGTACTCGTGCATGGCCAGGAGTAGAGATCGAGGAGCACCACCCACTCGAGTTCGACCTGATGATACACCAGCCGCACCACCCGTAGCTTCCCAGCCTGATTGGGGACCTTTGGATAATATTTACAAGATTATAACCAGAAAGAAGTCATACTGCTGGGAACTGTAGATCACAAAATATGTGCCTATGGGTGTAGTGCATAATCAATTATTTTTCCATTAATAGGCTCAAATTTATTTATTAAAATTTAAATAAATTGTAAAATGTCTTGCCAGACAGTCAGTAAAGGCGTCTATAATATTTTATGAATGGCTCCTTTACTGAGTCACATACAGAGCAAGGGTAATCATAAGGAGAAGGCCTAGGCCTATCGACTAAGCTGGTCAAGTGCGGATTGGTAGAATTTAGATGCCTTTGATAACATTATAAAGAACTATCAGGTAATCAAGTTTCTTCGTAATGTTTTCCTGCACTATTTAGTCATTGATGATTGATTGATATTTAACTGCTATAATATCCAGATTACTCTGACGAGGCTTAACTAAGTAGACCATGAAATCTTATCTATTTATAAAGGTGTATCATGAACAAGAAAAAATTTCGACAAGAAAATATTATATTTTTTAGAAGAAGAGAAGAAGGATTATAAAGGATTGTTGGAAATGTTTTAGATAAAATAAGCATGACATACAGGAGATGCATAGTATACCACATGTTTTTAACTGACTGACTTTTTTACCAGTTCAAGTTAACGTTGCATAAGACCAGCGTTCTTTACGAATATTCAACGTTCAAACTTAAACAAAGTTTATATATTCTTTGTTTTGTTGAAGCGAAAAATACGCAGCGATGCAAAACTTTTTACATTATCTTTAAATTTTAGTTCACTTCCTTATTTGGTTTGATGGAAAATTATGTTCGTTTTATACGAGAAAGTTCCGCAGTTCAGAAGTGGGATAACTTTTACGGATTTAAATTAGATATGAGCTAAGATACTCTTATTTATTTGTTTTAGCGAACTAACATAATATTTATTTTTATTCATGTTTATACGTTTTTAGCTATATTTACCACGTCTAGTTCGATTGGTATTATTGATTCAAATGTCAATCTACTCAATCAAACGTAAAATAGATTTCCGAGTATTTTACTAGTTACGACTCAAATTCTGATTTCCTGCCCTAGACTCATTGTTGTTATCTCATATGATGTTTCCTCTTCCAATGTTCTACCGTCCTTTGTAAATTGATTGTCTGTTAATATTATTATTAGAGGCACTAAGTTAAAAATTTAAGTGGTATCAATAAACGCAATATTACAATTCTATATTTAATTTAATTAATATTTTATATACAGTTTGCGATTTTTATATTATATTGATATCTTAATATGCTTATTTATCGCAAGCGTTTAAAATACCTTACACATTTTCGTCAATGTACCTAGCAGAATTTTTGCGTTGTTATAGATTATTTACGAAGACCTAAACCCATCTATTTTACGACGAATCTATGAAAAAGCTGAAGAAAAACACCGTTCACTCTCCGTTGGGTTTTCTTAAAGCTCAGGAAAAACCGGTCACTGTCCGTTTTCTTCAAGCTATTTAGTTAGTAAACATTGTCGAAATAGTTTCGTGTAATAGCATGACAGAAACATGTCCCTTAAAGAGAGACGATGATGAACAACTAAGACATGAAAGCACTGTTTTTTTTTTTATTTTTTATTTGAAAGTTTATGTTACCTGTGACAGAATTCTGCAGTGAGCACGCATCCACAGCCGAATTGTCAGGCTCCGAGTGCGTCTGACTGTGCTGCCTTCTGGGAGCCAGGTGGTGTGCGGAATAGTGCCCGGTCATCCCACAGTCGTTACCCCCTTCGGAGCGCCTGCGAATGTACCACGAAATGTGCCTACTGATACAAACACCTCACATAGAAAAGCCAAACTAAACAAATCATAAAATATCCGAAACCGAAAAACTGAATGATTAAATTATTATTTATTAGTTCACGAATTGACTTGAAATTCTTTCCCTTCTTTGCATTTCTATATAGAAGTGTTTCCATAGAAGCGTAGGTTTGAGCTAGTTTTAAAATTTAGAAGTTTAGGTACACATGGCGGTTGCTGGAAGAAATCACTCTCTGTGGCCATTGTAGCACAAATGGTCTTACCGAATTTTGGAAATGTTTTTTATTTTCAACTATTTTTGTATACATTTGGCCCATTGAAATGACCTCTTCAACAACATCAGCTGAAATATACTATTCAAAGGAGTTCAGAACAAACGAGGTTTTTGTATTTTCGTCCAAAAGTATTTAATAAAAACGTTGAGCAAATGAGCTGTACGTAAAAAGTGATAAATTAGCAAACTCGAGTTTAGTTCTTGCAAGTCACAAGTTTCATCTCTTCGATGTACTACTGGCAAGTTATCTTGTTTGTATTTTCTTTACAAAGATAAAATACTTTCCCACTACTATTAACTAATATACAATAATATTATCTCTGCTCTCTGGTCTGCAGCATTTAAAAATTTTTTTTTGAATTAATTTTGACTTGGTATGAACTTTGAAATGGCCAGTGTTCCTGTAAATTATGCGAAGACATATCCTTGGTTGCTATTGAGCATTGGTTGTAATAATGTACCTCAGATTAGAACGGTTAAAATAGATAAAAGTTATGCGCACACGGTGGTCACGTGGGTTACAATAATTTCATTGAATAATGGGTGTATTGTTGCAATTCTGTAATCGTTTCATATATACATTGTGTTGACAGGAAAGGATTTTGCCGATTAATTCATTTCTAGTGAAAATACTTAGCTTAGCAATTCTTGTAAAACTCTTTGGGCTACAAATTAAATAATTTGTATATATTTGCATCAAAACTCTCAAACGTGGTACATATTGACAATAGTATGTTTTATAACTTACAATAACTGGCACGGAGAGTGCTTGATAGTTAAAATTAAATTTGGTCCCAAATAAATCAATACATAATGATAACAATGTTTTTTTTGGACGCATACTACTGACACCGAAATCACTCTACGTCTTCCACTAATTTATAGCGACTTTTAGCGTCGTATAGTACAAAACATTGCAGCTTCAATCCTCCATTAAAAGGTTCGTACTACAGTGAGACATATTTTAACTTCATTCAACATGATCAACCGATTACCGGCTCACTACAGAGCACGGGTACCTCTCATTATGAGAAGGGTTTGGCCATAGTCCACCACGCTGGCCATGTGCGGATTGGCAGACTTCACACGCCTGAGAATATTATGGAGAACTCTCAGGCGTGCAGGTTTCCTCAAGATGATTTCCTTCACCGTTGAAGCAAGTGATATTTTAATTACTGAAAACTTCATATTAAAACGAATTCATGACAAATTTATAAAATTCAGCCTATTGCTTATTTTACAGCATCGGTTTGCATCAAAATTGTCAATGACACTTATTTAAGTCCAAATTTAGTTCACCGACAAATGCATCAGCCAAATAGCTTCATAACATTGTCAATTGTAGTTGAAAACTTCTATAAAATATCGGATGCTTAGATTAAAATAAAATCGTATAGCGGTTGGATTTTATTTTAATTTGTGGGCGGTCTTAGAATTGGCAATTGAAGGAAAAACTTAAGTCTTAATCTTAACTTAGTTTAGGACTTGTGCACCAGCGAATACGGATCTTTTCTTTTAAGAAATATTATTTTCTTGCTTACCAATCAAGAAAAATAAAATTCAATGTCAAAAAATTTAACTCAGTCATAAGTAGTGAAATCCGTGCACAAAATTGACAAATTCATAAACGTGATTAATTATTGTTATCTTACTTACCTAGTCAATTCTTACCTTTTATAAGTTTTATAACTATTTATAACTATAAAAGTATGTTACTAACTTTATCAATAAGTTTAAAGAATTAAGAAGGTATTACTTTTTCACAAAATGCAAAAACCATATCATTAAATTTCAAGTTACTAATTAATTTTAATAGAGATTCTTTTATAGAGGAGACTGATAGTTTATTAAGAAGATAAATAGTTTAAATTCGGAAAATAAACTACGCGTAATACATGAAGTTGCATTCAATTCATAAGAAGATATTAATTTATTATAATATATTAAATTTATTTATAACTTAAAAACAAAACACGTTTATTATTTAAATAATTCAACATTAATAAAATATAATACGACAAAATCATACACGTTCTAATAAACGCCAATCGCTAAGTGACATTGAATAGTTAGATTAGAGACAGCAGTGCCAATTCTGTACATGTATCTGAGAACTAAAATGAATTGATAGGTCCAACAGGTGGTGTCCAATTTATCAATAGGATCGCTTGATTTTATAGTTTCATTATGATCAACCTATTGCCGGCTCACTAAAGAGCACGGGTCTCCTCTTAATATGAGAAAGGTTTGGCCATAGTCCACCACGCGGGCCATTTGCGGGCCATTCACCGTCCGACCCCCCCGTTATCCCAAACGTCGCCTAAGCCGAGGTTCGGTCTCAAAGGCCCTTATGCAGTCGTTCCCTTAGTTTCTTCGGGCCCTAGGGCTCAAAATTTCTTCTGGCAGGACTAATCTCGGCCGTGCAGGTTTCCTAATGATGTTTTCCTTCACCGTTGAAGCAAGTGGTATTTTAATTGCTTAAAAACGAACATAAGTCTGAAAAGTGAGGTGGGTGCCCGGGATCAAAGCCTCGGACCTCTGATTAGGAAGCGGACGCCCAAATACTAGAAAAGGGATTCAGTAAAGCCTAAAAATTATAAAATACAAATCACCATAGCAACGTAGATCATCTCAAGTGAAAAACCTGCCAATTATTTTAGTTCAGAGATATACGTACATCAGAATTGTCACGAATATATGGTGTGTGTGAGTGACCATAAACAAAAAGTGCATGTGTATTAATGTAAATAATAAAATACGTAAAGTGGAAATACAAGTGAGTACATGAGCGTGTGAGTGTATAATATAAAAGCTACTGATAAAATATATTCTTACAATTTATGTACACGGTTGCTTTTCAACGTCTTACGTCGGCTTCCCCTTTTATGTATCCCTTATTATTTTTATACAACAGAAGTTAGCTATTAGCAATCTCACCTGATGGTGAGTGATGATGCAGTCTAAGATGGCAGCGGGCTAACCTATTAGAGGTATGGCGAACCCATACTCCTAATTGGGTTATACGCGACATCGTGCCTTAACGCTAAATCACTTGGCGACACGTCTTTGTCGGTAGGGTGGTAACTAGCTTTCGGCCTTCCACCAGACCAGACTCGAGCTGGGATTCGAACCCAGGACCCACAATTTTATAATGCGACAGCGCACTCGCTGTGTCATGGAGGTCATCAAATTATATATATTTATTATTAATATTGTGTTACGACATCCATTAACTGAATTTATTTAAGTTTCTATAAGTTATTTGGAAATTACTGTCACGATATTTTTTACGATAGCATAAACCAATCATATATAATACAGCTTAGCCACAATGCAAATATTTCCCTCACGCTTTCTGAATATGTCCGTAATCAGACAATATCAAAGTGTTATCGGCCATCTGATGATATGTTAAGGTTGAATTTGGCTTGCGCTAAAAGCTAGTAGTGCGGTTTGATATAACGTGAACCGGCGATGAGCGGTTGAGGGATAGTCTTACTTATTTCGGGGCTGCCCCATTGATTTACCACTAGCCGTAGATCGATCATTAACGCTCAAAAAAAGTGCACAAATAGCGACGCGTGCACTCCTTTACCCCAGTGTGTGACAAGGCTAGACGAAAGCCACCGATTCTAGCACTCGAGCTGTATATTCCGAATGAATTAAAAAGCACTACGCGCCGCTATAGATAATATAACAGCCAGATGCCTAGTGTATTAGACGGGTTGTAATACATCGATATACCGATATGTAGGAATGTATGGTTAGATGGTGACACATTCTCGCCTTGTTTTTGTATGACGTGCTCTATCTACGGCTAGTGGTAAATCTATGGGCTGCCCGCGTAGTAAAGTATAACAATTTTCAATTAAATCTTGAGTAAGAAATACGTTTGTAAGGCACCAAGGTTATCTTGTGGTTTAACAGCTGTACAAAGTAAGGATTTTGATAGACTGAATAACTCAAACAGTAACAGACTGTTTGTAAATAATATGTTTTAGGTAAAGTGATGTGTGCTTATTAAAATGTTTTTATTATTTCTTACTACAGGATACATTAACTGGGTCGCCGTACTAGACGAAAAAAGAACTCTCCGTGTACATGCACTTAATATGATTATAAATATTTAAATAATATTATACTATAAAACTACTCGTTAACTACGTCGCTATATTTATAAGCAAAGCCATTCGCGAAATGACTATTTGACTTACTGTTTCCATAACCGTCTCCTAACAGATGCAAGAAAGTAACAAAAAAAAAAAAATTAAAACAATCTATGGCGATGATAAATTTGGTATCCGGCAACGATAGATAAATCTGTATTCCAATTTTGTGAGTGAACAACAAAATAAACGTTCGTATCCCAGGAAACAATGTGAACTAAATAAAATGGCTGTCATGCTATAAAATAAAATTTACGAGATGAATATGTATCTAAATCCTATTGAGCTTTAATTGATTTTGAAAACTCTACAGTTGTTGATGTTCCAATATTTTTTTTACCAATTCGTTTTCATGATGTTAATTACTTTTGGAGCGGTCAGTAAGGCTTTTTGAGATTAAATGATCAAATAATATTTTTTTAACATTTGTCTCCTCTCTGACGGCTCTCAATTTTAAGCACTCTGTAGGGTATTTGTAAAATTTGTTAGTTTCCACATTATCTATTTGTACAAGTACACAGTAGTGATTATAAATTTTGAAAATTACTATTTGCAGGTGCCTAAGTTTTATAAACTACCTTAACTCTAAATAATGTTCAATGAAATATAGTGTTGTTTTTTTATGTCTATTCCACTCCGGTATCTGTTCCTGTTTTATAAAAAAAGATATCGAACCTTGATAAGACTTTGTCCATTTCTCAAGTAACCTTGGTTTTCGGCATCACCTTCGATTTAAATGGAACGTAAGATTCTGTTTTCTTGGTTTATGTTATGCATGTAGTGTTTGCTTTAAAATGATTTAACATACATCTTACATGTAATTTAACTGTAGATAATTTGAGTCATTTGTATAAATCGCTAGCAAACCTTATTCAAATAAATAAAGTAAGATCTTTGGGAAATGTGAAAATTCCTCCAGTATTCGTGTTTTCTTATTTCATGAAATATTTACTGATTTTTCAGGTGGCGACGATTACCTATAAGCATTTGTAAATTATTTATTAATAGCAATTATGGGCAGCTAAATTACAAAGGTATCGCAGAATCATAGTATCCTGGTTCTAGGACTCCATTTACTGTTTATTGTTTCCTTTAATCTTCGAAAAGGAACAGAACCAGAGTGGATTTGTAACGCAATCTGAGCTAAAGCTTAGCTTCATCTATAACAGCTTGATTTACCGCTATTTGTGTGATCATAAGTTTTTCTTACCGTCTCGCGTTGGCTGTGCGTCTGGTCCCAGCGGAAGTGGTTCGAGGACGTAAGCTGTGCACATCTGACGGAACCTCACGTACTTCCGGTAAAAATGCGTCGTCAGCCGCCGAGGACACTATATTGTTTAAAATTTTGTAGTTCTTCTTTGGATATTGGAAATATAATTTTAACAATTGATAGTTAAATTATACGAAATCGATAAACCGCTTTTTAGTGAATACTTACTATATTTGAACGGTATCTCTCAAATCAATATTGAACTCAGTTTTTTACTCCACTACAAGTAAGCCCTTAAATGCAGTTCCATCTAGTAAATAATATTGCAGGTAAGTAATAATGCAATCTAAGATGGTATAGAACAAGCTAACTGACCTGTTAAGCGTATGGCAGTTATTTTTATCCCATACCCCATCGGTTTCTTTAAAATCTATTTACATTACAAAATAGCAATTATATCTTAACTCAAAGCTTTGGCTTTAATTTTTAATTAAATTTTATGTCCAAATGTGATAATGATAATAGTATTATGTACGCATTTAGGTATAAGTAGTGTGTCTCATTCGGTCCCCTCAATGTGACGCCGATGTCTTATTAGGCTATCACCGATTAGTAATATTTAGCTTTGCTTTATTTACTATCATTCATAAAAAAAGTATAGACTTCCTCCAAAGATTCATACAGCACTCTTAAAAATATTTTAAATATGGATCATCATCATCATGATCAACCCATTGCCGGCTCACTACAGAGCACGGGTCCCCTCTCAACATGAGAAGGGTTTGGCCATAGTCCACCACGCTGGCCATGTGCGAATTAACAGACTTCACACGCCTTTAGGTATATTATGGAGAACTCTCAGGCGTGCAGGTTTCCTCATGATGTTCTCCTTCATCGTTGAAGCAAGTGATATTTTAATTGCTTAAAAACGCACATAGCTCCGAAAAGTTAGAAGTGCGTGCCCGGGTTCGAACCCCCGATCTCTGATTAGGAGGCTGACGTTCTAACCACTTGGCTATCACTGCTTCACAGCGAATATGGATATTTTTAAATATATTAATTTAAAATTGTGGAAATTTCGATTTATATCAAAACTTGTCAAGGCTCCATCGCCTATACCTTTCTTCTCATCGCTGGGTTCAGTCCTATTGCTATCCGAGGACCTCTGCCTGGCGGGCGTGACAGGTGCTGTCGGCCTGATGACCGTCACGTCAGGTCCGGCTACACTTCCCCCGGATGATGTTGATATGGAATCACCTTCAGGCTCCTTTTCCGGCCCAGCATCAGGTCCCGATTGAGGTAACTCTTCCTATAGTAACAGTAACATTTAAATAAGGCTAAGATTCACTAATGCTTTTATTGTGATTAAAAAAGCAGAACTTTATTATGTGTGAAATAGGGAACGCCTGGTAGATGTACTTCATATGGGCTTACATTTACAAAGCATCCCTAGAACTAGATCGCCCTTCATATTAAATGCTAAGAAGTAGCTTAAAGTAACACTAGAATGTATTTAATATGTAGTTGTACTATAACTTAAACCCGTATTTGGTTAAGTCACCAATTACTAACTAACTAACTATACAATTCTTTAATATATTAACATTGATGTAAAGCAACATTATGACATTCAGACATACAAAGAATAAAATAAAGTTTATAACCAAACAAAGGTTTTCATGCATCTAGACATATAGGGTAGAACTAAAGAAGAATGCAGTTCATATATGATGTTACACGTTAGCTGGATTATAGAGGACTATGACATATAAATTGTATTACACAAGTGATTGCAAATTTTGGCGTCAAACGTTTATCGGAAACCACCAAATGTATTTCGAGCGTAATTACAATTTCAATGAGATAGTCGATCAGAGTGATTACTGGTAATCGTTATTGCATGTTAAAGCTTTGTATAACTTTTTCTCGTGTTGTATACATTTTTTGATTGAACGACTGATGAAGTTTTAATTTACTTATATAGTAAGTCATAAAACAAGCAGTGGTATAAGCTAAAGGTACGCAAAACGAAAGGAATAAATGAGACAACAATGTATAACAGGGTATTTTACTTATGCATGCGAATAAAATAAAAATTAAAACGTATTTTTAATAATAAATTACATGATTTAAAATATCAATTAATAATAAATATTAAAAGCCCAGGTCGTAAAATATTAAAACAAGCATAGCTTAAAATACCCTATTATGAATAACTTATAATTATTGTGTGCACAAGATTACAAGAAGCAAAGTTGTAGAAACATATGTAAAGCTCTAAAAGGGTTTGAAAACATAATTTTCGGTGCCATTTCACGTGACTGGAAGCATTTTGCTATTAAATATACGTATTGAGTTTCCGCGTTTTATTGATTAAAATAAAAATTGAAAAATAATTTACAAATTAGTGTTCTAATTTTAGAGTGTTACATCTCACAATAAATTTTACATTGAACTCTCGTATTGAACTATATAATTAAAAAAGTTCAAATATATATACCCTTTTCTTTGTTTTTGAACTGATTACATGGTAAATTATCAGTCTTTTAATAATTATAATTATCAATTCGGTTTCATGGACATTATCATGAATAATGTTTTTTGCTCTTGTTGTTATTTGTAATATTTACTCTCCATTACCATCCAAATAGCATTACTCATTTTCGCTATAATTCATTGCTGTTATAGTTCGTATTGCAAAACATTTTATTGCTCTAGGTTTTCATAATATAAAAGCGTATTGTCTAAAATTGAATATAAATCATTTAAACAAAATGGGTTCCATGACCCTTGCAGCGTAACATGTTATGCCTAACTTTTCTTAATTCATATATTCTTAAGGCAAGCTAGTCGTCAACTGACTTCATATATTGATTATCGACTTACTGTCTCCACAATTGTTCCCTAATGATACGCAAGAAAGAAATAAAAACATTAACATATTTAGTTTTCCTCTATTTTTTCGTCGTTTAAATGTTGGTTTATTTCTGGTAAGCTCTAAACTTAGAAATCAAAAACTTTACTTCTAGAACTTGAAATCATTAACCCACTTGTTACTATCGTTCCATAAAAAGAACGGCGCACAAAAAAAAATAATTATAACACTTAAGGGTTGTTGGTGTTAACAGTTTTAGTTTTAGTTGACAGGTTACAAGTGTGCGGACTGATGTGTTAAGTATTTGAGTGTAATTTGAAACATACTGAATTATTAAGATTTTTAAAAAACAGACGTTGTATTATGCCTATCTTTAGGTAAGTGTAAAAATAATAAAATATTATAAATATTTTTTAACAAGAACAGAATTAAGTTATTTGTCTTGTCTATTATTTGATACAATATCTATAATTTTTAAATTACTATTATAAATGCGCATTTTTTACGATTTAAATTGCTGTTCCTTTAATCAAACGATAGGAATATGCACTACTATCAAATGTTGATTTTATATTATAGCAATGAAGTGATGGTCGCTTCTGTTGACGCTACATGACATAGTTAGTGAGTGAAAAAGATGATGAAGAGATAGTACCTGAATCCATATCCATATTACCAACCGAAAACTGAAATTCGGATGTATTCGGATGTTCGGACGACGAAAACTTGATGACTTTGAATAATTTAACCGGATCACAGTTACGAGCGCAAGCAGAGGTTTGTGTTCTATCAGCTGAAGTCAGTAATGAAGACGATAATGTGCTACTTATTAAGGTATTGAAACGCAGTCAAATACTTTCCCAGGAGTAAAACTATGCATTTCAAGTGGTACTTCAACACGTGGTTCGGCGAATGAGCAAATTCTGTTAAAAAATAAAACTTACAAGTGGGTCGCTCGTAATTTCGATACTACTTTTGATTTGTGGAGGACATGTAGACCTCTGCTGTATATTAAGAGTCCATTAAAATATTTCAAAATGATGTTCGACGAAGATATTATCAACAAGTTGGTTCAATACACGAATTTGCATACATAAAAAAACAGGCCAACAAATCTACTCACTGTTAGTTCAGACGATATGCTTTGCTTTTTCAATACTTCTTTATAGCAGATATGTCGTACTATCTAGATGGAACATGTACTGGAAAAATGCTTCAGCAGATAGACTGCGGTATGCCTCTAGTATATAACGCTATGTCCAGTGCCAGATTTATATTTATTATGGCAAATCTTCATTACTGCGATGCGAATGCGAATCAAAACCTACAAGTATTACTTGGTGACAAATTCGCGAAGCAAATTACTTTCTTCAGTCTTTATTATGCTGCCTTTAAGTCTTTAATATGTATTTAATTTGCTGCCTTCAGTCTGCTGTTTCAGATAAACACAAATAAATTTTGAACATCTGCATATTGTAAGACGACGCTAGCACCCAAATCGAAATTTTTTCTGCAGTCCCGTTTAATTTTTTTTTACTTTCATTAACTTTTTTACATCAGCTCATAGATCAAGTGCGATTAAGAGAAGTAAAAGCCATAGAAACTATACGAGTAAGTCGAGTATCTAAATGTTCACTGCCATCAAACAAAGAGATACAGAAGACAGCACGAGGTAGGTACAAGTACCTGTCTACTAGGGTCTAGAGCTGAACAAAGATTTTCTTAGCAAAAGAAGTAATTTATACTTGTGTATAAACCTACTGTTTATAAAAAAAAATGAAAATATGGGAAGAGTCAGTAGATCCGATCAAAATACAAACACAAAACAACATCGGCCTGTACAAAATCGGACTTCAATCTGGAAGATACCATATTATTCGGTACCGAGATAATCAACTGAGATGTTCCATGTGTCACAAAAATGCAATATTTTACTGTGTTAAGTGTAACATAAAACTGCTTTAAAAAAAACATCTTATCCTCAAATAAATTCACCTAAAACTTAAACGGTGTTTTGATTTCATATCACTGCTTCATGGTAGTACATTGTACTATCGTTCCTTTTAAGGAACACCATTTTCCGAGCTTTCTATGGGACGAAAATTTTTTTTCGTATTTTTTATGTTAAATCTAGCATATTATTAGCCTACGGTGTGAATTTCAAAAGGATCGGAGAAAAAAAGTTGGTTCAGGAACAAGTGGGTTAAGAGTTGAAAGGGCGGATCATAAATATCGCAAAATATTCACGAAACACAGCGGGTAATGAATAACCATTTTAAAATTGAGAAGATACAAGACAGGTTTTTAAAGAAAATTTCAATGTTTGGCTAGGCTAAATAGTTATGTATAAGAAAATAAAGAGTATATGAAGCTACCAATGATCCGAATAATAAAATATTTACTGTTACAGAACAAACATATTTGCGTTAGCTAAAAATTTATAAAGTTGTAAAAATTTATGTCTGGTTAAAGGGATAAAGTTGGTCTCAGCAATAAAACGCGGAATAAGATTTGCTGGAAGCAGCTTACTTCGGAGGCCTGCGAGGCGTGCTCGTCCTCCTCCTGCACGGGGCGAACCACGAAGCGCGCCACCCCGGTGTCACTGTCCGACAGCACCTGCCGCGACCACGATAAGCGTAAGATCACACTTGGTTTACTGTTTCAAAACTATATTATGTACAGTCGAAATATTTCCCGTATCATTCATAGTAATTTTTTAGGCATCAATAAAACAAATGCCTTTTTAAGGTCTCAAAATTTCTTTCCATCGCAGTCATAAACTTATGAGACAGACCGTAGAAAAGTTGAACCTGCGAAACCTATGACGTTTACTGTAGATATCTCTCTAATATAGTTTGACCGAGTGTGATCTTACGGTAAAGCTTGGTACAACTACGACACTTGTACGTAAGCCGTTTGGGAAATTTGCCAAAGGTGATACTATGATTGCAAACATCCTTTGTTAGCTTCTTATTGAGGTTTAAGATGATTTAAGGTTTTATATAACCTTTGTCATTCAAAATTGCCTTTATCAATTGGGACGAGAGTAGGTTATTTTAATGCAAAAGATGTTTGTCATTTCATTGATCCAATTTGGATCCAATAGTAGCGGTAAACATTTAAGATTTTTCTGTGAAGTGTCGTAATTTATACAAGGCTTTACGATGGCACATCTAGTATGCATTTTGTGATCTGTGTCTGGAGATCCCTATAATTTTACTTCTGCTTGGTTTGTTTTATTAGATCTGATAAGAAAAGTTTCAGATTTTCAGTAATAAATGCGTTTTATAGATTAAGTTTTGATATCAATATTACTTAGTTTGAAGCTAGATATAAGGTGATCTTTTCAAAGGATGTTCCGAATATATTTTAAGTAAAGCTTTTACAAACATAATATGAATATTGTGGCACATATATTGATTTATTTCAAAAGCTTTTTTTTTGTTTTAAAGCGATTCTTAGTCATATTTGAGATGGATAAGATCATGATGACCTCAACAAAAGATACCTAAGTGTAACTTAGAGTATCCTAGTTAGAGAGGAACTTCATTAAATTGGTTCATTAATTTTAATCTTATAGAAATATTTATTTGTGATTATTTAACAGAAAGTGGAAAAAGACAATAAAATTGTAGTATTTGCCATGGATTAAAAACGATACAGTATTGTTGATGTCTCAATCTACATTTTAATGAGGAATTAGCGGAACATTTGCGAAGTTTATTTCAAAATCAAAGTAAAAAAAGCGGTTCTAGTTACTATTTAACTATAAGTTGTAACGAAATTGTCTATTTTAAAAGTCTACTTATCCAAATTGTTCAGATAAGTGTCGGTAATCCTAGATAGGATATACGTGATTTTAATCCCTGAAGTTTTTATATAGCGATAAGTCTCAATTTCGTATACAGTACCAGACAGGGTAAGTTTTGTACACCGACTATAGAACCGGTGGTGCAGAGATTAAAGTACATTTAGCCACGTTAGCCGTGAATGATGCATCGTTATCTAATAATTGGTAGAATGTTTGTATTAAATAATAGTAATAATTTTCTCGAATATTCATTTTTGAAAGAGTTCATTACCTGAAATTTGGGAGTTTAAAACTGGATTTGAAAATAAAACGATGCTATTGATGGATTCTGTAAACATATTTTTGGATATATATTTAAAAATTATTAAATTTTAATGATAAATAATTCCGTCGATAAATTATCTAAATTGTATTTAAGAAGTAAAAATATTAAAACTTCCCCATAAACGGATCACAAATTGCGAAAAGCACAAACGGAATTCCAGGTAAACAAAAATGCGTACAACAAACAAAAATCTGGAAAACCATTCAAACACATAAACATGAAGGAAATAAAAAACAAGGTCGCAACAAACATATAACATTGATAATGTTAAATGTAACATGCTTGAACAACGAGCAGGGTGTGTGTTCAGGACAAACATTAGGTAAATGGTAAACATCACGTCGCTAAGACTGACATTCCACATTATCCGACACGATAAGCTCGATATATTGATTCAAAAATTGAGAAAATTATCTTTGAGTAGACGTTTATACAGATATGACATAAAAAGCTCTATGTTGTTGTGCTAGATTCATCGTTATAAGGGTCGTTATTTATTTTAAAATACTGTTTTATTTTTTATTTTTTTCACGCTGGGAAATGCTTTTACGTATCCCCTCCGGAGGCGACGCAGGCAAGACTGCGCTGCTTCCGACGGGGTATGTGGGACTCCCCGGCGGCCAGACTGGCGACCAGAATACCCACTAAAACCCAGCGATGCTCCTTCGCGTCGCCTGGTGGCTGGGTCACGGGAACACTCGTGCACTCGACCGCGGCCCAGCCAGCGGGGTCCGCCGAGTCAGACCCTCCACAAAATACTGTTTGCTTGAGTTTCTATTTGTAATTGGATTATCACGCCATACGATTTGTTAACGCGTCTTGATTCCAATGTTTCACTAAAAATATTTCATTTTCTATCTCCACTTAAAACAAGCGTTTGCTCCATTAAATCTACGTCTTTAATTTTACTGCAATGAAAACGCCTACATTTTTGGTATTTTAGAAACGTCACGATATCGGGACAGATAATGGGGAATAAGTCTTAATAATTGATTGATGGTTAAATAATATTATCTTGTATCTTGTATAACTGTTTCTTATGATATAATGATAGCTTTGCGGTTCACTAATCATAAAAATGTGTAGAGTAATGCTGATATTAATTATAATATCGAGCGATTAGCAAGATTTGGATTTTACTTGCTGTACTCTTTTAACTTGGTAACTTATTACAATTTTACAAACCATCCATCATCGTCAATTGGTCCAAAACTTTCTCCACATTCGTTGTGTTTAGATTGTAGGTATATGTTGCATACTTCGTGTAAGACTGGCATATATCACCGAACTAACCTCAGACCTATCACTAGCCGTCCTAAGCCTCGGTACTCCAGCCGCAAAGCTTGGCGGAGGCGGTCCCAAAGTGTCTGTCGACCCTCGGTTCACCAACGACGGATGTGTTGCCATGAACCGATGTATTACAGCTAGATGATTCATGGTTTGCTCTGCAACATCTTCCAATTTGCGTAACCTAAATTCTACACTCTGAAAAAGTGAACAGCCTATTAATCGCCTATACAAACGTAAACGTGACTTAGTAAGCTAAAAAAGTATAATAATATCTTTAAATATCTTTTCATCAACATCATCATCATGACCAACCCATTACCAGCTCACTACAGAGCACGGGTCTCCTCTCAATATGAGAGGGGTTTGGCCATAGTCCACCACGCTGGCCATGTGCGGATTGGCACTTCACACGCCTTTGAGAACATTATGGAGAACTCAGACGTGCAGGTTTCCTCACGATGTTTTCCTTCACCGTTGAAGCAAGTGATATTTTTTTTTTAAACGCACATAACTCCGAAAAGCTAGAGGTGCGTGCCCGAATTCGAACCGCCGACCTCTGTTTAGGAGGCTGACGCTCTAACCACTAGGCTATCACCGTTTCTCAAATCTTAAATATCTTAGAATGCCCCGTAATGTGTTGTGACTTGTGTGAATACCAAATAAGCACTAAGTTGTAGAGGGTCAGAGATTTTTTCAACATACGTTCATTGGTTTTGGCCCAATCACTCTGTACATACCTTCAAATATAAATTTTATATTCTTACCAATTCCCAACTACAATAATGGATATGGAAAGGTTCATAAAAAAGGTCGTGATGAATGGGATAATATGAAAGGTCATACGTCTAATACAGAGTAGGGTCCATACAATGACAGCGACGTGAGATGAGTAGAAAATTACAAAACTGAACACGAAAATAAATTCCACTTGTATGGAACATCTATTATTTGTAACAATAAATAAAAACCATAGAATTACTTTTGGCGGGGCTATGACAGATGCTTTTATTAAAAAAGGTAACAAACAACGTAACTTGCAAATTGTGGAACCAGCTTCCATCTTCTGTGTTCCCTATTGGTTATAATATGGGGATCTTCAAAGGGCGGATTAACAAATTGCTCAAGGGCCAGCAACGCATTGGCGGTTCCTCTGGTGCTGCAAATGTTCATGGGCGGCGGTAATCACTTACCATCAGGTGACCCGCCTGCTCGTTTGCTCGCTTTGTATATATATAAAAAAAAAAAAAAACTTTTTAAATTCCGGACAATTATAGGAGGTCAGGAGTTTCCTAAATTTAGCTCAGCAATGGAATATGTTACAGATGTTTTTTAGATAAAAGTATTTGTGAATGTGAGTAGACAAAGAATTTCATTGCTATCCTGTACAAGAAAGCACGGTGTAGGATACACTCCAACACGATGGGCCTATGCCTAAAAAAGTGGATGAATGAAGAGAAAATCGAGTTATATATTTTGTCGTTCAGCCAGTTTGCCCAACAATATTCGCACATAGATAATCCAACGACTTAGATCCCGGAGCCCCCCACTAGACCCCAAAGCCTCCCACTGTTTTGGTGGGTAAAAATCCCACATAACCCGAGCTTTTCCCCAAAGCAATAGTAGGGTATCTCAATAGAAGATTCCCGTAAACAAAAAAAAAATTGTAGATGAGAAATACAAAAATTGCAATAATTTATTATTACTCATTTTTAAAACAAATATTGAGCGCAAAGAAAATTCTGAAGAAATTTTTAAAGAAATCAAATTGGTGTACAACTATTGTAATTTTAAGCAAAATTCAGGTCATACTCCGACTGAACAAAAGTTTGAATGGAACCGGAAAAATGAAGTGGAAATGAATAAAACAATAGAGTAACTCAATGGACCGGTATCGGGTCGAGTAGGGTTGACATGAAAGGCAAATATCCTTTCTGCAACTCATTGTTCCGGTGACTGATCCGGATCTAGATCAATGGAGATGTGATATTTGTTGTTATCAAATTATTTTTATATTTGAAAATAATACCTGTACAGATTGTATTTGGCAATTAGCTTTTTGATTTAAGTCTTCCATTTTAGTCGTGATATGTTCTACCCTATCTGTCGTGTTTCTTACTCGTTCTTCAATAGAATTCGATAATTTAACTTCCTGGAAAAAAAAAATACCACTGTATTCTCATAAAAGAGTGAGTTAAGTAGTTTAAAAACTGAATAAATAATTATGTTAATAATCTTTTGAAATCGTAAATTCTAAAATTTTAACTTACTTGTTCCCTAAAATACCCTTCCACGCACTCCTCCTCGAAGTCATACAACCTTTCCATATCTTCCTTCTCCAGAAACAGCTTAAGTCCATTATCATACTGTAACCTTTTGTGGGAAACATTCCTGGTCACCCATTTGCAAGTGGCGTAAATGTGGCAAAATATTATAATGGGGGGTGGTAATACAGGCTTCTGTTCGTATTCCATAACCACCGTGAACCTTTGGAACATCCACACCTAAAGATGAAGTTTCAGTTAGAAAAAGGAATGGCAGTAGAATCGAAGTGGTAAATATATTTAATATTGTACAATAATTACAAATTAATTACATTGCTGTTGAATTCTTAATCAATTACATTAACATTATTACATGAAATTACATATAATATACTTTGAATAGTCAAGACCGAAAAAAGACGCGTCGCCAAGCGATGTCGCGTAGAAACCAAATGAAGTATGGATTCAATATCCCCCTAACATATTAGCCCGCTACCGTCTTAGTCTGCTTCATCACTTACCAAGTGAGATGGCCGTCAAACTAACTTGTAGTGGAATAAAAAAAAAGCCTAGAATACGAAATTTGGAAAATCAGCACTTTGTATTATTTCAAGAAAATCAAATGAATTGCATTTCATATACGTAACTCGAAATAATAGCACGCCAAGAAAATGTGCTATAGTATAAAATAAAAGGATTATAAAGCTTACTAAAATAACATAATAAATAGGATTAAATATCGAAAGCTCGCGTACTATACTAGAGGGACACTTTCAATGCAATACTGTATTAAATTCTAATGGAGATCTGTCACGTTTATTGGTTTTAGGAACAATGGCTTTGACATCGATATAGCTGCGAGGCAAAACGTATAATTTGCATTTAAATTGGAACATATTTGGATCTATCTAGTTCTCGAAATGCGCACGTTTGTGTCTAAATCTCAAATACTTCCTAATAATTTATAACAATCAATTCAAAAAAGTGTTTTTAACAATTTACTATGATTTAGGCAGAAACTTGGTTATTATATCAAGTTTATTAAGTTCATGCAGCTTAGATGTAATCTATAACATACAATGGTTCATCCTCAAAACCAAACATCATCCTCACTAGCTCTTTTAAGGTATTTGCTAGTTACCGGATGAATTTGTGGAGACACCCTGATGAGTGATTTGGATAAGGGACAAGACAGATTGTAGTGAAAATAACATTATATTCATATTTTTAGTAACTTTCTTTGGGGCACCAATAGTGGTCCGATTTTCGCTTGGAAAGATGAGCCGTGATGCACCGTTACAAAATTGAGTGCTAATCAAAGCTACAATTTATCTCAAACCATTGGGCGTAATTAGACGGTGTATATTTTTTATGTTAACTTGAAGAATGATGATTATATATAATAAAAAACAGCAAACGTTATTTAGAATGTAAACTCGCTTCAATGGTGTGTCAATGAAAATAACCCATGCGTCGAATTACACCCTTAGCTATCATCATCTATAGATGAAGCGAATATTAATGCAAATAAAATTAAAAGCAAAAAAAATAAAAAACCTGATGCGAGACTTCATTGACTTCGTTAAAAATATTGTTAAAGACGGCAATAAGAAGGTTTATAAGGAGGATGTTGGCGACGAGGAGGTAGATCGTCATGGCGATGGGGGTGATCCAGCGACCGGTGACGCACTTCTGGTTACCAACGTCCATGCCGCACGGCGGGTCGATGTCCGGCGCGAATACCTCACCGTACAACATGAAGTACGGCTGGTAGAATATCTACAAATAATATGCGGGAGTCAAAGAATATAAGCAGAAATTAAGGTCAAAATTAAAATAAAATTTATGTGCAGTGCAAAAAGGGAAAAATAAATAAATATAACAACTGAATTCAAAGTGATATTTCATCATAATCATGATCAACCCATCAATATGAGAAGAGTGTGTATGAGTGTGTATGGGTCTCCTCTCAATATGAGAAGAGTTTGAGTTAGTCCAACACGCTAGCCATGTGCAGATTGGCAGACTTCACACGCCTTTGAGAACATTATGGAGAACTCTCAGGCGTGCAGGTTTCCTCGCGATGTTTTCCTTCACCGTTGAAGCAAGTGATATTTTAATTGTTTTAAAACGCACATAATTCGGAAAAGTTAGAGGTGCGTGCTCAGATTCGAACCGCCGACCTCTGATTAACAGGCTGACGCCCTAACCACTAGCCTATCACAGCTTCAGTGATATTTAATTTTTATTAATTTAGATCTGTAATCTGATCTGTCTGTAGATATTTAAATATGATTCAATAATTTTATAAATTAATAACACCAGTTTTTACAGTGTAATTGGTAATATTAATCCATTGAAATTGTATAAAAAAATATAACTCTGAATTTAAGTAGTTTATTTTATAAGTACTTTTCATAACCTCGTTGAAAAGTAGTATAAAATAAAAGTGAATGAAATAACATTAAAATAATGTTTTGCATGAAAAACTTTAAAGAACATTGCATAGAAAACATAAAAAGATACAATAATGTAAAGAATAACGTGAAAAAAAAAGTGTTTACTTAAAAAAAAACCAAAAGTACCTAGCTAAAACATTTGGCACATCTGTAGGTACATACATATAGGGGTATACAGTATCTACAAAATATAGGATGACTACTACAAACTTAAATACTAAACCATCCTAAACCACATAACTTATTTAGCATTTAGCTAATCAAATCTCGCAACAGGTTGCTAATGAACAACAAAAATAATTACAAATAATAAATACTCGTACTATGCCGACCATTTTTGTGGATCATATCGCAGATTTTTAGTATTGCTTTGTGGTATTGAAAAGTTTTCAACATTACATTCCCGCTTCAAACCATGGCCCTTTATAATTTATTAACCATAATAATTATTTCGAAAACGATCTGTCTATAAGCTTTTATTGTATAAATGCGAACGATGACTCGTTGCTGTTTCGGAGCCTGTATTGAAAAACTGTTCTAGTGAGAAAGTTATTAAATTAAAGTTCTATGAATATTTTCATTCACATAAGTATATAATTTACAAACTGACGGGTAATTATTTTAATGCTACGTTTATAAAACAGTACATAATAAAGAAAATCTGCTTACATAAGAGCGGTAAATGTGCTCTTTATAACGTTTAAACTCTATGGTTGTAGTGTCCTTAGTTTTTCTATTCATGAACAGAACTGTGAGCAAAGAATTTTACAGAGCATTAATTAGTCTTTATAAATTTACCTCTCAAGTGAAAGGTTATTTTAATTTAAACAGTCTACGTCAAAGCTTTAATTAAAAATAAAAAGAATATATGAAATCTAGAAGTAACATTATTAGTTAACCATTAGCGATACCTTTTTCATCATGATATGATCCACAAATGATAACAACTGCGACAAAAATCAATCAACTACCGCCCGAAGTAGCACCGAACTTCGATTGCGACATTTGATAACCGAAATAAAAACACAATTATAAGTCGTGTACTTCAACTGATAAAGACAACTTGCATAATCGCAATGTGATAATCACAAGTTCGGTTCTAGGGCTGCGGTTAACAAATCAACAACATCTAGAATCTAAACTGATCAAGATTGGAACCTGATGCGAAACTCCGTTGACTTCTATGAAGATATTATTAAACACAGCTATGAGAAGGTTGACTAGCAATATATTAGCTATGAGCAGGTATATACTCATGACCACGGGGGGCACCCAGTGACCCACGCGACATTCCTCTAGACCCGGTAGCCCGCAAGGGGGCGCCATTTGCTCTGCGAAAACTTCACCGTATAACATGAAATACGGTTGGAAGAAAACCTGTAATTGTTAGTGACAACAGAAAATAGTTATAGTAAAAGTTAGTGATTACACATTCAAAGTTTATATCTACCTATTAAGACAGTAAAATTCCTAAAATAAGCAAAAACTCGCTCCTATAGTTTATTATGGTGAGAATCATGTAAATATAACACGTGTTTAAAGATGAAACGTTTTTGTTATTTTCTAGTCTTCAACACTTAATAATTTCACTCAATTTGTAACAAATAATCATTATAATCACACCAGTTTTGAAAAATTACAATATCTAGTTAAATACTTTGACTTAAATAGATTTACTCAACAAGTAGACTTAAAACAAAAGTCACAATGTCACATAACTTATAGATCGCAAAAAAAAGTATCTTCTAAGTTGTTATTGTCTTACTATATATATATGCATATAAATTTGATTATAACTTAATTTAGGACACAATCACTCACCTCTCTGATAAGGTACCAACTCGCATCTCGGTCTGGGTAGAGGATCGCTTGTCTCGCCACTCCAAACGACATTAGCACAACCAATAACAGCACCACGAAGTATATCATATTCTTAACCATTTTGCCCATCATTGTGACTAGAGGACCTGGCAATCAAATAAATGCTAGTTAGAAACAGCATTCCAAGAATGTAAGTATTAAATTTTTTGTGTAACTCTGTGGCTTTATCTATTTATATTAAATTTATCGATTTAAGCTAGATTTTGTGAATGTTTTAGCGGACTGGATTTTTTGACGACCTCCGTGGCGCAAATTGCACGCTGTTGCATTATAAAGGTGGAGGTGACGGGTTCGATTACCGGCTCGAGTTTGGTCTGGTGGGAGACTTTGGTCGTGGCTAGTTACCACTCTAGCGACAAAGACGTGTCACCAAGCGATTTAGCGTTCCGGCGCGATGTCGCGTAGTAACCAATTAGGAGTGTGGGTTTACCATACCTGTAACAGGTTAGCCCGCTACCATCCTAGACTGTATCATGACTTACCACCAGGTGAGATAGCCGTCAAGAGCTAACTTGTTGTGTAAAAAAAAATATGATCGAGTGAACGAAGTAGTACCATGGAATGATGTCCAGAACACAGCAGTAGATGAATAAAGATGGCTGACAGAATACAACAGATTTACTTAACTCACCTAAGTACTTATTAACCCCCAAAATATTGAGAATCCTTAAATACCAATAGATGATATCGACGCAGTAGATCACCCGACCAACGTCCATAGAGGCGGCACGTAAACGCAAAGTCAGGCCGACCAGGAAGAAGATGATAAATCCCGCGTCGTACGTGTTCCACATATTCCATGCCCACACGCTGAACTTATGTCTAGGGAACGACACCATGGTTATAACTCGATAACATCATACCTTGCTTATTGGGTAATAAGTTACAGTACAGTTAAAAAAAAGATTCTCCATTAAAATAAAGAAGTGGTGTCGTTGGACACCAGGTAGGAACGAAGTTCCTTCGGCTTATGTAGAATCGACACAATTTGCCAAAAAAAAAAAAAATCGTGCTCAATTTTATGTAGGTTTTCTTGATTTTTCTCTTAAATTTTGCTTAGTTTTTATTTAAGTACAGGAAAGTATTTAGGAAATTCAGTAGATATTTTAGGAAATAATAAATTACGTAAAATAAAAAAAAATCGTAGTTCAAATTATCAACTAAAATAACAAAATATGTCTCTTTATTTTTGTTTGACAACATAAAATTACATTGAAATAGAAATAATTAAAAAAAAAAGAGGGAGAAAGAGAAAGGTATTATACACTACTCGCTTGTGTATACGACTGTCGCGCCTGCGCACGTCTCTTTTAACGGTTTTATTCCACGGACTTTTTCTTACGATTTTATTATCACATTTTTTTCAGTTTGGTTCGGTGCGTAGCAAAATCCCTATCTCCTCCAAGATATTTTTTTTTGGAACGAGGTTCCTTACGGTAGGAACTTCGATTTCGAACACTTTATTTTCAAACGGTTTAAATTTAAACTATTTCCCGTGGCCTCCACACTAGGTGACCTATATCATGGAGACATTCATTTAACAATTTTTGATACACATTAAAATTATAAAATTACAATGTACATATAAAATAAATACATATAAATATTTATATACAATATCTTTATACTACTATTATTTGATCTGTGTCTTCGTATGTTATTGTTTTTAGCCAGTTTGTGACGGCAAGATTTGCCTGTTTAATTGTGAGGTGTTTCAGGCTGCAATACCTAGCAACAAAGTTGTAGATTTTTGCATCAACATAGGGCGTGAAGCGTCTAGCAAAAGCTGTTCTTGCAGCTGGAAGATTGATCTTCAGTACTCTTTTCTTAAAAAATATTTATGTAAGGTAAAATCTCTTCGTGATGTCTTGTTTGCTTTATTTTATTAGCCGTAAACTTACTGACGAGAGCAAACTTTAAGTAGCATAACCACATCGGTTTAGGGTTAGAAATAATAAGCAGTCCCAGAAGTAAGTTTAGCAATAAAAAAATATACCAGGTTAGAAATAACTTTCAGATTTACGGACTTACCTAATAGCAACAGGCTCGGACGTAATAATTTCCCTAATTTTCTCACACAAAAACGTGAGTATATAACATATGGAGTATATCTCCGGCCAAGATGGAGTCAGGTCCATCTTGACTAATACTGTATAAGTAAACATCAGTAGGAACAATATGTAGGCGATCTGAAAGAGAAAATTAGTGACGATGTCATTATTTCTTCAGCTTTACTAAGTAGATGAAAAATTTCTATAATGTTAAGATATAAAAGTGAGATAAACTTAACGAACAGAACTACCACTATACTAACAAAAACAAAAATTTTCTACGAGTGAATTTATCTTAAAAAGCGGTGATAGCCTAGTGGTTAGGGCGTCAGCCTCCTAATCAGAGGTCGGCGGTTCGAATCCGGGCACGCACCTCTAACTTTTCGGAGTTATGTGCGTTTTTAAGCAATTAAAATATCACTTGCTTCAACGGTGAAGGAAAACATCGTGAGGAAACCTGCACGCCTGAGAGTTCTCCATAATTTTCTCAAAGGCGTGTGAAGTCTGCCAATCCGCACATGGCCAGCGTGGTGGACTATGGCCAAACCCTTCTCATATTGAGAGGAGACCCGTGCTCTGTAGTGAGCCGGTAATGGGTTGTTCATGATGATGATGATGATGAATTTATCTTGGCAAACTACGAATTCTAACGATTATTGCATACGACTGAAGGAAAAATCAACTTACCGAATCAGCCCAAAACTTAGTAATCGGTGCCGTGAAGAACTCGTATATTTTCTTCCTCAATCTCAGCGGTCGCATTCTCTTGTCCTCCGGTGCGTGGTACTCAGGGAGGTCCCTGTACGTTGGTTCCCACCCAATTTTACCAACTTTCCCGTTCTGATCGACCCTGGTTTCGCATTCGGCCCCTGAGCCAATCAACGCCTGCTTGAGTATAGAGAAAATCGTATAAAGGTTACCGTGGCATATCCAAGATTAAGACTAAAAGTTAAAGGTAGACGGCATATTTTTTTTATTTACCTCGACTCGAGAAAGCTGATAACAATCCAAGATAATTTAATATTTCATTGAATAATAACTTCTTTATAATATTAGATAAAAGCGCAAGATAATTTTATTAAAATCTATATTGCATAGTTCTTCTATAGTAATTAAAGATGAAATAATTAACACAATGATAATTATCAGTCAATTGACAAGTGTGAAAAGTGTTACCGTATACTTACAGTATGCATATGTTACGCATATAACTATATGTAAGGAATTCTATGATTTAGACAATAAAGAGAGATCAGTAAACATTGATGAATTAATCCAAACTTTTGATACAAAAAAGTGACTGGAAACTAACAAAAGCTTTAAAGAGCAGATAATTTTGAAGATTTTAATAAAAGCCTTGGCTATTAGCACATCATCCATTCTTTCACGTCGCGTCACATCACGTCCAGTGATCCGTCTACCTTTTTTCCTTTAATCAGTGGTTCAAGAGAGAATTTGAATACAAAATTTCAAGTTTTAAGTAGAGTCAGGGGTAGATTAGTTAGAGTTTAGAGTAGGACAGTAGATAAGCTAAGCAAAACTTTTTAATTACACCTGCAATACACTATTACATCAAACATAGTACAGACAACAACAAAAGTCACATGATATTTTAAGTAAAAACATTACTTCTTAATCTAGAGTCACCGAAAGATTTTGTATTTTTTTTCCGGATTAAAACTAGCCATTAATACAATTTTCCCACTTAGCTTTTTATAAGGCAAAAATAATCACGTCAATTCGTTAGCCTATTGCATTAAAGAAAGGCAAACGTTAGTTATATTCGAATTTTTTGCATCTTTAAGTGTTATGAAGGATATTTTCAATTTATCGAATCTTATATGGTGACCATTTCGAGCGTTTATATTGCCAAAAAAAATCTTATAAAAATAATTTCAAAGTGACTTTTTTTGCTATCGGTACAAAGTTAAGGAGAGCGCACATGTTGACCATGTTGGCCACAGCATTGTTAGAGTGGTGCGGAGCCACGATCTATTTGCCACTTAAAATTCAGTTAAGTGACTTTAATATTTTCACAATGTGCGCTAACCTCTAAGCCTAGTTATCACATCAAGAAATACATTATTTTTTATAAGAATATCACTAGTAGGAAGTTGAAGCCGAGAGTATACCAAAAATACAAAAGTTTAATAAATAAGTAAATTAAGCGTGATAGGTAGTGACTAAAAGAATTATTTAGTAAAAAAAATAAATTAAAAAAGCGAAAGCGAGTATTAAATTATTTAATAAAAAAATAATTTTAGGTTATAATTTCTAGAATGAATGGCATCATGACAAAGTATTGTTCTTGAATAATATACAACGTATACCTTGTACAGTTTTACCTACACGACAACACTACATACGAACCTATTGAGTTTTTTTTTATTCGAATAAATGAATAAAGTAACAAAACTTGAAGCTCAAATTCCTAAACCTATATTTGCCTTAACTTTTGATTTCGACCATTACTATGTAGAACACATGCTAACTATATGGAATGAAAACAATATGTAACAATCATAAGCTTTGCATTTCATATAATTTAAATTTTAAACTGGTTATGTAGTCTTACATACTCGTATTTCAGGCAAACACAATTATTTATGTATTTTTTTGATACAAACTACCTCATGGCGCCACTAACTATTATCGAGAAAGATCGAATACTTTCACGCAAGGTAATATAAAAAAATGCCTGTAAACGTTTTTTTGTTCAATTGTTCCTTCATATCATTTTGATGGCCCATAGATTACTTTTATAAGGCCATTGTTTAAAAAAACGTCCGTCTTTTTATTGCTCCATTTGCTAATCCTACTAAAGTGATGGTTCCATGGTACAATGGGTCCTTCATAAAATGAGAAATTACGTATCTCAGGAGCTAGCACCTTCTGAAAGGTAATTTTATTGCATTATATTATATTAATTTTCAATAGTTACCATTTGTTACAAAAAAGATAACTGAATGAACTTTATACTACGTTAAATTGATTCGATGGTGATAGAAAAGCGTTTAAATCAAACCTAATAAACCCAAAAGCATTGTTAATTTGTTGATTGCTGAATAAAATGAGAAATTTATATTTCACTATTAAAGGCCGTCGTCGCTGGATCGTTAACTTTCCCCAATCTTTCCCAGTATTGAATTCAACAAAAAAACAATTAAATCTGTCCAGACAATTTCGAGTTTTAGGCAATTGATTTTCATTTTTTTTTAAATTTTAATATTTAAACGTAATCTAACATATCTCTTCTGAGGCAACAGTGAAAAACCTACCAATCTGTTTAAAGATTTTTTTAGGCTCATGCTATAAAAAATCCCCTCTATATTTTTTATTGTATTTATCACTTGATTTGCTGAGCTAATGAAATGTCATTTTGGACGTGTACAAGAAGCTCTACGTTTGACATTTGCAACATTGATCGCGAAAATAAAAAAGTGTGTCTGTCAGCTCCGACGTACGAATGGAGTTTACTCCTTCAGATCGGCTGTCTAAATAGACACAAAAGAGGCCTACTACTGCTCATATTTTTTTCATACCTTATATGAAAATCGATTCTTAAGGAGTAAATTCCAAAAAGAAACAAGTGCCTTACACATCATACGGTATAAGAAAATAAGTTACTGTCATCTAAAATAGAGCGACTGAAAAGCTAACGGAAGTAACATTACCTAATCAAAGTTATACTGCCGTAAAACAAAAAAAAGATGTGGTGTCGTGGGACACCAGGTAGGAACGAAGTTCTTTCGGCTTATATAGAATCGACACAATTTGCAAAAAAAAATCGAGCTCAATTTTATGTTTGGAAATTCAGTATTTTAGGAAATAATAAACTACGTAAAATAAAAAAAAAATCGTAATTCAAATTATCAACAAAAATGACTAAATATGTCTCTTTATTTTTGTTTGACAACATAAAATTACATAGAATTAGAAAAAATTAAAGAGGGAGAAAGAGAAAGGTATTATACACTACTCGCTTGTGTATACGACTGTCGCGCCTGCGCAAGTCTCATTTAACGGTTTTATTCCACGGACTTTTTCTTACGGTTTAACTATCACATTTTTTTCAGTTCGGTCGCGCAGCAAAATCCCTCTCTCCTATAGCCTGCCGTAAGGAACTTCGTTCCAAAAAAAAAAAAACAGAACTCAAGATGTCGTAACGCTAAACTTAATGAAGTTCAAAGCAACGCTGCAACCTTTTGCGCTGAAGTGACAATACACAAAAGAAACGTGTTGATAATGTTGCCTTTATGTACCTGAGTGCTCTTAGTCTGTGGTCCTGGAGGTATAATCTTCTTTATTATAGTACACCGTTTCACCACACCCACACCCACACCCAAACCGACACCCACCTAGTATGTAACATAATTCGTAGTTTTAAACCGATTATGGAAGTTGCAGGCGCCGCAAACATAATTAATTGTTTAAACTGTGCATACGAAATTATTCTCGCAGTTTGCCATTTCAGGCGTGAAATGTTTCATGAAACCAGCACCCGCATTTATTTAGATACTAATAGATGTCGCTATGTAGCAATAAGGCCGCCAAATTGTATACTACTGTTTCTGTATTATTTTCTGTCTTTTTTGTTTTTTTTTCCTATCTTGTGGTGTGCAATAAAAGTATATTCATTGTTCATTGATTTAGATTTTGAATGAGATTTATTAATTTTGGACTTTCATTTGCGAAAAATACCTTGCCTATATAAAGGGTTGTTCTGCAAAGAATTGCTACTCACTACCTTATACGGTTCATGAGACGCTGCCCGTTGATAGGCTTACGTGCGACGGAGTCTTACGCATCAATAAAAGAGATATCTTCGCATCGTGTGAGTCTCTCACAAGAAAAGCGTGTCGCTTATAAATCCGTATTTATATAGTTTTTGTTTTTCGAGAATCCCGCAAGAACCGTAAACTTCTGGGTTTAAAAATAGCCTATATCATAAACCAGGGTATGGTCTATCTCCATTCGAAATTTCAGTCAAATTGGTTCAGTTTTACAGTTGAAGGATACCCACTTAGGATTTATGAACATTAACCAAAATCAATTTTAATTATTTTTATAAACGATTCAATTAAGAATTAACACACAATTAAAACAATAACCAATAAAGTCTCGTTGTCACATTCCAGGTACGTAACCCAGTAAATATGACCCACAAAGTCCCATTTATTGAACATTGTGTTCCGCTAGTATAGACGAGAAGGTATTATCGGGGTGAGAAAGGAAACAAGATGAAAAGTGTTGGAAAGACCCTCGTGTGAACTTGAGTTTTATGTTTAAAGCGCGGTTAACTCTCATAAAGTGAAAAGTTTTAAGTGCGTTATTCTAGACGCGGCTTGTAAAGCCACCTGAGTGTTTTGATCTGGATGCCCGCGAAGATCGCTTTAACGACTCTCTCCTATAAAAGCTTATTAATATTTGTAAGTGAAAACGTGAGATGGTTATAAAAAAACATTCCCCGGTCAAGTTTGCTGTTGGCTTCTTCTTAGATCAATACATGTTTAGAACCCTTTATAGCTTTATTTTTAATTTTAAGCTTACGAATGTTACATCATCCTCAGCCAGCCATTACCCTCAAATTTTAATTAATTCTTTCCCCAAGGGTTGTCTGGAAGAGATTGCTGACGCAATAAGACCGCCTTTGCATACTTATGTTTTAAGTGTTTTGTGTTGTTGTTTCTTTAAAATTTGTGTGCAATAAAGAGTATTTATCTTATCATATCATCACCTCTTTACTACAATGTAAAATATTGTTTTTTTGCATAAAACGAGCCATTCAAAATAGCTTTACTCATGTTAACCTATTACAGGCATCTATGAAACGTATCATCATCAGCAAATATGCGTCCAATGCTGGACTGGATGCATAGGCCTCTTTTAAGCAGCGCCAAGTCGCCCTATCTCTGGTTTTTCGATCTTCCAGTCGATACCCGCCACTTTTCGGATGTCATCGCTCTACCTAGCTGGAGGACGCCTCACATTCTGTTTGCCGATACGTGATCTCCGCTCCAGGACATGAAGTGTACATTCATACATCTATATATATAAAAGCGAAATACCACTGACTGACTGACATATGATCACGATATCTCAGGAACTATAAAACATACGAACTTGAAATTTGAAAGATAGGTTACTTTTATGGAGTAGAGGTCAGCTAAGAAACGGTTTCGAGAAAATCCAACCCTAAGGGGTTCAAATGGGGGTTTGAAGTTTGTATGAAAGTCCTATTTTTTTGAAGTTAGAGACATGAAAATTGGCAACTAAGTTGTTAATTATAAAGAATGAATATCTGTATAACTAATAGGTATTACGAAAATCCGGTTAAATTTGTTGTGAGCTTCTTCTTAGACCGGGGTGTGTTTGGAACCCTCATAGCTTTAGTTTTAAGTTTACGAATGTAGTTATCACCATCAAATCACTACTACTCGTATGTAAAATATTGACTCGTCAAAAGTGCCTTTTAAAGGACTATTTGAATAAAGATTATTTGAATTTTTAATTTTGAAAATCTACCGAAATGGGGGTTGGACAGTTCTCGTAGGAATTTAAAAAACTTATTCCACACGGATGAAGTCGCGGGCATCAGCTAGTGTATAATAAACTTGTAATTCTGTTATTCTTAGATTGATTGTCAAGTCGAAATTTAATATTATTTAGCACAAAACCTCACTTCTGTCCATTTATTTACCGTACAAAGTATTCACCAGTGTAAGTATTAGATACAAGATTATTGCAGATACAAAGAGCGTGGATATTTTATTCCTGCCCCAGTTTCCGTCGCTGCGGATATCCATCCCGAGTGGGTCAGAATGCAGGAGCCGTTTGGCGCATTTTGATTATCCGCCGCCATATTTCAAACAAATTGTTTGTACATTTTTAACTCTTGTACGTACTTTTTACTTGACGAGCAAAAATACTTTTTTATTTTTTTACACTACAATTTAGCCCTTGATGGCGTCTCACCTGATGTTAAGTGATGATGCGGTCTAAGATAGAAAGAAAGAAGAAGAAAGAAAGGTTTCTACACGACATCGCGCCGGAACGCTAATCGCTTGGCGACACGTCTTTGTCGGTAGGGTGGTAACCAGCCACGGACGAAGCCTCCCACCAGACCAGACTCGAGCCGGGAATCGAAACCAGGACTTTATAATGCGATAGCGCGCGCTATCGGAGGTCGTCAACTTAAATTCAAATTTTCAAATTCAAAATAATCTTTATTCAAATAGTCCTTAAAAAGGCACTTTTGACGCGTCAATATTTTACATAGTAGTTATTTCATGGTGATAACTATATTCGTAAACTTAAAACTAAAGCTTAAAAAGAGGGTTCTAAACACAAACGAAGAAGCCCACAACAAACTTAGCCGGTATTTTTTTTTTTATTAAAATTTTTTTATAGCTACACTATTTACAATACATCCATTTCTCCGCCATTCATCTTGGTTTTAATTTAATATTTTTAAATATATATTCCGTCGTGTTCAAAATAAAAGTCCAAGTTTGTCTGTTGTGAAGCTATACACTACACTACACTAGCTTGGGCGGCAATTTTT
The DNA here is from genome assembly GCA_928268935.1 of Lasiommata megera. NCBI lineage: Eukaryota > Metazoa > Arthropoda > Insecta > Lepidoptera > Nymphalidae > Lasiommata > Lasiommata megera. Next base: position 12,449,266 of record OV743326.1, read on the forward strand.
ATACAAAAACCCGGCAAGAAATTCAACAGTTGCTTTTGCCAAGACCATTTCTATTATTTTTAGAGTGCCAACGGGACTTTATTACTAGGACTCCGCTATCCGTCCATTAATCCAACTGTCTGTCAGCGGGCATCTCATGAGTTGTATAAAAAATAGAACTGAAAGTAGCTTCAGAATACAAACCCATTTGATAGGTAAGGAGCATTAAAAAAAGATCATTTAACCGCTAATACAAGCCGAAAATCGATATTGTAATACAAAATATTTCGATTTAAGATTATGACAGTGTTTAAATCTTTTCGGGTTTAAGATTTCGATAATGATTTTGAATATTGCTTTAATGATATAAATAATTGTATAAAGACTTCTAGTGAAGTGCCCTATAGAGTTGATATTTTAACAGTATATTAGAAATTTTCATAACAGAAATGTTTTGGACTCGCGCAAGAAGGGTTCCTTATCGCGGTGTAATATGAGCACTACATAAAATTGGCAAATGAAACTCGAGGAAAAAACACGTATTCTGTAGAGGACTCTCGTTTTGTAACTCTACATAATCGTATAAGTTGTTGTATCGGCACGAGCACAATACAAACTTAGATTTGCTTGAGGTGTTTCTAAGAATATACAGTTGAGTGTCTAGTGGGATTCTTTTCAATAGAGTGAGTTAAGCAGCCTCTTAGGGCTTATTTTCAACTTTAAGGTAAACAAGGTATTTTTTTTACATACAGATTTGAAAAATACGAAATTCATTCCTCAGCATCCTCCACCACCTGACAGGTTGTAATCATGAAGTAAGATCGTATTTAATGTACCTATGTAATATAAACAACCGCATCATAATCGACCCAGACCATTTGAAGTGTAATGGTCAAATAGAAGAGCAATTATAATACCGTCCCTTTGTGGTTTTTAGACGCAACAAAATATCAACATATCAATAAATTTCATTTAATAAAATTTCGTAACAGAAATTGCACTCTAAAGTCGACCCAGTTTTTTAAATGCCGAAGCACACATAAATTTCAAAAGTCAACGAACGCATACCGTTTGTGTTCGGTCATAATTAATGTCTGAAATAATTATATAATTCGAGTCCATATTTCAAAAAGCAATGTTGATTTCAACGCTATATCATCGAAATGGTGCAGTAGGATAAGCGTTTTGGGAATGACCAATCACAAAACTTGCTCAAACAGACGCATCGCGGCGGCGCGTGATTGGTCAAAAGCATTCACTGTACTTTACATACAGAGTGGTTTTTACAATATCACTTTTTATTAGAGTTACTTCATCAAGTGTGTGCTATGAGGAAATTAGTTTAAAATTTAGTAGGTTTTCTTAGTACTGCTATTATTAAGTAAAGCCCAACACCTATTAACTTTATTAATATAAGTTTTATGATTTTATTGTTAGTATATTTTATGACGAGAACGCGTATTTGTATATTTGTCTGTTTTCGTCAACTTCAGATTTACGAACACTAAACGAAATGTGACGTCAAAACTGATAACTCATTTAATTTTAATGTTTATCCAGATAATAAAGAACTTGATAAGATACTAGTCACGAGTATTTATGACATCATAAATCTAAAGTTCACCAAAAACACGTCATACGGACAAATAACATAACAACTTTGTCTTCTAGACTTCTATGATGATGAAATGGAAGCGGCAATGGGAAGCAACTAAACACAAAACATTACCTCGGCATCGTTCGGGTCCTTCGTACTCCTGTCGTCTTCCATCGACTCGTTCTCCAGATGCTCCTCCTCTGTCTGCGGCATCAGTTGAAGCTCCTCTTTGGACTTGAACTCCAGTTGCAGAATGTACAGCGGACACAGCAGGCTCAGAATTACCTTTGAGTACACGACAAAGCCGATGTGGCAAAGGAACACTGCTGGGTCGATGCTAACTATCACTTTGACTTTAAGCATCAGCATGCTACAATTAGGTATCAACTATTCGAAAAAGTTTCTCGACGCCGATTATGCTGAGTGCAAAATTATACCAATCTTTGAACAGTACTTTAGGTTATCATCATAGTGCCTATGAGCTGGCATAGTCACTTTGACAACTCATCCTTTACTAACACCCTTGTTTAGAGACATTACATCGAAATTGTCATAAAAAAATTCAAGCTTCATTCTTTTTAGTTTATAGTGTTTCTTAATTTGGTAATTGAACTGGAAAGTTTTTAAATTAATATGATCACCCAAGTGGTGCTAGCTTAGTGGTTAGGGCGTCAGCCTCCTAATCAGAGGTCGGCGTTCGAATCCGGGCACGCACCTCTAACTTTTCGGAGTTATGTGCGTTTTCAAGCAATTAAAATATCACTTGCTTCAACGGTGAAGTACAACATCGTGAGGAAACCTGCACACCTGAGAGTTCAATTGTTGATCAATGAATGAATGATGAATGAATGTTGTACTTTGGGCTTAGCTTGGTAATTGAACTTGAAAGTTTTTAAATTAATTTGTTCACCCAAAGCAATTTGTTTGACCGGAAGATATTTCAATATTTACTCCTTTTGAGGCGCAGCGAACATCAAATTTAGCTTAAAACGCTTATTAAATTCAGTCCAGAAATTCAACATTATGCCCCAGAATTCTTGTGGTAACTAACTACCCCAACTGATGAGTTCGTTATTAAGAAATAGTGTACTGCTAAAACAGGTCCCGCCAATAAGTAAGTAACTCATCATGATCATGATCAACCCGTTACCGGCTCACTACAGCGCACGGGTCTCCTCTCAATATGAGAAGGATTTGGCCATAGTCCACCACGCTGGCCATGTGCGGATTGGCAGACTTCACACGCCTTTGAGAACATTATGGAGAACTCTCAGGTGTGAAGGTTTCCTCACGATGTTTTCCTTCACCGTTGAAGCAAGTGATATTTTAATATTTTTTAAACGCACATAACTCCGAGAAGTTAGAGGTGCGTGCCCGGATTCGAACCGCCGACCTCTGATTAGGAGGCTGACGCCCTAACCACTAGGCTATCACAGCTTCTAGTATGGGATCATTCGCCTCGATGGAAGCCAGTCGCCAAGCTGGTCTAAGTTGGCAATTCATTCAGATGAGACTTTTTCAGTTGTGTAATAAATACACTGCAGTATGTAACTCAATTTACGTTATTTGACCTAACATTAAAATAATGGAATTAATAATGGAGAGAGCTATGCTAGGAGTATCTCTACGTGATCGAATCAGAAATGAAGAGATCCGTAGAAGGACCAGAGTTACCGACATAGCTCAGCGAGTTGCGAAGTTGAAGTGGCAATGGGCGGGGCACGTAGCTCGGAGAACCGATGGACGTTGGGGTCCCAAGGTGCTGGAATGGCGACCCCGCACCGGTATACGTAGCGTTGGTCGACCCCCAACAAGGTGGACAAACGACATCAAACGAGTCGCAGGGAGCCGCTGGATACAAGCGGCCCAAGACCGTGGCCGTTGGAACTCCTTACAAAAGACCTATGTGGACGTCTATCGGTTGAAGTGATGATGATGATGATGATGACCTAACATTTCTGTAATGTCTCTGAACATTTCAAGTATTAATATGAAATTTTGTGGAATAATCGACGTCAATAGCATGCTTTGGAAGCGACTCATTGACTCACAGACATCTATGTCGTAATCGTTTGTTACGATGGAGCGTTGTTATTCTCTAATAACTACTACGTGCCAATACAAGTCTGTGCGTTAACAAGATGGAAGAAAAGATTTGGGGAGTACACTAGTTTGGCTTTTACCTTCAAGTTTGTGTTCTTCCGCGTCCTGAGGCCTCCCATCCATAGGTCGGCTAGGATGATTTGCGAGCACGGGTGTGCGAGTAACGCTCGGTGGTTGGCGGCGACGGCTAGGCTCAGGCAAGTTTGTCCGGACCAGTTCTGGAGTTCGCATGTCAGCAGTTGTTGCGCTTGGTCATCATCTTGGCGGTAACAATAGTCTAGCAACTCAAGCGCTGAAACAAAATGGTTAGCTGAAAATTGATTATAATAACGAACTAAAATGTATAGTAATCGATTGAAATTGATGATGAATGCATTAAAATGGTGTGTTATATAACAAAGTAGGTTTAATGGATCGGTGCCGGTGTAGATTATTGCTTTTTGTCATTAATCATTATTTTTTTTATACACTACAAGTTAGCCTTTGACGGCCATCTCACCTGAAGTGATGATGCAGTCTAAGATTTTAGCGGGCTAACCTGTAAGGGGTATGGTAAACCAATACTCCTAATTGGTTTCTACACGACATCGTGCCGGAACGCTAAATCGCTTAGCGACACGTCTTTGTCGTTAGGGTGGTAACTAGCCACGGCCGAAGCCTCCCACCAGACCAGACTCGAGGAATCGAACCCGGGTTCTCCAACTTTTTAATACGACAGCGCGTGCGCTGCGCCACGCAGGTCGTCGAGTCATTATATAACATTAACACTGTCATTTGGACAGAGAGATAAATTACTCATGGGTGTAATTACTATATTTTTTTCTGTTATACATTATGGGGCCAGCAGGCAAGTTCAAGTGCTAAGTGATTACAACCGCACTTGGAGAGTCACCAATGCGTTGGCAGTAAAAAACCTCCTAATCGGTTTCTACACGGCATCATATTGGTACGCTAAATGGCTTGGCGTTATGTCTATGCTTTTGGGGTGGTAACTGGCTACGGCCGAAGCTTTCCACCAGACCAAACTCGGGCCTGGAATCGAACACTTTAAAATATATCTATAACTTTTTAACTGTAGTCATCGCCAGCGTCTTGGGCAATGTGATTTTTTTTGAACATTCGGTGTATAACTTTTGTAAATATTTTAGTAGTATAGTAAGATAAAGTTTTTATTGCATACAATTATGAATGAAAAACAAGAAAGTTAAAGATAAAAGATAAAAATATTTTTATTAATAACAATATTACAAAAAGGTAGCTTTAAACACATGAAAACGATAATCCTGCAGAAGTAAAAACATAAAGATCCGGTTTAGTACACGAATAAATCTGCAATGGCGGTTTCATCGCTCCTCCAGAAAATCCTCAAAGAAAAAATAGTTTATAATAAATCATTGTTGTCATATCAAAGTAATTCAGATTCCATCCCCAGAAATCCCAATCTGGGAACGACCAGTAACTGAATTTTATATGTCATGGTCTGATGGGAGGCTTCGGTCGTGACTACATACTATTATACTGGCAAAGATGCAAAGTGATTTAGCATACCGTTACGATGCCAAATAGATACACTTTTAGTGGAATAAAAAATCATTCCTCTTTCCAATTTATTATAGATAAGAAGTATTGGTTGACGAAAACACGATAGCCTGACTGAGTCATTTATCACTGGCAACACTGTCTCACCAGTTGAATTAATAGAATAGAATTGGATAGAACATCCATACAGATAAATAAAATCGAAAGTAACTATGTTTGTAGCTTACTTTTTTACACATAAACCCTATGTGTGAAAAATGATAGACAGATTTTGATAAAATTTGGCATGAAGAATAATTGCGTCCTCGTAATTATGCACTTACTCTAACCAGGGGAAACGACCGTTCCTATGTGTGAAAGTCCCAAGCAATGGTGGAAGAAATCGAGTGAAACATCTAGGAAGTACTTTGATATAAATTTAATAATACACCGCAAGTAAAGCTGATTATTGGGGTTTGTAGAAAATCTATATATTATGCGTAAAGAGAAAACTTCGTACCCCTTTAAAGACATAATGCACAGACGGTGTTGTGTAAGGCATAGTTAAAATTTATATGTTAGAAGAGTGCAAAAGCTAATAGCTATTTATACAACTATCGGGTCATTTTATATGAGTTTTGAGTATTAAAATAGTAACTACTACAATTGAACTGACAAAAACTCTTTGCCTAATCAAATGTTTTTTTTTGTGGCATTGCAACATGATCAACCCATTACCGGCTCACTACAGAGCACGGGTCTCCTCTCAATATGAGAAGGTTTTGGCCATAGTCCACCACAATGGCATGTGCGGATTGGCAGACTTCACACGCCTTTGAGAACGTTATGGAGAACTCTCAGGCGTGCAGGTTTCTTCACGATGTTTTCCTTCACCGTTGCAGTAAGTGATATTTTAATTGTTTAAAAATGCTGCATGCTGGTAATAGATAATATAAGATAGATAATATAGAATACATTTTGAACACTGGGCGACAGTTAGTTGGCTAAATGATCACTGCATGTTATGAACTTCTATAGCAAATGCTTTACTGCACACAAATACGTTGGTAGTTAAAGAGTAAATTACTGAAGCAAAATTATACTTGGCAGCAAAGCAAAGACGGTTTGCTTTGAATAATCTTTTCTTGGCAACTCTTCGTAAGAGTAAAGGAATTCAATTCGTGTAAATTCTGTAGAAACCTTTTAAGATGAAAGTTTACAAAGATAAAATCAGACTACGAAGGAATTTAAACATAAAGTAGGCAATGCAGAAGTTGAAAATAGTAGCTATAAAACTACGCATGTATAAAAAATAGGCGAAATGGCGAACGATTCTACTAAATAGAAATAAGGAAGGAGATTAAAATCCTCGATAACACGTAAGCTCTAAACATATATAGTAAAGAGAGAGAGAGAGAGAATTTACTGAGGGTTTATAAAATTGAAAAAAAAAACTACAGAATTCATAATTTCTCCTTGACGTGTACCAAGTGCCACCGAACGTTTAACACGGAAGCCGGCTGTTTGAGTCATCAGAGAGCTCACCAACAACGCTCTTAGCGGAAACTCTATTTGATTGATTGAATAAAACAAAGAAAGCGTACAAAAAATATATTTTCTTCTACATCTCTTTTGCGAACTTATCTTTTTCTGCATACGAGAATTACATTACAAGGAGAGTTTTAGTACCTAGACCTTGTATGATAGGAAACAGGTAAAAAGAAATTCTGCGTCGACATCGCATATTTAAATAAGCTTTAAAATTAATTACATCGGTACAAAATAAATTCAATTTTCACTAAAATATTTTTCGCCGTCACAAAAATGTATTATACAGTCAAACTGTGACAACAATATAATAATATCGCCATTTTGCACAAGCAGCTTATACTCTGATCCCATCGGGAATTGGGGATCATTGGAAAATTGATACAATATTTACTATGCTTATGTATGAAAGTGTAATCGCTTTTGCACACATATTTGTGTGGCATTAAATGGCATTCTATATGCATCATTGCATGTCTCCATTCTATAAGTTTTTAATTTTATTTTTTAATTATTATTAATTATTTTTCTTGTCTCTATTATCTTTATGTTAATAATTAATTTGTTAATTATATCTATATATTTGTTAATTATAATTATATATAGTATACTTTTAGTTAAGTTCCTTCGCACGACTTATCCGTCTAAATCTGCATTCTGTAGCCTCCTATAAGTGGAATTATATGTTGATCTAACACCTAAAGCCTAAATTATGTAGAAAAATAATATGTATAATTCTGTTGGTGGTTCTAATAAAATAAATTAAAAAGAAATTAGCATCATTGCATGTATCCAAACATTACTTCTAAGTATTTATGTAGGCTATGTTTAAATTCTATTGGCTTATATTCTATCCCTGTAGCCTTGATGAACTTATCAATTTCAATATCGTAACATCGTTACGTTACTTTTTCATATTTGTATTCAGTTGTCATTCTATTATTTAGAGTGTTTGTTTTTATATAGTTATCGTTCTTTTAAAAACATTTAAAAGAACGCCTATATGACGTTTGGTTTTCAAGAATACTATAGACTAAGGATTTCAGAACTACTAGTTTGAAATGACACCTTTTTTTCATCGCCGCATAAAATAGCAAGTCTGGCCTCTCCTAAAATCTGAATTTGAAACATCATTAAATTTATGGACGTAACCGCTATCAAAATCCATTAATAAATCTTCGAAATTGTTAACAGTTATATTCGAGGTCCTGGGTTTGATTCCCGGCTCGTTCTGGTTTGGTGGGAGGCTTCGGTCGTGGCTAGCCACAAAGACGTGTCACTAAGCGATTTAGCGTTCCGGCACGATGTCGCGTAGAAACCAATTAGGAGTGTGGGTTTACCATGCCCCTAACGGGTCAGACCGCTACCATACTAGACTGCATCATCACTCACCAGGTGAGATAGCCATCAAGGGCTAACTTGTAGTTTATCGTTTTCAGCGTCAAAACCATTCGACCTTCATCTAAGTACTTGAATCAACTGTGTCGTCTAACTCTACTGCTTACCTTTGGTCTCAAACTCCTTCCCGTAATGCCTCAGTTCCTCATACACCTCGGTCTCCATATCATCCTCGGCCGCCTCGTGGGCCATCGCCTTGTACAACTTGCAGGCTACCAAGGACTTCGCGAGAGCCTCCTCCCCATGCGTCCACATGAGTAGCGCCATCTGATGCCTCTTTGTCAGTACCGCCCACATCTGCAGAAATATTCTGGTTTAAGTTTGGGAGATTTTTTTCAATGCCTATTGTACCTAACCAAAAATATTTTATTCAAATATGGATGGAAAGTGTTGTTGAAATCTGATTTCTGGATACAGATTTTTCATGAATCGACATGCCACATAGTCGACAAACCCTTCAAAATAACGTCATACTGTGTATTCATTATATGCTATACAATTCTTCTAAAAGTATTTAACACGTTTTATTTAGTATATACCGCTGAAGATTTCCAGTTTATGTAACGTTTTTTCTATTTCTAAGTACAAGTTAATTTAGCTCATTTCGCTTGATTTTATATCTTCATTCTTCTTTTTAGCCTTGGTACAATGTTATGCTATCAACAATACTTCACTGGATGCAGATATTTGAGCAAATTCAGTAACTGGTTCAGTCTATCCATTTATTTTGATTACTTCCATTGTTATATTACAAGAAGAAAATGTTAGGCCCTTAGTGTATTCCTGTTATGGGGTATTTATGCGTTAATAGAATTTACCGTAATGCTAAATAATTATTTGGTGGATTGCACAAATAACGAGTGCGTGCCGCACAAATTGAGCGGAACACGCGAAGGCACATTGCTTTCAAATTTCACTAGGCTTTGGAATTTTTGCTATTACGGAACTTCCGTCAAAGTAATTTTCAGTAAATTGCATGGCGAAGGTCGAGCGTTGTCCATTCAATCTAGATTATTCGATGAAGGTTGAAGCTGAAAGATTCTAATTTAATAGCAAATTAAATTTTTTTTAAAGAACTAATTAAATGAGGAATTGGTACCATACCGGAACTACCCATATCGGAACTTTGGTGATTGTTAGTTCATCTTACGTGCTTATGATAGATGTAGATTAATTTTAGCTACCTAGATGGTTGATGATAAAAGTACAAGATGTATTTCATATCAAAAATAAGATCGATAGGACAACTTATCCTATAAATAATACACAAAATTTAGTGATGATTGGAAATCGGCACGCTGTATGTGACGCCATATACCTATATGACTCAATTTTCTTACATATTCCTTATGAACTCTTTCTTCTGGCTTCTAAATTCCTCACTGTTTCATGGCATTTATTTAATCTGAGATAATTATGGTTATTTCCTATAACTACTAGATATTTGAACAAAATAAATATAAATATAAAGGTATTATTTAAAATGCCAATCAATATAATAAGATAGCAAACATATATAATATCTCTTACCAAAAGTTCATTGAAGGGGTAGTCGAACAAAGCCATCTCGGTGGTGACGGGCATGAAGCCGGTGATGAGGGAGAGGCCGCCGGCGTTGTGGCGGGTGAACGAGGCGCTGTTGCGGTGGACATTTACACTCTTGTTCATAACCTTCGCGTAGATCGGACGGAACTTGCGGCGAGTGTAGTAGCATCTACAAATATTAATCTGTTTACAAATCCATGAAGAGAAAACTTCGTAGGCTCAGGCGAGAAACATGATATGCTCTAACGAAATGAATAATTTAGTGATTTAGTGAATGAGTAATTTAGTAATCCCATTGTAAGAATGTGTCGTTTGTACAATGAGATTATCAGTAAAGACTCCAAAATTGATATCTTGAACGGTCACTATAAGAAATTTTGTTTGAATGTAATAGGATTAATTAAGTAAAGAGTAGGTATTACACCTAACTTTATATTTATATTGCTGTAATTGGTTAAATTAAACGTTTTACATGCCGCGCAGATAGTTAGAATTACAATTAGATATAGAATATGTAACTAAGTTAAGATTTAATTATAAGGATTGTAATTTGTTAAGATTACCAAATAAAATAAAATATAAAATGATACAAGTATTTAGTTTAATTTCGACTACTAGGCATTTAGCCTAGTGGTTTGGGAGGTCCGCCTCGTAATCAGAGGTAGGGGGTTCGAACTCGGGCACGTACTTATAACTTTTCAGTGAGCGTTCTTAAGCAAATAAAATATCACTCGCTTCAATGGTGAGGGAAAAAATCCTGAGGAAACCTGCATGCCTGAGAGTTCTACATAATGTTCTCAAAGGCCTGTGAAGTCTGTCAATCCGCACATGGCCAGCGTGGTGGATTAATGTCAAATCCTTCTCATATTGAGACGAGACCCGTGCTCTGTAGTGAGCCGATAATAGGTTTACCTACTTAATTTTTTTTCAATAAGATGTGTCTAATCTCATTAATACTATTCATGTTAAATGTCATTTCAAGTGGACATAGTATAAAACTTAAAAACTTTGTACCAGAAATTGAATTTGTAACATTTGTAACTCCTCAATAACAATTACCGTAGCAAATATTGTTATTTGAAGTGAAAACATGACGTCAAACACATTGTAGTGACAATGTGTTCAAAGGAAAACCATCATAGGTTTTGACTCGAAACGTAATTAAAAATGAAAACGCATTAAAAGCATTAAACCCAAAATGTTGATTTGGGATGCATCTAGAAAAGTTTTAACCAAAATGTAATTGATACCTCTTAAAACATTGTGCTCAAAATATAACTGAAGTGAAATGTTACATGCACAATTAAAACGCCAGTTAAACTCCACTCGGCAATTTTAACGCAGTGAATCGAAAGCGATCGTACCAATCTACGTGGCTTTCACTAAATCTGCTGATTTTGATTGAAAATATTGCGAGATAGATTCTCGCGTGTTCCCTTTTAATATATTTTCCAGTATTTCACTGGAATTTGTGCATGAAATTCATATAAATTTCCATTCGTTTAGATTTCAGTTGTCAGCACGTATATTGTCTAGGAGTATAACGAAAAAGGTTTTCCGTTATCCGTTACTTCTATACACTGTGTAACGAAAATAGATATTAAAGGTGTAACGTAACGCTTCCAAAACCGGGGGCGAAGTGGCGTTCCTAGGGACACTAGGCAATTCCTTTACTGATAAAAGGATTTAATATACATCCAGAAGCTGTGATAGCCTAGTGGTTAGGACGTCAGCCTCCTAGTCAGAGATCGGGGGTTCATACCCGGACACGCACCTATAACTTTATGTGCGTTTTTAAGCGATTAAAATATCACTTGCTTCATCGGTGAAGCATATCATTGTGAGGAAACCTGCACGTCTAAGATTTCTCCATAATGTTCTCAAAGGCGTGTGAAGTCTGCCAATGGCCGCACATGGCCAGTGTGGTGGATTATGACCAAGCCCTTTTCATATTGAGAGAAGACCCGTGCTCTGTAGTGAGCTGAGAATGGGTTGATCATGATGATGATAATAAGCGAGCCCTACAAAACAAGGAAGGTATACTCTACCACTTTTAGTCACAAGTTTAGACATAGCATTATCAATTTTACTGTCTAGTTTTTATAAAATCTAATTAAATAAGTGTGATACCAAAAAATGCTGACGTTCTGCATAAATAAACTAGCATAAATTAACTCGGATGATTAAAATATCCCAGGAATATGTGTTAATACCCCCTCGACCTATGTCTTATTCAAGGGTATATATAATCTGTAACCATTCAAAATTGGTAATCTACCTAACCAATTTTGTACAAACATACACAGCTACATACAAATTTTCGAGTTCATTATATTAGAGTGATTCCATAACGAGATCGTATGTTAAAGTAATGAAGTCATTTCTAAGAAATCATTACTTTATATATATAAAGGTATTATTGTGCCTAATGATGAATATCGACTTATCCATAAAAATAAATTTTAACAAAAGTAAAAATAAATAACTCATGTGTTTCTGTGAATTCTGCTATCTTTTTATAGCATTAGATACGTTATTTAAATTATTATATCCCGACGCTGTATTATTTAGCGATTTTGTAATAATACAATTTAATAGAATATGCACTCAATCTATTTAATTTTACTTAACTTCCCAACTTTATCCACTACAAGTAAGCCCTTGACGGCAATCTCACCTGATGGTAAGTGATGATGCAGTCTTAGATGGTAGCGGGCTAACCTGTTAGGGGCATGGTAAACCCACACTCCTAATTGGTTTCTACGCGACATCGTGCCGGAACGTTTAATCGCTTGGCGACACGTCTTTGTCGGTAGGGTGATAACTAGCCACGGCTGAAGCCTCCCAACAGACCAGACTCGAGCCGGGAATCGAACCCAGGACCTCCAACTTTAAAATGTAACAGCGCACGCGCTGCGCCACGGAGGTCGTCAACTAGCCACGCCCGAACCTTCCCACCAGATCAGTCCAGAGAAATTAAAATTTATAAATTGTCGCTGCTGGGGATCAAACCTGAGACCTACAATTTATAAGCTAAACAGCACAAGGAAGGTGAATTACAAAGAGCGATCCATCAACCAGCGCTCGCGGGTCTCATGAAAATGCGATTTCGTCGGCATAAATAAACCTATTCCTTATCTGCTTATACAGCGCGCTCGTTTTCTCGTGCCCCTTCGATGATAAGGAAAAAGTTTATACGTAGACTGTTTAAATAAAGAATACTTGGCTTCAAGACGTCGTTTTTAATATTGATATAATCAACCAACGTTCTGTACTTTAGTGCGGTGTTGATAAGTGCCCTTTTAAACATTCAACATCATCATCATGATCAAACTATTATCGGCTCACTACAGAGCACGGGTCTCCTCTCAATATGAGAAGGGTTTGGCCATAGTCCACCACGCTGGCCGTGTGCGGATTGGCAGACTTCACACGCCTTTGAGAACATTATGGAGAACCCTGGGAGCATTCAGGTTTCCTCACGATGTTTTCCTTCACCGTTGAAGCATGTGATATTTTAAGTGCATGCCCCTGATCGAATTGCCGACCTCTGATTAGGAGGCGGACGTTCTAAGTACTAGGCTATCACAGTTTCTTTAAACATTCGTTCATTACCGTAAAATTACCGAAATTATTGTGTTTTTTGTTAAGTACTTACCGTAGCACAAATAAATCTCAGCTTATTTCTCTGTACGTCGTGACAACCGGGCAACATCGTACGTTGTAATTTAATTTTTATTTATCAATACCCAGAATATATAAAAAAACCTGTCTGACTGATTAAACCTTTGACCTCTAGGGCGCAGCGTGTATTAATTGTGTCTGATCTGGTTTGTCGCCAGCTAATTATCACCCTATAGGCAATGACATACCCACTAAGCGATTTAGCGTTCCGGCACGATGTCGAGGAGCGTGGGTTTACCATACTCCTAACAGGTAAGCCCGCTACCATCCTAGACAGCATCATCGCTTACCACGAGGTAAGATAGCCGTCAAGGGCTAACATGTAGAGTATAAAAAAAATATATATATATATATATATATATATATTAAATTGGTTGGAAGAACCTTGAAAAGAAAAGGTTATTGCATTCTACCTCTTCTTCTTCATGCCCTTATCCCACATTATGTGGGGTCGGCACAACACGTCTTCTTCTTCTTCCACTCACTTCTATCAGCCGTCACCTCACTACCCACACCTTTTACCCGCATATCCTCTTTTACACAATCCATCCATCTCTTCTTTGGTCTTCCTTTACTCTTAGGTTATTGCATTGTACCCACAGTTGAATAATGAATTAATTACCTCACGAAGCCTATTCCTGTTGGACCCATGTCTCCAAGCTTTAAGGCTTTAAAAGAACAAACACCAGATTTAAGACAACAATTAATCCTCACCTGTAGGCACCTCCCATGAGTTTGTTAATCACCAGACCGATGTCATGAAGTGTATAGACATATCCTCTGGGCAGATGAGGCCTTACATCCCTCAGGATGTATCTCAGCGTATTGCTTGGTCCGCTCTTGGTGTTGTAGAGCTCTTCCAGCCGAGGTATGGTGAGGAACTTCCTCATTGACACACCATTTTCAAGGAGTAGTTTAACGAAGTCTATGCGATCGTGTTCTAACGCTTGCATCATCGCTTCATCGAGAGCACCTGAAAGGAAATGGCTTATTAGTAGTTGTGACAAACTTCACTGAGACGACCACTCGCGTAGGTGCAGTGTGGTGGGTCTTAGCGCTATAACCATATCATGTAGGAAGAGAACAATGTACGTTATTTTATGAGGCTGATGATGAACCAACTTCAAATGTTTGTTAAACAGATGTGCAAAGGTTTGTTTAGCGATGCTGGCTATTTGCAGCGACTTCGCCCACTTGTGTTTTGATGCCTTTGTTATTTGTCTTTGCCAAATTTAATAAAATACGTTACGTAAGTTACGGAAAACGTAACAGGCAAGATTTCAGTCCAGTTGGTTCAATAAAATTTTTAAGAGGATCGATAGATATTCTTCAAAGATATCAATCAATAATCAATAAATGATAAACTTTATTTAAATAATTATGCGACAATAACATACGTGGTCGTGAGTTTATGGTGATACATCCGTATACTTAACACTACGAAAAAGACAGTGAACGGACCTCTTAAATTTAATTTCAAATAAATATGACACAATTTTGCGAAAAAAAAAATCCATTGCCCTCTAAGTGACTCAGAGCTTTCTTATGAGGCCTATGGGTTAGACTATGTTTCGTAGCCATAAGTCATCTTACAATTAATACTTTTTAAGTATTGATCGACTTTAGCAAGACTTATGTTAAATTATAAAAAAATTATTATGCCTATAAATTTTTTTGTTTCGTGCAACATTAAAGATATCGAAGAGAAGTACACTGTACTGCACTAAGTATCTTATCGACATAAAATTATCCAATCAAGTAACTAAACTTTACTGCCTAACTTAGTTGAATAGCAACTTAGAGGAAGTTGCTTCAAGCTCGATTAAGTCTTACAATGTTATGTTAAAAGCCGTAATTTGGGAACAAAGGGAAAACGAGCGCTTTCACACAAAACCGTCGTTACTACTGAACCTGTAGAATCAATATCATCGTGATCAACTCTTTGCCGGCTCACTACAGAGCGCGGGTCTCCTCTCAATATGAGAAGGGTTCGGCCATAGTCCAACACGCTGGCTATATGCGAATTGGCAGACTTCACACGCCTTCGAGAACATTATGGAGAAGTCTCAGGCGTGCAGGTTTCCTCACGATGTTTTCCTTCACCGTTGAAGCAAGTGATATTTTAATTGTTTGAAAACGCACATAACTCTGAAAAGTTATAGGTGCGTGCCCAGACTCGAACCCCCGACCTCTGATTAGGAGGCTGACGTCCTAACCACTAGACTATCACAGCTTTTTTTTTAGACAGAAATAGACATACTATTTTATATTATCGGTCTCTCTCTCTCCTCTTTGTCGCCTGTAATTAGTGAGCCAGAGCGAGAGAGCAAATGTCGGTGTGTTTTTATATTGCACACTGTTTAATACGCTTGTATTTGAGCTTATATAAAATATAAAATATTTTTTAAAATTAATCAAAATACTTTCATTTTTAAACAAATAAACTTTGTTATCCTACCCTTGTTACATATATTCATCAATTTTTTTTGCCGATTTACTGAAGTTTTACTTCTATCATGTGTGAATCGCACACACCTTTTTTATCATCTACAAGTTAGCCCTTGACGGCTATCTCACCTGATAGTAAGTGATGATGCAGTCTAAGATAGTAGCGGGCTAACCTGTTAGGGGTATGGTAAGCCCACACTCCTAATTGGTTTCTACGCGACATCGTGTCGGAACTCTTAATCGATTGGCGACACGTCTTTGTCGGTAGGGTTGTAACTAGCCACGGCCAAAGCCTCCCAAACGACCAGACTCGAGCCGGGAATCGAACCCAGGACTTGCAACTTTATAATGTGAAGGACCTCTAACTCTTAATGCGACAGCGCGCACGCTGCGCCACGGAGGTCGTCAAAAATTCATCTGAAATTCGGTTTATGATGTACCTATTATTTACCACCAGGTAAGATTGCAGTCAAGCGGACTTGTTACACAATAAATATAAAAAGTATAAATCGAATCTAAAGCGTAAAAAGGTAAACATATAACATATATAGATACTAATATTGTCTTGTATCGATAATATCGGATAGCTAACTTTTTGTCACAAAAGTAAGGGTGGACATTAACTTAGATATTTCCAATAAACCGTGTCTTTGATCGTAAAATCACTGAGAGGATAAAGGATTTTTTTCTTTTTTAACGTCGTTCAATCGACCTTTATTAATTTTTACTTTCGCGAATTATGTCCCATTTTTTTCGGGTTTTAAATTCGCCTTTTATGTTATCGAAGGGCCATCGAGACATGTTGTTTAACGAGTATTATTTTTTTGCTGAAATAATTATCTATCTCATCTGCAGGTACCTACTAAAGTTATAATATCAATTAAAGAGACCAAGTATATGATCATAATCAAAACAGCTCGACGACCTCCGTGGCGCAGTGCGTCAACGTCAGAGGTCCTGGGTTCGATTCCCAGCTCGCATCGTGTCTGGTGGGAGGCTTCGGCCGTGGCTAGTTACCACCCTACCGACAAATACGTGAATTAGGAGTGTGGGTTTATCATACCCCTAACAGGTTAGCCCGCTACCATCCCAGACTGCATCATCATTTACCACAAAGTGAAATAGCCGTCAAGGGCCAACTTGTAGGGAAAAAAAAACAGCTGTGTATAAAACTTGTTTTAAAAAGCTATCGATGTTTTGGGCCTGTAAATGACCCAAACGGGAACAAATATTTAGCTTAGTTAGCGGTAATCCAAGTAAAATCCATTTATATAACACTGTACAGGTTTGTCAAATTACGAGGGTAACACCGAACTAAGGGTGATGTTCATGGTGTACCATGAACTACTGCAAAGTAACGCGTGCTTCTATTCAATATTTAAAACAAGGTGATCATTTTCCGAATCATTACTGCCTTATAACGGTTGACAAATGCCTTATAGTAATTAATACAATTTCTTTATGATCGTAATCTACAAACTCAGTACATAGTGGTGCAAACTAAATGCTAAATTTCATCAAAATTCTGTTATCCTATTAAAAAGGAAAGTTACCAAAAGTTATTCTCATCAGATTGATGTTAGGGAATTTAGATTTATCGCGACTGAAGAAGTCTATGCCACTCACGCCACGCCCATAAATAATCTCTATATAAGAAACACCTTCAATAAGTTAAAAAAAGAAATAACGAAACGATAAATAATTAACAATAATATAATTAAAAATGAAAATATAATTTGCTTCAACGGTGAAGGAAAACATCGTGAGGAAACCTGCACGCCTGAGAGTTTTCCATAATGTTCTCAAAGGCGTGTGAAGTCTGCCAATCCGCACATGGCCAGCGTGGTCGACTATGGATAACCCTTCTCATATTGAGAGGAGACCCGTGCTCTGTAGTGAGCCGGTAATGGGTTGATCATGATGATGATGATATTGAGATGATAATACAGATATTTATTGTTTGCTTTAAATATGCATTATATTAATATAAATTCGTTTAAGCACTTCAATGTCACACAAAAAATAACTTGTAATATAATTCGGCGAAGTTATGGAGTAATAAGATTTTGAGAAAAAGGCAAAAGTTTAATTTACCATTTCGGGAGTCAGTTAAAAATTGCCTCATAAATCATTAAAACTTTCAAATTAAAATGCGAGACATTTTTAATGCAATATCAATTAAAAACTCTAGAGCTACTGGAGGTAATTGCCACAACTTGTTCCAAGTCTAGACGCCAACTTAAATGTTTTAAGTTTGGTTTAATTAGCGACAGGCTAACTTAAATTTGCTAACTTAAGTTCGGTGTCTTAGGTATAACGTAAAATTTTGAAGAGACTTAGGTAAATACTGTAAGTTAACTGGTATCATACAAATGGTATATTCTTCTTCACGATATCAGAAGAGGAATCCAAATAGCCAAAGGTACAATGAGTAAGTTAACAGGAATTTGGCAAAACAGGAAGATCTCGAATAACACCAAAAAGAGACTCGCAAGAACTTTAGTCTTCTCTAACTTCCTTTATGGATCTGGAGTCGAGCAGCGGACAGAAAAATAATTGATGCTTTTGAAATGTGGTGTTAGAGAAGGTTGCTTTGAATACCATGGACCGCGATGTGTACCAACCAATCTATCCTAAAGCAAATCCTTTAGTTACCAACGTGACGAAGGCACTTTCATGTGGACAGGACCTTTAGCAATGAAGTGTGCGACCAAGAAGAAGTATTCTTCTTCATTCTTGCCACCTACACGACTTAATACGAGTACAACGAGTTAAGACTTGTAACGAAGGCAGCAGTAATTAAAAATCATAAAAAAATCCACCCATGTGGCTAATTAATATAAAGACGACTCCCATGGCAAAGTGGCGAGCGTTGTGGGTTATAATTGGGAGGTACCAGATTAGATTCCTATCTGGGGTAAATTGGTTATGTCTCAGAATTTAATCTGGTCTGGGCTTTAGCCATGGCTAGTTATCGTGCCTATAAGCGATTTTGCGTTCCGTCACGAAATCACATAGAAACCGATTATATGTTTACTTTTATTATTATATTTATAAGCGGTGATAGCCTAGTGGTTAGGGCGTCAGCCTCCTAATCAGAGGTCGGCGGTTCGAATCCGGATACGCACCTCTAATTTTTCGGAGTTATGTGCGTTTTTAAACAATTAAAATATCACTTGCTTCAACGGTGAAGGAAAACATCGTGAGGAAACCTGTACGCCTGAGAGTTCTCCATAATGTTCTCAAAGACGTGTGAAGTCTGCCAATCCGCACATGGGCCAGCGTGGTGGACTATGGCCAAAGCCTTCTCATATTGAGAGGAGACCCGTGCTCTTTAGTGAGACGGTAATGGGTTGATCATGATGATGATGATAACTGACACAAAACTTACAAGTTATCCCGCTATCATCTTAGACTGTATTATCGCTTATTTAAGTGAGATTTCAGCCAAGGACAAATAAAAAAAAAATATCGTTATAACCTGACTGAAGTATCGTAAAGATCTCTTTACAGTACTGTTCTAACGTAAGCGTTAAGTAAAATTATTTTTAAAAATTTATTTTTTTTGGTTACAAAATAGGCGATTTAATTTTGTATGCAATTTCAACGTAACGTTAGCCTCGGGCAACGGTTAGTAGAGTAATAAAATTATTCAGTTCAATACAGGCCTTTATTATATTGTAGCTACGGGCAATGTAAACAATGGTCCGTCCAAGCCGGATGTTCGGGGCAATGTTATTATACCTATACCAGTGGGATAAAGTATTCGTCCAATTGTAAGGAGATGAATAATTTATTAATTAGCACGAACGAGCGCCGAAAAGCATCCGGTTTTTTAATCAAACAGGAGAGAGAGCTCGACCCGGTTACATTGGATTAGTAAATAAATTCGAATGTGAGCTTACAATAAAACGACAAGTCAAGACCTTGAACAACCTCCGTGGCGCAGTGCGTATAAAGATGGAGGTCCTGGGTTCGATTCCCAGCTCGAGTCTGGTCTGGTGGGAGGCTTCGGTTGTGGCTAGTTACCTACCGAGAAAGACGTGTCGCCAAGCGATTTAGCGTTCCGGCACGATGTCGTGTAGAAACTAATTAGGAGCGTGGGTTTACCATACTTCTAACAGCAAGCAAGCTACCAATCTAGGCAGCATCATCACTTGCCACTAGATGAGATAGCCGTTAAGGGTTAAAAAAACCTTGGGACTCTCTTCAAAAGACCTATGTCCAGCTGTGAACATTAATCAGTAATGCCGATGTCGTCGTTCAATGTGTTTGTGTATTTGTCCTTCGATAGCCCAGGAACAGAGCATCAAGTTGATGTGATTTGGGCTTCGGTCCGAATAATTACGAGTATACATGCCATTTTTTAACACGTACGGTGGCACGGTTATATTGGGGTTTTTTTTATCCACTACAAGTTAGCCATTGACGGCAACCTCACCTGATGGTAAGTGATGATGCAGTCTAAAATGGTAACAGGCTAACCTGTTAGGGGTATGGTAAACCCATACTCCTAATTGGTTTTTTCGGGCGCGACATCGTGCCAGAACGCTTAATCGCTTTGTGACACGTCTCTGTCGGTAGGGTGGTAACTAGCCACGGCCGAAGTCTCCCACCAGACTAGACTCAAGGCAGGAATCAAACCCAGCACCGCCAACATTATAATGTGAAAGCGCGCGCGCTGCGCCACAGAGGTCGTTAAAGAGGCGTGATGGGATGCATCTAAAGTGTAATTATTTGACAATCGCTTCAAGTCCAAATGGTAAAGAATTCAATTGTTCTATAAAAACTTGGATTTTAGAACTGTTAGAACACAGATATTAAAAAAAAATTTCATTTTAATGGATATTCATGCTATTCGGTGTAAGGGTATTGGAATAATACACGGGTTAATTGATATCCTAAAAAAAACCTATAAACCTACTGCGATCGCGAGTTTGTTGTTTCGCCTCTCAACAGCACCTGCTTTTTCACTCCGGTCTCATGTTGGTTACATGAGGCCTTAGTGAAAAAAGCAACTGTTTTATTCCAAGGTTGCCTACCTTGGTTGTTTTAATTACTTCAATATTTTTCATTCCTTTTAGATCCGTGATACCATAATTTGATTTCACGTTTTACGGTTCGATAGAATTTGGGAAGTTCTACTTTATAATGTTTTAATCTATTAGTTTAACTAAATCTATATTATCACCAAAACTATTCGACAAAATAAATATTAATGTTTTATTATAAATTTACCAGAATTTTTCGTCTTACAATGAAAGGGTAATGGGTCAATGGATGCTATTGCATTATTGATTGGTGTTGGAAAAGCACCTTGTTTTGAAGAACCTACCTTATAATTGGAAATACCTATCAATAAGTTAAAAGTTTATAGGAAAAATTTATTACGATATTATGGATTATATAATAGCTTGGGCATGAATTGCTCTATCTACATTGCTCTAACAAGTAATTATAATTGACTGTTTGAGATGGTGATAAAAAAACCGCCTAGGTTTCTTGTGGGCTTCTTCTTAGATTTCTGTAACTTCCTAGCTTTAGTTTTATGAAGAATTGGTGAGTCTAGCTATCACCATCACCTCACGAATCAAAACAATGAAAAATAAATTATTAATAGATGCCTATAATAGGTTTACACGAAAGCTATATTGAATTGAAATACTCTACCTGGGGGCCATTCCTGTCCGTACACAAAGATCTCTGATCTAGCAATATCTACTCTGTTCCATGTCAGCGCCAAGGAAAGCTGCTCGCTTGGAGACAGGTGCTGCGCGCGGAACAGTGCAGTCAATATGACCTGATCCAGCTCTTGGACTTCGCCGCCCTCGGCTCTCTCTTGTATCCTGAAGACTGTTATCTGAAGGAAAAAAAAACAAACATCAGCGTGGATAGCCTGAACTCGTCTTGTTTATAAGAGGCTTTTAAAGAATTAAGATGTATACAGTAGCATCAACGATTCCATGGCTGGGTTGCGGTCCAGTGCACAAGTGTTCCCGTGACCCAGCCACCAGGCGACGCGAAGGAGCATTGCTGGGTTTTAGTGGGTATTCTGGTCGCCAGTCTGGCAGCCGGAAGTCCCACATACCCCGTCGGAAGCGGTGCAGTCTTGCCTGCTTCCGGGGGGGATGCGTAAACGCATTTCCCAGCGGGGGGAAAAAAGCATAAACGATTCAACACTTAATAACTGCTCCACGGAAATAGCATCAAATACTTCATAATTTTCTATTAAATCCACTGTAAATACATGTTTAGCCAAATTTAAACCGAATTTGACTCAACGAGAGCAGCGTTGTTTTGTGGCAAACCGTGATATAATTAGATGAACACGCTTAATTTAATCTGTTAAGTCAACATCTACTGCCGATGTTCCGGTGTCGTAGGGTAAAGGGCGAATTTGGACAATCTTTATTATGCAGTGTATTAAAATTGGAGAAATTATAACATAAACCGAACCAAATTCTGTTTCAGCTAAAATTCTATTAAATTTACATATTACAATTGTGAATAGATAGGTTAAAAGAAACATATTTTAACCTATCTATTGTGAATTGTGACAGAAGATATAAAAAGAAAGAAGAAAAAGTAGAATTAAAAGATTGTCGCGTAGAGATTAATTTATAATAAATAAAGGTAGAATAGGACTGTCATATATATTATACTGTATAATATCCCTGAAAAAATAAAGATTAAAAAAAACTTTTACCGTTTAGATTAGTGGACTATAGCAAATTAAACGTAGTGTTCATTGTACTGATTTTGATTTTTGATTTATTTAAAGCATTCACTACTTACAAATGTTCGATTACGTGGTTTCGATTAAGTTTTCAGTTATTGTAGGGGAAGGATTTTCAATACAAAGTGCGCAGTATCGTTGAATATAAAATCTTAAATCAACTTGTCATAAATTCAATATCAATTTTGCATCCGACAAGCGGAACATAAATATTGGAAAATGCAGAACTGTTGTGAAGAAGGTGGTATTAGGAAATGACGTTGCTATATATCAGAACACATTTGATAAGAATTTGTTTGGCTTATCCGCGAAACAGGAAATAGGTAGGGCAGCTGATATTTCGCTCGAAAGTCAACATTTCTTTAGGCTTATGTTCAATTTATGCGGCGCTTTTCTAGTCTCTGAAGCTTCAAGGCAAATGATACATTTTTCATATTCGTATTGTTGCATTACTTTTAAGACTCTTACAAGCTATTATAGCCTAGTGTTTAAGGCGTCCGCCTCCTAATCAGAGGTCGGGGGTTCGATCCCAGGCCCCTCTAACTTTTTCGAGGTACGTTTTTAAGCAATTAAAATATCACTTGCTTCAAAAGTGAAGGAAAATCGTGAGGAAACCTGCAAGCCTGGGAGTTCTCCATAATGTCCTCAAAGGAGTGTGGAGTCTGCTAATCCACACATGACCAGCTTGGTGGACTATAGCCAAATCTTTCAAAGGGGTTTGGACCCGGGCACGCGCCTCTCACTTAACGCGCGTTTTTAAGCAATTCAAATATGACTTGCTAGAACGGTGAAGGAAAACATCGTAAGAAAGCCTGAGAAATCTCCATATGTCCACAAAGGCGTTTGAAGATTGCCAATCCGCACATCGCCAGCTTGGTGGCCAAACCCTTCTCATATTGAGAGGAGACCCGTGCTCTGTAGTGAGACGGCAATGGGTTGATCATGATGATGATGATTACTTTTAGTGCCTAAGCAATCGTCTTTACTAGGATTTTTTGTTTATTCTAAGAAGAAATATGTCAGATGAACTTTTGTAAGTAAAACGTAAACTTACTATAAATTTTCATCACAAAGAGCCCTGAGAGTGAAATTTAATGATGTAACTTTCACATATTCAAAAATGCCATTTTATCCAAAAAAATATATTTTTATATACTACGTTGATTTTTCATTTGTTGAGAAGCAAGTACCTACATCGAAGTGCTTAATGCTTGTATCTCTTAGATATGAAGGCATTAGGAAATCCAAATACATAGTCAATGGTCGATCATCCACATTAATTTAAATAGCAATAAAAAAAAAATGTTTATTAGCATTATAAATATTTATTTTTAAGATAAATGAAGGGATCGCGTCAAGCATATGTTCGCTTTGGGAACCAACTCAGTCTTATCACGTCTTGGTAAATAGTATTAGCTTTCCAATTTAATTTCGTATTATTACAGTACATGTTCGGCGAAATATATAATAAAACGTTCAATTTTCCGTCTCAGCTGTTTCAATTAAGCCTGTCGCTGCATACAAATCTCTTTCTACGAGGACAAATTGGGGTCACAGCTGATGAAACGTCTCGCGGGTGATGGCATTAAGACTTCGAGACCCTCAAATATTAATTATCGACATGCGAGTAGTGTGCGAAGCGGTGATAGCCTAGTGGTTAGGGCGTCAGCCTCCTAATCAGAGGTCGGGGGTTCGAATCCGGGCACGCACCTCTAACTTTTCGGAGTTATGTGCGTTTTTAAAAATTTAAAATATCACATGCTTCAACGGTGAAGGAAAACATCGTGAGGAAACCTGCACGCCTAAGAGTTCTCCATAATGTTCTCAAAGGCGTGTGAAGTCAGCCAATCCGTACATGGCCAGCGTGGTGGACTATAGCCAAACCCTTCTCATATTGAGAGGAAACCCGTGCTCTGCAGTGAGCCGGTAATGGGTTGATCATGATGATGATGATGATGATGATGCGAGTAGTGACACACTCGCTCGACACGACTCGTTTAATGAATTAATCACCAAGCTGTTGAACGTTTTAGTCGACATCACATCCAAGGGGAGTGTGGTGTAAAAAGATTGAGGAAATTATAAATTGCACGCTGCAGATTTGTTTTGTTTTGCGCAGTTTACAGCTAATGTTCCTTAACCTCAATGTTCATTTTACAACATATTATGTTTATTTTATACTATTGTCTTATTAATAGTCTTATTGTCAGTCCATTTCGTCTGCGTACAATTTCTAATAACATTTTGACAACCTCCGTGGCGCAGTGCGTGTGCTGTCCCATTATAAAGTTGGAGGTCCTGGGTTTGATGACCAACTCGAGTCTGGTCTGGTGGAAGGCTTCGGCCGTGGCTAGTGGTAACTAACTGGCTAGTGGTAGTACTAGGGTGGTTACCCTGCCGACAAACACATGTTACAAAGCTATTGAGCGTTCCGGCACGAAAGCGCTTGGAAAACAATTCGGAGTTTGGGTTTACCATAACCCTAACAGGATAGCCCGTGACCATCCTAGACTGCATCATCACTTGCCACCTGATGGCAATCTCACCTGATAGTAAGTGATGATTCAGTCTAAGATGGTAGCGGACTAACCTGTTAGGAGTTTACAATTGGTTTCTACGCGACATCGTGCCGGAACGCTAAATCGCATTGCGACACGTCTTTGTCAGACTCGAGCCGGGATTCGAATCCAGGACCTTTAAAATGTATGTAATGAGGTCGTGAAAAATATTGATGCCTATTCCATCAAAGTACAAATCGTTTTATGCATCACTTACCAGATTCTTCTTTCGCGTGCATTGTAAGAGTTCACTGTATAAGCACTCTGCCTGTTGCAGACCCACTTCAAAGGTTTTCTGAATAGTGCCGATCAGGTAATCCCGCATGGACTCCAGCACCGTTTGCTCCCCACTCTCTGAGGCATACCTGGTAAGTAACATAATACGTGTTAAGCTATGTTAAATGGCCTGCAAACATTGGAGCAGAGTGGAGACCTCCTTCCTCTATTGAGAGAGGAAGCCTGTGTTCATTTGTTTAATAGAATATTGAAATAATATTCATAATATTGTAGTAACTCATTCAAAGGAAATTGTATTATATTTTATAATAAATTATCTATTGATATCTTGGAGATGTCAATCAATAAGTTCAAAGTTTTTATAAAACGAAAGCTTGTAGAAAAATCATATTACGATATGAAGGATTATATAAACGATAAAAAAGCTTGGGTGTGAATTGCTCTATCTCCATAGGTACTATAGTTTATTATTCATTATGTGAGATGGTGATGACGAAAAAAAAAACCCCCCCGGCTAAGTTTGTTGTGGGCTGCTTCTTAGACCGGGGTGCGTTTGGAACCCTCATAGCTTTAGTTTTAATTTTACGAATATAGTTATCACCATGAAATAACTACTGTGTAAATTATTGACGCGTCAAAAGTGCCTTTTTAAGGACTATTTGAATAAAGATTATTTTGAATTTGAATTTATTATATGTATAATCGTTAGAATAAGGGCGACATTTATAAACAATTGAATTTTACGTTTGACATATTGATTGGCGATAAATTATTAAAATATTATTTTTGCATGCCTACCCGGCAGATTTTAAGCATCTCAGCTTCAATGTAAGACCAATGTACCAACTCAATATATGCAAAATAAATGATTTGATTTGATAATAATTGAATTAAATGAATTTCTAAAAAATAAGGAGATCAACACAAATAATATAGTCCCTAAGTATGAATGGGATGGAACCGTGGAAAACTAGTTCGAACTCAAATTTCCGAGTCAAAACGTTAGTAAACCGTTCGAGCCCGCATTCATAAGTTTAAGTTAGGAGTTCTTGTTTGGCCACCATCCAAAGTTTACCTTATGGGAACCATAAAGTAAGACCATCTCTCCACAGCTTTAATATAAACGTATTGCGTAGCGAGGGGTCGAGTGAAGACATAAAAATTAAAGATGAATGAATCTGCAATTTTCGCAAGAATCCATATTTTGAACCCTAAAAGAAGGCGCAGTCCTTTTTTTTTCGGACTGTCTATTAGCTGTACAAACCCTATTGGTTGCCACAGCGTAACCGGGCTGTTTGGCGAGCTTCGGA
Organism: Lasiommata megera; assembly: GCA_928268935.1. NCBI lineage: Eukaryota > Metazoa > Arthropoda > Insecta > Lepidoptera > Nymphalidae > Lasiommata > Lasiommata megera. Next base: position 12,475,927 of record OV743326.1, read on the forward strand.
AAGAAGCTCTGCCAGAAGAAATTGAAACCGTGGCAGCAGTCCTGCGACTACCGGCTGAAGATTGAAACGAATTCGAATAGGCTTGCAATATGTTGGGAGCAGTGATCTTGCACGCACTAGGTGAAATATTCACCGTTGAAGAGAGTAATATTTTAATTGCTTAAAAACGCACATAACTTCTAAAAGTCAGAGTTGTGTGCCCGGGTTCGAACCCCTGACCTCTGATTAGGAGGCGGGCGCCCCAACGAATAGGCCATTACCGCTTCTACACACAATGACACTGTGTAATACTCACTTATGCACAAAAGCGATGAGGTCCGCGGCTCGACCGCTGCCGTCGCACACGACTACCGGTACCGGTGGGTTGTCGGTCACGTATTCCAGCACAGCGCGCACAGTGTTCGTTCCACCTTCTATCACGAGGCACACAACAGGTGTTGATGAGTGGGTGTCTGCAACAAAGTGGATAAATTAGTATTTTTTTTCGGACTGTGCGAACCTTGTAGGTTGCCGTTGTAATTTTGGGCCCTCGAAGAAACTAAGGGAACGTCTGCCTAAAAGAACGCCTCCTGTGAGGCCGACCCTCAGCTTAGTCGACGTTAGGGATAACGGGGGGGTCGGACGGTGCTCTGAAATTAGTAAATGTTATCGCCGCGGTTCTAAGAAGCTATATATATATACATTATGATATATTTATTAAATATTAAGATATATTTTACAAGTTGTTTGTAAGTGTTAAAATGTTACTAATGTATACGTACTCGTACAAAAGAGTATAAAACTTGAACAGAATTGATATCTTGGAGATGTCTATCAATAAGTTCAAAGTTCTTATAAAACGAAAGCTTATAGAAAAATCATCTTACGATATTAAGAATTATATAAACGATAAAAAAGCTTGGGTGTGAATTGTTTTATATTTCCATATGCACTATAATTTATTATTGATTATATGAGATGGTGATAACAATAAAAAACCCGGTTAAGTTTATTGTGGGTTTCTTCTTAAACCTGGGCGCGATTTGAACCGTCGCAGCTTTAGTTTTATCACCATCACGTCATGAATGGAAATAACGAAAAATGTGATATATATGAACGATTCATAGATGCCTGTAATAAGTTTATATGAATTAAGCTATTTTTGATTAAGATTTGATTTGATTATTGTTGAAGTTTTAAGATCAACTTACTTACCTTCGCACAAAATCTACTGAGATCCTCGAACGATGATGTTAATTAAAGTAAGTTACTTAATAATAAACCAAGGGCTTTGAAGATTATAACAAAGTGAAATTATTCTGATTATGCTTATACCTAAAGGGTCGGAATTCGTGAAGGCTCAGATTAAAATCTTTGTATTAAATCCGCCCTCCGGGAAAATCTTTAAAAAGTATGCAAGTGAAGTTAACTAACTAGAAAGTTAATTATTATTAAACCCCTTTAATATATGAACAAATTAACGTATTTTACTTATTTAGGCAATTTAAATTAAGTTAGATCTTTTGATATTGATGATATATTTTTAAACGTGAACTTCGATAAATATTGGTTTTATCGAAACCAATTTAAAGATGTCGCCAATAAAAGCCAACTCTTAGACCCAGAAAATGTTTGCAGAATTTCGTCTAATTAAACTTTGCCTCTTTGATAAAAGTTGTGCGTACTTACAATAAATATCCCTATTTACTTATCCGCTTTTTTGGATGAACCAATTAAAGCCGGATAATCTTATGATTCTCTGATGATTTTCCAATTCTCTTAAAGCTTTTATTTCGCTGTTATCAAAACTAAAAAAATATGATACACCAGCTTCTGCCCGCGACTTCGTCTGCGTGGACTTCGGAATTGGGTATAAAGCTTCGCTCGTTAACAATTTTAAATCTTCCCACGGGAACTGTTTGAGAGAGCAGTATATAAAATACGTGACATTCATGACAAATTTCAAAGATGTCTGCCGCTTAGCTCGAAAATAATTTTCAACTAAATAAAAAGATAAAAGGTAGCCTATGTTCTTTTCCATGTCTAAGGCTACATGCCATCCAAATTTGTTCAGCCGTTTTTGCGTGTTTTTGTAGATTTGGATAAAAAAAAAATTCAAGCATTATACTTATTTATTTACTTATTATACGCCCTAAAAGCTTGAAATTTTGAAAATAGGTTACCTATTTTCAAAATTTCAAGCTTATAGACTTCATAATAAAAAAATTACCTAATACATACATAATAAAAAAAATTGATGTACATGTTTTTTATTTATTATTATTAATCTTAATGCAAATTTTTTGCAAAAAACTCTAAAAACAAAGAAAATTCATACAAACTTCCAACCCCCCTTTTACCCTCTTAGGGGTAGAATTTCCAAATATCCTTTCTTAGCTGACATCTCTTAACTATCAACTACCTACTTGCTAAATTATAGCTTTATACGTGCGATAGTTTTTGAGATCTCGTGTTTAATCAGTATGTAAGTATGTAAGTGACCTTTCTTATTTATATATTGATATAAATATATAATATAGGATATAAAAACATTGTAACACAGTTCTAACCTTCAAAGACTTGCGCCTATCATCTACCTGTTTTGTAATATCAAATTCAATATTCATTTATTACAAGAAGGCACTTGTCAAGTTTTTCTCAAGTGGTCTACTAGCACTCTACCTCCGAATAAGTATCAATTACTTGTATATGAAATGTTTCTCACATGCTCGTGAATACGCGTCGCAATACGTGAAATTTTGAATCAGTTGCCACCCGCTCTGTCCATAGCTGTGACGCCAAATAATGTTAAGCGGAAGCTAAAGGACTATTTCCTGGGCAATCATTAACCGTGATAGTGAATGAGGGAACCTATTTATTTTATTTTTTTATTTATTCTTTATTTGTACACCACATATAGATACAAATAATAAGAGAAACAAAAAGAAACAGGATACAAAAGGCGGCCTTATCGCTTAATAGCGATCTCTGCCAGGCAACCTTAGGATTAGGAAAATCGAGATTAGAAGAAAATAGGTGGCGTAATATATAAGTAAAAACCTGCATACTAATAACTACATACTAATACATACACTAGATTACATATAAAACACAATACAATAATACATATTAAATAAATATACTAATATATACTAATAATAATATACTAATATATATACCTTATAATATTTACCTACCTATTGACGTGTTTTGCAATGTATTTGGTTGTTTCGGAAGTAGTTCTTTGGCTGAATAGTAATATTTATTTATTTGTATTTATCGTGTAAGTTATAATTAATTAGTATGTAAGGCGCTGACAACATTGAGGCCAAACCTCTGTGGTTTTTTTTCAATGTCCTCGACGAACACAGTAAATTAAATTATTTTGAACTGTAAATAAAAAAAAATGTTTAAGATGTGCTTACAGCACAGAAATAATAAAACTCTAGAACGAGTAGGAGTGAAAAATTGTGATTTTTTTTATCCACTACAAGTTAGCCCTTGACGGCAATCTCACCTGGTGTGAGTGATGATGCAGTCTAAGATGGTAGCGGGCTTACCTGTTAGGAGTATGGTAAGGCCATACACCTTTCTACGCGACATTGTGCCGGAATGCTGAACCGCTTTGCGACACTTTGTCGGTAGATTGGTAACTAGCCACGGCCGAAGCCAACTGTATATATTTTTTACTGGTTCAAATGGGAGAACCTCTCTTTTTAAGTTATTAAATAGTAAAGTAAAGAAACATACAACTTTTTTATTTTTGAAGTACCACACTAAGAACCATCGATAATTATTAAAGTTATCATCATCATAATCAACCCATGCTCGGCTCACTACAGAGCACGGGTCTCCTCTTAATATGAGAAGGGTTTGGCCATAGTCCACTACTAATGTTCTCAAAGGCGTGTGAAGTCTGCCAATCCGCACATGGCCAGCGTGGTGGACTATGGCCGAACCCTTCTCATATTGAGAGGAGGCCCGTGCTCTGTAGTGTGCCGAGAATGGGTTGATCATGATGATGATGATCCACAGAGTTTGTGATCAACATCAATACGCTTTAAACCAAATATAGTAGTCTGCTATTTCATCGCCGGTCGTAAAACGGGATGATAAAAAATAGAATATTTTACGGCAGCGCAGTAAAAAAAAGGTGCGACACGTAATAAAAAACACCTTTGAAAGTTTTTATTTCGCGAATATAGACAGGAGTTACTACATGTCTTCAATATTATCTTTACGACGCTTTTAAGACGCCGGAATGTCAATGTCAGAGACACAAAAAAAATAGGAGTGTTTATGCGGCTAACCATAAATAGATATGAGTTTTTTTTTTATACTTTCTATGTCACACTTCAACTTCAGCGTTTCAAATGTTGAAACGTAAGACTTCTATAGCTATATAGTATCGAAATTAATGAATCGTTATATTTACGCTAACAAGAATTGTACACGAATTCAGCTAACAAATATTTCATCATCTAGAACCCTCGTTAAAATCAAATTCAAATTCAAATAATCTTTATTCAAATAGTCCTTTAAAAGGCACTTTTGACGCGTCAATAATTTACGTAGTAGTGATTTGATGGCGATAACTACATTCGTAAACTTAAAACTAAAGCTAAAAGGGTTCCAAACGCGCCCTGGTCTAATAAGAAGCCCACAACAAACTTAGCCGGGGGGTTTTTTTTGTTATCACTATCTCACATAATAAATAATAAATTACTGTAATTATGGAGATAGAGCAATTCACACCCAAGCTTTTTATCCTTTATATAATCCTTAATATCATAATCACTGAAATATGTATGGGAGCCTTGGTTAGATGTACGTCCGCACATATAGGAACGATCGAAGGTTTTTAACCTCTCATCTTGTGAAGTCGTATATATTGCGCTCGTGTATGAAAACTTCGATATGCAGGTTTCTGTTATATACTTGTGGTGCCATCTTTTATGGTGATATGTAAACCGCTACTAAAACAGCTAATAAAGATCATGATAAGACTATAATATAATATATAGTTCGACAATTTGCTCAGTACTTATTTTCAGCGTAATTTTTATGACTATTATTATTAATTTAGATTTATTATTATTACATTATTGACGACTTCAATGGCGCAGTGCGTGCGCTGTCGCATTAAGTCGGAGGTCCTGGGTTCGATTCCCGGCTCGAGTCTTGTCTGGTGGGAGGCTTCGGCCGTGGCTAGTTACCACCCTTTTTTTTTTTTTTTTGTCGTGGTGGAAAAGCTTTATAGCTACTTCCGTCCCTTGGGCAGGACGGAGGTTATGTGGGACTCCCACCCATGGGTGGTCTACCCGAACTAAAAACCACCACGGCATGTCCCTCTCGCTGGTTTTACTGGACGCCCGGGGGACCCATTGTATATTTCGCGGTCGCCTACCAGTCACCCCAGCCTACCGCCGGGTCTCTTCCGCACTACAAGAGGAAGGATCAGGACAGCTTGATCCCCCCCCCCCCCCCCTAAACTATAAGGAGACTTGTGCAATGGCGGACAACTAGCCCAATAGCTACCCGCCTTCTCCCAAGCGAAGCTGACGAGCGGCAAATTGCCGAAGTCTTCTTCCCCTCCGTCTACGCCGAAGCGGATGTGCGTCGGAAGCCTCTTCGCGTATTCGCTCCGCAGCCTCCTTCTGCGAAATAACTTCTTCGCAAAAGTGGGCTACCGCATTCCAGGACCTCTCGCTGCTTAATATTGTAAGTATTACGCTAGGCAGCGAGAGATCCCCGCCGATCGTTGCCACCAGAGTACGGCGCTGGGGGTCCCACTTGCTGCACACCTCGAGAGTGTGCTGAGCGGTATCGTCCGCAGCACCGCACTCATGGCACTTTGGGGTTGGTTCCCTCTTCGCGACCCGGTGCAGATAATGGCCAAAGCAACCATGCCCGGTCAAGACCTGCACCAGGCGGAAGGAAAGTGCTCCATGCCTGCGATGGGACCACTGATCCAGGACCGGGCTGATGGCCTCTATAGTTCGTTTGCCATAGATGGCATCCGCCAGGCCTACCTTCCATCTATCCCGCATCCTCCGAGCAGCCATCCGTTGTACTCTGCCTACCATTTCAGGCGCCAGTCTTTCGCCTCTTGCCCTGCTCTGTGACCTGGTGCGGTACGTGTCAGCAAGCACTCCCGCTTCCAACTCCCAAGGGGGAGTGCCAACTAGTTACCACCCTAGCAAAGTGATTTAGCGTTCCGGCACGATGTCACGTAGAAACCAATTAGGTGTGTGGGTTTACCATACCCCTAACAGGTTAGCCCGCTACCATCCTAGACTATACCAACACTTACCAGCAGGTGAAGATAGCCTTAAAGGGCTAACTTGTAGTGTATAAAAAATAGATAAGATCATACTTATTTATCAATTATTTCTGAAAGAACGAATAAAATAAGTTGCTTTTTCCGTCCTGCATATTATGGTAGTGGTTATACGAAAACGTCTAAAAATTAACGAAAAAATAGCCGTTTTAGGTGAACAAACAAAGACACTGGCACTGGTGATTCCTATAAATTCAAAAATACAAAGGCTGAGGGTCGTTTATATCTTTTATGGCCATCTTGGAACCATGGCGGCCCGGCGGGGTAGTCTCGACTGCGCCCTCATTCATTCCGTGAGCCATAAAACACATCTATCACAGATTATATCCTACTAATTATAATAAACGCGAAAGTTTGTAAGTATGGATGGATGTTGGTTACTCTTTCACGTAAAAACTACTGAATGAATTTTAATGAAACTTTACAATAATATAGTTTATACATCAGAATAACACGTAGGCTACAATTTATAAAGATATAATGTGAGTTGTTCAAAACGTGACGATAAGTGTCAAGTAAGTAGGAAAAAAATCTATCTAACTTGTAGAAAAATAAAACAAATGTTAAATTTTGTATAAAAAAATTACTGAGAGAATAAACATAAGCGAAAATCGCTGGTAACCGCTAGATGTAATATTTTTCAGCATTGTTGAATTTATATGGTAGGTAGGTAATACTGTTTAGTTGGTTACTTACATGAATATACCATTACGTATTCAGTACTCGAACGCAGTAGCCGGCTTCCGTTATAAAATCTAATACGGTGTGCTATTTTTGTATAATGCCTTCTGGAAAATTCTACAATACTCTAGCAGCTTCGATCCAGACGCAGTAGGTATTTGATCAGAGTTCAAAAGCAAGCTTTGAAAAGAAACCTGAGTACTTGGTAACCTACTTTTATAGCGCAGAATAACAAATAGCACAAGCGTATTATATCCCGGTAACAGGACCCGGGATAAAACATGTTAAACCAATAAAAAAAAAAACAAATATATTTCAAAATAGCTGTATTCATGTAAACCTATTACAGGCATTTATGAAGTGTTCATCATGATCAACCCATTACCGGCTCACTACAGAGCACGGGTCTCCTCTCAATATGAGAAGGTTTTGGCCATAGTCCACCACGCTGGCCATGTGCGGATTGGCAGATTTCACATAGTATACAATATTTAAAAATATACATGTTCAAGAAAATTTTGTTGATTGATTATGTAAAGATAAAAGAAATACTAAAAACATTATAATAAACGTATAGCAGATAATGACATAAACAATATCGAATCTCTTTTGAACGAAATTTAAAAACACGCTTTGAAAGGAATAAACATGGTCGTCCCTTTAAGTATTTAAGAAAATAAAAGATGGCGAAAATAAAAACGTTCCGCCAAGAATTTTTGCTGAGGAAGTTCGAAAAAATATAGTCTGGTCGAAAAAAGATGACAGCGTAAATGTAAACATTGAACATTTATATTACAAACGAAATCTCATCTAAAGATCAAAGTCCCTACCGAAGCCTCGGGCATGTCAAAACCGCTTTTCATTAGGCAAAATTTACATGTTAAACATACCTAAAATATCTAAATACGTATCTCCCTACGTAAATGAAACACGATATTAACAAGTGGGGTGCAAAAACAAAATATATTTACTTTGCCTTACATTGAGCGCTTAAACCGAATTGCGCGATCCAACTATACACTTTAGGGATTATGTAGCTTCTGCGATTATCCTTTGCAAACACTTTGAATGGCCCATGGCGGAGTTGACGACCTCCGTCGCATTATAAACTTGGAGGTCCTTTATTCGATTCCCGGGTGGAGTGTGGTATGGTGGGAGACTCCGGTCGTGGCTATTTACCACTCTTCCGACATAGGCGTGTCGCCAAGCGATTTAGCGTTACGGCACGATGTCGCGTAGTAACCAATTAGGAGTATGGTTCCCTTAACAAGTTAAGCCCGCTACCATCTTAGACTGCATCATCACTTACATCAGGTGCGATTGCTGTCAAGGGCTGACTTATGGTTCCAACACCTTGGTACCCCTACGTCCGTCGTTCATTGAGCAATGTATCCCACCCGTTGCCCCTTTAGTTTCGCGAATCATAGACAGTTCAGTAGCTCCGGTTCTTGAGTACACTTTTTACAGATACTACAGCTTTTCGATAGTACTCTGCAGTTAGAAAAAAATACTCCGAAGAACGTAACGAATCGGTTTTTAGGATAATTCTTTTCCAACATAAGCTTGATTGCAGATGCTTCTCTAAGGGTGGTAATATTGGGGAGACATTATTAAAAAATAGTTTTTGTTTTGACTTTATTGTTCTCTTGCTAAAACGGACCCTATATCTCCAGGATAGCGTATACCCTAACAGATATGCTAAGTAATACACTTACACATATGCCACTTTTTATGCCAGGGAAAACCACGGCTCCTGCGGCAATAAAACTGAATTTTGTGTCGAAGATACTGTACTAGCTATAGCAATACTATGCCATAGAAAACTTTCCTAAAATTGCATTTTATTAAATCTCGTATGCAGATGATATGATGAAGCTGGGTCAGTGAACACATAAATGGAAAAAGGTATGTGACATGAGATAATCTTCAATTAGAAACTTGCTTATTCCACTGGATTTTTTTAAAAGTCTGAATCTATCGGACGAAGACGCGGGCATATGCTAGCCATTAATAATATCAGTAGGGTAATAGGGACTTTATAATGCAAATATTGGCGTGATCATAACTGGAAAGTTTTTTAAGACAACCCCCAAGAACCGCAGTTAATTAACTGAGCACTAATTAAGTTTACCAAGTTATATTCATGCTAACCTAGTACTTACAGGCATGTTATGAAGCGATTATATAATATGCTATTAATTTTTAAAATTCATGAGGTGATAACTTCTTTAAAATACTTAAAAGTAAAGCTATTGGGATTCCAAATGCAGCCAGATCTTAGAATAACCATCAATCAAAATCAGCCGTATTTTTTATCGCCACCTAACATTCCAAATATATAACCTATATAATTATTAATCATTATTAGTTATGAAGTAAAACAATTTAAACTCGAGCATTTCAATCCCTGTTATTATAAGGAAAAGAACCGACAACAACGTCTCGCCAAGCGATTAAGCTTTCCGGCACGATGTCGCTTAGAAACCAATTAACCCCTAAGGGCTAACTTGCAGTGTGTAATGAAAATAATACTAGTTTATAAGCTACTACTAGAAATAGTTTATAGGCTGACGTTTTATAAAAACTGTTATATCGAGCGAGTCTGTCGCACATGTTGGATAAGATAAAACGACGCGGCTGGGGAAGAGGCGCGGGGAAGCGGGAGAGGTACGGGGCAACCGAGCGACCGATCCAACACGTTCGCCGTTCAATGACCTGCGCGCCGCGCCGCTCGCAAGACAAAATGGCGGACAGCAATCACGTAGTATTCCCGCGTAAATTACTCAGGAAATTCATCCTGCTATACAAAGAACTGTCTTGTCTATGGGACAGGAAATGTTTGCTATACAAAAACAGAAAGAAGCGACACGAAGCTATCACAAAATTGACGGAGCTTGTACAGGAATACGAATCCACAGCCACCAGAGTGCATGTCCTGAGAAAGATAGAGAGTTTACGGGCGTGTATGAGACGGGAGTACAAAAAAGTGCAGGACAGCCGGATGCAGGCTAGCAGCCTCGAAGAGGTGTACACACCGCATCTGTGGTATTACGATCTACTGGCGTTCGTGGTGGGGGAAGACGGGAATAACGATAAACAACCGTCACCAGAACCGGTAAGTGTCAAAGCAATAATGTTGCCATTAAAAAAATAAGAATCTGTCTATACTTTAGTGTTGCCACTTTTAGCTGAAATAGCATAACTTTAAAACATTGTTTATAGATTTTTGTTGAGTAATCAGCACAGACTACTAATTAATTATTATTAACTATTTAATATTTAGGTACTATTATAGCATATACTTATATGGAGGCAACAAATAATATTCTTACTAATATTATAACCGACAAAGTTTTGTTTGTATTAATGTATGCATGTCTTGATGTTTGTATTTTTGTTACTCTTTCACGCAAAAACTGCTGAACTAATTTGCCTGATATTTGGAATGGAGGTAGCTTTTACTCTGAATTGACACAGAAGATACTTTTTATCCCGGAAAAATATATGATTCCCGCGGGATTTTCTAAAAAGCAAAAAAACGCAATGAAGCTGCGGGTATAGTTAGTCTCCTATAAATTTGTGTATATCTTAGGGATAATGTTTTACTTCTTATAAAAAGTAATTTGATTCAAAACAATCTTAATTAGATAACAGTTTGAACTGTATATAGCCTGTTATTAAGACGTATAATTAGGAAGATAATGAAAAAATAAAATGGACAAATTGAATTTTGTATCTAAAAAATGTGAATGTAGGGATGTAAAATAACTGAACAATTATCATCTTTATTTTCCCCCTTTTTTTTTCTACTGGCCATGTATGGAGAACTCTCAGACGTGCAAGTTTCCTCACAATGTTTTCCTTCATCGTTGAAGCAAGTTATATTTGAAAACTTTTTAAAACCGCACATAACTTCGAAAAGTTAGAGGTAGGTCTTACGGGTACTTCCGTTTAATCAGGTATGGTCGAAAACATAGTGCCTATAGCTCTGATATAAAAAACCTTTTCAATAAAATTAAACTCTATCGGCGTCGAATTCACGGCAATCTATCATAAGCATGCTCTCGTTTAAATATTGATTGATAAGCGGTCGCTCCCAGTTCAATTGAATGGATGGCACTAATTTTATTTACCCATTACTATATGATTATTTTTGGATGACGGAAATATCTGAACATTTTTTTTTGACGGCAATCTCACCTGGTGAAAGTGATAATGCAGTCTAAAATGGTAGCGAGCATGGTATGGTTTAGGGTATGGTACTCCCATACAACTAATTGGTTTCTACGCGACATCGTGCCGGAACGCTAAACCGCTTGGCACTTGACACGTTTTAATCGGTAGGGTGGTAACTAGCTACGTCCGGAGCCTCCCATAAGACTCGAGCCGGGAATCGAGCCTAGGATTTCCAATGTCAAAATGTGACAGCGCACGCGCTGCGCCTCGGAGGTAGTCAAAAAAATTATCAGAGGTTGAGAAAATATATAACAATTTATATATTTGCGCCGTATGTGGAGTTTTACAGATGTGCACCTAGATACGGTATGTTTTCCTTTACGCTTAAGCCTCCTAGTAAGCTCTTGACTGCTATCTCATCAGGCTCACTTTTAGGGGCATGCTAGTGGCATCAAACTAATACCCCTATTCGGTTTCTACGCGGCATTTTGACGACCTCCGTGGCGCAGTGCGTGTGCTGTCGCATTTTAAAGTGGGAGGTCCTGGTTTAGATTCCCGGCTCGAGTCTGGTCTGGTGGGAGGCTTCGGCCGTGGCTAGTTACCACCCTACCGACAAAGACGTGTCGCCAAGAAATTTAGCGTTCCGGCACGATGTCGCGTAGAATCCAATTAGGAGTGTGGGTTTACCATACCCCTAACAGATTAGCCTGCTACCACACTATACTGTACCATCACTTATCACCATGTGAGATAGTCGTCAAGGGTTAACTTGTAGTGTATAAAAATAAATATCGTTTCGGGAGTGGAGGTTTCGGCTGTGGCTAGTTCCCACTCTACGTGTCGCAAAGCAATTAAGAGTTCCAACACCGTGCAGCGGTAAAAAACAATAAGGAATATGTACTTAGTACTAAGATGGCCGTCAAGGGCTTACTTATAGTTAAATGAAAATGTAATGATTTCTTCATCGAGCAACGAATGATATTCAATTCATGCATTTTAACCAATATTTTCATGTGCATTGTACGTGTTCGATATAGGCATGCGCAAATCTGCCATGCTGCATGTCTAACCATTTGCCAATTAGGTAACAGCCAGGTTATCTCTCAGGCAGAAGGAAATCGATTCTCAGCCTTAATTGCTCTTTCATTGGCAGGCGGTTGCATTCAATGCGGAATTGAAACACGTTTCATCGTTATTTAGCTACAATCTTCGGTATTATTAATAAACTTACAGCTTACTACAGCATCGATTTCCTCTTAGCATGAGAAGGGTCCACTGCGCTGGACAAGTGCAGATTATAGTAAACGATAAATTCAAATTCAAATTCAAATAATCTTTATTCAAATAATCCTTTAAAAGGCACTTTTGACGCGTCAATCATTTACATAGTAGTGATTTGATGGTGATAACTAGATTCGTAAACTTAAAACTAAAGCTATGAGGGTTCCAAACGCGCCCTGGTCAAAGATGAAGACCACAAAAAAACTTGACGACCACAAAAAAACTTACTAGCAGACTTGACGACCTCCGTGGCGCAGAGCGAGCGCTGTTCCATCATAAAGTTGGAGGTCCTGGGTTCGATTCCCGGCTCAAGTCTGGTCTGGTGGGAGGCTTTGGCCGTAGCTAGTTACCACCCTACCGACAAAGACGTGTCGCCAAGCGATTACACGTTCCGGCACGATGTCGCGTAGAAACCAATTAGGAGTATGGGTTTTCCATACCCCTAACAGGTTAGCCCGCTACCATCTTAGACTGCATCATCACTTACTATCAGGTGAGATTGCCGTCAAGGGCTAACTTGTAGTGGAAAAAAAAAAAAAAAAAAAAAAAAAAAAAAAAAAGACTCCTATGAGATAATCATAGAAACTTTTGAAATAACTATTTATTATTTATAATATCATATCATATCATATGTATAAATATGTATTATTTTATTATTTTTTCCAATTTATCTAAGTATATTTTTGTATGTAGTTTAAACATATCTATTCCACTTTATAAAATCATCTTACTCACATCTGAGGGTAGCTGGAAGAGATCTCATATTGAGATAGAGCTTTCTTTTGTAAACTTCTTTTGTTAGGGTTTAATATCACAAATTTGGTACAAAAATAATAAAAATAAATAAATAAAATTATATTTACGTAACATAATTCTGAAAATACAAGGTGAGAATACATAACGCCGACCCCAGACCCCAGAGTTTTAACCTATAGACTTTCACCACTTAACAGGTACTGCACTGTTGATGTCGAGTAAATACATAGCAATCCATATAGGTGCAGACCTCCTGGCTTAAGAGACGCAGAGTTTTTAACCGTTATGGTGGGCCATTGCGTTTGGACAAGCTTAACAAATGCACTTACATGGATGTAACTTCTGGGCGGCGATGTATTTCTCAAGTTTCCGCCTCAGCACGATTTCCGCACCATAACGCCCCACGGATCCGTTGTCGACCAGCAAGAAGTAGGCGTGGCGATTGTTCAGCACCGCTAATTTCGATCTGCAACAAATTGAATCATTAGAAAGAAAGAAGTGTAAATTTTTTTTGGAAACATTTTACATATATCATCGTGATCAACCCATTCTCGTCTCACTAAAGAGCACGGGTCTCCTCTCAATATGAGAAGGGTTTGGCCGTAGTCCACCACGCTGGCCATGTGCGGATTGGCAGACTTCACACGCCTTTGAGAACATTATAGAGAGAGGCATGCAGGTTTTTTCGCGATGTTTTCCTTCATCGTTGAAGCAAGTGATATTTTATTTGCTTAAAAACGCACATAAATTATAGGTTCGAACCCCCGACCTCTGATTAGGAAGCTGACGTCCTAACCACTAGGCTATCACAGCTTACATATATAAAGTACACATATATAAAGAAAAGATAAATAAAGGTGGTTGAAGTAGCGATATAGTTATATCCCAAGTAATATATTACATTCATAATCATAGCTTTATATGGTAATCTAAAATCTCGATTTTTTATACCACGGCCATTAGCTACTGGTTTCATAATTAGCTAAACAAAGCTTCTGATAGACTATTATATGACGAATGAATTATTATCATTAATTTTAAAACATATATTCCAAGGACGGCGTCAAATAAAGAATAACTTGTCTGGTGGGAGGCTTCGGCCGTGGCTAGTTACCACCCTACCGGCAAAGACGTGTCGCCAAGCGATTTAGCGTTCCAGCACGATGTCGCGTAGAAACCAATTAGGAGCGTGGGTGTACCATACTAGCCTGCAACCATCCTAGACGGCATCATCTTGTCACTAGGTAAGATAGCTGTCAAGGGCTAACTTTTAGTTATAAAAATAAACAATTATTTTGACCTGTCCTATTGATATATACATCGCCATCGCATTTACTGACAGCCAGGGATTTTCTACTCAGAAATATTTCGTGTTTTTTCATTGATTGACTGATTGGTCAGTGTTTGATGTTTGGTTAAGGTTATTTTTTTTTGCACCCAGAAACACGAATGTATCTACATTCGTGTTTCTGGGTGCAAAAAACCATGTGGAGTTGTATTTACAGCAGCTCCACTACCTGGATGCCTGGTCCTCTTCCACCACCCGCTATTCCAGGTCATTTCTGCCACGCACCTGCAAATTGTGGAACCAGCTTCCATCTTCTGTGTTCCCTAATGGTTATAATATGGGGATCTTCAAAGGGCGGATTAACAAATTGCTCAAGGGCCAGCAACGCATTGGCGGTTCATCTGGTGCTGCAAATGTTCATGGGCGGCGGTAATCACTTACCATCAGGTGACCCGCCTGCTCGTTTGCGCGCTATGTATATAAAAAAAAGCTCAAATCGAAGATATACAGTGCATATTACTGACTCAGTAATTCAGATGACATTGTAAATTTTTAGAGGCGAATGCAATAAAATTGTATTTAATTATCTGTTTAATAGTATGTTTAATGAGCAACCAATAATTATTAGCTATCGATATAGTGTAATTGAATTTTTCCTGCGAACGAATTATTTTACACGAATCCGGCTAGAATATTCATGAACTGCGGACCTCGAATAAATAAGTCGTATTTTTGTCATCGAGTAAATATCTTGTTAGAGCGGGTATGCTATGGTCCAATCAGTAATGGAAGGTTATCATATGAGCCCACCTGGTGCTCTTTTAACGTTATCGCACCATTCAGACGGTGCCATTTTGTCAAGGTCATAGATTTTATTCATTGTATGTAGTTATACATGTAGTATTTTGTTTGATTTGCTCAACTGCATACAACGATGCATCTTTTGATTACAGGAAATAGAAGACGATGATTTAGACGAACCAGAGCAGGAAGATTCATATGACGAGGCTCAAAATTATCAAACTTACAGTAGCGGCCAGACCATGGTGGAAGTAAGTGAGTCGCCCATACAAAAACAGTACATGAGCTTCGAGGAAGATAAGTCCAAGAGGCATTGCACCGAGGTGGATGATGAATATGATGCCATTGGTGAGTTGAAATCAACTATTTATCTTCTAGCAACAGATACTTTCAGCTGTTTTACCAGATCAGTTCTTATTTCTGCCACGTGCTAGTTTAGCGGCTATAATATTAACGGACCGACTAAACAAATCTCTTGAAAGCCAGCTATGTATATGGTCTCGCCTCAGGTGCTGTAGATGATCCAGGACATCAGCTAACCCTGCCACTCATTTCTCCGCTGTTTAGATATCAAAGAGGTCTACGATAGGAACGCGTTTTCAACATTATGGAGACCTCTCTTGCATACAATTTTCCATCATCGTTAAGCAAGTGATATTTAATCGATAATACTCATTGGAAAATTTATTTGAAAAGGTAGAGGTGCCCTGAGGACCTCGGTTCCTATTATTACTGGTACCCACCGAAAGGTCGTACCATGTCTTGTGCAGGATGGAGCCTGTAAGACAGCAGAAGTACGACAGTAGTAGATCATCCACTTTATGTTGACCGTTATAATAAAGATGAGTTATTAAAATACATATTGTGTGACATGTCATACATGTCATGGTCTTAAAGATATTTAGAAGAGATCGCTCTTTGGAAATAAGACCGCATTTTTATGACTACGTTTAGTTAAGTTTAATCTTATAATCTGTTGTACCAGGTATAAACGTAGCAGCAAAACTGAGAGGATTGCCACCAAACGCAAGAATATTGGCGGAGAAACTTATCAATGATGTTCTATTCCAAGCTCAGATGAACGGCCTCAACTCCTCGACTGTCATATCAACTCCGGATCCCTTCAAACAAGACATACTATAAAATGAACACTATAAAAATACAGTGTTGTTTTACTTAACGTTCGAGTGATTAGATCAACGGTTTTTCTTTCAAGGTGATTCCTTGCCTTCTTAGAGGAATAAAGTTGTTCTACCGTTTCAAAACACATTAACGTCAGAGTAAAATAGTTTTTTTTTCCTTTTACGTAAATTAAAACACTTTTTCAAAGCAGGAACGTTTAGTTTTTTATTATTCTTATAATAGTCGTAACATGGGGATGATAGAATGCAAGATTGGAAGTGGGCCATGTTAGTTTTAGACTGATGCCACTCCAAAAGTCTTTCCAAAATTTCAGTTCGATTGGTTATGGATAACTGGATCTGTTGCAAGATTGGCCCCACATACCAACAAAGACGTGTCGCCAAGCGATTTAGCGTTCCGGCACGATGTCGTGAAAAAACCAATAAGGAGAATGAATACAGGTTAGCCCACTGCCATCTTAGACCGCGTCATCACTTACCATCAGGTGACTTGCAGTCAAGGGCTAACTTGTGGTGTATAAAAAAATATACACTAAATAATATTCCATGTTAAATAAAATACTTTTAGAGAAAACTGATATTCTGACTCCAAAACGAGTGACAATATGATACAGAACTGTGACGTGGCAGTATATCTGATTTAAATATACATTGACATTTCGTCTTTAGTACATTTTATATTATCTTACTTTGTTTGTTATTTCGTCCTTGTAGTGCAACGGACAAATTCAAAGACAATAAAATTATTTTGGACAGATAACACGGGTCAGAAGTGTCCCTGACATATAACGTATCTGTGTTAATATTCCCTAAGGTGC
This sequence comes from Lasiommata megera, assembly GCA_928268935.1. Taxonomy (NCBI): domain Eukaryota; kingdom Metazoa; phylum Arthropoda; class Insecta; order Lepidoptera; family Nymphalidae; genus Lasiommata; species Lasiommata megera. The sequence continues at coordinate 12,493,189 of OV743326.1, forward strand.
CAGGCTCGAGTATTGTTTTGTTTGTTCCAAAAACCCTAATTTGATGTTTTGAAATTAACTAATTTATAATTATTAATTGATTGTTAAAAAATAATCATGTTGCGGTCGAGTACACATTGTTGCGGTCGAGTGCACAAGTGTTCCTGTGACTCAGCCACCACTAGGGAGTCCCACATACCCCGTCGGAAGCGGCACAGTCTTGCCTGCATCGCTTCCGGAGGGGATGCATAAACGCATTACCCAGCGGAAAAAATGAGACTTAATCATTATCATAATCAGCTGTAGCATAATAATGGCCCACTGCTGGGCATAAACCTCCTCTCTTATTAGAGAGTGGGAATGAGAGTATTAATCCGCCATGCTATTGAAATTTAACAATTTTTTTAAATCTTTATTTTTATTTTATGAATAAAAAAATATAATGTTGTAAGCTAGAAATAGGAATAAGTTATGATGCAGACCAACTTAGCAGTTGCCTTAAAATGCTGCAAACTTAGAAATAAATATATTGCATCTCACTTTTAATTATTTCTGGGATTAATGAAAAATTGTTTCTAAAGAAGTTCGAAATGCGATCGACCTGCCGTGATAGCCCGGTGACTTCGTTTCTATGGCTTTAGTTTGACAGAACTTTTGCCAGCACATAGTTTTTTTATACACCACAAGTTAGCCCTTGACTGTATCTCACCTGATGGTAAGTGATGATGCGGTCTAAGATGGTAGCGGGCTAACTTGTTAGGGGTATGGTACACCCATATTCCTAATCGGTTTCTACGCGACATCGTGCCGGAACGCTAAATCGCTTGGCGACACGTCTTTATCGGTAGGGTGGTAACTAGCCACGGCCGAAGCCTCCCACCAGACCAGACTCGAGCCAGGAATCGAACCTAGGACCTCAAACTTTATAATGCGACAACGCACGCACTGCGTCACAGAGATCGTCAGACATAGTTCAAAGGGAAAAGGTAGTTTCAGCTCAGTTATCGATACACCAACCCGGATTGGCGTACTTCAGGTCCCCTCGCAACACTAAACCAGAGGTACGCTCACATTAATTAATATCAATGCGATGGATGTAACCGCAAAAGCTTTTGCCATTACAGATTCATTGCGCTCGAATACTGTGGTGTGCCTACATCAATTATATGGAGTACAGTGAGCAGATTTCACCGTCAAATTGGAAAATTCTGTTTGGCCCACGCTTTAAATCACCCACTCATATGAAGGATCAGCAGACACCAGCATCATTATCATCATCATCATCATGATAAAACCATTCTCGGCTCACTACAGAGTACAGGTCTCCTCTCAATATGAGAAGGGTTTGGCCATAGTCCACCACGCTGGCCATGTGCGAATTGGCAGACTTCACACGCCTTTGAGATCATTTTGGAAAACTATTAGGCATACAGATTTCCTCACGATATTTTCCTTCACCAATGAAGCAAGTGATTATTTTAATTGCTTAAAAACGCACATAACTCCGAAAAGTTAGAAGTGCGGACGCCCTAACCACTAGGCTATCACAGCTGTGTAAAAAATCTACCGGCCCTTTTTTGTCGGTTGCTACAGCGTAACCAGGAAGGGTGACGAGCTCCAGAAATAAGCCAGAATAGTTTTGGGGCACGAAGAAGCTAGGACAACGTCTACCAATGTCATGGCTGTCATGTGTGCCCGAACATTGGGCTTAATGGAATGAGTGGCTCGTAGGTCTCCGGGTCATGGATTACGTAAGAAAATGGGGGGGATTGCGTTGACTTTGCATGTAAGGTGTTGGCAGTAGCAGTTCGTCTAGGCTATCACAGATTGTCCGGGAAGTATACAATGGGTCCTCCGGGTGTCCAGTAAAACCTGCGAGAGGGACATGCCGTGGTGGTTTTTAGTTCGGGTATACCCCCCTTCGGGTGTGGGAGTCCAACATAACCTCCTTCCCGCCAAAGGGTACGGAGGTAGCCATAAAGCTTTTCCACCACGATAAAAAAATAAGCTATCACAGCTTCCCAACTTATCGTATATTAAAAGTTAACTACAAAAGTAATTTATTGGTGCAATTTCAAAGCACGGCATATCTCTTAATACTAAACACACGACAAGCGATCACCACATTACTTGCTTGTCGTGTCAATATAATATTGAAAAACAATTAAAGATAAAAGTATCTTCGGGTTATACTCAACTATATAACATGGTATAGTAAGATTAAAAAAATACCTCGGTGATGCTATCGCATGGTAAGGCACGTCCCGACCCCGCCCGATGAGCTCGTTGGCTCCCTCCACGATCCCCCAAGGTGCGATACCGATGCTGACGACGCGACCAGCGCGCTGCGAACGCTCCAGCTGCAAAGCATCTCCTACTTGACGCGTTACACCTGTTTCGGAATAAATATTTATGTATTAAGAGCATTATCCGTTTAAAACAACGATATTTGTGTAAACTTCTATTTCAAGTTCACAATTTTTTTTATTGTTCTTAATATTTTAATGAAAACATTAAACTATGAATAATTAGAAATTATATATCTATAAATAGCAAATGAAAACATCAACTCGTAATAAAATAAATTTAACTAACTAAATTTTACTGTCCTAAACTAAATTTTTAATGTCCAACAAACATATCATAAACTATTGGGCATATTATACATATTATACAGATAGTTATTGTACTGAACGCGTCCGCAAAGAAAACATTCTGAAGTATCATCCCCTTTGAGGTAAATATAAAGGGTTTGACATTTGGATGAAAGTGTGCCAGTTTTAAATTTAGAGACACGAGATTGACATATTTAACATGAGATATGATGCTGGTAGTTTTTTTTAAAGATAAAAGAAAATAATTATTAGGAACAAAATATATACAAGAAGCTTAAACACATGAAAGCGATGATCCTGCAGAAGTATAAACTGTGTTGCAGTAATCATCGCCCTTCAAGAAATAAATACAATGTTCCACAAAATAAAGGATAACTATATATAGGCCATATGTCGTTAAGCAAATCAATTTAGGGACATTATAGCAGTAAATAGTGATAAGAAGAAAATGAAATTGAAAAATAAAATAAAATCAACGAAAACCAGTTATCATTTGTTCTCACCTGTATTAGTCCCTCCTGTAAATATCCAGGCTCCAGTGGTCTTCGCAGCTTTCAACAGTCCCTTCCTCAGCACCTTCTTCAGCTTCGGTTGCAGGTCGAAGTTAGCTTTGCCGCCTTGTATCGTGATGAGCAGCTTCGGTCGGTCGAGCGCCCACTCCCGGGTGAGCAGCTGAACTATCAGGTCTGGTCGGGTATCGTGCGATAGTCGGACGTACTGTAGATTAAAAGAGAGAGATATATATCGTCATCGAAATTTGGTCAACGTTTCTAGCGCAGTACTGAGCGCTCTGGTCTCATAGGTTTCAGGTCAACTAGTTAGGTGAGAAGTTTTGGCTTGGTTCTTCCAACCGACAAAGATGTGTAAGCGGTTTAGCGTTCCGGACGGATGGATAAACCGATTAAGGGTATGCATTTTATACCTTTCATACAAATAACGGCTTAGCTCGCTACCATCTTAGACTGCATATTTACTAACCACCTGGTGAGATTGTAATCAAGGGCAGATTGTTGAGGAAACAAACATTAGCCATTTACGTTCAACAGAAGGACGTTACGACTCCATATGACGCATATTTGTGGAGATTTCTGCAATGCATTGTTTTGTGATTTAGTTGAATTAAGTACTCCTTGCATTCTTTTTTTTTATTTTTGTCTTGCATTACAAGTTAGCCTTTGACGGCAATCTCACCTGGTGGAAAGTGATGATGCAGTCTAAGATGATGCAGCCGAACCTGTTACGGGTATGATAAACTCATACGCCTAGTTGGTTTCTACGTTACAACGTTTCAGAACGTGTAATCGCTTGGCTACTTGTCTATGTCTAACTAGCCACGGTGGAAGCATCCCACCCGACCAGATTCGAGTCGGGAATCGCAACCAGGACCTCGAACTTTGTAATGTGACAGCGAAAGCACTGCGCAACGGAGTTCGTCAAATATCTCAAGCTAGAGAATATGGACTTACCTGTGCTTTGGTTGGATGTGGTCCTCCTTGAAACTCGACAGTGCCATAGGCGTCCGTGGGTGCAGACTGGGTGTGTCGGGTTGGCACCCATGCTTCGCCCGGCGGCGCTGTTTGTATGCTGGCACCGTGGGCCGTTTTGCTGAGACCACACCAGCATCTGACAGAAAAGAATAGAGTTCACAAACCAGAAATAAAGAAAGAAGAGTATTTCAACTCTATTTCATTAATATAGGGATAGAAATATTTATTGCTATTGACATAATATTAATTTATTGTTATTGTATAGTAGTCCTATTATCTTGTATGTAATATAATTCTTTGATTAATAATGTTGGGTAGACAAACAATAAAAATATGTATTATCTTCTAAATCTATCTGAAAAAGCGTCCGGTTTCTGTCTTTTACTAAAAATTAGATGGCAAATGTTTAAAAATATTAAATGTAATAAATAATATGCATATCTTGTTTTAAGCTTACTTAAAACAAGATATGCATATTTTTCGTCGCTTTTATTCTTTTTTGGACAAAAAATTAGACCAAATTGGCTTTTTACGTAAGTAAATTCTTATTTTTCATGTGTACTTTTGTCAACTAATACCACATTTAGTATATTATTTTATATATCTTTTAAGAACTTACGTATATAGAAACGGGGAATCCAAGCTTCTCGTAAGACTTAATTGCGTCGATTTGGGCGGAACTTTCTTAATTAAGAAAGAGGAGTTTACAAGAAATGTTTTAGATTATAAAGGCAGACTAAAGCTAAATACGTTTTATTATATTTTTTATATCGAAACGGTGATAGCCTAGTGGTTAGGGCGTCAGCCTCCTAATCAGAGATCAGCGGTTCGAATCCGGGCACGCACCTCTAACTTTTCGGAGTTATGTGCGTTTTTAAAAAATTTAAATATCACTTGCTTTAACGGTGAAGGAAAACATCGTGAGAAAACCTGCACGCCTGAGAGTTCTCCATAATGTTCTCAAAGGCGTGTAAAGTCTGCCGATGTCTGCCAAATCAAAACATGGCCAACGTGGTGGACTATGGCCAAACCCTTCTCATATTGAGAGGAGACCCGTGCTCTGTAGTGAGCCGGTAATGGGTTGATCGTGATGATATTTTTATCTGATTCTAAGTATGTAATATGAGATAAAATTAAAATACATTTTAATTTTCAGAGAGATTATTGTTTACTTCAATTTTCTATTAAAATGTATTATTAAATAGGGAATTGGATCTTAAAAACGCACATAACTCCAAAAACTTAAAGGTGCGTGCCCGGATTCGAACCGCCGACCTCTAATTAGGAGGCTGACGCCCTAACCATTAGGCTATCACTGCTTCAACCTCATTTTACTGAACTATATTTAACTAACCAGTGTAAATTTTAGTGTTCAGTGCCCGTAACTATACAGTAACTCTAACAATGTGACAATAAGTTTAAATTGGATCACAGTTCGGCTGCATGGTTCAGCTTGTGTTACACGTTACGACGCTTCGAGGATGCGATTAAAAATTCCTTAATACTACGTACGATAACGGGCATCATCATCATCATCATGATCAACCCATTGCCGGCTCACTACAGAGTGCGGGTCTCCTCTCAATATGAGAAGGGTTTGGCCATAGTCCACCGCGCTGGCCATGTGCGGTTTGGCAGACTTCACACGCCTTTGAGAACATTATGGAGAACTCTCAGGCATGCAGGTTTCCTCACGATGTTTTCCTTCATCGTTTAAGCAAGTGATATTTTTTTTTTAACGATAACGGGCATACTGATTGTTATATAAGGCAGATTCATTGATGTTGCTGGCACCATTCACTAGACTGTAGAGGCCATCGCACAATAATGGGAAAATAATAACAAAACAGCTTTTATTATATCACGAACGAATTTTTGACGACCTCAAAACGCGTGTGCTGCTGCATTATAAAGTTGGAGGTCCTGGGTTTGATTTCCAGCTCGAGTCTGGTCTGGTGGGAGGCTTCGGCCGTGGTTAGTTACTACCCTACCGACAAAGACGCGTCGCCAAGCGATTTAGCGTTCCGGCACGATGTTGCGTAGAAACTAATTAGAATAACCCATACTGGGTTTACCATAACCCCTTACAGGTTAGCCCGCTACCATTATAGACTGCATCATCAATTACCGTCAGGTGAGATTGCCGGCAAGGTGAAACTGTAAGTAAACCATTTGGAGGGGAATGGCAAAGATAGCGAACGAATACGAAATCGTAAGACACGCGCCTCTCAGCGGTAAATCGACACTTTAACTACTTTAGTCGATTACTTCAATACTATGTATGAATAAAATCATAGTAGGTGTGTTTTAGTATTGAGGAGCAAATAGCCTTGCAGGTATTGTTTAAAGATGCATGGAGAATCTTGAACCAAAATTCAATTTTTCTCTGATGTGTGGCTTATGCGATCGTGTACTGAGAATACAGGCTTTCAGACAACCCATAGTTCCTAACTCAATTTACTGTAGCACGTTAAGGGACTGAAAGCTCTTTAATCGTATGAAACGAGAATCGTGTTATAGGTTTCATGCATCGTACAATTTCATTATATTTTCTAGCGTACATTTGTATTACAATCTGATAGTAGTAAGTAATCTACTTTTGTCCTTTCTCATAAATCAAATAAGATCACATTAAAAGAACCAACAACTCAACAAAAACCTTAAACTATAGAAATTTTTTAATTGATATGAAGTTATGTGAAAATCATAATATGTTTGACTAGATACACGTATAAGATATTTATTATTTGTATTTATACAAAATACAAAAATTGTTAGTGGCTCGCATTGGTACCCTTCTAGTATGTGTGACTCTTATTAAACCTCTTTAAATTTAAAGAAGAAACGTCAAACATAAAGAAAAAAGGGAAAACTATGACATTCGAATTTTATAAATATTGCATGTCTTTTAATTTATTATAATCATTTGGTTGCTTTACAAAATTTACAAAATATTTATGACGCTTTAGCCACTTTTATTTATATATTTCGTGTAAACGTTCGGTCATCTTTTTTGAAAACCGTAAAAGCATTAATTTATTCAAAATTATCAGTTTCATCAAAAATAAATTTAAAATGGAAGATGACAAGGTGAAGGAATCGAAAGAAAGAAGAGAAGAGCAACCGACAACAAGTAAAAAGAACATACATAGAGATAGTAACACTACGGACAATAGAGAAAAAAACGATGACCGTGATAATGTGGACGAGCGAGACATGTCCAGTGATGACTCTGAATACAGTAAATACTCCATGGATAGTGATAACGAGCCCATTGCAAATAATAATGAAGCAAAGATGATGATGTCCCGGGGAGGAGACGTGAAAGTTGAAGCTAAGAGTCGAGTTAAAAAGAAAGCAGCAAAAAAGACGACAGCGGGCAAAGTAGAAAAGAAGAAGCGACCTGCACCAAAACGCCAGGTCATCAGAAGAGCACCAAAACGAAGGCTTCTGCTGAGCAGAGATATCTCAAGGTCTACCATATTCACGCGACTGTCATCCAGTGGGACAATAAGGGCAATTTGCCATCATTGCGGACATAGATGCTGTCGAAGGAGGTAGTTATTAAATTTTAATATTGCCCATTTTCTATACAAAAGACAAGTTCATCTGTGTGATATTCTATGCCGTTGTTTATATGTACCTTTAAAATGTGCCAATTAATTATTGCCTGTGTAACCAGTTGTATATTGTAAATTGTGTTTAATATTGGACATTCTAAGTTATACAATAATCATGTGCCAAACAGAGTAACAAAAGTAAAAGATCTATCCCAGCTATGGCAAATTAAAAAAAAAGGTAGGATTCTATTAGATACGTGACGATTTTATTAATCCAAAAAAATTTAAGTAAAATTTAAATTTTAAAACATTCATACTATATTTAATTAAAATTATTCTGGAACTGTATATTGCTTGTAACGCGTAATACAAAATATACATATAAGAATGGTTTAACTATAATATCATTAATTTGCTTTAACTTATTTATTTATGATTTATTATTTTGGACGCGATTAGAAAGTTTAAATTGATTGAGAATTGATCTACGTTGCGTAGATTTTAAAGATAATAAAAAATTATGTTCTCTGATAGTAATTATTTTTATTTAATAAGATTATCGGGAACCATCTGTATTATAAATTGAGAAATTTTTGATCGATCTGAGTTGTCAATTTATATGATCAGTCTTTTCTAAATTGAGACCAACGACTTCTCAACTAAATTTACTGTCATCATTCAAAATAATTTCGTGTGTTAGAAGTCCCTTAAGTCTTTTGGGTATTTTGATTTATTACTTAGTTGTATTTTCTGTATGTATTTTGAAAGATAATAAATTTTTGTTTGTAAGATTAATTCCGTTATTTAATTTATCTATTGCCATTGTTAAATATATTTTTACCAGATTCGAGTACGAATTGATACTGCGATTTTGTGAAAAGTGCAGAAAAAAAATTAGGAAATATTGTGGGTACAAGAAACCAACAAGAAGGTTACGAGTCACTAAATCTCCGATGCACAAGTTAAGGAGATCAGGTCAGATATTCATTATCAAGACATTTTTACCTGAAAGAGAGTTCGCAGATGAAATAAAAATTATTTTGTTGATTACTCTTATTAAAAGTTTACATTTGAATGCTGAGTTTTACGCCAGGGTATTTTTAATTATTTACATGCACCTTAGATGGGTTTGCCCGGGAACGAATGCCGTCTGGTGGGAGGCTTCAGCCGTGGCTAGTTACCACTCTATCGATAAAGACGTCTCGCCAAGCGATTTAGCGTTCCGGCACGATGTCGTGTAGATACCAATTAAGAGTATTGGTTTACCATACCCTAACAGGTTAGTCCGCTACCATCTTAGACAGACCGCATCATCACTTAGCATCAGGTGAGATGCCATCAAGGGCTTACTCATGGTGTATAATAAGAAAACGAATGCCGTCTTAACAATTCATTTTAAACAAACACATAAAAAGTAAGTACAATATTGTGCAGAATACAAATTGTCTGTGATTTCCACACTAGTTCCCTGTATCGTGGAAATAATTTCCTTTCAAGTTTAATACAATTTTTATAATAATATCATAATAGATTAACCTGCAATTCTGCTGGTGCAAGAGTAAAATGTATTATAAAGTGTAAAGTGTATGTGTTTATGAATATATGAATTGACTCATTGGGGCGGGCTATGGAGTAATACAAATGCAAATATGATTTGCCTGTGTTTTTTGGTTCTTCCTTCTTTGATGCAGCAACAGATCCAAACGATTAACCGGATTTTTAGCAGAGACATATAAATAGATACGGTGTTAAATGAACAGTTTCTGTGGAGTATATATTTTTTTTCATTGTAGTATTTATATATTTTCGAGCCCCTGATCCCTAAGGGCCATAGCGTGATGCTCAAAATTCTAAAAGCTTTTGCAAGAGATGGGCTGAGATATTACAAAATGATTCTACAAATTTAACTCGTAAATCCAAAGATTGGCACTCAGATTTATTGTTAGTATAGATTTACTAAAACCCCTACAGAGGCCATCCAAACTGGATCGCGAAGTAATATGCTATCACCATTGTTCGTGACATCAAATTATGCTCCAGTTGAGAACGCTGACTTTCCATCCCCGTTACATAGCGAGGTAAAATCTGAATATTTATGAGTTATCTAACAGCGTCACATTTATTTTTACACTTAACAACAGAAATCAGTTTAACAAAGATGGATATGAAGAAACAATGATTCGACGCTAGCTTAATATAAACGGATAATAATGGTAAATTTACTAAGATCAATAACTGAAGATATGGATATGCTTTTAATTCGACAGTGAATGATAATCATAAAATGTTAAAGTTTTCGCAGTGTCACCTATCTAAGGTGCTGTCTGAGATTTCACACTGAACTTTTTACCATTAAACCGCTATGCGTCAAAAATACCTGAACTATTAGTTGAAATTCCATCGATAAATGTCCTTACGGCTTCTCTGATACCAATAATTTCGGCTTAATAATGAAGCCGCATCAGGTGAAGGCTGGTCAATTCGTTAAAAAAGGAATTATAATAAATATTAATAAATTGTTCTTTTGCTTACAAATAAACAGTAAAGTATAGTTTAAAAATTATAACTAAACACATTATAAATGTTTGATAAAATCTGAATAATAATAATGTTTCGATTTCTGGTTAAACTTATTCAAGTATACTTAAAATTCATATAGACAGCAAATTCATATACAGTTTTTGTTAAATTAATATATTGAATGTGTCGTATATTCTTTTACTGAATCTCCTTTATAATTTTCAAATATATCAAGAAGTTACCAACAATGTATCTTCTTATGTATAATCTAATGTATTCAAAATCTGTTATTAGTGAAGATATTTAAAACATCTTTCTTCCAGATAACACCAGGAATGATATACGAATGTCTGCGGTCATTAACGATGTGGAAACAGGCTGTGCCTACGAAATCTTTACTGGATTATTTGTCTGTTAGTGCGGTTATATGTTTAAACATTACTTAGAAGCACGCGCTACATTGTGGAAGACATGTTTATCGATGTTTGTATACTCTTTGGCATACAATAAACATTGTTTAATTCCGTGAAAATCTGCACTCGGTGTTGCTTGCAAGACCACATAGATCTTCCATTTACGCTCGTAATAAAATAGGTATCAAGAGGATTATTCTAGTTTTCGCGGATTATAGCAATTCAGTTTAATGTTCGTTGTACACCTATTTGCTTAATTATTAATAGGGCGCAGCAAATGCGTTCCCTAGGGGTCAATTAACATGTACCCTAATTAATATACCAGTATAACATGACGAGCTATCATCCCCAACTTTGAAACTTCACATACAAACGATATGATAGAAATTCAACCACTATTTGGTCCCCTTGGGGGATGAATATATATCAAAAAAAATAATTCAAACGAGCTTCTAAGCGTTATAAGAGCCAAGATGTATGAAAAATTTAGTGCAAGTTGCCCAGGGACTTTAGCTGTGCAGACAGTAAGACAGTTAGGTTGGGGTTTGGAAGTGAAATTGGTTTAACTGAATATTCTAACACTTTACAATTTTTATAACCGCAGTCAAGCCATATTAAATATCACGATTCATAATAGTTAAACTGTCAGCTGCGAAAAATCTCGGACGCAAAAATAACTCGGTTCAAGCCACCGGGTTTAAATTGAAACGAAATTCTATTTTCCATTTTCAACATTTCACAGAGTTCATAAAAAACTTTCAACTATGAGAAAGAGGTGTGAAGCGTTTGGAAAAGTTTTCAAACGTCGCGTCGGTTCCTTTGGTCAATTTTTAAATGCTACGTGCAAAATGAGAATATGAAGCCAGTACGTGCTAATTTGCTCCTTTTCCTTTTCCCCGTGAATCAACAAGGGCATAAAGAAGGGTATTAAGTTACTAAAAACGTTATAACAATTTACCTCTTAACTAGTTTTTGATTGTAATTTTTGTTCCAATTTCAAATATGGCGCCATTCATATTCAGAAATCTTATTTGCGTGAGTGGTACGTGCGTGCGTGCGTGCGGGCGTGCGTGCGTGCGAGCGTGCGTGCGTGCGTGCGAGCGTGCGTGCGAGTGTGCGTGCGTGTATGACAGACAAAGGTTCTCCTTTTTCCGTTGCACTTTATGTAGATAAGGTTATTCAAAGAAGCAGTTAAAAATCAGGAGCTTATGACTATTGAGTTAATTAAATGGTTTTATATTTGTAGTAAAGGAACTTCTCAGCTAAAGATATACCAGACAACCTTCCTGTCCTTTGTACTAACTTTATCTCTTTTACAGCAACATTATCCGGTGAATAATGACAAGGAAGCTTTGCTGGTGGAGCTCCTCAATAAACTGACGGTGTGTGTTATGATGGGTAAGCTGCAAAAAACAATTACCCAACCTTATGTTACAGTGTATGTGGAGTGGCTTTGGAAGCGAAGACGTGAATTTCATGCACTGTGATATGCACATACGCTGTGTATCTGTCTATGGCATTATCTGGAATTTATATGTCATACAGTGTTATAGATATCGCGTCTCTAGTAACCCTACTGGCAAAGATATACTGCCAAGTGATTAAGAGTATGATGCAAAGTAGACCGATTAGGGAGATGTGTTTTGCCGGCAACATGTGCTGCAGATGTTAATGGGCGACTTCAATCCGACACCCCAACTCTCTCATAGTTTTACTCCCCTGACCTAAGCGCTCCTCTCCGAAAAAGAAGACCTAAACATATCCTTCATAATCCTGACGATCAGATAACTACTGACAACATGCTTGTACGACCTACCACACATCATACGCTACACACCGTCTTCGCCGACCAAGACGAGGTCCCCGCTACTTACGTTATCCGGACGTGGACTCCATCCACAGCCTCGGAGACGTACGGATCACTCACCGTCCGACCCCGTCGTTATTCCAAACGTCGCCTAAGCCGAGGTTCGGCCTCACAGGAGGTGCCCTTAGGCAGACGTTTACCTTAAGTTTCTTCGAGTCCTAGAACTCAAAATTTCTTCTGGCAGAGCTTCTTTCCGAAGCTCGCCAAACAGCCCGGTAACGCTGTGGCAGCCAATAGGGTTATCACAGCTAATAGACAGTCCGAAAAAAAAAAAATGGGCGACGGTGATGACTTAACGACATCTGGTAATTTCCCCGCTATGTAAATAAAAAATATATAAAATTTTGTCGCTGCTCTGCCGCTGCGTGAAAAGACAAATCAACAAAAATAATGTTGTTATTATTTGTATGTTGGTTAGTTCAAATGTTCGACTCAAGCACTGCGCTCATTAAGATGAAATTTGGTGAAGAGATAGTCTGCACCCTAGAGACATATATACTAAGGAAATATTACAACAACATATGATTTATTTTTTAAATTATTTGAATATATTTTTTTGACATTAGGTAGGTAAATTTTTTTTTTGTGTTCCACTCCATATATGATCTTACTCACATCTTCGGTTAGCAGGAAGAGATCTCATCCTTAGATAAGTTTTCCTGTAAGTTATGGATCTTTGATGTCAAAGCTCTGGTACAAAAATAATAAAAAGATAGGATACCTATATTGTAGCAGCAAGCGTTTCTTTTTCATCCGCCCTCTAAAGTTCTCTGACAATGCAATTAGGAACTATAAGCAACAATTAATTGCTCCGGCCAACGGAAAAGAGAAACAATACTTTGACGTAAATAACTGGGATACAACTAAGCAGAAATACTATTTTAATAAACATAAAAGTTTTCTTTCGTTTTATTTTATTCACTTTTGTATCTCACTAGTAATTTATAATTTCAGTAAAATGTTTACTCTATCTTTAACATGTTAGACTAATTTAAATAGGACTAGGATTTTTCCCCTATATTCCGGTGGGAGGCTTCGGTCATGGCTAGTTATCAACAAAGACGTGTCGGCAGGATTTCGCGAGGAAACCAATTAGAAGTATGGGCTTACCCCTAACAGCTTAGCCCGCTACCATCTTAAACTGCATCATCACTTAGCAAAAAATGAGGTTGTAGTCAAGGGCTAACTTGTAGTGTAAAAAAATAAAAATAAACTGGTAAAACAGTAAAAAGTTTCATCAGTTATATATATATATATATATATATATATATATATATATATATATATATATATATATATATAATAATTAAGTTGCTTTGTATATATATAATAATTAAGCTGTTAATTTTTAGCCTGTTGCACTTGTCGACCCTTAGTATTAGACTTGACGCTTAGCAAAGACTTAGTTGTTCAGCCAAAATTTTTTCACATATATACTGTCAATACAAGATTGTAAACTAAAAGCAAGTAGTGCAGAAGCTGCGACTTTAATTTGACAACCGAAGGTCCATTTTACTTTGACGGCATATTGTGTCGATACTCGATAGCGTATCTAGAGGTCAAATCTAAGTCTTAAATAAGGGTATGGGTTGCGATGACGTTAGGATTTTTTTTTATCCAACACAAGTTAGCCCTTGACGGCAACCTCACCAGATGGTAAATTATTTTGCAGTCGAAGATGGTAGCGGGCTAACCTGTTAGGGGTATGGTAAACCCACACTCCTAATTGGTTTCTACGCGACATCGTGCCGGAACGCTAAATCGCTTGGCAACACGTCTTTGTCGGTAACTCGGTAACTACGGGTGGTAACTAGCCACGGCCGAAGCCTCCCACCAGACCAGACTCGAGCCGGGAATCGAACCCAGGACCTCTAATTTTATAATGCGACAGCGCACGCACTGCGCCACGGAGGTCGTCAAATGGAAACAATAATAGATTGTGGTGAAATAAATAAACTCCTATGCCCACATGTACAATGTCAAATTATATTATTCATTGCGCAGTACAGCTACAGCTTTACAGCTTGCAAAATTTTTAAAAGTCGTTTAAAAAATGATTTAGTTTTAATTTTTATTCATTTCACGCGTCGTTCCTTCTCGCTTAATATATTTTCGATCCGTCCCCTTTGTTATGATAGATTGTAAAAGCAAAGTGAATTATGAAAGCACGGCCGGGTCTTTTGTGCTCGCTAAGAATTTATAGGCCCTTAAACCTTTTTGCGAAGTCTGCGTAGAATAACACAGCATCAACATTCTTTGGATCTTAAGAAAGTTAGGGCGCTTATGTTGATTTAAAAATTATATAAACTCATTGGATAGCAAACAATTGGATACAAGTGTGTATTATGTACCACCTTTATGAGATGTATCTCAATAAGTTCGATGTTTTTATAAAACGTGACTATATATGAAAATGAAATGAAAAAATTCTTTATTGTGTCTCAAATTTACAGAGGAATCTTTAATTTAATGAACAATAACATCTGTACTAGATGAAAAATGGCGTCACAGACATTAACGCCCTCCTCCGGGGATTTTCGTGTAGCTTAAAATTAAATATATGTATGTTTTGTGTGTGTGTGTGTGTGTGATTGCTCTAACATCATAGCTAATTATAATTTATTATTGACAGTATGAGATGGTGATAACAAAAAAAACCAGCTAAGTTTGTTTTGGGTTTCTTCTTAGACCTTGGCGCGCTTGGAACCCTACTAGCTTCATTTTTATGTTAACGTTATCACAATTAAAATACTGAAAAATATAGTTTACTTTATATGAACGCTTGATAGTTTGTTGTACTTTGAATTCGAATTTATACTCGTATATGCATTTATATTAGATATACAGTGCATAGCTCGCTTTCTCCTTCTCTTGTCGTTATATCGTTATTCTCTCTCTATTCTCTCAAGTAAATTAGGAAGTCTTCGTTGAAATTTCACTATTAATTATTCTCGTCCTGTAAAAATTGTCTAACATCCTCTAAATGGGTGAAATATTATGAAATAGTAGATAGTATTGAAAATATTAAAATTTAGAAAACCCGCAAAAAATACATTCATTGTATGGAAACTCCATGAGGATTCAAGTTGTTTTGTAAAACTTCAACTTGTTTAAACTTTGTTTAAGCTTCTCGCCTGTTATGGTTCATGAGATACAACTCGCTGGCAGACAGTCGAGATTAACCGCATAAGGGTTCTCGTCCTAGTGAATTTACTCGCTTCGGGTACGGCACCCTTAAAGGTTTCGCCCTATTTAGTCTTCTAGTAAACATTTAACTTTTTGTGTCGCAGGTATAGTGTGCCGATCTCCTAACGAAACTTGGTGTCTCAGCTGCAAGCTGGAAAACCGTAAGCTGACGAAGAATCATGTCACTCTATTCTGGCAACTATATTCTGACACCCTCAAACCAATCAGGATTGACGTTGTTGTAAGTATAAGACCAGAATGGTCAGGTCTACCTCATTGGTTCAGTAGTTCACGAATTTGAATTCGGGTCAATAATACCTGAGTTAAGTATCCAAGACTTGTCTGTCTAAGACGTAAATCTAGGATTTCAAGTCGAAGAAAAAATTGATAGTTTTTAAGTTCAAAAGATCAAAAATGTGACCAACAGAATATGTAATATGATTTTGAAATAAACCGATTTAATAGGTTTTTTATTATATATATTTCAAAGTTCCACTCTCTTTGAATATTTTCATCCGATCTTTACCTTTCAATACAAACTAGCTAGTTAAAAGATAATTTTTATTAATGTTCTAGGAACCCAAAAAATCGGCGCAAACGAAAAATCAAGCTTGTGCTAAGCGAAATATATTCACAATATACGACGAGGACATAATTTGAATCCTTTCTAATAGACTACCGAAAAATATCTTCGAGTTTTCTCTATAAGAGTTAAAAAAAATCGTGAGACGTTCTTACAAATTTTGGGCCTTTAGAAGATTTTTTAGTAAATCTTTTCTCAGCGTATTCCTTTACACGGGGCCTTTGTTGGTGTTGGTTATGCATTTGAGTATTATTAACTTCTGAAGAAGGTATAAACTTCGCGTAACTCAAACTTCGCACTAAGTCACGAGCGGAAACTATGATTTAGTGTAAGTGATGCAAATTAAGATAGTTTGAAAGTTCACCAATTTACGGCAAAATCTACTAACGACGTTGCGGTAGTTGAAGGAAATTATAAACAACGTTGAATACTTCCATGCTTTCATAACATAAATGAGGAAATAATTAGAGCTGCTTGTTTTTTTTTTTTATTGTTAGATACCCCTAGGTTGTTGTATTTCTGTTTCTTTCTTATTCTCTCTTATTCTTTCACTAAACTTTCACCTTTTAATTATTGTTAGTATTTATTTCTGTTAGATAGATCACAACGCCAGAATAAAGAATAATAACTAATTATTCTTTATTCTGGCATAATTTTGTCATATTTTTATACCATTATATTTTTTTCATTCGTTATAAATATATATAAAACTAATAAATAAAAAAATATAATGGAATAAAAATATGTCATAATTATGCCATATATTCTTTTTTACTGTACAACCCTGCCTATTTATGGATTATATGCTGGGCCAGGTAGCCTGGTAGAGATCGCTTTTTAAAGATAAAGCCGCCTATTGTACCTCTTTTCTTATCTGTGTATGTTTCTTTGCTGTCTTGTATTTCTTATTTTGTATGTTGTACAATGAAGTGTAAGTGTTGAAGCGGTGATAGCCTAGTGGTTAGGGCGTCAGCCTCCTAATCAGAGTTCGGTGGTTCGAATCCGGGCACGCGCCTCTAACTTTTCGGAGTTATGTGCGTCTTTAAAGATTAAAATATCATTTGCTTCAACAGTGAAGGAAAACATCGTGAGGAAACCTGCACGCTTGAGAGTTCTCCATAATGTTCTCAAAGGCGTGTGAAGTCTGCCAATCCTGATGATGATTCTATGGTCTATAATACGAATCTGAAACTATTTAAATCAAAACACTAGTTTACTTACACATGCTCATCCTTGGCACTGGGCACGAAGCACTTGCACTCACGCTTCTGGAATGTGCTCTCGATCCAACTGCGCGTGGTTTTCTGTAAAAAACAAACATAATAAGAAACTAACTAACATTTTTTTTTATATAATAAATAAAGATATTTATCTATTCTTTCAGAGCTTTTATACAATATAATACATATGACCTTCACAGTTCTATCGTACCATATTGTAAACTATAATCTAGGCAACGAAGCAGTGATAGCCTAATGGTAAATGCTCTGGTTTTCTCCATATACGGTTCTGAAACATGGACTCTTCGGGCTATAGGCCGCAAACGCACTGATGTGGTGCTAGAGGAAAATGTTAAAGATACGCTGGACTGCATTTAGGACCAACGCATCTATCCTAAAAGAGCTAAAAATAACAACAAGGCTGTCGACTATATGTCATAAGCGCACCTTGGAATACTTCGGACACATTGCCCGGCCCTGGGAATTTAGAAAAACTGCTTGTAACGGGCAATGTGGAGGGAAGAAGGCCAAGAGGACGTAGCCCCATGCGTTGGTGCGATCAGATCAGCACTGCACTCGGTACATCATTCCACGCCGCACTACATAATGCCGGAAACAGAACCATCTGGAGAAAAATCGTACGAAGGAAGGTGATCTATGCTAAGGATCGTGGCCCTCAGTAATGAGGATGACCTTCTCAGTTCTATCGTACCATATTATAAACTAATGTCTAGGCAACGAAGCGGTGATAGCCTAGTGGTTAGAGCGTCAGGCTCCTAATCAAAGGTCGGCGGTTCGAATCCAGGCACGCACCTCTAACTTTTCGGAGTTACGTGCGTTTTTAAACAATTACAATATCGCGTGCTTCAACAGTGAAGGAAAACATCGTGAGGAAACCTACACGCCTGAGAGTTCTCCATAATGTTCTCAAAGGCGTGTGAAGTCAGCCAATCCGCACGTGGCCAGCGTGGTGGACTATGGCCAAACCCTTCTCATATTGAGAGGAGACCCGTGCTCTGTAGTGAGCCGGTAATGGGTTGATCATGATAATGATGATCTACGCTCAAAAATGGATTGAAATGAAGAACTTTCATATTCGGTTTTTATATTGGGATCTAAATAATAACAGAAGCGCCAGCTCTATGTGATTTACCAGTGATAAGAGTTGCGTAAACGTCCACAGACCGGGTAATATTACCCACTGCCCGTGAACGCGATAGAAATAGCACTGCGATGAACGCGATAATCGACTATATAATTTAAAAAATACAGTTAGAAAGACTATTAATCTGTTGTTTTAAACAAGAAACTGGAAAATTTCTGCAGAAATAAAATACCACTCGTATTCACTAGACTTTATATGTATTTAGTAAAAGTTTGCAGCACGATAAGAGCCGAATAAGAAATTGAATTTATCGAAGTTTCATGTTTTCTATCATAAGTAACCCGAAATAAGCTTTTATGAGTTGAATGTCAGTGAGAAGTAAACCTTATTTTTATTTTAATGTTTCACGCGACTTCGTCTGCATTTATGTATTTTAAATCCCGTTAACACTACTTTTTCCCAATGATAAAATAATGTTATTTCATGCAAGCTATCTCCTTGTTAAATTTTATCGACACACGAGTTCACTGGTTTAGAAGTGAAATAGGTAAGTAACTCTCATGTATGTTTCTTATTTTTGAAATAATAGTAAGTACATAAGTTTTATTCAAACATATAAGTAATACAAGAACGTATGTATTAAGTTTCTACATGTTTTTCATGCTTATATGAGCATCTTTGGTTCTACTTAACTCTGTTATCGCACTCAAAATTCTTTTATGTAAAGGGATACGTATAATGGTTTTATGAATGATAGGAGCCAAAACTGTATAAACTTGTTTGTTGCTGTTGTATAAGGATAGGTATTCAAGACACAAGTGAAACAACCGAATGCTCTTAACATACTGAATATAATTTAATAATAAACACGTTTATATGGCTTAAAACTACTACATCACAATTGTAAGCAATGACACATGATTGCTTACTAGACATGTATATAATCCTGATCTCTGGGGATGAAACTTAACCTCGTGATCCGTGTACGAACTGCATGATTAACTCCGCAGTATAAACAGATTTGCAATTTTTCATCCATTCGCGTGATCTATTTCATTGTTACTATAGATTTAAAGATCTTATCCATTGTCATAAGAGCTACGTAGGTAACTAAGTTGTGGGTACAAGCCCGCGTTAGATATTGTAGTAATAAACAACAAAATAGCAGGTATAAATCCTGATGGTAAATATATATAATCCTGATCTCTGGGGATGAAATTAACCTCGTGATCCGTGTTCGAACTGCACGATTAACTCCGCAGTATAAACAGATTTGTAATTTTTCAACAACTCGCGTGACCTATATTGCATTGTTACTATAGATTTAAAGTTCTATCCATCGTCATACGAGCTACGTACATAACTAAGTTGTGGGTACAAGCCTGCGTTAGATATTGTAGGTATAAACAAAAGAATAGCAGGTATAAAAATGATTCCAGAACGTTCTTTTTGTTTATGATTCCCAGTAAAGAATATTCTGGAATTTAGATGCAAAGTATATCGGCGAAGCAAAGATCTCTTGTTGCATATCGAGTGTGATACTAAGTGGACTAGACTAGTCTGATGGAATGGTCTGAGATTTGTCCATAATATTCCCAAAGGCGTCTGAAGTCTGCCAATCTGCACATGGCCAGCGTGATTGACTATGGCCAAACCTTTCTCATATTGAGAGGAGACTCGTGAGTGAGCTGGCAATGGGTTGATCATGATGAAAGTCTCATCAAGAGTCTTCAGGTGACTCATTCCAAATCCTCAAGCTGCTAACATACACTACCATGGTCTCCTATTGCATTCATTTATTATCAAGGATGCTTGATGAAAATATGTTGTTTACTAAAAAAGCATCATCTTCACTAAAACACATGATGCTTTTTAAGTAAGCTAGTTATTATGATTCAGCTGTGAATACAGATAAATTCAAAATTCAAATTCAAATTCAAATAATCTTTATTCAAATAAAAGGCACTTTTGATGAGGCACAATAATTTACATAGTAGTGATTTGATGGTGATAACTACATTCGTAAACTTAAAACTAAAGCTATAAGGGTTCCAAACGCGCCCCGGTCTAAGAAGAAGCCCACAACAAACTCAGCCAGGTAAATTTTCTTTTTGTTACCACCATCTCACATGCCACTTAAAATTATATTAAGAGCTATCTTATTAGAGCAATATTTCGTACCCAGATATTAAATTAATAGGATGGTGAGCTGCTAAAAGCATATGTAAGTACAAAAGCCGATTACGTAGCATTAGACGCGCGATGCGTATGCGAGTAAACTAAGCTACCAACATAACTGCAAATGAAAGCTGGCAAATCTGTTAGTGTTAAGCAAGCGTTAGTATACGGATCACAGAGTCGGGCTTCATCCGTGGGTTAGGAGAAAATTATTAGCTATTGGGTTTTACTGTGGACAAATTCTCAGAACCAAAATTAATATCATTAGTACATTTTTTTTTTATTTGGTTTACTTACGGCTACACTTACATTATTACATTAAAACTAGAACTTATTACTAACATCTTACTAAATGTAGTGCCCATTTACAAGTAAACACAACATTTGTAAATAATGTAACAAAAAAACTATAAAAGAAATAAAATATAATAAAAGTGTATATAATAATATTATAATATAAAGAATTACTAATACTAATTGTTACATATGTCTTGATTGACTTGTGATTTAAATATATTTTCCCGCAACCTACACAAGGAGTCCAAATTGATATCTATAAAAGAGCTGTTGATTGACGTTATGGAAGGTTAGGTTGTTGCGGGCGAGTGCACAAGTGTTCCCGTGACCCAGCCACCAGGCGACGCGAAGGAGAATCGCTGGGTTTTAGTGGGTATTTTGGTCGCCAGTCTGACCGCCGGGGAGTCCCAAATACCCCGTCGGAAGCGGCGCAGTCTTGCCTGCATCGCTTCCGAAGGGGATGCGTAAACGCATTTCCCAGTGGAAAAAAAATCAAAAAAAAATTGTAGAACAAATATCGAGCAGCGTAGGTACCTACGTACACTTTAGATCAAATTGTATTGCACAGCTGTTGTGTCGTTTGCGAATAGTTTCAATTGCCTATCCGATATTTACGGTCAGAGACATATGGGACAGCAATTTCAGACTTCAACAAAGTTATAGTCTAACTCTAGGTAAACTTTTGGCGTGCCTGGCCGAACCTATGAGAGCAAAGTACAAAATAATTTTACATTGTTTTGAGAATGGCTGGTACGTGACGTTTTCATTTAAAATTTACAACACTGGATGCATGAAACGTTGTGGACTAAAATTGTGCACCCTACCTCTAACTATTCCATTTCTCCTCATGTTTTATGCTAGCTTTTTCCCGATGCTTTGCTCACGTTAAGTTCGCCGCTCTGATATTCTGTGATACATGTTTGAAATCCGAATTTCGGGTAAACTTCCTGCCAGATGATTCTTTATAACTGTATCTTTTTTTTTTTATCCACTACAAGTTAGCCCTTGACGGCAATCTCACCTGATGGTAAGTGATGATACAGTCTAAGATGGTAGCGGGCTAACCTGTTAGGGGTATGGTAAACCCATACTCCTTTCGGTTTCTACGCGACATCGTGCCGGAACGCTAAATCGCTTGGCGACACGTCTTTGTCGGTAGGGTGGTAACTAGTCACGGCAGAAGCCTCCCACCAGACCAGACTCGAGCCGGGAATCGAACCCAGAACCTCCAACTTTTTTTATAATCTGACAGCACGCGCGCTGCGCCACGGAGGTCGTCAAATCTCCTATCTTATGTATACATGTATCTCTCTATATGTTTCGATTCTGTATATATCTATCTTAATATCGAACTTAAGCCTGATCCGTCCAGCGGTGTAGCTTTGTGTCAGTTGGTCACCTTTTCTGTACATCTGTTAACTTACATTTTTGACGACCTCCGTGGCGCAGCGTGCGCGCTGTCAGATTAAAAAATTGTGGAGGTCCTGGGTTCGATTCCCGGCTCGAGTCTGGTCTGGTGGGAGGCTTCAGCCGTGACTAGTTACCACCCTACTAAATCGATAGGAGTATGGGTTTACCATACCCCTTCCAGGTTAGCCCGCTACCATCTTAGACTGCATCATCACTTACCATCAGGTGTGATTGCCGTCAAGGGCTAACTTGTAGTGGATAAAAAAAAAGAAAAAGGAAGTTTAATCAACTTCGAAGGAAGTGCGTAAAGTTGCGTTTATTAAACTTTTTCATACAATCTCTGCGCATTAACTCCGCGCACAATTTCTTATTTCTTGTCCGGGAATCATAACGACTCAAACAGGATTTTTATACAGGTTTTTGAATGTTTCAAATCTATTATATTATGTGTTTAGTTTGTGATAATTTATTCGATATCTTTTTATTGCCGTTTTATTATTATTGTGTATTGTCCATAGAGATAAGTAAATGACTTAAGACGTATCTTACTTTGAAACTATTTGTGAACGTTGTGAAAATCTGTAAAAAGCTAAACATTCACATTAGCTCACAACGTTAAAAAAAAATATTAGCTGGTGGTTTTACTGTAATGAATAAATAAATTTTA
Source organism: Lasiommata megera (assembly GCA_928268935.1). NCBI lineage: Eukaryota > Metazoa > Arthropoda > Insecta > Lepidoptera > Nymphalidae > Lasiommata > Lasiommata megera. The sequence goes on from OV743326.1 coordinate 12,516,276, forward strand.
GGAAATATTTCCTCGATGTTATAATTCCGCTAAAGCAGTTTTTCGGGCAACTGCAGATGTATCGTAATAACCTAAAATGTATTAAATATTATGTGAGATAGAATAAATGGGTACAAATGAAATTTCCACTGCATTCAGGTTTTGGTGCAATTTTAAGTACTTATCTGAAATATTGCAGTTGAAAGCGTTCTTTAACAAAAATGTAATTATCACTAAGTACTTAGTATCGCTAGCAGCATTTTAATTTTCAGTCCATAAATTAATATTAGTTATACGATTTTATTAATTACTAGCTTTTGACGACCTCTGTGGCGCAGTGCGTGCGTTTTCGCATTATAAAGTTTAAGGTCCTGAGTTCGATTCCCGGCTTGAGTCTGGTCTGGTGGGAGGCTTCCGACGTGGCTTGTTAACACCCTACCGATGAAACGTGTCGCTAAGAGGTTTAGCGTTCCGACACGATGTCGCGTAGAAACCGATTAGGACTGTGGGTATACAACTAATAGGCTAGTCTGTTGCCATCTTAGACTGCATTCATCACCAGATGAGAAAGTCGTCAAGGGCTAACTTGTAGTGTATAAAAAAAAACTTTTGCTCGCGACTTTGATTTCTTCCTAAATAATTGTACCATTCCTGTCTTATAGCTATGTAATATCTTTGTAAAATCTCGTAGAAACGATACCCGTTGTTAGTTCGGGATGAAAAGTATTATACATCGGTCGAAAGCTACGAATTTCACGAAGGTCAGTGCAGTTGTTGACCCAAAAAGAGGAACAAACAAATAAACAGTCAAACTTTTTAATTTGCAATAATATCAATTAACTAGTTGGAATGGAATGCGTTTGTAACGTGAATTCAACTTTGAAATCGTTAACTTACTATAGTCATATGAAAGAGTTGGATGACTATCATGCCAGAGTAATAAGAGAGTTAAGCTAAGAAAAACTTAGGCAACCATAAATAACTCGAGTTAATGTGTTTGTTAACCGTTCAGAAATACCTTGAAATTGTCTTACTTGCGAGAAACGATTAAAATGTCACGCCTAAGAGATTCAACATTTTACTGCGACAGTAACATTATGATGTCATGTTGTCCCATTTTTCTCTGTCTGTCCTCCTAAAATAGAATAATAAAGTCGAGCGAAAACTGCTTCGAAGTTTTTATTAAAAATCCAAGGAAGTAATCAAAAGTTAGTGTGCACAGCACTTCTGAAGTTATTTCGTAAGCTCAACAAGTGCGGATATAGCCTTTTAGGTTGTATTTAAACGATCCTTAATAACAAATATGTTAAATGCACCAACCCATTTAGGAGAGAAACATTTCCCCAGTCTGAAATTAAGGCACGAGAATATCTACTTGATGTTTAATAATTTACTTCACCGCTTTAATAAAGTTTCGTAGCTATAAGCTACAGCGTACGTAGATTCACTACACACGTAGCTTGAGCGCTACGAATAAATTATTTATACAACTCAATATAAATAAAATGTTAAAAAGGTACCTAATTTAAATTTTGATACGAAATAATTACCTGTTATACGATTTATCACAGGCTAAACTAAACTAAACTAGACCCTTTAGTTTCAAGAGGAAAAAAAGTATGGATTGTTTCGTATTTCAAAAGTTATTTGCACTCGTGTTTTTGTTTATAACTTTTCCTTGTTTATGCATTGAATTCAAAATGCAGACTCAGCGTAGCAGCGTATCGATTCAACCCGTGTTCAACCTTAGCATTGAATAAATAAAATACAAATCTCTTTGTGTTGGTTGTTTTACTCACAGAAATTTTCAGCAGCTGTGCTACTTTGCATTATTTAGTGTTTGGGTTGGACGTTGCCCTGTTTAAACATGAATATTCGTTATTATAGAGGTGCTGCGGAGTAGAGACTACACCGTGGGTTTGTTCGAGCGAATGTTAAGTTGGATTATTCAGTTATTGGAGCGAAGCCTCTTAATATACGCTCTAGACTGTGTTGGAACTCCCACTATTACAGTAACTTAAAAGATTTGCAAGTGGCGCAATGCTACGAGCAGGGGCAATTTGGAAATATAATTCTAATAATCTTTATTCAAATCAATAATTTACATAGTAGTGCTTTAATGCTGATAACTACATTCGTAAACTTAAAACTAAAGCTATGAGGGTTCCAAATCAGCCCTGGTCTAAGAAGAAGCCAACAACAAACTTAGCCGGGGTTTTTTTTGTTATCTCACATAATCAATAATAAATTATAGTACCTATGGAGATGGAGCGATTCACACCCAAGCTTTTTTTATCGTTTATATTATCCTCAATATCGTAATATGATTTTTCTATAAGCTTTCGTTTTAAATATAAATTTTCCTAGCTAGTTATCACCCTTATGAAAAATACTTAGGTGTTTTGGTATGGTGTTGTATACATTAGGAGTATGGGTTTTATATAATCAACAAAATAAGCCGTTTTCGGTTTGCTACGGTGTCTATGTTCTTTGTCCATTTAAAATCGATAAAATATGTTTATGTTATACTGGTCGATGAAAATTTAGTGTTTTTTTTTATGAACACATTTTAAAATTAACACACGTACAAAATATGAAGTAAATTTCTTAATGCCTACTGATACTTACAAATTTGAAATATATATTTTTTAACTGTTACCTGGTTTAGGACAATTTAGCCCTAGACTACCAGGTACTTCATTGATTTACAACAAAAAAGTCCTAGATTACAAAGTGCATCCCCGCGAGATATACACAACGAACAAAAACAAAATAGTTCGAAGTCGCAAGAAACTTAGTAAGTGATATCCGTTCAAAGTGAAATTAATGCAAAAACTTACCGCTGCATTCGTTTATTGGCAAAGTTCATTCAATAAGTGTAGTTATTTGTAAGATGTTTCAACTATTAAGAGTTGTCACGATCAACCCAATACCGGCTCACTACAGAGCACGGGTCTCCTCTCAATACGAGAAGGGCTTGGCCATAGTCCACCACGCTGGCCATGTGCGGACATGGCCATTGGCAGACTTCACACGCCTTTGAGAACATTATGGAGAACTCTCAGGCGTGCAGGTTTCCTCACGATGTTTTCCTTCACCGTTGAAGCAAGTGATATTTTAATTTAAATAAAACGCATATAACTCTGAAAAGTTAGAGGTGCGCGCCCAGATTCGAACCGCCGACCTCTGATTAAGAGGCTGACGCCCTAACCACTAGGCTATCACCGCTTCATGGTTGCAATGTGTCATAGTTGTAATGTGTCATGTATTAATTAGTAGGCTTGCCTTGGAAAGTTATTGCGGTATTAAGTCTTAGAGGAGAATTGTTATTAGCTTTGCAGATGTTACCTTGGGGGTACTTTTATCTTACTGTTCGCTTACTTTTATCAAAAGAAACAAATGCTTGCATATGATATTAGGATTTCTAGACAAAACTGGTCAAGTTTGGGGTGGACACGCGCTACGGGTTCCGCATCTTGAAGCCGAGAAGTGTTTGGTTATTTAAGTAAGGCAAGAATCGGTCTTGTTATATATATCGGCATATATATTTGACGACCTCCGTGGCGCAGTGCGTGCGCTGTCGCATTATAACGTTGGAAGTCCTGGGTTCGATTCCCGGCTCGAGTTTGGTCTTGTGCGAGGCTTTGGCCGTGGCTAGTTACCACCCTACCAACAAAGATGTGTCACCAAGCGATTTAGCGTTCCGGCACGATGTCGCGTAGAAACCAATTAGGAGTGTGGGTTTACCATACCCCTAACAGGTTAGCCCGCTACCATCTTAGACTGCATCATCACTTACGATCAGGTGAGATAGCCGTCAAGGGCTAACTTGTAGTGTATAAAAAAAAAAGATATATAGCTTCTTTTTTGGTATGGTTAATATTTCTATTTATCTTTCATGTACATTGAATATATATTGCAAATTTTAGCTGGCGGAAGATATCAGTAGGAAAACTGTCTGTTTTTTCGTAAATCACAAACTACTCAAAGAATTTGAATCAATTATAAGCAGATAGTCTGGATTTATGATGAAAATAACTAAAAACTACAAAAAAAAAACAATTTCGACCTTTTAGTAAATGTATAATGCAATACCTCAAAAATGTTCAAACCGATTTCTGATAACAATTAAATTGTTATTTTAAAAAGTTTCTCTGTGATGTGATAATTTTAATTGGTTTTTATATGTGAATTACCAAAGAATGCTTCCATTTATTCACATGGGTCACCGAACCTTAAAATGATATTTTTTCTAAAGTCACGTTTTAAGATAATGATATTTTACCCGCGCGACTTATAGTCTTGCGGGGTTATATTTTATGTTCTGCGCTTCCTTTGTGCGAGTTTTGGCATCCGAGCGTGAATTTTGTATTAGAATTTATGACACTCTTGATTTATGTACTCCTGGTACATATATGGATAAAGCTAAACAGTAACTTCGGGTCCAGATATGTGTCTTTAGCTCCATTGACGGCTATTTCACCTGATGGTAAGTGATGATGTAGTCTAAGATGGTAACCCATACAATTAGTATCCCATACCATTAGAATACAACGTGCCGAAACGGTAATACGCGGTGATACGTCTTTGTCCGTAGGGAGTCACGACTCAACTCTCCAGACCAGAATCGAGCCGGGAATTGAATCCTAGACATTTAACTTTATAATGATGTTACAAGAATTGTTATAGTAATTGGGCAAATATTTCATGACTTAAGGAGACATAAGCCAAAGGCTATAGAAACACAACACAGTATTGCTATTATTTGAGTCAGTTATGATGAGTTGAGCTAATGCCAAAAAACACTGGTTGTATCTCATCTCATTTTATGGAAGAGAGAGACAGAGCAAACTTATCACTAAGGTTGAGATGGATAGAGTGTACTTTAACTTTACTCATCCAACGTTAGTGTTAGAAATCTAATAGGCTTTTATTCAATTATAATTAACAACTAAAATAATGTAACTGTATTATAAACACTTAAAAACTTAAAATAAACCTTAAATTGAACCTAAAACTAAAACTATAACTAAAATATATTAGAATGAAATAGACTTAAGTTAGCATATAACGTTGTTTCGTTTTAACTGTGTCTTAATTCAGACGTAATACTAAGCTCACTTTATATATATGGGCCCAATAAACAGACAGGTGCTTAGACTGTCCATCACAAAAACGCTCTTCAGCCAGTTACAAATAAGCATTATTATCCCTTAATTATTTACTACAAGATATTCCGGCTTATTGTCTCACTGGAGGAAGTTATCAGAGTCAGACGTCAACAGAGCGTTGGCTTAAGAGTTAACTTTTAGAGAAGAGTTTGCTGTTTGTATCGTTTCAAAGGATTTATGAAACCAACTAAAGTTGAATGAGTTTAGGATTAGGTTGTTTCAAGTTTGTACTTGCCATAACTTATTCGAGTGACATTTCTACTTCCGTATTCATAGTATAATATAGTAAAGTCTATGTTTATATTTTAAATGCGTAATAATTGCGATTTCTGTCTATTTATTTGTATCTTGGTTTAATTGTTCCTATGTTCGGCTGAACAATCTTCATCCTGCAATATGGTCACGGTACTTTTTATTCCAGTATAACTTCAGTTCCCGTGGGATAAAAACCCGAATAAAAATAGGGATAAAGTTTTCTACTTCCACAAATAATATCACATGATCGTCGCAAGCAACGGCTACTTGCATAAATAATATCACATGGTCGTCTACGGATTACGCGGCCTTGGGTTCGATTCCCAGGGTGGGCAATAAATTATAACGTATTGGATTTCTGAGTTCCAGAATCAGTCTGGAGTACCATATTCCTAAATATGGTATAATCCACCCAGTTAGAGTAAATTATGAGTACTAATTAATTTTATCATAATATTTTGGTAAAGAACCCGATAGGGTTTTAGCTTTAATATATTCTTAACAGATACTACCATTTTAGACTGTATCATTACCCATCAATCAGCAGTGATAGCTTAGTGGTTAGGGCGTCCGCCTTCTATTAAGAGGTCTGGGGTTCGAAACCGGGTACGCACCTCTAACTTTTCGAAGTTATGTGCGTTTAAGCAATAAAATATTTTAATTCGCATACACTTGCTTCAACGGTGAAGGAAAACATCATGAGGAAACCTGCACTCCTGAGAGTGCTCCATAATTTTCTCAAAGGCGTGTGAAGTCTGCCAATCCGCACATGGCCAGCGTGGTGGACTATGGCCAAACCCTTCTCATATTGAGAGGAGACCCGTGCTCTGTAGTGAGACGGCAATGGGTTGATCATGATGGGTTGATGATATTTACCTATCAGGTGAGGTTGTGGTCAAGAGCTTGTAGTGGATTTAAAATAAGTCTGGCGAAAAACAGGCTTCTGGCACTCAAGACATTTGTGCGCACAAACAGAAGTCATTATACAAGCGAGAGATGAAGTGGAAAAATTCCAACACTTTTCGTTTTTTCTTGGATTTTCCAGTTTCAACTGCAAACGGCACAAAGACCTTGCTCTGAAGAGCGAGAACACAAAAGAATATGGAGCATTTTGAGAACATATTTCAACCTCACCTCTCGGAGCAGTGGATTCCTTCATGTTTGTTAGTCCCGGGTTCGATTTTTGAGTCAGTCCTCAATATAAGATAGAAACTGTCCTGTTAGTGTAAGTGGTTAGCAGGGATCACGTAGTTTGATTCGCGAGGCTGTCAAAAATTGTCGGGTTTTACACTTTTCTGTCAAAAAAATTCTTCAGATTATGGTGGGATGATAAGTGAGGAATAAGACTAGGTTTCGGATTCGTTTACTCGGATTGTTGGTATAGTGTATTGTTTGATAAAAAAAAATTATGTAAGTAATATGTTATATAGTAATGATTTAAAAAATTCCGATTTAAAGCTATCATATTTATGTATTATAGGCTAGATTTTTTAATGTTACAATAAGTTTAATTAGCTGTAATCAGCTTAAAACAGACGACGTGATGCAATTAATAATTTCTTCAATGTTTCTACAAGACACCATTCAGATTCCCAGCTCGGGTCCACTATGGTGGGAGGCTTCGGCTGTGGGTAGTTCCCACACTACCGACAAAGATTTGTCGCCAAGATATTTAACGAGTAATATAGTATATTATAATATAGTATATACGAGTATAGTCGTACTATGGGCTTACGATACCCCTAACAAGTTAGCCCGGTAACATCTTAGACTGCATCATCACTTACCATCAGGTGAGATTGCCACCAAAGGCTAACTTGTAATTAATAAAAAGAAATGAAAGCAAAAAAATCTCACGCCAGATATTGAACCCAAAACCTTCTACCGAATATAACCGCTGCGCATGGAAGTGTGTGAAGACGCCAACTTCAAGGCATTTCATCGCTTTTGAGTGGCACGTTAATTGCAAAGCTTCTGGAGATGAAGTCAGAGACGCTAGAGATATATAGTTCAAGTAATATTAGTTCGAGTAAGTAATGCTTTTATGAAGTACTAGCAGATGTGCGCACTTTATCAGCGTAAATTAGGGTTATTATAATTGCTGTGGAGTTTTATATATGTGTGAAGAATATAATATACTTCACACATATATAAGATACATATGTGTGAAGTCTGCCAATCCGCACATGCCCAGCGTGGCGGACGATGGCCAAACCCTCTCATATTGAGAGGAGACTAGTGCTCTGTAGTGAGCCGGTAATGGGTTGATCATGATGATATATATATATATATATATATATATATATATACTCGTATATGCTACAAGTTAGCCCTTAGTGGCAATATCACCTGATGATAAGTGATTATGTAGTCTAAGATGGTAACGGGCTAACCTGTTAGGAGTATTTTAGTGGTGACACATTTTCTGTGTGACTCGAAAGATGTACTAATAATATTAGTAATACGAAAACAAGATAATCGTATTAAGGAAATAAATTGTATATTGAAAGTATCGGAATGATCGCTACAGTACAAAACATGTGAAAATAATTACGCAGTATGGTAGCGGGCAAACCTGTTAGGGGTATGGCCAGCCCGTACTCTTCATTGGTCTCTACGCGACATCGTGCCGGAACGCTAAATCAGTTGGCGACACGTCTTTGTCGCTATGATGGTAACTAGCCACGGCCGAAGCCTCCCACCAGACAAATATAAAAGACCTTTATTAGGAACAAATCGCAAGAAGCTCAAACACATGTAAACGATGATCCTGCAGAAGTATAAACTGTGTTGCAGTTATCAACGCGTTCTAGGAAATAAAGACACAAAACAAAAGGATAAACAAAAACAAAACACATAGTTCATATATCACTAAAAACAAAGAAACTGAAGGAAACTATTGCAGTATATAAAAATAAGATTAAAGTTTACTCCATATCTCTTTCCTGTTTTCGCTAGTTTTCCCGATAAGTATTAAAATTAGTAACTCATTCATTTGGCTCAATGTACACAATAATACCGGATTGCGTTCTGAGGAACGGGGACGAAAATATATTATTGACTTGCAGCAGATGACCGGAAATCCAGAGTAACTAACATTAAAAATAGTTATACTCAGGCTTCGTCCTCGAGATTAAGATATAAACACATTGTAGTTACACATCCGGTGTTGCCTTTGCGCACTGAAAGTTGAAAGCCCTAACTAAAAAATAAAAGATAATTTAGTTTTTAGGTGGGGGTAGGTACCCCACCCCACCTTCATTTTGTATCGTGTTCCGTCGCTCATTCACATTTCAGTGCTCTGCCCGAGCGCACGTATTTTAAATATATTAAAATTAATTTCGTTAGTGAAAATATAAGTCGTGGGGAAAACGAACTTTTACGTTCGTTTACTTTTAAAATGTAAGGAAATAAGAAAGAATACTTCATAGAAAACGATTTACATCGAGATCCAAAGAAAGACGAAGTCGCGGGCAACAGCTAGTATTATAATATACTAACGTACCTCATTAAGTTTTGTTGCGGTTAACCTTTGGGGTTAACACTTCAAACAAGGAGGTAATCGCCTAGCTTATTTTCTGAAGCAGGGCTTTGGTCGAACGGGTAACCTCAATCTCATGGGAAATCAGTAATTCTACGCAAACGAAGTCGCGGGCAACAGCTAGTATTATAATATACTAACGTACCTCATTAAGTTTTGTTGCGGTTAACTTTTGGGGTTAACACTTCAAACAAGGAGGTAATCGCCTAGCTTACTTTCTGAAGCAGGGCATTGGTCGAACGGGTAACCTCAATCTCATGGGAAATCAGTAATTCTACGCAGACGAAGTCGCGGGCAACGGCTAGTATTATAATATACTAACGTACCTCATTAAGTTTTGTTGCGGTTAACTTTTGGGGTTAACACTTCAAACAAGGAGGTAATCGGTTAAATTCTCACGTGCAAGGCTAATACTGCGAGCAGTCACAAGGACTGTTACTTTATTAGTATACGTGAGGCCACACGAGTGATGCGGGCAATCTGAGGGATTGTCACTTCACCGTACACGCTGAATACCTGTGTTGTATATACACACCCAACTGGCATCAGCATTCTTGTTGCATTGCAATAACAGCGGTAGATAAGAATTGGTTGTAATTAATAAAATATGTAACTAATCTGAAGAAGAAGAAAAAATTTATGAGCCAATGCCACAAACATACACAGCGGATGCACTTCCATCCACTATCGCTAACCACTCTGAACCAATTCCTCTTACTGGTTCTACGCAACGAAAGGAAGTCTTGGTTCAACTGACAACATATCTCTAACCAATGAACTGGACTCTGGACTCCATTTTATAAATAATTGTAGACGAGGGTGTCTGCAAATATTATAAGATGATAAATATATGGCAAACAGATTCAATCCGACCTGGCCATTCGTTTACAACATTTGGCTAAGACAGCTATATCAAGTGACCTACGGAGTTAACGGAGATATATTTACCGCCCAGCCCAGCATAATATAATTGCAAGCCAATGGATGCGATGAATATTGAAGAGTGAGCGAAACTAAGCCAAAAAGCTAGGTTGCGCTTTTCGTGTGGAGGAAGTGTTATCACTGTAATAATCACCGATCATCGAGACTGGACACCGAGATAATTCAACTGCTGATGGATTCTATCAACATTCCGATTACTAATAGTTTGCCAAAACTTCATTTTGCTCAATTTAAAAAGAGAAATAATTTAGACTGGCGGGCTCCTTCCCCGAGTTTTCAGGCAAATGGAGGTTCAGAGGACACAAGAACCTGCGCCGAATGATCCACCCGCAATCAGCTCACGGAGGTCTTATCGACCTCAGCATTCCACAGCACCAGCACCACGGACAAGCTACCGCCTTCGTCGATAGATGGCGTGGTAAAAGACAATGCTGATAGACGGTACTTTTATTATTTTATAAAACCTGATCATTACTCACTGCTGATCCAACTATTTTACCGCGGATTAATAGTTATATTGCATCAAGCTGTGATAGCCTAGTGGTTAAGGCGAATTCCTAATGAGAATCCTCTAACTTTTCGGAATTTCGTGCTTTTCTAATCAATTATAATATGACTTGCTTCAACGGTGAAGAAGAACATCGCGAGGGGGCCTGTACGCCTGGGAGTTCTTCATAATGTTCTCAAAGAACGGGACGAAGGAAGTCGGCCAATCCGCACATGGCCAGCGTGAAAAACTAAGGCCAAACCGTTCTCATGTTGAGAGAAGACCCGTGCTCTGTAGAGAGTGACAAGGGGTCGATCATGACGATGATGATGATGACGAGTTATATTATAGTGGAGTATTGAACACACTCCCTGGTACAAAAAGTTACTCTTCCTCCGAAACATATTAATTCAAGAAATGTATTGATGAATTGCTATATTCTGGTACTGTCTTTTCACAATGATCCCTATGAAGATTAGTTTATATCAAGTATATTCTTGATAGCTAAACATAACGGTAAACAGGGGATTATACTTAATAGAATTACGAACGGAGCAGAGTAAGCTAATTTCATTTTATTCATTTAATTTAAACACAGCACCTTTTGTTTTCACAAAGATAATGAAACCGGTTATAAGGTTGCTCAGATCATGTGGCTATATTTCTAGTATTTGATGATATTTTACAAATCATCATATTATTGTGATTGTTGCTTATTGTGATTGTGGCTGGCTGTAAGGAGACAACAATAATCAGCCTCAGGTTTTCATTATAAATACTGATAAATGCAATTTGGTTTTAAACTATCTTGTAAATATTTAAATTACATACGTTATATACACAAAAGATTTAGAATTAGCCATCTACAAAAGAGGTTATTAGTTCAAAATTGGAGATTTTGGTAATTTGGTTAGTTCATTATGTTCCTGTGCTATACTAGATCCGAAATCAATGGGTGGTCTAATAATGCATTAGATAATCTTTGTAGTGAAATAAAATATAACGACTATTGTTATATTTTTTAGCGATACTTCGACTACGGGGGGATAGGGTCCGAGGCGAGTGGGGAACATATACAACGGGGCATGTACAAACCACATTTTGATCTAAAAGTTTTCGCTGCATCACTTAAAACTTACATATAAATAGGATGGGCGGCATCCAGGACCCCCCCCCCCCCCGCCATGAAGCAAATTAAAATGCTGTCAATCTAGGAGTATTATTTTATATGCGTCATACATAGTTTGTATGTGTTTGTTGTGTTTGTTTAGTGATAGTAGCTGATAAGGAATCGGGTAGAATTTATCCAGAAGTAGAAAGGGAATTTAGCTACTGTTTTCAATCAAAAAACAAAGACGTTCGGATTGGACATAGAAAATCTCGCTAGTCGTGTCAACAGAAACGGTCTCAACTATAGATTCTGGTTTGGAGATCCTGACGTGACGATCATAAATGCAATTCCCATATCGGGGTCAGAAAATGATTTGTCTTTTTCCTCCTTCCTTTTTGGTCGAGAAGGCTCAGGATATTTTACCCAGAATTGGTAACCTGTATACAGGAAGCTAATTTTATCAAACTGTTCTAATATACAAACAATTCTATCCGCTTCCAGTCACCTTTGGTTTAACCTGTCCGCTGGTCTGTTACCCGGGACGGGGTGAAATGCTCCTTTAGCGACTCTTGACAGTATGATGGTTTTCCTTTTCGAAATGCAATACAATACCAGCCTCAAGAAGTAGTTCTTGTTTAAGTTAAAGTATCTTTGAGGCTACAAGCAGTGAAGTGATATTATTTTTAACAACATTGTTCGATTCGGATGACTAGCACTGGCTCGCTAAACGGATCGATCTTAGTTTTGATTCTTTCAGAAGAAATTGGCGATAGTGAGATCATAAAACGGTTTTTACAGTTTTTGTTACAATTCCTCCATTACCAAAGTAATAAATAATTGAGATAGATCTTAAGTTTTAAACAAGCTGTTTCCTGGTATCCTGACGATAGTATAGGGTTAGAGAGACTTTCATGGAATTAAGGCAACCTGGTGAAAGTACATCGAATGGAAATTTTGGCAAAAATTAACATCAATAATATAAAGATGTTTTCACACAAAATCACCATTATAATTCCTCGATTAATAAAGATATCCAAGATATGTGTTATACCACCAAATCTCAATTATTTGCCCAGGCTTAACCTTTACCATATCTTATCTTTACCAGTCCATTTCGAGGTAATGGCCACAGCCTATTTATCGGTTTATAGAAACCACAGAAATTAGTTTCTGTTAAGACTTAGGCGTCCGTGGCGCAACGCGTGCGCTGTTGCATTATAAAATTTGAGGTTCTGGGTGCGATTCCCGGCTCGATTCTGGTCTGGTGGGAGGCTTCTGCCGTGGCTAGTTGCCACCCTACCGACAAAGATTTGTCGCCAAGCGGTTTGGCGTTCTGGCACGATGTTGTGTAGAAACCAATTAGGAGTGTGGGTTTACCGTGCCCCTAACAGGTTAGCCCGCTACCATCCTAGACTGCGTCATCACTTACCATCAGGTGAGATGCAGTCAAGGGCTAACATGTTGTGTATAAAAAAGGCAGCTGGGTAAAACTTGCCCGGGTGAGTGTTGGATAGATCCTTATATCGCAGAACAGCCGTTATGCGACCTCTCAAATTAGGATTTAATTTGGATATTTAGAAAACCGTTGGCTGAGGCACTTACAAACATGCGGAAGAATCTATAAATTTACAACATGAGGCAGACGATTCCTTCAGGCCAATTTTAAACAACAATCATTTAAGGAATTATTGCTTTGTATCTAAAAATATCCTAGAAATACAGATTAATGTATTAATTTAAAAATAATTTTAATACTTAAATATCAATTAAACATGATAAGCCAGATCACATAATTATATCTACCATGAGATGAATAGTGTGGCACTCAATTTTTACTACCAAGTAAAACTTTAATCAAAAATTAAATTCAAATGGATGTTTTTCTAGTAAGCAAATAATGATAATGAATTGGAATAATTCTAATTGTATCACTACACGACTTTTCTTTGATATTTCAGTAGCTCTCAAAGTCTACAATGTGTTTATATCTTAATCTCGAGGACGAAGCCTGAGTATAATTAATGATTAAACGAACTTACCTGTACGTGAAGTTCTATCATAATTATACGAAGGCTTCGTCCGAAGAGATTAACAACCCACCCTCCCAAAAAACCCTTAGCCATGTCCTGAAATATCAAAAAACCGGAATGAAAGATCGAGGCTCTGAACTAAATGAGCGACGGAACACGATACAAAATGAAGGTGGGGTGGGGTACCTACCCCCACCTAAAAACTAAATTATCTTTTATTTTTTAGTTAGGGCTTTCAACTTTCAGTGCGCAAAGGCAACACCGGATGTGTAACTACAATGTGTTTATATCTTAATCTCTTCGGACGAAGCCTTCGTATAATTATGATAGAACTTCACGTACAGGTAAGTTCGTTTAATCATTAATTATCTAACCGAACTTGCCCGCAAAATAAACAAAGGTATACGGGTCATACAAATAGATCTTAAGTGATTGGCTAGCACAGTTTAGTTAACAGAAGAGCTGGACACTGGAGCGTTCGAACTATCTACAAAATTTATTAGCTTTTTACGATTTACTGTGCACATCGAGTCCATGCCCAAAATACAGAGAGCTCTCCGCTCGAGCCAATAAACTATCTAAAGTAACCTACATTACTCGAGAGTCCTGGTATAGGGTAACAACATGGTGACTCAAGGTTGGTACAGTCCTCGACTGACAAAAAAAGTTAAGGTTGGTACAGTCCTCGTACAGTACTAACAAAAATAGTTAACAGGTTAAAACTCTGTTAGAGTAACAATAGTGAAATCTTCACTATCTGTATTAGATTAATTTTACAGAAAACCATAACCTCAAATTCGAAATTCCAAAATTCTTAAACGTTTTATTCATGCATGAAGGTTGCGACGAAGCGTTGACTTTTCTATTATTTTAATTTATGATATAACGGTGATAATTACGATCGTTAACCTATAACTAAAGCTATTAGAGTTACAAAAATAGTCAGGGTTTTTTTTTGTATAATAAGCTACGGAGTTAACAAGCACGTTACTTTATGTTTAAGCTTTTTTTTTTGACTTATTTAATTTATTTGTAATATTTCTTTTAATAATTTAACAGATTATTCTAATATGATCAAATACACTAATTAAATAATATCTTAGCACTTGCTATTTACGTATCGTGGTCTTGGACGATTCTAATTAAACCGGAGAAAAGCTAACATGTGTGTCCACAGATTAAATACACTTAGATAACAGTGTGGGTGCACATGAAACAGCAATATATAACTTCCTTTTTCTTTTGATAAGTTCAATCCGTTTTTTCCGTGATTATTTTATAGCGTATTAAGGTAAAGAAGCTGTGATAGCCGTCCTAATCACTAGGTTAGGACGTCCGCCTCCTAATCAGATGTCGGGGGTTCGAACCCGGGCAGGCACCTATAACTTTTCGGAGTCATGTGCGTTTTTAAGCAATGAAACTATCACTTGCTTCAACGGTGAAGGAAAACATCCTGAGTAAACCTGCATACCTGAGAGTTCACCATAATGTTCTCAAAGACGTGTCAAGTCTGCCAATCCATACATGGCCAGCGTGGTGGACTATGGCCAAACCCTTCTCATATTGAGAAGAGACACGTGCTCTGTAGTGAGCCAATAATGGGTTGATCACGATGATGATGATAATATAAATGTACTTTGTGCCCGCAGATGAAAAAGCAATATATAACTTCCATTTTCTTTTGATAAGTTCAATCCGTTTCTTCCGTAATTATTTTATAGCGTATAGGGAAAAATCGTAGACCCGTCCGTTGAAGCCAAAAAGCATCTCAACTCTACATTAGCTGTAAAGTAATTGGCTGGTACATTGTAGCGGCCAGAAGCGTAGGGAAACACTCAGCACTTACCGCCCTGAAGTCCGCTAATAAATAAGATATTGGTGAACGTAAACTGTATTTTATTTATTAATTTTGATTAGTACTGCCAACAGAATAATAATATATTATTAACTAATTGAACTGTAAGTGAACGAGTCATTCACATTGTTATTTTTTCGGGGTAAGCTTTAATATCCTTATATAACAGATCTTTATTTAATTTAAGAGCAACCACAAAAAAATTTTTAGCCAACGCACTAAGGTTTTTAAGAAATAGCGATGAACTACTGCGTATAAATACTGTGAAGGAGGATTACGTATTAGCACCTACTACAAACAGCGGTTTAAATACAATCAAAATCAGTTGGTAAATCTCACTGTACTAGACTGCCTAAGGCGCCTGAAAAGTAAAAAATCTTGGAGCTCGGTTAGACCCCCCATTCTAACAAAAATATGAATTAATCCAATGGAAATATTACATACTAGCTACTGGAACATATAATAACTAACTTTAAACACATATGATAAATGTCAGTTCTATACAAATTTGACTACACATACACTTAAACTGATATTCTGCTGTTTTTTTTATCCACTAAAAGTTAGCCCTTGACGGCAACCTCGCATGATGGTAAGTGATGATAAGATGGTAGCGGGTTAATCTATTAGCGGTATCGTAAACCCATACTCCTAATTGGTTTCTAAACGACATCGTGCCGGAACGCTAAATCACTTAGTTACACGTCTTTGTCGATAGGGTAACTAGCCAAGGCCGAAGCCTCCCACCAGACAAAAATGTTATAGATAATGAATATATAGGACAGAATTCCCTAATGGATAGCAGCAAAGCCGTCACTTAAGACTTAACAATACTTGAAACTTCGCGTAGGATGTGCACGTGACACAACCCACGCTAGCTCGAAAATTGTAAGAAATTTCTCTGTTAACCTTATAATAGCTGACACGCTGACAGAAACAGCGAAAAAGTGTTATATAATGACAAAAATATATAACATTAAAAGTACTAGCATTCTATTTTCTTCCACTGAAATGTGAGGCGTTTTAATATTTTAAGCATTAAACAATAAACAGCAAGTATAATTTGCTATATTCCGCCGACAACCGGGAGATTCGTATACTATAACACCACACAAAATCTTCCACTAGAACCTCTACGCACGTTTCGACCCGACACCGGATCATCCTCAGGAGATGTTGACTTCACAAGCGAGAAAAGTAAAGTACAAGTTTAATTTAAGCATTAATTCTGATACCTTTTAGTGTCTTTTAGTAATATCCTGCACAATCTACGTTATAAAGTAAAAGTCGACAACTTTATTTCTTCCATAAAATTTATGGCTGAACAATGAACAGCGTGTATTGGCACTACCTTAAAGATATATTTGGTCCAACATTACCAGTTTAGCCATGGTGTCGTTTCAGAGCTCATTTAGAAATACCATTGTAATTTTATAAAAGACTGAACCACATACTGGAAAACGGTTCGAAAAACACTTGTCCGTTCATCATATTTATAATTTACCACTGACGCCTACAGAAATAAATATTACCGTCCACTTTAGGTGACCACTTTTAAATCCAGAAAATTAAACAGTTTGTATTGGATAGACAAAAACCAACTCTGTTACACCTTCATCATTTTTAAAAGGCCATAATTTTGATTAACACACAAAGGTATCTCATACCATGTTGGTATCCATATTTTATATTTTGTATCCATATTTCCGATTCATACTATTACTAGGTGTGTGAAGTCTGCCAATCCGCACATGGCCAGTGTGGTGGACTATGGCCAAACCCTTCTTATATAGAGATGAGACCCGCGCCCTTAGTGAGCTGGTAATGGGTTGATCATGATGACTAATACTAGGGTAGTATAGAAACTGTGCACTTGGTAAACGCTGTTAATTATTGTCGTAAAGTTAAAGTACATAAGATGGATAAAAGAAGGGGCCAAGGTTAACCCATCGCACCGAAGTAACTTTTTACACAAAATCCACGTTTCACAAAGAGAATAATGTGGCCTAAACAGGCGAGTTTTTTCATGAAACGAACAAATGAAAACATCGCCTGTTGAATGCCCGCAACATCTGTAAACAGGCGCTCTGCCCCGGGGGAGTAAATCCAATTTGAGATTGAAACGTAGTTATGAGCGATAAAAGTTTAGGTCCCGTTGACGCATATGAAAAATATATTCATTAGTCCCACAGAGCTTGGGATTTCAAACTTATACTTTTTTTTTATCCGCTACAAGTTAGCTCTAGACGGCAATCTCATCTGGTGTAAGTGATGATGGAGTCTAAGATGGATGGGCTAACCTGTTAGGAGTATCTTAGTGGTGACACATTTTCTGTTTTTTTTTTGCGGACTGTCTATTAGCTGTACAAACCCTATCGGTTTCCACAGCGTAACCGGGCTGTTTGGCGAGCTTCGGAAAGAAGCTCTGCCAGAAGGAATTTTGAGCCCTAGGGCTCGAAGAAACTAAGGGAACTGGCTGAGGGCGCCTCCTTTGAGGCCGAACCTCGGCTTAGGCGACGTTTGGGACAACGGGGCGGTCGGATGGTGAGTGGTCCATACGTCTCCGAGGCCGTGGATGGAGCCCACGTCCGGATTACGTAAGATAGCGGGGACCTCGTCTTCGCCGGCGAAGACGGTATGTAGCGTATGATTGTGTGGTAGGTGGTACGAGTATGTTGTCAGTAGTCATCTGATCTGATGAGTCGGGGTCATGAAGGATATGTTTAGGTCTCCTCTTTTGGAGAGGAACGCTTAGGTCGGGGGATAAATAGATAATTGACGGGTGAAGCATACGCCATTAACTAGCAATCGACGAACCGTAAGCGTATTGCTTTGCCGTAGGCGAACTGATTTAATAAAGTTGCTCATGCTTACGATGCTTGCTTTCTATTGAAGCTTAGTTGAAGGTGATATAAGCGACGTTGTATAAGCGACGTTGTGACGAGTTTTGAGTTGAAATGTGCTCATGTTTGCGTGTGCTTATCATCAATCAATACAACGTTGTACGGAACGGCCGAAGCCTTCCATTAAGCCGGACTCGAGCCGGGAATCGAACCCAGGACCTCCAACTTTAAAATGCAACAGGGCACACGCCGCTCTACGGAGGTCGTCAATGACCTAATGAGGAAGGCGAAGGACCGTGTGACGTGGTGAGTTCTCAGAAACGTCTGCGTCCATCAGTGGACGTTTACAGGCTTATATATAAATGATTAGTTAATTTTTGAGATTTGTATATCTCAAAAATATATCATATATCATATTATATCGATAATTTAGCCACAAGTCCGTACGAATGGGGTTCACCTAATCGAATAGTATTGTCGGATATTCGGCAAATAACTTACCCGAGAAACAACGTAATATATCGCTCAATAAAAACCATCTGACGTTTCCCCACATCCGCCCTGGATTTCAATTGTATTTGCAAATTGAATTGTTCGTGTTGTTTCATTTCTCATCTCTGGAAACTGTTTTCTTGGTGAGTAATCTATCTTCAACATTTCCTAACGAAAACACTTGCTGGAGTAAAAACTTTGGTTATGAAACTAATTAAAGTACTGTAGACGTAAATTTTCGGACATAATATAGCTAAATTCTTGGTAGCTGGGCGTTTCGCCACCTGTGACACGATGGATCGCAAATTAAATTCACGAAATGCTCAGTAGTTCATCTGCTCTACATAATATCTACACTTTGAAAGTCACTTGAAATACCACCACAGTTCTCCAATACGGTTCGATAATTTATTAGTGGGTGGGTTCGACATTTACTCATTTTAATCCGTTCAAATCCGTTTGTGTGAGTACAAGTTGTTATTCCTTTTTATATTATTTTTTTTATTTCTTGTGGCTTTATACATATTAGCCAATGTCAAGTTTATAGCGAGAGTATATGGAAAAGTTAAGTTAGGGAAAAATGGCGGGAAACTTCGCACTCGGCGGACGCGGCTCCAAAACCTTTCCCAAATTAATACATGTTAACCATTCAAAAAACTAGCCACTACACAAACGACACCAATCCTTTTAAAAATTAGCCAACAAACATTAAGAAAAGCGTGAAAAAACCGGTGAGGTGCGTGCCGGGATTCGAATCGCCGACCTCTGATTTGGAGGCTGACGCCCTAACCACTGGGCTATCACCGCTTAGTAATCAACAGCGTTACAGATGATATAATTTTACATCTCCGACTTAATATTTAAATAAGGCCAAATAGGATTACAATTTTATGTTATAGCCTTTTTACAAACAGTTTGGCAGACTGTCGATTTTGACGACGTCACGAATCGTTACGTTTTTTTTATTGACTATAAGTTAGCCCTTGACGGCGATCTCACCTGATGGTAAGTCATAATGCAGTCTAAGATAGCATCGGGCTAACCTGTTAGGGGTATGATAAACTCATACTCCTAATTGGTTTCTACGCGAAATCATGCCGAAACGCTAAATCGCTTGGCGACACGTCTCTGTCGGTAGGGTGGTAACTAGCCACGGCCGAAGCCTCCCAGCAGACCAGACTCGAGCCGGGAATCGAACCCAGAACCACTTACTTCATAATTAAGCCGCGGAGGTTGTCATCACGTTCACGTTACGTTTCGAATATCATGATATAGAAACACGTCCGAAGCGTTCGTGAATATTATCTTTTTCAAGATGGTGTAACGAATTTTCAACTATACCGAAATGTCTAGTGAACAGAACAATTTAACACTCAAAATATCAGCGCCCACTTACCAGCATAAACTGTGCCATATTGCACCTGCAGACTTCACACAGAATATGTTACTTCAACTAGATTTGCCTTATATATTCTAAAACTCATAAAACAATAAATATACCTGAAGCTTTTTCAGTATTAATTCACTCAACTGTTATGTCATAAATGCAGAATAATGAATAGAAGCAGGCGTTACTTTGCGGAAGTCCATGATAAACAATAAACAGCAAGTATAATTTGCTATATTCCGCCGACAACCGGGAGATTTGTATAAGTAAAGTCACTTTACTTTTCTCGCATGTGAAGTCAACATCTCCTGAGGATGATCCGGTGTCGGGTCGAAACGTGCGTAGAGATTCTAGTGGGAGATTTTGTGTGGTGTTATATTATACAAATCTCGCGGTTGTCGGCGGAATATAATAATAATATAGCAAATTATACTTGCTGTTTATTGTGTATAAATGCAGAAACCACCATACATATAAATTAAAGGGAATTGATATTAGTATCTTAGAAGATAACTCAGCATAAGTTGTAAAGCAAGTGATAAAGATAGCTTTATTGCTAGTAACAAAGTGCTTTATGTTTCCCTATGCTAATATTTGTATGCAAATAATTTGTGGTATTACATGAGGTTAAGTTTTATAATGACTTTTAATTTATTGAGAGACATCTCCAAGATTTCAGTTCGTAATTTTTTATAAAATAACATGCAATTGTAGGTATTAGGCGAAGCGGTGATAGCCTAGTGGTTAGGGCGTCAGCCTCCAAATCAGAGGTCGGTGTTTCGAATCCGGGCGCGCCTCTAACTTTACGGAGTTATGTGCGTTTAAAAAAAAATAAAATATCACTGGCTTCAACGGTGAAGGAAAACATCGTGAAGAAACCTGCACGCCGTAGAGTTCTCCATAATGTTCTCAAAGGCGTGTGAAGTCTGCCAATTCGCACATGGCCAGCGTGGTTGACTATGACCAAACCCCTCTCATATTGAGAGGAGACCCGCGCTCTGTAGTCAGCCGGTAATGGGTTGATCAATGAAAATGATGAATGATGTAGGTATTAGTAACGTTGTAGGTGAACACTTCTAGTGATACAACAGTCTTGGTGTTGACCCATTTCGCCGTACGGGAGCGTGAGGCTCGTTTATCATATTAATGGCAAACTGAAGCCCAAAGGATCACTCTGATATGAATGCGTTTAATAAAATGGTAACAAAAAATAAAGATTGTCTAAAATTAAACAAGTGAAAATTTCACTTGTTTAAGTTTTATACGTGTTGGCTGTCATCGCGTACTTTGGAAGATCGTCAAAAAAAAAAAAAAAGCATTTCAAAAAAGCAATCGCACGTCAACTATTTCTGAGTTCTTTTTCAGCATAAGAAATATCCTACGTATGTATATCTATATAGCATAAGGGCGCGTTCTCTGTTTGACACTTGTTATTGAGATTTTTTTTGCAACAAAAATATAGTTATGTCAACCGAGCGTCAGTATTGCAACTGTTAAAGCGAATAAGGTACCAACGATACAGGCTTAGGTGTGGGTACCATCGGAAAACTATAAAATTGTTTAACGGTGTTTTTGGTCATATAAATATCTTTCCTTTTTTTTTCATTTTTTTTCTCACTTATATTAAAAAAATACAGTGCGCAAAGGTGGCCTTATTGCTGAAGCAAACTCACAGTTGGTCACAGTCCGACTCCCACGTTATCCCAAACGTAGCCTAAGCCGAGGTTCGGCCTCAAAGGAGGCGCCCTTAGGCAGACGTTCCCTTAGTTTCTTCGAGCCCTAGGGCTAAAAATGTCTTTTGGCAGAGCTTCTTTCCGAAGCTCGCCAAACAGCCCGGTTACACTGTGGAAACCAATAGGGTTAGTACAGCTAAAAAAAAGTAAAAACCAACCAAAGGATTACCCAGTGTGGGGACCATCGGAATACTATAAAATTGTATAACGGTGTTTTTGGTAAATTTTTTTTTCATCTCTTTTTTCTCACTTATATTAAAAAACTACAGTGTGCAAAGGTTGCCTTATTGCTGAAGCAATCTCACAGTTGGTGGTAAAAATGCTGGCCCAGATAGTGGTTGTTAGTAGTAAGCTTTCTTCTTTTTTTATAATTCTTTGTGTTACAAACTTTAATGAAACAGTGGAAAGTTAATTATGATTTATAAGGGCCAGCGGCGACCGCAGTTTTTGTGGCAACATAAATAATTGTGTAATTACATTCAAGGCTTTCAGGCGCTGCTCCACCACTAACGTGCGAAGATTTACAGCTAGGGCTTATTTCAAGACTTCATTAACTTCAAGACGTGATACGATTGGAAGTCGTACCGACTATTTCGAGAACCTATCAACTTAACTTGCTTCACGAGCTATAAGATATATAAGTACATATGTTTTAATGAGAGAGAAGATACATAATATGTAGAGAGAAGTAGAGAGTAAGCTATAAATTAGTGGTAATTCTGGTGAACACAAATCTGTAAACTTAACTTAATTATACTCTATAGGCAAAGACGAGTCGCCAAGCGATGTAACGTTCCGGTACGAGATTTGTTTCGACAGGTGATTAGCCCATTTGTTACGACTACGGTTGCCTTTCGGGGCGACCAATCAGCGAACTCTGTCTTATCGGAGCTCTGTGAGTTTTAATTTTAAAATAAATAAATTAAACGACTGAAATAATTGGGAGAACTAATAAATTTGTATAATATTAAAAAGGTAAATAATAATATCATTTCTTTATTATGGCAACTACGCTTTCTACACCCTACTCCAACAAAGACGTGTCGCCAAGCGATTTAGAGTTCACGATTTCGCGTAAAAACCAATAAGGAGTATGGTTCTACCATACCCTTAACAAGTTAGCCCGCTAACATTTTAGACTGCATCATCACTACCAGGTGGGATTGCCGTCAAGGCCTAGCTTGTAGTGAAAAAAAAAACACATTTTAAATACGATGCAATACACTATAAAATACGAAACCTAAAAAATAAAAATTTAATTAAACTTCCGACAGTTCTCGTGTTCTCCGATCTTCAAACAGTTTTTATAATTACATGAAGTGAATTATTTAAAATAAATGATTGGAGAGTCGTCTCGGTCTATTACAGTTTCCAGTAGTTTTGTTATCATGCTTTCATTAAGTGAAGTTATGAGGACTTTGTGTTAATAGCATAGTTTCGTTGACAGTGGTGTGCGTTATGTTACGTTGCACAGAATAACGAGATGAAATCGTCGTGAACGGTGGCATCCTGCGGTTGACATCCTATCAACTCCCAAGCAGGGTTTTATCCGGGTTTCTGATACTTACGAGTCGCTAATAGTGTAGTCTTGCAGACATCTGTATTACGTATAGTTTGTTTGCTTCCCAGGAAAGTGTGATGAATCATTTTATAGATTAAGGCCGCCCTATCGCAAATACGACTAACATAAATGCTTTGGCAGGTATGACTGTCGTGTTGACTCCGTGGCGCAGAACGTGCGCTGTCGCATTATAAATTTAGAGGTCCTGGGTTCGAATCCCGGCTCGAGTCTGGTCTGGTGGGAGGCTTCGGCCGTGGCTAGTTACCACCCTACCGAGTAAGACGTGTCTTAGTCGGTAGCTAATCGGTTCCAAGCTATTTAGCGTTCCGACACGATGTCGCGTAGAAACCATTTAGGAGTGTGGGTTTACCATACATACCCCTAACAGGTACGATCCTAGACTGTATCATCACTTACCACCAGGTGAGATAGCCGTCAAGGGCTAACTTGTAGTGTATAAAAAAAGCGTAGGTAAGCCTTTCTTTACTATATAATTATAATACGAAGAGGGATGATTTGTTTTATTTAATAACTCTGTAACTATCAAATGAAACGAATTTAATAATTCTACCGTCATAAGATAGTCTATTGTTTCAAAAATGTAAATTTTAATGAAAAGTTAGCCTGAAACAATGGTATTTGTAAAAAGATCTAACCAGCTACTGCGCTAATTAATTAGAAGTTTCTTTACAAAACCCGTGTACTTCGAAAATACTGGTTTTCATTAGATCTAAGAGTAAAGTCCAGAGAAGCTTATATAGGCCTATCAGCAACAATAACGCATTTTATTTTAAAAATAAATATAAAATCAAAATGTAATTTTTAATGATCATTATTATATTCACAGGTGAGACTCTACAACTTATGAAAGAGAGGCGCGAAAATGTTCTTTCTACTGTGGCAGAACAGCAAGCCATGAACAAAAAGGTCAAAAAATCGATACGCCGAGACCTTCGGTGCCTCAATACACGAAATATCATGAAAGCTATAGAGGCAAGCAGAGGCACCAAGGTGTTTACCCAAAATCTTGGAAGAAGCAGTATAACTAAGCTTAAGACCTCAAGTAGCAGAATTGTGAGCACAAAGCCCGAGATACTCGCCGAGATAGCAGACTTCTACAGTCAGCTATATGAGTCGCAAGTTCCTCAGCCTGAGGCCAGCGACCAAGACCCCCGAGCTAAGCTTACCCGCCACTTTACTGAAGATCTTCCGGAGGTAAGTGTGGATGAGATTGCGTTGGCCCTGAAACAACAAAAAAATGGAAAAGCCCCTGGTGAAGACGGGATCACCTCAGAGCTTCTAAAAGCTGGAGGTATACCCATACTGAAGGAGCTACAGAGGCTATTTGATTCTGTTATTCAGAATGGGAGAACTCCAAAGGCGTGGAATAGAAGCATAGTGGTTTTGTTTTTTAAAAAGGGTGACAAAACTCTTTTAAAAAACTATCGTCCTATTTCGCTCCTTAGTCACATTTATAAGTTGTTTTCAAGGGTCATCACGAACCGTCTATCACGAAGACTCGATGATTTCCAGCCACCGGAGCAGGCAGGGTTTCGGAGTGGCTACAGCACTATAGACCACATACACACATTGAGGCAGATTATACAGAAGTCCAATGAGTACAAACAGCCTCTGTGTCTCGCATTCGTGGATTATGAGAAAGCGTTTGACTCCATTGAAACCTGGGCTGTTCTGGAGTCCCTGCAGCGATGCCAAGTAGATTGGCGATACATCGAAGTGTTGAAATGCTTGTACAGCGCAGCGTTTATGTCTGTCCAGTTACAAGGTGCGTCTACAAGACCGATCCAATTACATCGAGGGGTGAGACAGGGCGATGTTTTGTCTCCGAAACTCTTTTCTAATGCTTTGGAAGATATCTTTAAAACGCTTGACTGGAAAGAACAGGGTATAAACATAAATGGCGAGCTCATTACACACCTCCGTTTTGCTGATGATATCGTTATCATTGCAAGTTCGCTGCAGGAACTTCAACAGATGCTCGATGACCTACACAATGTTTCCCAGCGTGTCGGACTCCGGATGAATTATGACAAGACCAAGGTTATGTTCAATGATCTGGTTGTTCCGGGGCCGATCACAGTCTGTCAGTCTTTTCTCGAAACTGTTCAAGAATATACATACCTTGGACAAATTCTTCAGTTAGGAAAAAACAGTTTCGAGAAAGAGATCGATAGGAGGGTGCAGCTAGGCTGGGCAGCGTTTGGCAAACTCCGCCGAGTCTTCTCTTCATCCATACCACAATGCCTAAAGTCAAAAGTTTTTGATCAATGCGTCCTACCCGTCATGACTTATGGTGCCGAAACGTGGACACTGACAGCGAGGCTAGTCCACAAACTTCAAGTCGCTCAGCGTGCTATGGAAAGAGCAATGCTCGGAATCTCTTTGAGAGATAAAGTCCGTAACGAGGTGATTCGGCAAAAAACTAAGATAACCGACATAGCTCGCAGGGCTTGCACGCTGAAGTGGCAGTGGGCTGGTCACGTTTGTCGGAGAACCGACGGACGTTGGAGTCGGAAGGTCCTCGAGTGGAGACCACGTCTCGGCAAACGGTGTGTGGGCCGTCCTCCGGCCAGGTGGAGTGATGACCTCCGAAAGGTGGCAGGCATCGACTGGATGCAAAAGGCCGGAGACAGGAAGAGTTGGCGCTACTTAAAAGAGGCCTATGTCCAGCAGTGGATTAATGTTGGCTGATGATGATGATGATGATGATGATGATGATTATATTGATAAAGAGATAAAAAAAAAATTGATTTTATTATTTGACTTACTCCGATCTTCGTCTGATGTCGTCTGTCCACCTAGTTGCGGGTCAACCAACGCTACGCTTACCGGTGCGGGGTCGCCATTCCAGCACCTTGGGACCCCAACGTCCATCGGTTCTCCGAGCTATGTACCACGAACATTGCCACTTCAACTTCGCAACTCGCTGAGCTATGTCGGTAACTCTGGTTCTTCTACGGATCTCCTCATTTCTGATTTGATCACTTCTAGCATAGCTCTCTCCATCGCCCGCATCGTTTTGCAATAAAGTTGTTAACAAAAAGTCTAGCTAGTAGCTTAAAAGTTGCTTTATGTTTTTGTTTCCTTATGAGGTGAAATAATGTTTCTTTTTTACATTACTATTGGTAGTAGACGCGAAAGAAACCGCGGTGATCTTTTATAAAGAAACCACTAATTGAAGCTCAGTAGGTATCGCACCGACGGGTGTATGCTTGGATTAATCTAATGTAATCTAATGAACTGGCATCAGATTAATGATTGGTCCCTTCAGAGCGCAGTTGAGAACACTAATTTATCTTAGCTAACATCTCCATTTGATTAATTATTTTAGACATATAACCGTGTTCGATCCACAGCATAAGACTTTAAATTTAAGGATGTAATAAGGTAATAACTATAATAAGGATATATACATACATACATATATATAACAAATACAGAAAAAATGTTATTACACCTTGTGTTTTAGGATGATAATGATGCAGTCTAAGATGGTAGCGGGTTACCCTATGAGAACTATGGTAAAACACAAGGTGTAATAACATTTTTTCTGTATTTGTTATTTGCTGTTAGTTAATTTTAAGAAATTAGTATATATTATTAGCTACCTATAAGCGACTTAAGTTATTATGCATGCTGTAGTTAGCTCTAAATTGATTTATATGTATATCCTAGCACTTACGGTTATTAAAATGTTTTTTGTTTTTTCACTTATAATTCTGCTAGTGGCGCTTCGAATAAATAAATGGTAAACTAGGTTTTGTGCGACATTGTGCCGGAAAGCTAATTGCTTGGCGATTGATTTTGTCTGTAGGGTACATGTAAAGTATTGCATTAGTAGTTTATTTTCGATTTAATGAGAAACCTGAGTACTGTCCGGAATCAAAACGCGTGCGTTTAAGGAGCATTATAGAGGATCTATATGTATAGTGTGGTATATAAATTATAATTCGCACGTGCAGATTTGCCTGTGTTACGCATATTACAGCAAATTAAGATTAATTTTAACTGTATATAATTATTATATTTTTTGTTTATTATCATATTTGTATGCAGTTGTCAATTATGGTATCCATATAAAATGATACTGAACTTTCACTCAGCGTTATTTTACATAAGCTGACGCTTAAACAGTTAGGGATTATTATCTTCGCTCGAATTCATCATATCCAACCCATTGCCAGCTCTTTACAGAGCACGGGTCTCCTCTTAATATGGGAAGGGTTTGGCCATTGTCCACCACGCTGGCTATGTGCGCATTGGCAGACTTCACACGCCTTTGAGAACATTATGGCGAACTCTCGGGCATGCAAGTTTCACCACGATGATTTCCTTCACCGTTGAAGTAAAATATATTTTAATTGCTTGAAAACGCACATAAGTGTGAAAAGTTAGAGGTGCGTACCCGGGATCGAACCACGAACCTCGGATTATGAGGCGAACGTTCTTATCACTAGGCTTTTATATATAAAACTGTCTCATGTCCCTCAAATTGTATAATTATAGTAGCTTCGTATGCTCTTACCGCACAGTTATATCGCGTAGCTCTATTGGAACGTTGGTCTTATGCAAATGGTAGGTATAATTCAAGCTATGCGAGGGTTTTCGGTTACGTGTTTTACTCCACTAACTGGTGAGTATATAGCGCAACTAGGTAATGCTTTTATGTTGTGCTTTATAATATTTCAGCATTAAACTGTCGTGAGGTTGTTTGTTTTAGTTTTATTGCGTAGGGGTGCTTTAAAAATTTAAATAATTGTTTTAAAACTCTAGACAAATATGAACTTCTAAATCCCAGTGGTCACATTACTTATGTATGAAACTGATCTATATTTTTTATCCTTATTTTTTAACGCTGGAACAAGCGTTTACGCATCCTCTCCGGAAGTGACGCAAGCATCGCAGACTGGCGACGAGAATACCCACTGAAACCCAGCGATGCTCCTTCGTGTCGCCTGGTGGCTGGGTCACGGGAACTCTCGTGTACTCGACCGGGCTCAGCCAGAGGCATCCGCTGATGCAGACCCTCCACGGGGGGGCCTATAATGGAGGCCCCCGAATTCCGTCCGAGGCGAACCCCTACTCGTTTCACAAAAACTTCAGAACGGCAGTACCTATTTGGCAATTTTTTTTCTCACTTGATGATAATAATCATATTGTATATCTTGATAACAGGCTAACTTGGGGTATTTTGGGTAAGCTGTTACTAATAAACGAACCTTCCATGTATATTCGATACTAGAAGGAACTTTGCAATCGTGTTTTTTTTTTTAATAAAACGTAAGTTCTTCTTTGATTCTAGTTAGTCATATATAGATTAGCAAGTAGTTTTGTATCTCTTACGTCATACGGACGTGGGCTCCATCCACGGCCTCGGAGACGTACGGACCACTCACCGTCCGACCTCCCCGTTATCCCAAACGTCGCCTAAGCCGAGGTTCGGCTTCATAGGAGGCGCCTTTAAGCAGACGTTCCCTTAGTTTCTTCGAGCCCTAGGGCTAAAAATTTCTTCTGGCAGAGCTTCTCTCCGAAGCTCGCCAAAAAGTCCAGTTACGCTGTCACAACCAATAGGGTTAGCACAGCTATTAGTCAGTACGGTCCAAAAAAATGTTTTGTATAGGACCATGTCAAACATGTTTATAAGACGAAGCGAATGTAACTCTAGTCCCGAAAGAATTAATTGTGAACGTTTCAAAAATCAATCTACGAACTAATACGAAATCGAGTTTATGGACACCAATCTAGGATTATGGATACGTTATTAACTTAGGGATATAAAGCTCGTATAGATATTACTCACGTATACATTTTATATGGACTGCCATCCCGAGTCTGGCCGCCTGGGAACCTTCGACGTTAGCTGGATACGTGACGAGCTGTCGCGATAAATTCCAAACGTGTGTATTGCCCGTATAAAATTCTTTAATTGAGCAAGTTATATATAATGTACCAACAAAATATATATTGCATAGGTTTTTTTTTACACACTACAAGCCCTTGACGGCACTCTCGGTAAATTTTTACTAATATCAGAAGTGTGATATCAGATCGAATTTTTCGCTTCAGCTCAGTTTCGAACCAAAAATTTTCCTATGAAAAAAATATATTACAATCAAACTACTAAAGCCACTAGTTCGTTCGAAACATATCTTCTTATACTGCAAAGAGTCTTTTAATTTGAGTGTTTTTTTTATTTACTACAAGTTAGTCCTTGACGGCTATGATGCAGTCTAAGATGGTAGCGGGCTAACCTGTTAGGGGTATGGTAAACACATACTCCTACGCGACATCGTGCCGGAACGCAAAATCGCTTGGCACGTCTTTGTCGGTAGGTTGGTAAGAACTTTAATAGGTTGAGGCCTAAGAGATTGATCGGTAAAATCGTCAAAATTTACCGCAGTGCATTATCACATACCACCGGTTGAGAATGCCGCCAAGGGGTAATTTGTAGTAAAATTTTGATAGTGAATCGGGTAGACGAGCTTATGAATTGTCACACTAATATTACACTTGCTGCGAAAATTTGTATGTAAGTATGTATGTTTGACACTCATTCACGCCGGATCTATTTGTGAATGCAATCAGATTATATCCTGGTTTAAATTATAAGCTACTTCATATCCCGGGACAATTAATGGTACTCACGGGCTTTGTCGAAAACTGTTTTATGTGTCGATTAGCCACAATTATATCTATAGTTTGTCGTAGCAAACTTTTTCAAAATTAGATTTCTATGTTGGAAATACAAGCAAATACAAGCATTGTTTATTCCACAGAAATAACTTAATAATTAAAAACCATTTTATATACGCGAAAAAACGTTATTTTTAATAAATATACCTAATTATCAACCACGCAAATTTCGTTTAACAATCAATCACATAGGAAATCCTTATTAGCTGGCAGGCACTATAAAATATAAATAAACCGCTCAAAATACGAAATAAGTATTGCCTACTTGGTTGACCTAAAAAGTAGGAAGGTGTTAAATATTTTAAAATGGCCGCCGCGTTCACGTGTTGCGAGCGTGAAAGTAATTAGTTATAATATTTAGGTTTCATTTCCATATATTAGTCACGTCATACAAGGTTATGCGGAAAGGGTAAATATATCAACTATGAAAAGTATAAATTCAAGTTACTTTTATATCAATTCCATATAAAAGTAAGTTGAATAAATAATTGACATCCCTAAAACTATGACGACTTGACATCACATTCACATGTGTAAGTATGCGTGTGAACGTGTGTGTTTCAATGCAATGTACAACCACAACCTAATTTATGTTGCCTTGGTAATCCGTGACCCCATTTCACCTTGAATATAAACAGTTTATGGCATGGTTGTCACCGCGTATATTTTATGATATACTTGTACACCTTACTTACTTGTATATTTTAAACTATTTATACCAGGAATAAGTTGTGAAATGCTTATTGTAATACCTGACCCATCGCTATAGCAGTAATACTCAAAAAATATAAGTATCTGTAATATAATATATCAGATTGATAACAGAATTGCTTTAACCTGAAAGGGAATTTCAATTTATTATAGCAGTATGCCGATTTATTATTCTTTACCTTGTTCCAACTATCGTACGCTATGTGAAGTGGTCATGATATGTCTATTACAAACTACAAGTAGACATGTTATGACGCCATTTTACCACAACTCCCCCTTCAACCTCTCACTGCCAAACACCTGGTAAGCGGTGCAAATATTTTCCTGAATTTCAGAACTGCTTGTTTGTTGATAAAAGGAAAGCCTCCGTGGCGGAGCGCGCGAGGTTTCACATTATAAAGTTAGAGGTTCTGGGTTCTATTCCCGGCTCGAGTCTGGTCTGGGAGGCTACGGCCGTGGCTTTGTCAGACTACCCTAACGAAAAAGACGTGTTGCCAAGCGATTTAGCATTCCAGCACGATATCGCGTAGAAACCGATTAGGAGTATGGGTTTAGCATACCCCTAACAGGTTAGCCCGCTACCATCTTAGACTGAATTATCACATACCATCGAGTGAGATTGCCGTCAAAGGCTAACTTATGGTGAAAAAAAAATGGAGTAAGAAAATACTAGAGACCAGAAAATTTAAATATCATTAATGTAATGACCACAACTGAACAAAGCTACTTGACCACAAGTCCTATGCATACCCCTACGATTCCTTTAATTAAATAATCGATGACAGCATTAATTAAAATTTATGACGCAAGAGCACGCAAATTAACGCATAAACGTTTCAGTCTATCGTGCCAGTACAAAAACTCCTTATTTATGAACGCCCCAAGGCCACCAAGAGAACCAGTAGGCCGTAATTAGTGTGAAAAGTTAATATATGTGTCCATTTATCACGTTTTTGCCACGCTGAAGTGGGTACGGCGGTTTCGCATTTTTACGACCCACAAACTACTTCTAGGTATTGCTAAGAGCTAGGGTACCGAGATTGGATATTATCCCAGAACTCTAGCTTGAAACTGGCACCTTTGTTATGAAGAACGTGATATAGTTCCGTAATGGACACAGTGACACCTGCACAGTCTCACACATAATTTTCATTGTTTTGTATTGGCTTGCTATAAAATAAATGAATAAATACTTTATCAATCAATCATAATCTTTATTCACATAGTCCTATAAATAGCGCTTGGGTGTACTGTATACAGAAGCTGTGATAGCCTAGTGGTTAGGGCGTCAGCCTCCTAATCATAGGTCGGCGGTTCGAATCCGGGCACGCACCTCTAACTTTTCGGAGTTATGTGCGTTTTTAAGCAATTAAAATATCACTTGCTTCAACGGTGAAGGAAAATATCGTGAGGAAACCTGTACGCCTGAGAGTTCTCCATAATGTTCTCAATCGCGTGTGAAGTCTGCCAATCCGCACATGGCCAGCGTGGTGGACTATGGCCAAACCCTTCTCATATTGAGAGGAGACCCGTGCTCTGTAGTGAGCCGGCAATGGGTTGATCATGTACTGTAAGCCCATGTTAAGCATAATAGATCCACAATCATGTAGACTACATCTTCACTTATCGTCCGATACCGTGAGATTATTTTCAAAAGGTCACGTGTAACTTGTAGTGGGTAAAAAAAGGTATTTGATATTAGTGTAAAACTCTGTCAGTTTATGTATCAAACAACTCGCGACTACAATTTAACTTATACCATTTCGGTCTATATTTTGTGTACTCCATAACATGAACAAAGCCGCGGGATAAAGCTTGAATGGAATCAAATAAATAATAATTATATGTATCCATTGAGATGGAAGGGAGATTCAATCCCAAATTATATAAAAGTGGACCGGGATGGCACTGAAACGTATAGATCGAATGAAAGGATTGGAATAATTGGAGAGCAGCGACTGAGGGCTTTTATACTAGACGACAACAACTGCCAATCGCCAAGCGAAACTAAATATATTGTCAATTAAATTTTTAACCCCAAACGTATTAGGGGTTAATGTCTTTTCGAGTTGGTTAGGTCTTAGTGTGAAAATGGCGTTTCGCACCCAAAAAACAAAACCCTCTTTTGCATTTGTGCCTTAGGATTTTTTTGCATTCCAAATAACTTTTTGCGGATTAAAGCAAATTGTCAAATACGGGAACACGCAAACAGATGGTGTTTGTGTGTACCACTACATTAGCATTTTTTTTTTTAAATAATTAAGAATACTTCATTAACACTGGATATTCCTTCTAGAAGGTTCTCTGGTTATTTTTAGTATTAATAATTGAAACTAACAGCGTATCTATATCTACTTCAATTCTGTTGCAATTTAAAAATTACCAATCCTCCCAAATTATTAAAGCGAAATGTTATACATATATGCTACGCGCTTTTAGAATAGAGGAAAACAATAGATGAAGAACAGGGCTAGAATGAAATAATAAGGCATGATAAACGTAACGGTTTTAACAAGTGTATCAACGGAACCGTAAAATTAGCAAAAGCTGCTAGAAGCACTAAAGCCGTTACAAGAGATGCAAGGGCCAAGGTGTTTAACGGATAAGAACTGGAAATTGTAACGTGTATTTACGTTACTGACTGAACATACTCGTATCGTGGTCGTATCGTAATCGTCGATTGAATCAAGATCCAATCTCGGTCAACTGATCACAACAGGTCCAATGGACACAAAACAAGATGCTATGATAATATTACCTTATCAAATCTCATTTGACTAATTCAAAGCGTTTGGCATATCAATTGTATCCTTAATTTAACGGATCCTCATTGATTTTAGTTAATTGATTTCCTTAAACACACCCGAGGCCATTTCAGAGGAGTTTATATAAGACTCAGGGTAAAAATAAATGCCAAAGAATTTATTATTATTATTATTTATTTATTATTAATATACAAGGAATAAAATTAGTTATATAATAAAGGCACCGAAAAAACCAAAGAGGTTTGTCCTCGGTGCTAATCAGTAACTTAACAGCTTAAAACTAGAGGAACTGAGTAAGCATATTAGGCATGAAAAGAACATTTCCTAACTGAGTTAGACGGTCGACACTAATGAGTCAACCGTCCAACTTAGTCAAAAAATATTCTTTTAATTTCGGTTTGAGATTTTTAATGTGTAATTTTTGGAACGCTGGAGGTAGTTCGTTCATGAATCGTGGAACCAAATACCAAATTGAAATGCTAGATAAGCCAGAAGCAAAAAAGCTGGTCATAAGAGGTGCATGAGTTACTAAATATAAAATAGGTGCGAGAAATACAAAAACTTTTAAAAGCGCAAGGCATACACAAATTTATAAAGGCACAAGAGGTGTAGAAATAATGAGAAGGGTGTTAATCGAGGCGTAAGAGATACCAGAGTACGCAAAAGAGCTGTTATAAGAGAAAGACGCATAACATTGGTAAGTGGTGCAAGAACCGAGGCATATGATTTGCAAGAGCACGCCAGATCAACAAGAGTTGGAAAGTAAAGACGGTAGAGGCGTAAGTGCGTCAAAAATCGTATAAGAACCGAGGTATAAGAGGTTAAGGCTCGGGAGGCATGAGGCATAAACAAGAGCAAGACAAAACAGGAGCAAGATCGTTTCAAATTTGGTCATTGAAAGATTCCTCACTAATAAAATATACGATAATACTATCTTGTTTAATGCCAGATGAAGGCAAATTTATTGGAATTAATTTAACTGACTTGCACATCGGCATCACAGGATTAGATTAAAGGTAAACTACGTATGGAGAACTGGGTTTCAGAAGAAGCAAGATGTTGCTCTTTCAACATAGAATTGTATGAAAATTCGAGAAAATAAAAATAATAAGAAAATAAAAATAAAATTTTCGGTTTTTTTCATTTTTTTCAATGAGATTTTGCCAAGCCAAATCTTTTTATACGAACTAGGGTGGGAATATTTTCACGTGACCCTCCTCGACTAATGGATGATTTAAAACGTGAAAATGAGTTTGTTATTCTATCCTTGATATGGTTTTTTGCAATGACTTAGTTAGTTATGTTATAGTTTAGGGGCTCGCGATGGATATCGGTTACTTTGGGATCTAAAGTTTAATTCTGTTCATACGTACTGATGTCAAAATGATTTATGGTTACTGATAAAAATTGTACTAAGGTATCTTATCTAGGTCTTGGAATATAAACTTTTAGTTACTACAGTTTTCGTCTACCTTATGCAGTAAGTATTTCTAGGGATTTCTACAGGCTTTGCTTTTAAGTCGCTTATCAGCGACTCTCTGCAACTCGTTTACAGTTGTCGAAACGTATATGTAAGAAGTTTGCTTAATTTTCACATTTCCGTTCATTTTGGCTAGCGCCCCAATTGCCCTTGCCCACAGTGTTTTGGGGTGTAGTAGGCTATAGTATGCCAAATCTGAAATTCGTAGGCCAAATAGCAAATGGCCTTCAAAAGGACCTTTATCGAGCAGTGGATGCAAATTGGCTGATAAAAATGATGCTATAGTATTTTATGCTAGGTAGTATAGTGCAGCTGTGATAGCCTAGCGGTTAGGATGTCCGCTTCCTAAGCAGAGGTCGGGGGTTCGATCCCGTGCACGCACCTTTAATTTTTCGGAGTTATGTGCGTTATTATGCAATTAAAATATCACGCCTGACATTTCTCCATAATGTTCTCAAAGACGTGTGTAGTCTGCCAATCCGCACATGGCCAGCGTAGTGGACTATGGCTAAACCCTTCTCATATTGTGAGGAGACTCGTGCTCTGTAGCGTGCCGGCTATAAGTTTGATCATGATGATGATGATGATGATGATGATAGTGTAGTAGTGTATTGATTTGCCCCAGTGAGGGAGGGAAAGACCCGTCGTATGGGAACAAATTTAGATTTTATTTTGTTTGAAGTTCGATGATAATAATTATCCCCTACGCGCTAAATGTTCTTAATAGCCTAATTAATTTCTCTTACGAAATCTTTACCATGACGCAACACGCTCTGGCTGTTTACACTACTACTAATTAATTTTATTTGTACCTAATAATTATGTTGCTTCACCAAAGCGAACAAATAATATACGCTCAATTTAGTCGAAACAAATTCAAATCTACAAACAGTAGAAAGGCATAAATAATTTAATTAACACCCCGATTTAGTAATTTGGTAGGCGTCTAGGGCTGATACTTTGTATTACATAAAAATACTTTTTAAGCGTAATAAAGCGTAAAATTACGATGTTTTAAGGTTGATTTTAGTAAAATATAAGTATGCTTAGAAGGTCTGCTGTTGCTGCTTAGGAATCAAATTGTAACAACTCAAACTTTAAATTCAGAAAAACATACAGATTCAAGTTAACTTCAGCTCAAATGGTGATAAATCTTTGATAGCTGTAGATTTTGCTTTACGTCCCATGTGACCATTTCTTTAATAGAACATAACATCTCGGCATTAAGATGAAAGCTTCAATACTGTCATATGTAACGCGCGACAACTTGAGTAAAAGAAAAATCGCCCTTCCATACCTACTGATTTTATGATTAAAGTTATTACTGTTGGTATTAATTTATTTAAAGATTTTTCGTCTGGGTTCGAGTGAGTCATTGCATTATTCAATGAGCTTCTACTATTCGTACGGATTGCCTACTCAACTGTTTTTATATGACTGTTTTTGTATCGTATCGTAACGTATTGAATACACTGCTTGTAAAGAGTGGCAACCCTATTTCCATCCCATTTTAAAGTCCTTTTTCAGACGGTTCAGCGCTTTCAGTCCGTTCGCTGTAAAGTGATCTCTTTATTTCAGTTTTAGCTTTTGCGATTAAAATCTTACTTTATTTGTACCACTTTCTGGCTTTAATACGTGATAAATCAACAAATTAACGCCAACGTCGACCGTTTCAGGATTGGAAATCACTCTTTTTCTTATCTAATTCCTCGTGTACTATAGGGTTGCTATCTATGGTTTATCCAGGTGAGAAATTTTCTCTGCTCCGCCGTGCCTGTCATACGTGATATATAATTGGGGTCAAGTCTGCTATTGAATTTGTGTGTTCAGTAGTTAATCGATCTACTCGGCTTCTACGGTCGATTCCAGACAAAGTTGCAACACCCAAACTGGGTAATAATGGTAAATAAATAAATAATCAATGATATCATTACTATGATTACTTATATTAGAGTAGTAATGAAAAAATAATTGGTATAAGTTACCCAGTGAAAAGTAAATACAACTTCAAAAGACAGCACGAAGCAAAATTGTCAAGTGTCACCTCGCTAGGCACGTATATACCAACGCGATTTTATACGTAAAAAATTGTTTATAAACATTATTTTTTAATTTTAAAAGGCAGTAGGTTAAAAACTTGTTACACAGTGTGGGGACACTAGGCAAGTTTGTAACAACGCGCTGTTTCGCGTTATAGAATTGTTTATTAATTTTAAATATTTATTTTCTTTATTTTTAGTTTTTAAGATAGTCAAGGAAATATCATAGATCGACTCTTGGGCCAAAGTTTACTACAGACATGTCAAAATTCTACCAACTTCTTTGCGCTTGTCTTGTCAAATCAAAACAAATCCAGAAGCAAGAAGGATCCAAAACTGAAAGTGCCATTACTGGACTGCGGAGGCTCTTTGCGGCAAGTGGAAGAAAAAACAGAAAAGTTGGCACATAGTGCTCATAGGCAATGATGATGAAGGGCAAAAAGAAGTAGACAGTGACAGCCCTAATTCTGTCCCATTTTCACGACTTAATATTTTTGCAGACGTCTGTCCATCGTAAACCGAACTTTTTATTTCAGTTTTAGCACTCGAGATTTTAATCTTAAGGTGAAAAATTTCTTTTTTTATCTGGTCTATTGTAATAGCGGTTCGTAAGGATTTATTAAGGTAGATATTTAATCAAGAGAGTTTAATGAATTTTAAAATTAATTATTCGGTGTTTTTTCTTGGTTTTGGTTAAAATTAAAGTGTAAATTCGGACAAATGAATGGGGAGTTTGCACTGGCTATGAGACTTTATGTTACGCGTAAACTACTAATTTAACGTGGTACTATTGACTTTACGCGAGAATGGGGATTATTCCCTGTTCGGATTCGCTTCAGGTGGATGCCAGTTGACTCCTGGTATAGCTTAACCCGAGATTTTAAGGAATATGGAATGGATCAGAGA
This sequence comes from Lasiommata megera, assembly GCA_928268935.1. Lineage (NCBI taxonomy): Eukaryota > Metazoa > Arthropoda > Insecta > Lepidoptera > Nymphalidae > Lasiommata > Lasiommata megera. The sequence goes on from OV743326.1 coordinate 12,554,278, forward strand.
ACTCTGAGGCGTGCAGGTTTCCTCGCGATGTTTTCCTTCACCGTTGAAGCAAGTGATATTTTAATTGTTTTAAAAAACGCACACAACTCCGAAACGTTAGAGGTGCGTGCCCGGATTCGAACCGCCGACCTCTGATTAGGAGGCTGACGCCCTAACCACTAGGCTATCACAGCTTCATATGGAATGGATAATGGAATACAATTGAAAAATGGGTATATACAAATTAAAATTATCAGTTTATTAGAAACTCTTTCTTTCTTTCTAGCTCAACAAAAAACTTGCACAAATATAGTAAATTTAACCTCTCAATTTTTACGGGGAATATATTGCACCTTTACCTTTTTATTTTGAACACAGGATGAGATTAGCTTCATAAACTTGCCGGAAGGCCGCATCCAAACAGCACTTCTGACGTCGTTGTATGTGCTATCTATTCGTTAGCATATTCCCGGACGAGTTTTTTACTATTTTTTAATGGCGACTTCAAAGAAAGAAATAGCATACTAATTAATGCATAATGTTTTTCATTATTATTTTAGAAGGAACCGAAGCAAAATGTGTGTTCATTTTTAGGGTCGGACGGTCGCGGCAATGTAACTCGGGAACCGTAATAGGAGACAGTTGAAATTTGTCACAGAACGTGTCTATTGCCAACATGGTAATTCACCTGATGGTAAGTGGTTCTGCAGTCTTAGGTAGCGAGCTAACCGGTTTGGGGTATGGTTAACTTATACTTCTTATTGGTTTCTACGCGACATCGTGCCGGAATGCTAAATTGTCTTTGTCGGTAGGGTGGTACTAGCCACGGCCGAATCCTCCCACCAGACAAAACCAGACTCAATAATTTTACCGGTGGAAATCACCACTCCAGCACTTAAGGAACTCTTGGTACTTTGGTATTATTCGAAAGCACGTGCCTCCCTCTAAGCCAAAATTTGTAATCGTAAATATGTTCGAAAATATTTTCCTCTAGCCACAGCTAGTATATTACGAGTTTAGTGGGGAATTTATTAACACAGAGCTCCCAATGGGCCCATTCTGCTACCTGCCTAGTCAGGCTTCGACCTAGTGAAATTCTGCACTAATATATCACGCTGTAGTACGAGAACATTCGAAATAAGTTTCAGAAAGGACCAATTTATATTTTACGTTTAACAGAATGAGGATAAAACGTCTGTAGTTTAGTTTTAGGCGAAGAGGTCCAGATGATAGCTTTATCTATCTATATTAATAAGAAGCTGTGATAGCCTAGTGGTTAGGACGTCAGCTTCCTAATCAGAGGTTAGGAGTTCAAACCGGGGCACACACCTACAACTTTTCAGAGTTATGTGCGTTTTTAAGCAATTAAAATATCACTTGGATATAATAACATCGTGATGAAACCTGCACGCCTGAGAGTTCTCCATAATGTTCTTAAAGGCGTGTGAAGTCTGCCAATCCGCACACGGCCAGCGTGGTGGACTTCCAAACCCTTCTCATATTGAGAGGCGATCCGTGCTCTGTAGTGAGCCGGCAATGGGTTGGTCATGATTTATCATGTCTATCTATCTATTCATGAAAACAATTTTTTATTGTGTAAAACTATGATATCTATATATTTTTGTATGTCTGTTGGCGCAACACGTAATGTTAATGAACGGATTTAAATGCAAAAGTACCCAGATATATTTTATAGCTGATAATTCATATAAAGCTATATTTATTTTATATTATTACTATGTTCATATTATAAAATAGCACAATATCTAACATATGATCTATGTAGCTCAAAATCGCATTACACTTTAACAAATTTTTACGCAATCTTAAATCCGTCCATCCCGACGCAGTTGTCCCCAAATATCATTCTTAAAATATCTTCAAACTTGCATCCCAGAGGTGGGCAAGGAGTGCTTTCAGAAATTAAAAGCAAGTGCGGTAAACTTTCGAACGCCATTAAATAATATAGCCTATGTTTACTTCACAAGTCGACTACTAAACCTATCTTGGGAAAATGCACCCAGAAAATGAATACACCATACATTTCATAGCGGAAAACAAACGTTTTCGCTGGATTTATGTCTTTAAAATTCGGAACAAAAGTCGCAGTTAATAGCTAGTAAAAAGTAAATATGACCACTATAGTATCATGAAAGGTAGAAATTTATTCATAAATATTAATGTGGTTGACATTGAATAGAGAATTCTATCGAATTAAAAATCTTATCGCGTGCCCACCACTGATAAATAGATGTAAATTGTTGTAAGAAATCGTCACAAGGATTGTCTGAGAGTATAAAGTGAAGAAAAACTGTTCACGATTTATTAGTTTAAAGTGACCATCTCAGCAGTTCACTTCATGGAATACTCAGTCAAGGAATAACAGTTTCATGTAAGTGGAGTTTAAGGCGCTTTGTTTATTACGTGCTTCCTTTGTTGACGTGTTTTTTAGTGAATAACGAGATCCTAGGTTCGATTCCAAGAATTGTTAAGTGTTGGATTTTTCGGGGAAACGTATGGATTTTTGAATACTGTGTCTCGGTCATCAGTCCTGGTTGTAATTACTCATCATTATCAACCCATTACCGGCTCACTACAGAGCAGGAGTTTCCTCTCAATATGAGAAGGGTTTGGCCACAGTCCACCACGCTGGCCATGTGCGGATTAGCAGACTTCACACGCCTTTGAGAACATTATGGAGAACTCTCAGGCGTGCAAGTTACCTCACGATGTTTTCCTTCACCGTTGAAGCAAGTGATATTTTAATTGTTTAAAAACGCACATAACTCCGAAAAGTTAGAGGTGCGTGCCCGGATTCGAACCGCCGACCTATTATTAGGAGGCTGACGCCCTCACCACTAGGCTATCACCGCTTACTAGGCTATTCCTACGAAAGATTTATTTCGGGTAGTTTTGTCCCCTAGTTGATGCAACATCGGTTCTTTTGTATCTAACTATTAGTTATATTAAAAGCTGCCGAAAGCAGTGAAACGTCTGCCGGAATCAATCGGTTAAAAGCCCGCAAGTCGCCGGTAACATGTGTATCGATGCACATGGTAGAGCACCAGGCCAAGTTATGAACTAAAACGTAACAAATAAACACACTGTGTCTATAGGAAACATTGCTTTAATTTTAATTTATTTAAATACAGAATACATTTTAGAATTTACATTCTAATTACAACTATCATGATCAACCCATTACCGGCTCACTACAGAGCACAGGTCTCCTCTCAATATGAGAAGGGTTCGGCCATAGTCCACCACGCTGGCCATATGCGGATTTGCAGACTTCACACGCCTTTGAGAACATTATGGACTCTCCATTATCAACTCTCAGGCGTGCAGGTTTCCTCACGATGTTTTCCTTCACCGTTGAACCCAGTGATATTTTAATTTTTAAAAACGCACATAACTCCGAAAAGTTAGAGGTGCGTGCCCCGATTCGAACCGCCGACCTTATTAGGAGGCTGACGCTCTAAACACTAGGCCATCACCGCTTCAACAACTATAACTATACGGTGTCACAAAAACCCAAAACGTTTATATGATCAGGTTTATCTTGTCTTCAGCCACCTCATAACTTTTACTAGCGTTCAAATAACCCAACGGAACCTATAGCAAAGTTATGTCGTGATAGCTGTGCTGTAAATTTCGTTGAGAATTTTGTAGCAAAGGTATCCATGTAATAAATTAGAACCTGAGAACTACTTATCTGTACGTCCATTTTGATAGACCGAGAATCGAAATATTCATATTACACTCACTGACTCTCTCATTAAAATTGTAAAGCACTTCTCGTGTAGTTAGAAATGTTAATGGGATCTTATTACGAAAATAATGGAAAAGTGCTGAAGTTACAGTTTAATTATTTTACTGAAATCGAGAATAATTGAAATCTCCTCGGTTGGACAATGTTGTTTAACTGAAAAAAAAATTTGACAAAAAAATACTTTGATAATCTTATTCGTATCTTATTTATCAGATTTTTACGTTAATAAATCATATTTATCCTCTCCATTGGATTCTTAGACAGGATATTTATTGTTAAATATTATAATATATAATACATTATGTTGGTGATGTAATGATTCATGTGACAACAGTAAAAATAATCGTGTAAATAAATATACACGTTCAAATATTTACGATACTTTTATAATTAAAGAAAATAACAGTAAATACTTACGGAGTTTTGGACCACTATCGTTTATATACTTATATGTGGATCCAAACCACTTACCTGTAATAAAAAATAATAATAATTAATATCTAATAGGTAGGTCTCAGATAGTTCAAATATATATATATATTAATGGTAATCGAAGAAATGACACTCTGTTGTACTATAAAAAACTTCACTTCTATAGGAATGGGTATATATTATTATACATAGCTCTGATAGGCGAAGCCAACCATCCCTTCGTCCCTATATCCGAACTTATCTCCTTTTAAACATTTAGTGGAATCTATTTTCTTTTCACTCTTTTCAATTGAATGTACACGCCCTCACCATTTATCTTCTCAAGAGCTCCAGATCTACTTCAGTGAGCTTAAGGATGACCTTTAGCTGTGAATAGGATTTTTGTCCTCCGTAGGTTGCGTGTACGAAAAACATTCATATTTCATTAAATTGGTAGAATTTACTGATCGGTAAAATAACGTATGTCTATTGTACTCATCGCTCTTTGTATTCCAAGAAAAAAACAACGCACCGCTTAAATTTGCATATATAAAAAAGACATTTTCTAAAACATCGTGAGGAAACCTGCACGCCTGAGAGTTCTCCATAATGTTCTCAAAGGCGTGTGAAGTCTGCCAATCCGCACATGGCCAGCGTGGTGGACTATGGTCAAACCCTTCTCATATTGAGAGGAGACCCGTACTCTGTAGTGAGCCGGTAAAGGGTTGATCATGATGCTAAGAAAAGATATTTAAACAATTGTACTACAAACGTATAAAGGGGGTTCCAAAATCAAATAGAGGTAATGTAACGCTAATGTAGGTGCGGGAATAAGATTACGTTATGGTATAAGAATATATACTGACCCTCTTACTGACCCTTTTATCTACAAAACAGTATGAGAAATTTTGGATTTTTTGAATGGTGTTGTTTTTTATATTTTACGCTTTCGACTGTACTCATAGACAAAGAATCGAATGATTTAAATAATACACTAAATGGTATATGAAAAAAATTTATGAAATCAATGTTTATGGCTTAGTACTCCCTCACACTTCACTGCGTCATACAAATGTGACAGTAATGTCGATAAATCCTCCTGTGCCTATATTTACAGCAAAACTACATTCACAAGGTAATTTATGAGATTTAAATGAAGCGTCCTGTCATTATTTTTTTCGAAAACGAAACAGAAACGTTCCTAAGGAACTTAAGAACTTTCAACTTTTGAATTTGAATGTGTTCGATTATACATGTGAGTTTACAAAAGTTTGTATGTTTTTTAGGATGAAGCTCCTCCTGCTAGCTGGGCTCCTGGTAGCTACTGTTATACAAATCCAGGGACAAGACAATGCCGCTAGATTAAAATCGGTAAACATAGAAGAAGTTTTAGCAAACAAGAGGCTACTGTCTGCATACATTAAATGCGTTCTGGATAAAGCAAGGTGTACCCCAGAGGGCAAAGAATTAAAATGTTAGTATATGCCATTCCCGTTCATAAAATCTTATAGTAAGATTCTCTCGGGGCGAGATCACTGGGCATCGTGCCAGAGAGATTCAGTAATTCTTTGAGAATTCTTATGAAAGGCGTCGGGGATTAGCGAAAGGTTTAATAATTCTTCCCGGTATATAATTCAAACTAATTTATCTTTACCCGAGAGATTTCGTACCGGTAATAAATTCATGCAATAATTAATCGTTTATGCTAATAATCTCTCTAATCGTTGATTTTTGGAACCGGGGCGCAGGATTTGAATTTAAATTTAAGTTACAATTTCACAGCTAGCGAACTTGAAAATATTGTAGTTTCTGTTACAAAACCAAGTGTGTACCAATTAACTGTCAATATCTGGCCTCAGAAACATTCAAGATTTATTGTAATTACTTTAAATGTGTGCTGTCGCATTTTAAAGTTGGAAGTCCTGGGTTCGATTCCCGGCTCCAGTCTGGTCTGGTGGGAGGCTTCGGCCGTGGCTGGTTACCACCCTACCGACAAAGACGTGTTGCCAAGCGATTAAGCGTTCCTGCACGATGTCGCGTAGAAACCAATTAGGAGTATGAGTTTACCATACGCCTATCAGGTTAGCCCGTTTCCATCATAGACTGCATCATAACTTCCCATCAGGTGAGATGCAGTCAAGGGCTAACTTGTAGTGTGTGAAAAAAAAACAAAAAATATAGTATAAACATTTATCTAACATATAAATGTTTATACTATATTTTTTATATAACAATCTTGTTTCAATAAAGAATATTCTGATTCTAAATTCTTTCGATTTCTAGCTCACATATCAAAAGCGCTGCAAAACGGATGTGACAATTGCACAGATGAACAAAAAGACGGTGTTCGCAAAGTCATCAGTCACTTGGTGAAGAAGGAACAGGACTACTGGGATCAGCTTGTGGAAAAGTACGATCCCAAAGGGGTTTATTCGCAGAAATATGAGGATGAACTGAAAGCCATATAAGTAATAACATTTTATGACGAACAAAAAATATGAAATGAACTAAATAGAATCTCCTTGTGTGCTCATATGTAACATATAAAATCTAGTTGAATACGTATGTTTTATGTAATGAACTAGCTTTACAGTTTCATAAAGTAATTACTGTGAGAGATTAGAGATGTTGGATGGTAAAAAATCCTTGCTCTTCTATAAAAATATTTTCATGATACAAATGTAAAAATAATATTAGTTTAGTCCTTATTTTATTTCAAAATTCATTATTTATTTATTTCATCATCATCATCAATTAACTAATGTAGTTCTGCTAAAGTCCTTACTGCGGGTACAGACCAGCTCTATTTATTGGTTTGTCATCTTAACGATGGGAAGAGATTAGATCCAGCGATCGTCACTCGTTTACTAGATAATTATATCTACCCATATTTTCTTATTATCTCAATCATCATTAACAACCGATTGACGTCCACTCCTGGACATAAGTCTTTTGTAGAGAATTCCAGTGCCCACGGTCTTGGGCCGCTTACTTTCAGCGGCTCCCTGCGACTCGTCTGATGTCGTCTGTCCACCTAGTTGGGGGTCGATCAACGCTACGTTTACCGGTGCGGGGTCGCCATTCCAGGATGATTCCCAAGTCCATTGGTTCTCCGAGCTATGTGCCGCACCCATTGCCACTTCAACTTCGCAACTCGCTGAGCTATGTCGGTAACTCTGATTCTTCTACGGATCTCCTCATTTCTGATTTGATCTCGTAGATACTCCTAGCATAGTTCTCTCCATTGCCCGCTGAGTGACTCTGAGCCTTCTTATGAGGCCCATAGTGAGCGACCATGTTTCAGAGCCGTAAGTCATCACGGGCAACACGCACAATTCGAAAACTTTAGTCTTCAGGCATGTGGGATTTTGGACGAAAAGATGTCACGGAGTTTCCCGACATAATTATATCTGCACGCATGCTGCTACATAGATTGAAAAAAAACAAAAAATCGAATAGAAGCAGGCGTTACTTTGCGGAAGTCCATGATAAACAATAAACAGCAAGTGTAATTTGCTATATTCAACCGACAACCGGGAGATTTGTATAATATAACACCACACAAAATCTTCCACTAGAACCTCTACGCACGTTTCGACCCGACACCGAATCAAACTCAGGAGATGTTGACTTCACAAGCGAGAAAAGTAAAGATTTACATTAAAAAAAATATCCTTTAATTTCAAGGGTGGGTTAAAAAAGTATTACCCACAAAGTAGGTGTCTTTGTGGGTAGTACTTTTAAATAAGCTTAGCAAATGTTGGCTTCACAAGGCACAATTTCTTATTAAACTTGCCTATTATAAAAGTTCTGTGTAGTATGGAGTATAGGTAATAAAAGCCATACAACACAACTTCCAGGTTTATTTGGTTAACTCGGAACATACGATTGTGCTTAATGTTTATTGTTCAAAACTAACCTCGTTTCTTTCCATTAACAGTAGGATATTGGTGATGTCGATAATGATAATTCATTACTTTAATTATCTATCATTTGTATAAACATACATTTAGAGTGTATCATATAATTGTACTGTTGTTTGTGATATTCTAGCATACTGTAACAGTATTCAATTAAAACGGTATGCTCTGTGATATTAGATCTAAAAGCGGTGTGCTTTGAGCCGTAAATTACTCAGAATTGCACATTCAGTACATCCATATAATATTATCTTGTGTCGGTTACGTAATTTAGTCCTGCAGTTAGTTATGTTTTAGGCACAAATTAACCGTTATTATTGTAATGACGTGTTAATACCCATTAGCAAAACATAACTATCTATCATTTGTATAATTATATATTTTTTTAATTAAATTATTATTAGAATTTGTAATGACTTTTTTACATTTTAATTTTTATTAATGGGTGTACCGACTTGTTTGTCTTATTTTATTTTCGTTTAGGGAGCTCTTCAAATGAAAACTAGGACTAGTATATAATACTACAGTAAACTTCCTTTAACCATTAACTAGTTCTTATTACATGTAAATTGTTTCAATTTGCAAGAAATCATTCTTTAATTTCAAGTTTTCAGTGTTATACAGTACTTTACGGATTAAAACTTTACCAAATTTGCAAAATAAAATATAGGAAACATAAGACATCCCTTGTGTGGGGGAGCTTGTGAGCTTAAGGTTTAGTCGACATAATCAATGTTTCTGCTCTTATTTCTCCTTATTAGTTCACCTTTGATAAATAACATTATTAGGAGTAACGATACCTAAAGCAGAGAGCTTTAATGTCGAATGTCTGATTCATTTCTTATGTAACATGTACATTTTAATTATATGTTGTTATTATAAATGTTCTTGAGTTATTGATTCATCATCATCATCATGAACAACCCATGACGGGCTCACTACAGAGCACGGGTCTCCTCTCAATATGAGAAGGGTTTGGCCACAGTCCACCACGCTGGCCATGTGCGGATTGGCAGACTTCACACGCCTTTGAGAATATTATGGAGAACTCTCAAGTGTGCAGGTTTCCTCACGATGTTTTCCTTCACCGTTGAAGCAAGTGATATTTTATTTTTTTTAAAACGCACATAACCGCCCAACCTCTAATTAGGAGGCTGACGCCCTAACCACTAGGCTATCACCGCTATTATAAATGTTATTGAGTTATTGATTATATTTTATATTTATTTATATGCTAAGTTAATTTTATGTTAATCGTTTGGACATAATATTGTTGGTTTGTAAATATTCCTGAATGTTTGTTATATGTTGTGTTTATTTAGTTCTTATCGCTGTGGAACGGTTCCGTTCTGTTATTTTTATTGCACTGTTATTACTATGCGCACGGACAGCTGTTTGAATATTAAATTTACCCTATACGTAAGCTAAAGAGTATTTTATTTTTTTCCAATAACGATGCTAGCATCGTGTGAGAGTTTTTCTAACTTTTGTTTATGGTTCTGGAGTCGAAGATTTAACCCACCCATCCATGTGTCTTTAACTTAAAACCAAATAATAAATACCATAATCACTTCAAATTTACGAATACTATGTAAACTTGTGGAAAAAGGCAAATATAAAAATTGAAAAACTATGGAACAAAGAAAAAAATTAAATTGTCTAAAGTATTTGAGGGCATCTCTTACATTGATTGCATTTTGGATTCTTAGACAATAAGTTCCAGATTGAATTCCTGTAGGAGGTAGTAATGACAGATTAAATTACAATAACACTATCGCCTAGAACATTATTTAAAATAAACGTCCTTGGCACGAATTAAATTTGAGCCCCATTACCTATAATATCATGCTCATAATCTACTACTTAATTGCTATGCTAAAAAAAATTTACTACTTAATTTAAATTAAGTAGTAATTTTTTTTATATTGATCATCAGAAGTAAAGTAAACTTGTAGTACCGTTTAGTAGGCTGCACAAAATTATTAATCCGATTTCGACGTTTTCTTTTTCTGTTACACACTACAGGTAAGCCCTTGATGGCTGTCTCACCTAGTGATAATCACCTGACGATCAGATGACTACTGACAACATACGCGTACCACCTACCACACAATCATACACTACACACCGTCTTCGCCGGCGAAGACGAGGTCCCCGCTATCTTACGTCATCCGGACGTGGGCTCCATCCACGGCCTCGGAGAAGCACGGACCACTCACCGTCCGACCCCCCCGTTATCCCAAACGTTGCCTAAGCCGAGGTTCGGCCTCACAGGAGGCGCCCTTAAGCAGACGTTCCCTTAGTTTCTTCGAGCTCTAGGGCCCAAATTTCTTCTGGCAGAGCTTCTTTCCGGAGCTCGCCAAACAGCCCGGTTACGCTGTGGCAACCAATAGGGTTTGTACAGCTAATAGAAAGTCCGAAAAAAAAACTAGTGATAATGCAGTCCGAGATGGTAGCGGGCTAACCTGTTAGGGGTACGGTGAATCCATACTGCTTATTGGTTTCTACGCGATATTGTTTCATATAATATAATGGCTCCTAGAAGCGTCCTATAAAATAAAAACTAAATTAGTACTCTAGTATAGTTAAAAAAATTATGATAGAACATTTCATTCTTCAAATTATTTTATACAGTGAAAATTGTTATCAATAATATTTTTAATATAAAAAAAAACATCGAAAGCAAACAATGCTAGCATGTTATAATGAAATCATACTTTTAACATGGCACACTTTTTAAATGAATATAATTAATTATGAATATAGTTTCCATTGTTCGGACTGCAATGAACACGCGATTTTTCGTGTCCTCTGTTTGGGTGTGACATTGTTTTAATTATCGGAATAACGACCGTTATTTCAATGCGAAATACATTTATTTTATTCGAGATAGAGTCCTGTTTTTAAGTAATGAAAATATCATTTGCTTCAACGGTGAAGGAAAACATCGTGAGGAAACGTGCGCGCCTGAGTGTTCCCCATAATGTTCAAAGGCGTGGGAAGTCTACCAATCCGCACATGGCCAGCGTGGTGGACTATGGCCAAACCCTTCTAATATTGACAGGAGACCCGTGCTCTGTAGTGAACCGGCAATGGGTTGATCATGAAGAGTCCTGACACAATCTCATCTGATAGAAAATTTAACTGTGCCCAAGTGTAAACGTGGCCTAGATGGATACTGCTTGGCTGATTTCCTATTCACAGTTGTAGGATTTAGGATACACCGATCTCGGAAGGGTGTTGTAAGCCCTAGCCATGCGTATGGTAGAAAAAGGTCTGAGAACTCACTTTGTGCGTGTTTTTGGTTACATTGAGAACATTTTTGACGACTTCTAGCGCAGAGAATGCGCTATCGCGTTATAAAGTTTGACTTCGTTTCCGAATCAAGTGTGGTCTGGTGGGAGGCTTCGGCTGTGGATAGTTACCAGCCTAAGGACTAAAACGTGTCGCCAAGCGATTAAGGGTTACGGCACGATGTCGTAGAAACCAATTAAAATAATGGGTTTACCGTACCCCAAACAGGTTAGCCCGCTACCATCTTAGACTGCATAATCACAGGTGAAATAGCCGTGAAGGGCTAACTTGTAGTGGAATAAAAAAAATAAAAAATATGGAGATGAAAACTAGTTCTGTATCTAGCAATGCATCTATCTTCCCTCAACAAACATTTAACAAAAATCTAAGATTTTTTTTTTCATAATAGTTAGGGTAGTTGTGTTGTTGTTCTTCTGGTTTGTGTTACCTTCTTACGCTGACAAAACTGAACTTAGGTACTTCGATAAAATTTGACAAAGGTTGCATTCTTGCACATACAAAGCCGTAAGTATAATAACGCGGGATAAACCGGTACATATCTAGCAGTCGCTTCTCGTAACTTATCACAAACCTATTAAGGGTTAGTATAAGTTATATTCTCATGCAATAAGGTTCATTTTTGCATCCATACATTTAAATTATGATTGCTATCTTTTCAATTAGTCGATTATCAATCGTATTACACAGTTATAAAGTCCAATTTTAAGCGTTGAATATTTGCGATGTGGTGTGTCATAGCTCGCATAAAACTGTACCAGTGATACCAGTTTAGCATCATCATTGAGAAACAACACGTGTATGTTAAGTTGTGGGCTCGTATTGAGACAATGTCCAAGTAATAATAGCGATAGTGACAAGTACAAAACTCGCTATCTAAAGGGTAACGTGAAAGTTCAAATAAACTTTGATGTAATATAAAGACTAAAAAAGGATGATTAAGTGTTGTGGAGTTCTAATAAACAAAATAATAATAGCATATATCATATATTATTATATGAATAATATATGATATATTCTATTAGAAGTTACTAATATGATATAGTTCGCTGCGCAGGAAAACTTACCGTTTAATCAAAGGTACGAGTTATTTATAACAAGCTTTTAGTTTACTTGTTTCTTTAGTATGTCTGTGTTTCTGGTTTCAAAATTTTGATGGAGCACTGACCCCCATCCGTCTGATTTTAAGTTTGGCATACCCATATAATATGATCACATTTTTTTTTAATTATTTACAAGTTAGCCCTTGACGGCTCACCTGGTGGTAAGTGATGATGCAGTCTAGGATGGAAACGGGCTAACCTGTTAGAGGTATGGTAAACCCACACTCCTAATTGGTTTCTACGCGACATCGTGCCGGAACGCTTAATCGCTTGGCGACACGTCTTTGTCGGTAGGGTGGTAACTAGCCACGGCCCAAGCCTCCTACCAGATCAGACTCGAGCCGGGAATCGAACCCAGGACCTCCAACTCTATAATGCTACAGCGCGCGCACTGCGCCACGGAGGTCGTCAATAACATATATTTAGTCTGAAGATGGACCCGATTTTTGTAATATTTTTCTTTTAGTGTTTCTATTTAATTGTGTAAATAATTTAAGTATCTATGTATGAAATCTATGAAATGAATATACTATAAGAGTTTCCAAGTTTAAGTGTTTATAATTACCATGAATTTTTACTTATATTGAAAATAAAATAATACATAAAACGATAATCCAAACACTTAAGCAGCCTCCCACCCTAAGTAGTCTATCAAACGCACGCCTGTCTGTGAACAAGTCCTGAACAAACTCAGTCGGGTATTCCTTTATTTATGATTTTCTGTTGACTTCCCAATTTTTTTTCTTTCAGATGGCTAAGACAATAAAGTTTTGGAGTTATAATCTCTTGCTTATATTCATTACCTTGGTCAAGGCAACCCCAAAATGTGAAACAACAAACCTAACAGAATCCTTTGTAATGTGCATTCCAACTGACGATTACAATTACAGACTGCAAAGGGGTCTTGTATCTGATAATAACAATACCAAAAAAATAGCCCTCAGTGGCTGTAGAATATCCGAAGTCGAATACGAAGCATTTGAAAACCTTTTCTCACTAGAATACCTTGATTTATCTCAAAATAAGATCTCCGAGCTAAAATTGGGAGTATTAGATGGCATTCTAGAACTTAACCATCTCAATTTATCTGAGAACCTCCTAACGGAATTCCCACTTGGCTTGTTCGATCAGAAGCCTAATTTGAACACGTTAGATTTGAGTGGCAACAAAATAAATAATCTAGAGTTGGGTATATTTGATCCGCTAGTAAATTTAATGCGGTTGGATTTATCAAATAATGCGTTGAAAGGCAAAGATTTAAATCCTTATATTTTCGATGAAAGTAAAAAAATAAATACACTAAAATTAGCGAGGAATAACATGAATGGAGCACCAGAAAATTTATTACATGCTTTGGAGCAATTGAGAATATTGAATTTAGATCGGTGCCTGCTGAAAGAGCTTCCAGTATTCGCTACGAGAAGCAACCTTAAAACGTTGCGAGAACTAACACTATCCGCAAATCAAATTAAAAAACTTGACGACGAAGCAGCTTTTATCAATCTGGATAATCTATACATGCTTGACTTAGCCAATAACGTTATAGAATCCATCGATTCTAATATATTTAAGCCATTAAAGAATATCAAAGTTGTTGTTTTACGAGGCAATAAGCTAACTCATTTGCCCAATACTCTTTTCAAAGATATGAAAAGTTTAGCAAACATTGATTTATCGCACAATCAAATACCGAGCGTACCTGTAGACGCTTTTAGAGGGACGTCGTTAAAGAACTTGAATTTGGCAAGTAATCGCATTACATATTTGATCGACAACTTTTGTTTGGAACTGAGAAACTCCGGAGCGATGCTGACCAAATTTTACTTTAACCAGAACCCTTGGCAATGTTCCTGTCTAAGAAATATACTGGATGAAGTTAAGAAGTATAACATATCGTACAATAAAGTGATGTACGATGGAAAGCATCCAGTATGTGTTACTACGGACGAATTATTCTGTAAAAGACAAGATATGTTTAATAGTGTTTACACGAATATGTATGATAGATTGGTTTTAGGATTAAAAGTAGATACGTAAGAGTTTTGTGTGGAAATCATTACAAAATATTGGTCAGGCCAGAAAATGTCCATCGGTTTTCATAGTGAACAAATCAAAATAGCTGTTCAAATTCAAATTCAAATAATCTTTATTCAAATAGTCCTTTAAAAGGCACTTTTGACGCGTCAATAATTTACATACTAGTGTTTTACTTAACTTAAAACTAAAGCTATGAGGGTTCCAAACGCGCCCTGTCTAAGAAGAAGCCCACAACAGACTTAGCCGGGTTTTTTTTGTTATCACCATCTCACATAATAAATAATAAATTATATTATGTTTTCATATAAACCGTTGCGTTCATATATAATATGTTTTTCATTATTTTAATTCGTGAGGTGATAGTGATAACTACACTATACGCCAAGTTACAACGCCAGTTACGCCAAGTTAAAACGAAAGCGATGAGGGTTTAATCGCGCCTAGGTCTAAAAAGAAGCCCACAACAAACTAAGCCGGTTTTTTTTTACTATCACCATCTCACATAGCCAAATGGACAATCAATACCACCATAAAAAATTATTTGTGTAAGAAACAAAGATCTATAACGTCTCTGCGATTATATATATTCATAGTTACTATTAGACGCTTATGGATGAATTATATAATACCACAAAATGTCTCCACTTCGTTTTCTTGGGTACTGTAAATCGATCCCCCCGTAAAGGAAGCTGAAGTATTAACCACTGCACTATCACCGCTTTTATTTTTTTTTATTTAGTTATTAATATAAAAAGGAAATATAATTCATATGACAATAACGGCACCGAAAAAACCGAAGAGGTTTGTCTTCGGTGCTAGTCTGCAACTTAACGGCTTAAAACTAGAGGAACTGAGTAAGTAGATTATGCATGAAAAGAATTTTTTTTAACTGAGTTAGGTTATTAGTAACCAGTATATCAGGTCATTATGATCAACCCATTTTCGGCTCACTACAGAGCACGAGTCTCCTCTCAATATGAGAAGGGTTTGAGAGAACATTATGGCGAAATCTCAGGCGTGCACGATGTTTTCCTTCACCGTTGAAGTAAGTGATATTTTAATCGCTTTAAAACGCACACAACTCCGAAAAGTTATAGGCGCGTGCCTGGGTTCGAACCCCCGCCTCTGATTAGGAGGCTGACATCCTAACCACTAGGCTATTACAGCTTCAACCAATAGGTACGGTACATAAAGTTAGAAGGTATATCTCTTTTTACTCGTTAAAACCGTATGAAGCGCTTTTATTGTTGGCTATTAGGGTTATAACAACCGGCGGCGGCTCGTAAATTACTCCCAACCGCGAATTTCAGTGCCCTGTATGAATTTATTATGTGCTATTTCCTACTCCGATGAAATAGCTTAGAAATTCAATATTGGCTGTATTCCCTAAAAGAATTGAGGACAAATTATACCGAACTGGGGCGTAGCTCAGTGGTTTTTAGTTCGGGTAAAGTAAGCATAGTTAACTAGACCAGCCTACTTCCTAGTTCGTTTTCTATTTCCTAATCCTTGGAACCTCCCGGTAGCCTGGCAGATATCGTTACTAAACGATAAAGCCGCCTTGAGCATCATGCTCTGCCAAGTACCAACTCGATGCATTAGACTCAGTTGATCGCCGCGCTCGCCGAATTATAGGTGATCAGTCACTAACGCAGGCAAAAATGCTCAGTCTACAGCACCGACGCCTTGTTGCCTGTCTATCGGTCTTTTATCGGATATATATTGGAGAGTGCGCTCAAGAACTTTACAACCTCGTGCCCCCTTCACCGTTTTACCACAGAACTTCAAGGAATCGTGAGCGATGGCACTCTTACGTGGTTAAAATCCAACATACTCGGACGAAACGATTTGGATCAACGTTTCTGAATCGAACCGCTAAGGTAACTCTCTTCCAGCATCTGTGTTTCCAGCCACGTATAACATGTTCCTTCAAGGGAAGAGTGAATAGGCATTTTCTAGGTAAGCGCGCTCCAACCTAGACCTAATCAGTGCCTTCTGGTACTGATTGTCGTCAAGCGCAAACCTATCTCAAAATAAAAAAATAAAAAAAATGCTTATGTAACCAGTTTTTTTATTTTAGTTTTTTTGGAAAATGTATCGAATCCGCTCAATCCCATACAGTATGCAGTTAAAAGAAGGTAGCCTACATAACGCCCCACTGAAAATAATTAAATGAAAGTCACTTTTTTGTTTTCCCAAAAAATAAGGAATTTTATAGAAATATTCTCTCCAACATAATAAGTAAGGGATCCAGGTACGCCGGTCCTGGTAGAGACGAGTGTTTAATGTTTAAATGGTCCGCCAACTCCAGACTTTACATAATTAAAACGGAAACTGTGGGTACCTATTTGAATTTAGAAAAAGGAATGTATTTTCTCTAAAAGAGACGATGTGTTTCCTCCTGTGTATTCTAGAGAATTTTTCTAGAGAAATTTATGTTGCATGTTTTGTGTTCTCATAGTAAGCAAATTTGCACTATCGATTTTCCTTTTGCATCTCATATTTTCGAAAGCTAGTTTATAGCCGATGTCTTTACTCGTATAAACTACTGGGATTGGAGTGACATGGCTACCACAGGTCTATTTTAATAAGCTCGTCTTCTCCATATCCAGTATGGTAGCTGACGCTAGAAGTCCATGATTTACAATGGTGTATTTTTAGGCCTGGTGGGAGGCTGGCTAGTTACCACCCTACCGACAAAGACGTGTCGCCAAGCGATTAAGCGTTCCAGCGTGGTTTTACCATACCCCTAACAGTTTAGCCCGCCATCTTAGACCGCATCATCACTTACCATCATGTGAGATGCCGTCAAGGGCTATAATTTGGTGTATAAAAAAAATATTAAGCTATGATTTTATTTACTATATTTTAAAAAAATACTGTACTTTTATAAAATATAGGACATTTTGTGAAGTTGATGACTTCACAAAGTGTATCCCGCTTACCTTCTGGGGATACTTAGTCCGATGTCTGCGCAAAACGTGCGTTAAGAGCGCATTTTGAAAGATCTGCCTGGTGAGCTAGGACTAAACTAGCCCTTGATTGCAATCTCACCTAGTGGCAAGTGATGATGCAGTCTACGATGGTAGCGAGCTATCTTGTATATAATACACCCATACTCTTAATTGGTTACATACGCTCGCCAATTTGCTTAGCGATACGTCTTTGTCAATTGGGTAGGTTGGATAGTTCTCCAAGTACAAAGCACTATTTTATTTTTTGATCAATGCGCCCAACCTGTCATGACTTACGGTGCCGAAACGTTGACACTGACAGCGAGGCTAGTCCACAAACTTCAAGTCGCTCAGCGTGCTATGGAAAGAGCTATGCTTGGAATCTCTTTGAGAGATAAAGTCCGTAACGAGGTGATTTGGCAAAAAACAAGGGTAACCGACATAGCTCGAAGGGCTTGCACGTTGAAGTGGCAGTGGGTTGGTCACGTTTGTCGGAGAACCGACGCACGTTGGGATCAGAAGGTGGAGTGGAGTGAAGCCAAACGGTGTGTAGGCCGTCCTCCAGCCAGGTGGAGCGATGATCTCCGAAAAGTGGCAGGCATAGACTGGATGCGAAAGGCCGGAGACAGGATGAGTTGGCGCTGCTTAAAAGAGGCCTATGTCCAGCAGTGGATTAATGTTGGCTGATGATGATAATGATGATAGAAGCACAATATAATATAAAATAAGTGTTACAAAAAGTTCGTCCGGGGCTTTCATTATGTACGGCTGTCGGTTGAGATTTCTAAACAGATGTAATAAGCTCTATTGTACGGATTCTACGCCGAGGGATTAATTAGTATTAAAGGTAACCGCAGTTACAAACAGTAGCCATTCCCTTAATCATCACCAGATTAAGAACCATACAGATGGGCTTAGAGTTTTATTTCTTTGTCATATAAGTTGATACATATAAGTTACTATACATGTAGTAAGAACTTATATATATCATACATACATAAAATTTTCTAAAAAGGATTATTAAAAGAGGCTCAGGTATACTTATTTACATAATGATCTGCAAATTGTACACTAAGTTTATTTTTAAACTTAAAGAAAACTGTTTTTATATTACATCAAACCTTTCTCATGGCCAAACCCTTTTCATATTGAGAGGAGACTCGCGCTCTGAAGTGAGCCGAGGATGGGTTGATTACATCTAATCAAATACGTAATTTTATTACTACTTACATCATATATAATGTTGGAGGTCGTCCTGGGTTCAATTCCCGGCTCGAGTCTGATTTGGTGGGAGGCTTCGACCGTGGCTAGTTACCACCCTACCGACAAAGACGTATCGCAAAGCGATTTAGCGTTCCGGCACGATGTCGCGTAGAAACGAATTAGGAGTGTGTTTATCATACCTCTAACAGGTTAGCCCGCTACCATCCTCAATCAATCAATCAATCAGCCTATAGACGCCCACGGCTGGCCTTTCCGAGAGCGCGCCACCACGCACGGTTCTCCGCCTTTCGCATCCACCCGCCACCAGCGATCCTTTTCAGGTCGTCGGTCCAGCGTGCAGGTGGTCGCTGGACCAGCCTAAGCTGAATCATCACTTACCACCAGGTGAGATAGCTGTCAAGAGCTAACTTGTAGTGCATAAAAAAATAAAAAATATATATTTTGATGCCGTCCAACTATATAAAACTGACGGATGCAATTACATAAGTTACTGTGTTGGTTAGAACAATTCATATATAAACAAAATCTAGAAGGCAAGTTCCCAGCCGGCTTCTAATGATTTACAGGCGCAACATAATTGAACTATTATTTTCTCTATTCGAATGTCATAATACCTATGGAAAAGTATACATTTAAAGGTATTTAATTGCACAAGAGCACAGGTAATTTGACATAATCAACCGCCATATTAAAGTGCTTGAAGAAAGTATGAATTTCCTTAGTAATTTTTGCGGGACTTTTTAATTTCTTTGGAGAACTGTAAGAGTGGTCCACCGTGATCATGACTCCACTCGGAATATTACAAGGGCGATACAATTCGGGACGAAGGTGAAGGTCAATTGCCTTCACCTTTACAAAGTGCATGCCAATATCGTCGGTAACGTGGTACGATTTAAATATATTTGACCTTAGAGGCCTCCGGGGATATAATTTTCATATACTAGCCAATGCCCGCGACTTCGTCTGCGTAGATTAACGGTTTTTAAAAGTTTCCAAATGGAATAAACGATTTTGAGGAAAATTTCTGAGGCAAGCTGAAACTATAGTTATAGTTCAATGGCGTGAAATTCAGTTTTTCATAAATCCCGCGGGAACGGGATAAAAAGCGTCCTATGTCCATTTCCTGGTTCTAAGCTACCTCCCCATCGATTTCCAGCCAAATCGGTTCAGCCGGTCTTGAGTTATAAATAGTGTAATCCACACAACTTTCTTTTATATGTATATAAGATATAGGTATAGCTGATATATAGATATAGGTATATATATAAATTTAAGCTGGTTTTTTTCGTTTTGATCCCATTCGGGGACCTTGTTGATGAGCTCTTTAACGTGACACAATCGGTGGAAATAATTGTTGGGGCTCTGCCTTACCTCTGGACATCATTATCACGGTCAACCCATTGCCACATTGGCGCCCTACAGAGCACGGGTCTCCTCTCAATATGAGAATGGCTTGGCTGTAGTCCACTAGTCTTCCAATCTGCTTATGGCGCTGGCCATAAGCAGATTGGAAGACTTCACACGCCGTTAAGACATTATGGAGAACTCTCAGGCATGCAGGTTTCCTCGCGATGTTTTCCTTCACCTTTGAAGCAAATGATATTTTAAAAAACGCACATACCTCCGAAAAGTTATAGATGCGTGCCCGGGTTCGAACCCCCGACCACTGATTAGGAGGCTGACGTCCTGTCCACAAAGCTATCACAGCTTCAAACCATACCAATTAGGAATTTATTCAATAACTGGCTGGCTTAACAGTTTCTTCTTCACTATGCGATAGTTTTAATTTTAAAATCGTGAAAACAATTATTGAATGTTAAAATCTTGGTTCAAACACACTGTTACATTAATTGACACACTTTTACTGCGAAAGCTTCATGCAGATTTTAATAGATGTCTGTTGACACAATCGCGCTGAAGCGGAAAAATGGATTCGAATGAAATTTGAAGTGTAAATTTTCTTCTTCCCTGGCTTAATATTTTTATTCCGGTAAAATGGTGCCACGATGAATTCCGTGTGGAAACATTTCAATAAAGAAGATAATCTAATTTAAAGTTTATATAAAACGTAAGCTTGTAGACAAGTCCTACTATAGTGTAAAGGATTGTGTAAATGATAAACAAGCATGGGTGTGAAATATTGCTCTAATAAGACAGCTCTTAATATAATTTTAAGTGGCATGTGAGATGGTGATAAAAAAAAGGAAAATTTACCTGGCAAAGTTTGTTGTGGGCTTCTTCTTAGACCGGGGCGCGTTTGGAACCCTCATAGCTTAATTTTAAGTTTACGAATGTCGTTATCACCATCAAATATCATTACTATGTAAATTATTGAAGCGTCAAAAGTGCCTTTTAAAGGACTATTTGAATAAAGATTATTTGGAATTAATAATCTAACATATTATATTTCCCCGTGGGTAAATCCTCATGCTTGACCTCGTGCATTGGGACATATTTGCATTAAAAATATAATTTTGCGCTTATGTTGTACATTCATAGAAACTGTGCAGTTTTTCTGGTAATTAAAAAATCAATCTTTATTTGCGGCAATTGATGCAAAAGAAACACGTCATTTTTCTCTGTTTTTGCGCGAAAAAAGACAAACCAATAACACACGCTTATTGCATTTGATAAATAATAAATACTGTGAAATCCTACCACAATAGTCGATATTAAGAAATTGTTCACTGGATCAATTTTTGTGATAATTTTTTAAATTTCATTCTATTGCAATTTAAAAATTAATTACTTTGACGATACTGTAATAATTCAAAAAATTCAAATACTACAGTATTTGAATCTTAAATTAAATAGAGATTTTTATTTTATTTCAAGTTAAACAAGAATAAGCCCAACGGTTTTAAATATCCATTGAGTTTGCCTCACGGAGTGGTAAAACGTATCGAGTGTCGATCGGAATCTAGACTGCAATAAAATTGAAAACACCGGAGTGAAACGCGCAAAAGTTGAACGCGTAGTTCTGTGCAGATTTGTTTGGAACGAGAAAAGTTACGGTTGAAGTGCAAAACAGCGCCAACATTCGTTTACCGCGTTTAAAGTTCACCGCGGAACCCTTTGCAATACCAAAACTGCGCACTTTCAATTACTTTACGACTCCTACACAGTTTTTCTTTTTCCTTTAGCAACGTTTTTACTAGGAGAAGCATTTCCAACACGAATACTCTTGCAATAGTGCCATTGTATACAATGAAGATTAAGTTTACAGTTGCTGTAATTTCGTAAAACCGGCAAATCTGCACATTGCAATTTAAAATAATTAAAAAAAAATGAAATATCACTTGTTTCAACGGTGAAGGAAAACATCGTGAGGAAACCTGCTCGCCTGAGAGTTCTCCATAATGTTCTCAAAGGCGTGTGAAGTCTGCCAATCCGCACATGGCCAGCATAGTGGACTATGGCCAAACCCTTCTCATATTGAGAGGAGACCCGTGCTCTGTAGTGAGCCGGTAATGGGTTGATCATGATGATGATGAATTTAAAATATCTTCAATCTATATACACCGGACCATACGACCATTGACGACCTCCGTGGCGCAGTGCGTGCGCTGTGGCATTATAAAGTTGGAGGTCCTGGGTTCAATACCCGACTTGAGCTTGGCTTGTGGGATACTTCGGCCGTAGCTAGTTACCACCCTACCGACAAAGACGTGTCGCCAAACGATTTAGCGTTCCGGCACGATGTCGCGTATAAACCAATTAGGAATGTAGGTATACCATACACCTAACAGGTTAGCCCGCTACCATCCTAGACAGCATCATCATCATCAGCAAAATGGTTTTTAAAAAATGACAATCTAGACGTTAATTATTATTTTCATTATATCGCAAAGTCAACGGCCAAAGTGTCGAGATATCGACCTTTCTGAATGGCTCTGGAAATTTATAATGGAGGAGATATTGGTGTTTAAGTTGAAATTAATTGCGTTTTAATTGCCGTCAGGTATTTCGAATTAATTAAAACGTCTAATGGCGACTATCGAAGGTCGTACCTATCTAATCCATCTACTGTACAGTAGAATATGCTGAATATAGGCAAAACAATAAAAAATATAGATCAAACATAATTCCCTGGTTAAGAAGCAAAAAGGTAAAGAAAAAGTTTATAGGCTTAGTAATTTCTCACAAATCCCTTAGCAATATTGGAAGACAATATCTTTATAAGTTTCGAGTTATTAGAACCTCGTTCGACAGGGGTATAAGGAACGGCTCAGGGAGTCACAACTTGTAATTTATTGTCTCTATTTCGCTACTTTATGAACCCTCTTATGTGGGCTTACACTGTAACTAAGATCTATTCCAAAATAACTGCTCTGCCAACAGCAGAAATGTAAAATTTGGCCATCTTGTCCATAAACTGCGACGCCATTATATTGCACACGAACCTTAAGAAAGATTATCTCATTGCTGAAGAATTAGTAGTAGATATTTACATATTGTACCCTCGAGAGTAATTTCGTGTCGCTAGGAAGTTCGACGACAACTTGCCGAAAACCGCAGAATCTGAATGAGATTTAACAGACAATCTTATATATAAAATTCTCCTTCTACTCCTCATCTTTTTTGTGTATTTTAAGATAAGGGGTACGTAAGAATGTTTTGTTGAATACACATTCGCAAATACCATGAAACTGCGAGAAATATTTCAGTTCAATTCAATGTTTTTTTAATATTTAAAGAGTGGGCGAACGAGCTAGTTGGTCACCTAATCATTCATAGTTGGTCATTGTTAAGTAACCACAGCCACCAATGACCATCTGCAGTACTGGACAAGCCACCAAGGCTTCGTTGACGACGTTGCGTACTTGGGTTAATTATGATACCAGATATATTAAGGTAAAGGCAATTTTTTGTCTCTCAACATGCATTACCAAATAAAACTAAGCAATGATTCTTCATTACAATTAAAAATTCTTCTTTTTCAAACAACGTTAATGATGACAAACTCTGAGAGAACCTTTTGGAATCGAAAGCGGAACCTCCCCCCACTGGGTTGTGTGTTATACAACACGCCAGTGAAGGCGTCAGAAAATAAAAACATACAATAATTATATAGGCAGGCAATCAACTTGATGATCTTGCACAATCCGCCATGACGTAGAAGATTCGTTGAAATTTCCCGTCGAAAGTGAAAATGAAATATTGTTCTGATAAAGATAATGAATTAAAATTTGCATACGTCATAACAAATATGAAAAACTCGCAAAGTGCACGACACAGCATAATTAGACAAGGGTCTTTCTTATTGACTCTGCTCACTGAATTTGTTATGTATCTTTTATTTTAAAATAAAAATTTCAAGTGATGCTGAAATAAGAATCTATTATTTATCTTTATTAAAAAAGTGCTTTAAAAGGCACTCCTGACGGTTCAATAATTTACATAGTAGTGATTTGATGGTGATAACTACATTCGTAAACTTAAAACTATAGCTATGAGGGTTCCTAACGCGCCCCGGTCTTAGAAGAAGCCCACAACAAACTTAGCCGGGTAAATTTTCTTTTTAGTTAACACCATCTCAAATGCCACTTAAGATTATGTTAAGAGCTATCTTATTAGAGCAATATTTCATACCCATGCTTGTTTATCATTTACATAATCCTTTACACTATAGTAGGACTTTTCTACAAGCTTACGTTTTCTATAAACTTTGAACCTCTATAAAGTAAACTAACAAAGTACATACCATAGACATTTTAGGACTTTTATAACAATGTCAGATTTTCATAACGTCTCTTACATCGAAGGAATTTGCCAGAGAGGGGGCAGACTCCTCGACGGAAGTGGCAAAAGGTCTTAACTAACTGAGATGGTGCTTTGACCCACTTCACATGCTGTCAGTTCCTCGCAAAACTTCAGTGGAGAAAAGGCCTTAGTTTCAGTTCACCCCTGCTCCGTTCGACGCGGGTATAAGTAACGGCTTATGGCATTAGAAGCTGTATTATAGACTCTGTTTACTACTGAAACAAATACCTTTTACCCGTGGGAGACGTTGGATCAAATGATAATTAAATGGGGATAAGAGGGCTAGGGCTGGCACCTTTCACAAAGTGGTTCTTGTTATTGATTGCATTATTTTTAATTTATGTGTTCGCTATTGCGTTATGGAATATAGACACGAACATTTCTGTGGGTTGCCCAAGTAAGTATATATATTTATTTTATTGGAACGAAGTTCCTTATCGCGCGTTGTGAAAGGGGGCTAGACGGAAAAAATTCTTACGAAAAGTTGTCACGACACTTTTTGTTATTGTAAGCTGTGCGGCGTCGCATGTTTCTCGGTCTGTCTCTCTCTCTCTTATAGAAAGCAAGCCAGATATTTTCATTTCTATTTCGCATTGAACAGTGTGGTGTCACGACGATTATTTTTGTTGAGTGTATACAGGTTTTCTGTAAATAATAAATAATAAAAAATAATAATAATAATGAATCCTGACAGTGTTTCTGCACAAGTTCCGGATATTGCTGATGGAGTACAAAATTGAGCCTACTGATTAAGTTTATTTAAAAAAATATTATTATAACTTAAATAAAGTAAAACTTTATTACAATTCCTTCACTAATTAATCGAAAGGAACTACGTTCCATACGGGTTTCCCTTGACACCTCTCAAGTTTTTTATATTAAAAATTTGCCTTTGGCGTCCATCTCACCTGGTTGTAAATGATAATGCATTCTAAGATAGTACCGGATTAACGTGGGGTATGGGTAAACCCATACTCATAATTGGTTTCTACGCGACATTTGCCAGAATGCTAAAACGTAAAAAGTTTCGTAAAACAACTTTGTCCGTAGGGTGGTAGCGGTGGGCCAGACTAGGAATCGAACCTAGGACCTCCAACTTTAAAAAGCTACAAGGCATGTGCCACTGATGTCGTCTATAGTGTAGCAAAGGTATATGAGTGAATAACAAGAAAAATAAAGAATACGTTATTACAAACCATCATCGATTCTTGTCAAACCATTTTATAAAATTTCAACCCCAAGGGGATTAAACAAGGGGTGAATAAACATTTCATCCCCGAGAGGATTAAACAAGGGATATTTGGATAAAGTCCGGAATTTCTAAAGTAAGATGTTATGTGAGACTTGTTATTTGGGCTTTGACAATGTTTCTCAGTTTGTACTACGCCGTTGCTTTCTAAACACGCTATCGTTTAGTAAACATTAATGGGTAAATAGAGATACGGTTTGACACGCCTTTAGTTTACGACTCAATTCTCTCACTGCACCAGTTCAATACATACCAAACACACAGGTAGCCTGCGGGGAAATCTAAAATTATTGAACGACGCCTTTCTTCACCCGCACTGCACTGTTTGTTTATCTTTTATATACTAAAATCACACTTCTGATATCAGAACGAATGTTTCGCTGCATCTCAGGTCCGAACAAAAAATTTTCCTGTGAAAAAATTATATTGCAATCAAATTTCTAATGCCACTGGCTCTTGAAAACTTACCTTCCGATACTGCCAAAGAGTCTTTTAATTTGAGTCTTTTTTTTTATTTACTACAAGTTAGTCTTTGACATCGTTTCGGAACGATTATCGCTTGGCGACACCTCTTTGTCGCTAGGGTGGTAACTAGCCACGGCCGAAGCCTCCCACCAGACTCGAGCCGGGAATCGAACCCAGGACCTCATTAAAACGCAACAGTGCACGTGCTGTGCCACGGAGGTCGCTGCCATTTGCCCTGGTGCTTCTGCTCCAGTAACGGGGTAAATGGGCAAAAGAGTTGCAACAGCCCAAGTTGTCCTTTGGCAACTGTTTTCATTTTGCGAAAACGCATTAGCAACGGTAATGGTTTCCTAAGAGAAAGGCTAAGTGCATGAATGAATTTTGCTCCACTTAGGGCTCCACTCTTCAAATGGACTATTGTATAAATGTTGTAAATTTATCAAGGGAAATTAGTTCATTCCAAGAGGAGAAAGAAAAATGATCGATGCCTTCAAAATGTATTTTTTGAAAATAGATTCGTCTAATAACACTCTCCATAATATGTTTTAGTAATCATTATCATGATCAACCCATTACCGGCTCACTACAGAGCAGGGGTCTCCTCTCAATATGAAAAAGATTTGGCCATGAGAAGGGTTTGATGTGATGAGAGGAGACCTCCGTTCAATATGAGAAGGGTTAGGCCATAGGCCATGTGTGTATTGGCAGACTTCACACGCCACGAGAACATTATGGAGAACTCTCAGGCGTGCAGGTTTTCTCACGATGTTTTCCTTCACCGTTGAAGCAAGTGACATTTTAATTGTTTAAAAACGAACATAACTCCGAAAAGTTAGAGGTGCCCGGATTCAAACTGCCGACATCTGATTAAGTGTACTCAATGTAGCGAGGTGCTTAGTAGCGCCCAAGACAATGACAGTGAGAAGGTTGGAAGTGAGAAGGGTATATGTGGAAGAAAGTTGCCTAATAGCAAATTTTAGGTTGCATACTGTTAAAATAAATACTAGACTTAATGAGACCTAGGGGCGGATTTAAAACTTTGATTTAGAAAGTTTGTGTAGCGCTATTATAAATGGGATTAAAAACTTTCCGTAGACTCAGTCGACGCAATACATTCGCAAACAATAGTTCTGTCCCCGGCGCAATTACGAAAGTCTTAAACTTCCTGAGCCAATAGTCCTGAGTATAAATCTTAAAAAGTAGGCCATTTTGGACGACTTATAGGAGCTTCCATTGAAAATGCACTCGTTTAAAATAGGAATTTTTCCTCCTTACTTTCTTATAACGAAGCCCGTAATTTTGTTTATTATTATTTTTTATTCCACTACAAGTAACCTTTCACACTTACCACTTACCACCACGTGAATTTGCAATTCACGTGGTGGTAAGTGACGATGCTGTCTACAATGGTAGCTGGCTAAGTTGTGTTATTGTTCCCGAGCTTTAAATTCACGAGCGAAATAAGAGTTTACAATATTAAGTCGTAATTGGACGGATTTATCGAGTTTTACACACTTATTACTTTCACATTTTCATGTGGAAGTAGTAGGTATAATGACCTACTACATATGGGGAAAAAATATCACGGATACGTTATTATGATTTTTCTTTATTTTTTTTTATTACGATTATTCTTTGAAACTCATGAAAACTAATGCCTCGCTGTAAGTACGTAACCTACTTATTACCTACTATTATATATGTCGGCGCGAAGGGGTTATCAACTTCATTCAGCGGCGCCAAGAACTTCAAGAATTCAATAATTACCCATAGTTGAACTCTTTAAACACTAATAACACAATTTCGACGGCAGCAATCAATTTTGTACAAGCATACTTTGCTATAAATACCGGCGGTCGATATCGGACTGTTCGGACCTTTTAGTTACTATCGCAAAAGCGTGACGTCAGCATTGTAGCACGCGTCAGTCTTACTAAAAACAACTCCTACGACCTTGACTCGACATATATCTTTCCTTTAAAAATTAAATTTCTCTGTACTCTCTATTATGGCATTGCCTGTAGTTTTAATACAATATGGCATTAAATTCATTTCGTAATCTAAAATCTCTTTTGTAGTTATACTTTTTTAGGCGGTTTATGGTATTATGAAAAAATTATGAGAGTGATATTTTAGAATCACTGTAACACAAGTTAAAGGTTGAAGCTGCCCGCTAAACCTCTCATTAAGTCTAGTAAAAAGCTACCAACAAAATAGAAATAGAACCTCTATTAGTCGCGCATGTTGGCACGCTTCTCGTCTCTGATCACTGTTTTCATACCTATATTATTTTTTGCAAAAGTATTTCCTTTAAATTTTATTTGCGCAAAACCTTTTACCTAGCAACATAGAACCAGCCATAATCATCATTTTACGAATAATGTGTAAAGTTTAATGAATTTAATTTAATTTAGCCAACCATCTGCCATTGATTGAAACAATTTTCTCGTATATAGAATAGCTGTATGTACATCCCTGTGTTGGAAAATAGGCAGCGGAGCCATGATAATTGCGGACACCCTTTGCATAAGTACCGGACCTTTAACAGTATGGGAGCGAAATAGCTAAGGGACTGCTTTTAAATCTTACAAATTAAATTAAAACATGCCGCGGATTAAAACATGTTTCGACCATATTTTTTACATGCAAATTTCACAACCTATTTTGCCCTCTTGGTTGTTAAATAGACTTTACTACGAGTATGTAACGTAACGTTCTGTATTGATTCTGTTTGTTCCATAGTTTTTTTACAGAAACATATAGATATGTATATATATATATATACCCTTGACTGCATCTCACCTGATGGTAAGTGATGATGATGTCTAAGATGGTAGCGGGCTAACCTGTTAAGGGCATGGTAAGCCCACACTCCTAATTGGTTTCTACACGACATCGTGCCGGAACGCTAAATTGCTTGGCGACACGTCTTTGTCAGTAGGGTGGTAACTAACCACTGCCGAAGCCTCCCACTAGACCAGACCATGTGTATGTAGGAAACCTACTGTTGCACTAATAAAGGTTATTATTTCATCTTTTTATTGATGATGGTGGTTTTTATCTATATTGGTGTTAAAATAGACGAACTGTTCCAAACTAAGTATACTTAAGGCCTCAATTGCACATCAGCCTATGCGTAACAATTAAAATATAGTTTTTTTTTTCTTTTGACTCATAGAATTATTATTGTTATTTTTTTTTTATTGAATTGTTTAACATTAGAATATGATGAATGTATAACATAATTGTACTGTTTGCAATGTCCTGACCGGGTCTCATATCTGTTAGATACATAAAATTAGATCAAAAAAAACTTAAATGATAGATAGATGATAGATGTTTGTATGATTTTCATTTTGGATTATATAAATAAAAATATTATTATTATTAGCAAACAATCGTAAATTTTTATTCTGCAACATTTTTTTTTACCCAGATACTAATTTTCTCCGGGTGTTTATTATCCACGTTTAAGCAAATGTAGTGCTATTCTATATATATGATGTGAGCGATTACTACAAAAGATTTCGGCAAGATATACAGGTGAAAGATTGACCAGTATTTACGAGACCCCTGTATTCCACGAGTAAAATACTTTGATATATAACTTTTTAATATCCCACACACCTGTTGTTCAGGCTACGAGTGAGCGAGCTCGGGGGATGAGATGCGGAATGTTTTAGCATAACTAATATTGTTTCGCTGACACCTGCCGCTTCATACAAATTGCTGCATTTTAACATTTCTATCAACATAATGTTGATGTGCTATTATATTATATATTTTGAGTATATATTTTAATTTGGCGACCTCCGCAGCGCATAAAGTTGGAGGTCTTGGTCAAATTCAAATTCAAATAATCTTTATTCAAATATAAAATAAACATTCATTAACTTCCCGGCAAAATTTGATGTGGGCTTCTTCTTAAACCGGGGCGCGTTTGGAACCCTCACAGCTTTAGTTTTAAGTTTACGAATATAGTTATCACCATCAAATAACTACTATGTAAATTATTGACGCGTCAAAAGTGCCTTTTAAGAACTATTTGAATAAAGATTATTTTGAATTTGAATTTTTGAATTTTTGAATTTAAACCTTAAGCTATGAGGGTTCCAAACGCGCCCCGGTCTAAGAAGAAGCCCACAACTAACTTAGCCAGGTAAATTTTCTTTTTGTTATCACCATCTCACATGCCACTTAAAATTATATTAAGAGCTATCTTATTAGAGCAATATTTCACACCCATGCTTGTTTATCATTTACATAATCCTTTACACTATAGTAGGACTTTTCTACAAGCTTACGTTTTATATAAACTTTTGGTCCCGGTTCGATTCTGATAGGGTGGGAGGCTTGAAGACCTACAAGCCACTCATTCCATAGGCTTAATGGAATGAGTGGCTCGTTGATCGAGCACACATGACACCCTCTTTGGTAGACTATCTCCTAGCTTCTTTGTGCCCCAAAACTATTCTGGCTGCTTTCTGGAGCTCGCCACCCTCCCTGGTTACGCTGTAGCAACCGACAAAAGAGGGCCGGTGGATTTTTTATACAGCTGTGATAGCCCAGTGGTTAGGCCGTTAGCCTCCTAATCAGAAGTCGGGGATTCGAACCCGGGCACGCACTTTAAACTTTTCGGAGTTATGTGCGTTTTTAAGCAATAAGAATATCACTTGCTTCAACGAAAGAAAAGGTCGTGAAGAAATCTGCACGCCTGAGAGTTCTCCATAATGATCTTAAAAGGTCTGCCAATGTCTGCCAATCTGCACATGGCCAGCGTGGTGGACTATGGCCAAACACTTCTCATATTCAGAGGAGACCCGTGCTCTGTAGTGAGCCGAGAATGAGTAGATCATGTTGATGATGGTTTTTTTATTTTCATTTTTTCTTTTATTTGTTTTTCATTTATTTAATTATCACAATCATTAATTAGTAGTAGTTACGTACCTAATAACAATAAATGCATAAACATTTATATTATTAGGATCACTACAAGGGCCTACTACTACAAGGGATAATTGAACGATAGCATTAGTGAATATCTAAACTCACCCGATGAAATATGATCGATACAGCTATGATTGCGAAGGGCCTAAGGGTGGACTAATTGGAATGACCCATAAAATATATAGAACAGCTCTATTCTATATGCGTATGGATGATGGATTTATCGATCACAGGTTAACGACGGAATTTATTAAAAGCTAGCATGTGAATTCGTTTTCATAACCATTTTGTCAT
Organism: Lasiommata megera; assembly: GCA_928268935.1. Lineage (NCBI taxonomy): Eukaryota > Metazoa > Arthropoda > Insecta > Lepidoptera > Nymphalidae > Lasiommata > Lasiommata megera. The sequence continues at coordinate 12,585,708 of OV743326.1, forward strand.
GAGTGAGTCGAATCGAAAACCATATCGTTGTGTTAGCAAATCCATATTTTATTATAATATTATCTGGTTAACAGATAATTTTAATGAAATGGTCACAATCCAATGCCTTGGAGGAAAATCATAAAAGAACATACAAACAAATAAAAATTAGTCCTATTAGAAAATTTTATATCAGGGAAACCAAAACGTTTTCCGCGGGTTTAAAATAAACCAAAAACTATGCGCATGATCTGAGGGGACAACTTGATTTTATAATTTGATAATTGATTTGATTTCGGACCCTACGATACAGGTCATTACTTAGTAGAAATTTTGATCCCTAAGGCTCGAAAAAACTAAGGGAATGTCTGCCTAAGGGCGCCTCCTGTGACGATTAGGAAAACGGGGGGATCGGACGGTGATTGAAAACACAAGTCATTTTTGATATTAAAAACCAGACTGTACAGTATCCGGAGTGTAAATATAAAAATATGTATTAATTAAATATGTATTATGTATTTTATTTCTTCTTTAATATGGTGTAGAATAAACCTACCTATGGTGTGAATAAAAAATAAATAAAAAACTTGAGAGGCGTCAAGGGACACCCGGATTGAACGAAGTCCTTTCGATTAATTAGTGAAGGAATTGTAATAAAATTTTATTTTATTTAAGTTATAGTAATTTTTTTTTTATTATTAACAAAAATATAATGTTATATAAACTCAATCAGTAGGCTCAATTTTGTACTCCACCAGCCATATCCGGAACTTGTGCAGTAACACTGTCAGGATTCATTATTATTATTATTTTTTATTATTTATTATTTACAAAAAATCAGTATACATTTAACAAAAATAATCGTCGCGACACCACACTGTTCAATGCGAAATAGAAATGAAAATATCTGGCTTGCTTTCTATAAGAGAGAGAGAGACAGACAGAGAAACATGCGATGCCGCACAGCTTACAATAACAAAAAGTGCCGTGACAACTTTTCGTAAGAATTTTTTCCGTCTAGCCCCCTTTCACAACGCGCGATAAGGAACTTCGTTCCAATATTATTATTATTTTTATAAGGTATGCATGGACATCAAAGTTCACTATGAGGTGACTAAAAAACTATGGTAGGTACTGAGTAAAGTGTAGCGAGTAAAAATATTCTTCGAGAGTAATTCACAAAGTTTTGACGTGATAAGCTTTCTCAAAGGACGTTCTGACGGCTAACAAGCCATTCTTTCAGCGATGCTCACATTATAAGTCTTCGACGGACCCTATTAAAAGTTTTGCGAAAGAAATGTCTGTAGTCACTTCGAAACATACATTGTAAAGAAACTAAAACAAATCTAATGGAGAGTTTAGAAACTCTGTCATTCCATAAAAATATTGCGAAATTCATTAATAAATAGACGGTAACGCACTGAATATTATAAATTAAAGTAAACTAGTAGGGCCTTTAGAAAATTAGTGTTTTTTATTTTATACACTACAAGTTAGCCCTTGACGGCAATCTCACCTGTTGGTAAGTGATGATGCTGTCTATGATGGTAGCAGGTAGCGGTACTAATTAGTGTCTACGCGACATCGTGCCGGAACGCTAAATCGCATGGCGACACGTCTTTGTCGGTAGGGTAACTAGCCACGGCCAAAGCCTTCCATCAGACCAGACTCAAGCCGGGAATCGAACCCAGGACCTCCAACTTTATAATGCGACAGCGCACTCACGGAGGTCGACAAACTATCAAATGGCGCGTCCCGCATTATGCGTTCAATTAGAAAATATTCATTGATTTTAGGGTGATTTGAGGCTATGTCGTGAAGAATTGTAACGAAGTTATTGTTTAACAAATCAAATAATTTTCACACAAACTGCTTACTTGCTTAGAAAAAAGAGCAGTTTGTTTAGAAGAGTTAGTGAGTATTCTCAGTTGGAGGCACGCTTCAGTACAATTAAATTAAATGCTCATTAAAAAAAAACTACCCTATTGAACACCCACAATATAAAATATGAAGTGTTTTTGCCACTCATGCCACCCACCCAACTTGTGTAAAAAAGATTAAAGCCCGATGTTTCTTGTAGTCGACACTCGAAACCTATCGCTTCACCGAAGAGATAAAAATATTAAAATTAGATAAGTTTCCATGTAATCATACAAATTACAAAATCCTGACAGCTCAAAAAGTGGTAGATAACAAAAATCCTCCTTGGTAAATACAATACAAACTTATCAGGTCCGAAAACTTAATAATTCTTTTACCACTAATTTAGAACGTAAATTAGAGCGTTTATATAGGTTATTTATCTATAAGATTTCGGAAAGAAAGAATGGGTATAGTATTTTCTAGAAAAGCTGTTTTATATCAGAGAATCATCGTGAGGAAAGCTCTCCATAAAGTTCTCAAAGGCGTGTGAAGTCTGCCAATCCGCCAATGGCCAACGTGGTGGACTTGGCCAAACCCTTCTCGTATTGAGAGCAGACCCGTGCTCTGTAGTGAGCAATGGGTTGATTAAGGTGACCTAAAAGATTTCACTTTACAACCTATTTTTAAATATAGAAATATATTATAATAAAGATTATAAACGCCAAATATATGTTAATGTAAAGTACAAACAAAGAAACAATTCTTCATGTCCAGACACAGACTATGACAGCTGTTGGTAACAACTTCTTGTTTTTTTTTTTTTATCCACTATAAGTTAGCCCTTGACGGCAATCTCACCTGATGGTAAGTGATGATGCAGTCTAAGATGGTAGCGGGCTAACCTGTTAGGGGTATGGTAAAGCCATACCATACTCCTAATTGGTTTCTACACGACATCGTGCCGGAACGCTAAATCGCTTGGCGACACGCCTTTGGCGGTAGGGTGGTAACGTACGGTGGTACGTGACACTTGGGCATATCTCTGTCTCTATCATTACAATACACGATGGTATTGAACTTTAAATTCCTATCTCGTTTTAACAGTACCATTTTACCAAAACACATAAATTCTGCGTGTACACTATGTACGAAAGTATCTGGTTAAAATGGATAGGCGATTCTGGATGACGGTGAATAGGCACAATAGATTTTTTACATTCAAAAGATTAGAATGGGCATGGGTATTTTATTATTACTAGCCCCTACACTATTATATAATGTCAGGGTCGGGTCATGCTTAGTGTCGAGTTTTCCTGTTTAGAAATGCTCAGTACCGTATTTTAGCGTTTTTGCAATTTCGACCTGTGTGGGAGATGAAATGAGAATGAATGATGAATAAGAATTAAATAGCAAATAAAGAATAATATAAATGCGAAAATCTGCTGGTTTTTTGTTATCTATGTTCATTAGCTTCTGAACCAATCTTAATGAATTTGGAAGAGATATAGCTTGCAGCCTTAAGCCTAGGACACCTACTAGTTTTTCGTACCTACGACTCATTTGTTCCTTCGTGAATTTAATAACTAAAACGCGGAAGAAGTCGCAGGAGTCAGCTAGTCTCATATATATTTAAATGCATTTAAAATTGCGTTTAACTGAATGGTCAAGATAAAATTATACTTTTTAGATAGAATTATATAAACATTCCAACGAAAATCTCAGTCACAAATATCTAATTATAATAGCAGGTAGCTAGATTACGTTCGTACATTCAGCAATATTGGAAAGATCTTCATTCCTAGATAATAACTTGGCTCGGCGCTCGAACTGTTCCGTCAATTGGTTCAATTACCGCTGGCTTGCTAAATAGGTCAGGCATATACACGAGAGTTATTTTTATAAAATATATATCTAGCTCGGCGAACCAATGGACTTTGGGGTCCGTAGTTGTTTGGAAGGTGACCCCGCAACTAGACCGACTGTCAGTCAAATGACATCGGAGGAGTTGCAGGGAGCGGCTGAAAACGAGTGACCCAAGACAGTGGACTTTAGAACACTTTTTATATTACTTCGCGGGCAAACAAGCACATGGCTCACCTGATGGTGAGTGATTACCGTCGTCCAGAGGAGCAACCAATGTACCCCTCCTCATACTCAGTTTCTACTCGGCATCATAGGGGAATGCTAAATCGCTTGGCTTATGTCTTTCCCAGTAGGGTGATAACTATGCAATGCATGCTTAACGTACTTGCGGTACAAAAAAAGTAGTTGACTGATAGAAATGTCGCGTTATCAAAAATCTTTATGCTCACGCAAGTAGTTCAGTTCGATCGCACAGTTTTGGTAGCATCTGGTAGCATCAAACGCTGGCTGTGATGCTTTTTACATAATGGCAAGTTAGGTAAAAGTGTTTCTTCCGATGCTCTGAGTATTGAACCGTATCGAAGATCCTTCTTGAATGGCCGTGCATTTTCTTCTGCCAGTTCGATGACAGCTCTAGAATCTAGGGCAGTTTCACTAACACTTTTTAATATTAATTCTTTTAAAGACCTCGAGCCTTCGGTACCGAGGGTGTCCATCCAAAAAGTACAAAAATGTAACTGTTGAGAAATTTTCAGTACCAGCCTAGAGCTATGATATTTAATATCAATCATAATATGGTTCTGGATATTTTCCCTATCTTCATGATAGTCGTTAAAGCTTATCAAACCGTCTTAGCACGGTAGTGGATCTTTGCTTTAAACCGTCTCCACTGAGTGAGGAGGCCTGTCGCCAGCGGCTAAGAGTCTCAAGATGATAAAAGTGACAGTTTGTATCTAGTTTTCCAGTAGTTAGTTATCTTGTAATTGCCCAGTTGTGGAACATGAAAATGGGTGATGATGTTTTTGGTTCCTTTGATCTCAAAATCAGTATCAGTATAAAGCTTGTTAATTGAGGCGGATTACCTTCAAGGCCCTGAAACCTTGAAAATACGATCGAGTATGCACTCGAGTACATAACCCACTTACCTATTTTCTACGATTGAAATCTCTTGCCCTTTATTAACTATACAGCTTACTCGACCTTTACATGATGCTACCACTGTTTTGCAACTAGACACTCTATACAACGATATGCCGTAGATTTTGTAACAGCCATACTGTATAATGTTAAAGCACTCTCCATAGGTGCGTTCACTACCTGATGACGCTAAAAGGCAATTTTGAATATTTACTAATAGGGAAAAACAAGCTAAACTGTGATAACCTAGAAAGCTGTGATAGCCTAGTGGTTAGGACGTCCGCTTCCTAATCAGAGTTATGTGCGTTTTTAAGCAATTTAAATATCACTTGCTTCTAAAGTGAAGGAAAACACCGTGAGTAAACCTGCATGCCAGAGAGTTCATAATGTCCATAATGTTCTCCATAATGTTCTCAAAGGCCAATCCGCACATGGCCAGCGTGGTGGACTATGGCCAAACCCTTCTCATATTGAGAGGAGACCCGTGCTCTGTAGTGAGCCGTGACCAAAATGGGTTGATCATGACTAATAGGAAATACACTAATCAAATACAAAAAAACTTTCGAGAATTGGAACAACATAGTTCCACAGTAAAATGGATCTTATGATATCAGATTACAGTCACTACTTATGTAAATTATACAAATTTGTGCTGGCTTGGGAATTGTAGACGAATTTGAGTTTTAAGACTAGGCATATACGATTTAATTTACTATGACGTTAGTGTGTTTCGATATTCGAAAAGGACTCTACGATTGTGAGCATATTAAATGTACAGGGATGACGTGGCCCGTGACGTGACAAATTGCTAGCCAAGAGTAAATTTTGATTTTTCAGCCACGCTCCGACGACGTCGCTAGGCATTCTTTTAACATAGAAGCGTATGTTTGGGGATCATAATTAAATACACTACCCATTCACGAGTTATTAAACTCTTTTTTGCCTGAGAGAACAAAAGGTTTTGGTTTAGTTACCGCTCAGTTTGGAAAAATATTTAATAATACGTTTGTATCGAAATCATTTTCACAGTTATTTGTAAAAGACCCCAAGGCAAAATAGAATTCTCTTCATGTTCTAACATGTCTGAACTACAGTGGTCATACATGACTTATTTTACCCTCTTTTCCCTGGGGGAACAAATGAGGTGAGACGTAACGAATGGCCAGAAGAGAATTAATTTTGATTTATTTGCCACTCTCTCCGGGAAAGTAAGTTACGCTCGAGGCAAGCAATTTTTTTTAATTTCTGGCATACCATTTCCATTAACCTTCTTTTAAAAAGTAGGAACTATAAAATTCGAAGCGCATTTTGTTTTGGTTCGAAATAGGTTTGTAATCGATTTTAGGTTACGGATTATGTTAAAATGGCCTTTTTTATAAATGTCGAGTAGACGTTGTTCACTGAAAACATTGAGAATGAAAACTTTTAAAAATAATTTAACTTAAATTTAATAATTTAAATTTAAAGAGATCCTCAATTAGAATTATAATGAATGGAATCAGGCGTTACTTTGCGGAAGTTGACTTCACAAGCGAGAAAAGTAAAGTCGCTTGTGAAGTCAACATCTCCTGAGGATGATCCGTTGTCGGGTCGAAACGTGCGTAGAGGTTCTAGTGGAAGACTTTGTGTGGTATTATATTATACAAATCTCCCGGTTGTCGGCAGAATATAGCAAATTATACTTGCTGTTTATTGTTTAATTAGAATTTGTCCTAATGTTATGACAAATATGTTTTTGTTACTCTACAAATTACCCTTGACTGCAATATCACTTGGTGGTATGTGATGATGAACTTTAAGATAATAGCAGGATATCTTGTTAGGGTTATGGGAGTTGCTATGCCTCTTACAGGTTAATACTATTTATAATTTAGTTAATACGACATTATACCGGAACACTAAATCACTAGACGGAATGCTTTTGCCGGTAAGCTCTCACCAGACCAGACTTGGGCCGGGAAGCACTTTGTTCCAGGTTCGATTCCCGGCGATAATACTGCAGCGTACAGACTGCGCCAAGTCCATTAGGATTTTTAAATCCAGGATGGTAACTCGAACGTAATAGTTAACTTTAATGTAAAGTGAGGTGTATTGTTATCGGGGACGGGCGTATAAATGAAGAACGACCAATCTTGTCAAACATTCGTTTAATACTAGTAAATACTCTCTCCACTACATCATCCCCCTAATATTAAAAAAAAAACAAAATAGTATTTTTTTTGCTTATATAACTATAATAAGTTTTTTTTTTTCAGTAAAATTTATTACGATTCTCATGAACTATCTCTCCCTTATTATTCTTAATTATCTTAACGTTAGGCTCAATATCTTCAATTACTGCATATGGACCGTCGATTTTTATGATTCATTTTAGTTTTACAACTTTTAAAGAACTTCTTACAAAAGTAATCTATAGGTAGGTTACCTTCAAAACCGTTTGAACGCTTTAATAGGAAATCGCATATAATCTAATCAGATTATTAGAAGTAAAAATAAACATTCAGTGCACTTTGCTAGATTAAACAAAGAGAAAGGGTATTCAATTATTTTAAGTGAATCATACTCGTATTTTATGTTAAATTATCGAATGAAATGTTTTTTAATCCGTTCAACGTTTTTGTAAAAGACAATCTCGTTCATAAATCCTTTTATGAGATAAAGAACTAATTGCATTAATGATAAAAAAAGTTGGATATGAATAGCTGTAACTTCAAAGCTAATAAAGTAATGTACAATGAAATGGTGACAACAATAAAAATGTTATTATATACCTCGGTAAGCTTTTTACGGACTTCATTCTTTGTGTGCACTTATTGTAGACACAGAATGGTTTTCTTTAAGCTTACGAATGTATATCATAATAGTCATAATAATGTAATAATTAACATGTATGAATGCTTCATAACTACCAGTGACATACCAATATGGACAAATAATTATATCCTATTTCTGATATTATGGATGTTTGTTACTCAATTCGGTGATAGCCTAGTGGTTAGGGCGTCAGCCTCCAAATCAGAGGTCGGCGGTTTGAATCCGGGCACGCACCTCTAACTTTTCGGAGCAATGTGCGTTTAAAAAAAAATATTTCACTCGCTTCAACGGTGAAGGAAAACATCGTGAGGAAACCTGAGAGTTCTCCATAATGTTCTCAATGGCGTGTGAAGTCTGCCAATCCGCACATGGCCAGCGTGGTGGACTATGGCCGAACCCTTCTCATGTTGAGAGGAGACCCGCGCTCTGTAGTGAGCCGGTAATGGGTTGATCATGATGATGATGATGTTACTCAATTACGCAAAAACGGCTGAACGGATTTGGATGAATTTGCCATGTATGTAGCCTTTGACATGGGGAAGAACATAGACTATCTTTTATCCCGATTCCTCAAGTAGTTCCCGAGGGAAAATTGAAAATTGTTAACGAGCTAAGGTTGTTCGCGGTAAGCCGCCGACAGACAGCTTTGAAATGTGGTACGCATGTCACCTATGCTATGGAAAAGGACATGTATTTTCTTTACGGATCTCTCAAATAGTTCCCATGGGAAGATTAAAAATTGTTAGACACGATTCTAAAGTTCACGCAGACGAAGTCGCGGGCAGAAGCTAGTAATAAATAAAGGCACTGTGAAATTTTAACAATAAAATCACAATAAAAGTAGGTGTGCAACCTATTTTTCGACAGCGCTTTTATCTTTTTATCCAATTTGAGTGGTACAATAACGATCTAGTGGGATTCAATTGGTAAGCTTTGAAATTGAGCGCAAATCCATCGCAGATCGCCGGGATTTTGCAAAGCTGGTTTTATCTTCTCTGTAATATAAAACAGTTTCCTGATCGACAGGCAATGATCACTAGTAAATTTGCAGATCTATAGGTAATAAAATATACCTGTTCATCACGTTTTTTTATTCCTCTGTAAGTCAGCCTACTCAAATCTCAAACAGTGGTAAGTGATGATGCAATCTAAAAAGGCTACCTACTAATCTGTTTGTTGAACCTATACCCATATCCAAACGACATTTTTTCCAATTCTTTGTCAATGGGTATGAATTTAATATAACTGGCATACCCCTAAAAATTAGCCCTCTACCGTTTAAGACTGCATCATCTTTTAAAATACACATACATTTGTCTGGTGGGAGGCTTCGGCCGTGGCTACTTACCGACAAAGACGTGTCGCCAAGCGATTTAACGTTCCGGCACGATGTCGTGTAGAAATTATTTAGGAGTATGAGTTTATCATACTACAGAGCAATGTAATGGTAATGGGTTGTTCATGATGATGATGATGATGATGATGATGTTTATCATAACCCTAACAGGTTAGCCCGCTACCATCTTAGACCGCATCATCACTTATCATTAGGTGAGATACAGTCAAGGGCTAAATTGTGGTGAATAAAAAAAAATACAAAAGAAACAATATTGCAAAAGCTTGCAAACAATAGCTTGATTTCAGGTGAATGGATAAATAAAAAATAACGGCGTACCTATTGCTGTAAATTCAAGTCACTATTCAGTTTTAAAAGCAAAAATCAGCGCAAGAGACGTGAGACGGTGAAAAGGTTGGCTGACAAACCATGATCAGTGTTCAACCCTTGTAAACTTGGGTTTATAAGCTCCTCTACCAAAATTGTAAGACAGTTCTAGTTCACCTCTCTAATAATAAACTTCGTATAGTCGTGACGCTGCTGTTGTCATTTCAAGACCCCTTCCGACCACCCGAACATTACAATTAAAATTAACTTAGAAATAAAGTTCATTAACCTATACGGATTAGGGTTGTTCGTAAATCTATCCTAAAAAGAGGTGTAAGTTTGTATGGGAGTGTATTCATCATCGTGTTACTTAAAATCATGATCAGTATGTATATACATATATGTATATGTGTAGTCATGGGACAATGGGTGGCTGGCAGTGGCAGAATTTTTGAATATATCATGAATTTTTATGATGTATTCAAAAATTCCACGGTATAGGTATATTTATATACCGTGCAAAATGTTTACATCTTAGAAAAGATACCTTTGAGACGTTCAGAGGGTAAATGGTCTAAATCTGGATGCTTGCCAAATCGATGTATGGAGGTACGTGCTGATACGCTGTTTGTAGTTCTAAACGATGCCAGCTAGATTTTTTTTTGTGGCGCAGCGCGTGCGCTGTTTCATTTTATAGTCGGAGGTCCTGGGTTCGATTCCCGGCTCGAGTCTGGTCTGGTGGGAGGCTTCGGCCGTGGCTGGTTACCACCCTATAGACCAAGACGTGTCGCCAAGCGATTTAGCGTTCCGGCATGATGTCGTGTACAAACCAATTAGGAGTATGAGTTTACCATACCCCTAACAGGTTAGCCCGCTACCATCTTAGACCGCATCATCACTTACCATCAGGGGAGATACAGTCAAGGGCTAACTTGGGGTGAATAAAAAAAAAAAGACTACGTTTGAAATGTGTTTATGAAGTAAGCCTTTTCCTAGACAAATGAACCACAGCTCTCTCATCTTGTGAAACTCCGAAAACTTATACGGGATGTAAAATACTGGGTATTTTAGGGTTCAAAGAACACGACGCCTTCAGATCTTATATCACAAAGCATACCGTTTCAGCTGAACGAGTTTCAGGGAGCCGTTGGACATATTAAGCATAAGAAACACGACACGAGACCGTGTAGGGGTTTGGAATAATATTACTATTTGTCGAGAAACTATAATACATCTGCCTTGTTGGTATCTTAGTTAGCATTCCTGGGTATAAATTTGATCCTTGATCTGCGATTATGTGAATTTGACTTTTTGACCATTTTGTCGATCTCCTTAGCGCATAGTTGCACGATCACTTATAAGAAGGTGATCTCGAGTTACGTCCACGGCAGGGGTGATTCGGCAATTAAAAATAACTAACTATATCTTTGGTCTGGAAAACTTCAACCGTGGCTAGTTTTTTATTTGTCTTTGACAAAGGCGTGCGGCCAAGACTTCAACGTTATGATACCGTGTATTACCTTCTTAGACTGTATCATCACTGATCATCACATAAAACTACAGTCAAAACTAACTAACGGCTAAATGTATCTAGTTGGTATCTTAGTTAGCATTCCTGGGTATTAATTTGATCTTTGATTATGTTAATATGACTTTTCAACCATTTTGTCGATCTCCTTTGCGCATTGGTGCACGATCACTTATAAGGGGGTGGTCTCAAGTTACGTCCACGGCAGGGGCGACTGGCAATTCAAAATTACTAACTATATCCCTGATCTGGGCTGGAAAACTTCAACCGTGGCTAGTCAAAGACAAAGGCGTGCGGCCAAGACTTCAACGTTATGATACCGTGTAAAACCTTCTTAGACTGTATCATCACTGATCATCATATGAAACTACAATCAAAACAAACTAACTGTTAGTGTAAATAAAACACATGAAAACAGAAATGAGAAAAATGCGATAAAACAGAATCGTCAGGCATTTAGCGACGTGAGCATGGTTTATCGGCTGTGAAGGGGTTGAATGGCTCATATTTGGACGAACGCCAAGCCTCGGGTAATAACTTTAGCAACGCTGCTGTGTGCAAGCAATGCCACTACATTAGTTATGGGTGGCAATAAGACCACATAACATTAAGTTTACGGGCCAGAACGTGACATAGGCCACTTATTTTCGCCAGAAAATGGCGTGGGATCTTTAGAACAAGCAATAGTGGGGTCAAACAATATTTTGACGACCTCCGTGGCGTAGCGCGTGCGTTGTGATTTTTTCAAATTGGAGGTCCTGGATTCGATTCCCGGCTCGAGTCTGGTCTGGTATTTAGTCAGAAATGACGTCCGCAATATAGAAGATACGAGTACACCCTAGACAGAACTTTTATAACCAATCCGCTCCAATGCGTTTCTTTTTTAATAAACATTGAAACAACCCACTCTTGTTTAAAATTGAAAAGGTTTAACCGAACACATAGAAAACTTTATTTCTGTAACTGAAAGAAGTAATTGTATTTAGACGTTGTTGAAGTGGATGCCTCCAGTAAATTGTTGAAATAGAAACTTCATAATTCAGTTATATATACTTCTGCGTATTTAATAACGGGGGTTAAAAAGTATATGAAAAATATGTTTTGAATGTCGACCTTATAAGGGCCCACGATAGAGTGATTGCGTGTGAAAGTAAATTACCTAGTAATTATAAAGCTGTTGAAATATCGTAACAACGTAACACTTGAATATTTAAAGTTTAAAAATGAGGTCAGGCTGAATACGAGTAAAAGACTCGGCTAGGCATTTCGGTAAAGAAAGGTCATTACAATGTACCTACCAACCTTATTTGAAGACAAAGGATTATGAACATAACGCATTATTCCTACACTCGCTTGAATTATAAATGATTTTCAAATGTTGTGATTCGCTTAGTGTTTATTTTTAAATAATATATATTCGTTTTTTTTTAAATAATCTGGGTATTTAGTTAACATGAAATGAAAACTCTTTCAGTTGAGCGTCGTGACATTTGAGCGGTTATCTCAAATATTTGCAGACCGCTTACCATGGAATATAAAAGTATTTGCACAAAAAATAATCTTATCGATCTATTATATTATTGATCTTAACTAACCTTCTTATAATTAATGCTGGATTCATGCAAGTTCATTAACGTCTCGAGAATTTTTAATCGCGTAGTAATATATACCAGACTAATATATTTGTTATATTACAAAAGACAATATAACTAATATAAATAAATGTATTAGTGTGTACTTCAAATATATCTATCTACATCATCATGATCAACCCATTGCCAGCTCACTACAGAGTACGGGTCTCCTCTCAATATGAGAAGGGTTTGGCCATAGTCCACCACGCTGGCCATGTGCGGATTGGCAGACTTCACACGTCTTTGAGAACATTATGGAGAACTCTCAGGCGTGCAGGTTTCCTCACGATGTTTTCCTTCACCGTTGAAGCAAGTGATACTTTTGTTTTTTTTTAAAACGCACATAACTCCTAAAAGTTAGAGGTGCGTGCCCGGATTCGAACCGCCGACCTCTGATTAGAAGGCCGACGCCCTAACCACTAGGCTATCACCGCTTGCTCATAAGAATTGCTATCTACATAAGAATTGCTATTGAATTTTTTTTTTAAATGCTAAGTGCGTGTTACTATTTCATGGTTCAATATTGAAATAAAATGATATGAACTTTGCAAAAGTATCAAGGACCAACATTAAAATGTTTCTTTTTTAGCTTGGTAATTATGTATGCATTTATGTATGTATGAAATGTATGTAACGGAATCTTTGTAGATGTTTTTACCCACTTCAACACGTCGGATTAATTTGATACTTAGCATATCTTTTTCTAGTTCAAAAGAGTTTTTTTTTTATTCTCGTCTCCCACACTCTCCATTCATACATTGATTGTACATATTTCTCATTATTTTCAAACAAGCTTTAGAAAGCAAGTATAAAGAAATAGTATCTGAATAAATATTTCGGAAGTTTTCTCTTAGGAATAATATTTTAATTGGAGTGTTTTCATTATTTTTGAGGATACCACATATTTGCAGTACACATCAGAAGCGAATACTAAAGCATATCAACTACGTGTTTGTGCAAAACCCTTCAGCATCTTGGATGGTATGGAAGCCAGAGGCCAAATCTCCGATATAAATTTTGTAAAATACCGTTATACTGGAAACTATGCAGTAATTTTATCAAATTTTAAATCGTACATTCAGTTTTGACTTATCGTGAAAAAGTTATAGCAGGACGAGGAGTTATAGCATCTTAATTATCAAACTGAAAGTACTTCGCAATTGCCATCCCATAAATGGCCGAAGTTCTTGGCCTGGCCATCTCATAAATGGCTGTGGTTACTCCGAGCCATACGGAACCCTTGATTTTAGGTTAAAACTATTCGGGCGTAGTAATAAAGTGATATCAATAGATACGTATTCGTTACAGTATGATAACATATACAGTATCCATGCCGCCAGCACACCACAATCATTCCTCCTCAGTTTATTGAAAGAGGTGCAGGTGTGTTCTGATCTGCCGATGAGTGTACGAACAATGTGGTGGATATTGTGCATGTGTGCACTTGCACTCGCGCAAGAGGAGAGGCCCAGAGTGAGCACGACTCAAGGTGTCGTAGTGGGACAACGCGTTGAAGATGGTGATTATTTGACCTTCTATGGAATCCATTACGGTGGTAACACGGCTGGGGAAAATAGGTTCAAGGTAATGTTTGTTGATTATTTTATTGTTATTCAAGAGCTTCATAAGCCTGCGCGTCCCCAAAATCTCGCTAATCGGTTAATAATAGTCCTACGCAATATCCATATCCTTTCGCTTTTGTACTGTATGGTATTTAGAAATAGACGAATAGAACAGAAATAAATTTATCAGCTGACGCATGTTGAACACAAGAAACATCAACAGAAACAATGCCTTAAAATCTAACCTAATTAACAGTGTCTACTATGGTCGTGCCAACAAAAAGGCCCGAATTCAGCTGAATGTTGTCGATTCATAATGTACTACACAATTCTGTTCGAGCCCAAACGGGAGAAGTCCTGGTCTTAACTATAAAATGTACTTATCTTTAAAATGCTATTAAAACTAACCGAAAGATAAAAACTTCTACTACCTATATAAAATAAAACAAAGTTGGTAATTATAACTATTTCATCATAAAACGTAACATTAATTGTGTTTAAAATAAAGTGTCAGTTAGAAAGGATAACTTACTTGTATGATAATCATAATACATCATTATGATATTACAAATTAAATTATAATTAAGATTTCAGGGACCAATTACTTATTCTAAGCAACATGTGCATCACTTTAGTATTTCACAGAATTACGCCTTATCGTATCACAATAGATAAGTTTCGTGGAAATTGAAAAAAATCGAACTAAGTATTGCCAATATGTAAGTTTAGAATAGATAGCATTCTTATTACAAATATATAAAATATAAAAATATTTTACGATCCCAATGTAAAAATGTTTTTTTTTAAATATCATCATCATCATGATCCATTACCGGCTCACTACAGAGCGCGGGTCTCCTCTCAATACGAGAAGGGTTTGGCCATAGTCCAGCACGCTGGCCATGTGCGGATTGGCAGACTTCACACGCCTTTGAGAACATTATGGAGAACTCTCAGGCGTGCAGGTTTCCTCACGATGTTTTCCTTCACCGTTGAAGCAAGTAATATTTTAATTGTTTAAGAACGCACATAACTCCGAAAAATTAGAGGTGCGTGCCCGGATTCGAACCGCCGACCCCTGATTAGGAGGCTGACGCCCTAACCACTAGGCTATCACCGCTTCAAGATTATAATGGACTGATAATCAAGTGTTTTTTTAAGTATCTACTGACCTCATAGTAGGGCAGGTACACGTCCTATTGCAATAACAATTGCTTTTAGCATTAGCATAGATTCCATGTCTATGCTAAATGTATCTGTTAGTTTGTGTTCGGCTAAACCGCTAAATAATCCTTGATTAGTATGTATGACTTAGAAACGCAATGATAAACGCAATGAACGCAACGTAATGATAACGCAATATCCTGGACTTTGGAATTCCGGAACAGGAAACTTTGTTACTCGTAACTAAGAAGGGTTCAACAGATCTTAAAGATTTTTTAGATAGAGGTAGCTTCCATTCTGAGTAAGCCAGAGCCCAGGGTAGCCCAGATTTTTAAGAAGATGTTAAATAATAACCCTGCCTTGATGTAAAAATTTTAAAGCAAAATTAAATATAAAGACATTGCTATTTTATTTTTCATTTCGTTTTTCAGGCACCCACTCCTCCACCAATTTACGCTGAAGAATTTATCGCCAATGATAACACAGTTGTATGTGCCCAACCAAGCTCACGTGGACTTATTGGCACGGAAGATTGTCTAGTTCTTAGCATCTTTTCGAAAAATATAACAACACCTCAACCAGTTCTTGTATGGATTGAAGGAGAAGATTATCAATCATCAAACAGTACAAAGTATCCTATCGAAAATCTAGTTCAAGAAGACCTGGTAGTTGTTACTATTAATTATCGCCTATCAATCTTCGGATTCCTTTGTCTTGGTGTCACCGATGCTCCTGGTAATGCTGGTTTAAAAGACATTGTCCAGGGTCTAAAATGGATTAGGGCAAACATAGCTGGATTCGGAGGAGACCCTAACAATATTGTACTAATAGGCCATGGATCTGGAGCTGCGATGGTTGAATTGATAACGTTGTCACCTTTATCTCAGAATTTAGCAGATAAAGCTATAGCATTGAGTGGGTCAGCTTTGGCTCCGTGGGCTGTTTCGTACAATCCTATTGGTCATGCTCAGCGAGTAGGGGAGAAATTAGGATACAATGTAACCATCATAGAAAATTTGGCGAAAAACCTTGCGTCTACGGATATCAACTTACTCTCCGGGGTTCTTACAGATTTTGAATTTTATAATGCTTCATTGCTGTTTGCTCCGTGTGTCGAAAATGTTCATTTGAATCCAAACGACACATTTCTCCCAGACGCACCAATAAATATTATACAAACAGGAAAATTTAGTCAAATTCCTTACTTAACAGCTTTTGTGGATAGAGAAGGAACCTTCCGTGCACCACAGGTGGTTGATAATAATTGGCTAGAAAAAATGGAAACAAATTTTAGTAATTTTGTACCAGTGGACCTTGCTTTCGAATCCGAAGAAGATAAAGCAGTAATAGCGAGAAGAATTAGTGAGTTTTACTTTGAAGGAAAAACAATTAACATGGAAACAATTGAAGATTACCTGGAATATCATGGAGACATTTTAATCATTCTTCCCATTATACGAGGGGCCTTCGAGAGATCTAGGAAATCGTCAGAAAATGTTTATGTCTTGAAGTTTGGATTCAAAGGTACCTATAACTCTGACTGGGCGTATCCTCAGATTCCATTGAGCGGAGCGCGACATGGAGCTATTTTAAATTATCTGCTGAGCTTTGATTTACAAAGTTTTGACCAAATGGCGAATATAGGAGTTGCCAAACGCTTCAGGGAATTTGCATACACTGGGTAAGTTAATTCTTTAAATTAATTATACATTAGCATTTAGCATAAAACATCTAATGTTATATTTGAAAACATTGTTACACTCAACTTCCTAGCCAAGCCACTAATTTAGTTTTTAAATCCATGGTATATGAGTAGTTCTAATAGTTTTTAGAAATAATCAACAACGAACGAGAGCTTCAAATTGAAGTATTTATTGTAAATTTATACACAAAAAAAAACAATTGTTTGTCACGCATAAGTGACAATCCATCCTCCATTGGGCATGCAGGCTAATTTTTACTCATATTTCATGTCTTTCCAGGAGTCCAACCATGCCACCTCCTCATACAGGTATAATATGGATCCCGGTAACCAGACAGGCAATGTCGATTCTATATTTCAGGAGTGTAGAAATTGCCCCTAATATTACGGCATTCAGAGAAGAAGTGTCCCGAATTACCAAGAGGGATACTAGAAGGTTCTGGGACGAGATACATGAAACTCATTATGTGCCACCGGAACCAGTGTCCTCGGCGAATTGTTTGTTCACATTTGGTCTAGTGATTTTAGCTACCCAAGCGTTACTTAGGTTTTGTTATTAAATAATTTTGGAAAGAATGGCAACGATAACGATCAATCGACACACGGATCAGGCTGCGATTTGCAAATTATTTGGTGTCCAACTAAGGATTTGGAAACACGGGATTCGATTCTGGATAAACATTTCTACTGGTTATTTCTGTAATGAATATCTCAGTATCAGTTTGAATGCTTAAAAATGACAACCAGCATAAGATTCGTTTCCCACCCTTATACTCCTATGTATATGTGTTGTATATTTAAGATCTCGAGGAATCCTATATGGCTGAGAGTTTTCCTAGTGTTCTAGAAGACCAGCGAAGTCTACCAATCTGTACTTGGCGAGCGTCGATAACAACGCCCTTAACCCTTCTCTTACAGAGAGAACGTTCATGGTAGCAGTTAAAAGGGCGGTTATACGCTGATAATTATTGTAATTTAATGTAGGTCATGGGCTAACTTCATCCTCAAAAGGAATACCAGCTGCTCCTCCAGCTACAGCTCCAGTAGCTGTGACCTGAAGCAGTAACAAACATCAAAAACAACAAAAAGAGTGTTGGATGAAAGGCAGAATCAGGCTTCAAATTTATTCTAAGACCATAACATTTTTCGAATAAGCATTTGATAATATTATCATCAGTGATACGGCTAGATCTTAGACCACACTTTTGTTTTTATTTACCCTAATTTTACGACCTCTTTGAAGCAGTGGTTTTATAATTAAGAAGTTTTGGGTTCAATCCCCGGCTTGGTCAATTTTTGATTGCTTCTGATCTAGTGCGAGGCTATGGCCTTGACTAGTTACCACAATACCGAAAAAACCTTATCGCCGAGTGATGACGATGTCGCGGAGAAACCAATGGGGAATCATATGGGCTAAAAACTTACCACCAGTTTGATTGCTAACTTTTAATGAAATAAAAAAGTGTATGTGTGTCAGCTCCGACGTACGAATGGCTACTGACTAAATAGGCACAAAAAAGGCTTACTATTATAAGAAAAAGATTAATAACATACCAAATGGTGAATAAACGATATAATCAATGAAATAGATTTTTTTATTACTTCGCAAAACTGACAAAAATTGCATAGTCATACTTCATTCGTAATACAAAACATCTTATTTATACAATATTGACTTCTTGATGCGAACATATCGTTTGACATGATATCATACATGTAAACAATACTCTCGCCTGAAAGGTTGCGCACAAAAACGTAAAGAGGTCATTTATTCAGTAGATTTTATTGCTATATTTTTATATTTATAGTTTTTTCATACGGGGGCCTTATTAAAATCGATTCTCCTCTCCTCTCAATATTAGAAGGGTTTGGCCATAATCCACCACGCTGGCCATGTGCCGATTGGCAGACTTCACACGCCTTTGAGAACATTATGGAGAACTTTCAGGCGTGCAGGTTTCCTAACGATTTTTTCTTTCACCGTTAAAGCAAGTGATATTTTAATTTTTAAAAACGCACATAACTCTGAAAGTTAGAGGTGCGTGCCCGGATTCGAACAGCCGACCTCTGATTAGGAGGCTGATGCCCTAACCACTGGGCTATCACAGCTTAAGGAGTAAACTCCAATAAACTCCAAACGAAAAATATATAAAAAATACGTTTGTAGACTTTATAAGGGCTCAGCCCACAATACATAGGGGATTGCGTGTGAAAGTAAATTACGTAGTAATTATAAAGCTGTTGAAATATCGTAATAGCATAACACTTGAATATTTAAAGTTTAAAAATGAGGTCAGGCTGAATACGAGTAATAGACTCGACTAGGCACTTCGGTATAGAAAGGTCATTACAATGTACCTACCAACCTTATTTTAAGACAAAGGATTCTGAACATAACGCATTATGCCTACACTCGCTTGAATTATGAATTTATATTTTATGTGGATGATTTTCGAATGTTTTCATTCGCTTAGTGTTTATTTTTATTAATAAATATTCGTTGTTTTAAAATAATCTGGGTATTCAGTTTACATGAAAAGAAAACTTTCCAATTTGGGCGTCGTGACGTTTTGGCGTTACAATTGTCCAATACTTGTGCATAGAAAACCGTGCAATATGATAGTTAGTGTTTGTACCAGAAATAATACTATGTATTACGCCAAATAGTTGATCTTAACTAACCTTCTCATAATGAATACTGGATTTTAACAACAATTTTACCTGTGTAAAAAATACGCCACTTAAATAGAAACCTTTCTAGCAATCAATTCGGGCGTCCATTGTTATTGCTATTTTTCGTGGACCAATCACTTGCTACCGTTTCGGCGGGAACCAACGAACTTTATACATTCGGGATATTTGAAGATGTTTTTACCCACTTCATCACGTCGGATTAATTTGAAACAAAGCATATATTTTTCTAAAGAACATTTGGAACATATACGATGGAAACATATATTTAGCCTGAAATAAAAATATAAATTTAAAAAAAACAACCAGTCACACACACATGCACACGCACACACACGCTCACACACTAAAGGAGCGCTTTCCCAGTCACTCCGTGATATCAGCATGGGTTATGCCTGAAAATCAGCGCTGCAGTCCATTTTGACGCAGCATCAAGCTGAGGCAGCGCCCTGTTCAGCCAATTTCTAGACACATAAGATTTTAGATGAGATGTATTTTAACAGGCTTAATAAACGCAATTTTGATTGGATGATTTGATTTAATATAAAAGACTATTTTCGTCTTCTACACTCTCCATTCATACGTTAATTATACATGTCTCTCATTATTTTCATACAAGTTTTAGAACACAAACATAAAGAAATGGCATGTGAATACTCTATTTCGCAAGTTTTCTTTTAGGTTTTTTTTAATTGGAGTGTTGGAACGAAGTTCCTTATCGCGCGTTGTGAAAGGGGGCTAGACTGAAAAAAATCTTACGAAAAGTTGTCACGACACTTTTTGTTATTGTAAGCTGTGCGGCGTCGCATGTTTCTCTGTCTGTCTCTCTCTCTCTCTTATAGAAAGCAAGCCAGATATTTTCATTTCTATTTGGCATTGAACAGTGTGGTGTCGCGACGATTATTTTTGTTGAGTGTATACAGGTTTTTTGTAAATAATAAATAATAAAAAATAATAATAATAATGAATCCTGACAGTGTTTCTGCACAAGTTCCGGTTATTGCTGATGGAGTACAAAATTGAGCCTACTGATTAAGTTTATATAACATTATTCACTAATTAATCGAAAGGAACTTCGTTCCATCCGGGTGTCCCTTGACACCTCTCAAGTTTTTTTTCATTATTTTTGAGGATTCCGTACCCCAAGGGTGGCAATGGTATCCTGACACTAAGCCTATATGCGCTTAAGTGCGTTAATTTCACTTAAATATGTACACATTTCCAAATTCAAAGCAACAAATAATAGTAGTAAATATAAAATTGAACATTAAAGAGGCTCTGTTTCTTTCTTGTGTATTTTTCCATGGGTCTTAATAATGCCAATATGACACAACTGTTATATATTGGAACTCGTTACGGAACCCTTTCAGTGCGAGGCTACTTCATACATAGCTGGTTTCTATTCACGTATCTTTTCAACACATCATTACACAGGTGATGGTAGGGTCTCAAGTTGTCCAACGAATTATAACGACGTTCTATAGAACGAATAACAAATAAAAAAACATTTTTTCCAATACAATACTACATAATATTAGGTAGAATTATATGTGATATTTGAATCAGGTAATATGAAATAATGTCCGGATCGATAAGGATTCATGAATTATCGGTATTAAGGATTGCTTCCAAATTTTAGATAATTGTGATTTATATAGGTCTGACTCATGTATAATCATAAGATTATGAAAACTAACGTAGGTAATGTAGATTTAGATAATTTATTCAAGTATGGCTCACTTTCAAATAAATTCTTAGAAGAAAGCTGTATGAGTCACAGAAAACCATTTCTTACGTATTGGTAAGAAAAATCTACCGATAATGCGTTTCGAGCTTAAGTTTGTAAGAGGTCAGGTATTACCAATACCTAAATTAAATAAATAAATCAAAGTGGAGCTAACCTAGTAAAAGGTCAAAGAAAGCCAAAGTCAGTTCTTCCATACTTTCAGGGGGAGAAGTTAGACAAGATAGAAGTAGTTAGAAAGTTTGATCATCAGCGCGCAGTTCTAACTTTCAGGAGTTATATGGGTTTCTTACTTTTTTTAATGGTGAAGGAAAACATCCTGAGTAAATCTGCTCTCTTGAATTTACTCCATAATCTCAAAGTCATGTAAAGTCTACTTATCCGCACTTAGCCAGTGTGGTAGACTTTGGCCTTAACCATTTTCATACTGAGAAGAAACCCACAGCCTGCAGTGGACCGGTGTTGAGTTGAAGATGAACAATGTTAAGCCTATGTAATGTATCATATTCGACTTTAGAAAGAAACCTTTCGAGGATGGTTTTTGTCCTCGGTCGACTATCGAGAGGAAACGAAAACAGCACCAAACATGAGAGAGACCGAGCAAGTCAACATGAAGTAATGTGAAGCGGTTCCGTGTTGATCTGGTTGAGAATGAGATATTTACCATGGATTTGAAAGATGCAACTGTAGTTTTCATATAATTCGGATTTTGTATCCCTTAACTTATTAAAATACTAATTAAAAAATGCAAGTACTTACTGCAAGCTAGAAGCTGCCTATTCACTTTCGACTCGAAGGTTACAGGTGTCAGAAAGCTGACACATCAGAAGCGAATACTAAAACGTATCAACTAAGTAATTGTGCAAAACACTTCAGCATCTTGCGTTTGGATGGAAAGCCAGAGGATGAATCTTCGATATGACTTTTGTAAAATACCGATATAATGGCTACCTTGCAATAATGATTTTAAAATTTAAATCGTACATTCAGTTTCGACTTGTCGTGAAAGATCCGATACATCTTAATTATCAAACTGATAGTACTTGGCCTGGCCATCTCATAAATGGCCGTGGTACCCCGAGCCATACGGAACCTTTCATTTTAGACTAAAGCTATTCGGGCGTAATAATAAAGTGATATCAATAGATACGTATTCTTTACAGTACGATAACATATATAATATCCATGCCGCCAGCACACCACAATCATTCCTCCTCAGTTTATTGAAAGAGGTGCAGGTGTATTCTGATCTGCCGATGAGTGTACGAACAATGTGGTGGATATTGTGCATGTGTGCACTTGCACTCGCGCAAGAGGAGAGGCCCAGAGTGAGCACGACTCAAGGTGTCGTAGTGGGACAACGCGTTGAAGATGGTGATTATTTGACCTTCTATGGAATCCATTACGGTGGTAACACGGCTGGCGAAAACAGGTTCAAGGTAATGTTTGTTGATTATTTTATTGTTACTCAAGAGCTTCATAAGCCTGTGCGTCCCCAAAATCTCGCTATTCGGTTAATAAAAGTCCTACGCAATATGTCCAGTTCCCGAAATACACAAAAACTCGAGCGGCTCTTTGTCCATATTTTTCGGGATTAGCATAACCTTTCGCTATTGTACTGTGAGGTATTTAGAAAAAAACCAAAAAGAAAAGAAATAAATTTATCAGCTGATCCAACGCATGTTGAACACAATAAACATTAACAGAAACAATGCCTTGAAATCTAACCTAATTAACAGTGTCTATGGCCAACGAAAAGGCCCGAATTCTGCTGAATGTTGTGGATTCACAATGTACCCAAACAAAATTCAAAATGTGCCCATGCGGGAGAAGTCCTAGTGTTAAATGTACTTATCTTTAAAATGCTATTAAAACTAACCGAGGATAAAAAATAATCTTACTTCATCTACTTTATAAAATAAAACAAAGTTGGTAATTATAACTATTTAATCATAAAATGTAACATTAAGTGTTTAAAATAAAGTGTCAGTCAGAGTAGATAATTTAATTTTATGATAATTGTAATTCATCATTATGATATTATAATAAAAATTATATTGTAATTGAGATTTCGGGAACCAATTAATTATTTTAAGCAACATGATCACTTTAGTATTTCACAGAATTACGCCTTATCATATCACAATAGATAAGTTTCGTGGAATTTGCTAAAAAACGATCTAATACTAAGTATTGCCAATATTTGTTTAGGAAAGATATATAAAATCTAAAAATTTTGCGATCCCATTGTAAAAATATTTTTTTTAAATAAAATTTTATGCTAAATGCATCTGTTGGTATGTGTTTCCGGCTCAACCGCTTACTAAAATTTGATAAGTATGTATGATAGACCGAAACAGACACTTGAAACCGCCGTCGCGGGATTAATAAAAATGAACTTTGTTACCTAAGAAGGGTTCAAACCTTACAGATGTTTTACATAGAGATGTGTAAGCCAAAGCAAAGAGTAGCCCTGATTTTAAAGAAGATGTTAAATAATAACCCTGCCTTGATGTAATAAATCTTAAAGTAGAGTTAAAAA
Organism: Lasiommata megera; assembly: GCA_928268935.1. Lineage (NCBI taxonomy): Eukaryota > Metazoa > Arthropoda > Insecta > Lepidoptera > Nymphalidae > Lasiommata > Lasiommata megera. Next base: position 12,609,594 of record OV743326.1, read on the forward strand.
TAAAGACATTGCTATTTTATTTTTCATTTTGTTTTTTAGGCACCCACTCCTCCACCAATTTACGCTGAAGAATTTATCGCCAATGATAACACAGTTGTATGTGCCCAACCAAGCTCACGTGGACTTATTGGCACGGAAGATTGTCTAGTTCTTAACATTTTTACGAAAAATATAACAACACCTCAACCAGTTTTTGTATGGATTGAAGGAGAAGATTATCAATCATCAAACAGAACAAAGTATCCTATCGAAAATCTAGTTCAAGAAGACCTGGTAGTTGTTACTATTAATTATCGCCTATCAATCTTCGGATTCCTTTGTCTTGGTGTCACCGATGCTCCTGGTAATGCTGGTTTAAAAGACATTGTCCAGGGTCTAAAATGGATTAGGGCAAACATTGCTGGTTTCGGAGGAGACCCTAACAATGTTGTACTAATAGGTCATGGATCTGGAGCTGCGATGGTGGAGTTGATAACGCTATCACCTTTATCTCAAAATTTAGTAGATAAAGCTATAGCATTGAGTGGGTCAGCTTTGGCTCCGTGGGCTGTTTCGTACAATCCTATTGGTCATGCTCAGCGAGTAGGGGATAAATTAGGATACAATGAAACCACCATAGAAAATTTGGCGAAAAAACTTGCGTCTACGGATATCAACTTACTATCCGGCGTTCTTACAGATTTTGAATTTTATAATGCTTCATTGCTGTTTGCTCCGTGTGTCGAAAATGTTCATTTGAATCCAAACGACACATTTCTCCCAGACGCACCAATAAATATTACAAATTCAGGAAAATTTAGTCAAATTCCTTACTTAACAGCTTTCGTGAATAGGGAAGGAACCTTCCGTGCACCACAGGCGGCTGATAATAATTGGCTAGAAAAAATGGAAACAAATTTTAGTAATTTTGTACCAGTGGACCTCGCTTTCAAATCCGAAGAAGATAAAGCAGTAACAGCGAGGAGAATAAGTGAGTTTTACTTTGAAGGAAAAACAATTAACATGGAAACAATTGAGGATTACCTGGAATATCATGGAGACATTTTAATCATCCTTCCCATTATACGAGGAGCCTACGAGAGAGCTAAGAAATCGTCAGAAAATGTTTATGTGTTGAAGTTCGCATTCAAAGGTACCTATAACTCTGACTGGGCGTATCCTCAGATTCCATTAAGCGGAGCGCGACATGGAGCTATTTTAAATTATCTGCTGAACTTTGATTTACAAAGTTTTGACCAAATGGCGAATATAGGAGTTGCCCAACGCTTCAGAGAATTTGCATACACTGGGTAAGATATTTTAAATTGTATGTGATATTAAATATTGACATTCACACACATAGAATACGCAACTAGTACCAAACATTTTTAGCGAATAGATCGGGATTGTCTTCTTACGTTATCAAGGCGTAATTTTATTCCACGGCCTTGGAGGAGTATATCTAACAACTTTTTCAACCTAGCCAAGTCACAAATTCAGTATTTCAAAAGTCATGGTATATTAATAGTTCCAATAATTTCATTAAATAATCAATAGCGAACAGGAGCTTCAATTCTAATAATTAATGAAAATAAATACAAAATAAATACAATTGTTTGTCGCGCATATGTGACAATCCATCCTCCATTGGGCATGAAAGTTAATTCTTACTTATATTTCATGTGTTTCCAGGAGTCCAACCATGCCACCTCCTCATAGGGGTGCAATATGGATTCCAGTTACCAGTCAGACAATATCGATTCTACAATTCAGCGGTGAAGGAATTGCCCCGAATATGTCGACATTCACAGAAGAAGTGTCCCGGATCATCAAGAGGGACACTAGAAGGTTCTGGGACGAGATACATAGTAAATACTATGTGCCACCAGGACCAGTGTCCTCGGCAAATTGTTTGTTCACATTTGGTCTAGTTGTTTTAGCTACCCAAGCGTTACATGCGTTTTATTTTTAAGTCATTTTGAAAAGGCAACGATCACGGTCAATCGACACGGATCAGGCTAAAATTTGCATAAAGATACATAACGTAGATCTCGGATGCAAAAGGGATTCCTTAAAGTACATCTAATAATAGGGCCAAATAGGGGTTTGAAATGTGTATAAAGTTCTGTTAATTTTGAAGTTAGAAACAAGAGAACAAGCATTCTACCTGGAGCTAAGACTGGTATTAAATCTACTACAATTTATGATAAGAAGCTTCTTGCATTAGTGTAATATTAAAGCATATATAATATCAAAGTCAATTCTAGTTTATAACAAAAATTAAATCGCCATTTTACCTCATTATTTTATTTATTGCACACTATGAATAAAGCTGCAAAGTTGTGTTACGTTTTTTTTATTATGTATTCCTAACGTCATCCTATGTCGAGATCGTAGTCCCAAATGAGACACGCCCTTAGTGTGACATTCTCCCGATTTCGTTGAACCCTGGTACCTACTTAGGCTGAGTTTGCGCTCACCAAAGCCCCCCAATGAATCATAGGGCTATCGGCTCTTCAATTCGAAAAAACAACTATTGTTAAGTTTTCACACTTTATTATGACACGTTTCTGCAACGTGCGCATGCGTTTTCGCACTCTTGATTACAGATATCATATTATAAATTGTAAATAAATTAACACGGCTTATACAAATAATTTTAGGTAGGTTAAAATATTTTTGTTAAAAGTATGCCGCAACTTTAACAGCATCTTCAAGTTTGAATATAATATATGAAAACCTGTTGCGCCAACCCCAAATAAAGCAAGAAGATAAGCGAGCAAATGTTATCAATGAAATGTTGGTTGCCATCGCTCTTATCACATTTATAGTTCAATCCTCTATGTAAAGCTATGAATAAATTAATGAATGAATACACTTTAATTGTACACCACAAAGTATAGGAAAATAATGAAAACAGAAAGCACAAAAAAAAATACAAATTGGCGGCTTTATCGCTATATATGCAACCAAAGACCAACTGGTACTGGAAATACAAAAAAAATCATACATTTCCAGAGCATTTCTATCTTGTGTGTACTAAGTAAGTACGTAAGTAAGTAATACTAAGTAAGTAATACTAAGTAAGTAAGTAAGTAGTAAGTGCGAACTAAGTAATTGTGCAAAACACTTCAGCACCTTGCGCTTGGATGGTTTGGAAGCCAGAGGATAAATCTTCGATATGAATTTTGTAAAATACCGATATACTGGCTACCTTGCAATAATGATTTTAAATTTTAAATCGTACATTCACTTTCAATTTGTCGTGAAAGATCCGATACATTCTAATTATCAAACTGATAGTACTTGGCCTGGCCATCTCATAAATGGCCGTGGTACCCCGAGCCATACGGAACCTTTGATTTTAGGCTAAAGCTATTCGGGCGTAATAATAAAGTCATATCAATAGATACGTATTCTTGACAGTACGATAACATATATAATAACCATGCCGCCAGCACACCACAATCATTCCTCCTCAGTTTATTGAAAGAGGTGCAGGTGTGTTCTGATCTGCCGATGAGTGTACGAACAATGTGGTGGATATTGTGCATGTGTGCATTTGCACTCGCGCAAGAGGAGAGGCCCAGAGTGAGCACGACTCAAGGTGTCGTAGTGGGACAACGCGTTGAAGATGGTGATTATTTGACCTTCTATGGAATCCATTACGGTGGAAACACGGCTGGGGAAAATAGGTTCAAGGTAATGTTTGTTGATTATTTTATTGTTACTCAAGAGCTTCATAAGCCTGCGCGTCCCCAAAATCTCGCTATTCGGTCAATAACAGTGCTACGCAATATTCATATCCTTTCGCTTTTGTACTGTATGGTATTTAGAAATGGACGAATAGAACAGAAATAAATTTATCAGCTGACCCAACGCATGTTGAACACAAGGTGCAACAACAGAAACAATGCCTTAAAATCTAACCTAATTAACAGTGTTCTACTATGATCGTGCCAACGAAAAGGCCCGAATTCAGCTGAATGTTGTGGATTCATAATGTACTACACAATTCTGTTCGAGCCCAAACGGGAGAAGTCCTGGTCTTAACTATAAAATGTACTTATCATTAAAATGCTAATAAAACTAACCGAAAGATAAAAACTTCTACTACCTATATAAAATAAAACAAAGTTGGTAATTATAACTATTTCATCATAAAACGTAACATTAATTGTGTTTAAAATAGTGTCACTTAGAGTGGATAACTTACTTTTATGATAATCATAATACATCATTATGATATTACAAATTAAATTATAATTAAGATTTCAGGGACCAATTACTTATTCTAAGCAACATGTGCATCACTTTAGTATTTCACAGAATTACGCCTTATCGTATCACAATAGATAAGTTTCGTGGAAATTGAAAAAAAAAACGAATACTAAGTATTGCCAATATGTAATTTTAGAATAGATAGCATTCTTATTACAAATATATCATCATCATCATCATGATCAACCCATTACCGGCTCACTACAGAGCACGGGTCTCCTCTCAATATGAGAAGGGTTTGGCCATAGTCCACCACGCTGGCCATGTGCGGATTGGCAGACAACACACGCCTTTGAGAACATTATGGAGAACTCTCAGGCGTGCAGGTTTCCTCACGATGTTTTCCTTCACCGTTGAAGCACGTGATATTTTAATTTTTAAAAACGCACATAACTCCGAAAAGTTAGAGGTGCCTGCCCGGATTCGAACCGCCGACCCCTGATTAGGAGGCTGACGCCTTAACCACTAGGCTATCATCGCTTCAAAAATATAATGAACTGATAATCAAGTGTTTTTTTAAGTACTTACTGACCTCATAGGAGGGCAGGTACACGTCCTATTGCAATAACAATTGCTTTTAGCATTAGCATAGATTCCATGTCTATGCTAAATGTATCTGTTAGTTTGTGTTCGGCTAAACCGCTAAATAATCCTCGATAAACGCAATGAACGCAACGTAATGATAACGCAATATCCTGGACTTTGGATTTTCCGGAACAGGAAACTTTGTTACTCGTAACTAAGAAGGGTTCAACAGATCTTAAAGATTTTTTAGATAGAGGTAGCTTCCATTCTGAGTAAGCCAGAGCCCAGGGTAGCCCAGATTTTTAAGAAGATGTTAAATAATAACCCTGCCTTGATGTAAAAATTTTAAAGTAAAATTAAATATAAAGACTTTGCTATTGTATTTTTCATTTTGTTTTTCAGGCACCCACTGCTCCACCAATTTACGCTGAAGAATTTATCGCCGATGATAACACAGTTGTATGTGCCCAACCAAGCTCACGTGGACTTATTGGCACAGAAGATTGTCTAGTTCTTAACATATTTACAAAAAATATAACAACACCTCAACCAGTTTTTGTATGGATTGAAGGAGAAGATTATCAATCATCAAACAGAACAAAGTATCCTATCGAAAATCTAGTTCAAGAAGACCTGGTAGTTATTACTATTAATTATCGCCTATCAATCTTCGGATTCCTTTGTCTTGGTGTCACCGATGCTCCTGGTAATGCTGGTTTAAAAGACATTGTCCAGGGTTTAAAATGGATTAGGGCAAACATAGCTGGTTTCGGAGGAGACCCTAACAATATTGTACTAATAGGCCATGGATCTGGAGCTGCGATGGTTGAATTGATAACGTTGTCACCTTTATCTCAGAATTTAGCAGATAAAGCTATAGCATTGAGTGGGTCAGCTTTGGCTCCGTGGGCTGTTTCGTACAATCCTATTGGTCATGCTCAGCGAGTAGGGGAGAAATTAGGATACAATGTAACCATCATAGAAAATTTGGCGAAAAACCTTGCGTCTACGGATATCAACTTACTCTCCGGCGTTCTTACAGATTTTGAATTTTATAATGCTTCATTGCTGTTTGCTCCGTGTGTCGAAAATGTTCATTTGAATCCAAACGACACATTTCTCCCAGACGCACCAATAAATATTATACAAACAGGAAAATTTAGTCAAATTCCTTACTTAACAGCTTTTGTGGATAGAGAAGGAACCTTCCGTGCACCACAGGTGGTTGATAATAATTGGCTAGAAAAAATGGAAACAAATTTTAGTAATTTTGTACCAGTGGACCTTGCTTTCGAATCCGAAGAAGATAAAGCAGTAATAGCGAGAAGAATTAGTGAGTTTTACTTTGAAGGAAAAACAATTAACATGGAAACAATTGAAGATTACCTGGAATATCATGGAGACATTTTAATCATTCTTCCCATTATACGAGGGGCCTTCGAGAGATCTAGGAAATCGTCAGAAAATGTTTATGTCTTGAAGTTTGGATTCAAAGGTACCTATAACTCTGACTGGGTGTATCCTCAGATTCCATTAAGCGGAGCGCGACATGGAGCTATTTTAAATTATCTGCTGAACTTTGATTTACAAAGTTTTGACCAAATGGCGAATATAGGAGTTGCCAAACGCTTCAGGGAATTTGCATACACTGGGTAAGCTAATTTTTTAAATTGTTTATACATTAGCAGTTAGCATAAAACATCTGATGTTATATTTGAAAACATTTTTATACTCAACTTCCTAGCCCCAAATTTAGTTTTTAAATCCATGGTATATGAGTAGTTCCAATAGTGTCTAAAAATAATCAACAACGAACGAGAACTTCAAATTGAACGATTTATGTAAATTAATACACAAACAGTTCAATTGTTTGCCACGCATGTTCATTGTGACAATCCATCCTTCATTGGGCATGCAGACCAATTCTTACTCATATTTCATGTCTTTCCAGGAGTCCAACAATGCCACCTCCTCATACAGGCATAATATGGATCCCGGTTACCAGACAGGCAATGTCGATTCTATATTTCAGGAGTGTAGAAATTGCCCCTAATATTACGTCATTCAGAGAAGAAGTGTCCCGAATCACCAAGAGGGATACTAGAAGGTTCTGGGACCAGATACATGAAACTCATTATGTGCCACCGGAACCAGTGTCCTCGGCGAATTGTTTGTTCACATTTGGTCTAGTGGTTTTAGCTACCCAAATGTTACTTAGGTTTTGTTATTAAATAATTTTGGAAAGAATGGCAACGATAACGATCAATCGACACACGGATCAGGCTGTGATTTGAAATTATTTGGTGTTCAACTACGGATTTCGAAGCACAGGATTCGATTCCCAGTTCTGGATAAACATTTCTACTGGTTATTTCTGTAATGAATCTCTCAGTATCAGTTTGAATGTTTAAAAATGACAACCAGCATAAGATTAGTTTCCCACCCTTATACTCCTATGTATGTATGTTGTATATATAAGATCTCGAGGAATCCTATATGCCTGAGAGTTTTCTTAGTGTTCTCGAAGACCTGTGAAGTCTACCAATTTGCACTTGGCGAGCTTCGATAACCACGCCCTAAACCCTTCTCTTACAGAGAGAACGTTCATGGTAGCAGTTAAACGGGTGGTTATACGCTGATAATTATTGTAATTTAATGTAGGTTATGGGCTAGCTTCATCCTCAACAGGAATACCAGCTGCTCCTCCAGCTACAGCTCCAGTAGCTGTGACCTGAAGCAGTAACAAACATCAAAAACAACAAAAAGAGTGTTGGATGAGAGGCAGAATTAGGCTTCAAATTTATTCTAAGACCATAATACTCATCGTATAAGCATTTGATAATATTATCATCAATGATACGGCTAGATCTTAGACCACACTTTTGTATTTATTTACCCTAGCTTTACGACCTCTCTGAAGCAGTGGTTTTATAATTAAGAGGTTTTGGGTTCAATCCCCGGCTTGGTCAATTTTTGAATTTTTAATTTCTGATTTGCTTCTGATCTAGTGCGAGGCTATGGCCTTGACTAGTTACCACAATACCGAAAAAACCTTACCGCCGAGTGATCACGCGGAGAAACCAATGGGGAATCACATGGGCTAAAAACTTACCACCAGTTTGATTGCTAACTTTTAATGAAATAAAAAAGTGTATGTGTGTCAGCTCCGACGTACGAATGGCTACTGACTAAATAGGCACAAGGCTTACTATTATAAGAAAAAGATAAATAACATACCAAATGGTGAATAAACGATATAATCAATGAAATAGATTTTTTTATTACTTCGCAAAACTGACAAAAATTGCATAGTCCTACTTCATTCATTATACAAAATATCTTATTTATACAATATTGACTTACTGGTGCGAACATATCGTTTGACATATCATACATGTAAACAATACTCTCGCCTGAAAGGTTGCGCACAAAAACGTAAAGAGGTCATTTATTCAGTAGATTTTATTGCTATATTTTTATATTTATAGTTTTTTCATACCGGGGGCCTTATATGAAAATCGATTCTCCTCTCCTCTCAATATGAGAAGGGTTTGGCCATAGTCCACCACGCTGGCCATGTGCCGATTGGCAGACTTCACACGCCTTTGAGAACATTATGGAGAACTTTCAGGCGTGCAGGTTTCCTAACGATTTTTTCCTTCACCGTTGAAGCAAGTGATATTTTAATTTTTAAAAACGCACATAACTCTGAAAAGTTAGAGGTGCGTGCCCGGATTCGATCAGCCGACCTCTGATTAGGAGGCTGATGCCCTAACCACTGGGCTTAAGGAAGCTTAAGGAGTAAACTCCAATAAACTCCAAACAAAAAAATATACGTTTGTAGACTTTATAAGGGCTCAGCCCACAATACATAGGGAATTGCGTGTGAAAGTAAATTACCTAGTAATTATAAAGCTGTTGAAATATAGTAACAGTATACACTTGAATATTTAAAGTTTAAAAATGAGTTCAGCCTGAATACGAGTAATAGACTCGACTAGGTACTTCGGTAAAGAAAGGTCATTACAATGTGCTCGTACCTACCAACCTTATTTGAAGACAAAGGATTCTGAACATAACGCATTATACCTACACTCGCTTGAATTATGAATTTATATTTTTTGTGGATGATTTTCAAATGTTTTCATTCGCTTAGTGTTTATTTTTATTAATAAATATTCGTTGTTTTAAAATAATCCGGGTATTTAGTTTACATGAAATTAAAACTTTTCAATTTGGGCATCGTGACGTTTTGGCGTTACAATTGTCCAATACTTGTGCATAGAAACCCGTGAAATATTTAAATTGCAAACCCAGGGTATCCCGGATAGGCTTTTGACTTAAATTAAAAGACTATTTAACCGATCGCACCTTTAGGTTTCGAATAGACGGCACTCTGTCGTCTAGGAGACCCCTAAAGGCCGGCGTACCCCAGGGTTCAGTTCTAGCGCCCTACCTCTATACGCTGTACACGAGCGATATACCCAAGAGCCCTTATGTAGAGCTAGCCCAGTACGCGGACGACACTGCTCTTTACACGACCAGTCGTTCGCTACCGTACATAGTAGCCCGCCTTCAGAGAGCGATCAAGCGCTTAGGCGCTTGGTTCCGCCAATGGAGGATAGAAGCTAACCCGGAAAAGAGCAAAGCGCTTCTTTTTACCGGGTTAAACCGCCCTGACCCCAGATACAAAAAGGACCTTATATTATTTAATCGTGTGATTCCATGGGAACGCACTGTCAAATATCTAGGTGTAACCTTTGATAGTCGCCTGTCCTTTTCGCCGCACATACGTAGAGTCAGTCAGAAAGCCCGTTTTGTTCTTAACAGACTCTACTTCATGATTAATAAACGCAGCAGGCTACCTCTCCGTCACAAAGTGACATTATATAAAACTTGTATCCGCCCAATCATGTCTTACGCGAGCGCCGCTATAGCGCTTCGTCCCACGTATAAAACCTTTCAAACGATTCAGAATCGTTTCATGCGCACGGCAACCGGCTGTCCCTGGTATGTGCGTAACGTAGATCTGCACAGAGACCTAGAACTTGACACTATCGCTCAGCACTTTAAGAAACTCTCGAAAATCTATTTCGAGAAATCAATCCGACACCCCAACCCTCTCGTAGTTGCGGCTTCTTTTTACTCCCCCGACCTAAGCGCTCCTCTCCGAAAGAGGAGACCTAAACATATCCTTCATGACCCTGACGATCAGATGACTACTGACAACACACTCGTACCACCTACCACACAATCATACGCTACACACCGTCTTCGCCGGCGAAGACGAGGTCCCCGCTATCTTACGTCATCCGGACGTGGGCTCCATCCACGGCCTCGGAGACGTACGGACCCCTCACCGTCCGACCCCCCCGTTATCCCAAACGTCGCCTAAGCCGAGGTTCGGCCTCAAAGGAGGTGCCCTTAGGCAGTCGTTCCCATAGTTTCTTCGAGCCCTTCGGGCTCAAAATTTCTTCTGGCAGAGCTTCTTTCCAAAGCTCGCCAAACAGCCCGGTTACGCTGTGGCAACCAATAGGGTTTGTACAGCTAATAGACAGTCCGAAAAAAAAAAAAAAAACCGTGAAATATGATAGTTAGTGTTTGTACCAAAAATAATACCATGTATTACGCCAAATAGTTGATGTTAACTAACCTTCTCATAATAAATACTGGATTTTAACACAATTTTATCTGTGTAAAACATACGCCACTTAAATTGCAACTTTTCTCCCAAAAATTCTAGAAGTTTAACGATATTTTTGGATAGATTAGATTGCTAGCAATCAATTCGGGCGTCCATTGTTATTGCTATTTTTCGTGGACTAATCACTTGCCACCGTTTTGGCGGTAACCAATAGCGTGGCGGCACTTTATACATTGATTATAGTATTCTAGGCAAGTTGTATACTCTTTAGTATTTATACAGATTACTAACATTTTAACCCTTACAAACAACATATAGAATGTATGTATTTATTAAAATGTGCTATATATATATAGATTCTAAGAATCGCGTTGATAACATCTGTTAATTCATCATCATCATCAGATATTTTAATCGCATCATCCTCCAGAATCATAAGTACAATTGTTATAATATATATGCAAACAGGTTTACAAAAGAATTGCTATTGAATATCGTATGTTTGTATATATGTATGTAACGGAATCTTCGCACGTGATTTTCACTCCGTACGGAACGTCAGAATAAATTAAAAATTTGTACACGTATCAAGGACCTTTATTTTTATACACAACAAGTTAGCCCTTCACTGCTATCTCACCTGGCGGTAAGTGATGATGCAGTCTAGGATGGTAGCGAGCTAACCTGTTAGGGGTATGGGGGTATAACCCACACTCCTAATTGGTTTCTCCGTGACATCGTGCCGGAACCTAAATCGCTTAGCGACACGTCTTTGTCGGTAGGGTGGTAACTAACCACGGCTGAAGCCTCCCACCAGACAAACCTATGACAAATCATTAAAATGCTTTTATTTTAGTGTGCATGTATATAACGGGATATTTGAAGATGTTTTTACTCACTTCATCACGTCGGATTAATTTGAAACAAAGCATATATTTTTCTTTTTTTTGTGATGCGAGGAGCCGACTGCTGGTCCGATCATAGGCTTGTAATTACTAAACTAAGGCTACGATTACGCCTTCCTCGCAGGGCTAAGGAATCTAAGTTACCTAATCTGGATTTGGATAGGTTGCAAAGTCCAGGCGTGCAAGAGGAATATGTGCAGGCCGTTAATCATGCTTTAAGAGCACTCTATAGCGACAGTAGTGGTGATTTAAAATACAACTGGAATACTCTAATATCGAGTATACGGGCTGCAGGATTGGAAACGTTGGGTCTAAGAACCAAAATTCATAAAGACTGGTTTGACGACAATGACGTGACAATCTGTGACTTAATAGCCAAACATCGAGAGCTCTTGAGATGTGAAATTGCTTTGACTGATCGGGTTACCAAGGAAAAGATTAAAATAAGTTCAATAGAGGTACGGAAGCGCACTCGAGAGTTGAAAGACCGATGGTGGCAGGAAAAGGCGCAATATATGCAGTGGTTATGTGACACCAATCAGCTAGGTGCCTTCTTTGCCGAAGTGCGAAGTCTGGTTGGACCCCAGCATCAGACGAATGCTCCAATAAAGTCCTTGGGTGGGAACTTATTAGCGAGCAAACAGGATGTACTCAAACGCTGGGTTGAGCATTTTAATAACCTGCTGAATGTCGACCGGTTGGCGGATTTAGACTACATAAACTCCCTACCTGCACACCCTAAAGATCTATCGTTAAATAGCCCGCTCACACTCAGTGAGGTGACTATGGCTATCAAACAGCAGAAAAACAAAAAAGCTGTTGGTGTGGACGGAATTCCTGGCTAACTCCTTAAATATGGCGGGAATGAGTTGTATTCTAAACTTTGGGAGCTCTGTTCACAAATGTGGGATGAAGAGCGGGTACCCGAAGATTTTAAAGTGTCCAAGATTTGCACTCTGTATAAAAACAAAGGCAGTCGTGCTGATTGCAACTCCTACAGGGGAATTTCACTGCTTTCAGCCCCTGGGAAGATTTTCGCCCGAGTTCTCCTAAACCGACTAGTTGGAATTTCAGAAAAGATCCTTCCGGAGACCCAATTCGGTTTTCGACCCGGTCGAGGCACCTGCGAAGCTATTTTCTCTATACGTCAAATACAGGAAAAGAGTAAAGAACAGTGTCGGCCTCTATTTCTCTGTTTCGTAGACCTAGAGAAAGCCTTTGACAGCGTGCCTCGTGAAGCTTTGTGGGTTGTACTTGACAAGCTTGGCTGCACGGAAAAGTTTGTGAGAGTGTTACGGCTGTTACACGATAATATGAGCTGCTGTATTTCAATTGATGGTGAAGTTTCGGAGCGATTCTCGGTGACTTGTGGTGTAAAGCAGGGATGTGTCTTAGCGCCTACTCTTTTCGCTCTGTACTTTTTTGTAGTAGTCAGCGATGCATTGAAGGGTAATGCTCAGGGCGTATATATTCGTTATCGTATAGATGGGAAGCTATACAATTTGAGACGGCTAAAAGCCCATACCAAAGTCTCGTATGATCACGTCACAGAAGTCTTGTACGCAGATGATTTGTGCTTTGTTGCTGACACTTCGAGTGGCCTTCAAGAGCTGGTAGCGAACCTTCATAAGTCGTGTGTGAAGTTTGGACTTAAGATTAATATCGCAAAAACAGAAGTTATGACGGTAAACACAGTCGACAGTGTTCAAGCCTCACAAAAGGTATTGCTTGAAAATACTGAGCTCAAGCAGGTTAGTAAATTTAAATATCTCGGGAGCACCCTAACATCTAAAGGAGATCTAGACTCAGAGATAACTAACAGAGTCTGTGCTGCCTCAGCGGTATTTGGTAAACTCAGAGAGAAGGTGTTTCGCCTAAGAATTCAGCTAAGTACAAAGATCAAGGTGTACATGGCTATTGTATTGCCGAATCTACTTTATTCCGCTGAGACTTGGACGCTTTATCGCAAGCATATCTGTGTTTTGGATAGATTCCACCTCAGGTGTCTACGAGACATACAAAATATCAGGTGGTCCGACCGCATTAGAAGCACAGAAGTGTTGCGGCGGGCAAAAGTCAGTGGCATTGAGGCATACCTTATGCGGCGTCAATTGCGTTGGTGCGGACATATTGTGAGAATGCCCAACGAAAGGATAGCCAAGCGCATCTTCTATTCTGAACTTCGGGACGGAAAGCGGAAACAAGGTGGTCAGTTCCTTAGGTATAAAGATGTGCTTAAGAGGCACATGACGAGATGCAACATCAATTCCATTCGTTGGGAAAGTCTCGCTGAAGACCGAGTGGAGTGGAGGCACTTGGCTCAGCAGGCTATCACGGATTTTGAAGATAAAAGGAGGGTGGATCTGGATTTGTACAGAGATCAACTGAAAAATAGACCACCCTCCAATATAATCTATAATTACGTTGATGGTACCCTGTCATGTCCTCACTGCGCGCGTTTATTCCGTGCAAAAATAGGGTACATCAGCCACATCAGGGCACACGAACGACGCCCTTATTAAAGAAAATTAACAGAGACCCAGTCGCTGTTGCCGAAACGGCAGTGATATATGATATATGATATTTTTCTAATGAACATTTGGAACATATACGATGGAATCATATATATTTAGCCTAAAATAAAAAAATAAATTTAAAAAAAACAACCAAACACACACACATGTACACGCTCACACACGCTCACACACTAAAGGAGCGCTCCAGTCAATTTTGACGCAGCATCAAGCTGAGAAAGCGCCCTGTTCAGCCAATTTCTAAACATATAAGATTTTAGATGAGATGTATTTAAACAGGCTTAATATACGCAATTTTGATTGGATGATTTTATTTAATGCAAAAGACTATTTTCGTCTCCCACAATCTCCATTCATATATTAATTGTACATGTCTCTCATTATTTTCATACAAGTTTTAGAACACAAACATAAAGAAATGGCATGTGAATACTCTATTTCGCAAGTTTTCTTTTAGGTTTTTTTTAATTGGAGTGTTTTCATTATTTTTGAGGATTCCGTACCCCAAGGGTGGCAATGGTATCCTGAAACTAAGCCTATATGAGCTTATGTGCGTTAGTTTCACTTAAATATGTACACATTTCCAAATTCAAAGCAACAAATAATAGTATATATATATATATATATATATATATATCATATCACTGCCGTTTCGGCAACAGCGACTGGGTCTCTGTTAATTTTCTTTAATAAGGGCGTCGTTCGTGTGCCCTGATGTGGCTGATGTACCCTATTTTTGCACGGAATAAACGCGCGCAGTGAGGACATGACAGGGCACCATCAATTATATTATATTGGATTAGATTATATTGGAGGGTGGTCTATTTTTCAGTTGATCTCTGTACAAATCCAGATCCACCCTCCTTTTATACTCAAAATCCGTGATAGCCTGCTGAGCCAAATGCCTACACTCCACTTGGTCTTCAGCGAGACTTTCCCAACAAAACAAATAATAGTAGTAAATATAAAATTGAAAATTAAAGAGGCTCTTTTTCTTTCTTGTGTATTTTTCCATGGGTCTTAATAATGCCAATATGACACAACTGTTATATATTGGAACTCGTTACGGAACCCTTCCAGTGCGACATTCCTTCCTTCATACATAGCTGGTTTCTATTCACACATCTTTTCAACACATCATTACACAGGTGATGGTAGGGTCTCAAGTTGTCCAACGAATTATAACGATGTTCTATAGAACGAATAACGAATAAAAAAAAACAATTTTTTTCAATACAATACTATATAATATTAGGTAGAATTACATGTGATATTTGAATCAGGTAATATGAAATAATGTCCGGATCGATAAGTATTCATGAATTATACAAAAATTTCAGATTATTGTGATTTATATAGGTCTGACTCATGTATAATCATAAGATTATGAAAACTAACGTAGGTAATGTAGATTTAGATAATTTATTCAAGCTGTATGTATGAGTCACGGAATCAGTCATAATATTAATGCTATGATTTATATTTCTATCAAATGCGTATTTTACGTATTGGTAAGAAAAATCTACCGATAATGCGTTGCGACTTACGAGACCACAACTCAACATTCGCCAATTTTCGGCTTATATTTTTAAGAGGTCAGGTAATGGTTAGATTAAATAAATAAGTTAAAGCGGTGATAGCCTAGTAAAAGGCCAAAGAAAGCCAAAGTAAGTTCTTTCATACTTTTAGGAGGACTAAGTTAGAAGTAGTTAGAAAGTTTGATCATCAGCGCGCAGTTCTAACTTTCAGGAGTTATATGGGTTTCTTACTTTCTTTAATGGTGAAGGAAAACATCCTGAGTAAGTCTGCTCTCTTGAATCCCTCGATAATCATAAAGTCGTATGAAGTCTACTTATCCGCACTTAGCCAGTGTGGTAGACTTTGGCCTTAACTATTTTCATACTGAGAAGAAACCCACAGCCTGCAGTGGACCGGTATTGAGTTGAAGATGAACAATGATAAACCTATGTAATGTATCATATTCGACTTTAGAAAGTAACCTTTCGAGGATGGTTTTTGTCCTCGGTCGACTATCGAGAGGAAACGAAAACAGCACCAAACATGAGAGAGACTGAGCAAGTCAGCATGAAGTAATGTGAAGCGGTTCCGTGTTGAGCTGGTTGAGAATGAGATATTTACCATTTGAAAGATGCAACTGTAGTTTTCATATAATTCGGACTCTGTATCTCTTAACTTATTAAAATACAAATTAAAAAATGCAAGTACTTACTGCAAGCTAGAAGCTGCCTATTCACTTTCGACTCGAAGGTTACAGGTGTCAGAAAGCTGACACATCAGAAGCGAATACTAAAACAAATCAACTAAGTAATTGTGCAAAACACTTCAGCACCTTGCGTTTGGATGGTTTGGAAGCCAGAGGATGAATCTTCGATATGACTTTTGTAAAATACCGATATACTGGTTACCTTGCAATAATGATTTTAAAATTTAAATCGTACATTCAGTTTCGACTTGTCGTGAAAGATCCGATACATCTTAATTATCAAACTGATAGTAGTTGGCCTGGCCATCTCATAAATGGCCGTGGTACCCCGAGCCATACGGAACCTTTCATTTTAGGCTAAAGCTATTCGGGCGTAATAATAAAGTCATATCAATAGATACGTATTCTTGACAGTACGATAACATATATAATAACCATGCCGCCAGCACACCACAATCATTCCTCCTCAGTTTATTGAAAGAGGTGCAGGTGTGTTCTGATCTGCCGATGAGTGTACGAACAATGTGGTGGATATTGTGCATGTGTGCACTTGCACTCGCGCAAGAGGAGAGGCCCAGAGTGAGCACGACTCAAGGTGTCGTAGTGGGACAACGCGTTGAAGATGGTGATTATTTGACCTTCTATGGAATCCATTATGGTGGTAACACGGCTGGGGAAAACAGGTTTAAGGTAATGTTTGTTGATTATTTTATTGTTACTCAAGAGCTTCATAAGCCTGCGCGTCACTTAAATCACGCTATTTGGTTAATAACAGTCCTACGCAATATGTCCAGTTCCCGAAATACACAAAAACTCGGGCGGCTCTCATATTTTTCGGGATTAGCATAACCTTTCGCTATTGTACTGTGAGGTATTTAGAAAAAACCAAAAAGAAAAGAAATAAATTTATCAGCTGATCCAACGCATGTTGAACACAATAAACATAAACAGAAACAATGCCTTGAAATCTAACCTAATTAACAGTGTATATGGCCAAAGAAACGGCCCGAATTCAGCTGAATGTTGTGGATTCACAATGTACCAAAACAAAATTCAAAATATGCTCAAACGGGAGAAGTCCTGGTCTTAACTATGTTAAATGTACTTATCTTTAAAATGCTATTAAAACTAACCGAAGATAAAAAATAATCTCACTCTTCTACATGGTAATTATAACTATTTCATCATAAAACGTAACATTAAATGGTTTAAAAATAAAGTGTCAGTCAGAGTAGATAATTTACTTTTATGATAATTATATTTCATCATTATGATATTATAATAAAAATTATATTGTAATTGAGATTTCGGGAACCAATTAATTATTTGAAGCAACATGATCACTTTAGTATTTCACAGAATTACGCCTTATCATATCACAATAGATAAGTTTCGTGGAATTTGCTAAAAAACGATCTAATACTAAGTATTGCCAATATTTGTTTAGGAAAGATATATAAAATCTAAAAATTTTGCGATCCCATTGTAATATAATTAAAAATATTTTTTTTAAATAAAATTTTATGCTAAATGCAACTGTTGGTATGGGTTTCCGGCTCAACCGCTTACTAAAATTTGATTAGTATGTATGATAGACCGAAACAGACACTTGAAACCGCCGTCGCGGGATTAATAAAAATGAACTTTGTTACCTAAGAAGGGTTCAAACCTTAAAGATGTTTTACATAGAGATGTGTAAGCCAAAGCCCAGAGTAGCCCTGATTTTAAAGAAGATGTTAAATAATAACCCTACGTTGATGTAATAAATCTTAAAGCAGCGTTAACAATAAAGACATTGCTATTTTATTTTTCATTTTGTTTTTTAGGCACCCACTCCTCCACCAATTTACGCTGAAGAATTTATCGCCAATGATAACACAGTTGTATGTGCCCAACCAAGCTCACGTGGACTTATTGGCACAGAAGATTGTCTAGTTCTTAACATTTTTACGAAAAATATAACAACACCTCAACCAGTTTTTGTATGGATTGAAGGAGAAGATTATCAATCATCAAACAGTACAAAGTATCCTATCGAAAATCTAGTTCAAGAAGATCTGGTAGTTGTTACTATTAATTATCGCCTATCAATCTTCGGATTCCTTTGTCTTGGTGTCACCGATGCTCCTGGTAATGCTGGTTTAAAAGACATTGTCCAGGGTCTTAAATGGATTAGGGCAAACATTGCTGGTTTCGGAGGAGACCCTAACAATGTTGTACTAATAGGTCATGGATCTGGAGCTGCGATGGTGGAGTTGATAACGTTATCACCTTTATCTCAAAATTTAGTAGATAAAGCTATAGCATTGAGTGGGTCAGCTTTGGCTCCGTGGGCTGTTTCGTACAATCCTATTGGTCATGCTCAGCGAGTAGCGGAGAAATTAGGATACAATGATACCACCATAGAAAATTTGGCGAAAAAACTTGCGTCTACGGATATCAACTTACTCTCCGGCGTTCTTACAGATTTTGAATTTTATAATGCTTCATTGCTGTTTGCTCCGTGTGTCGAAAATGTTCATTTGAATCCAAACGACACATTTCTCCCAGACGCACCAATAAATATTACAAATTCAGGAAAATTTAGTCAAATTCCTTACTTAACAGCTTTCGTGAATAGGGAAGGAACCTTCCGTGCACCACAGGCGGCTGATAATAATTGGCTAGAAAAAATGGAAACAAATTTTAGTAATTTTGTACCAGTGGACCTCGCTTTCAAATCCGAAGAAGATAAAGCAGTAATAGCGAGAAGAATAAGTGAGTTTTACTTTGAAGGAAAACCAATTAGCATGGAAACAATTGAGGATTACTTGGAATATCATGGAGACATTTTAATCATCCTTCCCGTTATACGAGGAGCCTTCGAGAGAGCTAAGAAATCATCAGAAAATGTTTATGTGTTGAAGTTTGCATTCATAGGTACCTATAACTCTGACTGGGCGTATCCTCAGATTCCATTAAGCGGAGCGCGACATGGAGCTATTTTAAATTATCTGCTGAACTTTGATTTACAAAGTTTTGACCAAATGGCGAATATAGGAGTTGCCAAACGCTTCAGAGAATTTGCATACACTGGGTAAGATATTTTAAATTGTATGTGATATTAAATATTGACGTTCACACACATAGAATACGCAACTAGTACCAAACATTCTTAGCGAACAGATCGGGATTGTCTTCTTACGTTATCAAGGCGTAATTTTATTCCACGACCTTGGAGGAGTATATCTATTAACTTTTTCAACCTAGCCAAGTCACAAATTCAGTATTTCAAAAGTCATGGTATATTAATAGTTCCAATAATTTCATTAAATAATCAATAGCGAACAGGAGCTTCAATTCTAATAATTAATGAAAATAAATACACAATAAATACAATTGTTTGTCGCGCATATGTTACAATTCATCCACCATTGGGCATTAAAGTTAATTCTTACTTATATTTCATGTGTTTCCAGGAGTCCGACCATGCCACCTCCTCATAGGGGTGCAATATGGGTTCCAGTTACCAGTCAGACAATATCGATTCTACAATTCAGCGGTGAAGGAATTGCCCCGAATATGTCGACATTCACAGAAGAAGTGTCCCGGATCATCAAGAGGGACACTAGAAGGTTCTGGGACGAGATACATAGGGCATACTATGTGCCACCAGGACCAGTGTCCTCGGCAAATTGTTTGTTCACATTTGGTCTAGTTGTTTTAGCTACCCAAGCGTTACATGCGTTTTATTTTTAAGTTATTTTGAAAAGGCAACGATCACGGTCAATCGACACATGGATCAGGCTAAAATTTGCAAAAAGATACATAACGTAGATCTCGGATGCAAAAGGGATTCCTTAAAATACATCCAATAATAGGGCCAAATAGGGGTTTGAAATGTGTATAAAGTTCTGTTAATTTTGAAGTTAGAAACAAGAGAATAAGCATTCTACCTGGAGCTAAGACTGGTATTAAAACTACTACAATTTATGATAAGAAGCTTCTTGCATTTGTGTAATATTAAAGCATATATAATATCAAAATTAATTCTAGTTTATAACAAAAATTAAATCGCCATTTTATCTCATTATTTTATTTATTGCACACTATGAATAAAGCTGCAAAGTTGTGTTACGTATTTTTATTATGTATTCCTAACGTCATCCTATGTCGAGATCGTAGTCCCAAATGAGACACGCCCTTAGTGTGACATTCTCCCGTTGAACCCTGGTACCTACTTAGGCTGAGTTTGCGCTCACCAAAGCCCCCCAATGAATCATATTGAATAGGGTTATCGGCTCATCAATTCGAAAAAACAACTATTGTTAAGTTTCACATTTTATTATGACACGTTTCTGCAAGGTGCGCATGCGTTTTCGCACTCTTGATTAAATATATCATATTATAAATTGTAAATAAATTAACACGGCTTATACAAATCATTTTAGGTAGGTTAAAATATTTTCGTTAAAAGTATGCCGCAACTTTAACAGCATCTTCAAGTTTGAATATAATATATGAAAACCTGTTGCGCCAACCCCAAATAAACTAAGAAGATTAGCGAGCAAATGTTATCAATGAAATGGTGGTTGCCATCGCTCATATCACATTTATAGTTCAATCCTCTATGTAAAGTTATGAATAAATTAATGAATGAACACACTTTAATTGTACAGTATAGGAAAATAATGAAAACAGAAAACACAAAAAAGCATACAAATTGGCGGCTTTTTCGCTACATAGGCAACCAAAGACCAACTGGTACTGGAAATGCAAAAAAAAACATACATTTCCAGAGCATTTCTATCTTGTGTGTACTAAGTACGTAAGTAAGTAATACTAAGTAAGTAAGTAGTAAGTGCGAACTAAGTAATTGTGCAAAACACTTCAGCACCTTGCGCATGGATGGTTTGGAAGCCAGAGGATAAATCTTCGATATGAATTTTGTAAAATACCGATATACTGGCTACTTTGCAATAATGATTTCAAATTTTAAATAGTACATTCACTTTCGATTTGTCGTGAAAGATCCGATACATCCTAATTATCAAACTGATAGTACTTGGCCTGGCCATCTCATAAATGGCCGTGGTACCCCGAGCCATACGGAACCTTTCATTTTAGGCTAAAGCTATTCGGGCGTAATAATAAAGTGATATCAATAGATACGTATTCTTGACAGTACGATAACATATATAATAACCATGCCGCCAGCACACCACAATCATTCCTCCTAAGTTTATTGAAAGAGGTGCAGGTGTGTTCTGATCTGCCGATGAGTGTACGAACAATGTGGTGGATATTGTGCATGTGTGCACTTGCACTCGCGCAAGAGGAGAGGCCCAGAGTGAGCACGACTCAAGGTGTCGTAGTGGGACAACGCGTTGAAGATGGTGATTATTTGACCTTCTATGGAATCCATTACGGTGGTAACACGGCTGGGGAAAATAGGTTCAAGGTAATGTTTGTTGATTATTTTATTGTTATTCAAGAGCTTCATAAGCCTGCGCGTCCCCAAAATCTCGCTATTCGGTTAATAATAGTACTACGCAATATTCATATCCTTTCGCTTTTGTACTGTATGGTATTTAGAAATGGACGAATAGAACAGAAATAAATTTATCAGCTGACCCAACGCATGTTGAACACAAGAAACATCAACAGAAACAATGCCTTAAAATCTAACCTAATTAACAGTGTTCTACTATGATCGTGCCAACGAAAAGGCCCGAATTCAGCTGAATGTTATGAATTCACAATGTTCTACACAACACTGTTATTCTGTTCGAACCCAAACGGGAGAAGTGCTGGTCTTAACTATGTTAAATGTACTTATCTTTAAAATACTATTAAAATTAACCGAAGATAATAAAATAAAAACCATAGAAATCTCACTTCTTACTAAAATAAAACAAAGTTGGTAATTATAACTATTTCATCATAAAACGTAACATTAAATGATTTAAAAATAAAGTGTCAGTCGGAGTGGATAATTTACTTTTATGATAATCATTATGATATTATACTAAAAATTACATTGTTATTAAGATTTCGGGAACCAATTATTTATTCTAAGCATCATGATCACTTTAGTATTTCCCAGAATTACACCTTATCGTATCACAATAGATAAGTTTCGTGGAAATTGCTAAAAAACTATATATAAAATCTAAAAACAAGTTTACGATCCCATTGTAAAAGTTTTTTTTTTTAATAAAATTTTATGCTAAATGCATCTATTGGTTTGTTTCCGGCTCAACCCCTTAATAAAACTTGATTAGTATGTATATTGTGTATTGTGTACCGAAAAATACACTTAAAACCGTCGTCGCGGGATTAGTAAAAATAAACTTTGTTACCTCAGAAGGGTTCAAACCTTAAAGATGTTTTACATAGAGATGTGTAAGCCAGAGCCCAGAGTAGCCCTGATTTTTAAGAAGATGTTAAATAATTACCATGCCTTGATGTAATAAATCTTAAAGCAAAGTTAAATATAAAGACATTGCTATTGTATTTTTCATTTTGTTTTTCAGGCACCCACTGCTCCACCAATTTACGCTGAAGAATTTATCGCCGATGATAACACAGTTGTATGTGCCCAACCAAGCTCACGTGGACTTATTGGCACAGAAGATTGTCTAGTTCTTAACATATTTACAAAAAATATAACAACACCTCAACCAGTTTTTGTATGGATTGAAGGAGAAGATTATCAATCATCAAACAGAACAAAGTATCCTATCGAAAATCTAGTTCAAGAAGACCTGGTAGTTGTTACTATTAATTATCGCCTATCAATCTTCGGATTCCTTTGTCTTGGTGTCACCGATGCTCCTGGTAATGCTGGTTTAAAAGACGTTGTCCAGGGTCTAAAATGGATTAGGGCAAACATTGCTGGTTTCGGAGGAGACCCTAACAATGTTGTACTAATAGGTCATGGATCTGGAGCTGCGATGGTGGAGTTGATAACGTTATCACCTTTATCTCAAAATTTAGTAGATAAAGCTATAGCATTGAGTGGGTCAGCTTTGGCTCCGTGGGCTGTTTCTTACAATCCTATTGGTCATGCTCGGCGAGTAGGGGATAAATTAGGATACAATGATACCACCATAGAAAATTTGGCGAAAAAACTTGCGTCTACGGATATCAACTTGCTCTCCGGCGTTCTTACAGATTTTGAATTTTATAATGCTTCATTGCTGTTTGCTCCGTGTGTCGAAAATGTTCATTTGAATCCAAACGACACATTTCTCCCAGACGCACCAATAAATATTACAAATTCAGGACAATTTAGTCAAATTCCTTACTTAACAGCTTTCGTGAATAGGGAAGGAACCTTCCGTGCACCACAGACGGCTGATAATAATTGGCTTGAGAAAATGGATACAAATTTTATTGATTTTGTACCAGTGGACCTCGCTTTCAAATCCGAAGAAAGTAAAAAAATAACAGCGAGAAGAATAAATGAGTTTTACTTTGAAGGAAAAACAATTAACATGGAAACAATTGAGAATTACCTGGAATATCATGGAGACATTTTAATCATCCTTCCTATTATACGAGGAGCCTTCGAGAGAGCTAAGAGATCGTCAGAAAATGTTTATGTGTTGAATTTCGCATTCAAAGGTACCTATAACTCTGACTGGGCGTATCCTCAGATTCCATTAAGCGGAGCGCGACATGGAGCTATTTTAAATTATCTGCTGAACTTTGATTTACAAAGTTTTGACCAAATGGCGAATATAGGAGTTGCCAAACGCTTCAGGGAATTTGCATACACTGGGTAAGATATTTGAAATTGATTATGTATATTTGTATTAAGACACTCACTTACATAGAAAACGCAACATTCTTAGAGAAGAGAGCGGGATTGTCTTCTTACGTTATCAAGGCGTAATTTTACTCCACGTCCTTGGAGGAGCACTATTTCTAATAACTGTTTCAACTTCCTAGCCAAGCCACAAATTTAGTTTAATAACGAGAGTTTCAAATTGAAGGATTAATGTAAATTAACACACAAAAAATACAATTTTTTGTCAGGCGTATGTGACAATGCTCCAATGTGCATGCAAGTTAATTCTTACTTATATTTCATGTGTTTCCAGGAGTCCAACCATGCCACCTCCTCATACGGGTACAATATGGGTTCCAGTTACCAGTCAGCCAATATCGATTCTACAATTCAGTGGTGAAGGAATTGCCCCCAACATCTCGACATTCACAGAACAAGTGTCGCGGATCATCAAGTGGGACACTAGAAAGTTCTGGGACCAGATGCATGGTGAATACTATGTGCCACCAGGACCAGTGTCCTCGGCAAATTGTTTGTTCACATTTGGTCTAGTTGTTTTAGTTACCCAAGCGTTACATCCTTTTTGTTTTTAGTCATTTTGAAAAGGCAACGATCACGGTCAATCGACACTGATCAGGCTAAAATTTGCAAAAAGATACATAACGTAGATCTCGGATGCAAAAGGGATTCCTAAAAATACATCCAATAATAGGGCCAAATAGGGGTTTGAAATGTGTATAAAGTTCTGTTAATTTTGAAGTTAGAAACAAGAGAACAAGCATTCTACCTGGAGCTAAGACTGGTATTAAAACTACTACAATTTAAGATAAGAAGCTTCTTGCATTAGTTTAATATTGAAGCATATAAAATATCAAAGTTAATTCTAGATTATAACACAAATTAAATCGCCATTTGATCTCATTATTTTATTTATTGCTCACTATGAATAAAGCTGCAAAGTTATGTTACGTATTTTATTATGTATTACCTATATATAAAACTGTATTCCCAACGTCACCCTATGTCGAGATCGTAGTCTCAAATGAGACACGCCCTTAGTGTGACGTTCTCCCGATTTCGTTGAACCCTGGTACCTACTTAGGCTGAGATGGCGCTCACGAAAGCCCCCCAATGAGTCATAACAAATAAGGTTATCGGCTTGTCAATTCGAAAAAACAACCATACCGATTGTTACGGATACGCTCGCCCCATAAATATCTCCTAAGTGTGACACAGTTCACGCCTGAATACTTTTATTTTTATTTTCCATCTTTTGCATAAGTTAATTAATTAGTAATTTTATGATTCCCTGAAATAAGGAAGTTACTCGCAGAATACGAAATTACGTTAAAACAATATGGCCGAAGATCAATCGACCACTGACGTCTTATTATATACTTTATTTTATGAAAAGAAATATTGTTATACTCGTAGTTTTATTGTAAGAATAAAACACATTTTATGTTATAAATTTGGAAATACGTATTTTGTCTGTTTTGAACTTTTAACCTAAAAACCGTGGAATGTATTTGGGGTTTGGCATTTGCCTGGAACCCACTGGTAGCAGACCCAAATTCAATGCGGACCAAGTAGCGGGCAACAGCAGATCAGAAGAATAAACATCTCCAAGCAATTTATTTCGAATATTCAGATAGATAGAAACAACAACATGGAACACTTAACATAAGTATAAGTATGCAAAGGCGGTCTAATTGCTTAAGCAATCTCTTCCAGACGAGATAATATTACCAAGAAATAAAATATATTTTTTCATTTATAAATATTGTAGTATAATTTTCTTGTACTAATCTTTCAAGAGCATATTGAAAATATATAAGAATCTCCTAGTAGTTTATACTTAAGATTGTTAAATATTGTAACAGATTACTATAGCATAATGGATTAACGAGTTAAAATAAATAATAAAATATAAGGACTATTTCTAAAAAACATTTTATTTTTTCAATATATTTTTAAATATACTTTACGACAAAGAGTCAAGTTTTTTTTTTCTTTTTTTCGATATAAGTCATTACATTAGACGAATCTAATTTAATCAATGTTTATAATAAGAAACCTTCGCGAACTCATATTTCAGTGGTCATAGGACAGTAAGGTGATGATGACCTCATAGATACTATATCAGATAATATAGACACTTAACTGTACACCTACAGCACGCTACAGTCACTCCGCGTCGGTTCAGTGAAGGGGACGCACGCGTGTTTTGTTCCGTCAATGTGTGTGAGCACCATGTGGCTGTTACTGTGCCTGTGTGCACTGGCGCATGCGCAGGACGATGCGATCAAAGTGAACACGACTCAAGGTGTAATAGTGGGACAGCGTGTTCTAGACGGTGATTACTTGGCTTTCTATGGCATACACTACGCTGGTAGCACGACCGGCGAAAATAGGTTCAAGGTAAATGTTTGCTTATTATTTTGGTGCTACTTAAAGACTGTGAAATAACATTTGTATTTGCGCAGTAGTTAAAATATATACTCGTTATTTACATTCATAGTAATGGCTTCATTTTCATCTTCTTCAAATATTTCATTACTACGATCTTAAAAAAATATTGCAGAGAAACATGCCGGCTTCTTCTCAGTACTTTTTTCATTTCATACCGACAGGAGATTGTACGTAGGGTCATAATTAATGGACGGATTCGATTTTACAAAAGACCCTGTAAGGTAGGTATGCCGACTTCTTACTAGGTTTTTCATTTCATACCGACGGTTTACTGTCCATACGGTCACATTTATTAATGGGCGGACTTTTTGCTGAATGATCTTAGGAATATCTGCGACATCTCCTGCAGTTCTGTGGCCTCCTTTAAAAACCAAGTAAGACTGTATATTACTGCATTATAGGTATAAATTGAATTATTGGATGTAAGGTTAATTTTAAGGTTGCATGCTGTGGTCATTTCTAGAAAATCACTATCTCGTGTTTGTTCTTCTGAAATGTTTTTTGTTGTTTTTATATAGATTGTGACTAGTTTAATGGTCAAGTGGCAGTATAAACCTTCGTATGAAATAGGTATACAAGTATAAAAGATTATACAATCGATTAAAACTCGAGTTCACGTGTGTGTGGGTGACCACTCGTTATACCATTCCTGGATATTTACAACCAGTTATTCACATCCATAATACAAAATATTATGAATGCGAATGAATGCGAAAAAATTGTTGTTTATGAAACATTGGCATTTTTTACATAACATATGTAGATGGACATGAATTTAATCAAGGATAACGTGCGCGGTTAAAATATGTATACCTGGATGGTCAATATTGCTTGAACATTCGTTTTATTAGTAGTTTATAAGTTATGCGCACTCGAAATTATCTAATCGATGTTTTAAAACTAAAATTCATCCACAATTTCATACCAGCAAAAGTTTGTAAGAAAAATTAAGTATACGGAAATTGTGACTGTAATCTCGAAACATAAGGTCCATTTTACTTTTAACTTATACGATGCCACGATTGCGCGAGTGAAAATCTTATTACATCAATATAAATTAATCTAAAGCAACTGTCGTCCCTCGTTTGCTCGATATATATTTATAATTGTACCAAATAAAAAAAATGCACACTACATTACAACTTAAACTAAGAAACACAAAAAAGTTAAATGCAAACAATACAATACAATTATGAGGAGAACAGTGACAGACAGGTGACAGATGTAAAGAGTGCAAAAACCATATAGAAAAATATAGGTTCATTCAAAGGGCGGGTAAACAATCACTCAACGGGTGACAACACCGCCTGGTCCCGGTCGCTTGCTTGCTTGCTACAAAGAAAAATAAATCAATAAATCACTAGCTAAGAATGCGTGATAAGATAGAGTCAAAATTTTAAACTGACATTAAAATATCAGCAATTTTTGTTAAGTTTTCACATTTTACAATAAGTCACGTTTCTGCAACGTGCGCATGCGTTTTCGCATTCTTGATTACATATAATATATTATAAATTATAGCTAAATTAATACGGCTTATTGAAATCATTATCAGGTTAAAATATTTTCGTTAAAAGTATGCCACAACTTTAACAGCATCTTCAAGTTTGAATATAATATACGAAAACCTGTTGTGCCAACCCCAAATAAAGCAAGAAGATTAGCGAGCAAATGTTATCAATGAAATAGTGGTTGCCATTGCTCATTTTATATTAATAGTTCAATCCTCTATGTAAAGGTATGAAAAACTCTATAATTGTACACCACAAAGTATAGGAAAATAATAAAAACAGAAAACAGCACAAAAAAGCATACAAATTGGCGGCCTTATCGCTACATAGCGATCTCTTCCAGGCAACCTTAAAAACCAAAGGTACTGGAAATACAAAAAAAAACATGCATTTCTATCTTGTATGTATAGAGGTGTTTACAATCAATGGGCCGTAAAACCTTGTCCTGATTCAGTGGCACAAGCGGAGTCTCTACCAGAGCGTCACGAATGAAATTATGCAAGTGATTCCTTTTGTTAAAAGCCTTTTTGGACCTTATTGAAAGTTGGGTAAAGGTGAAAATCCTTCAAATTTTCCTTATGCTACTGAAACAAATGTACAAGTCATATGCGATACGTACACACATAACCTTCACTACTTTTCCGTTGTAACGATATAAATTGCATTGATAATTGTAACAATAATTAAGTTTCTACAGAACTTTATAAAACGAGAAAGTAATTTATTTATAGGCAATTTTTCAAATATATACTATTTTTTATATATATTTTATCCACTAAAAGTTAGCCCTTGACGGCAACCTCACCTGATGCTAAGTGATGATGCAGTCTAAGATGATAGCGGGCTAGCCTGTTAGGGGTATGGTAAACCCATACCCTTAATTGGTTTCTACGCGACATCGTGCCGTAACACTAAATCGCTTTAAGACACGTCTTTGTCGGTAACTAACCACGGCCGAAGCCTCTCGCCAGACCAGACTCGAGCCAGGAATCGAACCCAGAACCTCCAACTTTATAATGTGACAGCACCACGGAGGCCGCCTTATCTAGAAAAAGAGGCGTGAGAATGTCAAATAATGTAAGAGGATGCTTGAATGCCCCGAAATTTTGTTTTTGTTGTTTAAAATCTTTTGTTTTTAAAATTGCTTTGACTAAGAACAATAACAACCTTCTTTACTTGGTGGCATTGTTGAAGTAATACAAAAAAAAACAAGAAACATATAATATTGTTTTAATTTTATAATATCATTTATAAAACGAAGTGGTGATAGCCTAGTGGTTAGGGTGTCAGCCTCCTAATCAGAGGTCGGTGGTTCGAATCTGGGCACCTCGCATCTCTAACTTTTCGGAGTTATGTGCGTTTTTAAACAATTAAAATATCACTTGCTGCAACGGTGAAAGAAAACATCGTGAGGAAACCTGCACGCCTGAGAGTTCTCCATAATGTTCTCAAAGGCGTGTGAAGTCTGCCAATCCGCACATGGCCAGCGTGGTGGACTATGGCCAAACCCTTCTCATTCGAATTAGGACACGAATAATACAACCACTATATATACATCACTAAAGAGTTCCAATTTTATAGCAAAAGCAATCCGCTATTTAACGTCTGTGGCATTTGTCCAAAACCAGAACCCATATTGTTACCTATTTTGAACTTTAGTGTTATATCAAATAGGGTACAATTTTGAATAAAATTTATCATTGCATGCAATCAATACACGTGGTTTTTGAGTGCAGCAATGTAAAAAAAGGTTGTTTTTTTGTTACTTCGAAGAAACTTGTTGCCTCATCGATAAAAAATACTTCAGGAGATGGTCAGCCAAAATAATACGCTATCGATTTTCATGCGGTTTTATTTAGTTTTCAACTAACTTGACACTCGACAAACAGACCTTTGTATTCTCATAAGACCGGAAGTTAACAAAACAATGTCAGTAACGAGTTCATGATAACCTAACTATTAAATTGATTTATAATGCACGCATGCACCTACTAAGATTTGGAAATAGCTATACGTTTTTGTGAGCCTATGGCTTTCTTATTAATATAGTGTATTATTATCATACCTAATAATAACCTATTCATATTTTTTGTATACAGATAAAATTGAATATGTATGGATGTATATTTAAGTGCGAATCTTATGACATTATAAATCTGATAAGTCCAACTTACTTCATTGATTTTGGGATTAATTATTAATGGATTATTACGGTCACCCTATCTATTTGCTAACCAAGCCACGACGTGCTATCGAAAAATACTTGATAAGACGTCAAGAAAATTGATAAAAATACATTCATACAAAACATGGTCAGTGACTAAGTAGGACTAAGACCGATATCGTTCCCATTTCTGATATGTAATCGGAAAATGTTTGCCGAAGCGATTACAAAAAGATAAATACCGCTGAGTATTCTTTTTTTAGTGTTCCAGGAATAAAACGTATTGAAATTCAAAAGGTTCTCTATTCTTAGATACCTTACTAGGCGTACGTAACCTATACTTATTTAGTATACAATCACTGACATAAATAATTTAATCATCTTATTGTCCTCCTTAATTATGTTCTGAAGTTCTGGGCGCGTTTGGAACGCTCATAGCTTTACTTTTACGAATGTAGTTATCACCATTAAATCACTGCTATGTAAATGACGCGTCAAACGTTCCTTTTAATGAACTATTTAAATAAAGATTATGATTGATTGACTGACTGAAAGTCATTCGATGCCTTAAAATATGGTAGTTTAATTTTATCTAATTTAGTATATGTGCAAGAAATCACATAAACGTTAATTTTTTTTCTTTTCAGGCACCAACCCCTCCACCTGTTTACCCTGGCGAATTCCACGCCGTTGATAATACAATAATATGCGCCCAACCAAGTTCACGTGGAATCATCGGCACTGAAGACTGTCTAGTTCTCAATATCCATACGAAAAACCTCACAACACCCAAACCAGTGCTTGTTTGGATTGAGGGCGAGGAATATGAATCAACAAGTAGGACACTGTATCCGTTTAAAAATCTCGTTCAAGAAGATCTTTTAATTGTTACGATTAATTATCGTCTATCAATTTTCGGATTCCTTTGCCTTGGTGTCGCCGATGCTCCTGGTAATGCTGGGTTGAAGGACATCATCCAGGGTCTAAAATGGATTAAGGAGAACATTGCTGGTTTTGGGGGAGACCCAAATAATGTCGTTCTCCTTGGTCATGGATCCGGAGCTGCAATGGTCGACTTGATCACGTTGTCGCCTATGTCTCAGAATTTAACACATAAAGCTATAGTACTGAGTGGATCAGCGATAGCTCCGTGGGCTGTTTCATACAATCCTGTTGGCTATGCTGAACAAGTGGGAGCAAAATTAGGATACACAGACACGTCAAGAGAAGACTTGGCAAAGAAGCTAGCATCTACTGATATCAGCCTACTTTCCAGCGTTCTTACAGACTTTGAATTTTTTAATGCTTCATTACTCTTTGCCCCGTGTGTAGAAAATGTTAATTTGAATGCAAGCGACACATTTTTGCCAGACGCCCCAGTTAATATTCTAAGTAAAGGAAACTTTAGTCATATTCCTTACATAGCTGGTTTCGTGGACAGGGAAGGCACCCTACGAGCACCCCAAGCAGTAGTTAGCAATTGGCTAGAAAAAATGGAAAATAACTTTGAAAACTTCGTCCAAGTGGATCTCGCTTTCGAATCTGAAGCAAATAAAACCGCACTAACACGCAATATACGCGAGTTTTACTTCGCGCAAAGAACAATAAACATGGAAACGATTGAAGACTATCTGGATTATTATGGCGACACTCTAATACTCGTTCCTGTTATAAGAGGAACTATGGAAAGAGCTTTGAGATCTACAGCAAATGTTTGGTTGTTTAAATTCGCATTCAGGGGTACACAAAACTCAGACTGGACGTATCCTCAAATTCCTCTGAACGGAGTACGACACGGAGCAATTCTAAATTATCTGTTCAATTATGATTTAAAAGTTACTGACAGTGCCGCCACTGCATCAATTACGCAACGCTTTAAAGGATTTGCATATACGGGGTAAGATTCTATATCCAACTTTCTTTTAATACTATTTCGTATTTCTCGTTCATATGTTAACTCGCTAAATATTTAAAACGCTGAAGCTGGGCACTTAGAGTTTCAATTCGAACAAAGCTGTTAGTTAAAATAACCTTTTGTAATTGTCTTAATTTAAAGGACTCTGTAAGATCATGTTAGGAGTTCACTAGTACATATATACCTAGTCCATACGGGCAGAATGAAGTTAAATACAAAAAACTGAGTATGTTATTACAAAAAAAAAAATACGTTTGGAATAATTCTGTTCAAAATACAACATGTCAAACTGGAATAACATTTCCAGCTTGAATTTCATGCAGGTTTCCTCACGATGTTTTCCTTCACTTCAACGGTGAAGTGATAAATTAATCTTTTAAAAACGCACATAACTCCGAAAAGTTAGAGGTGCGTGCCCGGGATCGAACCCCAGACATCTGATTAGGAGGCAGACACTCTAACCACAAGGCTATCACAGCTTCATATATATTAGTCAGTATTCCAGCTACTGATAAGCATAGTTCGAAATAAACTATTTTATATCTACATTTTCATAATTGACTCATAATTTTAGAGTACCAATTCATGCAATGTGGGGCTAAAACAATCACCATGTTATTCACAGTTCAACATGACCGTCGTTAGGCCCAATTTTTATATTATTAGATACAAAGTTTTATTGATGGGTTGACGATTTCTTTTGGAGTACAAGCTGACTTCTACAGCACTAAATAAAGAACAATGCTGTCTAGAAGTATAGTGGGGAATCCACTATATCGGACTTATGAGCTAACTTTAACGTTATTTGTTTCTAGGAATCCAGCCCCACCTCCTCCTATAACTGCTACAACATGGGACCCTATTAACATGCAGTTAGCACCAATTCTACTTATGAGCGGTGGAGAAACTTCAACGAATGTATCCGTATACAGTGAACAACTTCTTCCAAACATTAACAGGGAAAGTACGGAGTTCTGGAACCCAATCTTGCAAACACACTATCGAGCACCAGCGCCGGTATCCTCTGCAAACAGTTTGATCTCCTTCGCGATACTTATTTTGGCGACTCAAGCATTAATTAGATCTCTGCATTAATATTAATAATGGCATGACTGTCCGGGAGACTTTCTACCATTATTATTGCTTAGACTAGTACTATTTTAATATTATTGACGCTCTTGCTTTGCAATTATAAACCGTATTTGAGAGGCGTCAAGGTTTGTTACATAAAACTGTCATTTAAATGGAAGAAAGATGTCCAGGGCTGAAATAAAGCAATTGTTTGCTGTCAATATTAGATCGACGAGACGAAGGCGAGTACTTTCGAATTAATTTAAATATTCATTTTTGAGTATTCGATACTATCTTTGATTATTTTGGCTATGTTATATTTAGTTTTAATTAGCGGGGGAAATTAAAGAAATTTAAGACACGAAGGTTTATTCACATAAAGTGAAATTGTCCACACTATCATCATCTTACATACGACCGTGAATGAACCTGTTCTATTCCTAAGCTTTTGTAAACATATGCGTCCGATATTATTATGATAATATATATAATTAAATAAAAAATATGTTCAAGTAGAAATTCATTGCAATAAGTTATATATAAGTATTAACTTTGTCGCATATTTTGTTATTGGTTAACTTTGATGTCTTACTGCGCTTTAAACTATAATTTCTATTTCAAGCTTGCAGAGATTTTCCGAGCACGTAATAACACCGTCCGTGCTTTTCGCTTTTATATAATAGATTAGTATATTAAGTAGAAAATAGGTATTACCGTGGTACTCTTATTATTACAATTAACGTGCATTGCGGTAAATAAATATGCATTAACTAATCGCAAATGAAACGGTATGATTTGCGCATCGTGTCACCTAAATAATAATTTTTTTGTTGTATGTTCTTTAGTCACGTGGGTATATACCCACGCTGGTGAAAAACTCACATTATAAATCGATAACTCCTCACTCACGTGACAATGATAAGCTTCTGTTATAATTTAAAAAAGTATGAAAAGGCATTTAATTAAAGATGATATGACCCGTCCTATTATTTTAAGAATTTACCATCATGTTTTCAATCGTGTAATGGTGGAATTAATTTATGAGTATTGCATTTCAGACGTCCAAATTTAATAATGTATTTCTTGTAGATTACACACATCACTGATGGAAAACTGTATCCTATTATTTTATAAGTCACAGATAAGTTAGATTGAAGCGTTTTTTTTTAATAAAAATCTAATCTAATTTAATTCAAATTGGCCATTAAAAGTAGTTTTTTTTACCAAATTTCATACCTACAATGATGATAATTATACTCGTATATTCGGAAACTATGAGGGTTCCAAACGCGGTTTGGTCTAAGAAGAAAAACTTAGCCCGATTAAGCTTAAAAAATTCCTTTATGTTATCACTATCTCACATTGTCAGTTAAAGCTTTTTTTTCATTCAAGTAAACCTTAAACTTTATAATAGAACTTTTTTATAAGCTTAAGTATTTCAAACATTTTCAACAAATTGAGAGATCTTAAAATGTATCCGATACTTTTTTGTAAATTTGATTCAATTTCAGATATATTTTTTTTTTAATTAC
Organism: Lasiommata megera; assembly: GCA_928268935.1. Lineage (NCBI taxonomy): Eukaryota > Metazoa > Arthropoda > Insecta > Lepidoptera > Nymphalidae > Lasiommata > Lasiommata megera. Next base: position 12,644,125 of record OV743326.1, read on the forward strand.
AAAATTTAATCCGACTTGAACTTGAATTTTGCTCTAAAGATTTAATTGTTGGAATTACACTTATTCTAACATTTAGATATTTAATAAAAAATATTGTATCGAAATAATCAAACTGTCTACAGGTATCAATTGCTTTCTAACTTGAATTTTAAATGCGTTTTTAATTGTGTGTGTGAGTTAACAGAAGAGTTAAGGTTCCTACGGATCTGTTCGGTTTTTGTAGCAAAATTAAATTGCCTGCATAATAGATAAGAAGGTATATCAATAAGTCTAGTTAAAAATCGATTGAACCGGTAGGCATCGGAAAAGCGCATTGTCTATGAGCAACTTTGGTCTCACGGACTCGTCTTGTCGACTATGAATGTCACATTACATCATCCAATATTTTACAAAATGGAAGACAAGAGACTTATGCATTCGTACTACACTATAAACGGAAAATAATGGAATATTTCGGGTGAGTCTTTCGCTCATACACACTTGTATAAGATAAGATAAGATAGATATGTGTATCTGGTATTTCTATATGCAGCGACCCATCGAGGTGTCGCCAACGATAAAATGATGTACCTTGTAACTGACAAATATCTTAACAATAATATATTTGCATTTATAAATAATTTAACTTAAATAATCACTTTAAATAAGCTTACTATTTCGCAAAACGGTTTCCTGATTCGAAAAATATTCGTCACGAATCCGCAATAATTATCCAATGGAACCCCAAGCTGTGAGAGAAAAAAAACCTTTTTTTTTCTAGTAACTTAATACTGATACAAAACTGAAACTAAGAATAATGGTAGACACCATCCTTACAAGTATTAAGTATTAAAATATTATCAATATTACTTTAATGCTATTTTAAATTATAGGGTTAAACAAAATTGACCGTTGCTGGGTATTTAAATAAGTTTATTGTATAAGGTTAAAGGAGGGTTCACGCTACAGCGGGCACCGGGTGGGGAACAATGAATATTTTTATGCCATAATGGACTCTCGGACGGTTGACTTAGGACACGAGATTGACTAGTTTGTAGTAACACAGTAAACTAAAGAAAAATTTATATAGATAGATAGATAAAGTTTTATTGCACATTTAAACTTAGAATCTAAAACAAATAAAAACAAAAAAGCAGATGAGAAACATAATGCGTAAAGGCAGTCTTATCGCTTAAAGCGATTCAGACATCCTTTTTCTTTTTTTTTTAAATACTATTTGTTGCCTAAAACTCACTGGATAAAAATCAGCCAGCATATACAAAACTATAGTCCACTTATTCAATTGTATAAAACGCCCCTTTCACCTGGAACATACGGATAATTCACCGGTTCCAGCGGTTCAAGACTGGATAAAACCGGTTATGACAGGTTCATAATTGAATCTTTTTTTTGTACACTACAAGTTAGCCCATGACAGCAATCTCACCTGATGGTAAGTGATGATGCAGTACAAGATGGTAGCGGGCTAATCTGTTAACGGTATGGTAAACCAACACTCCTATTTGGTTTCTACGCGACATCCTACCGGAACGCTAAATCGCTTGGCGACACGTCTTTGTCTATGTATATATTTTGAATATGAAAGATTACTAAGCTACTGACTATCCGTTAAGAAATAATTGATATGATAAATAATAAACAGCAAGTATAATTTGCTATACTCCGCCGACAACCGGGAGATTTATCTAATATAACACCACACAAAATCTTCCACTAGAACCTCTACGCACGTTTCGACCCGACACCGGATCATCCTCAGGAGATGTTGACTTCACAAACGAGAAAAGTAAAGCGCTTTACTTTTCGCGCTTTATGACTTGCTGATTATTGTTTATCATGGACTTCCGCAAAGTAACGCCTACTTCTATTCATTAATTGATATGTTGACATTCCCTATATGCGAAAGCCTGCCATTGTGTAGCGTGAACTCTTCTTTAGTAAGATGTTAATTTTAGGTTTCGTGTTATAATGTTTTAAAGTATTACTTATGGACTAATTTACGATGTACATTCCAATGTCAAATAAATGAATTATTTTGAATAAATGTATAATCTTGCTTGTAGTTATTAGTTTTTATTGCAATCCTATTCTGCATTCTCCCAGGTTTTTTAATTTTCATTACAAGATAGCTATTGCAATCTCGCTAAGAGGTAAGTGATGATGCAAACTAAGATGGTAGCGAGGAAACCTGTTGGCAGTAACAATAAAAAATAATAATTAAAAAATAAAAAAAATAATTTTTATTGCAGGTCAGGGGGACCCATATAAAAATAAGTCCATACTCTTTTATATAATATATTCCTGCTATACCAGCTAAATCGCTTAGTGGTACGTCTGTGTCGGCAGTAATGTAAACGAAAATTCTGATTCGATAGAACTGCGATAATAATTTACTGTGTATAATTTTTAGCTACATTTGGAGGAAACCAAATTTATTAATATGATGAGACCTGAAGCATCAGAAGAGCCATTGATGCTTTTCCGGCTGAACGTATCCTGTAAACGGTTTCTTTTCAACGTCATACCGGAACGCTATATCACTTGGTGGTATGACTTTGCCAGCAGTATAGGCGGTATACAGTAGTCTTGGCAGTATTTTTTGCAAAGTAGGTCTTTACAAAAAAAGATATATATATATATATATATATATAAACTTAACAAATTCATTAAGAAAACTATACCTTAAAAAGCGGTTGGTACTTTTCCTTATATATTATACATCAATCATTTAAAATATTTTCACATACCATTCTTCATTTGAAGTTAACTACCAGTGACGTTAAACACCTTTTACTTACCTGAAAACAGAAAAAAACATTAGGTACAAGTATACCGTTATAAATATAATTACTTCTATCATCAAGTAATACAATTTCTCTCTCATAGTTGGGCCCCAGGTCTTGAGCTCGGCTCGGTCGACGCTCGTTTCACTTTCTGTGAGTTAGGTACAATTCCCAAACGTACGTTGCAACCTCAGCTTTAAAAATCGTTGCAAATGACTTCGTCTGTGTCGCGTATGTTATATTCACAAGCTTTACATCAGGAAAATTTCGTCACGATCTGTACATCTAACAGCTGAACAAAGGTACTAATCTAACTAACAGGTACACTTTTGCGTTTCTAATGCCCACAGATTAAATATATTTTTCAATATTCTAATACAAAACTAGTATAGAGGTACCTACCTGTCTATAGTTGAAGCTTTAAAACTCAGTGCAAATATATTTTCGAAATAGAAACTCCCAAAGGTTATATTAATTACCGCTAGAACTAGCGTGCATTTAATTCCCTAAACGCGTCTTGTAAATTACGATCGCAGTATTTCGTTTTTGCAGAAAAACCTACAGCAAAACCTAATTACGTACAAAAGTTAGAAAATTCCAACTTTTTCGTTTCCAATGAGTTTTTAGTTTCGTTTAGCCAATATACAATGATCAAAATGTAAACTTTAAAGTAGAACTGGTACTTAATGTTTTTTTTAAATATCTTCAGTAATTAATTATTGACCGACAACGCTAATTTCCTGACTTATTAAACCTATTAATCTTCATGTGATTATGGTTAATAATTCAACAAATAAATTCGATCCATATTCAACGATTTAGTACGCCATATGTGTTTGTACATTTTAGGATGTACCTTTATTATTTTTTTTGCTCTTTGAATTCATAATTCTCTTTGTACTCTCACTTTGTATTCAAAAAGTTCTGCCCTTTTGTTTCTTTGGGCTTCTTTGAGCTGAGCTCAAACAAGCAGAGAGAAACAAAAATACTGTTACAGATACAATTGAAACAAACAGATTCCTTAGGCAAACCCTTTTCAATGACAAACAAATAGTTTGCCTCCCTAACCTTTTCAAGATCATACCTCTTACTCACCTACATAGGAATTTCTTATTTTACCCTGAAGGATTGTCGTATCTGTTAAGTCGCAATAGAGTTTAGTTTAGCTTTAAGCTTCTATTATAAAGAGTGCCCTAGAGACAAGAAAGAAAGACGTGTAAAAATATTTTTCTGAAAGAAATGAGGCGATTCACAAGGGTCCCTGGAAAACGGGCTGACACGTTGCAGTGGAAAATACGGGTTTAAAAATGTTGAGTTGTTAGTCAAATCCAAAAAATAAGAGTTATTCGGGATTTGTTATAGTTTATTATTTATTATTATTTCTATTTGCAGCCTGATGTCCCATTGTTTGGTAAAGGCCTCCTTTTGGTTCTTCCACTTATAATCATCATGATTAATCCATTCTCAGCTCACTACCGAGCGCGGGTCTCCTCGCAATATGTGAAGGGTTCGGAAATAGTCTACCAGGCTGGCCATGTGCTGATTAGCAGACTTCACACGCCTTTGAGAACATTATGGAGAACTCTCAGGCATGCAGCTTTCCTTCGCCGATGAAGCAAGTGATATATTAATTGCTTAAAAACTCCGAAATGTTATAGGTGTGTGCCCGGGTTCGAACCCTCGACCTCTGAATAGGAGGCCGACGTCCTAACCACTATGCTATCACAGCTTCCACTTATCACGGTTTGTTGTTTACGGCCAGTAGTCTAAACCGACATCCAAGTCATTAGCGATGCTCTTTTTTTATTTGGCGGAATCCATTAAAAGGCCTTTATAAGCTTTGTCGCCTTCATCTGAAACTTGTGTTTTGGAATTCAATATGGTCTTTTTACACGATCTGTTACAATTGTCAGATTATTAGCCTCCATTGTGTGTTAGAAAAACACAGACACTTTTGATGACCAATCATAATTCAATTTTGAACGCTATGAGAAAATGGAAAAAACTATTTTAACACTGTTTTTTTACACACTGTTAGTTTAACCTTGACGGCTATCTCACCTGGTGGTAAGTGATGATGCAGTCTAGCGGGCTAACCTGTTAGGGATATGGTAAACTCACTCACCAATTGGTTTCTACGCGACATCGTGCTGCAACGCTAAATCGCTTCACGACACGTCTTTGTCGGTAGGGTGGTAACTAGCCTCCCACCAGACTAGAAGAATTAAGGCATAAAAGTGTCCTATATCAAGATTGATGCCGTTGCTGTATCGAACATTGGACAGACTCACTTTAGCTTTGATAATATTATTAGGTATGCAAATTACTTAGACTAGACTGCAACTGCAAGTTCTAACCGAGTGTTCGGTACTAGTAAAATAAACTTTTTAGAGTTCGTTGAGTTTAGCGTATGTGTACAGTCTGTACAAGGTATTTTTATCGCTAATCGTGTCAGCTGACGCTGCTTGAGTCTGCATTTTACTTAGTACATAAGTCTCGTGACTATTATCGATGCGTGCATTAAATTAATATATATCAGCAGTGAACTTTATTTCATTCATCATCATCATCATGATCAACCCATTACAAGCTCACTACAGAGCACGGGTCTCCTCTCAATATGAGAAAGGTTTGGCCATAGTCCACCACGCTGGCCATGTGCGGATTGGCAGACTTCACACGCCTTTGAGAACATTATGGAGAACTCTTAGGCGTGCAGGTTTCCTCACGATGTTTTCCTTCACCGTCGAAACAAGTGATATTTTAATTGTTTAAAAAAAAAAAATTTCATTAGCCGCACCTTATCATGTATCAGCCTATCATCTCTTCTATCAGCACCAGAATCATCTCAAGATCGTAGAATAAACCCTACAGTATGATTTGCCAAAAACTAAACTACATGGCTATTACCAAAACTAAAGAGAGGTACGCCAAAGAAAATAATTTTCAAATATAAACAGTTTCAGCATTATGATAATAAGATGAAGAATGACCTAAATCCCATCGAAAACAGATCCGATTTGGGCGTGAATCACGCAACCTGAATGTTGAACGGCTTCTTGGGTAGATAAATACTTATTGGGCGTAAACGTGGATTGCTTTCATCTGAATTCGATAATAATATCGGCTCACTCTATAATATACGATTTAGGTTGAGCGCAAGTAAATTTTCAAGATCAAAAGAGTTCTGGAAAAATGAGGAATTTTATTTGCGTAGTATCTATTCTCATTACCATAATTTTGACCGATATATAACTAGGTATAGGTCTCTGGAAGGATTTCCACAATCCAGGATCTTTTGCTGATAGTGTCCAGCAACTAAACTTGATTTGCTTTATGACGATTGACCACCGAGTGGAGTAAAGCCTCCACTTGGTGGACAATCGAGTGCGCTTTCAGCTGGCACTCATAGCCATTTCAACTTCGAAACTCGTTCAGCTATGCCATTTTTCTAAGAGACATCATCATCTCTCCAAGCATATCCTAATAGTTAGGCAACATTATTTCAGCGGCATTATTCATCACACACACTGTTCTAAAACCCTGATATTCAGGAACTGAGGGATTTTAGAGGAACATCTATCACGAAGCTCCACGAACATTTCCCATCCGAGTTGAATTTGGACCCAATGGAACTGAATTGTCTACCTAAAACGTCTACAGTCGAGTGCAGAGTTTTCAAAGATGGAACCAAATATAAGCATAAGGCATGATCGTCATATTTTGTATCAACCAAGTAGGTCCTTACTCTGTGTACCCATTATCATCATTTTCATCATTATCATACCAACTGATGTAGGTACACTACAGGTGAGGGGTCTTCTACAGGTCCTTTCTGTTGTCGTTCATCCACCTAGTGGGGGGCCCACCAACGCTACGCTTTTGGCGTGCGGGGTCACCATTCCAGCAACGTGACAGCCCAACAACCATCGTTTCTCCAAGCTATGTGCATCGCTCATCAGCGTGTATACTCAAAAATTAAAAATTAATACTTACGCTCGCCTATTTTTAATGTAACTTCATAGGTCACGCCAACTAGATCAACAAACAGTATCACGTTATATCAAATGGAAGTCCTGTGGAGTTCAAATGGCAAAAGGAATACTTTTCAAATAGAACATGATAGTGATCATAATGTAGGCGTTATACAGCAAGAAATGTTACGTAAGTGAAAACTGGCTAGCTTTAAGATCAGCATGAAAGTGAAAGTCCTGGAGAATATATACCGAGTGCTTCTTGCGGCATGTAATGCAGCTGTATTTGACACTCTCTGTTTGTTCTATAAAAATGAACAACGATCCCCTAAGACTATACACAATACGTAGTACTTTTACATACATGAATGAATGAACTTTTATTGTACACCACAGAAAATAATACAAAAATGCAATTACGGCAGCGGTAAGATGGAAGGTACAATTTGGCGGCCTTTTTGCCAAATAGCGATTTTTTCCAGACAACCGAAAAGAATACATATTATTATGTGAAATCTAAAACAGAAAGCGTAAGCAAATCTGTAGTGTGTGTGTAAAAAAAATTACACAAACTGGGCTGCTCTATTGCGGCGCAATAACTTTAATAGGATTGCTCCGTAGGGCTCGTATTTTTTTTTTATACACCACAAGTAAGCCCTTGACGGCATCACACCTGATAGTGATGATATGGTCTAAGATGGTAACGGGCTAACCTGTTAGGCGTCCATACCATACTAAAGACAAAGACAGACAAAGAGTGAAATTTGAGCTAACAGTTCGCGCGGGCTATACCGCTGGCCAATATAGTCATATAGTTATTACTGTAAACTGTACGCTAAACCGTAGATGACCTTAAGATTACCTGCAACGTATATGCTAAAGTAACTAAATAATTAAAGTTCTAATTTAACCGCAATCCCCTGCTCCCAGCGTGGGATGAGATCACGCCGGGATCGGAATAACTTACAATGATCGCAGTATGAGTTATAGCGACACGACGGGGTATTGAGTCTGAAATATTGCGCGTTTTCCACCAAACACCGAACGAGAATAGATTAGGGTTCTATTCTAGTAGTGACATAAAATAATTTCTAAATAAAAGAGCATATTTTGAGTTGCCGAAGCCCGCGAATTTTTCCAGTGAAACAATCATCCTTTAGATTGACGTCCTACATTGTCATTTGGAAAGAGGCTACTAGAACACCACCTAACTAACTAAAGTATAACTAGATCACTAGGCTCCGTTAGTACCTTGGATGTATTAAATAAATGCAATAAAACATCCATTCAACTAGTCTTTTGTAAGTGTACGAAGGACGAGCGGTCATTAAACCCAAGCAACGCTCACACAAGTTTACCGTTTATTGGCTGTTGAATAATTTATATTCATGCAGTTCTAAATTATTAACTAATTTAAGATGATAGCCTAGTAACGGTGATAGCCTAGTGGCTAGGGTGTCAGTCTCCTAATCAGAGGTCGGCGGTTTGAATCCGGGCACGCACCTCTAACTTTTCGGAGTTATGTGCGTTTAAAAAAAATATTAAAATATCACTTGCTTCAACGTTGAAGGAAAACATCGTCGAAAACAACAACTGATTTAAAATTAACGTAATAATAAATATTATTTTAAATTTAGAAATCGGATATCAAGGCCTTTCACCTGACCCAAGTTCACCTATTAGGTTAGGTTAGAAAATTCTCAGTGCTTTTGAGAGCCATGTTCTGGTTATATAACCCTGGTGGTTTTTCCCAGTCTAGCGGAGCAGCATGGTAAGTCTATGTGCCAAAACTCTTCCTACTACGAGATAGGTAGGATAGATACGAGTCCTGCTCACTAGTAGGTATTTAATTTGTTGAGGAGCAATGTTTCTTTATAAAGGATTTTTACTTTTCTGTTTTCTGTGGCTGACAGAATGGCAGATGCAAACGCAATTTAATTTATTTCAATTTTGTACTAAACGTTCGCTTATGGAAAAATCCTTTTATAATGTAAAGGAGTACACAACAAAAAAAAACAAAGAAATGTATTGCTCCGACTTGTTTTAATTTTATAGCTCCATGAAATGGTGATACCAAAAATTACCTTCTCAAGTAGGAAGTAGCTTTAGTTTTAACATAACTAATAAAGACAAACTGCCTTTTTTTAATACCACTATAATTAACCCTGATCTGCAATCTCACCTAGCGGTAAGTAATCATCATAATCATCATGTTCAACCCATTGCCGGCTCACTACAGAGCACGGGTCTCCTCTTAATATGAGAAGGGTTTGGCCATAGTCCACCACGCTGGCCATGTGCGGATTGGCAGACTTCACACGCCTTCGAGAACATTATGGAGCACTCTCAGGCATGCAGGTATCCTCACGATGTTTTCCTTCACCGTTGAAGCGAGTGATATTTTAATTGCTTAAAAACGCACATAACTAAGTTAGAGGTGCGTGCCCGGGTTCGAACCCCCGACCTCTTATTAGGAGGCGGATGTCCTAACCACTAGGCTATCACAGCTTCTAGGCTATCACAGCTTCTAAGCGGTAAGTAATAAGCAATCTAAAATACAATAATGGAACATTTATTCAAGTAGATGCTCAAGTAAACACGCTTTGTTCAGTTGAAAAGTGTCCAACTAATTTTACTTACAAAAGCAACACGTTTTATTAAAACGAGTAGAAATATAAAAAACTTTTCCATAAACGTTTCGGCCGCCTGGGACATCGCCCATGTCGCAATATAGAATTTCATGATAAGAAAATGTAGGATTCACTTGTAAATGGTACAGTCTAAGTTCGGTTAATATGCAAAGACAGAACTGCCTGGATTTTTAACTTACACAAACTATGTAGTCTTAACTCTATAGAAACGGAAAAAGAAGAAAACAAACATTTGTTCTGAGAGATTTCTTGAAACCAGTAACAGTGAAAATCTTGGAAATACTCGTAATACGTAAAATGCAGATAAACAATTTCATTGCCTTCATTTTATGGCGCAACAAAAGCAAAATGGTTGCTAAAGCATAATTTTGCAGATTTAAATTGCAAAATGAACGTTGGTATTTTGGCGCAACCAAACCGACCTTAACATACTAGCTCAAAATCATGGCAACAGTCCACGTAATGAAAGAGTAGATAAGGCTAAATGGGGCCGAAAGGTAAGGAATTATAACATATAAATAAAGAAAACTGTGGGGATTTACACTTTAAATAAAATAAACATAACAGGGTCCAAGGGAAAATAGCATGCTCAGTGAATGTACGTAAGGAGCACATTTAATGAAAGCAAAAAGGCACTTAACTTAATAATTACTAATTCATTATGATATTGGCATTTGTTTTGAACTTTACCCATCATTATAAACCGACCCACTAAAAGACTTATCTCTCAGAATGGAAAACGCTGGCCAGTGTGAGTTGGAAAACTACACTCGTCTTTGAGATCATTGTACAGAAACTTCCAGGCCTTTAGGTTTGCTCAGGATGCAATCTTTTACCGTCAAAGCATAAGTGATATTAATTTTAAAATGGTTTAACTTAAACGCACCTAACTCCGATGAGTTAGAGATGCGTGCTGCAGATCGAACTCGGTCTTCCCGGAAAGAGAGGCATTGTTTTAAACATCGTCTGACTTTTTACTACGTAACGTAACGCCATGTTTAGGCCGATCAGTTTCTGTTAAGACTCAGGGGATTTTAGGTTTAGAAACTTTGTGTTTGATCGGAAGTCACTTGGTATTAATAAGAGACAGAGTTACATCACACACGAAACTTTGTCTCGCTTTAATTGTTTATTAATCCGAGGCATTACCTCACACGCTTATGCACGCTTTAGAGATTAAACGCCTTAGGTACGAGATTCACCTGCATCTGCATTTAATGTCTCATAGGAAACAGTATTTTAAAGTATAGACGCTGTTCCAATATGGGTCCATAAATATAAAAACGAAACTACGCAATAATAATTGCTAAGATGAAATTTAATTAGCTGTGATTTGAACGTCCGCCTCCAGTCCAGATAGGAGGTCAGAGTTTGGGGGTCGATCCCTGGCACGCACCTCTAACTTTTCGGCGTTTTTAACCAATTAAAATATCACTTGGTTTAACGGCGAAGGAAAATATCGTGAGGAAACCATTACACCTGGGAGTTCTCCATAATATTCTCAAAGGCGTGGGAAGTCTGCCAATCTTTGGTGGACTATAACCAAACCCTTCTCATATTGAGAGGAGGCCCGTGCTCTGTAGTGAGCCGGCAATGAGTTAATCATAATGATAATAATAGGGAGTGATGGCTTAAAGTGCTCTCCGATGCACATAGCTGGATAGCGGGACTAGTACTCGACAGGAAATCCAGTATTTAATAATTTTAAATGAACTCAGAACGGAAACGGTCCCGAAGTCCACCGAAGCAGTTAGAGCGAAACATGGTCGAAAAACACAAAATTAAAAAATATCCGAGTCGAATACTCATTTTGTTGGAATAAAAAAGCAACCTCATTTGAAGGTTAATGAAAAATGTTATACCTAAAGTTCGGTCTCATCACAGCCAGTGCCTATATCCCATCTTGGAATAATAACATTTCCTTCAAGAAAATTGCGAATTTCCCGAGTGCTTATTAGAGGTGCCGACTTAGATGAAGCTTCGGGGTCAGGTGATATCACACTGATTATTTACGGCCGTAAATGAATCGCAGTTCTGTCTTCTTAGAGTTGACTTAGTCTAGGCTTCACTTGACAAAAGGTGTGAAATTTTTAGGAAAAAAACACGAATCGGTAAGACAATTAAATATGTATAAGCGTATAATTTATTACTAGCTGTAATAACTCGATTGGAATACGTATACGAATATGGATAACGTGCCTAGTGGCCAGGATACCCGCCAGATCATGTTCAGGGGTCGGGGGTTCAATCCCGGGCACGCACGTCTAACTTTTCGGAGTGATGTGCGTTTTTACGCAAATAAAATAGCACTTGCTTCAACGGTGAAGGAAAACATCGTGAGGAAACCTGCATGCCTGAGAGTGTTGTCAAAGGCGTGTGTAAATGTAAAATATTCAATAAATTTTAAACCATTGCTGTTTTCCAATCTAAAACTTTAAGGTTCCAATTTATCCATGAGGTATGCATAATTAATTACTAATTATTAATTTGATAATAAAATAAGAATTAATTTAGGTATTTTTTTTCCAAATTAATTTAATGTTCACTAGGCAATTAACGCACATTTAACTTAAAACTAAGACGTGTTTTAAGCTGGAACGCCTCTTAAAAACATTTAAACATGATTGCCGACTCAGTTAAATACGTATGTACATTACAATATTATGACAAGTAGGTAAAAATTAAGATTAATCTAAAGTAGTAAACTGCGTAGTAATCGTATTACTCAAGCATCTGAACCAAGTAAACAGCGGTAGATAATTAATAAAAAATGCCAAAAGAGGATAGTCAATTACTGTAAAACAAACGATCCGCGCGTCGAGTCATTCAGGTATCGAGGTAGGTATCCTATTGAGAGATTATGATACAGACCTATAGGAGAGTATCGCGCAGGAAAAACAATTAACGAACGTCGAGATTCGACGTACGACGAACAAAAAAATCGAACGTTTCGTTTTGTGTTTTCTTTTTTAAAGTAACAGCGCAGTTCGAATTTTGATTAACTTTTCCACGTTAGACGCCAACAGAATAAACGGACTATCTCGAGCGGATTTTTAACCGTTGAGAAAGTCCTTTTCGGACTACTGAAAACATCTCGGTTAATCAATTTAATTTGTACAGAAATAAAAAGCAATTTGTTTTATTAACTGGGTCATAAATCCCATTATCCAGTCATGTCATGATCAACCCATTACCGGCTCACTACAGAGCACGGGTCTCCTCTCAATATGAGAAGGGTTTGGCCATAGTCCACCACGCTGGCCATGTGCGGATTGGCAGACTTCACACGCCTTTGAGCACATTGAGGAGAACTCTCAGGCGGGCAGGTTTCCTCACGATGTTTTCCTTCACCGTTAAAGCAAGTGACATTTTAATTGTTTACAAACGCACATAACTCCGAAAAGTTAGAGGTGCGTGCCCGGATTCGAACCGCCGACCTCTGTTTAGGAGGCTGACGCCCTAACCACTAGGCTATCACCGCTTTCATTTTCCAGTATAGAAGTGAAAAGTAAAGTGTAAACCCAGCCCTTAAAACCTATTGGTATCTAGCTTCAAGCGAATGTGGGCAAACGTTAAAAAACGGGTAAAATAACTTGTTTTATGCACTTGTTATATAATATACAGTTCCCACGCCAAAGGAAGTAATCTAAGAACACGAACAGAATAGAGACGGACAAGTATTTCTCTATTTCAGAGAAATACTTGTCCGTCTCTATTCTGTTCGTGTCTCTTGCAAAAAAATAAGTTGTAATAATTATTCTTTGCTATGAAATACAAGAAGATAACGACCTGAAGTGGCTTCTTTTGCTCTCGGTACAGAAATGGAAATACGGCCAATCTAAGATGAAAGGAAACTTTCTTGCACAGGAGTGTCCTCGGAGATATGCAAGGCGCTCGTACCGTTATTTTACTGGAAAGCTTGCAACGTTTTATTTATGCAAAAAGTTTAACGAGTCTCACTAGTACTTTCCAAAAAACATAAGAAATTTATTTTAAAATCACGTTTTTTTGGTTAGTTTTTTTATTTATTGGTCAGCTAATAATATATCACGTAAATAGTATTTTTTTTATTCCAGTACAAGTTAACCTTTTACAGCAATCTAACCTGGTAAGTGATGAAGTGAAACCATTTAGCCCGCTATAATTTTAGACTGCATCATCACTTACCACCATATAAGATCTAACATGGTAGTAATAAATCTAATCTCTAAATAGGTACGATTTCCAATGACACAAAAAGACACAGCTCCAAAAAATGTTTCTATTTCCCCGGACACTCGTGGGATAGGGTACGCACTGCTTTTATGCATGTATGAGTTGCACGCCACTGCTAATCCGTAATTAAGGAATGGTTGACTTTAGGTCCAATATAAGCTTAGTTGGTGCTAGTAGAACACGCATGCTATTCCACAGACTGAACATAAAAAATAAAACCTTGTTGTATCCTTATAATTCCTATTTATAATCTACCGACTGGGGTAGTAAGTATCTTTAATCAGTGGCTTGCACTTCATATATGCATTAAAACAGTGCATGCCCCAGGAGCCACCGGTATAATGGAAACATATTTGTGAGAAAGTTGGACTTGGAATTCTGAGACACATTAGCCCGCACATCATACATACTCAATAGCACTGCCTACCCTAAAGACTTATTAGAGAATATTTTTTCTATATTTTACCAAATGTCTGCATACCCTAGATATAAACGCTGTAAATGCCGCTCTCTGTAATCAGTATTATTTATAAAGGTTACACTATTTATTTCACACCGGTGTACTCGAACAAACATATAAATATTAAAATGCACTCATATGAAATAAATATTTACGCATGGGAGTGTGCTTTCCCAAAATAAATCGACCTTGTACTTGTATTTTTTATGGATACAGTCGGTTTATCATACACGCTGTCAGCGTTTGTAAAATGCATGAATATCTACGAGTATTACTTATATTATATAATAATATTATTAATATATACTATAATAATATTAATATTATAATATTTATTTATTTTGTAAGGTTTTTAGTTTTACGTTAGAATTTTATTTTAAGTTATATATGTAGTCTTTAAATATATAATATTCTACTTACAAATTAGCCCTTGACGGCTATCTCACGTTTGTCAAATTGATTTTGAAATTCTAATATAATCCAATAAAAAAGTTATGAAGCTGACAAACAGAAAGCCTAAAAATCCGACAAATTAAATATAAAAGATTTACGTTTTAATATTATTAAATGATATTATGAGCATAATTCCAAATAATACATATTTTAGTTTCCATAAAAAAGTAACCCTGCAAAAAAAATATACACATCCCTAACAAATAATAATGGATAGCCGTGTGCCGCATTTACATGTATGTGCGTGAGCGTGTGAACGTGTGTGTGAATAATTGCTTTATTCATCAACTGTGTCTTCGTTTGACCTTGAGTGTCAGCACAGCTGATATGGTTTTAACTGCATAAATTCTATTACTTAGTAATGTTCTTAAGAAACAGTTTTCTTTGCCGCAAAAACTGGAAACCTCCTTCAGCATGGTACTAGCTTCATGCTAGCTTTAAAGATGGTTTTTTATCTGCTTCGAGTAAGTAATTATAGTGCAGGGGGTAAAGGTTATAACCTTTTAACTGTATATACTATAATATACTATAATATAGTATATACAGTATAATAGGGACTATAATTGTACAAATTGGGTCGTTTAATTGAATCGTTATTTGAGTCTCATTCGATCTGAAGGCGCCACAGACAAAAACTATCTTTACCACAGTCACATTTAAGATGTGATCGTAATGACTCTGTTAACCGAGTTAAGTTTGTGTCATTAAATAAAGCCCGAACATCATCATGATCAACCCATTACCGGCTCACTACAGAGCACGGGTCTCCTCTCAATATGAGAAGGGCTTGGCCATAGTCCACCACGCTGGCCATGTGCGGATTGGCAGACTTCACACGCCATTGAGAACATTATGGAGAACTCTCAGGCGTGCAGGTTTCCTCACGATGTTTTCCTTCACCGTTGAAGCAAGTGATATTTAATTTATTTTAAAACGCACACTCTCCAACTCCGAAAAGTTAGAGGTGCGTGCTCGGATTCGAACCGCCGACCTCTGATTATGAGGCTGACGCCCTAACCACTAGGCTATCATAGCTTATAAGCCCGAACATCCACTAGATATAGTGGCCTAATGGTGAAAATTACTTAGTTCTTTTGGGTATTTAAACCTAACACAGGTTTGTAAATTGCTTCTGAATAACCTGTTTTAAGAATCGCTTTATTTTCTAGGGTTAATTGCATGCTTTGTGGTATAACAAAGTAAAAAAGTCTTTCTTAGTTAAAAGCTTAGTTCTAACCTAACTCGGCCCTTAAAGCAATTACCTGAACTGACAGATACGGCTTTAGCCGTTTGAGCTTGTAAAGTGCACAAACGTACCTTTGCAATGTAATAATTTCCACGTTAACAAAGTGGAGTCTGTAAGTGACTGGACCATCTTAGTGGTAACCAAGAATAAAGAATACATTTTAATAGGAAATAGCACAAATAATATATATGAACCTTGATATTTTATACTAGATAAAAATAGCTGCGAAAGTAACAAAAAAGCAGGCATTTTTGATGTTATAACATCAAAATTATGGAGAGCAGAAAGGCGGGAGACTTCGTATATGGCGGGCGCAGTTTTTTCACGCTTTTTTTGAATTATTATTTGTTGGCTTATTTTGAAAATGACTGGTGTTGGTTGTGTCGCGGACATTTAACTTTTGGTTTCGTTTGTGTAGGGGCTAGTTTTTTGAATGGTTAACATGTATTAATTTGGGAAAGGTTTGAGGGAGACGCGTCCGCGGAGTGCGTAGTTTCCCACTATTCATTCTAACTTAAATTCTATATTGCTATAAACTTGACATTGGATAATCTGTGTAAAGCTATAAAAAGAGAAAAAAAAAGGGTTTCTTATGGGTACTTGTGACAGCAGTAACGCTAGTAAACACGTAAACTGGGCTATCTTCTTTTTCTTTAGGGCTTTTAGATGTGCCTAATAAGCACTTTTAACTCAGCCATGTTTATGGTTTATCCAATCTGTCACTTGCCAACTTAAGGCAAGCGTTCAAAAACATCGCTTGAAACCAACTTGACAGCTCAATTACTTAGCAATATTTGGGAGCAAAATTTACGTCCCTCTGCCACTATTTCCCCAAGTTAAATTAAACCGAAGAGTATAACAATATCACAAACTTTACCATAAGCAAACGTGTTATGTATCTAAATCTCAATAACATTACTTGACTACTAACATGTTATGTTATGTTGAAAATACTAAATTGTCTATTCATAAAATTAATATTACCATCATGTTCCGTGCATAATATTGTAAAAAGTCCAGAAATTCTATTCTTGTCAATTTAGAGTTAAGTATTCTTGTCTGAATGCGAATAGTTCGGCCGTTTCAAGAATGCATTCCTAACAGGTCTTTATCGAATGCACTAAGTGACTTTGAAGTGGCGTTGAATTCACGAATAGGTAAAACTATTTTCATTGCTTGTTTGATTACTAACCAGTAATTATCATTAAGAGCTATATAATTATGTCTACTTACAATTAAAATATATGAAGATTTTCCAGAAAATTTAAGGAAAAAATTATAAAACAATATTTTTTCTCAATCCATAGGTTGAATCAAGATTAAATCCAATGTATTTTAATATTTTTTTTTGACAAGCTTTTATTTGTCAGGAATGCATTCTTTCAGCGGCCTGCCAGTTATTTCTGTAATAGTGTATTACAGAACGAACCTAAAAAACCCTTTTTGGATTTAATAACGCAATACTTGAGAAACTTTAGGTATAAGTAGTAGTTGAAAGTATTATTGATGATGTCAGCCTCCTAATCAGAGGTCGGGGGTTCGAATTATGTGCGTTTTTTAAGCAATTAAAATATCACTTGATTCAGTGGTGAAGGAAAACATCGTGAGGAAACCTGCACGCCTGGGAGCTCTAAATAATGTTCTCAAAGGCGTGTGAAGTCTTCCAATACGCACATGGGCTAGCGTGATGGACTATGGCCGAACCCTTCTCATATTAAGAGGAGACCCGTGCTCTGTAGTGAGCCGAGAATGGGTTGATCATGATGATAGGTATAAGAGTAAATAGTATAAAAGCCGGCAGAATATGTATTGGACTTGCAGTAAGTATGGCACCTTCCGCGTGCAAGTGCCAATCACAGTACTATATAATAAATCTCGACCATACAAAATCTATAGGGTTTTAAAAGAGGTACAGTGCAAAACGATACAAATAAAAACGCTAAATCTTATGTTACACGCAGCGCGTAAAGAACAAGCCATGCCCTTAAATAAAGTTTATTGCCACACAGGCGCCTACGAAATAATCCAGACATGAAAAATTTTACAAGCATATATTTATTACGTTTAGTTATTGTATTATTTTTAACTAACAAGACACAAATATTACTTGCCTCAAAACGCAGCGTTACGTTCATAATTTTCAACCTATTACATAGTCCAGTGGCTGTTCACAGACATTCTTTCTTATAAGAGACGGGGATTAATTTAGCTTTGCATTTGAATAGACTTAAATGTTCCAGAGTAGGAACATGAATATGTATTGAATATATTTCATAGCTATATATTTCCCTATAACTTCTAAATGCCTGAAGAAAAGAAAATGAAATTATGTGAAATTTTTAAAAATGTCTTTATATATGATCTGTGGTCAAAAATCATCCTCGCTAATATGTTTTACAGATGTTGTGTATCAAATAGGATTTGGCGGGAATATTAAACATACGCCAAGTCTGCCAATCCGCACATGGCCAGCGTTGTGGACTATGGCCAAACCTTTCTCATATTGAGAGGAGACCAGTCTTTTGACTACTACTATACTAGACTAGACCTGAGCACAGCTGTCATTAAACAATTAATATCACATAACACAGAGGCACAAGTAGTATACGTACCTATCCGATGACAGATTAAATGGAACAAATAAAGGGACCCTTGGTTCAGGCTTGTTTGCCAATTTTATAAAGTTGGCGCACTGAAGCGGACTAAGTCCCTAACATCGATTTGATTTCGTTGTTAACAATCTCTGTTATTACCATTGACTCGATTTAACGTCGCTACGTGTAGTACCTGTAGTAAATATCACGTAAAAAGAGCATTGGTAGTGAATCCTTGCAGTGAACATTATGGTCCGATCGGAAATCAAGTACAAATACTCTTGGTCTGCGGTGAAACATCCTAACTACGGGTCTTTTTTTTTATCCAATACTAGGTCTTCTAACCACACACACTGACAGTATGTCATGATGCCATCTATGATGGTAGCAGGTTAACCTGTTAGGGGTATTGTAAATCTATACTCCTAATGGGTTTCTACGCGACAATGTGCCGGAACGCTTAACCGCTAACGTCTTTGTCAATAGGGTGGTAACTAGCCACGGCCGAAGCCTCCCACCAGATCAGACTCGAGCCGAGAATCGAACCCAGGACCTCCGACATTATAATGCGACAGTGCAAGTACTCTAACAGGTCGCTAAAAATCCTCTAAGCTAGCTTTCGGTAGCTGCATGCTTATAATAACATGTACACGTTTGTAGCCAAGTAATACAAAATTGAACTTAGTAGATCGTTATTATTATTGGTCGAAAATCGTTAATTTATAGTACCTGTACTCTCATAAACCGCTTAGTAAGCAATTTGTCTAACCGCCTTGTCTTTAAATTTCTCTAATCTTTACATTAGCCGCTTGTATAAAATAACGAGTACGAGAGTGTTTTATTTCTATTTATATTTCTGTGACACCCTTTGCAAAAAACCGGTTCGATATATTGTTCAGAAATCAGTTAAAGAACAGGAAGTCGTTTCATAACCGACTTCAAGCCCTTGTCGTCAGAAAATCGTTATCGTGTTAATTTTGAAAAACAATTATCACCTTTCTTTACTGCAACATTTTTCCTTGCTGAACATGAAAAGCGATACTAAATATTCAAAAAAGAAAAGTAAGATTATCAGTGTTATGTTTACGTGATACGACTTATACCAACTAGAGTGGCCATTTGGATTCTAAATTAGATTCTGCAAAGATCTTTTGTAATGTAAAATATATTTTTCAGTGAAATATATAAGAGTTATTTCAATCTGGCGATATTGAAAGCAAGGATCTGTGTAATACGATTTTGTATTGTTTCATTGTAATATACTTTTCACATTTTTGGGAGTCCGTATTAATTTTAATCTAGCGTTTAGATCCCGAGAATGAAAAAGAATAACGTTACTACATTTAATGACGTAAACATTTCTTGCCCAGAATTCACATTGAAAAAGCCTATAGACTTTTGACTTAACTAACAGCTACTTAATAGTTCTTCGTAGTAGTTAATAATTTAAATCGAAGTCGAAACTTCCTTTATTCAAATGGAAATTATTCAAATTGCTTTTCACAGAGGTTTTATGACCAAAAACCCAAAACGTTGCTCAAATGAGGTTTGGACGGCTATAAAGTTTATTTTCACAAGTCCCTTCATATTCTTGTCCCTATTCCACGCTATAGGTTAACACAAGTATTAGCAAGTATTTGTAAGTGATGATAACCGGGAACAAGGGTTTAACATGCGGTACTAAATTTTTTTAAGGGAAAATGTCCTATATCTACCTTACGATTACTTGCTGTCCCGACCCGGAAAGTGAACTCAGATTTCGTGGTCTTCAGTCAAAATTGCTAACGAACAAACTGTCTTACTTATTATTAAACTAGCTTTTACCCGCGGCTTCACTCGCATTTAAGCCATTTAATAAGTATCAGAAATCATTAAAATAGAAATTAATCGATAAGTAATTATTTTAACAAACCAAGTTTTATCTTTTATAATGTTTTTTTTATTTAAATAAAAAGTATCTTATATTACTTCCAATACCTTCAAGATTATGTGTACAAAGTTTCATGTCGATCGGTTAAGTAGTTTATATTTTTTATTCACATTTATAATTTTAGTGAGGATATTATTTTTGACAACCTCCGTGACACAGCGCGTGCACATTATACCTTAAGTTGGTACTCTTGTGTAGACACCCAGCTCGAGTCTGATCTGGTTCCGACATCGTTAATAGCTTAACGACCCTTTTTTTATCCCCTACAAGTTAACTCTTGACGGCAATCTCACCTGATGGTAAGTGATGATGCAGTCTAAGATGGTAGCGGGCTAACCTGTTAGGGGTATGGTACACACCATACTCTTAATTGGTTTCTTCACGACATCGTGTCGGAACGCTAACTCGTAAGGTGCTAACTAGCCACGGCCGAAGCCGCCCACCAGACCAGACTCGAGCCGGGAATCGAACCTAGGACCTCCAACTATGTAAAGCAACAGCGCACGCGCTGCGCCACGGAGGCCGTCAAAACCCTACCGACAAAGACGTGTCGCGTAGAAACCAATTACAAGTATAAGTTTAAAAACCCCTAACAGGTCAGCCCGCTACCATCTTATCATCATCATTGCCGTAAAGAGTTAGCTCGTAGTCAATGAAGTAGACTAAAGCCAAATGCTAGCTTACAATAGCTTTTCTAACCATGTTGAAACAGTACAAGTTTAACAAAGTAGCGTAAACTGCTAACTACTTGGTTCCTGTTAGTTATAACTAACTGTAAGTGAAACTGGCAGTTCAGTTTACAGGGGCGTATACAGTTTATATTTGACTTGTACCTAGTGTTTCATACTGACATAAGCCGAGTATTCACTAGCGAGCACAGATAAATTAGGCAAAATAATGACAGCCCACGACCAATACACAGATAAATAAGGCAAAATAATGACAGCCCACGGTCAATATACAGATAAATAAGGCAAAATAATGACAGCCCACGACCAATACACAGATAAATAAGGCAAAATAATGGCAGCCCACAGCCAACACATATTTAATTTGCACCCATAGGAGGTTTAAGGATGTCACTGAGATCTACACCTTCTAAAAGTTTAAAAACAAAATGGTACTCATGTAAGCGCGTATAACTATACGTCTTTAGCATCATTAAAAATTAGTTTTTAATTGCATTCAGATAATTATAACATTATAAAAAGGATATAAGCATCATTTTTTGCACGTATATTTACAAATAGCTAACAATAATCAAAATATTCAATTTAAATCACTACTGAATATAATTTATTAGTATATATATTATTCGCACTTGTACTAAACTAAAACACGTGTTGTGAATGTAGAAACTAGAAGTATGTGGATTAACAGTGATCAGAGGCGACAAGCGTGCCAACATGAGCGACTAATAGAGGTTCTATTTCTGTTTAGTTGGTAGCTTGTTTTCGAGATTTAATGAGTGGTTTAGCGGTCAACTTTAACCTGTTACTTTTGCGTTACAGTGATGCGCACGATAAAATTTCACTCTCATCCTATTTTCATAACGCGCCTAAAGAAGTATAACTTAAAAGAAAATTGTAAGTAGAGGGTAATCTTCCGGGGGTTAATTAACCCATTCGTCCCTACGTAATATTGGCTATATCTTTTTTTTTTTAATTTAATGCGGGTGAAAGCCGTGAGTTCCAAGCTTTAAAAATAGACGCTACAACCTAAATTGAGCTGTATTCTTGTTAACATAAAAAGAAAATTCAATTGTAACAACTTGCCTGTATTGTATTAAAGCAAGCTATTAATCATGGCATATTGCTAACGAATATAATTTATAATTTCCCCGTTTAGACTTAAAACAAAAATTGATTTTTTAATTATTTTCTAAGAAATTTCGCTAATCAAAGGAATTTATACCGAGTCTTTACATAAATAAGATTCTTTCTAGCATATCATAATTGTTTAAGGGATGCAAGATAATTTGTATTCTATACAGTAGACAGTACGGTCGTTTTTCACGCAACAGCGTTTTCCAGTTACGATAATCGTTCGCCAGGGCTGTCGTTGCTGGAAAATTTTGATATGATTGATTTAACTGCAATCGTAAACTCGGCAATAAAAATTGTACTTGGAAAAATCAGTATTCGTTCAAAGCAATATAATATATTGTACCTACTATGAAATTGTAATGTTTTATGATCTATAAAGCGTGACCGGTTCTATATAGACAGTAAATAACTTGATTTCACTTTTTTGAGTAACCACTCGGTATGAAAAATAAGTAAACCGAAATCAGCCATACTAAGTAGAATATCACCGAACTAACCTTCTAAACGACCTCCGTGAAGCAGTGTGTGCGCTGTCGCATTATAAAATTGGAGGTCCTGGGTTCGATTCCCAGCTCGAGTCTGGTCTGGTAGGAGGCTTTGGCCGTAGCTAGTTACCACCCTACTGACAAAGATGTGTCGCCAAGCAATTAAGCGTTCCGGCACGATATCGCGTAGAAAGAAATTAGGAGTATGGGTTTACCATACCCCTAACATCTTAGCCTGCATCCTCACTTACCATCAGGTGAGATTGCTGTCAAGGGCTAACTTGTAGTGGATAAAAAAAACACACATTCCGCTTTCTGTCCCGCATAAGAATCAATATGACAGCTACGCCTATAGTTTTACCGTTCTGAAACCCGCGCACCAATTTGATACGTAAAGCGACGTTACTATATTTAGAAAAATCGATTCACAAATCACCTAATAGATGGTGCTTCTTTGACCTATCATTTACCCGGTACCTAGCCAACGAGGGCAATGGAAAGCAACAAAGGCCGCCCCTAATGCGACCGGCAGAAATTATCTTAGGTATAATGGGTGGTAAAAGATGACCAAGCATATCGGAGATGAAATTTGTTTCTAGGGCATGAGGTACGTTCGGAAAATAAGTTATTTTATTATTTAGTATAAGATCTTAATTTTTCTGAATACTGCTCTGCGCTGAATGAATAAAAATAGAAGGTCATTACTAGAGACATAGAAGTAGTACTTGGACACTGGGATCTTGGGGTCGTGAGCGGCCAGAGCGGGGAATCTGACCCCTGGGTAACTCTTATGCGAACTCTTAGACGACCTATTTAGACGACCTCCGTAGCGCAGTGCGTGCGCTGTTGCATTTTAAAGTTGGAGGTCCTGGGTTCGATTCCGGGCTCGAGTCTGGTCTGGTGGGAGGCTTCGGGCGTGGCTAGTTACCATCCTACCGACAAAGACGTGTCGCCAAGCGATTTAGCGTTCCGGCACGATGTCGCGTAGAAACCAACTAGGAGCGTGGGTTTATCATACTTCTAACAGGTTAGCCCGCTACCATCCTAGACAGCATCATCACTTACCACCAGGTGAGATAGCCGTCAAGGGCTGACTTGTAGTGTATAAAAAAAAAACTCGTGTCGTCAGACATGCTTCTCAGTAAGCCACGTTGTTTTGCGGACCTACGTCCGAGAGGAGGCAAAATAGGAGCACAAGGGAGGCACTGGTGCGTTCTTAGGAGATCCCGGA
This sequence comes from Lasiommata megera, assembly GCA_928268935.1. Lineage (NCBI taxonomy): Eukaryota > Metazoa > Arthropoda > Insecta > Lepidoptera > Nymphalidae > Lasiommata > Lasiommata megera. The sequence goes on from OV743326.1 coordinate 12,667,973, forward strand.
GCCTCCCACTGTTTTATGCTGAAGGTGGCCACCGAGGGGTTTTAGTGGGTAAAAATCCCACATAACCCGAGCTTTTCCCTAAAGCAATAGTCGGGTATCTCAGTAGAAGGAAACCCCCCCCCGTAAAAAAAAAGGGACACCGAAGTGCAAGTTTATTTAGGGTTGTCATTAAAATATAAAATAAACCAGAGCGCGTTTGGAACCCTCATAGCTTTAGTTTTAAGTTAACAAATGTAGTTATCACCATCAATTCACTACGATATAATTGACGCATCAAAACTGCCGTTTAAGGGATACACTTGAATTTATATTACTTGAATAGAGTTTATGATTGATTGATTGATTGATTGAACATTGCGTAATTATGTACACCAGGTACGAGTATCCGGTAACAGACCGGGCAAAGTCGCTGTGTGTAAGGCAGCCATTACATCAGTAATTTCGGACGGAAATAAAAGCCTAATACAACAAATCTTAAGGCTTACTAACTAGTTAACTAGTATTAGTAGGTGTAACTAAAGCTCATCATTATAATGTGACGTCAATGCTTTTATAAATATAAAGACAAATTAATAACTAATAAATATTATTTATTCTCTGCTATACAAAAAATAAGTAATTTTGGAAATGTCCACTAGGCACTTATCGAAATAAATCATGGGGCTTACAAACTAGATTAAGTAGGTTTGTTGCTAGAGTACGTCATTATCAAGTGACGTCAATGCTACCAAAAATAAATGGCACCTTATCAGGCAGGCACCCTTTCATAAGACCTGCGTTCACCCAACTATTTTTCAATAATGCCAAATCAAATCAAAAACGTTTTTGCAGGAAATTGGTACAAATTTCAAAATCATACTGTAGGGACTTCAAGATGGAAGTTAACATGAGCTTAGCCACAAAACTAATGAAATGAAAAGTAATATTTTCAATATCGATGCGCACACCGCTTTTCTTTTCTGTATGTGTTTCTTTGCTGTCTTGTATTTCCTCTTTTGTGTGGTTTACAATAAAGAGTGTTTTTATTTCATTTCATTTTTCTATATTTCACACGACAGTGTCTCGTAATTCGGTCGTATGTTGCAGGTATCAGAACCGACCAGGTCGCATTGTGTAAAACAGCCATTACAACCGAAATTTAGCTCGCAAATAAAATAATTCTAAGGCTTACTGGTTGGTTAACATGTATTAGCGTAACTAGAGCTCGTCATTGCTGCTGACGTCAACAGTTCCATAAATAAATGTTTATTTAGAGAAATCTCGTCTGCCGAACTCGGAATTAACTCGGGTTCCGCACAAGGCGTAGGTAACTTGTGAAAATAATTTTATATAGGCGCATGATAGTTTTCTTAACTCTAATCTGCACTATTATTATAAATTCACTTGCAGCTCTGTTTGCCTAGCACGGAAAACCCTTATTGCGGTCGAGTGCGCGAGAATTCCCGTGACCCAGGCACCTGGCGACGGGAAGGAACATCGCTGGGTTTTAGTGGGTATTCTGGTCGCAAAACTGGCCACGGTCGAGTCACACATACCTGGATGAAACTACCCGGTAGTTCTGCCTACGTCGCTTCCGGAGAGAACGCGTAAACGCATTTCCCAGCGTAAAAAAAAATCTGCTAGGATGGCCAGTTAACTCTTACAGTTTACAATATTGATGAGTGTAGTAAACGATATTATCATTATCATGAAAATATTTTCAGGATCACTGTTGTCATCCATCCGTATTTAACAAGGGAACCCTGAGTGGCATTACGTTTCTGCAGGAATCAAATTGGCTCCGCTTACAAAGCATCAAATTGCGTTATACTTATTCTGATACAGAAATTATAATAATAGAAGATACAAATGTACAGACCTAAATATATTTTTACAATATAATGGATAATCTTTATACTTGCCTTCATCCCTTAGGCATTACGGAGGCTGTGTTACTCTCCATCGGAGGGGTATACCCGAACTAAAACCCACCACGGCATGTCCCTCTCGCTGACTTTTCTGAAAGCTTAAACCGTTCTAATATACCTCCCGGACGAGACCTACATACGAGTATATATAGAATTCAAACATCCCTAATCTACCACCTTGTAAAACAAATCCTTGAGTATCAAGGTACAAAGGTAAAAGGTCATCTACATACTAACTATATTATAATTTTACTGATACAAATTACAAAGATGTACCTTAGATAAAAGTTTGTGGTAAGCGCAAAATTACTAAGTGAATTTACATTTTGAATAATCTATGTTGCGGTGCCTAAAGATCCAGGATCGAGGATTTTTTTCAGTTTTGTCTGATTTATGGGGCTAATAAACAATTAAGCTAAATGCTCACTGTATGTCATCGACTTCCACTTGTCAAAGTCATTTTTGTAAAATTTGAAAGAACGAGACCTCCAAATACGGGTTTTTTAAAACTTATATGGAGATTATTTCCTATTGTTTTATAATAACTGTGATAAGAAATAAGTTATTTTAATTTTTTTTTCAGTATCCGATTTGGCTATGTAATGTTGAAATTGGAAATTTGGTATCCGTATTATATTCGAGCAAGAATTAGTCAAGGGAATTTACAAAATTTTTTAACAGATTTTTTTTTAGATTTTTTATATATTTTTTCAATTCAAAGTACTAGTAAATACAATTCAATATAAACTATGTAATAGCATTTACACAATTTTATTTATTCCACTATTAGTAAGTCTATTCTCCCAAATTATTCTCCCAATTGCTTTCTAAGGGACATCTTAATCGCTTGGTTACACGTCTTTGTCGGTCGAGTTGTAACTAGCCACGGTCGAAGCTATTATTTGAAGGTAGGTACAAAAATGTCCGGATGTTTACCCTGAAATGGCATTCTGGCCATAAGATAAGAAGATATCGAATAAATAATATTTGCTACCTCCAACCTTGTTTGTCCCCGTTCCGTACCGTAATACAAATAAAGACATTAAAATCGAGCAAAATCAATCATCATCATCATCATCATCATCATCATCATCATCATGATCAACCTATTATAGGCTCACTACAGAGCACGAGTCTCCTCTCAATATGAGAAGGATTTGGCCACCACGCTGGCCATGTGCGGATTGGCAGACTTCGCACGCCTCTGAGAACATTATGGAGAACTCTCAGGCGTGCAGGTTTCCTCACGATGTTTTCCTTCACCGTGGAAGCAATTGATATTTTAATTTTAAAAACGCACATAACTCCGAAATGTTAGAGGTGCGTGCCCGGATTCGAACCGCCGACCTCTGATTAGGAGGCTGACGCCCTAATCACTACGCTATCACTGCTTATAGGTTAACAATAATGATTTTGTTAATCCCAGCTTGATATGTGCATTGCACAATTCCAGACTGAATCGCTTTCCGTCTCGAAACCAATAATGCATGCGTTATTTTATTCGTTGTTATAGTATGACAATACAACAATAGTTGACAGTTCCCTGACTGACAATAGGGACAGTGGAAGCGGACAGACGTGAGGTTAAAAAAACTACACTACACGTGAAATAAATAAGCATTAGCAAGCTCCATTAGCGTTTTAAACAACCACAAGGACTTGCATTATATTATATAGCGGATCGATTAATAAGAAAATCATCCAATTGTTTCCATCTGACATTGAATTATATCCGTGGCGGTAGCTAATTCATTTACCCATTGTTTAACAGTGAAATGCTGGAATTCTATACATCCATAGTGTTAAAGACCGGTTCAACAATGCGCAGTGACGAATTACCTGTTACCAGCTCGCCAACCCGCATTGTCGCAGCGTGGTGAAAATAAGATCTAAATGCATCTCTCTCTCATGAAGCAGAAAACCTGTGCTCAGTTTTGACTTGTGTATTTAACGAATTTCGTGGCGAATCGCGTGCGCTGTGGCATAATAAAGTTGTAGGTCCTGGATTCGATTCCCGCCTAGAGTCTGGTCTGGTGGGCGCCTTCGGCCGTGGCTAGTTAACACCTTACTGACAAAGACCGTTTTAGCGTTCCGGCACGATGTCACGTAGAAAGGATAAAACGCGATAGAATTGGTACAAATCTCTATTTTCCACTCCTGTTAGACATATTCCACTAATATTATAAACGTGAAAGTTTGCATGGATGGATTGATGTTTGTTACTCTTTCACGTAAAAACTACTTAATGAATTTTGATGAAACTTTAGAATAATATGGCTTACACATCAGAATAACACATAGACTACAATTTATAAAGATATTGTGTGAATTTTCCAAAATATGACGATAAGTGTCAAGTAAGTAGGAAAAAAACTGCCATCTGCGTGATAATTTTAATGTCTTAATGTTAGTTATTTTCTACACCACGCTAATATATGCTACTTCAAATATTAATCCTGCGCAGATGAAGTCGCGGGCACCAGCTGGTATACTAATATGCATACTAGCAGCTTGATGAAAAAGACTATTATGTCCTTGTAAATGCAGCAATAGGTAAAATATGTCTATGACTTTTAACATTTTGTAATCTAGCAATTTGCTCAGATCAGATCAGATCAGGCTCAGATGGTACGGACATGTAAGACCTGAAGATTACGTAGTGAAAAAGTGCCTTTCCATGGCTGCAGGGAAAAGGGGAAGGGGAAGTCCCCAAAGTACATGGTTGACGAATGTCTAAAAGGACATGAAATGCCTCGGCCTCAATGATGAGGATACGAGAGTAAGATCGACGTAGCGGCGAATCTATATATATAAAAGCGAAAGGTCACTTACATGCTTACATACTTACACACTGATAAAACTCGAGATCTCAAAAACTATTGTACGTATAAAGCTATAATTTAGCAAGAAGGTAGTTGATAGTTCAGAGATGTCAGCTAAGAAAGGATATTTGGAAGTTCTACCCCTAAGAGGGTAAAAGGGGGGTTGGAAGTTTGTATGATTTTTCTTTGATTTTAGAGTTAGAGACACAAAAATTTGCTTTAAGATTAATAATAATAAATAAAAAACATGTACATCAATTTTTTTTAAATATTATCTATTAAGGGTGGTAAAATAAAGGATGATAGTTTTTGCTTATTTTTTTATTATGAAGTCTACAAGCTTGAAATTTTGAAAATAGGTTTCTTTTAGGGCGTAAGTATAAGGTTAGAATTTGTTTTCATCCAAATCTACCCCGAAGAGGGTAAAATAGGGGTTTGAAGTTTGTATGAAAGTCCTATGTTTTTTAATTTAGAGATACGATAATCGGCAATTTGACATTTGCTTGCTTACTTTCTGAAGCAGGGCATTGGGGGCACGGGAAACCTCAATCTCACGGGAAATCAGCAATTCTACGCAGACGAAGTCGCGATCAACAGCTAGTGATAAATAAAACCAACCCCGCGTAAAGGGATAAGGCGAGGCCAAAGAAGAAGAAGTAATCTAGCAATCTGCACTTTAAAACATTGACTCCGACACCTTTGTGCGTTCAAATTTATGTAAAAATATTTTAGCAGGTATTCTCTTTACGTATACAGATTGAAATTTAAATATGGTCTTTTCATGTAAAGCTTGTTTAAGCAGGTATGAACCGTTCATACACGTCTTGGTACTTGTTTTGACTTGCGAGGTGAATATTATATATAGTCTCCTTACGTCATACGGGTGTGGGCTCCATCCACGGCCTCGGAGACGTACGGACCACTCACCGCCTAAGCTGAGATTCGGATTCATAGGAGGCGCCCTTAGGCAGACGTTCCCTTAATTTCTTCGAGCCCTAGGGTTCAAAATTTCTTCTGGCAGAGCTTCTCTCCGAAGCTCGCCAAACAGCCCGGTTACGCTGTCGCAACTAATAAGGTTAGCACAGATAATAGTCCGAAAAAAAATACATTTACATACCTTTATAATAGTCTTTATAGTTTTTTGCAGATACGCTGACGTGTAAAGGATGGTATGCACTGGTGCTTCAGTGGGAATACCTAGTGACGTCATATTCACAGCTCACTAAACCACACTATTAATACAAGTTTGTTTATCATTGATTTTTCACTTTACCACACATCCATTGTTTGTTCGCGATTTCCGAAGATTTTCGTGAGATTCGTGAACACGACGCTTGCGTCTCCGGAGATCTAAAAACTACGCCGGAACAAAATTAACTTAACACAAATGATAATCTCAATTTATCCATAATAAAACTGTAATAGGACGAATTATGTACATTAAATATATTTTGAAAATTTTAATTGGAGGATGCTTTACTATCGATACTGAGCCCAAAACAATTTATTTTTATTTTTTTGTCTGTCACGCCGAAACTACTGGATGGATTTGAATGAAATTTGGTATAGGAGTAGCAGATACTCGTTTTCAACAAATAGCTATCTGCAACAAATAGTTATATCCCGCTATTCAGCACGGTTCCCTTGGGAGAGGGGATGAAAGTCAAAATGTGTATTTAGCTGTAATTCATTAACGCGTTTACCTACCCTACGCGTTTAACCTACTCCGATTTCACTTATTCTTTTTTTTTGTTAGAAATGAGATTAGTGTTTATCTTGTAATTATTTCAAGGTTTAGTAATCCATTGTTTTGTGTTTGGAAGACAAACAAACACACTTTCACACACACTAACTCAACAAGTCGCGGACATCAGCTAGTTCGTATATATATATACTTTTTCAGCCAATAATCCAAGTGGACAGATATGTATTTTTTGATATGGAAGTGTTTTGTGACAAAAATGGATAAGGTAGGACTAAGTATATAAGGGCAGATAAGATAAAATAACGCCAGTGACAGAAAGGGTTAAGAGCACTCAAATCCCGCGGGGACCATGGATTTATTCGGGATAAAAAGTAACCTTTGGATTGATTTAGGGTATAATCTATCGCCGTTCAAAATTTCAGCCAAATTGGTTCTATAGTTCCACCGTGAAAATGTAAAGAACATACACACTTGCATATAGATTTTAACCGTTAGTATGATAGAGTGACAAAAAAATCAACTCTTTAATTAATTAATTAAATAAGCTTTATTTTCAAAATTTTGTTAGCGCTAAAGAGAGCGAGAAGGCGTTCCAGTGGCTGGCCTACGTCTGTGGTCGTTGGGTTTTGGTGCAGTAAGTGCGGACGTAACTGCCATTCACGGATTGGTCTCCACAGTCACCGGAGAAAATGCCTCCGAGGAGACTAGGTAGACGTAAAGGCCTAAATTGTGAAATGATGATTTTCAAACGGTCTAAATTATAACTTTTTCCAGTGGCCTCCACACTAGGTAACCTGTATCGTGGAGACCATGTTATTTACCACTTTTTGACATTGGACTAAATGTTACATTACATAAAAAAAAAAAATTACAATGTATTGAATTACACACCGAAACACGTCTAATAGCAAATCGAATTCACTGTATATTTAGCTAACCAATAAAATGTCACAATCAGTCTTCACCATCAACACTTTACGCAATTAAAACTTTGTATTGGAGAAATTTTCCACAATAACTCCACAATTGAACTGAACCAGAAAACTGCGCAGGAGCATTGTAAAGTGTCTCTATTTAATAAACACATTAACGCTAGACGACGTAACCTTGACGCGAAGTACCGAGTACACGACAATTACTTGTGTTATATGCAAACATTTACAATTTATCTTGCATATTACAAATATGTATGTACTGTGTATGAATGACTCCATTTTTATACCTAATAATTTCTCATAATGGATAGAGAAAACAATACGAGGAAGATAGGGCAGCTCAAGTTATAAAGTATAGAAAATTGACTTGTACCTGTGTGTTTCTATGGAATAGGAGAGACGTTAACTCCCTTTATGGACACGTGGTTTGGAATTTTGACTTTGTAATGGTCTGAAGAGTTATGGTTGGCTTTAACAGCATGTGTACTTTGATGTACTGTTTTGGCGCAATGCGTGCGCTGTCACATTATAAAGTTAGAGGACCTGGGTTCGATTCCCAGCTCGAGTCATTACTGGTGGTGACACTAGCCATAGTTACTACCCTACCGACAAAAACGTGCGATGGCACGATGGCGCGTAGAAACCAATTAGGAGTGCGGGTTTCCCCCCCCCCCCCCCCCATACATACCCCTAACAGGTTAGCCCGCTACCATCCTAGACTGCATCATCACTTACCACCAGGTGAGACAGCCGTCAGGGACCAACTTTGTAGTGTATAAAAAAAAGTTACTCTTCTACCACCCGAATGGATCATTAATACCAGATAGTTTCTACTACTATCGTCAGATAATTTATATTATATTTATATTGCGCCGCTACCCTTTTCTTTTTTTTACTTCTTTCCCTTGGTTGTCTGGAAGAGATTGCTTAAGCAATAAGACCGCCTTTGCATTTTCATGTGTTAAGAGTTCCGTGTTTTTGTTTCTTTAAAAATTGTGTGCAATAAAGAGTATCTATCTACTATATCAGGCATACAAATTGCTCATTGAAAATAATAGTGTCACTATCCAAAATGCCATGTTTTCAGTAGAAGCATTTAAAGATTTATAAGATTTTGAAGGCTAATTCTATGTAAAAATCGGATTGAATTGTTATTAATGTAATAATCTGTTTATGAAGGACATTAAGTGTAACAGTTGAGTAATATTTAAAAAACAAAAAAAATATTTTAAAATACGTTTTTTTTTAAATATAGAATTTTGAATAGTGACACTACTATTTTCAATGTGCGAAATATGTATGGGTAATGCCTATACATATTTGTATGCCTTATATGTATGGGCATTAAACCTTCTTATCTCTTAGATTAACGTCGTTCTGTTTGCAAATTTCCAAAATAAACATAACAAAAACCCTGTTGAACGAAGATTGATGCGTACCAGCAGCGTCGCCAAGTAACTACGTGCTCCATCAGCAAAAAGATTTAAGGAGTCCTCTTCGCAGGAAATATTAATATGCGACAAGCTTTATTGTGTCAATTCGCGAAAGTGATTTATACACAACGAAAGTAATAAAAATTTGTAAATAATCAACTTTTAAACGCACTTTAATGAAACTTTATTTTTTCGTATTTACTTTCGATTGTTATAATTACTTATCACGAAAGAGAATTTCACGTTATAATAATAATAAATACTATTAATAATAAAAATTCTTTATCACACAACGGCATATGCAAAAATTAGTAGGTACATAATCAACTTATAAACGCACTTTAAGGATTTTTTTTTTCGTTTGACATAATTACTGATATGCAGTATACTTTATTTGTTAATTTTGTTCCTTTTATATTTTATTATAAGATGTATATTAGTATATTTCTTTAATACTTATAATCATATTGTATTATGTATTCGTATGCAGGTTTTTGATTATAATGTTCCAACTACTCGGCTCCTTAACTTTAAGCGATAAGACCGCCTTTGCATACAAATATAGAATAATATAGTGGCACAAAAGATAAACGTGTGGGTTCGAATCCACACGATTATTAAAATCACTACATTTGAGTATCTGTAGACACATCAACGAATCCGAAAATAAGTTTTTTTTTTATGTGTGTTACGTCAGAACTCTATCATTTAAAAAAACATTTTTTTTTAAATGGCATAATATTCAGATTTGTGGTACCATTGGCATCATAATATACCTAAGGATCCAAATCGAGAGAATTTATGCAAATATAAAAAAAAAATTAGATTAATCCCATCGAAATTTCTAAATTTTGGATCATTCGATTTATAATCAAAATGAATTGAAAAAATAAGTCATCAAAGTTAACGAATCTGCGTATTTCGTTTTCCTGTGAGGTTTCAGTTGTGTTAATGATCACTAGAATAGTTCATATGTCACAACAAGCAGGCCGTTTTTTGTGACTTACTATCATGGGACAGTACATTTTACTATTATAAGGGTACATATTATTCTGAAACCTCATCATCATTATCATGATCATTTTGGGTTTACTTAACTCTCTAGAGGGTTCCAAATCAGATGTTAGAAGTTACCTCGTAAGGTGCTTAAAAATTAAGAAATTGTACATATTAGTTTTATGTATTAAAAATTGTAGTATGGTAATTAAAACAATTGCTAATTTTTTTATTGTATTTTGTTTTAGTTAAGTTGATTTTTCTACTGAAATAGTGTAATAAATTTAATTATAAGTTATAAGTTATTAAGAATTTGTATGTAAATTTATCTATGTATTTTTGCTTTTTACTTCCTAGGCGTATTTAGAAGGCAGTTTTTTTTTAATTTTACGATTGAGCTAAAATCCAATTAAGGGCCCTTAACAACCACAATAGAACAACTTCGCTTTGTTCGAAGTCATAATTTGGATAAAAGGTAGCGATATTTTATCAAAACTTTGTTATTGTCTTAAATAAAACGAGCTTTTATTAATTACTGTTTTTTGTTAGTCCAGGTGTTTGCGTTTCATCGTCATGATCTACCCATTCTCGGCTCACTACAGAGTACGGGTCTCAAGCAAGTGATATTATAATTTTTTTAAAACGCACATAACTCCGAAAAGTTAGAGGTGCGTGCCCGGATTCGAACCGTCGACCTCTGATTAGGAGGCTGATGCCCTAACCACTAGGCTATCACCGCTTTCTTCAGCTTATTCCATAGGAGTTTTTAAAACCCCTAATCTACGCGGACGAAGTCGCGGGCATCGACTAGTGTCTTAAATTTTTTGTCTTAATATTTTTGTAGCACGAGAAGAAGTAACGATGCATTCTAATGGAAACATTGAAATCTAAAAAGGCCAATATGAATACCTCAAATAGAAACTTCTGTAAGGACAAAATCTCATCTGCTAAATCCCTTTGGGAACATCTAGCGAATACAAGTTGATTTTCCATTCAATACATTTTAACAAAAGCCTCAATTTTCTTTACACAAAGAAAGGTTAGATAAGTAATGTTTAAACGAATTTACTTGTAAGTGAAGGTTAATTATAATAAAGTATTCATGAGATATATATCTGCGTTGAGATGGAAATGAACTAAATTGGAATAGATGTATAAAAATAGTAATTATTATGTAATGATATTGGTATTTGAATAAATCGTCAATTAATTAAGACATTAAGATCTAGATTAAGAAACTATAAATCAATTAGGAAATTCAATTTGTGACTAGACAAATTGGGACGTTTTAATTAAAAATGTTCGAAAATGTTGAGAATGTTTTTTATTACATACTATATTGGAACGAAGTTCCTTACGACAGGCTTGGTGGAGATAGGGATTTTGCTGCGCGACCGAACTGAACAAAATGTGATAGTAAAATCGTTAGAAAAAGTCCGTGGAATAAAACCGTTAAATAAGACGTGCGCAGGCGCGACAGTCGTATATACAAGCGAGTAGGTAGTGTATAATATAATACCTTTCTCTTTCTCCCTCTTTCATTATTTCTATTTCTATGTAATTTTATGTTGTCAAACAAAAATAAAGAGACATATTTTGTTATTTTAGTTGATAATTTGATTTATTATTTCGTAAAAATTATTAACGTAATTTATTATTTCCTAAAATACTGAATTTCCTACATACTTTCCTGTACTTAAATAAAAACTAAGCAGCAAAATTTAAGAGCAAAATCACGAAAACCTACATAAAATTGAGCACGGGTTTTTTTTTTGCAAATTGTGTCGATTCTACATTAGCCGAAGGAACTTCGTTCCTACCTGGTGTCCCACGACACCACATCTTTTTTATACACGAGGGCTAACCACTTGCGTGTGTGTTTCACCTGATGTTAAGTGATTACCGCCATTCATAATTCCAAACTTGCGAGCAAGGTGGTAACTACGCGCGTTCGAAATCTCCCGGTTGACCAGACTTGCTGGGAATTGAACCCAGTACTTCACGCTTCATTACACACACGCTGCGCCACGGAAGTTAATTTCGGTTTCTTGTTGGCATTTTAAGATCCTGTGGTGGATCTATGATCCAGATGGCTACAGAACATATTTTTATGAGTTCTGTATCCGAAGGAAGATAATAGAACCCTATTACTAAGCTTCCACTAACTGTCTCCGTCTATCAGCAAGTTGTATCTCGGCAACCTTTATATTTATTTATCAAAGAGCTGTGATAGCCGGGTCGGGGTCGGGTTCGATAGATCGGGGGTTCGAACCCGGGCACTTTTCGGAGTTATGTGCGTTTTTAAGCAATTAAAATATCATTTGCTTCAACGGTGAAGGAAAACATCGTGAGAAAACTTGCATGCCTGAGAGTTCTCCGCAATGTTCTCGAAGGCGTGTGAAGTCTGCCAATCCGCACAGCCGCCAGCGTGGTGGACTATGACCAAACCTTCTCATATTGAGAGGAGACCCGTGCTCTGTAGTGAGGCGAGAATGATCTCTATCATCATGATGATATATATATATATATATATATATATATATATATATATATAGGTAGAGAGTTAAACTTTTTTTAACAGAATGCGTAAAAATAGAATAAAGATGACTTTATGAGTGTCCCCATATGATGACGAGATGAGAGACGTGTTTTTTAACATTGTGTTTTTATTGCGTAAGTAACATATAATGTTTTGTAAACATATGTTACGTAAAGGTTTTAATATTTTTTTGTAGTACTAATATTGTCTTTACAAGGTAATATATAACGTTTTGTAAACACATGTTACGTATGCGGTTTTACGACGATCTGTCAGCTATTTTATCCAACACAAGTTAAATTACAACTGAACAGCAGTACAAAGTCACGTCGTATGGCTCGGGGATTGATAAGTTAAGTCCTGACTAAATAAGAGCTGTACAATCAGGCAATCTGTTTAATCAAGGGGCCGACGTATTAAATATTTACATTTAATAGGGTGTCCACACAAAGTCACTTTTGTGGACAGTCTTATATAAATAAAAAAATAAAATATTAGTTAAAATATTTAACTCAATTTTAACTGGTTATCAAAGTTTCTTTTAAATGTTAACATTTACACACATAATTTAGACAAAGTCACTGTTGCGGACAGTCTTATATTAATAAAAATAAAATAATAATCAGTTAAAATATTTAATTCAATTTTAACTGATTATCAAAGTATCTATAAGTGTCAACATTTACACACATAATTTAGACCCAAGAAGTTGAGCACGTAAAGAACAGAAGAAGAACAACGACACTGAATTGAAAAACAAAAGGCGGCCTTATCGCTTAGAAGCGATCTCAGTCAGGCTACTATAGCAAAAGGAAATTATGAGGAAAATACACCACCGATGGTGATTGCACAAACTGTGTAATTTAAATTACTGCAAAATTATTAATGAATCCGATTATACAAATTAAATACCGAAAGTACACTTAATAAATGGACCTGCGTAGTACCATTAGTAGTAGGGTGTCTACAAAAATATGCTTTTACGGACAGTTAATTTTTTAAATTTAACAATACGTTTTTTTTGTTTGTTAATGAAATTTAAAGATACCAAACCACCACCCGACGGAGAGAGAGAGACCGGGTAATGTGGGATGGGATTCATACCCAAAACTTCCGGTCCGAAATTTCCGGTCTGCTTTAGTTATAAGTTGACTTAATCATCTGGCTGCATTAACGCTGATTTTAGCATCACTTCGTTCTTTATAGTAAATTGAATGATTCACAGAGTTTAATTTCATAGCTGATTTGTAGTATAGTGTTGATAGATTGAGTTAGGATGGAGTAAAGAACAATGACAGGTCTCGGTCTCACCGTCCGACCCCCCCGTTATCCCAAACGTCGCCTAAGCCGAGGTTCGGCCGCACAGGTGGCGTCCTTATGCAGACGTTTCCTTAGTTTCTTCGAGCCCTAGGGCTCTAAATTTCTTCTGGCAGAGCTTCTTTCTGAAGCTCGCCAAACAACCCGGTTCCGCTGTGGCAACCAATAGGGTTAACACAGCAGTCCGAAAAAAAAACTTTCGCTGCCTACAGTGGTTCTTGCCACCTTCTGTGAAAAGATGACACAAAAGGCAACGGCGTTCCCGTGACCCAGTGAAAGCACATCGCTGGGTTTTAGTGGGTATTCTGATTCCACATACCCCGCCGGTAGCAACCCAGTTCTGTCTGCGTCGCTTCCGGAAGAGATGCGTAAACGCATTTCTCAACGTCAAAAAAAATTAGCAATAACGAAACAGAGCAGAACAGAGCAGGGATCTTCAAACAGTTCTTCAGTACACTCCATAATATATGTGATTTTTTTTGTCACCTTGTTGAATGACGAATTCAAAACCACTATTGACTCGTTCGGATTACGGGCGTGCCGTTTCACCGGAAATCGACTAGTCTAAATACACCAAAACCTACCCGTAACTGAATTTCGGTGTGGTGATTATACGACACTGAGATATTCAGAGATGGTTGGAAATTTGGCATATAAATTTGAGGAACTCCGTGGCAAATTACGTGCGCTGTCGCATTATAAAGTTGTAGGTCCTGGGTTTGATTCCCGGCTCGAGCCTGGTCTGGTGGGGACTTCGGCCGTAGCTAGTTACTACCCTACCGACAAAGACGTGTCACCAAGCGATTGAGCACTCCGGCACGATGTCGCGTAGAAACCAATTAGGAGGTTTAACATACCCCTAACAGATTAGCCCGCTACGATTTTATACCACCAGGTATCTCACCTGGTGATGAGATTGCTGTTAGGCACATTTGTAGTGGGTAGATAATCATACTAATAGTCTGATGCAATTTTTTTTCTACTAGCTTTCTGTTGTAACGATGATTCCGCTTTTTATTGCTTTTATTATTGCTTTAAATAATCTACCCTAATAGATTTTTTTTTAAAACTAAGGTTAAGGTATTCAACTTATTTAGTGAACATTTAATAATAATAATAATATATTAATAATAATAATCTTTATTTTGATTTTGTGAAGCTGTGATAGCCCTATGGTTCAAGCGTCAGCCTCCTAATCATAGGTCGGCGGTTCGAATCCGGGCACGCACCTCTGACTTTTCGGAGTTATGTGCGTTTAAAAAAAAAAAAATATCACTTGCTTCAACGGTGAAGGAAAACATCGTGAGGAAACCTGCATGCCTGAGAGTTCTCCATAATGTTCTCAAAGGCGTGTGAAGTCTGCCAATCCGCACATGGCAAGCGTGGTGGACTATGGCCAAATCCTTCTCATATTGAGAGGAGATCCGTGCTCTGTAGTGAGCCGGTAATGGGTTGATCATGATGATGATGAATAATCTTTATTTCGGACACGGTCCATAGAGTGTTAGTAATACATCTTAACCTGCCCCCCCCCCCCCACCCCCTAATGCTCGTGGGCAACCTGGCAACCCAGCACCTCCAGAGTGAGCTATCCAGCCTGTACGCAGACGTACTGAGAAGGGTGTTGGTACTTCTCACTAGCCTGCTCATGATAGAAGCGGTACTTGCGGATGATCGCATAAAAATTTAAGCAAATTTAATTAGTTTTAAAATTAAGTCAATTAAATTAGCAATTTTAAGGCAGTGTAGCAAAAAATTAACAAACAATATTTGATCTAAAATTTTATTTAAAACGCACATAACTTCAAATTTCTTCAAAGAATTCGGTCCTCTCAAAAGTCTGAAGTCTTTACCACCAGACCAATTATATAGCTAATAAAACCATCATCAGGACTTGGTAAAAAATACTTTCAAAAAGGTGGTTGCAAGCCTATCTCAAATACAAAATAATGCATTTCCAAAAAGATGGGTGATTTCAAACCTATCTCAAATTCATGTTGAAAATAATGCAAGCAAAACCGCGTGCGGGCCATAGGCGCAATAAAAATAAACATAATATGCATTTAAACATTATCTTGATGTAAGGGAGTCATGTGGCAATGCATGTAGCGGCGTTTCTCATGCCGTAAGACGAAACTGTTGCTATACGAACTAGCGAGGCCACTGGAATGGCGATTACATAAGCTGTGCGTTTTTCGAATGGAATCTGTACGCTAATTGATTTCCAAAGTGACTTCAAAACACGCTATTGTTATGAATTTAATGTATGTTCATAAAAATATTGATAAATTCAAGAAAAAAATGGACTCCAACGCACTGAACATTAGAAGTAAAAGTAAACTTGTAGTACTCATTCAAAGGAAATTGTATTATATTTTATAATAAATTACCTATTGATATCTTGGAGATGTCTATCAATAAGTTCAAAGTTTTTATAAAACGAAAGCGTATAGAAAAATCATATTACGATTTTAAGGATTATATAAACGATAAAAGCGTGGGTGTGAATTGCTCTATCTCCATAGGTAGGTAGGTAATGTGAGATGATGATAACAAAAAAAAACCACGGCTATGTTTGTTGTGGGCTTCTTCTTAGACCAGAGCGCGTTTAGAACCCTCATAGCTTTAGTTTTAAGTTTACGAATGTAGTTATCACCATGAAATAACTACTATGTAAATTATTGACGCGTCAAAAGTGTCTTTTAAAGGACTATTTGAATACAGATTATTTGAATTTGAATTGGCCGCTATTTCAGTGGCCAAAGCAATGTAATGCCATGAGATAAACTCACATGCGGAGTACTTCGCGTTACGTAATGCCAGGTTTGCTATATAAACTCCTTGCGCTAGGCTTTAATTAAAATCCTTCCACGTTTACTTAATGCCAGCATTGGGAATCTCCCGGCTCTTCATAAATAATTCCGTTTAGCTCTACTAAGTAAAGCTAATCTATGCAAATAAATAAAATTGGAGTGTCTGTTTGTAGTATTGAAATAACCCTTTTTTACTACATGCATATGAATATGTATACGATACATACACCAAAATAAATTCTTTTACAATTTTTGTCTTCTGACTGTCTGTCTGTTTGTTTCGGCTAATCTCTGAAATGGCTGGACCGATTTTTACAAGACTTTTATTGGCAGGCAGCCTATGTAATAAGGAGTAACTTAGGCTACTTTTATTTTAGAAAAAGTCTTTTATTTTGGAAAAATAAAGTAATGTTGCAATATCCACGTACTGTAATAATTTCAAGGTCGTCTGTCGTAGTTTAGTAATCCATTGCTTCGTGATTGGAAGACAAACAAACACACTTTCAGACATTAACTCAACACAGAAGTCGCGGGCATCAGCTAGTCATAAATAAAATGAGTTAGTTTTTCTTTGATTAAACTTGCTAATCACATCTCATCATCATCATCAGCCAACATTAATCCACTGCTGGACATAGGTCTCTTTGAAGCAGCGCCAACTCATCCTGTCTCCGGCCTTGCCAGAATACTATATCGGTTGGAAACACGTCTTAGGGGTAAGGAGCAGAACCAGACTCGAGCAGGGCCCCCAACATCATAATGCGACAAAAAACGCGCTGCGCCACGGAGATCATCATCATGATCAACCCATTACCAGCTCACTACAGAGCACGGGTCTCCTCTCAATATGAGAAGGGTTTGGCCATAGCCCACCACGCTGGCCATGTGCGGATTGACAGACTTCACGCGCCTTTGAGAACATTATGGAGAACTCTCAGACGTGCAGGTTTCCTCACGATGTTTTCCTTCACTCAACGGTGAGCAAGTGATATTTGAATTTTTTTTTTTAAAACGCACGTAACTCCGAAAAGTTAGAGGTGCGTGCCCGGAATCGAACCGCCGACCTCTGATTAGGAGGCTGACGCCCTTACCACTAGGCTGTCACCGCTTCCGGAGGTCATCACGACTAGTTAAATAAAATAACTCGGATGGGTAATAAGACGCTAATACTACTCGTAGAATTGCAAACTAAAGTTTGTATGGGTAACGCGTAGCTACTTACGAGAAGTTGGACGCGGAACAAATCCCGGGGAACTAACTACTAGTTAAGCTAGTTAATACCCACGACCTGTTTCCCCGGTTTAAAACCCCGCGGGATTGTAAAAGACTGAAATAAATGCGGTTAAATTTTTATTTCCCTGAGCTAACAGTACCTTATCTGTATCTACCTCCAGGTTGTAAGCTTCTATGCAAATTTCCATCTAGATAGCTTAAGGTTACATCAGCCGTGCTTGGAAAACTTTATAACGTTGCGGGAAAAGTTTCCGAGCACTTTTCCTGGAGAAAAGTATGAAGGACATATTCAGGATGCAAGCTTTAAAAGAAAATGTATCGAGTTTCAGCAAGAGTGGTGCTGAGTTAACCATTTTTTTTTATAAACTTTATTGCACAAAAACTGTACTTAAGAACTTAATGCTAAAAGCATTCTCCACCAGTCAACCTTGGATCATGGAGAAACAACCATGGTAGTCGCACAAAAAATATATATATATATAAATATAAAATTAAAATAACACTTGCTTGAACGGTAAAGGAAAACATCGTGAGGAAACCTGCACGCCTGAGAGTTCTCCATAATGTTTCCAAAGGCGTGTGAAGTCTGCCAATCCTCACATGGCCAGCGTGGTAGACTATGGCCAAACCCTCCTCATATTGAGAGGAGACCCGTGCTCTGTAGTGAGCCGAGAATGGGAATTGAAATGGTTGATCATGATGAATGAATAGAAGAACTTCGCATTTTTGGAGCTGATCAAATAAACTTTGCCCCACAAAACACGTAAAGCCTTATCGCAAAGCCATTAAAAGATAATCTATTTTCATTGCATTCAAATTACCAGACGACCCAGTTTACCGATATTCTGTTATAATGGCGTCAAATGAGCCTAGATACTAATTACTCTTAGCTCACTAAAACCGCCACAATAATTAATATAGCATTTACAATCTAGATTATTTACTATTTTCGAATTCGTAAATGAGTTGCCACAATAGAATATTTGCAGAAATAAAGAAACTAAATAAAGAAAATGTTTTTCTGAGATATTTATTATTAGCTCGTACAGTCCCAATTTTGGACAAAGGCCCTCCCTTTCTTCCTTCCATTTGTCAAATATAGTAATTGAGCCATATTATTGAGCTCATTATTTCACACACACACACACACACACGCACGCACGCATGCACGCACTCACACACACACTCACACACACACACACACGCACGCACGCACGCACGCACTCACACACACACACACACATACAACTTAAAATAAACCTTAAAAATCAATAAATATATCATCATCATCACTTCAACCGATAGACGTCCACTGCTGGATATAGGTCTTTTGTAGGGAGTTCCAATGGCCACGGTCTTGGGCCGCTTGTATCCAGCGGCTCCCTGCGACTCGTTATATATATATAACATAATAAATATATATAACATCATAACTAAAATATAGATAAACTAAAATATAGTGGCGCAGCGCGCGCGCTGTCACATTATAAAGTTGGAGATCCTGGGTTCGATTCCTGGCTCGAGTCTGGTCTGGTGGGAGGCTTCAGCCGTGGCTAGTTATCACCCTACCGACAAAGACGTGTCGCAAAGCGGTTTAGCGTTCTGGCACGAAGTCGCGTAGAAACCAATTAGGAGTATGGGTTTACTATACCCCTAACAGGTTAGCCTGCTGCCATCTTAGACTGCATCACTTACCATCAGGTTAGGTTGCGGTCAAGGGCTAACTTGTAGTGGATAAAAAAATAATAATAAAGTAGGCAGCTGAACCTGGCAGGTATATTAATGTTATTCATAATTTGTTTTGTTTAAAAACATAAAGTTGAAGCGAAATAGTTTTATGATTTGAATTTTGTACGCCATTTTTCTCAGTTGAAGTTTGTGCACGTTTATTCAAATTCAAAATTCAAATTCAAAATAATCTTTATTCAAATAGTCCTTAAAAAGGCACTTTTGACGCGTCAATAATTTACACAGTAGTTATTTCATGGTGATAACTACATTCGTAAACTTAAAACTAAAGCTATGAGGGTTCCAAACGCGCCCCGGTCTAAGAAGAAGCCCACAACAAACTTAGCCGGGGTAATTCATACAATAACGAAAATTTGCATATCACATGCATTTTACACTTTACCTTATGTACTTACCTGCTAGCACGTGTGGTACTAGTACTGCAGGTGTCGTAAATTTCATATTATTGTATGCGCGTGATATTTAAAAATATATTATTAGCACAAAAAGTGTTAATTTTCATAGTTTGTATATATGCGGAAAATTGTGGATTTTGCACTACCAGTTTGTACTTTTATTTTTTTATTAAGAGTTTGTATGTTCAATAATTTAATTTATTTCTCGTTACATACATTCAGCATTAAAAGTATAAAAATGAAAGCTTAGCTAACTAAAGCGATATCTGATATAAAGAAAATTACTACCATTAAATGATAATAATAAAAATAAAATAAAAAACAATGTGAGATTTAAAATGCCTTAAATAGCATCTTGCGTCATTGCATCGTCTACAAATTGCGACAGAAGAAACTCTACAACAATGCACGCTGTCGCATTATAAAGTTGGAGGTCCTGGGTTCGATTCCCGGCTCGAGTCTGGTCTGGTGGGAGTTCTTCGGCCGTGGCTTACCTTACCTTACTTACCTACAGACAAAGACGTGTCGCCAAGCGATTTAGCGTTCCGACACGATGTCGCGTAGAAAGCAATTAAGAGTATTTATTGGTTTACCATACCCCTAACAGGTTAACCCGCTACCATCTTAGACTGCATCATCACTTATCAGGTGAGATTGCCGTTAAGAGCAAACTTGTAGTGGATAAAAAAAACCTTTTGAAATTGTAAAAGCACTTTCTCGAAGTAAGCAAGCTAAATTGCCGCGAAATACCCGTCCCTTATTCGATTAATTTGACGTCAATTACGGGAAGATTCTCCGGACTGTGATACCGTCTGGTCCTTTGAACCGGACAAATCGTTTTATGCGGGTTCATCGACTTCGGATACCGTTTTCAAATATGTTTTTTGAACTGGAAATAGCTCCGTCAGTCTAAAAATGTCCTTTAATTATTTTGTGAGCTGGATATAATTATTTTTTGTACCTTTTGTTGTAAGCGTCTACGTTATGAGGCATCCTATTAAAAGCCATAATCGTAGAACGCTATGGGCCTTATATGACAGATAGATAGATACTTTATTATAAGAGGCATATCATCATCATCATCATGATCAACCCATTACCGGCTCACTACAGAGCGCGGGTCAAATTCAAATTCAAATTCAAAATAATCTTTATTCAAATAGTCCTTAAAAAGGCACTTTTGACGCGTCAATAATTACACAGTAGTTATTTCATGGTGATAACTATATTCGTAAACTTAAAACTATGAGGGTTCCAAACGCGCCCCGGTCTAAGAAGAAGCCCACAACAAACTTAGCCTCCTAGTCTCCTTAGGTCTCCTCTCAATATGAGAAGGGTTTGGCCATAGTCCACCACGCTGGCCATGTGCGGATTGGCAGACTTCACACGCCTTTTGAGAACATTATGGAGAACTCTCAGGCGTGCAGGTTTCCTCACGATGTTTTCCTTCACCGTTGAAGCAAGTGATATTTTAATTGTTTAAAAACGCACATAACTCCGAAAAGTAAGAGGTGCGTGCCCGGATTCGAACCGCCGACCTCTGATTAGAGGCTGACGCCCTGACCACTGGGCTATCACCGCTTCAGAAGCATATGATAATGGACAATAGAAAGTGACAATGACACATATACACCAAAACTTGGTATCTGGTAGTTCAGACGACCTTCGTGGCGTAGCGCTGTCGCATTATAAAGTTGGAGGTCCTGGGTTCGATTGCCGGCTCGAGTCTGTTCTGGTGGGAGGCTTCGACCGTGGCTAATTACCCTACCGACAAAGACGTGCCACCAAGCGATTTAGGGTTCCGGCACGATGTCACGTAATCATCTTAAAAGTGAAGCTAGGAGGGTTCCAAACGCGCCCATGTCTAAGAAGAAGCCCAAAACAGACTTAATTGAGTTTTTTTTATTAACATTTCACAACAACATATATAGTCCTTTACATAAAGTCCTTTTGCTAACTACTGGTGGGAGGCTGCGGCCGTGGCTAGTTACCACCCTAACGACAAAGGCGTGTCGCCAAGCGATTAAGCGTTCCGGCACGATGTCGTGCAGAAACCAATTAGGAGTATGGCTTTACCATACCCCTAACAGGTTAGCCCGCTACCATCTTAGACTGCATCATCACTTACCAACAGGTGAGATAGCCGTCAAGGGCTAACTTGTAGTGGATAAAAAAAAAAACTACACATTGGAGGTGAAAAAATTGTCCAAGCACTGACCTTGGCCATGCTATACATCGTTGATATGATGATATTATGATATATGATATAACTATGACATAATTATTATTTTATTGATTTGGTATTTAAATAAATGTTTTTTTTTTCATTTCACTATAAAAAAAAGTCTGCGCATTTTTGAGTCTACATTTAAACCTGAACACCCATGTCGATCTACAATTAATGTATTTCAACGAAGTTGCAAATAACGTGATTATTGTGTAAGCACGAATAATCATGATCAATAAAATATATTACAATAATTAAAGTATACTTATTAATATTCCGATTATATGGAAAATTTATGCACGTATATTTTATTTTATTCATGTTTATTGTAAGGCAATTTTTTTAATTGTTTTTCTACGTGTTGCATATATTCTTATCCACGTAAACCAAAGATGTATCATCCGGGTACTAATATACGTTTGACGACCTCCGTAGCGTAGTGCGTGCGCTGTCGCATTATAAAGTTGGAGGTCCTGGGTTCGATTCCCAGCTCGAGTTTGGTCTGGTGGGAGGCTGGTGGGAGTGGTAGTTACATACCTACATAGACGTGTCGCCAAGCGATTTAGCGTTTCGGCACGATGTCGCGTAGAAACCAATAAGGAGTTTGGGTTTACAATACGACTAACAGGTTAGCCCGCTACCATCTCAGACTGCATCAAATTCAAATTCAAATAATCTTTATTCAAATAGTTCTTTACAAGGCACTTTTGACGCGTCAATAATTTACATAGTAGTGATTCGATGGTGATAACTACATTCGTAAACTTAAAACTAAAGCTATGAGGTTTCCAAATTCGCCCCGGTCTAAGAAGAAGCCCACAACAATCTTAGCCGGTTTTTTCCCGTTATCACCATCTCAAATAATCAATAATAAATTATAGTACCTATGGAGATACTATAATTTATTATTGATTATTTGGGATAGAGCAATTCATACCCAAGCTTTTTTATCGTTTATATAATCCTTATCGTAATATGATTTTTCTGTAAGCTTTCGTTTTATAAAAACTTTAAAGTTATTGAAATCATCATCATCACTTAC
This sequence comes from Lasiommata megera, assembly GCA_928268935.1. Classification (NCBI taxonomy): domain Eukaryota; kingdom Metazoa; phylum Arthropoda; class Insecta; order Lepidoptera; family Nymphalidae; genus Lasiommata; species Lasiommata megera. Next base: position 12,691,086 of record OV743326.1, read on the forward strand.
CATCAGGTAAGATATCCGTCAAGGGCTAACTTTTAGTGTATAAAAAAATATATGTATGTTACCTTGTTTAAAACCCTTAGGCATAAAATTTACTTCATAACACATACGCCAGAACACCGAAACAATGTGAACACAATGCCGGTAACAATTATCTTGATTCCTCTATTAGTTAGTGCGATAGTACATTGCAATCTTGCTAATTGTGCTAGTACGTTGAACATGGAACTAGCTTCATTGTGTCAGTACCTAATGCAATGATTGCGATCGAATTTACAACGGCAACCCGAGCAAGTACCACTAGCTTGTGCTAGTGGTACATGTAGCTATCGGTAGTTCATTGTGACAGTATCTAATGCAATTGTGATCAGTTGCTATGCGTTTTTACAGCAAAATTGTGCATCAGTGCGCTAGCTACGTGTACAATGTACTAGTGCAAGTTAGTGCATTCATTGTTCGTGCAAGTAGCTTGCAATTACTATGCGATCTCCCCGTTATCCCAAACGTCGCCTAAGCCGAGGATCGGCTTCACAGGAGGCGCTCTTAGGCAGACGTTCCCTTAGTTTCTGCGAGCCCTAGGGCCTAAAATTTTTTCTGGCAGAGCTTCTTTCGGAAGCTCGCCAAACAGGCCGGTTACGCTGTCGCAAGCAATAGGGTTAGCAGAGCTAATAGTCAGACCAAAAAAAAAAGGAAAAATGTAAACATATAGCAAAGAAATGTGAATATGTAAATGTATAGCAAGAAATTCGAACAAGACTTACCCTGGCTTGTTAAGGCGCCTTATCAAGGCGCACTCTGTCAATCTGTTACTGTATTCTCTATGGCACTCAATCTTATGAGTTAAACATACTATACAATGGGGCACCCTTGGAATTATAACTAAAGTAAGATTAACTTAAATCCCTTTAGCATACAAAATATCTTTGATGTTAAAAAATAAATAAAATAATAAAATTAGAAAACCATTTTTTTTATTTCACGCTGGGAAATTCTTTTACGCATATCCTCCGGAGGCGACGCAGGCAAGACTGCGCCGCTTCCGACGGGGTATGTGGGGCTCCCCGGCGGCCAGGCTGGCGACCAGAATACCCACTAAAACTCAGTGATGCTCCTTGGCGTCGCCTGATGGCTGGGTCACGGGAACACTTGTGCACTAAACCGCGGCTCAGCCAGCGGCGTACGCCGAGGCAGACTCTCCACGGGGGGCCTATATTGACCCCCGAAAAAATTAGAAAACCAAACAAGCATTGCGTAACAAAATGAAGCAGCAAACGTTCTCAAAATTCTGGTTTAAATTCAAATAACAAAAATTATATAATTTTTTTGAAATTATATTTAGCATATCTTAGTATTAGCATTGTTGTTAGTATATATAAAAACAAAGTTATATATCTTTAAATTTATATGATTTCAAAAGTAAATTAAAATCATGGAGTTTTTCGTAATGAATAAATAGCAAACCGGGATTACAGCCAAAACAATCACACTTTGATGGCAAGATTATTTTTTGTAAATATCTTAAAGTAATGTTTTTGAGTAATAATGTACTACGTACTAGAAACGTTGTCAAAAATTGCTACACTTTATGGTTACGCATATGGCAGCTGTGATAGCCTAGTGGTTAGGGCGTCAGTCTCTTAATCAGAGGTCGGCGGTTCGAATCCGGGCACGCACCTCTAACTTTTCGGAGTTATGTTCATTTTTAAACAATTAAAATATCACTTGATTCAACGTGAAGGAAAACATCGTAAGGAAACCTGCACGCCTGAAAGTTCTCAATAATGTTCTCAAAGGCGTGTGAAGTCTGCCAATCCGCACTTGGCCAACGTGGTGGACTATGACAAAACCCTTCTCATATTGGGAGGAGACCCGTGCTCTGTAGTGAGCCACAAATGGGTTGATCCAGTCATGATGATGATGATGGTTACGCATGCTGTGTCAAAACCCATTACCTATACTAAATTTATTTCTAAATACCCTCCTGTGTTTTTAAATGAACGTGCAACAATCTTTTTTTATCAGGTGTCTTGCTAATTTAGACCAATCAGACACGCCAGTACATGTAAGAACATTATGATTGGTCAATACTGTAATAACGATTATAGTAATTTAAACATGGCATCTTAAACCGCCGACCTCTGATTAGGAGGCTGACGCCCTAACCACTAGCCTGTCACCGCTTTTTTAGCGGTGATAGCCTTATGCGTAGTACATTATTACCCAATTGGAAAAATGTCCCAATAATGAGAAGCATGCCCCACACGCGCTACTGACTTTGCGTTTGTCATCGAGCGGCATCGATAGAGACAGCATCGCCAGGCCCACTTTTTTGAGGCCACTTTGCACCCCCTGTTGGAAACAAATGCAAAACAATATAAAGTATCTATTTTTCTAAAAAATAAAGCAGTGATAGCCTGGATTAGGAAAAAAGCAACAAATAAGAGACATTTCATTTGTATTGGGCGATACATATCTATATATATAAAAATCAATTGCTGTTCGTTGGTCTCGCTAAAACTCGAGAACGGCTGAACGAATTTATCTTATCTTGGTCTTTAAATGTTCGTGGAGGTCTAGGGAAGGTTTAAAAAGTGAGAAAAATTCGAATAATTGCCGGGAAAACCCTAAAAAGAGCCCTTTTCTTTTTCCCATATAAACGTTTTCTAAATAAAATGTGGAGTCAATTTGAACGTTATTGCTATTTAATAAAGTTCATATTAAACTATGATCACTCACTGTTGTCTAAGAAATATAGGTGTGTTCCTAACTTCAAAGAGTCAATTTGCAATTTATATTTAGGCAATATTTTATTCCGGTATTTCCACGGAAACGAAAACTACGCGGGTGAAACCGCGGGTCTCAGCTAGTACGTAATATAATTTGACGTAATCTATCTTAAGCTGATAACGACCAAATAGAGGTAAAGCTTTACAGTTCTCCAATCTCCAATCAGCATTAGCTCCAGCAAACTGCAGCACTGGTCTAGTGCTTAGTGGGAGCTTGGGTATGGTTAAAATCACGATAGACAATTGTCGCCAAGCGCAACCCTATTGGTAATACAAAAAAATATCTTTCTACCCTCATGTACTTATAATCTATCTTAAAAACATAACTACCGCCAATTTTTATTAACTGTATCGTCGCATCACAATATTTTCGTTAACGACGAATTAGTCTTGCAATCCAAAGGGGAAACGCTGCCAGTATCTTCGGAACCTTGCCTAAAGGGACTCCTTTTAATAATATATTTTAGTTATAGTTTTAATTTTAGATTCAATTTAAGGTTTATTTTAAGTTTTTAAGTGTATACAGTCACATTGTTTTAGTTGTTAATTATAATTGAATAAACATAAGTGTTATGTTTTAATGTTGTAAGTTGCAGTCTAAGATGGTAGCGGGCTAACCTATTAGGGGTATGGTAAACCCACACTCCTACTTGGTTTCTACGCGACATCGTGGTGGAACGCTAAATCGCTTTGCGACACGTCTTTGTCGGTAGAGTGGTAACTAGCCACGGCCGAAGCCTCCCACCAGACCAGACTCGAGCCGGGAATTGAACCCAGGACCTCCAACTTTTATAATGCGACAGCGCACGCACTGCGCCAAGGAGGTCGTCAAACCGTCTGTTTTCGTTAATAAGTGCTGAGATCTTTATAAAAATCTCAGACAAACTTGATTTGGAGCAATTAGGCCCCAGCACTGGGGTATCTTTCCCGAATATTATTGAAGCCCGGGTAATGAGGCAAAGCCTCGAGACAGACTTTGATCTCCCGAGGATAATCCAATTGATTTTGGCATTCGCCTAAATTGTCGCCCGGTAGAGACACCTCAGTTTGCCCTCCAGATATCTGGAACCGTATATATAGCTACCTGTATACAAATATATTATGAAATATGTGAAATTATGTATTTATGTAATATATGATTATTTATTAATTCTATTCGAATCAAGCTCTTATAAATGTGCACACATTCGAGACTAAGACGTAATGATCGATTTTCAAGTTACTTTTCGTGACCACATCAACAGGATCTGTAAAGAAGCACACAAACTGTTGGATTTGTTACAAGTAAAAGATAAATTGGTGGGAGGCATTGGCCGTGGCTAGTTACTACCCTACCGACAAAGAGGTGTTGTCAGGCGATTTCGCGTTCTCGGATGTTGTCGCGTAGAAACCAATTTGGATTATAGTTCTTACTTCATAGACTGCATCATCACTTACACCAGGTGGGATTGCCGTGAAGGGCTAACTTGTAAATAGAACAACTTAATATTATGAGTATTAATAAATTCCTTAACAATACCTACAATCAATAAATAAGATATATGTAATCCGGTGTAAAATACTTATAGTAAATATTTTGGATTAGCTGTAAGTACGTATACTAAAGTAGGTATATTTAATAAATATAACGCTTATATCCTTAAGATAGGTTAATTTTATCCCGGAAAAGGGACCAGGCAACTTTCCAGCTTTTTAAAAAAAACGTCCTTTCCTATTTATACACGGCGTCACAGAAATTCTGCCTAGATCCAGATTGCATTCCGGTATAGGATACTTTCATGCCCGGAATGCAATCGTTTAACATGCTATTTTTTAGAACACCAAAACAAATGCGGAGGAAGTCGCGTGCAAATGTTACTTAACTCTGAACGTGTAACACGATAAATAAGGAAAAGTCACGTAGCGGCCTGGTTGCGGTTTAGTAACGCGCATAACCCATTTATCTTACCGTCTCTTTGAAGCTTCGATACATTGAGATCAGCGACTGTACACTGTCAAGGTGTCTTACAAAGAAGAAATAAATAGATTATGTAGTAAATCTATATATAAAAGAAAGTTAGTTACACTATTTATAACTCAAGACCGGCTGAACTGATGTGGCTGGAAATCGGTGGGGAGGTAGCTTAGAACCAGGAGATGGACATTGGATAGTTTTTATCCCGTTTCCGCGGGATTTAGGAAAAACTGAATTTCACGTCATTGAAATATAACTATAGTTACAGCTTGCCACAGAAATTTTCAAATAATGAATAGAAGCAGGCGTTACCTTGCGGAAGTCCATGACAAACAACAAACAGAAAGTGTAATTTGCTATATTCCGCCGACAACCGGGAGATTAGTATTATAGTGAAGATTTAGTGTGGAGTTATATCATACTAATCTCCCGGTTGTCGGCGGAATATAGCAAATTACACGTTCTGTTTGTTGTTTGACAGAAATTTTCTTCAAATTGGTTTATTCCATTTAAAAACTCAAAAAACCCCTAATCTACACGGATGAAGTCGCGGGCATCGGCTATTTTTAAAAACACTACGGGAGGCCAAAAAGAAATCAAACCTTCTAGCAATTCTACTTGGTATAACTTCTGAGTAAAATCCTCCATCACTTGTATCGAGGGTTAAATACGCAATTGAAGAGAAAATATCGTAAATACAGTCGAAAGCAATCATTGTGATGGTCGGATATCAAATAAAAAATATTTATTACTTCCATACCGGAGCAGTTATTATTTTTTTTTATATACATATGTTTTTTTCTCTCATATGAGCTGTGATAGCCCAGTGGTTAGGACGTCAGCATCCTAATCAGAGGTCGGGGGTTCGAACCTGGGCACCTATAACTTTTCGGAGTTATGTGCGTTTTTAAACAATTAAAATATCACTTGCTTCGACGGTGAAGGAAAACATCGCGAGGAAACCTGCTCGCCTGTGAATTCTCCATAGTGTTCTCAAAGGGGTGTGAAGTCTGCCAATCCGCACATGGTGGACTATGGCTGAACCCTTCTCTTATTGAGAGGAGACCCGTGCTCTGTAGTGAGCCGAGAAACAAACACATGATTAACCCATGTTAATCATGTGTTTTTTTCTCGTAAAAAGAATTGGAAGATTACTCTTTTTTTGTTTATATTACTTTCATTGGGGTTTTTTCGTTTTGAGCGCCATCTAGTAGCTGCAATGGAACTAAGCATTGCCATTAATTGGTTACTTCAACGATCTGCCGTGAATCCAGCGGTGAATGGGACACAGCCTGATCTTGTTATGGTAGATTTTCCCTCGCTCTTGTGACAATAATGACTTTAAAACAATATAATTTCAAATAGCTTTTTTATTGGCATTATTGTTAGGTGCCAGTCAGTTGAAACTCGAAGGGTATTCAAAGTTGAAGCAGCAAGATGATAAATAATGGTAATTTAATGACAGCAATTCGAGGGCACCTTTTTTAAGTTTCTAATGTAATTTTTTTAGCCACCTAGATACAGAATAGGCATACGGTTTGTGTAACTGGTGTGATCCTCGTAACTCGCAAACTCTTTGAACGTTTGATACATGGATATCGGTCGAGAGTGCGGAGATTATACCAGCTTAGGCGGATTCCGTGCCTTATCGAATGAATGTGTGATATCGAGAGCCGGGTGTATGAGATATCCACACCGAAGGTCGTTATAAATATATTGCATCTAGAAGGATCAGACACCTCGACCAAATCTAAATCTGGTGACGCGATATTACCTGTTGACGATGTCACTAATATTGCGTAGTCATCATCATCATCATGAACAACCCATTACTGGCTCACTACAGAGCACGGGTCTCCTCTCAAAATGAGAAGGGTTTGGCTATAGTCCACCACGCTGGCCATGTGCAGATTGGCAGACTTCACACGCCTTTGAGAACATGATGGAGAACTCTCCGGCGTGCAAGTTTCTTCACGATGTTTTCCTTCACCGTTGAAGCAAGTGATATTTTACTTTATTTTTTTTTAAACGCACATAACTCCGAAAAGTTAGAGGTGCGTGCCCGGATTCGAACCGCCGACCTCTGATTAGGAGGCTGACGCCCTAAACACTAGGCTATCACCGTTTCATTGCGTAAGTCTGATGTGAATCCATCAATTCTAAACAGCACAACATTAATTACAAATAATGTAGAGTTTTTATAGAGGTTTGATTGCGTAAAACTCACGTATGAACAAGGAAGCCTATAGTGGAAGATTGATAGGCTGAGAATGATGTAAAAGATCTGTGACATTAGAATTGTAAATCTCGCGTGATTTACGTAATCATTTTGCATTATATACTCTTACGCCAGTCAACAGGACCTAAGAGTCCAATGGCCACTAAGCGAGAGATATTCATATTGTTCATGAAAGAGTGAGTCACATTTTTAGAAATCATTACATATAATATGTAAAATAAGACTGACTCACTAGTTAATCAACATACAGCTTAAACCACTGGACGCATCAAACTGAAGATCGGCAGACAGATAAGTGTACGAAAAAGTATATATCATGACAGGCATGTTGCGGTTTCAACATCACCATACTAGATGGCAGCACAAGCGAAACTTGCATCGCGCTATAGAAGTTTTAATACCCAAACACTACATATACGACATTCTAAGAAGAATGGTCGTACCAAGTGGTCCTTGGGCTTAAAACTGGCTCGGAGTTAGGTCAGTATATTCAAACTGAAGATCGGCAGACAGATAACTGTACGAAAATGTATCTATCATAGCAGGCATGTTGTGGTCTCCATATCACCCTACTAGATGGCGGCACAAGCGAAACCTGCATCGCGCTATCGAAGTTTTCATACCCAAACCATACGTATACGACTTTCTAAGAAGAATGGTCGTACCAAGTGGTCCTTGGGCTTAAAACTGGCTCGGAGTAAGGTCAGTATATTCAAACTGAAGATCGGCAGACAGATAACTGAACGAAAATGTATCTATCTTGACAGACATGTTGCGGTTTCCATATCACCATACTAGATGGCGGCACAAGCGAAACCTGCATCGCGCTATCGAAGTTTTCATACCCAAACAAATAGGGGCTTGCAATTTGTGTGAGAAGTTTTCTGTTAGAAACTCGATAGCGGCGAATTTAACGTGAGCGAAACCTCTTGAACTCTTGCTCAAATACGTCCACATTACATCTTTTAACTTATATCGAATGTGTAAACATACGTTCATGACGTACCTCCTTCTAAGTTTGGACACGAAGTATGCATAACATTTTGCCACTGTCAATCAAATAGCTTTTTTGCTTATTTTTCCCACTACAAGATATCCCTTGACGGCAATCTCACGTGATGGTAATTGATGATGCAGTCTAAGATGATAGCGGGCTAGCTTGTTAGGGGTATGGCAAACCCATACTCTCAATTGGCTTCTACGCGACATCGTGCCGGAACGCTAAATCGCTTGGCGACACGTCTTTGTCGGTAGGGTAACTAGACACGGCTGAAGCCTCCCACCAGACCAGAATCGAACCGGGAATTGAACCCAAGACCTCCAACTTTGTATGAGGTCGTCAGCGTCAGCCGTTATTAAATTCTGCCTGTAACGTTAGCGTTGTATCTCCGGACGTAAGGCTTATCCGTAATCCCGGGGAATGACTATTATCACACTTTATCAGCCCAGACTAGTTACAACCGGATACGTAAAAAGGTAACACCATCGTCCGACATCGGTTTATCAAATATTGGAAGCTAGAGCAAATATTTGTTTCCGGATGTAGAGTGGAAACACCCTAAAGATAATCTCTTGGGATTGTACTGTTAAAATTTATCAGCATTACAGCATGTAGAGGTAAGCGTATATGAATGTATTTTTCATTTAAAAGCTTAAAACGTATGGTTTCATGTACATACTTCACGATAAGACTATAAGTGCAAAGAATTTTTGGCTGATTTAGTTGCGTATTCGTTAAAATTTAAGGTTTTAATTCAAAAAGGTAAAGCCTCACAAATAAACGTGGTATAACATCGGAACATTTAAAAAATTCGGTCAGTTGAAGATTATCCAGACGTTATATCACTTTTATTTATTTATCTTTCCCCAAGGCTTAAAAGTTTATTTTAGAGGTGAAATAAATGTCAAATAATTTTGTAGTAGCTTCATATTTGTTTTGATACCAGCATTATGTTTGGACATTTCTTTGAAAGGATTTTTTTACAAAACACGATTTTTTTCTAACACTAAAACTAAATCTATTGTAATTTTAGCATGTAGATTTTGTTTGTCTGTTTGTTCAGTTTAGTTTAGCATTTAAACTCCAACCTTAATAAGATTTATCACTGATAGCTGGCATCCTGAAGAAGGCTTTTGTGATTTTTAATATACCGAAAAAACCCAGCAATTGCTGCCAACAAAATTAATACATGTTAGGATATACAACATTAAATTTGTTACATTTTCGTGATTATTACCTAAACCGTTTATAACAAAGTTTCGCATTGACTATGATCTTAGAAATGTACATAGAATACTTTTGTACCCTTGGAGAATATACAATTCCTACAGATCTTTGAAAAACCCGAATGGATGCGTATTAAATCGTGAGCATGAGCTATTGGTATATATGTATATATATAAACAATCCATGAACAACCTAACAATCTCTTAGTTCTTCAATACTCTACTTTTCTCTCACAACGATAACGATAATTATTACACGTTATATGTACTAAACTAGACAAAGCTGCTAAAATATGATCTCTAAGAACGTCTCCGATAACTTATTTAAGTTTAAATTAAACACCCGAATCCTTATTACCTTTCACTTATACGGTCGCATCGCTCACTGAGCCAGAGGTAATTGAGCTCGTAAATTAATAGCGCTGACCACCCACGGTACTGTTTATAAGAAGCTATCGGCATTTAGCATAAACACAGATAATGCCGGTTCGGCCCGTGCTTTAACACCTGTTCATACACGCTTATTGATATACTAAGTAACAATACCGCTTTGTATTTAATAAAATGGCATTCATTGTAATGTATAGGTACTGAAATTTATAAATATCTAGCAAACTCTGTAGGCATAAATTCAAATTCAAATAATCTTTATTCAAATAGTCCTTTAAAAGGCACTTTTCACGCGTCAATAATTTACATAGTAGTGATTTTATGGTGATAACAACATTCGTAAACTTAAAACTAAAGCTATGAGGGTTCCAAACACGCCCTGGTCTAAGAAGAAGCCCACAACCAACTTAGCAGGGTTTTTTTTTGTTTTCACCATCTCACATAATCAATAATAAATTATAGTACCTATGGAGATAGAGCAATTCACACCCAAGCTTTTTTATTGTTTATATAATCCTTAAAATATACGTAATACTGACAGAGACCTCGCTAAATATGAAATTTTATAACTCTTGAAATAAAAAATATTGCGAGATGCTGCAAATATAAAAAATTGGCATTGTCTGTTTTATGTGAGAAATCTTTAAAATATTGTTCAGATACTAATAACTACGGGCCATCATCAACAATAGTACGTTGAAGATTTAATATAATTAAGTTATATAATTAGTTAATTTTTTTATTACTTATTAAAAAGTGGCCACTGAAACGCAATTAAGACAAAAAATACACTTAATATATTACTAAATGTTATTTTACTTACAAAATATAATAATAATAATAATTAATATATATATTCTGGATTCTGATTCTAATTAGACACCATCACTCAGATCGTTTATTATATTTGTATAATATATCAAAGTTAGTAAAGAAATCGAAATCATGCACAACGGAATTGGAATTATCATTCGGTTGCCATCTTTTGCACGCCTGCCAATGATTTAGTCCTCCCTCCTCTAGTCATAAACTTGATTTCACGATTTATGCTCATCTTAGTGAAACCATTAATTAGATTCGGTTATTGCAAATTAATTTAGGGGCAGTAGAATGTGGGATGAATTATACAGCATCATGTCCATTACCTACTCTAACATTCTATATCTTGGAGATGTCTATCAATTAGTTCAAAGTTTTTATAAAACGAAAGCTTATCAAAAAAAATCATATTACGATATTAAGGATTATATAAACGATGAAAAAGCTTGGGTGTGAAAAGCTCCATAGGTACTATAATTTATTATTGATATATGTGCATACAACAACAAAAAACACGGCTAAGTTTGTTGTGGGCTTCTTCTTAGACCGGGGCGCGTTTGGAATCCTCATAGCTCTAGTTTTAAGTTTATGAATGTAGTTATCCAAAATAAACCAATTAGGTACTCCTAATTGGTTTATTTTGGATAACTACATTCATAAACTATACATAGTAGTATATATAATATAATAGTAACTATATATAGTAGAACCATACATTGGTTTCTACCTCTTCGTCGGTAGGGTGGTATCTAGCCAATCACAAATAATAACTTTACTGACCGCTTTATGTACTGTAGGAGGCACGACCATGGCTCACCCGAATTAAATTAGTCCGGACTATTACTTACAATTTCTTTACAGAAAATTACGACACGTGAGCATTTTTCGCCATCTTTGGCGCTCGAAACGCGCTTTTATTCTGCCCCTTGTGTATAGGCATATACTATATATCAAAGACAAAAGAGAGATACCATCAACATATCATACAGTTGCATGATCCATTTGAATATCTTTGTGTCAATATTGAAGCAGCTTAGCATTCTTATTGTATGTAAATGCAGTCGCATTTCGTGCCAACTACCAAGACGTTAAGGATGCATCCGAAAGCTGGTTCGCTTGCTTCGTCGAATTGAATGATGGCAATTTGCAAAACAATGTATACTATACGTAAAACGACAGGTACTAATATTATATCCCATATTATCTGTTTTTTTTTTATTAACCACTAGTTAGCCCTTGACTGCATCTCACCTGATGGCAAGTGATGATGCGGTCTAAGATGGTAGCGGGCTAAACTGTTAGGGGTATTATAAACTCATACTCCTAATTGGTTTCTACACAACATCGTGCCGGAACGCTAAATCGCTTGGTGGCACGTCTTTATCGGTAGGCTAGGGGTAACTAGCCACGGCCGAAGCCTCCCACCAGACCAGACTCGAGCCGGGAATCGAACCCAGGACCTCCAACTTTAAAATGAAACAGCGCACGCGCTGCGCCACGGAGGTCTTTGAAACATATGGAGAAACAAATAATTATTTATTTTCAATATGTTCTGTTCTAATTTTACGCAATGAAAATAATTATATGGCAATTTTTAAGTCAGTCATTAGTACCTTTTTATCCCCGACATAAATATTAGATTTTGATCGATAGTCCTTGGAACCAATTCTTTTCTCGGAGAAGCATAGGGCGTGACTAGGTCATAATACCTATTTTATTCTCGACTTAGGGACTCGAGGATAGCCTTGATAAAAAATAAATTGTTTTATCCACTAGTGCACAATCTTTTATTTTTTATATATATCTACCAGATTATACTAATAACTTATGAAAAGATTGCTAAATGAATGAAAAGTATTAAGACAGGTGAAGAAATGGTAATATACATGTTCATTAGAATCTTCTGAAAGGGGCAATATTGTAAAATCACTCTTCCCTTAGATTCTTCGGGCTATTTGCTACTTAATTATACAATAAACTATAATAATAGTATATTTCCTACTATGCTACTATGACATTACTATAGTTTGCTAAATAAGTTCAAAGTTTATATAAAACGTAAGCTTGTAGAAAAGTCCTACTATAGTGTAAAGGATTATGTAAATGATAAACAAGCATGGGTGTGAAATATTGCTCTAATAAGATAGCTCTTAATATAATTTTAAATGACATGTGACATGGTGATAACAAAAAGAAAATTTACCTAGCTAAGTTTGTTGTGGGCTTCTTCTTAGACCAGGGCGCGTTTGGAACCCTCATAGCTTTAGATGTAAGTTTACGAATGTAGTTATCACCATCAAATCAGTACTATGTAAATTATTAACGCGTCAAAAGTGCCTTTTTATATATGCCTATTTGAATAAAGATTATTTGAAATTGAATTTGCCTTTTAAAGGACTATTTGAATAAAGATTATTTGAATTTGAATAGTCAAAATATTGTGAACAAGCCAGTGTGCATACATCACATGTTTATGGATTACAGGAATGCTTTTACATGTGATAGCAATTATCAGTTCAGATGTCAAGATTATCATGTCACGTTACAGACATAATTTGTACCTGACATAGTAATTAGGTTGTAGTATAACTGTACGGTCTTTACGGTCCTTTTGTTTTAAAAATCAACAATTAATAATTAATTTGTCTGGTCTGGTGGGAGGCTTCGGCCGTGGCTAGTTACCACCCTACCGACAAAGACGTGTCGCCAAGCGATTTAGCGTTCCGGCACGATGTCGTGTAGAAACCAATTATGGAGTATGGGTTTACCGTAACCCTAACAGGTTAGCCCGCTACCATCTTATACCGCATCATCACTTACCATCAGGTGAGATGACGTCAAGGGCTAACTTGTGGTGTATAAAAAAAATAATGCTTTTGTATATAAAATAAAGCTAGTTGTATTAAAATAATTCACAATTTGGTTGTATTCTGTTAATCATTTACTTACGTTTATTTCTTCGTTTTTTATCGTTTTTATTATTAAAAAAAATCCATTAGTCTAAAATAAGCATCTTGAAAAAGGCTCGATCGATTTGGACATAATTGTTTTTCTTCTGTTGCCATACTGGAGTAGTTTAGGTAATAAGAAATTGCGAAAAATTAAAGAGAAAAGAGCAGCTAAAATGTTCAATTTCGTAGTTTTGTATCCGAATTGCCTCTAATAATTTCTTTCCATACCAATTTAAGTGAATAAAGTTCAATAAAAAATGCAAAATTGCTATGCCTCATTATAAATTATTAAAATAAATTATATCTTTTGAAGTCGGAAAAACATTTCAATTGATATTCTTTATAGGTACCTACGTAAATGATTACATTGCAAGGAGGTTCCTTACAACTTCCCACTTTATACTCTCTTAGAGCTTAAACAAAAAAAAAATGTTTTCATCAAATTATTGTATCGAATCATTTGATTCCTTTACGCGCTTTGTTGCAATGAACTCGATGGTAAAGTAATGAATTTTGATGCAGTCTAAGGCAACTTTGTTTGAGAGGTACCCATATATAGGTTTTAATTATTCGAAACCCGCCTGCCTAGATAATATCTTGTGTCATGTCGAAGTTGTGAATCAAGATCGAAAAGTTCCTGAGCGCATTTTCGAGGACACACTTATCCTTTATTACTGATAAACTGGCGAAAACACAACTAAGATAGTTTTTGGAGTTTACCTAAAAGTAGAACATCCTCGCATGTAAGCCTCTATCCCCAAAATTATCTGTTAAGAAAATCGGAGCCTGGAAAAGCCGATTTGCGATGCCGGATGCTTAAACGATGAGGCAAAGCACTTCGTAAGTATCTTAGACATTATACAGTTCGGCCGACTGAAATGGCTTACAGTACACCCACAAGTTATACCTATACAACCCGTGGGTGTGCTGCAAGCATTGATAAATATGAATACTCCATTATAATCCAATATACTCCAATTGTTGTTGTATATTATTAAGCGGTGACAGCCTAGTAACCACTAGGGCGTCAGCCTCCTAATCAGAGGTCGGCGGTTCGAATCCTCTAACTTTTCGGAGTCTGTGCGTTTTAAAAAAAATAAAAAAATAGCACTTGCTTCAACGGTGAAGGAAAACATCGTGAGGAAACCTGCACGCGTGAGAGTTCTCCATATTGTTCTCAAAGGCGTGTCAAGTTTGCTAATCCGCTAATGGCCAGCGTGGTGGACTATGGCCAAACCCTTCTCACATTAAGAGGAGACCCGTGCTCTATAGTGAGCCGGCAATGGGTTGATCATGATGATGATGATGATGATATTATTATAATAATAAAACATTCGAATACATAGTACTAGTCATCTATCTTTTTTTTAACTGATCCAAGCTTGGATTCGAGCCCTGTACATTTAAATTTAGACCACACAGCCAAAGGGGTTACGCGATGATAGATTGATGAATGCAACAAAAATCAGCCAAATTCAAATTTATTGGCAGAGCGAGTTTGATCTTGGCATTGATTGGTATGTCAAAATAATGTTCATTTAGAACCACAATTGGACATAGTTATGCAACAAGCAACCAACTGATGTTGAGCAAGTTTAGTTATATTTAGCTTGGACTGTGACGATCAATGACTTTGTTCAATTTTGATGTTTTTGTGGATTGGATACCTTTCGCATAACTACGACCAATTACTAAAGTTGATTGCGGATGGAGTACACTCAATGGTGGCGGATGCAGAACAAATCCCACTTCTGAGCACAAAAAGAAACAATATTAAAGGTCCGTTGGTTTACCAGTATATACATATTACATGTATATATAGTGATAGGTATTCGTGCAAGTTAAACTTTAGCCTTACCAACATACTTCATGTGCTGTTCAGTATACCTGGACACGCCGCGTTGCATTACTCGCCCACGCTATTTCTTCTTTTGCTCGGTTCCATACAATTGTAGTGTTTCTAAAGAGTTTACACTAAAAGACCGAGGACCCATTGACTTAAAGTTGGTGCCAGTAATTAATCAGATCCCTGACAGAGGTAATATGGGAAAACATAATTTCTGAATTTCTGGTCTAGTATGCTAAGACCGAACCGACAAAGATACCGCCAAGCAATTAAAGTACCGTTCCTATGTCGTACGAGTGTTCCCGTGACCCAGCCACCAGGCAACGTGAAGGAGCACCGCTGGGTTTTAGTGGGTATTCTGTCAGTCTGGCCTCCGGGGAGTCCCACATGCCCCGTCGGAAGCAGCGCAGAGTCGCCTGCATCGCTTTTGCGAAAATAAAATTGCTTATGAGTTTACTGAAAAGCAACTTTTTTAACGCATTCTTGAATAAATGAGACTACTTGACTTCACGCGGCTATTTAGAACACCATTAGGAACCCTCAGGCATTCAAAATCTGCGTATGATAGTTTTCCTTCACCCAACAAGAAACACAGATGTGTGGACGAGGGCACGAGCAATACCGTGACCCAGTCACCAGGCAACCCGAAGGAGCATCGCTGGGTTTTAGTGGGTACTCTGGTCGCCACACTGGCTGCCGAGAAGTCCCATATACCCCCCTGCTTCCGGCGAGGATGCGCAAACGCATTTCAGAGCGTTAAAAATAGGGTACAGACTATGATGATAGTTAATAATAGTGTCGAATCCGACACCGAATTTGTTTTTACTTTCGGAACGTAGGATCTTTTTTTATTAGTACAGGGTGGCAGGGAGTAAGGGATGAGTACACAGGTCTGTTGTTTTAGGTTAATGTGTATGAACAGGTGTTTGCGGCCCACTGTGCGAGGAAAGTGCGGTGAAAACTTACAAAATAGATCGCCGAAATGTCTTTTATCAATCATCTCGAGAGGAAAATACTCTGCACGTTAAAATGATATCTGCGTGTGTGTATTTTCTTTGACATTATTTTTTTAGGTTCCATATTTTATAACGGGAAAACAAAACCCTTTTTGATAAGAATCCCTTATCTATTGCTTTTTACGATTATTTTAACAGAATATTATTCAAAGAATCCTTATGAAATACTAGCTTTAACACGCGGCTTCGCTCGCATTGTAGCCGTTAAATGATTATCAGATATCTTTATTTTAATCGTTCGTAAATAATATTTTTTTATAAAAGTTTTTTAATTCTATGTTACTTGTTATACCTTCAAGAATATGTGTACAAAGTTCCATGATAATCCGTTAAGTCCGGATACTTCTTTCTGTGTCGGTTTATAATATTAGTGGGATGTAAAACTGTAAAACCCTCGTTATTTGTAGTTAGCATATTCAACTGCAGATAACGAAGTCCTGGATTCTGATCCTGTGTCAGATCAATAATACCGCTTAGGAACTATATAAATAATAATACAAGCTTTAAGCATACATAAAGTTAAACGTGATAATTATCGTTGAACCCCAACAACCGGTATTGGATTTTCATTCCTATGAGAGAGGAAGCCTTTGCCCATCAAGAGAATATTAATAGGCTAATATTTTGTAC
Source organism: Lasiommata megera (assembly GCA_928268935.1). Classification (NCBI taxonomy): domain Eukaryota; kingdom Metazoa; phylum Arthropoda; class Insecta; order Lepidoptera; family Nymphalidae; genus Lasiommata; species Lasiommata megera. The sequence goes on from OV743326.1 coordinate 12,707,940, forward strand.
CTAGAGTAGAATATGGTTTACCTAGAGTTTTTCTTTTACATTGTTGGTACAATTCGTCGAGTCAGTCTTCGATCATGACATTCGTTTAGTAAGTAGCCTAAATGTAATTTATCTTAGGGATACGGCCACCTTTTACAGTATCAATTTTATGCACAATGTCATCTTTTGCAAGTGTTTTTAATAAAGCTCTTTTAATAGACAAGATACGCTATAGGTAGAATTATGTTCTGTAGACATAAACATTCGCTAGCTAATGTTAAATTGAGCAGTATTGTATTGACGCATTGCGACAATTTCGACGCTTGAACAAAATTGTAGGTTCATTTCATTTAACGACATATAATGTAACACATCGTGAAATGTTTTATTCGTGTAACCATTACAAGTGTAACCATAAAGCGCTCATATTAAAAAGCTATACGTAATAATATTACAATCATGATCAACCCATTGCCAGCCCACTACAGAGCACGGGTCTCCTCTCAATGTGAGAAGGGTTTAGCTATAGTCCACCACTGGTCGTACGGATTGACAGACTTCACACGCCTTTGAGAACGTTATGGACAACTCTCAGGCGTGCAGGTTTCCTCACGATGTTTTCCTTCACCGTTGAAGCAAGTGATATTTTAATAACGCGCGTAACTCCGAAAAGTTAGAGGTGCGTGCTATGATCGAACCCCCAATATCCGATTAGCATTTTTTTCTGTCTTTTAGCTGTGCTAACCCGATTGGTTGCCACAGCGTAACTGTTTTGCGAGCTCCGGAAAGAAGCCATGCCAGAAGAAACTTTTAATTGCTAGGGCTCGAAGAAACTAAGGCAACGTGTGCCTAAGGGTGCCTCCTGTGAGGCTGAACCTCGACCTAATCTAACCTAAGGCTAATAAACACTAGGCTATCACAACTTAATATAACTACTATTAATATGACATTAATATTATAAAGTTAGTATTTATTGTCAAGTTATAAATCTGTTCCTTTTTTCTTTATTCTTTTATTTAATGTTACTCACCGTCCGACTTCCCCGTTATCCCAAACGTCGCCTAAGCCGATGTTCAGCCTCACAGGAGGCGCCCTTAGGCACACATTCCCTTAGTTTCTTCGAGCCCTAGGGCTCAAAATTTCTTATGGCAGAGCTTCTTCCCGAAGCTCGCCAAACAGCCCTGTTACGCTGTCGCAACCAATAGGGTTAATACAGTTAATAGCCAGTCCGAAGAAAATATATAATGTTAGCAGTAAAAGCGTGCGATGCTACCGGTCAGAGGTATTAAATTTTGTGTATATATACAAACCATTGTCGCCTTGTTTTTGCTGTTCACGTTGAAACTCGATCACAAAGCGAAGCTCGGAAGGGAAATAGTCTGTAATTTGTCACATTTACATAATGGAAGTGCTTTTAATAGTCATTGTTTATAATGTGGATACGTTACCAACGTCTGTATTATTAATAGCGTTCAATTATAAAATAAATGTACATTGAAATTGTGCTATTAACGTACACGTTAATAATAATAGAGAAATTAGTAGGTGCACTAACGTATTATTGCGTTGATACATTATGGAGATTAAAAACGTTATTATAAATAGGAATATTTATACAAAACTTCAACTTACTGCATTTTTTTCTCTTTTTATGGCTTTACGCAGATTAGCCAATGACAAGTTTATAGCAATGGAGAATTTAAGTTAGGGAAAAATGGCACAAAACCTCGCACTCGGTGGACGCGACACCCTCAAACCTTTCCTAAATTAATACATGTCAACCATTCAAAAAACTAGCCACTACACAAACGACACCAAAACCATAATGTCCACAACACAACCAACATCGATCCTTTTCAAAATTAGCCAACAAACATTAATTCAAGAAAAGCGTGAAAAAACCGCGCCTCCGAATACTTTTTTTTCGGACTGTCTATTAGCTCTGCTAACCCTATTGGTTGCGACAGCGTAACCGGGCTGTTCGGCGAGCTTCGGAAAGAAGCTCTGTCAGAAGAAATTTTGAGTCCTAGGCCTCGAAGAAACTAAGGGGACGTCTTTGCCGGCGAAGATGGTGTGTAGCGTATGATTGTGCGGTAGGTGGTACGAGTATGTTGTCAGTAGTCATCTGATCGTCAGGGTCATGAAGGAGGGCCTCCGAATACGAAGTCTCCCGCCTTTTCAAGTGTCACAGTGTTTTATATCACAGATAAAACAACCTATACTACCATAGCTAACTATAGGATATTTTATCTGTGCTTATATCATTAACAATCATGTAGAACTTATCCAAGTAAATTTGTAGAAAGTTCAGACCAATTTAAACGAATGTGTAAGATTCAAATATATATAGGCAAAGTTAGTTTAGCAAGTTACTTTACAACAATATGTTCTCGGTATCGTTCCCATTAAACTAAAACACATATTACAAAAGCAATCCACGTAGAAATAATAATTTTACACCGATAACGTAAACACAAAGTAATCACAAAATTATAAAGTGTCGGATGAATATAGCATCTCTTCATTGTGGCAAATTTGCAGTAATTTGTAAGCTTCAGACTTTAGCCAATATAACTATATCTACTATATACTAGCTGACCCGGCAAACGTTGTTTTGCCATATAAATCATTTCTAGGGAATTTCTATTGTAGAAAGAAAAATGCTTATTGTATGTATATGAGTGAAAGAGGCATGGAGCGCATTGAACGATGAGGGAATGTTAAAACAACATAAATATTGTTTATGGTAAATTTAGCTTTACAATAAGCTTACTTTACAATAAATAATAAGGAAATTTTAGTCGAATTAGAGTGAAAAACATTCACAATAAAGACGATAATTGTTCAGTTATCGAGCGGAATGACAAATGATTAAATTACTAAAATGACTATTAAAAAATAGGGGTTGGCGATAGAAGGGTGAAAATTTAGGGTTGTATGTATTTTTCAATGCCACATAATACAAAAATAAAATAAAAATATTTTGTCATATAATTTACCATAATTAATATATGTAAGATTTACTGGTTTACTGCATAAGGTCTAGAAGTATCTGTTAGTATCTCGTAAAGCAAGCCCCAATGTTGATGAGAAACGTGCTTATATATTTTTAGCAACGTACGCAGTGGTTGTACTTTCGGAGGATGGTCCTTTCGATGAATAAGTCCGTGCCCGGCTTGCACTTCCAACTTTTCAAAAATATGTGCATTTTAATTTAAGGAATTAAATGTCTCTTTTATTATTGTTGATTTATTTACTATTATGTGCTAATTGATTTCTTTACTGTCATGCTCTTTTGATTCGTCCGAGGGGATGAGCAGCATTCGGGCCTGTGCACCCTGGTAACGTCGATTAACAATTTCTCTTGTAGGATATCTTGCATTATTGTTGATTTTTTTATTATCATGCGCTAACATTGTGCGTCATGCAATGAACAGTGGGGTGCTAGGTCAGATAATCATCAAGTGTGCCCCAGAGCTGTAGGTCCCTTTTGACTCGTATGGGGGGAAGAGCAGCATTCGGGCCTGTGCACCCTGGTAACGTCGGTTAACAATTTCTCTTGTGAGATATTGATAGACGATAATGAGCCGACGATGTGGGAGTCTCTGCGCGTCCCTCTGACCCAGCAGAGCTAGTGGATGAGGCACCCTGTGGAACGCTTGTCCAGGTATGGGACTGGTGGCCGGGGTGGACAGTGAGCGTTTGCAGCTTTTGTTTTTGGAGATGGAAGGCCTGAAGCGAAAGGTTGTTACTCCTCCACCACTCTGGCACCTTGTGCCTTCGGAGGTTGTTGGTAGAAACTAAGTCGTCCATAACACTAACTTACAGTACCGTCCTCAATGACGACGACACAACTTGAAAATTTAAAGGCAACGCACACTGTATGCTTGTATAAAGTAACGAAGTTTATAGAAACATGAACTTTCCAATTACAAAGAAAAGGATTGATTAGCATTAAGTGGTTTAATGGCCAGCGTGGTGGACTATGGCCAAACCCTTCTCATATTAAGGAGACCCGTGCTCTGTAGTGACCCGGTAATGGATTGATCATGATGAAGTGGTTTAAAGTAATAGCAACTGTACGCGTTGAATAAATGAAGTAAGATTTACCTACTGTTTGAATAAGTGCCGCAGACGTTGCAGAAGCGGTCAAAAGATTGTTTATAGCGGAACATTGTCAACGTCTTTGTTTAGTCTCCAGCCAACGAACTAAATAATAATAGTCTATTATATTTAAGTTTAAGTTAGTCTATTTTATTTATATTTTCTATATCTTATTCACGCTGTATTCTTACGCGTTTAAATATTTTACCTATTCGTTGATTTTTATTGTAGAGTTCCATAGTTCAAAAGAAATAGGAACCCTGATAGGATCTTTCGTCTTGTCGATGTTAAGACCGTTTCTCACTTGCTGAAATTAATATCAAATGGTAAGATCTAGAATCCATTAGAGCTGTGATTGAATCGAATTTCTGAGTTAACGCAATCAAAGATACGGCTAATGTGTCTAAGATATATATGACAAGGTCTAATATTAATTATATGACCCTTGCAAGGAAACCGAAATATAGGGTCTTATCTTAAAGCCGTAAATTAAGAAATATATTCCAATTCAATTCAAAATAATTAAATATTAAAGTTGGAGGTCCTGGGTTCGATTCCCGGCTCGAGTCTGGTCTGGTGGGAGGCTGCGGCCGTGGCTAGTTACCACCCTACCGACAAAGGCGTGTCGCCAAGTGATTTAGCGTTCCGGCACGATGTCGTGTAGAAACCAATTAGGAGTATGGCTTTACCATACCCCTAACAGGTTAGCCCACTACCATTTTAGACTGCATTATCACTTACCATCAGGTGAGATTGCCGTCAAGGGCTAACTTGTAGTGGATAAAAAAAAAAAAAATAGCTTTATTCACGTAAACCTATTACAGGAATCTATGTAGCGTTTATATTTAATATATTTTACATTGTGATGGTGATAACTACACTCGTCGAAGAAGAAGCCCACAGCAATCCGAGCCGGATTTTTAAATAATAAATAAAATGCTTAATTTACGGCTTAAATATTATCTTCAAAAAAATAGCAATAGCTAAGTAACAACATAAAATAAATAAGCCTAAGCCAACGTAATTATCCGGTTTAGTAGTTAGCAAAAATTCAAAATTCAAAATATTCTTTATTCAAATAGTCCTTTAAAAGGCGCTTTTGACGCGTCAATAATTTACATAGTAGTGATTTGATGGTGATAACTACATTCGTAAACTTAAAACTATAAGGGTTCCAAACGCGCCCGGTCTAAGAAGAAGCCCACAACAAACTTAGCCAGGTAAATTTTATTTTTGTTATCACCATCTCACATGCCACTTAAAATTGTATTAAGCGCTATCTTATTAGAGCAATATTTCACACCCATGCTTGTTTATCATTTATGTAATCCTTTATACTATAGTAGGACTTTTCTACATTGGGTCCTATACTTATAAAAACCAAATAACTAATTCAGGAAACTTATTCCTTGCAAGATACGGAAACCGTGTGAAACAATGTGTGACTTGTAACACACTGAGGTGTATGATTAAGAACAAGATAATTGAAAATATAACTTTAGGGCCAGCAAGGCATTGGCGGTTCCTCTGGTGCTGCAAATGTTAATGGGCAGCGGTAATCACTTACCATCAGGTGACCCGCATGCTCGTTTGCTCGCTTTGTATATAAAAAAAAAAAACGAAATATACTCTCCATTTGCAAGACATTGTAATGACAGAGCTAAGTGCAGTGAAAATTACCACATGAAAACGTATACGGTAGATTTTATAATAGACGTTTCATTCCTACAAACTACCCAGAAGAGAGTTTCCCTTGCTATTTCCATCCATTATATTTTATATCCCACTTATTCTCCCACCTTATATCTCTCGTGAGTGGCCCCTTAGTAAATTAGGGAAGATACAAATATAAATAACTAGCTGGCGCCCGCGACTTCGTCCGCGTGGAATAAGTTTTAAAAGTCAGTCACAATAAGTGGTAAAAATTCCTACGGGAACTCTCCTATGTCACTCTTCTGGTCCTCAACTATACTTTCAGAAATCATGTCGATCCATTGCTCTGTTGCGACGTGATTGAAGGACATACCAATATACAAACACACTTTCGCATTTATAATATTACTATTCGGACTTTTAGAAATTATTTTCTTAGCGATGTCTACGGCTCTACGGTCTAACTTCCAAATTCCTTTTCATTATTTGTTTCTACTTTCAAGGTGTGATTTTGCAAAAGAGCTTATACCTACATGTATTATTAATGAAAAGTAATGCTCTAATTGCCGATTTTCATTTCTCTAATTCCAAAAACGCAAAACTTACATGTAACCTACCAACCCCTCACCCCTCTCACTCCTTTTAGGGTGGATTTTTTATAGGTTTTTATTATTTAAAACAAATAACCTAAATGTCAATTTTCATGTCCCTAACTTCGAAATCTTAGAATCTTCATAAAAATCCAACCCTCATTTTACCCTCTTTGGGGTAGATTTTCGTAACATTGATTGATACAGATCTCTATCATTTATAATTACAACTTAGTTGCCAACTTTCATGTCTTTAACTCCAAAAATACAGGACTTTCATATAAACTTCCAACCCCCATTTAAACCCCTTAGGGGTGGATTCTTGTAATATTGCATGTATAGGATTTTATTATTTAAAATAAATAACCTAAATGTCAATTTTCATGTCCCTAACTTCGAAAACTTAAGAATCCTCATAAAAACTTCCAACCCTCATTTTACCTTCTTTGGGGTAGATTTTCGTAACATTAATTGATACAGATCTTTATTATTTATAATTAACAACTTAGTTGCCAACTTTCATGTCTTTAACTTCAAAAATATAGGACTTTCATATAAATTTCCAACCCCAATTTCAACCCCTTAGGGGTGGATTTTTGTAATATTGTGTATAAAGGTTTTTTATAATTTAAAACAAATAACCTAAATGGCAATTTTCATGTCCCTAACTCCGAAAACTTAGAATCCTCATATAAACTTCCTACCCCCATTTCACCCCCCTTGGAGTAGATTTTCGCATTATTGATCATACAGGTCTTTATTATTTATATTTAACAACTTAGTTGCCAACTTTCATGTCTCTAACTTCAAAAATATAGGACTTTCATACAAACTTCCAACCCCCATTTCTACCCTTTAGGGGTAGATTTTTGTAATATTGCGTATACAGGTTTTTATTATTTAAAACAAATTACCTAAAGGCCCATTTTCATGTCCCTAACTTCGAAAACATAAAATCCTCATGAAAACGCCCCACCCCCATTTCACCCCCATGGGGTAGATTTTCGTAACATTGATTATACAGATATTTATCATTTATAATAAAAAACTTAGTTGCCAATTTTCATGTCTCTAACTTCAAAAATATAGGACTTTCGTACAAACTTCCAACCCCCATTTCTACCCCTTAGGGGTAGATTTTCTCAAAACCGTTTCTTAGCTGACCTCTACTTCATAAAAGGAATCTACCTTCCAAATTTTAAGTTCGTATGTTTTATAGTTCCTGAGATATCGTGATCATCAGTCAGTCAGTGGTATTTCGCTTTTATATATATAGATAATAGGGATATATTAAATCGATAATATTTTTAGTACAAGTTTTTTTATTAAATCGTCTTTAGTTAAGGACGTCAGTAGTTTATCTGTCCCTTTGTACCTGTCTATATATGGCGGCAGTTTATTATAAACTAGCTATTTTTAATGATTATATACGTATTTCTAATGATTTAAATCCCTTTTGTTTAATTACCCCTATAGTATATAACAAAATAAAATTCCGTAAAGGGCAATTTTTTTCTACATAAGACGGTTGTAAAAACGAAATATCACAATTGAAAATCACCTTTATTAATTTTTAAATTAAGTTCAATTATTATTACATTAATATGAATTAGGTTATCGCCTAAGTCACTGTTATATAACGAATAGATTTATTTTAAGTTCTACTAAACACTAGTATTTTTGTAGCACAAAATGTAGCTCAGTAGAGCTTTTACAAGCTTTAGTCTTATTATTACTAAAATACAATTTGGCATTTGTTATTTGAATAAAATAGATTATATTATCGTAGATCGATAGGTCGTGACATTTAATGAAATCGATTCGTTTTAGTCAAAATTTATCGATTACAAATAAAAAACCCTTCCTCTCAATCATCATCATCATGATCAACCCATTATGGCCATAGTCCTCTACGCTGGCCAGGTGCGGATTGGCAGACTTCACACGCCTTTGAGAACATTATAGAGAACTCAAGGCGTGCAGGTTTCCTCACGATGTTTTCCTTCACCGTTGAAGCAAGTGATATTTTAATTGCTTAAGTTAGAGGTGCGTGTCCGGGTTCGAACCCCCGACCTCTGATTAACAACCTAAAAAATTGGCTATCACAGCTTCACCTCCTCCTTCATCCTCCCAATAATGTTAACATAAATAATACACCAGCTAAAAGTATACTTTCTCTTGTATATTATGTTAATGTACGATAAAAAAGTCTTGTTCTAAGTTGCTTAAATAAACCAAGAGATATTTCATATTCAAAGTAAACTTTGAGATATCCCGTCGCATTGAGTTTTATGTCCATCTCCAAAAAAATATTCGAAGGCACCTTCTCCCCTACAATGCTACATATCACGATAACATATTGAACTAGTATATTACGAATTAAGATTAAACTAGGTAAAGGGTTATAAAATACTTGAATATAAAAATCTGTCTTGTTCTTTAGTAGACGGAGTTTTTTATACACTACAAGTTAGCCCTTGATGGCTATCTCACCCAAGTGTGGTAAGTTATGATGCTGTCTAGGATGGTAGCGGGCTAACCTGTTATTAGTATCCCTTATATTACCACCAGTCCAGACTCGAGCTGGGAATCGAACCCAGGACCTCGATCTTTATGATGCGACAGCGCACGCCCTGCGCCACGGAGGTCGTCAAAGTTCCATGAACAGTCAACCCAAAAGCAAGTTTGAAAGATATTTCGCCCCATTGGGTTTTATGTCCCATTTACTCGTACCGTTCACCCACGCTGTACCCTACAACTGTACCGAATAGCTAAATAACACAGTTATTAATTAGAACTCTACCCACTTATAACTGAGAAAGATCTCCATCCCTTAGAATTTCTCCATCAAAGGCACTCGGAAGCAGCATTCTTCCAATGTCCGAACTCCTTGCAATTCTGAACTGTCAAATCCCTCATACTGAATCAGTTAACAAGCGTATAGCCAGCTAGCTTCATTGGCCTCTATATCCTTTATTTTTGACCTCCATCAATTTTATAGGGCTCTTTTATAGTTCATGTAATCCGATTGGACAATCAAAACTATTTTCTTCCTCCTGACAAAAGGTAATTAAAAAAACTGAATTGAGTCGCAAACGAAGGTTTCCTTTACTTTTCCTAATCCTAAGGTTGCCTGGCAGAGATCGCTACTAAGCGATAAGGCCGCCTTTTGTATCCTGCTTCTTCTTGTCTCTGTTCTTATTATTTCTATTTTCAATAAAGAATATATAAAATAAATAAAAATAAGGCACGCATACAAAAAGTGTCATATGCTACACTACTTGTATTGAAATTAATAACATCGAGCGAAAAATCGGCCAAAACGTTGAGCTAGTTATTTTTGACTATTGTAGTAGATAAAAAATAAATAATAAATAATACGGTAACAAAAACATATATTTTATAAAAATGGCGGGCTTTGGCTTGACGTACCAAACCATAATGGCGGCATTTTAACTATGGCGGTAAGGTGCGACAAAATGGCGGCTTGGCATAGACAAGTTGGCCCACTCGCTGATGTCTCACCCGTTACACTACGTTTATGGTTTTATTTTACAGTGACAATAGAAACAAACAGTTTGCAAATATTTTAATCTCTATCTATTACCGTTCCTTACAGACGGACTTAAATCATTATAAACCAAAATCTTTAGATAGCAGATTAAAGCTAGTGCTGTTCTTTCCCTACTCTTTCTTGTTGACCAAGATTTTTATGAAAATTGGGCGTTAGTAAAAGGATCCAAAGGAATCATCGGTTACGGTTTTTTTTATATACAAAGTTAGCCCTTGACGGCTATCTCACCTGGTGGTAAGTAATGATGCAGTCTAGGATGGCCTAATTGGTTTCTACGCGACATCGTGCTGGAACGCTAAACCGCTTGACACGCTTTTGTCAGTAGGGTGGTAACTAGCCACGGCTGAAGGCTCCCACCAGACCAGACTCGAGCCGGGAATCGAACCCAGGACCTCCAACTTTATAATGCGACAGCGAAGGTCGTTCAAAAATCTAAAAGCTACTTCAATAAAGTCTTGTTCTTTGGTTAATGCGGAGACTTCTCCTATATATATTCAAACGACCCGCAGGCAAGTTTCCAGGTTTATTTTCCATTCTATTTTATGTCCCAGTCACATACAAGCGACCGACTTACCTTGCAACTTTCCCTCCTACATTACGGTAACCTGGGGTAACGTTGCAATAGTTTAGAACTAATTAGAATCTCGCTAATTTGCCAGCGTAGTATGAGGTTGCAAATTATTCGAAACCTTCAAACGCCTCACTTCAAACGCCTTTGAGACTTTATATGGTGAGATTACCACTATTATGCGGGTGTCAAGAGACGGCAGTATTGCAAGTTGACATAAAAACTATTTTTCTATTCATCATCATCATCATTTCAACCGATAGAGCCGCCACTGCTGGACTTAGGTCTTTTGTAAGGAGTTCCAACGGCCACGGTCTTGGGCGGCTTGTATCCAGCGGCTCCCTGCGACTCGTTTGATGTCGTCTGTCCACCTTGTTGGGGGTCGACCAACGCTACGTTTGCCGGTGCGAGGTCGCCATTCCAGTACCTTGGGACCCCAACGTCCATCGGTTCTCCGAGCTATGTGCCCCGCCCATTGCCACTTCAACTTCGCAACTCGCTGAGCTATGTCGGTAACTCTGGTCCTTCTACGGATCTCTTCATTTCTGATTTGATCACGTAGAGAGACTCCTAGCATAGCTCTTTCCATTGCTCGCTGAGTGACTCTGAGCCTTCTTATGAGGCCCATAGTGAGCGACCACGTTTCGGAACCGTAAGTCATCACTTTTTTATTCATGAACAAAAAATGTTGTCATTGAGATTTAAGAAACAAATAACACAGTAGTTCTTCATTCAGCTTCTCTCTTCTAATTTATGTCATGACATGAGCAAACTTGTTAATATTTTATGCAATATACGCTCTCACTCCCTCGTTATCCACGCGTCACAACACTGTCACATGAATCAAAACTCAGATGAAAAAAATAAAAATTAAAATTTATTTGATCACATTATAGCGTCCGGTAAGGCTGAGACCTTCTGTTAAGAATAAAACCCGTGTCAGAAGGACTCGCTTTTCGCATTATAAAATATTCAATATTATTTAACAAGATTACAGTGTTTTGATTTGATTTGAGTTAGTAACTAGTACATGTGCTTTTTTTATATTACATCGTGAGCAAACGTAAAAACGGGTTATCCAAAATGATTTGAAGAATCAGACTAGCCAACGCTACGTTGACGGCATAACCCATTCTTCTACTCGGTATAATATACTGGAACGCTGCTAAATCGCTTGGCGGTATTTTTTTTATACACTACAAGTTAGCTCGTGATGGATGTCTCATCTGGTGGTAAGTGGTAATGTTATCTAGGTTGGTAGCGGGCTAACCTGTTAGAAGTATGGTAAACCCACGCTCCTAATTGGTTTCTACGCGACATCGTGCCGAAACGCTAAATCGCTTGGCGACACGCCTTTGTTAGTAGGTTAGTAACTAGCCACGGCTGAGGGCTCGGCGTTTTTGTCGGTAGGGTGGTAACTAACCACGGCTGAACCTCCCACCAGACAAGACTCGAGCAGGGAATCGAACCCAAGACCTCCAACTTTATAATGCGACAGCGCACGCACTGCGCCACGGAGGTCGTCAAAATGTACAAAAGGTATGTCTATGCTAGTAGGGTGGTAACTAGCCACGGCCGAAACCAGACCGAAGTCTCACTTTATAATACGGCAGATCACGCACTGCGCCACGGAGGTCATCAAAATACGGTGTGCGAAGGCTCAGTGTTACCATGCCAGCCATGTAAGGTGATAAACCTTACATGGCTGGCATGGTAACACTGAGCCTCAAGCAGTCTGTACAATCATACGCTACACACCGTCTTCGCTGGCGAAGACGAGGTTGCCGCTATCTTGCGTCATCCGGACGTAGGCTCCATCCACAGCCTCGCAGACGAATGGACCACTCACCGTCCGACGCCCCCGTTATCCCAAGCGTCACCCACGCCGAGGTTCGGCCTCACAAGAGGCGCCCTTAGGCAGACGTTCCCTTAGTTTCTTCAAGCCCTAGGGCTCAAAATTTCTTCTTAAACAAGCCGGTTACGCTGTCGCAACCAATAGGGTTAGCACAGCTAATAGTCAGTCCGAAAAAAAAAGTCGGTATACCGACTGCTTGACCACACGATGAAATTTTGTTTTTATAGCATTATAACGCTTTATCTCATAGGAACTATACTATAACAAATTTTATACAATTCACAGAAACCCTCCTAGGTTCAATTCAACAGGTCCTGTCTGGTCTGTTGGGACGATTCATCCTGATTGAGATGGCTACTTACCACCTTACCGACAAAGTCGCGCAGAAACCAATTAGGAGTGTGGGCTTACTGTACCCCTGACAGGTTAGCGCGCTTCTATCTTACACTGCATCATCACTTACCATCAGGTGAAATAGTCGTCAAGAACTTTTGGAGGAATAAAAAAAACCATATTATCTTAAGAATCTACACATAAGATTGGTGCAAAACCTGTTCTATATAATATCTAAATAAATAAACAAGTTTAAAAGTAATGCTGTTCTTTTGACAATGTTCCTCGTGAATAGCGTAGTTTTGGACCTGTCATCATCATCATCATGTTCATGATCAACCCATTACCGGCTCACTACAGAGCACGGGTCCCCTCTCAATATGAGAAGGGTTTCGCCATAGTCCGCCACGCTGGCCATGTACGGATTGGCAGACTTAACACACCTTTGAGAACATTATGGAGAACTCTCAGGCGTGCACGTTTCCTCACGATGTTTTCCTTCACCGTTGAAGCAAGTGATATTTAAATATATTTTTTAAACGCACATAATTTCGAAAGGTGAGAGGTGCGTGCCCGGATTCGAACCGCCGACCTCTGATTAAGAGGCTGACGCCCTAACCACTAGGCTATCACCGCTTCACAAGGCTATCACCGCTTCATTACAGAACTACTAGATGGAATATTTATCGTCTCATAGTCGCAACCAAATAGTTATATAAGAATTTTTAGCGTTAGCTTACAAAAATATTTTATCTCCCGCAGGCTATCGCATCGTTACACTAACTGCAAATCGCTTCCGTTACACGTCCGCTGTGAAACAACTGTAACGGAAGTTGCAACGATTTTGGAAGCAGAAATGCTACTGCATAATGGGATATATTCAACTATCAAATAATAGTAAACAAATATATTATAAAAATAACAAATAATAGTGGTGCTGAACATGTGGCGATTAGATTTATTTTTTTTGATATTTACCCAATATTGATCATGTAATTTAAGTGATATATTCATTATTAATATCGGAATCTATTAAGGTCTATTTTCTGTTCAATTTGGCTTGAAATATGTCTTTATTATTATAAAATGTGACTTTATGCAAAATAAACAAATTGCTGCTATTAAGTGTCCAGTTTGGCGAACGTACCTTAAGAAATAAGAGGGACCTCTTATTTCCTAAGCCTCTCTTTCATAGGGACCGATTTCAATCCCCAGCATTCTGACATTTCTGAGTCATGTGCGTTTTTTAATCTGAACAATTATAAAGTAAACATCACTTGAATTAATGGTGAAAGAAAATATCGTTAAGAAACCGGCATACATGAGATTTCTCCACAATGTTCACAAAGGCTTGTGTCGTCTTCCAATCCACAGTTAGTCAGCATGATGGACTAAGGCTACAAACCTTTTAACATGGCGATGCAGCCTGAGATGGTAGCGGGTTAACCATTTTGGGGTGTAAGTAAGCCTATGCTCCTAATTGGTAATAATATAGACGCAACATCGTGCCCGAACGCTTAATCGCTTGGTGTCACGTCTTTCTGGATAGGGTACTAACTAGCCACGACCAAAGTCTACCACCCGTCCAGTCACGAGCAGGGACCTCCAGTTTGACAATGCGCCACGGATGTCGTCAATCTGACCCTCTCATGCCAAGAAAGGATCCTTTTTTTACTATTTTGTACCAAATTTGTGATAAAAAACTCTATAAGAGATCTCTTCCAGCTATACATCCTTGTATAGATATACGTATAATGATACTTATGACTACTATTTAGTAAGAAAAAAAACAAAACATTAAAAATGCAGCTGAAACTCAGAACTCATATTGACGCACGCTGTATTAGGTAAAATAATTAAATGACTCATATTCGTAACCAAACTAGCGAGATATGAAAATATCTTAATCCCGAAAGGCCATCTCGTCGTAAAACAACGTTACCATTATACATCCAGTGTGGGACAACGGAAGCGGTAATTGGAATTGTGATAGAAGCAAGAAGATTGCAATGTTGTGGAGAATGATATATCATATAATTAGGTAGGCCGGTAGGTCGCCGTCCTCCCCATAAACGTAAAGTTTCTGGAGAACGGTTATCTTTACAATTAAAATGTGTTTTTAAATTACTTTTTGAACAATTGAAAAAAATGAAAAAAAAATGCGCAATCAATAGACGGTGGATGGTACAGCAAGAAATTATGCATGTTTTGCAAGAGTATCTGGCTATACCCTCGAAATAACTACGTTGTAACAAGTAGCAAGATGGCAGTGGGTATGGTCATTGACGACTTCACGAATTATAAGTTGGCGGTCCTGGGCCCGTTTCCCGCTTGAGTCTCGTATGGTGGGAGTCTTTGGCCATGGCTAGTTACTACCCTACCGACAAAGAGATTTCACGTTTATAGACGCTATATAGCGTCTTTCGACTAATAAGGAGTATGGGTTTACTACATCCCTAACAGGTTAGCCAGATACCATCTTAGACTCCATTATCACTTACCATCAGGAGAGATTGCCATCAAGGCCTTAATTACATGCAATAGTTTTCTGTAAAGCTATGTCCTGTTGTGATCCTGTTCACATAGGTTTATAGGAAGGTTTCAAGCGAAGATCCTTTCATTTGTCTCTTAAAGATTCGATTTGTACGTGGCCTAGCGAACCCACAGGTGGCTGGTATTTTAAAGCTCTCAATTTAACTTCCTTATTCGAAAGAATCTAGTGCCCAGCGGTGAAACAATATAAAATGGTCAATTTGCTACAATCATATTTTCAAAGCGTGCTTAGTTAAGATACAGTTAAAACGAGATGAAATTATCTCCGAGTGAAATCCATCCCGCTTTAACGCTATCTTTGGCTGAGCTATGTCAAATTAGATCATGTAGCCATTAGCTTAGACGCTCAAATTAATTTCAAGTTTGCTAGTTAAGTTAGTATTGCGAAAGGCATACTGGGGAATGGCCGACTAAATAATAAATTTAACGGCACGCCGCACCAGTGAATTGGGTAGTTCAAGCATGGAACCAACGCTAACATTTATGAGCTTTTATAGATGAACTGGTAAGTACCATGCCGAACGATGGTTTAACATCCTTGCCTGCATATCAACCTATATAATTCATCATCATCATCATCATGATTAACCCATTCACGGCTCACCACAGAGCACGGATCTCCTCTCAATATGAGAAGGGTTTGGCCATAGTCCACCACGCAGACCATTGTGCGGATTGGCAGACTTCACACGGCTTTGAGAACATTATGGAGAACTCTCAGGCGTGCAGGTTTCCTCACGATGTTCTCCTTTACCGTTGAAGCAAGTGATATTTTAATTGTTTAAAAACGCACATAACTTAGAAAAGTTAGAGGTGCATGCCCGGATTCGAACCCCCGACCTCTGATTAGGAGGCTGACGCCCTAACCACTAGGCTATCACCGCTTCACCTATATATAATTAATGTTTTAAATTTCAAAATTCCAAAACTTAAATACAGCACAATGCTCAAAATTGTTTATAACGATTATTATCACATGTTAATAATAATAACTGGGCCTATGTATTCAGCTGGTATCCCATCGTGTCAGAAACTACTGGGTATGTAATAATAAAATAAATAATAAAAAACCTTTTATTTTTCCTTTAAAACATAAATTAAAACATAATTAGAATTCTTAAATCTTAATACTAACTTATTACTAAATAAATATAAATATGTAAGTATAACATAAAAAGTTTAGTGTAGTAATCAATTATTGGAAAACCCATCGCGGGTCAAGGCCTCCCCCAGAGATATCCATCGCTGCCTGTCTCTAGCCACCACCAGCCAATTTTGTCCTGCTTTACTTTTGATATCGTCGGATGGGTATGTATGCAACATATAAACAAATTGTAACAAGATTTTTAGGTCAAATTTACTTCACACATTCCTGATTACTTTTGTCGTGACGAAGCTAAGCCCAAGAGTCGGTTATCATTTTTTACGTGTTCATTTTCATCACTAAAGTCACTGTATATCAACATGTTGCTTTCACCCCGCTCCCAAGGGGGTGTGAGGTAGGTTAGTGTGCTCGACAGCCTTCCTCTAAATGAAAAAATGGCGTCAAAATGCAAAAATCCAAATGCACTTCGCATACTTCCATTATCTACGTGAATGTAATGTACAGATACAAAATTAAAAACATTTCTTCTTCACAAACAATATTACACATTTTATTAAATAGACACCACAAGTAACAGAATCTGTATTAACTGTTTTATCACGATTTTATAAATTAAAAGAGAGTACACTCTTAATCTTTTAACATACTTAATGGTGAAACGGTAGAAGCTTTAAGTAATAAAAAAAAACACTTCAATAAAAAAACTAATGACAAAATTGCTGTCAAAATATTTGTGTCAACACTTGTAAACCGGTCGGATTGTATAAAGTTTTCTAAAACGTATATCTGCCATAATTTGAGTATTAAGTCTAAACTGAGGCATGCCGTACTCATAGAATTTTTTGTTACATATAAATTCAGTTTATTCTGATTATGAATTGAAACAGATTACATTGAATCTTTTGTTAACAAAATTTATTTTGTTTAAAGCCTAAACATTAGTTTAAATTTTTACTTTGCTTTATCTCTAACCCGCAGTAAAACCATTCGTATAAAAGCTTTTATGAACAAAGTATCGTTCAAATAGAGTTTTTCGGTTTCATTTCAAGTATAAGTTAAACTAAAACTTTTGATCACAGCTAACTTGGAATCTTCATTAAGTACGTATTAAGTCTTAGATGCGGTAAAACCGTTCTCATAAAAGCTTTTGTCAACACAATATTATTAACAGCTTATTATAAAATGACAAAGCCAAGAGCATAAAAGGATATGCTTTCTTCTGTTCTATCGGTATTAACAGTATAAAAGTAGCATAATTTAAATGATCCAATAATTACTTACGTGTAGCTGACTGAAGTACGTAAGTAAGTATGGAGAAGTTTGGCGATATTTGGTCATTTAATATATAGAAGATTAACAATAGGTATGGCTATGCAAACTCCACAAAATGCTGTTAAATCAAGGATTATATGATTTATATATGTAGATAATAGATATTAATCATTTCCAAAGAGGCATAAAGGTTCTCAATAGCTACGTATAAACTGAATAATGTTCATGCCCAAAAGTAGTGTCTTTATATTTTTCATAAGCTCGAATTAACACCAGTATTATGATACGTTTTTTTTTTAATAATTACGATTTCATCACCAAAATGAAGATGTGAAATAAGCTCACAATTTATGTTGATACTATGTCCTTTGTGTCATCTTCGAAAGCATTATAAAAGAGTTTCAGTGACAAAACATCGCCCTGTCCCACCCCTCTAAGGAATTGAATAGGACAGACAACGCTGCACTGTACAAACGTTTTAGCTCTTCGATGTATCACCAATCAACTTAAGATCGCTTCAGGGACTCCAGAACAGCACAGGTTTCCATGCCGTCAAAAGCTTTCTCATCTACGAATGCGATACACTGACGCCAAATGAACTCATTCGACATAGTATGGATGATAAAGTACTCAATAAATTCAAGTTTAATAAGGGCATTTGAAATAAAAATAAAAAACTTGAGAGGTGTCAAGGGACACCCGGATGGAACGAAGTTCCTTTCGATTAATTAGTGAAGGAATTGTAATAAAATTTTATTTTATTTAAGTTATAATAATATTTTTTTATTATTAACAAATATAATGTTATATAAACTTAATCAGGAGGCTCAATTTTGTACTCCATCAGCAATATCCGGAACTTGTGCAGAAACACTGTCAGGATTCATTATTATTATTATTTTTTATTATTTATTATTTACAAAAAACCTGTATACACTCAACAAAAATAATCGTCGCGACACCACACTGTTCAATGCGAAATAGAAATGAAAATATCTGGCTTGCTTTCTATAAGAGAGAGAGAGACAGACAGAGAAACATGCGACGCCGCACAGCTTACAATAACAAAAAGTGTCGTGACAACTTTTCGTAAGAATTTTTTCCGTCTAGCCCCATTTCACAACGCGCGATAAGGAACTTGGTTCCAATACCAATCAATTTAATTGTACGTGAAGATATAATATTTATTATGTTATGAACTACGTTATATCATATACATAACAGAACGAGGCGAAAAAACGTTTGTTCCTTGAGTTCGCTTCAATATTGTAGTCCGGCTCCCGAGCTCGTTACACGCGACAAATAATTAATTCTTCTGCGACAACGTGTCCCTAAGCGCTGTGTGACATTGTGGAAAAGCTCGACACAGTTATATTACGACCGGTGAAATTTTTGCTACAACGATTAGTTGGGTCATCTAAACGTGAAAGATAATTATCGTTGTCCATCATACATTTAGGCCATTTAATCTAAGATCTTTAGAGGGTACCCAGCATTTTTAATATGGTCAATTGAACACATATGTTTATAACTATATCCTGGTCTGGGTTGCCTATCAGCGATCGCTCTTTAGCGATAAGGCCGCCTATTGTACCTGTTTTCTTTTCTGTTTGTTCTTTAGTGTCTTGTATTTCTTCTTTTGTGTGGTGAACAATAAAGTGTACTTTCATTTTAATTTATTTCATTTCATTTCATAACTTTGTCTTGTTTTAACTGTTTCTGGTAAGGCTGAGTACACTTCATATATCAACTTACGAACCACCCAAGTAAGTAATTATCAGTACAATTAAGCAGTATTTAACAGTATAAACAGTAAAAGTAGTTAAGAATTCAGCCTACATTTTGGGGCGATTATTTTTGATACCCTTTACACTTCTAATTATTCAGAGTAATGCTTAAATTAAAGTAATTTAAAAAAAGCGTGTACAGCTTACACCACCGCACTTGCCAGAATGGTTGACTATGGCCAAAATCATGTTAAAAGTAATGATGACGTCAAGTTTTTGTTTAAAGATATTGTATATTAAGGCTGAACCTAAGATAAGATATTTTGACGCTTTTATTGCTTTTTCGGACTTTTAGCCCGAGGACACATTGGGGTTTTCACAAGTCTACAATCATGTCACTTATTAAAGGTAAAACTAAACTTAAAACTTAAGCAAACTCCAATAGAACTCATGGGCAATGTCTTAGGATTAAAATAACTAAACATATCGATCAACATAGAGAGAGAGAGAACAAAATCTCTATTAAATCTCTATTAAAGGTCTTTTAAAAAGGAAGAAATGGATACAATTGGCGCTGCCTTAGTGAACATCTATTCCACTAAGACAATCGTAAAATAAAATAATCAACTAATGAATTGGAACTGCATGGAAATTTATCTTAGAATCAAATGAGCGTTAAATGAGTAGCTAGGTCACTCGCATCAGTCAGACTTCGTTGACTGTGAGATTGATTTGCTATCCATGTATACAATATTGGAATAATTAAGCTGCTAGTAACTCATTGAATATTGTAACAGGAGTTTATCTAAAGTGGGTAATTAATATTACTTAAGATAACAAATAGCTTAATATGAGCAAGATCTTTAATGAAAAAAATTAATATTTATTTATTGGGACAACATAAAAGCGATGATGTAATCTAATATGGTAGCGGGTTAAGCTGTTAGGGGTAAGGTAAATACTCCCATACCCATACTCCTAATTGGTTTCTACGCGACATCGTGCCGGAAAATCATTAAATGTGCTAACTAGCCACAGCTGAAGCCTCTCACCAATCCAGACTCGAGCTGGGAATCGAACCCAGGACCTCCTAATTTATAATACGATAGCGGACCCGCTGCGCAACGGAGGTTGTCAATAGATCCTCAGTTATTGACTTCGTAAAAATATTGCTTATTTGCAAACTTTGCAATCGTGAATTGTTCATACTCGTATTTTTGGAAACCTGCGTGCATGAAGTAATTACATCTTTACCTAACATACATATTATATATAATCGGTCAGTGTCTGGTGGATTTGGAAGTCATAAACGGCTGTTCTATGTTAACATAGATAATAGTATGAGATAGTGTTATACAAATTTTGCGTACAATCTTAGCACTACGAATCGCATCACACTGTGAACATATACTAAAAGTTGTATGAAACCACAATATAATCTAACGCTGTTTGTTATCTCACCCAATAAATTTAAGTCTTATACCTTTAAAGCCACCGGGTAATCTCTCTAAGTATCCATATCAAACTTTTAGGAGATTAACAACAAAAACGTCCAAACTGGAACCCTATTAAAAAATACTATTGATGAAATCCTAGAGATTTTGTTAGTCAATATCAGTAAAACACTTAACTGGCCGAATGGCCCTTTAATTGGTAGGTATTTCATTGAGGATTCATACAGAAGAATTTGCTGATGAAATTCATGTATTTACGAAAAGTGGTGTCATAGTAATCAGGATCTATTTGTGTTCCAATGTAATTGGACTTGGAGTATTAAATAATAAGTAAAAAGTTACAACTCTTTTATGCAAGTAAGATCCCGCACTCTCATGAAACGTTAAATGATGATGATGGTCATACACTAAACATAAATGTGATACTAGTATGTTGTTAGGGCTTAAGTTCAAAAAAACCAGATCGTTCATCAATAAAATGCACTGAACGATAATTCTTGGTGGATGAATGTCTTTGCATTTAATGGAAACTCTAATTCTTTTAATGTATCCATGCCCATCCAACACATAGTTCTTGAGACCCCCCTCTGCCATCTGGCCTGCACGAGCAAGTCCGGAGTCCGAAAGCATAGTTATTGTTATCGGGGTTTTTAGTTTGGTAGTTATTTAAGAGAGAAAAAAGGACCACTTATTCAGGTATACACAGGAATTGAAAATAAACAGACTCTACAATCAGAAAAGTGGCGTGATCCCAAAAAGGTCAAAGTTCTCTCGGCATGATTGCTGTGTCTGCCAAAATTCAGCGCTGATTTTTCGTGATCCCAGATGTGACGATTGGACGTAAGACGGTAACTTACGAAAACTGTTTTGTTATATTTGCATGGATACAATAGAAATAAAAAACCTTTTTTTCACCAAAACTAAAATTTAATAATAAAATGAATACTTAATTTTCCTCATTTGTGTGATTATTGATTAAAAAGCACTTAGTCAGTAGGCGTGCAATTATTTTATTAAGAGATGTGTGTTGATTAATACGTAAAATTTATAAAATAATGAATAGATTTCGCATACTTAAAGAAAATGCATCAATAGTTATAATATATACTATACGGAGCAGACAAGAAAAATCTGTCGTAGTTCTGGCCTCTTCTCTAAGTAAGGTTAGGTAAAAAGATAAATTCAAAGCAATCAAAGAACTGGGTACCGATTCATTGAATGAAAGCAAAGCATTACAAACAGTAATTCATTATATAATATCCAACAACGCAGTAGCTCTCGTCTAATTTTCTAACGAAGATAGAACAAGAGGTCAAATGCTTTAAATGCCGCCCTCTTTCCGGTGAAACCAGCGGCTCGGCAATCCTAGCTTGATTAATTTGCGCTTGAATAACAATATGTTGCATTGTAACATAAATTTTTATTTAAAGTAGGTCAGTAGGTAGGTTTATGCAAGCAATGTTATAAAAGTCATAGAAATTAGAGAATAAATAGAAGCAGGCATTATGCTTTCCTCAGTGACAATTCGGTAACATAAAATGAGTAGTTTCTTAAATTTTGTAGCCAGCTATTTTTTACAGTATACTATAAAAGAAGGAGATCTATGACCAATTTATTAATGCCACAAGGAATTTTCATACAGTTTACCTATTTTTATTTTGGAACACATATGATTTTTGAGTGAAATGGCTCATCAAATATAAAATTACTATTTGCCTTCACTTTGAGTAATCAGTCAAAATGAGGGCTCATGTAATAAAAGTATATTTTTTTCCATTTCAGCTATTAATCATCGTAGTTATTTGATAAGCAGCTTGGCACTGATGTTAATACGTAAAAAGGTTCTCCATATCCACCTATTTCATAGTTTTATAAATGTAATAAAATTTCACGCAACTGAGTCCTTTTGATTTGAATACCTACATAAAAGCTGGCTTCAAGTCCTGTGCTAGAAGTTAATATGAAAAGAGGCAGTCAGGTCAAAGTAATTTTTCACTGTAAAATCAATGTCATTGTTCGCATTCAATCCGGAAACTATTGTGTGTCAATTGTATATCATTTGGTGCATGCGACATTGTGATAGATTGCTTCAAACCACTTTTTGGTTTGACTGCGATATTTTATCTAAGTTATGTCTCATCTGATTCGTATGCCGTATATCTATATTCTTCGAGGTCATAAGTTTTAAACTCCGAATCGCAATGTTTGATCAGCTACCGTTTATTCGACATTTATGTTAACTCCGACATCGTCAGATTTACTAATGCTCCACCACTGTACATGACATAAGGTTGTCACGTTCTTGCAGTAGAGGAGTAGTTAAATCTACAAGGTCGCCTATGGTGGTCATTCTGGTAATGAATAGAAGCAGGCGTTACTTTGCGGAAGTCCATGATAAACAATAAACAGCAAGTATAATTTGCTATATTCCGCCGACAACCGGGAGATTTGTATAATATAACACCACACAAAATCTTCCACTAGAACCTCTACGCACGTTTCGACCCGACACCGGATCATCCTCAGGAGATGTTGACTTCACAAGCATATATCTCTAGACCTAAATAATTGATAATATGCCTCGTATTATTCTTATTAACACCTTGCCTGTATAAAATTTAGCTCTACATTTAGATTTAAAATTTGACTCTAGAGATTGGTGTAACATTGAATTTGTCTTAAGGACGTGTTTCAATAAGGATGCTTACCAGACGTGAGTGAGATAACTATTCTATGGATACAAATGACTCATTAAGTACCCAGGTATTTATACCAATCTAAGTAAATTTGTACTAGTAGTGTTCTTGTTAAGTGAGTGACGTAGGTGTGAAGTTTACAAAAATACTAAATTAAGTATGTTTAAAACTAATTCGACTTCGCTGGGTACAACTAAGCGTGGCATAGTTTAAAAGCAAACGTATTTTCACTCGGCAAACATGTAAATGTCAAAGATGTGCATTCCAGATTCGTCAGAATAACATTTCCGAACCTATTTAATGCGAAATACGAAAATTTGTATATTTTAAACAATTTATTGCAATTGCTAAAGAAACTAATGATTAATTAACTGTAATAAAACATAATGAACGCGCCAATAATGCTTAACTTACTCTATTTTTAACCATAAACACGAACGTAGTATAAAGATAACCTATAAGTTGAACCGATTTACGCCTTTGTTTAACCATTCGCATACACCGTTCAAAGCACTTAACTCACCGTTTTAACTTCACTGTTAGACGATTTCGCAGTGGACATGGCCTTGATCATCCTGCTGGAGTTATCCAGGAGACACTTTTGGATACTCATAATTCCTTTTTTTCAACATAAAATCACATCATTGATAAAAAAAAAACTTAACACTATTGGTAGCATTACACTGTACACACGTTCCATGTTAATCGAGATGGTGCACGGTAATCACATTTTGTTGGTTGGTAAACTCTATGTTAGGTTATATCCATTTGACGTAAGAAAGTTTTGGATGATCGCGGTTCGGAAACACGTGCGCACGTGTCCGCTGCCACAGCTGTACTGCCGGGCGCGGGTTGACGGCGGACTGGTGCGGCCTCGCTGACCGCGGCTCGTTTGTGCCGCGCGCGCCCCCTGCAGTCGCGCTTTCTAACAAAGGACTGTGGCGCGGTCCCTCGCCACACCTCTGTTACTGAAAAAGTATCTTCGGATCGTATTAAAAATCTATTAAACGTGGATTATAAAGAAATACATCAAAAAGTTTCTTCCTTGTGCTACTTCGTCTCGTCAACCCATTAACGGCTCAATACAGAGCACGGGTCTCCTCTCAATATGAGAAGGGTTTGGCCATAGTCCACCACGCTGGCCATGTGCGGATTGGCAGACTTCACACGCCTTTGAGAACATTATGGAGAACTCTCAAGCGTGCAGGTTTCCTCGCGATGTTTTCCTTCACCGTTGAAACAAGTGATATTTTAATGTTTTAAAAACGCACATAATGCCGAAAAGTTAGACGTGCGTGCCCGGATTCGAACCGCCGACCTCTGATTAGGAGGCTGACGCCCTAACCACCAGGCTATCACCGCTTCGTGTTCGTGACTTATTTTATAACAATTAGGTGACTTGTGACTTAATGAAAGAAGCGTGAATTTGGTAAACTAAACTAGCTTTATTAACTAGAACTAGAGGATTACTACGAATACGAAGTTTGTAAGTAACTATACCTAAATGAACTTAAAACAGCTGGCGTTCGTTTAATAACACCAAAATTCAAAATGGAGGTAAATGCACAACTTCTCTGTTAAAGTTTGAATCCACTTAACGTCGGCAGGTCGTAGAAAGCCTTGTTAGTACTGTACGGTTTAAAGATCTGTATTTTTTACAGATAATGCTCTAACAAACCAACCATCCTTATTTTGTAAGGAGTGGGTGTATTTTCTTGATCGATAAAGTAATATTCCATTCACAATTAGATACATAAGTTTGATTTGGAAATTTTTTTTGTAATTTGTATCGCATAGTTCTGGATTATTTTCATTAGGTAGACACTTTACGTTACTTTACCAGTATTTTGAATGAATCTATTATTTACATTTTACGAATAGTAATAACAAATTAGGAATACTTACCGATACAATTTTACATAATAAGTTAATTATTATAATTACCATCTTAATTGTAAGTAAATAAATTTCTCACAGTAATAAATCACAATTCACAACTATACAATTTTAATTACTTGCAGTGAAGAATACGCAACAGGGCGGTAATTATGTTTAACTACTTGAGGGTTACTACAATTATTTGCTTATCTTTGATCAGTTATTCTACAACGCAAATATTTTAAATATTCACGCGCGGCCATATTTCTTTCACAAGTGACAACTGACAGTAGTGCTGTACCACAGAATTTTACTCCAATGTTATTACGTCCTTGCTACAGTTCAGAAATTGCTTAATTAATTAAAATATTTATACTTCAAATTATTTCATTATTACTATTTGAAAATAATGTGTTAATGAGGTATTCTTTTATTATTTTTCCTTTCAAGGTAGGAACATATTCACATTAAAAAAATAATAACAGATCTATCCATGCTTAGGTACTATGTAAGTATAAATAGTTCACTATCCTTCCAAACTTCTTTTAGTATTTCTAGTTTTAATATCTTTATCAATATTTCTGTAATCTAACAATCTTACTTACTTCTACTAACTGTTACTAGACGTTTCCTATACTTTAAAAATATTACAAGAATTTTTGTAATTTTTTTAAATAAATTTAGTTCACTTATAGGTAAATCCTTGAGTCAGATTTAAGGTTATTTATTTTTATTGCATAATAATTGAGTTTCTTCCGTTTTAAGTCGATTTTAATTCATAACTTCACCATTTGTAATACGATTTTCATAATGTTTTTTTTTCATTAGAATGGTTCATATCATTTGTCAAGGTCTGACGATTATTATTCGATATGGGAACGTTACTCATGAACCAGTCAATTTAGGATTAACGTTACTTAATATAATATGTGCGTGTCACATAAGTGAGGTCTTTAACGCTAATTCCTTCTTGATGAAAACGGTAAAAAGATTCTTGGTTAACCTTCTGCAAGCTATCTAAGAATGAGATTTCCAACACTACTAAACGTTGTTTACCTATTTCCACAGGTTCATTCTAAATCCCTTAATCTGCGCGGACTATATCGCGAGCTTATGCTAGTTCCATGTATACTTAAAGAGAAAACTTTACACTTACCCCTTTTTAAGCTTATTGCCCGGATGGGGGAGTGTGAAATTCGGCAATAGGTAAAGTAAATATGGAGAAGAATTAACGTGTAAAATGCTATAATTTGTAACAATATATATAGGTCCACTACCTACTTAGCATTATTTTGAAAGTAAGTTTATAATATTCTCCTTGTATCACGCAGCAACATTAATTTATCGCATGATTAGTAAACGTGCGTAAAGACTCAGGCGTCTGGTGGGAGGCTTCGGCCGTGGCTAGTTACCACCCTACCGACAAAGACGTGTCAAGCGATTTATCGTTCCGGTAAGATGTCGCATAGAAACCAATTAGGAATGTGGGCTTACCATACACCTAACGGCTAGCTTGTAGCGATTAAAAAAAAAACAAAAACCAAATATTGCTAAAGGACTAACTTGTAATGAATAAAAAAAAGAAGAAAAGGCAAATTTTGTATATCTTGTAATCTATAAAAAATTAATCCATTCTCATTCCAAATAATAATAGAACAGCTATAAAAGGATCATATATATATTAGAAGGTAGTTTATGTTGAAATGAAAATATTCTATGGAGAATATTCAAAGCTTTGATAAAATACGCGCAGTTGAATGTCAAAGACACCTGTTTATCAAACGTTTGCTACATGGACAAAGGGAGAAAAACAGTCTAGTGCGCGTCAAGACTCATGTACGGGTTCCGCAATACGTGTAAAGATATATTTAATGGGTAAAAATCAGGCACAATAATCCCATTACAGTCAAAATTCGTCTGTGTCTTTCACAACAGGTCTTTCAAAACAAAACCCAGTCTTAATATACCTATGTCTTTCAAAACAAGTCTTAATATACCAGTGATAACTTTGGCTGAAATATGATTGCTAACTGCAAGCCTGATACGAAATCTCAGTTTCTTAAAGGATGATGAAGAGTTAGATATGTTATCAAATCAGAAATGAGGATGGAGCAGTGAAGGAATCAGAGCAACCACACACAACACAGCTCAACGAGGTACGGAGCTGAAATAGCAGTAGGCAGGACACATGCTCGTGGAATCGATGGACGCTGGGCCACGGAATAAATAACAGTACTTTCCAGCTGGAATTCTATTATTATTTAGTTATTTATTTAATCATCTAGCATATAAAGGAAAAAGATAAAGAAAATTAATAAAAAAATACTTAACCTAACTTACATAATTAAGGCGAAATTATCACTAAAAGATCAAAGATAAAAAATCTCTTCCATGCTACTTAATAGAAAAGATCCAAAATATATATGAAAGTTGCAAAATAGAACCACATCAGTTATATGTATATACAGACTTATAATTACATATTAGTAAGAAATAACATTACAAAACAATTTTAATAATACATTAATAACAGTGATAGATAATGCTTGTTGAAAAGGGTTGAGAGCGCTGAATTACTTAGTCTATAATTTTAAATTTTCTACACTCAACAGGAATGTGCGAGTATCGGCCTATGAACAATTGGATAAATTGACGATCCGTGATCAGCTTTATACAATCGCTCTATTTAGTTAATTGAATGCGGAACCTTAAACGACGAGCCTATTGAACAACGAATAAACCTTACTAACTCGAAACGCGCTGGAGCACTTAAATCTGATGAAAAAACCATTACTGAAAAGGTTAGAAATCGAATAGACAGGGGATGTTTTGACAAATTAGATAGAACGCGCTCCCCATTTCTAATGGACGGTTTTTTTCACGACTGACGGTGAAGGTAAGCGCGTTTTATGTTAGTACTGTATACATACACACAGTATGTTTATTACAGTACAAAAAATAATTTAAACACAAATGTACACGTAGGTTTTAGAATCTCGTCCTTTTGGATTGACATTCATTATCATCATCATCAATATGAGAAGGATTTGGCCATGTGCGGATTGGCAGACTTCACACGCCTTTGAGGACATTATGAAGAACTCTCAGCATGCAGGTTTCCTCACGATGTTTTCCTTCACCGTTGAAGCAAGTGACATTTTAATTGCTTAAAAACGCACATAATTTTGAAAGGTGAGAGGTGCGTGCTCGGATTCGAACTACCGACCTCTGATTAGGAGGCGGACGCCCAAAATTTATGACGTGAATTTTTTGATACAAGCAGGTGTTACTTTGCAGAAGTAAGTAATAATGAACACTTTGCAATATTTTTACAATCAGTTACGACCGGACATTTATTACGAGTCTGCAATGTTATTCAAAGTAATTAAAAATGCAGCAAACGAAGCCGTGACAGGCCAAAAGCAACATGAAGCGAAAATAACGGTGTATGTTTTATCATATTATAAGGATTACGGTGAAGTCTACAGCTCATGATACATTTTGAAATAAACAACACCAAGTAATAATGAACGTGAAGAGAGAGAGAATCTCTCAATAAGTTCAAAGTTTATATAAAACGTAAGCTTGTAGAAAAGTCCCACTATAGTGTAAAGGATTATGTAAATGATAAACAAGCATGGGTGTGAAATATTGCTCTAATAAGATAGCTTTAATATAATTTTAAGTGGCATGTAAGAAAATTAACCTGGCTAAGTTTGTTGTGGGCTTCTTCTTAGACCGGGGCGCGTTTGGAACCCTCATAGCTTTAGTTTTAAGTTTACATATGTGGTTATCACCATTAAATCACTACTATGTAAATTATTGACGCGTCAAAAGTGCCTTTTAAAGGACTATTTGAATAAAGATTATTTGAATTTGAATTTAAAATTTGAACAGAGATCGAGTTTTGTATATCTCAACGTTTCCATCCAGTGTTACCTTAATTTAGAAGACATGATGCCCATCGGTATATCATCACACATTAATCTTGTGCTCACTAATTAGTCTCTTATCACGTTCGAGATAAAACATTTTCTGAACACAACTAAACCAAGGTCTAAGGCAAATATTTTAAAGGTTATGACAAGCGGTAACTTAGCCTGGGTTACTCATTACCTAGTTTTCATTTAAACAGATTTAGTTGAAGCAAAGGATAACATTAGTAACCTACTAGAAATATTGTTGGTAAACCCGCAAATTTTTCTACACTTACAGTTTACTAACTCTCATTGAATTTTGTCTACATTTAATATTCGCATTACTTAATAAGAATACTTTATTATTACTACGCTTTATTTGTACACCTCAATAAGTTAACAAAGAATACAAGAAAACAGAAATATGTTGAAAAAAGTAGGATACAAAAAGGCGGCTTTATGGCCAACCAGTATCTTACTTTCCCTAATAATTGAAAAAGATATAATTGCCTACAAAACCCTAAGATAGGAACCCGGATGAGCTTTGGATTTGCCAAACCAATTTTTCCATTGAGGGCGATTATCTCCAATAAGGAAATTTCAAATCCGCCCTTTACCTCTGTACCCCATCAATCTGTTGTACTGTCTTATGTCTTTTTTTAGTACCGATCCTACCGTTTCCCCATCAATCATCTTTATATCGTTCATCTTTTGTTGTCATGTTCGTATAATGCGTAGCGCAAAAACCCAAAACAAAGCATTCGCATAAGCATACTTGAGTTCCTTATAAGTTTAGACAAACTTTTTTTTTTGTCTAGAGCCTCTTATCATGTAGTATAGGGTTGTCTCTGGGAAGAGATTTTATTACCTTTTTTTTATCCACTACAAGTTAGCCCTTGACGGCAATCTCACCTGATGGTAAGTGATGATGCAGTCTAAGATGGTAGCGGGCTAACTTGTTAGGGGTATGGTAAAGCCATACTCCTAATTGGTTTCTACACGACATCGTGCTGGAACGCTAAATCGCTTGGCGACACGCCTTTTTCGTAGGGTGGTAACTAGCCACGGCCGCAGCCTCCCACCAGACCAGACTCTAGCCGGGAATCGAACCCAGGACCTCCAACTTTATAATGCAACAGCGCGCGCACTGCGCCACGGAGGTCGTCAAGATTGGTAATTTTGTAATTTATTGTAGTTAACCCTTTTGTTTCAGATACCTAATTTAGAAACGTCAAAACAAATAATATCTACTGATACTGATCATATGATAGTGGCTGGTTCCCGGTAAATGTGTTCATTCGATTTAAGTTCCTTGTACATACAAGGAACATTCGATTTAAGTTCCTTGTACATACAAGGAACATTCGATTTAAGTTCCTTGCACATACAAGGAACATTCGATTTAAGTTCCTTGCACATACAAGGAACATTCGATTAAAGTTCCTTGTACATACAAGGAACTAAAATCGAATATACCTAGTACACATAAAAGAAGTTGAAGCAAAATTCCGTTGAGGATATTTTTAATTTTAATCTGTTTTACGTAACGTTATACGTAATGTGGTTCGCATAATTCAGTACGTTTTCCGTGTTCTGTCACAGAATGAAATAAACGGTAAACGGGTTATTCGCTTGATTATCCGTAAGTATTTTGGCTGGGATATCGTGCGTTAACCCCCTTATAGATTTCCTGTCACGTTGATTTCATGAATTATGCTCAAATGAAAGGCTTTTTTTCCATAATTTATTACCTACTATTGTTGAAACTGTAACCATCTATTTTATTCAGTTAAGCGTGTTCTTATATTTTCACCGTTGTTTTAGGGTAATAGGGGAAGATAGATTTATGGGCATAAAATATTAATTTAAGGCATTTAATGGCCAAAAGATTTATTAGGATAAAAAAAACTTCTGTACCTATGAATAAGTGAAACTAGTATTCGTCTAGTAAACTATCTTTAATGGATCTTACCTCTTTACCTGAGTATTTGTTTCTGATACGAAATAAGTAGGAAGGTACGTAGCTAGTAACGTTAAGAATCGATTGCATTTTGCAGACGTCTATAGAGTATTTAGACCGCGAAATTAAAGAGGTTCTATTGTTTTTTTTTAATGTATAACTTTCGTTCCTGAAAGAAGCAGAACGCCATAATTTTTGCATAACATCGTTGGTTCCATCGTAGTTGTGAAAACTTTGCAGCGCCATCTATTTTTACATATAAAAACGACGTCGAGAAATATTTCTATTCCCATGAGTCAACAGATCCAGGCCGTAGTTCAACAAACGCCTGATAGGTGGCGCTGTTTAGTAAACATGAATGACAGTCCGAATACACCACGTTTCGTAATTGTTTGGGTTAACTGTGTAGGTACTGTGAGTCGTGACGTGATGATGTTGATAACATAATATTATTTATCTTGTTCTTGTACATTATCATTCAGTAAGTGAATGTGGCTACGGAATCTCATTCATTGTTATAGGTAAGACCGCATTATATATTACTGAGTGAAATCGTGTCTCAACTTGGGTTTAAAGTACATTCTAATACAACAAGTAGGTTACCTATTTTTTATTCAGGAATTAGCAAATAAAACTTTGTTTAATAAACAGTGTTGAATGCATGATACAATTTTATGTTTAGTAACGCCATCTGTTGACGGTAGGAAGACATTTGTTTTGTTTAAATATTAAATGTACCTACATCTAAAATATTGTGATAAAATAGTCCTTGTCTAACCTGTGAAGACTGATGAAATATTTTATCTGAATACAAATTTGTAGAAATTATTACATGGACATAAAATCTTATGAGTGTATATCATTTTAAGATGTTTTCAAAATCTTAGTAGGTACCTACTTTATTATTTGGTATCTAAAGTGTGATATTTACGTAGTTAAGTTTTTGAGATGGGCAGTGGCTAAAACTTTGTTGCCCTGAATTGCGAATGTAGTACTTATTATGAAATAATTTGATCAATAATGAAGCGATGAATGAGTCTATAGTCAAAAAATAAAACTTTATAAACATTCCTTTGTAATAAGTTCCTTTTTGTGTTTTTTGTTATTTGCTGTTAGTTAATTTCCATATTATATTATTAGCGACATATTAGCGTCGACTTAAGTTATTATATTAGGCATGGTGTGGCCTCTAAATTGATTTATACGTATATCCTAGCACTTAAGGTTTTTAAAATGTTTATTTTTTTACATATAAATCTGTTGGTGGCGCTTTGGATAAATAAATAAATAAATAAATTAGTAACAATTTTCTGTGGAAGATTTAGATATGTACAGCGATTTAGCGTTCACCATACTCCTAACAGATAATAAAGACTAAAACTAGTTTTTTTTTAATAATTTTTTTGACCTGGGGGTTTTGTCATAAAATCCCATGTCAAGTCGCGAATGTAACAGTATCAATTTTATCTTATTAAGAAATAAACTATACTGAAAAGTAATTCAAAGATTGCATGATATGTCTTATCATGAAATCTTAAAGAAAATGAAATATTGAATGAATATATAGATTTTAAACATAATTAACACAAATCCCAATAATCTGTACTAACAAAACTTTTTATTGATTCAGCTCTTCGATCAGAATGAGTCGCACTCCAGACCCTGCAAAGCTTCTCCTGAGGGAAGAGGTGGCGACCCGCATCGCTCAGCTATCAGCTGACGAAAAGAAGCGACAGTCTGAAATAGTTTATAACAAGGTGTGTACCGATTTAATATATTTTTAAGACCTCCGTGGCGCAGCCCGCGCGCTGTCGTATTCTAAAGTTAGAGGTTCTGGGTTCGATTCCTGGGTCGAGTCTGATCTTGTGACAGGCTTCGAATCGAAAAGAACAATAGAAGGCGGTATTTAAATGCCATACAAATTTAAGTCAACTTAAACATTTAATTCTAAAGGGAAGCTTCGGCCGTGGCTAGTTACCACCCTACATACAAATGTGCCGCCAAGCGATTTAGCATTCCGGCACGATGTCATGTAGAAACCAATTAGGAGTATGGGTTTACCATACCCCTAACAGGTTAGCTCGCTGCCAACTTAGTTTCTACGCGACATCGTGCCGGAACGCTTAATCGCTTGGCGACACGTCTTTGTCGGTTGGGTGGTAACTAGCCACGGCCAAAGCCTCCCACCAGACCAGACTCGAGCCGGGCATCGAACCCAGGACCTCCAACTTTATAATGCGACAGCGCGCACGCTGCGCCACGGAGGTCGTCACAGCCTGACGAGGGAATCAAACTCAGGAAGGTAGTTTAGTTGCGATATAGCAACACCAGTTTAACTAGGAAGCTATGGTACTCTCTTGTTTACGTTAGTACATTCAGAAGTTCAAAGTTTATCGTTTCGCTTCTGATAAGAGTTTTAAGTAAAACAAATACAAAATTTCATCTTGCCTTATGTCCCTTTCTTCAACGTTACGAAACCTGTGTGCCTGAGAGTTCTCCATAATATTCTCAAAGGCCTGTAGTGGCCACATATGGCCGCACATGGCCAGCGTGGTGGACTATGGCCAAACCCTTCTCATATTGAGAGGAGACCCGTGCTCTGTAGTGAGCCGGTAATGGGTTGTTCATGATGATGATGATACTTTCTAATAAAACAATCTTATGATTCTAGATTATCAACCATCCTTACTACAAGTCAGCTCAGAGGATAGCCATATTCATGAGCACTGATCAGGAGATCAACACGATGCCGATAATAACTCACATCAAGGCCAAGGGGGCGACAGCTTTCGTGCCTCAGTACGCTGGGGGGGTCATGAAGATGCTAAAATTAGAGCAAGACGATGAGAAGGTCATGCCGTTAACTAGGCATGGTATACAACAGCATTCGAAAGAACAGCAACGAGAAGATGCTTTAGAGAAAGGTAAGTTAATTACCTCTTTATGCCGGCGTGTACTAGTTTAGAAGTTTAATAGGGAATTTATTTATTTTGGTAAGGTAAATTCTCCCTTACCAAGAATATCTGACATATATAAATAACAGTGTAAAAATTTACTTCAGAAGTAAAATTATTGAAATATCTTATACTTAATAGTACTAATTGACATTTGTAAATGAAATCTTGACTTGAACTTTTGTTTTAACTTTATTATATCTAAAACAATACACAGCAAGTATAATTTGCTATATTCCGCCGACAACCGGGAGATTTGTATAAAATAACACCACACAAAATCTTCCACTATAACCTCTACGCACGCTTCGACCCGACACCGGATCATCCGGAGCGCGAAAAGTAAAGAGACTTTACTTTTCGCACTTGTGAAGTCAACATCTCCTGAGGATGATCCGGTGTCGGGTCGAAACGTGCGTAGAGGTTATAGTGGAAGCTTTTGTGTGGTGTTATTTTATACAAATCTCCCGGTTGTCGGCGGAATATAGCAAATTATACTTGCTGTTTGTTGTTTAATATTGTCGTTGACATTCATAATACCTTTGTTTCTTCCAGGACTAGATTTGATTATCGCTCCAGGCGTGGCGTTCTCTAGAAGTGGTGGTCGCGTGGGTCACGGTGGAGGTTATTATGACAAGTACATTACTAACCTACGGGCGAGCCCGAATCCACCCAAGGTAAATTTCCATTCTTAGTAATTAGTATTTTAGAAACATGTATTGCTGTCAATTCTGTTGCACCCGATCTTATAACTAAATTGAAGATCTTAAAGTGGCACTGTGCTTTTCAAAATGTCTACCAAAGCAAAAGATAGCAATATCTTTTGCTTTGGTAAACATTATTAGCAAGTCGACTTAAAAAGTTTTATTTGTCTAAATGCTATCTTAATGAATAGTTTATGTATTGATATTTATTTATTTATATATAAAAGTATATATTTATATATTATATTTATTGATATTTTACTTTGTTTTGAAAATTGCGCCATTACCCTCATATTTTAATTATTTCTTTCCCCAAGGGTTGTCTGGAAGAGATTGCTGAAGCAATAAGACCGCCTTTGCATACTTATGTGTTAAGTGTTTTGTGTTGTTGTTTCTTTAAAATTTGTGTGCAATAAAGAGTATTTATCTTATCTTATCTTTTGGCATACGAAGTAACTTGAATTTAGACAGTAATGTACAAAGAATTAGCATCAGTAACGAGTTTTAAAAGAATAAGCAAGTTGGAAAGTATTCTTCTGTATCCATTGCAAATATTGCTAATATTCTTAGTATGTAAAAAGATCCCATATAGGATTGTATTAATCGGGTCAAGGAATGTTTTAGTGTATGAAATAGCCAAGCAGGCCACATGCAAATGCGATTCAGATCCCAACTCTCGAGAGTTTTTAGTACTTATTTTATTTTTAGAAGTACCTATATACTGGTATAGTAACCCCTTACTAAAACTTCCCAAACAGCCTAAGCCGGAGATCAAATTGGCCTTTAGTGAACTGGTAATAAGTTGGTAAAGGTGACGATGATGATCCCGGAAAGTGTCTGGCAACCGTGTGTAGGGTTCTAGGTTCAATTGCAATTGTTTATGCACGGTTCAATAGATAACCTAGAGTTAGAAACTGAGATAGAGTTGGGTTACGTTAGGTTTGGCGAAGAGTTCTACGACCTCCGAGGCACAGTCCGTGCGCTGTCGCATTATAAAGTTGGAGATCCTGGGTTCGATTCTCGGCTTGAGTCTGGTCTGGTGGGAGGCTTCGGCCGTGGCTAGTTACCCTACCGACAAAGACGTGTCGCAAAGCGATTTAGCTTTCCGGCACGATGTCGCGTAGAAATCTATTAGGAGAATGTTTACCAATATCCTAACAGGCTACCATCCTAGCCCGCTACCATCTTAGACTGCATCAGGTGAGATGCAGTCAAAGGCTAAGTTATGGTGTATAAAAATAAAAAAACGTAACAAACGGCAGCTAAGAGCTTTCTCATTATAATTGGAACGTGATGGTTCGATAACACCCATTATGTACTTCCAGATAATAGCTGTGGCTTTCAACTGTCAAGTGATGGACGAGGTTCCCATGAACGAGCTGGACCAAACTATTGACGGAGTCATCTGTGCTGACGATTAAATGACTATTATAATGTAACGAGAATGCTATTAATGAAATATACTTAGTCGTTATTGGACTAAATAATCAGTCCAATTTTTAATTGCATAAAGTTGATCAGAAAATATATTCCGGCTGTCAGTCACCGGAGTACTCTAGTGGCGTGCACAGGGTTTTTGATCAGAGTATCTAGGCAGACATTATATCAAAACATTCTTCTCTAATATGGGTCTTTGGTAAGCGGTGATAGCCTAGTGGTTAGGGCGTCAGCCTCCTAATCAGAGGTCGGCGGTTCGAATCCCCGCACGCACCTCTAACTTTTCGGAGTTATGTGCGTTTTTAAAAATTTTAAATATCACTTGCTTCGACGGTGAAGGAAAACATCGTGAGGAAACCTGCACGCCTGAGAGTTCTCCATAATGTTCTCAAAGGCGTGTGAAGTCTGCCGATCCGCACATGGCCAGCGTGGTGGACTATGGCCAAACCCTTCTCATATTGAGAGGAGACCCGTGCTCTGTAGTGAACCGGTAATGGGTTGATCATGATGATGGGTCTTTTGGTCTTCGAGCATTTAAGCTTGTATAAACTGCATGCTTATAGACCATTGCGTTTTTTCTAACAACACCCAACCCAGATTTCTCAGGAATGTTCTATTCCGGAGGCTGCAAAAGTAGAATACACACTGCCGTTCCGCATGTATGAAGTTCACGCTACTGAGTTCTGGGTTAAATTGCCAAATTCGGGAAGTCGAGGCCAGTGGGCAAGATAATGTCAGGTATTTATTGTTTCTATTAAGAAAGTTAAAAGTGTCAAGCGACAGTACTTCTACTACAGTGGTCAGTAATTATATGAACAATAGAACAAAAAGATCATCGTCATCATCATCATTTCAACCTATAGACGTCCACTGCTGAACATAGGTCTTTTGTAAGGAGTTCCAATGGCCACGGTCTTGGGCCGCTTGTATCCAGCGGCTCCCTGCGACTCGTTTGATGTCGTCTGTCCACCTTGTTGGGGGACAACAAAAAGATGTTTCGAAAGAAAAATTAAACCAGTATCTATACAAGTACCTATTGAAATTTATGGCGGCCGGGTAACGCCCCTTAGTGATCTGCTCCCGGGTGCCCTTTGTAAACCCGGATAAAGTTGGCCTTGATAGAGGGGTTACTTTAAATAGACGCCATTATTTGAGTTTCACGAAGTTCATCGGGCACATTCAATAATAAATGGAACTATTTTTTATCTTTATAGTAGATCATAAATTGGAAAATGGATTTTATATAAATAATACGATTAATATGTTATTTTAACTATTATATTATAAGACTTTACTTTTATAAGATTTATAATAAATTGCGTGTATTTTATGTGTGTTTATTTTATTTACAGTTACTCGGGCACCAACCTTTTAACTATCCGGACCCGGTCAATTTTCATCTATATAAGTAATATTCAATGTCACAATATCAGTGTTTGTCCTCTATGCTATCTGTCTATACAGTGTATTATTAGGCGAGTTGCGTAGTTAAAGTGGCAATGGGCGAGGCACATAGCTCGGACCGATGGACGTCGGGGTCCCAAGGTGCTGGAATGGCGACCCCGCACCGGTAAACGTAGCGTTGGTCGACCCCCAACAAGGTGGACAGACGACATCAAACGAGTCGCAGGGAGCCGCTAGATACAAGCGGCCCAGGACCGTGGCCATTGGAACTCCCTACAAAAGACCTATGTCCAGCTGTGGACGTCTATAGGTTGAAATGATGATGATGATGATGATGTATAGTCTACAACAGTGCGGTAGTTTTAATATTTTGCACCGTGTTTTATTTCAATACAACTTGTATTAAAATAAATCTTGCTACTGTAATGCTATATAACGAAAGTTTGGGTGGATGTTTGATACCCAATCATATAATCCAGAATAGCACAAACGCTGCCATGAAGGATGATAAATTAGAAATATAAGAAACGTAAAACCTTACGCCCGAAAAGCTTGACCCTTTCTCCTATAAAAATATGACATCATCATCATCATCATTTAAACAAATAGACGTCCACTGCTGGACATAGATCTTTTGTAGGGAGTTCCAATGTCCACGGTCTTGGGTCGCTGACGTTAATACGCCCGAAAAACTCGACCCTTTATCCTAGGACAGAATGGTAAAAAAGATTGAAATAAAACTAAATCATCTTCATAAAATAATATATTTATTACAAAGCACTTAGTGCATAGTTTTATATATTTATAATAACATAACCATATTTCATACAGCCAGTCAACTAAATCTAATTTACCTAAACACTATTTTTTATTTCCCCCACGAAGGGATATACTATTTGTGATGTGCTCGTAATAAGTTTAAAAGCATAACTTTGTGATGACAAAATATAATAGTGATAGAAATATACTTTGTATTGTTAGTAATAGTTTGACCAAAATACAAACACTCGAGATCGAAAGTGAGTAAGTAAGTAATAAGAATATTAGTTTGCGTGTGTGTTCTTGATAAAATCTTACGTGGTTTCGCAACCATCCTAATTTTAAAAACTGCGGAACTGATGAAATTTGTCAACGTTAGAAGAGCAAAGAACATTACTGCCATTTGTGTAAACGAGACAAAGCATCTGTCACGTTTAACGCGAAACCACAGAGTGTGTACAGAAGTCTAAATTTAAATTTGGAACAATAATAATTTCGATTTCTAGAATTTTTCGTAAATTTTTTGATGTTATTTGCTATTAATGGGCCGAGGGTAGGCTGGTAACTGGTAGTTCAGTTCAGAAACATTAACAGTGAAGATCAACATAAAGTGATATTCGAAAAAAAAATGCATTTATTTAATAGCGTCTCTCTGTACACACGTGTTTATTTTTAAATTTAAACTAACATTGAGCTTCTTCTTATCACATACAAATATAATAAAAAAAACTACTAACCTATTTTTTGTTTTTAAACTTAAAGATATTGTATTCCACTATCAATATATAAAATCCAACGAAGTTTTTATGTACCATAATATGATTTTATACGTGTTTTGTTTTCGTAAGATTAGGTTTATGTTTACATTGAATGTTTGATGTAAAAAAACATATGATGTTGAAATAACTCAAAATAAATTTCGATAGTAGAACACATATTAACAGGATAAATTAAATTTAAACCGTCAATGTCCAACTTTGACGAAAATTTAATGTATACGAAATAGTTTATTAAGCTAAGGCACATGTTTACTTGCGATAGAAACTTAAGATTAAGTGAGATATAGGCCGATAAGAGAAACAATGAAATTTAAATGATAAATATTTAGTGACAGAAAAGATGAGGAGTAATAGGCTAGCATGCTATGGTCATATAATGCGGAGGGAAGGAAGCGATGTCACCAAAATAGTATTATATATGATTATATATGAACGTAGAAGGGCAAAAGAGTAGAGGAAGACCAAAGAAGAGATGGATGGATTGTGTAAAAGAGGATATGCGTGTAAAAGGTATGGGTAGTGAGGTGACGGCTGATAGAAGTGAGAGAAGAAGACGTAATGTGCCGACCCCACATAATGTGGGATAAGGGCAAGAAAAAGAAAAAGTACATATATTCAACAAAGCAATTAAAATGGTTAAGACTTCGGAATACTTTTGGGTGGAGTTTTAATTTAATATAAGCAATCTTAAATTAAGTATCAATTTAAATATAGCATCTTAAGGAAAGCTGCACGCCTGAGAGTTCTCCATATTGTTCTCAAAGGCGTTAGAATTCTGTCAATCCTTAACATGGTGGTAGACTATGGCCTCTGCCTATTTCTTTATGAGAAGGATAACCCTGTCCTAAAATGGTTCAGTAAGAGGCTAATGATGATGATGACTTTTCTATAATATGAAGAATAACAAAATAGTAAGTATTGGATATTGTAATCTACCCAGTGATACCTTCATTTGGTTTCAAACTTCAATCTGTTTAATCACACTGTATTTGCTTATGTTTAAATATTTATGTTTACAAAAACAGACACTACAACGGAACTTCTATATATACGTATAAAAAAACATACATATGCATATAATACTACACACACAATATAGTAATACACTTAAATGTACAAAAGGTAACTATTTACGCTAAAAATAGTAATTTTTCAAACACTACTTAATAGTATTGCATAATAAACTTAAAATTTAACTAGATTATCACATATGGCCGTATTAAAAATAAAAATTATAATATACCTACCTAATTACAATATATTCTTAGTCTTACACTAAGTTAAACAGTGAATATATATTTTTTAACTAATTAAGATTGCATTGGTAACTCGTTAGTTTATATAGACAGCCGAAACATCAGAATATTTATAAAACTGTACTGTAGATAACTATGGACAAAAATAAACGTTTAATAAGTTCATAAGTTTACATGCAAAACCATTTTTTATATAACGAAATAAAAGACAAATTTATTTGATATAATTTAACCTCCAGAATTTAAATGTAATTGGCTGAATAGGGCTTATTAAAGTTTTATATGATAAGTAAGTAGGTAGGTACCTTTATTATTAGGTCAAAGTATGTTTACATTTAATATATTTTATTCTTAACTTCTAGATAAGACAAAGCAATTAAAAACATATATAGTTTATTATATTGTCCTAGATTAAAAAATGGCGTATCTTTAAAGAATATTTGATGTCTGAATTAAATTATCAAATAAACAAAAATGTCGAAGATAATAAAGATTATTATATCTATATATCACAACATTTAATATGCCTAGTCTGCAAGTAATGCCATTTTTGCAAAGTTCTTTGATAAAGAAAAAACTCTTAATTTTTAGCCGAGATCTATAAAATGTCTTAACTTAATAATCAATTACAACGGGACAAAGTTGTGTCTGACATAAATTTGTTACGTTTTAAAACAGTTTTTTAGTCAAATTTATAGACAAAGATAGATCTCAGCCATAAACTGGTGATTTAGTTTACTTTAGAAATACGAGTGTGAACGAAATAGTATCAGTGTCATATAATATCACCGTAGAACCACATAAATTCTGGTAACTAAAGATTAATCCATTGAGATCAGTGTGTCGGAATGTTTGCTTACAGTAGTTTTCAAAGTTGATCCAATTCTTCGAGAAATGTTTCTGAAACTGAAAACAACATTAGTTGAATACTTTATTAATAACCTTATTTACTCTCCAGTCAACAAATAACTTGGCTGAGATCTATAAATCGTGCTTAGTCTTGGAAAACAATTAAACCGAGACATAGTTGTGACATAGTAGTGTCTGGCATTAATTTGTCTCGTTTAGTCAGACACAGATTTTTTTTAGTACAAGTTATAATTAGACTTCTACTCATCACCTTAAGTCACCTTAAGTCGAAGTCCAGGCCTTCAAAAGTAAACCTTTGTTGCCCATTTTTCAGGCTGAACCAATCTTAATTTCGAGTTCATATAGAAACTTTGTATTGTAGATAATTTTAGCGTAGAAAAATAGAATATTATCGTACGTTATTAAAAACGCCAAACAAAATCAAGTCAAAGACAATTGCTAGTAGATAGTACTAGCATAGTTGTGTTTGGTAGGCTAGCTGTTATAACTTCAGCCTCCCTATCGTTGAGGTTAGCCCAATCTCCAGAATACGCACGTGAAACTGCTCGGAGTTAAGTAAATACCACTTGTTTTAACAATGAAGTAAAACATCGAGGAGAATTTCTCGTGCCCTAGAGTTTTCCCTAATACTGTGGGGTCTACCAATCGTTATCATGCACGTCGCCTAAGCCGAGGTTCGTCCTCAAAGGAGGCGCCCTTAGGCAGTCGTTCCCTTAGTTTCTTCGAGCCCTAGGGCTCAAAATTTCTTCTGGCAGAGCTTCTTTCCGAAGCTCGCCAAACAGCCCGGTTACGCTGTGGCAACCAATAGGGTTTGTACAGCTAATAGACAGTCCGAAAAAAAAATCGTTATCATTATCTTCGTGGTGGCTTTTGTATAGGTACTTAATTACAATTAACAGCGTATTTCACTGACCCAAAACATTAAGAACAGATCAGCGTAGCACTGCCCCAAAAACACGCTGCCCCCTCGACATGAGCAGCTCCACGGCGCAAATGGCTGCCAGCAACAGCAGAAGAGCGAGTAGGGCCAGAACCGCTCGGCATCTTCTCCTTCTCCGTTCGCCGCGCGCTAGTCTTCTTGTCAGTTCTTCCCCACGACTTCCGTCGAGTGTGAAAAGAGCACTGGCAGCCTGAAAGAGAGTGAAATAGAAGTTGATTACGCACAATAAAGGTATCAATAAAATGTGTTTATTATTCCAACCATCGCAAAAAATGAGCGGATGGGTCACGTGATGTTAAGTGATTACCGTAGTATATATATAATACTTGTTCCTCTCTTAATAAATAAAAGTGTAATGATTTATGTCTATATTATGCGTGTGTGTATATTTATGCAATTGTGGAAAGAGAGAGTGTGTTATTGTGTCTAATGGGCGTTCAGATTATTTTAAGATATAATAATTTAAATTTACATGACATGTCATGTCAATGGACAAGCAGACTCAGGTCTCTTAAAATATTCATTTTTTTACGTATTTTCAATTTACATTTACATGAATAAAGATGTATTGAATTTTAGATTTTGGTTTTTTTTCGATCTCGAAGAAATTTCGCATTTCAAGTGTTAGCATACACAATAATTGGGTGTGAGGTATTTGAACACTGATTGGGAGTTTCATTATCTCCGGCAATGCGGGTAGTATAAAAACAATAAATATGACAGACGGTCTTTTTTCCTTTTTCCGGTGCATTCGGCGATCCCTCGAAAACACGGTCTTGAGCTCAGTGTCTTTTTAAACTAAGGCGTGGAAAGTTATAAGTGTTCTGCAAAGTCTATGTAATTATTTCAAGAGTAATAATAAGTGTTCAACAAGTCTATGTAGTTCTTTCTATAGTAATAAAAAGTGTTCAGCAAGTTTATATAATTCTTTCAAGTCAGAAGTGTCGATAATTATCTACGTGCCTGATGCGGCGGTTTCCTGAATTAAAGACGGTCAAAGGTCAGAGTTTTATGTGTTATGCCGTTGTCTCGAGATGTTACCTTACAACTTAAATGTCACAACTGCTGCTGAATTTGAAGACATTTTAAACAAATGAGTGATATAAATAAATCTATCAGTGTTGAGTAGAGAAAAGTGAAATAACTCAATCATAGTTATGTTTTACAAGTGTTTTTTTTTTCGTAAACAGGCTAAATATATAATATCAATATATTGAATTGATAATGTCAATAATCTGATGTGAGAATTAAAGTGAATATCTTATAAATACTAATATTAATCAAATTGCTGCCTACTTGTTATTATAGATAAGTTTTTGTTTTGTTCAATTTGTTTAGAGATTAGTCTCTTTCTTGTGTCATGTCATTGTGATTATCTCATGTTAATGGTTATACATATAATAATAATATATATTTACCCACTTAGAAGTACATAAGTTGACTATATATTATTCATATTATTATTTTTTAGGGTAAACGTTAATATTTTGGATTAATTTTGTATATTCTACCTAAAATTACTTGTTACTGTGAATCACTTCAGATAAATTAACTGTGATTATGGGCAATAAAAAAAAACGAACGCATCGTGACTCCAGTAAGAGTAATGAGCCGATTAGTATTAGAGACAGTGACAATCAAAACAGTAAGTCACGGCGTCATAAAGGCCGTCGTGATAAAAGGCATAGTAGTAGCCATAAGCGTAGAAAGAAAGTAGGAAGCATTCTCGCTCCTAATATCATGTTACAAGATCTTGTAAAAGAGATGAAAACCGCCAACTATCTAGACTAGACTTCTGCACACTTAAGAATTTCTAACAATAATAATAATTCATCAAAAAAATCTACAATAGCGAATAATCCCATGAGCAATTCTGCGGCAATAATACCTCCGAACTTTTAAGCACAAAATAATTTTCCTAAATTTAAAATTTATTAGTATTTTAAGTAAATTAGTGTTGTACCTGAATTTGACCCTAGTGAAAATAGGCAAACTATAGAAATAAAATAAGACAAAATAAATAATAAATTATCAAAGTTAGTGAATGTGTAATGATGAACTCATCGCCAAATATCTCATCACGCCAAAATTACGTGGGTTAGTAAAAAAAAAAAAAATACAAAGTCCCAAAACGTTAATAGAATGATCAACGACTAAACAAGTGATATAATCCAATGTTGTAATTGCAATGAAAATAGGCCATATAACTTTGAAACGTAATAGACCCTTTACGAAATATAATTTTTGTTTTAAATTAAACCATTCCGCCAAAGACTGCCGTAAATAAAAAGTTTAAATAGTAGTGAAGAGATAAGTAAAAACAGAATCACATCGAATCTCAACTGACGGTTTACGTCATGTGTATCAGTAGTAGTGAAATTGTTAATTCTAAATATTACAAGGATGTAAAAGTTAACAATATTTCTTTGAAATAATATGTTAGGCAGTAAATGTACACTAATTAGGGAATCAAATGCATGCATGCAGTTAATCAGTGGAATACAAATGA
Organism: Lasiommata megera; assembly: GCA_928268935.1. Classification (NCBI taxonomy): domain Eukaryota; kingdom Metazoa; phylum Arthropoda; class Insecta; order Lepidoptera; family Nymphalidae; genus Lasiommata; species Lasiommata megera. The sequence continues at coordinate 12,752,770 of OV743326.1, forward strand.
TTTACCCATTCTACACGGATTCGGAAATTCTAAAGTAAATCCTTTGGGAAAGTGTATAATTACTTTAGAGATAGAAATGATAAAGGCCGAAACGGAAGTTTTAGTCGTAGCTGATAATTATTTGCGGACACCAATTTTAGTAAGACAATCTTTTATGAAAAAACGTTATTATTTTACAAACGGTGGATGAATTGAAGGGTATAGATTTTTGTGATAATGAGAATAAAATTATGGTTTACTCAGATTGCGACAAAGTTATCAAAAGTAAAACAACTACCGCAATTAATGTTTGAAAATAAATGTAGAGGAAGTTTACATGTGGAATACAACCTTCGTACCCTCCTTTTTAATAAATATGCGGTTTTAGCTGGGCTTTTTGAATTTGAAACAGGCAATGGATATTTAATGTTAACAAACTTATAATCTAACGATTTAAGATTAATAAAGGAACTTTACTATATTGCGGCCAGGAATATCTGGAAGTGAATACTGAATATATAGGACTAGCGATGGATACTAATAATTATGACGAATCGCCTTGAACAGATATCATAAACAGTTCCGATATTACAGAACTTCAAAAACACTAATTATTTGATTTATTGAAACAGTACAGGGATAAATTTGGCGGAATACGGTGAAACTAGTTTAAAAAGAAAAAATAGTAAGTTAACGCATGATAGACCCGTAGATTATAATCCGTACAGAATTACACAGAGTGAGCGTAGTTAATTGAATACAATTATTGAAGAATTATTAACTAATGGTATTATCAGCAAAAGCACTTCAGATTATTCGAGTCCTGTTATATTTAGGGAGTAACAAAAATTTCGATAAATGCTTGTGTATTGAATATAGGCCTCCAAATAGGAAAACGTTAAAGGATGAATAACCGTTGTCTCGCATTGAAGATCAGCTGGACCGATTGGGGGAGTAATAGGTATTTTACCAGCCTTGACTTTACGTCCGGTTATTATCCAGTACCCATGAGTGAAGCTAGTAAGAGGATTACCGCATTTGTAACGCCTGATGGTTTGTATGAGTTTGCAAAAATGTCTTTTGACCTAACCAACGCACCAAGTGTCTTCCAAAGGACAATTAATTGTATACTCAAGGGTAAAAATAATTTTGTACTCGCCTATATGGATGACCTACTGGTGACGTCACAATCAATTGAAGAAGGCTTTGATAAATTAGAGAAGGTTTTTCAGTTGTTGAGGTCTGCTCATCTTACGTTAGACTTAAAGAAGTGCGATTTCTTCCAAACTCGTATAAATTACTTGGAGTACGAGATCGGTTCCGATGGCATACACCTTAGAACTATTAAAATTAAGGCCGTAATCGACTTCCCTATACTTTAAAAAATGATTATGAGGTTCCACAGTTTGTAGGTCTCACAAGTTACTTAAATTACTTGAGTTTATTCAAAATTATTCCTTAATAATACTGAATAATAAAGCCTCTAACGATACAAAGAAAATATGCCATGGTGCTTTGATGAACTTCAAAGAAAGGCATTTAATAAATTAAAAACAAAATTGACTACGCGACCAGTATTAGCATTATATGACTCAGAGGCTGAGTTAGAAATGCACACTGAGGCAGTAAAGTAGGCATAGGCGCTATTTTACTTCAACGGTCGAATTTTGGTGAAACATTGCACACTATCAAATTTCGTATTACAGTCGTGGTAAACTACCGTTGATGAATGCAAATTTCACTCATAAGAGTTAGAAACTTTGGCGGTTGTTTGTGCTTTTAACCAATTTAGAGTTTTCGTTAAGAGTAAATCATTCAAATTAGTAACTGACTGTGCCGCTATCCGTAGTACTATGTCAAAAAAAAAGATTTAATACTGAGAGTGGCGCGTTGTTATATATTGATGCAGGAATATGATTTTATAGTAGAACATCGAAATGGTACAAAATGAGTCACGTTGATACACTATCGCGCAATCCCTATGAAACTCAAGATTAAAATCTGTTGATATGTTAACAATGGGTGGATGATGATGGGTGGTTATACACAGTATACAAAAACAAGGTTCAGAAATAAAAGTTAATATATTGAGCGATTCGGCTACCAAGAATATTGTCGAGTTTCATAAAAAAAAATTATACTGTAAAAATTAGTCGTTTGCACAGAATTATTATTTATAAGAACGAAGAAATAAACCTAAAGTGGGTCGTCCGATCATTTCCTGATCATTTGACCTTTTCCGCCAAGTAAAAAGAAGAATTGTAATATTCTAGTGATTATTGATGCTTTTACTAATATGATTTACATAAAGCCAGTTAAAATTGTCAAAAGTAGCACTAGGAGTCAGGTATTTGCAGAATATTTCTCGTTGCGTGCCACGTCGTCTTATATCCGACCGCGGCACTAGTTTTACTAGCAAGGAGGTCTCAGATTTTAAAAATTAAAGTAGGTGATCTAGTTCGTGTCGAAAAGCATATACCTACGGATCCTGGAGTCATAAATTATTACCTAAATGAGTAGGGCCCTATAGAATTTCAAAAATAATCGGTAATGATTGCTATTTAACAGAGGATATTCCAATTACCAGGAAATGTTGTAAACCGTATAGAACTATTTATGCCGTTGATAAATTACACCCCTGGCTTGTATTTAGTTATAATGCGATGTCAAGTAATTCAGAGTAAAAAGTCAAAAATATTTAAAATAGTGATTTACTATGAGATGTTTGTGATTCGTAATTAATTGTACAATCTAATGATGAAGTGATAAAGTAATATATATATAGTGAGTTAACTAAGTGTAATTTACATGTAATAAAAACGAGAAAGTTTTATAAAATAAATGATTAGTGAAAATCTTAATAAATTATTGATAATATAAGAGGTAAATTGAATAGATTTGAGAAGAGAATGTACTGTTGAATTTACGAATTCACGTTGATTAATATAAGCAGGTTGTTAAGTGATAATGATAAAAGTAAAAAGGATGAGTAGAGACGATAAGTCAGTGATGATTATGAAAATCCTAATAAATGATTGATAGTATAAGAGATAAATTTAATAAGATTTAAGAAGAGAATGTATTGTTGAATCTGCGAATTCATGTTGATTAATATAAGCAGGCTGTTGAGTGATAATGATATAAGTGAAAATGATGAGTAGAGATGATAAGTCAGTGATGATTATCATGCCTGCCATTATATAATGCGTTCATACTTTGATAAGTGACTATTAGTGAGTCGCTATGGGTGAGAGTGCCCATAGTCGATGTTAATTATAAGAGTGAGCCGCTATGGGTGAGAGTGCCCATAGTCAATGTTAATTACAAGAGTGAGTCGCTATGGGTGAGAGTGCCCATAGTCAATGTTAACTACAAGAGTGAGTCGCTATGGGTGAGAGTGCCCATAGTCGATATTAGTTATAAGAGTGAGTCGCTATGGGCGAGAGTGCCCATAGTCGATATGAGTTATAAGAGTGAGTCGCTATGGGTGAGAGTGCCCATAGTCGATATTATTTATAAGAGTGAGTCGCTATGGGTGAGAGTGCCCATAGTCGATATTAGTTATAAGAGTGAGTCGCTATGGGCGAGAGTGCCCATAGTCGATATGAGTTATAAGAGTGAGTCGCTATGGGTGAGAGTGCCCATAGTCGATATTATTTATAAGAGTGAGTCGCTATGGGTGAGAGTGCCCATAGTCGATATTAGTTATAAGAGTGAGTCGCTATGGGTGAGAGTGCCCATAGTCGATATTATTTATAAGAGTGAGTCGCTATGGGTGAGAGTGCCCATAGTCGATATTAGTTATAAGAGTGAGTCGCTATGGGTGAGAGTGCCCATAGTCGATATTATTTATAAGAGTGAGTCGCTATGGGTGAGAGTGCCCATAGTCGATATTAGTTATAAGAGTGAGTCGCTATGGGCGAGAGTGCCCATAGTCGATATTAGTTATAAGAGTGAGTCGCTATGGGCGAGAGTGCCCATAGTCGATATTAGTTATAAGAGTGAGTCGCTGTGGGTGAGAGTAACCATTGTCGATGTTAGTTTTAATAGTGAGTCGCTTTAAGTGACAATGTCTATAGTTGATGTTTTAGTTTTGAAAGTGTTATTAATGTATCTTTCGCTAGCTATAGAATTGAAATATGCATTTTTGTTTTTTTTTTTGTTGTTTTTTTTTTGTTTGTTTTGTTTATTATTAAACGCGAGGCCGCGTTTGACGTCAGGATTAGCCGAATGTTAGCATACACAATAATTGGGTGTGAGGTATTTGAACACTGATTGGGAGTTTCATTATCTCCGGCAATGCGGGTAGTATAAAAACAATAAATATGACAGACGGTCTTTTTTCCTTTTTCCGGTGCATTCGGCGATCCCTCGAAAACACGGTCTTGAGCTCAGTGTCTTTTTAAACTAAGGCGTGGAAAGTTATAAGTGTTCTGCAAAGTCTATGTAATTATTTCAAGAGTAATAATAAGTGTTCAACAAGTCTATGTAGTTCTTTCTATAGTAATAAAAAGTGTTCAGCAAGTTTATATAATTCTTTCACAAGATACCCTTGATCCTTGTGATATTATTTTTTACAATGTAAAAGAATCCGATGCGAATGATACATTAATGAATGAATGAAAATTAACACTGAATTTCTTTGTGTGTGTGAAAGAAAAAAGAAAACGGACCACAACTTATTTGGCGGCTTTATCGCTTACCAAAAATGTTGCTAATCTAGAAAATTAATTACTATTATCGGTCGAAGGGCTAGAGTCGTCGTCGGCCGTCAGATCTTTAGTGTGCTATTATAGTCATCAAAAAATATTTCACAGTCAAACATCACTTGTGTTTGATCCCTTCATCCCTGACCTACTCAGCATCATCGTTTAACTATTATCTAAGCACCACAATAATGGTATTCTAATAAGAGTTTAATATATGTTGTGTCGATTAATTTACTAGTCAGTTAAGCCAAGGCTCACTTTAGTAGCTATTGCAGTAAAATTTAAATTTTAGTACTATTAATCGTAATTTCCATAATCAAACAAGGCTTATAGACATTAGCTGTCAAAAGTTACGGAAGTAATCGTCACGATGGTAAAGTAAAATAAACACATGAATGACAAAAAAAAACTTAAAATATACCTTAGATTAAGATGGACCTCAAACTTAAAACCTTAAAAAATATAATATCATAACTAAAATAATCAATTGATTGTGATTGAAGAAGGTAACAACCTAATTCAATATATTCAATTCTAGTATAAATATGATACAGATGATTTTGAAGGTAGTAAAATAAATTAAGCTGTGATAGCCTAATGGTTAGGGCGTCGGCCTCCTAATCTGAGGTCGGCGGTTCGAATCCGGGCACGCACCTCTAACTTTTCGGAGTTATGTGCGTTTTTAAACAATTAAAGTAGCACTTGCTTCAACGGTGAAGGAAAACATCGTGAGGAAACCTGCACGCCTGAGAGTTCTCCATGATGTTCTCAAAAGCGTGTGAAGTCTGCCAATCCACACATGGCCAGCGCGGTGGACTATGGCGAAACCCTTCTCATATTGAGAGGAGACCCGTGCTCTGTAGTGAGCCGGTAATGGGTCGATCATGATGAAAATAAATTTAACAGATTTGACACATTTAATATTCAATTATGTTACAACTTGGAATAACTAATTCTTTCAAACATACTCGTAATATAATACACCTCATTCTGAAGTATTGAATATAGCAAAAAAAATGTAAGTTGGGAATATAAACTCTTAATAGAAAGAATTTACCTAGTGCTAGGAAGCCTTCTATGTTGGTCACTTATAGGTAAAGCTTTCAAATTTTATATATTTTATTTTATTAAAGACACGTGTGGATTCAAAACTGTGATATAATCGAACCGAAAACATTAAAAAATTCTTGTTTTTGTAGGAAAAATATATTTGTTACTCATTAACCCCATTTCTATCTTGCAATGAAACTTTGAGGATAAGGAAGCCTAGTAATAAATAAAAAAACCAACAAAGTAAGTTGTGGGCTTAAAACCCTCATAGTTTACGAATGTACTCTAATCACCATTAACTCACGACTGTGCAAGTTATTTACGCATTAAACGTGCCTTTTAAAGGAATATTTGAATAAAGTTTATGATTGAAACAAAAAAATAAATAAAAGGGAGCTTACGCAAGATCTGTACATAATAATCCCATTAAAACATATTTAAGAAGTATAATTAAAAAGCAATAAAACAAACATAGCCTTTAACTCGAAAGTTATTGTGCGGTTCACATTAATGATCACGATAATCAAGAAACTGAAGCCAAAAAATTATTGTTACATGTGTTTTCGATAAGGTTTTACATATAATTAAGGTTATAGCAGCGATAGCCTAGTGGTTAGGACGTCCGCCTCCTAATCAGAAGTCGGGGATTCGACCCTGGGTACACACCTCTAAATTTTCGGAACTATGTGCATTTTTAAGCAATTAAAATATCACTTACCTAACGGAAAAGGAAAACATCGTGAGAAAACCTGCAAGCTTGGGAGTTCTCCCTAATGTTATCAAAAGCGAGTGAAGTCTGCCAATCTGCACATGGCCAAATCCTTCTCATATTGAGAGGAGACCAGTGCTCTGTAATCAGCCATTAGTACCCCTTTAAGAGAGGAGAGGTGTAGTGGGGACCTATTTTATTTTACAAACTTGTGAGTTCTGGTTAGGAATTATAGACGAATTTGAGTTTTAAAACTAGGTTATACGTTTCAATTAGCTATGACGTAAGTGTGTTTCGATATTCGAAAAGGATTCCACGATTGCGAGCATTCATATCTTATACTCACTTGATATTAAGAAGTACTTAAAAGCAGTATTAAAGTAGAACATTATATTTATGTACGTAATAGAATTGATCTTTATACAAGCTGACCCGGCAATCGTTATTTTGCCATAAAACTTATTTCTAGGGAATTTCTATTGTAGAAAAAAAATGACTAACTTATTGTGTGTAAGGATGTGGTATATGTGTGGCATGGAGCGCTGTGAATGATAAAAATAACATAAATATTGTTTATGTTCAAAAGTTTTAACTTTATAATAAGCTCAGGGAAATTTTAGTCGTATTAGAGTGAAAAACTAAAATAAAAAAAATATCAAATGTTTGGATATCCCTTATCACTTAGGGGTTTGAAAAATAGATAGTAGCCGATTCTCGGACTTACTGAATATGCATAAAAAATTTCATAAGCATCAAAAGCCCTTTCGGAGGAGTATGGGAACAAACATTGTGACACGAGAATTTTATATATAACATTATTATTATACTAAGATAATCAATATTTTAAGATTACTTTTATATTATTATTATTTAGGTCAGTAGTTTTGGAGAACAAAGAAACAACTTTCCTCTTTATAATACTATAGTAGAAAGAAACAATTTTCCTCTTTATAATACTATAGTATGTGTGATCTCTACGTCGTTACAAAATAGGTCAAGAATACCGCTCATAGAAAATTAATGTACCTAGATAAATACGTGGTTATAAAGATGGCATATCGTAGTTAGTACGGGCAGTAAAATATATTGTTTTATTTAATTAGAAACTGTAGTTGCATATATTAATAATGTATAATCTGGTATCTTATAACAATGATCATCAACAGTTCATAAACGTTCAACAGACGAGAGAGAATGTAAAGGCCGCCAATCTGCTTCAATGTGGGATTGTGGTTTACAGTCATCACCATCATCAACATTTGTCTGGTGGGAGGCTTCGGCCGTGGCTAGTTATCACCTTACCCACAAAGACGTGTCGCCAAACGATTTAGTGTTCCGGCACGAGGTCGTGTAGAAACCAATTTGGAGTATGGGTTTACCATACTGTTAGGGAACAGTTAACCCGCTACCATCCTAAACTGCATCATCACTTACCATCAGGTGATATAGCCGTCAAGGGCTAACACCGATTGACGTCACTACTGGTATTGACTACTGGTAAATGTCTTTTGTGGGTAGTTGCAAAATCCACAGCCTTGGGTCGCTTGATTCCAGCAGCACCCAGTAACTAGTATGATTTCTAAGGCAGTGTTTTGAATAAATCATTTAGTCGCACAAAATAATGCATTTGAATTAACTAAACACAAAAGTAACGTAATAATATAATAGTTTAAAAAACTAAAAAAACACGCTACTGCACGCATGCGTAGTTGGCGCACTAGCTCTGTCTCTCTTACTCGCATGCAAAGGATGCGGAAAGAAATTAATTAATCCTGGCGAATCTAATTAGGATAATCGGATATTTTGATCGGATTATTGCAATGTCATCGACCTTTGACAGGTGTGCAAAGTTTGAATCAAATCTGATCGTTCAAAGTAGGGCAAAATCGAGCTCAAAGGAGTCGGTTACAAACAAACAAACATACATACATACAGGTGAAGCTAATAAAAGCGTGTTAAAAATTGCCTAGCATAAGAGAAAATATGCACGATGAAAGATTGAACGAATGTCCCATATTGTCAAAGTTAAACGGATTTTAATCTATAAAATGGGTTTATTTAATGTGTTTGTATCAGCTAAAAAACAGTTTGCCTTACACCCGTATCGGTTTATATCCGTTAAATGTAGATTGAATACAGAGTAAAAATGTATGTGAAATTTGTATATTTTTGAACCTTTGTACATTAAAATCTGTAACTAAAAAGTTAGACAAACTAGTTTTAAAAAGAATCTCTATGTTCTTTATGCCATCTGACACCTGCTGATGTTTGTAAGTTTACGTAGTATTCTCGATGTCTCTAAACATAACTTAAACCGTTCGCGCCGTTCATTAGCCCAAAGGAGCAGAGTCTGCTGTCATCTAGATGCCTACGAAAATGGTGATCATTTGTTCTTGAGAACAATAAATATTCCAACAAACGCGATAAATCTATAATGGAATTCCTTCACAAATGCCGAATGCTTGTTTCGACCACTTGGATTAAGCAGAAGCAGGCAGCGGAACGGCGCTGGGAGCATGACGCAGATGCGCATCCTCTCCGGCGTCGTAGGACGGGGCGCAGGCGACGGGCGCACGAACGCCGCCTACCCCCCTAACGAGGAGCTCCGGGTGATGGATGAGAGGTATCCTCACCCGTCGAGTGTAATCCTCGGGTAGTAACTCGCGCCCAATGTTCCTGGCGCGCCTCAATTTGGAGTTAGGGGGCCTCGATCATAGGCCCCCGGTGGGGGGTCTGCCTCGGCGGACGCCGCTGGTTGGGTTGCGGTCGTGTGCGCGGGTGTACTCGTGACCCAGCCACCAGGCGACGCGTAGGAGCATCTCTGGGTTTTAGTAGGTATTCTTGTCGTCAGTCTGGCCGCCGGCGAGTCTCACATACCCCGTCGGAAGCGAAGCAGTCTTGTCTGCGCCGCTTCCGGAGGGGATGCGTAAACGCATTTCCCAGCGGAAAAATGGGTGAAGGTAATCACCTAACAAACATGTTACCCGTGTACCTCTAATTCCGTGATGTACCTAAAAATAAATTTATTTTTGATCCCTCTAAAATTAATTTAGTTACAAATAATGCGGCAACTTTCTACTTCGATTGCAGAACCTTAACCTTTTCAATTAATATAAAGCAAGTGAGCATAGATTAAATATTAATTGTTGTAATTTTTTTCAACAATGGCAGCACTTAGTTGCGTCAAAGAGACCCTCGGGTGGAGAATTAATTGGCGAGGATTTATGCCTTTCAACAAATCAGTATGTGACGCCAAGGTTGAAGCAACGTTACCTTAAGTCTGACGTATGTATAAATTAGACTTAAGGTAACTAAAGATCTATTGTTTGCGATATTTCTTGCTTATGTCTTAACTTGTATTACCTTCCACGGTCACCATCGCAAAGTTGGAGACTGGCCTCCTCGCACATAGGATAGTGACGACCTAACTGGCAGTGTGGAGGGCTGTAGTTTTAAAAATTGGACGTACCGAGTTTTATTCCTAGCACGCGATTTTAAAATATAACAAAAACTGCACACCTTGATCATTATAAGGCAAGCGATTAGAAGAAATTGATTAGGGGTTTGAGTTTATAAAACTGCCATACCCGCAAGAGATTAGCCCGGATCATGAGAAACAACATTCTGGGACTAAGATAAATTCTTATTTATTTTTCAAAAATAAAAACAGCTGTGCAGGGGCAGCCTATTATCGCTTTATCCGCACTATATATTTTTAACGCGTAAATATAATAATTTTTTATATCCAAAATATAATTCTAAAAAAGCTAAAGTGTCTGTTTATGATTGATTTGATTGTTGATTTTGGTGTTTTTTGCCAAAATAAAAATTAAAAAAATAAGTCGATTAAACAATAATTGCGAATTAAATGATTAAAATTATTCACGGTGTCGGTGACATAACGGTCATAACACGGAATTCAAAATGTGTAGGTGTAATGACAAAAATCGCCGATATACCGCTTATATACCGATAGGTATATTTTAGTTCTCATTTTAAATAATCAATAACCCACAACTTGCGTGTTCAATCGTAAAAATTACACAACTCAATCGTAAATGTATTATTATATAAACATTGTTCATAAATAAATGATTGAAATATTTAAATAATCACGGTATTTTAAGTAAGTGAATAAGTATGTCAAAATCAATTTACGGCTCAAAAGTCGTAAAATTTATTTATCTTTTATAAATGGGCCCATATAATTTGAATCATTTAAGTATGCGATCAATAAATAAACAATTAAACATAAATTAAGGTTTCAAAATTGAGTTGAGAGAAGTTTATGACTGCACCTACGTAGGAGGCGCCCACACGGTTTTTAAGATTCTGTACCCAGTTTTTTTATATAAATATTTGCAATAAGCGAGAAGTCACCTGATTTTAAGTGATTACCTACCCCTATGTCGGTTATAAATCTGTCTCGTGTGATACTAGAAAAAGCTTCGTTAAACTTTCGCTACAACAACAAATAATACATACAAAATAAATGAGGTTTTTTTAGTTAAAAACAGTTTTTTTTCTTGTGTTTTATTTATAGTGCTTTCGCTTTTGATTTACTTTCTAGTGTGCTATTTTACCTTGGTACGAAAATATTCGTGTGGGCCAATTTGCTCTCAGTAATTTTTACACTTTGTTTTTGTGTAATAAAGTGTTTTATTGAAACTTCTTATTAAAGAAAATGTTAACCAGCTTATATTATTATTTTTTAATGCTTTCGGGTTTTTCGTTTGTACGTAAAATTAGTTGTGTGCAAGTGTTGCTCGGTCTAGCTTGTCTGAGAGCACTCTAAAATTAGGAACGACCACGCAAATTACCTAAAAAATGTCGCAATCCCAAATAAAGTGCCTTGCTTGCTATGACAAGTTTTTATGTGCAAAGACAAGTTACGAGTTTTGTATCTGGTTAGGAAAGTGTTCTACTAACTTATAATTTCACTTTCTATCAGATACACACTTATTAAATAGTAATAGATTCCTTAGTCACGCTAAATTAGAATGCCTAAGAACACAGCAGGATATGGTTTCGAAATTATTCTATTTTTTTTTATTCTTAAGCGGTAATATTATTTTCATATCGTTATTTTCGGGCGTCGCGCAAGGTAGTTAAATAAGTTAATTACTATTTAACATCTATAATGTTGATCTTCACTTGCTTAAACATAATATATTGAGACCTTGCGACTGATAACCATAATATAATAAATACAATAGTCAGGGACAGAAGAAAAACAAGACAGACCAAGGTGTAAGGGCGGCCGCCCTTCAAGTTTCAAGGGCGTTCAAGTGATCTCTTCATATCAACTATTATGAAAAAGGAAATATTTCACTTACTTTATTTACTTTACTTACTTGTTGTACAAATAGGAGTAATATTTGAGGTTACTTAGTAACATTTGATGTTAATAAGCTTACATTTATAATTTCTAATCGCAATAAAAACAGGAATACGAAGCGGTGACAGGTTAAGACTCCAGCCCTCTTTCAGAGTGATCAAATTCGATCCCCAAGATAAACCTATTAATTTTCGGAGTTTACCGAGTTTAAATTCACGATATTTTTGAAATAAGTAGTTATTATTTGCTTTAACGTTGATTGCATCGTCTTGGGCCGCTGGATACAAGCGGCCCAAGACCGTGGCCATTGGAACTCCCTACAAAAGACCTATGTCCAGCAGTGGACGTCTATCGGTTGAAGTGATGATGATGATGATGATGCATCGAGAGGAGATCTTCATGTCTATAATTTTTCGGTTTTGATTGATGTGGTAGAAAGATTTTTGACTTACTGTTTGCGAGATATAGGCTGTCTCATCTGGGTGCACCGATCATTATCGTACGAGAGGCATTGAGTACCGAGTCATCTGTGAGTACACTATAATGATCTCGCTTAATGATACTGCACTGGCTTTTGACACAAATTCCATTGCATTATTATCATGCTAAGTTGTAACAATTCCTTTATTCGACGACCTCCGTGGCGCATTGCGTGTGCTGTGGTAGTATTATGAATTGGAAGATCCCAGGATCGATTACCGGCTCGAGTCTGATCTGCCGCGATTTCGGCCGCGACTAATTATCAACCTACTGGCAAAGATATACCAACAAGCAATTTAGAGAATGCTATACATACGGAAATGCTAAATCAGTATTATAATGTGGTAGGTCCTAGACTCGAGAGTGGAATCATTCCCAGGATCCCCAACTTTTTAAAACGAAAGCGCACGCCCTGTACCACGGATGTCATCTTATCGTCTTTACTTTTCGCGCTTGTGAAGTCAACATCTCCTGAGGATGATCCGGTGTCGGGTCGAAACGTGCGTAGAGGTTCTAGTGGAAGATTTTGTGTGGTGTTATATTACACAAATCTCCCGGTTGTCGGCGGAATATAGCAAATTATACTTGCTGTTTATTGTTTGTCATCTTATCCGTTCCGATGATGTACTAAGTATGCCTACGCATTCGCTGCTAGATATTTGCCATTTTATAGATCGATATAAAAATACATGTCCTTTTCCATAGCATAGGTGACATGAATACCAAATTTCAAAGCTGTCTGCCGGCGGCTTAGCTCGTAAACAATGTTCAATATTCCCTCGGGAACTACTTAAGGAATCGGGATAAAGTTAGCCTATGTTATTTTCCATGACAAAGGCCAATGCATGTCAATCTTCATCCAAATTCGTTTAGCCCATTTTGCGTGATTGAGTAACAAACATGCACATTTTCACTTTTAGTTAAGTTTAGATATATAAGATATAAGTAAGGATTTAAAATCAAATCTGCGCAACTCCGCGTCAGAGAACGAATTTAATGGAGGATAAATACTTCATTCACTAATTCAAACTGACGCGTTGACGGCGCCAGCCAGAGGTTAAATCGTTGGTACCGGCGCCAGGTGTCTTTGCCAACACGCAATAGTAACAGAAAAGTTAACCCACACATAAATATAGGTCTAATACTACTAACTAACTACTAGTAGTTTGAGTGTGATTTTATCTTATTCGGTGTCGAGACCCTTGGTTCGTGGGGTCTTAGCGATATAAGGTTTTTTAAGGTAATAGCAAAAAGCTTAGTCGACATCACAGGAGACCGAAGATCTGCCAGCTACCTCGGACAAAGAATTAGTTTAGCCATTCAAAGCGGGACCGCTGCCAGTATCTTCGGAACCTTGCCTAAAGGGACTCCTTTTAATAATATATTTTAGTAATAATATTATATTTTTTAAGATTGTTAGTTTTATGTTTAATAAACTTAACAAAATAAACCTTATGGTTTATTTTAAGTTTCAGTTATTTATTATTGACTTTGTGAGATGGATGTGAAAAAATCGGCTAAGTTTGTTGGTAAGTTGTGGGCATCTGCTTATATATTGAATATGTTTCTACCATAATTGGTTTCTACGCGTCATCGTGGGGGCACGCTCAGCCGCTTGGCGACACTTCTTTGTCGGTATTATGGTATCTAGCCACGACCAAAGCCTTCCACTCGAGCCAGGAATCGAAACCAGGACCTCAAACCGCAAAATTGCTAGTTTTAAAAGACGGCAAGACAAAATGCTATTTCCCACCTAATTTATCTCACCTCACACGTTTCATAAACAACTCCATGGTCCGAGATCAAATGTTATACGTTTGCAATCGCAGCGCGAGGCTGCAAGTATTTTACAAGCATTCTGTGGCGACTCTGTCACAGTGTATCTACTATACAGTTCACAAACGACCTGCTAGTGGCTTTAAAGTACAAAAAATAAAAGTTGAGACTACTATTAAGCATAACTAAACTGATCTAACTAAGGTTAGTAGAGTTTTGTTGAAATTCACTTTTAGTTTATATTCATTAAATATGGATAAAGTTGAGACAATATTGTATAATTAAAATACTTAGAAAAGAGTTAAAGTAGATTACAGTATACTTATAGTACACACACTGAGTAAAAATAGATTATTTCTAAACTTTGTGATATATATACTATCAAATCCTGTTTGTACCACATTCCTACTGCTATATTATAAAACCAATGTTTTCGATAAATATAAGAATATCACTTTTCTTTGGGAGTCGAACAAATGTTGGATTCGAATCTCGGGTGGGGCCAAAGTTTTTGTATTAAGATTTCCTATTTTCAAATTTCTGGTACTAGCTGGCTTTTCCATAACCGTTAGCTAGAGCAACATAAGCCGTCAGAATGCTTTATTTCCATATTACATGTGATAACAATCGTTATAATAAGCCACTTGATGAGATAATGCTCTAATCTCTTCGGTGAGAGACGTGGCCTGATCAATTGCCTGTGCAGTAGCACATTAATAGGCAGATGACTAAACTCCTCAATTTGTTTCATGACGAATGATTCAACCATGCGGTGGGTAAAAACACCCTTTAAAAGCGGCAAGACCTGTCCCGTAATGTATGGTGTCCAGCAATGGGACGTAAGATAAAGAATTACAAAGCTTTATTAGTCCCAAAGATTATGCAACCGTTTCCCAACTGTATGGTCACTAAACTGCGGCGGAGTGTTACGAAACCATTGGCATAAACAAATTTCAACGTTCCCGCGAACCTAGCAACATTAATTAGAACCTGTATTCATTTATAACGGAAAAAAGAACATTTTTAATGAATTCTCCCGTGAAATGTCATAAATCACGAGTGGCATTCACGCGTACAGACTTGACAGTTAACACTCAAATTGTTCCACATCGTACATGCTCGCCGTATTTTAATTTTGAGATCGTACAACTGATTATTTGCTAGTGAAAATGGCGAAGTACGAAGCTGACTCCGCTCCGAGGATTCCGTAACTTCTAAGGAAACGTTTAATTTTGGAATTAATTTAATTACAGCGTGAAAATACGTAAAATGTTGTTGTTTATTTTATTTTTATTTGTACACCAACAAATAAAAACAGATACAAGAAAAATCAGGATACAAAAAGCGGCCTTATCGCTCAGTAGCGATCTCTGCCAGGCAACCTTACGATTAGGAAAAGAAAAAGAAGAAGAAAGTAAGTAGGTGTTCGTTGTGTTTTTCTGGTAAATAAATATTTTATTTTCTATTCTATTATAATATATTCTATTATATGTCTTTTCACTGCAGACAGTGTAATAAAGTTTGTTATTAACGGATTGCTGAGTGAATTTCTATAGACTGTGCTAGTTAGAGATGTCACAATTTTCTCGAATTAAATCTTTTCTGTAACAGTACATAATTCCTTATCTTTACTGGATGTTTGTTTTTGCAAAGTCCAGTGAGCCTAAGGAACTAAGTGGCAAAAGTGCGCGCGCAATCAACTAAGTTATCAGTGTGCCACTCGCCTGAGTCGACAGTCTACCTTATCGCGGCGGCCAAAGTTACCCTTAATGCGTAATTATTCGATGTTATATTTGTTGTTAAAGGTCATTGGTCATATGCTACTAAATGAATAGTGTGCCAAAATTTTTAAATGAATTCAAATTATGAAAAATATTGAATGTCCAATCAAATTAAAATAAATATAATAAATTAGATGTCAGTAAATTAATAAATTATACATTCAATATTAAGTATTGTTGTTGTTTATGTATAGGAAGGTAACAAGATAAGGACTCTGTACATGAATTTCATTTCTATTTCTCACTTCAATAGACAGTTGTAGACAATGGAAAATTTATTCTCTACCGTAGATTTCAAAAAATTAAAAGGTGATATTAAGGGCCTAACTATATATAGTATAGTAGATTTTACTTCATGATACTTCATGACTACAACATTTCAAATACAAAAACCGCATACCGTTCGAACGCAATAAGAGACTCAGATAAACAACGGGGCAAACTAAACAATAAAATATTATTATCACCCTACATTTATAATTGTTATTGTTATGACCTATTGCATTATAAAGTTAGAGGCTCTGGGTTCGATTCCCAGTTCGAGTCTGGTTGGGTGGGAGGCTTCGGCCGTGGCTAGTTACCACTCTACCGACAAGGATGTGCCGCATAGCGATTTAGCGCTCCGGTACGATGCCGCGTAGAAACCAATTAAGAGCATGGGATTAACATAACCCTAACATAACAGCCCGGTACCAACTTAGACTGCATCATCACTTATCACTAAGTGAGATTGCTGCCAAGGGCTGACCTTTTTTTAACAACAAAACTATATACCTAATATATATTATCAAATCCCTATTTGTATACATAAGGACTGGACGTCTCACTCTAAAAGTTCCTACAAAAATTATATATTATTATATTATATAAGAATTAAAAAAATAGCTTAAAGGCATGACTTCCAAAAATATTCTTCAGCAGCAAGCAGCTCGGGTGTTATCTTAAGACATACATAATCAGCATTCATTCATCATTTTTTTGGTCCACATGTACCAGAACTAGACTCAGAATCTCCTAAGAGAGAGGAATAAAGGTAAAACATAAATGGATTTAAACTGAAATAATAATAATTTCACTATGAGCCTCATAAGAAGGCTCAGAGTCACTCAACGGGCGATGGAGAGAGCTATGCTGGGAGTATCTCTACGTGATCAAATCAGAAATGAGGAGATCCGTAGAAGGACCAGAGTTACCGACATAGCTCGGCGAATTGCGAAGTTGAAGTGGCAATGGGCGGGGCACATAGCTCGGAGAACCGATGGACGTTGGGGTCCCAAGGTGCTGAAATGGTAAACGTAGCGTTGGTCAACCCCCAACTAGGTGGATAGACGACATCAGACGAGTCGCAGGGAGCCGCTGGAAGCAAGCGGCCCAAGACCGTGAGCATTGGAACTCCCTACAAAAGACCTATGTCCAGCAGTGGACGTCAATCGGTTGTCAATGATGATGATGATGAATAATAATTTTTCTATAATCTTTTTTCTATAATAATAATAATAATATATAGTACATTATATTATATAATTTCATTTTAAAAATAATACATAATATAAATACAATAATAATGTTTATAACCGCATGAAATATAGGGGATAAAAAAAAGAAATAGGGGGATATATAAATAACCTTTTTCCTGCGGGTTTCGGGACGGGATATTTATAAAAACCGACAAAGAAGTCGAGAGAGTGAAAATGAACTCTTCACTATAATAATATAATTTTTTTTTGTGTGAGGTGGGGTCTAGAAAATTCGTTATTTGTTATTATACGCGCTAAACCAACGAGGTGTTGTTGTAATGTTCACTCGTGATATGTCATAAATCACGTGTGGCATTAACATGTGGAGACTTGACAGTTACACTCAAATGGTCCTTACACCACAATTTCTCACGTATTTTAATGTTGAGGGCACACAATTGATTATGTTATGATTATGTTAGCGAACTGAAATGCAAATATGATTAATGAGAAAATTAAAAATTGACCAAAATCTATTCATAAAAACGGCGTCGAAGGTTTTTAGGTCTCTTTTAAGTAATTTAATAAATTTAATGTGAGGGCACACAATTGATTATATTATGATTATGTTAGCGAATTGAAATGCAAATATGATGAATGAGAAAATAAAACAATGACAAAAACCTATTCATAAGAATAGCGTTGAAGATTTTTTGATGTCTTTTAACTAATTAAATTTAATGCAATAGTAAATAGACAAATACCATATTTACATATCACGTAAGCAGTAATGTTTCAAACAGTAATAGTCCAGTCAGCAGATAATGAATTTAAGAGATTTGGAAAAACATTAAAGTTGTTAATATTCCGTTCTTCGCTTTTGATTTCAATTTCTAGCGAGATTTCTGAATCTGTGATAGCCTAATGATTTAAGTGTGCTTCCGTTCAATCCGACACCCCAACCCTCTCGTAGTTGCGGCTTCTTTTTACTCCCCCGACGCTCCTCTTCGAAAAAGGAGACCTAAACATATCCTTCATGACCCTGACGATCAGATGACTACTGACAACATACTCGTACTACCTATCACACAATCATACGCTACACACCGTCTTCGCCGGCGAAGACGAGGTCCCCGCTATCATACGTCGTCCGGACGTGGGCTCCATCCACGGCCTCGGAGACGTACGGACCACTCACCGTCCGACCCCCCCGTTATCCCAAACGTCGCCTAAGCCGAGGTTCGGTCTCAAAGGAGGCGCCCTTAGGCAGACGTTCCCTTAGTATCTTCGAGCCCTAGAGCTCAAAGTTTCTTCTTTCCGAAGCTCGCCAAACATCCCGGATACCACACAGAGCTAATAGACAATCCGAAAAAGGAAAAAAAAGGAATAAAAGGAAAAAAAATGTGCTTCCGTTATAAGATGTTTTTGAGAGCATGATGTTTTAAAATTACGAGAAAAATTAAAAAACGTATTAAATAACGAAAAAGAAAAACTTCAATCTTGATTGCATTTTGAAAAACTCCGTGGGGCAGCGCGTGCGTTGTCGCATTATTAAGTTGGAAGTCCTGGGTTCGAATCCCGGTCCGAGTCTGGTCTGGTCTGGGCTTCGGCCGTGGCTAGTAGTTATTGGGTGGTTCGTCGAAATGCAATCAACATGCAGTGTTTGAAGTTGTTCTTCTTGGTTCATCGGCAAAATTAAACAAATTTACCTTCTCTCCGTGGTTATCCGCCAAAGTGATTGCGAAACTTACATTACCGTCTCAATATTATTTAACGATCAATATAAATGCAATTTACGATACAGTTTAAGCTATTAAAGGGAATCCAGAAGGATAACCGTTCGCCGTATTTTATTGTGTGCTCATGAGCCGCAATAAATTTCGACCGTCGGTATTCATGTGTCAGTTTCGTGAAGTAAGGCTCCCTTCACACTGTTTTTAGCCACCACTCAGACTGTATTATTGACTATAATTAAAACACAATTGTTTTAATATTTTTAATATCAAAAGTAAAAATAAAACAGGTTAGCCCGTTACCATCTTAGACTGCATCATAACACCAGGTTTTTTGTGAGTTTGCTGTCAAGGGCTAACTTGTAGAGGATAAAAAAAAATTTGAACACTCATTTTCTAATCCGACCTAACCCGAGTCGGGAATCGAACCTAGGACTTCCAAATTTTAAAATGCGACAACGCACGCGCTGCGCCGCGGAGGTCGTAACAAACTCGTTCCGTTTAAAATGTTCTCATTTCTGATTTAATAGCCCAGAGATGTTCAAACCACAGCTATCTCCAACTTTCGCTGAGTGACTCTGAACTCTAAACTTTCTGATGAGGCCTATAGGGTTTATTTTGCCTTGGTACTACCTAACTACTTGTTGCTCAGCTTTATTCGTAAGGCAAGCGAAAACGCGGGATGGGTAGTATTGCGCTTTCATAATTCGTTATCCATTCTCTGTAACGTCCTTCGCTATGTCGCACAATCGCCGGCCACGTCGGTATAGGTTGCGTCACGTAGAAAGAACACTGACTTCATTTTATTTATTTATTCGAAGCGCCACCAACAGAGCTATGTGTAAAACTATTGACATTTAATAACCTTAGAAGCTAGAAACACATATAAATCAACTTATAGGTAATAGCACGCTAATAATATAACATGCTAAATTGTAACTATTTTTAAATTAACTAACAGCAAATAATAAATAAATATATTACAAAAGAAAAGAATAAGAAACATTTGTTTCAGAATAATATAACGAATAAGGGAATGATGCAAGCGGTGATAGCTTAGTGGTTAGGGCGTCAGCCTCCTAATCAGAGGTCGATGGTTCGAATCCGGGTACGCACCTCTAACTTTTCGGAGTTATGTGTGTTCCGCACATAGTGGTGGACTATGGCCAAACCCTTCTCATATTGAGAGGAGACCCGTGCTCTCTAGTGAGCCGGTAATGGGTTGTTCATGATGATGATGATGACAGGGATGCTCTGTGCAAAACCTAACTAGTTGTTTATATTTTTTTCTTGAAATTGTGCAGTTTGTCATTAAAAATATCGACGTTCAATATTCGTTAGTTATTCTATATATTTGCTGTATATAGTTCTTTAACCAACCTAGCCATGTTGCCTGACAGCCTGGTTATTGATCTCAGGACCAAGTGGTTTGTTCCAACAAGCTTATCTTGTTTATTCTATGTTATGTATATTAAATGTTAAGTATAAACTTCTCTTCGAGTTGAAGACGAGGTTGTTCTTTAAATGCTATGCCCCGCATTTTTTATTTACTTCGTTATAGAAAAAATGCGGGGCTCAAGAGAAGTATAAGTGCCTATAACAGGTTGTAAGCTATTACTATTTAAAATTGTATCAAAATCGTTTTTACCAGCAAGCGTAATAAAGTTATTTATTTAAATCTTACTAGAAAAGTTCTCTGGTGTTTTTGCGGTACAAACTATCAATTCCATTACCATGAGATGTCCATTACCATGTATCAAGCGATCTATGTACAAGAATTTTATCAAAATCGGCGCAGTGATTGAACCTCACATAGATAACAAGCTATCAAACAGACACATTATCGCATTTATGATATTAGTATGAATAATTGCTACAAAAAAAAAGCTCAATTTACAGCAACACCGATTCAGCAGCGTCTTTATTGCGGGACACGAGTTATTCACGTTTCAATTTGCGATCCATGCACCCATTATATGTTTCCTAACGAACACACGATTTGTATGTGACACTGTTATTACATCTTGATGAATTTATTCATGTTACTATCGACAGGCTGCTATAAGCTTTTCTGTAGGATAGAACACTAGGTACAGTTTAAAAGATGCGCATGCGCAGATCGGGTAAAAGTTCGATCACGCAATAGAAGGCGATATTTAGATGCCATACAAATTTAAGTTAACTTAAACCTATAATTTCATACATACTTAAACACTGCCTACCAGTAACTGATTTGTATTTCAATTAGTAATGAATAATATTAATTCGACATTTGTAAATTTAAACAATGAAACATAATTAAATAAGGAAATATAATTGCAACTTTCTACGCTATGACGGGGCCTCGTATAGTCTTACTATATTATGATATTATGTGTAAGTAGATGTACATTAATGCAATTATTGAATAAAAATAATACACTAAAGACTTACAATTGTTTTTTTTCTATACTGAATCGTATGTCTACTTATACTGGTCGAAAACTTTGTGCACGCTACTGCAAGTCTACCGCCAAGCGATTTTCTAAGCAACCGATCAGGAATATAGTTGCAATAAAGCTGCCATGCTAACAGGCGTGTCCGCTACCATCTTAGACAGCAACATCACTTACCACCAGGTGAGATTGCCGTCAAGGGCTAATTTGTAGTGTATAAAAAAACTGTTTATCTTGCACTGTAACCTACCACCAAATGAAAAAAATCTTTCTTGAGGAATCTTAAAAATGATATTATACAATTGGTTGTTTTGTAGTTCTTCTATCAAAAAAGTTTTTAATAATATCAGAGGGTAAGTTTTCATTTTATTCTCAGTGCATATAAACACCCACTCTCCATCTAAAACTTTTCCCATCGCCAACTAATAAGTTGGCGACCTAACGAAATACTCCTTTCTATATTTGTTGTAAAGTTTCCTTCAAACAGGATTGGTACAGCATTGCCCGCGGCAAGGCATCAGTTCGGCCGCGTAACTTGTTACTATCCAAAACTTTTAACACAGATCGGAATTTTTGTCCGTTCTCAAATAATACGATAGAACAGTTAAAAATTACCTCTGACTCAAGATAGAATTAAAACGAAAAAGACTTATGTTGGATGCACAAAGTTGTCTCGTTTTAACTGTTTGTTGAACCGTACCTTTGACTCAAGATAGAATTAAAACGAAACAGACTTATGTTGGATGCACAAAGTTGTCTCGTTTTAACTGTTTGTTGCACCGTACCTTTGACTTAAGATAGAATTAAAACGAAACATACTTATGTTGGATGTATAACGTTGTCTCGTTTTAACTGTTTGTTGCACCGTACCTTTGACTTAAGATAGAATTAAAACGAAACAGACTTATGCTGGATGCTTAACGTTGTCTCGTTTTAACTGTTTGTTGAAACCGTACCTGTGACTTAAGATAGAATTAAAACGAAACAGACTTATGCTGGATGCTTAACGTTGTCTCGTTTTAACTGTTTGTTGAACCGTACCTTTGACTCAAGATAGAATTAAAACGAAACAGACTTATGTTGGATGCATAAAGTTGTCTCGTTTTAACTGTTTGTTGAACCGTACCTTTGACTTAAGATAGAATTAAAACGAAACAGACTTATGCTGGATGCTTAACGTTGTCTCGTTTTAACAGTTTGTTAAGTCGGAGGTAAGACTAATATTGCTTTATAGATTTCAGCTTAGAAACCTTAGCTAATTTCATAAACGCTACTATTGTGTGAGTGGATGTATCGATATTTGTTACTCTTTCACTCAAAAACTACTGAACCATTTGGAATAAAGACAGATTTTAGCATGGATTAATATATAAACTGCTTTTTTTGCTAGTCAAATTGATGGTTTTAGCGGAATTTATGACAGACCAAAAAAAACGCGGACGTCGCCAATGGCAACTATTTAAACATAATATTATCAACTACAATTTAGCCCTTAACGGCAATTTTACCTGGTGTCAAAGGTGACGCAGTCGAAGATGGTTAAGGGTGTGGTAGACCCATACTCTCAATTGATTTCTACGCGGCATCGTGCCAGAACGCTAGTTTGAAACTAGCCATGGCCGAAGCCTAACCAGACCAGACTCAAGCCGATAATCGAACCTAGGACCTCAAACTTTATAATGCGACAGCGCACGCACTGCGTCACGGAGATCTTCAAAAATTTCCACGCACATTTAATGACAATAAGTTGCACGAAAAAGTCACTTATCGTTTAAATCTTTTAAATCCTTTGTTTGAGAAACTAATTCATTTCTGTTACACAAATTATCAATTTCCTACCAATTACCGAGTGAGTATTTGTTCCTACGTATTACTGTATGTGCAATCACGTTATCATTTTTTCTTATAGCATTGAAATAAGAAAGTTATTGTCGTAAAAAGCATTACGAAGGTTGGATCGAGTTACTTATTAATAACCTAGCTTTTTGCTGAGGCTTCGGTACTTTCCTTTCCCGCTTCGAAAAGCGTTGAAATCCTTCGGTGATTATTACACGTTTATATTCTGATATTATAGAGCTGTGAGCCTAGTAGCTGTGATAGCCTAGTGGTTAGGACGTCCGCCTCCTAATAAAAAAAGGTCGGGGGTTCCCGGGCACGCACCTCTTAATTTTTCGGAGTTATGTGCTTTTTTAAGTAATTAAAATATCACTTGCTTCAACGGTGAAGGAAAACATCGTGAGGAAACCTGCACGCCTGAGAGTTCTCCATAATGTTCTCAAAGTCGTGTGAAGTCTGCCAATCCGTACATGGCCAGCGTGGTAGGCTATGGCCAAAACGCTTCTCATATTGAGAGGAGACCCGTGCTCTGTAGTGAGCCGGTAATGGGTTGATCATGATGATGATGATTATAGTGAACCTATCTACATCTTACTGTTATCTTATACTCTTATCTTTTACCTCACTCTTTTATTAGCCGCTCACTACCCACTCGTTTCAAATGTCCTCTTACTATCCATCTATCTCTTCTTTTGTATTCTTATACTTCTTTGTTTTATCCACATAAATATCGAACACTTCCGTCTAACGTCTTCCCTTCGCAAAGCATGACAGCTAATAACTCCTTAATCTTCTGTCACTAGTGTCGCTTGTTTTAAACTGCCTTAAACATATTCTTTATCTTATTTCGTTCTCTAGTAGTATTTTTATCTTGAAATTTTGTTTTAAAATTAGCTTTCTGGTTTTTTTTCATTTAGCGAAATCCCCGCCGCGGCGTCCTACCTGCGACCTTAGAGTCGTTCAAGACGGTGTCCTGCGGTTCACCAATCACAAGGCTTGATCAAACGGGCGTGTCATGTGATTGGTCGCGAGATTTTCGGTTTTAAGCGTTTTGACCATTTATAGAATTTAGCTTTGAATTTAATATTGAGTCAAAAAAATAAATATTATTGAATCATTCTTGCAACGCTTTCGTCAACTTTAAAGTTTTTTGTTTTAGTTTTATAAAGTTGTAAAAATTATTAAAAATGAATTACAATAGATACCTCGACCTCTGTGGCGCAGCGCGTGCGCTTTCTCATTATAAAGTCCTGGGTTCGATTTGCGGCTCTAGTTTGGTCTGTTGGGCTAGTTACCACCTTAGCGACAAAGACGTCTAACCAAGCAATTTAGTTTTGTTTATTCCGGCACCACGTTGCGTAGAATCCATTTAGGAGTATTAAAAAAACAAAATAGTTCTGTCCAATCAAGCGCGTGACAAGAACGAAAAGAAATTATTCCCTTAATCGTTAATATTATTTTTTAATAGGAATATAATAAATAGGAAAAGCTGAAGGTTCATAGTTTTAAACATTGAACACTTGGCTATCAGTTGCATCAATGATTACGGGTGTATCAGGTAAATATCTAGGTAATTTACATAGTTGCCATATTAATGAAGCCGGAGCAACTGCGCAACTTTGCCTCGGGCAAGGCAGTTCGTTAACCATCCGAGCTTTTAATGGATTGACATTTAAACGTTGAGGAATGTGTAAATTGTGGCCAACTAAATAAATAGGATCGCTTATTACTCTCTCTCTTACTGAGTTATTTATTTCTAGCTAATGATCGCGACTTTGTCGTGATGACATGTAACATTCTATTTTTTTCACGCACATACGACCCTTTTTTTATCGTGGGTAAATTCTCATGGATACCTCTGCGCCACGGGGAAGCACAAAGGTTATGTCAGACTCCTACTGACTGAAACCCCCACGTATTCCTACCCACAGTAGTATGGTGAAGCCACGGGAAGGCGGACATACGATCCTCGGTCGAAAGCATGAAAAATAAACTAAATGAAATGAAATCAAACAGTATTTGGTCTAGACAGACCAACATGAACAAATACTCTTGATTTTCTTAATCGCTTTTTGGCCGTGGTTACTATATAGCCAAAGCCAAAGTTAGACCAGAGATCGTTTAGAAATCATAAAATACAAAATTAACGCTGCCGGGAATCGAACTAAGGATCTCCTTTTTACAAGTCCACAGCGCTCACAGTAAGGTCGTCATAGGATGTCCAGGATACGAGCTATCTCTGGCCAAAATACATGTAATGTTTAAATTATATGAATGTCGATGAATTTTACTCCAGACGTTTAAATAGTTAAATTTATACAATATGTTAAAAATTAAGTAAAATCAAATCAATCAAAAATAGCTTTATTCATATAAACCTACACATTATTACAGGCATCTATGAATCGTTCATATATATCACATTTTTCATTATTTCTATTAGTGACGGTGATAACTACACTCGCCATCTTAAAACTAAAGCTAGGAGGGTTCAAATCACTCCCAGGTCTAAGAAGAAACCCACAACAAACTTAGCCGGGATTTTTTTTGTTATCACCAATTATGGTACCTATGGAGATTCACACCCAAGCTTTTTTATCGTTTACATAATCGTTATTATCGTAATATGATTTTTCTATTAACTTACGTTTAATAAAAACTTGAAACTTAAAATTATAAATTGAAAATAAAATACAGTTTCCTTTGAAAGAGTTACTAATTTTATGCAGCCTACTAAACGGTAAATTTTCTATGTTTCGATAACGTAGCGGTTTTATTTATAACGAATAACAGATTACAATTCGGGGTATCGCACCCAGGACTTCTCTCTTATAAGACCACAATGCTCACCACTGCGCCAGAGAGTTCGTCAAATTTACGTAACTAACCACATAGCAAGAGAAACCATTTTTGGGACCCGCGCAAAAAGGGATTATTTAAACTGGCTCATGACTGCCTGAGCGTAAATTTTGAGTGAAACTTAAGAAGGCATTGGCATGCCTTCTTAATTATTGAATTTATTTGATGACTCGGAAAACTTGAAACGTTACACCTTTTCTCACTAAGACAATCCACGTCAGATGATCGGTAACTAGCTATTTCCTATATATACTATGTAAGTATATATAGGAAATAGCAGTAGTAAATAATACTATGTTATCTATATATAGATACAATTTAAAAAATATAATTAGCTATCCCTAATATATAATGAACTTTTTATTAATGTTAACTGAATGTGTTTTAAAATGTATTTTCATCAAAATTATTCTGAATTGCCAAGCAATCTCATCACTGTTTTTTTGTACCAACTTTTTTTTTATCCACTACAAACAAGTTAGCCCTTGACGGCAATCTCACCTGATGGTAAGTGATGATGGTACTAATGCCTAACCGGACCTATAGCTACTAATATAACCAAACAAAATTGTAACCTGGGAATGATTTATGAATGAACCATGGGAAATAAATTTATTGAAGAATATTATTGTTTTTATTGAAGAATATTATTTTTATTATGGCCAGTAGAAAAAAAAATAACTAACTTATTGTGTGGAAGGGAAATTTTAGTCAAATTAGAGTGAAAAACATTAACAATAAAGATGATAATTGTTCAGTTATCGAGCGGGATGACAGATGATTAAACTACTAAAATGACTATTAAAAAATTGAGGTTGGCGATAGAAGAGTGAAAATTTAGGGTCGGGCCACATAATAAAAATTAAAAAAATATCCAAAAAATAAAAAATAAATTTTTTGGGGTGGACACTTAGAGGTTTGAAAAATAGATAGTAGCCGATTCTCTGACTTACTGAATATGCATAAAAAAATTCGTAAGAATCGGTCGAGCCGTTTCGGTGGAGTATGGGAAGAAACATTGTGACACGAGAATTTTATATATATTAGATATATTTATGTGTGTATATATATATATTTGTTTATATCAAGGTATATACCTATCTATGTATATATTTTGCACCACCTTCCTCTTTCCGTATCTCTATATCTTCTACATATTTGGTTGCCTGGAAGAGATCGCTATGTAGCGATAAGGCCGTCAAATTGTATACTACTGTGTCTGTTATTTTCTGTCTTTTTTTGTTTTATTTTACCTTTTTCGTGGTGTACAATAAAAGTGTGTAAATAAATAAATAAATAATAAAATAAATATTTTAAATATAAAATTATTGTATATTATATATATATATATATAGCTTATTAGCATCGCGGCGATAACACAATTATAATTTATTTTCGTGTGCGTAGACGCAGGCGTAATGTTACACCAGGGCGCCAACGTCGCGTACTGTAATGCACCTCAACAGTAATGCTCCGACATCAATTAATATCAATCGCCGAAGCGACACAACCGATGGAGATAACATCAGCGGGCGGCCGAACTAAAAAATAGCTTTCGACACGTACGACTCGGTGCCAATATTATAATCCCGTTTATATTAGGGCGATTACAGATACAGCGTGTCACACGCTCGTGGTGTGCACAATTTTTCACCAATGAAGCTTTTTTTTTCCGGACTGACTATTAGCTGTGCTAACCCTATTGGTTGCAACAGCTTAACCGGGCTGTTTGGCAAGCTTCAGAGAGAAGCTCTGCCAGAAGAAATTTTGAGCACTAAGGCTCAAAGAATCTAAGAGAACGTCTAAGGGCGCTTCCTGTGAGGCCGAACCTCGGCTTAGGCGACGTTTGAGATAACGGGGGTGTCGGACGGTTCCAATGAGGCGTGACGTACGTTTGTCTGGTAGGAGGCTTCGGCCGTGGCTATTTACCACCCTAACGACAAAGACCGTGAGATTTAGCGATTTAGCGTTCCAGCACGATGTTATGTAGAAACCAATTAGGAGTATGGGCTTAAGGACCGCATCATCACTTACCATCAGGTGAGATGCAAGGTGTATAAAAAAAGAACACCCAGTAAAACCCCGCGATGCTCCTTCGCGTAGCCTGGTGGCTGAGTCACGGGAACACCCGCGCACTCGACCGCAACCCAACCAGCGGCGTCCGCCGAGGCAGACCCTCCACAGGGGGCCTATGATCGACGCCCTAATGACATGTCATCTTAATCTCTCTAGTCTATTTCAATTTAACGTTGTTACATGCCTGTTATGTGGTTAAATTTTTCTACTAATTTTGTATCAAAATAATCTTTATTCAAATAGTCCTTAAAAAGGCACTTTTGACGCGTCAATAATTTACATAGTAGTTATTTCATGGTAATAACTATATTCGTAAACTTAAAACTAAAGCTATGATATGCTAGGGTTCCAAACGCGCCCTGGTCTAAGAAGAAGCCCACAACAACCTTAGCCGGGGAGTTTGTATTTAAATATTCGCTTATATTTATTAACTTACTTAACTGGGCCTAACTCATAATTATTAAATCCTGTTTAAGTTAGGGCGATTGCAGATACAGCGTTTCATACGCGTCAACAAATTTGGTCGAACAGCAAATACTACCTGCGCAGTAGCAGATCTATAAATTAGATTGCGTTTCTTAGTGCATGGATTTCTTTTTACGTGACGCACATTTTACAATCTGTCTGTTTTATCTATATATCATTCGTATCTGTATAAAAAAA
Source organism: Lasiommata megera (assembly GCA_928268935.1). Classification (NCBI taxonomy): domain Eukaryota; kingdom Metazoa; phylum Arthropoda; class Insecta; order Lepidoptera; family Nymphalidae; genus Lasiommata; species Lasiommata megera. The sequence continues at coordinate 12,781,651 of OV743326.1, forward strand.
AGCCTAGTGGTTAGGACGTCCGCCTCTTAATGAGAGGTCGGGGGTTCGAACCCGAGCATGTGCATTTTAAGCAATAAAAATACTTGATTCAACGGTCAAGGAAAACATCGTGAGGAACCTGCACGCCTGAGAGTTCTCCATAATGTTGTCAAAGGCGTGTGAAGACTGCCAATCCGCACATGGCCAGCGTGGTAGCCTATGGCCAAACCCTTCTCATATTGAGAGGAGACCCGTGCTCTGTCGAGAGCCGGCAATGGGTTGATCATGATGATGATCATTTGTATTCAATACAAAGCTCGCTCATTTAAACTTTCTATAAGGTTTATTCGTGGACGAGATTAGCCAGAGACAGAAACACATGGAGAAGAATGGAGGAGGCATATGCCCAAAAATGGGCATTCCAATGAAAACCTAATATTAAAAAGAAAACGAATAAACCTAAATATTTTTGACAGCATATGTAAAAATTAAATTCTGACATTTTTTGACACTATTTGACACGTGACTTTGTATTTTTGAATTGGAAATAAAGGCTTTATTATTATTATAAGGTATATTCATCGGTGATACTGTGGCCACAGGCAAATTATAAGGTATCAAAAAGCCTCCATAATTTCTCTTGCGTGTCTCCGGAGTATTTTTTTTTTCGATCACCACGTCTCCACGTCCGTTCGTCATGGTACGAAATGTCGTTTGTCTTTTTTGGCAGGCGATTTTTATCAGCAACTTGTGTACTAAGATCGCAATCGCTCAGTGCAAAAAAACTGGTCTCTTGTCAAATACGCTCATACGTGTTTCAATACTGTAGCGCTTGAGAACAGGTGGCATGACTTTAATCTATCGTTAGTAGAGCAAATTAAAAAAAAATGTCTATGTAATAGTAATTTTTTTTATCCACTACAAGTTAGCCCTTGACGGCAATCTCACCTGATGGTAAGGTGATGTAGTCTAAGATGGTAGCGGGCTAACCTGTTAGGGCCTGTGAACCCGTACTCCTAATTGGTTCAACGCGATGTCGGCATCGTGCCGGAACGCTAAATCGCTTGGCGACGTCTTTGTCGGTAGAGTAGTAAGTAGCCGGTACCGAACCCAGGACCTGCAACTTTATAATGCATGCGCTGCGCCACGGAGGTCGTCGTAAAATATAATATGTAATTATATAAAGGAATATGTATTTATTTGTACTTTCATGGTAATATTCTGCTTTCTTTTCCACCGGTTCTTTCAATCGAAGGTTGCCTGTAAGAGTTTGCTAGCAGCAATAAGGCCGCCTTTGCATGCCTATAATTATTATGTGTTTCTCGTGCAATATAGCGTGATCAATCTAGTTTCAATAAGGACTTTTATTTATATAGGACATAGATTTCGAGCTTAAATTCACCATACTGATCTTAATGCTTAACGGGTTGGGTGGATTTTAACGTTTCTTTATCACATATGTATTAATAACCAAAACCTAGATGGGTAACGTGTCCTCCGAGGCATTAGACAACGCCACCTCCCGAACTCCGAGTAGGAAGTTATCTTCTATTGAAGAGGTAGGAAGAAAACCCAATACTTAACACAAAAGGTTTTACCTTTCCCAGAATCGAACTGTATCTCAACATGTTGTTTTTTTTATTCTCTCGGGGAGGCCGTGTCCGATATTTTATTTTTATTTTTTTATACACTACAGGTTAGTCCTTGACGGCTTTCTCACCTGGTGGTCAGTGATGATGCGTTCTAGGATGGTAGCGGGCTAACCTGTTAGCATTATGATAAACCCAAGCTCCTGATTGGTTTCTACGCGACATCGTGCCGGAACGCTAAATCGCTTGGCGACACGTCTTTGTCGGTAGGGTGGTAACTAGCCACGGCCGAAGCCTCCCACCAGACACTGCACGGACTAAAATAACCTCCCCCAGTTCTTCCGAGTCAACGCGGGACCGCTTTGCATTACTTCATGCTGACCCTCATATTATGATATCTCTCTTTTATTCTTTTCCAGTTTTTTTTTCTTCTCTCCTGATCATTATTGCCTTGAGCATCTGACCAGACCAGACTCGAGCCAGGAATCGAACCCAAGACCTCCAACTTTATATTGGGGATAACATCCCCAATCTCAATCTCAACATACAAACCACAAGACCATCGAGGTATTTGGTACCATAGATGGATCAAATGAAGGATACCGATAAAGGAGCCCCTATAAGATGCAACGGAAAAGGGAAAAAAGCATTTATATGACACGCAATAGAGGTCAAAATCGTCTAACTCCCCCAATTGCTCAACTATCACCACTAAAAATGTTTCCACTACATTTGCGAGTGAATGTAGTTCAAGAGCGGAATGTGGCAACACCGACTTGTGTTTTGCATATCAACGCACAAGCTTACAAACACGGACATTTAATACTTAAAACAAGGGGTTAAAGTTTAGATTTGCTTGATTTTACAGCAAAATAAAGATGCAAGAGAGCATTTCGCGAAAAAAGACAAATTTAATTTTGCAATCACATTGTACTTTACCGCAATATTAATACGATGTTTTTTTGAGTAGACTGCAGATGAATTTTATACGTTATTTGTTTTCAAGTGATAGTACTGTGTTCGTATAGCAGGTGTAACGGAATAAGAGAACTGCTGGGTCAGCTATTACCAATCCTACTGATATTATAAACGTGAAAGTTTGTATGGATGGATGGTTACACGTTAAAACTACAGAATGGATTTTTATGAAACTTTACAATTTATTTATTTTTTACAAATTAGCCCTTGATCATTATATCACCTGATGGTAAGATACCATGCAGTCTAAGATGGTAGCGGGCTAACCTGTTGGAGGTATGGCAAACCCAAATATTTTCTACACGACATCGTACCGGAACGCTAACTGCTTGGCAACACGTCTTTGTTGGTAGGCTGGTAACTAACCAAAGCTGAAGCCGTGGGAGGCTCACACATCATACTCGAGCCAGGAATCGAAGCCAGGACCTTCCAATTCATAATGCGACAACGCGCACGCCGCGCCACGGGTTGGTCGTAGTTACTGAGATTTAATGCCTGTTGTATCTCATTCAGCATGACTTACTTATTATAGTATAGTATTAAACATATCCCTAGGTGTTCCTTTTTAATCACACCACTTGTACAAGATGTCATAACCGTATCGCATGAGCGTATGTGTTCGATATACTTATTTCATTTTAAATAAATTACTTGCAATTAGATTGTTTGTTTAACTGACTTATTTAATAGGAAGATGTTGGTTAATTCAAAATTAAAACTTCATGATTATAGAAAACTGTTATTGCGATATGAAGGATTACATAAACGACAAAACCTCATAGCTAATTAAAATTTATTATTTTCTATGTGAAACAAAATAAATGGTGATAGCAAAAAAAAAAACCAGCAAATTTTTGTTGTGGGCTTCTTCTTAGAACTGAGCGCGTTCGGAACCCAACTTAAAACTAAAGCTATGAAGCTTTAGTTTTAAGTTGGCGAGTGTAGTCATCACGTCATGAATTAAAATAAAAGAGAGCCAAGCATTTGAAGCCCTAATTCTGAGCCCTAAATTTTGAGCCCTAGGGCTCGAAGAAACTAAGGCAACGTATGCCTAAAGGCGCCTCCTGTGAGGCCGAACCTCGGCTTAGGCGACGTTTGGAATAACGGGGGGGCCGTACGTCTCTGAGGCCGTGGATGGAGCCCACGTCCAGATAACGTAAGATAGCGGGGACCTCGTCTCCGCCGGCGAAGACGGTGTGTAGCGTACGATTGTGTGGTAGGTGGTACGAATATGTTATCAGTAGTTATCTGATCGTCAGAGTCATGGATATGTTTAGGTCTCCTTTTTGGGAGAGGAGCGCTTAGGTCGGGACTATAAGCCTTCACTAGCAACTTACATTGTTTTTGAAGAATATTCTTCGGTGTGAAATTTCGATGTGAATACTTTTTTTTTGTTATAGAAAGCTTGTTTGAGTATTCGGGATTTGGTCTGGAGTAGGTATATCTTGAATCTACGGTATACACCATCAGGTAGAAAAGAGTCCTTGTGGACTGAACTAAGGCTTTGCCAGTATCAAATGTTATCACCACTAAAGTTGCAACGTATTTTTATTTTATGGTCGGAAAATGGTATTTTTTCACGTTTTCAATTAGCAGCCAACTGGGTCATTGACAAGTCGGGACGTGAAAATAATGGCGAATCCGATGGGTGAGTAAATGCTGATAACGTATTTGCCATTTACATCACGCGTTGTTTTGGTATTCTTTGGCGATGTTTCTGAGTCACTTTTCTAACCTCTACGGTGCGTCGCGCCCTACGCTACGCGACTACGTAGCCATTGGGGAATTATCGCTTTCATAATACCTAGAGACTCTTTTTATGGCTTTGCACAAATTAGCCAATGTCAAGTTTATAGCAATGTAGAAGTTAGGGAGAAATGGCGGGAAACTTCGCACTCTGCGGACGCGGCTCCCTCAAACCTTTCCCAAATCATCATCATCATCATCATGAACAACCCATTGCCGGCTCACTACAGAGCACGGGTCTCCTCTCAATATGAGAAGGGTTTGGCCATAGTCCACCACGCTGGCCATGTGCGGATTGGCAGACTTCACACGCCTTTGAGAACATTATGAAGAACTCTCAGGCGTGCAGATTTCCTCACGTTGAAGCAAGTGATATTTTTTTTTTAAACGTACATAACTTTGAAAAGTTAGAGGTGCGTGCCCGGATTCGAACCGCCGACCTCTGATTAGGAGGCTGACGCCCTGACCGCTCCCAATGAATTCCCGAGTGAAATGATCACCGCTTCCCAAATCAATACCTGTTAATCATTCAGAAAACTAGCCACTACACAAACGACACCAAAACTGTCCACGACACAACCAACACCAGTCCTTTTCAAAATTAGCCAACAAACATTAATTCAAGAAAAGCGTGAAAAAACCGCGACCGCCATATACGAAGTCTCCCGCCTTGCTCTTCATAATACCTACAAGTAGATCTTTAGTATGTTTTTTTAGAAGCTGTGGTAGCCTAGTGGTTATTACGTTCGCCTCCTAATTCCGTCGGGGGTTCGAACCCGAGCACACACCTCTAACTTTTCGGAGTTATGTGCGTTTTTAAGTAATTAAAATATCACTTGCTTCAAAGGTGAAAGAAAACATCGTGAGCAAACCTGCACGCCTGAGAGTTCTCCATAATGTTCTCAAAGGTGTGTGAAGTGTGCCAATCCGCACATGGCCAGCGTGGTGGACTATGGCCAAACCCTTCTCATTTTGAGACCCGTGCTCTGTAGTGAGCTGAGAATGGGTTGATGATGATGATGTTTTTTTAACGCTGGGAAAGTTTTTTTTATCCACTACAAGTTAGCCCTTGACGGCAATCTCACCTGGTGTAAGTGATGATGCAGTCTAAGATGGTAGCGGGCTAATTTGTTAAGGGTATGGTAGACCCGTATTCCTAATTGGTTTGGTACGCTACATCTTTAGGCTACGTAATACCACCCTACTGGTAAAGACATACCGCTAAGTGATTTAGCGAGTAGATACAGACTAGAGCGAGGGTATATGTGACGGTAATCACTTAACATTTAGTGAACAGTCTCCTCGTTTGCCCTAGATGCTAATATAAATAAAATATAAAAATATTAACTGATATGATTATATAACCAACACTGCCTGTATGCCCTAGATGTAATATAAATAAAACATAGAAATATTAACTGATATGATTATATAACCAACAAGGCCTGTATCCCAATTTAGACATTAAAGTAGGTGTTAAATTTATTTAAAAAAAAAAAGAATAAAGAAGCAAAAGAACTGACTTGACATCTCAAAAATGGAATTAATCGAGGTCGGACTCCTTTTAAGAGCCACGAGTGGGTGCATAACATGTATTAACAAAGCTAAAAAAAGTTAAAGCTCAAAAAATATTTTTGTGGGAGTACTAAATAGGTCTTACTTTGATTGACAGTAAGTGCTCAGGTGCTCGCGTGAGCACCGTATTAAAAATTAAAACAACATTATTAGATATCTACTTGACATGAAACCTTAAGAGCACGCTGACCGTTAGCGTCCCGTCAAAATAGCTAGCAAAAGGTAACGAGATCTTTTATAGAGATAAAGCTGTCCTATGCATACCTCTTATAAAAATATCGGAAAAGAAATAACGCACAAAAATAATAAAAACAAAAAATAAATTAAAAAAAAACAGAGAATTAATATTATGGGTTTCATTGTGTTTATTGCATGAAGCTGTGATAGTATGTTAGGGCGTCAGCGTCCTAATCAGATGTCAGCGGTTCGAATCCGGGCACCACTAACTATTCGGAGTTATGTGCGTTTTTAAACAACTATAACATCACATGCTTCAAAGGTGAATAAAAACATCGTGAAACCTGCACGCCTGAGAGCTCTCCATAATGTTCTCAAAGGCGTGTGAAGTCTGCCAATCCACACATGGCCAGCGTGATGGACTATGGTCGAACCCTTCTCATATTGAGAGGAGACCCGTGCTCTATAGTGAGTCGGTAATGGGTTGATCATGATGATGATGATGGTGATGATCACTTATCAAGCGGTAATGCAGTCTAAGATGGTAGCAGGCTGACTTGTATAAGGAATGCCCATTCCTTACTGTATATTAAGCTACATCATGGCAGAATGCTAAATTCCTTGGCACACGTGTAGTTTGTCGATCGAAGCCTAAAATTCAGAAATGATATATCTCGAAATTTTCACAGCCGGGATTCAAACCCGGGGCCTTTTATGATCATAAATTTGAAAACAAATATAATTTAGTTACATAGCGTAAACAATGAAAATTTAAATTTAAAACGTTTCTTAATACGCGGGTAGCGCAACCTTAATATACTAAGTACCGGTTATAAATTATTATTATTTTCAGAAGCATCATTATAAGAGGTCATCTCGAGTGTTAAAGATAAAGTGCCTTAATTTTTAGTTATTTTTATTTTAAATAGTAAGCGCTGATTTAATTTTAAGTAAATGTCAGTTCAATTAACAGTATCTATAGATAAAATTTGCAAACCGAAGGTTCTGCAATTATAATACAATAAAAAATATCTTGACTTTGTTTAGGATTTTCAAAGAACTATTTTGTTCCGAGAGTTTTTTGGAGTTTACTCCTTAATAATCGATTTTCTTAAAAGTCTCCTGTATGAAAAAAATATGAGCAGTAAAATCTACTGAAATATACTCGGTTATTAGTATTTTATTTTATGTAATCACTAGATAAATACGTCAGTTAAATTGAAACCTTTCTCCCAAAAATATCACTAAACTTCTACAAAAGTGCTCGTGGCATCCATTGTTATTGCTATTTTGCGTGGACCAATCAATTGCCACCGTTTTGGGGGGACCAATAGCGTGGCGGCACGACATGATGACAAACAACTACGTTAATAATAGTATTCTAGTCAAGTTTTATACTCTTTTGTATACAGATTAATAACATTTCATACCTTCCAAACAACTTGTAAAATATATGTCTTAATGGAGAAAGATTCTCCATTAAGACATATATTTTACAAGTTTTACACTTTGTATTGGCGCTTTTCTTGAATTAATGTTTGTTGGCTAATTTTGAAAAGAACTGGTGTTGGTTGTGTTGTGGACATTATAGTTTTGGTGTCGTTTGTGTAGTGGCTAGTTTTTTAATGGTTAACATGTATTAATTTGGGAAAGGTTTGAGGGAGCCGCGTCCGCAGAGTGCGAAGTTTCCCGCCATTTTTCCCTAACTTCAATTCTACATTGCTGGAACCAAAAGCGTGGCGGCACGACGTACAATTTATATAACAATAAACACACCGAAAAAACCGAAGAGGTTTGTCCTCGGTGCTAGTCTGCAACGGTTACATTATAAAACTAGAGGAACCGAGTAAGTATATGGGATGAAAAGAACATTTTTTAACTGAGCTAGACGGTCGACAGAAATGAGTCAACCATCAAACTCAGCTAAAAAATATTCTTTTAATTTGTGCTTGACGTTTTTAATATCTAATTTTTGGAACGTTGGAGGTAGTTCGTTCATGAATCGAGGAACCAACTACGCGGTCGTTCGCTCGCTTTATGTAGGTACTGTTAGCTTGCGTAATGTTAAACCTATACCCTTATTACCCTAGGTACTTATCTCTAGTCGTCTCAAAGAAAAAGGCAAGGAAAAATATTATTACTTACAGATATACTTCACACACGATCAACCCATTACCGGCTCACTAGAGAGCACGGGTCTCCTCTCAATATGAGAAGGGTTTGGCCATAGTCCACCACGCTGGCCATGTGCGGATTGGCAGACTTCTCACCCCTTTGACAACAATATGGAGAACTCTCAGACGTGCAGGTTTCCTCACGATGTTTTCCTTCACCGTTGAAGCAAGTGATATTTTAATTTTTTTTAAATGCACATAACTCCGAAAAGTTAGAGGTGCGTGCTCGGATTCGAACCGCCGACCTCTGATTAGGAGGCTGACGCCCTAACCACTAGGCTATCACCGCTTCGTATATACTTACTTCAGATATACTTACTCGAATAAAAAATACATAAAAATCATGTAATTACAAGTAATAAAGAAGCGATAAAGATCGTTTTTTTGCATACTCCTAACAACGTTTGATACAATCGCTATGTTAACTAATTTCGTAACAAAACTCTATTGTCTATGGAAGGGCGTTCTGGGTAAATTGACCGTGATGGTTACGTAGCTACTTACATCTTGATAGGGGAAATTTAATTTAAATACGCTGGTGTATTTGGGTACACATGTTTTCATTTAAGTAACAAAAATACTTTAATTTCCTTGAAAAGTCACTTAATTTAAAAAATATATGGAATAAAAAAGTTTATAGTGTTCTTATGTAGTAGGTATGTATTTTGAAATATAACTTATTCCAAGACACAAGACTGTGTAAATACAAAAAATAGATAGATTTAACGAAAAACAAGAAGACTATAGTCTTTAAAATTAGTAAACACAGATTAAACCTTTTTTAGACAGAAAAAATACCTATCAATAAGCAATAGGTATTTCATTTAAACAAGGCATTTGAATTTTAGGGTATGCTGGGCTTGCGCGTCCAATTTATCTGTGTGATCCTCGATGTATCTATGAGCGGTAGAACGAGACCGTCAACAGTGGACACTGGAGGGTCTTTCCAGGGTTCAACTGTCATTGGTAGCCACATCGCCGCGCTGCCAAACAAATCTATTTTACGTAAATCGCGATTCAATGTCGCGTTCAACTGATCTTAATTTCAATTTTATTATGCGTCTCTCACTAAGCCGTGAATAAGTTTTTCGAAAGTTTATGAAGAACCTATAAAGAATAGGATAAAGGCACTGCACTCACCAATAACGACATCTCAGTCTTCGGCATCATGGTAACGTCCCCAGGTCTGACACCGGGACCACAGTAGGGTAGGCTAGGACCTCTGTTTGGCGGCGGCTCATGAAGAGCCAGTAGAGCCGCATGGAGACGTGCTCGGGCGGCGCTGATGCCTCCGGCACCTCTCACCGCCGCTTCCACCACGTCCCCTATATCTCTCTCCCATCTTATGGGTATTCCATGCATGAGATCGGTTCGTTTCACTGGGTATTCCCTGCATAAAAGATTTATGTTATTTTATATATGCCTATATATAATACTCGCTTTAGAATACCTATATCTAAGAGAATTATCAAACCCTACAGTACCAAGATCGAAGGGAGATCCGTAAAATAACCAGAGTTACAAAATAGCTCAGAAGTTGAAAATGCAATGAGCTGGTGCATAGGTTAGCAAACCAATAGAGTAAGACATAGGTTGGACAGACATAAAGCGAAAATAAATTAATAATTGGCGTTTTATGTCTGTTCTAAAAACTTGGCTTCCAAATTCAATTAAATACGAATTGTAAATGAAGAACGAAAAATAAACTTTATCTATTCATATACAAAGACAGACAAATTAATAGATAGGCAAGAATTTACTAGGTTATAAAAAGAATAAACGTATTTTTGGATTAGCTCACTTCCTTAGACTAGAGGTATTACACGCATATACAAAATTGTTAAAGTTAACCTCACTGGAGAAAAGTAGAAAATCTAAGCTCCAAACTTCTTTCTTATAAAAGAAAGAAGTTTGGAGCTTTCGCTTAGCTTAGCTTTCGCTTTCTCTTATGAGAAACGCGAAATATATGCAATAGCCGTCTAGCTGTGCGACTCGAAAGTTATAATTATATATATTTTTTAATACAAGTTAGCCCTTGACGGCAATCTCATCAGGTGTAAGTGATGATGCAGTCTAAGATAGTAACGGGCTAACCTGTTAGGAATATGGTAAACCCATACACCTAATGGGTTTCTACACGACATCGTGCCGGAACGCTTAACCGCTTTGCGACACGTCTTTGTCGTCACGTTTGTCTGATTGGAGGCTTCGGCTGTAGTGTGTGTAGGGTGGTAACTAGGCACAGCCAAAGCCAAAAACCAGATCAGACTCGAGCCGGGAATCGAACCCAAGACCTCCAATTTTAAAATGTGGCAACATGCGCCACGGAAGTCGTCAAATAATAATACTTAATAGCGTTTATACCTGCACCCCCCCAAACATGCTCGGATGTCCTCTTTGAGGCTCCTGGACAGAGTGCACGATGGGCTTCCATCCGAGTCCGAAGTGGACCTCAGAGAGCCGTCGTTCTTATCCGACGAGAGCCGTCGCTCAGGCTCCGGTTCATACTGCTCGTTCTTTGGTAAGTTTGGTGAGACGCGGCCGTGGCTGCCGCCCGCGCTGCCGTAACCTGAACAAGTTATAAAATTGTCAAATAAGGACGAACTAAATAAAGCAGAATCATCTTTATTGCCATATATTCATCATGAACAACCCATTACCGGCTCACTACAGAGCACGGGTCTCCTCTCAATATGAGAAGGGTTTGGCCATAGTCCACCACGCTAGCCATGTGCTGATTGGCAGACTTCACACGCCTTTGAGAACATTATGAAGAACTCTCATGCGTGCAGGTTTCCTCGCGATGTTTTCCTTCACCGTTGAAGTAAGTGATATTTTAATTTTTTTTTTTAAACGCACATAACTCCGAAAAGTTATAGGTACGTGCCAGGATTCGAACCGCCGACCTCTGATTAGGAGGCTGACGCCCTAACCACTAGGCTATCACCGCTTCCACTAGGCTATCACCGCTTCCTTGCTATATATTAGTATTAAATAAAAAGATTTGTACATTAGAGCAGTGTTTCCCAATTAGTGGTACGCGTACCAGGGGTACGTGAAGTTGCAAGGGGTACGCGCGGCTATCAGTAAAAACAAGAACAATTTCCAAAATCTTATTGTTTAACGATCATCATCGTAAAAGCACGGAGCACCGAGAACTCTCCCGCGCCAGATTTTCAAGAGCTGTGCGAAGAAAAATGTTATACATTTGTCACATTAGCGTCCTTGCCGATACATCATATTCTGATTTTCACTATTGTTCTGTAATTTGAAGATAATAAATGTTATTTAAACTGACTTTTTTTTTATATAACATTGCTACAATAAGGGGTACGCAGGTTTGAGGTATTTTTTGAAGTGGTACGCAACAAAAACTAATTAGGATCTACTGCATTAGAGGAATGGAATGTGTCAAAGGGGCTGGCTCTGTATAACTGGACACTTGAAGGCGTAGCACTGGTTTCACCTGCCCCATTTAAATAAAGACCATTCTGTGCAGTGCCAACAACAGTCGAGTCTTGTCGCTGGTATCCAGAGTTGTTCCAGCGGAAATATAAGAAAGCTCTGCCAACAGTAAGAGCGAACGTAGGGCGCCCAACGCAAGCCAAATCTCAACTTAGTTAATGGTTGGAATGGCAGTGATTAGTCCATATACCTCTGAAGCCGAGAGCAGTTGAGGAAGTCCCAAGTTATGGGAATTTTAGATTATCGCCAGAATGCCTTTTAATAGAAGCCGATGGTGGTAATTTACCCGTTCGAATGTACAGTAACATTCAACTAATAGTGTGCAAAATACAAACATAACATTAAAAATTCATCAACTCCAGTATATTATTCAAAGTCAAATTATTTTAAGTGACATCAGAAATAAAGGATCGATAGTAAAGAGATAACCGGCATACCCACAAAAGGTTGGCCCGCTACCATTGCATCGTCACTTACAGGTGTGATTACCACCGACGGAGATGCTGTGAAGATTTTGCGAGTTGGACATTCCGTCTGTTTTTTTAGGTTTTGTGGATCCGTACCGATCTATACAAAGCAACTTGCTTCCTCGTTTCTAATACATTAAAAATCTCAATAATTAATTCAACAGACCCGAAGACGTGGAAGGCGCCCTCCGTGGCACACGGGGCTCGTCGACCGCCTCGACCTCCGGGACCTCCTCGTCCACGATGATCACTACCTCTTGCTCCTCTTCCTCCGTGTATAGAGGGTTCGACCTGGAAAATTACAACCGTTAGATTTTACGATTTCGCTGGCGCCGTGTTCAGCGTTATGAGACAGTTAAGAACAGCCGGAAAATTTAAGAATTTCTCTTTTTGGGAGAGTTTTTGACGGCGGCTGGTTACTACCCTATCGATAAATGTGCCACCAAGGAATTAAGGGGCACGATGTCGCGTAGACCAATAAGCATAGTTTACCATACCCCTAACACGTTAGCCCACTACCTACTTAGACTGCATCATAGCTTACCACAGTTGACATTACCGTCTAGGGGTGATTTATAGTGAAATAAAAACAGCATTATGTAAATAAATTTTAATTTGTTTGTTCTCAATACTAGAGTCTTAACCTGGAGTGACTGGATTTCCACCGCTCCTATACCTTATCCTACGTACACTTAAATCATCAAAGGTCCTCCAACATACAAATATCTAGATCCTATGTAAGTTTTCTGTCAGCGAGTAAGTTAGATGAATTCTGACGACCTCCGTGGTTCAGCGCGAGCGCTGTTGCATTATATAGTTGGAGGTCCTGGGTTCGATTCCCGGCTCGAGTCGGGTCTGGTGGGAGGCTTTGGCCGTGGCTCGTTAACACCCTACCGACAAATATGTGTCGCCAAGCGATTTAGCGTTCTGGCCCGATGTCATGTAGAACCCAATTAGGAGTATGGGTTTACCATAACCCCTAACAGGTTAGCCCGCTACCATCTTAGACCGTATTATCCCTTACCAGCAGGTGAGATGCCGTCAATGGCTAATTTGTGATATATAAAATTTAAAAAAAAACATTAAAATATATAATTAATAATCTATATTTCCTTCCAAGCATCGGTTAAAAATACTTTGATAAATTATTAAATTACAGTAGGTAACTACTGTTCAATAGTTAGATACTTAAATAAATGATTATATTCTACCACCATTAATTAACTTAGCGATGAAATATTGTATTTAGTTTTATTACCAGCAGCTGAACTCAATTCATCATCAGTTTCTGTTACAGTTCTCTCATCAACGGAATATTTAATATAATGGAGCGAGTCAATGAAGACAAATTACTTGCTTGAAATTAGTTCACCTATTGAAATCGAATATAATAGAACATCAAATTAATAGTAGGTAATTGGTCAAGAGCTAGTGGACTAAAAATGGAGTGTGTCAAAACACGTCAATTGTAGGTTGGTCAATTGTCAAAGATCGAAAAAAAAAATCGAAAAAAAATCTTCCAACAAATTCATTTACGCCGTTAACCTTTTCCCTTTTTGACTAGGTATGTATGCTTTTTAAAAATAAAGGATAACCAGAGACATATAAACACGCAGTTTTGCTTATAATAATATAGGAAATATATTTAAAAAATAAGCAGCAAATTGCATTGTGTTAGTACACAATCTAAGTCTGAAGTTGTGAAAGCATAAAAATACTGGTACAATAATTAATAGGGATACTAATCTTTTTAATAGGGATACCTAGATAAGGCTACATAAATTTCTGAAACAACCCCATTTATCAAACAAAATAGTTGTATGGACCGACGAAAAAAATATAATTCTTTTGGTATTGTTAGACTTGAAACAGCAAAAATAGTTTTAAAACAATACTTATTTTAATATCAAGTCAACCAAACTAACTAGTTACTTTCTTATAAATCTTCCAAAAATCTATATCGGTAGGTTGGGTATCTAATCGATAGATGTTCAAGTACTTATATTGCATACCAAAAATTTTTTTATCACAATACTGATTTTGACTGTAGTTTTGGCGGAGAGAATCAACTGTGTGGCACCTTGAACAAATCGTCCGCTGGCTCTCAGCCTACTTTACCCGTCTGTAATAATCTAAGCGCTACTACATTGCACGTCTGGGAGCTCTTTTCATACAGCCTGTCTAATGCAATCAGAATTCGCTTAGCTTAATGTGCTTTCAACATGGAAGGTGAAGTAAACCACGATCACGACTTCCATTAAATGCATGAAATCGGGCTCTGGTATTGGGATATAGCGTCAAGAAATTCTTAGCTCTGGCCCTCAGATGAGAAATTAAGTAAGTTAAGCCATCTGTCGCAATCGGCCACATATAGCTGAATTGACAATAATAAATTAAACAATAAACACGTTACTTTTCTCGCTTGTGAAGTCAACATCTCCCGAGGATGCGTGCGTAGAGGTTCTAGTGGAAGATTTTGTGTGGTGTTATATTATACAAATCTCCCGGTTGTCGGCGGAATATAGCAAATTATACTTGCTGTTTATTGTTTATCATGGACTTCCGCAAAGTAACGCCTGCTTCTATTCATTATTTAATAATAAATTGTCGATCAGCTTTAAATTCTATACATATTCCCGAATTCGGCCATTTATAATTCTCAAGTCAAATTGATCCCCAGCTTCGGACCCGGTCTAGGCCTGACGGCTGGCTTTCAGCTCCTGACTAAGAATTGACTCCTGCTCCCAGAACCCTTCGCTAGGGTAAAATATAATCCAAGTAAACGAGATATAAGTTTGATATCTTTTTACGTTTTTTGTTAACTACGTTAAGTTTGATACTTAAGACTTTCAAAGAGCTGGAGTCAGGACCTGCGCCAGAGAGGCGACTTCTACCAAAACATTATGACCATATTATAATAACCATGAAAATAATTGGATCGATAATTGTTAAAAAATAAACTGTGACATAATTATCTTCTTTTCATTTACTGTTAATGGTGTGCTACTGTGGAATAATCTGCCTAGGTATTGATGTTAGAAGTTCGAAATCTTTAAACGTTTTTAAAAGTCGACTTTAAAAGTTTTATTTGTCTAAATGCCATATTAATGATTAGTTTACGTGTATGGATATTTATTTATTTATATATAAAAGTATATATTTATATATTATATTTATTGATATTTTATATTATGTTTCGAAAATTGCGTCATTGCCCTCATATTTTAATTAATTCTTTCCCCAAGGGTTGTCTGGAAGAGATTGCTGAAGCAATAAGACCACCTTTGCATACTTATGTGTTAAGTGTTTTGTGTTGTTGTTTCTTTAAAATTTGTGTGCAATAAAGAGTATTTATCTTATCTTATCTTCTTTTGATTTTGTAGTTAAATAAATGGCTTTTATTTTATATATATTTTATTTTATTTTAATTAGTTATTGTAAGATTGATAAATACTTAATTGCACTTGGTAGTACGGAACTCCCACGAAACGCACATAACGTATCACATGGTAAAATCTAGATACGCACGATGCATGCGAAATTGCTGCGGAGTCATTGTCAAGTCGTTGACCTCATAACTGGTTTTACATCGACAAATTTAAACTATTCGTGTTGACACAATATCGCCCTTAGCACAAGATAATAGATTTGTTGAGACCGCATCTTATCGTTGTCTAGTAAAATTGTCTGTGGAATAAGTATATCATCATAGTATCAATATTGAAATTAAAAAAACTCTCTTCTCTTCTTGGTCGCACACTTCATTGCTGAAGGTCATGTCCACATGAAAGTGCCTTCATTACGTTGGTTTCTAAAGCCATCCACTCTACGGTCCTCTTCTTTTCTAAAAGCGGTTGTAAGCGGAAGGCTAGTGAGTGATTTCACCTAATTAGTCCAGCGGCTAGGCGATCGGCCACGCGGTCTTTTCCCCTCTACCTTGTACTATAAGTTTTTCCAAGTTACTTGGCAGACGTCGGGCCATACGACCAAAATAACTGACAATCTTTTGGAAACATATGATGAAAGTTTGACGTCAACACGAAGCTAAAGATATATTAAACGAGCACTATTAACACACTATATAACTATATAAACACTATTTGCAGATACAGGTAACAACCAAAATGAATAGATACACACACATACACACACACACACACACACACACACACGCACACACACACACACACACACACACACGCACACACGCACACACATACACAAATGTACACTAGACTAGAAAATTCTTGTTTATGCAAATATTATGTCAATATATCAGCTGTAATATTTAATATATGCATCTCTTTTTACCAGCTACCTAATACCTCATCCCGCTATGATCTCTCATAGTGGGATTAACCTGCCTGCGTCAAGCATTGGCACATCGAAACCCTAAAGATGAAAGATGATGATGATGACCTTTAATACTACCATTCATGTACCTGAGTACAGGCGGCATGTCGCCGAGGGCCCGCAGGGGGTGACTGGACGCGGGCGGCGCGAGGGGGGCGCCTGGACCCGCGCCGCCCGCGCTGCCCCCAGCCTCGCTGTCGCGGCGCCCTCCACCCTGGAACAACAGCAAAACATGTTTTAAAAAAAGCTACCTTGTTTGATACATACCTAATCGTAAGACTAAATTCTTTTAGTTAACAAAGTGATCGTACAATTGTTAATTTCGGTCAGCGAACAAATTCCAGAGAAATGACTGACAACCTCCGTGGCGTAGCGCGTGCACTGTTGCATTTTAAAGTCGGAGGTCCTGGGTTCGATTCCCGGCTCGAGTCTGGTGAGAGGCTTCGGCCGTGGCTGGTTACCACCCTACCGACAAAGACGTGTCGCCAAGCGATTTAGCGTTCCGGCACGATGTCGTGTAGAAACCAATTAGAAGTATGAGTTTACCATACCCCTAACAGGTTAGCCCGCTACCATCTTAGACCGCCTACCGCTTACCGCATTATCATTTACCATCAAGTGAGATGCAGTCAAGGGCTAACTTGTGGTGAATGAAAAAAAAAAATAATCATAAACATCACCAAAAACTACATTATTGTTTTACAGAAGTGGCACCATTAGCCACATTGTGGACAGTTTGCATAATTGACCTGATTCTTCAAGTGCTGTGACGTATGCTCGTCACGGCAACAGCTAAGACGACCAGCTTCCTTGCTATTCACAATACGTTGGAAGGTCATATTTTGTGTGGGTATTTCATCAAATTACTCAACAATTGCAGTTAAAACTTACTGCACACACAGTCGCTACTTAACTAGCAAGATGTTCTGAACTGTGAATCCCACTTCTGATGTATCGAAATCTTTTTTGAATATTTCTACATATAGGTTTGATTCCCAAAGCATCTCTAACTTTTCGGAGCTGTGTGTGTTACCATCATTTGTAACTAGGAAAGTAAAAATCGTGAGGAAATCTGTATGTCTGAGAGCCCTCCATTATGTTTTCAAAGGCGTGTGAAATCCACCAATCCGGACTTCTAGTGAGCCGGTAGTGAGTTGATAATAATTATGATACGTGTAATAACTATGTGTTACCCAGAGAGTAATCTATATACCTAACAAGTTTTATAGTTTTAAAAAATGTTCATTGGTTTAGACGCAATAAGTCGACACATAAATTACATACAAATTTACTATATTTGATAGTTGAAGCAAGTGATATTATAATTATTTAAAAACGAACATAACTCCGAAAAATTAGAGGTGCGTGCCCGTATTCGAATTGCCGACCTCTGATAAGGAGGCTGACGCCCTAACCACAAGGTTATCACCGCTTCAATTAATTGGTTGTGTTTATTAAATCAATTAACTGAATTTACTAAAACCCCGCCGGCATGCACTCGGTACAACCAAGGTTGCCCAAATGATGACACGATGAAGTAAACAACGGTAAAATCGGGGTCGTTGTATATGTTTAACGCCTTCATTAAATTTATTAAAGCATCATTTTGGTACTGGCTATATTTATTGGCAAATTCCTGCTTGGGGCGAGGTATAAGCGTCAGCGAACAATATTCTGTAATAATGCTAAACATGAGAATTTAAATGTCATTCGTTCTGTAAATGCTTATAGCATTTACTTTATAACATTCATATCAAAAATTATGCCCCGTGATCTCGTGTTCATAGAGGGAGTGAAAAACGAGTTTTAGATATAAAACTCACTTTTCACTCTGTCACCAACAGCTTTAACAAATTGTTAGAAAACTAGATATAGGAAGAAATGGGCCCGAAATAAAGATTACTTCTTGCTAGAATATAAGGTAGAATTATAAAATGGTATTTTACTAGGATTCATATTAAAATATACATATGTATGCAGTTACCTGCTAGTAAAATTATAGAATATAATAGCATGATCATCATTTCTAGCCCGTATTACACTATGATGTGGTGCATCCTTTAACATACAATTTTGGATAGTGATATTATTTAATTCAAACATACAAACTATCAAAGTCTTCAACTTTATATATATAGATAAATATTTATTTCTCTTGGTTTTATCTGCGTCAATTAATTTTATTTCGCACAATATCATTCCCGTACCGTAAGCGTATCATACGTGTAAAGTATTCCCGTAGGTATTTGAATTTTTAATTATCTCCTAAATATTGCACCAAAACAAAATGACTATATTTTGTAAAGGATTTTACCTTATAAACCCGGCTAAGTTATTTCTGGCCTTATTTTTAGACCTGGGCGCGTTTGAAACCAAGGACCAATTTTAAGTTAACAAATAAGTTATCGTCATCACCTCACGAATTAAAGTTTTTTTTTTATATACACTACAAGTTAGCCCTTGACGGCTATCTCACCTGGTGGAAAGTGATGATGTGTGATAGGATGCTAGCGGGCTTACCTGTTAGGAGTACGGTAAACCCACCCTCGTAATTGATTTCTACGCGACATCGTGCCGGAACACGACACGTCTTTGTCGGTAGGGTGGTAACTAACCACGGCCGAAGCACCAGAGCCGGGAATCGAACCCAATGCACCACTTAATGGAAAATATATTATACGAACGCTTCATATATGCCTGTATTAGGTTTACATGAATAAAGCTATTTTGAGTTTGAATTTTGAATTTGAAAACAGCTTCCGTAGTTTCATTTATGATTTCTCGTCTCCAATAAACAAATTAACAAATCAGCTTTCACCTTCTTAATGAATGTTAGCAAAAAAGTTAGTCGACATCACAGGAGACAGAAGAGCTGCCAGCTACCTCGGCCAAAGAATTAGTCTAGCTATTCAAAGGCGGAACGCTGCCAGTATCTTCGGAACCTTGCCTAAAGGGACTCCTTTTAATAATATATTTTAGTTATGATGTTATATTTTTTCTTGTTTTTTAAGATTTTTAGTTTTAGGTTAATCCAAGGTTTATTTTAAGTTGTATATGTTACATGTAATTTACCTTGTGAATTAGACCACAATACTATCAGTGATTGTCATTTTATTAGAAACCTACCAGAGGAAGTGGGGTCAAATGGCATACTACCTTTCGTAACTTGCAAATGACAACCGTTTGTATAAATAGGCAATAATCATACACATCCAAGTGTGCAATTGCACACTTAAACAAATAATAGCAGTGTACGTAATTCATTAGTGGATTACACAAATTACGTACGAGTGCTAAATTCTATGATTAACAATTTGTATGTAATGAAATGATATAGCGCGATATTTCAATTGTACAAGGGCAAACTCTATTTTATTTAAGCTTTATTTATTCCCTTTTCAAGCAGTACTAGTTTTGTTCGATTGCGAGGATCTGAGTTCGATTCCCGGGTTGGATATTCATTTTATATTTCCGCCACTTTTTCACACCATTTATTTGTTTGAATTAGAAATAGAAAGTATATATGATAGTTACATATGTGCACGCAACGAACTATTTGGCGTTTTTAATAAATTTTGCATTGAGGGCTAATTACACCCGTTTTCTCTCTTTCTGTCTTCCACAACTCTATTTAACTTTTGATAGAAGAAGACAAATTCATTTATAAAACAATCGCTTCACAACGTTTAATAATAAAGCTCGTGTTTATGAATCGAAATAATAACAAATGGAATAATAGTGAAAGTTCGTTTTTAACAATCATTTAGCGCCCTCTATCATCGTCATCATCATCATCAGCCCATTACCGACTCACTACAGAGCACGGGTCACCTCTCAATATGAGAAGGGTTTGGCCATAGTCCACCACGCCGGCCAGTGCGGATTGGCAGACTTCACACGCCTTTGAGAACATTATGGAGAACTCTCAGGCGTGCAGGTTTCCTCACGATGTTTTCCTTCACCGTTGAAGCAAGTGATATTTTAATTTTTAAAAACGCACATATTTCTGAAAAGTTAGAGGTGCGTGCCCGAGTTTGAACCGCCGACCTCTGATTAGGAGGCTGACACCCTAACCACTAGGCTATCACCGCTTCAGCGGCGCCCTCTATAACTCATATTTATAACATAAAAAAAAAGGTTTTTACGTCCTTCCTGGCATACTGTTTGACGCTGTAGATTAAGTGAGAGCTCCCAGGTTTATTTAATAACTACTGGCTTCGGTCGTGTCTAGTTTTCTCCATCGACAAAGGTGTGCTGCCAATTATCCAGCGTTACGGTACGATGTCGCCTGGATACCGACTAGGAGCACGTATGGGTTAATATGGTTTAAGATCTTTATTTCTCAAAAGAATTACAATAAATTCGCTTATATGAGAAAAAACAATTAGGTAACTAAACCTGAGTAAACAATTTATGAGTGTACAATAATATTTACTAGATTTACATAATACTTACTATATAATTGTTAATAAATGTAATAACAAATTATTTAATTGTTCCAAATGCGGGTAGTTTTAAAGTTATAATTACTTATTGGTAGAACACACGACCAGTTTTAATAAAACAAAGATCAATGCATACTGGATACGACTTACAGTGACATGTTATTTTGTAGATAAAATTTTAATTTCTTTTTGAAAACAAACATAGATTTTATTTCTTTAATATCAGATGGAAGTTTATTGTAAATTAGTGCTCCTTCAAATATAATATTTTTATTGCCATAGCTAGTACGGGGTTTATGAGTTAGTAAAGGGTGGTTTGCTCGACGAAAGGCCCGTTTTTGTACTTGAATTTTTTTCGTAAAAGTTATTTTTGAATGTATGTCTTTATTTAGTATTTTTCGTATTAATATTGAAGTGCTGTAAATGTATGTTTGTTTAATGTTAAGTAATTTTGTTTCTTTATATATTTTTTTAGTAGGTGTTAGAAAGTCGTAATGAAATAAAACTTTCATAATTTTATTTTGTGCTCTCTGAATGATGTCTAAGTTTGTTTTTGCTGCTGTCCCCCATACTTCAATTAGGTAATCAATATGCGGTTTGACGAGAGAGTTATAAATAGTGTATCTTACATTTTTTGGTAAACAATGTACAATACCACGTAAACTCCCCATTAAAGATGAAAGTTTTTTCCGAAGCTTATCTATATGATTTTTCCATGTGAGTTGATTGTCAATAATTAAACCAAGATATTTCTGACTGATTGATTTTACTAATATGTCTTTATTTATAGTAAGTGGTTCGAATTTACAGATTTTCTTATTTTTTGGAGAAAATATTATGTAATTTGTTTTAGCAGTGTTAATAGTAAGCAGTTTACATTGACACCATACATTAAGAATATTTAAATCACTTTGAGCTTCTCTCATGATTAAGTCAACAGACCTACCAAAGTAAATCAGGGCGGTATCATCAGCGTATAGAGAAATATCCCCTTTTAGACCGATTTCGTGTATATTATTAATATAAATTAAGAACAGCAAAGGTCCTAATATAGAACCTTGTGGTACACCGCAATTAATGGATGCTGGACTACTACATTTATCCCCAATCTTCACTATCTGAGTACGGTTTGAAAGATATGATTTCAAAATTTCGTAAGCTTTATCAATAATACCAATGCTTTTTAGTTTCTTTAGGAGCAGATTATGGCTAACTGTGTCGAATGCTTTTTTAAAGTCAATAAATATACCTACAGCTATTTGTTTTTTATCAATCTGCAATTTAATATTTGTTATAAGATCTAATGCGGCTGAGATAGTACCAGATTTTGATCTAAAGCCATATTGTTTTTCGTACAAGAAGTTTATTGAATTTAAGTATTCATCAAGCCTGCGATATATTGCCCTTTCAAATACCTTAGATAAAATTGGCAGTACCGATATTGGTCGGTAATTACCAGGGTCAGACTTACTACCAGATTTAAAAATCGGGGAGACTTTTGCAACTTTAAGGCTATCGGGGAAGATGCCTTGTTCGAAGCAGTTATTTATGCATTTTGTAAATTTATCAACTACAAGATCCTTAACGCATTTTATTACTTTGCAACTGACTCCGTCGATGCCCGAAACTGCATTAGTATTAAGATTATCAATTAACTTTGAGACCTCAGCTATAGTGACCGGCGACATTTTTGTTAAGCATATGTTTTGTGTTTTTTGTTTTGCTAGAGTATAAGTTTGATTATTATGATATTTAACGGGTATACTATCAGCTAAAATTGAGCCTATCGTCGAGAAATAATTATTAAACGCTTCGCATATTTGCTGAGAGTCAGTAACAATGTTCTTTGATATATCTAACTTTGATGGAGCACAAATCTCTTTTGTTTTATTATTAGAGAGATCGTTTAGTAGGTTCCACATTTTTAAGGGCTTGCGTATATATTTCTTAAATTCCTTAAGATAGTATTTTCTCTTGACTTTTTGTATATTCTCAGTCACTGAATTTCTTATTTTTAAAAAGTCCAGTTTTATTTCTTCATTTTTCGGTTCCATTTTATGCTTATGCCATAGGATATTTCTTTTATCAATGTCTCTTATAATGTTTTTGTTAATCCAATCGCTTCTTGGTGGGTTAAATATTTTTGTTTTTATTACTTTACTCATTCTGAGACATTTAATAAGTTTAGTTTCCAAATCTGAGTACTTAGTGATTTCGCTTTCCATTTCAATTTCAACTTTTTCATATAACATGCTATAGTTAAGAGCTTCATATTCAATTTTCTTTTTAGCGTCTGGCTTAAATTTTTTCACTTCCAAATATAGTTGCTTGTGATCTGAAATACTTGATTCAATGACGGCGAGGTGAAAAGTATGATTTTTTAAATTTGTAGATACATGATCTAGTATAGTTTTAGCAGTAGATGTTTCTCGCGTACAATATTCTTTTGTAGCTTTATTCAGTAAACTATAACCATTTTCTTCTATTATTTCTTTATAATCCAAAGTCGTTCTGTCGGAGCGTAGAAGATCAATATTATAGTCCCCAAAAACAATAGCACGTTTTCTTTCTTGTAGTTGCTTCGAATATAATTCTAGGAAGTTTTTAATGTTTTTGTGATCGGGGTTGTAAATTACGCCAATGTCCAGACAGTAGTTATTAACATGTATCCATAGGTAATGTATGCCATTCGCACATAATTCTTCAGTTAAATTATGAGTCAAATTAGCATGGGCATAAATAGAGACTCCTCCACCCTTTGAATTTTCTCTGAAATTATAGTAGTGGGTGTATCCGGGTAGAACAAGTCGCTTTGCTTCGTCTTGTGATTTAATCCATGTTTCAGTAATTATTATAATTTGTATTTTTGTATCAAATCCTTGTAATATGCATTTTATTTCGTCAAATTTTCCTGGTTTAAGGATACTACTATACTATTAGGATACTACTAGGTTAAGATAATATTAATGAAATATCTAAGAATTTTTCTACAGAGGCTCTTGTGTTTAATTTTAATTAATACTCTGTCGTAAATATACTTATTCCATCAATCCAACACCCCAACCCTCTCGTAGTTGCGGCTTCTTTTTACGACCTAAGCGCTTCTCTCCGAAAGAGGAGACCTAAACATATCCTTCATGACCCTGACGATCAGATGACTACTGACAACACACTCGTACCACCTACCACACAATCATACGCTACACACCGTCTTCGCCGGCGAAGACGAGGTCCCCGCTATGTTACGGCATTCGGACGTGGGCTCCATCCACGGCCTCGGAGACGTACGGACCACTCACCGTCCGACACCCCCGTTATCCCAAACGTCGCCTTAGCCGAGGTTCGGCCTGAAAGGAGGCGCCCTTAGGCAGTCGTTCCCTTAGTTTTTTCGAGCCCTAGGGCTCAAAATTTCTTCTGGCAGAGCTTCTTTCCAAAGCTCGCCAAACAGCCCGGTTACGCTGTGGCAACCAATAGGGTTTGTACAGCTAATAGACAGTCCGAAAAAAAAACATTCCATTTTGAATGAAATTATATATTATTTTAAATTCTTTCGAACATGACCGGATATTTATTTAAGAATAATTTATGATATTAGACGTGAAAATTCACGCCAATCGGCCGAGAAACAAATCGGTGTATATATAGGTTGTTATATAAAAACAAACCGAATTCGGAATCTCCGCCATTTTTGGAAGTCGTTTGAAAAGAATCTCGTCTTTCCTTAAGCCCTAAACAATTGGGTTGTTAAATAAAACCTTGCCAAATCATACGCATTCAGTTAGGTCAGGGCTGGTCGGTAGCAGCTGTCAATTCTCACATAACCCAACACTGGCGCCGTTTTTTTTTTTTTGATAATAATAGACTTTACTTATCAAACAGAATCAATATTTTATCGGAGTCACGACTTCGGTACTGTTCTTTGCTTGGTGCATACTGAAAGCGAAATATTTAGTGATAGCCTTTGTTAGCGTTGGAATTCGCCAAAAAATATCTATAGATTCACATAAGAAAGTTAAAAAAGGATTATAATTTTCAACTTTATTTTTACCATACAGAATTTATTCTTATATATCTGTACATTTAAAGTAGTTTAAGTTAGCTCACTACCATCCTAGACGGGGTCTTCACTTACCACCAGGCGATAAAGCCGTCAAGAGCTAACTTGTAGTATATAAAAGAAAAGTACTTCTAAAGATTAACGCTGTCAAACAAACATACAAAAACTCTTTAGCTTAAAACGATTACGTATTGGGCACCTTTCAATGACAGATGTTAATGTAGCTCTAGGTACAGCCGGTAATCACTCAATCAACTCCAACTGTATCACCAGAGATAATTGCATTAGCCTAAAAGGTGTTAGGTTGGGCAACGATCATTATCACCCTCGTAATGATAGCCGTGATGGATCGGTACAGTGCTAATGGTCGTACGGAGTTTTACGGGTTACGCAAAAATCAAGTGCAGCACCAATTTAAAAATAGACTTCCAAATATAGTGCTTGTTCATGATTCGGTGCTTTGTTTGTTTTTTTTTTCTACAACACTAGCTTGCGATTCTGGCTTTTTGGGGTCAGACGTCATGTATATATATATATATATATATATATATAACACTTTATATATATATATATATATATATAAAAGAAGTGATAAGGTCGCTTTTTGTTTTGATATTTTCATATATTTTATGTCCTATATATTGCAATAAAGTTGTATAAATAAATAAAGTCAAGAACGCTGGACCGATTTGGCTGAAAATTGATGGGGAGGCAGCTTAGAACCACGAGACGGATTAAAGATACTTTTTATTCTATACTTATCGCTATATATCTTATACTTATTATACATTTCTCCTAACATTCCCCAGTACATTTCCCGCGTACATTTAAGCCGGGAATCAATCGAACCCAGCACCTCCAACTTTATAATGCGACAGGGAACGTACTGCGCCACGGAGGTCGTCAAAAAATCCTTCAAAAAATTATTCAAATAATCCTTTAAAAGGCACTTTTGATGCGTCAATGACTTGCATATTAGTGAGTTAATGTCGATAACTATGAAGAGGGTTCCAACGTTATTAAAGTATAAATTTTGTAATTTTAGAACCAATTAAAGACTAGGTCTTTAACATAAAATTCCAAGATCTTCAAAGGTATATACTGGAACATAATCATTATAAACATAATCCAATTAAGCATATATTTGCTCGACTAAGATCAATTAATTGATTAAACAAATCCAATGAGCGCGGCAAATATTGGATATCTTTGTTATAGAACTTTCTTGGTTATAGGTACCTACGATTTTGTACTAAAGGTACTTTTATATGATTCTAAGAATCAATGTAAAAATCGATTCTACGATCTAATAAAATTTTAAATTACTGTAACATCCGTACTAGCGCAGAGTTAGGATATTGGCTAGGATATGTACACCCGGTTAAGGACCGTTATTATCACCAACGTGCATTGTAGCAGCGCGGAGGGTGTATGCTCTAAAAACTAAGAGAGGCTTGTGAAGTGTGATGACAGCTATGAAACAAAAATGTTAAGACAAAGGCCACTACAATTTCTATATAAGTATTTCTGTTTTCCTTTTATATTCATTTGCTAGAATAAATAAATAAATATTGTACATCTTTACTGTATAACATTTAATTTGAGCAATTTTTTTTTTTAAATAAATATTCGACATTTCCTTCAGGTGGCTGGCTCCCAATAATATTATATAAAAAGGGTTAAATATGAACATATTCGGTTAGTGATATTTTTTAATAATTATTGTATGTCCATTTGAGCCATGATTACGCATGCGCGTAACGTTAGATTAAAAAAAAAAGAAAACTGCGAACCATTTTCTTGAAATATTCCTCATATATTTTGCAATATGGTTGATCCCACTAAAAAATAACAACTTCAACTTGATATATGGATTTGCATCCTTCGGAAATAATTTGGTACTAATCAAGCGAGTGACAATAATCTTTTGTCACCGAAATCAAAAGCAAATCATATATAAATACTTGGAGTCAAAATGCTACAGTCGTTCACCGTCCGACCCCCCCGGTATTTATCCCAAACGTCGCCTAAGCCTTAAAGTTCGGCCTCATAGGAAGCGCCCTTAGGCAGACGTTCCCTTAGATTCTTCGAGCCCTAGGGTTCAAAATTTCTTCTGGCAGAGGAAGCTCGCCAAACAGCCCGGTTACGCTTTGGCAAACAATAGGGTTAGCACAGCTAATAAACAGTCCGAAAAAAAAAATTCAACAGGCTTTATTTGACAATGTCTCTACCTATTTGAAAGTCTGAAAGACCTTTTGAGTTTTTTTGCTTGCAAGAGTGCTGGAAAACGTCCTGTGAAACACGCGTGCATTGATCATTACAGTCACAGCTCCCTTATCAGCATAAAGCGACCTCGTATCATTATCTACAATACGCGACAGTTGCCAAACTACGGGTGTTAATAACCTGTTAGCTCACACAACAATATTACGTTGAGAACGTGGTTATTCCAGCACCGTGTAGTTGTAATGGAGGCATTACGTACGTCTATGTCTATAATTACACAGCAATTAGTTGTTGGCTACCTGGTTGGTCCAGTAGCTAGCAAGTACAGATCAGTAGATGTCAGAGTCAATTCCCATGTTCCATCTAGTATTTGTAGGTGTTGTGTTCAGCTATACAAAAATTATCCATTACAGTCCAGAGTTAGGAAATTTGCTATTACATTATGCGTGTCACTGCAGCTTGGTCTTTAAACATAATACTTTATAAAAAGGGGTGCCTCAGGGGTCAATATTAGGACAGTTTTTGTTCCTCATTTATCAAAATCAAATTCAAATAATCTTTATTCAAATAGTCCTTTAAAAGGCACTTTTGACGCGTCAACAATTTACATAGTAGTGATTTAATGCTGATAACTACATTCGTAAACTTAAAACTAAAGCTATGAGGGTTCCAAACGCGCCCCGGTCTAAGAAGATATCTTCTTACCTTACATTACCTTCTCTACCTCGCTAAGAACAATCACGAGATACTGTAGCATAAAGAAACATCACTAATATTTCGACAATCAAGCGACGTAAAACAACTATATAGTACCTAGCATAATTCTATGGGGTTAACTTAACTCTTAACGAGATAAAAAATAAGTGTATTAAATTTATGTTACCGAATATGTTTTATGTGAAAACCACTCTACTATCATTTATTCTGTAGTACATCTTAAAAATGAAGAACTAGTATTTGTGGATATTAGATTATATTAGATTATTGTATAATCTACAAAGAACAACGTTAGATACAAAATTTAAATGGTCCCTATATATATAGATATATATATATATAAACATATCGATTTCGCTTTCGCTTTCGATATCGCTTTGATTTTTAATTAGGAATTCCTAAAATATTGTTCACTGAAAAAGTAACTAAAAGATATTTTCAATTTAAATGTAATTATTTTGTCTAGAGGTTGTCCAAACGTAAGATACTGCATGATTTAGCATAAAATCTTCTTAGACTCCACTAGCGATGTGTACCTAGTACCATCTACCATGTAAGCAGCGTCGATTATGAAACTTGACCTCTTTACCTAATATTTTAGTACGATGTCACCTTTGCACGTACATGAGGTAACTCGTTCTTAGGTTTTATAAATAAGTTGTAACATTTCAAAATCTATACTTTTGATAAGACGGGAACTGGTTCCAGTAATAATTTATCGCACAGACTTAGCTCTGCTGCTTACGCGGTAAAAAAGATCCGTCATTTGACGGATATAGAGACTGCCAGACTTGTATATTTTAGCTACTTTCACAGCATTATGTCATATGGTATTTTATTATGGGGTAATGCTGCTGATATAGACACTATATTCGTTTTGCAGAAGAGGGCTGTTCGTGCGATATATAAATTAGGTCCCAGAGAGTCATTAAGAGATAAATTTAAAGATTATAAAATAATGACAGTGCATAGCCAATATATATATGAAAATTTAATGTATGTTCATAAAAATATTGATAAATTCAAGAAAAAAATGGACTGTAACGCACTGAACATTAGAAGTAAAAGTAAGCTTGTAGTACCGTTTAGTAGGCTGCACAAAATTAGTAACTCATTCAAAGGAAATTGTATTTTATTCTATAATAAATTACCTATTGATATCTTGGAGATGTCTATCAATAAGTTCAAAGTTTTTATAAAACGAAAGCTTGTAGAAAAATCATATTACGATATTAACGATTATATAAACGATAAAAAAGCTTGGGTGTGAATTGCTCTATCTCCATAGGTACTATAGTTTATTATTAATTTTATTCATTGTGTGAGATGGTGATAACGAAAAAAAAGAAAAACCCCGGCTAAGTTTGTTGTGGGCTTCTTCTTAGACCGGGGCGCGTTTGGAACCCTCATAGCTTTAGTTTTAAGTTTACGAATATAGTTATCACCATGAAATAACTACTGTGTAAATTATTGACGCGTCAAAAGTGCCTTTTTAAGGACTATTTGAATAAAGATTATTTTGAATTTGAATTTGAATTTGAGTATCAAGTGTAAGTCTCAATATCTCAAATTAATAGCCCATTTGAGATATTGAGACTATTCAAAAACATTAAATCCATGATATCGCGTCAGAACTTAAAATACATTTTTACTTTTTGTCTGTCTGTTCAAGAAGCACGCAAAAACTGCTGAACCAATTTAAATGAAATTAAGTAAAATAAACCTCCGTCCAAAAATAAAATTTTGATTACCTCCGTGGCGCAGTGCTGCGCCGTCGCATTATAAAGTTGGAGGTCCTGGGTTCGATACCCGGCTCGAGTCTGGTCTGCGATCTAGCGTTCCGGCACGATGTCGCATAGAAACCAATTAGAAGTATGGGTTTACCATAACAGGTTAGCCCGCTACCACCCTTGACTGTATCATCACTTACCACCAGGTGAGATAGCCGTCAAGGGCTAACTTGTGGTGCAAAAAAAATACTTTTCTGTCAATTTTGCTCAATAGCGCCCTTAAATCTAAGCCGATTTTTTAACAATTCATCTTTCATTAGACAGATTGTTTCAGCAAAGCTTAAGTGTAATAGAGATCCTGCCAATATTATTGTATATATATGACGTAACTCTATAGCTGACAGCGGCGAAACCATCAAGTAGAATTAAAGAATTTGTCAGGTCTATTAAAAATTTGTACCCATACTTCGTTAGATGGTGTGAACCTGATCAAAGGTTTCTTGATAAACTTTGTACATACAAGTTAACTAATTAATCTTTGTACATACAAGTTAATTGGGACCGAAGAGCTGCCAGCTACCTCGGACAAAGAATTAATCTAGCCATTCAAAGGGGGAATGCTGCCAGTATCTTCGGAACCTTGCCTAAAGGGACTCCTTTTAATAATATATTTTAGTTATAATGCTATATATTTATTTATTTTTTAAGATTTTTAGTTTTAGATTAATCAAGCCAATTTCCCACCTCAGGGCTAGTACTGAGAATTTTGAACAGAATAAACCCAATACTAACTTTATTCTTAGCTAGAAACACAAACCCGAAAAATGAATTCAGGAACTCGTGATAGATAGTTGACCATGCAAATCACCAGATCAAAAAATCAAGTGCGCTGATAGTAAATTAAAACTGCGAGATTTTCTGATCGTAAATAAACACGATAATACTGTGTTGTCATAACTTCGAGACACAAACAAAAAGGGGAAAGTGTACGAACGGGCTGACCGCAAAGCGGGTCGCCATTATGCATACCTCGCTCCGTTGGCTGTAGACGAATAAGTGGAAAATTAATATTTGCGCTTTAACAATGCTGGCAATTTTATTATTACACTTATTAAGGTTTTCTATATTAATTGGCTATTAGTTTTGACTTAAGTGGTAAGTGATAACTGTGATATAGTAAGAGTAAGATATTAAGATATATTACTCTTACTATATCACAGTTATTAATAATTTGGAGAACATTTCGAGAAAGTTCTGAAACAATAAAGCAGTGGTTAGGTACCATCTTAAACAGTATCATAACTTACTACTGTAACAAGTCAAAATTGAAAGATTAGAAATAGGTTTCAGTGTTGCCATCCAAACATATTTTCCAAAAATTGTTCTGCTTTATTAATTAAGAAAAAAAAAAATGTGTGCGTGTACTAGTGTACACACGTAAGAAGTGAAACTTCTTTATGGCCTTATTTTTCGAAAAATGATCTACATGCAACTTTCTAGAAATTGGTTAAATAAAGTTAAATTAGATAAAGTTTAAACAAAAGGATTTTATTATCATAGACATGAATACAAAACAAATAATACAATTATTTCACTTTACCTATTTTTTGCTACTAAGATTATTACAGCATTTCATTAATTGTAATAGAATTATTACTATCATTGTCATCGTCATTATATATTTTTGTAATTAATGGCTTATGGTAACTGAAATATGAAATATATAGTTTACATTCCACGAAATTTAGTGACCGAGTAAAAACTCCATCAATTGTAGTGCCAGATCTTGTTGTTGACGTTTGAGGACTGTTTTTCATGGATAAATTCAATTTATCTTTCAGAAATTCAACTAGCTTCAAAGATTTTTCCGATGCAAAATTGACATTAAAATCTCCACTTAAAATCATCGGTATTTTATAATTATTGTTACCGAGTAAAGAGGCACCTTCACTTGTGTACGGCAACAATGAATGGTGAAGAAAATTAATAATATCGTCCAACTTCTGATTAGGAGATATATACAGTGCAACAATCAAAATTTTCATCCCATTTTCCATTTGGCATTGAGCCATACATAAATCACCAACTGCTGATGCTAGTGACCCATGAAAGTCAGGAGAAAAAACAGAAAAATCTATCGATGAAGTCACAACATTAACAACATCATTAGAATTATGATATATTCCTAATGATGTTATCCATTGTAAACAATATTCATCATGGGAAGACCTTAAGTCTTACCTAATCGAAAAATTCTCCAATGTCAAGAAGATTTCACATCTCAATTTAGAACTACAATCAATGTTTCAAAGACCAACCGAAAGCATAACCGAATTTTTCCACCGAGTAGATTTATGCCGTGGTAAAATAATTGAAAAATTAAACACCGAAATTAAAGACGGTACATTATTGGGTCGGATGGCAACCACAGAAGAGACCGCTTTAAGCGTCTTCGTTAACGGCCTCAACTCAACGCGAGGTTCCCCAAACCTAACTATAGCAGGTCGTTTTGCGATAGAAGAGGAGAAAATAAGATCCATGAACACAGCCAGGCAATCTCTCTTTAAAAATATTACAAATCACACCAAACTCATTACACAACGCACTCAGATTGTTTCTAATGTTGTTTGTTGATGTTTAAGGGCTAAGCACACTTAGCATATTATATTTAATGTGATTTGTTTGTTAATATGTAGTTTAATAACATAACGCGTAGTTTTTATTTCCTTTATATTCTTATTCCTAGTAATTAAACAAACGCCTTATTCTTTCACGGTGGGCGGCCGAAATTTGTCTGTAATGAAAATTAAAAAGATTACTTAAGATTAAGATTACTGTTTCAAATTAACAGTCCACTTCGCGTATAGCTTGTGCCTTTATATGTATTGTTGAATTAGTTATGGACTGCCGTCCAAAAAATTTGACAGCCGTTGATGAAAAAAAATAATGTAAAATGCAGTATGTGAATGTATGTGGGCGTGTGTACACACACAAATTGGCGTGATTAATTAGTTAACTTTACACACAGTAAATGGTTTATCGAAAAAATTTCACACCATCTAACGTACACGTGTACAGTATGGGTACAAATTTTAAATAGACCTGACTAAAACATACACACGTATGTCTGTATGTGTGCATCAGCGTGTGTGTGTGTGTACGTGCGTGCGTACGATTATGATGATAAGGTTGATGATGTGA
This sequence comes from Lasiommata megera, assembly GCA_928268935.1. Classification (NCBI taxonomy): domain Eukaryota; kingdom Metazoa; phylum Arthropoda; class Insecta; order Lepidoptera; family Nymphalidae; genus Lasiommata; species Lasiommata megera. The sequence continues at coordinate 12,814,530 of OV743326.1, forward strand.
TGATATCAAAAATAATGCAAATTAAGCTTCGCAACGTTAAAGAGGTATGAAGTTATTGTTTAATTTTGATCAATTGCTACTGCATAACGCTGACCAGTGACGTAAGACTTTACTTTTCTCTTACAGCACATTGTATAACATCGACATTGAGATTTGAGACCGACTGACCGCGTTCCAAACTTGACCGCCTAAAATAAGGGCTTATCTTATTTACTTGTTGTTATATTTTGTTATCGCGTGTCCCACTTCTGATCAAGGTTGAATATTATATTATGTACTTTATAGTGCTTCCCACGTTGCGCGGACGATTTTGGTAAATTACCCACTTAAGGTTTACTTCATAATTGGATTAACGTAATTAAAAATGGATAACGCGTCATCCAGATCAATGGATAAGGCTTCGATACGCTATCGTGTTTGTATTCGAAGTTGATGCTAAGGCAAACTTGAGAAGCGAACTTTAATTGAATGTACCTCGGAAGCGCATTATGACGATAAAACTTTACCTGGCATAGTTTTCATAAGGTCATCATCATCATCATGATCAACCCATTTACCGGTTCACTACAGAGCACGGGTCTTTTCTCAATATGAGAAGGGTTTGGCCATAGTCTACCAGACCATGTGCGGAATGGCAGACTTCACACGCCTTTGAGAACTTTGTGGAGAAATCTCAGTAATATATATTTTTTTAAACGCACATAATTCCGAAAAGTTAGAGGTGCGTGCACGGATTCGAACCGCCAACCTCTGATTAGGAGGCTGACGCCCTAACCACTATCACCGCTTCAGGTGGGACGTTTTAATTTAATTATTAATGTCTCTCATTTATTTATATATATCATCACTCTAATTTTAATAATCTTTACAAAATTACATTAATAATTTAAAAAAAAACACTTAAAAATTATATTAATATAATTTAATTTGTTACGGGGTAAGACTTAACCAACCACTGGTTAGAGCTTTAGATTGGGGAGTCTTCTTACTATACGCACCGATTCAGGTAATACAGTTGTCTATACCCGTCCCTTTAGCTGAAGTTACTTTAGAAGTTCTTTGAAGCTGATTATTTTTATAATTAATTTGGGTTACTGCGTATCGGCGAGATCTCTGACCTAAGCGCTCCTCTCCGAAAAAGAAGGCCTGAACACATCCTCTACGACCATAACGATCAGATGACGGCGAAAAGTCCTCTCTAACGTCATCCAGACGTGGGCCTAATCCACGGCCTCGGAGACGTACGAACCACTAACCGTCCCCAACCCTCCCGTCATCCCAAACGTCGTGTCAGCCGAGGTTCGGCCTCACAGGAGGCGCCCTTAGGCTGACGTTCCCAGCTTCTTCGAGCCCTAGTGCTCAAAACTTGTTCAAGCAAAGCTTCCTACCGAAGTTCGCAATACAACCTAGATACGCTGACGCAACTAATAGTCCGAATCAAAAAAGAAAAATTCACCGGTGATTTTGCTAAATCAAATCGTGTGTCGATGAACTAAATCAATTTAATAAACCGTGCCCTCAAATCAGGTTGATATAAATCAACGACCAATTAGTTTGGGACCGGAATTCACAAGTTAGATCGCCAGTTTACCCACGTTTCCTGCGTCGCTTTATGTTGCAACTTGTTGAATTATTCATTGAGAATTCAGGCTAAGGGTGGTGCGACCTTGTTACTTGAGTTACCAACTATAGTTTTGGGTGTGAATCAAATAATGCATTGGATCAGCCAAACGGTTGCGTTTCATTATAAAGTTGCAGGTACTGGGTTCAATTCCCGGTTCGAGTCTGGTCTGGTGAAGAGTAAGTTATTTCCAGTAATTAATTAAATTAATATTTCTAATGTTTCGACGACTTCCCTGGGCAGTTTTGAGTGCTATAGTCTTTAAGCCAGGATTTAATTCGGGTCGAACCACTGATTATGCGTACTTCTATACTCCGTTTTATTCTATTACTAGCTTTTACCTGCGATTACGCTAGCATTGAAGCCATTAAATAAATATCATTACAATAGAAATTAATCAAATTAAAACTACGTTTTAGCATACAATTATTTTATCGATCGTATTTTTTTCTTTAAATAAATAGTATCTAGGTTAATTGTAATACCTCCAAGAATATGTGTACGAAGTTTCATGACGATGACGATTTCTTAAGAAGTTTTTGGGTGAAAACGTGACAAACATCCCTACATTCACATTTATAATATTAGTAAGGATTCAATTTTCAAATAAACTTGTGATTAAATATCACTTGCTGCAACGGTGAAAGAAAACATCGTGAGGAAACCTGCACGCCTGAGAGTTCTCCATAATGCGTGTGATGTCTACCAATCCGCACATGGCCAGCGTGGTGGACTATGGCCAAACCCTTCTCATATTTAGAGGAGATCCATGCTCTGTAGTGAGCCGATAATCATGAGGATGATGAAGGATTCAATTGGTACATATAAAGTGAAACACAAAATGCAATAATTAATGGAATTTTCAAAACCTGGTCTCTGTGTTAACAAAATACATAATTCGAATATTGAATCACATAGTTATAATGATTTTAATTGTTTTGATTTTAATTGTAGACCTTTTTAGATTATTTTGTATTGAATGTTGAAATTTGTATTGTAATTTTATTTTTTATTTTTGTTTGTAATTGTTAATTGTATTGATTTTATCTATAATAAAGTAAATAAGGTCTCTTTTTACGAAAGAGGACACCCTGCCAACGCCCTGTGATGACGGGTGCGTGTTAATAAAAAAAAATATATTGAATCACAGCTATAGGTAAATTAGGAGCCTACAAACTACTGTCTAATGTGACAAATTTCTAAATTAATTGTGGTTTGAACCGCCTGTCGCCTGTCCTGCACTATTGCAGGAGACATGCCGACAGGCGGTTTAATAAGAATTTAGAATTTCAAAACAATCTCGCCATTAATATTATGTTCAATGCAAGGAATGCTTCATTTCTACTTAAATTCGAGCGCCTTAGGTTGTGAAACTAGACTAGGTAGATTCTATTCGTAATTAATTGGCCTTCACTAAAATCATAGAATGAAAAATTGTGTTGCAGGAAACAGCCAGACAAGTTGTTTAATTAGTATTTATGTACCCGATTAATATTGCAAAACAATCTTGGCTTAAATATGATATTTAAAAAAAATAGGAATATTTAAATTGTAGTTCGAATTAATTAATTCCTCTAGTTATAAATTTTCATACAACAAATACTGTAACGTTTTTCTCCCCGTAAATGTAGTCGAATTTTTATAATTTTTAGATATGTTGTTATATTGTGGCAGTAGATTTGATTGTTAATGTTTTAATAATATAGTTTTTACTTCCCATAGATTTATCCCTATCCCCTACATATATAATTTTTTTTTTTTTTATTCACCTCAAGTTAGCCCTTGACTGCATCTCACCTGGTGGCAAGTGACGATGCAGTCTAAGAATGTTAGCGGGCTAACTTGTTAGGGGTACGGTAAACTCATACTCCTAATTGGTTTATATATACGACATCGTGCCGGAACGTTAAATAGCTTGGCGACACGTCTTTGTCGGTAGGGTGGTAACTAGCCACGGCCGAAGCCTCCCACCAGACCAGACTCGAGTCGGGAATCGAACCCAGGACCTCCAACTTTAAAATGCGACATGTCGTCGATATGTTATACATTTTTTTAGAAATGTATATATTGTGACAGTAATTTGATTGAGAATCTGATAAAGAGCAAGGAACTCTAAAACAGACAGTAAAAAAATACATATTTCTAACAGGTTTTTTTTACTAGTCATAACTGTCATCTCTGAGCTAGTCTCATTCAACTTTGTGAACAAACGATAGAAATCACTGCCTCATTGGTTTAGTGCTTAGCATGTTCAACCGTGGTTCACGAGGTCCTGGACTCGATTTTCGGGTCAAGCATAAATAAAGCACTTGGTAAATAAGTATAGGAGTTATGTGTATAAATTATCAGTGTCAGATTAGAAAGCTGGCCGTGTCCACCCCCGTGCCTTAGAAAGCACGTAAGGCCGTTTGTTGTGATCATTATTACTAACATTTGTTATTTACAATACAAATATAATATAAATTTTATTAATCGCTATGAAGCGTAAGGCCGCCAAATTGTATAATTCTATTCATTCATTTATTCATGTGTTATTCATTCGTGAAACACACTTTTTACTAATAAGGTACACAAATACTTTATCCCGCAAAACTGGTGAACAGTTTGTTGGTTTAAGTACTCTTAATTTATCTCCTACCTCACTTATTCTATTCTAGTCACAATTCTCAACACTGTAGTGAGCCGGCAATGGGTTGATCAATGTAATCTTCTCTCAATATGAGAAAGGTTTGTCCAAAGTCCACCACGCTGGCCATGTGCGTATTGGCAGAATTCACACGCCTTTGAGAACATTATGGAGAACTCTCAGGCATGCAGGTTTCCTCACGATTTATTCCTTCACCGTTGAAGCAAGTGATATTTTAATAACTTAAAAACGCCCATAACTACAAAAAATTAGAGATGCGTGCCCGGGATCGAATCGAATCGATTATCAGGCGGAACTCCTAACCACTAGGCTATCACAGCTTCCTAATCATTTGTTTAGTGTAAAGCCTAAATTAAATAAAAGGATGAGGCTTATATATACTGTCGAAGTATCATTGTTACATAACCCCTTACCTAGTCCTAAGCTTAGGCTATAACCTATCTATAAAGTTACTATCTATACTCCTTAGTAATACCAATAGTTTTATCACTAACAATTCAGCTATGATTATTTGTACCTACTAACCTCTAGATCTAATTATGTACATTAGTAAATAAGTAAACTTTCGTCCTAATGTAAATAAATGATAAACATCCCTTGTACATAACAACACGCTGTCCCTTCCACTTCAGACGCACTATAAATAACCCACGCACCCTTATCCCGACACATTCTATTTCTAATTCCTGTCAAGATTACCTGTTCCTTTGTCTCTAATCCTAGTTTGTTAAAGTTATTGCTATTTCTTTTTCTATTAAATAATCATTGTACACTTAAATAAATTAGTTTCTAAAAATATATTTTATTTTCACGCCACGTAACATCATGACTCATTCGTTTCGTTTATACTAAGTTCATAACCAAAACATTTTCATTCGCAACATGATAACGAATACTGATTCAAGTATCAAGACCGTGTTTATAATCATATTCACGGATAAGTGTCAGTCTATATCCAGGTATCAATATCGTGTTAACTATACTTGATACTTGAACTCGATCTGTGTGGAAACGAGAGTTAAACAACGTTCTAACATTTATGTAATATGTCGTAATTTGACTGAATTATCAAATTGCAATTCGAGATTACGTAGTCAGGGAGTTTGTGGTTATTTTTTTTACTGTAATATACCATGAACAACCCATTACCGGCTCACTACAGAGCACGGGTCTCCTCTCAATATGAGAAGGGTTTGGCCATAGTCCACCACGCTGGCCGTGTGCGGATTGGCAGACTTCACACGCTTTTGAGAACGTTATGGAGAACTCTTAGGCGTGCAGGTTTCCTCACGATGTTTTCCTTCACCGTTGAAGCAAGTGATATTTTATTTTTTTTAAAACGCACATAACTCCGAAAAGTTAGAGGTGCGTGCCCGGATTCGAACCGCCGACCTCTGATTAAGAGGCTGACGCCCTAACCACTAGGCTATCACCGCTTCATAATTTTCATTCGCTTCATAATTCGTAATATATATGTCTGTTATCTGTTGGGGCAAGTATATATATTTTTTATTTACTACAAGTTAGCCCTTGACCGCTATATCACCTGGTGGTAAGTGATGATGCAGTCTAGGATGGTTGCGGGGTATGGCAAGCCCACACTAATAATTGGTTTCTACGCAACATTGTGCCGGAACGCTAATTCACTTGGCGGCACGTCTTTGTCGGTAGAGTGGTAGCTAGCCACGGCCGAAGCTCGACCAGACCAGACTCGAGCCGGGAATCGAACTCAGGACCTCCAAATTTATAATGCGCCACGGAGGTCATTTTTAAGTTGTTTCAATAATGGTGTGTCAAACCAGATAAGATAAGGTAAGATATGTAATTTTCCTATGGGCGACATCACGTTATATGGAAATTCATCATCATCATCATGATCAACCCATTACCGGCTCACTACAGAGCGCGGGTCTCCTCTCAATATGAGAAGGGTTTGGCCATAGTCCACCACGCTGGCCATGTGCGGATTGGCAGACTTCACACGCCCTTGAGAACATTATGGAGAACTATCAGGCGTGCAGGTTTCTTCACGATGTTTTCCTTCACCGTTGAAGCAAGTGATATTTAATTTTTTAAAAACGCACATAAATCCGAAAAGTTAGAGGTGCGTGCCCGGATTCGAACCGCCGACCTCTGATTAGGAGGCTGACGCCCTAACCACTAGACTATCACCGCTTTACTAGGCTATCACCGCTTTATAATACCCAACGCTAATATGGAAATTATTCTAAGTATAACCAATACTGGAAGGTTCAGTTATCTATTGGGAGGTTTCGAGATACATTGGGAGGCCCCTTGACTTTCCATACCTACTTCATTCAATCTCGATGAAAAAAAGGCATATAAAATTCCACGCTGTCTCTCTGCCTATTAGATTAAGACAACAAATTAAAAACCGAAGCGAATTGGTCAAACTTGTCTGAGTGAAGCGAGAGAATAGTAAAGTGGTATATACAAAGACGTGTCGCCAAGCGATTTAGCGTTCCGGCACGATGTCGCGTAGAAACTACTTAGGTGTATGGGCTTACCATACCCCATCAGGTTAGCCCGCTAGCATCTTAGACTGCATCATCACTTACCATCAGGTGAGACTGCCGTCAAGGGCTAACTTGTAGTGGATAAAAATATATATATATTGCCGGAACGCTAAATTACTTGGTGGTACGTATTTTACTAAAAGGTTTTAACTATCCACTAGACCAAGACCAGACCAGAAAAATCCAGAAATCATTATTGTCTGAATGGGGATCGAATTGCCGGGATCGAACCCGGGACTTAAACACCCACAGACACTGCACCAGCGAAGGATATCGTGGTCAGTAGTCAAACATACTTTTTTTTTTATTAGTCCACAAAACTGACTACAAGTGTATAAAATAGCCTTAATGCAGTCGTGAGATTAATAGATTTACACTTGAGTCTCCTGGATGTGGACCTGACATGTTTAAGGGGAGGGCACAAAATAACCATACAACATTAAACTAAGATTACAAACAAAAAAAAAACAACAAAACAAAAGGTTAATAAAATTACTTACTAATAAGTTAGTCAGTAATTTTATTCACCCAAGTGTACATAATTTCCTCTTAATGCTATGTATATTATCACAGAAGATATCTACATAATCTCTGTAATAATTTGCTATTACAGAAATATAAATACTAACCACTATATTGTTGTTTAAGCGGTTATGGCGTCAGTATCCTAATCAGAGGTCGGCGGTTCGAATCCGGGCACGCACCTCTGACTTTTCGGAGTTATGTGCGTTTTTAAAAATTAAAATATCATTTGCTTCAACGGTGAAGGAAAACATCGTGAGGAAACCTGCACGCCTGAGAGTTCTCCATAATGTTCTCAAAGGCGTGTGAAGTCTGCCAATCCGCACACGGCCAGCGTGGTGGACTATGGCCAAACCCTTCTCATATTGAGAGGAGACCCGTGCTCTGTAGTGAGCCAGTAATAGGTTGATCACGACGATATTGTTGTTTCTTTTTCAATAGTTGCCACTCTTTCATTCATAATTCGTTAGAAAAAGACACCACCAAAGTCTAATTAAGACAACACTGGTAGCAAGCAAATTTAGATAAACTTCGTAGGTATACCTCCACGCAGCCTTCGCAAGAGCGTTGTCAAAGTTTCGCAAGGCGTCCGCCGGTGCCTAAACCAGAGATACTGATCAGCTTAACCGTATTTGGCGGCGTTAAATGGATAATAAGTCAATTGTTATTAATCCCTAGGTACGTGGTTTTTAGAGATGATTAGGTTTAGTAAGTTGGGCTAGATTTCTTTTTGCGAGCTAAAATTGAGGATAATGTTAGTAGGGACTTGGGAAGCGGTGGTCGAAATGTGATGATGCAGAAAAAAGGGCCACCGTGAGGAAGGACTCAGTCTTATATATCGTAGAGTGACACAGACAGCTAACTAGCTGTCATGACTTCGGGATGATGTATAATAGGGATGCGTTAGGCTACGAAGTTTTTTTTTTTAAATAATAAAATTATACGTACCCGTATGGTATAGGAGTTATGTTTTATGCACAAATTGTTGGACGAGTCTGTAGATGCATCGAGTCTGCTACACTGAATCTCTTTTAGAGTACCTAGACCTCATAGTCGTGTTAAAAACTTCTGGCAATTCAAAGCTGATATTAGCTACCAAAAGGTGCAAGTCATTGAGTTTACAGAGGAAGATCTACCTCAGCAAGCACAGTGAGCTGGCGTGCTTCATTTCTACATTTCTTGTCCCAGCCACCAACCAGGTGAGGAATTGAAATATCCATCTGTTACAACATCGATCTGTTTAATTACAGACCATAAAAACCTTTCTTAAAGTAACCAATTTAATTCTTAAATAAGAAATACCTTCAGTGTTGTCCCTTGGTTTCATGAACATCGGTTGATAAAATTAACTAGAATTCCAAACTGTACGGTCTTGTGACTTATTCCACGTTTTACTACTACCGATTGCTCTTTACATTTCCCATCTGTGCAGAGGCCTCCTCTACCTTAGGACCTTTTGATCTACTTATCACTGTTCAACATGCTCGTCACTAGTCTAGCAAGGCAAGAAACTAAGCAAAATATAAATGAGTACCCAATAATTTATAGCATTGCATCACATTCATGGGCTTTATGCATTCTGTGAACGCTGATCTGATGTGGATGTGGACAGAAGGCCGCGGAACAGGATATCCTGTGAATTTCTGTGGGTAATCACCGGCGTTGCGAAACGCGCATAAGAAAATTACCAGTACATTAAACGTTCATAATGAGTATTTCACATTTATCACCTATCGTAAACGCGTGTTACATCATAATGAGTTATTGAATGAATAACTATTTTTCGGTCACTAATTTGAATTTTGATTATTTAAGGTTTATTATATATTAATTTTGGTTTAGTAATGCAGTGTTTTATTACGCTCTTACGTTTGAAATAGGTTAATAAATTAAAATTAAACTTAAATTAGTTTGTTGAACGAGAGAGAAGACCAATCATTTACAAATTTACTTGAAAAAACCAACAGCTAAAAATTTTTTTCATAACCATTTTTAACGCTGTGAGCTAATGTGTTGATTTTTAGCTTTTTACAGGGTTTCACCAATAGTTTCAAAGTAAGATACGTCTTAAGTCAATAGTTGAGTTAATATACAATAATATCGTCGCTTTCAGCAGTACTATTTTAAATGTTTTTAAGCTTGAGAGTTCTCTATAATGTTCTCATAGGCGTGTGAAGTCTGCCAATCCGCACATGGCCAGCGTGGTGGACTACGGCCAAATCCCATTCATATTGAGAGGAGACCCGTACTCTGTAATGAGCCAGCAATGGGTCGATCATCATGATGATGCTGTAAATTAATTTCGGCTGTTAATCTGATACATTTATAGTAATATTATCAAGTTGTTAGCATAACAAAAGTTTACGTACAAATAAAAAGTTACGGTTAAATATGAATTAAAGGTTATTCAATTTGCATTTAATAATAAAAGTTAAAGATTTATCTAGCTCTAGCACTAGCTTTATCTCCTTTTGAACATATGTAATGGTTAATGATAAGCCGTTAATGGGTTGATCATGATGATGATGATAAGCGTCACTTTTATGTGACAAACCGTGACGTTATTAAAATGAAGAACATCATTCTGAAACAAGAGCTTCAAAATGATTAAAACAATACTGCTTAAAGATGGTAGTAAGCTGGGGGATATTTTATTTGGCTATTACTAACTGACACCCTGTTTTGTTCTGTTTGGATTACCTTTATGTAGCTACGATCAACTCGAAAGTAAGACAAATTGGCTCGCTTATACAAAAGGCTAATTACCCATCTATACCAATTTAGTGTTATGTTATGTTATAAGATCGATTATGATACGAAAGATCGATTATGATAGCATAATGAAATAACACCCAATAATATTCATGCATGCATGGATCCAATGTTACGTTGTACCACGTAATAGATTCGAATGTGTTAGCAAAACCCATTCCGTTATACGTTTTCAATTTCACTGCAAATTCTTTTGATAACTTTTGACGACCTCCGTGGCGCAGCGCGCGCGCTGAGGCATTATAAAGTTGGAGGTCCTGGGTTCGATTCCCGGCTCAAGTCTGGTCTGGTGGGAGGCTGCGGCCGTGGCTAGTTACCACCCTACCGACAAAGGCGTGTCGCCAAGCGATTTAGCGTTCCGGCATGATGTCGTGTAGAAACCAATTAGGAGTATGGCTTTACCATACCCCTAACAGGTTAGCCCGCTACCATCTTAGACTGCATCATCACTTACCATCAGGTGAGATTGCCGTCAAGGGCTAACTTGTAGTGGATAAAAAAAAAAGAAAAAAAAACTTATGTTCTATTATTTCTCGCTCATAATTTTCGCATCTGTTCCCGCAAAAATAGGATTTCTATATACGGTGTTCATTATAGCTAAAGAAAATTAAATAAAGGTTAACTTCGCTCACATTAATAAATTAAATAACACCGCAACTTACACTTAACAAATCACAGATGTATCCTGAACTGCCATAACAACTAAACCACGGAGTGAAGCTGTGTTAAGCCATTTTTTTTCCGCTGGGAAATGCATTTACACACACACACACACACCACACTACCTACTAAAACCCAGCGCAGCCTCCTGCGTCCCAGATGGAGTGCCAAAGGATCGCGATAGCATGCACTTTGACACCCCGACGCGCTCATCAGTGCACTTGTTAGTGCTTACGGGGGTAACGGTGGTAACAGGTGCGCGTATCGGCGTCTCCTGCCACCCGTTCTCCTTCTGCGGAGAGGGGGAGCATCAGCCGCCTGCTCTCTCTCCCTCTCCGCGGCCTCCTTCAAATGCATTACGGTTTCGCAGAAGGAGGCGACAATTAACCAGCCCTCCTCGCTACCAAGCATTAAATTAATAACGCTTGGCAGCGAGAGGTCTCCGTCAAGGAGTGACACCAGTGAATGTTTTTGCGGAGCCCATGATGCACACTCTGCCAGAGTGTGGTGAGCCGTTGTGGACAAAAGCCAGAACTAACCCCCGGCAACCTAACTAAACCCTTAAAGTAAACGCAGTCTTAAACATTCAACATAGTTACAGTCCATTAGTTACAACAGCATCGTTCATACTAGTCCTTACAGTAGGTACACAAACATGCAACCGTAAGAAGCGAACCAAATGGATAAATATAAATATGGGCTCCTTCTACTTTAAAACACATTCATAGTTTTACTCAACTGGTGTTTTCTATCTGGTACGTATCACAGATGGTTCATGTTTCACAGCAGACCGAAGAGCTGCCAGCTACCTCGGACAACGAATTAGTCTTGCAATTCAAAGGGGAAACGCTGCCAGTATCTTCGAAACCTTGCCTAAACGGACTCCTTCAATAATATATTTTAGTAATTATATTATATTTTTTAAAATTTTTAGGTTTAGGTTCAATTTAAGGTTAATTTTCAGTTTCAGATGTTACAAATAAATTGTCACTAATTTTCATTTCCTAATATTTAGTTTATAAAATAAAGAGAAAATACTTCACTGAAGAAAAGACAGTTTTAAGTAATAAAATGTTTTATTTGTATTAACGTAGATGAAAAAAATTTGCCATTTTTACTAGAGTACTTTTCTTTTTTTAAGTCACTCCAGCTAGCACTTGGTTGTATATCTGATCTCACCTGGTAGTCAGTGATGATGCAGTGTAAGATGGTATCGAGCTAACTGGTTAGGGGTATGGCAATTTCGCGTATATTAAACCCATATCCCAAAAAGTTATTATGGAAGCGCGGCATTCTAGGCTCGATTACGGGTCAACTAGCTGAAAATTTGGGTCAGTAAAAATGGGCCTAATTTAATCAGGTTGTAAATACAATTGGATTTAAAAAGAAAAGCGAAAAGCGTAATATATTTTGTTCAAGAAACATTTCCACGTGGTCTGCGAGACTGAAAATTTTGAGTTTCGCTATAGGTATAATAAAGTTAATAATGAAATGTTATTATCATCATCATGATCAACCCATTTGCCGGCTCACTACAGAGCACGGGTCTCCTCTCAATATGAGAAAGGTTTGGCCATAGACCACCACGCTGGCCATGTGCGGATTGGCAGACTTCACACGCCTTTGAGAACATTATGGAGAACTCTCAGGCATGCAGGTTTCCTCACGATGTTTTCCTTCACCGTTGTAGCAAGTGATTTTTTAATTGCTTAAAACCGCACATAACTCCGAAAAGTTAGAGGTGCGTACCCGTTGTAGACGAGACGTCTTAAACACTAGGCTATCACAGCTACAAATCCGAAATCTTATAAAACCTTTAAATAATTTAAGCTTAGCTCTATTCTCTATTTAGATTGAAATATAATCTAATTTATGGTCAAGTCACAAGCATCTCGATTAGATCGTTCTTAATACGACATTTTATGCTTATCGGCGATAACTTGTCGATTATATATATTCACGCTTATTAAAGTCTGCAACTAAGTCTAGTTGAGGCCATGTTCAACTGCAAATTACAAGGGGAGTTTTTTTTTATACACTACAAGTTGACCCTTGACAGCTATCTCATTTGGTGGTAAGTGATGATGCAGTCTAGGATGGTAGCGGGCTAACCTGTTAGGGGTATGGAAAACCCACACTCCTAATTGGTTTCGACGCGACTACGTGCCGGAACGCTGAAACGCTTAGCGACACGTCTTTGTCGGTAGGGTGGTAACTAGCCACAGACGAAGCCTCCCACGAGACCAGACTCGAGCCGGTAATCGAACCCAGGACCTCCAACTTTAAAATGCAACAGCGCACGCGCTGCGCAACGGAGGTCGTCAAAACTAAATCAAAATAGATCCAGTATCTTCAGTAATATATTTAAAAGCAATAAAAGGTCTCCTTTAGGTTTTAGAGCCCTAAAACATAAGTCAAAACTGCTCGGCAATGGTAAGAAAGTAAAACGATTATATTATAATCGGCCTATGGGTTTGAATGTTATGATGACACAGCCATGCAGACGAAGCGGTCAAACTTTTAACGTCAGAGGTTAAAAATGCAAGCATCCTTGCCGATTCGGTAGACAGATAGCGATGTCATATATACAAAAAAACTCACTTTTCGACAGATGGTGACTCAAAATGTGCAGCTACACAAAACACACACATTGCACTTGCACAAAACTAAAACACTTTTCAACGTTCTCATTTTGCAAATTGCACAAAGAGAAATTTCAATAAAAAATTTATATCAAAACTCAATAATATATCGCAACCTTTGCCTTTCAAATTAAATTTAAAAAAAAGTTACAACGGCGGGAAAATAATGACAAGTTTAATTTTTTTGTAGAATTTAAATCTAGTCTATTTTAAAAATTAAAAAAAAATTGGGATGATAATAATATTTACTATTCGAATTTCAAAAATGTTTCGAGATAAGCCCGCAAAGGTTCATAAAAAAGTGTGTCATAAGAATACGCGCGACCGGACTAGTGGGTTACGTAACGCGTGTTCGCGAAGCAAGTATGCTACAGAAACTGAAAGTGGTACCGCCACCCCACCCTGATGCCACCGCTTAGGTAATGGCGATTACCATTAATCCCATTTTCATAACACATCCGCCATTATTGTTTGATGAGCGCGCTTTGTTGACACGACGCCGTGTTATTTTAATGCCGTGTTTTAACTTTTAATGTTAGGGTTCACTGCGTCGGGAAATGCGTTGCGTACGGAACTAATTTCGCGCATTGATATGTGATGTAACAATTTTTTTACTTGACTACGGAAGGGTTTCGTCATTTCTGTGTTTGTTTGTACGTTTCTTTTCGCTTAAATCGAATAACCTACTTCAATTTCCTACAGTTTTTTGTAATAAGTAAACTATCCAAGAAAACGTAAAAAAGTACTTGGATAGTAAACTCCAACGGTTTATCCCCTCCGGAAGCGACGCAGACCAAACTGCGCCGCTTTCGGCGGGGTGTGTGAGACTTGCCAGCGGCCAGAGAGGGGGCCAGAATATCCACTAAAATCCAGCGATTCTCCTTCGCGTCCCCTGGTGGCTGGGTCAAAGGATCGCTCGCGCACTTTACCGCAACACTTCATAACTGTGAATTTTTAACAGAAGATTTTAAAAGTACCTACCTCAGAATTCTGGAAATCTATCCCTCTTAATTCATGGTTAAATATGTTAACCACTAGACAACAGAAGCAACGAAGACAAACGACCTGAGATTAAATTAAAAATAGATAAAGCCAGCTTGTGTCCGCACAGGTAAACTTTTAATTATTATTCAAAATTTTCCTCAAATTTGACTAGAAAAAATAACATACGGGATCATAAAACCGCTTTAATAAGAAAACAGAAATACTGATTGAAATCAGGCTTTAAGTAACTGTGGAAACGGCTACCAGTAGATATTTACTTATTTTGCCCTACTTTTTAAATATACCCAAATAAACATAAACGGTAAATATATCAATACATAAATTTAATTTAGTTTCATTTTATTTATTTGATTTACTAACGCTTACAATTATTATATTTTAAATTGTACTTATTCTTAACAACTTACTATATGTACCTTTTTTTTGTTAACGGGGGAAATCTACTACTGAGATATCCGACTATTGCTGAGGAAAAGCTCGGGTTATGTGGGATTTTTACCCACTAAAAACCGCTCGGTGGCCACCATCAGCATAAAACAGTGCGAGGCTCCGGGATCTCCTAAGAAAGCACCGGTACCTCCCTTGTGCTCCTATTTTGCCTCCTCGCGGACGTAGGTCCGCAAAACAACGCGGTTTACTGAGTAGCAATAGTATACTACTCGTATATGTACCTATTCCCTATTTAAAAGTAAACACAGCATTTATGAAATAGGTTACAAAAAAGAAATATTACAATAAAAAGTCGATAGAAATATAAAATACATGGAGAAAGTGAATCTTATAATATGAAATATAAATAAACTATGACCAAAAACGCAAACTACTGAGTACAATATATGTACAAGATAAGAGATACGGTATTTTGTCTCAATTTTCTCACACGTTCTTCACTGTTTCAAGGCTTCTGTCTCAATTTTCTCACACGTTCTTCACTGTTTCATGGCTTCTGTCTCAATTTTCTCACACGTTCTTCACTGTTTCATCTTAAGCCCGATGTTAAAATTTTTGTATAAGATTACTTATACAAAACATCAGATCGAAGATTAAATTTAGTGGTTATTGAAATTAAATTTATTAAAACCTATCGACAATCTGTAGATTTTGGATAAGATTAATTAATAATTGCTTCATAAGCAATCAAGCACTTGCTTCAACGATGAAGGGAAACATCTTAAGTAAACCTGCATGCCTGAGAGTTGCCCATAACGTTCTCAGCCAATCTGTACATGGCCAGCGTGGTGGACTATGGCCAAGCCCTTCTCATATTGAATGGAGACCCGTTCTATGTAGTGAGCCAGCAATGGGTTGTTCATGATGATGATTTTTATTAATTACACCGTTAATCTGATACATTTATAGTAATATTATCAAGTTATTAACATAACAAAAGTTTACCTAAATTCAAATTCAAATAATCTTTATTCAAATAGTCCTTTAAAAGACACTTTTGACGAGTCAATAATTTACATAGTAGTGATTTAATAGTGATAACTACATTCGTAAACTTAAAACTAAAGCTATGAGGGTTCCAAACGCGCCCGGTCTGAGAAGAAGCCCACGACAAACTTAGCCAGGTAAATTTCTTTTTTGTTATCACCATCTCACACGCCACTTAAAATTATATTAAGAGCTATCTTATTAGAGCAATATTTCATACCCATGCTAAACGTACATGAATAAAACATTATTGAATTTGCATTTAATAATAAAAGTTAAAGATTTATCTAGCTCTAGCACTAGCTTTATCTCCTTTTGAACATATATATGCCTAAATTCTACACGTAATCACACAAATAGTTAGGTGCCAAACAATCGAAACACTTATGCAACTAAAACAAAACCTCGGATGCTGTTAACAAAGTGCGTGCGATCGTCTGCCTCATTGTTCCTCACTTACCGTTCACAGCAACGCCGGAAGGCATTGTGTATATCATCATCATGATCAACCCATTACCGGCTCACTACAAAGCACGGGTCTCCTCTCAATATGAGAAAGGTTTTGCCATAGTCCACCACGCTGTCCATGTCCGGATTGGCAGACTTTACACCCCTTTGAGAACATTATGGAGAACTCTCAGGCATGCAGGTTTCCTCACGATGTTTTCCTTTACTGTTGAAGCAAGTGATATTTTAATTATTTAAAAACACACATAACTTCGAAAAGTTAGATGTGCGTGCCTGGATTCAAACCCCCGACCTCTGATTAGGAGGCTGACGTCCTAATCACTAGGCTATCAGAGCTTCATTGAGTATATTTTGTGGGTTATATCCTTATTTTATCACTACAAGTTAACCCTTGACGGCAATCTTACCTAATGGTAAGTGATGATGCAGACGATTTTATACGGTGATCGACCGCGTTATACCGCCCACGTCAGTTGTTAAACATTCGGAACCCTTTCAGCATCAAAATTAATTAAACAGACGTACAGACCCACAATAAGCTCTGCCTAACTTACACTGCCCCCCCTTAGTTGTTGGTAAATAATGATGATTTATCTTTCGTTAACAATCACGTCAGTATACAAAAGATTATATCATCGAAATTAGTTATTGTCTTCGAGGAATTCGGAGGTATTATAAGAATACCAGCTGATACCCCGGCTTCGTCCGCGTAGATTAAATATTATTGAAAATACCTGTGGAATAAGTTTCGCTCCCTTTCCCAATACAGAAATCTTAGAGGAAGATTGCTACAAGTATATAAAACTTAAGCTTTAGTCGTAGTTCATAGACGTCAAATACTTTCACAAATCTCGCGGGAACCGTAGATTATCCCCATATAAAGGGTAGCCTATGTTCCTCATCAGCTCATTCCGGAAGATCTGCATGGTGCGGTGTACCTATAATAAATATTGAAGAAATGATTTTGTATCATAATCATCATCATAATCGGGTTGATCATGATGATTATTAAAATTTTAAATTTGCATAAAACTTGCTCTTTCTGTTAGTAATACAAGAATGACGAACGTGAGTGAAGCCGCGGGATAAAATACATATTTTAGCTATTTGTAGTAGCGCGCGTTGGAGCAATAGAGGCTCTCTTAGGAGAGGAGATGGTAGCAAAATAAAATATATTATACCGATATATATAGCCTCATTGTAAAATACCACAAGTGTCAACTGTTGATAAAAATACGTGCAAAATATTTACGAATTCCATCTAAACGCTAAAAGTTAAACCAAGCTTAACTTAATTCATTACTGACACATCGAAAATTTCGAAATTGGGTTCAGCCATTTGATAAGTCATTAGAGACGGATAAGCGTGCACAGATGCTGATGCACAGATAAAAACAGATTTGTGCGAATTGGAAAAGTCTTAGAATATTTCGAACTTCCAACTCGTCCGTTAATACTGGTCACTTGTTGAACCTATTTAACCAATAGCTATTAGGTATTAATAAAAGTTGGTATGATTAAAATACCTACTCAACCTACGACCTTCACAGCAGCTCTTACGATCTCCCTCCAGCGATTTCTGTTCGTAGCATCACGGGAGCACTCGGAGATCGATAAATCTGTAGCGGAACGGATTGAGTCCGTCCACCTAGTAGGGGAGCGACCACGTGGACGTGTGCCCTCGACTCGACCTTGTACTACGAGATGTTCGATGGTACCAGTCTTCCTTGTTATATGCCCAAAGAACTTAAGGATTTTCAGTTGTACAAGCGTCATCATCATCATCATGTTCAACCCATTACTGGCTCACTACAGAGCACGGGTCTCCTCCCAATATGAGAAGGGTTTTGGCCATAGTCCACCACGCTGGCCATGTGCGGATTGGCAGACTTCACACGCCTTTGAGAACATTACGGAGAATTCTCAAGCGTGCAGGTTTCCTCACGATGTTTTCCTTCACCGTTGGAGCAAGTGATATTTTAATTGTTTAAAAACGCACATAACTCCGAAAAGTTAGAGGTGCGTGCCCGGATTCGAACCGCCGACCTCTGATGAAGAGGCTGACGCCCTAACCACTAGGCTATCACAGCTTCATACAAGCCTGTTATATACTAAACTATTTCAATGTGGATAAATAAAAATAGGCACAAGTACAACTTAACGCTTTATTTCAATTTGTATGGACGAAAAAATAAACGCTATACACCATAAATAATCTTATTTACATTTTACAATAATATCCGTTGATAATTACATTTTGACATCACATTTTATCAACTACCCGATGTAAGATGAGTCACTAAATAATATATTTTTTTACATATACAAAGTAATGAGTAGGTACATTTTACAATAATTCTATAATATCAATTACAGAATGATTATATAATAAAATGTATGGTAAGTAACAGGCTGCGTTTAGGTAATTCAAAGGTAGACATATAATATTTTTTTCAATTAAAGTCTTACTCTATAAGTAGAAGATATTATTAATGCAAGAGAAATGGTACATACCTAAAGTTACTATTTTCAGACCTTTCTACATAAGTGTTTTTGATAATAGTTACGAAATTTATAGACCAAAGCTTTCTTAGTAACACGATATCAATCAGTAAAGAATAGTGCAAATGACAACCAAACAAATGAGTCCAAAATCTACAATCCTTATTACATATCTATATTCTTTGAAGACTGCGCTAATTTTTAACTCCGAACAGGATTTTTTTTTATCCACTACAAGTTAGCCCTTGACGGCAATCTCACCTGATGGTAAGTGATGATGCAGTCTTAGATGGTAGCGGGCTAACCTGTTAGGAGTATGGTAAACCCACAACTCCTAATCGGTTTCTACGCGACATCGTGCCGGATCGCTTAATCACTTAGCGACACGTCTTTGTCGGTAGGGTGGTAACTAGCTACGGCCGAAGACTCCTACCAGACCAGACTCGAGCCAGGAATCGAACCCAGGACCTCCAACTTTAATTATGAACTTGGAGGCGCAAACTCCGTGGCGCAGTCGCTAATGCGACGGTTAGCTTGGATAAAAAACCGGATACCGTTCAATTTTTCAGCCAGATCCGTTAAGCGGAACCAGGATTTCTTGATAAGCATATGCTAACCACTAGACGAATGGGACAGTAATTGAAATAGAGATGCAAATTTTAAGTATATAAAAATGGAAAGCGATAACCGATTACGCAACCGAGGACAGTGGGCTGGTAAATGCTAAGCCATAGGAACAATTATTTTTTATACACCGTATAATCAAATGGCGGTCGAGTAATTACAGTTCAGAATAATTAAAAAGGAATTCATTTCACTTTTTTGTCATTACACTAAAAGTTGGCCCTTGACGGCAATCTAACCAGGTGGTGAGTGACGACGCAGTCTTAGATGGTCGTGGGCTAAGCTGTTTGGGATATGGTCAACCATTCTTCTATAGTCGTCGTCAAAAAAAACGTTAAGTTAACGATGTCTAACATCCCCAAATAAAAGCAATTTAAGCCCCTCCACCCAGGTCTGACTAGAAATGAATAAAGTGAACCCAAATAAGGATAGTAAAATGTTTATTGAGTTTGTATCTAAAGTCACAAACAGTATTTAATGTTACCTTAGAATAAAAATGGCGGTCAGCTTATAGAAAAGTCCTACTATAGTGTAAAGGATTATGTAAATGATAAGCAAGCATGGGTGTGAAATATTGCTCTAATAAGATAGCTCTTAACATAATTTTAAGTGGCATGTGAGATGGTGATAACAAAAAGAAAATTCACTTGGATAAGTTTGTTGTGGGCTTCTTCTTAGACCGGGGCGCCTTTGGAACCCTCATATCTTTAGTTTTTTACGAATATAGTTATCACCATCAAATCACTAGTATGTAAATTATTGACGCGTCAAAAGCGCCTTTTAAAGGACTATTTGAATAAAGATTATTTGAATTTGATGGTGGAAAGATGGATGGTTAAATAAGAGATAGCAGTCAGTTTAGAAAGTTGGAATTGACAAATATGTGGAATCCAACATGGCACTGATTATGTATACTAAGTAATTATACTATAACATGGTACTCTCGGATACCGTTTAAGGCTAACTATAACATACCAATTTGGGTTACAATATTTCTAATAAGTTTGATTTTGAATCGCAGTCTAGCTGTCATGAAATCGAATAGAATGTCTTTTTTTAGTAAAAACGAAAAACATCTTGTTATTCATAATTTTCTATGGAGATACTAAACTGCGATAACTAATAACCTGTATTCCCCCCAAGTCTTTATTATTAAGTCAAATTTATTAGTATCTCCACTGTATGATCCCTTGCCTGTGACAGTAGTGGAATCTTATAGAAAATTATCAAAGTATAGTATTTAATGATTTATTATGTTAACACTGTTTTAATCAACGCTAATTTCTACCTAATTGCAAAATAGGGGGTGCTAGTTATCCCCCGCATATTCGCTTGTGCGCATTTTCTCATACGTCCGATTTTTATGACACTCTCGCTATGATTTAATCTAAGTATTAGCTACTTATGGAGAGGTGTTAGTATTACGTTACACATAAAAGACATTTTCTTTAATCTATTCTTATTGCCTTCTATAAAAATATTATATAATATCATGGTAGCGGCATTATCTAGTTTTTTTTTTTAATTTGTTTTTGTGCGTAAATGTACAGCTGTGATTACTCGCCTAAGTTGATCGCAGACTACCGCGTTATTATTTTTTTTTACACACTACAAGTTAGCCCTTGAAGGCTATCTCATCTGGTGGTAAGTGATGATGCAGTCTAGGATGGAAACGGGCTAACCTGTTAGGGGTATGGTATACCCACACTCCTAATTGGTTTCTACGCGACATTGTGTCGGAAGCTAAATCGCTTAGCGACACGTCTTTGTTGGAAGGGTGGCAACTAGCTACGGCCGAGGCCTCCCACCAGCCTAGATGATGAATAGATAAAATACACTTGCCGCAATATTCGATTAACTTTATGTCATCGCAACATTATAAATCTAGGAGTTTTATAAATTAAACCCTTACGCTAACATTATAAATTATCACATTTTATTGCCTCTATGTAATGATGTTAAAATGTTAAATCATTTAATATTAGTGTTAATTCTGGCTGTACAAATCTCTTATTACCTATATTGTCTTAAAACATCGTTATCTCTTTCCACGACGAGTATTATGAGAAGGAGAGCACAAATATTTATAATTTATGAAACATACATTATAAGAGATTGTGTAAAACAGAATTAGCACTATTCTCTTCGATACTTTAATTATTAATATAGCAGCTAATTGAATTATTAATAATCGTTTTGAGCTTTCGACATTATTACTATTTCTATCGGAACACATAGCCACTAACCCTGCATATAATTGATATTCTACGACACTTTATTAAATTACCTAGTACGAACAATTTATTTTTAAGCTAACTCTCTCATAAGGAGATTCAGTCGCATACAGAGATACAAGTAACACAAAATATTAAGACGTAGTAGGGAAATTTTAAAAATATTAGACTCAATTTTCACAAACATAGCCGTGCGTTGTCATCTTATTATATCGCATATATAAGCCTCAAAAAGCCTCCTTTATATTGATAATGATTCAAAAATTAAAAAACTATTTTTGATCATCATTATTTTTGATAAGGTTCTAGCCTAGCCAAAAGCCAACTATTTGACCTTTCAACATGATGTTTGGACGTATGTAGATAATAAATAAAATACATATGTGAGGAGCGCGGCTCACTCTATGCAGAATAACATTATACTTAACCTGGTTGCAACTTAATTATGTGTTCATTGTTGATTATGTCTTTTTTTTTCTTTTTCGCTTATGAACATTAAATATGCATCTAGTGTAGCTGTCATAAGATATAATATGTCAACCTTATATAATATTTTATTTACATTATACACACAAGTCAGAGAATATTTAAAAAATATTTGTTAATAGAAATAACTATTAGAATTTGCTTTCTAAAGGAATTTGTACGATTTTGTTCATTTTTAATATTAATTGATCATACAAAATATAATTGGAGATATAATAATTTATGCATTAAAATTGAATTTCTAAGGTTTTTTTTATTTATTTCGAAATGATGATTCTCCTAATAAATCGAATATTATACACCTATTATATCCAGGGAATATCCGTATATTCCCCTGAAAATTGAGCTCTATGAAATGTAAGGTCTTTACTATCTCGAGTCATATCTCCTAGAGACTCTAATCTAGGCTAGTGCTATATTGGTGAGTATAGGCATTTTGGACTAGAGTTTACTCCGAGGGTCTTAGGAAAAATAGACTATAACGGTCGACTCAAATTCTATACTGTGTTATAGTCTACAAAAGGATATTCCTTAGAATGACAATTTTTTTTTTTAAAACGCGTTAGCAACGTCACCTATTAATTTTCATTAAAAATCACTAAAATATATGAAACCTGATGACTCGGTGACATCAGGGGGATCCAAATTTATGCAACCAGTAGGCCCCTGTCCTTTCTAATAGTTCATAGAGCACAGATTACTTTGAGTACCAAATATTTTTAATTTAAATCTTAGAGCTAATTACTATAATCGGTAACCTCAAAATTAGAATATCTTTTGCTTCCAACTATTGCGTAACATCTAATTTGCAATTTCTTATAATTTTTTCTACAATAAATCAAAGCAAGTTAAACTATTATCAAATTCATATTCTTGTAAATTTTATTCGGTATATTGTACCTTCTTATCTATGTATAGTGTATACCCTACTCAAAAGCAATAAAGAGTATTTTGATACAGTCATCGACATGCTTGACAATTGTTTTAAACACAAGTCTCTGAATCAAACTTAATTACAGTAATCTAAAAGTTATGCTGCCATTTCCAGTGAAGAAGACCTTTCGATTTAATTTAGTGCGGATTTGTGTTGCAGAGTTCCATTTGTATCCTGTGATCATCCACAGAATACAAATGGTCCATTGTAATCTTGAACGATTATCATCTCCCGTTACATCTAGGGATAATAACAGAGACTAACAGCTTTACGTACTCTTGGACCGGAATGGACTGGATACGCCACTTACTCAACTCAGATCAGAAAACCCCAATGGCTATCAACCCAATACAGCTGGCTACCAGACGCATTACGAGATTATTTTGTTCGACCCACTTTGTCACATCTCGGAATTAGGATGAGAAATTGGTAGATCAAACCTGGGACCTCGGGATCCTTGCTCGGACATGCACTACCACACCATCGACGCAATTAGGAGGTTATATCATAATACTAGGTGGTATATCTGTTTGCAGATTAGAACGATAATTTTCACAATTGCATGCAAAATGTATTTGATTATGTAAGATAATGAATATTTATTCACGAGCAATATCATTAAAGTTATATTATAATAAAAAATAGGTTAAATACTCTCGTTCTGGTGTAATTATTATTAATTGCTTACTGCGTATTTAGACCGTCACAACTCTAAGCCCGCAATAGCATGTTCGACTGCGGATAAATTCTTTGGTTCGAATCTAGAGGCAGTTTTAATTTCAAGTATTGGGTGTTTATGATTTATAAAAATAAGTACCACGCCTCGGAAAACACGTTTAAACGATAACACCATTTTAGATCAACATTTTTGATACCCGTTAAATGACACCAAACCCCCATTTGACCAGCTTGACGGGTCTATAAAACCCACTCTCATATAATATAGTTGGCGCATGTCCTAACCAGTATTTTATCAGTTTGACGGGTCTATAAAACCAACACTCATATGATATAGTTGGCACTGACTCAAACCCGCATTTGAGCAGCTTGACAGGTCTATAAAACCCATTGTCATATGATATAGTTGGCGCAGGCCCTAACCCGCATTTTATCAGCTTGACGGTTCTATAAAACCCAATCTCACATGATATAGTCACAAATTATTTCGTAACACAAATCCAACACTAAATTAACTATTAATTTTTCAACAGGCACTTCGGGTAAATGACTGTCATGTTTTAGATTCCTGTTTACATACAAATTTAGCAACTATACGTAGAAATATAAGTGTATTAAAATATTGCACGTTTTTGTTACCGAGAGTCGGTTACACAATGTATGAGCTTTGACTTATGGATACATTTTTTTTTGTATTGCACACAAATGTCAGGTTAAACTGTGTTATACATGTGACATGAATAAAACATTTTTGAATTTGAACGTTACGTTTAGTACTTCTACTTACTTCATATAAATAATAGAATAATGACCAAAAATATATCTCATATATTATGTTAAGAGAATATCTTTAATTGCAACTATTTTGGTGAATGACCAGTTTACGTCATTCGAGTCAGAGCAATCATGTTTGAATCAAAATAACTACACTGTCACATAGTCAAAATTTAATTTTTAAAAATAAATTTATTTATCTATACTGTCACGTAAGTTACATAGTCAAAATTTAATTTTTAAAAATAAATTTCTTGATAATAAAAATATCCTTAAATAAGTATAATTTGTGCCTCATTTCCGTGGTATCTACCCCACTATTGCATTGAAAAACTAATACAAAAATCTAAAAAAGAAAAATTCTTATAAAATATTTTTAATGGCGGGTTGTAAAAATCTTATATTAATTCAGTTATTTATGGCAAATTTTCAAATAAGTATCCCTAGCACATGTTTTGACAAATCGAAAACTTTTATAAATTTTTCGAATGTAACTCAATTTGAAATAGAATTAATAGATTTTTCGTCTTTGGGCTCATTTGGAACCCTCTTAGCTTTAGTTTTCAGTTAACGAATGTAGTTATCATCATAATGAAGAATATCTTAAATTCATAGAACGATTCATAGATGACTGCACTAAGTTAAGAATAAAACATTTTTGAATTTGATTTTGTCGTTACGATGTACTTTCTGTAAATTTCACCATTTCGAGTTGACTTCTTAACAAAACTGATCAGAATATAGTGCAGTAAACCCCTCGGTTTATATTATTTCATTAAATATATAAGGTAGGTACATGTGCATTATCAAACAAAAACCAATGATTCCATCGTAGAATTTTGCGCTTTTAGCGCTGTAAAAAATAGTACTAGGGGTACTAAAGGGTACTAATTTCTAAATTCTTATGACAGCAAATCAAGTGTAAGTGTAAAATTCGTTAATACATGTGACGTAATTAACGAAAAACCCGTTTTTAATTTTGCATTAAAACAAACTTACAACTAAAAAGCATCCATAGAAAATGACTAATATTTGTATTAAATAAATTTAAAAGGTAGAAACGTATTATATTTACATAAGTAAAGTAAGCTAAAAACAAACTAAAACTTATTTTTTTTTAACTGACTCATAATGAAACCAATCTTTGAAATTTCTTTTTTTTTTGTTAAATATTATATAAATAAAAACATTTAAAGTGTGTTAATAAAAACAAAAAATAAAAATAACAAATAAAATAAGAAGAGATTTGAGTTATGCAGGTATATAAGTCCGTATTATAAAAAATACTTTACGCAATAGATTTTTTACATTCAATGACAGGCAAGAAAAAATGTACTTTACTTAATAATATTGATCTATAAAAATTTACATTCTGATATTTTACACAATATTTAACATATAATTTGTATTATTTACAGTTTTTTGGTATTTTAATGTCATCAAAGCACTTAGGGTTGCCATGATAACGCAGATTAATTACTTAAATACAATTTTTGTTGTATTTCATAATAAAAATATTTCACTAAATGAAATATATGAAACGCTCTACAAAAGGATAGGTAAGTAAATAATGAAATGAGAGTGTTATGAATAGGTATTTCAAAGTTTTGCTATGGTAGTTTTCTATTATCCCCGGTTAAGTTTGTTGTGGGCTTCTTCTTAGACCGGGGCGCGTTTGGAACCCTCATAGTTTTAAGTTTACGAGTATAGTTATCACTATGAAATAACTACTATGTTAATTATTGACGCGTCATAAGTGCCCTTTTAAGGACTATTTGAATAAAGATTATTTTGAATTTGAATTTGAATATCCACCGGCTACCTTACTTCTACGCCGCTAAAGTCATGTAACACTACCGTTTGGGTTCTACGGGGAAATACATACAATACTACAATCGTAGAAATGTGCACGCATAATATATGAAGGGAGATTTCTACGCTGACGTCATCACTCTTGCTCCAGCTCGCAAAGTCCAATCTAAGATTTTCATTCTATTCGTTTTAGGGTTAATTTAAAAAACACTAATAGCCCCCTTTTAAAGGTTGTTTCTTTACTTTATATTAAAAATAAATATGTTTTTTTTTTAATTAGACTTTTAAAAAATTAATTATCATTATATTTGTACTAATATTATAAATGTTGTAGTTTGTCTGTTAGTTGATTTATTTGTTTTTCAGATCATCAATATCAGTGTAGTCGGGGGTCAATATAGGACCCCCGTGGAGGGTCTGCCTCGGCGGACGCCGCTGGCTGGGCCGCGGTCGAGTGCACAAGTGTTCCCGTGACCCAGCCACCAGGCGACGCGAAGGAGCATCGCTGGGTTTTAGTGGGTATTCTGGTCGCCAGCCTTGGCCGCCGGGGAGTCCCACATACCCCGTCGGAAGCGGCGCAGTCTTGCCTGCGTCGCCTCCGGAAGGGATGCGTGTAAGCATTTTCCAGCGTAAATATATATATATATATATATATATATATATATATATATATATATATATATATCGGTGTAGTGGATATTAATGAAAATTCGCATATATCGCTTGCACCTTTGAGTATACTATGTTCGATAGAGTAGCTTTTAACACAAAGAAAAGCCAAGAAAACATTTCTAGAAAAAATAGCTAATATCAAATGAAGGTTTCGAAGCCAAAGTGATCTTTGTTACATTTTAGATAGGTATGGGCTGTGGCTGACGGACAAAAATAGTTTTTAATTCGAGAAAAATTAACGTCTCAAAAAAAAAGGCTATCTACTAGCTAATATTCATGGTAGATTTATAGTCAGAATTCTTAATCTATAATTGCTGATAATTGCTATCAGCGTCAAACGTAAGATGAACGGCTGAGGTTCCACGCGTTATTTTAATATATAAATGAAAATAAACCTTAAAGTGATGATACTAAGAGTATTTTAAGGAAGTCTCACTTCTCACGCGAAAGCATTGAGTTTTTTATTCCCATAACAAAAGTGATTCAGTGTTATGCAAAGATGTGATCTGTGAATGGAAAGCAGTATGTTTGAATTCGCCCCGTATATACATATGTGGTTAAGAAATATAGCGGCTTAACTAGGGCTCGGACTCGGGCTGACTCCGTGCATGGCGAGGAAGGGGTGAAGATCTCTTGGTACTTGTGAGGGTCTGTACGTGCCGCCGTGGAACGCCAGGGCTGCCGCCGCGAGGCATGACAGCCGTGGACTGAGCGCAGCGCGGACTAAGCTTTCTGCCGGCCCTGGGATGACAAAAAACGTATAAGCATTAGTAATTGCACGATGTCGTGTAGAAACCAATTAGGAGTATGAGTTTACACATATCCCTAACAGGTTAGCCCGCTACCATCTTAGACCGCATCATCATTTACCATCAGGTGAGATGCAGTCAAGGGCTAACTTGTGGTGAATAAAAATATATATATATATATATATATATATGCTTTAAATAAACTACTGTAAGTGCAATGCAGGACAACATCGTGAGGAAATCTGCATGCCTCGTAGTTCTTAAAGGAGTGAGAAGTCTACCGATCCGCACTTTGGCAGCATGGTGGACCACGGCCTAACCAGTCTCATCCTGAATTTATACCCGTACCCTGTAATGGATCCGAAATTATATTCCGAAATCCTCGCTCGCTCGTTACACTTTTCGTGAATTTAGCCTACTTACCACCTATAGCGGCGACTAAGGGCGTTATGCCGGCTGCATCCACGGCGTCAACGTGTGCCCCTTGCGCCAACAGCTCGCACACACTCCCGCAAACCGCTTCTCGTAACTGATTCCTCTCATCTATAACACAAATATCCAGTTCAGTCCAGTTGTTTTTTTTTTTTTTTGCAATCGAAAAGTTACATTAGGTTCTTGGGGTCTCGACGAACTCTCTCGAACTCTCTCGGTCTCGACGAACATTTGTCATGGGTCCCACAAATATGCCAGCTAAGGGGACATGTTAGAAAACTTATATGGGTATTTAAAAAGTTGAGAAATGTAGTACAATCCGACCTACTGAAAACAATCTATTTCGTGTCAATCCATACTTTCATATTGTTTCTCTGTCTGGGGAGGTATAGGCAAATCCCATCTGATTCACCTTGAACGTGCCCAGAGATCGGTTCTCAAGGTCATGTATCACAAACGCTATCGTTTTCCTACGCACTCGCTAAACGCCTCTAGTAGCGTACTCACAGTTCGGCAATTGTTTTTTTTTATATACTACAAGTTAGACCTTGACGGCTATCTCACCTGGTGGTAAGTGATGATGCTGTCTAGGATGGTAGCAGGCTAACATGTTAGGAGTATGGTAAGCCCACGCTCCTAATTGGTTTCTACGCGACATCGTGCCGGAACGCTAAATCGCTTAGCGACACGTCTTTGTCGGTAAGGTGGTAACTAGCCACGGCCGTAGCCTCCCACCAGACAAACTGACTGTTTATACTATTTATCACCCTCAGGACAAATTCAGCGCTGGGATTTGATCCCAAATTTCAGACTAGCAAACGCAGAAGCGATATAGTTTTTCTAACCACGTACAGACCTCGTACATTCTTTTTCAAACATCAACATTCATTTATGGCTCCCTTTTATATAACAAAATCAACAACAATTGAAAATCTACCCAATGAAAAAACATTTGGTTAAAACTAAGGTATCCCAATGGCTTTTACAAAAAAGTTATTTTTAAACTCAGGATTTGCTACCTAACAACTTATAATAATGCCCATATCATGCATTTACTTCGAGACAGAATTCGAGGTTCGAGGTTTTGACGGATGGTATTTGTTATAATAAAGTTTACACCACATAGATGGCTGTGTGAATATGAACCGTATAAAATATTTGAAGTGGATATAAAATATATATGTGACAGACAATAGAGTCCAAGGACACTTACCAGGTATAAGTTGATATGATATGAGGGCGATATGAAGCGCAGTTCTGCGCAAATCGTCCGCTGCGTCCACTTCTAGCCCGCACTCCAGTAGCAGGCGCGTTGTCCTCGTGCATGGAAACCTGATAATGAGGAACAATAATACTATTAGGTATTACGCTACCTAAGGGGGTCCTGAAATATTTAATAATTATAATTAATTTAGATATATAATTAAAATTTCATATAATTTAGTTTTACTTTCCATATAACTAAGACCCCATTTCTAAGTAAACCGGTTTTTGGCTTTGTTATTATAAAAAGTAAGTGACATAATAAAATGAACTAAAACGTTAAAAGTTATTGCGGATAAAATCTTTGTATTAACGAGTAAGAGAATTCACGATTGAAATTAAATTTTAGTTAGTTTTTCCTATTAATTACTTTGTTAGGTGTGCTTTCAGCCAACCACAGAATTGCAGTCAGTCCAGATTGTGCAATCTTTGGGTTGACAAATTTTATACCATTTTTTAACCAAAGGATTTCAGTCAGTGCAGATTGTGCAATCTTTTGGTGAGCAAATTTTATACCATTTGATGTCGTAACAAAAGCGCATCGGCCTCAGCCGATCTGTTTAATGACCTTGTATATTTATTCTGCTTTTCAGAACTAATTGATTGATTGAATCGATAATTAACGTGTTATGTCAACTTACTGGCATACGTCGCTGGTATGGAAGTCATCTACCGGTGTCCGCCTGTCCACAGCTAGGTGAAGTAACGTCTGTCCCGATCTTAGCCTCGCGTTGCGTAACCTGAATATCGCTCTCCGTACTGCGCTTGTCGTTTCCTTATATACAAAAAAAAATAAGGATTAAATAACCTTATTAGAATACGTCTGCCTACGGGCGCCTCCTTTGAGGCCGAACCTCGGCTTAGGCGACGTTTGGGATAACGGCGGGGTCGGACGGTGAATTAAATCAATGCACACGCGTTCCAAAACCTCGTTTTTCAACACACTTGCGCGGAAAAACAGACTTGCTATGTCACTTGTTTTCAATTATTAAATAAGTTAAAATACTCCTCATACTTATTTAATCCTCCTTAATTTTAACTAATAACTAACAAAATCACACCGAAACGTTTCTGTTGGCGTTTTTACACTTTCGAGCTATTTCCGTTCATTTTTTTTTCTTGCTCTTAGGTTGGGTTGTGCGATGATGAAATAATTGTGTCACAACGAAAAATTTAACAAATAATAATGGAAAATAACGTATTAATAGTAAATAATCTATGCATCGTACTTCGTCATTGTCAGAATTTTCTAAAAGTCTCGCGGCGACCGCCACCAAGTAAAGCGCCGTGCGTACATTGCTTTCATATTCCTCCTGCAAAAAGAAATCTATGTATCACCCGTACTTTGAGAACAAAAGGTGTCTTTGTTTGGTAAACAAGGCAAACAGCTTTTCAATATAAATTTTTTAAACATATTTACTTCTTTCTACTGTGATCAATGCACAGTTGCCAATATACCGTCTAGAAAGAAAGACGTGTTCAAATATATAAATTGATTCACATTTGCACGTAACATTAAAAATTATTTGTATTTATATACAAAGTTTGCAATAATTAACTATTCAGGGGATTCGATTCTAATTATAGTCTAATAATAATATAATATACTATAACATAACTCAGGGCCTATATTCTACAAAATTAATGAAATTAACGTTCAGAAACTACTAAAAAGCTATAATAATCTATATATAAGACTAAGGGATGATGTGATCTGCAAATATAAAAAAATAAAGCCACATTTGCCCTGTTCACCAAACATCGACGTATATAAATATAATGTTTAATTTCATTTGCTTCATAAAACGATAATTACCTGATTTTGTCTTACTGTGACGAGGAACTGAAAATGAGAACAAAGGAAGGAGCATACCAATGATAAAATCTTTGATAACACATTTATGACGAGACATTGTTATTATTATTTTCTTAGTTTTACATATTATTAGAAATATCGGGTCAATGGGGGAGGTGAGTGTCGTACTATTTAATTAACTCGCTTAACGCCATG
This sequence comes from Lasiommata megera, assembly GCA_928268935.1. NCBI lineage: Eukaryota > Metazoa > Arthropoda > Insecta > Lepidoptera > Nymphalidae > Lasiommata > Lasiommata megera. Next base: position 12,846,012 of record OV743326.1, read on the forward strand.
CTAATATCTTACGCCGAGATCTCTATCTTGTTCAGCCATGTTTATATCTCTATCTTGCTGAGACAAATTTTAGACTTATGTCGGACACATAAAGTTGCGTCATTTCAATTGTTTTTTTTATCCACTACAAGTAAGCCCTTGACGGCAATCTCACCTGATGGTAAGTGATGATGCAATCTTAGATGGTAGCGGGCTAACCTGTTAGGGGCATGGTAAGCCCACACTCCTAATTGGTTTCTACGCGACATCGTGCCGGAACGCTAAATCGCTTGGCGACAGGTCTTTGTCGGTAGGGTGGTAACTAGCCACGGCCGAAGCCTCCCACCAGACCAGACTCGAGCCGGGAATCGAACCCAGGACCTCCAACTTTAAAATGCAACAGCGTTTTTGAAGTCAGAGGTAAAACAAGCTGGCTTTATAGATCTCGGACTTAATATTATAGTCATTGGTCAGTTATCAAAAGATCCCTACTACTCATGTTCACACATACGTTTCAAAATATCCACGCGCACGTAATCGCGAGCTCCACTACATATACTCGTAAATGCAAAATTGTGTAAATGTTTCTACGTTAGTTTGTCACCTATGTTCGGCTACTAAAAACTTTACCGATCTTGGATGAGACTTCGCAAAATATCGTTTGGAAAAACCACCGGGCTCCGTTGCTGTCGGATTTAACAAAATATACTATATTACTAAAGCAAAATCGGTCATTGCACAGTAAGTGCTTGCATTGTCGAAATGACCAAAAAATAGTTTTTAGTCTCGGAAAGCTAAAAAATTTGCCTTAAATTTCAGTACCGATACCCGAAATACGGCAACGTCGGCCAAATATGGGTATTTTAGTCGAAGATAGATTTATTTCTAGGCTGGTGTGTTTGACCTTATACAGATTATAATTTATAAACATTATGAAGTCTAGGCTCAGGAATTTTTATTGGCTTTAAATATATTATAAACAGAAAAATAAGATTAAATATTAATGGAAGAAATAAAAATAGCAATGTTTTTTCGTTACGGAGACCATTGGCGTTAAGCGTTTTAATTCAACTATTACTATCACTACAGATTCTCCAAATGAAAACCTTTTTTTGCAAATCTATTCTACAAAAAAATATGCAGGATTATTTAAAATATATCAACTTGTTTTGATATTTATATACACACAAATGTCGTCCAAATCTACATAAACCACCATCGATCTATGGATTTTATTTTTTTGACAAATTTGTCATTTTTTCTTTTCTCTTTTCGCTACTGAGAATCATTTTTATCAAGGTTTACTGCTATGATTCTAGGCCTTCTATCCATGTACATTTAAACTAAACGAACATTTACGAATGAACGCGCGAAATTACTAATATGATATTTTAGTCTTCTTTATCTCTATTTCTTTTTTATAAACTTGTCTATGGTCTTATACCATGTCTTACATTCCAAATAATCCTGTATACATGAACACGATAGATGTAGATAGTATTCAGATTATCTTAGTGAGGGATTCACAGTAAAAACTCTATTGTTAGAAACTTTTTTTACTAAATCTAAGTTCGTTTCTATTCTGTTTCTATACAAGTTTTTTTTACACAATTATTCACACATCATGGAACGCCGTGTAGTAAAGTCAAAACGAGAAATTTCATACATATTGAGAAGAACAATATGCCCATCGATATTATTTCATTACATTCATTAAATACAAACCTTATGCAATTTAAGATGGATCGTATGGAAACGCAAAAATGAATTACGAAATTTCATCAATAATTACAATAACGAAGCAACGCAAATTGCGAACTCAATAATCTGTTGGTCACTTGTTGAAAAGGTATTATATATTCATGGTGATTAATTGGCGAACAATTTCCTCGAAACCCAAAAGTATATTCTGTAAGAATCAGATAGACCAACTGCCGGACAGTTCATGCCTTAGGTTTCTGGGGCAGGCCCAAATTGTTTGGTTTGGGTTGGCCCAAGGTTTGGGTTTTACAGACATACAAAAGACCGGTGTTTAATATTAACAAGTCGTTTAATAGTGCCAATAGTCGTTAAATCCTTTCCTAATACAAAAAAGGCCTATGTTTCACATGTATATTAAAACCCAGATTTTGGACACTTTTAGATCGAGGATTCTGATGAGTTTTTAAAAAGTATCGGAATAGGAACTTGGAAACCGAATTATGATATAAACATGTGACATTGATAGTTAAATCCTTCCATCTTATAAAAAAATATCTATGTACCCAATGTAATATTTGCACAGCTTTTGGAAACTTTTCGACCGAGGGTTCTGATGAATTTATGAAGAGTATCGCACAATATGCATATATTTGAAGCCTGCTCTAAAAGCATTTAGACATTCAAGTTAGTTTTATGTAAGTAATTTAAATAATAAAGAAAAATCTTGAATTGACTTTACTTGAGTGTGTTTGATTTAAATGCAACAGTATGAGGAAACTCGAAACCATAGGATATACAGGGGATCTGGCTTACTAGGTTTAATTAAATTTTAAACAAGATAAAACGAAGAAAAACTAAGAAAGAAGAAACAAAAAAACTTCATGGTTCCTAAGACACTTGTTGTTCATCGTCTATGGTTTCATATTCGCCATACTTTGGCTGTTAAAGAAAACACACAGCACAAATGAACTGTCGATGAAAAATAACTGGAGCAAATATGCAGTTATTTTGCAGTCCTCCTTTAACGCTACACTGGTTCACTGTATTGTCCATAGACTACAATCTCCATAGACTACAATCACACAAATAAAAAAGGTATGAAACTTACTATCAGAGCGTCTGGGTCGTGGTTAGTGTGTGGTTTCTCCACCCTTTTGGTGCCTCTCCTAAGTTCTTCGGAACACGCTTCTAACACATAACATACCTGGAATAAACAATTGTGATACCAAAAACAATACAAAACTAAGCATTTTCATGGTTTCTTAAACTATATCGCATTTGGAAGGAAGTTGGAGTTTTGTTTTAAGGTAATAAATAAAAGTCGTATTACCATCACTTCAAGAGAAAGATTAAGATAATAAAAATAAAAATTAAGATTTAAATAACAAAAAAAAAGTTTAAAAAATTCATTTTATTTTATTTTATAACGTTCTCACGTCAATTTAAGTCCCTTAGATTTCAGGTATTTGATGATGATGATGATGAATTTAAGTTCATATAAGCTCGTAAAAAAAATTAATCAAACGAATTATTTCAAAACCAAACTTTTTGGAATTTTAATTTTGTTTACAATACAAAATAAATAGTAAACGAATATTCTAGGCATTAGAACGAGTATGAATACCGGCTTATGTTGCTAGTGCAGTCATTTCATTCAAAAGCGGAGCAAAGCAACTAATAAATGAACAAGTGATCAAGTGAGTTACTAAGTGACCTTGGCTACCATTATGGACTACGACCTGAGTCTCGTACTCACACGCGAGAGAGACCTGGAAGTGTGACCTTGAACTCAGGCTGATTAAAGTCTCAAAAATAGTCAATCAGGTGTTCTAATTCAAATCCTCAAATTTTAGCTCGTAACAATACCCATATCTTGGGCGCGCATAAATTTCAATCAGCAATCTTTGCGAATCCGCCATATCAAAGTTAGCATGATTTCACTAAGCTATTAAATATTGTCATATAAAGCAAACGTATATGCAAAATTAAGCTCAATAAATACATCATACATTAAATGGCAAGTTAAATAAAAGCTTTCAAAAATATAACCTAATAAATTGAAACGAGAAACTCCTTCTCTCTTCTCTATTCCTCGCTGTAAACTAATAGAAACTATATAACATACGTACCTGAGCAAGTGGCAGTTCGATTCCAATGTGAATCATTTGTGAGAACACTTGAGCAAACCTCAGCAAGTCTTTTACCACAGATACCTGTAACAATATACGTTTATCTTACAAAATAGGGAAGAAATAGAAAAATCTTAAGTAAATAGTTCGAGAATCTTACTACTATAACATCAAAGGAAAATGAACCTAATTAACCCCTTTTTAAATTCTGAATTGATTTATTGACCCGATTTAGTTTTTTTTTTTCGTTTTATGGCTTTACACACATTAGCCAATGTCAAGTTTATAGCAATGTAGAAGTTAGTAGTAGTAGTAAGTATGATTACTAGAAAACGTCCAAATAATTTAATATTCCGGCACGATGTCGCGTAGAAACCAGTTAGGAGTATGGATTTACCAAACTCTAACAGGTTAACCCGCTACCATCTTTGACTGCATCATCACTTACCATCAGGTGAGATTGCCGAATAAGAAACAAAATTGCACTTTAAAAATACTACTAATAACCCACCTGGTTTTGATGCCTCAAAGCCAAGGCGTGTTTCCATAAAGCTAGACATCGGTCAAATCGCGCTTCATCCGCGAATACGGCGCCTCGGAAAACGACAGGATGAGGTAGATCCGGACAGCTCCTGCCCAGGATACGCTCCCGGACCGTTAGCCCTTCCATGTGTAGTGCGTGCGGGTTGCCATGGAGACGCTCCACATCCTGCAAGCATGAAGAAATTTGGTTAAAAGTTAGTTAATCTTGGCACACATTATGTATGGAACACGATAGCAAATCGTATTAGAATATCAATAGTTTGCCCGATTTTTTTACAGAGGATACTCATTTCATTTTTTTATGCTGTGTGGTGTATGACCTAATTGGGGAGCGTTGTCGATAGTCAGTTGATCGTCCGGGCCTTTAAGGACGTTTTTGGGGCCACTTTTGATGACAGAGACGTTGGATTGTAATTGGACGTTGGTTTGTCAGTTTATTAATAGTGCGAATTAAAATACTATTTGTGCCATCCACCGAAAATAATCTTAAATGAATTCAAAGAAATATTCCGATTCAGAATATTTAGACTTGACTTATTCTATCAACCTCAACAAGGTCCAAGAGAGTGTTCATTGATGAATCAGTCCTTTCCTTCAGGACTTTTATACAATGAGATAGCATGAATATGAGTGAAAATAAACAATACCTCTAAAGTAACGCTCTCTCTCCAATTATCATAGGCTGGTATGGGATCCGCCGGTTTCTTCAGCAGCTGTCCATACCGAGTGTCGTACCGCATCGCCATCGCTCTGTGCAGATATTGGTACGCCATCTGGTACGAGGAGACGTATTTGTTATTGACTAGGGGCAGGCTTTAGTCTGCGGAGGTCCATGATAAACGTTAACCTTAATTTGCTGTAATCGGCAACAGGCAAATCTGTTCGGTGCAATTTTAATTTCTCCAATACTTGCACACCTCACCGTTCAGATCCTTCAAACCGAGCTCTCAACGCACGTTTCCCTCCGACACCGGAGCATCCTCAGAAGATCATGACTTGAAAGGTACTTGCTTACTAGACAATTCTATTTATAAGGAAGCTCCACAGATTATCTCTTCTACAAGCTATACAATTTTTTTAGTACAATCAATATAATGTAAATAGTATATCAATATAATTTTTGATGTTTTATCACATTATATGACTGGAATACCACAAAAATTACAGACAATTTCACATCTACTACTACTAAATAAGGTTGAAGAACAAATAGTGGGTTTAAAATCAAAATGGCCCAAGTCTGACCAAATGGCTAATATCGCTTGATAGATCTCGGCGTTGCAAGATCATCAGTGAAAACTGTTAAATAATCGTAGCCTCGCATTGACCTCGCCGACTGTTTCGCTACAAATCTGGTGGAAAAATCTTACCCTTAAACAGTAATATTCCTTGTCATTAGCGAACGAAGCGCCTAGCAGTTCGAAGGCCTCTATCGATTGGGCGCGTGTGACTTCTGGTCTCGACGCCAGTAGCTCCACCACCGATACACGCGCGCGTTCCGCCGCACACTGTAGTGGTGTCATGCCTGGGCACCAAGACATACGTTTAGTCCAAATTTTGTTTCCTGTCTTATATTGAATTATAAAAAAAGCTTTATATCTACTTCAATATCAAAACTACTGGTAACTGCCAGTCCTAACAGGCTAGTCCGCTATCATTTCAAGCTGACCACTTATACTGCAGTTATTGAAAGCACCTGGGAAACGTTCCCGCGGTTTTAATATACCAGGATGATATGTTAAATAGAAGCAGGAGTTAGGAGTTTTTCTTTTTATGTAATCCGCTTAAAACAGGCAAATCTGCACCGTAAAAAATGCTACTAGTCCATATACGAATACTTTGATGATATAAAACTCTGTATATTCTAAATTTTCTCTTATATAAATATATAAATAAACATAAATAAACACACATAAAATTCATATCAGTTAATTATTTTCGTGTGTTCCACTGTGTTACGCCAGAAATGGCTGGATGTATTTGCAACGAATAAATATAGTAAATGAAAATGTAATAAATATTATCGTCAATCTTTATACACCACACAATCCAAATTTCCGAAATGCTGAACGCACTTTTCGCCTCGACACTGGAGCATCCACAGATGAGGGAGATGTTGACTTCTTATTCTTCTTTTAGTGCCATCTCCTACCGGAGATTGGCAATTATTAAGGCTAATTGGATCTTGTTCACTACCGCCCTAAACAATGATCTTGAGCTCATATTAAACCACTGGCGATGGTTCTTAAGCCAGGATGTTCGTCCTCGGCCAGGTCTACGTTTGCCCTTCATTTTGCCTTGCATTACGAGTTGGAGTAAGTCATATTTAGAGTTTCGCACCGTTTTCATTTGTGAGTATCTTGGCGTTGTGGTCTATGAGCGCGCAGACCACCGCCGCGTGCCCGCACTCCGCGGCGAAATGCAACGCCGTGGCGCCGCACAGCGCTCGCTCGTCCACTCTTGCGCCGCTGTCCAGCAGGAACTGGACCTACAACAAAAATCACAATAAATTGCAAGCCGAATTTAATCATCAACTATTTCCGGAAAAGCGCGTGCGCTGTCGCATTATAAAGTTGGAGATCCTGGAAAAGATTCAAGGCTCGATTCTGGGACTTTTTTTTTTAAACTACAATTTAGCCTTTGACGGCTATCTCACCTGGTGGTAAGTGATGATACTGTCTAGAATGGTAGCGGGCTAACCTGTTAGGAGTATGGTAAACCCACGCTCCTAATTGGTTCGGTTCGTGCCGGAACGCTAAATCGCTTGGCGACACGTCTTTGTCGGTAGGGTGGCAACTAGCCACGGCCGAAGCCTCCCAGACTCGAGCCGAGAATCGAACCCAGGACCTCCAACTTTATAATGCGACAGCGCACACACTGCACCTGCCTTTGTCGTTAGGGTAGTAACTCTGCGCTTGTCTTTGTCGTTAGGGTGATAACTTTTGGCTAGTTACCACCCTAACGACAAAGACATGTCGCTAAGTCGACTTAGCGGCCTTGAACGATGTCGCGTAAAAATCAATTAGGAGTATGAGTACCCCGCACAGGTTAGCCGGCAACTTAGTTAGGTCATCATAATAATACCACTACACAAAGATTGTTGTCTAGGGCAAATTTAAATGAAATTAAAAAAAATCGGACCTGCCTACTTTGAAGGAATCGATGAATGAATGAGCACATGTTTATTGTACTAAAGTAGAGAAGGACAAAAACTCAGCGTATACAATTTGGCGGTATCATAGGGTCGTAGCGATCTCCAGTCTGGATGACAAGCCAAAATCTCCTAAGGTTTTATTACGCTTACCATACATATCCAATAAAATTAATTAACAGCGGCAAAATAATTCTAGTTTTTGCTTTTATTTTATAACTGTGCTATTATTAAATCGAGCGGCAAGTTCAAGTTCATGATATCCAAAGTTTGTTCAAATAATTGACTAATGCAAATATTCTTCTATTTGATTTGATGAATAGGTTTGAATTGCATTCATCATTTATTATCTTGAACAATTATTAATTATACTATTTCAACAAGTATTAATGACATAGGAAGCTGTAAACGTAAACATGCTTATCTGTTGTTTCTTTAAAGTATTGAAATAGTCAGTGTGAGGTTTAGTAGCATTACGTAACTGATTATAATATTTAGAAATATCATTACAGAAAACAGATGAGTCATTCGAATCTCAATTCTCTATGACATTCTTATCCTTACACTCGACTATTTATATTAGTTTTATGTTTTAAATTTTCAAAAAACCACAACTACCTTCTACAAAGTTTATCAGACCGTCACTGATTGCGTCCTTTTAATATATCGTCACCTGTGGCGTTAAGCAAGGGTTTGTTTTAGCGCCCACTTTGTAGTTCGTTAATTGTATTTCGTGAAACCTTACAAATTTAAAATGAAGGGTTTCGTTCCGAAGGAACGCGGACCTAAGTCGTACACTAAAATATCATATGCTGTTATTAGGGATATAACGTATGCTAATGATTTGTGCCTTGTAGGGGAGCCAGGGTTTGAAACTGAGCTAATGGTCTTAGACCCGGAAGATGTTGTGCCCGAAGTGGAACCAAATGAGGATTCCGTAAAGTGGGTAGAAATAAGTAAGTGTGATCTTAATAACGAAGTGAAAATTGAGTAGTAGAACCTGAACCTAAATTCGGAGCAGGTTATGATCATATAATATGAAGCTATCTACTAAAGCTTTTAGTGAAGTACTCATTAGCATCGTGACGCAGCGTGCGTACAGTTGTGGACTGCTTCTCGTTGATATGATCTGACCTTGTTCCGATAGTAGCCTTGATCTGATGTAACCATTGCCCGATAATCCGGGTTTACACGCAATAGCAAAAGCCAGATAAAAGTCTCGATGGCGATCTTATGCAATCTAGCAGCATTCCAATACAAATGACGGTGCCCAAACAAAAATTAACCTATGGCACCTATTAACTAATGATCATCATCATCATCATGATCAACCCATTACCGGCTCACTACAGAGCACGGGTCTCCTCTCAATATGAGAAGGGTTTGGCCATAGTCCACCACGCTGGCCATGTGCGGATTGGCAGACTTCACACGCCTCTGAGAACATTGCGGAGAACTCTCAGGCATGCAGGTTTCCTCACGATGTTTTCCTTCACCGTTGAAGCAAGTGATATTTAAATTTTTTTTAAACGCACATAACTCCGAAAAGTTAGAGGTGCGTGCCCGGATTCGAACTGCCAACCTCTGATTAGCAGGCCGACACCCTAACCACTAGGCTATCACCACTTCATAACTAATGATCATTGCGAGGTTAAATCCTTTTTTACGAGATCCTTAACTCACCACATCCAAGTGTCCTTTATACGCGGCGATCATAAGACATGTGTTGTTGTACTTATTGGCCTTGTGAATGTCCGCGCCGTGCCTGACCAGGTACTTGACTATGTCGAGCCTGCCGTCGAAGCAGGCGGCCCGGAGGGGGGTGCTTAGTGTCCTGGTCGCGTGGTTGACATTGGCCCCGGCGCGGACTAAGCGTTTGACTATGCCTAGGTGTCCCGCGCCGGCTGCACACCAGAGTGCTGTGGCGCCTGTGGAATAAAAAAAAATGAGTAAACGCGATTTTGAATGAATGGAATTTGATTGATATATCCGACTTTTTTTTTACTTAACCAATAGTTAGCCATTGACTTCAATCCCACCTGGTAGTAATTTATGATGCAGCCTAAGATGGTATCGGGCTGTTAGGGATGGCAGTTATATTAAACCCATATCCAATTGGATTCCATGCGACATCGTACCGGAAAGCTTAGTCGCTTGGCGGCACAAAACCAGACTCTCCGAGAAGCGTAGACCTACCACGCTGTTAAAATGGGAGTAGGCAGGCGAGATAATTGTTAATAGACTAAATCTGTAATAATTACGATAAATTTATTTTTATATTTCAACCAAGCAAGAATGGATGTTTCTGTTTCATAGGTGAGTACTGTCCACCACACGTCATATAGGTCGTCAAACTAATTAACCCATTTGGAGAATATATACTGAAAGATGACTTCACACCCTAGCGATTCCCGGAAACATGTAAAGTGTTAAAAGAAAATATCAAAGAGATGCGCATAAGCACTCTTAGCTACTCTACGTCGTGTAGTACCAGCCGACCTTTCTCAGCTCATCTTCAACATGAAGATGAGCTCGAATAAGGAATATGAACTTACTTTAGCTTTTTATCAAAACCACTCTTGAATTTCGAAAATTTCGCACTTCCGCTTACATTATAAGTTTTCGTATTATATATAGATTCAGTATAAGAATGTTTGGTGAGTTGTGTGTCTATTTTGCGAAGTTTATCCGTCCCTAATGTTCGACATACTCGGGCAAGCACAATCTATAGATGGTTATACATAGATGGTTGCATCTATGCTTAAAAACCTAATAAAGTTAAAGGATTCTACACGCAATAAGTTTACTATCACATAACACCTTAAGGTATTTCACACAACACATCACTCCTAAGAGGTTTGTAACTACTACAGTATTAACCTTATTGGCTGTGGCAACCAATAAGGTTTGTACAGCTAATAGACAGTCCGAAAAAAAAAAAGATAGTAGATATATTTATTAATCATGTAGTGCCAACAGATGCACTTCGACCAATTAGAATCATTTGCTTGGACTAACAATAAAAGTGATCATGGAAGCCTTCGAGCTCGCATAGGAGCAGCATGCCCCTCACTACTGCCTATGCAATCACATTTGCCGCTTTATCCTATCTGGCAAAACTAATTACTTCAAACATTTGTATCACAATTGCTTAATAGACGCAAGACTTGCTATAGTGCCAAATAACACAGGTTCAAAAATAGTGCCGTCCTTTTTTACAAGGAGCGTAGTAAAAAGGATGGCACTACTTTAAGACCTGTCAATTTAGTTTAGAACACAACATATTCGGCACCAATGCACCAAAGCCAAATCTTATTGGAAACAAAGATTTGGAAATGGGCCAATTGAGGAAACATCGAGCACGACGCAACTTGCTCTGACTTTTTGGTTGCGATCCTAGTGGTTACTCATAATACCGCCCTGAGCTCATCAATGGTTAAAAGGCAGCATTCTATTAACACCAATTTGTACTATAAACATAGTTGTCAAATATGCATGTATATGTATATATATTTACGATATGTACTGGTTATTGATTCGATGTGTAGATTTGCACCACCTTCCTCTTTGAAGAGATCGCTATGTAGCGTTATCGGACGCCAACTTGTTTACAATTTTGTATTGGTTTTTCAGTGTTTTGAGGTGTACAGTAAAAGTTTATGTTTTAATTTGTCACAATAGCTTTATAGACGAATTTGGACAATTCCACGTTTGAGTATAAATTGTGTGTGCAATTAATGTTGTGAATGGGCAAAATTTATGATGCACTTAATAAAATTAAGTATTCTAGCCAATAGATTAATAGTGACATTCAATTAGAACTATTGTGTCATCTCAAATCGATGTTTAAAATCCACACAACACTATCTACACAAGGCTACGTAGACGCAAGACGAAAACGTCAAATAATGCTTAGAAGAGGATTAATTGAAATGTTGAACACAAAGATTTGCCAACTAGAACGCGATACAATTGGCGACTTCTTCGTACAGGAACGTTGCTCAATATAACGTACTGCGCCTTTTTTTGTTTTAGAGACAGCTTAATTCAGTCCTATCTGCGACCAATTTGAAGTTTAAACAATAACTTCATAGACGTAAAATGTGTCATCTGCAATGACTACCATATTTTATCCAAAAGTTGAACAGTGCGAGCCAATGAGATGTCACAATGTCAGTTGTGATCGCATTTGTCGCTTTACGACATCTAACACACAACAATTTTGAGTTTAAACATCTTTGTCGCAACGGCTTCATAGACGCAAGACAACAATGCCAAACGTGCCTAAGTGCGGATTAATTGCAATAAATCATAATGGAAACAAAGATCTGGAGACGAGCCAATTGAAGAAACACCGAGCGCGGTACAAATCCCGACTTCTTTGTGTACAATACTAAAGGTTGCTAATAATAACGTACCACGCGCTTTAATACGAGGTTGTTGGTACATTCAAAAAGTCAACGTTCTTTAGATAAAGATTTAGGTACTCATTTACGTCTCTTTTACGGAAATAACCTTGTTTAATGGCTTTATTTTTATTTATGTTGACTTACAGCTTTCTTTTTAAAGGAAAAAAGGATGGTTGACCAACCCTTAAAAGTATTTCAAGCATCGCAAAATCTCATTTTGCCTTCCACAAAACAAAAGTTACGTCTCGAATTTTCTGTAGTGTCGTTCATACACTCGGGTAAACATTACGGGGCATTTTTTACCAACTTCATTAATGATTAAACACAGGCTTTTGCGTATGCGTACAGAATTTACTACATAGGCCTCAAGATAACAAAAAGAAACATACCTTCTATAACATATTCGTCAAATTTGACTGTTCCCTCTGTTTCCAATCTGACAGGTGGACGAAACTTCATCAATATTATTCTAACTGCACCCTCCCTGCCGTGCCTGGCTGCGGCAATCAGTGGTGTGCACTTCACTCCATCACAGCAAACATCCTGCAAAATTTACTTTCCGTTTAATTCAACAGCAAGTTTAGATTGCAATCTCAGCTTAAGTAAAGTAACTGTATTCCAAATTTGAAATTAAATATATTTATCCATATACTCAATATCACAAAACAAACAATTGTTTTAATTTGGTACTTCAAAAAAAACTTAATTTATGTGATATATTTAATAAGTAATATAAATACTCAATTGAATAAGTTCAAGGACAAGGCAGATTAGTGTTATCAGATGTACTTCTGTTTATAGAGTATTTGCATGTCATTGAACCAAAAGCATTAACATCCTGATATAAATAAACACAATTTATTTTGTTGACTTTACCTTCATTTTTATGAATAACTTACAGTAGCTAATGTGTGTTAAGGCTATAAAATATGGAGCTATAACAATTCATTTTTCCAACTTATATGTTGTTGTTTAGGATGCATGGAATTAACAATCCAAAATTATGTCAAAATTTGTTTTCCTGTAAGTTAGTATAGAGTCGCATTTTAAAATTTTTTGGTCACATCTCCTGGCGTGAGAGTGACTCCATTGAGCGTCTTGTCGGGCACTGTAAGGTGGAGGGCACCAGAGGGCGAGGAAGGTCACCCATGCGATGGACCAATCAGATAGTCTGCTGTGGGTTGTGCTTTGCACTAGTGCACCTGACTTTCGGCCAGCAGCGGGAAGTGGCAAATGCTTGTGAGGCGCATAACATCTGGCCTCAAAGACATTGATTCGTGATGACCACGACTGCTCTGCAAAGAGTGTAACGACGAAGAAGAAGGAAGGAACATCAACCAAAGGTAATTCTTTTATTATAATAAATAGTTTCCAGGTAGTTATCTAGGATAAAGATCTATGAAATAACCAACAGACAAACTTTCACATTGTTAATAATGTCATGGACTAACATACTAAACTTTAGGGTTGTGTATTTAGATAGAGCTATTCTTTGTGCTGGTTAAGTAATATTGACTTATGAAAGTTATGGGATTGGTTTTAGACTTATCATATTGGAAATTGGCCTTTATTTTGTGCCACAGAACTTTATATCACTAATCTTTTAATATTTTCATTCATAACAAGTTTTGAGATTGATTAGGAGTAGACATAACTCCTGCATTGGAATAATATAAAAGCTGGTCCAATTTATCTCCCATTTGTATTTTCTCTGTGAGGCATAGACCTCTATCATCATCTGGCCCATCCTGGATATTGCTCCAGCATGGGGGAGTTGGGACACTAACTGAGCTGAAGAGGTATTACTTAATATGTATATTACTATGCTCTTTCTGTATTATTTATAGCAGAAACGCATTAATTATGATAATCCAAAACCAAATACAATATTTAATTATAATTTATAAAAACTATGATCAATACAGAGTGTATTTTTGAGCAATTGTGATTCTCAAATGCTAAAAAGCATTGCCAAAACCAGCTATAATTCAATTTAATATTTATATTTTCTACAGTTATAATAATAAAATAATTGCATTGTGAGTATCATAATAAAGTTTAGGGATTAATAAAAAATTAAATAAATGGAACTTTATATTATATATTTGTTATACTGCAGTAATGATGGAATTATGGAATCTGATATTAAAAGTTCTTTAAACTAACAACACAGATTTTATGTACATTTAATGAAACATTGATTTTTAACTTCATCATTGCAGAAAGTGTACCTATTAAGTTTGCTAATGATTGAATGCAGGCATTTGAAGATAAAAAATTAAACTGAATAGATAATTTAATTCATACCTTACCATTATAATAAATTTAATTTGCAATTGACCTTGACAAATTTGAACATTTTTATATGCATTAGCATTTTTATGCAATCATGTAATTGCACATAATCTGAAGACTACTAAACCTTAATAAAACTCAATTGATTTTGAAATATTGACAAGAGAATAATGAAATAAAAATAATTTAATCTTATAAGACTTATGTCTTATACAGAAATTGTTATCTACTGCCAGTAAAATATGCAAACATCATAATTTTGCAATTATTTATACACTCATTGGCCTCGTGAACGAAATTAAAGTTCGCGGTAATGTAACGCAACTGTCGAAACGACGCACAAAAAAAAATAAAACGCATGATGATACGCAAAATCAGGTATATACGTTCTGATTTATCTCGATAAAAATAGATATTATGCACGTTGGTTACAACATTATTTTTTGACTGACTGCTTTTGCAAAATACAGTGCCATTGCATTACGAAATTACACATTATAACTTACGCTGTTCAGGAGTTCATCAATTTCATCTGGGTTTTTCTCGTACAACAAAGCGTACAGAGTCAGGGACATTCCATCCCTCGCTGCGAAAAACACCCTTTCCCTAAGACTATTGGACACTTCATCCAGCAACAATTTGTTATCCATTATTAGTTATTACATTCACTTGAAAATATCACAAAACTAATCTTATATATCTTTTAAATATTACACTCGAAACAGTAGGAACTTGAGAATAAATTGTTGTTGTGTTCCAAAACACAGTGGGCGATTCCAATTAATATCTTCCCAATGAAGAAAATTCACGCACAGCAGCTGAGCCACAGCACAGAAAATAAATACAATTGACAAATGACAACTTGGTGACAATTTTATAGTACAATCAATGTTTGAAGTTTTACGTGTTGACAGCACATTTAACGTTTTAAAACACAAAAACTTGTAATAATAGTAAAATAAATCTGCAATACAATACAATGATGTCCTGCAATTTATTTCAACAAGCCAGACATGGTTTTTTAACGTTCTTGTTTTATGTATTATAATTAACGAAAATATATTTATCCTTTCTAATATTTCATGAAATATTTTCTGAAGTGCATTGTGCACGCGATGCCACGTTTTGTCGAAGTGGAATCAAACTGGCCAATGAGGACTTACTTCACCTTTCAGTTTGACGTTTTTTGCTTTGTTTTTGACGTGTAACCTGTCGCTTTCACGGGAACTAACGATATTTACAAAAAATATTTTTAAATATTAATAATAAAATAAATATCCAACCTAGAAATAAAAAATGTCGAGTGGACAATGGGAAGTAGTTGGTAAAAGTAAAAAGTCGCAAAATGGGAAAGTGAAAACCGTCAAAGATGAGGATAAAAAGCCAACCAAAAACGGACCGAAAGCTGAAGACGTTGGTAAGTTTTATTTATATTTACAAATAAATAAGAATAAAATATTTAGTATCCTAATGACTAATAAATTTATTTTACAGTGCCACCTAAATCCTATTATTCGGGCATGGAAATTGATGATACCAGATTATCTTCAAAGGATAGTAAGAAAAATGGGGAGAAGAAAAAAAAGAAATCCGAACCCGCTAAGCCAAAGCCGCCTAAAACCATCGAAGAAGCTCTACTTGCGGTAAGCTTTTAAATATGGTAAACTAATGTGGCGCCAATTCTCACCATCTTAGCTAAATTATTGAGTCTAATTGTAGCATTTCAGGCTTTGGTTGCATTACCAACAAGAGTGAGAGTTAGTGAGAGCTTGGTCGGTATTAACAACTTGCGGCTTCCACCCCAAAATCCCAGGATGCTTAGTAGCTGTTGAAACCGCTTAGTCAGTTGGTAACCGTTTAGTGTAGTACTTAACTTTACCTCAATATTTAAGTATGCCATCTTCATAGCCATGGATTTGATTGATTTGACAGGGTTGAAAATATTAAAAGTAACAGTTTAAAATACTTAGGGAAAATTTTAAATGGAATATATTATGTGGCAAAGCTCAGAATTCTATATAGCAACCACTCTTTTTTTTTTTTTTTTAAGAACAGCCTCTTATCCTACTAAGGACATATCGTAATATAAACTAATAGTAGTTTGGCAATGCAGAATTTTTGTCAATCTAATTTTTTTCATGAATTCAATAACAAGATTAATGACCCTTGTATATAAAACTTAAATACACTGCCTTAATTACAAATTAGTAATAAACACCATCACTCTTGTGTTACAATGTTGGGTATTAGTTATGACAAAATAAGTGCCGTAAGTAAGTAAGTAAGTAAGTTTTCAATGGGATGTGCAACAAAGCTTGCAACCGAAAACGCAGCTCCTACCAAGCTTGGTCCTCAGCACAAAGCAATAATGATCCTAACGCAGTTAATCTGAAGAAGAGTTATAATGCTGCCTCCAGATCTTATAAAAATGCCATCGCCAGGGCAAAGTTCCAGCACATAGACAAAATTGGGCGCAGACTTGTCGCATTGCCTTCTGGCACCCGTGCGTTCTGGTCGCTATCTAAAGCCATACAGGGCAACTTCTGTCGCTCAACCTTTCCACCTCTACGAAAACCGGACGATTCGCTGGCCCACACCGCCAAGGAGAAAGCAGATATCTTTGGCTCTCTCTTCGCTGGTAATTCGACACTTGATGACGGAGGGAGAACACCGCCAACCATCCCGCGATGCCAAAATTCGCTCAGTGACATTCGCTTCACTCAGAGCGCAGTGCGTAAAGCGCTTCTCTCTCTCGACGTCAACAAGGCGAGTGGGCCTGACGGTATCCCTGCCGTAGTGCTTAAAATGTGTGCTCCTGAGTTGACTCCGGTCTTAACGCGCCTGTTTCGGCAGTCTTACTCCTCCGGCACTGTTTCGTCTTCCTGGAAGACTGCCTTAGTCCACCCTATTCCAAAGAAGGGCGATCATTCAGACCCATCGAACTACAGGCCAATTGCGATAACCTCCCTGCTTTCTAAAGTTATGGAGCGTATAATAAACTCCCAAATGCTTCATTACCTGGAAGAGCACCAGCTGATTAGCGATCGTCAGTATGGCTTTCGCCACGGTCGTTCAGCTGGTGATCTCCTAGCTTACCTCACTCACCGCTGGGCGGAGGCAATCGACAGCAAGGGAGAAGCTTTGGCGGTCAGCCTGGATATTGCAAAGGCCTTTGATCGGGTTTGGCATAAGGCACTTCTGTCCAAATTGCCTTCTTACGGACTCCCCGAGAAGCTGTGTGATTGGATCGCCAGTTTTCTGAACGAGCGTAGCATTAAAGTCGCTGTTGACGGTTTTTGCTCTGAACTGAAGCCTATCAATGCTGGCGTTCCGCAAGGATCTGTGCTTTCACCCACGCTGTTCATACTGCATATCAATGACATGTTACATAATAACAATGTTCATTGCTATGCGGACGACAGTACGGGTGATGCCTTATATAAAGGTCGTGCACAGCTTTCTCGTGCTCAGCTGGAGGAGTGTAGAAGTACGCTTGTGTCGAATATAGAGTTCTGTCTCAACCAAGTATCTCAATGGGGCTCACAAAATATTGTGCACTTCAATCCCACGAAGACACAAGTATGCGCGTTTTCGGCAAAAAAGACCGCTTTTACAACTCCTATTATCTTCCAGAGCACTCCCCGGACTCCATCTAACAGCATAGGGATCCTCGGTGTTAGCATATCGAACGAAGTCCAGTTCCGCGAGCATCTGGAAGGTAAAGCTAAACTAGCCTCCAAAAAACTCGGGGTGCTCAGCAGAGCGAAAAGATACTTTGCGCCTAAGCACAGGCTTCTGATGTATAAAGCGCAAGTGCGGCCCCACATGGAGTACTGCTCTCACCTCTGGGCCGGAGCACCCCAGTACCAGCTCCTTCCATTTGACCGGATACAAAAGCGGGCGGTTCGTCTCGTGGATGATCCCAAGATTACTTACACGCTGGACTCCCTAGAGCACCGAAGAGACGTTTGTTCTCTTTGTGTGTTCTATCGTCTCTACAATGGAGAGTGCTCTGAGGAGCTATTTAATCTAATTCCACCTTCCGTGTTCTCCAGTCGCACTTTTCGTCGCAGAAATAAATTTCATCCTCACCACCTGGATGCCTGGACCTCTTCCACCACCCGCTATTCCAGGTCATTTCTGCCACGAACCTGCAAATTGTGGAACCAGCTTCCATCTTCTGTGTTCCCTAATGGTTATAATATGGGGATCTTCAAAGGGCGAATAAACAAATTCCTCAAGGGCCAGCAACGCATTGGCGGTTCCTCTGGTGCTGCAAATGTTCATGGGCGGCGGTAATCACTTACCATCAGGTGACCCGCCTGCTCGTTTGCTCGCTTTGTATATAAAAAAAAAAAAAAAAAGTGCCTATACTTTTGCACTAAGAATATAGTGAAATTGATTGTACTTATTTTAGATCTAACACAAATTCAAATTCAAAACTCATATTCAAATCCAAAATAATCTTTATTTGAATAGTCCTTAAAAAGACATTTTTGACGCGTCAATAATTTACATAGTAGTTATTTCATGGTGATAACTATATTCGTGAACTTAAATCTAAAGCGATCAAAGCTAAGGGTTCCAAAAACGCCCCGGTCTAAGAAGAAGCCCACAACAAACTTAGCCGGGGGTTTTTTTTTTCTTGTTATCACCATCTCACATAATGAATAATAAACTACCTATATACTAACCTATGGAGATAGAGCAATTCACACCCAAGCTTTTTTATCGTTTATATAATCCTTAATATTGTAATATATTTTTTCTACAAGCTTTCGTTTTATAAAACATGTCTTACCGTATAAGATTAGTTTAGTTTACCACACATTAGTACCACTTTTTAACTTTATCTTGTTATAAATACAATAATGATATATAATAAATGAAATACTTAAAATATTTGAATTAAAAAACATATTTTCTTTCTCAGATTGACCCAACTGAACTAGCAAATATTATAACAACAAACAAGTTGAGATTTTCGAATGCTCCATTAGTTTGGCTGAAAGAGATTGCCAGTTTCCTAAACTCCAAAATTCCGATAGACATTGAGGACCCAACATTTTCAAACTATCCCCATGACTACCCTCTATCAGTCATGCCTGCACAAATAAGGGGGCCATTACAAAATGTGTTGAATGAAGCAGGGAAAGCTAATACACAACTGTTCTTTGACGTTACCCTCACTGCCATAGCTAATGATATGACTAGAGGTAAGTGTTGTCATTTTTATGTCAACAGTAAAGCTAGAATCATCATCATCATCATGATCAACCCATTACCGGCTCACTACAGAGCAAGGGTCTCCTCTCGATATGAGAAGGGTTTGGCCATAGTCCACCACGCTGACCATGTGCGGATTGGCAGACTTCACACGCCTTTGAGAGCATTATGAAGAACTCTCAGGCTTGCAGGTTTCCTCACGATGTTTTCCTTCACCGTTGAAGCAAGTGATATTTTAATATTTGAAAAACGCACAAAACTCCGAAAAGTTAGAGGTGCGTGCCCGGATTCGTACCGCCGACCTCTGATTAGGAGGCTGATGCCCTAACCACTAGGCTAACACCGCTTCAAAGCTAGAATAAGAGGAGATAAATAAATAAACAGTGCTTTTCCACCTGCTTTGAAATTGAGATGGCATCTAAGTATATTTCAGTTTGGATTTGACTGTTTGGTTAAATTCCACAAATGGCATTGCAATTGTGATTTTAAAATTAAGTTATGCAATTTGCCTAATTGCAGAGAGAGTTTCAACCATACTGTATCTAATGAATAGAAGCAGGCGTTACCTTGCGGAAGTCCATGATAAACAACAAACAGCAAGTATAATTTGCTATATTCTGCCGACAACCGGGAGATTAGTATAGTATAACACCAATATGTTGAGTAAAGTAAAGTTTACTTTTCGCGCTTGTGAAGTCAACATCTCCTGAGGATGATCCGGTGTCGGGCCGAAGCGTGCGTGGAGGTTCTAGTGGAGGATTTTGTGTGGTGTTATACTATACTAATCTCCCGGTTGTCGGCGGAATATAGCAAAATTATACTTGCTGTTTGTTGTTCATACTGTATCTGTTTTTTTTCTCATAGGTCAATCTGTCAACGGACACAGGCTGCTACTACAGATGCTAGCTCTTAGTAATCCAGACTTCTGTGTGGCATCTATTGCAAAGAGTGTAAGCCTAAGGAACTCCTATCAAAACAGGCCACCAATCGGCCTATCATTGCTATGGGTTCTTGGTCAAGGTGGTCTAACCAGCTTTGCTGTAGGCATGAAAGGTAAATTCAATTTTGTTAATAGGACACCAGCAAAACCCATAAGAGCACTTGAAACTCATATATGATATATGATCATGATAATATGAAGATTATAATTTTGAATAACATATATTTTTATTTATTGCTTATTATTCCATGGGAAAATTAAGTTATTAATTTTAAAGTTTTGATATTAGGAACGATTTTGCAACATAGATTTTCAATATCATCTTCTCACAGAAAATTGTATGTATGCATCAAAAGCAACTTTAAAAAGCATAATTTCATAAAACCTACAATAATACCATATGCATAGTACCCTACTATCCAAATATGACATAATTTACTAATAAGTAATTATCGATATTTATATTTCACAAATACAGTAATGTGTCAACGACTGATAATTTTATCTCAAATTTTAATATTCTTTGTCATCCATTATATTATCTTGCGAACTGACATTCTCAAGGTAATTTTTACTAGATAACCTGCATCTCGATACCCATTCAGCCAGTGCTTACTCTCTTTTGATCAGTTTAAGTGTACATGAAAAATATTCGATTTCAATGTGAATATTCATTTTTTTTTTCTATTTTCAAAAAACAAGGTTAGTAGCTATCAATGTAATGTAGCATATACCTCCTCAAAACATTTCACTCAAAATAAGAGCTATGTTTAATACACATAAGTAGATTATACTATGATTTGAATGATTTGGCATGGTAAAAATTTATATGGAGAAGGTCATTAGTATTACACCTGCTGTTATTGACTTGTGTACCTTGCGTAAACTAGTAAAATAGCAAAGATAATTATAGTTAATTTGTATTTTTTTAACACTAGAAAAAGTGCTTCCCACTGGGTATGTGGGACTCACTAGCAGACAGCATACCCACTTAAACCTAGCAATGCTCCTTCGCATCGTCTGGTAGCTGGGTTCTACCTTTCCTTCACTTCATGACCTAAGGGAAAATTAAAACGTCTAGCCACTTAATATTAAACTATATTAATTACTAAATCTTTTAAGTCTATTTTTATCCACTAAACTATTGTTTTTTATTTTGCATATTATACTCCATTTATGTAGTATTCTTCATACTTTTTTACTTAATTTTTTCATTGCTGTATTGTTATTATGTGACGTCACTAACTGACCACTACATTAAGTTTTTTTTATCAAACTAATATCAATCTGCTAAGGCAGTAATCCGTGTATGATCCGTGAATATTTCCGTCTAATCCAGTCTCGTAAAAATAAAATGAAAGTATTAAGATAGATTTTTGTTTTTAGCTTGGCAAGAACTATTCCTCCCTATAATTGAATTGAAGAATTATACAAAATACTGTATAAACTATTTGGAGGAGATACTAGCGAGGCACGGGAAAATGAGCAGCACGAAGGTATCATTCGACCAGCTGATCGCAATGTTCGATATGGTGAACAGTAAACAGAACGCACTGTCTAAAGATCTGGCGAATGACCTCATCAAGCAATTAAGAAAATATAAGGTTAGTGTGAAATGCCAGATCATGAAACGAGCCGAAAGAAGCTGGGCACATTTGTAACGCATTTATTCTCTGGTGGGTGGCTTTGACCATAGCAGCCTACCTATTTGATGACTCACTCCCTAGCCGCAGTGTTGAACGTTGTGGTCTTATGACCGTACGGTCTTGAGTTTGATCCTCAGCAGGGTCTATAGAAATTAATCATTTATAAATTTTGTCTTTCTTTCTCTCTTAAGTTCTTATTGACTTCTGTGAGTAGTTAACACCCTACCGAAGCGGACGTGCTGCCAAGAGATTATGTTTTCTGGCACTATGTTGCTTGAAAAACTAATGAGTATGGTGCCATACTCTTAACTATTTAGACTACTTATTATCTTAGACTGCATTATCACCTACCACCAGATGAAATAATCAAGGGCTTTCTTTAATAACATTAGATCCAGCAGTCGACGTGCATTACTTGAAATTATTTTTATATTAATTCGTAAATTGTTCACATAGGACATATATTTCCACCATAGCGGCAACAAACTCCAAGTCTCTTTCAACAACCTGATGAAGAAGCTGCCGAACCAGTACCTCAGCGGTTCCTCCCTCGACGCTTACAACAGAGTCCTGGTGGAATCTCTGGTGGACTGCCTGCAACGGGACGACTCTTGCAACGCGACTTGGAGACAACTGTTTAATAGATGCAGCAAACAGTCTGCCACCTTATTAGAGTATATAGGTAAGTTAAAGTAATTCGAAACATTACCCGGACTCTGTCTATTCCCTTAGTCTGTGGTCAGAAAATAATTAACCTGATATGTGACAACCTCCCTGGCGCAGTGCGTGCGATGTGGCATTTTAAAAGTTTGAGGTCCTGGGTTCGATTCCTGGCTCGAGTCTGGTCTGGTGGGAGGCTTCGGCCGTGTCTAGTAACCACCCTACCGACAATGACTGACATTAGTGATAAACAAACAGCCATATACTGACCTTGGATAATTAGTAGGCTGTCGCGCAGGTTGAAATTACATCAACTTGCGTGACAGGCCAGCCAAGAAAATTGTGCAACAAAGCGTACTTCGCATGCAGATACCAATTGGGCGGAAGTCGGTCCCAGACTGAAGAAGAAGTCATTGAGGCTGACTGTCACACAGTTCGCGGAGGTGTGCGGGGAAACGCTGAGGGGCAAGAAAAAGGATGAGACAGTTGTTAAGGCCAACAAGATATGCCAGGTGAGTGATAATTCTAACATGTATCTACACTTCATTTTTAGGGATTTGAAGTCATCAATAATCGTTTACGCGCATCTCTCTCAGTCCCTGTTTTGTGCGCACGCTATCCCTCACTAATATGCAGGGTTTTAAAAAGCTCTCGAAAATTTCGTGAAGTTCATCCGATACCTCGACCCACTTGTTGCGGACTCATTTAGTTCACCTGACCTGAAGTTCCTTATGAGACGGCCTAAACACATCCTCTACGACCCTGAAGATCACATAACAAATTACAACACTCTATCAGCACACACATACAACCTCTGCAGAGCATTTACGCCCGCGAAGTCGTGGTTCGCGCTTTCTCACGTCATTCTGATGTGGGCCCAATCCATGGGTAGCGCGAACTCATCACTGAAATCGTCGCCTAAGCCAAGGATCTGTCTTGTTTGAAGCGCCCTTATATAGACGGGTGATTCCCTAGCATTTTGGTGCTCTAGGCTAAAAACAAGCTCATTTTTACCGAAGCAGAAATTTATGACCAGTTACAAACGGATTTTATCAATTATCAACACAAAGGTATTTGTGTAGCCCTTGGATGAAATTGAAGCCACCGAATTATGGGCGCAAATGGTGGGGTGAAGAGGGGGAGAGGGTCGACAAGCGTGAAGCTTGGTCTGACCTGGGCTCGACGACATCCGGAGTACATTCCCCTAAATGCGCCTCCTATGAGATTCTGATCTCGAAGTAGGGTGATGTTGAACTGGGATTTTAGTCTGTGTCCCACGTCAGGATGGATCGTTTATCAAAAACGCTGTTTAGGCTGCATGTGTGGCCTACTTGGGCAGCGTTGTCAGTCCTTATTAGTCATCCGGATTGTAAAGAACAATGCCAATATGCCATATGGCACCGTATCAATCGTATTCTTATCTCTTCTTTCAATAAAAGCTCTTCAACAATACTCAATTATCATTGATAGAGTAAACTACCTGTGCTCGCGGCTTGCCCTGAATATAACCTATAGTCAACTTATCTAAAAAAATAGACTCTCAAATGATTAAATTCATGAATAAATGTTTTTGTAAATACCCTAAAAACCCCTGAATTGTTTGGGAGACAAAATATCTTGTGTCAAGTTCTTTCGTCATGATTTATATTTATGGTTGAGTAGTGGTAACAAATACAAAATAAAAATGAATGTGAATCCTGTAGGAACATTATTGTTTAGGGATAAAAGTCTATCTCAAAGATGTCATCCAATCCGATCTAGTAATTATAATTGACGAATAAACAGACACTTTGGCATTTATATATCAGTCTGATGATTTTAATTCCGTTTGAAGCCGATTATGATTTCATGATTATTTGTTTATAATGATTCATGATAAGCTAATAAGGTACAATTAAATAATAAGTAATAAAATATTCGACAAAATTCTTTATAACATGGTAACACTTAAAGGTCCGACAATAATTTTATGCGATAGCAACATATTCAGTCTCTACTATCAATCAATGACAAGTAAACTCAAATCGAAAGGTCATTTCGGAATACAAGAATATTGACATTTTGTTCGAAATAAAATTCAAAACGAGTTTTTGATTTAGTGCGACCAAATCGTCTGTTTTCGTGTGAACTAAAAGTGCTTCGCTAAAAAGTTTCCATTGGTGAGTTCGAGAATACAAATCAATACTTGTAACAAGTTGTGTTCAGATTTAGAAGTTTTCCATAGGGCGTTATATGGTGATTATAATTATGCGTAGTGGTATCTAAAAAAATAGGTAAATCTTGTTTTCTCGACGCCAATAGTAGAATAACTACTTTTACGTGGAGTAAGTAGCCCGCGTGCCCAAATATCGGTTTCGTTCCAATATTCCACATCCGTCGTGAAGTATAACAGTAAAACAATGCTAACATCCGTTTATCGGACTTTGCGGGAGTAAAACTCATTTATATTTTAAGATTTGGATTGGGTGTTTCGTAACTTAATACAAGGTAAAGTGACGAGTAATGGATAGAATTACTTGTTTTTCTTCTATCAATAAGATCGTATGTACCTACAGTAAAACTGCAAAATTCTATTTATCCTATTGTGTTAAGGTACATAATGCTCTAGTGGTTCTCTATTACATTAATATCAATTTCCACTTAGTATAAATATGAAGTGGAATTTGATATAGACTTGTCCTCAGTTTGAATTCAGTAGCAGAGTTCTGAGTTTATAAATCCCTGCAGTACAGTAATGAAATCATTGATTGAGATAATACTAAATAATGCAAGACTTCCTTGTTTTAACCAAAGTGGTCTTGCAAGCTGAATCTTCTCCCTTTTAGAGAAAAGGCTTATACCTTGCAACATAAATAAAGGTTATGTTATAATAATAAAAAACCAAGTATTTAAAAGCTCTATTAATTTTCATAATTGAAAAAAGAACATGCCCATGAAACAAGACATATCTGTGCTCACTTTTCCAGTAATTGAATAGGTCATCATCATCATGTTCAACCCATTACTGGCTCACTACAGAGCACGGGTCTCCTCTCAATATGAGAAGGGTTTGGCCATAGTTCACCACGCTTGCCATGTGCGGATTGGCTGACTTCACACGCCTTTGAGAACATTATGGAGAACTCTCAGGTGTTCAGGTTTCCTCACGATGTTTTCCTTCACAGTTGAAGCAAGTGATATTTTAAATGTTTAAAACGCACAACTCCAAAAAGTTAGAGGTGCGTGCCCGGATTCGAACCGTCAACCTCTGATTAAGAGACTGATGCCCTAACCTAGTAGTTATCACAGCTTTGAATTGGTATCAATAGCATTATTAAATTATAATTAGCAGCTTGAATAGGTAACAATAGCTAAATTAGAATATATTTTATGTACATGGAATCTACAAAATGGAATCTACACGTTTCTTGTGGTTTGATATTGGCTACAATGTCAATGTAATCCTACTTATCTTATTAACAAGTTAGTCTTCTGATACAGTAAGTCGTAAGGTCATTGTCATTTTGCAAACAATAATTAATGTGTGAAAGTAAAATGTTTTCCCTGAATAATAAACACTTCAGCGAACTGAAAATAAAATTTTGCTTTATTATTAAATCAGGGATTAATTTAAAAAGGGATTAACAGGGACTAGAACTAATTACTTCAGAGTTCAGATTGTCTTATTTTTCAATTGGATGAAAGTTAATTTTTAATATTGAAAGAATCAGATGAGATAGTATTGGATAGTGATTTTTCAAATTTATACAAACTGAAGTTAACATTCAAATAATTTGAATAAGTTCAAAATATACAAAAGTAAGTGGTACTAGTTGGTTTTAAAAGGTAAAATTAAAAGTTTTTTTCTAAGCTGTATTTCATCATCTACTTGGAGAAGTGTCTTTGCAGGATTTTAATTCCTATCCTACTGATATTTATTGTAATTGTCACTCCTCACTATCTGTAACTGAAGCGGTGATAGCCTAGTGGTTAGAGCATCAGCCTCCTAAACAGAGGTCGGCGGTTCGAATCCGGGCACGCACCTCTAGCTTTTTGGAGTTATGTGCGTTTAAAAAAAATTAAAATATCACTCGCTTCAATGGTGAAGGAAAACATTGTGAGGAAACCTGCATGTCTGAGAGTTCTCCATAATGTTCTCAAAGGTGTGTGAAGTCTGCCAATCCGCACAAGGCCAGCGTGGTGGACTATGGCCAAACCCACCTCATATTGAGAGGAGACCCAAGCTCTGTAGTGAGCCGGTAATGGGTTGATCATGATGACTATCTTTAACACCTGTTTAACAGCTCAATTTTGGCTCGATGTTGCATCTTTCCAGGGTGTGATGTCTAAATAAATGGTGGGCTTACATATCAGTGTCAAATAATGATGATTAATGCTATGGTGTTTTCCATCAACTCTTGCCAAGTTTTAGGTTCAAATGTTTGTGTGTGTATTGATGCCATTACTGAACAGGAAAAATCTTTTATAATGTTGTATAATTAACTCCACATTGCATTATAAGAGGCATTACTATAGATATTGTTGAAATATTTTTTCCATCTATAATGTTTAATGAAAGATTTAACTTAACTGTCTTGATTATGTTACTTAAATGAACTTGAAAAATTAAACTGATGAAATTGAAAAGATTTCCTAAGAAACTCATTCTTATGAAATCTCTTCTCTATTTTTCAATGTCTAAACAATAAATCTTTCCAGGATATTCTAGACAAGATGGCAAGCACTAGAAGGTTCCCTTGGCTGTGGGCCAGCTTCATACTGCTGGTCAGCATTGCTGGACTTGTGACTTATGATGTTCAGAGAGTTGGAGGCAATTTCCCTAGTAAGTATAACTTGAATTTTTGTAATGACTTGTTTTTGTTTGTTTGTACTTGATTTGATTTACCTATATGAAAGTTATTTTAAAGTATATATCAATTTATTTAAATGTATAGTTTAATTATCAGCTATACTAATAATATTAAATGAAAGATTTTTTGTTTGTCTGTTTATTAGTAATTGAAAATCTGAAAATACTGAATAGATTTAAAAATATTTAACCATTAGTGAGCTTATTCATTCTAAAGTAACATAGACTATATTTTATATTAGTCTGAAGTAAAGGTATTGCGAAATATAGTCAAGGGATACTATCAAGATTATTTGTATTAATGGTCCAAAAAAATGCCTGCGGAAGCATATTATATATATGTACTAAATTAAAATAACATACATACCAGAAAGTAGATTACGTGAAATAACATGCTACAACGCTTTGTTAACATGGGTAAAAACTGCAGGGGAAAAAGCTAGTTATGAATATAATTATTAGATCTTACACGCTTATATAATAGTCACATTAGCTTACATGTGCAATGAAAAAATATTATAATTGCAAGTAACTCTTATATCTATAATACCTAATATGTTGGTAATGAACTTTTTTCAAAGGATTGATATATGGACTATAGATTAATACACTACTTTTTATTCCTGTGGCAAATTGAATGAAATTCAGGTTTAATTGATAAAACAACTATCAATACTATTGCTACTATGACTTAACACAGCAAACTTTCTTAAAATTAAAATATATATTGAGTAGGGAAACGGGAATAGGAACAAGACCTGGGATATAATTTTCGATTACAATTGTTTCTTTTCCAGAGACATCTTTAAAACCCACACATTTTTAACACAATAGCTAGTTGCTTATAAAATACAGTTATTAAACAATCTGCTTTAAATGTCCATGCACCACCTTGAAATCCAAGATTTTATTTTTGGGCAAGCAGATTAATTTATATCCACTTCAAAATACTTACTCTTTAAGCCAACTAAGTGCAGCCACTTTGTTGTTATCAGAAGGTGATAAGTGAAATTGTTTGCTAGAGTTGGCATCCTAGATTAGATAACATGCACTTTTGTTAACCTATTGACCACCTATTGACCTATATGTGTCAACAGAAACTTCATTCAATTTACACTTTAATTGGCTTATTTACATTAATATTTTGGCATTTGGAATTTTGTGGACAACACTGGCACAACAGTGCACATTGTTGGCCAAGGTTCAATTATTTTTGAGAATCTTGATCATGAAAGTTTTTGACAATTTAAAGGCCTTGTCATATTAAGTGTCTGTTGCCCAACATTAGTCTATCTATACCCATATTGTCAGTTTAAAAAATTTTGTAGCACAATTCATTTTTTTTTTTGTCATCAAATCTGCAACTAAATCCAAGATAGATATTGTTATTAGCACAGAATATTAGGCAATCCTTCCATATTGAATCATGTTTGAGCCCTGTGTCCTTTGTAGATGAGTGATAATTCTAATTGGTTGTTAGGAGTATTTATTTATTCATTATAACTTTTTGTAACACAAGTGTAGAATAAAATTGAAACAAAATGCCAATGTATAATTTAACCAAAGTGGTTCATTTCATACATCAGCATTTTTAACAAAATTAGATCAGCAGTAAAAATTAAAGTGACAAATTAAACCTCACTACATTGTTTTAGAAAAAGGGTTGCATTGATCTCTCAGAGAGGCATACATGAGGGTACAGTCATTCTTTTGTGATGTTAGATTAGGTTTGTCAGTAGTACATAGTTCCCCCCATGTTTGGTAGACTTCAATTGCGCCCAAGGTTATTTAGGAATTATAAGTTACCTTAATTTTTATAAATTAAGGAAGGTGACTGTAGTTTTCTAGCCTTTTAGAGTTTTGATTACTTTTTAGTTTTTCTTGCACAACCATTATACAAATAGCACTTACAAAGTATTTACTCAACAAAACTAAACCTTATCTCCTGTTACAGAGAGTACAACTGGGAAGCTCATGAAAGATCTGGGTATATTGGAGCAGAGTCAGTATGCATGGCAGAAAACACTTTCAACTTCTGCCCGCGGCTACCTTTGGCTTGAAACAAACACACCTATCTACTACACAAAAACTATAGAGGCTGTTTCGCCATATGCCCAACTATCTAAAGATGCACTAATAGTCGCCTCAAAGAAATTTGGTTTACTATACACCAATATGAAAGATTATGTTGCAGAAAAAACCCCAATTGTAGTTGCAACTATAGACCAGTACGCTCCCGGAGTCATAGATACAGTGCAAGGTTACGCAGTGAGTGGATTCACAACTGTTAGAAAATATTCTAGCGACTATTACCAGCTGACCGCTGACTATTTGAAGACTAAAGTGTTTGTGTGAGTATATTTAGATATTGATGCATAATTTTTTTTTTGTTTTTTTTTAAAACGCTGTTTTAGATCATGTTCGGTGCTCGTAGCAGAAGTTAGTAGTGTGTAAGTATGTATGTATGCATGTGTGTGCGTGTGTCTGTGTGTGTGTGTGTATGTATGTATAGCTTTTTTTTACAACTTCCGTGTTATTTTTAATACATCAGCTTCAATGAAATGGTTACCTGGAAGAGATCACTATTAGTGATAAGGTCGCCAGTTGCCAATTGTTTTTGTCTTTTTTTATGTATGTTATGTCCTATAGATTGCTATAAAGTCATATAACGACCTCCGTGGCGCAGTGCGTGCACTGTTGCGTTATAAAGTTGGAGGTCCTGGGTTCGATTCCCGGCTCGAGTCTGGTCTGGTGGGAGGCTTCGACCGTGGCTAGTTACCACCCTACCGACAAAAGACGTGTCGCCAAGCGATTTAGCGTTCCGGCATGATGTCGCGTAGAAACCAATTAGGAATATGGATTTACCATACCCCTAACAGGTTAGCCCGATACCATCCTAGACTGCATCATCACTTACCAGCAGGTGAGATAGCTGTCAAGGGCTAACTTGTAGTCTTTAAAAAAATATATATATAAATAAATAAATAAAAACTTGTTCTAGTAATTGTTAAAAGACAAACCGAACAAGAAAGAAAAAAGTCAGTCCTTTTTTCCTTTCACGCTTAAGTTGGTGCTTGTTTATTCCAGTGGTGAATGGGCACCAGAGATTCTCCAGAGCAAGACCCAGCTGGCACTGAACGCTACAAAATCTCACATGACCTCGTACTTCCACTGGTTCAGAGAGCAGGTCCACGTTTACTCGGAGATACCGTGAAGATAACCCGGGGATGTGATGTGATTAGACGTTGTTCGAGTGTTATGTAATTTTATTTTCAGGGGTACACGCGCCGAGTCCAACATTTTTTTTATTTAATATACCTTACACAGTTCCGTAACACAGTTTTTCTATATCACGGAGACCCTCTATGTTAGAGTTTTGTTTGTATACATCATTTGAGCGCACGTTCGAACTCTAACGTAGCAATAGAAATCGACAAAATTACAGCCTATTAGTTCTAGATATCCGGGCTGATCCTGTGGGAATATTCACCCGTATTTACCACCCTATCGGAAAGCCATATGAGTTCAAAAATCTGCTTTAACCCTTTCAGGTTTTCTCCGCTTCCATGTTAACACTGCATTAAAGTGCAAATTGTCTTCTAATATAATATAAAAAAAAATTGTGTCACAGTGTTTGTCAACAAACGCCTCCGATACGGCTGGACCGATCTCTATGAAATTATTTTTATTCGGTCGATCTGAGAATAGGACGTAAACTATTTTTCATAAGAATAAGGGTGGTCCCCAAATTTTTTTTTTAATACATATAAAACCTTGAATTTTCAGCCTTCTACCACCGACCCCTATTTTTTAATCGCGTATCATGTATCGGTAGAACAACGTTTGCTGGGTCACCAAGTTATTTAAAAAAAAAAACGCACATTAATAAAACTTTTTATGGCAGGGATACATACACTTAATAATCCACATATAAACTTGTCATTATATACACAAACAAGGCTAAATCGGTCTTCGTGAGATAGAGCTACTGTATACATCATCCCATAGTATAGCAATTGATGATGGTTTCCAAATATCTGGTGAAATAGATCTAATAAATTTTAAAAGCTTAGGATCGTCTTAACGTTTTTGGAACACGTATAACTAACTTACTAAAAAAACATTACAGAATCTACAACTTTAAAACAAAATGCATTGGGTCGACATTGCTCTGTCGTGGACTTCGATATACTATGATTTACCAGTTTCCAATTTAAATTTTGCAGATACGCATTTAAACGATCAGCTTAACAATGCAAGGTTAAGATAATCACTGTATGATCAAACAATTTTTTAACAAACAATGAATTGTTTTTCGTTTAAACATTTTTTTGATACTAGGATTCAGTGAATGATGAACAAAATTAGTAATAATAGATAAATAAGCAAGATATATTCTGCTAAGTCGATTTGTACTCCACATTGATCCCATCTCCGGATTGATCTAATTGTGCCTAATACAAAAAAAAAATAAACTAAATGGTATTCCAAAACCAGAATTTAGTACTCGATCAGTGTACTTTTCTATGCTAATAAGTTAAATTAATCAATAACATAAATGAAATGTATCACAAAAATTAAAAAACAAATGTCTTCATTTTATTTATAATATCATTTATCATGCTAATTATTAAATGTGTCTCAGTTACAAGACTTACTCTCGAATTGTTTTGGCTTTGTATTGTCTCATCTAATTTTACCTATCAACTTATTACTAAGTTGATACTTATCCCAAGGAATAGAGTTTACCCCTAAGAATCATATTTGGAAACCCTTAATTTGAAACTAAATTCTATTACAAATGCCAGACTTTCTTAATAATTTTACTGCTAGTATACTATGCAATGAGGGTCATTATAACGAGACTGTTGTATTTTGATTCTTGCGAGTATCTAAACAAATAATAATATTTTATATTCGAGCAGTAGAATATTTCAATAAAAAAAAATTATCCTCAAAATTTTGTACAAGAACATATGAATGGCGCCAAAACCTAGTACCGCGAATGCGCTAAAGCGCCACAGATAAAGGTAATTTGAATCAAACTTTTATTTTTTATAAAACTGACAGAGCAAATAAAATGGTTTTGAGTATCATGTTACAATAATAAAGTATATTCTAAATGGTTTAATCATTTAGAAACTGGTATAATGTAATTGGTGTATTGTTTTCCAGTAAAAAAAATAGTTGTCGTGTTTGCGCACAAAAAAGATATTTTTACCATAAACTAGCTCCATATAACATCTTCAATGAAATTTTAGAATACCAAAATGCATTAAGAAGTTTTTAATTATTGTAGTAACTGATTAATCATTTGCATTTAATGTTGCATTGTTGTTTTAATCAAAATAATAGAAATACTATAGTAACAATTTTATTATTGTAAATATAATATGTAGTTCATCAACTTGTTTACTTAGCAGAACTGTGGGGGGAAAAAAAGTTTTGTTTCTTAACAATATTTACCTACCTTAGTATATTTAGTTACTCATTTAAATGTGTTGTTAAATCAATTCACATACCAAGTTTGCTTTTAAATATTTAATTCATTAATAATGTTATCAATGAAGCTAACAAAGTTAAGGCATAAGCAAAAAAATATATCGTTTTTACCCCTAAAAATAATGAGACGTCTTCCTGATTGAGAATGTGTTAAGTGCGATTAAAATCACAAGTGAATGCTTTATTATTTGGCCTATTTAAATAATGTACAGTTAGCGTCGTTTTTTTTGTAACCATTTTAATTTTAACTAACAAATCCATTATTGTTCATATGATATTAAATTGTATTTATTCCATCATGACAATCAATACTTTATTATTTATTAGTATTTTTTTTTAAAGAATAATACATTCCCTTGTGCATTTGAACTGTAAATCGAAAAAAAAAATAGAAATGATCTAAATACATTTGTATCCTTGTATGTACTTTATCAGAACTAATACCTTTTTGAATGCGAGATGAAATGCTAACAATAAGTTTTGTAGTGTATTTATGTGTGTTTTTATTTTAAGATATACAAGGTGGTGACGACAGTGCTATGTTAATAACATTTTTAAATTAATAACCTCCAACAGCATTTTAAAATTGCTCTTCGCCAATACTGCTTGTTGGAGCCTGTTCAGTTTCCAACGCATTATTGCTGTAAAAAAAAAGATATGTGAACTATTTTATGTCAGGTACCGTTTAATGAGGTTTTAATGCATTTGTTTTTTTTCTAAATGGAATCAATGTCGCACTGCAGTCGACGCCTCTATGTCGTATTGAAATTAAAGAGGAGAGAATTTCTTTATTCCTAGTTTTTTATTTCTTCTAAATACTGAAATAATCTATTCCATAATAATCATCATGATCAACCCATTGCCGGCTCACTAGTCTCCTCTCAATATGAGAAGGGGTTTTTGCCATAGTCCACCGAGCTGGCCATGTGCGATTGGCAGACTTCACACACCTTTGGGAATTAAAATTATGGACAACTGATGTTTCCTCACGATGTTTTCCTTCACCGTTGAAGCAAGTGATATTTTAATTGCTTAAAACACACACATAGCTGAAAATTTGAGAGGTGCGAGCCCGGGATTGAACCCCTGACCTCTTGATTAGGAGGCGAACGTCCTATCCACTAGGATATCACAGCTTCCATAATATTATTGGAAGGTAATTCGTTTTGCGACCCGCGTTCAAAAAGTAAATGAACGGATACGAATTGGTAGAAATCGCATCACTGGAAATACTTGAGACTTGACTCTAAATAAGTGGCCCACCCTTCCATAAAAAATGGATCACTATTGTAGTCGCCTAGAGAAAGACCCGTTTTAGTAACATCAATTTTAAATTAAGTTGAATAATTATCAAATTAAAAACATACAAAACAAAAACAAAAAAGTTACGGCCTACGATCTTAGCAGTTAGAGGGATAAAATTGTAAGTAGGATTTTTGGAAAATAAATTTTTACTCTTATTGATGAAGAACTGATTTTATTTTCCCATATGAAAAATTATAATTTTACATATAACGTATGTACTTTCACTTATTATTAAAGAACAATCTGTTGGTGTTATTGTAAATAGCTTCGGCTAGTTCGTCGATATTTTCTTTTCTGATCGCTGCAAGTATCTCCAAAACTTGTCTGAAAGAGTAAATTTAATAAATTCACAAAATATTGAATAATTAGGTAAGTGTTACACAGTGTAGTCTCTCTCTCTCTCCAGTCGTTTCTTCATTACTGAAGATCGTGGTCCTGGTGGTGTCCTTGCAACCTCGTGCGGATTATTTGTTTCCACCGGCTTCTATCGGAGGCTAGTCTCGCTATTGTGTGAAATTTGCACTTAGTAGATTCGGACTGTCTATTAGCTGTACAAACCCTATTGGTTGCCACAGCGTAACCGGGCTGTTTGGCGAGTTTCGGGAAGAAGCTCTGCCAGAAGAAATTTTGAGCCCTAGGGCTCGAAGAAACTAAGGGAACGGCTGCCTAAGGGCGCCTCCTTTGAGGCCGAACCTCGGCTTAGGCGACGTTTGGGATAACGGGGGGGTTGGACGGTGAGTGGTCGTACGTCTCCGAGGCCGTGGATGAAGACGAGGTCCCCGCTATCTTACGTCATCCGGACGTGGGCTCCATCTACAGCCTCGGAAACGTACGGACCACTCACCGTCCGATCCCCCCGTTATCCCAAACGTCGCCTAAGCCGAGGTTCGGCCTCAAAGGAGGCGCCCTTAGGCAGTGGTTCCCTTAGTTTCTTCGAGTCCTGGGGCTCAAAATTTCTTCTGGCAGAGAAAAAAATAAATTGCCGTACCGTAGAATCTTGTTACAATAATAAGAAACGCACACACATAATAAATTGAACCGCATCAACCTAGTTTTAAAACTCAATATCGTCTATAGCCGGCATAAGGTTGTTAGTAGTACGGAAATTGCGACTTTAATACGATATTGTAAAGTATATTTTACTTTGAGTTGTTTGAAGTGTTCAATACTCTAAAGCGACTATGATTGCGAGTGTACAAGTCTTATACTAAGGGTATTGAGAAAATAAACTTTGCAGGAATAATCTTTTGCAAAATACAAGTGAATCATGTTGTTTAGCTAACGAAATGGCTGGGCTAAATAAGGAATTCAAATAAAATCCTTATATAAGCACAGTAAAATAAAAATTCAGAATGCATGGAAATGTACGGAAGAAACAAAATACTTACATAATATTTACAGGTTCATTCCGGCCCTTTACTTGACTGTTAGATTCCACAGAGTATTTTTCTTTTTTCACTGAAGGAAATTTAGTGATAACATGGGAGTATCCTGGGTGGGTTGGTTTCACTTCACACCATGGACAATCTGTCTCTATCATAAGTCTATCTTGTGGTATTTTTGATGCTACATCTATGTTTTCCACTGTTCTAAGTGAACTGCAATGGTAAACAAAAACCTATAATTGTGTCATACAAACCAAAATTATAATTTTTTATATAAGATTACATTCCCTTATGGCATCCAATACATATAATAATAGTCTAAATACAAATAAATAGATAAAATAACAGGTTGGCATGCAAAGGCAGTTTTATCTCTGCAATCTCTTACATGGTGAGCTTTAATACAGGCATAATATAGTAGGGTTGTTCCATGAGGGTTTTCAAAGACGGAAGGTACTCGTGAATAGACATGCGTAAATCATTTAACCAGTTACTATTACCTATTCAAACTCTTAGGCTTTTTAGTTAATGCGTAGTTTGGTATAGATGTAAGTTTAACCTCACAAGAGATTAGCTTACTTTCAATTTAATAATAAATATCAATAAATGATTTTCATTGCCTTGTGTAAGTTAAGTTATAAACTATAGATTATATTGTAACAAAAACCTATTATGTATGGTTTTACTACAAAATCTTTTTAGTGAACTGAATGCAAAATAGTACACAAAATATTTTCAGACCTACCATCCGTTAATACCAATATGCATGCCAAGTTCTATGATCTTTTCCATGGCCCCCTGAGTACCATCAAAGGAGTGCACCACACCACCAACAATACATTCCTTGTTTCTATTCAATATTTCAATTAAATCATCAGCAGCTGCCCTGCAGTGTAGGAAAAGTGGTAGATTGTATTTGCCGCTTAATTGCAATTGGTATTCAAAATATCTGAAAGACAACACATTGATTACATATTTTGTTCGATTAATCCATTTCTTCAAGTCAGGCTGACCTTGTGTTAAGACCAACAT
The DNA here is from genome assembly GCA_928268935.1 of Lasiommata megera. Lineage (NCBI taxonomy): Eukaryota > Metazoa > Arthropoda > Insecta > Lepidoptera > Nymphalidae > Lasiommata > Lasiommata megera. Next base: position 12,882,764 of record OV743326.1, read on the forward strand.
AGAACTAGCTTCAAACTGATTAGTCTTTAGTAGAGTCCTTAAAAGTTAATGAATAGAAGCAGGCGTTACTTTGCGGAGGTCCATGATAAACAACAAACTGCAAGTATAATTTACTATGTTCCACCGACAACCGGGAGATTAATTGTACAATATAACACCACATAAAATCTTCCACTATGCACGTTTCGACCCGACACCGGATCATCCTCAGGAGATGTTGACTACACAAGCGTGAAAGTAAAGTAAGTCTTAAGTATTAACGTGCGTAGAGTTTCTAGTGGAAGATTTTGTGTGGTGTTATATAGTACAAATCTCCCGGTTGTCGGTGGAATATAGCAAATTATACTTGCTATTTGTTGTTCCTTAAAACTTGACTAAACACTTTGGATTTTTTATATCTAAGATACTATTCTTATAATTATATTATATAAATTTCAATTTAACTTACTTAAGCTGAACATCTTTATCACAAAAATGTAATCTTTCATAATCCAAGCCACACTCTCCAATAGCAACCACTTGTTCTCTATTTTCTTCAATCAAATCTTTCAAGCCTTTGAGATACAAGTCAGGGCTATCAACAAACTCATTGCACCTTGTTGGATGACATCCTACGGTAGAAAATAATCGAGCTGAAAATTATATTACAATCAAGAAATCTAATAGCATACATATATTAACATAGATTTAAACATTTAAATCCACCAAATTAATACTTAATTTGGTATATACTCAAACATAATTGTCTGCTAGTCAAATTGCCAATTTTATATACCTGTTTTTTGACCAATTAGGTAGTATCATCAAAAAGACCAGCTAGTATTTTTTGTAAAATAGTTATTTATATAGGCCATTAAAAAATATGCATATTATCAGGCATATATATATGGCAGGAGCTCCGCAATTATCGTGCCATACTAGGTACCATTAAAGCTCCTTCATCCATCCATCCTTTCAAAGCAATAGCTGTAATTCTTTATAAGACTCAAATGTGGAAACTTTTTTGACGATATTTATTGAGAACAAATTACCTACTTACAGTTTGTATTGGCGAGTTCAATAGCCTTCCTACTGTCTACCAGACTACCTCCAGTTATTATCATCTTGTCTAACCCACCAGCCCAGCTACGACTTAAAACATTAGCTAAATCAGGTTCATGTTTCTTCGATCCATGGTAAACTCCTTGGTACATTTCATCAGTAAGGTTTGCGCCGATATCTTAAAAGAAAAGTAGAGTACTTAATAAATTTCTACTTCTTTAATAAATCACGTGCACGGAAATGTCTTTTTTTTTACCTATATATTTTCTAAAAGAAGGCATTCTCTTCATTTAAACTTAAGGAGGTTAAGGTAAGAAAAGTTTATTTTCCTTCGTTTTTATTATTACGATAAAGATTTCCCACTTTGGATTAGGGTTGCACACGATTACAAGAAAACGAATCGATGTTTTAAATATCGATTGCTTGGAAATCGAAGTCGAAAATGTTTACTGTAATGATGAGAACCATTAAATTGTCAATAAGAAGTTTAATATGGCAATGCCAAATAATCAAACCAAAAACGTAAATAATTACGATTTTTCGCTTTTCAATGAGTTGCTTTGTATCCTTCAACTCTTAACGGAAATATATAAAAGTTAAGCTTTTGCTCTGCGCTTGGTACTATTCCTTGATACATATGACATCATTCATTTACGTCTTGATTATTCAAATCTCAGTAAAGTACTGCAGCTCTTAGAACTAAAAAAATAGTTTACCTGTAGAGTATAGATTACTAATTGAAGGTAAGTTAATTATCATAATTTACATTTTGATGCTAACTATTGTGTTCGTTATATGCTAGTATCTATTCATTCGATTCAGTTCCGACTTAGACTTAGTACCTCAAATGCAAGAAGGTTATAGTCTAAGTACGTAGGTACCACCAAAGACTATGTTTATAGTATGAAGGACAAGATGGTATTGTCATCATCATCATCACCAGTATGTACCTATTTATAGTACAAATGGTACTTAAACCAATAACTAAGGTATGGTACCTCAGATTTAATGCAAGTAGATAAAGACACCGTGTGGCCGCACATGAAACTACAACTTACACTTAGTATTTAATATTATGCATAAATAGGACTAGAAACAATGTGATACTACCACACCACTAAAAATATTAGTTATATGGAATGTTAAAATAAACAATAGATGAGCAATGACAGGAAGTATATGTAATGAATAAAGAAAAGGTACCTACACAGATGAAGTTCTTATCTATGGTCGTTAATTAAATACCTATAAATTAAAATAAAGCAATATTATAAATATGAGAGCTTTTCAAGATCACGTGCCAGTTGGATTCGAACATTCGTGACAAAAACATGGGTAAAATAATTCTATTACTGGGTAAGTTTATTTTATAGCAAATAGGTACTTATATCAATTAGATAAAAAAAGCTTGAGTGTTAATTAAATCTCCATAGGTACTTTAATTCATTTTTGATTCTGTGAGATGGTGATAACAAAAAAAACCCGGCTAAGTTTGTTGTGGGCTAGGGCGCGTTTGGAACCCTCATAGCTTTAGTTTTAAGTTTACGAATGTAGTTATTACCATCAAATCACTACTATGTAAATTATTGACACGTCAAAAGTGCCTTTTAAAGAACTATTTCAATAACGCTTATTTGAATTTGAATTAAATCTTAATTGCATTACTTTATTATTTTGATTTAAGTATGTGGTATATCCCTATGGATGTGATACCTACATAATAGTAAGGTAGATACGAAGTTACTAGAATGCTTTTGATAGACCGGCTTTTATATCTTTTAAGGGGTTTGATTGTATGATATAATTATATCTGTATGAACAAAGAGGTGTTGTTGTTAACTTTATTAGTAAAAACTGTCTGAAATTTAAACTCGTTTTGTAGAATACAATACAACATTAGGTGAGTCTCAGGACCAACACGAAGTTTGGAAATTGGAGACTGGCGTTCTCCACCATTTCTGGAGAGCACACTAATATTAGGTTAGGTATATTTTGACGATCTTCGTGGCACAGCGCGTGCGCTGTTACATTATAAAGTTAGAGGTTCTGGGTCAAATATCACTTGTTTCAACTATTTTGGTTCCCTAGATGAATGCTCAAAATTGATCCAGTACTAAGAGTTGAGCCTTTAGACAAATAGTTTTTCATTTGTACATTTATAATATTCAGACTTTATAGTATGAAATACAGTTAATTAGGACACCGTCGTGGATAAACGGAGTAATTATTTTAACTCTGAGTCAAAATTCATTTATCTCGCTGATTAATTTTTGGACTAAAGCTCCAAGAAATGAAGTCTTGCGATTGCGAGCTATGTTTAGCTATTGTTTTTTGTTTCAGTCGCTATGGCCGGCGTGGCGCATTCCCAGTTTTACGGCGACTTCGTGATTCCGACCTACACCAGGACAGCACTCGGCGACTCCGTTGACATCGCGTCTATGAAACTACTGCGAGTATGTCATTTTTCTATCAAGCTGTAAAGATTTACTCAGCTTATTTACGAGCCTTTTCAGTAGCTGTGATGGCCTAGTGGTTCGGGCGTCCGCATCCTAATCAGAGGTCGGTAGTTCGAATCTCTAACTTTTCAAAGTTATGTGCGTTTTTAAGCAATTAAAATATCACTTGCTTCAACGGTGAAGGAAAACACCGTGAGGAAACTTGCACGCCTGAGAGTTAATAATATTCTCAAAGGCGTGTGAAGTATGCCAATCCGAACATGGCCAGCGTGGTGGACTATGGCCAAACCCTTCTCATATTGAGAGGAGACCCGCGCTCTGTAGAGAGCCGGCAACGGGTTGATCATGATGATGATGATGATGATTTACGAGCCTGAGTCTAGGGGCAAACGAGGTTAACTTTCCTACTAACGACAACACCATTTTATTTTTATTTTTTATACACCACTAAGTAGGTAGTCCTTGACTGCAATGTCACCTGATGGTAGGTGATCATGTTAGGGGTATCGTAAACCCATACTCCTAATTGGTTTCTACGCGACATCGTGCTGGAACGCTAAATCGCTTGGCGACACGTCTTGGTCGGTGGGGTGGTAACTAGCCACGGCCGAAGCTTCGAACCGGGAATCGAACCCAAGACCTCCAACTTTATAATGCGAAACTGCGCCACGGATGTCGTCAAAACTCAATTCATTATATATTTATCTAAAGCATGTTTTAGATACTTACAGTCGATCCTGTTGGAGAATTGAATTGCATCTAGAACACAATTCCTTCCAATATATTTTTTTTTCAAAGTAATTTACCAAACAAACAAACCGACACACTTCCGCATTTATTTAAGAAAAAAGTATCCAATGTTCTCTAGGATTTAAACTGTGTATAAAGTGCTAATTTTCTTGCTGATTAGTTGATTCTTACTTAAGGCAAAAAATGTTACATAAAAAAAATGAAACTCACAATGGCGTTTAAATAATAGTGGCTGGGAATTGTATGGAAAATATGGAGAGGTTATCCAAGCCGCAGTATCTGATTAAAGATAGTATTTGAAAACATGTCTTAACTCAACAGGAAACCTACAATGGTGCATCAGACAAGAACGTGGTCGCATCCCCGCTGGGAGTGCTGACTCTGCTCTCGCTGTACGCCTCCGGCACTGAGGGCGAGAACAGAGATGAAATCGTCAAATACCTTGGCGCCCCTGACTATAGACAGGTGAGCTTTTGAAACCTCTTTTGGTTAACCATTTTCGATGTGGAAGTTATAAGTGAGAGGTTTAATTCCCATTAAACACCAAAGACCTTGAGACACCGGAAGGGTGCCAGGTTTACAAAATACCCTCAAAAAGCGATTATAGAATATTTTAGAATTTTGTAGAGTAACAAGAGAAAACCTTGAGAAATGAGGGTAGTTTGTAAAAAGCTTTTTATGCAACACACAGTTGGAAGACTCCTACATCCAACTCAGCCAGAGGTTCGGCTCTATGGAGCGCAACTAGAGACTGAGAATTGAGGCTGGTTTTTTTTTAAAAAGCTTTTATGCAACACAGTTGGAAGACTCCTACATCCAACTCAGCCAAAGGTTCGGCTCTATGGACCGCAACTAGAGATCTTGAGAATTGAGGGTGGTTTTTTTTAAAAAGCTTTTTATGCAACACACAGTTGGAAGATTCCTACACCCAACTCAGCCAGAGGTTCGGCTCTATGGACCGCAACTAGAGACCCTGAGAATTGAGGGTGGTTTTTTTTAAAAAGCTTTTTATGCAACACACAGTTGGAAGACTCCTACATCCAACTCAGCCAGAGGTACGGCTCAATGGACCGCAGCTTCCTGACGCTCGCCAACAAAGTGTTCGTGTCCGACAAGTTCACTCTGCAAGACCGGTTCCTGAGCACGGCGCGCTCCTACCGCAGCGAGGTCGACAACATCAACTTTGCCGACCCCGCAGCAGCAGCTGATGCCATGAACCAATGGGTGAGTGAATATCCACATACCCTATAACAGCATAAAGTTCGGCGAATCATCATGATCAACCCATTACCGGCTCACTACAGAACACGAGTCTCCTCTCAATATGAGAAGGGTTTGGCCATAGTCGACCACGCTGACCATGTTGCGGATTGGTAGACTTCACACGCCTTTGAGAACATTATGGAGCATGCAGGTTTCCTCACCATGTTTTCCTTCACCGTTGAAGCAAGTGACATTTTAATCGCTTAAAACGCACATAACTCCGAAAAGTTGGAGGTGCGTGCCCGGGTTCGAACACCCGACCTTTTATTAGGAGGCGGACGTCCTAACCACTAGGCTATCACAGCTCCCCAATATCAAATAGCTCGGAGAAGGCCCGAATGAGATAGGTCAGTGGAAAGAGAAAAAAAAAAATTCTTCCTCCCAACTTTGGATTGCACTAGAGTTATGAAAATCATTGTATGACTGAGCAACGCATTGAAGTAGAAAGAGACCAAAATTAAATTAACTTGAAAATGGAAAGTTAAAAATAAAAAAGTTTTGCCCTCTTCATCGGTTATCACGAATATTTTCACAAGTAGACAAGTAGTATTCTGATATTTGTATATGGGGTTTTTAATTAATAACTTAGCGGTATAACACAGTATGTACTATTATTTATTCTGCGAAACCATTACATATCCTTCTCCGATCATTTTACCAGATACTAATTGATTAAAGCCTCACTGACTCAAACAACTTTTAATTGTCTACGAATATACTTGTAGGTTGTGATTTTCATTAGGTAATGGCTATTAAAACAATGGTCCAGTCCAGTTTCTTGCAAATCTTCCAAATTCTCCTCAACCAAATACAAGATTTGAAGGTCAAATCTTCGAATCATAGGCAACAACTTAGTAGCTAGTTTATTTATTCAAAGTAGGGCTACTTGCGACGATAGATCAGTCCTCATTCATATTTATTTATAATATAATTGTATAGGTACCTAAAGGTTACTAAATCTGTTTGATACTATAATCAAGAGGTCAAGTTGGAGGTCATTGCCATTATTTTATAATATGATAATAATTAAGTCAACCATTAAGAACAAAGATAACAACTTTGTTTTGGGAACGATTACGAATTACGAACAAAAGATCGGTAAACATTTATAGTTCAAGGATAGAACTAATTGTTACTAGGTAAACTGTCCAAAACTATTGACACGATAAGATAAGAACTATAAAACTGAAAACGTGAATTATATTTTAAAGATTTAATTTAATTTGGGAGGGTTAACAACATTAAATTTTCAACGTATAGGTCTTTCAAATTTAAGAACTACCCTCAATCTACTTGGGATCTTGAGTTCTTGACACCTTGTCGGACCACCTTGAGAGTGCCTTTCAAACGATAACAGAATTTCCAAAAACTCGGTGAACATACATAAATACAGCTGAATATGATATGGGGCTCCTACTTTTTGACGTCGCTAAAGATCTGTGTTAATCCTAAAGTTATTTAATAGCAAAGTAACTGAAGCATATTATATGTTAAAATGGACTAAAGGCCTAGTTTTGATGTGTCGCGAACTATTTAGTCTGAAGACTATCTCCGTGGTGCAGTGCGTGTGCTGTAGCATTATAAAGTTGAAGGTCCTGGGTTCGATTCCCGGCTCGAGTCTGGTCTGGTGGGAGGCTTCGGCCGTGGCTAGTTACCACCCTTTTTTTTTATTTTTTATCGTGGTGGAAAAGCTTTATACGGGCAGGACGGAGGTTATGTGGGACTCCCACCCATGGGTGGTCTACCCGAACTAAAAACCACCACGGCATGTCCCTCTCGCTGGTTTTACTGGACGCCCGGGGGACCCATTGTATACTTCCCGGTCGAACTAGTTACCACCCTACTGACAAAGACGTGTCAAGCGATTTAGCGTTCGGGCACGATGTCGCGTAGAAACCCTTTAGGAGTGTGGGTTTACCATACGCCTAACCGATATAGCCGTCAAGGGCTTACTAGTAGTATATAAAAAAAAAAAACTATTACAGGAACTGTTTCTTTCGTGACCCAATCCGAACAAAGCAACAATATGTTATCCGAAATATTAGTCTCAATCATTCTAATAGGGTAATTCATGTGCGCATAAGCAATTACAGCCAAGGTTATCAGTATTCAGCAAATACTTTGAGACGAGAAATATATTAATATCTGATTGCAGTCCTCGAGGAATACAGATGGCAAGATCGCTAAGCCAGTGTCTGCAGGCGACATCGACCCAGCGGCAGCCGTCGCTCTTCTGAACGTCATCTTCTTCCAGGTAAGAACATCTGCTATGAGTAGCAATTATGGATATCTATGTCTCTTCTACAAGAAGTACATGAATCACTTTGAACAATGTGTTGTGATCTATTTGGACTATTGTTAGTTTTACAAGGATCTGTTGCGTTTTAGTGGGACCTGGACACGTTTGTCTCCTCCAGGTGTATTATTTGGCTATATTAATGCGTTAATAACCGATTTGCATTAGCTTAAGTAACGTGGCTATTTAGATCATTGTGCGCATTACTATGTGCCCATAGGCGCACTACGAAGATAGGAGTATCCTATAACCCAGCGTTAAGTATATGTTCATGTTTCAAAGGCGTCCTTCTTTTATTAGCATTTGCCTTTACATTTATATAAACTTTCATCATTATATTACTAACTCGTGTATCCAAAGGGGTGTCTAATAAATATTTTATTAAGATAGAACATATTTCACTGGATTCTTCCCACCGTCTGACCCCCCCGTTATCCCAAATGTCGCCTAAGGCGAGGTTCAGCCTCACAGTAGGTTCCCTTAGTTTCTTCGAGCCCTAGGGCTCAAAATTTATTCTGGCAGAGCTTCTTTCTCAAGCTCGCCAAACAGCCCGTTTACGCTGTCGCAACCAATAGGGTTAGCACAGCTAATAGACAGTCCGAAAAAGAAAAAAAACTGATCTTCTGTATGCATTGTCCATAAAATAGCTCATTTGATGAATTTACTATGCAGGGCCATTGGCACGTACCGTTCAATGCCAGCGAGACCAAGGAAAAAGACTTCCACCTGGACAACTCTAACTCCGTTAAGAAACCCATGATGAATCTCCAACAGTCGCTTTTCTACCGGGACAGTCCTGAATTGGGAGCCAGGGTACGTATATATGATGATTTTAAACAGATTAATATAAACACTTTTTATTTCCATTTACAACTATAAACACTTTTCATTTCCACTACAAGATAGTCCCTGACGGCAATCTCACTTGCTGATAAGTAAGAGGCTTTATCATTGTCGTTAGTGTGGTAGCTAGCCACGGCCGAACCTTCCGACTAAACCTTCAATTGCAAGTGTTAAAACATTTTATTTGGCCGTAAACTGTTTCAAAAATTTATTTATTCCAGTTTTAAGGAACGATATCTAATTACTTTGTATTTCCAGATGGTACAACTGCCCTACAAGGAATCACAGTTCCGCATGATAGTAATCCTGCCCAAAGAGATCGACGGTCTGCAAGGTGTTTTGGACAACGTGGCCAAAAAGGGCCTCTTAGGAGAGGTGTTCAGAATGTACCCAGCGGGAGCAGACGTGGACTTCTCTATGCCGAAATTCGAAATCAAATCCAAGCTGAACCTCAACGAACTTCTACCAAAGGTAATAAATAACATATCACTAATTTATTAAGATTGTTTGACGATCGAAATCACTGGCATGAGAATTGAAATGAAAACATTATCCGACACAAGTTACGTGTATAATCAAAAAATATATATTTTAACAACTTTTTAAATAATTCGGCGCATTAAAATTCAAAATAATCTTTATTCAAGTAGTCCTTTAAAAGGCACTTTTGACGCGTCAATAATTTACATAGTTATTTCATGGTGATAACTATATTCGTTAACTTAAAACTAAAGCTATGAGGGTTCCAAACGCGCCCCGGTCTAAGAACCACAACAAACTTAGCCGGGTTTTTTTTCCGTTATCAGCATCTCACATAATGAACAACAAATTATAGTACCCATGGAGATAGAGCAATTCACACCCAAGCTTTTTTATCGTTTATATAATCCTTAATATCGTAATATGATTTTTCTTCAAGAATTACCCTCGAGTAACTGTAAAGGATGCGATGCGGCGGCGGTATTTATCATTGTTTTGCTTCCTTCATTCTAATTAATAGTTCGATCAGCTGTTTAAAAAAATGTTTTACGATAGTCAAGTTTTGCGAAGAACTAACACACATACATTGAAACACTTAACAGGTGGGCGTATCCCGCATCTTCGCGGAGGCAGCACCTGGAATAGTTAAGGGCCAGGGGGTGGCAGTAGCGCGAGCTTTCCAGGAGGCTTTCGTCAAGGTTGATGAGGAAGGAGCCACCGCTGGTGCTTTCACTGGTAACTATACTGCCATTTAAAAAGTAATTATATAAATCGGATAGCAACTATTTTGGCAGGTGACATCAAACGAGTCTAAGAGAACTGTAGCAAATGTAAAAATACATGCAATGATATCAGCGGAACAAACCGTTGGACTTAAAGCTCGCCATAAAAGACATAATATATGCCTCATCATCATCATCATCATCATCATCATCATAAGCAACCCATTGCCGGCTTACTACAGAGTACGAGTCTCCTCTCAATATGAGAAGGTTTATGCAAATAAAATATCACTCGCTTTAACGGTAAAGGATAACAACGTGAGGAAACCTGCACGCCTGAGAGTTCTTCATAATGTTCTCAAAGGCGTGTGAAGTCTGCCAATCCGCACATGGCCAGCGTGGTGGACTATGGCCAAACCCTTCTCATTTTGAGAGGAGACCCATGTTCTATAGTGACCCGGTAATGGGTTGATCATGGCAACTGATGCGTTGCCGGCTGAACTCATCCTCCTAATAGGTTTCTATTGGAACAATAAATCGCTTGGTTTGCCAGTAGTGTGGTAACTAGCCGCGCCCGAAGTATCCCACCAGATAGATACAAGCCGGGAATTGAACCCAGAACCTCCCACTTTATTATACAACTACACGCACAGCGCAGCGAGGTCACCAAATGGAGAAATGGAGTAAATTAGCTTAAATAAATAACCTAAATGTTTCATTTATGTCCGTAAGTTGAAATGCTTGTTTAACTTCTCGCATGTTATTTTATTCTTTACTAATATAGCGGCCATATGTGTGTATGTTTGTCAGGTTGAATAGCATTATTCTTGTTTTTTTTTTTAGGTTTCGTAGCTGTACCCGTGTCCGCAATATCGCGCCCTCCGCAGCCCATCACCTTCAAGGTGGACCACCCCTTCCTGTTCGCCATCTTGCACGACGACGTCGTACTCTTCACGGGAACTTACACGCATTAATACCTTGAGATAAAAAAAATTTAATACAAGGTTTTTTCCGTTACCCCAAAATAACTTACAATAGTACAGAACTCAAAGTTTTTATTCAAAAATAAAACACCGAATAAAATAAGAGAAAGATCTCTATAACAAATACGTTATCTAATTACGAAAGCACGAAGCATTTAATATCTTCACCGAAACACTTGATCACGAATCACAATATAATCACGAAACATAATACAAATAATCACGATATAAAGACAATATTTTAAAGTTCTTTGCGAAGGCAACAATATTGCAATACTGAAATAAAAGTTAAAAAATAACCTTCTAACCTTATTTTGTGGTGTGAAAAGTATATAATCGTTCGTATCGTTGTCACGTGCTTTCGTTATCTTGTCATTCGTGATCAAATGTTAACGTTGTAATGATTTTCGTTGCGCCGTGCTTCCGTGAAAAAATAATTCGTCATTTTAAAATACAAGCTAAAGCCTCTATGTGATATTTAAATACACACCATATATGTACCCAAGACATACAAACCAGTGGCGATCTGTCCCCGTGAAAAATTACAAAGAGTGTAAAAACTGTCGCTGGTATTTGATGCTTTCGGTTTAACGAACTTGTTTGAGTAATTGCTAAATCGAACAGATCAATCTATACCAATTTGGAACTGTAATTTGAAGAGCATGGAGAATTCCGAAACTGACGATGCCATTAAAACGGTCATATCATTTCGACATATGCGTTAATAAAAGTTTTTATATATACAAAATTTTGTTGTTATTTCTGTTATTAAAAACATCTTTTTCTAGCGGATTAAAATCCCCATGTTTGGCACATGAAGGCTCAGGGGAGAGGGTTTGAGAGGGTTCAATAACCGGCGCCGACAACTTAACATTTGCACCGGGTTCTCCAAGGGAGGGATGGTGCTGCCAATTTACTTGGTATTGAGAATTTTAGACAAATCCAATACCTAACTATGTCGCGGAAATAGAAACGAAACCAGACCAAGAACAGGCAGTTAGTACACAGTACCTATCTACATATTTGAATTTATGTAGGTCTAGATTATTTCAGACAGAATCCGTTTTTGGGGTTCTATACTCGTACCAACTGTGATAGCCCAGTGGTTAGGACGTCCGCTTTCTAATCAGAGGTTGGGGATTCGAACCTCTAACTTTTCAGAGTTATGTGCGTTTTTAAGCAATTAAAATATCACTTGCTTCAACGGTGAAGGAAAACATCGTGAGGAAACCTGCATGCCTGAAAGTTCTCCATAATGTTCTAAAAGGCGTGAAGTCTGCCAATCCGCACATGGCCAGCGTGGTGGACTATGGCCAAACCCATCTCATATTGAGAGGAGACCCGTGCTCTGTAGTGAGCCGGCAATGGGTTGATTATGATGACTCCTACCAACAAACGATCCTATAGTATAAAAAGACCACTGTCGTTCGTGTTTCAAGGTCTCTGTATCTCAATTTCCAAATCCAAGCAATATTAAAAACATTAAAGTCAATGTTCTCTTAATATATTGATGAAATGTATCTTCTAGATTTATATGCAATAAAACGGCAGGTACCTATTTAAAAATATATAGATGACCATTAATATTTTGTCCGCTCGATTTTATAAAACATAGATTTAAATTGGATTTAAACGACCTTTATTTATTTGCTTTGTAGTAGCATATATATGTCAGTTATATCCACCATCATATATGTAGATTCAATTTCGACCTCCGTGTCGTAGTGCGCTGCAGTATTATAAAATGGGAGATCCAGGGTTCGATTCCCTGCTCGAGTCTGGTTGGATAGGAGCACAGAGAAACAAAAGAGAAGTGGCAAGAAAAAAATACATAATATAAAAGCGAAAGGCGACTTTTTTGTACCTGCAAATTGTGGAACCAGCTTCCATCTTCTGTGTTCCCTAGTGATTATAATATGGGGATCTTCAAAGGGCGGATAAACAAATTACTCAAAAGCCAGCAACGCATTGGCGGTTCCTCTGGTGCTGCGAATGTTCATGGGCGGCGGTAATCACTTACCATCAGGTGACCCGCCTGCTCGTTTGCTCGCTATATACTCGTATATAAAAAAAAAAATACTTGAGAGGTGCCAAGGGACACTCGGATGGAACGAAGTTGCTTTCGATTAATTAGTGAAGGAATTGTAATAAAATTTTATTTTATTTAAGTTATAATAATATTTTTTTTATTATTAACAAATATAATGTTATATAAACTTAATCAGTAGGCTCAATTTTGTACTCCATCAGCAATATCCGGAACTTGTGCAGAAACACTGTCAGGATTCATTATTATTATTTTTTTTTATTATTTACAAAAAATCTGTATACACTCAACAAAAATAATCGTCGCGACACCACACTGTTCAATGCGAAATAGAAATGAAAATATCTGGCTTGCTTTCTATAAGAGAGAGAGAGACAGACAGAGAAACATGCGACGCCGCACAGCTTACAATAACAAAAAGTGTCGTGACAACTTTTCGTAAGAATTTTTTCGTCTAGCCCCCTTTCACAACGCGCGATAAGGAACTTCGTTCCAATAAAAAAAAAGCGACCTTATCAGTAAAAGCGATCTATTCCAAACCATCTTTTTGAAAGCATACCATTTATGATCCTGATTCTGATTATGGTAATATTGCGGTAACTTTTGTATTTTAGCGAAAAAAATATCACCATAACAAATTTCAGGCAGTCAGTACAAAATTTAGGAGTAAAGTTAGTTCAGTTAGGAGGTCGAGGAGTAAAAGACATCCAAATTCCCATCGTCCTATATTTTACATTCATAATTTTAGTGAGACTGAACAATCCTTTGGACGTTTGTTTACCATGACAAGAATAAAGCTAAGTCAACGACCTCTTTTAAAACAGGTAATGCCAATATAAGAAAATATAGAAACAGTCATCCCTTGCTGCCTGAACAAGTTTGTGGGCATACAAATAAATAAAATCAAAAGTCTGTCTGTGATTTTGCAATAACTGCTTCGCGTTGTGTCTTTCTGTCGTAGAATAACTTATTAGTAATGTGAGGTCAGCACAAAATGTATGCACTAGTATGACTATTTGTATTCATTGTTAAATATTAATTTTATGATAATCATAAAATTATCACAAATAATAGTTGTTTTTTTAAAGTGAAAGTTTTGTTCGTCAACAGATTTTCAAAAGAATCGTCGAAATTTCTTAATAGTTTTGACAGAAATTTTACAGGTGTTTCCATAAATGGAGAATGAAAATCAAATGTTAAGTTTATAAACCTTTATTTACAATTATAAAACTTATAAATATATGTTATAAACTATACTACATAAGTTTAATTAAAATAAATAGCTACTTTGCGTTTTCGTGTAGGTAACCGTGCACCGCGCGGCATTGTTATGCAATAACATTAGGTACACAGTAGTAGTTACACTATTAATTATTTTTATAAGTACTGACTTTTGGAAAAGTATGAAATATTTTCATTTATTTCCGATGTTAAAAACAATAGCGTGATGTACAGTTTTGGTGATTTTCTACTTTGTTATTATTTAAAAAAACACATTATAATCGATTTAAGAAAATTTGTTGTTTTTTTATATCGTCATATAAACTGTAACATATTAAACAGAGACCTGTAATAGGGATGTATGCTTAGATAGGTAGGTAACTAAACTTTTTAAACAGACTGGCGTGTTTTATTGACAAGGAATCGCGTGTAGCACCGTAGAGCAAAGTTAGTTAGTCATATTAGTGTCATTAGCATCTCGAACCAGGTAGAAAAGTCGATAGATACAAACTCACCTAACTAGTTTTCGATCTATTAATATAGAGTCCTAAAAATGGTTTCTTCTTATAAACAACAAATTAAGTAATTCTCGAAATAAAAGACTAAAAGTCAAGACATACCTACGTAACAAGATATCGGTCGTTGTTTAGACGAAAATTGGGTTTTTTATAAACAACTAATTAAATAATTCTCGAAAATATTACACTGAAAGTTATGGAAAATGAGAACCTACGTATGTAACAGGTTACCGGTTGATTTATAGGGAATAGTTGGGTTTTCTTTATAAATAACATCAATACTTCTCGGAATAAAAGACTAAAAGTCAAGATATATAAGTACCTACCTACGTAACATGTTATCAGTCGTTGTTTACAGGAAAATCGGGCTCTTTTTATAAACAACAAATTAAATAATTCTCGAAATATTACACTAAAAGTCAAGGCAAATGAGAACCTACCTACGTAGGTAACAAGATATCGGTCGATTTGTAGGGGATAATTAGGTTTTAAGAACAACAAATTAGCTCATTCTCGAAATAAAAGTCTTTAAAGTCGAATAACATAATATTATAAATTTGAGTTCTTTTTATAAACAACAAATTAAAGTATTCTTGTGATATAATCTAAAATGCCATTCTATGTATTTGTTAATGACTTTGTTTTTGTTAAACGTTTGTTGCTTTTTTTTTTTTAATAAGAAGGTTTCTACGTTCTAGCAGGTTCCTGGCAAATAATCAGTTTGTTTCAGTTTGTTTAGGTTTTCCCTACGGGAACCGTGTCCGGATCCCGGCTTCCATAACCTAAGACGTGCCATTACCTTATCTTAGATATGTTATTATATTTCTGTAGAGATATTCTACATTTCTGTCGTGACGTGTTGTTGTTAGGTGGCTTGAACTACACTTGTGTGTCAAATCTTTGTAGGTATCTACTTTTATCTGATTCGTATTGTATGTATATTTTTTTGTCGTCGTGAAATAACTTCATGCCTACCTAGGTGGCCAGGTTATGTATGGCTAGGCAGGACTCCCTTTCCGCAGGGGGGGGGGGGATACCCTAACAAGCACGGCAAAACCAGCGAGAGGTATTGCGGGACGCTCGGGGAACCCGTTGTATCCTTCCTAGGTATTACATGCCTATGATCGATTATAATATCAAATCTACATTATTCAGATCATATCAAATCAAAAATAACTTTATTCACATAAACCTATTACAGGTATCTATGAATCGTTCATTTCATTATTTCTATTCGTGAAGTGATGGTGATAACTACACTCGGCAACTTAAAACTAACGCTAAGGGGTTAAATATGGCGTCATCGTCCAAATATTATAATCCCAAACAGCTTTTTAACGTTATTACAGTATTACTTAATGTTGAGTGGCAATTAATTCTGACGATATAAAAACTTCATCGACGTTAATATAACTTAGAATACCTGCCTAATATTTTAAAGCCCGAGTATGATCTACACAAGGGTTTGCTTTTCGGACCGGTTTTTTGTCAACTTTGATATAAATAAACCAATATAATTTTATTTTGGTCGCTCCATGAATATAAATTAAATAACTTTTAGAAAGTGCGCTATGAATGCGGGCTAATTTCCCACCGCTGGGCACAGCCCTTCGCCTTATAGGAAAGAGGGTTTCGTTGTGGTTTACCCACCACGCTGTTTTAAAGCGGGTTAGTGAATTTTAAAGAAGATTATCAAGTTATTAGTGATAATTACTGAGTACGACTGTGCGATTTTTCCGTGGACTATGTGGATGGACTAAATAAAGGATCTTAATTAATGCTTACAAGTTCTTGGAATCATTGTAGGTATTGGGTTTTCTGTTCAAGTTTTACACCGAATTATTCTGTGAACTGAAAAATGTAGCGAACTTGTTATTTGTTTATTGTAAAATTCTTGGTATCTGTCTCATGCTTTTATAATTTATCTTGGCTTTTATACATATAGGGTGTACCTATCCCTTAATCAACGCTTAGGCATTCGAGCTTAAATATTAAAGATAATTTGTTCGTAAAAGTACATTCTATTCTATATTATGCATTTTTTAATGACTCTACATTCCAGTTATACGTACAATGCCTTGAACGAGGCATCTGTAACACAAAAATAAACTAACTTTTAACGACCTCCGTGGCGCAGCGCGTGCGCTGTTGCATTTCAAAGTTGGAGGTCCTGGGTTCGATTCCCGGCTCGAGTCTGGTCTGGTGGGAGGCTTCGGCCGTGGTTAGTTACCACCCTACCGACAAAGACGTGTCGCCAAGCGATTTAGCGTTCCGGCACGATGTCGTGTAGAAACCAATTAGGAGTATGAGTTTACCATACCCCTAACAGGTTAGCCCGCTACCATCTTAGACTGCATCATCACTTGCCATCAGGTGAGATGCAGTCAAGGGCTAACTTGTGGTGAATAAAAATAAAAAAAAACTCTTAACTATCTCTCTTATATTCTATAAAATATATTCTAACATTTCATTAATATTTAGAGGTAATACAATAAGCATATATCTTAATTTATATAAGGCACGGCATATGCTGAGCTGTACACTATTTCTGGTTGATGTTACAGACAGACATAAAATTTCTGATTAGAATTAGATGTACCTACTGTGTAACACCACATGAGAATAAATACATTTTCGTTCTTTCTTATGAACTGCCTTATACGTACGTAAGCATGGAGCTAAAAACCGGTAACCACTAAAACAAATCCATGAATTTTAGGTAGGCATCATCATCATGATCAACCCATTACCGGCTCACTACAGAGCACGGGTCTCCTCTCAATATGAGAAGGGTTTGGCCATAGCTCACCACGCTGGCCATGTTCCGGATTGGCGGACTTCACACGCCTTTGAGAACATTATGGAGAACTCTCAGGCGTGCAGGTTTCCTCACGATGTTTTCCTTCACCGTTCAAGCAAGTGATATTAAATTTTTTTTTAAAACGCATATAACTCCGGTAAGTTAGAGGTGCGTGACCGGATTCGAACCGCCGACCTCTGAATAGGTGGCTGACGCCCTAACCACTAGGCTATGTACCTGTATATAATAAGAATAGGTACCAAAAACTTCGCTAGGCATTTCAGAATGTACCTACTATAACACGTTTGAATCGATTAAATAACTATTTACTTTTGGGAACATACCAACAGACGGTTTCATCTAACTAGGTAGGTGTTTACACAGATATGGTTTCTTATCTATGGTCTTCATTTAAATTAAAAACAAATCATAATAAAGCAACATTATATAGACGTGCGCTTCCCAAGTTCATCTGCCAGTTGGATTTGATCATTCGGAACAGCAACATGGACAAAATTAATCTACTGTTACTGGGTAAGTTTTCCTTATAAAGTAGGTAGATGTATTTAGGTATAGTGCATTCAATATTAACTGGCGTCTTTCCACTTGAACCTAAACAATAGGGGTAATAAACCAAACACTCATAGAGCCCATTCATTTTTACAGAAGCCGTTTCGGCCTTTTCTATTTTGTTGCAACCAGTGTTGATACTTTGAATAATCATGGAATAATTAAAAAAAATTACGTATGTTAAATAAAATACAATTACAAAAATTGGAAGGTGTTTGAGTTGAATTCACCTAAGGACGAAACGGAAAGACGTAATATTTCCACTGAACTAATCTCTTCAAAGTTTAAAAAACAACTGAGCGGTTCTATTTGATTATATTATTTAATGGAGGATAACATAGGGGAAGTATCAAAAACGTTTGAAACACCGTTTGAACGCACGTGTTTTGTAATACAAAGAATTCACCCGCCACGACTTAATCCTATTGTTATTGCTAATGACGGTCTCAGGTGGAAAGACGCCAGTTAATATTGAATGTACTATACCTACCTAAATGACCTTGTTATTTAGACTTCGATGGTACCTTTATCCTTAATCAATTTATATGCTAAAAATATCTTATTTATGACATCTTCACCTGGACCGGTTTCTGCATCTAAAAACTCATTGTCTCTTGTACGTAAATAGCTTCGCCGACAGAAAGGGGATTCCAGTGATTTAAGCTCGACCTTGAAACCTAAGAGTCTACGAAGTCTAACAGCTTATACAAGTTGTATTTGGGGTACATGGTTACTTTAAGATTCTTTGTTATTTATTTAGGAGATGATGAGGCTGACATGCCCGTTTCGGACAAAAGTCCCAAAAAAGAGAAGTTAAAAAAAAAAGATTTAGTTCGTTAAATCCGAGTGTGAATCTGATCGTTATCTCATTTTATGTTAGTAACATATAAAATCAGTGCCGTATATAAAACTTTTAATTTTAGTTGAGAAATTTCGTAGTTTTTATGACCTCCGTGTCGCAGCACGTGCGCATTTTAAAGTTGGAGGTCCTGGATTTGATTCCCGGCTCGTCTTGACTGCCGGGAGGCTTCGGCTATGGCTAGTTCCCACCTTACTGCAAAGACATATCGCCAAACGGTTTAACTTTCGCATTAGGAGGATGCAGGGTTCAGCCGGTAAAGCATCAGTGGCTTTTGGCGATGTTATTTGTTAGCTGACCCATCTGCACGTTTGTTCGCGATGAAAATATAAAAAAAAAACACTATCCTAATATTACTATAGGTACGTCTAGATAACAAACTGTTAAGAGCAAAGTTTATCGACCTAATTTAGTCTTGATATTTTTTTTTTTAACTTTAACTTCTGTGTTATTCTCGAAATATAGTTCGTTTCACTAGAGATAGGCGCGGTCTTTTATTATTTCAGGCCACTGATAGACCGAATTTTTAAATCAAAATCAAATCAAAAATAGCTTTATTCACATAAACCTATTACAGGCATCTATGAATCGATAGTATAAATGATTCATTATTTTGTTTCAGTCGCTATGGCCGGCGTAGCGCATTCCCAGTTTTTCGACGACTTCGTGATTCCGACCTACACCAGGACAGCACTCGGCGACTCCGTTGACATCGCGTCTATGAAACTGCTGAAAGTAGGTATCCTGGGTTAAATTACGTGTGTTTTTTTACCTTCTCATTATACTGCCTGCTTAACACTTGAGGCTGTGTCCCCAGTAGGAAAACTGTTAGCGGCTGACTGAGTTTGCGGCGTATAGGTTTAGTACGCCCTTCCATATATTTGAAACGGAGTGTCCGCAGTTTGCTAATTTTGCAGTCGCAGTGGGAGCGTTACGTGCGCCCACTGTCTCAGTGAGTGGCCGACTCTTTCGTTTTTTTTATACACCACAAGTTAGCCCTTGACAGCATCTCACCTGATAGTAGAAGAAGGAGAAAAACGTTTATTTATTCATCATCATCGTCATGATCAACCCATTGCAGGCTCACTACAGAGCACGGTTCTTCTCTCAATATGAGAAGAGTTGGGCCATAGTACCACGCTGGCCATGTGCGGATTGGCGTTATTTATTATATCAATACAATTACAAATATACACATAAGAGGTCAAAACAGAGTAACTTATTATATGATGCCTTGTTGTTGTGTCGCGACTATAAAAGGTACTGGCTCAGCTTAATGTTGTGGTAAGTGATGATGTGGTTTAAGATGGTAGCGGGCGAACCTGTTAGGTATATGGCAACCTACACTCCTAATTGGTTTCCACACGACATTGTGCCGGAACGCTAAATCGCTTGGTTACATGTCTTTGTCGGTAGCGTGGTAACTAGCCACGATTGATTTGCTTGTAACCAATTGTGTCAAATAAAGATCGATGTAGAATATTGGGCAATTTTTGTGTAGAGATTTGTCTGGTTTTATCGGATTACTTAAGGTAATTAAATTACTGTAAACAATTAAGTATAGCGTAGTTTTCCTCATATTTGTAAACACCCGTTTTCATCCATCATTTCCAAAACTCAACAGGAAACCTACAATGGTGCATCAGACAAGAACGTGGTCGCATCCCCGCTGGGAGTGCTGACTCTGCTCTCGCTTTACGCTTCCGGCACTGAGGGCGAGAACAGAGATGAAATCGTCAAATACCTTGGCGCCCCTGACTATAGACAGGTGAGCTGGTTCAGCAATTAGTTTACTATATATGTAATGATGATGCAGCTTAATACGGTAGGCTTAGCTGTAAAGGGTATGATGGTAGTTACCCTTACTCTTAGCAGCTCTTAGGTTTAAGGGTAAGAGATTAGTCTGTCCATACGTGACATCGTACCCGAAAGCTAAATCATTTAGACGTACGTTTGACACTAGAGTCGTGAATAGCTACGGCGAGTGGTTCTTACCAGGCCAGATAAGAGTGAACTCAGAAATTATAACTCTCCGAACCCGGGACCTTTCTCCAGACCAGCGCCAGTAGTGATACTGCGCCAGGGAAGTCACCAACTGTACGTTTACAGTAGCAAGAGACGACGCGACCTAGACGCCATGCTTGGTTTGGTTGGATTGCTGGTAGGACACTGCGATATGGCCTTGACTTAAGTCTTGTGGCGTTTTCCACATAATGTCCCCACAAGTATATAAGTGAAGCTTGCATCGCGCTATCGAAGTTTTTATACCCAATCACTATATATACGACTTCCCAAAATCAAAGGTTGATCCGGTTACTGGACTTAACACTGTCCCGGAGTAATATCTTCCTATTGGTGCTATCGCGCAAATAGCTCGCGTACCACTTGAGTAACAGGATATAATGTTTCCTTTTTAATGGAAAGCTATTGTGGTCCACAGTTGGAAGACTCCTACACCCAACTCAGCCAGAGGTTCGGCTCAATGGACCGCAGCTTCCTGACGCTCGCCAACAAAGTGTTCGTGTCCGACAAGCTCAGTCTGCAAGACCGGTTCCTGAGCACGGCGCGCTCCTACCGCAGCGAGGTCGACAACATCAACTTTGAAGACGCGAAAGCAGCCGCTGATGCTATGAACCAATGGGTAAGTTCCGTCCGACCCCCCCTCTATCCCAAATGCCGCCGTCAGACCCCCCGTTATCCCAAACGTCGCCGTCCGACCCCCCGTTATCCCAAACGTCGCCTAAGCCGAGGTTCGGCCTCACAGGAGGCGCACTTAGGCAGACGTTCCCTTATTTTCTTCGAGCCCTAGGGCTCAAAATTTCTTCTGGCAGAGCTTCTTTCCAAAGCTCACCAAACAGCCCGGTTACGTTGTCGCAACCCATAGGGTAAGCACAGCTAATAGACAGTCCGAAAAAAAAATGGGTAAGTGAATCGTTAAGCATTCCATTGTCTTTTGATGTCCAGCACTACTGCAAGATGAGAAGGTACCCACGTCCAGCCAAATCGAAGCTCAAAATCTGCTTAATTACCCAAGCAAAATTAACATTTGATGCCCATGGAAGATCTACGTGCTAGCGTTACAAAAGAAATGAATTTCTAGCCAAGTTACATCCAACTAATGTACACAGGTCCGCCATCACAAACCAAACGGGTATTGTTAATAATAATATATATTAAGGCTTAATTAAATATCAACTGACAGTTTAATTTTCGAACTTATAATTATGATTATGACGAAAGATCGAGGGAAGTTTAAATGTAAGTAGGTAACCGTGCACCGCGCGGCATTATTATGAAATAACTTAACGTTACGATTCTTTGTTAACCCACGTTATCAGCCAATAATTTAGTTCTAATGAAATATATAATTTTATATGTCAATATCTTTTAATTTTGTAAATAGGTACGAGTCGTTAGATATCAATCTATGTATACCTAAATATGTTCAAGCATTGATTGTTTGATTTAACATGTTACCTACATTGTCAAATGAGTAGTCATTATAACATATGATAACTAAGCTAACAATTAAAAACTGATAACAACTTTGTTTTGGGACAATTACAAAACAACAGATCAATAAAGGTCAACATCTAAATTCTGTGTTGATTGTCTTGGTTAAATAACTACAGATAAGAGTTAAAACAATATGATTTAAAACTATCCCGGAAAAACAAACTTGACGAATTAACATTAACGTGGGTTGAACTTTGTTGCACAACCAGTAAGGCACGTTTATAAAAAATATATATTATATTATATGTTATACAGCTGATGCCCGGGACTTTGCCCGAGTAGGTTAAGGATATATCAGATTTAAATTAATGTGGAAAAAGCAACGTTTGTAACTTGACTACATTCGATTTATTTGTTGAGCAAAGGAGGGAGGCCTTTCTCTACATATTAAACAAAATATAGATATACTTTTGATTCATCGACGTGAATTCACTTTTTCACAAATCCATCGGGATGAACGGTAGCTTTTGTGTCTATCCATGGAATAATTTATCTCCCTTTAAAATTCTAACCAAATTTGTTTAAGAGCCAGCGTGAAAGAATAACAAACAAACACACACAAACTTTCGCATTTGTAACACAAGTGTGATGTAGGTATTCGCCCAAAATGTAAAATTTTCTTTTCGATATAATCATCATTATTGGGGGGCACGGATCCCCTACCAGAAAGAGAATGGCTACTGGCCACAGTGCTGGGTCAAGTGTAGATTCAAAGATATCTAACTCCAATAAAAACAATATACATAGAGAACTTTCAGACATGCAGCTTTACTCAGGACGTTTTTCTTTAACGTCAAAGCAAGTGATATTAACGCAAATAACTAAATACAGTTTAAAGATGCGTGCTTGGCATAGAACCCGGTCTCCACGAAGTGATGTCTCTGTTTTACCCAGTAGGTAGGGTTTTAACTCCATTGTTAGATTAGTAGCGCGCTCAAACAATTTAAAGGGACAAGCTGTTTATAATAAAACATGTAATTATGTCATTGCAGTCCGCGAGTAATACGGCTGGTAAGATCGCTAAGCCAGTGTCTGAAAGCGACATCGACCCAGCGGCAGCCGTCGCTCTTCTGAACGTCATCTTCTTCCAGGTAAGAACACCTTCTTCTAGGAGTAGTAATGGATCTTTGTATCACATAATACAAAACTTGCATAATGAGTTTCTCCTTCAATACCAGTCACCATAACAGTATCTCGACTGAAATGAAAAATCCGGTCGGTCGTTTCATATCTCCATTTAAGATGTGGTCAGACAACGGTCGGTTTACTCGGCGCGTGTGCCTCGGCAGAATCTTCATCTATCCATATTCCTGCTTAATAAGATAAAGCAATGCCTACTCTAAATTGATCATAAGATCTAAGTTACCAACATAAGTTCACCTTTACAGCGTAAGTGCCTAGTTATTAGGTAACAATAGTTGACCCTTCTGACATTAGATAAACCTCTGATTTAAGAATTTGACTGAATAGTTTAAAGAAAATAACTTAGTCATGATTGCTTTACATAATTATGAAAATTATAATTAGATAATAGATGTATATACTGTCTATGAAGATGTTTTTAAATGACTTAATAAGTCTTTTAGAAATGGTTTGACGGTTAAGGGTTTTAACCCTAGTGAATTTACTACCCAGGGACATTGGCACGTACCATTCAATGCCAGCAAGACCAAGGACAAAGAATTCCACCTGGACAGCTCCAAATCCGTCCAGAAACCAATGATGCATCTCCTTCAGTCACTTTATTATCACGAGAGCAAGGAGTTGGGAGCCAGGGTATGTATCAACAGGTATTATTATCAGAGTCGCTGTTACATCCTAATCTTGACACTTGTGGTTAAGAGACCACAAAAGTAGTGACGTAGAAAGTGACAGACCGTTTATAAACGTGAAACAAATAAAGAATTTCGCATGCATTTAAGATGGAGGCAGTCTGCGTTGCAATCGTCAACAATGGCGTCGTTTTAGTGCTTTGATTCTCGATGGCCTTAAGAATCAATGCAAGAATGCAACTTTTCACAACGGTGTCTCGCTTCTTCGTGCACAAATTCGTGTTACAACGTTTAATTTGGTTTTAACCTGCTATAAGTATTATTTATTCCATGAACGATATCTAATAGATTAGATATTATATATCATATTTACAGTTGGTAGAACTGCCCTACAAAGAGTCACAGTTCCGCATGATCATAGTATTGCCAAATGAGGTCGATGGTCTGCAAGGAGTGGTGGATAAAGCGGCCGAAAAGGGACTCCTAGGAGAGGTGTTCAATATGTACCCAGCTGGAGCCGACTTGGACTTCTCTATGCCGAAATTCGAGGTCAAATCCAAGCTGAACCTCAACGAACTTCTGCCAAAGGTAAAAAGACCACTAATTTTAGTTTATGCCATTATTGTGACATTCTAAGGACAACAAACATGTATTACTTCTTTCCCTGAGAATGTCCAGTAAGTTCTGGAATTTTAGTGATTTGAAATCATTATCCCAAACCTCATCTACAGAAGAGGTAAACAGAGCTAAGTAATCTAAGTACCATTTGATTGATTTGCGCTTACCTACCCTCGTTTTGGAAAGACAGTCGACACTTGTAGGCTGGTCATTCACCACCATGACTGATATATGATACAACTGGACACAGTCTATTGGGCACTTTTATTAATTGCATTTAAGCATAACTTTTCATCGAAAACCTTTAACTACAGGTGGGAGTGTCGCGCATCTTCGAGGAAGCAGCACCTGGAATAGTCAAAGGTCAGGGAGTAGCCGTAGCCCGCGGTTTCCAGGAGGCCTTTGTGAAGGTCGATGAGGAAGGAGCCACTGCTGGAGCTTTCACTGGTAACTTCACGGCTAAATTACTATCGTCTTACGGTTTATATCTCGGGTACATCATCATGATCAACCCATTACCGGCTCACTACAGAATACGGGTCTTTTCTCAGTATGTGAAGGGTTTGGCCTTAGTCCACCACGCTGGCCATGTGCAGATTGTTAGAGTAGAGCGTCCGCACTGCTCGGGTACATACAACGTTAGCAATTTCGAAAAACCTGGTTGACAGACACGAAGACATATTATTTCGATAACATCATTTACAATAATTAATCGATCGAGCGTGTTCACCCAGTTCTCGGAATACAACCTATAGGTATATCATATTATAAATCTGACCTTCCTGCACTCCTCTACATAACTAAGTATCCCAATTTTTACATTCCTGGATGTTTTCTCTTCAATAATTAATATTATGTTGACATCTTTTAACAGTGATAGAAGTGAGTTAAAAAGAATTGATTCGACATTTTTGATCTTTGTTATGCTTATATTATTGTCTTGTTTTTAGGTCTCGTTGCTGTGCCCATGTCTTCCTTATCGCGCCCACCGCCGCCCATCACCTTCAAGGTGGACCATCCCTTCCTGTTCGCCATCTTGCACGACGACGTCGTACTCTTCACGGGAACTTACTCGCATTAATACGATACCTTAATATATTAAACTCTACGGCTGATATGTTAAGCTACCAAAATTGTATTAAGGACGATATTTCTCTTGTCATATAAGTTTCCGAAGGGTCAAACATTTTTTTCGAGCATAACTCAAAGACTTTTACGTACTGGTGGCGAGTACGTAAAACTTTGCGAACAAACCAAAAGCTCGTATATTCATGCGTTAACTTTTCTTTCGCGAGAACATTTTTGTTTCTATGTACGTACACACCAAATCGTTCCGTTTGCGTTCAAATGTGTCTACGTGTCTAATGCTTGCTGGAATACGTCTCACTCGAATCACGTCAAATGTGTTATCAATTCTAACATTTACCTACAATAAATAATTATTAATATGACAGACAGAAAACAGAATGTTGCATCGATTTTTGGGAAGCCTCAATAAACATTTCTGATACATAAAATGTTGTTATTATTTCGACTATCATACAAAACTCTTGATGAGTTTCGTCATCAGCATTACCAACCAATTACCGGACACTGTAAGGGTGGGCTTCTGTCAGGTTGCGAAGGGTTACGGGCCTTGGCCTTGAGGGGATTGGTACTCTTTAACGACCTCCAGCAGTGATGAATGCAGCAGTCTTATAAGCCCTCCCGCTTATAAGACTGCTTCTCTCCCAGGGTGTTCTAGAAATTTATCATTTCAGGATTTTCTCTGGTCCGCTCTGGTGTGGCGCTTTGGCCGATAGTTACCCAACAGGCAAGCAATTTTGCATTCCGGCACGATATCGCGAAAACCAGTTAGAAATATGGATTTACTATCCCCCAAAAAATGTTTAAACAATTTTACTTTAACGCCGCCATCTATATCTGTCACCCATGTCGTATATTGGCATACTTTTAAAGGGTTCCTTACCTAATAATGGAACCTTACAGAATAACTTTGCTTTCTATACGTCGCTTCGTCTGTCTGAAGCCCTTTTCCTTAGTTTAATGGTTCGTGGTATTAATTGAAACTAATATCTCATATACCACTTGGATGATATAGACAAACTATGCTTTATTTTTTATGAGCGGATAAATGTATATAAAAAAGTGGGATTTAAATAAAAAACACGTAATAAAATAACAAAGCTTTATTACAATAATTAAAGGCGTGAATTTGCACCGTAAAAACAAATAATTCATACTCAGACATTAATACATCCACTGGAACAGTTTATACTCTAAATCTTTCCACAGCAGAGAGTGGGTTCGAGCTCGAGACCTATGCCTATTAGTGGGGCATTAATATGCGGAGGATGAATGTAAACAATATAACAATAGACACAAAAGTATTTCAAGGTCGACTCAAAGGGCGATTATGCTAGAGTGCCTAGTGGGATTTACACGAATTAAATCGAATGACTTCCCGTAAATCGAGTTAAAACATCGAGAATTTAAAGAAAGCGTGCTAACTGTGAGTAGAGCCAGAGCCAGAGTCCAACCAAATTTAAAAAGACATTTCTATGAAGTAGTTGAAAATGGAAGCAGCTGTCTACCAAAATTAAGGGGGTTATGTTTTTGTATTAATTTATATATATATTCTTATATCTGTGCTAAAATTAATTATAGCGGATTTGCGACTTTTTAATTGTAGATTCAGGTTTTTAAATAAATCCTACTGAAATAAATAACGTTGACTGAAGTCAGTAAATGGGTCACCTGATTTATATTATCTTCATGAATTGTCTAAATAATCTATTTATTTTTCGAAATTTTAATACCTTACTAATAATGTAAATTAAAAAAACACATTTTTTTATAATATTTACTCAATTTATTTCTTCTTTTCTAACTTCTCGAAATTTCAACTTTTCTCACATCATATTTGGCTCAATCAACGAAGTGAGCTAACGTTCTCTTTCGAATGATGATCGATTATCTAGTCGGTAACGAAACCGTCACAAATCACCCTTAAATTATGTTTTCCACTATTGTCAACAGATGGCAGTCATTCTAACTCTAATCTTACTAAAGTCAACTTTCACGCAATCGAATAAATAGATGATCTTATGGCACTCAGGACAATTTGCTAGCTCCGTTTGCCTTATTTGCTAATGACAACGCGATCTCAGAGTTTTAAGAGACACCAGTGAAACCCTGTAGTATGATAAATGTTTTTGGATTTAAATGTTTATGTGACCAAATTACTATGGAAGTATTTGTTTTATAAGCGAAAATTCTTAAAATAATATGATAATCTGTTTTGTGTACCAATCAAATACCATTAATTCATTGATATTTTATATATACAACTACAATATTCGTTTAAAAGCAACTACAGTTTACTGACTTATGTCGCATGTTTGTTTTAACAAGGCCAATGGGTGATTTTCATCTTTATCTAAAACATTTACCTACATTTAAATACTTTTAGAAATATAACTATAAAAAGTTACGATTGCAATATACGCGGTGACAACCATAACGTATAACATCAGTCGTGTAATATTTAATGTCTAATAAGGTCGCGAATGACAACATTAAAAAAAGACTATAGTAGATAAGGCAGATAAGGTATTAACAATGAGAAGATAAACATTTCTCTAAACTAGTTAAGATGTTTATGGAGAAAGGCGGGAGACTTCGTATATGGCGGGAGTGGTTTTTTAACGCTTTTCTTTAATTAATGTTTGTTGGCTAATTTTGAAAAGGACTGGTGTTGGTTGTGTCGTGGACAGTGTTGGTGTCGTTTGCGTAGTGGCTAGTCTTCTGAATGGTTAACAGGTATTGATTTGGGAAAGGTTTGAGGGAGCCGCGTCCGCAGAGTGCGAAGTTTCCCGCCATTTCTCCCTAACTTCTACATTGCTATAAACTTGACATTGGCTAATCTGTGTAAAGCCATAACGAAAGAAAAAAAAATGTTAGGGAGAAATGGCGGGAAACTTCGTACTCTGCGGACGCGGCTCACAAACAACAAACACCAATCCCTCCCAAAATTAGCCAACAAACATTAATTCAAGGAAAGCGTGAAAAAACTGCGCCCGCCATATACGAAGTCTCCCGCCTTCCTCCACCCTAACTTCTACATTGCTGTAAACTTGACATTGGCTAATCTGTGCAAAGCCATAAAAAGAGAACTAAGATGTTTATTGCTTTGATTCCCTTACAAAATTACCTTGTATAACCTCGCCCGGGTTGCGCTATCGCGATATGAGTGTGGCTTGGATGGTTAGCGAGCTGTCAGAGTCTGTCAGCGACTGGCGGAAAAGCTGCGCGTGTTGCCAGCTGACGTCACCAACGCCGCCGCTTAGGTGCGCCGACAGCGTTACCGACGTGAACCAACGGGAGAACGACAGCGTTGTGCCTGCCGGTGAAAATACTTTCGTTCTTTTTTTTTCTTTTTATACACAAGTTAGCCCTTGATGGCATCTCACCTGATGGTATGATGCGGTCTAAGATGGTTCGACCGGGAAGTATACAATGGGTTCCCGGACGTCCAGTATAATCAGCGAAAGGGACATGCCATGCATTTTAAGTTCGGTTAGACCACCCATGGGTGGGAGTCCCACATCACCTCCGTTCTGCCCAAGGGACGGAAGTAGCAAAAAAGGTCTAAGATGGTAACGGGCTAACCTGTAAGGGGTTTGGTAAACCTATACTTCTAATTGGTTTCTACACGGCATTGTCGGTAGAGTGGTAACTGACCACGGCCGAGGCTTCCCACCAGACCAGATTCGAGCCGGGAATCGAACCCAACCCCTGCAACTTTTTTAAAATGCAACAGCGGAAGCGCTGCGCCACGGAGGTCGTCATATAGTTCACTTGTTACTAAGACTGAGATTTATAGAGCGATCTTTTCTCTGCCAAAGTTAGCGCTAAAACTAGAATTATGTCTAGCGTTTGACTGTTTACAACTTTCCAAACAATTACACATTGGGCTATGGAACAATGTACTTTTCAAGCCCTTAGCTACAGCGGCAAGCGGCATTCGTTGACTACCCTACCCTAGTTTTATTTCGCTGTGGGTTTCAGAATGCTGAATGTGGGGCTCAGAAATTAGTTAGTGTTTATAATTCAAAAGAAAATGTGAAAGCTGCATATAGTTGGGGTCCCTGAGGGGTCTACCACAGGACCATTTTTGTTTTTATACTAGATTAATGTCCTCTATTACCTTGTTAAGGTCGATCAAGCGGATTAATATTTGCGTAGAAGATATCAGATACTTAAGTACTGATAGAACCCAGCAAGACGGAAAGCAGTTAACGACCCGATAATGCAACGTCAGTCCCCCTACGTAGACATGAAACGATTTGTAGGGAGCGGATAGACTTAACAGATTTATGGGTTAATTGCCTTACTGCCCGGCATTGGATTCCTCTTTCATAGGCGAGAGTTGAAAGGTGTCTTCATGGAACATTCTGATAAATCAAAGATTTTTATTTAACGTCTATTAGTCAGTCAGTTAACGTCTATTATTAGTATTATAACTAACTAAGCTCGTCACTTCGTCAGTATCTGTTCTGGTTTTTATAAATACCTTCTGCATAAATGTTTCTTTTTAATGCAAAAAGGTGCCGTAGTATTAAGTATTAAATGCAATATCTCAACGTAGTTAAGTATGGTTCAACGGAATATTAAATATTACTCACTATTTAGTTGAACTGGTGTTGGCTCTTCATCATCGAATTGTATGGTCCAGTCAACTCTGCCAGTTTCGTACAAAGCCGTAATCGCTTTAATAGACAGAGCGTTAAATGATAAACGCTCACCCTTTGCTGATAATCTCCAGGAGATAAAGCCGGACGATTCGCCTTCTAGAATATTCCAGAACTAAATTTAATAAAAGTCACTTTTTTTCTTGATCCTACGCTTCTTTAAACTTTATTTTTATGGCTGAAGCTAAGGCTAAGAATCTTGAAGTCTTGAAATGTTTCTAAACATGTGTAGCTGTACCAGAAATAGGCTACTGAACCTAGCCTAGCCTAGTAATTTTGGATGACGAAGCTGTTTCATTTACATTAATTAAATCGATTATTATTATTTCCACTCACTTTTCTCACGCCCGTGTGCAAAATAAATACATATAAAAACCAAGAGAGATATAATAAACTTAAATAGATAAAAATAAATAAACCTACATACACATTACATAATATTATTATAAATATAACAATTGAAGCGTGAGAGAGCAGTCTGTGGAAAAATAAATACCGTTATATATATATGTCACAAATATCGCCAGATGGATAACTTACCTTCTCTTGCCAAATACGCTTTATGCCAATCCTTCTCAACTTTCCGAAATACATTCCTCATCTCAAAAACGCCGTTAGCCCACGTTTCTACCGTTTCCATTTGGACGTTGTCGCAACTAATCCGGTATTCGTCCGGTCCGGTGTAGTACTGGATGCTGATGCTGCCCGGACCGGTAAACTCGAATGCATGGCTCTTGTCGCTGCCTATCTCCCCCCTTTCCGTTCTCCATTCCTTCGACCCGGATATTCTTCCGTGGGACTCGTAATCTGTTGGTTGTCTGGAATGAAAGTAGTTCTAGAGATGAAAAATGAACGGTGAATATCAATTAAGAATTAAATTAAATTAGCATTTTTTTTGTCATTTTAAGATATTGTAATAAAAGAATTTGATTTTATTTGATTTGATAAGGGTGCCGACCACTTTTTTGCAAGAAATTAATACTGATGGCAATTTTGAAGCACATATCGTATAAAAAATTAGTCCATCCCAGCCGTCCTCCGCATATTGGTGGATAATGGACTTTCCGGAAATAGTTCCGAAAAGTGTTACTTTTTTCGGTAGTCTACCGCGTGTAGTGACTGGGGTAGGACGAAGTATTGTTAAACATAATCTATACCAAAAGGCAATGAAAAGATTGCTTCAATAAAACAATAAGTTTTAAAATGGTTAGCTAGTGGCAAAGCGATACCGCCAAGCGATTAAGCGTATGATGCAGAGTAGAAACCGATGGGAGGATGGATTTACCTGCGATATAAATGTGTAATGCCCGACGACTGCCAAGTAATTTGGAAAAACTTATAGTTGTGGGCAAGGTAGATGGGAAAAGACCCCGTGGCCGATCGCACAGCCGCTGATCAGGTGAAATCACAGACTGGCCTTCCGATTACAACCGCTATTAGAAAAGCCGAGGACCGTACAGAGTGGAAGGCATTAGTTACCAACTTGATGAAGGCACTTTCATGTGGATACGACCTTCAGCAATGAAGTGTGCGACCATGAAGAAGAAATGTAAAAAAAAAAAGAATTCAGAGCACATTTAATCCAACAGTTTAGACATATGAATGAGTTGCATACGCATACGCAGTTGGCCCGTTCCTAATGGTTATAGAACACTACGGTATATTAGGGTAGGTACTCGCCTCTCGACCATCAGGTCAACGAGCTCGCGTAAATTCCGCACGGTGAGGTACTTCCGACGCGCCGCGGACAGTTGCGCGTGTCGATGTTCACGCAGCGAAAGCAAGGCCGCCACCAGCTCCTCCTCGGACACTTCCGTGCGGCGTGACAGCACCTATATTGTTTGGATGTTTTGGAACACCTGATGGCTGTTGGTCATACTTTATTCATCTCCAATCCAAGGTTCCTGGGTAAGCTGGTCTTTATAGCTCTATCTATGAACTAGAACATTCTTCACTAGGAAATCGTAAACAAACGGAAAGTTCTAGAATGTTTTGGATTTGAGAATGTCCGTGAAAAGTGGAAGACATTCTTCTGACAACTTATTTTCACAATATCTCCTTACTAGCTGTTGCGTGTGAAAACAAACTTTAAGTTTCTGACAATAAGGTTCTTTCTTTATGACAATAATAATAAAAGTGAAACCTTTCGTATCTGTACTAAGATTATAAATTATTATAAGTATAGTTGTGAAAGTGTGTGGCTTGCTTTTTCGGCTCAATCAATGCATCGATTTTGATGAAATTTGGCACTTGTGCTAGTTGCAATACTTGGATCCTGGAAAAAAAACTTTTATTATTGAATCGACCAGGTACTGCTTCCGTGGGATCCAAAATAACTTTTGGCAGGAGCATAGCTAACTAACCAAGCGATCTTAATAACTTTGGGCATGCGGATAGCTTTTGTATTTAAAATGGACATGGGTACAGATTTCTTATTCTGCCCGGAAAATATTCGGGAAATATTTACGTGGGAATTAAAAGGAAACGTGAGGCAACACCTATTATTTTATTAATTTTTATTATTTTTGTACCGAATTTGTGATAACAACACTTATAGAAGAAGTATACAAAGGAAAGGATCTCTATAAGAGATTTCTTCCAGCTACCCTCAGATGTGAGTAAGATGTTTTTATAAGTGGAATAGGTCAATCAACAAACATCAAAGTTACCTCTTTATGGTCACTGCTGTACCTCCACGTTACGTCTTGCAGATCGTCCCTGGACACCGCGATCACGTAGGACAACTTCTTCCCCCAGCCGTGGGTGTATATCAAGGGGGCGTTTAATTTCCCCTCGCAGGGGTCCGCGTGCAGCCATGTGTTGGAGTCATAGTCAAAAATCTATGA
This sequence comes from Lasiommata megera, assembly GCA_928268935.1. NCBI lineage: Eukaryota > Metazoa > Arthropoda > Insecta > Lepidoptera > Nymphalidae > Lasiommata > Lasiommata megera. Next base: position 12,916,118 of record OV743326.1, read on the forward strand.
ACGAAGGGGAATTTTAAAGCATATCGAACCAGATGTAGATACATTTTTTCCATCGAAATGCAAGAAATATGGACTTTCTATGTCTACGGATCCATTAATCCAATAGTTTATCAAGCGTTAAACAGACCTCATAAAATCAGCAACACAATCTACAAAGTCCAGTGTTCTCCAGACTCTGAAGACCGAAACAAACCCGAAATGGGACACCCATTGCGAGGGTTGTTTTAACCATGCTTTATCATCAACCACGACCACTTTCAAGAGTGAACGAATGAAGGAGTTCTTTTTTATAAACTGCAAGTCAGCGCTTTACGGCAATCTCCTGATGGTAAGTAATGATGATGCAGTGTAGGATGGTAGCGGGCTAAACTGTTAGGGGCACTGTAAGCCCATACTCCTTATTGCTTCTACGCGATATCGTGTCGGAACGCGTAATCCAGACCAAACTCGAGCCGGGAATCAAACCCAGGACCTCCAACTTTATGATGCGACAGCGACCACGGAGCTCATCCAAAATTAGGAATGACAAAGCGAAGCGTGTACGTGATGATACTCCAATAGATGGTACAACAACTACGGGACGGTGCTAGCTACTCACCTCGCACCACACGTGGTCTGTGATGTCGTACACGTATCGGGTGTCGTAGCCGAGCGCCCGGCACAGCAGCGTGAAGCAGTTGGCCCACTCGCCGCAACGACCGCAGCGCGTGCGCAGAAGTGTGCGCACGTCGTTGTACCTTGGAAACTTGCATACGGTTGCGCACTCCACGCATTTGTACACCTGAAAAGTCACAATGTGAAGGAATAGAGGACGCAGACATTCTTTTGCGACGACCTTCACGGTGTCGCATTATAAAGTTGAGAGGTCCTGAAATGTTAGATGAAATAATGAGTTCTCAAATCTTCTCACCTCAACTCTGCAGGTTTCAGTTTTGCTCTTCAAAGAAGAGTTATTCAGGAATGTAGTTGTACCGCCACAGTTGGTGCATTCAGGCTGGTCGACCCACGTGAAGAACTTGTGTTTGAACCACCCCAGCAGTTCCAGCATTAGTGCTATGTCGAACGACATGTCCTGCCCCTTCAGCTCGCCTGACAATGAAATAATAAAGGCATTGAAAGTATTAATCTAAGAACCATCGCCGGGAAACTGTACGTTTTCAAATAAAAAAACCACATCCAAATCGGTTCACATGTTTAAGAAATACTGTGCCATTGTACAAACATATACAAACACACATCCAAAATTCATACAATGTCGTTTTTGAATCAAAATAAGTATGACAGCCTACCAGTTTTAATTTTTCTCTGTTGCTCTCTCATCCTATCCAAGGCCAAAAGCTGTAAGGTCACAAGAGGTATATGCTCTCGCGCCGTCTTTTGCAGATCCTCATCTTCATATGTGAGCATGTTGTTGAAGAGGCTTTGGATTTTCAACAGCAGGCTGTTTTGGGTTTTCTGTTGAGGTAAAATTTTGCTTTTTCAGACTACAACTTACTGGCTTTCTTGGTCGATTGGATGCTATGATATGATAGATTATGATGATATCTCTGATAGGCAGCTTGGTGGCAGAGCTAGACTGTCTGACAGACCAGCTGTGCCATTTGTTCAATATAGCCAATTTAAAATGGTTATTCTTCCACCTGTAAGGTGAAAAGGTGGCATTTGTGGCCTTGGGCATGTGAGGTTATAATTTGATAGGATGAATAGAGTCATCCTTAGATCACTCAAGGTATTTGTATGGCGACCCCATACTGGTAAACTCACATGTTGGTGAACTAGGTAACAAGACAAATGACTTGTAGGAAACGTCTAGAACTCTAGAAAATAGCAACCTAAGACTGATGACTTTTTAGCTCCCTACAAAAGGCCTATGTGCAGCATTAGACATCAACAGGTTGAAATTATGCTAATTATCAACTTATTGTAATCATAATTTTTTTTCATGTTTGCTTGTGGTACAACTGAGTGAGTTTTTTTAACACTTCAATGGAATATGTATGAACACTTTACCAGCTGAGGTAAGGGTAGTGACAGACTGAGGCAATCTACCCCCGTCCCAGTCACATTCCTGATGTACTTCATATATATTTTTTTTAAAACCACACCATAATATTGACAGTACAAGAAATTTCAGAAGGTAGGTACCATTTCAAACATCAAGCACTTCAAAACTGCCCAAGGTCTCTCAGTAATTTTTTCTGCTAGGTTTAAATTAATTTGGGATCCATTTTCAGACTACAATTTGCTTACATTCATTTTATGATAAAATCTTTAAAGTCTAGCTTGTTGGTTGGATGGATGTTAATTTTTTTTATTATATTTACAGGACTTACCAATACATTAGCAGGGCTTAACTGAGGCCTCTTGGTTTGCGAGCCAATGATACCTGAGCAAGAGGTTGACATATTACTTTTGATATGGCCACAACAAAAACTTATTTTTCTTTCCAAAGCTGCTTGTGCCACTCGTAACTTGCTAAGTGTTTGCTCAACAGGAAATGTAAAGCTATTCTGTACCTAAAACCATACAGAAAAACAGGTTAATTTTTTTATTTAAGCGTATACCTTGCAATTGATGGAAAATGAAAATGAGCAGTTGATTAGTAAGTTTTTATGATAATAAAGCAGCATAACTTCCCCATTTGGAAGGTCCCCCTACGTGTCAAATTTGGCTATCCAGTATGTGCAGTCTTTGTAATCTACTAACCACTTCAGGGATGGTGATTAAAAATTTGTAAACAATGTCAACAGAGGAAAACTAATGCTCATACCTGAAATAATGCTACAAACGGACTGTAACCAATTGGGGAATACATTTAAACCAAATGCTCAATTCAGTAACATTGAAAAGTTGCGGCGTTCATAATAAAGACATATTTTAGGGTGGGGCTTTTTATATATTGACATAAATAGATATTATTTTGATATTGATATCATCTTTTAATATTATTTAAGCTATAAAAAAAATACATAAATATATATTTTTTTAATTAGTCTTTATTTTCTCTGTTCTTTTGGTTCCCTAGTTTTAATATGTCAGATCCTGTCAACTGATAATAAATAATATATAAGATTTAAATTAGGACATAAAATTGCATTGTGGGGTTTGAATTAATATACAGACAGTTAATATACAAGATACTAATTTATATATTTTAGAGCTTTTGTTCTATAATTGTTTAAAGCTAATAAGTTTACTAAGGAAAAGACAGTACACTGCCAATAGTACTGCCAACATTTTGAACCTTTTTCATTAATGTCTGTATACAACCGCAATGCTAATGAGTAACAGGAATTGAAGAGTATAAATTCTGTAAAGAACAAAACATGTGTACTTATTTTTCTATTTGCTTCGTCACCTAAAAGACTACACTAGTTTATAAAAATGAAGTATAAACAGTTAAGATATAGGGAATAAAATAATATTATGCGAGCTAATGGTACTTGTAATTACGATAAGATTTTATGTACATACCGACACAAATCCAATGTATCTAAGATAGTCACCGAAAGCCTGACAGTCTAGCACCTTTTTAAGAGTATCACTCGTAATCGTTCTCAGTTGTTTATCGTGTGGATTATCTAAAATGTGGTTGATGAGTCGCAAAAGTTCGTGGAGTATATTACTAAACTTATTTAAGTCTTTAACGTTTTGTTCCACCAAGGCTAAACGCGCCATGTCTTCCATTATTGCTTTATTATAGTTTTATGGCTATGGAATGTTTAGAAAAATGAATATTTCTTTATTATCGCACTATTCCTATTGCCCTGTCATGATATTGTATTGGTAAAGTGGCTGTCAAATGTCAATTTTTGATTGGTCATGCTGAGGTTTGATTCGTTCTAAAACTTGAAGAAGCAGTTTTAAATTTATCGGTTTTTGACGTCTGTCTAAATGTACAGTACAAAATATATGGAATTGCTACACCACGGCTACAAAAAGTACGTGAACATTATTTACAATTTTGGAAGTACGACGTGTTTAAGTTAATTTTGTGATTGTTATTAACGTTTGCAAAATATATTTTTATTATTTAATTATACTAAACATTATTCAAACTATTAAGTATGGGAGCATTGAAATCAAGTATACCTATATATTTTTTTTTAACCCTGGTAAATGCGATTACGCATCCCGCAAATAAGTAATTTTGTGCTAGTAAACAGTCGACATTGCAAAACTCCTACTTCAAGTACATAAACAATATTGAGGGAATTTAATTTTAATTCTTATAATAGATTTAAAAATAAATTCCCTAAATCTCTCCCAAAATGTCATCCACAAAATTCAAGCAAACAAACTTCAATGAAATTTCTTAAAATTAAACAAATATCTCAGATCCATTAAAATATTATCGTACCTACAAATAGCATACCGATTCGACTGAGTGCGTATTTGTTTACCTTATACCATAGTATCTTGATATTCACCAATTAAAAATGAAAATTCGTCAAATGGTTTTACTTAATGACAAATTCATTAAGTAAAAAGTGTACACACATTGTACGTTGATTAATTGTACTCAAAGTGGTTGTAATGCAATTTAAATTGTTCCTCAGCTGTAGGACATGCAAAATACCCGTAATTTGAAATTTCACTGAATATTTTTTTTTATTTTTTTTTATCCACTTCAAGTTAGCCCTTGACGGCAATCCCACATGATGGTAAGTGATGATGCAGTCTAAGATGGTAGCGGGCTAACCTGTAAGGGGTATGGTTAACCCATACTCCTATCGGTTTCTACGAAACATCGTGCCGGAACGCTAAATCGCTTGGCGACACGTCTTTGACGGTAACTAGCCACGGCCGAAGCCTCCCACCAGGCAAAAAAAAAATGATAAAATACTTAGATATTTATACAGCTTGTCGATAATTCTTGAAATACCGACACGAATACACTTCACTGTTTTCGGGAGCTATGGCAACGATTGTGTAAACATATAACTCGGACGTTAATATTACTCAGTCGTTATATTAGTAAAATAATTCAAAATGAGAAAACACTCAGTGTTTGTAAAGAACCAAACCGACGGTATTAATTTCGAAATGTTAATTGTCTGCCTAATATTAAGGAAATCCTTAAAAAATAATTAGGTACTCAGGTGTTTTTTTAGATTTCAAGCGAGGTTCGCAAAACTGGCTGCTTCATGCGCGTTACGTCCGGGGCGAGCATGCGATGTGTGTGGACCTAGCCGAAAGCTTGCAAATACAAACAAATAACAGTCATATATACGCACATTTTATAAAGGTATGAAACTTGATGCATAAAGAGTTGAAGAGTCTTCCATAAATTAAGTTTTTTTTTCGTTATTTGTTCGAACTCAATAATATCAATATTACGTAGTGCTTGCACCCTTTTTTTCCGCTGGAAAATGCGTTAACGCATCCCCTCCGGAAGCGACGCGCCGCTTCCGACGGGGTATGTGGGACTCCTGGGCGGCCAGACTGGCGACCAGAATACCCACTAAAAGCCAGCGATGCTCCTTCGCGTCACCTGGTGGCTGGGTCACGGGAACACTTGTGCACTCGACTGCAACCCAGCCAGCGGCGTCCGCTGAGGCAGACCCTCCACGGGGGCCGTTCTGCCGCCTCCTTCTGCGTCATCAGAGTGCTTGCACCCTGGTGTCGAGACATTCGTGTAACAGATTATCACGCACCTTAACCGGTTTTTTTTAATTTATTTTACGTAAACGATTACTTCGCTAGAACACTAGCCTTCGCCAACAGGCAATAAAAAAAAAATTAAATAGATTTTAATTTTGGTGCCCAAACTCATAATTTATATTTTATATTACTATGAAGAAAATGAATCTTATCCATAATAGGTAGGCTCTTGTGCGCGCGTAGAACTATATCTCCAATTCTTTTATTTTTGATATTCAGGGAGCAGTGTTAGCTGATGCGGGAAGGCTGCAGGAGGCGGTGGACAAGTTCCACAGTTGCATACGGCTGCACCCGCAAGACCCTGAGCCGTTGAAGCACGTCGCCAAATGCTTGTGAGTAATATTTTAAATTATTACTTACAAACGCAGGCGAAGAAGAGTGTCTCGATTTTTGACGCCATCTGGACGTGGGTGTCCTCAACGGTCACGGAACGGAGCTTAATCTAAAACGCCCTGTCCAACAAGCCAAATTACCCAAACTCGAGATCCGACGTGCTCCCGATGTCGTCGAGCCTTGGCGCTCTTTTCTCAGGCTGATAAAAGAGCACCAGGGCTAACTTACGCGCTTACGTTTTAGAAGCTATTAGGGTTATCAGATATTACTTTAGATTAGTTATTACTTTAGAACGAAACAACAATGGTTTTCATATTTTAGATTCACGGCCTTTGAGAGTTTCGTACCTGAAAGATGTATTACCATCATTATACCCATACATTCGCAGGGATCTGCCAGAATTTAGAGATTTCTAATAAATACCTATGCCCAGCTTTTGAGGTTAATCGGAATTATTGATGATGATTATGAAGTTTATAATTCGAATGTAATACAGAATATGGGCTGAGAACTTGCTTGCAGAAATCTCCAAAATAATTTGTTAACTACTACTAACTTTAGTATGTTCTTCAAGGTATCGTCAAGGGCGTTTCCAACTAGCGCTTGAGGCTTACTTGGAAGCTGATAAATTGTCAAAGCATCCAGACCCTGAGATCTACTGCGCTTTAGGTAAGTGCGCATTTAAAATGTATGAATAAAACACAAGTAGAATGAAAATGGCTGTAATTTTCAATTGTAATTGATTTTTAGCATCACGGCTCCTATGAGATTTCTCCATTACTTTCTCTTAGTAGCCCTACGGGCAGTACTTCTGATAGGTGAGTCGGCTGATTCTCGTATATAGTTTGACCACGGTGTTGGATTACTGCCGTTTGTTCCTTTCCGTTCAATTGGATCGGTTCTATCGGACTTGAGTTTTTTTCTGGTTAATTTGGTTATGTTGTCACTTAGTGACCTTTCATCTCAGCCCAGGATCGACGCGTGTTGTGTAAAAACTATGCTATTGACCAACCAAGTTACGGAATTAAAAGATCTTTTGGTTTGTAGCCGAATGTTCATGGAGTTTGGGGGATGCAGAGCATGGAATTGAGTGGGCGCGAGCTGGCGAGAGTGCAGGAGGCGGGGAGAGAGCTGGAGCGCTCCTTGCAAAGTTGCTGCAAGCTGTGGGGGATCTGAGTGGAGCTCTCGCAGCATATGACTACGCTCTAACGTAAGTTACCCATAAATTGATTGTGTATCCTCATGTAAGCCGATAGTCATTTACTGCAGGATATATGCCTTTTGGAGAGATTCCCAAATGCTAAGGTCGGATGCCGCCTATGATATGATTCCTCTTTTTTGCGTTACACTTATCTATATGGTCTTCGATTTTGGCTTCTGGCGCAAATCTTTTGTCTTTGAACTTTTGACTCGAAACAATCGTGCAATATGTGGAAGAAGTCGTTTCACTTTTTGCAATATGGTTCCATAAAAAACGCCACGTTCAGCGTATCGTAAAACTCATATTTATATTATGTAATTAGTGTGTAATTTATAAATTAAAGATATTTTAATTAAAAAGGTTGTCACATTAAAAGTTCATTTCTGATTCTTATGCTGATAACGCGTCTTTTAAATTAATATTAAATTATTATTCGATACAAAGATTATAACACCCTTTCTCCGTCTGTGAACGTTATATTCTAAATCACATATTTAAAAAATGTGCGTTTGTTGTGTCCTTTAAGTTGAACTCTCAAATCTCATCCAAAAAAGTTATCGAATGAATCGACTGGGTAGGTGTTTGAAAGTTTTATAAATTATGTTATTATACCAGAACTCACGCATGTGGAGCAGACACTCTAGCTTCAGCAGGTGCATTGTGTCTCCGAGCTGGGGACCCTCGGCGTGCCTTCCAGCTGCTGGGCGAGGCTCTGTCCCTGCAACCCATGCAGCACGCCGCAGCGCTGACCTTAGCAGCCATGCTGTTGCAGCATAAAGATGTAGATGCTGGACTGGCGAGGCTCAAAGCGGCTCTAAGCGCGCATCCGACCTGCGTTGCCGCTCATTCTAACCTTGGACTCGCATTGCTGACGAAGAAGAAGTTCGTTGCTGTAAGTCATCATCATCATCATCATCGTCATCATGATGAACCCATTGCCGGCTCACTACAGAGCACGGGTCTCCTCTCAGTATGATAATGGTTTGGTCATAGTCCACCACGCTGACCATGTACGGATTGGCAGACTTCACACGCCTTTAAAACATTATGGAAAACTCTCAGGCGTGCAGGTTTATTCACGATGTTTTCCTTAACAGTTGAAGCTAGTGATATTTTAATTGCTTAAAAACGCACATAACTCCGAAAAGTTAGAGGTGCGCGCCTTGATTCGAATCCCCGACCTCCTATTGGAAGGCGGACGCCCTAACCACTGGGCTATCACTGCTGTAAATACCGTCTTCTAAATAATGAGACATTATTTGTTTCAAAAACATTATTGAAGAAAAAGTGATGAAGTATATTTGTAGATATTGTACTATGAAATAACTTTTAATACTTTATATATTTACTTTAGATTTTAGGTGAGATAGCTACCTTAACCTTAAGTTAGATATATCAAATAACATTGTTACTGACTCTCAGCAAATATGCGAAGCGTTTAATAATTATTTCTCGACGATAGGCTCAATTTTAGCTGATAGTATACCCGTTAAATATCATAATAATCAAACTTATACTCTAGCAAAACAAAAAACACAAAACATATGCTTAACAAAAATGTCGCCGGTCACTATAGCTGAGGTCTCAAAGTTAATTGATAATCTTAATACTAATGCAGTTTCGGGCATCGACGGAGTCAGTTGCAAAGTAATAAAATGCGTTAAGGATCTTGTAGTTGATAAATTTACAAAATGCATAAATAACTGCTTCGAACAAGGCATCTTCCCCGATAGCCTTGAAGTTGCAAAAGTCTCCCCGATTTTTAAATCTGGTAGTAAGTCTGACCCTGGTAATTACCGACCAATATCGGTACTGCCAATTTTATCTAAAGTATTTGAAAGGGCAATATATCGCAGGCTTGATGAATACTTAAATTCAATAAACTTCTTGTACGAAAAACAATATGGCTTTAGATCAAAATCTGGTACTATCTCAGCCGCATTAGATCTTATAACAAATATTTAATTGCAGATTGATAAAAAACAAATAGCTGTAGGTATATTTACTGACTTTAAAAAAGCATTCGACACGGTTAGCCATAATTTGCTCCTAAAGAAACTAAAAAGCATTGGTATTATTGATAAAGCTTACGAAATTTTGAAATCATATCTTTCAAACCGTACTCAGATAGTGAAGATTGGGGATAAATGTAGTAGTCCAGCATCCATTAATTGCGGTGTACCACAAGGTTCTATATTTGCTGTTCTTAATTTATATTAATAATATACACGAAATCGGTCTAAAAGGGGATATTTCTCTATACGCTGATGATACCGCCCTGATTTACTTTGGTAGGTCTGTTGACTCAATCATGAGAGAAGCTCAAAGTGATTTAAATAATCTTAATGTATGGTGTCAATGTAACCTGCTTACTATTAACACTGCTAAAACAAATTACATAATATTTTCTCCAAAAAATAAGAAAATCTGTAAATTCGAACCACTTACTATAAATAAAGACATATTAGTAAAATCAATCAGTCAGAAATATCTTGGTTTAATTATTGACAATCAACTCACATGGAAAAATCATATAGATAAGCTTCGGAAAAAACTTTCATCTTTAATGGGGAGTTTACGTGGTATTGTACATTGTTTACCAAAAAATGTAAGATACACTATTTATAACTCTCTCGTCAAACCGCATATTGATTACCTAATTGAAGTATGGGGGACAGCAGCAAAAACAAACTTAGACATCATTCAGAGAGCACAAAATAAAATTATGAAAGTTTTATTTCATTACGACTTTCTAACACCTACTGAAAAAATATATAAAGAAACAAAATTACTTAACATTAAACAAACATACATTTACAGCACTTCAATATTAATACGAAAAATACTAAATAGAGACATACATTCAAATTAACTTTTACGAAAAAAATTCAAGTACAAAAACGGGCCTTTCGTCGAGCAAACCACCTTTTACTAACTCATAAACCCCGTACTAGCTATGGCAATAAAAATACTAGCACTAATTTACAATAAACTTCCATCTGATATTAAAGAAATAAAATCTACGTTTATTTTCAAAAAGAAATTAAAATTTTATCTACAAAATAACATGTCACTGTAAGTCGTATCCAGTATGCATTTATCTTTGTTTTATTAAAACTGGTCGTGTGTTCTACTAATAAGTAATTATAACTTTAAAACTACCCGCATTTGGAACAATTAAATAATTTGTTATTACATTTATTAACAATTATATAGTAAGTATTATGTAAATCTAGTAAATATTATTGTACACTCATAAATTGTTTACTCAGGTTTAGTTACCTAATTGTTTTTTCTCATATAAGCGAATTTATTGTAATTCTTTTGAGAAATAAAGATCTTAAACCACAACCTGTAGCCACAACACAGTGCCATGTTAGAGAAAAAAGAAATGAAAATGAAAAACAAAAATATCAAAAAATACGTTTTACATAACATTTACTCGTTGTTGGGACATCATCCTTTTAAGTAATTATTTTACTTGTGCCAGGATGTCCCGCCTTCCGTAAAATGTACATGATATGTATTATATATGTATAGAAGAAGAAGAAGAAGAAGAAGAAGAAGAAGAAGAAGAGGAAGAGGAAGAACAAGAAGAAGAATTTTCATATTGAGAGGAGACCCGTGCTCTGTAGTGAGCCCGTGATGGGTTGTTCATGATGATGATGCTTTACACCCTTTCATTCTGGAGTCCACGCAGACGAAGTTTAGTAGTATTCAATAAACCTTCTTGTCGATATAACTCGATTTGTGACTCCCTTTTCCCTTTGCAGGCGTTAACATGTCTGCAGCGGTCTTCTTGGACGGCTCCGCTGAGCGCTCGGGCTGCCCACAACCTGGGCTACGCGCTGCTCGTGTGCAAAAGACCTGCTTCAGCGTTTTGTAGACTGGCGTCTTCCGCTGCACTTCAACCTACTCAACATTATACGGTACGACTACTTATATTCCAAGATAACCACGATTTTGTTACTGGTTTCTACGAGATTATCTGGTGGGAGGCTTCGGCCGTGGCTAGTTATAACCGTTTATTTCTCTTCTTTTTTGTCGTTACACTCTTGGCAGAGTTGTCGTGGTCATCATGAAGCCGAACCGTTAATAACATTATAAAGTTGGAGGTCCTGGGTTCGATTTCCGGCTCGAGTCTGGTCTGGTGGGAGGCATTAGCCGTGGCTAGCCACCCTACCGACAAAGACGTGTCGCCAAGCGATTTAGCGTTTCGGCACGATGTCACGTAGAAACCAATTAGAAGCCAATTAGGAGTGTGGGTTTACCATGCACCTAACAGGTTAGCCCGCTACCATCTTAAACTGCATCATCACTTACGATCAGGTGAGATTGCCGTCAAGGGCTAACTTGTAGTGGATTAAAAAAAAGATCTGAAGTCAGCCAAAATCCTTTATAAATAATCCATAATAACGTATCGTGTGAAAAATTATTCAAACATTTAAGAGACATCTTTATTGTTAAAACAATCTCACGAAGATAAAAATTACCCTTTACAGCATCATTTTTTGGCCAACTATAGTGCAAGTGATAATGGAAGATCAAAATTTAAATATTTAAGAGCGTTTACGAACAGGTGCCCGTACGCCGCGCGTTCTTATGAAATAACATGACGGTACCACTATGGGTCGTTTTAAAGAAAACTAAATCAAATGTGGGTGATATGGTGAAGAAAGGCTGGTATAATTACGTAACGCCTCGAGATTATTCTAAAATTACTTTAATCTTTTAGTACCCAATTAAAGATGAAACAGCATTTAAAAAGAAATTCAACGATTCTCGTATGCAAAGATTACCCGAATACAGTAAACGTATTAATGCAGGATGTTCGTAATGTTACCGTTTAAATTCATTTTAATTGGCAGTGCCGCCATCATTGAAAAACTGCCCAGAATATCGATGTCAACTACAAGCATTAATGATCGCTGTCGCATTATAATTAAGGCGGTCCTGGGTTCGATACCCGGCTTGAGTCTGGTCTGATGGGAAGCTTCGGTCGAGGCTAATTTCCTTACTAACAAAGACAAGCGATTTATCATACCCCTAACGGGTTAGCCTTGTACATCATCACTTACCATCAAGTGCGATTGCTGCCCAGGCTTAAATCATAGTACAGATGTTTAAAAAACATGTTTCCAGGTACTCCTAATAGCAATCGCACTAGAGCGTTTAGGAGATAGCAGAGCTGATGCTGCCTACATGCGAGCTGCGACTCTAGCGCCCCAGGACCCGTTGGTCAGGCTCAACTTGGCTGGCAGACACGGCCGAGCTGGCAGACTAACGGAGGCGATGGAAGAGGCCAAGGTCATAGCTGAGTTGCTACAAAGAGCGCCAGATGCCCAGGTATCATGTTTTCACAAACCCGTTTGTCGGAGTTTCGTCTAAAACCTGTCTGTTATCATGGGACCTAAATAAGGGATGGAACTCCTCAATGGGAAGACTTTTTAAACTAACTAGGCCAAAACTGTTACATAAACCTAGCGTTAGTTATTTGCTTTCTATGAGATATAGAGGTCTTATTAAATTACTTAATCTTAAACTGCATCATCACTTTGTCTTGTGGGAAGCTTCGGCCGTGGCTAGTTACCACCCTACCGACAAAGACATGTCGCCAAGCGATTTAGCGTTCCGGCACAATGTCGTGTAGAAGCCAATTAGGATCACCATACTCCTAATAGGTTACCCCGCTACCATCTTAGACAGCATCATCTTACCAACATGTGAGATAGCCGTCAAGGGCTAACTTGTAGTGTATAAAAAAAAAAAACTTACCGCTAGGTGAGATGGCAGTTAAGTACTCACTTGTAGTGGAATTAAAAAAAGGGGATGTATTCATGCCAAAAGTGTTGAAAGAAACTGAAGAGTTGAAATGAAAATTTAAATCGAATCTCAAAATATGTTTATAGACTTGATATTCAGTTTTTCACAAATCCAATGGTAATCATAAATTCACCCGGATATAGTAGTCTATGTGTTAATCTAGGGTCCAATCGATCTCCACTCGCAATTCCAACCACATTCCAGTCGAGCAGTTCCGGCGTTAAGGACTAGCAAACATACTCATTACGCTTATCAGATTAAATATGATGACATGATATGATATCAAGGCGAAAGTCTGCTATTGCGTCTCAGTGACAACATATTACTTCTACTGGCCATAGTCCACCATTGGCAATGTGCGGATTGGCAGACTTCACACTCCTTTGAGAACGTTATGGAGAATTCTCAGGCGTGCAGGATTTTTTAAAGGTTTTTATACGGCACTTTTATTGCTAAGCAGCTCGCGAATAATTCTTATGTAGTCCGTATGTCTACACGATTTAAGTACCTATATAAAATGACTCGAGAGGACCATTAGGAGTTACGTTTAAAGATGTGAAAGTTGACTTGTTCGGTTGACACATATTTGAAAATATAATGTATGCCCATAAGAATACATATAATATGTGATTGCTATAATCTTAATGTTAGAAGATATAATGAACTTGTTTTACAAACTACATAAAATTAGAAGCCTAACGCCTGTTTTGTAGATAGCGCTCTCTAGATTCTATCCAAATTTTAAAGTTAATTTTGTCGAGATCGAATTAGTAAATATTCGCATTGGGCACTCAGATCTTTCACATGGTTTACAGTTGGCGAGTTCTCTAGCAACGTTGACGGGACTGCTGCGTGATGCTGGAGTAACTCTAACTGAACCCTCTACAAACTCAAATGTGGCGGAACAGGCCACAAATGAAGGTGCACCGGCGGTGACGGATTTGGCGTCCGATGAAGTTTAAAATGGCAAGCCAGGTACGTCACATCATCTTAGGCTTAATGCCACTGTACCGACCTCTTATAGGAGAGAAAAGCTAAGCCGCATGTTCGATAAAAAAAAACACCATCTTGGATCCTTCATTCCGGTTGTATCGACCGGAATAAATTTATTTTGTTTGAGTTTGTAATGTTATTTTATGGATACGTATTATTAAATGAATTAAAATGAAATTAAAGTTTATTAACATTAAAGTATTTTTTCTGATAAATTGTGAAAGTTTTCTAGTGAAGTGGAACGTAAAACACATTGAAAGTAACCACTATGTAAGTTTGTCAGACGCTCGACTGTGCAAGTACAAGCCTGGGGAACTTCAGTGTGGAAGGTTTGAAGACTTCGATAGCGCGATACAAGTTACCTGTGGCGCCATCTAGTATGGTGGTATTAAAACCAGCACAAATTATAAAAAAAAAACTATCATCTTTTTTTGTTCTGATTTTTTTTCTTAGTTATTGATCAATATGATCTCTGCTTGTATTCTGCGGTTAACACTCATGTTTGGAATTTATACTTTCAAAAAAAAAGGACCAAAAAAAGGGATAGGGAAAAAAATTGCCCCAAAAATTAATTGAAATTATAATAGTTTCTATTAGATTTCTATCAGAACCATCATAATAAAGTTGGAGCAGTGTTAAAATATCCTGTGTAATAAAACTGATTGCTTCATATTATTCATACAACCTATGGTTTATTTCTAGTTTTATTATAGTTTTATGGGGGCATGTTACATATTCATAATGTTGTTGCTTCAAGTCGCTATTGTGATAGACTTTTGTTTTATTTATGTACGTACCTACGCTAAGTTTTTATAACCGGTAACCCTACGTTGAATTATTCGATAATGATTTGCAATAGGTAAAAACTCGAAAATATTTATTCTTGATAAACAAATAGTTGACTGATAGAAAATGATTATACGGAAAGTAACTCGTATTTCTGGACAAAAACCGGTAGTAAACATGAGGTTTGTTTAATTATTTTAGTGTGGACAAGTGGATTTATTATATAGGTAGCTTATATTAATTGAGATTAAATTACTACGTGTTCATAAAAAAAATCTGTTACCCGATTGTAAAGTTTTTAGCTTCCATGCCATGTGTTTACAGTTGCCTCTATATTTGTACGCTTACTGAATGGATTGTATAAGAATAGGATAGGTACAATAATACTTATAAAACTCATTAAGTAAGTTTGCTTTTATATCGGTTATCCATGTTTGTTATAAGTACAGTAAAAACGAAAAATATTTTTACATTATACGTAAATAAAAATTATGTACCTATAGGTACATAATTTTTGTATAATTTGATTATGTATCATTTTTGGTGGTGGAGAATGACGCAGACGCGCACCCTCTCCGGCGTCGTAGGGCGGGGTGCAGGCGAGTGGCGTACGATCGCTGCCTGCCCCCCTGACGAGGAGCTCCGGGTGACGGATAAGAAGCATCCTCACCCGTCGAGCCTAGTCCTCGGGTCGTGAGGCGCGTCCAATGTTCCTGGCGCGCCTCGGACGGAGTTAGGGGGCCTCCATCATAGGCCCCCAGGGGAGGGTCTGCCTCAGCGTACGCCACTGGTTGGTTTGCGGTCGAGTGCACGAGTGTTCCCGTGACCCAGCCACCAGGCGACGCGAAGGAGCATCGCTGGGTTTTAGTGGGTAGTGGGTATGGGAGGGTATCTGGTCGCCGGGCAGTCCCACATACCCCGTCGGAAGCGGCGCAGACTTGCCTGCGTCGCTTCCGGAGGGGATGCGTAAACGCATTTCCCAGCGGAAAAAAATATATAATTTGTGCATAAATTGCTTATCCATTGCAGATTATGAGCGACGAGCAGCAACGCCAAGCTGGCCTCATAATACTCCCACCTATAGTATTAGGGTACGATGAACTTAACGAAGATCACGAGAACGTTGAGAAGAAACAGAAACTTGTTCACGAAATTAGTCGTGAGTTTTACGACCACCTCAACCACGTGTCGCGTGAACATGTTCAAAAGAGACCCGGAAATTGCGGCAGACAGATCTCTACGCCGCAACACGGCGCTCATAATGCAGTATCAAAACAGTGCAACCAGGGATGAAAACGAAAATAACACCTTGACTCTATACTTGGGTTAAAGTACCATTAATTATAATCTTTATTTGTAAAACTTAGTACAGCACAATACAGTGGAATCCTGACCCCTAAACTAGGAAATCCCGTATCTTAGGGACCATTAATCCATAATATAATAAAACTGTAACAGGACGAATTCTGCACATTAAAAATATTTTGAAAATTTTAATTGGATGCTTTAGTATCGATACTGATCCCAAAACTTTTTTTTTTTATATTATTGTCTGTCTGTCTGTATCTTGGCCGGGCATCACGCCGAAACTACTGGATGAATTTGAATGAAATTTGGTATAGGAGTAGCTGATACTCCGGCTCAACATATAAGATAGTTTTTGTCCCGGAATTCAGCTTGGTTCCCTTGGGAGAGGGGATGAAAGTCAAAATGTGTATTTAGTTGTAATACATTACACGTAAATACTAGTTACTTTAATGTTTATCCTGTAATTAGTTCAAGATTGGAAGACAAACAAACACTAACTCAATGCAGACGAAGTTGCGGGCATCGGCTAGTACAATATAATTCTCCCGGAGTCTAATTTAATACCGATAAAGCTAATGGCTAATTTATAAGTCATAAAACACATAGAAAGTTCTATAGTGTTTGTTTCATAATCTTATGCCGAGATAGCTTAGCTTAGCGTATGACTTTGCTCAGCCCGAGTTAGTGTTCAAACGAAACCGACTTATGCCAGTCAGAGTGTTGTCTCATTTTAACTATTTAAACTAAACTAGCTTTAAAGATCTCTGCCTTTGTATGGATTTATGTTTCCAAACCTTGTTTGTGTAATAATTATCAGGTCTCAATAACTAACTGGCTACCATAAAAATTGTTTACGATCTAGGTACCTGTTTTATTGTTCTTTTTTTGCTATAAGTATGCCAACAATTCCTATCTCACCTGGTAGGTGATTATACAGTCTGAAATGGTAACTGGCTACCTGTTAGGCGTAACTATGCGCAGTTATGTCACTATATATCACTCGCTTCAACGGTGAAGGAAAACATCGTGAAGAAACCTGCTCCTTATAAATTACCATACTTATTATTGTAATTCTGTTCTCCCAAGAGTATCTGGTCTCTTTGCCCGAACCTACCCAAGTCTACCTAAATTACCGACGAAGACACGCCCGCCCCGTAGTCATCCTACATACACAAAAAATGTGACGCGTAACCGAAAAATGTGACGCGTAACCGAAAAATGTGACGGTAAATTTTTTTCCAACGCCGATAAAGAAGTTTCACTTCAATAATACACAAGTCTATATTTATAATAATTTTATTGAAATTATCACCTTCTTAGTCAGCACTGAAGGGTGTCTACGTTTTACGTAAAACACAATTTCAAATAATCGACATTAAGTGCGGTTGGTACAAAGAGGTAAAAAATAAAACTATACAATTATAGCGCAAAGCCGGTCTGACACACACTTGGACTCGCCTGAAGGCACTTGCGGTCAATACATATGCTTGAAAGTCCAGTTTGGCAAGTCACTACATTAAATTATTGCAACAGTAAGTACCTACATTTTAATCACACGATATAAGCGTAGCAAATCTAAACCAAATTTAGTTTAATCCCAAATTACTTATTATAAAGTCTAAAAACGTATGCAGACTAAAATTGTACGTAATTATGCAAAAAGACTCCAACCCACATGAAGATAATTAAAAAATATTTAAAAACTACATATACATATGGTTTTTGGTCATAAGATATATCTCGGTACCTATATATATTTCGACTTACATGATCACTTTATTATACTATACATATACATACTCAAAAGTTTTTAATGCTTTTGTGGAATGGTTCCTGTTTGCATAACTACTTCCAATTGCCTATTTATTGCTTAGTATTCTACTGGTGGATATAGGCCTCTTCTAGCAAAAAATAAACATCAAATCCCTCATAGAAGAGAGGGAATTAGAGTATTGATCCACCTAGTGGCTCTAAAGCAGGTTGGCGGGTATTAAAGCTTATTTATTATCACACAGTGACAATATCTCTAATTTTCATTTTTCACATTTTATTACATTAAGAACTTTCCGTCAGAAAAACCGTGACAAATATTTGATCCATCCTAGAAATCAAACCCGCACCTCGCTCCTCTGGATCAATCAAGGACAGACGAAGTTTTTGCTCATAATCAGTATGGCGGTTGCAGAAATTTTGTAACAGTTTTTTTTATTACAAAAATAATAAGCACTGCGTAAAATAAAATTAATTAAAATAGTTAAAATTCGGTTTAGTTTTGCTATGCTCCCAATGACACCGCAATAATCATTGAAATGAAGTTTGAAATAAATAACGTGTCAATTTCGACGATATCCAATTGAAATAAAAATTACTTATATAAACATCGTATTTCTATACATAGTTTTTTAATTTGCCTATACATTATACTTATTTATAAACTTCATTTCATTACTTGCGTTTGTATGCAGGAAAGCTACTTACAATAAAGACAGACCGGCGGGAAGGCTCCAAATTATTGCTCGTCGAATTGAAAACACAGTGATAAACAGTTTGGGGATTGTAAATCACATGTTTTATTGAACTAAAACGGGGTTGCCATTTCGGTTGTACACTCTTAAACAACAAAACTACCAGGTCGAGTTACCAAAATAGTAACGCTTTTATAACTGTCTTGTTAATCTAGTTTCGTTTTAAGGTAACACCCGATATGTCAACTCCGTGCTCGTAATACTAGCTGCAAAGTGATAAAATGAGGCTTCAGTCTGTTCGTTTTTAGTTAAAAGCATGGTACACGTTACTCGTGCTGTAATAAACATGACATTCTTGATTAGGAAAGTTGAACAGTCCAATGTTTAATTGTCCAATTTAACAAACACGTTTCTATTGCATTCTCATAACAAAATCTCGTTTTATATAGTTCCATTTTTGTTACAACATCTCTGACACATTATAGGGTTGGCAGAATACGGTTATATTCGGTTTTTTTATCGCCCAATGAGGTTTAAATATTTTTATAAGGGAAATGATAACAATTCTGCTCAACCCTGTTCTGTACACACCACAAATAGTACAAAAGTCCACCATAGCTTACTGACTATCATAATCAATTGATCCTAAACTCCTGAACACTATCCAATGTCACGGTTAAATATTAAACATTTCTACCTTTATAAATGCACTTCTTGTTGAAACTTTACACCTAACCTAACATAGAAATCGAAGAATAATATTGATGACAAAAATAGATTACGAATAAAAATAAAAAATAAACTGCCGTGCAACCAAATAGAACGTAATAAAAATGAGAACAAAATGGCCGTAATAGAAACAACCAAAATGGCGACGTAACAGGAAAATGTGAAAGTTTAACATTAAAAACGAACACCTATATATGAATACTCAAGAATACTGTAAGAAAGATGGCATTGCTTATTCCACGCTTCTGGAATTATCTATATAGTTATTATATTTCTTTGGTGTGGTGTCATTTTATTTACGATAGATTCCACTGCTATTGGACGCTATAAACGGCGTAACAACTGATATTTTAGACACGAGCGCTTTTTATATGACGTCAAACAATTAATATAAACGTACACATGTAATCGATTTGAATAAAATCGGCATCCTTATTTTCTAAACACCATTTTTTCTGACTGCTTAAACACCTCACTTATTTAAGTGAATTATTCAATGAAACCATTTCATTATATAGGTACGTATTGTAATAAGCCTATTTGAAATTTAAACTATATGGAATTGTTTCTATAAGATGTGATATATTAACGCTGAAAATTTTCCTCTCCAATTATGAAATAAATAGTAAAAACTATTAACGTAAATTGAATCAACCGATTACAAATCGGTAACATGTGCACTCAGCTTCCCAGACATTTGAGATCTGTCAATAGAGTAACATAGCGCTCGCAAAAAAATTAATCGCCTATTTTTCGTTTCATATTTCTAACACTTTCCAACGAACTAAAAACTAAAAAAATACACTTAACCCGTCCTATATTTACAAACTAAAACACTATAGTTATTTACTATTTACACAATGGAATCATTGAGATCATTACATGTTAACTACAAATAATACTTTAAAAAAGACTGGTTTGGTACAAATTTATTGTACACGAACATTATAGTTCGAGAGCTTGTGGAGCATTTTGAGGTGGTGCTTCATACAGTTTCATGTTGAATTCACAAATTTCGTTTTACACTTTGTTGCACACTTTGTTTTAAAGTTTATCTGTGTCATACCACATTGTAATAAAGTAACTGGGTCTGGGTCCTAAAGTATTCAAGGGAATTATATAATTTTCAGTTTTAACAAGCATCACCTTAAAATATTCCACTAGCTGTTGGAGCTTCCACTAACTAACATGAGGTAATGGTTTTTAGCCAGGTATTTAGGTATGCGATTTATACCTTAGTAACAATTTTTTTATTAAATGTCTTTTTTATTCGAATGGATATTATTAGTTATAAAAATATACACATTATAATTATTATTGTGTTTTAGATTTGGTAAGCGATTTGTTCTAATTGCCTATTTATGCCAGTGCATAATACAGTCATCATGTGTAATTATCATCTATATCAGCCGATGGATGTCCACTGCTGGAGGGAGGAAGCTTCCTAGGAAAGTTACTCCATGAGAGTCAATTATATTATCAGGTCACTTAGTAGGAATCTAACAACGCGGCGGTTTCCAGTACGTGGTCACCATTTCAGTTCCTTGGAATCCCGAAACTACCTTACATCACCTGTATTCATTTCACACTAATCACAAGATACCTACATAAAAAAATATTATAAAAAAAAATTACTTTATTTTTTTAATAGTGCAATATTTTTTATTTTAATAATCAGTTAATGTTATGAAACACGTCTGAATTTCAAAATAGTCCTTTTAGACGTTTGTACGTGTCAGTATTATTGTTTTACAGTACCTACAATATTATAACACCTTAAACGTAAATGTTTTTTTAAATCCCGTATAAATACATGAAACAAATCGCTCACCATCTCTTGGTCTATACAAAGCGGCCATATTGCACAAATAATAACAAAATTCAAAATGAATAATTCAACAAACGGTTTGGCCTAATCTTTCCATACATTGCGGTGATTTTCTCTAAAACCCTCGTGGTTAAGGCTTATTCTGTTGTGTACAAATCTCTAACCCACATTTCACAACGTTTCTCGTGAAAGGGATTTTAAGGCAAGCCATATTGGCATTATATTAATCATAAGTTTATTTAAGGGTTTCGCCTACAACAGAGTTGGCCGAATGTCGTCTAAATGACAACGGAGAACAGAGTTTTAGAAAAAACCACTGCAGCATCACAAGTATTGATTTTGTATTTCTTGTCATCTTAAGTACTTAGCGCCACATCTTGCTGCCTAGTTCCCTTGACAAAGTAAGTGAAGAACCCCTATCATGACTGACAATCTCGAGACGTTATCGATCATCGACACATTTACGTTAAAGTTAAATTGTGTTTCGACAGTTTAATTTTGAAGATTGCGTGCAAGGTAGGTGCAGTATCTTAATATGATATGGATAATGGACGTAGTTATGCAATAACGAACCAACCCACATTAATCATGTTTAGTAATATACATCTTGGATTGTGATGTTTGACTCAAGTGTGCTTAGTAAGACTGTAATAAGCGTTTGGAAGGATCTATTCGCCGAAAGCAAACATCGACTTCTACGCTCACTTTATCAGATATAACTCAATTTTGATTATTCCTGAACTGGATCCTTGTTGCATAACTAAATCCGAATTTTAATCATTGAAAAACGTATTTTCCCCTACTCTCATAACGTTCTCATCCAGTATAGTTTATATATTCTTTACGCTAAACAACACAGATCCACCAAAATATGTACCGAAAACTATATAAATTACAAATGGCAACTTTCAAATTAATAAACGTCACATGAATACGAACGAATATGAACGTCGTATCCTATTTTGCAGTCAAAGTCAGGCAACTATGCTCAGTTACTCAGTCACGTAGGTGAACCAGTCAAAAGGAACTAGAAGTAGAACGCGGCGTATACCGTGGAGCCATACAATTTTCAACCAATATTTCATTCAAGATTAACGACATAATGTTTCAGCCAAACCTCTCTTTCACAAGGAACATTAGTTTCTTTTTGCCTTTGTATTTCAGTTTGATTTCTTGCAGCAACGCCGCGAACTGGTGCGGGCCGTCGTGCGCAAGCGCAAACGTGTCTCGGGCTTTACCTAGAAAAACAAATTATAAATTTTACCATATGAATACAAAAAAAAACAAACAAGAGATTGAAATTTAAAAACTATTAATTTATTATATTTTTTTTTCTCAGCGTTTACACTTTTTATTTATTTATTGTTCCAAATACTTAAATACAAACACAATTTAATTGTAAATCTAACTGTCTTCCAGAAACTTTACGTTTATGGGAAGGACGGCGAGTTCACTTTAATAATATGAAACTATGACTAATTAATAATTAAATATAAATAATATGTTTTTTAAAAAATATATGCTTTCCAACTTCAGGAAAATTTAAGGATTATTGTATTTGATATCTATATTGTGCAAAAAGAATTGGTCCATCCTCTTTTGGAATACGCCATATTTAATTGAGAATGACGTCACATTGCTACCTTGCATTTATCCAAATCCAACGTGCATGCAATATTTCCGCTCGATATGTTGGGCCTTTTTAGCGATAAGATTTAAAATTGTACCTCTATATTTCAATTGTAGTGTGTTTGTTAATATTGTGTTACTACTTGTTATTCAAAAATGTATGCTATTCTTTTTAACTATACTTATTAGCTTAGGTTTAAAGATCTTTATTCTCAGAAGAAACAATTTCACTTAATGGTAGGGGAGCCCATGATGCTAAATGGGGATTTACTCGAGCGTCATAGAGACCTATTGGGTTGCAAAGCTTAGATGATAAGAAGAAAAAAATGTTATATGATATATACCTTTCCATCGGTGGGGGAAGCGGCTATAGATTTTTAAATATGTAAAAAAAACTGTTGCATGGACATCTTCGAGCGCGTCAGATATTAATAGCATCAATAGCCTACGTATTTTTAATAATGTACGTATGTTAATCTGATCGTTTGCATGATGGGTGTGGTTGTATGGAAGGGTTGAAAATGAAAAAAAAAAAAATTTAATCGAGCGCGTCAGATTTTCTAAGGGAGTGTTAAGTACACCAAAAATAAACTCTCATTCACTAATCTGACGATTCCGATGTGACGCAAAGTCGCAGCGAGTTTCATAATGTGCAAAAAAAAATAACAATTTTGAAATACTCGAGCGCGTCAGATTTCGATATATATGGTTCATCTTTATGTTCTAAACGTACTGTCTCATAATCTGACGATTATCTAGAGGGATTCGCCTAATCAGACAAAAAAAAAATAAAAAAATTTAAATAATTGAACTTAATTAATAGAAAGCTCCAGAAATAACATGCAAATAAATAAGTGTATGCTTTTTTATGTAGAATACCTGTATTTATAAAAAAAAAATTAAAAAAGGCTTAAAAAAATTTGATGTTTTATAATTAATTGATTAATGTTTCTACTGTAAAGTTTTTGTAAGGCACTTTCACCTCAAAATACACATTTTAACAATATTTATAAACTTCAATTAACATAAATAATATTAAAATATCAAAAAAAGCCAAAACGTTGGAAACACGTAAACAATATGCCTCGAACGAGTCTTTATGATCAGCTGTGATGGCGTCATGGCAGCAAAAACCAGAGTGGGGACGGAGAGAGTAATAAATAGAGAAAAAGTGATAAAGAAATAGAAACGCGGAGAAGGAAATATAGGCATCACCCAGCTGCACGCATTTAACTTTATTGGCGAATTTTTGTTATTTCGGCTTGCGGAAATCGTCAGATTATATATTTTTCGTTATTCTTGAATTATTTCCTTCAAAATAAAAAAAAATTTAGCTACGCTCGAGAATGTCGAGATGACGTTTTTTTTTTACAACTTTGCTGCCCTCCTCTTTCTTTACGTCACTCTCAAATTGTCAGATTAGTGGAATATACGCTTTTAAGGATGTAATTAACTCACCCTACCTTAATCTGACGCGCTCGAGAATTTCTGATGGTCAATTTTTTTTTACTAATCTGATCGTGTATCGTTCACGCGCGGCCTTATATATGGGGCTCATGTTTGGTGGAGGAACATAACCGGGTACAAGGTATCTCCCTGTATATTAATCTGCCGCGCTCGAGTAAATCCCGAAATCCCCGCTTGGGCTACTATACTACTATAATGAGAAATTAATAAAATAAAACAGTTTACAAAAAGAAATAGTAGGCCAAAAGTGGCGTGTTTATAAATTTACACAATGCTTTTTAAGTTTTTTTTTGAACGATGCAAATGACTTTTCGCAAAAATATCTTTGGGTAAGCTATTATACATTTGTGCTCCCTCAACCTGTATTGTTTTACAGCCATAATTTGTTCTAGTTTTGTATAATCTTAACTTATGTCTATTTCGTGTTTAGATGTGATTTGGTTTTAAAAGTAATTTGTGTGTGTATGGTTTAAGTAAATGGCTAGGTAAATAAATGCTTCAATTAAGGTATTCGTCGTTATAACTCACCAAGAAAGTCGACAAAGTCTGCGTAATGCCTCGGCGAGATGTGCGCAAGTCGCGCGTGCGTCGTAGACGCGTACGCTCTTAGCGCCGCCTCGAGTAACGGCCGGAGGGGGGTGGGCGGTCGCGGGGGAGGAGGTCGCGCTCGCGAACACCCTGCCGCCGCCACGCAACACCTTCGGAGGACGTCCGACTGCGAACAAACTTCAGATTAAACAGCACCCATAGAATCTCCTCGCCACATAACTCGATAGTCTACTATGTAGATATTTAGATAATTAAGCCAAGATTATTATATGTTGACTGTTGAGTGAGATTTTAATTTACTTTTGATTTGAAGGTCATCATCATTCATATTTTACGTAGTGCGGCAAACGCAAGCCAGAAAAATATATCAGATCTTTAAGAATCATCTTTCCATAGCATCAAATTGCAAATCCATTTGCGACCTCTAATAGTAAGTCTATAATTTTCAACAAATTTTCCTTGCATGTTTGTGTCCAACAACTTTTTTGATTAAAGACTTTTTTTTTATATACGCTACAATTTAGCCCTTGACGGCTATCTCACCTGGTGGTAAGTCATGATGCAGTCTAGGATGGCAGCGGGCTAACCTGCTAGGGGTATGGAAAATCTACACTCCTAATTGGTTTCTATGCGACATCGTGTCGGAAAACTAAATCGCTTTGCGTCTTTGTCGGTAGGGTGGTAACTAGCCACGGCCGAAGCCTCCCACCAGACCAGAGTCGAGCCGGGAATCGAACCCAGGACCTCCAACTTAATAATGCTACCTCGCACGAATGTCGTCGTTAGGTCGTCCAACGACGACATAAACACGACATCAAAGACGAATATAAAACCATTTTGTGTATGTATGGGTCCACAATTCAGATCAAACGATTAAATGGAGTATCCTTAATTAGAAAACTCACCAATACAGGGGCACATTGGACATTTTTCACTAGTAGAGGTAACATGGCTTGAAGTTCAGCACGTCCCAGTGAATGTGCCAACGCCACTGCCCAGTGGATGTCTGCGATGGCCGGATGGCTGTCCTGTAATAATATAATATATCATATTATAATAATGACCGATAATGATCTGCCATTGTATCGCCAATAACATATCTATGCAATATTAATCCGATGGATCTGGTTTTAACACCCAAATAATAGGAATAGTCAAAAATGAATTGGTATTTAGAAATTATAATAACCACCGAAGAAGCTGTGATAGCCTAGTGGTTAGGAAGTAAGCCTCTTACTCAGAGGTCGGGGGTTCGATCCCGGGCACGCACCTCTAACTTTTCAGAGTTACGTGCGGTTTTTAAGCAATTAAAATATCACTTGCTTCAACGGTGAAGGAAAACATCGCGAACCTGAGAGTTCTCCATAATGATCTCCAAAGGCGTGAGAAGTCTGTCAACCCCCGCACCTGGACTATGGCAAAACCCTTCTCATATTGAGAGGAGACCCGTGCATTGTAGTAAGCCGGCAATGGGTTGATCATGATGATAATGATGAATAACCACTTTCGAGATAAATGAGATTTTTGGGGAATCTGTAATTTTCACTATAGAAATCTGTTAAAAATTATGACCTTAACAAGTTGTCGTATATGCTCTATGTTTTGAGCTATTGGAACTAGCTTGACGCTAGGCTATTTTTCCTATGGAGTTTGGACCAATAACTTACCTGATTGTAATGCAGATGTAAATTCCGCATAGCAAGCGTGGCAAGTCGCATAGCCCTCGCCGGCTGTCCCCTCTGCTCCATATACCGCGCTACGGCAAACAGTTGGCTGGACGCTAGGGCTCCCCTGGCGGCGGCTCCTCCCACTGCGGCGCACGCTGCTTCGAAAGCACCAGCGGAGCCTTCGCAAACTGATAGAGCGCTTAAAGCACAGCCTGGTGGATCCTGAAATGGAAAATAATGTTGTACTTACCTATTTGGTTTTATGCACAGCAAATACTCTTAAGCCGAAGGGTAACACCTGTTTAATGGTAACTTTAACTTTTTTCTTACGACATCATACAAATCGACTGACGTATTACGCTGGATACAAAATCAGTAGGTTCCAACTCCAAGTCCTTGGACCGCTTATATCCAGGGCTATTTGGTTTTTTTTGTGGTCGTCTGTCCGCCTAATTGGGGATCAACCAAAGCTGCGGTTACAGGAACGGAGTCAACAATTCAGCACCTCAGGACCACAGCGCTTTCGGTTCACCCAATTATATACCCCGCCCATTGTCAGCTCATGGTTACTCCAATTCTTTAACAGATATCCTCTTTTCGATGGCCAAGCAGAGATAAACTGATTATACCTCTTCTTCATCATCCACTGAGTGATTGATGTTTATTTGGCCTTTAGTTTTGGTCACCCTGGTTGTGTTACAAATAACGCTCTAGACACTGTCACTGTTGTTACATTGAATTGAATTAAGGGTTTCGCAAGATTTGGTAAATTAATTGTTTCTGTAATGAATTTTCTAATCCTTAAAATAGTATTTTAGGCATACCTTAGCAGCACATTGCAAAGCTAAGGTTCTCGCGCAGGCGCTTAGCTTCTCCTGTTGCTCGAAGCTGAGGCCAAGTCGAAGCGCCGTCGCATGAGACATGGCTGCCGCAGCCACTGGTCCCGTAGCTTCCGTTGGTGTGAACAACTCGTACCTGCAAGCGGACTTTTACTTTCAACATAACTACGAGTTTGGCTTATTAATATCAGATTGGGAGATATTAGAGTCCTTCTTTCATAGGAGAGATAGATTTAAAGCACAATCTCTCCAAGTCACTGTATTCAAGCAAATCTAACGATTATTACCACATGAAATTGAGGAGTTTAGTTCTTTTCCATCTCGTAACTCATCACCACATGTTAAACTTTTTATTGACTGCAGAATTTTATTTTTATATAGATTAGTTTTAATTTCACGGAAATGAAGTAACCATAACACGTCAAGTCACTCACATATAATCGATAACTAGCTTTTGGTATCCATACAGTCTTCTATGTAGGTATTAATATTAATGCATGCACGCCACTGCGTGTCAGGAAAAAGAAGTAAGGCGACTTACCAGTTCTGCATGATGGAGAGCAGTGCGTCCAGTCCTAGTTCCGTTGCGCATGTCACTAACCAGCGGACCATTTCTCGTCTCCTCCAATTCACTGCCGATAACGTCATTCGTAGCACCTATGGATAAAGACATGCTTCTGAACACGGTTTCGTACTAGGATAGCAGTTTCAAATATGGGATTCATCTTGCATTGGAGAGAGCACAAATGCGTATATATGCGTATGCGTATTAGACAGTTTTATTTACTTTTAATGGGAGTAATTTCTATTCTCATCTGATATCAAGACCAGAACAACGGAACAGGCGTTTTAGAGCGAGCACTACACTGAAATGGGGGTTAAGTGTGTGTGCTGATTGATAATGGACCACTGTTTGTTTAGATACCTGTAATCCAAGTTCAAAGGCAGCGGCGAGGAGGTCTCGATGATGATGGGGAGCGTCGGGAGGCGCGGCGTGTCTTAACGCGTCCTGCGCTAATCGGAACAGCTGTGCA
The DNA here is from genome assembly GCA_928268935.1 of Lasiommata megera. Classification (NCBI taxonomy): domain Eukaryota; kingdom Metazoa; phylum Arthropoda; class Insecta; order Lepidoptera; family Nymphalidae; genus Lasiommata; species Lasiommata megera. The sequence continues at coordinate 12,944,433 of OV743326.1, forward strand.
GCAGAGCGCACGTGCCTTTGGGCAGCTGCAAGCGCTGCTCGCAGACGGGATGGGTTTCCACGTGCTGCACCTGTATTTAAAAATTGTGATACAGTTAGGAGGGCACTATATAGCCAGGGTAAAACGGCTTTGAGTTGAGAATTGTCTACTACTATAATACCATTTTAGGTGGACGCTAGTATTGCGATACAACTAAATACGATTAAACTTAAAAAAAATAGGCGTTAATTCGTCCGGTCGATTAGTCAATCTCTTGCCATTTGGTTTTACGGTGTAACTAGAATTCTGATGAGGATTGTCGATAATTGAATGAACATTTTGTACAGTATCATATCGTCTAGTAGGTTGTTAAAATAGTGAAAATAATAGAATATAATAGAATAGTGAGAATAAATAGTAAATATAAGGTACCTAAAAGTGCACTGGCGAGGGCCGCCTGCTGCTGCTCCGCGTGTTGCAGCGTGTGCCAGGCGCCCGCACCGCCAGCCGCCGTGCCGCCTCCGTCCAGCGAGTACGCTTCCTCCACCATCGGTAACCTGGTGACCGACAGTTGGTTCTAGAACTTATACGATTAACACTACATAGTTGGATTCTCATGCAGAAAGGAAACCGTGTAGTGGGCTAGTAATTGGCTTATAATGATGATGATTCATTTGCAGACATTTACCATAAGGATGAATTCCTCCGGTAATCTGGCGACAAAGAGTTGGTTTAATAAATTACCTTAACCTCAATTTTCATTTTGCAAGGACATTATTGGACAAATGTCAGCCATTGATTTACCACTAGCCTTATTTATAGCGCGTCATACAAAAACAAGGCGAGATTGGAGAAAATGTCACCAACTAACTATACATTCCTACATATCGGTATATCGATGTATTACAACCCGTCTAATACACTAGAGGCCGTTATATTATCTATAGCGGCGCGTAGTGCTTTGTTATTCTTTCGGATTATACGCCTCAAGTATTAGAATCGGTCACTTTCGTCTAGCCTTGTCACACACTGGAGGAAAGGAGTGCACCCGACGCTATTTGTGCACTACTTTTCCGTCCTATTTTTTGAGCGTTAATGATTGATCTACGGCTAGTGGTAATCAATGATTTCAGCACATGTAATGATTGATCGAAGGCTTTAACTAAGTACCATTTTAGGTCACCGCACTTCTAAGTTAGAATAAGTCGTCACGACATAAATACAAAATGTTCTTTGCAGCAAAAATTTAAAAGTCCTTACTTATACATTTTTGCAGTTAAGAACTATATGTTCTTCAAATTGAAGAGACTTATTTTTTGTTTATAACATAACTTTATGTTCTGCAGCACACTTAAAATACAAGAAATATTAAATATGAAAAAATAAAACGCAAAGTACTTTCATGCAACGGGCGGTTAAAAAACTCTACCAAACAACTTAGCAGTACTTGATATAAGAAGTAAGGAAATTGACTTCACTAACCTCATAGCTCTTAATCCAACTCGGTATGCCAATTCCGGGTCACTTGGAAGTAGGGCTAGGAACAGAAACCTCGCGAAGGTGTGCGCTGGTGCTGATCTTGGGTGAACTTTAGTTCCAAGGCACGACGATGGTCCTCCCGCAAGGAGGGCACGAGCTACTCTTGCGCAGACCATGGCAGCTGCTTCGCCTTCTACCCTTTGTAGTTGGCTTATAAGACGTTCCTCCTAGATACCAAAGATAATAATATATTATGATTTGTAGTTAGTCACTAGTGACGTTGACTATTTCTACGTTTTGAGGCAATATCTCCCGAGGATAATCCGTTATCAAAGCTATAGGGGGTCCGTTATCTTTTTATATTAATAATTTATCTTTCGTATTTTACAGTTTGTAAAACTAGATGCGTCTATGGATCGATCTAATCACAACGTTGCATTTCTTCTTCTCATCCACCATCTAAGGGATGTTGGCAACCAATAAGTCTAGCTTTGTTTTATAAACTGCTGCCCTTGAAAAAACAACCAGGCCAGGATATTCACCTTCAACCTGGTTTGTATATGCTTTTTTATTTTCCCACGAAAGGGAATAAGATTGAGCCATAGGAGTGAGTGGAGATATCGGATCTTAAAAAAATTAAAAATACAAAACTATTAAATAATATTTTTGGCGTACCTGCTTACAATATCGCTCCTGCGCATATAGGCCATGCGGTAGCATCCTCTGCATGCCCAGACCTAGCAATGCTGCTTCTAGTGCCAAGGCCAGGTAGGTCTCCTCCGGGTTTTTACTGCCTGCTACTGGTACATGTTGGTACCTGTTACAAGCGAGAAAGTTCTATAAACTCGCCAGGATACCTAACAAAATAATAGCAACGTTATTTCCATGAAATACTCATTAAAAATACAGATGTCTATTTTATTTTAAACAAGTGTCCGGCTTGCTTTCCAAGGCTACGTAAAAATAACGTTTTTAATTAGATTTTATGGGCCGGAAACCCTCACGAACTACCCCAGAGATCTCCACTACGTAGCCTATAATTAATTTAATTTAATTTGAACCATTAGAATAATATGGGGATAAGTAAAAGGCGCAAAATATTACAGGATTGTTCATGGGAAAAAATAAGCCCATGCCTGTAAACATACCTGGTGGAAGTAAAGTGCTGAAGCATTCTAAGATTGTAGCAGACTAACCTATTTAGGGATATGGCAGTTATTTATAACCTACATCCCTAACCTAATCGGTTCCTACGCGGCATAACAGAGGAAATTCAAAGTTCCATTTAGTTTTTAGTTTACCACATCACCCACCACTACGCCAGGGAGTGGAATCTTTTGTATATATTTCTACATTCTACTGTCTACTAATACTATGTTTTTAATATCGCGCTGACTATATTCATGTTACTTTCATAGGAACCCGATCATTTACGTTCCAGGCCGTATACCACTCAGTAATACTTCAACTGTTCAACTTGTTCAGCGTTGTCGGTAATAATGTTAGCATAACGATTTGATGTGGTAGAAATACTTCGACAATAGATTTCCATTGACGAGTATACCCGTTATTGAATATACATACCTAGGAGGCAGTCCGGTGTTGGGTTCCTCGTCTATGTAAGTGTGCAGTCTTGGTGAGGCGCGTTGGTCATCTGGCGCTAGACAAGCGTCGGCTAGACACTCGTACACGCACCAGATTGCTTCCAACGTCCAACCCGTCCAACATCTGCTATCTGTATTACAAGAAACACATATTTAATGTAAGGTGTCAGAGAAGCTTGGCTTTCAAATAATACATTTTAGGTCCTTATACGATGTATCGTAAACTTTAAACAGACGAGGAGCAGGTACACATTTAATATGTTTAATGCAGTTCCTTGCAGAAATTGATTCGTTAACGTATTATTTTAGTATGTGTAAATTGAACAATCCTGTCATCGATCACTAGTTGAACAGAAGTCAATTAGAACCCTTTATAAAACAAAAATTAGAGGTACAGAAATACTAACGACTCAATTAGAAATTAAGAAAAAACAATGATTGAGTGGGAGCTGCCTCAATACAGCTGTATTTATATGTGGAGCACTAGTTTATAGATGGCCTCTCTATAGCTCTGGATCGTAACCTTACTCTTCAACAAACGGATTAATCCAAATCATATCAGGAACTTAATCATTTTTACATGTAAAGAAGATCCTAGGGCTTAAAGATGGGGAACAAAAGCCGGTGTACGTAGCTGCTGCAGTCAGTTTGTTTGAGAGTGAAGCAAAGCAACTCTCGACAAGTGTTATTAGAGCCATCAGTACTAATACTAAGCTTTTCTGATACCTCAACCTTTATTAACCTGATAGAAAGCAATTGTGTCACACAGGTTTGGTTCAAAGACGGACGGACGGACGGAACAGAACAATGAAATCATAATGAAGAAATATAAAGAAAGTAGTACAAAATTGGTAAATGTAGCGGTGATAGCCTAGTGGTTAGGGCGTCAGCCTCCTGATTAGAGGTCGGCGGGTCGAATCCGGGCACGCACCTCTAACCTTTCGGAGTTATGTGCGTTTTTAAAAAATTTAAATATCACTTGCATCAAGGGTGAAGGAAAACATCGTGAGGAAACCTGCACGCCTGAGAGTTCTCCATAATGTTCTGCATAATGTGTTGCGTGTGAAGTCTGCCAATTCGCACATGGCCAGCGTGGTAGACTATGGCCAAACCCTTCTCATATTGAGAGGAGACCCGTGCTCTGTACTGAGCCGGTAATGGGTTGTTTATGATGATGATGATGAATACAAAATAGGAATATGCTAATGACCTCTTCCGATGCAGCGTTGCGAGTGTGACAGCGCGCACGTGGGCGCGGTCGGGGAGGGGCAGGGCAGACATGCGCCCGCGTCCATGTGAGCGCACACGAGCGACAGCTTGGCGCGGTCGCACTGGCCAGCGCACGACTCGCTGGCGCACGCGCTGCCGGTGCTCGAAGTGGTAGAAGAGCTGGACGCCTCGCCACCACCCGCCTCGTGCCACCGCTGCTGTGCTACTTCCTACAAATTAAAATTTGATATCATAACTCTAGCTGTCAGTTGTTAGAATGTATTCTTGGAAAATAAGAACTGACTCATGACCCGGGAGGCTATTTTAAGTTGGTGCTTTAGTGACCAAGCCGATTTGTTGGTGCTTAACTTTCGAAAAAGCAAAAAGGGGACGGAATAGCTCATTTTAAGAAAATACATAGATGTATTATGTGTATTTAATATTTTAATCTCTCAAATAACATTTTTTATATATCCATCAAAACGAAAACGGGCATTTTTCTAGATTTTATACTGTATTGATAGATAATAATTGAAGATCCGTGAGTAATCTTTAACTGTCCTTCTTGAATGAAACATGCGATTTTTTCTTGGATAGTTTATTATTGCCCAAGAGAGACACACGCTCCTCTCGCTAAATGGCGCTAATTGAGTTCAAAGATGACTGATGAACGTAGGGGTCCCAAATTGCTAGAGAGTGGCGACCCTCATTCTAAAAAGTAGCTTTGGTATAACCTCGCACTATGTGGACGGACACCACAGTAATAAGTCCTAAGCGAAAATGTGAAAGAGCAACACGAGTATCGGGCAAAACCTCGAGGCGGTATCCCGACCGATTCTTAGGTGAACAGATATGGACACAAGACCTCGCAATTTCGAAGTTCTTTCGGAAGGATTTCTACTTCCAGCAGTAGACGTCAATCTGTTCATGTGATGAAAGTTATTAAAAATTAAGAAATATATGGGTAATACAAACTTGTCTGTGCCTCATGGCCCTTCCCGCAGCCACCGCGAGTCGCAACGCTGCGGGCGCTCTGCCGTGCGCCCTTAACGCTTCTATCCTCGCGCCGACCACTGGTAAGTGTTCTGCAAATAATCATGGCATAACATCAAAGACGAAACAACATGGCCATTATCTAGATATCTTCTTCTTTTTCTTGCCCTTATCCGACATTATGTGGGGTAGACACAACACGTCTTCTTCTTCCACTCACTTCTATCAGCTGTTACCTCACTACCCACAACTTTTACCCGCATATTCTGTTTTACACAATCCATCCATCTTTTCTTTGGTCTTCCTCTACTCTTATGCCCTTCCACGTTCATATATAACATTCGTTTGGTGACATCACTTTCTTCCCTCCGCATTATATGACCATACCATGCTAGCATTACTCCTCATTATAGATAACTCTTTGATCAAGCGATCTACAATTGCCAGTATTACATATGCCAGATTTCCTGGCATCGTTGTGACTGTGATGTAATTTTCTGCTAAAATATAAAATGGCAAATATATGGCTGATAAAAAGCAAATGTGTCACATAGTTTTGGTAACGTTTGACTTTCGACTATTTAATCAATGCTTTTCTTGACGAACAAGTACAGAGGGAGTTAAATTTTCATGAACAATAAAACCAGTGACAGAAAATGTATGTGTAAAAAATGACTAGTTTCGCTTAATCCAATGCTTAATAAAAATGTACGATAGGTACAGGAGGCAGCACATGCAAACTATACACAAAATGAAATTGGCAATATACTAACAGTTGTTTCAGCTTCTCATGAAATATATTCATACGAATTTGCCCTTTCTGGGCAAGGTCGTAGCAGTGCGTGTCAGAAACAAAAAAGCAATGACATTAGAAAAGCATTTAATCAGCTAATATCACGTAACTAACCATGCCACAAGGGTTGTCCGAGTTCATTAAACTTAGGGTAAGGCTGTAGTGTGGATTCCATTGAAGCGCCCGCTTTGTCTGGCTTCTCCGGGTCATAGAATTCATCTGAGCTCAGGATGTTCTTCAGATGATCGTTCTCCCAGGATATATCTACCGCGTCTAGAGCTCTGGAAAGAAGTATCGGAAGCTAGTTATATTTTGATATAGACTAAATATATTCAGTTTGCTATCCAGTTAACTAACTTTTGGGTAAGAAAATATGTTAGGATGAATGTCCCACAGCTGGGCACATTCTCTCACAATCAACAAATGAATCCAGTAACTATATAGAAAAGTCCATTGTTTAATCAAGATCATCATTAAATACAATCTAAATAGAAGTGATCAAATGGAATGAGTCCGAAATAAAACTTTTGGGGGAAGTTTTGACTGTTGCCCGCGACTTCGTCTGCGTTGAGTTAATGAGTGAAAGTGTGTTTGTTTGTCTATTACTTTATTTTTCTAAAATAAAAGACTTTCTAAAATAAAAGTAGCCTAAGTTACTCCTTATTACATCAGCTACCTGCCAGTAAAAGTCCCGTAAAAATCGGTCCAGCCATTTCAGAGATTAGCCGGAATAAACAGACAGACAGACAAAAATTGTAAAAAATGTTATTTTGGTGTATGTACCGTATACATATTCATATGTATGTAGTAAAAAACGGTTAATTCCATATTACAAACAGACACTCCAATTTTATTTATTTGTATAGATTTAGTATAGGGTTTGAAATAAAAATTGAATAAACAGCAGACAATAACTTTATAATAATTTCGACGATAAAATGTACTAACAGGTCGTCATGATATATTCATATTGATACATACATGAAAGCAATAAAATGAAAGACACGCTTAAATGGTATGTTGAAGAGATATTAAAACAACAATGCAGCTGAAAAATACTTCGCAATATAACACTTACTTATGGAAAACTGTTCTTGGTGTTAGTGGTGTAGATCTCTGATTGTGTAACCTTAGTCTTTTACTCGCTCTCCTATATTCTCGCTCGTAACTGAAATAATAGAGTAATTTAAAAAAAAATAACATCCTGTTTGCCATGCCATCTTTCCAAACAAAATTTAAACCTGTATCTGTCACCAGTAGTAACATTGACCAGAATAAACAACAGGTGTAATAACAATCACATTTTTCTTGGACTTCCATGGCTAATGGGGAAACATCCTGAGAGAGGTATCACAAGCCTAAGCCACGCACAGAACTACAGGCTCCAGCCATTTTGGACTGTCTTGGACTTCCCATCATTCATTGTCTTAACCTTTATTTAATCAAAAATATTAAATATAGTTGTGAACATATTCCATCTATATATTCACAACTATATTTAATTGTGTTAGATCACAAATATTTGCAATGATGTTGCTAAATTCCACTTACTTATTTGGTCTAGATTCTTCGTCTGAACTTTCTGAATGGGAATGCATTTCTCTTCTCTGTCTTTCTCTGTGTCTTTCACTGTAAACAAATATGAATTATTAGAACATGGTCTCTATCGTGCTATCTGTGAGAGAGGGAATATGACACCACTGCGGTCTTTTATTTTTTACATTGCTACACAATTAATTACATTCCTTTCTTTAACTAAAGCGGAAAACGAAAATTTATGAATCCTTATATATTAGGGCTTACCGGTCTCTCTCCTCTCTTTCCCGCACCCTCTCCCTGTCTCTTTCTTCCCTATCACGGTGCCTATCTCTATCCCTGTCTCTGTGATCTCTGTCGCGGTCCCTTTCGTTTCTTTCTCGCTCCCTTGCGTACTGAAAAGAACGACAAAGTTGTTTTTTCTTTTAAAATAAGGTTGAACTGAACTGTCCGTTCTGAAGGATGGGTCTAGATTATTAGAACTGAAGGATATTTACAGAAAAGAAATTACATTATTAATTAACAGATAAGGATGGTAAAATCGGATTTGGAATGATCACATTGGCGAATTTGGAAGGCAAATATGCTTGAAATTAATTTAAAAAAATATCAATACGAGACATCATGTAAACAAAAATGTTTAAAATATATATCCAAAGGAATACTTACCAATGGAAACGACCTATAATCTGGATCTTCAGTAGGACAGACTTCAACAGCAGACCATTTGTCTAACAAATGCCTCCACTGCATCCTGTGGTGCTTGTTACTGCCAGGGTCTAACACTATGCTGACCCATAGAGCTCCAAGTTGCTCCCACAACTGCCTACACTTCTCAGTCATTGGCGTGTTCTGGTTCCTCCACAGGAGTAACCGAGGGTCTGATAGGAACTGTTCAGTCATTAACATTAACATTCTTGGACCGTTTGAGTCTTGTGCGCGGAGCATTTCTCGAACCTGAAAAGGGTAATGTCACTATTTTAGTTTGACCTTTCAAGCTTGTGTGACCAGTTGTGACCCCGAATCGTTATCATAAGCTCAGAGTCACGAAGAGACCGATGTAGAGAGCAAAATATAGCGAAGCTGAGGTGGCAATGGGTGGGACAAATGACTATTGGAACTTATTGCTGAAAGGTTCTGAAGTAACACTGAATCGGACAACAAAGAGTCCGTTAGATCATTGCTAGGTGGATAGACGTTATTAAAGAAGTCAGTACGTTTGGGCAGCACAAAACTATGGGAATTAAAATAGCGTATTTCTTTACACTACTACAAGCTAGCCCTTGACGGCTCATCTTGTGGTACGTGATGATGCAGTCTAAGATGGTAGCGGGCTAACCTGTTAGGGGCATAATCAATGCATACCACTGCTGTAATGTATCAAAATTGACATATAATTACCTTAGAAAATAAAGAATTTAGTTGCTTGTTTGCATTATAGTAAGTTCCCTGTAATAAGTACGCCCGCACTTGTTCGCAGACCTGAAAAAACAACCAAATTTCATGTTAGTGACAGAGTTAATACAAAATTAAGTACAAAATGGCAGATTGTCTTTTTTGTGCTAACCCTATTGGTTGCGACAGCGTAACCGGGCTGCCAGAAGAAAATGCCTTAGTTTCTTCGAGCCCTAGAGCTAAACTAAGGCATTAAAGAAGAAGAAACTAAGGCACTAAGGCATTTTTCGGAGAGGAGAGCTTAGGTCGGGGGAGTAAAAAGAAGCCGCAACTACGAGAGGGTTGGGGTGTAAGATTGAGAAAATGGCATACTGGTGGTACTAATGTGTTAATAAATGCAACACTTAATGTGTTCAGATGCAGATAACAAGGCCAAAGTTAGTTGACTTCTGATTCTGTCCGTACGATTCGAATTTGTCTGATGAACCTTAAGCATAGTGCCATAGTTCCAGACAACCAGACAAATTGATAATATTATATACCATTTATTTAATTACTAGCTCCTGCCCGCGACTTCGTCTGGGTGGACTTCAGAATTGAGTCTAAAGCTATTTTTACTAAAACTATTTTTAATCTTACCACGGGAACTATTTGAGAGATCGGTGTAGAAAATACAATACATGTCCTTTTCCATAGCATAGGTGACATGCATACCAAATTTCAAAGCTGTCTACCCGCGGCTTAGCTCGAAAACAATTTTAAATTTTACTAGCTTTGTAAGTCGGGAACTACTTAAGGAATCGGGATAAAAGGTAGCCTACGTTCTTTTCTATGTCAAAGGCTACAAGCGTGGCAAATTTCGTCCAAATCCGTTCAGCCGTTTTTGCATGATTGAGTAACAAACATCCACACTTTCACATTTATAATATGCTCATAGAAATTATCCTGTATAATAATTATTATGATCATAATCAGAAGCAGTTGTTTTGAAGCCCAGAAAGATATTTTTAAGAATGTAACGCTTGGAGAATTATATACCTGCTGCTCATCCAAATGCCAAGCATGGTGCGCGTCAGGAGGAGGCCCGGCCGTTGGGTCGGGCGCTCCACATATCCTATTTATAGCCGATCTGGCCTGGAGCACCTCGTCAGCTAATCGCTGCGCAGTAGGCAGGACCTCTGTATGGTGCTCCGCTATCAGGTACTGGACGAACTTTTGTAGCTGCTGCCGGTCCATCTGGAGCAGAGTTTCTGAAATAGGCGAATATTTATTAGTCAAACAAAAGAGTGTTAATAAGTAATATTTTTTTTTCGGTCTGTCTATTAGCTGTGCTAACCCTATTGGTTGTGACAGCGTAACCGGGCTGTTTGGCGAGCTTCGGAAAGCAACTCTGCCAGAAGAAATTTTGAGCCCTGGGGCTCGAAGAAACTAAGGGAACGTCTGCCTAAGGGCGCCTCCTATGAGGCCGAACCTCTGCATAGTCGATGTTTGGGATAACGGGGGGGTCGGACGGTGGTCAGCATTTTTTCATTTATTTGGGACAGTAAACAATAACAAGGAGGAATACTTCCGTAAAACTTCTTATTTTGGGATCAGTGACTTCGATAAAAATCTGGTTTACTGATTTCTATCGATGTCACTGATCAAAAAATGTTACTATAAGTTTTTTTTACAAACAATAAGTTCGTTCTTGACGTCAATCTCACCTGATGTTATTAAGTGATGATCCAATCTGAGATGGTATCGGGCTAACCTGTTTGGGGCATGGTAAACTCATACTCCTAATTAGTTTCTACGCGACATCGTACCGGAATGCTAAATCGCTTGGCGACAAATCTTTGTTGGTAATCGGTTTGTGGGTGGCTCGATCTGGGAATCTAACCCAGGACCTCCAAATATATACTGCGATAGCGCATGCCCTGCGTCGCGGAGGTCGTCGAAGGCAAACATTTTAGTAGAAACTATAGAGTAACTATATAAAAGGTTAACACAATGTATCGAATGATCAAGTTTTGTTCATTTTAAAGGATGTCTGATAAGATGGGAACAGAAAATAATCGTCGGTCAATTCATTATATAATTAAATGTAAAGAGCTTCTTTGCATGGCGTTATCACTTATCGCACCTGATATGGGCACGCGCAGGCGCACGGAGTCTGCATTTCTGATGCGGTAAAGCGCAAGGGCGACCACGTGCTGGCACCAGAAAATATCCCGAGCCTCGCAGCTGCATGTCACCCCCGTTATTTTGCATCTGTGAACAACAGGGTTTGCGAACAGGTAATGTGAATGCTCGTGTTAGAACTAAGCAGAAGAACAAAACGGTAAAGGTACGGGAAAGAAATTGGTCATGTTATCTAAAGCGAGTTGTTCTTAGAGTAAAATTGTAGACGAATCGAACGTTTTGTCACCATTGTCATCACCTTTATTATTCCACCTTCCAGCTTCAGGCCACTTCATACATAGTAGAGAGGGTAAAGAAGAGATCTCCAACGCTGCCTTATAAGCCACGTTAAGGTTTTATTAAGCGTTCTCAAAGACCGTGTCTGACTCTTTCAAGGAAGACGGCAGATTGTTATGGTCTAAAATCAGCTTGCTAGTCTTGCAGCGAGGCCCGGCAATGTAACTACTAAACAATATCCCCTAAGTACGCCTAGTGACCGTTGCGTAAGTAACCTTACGTCCGCCTCCTAATCAGAGATCGGGGGTTCGATACCGGGCTCGCACCTATAACTGTTCGGAGTTCCGTGTTTTTAAGCAATATAATATCACTTGCTTCAACGGTGAAGGAAAACATCGTGAGGAAACCTGCACGCCTGAGCTCTCCATAATGTTCTCAAAGGCTTGTGAAATCTGCCAATCAGCACATGGCCAGCGTGGTGGACTATGGCCAAACCTTTCTCATATGGAGAGGAGACCCGTGCTCTATAGTGAGCCGGCAATGGGTTAATAATGACTAACTCTAAGATAATAAAAACCACAGATAATTTTAAAAAAATCTCAGCAGACGGAGACGTATTACCCAAGAATATATCGGGTATTCAAACAGCGTATTTCTAAACTCCCAATATGTACGTATACTGGTGTCTTGGTTAGTGTCAAAATACAAAAGGTTACTCAGGTACATTCTACCCGAGCGTGTCTTTTGACACTCCATCCTGTATCAACAATCGTGCCCGAGATTTGGATTTCTTCGCTTTGTTATTTGACCTGAGAAAGTGTGGTTAGGTTTTTTATTATTAACTAAGTACGCAATAATAATAATAGTTATTATATACTATTACTATTGCTGCTCTCGAATTCACCAGCGTTTTTATCGTTTTTCTATAAACCTTGCGGAAGCTGTTAGTTTATCCGGTTTGAAATTTTAAGACCATTTACCGGGTTGCATACCACACATACAAAGCGGTGATAGCCTAGTGGTCAGCCTCCTAATCAGAGGTCGGCGGTTCGAATCTGGGCACGCACCTTTATTTTTTTGGAGTTATGTGCGTTTTTTTTAAGTAATTAAAATATCACTTGTTTCAACGGTGAAGGAAAACATCGTGAGGAAACCTGCACACCTGAGAGTTCTCCATAACGTTCTCAAAGGCGTGTGAAGTTTGCCAATCCGCACATGGCCAGCGTGGTGGACTATGACCAAACCCTTCTCATATTGAGAGGAGACCCGTGCTCTGTGGTGAGCCGGTAATGGGTTGATCATGATGATGATGATGATACCACATATACGCAAAATTTGATTACGATCGATTGAGTAGTTACAACTAACTCGTGTTTATAATATAAAAGATGAATCTCGCGGTTACGCTCTTATTTACTAACACTCGAAAAATCAATTCACTGTTTATTCTAGTTTGGGGTTTTAAGTTTATTAAAGCGATTTTCGCATTTTCCCCACCTGTGCTGCAACACGTTTCAAATGAGAGCGGGTATTATTGGGCTGGTGATGAAGATGAGGACGATAATGCCACTCATCAACTTTGTATTATATAATATATGTCGGCGCGAAGGCGTTATTAACTTTATTCAGCGGCGCCAAGAACCTCAAGAATTCAATAATTACCCACATTTTAATTATTGATGATTTTGCTAACACAATTTAGACGGTTACAATAAATTTTGTACAAGCATGCTTTGCTATAAATACGGGCGGTCGATGCCTTTCGAGGCATTCTCGCTCGACACGTCGGACTGTTCGAAACTCTTAGTTATTGTCGCAATAAAAGTGTAAACCAGCCAGTTGTGGTTTTAATTACTATGAGCGAAAGCAAACAAAATCGTGACGTCAGCAATGCTGACGTCACCCTTACAAAAAACAACTCGGAGGCCCTCGACTCGTCATATATTAAAAATCGATATTGTATTGTTTGAATATATTTAAGCTTTTCTTTATTTAATTACAGTATTTTATTATTTTAACAGGACAGTTGATAAGAAATTAGCCCCCAATTCACGGTTTATTAAATTTTTGGAGTCACGAGTAATTTAAGCGAATATCGTAAGTACTACTGTATTGTTTAAATCATACCTGTCAAAGGAGACTGTGACCCTGTATAACCTCTCCGGCTCAGAGCAAGGCGGCACAGCAGCCGGCGCGCGGACCACTCCACTTAGGTGGAACCCTGGAACAAAGGAACATGGAGTTTTAACTTATGATGTCTCAGTGGTGCTAAGTGGCTGATGAAGCAGTGGCATTGGGAGCTTGTGTCCCAATCCAAATCAATGTAGGTCTATAAACAATCGTTTTTCATCCGGCAAAATTATCGTCAAGATGAAGATTATTTTCCATAAAAAATACATCCAAACTAAACGACAGATTTAAGTGATGATGCTGTCTAAGATGGTAGCGCGCTAACCTGTTAGGGGTATGTTTAACCCACACTCCTAATTGGTTTCTACGCGACATCGTGCCGGAACGCTAAATCTCTTGGCGACACGTCTGTGTCGGTAGGGTAGCCACAGTCGAAGCCTCCCACCAGACCAGACTCGAGCAAGGAATCGAAACAAGGACTTCGAGCTTTATAATGCAACAGCGCACGCACTGCGCCACGGAGGTCGTCAAAAGTAAATTAAGTAGGTACCTATAGATTACCTCCTAGCCATAACTGCTTACAGCTCATAATTGATGGCTGGCTCGTTATAATGTTACTACCGACGGCCATTTTGTAAACTAGCACGATTTTTATTGCGTATTTACAAAATATTCGATGAAAACTGAATTCCTTCATCGTTTATATTATTACTGATTCAGCGATTTGGCAAACATCAAATTGCGTTTAGCTGTGTTCCATCAAGCTCGAACCGAGCTTCTAAGACCGAACTTGCTTCTAAGACTGAATCGCTGTGCTTCGAACTGCACGCTGGGCCGTTGGTTGGTCAATCTTTAAATGGATAAGGTTTTATCCATGTAATTATATTTGCTAGATCACAACTAACCTGCTCTAGTTTGTAAGTAATTGCGAAAGAAACATAACACAGCGTAACGCAGAAAATAACTCGAAAATTAATTATTTTAACACAGAAGCAATCATTGTAAACGGTATTTATTGGCTAATAAGAAACTAAATTCATGCTTAAAATGGAGTTGCCATATGTTGACTATCAATTAATAGAAAAAAAACAACATCAGGTAACTCACGCTGTTAATCAATGTAATTCAAAAACTTGAGGTACCAGATTGAATTTAGTAGCGCCATCCTTATCTACAGGGATGAGTAGTATAAGGACAGCACTACTATCTGAAGATTTTGGTTTATATTGATTATTAATATAGTCCGTAAGATAGACCAAGTGGAATGTGCGCCGATATTCGAGAAAGCATTTCGCCTAAAGCATCACCGAAAGAGATAGGAGCTTTGCCATTATAGCTAAAAAAAATTATGGCTTACAAACGGACGTACGTCAAGAAACCAAGTATCCGGGTTCCTTGTTTTTGAATGCTACCCTAAAAATCCATCGCACACCGCTCTATTGTTCCTAACACCACCAAATAGGTGGGTGCGAACCAATTTGTAAAGCATTTGCCCACGGCTGATCGAACTCCTTTGCAATCGCATACCGTGTACATAGTGAGTCAGTCAGTCAGAAATCGTAGGAAATCACGATCGAAACTCAATTTACGCAGCGCTCAATGAGCTCGGAGATGGAAACGTATTGGCACTCGAGAAAAAGAAGTTCTTTGATGAGAAAAAAGAATAAAACATGGCCGCGTTAACACAGCTGCGTCGCCGCGGCGATTTTGTTGTGGTTTTTACAATACGCGACGAAGTTTATTACGTTGCGATATATCGTAAAAGAAATGATAAAATGATTTGTTTTCAAGAATATATACATTTTTATTGGCTGTCTATAAATTTCAAGACTACATATATAACTTAAAATAAAATTAGATTAACTTAAAACTAAAAATCTTACAAAATAAATAAATATTGAATATATTATTAAAAGGAGTCCCTTTAGGCACGGTTCCGAAGATACTGGCAGCGTTCCACCTTTGAATGGCTAGACTAATTCTCTGTCCGAGGTAGCTGGCAGCTCTTCGGTCCCCTGTGATGTCGACTAACCTTTTTGCTATTTCCTTAAAAAGCCTTAGAGCGCTAGGACCCCACGGACCAAGGGTCTCGACACCGAGTGGGACAAAATCATATTCGGCGCCTAGACCCATGTATTTCAGCCGCTTCACAAGCCGCACCAACTCTGTTGTTGGTTTTCAAGAAACATTGTATAAAAGATGATACCTACAGTGATATTTACTGTTCATGTGTTCAAAGATGATTCGATATTGCCATGCTAATTTTATATTAGCAGGTTTGCATAAGATATTAATTATAATAAATTGATCAACAGTTCAGATTTTACAAACTGCTAAAATGATACATAAAGCAAACTATAAAAGTAAAAAATGTACATAATTTAATATAGACGATATAAATTTAATAAATTAGAAGCATATACATAACCTACATACTAATAAACGTTGTATAGCTATTATATAGTTTTACAATAATGTCATATTCTTTGGATTGACAAATCAATCTCAGAAAGAGAGCAAACGGCGTGTAACTATTCAATCGCTATAATTTATATGTCTGAGATGTTTAAGGTTTTGCTGTTGGTCTGATCTCACAGTAGATGAATAAAAAGGGTGCTACACTTAACTGACAGTACATTGCAATATGTGTAATGAACTTATTAGTTGCTATATTTAGCAAAACGTGGAAAATATAGTCTTCGTCAAAAAACACATATTGCGTCACCAGATATTTTGGGGCGTAAACTCTTGCGGATTCACGCTTGCGTATCTGTATTAAAAAAATGGAATGGGCCAAAACGTAGAATCGCGGTTCCATATTAAACCATAAATACATTTATAGTTACACATTATCATGATATCGCATCGCAGTCGTACAGTAATCGTTCCGTAAAAACTCCCATTTACAATTCGTTATCGGCACGGGCACGTTCACTGCAGCTGATCATACACGGAGCATAAAAATTAGAACATAACAAACTCTATACCGTACAAAATAAGGTTGAAAATAGGTTAAAATAGGCCCGCATTATGCTGTACTGTAATATTTTTCATTTGTAAACTCTAATGTGTAGGGTATAAGGGTGGAAATGGGTTGCAGCGAGGGTGGGGTATGTCAAATCGTGATGGTTCACAGTTGATGTGGATCGACGAGATTCAATCGGCGATAATGGTTCGATTAGAGTTGCTTTTACAGCTGTGTGTATGTATGGTGCGACGTAACTCGTAAAGCTGTTCCAATTTACGTCTGATATTCTTATCTTTAGTATGCACTGTATGGTACGTATTTATTTTTTTAGAAGCCGTGATAGCCTAGTGGTTAGGGCGTCAGCCTCCTAATCAGAGGTCGGTAGTTCGAATCCGGGCACGCACCTCTAACTTTTAGGAGTTATGTGCGTTTTTAAAAATGAAAATATCATTTGCTTCAACGGTGAAGGAAAACATCGTGAGGAAACCTGCACGCCTGAGAGTTCTCCGTAATGTTCTCAAAGGCGTGTGAAGTCTGCCAATCCGCACATGGCCAGCGTGGTGGACTATGGCCAAACCCTTCTCTTATTAAGAGGAGACCCGTGCTCTGCCTCTGTAGTGAGCCGGTAATGGGTTGATCATGACGATGATATTGTTTTTTTTCCGGACTGTCTATTAAGCTGTGCTAACCCTATTGGTTGCCACAGCGTAACCGGGCTGTTGTTAATTACCATCCTACTGTATAACACGGGTTGCCATGGACTTATGTATATAGTATGGGTTTATCGTACTACTAACAGGTTAGCCCGCTACTAATCCTAGACTGCATCATCACTTACCATCAGGCGAGATTGCCGTCAAGGGCTAATTTATAGTATGTATATATAAAAAATCTTGAAAACTAACAAGAATTTATTTAATTCCAGTGCCACAATTGCAACACGTAACTAGTTGTTTCTCATGCAAATCATTGCTTTAGTTTGTTTCATTAGTCACATTTTTTTTTCGGACTGACTATTAGCTATGCTAACCTTATTGGTTGCCACAGCGTAACCGGGCTGTTTGGCGAGCTTCGGAAAGAAGCTCTGCCAGAGGAAATTTTAAGCCCTAGGGCTCGAAGAAACTAAGGCAACGTCTGCCTTAGAGCGCCTCCTTTGAGGCTTAACCTCGGCTAAGACGACGTTTGGGATAACGAGGGGGTCGGACGGAAACGGGGGGGCGGGTTGCATATTGTTTACACATACCCAGTTTGGGTGTTGCAACTTGGTCTGGAATCGACCGTAGTAGAGACCGATTTTATTTATTTTTACTTGCATCGTCTAAAAAATCTAAGTTTACTGAGTAATAACACTTCTCCAATAAAAGTTCTTTAATGCTTCGTAAAATTCATTTTCTTTTTCTGCGTTTCGAATGCAGTCTGGCAGTAGTTTTGCTACGCCTTAATATGCATGATAGGTTCCTCCACAGACATGAATATGTAAGTTAGCAGAGGAAGGAACCTTTGCCTAAATTTTGAATTAAATAAAGGACCTGTCGTTACTCAGTTATCTGCAAAGAGTCTATGAAAAATGAGGTCTCACTAATTAAAACAATTGTTGATATTAAATGTCAGATGTGCCACAAATAGTGCCCTTAAAAATAAGGATTTACTCGGGGATACGGAGCCCATTTTTGTAAGTAGACTGAAAAATACCTTCGTGTTAGACTTTCATAAAAGAATAAAAATTACGAAGTCTTACTTTGAGACACGTATAAGTAACATTCAATATTCTTAAAAAATATTATTATTATTCGGTGATTTCGTTTAGACATTGTATGGGACCACATATCTACGCGTTACTGATGGAAACCCTTAGTATGCAATATAGTAAAGATTATGGACGCTACGGTTTCTCTAATATGCAGAGAACGTCGTGAATTTTTAATCTCCCTAAACTAGGTACGAGTGGGTGAATTTTTTGACGCGTAACGTAATTGGATGCGGGCTAGGTTTAATAATGGATCCAGCAAGTATTGGATTACTATCGATTCGTACTGAAGCTTGGATTAAACCTACGCTTTGATCTCGTTTTTGCCCACTTTTACTATATCTGTATTATTTTAGAGAACACCAGCTTTTTAATCTGCGTTCACTTATCATCATCATCATCATCATCTCACTACAGAGCACGGGTTTTCATAACGAATATGTTATCATGATCAACCCATTACCGGCTCACTACAGAGCACGGGTTTCCTCTCAATATGAGAAGGGTTTTGCCATAGTCCACCACGCTGGCCATGTGCGGATTGGCAGACTGCACACGCCTTTGAGAACATTATGGAGAACTCTCAGGCGTGCAGGTTTCCTCACAATGTTTTCCTTCACCGTTGAAGCACGTGATATTTTAATTGTTTAAAAACGCACATAACTCCGAAAAGTTAGAGGCCCGGATTCGAACCGCCGACCTCTGATTAGGAGGCTGTCGCCCGAACCACTAGGCTATCACAGCTTCTAGATATACTCTTCTATTCTAGATATACGTTCACTTATATAACATAATATTATGTCATAACATTCGTAAGCGTTTAAATTAAAACTTTATATTATATCCTAATAAAGGGATCTCTTCTTTTCATTGCCCTTATCCCACATTATGTGGGACACAACACGTCTTCTTCTTCCACTCACTTCTATCAGCCGTCACTTCATCACCTACACCTTTTATACGCATATCCTCTTTTACAGAAACCAAAATCTCTTTTTTAGTCTTCTTCTACTCCTTTGCCCTTCCATATTCATATATAACATTCTTTTGGTGAAATTACTTTCTTGAGGGATTCTATGTACATCAAAATTGTCATAATAATGAATTATTTTTTTGTTAATATTTCTTGTTTTGAAGCTTATTTATTATTATGCAGTAGTCACCCCATTACCGACTTAACGTAATAAAAATTGCCTAAAGCTTGCATTATGTGGGATCTAACTCGATTTCACCAAAACCGGTAGCATTAAGTGTGAATTATGTTTATCGGGCCAAATAGATATAAGCGTGAAAGCGACTGTATTTAAATTTGTTTTTAGTGTATCGCGAACTTTCTAAAGACGTCATGTTGCAACAGACAAAACAAAATATAAAAAATATATACTCAGATTACTTGTACCTTACTACCTGTATCTAAGAAAACAGTTTCTCATACTTATTTAGAATAGGTTAAAAAACGCCATCCGTTGTTTTTTACCTTTTTAGGCGTAAAATACAGACAAGACAGTTCTTGGGGCAGATCGTAGGATACTGTTTAACCTGGGTATACAGATTGACTTCGCGGTATTAATTAAAAAGGAGACAAACTTGGATAGGATCCTAGTAACGTCACGTAATGTCATCAGTAGTTTAATACTTACCACAATTATAGAGCCTTGAACTGTGAGTTTCATTTTTAATTAACTTTGGAGGATTGACATCTCTATACAAATATTGTGTATAAATATTATCACGCACCTCTAACTTTTCCGAGTATCATTTATCACTTGCTTCAACGGTGAAGGGAAACATCGTGAGGAAACCTGAGAGTTCTCCATTATGTTCTTAAAGGCGTGTGAAGTCTGCCAATCCGCACATGGCCAACGTGGTGGACTATGGCCAAACTTTTCTCTTATTGAGAGGAGACCCGTGCTCTGTAGTGAGCCAGTAATGGGTCGATCATGATGATGATATATTTAAAATTCTTATCCTGTTATTATTAAACTTTAAAGTTTATATTTCGTGATATTAATCCATTGACCTACATCAGATTTTATAGCCACTTAAATCTATAAGTAGCAAGACCTTAAAAAAGGCTACTTTCAAATCTTCATCTCATTAGGCTAAATATTATTATAATTAACTTAAATATTAATATATAACTGTTGATTCAGTATAGAGAAATAAAAACAATTAAATTAAACACCTCTTTAGCTATGGGAGAGTGCAATTCACCGCACCATAAACCAGGGGAAAGCGGTTAATTTTTGGAAAATAACATAAATCTACGCGAGTATTACTTTGTGCGTGAATTTACTTTACCTAAATTCTTATATCAGACTAGTTTTATCCATGGCCTCGCCCGTATGTCTCCATAATCTGTTAAACTTAAAATATCAGACACTTTTGCCACGCTTTTGATGCGTCAATAATTTATTTATTTTGAACTGAGATAGATGGTGAGAAATAATATTTACTGATAAAGAACAGTACATTCGTAAACTGTTGAACTTTAAAACTTTAGTAAGGGTTCTTATCGCGTTTTGGTCATAGAATGAACCCAAAAAGAACTTAACTAGATAAGTAAAGAAGAAAAAATTAGTTTAAAATTTCCAGCCTAATAGAAATATTTTTTGAATAGCTTTACGACTCTGGACCTTTGAGGCATACTGAAACGATTGATAAATCCACATGGTGGCATCAAAACCACCTCAAAATGAACCGGTAATTTTGAAAAGGGGGAAAAAACCATAAATCTACGTGAGTAATAACAGTATGCATGAGCCTTTACGCTATTCCTTTTTATTTACGACTGTACCTACCTACTTGTTTCACATCCAGCCCCCAACTCATAACTTTTGTGTCTGACTGTATTGTGATTTTTTTTTTAATTTTTTGCCTGTGCCGGCATTTATAGTTCTTTGTTGCGGATATTGGTGGCTTTGGCCTTGTTTGAGGATTTAATTTGCAATGGTTTATTTCGAGTTTATTTAACTGTCAGAAGTAATGAAAAAGCATGACAATCTTTTTTCGGTATTCATTTGAACTATTTCCTTAAAGATATACCTACCAACGAAAACCAGTTGTTTGTATGTTCCTAGACAATTGCGGTAGTTATATATTTTTTTTATTTCTTCTGTTTATGGCTTTACACAGATTAGCCATGGATATGAGCAGCCCCTAGATGTCATATTTGCAAAAGCGGTTAAAATAATTGGGTGAGTATTTGGTAAAGGTGCTATGTTTGAATTCAGTTTCGAAGAAAAAAGGCTGGTTGAAAACCAGGTTGGTTTGTCACATATTTATATCTCTTATATACAAATATGTTTATTTAATTCTAATATGTGACAATTTAGACGATTTTACTTTACTACTTAGCTCCCATTTTTGTATTGAGAGCTGACATTGTTTCTCGTTTTAATTCACTACAAGACCTTTGTCTGCAATCTCACATGGGGGTAAGTGAGTTTGCGAGGCCAATGTGAATACAAGCAATTATCCTCATCATCAACTTTAACCAACAGCTGGCCAAAGGCTTTATGGGCTATAGGTAGTATATATAATGTGGTATTTTTTTTTATCTACTACAAGTTAGCCCTTGACGGAAATCTCACCTGGTGTAAGTGACGATGCAGTCTAAGATAGTAACCAGCTAACAGTTTAGGATTATGGTAAACCCATACACCCAATGGGTTTCTACGCGACATCGTGACGTCGACTACTTTGCGACACGTCTTTGTAGGTTTGTAGGTAACTAGCCACGGCGGAAGTCTTTTTTTTATACACCACGAGTTAGCCCTTGACGGCACCTCACCTGATGATACGTGATCATGCGGTCTAAGATGGTAACGGACTAATCTGTTAGGGTGGTAACTAGCCACGGCCGAAGCCTCCCACCAGATCAGACATGAGCCGGGAATCGAACCCAAGACCTCCAATTTGAAAATGCGACAGCGCACGCACTCGCAACGGAGGTCGTCAATTAATGTTACTAAGACAGCATAAACGTTTCAGAGTAGGTATCGTCTATTCAATGTTTACAATTAGAACTCGATATCACAACACAAACAGTATAGTATCGTAATATTATTATTAGCAAATTTCCATCGTACAAATCAGATGGCCCACTTTCGAGCTCAAGACCAAACCCCTGTGTGGGTGACTCGATTCAAACCGGTTTGTTTACATTAATCATTGTGTGCAGCGCGCGTCTGTGTGAGTCATGCTCCTTACGGCGCGTCACTTTGTTTACATCTGAGCTGGTGTGCGTGGAGTGCCGTCAAGCGGATTGGGATTCGCTTGCTTGTGTGAGTGAGGGTAAAGCTAGGGTTGTTGCACTTGCTCTGAATTAAATGTTTGCGAGTTTAAAGTAATAAAGACGAGTACCATTTTTTCAAATATAGTTATAGCTATTTGTTGACGCTGGGAAATGCGTTTACGCATCCCCGCAGAAAGTGGCACAGACTGGTCTGCACCGCTTCTGGCGAGGTACAATTCTTCTCTACCTGGGAGGAGACTTGAAGTGGGTAATCAGTTAATAATGTTGACGGTGTAATTTAATTTAGTTAGTTTTAAGTCCGGTAACAGTTTTAATTTGTTATTATGTACGACCTTTAGAATATTTATGCATGATGTGGCTACATATAAGTAGTATTACATGTGCCACAATACTTCATTATATTTAATTAAGTTTATATATTTAACATGTAATTTTGTTGGTTGCCCAAATAAATAAAAAAATAAAAAAAACCAAACTGTTAGTAAAATAAGGGTGATTTTAAAAATTGAACTTCCAAAAGCTAAATTGCTAACTATATTAACTCTTACTTTTTGCTTAAGATATATCTTTAGATTCTTTGTAATTTAAATTATTTATTTTGTTCTCCAATTTTTTGTGAAATTGCAAGGAATTATATAATCTATATATTGTGCGGGTGCTTCTCTATTATTAAATCTCCAAAGCTAATAGGGCAAAGTGTAAAAGAGTATGTAACATACGCCCTGCAAATTAACAAAAAATAAACGGCATTGGCAGCCCTAAAATGTAAACGTCACGTGGGCAGCGCGGGCACGTGCGCGTGTGGGTGTGTTCGCGTGCCGACGTGACGTCACGAGCGTTTCGTCACAAGCGGCGGCGCGGGCCTGTGTGCGCGCCGTCTACGTACCACGTGTACATATAGCGTGCATCTGTGTGCAGCCCGTCAAGTCAATGTTACATTTTTGTGACCTTAACCGTAGACATTTCGCAAGACTTGTCCTTTACGTAATTGTCGCACCTAGCTTCATTAGTTCTTGACTGCTAAGTAACTGAATACAAATGGAACATTATGGATACGTTACAACAAAGTTTTAATAAATGTGCATAAAGCTAATAAGATTTAATAATTATTTTTCCATTTAATACCAAAAAAAAAAAAAACGCCGAAATAATATGTACACATTTGACATTTTTTGAATCAATTTTGACAGATCAATAATAATAAAAAGTTAATGATTATTAATAGTTAGTTTTAGTTAATAGCAAAAAGGTTAGTCGACTTCACAGGAGACCGAAGAGCTGCCAGCTACCTCGGACAAAGAATTAGTCTAGCCATTCAAAGCGGGAACGCTGCCAGTATCTTCGGAACCTTGCCTAAAGGGACTCCTTTTAATAATATATTGTAGTTATGTTAAATATACATATATTTAACATTTTTTGATTTCTGATATAGTTAAGATTTTTTGATTTACGTTAATCTAAGGTTTATTTTAAGTTTTCTTTACTTTTCTCGCTTGTGAAGTCAACATCTCCTGAGGATGATCCGGTGTCGGGTCGAAACGTGCGTAGAGGTTCTAGTGGAAGATTTTGTGTGGATGTTATATTATGTCGGTTGTCGGCGGACTATAGCAAATTATACTTGCTGTTTATTATTTATAGTGGACTTCCGCAAAGTAACGCCTGCTTCTATTCATTGTTTTAAGTTATATATGTATTCTTGAAATTTAATACATAAACAAAACTACTCTTTATAACATAATAATTCAACCCTTTGCCGGCTCACTACAGAGCACGGGTCTCCTCTCAATTTCTTAAAAACGCACATAACTCCGAAAAGTTAGAGATGCGTGCCCGGGTTCAAACCCCCGAACTCTGATTCGGAGGCGGACGTCCTAACCTCTAGGCTATCACAACTGTTCTTTACATATCTATCATCATCATCATCATCATCATGATCAACCCATTACCGGCTCACTACAGAGCACGGATCTCCTCTCAATATGAGAAGGGTTTGGCCATAGTCCACCACGCTGGCCATGTGCGGATTGGCAGACTTCACACGCCTTTGAGAACGTTATGGAGAACGAGAGTTCTCCATAACGTTCTCAGGCGTGCAGGTTTCCTCACGATGTTTTCCTTCACCGTTGAAGCAAGTGATATTTTAATTATTTAAAAACACACATAACTCCGAAAAGTTAGAGGTGCGTGCCCGGATTCGAACCGCCGACCTCTGATTAGGAGGCTGACGCCCTAACCACTAGGCTATAAACGCTTCCACTAGGCTATCACCGCTTACATATATATGTACGTACTTAATTCCGGTAGCCGTGCCATTGTATTTGGGTAGGCGGTCTGTGCCACATATATTTTGTAACAAGTGTTTGTGAATGCACGCGCCATCTGTGACTGCGCGTCGCGAATAGCAAGGGGGACATATTGTTACCATTTTGAATGCAGTCTGGGATTTGAATATACTTACAAATGCATATCTATTCATTTTTTTGACAGAATAATTTTAAAATACAATATTACAGAGCTTAAGGCTCAAACATAAAATGATTATAGACAAAAACCTAGGCTCATATTGAGAGGAGACTCGTGCTGTGTAGTTAGCCAATAATGGGTTGATAAGATATTTTTTTTTTCGGACTGTCTATTAGTTGTACAAACCCTATTGGTTGCCACAGCGTAACCGGGCTGTTTCGGAAAGAAGCTCTGCCAGAAGAAATTTTTAATCCTAGGGCTCGAAGAAACTAAGGGAACGACTGTCTAAGCGCCTCCTTTGAGGCCGAACCTCGGCTTAGGCGACGTTTGGGATAACGGGGTGGTTGGACGGTCAGTGGTCCGTGCGTCTCCGAGGCCGTGGATGGAGTCCACGTCTGGATGACGTATGATAGCGGGGACCTCGTCTTCGCCGGCGAAGACGGTGTGTAGCGTATGATTGTGTGGTAGGTGGTACGAGTATGTTGTCAGTAGTCATCTGATCGTCAGTGTCATGAAGGATATGTTTACGTCTCCTCTTTCGGAGAGGAGCGCTTAGGTCGGGGGAGCATGATGAGACAAAAACCAACACAAAACCCTGGCTTTACTTGCTGCTATGTACTTCTACTGCCGTTGGATTTATTCATCATAATCATCATCATCATCAACCCATTCTCTAACGTTAGTTCTTTTCTACGCCACGCTAATATAAGCTTTTTTATCCCGTGACGCAGTGCGTGCGCTGTCGCATTATAAAGTTGCAGGTTCTGGGTTCGATTCCTTGCTCGAGTCTGGTCTGGTGGGAGGCATCGGCCGTGGCTTGTTACCACCCTACCGACAAAGACGTGTCGCCAAGCGATTTAACGTCCGGCACGATGTCGCGTAGAAACCAATTAGGAGTGTGGGTTTACCATACTCCTAACAGATTAGTCCGCTATCATCCTAGACTGCATCATCACTTACCATCAAGTGAGACTGCCGTCAAGGGCTAACATGTAGTGGACAAAAAAAAATGATTGTCGTCAAGCGCAAACCTAGCTCAAAATTTAAAAAAAATAAAAAAATTAGTGTAAACAAAAAAAAAGTAAAAATCGCAGGTAGGTACGTTATTTTCATCGTTTGCGGGCGTGTCACGGAAGTGCGGCGCACCTGCCCCGCACAGGTGCCGTGCGTCTATTAGCTCCAGCGCGGCCCCCACACGGGTGATGGGGCACTTGGGATTATTACACGTGGAAGAATTTATGTACGTGCTAATAATGAAGATGGTGTAGATAGGCATCAATTGTGATTATTTTAATTGTTACTGGATTTACTTGTCAAATTCAAATTCATCATCATCATTTCAACCATTGCCGGCTCACTACAGAGCACGGGTCTCCTCTTAATATGAGAAGGGTTTGGCCATAGTCCACCACATTGTCCATGTGCGGATTGGCAGACCTCACACCCATTTGAGAACATTACAGAGAATTCTCAGCTTTCCTCACGATGTTCCTTCACCGTTCAAGCGAGTGATATTATAATTACTTAAAAACGCACATAACTCCGAAAAGTTATAGGTTCGAACCCGACCCGAGTTCGAACTCCCGACCTCTGATTAGGAGGATGAAGTCCTAACCACTAGGCTATCACAGCTCCATGGGTATGTGATGTCAATCATAGTTTGTTGTTGTGACTTTATTTCAATCAATTTGTTGTTGTTGTGTTACTCGTTGTACGCTAAATTAGATGAGACGCTAAATCTGCGAGTACGTGGTGCTTGTGGAAGTTTTATTCATCATCATTTCAACCGATAGACGTCCACTGCTGGACATAGGTCTTTTGTAGGGAGTTCCAATGGCCACGTTCTTGAGCCGCTTGAATCCAGCGGCTCCCTGCGACTCGTTTGATGACGTCTGTCCACGTTGATGGGGGTCGACCAACGCTACGTTTACCGGTGCGGGGTCGCCATTCCAGCACCTTGGGACCCCAACGTCCATCGGTTTTCCGAGCTATGTGCCCCGCCCATTGCCACTTCAACTTCGCAACTCGCTGAGCTATGTCGGTAACTGGTCCTTCTACGGATCTCTTCATTTCTGATTTGATCACTGAATTCAAATTTAAATAATCGTTATTCCAATAGTTCTATAAGCTTCTTTGTATCTATAAGCTTATAAATCTCTCAGAACCCGGGTCTATATTTTAAGTTCGAATTATATTCTGAGATTTTAAGACGAAATTACTTCATAATAACAAACAGACTTATTTCGTTTGTGTATGGATATTTGCCAACATGGCGGTGTTGGTACAGCTACAGAGAGAGTTTGGTTAAGGGAAAATCCCTAGTAGCCTGATTTCTTAAATAAATGCGTCGGACATCTTGTTTTTAAGAGATTTCAACGACATCAAAACAGGTAAATACGAATCAGTATGAAGTATGGTTAGGTATATCAAGAACTATTTTAAGTATCGCATATAATTAATTACGGTTCTACACATCATAATCATTATTATATTCGCATTAATAATCGTGAGGCCATTGTAATATTTAATTCTGTCACCACACGAAATGACGCGGGACTTTTTTGCCCGCATGACAGCTGTCACTTTTTTATCAGACAGGTAAGTAGTAGGTACGAATTCAAAATGGCGCTGCCTTTTCAAATATGCTTTTAAATATGTAGGTACACTGTCATACTTAATCGATGCCAGGGTTGGTACAACAGAAATTTGATGAACAAATTTTGTGAAAATTACCTTAAATAATAAATTTGCACTTTTATTACCTATAATATATTTTGAGTTGCGTAACTTTTTTTTATACACCACTAGTTAGCCCTTGACTGCATCTCACCTGATGGTAAGTGATGATGCGGTCTAAGATGGTAGCGGGCTAACCTGTTAGGGGTATGGTAAGCCCATACTCCTAATTGGTTTCTACGCGACATCGTGCCGGAACGCTAAATCGCTTGGTGACACGTTTTTGTCGGGAGGGTGGTAACTAGCCACGGCTGAAGCGTTCCACCAGACCAGACTCGAGCCGAGAATCGAACCCATAACCTCCAACTTTAAAATGCAACAGCGCACGCGCTGAGCCGGATATCGTCAATGCACTTTAAATATTGTGTTAGTTTTCGATTTCAGTATTGATAATTCCACAGGACGATCAGAATGCTAATTTTCTTAAAAACTGATTGGGCTAGTTAAAACTAAACTAGTTTACCTACCTACTCTCCGAAAATAGACTGCATGAGTATAAACTGAGTTGCAGTTATCAGATTTTCGTTTTGTAAGTTAGTATTTACAATATTATGTTCTACTTGTATATCTTTTGTATGATACACTAGTTTTAAATGCTGTTATGTCCAATAGTATTGTCTATCGGTATCGGTCATGACTATGTTGATTTCAACTGTTTGAATAGTATCTTATTATCCAATCATTTTACTTGCGAGTATGTATAACAAAATATTTATTTATACAATTTATTTCCTTCCAAATAAAATAAATATTAGGACTATATGAGGAACTCCGGCTGTATATATGCAAAATAAATCCTAAATACTAATATAATAAATAAGAAATATAGCATAAACATTGAATAATTTCTCATATAAGACTAAAAAATAAAGCTTCGCGACTTCGTCTACGCAGGATTAGTATTTCGAGCAGCTTAAAAGAAATAACATTATGACATTAAAACAATCACGCAGATGGTAGATTTTGTTCCTACTTACTTGACACTTGTAGTTATATTTTGGGCAATTCACAAAATATCTATATAAATTGTAGCCTATGTATTATTCTGATTTATACGCTATATTATTGTAAAGTTTCATAAAAATTCATTCAGTAGTTTTTACGTGAAAGAGTAACAAAAAACCATCCATCCATACAAACTTTCGCGTTTATAATATTGATAGGATATAATATATACTATATATTAAATTTAAACTATCTAAAGATTACAATCGAAGTTATATTCTAATAAAAAAGTGGGCAGCCCTGACCGATCTCAGAGTATATAAATGACCCTTTGTATAATGCAGCCTAAACGATATCCGGACATAGGTACAATTTATTGCACGGCACTCGCAAATGTTTTTACAGTGATCACTGGTACGTTGGAAACCGAGTGCATTAGCATGTCTGCGGGCCAGATGGCACAACGCAATACAATAAACTATGGAGGTTAGCTAATTATAAAATAATCTAAAAAAGAAAAATAAATAATTGAACAAGTCACTTAAATTAGACCTAATAATTTATGGTATATTGGAATTCTAAAAAACAACCCGTTTTGTCAAGTACACAAGAATTATCTTCCCAAGAAAACTATCCCACGCCATCATTCCATTTCCCGCCAAGTGTCCTCTCTTTTTTTGTTTTTCAGCCAGTCACAAAAATACTCACTGGAATGAGAACGCCAACAGACAAAGCAATAAAACCTTTTTTAAAATCAATGCTAGAATTAATTAGATTAAATTACGTAAATATAGTTTTTTCTAATTACAATGGAATAATATTAATGTATTACGGAAATCATGACATAACAGACTGTGAAATATAGATTGTGTTGAGGTGTGTAGCCAGCCTCATCCAGCCTCAAAGCTATTGGCATATCAATGCCATTAACAAATTAATTGTTTAATAAACATTCATGCAACTAATTGTTCCAAATCCCTAACTGAGTAGCCGCTTAGTGCCCGCTTTATCTGTCAACATATTATGAATATAATAACATTTGTATGTTAATCTTAAATTTGGCTTAAAACCGATATGATAAATTGTATGACACTCCGTCATTCTCATGTATAATTCGTACAATTTGATGTTGTTTAGATTTAGGTGTGGATAAAACTAAATAAATAGCTATGATACAGATTATTTTAGCAATGGTGGTACATAATACTCTTTTACACAAATGTCTAAAATTAACAGGTCCATTTATAGTGTTGTCCGCTACTCCCCCGACCTAAGTGCTCCCCTCCGAAAGAGGAGACCTAAACATATCCTTTATGACCCTGACGATCAGATGACTACTGACAACATACTCGTACCACCTATCACACAATCATACGCTACACACCGTCTTCGCCGGCGAAGACGAGGTCCCCGCTATCTTACGTCATCCGGACGTGGGCTCCATCCACGGCCTCGGAGACGTACGGACCACTCACCGTCCGACCCCCCCGTTATCCCAAACGTCGCCTAAGCCGAGGTTCGACCTCGTTTGGAACCCTCATAGCTTTAGTTTTAAGTTTACGAATATAGTTATCACCATGAAATAACTACTATGTAAATTATTGACGCGTCAAAAGTGCCTTTTTAGGGACTATTTTAAAGAGATAATTTTGAACTTGAATTTTGAATTTACTTAGTGACTTTACTGGGACGATAAATGTTTATAACTGATCTCCAATTAGGCTGCGCCCAAAGTGGTGCGCAGTTCATGCACGCGTAAAAGCACTAGCTACCTTTATAAAGCTCTTATACGATTAGTATTAGACCTTTTTTGTAACCTCTATGCACGCCATTGATCATAACCTATAAAGGTAAGTCTATTTAATTCTACAGCACAAACCGGAAGTATTTATATTATATACATGCGGGTCCAGATGGCATAGACTAAGTAAATGCAAATAGTACCTACATGTAATGTATTCGGTCGCATGAAAGCGTCCGTTGATTATGTCATTATCTATGGTAATTAATACAGAGTAAAAATGACAATTTGTATGCCAGGAAGTCGGCACTTAAATTAATTCCACTTTTTAGGGGGATGTTCATACTGGAAAAACGGATACTCGCTTGTCTGCATAATTTACAAAACTGTCTAATAAATGTAAACAACATATTAAATATATTTACATTACAGTAAAATGCATGTATATTACACAGAAATAAATATTTTCATACAATTTCAACAGGTGTTTATTAATACATATTTGAACACGAGTTTATTGCCCCCACATAAATAAACTAAAGGAGTGTTCAGATAACATTAACACGCCGAGCGATCCTACCTCCTGATTCTGTAACTTTAAGACAGTTGCCAACTCAATTTTGGCCTGTGTATACAGAGAAGACTGGTTAGCTACGATTTATCAAGGTTTAAGAATACAGCAGAATTTTCTTCTTTCTTGACAGAAAAATTCATATATATAAGTTTATGGTCCGAATACCTCAGTATCAGTTCCTTGTGAGCTAGATAGGCGAATATCCTACCCCCCCCCCTTAGGGGTCTAGTAGTTTAATAGTTAGTGGTTATACGCTTAGATGGACGTTTTCGAATTTCGAAACACTTACGTCAGAATACAATTTAATGTGTTTACAAAGGCTGAATTCGTCCATCCTTCTGCCAGCGCAAGTTAGAACAAAACTAGTAGTGAGTAAAATGCGACTCTAAACGATTATATATTAGATCTATTTTGCCCTAACGTTTAGTGTTTCGATACTCGCAAGCGACCCCACGATTGCGAGCCTGAAATCCTTATACTGTTTAGGCAGTAAAGTTAACGTATTACGACCTTATTACTTTTAGGCCAATACTATAAGAATCAATGGGCATATTCATTGCTACGTGCGTTTGTTCACCGTTGTGTATTCTTAATTGAGTTCACACGTTTTATATGAAAATAGGTATTCGCGTAAATCACTAGTAATATTTTCTTACGCGTTCCATTCTCTTATTCTAAGTCATTGTATGTGAGGTTTTTCTTTACATGTACTATTTATTGTTGGTACACGTTAGTTAAATTCAAATTCAAATAATCTTTATTCAAATAGTCCTTGAAAAGGCGCTTTTGACGCGTCAATAATTTACATAGTAATGATTTGATGGTGATAACTACATTCGTAAACTTAAAACTAAAGCTATGAGGATTCCAAACGCGCCCTGGTCTAAGAAGCCCACAACAAACTTAGCCAGGTAAATTTTCTTTTTGTTATCACCATCTCATATGCCACTTAAAATTATATTAAGAGCTATCTTATTAGAGCAATATTTCACACCCATGCTTGTTTATCATTTAATAATCCTTTACACTATAGTAGGATTGTTCTACAAGCTTACTTTTTATATAGGTTAGTAAAATTTACTACATTTTTGATTAAGCATGGTGACACGACATGTCATGGCATAAGACGCACGTGTCGTATCATTGCAGACATTTCATTTTAATTTAACACATAATTTAACACATTTTAACACATACTGAAAAATCTAAGCAATCAACTACTTCAGTTCGGATTTTAACAGAATATGCTTTTGATTTACGATAAAATTGGGAATCAAATTTATCGTCTCTTAATTGCACAGCTAATGAATAATTATCTTCTTCTTCTTCTTGCCCTTATCCCACATTATGTGGGGTCGGCACAACACGTCTTCTTCTTCCACTCACTTCTATCAGCCGTCACAATGAATAATTATAATCACTCAAAATAATCTCTTCTTCTTGCCCTTATCCCACATTATGTGGGGTCGACACAACACGTCTTCTTCTTCCACTCACTTCTGTCAGCCGTCACCTCACTACCCACACCTTTTACCCGCATATCCTCTTTTACACAATCCATCCATCTCTTCTTTGGTCTTCCTTTACTCTTTTGCCCTTCCACGTTCATATATAACATTCTTTTGGTGACATCACTTTCTTTCCTCCGCATTATATGACATTATATGCCAGCCTGTTACTCCTCATCTTTTCTGTCACTGGCACTACTTTTAGACTTCCCCTTATATATTCATTTCTTATCTTATACATTCTTGTCACACCACACATCCATCTCAACAATCACTCAAAATAATGTGAACATTAAATTATGTATATATAGTGAAGCACTATGATTGATGATAAATTAATAAAGAGCACAATTTTTTTTTGATCCATACTAGTTTATGTTTCGTATTCATGTTTTCTGGCACCAACTGACAGACGTGAAGATCGCATCAACGACTGGAGTAGTCCAATACTTTGCTTCCTCGGTGTGGAGAGCATACTTACTCGCACTATGTTGAATAACTATTGAGCGATTTGTAACATTCAACAAGATAGGGACAAACAACAGACACTAGTTTTGAAGTAGTGTGTTTGAATTTGAACTTTAAGGCGAAGTTGACAAGATGAATTTTGCCCTGGCGTTAGGGTTTCAATACTCATGAACGACGCGAGGGTTGCGAGCGGATGTTTAGATTTGTCGCATTGGGCCGCAGATATCAGTTTCCTACCGATTATGAACCACGCTTTGCATTCTATTTCAACACTATCCGTCTAGCTCTTACACTCCCAACTTCAACGCAGCTCTCATCATGACCCCATCACCAGACTACCAACAACGCTACCCGAATAGATCATATTTGGGTACCCCGTGCAAACCAAAGTCTCCCGTTTCTGAGGTCATTCGAATGTGGTTCTCATCCACGGTCACGGGGGCGTGACTAAAACTCCCAATGTCAAATTCCCAACAATTTTGGGTATGAATTGCTCTATCTCCATATGTACTATAATTTATTATTGATTATGTGAGATGGTGATAACGGAAAAAAACCCGGCTAAGTTTGATGAGGGCTTCTTCTTAGACCGGGGCGCGTTTGGCACCTATGATAGCTTTAGTTTTAAGTTTATGAATGTAGTTATCACCACCGAATCTGTACTATGTAAATTATTGACGCGTCAAAAGTGCCTTGTAAAGGACTATTTGAATAAAGATTATTTGAATTTTGAATTTTTGAATTTTTGGTCCGAAACTTACAGGAGGTTACTCACTTAGGGGACCATTGTTCGCCCGATATCAACGTAACCTATAGTGCGCGTCATTTATGCTGAGTTTTGCGATGGCCAAAGCTCCCCAATTAAGTAATTTTAGGTGTTGCCCTGATGAAGGGAGAGCAGATGAGTGCGATACCGTGCCTATGATGCAGCAACCAGGTTTTTAAACTCCACTACAAGTCAGCCCTTAACTGGCGGTAACAAGTGATACAGCCTAAGATGGTAGCGGGCTAATCTGAATAAGTAGTAGGGTTATAGCAGTTATATTAAACGCATACCCCATGGGTTTCGACACTTTTGTTAAGCTGGGACGCTATCACCGTAACTATCCAACTATGAAGACAGCCTCCCAACTGAAGAATTAAAACAACATAGGGTTATGTCATAGCGAATCTGGCATAGCCTCGGTGCGTCTCCATGGCATGAAGGTATCCACGATAGTAAAAATCAGCATTAGATATCGACGCAGGGGTTTTTACGTTAAAATAAAGCTATTTACAGTAAACTCAGTTACTCAGTACTCATTTACTTTACTTGTCAGGTGTTCTTAACGCAACTAGCCTTTTTTACGGGAGGGGGGGATCTCCTAGTGAGATACCCGACTAATGCTTTGGGGAAAAGCTCGGGTTATGTGGGATTTTTACCCACTAAAACCCCCTCGGGGGCCACGATCAGCATATAACCGTGGGGGTTTCCGGGATCTAAACGCAACTACCCTAATAATATCAGGGTATGTATATATATATGCGGTTATAGATCTTTATACACGCACCGACATAACATTATCATGGCAGAGAATTTCTTGTATACACAGCGTCTCGACAAGTATTGACTTTGAGATACTGCTTGCTTTGTGTTTTGTTCCAACATTACTAATGAACTCGGGCCAACAAACGAGGTGATTTACCGTACATGCGTCACTTATGATAAAATAAAACCGAATTTTGTGGCTTCCTTAAGAAATGATTTGTCAAATCCTGCCATATGTTTTATATATCTTTCGCGATTCTTGGACGAAAATCAATGTAATGTCCGAATTCACTTGAGAAAGTCCATACCCATTCTATATTCACGCTTGTTTAAAGACACTCTAGTTAATAGTGCCAAAAACACAGAGTATTAGTATAAAAGCTAGCATACTTTTAACTGACAATGATGCAACGTGAGATAGCTACCATCTAGGGATAAAAACCTCGGGAGTCTTGCGATGTGATGGTAAAATTATGAAGGGGGAACAAGATTAAAACGTAACTTGACGACCTCCGTGGCGCAGTGCGTGCGCTGTCGCATTATAAAGTTGGAGGTCCTGGGTTCGATTCCCAGCTCGAGTCTGATCTGGTGGGAGGTTTCGGCCGTGGCTAGTTAACACCATATTGACGTGACGCCAAGCGATTTAGTGTTCCGACACGATGTCGCGTAGTAACCAATTAGGTACCCCTAACAGGTTAGGCCGCTACCATCTGCAGACTGCATCATCGCTTACCACCAGGTGAGATAACTGTCAAGGGCTGACTTGTAGTGTATAATAAAAACTCTCTTATACCATCTCATAGTGTCACGCTAAGAGAAGGTATTCATAACATACGAGTATATGTCATCATGATCAACCCATTACCGGCTCAATACAGAGCACGGGTCTCCTCTCAATATGAGAAGGGTTTGGCCATAGTCCACCACGCTGGCCCTGTGCGGATTGGCAGACTTCACTCGCCTTTGAGAACATTATGGAGAACTCTCAGGCGTGCAGGTTTCCTTACGATGTTTTCCTTCACCGTTGAAGCAAGTTATATTTTTTATTTTTTAAAAACGCAAATAACTCCGAAAAGTTAGAGGTGCGTGCCCGGATTCGTACCCCCGACCTCTGATTAGGAGGCTGACGGCCTAACCACTAGGCTATCACCGCTTCTGTTATGAATAAGTACGTATGTATGTTTTAGATCACACCAAGCATAGTTAGCGCCGTGCAGACGTAGCAACCGAATTTAAACTAAGCTGTCAGTTGTATTACATGTTGTTAAAACGTTTGTTAGGTATAGGTTAACGGATCTCGCTAGTTTGGACATAACTGCGTAGAAAAATTTACTGCTAGGGAAGTCATCTTGTTTTGCTAAATTTGTGGCGATCAGAGCCTCTTTTGTAAGTTTTCAACTAACGTGCCAGCTTTTACGTATCACAAAATTGGTAGAGTTGTTAATTGAGTGAATGTTGGTTTGACGTTTTCTGTATATACTTGTAGAATGAAAGAATAAAGCTTATGTCGACGTGGTGGTCTTGAGTTCGATTTCCAACTCGAGTGTGGGCTGGAGGAGAGTCGGCCGTGGCTAGTTACCTACTGTAAAATACGTGTTGCCAAGCACTCAATGTATATAATATGGTTTATAATACTACTAACAAGTTAGCCCACTACCAATTATAGACTGCAGCACTACTTACCATCAGGTGAGATTGCCGTCAAAGGCTAATTTATAGTATGTATATATAAAAAAATCTTGAAAACTTACAGAATTTATTTTTATTTAATTCCAGTACCACGATTGCAACACGAAAGAGTTACTCATGCAAATCATTGCATTAGTTTGTTTCATTAGTCACATTTTTTTTCGGACTGACTATTAGCTTTTCTAATCCTATTGGTTGCAACAGCGTAACCGGGCTGTTTGGCGAGATTCGGAAAGAAGCTCTGAAAAAATGTAGAGCCCTAGGGCTCAAGAAAACTAATAGAACTTTTGCCTTAGGGTGCCTCCTGTGAGGCCGTACCTCGGCTTAGGCGACGTTTGGGATAACGGGGAGGATCGGACGGCATTCGTCACAGAATCACAATAATAGTACGGTTGGTAGTTGATTGGCCAGTTCCAACAACTTGTAGTTGGTCAGATATCAAAGCTAGTGATTTACCGTCACTTATGATAAAATAAAACTGAATTTTGTGGCTTCCTTAAAAAATAATTTGTGAAATCCTACCAATAGTACGGTTGGTAGTTGATTGGCCAGTTGCTACAACTTGAAGTTGGTCGTACATCAAATTGCTACGTGTAAACAGCACCTAAGCTAGCTCCACCGCCTATTACGTACGCCGTTACTGTGGCGACGGTCTTACCGCATCAATCTATGTAAAATTACACTTTTTACCGAAACTATCGAGTTTCCACCTTCATTCACGATGTGAGAATGAGGTTTGTGGTTGGTTGTTTTTTAATATGAAACAGGAAGGCGTTGGGTACGAGGTCTTCAAACAATAAACAAATATATAACACCCTTTTTTTTTCTGTCGTGGTGGCTTTTAAGCTATTGCTAACTCCGTCCCTTGGGTAGGATGAAGGTTATATGGTACTCCCCCCCCCCCTCGGGAGTATTGCCAAACTAAAAGGTCTCTATATAGATGTAAACTTTACACGTCACGTCTTTGTCGGTAGGGTGGTAAGATTCGAGCCGGGAATCGAACACAGGACCTGTAACTTAATAATGTTTTAACCTCTAACTTATTAATGTTTACTTTAACATTATTATTTTAAGTTTTATATTATGCATGTTAGCTGTAAGTGAGTTATACATTGATAGTCCTAAGTATACATAATTTGTCTCAAAATATATATAAATATTTCTTAGTATACCGTTGGCTTCCTAATAAATAAATAAAATGCAAAAGCGCACGCAGTGCACTACAGATGTACTCAAAATTAAAGTATTAATTTAATTATTATCTAATTAATATTATCCTACATATGTACACTTGGAGGAAATTTCCGAATGTATTCATAAAAGCTAAAAAAGGAGCAATTTCAATAAGGCACCGCATGAGATTGCAGCGGCGTAAAACCCTGATAACATCTTCCTTCACCCCATAACAATGCAATGTCTATGTTTTTTATGATTTTATGCACGCTGATATACAACTCTAGATAAGCATACCGCTCGCATAAGGTAAAAGGCGCAGCGCATTGCATTGCAAATGTCATTCTATAGTGAGTCACAAGAATCTTTTAGTTTGTCAGGATATGGTCAGTAAAATCACAACTCTTCTTCGCTTATTAAATATCATCATCATCATGGTCAACCCATTGCCGGTTCACTACAGAGCACGGGTCTCCTCTCAATATAACAAGGGTTTGGCTATTGTCCACCACGCTGGGCATATGCGGATTGGCAGACTACACACGTCTTTGAGAACATTATGGAGAACTCTCATGCAGATTTCCTAAAAATGTTTCCCTTCACCGTTGAAGTAAGTAATATTTTAATTGCTTAAAAACGCATATAACCCCGTAAAGATAGATCATGCCCGGGATCGAACCCCAAACCTCTGATTTAAAGGCTGACTTCCTAACCACTAGGCTATCACAGCTTTTTTAAATATACGGTTCGGTTGGTCGGTATACTAGTTTTTTTAATAGGGTAGTCACGTGATAACGAACTCTTCTCTGAGGTAATAAATCTTTACAGTAAGCAGTGCTTTTTAGCTTGTTTAATGTGACGTCACACCTGACGGTTAGCAAGGAAGTATTAAAAAGAATAGGTTTAATCTTGACCAAGTATCGATGAAGACCGGATTAAAAATGATTCTTACATTTATGTTTATTAGATTGATTATACCTATTTATTCGTGAATTAATGTGTATTCTTGAAGATTTTATATTACACTCAATATTTAATTTTACATCATCATGATCAACCCATTACCGGCTCACTACAGAGCACGGGTCTCCTCTCAATATGAGAAGGATTTGGCCGTAGTCCACCACGCTGGCCATGTGCGGATTGGCAGACTTCACACGCCTTTGAGAACATTATGGAGAACTCTCAGGCGTGCAGGTTTCCTCAAGATGTTTTCCTTCACCGTTGAAGCAAGTGATATTTCAATTGTTTAAAAACGCACATAACTCCGAAAAGTTAGAGGTGCGTGCCCGGATTCGAACCGCCGACCTCTGATTAGGAGGCTGACGCCCTAACCACTAGGCTATCACCACTTCATATTTCAATTCAATTTTACATATGGGTACGATATTGCATATTATTTATCCATGTCAGGCGCTGTTTAAGGCATTTCTCGCTGCCAATAGAACTAGGTCAATGCGAGCACGAAGGAACTGCAAATCTTTGGGTTTTATTATATCAGTGCTGCTTTATGAAATTTTTTAATAACCGCTTATCTTTTATGGACACAGCCGTGGGCCCAAACGAGTTTCGAGCTTTGAAATCGGCCAAGCAAACATAAAACGAGAATTTCGAGTTACACCTCAACTATTGATTCGGTAAAACGTTTTGTTTTTAACTGATTTCAAGGAAACCAGCCAAGTAAAAGACATATTTGCATACATAGGGTTCTGTACAGTACCAATCTATCATTAATATCAATAGATCATAAACTTTACTCAAATATTCCTTTTTAAAGCACAATCGACAACCTACATAGCGGTGAGTTGATGGTGATAACTACATTCGTTAACTTAAAACTAAAGTCACGAGGGTTCCAAACGCGGTCTAATTGTGGTCTTCTTGCCCACGGCAAACTTATCCGGGTAACTTTTACTTTTGCTATCACCATCTCACGTGCCACTTAAAACTTAAAAAGAGCTATCTTATGAGAACAGTATTTCATACCCGAGCTAGTTTATCGTTTACAGAATCCTTTACACTATAATAGGACATTTCTAAAACTTTTCAAATTGTTAATAATATGAATCTTCCATACGAAATAATTTAATTAGCTGTATTGTGATGGTGATAACTACATTCGTTACCTTAAAACAAAAGCTGCGAGGTGTTCAAAAGCGTTTCTAAGAAGAAGCCCATAACAAGCTTAACTATGGGTATTCTTTATATTATCCCCAGTTTAAAAAGTCACTTATCACTTATACCCTGCTATCAGTATTTAGTTAGAACTTAAGAATGATTCAAAAACGTTTTATTCGTATAAAGCGTTCAATATTTTTTATTATTATAATTTCTGAGATTATGTTGACTATTTTATTAATTGTTAAAGGTCTAATATCTACACAATATGTTACTAATGCTGCCTTGTGTTGTGTATTGTCGGTAGACATGTTTGTATATTCAATGATTTTAAATAAAGTTTCGTCTGTGCCACTCTTGATGCGTATACGTTGTTTTATTTTAGGTTATGGGCCTAGCACATTGATTTACCTCTAGATGTAGATCGATCATTAACGCTCAAAAAATGGGACGAAAAGTAGTGCACAAATAGCGACGCGTGCACTCCTTTCCCCCAGTATGTGAGAAGGCTAGACGAAAGTCACCGATTCTAACACTCGAGCCGTATAATCCGAATGAATTACAAAGCACTACGCGCCGCTATAGATAATATAACGGCCAGATGTCTAGTGTATTACACGGGTTGTAATACATCGATATACCGATATGTAGGAATGTATAGTTAGTTGGTGACAAATTCTCGCCTTGTTTTTGTATGACGCGCTTTATCTATGGCTAGTGGTAAATCAATGGCCCAGCACGCTTCCACTGCGTCACTCTGCTAAAAAATTATTAATAATTATGCTATTCATAACCAAGCTTTTCCATTACTTGTTGGGCTATTTGATAGGTACATTATTTAAAAACTTATAAATAAAATTGATAAATTCATACAAAAATTTCAGCATCTGCGGGATTTGAACCCCACCTCATCGGCAATCGCGGCCCGACTGCTTCGCCAATTAAAAAACGGTCGACCTACCACCAGTGCCGATAACTGTACTTTTTACGAATCTGGTTTGGACTGTTACTGAACGTGTGTTGTATTTAATACATTTTCTAACTGTAGGAAAACTTTATTGAAATATAGAAATATTGATTTGAAATTGTATTCATTCTATATACTCGAAAACGGTGATAGCCTAATGGTTACGGCGTCAGCCTCCTAATCAGGGGTCGGCGGTTCGAATCCGGCCACGCACCTCTAACTTTTCGGAGTTACGTTAAAAATTAAAATATCACTTGCTTCAACGGTGAAGGAAAACATCGTGACTAAACCTGCACGTCTGAGAGTTCTCCATAATGTTCTTAAAGGCGTATGAAGTCTGCCAATCCGCACATGGCCAGCGTGGTGGACTATGGCCAAACCTTTCTCACATTGAGAGGAGACCCGTGCTCTGTAGTGAGCCGGTAATGGGTTGATCATGAGGACTCGAAAGTTCGATTCTCTCTTAGAATCTCCATCTTATGAGAGTTAAGTCATTCTCATAAGATGGCATTATGTAGTTTATTATAAAATATTAAAAAAGAGTAGTGTTACTGTAGAGAAGGTCCAAAAACAAATAATAATTGAAGTCTACGCGACAAAGCCCGATGTTGGATCATCATGCGCATAGTCCCTACTGTAGTTCTATAATCATTTATAATAAGATAATATAGAGATTGATTAATGCAAAAGTGTTCATAAAATATTAAAAAAAAAAAAAAAAACTGAAAATTATACCACGAATGTTTATATCATGCGATACTGTAATAGTGTATTTATTTATATCAACTGAAACTTAAAATAAACTTTAGACTGGTCCAAAATCTAAAAAAATATAATATCGTAACTAAAATATATTATTAAAATTAATTGCCCTTTGGGCAAGCTTCCGCAGATACTGGCAGCGTTCCTCCTTTGAATAGCAAATATTGTAATTATTTAATGTTACAATCAACTAGCTATAAATAAAATAATTAAGTGTGTTTGCATCGCCCTGACAGGTTGATGTTAAATCGCAAAGTAAACCGTGTATATAAAGTAAAGTTAGTAAATCATTTGATTTACTAACTTTAAACATCAAATCAAAAATATCTTTATTCACATAAACCTATTACAGGCATCTGTGAAGCGTTCATTTCATTATTTCTATTCGTGAAGTGATGGTGATAACTACAATCGACAACTTAAAACTAAAGCTAAGAGGGTTCAAATCGCGCCCAGGTATAAGAAGAAACCCACAATAAATTCAGTTGATATTTTTAATGACAAACTACACAATTTCAAAAATAAAATAATAAAACACTAGTCTAGTTAGATTTTGCGTAGTGCGTATATAACGCACTATATATGTATAAGTATATTCCTTATTCGTTATTATAAACACAAGGTTACTTTTCTATTCTTTTGTTATAAGTTCCTTTTTTTGTTTTTTTGTTATTTGCTGTTTGTTAATCTAAAAATTTTGCACACTATATTATTAGCGACATATTAGCGTCTACTTAAGTTTTTAGGCATACTGTAGTTACCTTCAAATTGAATTATATGTATACCTAGCACTTAAGGTTTTTAAAATGTTTATTTTTTTGCATATAATTCTGTTGGTGGCGCTTTAAATAAATAAATAAACAAACTTCACCGGTTTTTTTATGTTATCACAATCTCACATAATCAATAATAAATCAGATAAATTAACCAACCAAGCTTTTTTATCGTTTATATAATCCTTAATAAGATTAATAAATAGAAGCTAGTAGGTAAGATGATATACTCGTACGCAGGAGTCACTCAGAGGTACCGGGATCTTGTCAGTTTGCCAAACGCGGAGTCCAGATATTGACCAACGCGCCGGAGACCGGGGAGGCGCCGCCACTCCCGCATTATTATCCAATTACTTCCTTGCCCCGATATGCCGCGAATTTGAATGAGGAAGGGAGAGGGCGATGACCGGATCACGTACCCCACCCGATTCGGATGGTACACCACATGTTGCTGTTTTTTTTTGGGGTTAACTTAGGTGGCGAAATATTATTTCGATTCACCTATCTACTAGTAAAAAAAAATATAAGGTACGAACTAGGTATATCAAATACCTAGTAACTAAGGTATTTAAAAAAAAAACATCCAAGAACCATCTAAGATGATTCAATTGGTGTAAGATCGAACTTCAATATCACAGGATTTATATAAAACCTAACATTTTTTGCTGTTTTTCTTTGGGGTTAACTTCGGTGGCGAAATATTATTTCGATTCACCTATCTACTAGTAAAAAAACAGGTACGAACTAGGTATATCAAATACCCAGTAAGTAACTAACGTATTTAAAAAAAAACATCCAAGAACCATCTAAGTCAGTGATTCAGTTGGTGTAAGATCGAACTTCAATATCACAGGATTTATATAAAACCTAACATTTTTTGCTGTTTTTCTTTGGGGTCAACTTCGGTGGCGAAATATTATTTACATTCACCTATCTACTAGTAAAAAAAAATAAGGTACGAACTAGGTATATCAAATACCTAGTAAGTAACGTACATATTTAAAAAAAACATCCAAGAACCATCTAATTCAGTGATTCAATTGGTGTAAGATCGAACTTCAATATCAGCAGGAGCAGGAACAGATACTAAGATTAGTGGTATAAAAGACTGGACTGTAATAATAAACTGTAAAAATAGTTTAAAAGAGATTTTTGTACGAGTGTTTGTGTGTGTGCTTATTTTGAATTTTGTCTTTCTCGACATTGCAACATTGTAATTCTTGTAAAGATCAAAAATTAGATTTTATTCTATCAATTATTATTAACTATGTTACTTCTAGTACCAATTGTACAATTATTAGACTTAAGATGATAAAGAAATAATAAAATAAAGAGATTCAAGTATCATAGGATTTATATAAAACCTAACATTTTTAGTTATTTTTCTTTGGGGTTAACTTCGGTGGCGAAATATTATTCCGATTCACCTATCTACTAGTAAAAAAACATGTTAGGTACGAACTAGGTATGTCAAATACCTAGTAACTAGCGTATTTAAAAAAAAAACATCCAAGAACCATCTAAGATGATTCAATTGGTGTAAGATCGAATTCAATATCATAGGATTTATATAAAACCTGTTAGGTTTTATATAAATTTTTTGCTGTTTTTCTTTGGGGTCAACTTCAGTGGCGAAATATTATTTCGATTCACCTTTCTACTAGTTAAAAAAACATGTTAGGTACGAACTAGGTATGTCAAATACCTAGTAAGTAACTAACGTATTAA
Organism: Lasiommata megera; assembly: GCA_928268935.1. NCBI lineage: Eukaryota > Metazoa > Arthropoda > Insecta > Lepidoptera > Nymphalidae > Lasiommata > Lasiommata megera. Next base: position 12,988,097 of record OV743326.1, read on the forward strand.
AAGAAAAACATCCAAGAACCGTCTAAGATGATTCAATTGGTGTAAGATCGAACTTCAATATCATAGGATTTATATAATAACCTAACATTTTTTGCTGTTTTTCTTTGAGGTCAACTTCGGTGGCGAAATATTATTTCGATTCATCTATTTAGTAGTAAAAAAAAATAAGGTACCTAGTTAGGTATGAAAAATACCTAGTAAGTAATTAACGTATTTAAAAAAACATCCAAGAACCATCAATGTATATAGAAACGATAGGACGTTAGAACACCATACCAAAGCTTCAAACAACAACAAAAATATTACTATAAAGCATACATGTTACCTATTTTCATTTCTGTGTCTGTGCAATAAAGTATATTTTCATTTCATTTACTTTCTATACAAGTAATACATAAATCATCATAATACAACACATAAAACCATTTCTTAGTTCATCTTCTAACTTATGAATTTCCAAAAAAATGCTCTTTCTTCAGAAAAACGTTGTCCAAATCTGATGTTTTTGTTTTTAGTGGCTTACCTGTGTATTATGAGCCACTTAAACTTTATTAGCTTGTTTATTTACTCTGGACGATATTGGTCTACTATAATTAAGTCTTATAATGTCATCAGCTATTGAATAATACGGCTTTTACGACCGCTGGATAAATTGGAAAAAATAAAAATGGCAGACAGTAGTTAGGCAGGATCTATACTAAAATATTCAAACCCCTTTTGTTACGTATTGGGTTTTTCTGTCAGGAAATATTCAGACTGAATAATAAACCCCCTTCCGTAACTCGTAGAGCATGCAGTTGTCACTAGCGTGTAATAATAAAGCCTCGGACCTAAGACGTGGCTAGGTCTGAATTATATAAAATTCAAATTCGAAAGTCAAAAATGTTTCATTGATGTGCCTGAAAATATAACAGCCTAGATATTTCATATATTTTTATTCAATTATTTTAAATTGACTAACTAACCAATTATACGAAAAGCTATGTACAAAAAAGCGGTGGTCGCCTAGTGGTTAGGGCGTCAGCTTCCTAATCAGAGGTCGGCGGTTCGAATCCGGGCACGCACCTCTAATTTTCAGGAGTTATGTGCGTTTTAAAAAAATTAATATATCACTTGCTTCAACGGCGAAGGAAAACATCGTGGGGAAACCTGCACGCCTGAGAGTTCTCTGAAGTCTGCCAATCCGCACATGGCCAGCGTGGTGGACTATGGCCAAACCCTTCTCATATTGAGAGGAGACCCGTGCTCTGTAGTGAGCCGGTAATGGGTTGATCATGAGTGATGAGTATGTACAAAATCCCTATATATAAGTCACTACAAAGCCTGTGATAGGTTAAAAGGCTTTGTTTCTTAAAATCTGGCATTCGTCACGAGGGCTCGTTTAACTCTCCATTCATGGATTAGCCTATATAGGCGTGTCCCAAGCTCCAAATTTGGTCGCCCACACATTTACTGACTTGATTAAACGTTGCTTATTCCCACAGGATTTAAAAATCTTATTACTATTACTTATTATTTATATCTACAAAAGAAGTCGAGGGTATCAGCTAGTTTACGATATAAACATTTAAATCCATCGGTTACATAAAGGGAAATAAATCGAGTTATTCATAATAATTTGTCGATGCACAAAATAATTTAATAAATGGAATTCACGCTCATTAGTGGAAACGTACATCAATTTAGTAGGTATTTAAATTATGAATTAATTTTATTTAATTAAGTTTGTCGGTGACAATTTTATATAGGTAAATGCCGCCATTATTGAATCACCAAGTCGTACTTCACGGTAATATTATATTTCTGGCAGGGTTGCGGTCCGGTGCACAAGTGTTCGCGTGACCCAGCCACCAGGCGACGCGAAGGAGCATCGCTGGGTTTTAGTGGGTATTCTGGTCGCCAGTCTGAACGCCGAGGAGTCCTACATACCTCGTCGGAAGCGGCGCAGTCTCGCCTGCGTCGCTTCCGGAGGGCATGCGTAAACGCATTTCCTAGCTTGAAAAAAAAACGGTAATATTATATTTGTGAAAGTATTATATGTGCTTCCTGGTCATCCTTCACGCAACAAAAAAGAAATGTCGACGCCATTTTTTGCATACAATTACATGGACAAAAACCAAGGAATCACATATTATAACCTTTTATTTAACGCTGGAAAATGCGTTCACGCATCCCTTCCGTAAGCGACGCAGGCAAAACTGCGCCACTTCCGGCGGGGTATGTGGGATTCACCAGCGCGGCGACCAGACTGGCGACCAGAATACCCACTAAAACTTAGGAAATTTAACTTTACGAATGTAGCTCTATCACCATCAACTTAATGCAATGTAAATAATTCAAAAGTGCCTTTTCAATGATTAGGTTATATTTGATTGATTTATAGCCTAGTAGTGATAGTAACGTACACTGAACCAAAAGGATTGTCTAGCAAGTGAGAATTCCACTTTTCAGAATTTTATAATTGATTCTAATAATCATATTATAGTACCTATTGTTAGCATACTCAATAATTGGGTAAAAGGTATTTGAAATCATTAACACTGATTAGGATTTTCATTATCTTCCGCAACGCGGGTAATATAAAAAATAAAAATATGACAGACGGTCTTTTTCTTTTCCGGTGCATTCGGCGATCCCTCGAAAAACATGGTCTCGAGTTCAGTGTCTCTTTAAACGAAGGCGTGGAAAGTTACAAGTGTTTTTGCATAATCTATGTACTTTGTTCAAGTGTAATAAAAATTGTTCAGCGAGTCATTATATTTTCAAAAATAATAAATTGGATTATCACTTCGTAAATTAAAAAAGTATTGTACTGGAGTTGACATGGTTTTACATTGACACTGGGCCGCGGTCGAGTGCACGTGTTCCCGTGACCCAGCCACCAGGCGACGCGAAGGAGCATCGCTGGGTTTTAGTGGGTATTCTGGTCACCAGTCTGGCCGCCGGGGAGTCCCACATAAGGGACGCGATATCACAGCGTGAAAAAAAATACACAAATGATTACTTGTTTAAGTTGTCTATGTTAAGTTGTAAATAGGTGATAAAGCTAGCTTTATTGCTAGACACAAAGTCCTTTATGTTCGGCAAAGCAAACTTTTTTCAGTGTAACAAATTGCATAACTCAACCCCCCTACTGTCTACTGCCACGGCCCGTCGACATTCTAGACTCACTCGTCGTATAGAGATGGATATGAATACCTCAAATTCCCGTGCCAGGAAACCTGCGCCGGCCCTAAAGGGGTTCGAAGGGGGCCAAGTTTGATTGCCAGGGGACTTAGCACTTGGCACTTGGTGTTCCATGATGGCACCACGCATGCGCGCCATGACCACTAACAATGTTAGATGGTCCGGGGGGGGGATGTCATCACTGAAATTCTATTACGCGTTTTATACACGGGGCGCGCCTTAATGGAGGGGGGAGGGCTAGGGTTGGCACCAATGATTCGGACGCTTTTATACTGACGCGTATCATTGCTAAGTAAGCAAGGTAAGCATTGATTCTAGGTTTCGGATTATCCTCAATCTATTGATGTTCCCATAGCTGGGATACAGGACGCCTTGATCACGAGAGAGCTAAGCGAGTAGTACACGAGGCTTCGGTTAAATGGAATTTAACGTTTGATGACGTTGATTGGAAATCGTTGATGTCCTGACTCCAGGCGGGTAATGAGAATTTAATGACAGAAAATCCACTAGATTCATCATAGAACATATTAACATGAGACCTACACAGTGTGTTTAAGAAATAATAATTCCTAAAAAATAAATAAATGGTTTGGTTTAGCTAAAATGCAAAATATTATTATACTACCTAGCAATAATTTAGCAATCTAGTACTAGCCTAATGAAATATGATCATCACCTTTAGAAGCAACATTAGCGAGTATTGTTATTATTATTTAGCATTTATTTCGGGCCTCTATAGCGTTTACAAAGCACAAATATTATGTTGACTTGCAAGCCACTACACATCTTCAGACGTCCGATCTGGTATATTTTCTAAGTGGACAACCGATTGTCTTCATAGAAAAACCATAATCACAAGTAAAACAATTGTTATGTACTAGCTTTATATACACTGAACTTCGTTTTGCTACATTATGTTGAACAGTAAAAAGAAATCGTTGGCACCCCTACAACGCGTCCGTTATAGTTAGACCCGTGCAATTTTATACGTTCCCCCCTCTCTGATCGGCGCGGATAACGACCGCGGGGAGGTTGGGAGGTCCGTTTAAAGTGGCACTGTCGTAAAACATTGAAATCTGCGTCGGGGTCCCTTTAGTTGGTCGATTCGATACGCGCAGTTTATTTTAAATGATAACGTAGCTATGGGGGGGTCGTTTTTTAATCTGTACCGCCAGAGTTTGCACAGTTGTGTATGTCTGTCTGTCGTTAAACTTAATACGTATTTGCTTATATAAAATTAAACTATGTAGCGTAGTTTTGTGCTCCATTTTAATAGAACGCAGATTGCCGCTGTGGTTTCAACCCACGGATGTTCAAAATTCAAATAATCTTTATTCAAATAATCACTTTTGATGCGTCAATAATTTAAATAGTAGTGATTCGATGGTGATAACTGCATTCGTAAACTTAAAACTAAAGCTATGAGGGTTCCAAACGCGCCCCGGTCTAAGAAGAAGCCCACAACAAACTTAGCCGGGTTTTGTTTTCGTTATCACCATCTCACATAATCAATAATAAATTATAGTACCTATGGAGATAGAGCAGTTCATACCAAAGCTTTTTTATCGTTTATATAATCCTTAATATTGTAATATGGTTTTTCTGTAAGCTTTCGTTTTATAAAAACATTGAACTTATAGATAGACATCTCCAAGATATCACTAGGTAATTTATTATAAAATAAAATAGAATTTCCTTTGAATGAGTTACTAATTTTGTGCAGCCAGTTCATTAGTGGATGTAAATATCTTGAAGCTATTTCCACATACAAAATGTAGTATTACGTGACCATGTTATTTACCTTGTTAAGTATATAAATAAACCCATTTACGATTCGCGGATGATATAATTATCTTTGATAGGAAATGCAGAAATTGCTCTCAGTCTTAAATTTATAAATGAGATAGCTCGTGCGCGTGTGCATTAAGAAATTTGGACGTCTTGGGTTCGAGTCTTTAGCCGTGGCTAGTAAACTGTTATGGGTTAGTTTAGCACCAGGTAAGTTTGCCGTCAAGGGCTGAATCTTAGTGGAATATATATTAAATGCACATATATACATACCAGCCAATTTTGTGCTTTAAAAGCAAAGCAGGACAAAATTGGCTGGTGGTGGCTAGAGACAGACAGTGATGGGTAAATTACTAATAGTAAGTAATCAATACTTTTTATGTATACTTGTATATTTACAGTAATAAGTCAGTATTAAAATTTAACAATTCTAATTAGCTTTTAAGTTAATGTTAATGTAGTATAAAAGGCTTTTTATTTTTATTATTATTTTATTTATATACATATCAACCAGTGTCTTATTTTAATTTATATTCATAGTGCTAGGATATCGGCATTTTCCGTCCGGGTATTTGTCCAAAGCATTAAATCCTATGCCCAAAGTATAACTTATCTAAGAGATCAACTAATATATATATAGCGGTTGATCTTATAGATACGACTCTGTGTGCTAGTTCGAAGGCACTCCGCGCAAGTACACTCCTTCGAGGAACCCTAATACGCGCACGTGACGTGATAACAGCGTGAGAGAAGTGCCACCATTAGCCAAGTACCCATTGCAGCAACACAAACTAATGGCTTTAATACTTTGGACAAACACCCGGACGTGCCGATATTCTATCACTGTGTATATAAATTAAATTTAGACACTGGTTCGTATGCGTAGAATCTTTGTTCCGCTTTAAAAGGATATTTCGCGCACGGAGAAATAATAAATTATAGTATGAAATGTATGTTCTATAGCATATTAATACGTGAAGAAAAAACCTAGTAGGCTACCCTCCTTTTTAATACTGCGCGGTCTAAGACGTGTCATATACATATATATATTTACCACATTTTACCTACATATAAACAAAGCGGTGATAGCCTAGTGGTGAGGGCGTCAGCCTCCTAATCAGAGGTCGGCGGTTCGAATCCGGGCAAGCAACTCTAACTTTCGCGTTTAAAAAAATGAAAATAAAATATCACTTGCTTCAACGGTGAAGGAAAACATCATCATCAAACATCATCGTGATGAATTTATTTGAATGTTTATGAAGCACTTCTCTTCTTATGGAACATATACTATTAGGACCAATATAGCGTAAAGAGCTTACACACACGCGTTGATAACATAAGTAACATTTCAAGGACGTAAGTTATTGGACGATAAAAACGCAGATGTGTGCCAATAATAAAGTAACATTATCGCATTAACGCGTCCGATATAATCGACAGATAATAACTTCTATGAGTGGGAGAACTTCGATGGAGACAGCCTTACGATAAACTCTCATTTTTTTAAATAGCTTACACTGCACACTATGTGTACGATAAAGCACTGCCTACCCACCTTAACTGGTGGTATGATTTTTTTTTATCCGCTACAAGTTAGCCCTTGACGGCAATCTCACCTGATGGTAAGTGATGATGGAGTCTAAGATGGTAGCGGGCTAACCTGTTAGGGGTATAGTAAACCCATACTCCTAATTGGTTTCTACACGACATCGTGCCGGAACGCTAAATCGCTTGGCGATACGCCTGTGTCGGTAGGGTGGTAACTAGCCACGGCCGCAGCCTCCCACCAGACCAGACTCGAGCCGGGAATCGAACCCAGGACCTCCAACTTTATAATGCGACAGCGCGCGCGCTGCGCCACGGAGGTCGTCAAAAATTAATTTATCACGGAAAACCAAAAGCTAATACGAGTACATTTTTTCATAACCAATTTATTAACGTTGTGAACTTTTGTGTCGCAAATAGTATCAATAAATTAATTTTACATAGCTTACACATCATACATACATGCTATGAAGCACTGCCTACCCACCTTTACATTTATGAAAAACTCACTCAAGTCTAATGACGTGATTACAAAGTCCCCATGCGGCCAAACCATTATGTGGGAGGGTGTACGTCATATGCGCTAATCAGAATGTACGGCCGCTGGTTAAAAGGCTAAAAGCAGGGTCCGGTATTAGTCTTTGTGACAAATTTAATGATTCCCAAAAGCACTGTATAACCTTTTTACTCGAGTCTTTTTCGTGTTGGTTTACTCTTTGACACATAGGCTTACATCCTTTGAAGTATTTCTAGTCTAGTTCGTGATCATGATAAACGCATTGCCGGCTCACTACAGAGCACGGGTCTCATCTCAATATAAGAATTTGGCCATAGTCGACCACGCTGGCCATGTGCGGATTGGCAGACTTCACACGCCTTTGAGAACATTTTGGAGAACTCTCAGGCATGCAAGTTTCCTAAAGATGTTTTCTTCCACCGTTGAAGCAAGTGATATTTTAAACGCTTAAAAACGCACATATCTCCGAAATGTTATAGGTTCACAATTCCACCGGGTTCACAATTTAGATCTAACACCCCATTTGCGTAAGTTAAAACTAGCCTTTTAACATCCCACCAATGGCTGGTCCTATCTCCTAGAAGAGAAGGTTTAATACGAATTTCATTCAAAGTTGGTATACAGTTTTATAACAAATTACCAAATGAAATTTCTGTCTCTCAATAAGTTCAAAGTTTATATAAAACGTAAGCTTGTAGAAAAGTCATATTTTAGTGGAAAGGATTATGTAAATTATAAACAAGCTTGGGTATGAAATATTGCACTAATAATATAGCCTATAAATAATTTTAAGTGGCATGTGAGATGGTGACAACAGAAAGAAAATTTACCTGGCTAAGTTTGTTGTAAGCTTCTTAGACCGGGGCGCGTTTGGAACCCTCATAGCTTTAGTTTTAAGTTTACGAATGTAGTTATCACCATCACTACTCTGTGAATGATGCGTCTAAGGTGCCTTTCAAAGGATTATTTGAAGGAAGATTATGATTGATTGATACACCCACAACACTTTTTCAATTGAGGATTTTATCGCTAAGACAGATGCACAATACCAGTTTTCCTACTCCGGGATCAAAATTTTTATTTTAGACAACACCAATACTAATTTTGTTGACCCGGAAATCGAGTCCAGGACCATATTCAATGTTAATGAACATGCTAACTACAGTACCAGGTACCTGAGTAGTCAGACCTATTTAAGTCCGTTGCACTTTTGTCGTTAGACTCAGTTGACTGCACCTGCCATTCGCGATAGGATTTCCGGGTTCGATTCCCCGCTCAGATAAGGAAAACGCACATGTTTCTGTTCCGATTCATTCATCTTTAACAGGCCAATTTTAATACTATAAACTCTATATTATTATCAACGTCAAATTAATTTACGATTATCCACTGCTAGACATAGAAAGAAAATGGACAGAATATATTTGAATTAAATATTTAATAATTAAATCAATAAATTAATCAATCATAAATGTTATTCAAATAAGCCTTTCAGAGGCTCTTTTGATGTATCAATAACTTACATAATAGTGAGTTGATGGTGATAACTACATTCGTAAACTTAAAACTAAAGCTACGAGGGTTCCAAACGCGCCCCGGTCTAAGAAGAAGCCCACAACAAACTTAGACGTGTTCTGTTTTTGTTATCACAATTATAATTAGCTTTAAAGTTAGTGCTATGTTCTTTACTCATTCAAAAGAAATTTATAATAAATTACCTATTGATATCTTGGAGATGTCTATCAATAAGTTCAAAGTTTTTACAAAACGAAAGGCTTCCTCTTAGACCGGGGCGCGTTTGGAACCCCCATAGCTTTAGTTTTAAGTTTACGAATGTAGTTATCACCATAAAATCACTACTATGTAAATTATTGACGCGTCAAAGTGCCTTTTAAAGAACTTTTCGAATAAAGATTATTTGAATTGAATTGAATTGTTTAAGCCGTTCCCAAGCTTAGGCTTTACAGATAGACACACATTTCAAAAGTAATTTTTTTTCGTACTAACCTAACTTTATTCTCCTTTTGAACAATCCTAAGAGAATTTTTATTTAAGTTCCGTCGACGTTACAACGAATATTGATACACGAACGTATTGTGCCTCCATTGTTATCTTTTGGACCATTTAAGAGTACGCCAGCCGGTAGTTTCAAGTCTGGGGGCTAAAAAGTAAGCCGTTCCATTTAACATGCACAGGTGGGACATATTTAAAATTTAAACGCACGATGAAATTCAATAGTAAAATAAACCTATAAGTAAATTATTTTAGGTCGTGACAAAAGTAATCCTATAGATTTTTTTGCATTTTTGTTTCTTATTAATGTGGTTTATTTTAACTTTATAATGTCTTATAATGAGTAATGATTCATAGCAATCAGTCCACGATACTGACAAAGTTGTCCAAAGTTCACCCTTATTTCTTATTTTTAGTAGAATCAATTAATTAATCATAATCTATATTCAAATCATTTAAAGGCACGTTATGGTGATAACTACATTCGTAAACTTAAAACTGAAGCTACGAGGGTTCCAAATGACCTGGTCTAAGAAGAAGCCCACAATAAACTATAACTTTAGAAAAAATGGATTATGTTTTATTTACTTACAAAAAAGTCCATATTTAGTATATTTCGGGATCTTGAATGGATTTGGAATAACCCGCGAGCGGCGCTACCTTAAGCGCGTGTACCGAATGCCTATTCAGTTATCATTATCACTTCGAAATAGAACGCACGCGAGCTGGTAATCGTCCAAAGCTTTTACCCAATGTAACATGAGCTCTCACTTTACACACCCATTCCCCTATATGACCTCATTTTATGGCGAACAGGGGGGAGGGTGAGCTCGTTTTATGATGGTATTACCTTAATGCCTCATCCATACGCTTGGATGGTTGGTTCGACAGTGTTGCCACGTTGGGAGTACTCTTTGTAGGTTACAAAGAACTTGCTAAGATGCCGCGATATGTTTGCAAGTCTCTTGTGTGCAAATTTTATGCAACTTTAGTAGTTTTAGTAAACATTCTTTTAAACTGCGGTTTTACAAGTTTTTTATACTAGAGTAAAACTTGCATATGTCGCTCGAAAAGGTTAACCGAGAGCAATGCAAACTGCACCCACTCAAGCTGTTCTGGCGCAAACACTTGCAAGCATGTCCAATCTAGCTTTAAGCTCTGGCATACAACTTTTTAATGTAAATTACTTGCGAGGAAATTCGTAAGCTGATGTCCGGTTAGATTAACGTTTTTATTTATTCCTATCTAGCGGTGATAGCCTAGTGGTTAGGGCGTCAGCCTCCTAATCAGAGGTCGGCTATTCGAATGCTGGCACGCACCTCCAACTTTTCGGAGTTATGTGCGTTTTTAAGCAATTAAAATATCACTCGCTTCAACGGTGAAGGGAAACAACGTGAGGAAACCTGCACGCCTGAGAGTTCATAATGTTATCAAAGGCGTGTGAAGTCTGTCAATCCGCACATGGCCAGCGTGGTGGACTATGGCCAAACCCTTCTCATATTGAGAGGAGACCCGTGCTCTGTAGTGAGCCGGCAATGGGTTCATGACTATGAACCAATGCTTGTGATTGAAAATTATCCCATATCTCAGTCCTATTACCGTTCTCGTTTCTGCTTTCCTTCCCAACATATTATTATAATATCGAGGAAGTTTGCAATATAAAACAATATATATTTATAGCAAATTGACGTAAAATTCAGTTTTTATCCATTCAAAATTTTAGACAAACTTATTCTATTTTAATGATATACATTTGTTTAAGCAGCACTTTATCATTTTTTGGAATCACATTCATTCATTAAAAACCTTAAAAAATATAATAACTCATTATAATCAGTTATATTAGATAGGCGGTATGAAATAAACTGGCGGAATTTTCTGCATCATAGCAACATAAAAAAAAACATCTTTTAAGTTCTCATTAACCTGTCAATGTTTTTGTTAATAATCTAGCTGATGCCCGCGACTTCGTCAGCGTTGAGTTAGTGTGCGTGAATGTGTGTTTGTTTGTCTTCCGATCACGAAGCAATGGATTACTAAACCGGCGACCTTGAAATAATTACAGGATAAACATTAAAGTATCTCTTTTCTAACAAAAAAATAATGAGAAAAATCGGAGTACACGTTAATGAATAACAGCTAAATACACATTTTGACTTTCATCCCCTCTCCCAAAGGAGCCGTGCTGAATTTTGATATAAAAACTATCCTATATGTTTAACCGGAATTTCATTCAAATCCATCCAATAGTTTCGGCGTGATGCGCGGCCAAGATACGGACAGATAGATAAAAAAAATTGTTTCGGGCTCAGTATCTATAATCAATAGTAAAGCATTGTTCTATTAAAATTTTCAAAATATATTTAATATGCAGAATTCGTCCTATATTATCGATGAGTAACTTAATAAAACGATTTTATTTTATTATTCGAGATAGTATCTGCATAATACCTGTATTTTGTCATAATATATTTGCTTTGAACCGTAGTCACTGGATCGGTTGAACGATCCACGTCTGTGGATGACGTTTGAAGTTTAAAACGGCCCGGAGCATCAAATGTGCCATGTGGTAACCTATACGCTCTCAGAGATAAGCGGTACCCTCGGAAACTTGTTCTGCGCGATAACTTAGCATTGTCTGGCGTGTTCTTAAAGAATGATGGTGGTATTGTCCTGTCAAGGGGTTTGAATTTAATTAGGAAACGTAAACTTGGAGGATTTCAATTTATTATAGGGATATATTTCGAGGACCTGTGTGGTACGCAGCGCGTGTGCTGTCGTATTGTAATGTTTTTTTATTCACTACAAGTTAGCCCTTGACGGCTATCTCACCTAGTAAGTGATGATGCTGTCTAGGATGATAGCGGGCTAACCTGTTAAGAGTATGGTAAACACACGCTCCTAATTAATTTCTACGCGACATTTTAAAGCGATTTAGTGTTCCGGCACGATGTCGCGTAGACATCCAGCATCACGTCCAATTATTGGTATATTTTTTATCCAATTATTTTGGACTGCATAATTACTTACCTGTAGGTGAGATTGCTGTCCAGGGCTAGTAAGAAAAAATACAAACATATTTTTTGTTTCTTTACCGTTTTAGTATAAATAAAGTAGTACCTACTTAAATCATCAAGAGAAGGTGGTTTATATTGTTCTATTACCAGCTAGATTTTGCCATGATCTTGCTAGCATAGACCCAATTGGATTCTACGTGATATCGTGCCATTATGTTACATCGATTGAAAGCACCATTTAGGCCGTAGAGAAAGAGAGAGAAGACCAGAGAAAATTCAGCAGTTATAGATTCCCACTCGCACTTATGAGACCAGTGCTCACCATTGCGCCAGGGGGTCGCCCAAAATCATGGATATTTACCATGTACGCACGAAGCAAGCCCATGTGAACCTACAAGAAACCAATTAAGAACAATGACCGTCCACACAAGCGCACGTAAAGGATAAATGCACAAAGGGGGTCCCGCAGCATAAATTGTGCCACTAATTCAGTTCGAAGGACTTGAAACTCAAGGGAGTTCTAACCAAAGATCGATAGCACGAGATGGTGATGGCTGTAGGGTTGCCGCAATCTGATGAATTTTTCGTAAGCCAAATCGCTCTGAGATCGAATCTGACGACCTTCGTGGCGAAGCGCGCTGCATTATAAAGTTGGTTGGTCCTCTGTTCGATTCCCGGCTCGAATCTGGTCTGAAGGGAGGCTTTGGCCGTGGCTAGTTACCACTCGTGGTGGCTAGTGGTGGACTATGGCCAAACCCTTCTCATATTGAGAGGAGACCCGTGCTCTGTAGTGAGCCGGTAATGAGTTGATCATGATGATGATGATGATCAAGTATGTAAAATATAAATGTTTCTCAAAAATACTTCCATCGTTATAATGCTGATAATAGGTTTTGTCATAAATAATATACGAGTAGATATCACTGGACTAACGTTTCACGTAGTAAAATAAGCAGATGTTTATTACCAGTATTTTTCCACGTTCACTCTACTATTACTTATTCACGCCAACGTATTTCCACCGAAATGTGACTTAATAAACTTAAGTAATACTCGATTATTTTTAACTATTTTGGCAACCCTAGCTGACTCCCCACGACCAGTTACACGGGCGCTCTCCCATTCAGCTATATTCCTCAATAACTCTTGATTTACGTTGCAGGGGCGGCCGACGAACGCGTTGGCCCCGTTGGTCGCAGGCCGTTTACGACAGATCGTGAGTCGTTACACATCTGTTACTTTACATTTTAACGAGATTTAAAAAAACAACAGAGGAGACTGCCAGATCGATAATGTATAAAACGAATCTTCTCAACGCTCAAAAAATTGGACTGGGTGTAATACCCAGTCCAATTTTTAACCAAATTTTTGACGACCTCCGTGGCGTAGCGCGCACGTTGTAGCATTATGAAGTTGGAGGTCTTGGGTTCGATTCCTGGCTCGAGTCTGGTCTGGTGGGTGGCTTCGGCCGTGGCTAGTTACCACTCTACCGATAAAGACGTGTCGCCAAGCGATTAAGCGTTCTGGCATGATGTCGCGTAGAAACCAATTAGGAGTGTGGGTTTACTATACCCCTAACAGGTTAGCCAGTTTCCATTCTAGACTGCCACTTCATTATCACTTACCACCAGGTAAGCTAGCCGTCAAGGGCTAACTTGTAGTGTGTAAAAGAAATTAAAGGAAGAGGAATCAATAAGGTATTCTTGGTAATATAGCAATATGAACTTAACTCAAGAACAGTTAAGTAAGCTTGAGACTTGAGATATTAGCATATTGGTCATGTTTGTGTAATGCAAATACGACTGACTTTGCTGGAATGGTAAATTCTTTCAATTCTGAGTTTTACACTTTTTTTAAATATTAATAAATTGTACTTAATTGCAAAATAACATCTATATATATATAAAAGAAAGTCGTGTTAGTTACACACATTTATATCTCAAGAACGGCTGAACCGATTTGACTGAAAATTGGTGAGGAGCTAGCTTAGAACCAGGAGACGGACATAGGATACATTTTATCCCGTTACATTTCTATCAATTTCTATCCCCCGTGGAGGGTCTGCCTCGGCGGACGCCGCTGTCTGGGTTGCGGTCGAGTGCATAAGCGTTCCCGTGACCCAGCCAGCAGGCGACGCGAAGGAGCATCGCTGGGTTTTAGTGGGTATTCTGGTCGCCAGTCTGGCCGCCGGGGAGTCCCACATACCCCGTCGGAAGCGGCGCAGTCTTGCTTGCATCGCTTCCGGAGGGGGTGCGTAAATGCATTTCCCAGCGGAAAAAAAAACTATATTTCTATGAATGCTATTTTAATAATATTGTATATATATATATAATTTACAAAAATAAGTATATCCGGTGTAGTACGGTGAACCTGAAACATGCTATGTTAAAGAATTAGCTTACCAAATCACAAATCAGGTATATTTCGTTAACAAATTCTGAAGTCTGGTTCGTTGGTTGTACATACCTGTAACAGAATAAATAAATCTATTATATTTAACACTCGTTTTCCCCACATTTTAAAAGAGTCATTACTTAATGTTACTTCATAATCTGAGCCGCGCTACGCACGGGTATATATACGTATTTTCATAGTCTACTAATAACCTTAGGTGTATAAACACCTTTATTTCTTAGGATTGCAATTCAAGGTTATTTTAATTGTTGCATTAATTTCACTTAAAATTAAGCCAAATTGGTCCCATAGTTCAAGCGTAGAAATAAAAAAAATAAACATAGACTCACGCATTTTTAGTAAAGGGTGTGATAACCTTACATTATGGACGGCCGGGGTACATTAAATGATCTCAGTTTTTTTTTACCTTATTAACTCAACTCCATAATTAAGAAGAAGTGTGCACTTGCGATACTTAGTTGGTGCAATCTGTCTAGACGCTGACATATGATAATATTCGTTTAAGCAAGCTCTCTTATATCTCTTATAAGACTCACCAGTAGTTACCACCCTACCGACAAAGACGTATTAAAGCGATTAAGCGCCAAGAGATTTAGCGTTCCGGCACAATGTCGCGCAAGAAACCAATTAGGGGTGTGGGTTTACCATACCCCTAACAGGTTAGCCCGCTACCATCTTAGATTGCATCATCACTTACTATCAGGTGAGATTGCCGTCAAGGGCTTACTTGTAGTAAATAAAACATAAAAATATAAATATGTGCTATTAATATCGACTGGTAGAATAATAATACCATATCTCCATACTTTTATGGATAGTCTATTTTAAGGATAACATCTTGCCGGTGGTTAGAACTCTTTCATGTTTTTCTATACTCAATTACTTCACGAGATTCGATGCTCCTATCTCAAGAGGCGGAAAGGAACACTACAAGCATGCATATCTTTAAGTGTTTGGAAATATTCCGATGCATGGATAGAAAGAAAGATATATGTAGTGGCATGTGGGACAAGGGGGGTGTTTATTTTAATCCTTATCGTGATCAACACATTTGGCTCACTACAGGGCACGGTTCTCCTCTCAATATGAGAAGGGTTTGGCCATAGTCCACCACGCTGGCCATGTGCAGAGTGGCAAACTTCACACGCCTTTGAGAATATTGTGGAGAAGTATTATTACCTCAGGCATGTAGGTTTCCTCACGATGATTTCCTTCACCTTTGAAGCAAGTGATGTTTTAATTGCTTAAAAACGCACATAACTTCGAAAAGCTATAGGTGCGAGCCCGAGTTCTAACCCCCGACCTCTGATTTAGGAGGCTGACGTCCTAACCACTAGACTATCACAGCTTCCTTATCACAAGTGTTTAATTGGTGGTATATAGACACAAAGACAATACGTCAAAAACAAAGGCTACAAAGCGCGATACTCCGCTAAGCAAAAATGGTAATTTTGCAAGGATGACCAAGACTGTCATCGTGGGGAGACCTTCCAGGTCAGCAGTGGTCCGATGACTTAACAAGCAATTGCTAGCAACTCCTGAGCCAATCACTGAGATCGGAATAGAAGCCTGAGATGGTCTTCAGGCTGAAGGCAACTGAGGTTCTTTTAAACTTAAACAAAAACAATTATTTTTGTAGTTTTGTTTTAGTACATACCTGTTAATTTGTATATCAAGGAATAAAAAGCTTTTTAAATTTTATTTTATGTAATTTATTGATTTATATATAGACAAGATATTTTTAACAAAGCAGTATCCTTTATATTAAGCTATAAAATTTTAACGCTCGCTACCCGTCTTCTTAAAGACAGCATCATTTAATCTCTGCCAAAACAAGTTTCTCGTTAGTCGTTTGTCATGGATTACCAAAGTATTCAATAGTGGTATAGAATATTACTTATGGCGCGGTATTTACGTAACAGGTAGTAAATTCATGTTCCACATTTCATTTCAATTCCAGTAGGTAATTCCAGCATTCAAATAGGTTATTGGCTTATTTTGAATTCTCCTCTTACGTGAGCCGGTGTACCTCCCAATATTGATGTCGGGCCCATATAATCCTTCCCTCGCCTCCAGTGTGGGTCCCCATTAGGTTTGCCATTATTCCGTCTCTTTTTGGACGTTCTGGTATTTATATGCTTTCTATTAAAATACGAAAGTGTCTTTGTAAACGAAAGAAGGTATATGAAAATCCTTCTTTCGTTTATTTCATGCAGTTTTAAGCAATTGATTGACGTGATTTGCATAGGTTATAGAAAGAAATAGGCTCTTTTATATTTTTTGCTATGGGAAAGATCTTAATCAGATAATACTTTTATTAATATACTTGTTAATAATGCTTAAACGGCACAACAGGTTTTTCTTTAATTTAATGTACTTTCATCTCGAATTGAAAAATGCAAAAGTGTGCTTGTCACTTTGTTTTTCTTTGTATTTTTTAGCAACTTAGAAGAGAATTACCAATGTATATCCGGTTACCAAATAATTTGACTATTGTGATGTTAATTTGTAATATGTTTCCAACCAATCGATATTGGATTGTCCCGGATTCCAGAACTTGGAGTTGGCAACCCCAGTCCACAGATTAAATTTGGGCCAGCTTTCTCGAATACGAATTAGAATGGTTTAGCTCAGAGGTCCTATTCCGAAAGTCATGATAAACAATCGTGAGTTGGCAATTCCTGTATAATGTTGTATTGTTTGTTTTTACCGCACTGTAGAGGCCTTATGCTATGCCCACATTTGACTTTGTTTTTTTAACTGTAACTTAATGATTGCTTGGCTATATTTATTGATGCAAAACCTTACCGCCACGGTGGTCTAGGATCTAACTCCATCGCTTCTATGAGAGTGGAAGATGAGAAATCTAAAAGATTAGAAGAGGAATTTGATTTTGTTATTTAATTTTAATTTTTTAAATATTTGCACACTATCGGGACAGTCGATTGTGTAAGGAATTTATGAATTCGTTTATGACCTGTTATGTACCCACGATTTGGCAAATAAATTTATTATTATTAATCTGTTACGTCTTACGAATACGTAAGACGTAAATATAAATAGCTGCTAGGAAAGAAAATATTGTGTAAGGGATTTATTAATTTATGTATGACCTGTTAAGTACCCACGATTTGGCAAATAAATATTAAGCAAAGATATATTCTTTCCTAGCAGCTATTTATATTTACATGGCTTTCCTAACTTCACTCAATTCCTGATAATATATCTCAGGCCGAGGTCTTTAAGGCGCAATTAGACTTGCCTCTGACTTGACGACTACGAAACTGTTAAAATGAGACAAAATGAGTCACGTATATCTGACACAAGTCCAGCTTTGTCACAAGCTTTGGCAGAACAAATTCAAAGAACGTTCTATAGTCTATAGAGCTCAGTTTGTATGTAAAACTGTTTGTATTACAAGTACGTACGCAGAGTCCAAATGCTTTCACTGTATGTAAGTATGAGCGCATGCGCCAAAATCAGCTCTTAATATTCAATTGGAGTCATTTCTATGGAAATATGCGAGGGTGGCCGCGACGTGCTCCGTTATTAACATATCTATCACCGGCCCACGGGTACGTGGCCGCACCTCCGTACCTACTTCAACAATAAGCACGTTTGTTGCAGTGACTTCCTCCACAGAAGGTACATAACGGCCGGCCGACATAATCAGGTCCTATCGTACCTCGATCCGTTCGATCTTGCTGGACATAGCTCTTACTTAGGAAGTTTCCTTTAAGCTGTGATGGCCTAGTGGTTAGGGCGTCCGCCTCCTGTTCAGAGGTCGGTTTGAACCCGGGCACGCAACCTCTAACTTTTCAGTTATGTGCGTTTTTAAGCAATTAAAATATCACTTGCTTCAACGGTGAAGGATAACATCGTGAGGAAACCTGCATGGCTGAGAGTTATCCATAATGTTATCGAAGGCGTGTGAAGTCTGCCAATCCGCACATGGCAAGCGTGGTGGACTACGGCCAAACCCTTCTCATATTGAGAGGAGACCCGTGCTCTGTAGTGAGCCGGCTATGGGTTGATCATGATAGGAAGTTTCAGAATCCACGGTCTTGGATCGATCGTTTTCAGCGGCTGTCTGCGACTCCTTGTCAAACAAAACATTTACGTCGGACATATTATACCTTTCATATTAAATCGAAAGTTTAGCATAGCGTTTTAAAATTGGTAACCTATAACTCTTAGGTTGGATTTTTTTGTTTCTGTAACCATCCCATTGATTTATCACTAGCCGTAGATTGAGCGCGTCATACAAAAACAAGGCGAGAATTTGTCACCAACCAAATACATACCTACAAATCGGTATATCGTACATTATCTATAGCTTTGTAATTCATTCGGATTATACGGCACGAATTTTAGAATCGGTGACTTTCGTCTAGCCTTGTCATATACTGGGGGAAAGGAGTGCACGCGTCTCTTTTTGTGCACTACTTTTCCGTCCCAGTTTTTGAGCGTTAATCATCGATCTACGGCTAGCGGTAAATCAATGAACCATTCAGGCTTTTTTAATTTTAAGCCCTTCGTGTGAAGAAATAGGTACAAGCTTAATCCATCAAGACAATCTAATCTAAATCTAAAGCATATTACGTATGAGTATTGAAATAGATTGAACCCTTTTCTAAGTTCACAACAGGTTCTGGTTGGGCTATTGTTTTGAACATCATTACAATATTGTGTTTTAATGTGCCTTTTTTTGTGTTTCGGAGCCCACCCGGTTCCTATGTGAGTGAGAAAGTGCCTACATCGTGGTTTAATTATTTCTGTGATAGATTCGATGAAATCTGTTATAGAATGATGTTTTGTTTATGATGAATCTCACACGAACTGTACAAGAGTTTCAAGAGCAATTGTCGATGTCTTTGCATTATGTATTTACAAATATCATTGTATAGGAGTGACATTAAATAAAAGCGAAGAGGGTTCCTAAAGCCCCAAGTAATGCTAAGAATGTCACCAAAAGATCTGAAAGGTGTCTTTCTATATTTAAGGTAACAACCTTAAATATAGAAAGTAAAGAAATTAACAAATTTACTAGATATATCCTATACAAAGTGTAGCAGAAAAGAATTATGTTTAAAGATGTAGATTTTTGGTTTTATACTTTAGTTTTATCTGTCGAGTGTACAAATATGGAATATAAGTTATATGTATTTTCTCCTTTAAAATTAAATGAATTCATTAAATATTACTTAAAGGGCAAGGAAAGGAAGAAAAAAAAATTGAGATATCTTACTTTCATTGCTATCCGTACTAACGTGGCATTTTACTAGCAAACTAACTTTGAAACCAAATTCTTATAAGTGAATATTATTATAAGTGAATTCTTGTTGTTTTTTTTTTTTTTTTGTTGACGATGGACATCATATCTAAGAAAGTAACAGGCGAACCTGTTAGGGGTAAACCCATACTCCTAATTAGTTTCTAGACAAACATCGTGCTTGAACGCTAAATCGACTGGCACGTGTTTGCCGGTAGGGTGGTAACTAGCTACAACCGAAGCTTCCCAGAAGACCAGACTCGAGCCGGGAATCGAACCCAGGATCTCCATATATATAATGTGACAGAAGTTACTCTGCGATCAGCCTCTCAGCTGTACCTGCAGATTCTTATATACCTCAAAAGTATTTCCATCATCATTTATATTTTTGGCAACGAAACGCTCCAACTAAAGTATTTCTCGATAAAGAATACGGAGAGACATTTCCTCGCAATCTATCGAGTGCATCTCATGTTTGCCTCCTGCTAAGGGCAGGGCTGCGGGGTGCGATGCGACAGACGCATGCGATCGACGCGCAGCGACTAACGCTGTACTATCGCAATACAGCAATGACTTAACAATCTTTAAACATAGCATTGGATATGGATTTCCGAAAAATCTCCGGCTTAGGTACCTTTACTTGATGCCGGCTCACTACAGAGCACGGGCACGGGTCTCCTCTCAATATGATTAGGGTTTGGTCATAGTTTTAGTTTTATGGTGGCCATGTGCGGATTGGCAGACTTCACACGCCTTTGAAAACATTATGGAGCACTCTCAGGCGTACAGGTTTTCTCGCGATGTTTTCCTTCACCGTTTAGGCAAGTGATATTTTAATTGTTTATAAACCCACATAACTCCGAAAAGCATGAGGTGCGTGCCCGGGATCTAACCCCCGACCTTTGATTAAGAGGTGGACGTCCTAACTATTAGGCTATCAGTGGCACCTATAGTGATAATGTGCGATAGTTTTTTATAAGCCGCTCTTAAAGGAAAAAGTAGCTGGTGACGGTAAGCCAAAATATTCAAAACCCTTTGTCGTAGAGCAATTTTTATTGGCTTCGCTCATTAATCAAGATTTTGTTAATAAATGCCGGTTGTCCTTGTCTATAGGTTATTTTTCCATCCCTCGGGAACAGTCCCTTTCGTTTTGTATAAAATATATCATTTATATTAACCGGGTATTACAACCCGCCTAATTACCCCTTAACTTTTCAGCCAATCATTATAAAATTTTGCATAAAAGTTGTGTTCCGACAAGAACAAAATATATTTTACTGACTGTTCCCGAGGGATGGGTAGAAATAAGGATATAATACAATAATTCAAAGAGTTCCTACGGAAATCTTAATAACAACTAATAAAAATAGTAAGCTACTGACCAGTGACTTGAATAACTATAAATCGATTAATTTAAAAGAAAATATTTTTGTTTTTCACTGTGAATGACGCTTTGAAAAAACAAAATTATTTTTTTGTTTACTTCCTTTCGTCGATCCACTGTTATTAGTATTTCTTTATTAATAATAGGATACGTTTTAAATTATACATTAAAAATAAAATTGATGGTCCGTCATAACATAATAAAGTATGTGAAAACAAAATTTATATAATGTTTTCTTAGTATACGTACAATATATATACAATATATATACAAATATAGTTCGATACAGATCATCACCTAGTAAAAGGTCCCTTGGTCCACATGCAAGATTTGATGATATGAAAATGTAGACACAAAATATTTATGCCCAAAAATTGTACAGCCCAGTGGCATTTATGATTACTTTTAAGTATTATTCTAAGATAGTGAGAAATAAATTATTATTACTATTATGACAGTCTGTGCTAGTTTATCTGATTAATATAGTGAGTTTTGACGACCTCCGTGGCGCAGTGCGTGAGCATTCGCATTATAAAATTGGAGGTCCTGGGTTCGATTCCCGGCTCGAGTCTGGTCTGGTGGGAGGCTTTGGCCGTGCCTAGTTACCACCGACAAAGAAGTGTCGCCAAGCGATTTAGTGTTCCGACACGATGTCGCGTAGAAACCAAGGTTAGCTCGATACCATCCCAGACAGCATCATCACTTACCACCAGGTGAGACAGCCGTCAAGGGCTAACTTGTAGTGCATTAAAAAAAAACTATTTTCATATTTTACTCTCCAAATCGCGGCCTAACGCATCGTCAACTTCTCAAACAAACCTTCCGACGAAACTTTGAACACATGCCTCGGCAAGCAGGTAGAAACACAAAAAAAGTATACAAAAACCTCGACTCTCTCTTCAAGGGGGTATAAAAACTCCCGCAGGCGATATCCCACCTTAAGCACACGTGTTAAGATTGTTTTTTTATTGAAGCGGCCGTCAACCCTCGATCGACGCAGGGGTCTAATGACACCCGATACTTTTGCAATTTATTTTCTAGTCGCAGTTAATTACTTATAGTTTTTTTTTTGTCACCAATCGAATCCGAAATAGATGACATTTAAGTAAAGCACGCGTCTGACAGATTAGAACTGAAAATGTCAAATCAAATTAAATTATTCATGTAAACCTATTGCAAGGCTATATCTATGAACGTCCGGGAAGTATACAACGGGTCGGCCCGGGTGTCCAGTTAAACCTGCGAGAGGGCATGCCGTGGTGGTTTTTAGTTCGGGTATACCCCCCTTCGGGGGTTGGAGTTCAACATGACCTTCATCCACAAAAAAAAGGCTATATCTATGAATCTTTCATATGACACATCTTCCATTATTTCTATTCGTAAACTGATGGTGATAACAACACTCACCAACTTAAAACTAAAGCTTAGAGGGTTCCAATCGCGTCCAAGCCTAAGAAGAAGCCCACAACAAACTTGTAGGGTTTTTTTGGTTTTATCACCATCTCACATAATCAATAATAAATTGTCCTATAATATTTGCCATTTCTCCTGTTATTGTGGTATAGTTTTTTATTGGTTCACCATATCGTATTTGATTGTAAGGTAAGATAGATCTATAGTTTATGCTGTGAAAGAGCCTGGGCCTTGCACTGGGTTGTATCGAGGCTTGAGTTTCGTCTGGGATTCTTCTGAATGGTGAAATCGCTATACCACAAATCAAAGCAAAATGGACCTTAAGTATATCGTTTTAGAATCACGAATGTCTGTAGGCTCAACTCATTTTAATTTTCCAAACGCTCCGCCAAGAGCGCTGACTCGAGAAGTGTGCACAACATTGAGCTTAAAACCAAGGATAATAAGGTCCATTTTACTCATACGTTACATTTCGAGTCTCGAAAAAGATTTTGTGCACAGGTAAAAAAGGACTATGAAGATTAAAGGATTGTTTGTACATTTGACGTCCCGAATTCTATACAAATAGTGGTCAAGATTGTGTTGATTGCAATGCGGGGTGAACATACCTGTTACCGTCAACCCAACAATTATGTATGCAATCTCCTGAATAGTTTATTCATAATTGAAAAATACTGAAACAAAACATTCGCTGTTACAACACAAAAATTAGGACATTCATCAAGATTCACACTCCCATTGAAATAAATCGTGCCCGCCTATACCAATAAATCAGCAAGTGGCGCTTTTTTGGCTAAATATGTAAAATTATAAATCGTGAAAAATATTCACGTATAAATAATAATACTTTACGAGGATTACTAACGTACTATTTTACTCTAAAAATTATTGAGTAAGTCTAAGAATAAAAAGGAAATAAGACGATTAAATCAGATAACTAAAGTTTAAAATCAAGCGGATATGCAGCCAATGATGACATAGTTCCGTTTTATGCAGAGTAAACCAGATGGCTTAATAGGGTATGAACCTCCTGAATCAGAAGATGCAATGCTCTATCATACACTGTTTTCATTGAGTTCTTGATGAATACCGGCAACAACCGCCAAATTTGCGAGCTCTGGTCACACAATGATTACGTCGATGCAGAGATTTAAGTTTATTTTTGATAGCTTTTGTAAGGTTTTGTATATTTACGGTACCTATTCAATCATAAGATATATTTTGTTTACGACAAAAATAGTTTATAATCCTACTATTATTTAACTAAAATGTCTTAAGCAATCAAGACTATGTATAATAATTCTTTATGTAAACTGTAAACTACCCAAGCCAACCGTTTATAGTGTCGATAATTGAATGTTTTGCCCTATTAGAGAATCTAGACCCTACGGATACGATGTAAATTACGAGTATAATAAATAGTTAGTAATAAAAGTCACGAATGTATTGAATACAAAGTAGATCTGCATTCATGAGCACTACAATGTATTGCGATACAGTGTTGTGTACCTACATTTTCAAGGAAAACGGAGAGTATGATCTGAACATTTATCCAGATGTCTTATTAATGAACTAAAGGATACCGAGAAAAAACCGCTTTTTTTTTTAAGTTTTTTTAAATCTCACGATGACAGTTAATTATTCTGGTTTAAACATCCCATGTCCGTGTCCAAGGTGGAAGCTATATCTTCGCAAATTTTCTCCAGGATCGTTAGCAAGGAAGTAATGCATTGGAATGAAGGCTATTTTGTATATATCCAGACTGAAGAGAATTCGATTTTCAGAATCAAAGCTATCTAAGTGGTACGGGTGGTGGTGCTGGTACGTTTGGGACTCTCATAGCTTTATGAGTTGATGGTGATAACTACGCATGTAATTATCATAATGAACTCACCACTATGTAAGTTATTGACGCATCAAAAGTGCCTTTCAAAGGATTATTTGAATAAGGTTTATGATTTATTGAAAGCACGTTATAATTAATTGTGTCACTTGACCTTCAGCAATAATTAAATAATAATAAAAAGGTTTTAAACGATGGTAATGGTAATGGCCCAAGTGTATAACCGATATACTGCATATTATATATTTAGTAGGTAACATACAATAAATATAGCTAATAATAAAAGTCACGAATGCATTGAATACAAAGTAGATCTGCACTCATGAATACAACAATGTTCACTGTAATATAGTATTGAGTACATTTTCAAGGAAAGCGGAGATTATTACACGAGCGTTTACGTTGTTGCGTTTATTAAGGCACACCTTAAAAATACAAAGATATGAGGTAAAGATAAAGACTAACCAAATGCGAGTTGGAATAGCGATCTTTTTTTTATACTAGTGCATATAAAATAGGCGGTGATAGCCTAGTGGTTAGGGTGTCAGCCTCCTAAAGAGGTCGGCGAATCCGGGCACGCACCTCTAACTTTTCGGAGTTATGTGCGTTTTAAAAAAAATAAAATATCACTTGCTTTAACGGTGAAGGAAAACATTGTGAGGAAACCTGCACGCCTGAGAGTTCTCCATAATGTCCTCAAAGGCGTGTGAAGTCTGCCAATCCGCACATGGCCAGCGTGGTGGACTATGACCAAACCCTTCTCATATTGAGAGGAGACCCGTGCTCTGTAGTGAGTCGGTAATGGGTTGATCGTGATGATGATGATGCATCCAAAGTGAAAGGGCATAGGTACTTACTAAGTAATGGATGTTATATTTTTATGATTTAGAGAAACTGAAATTCAATTCTACAGATACTATACATCTATGTATATGTAGAATTGAAGTTGGGCTTTCACGCATTCGAATAAGTAGAAAATTTAGGACTACGCACTCTGCCCGTTCATATACGCGGTCATTGGTCTAGTGATTCGCGTCTTGTAATCTAGATCACAAGGTTCTGCCTAAGGTTCGCAGGTTGGAACATTAACTGATTACCATCGGGTTTTTCTACCCTGAAATATTCAGTGCCTTGACCTGGGAATTAACAGCTTTACCATTGTGTCTCGAAAAGTTAAAAAGCCTAGATGTTAGGAATAAAGACCGTCAACTTAATAGTTTAGAATCTACAACCTTCTGTCCCATAAGAGGTGCACCTTGGTCCACCAGTGGGACTATGGGCATGATTATGATACCAATGACGGTAGCCGATATATGTACGTTCCTGCCCTTATTTGTAATATGACGTTAGTATGTCTCGAGGATATAACAGCCTGCCAAAGGAAACATTATAAATCATCGGATACAAGGTGTGGATCTCGCCAAGTTCGCCAAGTCATTCGCTGTAGCTGCCTATAGGTTGGCACGTGCAGCGGTTGCCAGTGCCAAGTTTCCTGAGACTTGGACGTCCGATTTCCGCCAGGTGCCAAGCCGCCATTCGTTTGAGGTGGCACCGGATACTTGATAATGTATTAACGAAAGTAACGAGGTTTAAGGGTGGGTTATTTATTTACAATATGGTTAAAGTGTTAAGATCTTAACGGGTTTATTATTTATATTTAGCAAAAAGAATAAGGGGGTTAGTTTATTATGGGTTTTCTTATAAGGCCTTTATCTTATTAGAGGTCTATCTATACAGCGAGCTTAGCTTTACCTCGGACTTAAAGGCGTGTGAAGTCTGCCAATCCGCAAATGGCCAGCGTGGTGGACTATGGCCAAAACCCTTCTCATATTGGGAGGAGGGTGCTCTGTAGTGAGCCAGTAATCGGTTGATGATGATGATGGAGAAACAGTGAAAACGAGTCAAAGTTATAAGTCCGACATAACTCTAAAGTTATTTATGTATATACAGGTAAGTCAAGGTATCGTCTGTAAATCTTTTATTTTATTGTAAAAAGGTTAGTGCTTGACTGCAATCATGCTTGATGGAAAGCAATGATAAGGTCTCGGGTGGAGAACGGTTGTCTAGAAAAAGACTATTCACTTCTTCTCTTCTCCAAGTGTCATCTCAAGCATAGAGTCCATGCTTTGACTTTGCTCAGCCAAGGTCAATGTTAAAATAGAGGCAGATTTATGTCGGACACATAACGTTGTCTGGCTTTAGCTGATTCAAATTCAAAATAATCTTTATTCAAATAGTCCTTTAAAAGGCGCTTTTGACGCGTCAATAATTTACATAGTCGTGATTTGATGGTGATAACTAGATTCGTAAACTTAAAACTAAACCTATGAGGGTTCCAAACGCGCCCCGGTCTAAGAAGAAGCCCACAACAAACTTAGCCAGGTAAATTTTATTTTTGTTATCACCATCTCACGTGCCACTTAAAATTATATTAAGAGCTATCTTATTAGAGCAATATTTCACACCCATGCTTGTTTATCATTTATGTAATCCTTTACACTATAGTAGGACTTTTCTACATTATATAGAGATTATATTTTGGTCTATGATGGTATATGTTATATTTAATTAATTAAATCAATCAGCCATTTCTGTGATTAGGATGAATCAATTGACTCAATGGTTTAATTTTAATATTTAACTGATTATACTTACACTTTAATAAAATTTAATTGAAACCCACATAGCCTTCAATCGAATCAAATTAAAATAGCTTTATTCATATAAACCTATAACAGGCATCTATGAATGGTTCATATATGTCGAGTCAAGGGGGTCCGAGTTGTTTTTTGTAAGGGTGACGTCACGATTTTGTTTACTTTCGCTCATAGTAATTAAAACCACAACTTGCCGGTTTACACTTTTATTGCGATAATAACTTAGAGGTCCGAACAGTACGGCGTCTCGAGCGAGAGAATCCGAGAAAGATGAGATGTATGCCACGCGGACCCTTTCGGGTCCCGGGGTAACTGATCGGGGCGTTGGCCCCCTCCAGTGGTAGCAACGCCACCTGCAACTACAGGCGGGGCACTGGGTGGGACCATTTCTGGTCTAAGGGTGCACTGCATTCCACTGCACTACGATCGAGCCCGCGTTACGCGGGTGATCAGCGAGCTGTAGCGGAGTGTAGAGGTAAGTCCTGGGTGGCTTGCAACCCGCCACTCAGCGAGGTCGTGCCTGCCAGTGATTAACCGGTGGGCGCCCGTCAGCCAGCGGCGAGGAAGCGGTGTTGTGTCTTAAGACGTCAGGTCTCGTGGCAGGCCTCTCACATCCGGCGGTCGCCGATGGTATGGCGCGATATCCCGCAGGTGCTGGGATCGCGCTCCATCGGCGCGAGAGAACATTGAGGTGCTCAGGCGGCGATTGTGGTCGTCGAGGCTCTCCATGCGCAGGTCCCTGGAGATGACCCGGTTCCGTACGAAGCGTGGTGCTCCGGAGATGATGCGGAGCGCGAGCGACTGCTGTGCCCGCAGTGACTTGCGGTTTGATTCGCTGACCAGTGCAAACCAGGCTGGGGCTGCGTAGGTAAGTCGCGTGCGGATGTATGCTTTGTAAAGACAAAGCTTCGCACGAAGAGGCAGTTGAGATGCCAGCAAGGGACGCAGGAGGCTTCGCACGGCACGCGATTGCGCGACTACGTTCTTCACGTGGGGTCGCATCGAGAGCTTCCTGTCGATGGTCACGCCAAGGTATTTTGCCGTCGGCGTCCATTCGACGGATTCTCCCATGAGCGATACCCGAGGCGGTAGGGAGATAGCCCGCCCGATGGAGATCGCCTGAGTCTTCGCCACGTTGACCTTAAGTCCATCCGAGAAAGGCATCGACCACCCGTATTTATAGCACAAAGCATGCTGGTACGAAATGGATTGTTACTGTCTAAATTGTGTTAGCAAAATCATGAATAATTAAAATGTGGGTAATTATTGAATTCTTGAGGTTTTTGGCGCCGCTGAATAAAGTTAATAACTTCTTCGCGCCGACATATATATAACATATTTCATAATTTCTGTTATATTTATGAACGATTCATAGACCCTTAAATTTAGCTTAACGATGTAGACATGAACGTCTCAAGGAGAGTGAAGCAACGAATTCTAAGTTCACGATAATGTCAAAAATTTTATATAAATATACAATCAAGCAATCGAAAGCGCCTTTTATATGCCCATTTGCATAAAGGTTATTTGGAATTTGAATTTGCACTTTATGATATTTAATGCAGCAATATTGCAGCCGCTAAGTGCCTTAAATTATTTGACGTAATATTTTGGGTTGTCAGTATTTTTTATCCTCTACGTGCTATGTATATTATATTATGTATATTATAATGGGATTCGATTTTACCAAAAGGTAGAAAGTTGAGAAGAAACCAAATAATTATATTTTTTGATCTTGTGGATAAATAACTCGGGACTGCCCAATTCATAAGTTCACCGCGCCAAATAGGAAGTCGTATGTATTTAATTAATCCGTCATTTTCTATGGAGAACCTAAAATCATTTTACCACTCCATATATATCACAATTATGAATTACGTTTATTACTATGCGATGTTTGGCTCTTATCTTTCTATATCTCTGGTTATAGTACTGCCTATGTAGCTATTCAGACGTTATTGTATTCGGAGTTCAATGTTTAAACGAGAAAAGGATTTTGGCCGTACGACTGCTATTGCAGATACCGAGTTGGCAAACGAACAATTCGAAGGCAAATGTCCAAAATTCAAATAAAGAAATAAAAAAAAACATTGGCCCAAATATTTGAAAGTGGTTAACAAAGGCTAATATTATACAAATTGTTGTTCGAGGTGTGGAAGTGGCTTAGTTTGCCAAATCTCTTAGGAACGCTGTGTGTACACTGGCAATAGATCTGACATCACTGCCAAGTTTCTTACCAAGATTTGGAAGGCTCGCTTCAGCCAGGTGCCAAGATGTTATTAGTTCGAACCTGATCGAATTCTGCAAATGGGGATGAGATGTTAGACAATTAAGATTGGACGTTTTAGGGAGTATGTTACCACGTTAGATAATATTGCGTCATCGGTTTCCGGTGATTACCGCACACCCATCTACTATAAACGACTTTATTTTTATTTATGATAATTAAATATAAGATCACCATTTTCACATTCTTTCACCAAATTATAAATAGATATGTTCATAATACATTTACGATTTACAAAATTATGCTAATACAGCAAAATTACAACACAATTTTTCACTGAGGTTACTGCCAAGCTATAACAGAGGTCGTTATAAATTTAATGTACCTACTCACTTCATTCATAACATTATCTCTAATCTAATTAAATAGCATTGTATAATAGCATTTTAAGCAATGAAAATATCACTTGCTTTAACGGTGAAGGAAAAGATCGGGAGGAAACCTGCACGCCTGAGAGTTCTCCATAATGTTCTCAAAGGCGTGTGAAGTCTGCCAATCCGCACATGGCCAGCGTGGTGGACTATGGCCAAACCCTTCTCATATTGAGGAGAGACCCGTGCTCTGTACTGGGTTGATCATGATGGTGATGAAAAAGCATTGATAGACCCAGGAGCTTGATTGTAACAGAGGTTAAGTAAACAGCAAGAATAACCATGACGTAGTTTCAGGGCATTTCAGTGGTCAAGTTTCAAAAACCTAGCGATCTTATTATTAAAGTAAAGTACAATATGACAATTAAAGCGCGAAAAGTAAACTAAAATAAAAGACTTCACTTTACTTTTTGCACTTGTAAACTCAACATCTCCTGAGGATGATCCGGTGTCGGGTCGAAACGTGCGTAGAGGTTCTAGTGGAAGATTTTGTGTGGTGTTATATCATACAAATCTCCCGGTTGTCGGCGGAATATAGCAAATTATACTTGCTGCCTATTCTTTATCATGGACTTCCGCAAAGTAACGCCTGCTTCTATTCATTATTAATTTTTGTTTTCTTAAAAAAACTGACTCTTAAAGCCAAACAACAATTTGTTGGCTTTTAAAACTTTTTTATTTAAGTTCACAAAAAATACTGTGCCGTATAAAATATATCACGACATTCACAGCAGATGTTGAGCTGACGTTGACATTTTTATGTGAAATTTAATACTGCAGTGGAGGTCTACAGAGATATACCCGCGAGGAGGTTTTGTACTTGTTTGTACGCGACCTTGTTTCAGGCGAGATTGCGCTCGTTGGACGAAAATCTCACGATTGAATTCTTGGCTACAGAGCGAAGTTAGCCTTTTTTTTGTCGTGGTGGAAAGCTTTTTGGCTACCGTACCCTTGGGCAGGAAGGAGGCTATGTTGGACTCCAACCCCCGAAGGGAGATATACCCGAATTAAAAACCACCACGGTATGTCCCTCTCGCTGGTTTTACTGGACACCCAGAGCGAAGTTAGCCTAGTTAAGAACATGCTAGTTCTTATAGCACAAAAAGTAAATTGGACGGTGTGGTCCACCCATCTTTTTAATGACTTGAATGCTTACTTAAACAACGCGAACGAAGTGTGATGTACTATGGGGATTCACTCTCTCATTTATCATCTTATTATCACACACAGCAATATTTTGAGGATTATATACGCCATAGGACTGCCACTCCTCCACCATTTTGACGACCTCCGTGGCGCAGCGCGCTGTCACATTACAATGTTGGAGGTACTAGAATAAACAGATATTTTTTTGCAATAAAAAATCGGAAAATCTAATAGAAAAACCGTAAAAAATGATTGTGTTTAGGTAACACCCCTATTTTCTCCGGCCTATAAATACCTCAGGGCTGCCTCGAGGCGGAACAATCATCTGTAATTTGTGGCAATAACTTGTATCAATATTAAACAAATTGCCCCAGCCCGCTCGCCCTAGCGCCGCGCCGCCATTGTAATCTTTGATAATAACTCTCTGGTTGTTGATGATCCACGTACAGGGAACAGGTAAAAATTGTTTTAAGCCTGAGATAAAATACTTTTTGGGTTTGTGTCAATAGCATTTATTTCTTGCGCCCGACCGCTTGGGTCAGTTATGAGTTTAAACCGTTAAACTTTGTTTGTCTGGTATCAACAACTTCTATGGATTTTTTTTAAATTGTGGCCTCTTTAAATATAAAATGGCAGCGGATCATTTTACTATACTAAGGTAATAAAATTTCCCATCATCATCATCATTATGATCAACCCACTGAAGGCTCACTACAGAGCACGGGTCTCCTCTCAATATGAGAAGGGTTTTGGCCATAGTCCACTTTGGCTATGTGCGGATTAGCAGAATTCACACGCCTTTGAAAACATTATGGAGAACTTTGAGGCGTGTAGGTTTCCTCACGATGTTTTCCTTCACCGTTGAAACAAGTGATATTTTAACTGCTTAATTTCCCATAACTATTGTATTCTCCGCAAACGGTGTGTGGGCCGTCCTCCGGCCAGGTGGAGGGATGACCGCCGAAAATCGACAGGATTCGAAAGGCCGGAGATGGGATGAGTTGGCGCTACTTCAAAGAGGCCTATGTCCAGCAGTGGATTAATGTTGGATAATGTTGATGATGATTGTGTTTTTATGTATTCGGCAACCGAATAGGATATGTTAAAATTACCTGTTATAGTTTCTTTGCTTAAAAGTAGCAAATCGGAAGCAAGTTTATAAGGGACTATGAGTCGAGTATTTCGGGTAAGGCCGAGCGATCTGCAGTCACGCATGCTGACCGCTGGACAGTTCAAACAAATGGTTAAAAACATTGACCTCACAATGAGCAAAAACTCGCTCGGGTTCAGAAATGCGTCATACGTTACAATACGCTGCTAACAACTCATTTCCGTTCCGTTCCGTAATGCGCCTTAATGATACCAGCGACCTATGGTAAGAGCATTGTCTTAATTTGGATCTTGAATTTTAAATTATTGTAACACGTATTTTTGGATTGTTTTTGCTGTAAAGGCACCTTTAGGTATGATTACAATTTAAGATAATTCACACTTAGATACCAAATTCGTTGGAGAAATCTTATTTTTAGCGGACGCTTTTTGACGACTATAATCTTTGTTTGGAGGAAGGGCCTTAATATGAACCCAACGCGGGATTGCGGGTAATAACACGAAAACGGCTTTACAACAGTATAAACCGTCATCATCATCATCATGATCAATCCATTACCGGCTCAATACAGGGCACGGGTCTCCTCTCAATATGAGAAGGCTTTGGCCATAGTACACCACGCTGGCCATGTGCCATGTGGATTGGCAGACTTCACACGCCTTTGAGAACATTATGGAGAACTCTCAGGCGTGCAGGTTTCCTCATGATGTTTCCCTTCACCGTTGAAGCAAGTGATATTTTAATATATTTTTTAAAACGCACATAACTCCGAAAATTAGAGGTACGTGCCCGGATTCCAACCGCCGACCTCTGATAAGGAGGCTGACGCCCTAACCACTAGGCTATCACCACTTCCATAAAATAAACCGTATCTAACCCAAATTCTATTACAACCCAAGTATTAGGCACAGATTCGGCGTTGAGCTGACCAATTTACGGTATCAGTGAGTTTAGCAATGTTTATTTGACATGGTTGTAGTATCGGTGCTGGGTTTAACTGGGGCAGTATCGACTGTTTTATCGACAATCAAGCGATATCGATAGCAAGCTTGCATAAGATGATAGAGCTTGTCAAGCACTGACCTCATTATTTTGTTTGGCGTTGCTTGTTCGGCCAATATAAACAATGATATCAGTGCCCTTAGTACAAGATTCACTCAATCGAAATCGTCGAGTCGATTTCGTGAATCGAAACTATAATACAAAAGTTAAATGGACCTTTTTTAAACTTTTCTATTGAGGTCACCACCTTCAGGAAGAGTTACATACGAATTTTTACTTAAAACCTTCCGCCATGAGATGTAGCTGTAAAAATATGCACAAATTTATATTTACGCAAAGTCGTAAGTCGTAGTTAAAAAGTTAGGTTTTACATTGATGTTGTATTTTCGATGATACTTGAAAACGACAGTTAGATTGGGCGAGTAGGATGAGATCTTTTGGGTTATGACTCAAAATGGCTAAAAAATTTGAGAAATCCTTTTATGATATTAATGATAAAAAATCTTGGGTGTTAATTGTTCTAACTTCGTAGTTAATTATGATTAATTATCGACTATGTTAGATGGTGATATAAAAAACCTTCCAAGTTTATTGTGGGCTTCTTCTTAGACCTACGCGCGTTAAAACCTTCCTAGCTTTAGTTTTAAGTTAACGAATGTTGTCACATCACGAATTAAAAGAATTAAAAAATATATTATATTATATTATATAAAAGCTTCATAAATGGCTGTAAAATTTAATATTAATAAGACAATTTGAATTTTTGCTTACGATTCCATAAATATATGAGTATACTTTCACGCCATCGAATAATTAAAAAACCTTGAGCTCAGGTCTCTGACTCTGGTGATGTAAATTAAAAAAAAAACAACATCCTTCACTTGATTAGAGGGTATCCTATAGAACCCGTCCAGTATTGCCCAACTACACTACTTGAGAAATGTTACGGGACGTTGGACTATCGTGTCCAACCTCCCGAAACATATCCTTCACTTGATTAGAGGTATCCCATAGAACTCGTGCACAATTACCTCACGACACTACATGAGAAATATTTTGGGATGTTGGACTATCGTGTCCAACCTCCCGAAACATATCTCAAGGCCATTGTACGATATCTAGAGCAGTACGAATCGGTTCGCTCGTTTGTTGAGCGGTTCGGTTACACTGCAGACCGATCCGGTAATATCGGTCCTAACAAAAGCCGGGCCGGCCGTCAAACCGGCTGCACCATTATTATTGACAATAACAAATGATACGGATCTACATTCTACATCACAAAACCATCCTGTCTTCAGTGTGATGGATAATGGTCGCTATTGTAACGTATATTTAAAGTTAATGAATCGTTCGGCGGCCTTTGTGATTAATCTAATGACGCCGCGTAAATTATTATACAGATTCTAGTTTTTTAAATGTCCCGCCTTCTATTCCCCTCAAAATCAAAATTCAAAATAGCAAATATTCATGTAAACCTATTACAGGCACCTATGAAGCGTTCATCCTACTAATATTATAAACGCGAAAGTTTGTAAGTATGGATGGATGGATAGATGTTTGTTAATCTTTTATGTAAAAACTACTGAACGGATTTTAATTAAACTTTCCTCTAATATAGCTTATATATAAGAATAACACAACAGCCACAATTTTTAAAGATATTTGTGTAAATTGACCAAAATATGTCGACAAGTAGGAAAAAATCTACCATCTGCGTGATAATTTTAATGTCATATTGTTAGTTCTTTTCAACGCCACGCTTTTATAAGGTACTCGCAATGCTAATCCTGCGCAGACGAAGTCGCGTGCACTAGCTAGTATATAATATAATATAATATATTTTTCTTTATTCTAATTCGTGAGGTGATGGTAATAACTACATTCGCCAACTTCAAACTAAAGCTAGGAGAGTTCCAAACGCGCCCAGATCTACGAAGCCCATAACTAAAATATCTGGGGTTCTTTTTTGCCACGCGCATGAACAACCCTCTTCTGCAAAACGAACAAAGAGTCAACATCATCAGCATTACCCCATAATAAAATACCATAGGTTTGACATAATGCCGAATAATGTCCGAATGATTGAACCCCTAAATCCTCCAAGTCATTTTTTTATTTATTTTATTTTTATTTTTATTGGATCATTAAACTAGCCACTATCTAAAAACAACAAAAAACATTTCAGAAGAACAGACACCAGATAGTGGCCTTCTAGAAATGACCACAGCATGCACAACCTTAAAATTAACCTTACTAGATATATAATAATTCAATTTATACCTAAAGCAAGTAAGACTATCTATTACAGCATTAAAATGCTGTAATAGATAGTCTTACTTGCTTTTTAAAAGAGGCCACAGAACTGCAGGAGATGTCGCAGATATTCCTGTGATCATTCAGCATTGAGCATAGTCGTTAATATAAAATACCTTCCATACACCAAACCATTGGTCTAAAAACTCAGGAAATCCATCGAAGACACAATTAACGGTGGTAAATATTAATATTCAAAGTATTTACATAGATTGAGATGGTAAGAATCGCAGCCATCTGCCCCGGAGCTCCAGCCCCGATGTCGGGGCAAAAGGGAAAAGTTTCGTCGGTTCGATAGACTTGGCATTATCGTTTACGGGGGAAGATGAAACATATGCGAGATTTTCTACTTTTTCGACCGCGTGAAAGTTAACTTTAATTCGTATGGAATCAAGCGAGCGCCATCTAATGGATTTTTCTATAAGAATGATTGCAAGCTTAGAAATCATTGATAAATACCGCGTGAAACCGTTTTTTGTTTAATTAATTAATTAATTTTAACACTGAAACTTTTTTTTTTTTTTATACACTACAAGTCTTACTTACTTGACGGCTATCTCACCTGGTGGTAAGTGATGATGCTGTCTAGGATGGTAGCGGGCTAACCTGTTAGAAGTATGGTAAACCCACGCTCCTAGTTGGTTTCTACGCGACATCGTGCCGGAACTAACTAGTGGTAACTAACCACGGCCGAAGCCTCCCACCAGACCAGACTCGAGCCGGGAATCGAACCCAGGACCTCCAACTTTTCTAAAATGCGACAGCGCACGCACTGCGCCACGGAGGTCGTCGAAACTTAAAATAAACCTTATATTGAACCTAAAACTAAAAATCTTAAAAAATATAATTAAAATATATTATTAAAAGGAGTCCGTTTCAGCAAGGTTTTTTTTATATTATTGGCTATAATATTAATTGAATATATATATAAGATTAATGAGAACAAAATTTACCTTCACGGTTTATTTGAATTTTGGCTGGTTTAGTTTTTTTTATATAATTTATGTAAAATTGGATTCATGAGAAATTTGTAAAGATTAAATTGTTCGGTACTTATGTTCGCCCGTCTAAACGAGATAGACTTGCGCTGGTCTACTAACCCCTATTGAAAAAGAGATAACAAAAAAAAAATGCGCAAAGTTTGTGTGATGAGATAACAAAAAAAAACTGGGCTGTTTGTGTTATTTTTCTTAGACTACTAGAGCTAAAACAAAAAAAAATATCACTTGCTTCAACGGTGAAGGAAAACATCGTGAGGAAACCTGCACGCTTGAGAGTTCTCCATAATGTTCCCAAAGGCTTGTGAAGTCTGCCAATCTGCACATGGCCAGCGAGGTGGACTATGGCCAAACCCTTCTCATATTGAGAGGAGACCCGTGCTCTGTAGTGAGCCGGCAATCATGTTCAACGTACGAGTTAATCGGCTTAGAATTGTCGACGAAGTTATCTTATAAAAAGGTATTATATATATAAATACAATTATCGTTCAATAGTGACACAACTATGTTCTAAGTCTCAGGCAACTTAATTCAGACTTCCTGCCGTTTGATTGAAGCTAATTGCGGTCACCTATCACCTTTACCCCTGCTAGTAAGTATAGTTAACCTTAGGGGTGAGCCTGTATTAGTCCAATTATGTCCCGTCTACATATTATTGTGTGTAGAGACTATTTATTTTAAGACGTAGGTACTTGCCGCAAGATGGCGATAGCGTCTACAACAATAAAACGAAACTAGTTTTGACATCTTGTGATGTTGGTAGATCTTGTGCCGTGACTTAAAAAATATCCCTACAGATATATTTTATGTACGTATTTGTTAATATTTAGTTATGTATTATTATTTATTTTATGTATATATTTATTTATTTATTAAGGTCATCGGTAGATCTTGTGCTGTCACTTTAAAAATATCCCTACCGATATATTTTATGTACGTATCTATATAAGTATATGGTTATTTATTATTATTTATTTTATGTATGTATTTATTTATTTATTAAGGTCATCACCAGGATTACTTAAGAAAAGACCGGTAAATAAAGGATATTTTAAAAAAATACTAAGTATTAAGCGTATTGTAAAACCCATTTGTAAAATGCAAAATTAAAAAAATCGTAAAATATTAGATAAAAATACGAATATAAAAACTTGAAGATCTGGTTAATATGTATCTTAAACTTAAACAATAAGTATTAATTGAAAAATTAAACTAAAATAAATTTCAAACAATATTAATAAAATCAATAATATAAACGCATTTAGACATCTGTTTACCAGGGGGACATGATGTGCAAAGCGGTAACAAAGTTTCCAACAAACCTAGGTAGTCGTCTCAGTCTGTGACGTCACTAATAAAGGTGTAGCAACGTTTTCTTTGTAAAAGCAATTCCAGCAACCGCTGCGGCCGCTTTATTTATAAATAATTTGCTTATTGTTCCCTGGACATAAAACGAGTATTAAATCACGTTGGTTCCACTGTTCGAAACGAAGAAACTATGGATAAAGTTTCTTTGTTAACCGCTTAAAGCGGTCGCCGAGAACCTAAGCCACATTTTTTTTTTGCCCACTACAAGTTAGCCCTTGAGGGCAATCTCACCTGGTAGTGATGATATAGTCTAAGATGGTAACGGGCTTACTTGTTAAGGGTACAGCAGACCCGTACTCCTAATTGGTTTCTACGCGACATCGTGCCGGAACACCAGACCAGACTCAAGCCGGGACCGAACCCAGGACTTCCACCTTTATAATGCGACAGTGCACGCACTGCGCCATTGAGGTCGTATGAATAAAATATAAAGATAAAAGTTTAAAAGTATCTAATATGCCTAACACACTTATGACATATTTCATACAATTGTAACTATACCCAAATTCTCCAACATTGGTTATTTTATTTGAGGTAAGAGATTCTACATTCATCATCATCATCATTTCAACCGATAGACGTCCACTGCTGGACATAGGTCGTCTGTAGGGAGTTCCAACGGCCACGTTCTTGAGCCGCTTGTATCCAGCGGCTCCCTGCGACTCGTTTGATGTCGTCTATCCACCATGTTGGGGGTCGACCAACGTTCTACATTAGTGCGTCAAAAGTATCTATTAAAATTTATCAGTCTTTCCCACGACTAATTGAGTTATTACTTATTAAGCCACCTTCCTGTTTCTTATCCGGTAACTTGTATCGACTTGTAAACAAGTTTTTTTCCCCCCTCGAGTTAATTGACAGCTGGCACAATTATGTTAATGCTATGTTTAACACATTTAAATATGCAAAAACGGTATCGAAGTTTTTAACAGTTACCAATCATCGCTAGCCGTTTGTTTTGACAGTTTTTAACTGCGCAAATAGATAAAGGGATCGATTATGAAGTCATGCGCAATGATTTTTTTTTTCGGTTTGTCTATTAGCTGTACTAACCCTATTGGTTGAGATAGCGTAACCGGGCTGTTTGGCGAGCTTCCGAAAGAAGCTCTGCCAGAAGAAATTTTGAGCCGTTGGGCTCGAAAAAACTAAGGGAACGGCTGCCTTTTCGGGCGCCTCCTTTGTGGCCGAACCTCGGCTAAGGCGACGTTTGGGGCGTCGTACGGTGAGTTGTACGTCTCCGAGGCCGTGGATGGAGCGCACGTCCGATGACGTATGATAGCGGGGACCTCGTCTTCGCCGGCGAATACGGTGTGCAGCGTATGATTGTGTGGTAGGTGGTACGAGTATAATGTCAGTTGTCATCTGATCGTCATGGTCGTGAAGGATATGTTTAGGTCTCCTCTTTCCGAGAGGAGCGCATAGGTCGGGAGAGTGCGCTATGACGATTAGGTACGTCGAATATGACTAATTTTCTCTTTTCCACTCTAACTACTTGTTACTGTAATACCCCAATGGTTAGTATTTATGAAAATCAGTTCAACTTAAGGCTACATAATCCTATAAGGTTTTATTTGAAGGTGGCAATAGCAATATCAAAAATGCAGACTCGGGATTTGATAGCATCGGTAGGATAAATTAACATTGGTAACACAAAATTAGATACAAACCGATCATTTTTTTAATTTTAATATATTGTTTTTATTTGCTAACAATTACAGTTATAAATAATTTTATGATCTCCCACTTTCCAAACTAGTGTAAACTGTATCTTAAAAAGTGGAAATCATTAATTTGCAATAGAATTGGCCAGATGACAATTTAAATAAAATCTAGATCCGATAAAAAATATCCAGATTAAAAAGTAATAGCCTGTTCAGAGTTCTTTTTAGGCGTTGGCGCATTTAGTAGAGACCATGTTTGTACGTCACGTACCTCTAACTTTTCGTGGATTAAACACGAGCGCCATAAAGCGGAGATTTGATCCATTGATGTCAATATCCTCCGCAGTAGTTAGTCAGATTTAGATATCCACTTCTGTTTCTACATCGAGACTCCAAAATAAAGCAGACTCATCGCATTACTATTTTGTATTGGAAACACAATTTGCATAGATTTAAATATTTCTAGCGGGCATCCAAAACAATACTAAAACGGAACGACTTCAACTCTTCAAAATCTTGTTCGCCTTCGAGCGTTGAATATACGTACTCAACCCGAGCTAATTGAAAACGGTCCTTATTCTCTGCATGATAAAGTCGTCATTCACTGTCCAATTAAGTTTGCTAACCGGCTCTAAAATTCTGTGCTGCTTACTTACAACGTGTCTTTGTGAATCGGACCAATTTTGGGAGAGCTCCCACGTCCCGCTGATTTTATAATTCCGTGGATGTTTGAGGGTGTATTGGGGATATTGACGAAGGTCATTATAAGATGGTTCTATGGTATGAGGCCAGCGACGGAAACGCTCTTATGTCGGCACTACGAAACTCTGTTATTGGACAGAGAATCATTCAGCTAGTGCTGTATGCTCTTTGGTTGCTCAGTGTGACTCTTTGTTGCCATGAATAGGGTCTGTGTTGACAGATGGTAGTTTTTCACGGATGTTGCCTGAATGGTCGCTTATTTAATGTTGCAGACGTATCTTTCACCTAGTGAGAGGTATTCTCGGAAACAGATTAGGCAGCTTTTGCGCAACTTACAGATGAGACGCGAGCCACTTGATTTAATACGATTCGATAATCGATCCGTCAGTTGATGCATCACTCATAGATCCACACTGTTCAATTATGTGTAAACTGACGGACAGTTTATTAATTTTTCACGTAGTAACCATTGACTGAGATCGCTCACATTCTAAAATAGAAGGGGAAAGTTATTTTGTAGTGCGCGAAAATATGGAGGCAAGGGATGTGTTTTAGAAAAACAGTATTTGTTGCACGCCTTCGATTTAGGCCAGGTAAGATGGCCGTCGCAAACGACAAAACTTCAAAAAGTGAGAGCACTCTTTTATATGAAATATGTTATGAATTGTGTAAAAGATGAAGAATGCTTCAATGCCAATAAAAAAGTAAATACGGTTTGGCTCTAATATATTTTTTTTTTAATACACCACAAGTTAGCCCTTGACGGCATCTCACCTGATGGTAAGTGATGATGCGGTCTAAGATGGTAGCGGGCTTTACCTGTTAAGGGTATGGTAAACCCATACTCCTAATTTATTTATTATATAATAATAACTGGAATCTGTCTAATAAATGTGGTTAAATTTCTACGAAATGTTACCGAAACTAATGCTAAAAATGTTACAAAAAAATCAAACACGATTCTTAATACATTTATAATGGCCGATGGCATGTTTACCTCTAACAGTTTACCAGACGCATTACGACGCGGATGAGCCCAAAGTTCGAATTGTTGTAGATTGTCGTAATTATTGAATAGTTTTAGATATATATCAAAGAAGGACAAAGGTTTGGATGATCATCATAATCAACCCATTTTTGGCTCACCACAGAGCACTGGTCTCCTCTCAATATGAGAAGGGTTTGGCCATAGTCCACCACGCTGGCCATATGCGGATTAGCAGATTTCACACGCCTTTGAGAACTTTACGGAGAACTCTCAGGCGAGCAGGTTTCCTCACGATGTTTTAACCTTCACCGTTGAAGCGAGTGATATTTTAATTGCCTAAAAACGCACATAACTCCGAAAAGTTATAGGGGTCGTGTCCGTGTCGAACCCCCGACCTCTGATTAGGAGGCTGACGTCCTAACCACTAGGCTATCACAGCTACTTAGGATGATGCTTTAGTAGAATTATCTGAATTGAAAAAAAAATGTTTAAGCTGAATGATACCAAGAATCTAGCCAGTATTTCCGCCCAACAACCAATCTGATCTTTTACGCAAAAAATTAACCAACAATTTTGTCACCAGATGAGGCAATTCAACGCTGTGTTGTATCGCGTATAACTTTTTTGGCACTGACTGCAGACTCCAGACTATAGTTTTGATGTGATAGGTTGACGATTTATGATCAACCCACTACCGGCTCACTACAGAGCACGGGTCTCCTCTCAATATGAAATGGGTTTGGCCACACGCCTTTGAGAACATTATGGAGAACTCTCAGGCGTGCAGGTTCCCTCACGATGTTTTCCTTCACCGTTAAAGCTAGTGATATTTTAATTGTTTTTAAAAAACGCACATAACTCCGAAAAGTTAAAGGTGTTTGCCCGGATTCGAACCGCCAACCTCTGATTAGAAGGCTGACGCCCTAACCACTAGGCTATCACCGCTTTTTAGGTAAGTTGACGATGTGATAGGTTTATTCACTCCAATGTAAAAATGTCCTCCTAGTAATGTAAGATTAAGGCATTAACTTATTGCGATCAACTAATAAATTCTAAATGGAATTCAGTCTTCCGGAAATCATAGAATAAGCGAACTAAACAATTTCACCTTGAACTACCGTGAACTGCATTATTCGGCCACATTAATCATCATTGGACGGTATGACAAGTCTCAATTATGAAATACATCGTCCAATTCCGGTGATTCTTCGATAGTGCTCGTGTAGTTTACTACAATAACTTTTAAAGGTCAAATAAGACGCGCTTACGTTGTATCCACTAACTACAAGCTTAGAACAAAGCATTATGCGCCAATGCCTTAAAATGTCATAAGAAAGGTTAAATAACAGAGGCCTAGACAAGCCCTTGTAAGTAAAAGTAATGTTCGCAATACATTGTACTGGTGTTACAATAGTTGTCATGAAGTGTAAAACAAAGACTTTGACGACCAACGTGGCGCAGTGCGCTGTCGCATTATAAAGTTGGAGGTCCTGGGTTCTATTCCCGGCTCGAGTCAGGTCTGGTGGGAGGTTTCGTCCGTGGCTAGTTACTACTTTAACGACAAAGACGTGTCGCCAAGAAATTGAGCTTTCCGGCACGATGTCGCGTAGAAACCAATTAGGAGTGTAGCTTTACCATAGAAGATTACACATAGAATATCGTGAGGAAAGCTGAGAATTCTCTGTAATGTTCTCAAATGGGTGTGAAGTTTGCAAATCCGCACATGGCCAACGTGGTGGACTATGGCCAAACCCTTCTACCCCAACAGGTAAGCCCACTATCATCCTAGACTATATCAGCCAGTCTCCATTAGACTGTGTCATCACTTACCACCAGGTGAGATAGCCGTCAAGGGCTAACTTGTAGTATATGAACAACAAAATAAAGCAAAATGGTGTTTGTTGCCACAAATTAGATCAATGTGCCGAAGAAGATGGCCTCCTAAAACTACTGTTTTTATTATCTTGAAGGCCTTTGACTGATATTTCACCTGGTGTTAGTGCAGTCTAAGATGGTAGCGGACTAATCTATTTGGGATATTAAACTTGATCATGATTTGGGACACATCGACATCGTAATGGAACGCTTAGGCGTTAGACGCCATGTTCATGTCGGTTAGGTGTTAAAAAGCCACGGCCGAAGCCCACCAGATAAATAAATATACAGCACTGGATTACGGTCTGCAATTTGACTATCGCTTAAAGTTTACTCATGAACGAACCATTACCGGCTCACTGCAGAGCACGGGTCTCCTCTCAATATGAGAAGGGTTTGGCCATAGTCCACCACGCAGGCCATAGGCGGATTGGCAGACTTCACACGCCTTTGTGAACATTATTGAGAACTCTCAGGCGTGCCAGTTTCCTCACGATGGTTTCCTTCACCGTTGAAGCAAGTGATATTTTAATATTTTAAAAACACATATAACTCCGAAAAGTTAGAGGCGCGTGCCCGGATTCGAACCGCCGAACTCTGATTAGGAGGCTGACGCCCTAACCACTAGGCTATCACAGCTTCAAAGTTTATTACTAGTAGTTAATTATCTTGCCATTAATAACAAAAGAAAATCCCGTAATGCGTAAGTATAATTTCTGCTATTTCTGTTGTGTATAAAAAACGCAATTAAACTGTTAACGAAACGGGTATTTCTATACTTTTTCGTTTACTCTTTAGTATTTTGACAAGCTTTTTTAACTTTAAATAAATTGATTTCGTGAAGGTACATGTTGCACAAAAGTTGGAACCAGAAAAGAAATAATAATGTAT
This sequence comes from Lasiommata megera, assembly GCA_928268935.1. Classification (NCBI taxonomy): domain Eukaryota; kingdom Metazoa; phylum Arthropoda; class Insecta; order Lepidoptera; family Nymphalidae; genus Lasiommata; species Lasiommata megera. Next base: position 13,031,860 of record OV743326.1, read on the forward strand.
TCAATGGTGATTGATGATAAATTTCAATATGGTCGACGATACACCTTGATTGTTAGATATTATCAGTGTTAAAATATGAAAGGAGACACGTAAAAAAATTAAAAGAAACTTTTGACTTTGTTATTGATAACAAAACCTGATAACATTGTAATATGAATTTGCCTTTCTAGTTTCGAGTCCTGAATTCCCAGAGTTTCAGTCCTTTTTAAGTTTCATTCTGATGAATAACTTTTAAGACTGAATGCTTTAGAAAATTGCTTCAGTCCACAGTGCTTTTCTCTGTCGTTATATGCTGGGTAGTCAGAAAATAATATTTTACTTTACGGCTTTTTTACAATTCAAAAGCCTCAAGACATTAGTAAGCATTGAAAATCTCAGAAATCCTTACCAAATTCAAATTTGTACATGTGCTACACAAAGATCACTTGATACTCGTATACTGAGAAATTTCATTTTAAAATAGATCAGAATACAAAAACGTGAACTGTTTAGTTCCCAGGAAAACTTGTTACTGAAAGGATATCAAGAGATCATCACGGACATGTATGAATCATGGCAGTGAGCTATAAAACGTTCAGTTTGAGGTTGAACCTTCTAAGAACCGCAACCGACACGTGACACTGAGAATTATGATTTCGACACAATAACCTTTTCAAACTTCCAAGTATTATGTTCCTGAATAGGCTAGCTTCGAGGTGTCATAAAGCAATTGGGGGGTTTTAATTATTTCACCGCTGACAGGTTTAAGTTTGCGCGCGACTAATATATTTATGTTATCAAAACTTCCTATGGGCCTCATAAGAAGGCTCAGAGTCACTCAGCGAGCAATGGAGAGCTATGCTAGGTTATCTCTACGTGATCAAATCAGAAATGAAGAGACCCGTAGAAGGACCACAGTTACCGAGCTCAGCATAGCTCAGCGAGTCGCATATGGCCAACGTGGTGGACTATGGCCAAACCCTTCTCATATTGAGAGGAGACCCGTGCTCTGTAGTGAGCCGGCAATGGGTTGATCGTGATGATATCAGGTTAGGTGTGACATAACCTGGTTTTATAGAATACTATTTATTATAATACTTGGAAAACATATTACAATTTGACATTTGACAAGATCATGAGAATATATAACTAACTAACTTATAAACGCACTTTAATGGTGAGTATGGTTAGTATGGTTACTATATTGATGCGAAGTAGTAAAGATATTTTCTGCGAAAAGTACTTCATCATGCATCTTTTAAAAAGAAACTTAAAAAGCATTGTTTAAATTTATAAACGCGCCACTTTTGGTCTACTAAGTGAAATTATTTATTTTGAGAATAAAAATCTTTAAACTTACCTTACCTACCTACCTAAACCTTTCGGAATACTTAATAAATACCTTAGGAAATTTCATGATTAGTGTTACGGACATGAAACGCAAAGCACAATTTTGGCATAAATATTTCATGCTTCAATTCCATGTATTTAATGGGTGCACCTATTCGAAGTAACATTCATTTATAATTGTGTATAGTAAGTAAGTTAGATGATAAGTTAATAACTTAAAGTTAATAAATTATCAGTATGAAATTCTAGATTAATAATACATAGTCAAAGATTGATGAACAAACAGTTCTTGGATTTTGTGCTATGCTATCAATCTGTGGAACGTATTGAGACATGCTCCAGATAATATCATGTTTGACTCGATGGATTATTTTTGAGTCCTTAGGACTAGAAACTAAGGGAACGTCTGACTAAGGGCGCATCCTGTGAGGCCGCACCTCGGCTTAGGCGACGTTTGGGATAACGGGGGGTCGGACGGTGTCAAATCGTTTACATGTATGTAGATTGCTTGCCAGTCGGTGTTTAAATTTTTACTAACAGTTACCCAACACAAAGCAAACTCTGATTTCTATTTCCTCATTTTACGCGGGAATAATCTATTGAAAATATATCCAGATAGACAAAATGTTTATAATATTTTTAAAGTTACTTTTTTAAATTTTACTCGGGTTATATCATCATAAATTCAAATAAATAATCTTTATTCAAATAGTCCTTTAAAAGGCACTTTTGACGCGTCAATAATTAACATAGTAGTTATTTCATGGTGATAACTATATTCGTAAACTTAAAACTAAAGCTATGAGGGTTCCAAACGAGCCCCGGTCTAAGAAGAAGCCCACAACAAAATTAGCCAGGTTAATTATGTACTTAACAACAGATGGATTCATCAACTCTTATCAATGACTCTGTCGATGGTTCATATTAGCAGATCAGACCCTAACTGTGGAAATATTCCCTTCTGTGCTATGCACCCCTTGTATATGGCGTTAAAGTGAATAATTCACCGGTTTGGTTGTGTGCAAGGCACGGAGTTATCGCCCCTAACATAAGATTTACGTTTAACAAAGAAAGTTAAATTTACATTAGTCAAACGAATCTATTCGGAACCAGTTCACGGAATCGATCTAAATATGAAGTCATTACCGATGATTTAAAATATTTACCGACCCTGTCGGCCACTCTCGATTATTTTTGCATGACAATATTTAGGGTTGCTGCTTACATCCAAATGAATTTGTATAAAAAGGTTGTGTCATAGCAGAAATGGTGTTTTGGTAACAGTTTGTTAGTGTTATAAAGCTTACAATACTTCTATCGATCCGTTTTCGGATTAAATCTTGTCTTTTCTGATTTCTGAATAAAAAAATATATCTGAAATCTTTTTTCTTCCAGAAGTGACAAACAGTTCTATATTCCTAAATATAATTCTAAAAGATGCATACTCCTAAGTAATACGATTTAAAACGATTTGTTGAAATTAATGTTTGTCTATATTTGTGGATGAAAAGTAATCCTTTACTGTTGAACGAAATTTGTTTTGCGTAATGTCAGTGAAATAGGATCACCGCTACAGTTAAAATGTTGGGCTTGTTAGGTTGATCTTAATAATTTGTGATAATGATGGGGCCAGTTAAAAGTAATTATAAAACTATAAGTCATTATGAAACATATTTTAATACAGTAATAATGCTTAAGTTTTTAAATGATACGTATGCACTTAAAAACATCCTTTTTCATCCTTTTCTTAATTTTTAAACATCTTGACAGATGTGTAATTTGTGAAGTGTGCACAGTATACACGACACATAAAACCTAAACATGGCTTCATGCATTTGTAATACAAGTCGGCATTGCTGACAACCCTAGCAACAAAGTACGAACTACAATTACCAACATAAATTATTACATGCATAGCCGAGTTTTAAATATTGGATCCATTTTCGATCGCTCGTGGGTACGAACCAAGTGGAACCTTCCGACCGGAGCTGTCCTGTTCTTTTATTCATAATCACGAATGTGGCATTACCCGTTTTGTTACCAGTCTCTGCTCTAATGGCGTCATAATTTCCTTTTTTAATATTGCCATTATAAAAAATATAAAAAAATTATGTACAAATATTGCGCACTAGCTGATGCCCGAGACTTCGTCTGCGTTGAGTTAGTGTGTGTGAAAGTGTGTTTGTTTGTTTTCCTTAATTAATTGAATTAATTACACGAACGACCTTGAATTAATTGCAGGATAAACATTAAAGTATCTCATTTGTATCAAAAAAAAAAGAATGAGTGAAATCGGAGTATGAGTTAATGAATTCTCTCCCAACTCTCCCGTGCTGAATTCCGGAATAAAAACTATCCTATATGTTGAACCGGATCAGCTACTCCTATACCAAATTTCTTTCAAATCCATTCAGTAGTTTCGGCGTGATGCGCGGCCAAGATACAGACGGACAGACAGACAGACAAAAAAATAAAAAAAAATTGTTTTGGGCTCAGTATCGACAGTGAAGCATCCTCCAATTGAAATTTTCAAAATATAATGCACAGAATTCGTCCTGTTACAGTTTTATTATATTATAGATAAGATGTTATTTACAGTGTCTATATTCCTGTGTGTATTTAATGGATTTTATAAATAGAGATTCAACGGGTTTATTTTTAACCCGTTTTGAAACGCATGTCCATCGATGCGAGTCGAAGTTCAAACTTAGCTTGTCTGTTTACACGAAACGAAACATTTTTTTTAGCGCCGTTTTTACCCCACCGATATTTTTGGCCCACTTTTTGATGTGGTTACGTTTGCAGCAAACGTGAACGTGGACAGGTCATATTGCAACTGTAAATTTTAAAACTACCAATTTCGACCAGTTCTTAAATAAAGGCTCTCGAATTTTCATTTTTAAATAATGATTTTTACATTTAAAATTACTTTGTATTCTAGAAAGGAGTTGTTAATTTTATTTTAAAGCTTATTTTTACTGCCTTTACAGTTTTTTTAAACAGTTCCATAATGGTATTAAGTTTTCCCTTATTGGATATCGTATGAAAAAAAATTGCCAAGCTAAAATAAACACTATTGCTAGTATCAAAATGAGCTTTTTTTATCCATTATTGTTCCATTTATTCTATTAAGCAAACTAGTAAATTTGATACCTAGGTACTATATATGGCCGATATTTTTTGATTTTAAGTACCATTTTGATTTACACTTTTATCCTTGAAATCAAAAATTTGTATTAAGATAAATAATAATAAATAAAAAACATGTGCATCAATTTTTTTTTTAAATATTACTTGTTAAGGGTGGTAAAAAAGGGGGTGACAGTTTTTGCTTATTTTTTATTATGAAGTCTAGAAGCTTGAAATTTTCAGAATAGGTTTCTTTTATGGCGTAGTTAGCAGGTAGGAAAGAATTTTATGCAAATTTACCCCTAAGAGGGTAAAATAGGGGTTTAAAGTTTGTATTAAAGTCCTATGTTTTTTAATTTAGAAACACGAAAATCGGCAATTTGACATTTGCCTGTAGCTTACTTTCTGAAGCAGGGCATTGGCCGCAAGGGTAACCTCAATCTCATGGGAAATCAGCAATTCCACGCAGACGAAGTCGCGGGCAACAGCTAGTATTGAAATATTTGTTACTAACAGTCAAGATTTGGAATAAATAAAGGGTATTATTTAAAAGTTTTCAAAGTAACAGGAATAAACTAGTCCATGAAGACAATAGTCGCTACATACCCACCAAGAAGTTGTTTAATATAAACTCTCAGCGAAAAAGCCATCTTTCTCCAACAATTATTTAGTTTACGAGGCAGGGTACATTCCTCGTATCATTTCCATACAAAAACAGAGGGTATTGATAGTAAATATGATTACGTACGTTATTACGACATTTACTTTCTGATAACGAAATCTTCGATTATTAAATAAGGAACCAACAATTTAACAACCAAAAAGCACAAATATCATACCCACTTAATTATTGAGTCAGATAATAAGGAGTACTAGAAGGAGTTAGTTCAACGCATGGCTAAGGAGTGATAGCCTAGTGGGTAAGGCGTCAGCCTCCTAATCAGAGGTCGTCGGTTCGAATCCGGGCACGCACCTCTAACTTTTCGGAGTTATGTGCGTTTTTAAACAATTAAAATATCACTTGCTTCGACGGGGAAGGAAAACATCGTGAGGAAACCTGCACGCCTGAGAGTTCTCCATAATGTTCTCAAAGGCGTGTGAAGTCTGCCAATCCGCACATGGCCCGCGTGGTGGACTATGGCCAAACCGTTCTCATATTGAGAGGAGACCCGTGCTCTGTAGTGAGCCTGTAATGGGTTGATCATGATGGCTAAGGAGTACCTTACCTACCTATTGTTGGCAGTGACTTATTGTAATGAATTTCTTAATCTTCTTTAGGTTCTTGTCTTATTGTTCTTTGATAAACTGGCTGTAGGAACTGTCAGTGTGCAATATAGGATCATCATCGACACGTGCCCGTTTTAGTAAGGTTCCAACGTCCACAATCATCTGTCTGTTACGCGATGTATATCACGATCCATGTATATTTAGAGAGATGAAACTTTCACAGATATGTCTATTTTTTATTACAATACATTATCACCAAAATTTGTAATCATGTTCAACCCATTACCGGCTCACTACAGAGCACGGGTCTCCTCTCAATATGAGAAGGGTTTGGCCATAGTCCACCACACTGTCCATGTGCGGATTTGCAGACCTCTAATTAGGAGGCGGACGTCCTAACCACTAGGCTATCACCGCTTTAATAACAGTATAGGATGTCAATAGTAAAATAGGATTATTTAGATGTAGATGCAGAAAAAATGATTTTTATGTTTTACCCAGGTAAAAAGCTACTGACAAAACATTTCTGGTCTCATTTCTCTGATGAAGATTTTTCACTGGAAATGGAGAAATAACTAATCTAAAGAAGCATATTTCATTCGGAATAAACGAGTTACCAGTATGATTTTCAACCATTAGTAGCGACTACAATAACATCTTAAGGATAAGTTTTGCAGATTAGATGTAGGTATTTCCGTTTAATAAGTAGGCGATCTTCAAATTTGAACTATCAATCCACCCAGTTATTAATTATTATCACGGCGTCTTAATCGTTCCGCGGTTCATATTCTGGCGTGTTTACATAAAGTGGGCGGATCTTGACTGATGGTGGATTATGAGTCAGATGATACGGGTGTGGGAATCAAACGAAACATACGTTTATCGAAACTAAGTAGAACGCCGGCCATATCTGTGACGCTATCTGGAGAGGTTGGAAGATAGCCAGCCTAAAAGGAGACACTGCGGTGTTCCATAACTTCCATCGCATTAGGGGCTTACACGCAGCCAACATTACGGCCAAATGTGGCCCGGAACGACCACAAATGACCAGTTATCGCCATCTTGATGCCAGATAAGCACAAATGAATATGTAACGCTTCCTCCCACGCCCGCCGCATTAAAACCGGGCCCGCCTGACCCTATGGAAATAAAACAGGCAATTAATATTGTTTATTCGCGTCCGTTAGTCACTGCGGGGACATTAACAAACTGCGTCTGCATGGGCTAATGGCGCTGCGAGCCCCGCGACGTGCTCCGACAGAATCCAGTTGTGCAATCCCCCGTGCTCCTAACGGGACTTCCAGTTATGGTAATCGTAGCCGAATTTCACGAGCATGTGTCGTGAAAGTGGATTTAAATCTCGCCGATCACTCCCCGATCGGAGGATATTAGCCGATACATTGGCGAGACCGAAGCACCACTGAGTCGATGCTCGATTTAATGAATTCCAATAAAACGGCGTGATTTCCTACCGACGTATCGTTATCGGACCGTTCTAACGAGTTTTGCAGGTACCATTTAGGTGGCCGATCCGCTCGTCGATTCGTCGGCGGGCGACCGGATCGGATGCGGGCGGCGGGCCAGGATCGCCTCTGAAGCCCTAATCTCACTCGACGCATGAATAATTCCCGCGAGGAGCGGCTATCGATCGCACACGTCGAGGTTTTTATTTATACGGCTCGGGTGGGCGAGGCGCGTATTAGTAAACAGGCGCAAGCGCGCTCGGCACCGGCGACACTCACCGACTTGCAGCACGTTCTCCACGCAACCGGCCTCCAGCAGCTTGAGGCCGCGGCAGAAGGCGATGTTGCGGTGGTCGTCGGGCGGCGCGCGCGCCAGCGACGAGTACATGCAGATGTCGCGCTCGTCCCGAGGGAACGACCAGTACACGACGCGCCGCTGCACTGGCTCCGGGATGCGCTCGTAGCGCTCCTCAATGCGTTGGAAGGGGATCGCGGACGCGACTATCTTGGCCGTGATGTCGAGCAGGGTCGGCGGGGCGCGCGGCCGACAGCACGCGCGCGGCGCACACGTCGACATGGCGCTCGCTCGGCCGCTCGGCGCGGACTGACTGACGTACCGGCCTCTCCCTCCCCTCCGCGCCCCGTTCCGCCTTCGCCACGCTTCCCCCGCGCCCCGGGGGAGAGCCCCCCGCGGGGATGCGCGCCCTAAATCGACACACTCCGATAAATTATTCATTTGGCAGGCATAATGTGCGATATATTATTAAAAGTTGACATTTTTGTTTTGTTCCTCGGCGCTGAAATTACGCTTAAAATTGTCCGCTTTCCGATACGGGCATATCGTTCATTATAATTTTATGCCGATCAGACATCCGCTGATTACGGTTATAGTGGAGCGTTCCTATCTGAAAAATGTTTGCACGACGTGATCAATTTATGATTTCATCTTTTTTAGTTGTATAAGTTAAGAACCTATGCGTGATCTCATTTTATCACGGCACGTTGGCGCGTAATTTTTTAGCGCCGCTGGTAATGTAGGTAAGAAACTGCGATGGTACAACGCATTTCAAGTTGGCATAAAAAATAATGGCACAAAAAGCGGGATCCTAATCCATTCGGGTCTTACCTCCTCGCATTACACAAACGAAGGGGAAAGGCGGGTGGGGGTTACATTAACAGCTGATGGCGGAGGGGAGCGGGCGGGCGCTAGTGGCGTGAGGGGGGCGGGGGCCGCAACGTCAGGTGCCCGACTCACAGCTGAGATTCGATGGTGAAGCGCTTCAGCGGCTGAATTGTCAAGAACGTACAATGACCTTTATTTGTTTATATTTTTTTTACTAATGCAAAATTGCAGTCGTGTTCTCGCAGCCGGCAGGTAGGCGGTTATTGTCCATTGTAGGGTGGACTCAGGTACAGGACTACACGCATTTTTTGGTGTTTATAATCTTTGTAGATACTTTTACTTTATGCCTCTTACTATTAGATACCTTAACGGTAGGGTGATTTTTCAAGCGGCAATTTTTAGAATCTTCCTAATTGGCACACCTACTTAATTACCTACATATTGATACACGTGTACGTACCTATATATTAAGTATCTAAGTACTTCATACACTTTCTTTGCAGCACCTTACGTAGAACTTTTTTGACGAAATTTTTTTTGGAATCGACATTGAATCCTATTACTATTATAATTTAAAACTATCCAAGTGTAGATGGGTACCTATCTACTTATGCAAACTTATCGAAAACGAGAGCTAAAATAATAAAAAATAAATAATAATCGTTTATTAAGGGTAGTAGTACGACCAGTTACAATAAGCACTTACAAATAAAGATAAAAATAAAATAAACAGTAAATACGATACGATAGTCCCTTATTGCTCATGACTCATACATGAAACTTCATGAACAAATAAAAAATTGTCTTACAATACACAATATTTTAATTGTATTACACAATAATTTCGTAAGTCAATTCTTAAATGCACATTTCAATTCAAATTCCATATAGCTTCATTCATGTAAACCTAATGCAGGCATCTATGAAGCGTTCATATAACTTATGGGATATTTTTCATTATTTTAATTCATGAGGTTATGGTGATAAATATACTCACTCACTTAAATCTAAAGCTAGAAAAGTTCCAAACAGGCCCAGGTCTATGAAGAATCTCAGGTTTCCAAAATCTATCATGGCAGAGCTACATTCCGAAGGTCACCAACTTCCTCGGTCACCTTGATGCTGCCCATAGATACCGGCTTGAAAAAAAAACGCCGGTGATCAATTCCGGAATAAAGCTAACCCAGCTAAAAACCCGGCTAATTTTGTTGTGGGCTTCTTCCTAGACCAGGGCGCGTTCGGAACCCTTATAGCTTTAGTTTTAAGTTTACGAATGTAGTTATCACCATCGAATCACTACTAAGTAAATTATTGACGCGTCAAAAGTGCCTATTAAAGGAATAAAGATTATTTGAATTTGAATTTGCTGTACCTAAATAGTTCGATTTTTTTCTCTCGTTTCTAATACGTACTGCAAATATCTGGAATCTCGTTACAGTTTTCTTCTTAAGGATGTATCCCTGAAACGTTGCTTGGTACCGCTCTTAGCTCACTTTTAAGTGCCTCGATATAATATTTTTCATCACATTCGCTCGTAACGCGGATTTTATTACATCGCTATAAGGATTACAATATAAAACACGCGTGTTTTATTTCACTTTACAATATTTGTGTTATACGAGCCCTCACTGCGAGTTTATATCATCTCTGGTCATAATATTTTATCTATGCAGCCGCCATATTGGTTTGAGAATCATTGTGCTATCATACATAGTCATATTGTCTTCCAAACCTAACGTGTATTAATACTTGTCTGGTTTTAAAATGAATTGCAACCAAATAATTAATAATATGTATGTGAATAAATTAATTCAAAATAATCTTTATTCAAATAGTCCCTTAAAAGGCACTTTTGACGCGTCAATAATTTACATAGTAGTGATTTGATGGTGATAACTACATTCGTTAACTTAAAACTAAAGCTATGAGGGTTCCAAACGCGCCCCGGTCTAAAAAGAAGCCCACAACATAATTAGCCAGGTTAATATTCTTTTTGTTATCACCATCTCACATGCCACTTAAAATAATTATTAAGAGCTATCTTATTAGAGCAATAATTCATACCCATGCTTGTTTATCATTTACATAATCCTTTACACTATAGTAGGACTTTTCTACAAGCTTACATTTTACACAAACTTTGAACTTATTGAGAGACATTCCAGAAATTTCATTTGGTAATTTACTATAAAATTATATACAACTACCTTTAAATGAATTTCTAATTTTTTGTAGTCTAGTAGCGTGCAACACAAGTTTATTTTTACTTCTGATGTTAATATTGTTGCAATCGCATTTTGAAGTTATACTTCTTTTGGCGCGATGGAGAAAACTGATGAGAGTGAATTTTTACGATGCGCGCGCACACCGACACCTAAATTCTACATCGTGAAGTTAGTTCTAGGTGGCATGAAAATCGATAACTATGTTCAAGTTGTATATTCTAGTATTTTTATATTTAGAGCACGTGTTTCGTAACAGTACAATTAAACAGTGTGAATAAATAAATATTATTTTGGTGTTTTTATTAAATCAATTTCATATACGACGGTGATAGTATTTACTAATAATTTATTAGTATATCTATATCTATATATATATTGAATATTAGTGATAAAACTGATTTGAATAAACTGTTTTGAGTGCATTTATAGATTTGAGGTTAATTGTCGGTATGTATAATTTATTTTATTTGAATAAAATCTTTTTTATCAATTTTAATATTTATCGATAATCACTACTGCATTTTAGTTATTTTTTTTCCATACGCCCAAGAAGTATAACTTCTAACGCGTGTACATCAGTACACACACTCTTTTTTTTTATATTGGCCAAATTTTGACTTAAATTCATTAAATTAATAGAACTAAGAACTAACATAAAACATATCTCTAAATGCCTAGTAAGTAATATTTCATTAACCAATTTAACAATAACAATTACTTTGGTTACAAGGAATTCTAATTAACATCAAGCAAGCAGTTTCTCCGAGGTTCGATTACGTGCAAACACACACCTGTCACTTGTCAGTGTCAAATGTCAACTGTGGACCGCAGACTAATAATTAATAATTTGTTGACAGCTGTAACTCTTTTGATCTTAGGGTCAATTCAAACCACATATTTTAGCTTAGCATATTTTAGCTTAGCTTTTGCCTAGGCGGTGAATTTTCTACTTTTGGGGGCGCTTACTTTTTATAAATTGTTACCTTTTTCTTATGGAAAAGCCGAGCAATTACGTTATCTATATATATAAAAGCGAAAGGTCACTTACTTACATACTTATTGATTAAACACGAGATCTCAAAAACTATGGCACGTATAAAGCTATAATTTAGCAAGTAGGTAGTTGATAGTTAAGAGATGTCAGCTAAGATAGGATATTTGGAAATTCCACCGCGTTCCACGTTCGTTAGTTAATATTAAATGTAAGGTTAATAACAACATCTAGATTTACTAACACTAACAAATTACTAATTACAACTTATTATAAGAATGGAAGATAGAAGTGGTGATAGCCTAGTGGTTTAAGACGTCCGCTTCCTAATCAGAGGTTGGGCGTTCGAACCGGGGCACGCACTTCTATCTTTTCGGAGATATGTGCGTTTTTAAGCGATAAAAAATATCACTTGCTTCAACGGTGAAGGAAAACATCGTGAGTAAACCTGCACGCCTGAGAGTTCTTCATAATGTTCTCAAAGGCGTGTGAAGTCTGCCAACCCGCACATGGCCAGCGTGGTGGACTATGGCCAAACCCTTCTCATATTGAGACGAGACCCGCTCTGTAGTGAGTCGGTAATGGGTTGATCATGATGATGTTAGGTTAGGTTAGTAACAACATCTAGATTTTTTAACACTAACAGATTACTAATGAGCCCTTATTATAAGAATGGCGATACGGCGATAGCCTAGTGGTTAAGACTTCAGCCTCCATGTCGGAGAATCCGAGTTCTTTCTCCGGCCTGTACCTCCGACTTTTTGGTGATGTTTTGATAACTCAAGCAATTTTAAAATGAGTATCGCTTGTTTTAGGCGGTGAAGGTTAACATCGTAAGGAAACCTGCATCCCTGAGAGTTCTTCATGATAATATCAAAGGCGTGTGTAGACTTAGCGTGGCCTGGTGACGACGCCACGATCTTTCTGTTTCTAAGAGAAGACTATTGGCTAATGATGATGGCGATGATGATCATTATTATTTTTAATAGATATCTATATGCCAAATATTTTTATTGTCATGTTGTCTGCAGTCAGCATACACAAAGATATTTTTACGGCCTCTCTAAGAAACGATGTATAGCTTGAGTAGTTACACGCACATTTCGGGTCTGGTAAATAATGTAATGTAGCCGACATTCCTAGGCATAACGTTAGACGCTAAACTTCAATGGGGCCCACATATAAATAATTAATCGCACAGACTTAGCTCTGCTGCTTCGTGGTAAAAAAGATTCGTCGTTTGACGGATATAGAGACTGCCAGACTTGTATATTTTAGCTACTTTCACAGCATTACAGCATTAGTCATATGGTATTTTACTATGGGGTAATGCTGCTGATATTGACACTATATTCGTTTTGCAGAAGAGGGCTGTTCGTGCGGTATATAAATTAGGTCCCAGAGAGTCATTAAGAGATAAATTTAAAGATTATAAAATAATGACAGTGCATAGCCAATATATATATGAAAATTTAATGTATGTTCATAAAAATATTGATAAATTCAAGAAAAAAATGGACTGTAACGCACTGAACATTAGAAGTAAAAGTAAGCTTGTAGTACCGTTTAGTAGGCTGCACAAAATTAGTAACTCATTCAAAGGAAATTGTATTTTATTCTATAATAAATTACCTATTGATATCTTGGAGATGTCTATCAATAAGTTCAAAGTTTTTATAAAACGAAAGCTTGTAGAAAAATCATATTACGATATTAAGGATTATATAAACGATAAAAAAGCTTGGGTGTGAATTGCTCTATCTCCATAGGTACTATAGTTTATTATTAATTTTATTCATTATGTGAGATGGTGATAACGAAAAAAAGAAAAACCCCGGCTAAGTTTGTTGTGGGCTTCTTCTTAGACCGGGGCGCGTTTGGAACCCTCATAGCTTTAGTTTTAAGTTTACGAATATAGTTATCACCATGAAATAACTACTGTGTAAATTATTGACGCGTCAAAAGTGCCTTTTTAAGGACTATTTGAATAAAGATTATTTTGAATTTGAAATTTGAATTTGATAGCTTTAGTTTTAAGTTTACGAATATAGTTATCACCATGAAATAACTACTATGTAAATTATGGACGCGTCAAAAGTGCCTTTTTAAGGACTATTTGAATAAAGATTATTTTGAATTAACTTTATGATGTGACAGCACGCGCGCTGTGCCACGGAGGTCGTCAAATATAGATTATAGATAATTGAGACGTGTAACCTCTCTGAGGTCTAGGAACCGACTGCCAGGAGGCTCTGCATTCCCTTGTGGTCAAGTCTAAATAGGTCTTTCAGCATATCTACGAACATGTAAAGGGTGTAACAACTAGTGCCCCGCCCCACTAGAGATAAATCCCAGGAAAAACAAACTTTACTCATCACCGCTCAAGTAACTAAAAGGGAAAATGAAATCAACAATGAAAGTAACACAATCAAGCGCTTCAAGCGGCTGGATTCCGTCGGATCCGTGTCTCGGACCGCGACGTACAGCTACGTATAGCTACGTAATAATAATACAAATTACGTGTCACTCAGCTGATCTGTGTTATGCTTCTTCGGTGTTCCGTTTACGATACCCGCTAAACCATCTCTTGGGTTCCGCACCGTAATAAGATCCGTCTATCTGGTTGTATCTCATCATAATCAACCCATTCACGGAGCAGAGCACGGGTCTCCTCTCAGTTTGAGAAGGGTTTGGCCATAGTCCACTACGCTGGCCATGTGCGGATTGGCAGACTTCACATGCCTTTGAGAACATTATGGAGGCGTGCAGGTTTCCTCGCGATGTTTTCCTTCACCGTTGAAGCAAGTGATATTTTAATTGCTTAAAAAAAAGTTACAGGTGCGTGCCCGGGTTCGAACCGCCGTCCTCTGATTAGGAGGCGGACGTCCTAACCACTAGGATATCACAGCTATGTCTCAGCTTCAATCAATCAATAATAAACTTTATTCAAATAGTCCTTTAAAAGGCACTTTTGACGCGTCAATAATTTACACAGTAGTGATTTGATGGTGATAACTACATTCGTTAACTTAAAACTAAAACTATGTTGGAGGGTTCCATAAGAGCATAAGAAGAAATCCAAAACAAACTTATCCGGGTAACATTTCTTTTTGTTATCACCATCTAACATTCCACTTAAAATTATTTAAGAGTTTTATCTTATTAGATCAATATTTCAAAATTGTTTTTCATTTACAAAATCCTTTACACTATGATATGACCGTAATATATATTTCATAGAATGTGAATGTGTTATAGGTTAGATTATATATAAACGTGAAACCTTTTTCTGGCGTTTCTTTTAAAAAGTGGCGTCTAGTAGCCAATTTTATCTGTAGCTAAAGGTTGTAATGGTTGAGGTTCTTATCAAATAGAACACTCTTTAAATAATCTGAATACAATAATTGTGGCTTTTCACCTCTGAAAGGGCTCGACAGATATTTGTGATTTTTTTTTACGTATGAGAATAAGTCGTTAAGAAACGTACTGGTAATTGATTAGGTTGTCCATATTTTAATTTTTTTATTGGCAATTTTATTAATAATTTTTATTTATTTATCATCAATTATCTTTTTTCTTTTCCTACCCTCACATTTATTAATCGTGATTTATTTTTTTATGAATAATACCGGAATAGTAATACTGGCTGTGTCTGCAAGTGCAAAATAAAAATAGGAGGCCATGAATAGGTTCATTAATAATATATCCATCGTATACGTTACTAATGCGGAATTTCCCACAACCATTTGTTACTCATTGCTAAAGTATCGATCGCCTTGCAATTTTAAAACCTTTCCAAGTATATTAATAATTTAAAACCTCGTCTGGACTGACCGTATACATTGGACACAAACGAGTCCCCCCTTTTTCCCCTTTTACCACTGTTTGAATGATTCATGGCCCAATCATCGGAACTGTTGATTCGCTGAACTGGTTCGATTAGAATCGAACGCGGGCGATACGGAAAATTGAGGAAATTAACTTTTTATTGTAAACATTGATTTTTGGAACGAAGTTGCTTGGTGTAGAATTTAACTGGCAGATATCGTCACGTAATCATCGTAACGAGTCGTTCGCTTCCGTTTGGCATAGTTCGGATATTTTTTTTGTCAAGCTCTCTGCTTCTAATCGAAATATGGTTTGTTCATGTAATCCTAGTACAAACATTTATACAGCGTTCATATAATATATAATTTTGCATTATTTTAATTCGAGATTGACCTATATGTACTTATAGTAATACATAAAAGTCATTGGATGATGATGATAACTACACTCGCCCATTTCAAACTAAAGCAAGGAGGGTTCCAAACGCGCCCAGGTCTAAGAAGAATACGACAACAAACTTAGCTGTTTTTTTTTAATCGTTTACATCTTTAATATCATTATAGGATTTTTCTATTATATAAGCTTACGTTTTAGAAAAACTTCGAACTTATTGAGAGACATTGCCAAGGTTTTTATATAACACTTACAACGGCTTTTTATGTGTGCCATGCAATTATTTTCATTGTAGTAAGTTGTTAACATAAAACTCAAGCTAGGACAGTTCTAAGAGCCCAGCTCACGATAAACTCAGCCTCATCATCATCATGATCAACCCATTGCCGGCTCACTACAGATCGCGGGTCTCCTCTCAATATGAGAAGGGTTCGGCCAAAGTCCACCACGCTGGTCATGTTTGGATTGGCAGACTTCACACGCCTTTGAAAACATTATGGAGAACTCTCAGGCGTGCAGGTTTCCTCACTATGTTTTCCTTCACCGTTGAAGCAAGTGATATTTTAATTGCTTAAAAAGTACATAACTCCGAAAAGTTAGAGGTGCGTGCCCGTATTCGAACCGCCGACCTCTGATTAGGAGGCTGTCGCCCTAACCACTAGGCTATCACCGCTTTCAAACTTAGCGTACTAAATGAATATTATTTTGATAATAAAAATAATTTATTTGTTATCACAATTACATAATACAGCAATATGTGAAGTTCCTATTTAAGTTTGACAAAGAAACCTGTATTTGAAGGTCTCGCTCTTCCCAATATAAGTTTTGAAGGTTAAAAATTTATGCTATCTTATATGTTAAAATTATTCTTAATTATTATTAAATTTTCTTTTCCGATGTGATGCCAAATTAAGTATGCTGACCTCTTAGAGTTTCACAGAAATACGTATGCCGACTATCTTGAAGTTCAATATTTAGCGACCTCTTATAGAGTGGCCTAATATTGACCCAGACGGCTTTATTTTGAGAGGCCACTGTCTCGGTCATCTAAATGTCTGGTTTTAAATAAATTCAACCTTTTCCTATTTCTATTACTAAATCGAAGTAGGTTACGATATAAATAAAAATGAAATGGTGCCGAACTTCAAAATCGAACCTTACTATCGTCGTATATAACAGTTCAAGTTCATCATCATCAGCCAATTAACGTCTCACACAGGACTCCTCTGTCATTGAGAGAGGTGGAGGGAGAATATCCCAATGGGTTGCTCCAATACGGTTTGACGGGATTCACTGGTTCTTTTAATATCATCATCATCATCATCATCATGATCAATCCATTGCCGGCTCACTACAGAACACAAGGTCGCCTCTCAATTTATATGGGTTTGGCCATAGTCCACCTCGCTGGCCATGTGCGGATTGGCAGACTTCACACGCCTGTGAGAACATTATGGGAGCACTCGGGCGTGCAGGTTTCCTTACGATGTTTTTCTTCACCGTTGAAGCAAGTGATATTTTAATTGTTTTATTATTTTTAAATTGGAAGGTGGACGTCCTAACCACTAGGCTATCACAGCTTTTAATATATAAGCTTATTATCATATATTCGTAATTAAATCGGAACGTAGGTACAGAGGTAAGTAAGAATGTTGAAAAAGGGTGTACGCCCGACGTTCACTGTAGTTCCAACTGAATTTTTCTTTACACAAAACCCCAATAGCTTAGTCACAATTCTAACGACCTGATAGCCAGGCCCTTTGTGATACGTAGTACTAGACCAACCGTATCAAATAAGCCTTGCCTTTGTCCCATTCTATACAAGGGAGTGATTTTCATTGGGTTCGGTGAAGTCGTCCAGTCGTCCATTCCAACGTCCAGCCTTTATCTAAAGATCTTTATTAGATCCTCTACAAAATATCTACGTCAACCTGTGCCCATCGGTTATACTTTTACTCTTAAAGCTATAAGTCCTCGGTCCACGATTCTAACTCTCTATTCAGTCCTTATTTCTCCGCAATTTCTTGACTTTTGCACATTGTTTTGTTAAGGTGCTTGCTCTATTAGAGCTTTATCTTAATTTGAACCCCCTATTTTACAAAAATCCGAATGTGAACAGCGCATAGTTATGTCATAATAGCTAGCTTCAGATAGTTCAGCCTTAAGAGTTTTGCGTTCATAGATCTATTATCATTTCGTTTTATTTTTTTTTTACGCCGCTTGGTGCGCTGGTTTTAGTTAGAAATATGTCCACAGTTAAGTGAGATTTTTTTTTCTTGCCCTTATCCCACATTATGTGGGGTCGGCACAATTATAAATACTCTTTCTTTACAGATCTTCGGCCAAGCAAACGTGCAAGCAACGTGTAAAAATGAATTATTTATCACCCGTGTATAGAAAAAATATATACGAAATTGCTTAGATATTACCATAACTTATTACAAATGACTGTGTGTTTATTGGTACTGTCTATAAATAATAATAATTATTTCTATATACCTCTGAAATATATGAAAAAAATAAATGAAGTAAGCCTCTTTATAAATACTGTCATAAGGTTTTCAAATTACAAATAATTTTTTTATTTATTTATTCAAAGCGTTACCAACAGAATTAGGTATATGTAAAAAATAGACATATATATTAATACTAGCTGTTGCCCGCGACTTTGTCTGCCTAGAATTGCTGATTTCCCGTGAGATCGAGGTTTCCCGTGCGGCCAATGCCCTGCTTCAGAAAGTAAGTTACAGGCAAATGTCAAATTTCGTGTTTCTAAATTAAAAAACATGAGACTTTCATACAAACTTTTACCCCCTTAGGGGTGGAATTTCCAAATATCCTTTCTTAGCTGACATCTTTTAACTATCAACTACCTACTTGCTAAATTATAGCAGACGTACAATAGTTTTTGAGATCTCGTATTTAACAGTAAGTAAGAAAGTGACCTTTCGCTTTTATATATATAGATTAGACGACTTAGAGGTAACTACAGCATGAATAAGGACTAGTCGACGCTAATAGGCCGCTAAGAATATAATATGCTAATATTTTTAAATTAACTAACATAATGTATACGTTTAAGTAATTTTATCGGTTATTCAGTTAAGGCGAAAGCTGAATCTGTTGCAACATTAACCATTAACAAAACGAATTTCGCGCGTATCATTTAACGGTCATCGCGAATAACCGTAAAGTGGTTCACGCGACAGCCTGGCGGTAGGTTTCAGCAAACGTTGAAATCCGGTCGCCATTTTTGCAAATCGAGTCGAACCGCGAATCGATACAGTGTACCGAATTTAAACTCTGTGTCCCCGCCATTTTTGTCTGATCTAATGAACTATTAAACTGTAATTTGGCTGCGCGGTGACTGCTAGATGGCGTTGTGCGCACGTATTGATCGCGAGGGGGCAGTTCTCAAGTTCTGCCAAGTCACGGAATGTATTGCTAGCTATTGTGGCGAAAAATGACGGGGGTCGGAGTGGGCATAGCTTTTAAGTTCCGACTGCTGGGTATTAATGGCCTGCTGAAGCGCGAGGGTAGGCTTTGTTTTTTACACTGCACAATAACGGAAGAACTGCGTGCCGCGTTTTATACAGTTTTCGGTAGAACGTTACTGTTTTTTTTTTATTGAGGAACTTGTTGTTTTTTTTTTTTACTTCTGCGGTCATCGGAATTGGGTTCGGGGAGATATAATTTGCAAAATGAAAAACAAATTATTTATATTATTTCAAAAAGCGAATTGATGTTTTTTTTTTTCACTTCTGCGGTCATCAGAATTGGGTTCGGGGAGATATAAAATTTGCAAAATGAAAAACAAATTATTTACACCATTTCAAAAAGAGAATTAATGTTTTTTTTTACTGCTGCGGACATCAGATTTGGGTTCGGGGAGATATAAAAATTGCAAAAAAAATAAAAACAAATTATTTATACCATTTCAAAAAGTGAACCGATTTTTTTTTACTTCTGCGGTCATCAGAATTGGGTTCGGAGAGATATAAAATTTGCAAAATGAAAAACAAATTATTAATATTATTTCAAAAAGAGAACCGATGTTTTTTGTTTACTTCTGCGGACATCAGAATTAGGTTCGGAGGGAAATAAAAATTGCAAAAGACGTGTCGCCAAGCGATTTAGCGTTCCGGCACGATGTCGCGTAGAAACCGAAAGGAGTATGGGTTTACCATACCCCTAACAGGTTAGCCCGCTACCATCTTAGACTGTATCATCACTTACCATCAGGTGAGATTGCCGTCAAGGGCTAACTTGTAGTGGATAAAAAATATATATATATATTAGCACGTTTTAACCAGTACCGTTCACAATCGTAAAATCGTTTTCGAATATCGAAAACCCGAACATTATAGTGAATTGAAACGTATTCACCTAGTTTGAAAACTCAAATTCGTCCACACTTTCACAGCCAGCAAAAGTGTGTTAAGTAAAAAGAGGTAGTACGGGAATTGCAACTTTACACTGACAACATAAGGTCCATTTTACTTTAATGTTGGAATGTTACGTTACTGGAAAGGGACTCGTCGATTGCGAGCATACAAATCGATGGTTTGAATCTAAGGTTCAATTTTCGATTATTGTTACAGGGATAGTGAGACCTACGGTTTAAAGTTGACTTTGGAGTGGAGTTACGGAGTTTACCACGTCAATTTTCTAAGGTCGAGATAAGTCACCACGTCTATTACCTGCCTGTTTTAAATTATCTCCTCCAGATTAAAAGCTCTAGATATTGGAGCAATTTTGCTAAGCCCGTTTTTCACTTCGTTCATAGAACATATCGATAGAGACCTTGTGTAGATACCTATTAAAACCTTCATCACGCATTTGCGTTTAGTACGTCATCTATCGACTGAAGTTACAGGTGAGTTCACAAGAAAGAAACCTTTCAAAGGACTAAACCCTACTAAACCATCCTATATAGTTGATGGTAATCCTTTTTATATAATTTTTAAATTATATCCATATAAGCGTTTGATATATGTAGGTATTTCTATGCACAGGATATGAATGATAAAGAAGGAATTGTAACGAAATAGAAATGGATAAAAATACTGAGACATTATATATACATTAACCATTTTTTGTATACACTAGACACCGTTGACGACATGGACATCGCGCCTGATGGTAAGTGATGATGCAGTATAAGATGGAAGCGGGCTAACCTGTTAGGCGTATGGCCAACCTATACTCCTAATTGATTTTCTATGCGTTACCGTGCCGGAACGCTAGGTCGCTTGGCGACACGTTTTCGTCGGTAGGGTGGTTACTAGCCACGGCAGAAGACTCCTACCAGACCAGGCTTGGGCTGGGAATCGAACCCAGGAGGGAACTTGGAGAAGTTTGTGATGCGACAGCACATACACTGCGCTACGTGACGACCTCCGTGGAGGATAATGTTGGAGGTCCTGGGTTCGATTCCCGGCTCGAGTCTGGTATGGTCTGGTGGGAGACTTCGGCCGCGGCTAGTTACCAACCTACCGAAAAAGACGCCAAGCCATTTAGCGTTCCGGCACGATGTCGCGTAGAAACCAATTAGGAGTGTGTTTACCATACCCCTAACAGGTTAGCCCGCTACCATCCTAGACTGCATCATCACTTACCATCAGGCGAGATAGCTGTACAAGCTAACTTGTAGTATATATATAAAAAACGTCGAAATTCATTGGACAATCCATAAGCCATTTAGGTCTTTGACATACGGACAGACACGATGCCAAAAATTATTAATATTCTATATACGGTTCCCCTGCTTTTGCTGTAGTCGTTAGTGTTTGAATAATTCAGGCTAGATAAGTAGGTTGGACTTGGAACCTCATTACAGATATTATTTATTGAAAACAACATTAAAAAATCGATAATACACTCTAATATTACTCGTAGCTTGTAGTTCTATTTCACAAAGACGCCATATTTGATATTTAGATTATAATTAACGACTCTAATGAATAAACTTTGAAATAATAGAAGGAAGCATGCTTAAGTTTCGATGTAGGTTTGTTAGTCAATCAAGACATAACGCTTTTTTAGTTTATATAAAACGTAAGCTTGTAGAAAAATCCTACTATAGTGTATAGGATTACGTAAATGATAAACAAGCATGGGTGTGAAATATTGCTCTAATAAGGTAGCTCTTAATATAATTTTAAGTGGCATGTGAGATGGTGATAACAAAAATAAAATTTACCCGGCTAAGTTTGTTGTGGGCTTCTTCTTAAACCGGTGCGCGTTTGGAACCCTCATAGCTTTAGTTTAAGTTTACGAATCTAGTTATCACCATCAAATCACTACTATGTAAATTATTGACGCGTCAAAAGCGCCTTTTAAAGGACTATTTGAATAAAGATTATTTTGAATTTGAATTTGAATTTGAACGGATCTGGCTGAAATTAGACACACGGATAGATCTTTTTTTTTCTTTTTTTTCCTCGCAGAAGGAGGCACAGGAATAGGTCTGGAAGAGCGCATGACTATTCTATATGATACGATGGTACCTAGGATTAAGTTCTTATAATTTACCTATCTATTAATATAATTTTTTTTAATGCTTGTAACAAATTACTATGACCCATTGTTGTTTGTCTGTTAATAAATAAAAATTAATTAGTGTGTTAGTTATGGTTAATGTTGGTAAAACATATTTTTGATAAATTCTAAACTCTGGAATCGATATGTTTTTTCCATAGCGGTAGTTTTCTTTGTTCAAGCATTCAGTTGACGGTAATGCCAGCAAGCTGTCAATAAAGATTGACCCGTTTTGGTAACAAGATGGCTGGCCAGACCGTGCACGCCCTAAGTTCCCGTTCATCATGATCAACCCAGTGCCGGCTTACTATAGGGCAAGGGTCTCCTCTCAATATGAGAAGGGTTTGGCCATAGTCCACCACGCTGGCCATGTGCGGATTGGCAGACTTCACACGCCTTTGAGAAAATTATGGAGAACTCTCAGGCATGCGGGTTTCCTCACGCTGTTTTCTTCCACCGTTGAAGCAAGTGATATTTTAATTGCTTAAAAACGCACATAACTCCGAAAAGTTAGAGGTGCGTGCCTGGGTTTGAATCCCCGACTTCTGATTGGGAGGCGGACGTCCTAACCACAAGGCCATCACAGTTTCAAGTTCCCGTTAATTGGATAAAATTATTAAAATTCACATCCGTTATCCCCGTTCTCATGGATTGTGTTAATTATGATGGAAATATTAAGACTGACTTGTACAAAATGTAAAGTTTCTAACCATATGTTACCAATGTATGGTTAGATGGAATTCATTTTGACTACCTCCGTGGCGCGTGTCCTGTCGTATTATAAAGTTAGAGGCTTCGGCCGTGGCTAGTTACCACCCTACCGACACAGCCGTGTCGTCAAACCAATAATTAGGAGCGCCGGTTTACCATACTCCCAACAGGCGAGCCCGCTACCATCCTATACAGCATAATCACTTACCCCCAGGTGAGATAGCCGTCAAGGGCCAACTTATAGTGTATAAAAATAAAACATAAACGAATATTAATCGGCCGGACACGAAAGCCAAACAACCAGTATTCTGTCGTGTCTACATATTTTTACAATATAAGAGATGGATGGATTGTGTAAAAGAGGATATGCGGGTAAAAGGTGTGGGTAGTGAGGTGACGGCTGATAGAAGTGAGTGGAAGAAGAAGACGTTGTGCCGACCCCGCATAATGTGGGATAAGGGCCAGAAGAAGAAGAAGAAGTAAATATTAGCACTGGGAAAAATGGAGCGTATTTGTCAGTCTTTAATATTTTGTCTACGTGCTACTACGGAACAAAGATTTTTCTGCAAATCGAATCTTAATAGAAAGATTGATGCCTCTACGTATTTTGCAATATTTTTATTTCTTTTCTAAATAAGAATCATGATCAACCCATTACCGGCTCACTACCGAGCACTGGTCTCCTCTTAATATGAGAAGGGTTTGGCCATAGTCCACCACGCTGGCCATGTGTGGATCGGCAGACTTCACACGCCTTTGAAAATATTACGGAGAACTATCAGACGTGACGTTTCACGATGTTTTCCTTCACCGTTGAAGCAAGTGATATATATTGTTTTTTAAATAAGAATAAAACTTCAATATTGTAAAATGTTTTTCTCTACATAGCGGTTGCCTGAACGAGATCACTTACTAACACCGTTTTTATGTTTTTTATTATTTTTGTTTTTGTATGCATTTAATCTTGTGTGTAATAAAGAGTTTTATTATTATTAGTCATCTCTCAGTATTCTTACTTCTTTCCCGATAGCTTTTCGGATAACGTTTAAAGTATTTTAAATCTAAATAGTTTTTGCAGATAAGTCTTGTTTAGATGCGCCCGGTAGCTTGCCGCGGCATGATGGAGTAACGTGGAGATTAAGATCTCCTCTTCTCGTGTTAGCATTAAAAAATGCTTGAGCAGCTACCCTGCACTAGAATGCAGAGTTGGCAGACCCCCAACAATCTGAAAGTTGCCATTGGGTATACAAATCGCTGAATGTTAATGTTTATGTAAAGTAAGAACTTTATAATAGCGCCATCTATTGGCGACGCGTTAAACTATGTTGTATCTAAGCTTGGCATGTTTGTAGGCTTTGATAATTCTCTTCATTTTTTATGTGCGGCGCCTGTCTCTAGCAGACGCACTTAACCCTTCACTGTTTTTGTTCTCTCTTTCTAAGTAGATCCTAATAACCATTCTATGCTTGGTAGCTATAAAGTTAGAGGTACATTGCTCTTCTTGCCGTGTAAAGACCATTCTTGGATGACCGATTCGATTCCTATGAACTACTCGTATCACATGATACATTAGAGGTCCTACAAGTATAGTCGTCAATAATGCCAAATTAATCAACATTTACTATGTTGATTAATTTGTTTGTAAAAGTAATAAACATAATTATGATGATAACAACTTATTATTAGTCTTTTCCACAAACACACATGGTAGGTGGGTAAAGGAAATGAAATGAAATAAAAAATGAAATGAAAATACACTTTATTGTACACCACACAAACAGAAAAATTAAAGACAGTAAAGAAAAAACACAAAGAATAGAAGGTACAATAGGCGGCCTTATCGCTAAAGAGCTAAGAGGGTAGGTAAATAAAAAAGCCTTTCAGTATAATAATTATCATTTAATTACATTTGTACAAATTATTAAATTTAATTAACGTATCGCCAGTTTCTGTTCGTCAATCAATATGACGTAGCGGATTCTTAAACGTTACTCATTTCTAAACGATTCCCTTACAATAGTGTAAGGGACGTACCGTTGACAGCTAATTCGTTGACAGCTGTCGAACGTCTGTCAACCTTGTACGACAACGTAACGATTCAGCGAATTTAGCGAATCAGGGAAAATTGGCTTGTCAACATTATTATCTAATTCAGACGACCGTTGATTGTATCTTTTAGAAACTACGGGATAGTGACAGGGCAAATTACGTATTATGGAATCTGGTTGCAAAAATATAAACCTGCTAATGTTTTTTTTTTCTCTTTTATACTTTACACAGATTAGCCAATGTCAAGTTTATAGCAATGGAGAATTGAAGTTAGGGAAAATGGTGGGAAACTTCGCACGGCAGACGCGGCTCCCTCAAACCTTTCCCAAATTAATACATATTAACCATTGAAAAACTAGCCACTACTACACAAACGACACCAAAACTATAATTTCCACAACACAACCAACACCAATCGTTTAAAAATTAGCCGACGAACATTAATTCAAGAAAAACGTGAAAAAACTGCGCCCCCCAAATACGAAGTCTCAAGCCTTTCGAAAGGCGGAGACCTTTTTGGGGAATTTTTCGTTGCTAATTTTTCAGCTTCTATATTATGATAGTTACTCCACGTGACTTCCTATTAATTATATAATAATCTTCCTTTGGAATTTGGACATCTCATTTGTGGCAATAAAAAAACGTGAATTCGAATATACCTACTTAAAAGATTACGGCTGTTAATAATAATTAGTAATTATTTGGCTTTAGACTATTTAGTTTTGTGTTTAATCTCAATATTTAAGCATGTAGTATTTATATGTTTTAACTAGATACTTAAAGCCTTATTGAAAAAAAAGTACGGCAACGGACAGACAGATAAATTTACAGCAGTTTTATTCCCATATATAAAGGTATTAGGGAACCATATACTATAATGGAAACGCCTTCCCTGAAAAAGGGAAATAAACTATTTTGAAGGTAGGCAATGATTTAATGCATGCATAAAGTGCACGTTAATGGATTTAAACACACAATTAGAGCAATGCACTAGATAGGAGTAACTTCAGCGAAGGGCTCTTCCCTTTAAATCCAAGTGGATGCTCGTAACTACTTGAGATTACAAGGGTTAGTTGTGCTGAGTGATCATAAATTACGTTTAACTACTGTTGTCAAGGTATCTCGTTATATCTAACTGGGTAAGTTAACTGGTTGCCTCTGTCCCACGAATACAGTTCCTGTAACATTAAAGTAAATAAATATTAGATACATAATAATTAAGCTGAAAAGTTGGTTACTTTTGAATGCGATATCGTCATCATCATCATGATCAACCCATTGTCGGCTTACTACAGAGCACGGGTCTCCTCTCAATATCAGAAGGGTTTGGCCATAGTCCACCACGCTGGCCATGTGCGGATTGACAGACTTCGAACGCCTTTGAGAACATTATGGAGAACTGTCAAGCGTGCAGGTTTCCTCACGATGGTTTCCTTCACCGTTGAAGCAAGTGATATATTTTTTTTATTTTTTTTTAAAACGCACATATCTCCGAAAAGTTAGAGGTGCGTGCCCGGATTCGAACCGCCGACCTCTGATTAGGAGGCTGACGCCCTAACCACTAGGCTATCACCGCTTTAATATAATAACGCGATATATATTTACATATTTCCTTACTAATATTGTAAATGTGAATGTAGGGATGTTTGTTACACTTTACGCAATAACTACTCAACCGATCGTCATGAAACTTTGTACACATAATCTTGGAGGTATTAGAAGTTAAATAGGATAGTTTTTACTAAAAAAAATGGTTTGTTAAATTTTTTTTCTCATATTGATTCATTTCTAATGTAAATATAATCTATATAAATAATATCTATCTTTATAAAAATAAAAATATCTATATAAATAATCTAGTAGACACTATCGAGATCGATTTTCAGAGTTAGATGGATACTGGAGGTGGGATGGAGTTATACCTTGTGTGTATGATCGTAACCAAGTTGTGTAGTCTTTCTAAAAGGGTTGGTGAACTGCAGTGACACCTCCACAGGCTTGCTGAGGTACAGGTCTATGGCCACCGTCACTTTGCTCTCCCGCTCAGTGGCCGAGTCCAGAGCATACAGCACCCCGCACACTATGAACATTTCTCCCATCTGGAAGTTGGTCCAAAACTTCATCATAACATATGAAGATATTATTTTATGAATACAAATCTGCAAGTAAAATTCATTAGCAAACATGCACCCATAACTTCTTGCATATTTAATTATACTCAGTATTCAAAAACTAAATAACATTTATTTAATGATTAATTAGACAATTAGTTGTTAGGAATACATATATGTCGGCGCGAAGAAGTTATTAACTTTATTCAGCGGCGCCAAAAACCTCAAGAATTCAATAATTACCCACATTTTAATTATTGATGATTTTGCTAACACAATTTAGACAGTAACAATCAATTTCGTAGAAGCATGCTTTGTGCTATAAATACGGGTGGTCGATGCCATTCAAAGATTCTCTCGCTCGAGACGTCGGACTGTTCGGACCTCTAAGTTATTATCGCAATAAAAGTGTAAACCCGCAAGTTGTGGTTTTAATTACTAAGAGCGAAAGTAAACAATATCGTGACGTCACCCTTACAAAAAACAACTCGGACCCCCTTGACGCGACATATATATTACTTAAAATAAAACTTAGATTAACCTAAAACTAAAAATCTTAAAAAATAAATAAATATTTATCATCATAACTAAAATATATTATTAAAAAGCGTCCCTTTGGCAAGGTACCGAAGATGCTGGCAGCGTTCCCCCTTTGAATGGCTAGACTAATTCTTTGACCGAGGTAGCTGGCAGCTCTTCGGTCCCCTGTGACGTCGACTAACCTTTTTGCTATTTCCTTAAAAAGCCTTAGATCGCTAGGACCCCATGGACCAAAATTATACTCAGTTATATTATCTACGTGATTACGCCATTAAATTTAATGTCACATAACCTTTAATAATACATTTAAGTAATGAAGTATTAAAGTAGAGCTTTGTGCAACTGGGTGATAGAAACTAAATTATGTTTAATTATTGTAATACACTCACTTGTTTGTGGTTCAAGGATATGTTCCAAATGTAATTGATGTTGAAGTCATCTTTGTTGGGATCGAAGCTCAGTTTAGCTACAGCTGTGTTGTTGGACTCCGCCATCGAGTAAATAGCCCACAGACCGTTGTCATCAGCGCTGAAGTCCACCTGGCGGTTCAGTTCATCATGATCAACCCTTTGCCGGCTCACTACAGAGCACGGGTCTCCTCTTAATATGAGAGGGGTTTGGCCATAGTCCACCACGCTGGCCATGTGTGGCAGACTTCACACGCCTTTGAGAACATTATGGAGAACTCTCAGGCGTGCAGGTTTCCTCCCGATGTTTTCCTTCACCGTTGAAGCAAGTGATATTTTAATTTTTTTAAAACGCAAATAACTAATAAAAAAGTTAGAGGTGCGTGCCCGGATTCGAACCGCCGACCTCTGATTAGGAGGCTGACACCCTAATCACTAGGCTATCACCGCTTCACTAGGCTATCACCACTTCATTACGTTTTAAGTATTACAAATATATATAGGGGAAGCTTTTATATGGTCTCTTTCTTGAAACGTCAAATTTTATTTGGCACAGGTACCTGTTTTTAAAAAATATCAACAAAAACATTTACATTTCATACAGCCTCTTTCCATTTCTTACAAAAATCATCTCAAGTGTTGGCCTAACTATAGCCAAACCCTTCTCATATTGAGAGGAGACCCGTGCTCTGTAGTGAGCTGTTAATGGGTTGATCATGATGATGATGATGAATATTGATACAATTTTTCAACCTGATTGTGTTGGGCCGTATACAGTCTTCCGGCGGCGTGAGGTAGGTGGACGGATTTGATTCTGCTCTGAGTGAGGTCATAGCGAATGATGTCGCCAGGGTGCCCCGATTCATTTGCCTGGTAGAAGAACGAGCCACTGTACACTATGTGACCGTTACCCTGAAAATAAGCCACTCAATGACGACCAATGTAGATGTATCGAATCAGTTAAATGTTGACGACCTCCGTGGCGCAGCGCGCGCGCTGTCAGATTATAAAAAAAGTTTGAGGTCCTGGGTTCGATTCCCGGCTCGAGTCTGGTCTGGTGGGAGGCTTCGGCCGTGGCTAGTTACCACCCTACCGACAAAGACGCTAAGCAATTTAGCGTTCCGGCACGATGTCGTGTAGAAACCAATTAGGAGTATGGCTTTACCATACCCCTAACAGGTTAGCCCGCTACCATCTTAGACAGCATCATCACTTACAATCAGGTGAGATTGGCGTCATGGGCTAACTTGTAGTGGATAAAAAAAATCGGCAGTTTATGCCTGATTTCAGACTGAACAGAGGTTAGGAATAGGTTTGATTCAGCTATGTAACACATAAGTTATCGTATAACAGGCTATTATATGAGTATATACTGTATTATATAAAAAAGTCATAGAAAAAATGGCTTCTTACAAAAAATGGCTTCTGTAGTTTATGGAACTCATCCACCTGGTCAGACTTGAAGCTCGCTTTACTTCTGTACTCCCGCAGTCTTTCCACGTCGTTCTCTTGTGTTGTCCACAGTTTTTCTTTCTGGTATTAATAAAAGGCGTGTTTGTAGTATATTACGGATTAGCAAGCTGAAGTGGCAGTCTGTCGCAGAACCGACGGCCGTTGGGGCAGACGTGTTCTGGAGTGGAGACCGCGTACCGGTAAGCGCAGCGTAGGACGACCACCTACTCGCTGGACCGACGACCTGAAAAGGATCGCTGGTGGCGGGTGGATGAGGAAGGCGGAGAACCGTGTGTGGTGGCGCGCTTTCGGAAAAGCCTATGTCCAGCAGTGGGCGTCTATAGGCTGATTGATTGATTGATGATGTAGTATATTGGTAAACACCAGATTCATTATTATCCTTTGCTAATTAATTTGTTTTGATTCACATAGTGGTTTCATTGGGGGGGACAAAGAATAAACCTTGGCGTGCCTACTTCATCCCTTAGAGTTTTTCATAGTATATTTATAGGCGTGTGAAATCTACGAATCCGTACTACGTCAAGACAAGGGCCTAAATTATTTTCATTCAGATATTAGAACCGTGTCCTGGAGTTGGCTGGTAATCGGTTGATAATGAAGTGTCATATGAAATAACAGTCGATTTTACTGTGCTTTGTGTACCCATGTTTAGCGCAAAAAGCTGTTATCACAGTCATCATCATCATCATCATCATGAACAACCCATTCTCGGCTCACTACAAAGCACGGGTCTCCTCTCAATATGAGAAACGTTTGGCCATAGTCCACCAAGCTGGCCATGTGCGGAATGGCAGACTTCACAAGCTTTTGAGAACATTATAGAGAACTCTCAGGCATGCAGGTTTCCTCACGATGTTTTCCTTCACCGTTGAAGCAAGTGATATTTTAATGTTTTAAAAACGCACATAACTCCAAAAAGTTATAGGTGCGTGCCCAGGTTCGAACCCCGGACCTCTGATTAGGAGGCTGACGTCCTAACCACTAGCACAGCTGTTAGTTATCACAATACACTCATATAATCATTACTAATATTATAGAAACGAATGTCAGTTTTATTTTGTATGTTATGGTTATACGCCTTTAAAATTGCTTATATATCTAATTATATCTATAGTTTATTCCATTATTCCTACGGGAACATGGGTGAAATCACGGACTGCAGCTAGTTATGAGTAAAATAAATCGCAAACGAATAGGCAAAAATAATACCTGACTATCTGAGGCATTTGAATCTCGTAACCATGCTCCAAACAATTCTTCCTTGTACCGATGATAAACTGGTTTGCCGATGGCGTACAGTTGACAATCTGCAAAACGTTATCTAAGTATGGCTTCAGAACTAACAAAATCACTTATATCCCAGAATTTAAGTAAATTTCCCTCTGATAGAAAACGAACCGACTATTCGAACGGAAGAGTTTTACGTGAGTTTTAGTATAAACTAGCTGACGCCCGCGACTTCGTCTGCGTTGAGTTAGTGTGTTTGTTTGTCTTTTAATCACGAAGCAATAGATTAACTACCCGAACCCGAATGACTTGAAATAATTACAGCTTTTGTGATATTGATTCGTTGGTGGGAGAAGTTGTGGGAAGCACCCGAGACGTGATGGCACAGGCGGTGGCATGCGCGTGAGCTGCGCGCGGTACTGGACAGTACTTGGACATTGCAACATTACTTTATTTTTCTAAAATAAAAGACTTTTTCTAAAATAAAAGTCTAAAAAAAAGCCTAAGTTACTCCTTATTACATCAGCTACCTGCCAATAAAAGTCCCGTAAAAATCGGTCCAGCCATTTCAGAGATTAGCCGGAACAAACAGACAGACAGACAGACAAAAATTGTAAAAATTGTTATTTTGGTGTACATATTCATATGCATGTAATAAAAAACGGTTATTTCAACATTACAGACACTCCAATTTTATTTATTTGTATAGATTACAAAATCACAACGCTATATTATAATATAATTATCTAAATGCACAAAGAATCATGGATGTTTATTGGATCCGTTTTGGATCAGAAAAGCTGATTGGGACCACGAAAGTTCGGATCAAATAAGTTGCTGCCCACAGCGAATTGTAAAGATTTCAAAAATGTTGTGTTGCATAAATTACCACATATTTCAAATTAGTTCTGGGTATGGTTTTATAAAGAAACGTCATTACTCTTTACTCTGCATGACATTTTAAATGGTACTAGTCAACGAGATCTAGATCTCAAGCTTGTATCTTTAGTAGTTTTATCTAAAAGTAAGGTTTTTTTTTTAATATACAAAGCGAGCAAACGAGCAGGCGGGTCACCTGATGGTAAGTGATTACCGCCGCCCATGAACATTTGCAGCACCAGAGGAATCGCCAGTGCATTGCTGGCCCTTGAGCAATTTGTTAATCCGCCCTTTGAAGATCCCCATAATATTATAGCCATTAGGGAACACAGGTAAGGTAAAACAACAGCTCTTACTAAGATTCCGTGTCAGTTTATATCCAGCTGTGGAGTTCATAGTGGAGATCAGCAGCAGAGCGCGATCACAGCGTGGACATGATGGACACTTTTGCACTTTACACAGCTCTTCGTAGGAAGTGAGGATGGGGGGTGGAGAGCCGAACTCCATGGGCTGCTGGATCTGGTTCTGCTGGTTGGGGCCAGCATCTGTTAGTTTAACTTTTAGGTTAGTTTGCCCGTCGGTGTATTTATTATCAAGCATTTTTGGGTTAAGAAATGTATAAGCTTCAATGTTCTTTTCAGAAATTGGAGTTAAATAAATTGTACACCCCGTGTCTTGAAGAGCACGTAAAGCCGTTTGTTCAGGATGTTATCAGCAATATTAAAATGTGATAAGATTGTAGCATCAACGTTGAAGCAGCGTGGATTGTCATACCTTCACATACTTATCTCCTTTGAGAGAAGAGGCGTGTGTTTTGCAGTTCATGAATTGGGATAAGTTTTTTTTATACACTACAAGTTAGCCCTTGATATCTACTATCTCACCTGGTGGTAAGTGATGATGCTGTCTAGGATGGTAGCGGGCTAACCTGTTAGGAGTATGGTAATTGGTTTCTACGCGACATTGTGCCGGAACACTAAATCGCTTGACGACACGTCTTTTTCGGTAGGGTGGTAACTAGCCACGGCCGAAGCCTCCCACCAGACAAGTGATTCAAACTATGAAGTATTAAGTGCTGTGTATTGACTTTTCGTCGAAGATCTTATATTACAATGGAAATGATTCCAAACCGCTCATCATGATCAACCTATTACTGGCTCACTACAGAGCACAAGTCTCTTCTCAATATGAGAAGGGTTTGTCCGTAGTCCACCACGCTGGTCATTTGCGGATTGGCAGACTTCACACGCCTTAGAGAACATTATGGAGAACTCTCAGGCGTGCAGGTTTCCTCACGATGTTTTCCTTCACCGTTGAAGCAAGTGATATTTTAATTGTTTAAAACGCACATAACTCCGAAAAGTTAGAGGTACGTGCCCGAATTCGAACCGCCGACCTCTGATTAGGAGGCTGACGCCCTAACCACTAGGCTATCACCGCTTCTTTATTACTAATTGAAGACGATTAAATATGGGCTTACAGTAATATGTAGACCCTGGTTAAATACTCTGAATGTAGTTGGACGAAGAAAGGTTTATGGAAACTTACACATTAATTTGATGTGTCCCTTGACAGTCTTGTTATTAAGTTCATTTTTCGCTACACAGCTGTAAAGCCTCAGGTCGTGTTCCCTGAAGCTCGCTATTTCAAGTCTCATTATCCATCTCCAGGGATCCCCGGTGGTAGCAACATCCGTCTTGAACCGGGAACCTTCTAGAGTTAGCCCGTCGCATTCCCATGCTAGAACGGGTTCTGGCCACGCTTGAATCTTGGAAAAGACATTAACAAATTATATTTATTTTTATTTATTTGGGACAGCAAACAATTGTATATTAAATACTAGTACAAGATAAACTTACACATAATAACTATAAATAAATATACAATTAACAGCACTATCCACGACTTAATGAAAATGACAATATTAAGGGCGTGACAAAATAATTAAAAAAAGATTAACAATATAAATAACAAGAAAAGTAAAATAAAAATTAAAACATGTGAAAGAGAAAAAACGAAAAAAATTAAAATTATTGTAACAAAATAAGTTCAGTAACACATAATAAAAGCACAAAATATAACTTATAAGGGGTTAAAAACTGTAAAATGATGGTCTAGTTAGGGTTGTCTTACCTCGCATTCGATTTTGGCCGTTTTGTTGTTGTGAGGCACATAGAGAATGTTATTCGGCACCCTTATGTATGGACTGACTGAAATTTAAAGGATTGTGGTTAAATTATTATTATTTGCTTTGGCTGGTATATCTACTGTAGTATAGATCCCAAAAACTAGATCTGGACATATCGAATGGCCACGTTTGGAGCTAACATCAACTAGTATCGCAATAAAGGATCTGGGTAAAAAATAGTTTATTTTAATAAATGCTTAAGTTTTGATGAATGGATTGTTTTATGACGTGGCTAACCAAGAAATTCGACAAAGGGATAAATTATAGTTTAATGTTGTATGGTTATTTTGTGCCCTCCCCTTCAACATGTCAGGTCCACATCCAGGAGACTCAAGTGTAAATCTATTAATCTCACGACTGCATTAAGGCTATTTTATACACTTGTAGTCAGTTTTGTGGACTAATAATAATAAATAAATAAATATCAGAATAACGCATAGGATACTTTACATCGCGGATATTTTCTTAATTTTCAATGGATTTAATTTTTCGATAAGGCTTTCAGACATACACACATAAAAGTGCCATACGAACGTCTTTAAAACAGGTTTTGTTAATTCAGTATGTTAAAACAAACACTCACAATGAACTTCGACATCTGTTGTCTGGTTGGCTGGCGGTTGCATGCCGTTGTTGGCGAGGCAAACGTACTTGCCAGTGTGCCAACGTGAAACGTTTGGGATGTTCAGCACGTGACCGCTCACTGACGCATCCCGCCAGGAACCCTGAAAAATAATAATGTTGGAAGTTACTTTCATTAGCAGGACTCAAAAACTTGTAAATGTTTTTTAAACTGTATCCAGTGACTGCATGTGGCTCTCTGAAGAGCCACATGCAGTGACTGTGTTCGATGTACACTTAGCTGAATTGCGGCGAGCGGGCGATGCGTCCGTACATTATAAATTAACCCTAAGAAAAAGGGAGGTTGGACAATATTATATTAACGTCCCTGATAAAAGGAAACCTAAAATTTCTTTCATATTTTTGTAAGGAATATTGAAATATTTAACATACAACGAACTATCTTTTTTCGGTAAATTTTTGTTTATAATAATAGTAGTCGTAAAAAGTTTATGATTAAGCTTATGAGCAAAACATATATATAAGTAAACGACTTTCTAGAAACGGTCATGAGTTCACCTAAATTTACTACAAAAGTCTTTAACATGAGATCATTAAGCCATAAGTTCTAAACCTAACCTAACCAGATGTAATACTACATTAAATACTAAGAAAGTTAAGTTGGAAATTACTCTCTGCCTATGTGCAATATGTCTTCGAAATTAGTGACTTGACGTTTCAAAAGTCCTTATAGCAAGCCTATTTGAAATGAATTAAACTGTTTAGACATACAATATCATAATTGCGATAATGGTACCTGTATAATGGGAGTACCGTCAGTCCTTCTCCACTCTATGGCTGCCTCGGGAAAAGCCTTTGGGTTGCAGTCTATACGCATCGTGTCGCCTTCCCTGACGATCAATCTTGGGTTGTCCACTACAAAGTTTTACAATAGTATAGATCTTTTGGTAAATGGTTAATACGGCAAGTTCATGAATAGAGCCCCCGAATGGGTTCGAAACTAGACATGTCTCTCTAAACAGACGATGATTCACGAGAGTCCAGTCATATATAATTTAGATATGAATTTAACTCACGACAGTTTAAATTCTAAAGTTATAGTTTATCAGCAGCTCATAAATATTTTCTATGCCAGAACATTGCTTTAAGAGAAAAAAGGGTTATCTACATGCCATTAACTCACTTTAATTTTATAGTAAGAGTTTATTCTACTCTTTTGCATAAAAACTTTGGTTGTTAGATTATTAGTGAAGAAGCAGGGATATAGCATTTCTAAATACAAATTACATTGCTAGTATATAAATGAAGAAAATTTCAATTAAATAGATTGATTACGTTTCTCTCTTAGATCCCGCAATGTACATTATAAAGTACATCATCATCATCATCATGATCTACCCATTACCGGCTCACTACAGAGCACGGGTCTCCTCTCAATATGAGAAGGGTTCGGCCATAGTCCACCACGCTGGCCATGTGCGGATTGGCAGACTTCACACGCCTTTGAGAACATTATGGAGAACTCTCAGGCGTGCAGGTTTCCTCACGATGTTTTCCTTCACCGTCCAGCAAGTGATATTTTAATCGTTTAAAAATCCACATAATTCCGAAAAGTTAGAGGTGCGTGCCCGGATTCGAACCGCCGACCTCTGATTAGGAGGCTGACGCCCTAACCACTGGGCTATCACCGCTTCGCTTATAAAGTACATTTTGCCTTATACAATAAATGGGTTGACTCGATGTGACTGTTTGTATTACAAATAAGGAACGTCGTTCCAATAATTTACGCTAATTTGGAGGTTTGAATTAGGCCTTTTACTTTTCTTCTGTGCCTAGAATATCAACATGATATATCAAAACTTGTTACTTTCTACTAGGTACATTCTTAGCTGGAAATTTCTTTCTTCGTTTAAATAAGAGACTTGTCGATCTTAGCTGTGATGAGTAAGAAATATTATATAAAAACTCACATGCGAAAGTAGGTGGTATGAACATCTGGTTTTCTTTAGTATAATTGTAGATAGACAAGCCAGGTTTCCCCGGAGCCCCGTCTCGTCCGTCATTACCTCGCAGGCCCTTAGGCCCTATCGGACCACGGTCGCCCTTTGACCCTCTTACGCCTGGGGGCCCTTGTGCCCCAGGCCTTCCTGTGAAATTAATTATTTAAAATTTACTATACTTACAAAAAAAATTAATTAAAATGCAAATCTGAAATTTCTGGACCCATCTTTACTGAAATATAAGATTAGCGCCTTAGTCTGCCTTCAAGCGACTGTTACCAAATCTGGTACATTGCAATTTATCTTTTACTTCATGGCTATTTAACATTAATCATTAACTATTTGTGATGGTGATAACAAAACATAACCCAGCTTAGGTTGTTGTGGACTTCTTTTTTAGCTCTGGGCGCGCTTGTAATGCACCTAGCTTTAGTTTTAGGTTAACTTATGTAATTATCAGCATCACCTCGTGAATTAAAATAATAATATTATAAGAACCGTTTCATAGATGCCCGTCTTAGGTTAATATGAATAAAACCATTTATGATTATATATTTTTAGTTCGTTTTTTACTTATATGAGGTTCTCCAACGTAACGTCTAATGGAAGATCAACAAAGGGGATTGTTAAGACGCTGATTTTACTATCTTAGTATTACTGTGATAGCCTAGTGGTTAGGGCGTCAGCCTCCTAATCAGAGGTCGGCGGTTCGAATCCGAGCACGCACCTCTAACTTTTCGGAGATACGTGCGTTTAAAAAAATAAAAAGTTAAAATATACTATACTATGGCCAAACCCTGCTCATATTGAAGAGGCCCGTGCTCTGTAGTGAGCCGGTAATGAGTTATGATGATAAGTATTACTGTAGAAGACATACGAAGATACACTTACATGATGTAGTATGGAGCTATAATTTTTTTTATTGAATAATTTAAAAATCGAGTCTGATAAAGTTTTATGGTATTGCATAATATTACGCTCACCATCTTTCCCATCCTTCCCATTTTTCCCAGGACTGCCGTCTTTGCCAGGGATGCCATCCCGACCATCTTTTCCGGGTGCACCATCAGCGCCGTTTCTCCCGGACAGACCATCCAAGCCCGGTTCACCAGGTACTCCATCTCGCCCATCTAGACCCGGATTACCAGGAAATCCACGTTCTCCTGGAAATTTAAAAGGTGGCGTTTGAGATTAATTCTTAAAATGTCTTTGCATGTAGGATAGCAAATCATATGATTATTTGAACAAATGTTTTTAATTTCATCCCCATTATTGAAATATGTTTATAGGACCACTTATATGATGTTCATAATTTTAAAAAATGATTAAAATTAATTTGATAGTTATATTATTGAGAAACACGCAGTAAAATTGAGAAACTCCTTCTTTTTGAAGGCTATTGCATATTGTTAGGCTATTTAATGTAATAATGAAAATACTACTAATTGATAGTAAATAACAAGTTAAAACCTTTTGGCCCCGGTGGTCCAACCGGTCCTCTTAATCCAGGGCTTCCAGATGTGCCAGGGGCTCCTGAGTCTCCTCTTTCGCCCTTGGGCCCTGTGGGCCCTGCCGGGCCAGAGGGTCCTCTCACTCCAGGTGGACAGTAATCTTGCGTCGCTTTACAAAATCCTTGCACTACTTTGTACTGAAAGAAAGAGCTTTTCAATGGATTTCAATAAAAAAAAGAATAACTGGACCCTTGAATATTATGCGGATTTTTCTGTCTACTCAAGGTACCATATAGTTTGAATTATTACTTTATCTCAAATTGTACATAAGATATTAATTAATAAGATTATTAATTTGTCCTAACATACTCATTTTTGTGTACAAATATTTAAAAATATAATTGGAATATACGCTAAATTTACTTTATTAGAATAACAATCATTATAATATAAAATAAGTCAATTATTGTTATAATTTAAAAAATAAAATGAATAATAACTATTGTCAATCAGGCCCATAAAAAGTTTTATTTTAAACGGTTAATGATGTATTTTTTTTAAGTTTCAATCGGTATTTCAGTAAAAATATTATATAATTGGATATTGTATATTTTGCATATAGAATGGACTAGAAAGGGGCCATGTAAAAAGACTTGATGTATTTAGGTTATTCATCATTATTTCAATACGAAGGCTGATAAAAACTGCTGATAAAAACTGAAAAGTGTAAAAAGGAGAAAAATTGAATATCTGGGCCACATAATGCGAAACTCTAAATATAGCTTACTCCAACTTATAATACAAGGCAAAATAAAGGGCAAACGAAGACCTGGCCGAAGAAGAACATCCTGGCTTAAGAACCTTCGCCAGTGGTTTAATATGAGCTCAAGAACACTGTTTCGGGCGGTAGTGAACAAGATCCAATTAGCCTTAATGATTGCCAACCTCCGGTAGGAGGTGGCACTAAAAGAAGAAGAAGAAGATAAAAACTGCAATAAATACCCTAAAGATAAGGCGTTTTTAATTGTATTTGTATATGTCCTAAGTAGTTAAACTTTTATATCAGCTTATAGGCTACACCGTTAACACATTAATTATCGAGTAGATGCTAGATACTAATTGGCTTTATGCCAGTCTCTTTGAAGACCCAAGTGTTGAAAGCTAAGTAGAGGTTTCGATGAGATTTATCTGCAGATAAAATGACAAACTCTTTGAGTACGAGTGAAGCCTTAGATGCAAGTAATATCAGATTTGCTTAGTTGAGCGATCAAAAATTATTTTCGTTATCAGATCTATTAAACAGGCTACTTGTAAATATAATTATTTTTAACATCTAAATATTTATAGCAAATAATAGAACTACCACATTAAGAAAGACATCTAATAATATTAAGTCGAAGATTTAATTCCTATAAAATTCATCAAGCTTAATATTTTCGTTCTTTCGGTTGATCTTGTTCATTATTCGGTTGATTCTTAATTTTGTTATTCTTTTCCTTAATTATTTTTTTGTGCTTACACACCACAAGTTAGCCCTTGACGGCATCCTTGACGATGCGGTCTAAGATGGTAGCGGGCTAACCTGTTACGGGTATGGTAAACCCATACTCCTAATTGGTTTCTACATGACATCGTGCCGGACCGCTAAATCGCTTGGCGACACGTTTTTATAGCTCCCTTTTTTTTTGTTTACGTTGCCGACCCCGACTGTTGCTTCGGGTAAAATGTCGGGTTATGTGGGATTTTTACCAACTAAAACCCCCTCGGTGGCCACCATCAACATACAACAGTGGGAGGCTCCGGGATCTAACCCTACCGATTACTAATGTACATTATCTCTTGTCTAGTCCCTTGGTAACTAGTCCCGGCCAAAGCTTCCCACCAGACCAGACTCGAGTCGGGAATCGAACCCAGGACCACCAACTTTATAATGTGACAGCGCGCCATGGAGGCCGTCAAAGTCTAGAAAGTAGAATTTGTTAATTTCCAGAAATATCGGCCCTACTCACTGGCACTCTCGAGTAACTGGTCAGCCAAACCCAGGTATCGCCACCAGGAGCGGCACCTTTGGCCCCAGTCCTTTTCATCTCGTTCCTGTCTTTCATCTCTAATTGTGACTTTATGTTGGGATCGAAGAACTCCACGTGAGGTCCTTCCGTGTAGTCCTCTTGCATGACAGAGGATGTTTTCTACCAAAAAATATTACTATTTATTTTTGTCATTAAACTGGTCACAATAAAAAAATAAGGGCCATAAAAAGAAGAAAGCAGAATAAACATCAGATAGTGAAATTATCACAACATGCATAATTAAAATAATTCATTTAATACCTGCAGTAATGGACAAATAAAAAAAAATATATGGAACAATTAATTTAACAGCCAAATAATGAAATCGACGGACTCTTTATTATGCACCAGTAAGTGTAATTAAGGTAAGCCGTGATAGCCTAGTTAAGCCGTGATAGTCTAGTTAAGCCGTGATAGCCTAGTGTTTAGGGCGTCAGCCTCCTAATCATAGGTCGGAAGTACGATCCCGGGTACCCACCGCTAACTTCTCGGAGTTATGTGCATTTTTTAAGCAATTAATATACAACTTGCTTTAACAGTGACGGAAAACATCGTAAGGAAACCTGCATGCCTGACAGTTTTCCAAAATGTTCACAAAAGGCGTGTGAAGTCTGCCAATCCGCACATGGCGTGGTGGAGTACGGCCAAACCCTTCTCATATTGAGAGACCCGTGCTCTGTAGTGAGCCGGGTTGATTATGATGATGATGATGATGAAGTATATTTAACACATGATGGAAAACTTCCTTAATTTAAGTAAGCAAGCGGTAAGTATAGGTGTCTTATAACCTAGTATCTACCAGCTTCTTCCATGCAATATATGCGACTGAGGTAATTTTTTTCTCAGGAGTTTGAATTTTATACTAAGGAACCTGAAGGTCTAATTTATGCTTTTCAGTTATTCAGTCAGTCAGGACTTATATATGTCTTTATATATCTAAAAACAAAAATTAAAATATCACTTGCTTCAACGGTGAAGGAAAACATCGTGAGGAAACCTGCACGCCTGCGAGTCCTCCATAATGTTCTCAAAGGCGTGTGAAGTCTGCCAATCCGCACATGGCCAGCGTGGTGGACTATGGCCGAACCCTTCTCATATTGAGAGGAGACTCATGCTCTGTAGTGAGCCGGTAATGGGTTGATCATGATGATGATATATAAACATATAGATTTACTTACGAGCATTGCATCCCTTTTTAGCCTATGCGAAGTAGTACCAGTTGATTTCCGCAAATATGCGTCAATTTTCTCTTCTAATTTTATATTTATAAAACTTTTCATCACATCACTTTTAATATCATAGTTCTTATTAATTTCAACATTATACACATAGCTATATGCTTGTAGCATCAAAGATACAACACCACACACACACGCGAAATACGATATTCTCTTACAACACTTTCTATCCTGACTATCGATTGAATTATCAGTGGAAATCTTCCGTTTGCTGCCTTTATTTAAAATCGTAGTCATTTTGAAATCATTTTAAACATAAATCGTCACTCTGGATTCTATAATGGTCACATTAAAATCACTTTGAAATTTTAGTCTATCAAATTTGTCGTAAATACGTTTGTAGTAAATTCAGCGTGGTTGTTTGGTACGATGGTTGGCATCGGTTAGACATATCTCTTTTGTATCATATATGTCATAGGGTTACTGTTAAACCAGGCCTTTGATCAAATGCCTAAATTGTGCGTTAACGATCATTGTCATTAAATTTGTTTAAATCTATGATGATCTTGAACTAATGATTTCAAGATTTTGCACAAAATCATAAATGGTATGGACCTTAGATGATATAAGCTTTAATTTGAGCAGCAACACGTTCATATAACAAAGGTTATGATTTATGAGATTTAGTGTAAAAATTTAAATTATTTTAAGTACCAGCTAACATGGTTGAGATTATGGTTTATAATTTACCAGCTGTACCATGCCACGCGTCGATATGGCTTATTCTTATACGAGTATGTATATGTCGGCGCGAAGGAGTTAATAACTTCATTCAGCGGCGCCAAGAACTTCAAGAATTCAATAATTATCCATATTTGAACTCTTTAAATCACTAATAACACAATTTTAACGGTAGCAATCAATTTTGTACAAGCATGCTTTGCTATACCGGCGGTCGATGCCTCTCGTGGCATTCTCGCTTGAGACGTCGGCCCGTTCGGACCTCTTAATTATGGTCGCAATAAAAGTGTAATCCCGCAAGTTGTGGTTTTAATTACTATAAACAAAAGCGTGACGTCAGCAATATTCTAGGGGTTCGAAAGGTAGATAGTAGCCGATTCTCAGACTATGAAAAATTTCATAAGAATCGGTCGAGCCGTTTCGGAGGAGTATGGGAACGAACATTGTGACACAAAAATTTTATATATAAGATACCATGTAGGTACCATGAATACAAATACTCAAATTTCACTGTACACTGTTTCACTGGACATGGATAAAAGTTCACACTTTTGATCAAAACTGTATCTGTACAAATGGGTTTTTGTTTCAAAGCCCTGATTTATTCGTGCGCCTGCGACACATATAATCCGTACAAATGTGGTCCTTCCTGTGCGATAGGAGTTGCACAATGACCCGTACTCTGGGCTCTGATAACCAATTGAGTCCCACTTTTAAACATTCGACAATCTGCCGGCCTTTTCGATTGGTGGATCATTAAATTGTTCAGTTAATGATAATATTATTAACGGAATAGTTACATTATTATCTGACTTCAGAAATGGGATTTATTTATACCATCCCGTTCATCCGTTTGGATACAAAAGTCTTGATCATCCAATAATATTTATATCGAATTTTTATTACATATTTTACATAACGCATGCATCTCAATGGATTAATCAGTTGGACCGTTGTTAATGGGAGACCTAATGAAATATTTCACAGATGTAACATACAACTCCTAGAAAGTAAACAATGCATGATCGAACTTGGCTCCCCATAAATAGAGGCAGAACTCTTAACCCCTTTACTATCCAAGTTCACCACTTTTATAATAAATACAAAATGCAAAATATATGCATTTATATATAGGTTTATTTATATATCTAGATAGCAATCTCACCTGACGGTAAGTGATGATGCAGTCGAGATGGCGGTGGACTAACCTGCTAGAGTATGGTAAACCCACTCCTAATTGGTTTGTAAGCGTTGTCGGTAGGGTGGTAACCTAGCTACGGCCGAAGGCTCCGATCAGACCAGACTCGAGCCGGGACGATTCCCGAAACCCAGCACCTCGAGCTTTATAATGAGACAGTGCTCGCACTGCGCCACAGAGGTCGTCAAAATCCTGTATATAGGATAGGCAACTTGCGCAATTTAAGCAAATTAAGCTTATTATAAACTACTACTTATTTTGGTTAAACAAGTCATGTTTTTTAATCGCATCACTTGTGTGCTTCCGCCTTATGATAACAAGCCTAAAACGACGCAATGAAGCTAATTTTAAATTAATCTTTAAGAAGTGTATTAATTGGAAGGTAAATATTGACTTAATGAAAATTTGCATTAAGATTAATAATAATAAATAAAAAACATGTGCATCAAATTTTTTTTAAATATTTCCTGTTAAGGGTGGTAAAATAGGGGATGATAGTTTTTGCTTATTTTTTTATTATGAAGTCTACAAGCGTGAAATTTTGAAAATAGGTTTCTTTTAGGGCTTAAGTATAAGGTTACAATTTTTTTTTTATCCAAATCTACCCCGAAGGGGGTAAAATAGGGGTTTGAAGTTTGTATGAAAGTCCTGTTTTTTAATTTAAAAACACAAAAATCGGCAATTTGACATTTGCCTGTAGCTTATTTTCTGAAGCAGTGCAATGACGGGAAATCAGCAATTCTACGCAGTAATTCGCGGGCAACAGCTAGTTATTTATAAATACTCCTGAATTCAAACCCTGTAAAAGCAACAAATGGTAAAAGCATATGTACAGAGTTACTCGTAACATCTTTTAAGTAACTAAACATACTTATACAAGAGCTACTACTTTACGAGAATATACATAATTTATTGGAGTTTTATGTTATTTTTATAGAATGGTAAATAAAACTGCGTTATTTCGTCTCATGATAAGCACTACCGAATTCCACCAAATGAACCAAGTTGCTCACGGAAGCTGATCGTTAAATAGTTACGTTGTTTTCAGTTACTCGGGTTCAGCAACAAATATTTTATCTTCGAACTTCCCCCGAGGAGAGCTCTCACCGCGCATGCCCGTAAATATATGTCAGGGCCATGACGTGACACATAATACGCAAGGTCACTCATGTTTAGCATCTACAGTCATTCCTAGTACTGGCTCCAAGGAAACAAGTGTAGTGAACTTAGTCTTACCTCCTTCAGTCTTCAAGATATGGCATTTGCTCCACCTAGAGCCGTTGGAGGTACGTTTTTCTCTTCTTTTGAGTGTTTCTGTGCAATGTTTACATAATGTTTA
The DNA here is from genome assembly GCA_928268935.1 of Lasiommata megera. NCBI lineage: Eukaryota > Metazoa > Arthropoda > Insecta > Lepidoptera > Nymphalidae > Lasiommata > Lasiommata megera. The sequence continues at coordinate 13,076,251 of OV743326.1, forward strand.
GCTTTTGCATTTTATAAAGGCTTCTCCGGTACTAATTGCGTTAGTAAAATCGTGGACGGTCGAACCTAAACACTCTTTGTTGTTAAGAAGTTTTTTATGTCTCTATATTCTTATATGTCTTTTGTCTTATCAAAAATTGACAATTATTTGTTTAGATCAATAGACTCTTTTTATTTTTATGATGATCTATTAATAGTGTTAATTCAATTGCTGTTAACAAGCTTGTGGATAAACGTAATTTGATTAAAGGGCAGATTTATATTGCAGATAACGGTTATGTTTACTGTTTGTTATACAACTATTAAAGACTACAAAAGACAACTTAGTTTCTTAATTTGATAATAAACATAACTTCAGTACCTACTAATAATGTTTACTGTTATGTTTTGTCTATGCTTCGTTTTTAAACAACAATAATTTAGAAATTAAAATATTCGGATCTATTTAGATTTGATATTAAAATCTGAGTCGAATTCACATTTTGAACACTATTTGAAATACATAGTTCTATTTTAATTTACGAAGATATAGTCGTATTTAATATATTCCAGCTAAAATCCTATGGAAATTTTGAGATTATAATACACAATAGAATTCAATATCAGAGGAAGAGAATGAAGAGTCGAAACCAGTTAAAAATAATCATTTTTCTATTTCAGCTCGGAGTGTCCAGTCTTTAGAAGAATACAACACTCCTAGAGCACCATTACGGCGGCAAGTGTCTTTAGATGAGGAGAGAAGAGATGACTGTCAAGGTCACTGGAGAGGGCCTTACCTTGAGGGTGAGGAAGAGGAGAAAGGGGTCAGGTTGTTCAGAGCCATGTTGTTACAGCACCTGAGGCTTGAAGAATTGCGACCACCGTCATGTATGATCGTGCCTGCTAACCCTGATCAGAGGTAATTGTTATGAGTTAAATAGTTTTGCAAAACTGAAACTACAATTTTGGATCCCTTAACAGAATTATGAAATTGCATTCAATGCATAATTTCTGGTTTCCAATGGAATAATCAATAAGTTACCCTTAATAAAGGTTTCATTAAAGACCACCTAATTGTTGTTATGACTTAGTTAGGTTTTAGGTAGTTTTGCAAAACTGAAACTACAATTTTGGATCCCTTAACAATGCATAATTTCTGGTTTCCAATAGAATAACCGTTAAGTTACCCTTAATAAAGTTTGCATCAAACACTTATCCTCTTACTAATAAACGTTGAATACCTGATGATTGTATGAGTGATCAATGTAAAATTTCTTCTTTCAAATGTAGAATGACTTATGTATGTACAAAGAGAAATCGGTGTTAAACTATTGATTCGATATACAAAGTTTATTAGTAAAGCCGTTAAAGGGGAAAGTTCAGTCTTATCTACTTTTTTAACTTAATAGAGATGGATAGATTGTGTAAAACAGGATATGCGGGTAAAAGGTGTGGGTAGTGAGGTGATGGCTGATAGAAGTGAGTAGAAGAAGACCTGTTGTGCCGACCCCACATAATGTGGGATAAGGGCAGGAAAAAGAAGAAGGTATTTATTAATCGGTTCCAACAACAAATATTACAACATGACAATATTTTGTAATAACATAACAATTTTTTGGCAAAGATCTGCACTGAAATGAATCTGTTTTCATGATCAAGGAAATTTTTATATGGTTAATCAATGTACGTTATTCACTATAAATATAATGCGCCTTTAAAAATCTATTGAGCAACCAGAAACCTTACGTGTAGTTTGATATTGAATCGGGGTTTTTTTCAGGGGCTGGTGGATGTATTGGAGAGACTGGAGAGCCCTTGAGCGTGCTGCTCGAAGGTTCAGGGAAACTAAGGCCAGAGCTAGGTTGGCATCAAGAGCTGAACATATTCCACTTTTGTGCCTAGATGAAGTGGAGTTTGAGGATATCATGCAGGAGATATGTCAGGTAAATTTTTGCAACACTACCTTAGACGATACGATAACTTAACCTTTGATAGCACGTATATTATCTTATTTATATTTTTAGTTGTACATTTATCTAACCTTATATTTTCTATTTATCATTGTACACCCCAACCTCGCCTTACTTTATATATTTTTTTCCTGCTTTGTGCTAGGTTGCCTGGTAGAGATCGCTCATTAGCGATAAGGCCGCCTATTGCACCTATTTATTTTCTGTGTGTGTTTATTTCTTTTCTTTTTTTTTCCTCTGTATTGGTGTGCAATAAAGTATATTTTCATTTCATTTCATTTCACGCAAAGCTAAGCATCATCGTGTGTAATTCAATATAATGTATTATAATAATCGGTAAAGGTGGCTTACCCGTATGAGAGTTCGTGGGTCCATACCCTAGATCCTTATTTCACATGAGAGCTGCCTGTACCCAGCAGATTTAAGAGGCTGATGAAAGTGGTCCTTAGCAAAGATGGTCTTAAAGGAAATAATCTTGGGTATATGTATACCTATTATAGAAAATTACTTAACACTATCCACTTCAGTTATTTAAGGCATATTGTCTTTATTTTGAAGCGGTGATAGCCTAGTGGTTAGGGCGTCAGCCTCCTAATCTGAGGTCGGCGGTTCGAATCCGGTCACGCACCTATAACTTTTCGGAGTTATGTGCGTTTTTAAACAATTAAAATATCACTTGTTTCCAAGGTGAAGGAAAACATCGTGAGGAAACCTGCACGCCTAAGAGTTCTCCATAATGTTCTCAAAGGCGTGTGAAGTCTGCCAATCCGCACATGGCCAGCGTGGTGGACTATGGCCAAACCCTTCTCATATTGAGAGGAAACCCGTGCTCTGTAGTGAGCCGGTAATGTTGATTATGATGATGTCTTTATTTTAGGCTTGCGTTCACATCGAGCAGAGAGCATTAGTGGTGATGGCTTTTCTATGCGAGGTGGTAGCGCGAGCAGTAAGAGTCGGAGGTTGGTGCAGAGCAGCAGACTGGGCTGCGAGACACGTAGCCCAGTGCGCCACGCCGTGGGCCATCAGGCATGGAGGATGGGTAACTTGACTTCTCATCCGCAATAGAAGGTTGATCCAAGTAGTAGTTGGATACATACCGGATGTATCCGCCACAAGTTAGCCCACTACAATCCAATCAATTTTATTCAGTCCACTACAAGTTAACCCTTGACGGCAATCTCAGCTGGTGTAAGTGATGTTGCAGTCTAAGATGGTAAGGGGCTAACCTGTTAGGAGTATGGTAAACCCATACACCTAATGGGTTTCTAGGCGACATCGTGCCGGAACGTCAAACCGCTTTGCGACACTTCTCAGTCGGTACATACTTACTTACTTCTTACATATCCATGCCCAGCTCGCCTAATATTACGGACGTTATGATATATCCGTGCAGTCCAACTTCTTTATAGACCATTCTATTACACCGCAAAATCCGGAGATTTGCATTTCGTAAATTGCTGCTAAGAAAAATCCCTTGCATTTATTGCAGTATAGCAGTTATATCCGGAATTTTCGCTTACCCGGGTCCGTACTTCTTATCTCGTATATGCTGTATAGGATATTATATGTACTATAACAAATGTTTCCTTTTACTACTTTTAAAACATCAATAGTCTTTAATAATATTCCATGTACGCCACAAGTTACAGTACCTATATGAGATATGTGTCACATTATCATTTCATATTATAATACTAATTAAATCAAATCAAATTCATATATTTCAGTGTACAATAAGTGTACAATAGTACTAATTCATATAAAGATCTTAAGATTAAAGTGTAGCCTAACACATTCTGCCTACAACAGGCGTGCATGAAAAATCTATAAAAATGAAAATAAATCTATGTCAATTTAAAACTAAAATAAAAGTTATGAAACCAATTAATAAAATAAAATGAAACAGTTATAACGATTTTAATAACATATTGTATACAGATACCAAAATATCGTAAACTAAAACGTTAGCAGAAAAAAAAACACGTTATCTATATAGGACAAATCTACTTCCTTTTCAGAGTGCTGTGGTGGAGAGGGCTGGTGGTTCGCGTAGAGAAGACACCCTTATCGCCGGTGCGGCCATCGCAGCATTGTTGGCATTCCTACTTTTCTGTCGTACACGTCTACGCCATACTCTACTCTAAGTCTTTCATTAAGATGATGAGGTTCTTCCTAATCCTTGCACCGCATTCTCGTCGAGGAAATACGAGATGGCGAGTTATAAGTGAGTTTTGGAAATAACCAAAAACCTGCTAATATCTGCTAAACGGTTTACAAGTTGGTCCAAAATCGTGGCAAAGCCAAATGCGTGGTCCATATTTGTCCTAAATATGGATTGTTTATGTAAAGAAAAGAAACATGATTATACATAAAATTTAGTATATAAATTGATGTTTCCCTACTCTCCTATGGGGCGCATCGCAATTTGAAATTACCACACCAGAAAAAACAATAAAACATTATTATATATATTATAACTTCCATCAAATTTTATTGTTCTACGCTATAGCTCTTATACAGAATTAACATTTACACTAGATTCTTAAGTTGTTATACCCTTATATCGATTTGAGTTTTCTAATTATATCGCAAGTCAAACATCCATTGGATCTTTTATTGCTTGTCAAGTGCTCCATTGGATCTTTTATTTGCTAAGTACTCACCTCAAACTCATGAGAGTGTCCTAACAGTCATCAAGTCAAAATATAAATACAAATGCAAATACAAGTTTGAAGTTTGGTTCCGGATTCGATTCAGAGCAAAAGCAAGATGGGAATCTTTAATTTCTGACAATTCTTTGGTCTGGTCTGGTTGGTTGATCTTCGACCGAAGCTAGTTATCCCCTATAGTCAACGATGTGCTGTCAAGCAATAAAAAAATTTAATGCGGCGAAAAGATTAGGGGTATGGATTTGGCAATATTTCTAACAGGTTATCCCGCCACCATCTTAATCGTCATCACTTATCAAGCAGTAATCCAGGGCTAAGTAATGGATTAAAAAAAACAGTTTAGGTGATTATCTCTATTCATTATCCATCTGTTAGATAGGCCGTATTTTGAAATTACACGATTTGTAATAATATAACCTTTTTTATTCTATACTTCTACAATAAGACTTGATTTGCTAACTAGCCTAATATTTTTTGTTCGAATAATGTTAAATTTTCATGAGAAAGATTATACAAAAACGTATAACATATCTGGGTTAACGAAAACTTTAGTTTGATTAAGTTATTTGTTTGATATTAAAACTTAGATTTCATTTACGTAGTTAGTACACTAAACAATAATAAACATAACCGTCCGTAGAACTGATTTAAATATTGCGATACTGTATCTCAGTGTGTGACGTCTTGCAATAAACAAAAATCTTTTCCAACTCACTAACACAAAACGCTCGTCTTAACACTAGTGTTAGCAAAAGATTTTGCTCACTTTGTGTAATAAATTAGCTAAAAATAAAAAGCTAGAACGTGGCTGTGTATTAGCATTGTTAATATCAGCTGACGAAACGCTCAGAAACTTTATTAAATATATTTATATTAAACTTAAAAGAGTACAGTGGTTTTTATGTAGTCACAATTTGTTAACAAAAACATCATGTTTTGATAGACAACTTCAAATTTCAAAATTCAAATTCAAATAATCTTTATTCAAATAGTCCTTTAAAAGACACTTTTGATGCGTCAATAATTTACATAGTAGTGACTTGATGGTGATAACTACATTCGTAAACTTAAAACTAAAGCTATGAGGGTTCCAAACGCGCCCCGGTCTAAGAAGAAGCCCACAACAAACTAAGCCGGGTGTCTGTTTTAATAGATGCACTAGGGAGTTAGAAAACAGCTACGTGTTTTCGCTGTGACTCACAAAGGTTATCAAGGTACCTATAATTTATATCCTTATTATAGATTCGTTAACTAAATGCCTTCAAAAATGTTGTATGTATAGATGTAGTGGTTACGGGTGACAAATGAGAGCAAATTATTTTTTGTGCATTATTTGCTTATAACTCAGAAAAACTGAGCGTTTAAGCTTAGAAATAAAATTCAGTACTCAAACTTTGCTCTCGTGTTCCCCAATACTTAAGTATTTATAAATGTAATTTCATGGGCTAAAAAAATTTTTGTGCCAATAGTATTGTAATATTATTATAAAATATTCCCTGAAAACCTTCTTGAAAGCTTTCAGAGCGTTTATGTATCTGTGTTTTCTGTTAAATTGTTAATTTAAGGGCACCCCATCCTAGTTCTAATAATTAATCTCGCATGTTGGGCGTTACGCACGAGCCTATATCGTGTTCAAAAAAAAAATACCTAAGCGAAATTTAAATCCATTTTTTAAATTCTATTTAAATTTTGGCAATGATTTTTCAACTGGGGGATAAGTAGTTCGAAAAAGGAATAAATTAGATATAATTCATACAAAAAAAAAAAAATGTATAAACGTCAAATTTTATTTTTCAGTTATAGATTATTTGGCAGATTAATTAATTATCTGTAAATAAAAGTGGCTAACTTGCAAAACTAATTATATTATCACACCTTTGTAAAATATGAGTTTAATTAGTTAGTCTGCTAATTATAATCAATAGATATATATATTCAATTAATTATTATAACCCAAAGCAATTTTTATAAAGAGATACAAGTATGATATTACGTAATATTTTTGTGTACTACCTGGATAAATACCTACCTAATAAATGTAAAATTAAATGAAAATAAATAATACCTACTTTGTACATAATGTATTATTTTTACATAAATTAGCATCCATTTATATTAACGTTTCGTCGTAGTACCTCTAACAACGAATTTTACTTTTATCATCATCATCGTCATGATCAACACATTGCCGGCTCACTACAGAGCACGGGTCTTCTCTCAAACTGAGAAGGGTTTGGCCATAGCCCACCACGCTGGCCATGTGCGGATTGGCAGACTTCACACGCCTTTGAGAACATTTTTGGAGAACTCTCAGGCATGCAGGTTTCCTCACGATGTTTTCCTTCGCCGTTGAAGCTAGTGATATTTTAATTGCTTAGAGACGCATATATCTCAGAGAAGTTAGCGGTGCGTGCCCGGGTTCGAACCCCCTTCCTCTTATTAGGACGCCCTAACCACTAGGTTATCATGGCTTTAACTTTTATATGTAGAATTAATACATAAGCTTTTTATTAATAAAAAAAGGCAGGTTTATACAGAGTTGAAGATTCCCACGTTCGATTCTCTGTTTAACCTAAAATTGATTGGTGATGGGAATTTCGGCTAAAATGAGTCACCACATTAATCCATTGCATTAATGTGGTCTTCATTTGTTTCCTAACTCCGTGCTGGCATTCTCGGTTTTTATCACTAACATGTGGTAAAAGTCATATTGGAGCATTGTCAATTCCTACTAAGCTCTAAATCCAACCGAGATAAGGTTGATTAGTGCTGATGGACACATCTTTTCTTTTTGGCATTTTTTGAGTCTTTTGTTGCCTTCTATCTTACCGCTCTATTGTATTTGCATTTTTGTATTAATTTCTGTAGTTTACAAAAAAATTGTATTCATTCACTCGTTCATTCGTGGATAAGGTTTATATTCATAGATTCCCTTGATTCCCCGTCTTGACGGTCTTTACCAACCTAAAAGGGTTCACGAAAAAAATAATACACATTGTAACTCACTATTTTATTATTTTTATTGTAATTTTTCATAATACGGTCGACACGCCGATGCTCTTTACATACTTCGATAATTCACAAATCGAATTCTACTTACTCAAAACAAATGCTGTGCCGCATCTGAGCCTCGAGTGTGTGTTTTCAAGAAACCTCAAAAATTGCGAACATTTTACTCACGATTCTAACTGTAATTAACATTTGTACACTCAACGTCATAAGACCTCCAAAAAATTTCGGCCTCTTCACGTATCCTTTTTTGTATAATAACGTATAATGCCTTTTACTATTCTGAGAATTTCTCATAATTTCCTTTATTCTCAAATGTCCTGATCATAGAACTAAATTTGTGCCAGTGGTTTAACATTTGTGATCGCCAAGAGACAGTTTAAGAAATATCTTTCTCTTATTAATGATGCTTGTGAACGGATTGCATAGTTATACAATGTTTTGTCTTCTCCTATCAAATGTTAAATTCAAGGATTTAAACAATACTTATAATGCACGAGTTTATAATAAATAAGCACCATTAAAATAAGCTGAATTATAAATTCCGTTAAAAAATATCGCTCGGGATATGCATATGCATAAATAGATAAATGATTCAAATATGCGAAGGATAGAATATACCCTTTTTGTGTGACAACAATGATAAACAATATCAATTGCAATATGGCAAATAGACTTATATGTAAGCAACAAACTAACGCATATCATGGTGGCAGTTTGCGTGTCATGTATGTTGGATTCATTCTTCCATTCTCATACAAGTTTTCACTTGGACAAACGGTTTTAAAAAAGAAAATTAGCACTCTGATAACATTGGAATTGACGACGAATAATACAAACGTTCTGTTGCATTGAAAATGCGAAGATAAGTAGAGAATTATTAATTTATTTTGTTTACTATCCGGTCCCCTAGATTTGTTTTCGCCTATACGAATCCTCGATAACATCTCTTTAACATCAGTGGACGCGTTTCATTTACGAAAACATCACACTCGAGGCGTTCGATGCAACGTCCTATAAAAAACTATCATCACGTTGTAATAATAATATTAATTTAACAATCAATAAAAACTTTGATAAGGACAACGATGCTATTATAAATACAGTTTTTTTTTTTCTTGAAATTGTAACAAAGGCAAAGGATTTCTACTTGTTGTACTATCATGTTCGTTTACGTAATTATCTAAAATTAGTTATCACACTACGTATATTGCTTGATCACACAGTTTAATATTTGTTGGTTAATAGATTAGGGGAAAAATTGCTTTGATTATTTCTAGCAGCGGCGTCAGTCAAAGAATTGGGATAATTGTTGAGAACAAAATTTGATGTTATTTGCGTACGGGAGAATAAATTCTATCACGCAAACTGTGGCAAAGTCTGTTTCCATAACTCGTCATTTCCTTGGCCTCAGTTTAGAAGTTGACGATGTGTAAAATCAGCCAAATAAAGATCATTTAACGCGCAATTAGTCATGTTGTTACGAAATCTTAGTATATCATCATCATCATCATCATCCACCCATTACCGGCTCACTACAGAGCGCGGGTCTCCTCTCAATATGAGAAGGTTTTGGCCATAGTCCACCACGCTGGCCATGTGCGGACTTCACACGCCTTTGAGAAAGAACATAATCTTAGTATATGCTTAGATATAATTTGATGCACAGTCAGTTATATTATTTAATAAAAAGATTTATATACAGATCAGTTGACCAAGAAATGACGCAACGCCGTTGCTAGTTTTTCACCGCAATATCGCATCTTTAGTAGAAATGTAGACTCTGAGGAAAATTTAGGCAAATTAGGCAACAACGTAGACTAAAAGAAACACAACTCAAATAAGAAATCAATATTACAAAGTCTGTTCCACAAACATCCGATAATTGGTCAAATTCGACATCTTGGCAGATTTGCAATGAGAAACTATCAAATTGTCAAATTTATCAATCAGTTAAAGCTTATCAGGATAGCGTGAAACAGACTCATAGTGAAGAAGAAAATTATCACTTATTTACATTTAGGACTTTTTTAGTGGTAGACTTTATCAACATTTGTATTAGGAACACATACTCATATACCAATATAAATATAATACGAATTAAAAATAATTTCATTCTTAAGATGTGATATTTTCATTGATCTAATCAATTGCAATGGATGGTCCATATTATATCGAGTGGTATCACAATTAAAAATGTTATTGAATTTTGTATCGTCATAATCAAAGGATCTTATTGTGACTTTGGTGTAGAGAAAAGCGACACAGGACTTATTGTGACACCTAACTCAATACAATATCCACTTTGAATATTTCAAAAAGGTCTTCACCATTTGAACTTAAACATAAATGAACTTACAAATCAAATAAGGTATTTCGATTAAAGCAATTAAATAAAACATATTCTATACACAGATTTAAAGCAGGTCACTATTGTTATGAGTAGTTATATTTTTAATACTGTTGAACATGTCCGGATCACAAACGCATTTACTAATAAAGTAAAAACCTTTCAAGAGCCACTTCCTTGTTTATCGTTACAACATTTTGAAAATCTCTAAAACTTAGCTACGTTGTTAAAATTAATAACATCTTTTACTTTTCCTTAATTAATAATATCACTATTAACAATCTACGCTGCCATCTCGATTTCGAGAATGTATTTCCTTGTTTTGTGGTGAAAAAGAAAGAGCTCGCATACTTTATTTTGAGGATATCTTTTTTAAAATCATCTTATAACATAAGCATTTCAATAAAGAAATTTATTTTAACTATTTTTCAATACCATTTCTTACGTTAGACTGTGGATGTGAACCAAACGATTTCTCAACCCATATTTGAAAGTTTAAATTCATAGATAATGCTCATCATAATAATCAGACTCAGTAATTTGCACTTGATATTAAGTGATTCTATCTTTTATATATAAATATATATAAATAATTAAATACTTTTTATATTTTATATACTTAGTAGGATACATGAAATTAATGAATTTAAAATGCATGTACAAAAAATTCTCAGAACCGGTCGGAAAACTTCGCCAATTCAATAACGATGACCAAATACTACCGACGCTGAAATTAATGTATGCCTTTCACAAATCTTATAGCGACTGTAGCGCCATCTAGTAGGAGATTTTAAAGTTTAAAACGTCGGTGGCTTGTGAACCGTAGTTTAGTTGGCAAAGCATAGCTGGAGAGATGCGGGTTCTAATCCCGCCGGATCAAAAGTATTTTACATGCATTTTAAATTTTATATACTATTATGCATTTAAAAAAACCTTATTTATTTTTCATGTGGGTATGCGCAATTTATATGCTGTTTCTTACGGTCCACCTATATTGAGTTATTTGTAATTAAACATGGTCAACATAAAAAACGTTTTTAAGTCACCACATATCACAGTAAATCATAAATAATATGAGTTATTCATCATTTTATTGTGACTATAAGAAATTAAAAAGAAAAGTCTCGTTTCCCGAAGTCGAGATGTTTCAGCTACGAACAAAAGTCATTGACTAAATTCATTCCATTTTCCTCGACACGAATCATTTAAAGCTGAATTTTAATAGAGCAGAAGAGTTTACTTATCTTTTAAACATGGAAAATACAGTTATGGTGTTCATCTTACGCCCCGTATCAAAGAAAATGCAATAATCAATATTTTTGCCTCTTTTATCCATTTAAATTTATTATTTCTTTTATATAAAAACCATCATTCTAGTAACAATTCTACCAGGATATCATACTCAATTATTAGATAATTAACATTGTTAAATTTTTATGGTAGCTTTAAGCCTAAACTTACACTACGAAGAAGTAATAAAGATTAATATTTCATTTGGTAAATGGTATCAAATTGATATGATACCGAGAGTATTTTAGTCCCAGAAACGGCTGAATGTCTCCCCATGGAACGAGAGCGTAAAATACGCAGCTATCTCCAAAAACCAAAATTTTAATCACTAATATTATTTAATAAAGAATTTGAGTATAAAGGGAAGTGCTTTTATTGTACATTGTTAAAATTCTACTTCAACTAATCTCGTTTCTGAATCCGTACCAAAGGAAGACAGTGCAACCGTTTCTCCCCCATATATTTGTCAAATTTGTATAGGCTATTAAACAGCAAACTTTGAAATTGAATGGAAACTAGTTCGGCATGTGCTATTTGGTACTGAACAAATGCAATTTTGATGCAAGCACTAATGAGAGGCGTAGATATACGCAGTGATATGATCGATTTATTAGAAAAATTTGAACCCTTCGTGTCAGATAACCTAATCGCAACCTTGACTAGAAACAATGGAAGGATGATTAATTTACAGAATCTACTTAATAATAACTTTATCATTACAAGAGATAGATAGAAATCGCTAGTGTATATAATAATTATTCGTTAGTAAGATAATATAGCGTAGGTATAGAAGTGAGTGGCCTTTATAGACAATACATTTTACGTACACGCATGGTACTTGGTGCTTTCCAGTATTTTAAGATATAAGGATTATATATAAGTACATAAGTTACTGCGTTCTACTTCAATCTAAATTGATGTTAATTTTATTATATCACCAACTCTTTAAGAAACTTTAATTGGAGAGAAAAATTCGTTTGTATCTTACATTAAAAGTATAGAATGGCCACTATTGGATCTGACAGTTTCATATACTGATTTTCAGTAAAACATGCGATTAGATGATAACTATAATCCAGTAAATATTTTTTTAAATAGCGAAGTAAAATTTAAGTGTTAGATTATTGGAGAGAGCACGTATATGAGACTGTTCGATTAGTAGTGGCACGACTAAGCGAGCTACAGAAGGCTATAATCAAATCCAATCTTAATATATACAATATTCAATATAATATATCGTGGGATAAGAAGATAAATGATCTATTCCATGCTATATAAATACGTCATAAGTAGTCCTTATCACAGAATATGATTAATATGATTGTCTGACACCTTTCGATATGTAGATAACTGAGTTTGAAAATAATTACAATCATGATAAATTTGCCTTTTAAGTATTCATGCTTGTTAGGAAAGCGAATGTCTAATATTTTTTGAAGAATATATGTGCGTGTACCTACATATACTTGATTTCCTTCATTCTGTATGCAATGAAATCTTGAAATAAATTGAGCGGTACATAATTGTCTGAACTTTTAAAGCTTAACAATAATATTATCTATCTATTCTAGTATATTTATTGCTATGTCAAATAGGCGGGTTATAAATATTCTTCGTGGGATCTTAACGATTGATTTTAATAAGATTGTCATTAAAAACTTCCGTTTTTAATCATTTGGATTCATTGAAACAATTTTGGATTAGAGCAATGAAAGGAGACTACGGACGGTTTATATAAGATCTTCTAACTTGACCAGAAGTAGGCCGTGAAACATTAAACCGTGTTTATTTTCGATAACAAACCAAACGGTAATAAACATATCGATACAACTACAACTTTAGGATACGACTGAAAATGGCTGAGATATTTCAATGATTAAAATAAAACAGGAAGACAACGAACTGAAATGAGTGAGCTATATAACTATAATAGCCATATATTTATAATTATAGACGAGCGGAACACATGCGCCTGTATAATGACTTTATCACTAGAAGTCCTGCTATATGATGCAATGATTTGATTTAAGACCCGTATTTGTTACGTTCATTATAATTACAACGAAGCTAGCTAAAATGTTTGAGCTCCTTAGAACTTTTAGGCACGTTATTCGGAATTTGATTTATTAATTATAAAAATAATGCATTAATTAATACATTAATATTAATCAATACATTAATGTTAATTAATACATTAATATTAATTAACTCACATTTGTCCCGCTCTTGATAGCCTTCTACACGTGTATTTACATTACGGCCTAAGAGCAGGTGGGTGATTATGGTGTCGTGCTTGAGCTTCGTAATATATTAAGAATCGGTTCACTGAAAATAGTAAACTGGATCTATTTTGGCCTGTATTTTTACTTAAAAGAAATTTATAGACGATTTGATTTAAAAAAAACTTGCTAGAGGGAGCTGCTTTAAAAATTTCGTCACTCAAACAATTTATTGAATAAAGTGTCATAAATACTAAAGCAGTAGAGTAACAGAACTTATTAATAAGTAGGCCCGAAGTAGTAGCCTTTATTGTTGTATCAATCGATGCGATCTTCAAAAAGCATAGAACATTTGACTGGGAATCCACTGGGCTGCTGGACACAGCGTATGGTGACTTTATTATATACGGAAATAGAGACCGGAATAAAACAAGATAATCACACAAATGATGCAATTCAAAGTACAGTGAGACAACAATTTCAAAATTGTAATTCCACAACTAGATGAAAAATGTTTCTGTATTTAGGGAAGATGGAAAGAAGTAATACAAACTTTTAGCTTTCAACAAACACGACGTCAAAACCCTCCACATCTCTGTATAATACTTTATCTAACGTTTGTGCAGTGACAACCTTCGGCATCAATGTTGTAAATATAAACTTTAACGTCATTAATATTATATGAAAAATATAATATAGACGACACATCAATTAGGTACATAGTATATCATTTACAGAACACCGTTCTTAGCGAGGACTAACTCTGTTGATGCACCACAGGAATTGTGCTGTATTTTGGAAGCCAAATTACGATGATCGCTCAAATTTATCTTATATTTTATATCTATTAATAAGGGGTTGTGGTCATCAGGCCCCATGTTGATGCACCACAGGAATTGTGCTGTATTTTGGAAGCCAAATTACGTTGATCGCTCAAATTTATCTTATATTTTATATCTATTAATAAGGGGTTGTGGTCATCAGGCCCCATGTTGATGCACCACAGGAATTGTGCTGTATTTTGGAAGCCAAATTACGATGATCGCTCAAATATATCTTATATTTTATATCTATTAATTAAGAGCTGTGGTCATCAGGACCCATTGCACTGACAGATTCTGGCTGCTCTTGGAGTATGTTTTTGAGGTTGCTCACTCAATGTTGGACTTGTTAATGAAGAATTGTATTGAACCTCAATTATTTTTTATTATTGGAGATTGAATACTACTTTATTCATGGTTTATCTGCGTGAAAACTCACGAATGTGTACGTATGTTGTTGATTACGATCGACCAGTTAACCCATTGTTCCGAGTTCCGAAATGAGGTCCGTAGAAATCAATAACATCTTGAATATAGGCTGTAGCAACTACTGTAGCAGCTAGTGCTGTAGTTAGTAGGTAGGTAGTATAGTTTTATTAGGTAGGTCATACATTCTCAAGTTTAGATGGATTCGATTTTTCACTCACTCATTTCCAATTTTGATCAGTTATTGCCAAAATATTCGAGTCAAATCGGAACTGGAATAGGAATCCGAAAATCTGGATATAGGTAAATCTAATGTAATCAATATTTATCGTATAAAGATAAAATGAACGATTTATAATTAATTGATTATCCGCATTTATGTAAAAACTCGTATAAAATTTTTATCTCCCCCGTCCCCGTACGGATGTGGACGAAATTCAATCCGACCTAACACCACACAATAAAAAACAACAACTACTTAGACATTACCATCAAAATATTTACAAAAATAATCAAAAATCATAACGATTTGCCGGCACTCTTTTATTACATTTTTAATGTAAAACCCCTCTAGATCCATATCGTAGATCCTCGTTAAAAATATTGTAAAAAAATCGGTGTTCTTGTAAAACTATCCTGAATCGAATTCAATTCGCCAACCGCCAATCGCCAACTAAAAATGGATCATACAATTTTTATTTTTTACATATTTTGGAGTTCCCGGCATGAATTTAGAGGTTAAACTCTACACTGCTAAAACATTATCGTAAAAGCTTTAAAACAACTAACATTTATATAAATACTATATTCTAAATATATTCTATGACGATCCCTACTACATATTTGGTTTTTTATGACAAAAAAAAACTATTCAAAATATTTTTAACAAAAGGAAATGTGTACCTTCAGAAATACCTCCAATTGTAATGGTTAGGTTAAATTAAATCCTAGAATTTACTCATCTTTCCCTCGAATACTGAAAAGCATATTCAAAGTAAAGTCCCACCTAAAGCTTCATTAGACATTTCTTCGACATTTCGAAATAAAAAAGAACAAAAAAAACTCTCAACTCAAATCAATCATTTTTTTAAATGGATTCAACAATTAATTGACTTTTCAGTACTCGTCCGTTTTAGCATAAATCGAATTCTAATTATTTGTGCAATTTTTTTGAATTTATGAAAAATATAAAACTAGGAATCCCAGAAAACGAATCGCATTTCAGTTTGAGCATTATAATATTATAACGACAACATGTAAAAGCTAAAAGAAATCCCAGATATTAAAAGGAATTTCTTTTATATTTTAAAACTTCTAATAAATCAACATGATTTGTAAATATCTAATAATTAAATACAAAATGTACGAAATACAATCAAATTTGTTTGTTCTTATATAATAAATGAACAAAGTACCTTAATTAACTACAAGGCCTAAATATTGTGTAGACCAAAAGGTTTTAAATTCTATATGATCGCAGTTTTTTCTATAAAATAGAATAATGAATGTATACAATTATTGTTTTAAACTATAACGTTTTTTAAAGTGTTTTTGGACATGAGTTATCCTTAATTTGTCGAAAAAGTTATCAATTTTTGTGTCATATCAATTCCGTACTTTAAATTTTTTCTTTGGATTAAATTTTTAATATTTTCTGCATCTTTTACGTAATTCATGACCAAAATAAGTCACTTTAAAGTTTAAAGCAATCAGATGTTACTATACCTATCTGTAGAACAGTTAAATCTGGATAAGTAGGTTAAATATTATCGTAATCATTTGAAATTAAGCTATTCAATCTCCTTTACATGTCTTGAAAAGGAGTTTAGTATCTAGTCTTAAGGTCTGCAAAAATATACACCATGTAAAATAAAATACATGTCACCTGCTTGCAAGTAATGTCTATTTTTAATCTCAACCTCTTCACCAGATTTAACTGTATAAGCGATTTTTTTCCAATGTATTATTACCTTTGCAGCTGTATCTGCATTTAACTATATGGCTCCGCTAAAGAAAAGTCGCTAAAAGTCACGGCTCATACAAAAAAGAAACATGATCTATTCACTAGGGCAATGGAAGTATCCGTATTCGAGACCCAGGCTGACAGCCACAAAGACGAAGTAGAGAAGGAACATGGTGAAACCAAGTCCTTTGTTCATCTTCCACCTGAAGCAGGCGATGCTGATGATGACGAAGACCAACATGGCGAAGAGCAGCACGATACTGCACACCATGCCTTTGGAGTTGACCCGGACTGGTTCTCCGTATATTATCCCATACAGAAGCCACGGAAGTGGTAACCTGAAATTATAAAGACGAAATTTAAAAAGAGTAAACAGTTCAGATCTGACTCTGAAAGCTACGATCAATTAATAAAATTGAACGTGGGTTTGCCGGGTGACAGAAATGAATTTAATTTAAACAAAGTATTTTTTTTAATTTTTATTCTTCTTCTCTAAATGTCTTATATAGCCTAGTTGCCTAAATAAACATATTATCATAATTATTACTAGCTGATGACCATGAGATTTCATCCACTTTAATCATATTAGTTCAGTTCAGCGTTAAACATGACATGAGTTTAATAATGTCTAGAGTTGTACTTGAAGTTTTTTTCGATTCACACCTTGAAGATCTGGATCGTCCTTTTGTGCACCAGCTTTATGGTGTGACCCATGCTTCATGTCAAGAGATCGTCTCCAATACAGGACGTTCCTACATACTCGTAGTTTACATCATTACTTGGGTGGTTGTAGTCAAGGGCTGGTGTCAGTTTTAATGAACAAATGTGGAATAAAATTTATCTATACCCTGTGAATAATTAAAAGTGTAAAGAAGTTTCTTAAAAAGAGATGTGATACGCGATAAGAAAAGAGCATTTCTGAGAAATCATCCCAATAACTTTTTAGTTTCAGCACGACATGGAATAACGTCTTATTAAAAAAATACGGTACAGTATTCATGAATCCCGATTTTCTGTGATATTTCTTTAAGCTTTTCTTTACTTGTTTCATTCGATTGTCCTATTGTCAGGAGCAATTCTTTCTTCTTTTCTTGCTAGAATACGATTCTTTTTAAATTCGGGAGACTTGTACTCTAATGATACAACAATATTGGATATACTTTCGTGCATTTTTACTACTTATTTGGCGTAATCATTTTAAAATTCATTAAAATTTATTTTTGATAAAAATAATACAAATTTCAATAATACCAGACACGAGTTGCTGGTATATTTTCATATTTCGAAAAAAATAAGCTTATAATAATGCTGATCATTTTCGTTTTAATTTGAAAACTTCCTTGTTTAAAAAACCATTGTTGTGTTTCCAGTTAACTTTTTCGATTGTTTGATATTTCTGATAAGAAACGATGTATAAATAAAGATTTTTATCGCCAAATTTTTCCATTGGTACAATTTTTTGAGTCACGCGAGGTCATATCCTGTGGAAACTGGCACTATATTTGAACCAACATTTGTGTCAAGGTTGGTGCGAAGATAAAATCAGAATGCAAATTTTCATGCCTCCTATGGAACATTTACAAACGTTTAGATTGCTCTGGGTCATTAAATGGAATCGAGTAAATTTCTGAATCTATTTAGTGCCAGAAGGACTGACAAAAAACAAGAAAAGATGTGGAATATAAAACACACGTCTCGATCACTTGTTGTCACTTGTCTTGACTATAAAAATTCTCTTCAAATTCTTAGTTTTGTATAAACGCATGGATTCGTCCATTAATCTTTTTTCCTCTATCAGCTGTTATAAGCGAATATGTTCTATGCATATGCACTCTAGAGTTGAGGATCATTCAAACGTTGTGTAACTTTAAGGGTTGAATTTTTTAGCTAATTTGTAACCTTACTGCACAGACATTAAAGTTTATTCGCGTACAACATCTGGGCTATCGATTCGTTAGATGCAGTTTAGTTTTTGCAAGGCAAGTTTTTGCTGACTACTTGTTATTTAAATAGGAAAACTTTTTCTTTTAAAATTTGGCTGATAAAAGACGAATAAAATCAAAGTTTCTTAAAAATATTTTAACAATGGTAATTTGAAATAAAAAATAAATAAATAAAATATCACTTGCTTCAACGGAGAAAGAAAACATCGTGAGGAAACCTGCATTCTCCAAATTGTTCTCAAATTCGTGTGAAGTCTGTCAATCCGCACATGGCCAGCGTGCTGGACTATGGCCAAACCATTCTCATATTGAGAGGAGACCCGTGCTCTGTAGTGATCCGATAATGGGTTGATCATGATGATGATGGTGAAAAGTTTTCCCAAATGTAACTAGAAATCAAGATGTTGAAACTTTCAACATGCGTATTTTCTTCAACTTGAAACTGCAAAAAAACAAAAAAAATAATAATCACAAAAAAGTGATAGAAATCAAGTATTTAGTGAGACTGCCATGCTGTGTGATTCATAGCCGTCTACTTAATCTGAGATATACTTTAGCAGACGTAGTGCTAGAGTTTGAGGTCCTGGGTTCGATTCCCGGTTTGAGTTTTTTCCGGTGAGAGGCTTCGAGCGTGGCTAGTTCCATTTATGGGAACTAGCTCGCGTGTCGCTTAGCGATTTAGCGTTCCGGCACGATGTCGCGTCGCGTGGGTTAACCATACCCGGTTAGCCCGCTGCCATCTTAGATTGCATCATCACTTACCACCAGCTGAGATTGCCGTTAAGTGGTCTAAAGCTTGAACATTTCCGTTTGTCGTAAGTATTCTAAAAGCCCTAACAGGGCGTATTTATTTGCCTCCAAATTACAGCAGTAATAAATCTCAATGCCTTTTCATTAAGGATTGAAAGAATTTAGCAAAGAGTATGTAAACACTAGTACAATGATGGAATCTCAGAACCAATTAAATTTAATCCAAGATTAAAAGAAGATTAAGAACCAATTAAATTTAATTCCAAGATTAAAAGTAGATTAAAAGAAAGCACTAATAAATCCCTGTCTATTTTAAATTGAGGTGGACTTAAAAAATCCAACTTAAATGTATAAAGGAGCGGGTTTCATCCCCGACTGTGTTCTGCAGCGTTTCATTTATCGATTTTGCTCCGTCTGGGCTACTGGCTGCCGTAATGGCATCCTTTGAGGAGCATTTCCGGCTCTATTCGAACACTAATAAAGCATAAAATTGCCTAACCGCTCGTTCGGCTATATACTACGGTTAGAAAGACGTACAATTGCATGTGTCTGGAACCCTGGTACTGGTGGAATTATATTGTGCATTCAATGCAAATGTAATACTAGCTAACCCACCCGGTTTCACACGGGAGGTCTTATTGTGTTTGCTTTGATGAAATTGCTCTTTATCTCTTTGTTAGCGCCATATAACATTGAATTAAAAAATAAATTACAATTCAATAATAATAATCATCATCATCATGATCAACCCATTGCCGGCTCACTACAGAGCACGGGTCTTCTCTCAATATGAGAAGGGTTTTGCCATAGTCCACCACGCTGGCCATGTGCGGATTGGCAGACTGCACACGCCTTTGAGAACATTATGGAGAACTCTCAGGCGTGCAGGTTTCCTTACGATGTTTTCCTTCACCGTTGAAGCAAGTGATATTTTAATTGCTTAAAAACGCACACAACTTCTAAAAGTTAGAGGTGCGTGCCCGGGTTCGAACCCCCGACCTCATATTAGAAGGCGGACGCCCTAACCACTGAGCTATCACTACAATAATAATATAGTTAAGTGCTACACGACATAGTGCCGGAACGCTAAATCGCTTTGTCGGTTAGTCACGTCTTTGTCAGTAGGATGGTAACTAGCCAGGGCCGAAGCCTCCCACCAGACCAGACTCGAGCCGGGAATCGAACCCAGGACCTCTAACTTCACAATGCGACAGCGCGCGCCCTGTACCACGGAGGTTGTCAAATAATCTATAATTTTTAAATATTTTTAATTAAGTATATGTAAAAGTATACAGTTCTTTTATTCCATCTGCTATGGATCTGTAGCATTTAATTTTTCGTCATTGATTGCTTGTAAGAAATCGCGATAAAGCACCCTTCTATGAAACCTCTCTATTGTCCCTTTGTATTATTTTCTGTGCTGAACAATAAAACTGCATTCATTCATAGGCTGAAATGAAATTATTTTCTACGTCTCCCAGTGCATAGCGCGAAATAACGATTGCCTAAATGTAAACAGGGTTAAAGTTAGTTGTAATTGCGAGGCATGCTATTCTGTACAGGTAATTACTAGCACGGTAATATTATATACAGTATTCCAACTTCATACTAACGGCCGAAACGCGGGCTATGCCTACGCCTCGATCTCGGGGTGCATTGACAGACGGTGTTCTGTTTTTTTAAACAATGACCGTGCGATGTTTTTACTTAAAATAACTTCAACTATATATTTAATATGACGAGTAGGATATATTGTGCACTTTTTGGTTGCATTAATAATAGTTGTTTATTGTACTGTTTGTATGATAATACCAGAAAAAATAAATTAGACTGTCTTTCTGTCACTAAATAGTTGAAATTTGAACACAAAGTAGGCAAATGTAATTAAAATCTTTGAGGCGGGTAGCCCTATCGCATGTTTAGATGGCACGGGGCTGTAGGTATTTATTCAAAGGTAAGCCTGAGTTACAATACTGTATACATATTATTACCGTGTTACTAGCAACATGAAATAAATAGAGTTGTATGGGTACTTTCTGTATTTTTCGAATATAATTCATTGATAGTAATTTGTATCGATAATAATTACTTATTCAATTCTGTTGCAGTTAAACTCATTATTGCATTAATAATGTTGCTTTTAATTTGCATAGACTACCTTCGTGAACTATTATAGAAAGGGAGGGACCGGAACACTAAATCGCTTTGTGCCAGTGTAACTAGCCACGGTCGAAGCCTCCTACTATACCAGACTCGAGCCGTGAACCGAACCTAGGACTTTTAACTATAACAATGCGAATGCGTACTCGCTTAGCTACGGAGCTCGTTAATAATATAATGGGAGTACTATGTAGTGTTAAACAGAGCAGCTTCCAGCTATTTTTTCCAGCTTCCACTAAGCCCCGTTTCATCATCATCATTCATCATCATGACCCATTTTCGGCTCACTACAGAGCACGGGTCTCCTCCCAATGTAAAAGGGTTTGTCCATAGTCCACCACGCTGGCCATATGCGGATTGGCAGATTTCACACGCCTTTGAGAACATCATAAACTCTCAGGCTTGCAGGTTTCCTCACGATGTTTACAATGTTTTTATGTTGCTTATCGTTACACTGTAGTAATCTTGTAAGTAAGCTACTGTAGCCTTCAGTTCGAAGCGATTGGGGGGCGCAAAGTTCAAGGAGATTGTTGGTTCACGGTCTCTGTTTATTACGCTGCCTTTAAAGTCAAAGGTTTGCAGACAGTTGCTGTAATTTAACTTAGCAGGCGCAATATCTTTGATGGTTTGCAAAATTGAATAACTCTAGAACAAATTACCGAAATGTTCTTCCGCACTACTGAAATCGCTAATAAATTAACTGGGACTTTTAATTTTTTGATTTTTTTTTTTATTTACTACAAGTTATCCCTTGACGGCTATCTTACTTGGTGGTAAGTGATGATGCATTCTAGGATGGTAGCGGGCTAACCTGTTAGGAGTATGGTAAACCCACACTCGTAATTGGTTTATATGCGACATCGTGCCGGAACATTAAATCACTTTGTCGGTAGGGTGGTAACCAACCACGGTCGAAGCCTCCCACCAGACCAGACTTGAACCGGGAATCGAACCCAGGACCTCCAACTTTGTAATGCGACAGCACGCGCACTGCGCCACGGAGGACGTCAAAAAAATCTTTAATAAATTCTGCGAGGTTCTTTTTAAAGTTCTTTGAGGGATCTACGTAAAAGTATAGACTCAAGTCAAGTCATCTACAGATTTCTACTGTTGGTGAACCAAGCCACTCGAGTCATCAGATGGTAAATCGTGAAATATAAATACCTATTCCGAAAAAAGGGTTAAAGGGTGGACATTTTTTCTCAATTAAGCTTTAAGTCACTGCAAACTAGAGAAGATTGAGATAGGAATATAAAATGATAATTTTCATATACCTAACATTCGCGTCTCTTGGCGCGGCGCCAAGTGCTCGCTGGAGGGGTGATGTAACAATATAACATCGGATTTCATATTTTCGACGGACATTTTTCTAAACTGTAACATGCCATTAAAATGTGTCATTACTTTGGATATGATGTGTTCGACTACGGATCACGAGATCTTGAAAGGTCCCATAATTGATAAGCTATCAGTCAGTCATTTTGTTAAAGAAATTGAAGTCACTCTCGCGACGTTATCCAAGCATTCTCTCCTAAACAATTGGAGACTACGACTGAGGAGGTGTTTGTCAAGTAATATATGATAGGATCAATCATTTTTTTCCATGTTTTAAGTCACAGCACATCGGAATATTGCGAAAGGAAAAAAAAGCCTTTTTACAAAATATTGCCGCGTCGCTTGGCGTAAAAATATAAAATCGGATTTTCTATTTTCCACGGAGATTACTACTAAAATTATTAAATGTATCACACTAGAAATCTGTTTTCCTCGTGTATTTTTTTTACCCCAAGAGTAGTTTTGTGTCCCACTTCTTTATTCATATTTCGGTTTTATTGTATACGTTCTTAACTTGTTGCGGTTTACAAATAAAATATATGTGGTTTCAAGCGTATGGCTTTAACAACAGAAACAAATTCTAATTGTACTTAGTTGTAATCTAAAGTTGTGATTGCTATCGTGACCTGTCATCAAATCATAACTTGAATACCGCAGTATTCAATAGTTGATAAAACTGAATTCTGTTCAGCATATAATTTATACTTCACCTACAAATTCAACACTGCATTCTATGACAGAAATATTCGTAACAGTTCAATGAATATTAATTTCAAAAATTATCTTCATTTTTTTAACATTTTATCTTCTATATTTTCTAACATCATCTCTCGAGGAAGGTAGGTGATCTTTCGACCTTATCTTTTATTTAATTTTTTTGTTTATTTTTTTTAGTTTTTATTGTTAAAGTGGCAATGGAAATATGTGTCATGGAAATTATAACTATCTTCCTATAACGGTTTATAAGATACAGCCTGCTGACACACAGACATTACGGCAAATGATGGCAATGGTAGGCCCCGTTGGCAACTACGAAGCATAAAACTTTAAATACAAACGCTACGACTACATTTCTAAATTTCTGTAGAAATTTCAAATATAAACTCAAAGAGAATTTGGATAGGTTACATCAGCTCGTCCTAAAGTTACATGTTTGGAGTGGAGACAAGCGTTGCAAAAAAATTACTCTTATAAAAATCGCAGGATGGCGTAAAAGTTGACTTGTCGGATATTGGCAGCCATTTTATTCGAGCGCTTGAGATTAATAATTGTGTAAACTCTTTTTCCAAGTACCTCTTTGATCGAGTGGCTTCTGTCAAAAAGATCACTGGAGTTAAGAAAACGTCGAAGTGCACGTTAAGACGTCAGTTCTGGATATTACCACTAACATGTGGCAACTGCTGAGAGGGTCCCAATTTTCTTCTTGTATTAGAAAGTAGGCTCATATCGGAAATTCAAAGTCAAGCTTCGACAAAATCTTTACAAACAATATGACTGTATCTATATATATAAAAGCGAAAGGTCACTTACATACTTACATACTGATTAAACACGAGATCTCAAAAAGTATTGTAGGTAGAAGCTATAATTAAGCAATTAGGTAGTTGATAGTTAAGAGATGTCAGCTAAGAAAGGATATTTGGAAATTCGACCCCTAAGGGGGTAAAATAGGGGTTGGAAATTTGTATGAAATTTCTTTGTTTTTTTTTTTTTGCAAAAATTTGCATTAAGATTAATAATAATAAATAAAAAACATGTACATAATTTTTTTTTAAATATAACTTTTTAAGGGTGGTAAAAACAGGGATGATAGTTTTTGCTTATTTTTTTATTATGAAGTCTACAAGCCTGAAATTTTTAAAATAGATTTCTTTTAGGGCGTAAGTATAAGGTTAGAATTTTTTTCATCCAAATCTGCCCCGAAGGGGGTAAATTAGGGGTTTGAAGTTTGTATGAAAGTCCTATGTTTTTTAATTTAGAAACACGAAAATCGGCAATTTGTCATTTGCATGTATGCTGTACTTTTTGTTTGCTTTGTGTGTATGTAGCTTATTTTCTGAAGCAGAGCATTCGCCGCACGGGTAACCTCAATCTCAAGGGAAATCAGCAATTCTCCGCAGACGAAGTCGCGGGCAACAGCTAGTTATATATAAAGTTAACATTAACTAGGAAGAAACTTATATTTCCGATGTCAGCATTTAAGCTAAACAACAATGGTAAAGCATGGCGCTTTCAAAGTGAGTGTAAAGGCAAATACCAAAGTACAGAACACTTCTAACATGCTTTATAACAGTAGTTCCAATGCTCAGATTATGGCGCAAGACGCCGCGCTCAAAGAACGGCAAACAACGCTGAAGTAATGGATTATGCGCTTCGAAACGTACCTAATCCACTCCACATATACTTGGTCTATACTAGCGCACTCACATGGCACTCTTAGCTTTGCTACTGATGTAGGTCGATTCGGATAGTAATGCGCAGAAAATTCCCTCTTTACATCTTCGTTGTCTCAACAGATGACACTGTGTCATATATTATTATGTATCTATATTTGTATCATTCTATATAATAAACTTTGAGTTTATTATACATCAAACATTTTAGATAAAACTTAAAATAAAACTTAGATTAACCTAAAACTAAAAATCTTAAAAAATAAGTAAATATATAACATCATAACTAAAATATATTATTAAAAGGAGTCCCTTTAGGCAAGGTTCCGAAGATACTGGCAGCGTTCCCCCTTTGAATTGCTAGACTAATTCTTTGTCCGAGGTAGCTGGCAGCTCTTCGGTCCCCTGTGATGTCGACTAACCTTTTTGCTATTTCCAAATTTATTATTTTTTTCGCTTTATTATGTATCTTGTAGCAGTTCATTTCACATTTCATATATGTTCCGTGGTACTCAGAGACTTATTTGATGTCACTTAATGGAGGTACCATCATCACCACCGCCTAGGACACCATCTTCATATCCTAGGACTGTGAAGTCCACCCATCATGTCCCATCCAACACATTGTCACAGCTGTATATCTCTGATATTGAAGATTACTCCGATTATTTTAGATCTCTTCGTTCAGATTTCTTCATTTAGGAAATACCCGCTTTAGCCTATCTCATTAATATGAATTTGTAGGCATTACAAGGAAGTTAATTTTAAAGGGATCATCAAAAGGTGTGGATCAGGTTAGATTAGGTTACAGACCCTTCATAGTATTCTCCAATCATTCATATGATTTGAAGGGTCAGATATTGAAGGGGCGAGTGTGATAATGGTGACACAATGCAGTACTGCCCAAAACTCAACCTCACATGGTCGTGGTAATTCCTGCAAGACAACCGAGGAATGGCGGTCGAGAAATGAGAGAAGTTCCACCAGGCTTGGAAATTTAGATGGACATTTCCAATGTCTTATGCAGAAGACACTTGCAAACCACTGCACTATTTTTACAAAATATCGGCATTAAATTGGACAACCATCTATTATAGAATCGACCATCGGGACGAACGGGGTTCACCAGTAAAAAAATAGATAGCATATGATTTCGTTAGAGTGCTCTCAAGAAACTAATTACATGGGTGAATAAATTGACCGATGCCAGAAAGCACCATCGTATAACATCACAGTCGAGCATTAACTTGACACAAATAATATTTTAGTAGGGCTTTAATATTTCACGGTCAAGACATCAACTTGACCTAATTTTGAAAACATAATATTGCCTTAATTTATCGAGACGGAACTCGTACTGTACTTTACATATTACAGAAAATATTTTAAAACCTCAAGTCCTCCTGCTTGAGTCTAAACAACCAAAGTGGTTTTAGTGGACAGAATGATTTTTTTCTATACTAGGTGTGAAGAAAAGCAGAGCCAATTGTTTTAATGCATCTTTCATAGCTGATGGATAGAACCTTCGACTGAAATCGACTTTTAAAATAATATGTTGAACCAGACTGTTGCGTTTTATAAGATATCGAGAGCTATATTTTTCAGGGAAGGCGATACATTGCGTACAACAAATTAAGCTTGATATCCCACAAAATCCAGCTAAATCTTTGTCGTAAGTTGCCGAACTGGTTCTGAGTCATCACTATCTTAATTTCAAGTAGCAAACGTCTACTGCTGTATATGTAGCAAAGCCATTGTTAAAGAGCGCCACCACGCCTCTGCTTTCCTCATAGTCTTCCAGCATTCGTCTCTCTCTTTATGTCGTCGGAGGGCAGTATTGTATTGGATGCGCTTAATTGACCTCATCAACCCCCGGCTCACTACAGAGCACGGGTCTCCTTTCAATATGAGAAGGGTTTTAGCCATAGTCCACCACTCTGGCCATGTGCGGATTGGCAGACTTCACACGCCTTTGAGAACATTACGGAGAACTCTCAGGCGTGCAGGTTTCCTCACAAATTTTTCCTTCACCGTTGGAGTAAGTGATATTTTAATTGCTTAAAAACGCACATAACTCCGAAAAGTTTGAGGTCGAACCGCCAACCTCTGATTAGGAGGCTGACGCCCTAATTACTAGGCTATCACCGCTTTGGCATGAATTGGAATGCATTGCATAGTGACACTAGCCGGAACTGAAGCTCTGCAATGTAGGCACCACCCTCCCAAGATAACTCAGCCACGCACCCACCGTTAGTTGATTGAGTTCTCTTAGCCACGTTAGAACGCTTTGTTGCCTTTAAATCAATCGTGAATACAGAATAGGCTAAATAATCTAGGCAAGCTGTTTTACCTGAGGCTGCATTTACACTTACAAAAAGGGTTAAAGCGGTCAAAAGCTAGTTTATATTTTGATAACCACACTTACCAACTATATCAAACATTTTAAAGTTAAAAAAACCACTTACCCAACAGTGACATCAAAAATATTGCTGCCAACAGAGCTCGAGACGGCCATGTCCCCGAAGCCCTTCCTGGCGACGATCACAGACGTTATGAGGTCAGGCACCGAGGTGCCCGCGGCGAGCAGCGTTAGCCCCATCACCTCGGGAGGGACGTACGCCGCAGCGCCGACCAAGTTCGCCCACCACACCATGAGGTAGGAGAAAAACGCTATCCATACTATCGACCCTATAAATGTTACAGGGAAATACTTCTTCCCTGTAAAGAGAAAACAAAAATAGTATTATTCCACTAAAGGTTAGATCTAGAACGCGATTCCACCTTATATATCAATGGTAGGTGACGATGCATTACCGGGTTAATCTGTTAAGTGTATGGCAACTTCTCATCAGGCTCACTGTAACAATAAACCGCTTGACGGCACGTTTTCGTCAGTAGGGTCGAAGAAACGTCCAACAAGACCAGCACAGAAAACATTCATATATTCCCAAATTGCCTCTGCTGGCAATTTTGTATTATGAACTGGGAATACATGTAAGAAACCCATACGCAACAATCGTGTACGTTTATTGCACAAAATAAGGAGACGTGTGGTCACATCGAGAAGGTATTGTTTACTGCATAACTTTGACTTGGTGTTTTGGAACTCCGAAGACGTGCTTTAATCTTATATATAAAATTGTCGTGTCACAATATTTGTTCCCATACTCAAAGAAAAATACATAGAACCCTAAATTTTCACCCTTCTATCACCAACCCACAATTTTTTAATAGACATTTTAGTAATTTAATCATCTGTCATCCCGCTTGATAACTGAACAATTATCGTCTTTATTGTTAATGTATTTCACTCTAATTCGACAAAAATTTCCCTGAGCTTATTGTAAAGCTAAAATCTTTGAACATAAACAATATTTATGTTATTTTTATATTCCCTCATCGTTCACAGCGCCAAATGCCTCTTTCACTCACCACATCCTTACACACAATTAGTTAGTTATTTTTTTTCTACAATAGAAATTCCCTAGAAATAATTTATATGGCAAAAAACGTTTGCCCGGCTAGTGCCAATCTAAAAAATATATTGATCAGTATCATCATCATCATCATCATCAACCGATTGACATCCACTGCTGGACATAGGTCTTTTGTAGGGAGTTCCAATGCTCACGGTCTTGGGCCGCTTGCTTCCAGCGGCTCCCTGCGACTCGTTTGATGTCGTCTGTCCACCTAGTTGGGGGTCGACCAACGCTACGTTTACCGGTGCGGGGTCGCCATTCCAGCACCTTGGGACCCCAACGTCCATCGGTTCTCCGAGCTATGTGCCCCGCCCATTGCCACTTCAACTTCGCAATTCGCTGAGCTATGTCGGTAACTCTGGTTCTTCTACGGATCTCCTCATTTCTGATTTGATCACGTAGAGATACTCCCAGCATAGCTCTCTCCATCGCCCGTTGAGTGACTCTGAGCCTTCTTATGAGGCCCATAGTGAGCGACCATGATCAGTATCGTGAAGTAGAAATTACTCATGTGTTTAAACCTAACGTAAAAATAAAAAGAATCATCACGTAGGCATTTCATTTCGTACAATAAGAAAATAACCGCCTTGGGACACTTATCGTTACTATGTTATATTGAGAACACCGCGCGGGTCAATAAACCAACGCCAAATAGTTAACTATCATTGATAGTATACTTTATACCATAAATATTCTAGCTTATCCCCGCACTGTTCCCGTGAGATTCGGTTTTACCCGTAGTTCCTCTAGAGCCAAATAAACTCGATAACTTATAAATGGCGCTCGGAACAAAACTAGGTATTCGAGGTTGGAAGTTTGTTGCCAAAGATAAAAAGTCCTTCCTTTATAGTTTGTAAATTCTATTACCAGTTTTGAGTTGATACGTATTCTAGACACTAAAATTTAAACAATTCACTTCAATGATGAATATACCTTATGATATTATTTTTATCTTCCTTTGAATAAAATTACCTGGGTACACATTTCATGACATTCCGATTTACGGGTTTCTTGCTATAAAACTGTTTATGATAGCCAACAGCGAATAGATGAGTATCAACATTTGATGGTTGGGAGCGAGATTCCAGTCAACATCTGAACTTATATTATTCAAATATAGTTGTATAAAATAAAAGAAGGCACTATTGATGCCTACATTCTTTTCTCATTGTAGTGAGATAATTTTGAAACTTCTTCCAGCTGAAGTTGAATAAATCATGAACTAGTTTGTGCCCAAAACAAATGTGTGTGCCATAAAGCCCAAAAGTCTTTGCCATGGTTTCGTTTAGCTTTCTACGAATAGTTTACTACCTTTTTAATGTACTTATTATTTATTTTGAACTTGTCGAAAGGCATAAGCCAAGATGTATTTGGGTTGCTTATTGTGAATAAGAAAACTACTCGTACTACCCATATTTTCATTCGATTTCAGTCGATTCACCCACGAATTTCTTTAAATTTACTAATGAAAGTGATTTTCATAACGCCTGCAAAGCAATAGAAGGCACGAGTCTAGTCCAGTTACATATCATAATACATAATAATAAATATATAAATGTTCAATATATAAATATTGAGTATTATGTCATTTCGTTGATTGTAATAACAAATTCAACAAATACAATTTAAATTCAACAAATCATCAGGAATAACAAAAACTAAATACTTTTTCTACTACATTTTTTGTAGGACTGCATACATAGTATGTAATGTTTACATTTATGTATTTAATTTTATTTCACTAATGGATGCAAGTATCTAAATAGGATCCAACCCACGTTGGGCAAGATAAGTAATGCTCAACTTGAATTGTGACGTTATTCTGAAATTTGATAAGTATACCTGCCGTAATTGGATTTTTTTGGTATAAAATATGCATTACATCATTTATATCTAAGCAAAATTTTTCTCGGCAAAAGTGTCGTCCACTTGTACAATCACGAGCCACAACTAAAAATGTTTTGGATTGGATCCTTATTGTATAACAACGTCCAATTTGTGTTGCATTGAAAAATGGGTTACCTCTCGGAGTTCTGGTGTCCGGGAGGGTCATCCAAAGTGGGAAGACAATTGGGGCGACTAACAAATACGTCAGCCTTTTGCGGAAACCCGAGGGCCACGACATGTCCAACGGCGTCGTGTCGTCCTCCAGGTCTCCAATCTGCAACAATGCATTACGATAAATAATCTAGCTCATGTGGGATTTTTTTATACATGACAGCAAAAAGGCGAGCCGTTTCCCAATGACCTTCGTAGTGCTTCCAACTTCGTGCAATAGTGCACGCGCTGCACTGCGAAGTTGGAAGTCCTGAGTTCGATCCTGGCTGAGTCTGGCCTGGTAGAAAGCTTTGGTCGTGGCCAGTTACCACCGACAAAGAGCGGCACTATTACACCTTGCTCGATGTTGTTTAGAAACCAATTAGGAGCATGGGTTTACCATAACAGATTAGTCTTTAAGTGCTAACTTCAAGTGGAATTAGAAAAAACCTTATGTTAAGAAAATATCGCCGAAAACGATAGGTCTAATGCGCCTAGTAATTTTTTTACCGGTTATTCGAGTATAATTATAATAAGTTGTAGTTATTACATATAGTATAGACCATAGAGATATACTCGTACCACCCACCACACAATCATATGCTACACGCCATCTTCGCCGGGATGACGAGGGAAGATGAGGTCCCCGCTATCCTACGTCATCCGGACGTGGGCTCCATCCACGGCCTCGGAGACGTACGCACGACTCACCGTCTGACCCCAACAATATCCCAAACGTCGCCTAAGCCGAGGTTCGGCCTCACAGGAGTCGCCATTAGGCAGACGTTCCCATAGTTTCTTCGAGCCCTAGGGCGCAAAATTTCTTCTGCCTGAGCTTCTCTCCGAAGCTCACCAAACAGCCCGGTTACGCTGTCGCAACCAATGGGTTAGCACAGCTAATAGTCAGTCCAAAAAAAAACCATAGAGGTGTTTAAAACCACTGACGAGTCTGGTTGTTACAAAATAATGTTTTTTTAAGTGGCATTGCAAAAAAGGTGGTAGGAACAGCTAGTGAGAAAAACATCTTGCAGTATTGCACAATACGCGTGTGGTAAGGGTATCTGGAATACGGATCGCCAGTATTATTACTGGTTTTGGCTCATGACCAAAGAGGCTTACAAACTTCGTTCGCAAATAGCGTTAGCAAACACGTCACATTATATGCCACCCTGTGTTGGGATCTTGTTGGGTTGATTGCGAAACTTTTACTTCAGCGGGCTCAAATTTGCGTAATGTTACGCTCGCGTTTTCCATGCTTTTACTGGTTTGTACATCGAGCTGCATTTTAATGTCCTGCAGCTGTTATACCTCCACCGACATTCAACATGTTATACAATATTGATTATGTTACAGCCGTGTATTATGTAGTGAATTAAGTGTTCAAATGAAGATTATCATTATTAATATGAATCGGTGATAGCCTAGTGGTTACGGCGTCAGCCTCCTAATCAGGGGTCGGCGGATCGAATCCGGGCACGCACCTCTAATTTTTCGGAGCTATGTGCGTTTTTAAAAAAATAAAATATCACTTGCTTCAACAGTGAAGAAAAACATCGTGAGGAAACATGCACGTCTGAGAGTTCTCCATAATGTTCTCAAAGGCGTGTGAAGTCTGCCAATCCGCACATGGCCAGCGTGGTGGACTATGGCCAAACCCCTCTCATATTGAGAGGAGACCCGTGCTCTGTAGAGTGCCGGTAATGGGTTGATCATGATTATAATATTAACAGAAGGAGGTTTTTCAAGCCATCTTAGACTGCATTACATCACATCCCTTATCATCAGGTAAGATTGCCGTCAAGGGCTTACTTGTAGTATGTAAAAAAAAGTAATTAATAAATCTTACCAATATCTTTAGATCTTTGATTTGATAATTTCGGATAGATTTATTACTGCTACAGCTAATAAAGTCATCCTTATCAACAGGAATGAGAAAGAACAGGATAGCAACACCAAATTCAATCTACGATTGAACTCATTAAAAACAATCTGATTATTAAATTCGATAAACACTTGGTGAATGACAATATGCTAATGTATAGCCGACAAATTTGCTTTACTTTGGTGTGGTGTGCAACCAAAGTGTATTTATTCTTTAAATATGTAAGTCATACCTAACACAAAATCTTGCTAGACATAGGAAGGTAAGGACGTAGTACTATAAAGATATCATCAGGAAGAACTATACATCATCATCATCATGATCAACCCATTACCGGCTCACTACAGTGCACGGGTCTCCTCTCAATATGAGAAGGGTTTGGCCATAGTCCACCACGCTGGTCATTTGCGGATTGGCAGACTTCACACGCCTTTGAGAACATTATGGAGAACTCTCAGGCGTTCAGGTTTCCTCACGATGTTTCCTTTCACCGTTGAAGTAAGTAATATTTTAATTGTGTAAAAACGCACATAACTCCGAAAAGTTAGAGGTGCGTGCCCGGATTCGAACCGCCGACCTGTGATTAGGAGGCTGACGCCGTAACCGCTAGGCTATCACCGCTTCTCAACTGTAACTAAGAACTATACATCTAATCGGTTTCTACGCGTCATCGTGCCGGAACACTGAATCTAGCCGCTAATAAATGTTAACTAGCCGCGGCTAAAGCTTACCACCAAACCAGATTCGAGAATCGAACCCAGGACCTCCAACTTAATAATGCACAAAAAAGGTCGTTCAAAAGTAGTCTACGTGCCCATACATACATACATACATACACTCACACACAAACTCAATAACACAGAATTACACACGCACACCCACTTACCTATTAAGTTAATGTTCACCTGAGTCAGTTTCACTTAGTTACATTTTCAAAATAAAATTTAAAATTTTAGATTTTTTTAATTTTTACCTATTTAACATATTTTGTATATATTGTGTAATCTTTTTGGCCTTATTTTTATGACTTTCTTAATTGTAAACCAATGAAATGTAACGCTGTTGATTACTTGCAAATAAATAAATAAGTAGTCACTCATGAGATAATAACATTGCAGCTGTTTTGCTTACTTCTTCTATAACATCTAACTGGACATCCGCGAGACCTCCATTGGGGAGGTCCATGGGTGTCTCCTTGGCCTGGGCGGCTGCCGCGGCGTTCCTCGCAGCTGCAGCCCCGGCGCCCCCCGCTGTAGGCTTAGTCGCCTCCAGCAAGACCTTCAGCGAGGCGATCGCATGCAATTGTGTCGCCTTCTCGTCCACTTTACCTGGGAACAAGGTCCATGTTATAATATGTAGGTTATATAAGCAGTGGCTGACAGATTATAAGAAAGCGTCTTATTACTACACACTAAAATTCAAATTCAAATAATCTTTATTCAAATAGTCATTTAAAAGTCGCTTTTGACGCGTCAATAATTTACATAGTAGTGATTTAATAGTGATAACTACGTTCGTAAACTTAAAACTAAAGCTATTAGGGTTCCAAACGCGCCCCGGTCTAAGAAGAAGCCCACATTCACAAGCCAGGTAAATTTTCTTTTTGTTATCACCATCTCACTTGCCACTTAAAATTATTAAGAGTTATCTTAATAGATTAAGCTTTTGTTTGCGTAGCATGGAGCAGACTATGGTTAGTTCTGGAAGAGATGGGAGTGCCGAAACATCTCATAAATCTTATCCGCAACCTTTACTGCAATAACCGATCCTTTGTCAGAATCGACACCGACTGTTCGAATGTGTTTTCCATAAGCAAAGGAGTACGCCAGGGTTGCATCCTTTCTCCGTTGCTTTTTAACATATATGGGGAATACATAATGCGCAAAGCATTGGAGAACTGGAAGGGAGGGTTTCCGCTTGGTGGAAAGCGGATATGCAACCTTAGGTATGCAGATGATACTGTCATCGTTAGTACATCACTGGACGATATGAAAGAACTTCTGCGTAGACTGGAAGCGGAGAGTCTAGAGCTGGGCTTGAGTATCAACAGGAGCAAGACCAAGTTAATGATAGTAGACCGCGCTGGAAAACTCCCGGAAACTTGTAGTATTCCATCTATAGAAACTGTTGAAAAGTATATCTATCTAGGCTCCGAAATATGCAACGATGGGAGTTGTGTCCCAGAAATCAGGAGACGCATTGCGATAGCGAAAACAGCCATGACGAGCTTAACTGGAATGTGGAGAAATCGTGGTATAAGCAACAACACCAAGAGCCGTCTGGTCCGTGCCTTAATATTCCCTATATTCATGTATGGGGTAGAAACATGGACCATAAAGGCGAGGGAAAGACAAAGGATAGACGCGTTCGAGATGTGGTGCTGGCGACGCATGTTGAGGATTCCTTGGACAGCCAAGCGCACAAACGCGTCCATCCTAACTCAGCTTGGGATAAAAACACGACTTTCCTCCATTTGTTACCAACGACTGCTCTCCTATTTCGGACACATCATGCGACGTGGGAATGATTGTCTAGAAAAACTTATTGTGACAGGCAATACAGATGGCAAAAGATCGCGAGGCCGCTCACCCAGGCAGATGGACAGACCAGCTGAGGGACTCCAAGTGCAAATTTCACACAATTGCAAGACTAGCCTCCGATAGAAGCCGGTGGAAACAATTAATCCGCACGAGGTTGCAAGGACACCAGGACCACGATCTTCAGTAATGAAGGAACGACTAGAGAGAGAGATCTTAATAGAGCAATATTTCATACCCATGCTACTTTACTAGAAAGGGAAGAGGATTTAAGATTATTAGAACTTACCTATGTGTATTGAGACAACACACGTGTTTAGAATAGAATATACATTACTATTACCCGCGACTTCGTCTGCGTAGAATTGCTGATTTCCCGTGAGATTTAGGTTTCTCGTGCGGCCAATGCTCTGCTTCAGAAAGTAAGCTACAGGCAAATGTCAAATTGCCGATATTCTTGTCTCTAAATTAAAAAACATAGCACTTTCATACAAACTTCATACCCATATTTTATGCCCTTTAGGGTAGATTTGGATGAAAATAGGTTCAGGTTAATAGATAATAATAAGTATCGGGTTAGAAACCCGATACTTATGCCCTAAAAGAAACCTATTTTCAAAATTTCAAGCAGACTTAATACTAAAAAAATCAGCAAAAACTATCATCGCCTATTTTACCACCCTTAAAAGGTAATATTAAATAAAATGGTGAACATCTTTTTTATTTATTATCATTCATGCGAATTTTTGTGTCTCCAACTCCAAAAACAAAGGATTTTCATACAAACTTCTAATTCCTATTTTACCCCCTTAGGACTGGAATTTCCAAATATCCTTTCTTAACTGACATCTCTTTACTACCTACTTGCTAAATTATAGCTTTATACGTACAATAGTTTTTGAGATCTCGTGTTTAATCAGTAAGTAAGTAAGTACGTCAGTGACCTTTCGCTTTTATATATATATAGATTCTTGTCTAAGTAAGACGTGTAGATTAGAATTTTTGTTTACTGACCAATCTCATTATTACTTCTCCAAGCATGACAGAACGAAAAAACATTGTTTGCGGTTAAGATGCTTAAAAATTTGGATATGATCAAATTGTCTAACGCAGTTTTAAAATTATCTAAACGTATGTGTTTTAAAACACACAATTGTTTTGAGTGCAATATATGTACTTCGTTAAATCAGAGATTTTATTTATTCTTTACTGTATAATGTAGTAGTTTTAAGCCATATAAACGTGTTTATTATTCAATTACATTCAGATGTTAACAGCATTCGGGTGTTTCACTTGCGTCTTGAATACCTATCCTTACAACTGAACAGTCTCATTATGACTACTCCAAGCTTGACGGTAAGAAAAAAAGTATTTGCGGTTAAGATGGTTAGCGATTTGGATCGGATTGAATTGCCTAATGCGGTTTTAAATTTATTAGAACGTACCTATCTATGTGTCTTAAGACAAAACAGTTGTTTTGAGTACAATATACTTTTTTATTGTCAATCAATCAATCTGTCATAATATTTTTTCAAATAGTTCTTTAAAAGGTACTTTTGACGTCAATAATTTTCATAGTTGATAAAACTAAAGCTATGAGGGTTCCAAATGCGCCCTGGGTCTAAAAAGAAACTCACAAGAAATTTAGATTGTTAATTTTTGTATTTTTTTTATTACCGTCTCACATGCCACTTCACACCTAATCGGTTTTTACGTGACATCGTGCCGGAACACTAAATCGCTTGGCGACACAGCTCTGTCGAAAGGGGGAGTTACTAGCCACGGCCGAAGTCTCCCACCAGACCAGACTCGAGCCAGGAATCTAACCCAGGACCTCCAACTTTATAATGCGACCGCGCTGCGCCACAGAGGTCGTTAACTACCACTGTAGATTGTGGCACCTTAACAATGAACAGTTGCGGATAAACTTTTCGAAGTTCGGACACACGTCCGTCGTCCTCAAAAGCTGATGGCAAAATGATTATGGCAACTAGGCGGTTGCAAACTTTAAAATATAACGAAGTTGAAGCATTGTGTTGAACTGCAAAATGAACGGTTGTTATAAAGTTGGAATACGCAAAGATGACGTCCTATCCAAAAGTTATAATCACGCTTCGTATTATATCACACTATATACTTATATGAAGGTGTGATAGCCTAGTGGTTAGGACGTCAGCCTCCTAATCAGAGGTCGGGGTTTCGAACCCAGGCACGCAACTATAACTTTTCGGAGTTATGTGCGTTTCTAAGCAATTAAAATATCACTTGCTTCAACGGTGAAGGAATACATCATGAGGAAACCTGCACGCCTGAGAGTTCTCCATAATGTTCTCAAAGGTGAAGTCTGCCAACTCGCACATGGCCACCGTGGTGGACTATAGCCAAAAAAAAAAATCTTCGTAGGTAGGCCTTCGCCCTTTTTTACCTGGCTAAGTTTATTGTGGGCTTCTTTTTAGACCGGGGCGCGTTTGGAACGCTCATTGTTTTAAGTTTACGAATGTAGTTATCACCATTTAATCACTGCTATCTTTAAAATTGACGCGTCAAAAGTGCCTTTTAAAGGACTATTTGAATGAAGATTATATGAATTTGAAATCGCGGCAGAGTGCGCGAGCGTTACCCAGCCACCGGTGATGCAAAAGAGTATCTAGGTTTTCGGGGTTATTTCGGTTGTCCACAAAATCTTGTCCTGCCCAAAGGAAGGAGGTAGCCATAAAGCTTTAAAAAAGGGGTATTCTGGTCGCCACTCTGGCTACCGGCAAGTCCCATATAAAAAAAAAAAAAATAGTTGAAGAAAAAAAAAATTCTTATAAAGGAAAAAAGAACTCGTAAGTGAAGTCTCAGACGGGTTAACCTGTAAGAGGTATTGTAAAATACATACATACATAGGTTTCTAGGTAACATCATGCCGGAAGGCTGATTAACAGTGTTTTATAGCCACGGCCGAAGCCGCCAGACCAGAATCATACCGGGAATCGAACGAAGGCACTCTGCGCCCCGAAGGTAATATGTAATATACCTATGTAAGAATACAGCTTAGTATTTCGATTCATAACCTAATTGTGTGGTGGGAATCCCCTCTCTGCGGAAATTGATTCATTCAGTCGGCACGATTTCCGCCTTCAATCATAGCCCCAACTTCCTATTGCAATATAATCATGGACGAATTTCATTTTAGTACTAACAATAAAGTAATGTGAAAAAGAAGAACGAAAGTAAGAAAATTTATTTATTCTCATATGGTGAACACAATAAATCTTATTCTTATCAGAAATGTTGTCTGTCTGTAACACCAACCAGAAAAGGTGTACAGCATATATAGTCGTGTCTTATATGAAAAACACGTCGCTGATTTTCAGCTGAGATCAGAGTGACGTCACAATCAAAAATGGTATTAATATAATTTAAAAAAAAAAAAAGAAAATAAAACACAAATTAAAAATAACGGGGAGTAGAAGGGAGCAGCAAAAATTTAGCTATTAAATGATATAAATATAATTTAATGAAGAGATATATATGTATATATATAAATAACTCTAAATATAAAACAATTAAATAAATCGTGTTATTAGTGTGATTATTTAGCTATGGTTACATAATTTATTCACGTCCTCTCTAAAGGATCCACAAAAGAAAAGATAAAACTTCTTATAAGGGGTATTTATTGGCAGATTTAGTTTTAATTATACCAGATTACGTATCTTTGATTATTAAGTAGTTAATAATACATTTATATGACCCTACAGTAGCCTTGCACATAATATGTTTATTCCTTCTAATTGCACTTTCTAGAAATAGCAATTGCCTTGAAATTTTGATATGTATACTTCTCCTAGATTTGATTATTTATGAACAATTTGTATTGATCCTCCATTCGGGGGTAGATACCATTCGTGCCTCGGTACGTACTTTGACATTTCAGAATTAAGCACGTTTTAATTCAAACAGTCAAAATGAAATGTTACATGTTACTTGCATTACCGGTGAAGGTTACATTTTGAAGAAAATCTATAATGGGTTCCGATATGCATTTTGCCATCGTGGTGGATTAAGTTTTAACGCTTCTTTTGCTAAAAATAGACCCGTTTCCGGTAGATGGTCAGTAATAGGTTAAAGATAATGACAGACTGGGGAAAACTATTATATTGTTTAACAAAATTGTTAATCGGATATGGACCTCGAAACTTCAGACGTATGATAGCAAAATAGGATTATAGAGAACTATGCGTTGGGTGAAGTTTAAAATGTTACCGACTTGGAAATTGTATAGAAATCCATTTTGCGGTTGCGGTTATCGTTTCTAAAGTTGGAAACGTTCAAGATTCTTACTGAGAGTTAAGGAGATTATAATTGGCTTTTGTTCGGTTGGGTAATGTAATGTAAATGGAATGGAACTTTAGTTCTCAAGGTTGTATATGTTTTTTTTATCTATGACAGAGATTTCTATGTATATTAATTAGTCTATGGCATTAAATTGAAAAAAGGAGATGCTAAAATGGTCGGTTATTATCCTACTCTATAAATAACGTAAAAACAATGGATGGAAATAAAATTGAAACGAAACAGTGAATTAAATGTAAAATACTTGATGAAAATACTAAAATAGTAAATTACAAATTTTCCACTACGTTCACAAGATGGCGTCCATCAAACCGAAACGCGAATTTATTGAAGTAACATGAGCTTTAAAGAAAATAAATTATTACTAATAAATTGTTTTTTTATCGGTTTTTACTACAAGTAACTCCTTATGTCATGCTAGTGGTAAATGGTAATGCATCTATGACCTTTTGACAGTTGACAGAAAGGGTAAAAAGTCTATAAATCTACCACTAAAATTACTTTTCTTTAAGAGAATTTTAAAATTTTTACCACTGAATTAAAGATGGATGCCTGAATTTATACACTAATAATTGGTATAAAAATATTTTTTCATTTATGTTTTTTATTTTTATATTTATTTATTTATTTGCTCTCATATTTTACAGACATGAGACCCGGTGAGCGCATTGCAAACAGTACAATTTTAATACATTTTTGATCCACATAATATTCTAATATAAAACAATTGAATAAAAAATAAAAAAATTAAAAATAATTGCAATAATAATTCGATTAGTCAATTTTATGATAGTCAATAGTATCTCAATAGTATAATGACACAAATGTTCGAACTATAGTACGTGGGCGTGATGTATCATTATTTCTTTCATTTCAAATGAAGTGTGGGTGGCACTCCACCCAGTTTGGCCGAGCTTCTCTTATTATCAGTGCCAGAGTGTTCTCCACCGATAGTCACACTTGACATATAAAAAATCTGGTCGATAGCGATCGCGTATAAGGCAAATAATGAGGCAAAGGAGGACCCAATTTTGTAAGAGAGTGCGGCAGTCAGCAGTTCATTCCTTAACCAGATCTTCAGAAGAAAATCAGATACGAACTAATGACTTCAAGAAGAACCTAGGCGGACAGTGGACAGTGGGCTAAACGAAGGAAGATTTTTATCACGATTACTTTAATTGATGTTTCCATCGAAGGATGCCATTGAAGCCCCACTACATGAATGCACCGGAAGCGTCAAGAGAGCCTCCAAAGTGATGACCACAACCAGTCTGTCAAGATTGAAGCGTCTAAGGAGATGGAAAAAAAATTTAAGACGTCCGTAGAACATTGCATGCGCTGCAGATTATAAAGTAGGAGGTCCCTGGTTTGATTTTTTTTATACACTACAAGTTAGCCCTTGACGGCTATCTCACCTGATGGTAAGTGATGATACAGTCTATGATGGTAGCGGGCTAACCTGTTAGGGGTATGGTAAATCTACACTCCTAAATGGTTTCTACGCGACATCGTGCTGGAACGCTTAATCGCTTAGCGACACGTCTTTGTCGGTAGGGTGGTAACTAGCCACGGCCGAAGCCTCCCACCAGACCAGACTCAAGCCGGGAATCGAACCCAGGACCTCCAACTTTATAATTCGACATTCCCGGTTTCGGTGGGAGCCTTCGGTAGCGGCTAGTTGCCCTTTAGCGTTCAGGTATTGCACCGTATGTAGAAACTGACTAGGATGATGGGTTCAGGCAAAGCATCGGCACCTCATCTGGTGCTGAAGATGTTCATGGGCAGTGACCTAAGTCACTTAACATCAGGTGATCCCTGTGCTCGATTATCCGCGATGTACATAAAAAAAAATTGTAGGTTCTGTGTATATCGTGAAGTTCAGAGTAAAGATGACCGTAAAACGACACAACACCATAATAAACATCTACCATGAAAGAACAGTTATCATCATGATGAACCCATTGCTGGTTCACTACAGAGTACAGGTCTCCTCTCAATATGAGAAGGTTTTGGCCATAGTCCACCACGCTGGCCATATGCGGATTGGCAGACTTCACACGCCTTTGAGAACATTATGTAGAACTCTCAGGCATGCAGGTTTCCTCACGATGTTTTCCTTCACCGTTGAAGCAAGTAATATTTTAATTTTAAAAAGTTAGAGGGGCTGGGTTCGAACCCCCAACC
The DNA here is from genome assembly GCA_928268935.1 of Lasiommata megera. NCBI lineage: Eukaryota > Metazoa > Arthropoda > Insecta > Lepidoptera > Nymphalidae > Lasiommata > Lasiommata megera. The sequence goes on from OV743326.1 coordinate 13,117,987, forward strand.
TCTAATTAAGCGGCGGACGTCCTAACTATCTCATATTTTTTGCTGTCACAGCTTTTTTTTTTGTCATCACTGAAATTGCCAAGTGCTGTCTTGTAAGAAGTAGTAACACGTTTTCAGTTCTTGGGCCCAATCGATCGCTTGTGCCGAAGTGAGGGGTCAAGGCGAGGTTGCCGCGTTTTATGGGAAAATAGGGTCGGAAACATTAGCTCGAGTTGTATGATTTATGTCGTAGTAGTTTTGTGGTTTCCTTCCAATAAGGACTGTACGTTTTGGGTGAACCTATATTTGTTTTATATTTTTTTACCTTCCAGAAGACGTTGATTACATGGACGCGTAAGTTTCTATACCTATATATTTAGTACTAGCTGACGCCCGCGACTTCGTCTGCATTGAGTCAGTGTGTTTGTTTGTCTTTCAATCACGAAGCAATAGATTACTATCCCGTATTACTTTAAATAATAATTACTAAACTAAAAAAATTGGTGGGAGAAGTGGGAGGCGCCCGAGACGTGATGGCACAGGCGGTGGCATGCGCGTGAGCTGCGCGCGGTACTGGACAGTACTTGGACATTGCAACATTACTTTATTTTTCTATAATAAAAGTAGCCTAAATTACTCCTTATAACATCAGCTACCTGCCAGTAAAAGTCCCGTAAAAATCGGTCCAGCCATTTCAGAGATTAGCCGGAACAAACAGACAGACAGACAGACAGACAAAAATTGTAAAAATGTTATTTTGGTGTATGTACCGAACACACATTCATATGCATGTAGTAAAAAACGGTTGTTTCAATATTACAAACAGACACTCCAATTTTATTTATTTGTATAGATATAGACTTCGCTGCTAGCGCGCTTTCCAAGATGTTTATATATATCGATATGGTACCTAATATTTTAGGTGGATTTTTTTTCATGATACAATCTCAGAATGTTAACGAATCGTGAGCCATGATTTTAATTGCACGTGCACAAGATAACACTAGTTAAAAATATGAAAATAAAACTTCATGAAAGGGCGTCGAAAATACTGATGAAGAAAATGATGTTGGGAAAAACAATATAAGTGGATCATCTTCATTCCCTCCCCCGTCTACCCATATCAGTAGAATTCATGGCGCGCGTTTCAAAAGTTTACCCTCATTACTAACTTTAAATATACCCCAGATGCTGTGTTGAAAACCTGTCATTTATCCAGCTATTGAACAGGGTCTTGTTTTAATAGATATTGAAAATCGGATTCTGTGTATTACATTTTACAATGGCTATGAAGCAATTATCTGATATCTATGAAAGTTTTGGAATGTAGGTAACATTCCAAAACTTTCATAGATTACTAACTACGAGTATAAGCGATTCTACGACCTTGTCTATCTTTTGACTGAACATAGTGAACATAGCAGCAAATTACAATTTGGTTTGGACATAAATATAAAAAAACTTATATTATACTTTATTATATTATTAACTATTATTGCTTCAACGGTGAAGGAAAACATCGTGAGGAAACCTGCATGCCTGAGAGTTCTCCATAATGTTCTCAAAGGCGTGTGAAGTCTGCCAATCCGTACATGGCCAGCGTGGTGGACTATGGCCAAACGCCTCTCATATTGAGAGGAGACCCGTGCTCTGTAGTGAGCCGGTAATGGGTTGATCATGATGATGATGATATTATTAAATCTAATTATAATTATATTATTTATATTATTAGACCCAATAACTTAGATTAATAAAATTCAAAATTAAAATACAAATAGTCCTTTAAAAGGCACTTTTGACGAGTCAATATTTTACATAGTAGTGATTTGATGGCGATAACTACATTCGTAAATTAAAAACTATGAGGGTTCCAAACGCGCCCCGGTCTAAGAAGAAGCCCACAACAAATTTAGCCGGGTAAATCTTTTTGTTATCACCATCTCACATGCTACTTAAAATTATGTTAAGAGCTATCTTATGTGTCTCTACTGCACTTATATTATATTAACTCGTTCACTTATAGTACGAGGAGATATGTAATGCGGCAATTAAGACTTCGCCGAAGTTACCGAAATAAAGTCAGTGTTTTACTTATTTAAGTTTTCTGAGCTATTATGATTATATTTTATCCCTTTTTATTTATATTACATATAAGATATATATTAAAATATTTATTTATATTATTGTAATATAATATGTATGTAACCTGTTTATGTTTTATTATGTTATTATTCGTATTTTTTTATTTACTACAAGTTAGCCCTCGACGGCAATCTCACCTGATGGTAAGTGATGATGCGGTCTAAGATGGTAGCGGGCTATCCTGGTATGTTAAATACATACTTCTAATTTGTTTGTACGCGACATCCTGCCGGATCGCTAAATCGCTAGGCAACACGTCTTTGTCGGTATGGTGGGAACTAGCCACGGCCGAAACCTCCCACCAGAGCAGACACGAGCCGGGAATCGAACCCAGGACCTCCAAATTTATAATGCACAGCGCGCGCGCTACGCTACGGAGGTCGTATGCAGGTTTATGTTTCTATTGCGCCGCCTGTTTTCTATTTCCTAATCACAAGGTTGCCTGACAGTCGCTACTAAGCGATAAGGCCGCCTTTTGCATCCTGCTTCTTTTTGTTTCTGTTTTTCTTATTATTTCCCTTCGTGTTGTGGTGACATTTTTTTAAAATTCATGGAATATATAATGGAATTTCTTCAGTTTTCTTTCTTCTTTCTTCGTTTGAAGCGTTTATGGTGGCATACGCGAGATTTAGTAAAGGAAAGCACACAAAAACGGAAAATTTAGTACTTTCTATTACTAATACCCGAATATGTCTGATACTTTTCTGATTCTGGTTCTTGATGCAAACAGCTTAATGTTCATTAACTTCAAAACTAAGTATTTATTAAAATAAACAGACGAGAAAAAAAAATTAAGTACATATTAAATAATTCAATACGTATTAATCGGTGTCGTTATGTTAAATACAATATTTAAAAAAAAAAATCTATTAAAGCAGTTTACATTAATATTTTGTCAAAAAAATTAAGTCAGAGTGTCAATATAAAAACACAGACTAATAACATAAAAACTTAATAATACTAATGATGAACAAAACTATTATAAAATTTGAAAAACGGCGGGAGAATCCGTATACGGCGGGTGTAGTTTTCCCGTCCAGTGAGAGGTTTCCCGCCATTTTTCAATTCTCCATTGCTATAAACTTGACATTGGCTAATCTGTGTAAAGCCATAAAAAGAGAGAAGATTCTAAAATTCTGACATTTGTCAAATGTCATTTGAGTACGACATAACCCTATTGGTTATACATCATAATAACCATCTTACAATAGCAGTATTTGCAAAGAACTTTTTATTTTAGTATATAATAATTTATTGCACAAATTAAGTCCATCTTAACAGGTTTAAACTAATGCGATAAACAAATAATAACTTATTAATATTAAGGTTCACCTAAACTATAATGTAACTAAACAGGAAAAAACTCATAAACTTAGACCTTAATTTAACCACTTGTTAAAGACAAATATATTTTTTAATTTGTATTTTTCATAATTTATATATTATTATGCTTATCGGTGTGTATGAACCGAGGTTATTTCGCACAAACTGATTGAAGAACGAAAACATAAAAGTTGCTAAGAAGAGTAGATCATGATGATAATAGGTAATTTCACAATTTTTGGCCTTAGTATATGTCGCTGTCACCTTTTGTAATTCATCACGCTTAAAAAAACATATAGCGGGAATACTTTAATATGATATTCCATATAATCTTTACTAAATAAATAAAAATGCTTTCTTCCCTTATGTCTTTAACTAAAAAACCATTTTGATTTTATTTCGTTGCTATACATTTTTCTAACAGATTATATATTCCAAAATATATACATATAAAAAAGCTCATAAGCAAGAAATACATTAATTTCTTATATAAGTTAATAATAATTCTTAAAACACACATAATAGAAACCTAGCTGTTGCCCGCGACTTCGTCTGCGTAGAATTGCTGGTTTCCCTTGAGATTGAGGTTACCCGTGCGGCCAATGCCCTGCTTCAGAAAGTACAGGCAAATTTTTGTGTCTCTAACTCTAAAAACAAAGAAATTTCATACAAACTTCCAACCCCTATTTTACCCCCTTAGGGGTGGAATTTCCAAATATCCTTTCTTAGCTGACATCTCTTAACTATCAACTACCTACTTGCTAAATAATAGCTTTATACGTACAATAGTTTTTGAGATCTCGTGTTTAATCAGTAAGTATGTAAGTAAGTGACCTTTCGCTTTTATATATATAGAAAATAATTAGAACAAAAAACTCGACTGCTGTCCTTTCTTGTGGCTATGAATTGACCAGAAACATTAATATTACCATTAATAGATACCGCATAAAGTATTTGCCGACGCGCTTATCAGGACAATGGTACACAAATTATTGCCCCATCATAGTTTTCTTCCGCCGTGTGCAAAAACCCCAGTAGAGATACTTATGTATGTTAAAACAGGGTTGGCTCCAAACTTGGCTGTTATTTATGTAGTTTAATAATTGCTAACGCCCGCATTAGCCCGCATGCAGCAACTTGGCCGCGAGCTGCTCTTGGCCGGGGCTGCACTTGGCAACATCCTTATATCCTGTCGCATAATGAGTTAAACTTGGACTGGATTTTGCGGAATTTCCACGAAATTTTCATAAACTTATGAGCAAGTTAATTCGTAGTTCCAAACTGTTAAGTATCTAGTTAACGATTAAAAGTTAAAGTGGAATTTAAATTTCTTAATACTGTGTTACGAGCTGTCGCCCGCGACTTTGTTCGCGTTTTTGAAATATCCCTGAGGACCGTTGGCTCATTTAAACAGATAAATGTTTATTTACTTAACTGCGCTCATCTATTTGTTTAGTAAAGGTTTTTCTTTATCTTTTATATATTTTAAACTTTTTTTTTTTCTGGATAAGCAAACAGTTTTGTCAATCTATTAACTTGACTCCACAATATACGTTGTCTAGTGTGGGGTCTCATCATCATCATGATCAACCCATTACCAGCTCATACAGAGCACGGGTCTTCTCTCAATATGAGAAGGGTTCGGCCATAGTCCACCACGCTGGCCATGTGCATTGGCAGACTTCACACGCCTTTGAGAACATTATTAACTCCGAAAATTTAGAGGTGCGTGCGTGAGACGTGCCCGGATTCGAACCGCCGACCTCTGATTAGGAGGCTGACGCCCTAACCACTGGGCTATCACCGCTTCACCGTGTGGGATCTACTAGTTAGCAATAATAAGAGCCAAATGCCTTTTGTATCTTGTAATAAGTTTTTATATTTACATCTTTACAAGATAAGTACAAGTGTGAAATCTTTTGGTGTTATATCGCATTATTTTTCTTTTTTATATTCGATATCGATATCGGAGTTTTGTGTGTAATCTTTTAAAAATAAATTACTATTATTGTAAGGAACTGTCCTAAAGATTGTGAAACAATTTCAAATGCAAATAATATAGAATGTCAAAAAATAGATTACCGCCGCCCATGATAAGTTTTGTAGTATCCGCATTTTGGTTAAACCAGCATTAAAACTAAATGGTGACACCGCCTATGTAAGCCGGCTTCGCTATTTCTTCTTCTTTTTCCCCTTATCCTTATTCCACGCTATGTGTGGTCACTTCTATCAGCTTCACTACCCACACTCATATCCTCTTTTACACAATTCAACTTACTCATTTAGTTTCAGGTTTCTATCACCATCATATCTAGTTATCACCATCGACTCACTACTATGTAAATTATTAATGCGTCAAAAGTGCCTATTAAAGGATTGTTTGAACAAAGTTTATGATTGATTAATTGATTGACTATAATAAATATCTTTATAGGAAATTTATTGGATGCATTCTTTTTTATACACCACAAATTAGCCCTTGATAGCATCTCACCTAATGGTAAGTGATGAAGCGGTCTAGGATGGCAGCTGGTTTATACACGAAATCTTGCCGGAACGCTAACTTGGCGACACGTCTTTGTCGAAAGGGTGGTAACAAGCCACGGCCGAAGCCACCAGACCCGACTCGAGCCGGGAATCGAACCCAGGACCTCCAACGTTTAAAATGCAACAGCACACGCTCTGCGCCACGGGGTTCGTTAAAATTCCAATCCACAGTCCCCGTAATGTTATGTATATATTATCTAAAGTAACGTAACGTGGCACATGTTGGGTCGGCTTTTGTAAATGATATGTCGTTCGTTTCACGTCAGCCTACTTCGTGGCGTATGCTGTATGAAGCCATAAAGAATTCCGTATTTCGGATATGACACACAATACGTAAGGAAAATGAATAAACTTGAGACTTAGATATGTATATCGAATATGTTTAATGTTACTGTACCTTCGATACAAGGTTACAATTATGTTTAAATATTAATATACTACTGTGATAGCTTTAGCTTTTTTTGACGACCTCCGTGGCGCAGTGCGTGCGCTGTCGCATTTTAAAAAGTTGGAGGTCCTGGGTTCGATTCCCGGCTCGAGTCTGGTCTGGTGGGAGGCTTCGGCCGTGGCTAGTTACCACCCTACCAACAAAGACGTGTCGCCAAGCGATTTAGCGTTCCGGCACGATGTCGCGTAGAAACCAACTAGGAGCGTGGGTTTACCATACTTCTAACAGGTTAGCCCGCTACCATCCTAGACAGCATCATCACTTACCACCAGGTGAGATAGCCGTCAAGGGCTGACTTGTAGTGTATAAAAAAAAAAAAAAAGCTTAGTGGTTAGGACGTCCGCCTTCTAATTATAGGTCGGGGGTTCGCACCTATAACTTTTCGTAGTTATGTGTGTTTTTAAGCATTTAAAATATAACTTGCTTCAACGGTAAAGGAAAACATCTGAGAGTTCTCCATAATGTTCTCAAAGGCGTGTGAAGTCTGCCAATCCGCCAGCGTGGTGGACTATGGCCAAACCCTTCTCATATTGAGAGAATGGGTTGATCATGATGATGATGATGATGATTAATATACAGTAACTAACTGAAGCCTGCAAATGATGAAATAATCACATTATTATCCTTAAGATCCCCAATCCCACGAAAGCTATGGAATGTTCAATGCTCGTATGCCTCTGCAACTCTTCAAAACAAAGAGCTTTTCTTTTTAATTACATTACAAGCTTTTAACGGAAATCTCATTTCATGGTAAGTGATGATACAGTTTAAGATGGTAGCGGGCTAACCTGTTGTAGTATAGTAAACCTATAGGTACTCCTAATTGGTTTTACGCGACATCGTGCCGGAACACCAAACCGCTTGAAGTCTCGTCTTAGTCGATAGGATTGTAACTAGCCACGGCCGAAACCTCCCACCAGACGAGCCTCGAGCCGGGAATCGAACCCAGGACCTCCAACTTTAGATTGCGACAGCGCACGCACTGCGACACGGAGGTCGTCAAATTAAATACAGTACAGGTTAGCTTTTAACGGCAATCTAACCTGATGGTAAGTGATGATGCAGTCTAAGATGGTAGCGGGCTAACCATTTGTAGTATGGTACACCTATAGGTACTCCTAATTGGTTTCTACGCGACTTCGTGCCGGAACGCTAAATCGCTTGGCAACACATGTTTGTCGGTAGGGTTTTAACTAGCCACGGCCGAAGCCACCCACCAGACGAGCCTCGAGCCGAGAATCGAACCCAGGACCTCCGACTTTAGATTGCGACAGCGCACGCACTGCGCCACGGAGGTCGTCAAAATAAATACATTACAGGTTAGCTTTTAACGGCAATCTCACCTGATGGTAAGTGATGATGCAGTCTAAGATGGTAGCGTGCTAACCTGTTGTAGTATGGTAAACCTATAGGTACTCCTAATTGGTTTCTACGCGACATCGTGCCGGAACGCTGAATCGCTTGGCGACACATCTTTGTCGGTAGGGTTGTAACTAGTGTAGAAGCTTCCTACCAGACGAGCCTCGAGCCGGGAATCGAACCCAGGACCTCCGACTTTAGAATGCCACAGCGCACGCACTGCGCCACGGAGGTCGTCAAACGTTGTCGACGACTTGTAAGTGGTTGTAGGCGAGTTGTCCGCTATTCCAACAGTTATTTTAACAAATAACTTTATTGTGCATGAAATAAAGCACAGTTTTCCATGGTCATGTTTGAGTGGAGTCGGTGTCGAGTCGATTATGGTACGCGAAGGCCGTCGAGCTCAACGCATATCTGGGTCACGTCTGACACAAAGGCTGAGAGCAACTCCGCTATCTACTTTCGGATTTCAGCGGCCGCTTATCCGGGGTGCTATCTTCGGCGTCCATCAGCATGTTGGGAACTTTAACAAATTTAATTGGCAACATAATATGCTTACTTCAAGTAAGATTGTAACATTATTAAATATAAAAAATTGAAATGTGTCTTGGGCTCAAACTTTTTTTTTTTTATAATAATAATCTTTGTTTATAAAACTCAGTACAGTACAATACAATGGAATCCTGACTCCTAAACTAGGAAAACCCGTATCTTAGGGGCCAGTGCCTTCCCAAACATTGAATAAATTAAAAGTTACATATCAAGAGCACTTTAACATATAAAAATATTTCAGTATGTGTTGAGTTCAGTTTGATTTAAAGTTAAAGATAAGTTTAACAGTTAGTTTAAAAAAAAACAAAAACAACAAGAAGAATTTTGAAAATATTGCATGCTGAATATATCTGTGTCTAAATTATGTGTGTGTGCGTGTGTGTGTGTGTGTGTGTGTGTGTAAAATCACGCGGCTGCCGAAAAATTCCAAAATGTACACTTCGAAAGTAGCCATATAGTATTATATCTTACCACCAGGTGAGATAGCCGTCAAGGGCTAACTTGTAGTGTGTAAAAAAAAAAATATTTATATAAAGGTATAATATATATACATATATACTCACTCGAACTATGAAATTAAAAATTCTAACTATGTTTCTTTAAATTTCAAGAATTGTTCTTGGTAGCATGATTAATTTATGTAAATATTTTTTAATTTTAATTTAATTTACCTAATTTTAATTCTATTCATTTTGTAACCATTTTTCGCCTGACATTTTAAATATTTAATATTATTTTGTAAATTTTTATAAACTATTTAATAAATATTATTCGGAGAATGTTGGCAATGCCTGCCTGTAATGGACAAGTTGTAACAGCACCAGCACTAGCTTATTTAGATTGATTTAAAATGTAACTTACAACTTGTCGCTGGCATGCCTTATGAATAAATAAAAAAATAAAATAAAATTTCATTCTACCTATAATCTATATATATATATATATATATATATATATATATATATATAAAAGCGAAAGGTCACTTACATACCTACATACTTACATACATACTGATTAAACACGAGTTCTCAAAAACTATTGTACGTATAAAGCTATAATTTAGCAAGTAGGTAGTTGATAGTTAAGAGATGTCAGCTAAGAAAGGATATTAGGAAATTCCACCCCTAAGAGGGTAAAAGGGGGGTTGGAAGTTTGTATGAATTTTCTTTGTTTTTAGAGTTATAGACGGTTACGGTTTAAGATATCTTAAACCCTGACGATATATATCTATCTTAAAACATAATAGTTAGCTAAGCTTCGCGATACGTGGGTAGTTTGCGTAAATATGGTCTCTATTATGCGGAATCACCCCTAGCCTCGGCTAGATTTGACCTAAATTTGTACACGGTTCAACTTGACTAAAGTTGCACTATTTACTTACACGAGGCTTTCACACTCAGCATATTACGGCATATTGTTTCGGGCACGCTTTTAGTGATCATATTTTATCATATACAAAAAAGACGTTTTAGTTATCTATTATAATAAATTATAAATAATTGAAGTTATATATATTTATTATTATAAGTTGAACTGTGATAGCCTAGTGGTTAGGACGTCAGCCTCCTAATCAGAGGTCGGGGTTTCGAACCCTAGCACGCTCCTATAACTTTTCGGAGTTATGTGCGTTAAAATATCACTTGCTTCAACGGTGAAGGAAAACATCGTGAGGAAACCGGCACGCCTGAGAGTTCTCCATAATGTTCTCAAAGGCGTGTGAAGTCTGCCAATCCGCACATGGCCAGCGTGGTGGACTATGGCCAAACCCTTCTCATATTGAGAGGGTTTGAAATTTTATTTACAACCATTTAATATTGCCTCTACACTCATTATTTAATTTAAATTCACTATATTAAAGGACTAGCTACGTCCAATCAGAGTGGAGGTTACACCTTGAGCGGGATTGGGGCGCCATCTTGTTTTTCACGCGGGAAAACAGGTGCATGTTTTGCAAAGTTCGTTGATGGAGTTGGATCCTTTTTAAGAGTGTTTTCGGTGATAATTGATAGAAGGACATAGATGTCGCGAATCCGCTATTGTGATTTAATCGTTTGATTTAAATACTTAATTAATAATTGTGGTGTAATTATTCGTATAGTGACTCTAATCCAATTTTTACACAGCATTGTAATAGTTGGATTAATAAAGACGAATCTGTTAATATTTTGTTAGTGCTTGCATTTAACCCTGTTGACACCCACTGGAAACGATGATGACAATAAAGAGCCTTTCGACATCTTCTTCTTTCTTCTTTTTTTGCCCTTACCCCACAGTATGTGGGGTCGACACAGCACGTCTTCTCCTTCCACTCACTTCTATCAGCCGTCACCTCACTACCCACATCTTTTACCCGCATATCCTCTTTTACACAATCCATCCATCTCTTCTTTGGTCTTCCTCTACTCTTTGCCCTTCCACGTTAATATCTATACAAATAAACAAATTTGGAGTGTCTATTTGTAATATTGAAATAACCGTTTTTTTACTACATTCATATGAATATGTATGCGGTACATACACCAAAATAACATTTTTTACCATTTTTGTCTGTCTGACTGTGTTTCTGTTTGTTCCGGCTAATCTCTGAAATGGCTGGACTGATTTTTACGGGACTTATATTGGCAGGTAGCTGATGTAATAAGGAATGACTTAGGTTTACTTTTATTTTAGAAAAATAAAGTAATGTTGCAATGTCCAAGTAGTGTTCAGTACCGCGCGCAGCTCACGCGCATGCCTCCGCCTCTGCCATCACGTCTCGGGCGCCTCCCACAACTTCTCCCACCAACGAATCAATATCCGATTTCACTCCTTCTTTTTTTTTTAGAAAGGAGATACTTTAATGTTTATCCTGTAATTATTTCAAGTAATTCGTGTTAGTAATCTATTGCTTCGTGATTGAAAGTCAAACAAACACACTAACTCAACGCAGACGAAGTCGCGGGCGTCAGGTAGTATATATATATACGAGCTTAGTTATAAAACTAGGAATGTGTTAACAAGTAGCCACCTATGAATTCAGAACAAAAAACGCATCGCAACGAAACCAAAGAATATGAATTACTTTTAAACTCGCAGTTTTCATACATAGATGGAGAGGCCGCCCTTAACCGTGGCCTAGGATAGACTTGACCCAGATACGCGACGCCCGCCCGTTAAACATCTACGCTATGCAAATAACGTTAAATATTTATTCAGTTTAAACACCATTTGGTAAACGGAATTAGGTTCAAATTGTATTACTTCAGCACCATCATATTATGAACCGATTTAGTCTACCGTGCCGTTTAGTAGGCTGCACAAAATTACTAACTCATTCGAAGGAAGTTGTATATTATTTTATAAGCAATAACCAATTGAAATCTAGGAGATGTCTCTTAATAACTTCAAAGTTTTTGTTTAGCGTAATTTAATATACATATTATAGAGAAATCCTATTACGATATTAACGATAAAAAAGCTTGGGTGTGAATTGCTTTGTCTATATAGCTGATTATGATTAAATATGGATTATGTGAGATGGGGAAACAAAGTCTAGGTTAAGCTTGTTGTGGTTTCTTCTTAGACGTTGCGCGTTGGGAACCCTCGTAGCTATAGTTTTAAGTTTACAAATGTAGTTATCACCATCAACTCCCTACATAAATGACTTTTAAAATATTTTAGTAAATTTTATGATCGATTGATAGCCCAACTTTCGAAAAAGATTGGGCATGCGACACGTGCACGTTTGATGACCTCCGTTGCGCAGCGCGCGCGCTGTTGCATTATAAAGTTGGATGTCCTGGGTTCGATTCCCGGCGCGAGTCTGGCCTGGTGGGAGGCTTCGGCCGTGGCTACCACCTTACCGACAAAGACGTGTCGCTAAGCGATTTAGGGTTTCGACACGATGTCGCATAGAAACCAATTAGGAGTATGGCTTACCCTAACAGGTTAGCCCGCTACCATCTTAGACCGTATCACTTACCATCAGGTGAGATGCCATCAAGGGCTAACTTGTAGTTTATATATTTAAAAATATTAACAGCTATGCCAGTCCTTCAATAATGGCGGTTCAATGTAGTACAGATTTCTAAAATGTCGATTCATTCAAATTAATGAAACCGCTGTTCCTAAACTCATGTCAAAGAACAGCGGTTTGGGGATTAGAATAAAATATCGTTTTTTTTATATTATATAACATTTCACAGTCATAAAAGCACAATAAGATTTTCACGTTATAAATATAATACACAAACGCTTTAAAAAAAAACTCGCTCCGCTATAAAATATTTTCATGTAAAAAAATGGGGATATAAATTAATTAATTCCGCTGTAGTACAAACCGGCGTGTTTTAAGTGGCAAAGGCCTTTGCAGTTTAAAGAGGCGTAAGCTTTAACAATTTGGGTGTATTTGTGTGCAACACTTTACTTTGAGCCGAGGCCCGGTTGTTATTTGTATACAGGCCAAGATTTCGGGAGCGTGCCGCGCTCAGAGAGGTTAAAACAGAAACTATAAAGCCGGCTAGACTCACCACACCGCTTTGCAATATGACAGTTTTTTCCCCTTGGGCAGGAAAAATCCCTTTTTTATTTATAAACACTACAAGAAGAACCGTGATGGCAATCTCACCTGGTGGTAAGTGATGATGCTGTCTAGGATGGTGACGGGCTAACCTGTTAGGGGGTATGGTATGCCCAAGCTCCTAATTGGTTTCTACGCGACTTCGTGCCAGAACGCTAAATCGCTTGGCGACACCTCTTTTTCGGTAGGGTGGTAACTAGAAAGCCGAAGCCTCCCACCAAACCAGACTCGAGCCGGGAATCGAACCCAGGACCTCCAACTTTATAATGCGACAGAGCAAACACTGCGCCACCGAGGTCGTCAAAAACCCTACGGACTTCTGCCTCACAGCAGGGCGTATCCGACTTGCACGGACTAAAACAACCTCCGCCAGTTCTTTCTTTCAAGATGGAACCGCTTGGCATTACTTCATGCTAACTAACTTGTTTTATTTTTGTCCCTTGGGCAGGACGGGCGGTTATATGGGGCTGGGGGTATACTTCCCCCCCCCCCCCTCCTAAGGGGTATACGCCCGGGGAACACCATTGCACTGTTCCCGGACATCTAACAGGCACCCCAGCTATGAGGCGGGGCTCCGCGCGGAGTGGGGAGAGGATCGGGACAGCGCGATCCCCCCCCCAGACTGTCAGAAGGCTTCATGCTTACTAACCTAACCTAACCTAACCCTCCTTAGCAATCTGTCTCACTTTTCTTCTTTTCCACTTTTTCTTTTTCCTCTCTCCTGATCAATATTTTCTTGAGCATCTGAGCACACCGATTCCACTCATCTTGCTATATGTCATGCGAATATTTGATACGGACGTTTTACGTCAGCCAATCGGAAATATAATACAAGCTCTATTCGACAAATTAGGCTACATTTGTCAATATTTTAAGGGAGACAGTGCTTTTAAGAATGTATTAACTGTACTCTGCCCATATATGAATACCAAACCATCAATTGAGTTGAGATTTCTCCGCAGGCTTCATGAGTATGCACGCGCCACTGACCATGAGGTTTTTCTATAGCGATGTATACAGGCCTTTTTTTCCCGCTGGGAAATGCGTTTACGCATCCACTCCGGAAGCGACGCAGTCTTGACGGGGTATGTGGGATTCGCCGGCGGCCGGATTGGCGACCAGAATACCCACTAAAACCCAGCGATGCTCCTTTGCGTCGCCTGGTGGCTGGGTCACTGGTCACTGGCGGCCCAATGTATACAGGCCAAGTAGAGTGTTGTCCAACCCATGTAGCGAAGACTAAGTTAAAATGTCGGTCCTGAGTATTATTTTATATACACTTTTTTAAATTCTCTTTACTACAATCTCACGTAGTGGTAAGTGATGATGCAGTCTATCATTGTAGCTGACCTGTTAGGGGTATGGTAGTACATTAAATGCATTCCCCCTAATCGGCCTAGACATGACATCGCATCAGAACGTCGCGTCTTTTGCGATATACGATAGGTAACTATCATTACAACAATATCAGAGTAATTTTTTATTTATATATAAACTATATAAAGTCATTATAAATCCAAGTTGAACTTTAATGTGAAAAATACAATAATTGGATTCAATTATTGTATTTTTCACTTCAATTCAATACCCAGCCAACCTTAAATTCTAATCTTAAGTCATAACACACTCATAAAAATAATTCGTAACCCTTTTATGAAGAGGTGTGAAAATTCTGTACAAATTTTATTACACGCGTGTTTCATTGCGTAAAAATTAATTTAAAAGCGTGATGGATTTGGAGATCACTGACCGCAAACCAAAATCTCACCCCGTATATTGTATACGCGACAAATGTATCAAAATGCGGAAGGCCGTAATATATAACCTAAATATAGATATAGGGTTATTTATTTCGGCTTTCCGCATTTTAAAAGCGGTGCGGCAGTTTCAGATAGCTTGGCGCAAACAGCATTTGTTGGTGATTTATGCAATGCACTTTAAACAATTGTATAATTTTCAAAACATTTATTGCTGATTTATACAATGCAATCTAAACATTTGTATAAGTCTCTCACGTTTATTTGTGATTTATACAATGCAATCTAGACCAGTGAAAAAATAATTTTGTTGGCGATTTATGTACACTTACACTGAAGATTTAAATCGTAGATATGATTACTTGTTGATTCGTAGATATGATTGACTTATTTTGACTGCACATTGGCGCACCATGAATACCACATACCACCATAAATGAGCACCAATGGGTGAACACACCCATTAGTCACTACTGCGTATCACCCATTTTTCATAATAGTCCATATCGGCCGTTCTTTAATTTCTAGCTACTAGGACTTCATAAACCGCAACATACTACAAGGTATAGTTCATAATTATTAGGACATATCTACGACTGAAACCTTTGCAATATATACAGCTAAAACATTTCGTGTTATATTCATCGTACTGAAAATGTAAGATAAGTAAGCAAAGCGTTTTTAAGGCATTTTATTATAATAAAAAAAGATTTTATTTTTGAGAGGGAAAAAGCCATTTTACCTCTCAAAATATAGTTGGGATAAAAGAGAGTTGAGATTGCACATAATTAATATATTGTTATTTGGAATTATGAGTGCACTTGTCTACTTAACCTGTGTACTTTTCCACCCTTTTCACAGTAACGGGTCCTCTTAAAAGTGTACTTACGGTCCAGATGTGTCGAAGATTTTATTAATTTCGTCGACGGTATAAAATCCTTAAACTTTTTGAGAAGTTGGAGGGAAATACAAAATATATTACTTATAGACTAATCACTCCTGTTCACAAACATTACGAGGTCACACAATTTGTTTTTGTTTTCGAATGCACTGTGATAGCTAGTAGTTTCACTTATAATTCGAATGTGCCCGAAATTATAGATAGCGGTGAAAATATAAACCGGATGAGTAATCCAGAGTCTTGCGGTGCGTATATTGCCGCAAAAAGATTAGGGTTGAATTAATAGAGAAGGCCCGTAGCACTCTCTCTGACGCAGACTGCATGCAGACTTTACAACGCTGTTCGAATGATAGTTACGGAGTACGATATCAGTAGATACATTCTTAGGAATAGCAACAAAACCAATAAATCGAATGTGACATATATCTTCTATTAGTTTATATAATATATCAGGTGTTAGTTACTTTTTCAATTGACGGAAATTTGTTTTAGGCATCCCCTTCAGCCCAGCTTCCCCAGCCTTCTAATCAGAGGTCGGCGGTTCGAACCCGGGCACACCTATAACTTTTCGGAGTTATGTGCGTTTTAAAGCCATTAAAATATCCCTTGCTTCAACGGTGAAGGAAAACAACGTGAGGGACCTTGCACGCCTGAGAGTTCTCCATTATGGTCTCAATGGCGTGGGAAGTCTGCCAATCCGCACATGGCCAGCGTGGTGGACTATGGCCAAACCCTTCTCATATTGAGAGGAGACCCGTGCTCTGTAGTGAGCTGACAATGGGTTGATCATGATGATCCCCTTAGAGCACGCGTTATTTTACCTTTCCAGTAATGTTTGTGAACAGGTGAGCTTATAGATATAAAAGTGAAAGTGAAAGCAAAGCGCGGTGCATACCTAACTCACCGTCGTGCATGGGGTCGATTGTGTGTATCATTAGCTGCAGCAGACCGTGGCGGAACTTCGCGGCGGGCGGGGGCGCCTTGCTGGACCCCGGCGTCGCGGTCACGGTGGCCGTGTTCGTCCCCACCGAGGTCTCGCTTGACGTCGTCGCGTTCCCGTGCTGAAATAAACGCACGCTTTAATTCTCAAGCTATCCTTTCACGTGTATAGGAATATAATAGGTGTTAAATGTCTGGACTCGAAATCTCCACAACCTACGTAGTTCAGTACGTACGCTGTTGTGTTATATATCGGGAAGTCCTGCAGTGTATTCCTGGCTCGAATCTGGTCTGATGGGCTAAGCTAGGCTGTGGCTGCGGGTATATACAAGCTTGCCACCAAAAATAAACCGTCAAGTAATTTAGCGTTCCAGTATGATGAAGCTGTGATAGAATAGTGAAGCTGTGATAACCTAGTGGTTAGGACGTCCTAATCAGAGGTCAGGGGTTCGATCCTGGGCACACACCTCTAACTTCTCGGAGTTATGTGCGTTTTTAAGCAATTGAAATATCACTTGCTTCAACGGTGATTAAGTGGGAGGTCCTGGGTTCGGTTCCCGGCTCGAATCTGGTCTGGTAGAAGGCTTCGGCCGTGGTTAGTTACTACCCTACCGACAAAGACGTGTCGCCAAGCTATTTAGCGTTCCAAACCAATTAGGAGTACGGGTCTACCATATCCATAAAATTTTAGCCCGCTACCATCTTAGATCGCATCATCACTACTAGGTGAGATTGCCGTCAAAGACTAACTTGTATATATATACCTATATAAAAAGGTTACCTACTTCTTTGCTTAATAGGCAATTACCAATGTGGTTGCAGGTGTTAGCAAATCCTTCTGTTGTATCGTTATGATTTAAGTTGATGGTTTCATAGATATTCTCTAAGTCTA
Source organism: Lasiommata megera (assembly GCA_928268935.1). NCBI lineage: Eukaryota > Metazoa > Arthropoda > Insecta > Lepidoptera > Nymphalidae > Lasiommata > Lasiommata megera. Next base: position 13,135,384 of record OV743326.1, read on the forward strand.
AAGCCCTATCCGGAATCGAACTAAAGCCCTAAGGTTCGCCGCCCCACTTCTCCGGAGCCATAAAAAGCCGGCTCTTATTGTTAAAGCCCCTATTGTTGCTCACGAAACAAAGACGATGGTCTTTATGATAATTAAAACAGTTACACAACAATAATGAAAAGTTGTTTTATATGAAACGCTGAGATTCAAATTAAACAATAGACTCACTTTTGTTTCACTTTGAAACGTTCCGCATTAATTAATTTGCGAGCAAATCGATTGTGACTCCATTATTGTATAAAAATGCTAGGTTATAGCGATTTTTAGATTTGTATACACTTACATCGAAGATTTAAATCGTAGATATGCCCTCGCTTTGACTGCACATTGGCGCACCATGAATACCACATACCACCATATTTGAGCACCAACGGGTGTACACACCAATTAGTCATTACTGTGTATCACCCATTTTTCATTATAGTCCAAATCAGCTGTTTGTCACAGTATTTTTATTTATTTAGCTTCAAGCTACTAGGACCTCATAAACCACTACATACTAGCCAAGAAAAGTTACAAAAGTATCGGCTATGGGATTTTTGTTTTGTTTGACTCTTCTGCACTAAGACGTAGATAATCTCCTCCATTATTGTATAAAAATACTAGGTTATAACGATTTTGGTGCGATCTGTTTAGTCTGTAAGTGTTCTCGACATTAAACACTATTTAATTAATGACGTCTAATTCTGTGTGTGTAAGTGTTCAGTAATTTTAGGAGAGTACTGCCGCCTGGACATGTATATCAGGTATATAATCGGGGGCAGTAGATTATATGGCGCAAGTACATACATACATACATACATATATACATTCACACATACATACATATATACATACATACATACATACATACATATATACATTCATACATACATACATTTTGATGCTTGTTTTTTATTATGATCCGAGAAATCCGCATAGTGTTGTATATTAAAGTCAGTAGTCCATAATGTCAAATGTCCTCTTAGCTGTGGTAGCCCGGTGGTTAGGACATCCCCTTCCTAATCAGAGGTCGGGGGTTTGACCCCGGGTACGCACCTCTAACTTTTCGCAGTTAGTAGAAAATATTGCTTTCTTCAACGGTGATGGAAAACATTGTGAGAAGAAAACAGCCTGAGGGTTGTCCATAATATTCTCAAAGGCGTGTGTAGTCTGCCAATCCACACACGCTAAATCGCTTGGCGACACGTCTTTGTCACTAGCGTGGTAACTAGCCACGGCCAAAGCCTCCCACCAGACCAGACTTAAGCCGGGAATTGAACCCAGGACCTCCACCTTTATAATGCCACAGCGCACGCACTGCGCCACGGAGGTCGTCAAAACCCATTGCGAACTCACTGAGTGGGAGAGCACGGGTCTCCTCTCAATATGAGAAGGGTTCGGCCATAGTCCACCACGCTGGCCGTGTGCGGATTGGCAGACTTCACAAGCCTTTGAGAACATTATGGAGAACTCTCAGGCGTGCAGGCTTCCTCACGATGTTTTCCTTCACCGTTGAAGCAAGTGATATTTTAATTTTTAAAAACGCACATAACTCCGAAAAGTTAGAGGTGAGTGCCCGGATTCGAACCGCCGACCTCTGATTAGGAGGCTGACGCTCTAACCACTAGGCTATCACGTATCTATCATTTACATATTTGTATATATATATAGTATATATATATATATATATATATATATACTCAGTAGCAACAATGTGATACTATAAAACTGAATAATAGGCAATACATCGTACATGCATAATGACTTGCTAACGCGTGCAAATAGGTACAGCTATATGCAAATGTTGTAGCTCAGCGATAAAATAAAACCGTTCAACATACATTGCCAATTTGTCTCGTTTACATCAATTAGTCTGCCAATCCGCATATGGCCAACGTGGTGCGCAAGAGAAGCTTTATGAGAAGGGTTTGGTCATAGTCCACCGTGATCCGTGCTCTGTAGTGAGCCGAGAATGGGTTGTTCATGATGATGATGATGACATCTATTAACAAGACAAAATGTGCTTGTACACTCACTTTAAACATTGCGATACAAAATCATGTTCTCACATATACATCAACGCATCAACGTACTGTTAGACTGACGAAAAGCTATTTTGAGAAATAAATCCGACATCCCAACCCTCACGTAGTTGCGGCTTCTTTTTACTCCCCCGACCTAAGCGCTCCTCTCCGAAAGAGGAGACCTAAACTTATCCTTCATGACCCTGACGATTAGACTACTGACAACGTACTCGTACCACCTACCACACAATCATACGCTATACACCGTCTTCGCCGGCGAAGATGAGATCCCCATTATCTTACGTCATCCGGACGTGGGCTCCATCCACGGCTTCGGAGACGTACGGACTACTCACCGTCCGACCCCCCGCTATCCCAAAAGCCTAAGCCGATGTTCGTCCTCACAGGAGGTGCCCTTAAGCAGACGCTCCCTTAGTTTCTACGAGCTGTAGCGCTCAAACTTTCTTCTGGCAGAGCTTCTCTCCGAAACTCGCCAAACAGCCCGCTTACGCTGTCGCAACCAATAGAGTTAGCACAGCTAATAAATAGTCAGTCCGAAAAAAAAAAATTTAGACTGATATAAAAAAAAATAAACAACACAAGTATTTTGCTTATATTATTTTATGAATGTTCTCCAATGATTGAGTTTGACTTTAAATACTTAAGTCACTTTTCTTTATTCGAGGCTAACTGAGTTTTAGTGGGTACTCTGGCCAGGGAGTCCCACATACCCCACCGGAAATAGGTCTACCTGTGCCGCTTTCGGAGGGGATGCGTGAAAGCATTTCCCAGTGATAAAAAAAGGATTACGTTGTCTTATAACTTTCAACAGTAGCTATCTTAAGTCAAAGATAGATAAGGTTATCGCGCTACATAAATCCCACACAAAGAATAAAGCACACAAAAGACTTAGCTTTCACGCAAGTAAACACGAAGACCTAACTTCACTCAAAAATACCTATATTATGAGAGTTGATTTATTACCCCACGGAGCCCTAAAAAGGTTACAGAAAAAAGTTTTTTCCGAATTACGTTTTCATAAGCCATCTTTCAATTTTGTTTGAAAAGCGGATTCTTTTCAATTCAGGACGCGTAATCAGACTGCGAGTGGATCAAAGTACGAGTAGCTAATTATATGCTTAAAGTAGCTCTGAAGATTGCTTTTGTGGTAACTTTTCCCTCTCCGGTGTGCAACGTAGATGAAAATTTCCAATTGGTTTTCAACAGACTTAGAAATGAGAGTGTTTAAAAAGGAATAAATCGACTTACGTATGTTTGTGAAAGGTAACAATAAATTATGCCCGATTGTGTATATGATCTGTGGTCAAAAATAATCGGCGCCAATATGTTTGACAGATGACGTTTCAAAAAGGAATTGGCGGGAATGAAAATTTACGAATCGCGAAGTTATTTAAAAATCACGAAGTCTTTCTGCTCTATAGTTTCTGATTACATGCGAGAGCTTGCAACATTAGGTTATATCCGACTCATTATAAAGTAAGAGGCCTGGCCTGGTGGGTTCCGGCTGCGGTTAGTTACCCTATAATTTTTTTTTCTACTATAAGTTAGCCCTTGACGGCAATCTCATCTAAGATGGTAGTGGGCTTACCTGTTAGGGGTATGGTAAGCCCTTACTCCTAATTAGTTTATACGCGACGTCGTGCCGGAACGCTAAATCGCTTGGCGACAGTCTTTGTCGGTAGGGTGGTAACTAGCCACGGCCGAAGCTTCCCACCAGACAAACCCCTAGTGGTACTCTAGTAGTAGTCGGTCTTTGCCGGAACGCTAAATCTCGTTTCGATCCGAATTCGAGAAGATTTAAAAAAAACAGGAGGAGTATGCGTTTACATACATATCCCTAACAAGTTAGCCCGCTACCATCTTGGACTGCATTATCACCAGGTGAGATAGCCGTTAAGGGCTAGCTTGAAGTATATAAAAAACAAATTAGGTACCTATAAACTCAGTTTAAAAGTTTGTACTATACAAACTTTTTTTACTATAATCATGATTGAAACATCACGACGAACTGTGACCAACTTTTGGGCACAGTTCTGCTGTCTCATTGGAGGGAGAGAATTAGAGCATTGACCCAGCGCACCGCTCCAATGCGCTTTAGTGCGCTTTAAAGATCCTGTTGATAGGATCGACGGGATAAGGTGCCCTTCGAGGCATTTGCGCTGATGTAACCACTTTGAAACATAGTACATTATCGACATTATTAACCCATTACCGACTCACTACAAGCAATGGTCTCTTCTCAGAATCAGACTTAAGTTCTCCGCTATGCTTACAAAGTTCGGACAGGTAAACTTTACACGCCTATGAAATATAAAATGAAATAATATTAATTTGAGAACATTAAGCAAGTGTATTTAATTTTTAAATTAAAAATGGCTTAAATTTAATCGCAAATACTTCAAAAGGTTAGAGTTGCGTGCAGTTAGAAATAATTCATTTGTCGTCCTCTGTCTGAAAATGAGCAATAAACAACTTCAATCAATAATGTTTATAATTATGCGGTCTTGTAATAATATAGCCGAAAAGATTCTCGGTTTTTTTTACTCATAATGATGTGGTAAAAAATATTGAATCTTAGCCGACCCGGTGAAATTAAATTTTATGAATATCTTAGATATAAAAAACACAAACTCGGATTACTAATTTATCTATTCTAGTTAGCTATTGGGGGAGAGACGAATCAAACGCAGTTAAAGTTTCTCACCTTTCCAATCTTCCTTGGACTTCTACGAATATTTTAAAACCACTTTTAACCAAATCGGTCCACAGGGCCCCGAATAATTATGCCTTAGCCAAGCGTCAATTTAAATTGTAAGTATTTAGATAACTTCTAATAGATAGGTCCTTGCTTAAATAAGATATTTTGTAATTTTTATTGCTTTGTTAGCAAGTAAAATTACGTAAATTATCACCAAATATGTGTGTGAATTCTTATTATACACGGGTAGTTTAACAGCTGATAGCAGAACCAGTAGGTTTTCTATTCATCAAAGTAAAAGCAATGAAAATTTTAAATATTTTTTTTACTTGCAAAATGACGAGTTTCGGTCCTCAACTAATGAACGGGGTCTTATTTTTCATTGGCATTTTTGTCAGTACCTGATATATATACGTATTACTAAATGCGTACTTGATGCCCACGACTTCGTCCGTATTTATAAAGTTTTTTTAAATAGTCTTGTGTAATAAACAAGTTTGTAATAGAAGATCATCTTATGTCTCATTATTATTTCTATTTTCGCTCCCTTTCCCAATATATATTTGACGACCTCCGTGGCGCAGCGCGTGCGTTGTTGCATTTAAAGTTGGAGGTCCTGGGTTCGATTTCCGGCTCGAGTCTGGTCTGGTGGGAGGCTTCGGCCGTGGCTAGTTACCACCCTACCGACAAAGAGGTGTCGCCAAGCGATTTAGCGGTCCGGCACGATGTCGTGTAGAAACCAATTAGGAGTATGAGTTTACCATACCCCTAACAGCTTAAGATTGCATCATCACTTACCATCAGGTGAGATGCAGTCAAGGGCTAACTTGTGGTGAATAAAAAAAAAAAATATAAATCTAATTGCAAGAGAGTTTTCATGGAACTGAAGTTATTGTTTTAGTTCACAAACCCCGCGGGAGCGGGGATTTTCCCGGGATAAAAAGTACTAACCTTCGCCTTTGCAACACTAGTGTGATAAAAGCATGACAAGTGACAATAGCAAATGACTTTCCCTCGCCGCCATTCTTTACTTTGGCTCAAAGAGTTGTCGCCCTTTAGCCACGTAAGAATTTATTGACCCGATACAGAAATGCCGCGTCACTTCCCTTCATTCCGACACAAAGCCGCTAACCGGGACACATCGCCCGAAAGGTGGGAACTGGGATAACCTGAAATGACCTTAAATGAAGGTGGAAGTGCCCTAAATATAACAATGGCTGGCATCCCTTAGTGGCGCGATAAGATTTTTTAAAACTTCAACTTAAGGACGAGTGTCGCATGATTATTAGTAACGTGTCTTTTGCCTTCTTGTTTATTAAAAAAAAATAGGTCGGAATTGCGCATGTTATGCTTAGCTCGAGAATAATACAATGCGTTTTGACAACCTCCGTGGCGCAGTGCGTGTGCTGTTGCATAATAAAGTTGGAGGTCCTGGGTTCGATTCCCGGCTCAAGCTGGTCTGGTGGGAGGCTTCGGCCGTGGCTAGTTACCACCCTACCGACAAAAGACGTGTCGCCAAGCGATTTAGCGTTCCGGCACGATGTCTTATAGAAACCAATTAGCAGTATGAGTTCACCATACCCCTAACAGGTTAGCCCGCTACCATCTTAGACTGCATCATCACTTGCCATTAGGTGAGATGCAGTCAAGGGCTAACTTGCGGTGAATAAAAAAAAAAGCACTCTCCGTGCGTTTTCTGACTCAGCTTATTGCGCAGTGATGACTCAGGGGATATCACCCCATGTGGTGGAAGGTCCAGGTATATACTGCCAGGCGGGGTGGGTGGCAGTTTGTTCCCATTTGAAGTTTGTGGCCCGTCCATTTATGGGACTGGTGGGCTGGGGCGGACATCACTGTCACATTTTAGCGTCAAACATCACAGTCACATTTCGATTAACGATGATTTCTCGAACCATACCGAGTATAGATTCCCTCCAAAACTTATGGGATGCCTCTAAATCCCGGCACGACGACTTTTGACTTTGCATTACATCGCACCAAATTCAAATTCAAATTCAAAATAATCTTTATTCAAATAGTCCTTAAAAAGGCACTTTTGACGCGTCAATAATTTACACAGTAGTTATTTCATGGTGATAACTATATTCGTAAACTTAAAACTAAAGCTATGAGGGTTCCAAACGCGCCCCGGTCTAAGAAGAAACCCACAACAAACTTAGCCGGGGACCACCACCAGGTTAACTAATCTACTATTTTCTGGCTATGGACAAAAAAGATATAACCTTTTTTAGTAACAAAACTAACACGACTTCTTATTTGTGGAACAAAAGATTGCTTTTCTAATAAATACGGTACGGTAATGGGTTGCGTATAATTACATACTGAAATCCCAACCAGCCTCGCATGATAAAATATAATCAATCTCGATTCTTGATGAATACGGTGTGCAGGTTAGAGCTTTAAATATGCATCTTTAGTAGTAACTTGATTTGCCTTAAGATGCCTATTGCCTTGTGCTTTGAGCATTCGATGAGGCTTCTCAGTTGGGTATATAGGTCAATGATTAATTTACATCATTGATCACAAATGATGTCTTGAAGGTTTTGATTTAATGATTATAATCATATAAATATAAAGCGGTGAAATTATTTATTTCGTTGTTTTTGTAAGGCTTCATTGTTCGGTTGCAGATTTTGAGTGAAAATCCGACGACTTATCTATAATTTTGTTGGATTAATTTGCAGGATATGCCATATTCTTGGGTTTTTAGTACCGCATTTAAAATTAACTTATAGTGCCGTATAGCAGGGTGTATAAAATTAGTGCAATCAGTTACTCATTGAAATGAAATTGTATATTATTATTTTATAACAAAACTGAAATCTTGCTAATATCTTCTAATAAGTTTATATAAAACGTGAGTGTATAGAAAAATCCTATAATGATATTAAAAATGACATAATTACATAAATAGATAAAAGAACCTCGGGTAGAAATTCATAGTTAACGATGCAGACAACAAAAAAAAACTAAGTTTATTGTGGATACTCCTTCTTACGCGCGAATGGCCCTCTGCTTCAGTTTTAAGTTAACAAATGTAGCTATCACGAATTAATATAATAAAAAAATATATTAAAGGAACGCTAAAACAATATATATATATATATATATATATATATATATAACAGGCTTGTATTAATTATACAGGAATAAAGCTATTTTTGATTTAGATTTTTTTACTTAGAAAATTGCAAAGTTAAAAATTAACATTCGCAATTTAAGTCAAGTGTTTGTAAGTTAAGTGAAGCATCTTACTATTACATTGAACAACATTAAATCGCACGTCAGTAGCTAACGCGGGTAAAACTTCCGGATCAGCTCGGTCGGTAATAAAATAAAAAGCCTGTCTCAAGGCCCTGTTTTCGGTCTCTTTAGGCCAAATAGACAATACCCGGTCGTTCAAACGTTCAGAGTCGCAGACTACTTGGTTTGTTACATCAATAGTACACGGTTCCCCGGATATATTCTACGTCGATGTTTTTGCTTCACCGCACTGTCGAGCGTCTAATGTATGAAGGGACTCTGCGTTTGTCAGCCCCATTCAGTGAGGTGTTACAACGTTTAGAGACGTACAAAAGAGCTCGTAGGCATAAGTCGATATTAATGCAAAAGCCTTATCACGAGCTCCCTTGTGTTCCAGGATCCAGCTAACCCCATCCCATGGGGTAATTTAGGGAGTTATAATTTCTGAATTATAGACAATAATAGATATAATATTGTATAGAATTATAGAAATATAGATATAGGATTTGTAAAGTTAGTTCTTGGTACAAGGATGAAATTATGAGCTACCAATTTTACATGAAATGTATTTGGTGGGATATAATTTATATTTTTAAGCGCCCCCTTTTTTCTATAACATTTTGTTTGTTATTTTTTAATACCTCATTCAATTACCTAGCTTCTGATGTCAGAGGCTAGGTACTATCTAAGACATGAAAATAAAAAGAGTTGAGCCAAATTAAACGAGTCCGTCCAAACTCGATGGGCTTGCGTTATTTTATAGCAGAATTCATGTCACTAACTTATAGCTCCATCATCAGAGATTTATGGGTCTCTCGAGGGTTATTAACATCTCCCTGTTTCTATTATAACGACAATGTATTACTTCCCTTTACAAGAAATGGCTGCCCTCACAGTTGACTTCAACGGATACACGCACAATGAGAGCTGGGCGGAAACTGGTCAAGTAGAAGATAAAATGCTTTTACGTGTTCTTTTTTAGCTGTGATAGCCTAGTGGTTAGGACGTCCGCCTCCTAATCAGAGGTCGGGGGTTCGAACCCGGCCACGCACCTCTAACTTTTCGTAGATATGTGCGTTTTTTAACTTCAACGGTGAAGGAAAACATCGTGAGGAAACCTGCACGCCTGAGAGTTCTCCAAAATGTTCTCAAAGGCTTGTGAAGTCTGCCAATCCGCACATTGCCAGCGTGGTGGACTATGGCCAAACCCTTCTCGTATTGTGAGGAGACCCGTGCTCTGTAGTGAGCCTGCAATGGGTTGATCATGTTTTTTTTTTTACTCTGTACAACCGATTTTAGAAAGGAGCTTTTTTTATTTTTTAAAAGAACAGGACAAAGTGTATCTACAGTTAGTCTAAATTTTCCTTTGTTGCTAAGCCACTTATTGGTTGAGAAATGGGTGTGCAATTTTATATTGGACTTAAAAGCAATATGGAATGCTGCAATGCAGTTCAATGAAGTTTTAAGGAATTCTTTTGAAGTTGACATTTTATCTCATTTCTTTTCTAATTACATAGATTGAATGATTTTTTAAAACCCTATATATACCCTATATGTTTAGGGTAACCCTATATATAGAAATATTTATATCGGCGAATTCATCGAATTACAAACAGCAATATGTTGGATTTTTGTGTTTGTGGATTGATTTTGATGGGATTGTTGTCCGTGTGGTGACATTTTGGTGGTATTCAGTCTCTTCAATTATGTATGTCTTACTTTTCGGAACTATGTACGTTTTTAAGCAATTAAAATATCACTTGCTTCAACGGTGAAAACATCGTGAGGAAACCTGAGAGTTCACCATAATGTTCTCGAAGGCGTGTGACGTCTGCCAAATGTCACATGGCCAGCGTGGTTGATCATGATGATATTCCATAATACTAGATTCTCAACATACAAGGTTAGAAAAATAAGGAATATAAGTAATATGCATTTTTGCATATTACTTATATTCAGAATGATTGTAGAACCTACGCATCGTATGATCTGGGTTTATTTTAGATAAACTGGAAAAATCACAGGGTACCATATAAAATAGTTTTCATACTAATCAAGAAGTCTTACCTAAAAATAATGTATCCCGTTTTAGAATTGAAACCAGAACCTGCTGATCCGTACCGTGGAACAAACATGCTAACTACTAGGTATTCATCATCATCATGAACAACCCATAGTCCACCACGCTGGCCATATGCGGATTGGCAGACTTCACACGCCTTTAAGATCATTATGGAGAACTCTCAGGCGTCCTTCACCGTTGAAGCAAGTGATATTTAAATTTTTTTTAAAACGCACATATCTCCGAAAAGTTAGAGGTGCGTGCCCAGATTCGAACCGGCGACCTCTGATTAGGAGGCTGACGCCCTAACCACTAAGCTATCGCCGCTTCTAAGCATTAACTCACTACTAGGCATCAAGTTAGTTAAGTCCTCACGTTTTATAAAAAATTTAAAAGAAAATTTTCAATTCCCTGAATACCTACTCGTATCGGACAGAATTCGCTTAGTTAAAAAAACCGAGATACTTTGGGTATTATTCATATGCCAAAAATGAAGAACTAATATATTGAATTGAATAAATAATAAGTGATTTTTATGGATGTGTTATTTATTCGCACCACTTAGATCCTCCGAACCAGCGAACTTGAAGATTGCTCCGAGATAACCTCTCTAGGCACGTTTCGCTCCGATACCGCAACGTCTTCATGGGACCTTACAACGAAATAATTCAAAGCATACTTTATCCAAAGTAATATGATAAAAGGAAAAGTGTGTTGTTTTTTTGTTACAAAGTTTGCTCCTTTTTATAATTCAATATTCACCTATCTTGTGAGAGCTGTCCGCAAGCCTCCTTTTTGGGTTAGGTTAGGTTAGAAAATTCCCTCACCGTCCGACCCCCCCGTTATCCCAAACGTCGCCTAAGCCGAGGTTCGGCCTCAAAGGAGGCGCCCTTTGGCAGTCGTTCCCTTAGTTTCTTCGAGCCCTAGGGCTCAAAATTTCTTCTGGCAGAGCTTCTTTCCAAAGCTCGCCAAACAGCCCGGTTACGCTGTGGCAACCAATAGGGTTTGTACAGCTAATAGACAGTCCGAAAAAAAAAAATTAGAAAATTCATAAATTGTATAACTGTTCAAATTGCATATAATTATGCTTGCTATGCTATAAATTGGGAGAAACTCCTCATTAAGCCACGAAAACAAAATCCTGATTTATAAATGTGTCATCAAACCTGTGTGGTCCTATCGCATCCAACCCTGCAAGCCACTCCAGCACTGGAATACTCCAGCGCTTCCAATACAACAGAAAAAAGGAATTTGCAATACTCAATGGTTCATAAAAACAACTGAAGTGCATGAATAAACTAAACATTCCAACCGTAAAGATAGAAATAGACAGGACACTCGAGGCCTGAAGATGAATGGGATCGGCAAAAAGTGAACGAAGCATGAGCAGACAGCCCCTTCCTGAAGTCATGCGCATTGTGGTTGGTTGTGGGTGGTAGGATGGCCAGTGAATGTAGGAGGTTTTAGTCCGTAGGGCACTAAGAGGTTTCTTTTTACTAGGGCTCAAAATTTCTTCCGGCAGAGCTTCTTTCCGAAGCTCGCCAAACAGCCCGGTTACGCTGTCGCAACCAATAGGGTTAATATAGCTAATAGTCAGTCCGAAAAAAAAAAAGTATAAGAGAGCGTAGTTAACCTCATAAAGGCCTACAGTACTTTTCGCAAACGTAAGCTGTTAAATGGTAAAACAGACATTGTGTGCTTCGGCAAAGGACACTTTGAATGCAAGTAGAAATAGAGCAAATAATAAAAAGCGCTGCTCACGGTCAGCGCACAAAGTTTTTTCACTCGAGATTTGAGGCGCTTTGGCCTCATTTCTAATCTAGGCCTGAATCAATGTCGCATTCAAATTGTTTCCAACTTAATACCTACTTAATCTCGAATCTACTACGTAAAACTTCTACTTCGTCGAACACATTTTAGAGGGTAATCTAGAGAAAATAGTCTTATAATCTTTACGGTATATACGGACGGACGGTTATGTTGCAAAGTATATATATATTATAAACTGACGTTTCCAACTACTTCGTCCCAATAATTTTTGTAGTCACGCCTTGTAGTTGTACTACCCAATGTCGACGACCTCCGTGGCGCAGCGCGTAAACTATCGCATTATAAAAATACATACTTAAAATGAAATCCCAAGGATCGATTTTAAAATAAAAGTTGTAACATTATGAATTTGTTCACAATAAAAGTACATAATTAAGTGTAAAACGTACAAAAATACTTTCTTCAATAATGTTTCTATAAGATAAAACAGAAAAATACTTGATTTCTTCAAAAATATTCGACTTAATAGCGTCGTATGCTTACTTTAACGCATTAATTAAATTAAATTGAAATAAATGAAATTTCTTATTTACAGACTTTTTTTCCGCTTGGAAATGCGTTTACGTATCCCCTCCGGAAGCGACGCAGGCAAGACTGGAGTATGTGGGACTCCTCGGCGGCCAGACTGGCGACCAGAATACCCACTAAATCCCAGCGATGCTCCTTCGCGTCGTCTGATGGCTGGGTCACGGGAACACTTGTGCACTCGACCGCAACCCAGCCAGCGGCGTCCGCTGAGGCAGACCCTCCACGGGGGCCTATGATGGGACCCTCAAACTCCGTCCGAACTCTCATTTACAGACTTGAAAATTCATATTTCCACACTTATTTTATAAATTCAAAACTAACTCCTTTTTTTTAACGCCTAAATTAATTTAGACATGAAAATAGACAAGGACTTTCAGATTGATTATTGTTTTTTTATAGACTACAAGTAAGCCCTTGACGGCAATCTCACCTGCTGGTAAGTGATGATGCAGTCTATGATAGCAGCGGGCAAACCTGTTAGGAGTATTGTAAAACAATACTACTACGTTTCTACGCGACATCTTGCAGGAACGCTGAATAACTTGGCGATACGTCTTTGTCGGTAACTAACGGCCGAAGCCTCCCACCAGACCAGACTCGAGCCGGGAATCGAACCCAGGACTTCCAATTTTATAACGCAACAGCGCACGCGCTGCGCCACGGAGCCACGGTCTTCGAAACGCCCAATAAACGAACATAGGGTCGTTATCTGTTGTAGAAGATGCAAACAGCTTTACCAACGAGGCTTTTACAATTAGCATTATCTAACAGTTTTTTTTTAAATAAATAAGTTAATAATTATTAATAAAAGTACTTCCATCCTCAGTCTATTAATCACCGACTGCTTGGCACAGGCCTCTTATAAGAGAGAGAAGAGAGAGGGATCCAATTCAGACCCTCCCGACTGCACCAACGCAGGTTGTGGAGAAATTCAACGACTGTATACAAAATATAATATAATGATATATATGTACTTAAAGTTAATAAAAACAGTAAAGCTCGCCCGCTTCACTAAAGTAATCACTAAACTAAGTACGCTATATCAATGTACTAGAGTTACTAGACCATGCTCTAGATTTAAGCTAATCTTAAAATATCATCTCTCATTATAACTATAGAAATCATGACGATACAATGATCTGGAATATACGAAGATGGAGTTAATATAAACGACTTGATAAATGGACACTGTTATAAATTACTGGGTTAATTATTCAGCTAATATGTACTGGAGGTACCACGATACCACCAAAAATGTCTTCAGATTGCTAGGATCAGCATCCTACAATAGCTCGACGTTAGTGCATGACACAAAAATGACATTAAAATGTAAACTGATCATGTCAATGAAACTGTTTAATGGCGACGTGATTTTTTTTTTATACACGACAAATTAGCCTTTGACGGCATCTCACCTGAGTACGAATGTAGTTACCACCATCGACGCACTACTATGTAAATTATTGACGCGTCAAAAGTACCTATTAAAGTATTGTTTGAACAAAGATTATGATTGATTAATTGATTGACTATAATAAAAATCTTTATAGGAAATTTATTGGATGCATTCTTTTTGATACATCACAAGTTAGCCCTTGACAGCATCTCACCTGATGGTAAGTGATCATGGTATAGGTAATGGTAGCGGGCTAACCTGTAACGTATGGCGACATCGTGCCGAAACGCTTAATCGCTTGGCGACACGTCTGTAGGTAGGGTGGTAACTAGCCACGTCCGAAGCTTTCCACCAGACTAGATTCGAGCCGGGAATCGAACCAAGGACCTGAACATGATAAACCCATTGCCCGACCGAGGAGACCCGTGCTCTGTAGTGAGCCGGTAATGAATTGATCAAGATGATTAATGAACCCTAGGTGTATGACTCAGACTTTAATTGAGAGTTTTCTTTCGTTTATAATATTTTTATTTCATATATATCTTCGGAGATGTAGGACGATTCTGCATTTTCTTTAATTAATAAATCTGTGTCAAATCTTAACCGATATAAATATTTGTTTCATTTAAAATGATTTTATTTTGATTAGCTGTTCTTGGCTGTTTCACCCGCATTATACGATTATGTCATTATTTGTTAACAATTCTGTATACTACATTTAAAATTTGCTCCCGAACGTATTTAATTTCAATTTTCCAAATATCTCCTAAACTATACATTTATCTGTATAACACCGTCCTGATAATTATTTATTATTTATATAAAAGCACCGAAAAAACCAAAGAGGTTTGTCCTCGGTGCTAATCTGTAACTTAACAGCTTAAAACTAGAGGAACTGAGTAAGCATATTAGGCATGAAAAGAACATTTCCTAACTGAGTTAGACGGTCGACACAAATGAGTCAACCATCCACTCAGCCAAAAAATATTCTTTTAACTTCGTTCTTGAACCGAGGAACCAAATACGCGGTCGTTCGCTCGTCGTACGTATTGTTAGCGCGCGTAATGTTAAACAACTGTCTGTAAACATTAATACCTTATCCCTAATAATGGAGATTGAAAATTATGTAGGTATTAATGTTTGAATTATCATCGATATTAAACGCGTTATTGTGGCTTAATTATTTGAAATAGACTTTCACACATGCATAGATTCGTCTGACTGGGTTGCGGTCGAGTGCGAAGGAGCTTCGCTGGGTTTTATTGGGTATTCTGGTCGCCAATCTGGCCGCGGGGAAATCCCACATACCCCACCGGAAACGTCGCAGTTTTGCATGCGTCGCTTCCGGAGGCGTAAATGCATGTCCTGGGACATTCGTTCAAAAAAATGCATGGATACATGCTCACATAAATACATCCAAATGCAATCAAATCAAAAATTGTTTTTCACATAAACCTATTACTGGCATGAAGTGATGGTGATAACTGCAATCGACAACTTAAAACTAAAGCTAAGAGGGTTCAAATCGCGCCCAGATCTAAGAAGAAACCCACAAAAAACTTAGCCAAGTTAATTACCACATTAATTAGTTCATAGTTAGATATCGTTTAGATATATAGATATAAATAACACTGAACCCTTTAATATTACTGAAATTGTAGAAAAAATATATCAGCACGCCCATTTTGAGTGTATCGTAACTTTAAGTAATAAAAGAGGCGATATTCGCCAGCCGCTGAATGGCTGTCAATAAAACTGGAAAAGCCCCGAAAAGCCCCGAAAAAACGAGCCTCCATGTACTAAGATAAGAGTCTATAGAATTTAGGGGTTTACGGTTTCTTTTCATGTCATGTGATTTTCATGAGAGTGTGTTTGAAATATTTACATGATGAAATATGCGTAAATATTATGATTGAAAGAACTCTGGCCAGATCAGAGTAAATCATTAGAAAGCGTTTAACGATTATACCCATTTATTTGATGTATACAATTTTTTAGATTACGTTGGTTGGTACTTAAATATTGGATGTTTCTTATCTAATTCATAGTACTTGATGCGTAAGTATGTGAATAGGTAGGTATTTATTCTGGTTACTCGATCATTGGCGGTGATAGCCTAGTGGTTAGGTTGTCAGCCTCCTAATCAGAGGTCGGCGGTTCGAATCCGGACGGATCCCGCACCTCTAACATTTCGGAATTATGTGCGTTTTTAAAAAATTAAAATATCACTTGCTTCGACGGTGAAGGAAAACATCGTGAGGAAACCTGCACACCTGAGAGTTCTCCATGATGTTCTCAAAGGCGTGTGAAGTCTGCCAATCCGCACATGGCCAGCGTGGTGAACATCATCTTATTAAAATACCGCTAAACTACAAAGTTATGGATAGCATTTAAAAAAAATCCTTCCTTTGCTGTCGACCCGAAAATTTGGGATACCCTTGCCGAGGATCGTAACAACTGGCTTAAGGTTGTTGCGGAGGGCGTAATTGCTCATGACGCCGCCTTACATGAGCATCTGGCAAACAAACGCGCTATAAGACACGAGCGCGTAGAGAACCCCCTACCTCCTAGCGGTTCCTATGTTTGTGAACTATGCGGACGTCACAGTCGCTCTCGTATTGGCCTCATAAACCATGAAAACAAATGTCGCCGCCCTTGAGACGCTGTTCAAAACATCTTTCGAAGATTAATAGGGCCAATGATGATGATGATGGATGGCATTTAAAAAAATTTCAAAACTAAGTACCACCGCGATATAATAACGCAATCAATGAAATAATCCCCACTTAAATCGGTTCATCTGTTTAAGAGCTACGATGACACTAACATACATGGTGATAAATCTAATAACAACCCTCTCGTTGCGTAATAAAATGAGGAAGCGAAGCGCCTCATAAGTTAATAATCAATTCATCCCTTTCAGAGACTTATCTGCCCTTGGATGATACCTAAAACCAGCTAAGACAGAGTTGGACTGGTACGCGTAGGGTTCCGTAGAAATATAAACACTAGTATTGATATCAAATCAAATCAAATCATTTATTTTGCATAGATT
Source organism: Lasiommata megera (assembly GCA_928268935.1). NCBI lineage: Eukaryota > Metazoa > Arthropoda > Insecta > Lepidoptera > Nymphalidae > Lasiommata > Lasiommata megera. The sequence continues at coordinate 13,152,283 of OV743326.1, forward strand.
GAGTCGGTATATTGGTACTACATTAGTGTTGCTTACAATATGCCGGGTAGGCATGCAAAAAATAATAATTAAAAATTTATGTTTATGGTCAATCAATAGTAAAAGTCAAATGTAAAATTTAATTATTTATAAATGTAACTGTATATTGCTGTCTCTTAAATATTCTTCAGTTGAATAATATTGCTTCATCATTAAAAAAAATTAATTATATTTTTAAAATTAGTAATATCATTAAGATCGAGCTAAAATTTCATCGAGCTAAATTTTCAAAAAGAAATTAAAATTTTACCTACTGAATAATATTTATACTACAAGTCGTGTCGAAGCACTGATCTTGTTTTATTACTACTAGTCGTGTGTTTTAGTTAGTAAATATAACTTTAAAACTACCCGCATTTTGAACAAGTAAATAATTAAATATCCATATGTATTATGTTATCCTAGTTAGTATTATTGTACACTTATAAATAGTTTACTTAGGTTAGTTAACTGTTTTTCTCATATAAGCGATTTAAATGAAATCCTTTTGAGAAATAAAGATCTTAATCGCGCTTAGACTCCATCACAAGAAGCGTGTATACTCTTACTTAATTTTAAGTTTAATTTTATTTTCATCAATCTTCGTGCCTCGGTAAATAATAAAATTAATAATATCACAATGTATAACATTAATAAAACTAACCTTAAACTCTATTCATGTAAACCTATTGCAGGAATCTATGAATCGTTCACATTTAAAACTTTTTAATTGATAACTACACTCGCCAACTTAAAACTAATATTAGGAGGGATCCAATCGTGCACCGGTTTTAAAAGAAGCCCACAAGGAAAACTTAGCCGGTTATGTTTTTTGTTATCACCATCTCACATAATCAATTACAAATTGTAATTAGCCATTCACACCCAAAGCTATTTTATCGTTTATATAATCCTTAATATCGTAATAGGATTTTTCTATAAGCTTTCGCTTTATAAACTTTGAACTTATTCATAGATATCCCAAAAACCATATCTCCAAGATATTTACAATAGTTAATTTGTTATAAAATAAAATAAATGAGTAATATTCTTGTACGTTGTTTCTTGTTTATTGTTAAAGCGTCAATGGAAATACAAATTCAGTGTAAATTTCAACTCTGTGTCTTACGACATAGAGTTGAAATAATAGACAAACAGGAGTGTTATTGCACCCTAAGAAAGCCGTACGGAACCCTGGAAAACGAAAACTACTATTTCTGAGTGAATACTGTAGAATCCACAGTACATATGAAATGCCGAGTGACTTCCAACCTTAAAGTCATAGCTGCAAGGTTTCGTTTTTAACACGCGCCATTTCTTGGAGCACACAATTGGAATGAAAAGCACCTCAAAGTTGGTGAAATAGGTCACAATGTTATTCTTAGGGTTCCTTGGTGGAAGGGGCTTAGCGGACGGAACAATACATTTTAAATTGGAAAAGAGATTTGTTAGTGCTTTTAGGAGATGATATTTATAATACAACAGGCTGTTGCCCGCGACTTCACCCGCATTGTTTCCATTCCCGTTTGAAAACGGAGATAAAATATAGCCTTTTTTACTCGATGTTATGAGCATGTTGTTCTGATGACTTCAGAAAAGTTGGAGGTCCTGGGTTCAAGTCTGGTCGGGTAAGAGGCTCCGGTCGTGGCTAGTTACTACCCTGCCGACAAAGACGTGTTTGTGACGTTAGCGTTCCGGCACGATGTCGCATAGAAACCAAGTAGGAGTATGGGTTTACCATACCCCTAACATGTTAGCCCATCATTATCTACCATCTCAACTGGTGGTAAGTGATGATGCAATCTAAGATGGTAGCGGACTAACCTGTTAGGGGTATGATTAAACAACCATACTCCTAATTAGTTACGCGATATTGTGCCGGAACGCTAAATCGCTTGGCGACTCGTCTCTGTCGGTAGGGTGGTAATTAGCCACGGCCGTAGCCACCCACCAAACCAGACTCGAGCCGGGAATCGAACCCAGGACCTCCAACTTTAAATGCGACAGCGCGCGCGCTGCGCCACGGAGGTCGTCAAATTTCGGTCCAAATGTGACACCGAAGTCGTAAAAACTTGACTATAACCGTTTCCTAAGGGTATGTTAATAAGGGGTTGTATGCAGTTGAGAAGTTTAAAATAGCAGAACAGAGTAAACAATTGTTTGTTCATTAGGAAGGAAGCGCTTCGCTGCAATCAAGTTATAGTTTCTGTAACGCTTTTAATAAAACGGAGGATTCAATTATGCAATTTGTCCACCGTTTAATTTGATACCTACTGGTTATTGTAATGAACTTTTCATTTAAATCATTTTCTAGATTATTGTGTAACCAAACTGCTATTCTTTGTAATGAAATAATGTTTTCATTTTCAATGTCCGCTGTCGCAGTATAAAGTTGTAGGTCCGTGGTTCGATTCCCGGCTCGAGTCTGATCGGATAGGAAATTTCGGTTGTAGCTAATTACCACCCTACCGACAAAAACGTATCACCAAGCGATTTAGCGTCCCGGCGCAATGTCACGTAACAACCAGTTAGGAGTGTGGTTTAATCATACCCCCTAACAAGTTAGCCCGCTACCATCTTAGATTGCATCATCACTTACCACCGGTTGAGATTGCCAATGTGTGTGTTCCTTACGCACACACACATATACACTCAATCATGGTGTTTCAATAATTTTAGGAGAGTACTGCCGCCTGAAATACAGTTATATACCAAAATCAGGCGCAGTAGATTATATTGCGCAAGTACATACATACATACATACCACATATTCACATTATTGAATTAAGATTAAACTTTAGATAAGGGCTTATTGCTTTAAGCAGTGTTATTTTGAAATGACGTTTTTGTATGACATTCGTAGATGCTAAACAGTGTTAAAATGATATTGCTCTGAGCGTTGGAGAGCAAAGTTCAAGACTTAAGTCTTAGATAGACGAAACGACCCGTGCATTTCTTTTCCCCGAGTGAAAACTCCTTCAAATGTTTATCCGAGCTTTTCCCAATACGCTGACCGAAACGACTATCGGTACAATAACCGTTGGGTCAACATACACGGCAATAATCCTGTGAGCTGGGTAAACCAGGTTCTAGATCTCTATGTGTTTCAATAAGCATTTTGACGACCTCCGTGGTGCAGCGCGTTCGTTGTTGCATTTTAAAGACGGAGGTCCTGGGTTCGATTCCCGGCTCGAGTCTGGTCTGGTGGAAGGCTTCGGCCGTGGCTGGTTACCACCCTACCGACAAAGACGTGTGGCCAAGCGATTTAGCGTTCCAACACGATGTCGTGTAGAAACCAATTAGGAGTATGAGTTTACCATACCCCTAACATGTTAGCCCGCTACCATCTTAGACCGCATCATCACTTACCATCAGGTGAGATGCAGTCAAGGGCTAACTTGTGGTGAATAAAAAAAAAAAGCACTTGTTAGGAATCTTCACTCGAAGTAGCTGTTTTGGATAAATCATCTACAAAGATAATGCCAATAACGCCACGCTTGGCATGCGGGTTGATGATCGCAGTGCTGGTCCTCTCGCCCCAATAACGCTGCTGCCCGTTATTGTCAGCCAATTTTGGACCAGCTAATATTTAATGGTTATACCGCATAGATCGGTCGCCAGAGCCTTGTCGGTAAGCCGGCAGGGTGCACCACGAGCAGGTGAGGTTGGCAATTGGGAAGACCGACTGGTACAAGCATTCCCCATACACCAACCCAGTCTGTCAGTCAGTGGACAGACGACATCAGACGAGTCGCAGGGAGCCGCTGGAAGCAAGCGGCTCAAGACCGTAAGCATTGGAACTCCCTATAAAAGACCTATGTCCAGCAGTGGACGTCAATCGGTTGTTAATGATAATGATGATGATGATGACTCTAAGTAGGTGTTAAAGTGCCCATTTTAGTAAGATTCCAACGTCCACAATACATCTGTCTATTACGCGATGTATATTACGATCCGTTTATATTTAGAGAGATTAAACTTTCACAGATTTGTCTATTTCTATTACAAAACATTGTCACTAAAATTTGTTATTATGACTAACCCATTGCCGGCTCACGACAGAGCATGGGTCTCCTAAATACGAGAAGGGTTTAGGGAATTTCTATATTTCATCTCAATGTTTCATTAAAATTAAAAAATTAAAATTAAATCAAATACATACATGTATTTGATTTAATTAGGTCAAGGTGCATATGCTTGAAATCAAATTATTTTTCTGAAAACACTCAAATAGAGGAGCGGTATAGTTAGGTTTTTTTGAAATGTTTTAAACGCTTTAAAATTTGTTAGCACACCGTTTTTTATTCGCAATTTAAAATAGACGTCATACTTAAATTAGATTAAAGATATATCAGTGAATGCGATATTTTAAGTATCCTTTTTTCAAATGCCATTTACATATGATTTAGCGATGTTAAACTGGACAAACAGGTTTTATTCGAAATGTGTTTCTACACGGTACACCCTCCTTAGCTCGTTAAGTCGATACGAGGGCAGGTTATTAAAATGCAAACCCCAAGCGCCAGACTTCTAAAGTCTGGCGCCTAGGGGGCGCATTGAAAATGGTTAAAAGACATGAGTCATCGATGTTTTTTCAACTTTAATTCTATGCCATTATTGTGCCTTGTCCGGACATATAAAATAAAACTCTATCAATATTCTTAACAATAGCAATTTGTAAAATTTTGATATGGAATCAAATGAGATAGCTATACATTCATTCACGGTTATAAAACTCCAAGAAGTTAGAGGTGCTTCAACGGTGAAGGAAAACATCGTGAGGAAACCTGCACGCCTGAGAGTTCTCCATAATATTCTCAAAGGCGTGAGAAGTCTGCCAATCCGCACATGGCCAGCGTGGTGGACTATGGCCAAACTCTTGTCATATTGAGAGGAGACCCGTGCTCTGTAGTGAGTCGGTAATGGGTTGATCATGATGATGATGATGATGATTATTGAATATCATGGACTACCGCATAATATTGTGGTTATCTAGTATACAAAAGACGTTAACGAGCTATTTTAATAAACCGATCTCTTGCTTTTCTTGCTTTGTCTTGTCTTTCAATGAACCCTTATGTAACAAGGAAGCAAATAATACATAAAAGAAAACTCGCCTCAATCCCGCATTTGTATGAGAAGAATAAGAAAAACGGCCCCGCATACATTGTTGCTCAATAATATATAAAACACTACAGCTTTCTTCCAATGCTTTATCGGAGCTCAGTGGATATAAAACTGAAAACGGACACAAATTCTGAATGTATAAAAGAAATATTCGACAAACTGTCAACATTTAATAAAAAATTTCGACTGCAAAGTCTGGTTTCATGATACAAAATTAACGCCTTTTACCACAAATAAATACTGTATTACAGTTATTTCCAATGGTGAAGGAAAACATCGTGAGGAAACCTGCACGCCTGAGAGTTCTCCATAATGTTCTCAAAGGCGTGTGAAGTCTGCCAATCCGCACATGGCCAGCGTGGTGGACTATGGCCAAACCCTTCTCATATTGAGGAGGACCGTGCTCTGTAGTGAGCCAGTAATGGGTTGATCATGATGATGATGATCACAGTTATTTCTAGCACTTAGGCTGAGAGCTACGTACGTACTTTAACAAAGGTGAGTTTAAAAAAAAATTACAGTTAAAACTCACCGTTGTTCTAGCACTAGGTAGTCTGAGCAAAGACAAAGTAAGCTATCTATAGAGCATACTTTGACTTTGCTCAGACAAAGCTAGTGTTAAAACGAGACAAATAACGTTGTTCCGTTTCTTAAGACAGAGATAGCGTTAAGCTTTATAAATCACGGCCTTAGACTCGATCATTGCTTTCCATCATCCGTCTACCATCGCTCAAACCAGTACCTATTTAATATTGCTTAGCCACATCTAAAACTATTATTATAACATAACACTGTTTAAAGCAATAAACCCTTTAGCTTTATATAAAATTATATACATATATATAGTTTACGCGGTGATAGCCTAGTGGTTAAGGCGTCAGCCTCCTAATCAGAGGTCGGCGGTTCGAATCCGGGCACGCACCTCTAACTTTTCGGAATTATGTGCGTCTGTAAATAATTCAAATATCACTTGCTTCAATGGTGAAGGAAAACATCGTGAGGAAACCTGCACGCCTGAGAGTTCTCCATAATGTTCTCAAAGGCGTGTGAATTCTGCCAATCCGCACACGGCCAGCGTGGTGGACTATGGCCGAACCCTTCTCATATTGAAAGGAGACCCGTGCTCTGTAGTGAGCCGGTAATGGGTTGATCATGATGATATAGAGCATCATACCGGAACGCTGAATTGCTTGGCGGTATGTCTTTGCCAGTAGAGGTTTACCCGCTAAGACTTAACTGAATCTGTACTAATTTATGTATTAATAAATATGCGAAGAACAACTTCTCGGCCATTTTTAGGCATACCGTGTGAAGTGTGAGATTATAATATTTAGTGATTGATTATAAAAGTTAACATGGGGACCCGGAACGAAGCTTAAATTTATTATGTAACATGATCTATACGGACTTTGTCCTTTAAACCCATCATGCAAAAGTCCGTGTAGATCATGCTCTGATTCCATGCTGTGTGATAATCAAAAATAATTTATCGCACGGGACCCGCACGTTATATATACATATATATGTATGTACCTAATAATATTAGGTGTAAGTTTGATTGTTATATATTATACTGAGGCTTTGTTTGTAAACCCAAATAAATAAATAAATATGTACCCAGTATGGTATTTCAGACTACAATTGTAATATTAAAAATACCTTGATATAAAACTGTTTATCAAAATGTACAAAAGTTAACGAAATTTTAATACATTTTTCATTGAATATCAAGAATCGATAACGAAATAGTAACGTTCAACTTAGTAAAGCTCGAGAGACCGTGGAGTTTAAGAAAGTTCTGGGTTTTCCTATCGTTTGTCACGGAAAATGCCAGGGAAATTCTCATTTTCCAAAAATGCGCACACAGTGCATACTAAACCTTATTCCAAAGGGTTAAAGCTCTGAATACTTTGACAAAATCGTCTCACGAATTCCGTTAAAAGATAAAGGCATCTAATGTTTCATGATAGAGCTCAAACTGAATTGAAAGTACTCGGAAATATAATTTAACATTGAATAATAATTAACTGCATTGTAATGGGGTACCGAGACGAATGCTAACGTCCGATAACGAGAATAAGCCGGTAATAAAAGTGTGTACATATATATGTAACAAGTAATTCATATATCAATCATATTAAACCTATTACCAGCCCACTGCAGAGCTCCTCTCAGTATGAGAAAGGTATGGGGCACGAGTCCACAAGACTAGCCAGGTCTGATAAGTATACTTCACACATAAGCTGTGATGGCCTAGTGGTTAGGACGTCCGCCTCCCAATCAGAGGTCGGGGGTTCGAACCCGGGCACGCACTCCTAACTTTTCAAAGTTATGTGCGTTTTTAAGCAATTTAAATCATTAAATCACTTGCTTCAACGGTGAAGAAAAACATCGTGAGGAAACCTTCACCTCTGAGAGTTCTGCATAATCGAACCCAGGACCTCCAACTTTATAATGTGACAACGCGCGTGCTGCGCCACGGAGGTCGTCAAAGTGCGAATTATATATGTGGTAATAATTTATAATCGGTAGTGATTTCAATTGAACATTTTGATTAATATTATTTACTATTCCTAAATATCAGTGAAAAAAATATCCTTATAAGCTTTTTTTAATTATCTGCATGCAATTAAAAGCTATTTTTAATTATGCCAAAGAAGTATAACTTATATCAATAAGTTCAAAGTTTTTATAAAACGAAAGCTTGTAGAAAAATCATATTACGATATTAAGGATTATATAAACGATAAAAAAGCTTGGGTGTGAATTGCTCTATCTCCATAGGTACTATAATTTATTATTCATTTTATTCATTATGTGAGATGGTGATAACGAAAAAAAAGAAAAACCCTGGCTAAGTTTGTTGTGGGCTTCTTCTTAGACCGGGGCGCGTTTGGAACCCTCATAGCTTTAGTTTTAAGTTTACGAATATAGTTATCACCATGAAATAACTACTATGTAAATTATTGACGCGTCAAAAGTGCCTTTTTAAGAACTATGTGAATAAAGATTTTTTTGAATTTGAATTTGAATTTACGCATGTATAGTTATCCCCACTCATTTTGTTTTATTGATAGTGCATTTCTCATATTATGTGACGTAGCAAATATATCTACGAACAACGATGTCAGGGGCAGCTTGTATGCTCTATACATAGATTGCTCGTTAAAATCCCAGTGTGAATCCAACAACGGCGAAAAATTCTTTCCGTTTGAAGATTAATTCACTTTTTATTGTAACGTGAAAAAATACACCGAATCTACGGACCGGGAGCCTGCGCCAGACAGGCTCGAATTAATCTTGTTATGACAACTTTTTCGTTTAATCGCTCTCCCTTAAAAAGAAAAGCGTGTCAGATGCCTGTTTCTAGTCGCAATTGAAATGTCGGAAATTGACGTGTCATTGTGAATTTTGTATGCTCTTGAAAACATATTTTGTTGTTGTTATTATTCATATACAATATCCGAATTGTATCTGTTTTTATGGATTCGTGTAAGGGATGTTTGATTTTATTCATCACGATCAACCCATTATCGGCTCACTACAGAGCACGGGTCTCCTCTCAATATGAGAAGGGTTTGGCCGTAGTCCACCACGCTGGCCATGTGCGGATTGGCAGACTTCACACGCCTTTGAGAACATTATGGAGAACTCTCAGACGTGCAGGTTTCCTCACGATGTTTTCCTTCACCGTTGAAGCAAGTGATATTTTTTTTTTTTAAACGCACATAACTCCGAAAAGTTAGAGGTGCGTGCCGGTCGACCTCTGTTTAAGAGGCTGACGCCCTAACCACTAGGCTATCACCGCTACGATTTCGATTTTATTAGTAACATAAAAAAATTATCACGTTTCATTATAAACTTTAAGTAGTAAGTATGAAATTAACACGCCGGCAATAGTGAATCTATCGAAACATTGTAACGAAGTAAAATCGACTTGACCTACATTGTTTTAAAGTTCAATATCTTTTATATACCCACGCTACTACTACAGCGAACTTTTCTGGATGAAAATGAACACTTTTGAAATTAAAATCAGTAGTGCATAATATAGTACTCTTTAACGAATAGTTCTATATAACCTTCATTTAATTTTTACGTTATGTTATATTGTTATGATTATCGATATTGACGACCAAGTTATATAAGAAACACAAAAAAGAAATTCATCATCATCATCATGAACAACCCATTACTGGCTCACTACAGAGCACGGGTCTCCTCTCAATATGAGAAGGGTTTGGCCATAGTCCACCACGCTGGCCATGTGCGGATTGGCAGACTTCACACGCCTTTGAGAACATTACGGAGAACTCTCAGGCGTGCAGGTTTCCTCACGATGTTTTCCTTCACCGTTGAAGCAAGCGATATTTTAATTGCTTAAAAAACGCACATAACTCCGAAAAGTTAGAGGTGCGTGCTCGGATTCGAACCGCCGACCTCTGATTAGGAGGCTGACGCCCTAACCACTAGGCTATCACCGCTTTTTTTGAAAAGAAATTAACATTACTTATTATACTTGACAATGATTCACTACTTTACCGGGCCTTTTTTTCTACCTTTTCTAGTATTTGTGTCATCACTTTTGCACTAATTTAAATATGATCTGTACATTGAATCACTATTTTTTTTTTTTTATATAAGTATATAACTTCAAGTAAGCCCTTGCACCATCTCACCTCACCATTTAGTATCTCACCTCGTGGTAAATGAAGCGATGATGCTATCTAGGATGGTAGCGGGCTAACCTGTTAGGAGTATGGTAAGCCCACGCTCCTAATTGGTCTCTATGTGACATCGTGCCGGAACGCTAAATCGCTTGACGGCACGTCTTTGTCGGTAGGGTGGTAACTAGCCACGGTCAATGCCACCAGACCAGACTCGAGACGGGAATCGAACCCAGGATCTCCAACTTTATAATGCGAATTGGATTTACTGCCATCGCTAAATGCAGTATTATTAAAATAAATATAAATTATATTAAAAAAAATGCAACTTTAAGCGATGGTAATGCTAGGTGTTAATAGAAAGAAAGTTAAATAATTATTTTAATATAAATTTCAGCTCTCTATCCCGAAATTAAAGATATCTACGGAATCGACTTGTCCGATTATTACCTCGATAAGAGTTCTTACAATCCTCTTGTATATATTCACAAAAGACACCTCCTTAAAAATACGAATGAGCCTAGCAATGAAAGAACAAAAGGCCATAAGCACGATAAGTCCCAACAGTTTGATTACGATAGGTTAACTACTAAAACTTACAAAACTAAAGTTGTTACCTCAAAATATAACGATCCTTTAGTAGACCAAACAATAGAATTTGCAAAAGAAATCATACCCATAACTATACCACCTAGTACCAATATTGATAACCCTTGTTATTACACAGTAAAGTCATGTAAAAAAATAAAGAGGAGACAAGAGCCTGAAGAATATAAGTTAGAATGCCCTAAAAATGCGATGCACGAAAAAGACAAATCTAAACATACTTTAAATGTAAAGCACAGAAAATGTACAATAAACAAGAGTAGTGCAAGCAATACATCGTGCACTCATTTTTCACCGAACAATACAATAGACGATATCAATGAAAATCAGTCGTTAAGCTATTCCCTCTCCGAAATATCAGAAGAAAAGCCAAGAAAAAAAGTGTGTAAAGAATCAAAGAAACAAAGCGTACAAAATAAATTAGTAGCTTCTGAGTCATTCGAGGCTATCGCGACTGAATACATGAATACATCAGCTGAGTCAAAGATTAAAATTCATCTTATGAATGAGAAGGATAAGCACTTACTTTGTGAAAATATACGCTCACCAGTATTGAAGGCTATACGAGAATGTTTTTTTGAATTTAATAATCAGAACGAGATAAATACGGAGATGCAGAACGTTAACAAATTAATAAAGTGTCACGCGAAAAAACTTGATAATATTTTGAAAAAATTAACTTGCATTGAGAATAAATTAGATTCATTAGGGAAACCTCAACAAAGTCCTAAAATAGAGGTAATTAAAGCGTCGAAATTAGAGGAATTCAATGAAGACAACGAATATTTGAAAGAAGAAAGTTCTGAGGAAGAATTGGCATGCGTTAACTTCTCATCTAAATCTCGGGGAAAGAGCACTCCTGTAACACCTATTTACAATGAGAAAGATACTGAAAGGGATTTTCAAAGTGTAGATAATTTAGCGAGAGGAGAAAACGTTCCACAATGCTTTCGACCCTCTACGTCACAATTAGGCATTAAGCCTGAGAGATCAAACAGAATTCCAGCTAGATTTTGTTGGACTGATACTGTCGTCAAATAATACGACTTTTTAATATTTGAGATTTTTATTGTTAATTGTGGATTATTATGTTTGTTAGTGCATTATTATGTTATTGTAAAATACTATTAAATATTTCAATAAATATTACTTCAATAAAATATTAAAAATCAATTAATATTGTACCATTAATATAATTAAAGTGTAGGTAACTATTGATAATTATTAATAAGTAAGACATAATTTTTCTGTAAGCATACTTTGTATCCCATGAAGAGTAAGAATTTTTATGGGGATATGAAGTATTTTGCTTGGTAACTTCAGAAGTAATTTATTTGTATCCCATGCGGCTTTATACGGGTGTGGTGCGATCCATGGCGCTCTACGGAGCGCCCATCTGGGCGGACGCTCTGACTGCCCAAACCCAGGCCCTGCTGCGCAGATCTCAGCGGGTCATGGCGGTCAGAATAATACGCGGGTATCGCACCATCTCGTGTGAGGCAGCCTGTGTGTTGGCGGGGACACCGCCGTGGGACTTGGACGCTGGACTGCTCTCCGAAGCGTATCGGCGTAGGGTGAATGCCCGACTCCGGGGGGAACACCCTATGCCAGCGGAGGATCGTGCGTGGAGACAGTTGGCGGAGGCCAATCTCATCGCCTCATGGCGGGAGAGGCTTCGCGCGCCGACAGCCGGCCACCGCACGATTGAGGCCATCCGGCCCGTCCTCGAGCTCTGGACAGGTCGGAAGCACGGTACCGTGTCCTTCCACCTTGCGCAGATCCTTTCGGGGCACGGTTGCTTTGGGAGGTATCTGTGCAAGGTTGCAAGACGGGAGCCCACGGAGGAGTGCCATGAGTGTGGCTACGCTCAGGACTCGGCGCAGCACACGCTGGATTCATGCGTCCAGTGGTCAGCCGAGCGAGCTTTACTCGTGGCACAGGTGGGGCCCGACCTTTCGCTGCCCACTGTGGTTCGCTCCATGGTGGCTAGCGAGACATCTTGGGCCGCCGTTGCCTCCTTCTGCGAGGAGGTGATGAAGCAGAAGCAGGCAGCGGAACGGCGCCGGGAGCATGACGCAGACGCGCATCCTCTCCGGCGTCGTAGGACGGGGCGCAGGCGACGGGCGCATGATCGCCGCCTACCCCCCTGACGAGGAGCTCCGGGTGATGGATGAGAGGTATCCTCACCCGTCGAGTGTAATCCTCGGGTAGTAAGGCGCACCCAATGTTCCTGGCGCGCCTCAATTTGGAGTTAGGGGGCCTCGATCATAGGCCCCCGGTGGAGGGTCTGCCTCGGCGGACGCCGCTGGTTGGGTTGCGGTCGTGTGCGCGGGTGTACCCGTGACCCAGCCACCAGGCGACGCGTAGGAACATCGCTGGGTTTTAGTGGGTATTCTGGTCGTCAATCTGGCCGCCGGCGAGTCCCACATACCCCGTCGGAAGCGACGCAGTCTTGTCTGCGCCGCTTCCGGAGGGGATGCGTAAACGCATTTCCCAGCGGAAAAAAAAAAAAAAAAAAAAAAATACTTTGTATCCCATGAAGAGTAAGAATTTTTATGGGGATATGAAGTATTTTGCTTGGTAACTTCAGAAGTAATTTATTTATAGAATGCTAAATTTCGGAAAGCAGACTGTACTGAGTCTAAAGCTAAGAAATGCGCCAGGATTAAGCATTTGCTAATTACCAACGTTACTTTATAATTTAACAGAAACAAGAGTGACTGATAGATTTTACATAGTGTTATCAACTTTGTGTTAGTGTAGTAAGAATATACTCAATTCTTTTCAGAGACTATAATATACAGGTGTAAAAACATAAAAGATTATTGTTGCTAACAAATTTCACTTTATCGCTCAATCAATCAATCAATCAGCCTATAGACGCCCACTGCTGGACATAGGTCGTTCCGAGAGCGCGCCACCACACACGGTCCTCTGCCTTCCTCATCCACCCGCCAGGAGCGATATTCAGGTCGTCGGTCCAGCGAGCAGGAGGTTGTTCTACGCTGCGCTTACCGGTACGCGGTCTCCACTCCAGAACACGTCTGCCCCAACGGCCATCGGTTTTGCGACAGATACTCGTATGACCCGCCCACTGCCACTTCAGGTTGCCTAGCCGTTGGGCTATGTCGGTTACTTTTGTTCTCCTACGGATATCCTTTTTACGGATTCAATCCCTCAGAGAAACACCTAGCATAGCCCTCTCCATAGCACGCTAAACGATTTTGAACTTGTGAACAAGACCTACTGTGAGTGTCCACGTTTCTGCTCCGTATGTCATGACTGTTAAGACGCAGGCGTTGAAGACTTTTGTTTTATCGCTAGTAACATGTATTTTTTAATTATATCGGTATCCTAATTTTCCTATCGGTATTAAACCTAAAATACTTAAAGTACTGAAATTCATATTATACAGTTATTTTTAATTCTGTTACCAGTGATGTTTATTACGAGTGTATCAGTCATAACAATATTGACTAATGTGCTAATCAATTTAATTAATGGTTAAAAATAGTCTTTAATATTCGCGGATTAAACGCAAAATTTTATAATAAAAGATAACCCGTTATAAATTAAGTTGAACGGGATTGTTAAACACCACTTTAAATCAGGCCGAAAATTGTTAAACAGCTTCATGCGAGCGGTAAAAGTTAAGTGAGAGGCTTCAAAAATACATGTGCACACAAGCTTAACGTGCAGTGAAACCAGAGCAGTGTTTAAAAATCAACAATGCTCTAAAACTGCTGATATTGTTCATCGTAGTGGCTATAAAGCATACAAAGAGGAAGCTAAAGGACGCTTGCATAAGACCTACCGTCGGAGTACCTACTAAAAACGATAAACCGTCCATTGTTCAAAGATTTTCTTTTATTTTCTATTTGTGCGGTCTTATTTATTTGTTCGCGTGTAGTTTTTTTTTGGGTTTATGATAATTTTACACTACCTTGTTTTCTATGTGTGTTATCCTAGCCAAATTAAAATAGTCCTTTAAAAGGCACCTTTGACGCGTCAATAATTTACATATTAGTTATTTCATGGTGATAACTATAATCGTAAACTTAAAACTAAAGCTACGAGGGTTCCAAATGCGCCCTGGTCTAAGAAGAAGCCCACAACAAACTTAGCCGGGGTTTTTTTTTGTTATCACCATGTTACATTATCAATAATAAATTATATAATAGTACCTATGGAGATAGAGCAATTCACGCCCAAGCTTTTTTATCGTTTATATAATCCTTAAAATCGTAATAGGATTTTTCTATGAGCTAAGTACTAAAGTTGCCAGGCAGAGATCGGTAGTAAGCAATGCGGGCACTTATTTTCTTCATATTTATTTCTTTCATTCTTAACTTGTTATGTAGTGCAAATAAAGTGTAATTAAAATAATTATTATTATAAGAACAATAGCAAATTCAACTTTATCATCTGTACGTAAATATCTTGTATAGGCAAATCTTTGGATACGTTAAACTAATTAGACTTCACTTAACTTTGATACGTATTTATAAACCAAAAGTGTTACATATTACAACTTAGCCATTACAGGATCGTTTGTGTACTAGTCTCGATATTGTACTTGATCAACCCATTCTCGGCTCACTACAGAGCACGGGTCTCCTCTCAATATGAGAAGGGTTTGGCCATAGTCCACCACGCTGGCCATGTGCGGATTGCTAGACTTCACACGCGTTTGAGAACATTATGGAGAATTTTCAGGAGTGCAAGTGTCCTCACGATGTTTTCCTTCACCGTTGAAGCAAGTGATATTATTTTTTAAACGCACATAACTCCGAAAGTTAGAAGTGCGTGCCCGGACTCGAACCGTCGACCTCTGATTAGGAGACTGACGCCCTAACCACTAGGCCATCACCGTTTCTAATATTATATAACCGATATTGTACAATTCATAGTTATAGTACGTACGGACAAAAAGACATACACAGACTGCCAAATAATAGCCCGTCCGTAATCCAACTAAAAACAATTCACGAACCACGTTTAATCCACAAGGGCGGGTTTCCAAATATTTGGCATAGCGTGACCAACTCCCATTTGTCATTCCTCGGTATTGTTATTCCTTCAGTTCACGAGATATCCCAGATATGTATCGATTTCGACCATCCGTTACAATTGCAACACTGTTTTATGTGGGAGCATATTGTTAACCTCCGATATAACAAGTACAGTTAGAAATTAGGTAAATAAAGAATACATTCTGTGAAAGTACGCAGTGAAGCTTGTAGAAAAATGATATTGCGATATTAAGGATTATATAAACGATAAAAAAGCTTGGGTGTGAATTGCTCTATCTCCATAGGTACTATAGTTTATTATTAATTTTATTCATTATGTGAGATGGTGATAACGAAATAAAAGAAAAACCCCGGCTAAGTTTGTTGTGGGCTTCTTCTTAGACCGGGGCGCGTTTGCAACCCTCATAGCTTTAGTTTTAAGTTTACGAATATAGTTATCACCATGAAATAACTACTGTGTAAATTATTGACGCGTCAAAAGTGCCTTTTTAAGGACTATTTGAGTAAAGATTATTTTGAATTTGAATTTTGAATTTACTTTTTCCAAATAAAATCTTGTTCAAAATGTATAATAAGAAAATTAGGTACAAGGTGCATATTTAAATAGATCGGATGTTCGGCCAAACTTAAATAATCGTACCAACGACGATAGATTTAAAAAAATACTTTATATCATCAAATATAAGCTTTGAATGTAAATAACTAATCCCCAATGGCTGAGATTATGTAGTTACTAATAGTACAAAGCGAGCAGTAAATTCGATAACTATTGTATCTACCTAATCAATACATATATGATACTAGCTGTTGCCCGTGACTTCGTCTGCGTAGAATTACTGATTTCCCGTGCGGCCAATGCCCTGCTTCAGAAAGTAAGCTACAGGCAAATGTCAAATTGTCTATTTTCGTGTTTCTAAATTAAAAAACATAGGACTTTCATACAAACTTCAAACGCCTATTTTACCTCCTTCGGGGTAGATTTCGATGAAAAAAAATTCAAACCTTATACTTACGCCCTAAAAGAACCCTATTTTCAAAATTTCAAGCTTGTAGGCTTCATGATAAAAAATAAGCAAAACCTATCATCCCATATTTTACCACCCTTAACAGGTAATATATATATATAAAAAAAAAATATGTACATGGTTTTTGTTTATTTTCTTAATCTTAACGCAAATTTTTGTGTCTCTAACTCTAAAAACAAAGAAATTTCATATAAACTTCCAACCCCTATTTTACCCCCTTAGGGGTGGTATTTCCAAATATCCTAATTGCTAAATTATAGCTCTATACGTACAATAGATTTTGAGATCGTGTTTAATCAGTAAGTATGTAAGTAAGTAAATAAGTGACCTTTCGCTTTTATATATATAGATAGCATAATATCATATTGAAAAAAGGTGATCAATTTGTTTGATTGTTTATTTCATTTTCAAAAACCAATGCACACAACCATTTGACTGTTTATTTACTTTATTTTTAATTCACTACAAGTTAGATCTTGACTGCAATCTCACCGGATGATAAATGATGACGCAGTCTAAGATAGTGGCGGGCTAACCTATTAGGAATGGAGATATTACGCGACATTGTACCAGAATGCTAATCCGCTTGGCATAGGTCAAATCTAACTAAAACGCTTTGGGCCTGGTTGTCGTCTAATACCTGGGAAGAATGCAATGGTGTTCCCCGGGCGTCTGGAAAAACTCAGCGTGAGGGACACGCCGTGGTGGTTTTTAGTTTGAGTATACCCCTAGGGGGGGAGTCCCACATAACCTCTAGTCCTGCCCAAGGGACAGAGGTAGCAATAAAGCTTTTCCACCACGACAAAAAAAAAATGATTGTCGTCTAATGGCTATGCTGAAACTGAGAATGTTTTAAAAATATTAAAATAATTTACATAACGCACATGCACAAACACACATTCACACACACATACACACGCACACGCTCATACACGCTTAAATAATGTTAGCTTTAGTTTAGATAATTTATCTCTAAGATAATGTACTATATCCCTGGAAGGAACTACCCTCTGCAATACAGGTTTTCCTAGTGCAGAGGGTAGGGACAAATTATTATTGTAAATCGTTTTTAAACAGTAAAATATTATCTTATCTTATACATCTTCATCGTTAGGCTTGTAACTAACTCTGAAGATCGGCCCAAAGATAGTCCAAAAATGATGAATGATGAAATGAATTTCATTGACAGTCGATGGAGGCAACGGCAAAAAACATTTCTAAGGGTGGGAGGGAAGCCCGCAAATTGATACGCGTTTATTTCGGTTTCAAAAAATTGCCCAAGGGACCCGTTTGTTTTACCTAAATTAAAACCATAATATGTCCTTTTCCAACTTCGGTTTATCCGGGACGCTGTGCGTACAACAAATGTACTCGTACCAAGGGCGTTTTTCAAATCCCACAGGAATATTTACCTGGTGCTTTTCTGGTACAAAAAGTCGTTGATGCGAGCTATAGGAAAATTTCATCAAGTGCCTATTCGGTGCTGTCATCGAGGCAAAAGTACAAAAATAGAGACTTTGGCATTTATAAAAGTAAGTACCTAATCCTATATTTATTATAAATGTGAAAATGTGGATGTTTGTTACTCAATCACGCAAAAACGGCTGAACGGATTTGGATGAAATTTGGTATGCATATAGACTTTGACTTGGAAAATAACATATGCTACCGTTTAAACCGATTCCGTAAGTAGTTCTCCTGAGAAAATTGAAAATTGTTTACGAGCTTTGGCGGGATTTGAACCCAATCCGGTAATCCGGTAATCGCAGCCTGAGTGATTTGCTAGTAAAGCAACGGTGCACGCTTTTATTTACTTTCGCTCATAGTCATTAAAACTACAACTTGCGGGATTGCAATATTATTGCGACAATAACTAAGAGGTCCGAACGGTCCGACTTCACGAGCGAGAATGCCACGAAAGACAGCCCGCATTTATAGCAAAGCATGCTTGTAAAAAAATTGATTGCTACCGTCTAAATTTTGTTAGCAAAATCAACAAGAGTTCAAATGTGGGTAATTATTGAATTCTTGAGGTTCTTGGCGCCGCTGAATGAAGTTAATAACTACTTCGCGCCGAAATATATTTTATTAAAGTGTTTCTCTGTAGAAGAAATATCAAATTAATATGTAACTAACAGTTGCTAAAATGTATCTTGGAAATAGACATGGGATACGTAATACGTAATTTCGCTAAATCGGTTTATTATTGTAGATCTATGGTTAATGTGAGAGGCTCAACCATTATGGTATGTGTTTTGTGTAAGAAGCTTAAGTACTCCACGCCTCACGGCAACACTCGGAGTTGCAAGTCATCCCTTTGCTTCAGGAGCATGATTAATTTGCCTTCGAAATTTCCAGCCGAAGATTAATTTGGATCCCGCCGTCCGTAGCGAACGCTTCTATGATTGATATCTACTTATTTAATTCCTAATTTTGTCTGTTCCCGATTTTTTTCATCAACAAAAAAAAGTGGACAGGCATTCAATCAAATCTTAATAATAAGAGATTTGTACAGATACTATACTTAGATACTTGTTTACCTAGTCAATGTAACTCTAGCTATATATGCATTTTTCGAATCACCGTTCACCGAATCCCTAGCCGGAACGAAAATACCGTCATGTTATATTTTATTTGGACTACCCGCGGTGGCATCAATAATGAAATATATATTGTGAATCAGTGTTACTTCTATTAAATATTTATTACCCAATTACTGTGTATGCTAGTAATATCTAATATTGTTTTATTTTGTTTTATACACTATCGAAGCGGTTATAGCCTAGTGGTTAGGGCGTCAGCCTTCTTATCAGAGGTCGGTGGTTCGAATCCGGGCACGCACCTCTTACTTTTCGGAGTTATGTGCGTTTTAAAAAAAAATTAAATATCACTTGCTTCAACGGTGAAGGAAAACATAGTGAGGAAACCTGCATGCCTGAGAGTTCTCCGTAATGTTCTCAAAGGCGTGTGAAGTCTGCCAATCCGCACTTGGCCAGTGTGGTGGACTACGGCCAAACCCTTCTCATAGGAGGAGACCCGTGCTCTGTGTGAGTGAGCCGGCAATAGGTTGATCATGATGATGATGATGATGATGACTGTATTTATGCTAGCAATAGTATTGCTTTATTTTGTTTTATATGTTACAAGTTAGCGCTTGACGGCTATCTCACCTGGTGCTAAGTGATGATGCTGTAAATGATGGTAGCGGGCTAACCTGTTTGGAGTATGGTTATCCTCCGAATTTGTTTCTACGCGATATCGTGCCGGAATGCTAAATCGCTTGGCGACACGCTTTGTTAGTAGGGTGGTAACTAGCCACGGTCGTAGCCTACCACCAGATCAGACTCGAGCCGGGAATCGAACCCAGGACCTCCAACTTTAGAATGCGACAGCGCACGCACTGCGCCACAAAGGTCGTCAAAGTTGTTGAATAAAGAAACTCACATAGGTATATAAATGAAAACATTGTATCTACTCATCCAGTCGTAAAAAAAACTGCAAGTATTTTTTTAATTTCGTTTCGACGTCTCACAGAGGGAATCATTTTAATGCTCTCTATTACTCAGCCTCCACTCTCAGTCTTGGCATCCTTCAGGTATGGAACCTAGTACCAAGGCGTCGATGTTGCGCAATTCTGCAGTTTTTAATGGTGATTATTGATTACCCTGAAAATTGGTAGCGATCCAAGCGGTGGGGCAATTACTGTTATTTACGGCCGTAAGTTCAGGACGCGGGTCATTTGAGATTTTATTTATTATTTTAATTAATTCTGTCAACTTGAAGCCTTCTTTACTCTTTTTTCTGAACTCGATAGTGTTATTTTTGTTTTTCAATCTCGCAGTAAAGGAACGACGGTTTTACGTGATTTTTTATCTACACAGGTTTATTGTCGAAGTTCTTTATTTTTATTCTTATACCACTTAGCTTTTGACTGCTCACACCTGATGGTAAGTGAAACATTACTGCATCAGCAGGTTCAGATGGTAAGGTTAGGGGTAACGGATTTTTAAGCACATACTCCTAATTTGTGACGCGACGTCGTGGTGGAATGCTAAATCGCCAGGCGTCTCGTCTTTATCGGTAAGGTGGTAACTAGCCACGGAAATAATCTCCCACTAGACTAGAAATTATTACTTACGAAATTCTGTGCTTACAACGGATTAATATTGGAATTATATCGGAAATCACTCCTGAGTTAGAAATTTATAATAAATGGTCTGAAATCCCAAATTCCAACAAAAACATATGTAACTGTGAACCTACCCCCAACAAGGTGGACAGACGACATCAAACGAGTCGCAGGGAGCCGCTGGATACAGGCGGCCCAAGACCGTGGCCGTTGGAACTCCTTACAAAAGACCTATGTCCAGCAGTAGACGTCTATCGGTTGAAATGATGATGATGATGATGATGAACCTACCTACATCAAATTGATTTTGAAAACTGGCTGACTGTATTACTTATGAACAGACTCAGTTTTACCCAGCTTTTATGGGTATAACTCATATCAAATCAAATCAAAAAGTACCCACTGAAATGGCGACCACACATAGGTTAACGCTGTGATGGTAGACTGTAGAATTCGGTAGAATAGTTACAAACTTGGCACCCCAAAAGCTTGAAATAAATGTTTTTTTTATTATTAAAATTATAAGCCGTATCACTAAACGAATTATTTGCAAATACAAAAGGTGAAAAAAAAATGCTTGTACTACCTGACACGTTCCAATTATCAATGGGTAACTTCCCAGTCGCTGTTCGTTGGCGATATCGGGTTATTACGGACTGAGAGAAGGAGATGTCTGTATTTTTATATAACGGCGGCATGCACAAAGGGAACTCCCGCATATGTAAGTTTCGTGACGAATAAGAACTGAAAAGTCTGTAAGCGGTTCAATGTGATCTGATTTAAATAAATCGTGTTAAGCTCTAAACATACAGAGGTTTATGTGGATTTGTGTTAATATTTAAAAAAAATGGTTAGTGTATACTTAATGTTTCAAAAATATCAAATCTACGTGTGTACGGCGGTCATATACCACGTTTTATGTGTGAGTAAATAATACATTTCATCGCAAGGAAGCGTTAGAAAGGAAGCAAAAGATTAGATAGAATAAGAGAAGAAAAAAAAATTAAGAGAAATAAAGATGCTAGTAACAACTCACTCACCAACGTCTGAGCGGCGGTCTGGTGCTGTAAAAACAGGCTTAAGTCAGTTGAGCCAATCAAGAAGTCGGGAGGCATGGACGTGGCCAGAGAGAAGAAGGTGGGTCACAGATTACCGTAGCGGTCAAATAAAATAGTAGAAGCAGTTACCAACGGAAATAATTTTTTATACGATGTTTTTATAAAACTACCCTCATACCATACGTTGATCTTGGATAGGAACATAATGAGATCGTAATTACGCGAAAACATACCGTCGCATGCATTATTGATCTTATTGAATAATATGGTAAACTTCCCAAATATGTTTGTATAACATACCTATACTATTATTATTTCACGGTTAGACCGTAAAGATATCGCACAATTTATATAAAAATCGATTATTGTATCAATTAGTTTTACATATTACTATTACCCTTGTAAGTGCACTTCCATCTTAGACAGTAATCTTAAGATTATTTGCAATAGCAGTCAAACGCCAGCTTATCATCGACCAAGGAATCTTATCCCACCCTATGGCTACATCCATGCTATAAAATCAAGTGACGAAGTAAGGGGAAAATGTACAATTGATAAATAATAAAAATAAAGAAATAAGTTTGGAAGGGAAGTTTTTTTTTATAATAATAAAAAGATTTGTGTGTACATTTTATATAGCCCTAAACGACGATAATTATAATGAGCAATAATTTAGGGTTTTTTTATTACGTACCCCCATAATAGAGCATTATGATAAAGTTAAATAGCTTTAATGAGGATATAATACAAATTAAGTGGATACATTGGATATTTTGACCTTCGTAGCGCTGTGCATTACGCTGTCGCATTATAAAGTTGGAGGTCCTGGGTTCGATTCCCGGCTCGAGTCTGGTCTGGTGGGTGGCTTCGGCCGTAGCTAGTTACCATCCTACCGACAAAGACACACGTCTTTGCCACGCCAAGAGATATAGCGTTCCGGCACGATGTCGCGTAAAACCAATTAGGAGTGGTAGCTTACCATATACCTAACAGGTTAGCCCGCTACCATGCTAGACTGCATCATCACTTAACACCAGGTGAGATAGCCGTCTAGGGCTACCTTTTAGTGTATTAAAAAAAAAGATCTTTTGTCGTCTTTAAAGTGGGAGACACGGTTAGCCTGATACATTCTTAGATTGCATCCACCACCACCAGGTAAGGTTGAAGTCAACCAGACCAGACTCGAATCCAGGACCTCAAACTTTATAATGCGACATCACACGCACTGCGCCACGGAGGTCTTCGGCTTTATCCAAAGTATAAAAGATTGAGATTAATATGTAGTCAAGTTAAGTCGGCTTTTAAGAATTCAAATTTCCTGAGTTGAATTTGCGCATAATACAATTTATTCCAATGCATTCATTATATTTCTGCCTCTCTTTGTTAGGCACCATCTTTTAAAGCCGCTTCGTTAAACAATAATGCAGACAGACAGTTAAGTTTTTTTTTTTTGCAACCATTGCATTATATTATCAAACCTGTTTCTTTAAGGACGGTAGAATTTTTTACGACCTCCGTGGCGCAGCGTGTGCGCTTTTGCATTTTAAAGTTGAAGTTCCTGGGTTCTATTTCCGGCTCAAGTCTGGTCTGGTGGGAGGCTTTGGCCGTGGCTAGTTACCACCCTACCGACAAAGACGTGTCGCCAAGCGATTCAGCGTTCCTGCACGATGTCGTGTAGAAACAAATTAGGAGTGTGGATTTACCGTACCCCTAACAGGTAAGCCCGCTACCATCTTAGACCGCATCATCACTTACCATCTGGTGCGATGCCGTCAAGGGCTAACTTGTAGTGCATAAAAAAAATCCTAGCTGACATCAATGACATAAAAGCTATTTGTGTGACAAATTCCAACCCCATCCGGCCAATGATTTGACATTGTAATTTTTCTTCTTCTTTAACAGAAAAGCAAAGAATGTAATATTTTCGAAACGTTTCTTTTTGGCTAAAAGTATTTAACATTTCCAATTTTCCCCATTGGTACGCACAATACGTTACACGTACAACCACAGATTTTTATCGTACATCCGATTATACCTTAAGCACGACATTAAGGGCTACCAACGCTAAAGGTTTTTGACGACCTCCGTGGCGCAGTGCGTGCGCTGTCGCATTATAAAATTGGAGGTCCTGGGTTCGATTCCCGGCTCGAGTCTGGTCTGGAGGCATTTGGACCGTGGCTAGTTAGCACCCTACCGACAAAGATGTGTCGCCAAGCGATTTAGCTTTCCTACACGATGTAGCGTAGAAACCAATTGGGAGTGTGGGTTTACCATACTCCTAACAAGCTAGCCCGCTAACACCGTAGATTGTATCATCACCAGGTAAGATAGCCGTCAAGGGCTAACTTGTAGTGTATAAAAAAAAAGATATAACCCTTGCTTACTTAGTTTAGTGGGTAAGTATTAATTTCGTCTTGCAGGAAATAAAATCTTTACATAAATAGATTTAAATCGTACTGAGCTTGGTTTTTATTCTTAGAAACCACTCTGGTACCGGAAGGTATTCGACAACTAACTTTTATGTTTTAATTTATTTGTATTTAATTAGATTTATTGCTTTTTTTTTGTTAATCTTAAACCTGTTGTAACACAATGTTTACTTGGCGCTTTGTGAATGTGGCGTACACTTATTATTGATATACGTATCAGTGTGTGTAATAGTGTGTAATTATGTGGCGAGTGTATGATATGTATATTGTTAGTGTTCCTTTAAATAAATAAATAAACTAACGCCATCTGTAATAGCAGAAAGCGCAGAGCAATCAATTTACAGATAATTTGGTCATTTTGTTTGTCACCAGTTGGCATTAAACAGCTGATCTGATTTGGCTGACATTTATGATCTGAATTATAAGAAAGAGAGAGAGAATCATGCTTTTACAGTCTGGCCTGAAACTAGATTTCTACCTTATTTTCCAATTTTAAACGAGTGCGATAGTAGTGTATAATCATCATCATCATCATGATCAACCCATTGGCGCTCACTACAGAGCACGGGTCTTTTCTAAATATGAAAAGGGGTTGGCCATAGTCCACCACGCTGGCCATGTGCGAATTGGCAGACTTCACACGCCTTTAAGAACATTATGGAGAACTCTAAGTCATGCAGGTTTCCTCACAATGTTAAAGAAACTGATATTATAATTGCTTAAAAATGCACATAACTCCGAAAAGTTAGAGGTGCATGTCCATGATCGAACCCCATACCTATGATTAGGAGGCTGACGTCCTAACCTCTAGGCTATAACAGCTTCCCATACGCTAAGTGGTTTTAATTTATCTTTTTTATATTGCCCTAGAAAATCATGATCCTATTTGAAATTAAATGTAAACACAGCCTATGTTTGTCACCGCGTAGTTTTTAGGTCATTTTATAGAGATTTGTCCTTTTCACTTCCGTAAATGAAACTCGGGATTTGCCTTGGTAACAGCTAGGCTATCACGCTACTCGAGTATTTGGTCGTGACATCGCTAACTCTAATAGCATTGAACATTACATCTGCGCCTGAAGCCTGCATTTTTCCGGTCTAAAAAGTAGTATCTCTTTCGGTCTCGAAAATTATCTGTAAGCCAATCTACAATCTCATGCTCCGCTTTTGCAGCATGATAAAAATAAAGCAGCAGATTTTTTATGATACCACGAAAATATAATATTTTACGATTTTATAAATTCCAACTTTCTAAAATAACAAACTCATATATGCTTCCCCTATAAAAGAATACGCCTGTGCCTATTTAGTCAGACATTTATTTATTTATTTATTTTATTTGCTAATAATTACAGTGATACATAATTTTATGATCTCCCACTTTCCAAACTAGTGTATACTGTATCTTGGAAAGTGGGAACTTCCCTCTATGATACAAACATAGTTGATAGCATGTGTTGAGTATGTGCGTGCATGTGTGTGTTGTGTGTGTGTGTGTGTGTGTGTGTGTGTGTGTGTGTGTGTGTGTTTGTGTCTGCGTACGTGTGCTATTTCGTGAATATTGTGTTTCACATGTTTTATGTCTTTTTATATTATCTCTATCAGAAGATCCTCTGTTTGATTGTAGTTTAGTGTATTAGTTTAGGTATTTTAGTAATTGCTCTTTCAAGTTACGGACTCTAAAATCTCTCAATGTTATTTCCTTGTTTATTGCATTATATAATTTTGGGCCAAGGTAGTTGATAAATTTATGAGCAAAGACAGTTTTTTGGTGAGGAATAATGATATGAGACATTAAACTCCTGAGAACGTCAACCAATCTTACAAACATGATGGTGTGGAGCATGGTCATCATCAAATTCAATTTCAAATAATCTTTATTCAAATAGTCCTTTAAAAGGCACTTTTGACGCGTCAATATTTTACATACTAATGATTTGATGGTGATAGCTACATTCGTAAACTTAAAACTAAAGCTATGAGGGAACCCAACAACAAAGCCCACAACAAACATAGCCAGATAAATTTTCTTTTTGTTATCACCATCTCACATGCCACTTAAAATTATATTAAGAGCTAGCTTATTAGAACAATATTTCACACCCATGCTTGTTTATCATTTACATAATCCTTTACACTATAGTAGGACTTTTCTACAAGCTTACGTTTTATATAAACTTTGAACTTATTGAGAGACATCCCAGAAATTTCATTTGGCAATTTGTTATAAAATTGTATACCTTTAAATGAATTTCTTCATGATTATTTCAACCAATCGACGTCAACTGCTGGATATTTATTTGCAGGGAATTCGACATACCATTGTCTGAAACCACATTTTTCCAGTTTAGCTGTTATTTGTTTGATATGGTCTAACCACACATTTAGAGGTCGACTACGTTGCTACCGGTGCGGGGCTGCCATTCTAACAATTGGGGGTGACGATGATCGGTTCTCCGAGCTATGTCCTAGTAATACGGTAACGACGGTGCATCATTATTGCGGACCTGATGCTGGCCCGGTAAATCTATACACTCAAGTATACAACATTCGGTACACTATACAAGACAGTGTCCCTAATGTTTACGCGATTCTGGCGCACGTCCAGACCGCAGTTGTACGTAATTACAATAAATCTAGTATAACACAGGCGAGCTCACTAAGTGTACCAAAAACCGGGCTTAAACTAGTCCGGCATATTTCTAATCCTGAGACTAGTCGGGTATACCTTGGAGATGTCTATCAATAAGTTCAAATTTTTTATAAAACGAAAGCTTCTAGAAAAATTATATTACGATATTAAGGATTAAAAAAGCTTGGGTATGAATTGCTCTATCTCCATATGTACTATAGTTTGTTATTGATTATGTGAGATGGTTATAACGAAAAAAAAAACCCGGCTAAGTTTGTTGTGGGCTTCTTCTTAGAGCGGGGCGCGTTTGGAACCCTCATAGCTTTAGTTTTAAGTTTACGAATGTAGTTATCACCATCAAATCACTACTATTTAAAAGACTATTTGAATAAAGATTATTTGAATTTGAATATATCTCCCGGCATTTTTTCAGTAGAATCAATCTTTAAACCCTCATGAAGAACCATGCCTTAGACAGATAAGCAGCGAAGTAAAATATACTTAGCTACTATGAAGTGATTTTACGCAACACTAATCACACAGCATGTCATCTCATGGGGCCAAACCATCACCACTTGAAATTTTTTGTTGCCAGTTAAAAAAGTGTTATTACGATTTAATTGACACTACCAAGGCTTTTAACAGAGCCATTTCTCTGTGAAACACTATTTAACTTGTGCAATTAGACCACCGGAGCACGCTGGAATTGCCAGCCAAGTTTGTGCTCGTGCCGAGTATTTCTTCAAGTTGAACTCGATAAACTAAAACACTAATATAAACAGTGGCAGTGCACGACTATATATGTATGCAGATTTCTGGAGTACATAGCTAGAACATAGTAGTGAAGCTGTGATAGCCTAGTGGTTAGGGCGTCAGCCTCTTACTCAGAGGTCGGCGGTTCGAATCCGGACGCACCTCTAACTTTTCGGAGTTATGTGCGTTTTTAAACAATTAAAATATCACTTGCTTCAACGGTGAAGGAAAACATCGTGAGGAAACCTGCACGCCTGAGAGTTCTCCATAATGTTCTCAAAGGCGTGTGAAGTCTGCCAATCCGCACACGGCCAGCGTGGTGGACTATGGCCAAATCCTTCTCATATTGAGAGGAGACCCGTGCTCCGTAGTGAGACAGTAATGGGTTGATCATGATGATGATGAAGATAGCTAGTACGAATCTATTAAATTGCTGAAGTATTAACGCCAACTCCACCTCATGTTGGTCATTGGAAGTTCTAATGGTCATAGAAAATATTACGATTTAATACAGCCATTTCACAGTACCATTGTGGTTTGCCAGGATTACTGATCATGTGAAAAGAGACAGTCTGAAATGCGCTGGAATTACAGGCCAAGTTTGAGCCTGCACCACGCCAGGCCGCGTTGCGACCTTGTTTTAGCCTGTTCTACTTACAGCCACTGGATTTAATGAGTGCTTTAAATTCGTACCGAGTGGTATGGTGAATACGCTTTAAATGCCAATTGTGTGACGCAACCTTGAGCGTAAAGTTGATTCACATTTAAACAGCAGCTAACTTGAAAGTTGGCATGGTATCATAACTGTACAAATAGCCGATCACGATACAGCCCTTTATAGTTATGGAACGTCGCACCACCTCAAATTGGTTCTTGTAGTCGGTTTCACCCTTCTCAGAGTTATCGTATGGTAGAAAAAGATTTTATAAGATTGATATTATTCAGTCATTATTATTGAACGTCTGCTTTGTGAAAGGCTGACATATGCTGGAATTGCAGACCAAGTTTGTGCCCGTGACATACTAGGCCATGCGGCAGCCTTGTTTCAGTCTGTCCTACTTCCACCCACTGGATATCAGAGCTTTTAATTCATGCCGAGTAGTATGTTGAATATGCCTTAAATGCCAATCGTGTGATGCAACCTTAGGAGTATAGTTTATTAACTCGGATTAAGCTGTTTACTCAAAAGTCAGCATTTTAGCATGGCGCCAATATAGTGGATATAATAAAGAGATTAAGGATTACGCAACTTTGTTCTACCAAGCAAGAAACCCTTAATTAATTTGGTTTCGGGGTTTGGTGCAATAAGATGGGCTGGGATATGCTGGAATTACAGGCCAAGTTTGTGCTCATGCCGAGTATTTCTTTAAGTGGAACTCGAAACTATTTGTTTGCAGATTTCTGGAGTACATAGCTAGTACGAATCTAGTAGGATCTATTAAATTGCTGAGGTATTAACGCCAACTCCACCTCACGTCGGTCATTGGACGTTCATATGGACATAGAAAATATAACGATGCGATTACGTGCAATAAGATGGGCTGGGATATGCTGGAATTACAGGCCAAGTTTATGCCCATGTCGCACTAGGCCACGCGGTGACCTTGTTTCAGCCTGTCCTACTTACAGCCACTGGATATAATGAGTGCTTTAGATTCGCGCCGAGTGGTTCGCGATGCTGAATACGCTTTAAATGTCAATTGTGTGACGCAACCTTGGGCGTAAAGTTGATACACATTTAGTGAGCTGCTGACTCGAAAAATTAAGACAAGTCAGTGATGGCCTTTAGTATTAGCACACTCACGTGATGGCCTTTAGCACACTCACAATCGTAGAATAGGTTGTTAAAGGAAAGATGACCTAATTTACACTAGTTTAGTTTAAGTTCGTCCACAGATAAAAATCAATGGGACAACATTAGGTTTATTTTACTCTGGTCACTCTTGCGACCTCGTGACGAAAGACAATATGCTACTCAGTAAGCTGCGTTAGTTTTGCGGACCTACATCCGCGAGGAGGCAAATAGGAGCACAAGGGAGGCACCGATGCGTTCTTAGGAGATCCCGGAGCCTCCCACTGTTTTATGCTGATGGTGGCCACCGAGGGGGTTTTAGTGGGTAAAAATCCCACATAACCCAAGCTTTGCCCAAAAGCAATAGTTGGGTATCTCACTAGGAGATTTCCCCTCCGTAAACAAAAAAAAAAAAAAGACGAGTTGCACTCCGGGAGTGCCGGCAGAAGTGAAAACTTGATTATTAACGTTGAGCATGTTTGATATTTTGGAATGGTTAGGGAATAATTTTGCACCAATTGCTTTATCAGTATAAAAGTACTATCATTTATGTGGTAGAATACAATATTCATTTATTGCGCTATCGTACACAAACATGACAATTTATATTACATTAAAAATTTAACACTTTAAAACTATTACAATTATTTTACATTAAAAAGTTTATCCATATCAATTTCCATATTTTAAGCACTTTACATTCACGAATTTTACGAATACACAACAATGTGATCACTACACAGACGGTCGAGCCATCAGCTGTCACCATCCATGGATGCGCGTGGCACGCTGTAACATACACGAACATTCGCGCAAGCGCCCTGCGCTGCCTAAACGAAACAGTAGGCCCAGGCATACATTTTCGCCGCGCCGTAGAGAGGGGATAGCTGTCTACTCTCCATCCGTCTTACGCTTTTTCGATCAGGTCACGTGTCCTGACGCGAGTTTAAGATTTTATACCCATTACAGAAAAAGTGCTCAACGCCGCTAAAGAAGTTTTCACTTCAAAAAAGGTATATTTTACTATGGCATTAATGTATCGATCTTAACCGACTAAATAGGGCAGTATAAGATTTTACGTACAGTTCTTTCTTACTGCTACTGGTACCTATTATGACAGCTAGGAATTACGGCTCACGTCCGAATTTCTAAATAAACAGTTTTTTTTTTATTCACTGCAAGTTAGCTTTTAAAGGAAATCTTAGCTGATGATAAGTGATAATACAGTCTAAGATGGTATTGGGCTAACCTGTTGTAGTATGGTAAACCTACAGGTTTTCCTAATTGATTTCTACGTGACATCGTGCCGGAACGCTCAATCTCTTGGCGACACGTCTTTGTCGGGAGGGTTAGTAGGGTAATAACTAGCCACGGCCTAAACCTCCCACCAGACCAGACTCGAGCAGGGAATCGAACCCAGAACCTCCCATTTTATAATGTGATATTATGACTACAGTTTTATCATCATTATCAACCCATTACTAGGTTTATAACGGAACGGACACGGGTCTCCTCTCCGTATGAGAAGGGTTTTGGCTATAGTCCAGATCGCTTGCCAAGTGTTAATCGATAGATTTCACACGCCTTTGAGACCTCTCTGCCGAGCAGGGTTCATCGCGCTGTTTTCCTTCACCCTTAAAGCAAGTGATATTTGTAATTGTGCACAGTAGTAATTATTGTAGTAAATACACGACACGAATATTTCACGACCTCGGTGGCGCATTATAAAGTTGGAGGTCCTGGGTTCGATTCCCGGCTCGAGTCTGGTCTGGTGGGAGGTTTCGGCCTTGGCTACTTACCCCTACCGACAAAAACGTGTCGCCGAGTGATTTAGCGTTCCGGCACAATGTCACGTAGAAACCAATTAGGAGTGTGGGTTTACTATACCCCTAACAGGTTAGCCCGATACCATCCTAGACTGTATCATCACTTACCCCCCGGGTGATATAACCGTCAAGAGCTAATTTGTAGTGTATAAAAAAACTTTGAAATGCTGGTAATCAAAATTCTCAGACTCCCCAAAAGTTATATATTTCAATTTCATATGAGGTATATCTACACTCATATGAAATTGAAATATCCCTTTTGGGCTTTCATATTTCAGATTCTGTAGTTTTTTTTGACTAGAAAATTGTCATACTTCAGTCTAAGTTTAATACAGATGGAAATAAGTTAAAAATATTTTTGTTGTGGCCATTTTAAAGTGAGGTTGCTGGGTCGAGTGGAGTTAAATATGGAAGAGCTTCATTCACGATTTCTAAAATAGGCTTTAATTTATTTAAAAGCTCCAAAAAGCACAATTTTGGACTTATTTATATGAAAGAGTTATTTTGGATTACTTGTGGGTCTAGTTTATCACCGATACTTACCCGGAAAACGCTGAATCTTACACGAAATTGGTCCACATATATATAAACGCTATATCATAAAATACTCGCAAATCAATAAGGAATAAGAATGAGCTACGGCCTATTTTTGTTTTTAAGCTTTAGATGAGATATGTAAAGTGATTTTAAGTGTAGGTATTGCACATGCCTAGTGGTTAGGACGTAAGCTGTGATAGCCTAGTGGTTAGGACGTCAGCCTCCTAATCAGAGGTCGGGGGTTCGAACCTCTTACTTTGTGTTATGTGCATTTTTAAGCTATTAAAATGTCACTTGCTTCAACGGTGAAGGAAAACATCGTGAGGAAACCTGCACGCCTGAGAGTTCTCCATAATGTTCTTAAAGGCGTGTGAAGTCTGCCAAACCGCACGTGGCCAGCGTGGTGGACTATGGCCAAACCCTTCTCATATTGAGAGGAGAACCGTGCTCTGTAGTGAGCCGGTAATGGGTTTATCATGATGATGATGACTGCACATGAAACTTACTTTCTTTATAGCGATTTTAATACGGATTGGCGTGTGCCGCTAATGGACTAATTTTAATAAGAGTAACAATTTGGATAATCAGGAAAAATATGCACGCGATGATGAGACTACTAGGCGCTAATGTAAACGAGAATTCTTTTGTGATGCTCACACAAAGCTCGCCGCCGGCTCTTTCGCCGGTGTCGAAAGCCTCTCACCGCACCCTCGGCCTCTGCTACGTGCTCAAAACGTATTGATAATATTATTTTTGTACAATTTAATTGAAGAGCTTTCATAAATACTCCTACATTTTGACGACCTCCGTGGCGCAGCGCTCGCGCTGTCGCGTCATAAAGTTAGAGATCCTGGGTTCGATTCCCGGCTCGAGTTTGGTCTGGTGGGAGGCTTCGGCTGTGGCTAGTTACCACCCTACCGACAAAGCGATTTAGCGTTCCGGCCCGATGTTGAGTAGAAACTAATTAGGAGTATGGGTTTGACATACCCCTAACAAGTTAGCCCACTACCATCTTAGACTGCATTATCACTTACCATCAGGTGAGATTGCCGTCAAGGGTTAAATAGTAGTGGATAAAAAAAAAGAGAGATCCTCGGCACCCTGCCGAAAGGTAAAAATTCAGAAATTTCATTTCTGAATTTTCTCTTGTCTGGTCTGGTCGATTTTTTTTTATGGTTACGGCCTTGGATTCATGTCCTCTATATAAATTTAAATTTCAAACAATTCTTATGATTTTATAGAATTTTACCCGTGATCATGAGGAGATATTGGCAGTTAAGTTCAGAATCGTATACGCTGAAAATCAAGAAAAATTAATTAAGTATTATTCGAGTCTAAGTGACTGGGTAGGTGTCAATAAGTCCTTTACGAAACTGTTACACATTACAAACTCACGTGTTATTATTCCAATATCAGAACCCTAGGCTAGTCTAAGATGTCTCCGATTTCTGTCCTTTAAAATTCTGTGTCCCTACTAATTGGAACGAAGTATGTTAAAGAAAAGTTACGACTGATATAAGGATTAAAAAAGGTCTACCGAAAACTGGTATTTAGAAGTAAGGCTACTAATATGCCAAAACTATCTATTGTTCAAGGTTAAACCGAAAAGAATGGCGTCTCCATGTCTATAAAAAGCCACTGCATTATATTTTGCTGCACCATTTTCATCTGAAATGAAACGTCTAAGCAAAACTATTCTTCGCGATTTATGTACAGAGATCTCAAGTTTTCATATTCTGTGCCAAGAATGAATAAAATGCTAAAAAAGTTTTATATTAAATTCAAAGTCAAATTCAAATTCAAAAATGTTTTATTAATAGGCACCTAGTGTAGGCATCTATGGAGCGTTCATTTAATAAATTTTTCATTATTAAACACAAACTGTTTTTTTTACGTTTACTTAAAACCAAACTAGGCAGAAGGGTTCTGAATCGGTTTAAGAAGAAGTCAAGAAATACAACTTACTTGGCCAAACGGATATTATGAATTTGATTCAAAAATTTTAACGCAATTACGCAGTTTTTTGATATCCCACCCAAAACCACTGGTTCATATTAAGAGGTAAAATATTATTAAAGCTATAAAACGTATATAGCTTTTAATTAAACCCTAAGTTATGCCATTATTAAACGTTATATAATGATTGTATATAGTTATTATAATATTTTTCTTATTCCTACATACATCGCGAGCGTTCACGTGACCTTGCCACCAGGAGACGTGAAGGAACATCACTGGGTTTTAGTGGATATTCTGGTTGCCGTACTAGAGTCCGGGGAGTCCCACATAACCTTCTGGAAGTGGTGCAGGTCTGCCTGTATTACTTCCGGAAAGACGTGTCTTTGTCGGTAGGGTGGTAACTAGCCACGGCCGAAGCCTCCCGCCAGATCAGACTCTAGCCGGGAATCGAACCCAAGACCTCCGAGTTTATAATGAAACAGCGCACGCACTGCGCTACGGAGGTCGTCAAATCCTATCCTAAGTTATAACAGTAAGGTAAGAATTACGTAACTATCTGGTAAAACAGCTACATAGCTCCGCATCCCCGTAGCCAGTCGTAGCACACCGACGTAGAGCTTCGTAGCAAACAATCGCTACTTATTCAAAATATTCTTCATTGTACGAATACATTGTTTTCATTTCAGCGGTGCAATCCGAATGAGAGCTTTCAAACTCAGCGGGTGATGAAGAGAGCTTCATACCTGGCTTTTTTATAGCCTCATATAAAATAAGTTACATAATAGGTTCTGAATACTGTTTTTTGTATGCATCGCTCAATAAGTTCAAGGTTTTCATTAAACGGATGTATAAAGAAAAATTGTTGTATAATACAAAATGTTTTATAAATAATTGAAATCAGCGATACATTGAAATGTTGCCACTTGTTTTGTCTTTTAGTTAGTAGCGAGCAAATTATAATTTTAAATGACTATTAGCGATGGTAATAAAAGAAACAACGTACTTCTTTGGTTTTAAGATCATGCCTTATAATTTCAAGATTATAATCTTGAGATTATAAAAATCTACGTAAAAATATACATTGCGGTGTCTGAGAGGTCAAATTATAATATCTATAAAACTTTCACCATCAGTTCACTGCTATAATTTATTTTTATTTCTGCGTATTAACAAATGTGACAGCTATTTAAAAATGAAAATCTTGTCTTCAGCTTTTAATTGAGGATTTTTTGAAAAGATTCTTAAATTTCAAATTCAAATAATCTTTATTCAAATAGTCCTTTAAAAGGCGCTTTTGACGCGTCAATAATTTACAAAGTAGTGATTTGATGGTGATAACTACATTCGTAAACTTAAAACTAAAGCTATGAGGGTTCCAAACGCGCCCCGGTCTAAGAAGAAGCCCACAACAAACTTAGCCAGGTAAATTTTCTTTTTGTTATCACCATCTCACATGCCACTTAAAATTATATTAAGAGCTATCTTATTAGAGCAATATTTCACACCCATGCTTGTTTATCATTTACGTAATCCTTTACACTATAGTAGGACTTTTCTACAAGCTTACGTTTTATATAAACTTTGAATTCTTATAAAAACCCCAGTAGCAAAAGCTTTAGGGGTTTTCCCCTGGCTGACATGCGGACGTGTGCGCGAGTGTTCCCGTGATCCAGACACCAGGCGACGCGTAGGAGCGTCGCTGGGTTTTAGTGGGTATTCTGGTCGCCAATATGGCCGCCGGGGAATTCCACATACCCAGCCGGGAGGGACGCAGTTCTGCCTACGTCGCTTGCGGAGGGGGCGCGTAAACTTTTTTCCCAGTATTAAAAAAAGGGTTTTCCCAAGTTTGACACTTAAAAGATGAATTGTTACAACATTCTACGTTGTAAAAAGACAGTAATCGCTTTGGTTACAATAGCTATCTGATTGCCAAATTTCTTCCATCTTTGTGTTTTCTATATACAGAAGAACATTATAATAAATTACCTATTGATATCTTGGAGATGTCTATCAATAAGTTCAAAGTTTTTATAAAACGAAAGCTTGTAGAAAAATCATATTACGATATTAAGGATTATATAAACGATAAAAAAAGCTTGGGTGTGAATTGCTCTATCTCCATAGGTACTATAGTTTGTTATTCATTATGTGAGATGGTGATAACGAAAAAAAGAAAAACCCCGGCTAAGTTTGTTCTTAGACCGGGGCGCGTTTGGAACCCTCATAGCTTTAGTTTTAAGTTAACTAATATAGTTATCACCATGAAATAACTACTATGTAAATTAAGTGCCTTTTTAAGGACTATTTGAATAAAGATTATTTTGAATTTGAATTTGAACATTAAGTTATGGGAGATAAAATTGCATTAAAAGTCACAAGTCATAAATTATAAACAGAAAACGAAAACTTTCTTTACTTCTTTTAACTACTGGCCTTTATAACACGTTGTTAAAAATGCTTTCAGAATTTGTGTTCAATTAAGATCACTATGTTAATGATGAAAATTCACGCTTGCCAAAATTTTTCACCGAAATTTACGGTTTTTTAAAAGTTTTCAAGCATCATCCAGAATGGCTCAGAGCACACGTTTTGTGTTTTGTGTTACCTACTTTAATATTTAAAAAAAAAACTAAAGCTTTATTTTTTGTATTATATAGCAAGGCATGTGTACCCAATTTTGATGGAGTGTGCCGGTATAAAAACTTTGCCAAAGTTAACAAAATTTGAGCAAGTCCCACGTCTATGGCTGCGAAATTATGTATTTAAGATGATTGTGCACCCACATGAGCTATACAGACAATAGACTCAGCTTAACAAAAGAGATTGAATTTAAAGGAAGACATAGTGCAACAATTATATACAATATATTATTGGTGAATGTAATGTATATGAAACGTAAGCTTGTAGAAAAGTCCTTTTATAGTCAAAGATTATATAAATGATAAACAAGCTTGCGTATGAAATATTGTTCTAACAAGATAAAGCTCTTAAATAATTTTTAGTGGCGTGTGAAATGGTTAGAACAAAAAGAAAAGTTACCCAGCTAAGTTTGTTGTGGGCTTCTTCTTAGACCAGGGCGCGTTTGGAACCCTCATAGCTTTAGTTTTAACTTTAAGAATGTAGTTATCACCAACAGCTTACTATTATGTAATTGACGCATCAAAAGTGCCTTACGAGTAAGATTATGATTGATTAATTGATTGACTATAAAAATTTCTTCATTGGAAATTTATTGGATACATTCCCCGTAATTGTATGTATATATTACCTACAGTTACGTAACGTGGCACATGTTGGGTCGGCTTTTGTTAATGATATGTCATTCGTTTCATATCAGCCTACTTCGTGGCGTATGCTGTATGAAGCCATAATTCAAATTCAAATTCAAAACAATCTTTATTCAAATAGTCCTTAAAAAGGCACTTTTGACGCGTCAATAATTTACATAGTAGTTATTTCATGGTGATAACTATATTCGTAAACTTAAAACTAAAGCTATAGCTAACTAAGCATAAAGAATTCCGTATTTCGGATAATAAAGTTTATGAGTGATTGAAAGGTAGTTTTTAAGGCGCGAGAAACGGTCTAATGCTTGATGAAACATATTAGTTTAACCATTTAAAATAATATGCGTTATATTTTGTTATATATGTAATGGAAGAAAACTATTGCTCACGTCCATAGCTATCATGCTGCATGAAGTTCAATTTGGTGTAATTTGCCTAATACTGGTAAATATGCACGATGAAAACGACAATTTCGTCTGTGCATTCAGCGAGGATTTACTAACGTAAACTTGTGCAGGATCGCATATTCAGCTGGGGTTCCTTAAATATTATATTAATCGGCACGTTTAAAATGTA
The DNA here is from genome assembly GCA_928268935.1 of Lasiommata megera. NCBI lineage: Eukaryota > Metazoa > Arthropoda > Insecta > Lepidoptera > Nymphalidae > Lasiommata > Lasiommata megera. The sequence continues at coordinate 13,189,737 of OV743326.1, forward strand.
AACGTGACGGACTTATTGATTTATGTTTAAACGCACAGATTTAAACCTCTCGAGGGATCTGGCCGAAATTTGGCATACAAATAGCTGTTAGAACGTTGGCGTTCGCATAGAATGGATTTCTGAAAATTCTACTCCGAAAACAATAGTAGTTAGAATTTTTTGTATGAAAGTCTGCAAGGTTGGAAAATAATACAAACACGACCAATTTGACGTTAGCAAAGCCGCGGGCGAATCTAAACTAGATATTTATGATATACTAGCTGACGCCCGCGACTTCGTCTGCGTTGAGTTAGTGTGTTTGTTTGTCTTTCAATCACGAACCAATAGATTACTAACCCGTATTGCTTGAAATAATTACTAAACTAAAACAATTAGTGGGAGAAGTGGGAGGCGCCCGAGCCGTGATGACACAGGCGGTGGCATGCGCGTGAGCAGCGCGCGATACTGGACAGTACTTGGACATTGCAACATTACTTTATTTTTCTAAAATAAAAGACTTTTTCTAAAATAAAAGTAGCCTTATTACGTCAGCTACCTGCCAATAAAAGTCCCATAAAAATTGGTACAGCCATTTCAGAGATTAGCCGGAACAAACGGACAGCCAGACAAAAAATTGTAAAAAATGTTATTTTGGTGTATATACCGTATACATATTCATATGCATGTAGTAAAAAACGGTTATTTCAATATTACAAACAGACACTTCCATTTTATTTATTTGTATAGATTAACGACCTACGTGGCGCAGCGCGTGCGCATCGCATTATAAAGTTGGAGGTTCTGGGTTCGATTCCCGGCTCGAGTCTGGTCTGGTGAGAGGTCGTAGCCAGTTACCACCGTAGTATGGGGTTAACATACCCCTTAACAGGTCAGCCTGCTATCATCTTAGACTGTTTCATCACTTACCATTAGGTTGAGATTGCCGCAAAGGGCTAACAATGGTTTTACTGTGGTTTTTTTTACTTAGCGTTATTAATAATTACTCAGTGGTATGATATATATTTTACGACCTATTCCCATACCTACGAAACATACATAAAAAATGACATAAAAATCTCTTGGAGTGTGACCACTAACAGAGCGACGACATTGTTCTAAATACAAATATAAATGTTCGTGGATTTATTTTTACTTCAATTGATGATGATGATTAACCCATTACCGGCTCACTACAGAGCACGGGTCTCCTCTCAGTATGAGAGGGGTTCGGCCATAGTCTACCACGCTGGCCGTGTGCGGATTGGCAGACTTCACACGCCTTTGACAACATTATGGAGAACTCTCAGGCGTGCAGGTTTCTGCGCGATGTTTTCCTTCACCGTTGAAGCAAGTGATATTTTAATTTATTTTTTTTAAAAACGCACATTACTCCGAAAAGTTAGAGGTGCGTGCCCGGATTCGAACCGCCGACCTCTGATTAGGAGGCTGACGTCCTAACCACTAGGCTATCACAGCTTACTTCAATTATCACAACCTAATGGGTAAATAATACAAACATACAGTCAAATAAACGTTATTGTGTATAAAGAGGTACTCTTCTGAATCTTAACTCGCATAATATGGATGGGTACAGAAAGAATATGGAATCCTTAGATAACTTATCGCATTTGTTCCGATTCATTTAGATATATGTGAGAGATAGAGAGTATATGTGTTTACGTAGACCACTAACTGATGGAATGATTTTAATGGGCCTTATTATATATGTTATTACATAATCAGTTTTTCTTTTAAGACTGGTTCTTAAATATAGGTCTTGAAAAGGCGCTGTCAAAATATTTTAATTTATTTCCTTACCGTTACAACTAACTACTTAATACTGACTTATTAAAAAGTATAGAGCCGATTTTAATGCAGTTTTTTACTTTACATAAATAACACTTTAGGGAAAGTAACTAAGTATGTTCTAGGGTTTTACAAATCCGTTTTTATTTTAAGATAGGTTCTTAAATATAGGTCTTGAGAGGGGGTTGCCAAGATGTTTTATTTTTTTCTGTGCCGTTACAACTGTCATAACTTACTGTATACTGACTAACTAAAAATTAAAGAGCCGATTTTAATGCATCTTTTTGCTTTATGCAAAAAACGCCCTAGGAAAGTTGCTAAGTATGTTCTAGGGTTTTAGACCAGTATCTTTTTTCTTTAAAGATAGGTTCTTAAATATCGGTCTTGAGAGGGCGCTGCCAAGATATTTAAAATTTTTTCTGTACCGTTACAATTGTCCCAATTAAATTTATACTGACTAATTAACAAGTACAGAGCCGATTTTGATGCTATTTTTTGCTTTACACAAAGTTAACTACCTAGGGAAATTTACTAAGTATGTTCTAGGGTTTTACAAATCCGTTTTTCTTTTAAGATAGGTTCTTAAATATCGGTCTTGAGAGGGCGCTGCCAAGATGAATAATTTTTTTTCTGTACCGTTACAACTATCCCAATTAACTTTATACTGGCTAATTAACAAGTACAGAGCCGATTTTGATGCAGTTTTTTGCTTTATACAAATAACACCCTAGAGAAAGTTACCAAGTATGTTCTAGGGTTTTAGACCAGTACCTTTTTTCTTTAAAGAAAGGTTCTTAAATATAGGCATTGAGAGGACGCTGCCAAGATGTTTTACTTTTCTTCTGTACGGATACAACTGTCCCAATTAACTGTATAGTCACTAATTAACAAGTACAAAGCCGGTTTTGATGCAGTTTTTAGAGAAAGTTACTAAGTAAGTTCTAAGGTTGTAGACCAGTACCGTTTATCTTTTAAGATAGGTTCTTAAATATAGGCATTGAGAGGACGCTGCCAAGATGTTTCAATTTTTTTCTGTAATTTCTGTATTTCTGTAATGCGGAAGTTAATCTATGTCATTTGTATCTGATGACTTAATAATGTATTTAGACAAATCTGTATACGATTCGAAAATATATACTTTAAATATTTCTAAAGTGTTACTTTAAAACATATTTCCTAAGACAGCAGTGAATTTGAATGATGAAGTTTGGAATTTCAATATATTTTGTTTTGTAGTTTTTTATATATATTGTATTATATAATCAATGATTTCAGTACTTTAGTTCTTTAGTATAATGCAATACTGTGGTTCAATACAATATAATCCACTACCAATGTAAGGGAAGCCACTGGGCCTTAAGGTTTATCTAGTTAAAGGGCCAGGAAATCACTGTAAAACAAACTGAGAGTTACTTAATAAATATTTCTTATTATTTCTCGTAGAGATTATTAGAACGGTATCAAGGTCTAAGTCCTATTACTTCACGATGTTACTACAATTAGTTCATGGTGCCTACGCTAGCGTTACGTAACCAACGCAGGGCCCGCCTCTAGTCGCCATAACAACGAGTCTCAAACAGGCCATCATAAACACTGCTTTATAAACATTACCTATCCTATTTTCTCAAAAGACCTCGATCCCGAAGCCGTATCATCAACTGGCAGATGAAAAAAAAACCTCATCTTAACGTATAAAAAAATGTGTATGTATTTTTTTAATAAATAAGAATAGGTGCTTTTCGTAGTATTGGTGCTAAATTTGTTTTTATTATTTAAAAAAAAATGTGGTCAGGATTTTCGTAAATTCGTGATAAAAAATCTTAAAATAAATGATTGTGATATCTCTACAATCTTAATGTGTTCAATGCTTTTGAATATTAGTAATGACAAATGAGTTTCGTGTGACATATACGATGTCAATAATGATGATAGTTATAATGTAGTGTTCCTGGACTAATGTTTCCAAAACCATTCTCTAACTATGGCTGAACGCACTGCTTTTAAATAGCTTCAGCTTCTTTTAAGAGGTTATAGCTAGACGTTCTATATGAGAACGCATAGCTGCAGCTTTTAAAAGTTAGCTCAGGGTACTATTGAGCAGATGTGCGTCCAGTGAGTCTAACATTTCCTACTCGTGCTTTACGACATGGATTTGGAACGTCAAAAAGCGTGCCAATGGGTGTTCAAATCTTGTTTAGTTGTTGAGTGCGTTCATGTAAACCAAATCCACGTCAGTGTGCATGCAAGGTGTGTGCGGGCGAGCTCACCGTCGGCATCAGCTGGTCCGTGCTCCGGACGCGGGTCACCTTGTTTTTGTATATCAGCTTCTTGAGAGCGCGCTCCACCGGCTGGTTCCACCGCATGAACATCACGTACGCGCCGTACAACGAGAACAGTACCAAGGCCTCCTGCCAGTATATCACGCTATCACGGAAACAGTATATCAACACGATCAGGCTGATGGAGTAGAAGGTGCAGTCGCGGAACAGCGGCCACCACGTCAGCGACAGCGTGGTGCGCGAGAACAGCGCGCACGCCCCGATCACGAACAGGATGTTGAACACAGCGGAGCCCACGATCGTCCCGATGCCCACGTCGTCGAAAGACACGAACACGCCGATGATGGACGTGAACAGCTCCGGCGCCGAGCCGCCCGCCGCCATGAACGTGGCGCCCGCCACGTCGTCCCGGATGGCGAGCCGCTCGATGATGACGTCCAGCGCCGGCACGAAGAACTCGTCGCACACGATCGCCAGCGCCACGAACATGTAGCCCATGCCTATCACGTGCAGCAGCACGGCGCCCGAGCGGCGCTGCTCCTCCGTGAACAGGTCCTCGGGGAACAGCGGGGTCTTCTCGTCGGCTTCGGGCTCGGGGGTGAGGTCGGGCGCCAGGTCGGAGGTGAGGTCGAGGTCGGGGGCGAGGTCGGTCGCGTTGGGCTCGCCGGCCCGCGCCGCCGCCAGCAGCGCGAGCAGCAGCGCGCCACCCATCCCGCGCTCCCGGGGGCTGCGAGCGCACTGACGGACCGCTCAGCGCCGCGGCCGGCCTGCGGAGACGCGACAAGCCCCGATCCCTATCGACATTGCTATTCTTTTTTACAAATTCCAACGGCATTCGTGCCGATTCAAATCGTATTCGAGCATCGAGCGCTCTTTTTGTTTATGCTCCCCGATAAACTCGTCGTTTTTTTTTTCATTGATTACAACCCGCAACGATTTGAATACTTCCATTACCTTAATCCAAAAATCGTACGTTAGATACTTTTCCAACTACCTCCAAATATTACTTTTTACTATCGCAATAAAAATATACCTATTGGATCTACTAATTGAGGGTTGTCACACAAAAACTGCAAGTTAATTTAACAGCGTTCGATAGTTGTTTTAAACTAATTAAGAATTCGTAACAGCGTGTTTACTTAACCTGAATAATGAATAACAATCGAGTATTTAATCGAGTTGCCGTCACTCGGGGCAGGCATCGATAGCCGGGCGCGACTAGCCCCGCTCCCCGCCCGGCCGCTCGATAGCGCCGCACTGCGCCGCGCCGCCGCTCCGAGCTGCGAATGAATACACCTGCCCTAAAAAACAGTCTTCAAAATACGCTGTAGCGTGCAGTCTATTGTACTATTACGTTCATACTTCGAATAACACAATAATCGTGAAATAATAATACATCCTTACTATTATGTAAATTGTCTAAGTACATAATTAATTTCTCTTAAACAATTTTTTTATACACTACAAGTCAGCTCTTGAAGCAATCTCAACTGGATGGTCTAAGATGGTAGCGGGCTGACCTCTTAGGAGAATGGTACCACACTCCTAATTCGTTTATACGCGACATCGTGCGGAACGCTAAATCGCTTTGCGACACGTCTTTGTCGGTAGGGTGGTAACTAGCGACGGCCGGAGCCTCCCACCAGACCAGACTCGAGCCGGGAATCGAACCCAGGACCTCTAACTTTTATAATACGACAGCGCACGCACTGCGCCACGGAGGTCGTCAAAAACTCACACACCGAATAACACAATAAACGTAAAATAATAATATCTCTGAACTATTATGCAAATTGTCTAAGTACATAATTAATTTATCTTAAGCATTTTTTTATTTATGCACTACAAGTTAGCCCATAAAGTAATCTCAAGTGGATGGTCTGAGATGGTAGCGGGCTAAGCTCTTAGGGGAATGGTACCACACTCAAAATATCGCGGTAAATCACCTAGCGACACGTCTTTCTTGTTAGGGTGGTAACTAGCCACGGCCAAAGCCTGCCACTAGACCAGACTCGATCCGGGAATCGAACTTAGGATCTTTAACTTTATAATGCGATAGCGTACGTGCCGCGCCACGGACATAATAAATAACACGCACCGGCCATTTTAAAGGTGAACATTACATGCATAATATAAATCAAGAAAACTAAAAATGCGTTAAAACAATGTTGAAGTAGTCGAGACGATAATTCTGTTTTTTTTTTTATAGAGCTGTAAAACCTTATCAATTAAACAGGATAAAAAAAAATAACGAAAACAGAAGTCAGTTCTGTTCCAACTTAGTTATAGTTAGCCTTAAAGTAATTTATTTATTCATTTATTTAAACATAAGTAATAAATAATAGTAAACATAAAAAATTAAAGTTCTGTCTATTAACGTAACTTGCGGTTACGATTGATTTATAGTTTTTTTTTTTTTAATATAAAGAAATCTTATGTCAAAAACACAATGTCAAAAAATTTGTTATCTATTGCAACGAAATATAATCATATCTGTCTGTCGAAACAGGAACAAAACTATTAACTGGCGAAACGGGACACATTGTATCCGAGGCGGGTCTGCTGCGGCGGACACCCGCTGGTGGAGTCGCGGTTGCGTACGAAAGCGTTCCCGTGGCTCCACCATACAGCGGTAAGTAGGAATCATCATCATCATCACTTCAACCGATAGACGTCCACTGCTGGACATAGGTTTTTGTAGGGAGTTCCAATGGCCACGGTCTTGGGCCGCTTGTATCCAGCGGCTCCCTGCGACTCGTTTGATGTCGTCTGTCCACCTTGTTGGGGGTCGACCAACGCTACGTTTACCGTTGCGGGGTCGCCATTCCAGCACCTAAGTAGGAATACGTGGGGGTTTTACTCAGTAGGAGGCTGACATACCCTCTACTTCCCCATAGCGCAGAAGTATCTATGAGGATTTACCCACGACAAAACAAAGGAATAAAACAATAATCGTTCAACTGTAAATAATGGAAATAGTTATTAAATTGCAGTTTACTATTTTCAGTACTCTTCTAATTAAAATAGTTCTTAGAACCTATTCTTACTTAACTTGCCTCTAAAGGCAGTAAAATACTACCGTTGTATAAAGTCCAAGGCCTTTAAAATGAATTGGCGCCCAACGTGGGACGAAACCTAGTATAGAAGTGATTGTAGAATTTTTTATTCGTTTCAATTTTCTAGGTCGCTTAATATCAAAATGGGACATCTTGGAAATGTCAATGCTTTTAAATGCTTGAGATAGCGACGAAATGTATCTCAGAAAGTTGTTGAAATTATCTCCAAAATGGCGTATTTGTAAAAGCTCCTCCTAAGCCAATTTATGTCCCACAGTTGGGCGCAGGTTTCCTCTCTTATAGGAGAGATATTATAAGAGAGAAGGAAATGAGAAGAGGTGAGAGAGTTGGTGGACTTTAACGATTTTTTATTTCATAAACATACCCTGGGAGACATTTCCGTCGCCCATTTCAAGGCTACAAACTAAAAGATATATCACAATATTAAATTTTATAACGAAATATTTTAAGTAAGCATATATAAAATAAACGAAGTCAGGGTAATATTCGAAGTGGTGATAACCTAGTGGTTAATAGCTCGTCCTCTCTTACAGGACTCAGTTCGATCCCGAGTTTTCCCACCTTACTTTTTGTCTCCTGTATTATATTTTGACATAACTTCTATTACTTTATTTTTTTGATTATTATATCTGGGAATCAGTGTTGGATATTATTTTTCACAGCCAATTGATTGATCATGTAAAGCATAATATCAACTTTGTAAGTACGAAAATTGATGAATCTATGTTTTGCATACAAGTTCTCAATAACGTACTTAAGTAAAAACTCCATGATTCATCACCTTTACTCATCAACAAAAAGATATTACCTTTATCTTTTCATTTTAAAGACCTAACTGGGTCAGAAAACTGCACTATTGCCGTTTTAAACGGCTAGACGCATTCCATCCTTTACAGGATAGAATGCGTCTAGCCGTTTAAATCCGCGCCTCCTGCATTGCGGTCGACTTTCTTGCATAAGCTCCCGTCATGATCTATAATGATGCACATTAAAAACTATAGCTGGGATTTTTTTTTACATAAACAAATTAAACCCAAACTTGGGTTCTGTTCAAAATCTTTTAAAATCTAACCTACAAATTCATTAACATTAATTAAATACCTCCACTTAAAATAATTAAATGTCGCCGTTTTAAGCCAGACATTCGGTAAAAAATAATATTAGACTTTAGTTCAACTAAGTACCTACTAGATAAAAACCTTTTTTACTGTGTTTGAATTAATGAATATAAAACAAATAAAAAAGCAAAAGTAACAAAGTAATAGTAGGTGTCGAATTTGGCGGCCTTATCGCTACATAGCGATCTCTTTCAGGCAACCAAAGATATAAAAGATATAGAGATACGGAAAGACGAAGGTGCTGGTAGGTTGTGGTGGCCTTAACGCGTATCACGTTTCATTTCAGCGGAGTACCATTTAGTTCACAGACTCTTCTTTGTATCTTAACCACCTGGATACGTGAAGCAGCAGGTATCTGTACACTTTTACCAAATTAGTTTCAAGTAATTTTTCCCAGACAAACGGTAATTGCCTGGAGTCAGGAGCAAAAACCAAAAAATTATAAAATATTTAGCACACCTTAAAAATTAAAGATTAGTAATAATATGAACATTTTAAATTTTTCATTGCTTGAATTTTCCCATTTCTCATTGTCGTTTCCGTTCCCGTTATCAAACCCTATCCCAACATAAATCAGATCAACATTTCAGCCAAATTGGTTCATTAGTTTCGGTGTGAAGGAGTAACAAATATAGACAATTACATAGAAACTTTCAGCTCTATGCTATTAATAAATAAAATGGTGAATAACATCACCATCTCATTTTTATCCTAATATAACTAGGATATAAAAAAAAATACCTCAATTATTACACACCATGTACATATATTAAAACAAAGTTTTATTAGATTAAATGATTTAAATTATTAATCTAATTCTAAGTAGATTTGCGGAAATCATAATCGTAGTCAGTAGAGAAACTGTTTACGATATCACTATCTCGTACCGACATAGTTTCTTTCTTTTTAGCTTATGCGTGGAACATGAAACAGAATGCAAACCATAGACACTAAATTATTTTTGACAATGTCGGTCTACCCGTCACCTGGAGCCGTCACCCGACAAATAATGTCATCTATTTGTCTATTGATTATTGACCGAGTTCCGAAGTTATCCCACGTAAGGTTTCTTTAAATGGGATAGTGGTTGAAATTGATTTTTCGCACTAATTACATTAATGACTGACTGAGAGTGACTACAAACAGTTGCTAAAATGTGGCTCGACCAAGCGGACGGTTTTGCGGAGATATTTCGTGGTTACTTACCCTTCTATTTGTTTGTGGTTTTCCCCATTTTCATAATAATGTCGCCAACAAACCCTGTTGCCGCATCTCATGAATTTTCTGTGTATAGAATGCAGCAATACGACCTTCACTCCGTTCCGCATGGTAAGTTGAATTTAGAAAATTAGAGCCTTAATTTTTTTATACAAATGTTTGAGGTTATATATTTCAAGTGTAAAAAATGTATGCTACTATTTTAATGCTTACAAAGACAATATTATTTTATTCAGATTATTTAGATAAATGTAGTATCCAAAAGGAACAACCATCCGAAGTGGTGTTAGGAGCTCTCACTAAAGATAAAATTTAAGTTCTTAATTTATTCCTAGTTTTCGTATTAGGTAAAGTAGGGTTTCAGTTTGAAACTAGGTCATCATGATCAACCCAATACCGGCTGACAAAAGAGCACGGGTCTCCTCTCAATATGAGTAGGGTATGGCCATAGTCCACCGCGCTGGCCATGTGCGGATTGGCAGACTTCACACGCCTTTGGGAAAATTATGGAGAACTCTCAGGTGTGCAGGTTTCCTCACAATGTTTTCCTTCACAATTGAAGCAAGTGATATTTTAATTGTTTAAAAAACGCAAATAACTCCAAAAAGTTAGAGGTGCGTGCCTGGATTCGAACCGCCAACCTCTTATTAGGAGGCTGACACTCTAACTACTAGGCTATCATAAACAAAACTAGGTATAAGTAACTATTGTGTTATCTGTTTTTGTCGCAGGTTGCCGCAGTGCAAGTTTTAATCTTGAAGGGAGGTCATTATCAACCTGGAGCATGTCCCGCCACTGTGTGGTTGCTTTCATTCAAGATATCACGATTGACCAGTATGTAGAGATACGTTATAAAGCCGGTGCTCTGTTATTAGTGCTACCTAAGAATGTTACGTTACTATCAGATGAACAGAAAGACGTATGTAATTTTTTTATTTATTACCTCTTACAGTCCAAAACAAGTTACATTTTTTATTTATGCAATATGTAGAAAACTATTTATTATATTGTTTAATATCTTTGTTATAAACATAGTATGTGTTCTAAATATTGTTAGTGCTAACATACTTATAACTTAATAGGTCCTTACATATGAAATGTAGCTTACATTTTCCAATTTTGCTTATTTTCACAGCACATAAAACTTCTGGAATTGGCAATGATGCAGCTAGAGATAAGCATTCCAGTATACTTTGCTGAATGGAATCAAGACTTTGAGTATATCATCAAGGATCTGCAGCACAGCTTGATCACAGATGACAAGTCAGGAACAGCACTAGAGGCCATGTTTAATACTGTCTCTTCTAATGGTTACCAGATTGGTAAGAACTTAATTTTATTATAAAAAAATTTGTTTATTGCATGAAAGTGGTACTTTCATATAAAGATTTTAAGAATAAAGGGTAGCCTAACACATTCTGCCTAAAAAGTGTGCAACAAAAATTTTACAATGAAAAAACAATAATGTCAATTTAAAATTAAAATAAGAGTTATGAAACCAGTTAATAAAATGAAATTAAATAGTAATAAAGAGTTAGATAATTATTTAGGCTAAAATAAATTGTATACTGATTCAGAATGTCATAAACAAAATCGCAATCAATACCTGAACAATACCGTTATCCTGTAGAAACTCATTACCTACTTACTAATTATTAAGAAGATTTATTAAATACTATTGTTTCTGTTGGTGCCAAGCTCTGGTGTCGGTTCCGTGTGTTTTTGAAGTTCACTTCTTGCAATATTATTTGATTCTATATTTGCTTTACAGTTGTGTCCACTCATACACCTACAAAGATGAACAACAAACCATTAACTCTTCACGGAAAGTTAATTGGCCGGTCTGGAGAAGGGAATACTATAATTATAGCTGCACATTACGATTCTTCAAGTGTTGTTCCTGTTAGTACATTTGCTAAAACAAATAAGATTTTACTCTCCAAGTAAACTTTGAACACTTGTTTGGGTCAAATAATTTTTGTGAATGAAAAAAAATATGTTTGAATACGAAGTTGTTCCTTTACATTTGATGGATTAATATTATAATTGGGGGCCTTAAATATATATATTCTCGTTTTTAGGAACTTTCATTTGGCGCAGACTCGAATGCATCAGGTGCAGTGGCAATTCTAGAGCTGGGTCGTATATTCTCTCGTCTTTATTCCACTACAGCAATGCGTGGAGGGCCTACCTTGGTTTTCATGCTTACACCGACTGGTCATTCACTCAACTATTTTGCTACGAAGAAATGGTTGGAGGAACATATTGTAGAAACCGGCGACGGAACTTTAGTGCAGGTATTATACAATCTTATCTTAGATTTAAATATAATAATATATTTCTTTGTTAGATATGTCGGCGCGAAGTAGTTATTAAATTCATTCCAAGAACCTCAAGAATTCAATAATTACTCACATTTGAACTATTGATGATTTTACTAACACAGTTTAGACAGTAGCAATCAATTTTGTACAAGCATGCTTTGCTATAAATACGGGCGGTCGATTTCTATAGTGGCATTCTCGCTCGAGACGTCGGTCCGTTCGGACCTCGTAGTTATTGTCGCAATACAAGTGTAATCCCTCAAGTTGTAGTTCTAATTACTATGAGCGAAAGTAAACAAAAGCGTGACGTTAGCAATGCTGACGTCACTAAAAACAACTCCAACCGCCTTCACTCATCAGATATAATAAATTGACCAGCTAGAAACACACTTCAAAAATTAACACCTGGATATTACTGGTAAAAGGTATAGGAGACTGATGGGATGAGTTCATTCCAATAGTAATATAATATCTAACTAAGTTTAGCATATGCTTAAATAATGTTTTAAACATGTACGTGATAAAGTACAAATGGTATATTTTATTTTCAGGACGTCTCCTTCGTAATGTGCCTGGACTCCATATCCTCGGGTCCGTTAATAATGCATGTTTCAAAACCTCCTAAAGTTGGGTCTCCGGCATACTCCATAAAGTCGAGACTCGGTGTTCCAATGGTACACAAAAAGATTAACTTAGCTGATGAGTTTTTGGCTTGGCATCACGAAAGATTCAGCATTAAACGGATGACTGCGTTCACTATTAGTTCATTGATGGTATGTAACATAAAATTTAAGGGAATATATTAAGTAAACTAATCATCATAACCAACCCATTGCCGGCTCACTACAGAGCGCAGGTCTCCTCCCAATATGAGAAGGGTTTGGCCATAGTCCACCACGCTGACCATGTGTGGAGTGGCAGACTTCACACGCCTTTAAGAACATAATGGAGAACTCTCAGGCAAGCAGGTTTCTTCACAATGTTTTCCTTCACCGTTGAAGAAAGTGATATTTTAATTAATTAAAAACGCACATAACTCTGAGAAGTTAGAGGTGCGTGCCAGGACGCCCTTACCACTAGGCTATCAAAGCTTATATAAAAAATTCTAATCCGTGTATTATGTAACTTGAAAACTCAACACTTTTACAACAATTATTTTTGTGAAAGATACCCCATGTAACTCGTTAAAATTTTAAGTATTTCAACTTTCAGAGTCACAAAGACCCATCCCGGAATACATTCTTAGACACGCCATCTGAGGATTCCTTACAGAACATTGCCAAGAATATTGCGGCTATTGCTAGGGCACTCGCTTCACACATATACAATCTCACTGATGCAGAAAATAAGGACGATTCTATATTATATAACGAAGCTTTGGTATGTGATACTAATTAACAATTATCATGCTATTGTTTAGAAAAAAAACCATCACGTGAAAATGTTTAAATTTATTGTGTAATATTTTTATTTTTTTGGCTCTGGTACTTAAATAGTTGGAATCTTATCTTGTTGGTTTAAATCATTTGGTAGACTTTAAATGTAGAGAAAGAGTGAATAGTCTTTCTACGGAATTATGCATCATCATCATCATTGCTTACCATCAGATGTGATTATCGAAGAGCCAGGCTAATTTTGAAAATACAACTACAGGCTAAAAGGTTCTTGGTTTGCTTTACAAGTCTTACCAGTTCATCATACAGTAGTTTGGCACTAGTTTTAATTTTTTAGGTTATTTAACTACTGTTGGATATATCTAGGATGTGACATAACAAATAAAAGCAACAACATGCTTAACTCAAAATCTCAATTTTATTAGAGACTGTTGTATGTATACAGTGATCCGGTGGTGGCATTTTGTCTCGGTGGGTTCGGCCGTGGCCAGTTACCAAGGTGGTAACCGACAAAGACGCGTCGCCAAGTGATTTACCGATTCCGCAACGATGTCGTGTAGAAAACAATTAGGAGTGTGGGTTTACCATACCCTTTTTTTTTTTTGTTTACGGGGAAATCTCCTACTGAGATACTCGTACTGCTTTGGGGAAAAGCTCGGGTTATGTGGGATTTTTACCCACTAAAACCTTCTTGGTGGCCACCATCAGCATAAAACAATGGGAGGCTCCGGGATGTTCTAAGAACGCACCGGTGCCTGTCTTGTGCTCCTATTTTGCCTCCTCGCGGACGTAGGTAGGTCCGCAGAACAACGCGGCTTACTGAATAGCATGTCTGACGTCACGAGGTCGCATAAGAGACCATTACCATACCCCTAACAGGTTAGCCCGCTATCATCCTAGACCGCATTATCACTAACCATCAGGTGAGAAGCCTAACGAGAAGGGCTAACTTGTGGTTGGTAAAAAAAGAAAACCAAGTAGGGCAACATTTCCGTAGTCTAGATAGGTTTCTCTGACTAAGTGACAGCCCGGTTACGCTGTCGCAACCAATAGGTTTAGTACAGCTAATAGTCGGTCCGAAAAAAAAACTGACTAAGTGACTTGTGTTATCACAAAATCTTGATTGTCACTTGTTTCAGGACGTAGACGAGGATTCAATCAAGCACTGGTACAAGTACCTGTCATCACAGCCAAGGTCGCCGCAGATCGTCCTTTCATCAGCACCAAACGGTGATTACTAATTAATTTGCTTAATTAACCTAAGATCTCTGAGACTTACCAAATACAAATTAGCTTTATAAATGTTCGCCTTATAAAAAAAGACTACCAATTATGTCAAAGTTCTTATAGCAAATTAACAATTATATTTCTGTGTAATTTAATTATAATATGTATACACATACATAATATGTATTCTGTAGTGGATGTCTCTTACGGCTGGGTTAAGGCAGAAGAAAAAAGACTACCAATTATGTCAAAGTTCTTATACCGAATTAACAATTATATTTCTGTGTAATTTAATTATAATATGTATACACATACATAATATGTATTCTGTAGTGGAAGTCTTACGGCCGGGTTAAGGCAGAAGAAAAAAGACTACCAATTATGTCAAAGTTCTTATACCGAATTAACAATTATATTTCTGTGTAATTTAATTATAATATGTATACACATACATAATATGTATTCTGTAGTGGAAGTCTCTTACGGCTGGGTTAAGGCAGAAAAAAAATAAACTACCAATTATGTCAAAGTTCTTATACCGAATTAACAATTATATTTCTGTGTAATTTAATTATAATATGTATACACATACATAATATGTATTCTGTAGTGGAAGTCTCTTACGGCTGGGTTAAGGCAGAAGAAAAAAGACTACCAATTATGTCAGAGTTCTTATAGTGAATTAACAATTACATTTCTGTGTATTTTATTATAAAATGTATACACATACATGATATATATTCTGTAGTGGAAGTCTCTTACGACTGGGTTAAGGCAGAAGTCGCCTACCTTGCGTAGGCCTCATATTCATAGTGACCGTCCGACCCCCCCGTTATCCCAAACGTCGCCTAAGCCAAGGTTCGGCCTCAAAGGAGGCGCCCTTAGGCAGTCGTTCCCTTAGTTTCTTCGAGCCCTAGGGCTCAAAACTTCTTCTGGCAGAGCTTCTTTCCAAAGCTCGCCAAACAGCCCGGTTACGCTGTGGCAACCAATAGGGTTTGTACAGCTACAATAGACAGTCCGAAAAAAAAAAAAATTCATAGTGAATCTTATATTATGTGTCATATGTTCAAAATTTTTGTATTAGTAGCACACGTTGAGTGGATAAGGTAAAATGTTCAAAAGGTTTGTACCTTACGCCAACGTGTGAAAGAGTCTATATGAAAGAAGGCTATACCTATATTGTATTATTTAACAAGAGAACATTACAGAATATAATGAATTTATATATGTATTTATAGAACACTATTCTAGAAATACATCCCTACGTATATAACATATATAACATCGAAGCTGTGATAGCCTAGTGGTTAGGGCGTCAGCCTAGGAGGCTCAGAGGTCGGCGGTTCGAATCCGGGCACGCACCTCTAACTTTTCAGTTATGTGCGTTTTTTTTTTAAAAACTAAAATATCACTTGCTTCGACGGTGAAGGAAAACATCGTGAGGAAACCTGCACGCCTAAGGGGTTCTCCCCGATGTTCTCAAAGGCGTGTGAAGTCTGCCAATCCGCACATGGCCAGCGTGGTGGACTATGGCCAAAGCCTTCTCATATTGAGAGGAGACCCGTGCTCTGTAGTGAGCCGGTAATGGATTGATCATGATGTATATAACATCTGAGGCCGATATTGTTTTTTTAAAAGAAAATATAAAAACTTTTTCCAAATAACTGTCTCACAATTTTTAATCTGTAATCAAACACGTTTAATAAAGTTAAATAAAACAATCAAAATTACACGATAGTGGTGCAACGTGTGAATCGGACAACCAACTACTAACAAGCTTTTTGTTTCATATCGTCCTATAGAGGGCGTTGTGACTATTTTGCCCGATGCACTTGTTGCATATCGACGGTGGCGCCGTCACATGCATAAATTCATGAAGATAAGATAATATTTTATTGTTTAAAAACAATTTACAGTAATAATTTGTCTCTGCACTAGGAAAACATTACATTACACATTTGCTTTCCCTAAGATGGTAACAAACATATTTTGTGTAGGACTTACGGGAGTGCTGGAAAGAGCGTTATTAAGGTACATGGATGTGACGATGACTCTCCACTTAGCGGAGAAGCGCGAGCCGGAGTACTCCTTGTACCAGCCAACCAGAGCCGTGCTCTATGTCTATAGGTAAGTCACCTCTATGTCTATAGGTAAGTCTCCTCTATGTCTATAGGTAATTTTCCTCTGTCTTTAAGTAAGTCTCCTCTATGGATAGACATACATAGAGGAGACTTACCTATAGAGGTAAGTCCAAGTCTATGACTAAAGGTAAGTCAAGCGAACAAAAATTAAATAATATTTGTATCGGCGTAATCAAACGCCGATTAAAACAATAGTGAGCATCAATTGAACATTGTTGCTTTAGGTATAATTTTTAAATTCAAAAACAAGACTAAAATTTTGGCTTTTGAGAATATTTGTTAGTTAAAAAAATTGCGAATATTAATATATATATAAATCTAGACTTTTTTAGTTAAATAATAATTTATAGATTGCTTCAACCACAACGCAAAGTTACACAAACAAAAAAATTCTATCTCACGTTTAACACAAAGAAAGGGAGCAACGGGAACAAAGGGAGCTTTAAAAGCAAAAACTATTTTTTTATAACAGTGAGTGAGAATTAATTCAGTATAATATTAAATCTGTGATAGCCTAGTCGTAGGACGTCCGCCTCCTAAACAGAGGTCGAGGGTTAGAACCATGGCACGCAACTCTAACTTTTCGGAGATATGTGCGCTTTTAAGCAATTAAAATATCACTTGCTTGCTTCAACGTTGAAGGAAAACATCGTGGGAAAACCTGCATATCTGAGACCATAATATTCACAAAGGCGTGTGTAGTCTCCCAATCGGCACATGACCAGCGTGGTGGACTATGGCTATACCCTTCTCGTATTGAGAGGAGACCCGTGCTCTGTAATGAGCCAGTAATGGGTTGATCATGACGTGTTTAACATGGTCCTCGTAGCTTCACTAGAACGTTTACTCGTTAAAAATTTCATCATAAGTACTCATTCGGTTCCTAGTCAAAATCGTAATATAGAAGATGGAATCATTGAAACAGACGATGGACCCATTTGTTTAACTCTCACTTTCTTCCCCAGTTCAATGAAGACCTGATCATCATCATCGTGAGCCGGCAATGGGTTGATCATGATGAACTTGAACTTATAGCGTGTCTGGTCACCCATCCAGTTACCAAAACGGGTCAATCTTTAATGACATGAATATTGAACAAAGGTTAATGTGAACTTATTTTGTTTTCAGCGTAAAGCCGGCGGTGTTCGACCTGTTACTTACCCTTGCGATAATTATTTACCTCACCTTGGTGTATTTCGCGCTACAGCTGTTCCCGAGGTTCTACGAGGAGTATGCCAAAATCGTCACAGGGAAGGCCAAAGTTAACTAACGTAGATTATATAATTGGCGGTGCTAAATAGTTTTTTGACAGTATGTCACGGTCAACCAACGGATGCCCTTAATTTTACGCGGTGGCGTGCAAATTTGCGTCTCCATTCACACAATGGTCGAATTAAGTTCACTGCAGCGCATAGATATTTTGTTCAATTAATCAGACGTCGTGTGACCTACCTAACTGGAGTTTCTAAGAACTATTTATTTATTACGGAAAACTAAAAGCGAATACATTTTTCATGACCATTTTTTAAAGTTGTGAACTAATGTGAATGTTTAGCTTTTTACAGGTTTTCACAACGTTCACAAATTACGCACATAAAAAACCGCAATATAATCAACTACAAAAGAAAGAATCAAAAACTAATCACATGATATAATAAAGTTAAAATATTCAAGTCCAACATTTCACTTACAAATGTCAATTAGTTCTATTATAAGAGATGTCAATAATATTACTTCTAAAGTCAATGGGAACGGGTCGCCATTTCTGCGCTTTGGGACCCCAACGTCCTTCTCCAGATTATCTATGATTATCCACTTCTGGACTCCTTGTCTTGTGTAGAAAGATCCTAAGTTAACATTCTTGACCCACTTGTTTCCAATGGCTTCCGACTTGTTCGATGTCGTCTGTCCACCTAATTCAGGGATAACCAACGCTGCATTTACCGGCACGCGGTCATTTCCATTCCAAGTTATTTGCTCGAAGAATGTATAGGTACTGCTTTTTTTTTTGATACCAGTTAGCCCTTGACGCAAATTTCAAACAATTGCAAGACTAGCCTCCGATAGAAGCCGGTGGAAACAAATAATCCGCACGAGGTTACAAGGACACCAGGACCACGATCTTCAGTAATGAAGGAACGACTGGAGAGAGAGAGCCCTTGACGGCTATCTCACCTGGTGATGATGCAATCTAAGATGGTAGCGGGCTAACCTAGTAGGAGGTTTTGACGACCTCTGTGGCGCAGGGTGTGCGCTGTCGCATTATAAAGTTGGAGGTCCTGGGTTCGATGCCCTGCTCGAGTTTGGTCTGGTGGGAGGCTTAAGCCGTGGCTAGTTACCACCCTACCGACACAGACGTGTCGTCAAGCGATTTAGCGTTCCGGCACGATGTCGCGTAGAAACCAATTAGGAATGTGGGTTTACCATAACAGGTTAGCCCGCTACCATCCCACACAGCATCACTTATCACCAGGTGAGACAGCCGTTAAGGGCTAACTTTTAGTGTATAAAAAAAAAGTATGTTAAAGCCATACTCTTAATTGATTTCTATGCGACTTTGTGCCTCCCAGACCATTGATTTATTTTTATTATGATTACTTATTTGATTACGCTCAAATACTCCGGCTTTGCCTTATCAATCGCTAGCCGATATAATTATAGTCCTATTTAAGTTCGATAACTTTACCAGCTTGTCTTTTGATTGGTCGTAAATCTGCACGCCATCGCGTACGTAGGTTCGTTTGCGAAGTTATTTCAGCGTATACAACTTTCTGAACTGTAAGATACAAAATAAAGCATCCCGAACGTTAAATTTATGTCAGCGTATACGCTATGGTATTTTAATATCTGTCAAATTACTAACGCGGTTGAACCACTTTTAACTTAACTTAATCTATATGGGGGGGATTCTGTAATATGTGAATATATTACTTGATAAATTAAAGGGGTAATTTACCCCTCAAATTTTATGTGCTGCATTTTTTAAATATAAGCTCAACCTTGGTTTCTCAACTCGTTGATTATTGTCTGCAGTCAAAAATAATTTAGAGAGTATTTTTCATTTTCATTTCTCATAGCCCGTTGAGTTTCAGCCAATTTTTTGAGACTAATTAGCGACCATGTTACGTTTTGATGGATTTAATCCCATAATACTTAATCATTTAAAAATGGCAACTTGGTCTAGTGTTCAAACGAATTAGCATCATGTTTCCTTCTGAGATAAAAATGATTTCATATTAAAGTTTAATTTTGAAATTACTTTTATCTCGATACTAAATTAAGTTAATTTAATCTCTAAGCGAAGGTTATAAGGTTTCTTTTTAGATGTAATAAAACTGGTCACGGTATATTTAAAATAAGCGAACAAAGTTAAAATTTAAATCTATTTGGTGATGTTATGTGAAAAATTTCAAAACGTAGTACCCCTGTGAGCTAATAAGTACTACATAAGTTAGATTTGTTAGTAAAATATGAAACAATTATTATCTTGCATTCTATTTACAACTCTACGTGTATAACATAAGGACTATATTTGGTTATCGCTTGCGTTGAACAAAGATTATATCCTAGAGTACATTCATCATCGTCATCGTGTCAACCCATTACCGGCTCACTACATGCAAGGGTCTCCTCCCAATAGGAGAAGGGTTTTGGCCATAGTCCATCACGCTGGCCATGTGCGGATTGGCAGACTCCACACGCCTCTCAGGCGTGCAGGTTTCCTCACGATGTTTTCCTTCACCGTTGAAGCAAGTGATATTTTAATTGTTTAAAAACGCACATAACTCCAAAAAGCTAGAGGTGCGTGCCCAGATTCGAACCGCCGACCTCTGATTAAGAGGCTGACGCCCTAACCACTAGGCTATCACAGTAGAGTACATTACATTATTCGAATTGTCACTTGCTGATAACCATAATAGTTACTACTGCGTCACCAGGGGTTTTTGGTGAGCATGAAGCTCAGCCTGAGAGGAGCACCTGGGCTCGACGACTTCTGAGGGAACGTCCCCTTAAGAGCGTCTCCTGTGAGACTCGGACTTCGACTTAGGGTGACGATGGGACTTGTTGGGTTTGTTGGACTGGTGTGTCAGTCCGAGCGCCCCCGTGCCCGTGGATAGAGTCCACGTCCGGATGACGTCAGATAGCGGGGACCTCGTCTTCGCCGGCGAAGACGCTGTGTTGGGTTGTGTGTAGTGTGACCTACCTGCGAAGCGTTGTCCAACGTCAGTTGGTCGTCAGGGTCGATTAGGACGTTTTTCGGACGTCTCTTTATGAGAGGGGCGTTTGGGTCAGGAATGTAATTGGAACCACTAGAGGGTTGGGGTGTCGGGCTGCTAGTAGAGTACGGAATAAACGTACCATGGGTTCGTTACCGTACATTATTACTAGTATAGAGTTCACGCAGCAATAACTGTTTCGAATAAAGTCTTAGCATCGCTGTTTGCGTATAGATGAAAACCTTTTCGGTTTATATACGATCTATTTCAGTTTTCTTTCTTTACTTAAACTGTAGTGGGTAATTCCTGCGAGTTCCAATGAAAAACTAGTTAGTGTTAAGCCGCATATGCAACTTTAATATATCTGTTTTCTAATTTTATTGTTAAGTTGAAATGAAGTATGATAAATGTGAAAATGTACAATTTATATGAGAAAAAAAAACATAAAAGACATAGGTATCTATGTATAGAGATAATCATTAAAAAGTATTATTTGCTGTTATTCAAAATTCATTTTTGTTTCTATATTTATCTACATTATTTTGTTATATATATTATACTAAAATAACTGTGTTTATTTAAGACACAAAGATCAGTTTGATTTCAAATAATATGTTATGTGTCAAATATAGTTTAATATCTTTCAAGAAATATATACTGGCTGTACACATATCCTAAACAGTGATAGTTCGAAATGTGATTATAACCTATTATTATAAAATAAAGAAGATAATTTGTTTCTTTGTAATTACCTTCGAAATTACTGAATAGATTTTTCATTATTGAAAAACTTTTTTATCTTCTACAGTACCCCTAACACAAAAACGTCTTCAAGCTGACCAAAACTGGTTTATTCCGGATTTACTCACTGTTAGCACGGGGTACAACTAACGCAAAAACATCTCCAAGCTTACATCATCATCATCATCATCATGATCAACCCATTACCGGCTCACTACAGAGCACGGATCTCCTCTCAATATCAGAAGGGTTTGGCCATAGTCCACCACGCTGGCCATGTGCGGATTGGCAGACTTCCCACGCCTTTGAGAACATTATGGAGAACTCTCTGGCGTGCAGGTTTCCTCACGATGTTTTCCTTCACTGTTGAAGCAAGTGATATTTTAATTTTTAAAAACGCACATAACTTCGAAAAGTTAGAGGTGCGTGCCCGGATTCGAACCGCCGACCTCTGGGCTATCAAGCTCACATAAACAAGCATATTACAGTTTTACTTAGTGTCCGAGCTAATTTGTCTGTATTGCCATCTTACAACTAATATTTTACAAGATACCACTAGGGACAAAAGGGTACCACTAATAAATAATAATAATAATAAATGTATTTTATTTAACTAAGATTTACAATATTTGGAAGGAATTATTTTTACAAAAGCATACATATTTCAGTTAATAAATACAATGTTATGGCAATGACATGTTTACAGAGTATACATTTTCCATTACAAAAACGAAAATAACATATATTTAAGAGTTTTTAAAATAATATTATGTAATTCCCGTAAAAAATTAATACAAATTCTTTTTTATTTTGATTTTTATAAAAACATTTACCAGTGGACCCTACACTAGGTGATTACCTGTATCGTAGGGTCCAAAGCAAAATAAACTTAACATTCGTTTTGCTTCGGATCTTCGAAATTAGGATTTGCGTATAGCCGATATTGCATAATACACGTTAATCGATCAAATACTTATTTTACCGTCCTCGTGTTCCTCGACTTACAGTTGTAGTATTTATTTATCCTGTAAATGTAATACCTTGTAAGTAATTAAGACTTGGGGGCAAACTTTAAAAGCGCCCAGTATTTATCTATACAAACGTGTACGATATTTAGGTTTTTCAATACATTTACAAGTAAAAGCAACCTCATACCTTTATTGTATAAAATCTTTGTACTATGCTCACTGCGATATTAAAAATGCTATTGAAGTAATGCTTTTTTTTCTGTTTTTTTTTTTTTTTTTTAAAACAGTCAGTCGCTATGGTAGTGAATGTATGATGGGGGGGGAGGAAATCGTGTTTTAAATTAATTAATAATTATTTTTTTACCTTTGCCCTGAATTCCAGCATTATATTACGCACATAAATGTATATATAAGACAGTGATCGGACGAAACAATAATAGGATTTCTTTAGCCGAGCCGTTGCCTAGTTAAAAAAAAAAATTACAAGAAATTATTTTGCCACCGAAAAATTTTTTTAATGATTTTTTTTTATTTTAATATATTTCAATATTTATTATATCTGAATACAGAATCATAATTGTAAGTTGTAGATAAACCATATTCACTATAAGCCTGCTGTAATATATTAGGTATAAAACTTCGAAAATTAAATAATGAGGTCACTTTACTTGCAAATTAATTGAAAAAGTTTCGATTCAAAGTTATAAACAATAGTTGTATGATAAATTTAATGTCTGTATGATAAATATAACAAATATGGATGATTGTAAACATATCTCTATTTTCCATTCACAAATTTCTGTCAATAATGTAATCTAACTGTAGCAGATTAAAATTCTCTTTCTACAAAAATATTGCATCCAAGCGTTATGCGTTTTTATTTACAAAGTCTCAAAATTTATTGTTTTTTTTTCCTTCTATTCTCTATTGCTCGTATTAATAATTAATCTAATCCCAAATCATCAGATCGTTGACCAAATTTAGTGTTTTTTTTTACCTACTCTTACCAGTCGGCAAGGCTCTTCTGACTTCATTATTAGATTTGGGATTAGATTGAAAAAATTATGGGCGACAGAGCATAAAACCAATGCATCGACATTTGCTAGTCTACGTAAGTTAACAGTTACATTCATAGTACATTTTGAATATATTTATTCATGTTTGATGTGTCACAATAATGTTTTTCATTGCAAACTGCCCTTTGTCGAGACTGAGAATACCTTATATATCATTTCCCCATTCGATCTTAACGGGTCTCCACGAGACCAAAGAGTATCGCTGACTAAACAGTATTTATATGAAAATACCCACGGACAAATATCATTAACAATCTCAATCATAAACTTTATCCCTTTATTATCTCAATAAATCATAAACTTTATCCACATAATCCTTTAAAAGGCACTTTTGATGCGTCAATAACTTAGTAGTGAGTTGATGGTGATAACTACATTCGTAAACTTAAAACTAAAACTATGAGGGTTCCAAACGCGTCCGGATATAAGAAAAAGCACAACAAACTTTGGCAATGTCATACATACTTTTACCCCTATTATTTCGCCAATGTCAAAATGACGGCAATGGGTGACATGGTGGTTAAAATTGGAAAATTATGGCAAGGGTATATCTGCAAATAGAATATTTTAAGTCAATGATGAAAAAAAACAAATTCTGGAAATATATCGTTTACTTTTCTTATTTCGTAAATTCTTAAGCTACCGATTCGAAAATGTATACCATTGTATGGCACATACTAATCTATATAATCTCAATATTACGTATAACGTAGGTACAATATTCGATAGAGTAACAAAAATATATCCTCTATAAAAACATGAAATATAAAAATACTATTTAACTTAAAATTACGAGTATATTTTTCACTTAAACATTAATAAACAGTGGGGTAACAACAGATAAACAAGCTTTTCATGTTCTACATAGGAGATAGAGATCGCCATTTTGATTTTAGGATACTGTCACTTCGCTACCACACGTCATCGGAACCAAACGTGTAGAGTTGTACAAGGATGAGAGGTTATAATTTAATTTGGATGATTTGACCCACATACTAAGAGCTAACACGAAATCTCAAATAAAAACTTGCAAAAAGTGGGAAGGACATCAAATTCATGCGTGTCCAGATGTGATACGAGCAAGTTGCCACTGGTTATCGCAAAAAGGAGGAACTACATCGAATTCCTGCTTGTCCAGATGTGATATGAGTAAGTCGCCACTGGTTATCAACCGTCCGAAACGTTACCGAATACGATGGCAGGTCTTGGTCGGTCCACTTCACATTAACGCCACTGTTCCTAAATTTACAAACTAAGATAAAATTTTACGCTTCGTAAACTTCAACGCTCGCTGCTCCATTTATGTCCTTCAGCTCAACGGATTTGAATGTTGCCACGAAATTAATTTTACCAAGTTTCTGAAAAAAAAATAATGTTTATTATGGGTAACAAAATAACGGTATCCTATCTTTAAGAGGGTTATTGCAGATAAACAGTTAGAATCAAGAGAAAACTAAATGGAAAGGATCGCTGAGTTAATAGTACCACCTTGGAAGGAAGATTGGAAATCACTAGACCCATTTCTTATTTGAAGGGTTCTAGATACTGATGTGATGCTATAACCATACGTTAAACTTTTTTCACGAATGTATCTGTGGGTACACACCTCAGTAGTCTTTATTGCAGATCATGTTTAACTAAATTTTTTGGAGTTTCATTACTTCCTAAGTAAACAATTTAATGGATACTTACATTGGGCTGAACTGGCAGTTCAACGCTTAGAAGCTGCATTGGCTCCGCACCAGACGCCGCCAAGCGAAGTGTTCTTCCAGCGATGCCTGACGAAGTCAGTCTGAACTCGCAACCGGTTAATGGTTTATCCAAAGGATTCACAAATGACAACACTGCAGTGACTGGCTGACCGATGATCAGGTCTTCGTTGAACTGGGGAAGAAAGTGAGAGTTGAACAAACGGGTACTGTTTCAATTAGTCTATTCTATTTTACGATTTTGATTATGATGAAATTTGTATCGAGTAAACGTTCTAGTGAAGCTACGCGGACCATGTTAAACACGTCATTAATCAACCCATTACTGGCTCACTACAGAGCACGGGTCTCCTCCCAATATGAGAAGGGTTTTGGCCATAGTTAACCACGCTCGTCATGTGCGGATTGGCAGACTTCACACGCCTTTGAGAACATTATGGAGAACTCTCAGGCGTGCAGGTTTCCTCACGATGTTTTCCTTCACCGTTGAAGTAAGTGATATTTTAATTGTTTAAAAACGCACATAACTCCAAAAAGTTAAGAGGTGCGTGCCCGGATTCGAACCGCCGACCTCTGATTAAGAGTCTGACGCCCTAACCACTAGGCTATCACAGCTACCACATAACATAAGATTATAGGATCGTAACGAAGAATCATACGAGACATTTGTTATCAACGTACGTAGATAGTACGTAGAAAAAGCTCTTTTTCTCACCTTAATATTAATATTTGGCCTCAGCACTTGGAAGTCGTCGTCATCAGCCCATGACTGCTTGGTCTCGTCCACGATAGCCATCGCAGAGATCTTTATGTTGCAATACTCCACCAACTTCGGCAGATAGTCCTCTGGTTTCACTAGGATACTGATTTCTTCATCTGCATAAATAATGGTTTTGAAAATATTTACTATCATTTATGAATCAAATATGACGGCAATCAGAGAGTAGCGCCATCTAGTTTTAGGATCATGTACGACAGACAAGAGAGTGGGATCGCCCCCTATCTTTATGTAACACTAAGTGGGGTATGCAGGTTCTTAAAGACGCACCGTCGCGGGACGGTGCATTGATCGGTGGTCGAGACGTGTTAGTGCATAGTCGTACTTGGTGAAGCGTTAAGGCTGCTCTTTATAAATTACGATACCTACTTATAATTGTAATTCTGTTTTAGCAAAAATAAAACCGATTCATTATCTATATAAGTATCTGGTCTCTTTGCCTAAAACTACCCACGTCTATGTCTTACGTCTACCCAAATTACCGACGAAAACACGCCCCTGTTCATCCTATACCCCTGTTCATCCTATAAATATAATAAGTAAGATTAGCTGTTAAAGTTACGGCTTGAACGGATCTAGGATCTCATGTTATAAAATTAGGTAAGGTCTTGTTAACTAAAGCAGAATATAAACAGCTTTCTGCCTTTGATTATGAATAATATCACCTACTCACTACTTTGAAAAACTGATCAGTGTTTAAAACTTAAAAAAAAAACGATAAATCCTAAGGAAAAAATTAAACTATTATATAACAAATTAACCGTTATAATGGGGACCTCATCGATCCAGTTCCTTCATTCTTTTTCCTTTATCTACTGATGGATAGGTAGGTACTGTACTTTATGTACCTACTTACTGATTTTTTTCACATAAAAAAAGCTAAAATTAATCGTTATAGTGGAAGATTATAGTTATTTAAGTTCGGATTAAAGACATTTATTTCTCAAATAACACGAAATATAGTTCACTTACATGAGAATACGGTAGATAATTTGGTTTAGTACGTTCCTATCTTATGTCATTTAGTGCATATAAAGTCTCACAGTTAACAGATATACATATTATTTTAGTAACTGCAGGTAGAAGAATAAAAAAAAATCGTGTGACAATAGGCACGATCGCAAAAAAAGTTTTATGAAGGAAGTGGTTACTCTACAATACTTTTTCTTTGGACAATTTCAAAATGGACCTCTTCAAATATGCCACCAAATTCTAATTCAAATAATCTTTATTCAAATAGTCCTTTAAAAGGCACTTTTGACGCGTCAATAATTTACATAGTAGTGATTTGATGGTGATAACTACATTCGTAAACTTAAAACTAAAGCTATGAGGGTTCCAAACGCGCCCTGGTCTAAGAAGAAGCCCACAACAAACTTAGCCGGGTTTTACGTATAGGATGTTTACTAGTTAAGGACTGACTTATATGATGTAAGATTCTCATCATGATCAACCCATTACCGGCTCACTACAGAGCACGAGTCTCCTCTCAGTATGAGAAGGGTTTGGCCATAGTCCACCACGCTGGCCATGTGCGGATTGGCAGACTTCACACGCTTTCGAGAACATTATGGAGAACTCTCAGGCGTGCAGGTTTCCTCACGATATTTTCCTTCACCGTTGAAGCAAGTGATGTTTGAATTACTTAAAAACGCACATAACTCTGAAAAGTTATAGGTGCGTGCCCGGATTCGAACCGTCGACCTCTGCTTAGGAGGCTGACGCCCTAACCACTAGGCTATCACCGCTTCAGATTCTAGTGTCTAATAAATACAAAACTTAAAGAGACTCACGTTTAGTAGGACCGACGAAGATTTTCCCCTCGATCTTCTTCACAAGTTCAGCTCTCACTCCATTGTAGAAGACACTCGTTGCTGTCAAAGCTGCTTTAATGTTACGACCCTATATATAAAAAAATGTGATCTAGAGATACTCAGTTAACAGCGGTATAGTATACGTTTTCAGGGTCCTTTATTAAAATTTTAGTAATAAGCCCTTAAGCTGCAGTGATAATAAATTTTAACCTACATCTGCAAAACATTCCAGATAAGTTAAGATTTAATCAATCGCATAGTTTAAAAAACAATCATTAAAATTCAATTTACACTTTTTTTACCATAACTAAGCGCACCAGTGTGTTTTCGAGGTGTTCAAACAAATATTAATTAGCCAAATAATCATTTATAACATTTGTTATCCCACTACAAGTTAGTTATACTACAATCTGACCTGATTGTATATTGATAACAGATGGTAGCAAGCTAACCTGGCATTGTTCTACGCAACAACGTACCGGAAACCTAAATCGCTTGGCGTTACGTCGTTGTCGTTAGCGTTGTAATTAGCCACGGTCAAAGCTTCCCACACCGAACCAGTGAAAAAAATCTGAAATATTCTATACAAGGGAACGAGCCCGGAATGTCCCACAAAATCAGCCTTGAACACTGCGCCAGGAACTTCGTTACTCCCAAGTTACCAAAAACTTGGTACACTAGTCTCACTCTTACTTGGCCTTTTTAGGGAATTGGTTCTTCTCTATGACACATATCCGTGATCGACACTTTTGATACACTTGCCCCGCTGTCGCACGCAATGTTTAACTCCCTCGTTCAGCAACCCTTTTGGCACTGCTACCTCACTTAGCATAATTTCAGTCCATTCAGTCAGTCAGTGGATCTGGGGATTGAAACATCACTCTCACCTCTTCTGAATTGTTGTCAATATCGACGATCACTCTGAACTCCTTGCCGATGGGTACGGTGTCAATGTCACGCAGCTTAAACGTTATGTCGCTCGTCAGGTTAGCTGCCACTGCGTAGTATCTAAAACATAAAGTAGTTAATTTTATAATTGTCGAGCTCCCCTACACCCTACTTTTTTATCCACTACAAGCTAGCCCGGCAATCTCACCTGATGGAAGGTGTAGTGTCAGTCATGCAGTCTAAGATCATACTCCTAGCAGGTTACCCCGTTATCATCTTTTTTTTTCTATACACTACAAGTTAGCCTTTGACGGCAATCTCACCTGGTAGTAAGTGATGTTGCTGTTTAGGATGGTAGCGGGCTAACCTGTTAGGAGTATGGTAAACCCACGCTCCTAATTGGTTTGTACGCGACATCGTGCCGGAGCACTAAATCGCTTGGCGACACGTCTTTGTCGGTAGTTACGTTAACTAGCCACGGCCCAAGCCTCCCACCAGACCAGTCTCGAGCTGGGAATCGAACCCAGGCCCTCCAAGTTTATAAAGCGCGCGCATTGCGCCACGGACCTTATGTTACTATCTTAAACATTTACAATGTTCGTAAGATTTTCTGAATAAAAATTTCATGTTTATTATTTTAAGGCTTAAAACAATATGAAGACGTTATAAAAATAATTGTTCACGAGATTCCCCAGGGGCATTTTAATCGTTCTTATGGAACAAGTCATTATCTTTCAAGATATTAAAAAGTCTATCACCCTCTCTCCATAAACTGTCACTACATTCTGTGTGCGTTTGTTTCATGAAACAAGGGACTAGTTATTGCTTGTTTCATGAAACAAACGCACTGTAATTGTAACGAATGTTCAAGAAACTGCTCTGCATTTATAATCTAATAGAATTAGAAAGTTTGACGTGAGGTATCGTTACAAACAAAACTCTCACCTCTTTGCCCTCTCCGAGTACCTCACACCATTCATCAGAGCTAATCTCTCTGATGCAGTTCCTTCATTGTGTTTGTACTCGCCGAGTATATCCTGCCTGTCTTCATCTCCGATGGGGTCGAATACATAGGGCTTCTTTGTCAAGATCATACGGCCGATACTGTAGATGAAACATATTTTAAGCAATGATATCGCAAAAAGGTGACTTCATCATCATCATCATGATCAACCCATTACCGGCTCACTACAGAGCACGGGTCTCCTCTCAATATGAGAAGGGTTTGGCCATAGTCCACCACGCTGGCCATGTGTGGATTGGCAGACTTCACACGCCTTTAAGAACATTATGGAGAACTCTCAGGTTCTCTCTTCACGATGTTTTCCTTCACCGTTGAAGTGATATTTAATTTTTTTTTAAACGCACATAACTCTGAAATTTAAAGGTGCTCGGGATCGAACCCCCGACCCCTGATTAGGAGGCGGATGTTCTGCAGCCTAAGGCCTAGGCTAGCCTTTTATCATAGTGGAGAGATACATTAGGCTAACGACCACCTCGCTGTCTTAATACGGGTAGTTGGGTTTAGATTACGTAACGTAACTTCCAGTCTTGGTAAATATTTTTTATCAATTTGAAGTTATTGAACCCTGAGTATAAGTGATAAAACCCATTATCTTAGTTTCGAAAAGTTAGAGGTGCGTGCCCGGATTCGAACCGCCGACCTCTGATTGGGAGGCTGACGCCCTAACCACTAGGCTATCACAGCTTCAAAAGGTGAGTTATGTAATTGCAAAACAGAAGTAATACTAATTAGTTAATCTAACACTTGAAACTTTAAGGCAGTAATATTAATATCTCTGAAGATATTTACGAGGAAGATCCATGATACCAATATGAGTAAAAATGTCCTATTTAATGAGGAGACACTGTCAGATGCCCACGTGATCACGTGAGGGGTTTAAATAGTTCATTATCACAAGAAAGCTCCATCTACGCTTTCCAATGGAAAAAAAAGTTTGTCCGCAAACAAACAGATTTGTAGAGATCTGCAGATATTTTTATCTTCTAATATTTTGCTTTTTATAATCCTTAAAAAATACTCACTGATAATTGTTGGTATCGACCATTGAATACCCCGTCTCCGACTCAGGGTCCTTCCTCCACCTCATCAGATCCGCATTCACAGACGCTAACATGAACTCGACATCATAGTTCAGGCCGATCACGCCCTGTTTGATCGCTTCTAGGGGCGCCGGTCCGCACTGGAACATTCCTGAGGATGTCTCTTGAGGCGTCGCATCTACTGCTTGCCACCCGCCGTAACCTATAATCAGAATTTAATTAAGTAAAACCTGGTCACTGTACACTTTTGAACATATTAAACTTCATCAGTTGAAACTACAACAGACGTTTAGCGATATAAAACAGCGTCTGAAAATAGCTTCTATAAATAATCAACTGCAAGCAATATAAAGATCCCTATTTATAATATACTAGCTGACGTCCGCGACTTCGTCTGCGTTGAGTTAGTGTGTTTTTCTTTCAATCACGAAGCAATAGATTACTAACCCGAATTACTTGAAATGATTACAGAATAAACGTTAAAGTATCTCTTTCTAAAAAAAGAATGAGTGAAATCGTTGTACGCGTTAATGAATTACCACTAAATACACATTTTGTCTTTCATCCGCTCTCCCTAGGGAACCGTGCTGATTTCCGGGATAAAAACTATTCTTTAAAAAAAACTGTTATTTCAATATTACAAACAGACACCCCAATTTTATTTATATGTATAGATGAGGCCTGAATTGTTGATACATTTATATTATTCGTTGAAGTTACGCTTATCTTACATCAACTCATTATTGTGATAAGTAAATACGAACCCTAAAATACTATCAAGAGAAGCCGATGGAAACAAACAATAATTGACCTTTGGACACTAGGATAATAATCAAATACTTTTGAAAACCCCCCTGGTGTAGTGCGTGCTTTGTCGCGTTTCAAAATTGGAGGTCCTGGGTTCGATTCCCGGCTCGAGTCTGGTCTGGTGGGAAGCTTCGGCCATGGCAAGTTACCACCGTACCCACAAAGACGTGTCAAGAGATTTAGCGTCCGGCACGATGTCGCGTAGAAACAAATTAGGAGTGTAAGTTTACCATACTCCTAACAGGTTAGCCCGCTACCATCATAGACTGCATCATCACTTACCATCAGGTGAGATTGCCGTCAAGGGCTAACTTGTAGTGTATAAAAATAAAAAAAAAACACAAAGCGCACATCTCAGGAGTCAAGGCTGAGATCTTAAAGAACAAAATGCAATGGTTAAGGGACGATCGTTAACAGAGAGAGATTCTTACCTGGCGGCAGGTCTGGTCTTGCCATCCACACGTCGTTCCACACGTGGTAGTTCCAGATTGAGTCGGCGCCTTGAGGGTTGTTGGGGTCGAAGCTCAACTCTTCCATCGTCTCAGTGTAGTACTTGTCCACTGTCAGAGAACTGTTTGCGTCGTGAGCTGACACCAGGTTGGACACCACTCGAGAGGGGATGCCAAGAGCGCGGCACACTGCAAACAGTTTGTGGAATATTAACATCGTTCAACTTAAATAGGTAGTCATCATCATCATCATCATCATTTGACGGCCTCCGTGGCGCAGTGCGTGCGTTGTCGCATTATACAGTTGGAGGTCCTGGGTTCGATTCTCGGCTCGATTCTGGTCTGGTGGAAGGCTTCGGCTGTGGCTAGTTACCACCCAACGGACAAGGAAGTGTCGCCAAGCGATTTAGCGTTCCGGCACGATGTCGCGATTAAGAGTGTGGGTTTACCATACCCCTAAACGGGTTAGCCCGCTATCATATTAGACTGCATCATCACTTACCATCAGGTGAGATTGCCGTCAAGGGCTAACTTGTAATGGGGAAAAAAACACCATGATCAACTCATTGCCTGCTCACTACAGACACGGATCTCCTCTCAGTATGAGAAGGGTTTGGCCATAGTCAACCAAGCTACCCAAATGCGCATTGGTAGACTTCACACGCCTTGGAGAACATTACGTAGAACTCTAAGGCTTGCAGGTTTCCTCACGATGTTTTCCTTCACCGGTTGAAGCAAGTGATATTTTAGTTGCTTAAAAACGCACATAACTCCCAAAAGTTAGAGGTGCCCGGGATCGAACCTCCGACCCCTGATCAGGGGGCGGACGTTCTGCAGCATAGGGTTTTATCATAGTGGGGAGATTGGGCTAACGACCACCTCACTGTCTTAATACAGGTAGTTGGGTTTAGGTTACGTAACGTAGCTTAGAGTCTTGGTAAATATTTTATCAATTAGAAGTCATTGCACCCTTAATAGTATAAGTGATAATACCCATTATCTTAGTTTCATAATTTTATCAATACTCACATAACCTTTTAGATATTGCCCACTGAGCTTTGGTTCACAACTTTTCAAATAATTATTTTAAACAAAAGTGCTCAACATTATTTTATACAAGGAATGCAAAATATCGAGGAGGATTTTCAGAGGAAATCTGTTACCGTTAGGTTATATTATACTAACTGTAGTCTGAAATTTAAAACTGATTATAGCGAAGTATATAGCGGTGATAGCCTAGTGGTTAGGGCGTCAGCCTCCTAATCAGAGGTCGGCGGTTCGAATCCGGGGACCTCTAACTTTTCGGAGATATGTGCGTTTTAAAAAAAATTAAAATGTCACTTGCTTCAACGGTGAAGGAAAACATCGTGGGGAAACCTGCACGCCTGAGAGTTCCCCATAATGTTCTCAAAGTCGTGTGAAGTCTGCCAATCCGCACATGGCCAGCGTGGTGGCATATGGCTAAAAACTTCTCATATTGAGAGGAGACCCGTGCTCTGTAGTGAGCCGGTAATGGGTTGATCATGATGATGACGATGATGACAGCGAAGTTAGTGCAGGTAAATGGTCAAAAAGAAGCCATTTTGACCAACAAAATCTGTTGGAGTCGGCCAGCACGCGGGAGGCTGATGTGATGCAGCTACAGTAAGATCTCTTCTTGTCACAGACTTTCGGATGTAATTTTTTATTTAAAATTGATTAAATCCAATCGAAGAAATATATTACATTAAGGAACCTTAAGTCCAAAATTCCCTTTCGTTTCAAAAGAAAATACGTAACCCTACACTCAAATTAGCGATTTGGGAATCTGATTATTTCCTTATTGTTATAAATAGTAAGCGATTATTTTAAAATCGCGAAGTTACATCGAAAAGTACCTGCGTCTTAAAAACAGTTCCGCGTGCGCGTTGAATGATATTTGAATGCATTATAATATTTTGATTGCATCTAGTAGTTCATTGGTCAGTTTTGTCACGACCGTGTCTACATTGACAAGACATCCTCTCGATAAGGCATCAACGTAACGTTCATGTCACACGTCTATATTTATCAAAGAATAAGTACCAGGTATGTATACCAGGGCGATGGAGAGAGCTATGCTGGGAGTATCTCTACGTGATCAAATCAGAAATGAGGAGATCCGTAGAAGAACCAGAGTTACCGACATAGCTCAGAGAATTGCGAAGTTGAAGTGGCAATGGGCGGGGCACATAGCTCGGAGAACCGATGGACGTTGGGGTCCCAAGGTGCTGGAATGGCGACCCCGCACCGGTAAACGTAGCGTTGGTCGACCCCCAACTAGGTGGACAGACGACATCAGACGAGTCGCAGGGAGCCGCTGGAAGCAAGCGGCCCAAGACCGTGAGCATTGGAACTCCCTACAAAAGACCTATGTCCAGCAGTGGACGTCGATACGACGATAATGATGAAGTACCAGGTAGCCATCTGTCAGCAATCAAGTAAATTGTTTTGCAAAAAAATCTGCCGACTGTGTACGAACCATTCTTATACTTAATAATACTTCGACGTTTGGCTGAACGTATGCACATAAATTTTAAAAATAAAATTACTTGGAAGAAATCATCATTAGTTACCTAATAATATATCTTATATGTCAAAATACGTTAGTACAGAGTCGCATCTTAATCGCATCTCGCATATTCTTCGGACACGTCTCTCGGCGTGAGAGTGACTCCATAGAGCGTCTTGTCGTGCAGGGCAAGGTGGAGGGCACTAGAGGTCGAGGAAGATCACCCATGCGATGGACCGATCAGATAAAGTCTGCTGTGGGCGGTCCTTTGCACGAGTGCACCAGGCTTTCAGGCCAGCCGAGAAAAGTGGCGGTTGCTCGTGAGGCGTATAACAACTCCGACCACTCTGTCAAGAGTGTTACGACAAAGAAGATATGTCAAAACAAACCAAAGAGCGAAGTTTACGACGTGTTAGTTTGACGACAAAATAAACCAATTTAATAATTTACCTTTATTATCAGACGGCAAAAAAATATCGTTACGATGTGTTACGAGATTATTTTTAATTTCAAGAAAACTTTGCCATAAAGACATCTATCTACCCCTTATCTCGAAAGTTTGCAAATTTATTTAGCTGTAGTAAAATCAAGTGATAGTTCATGTAATGAAGAAAATAAAAAGAAAATAAAAGGAAGCTTTAACTAACAATCTCTGTCAATACAGTGACTCTATCTTTAACTTTCAAAGCATCGTCTTATCCAGTGCTAAGCGTAATTGCTGAACAAAAGCATATTTCCTCACTTCATGAGCGGGTGCTTCGTGATACAGTTGGTTAGCGGTATGCGAAGTGCTGGTAAGTAGTGACTCCTTACTGACTCCGAAAACTCTTAGCAGCGTTAGCCGATTGCATAACCACTGCTATACAATAATAGCGAGACATACGATATCCATCTACAAATGCTTATGGTGGTGGTATAAGCATTATTCAAACCGTTCCCAAAGGAAAGGGCATTCTGCAAAGGTAAAGCGTGAAGTGTGGCGAAGGGAGACATTCCTTACCGGTGGTCACAACGCCGGCGAACACCCAGCACTGCCCATAAGCGACCTCCTGTTGAAACTCCAGGTACTGCGCCAGGATGTCCACTGAACCGGTCCACTCGGAGGGGGCGGTGCCGTCGTCATACACACCGTCCCATCGCCCGATCAGAACACCTTGATCGTCGTTAGAGTTGACTATACGAGAGATGACGCGGGAGACTTTTACAGGATCTCCACGCCTATGGAAGAAATTGAAAATGTATTTATCTTATTATTTAAGATTGAATCTTAATATTAAATAAAGTTTTTGAAGGATTCGTTTGACGATAGACAGAGGATAGATAAGATTCCAAACCAAATTCCTTTGCATACATGTCTATTAACTTGGATCGTGAGCAAAAATGTCACAGCCTAAAGGTCAAAACGTCTAGATCTCAAATATTGGACGTTATAGATTAATTAAAATGATGAGCACAATTTTTTTTATTTTTTTTTATTAAATAGCTTATAAAATTTCTATAATAATTAATATAAATTTCGAATTCCTTTCTGTGCTGTAAGAGTACCTGACCAATTAAAGCGGCTGTTAACGTTAGCAATTAAGATGACAGATGATTAAAAATCTTTAGTACAAAAGCACTATTATAGAATGTAACACACAGAAAATTAAAATTATACCTACGATATCTAAAATAATCAAATCAAATCAAAAATAGGTTTTTTCATATAAACCTATTACAGGCATCTATGAATCGTTCATATATATCACATTTTTCATTATTTCTATTAGTGATGGTGATAACTACCACTCGCCAACTTAATACTAAAGCTAAGAGGGTCCAAATCGCGCTCAGATTTAAGAAGAAACCCACAACAAACTTAGCCAGGTTTTTTTTTGTTATCTTACATTATCAATAAACTATAGTACCTATGGAGATAGAGCAATTCACACTTAAGCTTTTTTATCGTTTATATAATCCTTAATATCGTAATATGATTTTTCTACAAGCTTTCGTTTTATAAAAACTTTGAACTTATTGATAGACATCTCCAAGATATCAATAAGTAATTTATTATGAAATGTCTTGTTCTACATACACTTGTGTGCATACAAGAAATGTACTGGAATTAATTTAATTCAATACTCACTGATGGAAAGGCATCTCAGCGCGGTCCAACATAAACATGACCGCTGGTAGTACCACAGCGTCGAACTGTCCGTAAGACCATGGCTTCCCAGTCGTAGTCTTAATGGGTCCGACCCACACCTTGCCTATGTCATTCAAAACATATTCTTGAAGCAAGTTGGTATCTTCCATGTAGGTTTGATCATCTGCAAGGAACAATGGGGTGAAATTAGATTTGCTTGCAGTTCCCTCATCACTACAAGTTAGCCCTTGACGGTTATCTCACCTGATGGTAGGTTATAATGCAGTCTAAGATGGTAGCGGGCTAATCTGTTAGGGGTATGGTAAAACCCATATTTCTAATTGGTTTCTACGCGACATCGTGCCGGAAGGCTCAATCGCTTGGCGACACGTCTTTGTCGATAGGGTAGTTACTAGCCGGGAGCCGGGAATCGAACCCAAGACCTCCAACTTTATAATGCGCCACGGAGGTCGTCAAAATATGGTTAATAGCTCAGAGGCCACTCTGAATGTTAGGTAGGCTACAAGCTTAATTCGGTAAATATAACACATCATCGTTCTTTAGCGATAAGGCCGCCTATTACCTTTTATTCTTTGTGTTTTTTTTTACTGTCTTGTATTTCTTCTGTTTATGTGGTGTACAATAAAGTGTATTTTCATTTCAACTTAATTTCATTTTATCACTGATCCATACCAGTACCGATTACATAGTACAGTAGGTAGATTTGATCTTCTACAAATCTATCCCAGAAAAGCGGTTACAAATTAAGGCCTCATCGTCATCATGATCAACCCATTACCGGCTCACTACAGAGCACGGGTCTCATCCCAATATGAGAAGGGTTTGGCCATAGTCCACCACGCTGGCCATGTGCGGATTAGCAGACTTCACACGCCTTTGAGAACATTATGGAGAACTCTCAGGCGTGCAGGTTACCTCACGATGTTTTCCTTCACCGCTGAAGCAAGTGATATTTTAAATGTGTAAAAACGTACATAAATCCGAAAAGTTAGAGGTGCGTGCCCGGATTCGAACCGCCGACCTCTGATTAGGAGGCTGACGCCCTAACCACTAGGCTATCACAGCTTCTTTTAAGGCCTCAAATACTAATTATTCTATAAATACTTCTAAGTCTGGTGACTAAATTAAAAAGAGGCTAAAAAGTAAAGACCCAAATTCTAATACCTGGATTCCAAGGGTTGAAGAGGATGTAAAAGTCCTGATCGAAGTCGTACACCTCCCGCGCTTGGGAACTCTTCGACCTGGTGACCACTCGGAGCGCCCAGCTGCCGACCGGCAAGTTGACGGGAGTAGATATCTGCAGACAAACACTTGATTAATTTCAATTTAAAGCCAAGCGATTTAGCGTTCCGGCACGATGTCGCGTAGAAACCGATAGGAGTATGGGTTTACCATACCCCTCACAGGTTAGCCCGCTACCATCTTAGACTGCATCATCACTTACCATCAGGTGAGATTGCCGTCAAGGGCTAACTTGTAGTGGATAAAAAAAAAAAAATTTACTTCCTAACGAGAAAGGTTGACTTGATAGCAATTTGACATTCATTTTTCTTCAAGTGTGAAACAATTTGACTGTTTTATTTTTTCACTAGCTTTTGCACGCAACTTCGTCGGCGTGGACTTCAGATTTGGGTCAATAGCTTCGCTCGTTAACAAATTTTAATCTTTCCACGGCAACTATTTGAGAGTTCGGTATGGAAAGTAAATGTCCTTTTATAGCATTGGTGATATTGATACCAAATTTCAGAGCTGTCTGCCCGCGGCTTAGCGTACACAATTTTCTATTTACCCTCGAGAACTATTTAAGGAATTGGGATAAAAGGTAGCCATCTTTTCCATGTCATAGACTACATGCATGCCATATTTCATCCAAATCCGTTTCACATTTATAATATTAGCAGGATTTATCGAACTGTTGTTAATAACCTAGTGAGCAAACATTTACGGTGAAGGAATGTCTCGATGAAATCTTCATGCCCGAAAGTTCTCTATTCTTCTAATTCTAATGTTCTCAAAGATATGTGAAGTCTTCCAATCCTTTTTTTTTTGTCGTGGTGGAAAAGCTTTATGGCTACCTCCGTCTGTTGGGCAGGACGGAGATTATGTCCCCCTTATCGTTGGGGTATACCCGAACTTAAAACCACCACAGCATGTCCCACTCGCTGGTTTTGCTGAACACCTTGGGAACCCATTGTATACTTCCCGGACATCCATTAGCCGCCCCAGCTTTAGGAACACAACAAGAGAGGGTATCAGGACAGCTTGATCCCTCCCCCTCCCCAGACAGTCAAGAGACTCCGCAATGGCAGGTAGTTAGCCCAATACCAATATTTGGACCTCCATGGCGCAGCGCGTGCGCTGTTGCATTTTAAACTTTGAGGTCCTGGGTTCGATTCCCGGCTCGAGTCTGGTCTGGTGGGAGGCTTCGGCCGTGGCTGTTTACCACCCTACCAACAAAGACGTGTCGCCAAGTGATTTAGCGTTCCGGCACGATGTCGTGTAGAAACAAATTAGGAGTATGGGTTTTTTACTATACCCCTAACAGGTTAGCCCGTTACCATCTTAGACCGCATCAGCACTTACCATCAGATGAGATGCCGTCAAGGGCTAACTTGTGGTGTAAAAAAAAAAAAACCTGCCGCATCATGATCATCGTGGTGGTCTGAGGCCTATTTATTCTCAGAGTTAGTCCTTGCAACGCCGACTAATTTACGTCCCATTTAAATTTAAAGTATTAAGAAGTATTTAGGTAGATGCAATATATGGACAGAATTCCTTAAACAACTACGTTGAATGATTAGCAAAACGGCGTGTCCTTCATATATGCATAACAGAATAACTGGCTATATGCTTAAATGTGTCGTTAAGTCAATGGTTATATTATTATGACTTATTCAAACTAGCTATATGTATTGTGAAATATATGTATGATGGGAATTTGCTTGAGTCGATATATACTTAGTAATAATAAAACTGCAACATTAAAAGATGGGTCGTAAAATTAATATCATTTATATTATATAATATGTAAGTATAATATATTGACTCAAGGAAATTCCTTAAGACGTATTTGACTTTGAAACTATATATTTGTGAACGTTGTGAAAACATGTAAAAACATTCATATTAGCTCACAACGTTAAAAAATGGCTATGAAGTATGAATTGGCTGTTGATTTACCGTAATAAATAAATAAATGAATCTAAAAATGTCAAGTCTATCTCGTAAAAGTTATGACAATTAATTAAACGTATATCTCATATGAAAACTGCTTACAACTTTAAGGGTTAGTTTTAATTCATATGCCATCAACTTATCGCTCAACACATAGATATCTTAATATAATTTGATAATAAAATTCTATTATAAATCGCGATAAATCCTCTTTTGTTGGTCTTTTGTTAATTATCTTAATAATGTTCAAATTTTATAGACTAGACTCGGTGGAATATGATATCGAAGATAATAAAAATGCTAATAAATACCTATAAGTTTCTTTTATGTAAATTAATTTACATAATATAAGGAAAACCATTTGACCCTCAATAAGTCGGAAGTTAAGGCAGGGGCTATTTTATTAAGGGAATTCGATTTGTTTTGGCAGAAAATTAAAAAAATATTGGTAACAAATGCTATAATAGCCTAGTCGTCGGTAGCCCGGTAGATATAAAACATTAAATTTAATCGTAGAATTTCAATAGAGATAACGTTTAAAAAAAAGTAAAACACGCTTCAACGGTGAAGGAAAACATCGTGAGGAAACCTGCACGCCTGAAAGTTCTCCATAATGTTCTCAAAGGCGTGTCAAGTCTAACAATCCGCACATGGCCTGCGTGGTGGACTATGGTCGAACCCTTCTCATGTTGAGAGGTGACCCGTGCTCTGTAGTGAGCCGGTAATGGATTGATCATGATGATGATGATGATCACATTAATTAGGTAACGTTTATTAAAGAAGTACCCACTACATTAATCACGGTAATTTAAGCTCGTACTTTTACTGCGTTTTAGCTGATGCAATAGAACATGAAGTGTTAAGCTCAGGTCAAACTCAGGTTTCCGATCACATACCAACAAATCTGAGATAGTCTATATTCCTATTTATGTGTCGTAGAGGTCACTATAATGACCCGAATTAATAATGAAATGTAAAATGCAAATTTACCATATCACGTGTCCTTATTTGTCTAGCAGAATGTCCAAATCTAGACTTAATTAAACACGTAACATTGTCGTCTCAAAGCTGTTTTTTTTTTGTTTATCTTTATCCGTGCACTCTGTGTGAATTTTAAATAGATTTTACATATTGTTTTGTTGTCTGTATTAATACCTACTGATATTGAAATGAAGAAGTGTTTGTGTGTTTGAAAGCGCATATTTCAGGATTTATCTGTGCACCCAGGAATAAAATTGTATAAGTTTCGCCAGAGAAATGATCATGATTATTACCGAGGAAGGTTGCCAAAAAACCTGTTATGGATGGATTTTTTTGGATTAAGTCGTAGAAATTTCTCTTTTCTTTGCTTTTATTTTATTTATTTTTTTATTAGGAAGCCAACGTGTATACAACTATCTTAATTTAAGGACACACACCTCTAACTTTTCGGAGTTATGTGCGTTTTTAAACAATTAAAATATCGCTTGCTTCAACGGTGAAGGAAAACATCGCGAGGAAACCTGCACGCCTGAGAGTTGTCCATAATGTTCTCAAAGGCGTGTGAATTCTGCCAATCCGCACATGGCCAGCGTGGTGAACTATGGCCAAACCCTTCTCATATTGAGAGGAGACCCGTGCTCTGTAGTGAGCCGGTATTGGGTTGATCATGATGATTATGATTCATATTTGACGACCTTCGCAGTATTGTATTTATGTATTGTACCGTAGTACGGACGAGTACTTTAAAAAAAATCTTAATCCGGACGAAGTCCACCAACTAGCATTATTTACTATGTCGAATATACGTAGGTACCCGCCGACCGTGTGAATGGTATGTTAAATGGCTATACATTTTTGGACGTCCTTCGATAACCTTGCCAATTGTTGAGGTTTTATTTCCAGAAGTAGGTAGGTATCTAACGAGGAAGTCCGAGTTCTGAGTCCACATTGCGAGTACACCTACCAGACCTGTTTGTTCACTGTCCAATTATTTTTAAATGTATAATAATTTATCCTAACAATTTGACATGATTGTGCAAGTATGTTATTTTTTGTTTGGTTCGACCATTTCTGTCTGAGTATATTCTATAATTTATTTATGTAATGTTTGGAATAAATTATCTTTATCAACGTTATATTATATCAAATTGTATTCAAATATGTTCAATATAATTATAGTTAGTATGTATCAAATATATTATACACAGGTATGTTTTTTTTATACACTACATATTAGCCCCTGACGGCTATCTCACCAGGTGGTGAGTGATGATGCTGTCTAGGGTGATGGTGAGCTTACCTGTTAGTAGTACTAGGCCGTGGTAACTAGCCACGGCCGAAGCCTCCCACCAGACCAGACTCGAGCCGGGGATCAAACCCAGGACCTCGAATTTTATAATTCCACAGCGCTGCGCCACGGAGGTCGTCAAAAACTCTAAATTTAAATTAACTAACAATCTCTTATAATATCAAAATTGTATGAACAGTTCATATAAAAATATATATATCTCAGGCGATAGGCCAAAATTGACTTAGGTAATTTTTATTTCATTGTTGAATTATGAAGCGGTGATAGCCTAGTGGTTAGGGCGTAAGCCTCCTAGGCTTACGCCCTAACCACTAGGTCTAACTCAGAGGTCGGCGGTTCGAATCCGGGCACGCACCTCTAACTTTTCGTAGTTATGTGCGCTTTTAAAAAATTAAAATATCACTTGATTCAACGGTGAAGGAAAACATCGTGAGGAAACCTGCACGCCTGAGAGTTCTCCATAACGTTCTCAAAGGCGTGTCAATTTGTCCAACCCTTCTCATATTGAGAGGATACCCGTGCTCTGTAGTGAGCCGGTAATGGGTTGATCATGATTATGATGATGATGATTGAATTTTAGATAGTACTTACATCTGAATACAGAATGTTTGATATGATTTAAGTCAGCAATGGAAAGAGTTTCCAATATATCTTTCTGATATCATTTTCTCCGAAGTCAGCGAACGCGGTAGGCACAAATAGATTTTGGCAGCATCAGTAACTGTACCATCTTGACTGTGCACTCATAACTCTTTTATAGATTTAGATAGGTTTTAAAATTATTCAGTTAACTACCTATGTATGTATGAATAATGACGACCTCCGTGAAAGAACGCGTGCGCTGTTGCATTTTAAAAGTTGGAGGTCCTGGGTTCGATTCCCGGCTTGAGTCTGGTCTGGTGGGAGGTTTCGGCCGTGGCTAGTTACCACCCTACCAACAAAGACGTGTCGTGATGTCGTGTAGAAACAAATTAGGATTTCATACCTCTAACAGGTTATCCCGTTACCATCTTAAACCGCATCATCACTTACCATCAGGTGAGATGCCGTCAAGGGCTAACTTGTGGTGTATAAAAAAAATGTATTTAATTGAATTTTAAGTCATCTTCCTCAGCCTATACGTGTATTATTATACATAACAGCCTAAACTCTCTAGCTATAACCCATTTTCCTATGAGAGCATACGTTTTCTTAGCAGCAGAACATTAATAGGTTTTCTTTCTGCATTTAGAGAGGAATGGAATGATATTACCCCCTACAGTCCTCTAACGCAAATTGGCGATCGATTATTGTCATATTTAAGAGGGTATATAGACCTACATATATAGGGTATATATATGTAGGTCGAGGAACCGGGACTGTTCAATAAGCTACCAATTTATATTAAACATGTGTAAAAACTTTGATAAATATTCAATTGAAACCTTTCTTCCAAAAATATCACTCAACTTATCGCAATGTCCTCGTGGCGTCCATTGTTATTGCTGTTTTGTGTGGACCAATCACTTGCCACCGTTTTGGCGGGAACCAATAGCGTGGCGGCACGACATAATGACAACCAACTTAATTATTAATGAATAATAGTATTCTAGTCAATTTTTATAGTCTTTTGTACGTATACAGATTAATAACATTTTAATCCTTACAACTTGTAATACTATGTTAATTAATAAATACATCATAATGTATACATATATAAGCTTCTTAGAATCGCGATGATAATATGTTTCAGAACATTATAATAAATATTATAAATATTCGCAACAAGTTTTAGAACTATGTAACATAAACAAGTTTGCAGTTCATAAAATATGTAAATATGTATTTGTAAAAATAGCTATGCTATACCAACACCCATAACTACGAGTATAATAAAATATTAGCTCGGGGAAAAAGTCTTTTCGCATAAGTATGTATGAACTTGTTAGGAAACCTTTTTGGCTGCACTATTTACATCTGACTGGTTCAGATGACAATAGAATATTTAATTATTTATAAAATGTAGTTCCCAGCTATTCTTTGTTTAGTTATGTTTTCGGAAGCGGCGAAAAAAAATATGGCGAACTCGGATCTAATGTAGTGTTAGTATAGTAGTAATAATAGCACAAAGTTGGTTTAAGCGTTTCCAAAGATGCACTTCCTTATGGTCGCTCTATTAAAGTTGAAACGGCCACCATTTTCGAAAAACTGGAGCAAGAGTAAGTAGTTAGGACAAAACATTAAAATATGGGGGTTGACTACAAAACAGTTTTGGCACTTTTGAAAAAAGCTGGGTATACTGCTGATGAACTGTCTCAATGTTTGATCTCTTAAAGAGTCTTTTTTTATACACCACAAGTTAACCCTTGACGGCATCTCCCT
The DNA here is from genome assembly GCA_928268935.1 of Lasiommata megera. NCBI lineage: Eukaryota > Metazoa > Arthropoda > Insecta > Lepidoptera > Nymphalidae > Lasiommata > Lasiommata megera. The sequence goes on from OV743326.1 coordinate 13,234,315, forward strand.
TGATGATAATGTGGTCTAAGATGGTAACGGGCCTGTATTAGTAACGGGCCTTAATTGGTTTCTACACCACATAGAGCCGGAACGCTAAAACGCTTGGCGACACGTCTTTGTCGGTAGTGTGGTAACTAGTCACGGGCGAAGCCTCCCACCAGACCAGACTCGAGCCGGGAATCGAACCCAGGACCTCCAACTTTTAAAATGCAACAGCGTACGCGCTGCGCCACGGAGGTCGTCAAACAAAATGAGTCAAAGGCCAATGGGCCTTGGACTCATTTGCGATCCGTAAGGTTTCATTGAGACGTAATGAAACCGAACTGTTTTTCAACTACTCTCATGCTGAGAGGAGACCAATACCATGTAGTGGTCCGGTAACGGGTAGTCAATGATTATAGCGATGTTAGCTTTTTCTAAAATATGAAGATACTAACCTCAAAGGATATGGTGTTGTCCTCATTCCCTACTTCCACGATTTTGGCACTCCAGGAATATTTGTCCGGTACCGCATCCCTCTTCAGGAATACTGATCCCTGAGTGTCCATTGCGGGTTTGTCGCCTACACAAAGGAAGGAATTATAATCAGCTTTAAGAAAAAACATTCATGTATATCTCATTTTTTTCTAACTAGACAGGTATAACAAATCAAGAAAAAGTAAAGTATATTTAATTTATCTTACAACACGTGTACCGGGATAGATCCCATGAAATCCATTACCCCTTAATGTGATAAGAATTATGCATAATATCCCTTATCGGAAAAAAAATAATCTCAATGTTGCTATTCGCTTCGATTAATAATAGCGTCTCTTTCACTCGCCAGAATCCGTGTATCAGCTATAGTCGCGACCACAGAGTATAGGTTATTAGAATAATACCCCAAAAAACTTACGCGTGGTATCTCTGTGGTAACGCGAGGTGTCAAAAGTAGGATATTCAACGCAGTTTAGATGGGCACCCCCAAACCCCTTGTTACAATCAGGGTTTATCCCAGCGACACTGCATTAACCCCCAATCACCATGTTGAATAACCTACTATAACGCCTGACATTTGTATTAAATATGATGTTAGTAGGTAAGGTTTCATCATTTCAACCGATAGACGTCCACCTTGTTGGTGGTTGACCAACGCTACGTTTACCGGTGCGGGGACGCCATTCCAGCACCTTGGGACCCCAACGTCCATCGGTACTCCGAGCTATGTGCCCCGCCCATTGCCACTTCAACTTCGCAATTCGCTGAGCTATGTTGGTAACTCTGGTCCTTCTACGGATCTCTTCATTCCTGATTTGATCACGTAGAGATACTCCTAGCATAGCTCTCTCCATTGCTCGCTGAGTAACTAAGGTATATCACATACTAAATACATGTATGTATTGGGCTTTAACTTATCAAGTGTGCCTTATACAATAACGTTTAAGTGTTTTCAATTCAAAGAAACAACAGTTGAAAACAATATGATCCTTTTTTTAATTCTTGCATCAAAATCAAATCCAAAAGTATGTATTCATTTTTGCCTATCACAGGAATTTATGAAGAGTTGATACATTTTAATTATTGTACTTTTTGCGGTGATAGCCTAGTGGTTAGGGCGTCAGCCTCTTAATCAGAGGTCGGCGGCTAAAATCCGGGCACGTACCTCTAACTTTTCGGAGTTATGTACCTTTTTTAAAACAATTAAAATGTCACTTGCTTCAACGGTGAAGGAAAACATCGTGAGGAAACCTGCACGCCTGAGAGTTCTCCATAATGTTCTCAAAGGCGTGTGAAGTCTGCCAATCCGCACATGGCCAGCGTGGTGGACTATGGCCAAACCCTTCTCATATTGAGAGGAGACCCGTGCTCTGTAGTGAGCCGGTAATGGGTTGATCATCACTTTTTGCGGTGATGGTGATAACTATACATTTGTTAAAAACTAAAGTGGTCCTTTCTCTAAGAAGCCCACAACAAACTTAGCTGGGTATTATATCCTTACGTTTGATAAATGACTGAATCGTCTCTTAAGGAAGGTTTCAAAACAGATTTACTTTCTTATGTTAAACCATATATGTAAAAACAGTTAGAAAATAGTTGTTCTTGAACACTGGACGGCTTGTTTAGGTAAAAAAAAGCGGTATTAAAACTTACCTAGTGTAAATAACAGCTGGACGGTATCGTCGCTCTCATCATAGGGTCTGTTGAATCGCACCACGCCATTGAAGGGTTGGCCGCGCCTCACTATGGTCGTGGTCACGTCAGTTGCAGGCTCTATGTTCAGCACTTCAAATCTAAAAAAAGGGAATAATTTTCAAAGTTCGCTATGACAAACTAAAGCTATTTTTCACTCATCGAAGGGAATAATGCTTTATCATAAATAAATTTACGGAGGACTCTCATGCGTGCAGGTTTCCCCACGATGTTTTCCTTCACCGTTGAAGCAAGTGATATTTGAATTGGTTAAAAACGCACATAACTCCGAAAATTTAGCGGTGCCCGGAATCGAACTCTCGACTTCTGATTAGTAGGCGGATGTAGTAAACACTAGGCAATCACAGCTTCAACGAATGTAACGAATGAATTTGAATTAATATGACGGATTAATGCTCAATTTTATGTGACGTTCATCATCATCATGATCAACCCATTACAGGCTCACTACAGAGCACGGGTCTCCTCTCAATATGAGAAGGGTTTGGCCATAGTCCACCACGCTGGCCATGTGCGGATTGGCAGACTTCACACGCCTTTGAGAACATGGAGAACTCTCAGGCGTGCAGGTTTCCTCACGATGTTTTCCTTCACCGTTGAAGCAAGTGATATTTTAATTTTTTTTTAAACGCACATAACTCCGAAAAGTTAGAGGTGCGTGCCCGGATTCGAACCGCCGACCTCTAATTAGGAGGTTCACCACTTAACCACTAGGTTTCACTGATGTAGCAGGCGTTTTAGTGAAATCTACTTACTTTTTAGTATTATGGGGCTGTGCGTTTTCAACTGGGTAGAAATGGATGATGTCTACAAGGAGGGGGTCCATTGTTGAGTATTTTTTAGTCTATATCTGAAACAAATGATGTTTTTTCAGTCATACATTTATATATAGTACCGTTTAGTAGGCTGCACAAAATTAGTAACTCATTCAAAGGAAATTGTATTTTATTTTATAATAAATTGATATAACCTATTGATATCTTAGAGATGTCTCTCAATAAGTTCAAAGTTTTTATAAAACGAAAGCTTGTAGAGAAATCATATTATGATATTAAGGATTATATAAGCGATAAAAAAGCTTGGGTGTGAATTGCTCTATCTCCATAGGTACTATAATTTATTATTCATTATGTGAGATGGTGATAACAAAAAAAACCCGGCTAAGTTAGTTGTGGGCTTCTTAGACCGGGGCGCGTTTGGAACCCTCATAGCTTTAGTTTTAAGTTTACGAATATAGTTATCACCATTAAAATTACTACTATGTAAATTATTGACGCGTCAAAAGTGCCTTTTAAAGGACTATTTGAATAAAGATTATTTATTTACACTTGTGGTCTTTAATTTCTAAGAAAATGTTTACCAACTACAGGTTAGCCCCTAAGTGATCATACAGACTAAGATGGTAACGGCCTAACCTGTTAGGAGTATGGTAACCCATACACCTAATGGGTTTCTACGCGAGATCGTGCCGGAACTCTGAATAGCTTTGCGACATGTCTTTGTCGGTAGGGTGGTAACTAGCCACGGCCGAAACCTCCCACCAGACTAGACTCGAGCCGGGAATCGAACCCAGGACCTCCAATTTTAAAATGTGACAGCGCACGCGCTGCGCCGCGTAGATCGTCAAAATATTATTGGAATAAGCTTAACTCGTGCGATAGCAGTTCCAAGCTATTTCCAAAATTTGCGACGGTATCGCAAGCATATCCTACTGTTGCAAAAGTCGTATAGCATCGGTAGCAGAAAATTCCATACGTATTATTTAACATAAGAAAATGATTACATATACTAAATACTTTCAAAAAATATTCTATACAAAAACCGTGTTATAAAATATATTTTTTTAATTAATAAAATTTTAAGATTGTTTTATTTTCTTATTTTTAAAATTTGCACCTCTCTGTTAACTTAAAGCCCTTACAGGGATTCCATTACAATTGCTTACGATTAATTGTATCTAGTATTTACTGGTTGTGTCTCGTGGTTTCACCCGCTGGGGATAATATATATTCTATTTTATTCGCTGGCTTTCAATTTATAAAAAATCGGATCAGTGATAACGGAGATTATGCAAAGCATTCAAACCCTCAATCTACTTTCAAGCTATCCTAGGTATAGATCCTGTAACTGACGGTGATAAGTCTTGGAAAAGGCTTACTAAAAACTCAATCTTCCACATCAACATCATCATCATGATCAACCCATTACCGGCTCACTACAGAGCACGGGTCTCCTCTCAACATGAGAAGGGTTTGGCCATAGTCCACCACGCTGGCCATGTGCGGATTGGCAGACTTCACACGCCTTTGAGAACATTATCGAGAACTCTCAGGCATGCAGGTTTCCTCACGATGTTTTCCTTCACCGTTGAAGCAAGTGATATATTAATGGCTTAAAAACGCACATAACTCCGAAAAGTTAGAGGTGCGTGCCGGGATTCGAACGCCAACCTCTGAATAGGAGGCTGACGCCCTACCCACTGGGCTATCACCGCTTATTCCATCTACCGCTATCTTCCACATATGCAAATGCAATGTAGTGTAATACACTCAGATCTGCATATAGCGCATCTTTGTACACTGCTCCGTAGTTAACAACAATGTATGATTGCATCCAATAGTTATAAACGGCTAGCTGACTCAGATGACAAAGAAAATCAAGGCCAGATTCATAAGATCTCTATTAACTGATTATTTTTTGCTTTTAGAATTTCACAAGGTTTCTGATAAGAGGTGATACGTTAAAGAGTTTCTATACCATACAATTCTTTTATTAATTGAAACCTTCTTTAGCTTTACCTTTTTTTTCTAGCATATTTCTAAAATTGCCAATCTAATGGGGAAAAAATAAGCGTGATATTTGTGTATTTAACTGGCTGTTCATGTTTTTTAACATAATAAGAATAGATTATTGTTTCTTAATTAATTAAGAAGACTCACTCAGCGAGCAATGAAGAGAGCTATGCTAGGAGTATCTCTACGTGATCAAATCAGAAATGAAGAGATCCGTAGACCGACATAGCTCAGCGAGTTGCGAAGTTGAAGTGGCAATGGGCGGGGCACATAGCTCGAAGAACCGATGGACCTTGGGAACCACCTTCATTTAACGAAACGTAGCGTTGGTCGACCCCCAACAAGGTGGACAGACGACATCAAACTAGTCGCAGGGAGCCGCTGGATACAAGCGGCTCAAGACCGTGGCCGTTGGAACTCCCTACAAAAGACCTATGTCCAGCAGTGGACGTCTATCGGTTGAATTGATGATGATGATGATGATGATTGTTTCTTATGAAATCAGATTTAATGCTGCTGGGACTAAGCAAAATGGATATTAAGATTTTTATATGTATTAAAGCATAATTTAGATAATTGTATTAAATTTCATAATAATTATTCCTTCGTTATCTTTATTATTTGCCTTGTATTTTTTTAGACCATATTTATTTTATTTTGTATAATATTTTATTGGGAGATATTAATCAATACTTAGTTACAGTAGTATTGCTGATATTGTTATTTTTAGTTCGTAGTCCTACATATATTAATTTAAGTGCAAGACTGTCGATTTCCCATAAACAAATACATAATGTTATATAAAAAACTAAATTATACTTCAAGTCCTGAACCCCCGTTAAGACGTAAAAATGTGTCATATTCTCTATTATTGGAAATCGGAGAGGATTATCATATCATTAGACGATATGCAGTTGGAAAAAAAGTAATACAAATCTGTTTTTTTAGGTATTCATTTTTACGATTGTATTTTTGTGAACCATCTTTTGGTTTCACTATTTAATGGTTTCAAAATTCTATTCGAATCTATTCTTTAAATAACGTTTTATGTCCCGGTCCTTGTCGATAAAATCTCTTGCCAATGTAATTATTATGGAACCGCGTCATGTTGCTGAAACTGCTGAAATTCACGCAATATAGAATGCTTTCAGGAAACATTGTTCTTAACGACACCTCCGAGAAATACTTATTGAAAATGTAACAGCTATTTTGAATTTGCTATTCTTGTTAATAATGTTTCGTTATGTTACCAACTGTGAAATGTTTGACTCATTACTCGAAGTTTTGACGTCCTCCGTGGCGCAGTGCGTGCGCTGTTGCATTTTAAAGTTAGAGGTCCTGGGTTCGATTCCCGGCTCGAGTCTGGTCTGGTGAGAGGCTTCAGCCGTGGCTAGATATCGCGTAGAAACCAATTAAGAGTATGGGTATAACAGGTTAGCCCGCTACCATCCTAGACAGCATCATCACTTACCACCAAGTGAGATAGCTGTCAAGGGCTAACTTGCAGTGTATTAAAAAAAAAAGGCTTCGGCCGTGGCTAGTTACTACCCTACCGACAAAGACGTGTCGCCAAGCGTTTTAACGTTCCAGCACAATGTCGCGTAGAAACCAATTAGGAGTATGAATATACCATGCTCCTAACAGATTAGCCTGCTACCATCTTAGACTGCATCATCACTTACCATCAGATGAGATTGCCGTCAAGGGTTAACTTGTAGTGTATAAAGAAAGAAAGAAAGTTCCACCTTGAACCATTTCTATTTTTCAGTTTCATTTCTACTTATTTGTTTACCGCAAACATTTTGGTTCACTGCAAGCGTGAGCTAATGTTCTATTTGAAGCTAAAGGAAAGAAGCACCTATTATACCACCACCATAATTTTGTTTGCATGTTTGTTTTTAAGCATAATTCTGTACAAATAAAATAAATTATTACTTAATAAGGTTATAATATAAGCTTTCACACGAGCTTCCTGATGTAGTGGGACGCTTTGCGAGATTATAACGAACGATAACCGGGTTCGATGACCGATAGACGGCAGGGTTCATTAAAAAAAATTTGGCCTAGTATAATTTCAGAATATACTCTAGTCTTATCCGGTGGTAGCTTCGGCTGTTGCTAGTTACAAAGTTTAGGACAAGACGAGTTGCAGAAAAATTTTGTGATCCGGTACGATGCCGTATAAATCTATTAAGGATTATGACTTTAATACAACTGCCACTTATTAGAAGTTTTTTTAGTTAGTTTTTTTTTATCCACTACAAGTTAACCCTTGACGGCAATCTCACCTGATGGTAAGTGATGATGCAGTCTAATATGGTAGCGGGCTAACCTGTTAGGGGTATGGTAAACCCATACTCCTAATTGGTTTGTACACGACATCGTGCCGGAACGACACGTCTTTGTCGGTAGAGTGGTAACTAGCCACAGCCGAAGCCTCCCACAAGACCAGACTCGAGCCGGGAATCCAACACAGTACCTCTATTTAATCTAATTAGACTATTAGTATTTTAGACTAAATCACTTGCCACCAGGCGATCTCACTTGTATTGGAATAAAAAGGACATAATTATAGCCCACAAAATTTTGTAACCTCGTTAACTCTTCGTCGTATTTAACTGAAAAAATTATGTTGCATATGGAAACTTGCGATAAAATGAAGCTTAATAATACCTTGCCAATTAGTCTATCTGCCTATGAGAATCCAGTTAAAATCGGTTCAGCCATTTAAAGCTCATAAAATTAGGGCCATAAGTTTTAGATTTATAGACACTTCTGGCTATAGTGTAGGTACCTATGTATAGATTTATTAATTTTGAATATAAAATTCGTTCTTTTTTTTTAAAATTCGGATTTACAGCACTGGGTTTTTATATACTTTTATTATTTTATTTTATTTTGCAAAACCAAAAGATATTTATTATTAAGTAATTATTTTACTAATTAATAACCGGTTGAAAAATCAAATATCACCGTGAAGTGGCTGGCAAGAAATGCTAACATGATATTCCTAAAAGTTATCAATAATAATTTATTAAGTAAAGTGCCTAAAACACGGCCATAATTTTATTATTATTCACAATTATTATTTATTAATTAAATGCGCGACCTAAATATTTTACCATTTAAAAAAAAGTTGCACTAACCTTATCGTGAAGAGTATATCTGTGGATATCCACAATATTCACAATTAAAAAAAAAAACTATCACAGTCTTGAAGTGTTGGCTTTAAAAAATGTCCGCGCACGTAAATTAAAAAAATTAAAAATTCAAATGTAGAATGCCGCGAAAACGCTCACGCTCGACTGAAGTTCGGCTCGCCGTGCACGGGGTATATCTTTGGGTGCGTGCGCGCCGATGATCTTCGTAGGTTGACCATGATGGATATTATACCCGGAATTTCTTAATCTTTATTATTAACCACCGGCTGACTCAGCCCACATTCAAATGGCCTTAGTCAAAGCAAAATTGACTGCATCGAACTAAACGTTCATATTATTTTGTATGTCATCATCATCATCAAACCATTGCCGGCTCACTAGAGAGCACGGTTCTCGTCATGTTCTATTGCATCAGATAAAACGCAGTATTAAAGTACGAGCTTAAAATACCGTGATTAATGTTTTGAATATTAAGATTATATTATTAGTAACCTCGTCATCATGAGTAACCCATTGCCGACTCACTACAGAGCACGGGTCTCATCTGAATATGAGAAGGGTGTAGCCATAGTCCACCACGCTGGCCATGTGCGTCTTGACAGACTTCACACGTCTTTGAGAACATTATTTGGAACTCTGAGGCATGCAGGTTTCCTCACGATGTTTTCCTTAACCGTTGTAGCAAGTGATAACCTTATTTACGCGGACGAAGTCGCTGGCATCGACTAGTTTTAAATAAAGTAAAGAATGAATACGATGCAAGTAACATGTTTATAGTGCTGTGGCAGAACCCAGAATCATCTAACTATAGCTAAAAAGCTGTATAGAAGGAGAATAAGTTGAAGCCTACAAACCTGATTTTTTCTAACTTTCAGTTTTATCCAGACGATTTTTATTTTTATTTTATTTATTTTATACTTCTTAGCAATTAAAACATCACTTGCTTCAACGGTGAAGGAAAACATCATGAGGAAACCTGCAAGCCTGACAGTTTATAATATTCTCAAAGGCGTGTGAAGTCTGCCAATCCGCACATGGCCAGCGTGGTGGACTATGACCAAACCCTTCTCATATTGACAGGAGACCCGTGCTCTGTAGTGAGCCGGCAATGGGTTGATCATGATGATACTTCTTAGCCTTGAGCTTAAATTCATGGTCACTCTACAGTGACGCGTGGCGCCAAATCACAGTATTATAAATAAATTCACATAATATATATAAATATATAATTCAACGAAGCGTGTTTCGTCGCCATCGGCCGTGTTTCCCAAAGGCCGCGAACTTGTGACACGTCATAGACGTTATTATGCATTACTAATACTAAACCTTACCATCTGACAAAGTTAAAAATTAAGAATATAAAATAATAAAAAAAAGCTTTATTCATGTTAACCTATTGAAAGCGTCTACATGAATATATCTATACAAATAAATAAAATTGGAGGGTCTGTTCGTAATATTGAAATAACCGTTTTTACTACATGCATATGAATATGTATATGGTACATACACCAAAATAACATTATTTTATAATTTTTGTCTGTCTGTCTGTCTGTTTGTTCCGGCTAATCTCTGAAATGGCTGGACCGATTTTTATGGGACTTTCATTGGCAGGTAGCTAATGTAATAAGGAGTAACTTAGGCTACATTTTTTTTGTATTATGTGGCATTGAAAAATACATACAACCCTAAATTTTCACCCTTCTATCGCCAACCCCTATTTTTTAATAGTCATTTTAGTAATTTAATCGTTTGTCATCCCGCTCGATGACTGAACAATTATCGTCTTTCGATGTTATTCATTCTAATTCGACTAAAATTTCCCTGAGCTTATTGTAAAGTTATTTTTTTTTAACATACACAATATTTATGTTATTTTTATATTCCCTCATTGTTCACATGCCTCTTTCACTCATATACCACATCCTTACACACAGTAAATTCAAATTCGTTTATTGCATGAAAGTGGTACATTCATATAAAGATTTTAAAATTAAAGGGTAGCCTAACACATTCTGCCTAAAAGGCGTGCAACAAAAATCTTACAACGAAAAAACAATAATATCAATTTAAAGTTTTAGAGTTATTAAGTTAGTATTAGTAATAAGTTAGTAATAGTCTCTCGAAGCGGTGATAGCCTAGTGGTTAGGGCGTCAGCCTCCTAATCAGAGGTCGGCGGTTCGAATCCGGGCACGCACCTCAAACTTTTCGGAGTTATGTGCGTTTTTAAAACAATTAAAATATTACTTGCTTCAACCGTGAAGGAAAACATCGTGAGGAAACCTGCACGCCTGAGAGTTCTCCATAATGTTCTCAAAGGCGTGTGAAGTCTGCCAATCCGCACATGGCCAGCGTGGTGGACTATGGCCAAACCCTTCTCGTATTGTGAGGAGACCCGTGCTCTGTAGTGAGCCGGTAATGGGTTGATCATGATTGTAAAGCTAAATTTTTGAACATAAGCAATAGTTATGTTATTTTTATATTCCCTCATCGTTCACAGCGCTCCATGCCTCTTTCACTCATATACCACAATCTTACACATAATGAGTTAGTATTAGTCTCTCTTTTTGTCTGTTTCTATTAAGTATGTATTTGTTTTATTTAAATTGACTCTACATCATTGCAGCTATAATGTTATAATGTTTAATTTAATTGTGTTATCAGTGAATTTAATTAGTTTTATTGTATAAGATCCGTTGTAATTAAATTAAAATTAAAGTTAAAATTAAAAAAATAAAATCTCTTTCATTGAATTGCATTTTCCTCGTAACCACTCCCCTCATACTTCCGTTATGAATTCCTGGTAACGGTCTGGAGTTACAGATGAATAACACATATACCTAAGTCTACGTGGCATACGTGATGACCATTACGTTACATTGCCCCAATGTGAACCATTACGTCACATTGCCCTAATAGTGGGGAAATACCGGGGATCCGTTAGCATCACGGCACAGTTTTGTTTTATATTACATCGCGGGTGACCGTCATCTGATGTTAAATGATGAATCAATATTGATTGACAATCAATCCACCATAATCTTTTTTAATTCTAAATGCACTTTTGATGCGTCAATAGTAAATTATTAGTACAGTCATAGTAGTGAGTTGATGATGATAACTACATTCGTTAACTCAAAATTAAAGCTATGAGGGTTCCAAACGCGCCCCGATCTAAGAAGAAGTCCACAACAAACTTAGCCTAGTAACTTTTCTTTTCATTATCACCATGCTTAAAATTATTTAAGAGCTTCATCTTATTAGAACACTAACTTGTTTATCCTGTACACTATAATAGCACTTTTCTAAAAGCTTACGTTTTTTTTTTATACACTACAAGTAAGCCCTTGACGGCAATCTCAACTGGTAACTGGTAAGTGATGATACAGTCTAAGATAGTAGCGGGCTAACCTGTTAAGGGTATGGTAAACCCACACTCCTAATTGGTTTCTACGCAACATCGTGCCGAAACGCTAAATCGCTTGGCAACACGTCTTTGTCGGTAGGGTGGTAACTAGCCATGACCGAGCTGGGAATCGAATCCAGGACCTCCAACTTTATAATGTGACAGCGCACGCACTGCGCAACGGAAGTCGTCAAAATTTTTTATGCACTACAAGTTAACCTGTTAGGGGTATGGTAAACCCACAGTCCTAATTGGTTTCTACGTCACATCGTGCCGGAACGCTAAATCGCTTGACACGTCTTTGCCGGTAGGGCGGTAACTAGCCTCTCTTCAGTATCAATATTTTTAAGTTACACGTTAAGAAAACTGTACAAATCATTATAATAATATATTTCAATAGGTCTTTTAGATATGCCTTGAACATGTTTTGTCTGCAGTCGAACATGGTAGTGGGCCAACCTCTTCTAAATTAAAACGCTTTATACAGTTGGTTTCAAGAAAAAGAAAACAAAAATTTCGTGTTACAGAATCGCCAAAGCTGTGATTCGAGCCGGGAGCCTAAGGTTTTTTTTTCACGCTGGGAAATGCTTCGCCAGACTGGCGACCACAATACCCACTAAAACCCAGCGATGCTCCTTCGCGTCGCCTGGTGGCTGGGTCACGGGAACACTCGTGCACCCGACGCGGCCCAGCCAGCGGCGTCCGCCGAGGCAGACTCTCCACGGGGGGCCTATGATGACCCCCGAACTCCATTGGACGCGCCTCGCGACCCTAGGATTAGGCTCGACGGGTGAGGATGCCTCTCATCCATCACCCAGAGCTCCTCGTCAGGGGGACAGGCGGCGATCGTGCGCCCACCCTACGACGCCGGAGAGGGTGCGCGTCTGTCTCATTCTCCCGGCGCTGTTCCGTGGCCTCCTTCTGCAAACCACAGTGGGCAGTGAAAGGTCAGGCCCGACCTGTGCCACGAGTAAGGCTCGCTCGACCGACCACTGGACGCAAGATTACAGCGGGTGCTGCGCCAAGTCCTGAGCGTAGCCACACTCATGGCACTCCTCCGTGGGAGCCCTACGTATAAAACCAAAGTGGTTAACAATGCGTCAGGAAGGTCTCCAATTTAATGTAGCGTTTACTCAGTTTCATTTTCGACAAATTATTTTTCTCCGTATATTACCTTAAGACGTCATTGTTATTAACTAAAACCACATACCTATACTAAACAGGATGCTTCATGCCTCAACAAGTGACACAGAAATGTACTATCCTACAAATCCCACTAATATTAGAAACTCGAAAACTTGTAAGTATGGATGGATGTTTGTTACTCTTACACGTAAAAACTACTGAATGGATTTTAATGAAGCGGTGATAGCCCAGTGGTTAGGGCGTCAGCCTCCTAATTAGAGGTCGGCGGCGGCGGTTCGAATCCTGGCACGCACCTCTAACTTTTCGTAGTTATGTGCGTTTTTAAGCAATTAAAATATCACTTGCTTCAACGGTGAAGGAAAACATGTTGAGGAAACCTGCACGCCTGAGAGTTCTCCATAATGTTCTCATTGGCGTGTGAAGTCTGCCAATCCGCACATGGCCAGCGTGGTGGACTATTGCCAAACCCTTCTCATATTGAGAGGAGACCCGTGCTCTGTAGTGAGCCGATAATGGGTTGAACATGAAACTGTTCAATAATATAGCTTGAACATAAGAATAACACGTAAGTTACAATTTATAAAAATATTATGTGTATTGTCCAAAATATGACGATAAGTGTCAAGTAAGTAGCAAAAAATACCATCTAACTGGGCACGTTGTGCTGTGCCCGAGGAGGGTCTGCTGCGGCGGACACCCGCTGGTGGAGTTGCGGTTGTATGCGAAAGCCTTCCTGTGGCTCCACCATACAGCGGTGAGTAGGAACACGTGGGGGTTTTAGTCAGTAAGAGTCTGACATAACCTCTGTGCCTTCACGTGTCGCAGAGTTATCCATGAGGATTTATTTATGTATATATTTACCCACGATAAAAAAAAAGCAAAAAATACCATCTGCGAGCTATTCCGGCGTGCGCTGCTAAAACCTTTAAAGTTACAAACATATAATGTATGATGGAAATGTTTATCTTAAACAAGAAAGCCCGCCACAGTATATATCTTTTTTTTTTTTTTTTAATTACAACTACAATACAACTAATAAATTAATGCGGGGAAGCTACCGTCGTGTCGCAACGCTTCGCAGCTGATCGCGTTGCGTCGTGGCATTATGTATGTGTGTATGTGTGTATGTACTTGAGCAATAAAATCTACTGCCCCTGATTTAGGTATATACCTGTATTTCAGGCGGCAGTACTCTCCTAAAATTATTGAACCACTGAATGAGTGTAAATGTGTGTGTGTGTGTGTTCGTTTTATAACTTAATCCGAACCTAAGACTTCCAGCAGTTTTTCAGTTTCACTGTATGATTGTGTGAGTAACCACTCTTTCACACGTATATCTATATCTTACTAGCTGATGCCCGCGATTTCGTCTGCGTTGAGTGTGTGGAAGTGTGTTTGTTTGTGTTCCAATCACGAAGCAATCAAGATAACTAAATCGACGATTTTGAAATAATTACAGGATAATCTGTAAAGTATCTCCTTTATAATGTAGCGGCTATAATTCATACATCGGCGCGTGCGCTCGCTGCCCCGCTCAGCGGCTCACTGAACTACGCTTGGTCGCGCGTTCCTTATATGGAAGTCATCGCGAGCCGAGTCCGCTTTCCAAGTACAGGAGTACCACGCTGTGCCGCTGCCCGCTGCAAACTGAGGCGCTCAGACAACGGCCCTCGTCATATATACGCGCAACGCGAGTTGTGCCTAACCACCTGTTGCGCGTGCGCCTATCTCCTTACTTACGATTGGTTATTCATGTATGGATGCTCGTTAAGATAGTTATATTATGTTAGCCCTAGGATCCTATATAGCTAGTACCCTAATAAACGATTCTCATGTTCACCAAAACACAGTTTTATTTACCACCAAGAAATATGGACGGCAACACTGGTAACTCCGACGTGAAAAAAGAAGACCTCACAGAACTCGCAGCAATATCGCTGAAGTCTCGCATTCCGGCATTTTGGCGCCATAGACCGCGATTGTGGTTTGCCCAGTTCGAGTGCATAGTCGCAAGCCAGAAGCTCAGCGATGAAGTTAAATTTCAATTCGCCGTCGGTCAGCTTGAATTGTGCGACATCGAGCAAATCGGTGACATCGTGTTGGAACCCCCCGCGACCGCCAAGTACGAAACCCTCAAGTCAAGGTTAATAGACCTATATGAAGAATCAAATACAAAAAGATTGCACAGGGTAATGCACGAGATGGAGCTTGGGAGTCAGAAGCCATCGCAATTGTTAAGGCGAATGAGAGATGTGGCGCAGAAATTATTTCCAGAAGATACATTGAAGCTACTGTGGTTGAGCCATCTCCCTCAAGCAGTTCGTACCGCGCTAACTATGAGCACCGAAACGAACCTAGATAAACTCGCCACAACGGCAAATAAGATGATTGAACAACAAAGTTCAGAAGTGAATGCCGTCTGCCAAACATCAACAACAACACAGTGCAATAGCGATTCGATTTTGAATAAAATTGAAGAATTATCCAAGGAAATCACCGCTATTAAATTGAATCAATCACAATTTTCTCGTCGGCCCCGCCGAGCCAACGTTTATCACCCGCCCGTATCGCCGGAACAGAAGTTTAATCGCTCAAGAATTTGTTTCTACCATCGTCGGTTTGGAGACCAAGCTTACCGCTGTCTATCACCCTGTGACTACAAGAAGCAAGTTAACAACCCAAGTACGGGAAACTAACGGCGACTCAAGCTGCGACGGGAGCTCAGGTCGAAGAAATACAATTGAACCGTCTATTCATCAAAGATAAATCAAGCGGATTACGTTACCTAGTCGATACTGGAGCCAACATATCAGTCTTACCACTGCAAAACTCCAAGAGAAAAGCACGCGATCCTCAAAATTATCTGTATGCAGCTAACGGGACACCCATACCTACTTACGGCAGCCAAACAACCGAGCTCGACCTAGGGCTACGACACACTTACAAGTGGACATTCGTCATAGCTTCAGTAAGGCGACCCATTATAGGTGCAGATTTCCTACAGCACTACAACTTGTTGGTTGACATTCGAGGCCGAAGATTAATCGACTCAAGAGGAGCTTCGATAGCAAGAGGATGTGTATCTCCATCTTTAGAACCAAGCATACGTACCATTGATACTGGGCAACCTTACCACGATATACTGGCGAAATATCCCGATATCACAAGATCCAACTTAATGAAAACTTCCCGAAGTAACGTAGAACACCACATTGAGACCACCGGCCCACCAGTATTTGCGAAGGCACGGCCACTATCTCCACAGAAAAGCAAAATTGCCAAGGAAGAATTCCAACACATGATAGACCAAGGAATCTGTAGACCTTCAAGCAGCCCTTGGGCTAGTCCTCTACATATTGTGGAAAAGAAAAACGGCCAATATCGTCCATGCGGTGACTACAGAAGACTTAATGCGATGACAGTACCCGATCGATATCCCGTGCCACGCCTTCACGACTTCACTCATTGTTTGGAGAACAAGAAAATTTTCTCGAAACTCGACTTAGAAAAAGCATACTTCCAAATCAAAGTCCGAGACAGCGATATTCCAAAAACTGCGATCATTACTCCGTTCGGACTTTTTGAATTCACCAAGATGTGTTTCGGATTAAGAAATGCAGGTCAAACCTTCCAGAGACACATCGACAATGTGTTACGGGGTCTGCCAGTATTTCCCTTCATCGACGATATATTAATAGCTTCGGAAACTGAAGAGAAACACAGGGAACATCTGGAAGAAGTCTTTAAACGCTTGGAGGAAAATGGCTTGACACTGAATGTTTCAAAATGCATCTTCGGGGTACCACAGCTAGACTTTTTGGGCTACACCGTTTCAAAAGACGGCATCAGACCTACAGAAGAAAAAGTCAAAGCTATATCTACGTATCCACTACCTGAAACCATTCAGCAACTTCGACGATTTTTGGGAATGCTAAACTTTTACCGGGAAAATATACCCCAAGCAGCAGAGCATCAAAAAGAGCTCCATAGATACCTTCATAACACTAAGAAGAATGATACAACACGAGTACAATGGACAGACGCGGCTAAAAAGGCTTTCAACACATGTAAAGAAGATATCAAGTCAGCGGCTTTGCTATACCATCCATCCGCAAAAGTACCATACTCTCTTATGACCGACGCTTCAGACTCATGCGCCGGTGCCGTCCTACAGCAAAAAAGAAAAGGATCATGGGTACCTGTTGGGTTTTTCTCAAAGAAATTTAATGAAGCACAAAGGAAATACAGCACATACGACAGAGAATTATTGTCAATCTACATGGCCATTCGTCATTTCCGGCATGTCTTCGAGGGTCAAGAACTAACGATATATACCGACCACAAGCCATTAACATATGCACTAACTGCGCAAAGCAAGACTGAATCTCCGCGCAGAGCACGGCACCTGGATTACATTGGCCAGTTTGCATCTGAAATTAAATATATCTCCGGTAAAGATAACGAAGTTGCGGACGCCTTATCAAGAATTGAAACCTTATGTTGCCCTTCTCCGATCGACTACGAACAGTTGGCCCAGAGTCAGAAGCACGACGACGAACTTATGAATCTACAAAAACGTAGTCACTTGAAATTCCAAGCTATAACCCTACCTGACACTTCAGCAAGTATCATCTGCGAGATGTCTACGGGACTAGCACGCCCATATCTAACAAATAATTTTCGTAAAATAGCATACAAAGCAATTCACGAACTCAGTCATCCGGGCGTTAGAGGAACAAGGCGATTGATAACGGCAAGATTTTTTTGGCCCAGCATGAATAAAGACGTAAGCGAATGGACCCGAACCTGCATACCTTGCCAGAAGTCGAAAGTTCAACAACACGTCCGCTCACCCCTCGAAAATTTCGAGTTCGCAGGGAAGTTACAACACGTTCACATGGACATCATCGGACCACTACCTATATCCAACGGGTATCGTTATTGTCTTACTATGATAGACCGAGCAACGAGGTGGGCCGAAGCCTGCCCTATCATGGATATAACAGCAGAAACGGTAGCAACAGCATTCTACGAAGTATGGATAAGCCGTTTCGGTACACCGGAAAAGGTCACGACAGATCAGGGAAGGCAGTTCCAGAGTGACATATTTAAAAATCTAGCACGACGTATGGGAATACAGCAGAACCGCACCACAGCTTACCACCCGCAGACCAACGGTATCATTGAAAGATGGCATAGAACCCTTAAATGTGCCCTAACGTCTCGCCTGAATGCAGATAACTGGTCTAACGAACTACCTACTGTGCTATTGGGACTTCGCGCAGCCGTCAAAGAAGATATTGGGCACAGCGCAGCCGAGTTATTATATGGACAAACAATTCGTTTGCCAGGGGAGTTTTATGCTCCAACAAACAATAACTCAGCTGAACCCAACACGAAACTCATGAACAACATAAGTGACGCAATAAGAAAATCGCAAGAGCAAAGGAAGCCAAATTGTCGTCCAATATTTGTTCCCCAAGACCTTTTTAAATGCGAAAACGTATTTGTACGACACGACGCAGTTAGCAAGCCACTCACACCCGCCTACGACGGCCCGTTTCAAGTCATCGAGCGAAGTCCAAAATTTTTCAAGATCTGCGTCAATAAGAAAATAACAAATATTTCCATCGACCGACTGAAACCAGCTTACGTAGTGAAAACCCCCGATCAAGAACAAGAAAGTAAAACCTACGCTTATGTGACTAGATCCGGAAGAGTGTCTAAACAACCCAAACGCTTCGCTGATGGGGGAGTGGTGTAGCGGCTATAATTCATACATCGGCGCGTGCGCTCGCTGCCCCGCTCAGCGGCTCACTGAACTACGCTTGGTCGCGCGTTCCTTATATGGAAGTCATCGCGAGCCGAGTCCGCTTTCCAAGTACAGGAGTACCACGCTGTGCCGCTGCCCGCTGCAAACTGAGGCGCTCAGACAACGGCCCTCGTCATATATACGCGCAACGCGAGTTGTGCCTAACCACCTGTTGCGCGTGCGCCTATCTCCTTACTTACGATTGGTTATTCATGTATGGATGCTCGTTAAGATAGTTATATTATGTTAGCCCTAGGATCCTATATAGCTAGTACCCTAATAAACGATTCTCATGTTCACCAAAACACAGTTTTATTTACCACCAAGAAATATGGACGGCAACAATAACAACAAAATAATGAATAAAATCAAAGTACGCGGTACTGAATTACAATTTGACTCTACATTTATATGGGAAAAAGAAAAGGGCTGTTTTTATTGTTTTCCTGGCAATTATTCGAATTTTTCTCACTTTTTAAACCTTCCTTAGACCTCCGCGAACATTTCAAGACCAAGATAAGATGAATCCGTTCAGCCGTTCTCGAGTTTTAGCGAGACTAACGAACAGCAATTGATTTTTATATATATAGATGTGTAAGCCAAGCCATTAAAGCTAAAATAGTGAACAATAAAAATTGATAATTTATTTCAAATGCACATTTTGTAGCAATAAATTGATTCCTTAATGAAAATAGATACTTTTATCGCTTCTGTATTTAAAGTAGATAAAACATGTCTTTCACACTACATCATTTGGAGCAAATACAAGCTACTCGAAATACTAATCCTGCGCAGACGAGGTCGCGGAAACTAGCTAGTTTATAATAAAAAGGTGACGTCATTACACAGATTGCAAAGTACGCATTAAAGATTTTATTGCGTCACCTTATTTTCCGTCACCATAATTACGTGGCGTTAGGGTAATACGTGATGGTAGAGACGTAACGTGTAAAGCGAAATCCATGCGCTGTTTGTTAAAATTTTCAGCATATTAATCACACATACAGTTTACATATTATAAATATAATGCTTACTAATATTATAAATGCGAATGTTATTTTGCGTGTTTGTTTGTTTGTCACGATTTTTTTTTATACACCACAAGTCATGTCACCTGATGGTTAGTGATGACGCAGTCTAAGATGGTAGCGGGCTAATCTGTTAGGGGTATGGTAAACCCATACTCCTAATTGGTTTCTACATGACATCGTGTCGGAACGCTAAATCGCTTGGCGACATGTCTTTGTGGTAACTAGCTACGGCCGAAGCCTCCCACCAGACAAATTTACCAAAACTGCTGTACCGATCCTGAAAATTCTTTTTGTAATGAAAAGCTACATCGTCAGCGAGTTATATAGACTATATTTTATCCCACGGGTACAACGTGGCTGTAAGAAACGTCAAGGAGGGATTCATTATTTACGAATTACGTTTTGACGACATCCGTGGCGCAGTGCGCGCGCTGTCGCATTATAAAGTTGGGGGTCCTGGGTTCGATTCCCAGCTCGAGACTGGTCTGGTGGGAGGCCTCGGCCGTGGCTAGTTACCACTCTACCGACAAAGATGTGTCGCCAAGCGATTAAGCGTTCCGGCACGATGTCGTGTAGAAACCAATTAGGAGTATGGCTATACCATACCTCTAACAGGTTAGCCCGCTTCCATCCTAGACTGCATCATCATTTAACGCCAGGTGAGATAGCCGTCAAGGGCTAACTTATAGTTTGTAAAAGAAAACTAAACTTAGTAAACGGTGGAGACGTGCTTGTTTAAAATATACATAAAACTAATTTATTCCCGCGTCCTCAACAGCATTTTGGATGTTTTGATAAAATTACCTCGGGGTAAAAACCGAACTGAAAAGAAATTTCTCGAGAGGTAACATATTGCTATGCTGTGTTGAAATCGGTACAGAACTACTTGGAAAGGGTTGGAAGGTCTGCCTCGCAGGACGCGCTGGCTGGGATGCGGAAGAGTGCGCAAGAGTGCGGAAGGGCGTGACCCAGCCAACAGGCGACGTGAAGGAGCATCGCTGGATTTTAGTGGGTAATCTGTGTGTGGGCTGCCTGCAAGTCTCACATACCCCACCAAAGCGGCCCAGCTCTGTCAGCGTCGCTTCCAGAGGGGATGCGCCTTTCCCAGATTAAAAAAAGATTAAAGACAACTGAGTTGGATTTTAGGTACAAATAAGCACTGAAGATTTATTGGAACGAAGTTCCTTATCGTGCGTTGTGAAAGGGGGCTAGACGGAAAAAATTCTTACGAAAAGTTGTCACGACACTTTTTGTTATTTTAAGCTGTGCGGCGTCGCATGTTTCTCTGTCTGTCTCTCTCTCTCTCTCTTATAGAAATCAAGCCAGATATTTTCATTTCTATTTCGCATTCAACAGTGTGGTGTCGCGACCATTATTTTTGTTGAGTGTATACAGGTTTTTTGTAAATAATAAAAAAAAATAATAATAATGAATCCTGACAGTGTTTCTGACAAGTTCCGGATATTGCTGATGGAGTAGAAAATAGAGCCTACTGATCAAGTTTATATAAAATTATATTTGTTAATAATAAAAAATTATTAATATATTATAACTTAAATAAAATAAAATTTTATTACAATTCCTTCACTTATTAATCGAAAGGAACTTCGTTCCATCCGGGTGTCCCTTGACACCTCTCAAGTTTTTGTTTATTATTTATTATCAGCCCGTACTGTCCCAATGTTGGGCAAAGGCCTCCCTTTCTTCCTTCCATTTGTCTCTATCTAGGGATATTTGGGGCCAAGCCGACATATAGGCATCGAGTTCCTCACGCCAACGACGCCTCGGTCTGCCTCGACGTCTTTTTGTGTTTTGTGGCACCCAATGTTTAGCGGCCTTTGCCCAAAGTTCGTCGGACATGCGCAAAACATGCCCAGCCCAGTCCCATTTCAGTTTGGCAGCTTTATCTCCCACATCCGTTATATGAGTCTTGGAGCGTAGTATGCTGTTTTTAATACGACCTGTCAGCTTTTCTCCCAGGATGCTACGCTCCATTGCTCGCTGGAAAACTCTGAGTGCGATTACATAAAAAAATTCAAATCAATCTATCGACATCTTCACTAGTTTTCTGAATAGTAATAGATATAATTTTACAAGATATCGATAATAACGTAGGTATAAAAGCTTTCTAAAATGAAATTACAAGATAATAGAAAAAAATCATTGCATATCAGGTGTAATAACTTCTGTCTAGATAACGGCTCGGTCGGCAATCAGCTATAAAATTTGACACTTATTACTATACAGCTAAGCTTCTACTTGTAAATAAATCATAACCCGGATAATAAAGTGGAATAGTTAAGGTTGCGCTAGCCATATTATGTTTGTACAACATATGGGTATATTGTTGTTTGTTGTTTGTTTGTTTGTTTGTTACATATGGGTAACAAAGAGTGATTCTTTGTTACCCATATTATGTTTGTATCGCAATAAAATTATAAAGGTGAAAGTTTGTAAGTGTATAGGTTTCATTACTCTTTCACTAACTTCTCCTTCCTGAACTATGGAACCAATAAGGCTGAAATATTGGATTTTGAACGTAAATGATTTATGGATTGGCACATATGCTACTTTTTTCATGGAAAAGTCTAAAATTTATGCGGCATTTGTGTATAACTATATCTATACTTTGTCATAACAAACCTTTTTGAAATTAGATTTATAGTCTTGGGAAGGGGGTGGGAACGGGAACGGGAACGAGAACGGGAACGGGAACAAGAATGGGACATGGGATAATCTTTAATTACCAACGTTGCTAATTATTAAAAGATATTCAAAAATCTTACTTTTAACTTCGTTTCTACGTGGATGATTTGTGAGCATCAGCCAGTTCAAATGAATATTAAAAATGAAAAGAGTGTATTGTAACCTTTTAAGCATAAACTGCTCAACCGATTATCACGAAACTTTGCGTACACGTAGACAGGCTTACAATAAATAATAAGAATATTCTAAAATTGA
This sequence comes from Lasiommata megera, assembly GCA_928268935.1. Lineage (NCBI taxonomy): Eukaryota > Metazoa > Arthropoda > Insecta > Lepidoptera > Nymphalidae > Lasiommata > Lasiommata megera. The sequence continues at coordinate 13,256,805 of OV743326.1, forward strand.
GTTATTTCAAATAGATTTACTTGTTAGCATCAACAATTTTGTGGGGAATGAAAGGTGGAACCTTTGAAAGAACCTTGTTTTGAAAATATGTATATTAGTTATAAGCGAAAGTTTATATCATATTGTTATATATATAATATGTTCATAAGAAAACGGTCGTGTTGTGAAATTAAAGTTGTCGACGATGTAAGGTGACTAAAGCGTGACATATAGAATTTAACGTCTTGATATTTATTTTATTCATTTATTTTATTTTTTTTATTCTATTCATTTCATAATGATAAATATTTATTTATTTTTTAAGATTTTTAGTTTTAGGTTAATATAAGTTTTATTTTAAGTTATATATGTATTCTTAACAACTAATTGTCATGAAATTAAATGAATTGTGAAATATCTTTTTTATATATACATAAATACTTTATAACTGGGGATAATATATTATAGCTATGAACAAAAATTACAGATAAGATTTAGCAATGCGAAATGAAACCGCATGCTTTATTGCCTTATTCAGATGTAGTAGCTACCGGCGAGCGTACTCTTAAAAACGCCAAGTTTTTATTTTCAACTAATATCTGGTTGTTCAGGATATAATCCATCAACAGCTTTAGCGCGCAAAGCAGCGCGAAAAAAGAAGTTAATGAGAATTTTAATGAGCATATTATTTTCTCTCTAACGAAACGTTTAACTGGAATTTCATTCGTTATGAGACGTGAATGGTACAAATGGAAAATGTAGAAGAATATGGACCCCTAATTGATTGATACATTACTGAGACGTAAGGTGGCCGACTAATTAGGAACGAATTATTTATATTAATATTTTAACAAAAAAGTTTCTCGCTTCGGCGCGTTTTTTTAAGACCAATCTAAAACAATACAGCCCTCGTTTCATATCCAACTTAGATTCGTCATCAACCCATTCTCGGCTCACTACAGAGCACGGGTCTCCTCTCAATATGAAAAGGGTTTGGCCATAGTCCACCACGCTGGCCATGTGCGGATTGGCAGACTTCACACGCCAATGAAAACATTATGGAGAACTCTCAGGTGTGCAGGTTTCCTCACGATGTTTTCCTTCACCGATGAATCGAGTGATATTTTAACTGTTTAAAAATGCACATAACTCCGAAAAGTTATAGGTTGGATTGGTTGGCCTGGATTCGAACCGCCGACCTCTGATTAGGAGGCTGACGCCCTAACCACTAGGCTATCACAGCTTAATTAGCAAGTAGCAAGGAACAAAAGCAAAAGTCCTGCTATGCGGTCGTTTTCTTCATCTTCTATGAGAAAGTGATGTTGCGGAAGGAGGAAGCGAGGTTCTACAGAGATATATGGAGCCTTTCAAGCGATCTGCCGTTATTGTTAGTCTGCCAACGTCTGTGCACGATCAGCGTCTGTGCTCCAAGAAAAGAACCTTCGAAACCTTTTACCTCCAATTTCAAGAAAGTTGTGAAGCGAATAATCAACAAACAAAATTATAAATTTATGTATAATATATTTTAGTTATAATGTTATATATTTATTTATTTTTAAGTTTGTTAGTTTTAGGTTAATCTAAGTTTTATGTTTGATGTATAATAAATCTATGTTGTGTAAAAAAAATTAAAACTTACAATACAAATAAACTCCGATTAATATACATAATATTAGACATAAATTTATATATATATAAAAAAATTATAAATAAATATTTATTTATAATTAAATAATATTAATTAAATTTGTGTGTATTCTTTAGTGAGTAATTTTATGTAAGTGTATTTTTAATTATGCTCTTATTTGTACACCAACCACTTTAATATTGTTAAATTTTTCCTGTACATAGTGGTTGCTATGTACAGGAAAAATTTAACAATGCTTGCTGGAAGGGATCACTTGCAGAGATAAGGCCGCCCTTACACCGCTTTTATGTCTTTTTTATCTTTGTTTTTGTATGCTTTGTCTTGTGTGTAATAAAGAGTTTTATTATTGTTATGTTGCATGTCATCATAAATAAGAGAATTTTATATATTATGAAAGATTTAGTGTAGTTATATTGAAGTGAAGCAAATATTATGCACCTAAGAAGGTAAGTGGAAGGCAATAGGCGTTTTAGTCATGACTCAAAATCTATCTAATACCGGGCCACGGTTCTTGGCACGGCTTCAAAATTTCCCGATAAATAGCCTAGGAATAGTTTCGTCGGAGAATTTTGATGTGATACCTATTTTAGATTCCAGACCCGAAATTTAAGTAATATGGACCATAACTATAAACTATGTGTGAAGTGAAAGAAGGTAGGTGTTTTTAAGACGACCTCCGTAGAGGGTGCGCTGTCGCTTTATCAAGTTGGAGGTCCTGGGTTCGATTCCCGAGCCTGGTCTAGTGGGAGGCAGCGGCCGTGGCTAATTAACACCCTACTGACAAAGACGTGTCACCAAGTTTTTTAGCGTTCCGGCACGATGTCGCGTAGAAACCAATCAGGAATATGGGTTTACCATACTCCTAAAAGATTAGCCCGCTACCATCTTAGACTGCATCATCACTTACCATCAGGTGAGATTGCCGTTATAATAACGTTATCACGTTAAACAGTTAAATCGCTTGGTGGTAACCAGCCGCGGCAGAAGAATCCGACCAGACCAGACTCCCAGCTCGTTTTTTTATTTATTTTTGTTTTTATTCACTACAAGTTAGCCCTTGACGGCAATCTCACCTGATGGTAAGTGATGATGCAGTCTAAGATGGTAGCGCGCTAACCTGTTAGGGGTATGGTAAACGCATACTCCTAATCGGTTTCAACGCGACATCGTGCCGGAACGCTAAATCGTTTGGGACACGTCTTTGTCGGTCGGGTGGTAACTAACTACGGCTGAAGCCTTACACCAGACCAGACTCGAGCCAGGAATCGAACCCAGCACCTCGAACTTTATAATGCGACAGCGCGCGCGCTGCACCACTGAGGTCATCAAACCGGGAATGGAATCCAGGACCTCCCATTTGTGGCACAGAAGTCGTCAACGGTACTAGGGTATTATGAACGTAGCTATTAGATCGCTATAAAAAAGTCGTAAACATATCAGCCGCGGAAAACTACTAATCGTTTCTCGGATACAACAAAATAGTTATTGCACCTCGGAATTTAATAGTTGGAAACGTTAAACTTTATAGTTCCATTATTGTTAACACCTATTAAATAACTACGTATTGATTACATACAGATGTGACGACCTCCGTGTTGAGTACGTGCGCGTCCGGGGTTCGATTCCCGGGTCGAATCTGGCTAGTTACCACCCTACGGACAAAGTGGTGTCGCCAAGCGATTTAGCGTTTCGGCACGATGTCGTGTAGAAACCAATTAGGAGTATGGGTTAACCATTCCCCTAACAGGCCGCTACCATCTTAAACCGCATCATCATCAGGTGAGAACCCGTCAAGGGCTAAAAGTTGTATTTTAAAAAAAGATGCACAGATATTCATGATGATCAACCCATTCTCGGCTCACTACAGAGCACGGGTCTCCTCTCAATGTGAGAAGGGTTTGGCCATAGTCCACCACGCTGGCCATGTGCGGATTGGCAGACTTCACACGCCTTTGAGAACATTACGGAGAACTCTCAGGCGTGCAGGTTTCCTCACGATGTTTTCCTTCGCCGTTGAAGCAAGTGATATTTTAATTGCTTAAAAACGCACATAGCTCCGAAAAGTTATAGGTGCGTGATCGGGTTCGAGCCCCCAACCTCTGATTAGGAGGCTGCCGTCCTAACCACTAGGCTATCACAGCTTAACGTCAATGCACTCATATAGGACAAATTTTTATGCCAAGTTGAACACAAGTTTTTGTTTCGAATTGCATAGAGTGATGGATGATGCAATCTAAAGGAGTAAGTATGGCAGCTTTATTAACCCTAATCTTAATGGCATGTCCTTAAAGTTGGAGTGGGAAGTTGCCATGGCCGAAGCCTCCCTCAAGACTAGTCCAGAGAAAACACAGACATTATAAATTCCCAAATCACCTCTGCCGCTGATCGAACCACTGACATTGCGTCATTTGCTTAGTTCATCATCATCATCATGATCAACCCATTACAGACACACTACAGAGCGCGGGTCTCCTCTCAATATGAGAAGGGGTTGGCCATAGTCCACCACGCTGGCCATGTGCGGATTGGCAGACTTCACACGCCTTTGAGAACGTTATGGAGAATTCTCAGGCGTGCAGGTTTCCTCACGATGTTTTCCTTCACCGTTCAAGCAAGTGATATTTTTAATTGTTTAAAAACGCACATAACTCCGAAAAGTTAGAGGTGCGTGCCCGGATTCGAACCGCCGACCTCTGATTAGGAGGATGACGCCCTAACCACTAGGCTATCACCGCTTTAACGCACATAACTCCATTCTATCGCTGCTTAGTTCAACAAGTATTAATATAATACTGAAGTGCATGCTATAAGAGGAATAAAAATGTCACTATAAGTAGGTACCTACGCATGGTTCTTGCATAATAACTAATTAAAATTCATAATTAATTTTGCATAGTTAATAATTTAAATTTGCCAAGCAACGGGACAGTTAAGTTTTGTTCAATTTAAATAATTCGATTTTATTTTTGATAAAGAATAAGGTAAATAATGTAGCAAAAGGGTTCCGTAGGATCATTCCCATACTATTTCATTGATTGATCCTAATATTGAAACAATTAATATATAAATCCATGTTTTAGACAACAGAAAATAACCGAACACGTGTAAAACTTCTAACTTTTAAGCCTCTCACAAACAAACTAAATATGCTATAATATATAGCTAAAACATAAGTTTGAGAAAAGTACCAACAAAACAAATTAAAAACGTAATCGAATGTACGTAGTCCGCGAAATTTGAAAATTCACTTTATTAACAAACCTCGTATGTATTTGTCTTTGTTCAAAATAAAATAAGGGTAGATTAACTTTGCTCTAAAATAACTATAACAAGTGAGCTAACCAAAAGTGGGACATGGTTTTTAGTACTACTATCTATATATACTGATAGGCACTCGAAAATTTAAAAATTCCCAAATTGCCTTTATCTCTTTTTTATGTATGTTTCTTTGCTATTTTGTATTTCTGTATGGTGTACAATAAAGTATTTTCATTTCATTTACTCAATCTTACGATACACATCTCTTATATATTTTAGTAATCTTACTTAAAGGCCGTGATCTCTCAAGCGCGTCTATTCTTACTACTGACTTACTACTAACATCAATTAGAGTGAGACTATTAGACTAATTTATGTATCCGAAATACTTTCAATCCGACACCCCAACCCTCTCGTAGTTGTGGCTTCTTTTTACTCCCCCGACCTAAGCGCTCCTCTCCGAAAGAGGAGACCTAAACGTATACTTCATGACCCTGACGATCAGATGACTACTGACAACATACTCTTACCACCTACCACACAATCATACGCTCCACACAGTCTTCGCCGGCGAAGACGAGGTCCCCGCTATCATACGTCATCCGGACGTGGGCTCCATCCGCGGCCTCAGAGATGTACGGACCACTCACCGTCCGATCCCCCGCTGTCCCAAACGTCGCCTAAGCCGAGGTTCGGCCTCAAAGGAGGCGCCCTTAGGCACACGTTCCCTTAGTTTCTTCGAGCCCTAGGGCTCAAAATTTCTTCTGTCAGATCTTTCCGAAGCTCGCCAAACATCCCGATTACGCTGTGGCAACCAATAATAGATAGTCCGAAAGAAAAATAACCGAAATACATTTGTACCGTTTTAACACTAACTTTGCCTGAGCAAAGCGCACTCTATAGATCTTAGCCTTAAACTTAACTGAGTACCTACCAATGTTCGATAATCTCGACGAACAGGTTTTGGAGACGACGGGTTTTCAAGATGGCTGCACAATTTCGGCCATTGCTATCATGTACGCTCTGGGCTCTGGCATCCGATAATATTATTTTTATCGGCCTTTTGCCTGGTTTGTTACAAACTCATTCGCAGCGCCGCCGATAAGTCGCTCTAAAGCGTATTATTGTAGCTTTCATCGTTACTACCATCTACTTGTATGGGTCGAATCATAAATAAGGACATCTATAGAAGAACCAGAGTAACCGATTGATTTTTTTATACACCACAAGTTAGCCCTTGAAGGCATCTCACCTTATGGACTGAGATGTGTAAGGATGTATCATTTATTTCCGTACGTCTATTTTGGATGGAATAGGTCACACTTTTAATTAAATACCTCAAATATGAGTTACTTATTGCTATTACGTACAAAATCTTAACTAAAAACTTTAATACAGATTGATTATGTCTTGTAGAAGGAAATTTTGATCGTATAATTTATAAATTTAAAAATGCAAACAAAAATCCCACATATCTCCGGCAATAGCGGCCAATATACCAACCGACGCTGAAATTAATGTATGGCTTTCACCAATCTTATAGCGCCTGTAGCGTCATCTAGTAGGAAACATTAGATCTACATATCCCTTTCAAATGTGTCTCATTGTATGATGGACCTTTGAATAGTACTATAATTATGCATTTTAAATTTACGAATTTGATATTTTCTCCAAGAGTAAGATTGTAAAACGCAAATTTATATACCTAGGTTATAAATCATTCAATCAAAATAGTATATATATTCATGTTAACCTATAACAGGCATCTACGAATCGCTCATATACGAGTATAAAACATTTTCCATTAATTCTATGCGTGGAGTGATGGTGATAACTACACTCGCAAAGTTAAAACTAAAGCTAAGAGGGTTCCAATCGCTCCCAGATCTAAGAAGAAGCCCACAACAAACTTAGTCGTGTTTTTTTTGCCACTGCCATCTTAATTAGTAATAAATTATAATTAGCTATGGAGAGCAATTCACCCCAAGCTTATTTATCGTTTATATATTATTATATATAAACGATAAATAAGCTCCGTAAATCCTTGATTTCGTAATAGGATTTTCCTAAAATCTGTCACAAGCTGTTTTTATAAAGAGATCTCTATATATACATCTTCAAGTTATCAACAGCTAATGTATTGTAAAATAAAATACAATTTCCTTTGAATGAGTTACTAATTTTGTGCAGCCTACTAAACGGTACTACAAGTTTACCTTTACTACTAATGCAAAAATATCAATATACTTAAATAAACTATGAACGAACTGAGATCAGACTGCATTACTGTCTGTTCAAGACACCATTACCGATGCATACGAGTTCTTTAGTGTCCGCTGTGACATAACACCAAAGTATTTACTATGCAAGCTGTATCCATAAGCGTAATTTCACATACACGGCACTTGTATGGAATACTCACAGACATTTTCACACTCCGTGGCGCAACGCGTGCGCTGTTTCATTTTAAAAGTAGGAGGTCCTGGGTTCGATTCCCAGCTCGAGTCTGGTCTAGTGGGGGGCTTCGGCCGTGGCCAGTTACCACCCTACCGACAAAGACGTGTCGCCAAGAGATTTTCCGGCACGATGTCGTGTAGAAACCAATTAGGAGTAGTACTGTTACCATACCTCTAACAGGTTAGCCCGTTACCATCTTAGAAAGCATCATCATTTACCATCAGGTGAGATGCCGTCAAGGGCTAACTTGTGGTATATAAATAAAACGCTCAAAACATCAGGCTGCTACTTTCGCTATATATATATATATATATATATATATATATATATATATATATATATATATATATATAAAAATCAATTGCTGTTCGTTAGTCTCGCTAAAACTCGAGAACGGCTGAACGAATTTATCTTATCTTCTTGAAATGTTCGTGGAGGTCTAGGTAAGGTTTAAAAAGTGAGAAAAATTCGAATAATTGCCAGGAAAACCCTAAAAACAGCCCTTTTCTTTTTTCCACATAAACGTTTTCTAAATAAAACGTAGAGTCAATTTGAACTTTATTGCTATTCAATAAAGTTCATATTAAATTATAATCACTCACTCTTGTCTAAAAAATGTAGGTGTGTTCTTAACTTCAAAGAGCCAATTTGCAATTTATATTTAGGCAACATTTTATCCCGGTATTTCCACGGAAACGGGAACTACGCGGGTGAAACCGCGGGTCACAGCTAGTTACTAATAAATATCTATGTGTAGTTTGAATTTACATTATTTAGATTCAAATTATTAACGTGCTAATAATAGATTTGGTGATAACAAAAAAAAACCCCCGGCTCTGTTGTGGGTTTCTACTTTGACTTGGGCGCGATTAGAACCCTCTTAGCTTTAGTTTTAAGTTGGCAAGTGTAGTTATCACCATCATCTCATAAATTAAGCAATGAAAAATTTATTATATATGAACGATTCATGATGCCTGTAATAGATTTGTATGAATAAAGCTATTTTTGATTTCATTTAGATTTTGATTTATTAAGCTGTGATAGCCTAGTATTGAGGGCGTCCGCCTCCTGATCCCGATCGAATCCTCGACCTCTGAGGATTCGATCACGCATCTTTTTTTTTTTTCATACACCACAAGTTAGCCCTTGACGGCATGTCACCTGATGGTAAGTGATGATGCGGTCTAAGATGGTAGCGGGCTAACCTGTTTAATTCGTATGGTAAACCCATACTCCTAATTGGTTTCAACACGACATCACGCTGGAACGCTAAATCGCTTGGCGACACGTCTTTGTCGGTAGGGTGGTAACTAGCCACCGCCGAAGTCTCCCACCAGACTAGACTCGAGCCAGGAATCGAATCCAAGACCTCCAACTTTATAATGCGACAGCGCGCGCACTGCGCCACAGAGGTCGTTTTTAAGCACCATCTTAGACTGCATTATCACTTACCATCAAGTGAGATTGCCGTCGAGGACTAACTTGTAGTGTATAAAAAGAACACGCAAGCAAAAAGTAGCATATTATTTCCAACATAAAAACATTTTATCGAATAGAACAAAATACGCAATCGCATTTATAATATCAATAAGAATGATTATTATTTGCTTAGTAGGTACTGAATGAATTAATTAATAATATTCGTTTACTTCTATGCACTTTGACCATACGTCCAATCCTAATCTATACAAATAAATAAAATTGGAGTGTTTGTTTGTAATATTGAAATAACCATTTTTTACTACATGCATATGTACATACCAAAATAACAGTTTTTACAACTTTTGTCTGTCTGTCTGTTTGTTGCGGCTAATCTCTGAAATGGTTGGACCGATTTTTACGGGGCTTTTATTGGCAGGTAGGTTCCCTAGGGAGAGGGGGTGAAAGACAAAATGTGTATTTAATGGTAATTCATTAAGGCGTACTCCGTACTTTCACTCATTCTTTTTTTTTTTAGAAAGGACATACTTTAATGTTTAGCCTGTAATTATTTCAAGTAATTCGGGTTAGTAATCTATTGCTTCGTGATTGAAATACAAACAAACACACTAACTCAACGCAGACGAAGTCGCGGGCGTCAGCTAGTATATTATCAATGTGAAAGTGTGGGTGTTTGTAACTCAATCACGCAAAAACGGCTGAGCTCAATTGGATGAAATTAGGCACGCATGTAGCCTTTGACATGGAAAAGAACATAGGCTACCTTATATCCCGATTCCTTAAGTAGTTCCCAAGGGAAAATTGAAAATTGTTTACGGGTAGACAGCTTTGAAATTTGGTATGCATGGCATGCTATGGAAAAGGACATGGTATTTCTATACCGATCTCTCAAGTAGTTGACGTGGGAAGATTAAAAATTGTTAACGAGCGGAACTTTAGACGCAATTATGAAGTCCACGCAGACGAAGTCGCGGGCAGAAGCTAGTAATTAATAAATGAAATAAAATAAATACTGCTAACAATTAACACTGGTTTTATAAAGCTGGCTCAAATTTTTTTATAAATTTTTTCACAGGACGATCTCTCGATAACGAGCGAAGCTTTAGACCCAATTTTGAAGTCCACGCAGACAAAGTCGCGGTCAGAAACTAGTAGTACATAAAGCAACTGTTTATATTCTTCTGTTACAGGTATTCAATGATGCAAACATGATTAATCACAGTGCGATGACTTAGAGCATCACACGGATGTCACGTCTGGGTTAGTACTTGGGGTGGTGGGTTTAAGGCGTGAGTAAGTAGATTTACGAGTATGGATTTTTGACGACTTCCATGGCGCAGCGCGTGCGCTGTCACATTATAAGGTTGGTGGTCCTGGGTTCGATTACTGACTCGAGTTTGGTCTAGGCTTCGGCCGTAGCTAGTTACCACCTTACGGACAAAGACGTGCTTTAGTGCAATATAAAAAGGTTCAGTATTTTCATATTTCGTCCATTACACATAAACAAACAAACATATGTAATAACCACACTAATATTTTAATTTTTAAAATTTTTATACGCTTCAAGGTAGCCCTTGATGGGAATCTCACCTGATGGTAAGTGATGATGCAGTCTAAGATGGTAGCGAGCTAACCTGTTACGGGTATGATGAGCCCATACTCCTAATTGGTTTCTACGCGACATCGTGCCGGACCGCTAAATCGCTTAGCGACACGTCTTTATCGGTAGGGTGGTAACTGACACGGCTGAAGCCTCCCACCAGACCAGACTCGGGAATCGAACCCAGGACCTCCAACTTAATAATGCGATAGCGCGCTGCGCTACAGAAGTCGGCAATTATAAATAGGAAATGTTGTGTATAAGTGTTTGTGTGTTTGTTAGTCCTTTTCTCTCCTCTTTAATACCCTTAATCGACGCAGACGAAGTTATGAACATCAGCTGGTATGCTATCTATATATATATAAAAGCGAAAGGTCACTTATATACTTACATACTGATTAAACACGAGATCTCAAAAACTATTACACGTATAAAGCTATAATTTAGCAAGTAGGTAGTTAATAGTTAAGAGATGTCGGCTAAGAAAGGAAATTTGGATATTCCACCCCTAAGAGGGTAAAATAGGGGTTGGAAGTTTGTATGAAAGTTCTTTGTTTTTAGAGTTAGAGATACAAAAATTTGCATTAAGGTAAATAATAATAAATAAAAAACATGTCCATCAAATTTTTTTTAAATATTAAGTTAAGGGTGGTAAAAAAGGGGATGATAGTTTTTGCTTATTTTTTTATTATGAAGTCTACAAGCTTGAAATCTTGAAAATAGGTTTCTTTTAGGGCGTAAGTATAAGGTTAGGGGGTAAAATAGGGGTTTGAAGTTTGTATGAAATTCTATGTTTTTTAATTTATAAAAACGAAATTCGGCAATTTGACATTTGCCTGTAGCTTACTTTCAGAAGCAGGGCATTGGCCGCATGGGTAACCTCAATCTCAAGGGAAATCAGCAATTCAACGCAGACGAAGTCGCGGGCAACAGCTAGTACCTATAATATAAATGACAAATAGGTTTACGTATATGCTTTAGTTAGGGATAATAGCAAGATAACTCATATTTTACATTCATGGCTTCAATTACAGATCATAAGTTACCACGACCTAAAGCGTTTCTGACAATAACAAAATATGATAAATGGTATAATTGTTGAGGAAAACCATTCGCTTACGAAATAGGGTCAAGTTATACGTGTATGACTATGAAATTAATATTTCGTATACGTAATAATGCAGTTATGGAAACATTCTTATTGGATGGTAATAAAGTCCAATTTTGATTCATAATGAACAACCCATTACCGGCTCACTACAGCGCACGGGTCTCCTTTCAATATGAGAAGGGTTTGGCCATAGTCCACCACGCTGGCTATGTGCGGATTGGCAGACTTCACACGCCTTTGAGAACATTATGGACAAATCTCAGACGTGCAGGTTTCCTCACGATGTTTTCCTTCACCGTTAAAAGCATGTGATATTTTATTTTTTTAGTTAGAGGTGCGTGCCCGGATTCGAACCGCCGATCCTCTGGTTGGGAGGCTGACGCCCTAACCACTAGGCTATCACCAATTTTGATTGCAAATTCAATTTTAAATTTATAGTAAGTAATTTACCACACTCTAATATCGGAAAGAGCAGTTAAATAAGGTAAGTGTCAATAAAATTTAGTATTTTTTATTTTTTGTCACAATTCCCTTCTCTCTTAGGAGAGCGTCGTAACGCCGCGCTAAATGGCTTAGGGAGCTGTAGTTGATTCGAATTGAACATCACTTATAAGCTCATTAGTTAGCGTCTTCGGGGGCTTGGCGAGCGAGAAGGTCAGCCTGATAGAAGACCACCAGAACTCGACCACATCTGGAGAACGTCCCTTAAACCTATATACATTCGTACTTCGATTAAAACGTGTGGAATTTGGATTGTTGGACTGAGTTAAGTCCGAACAAGTCCTCCATAATGGTGTCAAAGCCGTGTGATATCCGCACATGGCCAGCGTGGTGGACTATGGCCAAACCCTTCTCATATTGAGAGGAGAGTCGTGCTCTGTAGTGATCCGGCAATGGATTGATCATGATAAAGTCCGAACGCCCCCGTGACCGTGGATGAGACCCACGTCCTGATGACGTCAGAAATTGTAGACAGAAAACCCATTAAGAAACAAATCAACCTTGGCCTGACTCGGGATTCGATAATTGATTTATTTCAATACAATAATTTCTTTTACATAATACTTTTACGGTATACTACTAGTAAAATTAAATGGTAACATGGTAACTACTAGAGCATGGAGAATATTTACTTACTTATACAAGCGGTCAGCTTTAGACGCTTGGTCAGCGTCGCTGCGTACTATTTTTCCATTGTAAGACTTTCGTGAGAAGATAGTGTTTCCCCTTACCGTCTACATCATACATTTAGGAAGTAATCAAAAACTGTCACGGTAATGTCTTATCCTTCTCATACATGGCTGGACTTACGCGAGTTTTTATAGTAGACACACACTGTGCGTTTCGTGCTATGCGAGCAAGCTCATGAATAAGGGTCCCGAATGGGTTCGGAACTAGAAAGGCAAACTACGATTAGAATTCGGATCAGTCAAGCCGTGTGTAATTTAGGTAAGAATTTAACTCAAGAGTGTATAAATTCTAAAATAACTAAGTAGGTCCTTTGTACTACTTGTAATACTACACAGTACCTACTCAGTTACGCAAATGATCGTTACATATTGTGGGTATTTTGATATAAATACGGGTTGATAAGGGTGTCACTAACCCTATAGTAGTTCGTTGGTAAACATAGCCTCAACAATATCTAGGCCCAGGATGATTAGATTGGGTTATCTTTTCATAAAATTCAAATTCAAATAATCTTTATTCAAATAGTCGTTTAAAAGGCACTTTTGACGCGTCAATAATTTACATAGACTTGATGGTGATAACTACATTCGTAAACTTAAAACTAAAGCTATGAGGGTTCCAAACGCGCCCCGGTCTAAGAAGAAGCCCTCAACAAACTTAGCCAGGTAATTTCATTTTGTTATCACCATCTCACATGCCACTTAAAATTATGATACAAGCTATCATCATCATTAATTTTAATTAACAAAAGCTTAATGATTTCAAATCTCTAAATCTTTAAAACACCTCAGTCCAACATCACTTTTCAAGGTTTTCGTGTCTAGTAACTCGCGGTGATAAACTTAGTTAGGTATTGAACGTAAAACGTTGTGTCATTTTCTTCGAAACCAAGATCCAACCGGCTGACTCATTCGGCATCCCATGTTCGCCAAACTTTAAACTCTACAAACATAGCTTTACAGCGGACTGTGTTGCATAGCAGGTACTTCACACCATTTTGATCCTTATTGTATAAATAATTACATTACTTTTCGGATCCATCAATTGCTGACGAGTAAATGATTTTACCCTTAAAAGTAGGTCAAGGGTGCATTGACTGGTCACACCATTATTCCATGTTAATTATTACCAAATATTCATAAGTTATGGAGAACATATTGCATACATTTTGAAAGGAATGTTCCGGCAATTTTAAGAGGAAAGATTTTTTTTATTTTTTTTATACACTTAGCCCTTGACGGCTATCCCATCTGGTGGTAAAGTGATGATGCAGTTTAGGATGGTAGCGGGCTAACCTGTTAGGAGTATGGTAAACCCACGCTCCTAATTGGTTTCTACGCGACATCGTGACGCGACGCTAAATCGCTTGGTGACACGTCTTTGTCGGTAGGGTGGTAACTGACACAGCCGAAGCCCCCCACCAAACCAGACTTGAGCCGGGAATCGAACCCAGGACCTCCAACTTTATAATGCGACGGAGGTCGTCAAAAATGGTGCCAACTCCCTGTTCTACTAATGTAAATTTCTTAAATAAACTACGGAATTTATTTTTCTACCTTTCGAGGGCTTTAAGATATATTCTCTTAAGAGACAAGTTGTCCTATGATATGTTTTAACTGTGGTTCCAAAGAAATAAAATGATAAGGACACTGGATATTTAATAGAGAAAAGTGTTTCCTTTACCTCACAATACTTGCTCAAGACTTTGTCACGCATTTTGTTACTAAATATATAAATGAATAATTTGAAATATCTTAAAAAAGTGCTAGATTGCAGAAAAGTCAGCCTGAAAAGATCGACACAACTTTGATACATCGATTTAGCTTTTTGTTATGGCGACTTATATATTAAGATTACTTATATATTATTACACTTAAAAACTTTTTTTTTTTAAATTAACATCGTAAGGGAAACCTGCACGCCTGAGAGTTCTCCATAACGTTCTCAAAAACGAAGGTGAAGTCTGCCAATCCGCACATGGCCAGCGTGGTGGACTATGGCCGAGCCCTTCTCATATTGAGAGGAGACCCGTGCTCTGTAGTGAGCCGGCAATGGGTTGATCATGATGATGATGATGATTACACTTATGGCGAAATATGATTACTAACCTTGAAAATGTAGCACTTTGGTATTTGAGTTATAAGCACTAAAAATTATTTTCATTCCAACGCACGTTTCAATTACTGCAGATAAATTGACATACCACACGGGTATTAGATTCAAGTCTTATTAGATTTAAAATATTTCTAATGGTTACAATCAAGTTACACCGTATTCACCAATATGCTGACATAACCAGTGGGGTTCAGGTTATTAATTAAAAAAAAAAAAGTAGAAATAAAAGAAATTCGATTCCAAAAATTTTGTATTTATGTAAACCTAGTACAGGCGTGTTTGAAGTTTACCTATATATTTTTTTTTCATTATTTATATTATGAGGTGACTATAGCTAAAAACGAAAGTAGTGATTTCCAAACACAATTTTTTGATGAAGACCACAAAAAAGTTATCCGGGTCTTTTTTCTTCTTATAACCATAATCAATAATTATTTATAAGTATGCTATTGTTAGGTTATTCGTTACCCAAGCTTTTATTGTTAATAAATATTGTTAAATCACTATAGTGCTTTACCTAAATTTCCCTTAAATGTTTGTTTAATTATTGTAGTGACATATTTTTATTCATCATCACCATGATCAACCCATTACTGACTCACTACAGAGCACGGGTCTCCTCTCAATATATGAAGGGTTTGGCCATAGTCTACCACGCTGTCCATGTGCGGATTGGCAGACTTCACACGCGTTTGAAAACATTATAGAGAACACCCAGGCGTGCAGGTTTCCTCACGATGTTTTCCTTCACCGGTGAAGCAAGTGATATTCTTATTGGCGTTAAATAAAAGTCTTTATCGCCAAATATTTCTTGCATTAAAATTAAAAAGATGGAAATATATTGCAATGCCCTTCATCGAAGCGAGTTAATCAGGTTCATAAATGAAAAATAAATGAATAAATATACGGTGAATAATGCTACCAAAAAAAAAGTTAAACCGAAATAGATTATTCAAATGTACGCAAGCACGACTTAAGTATAGATGTAAATTTTTAAGTATTTACCTAATATCGTAATGACATGCTAACCGGTCATAAGTAGGGTAATAGATATCTTTTACGGGCGAGTAGTTTGTCCCCAAACGGAATATATTATATCCAATACCCTTTTGGTACAGTCGTGATAAAAAGGCATTTCAATTTCAAACGCATTATATAAAATAACTTTTTGATTCAATCAGTCAATCATAATCTTTATTCAAATTATCCTTCAAAAGGCACTTTTAATATAAATATACATACTAGTGAGTCACTAGTGAGTTGGTGATAACTACATTCGTTAGCCGAAAACTAAAGCTATGAGGGTTCCAAACGCGCCCCGGTCTAAGATGAAGCCCACAATAAACTTAGCCAGGTAAATTTTCTGTTTGCTATCACCATCTCACATGCCACTTAAAATTATTTAAGAGCTAGCTTATTAGAGAAATGTTTCATACCCATGCTTGTTTATCATTAACATAATCGTTTACACTTAAATAGGACTATTCTACAAGCTTACGTTTTAAATAAACTTTGAACTTATTGAGAGACATCCAGAAATTTCATACGGTAAATTGTTATTAAATTGTAGATAATATTCACTTGACTATTGCTATCGAATTTGAATATTGACGGTTGCTATCGGGACAGCCGTCAAATCACAAGCTTTACCTTTAAGTATATGCAATATAATATCTCATAGTAGGTATATTTATAGCAATGCCTGCCAAAACAACTTGTCATTAACTGTAATATAGGAATTAGTGAATACGTATCCAGTACTCCGTACTCGTAGCTTCTAAATCCAATAATATTAACAAAAGAAAGATTTTTTCTGTGAGCGTACAAAAATATATTGTTTCGTCTTCAACCTAACACGTAATATTTTATTTAAACGCCAAAACGTTTAAGTTTGTATTGCTTATTTCTTTCCAAAGCTTCTTTTAATATCCAACTGTTCCTTACGACGCAAAGTTGTCCTCAAAATTTTAAAATGCACGTTCAAAAGATACATTTACTTCTTTTCTTTTTCTGTAGTCAATCTGTTGGATGTGCGAATTCTAAACTCGTGGATTTAGTAACATCGTTTGTTTTATCGGAAAGTACGCCGCTGTCTGTTTTGACACCGAAGTTGTGTTGGTCTGGATGTACGTAAACAGTATATATATCTATATATATTTTTATTTACAGGCTATTAGTATCCCATTGCTGAGCATTGGTTTTTCTTCCTTTTTTTCCTTCATATGAATGGGCATTAGACCGACACGCGATGTTGCGGGTTGGCGAACTTAAAAGATTAGCATACTGTCATAATTGGTAACTAGAAGCCGAACCGAGCTTAAATTGTTTAGCTTTTAAGCCTGAATGGGTTACAGTTGCATTTAATTTTTGATTTTTGAAATCCTCTTGATATAATTCTGCGTGCTGCGTGTGTATAGTATAAAATATATTCTACATCAATGGCTATACAATATAAACATTTTTATAAATTTATAAATTAAGTGGCTATTAAAAACTCAAAAACTAATTCAAAAACCTTTCTCCACAGATGAAAAGAATTCCCTGGCTCGTAATCTGTTTCAAGAAAATATATTTATGGCGACATCTCTCCAGCCTAATAGATCGGAGTACTTCCTGAATCAAATTGTTATTTTAGCAGATTTATCGTGTCAAGGAGTCGACTCATTTTTGATACAGGTAAAACCTTTTTGTATAAATCATGCGGAATCCTCCTCTTATGCGAATAGACTTTTTAAGGACAATAGAAGTAAGGGCAAAGTTTTGCATAGTTCACGACATTTCTTAAACTTTCCACACGAAAAGGAACGAATAATAACTCAGATTAAAACAAATAGATAAAGCCACCGTGGGGACACCATGCTACTAGAAACAAAAAAAAAAGACGGGTTGCACTCCGGGAGTGCCGGCAGAAGTGAAAACTTGATTATTAACGTTGAGCATGTTTGATATTTTGGAATGGTTAGGGAATAATTTTGCACCAATTGCTTTATCAGTATAAAAGTACTATCATTTATGTGGTAGAATACAATATTCATTTATTGCGCTATCGTACACAAACATGACAATTTATATTACATTAAAAATTTAACACTTTAAAACTATTACAATTATTTTACATTAAAAAGTTTATCTCTCCGAAAAATCAACTTTCATCCATAATTTCAACGACTTTTTCACCATCATCATTACCAGAACTATCCATGGATGTGCGTGGCAAGCTGTAACATACACGAACATTGCTGCGCTGCCTAAACGAAACAGTAGGCCCAGGCATACATTTTCGCCGCGCCGTAGAGAGGGGATAGCTGTCTACTCTCCATCCGTCTTACGCTTTTTCGATCAGGTCACGTGTCCTGACGCGAGTTTAAGATTTTATACCCATTACAGAAAAAGTGCTCAACGCCGCTAAAGAAGTTTTCACTTCAAAAATACGGAATGCTGTAACTGCTAACATAAAAATTAAGAAATACTGATTAAATAAAAATAGGTAAATTCACCGAGTGGCCGAGAGTCATCGGGAACTGTGAGGAGTTAAATTTAATTATTAATTCTCACACCCGTGTGCAAAATAAATACAAAAGAGATATAATAAACTTAAATAAATAAAAATAAATAAACCTACATACACATTACATAAAATTATTATTATTATTCAAATTAAAACAAGTTACGTAATCAATTATTATGACTTATGAATCTACCTAGAACGTACCTTAGGTGTAACTCGTAGGCTATACTTAGCTAAGCAAATAGCATAATAAACTTATGACATTTAAACAAACCGCCCACCCATTATTCTATTCATCCAGTATTTATCACGCTACCTAAACAAAGGATGAAGTATCCATAAATACCTACTTAATAATAATTAGTATGCATTATGTAACAAAAATTTGTCAATTGCGTGTCAATACACGAAAAACATAGGGTTCCGTAGAACTGAGCCGTAAAATAATTGGAGTACGAAAATAAAGAAAATAAATAGAAACAAAGTAATTTTCAGAGTTAGTCAAAAAGGTGTTTGATTCAATTAGTTTCATATTTATCATCACAAACAATGAATAATCTTAATCGGCCACCTTAAAATATAAAAGAAAAGTCCTTACTCACTGACTAACTCATAGACGCTCAACCCATACCAAAGAAAAGAAACAGTAACTTATTATTTAATACTTATAGTAAACATTTGAAATTATATACTATTAATACTTTGGTTTGTCAATAAAAAGGTGCTGACTCAGCTTAATGTTGCCGATACAAAATACCCACAATGCTGATATTCTGTCAGTACATATTAAAGAAAACCGTATTTAGAAGCGGTAATAGCCTAGTGGTAAGGGCATCAGCCTCCTAATCAGAGGTCGGCGGTTCGAATCCGGGCACGCACCTCTAACTTTTCGGAGTTATGTGCGTTTTAAAAAATTAAAATATCATTTGCTTCAACGGTGAAGGAAAACATCGTGAGGAAACCTGCACGCCTGAGAGTTCTCCATAATGTTCTCAAAGGCGTGTGAAGTCTGCCAATCCGCACATGGCCAGCGTGGTGGACTACGGCCAAACCCTTCTCATATTGAGAGGAGACCTGTGCTCTGTAGTGAGCTGGTAATGGATTGATCATGATGATGATGTATTTAGAGATATACCTCTCTAGCTATCTTCTTAAAGATATTTCTTCATATTCGGAACACGTCGTCACTGACGCACGTCATTATAGCCGTCCAATCTTCGATTATATAAGCTATAAAGAAAGCTATTGTGAGGTAGAAATATACAGACCATACTTCAAATCAAATCAAATGATGTATTTGCATAGATTGAGCATCTCTAATATCAATGTAATACAATCTGCCGGGTAGGCATGCAAAAATAATATATTTATGGCAAATCAAAAACTTGTATGTAAAATGTAAAATTTAATTGTTTATAAATGAATAAAGTTATAATAAAAAATTTAGTAACTATACTAGAGATTTACAGACTGTTACATATTTTTTTTTGGACTGTCTATTAGCCGTACTAACCCTATTGGTTGCCACAGCGTAACCGGGCTGTTTGGCGAGCTTCGCAAAGAACCTCTGCCAGAACAAATTTTGAGCCCTAGGGCTCGAAGAAACTAAGGGAACGTCTGCCTAAGGGCGCCTAAAGATAGTAACAGATTTCTTGTTTTAGTAGGGTACCCTGAAATATGTGCTTAAGCGTTGAAATGTGATTTTCGATATCCAAAGGTGATAATGAGTTATAAATATTCCAAACTGGACAGAATTCTATTTGACTATTGTATTCAAAATAATATGTTTTCATTTCGGCAGCGCTATTAGTCTTTGGCGGCACCTTTTGTTTTTAAAATGACGTTTCACTGGTGAACACTTGCAAAATAATGAGCAGGTAACGGTTGCATATCCGAAACGTATGAATCTCATAGTAAAGTCTCCAGTAAATTCTTATACTTACCAAATTTCAAAATTCAAATTCAAATAATCTTTTTTCAAATACCTAGTCCTTTAAAGGGCACTTTTGACGCGTCAATAATTTACATAGTAGTGATTTAATGGTGACAACTATATTCGTAAACTAAAGCTAAAGCTAAAGATGAGGGTTCCAAACGTGCCCTGGTCTAAGAAGAAGTCCACAACAAACGTAGCCTGGTTTTTTTTTGTTATCACCATCTCACATAATAAGTAATAAATTATAGTACCTATGGAGATAGAGCAATTCACACCCAAGCTTTTCTATCGTTTATATAATCCTTAATATCGTAATATGATTTTCCTATAAGCTTAGGCTATAAGCTTAAGTTCAAAGTTTTATAAAAACTTTGAACTTATTGATAGACATGTAAAAGATATCGATAATTTATTATAAGATATAGGTAATTTATTATAAAATAAAATACAATTTCCTTTGAATGAGTTAGTAATTTTGCCTACCAAACGGTACTACAAGTTTACTTTTACTCCTAGTGTTCAGTGCGTTACAGTTCATTTTTTTCTTGAATTTATCAATATTTTTATGAACATATATTAAATTTTTATATATATATTGGCTATCCATTATAAAAGAAACGAAAAGTAACTCAGGTTAAATACAAATAGATAAAGCCATCGTGGCCGCACATGAAACTAAGATATACAAATCAGAAAACGAAATTTTCAATAAATGTGCCTAAAAATACACAATGCTAAGACTGCTAAAATAAAAACAGACATACCTATTAATAGAAATAAAGTTATCAGTGTAACCAGTGCCAATAATTTGGTTGGCAAACTTTAATAGTTCGCCAAGTAAAGAAAAACCATCACGCCGTATGAGACAGAAGATACGATTCTTTGTCTTAATTTTCTTCATTAATCATATATATGAATTTCACTTCTTTGTAACTTTATTGTATTCTTATGATGTCTAATTATGTAATGCAATCACATTGTAATTGTACATATTTGAATTATGTATTTTAATTATTACACGTGACAATTGAACACAATCATATTTAATTTTACATATTAACAAGTTGCCACTAACTGCCAAAAGAATCTATAGAAAAAAAACTAGACAAAACCAAAAATTATTGGAGAAAGAGAAATATTCGGTTTATAGTGTACTTTATATGTCAAAAAACAGTTTATTATACACATCTATTGATTAACTTGGATAAATAACAGTTAATAACCTATTTGCATTGATTATTAACAACTGCATGAGCGAATAAATAATTACCCAATACTAATAAGAGGTAGGTACTTGCAAGAAACGTGACTCTTTTTTGTTTTAGTGTGATTTTAATTATTGCAATGCTGTTTAAAGTTTCATATTGCCCCATTGGGGCATGGGGTTTTTCCCCAGTACCAAATGTCTTTATTTGTAGACGACCTCCGTGGCGCAGTACGTGCGCTGTCGCATTATAAAGTTGGAGGTCCTGGGTTCGATTCCCGGCTCGAGTCTACCCTACCGACAAAGACGTGATTTAGCGTTCCGGCACGATGTCGCGTAGAAACCAATTAGGAGCTTGGGTTTACCATACTCCTAACAGGTTAGCCCGCTACCATCCTAGATAGCATCATAACTTCACCAGATGAGATAGCCGTTAAGGGCTAACTTGTACTTTGTATTTCTATTAACTCTTTCCTTTCACAAAAGGTTGTATGGAGGAGATCGCTTTTAGCGTTAAGACCGCCTTTGCGCATTATGTTAGTTTTTTTATTTTATTTTTGTTTTATTTATTTTGAATTCATGTTTGCAATGTGCAATAAAGAGTTTATATATCTATCTTGTAGTGAATAAAAAAAAATAACCAAGTGCACAGATAACATCAAATCGAATCGCTCTGGGCTTTGGGATGGTATGTGCTAAGACCTAGGTGGTGAAAGGCGGGAGACTTCGTATATGGCGGGCGCGGTTTTTTCACGCTTTTCTTGGATTAATGTTTGTTGGCTAATTTTGGAAGAGACTGGTGTTGGTTTTGTCGTGGACAGTTTTGGTGTCGTTTGTGTGGTGGCTAGTTTTCTGAATGGTTAACGTGTATTAATTTGGGAAAGGTTTGAGGGTGCCGCGTCCGCAGAGTGCGAAGTTTCCCGCCATTTCTCCATAACTCCTAAATGGCTATAAACTGGACATTGGCTAATCTGTGCAAAGCCATAAAAAGAGAGAACTTGAGAACTTGACCTATGTACGAATAGATTCAAGTTGGTTGGAATGATGTCTATGAGATTTGCTAAAAAGGGCTAACTAGTAGTGTATGAAAAAAATGTATGCGTAGTATTTAAATTAATAATGATGCATTATCCCCAGGCAAGCGAGCAAGGGTACTTGAAGTCCCCGTACCGTTGGTTGATATTGGACACCGTAGATGCATACAAGTTGAACTTGTTCGAGAAGCTGGATCTGCCTATCAATAGCAACGTTGTGATTGCTAAAAGGATAGACCCCGACCACTTTCAGTTTATTGAAGGTACCTTATTTTGATTCCCCTTTAAGACTTTTATCTATGCCAGTTGAATCACCCTAACCTGGATAAAGATAGTCAGTATAAACGTAGAAAAAATGAACTTTGCACCATGTTAAAATGCTCTGTAAATCTCATGTTGCCCCCTATACCTGCTCAATCCTACCCACCCTGCAACACAATTTTTCTGAGCTGGGGCAAAGTTAGGACTGGGGGAAACATTGGATCTACTGTTTTTGTGTTATTTTCTGTTTTTTTTTTCCTACCTTGTGGTGTACAATAATAGTGTATTCAATCAATCAGTCCACTTAGCATTTTCTGGAATTTTAAAGTTACATATTTTTATAAACCACGGGCAAACGAGCGGACCCCGACGTCTCACGCCAGAAAAGACTCCAGCCGGAAATCTAACGTAGGATCTCGTACTTTATTACGCTTAAATACCTCTTATTCTTTATATTTACTGATTTGATATAAACCTCAATAAAAATGAAACAACGCCATGTGGCCTAAGTCTGCCTCTTTTTTACACTTAACGCTGAGAAAAGACAAAGTTCGCTCTATTGATATCAGCTTAAGTCGACTATACTTTAGGTTTGAATACCAGTCAGAACGAGTTGTTGATTAAAAGTTTATTCAAATGAAAAACTTTTGATGCGTCAATAACTTATATTGCAGTGAGTTGATTATGATAACTACATTCGTTAAATTGATACTAAAGCTACCAGGGTTCCAAACGCGCCCTGGTCTAAGAATAATTCCGCAATAAACTTTATTTTTGCTCTCCTCATAAATGTCCCTGTGGCAGTGATGTCGACAAGCTAGGACATCACGGACTGTCATGCCAAAAAAGTGCAGGCCGCTTCTCGAGACATGCTGCACTTAACGATATCATACGCCGGTCCCTTGCCACCGTCAACGTGCCAAGTCTACTTGAGCCGACTGGTATTGCAAGAGACGATGGCAAGACACCGGACGGTATGAGTTTGATTCCATGGAAGATGGGCCAGGTGCTGGTGTGGGATGCAACCTGTACAGACACGCTGGCCCCTTCCCATCTACATGGAACCAACAACAGAGTTGGTGCGGCTTGTGAAGCGGCTGAAAAAGTTAAAGTATGCAAATACCCCTGTATTATCTAGGCTCCGAATATGATTTTGTCCCATTCGGTGTCGAGACCCTTGGTCCGTGGGGTCCTATGGATGGTTTCTACGGCACGATGTCGCGTAAAAACCAATTAGGAGTGTGGTTTACCATGCCCCTAACAGGTTAGCCCGCCACCATCTTAGACTGCATCAGGTGAGATTGCCGTCAAGGGGTAACTTGTGGTGGATAAAAAAAAACATAAAAGGAAGTATTTCTAATATTTATCATTTTTATCACAGCATACAGAATCGCTGATGGCGCAGAAGTTATTTACACCGCGAGAGGCGCTTGGCGGGCGGCCAGCGCTGAATCTAAAATCTTATCTAACTTTAATAACTCTCTCTTAGACAGAAACTCCGTTTTTATCACAAGTGGCACAGATGTCAGCGAAAATAGACACGTCAAGGTAAACGTTACAATGGCCCCAATTTTTGATCTAAATCTTGTGGCAATAGGATGTGGAATTCTTAAATTAGCATATCTAATTTGGTAATTTTAATGAACTCTATAAAATATAAATAAATAAGAACCTTGTTAATAAGATGACAAGTTTTAGTTTATTTTAGTTTATAAGATATGTTATAACTAAAATTGCGGTGTAATTGACAGTCAAATAATATTCATTTACAAGCATATAACTTATAAGTTTAATTAAGTATACGTAATAGGATGCCGACATTAAAATGGAAATGTTTGGCTGAACTTAATCATAAATGAAAAAATGAAAAAAAAAAAATTAAATGAAAAAAAAATTATTCAAAATATTTACATAACATTTATCCGTTATTAATCATATATAAAAACTTTATTCAAATGAAGCACTTTGATGCGTCAATAACTTACATTGCAGTAAGTTGATTCTGATAACTACATTATCGTTAAATTGAAACTAAACGAGAGCTCCAAACGCGCTCTGTTCTAACAAAAATTCCGCACCAAACTTTATTTTTATTGTATTATTTTTGTTATTACCATTTCACTAACTTTAAAATATTAGAGCACTCATGTCAGAGCAATATTACTTACCCAAGCTTGTTTATTATTTACATACTCGTAATAGTTTACACTCTTATAGGGCTTTTCTACAAGCTTAAGTTAAGCAACTTGAAAATATTACATTTTAATTATTCAATCATTTCCATTATACATATATAGTACAGCTATTGCAAATTAAACCCGTCATCTTAATTCGAATAAACACAGATTACGGTGATTTAAATAGATTGCATTGATTAACGGTAGTTTTAATTACCCTCGTCTGACAAACCAGTTTCTAGATTCGATTTGGTTAAAGTAGAGCATGGCTCGAACAAAATATTATTAATCATGCATAGAATTCAATTAATTAATTATATTAGTATATATCTGATATATATAGGATTACGTAAATGATAAACAAGCTTGGGTATGAACTATTGCTCTAAAAAGATCTCTTAAATAAATTTAAGTGACATGTGAGATAGTTATAACAAAAAGAAAATTTATCTCCAGCTGGGCTTCTTCCAGTTGGGCCAGTGTACGTTTGGAACCCTCATAGCTTTAGTTTTAAGTTTACGAATGTAGTTATCAACTCACTACTATGTAAATTATTGAAGGATTATTTGAGTAAAGGATTTGATTTGATTGATTACAAAATAAATAGAACTGCTCTGTTTTCCAGTCAACAAAGTATGGCATTATCGAGGACTACAGGGAAGTTAAAATACTGTCCCTAAGGAGGATGAACTTGCGGCAACACCCTCTTACAATGGTGATGGTCATAACCGATAGCAATGAGACCAGGATGCATTTGGATGACAGATTGTGAGTAGAAGACTCCATTTTTTTAACGACCTCCAAGGCGCAGTGCTGCGCTGTGCAATTACAGTTGGAGGACCTGGGTTCGATTCCAGGCTCGAGTCTGCTCTCTTGGGAGGCTTCGACCGTGGCCAGTTACCACTCTACCAACAAAGACGAGTCGCCAAGATTTAGCGTTTTGTGCACGATGTCGCGTAGAAACCAATAAGGAGTGTGGGTTGAACATCCCCCTAACAGTCATCACTTATCACCAGGTGAGATAGCCGTCAAGGGCTAACTTGTAATGTATAAAAAAAATTAACATCGCGTATTATGTTCGCATAACGCATATTGCATTCTTTCCATCTTTCCATTTGAGAGAAACGACATACTATTAAATTATTTTACGAAATATCTGCCATACGTAACTGCCCAATTTGGATATGTTTACTATTAGCTGTTGGGCAAATGAGAAACCAAAAAAAGGTCTTAATATAAAGCCCAGTGTGCCCCTTTATCACAACTCACCATCTTTGCACCGACCCGAATTTTTTCTATATTGAATTATCTCTTTTTTTTTATATACAAGTTAGTCAAGTTAGTCCCTTGACGACATCTCACCTGATGGTAAGTGATACCCAGGGCAGCGGTACAAACTATGGTACTGCAGCCAATGCTTGCAGTTTTCCGAAAAGTATAACCCCCCCGTTATCCCAAACGTCGCCTAAGCCGAGGTTCGGCCTCAAAGGAGGCGCACTTAGGCAGTCGTTCCCATAGTTTCTTCGAGCCCTAGGGCTCAAAATTTCTTCTGGCAGAGCTTCTTTCCAAAGCTCGCCAAACAGCCCGGTTACGCTGTGGCAACCAATAGGGTTTGTACAGCTAATAGACAGTCTGAAAAAAAAAATATATATATATATATATATATATATATATAATACCACTATGACTCTGTCACAGATCTTAAATATTTGTTTTTGTCTCTCTTGTCTGTTTTTTTTTTTTTGTTTTTAGTGTATATTTGTTTTGTTTAGACTTTGTTTTTGTTATAATGTTACTATGTGTAATCATTTAATAAGTGTTATTGGATATTGTCCGTTCTAATTAAATTAAAAATTAAATAAATAAATAAATAATAAATGGCTAATATTTTAATTGATTTCTTTTTGATGTCGTAGGAATCTCAACCAAGACTCCATTACCAAGATGTCGTATATGGTGGTGAAGGTATGTTTCGACATGCTCAACGCTAGCGAGAGACGTCTGTTCACCCACACCTGGGGTTATAAAGACAAGAACGGCAGCTGGCAGGGGATGATTGACCACCTAATAAAGAAGGAAGGGGATCTTGGTAATTTGTGAATTCATCATCATCATCAAATCATTGCCGGATCACTACAGAGCATGGGTCTCCTCTCAATATGAGAAGAGCTTGGCCATAGTCCACCACGCCACTCATACGCCTTTGAGAATATTATGTAGAACTCTCAGGCATGTAGGTTTCTTTCACCGTTGAAGCAAGTGACATTTTAATTAAAAACGCACATAACTCTGAAAAGTTAGAGATACGTGCCCGGGTTTGAACCCCCGACTTCTGATTAGGAAGCGGACGTCCTAACTACTAGGCTATCACAGCTTCTTAATTTATGAGTTGACCTCCAAGATTTCTCCAAAAGATCGGCCAAAGATGTAAGATATAAAAAAATCTCGATAACTGGAGTGAAAAAAAATTTACGTTACCTGTTATTATCTTATCATTAACTTATAACATCATATTTGTATGTATTGAATACATTTCCTTGTACTGTGTTTACGGCTGCTTTGCATTTTTCTGTGTGAAGTGTCCGATAAATTAATATAAATAAAAAATAATAAATAGCCATTAACTTTATCGAAGTTTATCGATGACAAACGAAATGATCGAACGAATGAATGAGTAAACATGAGAATCAACAACATCAGAAACGAACGAATGGGATGAGGAAAAAAAACGAACAAGTCTTTACACTTTATATTTTCAATATACGTAACAGTTATCATAACTTTAAAGATTTATGATCATGGGAATTGGCAGCAATCTTGTTTCTCTTACCTTATCCCACATTATGTGTGGTCGGCACAACACGTCTTCTTCTTCCACTCACTTCTATCAGCCTCACCCACACCTTTTACCCGCATACCCTCTTTTACACAATCCATCCATCTCTTCTTTGGGAAATTGGCAAGGAAATTGGCAGCAACGGCTGGTATAAACTTGCAGGCACGATAGCCATCTTCACCGAGGAGCGCATGAAGGCTGTCGACTACATATCCATGATAGGGTCGACGTCCGTGCGGTTCGCCTTCCGGGAGCCGCCCCTGGCGCTCATGGAGAACATCTTCGCGCTGCCGTTCACCGGCGCAGTGTGGCTCGCCATCTTCATCTGCGTGCTGGGCTGCGCCGTGTTCCTATACATCACCTCCAAGTGGGAGTCCAGCGTTAGCATGGTAATACGAAACACTAGATATGTTTATCAAAACCAGTGTTTATCGACCCTAACTAAGTGGACAGATAACAAGCGATTCACTTAGAACTAGTGCTCTAAGACCGTGGAGTCCGGGATGCTAAAGACCTATGTCCAGAAGTGGTTTTCAATCGGTTGGAAAGATGACTATGAGATTACCTAACCCAACACTCTGATAAGACAACCTAATCTAACAGGCTGCTCTAAAGAGGGAGTGGTCTAAGATTGAGTGCGTAAAGTAAAATTTTGATTTCCTCAAGCATTACATAAAACAAAACTTGATAAATATTAAAATATAATATAAATACTTATTGACTGCTTTAAATTGACGCATTTATGGCAGTGGCCGAGTTTAGATGATAGAACTTAATCTTTTTTTTACAAGTAAGCCCTTGATAGCAGTTAAGTCTAGTGGTAAACGATGATGCAATCTGAGATGGAAAAGGCATAACCTGTTAAGGGTATGCTAGATGTGATGGCGTCACGTCTTTGCCGGTAGAGTGGTAATGAGCCACAGCCGAAGCCTCGCACTAGACTAGAACTGGGAATCGAACCCAGGACCTCGCACTTTGTAATGCGGCAACCGCCAGAGAGAGTATACAAATATGAAATCGCAGACGCTTTGTTTGTTTGTGTAGCTAAAAAAGACGCCATATAATTTCGTAGAAATTACATTTATTATTAATCAAAAGCTCTCGTTCATTAAGACTAATCAGGTCACGGCACTTTTTCCTTATACGTTCACATGTTTCTTAGTAACAGGGAGTAATATGATATGCAAAATATTAGAGTGGCGCCCGCACCGCAAACTCAGCTTTGGCGGATACCCCACTATGTGGAAAGATCAGATCTAAAGCCCAAAAAATTTTGAAAATCCCTACAAATTTATTGATTCATTAAAACTAATCACTTGCTTATTCCTTAATAATGTCAGTAATACAAATTGAGTTTATAACGATTGACAGATGTAAATGTTGTGTAAAAACAAAAAAATATCCATGAAAAGTTGCTTATTAGAGGAAGCATTTCTTGGCACTTGGCATACTAGTCATATAAAATCAAAAGCAAAATAAAGCCTTTCTTCCATTCCAATGAAGTTCTGTAACTACTCTGACTCTCAGAACAAAGTTACATTCAACATTGACTGTTTACTCAGCGCGATTATAGCGCCTATTGTACCTTTATGTATAAATAAAAGTAATATATATTATAATAATTATATTATATCATTTTATAGCTATATTTTTTGTCGCTTCCTTAGGTTCCGCGTTATATATAATTTGTTTCTTTTAATATATTCAGTATAGTTCGAAGCTGTGATAGCCTAGTGGTTAGGGCGTCAGCCTCCTAATCAGAGGTCGGCGGTTCGAATCCGGGCACGCACCTCTAACTATTCGGAGTTATGTGCGTTTTTAAAAATTTAAAATATCACTTGCTTCAACGGTGAAGGAAAACATCGAGAGGAAACCTGCACGCCTGAGAGATCTCCATAATGTTCTCAAAAGGCGTGTGAAGTCTGCCAATCCGCACATGGCCAGCGCGGTGGACTATGGCCAAACCCTTCTCATATTGAGAGGAGACCCGTGCTTTGTAGTGAGCCGGTAATGGGTTGATCATGATGATTCAGTATATGCTACCTCTCACGCCCGTGTGCAAAATAAATACATATAAAAACCAAAAGAGATATAATAAACTTAAATAGATAATAATAAATAAACCTACATATACATTACATAAATACATATTTGCACCGGGCGGAGGAATACGCCCCGGCAGGGGAGACCAAACGGCCGGGGGTCAGGGAGACAGGTTGAGAAACCGGCGGACTATCCTAGCCGAGTCCAGCAAGACCGCTTTTTGCATCCTGGCTGCGAGCGAACTGCCACGGAACCCCAGCTGCCTCAGATGGTGAGCGAGGCTGACTGGGATCAACCCATTCGCAGATATAACGATTGGGATGGTTTCCGCAGACTGCACATGCCACATGTCGGAAACCTCGTGAGCCAGATCGAGATACTTTCGTTTCTTTTAATTATTATTATTACTTTTAATTAAATTTCTATGTCCTGTGTGTTACATATGAGAATAAATACATTTTCTTTCTTTCTACTTTACGTTTTCTACTTTAGTTTTTTGGTTGTTTGGTATTCATGTCTTTCTTGTTATATTTTGATATGTACATTGTTCCACAGAGTGTATTTTCATTTCATTTTCATTCACATCTTCGACTATTATAAAATCTGTGTAAATGTCTTTTCTTAAATAAATATATTATTATTATTATGTAACATGTTCAGATGATTACAGCATCCGCTGCAGCTGAACGGCACGTGGGCTGACGTGCTCATCCTTATCATTGGCGCGGTGCTGCAGCAAGGATGCACACTGGAGCCAAGATATGCTGCAGGTAAAGTTCTAATATATAGTAAATAATTCCTCGGGAGAGCAACAAAAATAGAATGTTTGGAATAGTGCATAAACAAGTTACGAGATATCTGGTGGAAGGCTTTGGATGCGGCTAGTTTTGGCCAAGTGATCAAGCGTAGAAACTGACTAGGATAATAGGATTCCCGACTAAAATAATGGGATTCATATATATAGATTCAGATAGCGTTATCTATGGCTCATTGATCTAATAAAAAAAAAAGTCAATTCGAGCCGATCGTGATGATCAGATGTTTAATGATGAGGATAAATCGGGTATTATGGCAAAATTACTTCACACTGTCTTTTCTGTAGTACAATTAAACATTGAATTTTTTTTTAAATATATTAAAATAAAGCTAATATTAGGTACAGCTTTAATACCTTACTATGAAAAAAAACATGCGTATACAAAATTGCTCCATTTGAATTGATTTTTTTATCAATAAGTAAAGTTGTGTTTCTAAAAGATTCTGTCTCATATACTGTGGTATGAACTGGGGTATGAGTTCAATATGACTTCTATACCCATTACAGGTTAGCCTGCTATCATTTTAGATGCATGCATCATCCCTTACCAGTGCGATTGTAGTCGAGAGCATAGGTTATATTCCCATGTATGTTAGTCTTAAGACTAGAAATAGCTATAGAATCATTATCAAAGCATATTATAAAGATATTCCATTTATTTCTCGTCTATACCATTCTATCCTTGTCTCTCTTATGCTATCCCATTCCAGGATCTTTAGATGTATTGGTTTATGTAACAGGCATGTTATGAAGCGGTGATAGCCTAGTGATTAGGCCGTCAGCCTCCTAAACAGAGGTCGGCGGTTCGAATCCGGGCACGCACCTCTAACTTTTCGGAGTTATGTGCGTTTTTAAACAATTAAAATATCACTTGCTTCAACGGTGAAGGAAAACATCGTGAGGAAACCTGCACACCTGAGAGTTCTCCATAATGTTCTCAAAGGCGTGTGAAGTCTGCCAATCCGCACATGGCCAGTGTGGTGGACTATAGCCAAACCCTTCTCATATTGAGAGGAGACCCGTGCTCTGTAAGCCGGTAATGGGTTGATCATGATGATGTAACAGGCAGATGCGTCACCCTGTTGCTGTTCGTGGCGCTCACGATCCTGTACGCAGCCTACTCGGCCAACATAGTGGTGTTGCTGCGAGCGCCCAGCTCGTCTGTGAAGACGCTGCCCGACCTCCTCAACTCGCCAATCAAACTCGGCGCCAGCGATTTTGAATACAACCGATACTTCTTTAGTGTGAGTTTCAAAATGAATTATATCACTAAAAATAGATATTTTTTTAAATATTGTTGAGGGTTTTTTCAGTGACGTCACGATTTCCATAGTAATATAAATACGTACGTGTCTGTTAGCTATATATTCAACTCAACTTTTTCACCAATCTTACAGTAATATATTTTCAGAAAGTTAACGACCCAATAAGATCGGCAATTTACAATAAGAAAATCGCACCGAAAGGGAAAAAGCCAAACTTTTACAGCATGAAAGAGGGCATCGAGAAAATAAGAAAGGTAAATGCATTATCTTCATAATCATCACCCACTAACGTGCCACTGTTATGAGTAAAAAACTGCCACTGTTATAACTAGAATTCTAGACCAATGACTAATTCCAAATCTTTAGACAAAATATATACATGGCATTTCTTTATTTTGTCCTTGGTACCGATTTTCTCCTTCACCCTGATTGCGGAGGTAACGCAATTTAAAGCGAAAACCAAAATTATCTCGTTGCCAGTACTGTTCCGTACCTACTGTATTTTGTACACGAGGTACACTACCGGTTGATATTCTGTCAGAAAAATGATTTCATCATTATCATTATCGAACATTAATAAATTAAAAAAAAATGCGACCCACTTCAAAGCACGGATCAAGTGCTTAGGCCATAGTTCAAGATGCTGAACAAGAACGGATAAATAGACAACTCTCATGCATCCAATTTTTCTCACGATGTTTACTGAATTGATAGTTAATTTCTTAAAACGCACATAACACTGAAAAAACAATTAGATTTGCGTGTCAGGTATCATCCTCGAGATCCCCGAAAGAAAGGCCAAATACTCATGAACTAGGCTGTTACCATTTCTCAAGAGAAAAAAATGGCCGTCTCAACTAATGAGAGTCCGTAAAACCAACAATAACATCCCACGCATCATGTTTCAGGTGATAGAACGGACGTGCTCTGCTTATAACAAATATTACCTTAATGTCCACTCTTCAACAGGGTCTATTCGCCTTCCACATGGAGCTGAATCCAGGCTACCGTTTGATCCAGGAGACGTTTCTTGAGGATGAGAAATGTGATTTGGTCGAAATCGATTACCTCAACGAAATAGATCCCTGGCTTCCAGGACAGAAACGCTCTCCTTACAAGGATTTATTTAAAATAAGGTAAGCTGAGTAAATAGCTCCTCCAAGATGAGGGAGAAATTATAACTGTCGTATATAAACTACGACGACTGCAGCAAAGCGGTTCCCAAGTATCGACCTATTCCAAACATAAAATTACGACTTACCTTACGTGGTAATTCTCCGGGATGATGGACTTGTTTCTGGATGTCATCTTTCCCGCGCTCACACCTTGTAAATATAAAGATAAGATTTGCGTTCATAATAATTATCAAAGACAAAGCTTTATCGGTTTCTTCAGTGTAGAGTTTGTAAGACAACTGAACTGCCTAAAAAGGTAATGCTTAGACGCCTAGATCACAGGCACATAATATAACGATCCGTAATTAGAGAAAATTTAACACCATAAAACAAGCCATAAGCACTCATTAAAACTCACATTTACGTGTTTGGATTTAATAATTCGATGAATTTCCACATTTATTATCGTACTACCCTCCCTTCCTTATCGTGTACTGTCACCAATGTTCGCGTCGCGTCAAGTCGGCTCAGGACCTCTCTGCGATAGTACGTATGTGGAGCGGGTCGGTCTTTGCTTTCCGCTATTTTCGAAGTATGGCGTCGTGAGTGCTGCCGAATGTCGAGGTGTCTGTGTTTCACAGGGGCTTGCTCGTCACCGAGCTATAGGTCGCGGACCTGCTAAGGTTAGTGCACGATCCCCGTGTCCTTAACGCCCCCTTTGCCTGACACGCCTAAATCCAAAAATTATATACCTTACAGTCCACTAGCTTTACCTTTCGAAGCTGGATAGTGGCGGCATTCGCGCCTCCAACAACTGAAATAAGATGAAGTATGGATGTAAACAGCATTGCGAAAGTCGAACATTTTTATTATTAAAATCGTACAATAGATTTTTCGTTACAATAGATTATTTTTGATTTTCAATACAATAGATTTTCATTAAACGTCATCTTCTTCTGAAGATGACGTTTAATGAAAATCTATTGTCTAGAAAGACAGTGTTTCTAGTTTTCTGCTTCTCGATAGACATCTCGCCCCTCTTTGTTATATTTACCAACGCTGTTTCCCAATGTGGCATCCTGGGAGTTTGGGCCAAAAAAATTTATCATCTGAATACTGGCATATTACTACATCTGTTTCAGTTTCACTAAAATCCGCGAGACCGGCGTGCAAGCCAACATCTTCCATCGTCTGCAGGTCAGCAAGCCGCGCTGCTCAGGCAGCATCTCAACGTTCAGCAGCGTGGGCATCACTGATATGTACCCGGCCCTCATGGCCACTCTCTACGGAGCCTTCATCTCCATCGGCGTTCTCATACTTGAGATCATGTATAAAAGGCTGTAAGTGGTTTGAAATAATGAATAGAAGCAGGCGTTACTTTGCGGAAGTCCATGATAAACAATAAACAGCAAGTATAATTTGCTATATTCCGCCGACAACCGGGAGATTTGTATAATATAACACCACACAAAATCTTCCACTAGAACCTCTACGCACGTTTCGACCCGACACCGGATCATCCTCAGGAGTCAGTTCCTGCATTCAACACGATTGTTACTTTACTTTTCGCGCTTGTGAAGTCAACCTCTCCTATATAGCACATAGAGAGAGATATATCTCCTATACACAATATATAGCACATAGAGAGAACTACCTTCATTTCGTTCATCAAAATATTTCTTTACCATCGAACCGCCAGGCATGTGCTGCCCCATTACCTAGTTGATGTCCCTTAGACACGATTGAAGCACTTCGCTTTGTCGGTTGATGCTCGCCGATAGATAGATAGATTTGAAATGACCTTCTGGCATCTTTTCCCCCCCACCTATTATTAATACTCCTTAAAATATAAAGTGAAGAGTGAACGCTTGGATGTATGTTTCTAAAAGATATTAAACGTGTTCCATTTTTTCAGGATGACGCTGAGAGAAAATAGATACACCATGAAAACTAATGTATATTAAACAATTTGTTGAAGCACTTTAAAAAATTTGTACACTTTATGACATTAGAATACTTACCGTGATTTCGGTTAATATATTAAAAGTAAAGTATAATATGTAGTGAAATGGCTTTTAGCAAATAAATGTAGCGGCAACGAAAACTATAATTGTGTTTAATTTGATGTCTCATATTGACAAAGCTAACCAGGTAAGTAATTATTAGTCATTTTGATTCAGAATATATAATTACCCAAACACGAATTTCAAACGGCTGTTTCCACCCCTCTAAATAATCACACTTGCTTTTGCGGTCGGCTTTGCTTTAAATTGTGACAATCTTCTGGTCGGGTACAAATAATCGGTCATATT
The DNA here is from genome assembly GCA_928268935.1 of Lasiommata megera. Classification (NCBI taxonomy): domain Eukaryota; kingdom Metazoa; phylum Arthropoda; class Insecta; order Lepidoptera; family Nymphalidae; genus Lasiommata; species Lasiommata megera. Next base: position 13,292,112 of record OV743326.1, read on the forward strand.
GTAGTAGTCAGTAGTAGGGCAGCTATGATAGCCTAGTGGTTAGGACGTCAGCCTCCTAATGACAGGTCGGGGGTTCGAACCCGGACACACATATATAACTTTTCGAAGTGAAGTGCGTTTTTAAGCAATTAAAATATCACTTGCTTAAACGCTGAAGGAAAACATCGAGAGGAAACCTTCATACATGAGAGTTCTCCATAACGTTCTCAAAAGCCTGTGAAGTTTGCCAATCAGCACATGACCAGCGTGGTGGACTATGGCCAAACCCTTCTCATATTGAGAGGAGACCCGTGCTCTGTAGTGAGCCGACAATGGGTTGATAATGATGATGATTGGAGAAGTGTACACAAGTCAATCGTAACTCATAAACATAACAGTTACGATTGTATGTTACAGAATTAGAGATGTTTATAACCCTATAAGATTTCTTTCTAAAAGTTCAGCAATTAATTACTTTCTAGGTGTAACAAACAAAGTCGTAAGATTACACATACGACGAGACAAACGGACTGCAAACTTAACATTGATATTAAGTTGGTATATCTTATTCAACACCAAATTAATGTTTGCTTAACCGATTCATTTCATGGTTATGAACAGAATACGTTAAATGCTACGAGCATTATATTAAATCAATTCAGAATTGTAGAGTCTCCATAAAGCAACACCCTTTTAGAGCCATCAATTTAATGAGAAACAGAAAATGAGAACTAAGTCAGTTTGTTTCTTTGTTTTATTCTACTTAGGTTATACGGTGTACGCCAAAGACATGGTTACAATTAGTTTTGTAAAAAACTTCATTCAAAATGAGGGAAAGCCCACACATTTAGTCCTCGAAAACTTATGTTGGAAGAAATGTGAGTAGTTCTTTTTTGTTAATAAATAATCAACGCGACCAATGTAAAATCAGTGTAACGCGAAGAGGAACTTTTTTTTTTATCCACTACAAGTTGCCCTTGACGGCAATCCCACCTGATAGTAAGTGATGATGCAGTCTAAGATGGTAGCGGCCTAACCTGTTAGGGGTATGGTAAACCCACACTCCTAATTGGTTTCTACGCGACATCGTGCCGGAACGCTAAATCGCTTGGCGACACATCTTTGTCGGTAGGGTGGTAACTAGCCACGGCCGAAGCCTCCCAGCAGACCAGACTCGAGCCGGGAATCGAACCCAGGACCTCCAAGTTTATAATCCAACAGCGCGCGCGCTGCGCCACGGAGGTCGTCAAACTCCTGCAAAATTCTGTACATTAAACATATTTTGAAAATTTTAATTGGAGGATGCTTTACTATCGATACCAAACCAAACCATTTATTTTTATTTTTTTGTCTGTCTGTATCTTGGCCGCGCATCGCGGCTAAACTACTGGATGGATTTGAATGAAATTTGCTATAGGAGTAGCTGATACTCCGGTTCAACGTACAGGATAGTTTTCATCCCGGAATTCAGCACGGTTCCCTCGGGAAAGGGAATGAAAGTCAAAATGTGTATTTAGTTGTAATTCGTTAACGCGTACTCCGATATCACTAGTTTTTTTTTTGTTAGAAAGGAGAAACTTTAGTGTTTATCCTGTAATTATTTCAAGGTCGTCGGTTTAGTAGTCCATTGCTTCGTGATTGGTAGACAAATAAACACACTAACTCAACGCACACGAAGTCGCGGTCATCAGCTAGTCTAAAATAAAATCATGCCATCAAGGAAAATGCATTTGCGAAAAGAGAGAGATTATAACCTTACCGCTTTGAGCCGAAAGGTTGCGGTTATTTCACCAGCTGGTATCCCCAAAGAGCGTGAACGTCAGGCGACCGTGAAAAAATATTCCGAGAGCAATACAAAATGTCTTCCAGTTTAAATAGAACATGTGAAGACATGTTCCTTGCTTCTTATCTTTTTTGCGTTGAGTGGAATAATGGCAAGAAATTAATCTTGTTGTGTATAGATGTTTAATGAATGTAACTACTAAATGTTTATATTACAATTTCAGGTGAAGTATTAAAATTGATAAAAGAATTACACGAGCTAAATATGAGAATGTCATCAGATTATGAATATAATAATAGTCATCTTCAAGATCACACAATATTGTTTCTCATAGATTTAGACTGTATACAATCAGAAGCCTTTTTCGAAGTATGTTAACTTTAACTACCCAATCTTTTACATGTATTATAAATTATGTTTTTTTTTTCCTTATCTTTATATTTACTCTTATAACTATTGTAGGAATCAAAACTTCTACGGTCTCCTTATCGTTGGTTGGTTATATATGATCGACAATATCTGAAGCGCAACGAATCTCAAATTATGCATCTTTTTAATCTTCCGTTATTAGCTGACAGTGATTTTGTATTAGCAAAACGGGACGGAGACAATTTCACTTTGACGGAACGTAAGACCAAGAAACTCACCTTCCTATTCACTCACTATAAACGCCTCATCATCATCATGATCAACTCATTGCCGGCTCACTACAGAGCACAGGTCTCCTCTCAATAAGCTAAGCGTTAGTCCACCGCGCTGCCCATATGCGGATTGACAGACTTCACACGCCTTTAAGAACATTATGAAGCAAGTGGTATTTTAATTGCTTAAAACGCACATAACTCCGAAAAGTAAGAGCTGCGTGCCCGGGTTCGAACCCCCGACCGCTGATTAGGAGGCTGACGTCCTAACCACTAGGCTATCACAGCTTCAAAACGCCTCATATCTTTTCCTTATTTATCTTATACTTTGTCATTGCAACCAAACTTTAATCAACTTATGAAACAAACTAATTGAGCCTATTCGTTAAGAAGTCGCCGTATACCATTTTTTTTTAATCATGAAATAGTATAGTACCATTCCGTCATCTCATCCCATAATCCAAATACCTACCCTACAATACTCTAACCAATAGTCTAACTAAAAACTTTTCCATTCCATTCAATGGTATGCTCCAACCAAAAATAGTAGTCCAGAGCATCTATCGTGTATTGAAGTATAAGATTAGGTTGTACCATCCATTCTACATTTTAAATCAATCCTCTCCAGAAGCCTTGAATTCTAGGACTTGTATCGCACATAAAATTCAACTGAAAATAATAACAAAAATTTTGTCTTTTGTAGTACATAAACCATGTACATTTGGGCCTACATATTCTACCCCAAGAGGTCATTTTGATGGCAAAATATCTGAGCTGGTAGATGCAAGACCTCATAGAGAACTGTTCAGACGACGCAAAGATGTAATGGGTCATCCTCTCACAATGTCCAATGTTATACAGGATTCGAATTCCACACAATATCATCTACCAAGAGAAGATAGACTGTAAGATATTAATTTTTAACATAGAATAGATGATGAATAATGAATAGAAGCAGGCGTTACTTTGCGGAAGTCCATGATAAACAATAAACAGCAAGTATAATTTGCTATATTCCGCCGACAACCGGAAGATTTTTATACCGGTTTGTATCCCGGTTGTCGGCGGAATATAGCAAATTATACTTGGTGTTTATTGTTTATAAAATAGATGTTAATAAGCTAAAAAACATGGTAATTTATTTCGTAACTTTTATCACTAGTAACGTGAGATGCAATTAGAATAACACAATAGATTTTGATAGTAATACCAAACAATTTAAGCCAAAGTTTTGAATACTAAATGTTACGTAAGAGACTTAATTACATTACAGAGAACTACAATATGATTACATAGCGAAGATCTCCTGGATGCACGTTCATATTGCATTTCAAATGCTCAACGCAACACCTAGATTCATCTTCAGCCATAGATGGGGATACAAAAGGAACGGCCAATGGTCTGGCATGATAAACGATCTCAACACAGGGAGAGCTGATTTAGGTAACAATTTAACTATTACAAAACCTTAAGCTTTGCTAAAAAGGCCCTTACTAGACCCATGACATATTTGTCATTTTATTAAAAATGGGCATTAAAGGACGAATTGTATTCCGACTCTTTATTAAATTTAAGAAAACTTCAAGGTCAATAGTACAATATACAGAATGGGGCATGATGGAGTTATGCCATGTTTGGTTTGGTCGGTACAATGAGGGTACTTTTACAAAAGGATTTGCCTATTTTCAGACATTTGACTATTTTTATTTGGATCTGGAAATTCATTCAATCAACAATTACATTAAAAGTGATAATTTTACGAACAATTTTTCAGGTACCAATTGCGTAGCAGTGGCTGAACGCCTGAGCGTTGTCGTTTTCACTGACTCCATTGCCAAGTTCAAAGTAAAGTTCATTTTCCGCCAACCCCCTCTCGCCTACATCTCCAACATATTCACTCTTCCTTTCTCCATCGACGTTTGGATTGCGATCATCTTCTCTATCATTATTTCCAGTATAACTATTTGCATTGCTACGAAATGGGAGGTCTCTCGATCGGGAATGGTATGAATTTTCATTAATATTATTAATATAACTTTGTTAAGTAAACCAGTAAGTAAGCGTTTTTTGAATTTTTCAAAATTCAGCTTTTATTTTTTGTTTAGAATTAGCTCAGGGAAAAAGCCAGGGCATCTAGGCCTGCAGGGGAAATTCAACATAAAGCAAGAAGTTGGTCGATATATAACTATTGTTATCTGATAGCATGCAATTGCGTTTGTCCCGTCATGGGTCATATCGCCCTCTATATGTTTTGAGTCCGTTTTGTTTAAAAAACACTGGTTAGGCACCAAGCATCTATATTTATCGTCTATTTTGTTTCCGAACGCATTCTAAATCGATTCTTCCGGGGACTTCCCATCGCGCCGACAAAATATCGTTGCAGTGAATACATTTTATCAGTATTTAAAAACTACTTATCCCAAATGTTGAAGCGACAAGGGCATATTTACATCATGTAGATCCCGAGCAGTAAAGATTGTTTTTTTAATTTATTTATGCTAGATTTGTGACCAATAGTTACAAATTGAACTTTTGAACATTGATGAGCATTAAAGTTGGACGCGTTTGTCTAAAAAATTCTTTTTTACTTGAAGGTGCATATGTAATATTACACAGCTAGATTGTTATTCCTTGTGTACTATAAAAACTCGACAATACAATACCTGCTTCTTCACAACTTTCTGTCAATCCCTCTAGGATCAAACTCAACTGGACGGCAGCATTGGTGACGCGATGTTTCTATCAATAAGCGCTCTCAGCCAACAAGGCTGTTCCAAAGAACCTAAAAAGCTATCAGGTTAGCTACGAATTACAATAAAGGCTTAAATTCAATTATGTAAGGGTTAATTCTTCAGCATTATCATCATCACCGCCTATTGAAGTCTCAGTGCTGGACACAGCCTCCTCTCTCATATGAGAGATGTACTAGGGTTCCATAAGTTAGATTAAGGACACCTCATGACTCTAGATGAGACTTTAATCAGTCTTAGTGGTTGTGGTTGGTTAAAACGTTGGTTTTATGCAATACCTATTCATTTCGCTTCAACGGGCGATTATGAACTTTAAGATCTTAGTAATAATAATATGTTACTGACAATATTTGGTACCGTATTGGAATCATAGACGAGGTATTCTGGTGAGGAACTATAATATTAATAAATTAAATAAAGAAAAAATCCGATTCCTAACAGGAGTGGCGACGTGTTCTAGTAGTCTTCAACTGCGGATAACGAATCCACAGTTGAAGACTCAACAACTAAACCAGTGACGCAGTTAGTACCAACAGTAGAAATATACGGAATAATTTCAATGAATTTTCATTCACCGTATTTTTACCTGTAATGGATATAGACTAAGCACGCAAATCTGTCTGTTTGTCATAGCAAATTAATCTTACCTATCATTTATTGACGACCTCCGTGGCGCATTGCGTACGGAGTCGCACATAAAGACGGTCACATTATAAAATTGGAGATTCTGGGTCGTGGCTAGTTACCAGCCTACCGACAAAGACGTGTCGCGTAGCGTTCCGGCACGATTTTGCGTAGAAACCAATTAGGAGTGTAGGTTTGCCATAACCCTAACAGGTTAGCGCGCTACCACGTTAAAGTGCGTCATTACCAGATGAGATAATCGTCAAGGCCTAACTTGTAGGGTAATAAATAAAAAACATCGCTATTAGCATCAATCTGTCTTGTAATATTATCGTTTTTGAACAGGGCGTATCATGCTCCTGGTAGTGTTCACTGCACTGATGGCAATTTACGCGGCATATTCCGCGAACATCGTGGTATTGCTTCAGGCTCCTTCCAAGGCTATAAGGAATTTGGAGCAGCTGGCAAATTCTAAAATGACTATAGCGGCGCTGGAAGTTGATTACAATCACTTTGTACTGAAGGTATCTTACTTGTATACTCTCTGTCTCTGTGACTATAAAGCGGTAGATGTGTCATTTAACAAAACTCAAATTCACAACAGATTGCTTCTGCGATGTTTTCTACTTGTTAGATCGCGTGAAAGTTTACCTCAATCGATGGAGCGCCATCTTTTGTGCAATAGATAGCGCTTTTTCTGTTTTATAACGTGATCGAACACGTAGAAAAATACGCACTCGGCACTCTTAATTTTAATGAACAAACAGGTATAAGTCTGTTAAAAATAATCTTGAAGTTCACAGTTTACAATTATTTTTTTGAAATAAAAGGTATAATAGTTGATATAATGATTTGAGATGCGTATATCTATTATTCATTGTGCAAGAAATCCGAGGCAGGCACTGTCTTTATACAGTGTCTTTTATTTTTATAAAATGCAAGTAACAACGAAATATACTTACATAAAATGAATTAAAATCGTATCACATCATATAACATTATATTTTAAGATGTATATTATATTTATAGGGTCAAAAGGATCCAGTCAGACAACTTATTTATAGCAAGGTGGAGCCATCGAAAGGAAAGGCGCAGTTTTATTCACTGAACGACGGCGTGGAACGCCTACGACAGGTACACAATAATGCTACAAATAGGTTCCGTGGAGCTTTTATCTTATTTATATAAACATACACATAAACATTCTCAGCCAGCACAGCATCCTAGCTTTCGAAGACGAGGTCTCAGTGTATTATTAGGCTTACGTTCTGGTGCGAGATTTTTTATAAAATACAATACAATTTGAATAGAATCTATACAGCGCCATCTATTATCGCGCGAAAGTTAACTTCAATTTGTTTAGAATCGAACGAGCGCCATCTATTGTGTAATAGAAAGCTCACACTCGTAGTTTTTTTTTGTTTTACAAATGTAGTTCTGACTTAGATTCTTGGGTCTGGCCTAAAGTTGTGATAATAATTTTTAAAGTCCAGTAACTCGTAATGGAGTAGCATGGTAGGTCTGCGCTCAAAAATGCTGCCTTCTGTGACAGTAAAGGCCAGCGAGACATAAGTAGTCTGCAAATGACCCCTATTTTGTAATTCCCAGGGTCACTTTGCCTTCCACGCTGCCATGGAGTCGGTGTACCACCGTATTGAAGAGACTTTCCTGGAAACGGAAAAATGCGATCTTATGGAGGTGGATTTTATGAATGCACCAGATCCCTTTGTGCCGGTTTATAAGAATTCACCCTATTTGGAGTTGCTAAGGGTTGCGTGAGTTAAAATTTGATAATTATGTTAATAGAACTACCTAGGCAATAGCTGATAACAAAGCTGGAGATTTATGACAATTTTTTAAATGATTGCTTATCTTGAAACAGAGTACCTAATTGACTTTAGTTTTAAGCACTAAATGAAAAAAAAAAAAAGCATCACATTTACTGACGGTGTTATTACAATATGTTTTAAAATATGTTGTTAAGTGAGGTATTTTCTACTCCCAACTTTGGGTTGCAACTATGTTATTTGATGGAAAAATTAAATACCTAACATTTCTAGGCTTGACCTTGGGATAGAATAGTGTACCTCGTGATTCCTTAGTTGGACATGCTGACCAATAGATCAAAGAGGCGGAATAGAAGCCCAATTTATTATAATCACATCAAAACGCAGAATTAAACTGCTTAACTTTACAAAAATATTCATAAGCTGCATAGTCAGCAAAATATCATTTTTTACGTTATTCCTCGTCAGAGATTCGTTTAAAGATAGGTGTATATCTTTCTTTAGTAATCAACTCTTTTTTTTTTGAACCTTTGAATTTGTTCATAAGATGTGTATAATAATGAAGCAGTTTATTTAAAGCTCATAATAGACATATCTTTTGTTAGCTATTTTGTTTCGTTGTAGTTTCAAGCGCATCCATGAATCCGGCATCCAGGCGGCGCAGCACAGACGCATCCAAGTGCCCAAGCCTCGCTGCACCCACAAGATATCTGCCTTCTCCAGTGTCGGGCTTCTGAACTTACGACCAGTTCTCCTGTTCATGATTTACGGCATAGGAGTGTCGGTTTTGATACTTTTTGCAGAAATATTGTCGCACAAAATGTAAGATTAAATTGAAAGCTTAAGTAATGCGGCTAATTTGCCTGGTTGTACAAACAGGAAATTCCTTTTCTACTGTTTTTTTTTTATTTAACACTTAACTCTTCATGTTGATGAGAATCTACATTTAATTATTGCTTAGTTTACAAAAACATATCTGTGGTGACTAAAATTCGAACTAAAAAATAAAACTACGAGGGTTCCAAACGGGCCCTGGTTTAAGAAAAAGCCCCCCACCTCCCAGTCCATCAATTATTAATTAGGTATAAAGTTAAAGCATTTCATACCCAAGCTTTTCGCTAATGTAATCTTTTATAATCATCCGGGATACTTTATAACCACAGATCACCCCCTTGATCTGTGTTTATAACCCACGGTACCACAATTATGGTAGGTACGTTAATGCAGTAGTGGGTACTATTTTCCTTTCCAGAAGTAACCGCTACGCTACCACTGTTATTTATATACCTGATCCCCATTCTCATCATGCTTGAGACTCGTAAGTGGACCGAAGAAGCTGCACCAGCCTGAGACAATCAAGACTCCTCATTTGTTCATTTAGAGACCACGCTTCGCGTTTCGCTATTTATGATCCAGACAAAATAAACAATAAATGGAAACTAAAAGAAACGCGATGTAAATCATGATATGAAAAGAATCGAATGAACTGTTCGCACACTCTTACAGAGTGCCTAGTGCAAGGTTTTCTTCAATCGCGTGAAAATTCTACTTGCACAATAGATAGCGTCTCATGGCTTTTCATTCGATCGTATAATTAGAAATCTCGCACTTTGCAGTCTAAGCACTTTAAAATTGTCGACTCGCAGATTAAACATAAAATTGTATTTTTGCGCTTGCTTAAAGATACCTACCACGAATATAAAAATTATGTACCTAGCACCGTATTCACGAGTTTTGTGAAACATCGAAACTTTTTGTACTGAAATTATTATGCCCAAAAGGATGGTTTATTAAAGAGGGATCAAAAACGAAATTTATAGTTTTTTTCATCAATCTTTTTTAATAAGGGAGAGTCCACCAGGCTCCCTTGACCCGATCCGCCAGGGGATCCCCGCGAACTCATCTGTTCATCAGGATCTCTTTGAAATAAAAGTAAATTTATAAAGATGCTACCATTGATGTCGATTTATATGCTATTTCCATCAAGCGGAATATTCTAAAAAAGGCGAAAGTCTAAATTTTCTTCCGAACAAATGTACGAGGAGAGTGGTAATGTTATGTAGTGCACTCCTATTACTATCTTATTTTCAGCGAAAGACATCGGACTAATAATATATATAAGATAAATTAAGAACGCGGGATTAATCAAAATGACTGGTCCATCCATTCTATCCATCCATCCAGCTAAGCGCATTAAAAGGTTTCTACATTACAGGCATTATACAAGAAACACAGCTAGAATTATTAAACAATCATATAACAATAGGTCATTTCTTAGAAATTGTTAAATAGTTTTTTTTTTTATAAAAATACCGTCGGGAATTTAAGTTTCAGAACGGAACGTCGGAATAAACTATCTGTGTCAGCGAAACTTGTAGGTACCTAGTCGAGTGAGCGAGAATTCAAAAAGCTTTAGTAGTTAGTAGGTATTACTGATTGAGCCGTGATTCCTGATGTCACACTAGCTCGATTGCGTAACAAAGCGGACACCAAATTATGTAGTTAGGGTACCCGCCATAAAGCTGTGTATATTCTGTATCTGTAGGGACAGAGTAAGCCATTTTAGTACTTTTTTTTTTCCGCTGGGAAATGCGTTTACGCATCCCCTCCGGAATCGATGCAGGCAAGACTGCGCCGCTTCCGACGGGGTATGTGGGACTCCCTGGCGGCCAGACTGGCGACCAGAATACCCACTAAAACCCAGCGATGCTCCTTCGCGTCGCCTGGTGGCTGGGTCACGGGAACACTTGTGCACTCGACCGCAACCCAGACAGCGGCGTCCGCCGAGGCAGACCCTCCACGAGCCATTTTAGTATTTATCTAAGTAAGAATAAACTTTAAAAATGCATTCATATTGTATATTCTGTGGACATAGTAGGTTTAGCTATAACTTAAAATATGTAATAAAATAATTTAAATAGGCAATTGGCAATATTTCAATTCAAATATTTATCATACAAATATAGGACTCTTGACTTCCGTTGGATCGTATTTCCGTGGTGAGCTTTTAGACTTCTTTGGTGATGTATTCTTGGGTCTTAAGGTAGTCGCTTTACGAGGTGCCTCAGCTTTTCTTTGTCTCTGAACCCGTTTTGCACCTAAAGTCTTTTTAGGAGGGGAAGCTATTTTCTTTATATTATGAAGTGATGGTTCTTTTATAGGTTTCAATCCATACTTCTGCCCTTGATAGCTCTTGGCTCCCACTTTAGGTGGAAGAGGCTTTACTTTTTCTGACTTTAAGTTTGTCTTAGGGGATCTCTCGAGGAGGCTATCTATTGCCGTAGTTTTATTCACGACTTTAACATTATCGACCTTTGTCTCATATAATGAGGTGCCTGAAAGGTTAGCGAGCATGACGCTAAGATCAGATAGAGTTTGACCATGGAAGCTGACATCATCTTGGAGTTTATCAAGTTTTTTCTCGAATTGTCTAATCGACGATAAAATGTGGTGTAAAGCGTCAATAGAAGACTTTTTCTGCATTGTGGATGAAGAGCACAAATCACAGATACTTTTTTTTAGATTTTAAATAAAATATTTTGTTGTTTTGCTACCACATTTCAATTTTTGAATTTTGTATTGAATTCACATCTTGATTGTCATAGTTTTCTTTTAATAATCCTTTTCAAGGAGTACCTATGTAATTACTACGTTCTTATTTTCTGTAGTCTATAACTATCTTCTTTAGCCAACTTCATAAAAGGGTGTGGCTTCTCTTTCTCTTTTTATGGCTTTGCACAGATTAGCCAACAAACATTAATTCAAGAAAAGCGCGAAAAAACCGCGCCCTCCATATACGAAGTCTCCCGCCTTTCTCCTACTACGTTCTTATTTTCTGTAGTCTATAACTAGTATCCTTTTTAGCCAACTTCATAAAAGGGTGTGACATCTCTCTCTCTCTTTTTATGGCTTTGCACAGATTAACCAATGTCAAGTTTATAGCAATGTAGAAGTTAGGGAGAAATGGCGGGAAACTTCGCACTCTGCGGACGCGGATCCCTCAAACCTTTCCCAAATCAATACATGTTAACCATTCAGAAAACTAGCCACTACACAAATGACACCAAAACTGTCCACGACACAACCAACACCAGTCCTTCCCAAAATTAACCAACAAACACCAACTCAAGAAAAGCGTGAATAAACCGCGCCCGTCATAATATACGAAATCTCCCGCCTTTCTCCGGTTGTTTAATTCAGCGGGTGTTTTCTACCCCGTGTTTTTATTTTTATCTGTGGACTATATGACATAAATAATATAATTTTTAGAAAGGAAATAAAGAACTTGTATCCAGGGCCGTAAAATAAACTTTAAAAAAACTTCATACCAACTGTCAAAGATCTGTCTAACGTGAAATCGACAACATGGGTGACACGGCTGTAGAAAAAGTTCAAAACTTAAATATAAACGAAAAGGCAGGATTTTGTGCACTTTATTAAACTTTCACTCATAGTTAGCTATATCAGCGATGTTAAAATTGTTAAAATTACATAGATTCTGCGTTGTCCGCATCAAAGTGGACTTCGCCGCATATGCCACATGGGTTTGTAGGCTTTCCAAGAAATGCGAACTGAATACATAAATCCTTTATTTCTTTCATAATTCATTATGTTCACTGCAGTATATTTTGAACTATAAAATTAATATATTAATTCCTTAAATATATTAATTTTATGTTTCATATTGATCATCGTTTTTTTTTCTTTTCGATAACCTGAACAGTCGCAACTGTTCCAATATTGAATAATCTGACAGTATTTCTACCCGCAATGGAGTAGTGTAGACTAGAAATATTTGACTGACAAAGTGACAAACTTGATTTACCAATCATAATGCACAGGTCCGGTCACTGGACAGATGGGCTGAAATTTGGCTAAGCCTAAAAGCAAAATATGAGTTTCAAACCAGGCTTTCTCCGTTTGATAGCTCTCCTCTATTTATTAGATAGATCACCTAAACAATTCTATATTTGTCAAATTTCAGTACTATATGCACTAAGTTGTCCCAATTACTGCCTTTGTTTAAATTCACAAAAGATATAATAAATACTTTATTCATACTTTGAAACTGTCATAATGTAATATTAAAATATTTCAGTTCCCTAGGCTTATTCATTCACAGAGTTCAAGGAGACATTTGGTGACTTTGTTTATTCAAATGTTTCTACATAACCCAATCATTTTAATAACTTCCAAACTCCTATATGGTCACCTTTAGTTATATTTAGAGCAACTGTACTCCAAATCTTAGCTCAATCTATATAGGGGTTTGAAATGTGCATATTCAGTCATCTTTTCTTTTCATTTATATTGATGATCCTATCCTAAAAAATTCAACATCTATATTCTTTGCAGTCCCAAAAGAAAGCTATGAAAGAAAAGAAGAAAAAAGATGAGACATCAGGTGGTGGAGTCACAGAAATGAATCCTTGGCCAGAATACATCCAGAAACGATTAGATTTATGGGACAAATACAAAGCTCAGTACGAGGAACAGTTAGCCTCTAAACCGGATTTAAGTATTGTGGTTACATTACCTGATGGGAAGACTGTGGAGGCGAAAGCATGGAAGACCACTCCATACGATGTTGCTAAGGGTATTAGGTAAGTTTTGCATGTTTTACATTTGTTTTTGCCAGTGCAAAATCTGATATTTACCTATTATCACTTTAGAGATCACTTTACCATTGGGTTCAGCCGTTGTTTTTGCTCCAACTGATTTAAAATAAACTACACAGTACCATTGCTTGATAAATAGAAAATTTAATAAAATCCATAGAGTGAGATTAATATCCAATTTTCATTACAAAAATGTTTAAGCACCATGTTTTTCCATATTACTTAAAGTGTTCTTACTGTAAAGAAGCAATGTAATCTAAAATTGGTAATCATTATTATAAATTTTATTACACCACTATGCCAGAAATGCTGTCTATCTGACAAGTGTACAATTTGCATGTTCCAAATAGCATATAAGCCTTTAATATACCACTGTATGAATTTTATATATTCTTGGTAGTTACACTTAATACTGAATGTTTAATAGTTTTCTTGATTTTTTTTTTAACATTTGTGTCAGTTTTGAATGCTACTTTAATAATATTAATGTGCTAAATAGCTATTAAATAGATAGATATTGATGTGTTATCTGCTGTTATTTTGTTGCACTTCTCTACTTCTTTACTTCTACTTACTACCTTTCCCAGAACACCAACTTCACTAGCTTAATATATTAAGCAATTAATATATATTTTTTATCTCTTGGGCTGTACTTTCCCAAGGGAAACATTGTGACAAAGATTTACACTTTAGAAATTCCAAGGCATCTTTAAAGTGAGCCTAGCCATACTTCTGATTTAAGAAAGAATTAAAACGAGACAGGTTATGCTTCCAGCATAAGTCTCTCTCATTTTAACGGTATCTTAAATCAATGGTAAGGCTTAGTTTGCGTTATAGATCTAAGCCAAAGACTTGTCATATAAGTTTTTTGGTTAGTGATTTGTGTACGATTAAATTGGCACCAAGCATTATTACACAACACTATCGTAAAATTTAAAAAAACAACAAAATAGTTTTCTTTTAAGAGTTAATAATAACCAGATTTCTACTGAAATTGGCCACACTATGCAAAAATAGTTTTGTATGAGTGGTTTAAAAATTTCTACTAAATCAAACACTAGTGTAAAACTCTAAAATGCATGCAAGTTTTTTGTTTCATCACCCGCTGATTCTATTGAAATATTAAAGCAGTTAAACTAAAAGCTACCTGTGTATGTTTTGCCATGCTTTTTATGTCATGCATGTGGCTTAAAATAGCTCATATTTTACACCAAGTTTTATTTATTAATTGGCAATTTCAATAAAATTCTCACCTTATTTATTTGCTCTCAAGCGAGTTTTGGAGTGAATAGTAAGTTAATTTTTTTTTATTGTTATAATATTAACCTACTATGAAGTATTTTTAAGCATAATAGCGTAGCTGTTTAACATTAAACCTACTTCAAAATAAGGAGGAGTCAGTTTCATGCGTTTATTTTTTATGTGTAAATATTCTACTATACTTCCTAATATTTCACATTGAATAAAAATAAAGCTGCCTAGTTAAGAACTTGATTTTAAATTTGAGATTTTGTAGGCAAATCATGCAAGTACATAAATCAATTAAATGTGTTTTATAAGCATTTTTTAATGTAATAAGTAACATAAGTAAGTAACCGGTAACATAAGTATGTTGCTTTAGAGGTTTAATTCAAATTGGAACTTTACCATCATCTGTATCACTTGACTATAATTTTTAACTTTATAAAATTCTTGACAGAGTATAAATAAAAATAAACATTTTAAACAATTTGTAATCATAAATAACAATGCAAAGCGAATACTGAAATAGATAGAATGATGAAACACTGTAATGCCAAATGGACCTTCATCTCTTAATCTAACGTTGCAACCTGACATTTTACGTTCTGGGATTTATTTATTTATTTACACACTTTTATTGTACACCACGAAAAAGGAAAAACAAAACAAAATGGGATGAGTAGCCTTTGTGTAAAATTTGCATCTGTGTAAACTTACAATCAATCTGAACATCAGAAACGTTAAAAGAACTTGTAGTGAAGTGTAGGCTGTACAAAGTTAGTAACTCATATGAAGAAAATTGTATAATATTAACAAATTGCAAACTGAAATCTTGGAGATGTCTCACAATAGTTACAAAGTTTTTATGAAACCTAAGCTTGTAGAAAAATCATATCATATAAAGTAATACATAAACTATTGAAAGGTTTAAGTTTGAATTGATCAAACCTGATAGCTATTATTTACTGGCTATGTGAGGTGTTGAAAATAAAAAACTTATAAGTGCTGGTTTCTTTTGGGAGTTTTATATGTTTACCATGTTCAGAATCTTCATCTGCAATAATTTAAGTTAACAGATTAATTTATCACCTTATGAATTATAATAATTAGAACTACTGTACCTGGTTAATTTGAATTCCGGATTTGAAATAAATGAAATAAGTAGTAATAAAATGGCATCTGTCAAAGTAGCGCCATAAAGTCCATTTTACTTTGTCATTACAATGTTGACTACTCTAAAACAACACCACATGTGCAAAATATTATACTAAAGATAAAGTATTAGAATAAAAGTAAATTGTTTGCAGTCAAGGCTTGGCAGACTCCACGATCATAGCGCGAGTAAACAGTGTCCTGTGGGACCTGGATCGGCCTTTGGAAGGAGACTGCAAGCTGGAACTACTGCGATGGGACAACACGGACGCGCAGGCGGTGTTCTGGCACTCCTCAGCGCATATGCTTGGAGAGGCGATGGAGAGGGTGAGTTTCTTTTGATAAGCAGAGCTTGACTATTTTAGTTCCCCTAAAACTTAGATTTTTACTGCTAATCTCACCTGGGAACCAAGTACGATTGTTATATCATATATAATTGTGTAAAAATCATGGGCCAAAGCTAAGCAAGTTATCTTAGAATTGAAACTATTCATTGGACAAAGTTTTTTTACTAAGTACTATGATGTCATTGGTAGACCCGCTCAGATACAATTGCAATAGGAGACCAGCTGCCCCCTGGTGGTAAGTGAGCAATCAAAGTTAGCAGCGAGCTGAACTGGTAGAGATATGGTTGTTATGTTTAAAGCCACAATAATGGCCGGTTTGTATGCGGCATCATGCCAGGACGCTAAACCACTCGCTACATGAAATAATCACCCTGTTTGGGTCTATACTGTAAATCACAGTGTGTTAACAGTGTAGACCTACAAAGATGTTCAATTGCTAGTAGTGGGAATTGAGAAAAATTAACTCTTCATCTTTACATAAGTAATAAAATTTCATCCCCTTTTTACTCAAATGCTAGTCCTATTTGATCTCCTTTTAGAGGCATCATTCAAATAGAATACCTCTAACTGACAGTTAAAAGTCTGGTCAAAAATTGTAAACTTTATTAAAGGCTAAACCAAACTGACAGGAAGCCTAAATTTTAAAACAAATATTTTGGTTATGCCCTTTCAAATAAGTATAAGGGAGATGTTTCAAAATCACAGTCAAACATCTACATGTAAGTTATTTGTTTATCAGTTAAGTGTAAGTAAATATTTAATGTATATATATATTTTTTTGCCCAATAGGTTTACGGTGGATGCTTATGCTACGGCCCACCCATAGAAGAAGGGTTCTACTATGACATGTATCATCCAGAAAAAGGGGTAAGAAAACCATTCACTAATAAACAGAAAAACAGTGCTATGATAGTTGAATTTGCTTCTACACATCCCTTGATTTAAAGTTTTATTTTCGAATCTTAACAAGTACTGTATAAATTTATACTTAAACGTATATTCAACGTAAAGGAAAACAAAAAAAAATGCAGGATATGTGCCCTTATTTTAATTAATTTCTAAATAATTACCTTTATTGCAGGTTTCATCCACAGACTTCCATGTAATAGAAGGCCTTGTGAAGAAAATAGCAAAGGAAAAGCAGAATTTTGAAAGATTAGAACTGACCAAGGAGCAGTTATTAGAAATGTTCGACTACAACCCATTCAAAGTGAGGATACTGAAGGAGAAGGTGGACACACCGACCACCACTGTGTACAGGTGTGGCCCCCTAATAGACCTGTGCAGAGGACCGCATGTACGGCATACGGGGAAAGTTAAAGCCTTCAAGGTCACTAAGGTATGTCGACTTTCTTCCTTTTCCATTAATGAGTTGGCCTTTATCCTAAATATATCTCTGAATATTTATCAATCCCCAATACTGGAGTGTAATAACTTATTGCAAAATATTTTAAAAATTATAATTAGTTGGCTATATTTGGTGTAACAATTTTTCGTATATTTTGATGGATAACTTAGACCTCTTAATACTGAATTTTTCTGTTTTTCTTTTATTTGTAAAAAGATTATAATAAATATTTTACAAATTCACATAAATTGTGCTATCTTGTGACAGCATTATGTAATAATTATTGTATAGTTACCTCACCTTGTACAATTATTTAATAATGCTGTCGCAAGACAACAAAGTTTGTTTTAATAAATGTACTTTTTTAGGTCCAAAATTTTGTAAGTAAAACTGAGTTGAGGTTTTGCAATCATTTATATAACTAATAAGCTTAGAAATATCACAGACAAACTATATTTGTATGTGATATTTAAATCAATTAATTATTAATCAATTAATTTAATCAATTAATTATTACTTATTAACTTATTTATTTCATAGATAAGCTATTTGCATTGTTGTAGAACTCGTCTTCGTACTGGGAGGGTAAGGCGGACGCGGAGAGCCTGCAAAGAGTTTATGGTGTTTCGTTCCCTGACCCCAAACAGCTGAAGCAATGGGAGGTCATCCAGGAGGAGGCCGCCAAGAGGGATCACAGGAAGATTGGCAGGGTGAGTTCTTTTCGCGTATCGTGTAAGGAAAAATAAGAACTCGTTCTCTTTCAGCACCCTTAGTATACATACCCTAGTTAATTATCACATACTCCGTGTGTATTTGTGTTCTTATTTCAATCAGTCTGCCACGAACCGTGGCAAAGTGCGGACCTGTTTCTATTGTATTATAATATTGAGATATTGACTATGCATGCAATAAGTGACCTCTAAGGTTCAAACACTAATGAATTGAATTTCCCCCTATGTCCTTCACAAGTTCTCCTAGGTTAGCTACGGAATGTGAAGCAATATTCGCGCGACGTGTGTCCCATTTCATAGTCACGTACACCAGTCATGCGTTTTAAAATGGACTTCGGGTATAAACAAAAATCATCTTAGGATGTTTTCAAACCATCTAAGCGTTTTAATGGACATTAATTGACGCAACAAAGTTCACTGGTTCTAGACGTTTTTTAACATATTACTTATGATTAAACTCCCCCCCCCCGAAACTGTATTGCCTTTAATCTAATCTAATAATCTATCTCCATCGCTGGGTTCTGGGACAGGCTCAATGCAACTTATCTGCGATGCCAGGGAACTCTGCCAATTGATAAACAAGGAATAAAGAGTTGGTTATTTTTTCAGGAACAAGAGCTCTTCTTCTTCCACGAGCTATCGCCCGGTTCTTGCTTCTTCCAACCGCGCGGTGCCCACATTTACAACGTCCTCGTGAACTTCATTAGGGACGAATACAGGTACATCAAAGCAGATACGTCATCATCATCATGAACAACCCATTACCGGCTCACTACAGAGCATGGGTCTCCACTCATTATGGGAAGGGTTTGGCCATAGTCCACCACGCTGGCCATGTGCGGATTGGCAGACTTCACACGCCTTTGAGAACATTAACTCTCAGGCGTGCAGGTTTCCTCACGATGTTTTCCTTCATCGTTGAAGCAAGTAAAATTTTACTTTTTTTAAAACGCACATAACTCCAAAAAGTTAGAGGTGCGTGCCCGGGGTAGAACTGATTTATCACCATTATCAATAGGTCGTAGTCCACCACGCTGGCCAAGTGTGGATTCCCACACATCCCAGGAATTTCATTTGGTTAACTTCATACGCTAATAAGAACATTATGGAGATCTCTCATGCCCGTAGGTTTCCTTAGATAATTTCCTTCACCGTTAAAGCACACATGACACCAACAAGTTTGGTGCATGTTACAATTGAATGCTGCCCCCCCAAATAGGATGATGAAGTACTCCATTAAGCTGGTGATATCTTAAACGGTACTTCGGCTTCCTTGATAAAGATTGCTGATGAATAAAACTGAAAGTATTTAAATATGTCCTGTTCTTGTAGGAGGCGTGGTTTTCAAGAAGTGGTAACACCTAACATGTACAACGCAAAGCTGTGGCAGACTTCGGGCCACTGGGCTCACTACGCTGAGAACATGTTCTCCTTCGAGGTGGAGAAGGAGACCTTCGCGTTGAAGCCCATGAACTGCCCCGGACATTGGTGAGGAATAGTTGCTTAAAATTAATGTTAAGAATACTGTTACTAATATTACTAGTAGGTTATTTTTATAGTTATCCATAGTCATATTGTAAATGCGAAAGTGTGTCTGTTTCTTTATTAGATAAGTTCGGCTCAGCCAAAATTTAGTACGAGACAGAAGTAGAAGCGTGATCTACATATTCTTCATTACATTTTCGCTTTTAGCGATAAGATCGCCTTTGCGCATTATGTTTGTTTTTTTTTATTTAATTTTTTGTTTTAGTTATTTTCAATTCATGTTTGTAGTGTGCAATAAAGAGTATATCTATCTATCTATGTACATTTTTCAGTACATTGGATACCTTGGTAGATTTAGAAAACTTTATGGAGTAATTTCAGATATGCAGTTTTCAGTCATCACGATATATTCCAATGTTATATATAATCTGAGCAAAATAAACGATTTGATTTGATTTGATTTGATGTTAAAGCAATTATAAAATAATAATTATGCTGGGCTTCAATACTCTGTCCCTGTTAAATCGAGGGTGGAGTCTTAACCTCTCGACTAGTACCGATGAACAAATGTTTCCCAGCCTAATGTTCGACAACCGCACCCGCTCGTGGCGCGAACTGCCTCTGCGCATGGCGGACTTCGGAGTCCTGCACCGCAACGAGCTGAGCGGCGCGCTCACCGGCCTGACTCGCGTGCGGCGCTTCCAGCAAGACGATGCGCATATATTCTGCACGCCCCAACACATTGAACAGGAGATCGTGAGAGAATCTGTGGTTTTTTGTCCTCGACCATCCCTGTGCCATCTCTACATCATCTCCCTGTGCCATCTCATCAGTATTACTGATGTAACGGATATATTCAATATTCGCATTCGCATTCGCAAAAAGTATGCTAATATTTAGCGAATGTTTTTCAGTATTAAAATATCAGTTAAATTTGATAAATAACGTAAAACTAACCTCAAAACAAAACAAAACTTTTAGAATAAACTTTCTGTGACTAAATTCATTCAATTAACCAATATCGGCTCGACTATGTTCAATTTAAACATAGCCGACACGAAACGTCAAACCTGTCAAACATTTTACGGGCGCTTTTTTTGGAATTTTAAAATATTCTCATTCGCATTCGCGATTGTTGAAGATAAATATTCGCATTCGCGAATGTGAAAAATCCAACATTCGTTACATCACTAATCAGTATACAACTAACTTCGAGAAAAAATTTAATTTGTCCAACTCCATCTTTATCTGTAGAGTGACAAAAACCAGTCCTTTTTTTTAACACTACAATTTAGCCCTTGACGGCGGTAAGTTTTTATGCAGTCTAGGATTGTAGCGGGCGAACCTGTTAGGGATATGGTAAACCCATGCTCCTTTCTTTCTTTTCTACGCGAGATCCTGCTGGAACGCTAAATCGCTTGGCGACACGTCGTTGTCGGCAGGGTGGTAACTAGCCACGGCCGACGCCTCCTACCAGACCAAATCATCATCATCATCATAATCAACCCATTACCGGCTCACTACAGAGCACGGGTCTCCTCTCAATATGAGAAGGGTTTGGCCATAGTCCACCACGCTGGCCATGTGCGGATTGGGAGACTTCACACGCCTTTAAGAACATTATGGAGAACTCTCAGGCGTGCAGGTTTCCTCACGATGTTTTCCTTCACCGTTGAAGCAAGTGATATTTTAATTGTTTTAAAAACGCACATAACTCCGAGATGTTAGAGGTGCGTGCCCGGATTCGAACCGCCGACCTCTGATTAGGAGGCTGACGCCCTAACCACTAGGCTATCACCGCTTCATACAAACCAAATATCAGAGAGTATACCGAAATGATTTATACGTAAATGATGGCCTTTGGAGGGGATCCTACATGAGATTTACTACTAACTCTTATTTCACTTTAGAGCACGGGCTTCCTCTCAAAAGGAGAATGGTTAATGTCTAATCCATCAATACATTATCATATATTACAAAATAATGCTATAGCTTAATGTAATGTAAAATAATAATTTTTAATCCAAGGTCGGCTGTCTGGAGTTCCTACGGTTTGTCTATGAGACGTTTGGGTTCACATTCCAATTGAAGCTGTCCACGCGACCCGAGAAGTACCTCGGAGACCTCGCCAGTTGGGACCAAGCCGAAAAGGTTGGCACCCTTTTATTATTTTATTATTATGTATTTATACTTTATTCAGCTTCCACATATTGTTTAGTAAAACAAAAACAAAAATTACAAATTATAATGAATTATCTTTAAAGGATGATTTATTTATTTTATTCATAAGATATGCCAGCGATAAGTTGCAAATACATTTTTATCTATCTAAATATGTTAATATCTAGTGATGGTGATGATGATGAAATACAGTATTAAATATTTACAATGTCAGGCATAAAAAATAAATTACAAAATAAATGGAATTAGGTTAATTAAATTAAATTGAGGTAAATTGAATTAAAATATTTGCATAAATTACTCATGCTGATAAGTACAATTTTTTCTTAAAGCTTAATAAATTTTCATGAAATATGTCAATATCAGGGCATGTCAAATTATTGCATGCGTTAATTAAACGATTTATTGGGGCGAATTTGCCTAGGTTAATTTTAGAGAAGTGAGACTGGAAAATGTTTTTGATAAGATATATAGAGTGTCTTCGAGATCCAGAGGGTTGTTGACGGACATGAATGTTAATGTGGTACCTTGGTCAGGAGAATCCAAGGTGCTGTGGACGATTTTATAGTGTTATGATCAATAATTTTGCAGGCTCTAGAAGAATCCCTGAACAAGTTCGGTAAGCCGTGGCAATTGAACCCCGGGGATGGAGCATTCTACGGCCCCAAAATAGATATCACTATTCAGGACGCTCTAAGGAGGTCCCACCAGTGTGCGACCATACAGCTGGACTTCCAGTTACCCGAGAGATTCAACCTTAGTTATATCAGGTTAGTAAAGTCATAATAAATCATCATCATGATCAACCCATTCTCGGCTCACTACAGAGCACGGGTCTCCTCTCAATATGAGAAGGGTTTGGACATAGTCCACCACGCTGGCCATGTGTGGATTGGCAGACTTCACACGCCTTTGAGAACATTATGGAGAACTCTCAGACGTGCAGGTTTCCTCACGATGTTTTCCTTCACCGTTGAAGCAAGTGATATTTTAATAACTAATAACTCTGAAAAGTTATAGGTAGGCCTGGGTTCGAACCCCCCGACCTCTGATTAGGAGACTGACGTCCTAACCACTAGGCTATCATAGCTGTTTTTATACATAATTAATATATTATATACTATATAATATATGTTACAAATCATTTTTTTTTTTAATATTTGTATAAAATTGCATTTGAAAAGGAATACCCAAAATATCACATTTACGGGCCGAGTTGGAAAAAATCTAAATATGAAAAAAAAAAAAATTACTTTGTCTAGATAATGAATAACAGAATTATTGCCGCCTAATTTGAATTTCGAACAAACATAGATGATGAAAAAAAAGGAAAAAATATTATTAAGTATTTAAACAATAAAAAAAAATTGTACGACCTTCGCCTTATAAAGTTAGAGATCCTGGGTTCGATTCCTGGCTCGAAGGGGGCAAAATAGGGATTTGAAATTTGTATGAAAGTCCTATGTTTTTTAATTTAGAGGTACGGAAATCGGCAATTAAACGTAGACGAAGTCGTGGGCAACAGCTAGTAATAAATAAAAATATCCTAACAATTAATTCTGGTTTTTTTAAGCTGGATCTAATTTTTTTCTTAAATCGTTTCCAGTGAGACAGGCGACAAGAAGCGGCCAGTGATAATCCACCGGGCGATCCTGGGCTCGGTGGAGCGCATGATCGCGATTCTCAGCGAGTCTTACGCCGGCAAATGGCCCTTCTGGCTCAGCCCGCGGCAGGTCTGCGTCGTGCCCGTGGGACCCGCGTTCGACGACTACGCAGTGCAGGTGAGTTGAAAAGCATCGCGCTCGCTTTACTGCTGCCCGCGAATACTTAAGATTAGATTGTTTTCTCGGGCCAAAGTACCTTCTGTCTAACAAACTTACTAACTAATGAATAGAAGCAGACGTTACTTTGCGGAAGGCCATGATAAACAATAAACAGCAAGTATAATTTGCTATATTCCGCCGACAACCGGGAGATTTGTATAATATAACACCACACAAAATCTTCCACTAGAACCTCTGCTCTAATGTTGATTTCACAAGCGAGAAAAGTAAAGATCTTTACTTTTCTCGCTTGTGAACATCTCCTGAGGATGATCCGGTGTCGGGTCGAAACGTGCGTAGAGGTTCTAGTGGAAGATTTTGTGTGGTGTTATATTATACAAATCTCCCGGTTGTCGGCCGAATATAGCAAATTATACTTGCTGTTTATTGTTTAAACTTACTAACTTATGACGCAGCGCGTGCGCTGTCACAATATCGAGACAGACAGATGAGTCTGGTGTAGTGGAAGGCTTCGGTAGCTAGTTACCACCTTATCGACAAAAACGTTTCGCCAAGCGATTTAGCGTTCCGGCACGTTGTCGCGTTAGTAACCAATTAAGATATGGGGTTTAATAAACCCCTAACAGCGTAGCCCGCTATCATTTTAAGAACTGCATCATCACTTACCATCGGGTGAGATTGCCGTCAAGAACAACTTGTAGTATAACATTTATGATATTTGTTTATCTTCCAGGTTAACGAAATACTGAATACCAACGGGTTCATGTCGGAAGCGGACACGGATGCTGGAGACACACTAAACAAGAAAGTGAGGAACGCACAGCTCGCGCAGTTCAACTATATTCTAGGTATGGAATTTAAAAAACTGTATCTCTAATTTGAGCTGCTATATTGCATAATTACAGTAAATGTTTCTTATCTGTTCAGTATATTGTAAGATATGAGATCTAAACTCAACTTTTTTTTGTTGGCAACCCTATTTTTTTTTTATTTCCGTTGGGAAATGCGTTTACGCATCTCCTCCGGAAGCGACGCAGGCAAGACTGCGCCGCTTCCGACGGGGTATGTGGGACTCCCTGGCCAGACTGGCGACCCGAATACCCACTAAAACCCAGCGATGCTCCTTCGCGTCGCCTGGTGGCTGGGTCACGGGAACACTTGTGCACTCGACCGCAACCCAGCCATTGGCAACCCTATAATTAAACTGACAATCATCACAGCCATGTCTGTATTAATGAAGTGACAATTAAATCTCTAATATGTAACAATTGAGTGATTTATTGGTCATATTGGAGATTCAATCGATATAATATTTAAACTCTGATCATTTCGATCCAAAAAAAAAAAAAATTGAACACTGCAATGAGAGATTCATATTCCACTAGATATAAGTAATATAAAATATATTTATTATTTAATGATTTTTAATTTTCAAATTAATAAAAATGGATATAGTCTACTACACTATATCCATTTTTATTAATTTGAAAATTAAAAATCATTAAATAATAAATATATTTTATATTACTTATATCTAGTGGAATATAAGTAATATAAAATATATTTATTATTTAATGATTTTTAATTTTCAAATTAATAAAAATGGATATAGTCTACTACTAGGTAATTGAATCTATAGAATAGATTAGAAAATATTTATTTATCAGAACAACACATAGAGATAAACACAACACGAAAAAAGATAGATTCAGAGTAATCTGTGGAATTCGTTACTTTATAATACATAACCAACCTACCGACAAAGACTTGTCACCAACCACCACCAACCGTCAAGCGATTTAACGTTCCGTTACGAAGTCGCGTAGAAACCAAACAGGGTCAACTGTCAGGAGTATGGGTTCACTATACTCCTGACAGTTGATTGGACCCTAACAGGTTAGCCCGCTACCATCTTAGACTGCATCATCACTTATAATTAGATGAGATTGTCATCAAGGGCTAACTTGTAGTGTATAAAACCTGGCATCGACATATTTCATGACTCGACTATTACTTTCAAGAAAAATGACTGACCATTTATCCCATGTGTAACTTTTAATTGTTTGTTTAGAACATTACCTTTCTTTTTTATTTTTTATTTCTTATTTTAATTAATTTAATTATGTTTTAATTTACTTGTATTTAATTAGATTTATTGCTTTTTTTTTGTTGTTCTTACATCGGTTGTGACGTAATGTTTACTTGGCGCATTGTGAATGTTGCGTACACTTATTATAGATATACGTATCAGTGTGTGTAATAGTGTGTAATTAAGTGGCGAGTGTATGATATGTATATTGTTAGTGTGTCTTTTTAAATAAATAAAAAATAAAAATAAAAAAAAATTTTGATTTTAGTGGTCGGCGAAAAGGAGAAAACATCTCGTACAGTGAACGTGCGGACCCGCGACAACAAAGTGCACGGGGAAATGTCCATAGACGAGCTCATCCAGCATCTGAGGAAACTCCAAGTTGAACGGACCCTCTCCGATGACAGTGATTTACTTAAATTCTAACTAAAATTACCACCACCACCAATAATAATAAGAAAAAACAACAAATACAACAGAGTTAAAGTGACTTTAAACTCTGTTGTATTCCAAATTGAACCCAAAAGATCTAAAATATAACAAAATGAAACGGCTTAAATAGGTAAGTAACAGACCAATTTTTTTGGAAAAGAAGGATGGCCAAGTGGACCCCAACTACTTTAGAAACATTCAGATTCAAAAATGATTTAATTTTCATTTGTATATTTCAAAGTAGTTTTCTGCTTAGAAACTATATTTCTGGAAGTTCGGAATCAAGAATAAAATTATCTTCAAAGTAGACAGACCCCTACTTTACTATGTAGACATAACGAAATAGCAATATCATAATTCTTCGTCCGAAAGTAAAGGTGGGTCCGATCGCAAAGTTATAGTTCTTTAATCTTATATCACCTAACTATTCTTTGTACTTTTTTTGCTATGAAGATAGTAACAAACGTGCCAAGAAAATTTAAATCAACCATTCAGTATGTGACAAGCTCCCAGCAGCTTATAATGAATATGAATTCGTTTTTTTAAACTGATTACAGCATACAATCGGTTACTCTCGATTTTAATTAAAAAATAATAACGATAAAGTTTAATTTTAAATTCAATAAATGCAAAAAAACTATCAAAGTACCTGAAACACCAACTATGCGCTGCCTAAATACTGCTACCTCTGTCTCTCGACCTTTTTCTGCTTAAAGACGTTCGCTTACTTTTTGATAACCGTTAAATGTCTTTGAACGGGAACATGTCAATTAATTAAACAGTGTTCCTATCTATATATAAAAGCGAAAGGTCACTTACATACTGACTTACATACATACTGATTAAACACGAGATCTCAAAAACTATTGCACATATAAAGCTATAATTTAGCAAGTAGGTAGTTGGTAGTTAAGAGATGTCAGATAAAAAGGATATTTGGAAATTCCACCCTTAAGGGGGTAAGATAGGGGTTGGAAGTTTGTATGAAATTTCTTTGTTTTTAGAGTTAGAGACACAAAAATTTGCATTAAGATTAATAATAATAAATAAAAATCATGTGCATCAAATTTTTTTTAAATATTACCTGTTAAGGGTGGTAAAATAGGGGATGATAGTTTTTGCTTATTTTTTTATTATGAAGTCTACAAGCGTGAAATTTTGAAAATAGGTTTCTTTTTGGGCTTAAGTATAAGGTTAGAATTTTTACGGAAGGGGGTAAAATAGGGGTTTGAAGTTTGTATGAAAGTCCTATGTTTTTTAATTTAGAAACACGAAAATCGGCAATTTGACATTTGTCTGTAGCTTACTTTCTGAAGCAGGGCATTGGCCGCACGGGTAACCTCAATCTCAAGGGAAATCAGCAATTCTTCACAGACGAAGTCGCGGGCAACAGCTAGTATAACATATTTTTAGAAAGAACGGGGGGCGGGCGTGTCTCCCTCGGTAATTTGGGTAGATGTGAGTAGTTTCGGGGAAAGGTACTCATAGATAATTAATCGGTTTTATTCTGAGAGGGGGCGATCCCACTCTCTTGTCTGTCGTACATGATTCTAAAACTAGATGGCGCTGATCTCTGATTGCCGTCATATTAATAAAAATAAAATTAACTCCGAACCAAATCTAGATGGGTTCCACTCCGCCATCCTCCTTTTCCGTTAACTTGACCCTTCCGTATATTTACATTGGAGCTCACCATCCTTCTTCGAAATAGAAGTCATGAAGATGGTCAATTTTTCAAGGGTCGATTAAGATTAAAATATCAAGTCCTACTAGAACTTCTTATAAAAGTCATAAAGTTGCTAAATGCATTAAAAAATCTTCCTGAATGTGTAAAAGAAAATCTTCTTTGTTTTAAATCGTAGAAGTCCTCTTCACATAGGTATCTGAGCATTTCGGGCGCCACGGTATTGAGTCGCTTTTGTCGCTGTTTGTGTGGTTTGAATGCGAATATCTGGATATCGTTAGTCGATCTAGTGGGGTCTACGAACGCTTCTAACGTTGGTCGTTCGCCTTTCCAACAAATTGAGACATTAACGTCCATCGGCCATCAGAGCTATGTGGGGTCATATCCCATTGTCACTTCAGCTTATTTCATTAGGTTAAAGTTTTACTTCGATTCTTGTACGGATCCCATTTCTGAATACCTAAATACTTCGAACGTACAACGTACTATTACTAACTAACTACATACGTACGTCCATTATTCTTAGTACTTTGGACTTCAGAACAGACGTATAGTTTTAAAAGTATAAGATTATATAATTGTTTTAATTTAAGGCCAAACCGTGGTGACGAACTCATCTGCGGTGGCGTGCAAATTTATGACCAATCACAAAACAACAGATACAAAAGCTTGCAGCATCCTATTGATCCTATGTCACCGCAGACACGGATGAGATTAAATTGCTTCAACTATTTATGATCAGGAATCGATAATGTAAACGTCCAAAAAATTAGACTGTCTCAGTTATGATTTTAAATAGGTTAAAAAGGTGTTCTTTTCACTTAATTTATTATTTTTTTCACGTAATGTTATTTTCTAGGAGCCATTATTTTCATCATCGTGGGCTTAGTACATTATTTTTCATTTAATCTGTTGTTTCTCAAGCATTTATTGAACATTTGATGTTTTAATTTTTATTTAAATTTTTTTAGTAAAATTAACAGTTGAGTTCATACCTCTAGACTTATCTTGCATCAAAAGTCGATTTTAATTTTGATCACTAATATACTACTGCATAATTTTGATTGTTCTTATATGACAAGTAAGAATTCACTTCCCATTTACTTGAGTTTTCTACTGAAAAAGCTAATGTACCCGTGCTTACCATCTATAAAATAATAAAAGTGACGAAATATCTTAATTAAGTTATAGA
This sequence comes from Lasiommata megera, assembly GCA_928268935.1. Lineage (NCBI taxonomy): Eukaryota > Metazoa > Arthropoda > Insecta > Lepidoptera > Nymphalidae > Lasiommata > Lasiommata megera. The sequence continues at coordinate 13,320,961 of OV743326.1, forward strand.
AATGCATATCACAAGTTGTATTCCATGTTTTTAATCACTCAATAGCCATTAGTAAACTTTATACTAGATCTTGAATGGGACTGCATTACACCTAGTTTTATTGGACGTAGTTATGCAATAGTGATCCAATATACAAAAAACATAAATATTGATTTGTGCCTAATAAAGTGGATCGTACAAAAGTATTTATCATATATATCACCCAAATCCCGTATTATAGCTGGCATACTTAACAAATTCCAGACAAAAGCCACAATTTAAGTTGAATATTACGTAATACCGATTGGATCATTTTGCATAATTACGTCCAATTATTGACCGGACAGTTTTTAGAAGTAAAAAATTGTCGTCCAAAAATACAGTGGCAATCTTCAAATAACCAATTTAATTTTACTTATACGACTATATTATATAAGATTGAATATTTTCATGCAATCAAATCACCTATTAGATAAAAATTCCATCATGGTCGTCTAGTCTATTTTGTTTATTTGTCTCATAATGTAATCACGGTTTCGTTGGTAAATATTGTGGATTATGTTGTAAAATTGATTTATTTATTTAAGGAAAACCACAGTAATGATTATAACAATATTTGTGAACATTGCCAGTTTTTGTGTCATTAGTGTTTGGGACGTCACGCAATATGTTTTACATTTTCTTGCTTTCGCTATCGTAACTCATAATAAAGTTATTCGATTACGAACTTGTGTTTATTGCAATTGTTGGCAGGACTTAAATGACGCTAAATTCAAAATACACTGTCCTTGTGTGATATGTCAAAGTTTACGTCACATAATACATTTCTTTAAGATTTCAATGTATAAGGCGTAGGGTGCGACCCTATTATATTATCGCTACAATCCGACACTGGGGTCAATTCTACTTGACACTAATCTCAATTAAATTGACGGATCTGGAATAATAGTGCTTCCCAATGGGAGACCCTGTAACAAGGTCCATACTTTGAGACCTTTATAACATTGACTTACCTCTAGCCGTAGATCGATCATTAACGCTCAAAAATGGGACGGAAAAGTAGTGCACAAATAGCGACGCGTGCACTCCTTACACTCGAGCTGTATAATCCGAATTAATTACAAAGCACTACGCGCCGCTATAGATAACGGCCAGATGTCTAGTGTATTAGACGGGTTGTAATACATCGATATACCGATATGTAGGAATGTATAGTTAGCTGGTGACAAATTCTCGCCTTGTTTTTGTATGACGCGCTCTATCTACGGCTAGTGGTAAATCAATGCCTGTCAAAGACATTGTGACAAGATCAATACTTCGAGACCTGTGAATTTAGTTTAGCAGTGTGTAGAAAATCTTTGGCACGAATGTTCCCAGTTTTCAAGCGATAATATTTTATTATGTACAGAGGTTGAATAAAAACAACTGAAATTTTATATTTTTGTTTTATTATCCAACACCTAGACGGAGAGCCGATGGAAAATTTTAAAGTTGAATATAACCTACCAACTTATAATAGGTGTCAAACACACGCCGGGGACTGCAAGAGAGATGTATATCCAACGTAAATTCATACTTATGTAACAAGACATACATTGCAATATTTAGAAATCGAGGCAACAAAGCGGTCCGGGTCGATTTATTTTTATCCACTACAAGTTAGCCCTTGACGGCTATCTCACCTGGTGGTGGTAAGTGATGATGCTGTCTAGGATGGTAGCGGGCTTACCTGTTAGGGAATATAGTAAACCCACACTCCTAATTTTCTTTATACGCGACTACGTGTATACGTATAGTGAAAATCGCTTGGCGACACGTATTTGTCGGTAGGGTGGTAACTAGCCACGGCCGAAGCCATGGAATCGAACCCAGGACCTCCAACTTTATAATGCGACAGCGCACGCACTGCTCCACGGAGGTCGTCAACTTTTATTGTGACTAGTGTTAACACGTGGCATATTGATTTATCATAGTTTATTAATGACCAAGTACCGCCTCTTAATTTTCCACCAGCTCTTGAATAAATACTAATCACAAATAGTTAAAACATCCAACAGGTACAAAATAGTGTAGACATTTAGCATTACGTCAAGAATAGTATAGTTTTCGAAATGTGGAATGTCACGAATTCTTATAAAAGTAGAAAACTAGGCTAAGCTTTCAATTAATCTAAAGTAGTAAATTAAGAGACAAGATATTTTGTAGCATGAGTAAGCTATTGCGTTTCTATGTAATAATGAGATGTATAGTGAAAAATAGTGATAGAAAAATAATACTACTCGAATCACTTCCCACAAGTGACAATTTGACACAAGATCATTGTTAAAGTTTCACTTTATTTACAAACACTGGTATTTTATTATGCATAAATGATCAACCCATTGCCAGCTCACTACAGAGCACGGGTCTCCTCTCAATATGAGAAGGGTTTGGCCATAGTCCACCACGCTGGCCATGTGCGGAATAGCAAACTTCACACGTCTTCGAGAACATTTTCGATAACTCTCAGGCGTGCAGGTTTCCACACGATGTTTTCCTTCACCGTTGCAGCAAGTGATATTTTAATTGCTTAAAAACGCACATAACTATGAAAAGTTAGAGGTGCGTGCCCGGGATCGAGTCCCCGACCTCTGATTAGGAGGCGGACGTCGTAACCACTAGGCTATCACAGCTTAATAATTTTGACACTTCTACAGAAATACGCTATCCTAATCAGGAGATACAGTGTGAAAAAGTACATTATTAATTAAAGGACTGTCAATTTAGTGAAAGATCTGTCAAGCTAGTAGAAAATGTTATTAGGTTCCGTTTTATTATATAAAACAAACCACATGCAAATTTAGTGTAATAATATTATACATAAAAGTGTAAAATTATAAGTTGGAAACCATAGAATTGTACCTCAGTTGCCAACCGAAATACGGTGTCTATGACGTCATTTGGATTGGCAACTGAGGTAACAGAAAGTTAAAATCGGAAAACCGTCCGACCTTTATTGGGTTAGGTTGGTTTAAGTTATTAAACTTTTCTTACAACTGTATTGGAGCTACTATGCTGTGAAACTACCTATCAGGGAGAAAAACTGTGGTACATTAATATATCACAAAAAGACTAGGTTTAAAAAAATATACATAAATAATTAATAAATACCTACACTAACCATTTAGATATATCTACCGTTGAATAATTGAGGAATTCATTTGAAGTATTATATAAGTATAAGTAAGAATATTTTTTGGCTGAGTTGGACGGTTGACTCATTTGTGTCGACCGTCTAACTCAGTTAGGAAATGTTCTTTTCATGCCTAATATGCTTACTCAGTTCCTCTAGTTTTAAGCTGTTAAGTTACAGATTAGCACCGAGGACAAACCTCTTTGGTTTTTTCGGTGCCTTTATTGTATAATTAATTATATATTAATAATAAATAAATAAATAAATAATAAGTATGCAAAGTTATATCAAAGGTTTTAAAAACATCTAAATGTCAATGCGACAGTTAACATCGAATTTAATAGTAAGTTTTTCGAAATACCTACTGTTTAGCTCACAGAAGACTTAAAGTAAGTAATCAGATACCAACTTCCATCGCGAATTTCTATGTAACGAACTGTGAGTATACGATTATATCTATACATATAAACAGTTAAGCAGTAACTTCAAAAGTCGCTATACATGAGTTAAGAAAATAGTAAATATTACGCATCGGCCTAGCCGCTCACGAAAGAAATATTGTTTTTTAAACATATATCATTGTAAAATTAATAAAAAAACAACTTTTAAAGTAATACATAAAATTTCTCATCTCATCTCATAGAAAGAGAACTAGAAAATCTTACCTTACAATATGTTATGCAGTGTTTTGTCACGCTCGGACGTTTAAAAGGTTCCATAAGTGGAAGGGTGACAGAATACTGCATTACGTTATGCCTTATTTGTAAGGCCATTAAAGATGCATCAAATCAGTATAACATTAATGCAAAAAAAAAACTTTTAAAGTAATACATAAATTTTCTCATCTCATCTCATAGAAAGAGAACTCGAAAATCTTACCTTACAATATTATGCAGTGTTATATCTCGCTTGGATGTTTGAAAGGTGTCATAAGTGGAAGGGTGACAGAACACTGCATAACGTTATGCCTTATTTGTAAGGCAATTAAAGATGCATCAAATCAGTATAAAATTAATGCAAAAAAAAAACTTTTAAAGCAATACATAAATTTTCTCATCTCATCTCATAGAAACAGAACTAGAAAATCTTACCTTACAATATTATGCAGTGTTTTGTCACGCTCGGGCGTTTGAAAGGTGCCGTAAGTGGAAGGGTGATAAAACACTGCATAACGTTATGCCTCATTTGTAAGGCCGTTAAAGATGCATCAAATCAGTATAAAATTAATGCAAAAAAAAACTTTTAAAGTAATACATAAATTTTCTCATCTCATCTCATAGAAAGATAATTAGAAAATCTTACCTTATAATATTATGCAGTGTTTTGTCACGCTCGGACGTTTGAAAGGTGTCATAAGTGGAAGGGTGACAGAACACTGCATAACGTTATGCCTCATTTGTAGGGCCGTTAAAGATGCATCAAATCAGTATAAAATTAATGCAAAAAAAAACTTTTAAAGTAATACATAAAATTTCTCATCTCATCTCATAGAAAGAGAACTAGAAAATTTTACTTTACAATATTATGCAGTGTTTTGTCACGCTCGGACGTTTATAAGGTTCCATAAGTGAAAGGGTGGCAGAACACTGCATAACGTTATGCCTCATTTGTAAGGCCATTAAAGATGCATCAACTCAGTATAAAATTAATGTAAAAAAAAACTTTTAAAGTAATACATAAATTTTCTCATCTTATCTCATAGAAAGAGAACTAGAAAATCTCACCTTACTATGTTATGCAGTGTTTTGTCACGCTCGGACGTTTGAAAGGTGCCGTAAGTGGAAGGGTGACAGAACACTGCATAACGTTATGCCTCATTTGTAAGGCCATTAAAGATGCATCCAAATCAGTTGAATACATATATATATATATACTTATCAATATAAAATTGATTACACTATTTACTTATATATTATTACTGGCAACAGGACATTAGAATGAAGTACATACATATAAATTTTTAAAAGCTACCATCCAAATATATAAGCTGCGGAATGCAAGTCAATATCACATATCGCATTAAAATCTTACAAATAAACAATTATAAAAATAGTTTTTATCCAAGAATGTTGTTAAACCTACTCGAGCTGTTAGACAGTCGCAGTAAGATTCTACTTAGTTTCCACAGGGGTTCCGTTTGTAATCTCAGAGATTACCTCTCTTTGGTTTCCATTGATTTCGTTCTTTGGCGTGGTGCATTCAAAATTCTTGCACAGGAATACAATCTGAAATGAAAAAATATAGAAAACTATTGACAACTTTATAATGCCATTTCCAAAACTCGAACGTGTCAAAAAAATAATTGAAAAGTGTTTTTTATTCTTGTCTGAAAACTCCCTTATCATCTTACTTCTGAATATATAGTTAGTTAAGAGTGTCATAGTTTCAAACCCGCTCGGAGTCCTTATTCATAAGTTTATCCTCGAGAATATATACTCGTGCTTTTGGTGGTTTTCTCAATTATTTGAAGGTATTGATTTAAATCATTGATAATGAAAGTTATATATATATATATAAGCTGACTCGGCAAACGTTTTTTTGCCATATAAATTATTTCTAGGGAATTTCTAGTATAGAAAAGATTTTGTCGAAAAATTTGTATATTAGATATGAAAACAAATTCAAAATTCAAATTTTGAATTCAATTCAAATTCAAAATAATCTTTATTCAAATAGTCCTTGAAAAGGCACTTTTGACGCGTCAATAATTTACATAGTGGTTATTTCATGGTGATAACTATATTTTATATATATAATTTGCTATGCACAGTCATTATTTTATAATCTTTAAATTTATCTCTTAATGAATCTCTGGGACCCAATTTATATATCGCACGAACAGCCCTCTTCTGCAAAACGAATATAGTGTCAATATCAGCAGCATTACCCCATTATAAAATACTATATGACATAATCAATTAATAATGGCAGTTAAAAAATTAGATTATTCCAGTTCCATTGGGAAGAAACAAATCATACATTAAACGCCATATAGATACGCCACTTTGTATAGAAAATCCTCATCATCATTATCATCATGATCAACCTATTACCGGCTCAATACAGAGCACGGGCCTCCTCTCAATATGAGAAGGGTTTGGCCATGTGCGGATTGGCAAACTTCACACACCTTTGAGAACATTATGGAGAACTCTCAGGCGTGCAGGTTTCCTCACGATGTTTTCCTTCACCGTTGAAGCGAGTGATATTTTAATTTTCTAAAAACGCACATAACTCCGGAAAGTTACGAGGTGCGTGCCCGGATTCGAACCGCCGACTTCTGATTGGGAAGCTGACGCTCTAACCACTAGGCTATCACCGTTTCATATAGAAAATACATGCACCGAATTAAGGAATTTTACTGATATACTCACGGTATAAACTAATATGGGTGCGGTGAGTATGGCGCCGGCCAGCACGTCCCACCAGTGGTGTCTGTGGTCCGCCATGCGGGACACCGCGCAGTATATCGCGCTCGTCATGCATAGGACTTGAATCGATAGTATTGAGCGGAAGTTAATCTGACCGGCCCGCTGGTTTAAGTAATACTGGAAAATAAAAATAAACTCTATGGAGTCTTTGGTCGTTCAATGACATCAACAACAACAACAAATAATGTATGACGGCAGAGCATACATTACTTGTTGTTGTTGTCAGAGCAGCGCCATCTAGTTTTGGAGTCATGTACGACAGACAAGAGAGTGGCATCGCCCCCTCTCTTTACGCAACACTAAGTGACGTATGCAGGTTCTTAAAAGACTCACCGGCGCGGGACGGCGCATTGCATTCGTTCGGCTCGGATCGGTGGCCGAGTCGCGGTAGTGCATAGTCGTACTTGGTGGAGCGTATAGTCTGCTCCTTATAAATTACCATACTTATAATTGTAATTCTGTTCTACCAAGAGTATCTTGTCTCTTTGCCCGAAACTACCCACGTCTACCTAAATTACCGACGAAGACACACCCCCGCCAACGGAAAAGTTGACACAAATACAAAACGCACCACACACAAGCTTCCCAATATAAAATCTTACATAAATCCAAATTCTTAAAGTAAAATTGTTTAGTTAACATTTTATAATTACTATTTTTTTCTAATACACAAAGCATTGATCAACCATTGACACCCAATTGAATAGCTTAATTCTAGTGTTGTCCAATTCATAACTATAGCAATATACTTAAAATTGACAATTAAGTTGAAGAATAAATGTACAATAGTTAACACAAATACACAAGGCACCACGCAAAAGCTTCCCAATATAAAATCTTACAGAAATCCTAGTTCTTAATGTAAAATTGTTTTAAAGTAAACTCTAAACCTGACAAGCTTAAATGTAGTGTTGTGTTTTCACAACTTTAGCAACATACTTAAAATTATTGGCAAGTTAAGTTTAGCTTAGAATATATGAACCAGATATGGCTCTCTAATGTCTGAAACACCATTTCATGAGCACCCAGTTTTGAACATGAGATAATATTAAGTAAGTTTTCTTAAAATAATTGTTGAGTTATGTACATTATTAATGAAGATGTAATGATTCCATCCAGATGTTTTTGCCAATGAATGATCAATGAATTATCCAAAGTTGAGCGTGAAATATTGTTTAGTGTAGAGTCATTGATTTACCACTAGCCGTAGATAGAGCGCGTCATACAAAAACAAGGCGAGAATTTGTCACCAACTAATAATACATTCCTACATATCGGTATATCGATGTATTACAACCTGTCTAATACACTAGACATCTGGCCGTTATATTATCTATAGCGGCGCGTAGTGATTTGTAATTCACTCGGATTATACAGCTCGAGTGTTAGAATCGGTGACATTCGTCTAGCCTTGTCACACACTGGGGGAAAGAAGTGCACGCGTCACTATTTGTGCACTACTTTTCCGTCCAATTTTTTGAGCGCTAATGATCGATCTACGGTTAGTGGTAAATCAATGTTTAGAGTAGATAAAATAAATGACTTACAACAAGAAATATGCCCATATGGAATGCTAGTGAAGTGTGGCCAGATGGGAAGCTCCTGTCCGACTGGTTCAGCCAATAGGCTTTTGTACAAGTGTAGCTCGAAACATACTCTGAACTGGAATGTACAACATAAGATAATTTGATAAATGTCACAATACAAGCTGTGAATTACCAAAATGCTTTATTATCATCATTAATGTAAATACCGCTGAGCACAGATCATCTGTATATTATACGGAAAGAATAAAAATATAGAGCTGTATATTATAACGTCACATTGTTTTTTTTAAATTCAAAATCGAGAAGGTTTTGACCCTCACTAAAAATCCTGTATGTTAAAAATAAACAGCAAGTATAATTTGCTATATTCCGCCGACAACCGGGAGATTTGTATAATATAACACCACACAAAATCTTCCACTAGAACCTCTACGCATGTTTCGACCCGACACTGGATCATCCTCAGGAGATGTTGACTTCACAAGCGCGAAAAGTAAACTTTTCTTTACTTTAAACTTATACTTATTTATATAGCAAATTATACTTGCTGTTTATTGTTTATCATGGACTTCCGCAAAGTAACGCCTGCTTCTATTCATTATTAATCCTGTATGTTAAAATAGACTTACGCCTGGCAGGTCTCAGCTTCTTTTGGTCTGCAGGTATCAAAAAAGTGTGGTCTCGGAGAACCAACAACTAACTTGATGCACTGGATAAGAGTCAAATTAAGCAGGAACCCAAACACATATTCCTTATACCAGCTCAGAGCACGTTGTTTTGCCACTACCAGTTTGTCTTGCTGTCTCTCTACTACAAGCATCTGAAAATATATCAATTTAAGGTTTATTTAAAGAAAATGGAAAAGAAGTAGGTGATATCTTGTGGTCTATGATAATCCATCATGCTAATCAAGCAGATGAATTATTAACGCATTAGAAGACACTGTGTCTTTTTAATATAAGATAAAGGTGTCTTGTATTAGACAGACACAATCTGAGGTTGCCAGATTCGCATATGAATGACAGAAAGGCCTATATCTAGCACAGGAAGTCCATTGAATGAAATATTGATGATCAAATTATACCCTCTGAGTGACCATTTCAAGAAGTTGTGATAGCCTAGTGGTTAGGATGTCCACCCCCACCACCTAGGTCAAGGGTTTGGCAACCAAGCACATACCTCTAACTTTTTGGAGTTATGTGCATTTTTAAGCAATTAAAATATCACTTGCTTTAAGAAGGACAACATCATGAGAAAACCTGTAAGAGTTCTCCATAATCTTCTTTAAGGTGTGTGAAGTCTACCAATCTGCGCACAACCAGTGCAGTGGACTATGGTCTTACCCTTATAAGTCATATTGAGAGGAAACCTGTGCTCTGTAGTGAGGCAGCAATGGGTTGATCATGATGATGACCATTTCAACCATTATATACATATATTTCAATATAAAAAGGATACTTACCACAACAAGGGGCAATAGCAATGTGATTGCCATAAGCCATTTCCAGCTAACTGTGTCCCCATTATAGGGGTAGGACAGTGCTGGGTCGTTGCACGTGAAACCCACTTGCCCACCAGGGAGCAGCTTCGTTTCCACCAAAATGAATATAAGGAGAACTGGAAATAATATTAAATGTTGATTAGCATTTTTTGGTGAAATTCTATGGCATTCTGGAAATCAACAATATCAAAATGGATAAATTAGGAACTTGACTGAAATATCTTTAAAAAAAAACCCCATATTTATATGGGTTTTCCATTAGAATTTGTATATTCCATTAGACCTATAAAAAATATTGATGAAAACTTCTTAAGATTTTGTATGGATTACCACACCTATAAATTTATATTAACAGAGTATTTTATAGTATATGCAACAGATATATGAGTTATGATCAATTTAATGTATATAATAATTATATCCACTTAAATTTTCTACATCAACCTTGATGTAATATATGCATGTCAATACTTATATTATAATTTTTCTTGTGCCAAAGAAAAAAACAATGCCTTTTATTTTTTGCCTAGCTATAAGGTAATATTTTCTTTTATACATTTTTTTAATTTTTTATTTATTATCTCCTCTTATTCTAGCTTGCCAGGATAAAAACCTAATTTGCTAGATAGCCTAATATAAAAGTATATAAAGTATATAAAAATTACCTAAATTTAAATATTCCGGTAACATATTATCCATAATGTTACAAGGGGCAAGGAAGGGGTTATGTGGGGCTTGCACCCACTAAAAACTCTGTGTTCCTCAAAGGAATGTTATTGAGACTAGATTTATTCAGATCAATGTCATTCAGACTGAACCCCTTTATCAAATGTGTAAGATACTTAAGTAAAATAGGAAGACACTACCTGTGTTGCATACAAAAAAGGACTTATCAGCTATTCAATTTTGCTTATATTATTCTCATTGGATATTGTTATCGCAAGATCTTGAATAGATTTTAGAGAGATACTAAGAGAGATTAAAGAGCAGTAAAAATACTATACACAAAAACTAATTTACCTCTATGCCACCGATTCGTTTTAGACCAAACTAACTTTACTTTATTCAACATTTTCACTAGATTTTCACACACAGTACGCCCGTGCGACGTAAAAACTGGAATATTTTTATTCTAAGACACTGGTGACCTGCGAAGTCTGAATGACACCACTAAATGTTCGATGAGTGACGCACTAACCACCATTGATCGTACCTATATACAACACTCAGTACATGTAGTCAACTACATACTACATAGAAACAATGATTCAGAATTCAGCCATACGTGAGAACAACGTTAGAGGCTAAGAGCTACCTAATTGGTACATTTACGGCACAAATAGCAAAGATTAATGGCCGTTATGTCATATTTCTATAAAAAGCGTAATTAAATCGTGTTATAATTTATTCACGGTATTAAAATTTAATTAAATAAGTTTTGCGACGCTGACTTCTTTGTTCTTGTTTTTTTTTCTGGCTAATACGAACGGTCCAGCTGATTTTGACATGTGCCGCCGGTCACCGGGGAATTAATGATACTCTGTGGGAAATTTATTTTTTAAATTACTGTTCTGTAAATTACTGGGTTGGGTTCCAGTTATTTAAGAAGTTACCCTAAGTATCATCTTCTTAGGCTAACTTCTTAAATCTTGCCACAAACCGGTAATGTCATGGTTTTTTTTTTAACTTGAATTTTCAACTCTTTTTTTAAATATACTTTAAACATAGTAAACTTTATTTCGGGGAGAAAGTCTTATCGCACCATATCTTATCACTTGTAATAAAATCTTTTAAAATTAAAAACGTTACATTCATATAAAAAGCTGCGAGTGAAATTTAATTTTCAGCAATATGCATTTATTTTTCTTTGTGTTAAAATGAGTTCCATGTTCCATAAAATATACTGTAGAATAATAGGAAGAATACTGACAAAAATAACATAATATGAAGAAAATTTTCCCCCAATCTATTATCATACATATACATTGAAATCGAATGTTACACCGAATTGCAGTTCATCATAATTAGCTTAATTATTTCTCATTGCTGCGGACTGACCTACTTACTCTCCCATTTAAAAGATGGGCAATAGAACTTTCGAATTCCTATGTGGATTAAAACGCTTAATGGGCCTGTTACCAAGTGAGACTCGTTAACAGGCTCAGTGAGACTTGGTAATTCCGGATTCAACGGCCACCCATCCAGTTATAGACTTATTTAACCACCACTACAGATTTCCCTGCGAGCGGAGTCAATCATTAAAACCGCATGAAATCAAATAATTACATACGTCTTATTATTATCAAGTCATTACCAACCATATATAGGGAAAGAGTCTTTTCTTAGAATAAAAATGGTGTACCACCACTCTGACCGCCAGTTCACACTCCTTTAAATATATGATAAAGAATTTTTAGGCATTCAATTTTCCTCACGACGTTTTCTTTCGCACATATAGCTCCGAAAAGCAAGCACCCCTGCCTGGCTGGAAACGAGCTCAATCCTCCCGACAGCGATTACTTATACACCCTTAGGTATGTTTATGATTATAAACTGTTGTCCTCGTAGACAGACAAGCTTCCCAGCAACCGCGACCAAAAAAGCTGCTTCAAAACTAAACTTCTACCGTTAAAGAACCTATTGTATTTTTATATAATAATCCTCCAGTAGAACTGTAATCATAATTACTTACCTACTTAAGGAAGCTACATGGCATTGGAAGGGCTCGCAATAATATGCGAAATACATTGCTATAAAATGCAGCAATTTCATAAATTACCACATAATTTGCTCACAACATAACAATGCCTTTGTAGGGAACTACAACTAAGTAAAAAGTCTGAGAACAGACAGTAGTCTGTTCTCAGACTTTTTACTAAGTTGTGATGATCATCCGTGGCCTTATTATCCCGGCTCGAGTCTGGTCTGGTGCAAAGAGAATGTAATCACTACGGTCTGGTGGAAGACTGGAACACTGGACTGGAACTGGACATCGGCTGCGTATAGTTACCGGCTAGGACATCGCTAAGCGATTTCATGGTCCGGTATAATGCCGAGAAATCGATTAGGAGGATTCTCCGGTGCTGCATGCAGATGTTCAAGAGCAACGTTAGGTAATCACTTAATATTTTCTCATAAAAAGGCATAAAACTATGATTATAAAAACTCAAATAACAATAATTATGAGCTAAAACCAAAAAAATAAACCATGGTTTACTTTGTAAATATATTTTAATATGCAACGTACAACAATCTAGACGTAATTTAAACAACAGATAAACGAAACCTTTTTTAAACGTTGCTCAAAACTTCGTCTTATGGCAATAAGACCGTTGACCAGTGACCTAAACAACAAAAACAATAACTGTTAATTAGTTGTTATAATATTCTTGAAATGCGTAATTGGCCGCCGTGCAGAATTACAAGTAGTTTGTATAATAAAATGTTGGAGTAGCGTGCAAATCGTAATCTAAAACAAAGGACGATTGTTCTCTCCGGTTTTCTGTTCCTTTATGTAATATAGTATACTAAAATGTTATATGTGAGTAAACATCTAGCTATAAATCATGTTGCGTTATTATATAAGGTTAGTTGGTCCTTCCAATATGCTAATGGTAATCACTTTCGATCTCAAAGTAAAATGGATATATGAATTACGTCACATTCGCGTGCCACTAAACAACTATAAATATACTATAATATACTATAAATATACTATAATATACTATAAATATACTATAATATACTATAAAAATAATAACTATAGTTTTATAAACAAAATTACCCTAAGAGCGTTTCCACATTATCCGACCCGATATCGGTGTCGGACGACGATAGCCGACATCCAATAGCCAACAACGTGTGTTATTTTCACATATTTCCGACAAAATCGTTCCGATACGGCCATTTGCTCGATAGCTCAGTGCGGGCAGGTCATCATGGCAGACTATAATAGAAAACTTTATTTGCTGTATCTATTATATTTGAGACGCAAAAAAGATCTGTCCACAGACAGTATCTCTCACAGACTCCGATATCGGATATCGGAACGGACAATATGAAAGGCAGGTACATATTTCATACATTTTACTTGCCCTGATATCGTATCGGCATCCGATACCGATATCGGATCGGATAATGTGGAAACGCTCTAAGGTCCCTAAGTTTTTTGTTTTTGGACTGTATTAGCTGAGCTAACCCTATTGGTTGCCACAGCGTAACCGGGCTGAGCGCGTACAGGCAAGCGATATGGGATTACTGCGCGTGGAGACAGGATAGCACTATATCACTTACGATATCTTATCCTGAATTCCGTACAGCTCGATACACACACTACCAAGGCAAATCCTTAGTTTCATTTACTGAAGTGTACGGGACAAATCTCTATAAAATGGCCTAAAAACTACGCGGTGAAAACCAAAAGCTGTGTTTACATTTAATTTCAAATAGGGTCATGATTTTCTAGGGCAAAAAAAAAAAGATAACTTACACTTATGTATGGGAAGCTGTGATAGCCTAGTGGTTAGGACGTCAGCCTCCTGATCAGAGGTCGGGGGTTCGAACCCGGGCACGCACCTAGAACTTTTCAGAGTAATGAGCGTTTTTAAGCAATTAAAATATCACTTGCTTCAACAGTGAAGGAAAACATCGTGAGGAAACCTACACGCCTGAGAGTTCTTAAAGGCGTGTGAAGTCTGCCAATCCGCACATGGCCAGTATGGTGGACTATGGCCAAACCCTTCTCATATTGAGAGGAGACCCGTGCTCTGTAGTGAGCCGGCAATGGGTTGTTCATGATTATTCTGTGTAAAACTAAGATTTTTTTTTACACTACAAGTTAGCCCTTGACGGCAATCTCACCTGATGGTAAGTGATGATGTCTAAGACGGTAGAGAGCTAACCTGTTAGGGGTATGGTAAACCCCCGCTCCTAATTGGTTTCTACGCGACATCGTGCCGAACCGCTAAATCGCTTGGCGACACGTCTTTGTCTGTAGGTAACCAAACCAGACTCAGAAGGAAATCGAACCCAGGACCTCCTACTTTTATAACGCGACAGCGCACGCACTGCGCCACGGAGGTCGTCAACGAACCTTCCGTTCTACCCAAACAGATTCAGATATTCATAAATGTCATCTTTACATTATGCAGGCATTTACTATAGCTATTAAGATAAGACGAGCGAATCTAATGGGCGAGTCCTTGTAAGGAATTAACAGCTTTATGTACATATAATCCCTCTTTTTAACTATTAGGCATTAAAACGTTATCTCCCTTGTAAATTATCAGACTGCAAACACGTGACGCCTAGTCGAGTGACCACACGCGATGTGTGGAAAAGTGTATTTAAGAAGATTTTGTGCTCAAAGATTAGTTAATATGAGTAGAAGGTACGCTAACTTGGTTACTATACATGAATGCCTAATAGGTAGTACGAGTACAAACTTACTTTGTTGCTTCGTACACAATGTTCTTAGCATTATTCTTTTAAATTTTAGTGATGGCATCTCGCACTTTATTTTGAAACACTGAGAAATTAATAGTAAAATACCGCGTGCGGTCTGGAGACCCCGTCGTAATCGTAAAAGTTACATTTAAATAATACTATATTATTTAAAATGCTGCTCGACTTTAAATTGTTATTATCTGTGGTAAATATTATTGGCGCACATAGCATAACATATTAGCGCCAATTATTTTCGTAATGCTTTTTTAAGCGTGGCGATTCTTGCAAGCCGCGTAAGGAAACTTGATTACCATAGAAAATCAGAAATCCACAGAAGTAAATTTTTACGTTCCGAATGTTTTACCTATGACTACAATCTCTTACTTGAACATTGAAAATGGTCTGACTCTACCCTACTTCCGTAATCCATGTTAGGAATCTACGGGTACATAAAATTCTCAGTAATCTAGAGATCGACCCTCTGGAACTGCTGGTATAAATTCACTCTAGAAGGCGCGGTACTTACGAGTAAATGAGTCTTCGTAACGGTACCAGTATATTTTCGATGCGTTAAGATGATTGGACTTAAAATGTAGCCATTTTGTTTTTAGGTTGTAAGTCAAATTATTGGTTATGCATTTAAGTAATTCTCGTATAAATTGGGCTAAACTCAACGCTGAATATTCTATTATCAGTTGATAGATCGACAGTTTTACTTTTGCTTCTATCTTCAAGGAGTCAAATACTTTCTGTTATTAACTCCTTATTCTTTGTACAGCGATTGTAGATCTATGCTAAGTGGTTTCGTATTAAAAGTTCGTGGGTGGGTACGTACCTAATCGGTGACAATAAAAAATGTTGTTAAACAAGACGCTACGTGAGATACAGGCTTTACTACTAATTCGTAAGAGGGTAATGCTAAGAGCGTTACGTAGCAATCCATTAGCGCCCACCAGTTGGAATGGGACCTTATCCAATGAGCGAGGGGGTCTGAGCCAGCGGTTGGTCGCTAATAGAGACCTTTTTTTCACGCTGGGAAATGCGTTTACGCATCCCTTCCGGAAGTAACGCAGGCAAAACTGCGCCACTTCCGATGGGATAGATCCTCCCTAGCGGCCAGACTGGCGACCAGAATACCCACTAAAACCCAGCGATGCTCCTTCGCGTCGCCTGGTGGCTGGGTCACGGGAACGCCCGTGTACTCGACCGCAACCCAACCAGTGGTGTTCGCCGAGACAGACCTAGATTAGGTGGGACAGTACTGCAAGCGAAATAAACTGTACCTCTTATTTTCCAGTACCGTTTAGTTGCTCCCGATTTATTTATCTACTTGGCATTGATTACGCCCAGGGTCTACATGGGCTAGAACCGAACGTTTACCTAAGTATACCCGGCTAAGTTTGTTGTGGGCTTCTTATTAGACCTGGGCGCGATTGGAACCCTCTTAGCTTTAGTTTTAAGTTGGCGAGTGTAGTTATCACCAACACTTCAAGAAATAATGAATATGTGATATATACGAACGATTCATAGATGCCTGTAATAGATGTAAATAAAAGCTATTTTGTGTTGATTTATATATTCCGCAATCAAGCTTAGGTACTTTCCTACCCACTTACGTACTGTTTAGAAGGTAAGATGGGCGAGGGCTTTATAAACATCGACTCACTAGTTCAACGGATTAAAACTGGTTTTGGAGTTGAATAACGAAATAAAACCCTTCGTTTGTTTTTCCGGAGGCTTTATTTGGACACCTAATTATTTCATGATGCAGGCATTCTTCAAAAATCGTAATTTTTACACATGCCTGAATCTGAATTATTATTACCCATACATGAAACTAAATTATACCCTTATTCATATATTATACTACTAGGTACTAATACTTTTTGTGTAACTTAAAAAATAAAGTGTGTCAAAAAAATATATCTTGGATCTAAGTGAATAAAGTGATTCAAAATCTTTTAGGTACACCTATTTCAATGGTACATATTATTGTAAAACTTTTAAACCTGTTTTTTGATAAAACCAATTCGACATAAAAATTTTAGACAGTTTTAAAATCTATAAAACAGCGACTTGGTTCAACTATTAATATCTTTCTTAAAATAATTAAACACAATTTAAAATTTACAATATTGGCTATGCGCCCAAATAATTCAGAATCATTAGTAAGTATATAATATTACTGAAGTTAGCAAACGTGACAGTGACGTTACGTTAAAACGTTTATTCCCTGACGTTTATTCGCCCATGTATATTAACAGACTGCCAATGTGACGCCGCTATGATATGTAAATTGTAGCTAGCATAAAGAAAGCCTATTGTATGTCCGAAATCATTGATCACTTAAATAAATTATTGTATCGCTATAGATAAATTTGAAGAGTTCCCGAATTCACCATTATAACTGCAGCGTAGTAAAAACAAACAAAAGTGTAGATTAGCGGTGAAACTGTTTGTTTGTCCGTCCGAGTATGGCGCAACGTACCTTGTAAACATACGGGACTCGGGTAAAGTTAGGAGCACATTCAAAACAATATCACAGAAATATTGATTAAATCGAAGTACCTAATGTAGAGTTACATAATTTTTACATAGTTTAGTTTAGATATTTGCGCGTAGGTAAACTCTAACAATAGTAGACAAAATGGATTTTCTGTAGCTTTATTTATATTCTGTGCTAAGGGCACACATTTTAGTAAACACCCTTACAGCCTGTTGCAGTTATCTTACACTAGGTTCCAACGCTAATCCAAATAGATAAAATCACCGTGTGGCGTACATGAAACAGAAATATACGATTTGCTCCCACTATCATTAGCTGTCATATAAAATTTTTCCTTAATATCAGGAAACTAAAAAAAACGCGGAATGCGGAAACGGTTGAAACCGAAAAAAACATAAATACTGATAGAAATCAAGTTCTTTGTAACAGTGGTTACAGTGACAGTACATTGGCGAACTTTAAAAGTTAGCCAAGCTATAAAACCAATACGCTATGTTAGATGGAAGGTATGATACTTTTCTTGCGTATTTTTTTTAAACACTACAAATTAGCCCTTGACGGCTATCTCATCTGATGGTTAGTGACAATACTGTGGCGAACTTTAAAAGTTAGCCAAGCTAAAAAATCAGCAGGCTATGTGAAAATGAGATAAAAAGTACGATACTTTGTCTCAATTTTCTTGCATATTTTATTTTTTTATACACTACAAGTTAGTCCATGACGGCTATCTCATCTGATGGTTAGTGATAATGCAGAGTAAGATGGCAGCGGACTAACTTGTTAGGGGTATAGCGGCTAAATATTCCTAAATTCTTTCTAATTTTTTTTTTCGGAATGTTAGCTGTACTAACCCTATTGGTTGTCACAGCGTAACCGGGCTGTTTGGCGAGCTTTGGAAGGAAGCTCTGCCAGAAGAAATTTTGAGCCTTAGAGCTCGAAGAAACTAAGGCAACGTCTGTCTAAGGGCGCCTCCTTTGAGGCCGAACCTCGGCTTAGGCAATATCGTGCCTAAACGCTAAATCGCTTGGCGACGTCTTTGTATGAAGGGTGGTAACTATCCAATACAAGACTTGAGCCGGGAATCGAACCAAGGACCTCCAACTTTGTAATGCAACACCACACGCGCTGCTCAACGGGGGTCGTCAAAATATGCGTATATACACTTCTGACTTTCACATTCTGCACTATTTCATGACTGCATATACTTTATCTGAGTATGAACGCATAAGCAGTTTGAACCGATGTTTAGATGCTGCGCTGGAGATAATCAATTTCTGCGATAGCGAAACGAAATTGCCTCGTTAATTTTTATTGGCCGACGTACCTGGTACCACTGTTATAAAGTAACACCTTTAATCCATTCAAGGAGTGCGTCCCACTTTGTAATACGTTTATTACAAAGCAACGTGCCTCTTACCTACGAGTATATAGTCAAACTATCTTAACTAATATTATAAATATAATTGTTGCACTTAGTCTACGAATAAATATTTAAAAAATATCATATCATCAACCTTTTCGTTACTTTTCCTATTTTTCTGATGTCTACAATGAAGAAAGAAGAGAATTTAACTTGTTTAAGTATTTGATGTTTAATTCCAATGTATTAGTAAGTACAAAGCAATTTTTTTAAATATCACTGTAACTTCTTTATTATTTATGCACTTCAACTTAGCCTTTGACGGCAATCTCACCTGGTGATCAGTTTAAGATGGTAGCGGGCTAAACTGTTAGGGGTAAGGTAAAAACATATTCCTAATTGGTTTCTACGCGACATCGTGCCGACACGTCTTTATCGGTAGGGTGGTAACTAGCCACGGCTGAAGTCTCCCACCAGACTAGACTCGAGTCAAGAATCGAACCCAGGACCTCCAACTTTAGAATGTGATCTGGCGCGCGCAGCGCCACAGGCGTTGCGAAATACAGAATATAGGCAATAACTTTTAAATATGAACATAGATACACACCCGGTAGCTAATTTCGCCTTACTCCCGCGAATAAGCAATAAAGTGTAAGTCAAACAATGCACGGGAAAGCGCAATTAATACCATTACCGAATTCACCCATTGCTTGCGTTGATTCGATTACGATCTCATATAAACACACTCAGCGGTTCATTAGTTTCGAGGCGCGAAATGACTGGATGAATGAACAGCCTTCTGGAACGGCAGCTTAAAATACCGTTTTCTTTTTTTTTCACTTTTTATGGCTTTGTCGGTAGGGTGGTAACTAGCTACGGCTAAAACCTCCCACCAGACCAGGCTCGAGCCGGGAATCGAACCCAGCACCTTCCGATTTCCGATTACGACGGCGCAATGCCTACACGACGCAGGTCGTCAACTACTATCTTATATTTGGTTTATTATAATTATAATTATGATTCAATTAATATTAGTATTGATTAATTTAATATCATTTGATACTTGTATTTATATAGTGTCATTGTTATCGTTAACTTATAGTAGATGTGACATATGTAGAATATAAACATGAATACTGTGTTTCTTATTAAAATAAATATATATACAGACAGTATATTCGTTTTGCAGAAGAGGGCTGTTTTTGCTTTATACAAATTAGGTCCAAGAGTGTCATTAAGGGATAAATTTAAAGATTATAAGATAATGACAGTGCATAGCCAATATATATATGAAAATTTAATATATGTTCATAAAAAATATCGATAAATTCAAGAAAAAAATGGACTGTAACGCACTGAACATTAGAAGTAAAAGTAAACTTGTACCGTTTACTAGGCTGAAATCTAGGCTATAAATGGTTTTTTATTTTATAATAAATTACTTATTGATATCTTGGAGATGTCTATCAATAAGTTCAAAGTTTTTATAAAACGAAAGCTTATAGAAAAATCATATTACGATATTAAGGATTATATAAACGATAAAAAAGCTTGGGTGTGAATTGCTCTATCTCCATAGGTACTATAATTTATTATTGATTATGTAAGATGGTGATAAAGAAAAAAATAACTCCGGCTAAGTTTGTTGTGGGCTTTTTCTCAGACTGGGGGCGTTTGGAACCCTCATAGCTTTAGTTTTTAGTTTACGAATGTAGTTATCACCTACTATGTAAATTATTGACGTGTCAAAAGTGCCTTTTAAAGGACTATTTGAATAAAGGTTATTTAAATTTGAATTTATATATCTATTGGTATTTGTACCACATCTGTGACAAACACTGCAATATACATACCATCAAAATATAGACAGTAAAGTAAATTTGAAGTGGTAAATGGAAAAAGATTCAACTGTCTGCCATTGCTAAAAACGATGTCATTACATACTTACCGTCGTTATATGAAATTGCTCTTGTAGTCACACGCAAGAGATAAGTGTCTACTCCTACGAAGCAGGTACGGCGATAAACATCGAACCCTTCTATAATTCGTAGGCGGGTCCGCTCACGATGTTGCCTTTATGCTATCCATTCGTTTTCTTTCGTACTGTGCTGGCATTTTACTTGCATATTACTGAATTGCCAACACTGCGCCTAGGGCGATTGGGATTTGACGCACCCTGTGGTCCTGGTGCGTCTTATGGCGTTCAATTGGGGGGCATCTGATATTGCCCCCGAGTTGGCACCGTCCTAAGGACGGACTCTGCCGGCCTGGTTGCGGTTGTGTGCGCGAGCGAAACCCGTGACCCGGCCACCAGGCGGCGGGAAAGGATATACACCGTGGGGGTTTAGTCAGTAAGAGTCTGACATAACTGCCGCGTCTCCTCGGACGCGGAGTATCCATGAGGATTACCCACGTTAAAAGGGCGATTGGGATTTAAGCCCTGTTGCCATTCTGCCAGTTATTGCCAGCTAGTATACCGTCGTACTTGAATCCATCGAGTTAGATAAGCGACACGCACTTTTGCTATGTGCATTTTAATTTAGGATATTTTGAATTAAATATTACTTATGTGTACGGAACTTGCTTCAACGGTGAAGGAAAACATCGTGAGAAAACCTGCACTGCTGCCTGCTCCCTGCGAGTTCTCCATAATGATCTCAAAGGCGTGTGAAGTCTGCCAATCCGCACATGGCCAGCGTGGTGGACTATGGCCTAACCCTTCTCATATTGAGAGGAGACCCGTGCTCTGTAGTGAGCCGGTAATGCGTTGATCATGATGATGATGATTACTTATGTGCGTTTTATTTTAAGAAATTTTGAGTTAAATATTACTTGTTTTAACGGTAAGGGAAAACGTGAGAAAACCGGCTTGCTTGAGAGGTTAGTTTTTTTAGAACATTCTCAAAGTGAAATCTACCTTCTGAAGTTTACCATTAGGTCAGCGAACAAGAACTAAAACCTTCTCATGCTGTAGGGAGACTCGTGCTTTGTATTGGGACAGTAATGGGCCATAACCATTTCCTAAGATAAGACGTATAAGAAATTAAAGAAGTAACAATTTTATTTAATAATTTTCAATTTATTTATATGCGCATTTACTAAGAAGTCAGTGACTGACAAATGTAAACTTGCATCTCGCATAAGTTTTGCACTCGATGTCAGAGGGTTCACAACAACCGCATTTAATAGGAAAGTTTCCTCTGCCCGAGCTGTATGCAAGCTGTGTTGAAAAGCTGTGCGAGGCAGATGCCAGCTCATAATTATTACAGGTGTAGAATCAAGACTGCCAAAACTTTTGTTTTAATTATTGTTTAAATTAAAACACAATGAGCATACCTTCCATGAATTTCGCGACCAAAACTATTAGGAAAGCAAAAGTTAAACTAGCATTCAAGCTACTAGCTAAATGTAAACGCGGCCTATATTATGCAAGTCCAAGTGATCACACTGACAGATAATATACGCGTAAGCTATTATGAGATGAAAATTATTTATGCCATTGACAATCAACATAACTGTCTTCATTTTATATATCTCTTAAATATTCCCACTTTATCGCCTTATTTCAGCACGGTTCTTGCATAGCTGTTGACATGCCTTTATACAAAATTAATGAACTTTTATGCATGTCACTGAATATTTTTTTTTTTAATTAAGAATCATAATCATAAATAATCTACAATTTTAATGGTAAAATAATGAGCTGTGGTCTTTGTAGCTCTGAAAAAAACATCAATCCGACACCCCAACCCTCTCGTAGTTGCGGCTTCTTTTTACTCCCCCGACCTAAGCGCTCCTCTCCGAAAGAGGAGACCTAAACATATCCTTCATGACCCTGACGATCAGATGACTACTGACAACACACTCGTACCACCTACCACACAATCATACGCTACACACCGTCTTCGCCGGCGAAGACGAGGTCCCCGCTATCTTACGTCATCCGGACGTGGGCTCCATCCACGGCCTCGGAGACGTACGGACCACTCACCGTCCGACCCCCCCGTTATCCCAAACGTCGCCTAAGCCGAGGTTTGGCCTCAAAGAAGGCGCCCTTAGGCAGTCGTTCCCATAGTTTCTTCGAGCCCTAGGGCTCAAAATTTCTTCTGGCAGAGCTTCTTTCCAAAGCTCGCCAAACAGCCCGGTTACGCTGTGGCAACCAATAGGGTTTGTACAGCTAATAGACAGTCCGAAAAAAAAAAACTGAAAAAACAAATAATCTTCCTATTACTTGAAGGTTGCAGGCATTGATTTACCACTAGCCGTAGATCGATCATTAACGATCAAAAAATGGGACGGAAAAGTAGTCCAGAAATAGCGACGCGTGCACTCCTTTCCCCCAGTGTGTGAGAAGGCTAGACGAAAGTCACCGATTCTAACACTCGGGCCGTATAATCCGAATAATTACAAAAACTACGCGCCGCTATAGATAATATAACGGCCAGATGTCTAGTGTATTAGACGGGTTGTAATACATTGATATATGTAGGAATGTATAGTCAGTTGGTGACAAATTCTCGCCTTGTTTTTGAATGACGCGCTCTATCTACGGCTAGTGGTAACTCAATGGTTGCAAAATGTAGAAAGTATTAAAAAAAACACACAAAATTAAATTAGTCATCTACTTATTTATTGAAAATCAATTTACAGAAAGACACAATTTTATTACTAAACACAATATTTACAAACTTAAAAACACACACACTAAATGCAAAGGAATGTCTTGTTTAGAGAATATTATGACAAAGAATGAATAATAACTACCAACCTATTAAAGCGAAGGTGTGCGAGCTTTACAGCAAATTCATGTCATAATAACTATAGAGATTTACTTGATATTTAAAGTTATAAATAAAAGCATAAATTACTTATTTGTAATATTAATAAGATATTGAGAAATAGCAAAAAGATACTCTCCAATTTCTTTAAGCAGTAAGCTAGTAGTAAATAGATCTTTTATAAGTTTTACGATGGTTTACAAGCAATAATTTATATTTTGTTCATTATAAGAGGCAGCATCAATATGTGGGCAATTTTTAAAATATCAAAGTGTTATTCTTTTATTCTTCGGTATTTTTAACTAATTGCCAAATATTTTTAACATTGTTTTATATTTATTTGATCAAATGACCAAGTTAATGTAATGACATAAGTATCCTATTGTAAAACATCTGAAAACATATTTACTTTAAATTTATTAGTGTACAATAAAAGTGTATTAATTATTCATTCTGTAATTATCACAAAAAATTGTTTTTTTTCCAATGTTTCAATTGAAAAGATTGGAAAAAAGTGCCCAAAACTGATGTCTTAAAAGGTGGGTAGTAATTCCTAAAAAGATTTTTTCTTCTAGTAGTAAAATAAAAATACTCTAACTACCTACTTATCGACTAGACAGGTACTATACATTAAATACTTTCGTTGGTAAATATTTAATAAATAACTTAATATCTATGTTACGAGAAAGTAATATTACAGGCAAAACAATTTCATTTCGTTGACAATTACATAAAAAAAAAATTACATAAATCAATCATCTTTTTCAGATGTAAAAAATCGTACTTATTCCAGGAAAACGTGAGGGGTGAAATCGCTTCATGATTACACCCTTATTCAGTTACTTTTTAACATTAAATAACTGCTTTAGATTTTTTTCCATACAATATTACAAAAGCACGATTTAACTAAAAGTAATTGAACCTTATACATATGCGTTTTATGGAACTTGATGGTTTAGTTACTTAATCGGACAGCAGTAGTAGAGTAGAGTTAATTAAACAATTACATTGAAACGTAATTATTTTTCACACTGGGCCAGTTTTCATGTATTTAAATATATAGGATTCACTGGTTGAAAAACTACGTCATATTATGTAGTATGTACGTAAAATATTTTGACGTATTACGTCAGACTCAGTATCGTAAGTTGTCCACAGAACACAATATAAAAAATTCAATTAATGTCAAATTGTTAAAATTCCATAAAAATTACGATGTCTGGTTTTTGAACATACTAATTATACTATTGAAATTATTCTTAATAGTTTTAATAGAATTTCACACACATTAGAAGTATGTATTTACTATACTAATATGGTATGAGTAATTTATTGATATAAATACTTTTATGATGAAAGTGCAAATGAATCAGCTTCTATATTACTCCTATACTATTTATTGATTTTTAAATAAATAGAGATATAGAAAAGGATTGTTTTGTAATACATAAGTCATATTAAGACGTAAGTTAAACTACTCACTAATCACAATTTTAAATATTGATAAATTATTCTAAAAGCAATTACCTAATTGTATGACAACACTAGTTGCACCATTTAGTTTTTAGATTGCCAAATAAATTTCCGGACGAAGATATTTTTATGAAAGTATACATTACAAATATGTTAGATCTAATTTACAATTAACATCAAAATTACTTTAGTGAGAAAAACTAATTTATAACACAGAAAAAAACTTGTCTAATTAGCAGATTGTTTGATAAAACAATAATATTTTAAATTCAGACCCAACGCTAACATTACAAATCTCATTTGACAAAACCAGTACAAAATATTAAATGATATCTCTGGTACAGCGGTACGGTGCCTAGTTTGATCCCCGGCATGGTAAATTTGGGCAATTTCAAGTTCTTATTTTTCTCTGGTTTTATCTGTTAGACTTAGAGATTACGGCCGTGGTTGGTTACACAAAGACGTCACGTAATGCGATGTCGTATAGAACCTTATTTAGTATTAATAACTTTTTATTTACAACATAATTATCACCATATTGCAGAATGGGTTTTTTAGTTATTTTCCGATATTCTCTTAATAATTTTGAATTTAAGAGAATTCTCTAGATAAGATAGATTAATTTTAAAACTAAACGTTCTCAACGGTTCACTCTTTTGTTCTCCATACCTTCGGAGTGGTAAGTGCTACATTTATTATGTGTAATAAATAGATGTCGTAATTTCGATGCTATACAGATCGAAGTTCATCTCCCGCGATCGTATAAGTCATCATCATTATCAACCCATTATCGGCTCACTACAGAGCACGGGTCTCTTCTCAATATGAGAAGGGTTATAGTCCACCACGCTGGCCATGTGCGGATTGGCAGACTTCACACGCTCTCCGGAACGCGGAACTCTCCGGCGTGCAGGTTTCCTCACGATGTTTTCCTTCACCGTTGAAGCAAGTGATAATTTTTTTTTTTTTGAAAACGCACTTAACTCCGAAAAGTTAGAGGTGCGTGCCCGGATTCGAACCGCCGACCTCTGATTAGGAGGCTGACGCCCTAACCACTAGGCTATCACCGGTTCATCGTATAAGTAGACATCTTAAACTAGTCACTCTGCATCTCTTGTTCGCATACAGTTGTCGCTTCCTTTCGTATTTTGTTCACTAGACACTTAATTTCACACGAATACAACCAAGAATCTATTTTCACAGCAGTTTATGTCCACAAGGCGTCACCTTAGACGGGTTGGGGCTATGGGCCGACCACCCGCGGCCCGCTGGCCAGCAGGCGCCGCACTGACTGGTGGTTGTTGCTGTCACTGCTGGATATGTCGCTGGTGCTGACCACGGCAGGCTGAGAGAAGTTCTTGCAAAGAACCAACACCTGGAAGAAAAAAATCTTGGATTAGGCCTGTACGAATGATAGATACAAATAGTCAAGCACAAAAATAAGTAGTAACAAAAGAAGTAAAGAATTATCGACGACCTCCGTAGTGCAATGCGTGCGTTGTCGCATTTTAAAGTTGGAGGTCCTGGGTTCGATTCCCGGCTTGAGTCTGGTCTGGTAGGAGGCTTTGGCTGTGGCTAGTTACCACCCTACCGACAAAGCCGTATCGCCAAGCGATTTAGCGTTCCGTCACGAAGTCGCGTAGAAACCAATTAGGAGTGTGGGCCTACTATATCCCTAACAGGTTAGCCCGCTACCATCCTAGACTGCATTATCACTAACCACCAGGTGAGATAGCCGTCAAGGGCTAACATGTAGAGTATAAAAAACCTTGTAGTGGATAAAAAAAATATATAGTAAAATAAGTTAAAAACTCGCAAAGGTGGTCGTTTAAAGCGATCGCCTCCATAAACCCCAGAATTTAAAGGAACCACTGATAATAAAAATGAAATTACATATATTTTAAATACTAAATAGAATATAATTAACTACAAAACAATAACTGAATCTAGTAATTATTGAAATGAAAGTATTTGTTGCATAGATACTCGTAAAACTACAGATTTTGTTAATCATATTTATTGCTCTGAGAACAGTTATATTTTAGGATCGGTAATAACGTCGAACAACTTTGCCCGAGTAGGTAATCTGTAACCTGATGATTCTCTAGATGCGATAATCGACAGAGTCGAGTAAATTAACTGGTACTTCGCAAAGCCATTTCTATCACTCAAGATAACTGCAGTACGTTGTCCATTTACGGCCGTACATAATGCTTGTTTATTCTGTAAAGTTATAGATAGATAGATAGATAGACTTTATTGCCTAAATATTAATTACGGGTACATATAAAGTGAACCTGTGATAGCCTAGTGGTTAGGGCGTCAGCCTCCAAATCAGAGGTCGGCGGTTTGAATCCGGGCACGCACATCTAACTTTTCGGAGTTATGTGCGTTTTAAAAAAAGTTTAAATATCATTTGCTTCAACAGTGAAGGAAAACATCGTAAGGAAACCTACACGCCTGAGAATTCTCCATAATGTTCTCAAAGGCGTGTGAAGTCTGCCAATCCGCACATGGCCAGCGTGGTGGATTATGGCCAAACCTTTCTCATATTGAGAGGGAGACCCGTGCTCTGTAGTGAGCCGGTAGTGGGTTGATCATGATGATGACATATAAAGTAATATAAAGATTTGCAAATATTGTAATAATGAAAATTGCGGCTAAATTGTTGCTAAAGAAATCTATTCTAGTCAACAATTATTGGGGAAAGTAATTAATGATTGTACAAGTTGTCATACTATGAAGTATTTTAAGGTTTATGAAGGCATTTTTGGCGTTTGGATTGAAAGGAACATGATAAGATATTAAATGTCTTACCGTGTATATAACACTGCAGAGTCCCATCACAGCTCCGGATAGAACGTCCCACCAGTGGTGCCGGTGGTCAGTGATCCTGGTCAGCGGACAGGTCATAGCGTAGATGATGCACAAGATCTGCAGTAGAGGTACAACCAGGACGGAGCGGTTGTGCCAACTGAATGCTCTTCTTTGGAGGTACCACTGAAATTATGAGGAAATTAGTGCTTGTTTATTGTTTCCTGTATGGTGAAAAGTTACATATTCGCTGAACGAGTAAAAACTTCATCATTTGGGGGGGGGGGGGGGGGGGGGAGTCAATATGTATACCATAAAAATAAATCTTACACTTATTGAAGCTACGTCGTCTAAACACTAATTTAAAATAAGTTTGTACAGCATTCTGGCCTTCTCGGATGCCGAAAGCAATAATGCTTTTCCACAATCCTGTAATTATGGCTTCCAAATTTTATCTTACAATTAATTTTATTTATTTTTTATTTTTATTTATTTGGGACAGCAAACAATTGCATGTTAAATACTAGTACAAGATAAACTTACACATAATAACTATAAATAAATACACGATTAACAGCACTATCCACGACTTTATGAAAATGATAATATTAAGGGCAAATTGTATACCTTCCCGGAAACATTCAGCTATTATATGTTACATATCCTCAATTAAGTAGCATTCGGAACAAATTTGACGACGGGACTTTACCCACCAACACTGCAAAACTGTTTAAAGGAATATCTCCAGATCGAAGCCTAGGGGCTGTTACTACCTCGGACCTATTCAAATTAGCACCAAGTAACCACGGTCGTCGCCACAAACTGGACTGTACCTATTGTCTTGTACCAGATTGTCCCTTTGCCACTTCACCATTGATTTAAAACATTATCGTTTTATTATGTAATAAACATATACATTTATATTTTCATACTTCTCTTTAATACTTTTAAATAAATACTCGTATTTAATACCAACGGGGTTGTTAGAAAATAAAAACTATTTTTTGCAAATTCATCGTTCAGAATTCCTTGGTCCGTCAAATGAACTTTGTAATAAGGACACTTCCATCTCATTATTTCAATAGCGATGATTGCAATGCTATGTTAGTTAACGATTTTTTAAACGATGCAAGTAAAAATAAATGAAATCGGTCTCCCTACTACGGTTGATTCCAGACCAAGTTGCAACACCCAAACTGGGTATGTGTAAACAATATGCAACGAAAAATAAATAAATAAATAAATAAATAAATAAATGAATGGTGTTTGCAGAAATTTTTCTATCTCGCAACACACTCCTATTATGCAATCTGTGCTCCTAGGACGTTCCCGTTCCAGTATTCAGGGTTAATTAGCCAGACAGTCTCTTCCAGCGCTTCCGTGTCGGGGTACCTAAATGTACCAGTATGATTGAATTGTTCAAGTAGGGCTGGCATATACCTATTTTTTTAAATATTCAAAATAGTATCTTGGCGATTTTCATTCTTATAAAATTCTTTTATTTCTTTTTGTAAATGATAAACAAGCATGGGTGTGAAATATTGCTCCAATAAGATAGCTCTTAATATAATTTTAAGTGGCATGTGAGATGGTGATAACAAAAATAAAATTTACCTGGCTAGGTTCGTTGTGGGCTTCTTCTTAGACCGGGGCGCGTTTGGAACCCTCATAGCTTTAGTTTTAAGTTTACGAATCTAGTTATCACCATCAAATCACTACTATGTAAATTATTGACGCGTCAAAAGCGCCTTTAAAGGACTAAGATTATTTTGAATTTGAATTTATACATAAAGTTACGATGACCTTATAATCGTGATGAAACCCAATTTCTATTGTTATATATTTTAAAATTTCTGTATTATAGAAATTTTGATTATAATCAAGAAATCCTAAGAAATGATAGTCCAATAACAAAAGAAGGCTTTAAAACATGACATCAAAAGTATAACTCGGACAAAAGTTCACGATGACTAGTAAATTGATCATGATTTGGCAGAGATTAGAAAATATCAGCTTAAATGGTTCTCTTTCAAAGCAAGACACTAATTTAGGAGTGATTAAAAAAATTTAAGTAATCGATTCTTACCGCCAAGAAGAGTCCACAGTAAATAGAGAGCGAGGTGTGCGCAGATGGGAAACTCCTGCTGGAGTCAATCTGTAAATATCTTGAGAACCGCGTGGACGTGCACGTGTAGCTCTGGACATACTCCGACCTGAGGAATGGAAACTAAATTTAACATAATAGATATCACTGTACCTTGAAATGACGAAAACATTTTCCAAGGAATGGCTTATCATAACCGACGACCTATCAACAAAGATTGACCTTCGCCAAGTGATTTAGCGTTCCAGCAAGATGCCGCGTGGAAACCAATTTGGTATCTAGGTTTCCCATTCTAACCATCCAATAGACTCGTACTCAGGGACCTTGGGATCGTTAGCGGGGAATCTGTAAACTGCGTAATTTTGCGTTTTTGGTGGCCATCAATTGGGCTTTAGTGGGTAGAAATCCCACATAACCCATGATTTTCCTCAGCAATAATCGGGAACCTCAGTATAGTAAATCCCCCCCCCCGTAAACAAAAAATAAAAGGTATCTGGGTTTACCAAACCCCTAACAGGTTAGCCCGCTATCATCTTAGACTGCGTCAATAGACGGATATTATACTAGATTTAATGACTCAGACAGATATTATACTATTTAAGAATATTTTTACATGATGATTGTCGCTTATTTCTACAGATTCCGCCTACTGAAATGAACACTGAATACTGGATCTATTGAACAGACTCCATGTTGCGTGGGACCGAAGAATATTATAGTCCCACGTAATTGCTTTAAATCACTGTGATGATTGAAATGTTCTAACACTATAATTTAAGAGAAGTACTCACCCATTACAACTCCTCGCTTTATCCGGCTCGCATAAATCGAAGAAGGTAGGCCTTGGAGATCCAACCACGCACTTGAGCACCTCAAGCACGGTCAGGTTGACCACCGCACCGTAGATGTAGTCTCTGTATATGAGCCCAGCTGTTTTCGCGCTGCCGAGGAGTTTATTCTTCTTTATGGAGTACTCATCATCCCTGTGGAGGACCGTCTCAATTGCCCAGATCTGTAACAGGATGATTGTGTGAGTGCTTACGTGATGCTACACTTGTTATATAACATTGTGACTTTGATTGAGTACTGTTATGCATGAGAGGCTGCCTCTTCATGAGACATGTGTATATCCACCACATATATAAATATATACGTCGTCATATATCCACCATATATAGATATGTGGTGGATATATGACGACTTCCGTGGCGCAGTGCGTGCGCTGTCACATTACAAAGTTGGAGGTCCTGGGTTCGATTTCCGGTTCGAGTCTGGGCTAGTTACCACCCTACCGACAAAGACAAAGACAATATTTATTTTTATTTATTTATTTTATTTGCTAACAATTACAGTGATAAATAATTTTATGATCTCCCACTTTCCAAACTAGTGTAAACTGTATCTTGGAAAGTGAGAACTTCCCTCTATGATACAAATATAGTTGCTAGCATGTGTTGAGTACGTGCGTGCATGTGTGTGTTGTATGTGGATGTGTTGTATGTGTATGTGTAATGTGTGTGTGTGTGTGTGCTTGTGACTGCGTGTGTACATGTGCTATTTCGTGAATATTGTGTTATACATGTTTTACGTCAAGACGTCAAGCGATTTAGCGTTCCGGCACGATGTCGCGTCGAAACCAATTAGGAGCGTGGGTTTACCATGCTACTAACAGGTTAGCCCGCTACCATCCTAGACAGCATCACCTACCAGGTGAGATACCCGTCAAGGGCTAACTTGTAGTGTATAAAAAAGAAAATGTGGCAATGGCGATAGATTCATCTATGAGATCGCTAAATTTTCATAGTCTCTTTGTAAATAGAAAATGACTTGGCAGAGATAAGTTTTTGAAGTTAAAAGTTTTCACGCTTAGGGAGTAACAGAATAAAGATTTGCATTGAGCGCGACGTGGAAAATATTTGAATCTGAACCGGAAATGTGAAGTGGTTGAACATGAAAAGTTGCGTACCAACCGTACCGGTACGCCCGCGACCGTACCGTACCGGAGCGTCGGATGTAGCTGGACCGGACCTGAGTCGATCCAACTCGACTCAACCTGAACTTCATTGAGTATTACAGAATTATTAGATACTGTCAGATACTTATAAATACGATACTGTTTACCCAAAATGTTAACTGTATTAGGTCCACTTTTTATTGAATCCTATGAGAGTAGCTTGTCCCAGCAGTGGGATAGTAATCAGCTCTGGAGATAAAACGCAAAATATGAACGTATAATTTGACAGTGCGTTTGCTATCGCATTATAAAGTTCTGGGTTCGATTCCCGGCTCGAGTCTGTACTGGTGGGAGGCTTCGGCCGTGGCTAGTTACCACCCTACCGACAAGGAAGTGTTGCCAACCGATTTAGCATTCCGGCACGATGTCGCGTAGAAACCAATTAGGAGCGTGGGTTTACCATACTCCTAACAGGTTAGCTCGCTACCATCTTAGACAGCATCATAACTTACCACCTGGTGAGATAGCCGTCAAGGGCTAACTTGTAGTGTATATAAAAAACGGAATGTTAATTCTTGTGTTTGGTTAAATCTTCATTGAACTTTAAAGACTACTTGAAAATATTTGCGAATTCTTTGACACAAATGACGGTCATTTCGCTTGAGACTCATGGATCTCTATACTGAGTACCACGTTAACTTAAACTGTAACCTTTGTTTTACCAAACAACACAATATTAGCGTGAATTCTAATGCAAATTGTAAGTAAATACGTAAATCTTAAGTGTTCTCCAGTGTGAAAATAAAGTTTGCTATAAATATATGTTACTGACAAAGAGTAAAAAAGTCACGAATTTTAGCTGTTAATATAGTTTGTACCTTTAATCAGTTAATTATGGTATTGCGACAGACGAACCGAGACTTGAAAACACCTGTGATGAATGCGGATAATTGGAAACTTCCTTAAGTTATGTACATATGCAAATATGGAACCCATATTTGCATATGCCCAAGTTGATGTGCGAGTGGTTTCAAAGAATATTCTC
Source organism: Lasiommata megera (assembly GCA_928268935.1). Lineage (NCBI taxonomy): Eukaryota > Metazoa > Arthropoda > Insecta > Lepidoptera > Nymphalidae > Lasiommata > Lasiommata megera. Next base: position 13,354,070 of record OV743326.1, read on the forward strand.
AATTTCCTTTTTAATTCACTGCCTTGCAATCGTTTCAGGGTTTTCGCGAAAATTCGACGTATCAATTATTTATCGCATTAAACAAGGATTTTTGCATTGTATAATTTGGTTTCACGTCCATCATTCGCTGATTTTTTCCGATTTAGAATTGGGTCTTATTTCACTAATGACACTGTTCACTTATTTTTTTCAATCTCATGTTTCTAATTTCTAAACTTTGTATGAAAATCACTTTCTAACAAAAATCCTGACCTATAATTTGCCACATCGTGCCACATTTGCCACGATGAACTTTTAAACATGACATGACATGGTCTTTTTGCACTCAGAGTTGTTGGGCCAAATCTCTTTCAAGATTCCCATCCGAATCCCGCGCTACCCTGTTCCACTTTGCACGCACCGAGTTTGTAGGACTACTCTTGGTCGCCACTCTTTGATACCCTGACTAAGCAATTTATACAAACATTTCGTTTCTAAAGATAATTCAATTGATATTTAATGACAAACTACAAAATTTCAAAAATAAAATAATAAAAACACTAGTCTAGTTAGATTTTGTATAGTGCGTATATACCTGTATATATTCCTTATTCGTTATTATAAACACAAGGTTACTTTTCTATCATTTTGTTATAAGTTCTTTTTTCTGTTTTTTGTTATTTGCTGTTTGTTAACCTAAAAATTTTGCATACTATATGCGTCGACTTAAGTTATTAGGCATGCTGTAGTTACCTCTAAATTGTTTTATATCTATATCCTTGTACTTAAGGTTTTTAAAATGTTTATTTTTTTTTGCATATAATTCTGTTGGTGGCGCTTTGAATAAATAAATACACATTTTTTTCTTAGCAGACACTCATGTAATAGGTATCCGCAGATCAATCGGTACTGTCATTGATGATCTGTCACTCAATCACCCTTACCTTTTATAGTTACAGATGAGATTCATACCGTATTGAAAACTGTCAACTGTGACTTCAACTGCAACGTACGACTAATTAGAATTTATTGGACCAACAAAAGTAATGATTAAAATACTTACAATAATATACGGTACGATGACTGTTATAGCCGCGATGAGGGAGATAGACATAGTGTCTCCCGTGTGTGGGAAGGAGAGATCCGGGTCGTTGCATCGGAACCCGCTGCGTCTGCTCGGTATCGCACCTACTTCTAGAAGGATGCATACTGCTGCGACTGAGGACAAAGAAGATTAACATTTATTAATTACGATAATAGGTACATCAATATCTTCTAAATATCTGACTTATGTACTCGTAGGAAGTCTTTTCAAAGACATATTTCTTATATAGTTATAAGAAATATAGTACCTATTCAAATTTTAATATCGTATGATGTGATCAGTAATATAGAAATGGAAAATTTAACAAAATGAATTAAAAAAAGCATATTTTTTATAACTAGTAAGTATCTATTCAAATTTTAATATCGTATGTGATCAGTAATATTGAATGAGAAAATTTTACAAAATTAATTAAAAAACCTAATAATTGGTCTAAATTAAAAAAAATGGTCTCCGTATTAGTTAAGGATAGGATTAGTTAGGCAGGAAGAATTTTGAAAGACAATTTCATATCACAAAATGCAGGAAATTCAAATTTGCAGATAACTGCCCGTAAACAATACAAGGAGTTGGTAAATACAGGACGTTGAGATAACAAACAAGTATTTGGGTAAATGCCACTTCATATTAGGGTAATGTGAAAATAAGTTTTCAAAAACAATTAATATTAGTGGGTCCATTGACTCGAATGCCTAATTTCGTCGTTAAAATTCAATTAGATAAATATTTGAACTTCTTATTTGTGAAGACTTTACGCAATTACCACTGGATTTATACTCACCGGAGAGCCTAGTTTTCTGCTCAATCTTATCCTCTTCTTCTTATTAATATATAATATATTTATATCTATATATTATATAGTGGCAATTTTTTACAATTATATGCTTTATGTTTGGTATGGTTTTAGTTTCGGATTCTTTTTCGAGATACTCTCTGTACCACCAGTGGCGTACGGAACTTGGCGTGAATTATTAGGTACATTATTATTACCATAAAATATATACAGAATTTTTAAACGCACTTGGCTATGCAAAGGGTATCCAACCGATATTGAGCAAATAATATAAGCTAAGTGATATTCAGGGACGTTTGACTGTAAAATATTTTGGTGTATATATATAAGTTATAAATCAATATATTTGAAATCAGTATTACATTGCTTGGTTTCTCGGACGAATTTGAAAATTTAATGTATATCCATAGGAATATAATGAAATTCAATAAAAAATATTGATTGATTTTTATTTATAACTCTGGGTCCTTTTCACTAATGAGAAATTATTAATTTTAATGTTTTTATGGAGCTCATCCTTATTGAATGACTAGACAACATTGCTAAAATTGTTAGCTAATCAGTTAACATAAGATTGGGAGTCAGTAATTAAAACTATAATATTTTGTTATCAAGTATATTACTTTTAAATTCATTTGTAAGCGCGAATAAGTCTTTCGGTAAACTTAAATGTACCTTCGGGCCTCGTAGAGTGCATTTTTATCAGTTTAGTTTCACCCTCCTAAACAGTCCCAAATAGGTCTGTTTATGATAAAGGCTGAGTGGACGAAATGATGGGCAAGTTGTAGTTATACCTATAATATACCATTGCGGTTGGGTATTAGAAGGATGCTTTGTTATAATATTATGATTACCGAATAGATTACAATGTAAACCTCTGCGGTCACAATGATCATGTTGCAACCCTGAACCTTTGTAATAAATGCCAAGCATATAGTTACTTGGTATCTTCCAATTTCCACGCCAGAGATCCTTGGATCTAGTAAATATGTCCAAACATCGTCATCATTATCAACCCATTCCAAAGAGTTGGGGTTGTGGTTGGAGACATCACACATATTTTCGAACATTATGGAGAATAGGGTTACAGGCTTCGTCGCTGTTTTCCTCCACCGTTAGAGCCAGTGTTATTTAATCCAAATTTGCTTAAATTGAAAATCCGAGAAGTTAGAGGTACGATGATAGAATTCGGTAACCTAGAAATCTGGGACCCAAGTCACGTTAAGATCTATAGAGCGCGCTTTAACCGTAAAACCGTTGTAAAAACCGACAATTTTTTGTCAGAATCCGTCAGTCTTCAAATAGAGCGTACTTTAACTTTTCTCAGCTTCTTAGTGTAAAATGCGACAGTTTTTTGTCGGAATTCATAGTAGTCAAAGTTACATGGCTTAACATAGGCAGTATGTTATATGTGTCAGATTAAAACTAACTAACTCGAATTCTAAAGTGAAAATGACTAATGTATTTTACTAACTGTAAGTGTGTAGATATTTAAGTACTTGAGTGTACACATACGAAATAAAAAGAAGAGATTACAAAAAAAAAATCAAATACATAATTAGGTGGAAAGGCAAAAAAAAGAGAACTTTAGAATTCGATCTGACACATTCAACAAACTGCCTATGTAGCATTAATTATAACTTTTCCAGAGAACAAAAGAGGGTTTATTATTATAATACAGATAACGAATTTGAATAAGGAGTGACATAACAAACGTTGGTGAGAAAAAAGGCGGGAGACTTCGATTTCGGTGAGCGCGGTTTTTCAGGCTTTTCTTGAATTAATGTATTAATTTGGGAAAGGTTTCGAGGGAGCCGCGTCCGCCGAGTGCAAGGTTTCCCGCCATTTTTCAAATCTCCATTGCTATAAACTTGACATTGGCTAATCTGTGTAAGGCCATAAAGAGAAAAAAAAAACGTTAGTGAGGAAACAAATATTATGTCATTTCCATGCGTTTCGAAACCATAGGTGAAACTTTGTTAGAGTGTTCCGGGCACAATAAATCTATATTAAAAAAAGATTTTAGTGTCAGTATGTAGAGCCCGCACAAGATGTTTCCAAAATACGAGAGAGATGATAAATTTAAATCAACTTTCGATTTCACATGAATATCTAGTTAATACATCATTAATTGGCGCATAACGCATTCTTTATTACATGCTGATCGATAAGTAATATCATTAATATTCGGCGATGACACACATACCCGTAAGGTCTGGTTATGGCAAGACGAAATTCTTGGACCGAATAACTTCTAATGAAATATTTGGAATAGAATATATTTTTGCTTGCTGGAATACTTATCTATAATCTATGATATAATAAAACTGTAACAGGACGAATTCTGTACATTAAATATATTTTAAAAAGTATAATAATACCACTATGACTCTGTCATAGATCGTAAATATTTGTTTTTGTCTCTTGTCTGTTTTTTTTGTCTTTAGTGTATATTTGTTTTGTTTAGACTTATAATGTTATTATGTGTAATCATTTAATTAGTGGTATTGGATATTGTCCGTTCTAATTAAATTAAAATTAAATAAATAAAATTTTGTAAATTTTAATTGGAGGTTGCTTTACTATCGATACTGAGTCCAAAACATTTTTTTTTCTGTCTGTCTGTCTGTCTCTATCTTGGCCGCGCATCACGCCGAAACTACTGGATGGATTTGAATGAATTTTGGTATACGAGTAGCTGTTCAACATAAAGGATAATTTTTATCCCGGAATTCATCACGGTTCTCTTGGCAGAGGGGACGAAATTCAAAATGTGTATTTAGTTGTAAATCATTAACGCGTACTCCGATTCCAGTCATTTTTTTTTGTTAGAAAGGAGATACTTTAATGTTTATCCTGACATTATTTCAAGGTCTTATTGGAAGATAATTAAATACACTCCCACACACTACACTAACTCAACGCAGACGAAGTCGCGGGCGTTGGCTAGTTTGTCAATTAATTATATTACACATTATTTGAACTCATTCGTCGAAATGCATTTTCACCGTTACGTTATCTGTGACAGTCTTGTCTATGGTTTTGAAGACATTGCCTCTTAAAGACTTGTATTCCATAAATTTAACGCGTATTAGAGCAATGGATAATAGAGTAAGTTTGGTTTCAGTGAAGTTGGCTATTTTACGAGACCAGTTGAGAATTTTCCGTGACACCTCCATTGTTTCATAACAATAGTGAGGCTTTTAGTTACGCGGTTATGCCGTGTAAGCAATAACCTATGTACATTTATGCGCGGTAAATGCGATATTTATACAAATTACTGGATGTAAGAGAGAACTGTTTCCTTCGTCTAGTGGCTAGCGGTTTGGTTTACGGATCAGGAGGTCTTGGCTTCAGATCCCGGGTCGGGCCAAATGTTTTTTTTAATGTGTTTTTTTTTGGACTTTGGTCCGAAACGGACATGTTCGCCCCATCATCTAAATAAATAACAAGCAAAACTATATACACATAAAAAAAAATACTCCTAACAAACTAATAACAAAAAAAAATAAAATTATAAAAAAAAATAACAAAACAAAAGTATGACTACTACAAATGTAACAGACACACAACCTACTTCTGCAGAAATATTTCAACAACAGATTTAAAACATTCTGTTGTCGGTCAAATGTTAATAATGTAATCAGTTTTCCTGTCGAGAAATGTAAATATTTGTTTTTGCTTCTTATCACAATCTCATATAATCCACAATAAATTATAGTTCCTATGGAGATAGAGCAATTCACACCCAAGCTTTTTTAACATACAATAACCTTTAAGATTAACTTATAATGTGGTAATGTCGTAACGCCAAGCATGCGTTTCAGTCATAAGGATATTTCTCATCTTGCTCGATGTGAAAGAGATCCTTCTTGGATAAATTACGTCCGAATAACAGTTCGCCAGGGTTCTTGCTAAAAAACATGAAATTAATTACTGTAAAGATGTTATGCAAATTATAACACTAACTTAAAAATTAAATCAACAACTAATCAATTAACTTATACATTTTAAATGAAACTACAAAAAATAAATGGATTTGAATATATTATTATTACATTACACATTTTGACGTTTATTACATTACATTACACATTATACATTTTGACGACCTCCGTGGCGCAGCGCGCGCGCTGTTGCATTATAAAGTTGGAGGTCCTGGGTTCGAATCCCGGCTCGAGTCTGGTCTGGTGGGAGGCTTCGGCCGTGGCTAGTTACCACCCTACCGACAAAGACGTGTCGCCAAGCGATTTAGCGTTCCGGCACGATGTCGCGTAGAAACCGATTAGGAGTATGGGTTTTCCATACCCCTAACAGGTTAACCCGTTACCATCTTAGACCGCATCATCACTTACCATCAGGTGAGATGCCGTCAAGGGCTAACTTGTAGTGGATAAAAAAAAAAAAACATTCTAATTATTTGCTAATCATAATAATTTTAATTTATTTATTTCCAATATATTCTACAAGCACACTGTAAATGAAATTGTACTATGGAATGCAAGAAATCAAAAGGATTTTATTTTATTTAACAGTCCGCCAGAACAACGGCGAGCCAGACTACGACATAATGTACCTTGAGCGCTGATTCAGCCCAAATTGGTGAGAGAAAGCATTTCGTGGACAAAAAATGGAGTGTAGGCGACTAGATGAGGTCGTAACGGTGAAGCCGAGCTATAGTTGAACATATTTTGATTGTTTAAACCGACGCAAATAATATTTTTAATTGACAGGCTTTATCGAATGCTAGTGCTAGTTTTTTTATTTAGTGTTTTAGATAGAACGTAAAACTTTAAAAAAAAAAAAAGGGACGGGACGGTCCTTAACTGGAATTGGAGGTTTCTATTAAAATAATCGAGGCACGTTAACCTCATCGATATAACACTGAATAATTGTTATTTATTAAAGTTATTAGAGGAAATATCCGGATAAGTTGAAAATGCTTACGCTGACTTTTTGCATTTGACTACCTCCGAGTATACCTAAGGTCCTGGATTCGATTCCCGGCTCAGTCTGGTGACAGGCTTCGACCGTCGTAATTTAGTGTTCTGGCATTATGTCGCGTAGAAACCAACTAGGAGTATGGGTCTACCAAGCCCCTAACAGGTTAGCACGCTATTATCTAAAACTGCATCATCACTTATCATCAGGTGAGACAGCCGTCAAACGCTAACTTGGAGTCGATAAAAGAAAATTATAGCTGTTACTTTATTCGTACACCACGAATAGTAAAAATAGAAATAATAAGAAAAACAGAAACAAGAAGAATCAGGATACAAAAGGTGGCCTTATCGCTTAGTAGCGATCTCTGGCAGCCTTAGGATAAGGAAAAGTAAAAGAATAAGAAAGTAGGTGGCGTATTATGAAAAAAAAAATTTGGTGTGCTAGTGTAGTATTATTAGCCAAGTGGTGCGAAGATCCTTACCTTATGCGATACAATTTCAATAAATAATCACCGTCCGACCCCCCGTTTACCGTCCGACCCCCCCGTTATCCCAAACGTCGCCTAAGCCGAGGTTCGGCCTCAAAGGAGGCGCCCTTAAGCAGTCGTTCCCATAGTTTCTTCGAGCCCTAGGGCTCAAAATTTCTTCTGGCAGAGCTTCTTTCCAAAGCTCGCCAAACAGCCCGGTTACGCTGTGGCAACCAATAGGGTTTGTACAGCTAATAGACAGTCCGAAAAAAAAAAAAAAAAAAAATAAATAAATAATCGTACTATAGCATCGCTTTCAGTAAGAACTGTGGAGCCGATTCCCTGTTATACGTATTACTATACGTACAGACATAAATTATCACATTTTATTAACATTTAAGATTAACAACCGAGTGGGAGATATCAATTCACAGATAAATTCACTAATTTATGGCGGACCATTTCACGTGACGGCCCTTTTGAGACGCCGTGGGTCCGATTCATGACGCGGCAATTTCATTTTGGTTGGGAAATTCATTAGATGCATCAAGATTTTTGGGTTATAATTAACGGTTGACCGAGTTATATACCATTGGTTTCTACCGTCGTGCCGGAACGCTAAACAGCCTGGAGACACCTCTTTGTCGGTAGGGTGGTAACTAGCCACAGTAAAAGCTTATCCCACTAAACCAAACTCGAGCCGAGGATCGAACCCAGGACCTCGAATTTTATGCTGCGACAGTGCACGCCTTGCGCCATGGAGGTCATCGCAATGCGTTCCTTAATAACTACAGGTCATCTCGGTCTTAAAGGATGAATGATTACTTACACGTTAGTAATGATGATTAATAAATAATAGAATATACTTTCCGAAGTTAGTGATATTCTCTAAACCCCTGACCAGTATGGGAAAAACCTTGACAGAATAAACCTAATAGACACCAAACGATTTTAGAACCGACTAGGCAATAGAACCGATCAAGAAATTTTAACGGAATTAATAAAAAAATATAGTGGGGTATGGCGTTTATATTAAATCCATACCCCCTATTAGATCCTAAACCATATCGTTCCGGTCGATTAGCCACGACCGGATCCCTTAGGGCTTTGATATAAATTACCAAATTTCTTTACCTTTTTATAAGGGCTCACTATAGAGCACCTCAGAGATTGGTTACTTATTAATGAATCTTATATAAACCTTACCCACAAAAGAAGGCTAGGTAAAAATATTTTTGTTTTTCCTAATGATATCTACTTTCCAAGATTAGAAAGAAATTATTATAAATACACGTAGCTTTTACTTTTTAACATAGAATATAGATTCAAGAAGCGGTGATAGCCTAGTGGTTAGGGCGTCAGCCTCCTAATCAGAGGTCGGCAGTTTGAATCCGGGCACGCACCTCTAACTTTTCGGAGTTATGAGCGTTTAAAAAAAATTAAAAATATCACTCGCTTCAACGGTGAAGGAAAACATCGTGAGGAAACCTGCACGCCTGAGAGTTCTCCATAAAGTTCTCAAATGCGTGTGAAGTCTGCCTATCCGCACATGGCCAGCGCGGTGGACTATGGCCAAACCCTTCTCATATTGAGAGGAGACCCATGCTATGTAGTGAGCCGGTAATGGGTTGATCATGATGATGATGATAGATTCAAAGGCGATAAATTTAATTTTCAAAATCATACAAATGGATTCTATGCAATATATATGGAGACATTTCTTACCGGAAATAAGCATCATTTTTTTTTTACAACCTCGCGACCATTGAGTTCGGTTATACGGTCATTAAACATACCATAATCATAGTGAACGTCTAGTTATGTCGATATGTTAATATATGCTTTTACTTTAAGTAACATCCTCCATAAAACTTTATGGTTCTAATTGAACCCTATTATGTAAAATACCTTTAACATTATTATGTTAATAAAACTAATCAATTTTAATATTAAGGGCGGGGTATGATGCAACGGCGTGTTCATTAGTTGCTTATAGTATTATGTAACTTATGAGTTGAGTAATCCGACGTTGCGAATAAAATTTCAAATTCAAATTCAAGGCTGACGCCCTAACCACTATCACCTCAAATTCAAATTCAAATAATCTTTATTCAAATAGTCCTTTAAAAGGCACTTTTGACGCGTCAATAATTTACATAGTAGTGATTTGATGATGATAACTACATTCGTAAACTTAAAACTAAAGCTATGATGGTTCCAAACGCGCCACGGTCTAAGAAGAAGCTCACAACAAACTTAGCCAGGTAATTTTTTTTTTATCACCATCTCACATGCCACTTAAAATTATATTAAGAGCTATCTTATTAGAGCAATATTTCACACCCATGCTTGTTTATCATTTACGTAATCCTTTACACTATAGTAGGACTTATCTACAAGATGGTTTGAGATTTCTTATCTAGAAAACCAAATTCCGAAACTACCTCGAGTTTAATTGAATTTTGCTTAGGTAATTTGGTAAAACGATCGATGGAGTTATAATTTTCATTTGTGTCATTTGTGAAACATCTTTATATATATTATCATATAATGCGATATATCTTAGCTAAACGGTAATAATCCAGTTAAAAATTCGGTAGAACTCGATCATTATAGGAAAACAGCGTGAGGGAACCTACATGTCTTTCATAATATTAACAATATTCTTGAAGGCGTGTAAAGTCTGTCATATGGCCAGCGTGGTTGGCTGCGGCCTAAACTCTTTTCTTTCTTAGATAGGCTTATATGGATAAATACTATTCGCCACTACGAGCACTCCATACATGCACAAAAGCAGTGCTTACCCTAGGAGCTTGAAATGGGTATACATATTTGCGAAAATGTTTTGTTGTTAAAAATCGCACTTAGACACATAAATATGCGTACTTAGACGTTTAAACTAATTCGACTTTTTTACAAAACCTTTTTTTGCCTAGACCGCATCATCACTTACCACCAGGTGAGATAGCCGTCAAGGACTAAGTTGTAGTGTATAAAAAAGCAGATAGTTGCTGACTCAGTAATCAAGAGGGCAATATTTACAAGTAAATAGTAAGAATGTAGGTACGTCATATTCCACATGTGCATGGTACTGTGACGTCATTACATATTTCCTGTCAGTATTCGATAGAGACTCCCAGCGGCCATTCTTCAGGATCTAGGGCAGTAGTACAATTGTTGTTCACAGTTGCATCTTCGAATTACACGATAAAAAAATGGCAGAGTGTATTTTCGTTTTTTTTATTTATTTTTGATTTAGCTGTGATAGCCTAGGGGTTAGGACGTCCGCCTCCTAATCAAAGGTGGCGGGTTCGAAATCGAACACGGGCATTGAGGAAGTCTAGCAATATTCGGCTTGGGTTAGGAACGTTCGCGTGACAATTATTAAGTATCTCGGATACCTTCCAATTGACCTTCCGATAGGGCGTTTGGTAATATAAACGCAACGTCCTTTATATCTCTGGGTTCAAAGAAGCTGTGATGGTCTAGTGGTTAGGACGTCAGCCTCTTAATCAGGGGTTGGGGGTTCGAATCCGGGCACGCACCTCTAACTTTTCGGAGTTATGTGCGTTTTTAAGCAATTACAATATCACTTGCTTCAACGGTGAAGGAAAACATCGTAAGGAAATTTGCACGCCTGAGTGTTCTTCAATTGTAAACGTTGCTTATTCAACAGGAATTTAAAAGCATCATCTAGTATACACAGTAGATATCTTATTAATGATTACGAATTTTCCGCTAGCCCGAATAGCGGCGGTTTCTTAAACGCAGCGCGAACTCCTGCAATTGGTAATCGTATGTTTCCGCTATGGGAAGTTGATGGTTATCCATGCGGTTGCTCCGTCTCCGCTGCACAACTGAAATGCTCCTGATTGGTTAATGACTGTTCGATTACATGCCATTGTTGCAAAGTACAGTGCTACTGTAATCACCTTTAATACCTTATCGGAACATGATCAATACATAGCCGCCTCACTACAGAGCACGGGTCTCCTCTCAATAAGAAAAGGATGGTTATAGTCCACCACGCTGGCCATGTGCGGATTGGCAGACTTCAACAACTTTGAGAACATTGTGCTTGCCTGGTAGAAATCGCTATTTAGCGATAAGGCCGCCAAATTGTACCTACTGTCTAACCGCACTATTGTATTTGCATTTATTATTATCTGTGGTGGAAAACACCATGTAATTATGCATGCAGGTTTCCTCACAATATTTTCCTTCCGTTGGAGCAAGTGATATTTTAATCGCTTGCTCCAAAAAGTTAGAGGTGCGTGCCCGGTATAGTATAGGTGAAGTTCTGTTTAGGAGGCGGACGTCCTAGACTAGACATTCACAGCTTATCAGTACAATAGAGTACGACTTGTTTAAATTACATAGTACATACTTACTCACAAGCGAGGAAGTTTTAGTAATAACTTTAAGATCAAAATTGTGTTACAAAGTTGGAGCTCTTGGGTTAGATTACCTGCTCGAACGGTGGGAGGCCGCATCTAACCACCCTAATGGCAAAGACATACCGCCAAGCGATATAGCGTTTTACTTTGTATGAAATTGATAAATTTGCCGACCTAAGTGGCACTGCGCGAGCTTTCGATCCCGGTTCGAGTCTGGTCTGGTCTGGTCTGGCTTAGTGACTAGTTACCACCGACAAAGACGTGCCGCAAAGCGATTTATCGTTCCGGCACGATGTCGCGTAGAAACCCATTAGGTGTATGGGTTTACCATACTCCTAACAGCTTAGCCCGTTACTATCTTAGACTGCATCATCACTTACACAAGGTGAGATTCATCAAGGGCTAACTTGTAGTGGATAAAAAAAATGAATTGTAAAAGCGGTAGTAATCAAAAATGCATTTATTATGATCGTAAGAAGAAATATTATGGCATCAAATCGTACACATTATATTTAAATATACGTTTTAACTCAATTATCTAAAAAATAACTACAAAAATGTACGTAAACACCTAATGTAAAACCGTGGATTTCCAGCTAACCTTTTTTTATAAATGATTTACAAATATTTTGCTCGAATATTTTTCTGCGTGCTAAAACCTATCTATGCTGAAGCATGAGCCAATCACTATGTCTAAAGTGTTAATTGGGGCGAGCGTATAAAACATATATATGACGCAAAATCATGTTACAAGTTTCCGCAAAATATTTTTTTCAATGGACGCTCGAAGGGTTAAGTAACAGAAAATTTTTAAAGCGATTGCCTAATTTCCTGTACTGTACCAATAGTTCTATTATCGTGTGCCAATAGTACACCATTATATTGCCAAAGAGAAGCTAAGCCCTTTACTATCGCTTGCTACATTTTAACACGTTGTTTGTTAACCAACTTGAACGAAACCGTTTATGACACCAAAAAATTATACACTTACTTTAGAATTCTTATGTAAATTGTTGTACAAGTTTCTAGTTACCACACCTCTGTAGTATCTTACGGTACATATACCATCTACAGGTATTATTTTTGAACATATTTATGGACGCGACTTCACTTATATCCAAGTTTAGTCTTGCAGTCATTGATTTACCAATAGCCGTAGATAGAGCGCGCCATACAAAAACAAGGCGAGAATTTGTCACCAACTAACTATACATACCTGACATGGTAAAAGACATTATAAATATATGCTACCAAAAATTCTTCAGGATCTTCCGAACTCCTTACAATTTCCTGACGTTGGGAAGCATATATTTATAAAAAAATTTAAAAACCATTTTTTAAGTTATATTTAACTATTAGTTATTATTAGTTTTAAGTTCTTTTATGTAATTATTTATCTTAAGGTGAACTCGCCGTCCTCCCCATAAACGTAAACGTGGAGGGCGGTTAGCTTTACAATTAAAATGTTTTTTTTAATTATTTTTGAACAATAAAAATAAAAAAAAAATACCTACATATCGGTATACGATGTATTACAACCCGTCTAATACACTAGACATCTGGCCGTTATATTATCTATAGCGGCGCGTAGTGCTTTGTAATTCATTCGGATTATACGGCTCGAGTGTTAGAATCGGTGACTTTCGTCTAGCCTTGTCACACACTGGGGAAAGGAGTGCACGCGTCGCTATTTGTGCACTACTTTTTCGTCGTTAATGATCGATCTACGGCTAGTGGTAAATCAATGCTTGCATTAGCCAATTTTGATGAAATTTTAAAGTAATTTGGTTACTGGAAACTCTTTATTCTTATCTTCTCTGTTATGAATGTTATGGTAAAACGAAACCCAGATACGTTTATTGTGTGGGCTCCTTCTTCGGCCTGAACGCGTTTGGAACCCTCCCAGCTTTTGTTTTACGAATTTAGTTATTATCGCTTCAAAGATGCCTGTATTGGATTCACATGTATAATATTTAGAATTGAATTGGCCTTTCATTACCAATATAAATATAAATGAATGTACAAAATGATTTATTTATAAGTTGTATTTCTGTATTTAAAGTATCTTTACATAAATAAATGGGTGTACAATGTACAATGTGATGTAATCTACGTTAAACAGACAAATCTGCACGGTACAATTATATAATAAGTATTTTAATTTTTTATTTTAATTTAATTCTACTTATTACGGTTCATGAGATATGATACAACTTTCAGACAGAAAGACGACACGGAACAATTAGACCGACGAAAAGTTATCATTGCAGGTTTTTGTTCCCGTTACTTTTAGAGATATTTTCTCCCATTTTACAGCGTCATATCTATACAAAAAATGTCTATATTGAATATTGAAAGATTTTAACATAAACTATAAATATTATTTCTTTAATTCACGTGTATCTACACGTGTAATATCTCATATCCCGAACAACAGGTTTTTTATTGAATTAGCGTATTGCATCCACCGACCCGTAATGACCCCATTTTACTCGACATAGATACATTTACACGGAAAATCAATTTAGATGATACCTATTCCACTTAAATTAAGGTCGAAAATATGTTTGGATATGAATAACATTTAAGTTGGTCGGTTGTGCATTCCGTTCTAGTAATTAGCAAATAAGAAATATGGTCATTTGATATGGACAGGGCATTGCTTTGTTAGTGGCTGATTTAGGGCAGATGGAGTTTGGATATCGGGTATATCTTTAAACAAACCAAGCAATGTTCTCATTTCTAGGGTTCCAATCCCGGAGGCCACCTACCAAATCCTATTATCCAATTATCCAATCAATCAAACATAACCTTCAAATAATCCTTTAAAATACATATAGTAGTCAATTGATGCTGATAGCTATATTCGTAAACTTAATATCAATATCTGTTGAACCATAGTAGGAAATTTCCTCAGGATGTGTTTTTCTATTACAAAATTTATTAAGAATACAATAAAGTTGAAAATAAACGATAACTAAAGTATACCAGTACGTTAGGAGACAAACTAAAGCTAAATCCTTTACAAACCTTCAAAATAAGTCTCCGGTCCGGGACCGAAATTAATAATTAATCCAATCCTTAATCTAAGCATTTTTATCCACTACAAGTTAACCCTTGCCGGAAATCTCACCTGGTGTAAGTGATGATGCAGTCTGAGAAGAGATCTGAGATGAGTCTAGCCTTTTAGGTGTATGGTAAACCCATACTCCTAATTGGTTTCTACGCGACATCGTGCAAGAACGCTAAATCGCCTGGCGACACGTCTTTGTCGTAGGATGGTAACTAGCCACCGCTGAAGCCACCCGCCAGACCAGACTCGAGCCGGGAATCGAACCCAGAACCTCCAACTTTATAATGTGATAAATAGAAATTCGTCATGTACTAAATAAAATCAATCAGGAAATGATTTATTTATTAATTTAAATAAAAAGAAAACAAATAAATTAATAATGGCGCGCTATTTTATCTGAATTTTAAATTATAATATAACATTTCTATTTACACAAAATCCTCCTTTCGGAATTCACAGAAATTGTCTTTTGTTTTCCTCATACCTAGATGTAATAGGAATCATTATTCTGGAAGCATAGATATTATAAAAAATTGCTCTAAGCAATGTATGTATGTATTAGTTAGGGCCAAAGCATTACTTATTCTAGAATTTCAGTGAATAATCTAAAAACCAATCAGAATTCCTCTCACATAGTTATCCAAGCGCCGAATGTATACAAATGCTAGTAAATCATTTCCGTTTCGCCAAAATACAAATGCGCAATTCGATGCGGTGGTTTAGGAATTACTTCCTGTCACTGCGCAGGTTTAGGGTGAAGATAATTCTTTTGTTTCGATCACAAGCCATTTCCAAAAACCCACTGTTGGGTACATCGTCACCACCATGATCAACCCATTGCCGGTTCACTACAAGCACGGGTCTCCTCTCAATATGAGAAGGCTTTGGCCATAGTCCACCACGCTGGCCATGTGCGGATTGGTAGACTTCACACGCCTTTGAGAACGTTATAGAGAACTCTCAGGTGTCAGTTTCCCGCGATGTTTTTCTTCACCGTTGAAGCAAGTGATAATTTTTTTAATTGCTTAAAAACGCACATAACTCCGAAAAGTTGTAGGTGCGTGCCCAGGTTCGAACCTCCGACCTTTGATTAGGAGGCGGACGCCCTAACCAGGCTATCACAGCTTCAAGGATTACGTAAACGATACAAAAGCTTGGGTGTGACAGTCTTGTGGACTTGACATAGCTAATTGACGATGTGACGTGGTGATAACAAAAAAATAATACCCCAGCTTAGTCTGGGCTTCTGGTTAGACCTGGGCGCGTTTGGACCCTCCTCATCCACCGTCCGTCCCCCTCGTTATCCCAAACGTCGCGCGACGGCTAAGCCAAGGTTCGGCCTCACAGGAGGCGCCCTTAAGACGGCAGACGTTCCCTTAGTTTCTTCGAGCCCTAGGGCTCAAAATTTCTTTTGGTAGAGCTTCTTTCCGAAGCTCACCAAACAGCCCGGTTACCGTGTCTCAACCAATAGGGTACTTAATAGCACAGCTAATAATAGTCAGTCCGAAAAAAAGATTCTCCTAGCTTTAGTTAAGTTAACGAATGTAGTTATCACTATCAGTTCCCGAACACTGAGAAATATATGAACGCTTCATAAATGTCTGTTAGGTTAAGATTAATAGAATAAATTTTGATTTGAATCAATTTGTTTTGTTGATTTCAAAACCCTTATACCGTTCTAGAAATCAAACCCCACACTTCGTTTGATTATTATAGCTTAATCTTCGTAAATCTACTGTAAAGCTAGTATTAGAAATTACACGATATTTCCCATATTTACGACGTACAAGCTTATAAAGTCATAAACTCGAAATGTTATAGCAATTTCACGACTTTATGTTAGGTGTTGATGATCCTGCAAGCAAATATTTATATCGTAAGCACAATTTTAAATGATACTAAACTAATTTCGTTCACGTCAGAAATAGTGCCACTGATTTCCTTATTAGTAACACGTGGACACGTGAGATTAAACGAACTGTTTTTCCGCCTAAAATAACCACTTTTGTCGGATAAACTATCGTTAAAATTTTAAAAAAGTTGTTTTTTTAAATATAGAAACATAATAACTTTTAGAGATATGATGAAGCTGTGATAGCCTAGTGGTTAGGGCGTCAGCCTCCTAATCAGAGGTCGGCGTTTCGAATCCGGGCACGCACCTCTAACTTTTCGGAGTTATGTGCGTTTTTAAAATAAAAATATGACTTGCTTCAATGGTGAAGGAAAACATTGTGAGGAAACCTGCACGCCTGAGAGTTCTCCATAATGTTCTCAAAGGTGTGTCATCATCATCATTTCAACCTATAAACGTCCACTGCTGGACATAGGTCTTTTGTAGGGAGTTCCAATGGCCACGGTCCTGGGTCGCTTGTATCCAGCGGCTCCCTGCGACTCGTTTGATGTCGTCAAAGGTGTGTGAAGTCTGCCAATCCGCACATGGCCAGCGTGGTGGACTATGGCCAAACCCTTCTCATATTGAGAGGAGACCCGTGCTCTGTAGTGAGCCGGTAATGGGTTGATCATAATGATGAATAACTTAATGAAAATTGAAACGTGCTTCACTGAGATTCAACTGTAAATAATTCCAATCACATTTGAATTTATTTTCATTACTATGGAAGCTATTTTGGTATGCATCGGAGTTTGGACACCGAATCCGCTGTCTACGTTTGCGGTGTCGAAACTTCGAAACGCTCTTTGCAATCTGATCTTTATTGACAGAGCCGACTTGGACACTAATCTTTTATCGATATCGATTCTTTTTTATACCCATACCGAACATAAAAATAACTTACATCTAAATTTCTGAAATCCCTGTCAATAAAATGACGATATTCACATACCGTGTATATAATACTGTACGCAATTTCCAGAAAGATTTTGAGAACTTTTCTCATTGCAGCTTGCTTTATAAGAAACTTATAAGTATAGTATTGCGTTACCAAACTACAAGGTATGTAAAAACGTTCCATCAGATCCATAGGGATTACAATTAATATAATAAATATGTAAAATGAATGATGTTTTGAACTTGCTTAAAACTTTAAGCAATTTCGAAACATCATTCATTGTCTTGTCTCGTCTTGGTCTGGTGGAAGGCTTCGGCCGTGGCGTATCGCGTATCGCATGTTGCGTAGAAACCAATTAGGAGTGTTGCTTTACGATTCCCCTAACAGGTTAGCTCGCTACCATCCTAGACTGCATCATCACTTGCTGCACTTACCACCAGGCGAGATAGCCGTAAATAGCTAACTTGTAATGTTATAAAAAATATTAATAAAAAATAAATTATTTAGTACATGCTATATAATCAATCACGATTTTTATTCGGATCCTAGACCCCTGTAATTACTATTACAGGGGTCTAGATTCCGAATATGGTTTTGTCCCATTCGATTTCGAGACCTTTGGTCCGTGGGGTCGTAGCGCTATAAGGCTTTTTAAGGAAATAGCAAAAAAGTTAGTCGACAGTCACAGGAGACCGAAGAGCTGCCAGCTACCTCGGACAACGAAAGTGTAGCCATTCAAAGGGGGAACGCTGCCAGTATCTTCGAAACCTTGCCTAAAGGGACTCCTTTTAATAATATAATTTAGCGTTCCGGCACGATGTCGCGTAGAAACCAATTAGGAGTGTGTGTTTACCATACCCCTATAAAGTTAGCCCGCTACCATTCTAGACTGCATCATCACTTACCACCAGGTGAGATAGCCGTCAAGGGCTAACTTGTAGTGTATAAAACAAAACAAAACCAGAAGAGCCAACAAACTTTTTCTGACTGAATCGGTTTCAAACTCAAATAATCTTTATTCAAATAGTCCTTTAAAAGGCACTTTTGACGCGTTAATAATTTACATAGTATTGATTTACATAGATTTGATGATGATAACTACATTTGTTAACTTAAAACTAAAGCTATGAGGGTTCAAAACGCACCCTTTCACATCATATAACGCAGTTTCTACTCAGCATCATACCAGAATGCTAAATCGCTTGGTGATATGTCTTTTCCAATAGGTTCATGAATATCCGCAGCTGATTCCTCCCACCAGACCAGCGAGGATACGAACCGAGGATCTCCCACTTTATAATGCGACGGAGAACGCGTGTGTCGGAGGTCAATATATCATTATACTATATTGTAAAGCTGTGATAGCCTATTGGTTATTAAGTCAGCCTCCTTAACAGAGGTCGGGGGTTCGAACCCGGGCACGCACCCTTTGCGGAGTTATGTGCGTTTTTAAGCAATTAAAAATATCATTTGCTTCAACGGTGAAGGAAAACATCGTGAGGAAACCTGCACGTCTGAGAGTTCTCCATGAAGGCGTGTAAAGTCTGCCAATCCGCACATGGCCAGCGTGGTGGACTATGGCCATACCCTTCTCACATTGAGAGGAGACCCGTGCTCTGTAGTGAGCCATGATAATGACTATATTGTAATAGTGTGAGATGAAAGCTAAGCGACCTCCCAAGTAAGCTTATCATTATTTGTACCCAAATGTTGACTTAAATCTGACTACACACCTGGCGAATGCTGTTTATAAAACAAAAGTGTTTCGTTGAAATCATAATCTTTTGTCATCACCGACACCATATAAGGTTTACTAGATGTATTGTAATACTTATCTAACTCTAGCAGACCACACTTTGTACAATTTATAGTAGAGAAAAGGACCAATTACTTGATGAGTTGGGTTAGGCAATTAATTTTATTTTAATACAGAAGATTTTTTTTTTTTATTAAAATATCACTTGCTTCAACGGTGAAGGCAAACATCGCGAGGAAACCTGCACGCCTGAGAGTTCCCATAATGTTCTCAAAGACGTGTGAAGTCTGCCAATCCGCACATGGCCAGCGTGGTGGACTATGGCCAAACCCTTCTCATATTGAGAGGAGGCACTACAGAGATTGATCTGTAGTGAGCCGGCAATGGGTTGATCATGATGACAGAAGAATATTGGAATTTAAATAAAACAGATCTTTTTATTTAAATTAGTAAACAAATAATTTCTGCGTGCGTGCGCTGTCGCATCATAAAGTTTGAGGTCCTGGGTTCGATTAACGGCTCGAATCTGGTCTGGTGGAAGGCTTCGGCCGTGGCGATTCACGTATCGCATGTCGCGTAGAAACCAATTAGGAGTGTGGCTTTACAATACCCCTAACAGGTTAGCCCGCTACCATCCTAGACTACATCATCACTTACCACCAGGTAAGATAGCCGTAAATAGCTTACTTGTAATGTTATAAAAAAAAATCGTGATTGATTTGAATAATTAGTACATGCTATATAATCAATCACGATTTTTATCCGGACCCTTGTAATTACTATTACAGGGGTCTAGGCTCCGAATGGTTTTGACCCATTGGATTTCAAGACCTTTGGTCCGTGGGGTCGTAGCGCTCTAAGGCTTTTTAAGGAAATAGCAAAAAAGTTAGTCGACATCACAGGAGACCGAAGAGTTGGTAGCTACCTCGGACAACGAAAGTGTAGCCATTCAAAGAGGGAAAGCTGCCAGTATCTTCGAAACCTTGCCTAAAGGGACTCCTTTTAATAATATATTTTAGTTATGATATTATATTTTTTAAGGTTTTTAGTTTTAGGTTCATCTTAATCTAAGGTTTATTTTAAGTTTTATTTTCTGTCACTCGTTGAAGCCTATATGAGTAAAAGATAATAAATAACTATGGAGAAATTCAGCACGTTAACAATGAATTTCATGCACTTTTCTTCCCACATGTTTGTTTCACTGTAAAACTTTACTTTTTTACTTCGTTTTCGTTTTTATCTATTGGGGCAGGTGTAACTGTTATAGAAAACTTATTGTTTTTTTTTAATTTATGGGAAAGACAAGGGGATCTGGGTCCATACAGCCATATCTTTAATAAATTATTTCATAAGGCTTAAGCCAAAGTCTTCGCTACTAGATTACAATTCCAAAGGCCGAAACCAAGTCTTCTTCAGTAAATTCCAACATAAGTTATTGATGAAACACTGTCACGGTGTTTATTATGAGGAACTTCACACTTTCCAACCTCGCATCCGTCAGTTGTCCAAACAGTGTCATTATGAATTCACCTTGTTACAGTAATCTGATAACCCGTTTACACGTTAAGCGGACATACGCATACATCGACATCTGAGTTAATTATCTATCTAATGCAGTTCACTGGAAGTTTTGTTTACAAAAACGAGAAAGGCGTATTTCAGAATTGACTTAGCCGGATAAAGAAATCACTGCATTACTGTACGTGTTCACTTCATCATCATCATGATCAACCCATTACCGGCTCACTACAGAGCACGGGTCTCCTCTCAATATGAGAGGGATTTGGCAGTAGTCCACCACGCTGGCCATGTGCGGATTGGCAGACTTCACACGCCTTTGAGAACATTATGGAGAACTCTCAGGCGTGCAGGTTTCCTCACGGTGTTTTCCTTCACCGTTGAAGCGAGTGATATTTTAATTGTTTAAAAACGCACATAACTCCGAAAATTTAGAGGTGCGTGCCCGGATTCGAACCGCCGACCTCTGATTAGGAGGCTGACGCTCTAACCACTAGGCTATCACCGCTTCCGTGTTCACTTATGTGTTCACTTATGTGATTGTTTTAGAGATTATTTAAGCTTACTGTACTTACATATAAAGTATTATAGTATGTACCCACAATATGGCAAATAAGTTTGGGATCACTTTTCTCGATTATCCAACTTTACTTTTTTACACTGTCACCGAAATGTGACAGTCGATTGTGTTAGGGATTATACTTACTTATTATTAACTTGATATGTACCCACAATTTGTTAAATAAGGATGGGATCACTTTTTTTCGATTATTTAACTGACATCAACTCACAGCTAAATCAATCAAAGCAATAAAAAAAATAAGTGTGAAACTTATTTTTTCCGGAAACTATTAATTCTTTGTTGGAACAAAGCCGCAACGCAAATTTGATTAGATATACGCCATAATTAGATATCAATTTCCAACTTTTGTCGGGTTTTGGGAATGTCGTAGTAATGTAGGTAGGAGTCCGCCGGAACCAGCTATGTTTTGAAAGTGGTCTACGAGAAAAAAGTCTGTGAATACAGAAAAAGATCATTCAAATGTTAGATATCCTAATTACCATTCAATAGATAACGCTAATATATTTGTACTAATATTAATGTTTACCAATGTAGAAAGTGTTAGTATACTCATTACCTACAAAGTGTATGATATTGCTAATTTGTCTATGTTTCTGTAGGTATAGGAATGAAGTGGGGGTAGAACTTTGATCTTTCTTTACTAGAGAATCAACGAGGCACTTCATTCCTATTACTACCATCGAAGTGAATACAACTTATGTAAAATCTTTATTCGTTTTTATATTTCTTAAAATAAAATACGTACCTACGATATTCTAACATCAGAAGTGGGACGTCCCAACCAAAAATTTGTATAATGGGTCGCCGTAAGCGATCTAAACGCTCACATAATCTCGGCAAACGAAAACGACGGCAAGATGATAAGACGACTGAGTCATCGGACAGCTCTGGCACCAGGGATCGAAGTCAAAGGAGACAAAGCAGAGATCGCTCGACTGCATATCGATCTGGTAATCAACGCAGCGCAAGTAAACGCAAGGCGGCTACGCCAGATTTATACGACGTTGTTTCTGCGACCGGACGAGATATAATTTGTACTGAAGGCGTGAGAAGAGAAAAAGTACGTTCAAGACCCGGCGGCGGCCATTGCTGATACGGACGACGCTATACCGCAAGCGCAGGTATCACATGGTGACACATCAGGTCAGTACAATAATAGCAAAATACCTAACTTTTTGGTAAATTCTAGCGATTTAACTCAAATATTACAATCTTTTATAAAGCCTGGTTTCTCATCACCAGTTAACACTAACTTAAATAATATGATTCCCGAATTCGATCCATCAATTAAAAATCATCGCATCGATTTATGGTTAGCTAAGGTGAACGAATGTGCGAAAATATATCGGTGGGACGAAGCGCATATCATGCACTATGCGTTGCCTAAACTTGTAGGCAATGCGAAAAATTGGTATCAGGGTCAGACGTCTGTTTTACGTGAATGGCAAGAATGGCAGGTTCTTTTACGCAAAGCTTTTCCAACTGAGACTAACTATGGTGTACTATTATCAGAAATGCTCGAGCGACGGCTAAAATTTGGTGAAAATTTGGACGAATACTATTATGAAAAAATAATGTTATTAAACGCGTGCGAAATTTCGGGCAAAAGGGCTGTAGATTGTTTAATACATGGCATAGATGATAGAATGGTTCGCGCTGGCGCATCGTCAGGACGTTTTACAGAAACTGAAGATTTGTTTAAATTTTTGAAGGATGTCTGTAAGGAGCAAAAAGATTTTTATAGAAATTCTAACCTCAATAAAACTAGACCAGATATTAATTGTAACCGATGTAACGAGTCTGGCCATAGGGCAGCGCAGTGCAGAGCCATTAACCCCCAACCCAATCAAACCATGGTTGTAACGTGTTTCAACTGCAAGGACAAAGGGCACAGGATGCAACAGTGTCCTAAACCGACCGTTAAGTGCGAAGCGTGTAATCGCTTTGGACATAAAAGTGAGGATTGCTATTTTAAAAATGCAAAAAAATAATGAAATGCGTATTGTTTGTTGATAGTAAAAAAAAAAAAAAAAAAAACAAATAATCTAAAGTATTACAAAAAGGCTGCAGTCAACTGGTGTAGTTTAGTTAATTTTTTTTGTTGATTTGTCGAGTGATTGCTCACTCATTACAAAAGAAACTGTAGAGAAATTCAATTTACAGGTATCTAAAGAATCTATACCCTCTATACGAGATGTTGCTGATGTGGTCATTCCAACCATAGGAAAAACTTCCTTTTCTTTGTGCATCGAATTAGTTGAAGCAGATGCTACCGCTTACGTAATTGCAATCGACATTGCAAACTTTACCGAAATACCCGATATTGTCATTACAAAACTTACAAAAGAATTCATTAAATATTCTGTCACGCAATACCATATCTGAGCTTCCCAATATTAATGAAGGTTATTTAACTAGCAGAAAAATTAAATTCAAATTTTCAAATTCAAATAATCTTTATTCAAATAGTCCTTTAAAAGTCACTTTTGAAGCGTCAATAATTTACATAGCAGTGATTTAATGGTGATAACTACATTCGTAACCTTAAAACTAAAGCTATGAAATTGATTGTCCTATCCGATGCCAAAATATAATAAAATCAGTGGATTTACTTAGTATAACAGATGCTGAAATATATGATCGAAGTAGGAGTAGTGTGTTCAAGACTGGTGGTTATCGGTTATGTTTCGAAGATTTAGCCTTGATATGTCTAGCGGCTACTACCAAATACCTATTAAAGAAGACTGCAAACATTTAACTGCCTTTATAACCCCTGATGGTCTATACCAGTTTAGACGTGCTCCTTTTGGTCTTGCTAATTACCCAGCTGTTTTTCAAAGAACAGTTAACAAAATGCTTGGGAATTCACGTGAAAAGTGTGCCATAGCTTATATGGATGATTTACTAATTTCGGGTTAAATTTTTGATGAATGTTTAAGCAAACTTGAACAAACTAGTATATTATAAAAAAAATAAATGGTCTTACATTAAATATCAGAAAATGCCGGTTTTTGATACTATAATTGATCATTTAGGATTTGAAATCTCTGCTGAAGGAGTAAGACCTGGTAAAAGAAAAACTAATGCGGTTTAGCTCTTTCCTAAACCAAAAACCTTCATGAGATTCGTCAGTTTATGGGTTTGGCAAGCTAATTTAGAAAATTTTGTGAGAATTTTGCTACTAGAGCTAGGCCGTTAACTGACCTTACAAAACAAAACAATTCTTTAAAATGGGAACAACCACAGAGTGAGGCATTTATAACATTAATGAAAAAAAAAACTCAACGTCCCATCCTTGCTATATGTAATACAGAGTATATTATGGAACTGCATTGGGATGCATCTATAGTTGGATTAGGGAGCATCCTTTTTCAAAAAGAAGTCCCTAATTCATGTTTGAAACCTGTGGCTTACTTTAGTAGAAAAGCCACAATAGATTAAGAAAAATTGCTTGCATAAGAACTTGAAACTCTCGCTATGGTTGCCTCATTAAGTCTATTTAGGGTATATTTATAGAAAGGCCTTTTATGATCATCATTGATTGCAACGCTCTGCGATACACTATTACGAAAAGAGATACTCGCGCCAATGGTCAGGTTGAGAGATTGTTATTACAATAGGACAGTTTTAGATAGTCTCGGAGCTTATACTAATAAGATGGGTGGAAACAAATAGGATCAGAATGTAAGGAAAATACAGTGGGGACAATAACACTCTAAATAAGGTTATAGGTAAACGAGGGCATGTTAGGTGACTGAATGACTGAAACTATTACAGAAAAACAATGGCAAAAATATTGAAGAAATTCAAATCATTTCATATTTTTTTTTATATATATTTATATATATATTATAAGGTATATATTAGTATATTTATTAAATATTTATTACTATATTGTGTTATTTATGTAATCTGGTTTATGTATTAGTATTTAGTTATTTGTATGTAGGTTTTTTGTTTATATCACGCCACCTACTTTCTTCTTTAACTTTTCCTAATCCTAAGGTTGCCTGGCAGAGATCGCTACTAAGCGATAAGGCCGCCTTTTGTATCCTGCTTCTTCTTTATTTATTTTTTCTTGTTATTTATATTTTTGTTGTGGTGTACAAATGAAGAATAAATAAAATAAATAAATAAAGAAATAAGAATAATAATAAATAATAATTAATGACCATGTAGACAAGGATCAGAGTCAACAAAAACAAAGGTTTGATCAGAAATGAAAAGACGCTAAAGTATATAAAATAGGAGATCTTGTTAAAGTTTTGAAAAATATACCATCTTGAAAGTAAAAGTCGAAATCTTTTGCCAAAATATACGTGACCTTTTAGAATAACTAGTTTTTTAGGTAATGATAGGTATGAAATCTCTAATATTCCCGCCTCAAGCGACCAAGGGAAAATATTCTAACGTTTGGTCTGCTGATCACATACAACCGTGGATAACAATCTCTAATGATCAAAGTGATGATTCAGATGATGAGGTCGGCTCGATAAAAGATAAGTGATTTTGATTATGGGTTTTACAATATTACAGATTAAGATTACTTAACTTGGTAAACATAAATTTACAATCGATAATTTAGTGGCTATTTTACAAGATCCATTGTTTTTAAATGATAATAATGAATACAATTATATGAATAATAATTATAATTTTGGTATATTGTGGTTATATTGATAAACTTAATTTTGTGATCATATAAGATACTTACTATTAATTTGATGTCAGTAAATTTGAAGACAATGAAGTTGATGTTAATTATATCAATGTTAATGTTAATGTTATTGTTATTTGGTTATTTTGTTATACTTATTAACTTGATATTATTAACTTTGTGCTTCCGAAGATATTTGTTGCTATTGTGATTTACAATTTTATTATTATAACTATTGATGATGATATCAATGATTGTGTATGTGACATGTTTTGTTATATATTACTCTGAATAGTGATTATTTTGATATGATAAGAGAACAGTGAAATAATCTGGAAGGCGTGATACGATCGCGACTTTGCGATGAGGGATCCGCTGCAGATGAGTGATATTAATCTGGAAGTCGGACACGGCCGACAAGTCTGGCTTCAAGATTAGCTTTTGACTTGGCGGTGAGGGGTCCGGTGCAGATGTAATTAATGGGATTGGAAGGCGAGGGTGGCCCGGATTGGGTGAAGTCCTCGATGCAATCCAGTATGTTGGGAAGTTGTATAAATGGGATTGGAAGGCGAGGGTGGCTCGGATTGGGTGAAGTCCTCGATGCAATCCAGTATGTTGGGAAGTTGTATAAATGGGATTGGAAGGCGAGGGTGGCCCGGATTGGGTGAAGTCCTCGATGCAATCCAGTATGTTGGGAAGTTGTATAAATGGGATTGGAAGGCGAGGGTGGCCCGGATTGGGTGAAGTCCTCGATGCAATCCAGTATGTTGGGAAGTTGTATAAAGGGGATTGGAAGGCGAGGGTGGCCCGGATTGGGTGAAGTCCTCGATGCAATCCAGTATGTTGGGAAGTTGTATAAATGGGATTGGAAGGCGAGGGTGGCCCAGATTGGGTGAAGTCCTCGATGCAATCCTGTATGTTGGGAAGTTTTACACGATTATGCAATATAGTGCAGTGAAATGAGGGGTAAAGTGCCAACATTAGAAATGTAAATTTAATACTTATTTATAATGTTGTCTTCTTCAACATGTTTATCATAGGACAGAGGATGAAGTGTTTTGAACCACGGTGTTGATCAGATGCGAGTTGGTGAGCTCTAGTGATTCTTAGCATATGTACTACCTCATACTGTATTATATTAATTGCTGAAATATATTAATGTCTGTATGTCATAAACTAACTTAAATACTAAAAAAAATATTGTGAATAAGTTTGAGGACAAACTTAGTGTAGTCAGGATGGTCGAATGTTAGATATCCTAATTACCATTCAATAGATAACGCTAATATATTTGTACTAATATTAATGTTTACCAATGTAGAAAGTGTTAGTATACTCATTACCTACAAAGTGTATGATATTGCTAATTTGTCTATGTTTCTGTAGGTATAGGAATGAAGTGGGGGTAGAACTTTGATCTTTCTTTACTAGAGAATCAACGAGGCACTTCATTCCTATTACTACCATCGAAGTGAATACAACTTATGTAAAATCTTTATTCGTTTTTATATTTCTTAAAATAAAATACGTACCTACGATATTCTAACACAAATAGGCTCAATCGCTTAATAGGTATCGTATGATAGAGGAGACTCGCCACCAGCAGTGAGTCAAATAAGCAAAACATGTTAAATAGGCATACTTCCTAATAAAATAATTCTTACCACAGACTTTACACTTACAGATTCAAAAGTTTTACGCAGAAAAATATAACATCTTAGGCGGTTCAATTAATTTCAATTCAAATCCTTAGTTGGTAACTTGGGGTGTCGAAATACGAATGTTATTTATTGCAGACTTAACAATGATAGACATAAAACATTAAGTACTTAATATTTAACGTTTACAACCCAAACAGCAACTCAAATTAGAAACTCAATTACCATTATTATCAACCCACTACATTTTTTTATTTTTTTCGGACTGACTATTAACTGTACTAACCCTATTGGTTGCGACAGCGTAACCGGGCTGTTTGGCGAGCTTCGGAAATAAGCTCTGCCAGAAGAAATTTTGAGCCCTAGGTCTCGAAGAAACTAAGGGAACGTCTGCGTCTGGGCGCCTCCTGTGAGGCCTAACCTCGGCTTAGGCAACGTTTGGGATAACGGGGGGGTCGGACGGTGGATTTACAACCCACTACGGGATACCTGTCTCCTCTCAGAATGAAAACGGCGCAGTTATAGTGTGGTTATAGACGACCGCAGTAGCAAAGGGCGGATTGTTGGATTTCACGCCTTCAAGAAATTAAGAGCTCTCAGGCGTGCAGGTTACCATGAATTCTTGATGGTTTGAGCAGCACATCATTGCATAGTTAGAAGTGCTAGATGGGGATCGTTGTCTATGACCTCTTAGACTCTTAATTCTTATTTAACAATTAATTTATTTTATTATTTAAGAGTCTAGTAAAGTGGTAGTAAAACTCTCAATTCTTAAATAGGAATTAAGAAAATAAAAAAAAAACTCCCGGGAATCAAACGTAGCACTTCCTAAATTTAATGGGCTCACATCTCTGTATCAGGAAGGTCGACCTTCTTCGGGGGTCACGGCAGGTCACGAGTTCTACGATGCTCGTTCGTCGTCTTCCCCTATATCACAATAAACGCCAGTCATCAGTCATCTCTGTTTACCATTCGAACCGACTGTCTGTGAGTATAACAGCGATATCAATTTGACATTTTGACATTGATCTTGCGGAGGAATCCTGTCAGCCATTACGTCTGTAGATTAGTTCCAGATAAAATGTAAAACGTTTGAACTGGTGTAACCTCGTGAACGAAAATGATAAAGAAATATTATATTCGTGATTACTTATTGTTTTAAGAGGACTTCTGAAAAAGTTCTCGATTTAGGCCATTTCTTAAATAAACAATAAAGTAAAACTTTTACTTTTCGCGCTTGTGAAGTCAACATCTCCTGAGGATGATCCGGTGTCGGGTCGAAACGTGCGTAGAGGTTCTAGTGGAAGATTTTGTGTGGTGTTATATTATACAAATCTCCCGGTTGTCGGCGGAATATAGCAAATTATACTTGCTGTTTATTGTTTATCATGGACTTCCGCAAAGTAACGCCTGCTTCTATTCATTATTTTTATTTCTTAAATGTTATCATCATAATACGTGGAAATTCATGGCTGGACGTAGTCTGGTCTTTTCTAGCTTGTAAAGAGTTGCATCTTCCTGTGATTTCTTTGGTGTAATTTAACGCTGTGATCACTCTAGGTCTGTGGGACTTGAACGCCCGTGAATACTCTCGGCAAAATCCCCGCCAATTGCCAACTCAGCATATGAATTCATCCTAGTCTCATTTCTGATTTAATTAAATAGAAATAGTCTTATTATATAGGCATATGTATAGAGTTGGCGACCATGTTTAGGTAATATCACTGGCAACGAATTCTGATCGAAAACTGGTCTTCAGTCACTTTTTTTAACTGTAAGTTCGTTAATTCGTTACCTACTTTTACTCTGCCGTTTCTTGGGAGTTTTGTATAAATTTCAGTATGAGGAAGGATCGACGCGGTGAAATATTAACCACGATGATGATTATAGCAAAAATTAAACTAAATGTATACGCACAAAGAGTACATATGTTCTCATTGTAGTGATATCGTGGTTTTCCGCCAAATGCTATCTATAGTCTATTTTTCCTTATTGGGATGGAAACGAAACTAAAGAAACATGCTTTGCATAGCGTTTATTACATTATAACTGCGAAAAATACTTTCCGTAAATGAATATTCAAGAACAAACAAACCAAACAAATTGTATTGAGGTATCGTCATGATCAACCCATTCTCGGCGCACTACAGAGCACGGGTATCCTCTCAATATGAATAGGGTTTGGCCATAGTCCACCACGCTGGCCATGTGCAGATTAGCGGACTTCACACGCCATTGGGAACATTATGGAGAACTCTCAGGCGTGCCGGTTTCCTCACGATGTTTTCCTTCACCGTTGAAGCGATTGTAATTTTAATCGCTTAAAAACGCACAGAACTCCGAAAAGTTATAGGTGCGTGCCCGGGTTCGAACGCCCGACCTCTGATTAGGAGGCTGACGTCCTAACCACTAGGCTATCACAGCTTGAGGTATAAATAATAAAAATAAAATATACACTTTTGTAGACACCTGTACCGAGCGTAATTTCAGAAGGTGTCAGAAAAGTCGACGAGGCGGGTAGTTGGTTTTGTGTTCACTGTTTGGAATCAATAGCTCACGTCGGGAACCACGGGTCCCACTCGAGGTGATGAGCTGTCAAAACTTAAAAATAACTTGTAGTTATTTAGCTGTGATAGCCTAGTGGTTGGGTGTCCACCTCCTAATTAGAGATTTGGAGTTCCATCCCGGGCAAGCACCTCTAATTTTTCTGAGTTAGCATTTTTAAGCAATTGAAATATCGATCGCTTCAACGGCGAAGGATGCCTGAGAGCTCTACATAGTTTTCTCAAAGTGTGAAGTCTGCAATCTGCAATCCACATTCCTGGATGAATTCCTGGATAAAAACTATCCTATGTGCATAGGATTATTATAGGATAGAATTCAGCACGGTTTTTTTTGGGAGAGGGGATGAAATTCAAAATGTGTATTTAATTATAATTCAGTAACCCATACTCCGATTTCACTCATTCTTTTTTTTGTTAGAAAGGCGATACTTTTAATGTTTATCCTATTAATTATTTCAAATAAATGAATGATTGGAAGACAAACAAACACACTTTCACACACTATTTACGTATATTATAGATTTAGAAGTACGTATTAATATTTATTTATATTTCTATGTTGTCTATAGCATTTTTGCGTCTTTGGTTGCCTAAATAAGATGTCGCTGTTTAGCGACATTTAAAAAGCCGCAAAATTTATCTTTCCGCTCTATTGTATTTGCAATTTTGTATCATTTTCAATGGTGTACAATAAAGGTGTATTCATCCATTTAGAGCCCCAATTATAATTAAATAATACTGTTTTAAACGTTATAACGTGCCAGGTCGTTATCATCATGATCAACCCATTCTCAGCTCACTACAGGGCACGGGTCTCCTCTCAATATGAGAAGAGTTTGGCCATGGTCTACTACGCTGGCCATGTGCGGATGGGCGGGCTTCACACGCCATTGGGAACATTATGGAGAACTGTCAGGCGTGCATGTTTCCACACGATGTTTCCCTTCACCGTTGAAGCAAGTGATATTTTAATTGCTTAAAAACGCACATCACTCCGAAAAGCTATGCGGTGGTTATATATATAGGTGCGTTATATAGGTGCCTGGGTTCGAACCCCCGACCTCTGATTAGGAGGCTGACGTTCTAACCACTAGGCTATCACAGCTTACATCGTCCACCAGGTCGTTATAGCCTCGAGAAAAAACAGAAGACCTACATAAAAGAAACGAAAACTATTATCATGTAATACGATAGCCATAATACGGTCACGGCTCATCTTCTGCTTGGGTGGCCGGATTAGCCATACGCTGTCACCGGACACTACCTGATACTGTCCGACACTGCCTGACAAGGAGTGTCGTGTTGATATTACGCCGCAAGTATGTGTTGAGGACATATTTAGGTTTTTTTTATCCACTACAATTTACAACAATTAACACTATGAATTTTATAACACGCGAATTACTATACTAAGTTAACGTGGTAATTTTAAGTTTACGGGCGAATGGGGGATTTTTATGGACTCGCTGCAGGTGGGTGCCGGGTGGCTCCCTGAATATAGTACGACGATATTTTATCGTAAAACACCTGGAAAAATTGAAAAATCGGAGTTTTATCAAGTAAAATTTGTGAAAAATTTAGAAAACTTTATGTTTGTAAAATTCGTTAATGATGCTTAACCACTACGAACACGTGGCTATAATATATACCCCCTTTTGAATAAGAATAATTCAATATGTCTTTTTTTATACACTACAAGTTAGGGCTTGGAGGCAACCTCACCTGATGGTAAGAGATGATACAGTCTAAGATGATAGAAAAAGACATTAATGATAAATTTCTAAATGGTCCCTGCCGCGGATCGAATCCGGGACCTTCCGCTTATAAGACCACAGCGTTTACCACTTTGCCAGTGATCGTTTAAAGGTAGCCTTTTGATGACGCGTCTAAACTGTCATCTGCTTGGGTGGTCGTGTAAGTCTCTTGACATGACACCTGACATTGCTGACACGAAGCTGACGCAGTCAAGACAGCGTCGTGACTTAGAATATCATAATACTCACCGCAAGTAGGCAAGCGTCAAAAGGATTATCACGACGTATTTGTGGCATTTATAACATTTGACGACATCCGTGGCGCAGTGCGCGGGCTGTCTGCATTATAAAGTTGGGAGGTCATGGGTTCGATTCCTGGCTCGAGTCTGGTCTGATGGGAGGCTTCGGCCGTGGCTAGTTACCACCCTACCGACAAAGACGTGTCGCCATGCGATTTAGCGTTCCGGCACAATGTCGTGTAGAAACCAATTAGGACTATGAGTTTACCATACCCCTAACAGGTTAGCTCGCTACTATCTTAGACCCCATCATCACTTACCATCAGGTGAGGCAGTCAAGGGCTAACTTGTGGTGAATAAAAAGAAGAGAAAAAAAGGTATCTATAACATCTAGTAACAGATAGTCCAGTGGTTAGGACTTCGTTTTAACTTTCGGGGTTTAAAGCACGTTTTTCAAAATTGTTGGAGTTTAATCACTGGCTTTACCCGCTGAAGGAACCACAAAAACGCAAGACGCAGAGAAAAGTGACATCCTTATGTGGATAACTTCCAGCGAACTCGAACGAAACATTTTTCTTCCACTGCTAAGGTGTGGTACGCTCTTCCAGCTTTCGGGTTGCCAGCCAAATATGTAGCTGCCTTAAAGATAAAAGTGAATAGGCTCTTTTAGGCAAGCGCGCTCCACCCTAGACCTAATCATTGCTTTCCATCAGGTATGATTGCAGTCAAACCTATAGTCAAGTATCTATAAATTAAATCTAAAAATAGTATATTAAAAAAATGCATGCTTGACCATTCTTCATTAAGTTCTTGATTAAGTGTGTCTACAAATCCTCACTGTTCCAGTGGTTTACTGAAGTCTTAGCTCTTCTCATTCATTATATTCATTATTTCGATAACATATAGCAAAATAATCTTTATATTAATAAGTGTCCAATACACTAGTTTCACAAACGGTTACTAGATGGCGCTAGGAGGACCTTGTATCGCGCTATCGTTTGCGCAAACGCATTTGATATAGTCCTTTACCGGCTTAATAGTTTATTATTATATTATACTATTTATCTCGTATAATAATTTCAGCAAGCAAACTTCTGATTTTATGTTTGATCGGAAGCGTAGCGTGTACACCATGCGAGTTCAAAGCTGCATGGTGGGTTTGTGTATAATACGCTTATTTTAAACATTCTACCTACTCCTTTGTAAGTAAACTGCGCAGACGCAGGAATGCGTGGTTGAGGAAAGAGCGCAGAAAGCTGAAATTTAAACTAATATTATTATGTAGGTCGAATTCCGACTGGGCGGATCATCTGTGTTTATAAAATAAATATCCCTTTTATTTAGCTAATAACTACGTCTTAAATTTAGTTGTCAGCTACGGATTCTGGAATAAATTTCAATTTTGGTCCAAGAATTGAGATGTTGGGTTTTATCAAATAATGTAATGTAATTTAAATTAATTTAGTATGTTAATCATAAACGTTTTGTTGAGAGACAAAGTTGTATAGATTCGATAATTTGTATTTGTAATAGGTGAAGTAAGACTAGGAATTTTTTTGGCAGTTTTGCGAACTATTTATTAAACAACATTTCTGTATACAAATTCTCAGTATAGTGCGGAGAACCAGTGCAACGGTACCGTTTATTATCTCAAACATGACGAAATTATCATGGTGGGCTTTAACGATTATTAATATTCAAAACCCACTATACCTCATATAAGTCTTGTAGATGTACTAAAGTCGGAATACCTCCTCAGTTAGACGTGGCTTGTGCATTTTCGAATTCTATTATCATCCTAAATGCTTAACAAATTTACTAATTTTTTTTTATTTTTTGTCCACTACAATTTAGCCCTTGACGGCAACCTCAGGCTAACCTGTTAGGGGTATGGTAAACCCATACTCCTAATTGGTTTCTACACGACATCGTGCCGGAACGCTAAATCGCTTGCGACACGTCTTTGTCGGTAGGGTAACAAGCCACGGCCGTAGCCTCCCACCAGACCAGACTCGAGCCAGGAATCGAACCCAGAACCTCCAACTTTATAATGTGACAGCGCGCGCGCTGCGCTACGGAGGTCGTCAATAATATTCGAGGAAGACAGTTTTCGCAAGCTTTTGATGCTTTCTTAAGATAACTTTTTATTTAAGATTATTTGTACCAAACATATATTCCAGTTGTAAATTAAACGCATCATTAAACTTGCCGTGTACGGTGGTCGGTAATGTGAGATGCTGTTGACACGTCATTACAGAGAGTGTATAAACTTTTTGAGCCACCGTGTTCAGTTTGTGAAGCTGTTACCGGTTACAATGTTTAGAGTGGACTTTTGAAGCCAACCGGTTGAGTGGATGTTACATGTTTGCTTTTTTTTTTCTAGCTGCGATTGGACTCGAAAAACGTTTGAAAGGGTTATGAGTATTTTTGAAGCGGTGATAGCCTAGTGGTGAGGGCGTCAGCCTCCTAATCAGAGGTCGGTAGTTCGAATCCGGGCACGCACCTCTAACTTTTCGGAGTTATGTGCGTGCTTAAACAATTAAAATAATGCTTCAACGGTGAAGGAAAACATCGTGAGGAAATCTGCACACCTGAGAGTTCTCCATAATGTTCTCAAAGGCGTGTGAAGTCTGCCAATCCGCACATGGCCAGCGTGGTGAATCGAACCCCCGACCTCTGATTAGGAGGACGTCCTAACAACTAGGCTATCACAGCTTCGGTTGTTACCACATCAAAATTCGACGTCAATGGTAAATCATTGCATTGGTTTATATATATATAGCGAGATACTAACCATTCCAATGGATACAGAAACAGTTCAAAGTGATAAATTTATACAATGTATCAATTCAAACGCAACCCGATGGCACGGTAATATTATGTATACAGTATTCCAACATTATACAAGGTGTCTCAAAAGAAAGTTCACATTTAAATCTTTTTTTAAAAGAAAAGTCTTAGCTTTATTGAAAAAATGTTCATTTTATATTGAAGTACACTGTTTGGGAATTTATTTTTTAAAAATAACATCGTCCAAATGTAAACCGTTGCGTTCTCGGCATTCATTTAGTCGGGCACTAAAATTGCCTATGACAGCTCGGCAGGTAGTCTCCGTGATGGCTGCCATTTCATGACGGATATTTTCTTTTAATTGTGCCAGGGAAGTCGGTTTATTAGCGTAAACTTTTGATTTGACATAACCCCACAGGAAAAAATCCATAGGCGTTAAATCGGGACTCCGTGGAGGCCAATTTATGTCACCTCGCCTGGAGATTAATTTGTTCGGAAAAATTTCTCGAACTCGAGGCAGAGATCTGTTGGACGTGTGTGAAGTTGCTCCATCCTGCTGGAACCATGTTCTTTGGTTGTAAACAGGAAAGTTTTGCAGTTGGGGTACGAAAAACTCGTCTAACATCTCCACATAACGCTCTGAATTCACTGTGAGTGTGCGTCCCCTTCCATCTTCAAAAAAGTAAGGGCCGATAATTCCTCGCGCCGCCATCGCTGCCCATACGGTGACTTTGGGTGAATGTAGCGGTTTCTGATATTTTTGTTTTGGGTTGGTTGCACTCCAGTAACGACAATTTTGCTTGTTTACATGCCCATTCAGATGAAAATGGGCTTCATCGGAAAACAAGATGTTGGTGAACGTTGGAAAGCGCTCAATCATCTGATTTACAAAGGCAAGCCTCTGACCAGCATCTTGAGGCTTCAGTTCTTGCACTAACTGAATTTTGTACGGGTGCAGCTTTAAATCAGTAAAATGCGGCATAATGAAGATCTGTGCACATTTAAAGCAACAGCACGCTTCCGAATCGAGAGGTTTGGATCATCTCGAATAGACTGAGTAACACTGTCCACGTTTTCGGCTGTTCTTGATGTTCTTGGTCGCCCAGATTTTGGTTTCTCCAGAGTTGACCCAGTCTCTTCAAACTTCTCAACCCATTTTGCAATGAGACGAGTGCAAGGCGCATCATTTAAGTGACGAATATGTCGAATACTGCAGAATTTTATACGCGCTACAGTCGCCGAATTACCGTTTTTGTAAAACTCACGTACGCACAACGCACGGTCCGCACCAGAGAAACGCTCCATAGCGACAAAATTCCCAAGAGCCAGACTACCGACTGACATACCCCCCGCGCCCCTCAGAATAGTTGCTTTCGCGTAATAAGATAAGCAAATGTGAACTTACTTTTGAGACACCTTGTACAAACGGACGAAACGCGGGCTATGCCCACGCGCCTCGATCTCGGGGTGCATTCGGCATGCAGACGGTCGCGACTGTGCCGCAGTGACGAAAGGATGGTGTTTTGTTAAACAATAAACGCGCGATTTTTTCATTTAAATAACTTCAACTATATATTTAATATGACGAGTAGGATATATTGTGTACTTTTTGGTTGCATTAATAATAGTTGTTTATTGTATTGTTTGACTAATACCAGAAAAAATAAATTTGACCGTCTGTCACTAGATAGTTGAAATTTGAACACAATGTAGGCAAATGTAATCAAAATGTTGGAGGCGGGTAGCCCTATCGCATGTTTAGATGGCACGCGGCTGTAGGTATTTATTTCAAAGATAAGCCCGAGTTACAATACTGTATACCGTGCCAATGTTGTATGTTTATTGTTTAC
Organism: Lasiommata megera; assembly: GCA_928268935.1. Classification (NCBI taxonomy): domain Eukaryota; kingdom Metazoa; phylum Arthropoda; class Insecta; order Lepidoptera; family Nymphalidae; genus Lasiommata; species Lasiommata megera. The sequence continues at coordinate 13,390,985 of OV743326.1, forward strand.
TGTTATTACAAACGTTTATTGTGCAAGCGCGGTTATAGATGTTTTAATGTAGAGAACGCGTGTTGCAATCAAATTGGGATCACGTAGATCTGCAATGCAGGTCGGCATGCTTTATGTGCGAAAGATTTACTGATTCAAATTCATTACAATACAAGTTAATACCACTGATACTGAGGAATTTCATATACTCCTTTGGAGTAAGCAAAGTTTTCGAAAAATATTTGAAGACGGTATTTAAGCTATCACAGCCTAGTGGTCAGTGGACCTCCTACTCGGACGTTGGGGGTTCTTTTCGGAGTTATGTGCATTTTTAAGCAATTAACATATCACTTGCTTTAATTGTGATAGAAAACATCGTGAGGAAACCTGCACGCCTGAGAGTTCTCCATAACGTCCCCAAAAGCGTGTGAAGTCTGCCAATCTGCACATGGACAGCGTGGTAGACTATGGCCAAACCCTTCTCATATTGAGAGGAGACCCGTGCTCTGTAATGAGCCGGCAATGGGTTGATCGTGATGAAGCAAAGTTTCCAATTGAAGATTATCCCATATCTCTACTGGTCTGGTTTCCGATCTCGCTGCCTTTCACATGTGTAACTCTAGTTTCATAGAAGTCATAAAATCTAAGCTTATTTTGTTGTGGGCTTCCTCTTAGAACAGTGCGCGTTTGGAAACCTTCAAGCTTTTAAGTTTACGAACGTAGTTATCAGCATCAGCTCACTAGTTGTTGACGTATCAGAAGTGTCTTAACGAGTAATATTTGACTTTTTTTTTTTATCGATTGATTGACTGAGACGACCTCCGTGGTGCAGTGCGTGCGCTGTCGCATTATAAAGTTAAAGGTCCTGGGTTCGATTTCCGGCTCGAGTCTGGTCTGGTGAGACGTGTCGCCAAGCGATTTAGCGTTCCGGCACGATGTCGCGTAGAAACCAATTAGGAGCGTGGGTTTACCATACGCCTAACAGGCTAGCCCGCTACCATTCTAGACTGTATCATCACTTACCACCAGGTAATAGCCAGGAGATAGCCATCAAGGGCTAACTTGTAGTGTATAAAAAAAGCACCGATGCCGCTATTACCGGATATAAGCGGGTTCAAATCTTGGCGGTTCTGTATGCATTTTAGAATTCAATATTTGGATAGGTTTTCCATTTACTCACCTAGAAGTAGTATCGGGAGGTCAATGAGCAGATGCCACAGGAGGCCGTGGCGGCCCTGCATCTCAGCTACTTCGGGCGAATGCTGTTCTGATGCTGTCTGCGGAAGGAGGAAACAAAATTGTATTAGAAAGAACGACACTTTTGACGACCTCCTCAGCGCATTATAAAGTTTGAGGTCCTGGGTTCGATTGACACTAGCCTAGTGGGAGGCCTCGGCCGTGGCTATTTACCACCCTACAAAGACGTGTGTGTGGCCAAGCGATTTAGGGTTCCGGCACGATGTCGCGCAGCAACCAATTATATGTCTTTATTTGTATATATATAGATCCATCTTTGGTTGGTTACAGTTTAGAAAAAAAACATATTCCTTTGAAGCAGGGTTGTGTTGGGTTGCGGTCGAGTGCGCGGGTGTTCCCGTGACCCAGCCACCAGGCGACGCGAAGGAGCATCGCTGGGTTTTAGTGGGTATTCTGGTCGCCAGACCGGCCGCCGGCGAGTCCCACATACCCCGTCGGAAGCGACGCAGCCAAGACTGAACGCAGTCAAGACTGGGAGGGGTTGTGTGTGACTTAGCGTAAAAACGCATCACACAAAATACACTGTTTAACCTGCATTCCTCTTGCTAATTTTCAGGGAGCAAAACCAACCGCTTTCACGCGAAACCACACAGATCTCTTTGCTGCGTATGTTTCGTTCCGACCCCAGAGCATCCTCAGGAGATGTTCTCCCCACAAAACGCAATAACAAAATGAGTGAGTTAAACTTTCTTTAGCGGCAACGAAGTTAAGTGAAATTCGCAACATTGTATGAAGTGTGTCAGTAATAACTATTAGAAGGTTGCTTAGTACTTAATGCTCACTGAATATAGCGAGTACATAATATTATAATAGGCGTCCTTTGTCTACAATTATAGGCAGTTGTATGGATTCTTAAGCTTTTAAATGAAGCCGTTAAAAACGTTTAGTTAAGCTGTTAGAGCGTAGGTTCAGTCTTATTATGACTAAGACAGCTTTACTAGCCAATGTTTATGGGTAAACGGAAAAGGCGCGAACAAAATTTCTTCTCGTTTACACTCTGTAATCCGGAAGGGTGTTACGTGTAAAATCTCACATGGCTTTACAATTACCTACGTTACAAGCCATTGAACTTACTTATTCATATAATTCCCAGCAAGAAGGTTATTCTTTTTCTATTTTGTCTATGGCTACCCTGTCTTTGGGAGCCAGGGTTGTCATAGAGTTAGTAGATATTATTACCTGTGCCAATTGATTTCTACGCGATCGTAGCGAGTTCGAAATTCGTATTTGAAATTCAATAATTCGATAGTCGAATTTTAAATACAAATATCGAACATTTTTGCTTTGTTTCACTTCCGTGGCAATGCAGGATTTCCTTTTATTTTATTTTTTTTAATTATACGGTTATTTCGTTCCGTCAAAAAATATAATTCAGATATTTCTTATTTACAAATGAGATTGAAAGTGATTATTATTTAGAGAGTTTTTATTATGTCGTTATTTTATATACTCGTAACAGAATTGCTAACGATAGTAAGTTTAGGTAGAAGGAGTTTATCGAATTCTTGCACATGCTGGTTTCATGGTTACCATGGTTTAGCCATGGGTTTTATTAACTCCGAAAAGTTAGAGGTACCGAGCATCGAACCCGGTTCCTCCGAAAGGGAGAGCGAAGTCTTACCCACTACGCACTAGCACCGCTTCGAACATATGACTAACTACTGGAAATCGATTTTAAGGTTTGTAAAACTAGGAATGCTTCAGTTTATTTGAGAGACGGCTGAACCGTGGATAATAAGGTTAGTCACAGTCAGTAAAGACGCCGGCCGGTTGCTAGTTAACACGGTTAACTTTAATAGTTAAACTACCGATGTACCGACCTACCAGCACAGCTTAGCGAGCGTACAGTTGAGAAACAAAATAGTCTTCCAAAAAAGTAACTTTATCAAAAAGTACGCCTCTAATCCCTACGATACAGGAAATCATCTAGTGTAGGGTCCACTGGCAATTTTTTTTACAAAAAAAGTCTATAAAATAGGTATTTGTAAATTTTGTATCCAGTGTGTATCCTAAGTTCAATATAATTTATTAATTTAATTAGTTAAAACATTGTTTTTAATTAAATATGACATTTCAATGTTACGTGCACTTTTAATTAAAGCTACTTTGAATTAAATATCACTTCTTTGAACGGTGAAATAAGACATATTTTGGAATTCTTTGCTTGAAGATTTGCTCCATAATGTTCTCAATGGCGTCTTGTGTGAAGTCTATCTATCTGTACATGGCCAGCGTGGTGAGCAAAGGCCAAAACCCTTCTCATGCTGAAAGCAGACCCATGCCGTAATTGACAAACAATGATGATTAAATGAAAAAAAAAGTGTATAATTTCATGGACCTTTGTTTTTATAACAAACAAATCGATTTCACCATTATGAAATTGACATATCATTTAATTATAGAGAGCAATTATTTTCTTCCTATTCCTGAGTTAAAAAAAAAGATAACAAGTAATAAATCATCACCTGTAGTTTGTTCGAGATAAGTACCAGTGTAATATGCGATCCTTTTATTACTAAAAAAGCTAACTTTGTTGTAATTCGAGAATATGCTGCAATCAAACTTGAACGTCAAAATGGTAATCAATTAGGCGTATGGCTTTAACATACTCCAATCCGGCAGGCAATCCGCATCATGGGCTAAATTGTATAAGAATAAAAATAAAACAAAAAGTTTTTGTTTCCCCAAACACTGTCACTATCATTTCGAGATAATTCAAACACGCAAATCATTATTGTCCGAATGTAACATAATAAATGCAATCCAAAATCTTCCGATCAAATAATTAAGCTACAGACCTTTTCATCATCAAAGTAGCAAAATTATGTTTATTAATATTTGGATTAGGTACTCCGATCCAGAAATAGTGATTTCTATGTGTCATCATGATCAACCCGTTCTCCGCTCACTACAGAGCATGGGTCTCCTCTCAATATGAGAAGAGTTCAGCCAAAGTCCACCACGCTGGACGTGTGCAGATTGGCAGACTTCACTCTTTCTTCTTCTTTAAGAACATTATGGAGAACTCCTAGGCGTGCAGGTTTCTAAATTGATTAGTAATTCCGGGGATAGATTAAAAAGGCTTTTCGAACTGTATGGTAGTTAGACTGTGGCGCCAGTGTACATTTTACAGTGTTGTAATAAATAGCTCACTGTTTTCGGACCGGAAAACCCATGTTTAGGGAAATGCAGATGGAATTAGGCAATTCAGCAATTATATATCTTTTAGCTATAGGTATATCTTTTTTCATATTTTCCATTACACTACAAGTTATTCCTTGTCTGCTATCATCATCATCATCATCACGGGTTTGAACCCCGGCACCTATAGCTTTTCCGAGTTTTTTTAAGGAATTAAAGTTTCACTTGCTTCAACGGTGGAGGAAAACATCGTGAGGAAACTTGCACGCCTGAGAGTTCTCCATAATATTCTCAAAGGCGTGTGAAGTCTGCCAAACCGCACATGGCCAGCGTGGTGGACTATGGCCAAACCCTTCTCATATTAAGAGAACACCCGTGCTCTGTAATGTCTAACTAAAATATGTCTAAATAAACTAATTTTGTGCAGAAGGTCTCACAGTAGTAATTCTCTGTAATTTCTGACTTAATGATGTACTTGGTACCCCGCTAGCTCGTCTTCGTCAGCCAGACTTCTAATTGTTCCCCTTAAAGTCATTGTTTATCCAGCATACAGGTTTGCCAGCATTAATCAGCTATAACTCACGTCGTTAAGTGCGTTTACGGCCAACTGAATAATTCTGAATAACTTGGCAGCTTACAGACGATAGAGACGTCGGAGGCGAAGCGCTAATGGCATTCCCCCATTTATTTAAAACAAGGATTACATTGTAAGGGTTTCGTGTCAAAATTATAAATGTTGTCGGCTTTACGACGAAGGTTTTCAAAAGCCAGGAGTCTAAATTCCGGGTCGGATTAAAACTAATTAAAAAAAAAAAATTGCCCACGTCGTGTGAATGAATGAATACACTCTGAGTGTCATCATCATCATCATCATGATCAGCCCATTAACTCACAACAGAGCACGGGTCTCCTCTCAATATGAGAAGGGTTTAGCCATAGTCCACCACGCTGGCCACGTGCGGATTGGCAGACTTCACACACCTTTGAGAACATTACGGACAACTCTCAGGTGTGCAGGTTTCCTCACGATATTTTCAATTAATTTGAATTGCTTAAAAACGCACATAACTGCGAAAAGTTATAGGTACGTGTCCGGGTTCGAACCCCCGACCTCTGATAAGGAGGCGAGCGTCCTAACCACTAGGCTGTCACAGCTTTGTTTGTACACCACAGATAATAATACAAAAATGCAAATATAATAGATCGGTAAGATAGAAAGTACAGGGGAAGAAAGGCGGGAGACTTCGTATATGGCTACGTTTTTCTTGAATTAATGTTTGTTGGCTAATTTTGAAAAGGACTGGTGTTGGTTGTGTCGTGGACAGTTTTGGTGTCGTTTGTGTAGTGGCTGGTTTTCTGAATGGTTAACAGGTATTGATTTGGGAAAGGTTTGAGGGAGCCCCGTCCGCGGAGTTCGAAGTTTCCCGCCATTTCTCCCTAACTTCTACATTACTATAAACTTGACATTGGCTAATCTGTGCAAAGCCATAAAACGAAAAAAAAAGTACAGGCAAGTGTGTGTGTATTCGCAAATATAAAAAAAAATGCAATCATAAAAAATTGCCTTCAGTAAGTCTATTTGAATTTAATAATTTAATTTGGCGGCCTTATCGCTATATACCGTTTTCCTGTACCTAAGTAAGCAAATTAATCTTATTAACAGTAACAATATTGGAATGGTACACTGGCACTGATGAAAATGTGTCTAACCCGAGGACCCTGTTACCTTTAAATTAATTTGCAAACCATCCGGTTCAAAGAACCGGAAAGCGTTAAAGCGTGGCCTAAATTTATGACGATCTCCGTAGCGCAGCGCATGATCTGTCGCTTTATAAAGTTGCAGGTCCTAGGTTCGATTCCCGACTAGAGATTGGTAACTAGTCACAGCTGACTAAGCGTTCGAAACTAATTCGAAGTATGGGTCATACTATAACCCTAACAAGATAACCCACTATAATCTAAGACTGCTTACCACCGTGTGGTGAGATTGCGAAGGGCTAACTTGTAGTAAATAAAATAAGATAAAAAAATGTTTTCTCTCAGATTTATTCAAGAAAATGTTCCTAAGTATTGACTTAAGAACATTTATTATTTCTCATTTAAATCGGACATGGAAGCCTCCATAGATTTGTTAGTATGTTTTTTCATTTAATATTTATAATTTAGAAAGTAATGTGTAATTAAATAAATTGTATTGAAAGAAGTTGTAATTCTATTCATATATTTCTCAAGTTTGCATACGATAAAATGAAAGTATCGATCGTTTGAAATCGAAATACGGTTTTTTAAAGTGTCAAAATTACTTAATCTTGCGAACCGATCTTGCTTCGCCATCGCTGTTATAATGATTGCACATTCTAATATAAGAACATCTTGGAGATGAGCAAAGGAATCTTTTTGTCTAGCGAAAAACTTTCTGTCTTTTTTTAACCGAAAAAAAATACGCGTACGGGGTCATGGTCTCTATGCAGTTGGTAATGGATTCCAAACAATGTCCCGCAAATGACAAAGGGCCATCGCGTCCGCCGACATCTAGGTCATTAGCAAGCCGCCTGTGCACTAACTAGCACCTACAGTTACTTTCGATGCCACCGCATAGTAATAGGGAAATGCATCGGGCCCTTGACAAATGTTTGGACCAATGTACGTCCAACTTTGATGGTTCCACCATCAAGTAACATTTCGCCACGCGAAATTTGTTTTGGGGGTCATATATATGCGAGTGAGGTAACACTGTCTCAATCGCTTGGATTTCGATTAGATTAATCAAATCAAATCAAAAACAGTATATTCACATAAACCTATTACAGGTAGCTATGAATTGTTCATTTCATTATTTCTGTTCGTGAAATGATGATGATAACTACACTCGACAACTTAAAACTAAGTCTGAGAGTGTTCAAATGCGCCCAGGTCTATGAAGAAACTTGAGGGTTTTATTACTATTTATGTGTATCCTATTATTTTATGAATGTATAGGTATTATTATTTTATATATATTCTTTTACTTACCTATGAAGCATCTATAGTATTTTTTGAAAAAATTGTTATTTAGAGATAAGGCCGCCAAATTTTACCTACTAACCGTTTTTATTTTGTTTGCATTTTTTATTATCAGTGGCGTACAATCAATGTGTATTCCGTCATTCAACGTATTCCTGCAACGGAGATACAACAAATATTGGAGCAAACGTTGGCCAGTGAAACAGCTTTCGCATTCAACCATGTCGATACAAATGGCAGCTGTCGACTTTGTCCAGCCGACGCCAATCAAAGCCAGCACGAAGATTACACTAATCGTCTTCGATACGGCGCTTCGTTTCTCTAATTTACTTATCTCATATAACGCGATAAATATAGAAGCATCTAGTTAACAAAGCAGCAGAACTTGTTGTGAAAATATTCTTATCTCGAAACGAAACCCCGTGACAGAAAAGAAGAATGTTCTAGAATTCAACATTCGGAATTTCGGAATACGTGGAATGTAAACAAAATTGAAGCCCCTTATATAATATAGTATTATTACTATTCAATCAATCTTTATTAAAATAATCCTCTAAAAGGCAATTTTGACGCGTCAATAATTTACATAGTAGTGAGTTGATGGTGATAACTACATTCGTTAACTTAAAACTAAAGCTATGAGAATTCCAAACACAACCCGGTCTAAGAAGAAGCCAACAACAAACTTTACCGGTCAATTTTTTTTTGTTATCACCATTTCATATGCCACTTTAACACAAAATTATTTAAGAACTAGTTTATTTTATACCCAAGCTTGTTTATCATTTACATATATATACGTTATATAAACAGTGAACTTACTGAGAGTCATCCCAGAATTTTCATTTTGTGATTTGTCAACCTTTACATGAATTTCTAATTTTATATAGTCTACTAGTTTGCGATACAAGTAATAATATTTATTATTATATATTTTGACGACCTCCGTGGCGCAGCGCGTGCGCTGTTGCATTTTAAAGTTGGAGGTCCCGGGTTCGATTCCTGGCTCGAGTCTGGTCTGGTGGGAGGCTGCGGCCGTGGCTAGTTACCACCCTACCGACAAAGGCGTGTCGCCAAGCGATTTAGCGTTCCGGTACGATGTCGTGTAGAAACCAATTAGGAGTATGGGTTTACTATACCCCTAACAGGTTAGCCTGCTACCATCTTAGACTGCATCATCACTTGCCATAAGGTGAGATGCAGTCAAGGGCTAACTTGTGGTGAATAAAAAAAAAAAAAATTACTCCTAATATTTATTTAGACACTTAATCTTACTGATGTTAAGTGTAAGTGTGTTTTACGATCTTTTTGGACTGCTATAGTTGATTATGTTTAATGTATGAGAGACATGGGGTACTTTCATGCTTGAAAATGATCTACAAAATGGTCCCATTTGCATTACCCCTCTTTGCTAATACGCTTCGTCTTCTGATTTGCTAACTGCTGTCAATTGTAATCGATATTACATTGCTACATAGCCATCCTTTTTTCTCTATTCTTTTGTGATGTTCAATAAAAAATAATTCACTTAATCCTTTAACAGAGCTCAAAGCCGCTTGAAGCCGGATACACAAAGGACTATACTAAAGGATAACTTTTAAAACGGGTAAATGAAAAATTTTAAAGAATTAAAAACAGAAACCAACGCTATTACACGCGGGCCTACTGTTGCTCCTAAAAGTTAGTAAAAATAGAAGCTAAAGCAAAATTGTACAGTTGTAAGGACCAGTCGGAGTTACTAGTTACCACGATGTTATACGATTATTATTCACGCGATGGTTTTCGAAGGCATCTTTTGTATGGCCGCTGTACCTAGTCTTATCGGGGTTAACTCAGGAATTCAATACTGACTAGATACTAGAAAACGTTTCGCAGTAGCTAGGTACTGAGGTACACTTACATTGGGGTTTCGTTGTTAGTACCACTTAACTAAATGATTGCAATGAAACCGTGCTTACATGATTGCAATTTTTTTTATATATTTTTTTATATTATATAAACGATAAAAAGCTTGGGTATGAATTCCTCTATCTCCATAGGTACTATAATTTATTATTCATTATGTGAGATGGTGATAACAAAAAAAAACCCGGCTAAGTTTGTTGTGGACTTCTTCTTAGACCAGGGCGCGTTTGGAACCCTCATAGCTTTAGTTTTAAGCTTACGAATATAGTTATCACCATGAAATAACTACTATGCAAATTATTGACGCGTCAAAAGTGCCTTTTTGAATAAAAATTATTTTGAATTTGAATTTGAATTTATACCACCTTAGCCCTTGATGGCTCACCTGATGGTAGGTTATGATGCGGTCTAAGATGGTAGCGGGCTAACCTGTTAGGGGTATGAAACCCATACTCCTAATTGGTTTATATACGACCTTGTGCCAGACCGCGAAATCGTTTGGCAACACGTCTATCATCACTTTACTTTTCTCGCTTGTGAAGTCAACATCTCCTGAGGATGATCCGGTGTCGGGTCGAAACGTTCGTAGAGGTTCTAGTGGAAGATTTTGTGTGGTGTTATATTATACAAATCTCCCGGTTGTCGGCGGAATATAGCAAATTATACTTGCTGTTTATTGTTTATCATGGATTTCTGCAAAGTAACGCCTGCTTCTATTCATTAACACGTCTATGTTGGTAGGGTGCTAACTAGCCACGGCCGAAGCAACCCACCAGTCAAAATTGCAAAATAAATTAAATACATATACTTTTGAAATTCAATTAGCTAGTATTACATATAGTGTATATATTTTATTCCTTTAATTTAAAATAGCGAATAAATTTAATGTTTAATGACAAACCGAGTAACTTAAACAAGTTACTAAAAGAGAGATGCCCACCGGAACACAAATAGTTGATTGAATTTAATATCGCCATTCTGAACGATATCGAAGAATATGAAAAGTACTAAAATTAAATCTGATATCTAAAGATTAATTCAATTAGATTGATTATTAGATTACCTCGGGCGTAAGGCGAAGATCTATAGACCTTACTTTGCTCAGCCCAAGATCCTGTTTAAACGAGAAAGATTTATCTCGGGTACATAGCTTTGACACGTTTTAGCTTTTTCTTTTTTTTTTTTTCTTTCGTTTTATGGCTTTACACAGATTAGCCAATGTCAAGTTTATACCAATGTAGAAGTTAGGGAGAAATGGCGGGAAACTTCGCACTCCGCGAACGCGGCTCCCTCAAACCTTTCCCAAATCAATACCTGTTAACCATTCAGAAAACCAGCCACTACACAAACGACACCAAAACTGTCCACGACACAACCAACACCAGTCCTTTTCAAAATTAGCCAACAAACATTAATTCAAGAAAAGCGTGAAAAAACCGCGCCCGCCATGTATGAAGTCTCCCGCCTTTTTCGAGCTTTTTCTTAAGTCAGAGGTAAGGCCAAACGCGCTATATTCACGGCTTAAGCAAAACAATGCTGCCAATATACAAGAAAGTAATATTTTCATACTGATTATAACTCAGTGCTGCCAACTATGGAATAATAACGAGCCTGCTATTGTTGGTGAACAATACTAGTGGATTGATATCAGATTATAATTTGCGCAATTAAAACCACAGACAACTTTTAATTATAATTTATTAATCTGCAATCCAGATGGCCGTGAGTTGAATTTCGAGCAGCATTACCAACGCTTTAATTATTGGCGGGTGTCGGCGGACGCGCCATTTTAGGTTACTTGTCAAACTGTCATTGACTTGAAACGCGGACGGAAGATAGGTACCTAATTACGCACTAAGTGGTTACCTACGCTAATGGTTACCATTTAATTAAAATTATGTTTTTAGTTAATTGGAATTTAATTTTATACGCAATTAATTGATGGATACAAGTTAACAAGTGTTAACGCCCGAGTTTTGATTGAAAAACTAATCCAAAAACTTTAGGTAACAGATTAAATTTAGTAGCGACGTCCTTGTCGACAGAGAAGATTAGAAAAAGAATAGCACTATTACAAACAATATGATACCTAAAGAAGGGGTGATAGTCTAGTGGTTAGGGCGTCAGCCTCCTAATTAGAGGTCGGCGGTTCGAATCCGGGCACGCACCTCTAACTTTTCGGAGTTATGTGCGTTTTAAAAAATTAAAATATCACTTGCTTCAACGGTGAAGGAAAACATCGCGAGGAAAACTGCACGCCTGAGAGTTCTCCATAATGTTCTCAAAGACGTGTGAAGTCTGCCAATCCGCACATGGCCAGCGTGGTGGACTATGGCCAAACCCTTCTCATATTGAGAGGAGACCCGTGCTCTGTAGTGAGCCGGCAATGGGTTGATCATGATGATGATGATGATGATTAATTAATACTTCTGTATCTTGGTTAACAGAAACTTTACATATGATAAATTGTAATTAAGAGGTCCTATTGGTTTGTATAATATGTACATAACATAATGGCAATGCGCTTTATGTAGGATCTAGGATAAGTAAATACAAACGTTACCCACTTATAAAGCTTATCTCTACCTTTATTTACATTTGAACCTAAAGTAAATTATTCCTAATTAAGAATTCAATCAATTGCGTAATATTTTAACGCTTGTGACAAGGCATTATATCTATTTATTCAAATTACACAATTAATATTCACTAAGGCGCGTCCACAAGTGTCGATTTAATATTATTTTTTGAAGTGATTATTATACAATGTTTTTGAATATTACAGTGCAGTGGCATTCACTTACCTGAAGTGGCAATAGTATTTAAGTACCGCATAATATAATTTGTAAGCCTACTTGTAATCGTTGCTATGAGCAATAAACATATTATTATTTTCTTTGGACGTTTTTGATAGTTGAGAGTGAAATATCAAGGTAAACAATAAACAGCAAGTTTAATTTGCTATATTCCGCCGACAACCGGGAGATTTGTATAATATAACACCACACAAAATCTTCCACTTAACCTAGAGATTCTAGTGGAAGATTGTCGGCGGAATATAGCAAATTATACTTGCTGTTTATTGTTTATCACGGACTTCCGCAAAGTAACGCCTGCTTCTATTCATTAAATATCAAGGTCACGTGCTCGCTTATTTCGTTACGTGAAGGAGAAGGCAGATATAACGTATAGAGATGGAGAAAGAGAGCTTCAAGTGTATCTTATGCAAATCGCGTATACACAAAGCAATAGTCATAAAAGACAAGTTGTTCTGACATTTTATAATATTTTAAATTGTTTCGTGATACGCTTGAAAGACTCTTTAATACTTGTCACTTCATAACCACGTGGTTTATAAAGCTTAACGCAAGATCCGTATAAGACAGTAGCGGTTTAAACTGATATAGCAGTTCTATTCACACTCTTAATCGGTTTTTATGCGATTTCGAACCAGCACGCTAAATCATATGACGGTAAGGTTGGTAACTTGCCACAGCTATAGCCTCCAGCTAGAGTAAACCACAGAAAATTAGTAAATGAAAAATTGGGACTTTTACCCTGCCGGGGATTAAGCTTGGGTCCTCCTACTTATATAAGACCACAGTGCTCATATGCGGGTTGACAGATAGCCAATTTATAAGTATAGCTAGCTGTACCCGACACTCCTTCCAAAGCTACGTAAAAAAACATTCACACAGATTTTTGGGGCAGGAAACCTCGAGGCGTGATCTAGTACAGTTTTATCACAAAAATCCATGGTTTTGGAACACTTTTGATTGTACTAGTGCGTATTAACACTACTGTAAGCTGTGATAGCCTGGTTAGGAGGTTCGCCTCTTAATCAGAGATCAGTTCGATCCCAGACATGTACATCTAACTTTTCGAAGTTATGTGCGTTTTTAAGCCAGTAAAATATCACTTGCTTCAAGGGTGTAGGGAATTATCGCGACGAAACCTGCACACCTGAGAGTTCTCCATAATGCGCTCAAAGGCATGAAAGTCTGCCAATCCGCACATGGCCAGCGTGGTGGACTATAACCATTAAATCAAATAACACAAATCAAAAATAGCTTTATTCATATAAACCTATTACAACCAGGCATCTATGAATCGTTCATATATAGGGTTTTCCAATAAGAGGTGTTATTTTGATATTCAAAGAAAAATGCCATTTTTTATTATAAATCATCAGATGTTTATTTCATTACAAAGAGGAAGGTATGCCGTTAATAGTGGAAAATAACATCAGGCAAATGACCACCACGGCCACGCTTACAGGACAAAATCCTTTTCATGAAATTTTCCATAACTAAATCGCAAAGTGGCTGCTCTATGTCCTCGATAGCCTCACGAATTCCATCTTTGAGGTCTTGAATCGATACTGGGCTGTTGGCAAGAAAACCCAAGAGTTATTGTTGAAAAGCCTCTTTATCCTCAACGTGTGACTGTTTGGTGCGGTTTATGGTCCGGCGGAGTCATTGGACCTTACTTTTTCGAAAATGAGGCTGGCGCAACAGTTACGGTGAATGGATTGCGCTATCAAGAGATGATTAACGATTTTTTATGGCCGGAATTGGATGGTATTGATCTGGACAACGTTCACTTTCAACAAGACGGCGCTACGTGCCACACAAGCAACGAAACCATTGATCTTTTAAGGGAAAAGTTTCCGGACCGTGTTATCTCTCGAAGAGGTGATCACAATTGGCCACCGAGATCTTGTGATTTAACACCTTGCGACTTCTTTCTTTGGGGCCACGTGAAGGAGAAGGTCTACGCCAACAGCCCAGTATCGATTCAAGACCTCAAAGATGGAATTCGTGAGGCTATCGAGGACATAGAGCAGCCACTTTGCGATTTAGTTATGGAAAATTTCATGAAAAGGATTTTGTCCTGTAAGCGTGGCCGTGGTGGTCATTTGCCTGATGTTATTTTCCACTATTAACGGCATACCTTCCTCTTTGTAATGAAATAAACATCTGATGATTTATAATAAAAAATGGCATTTTTCTTTGAATATCAAAATAACACCTCTTATTGGAAAACCCTTTATATCACATTTTTCATTACTTCTATTAGTGAGAGGAGAGGCATACTGAGAGAAAATTGGTGCTCTGTAGTGAGCGCCAATGGGTTGATCATGAGTGTCTCATTTGAAGTCTAGGTGCGTATAACTGGCGTTCTCTTTTCACGCGGCTATGGACGCGTCTTATCATTGTGACTAATGAGACAGCATTATCATAAACACGACACATCGCATCAACAGGTTGCGCCACTGAGGGTGGACCAGTGTGACAGTTTCACTTGTGTATGTAGGGATTAATAGGGATTTAATTTAACACGTTCGGACAGCGGTTAAATTATGATATGGGGATGTGAACTTTAAGTTGACTCTACGGTGTTATCTTTAGAGCGATTACCATACAATGCGATATCTCGTCTTTCTTAATTTTTTTTTATGACGCAAGTTTCCTGGAGTCATCGACTGGATGAGATGGATTGGTTCTGAATGACATCCCGGAAATATAATTAGTTACTTCGTTATAAAGTTGAAAGAAAAAAACAAGAAATTGTATAACCTTTTTTTTTTTCTTTTTTTTATATACACTACAACCCGTTGACGGCTATATCATCTGATGATTATGGTAGTGGGCTAACCTGTTAGGGGTATGGTACACGTGTATTAACCATACCTCTAGGATATTAGGAGTGTGTACTCGAAATTGGTTTCTATGCGAATTCGTTCCGGAACGCTAAATCACTTGGTGACACGTCTTTTTGTCTAGGCAAGTGAGTGACTCTGAGCCGAATATTAACTTTAATAATTGGCTTTTAACAAAACTTTCTGAAACATATTATTTTTGTATAATTTGCTTATGTTATTTTAATTATTATCTTGACCACTCTAGTTTTAAGCAATTTTTAATTTATTATTCATTTTAATTCTGTAATGTAATCTTAATTTTGTAATTTAATTCTGACTTTTAAAACATTTGCACACTGTCTGTGACAGTCGATTGTCTAAGGGATTTATTAATTGATGAACGACCTGTAAACTTTATTTGTCAATTTTTCAGATAATTAACACGCTTTTATTAACACGCTTTTATTAGCTTCACCTGTATGTATGTATGTTTGTTTGTTTGTAACCGACTCCTTTGAGCTCGATTTTGCCCTACTTTGAACGATCAGATTTGATTCAAACTTTGCACACCTGTCAAAGGTCGATGACAATGCAATAATCCGATCAAAATATCCGATTATCCTAATTAGATTCGCCAGAATTAATTAATTTCTTTCCGCATCCTTTGCATGCGAGTAAGAGAGACAGAGCTAGTGCGCGAACTACGCATGCGTGCAGTAGCGTGTTTTTTTTAGTTTTTTAAACTATTATTTATTGTTAGCTTCACCTGTATGTATGTATGTTTGTTTGTTTGTTTGTTTGTTTGTTTGTTTGTTTGTTTGTAACCGACTCCTTTGAGCTCGATTTTGCCCTACTTTGAACGATCAGATTTGATTCAAACTTTGCACACCTGTCAAAGGTCGATGACAATGCAATAATCCGATCAAAATATCCGATTATCCTAATTAGATTCGCCAGGATTAATTAATTTCTTTCCGCATCCTTTGCATGCGAGTAAGAGAGACAGAGCTAGTGCGCGAACTACGCATGCGTGCAGTAGCGTGTTTTTTTAGTTTTTTAAACTATTATTATATTAACAGAGAACATATTTTGTCCTTAGTTCCTTACAGGAATCCCAAACCGCGAACGTTTTTTCTAACTTCGATGCGATAGAAAAAGTTAATCAAGTACCATACCATTCATTCCCAGATGCTAGACTCACAGTGAACGATCTTAAAACACACTATACGATTGCGGGTGATTTTAACACCCATTATAATCCAACTACCCACGTAATTTTCATCATGCGTTTCTACTTGAGGTAACACTTTCACTCAATGGAAATAGCAAGTGAGATTTATAGAAATTGATTGATTAAGACAAGTTTACTTATCGGCTTTGCTAACCAGCGCTTGAGTGGTTCTGGTCGGCTTATTACCGGGTCAGGCTGCGTAACTCTGCACCAAAGTAGGCATACCCACAGCTGTGGAAACCGATGTGTATATATTTAGTAAAGCTTCAATTAGTCTCATTTTAAAAAGGTAGACGTAAAACTATTGTCATGTGTAAAAACTTAGATGAGTTACATTGAAACCTTTTTTGCCAAAATTATCACTCAACTTATAACAATGTTCCCGAGGCGTCCATTGTTATTGCTATTTTTCGTGGACCAATCACTGGCCACCGTTTTGGCGGGATCCAAAACATGGCGAAACGACATGATGACAACCTCCTTAATACATTCATAATAGTATCCAGATTAATAACATTTTAACCCTTACAAATCCATCCCATCTGTTTTTAACACCCTGAGAAAATGGCAGCGTGCACAAACCGCTGTCGTATCCATTAACAAAGAGCTTGAGGTGGGGAAATTATTTTCTCCCGGGAACTGGAACTGCTAAAAATAGGAGTCGTATAAGGGAGGAGTCGGTGTTTAGGAGATCTCGGAGCCTCTAAATATGGGGCAGAAAACCCACATAATCCGATTTCTCCCCCGATGACGGGTGAGCTTTAAATAACGTGTAGGTTATTTTAAATCTTGTGTATGTATGTATCTTTTATCAGTTTTTTGAACAGAGTTCCTTAACACTGTTTCCGAAAATTGTGAATTCTTAGAAATTCTTTTTCTTTTTATATAGTACAAGCCCTTGACGACCATCTTACCTGTAGGTAAGTGATGATACAGTCTAAGATAGTAGAGGGCTAAACCCACAATTTTAATTGGTTTCTATGCGACATCGTGTCGGAATGTTGAACTGGGTGGTAGCTAACCACGGCCGAAGTCTCCCACCAGACCAGACTCGAGGCGGGAATCGAACCTAGGACCACCAACTTCATAATGCGACAGCGCACGCACTGCGTCACGGTAGTTGTTAAAATCTTGATAACATTATGGTTTTTTTTTTCTGGTTATGGTAAATAGCAGTAGAACAAAACTACGTCATTGACTTCCCCCAACCACACCTTTTAAATTGGAATTGGGACCGAAGAGCTGCCAGTATCTTCGGAAACAGGCCTAAAGGGACTCCTTTTAATAATATATTTATAGTTTTGATGCTATATATTTATTTATTTTAAAGATTTTTAGTTTTAGGTTAATCTAAGTTTTATATGTATTCTTGAAATTAAATACTTAACACCCAAATTTCTAGGATGTGAAAATTCTATTGTGATTCTTTTTTAAATTTTAACTCCAATATATAAATATGGTCAAATTCAGGTTATTTGATGACAAAGATGTTTCTATGCCCACCAAGGTATGAGGTACTCATTAGCCCTTACATTATCTTACGCAATACCTTTCTCTTTATTAACGAAAGTATAGTTCGAATGAGTTACGTACGTACCCAGCGTCCAGCTAATTTCATACTTATTATTATACAACATTGTAACACATTGTAATCCGTAGGTAAGATCCGATCCGTAAGTACCTACAGCATTAAGTTTTTTTTTTTTTTAATCCACTACAAGCTAGCCCTTGACGGCAATCTCACCTGATGGTAAGTGATCATTCAGTCTAAGATGGTAGCGGGCTACCCTGTAAGGGGTATGGTAAACCCATACTCTTTCGGTTTCGGTTTCTCCGCGACATCGTGCCGGAACGCTAAATCGCTTGGCTTGGACACGTCTTTGTCGGTAGGGTGGTAACTAGCCACGGCCGAAGCCTCCCACCAGACCAGACTCGAGCAGGGAATCGAACCCAGGACCTCCAACTTTTTTTTTTATATAATCTGACAGCGCGCGCGCTGCGCCACGGAGGTCGTCAAAAAGTAAAGTATAGTATAGAAAGTAAAGTATAGAAGATCAATCATCATTTTGTTTTGTCTATACATTACAGTCCGTAAGTTTAATGGGTCTATACCCAAGTGTTTGTCACGAGGAAATACAAATTCAAATTCAAATAATCTTTATTCAAATAGTCCTTTTAAAGGCACTTTTGACTGGCTAGTTACCACCCTACCGAAAAAGACGTGACGCAAAGCGATTTAGCGTTCCGGCAGGATGTCGCGTAGAAACCAATTAGGAGTGTGGTTTCACCATACCCCTAACAGGTTAGGTCGCTACCATCCTAGACTGCATCATCACTTACCACCAGGTGAGATAGCCGTCTAGGGCTAACTTGTAGTGTATAAAACAAAACAAAACCAGAAGAGCCAGCAAACTGTTTCTGGCTGAATCGGTTTCAAATTCAAATAATCTTCATTCAAATAGTCCTTTAAAAGGCACTTTTGACGCGTCAATAATTTAAATAGTAGTGAATTGATGGTGATAACTACATTCGTAAACTTAAAACTAAAGCTATGAGGGTTCTAAACGCACCCTGGTCTAAGAAGAAGCCCACAGCAATCTTAGCCGGGGTTTTTCGTTTTATTATCACCATCTCACATAATCAATAATAAATTATAGTACCTATGTAGATAGAGCAATTCACACCCAAGCTTTTTTATCGTTTATATAATCCTTAATATCGTAATATGATTTTTCTTAGGAATTCACGAGGTCACGATTTCGATTCCCAAGCTCAACAAAAAAAGGCTGGCAGTTCTTGGGTACTATTGAAGTGACATCGATGACTTTTAGGTTTAATGTAGCTTAATTCTATAATTATTATAATATATACCTAATTTCTATAATCTATACCTAATTTTATTTACTTAGTCAAATAGAAGTTTTGAATGAATGAATGAATGAATACAATTTAATTTTAAATCACAGATAATAATAGAAAAATTCAAATACCATAGATAAGTTTCTTTTTTATACTCTACAAGTTAGCCTTTGAAAGCTTGGTGGTAAGTGTCTAGGATGGCTGACCGTTTAGGAGTATGTTAAACCCGAGCTCCTGATTGGTTTTCACACGACATCGTGCCGGAACGCTAAATCGCTTGGCGACACTTTTTTGTAGGTAGGGGTAACTAGCTACGGCCGAAGCCTCCCATCAGACCAGTCTCGAGGCGGGAATCGAACCTAGGACCACCAACTTCATAATGCGACAGCGGCAAATTCATAATGAGACACTGCGTCACGGGGTTGTTAAAATCTTTATTACATTATGGGTTTTGGTCGATTATGGTCAGTAGGGTGGTAACTAGCCACGGCAAAAGCCTCCCATTAGACCAGACTCGAGCTGGGGATCGAACCCAGGACCTCCAACTTTACAATGCGACAGCGCACGCACAGCGCCACGGAGGTCGTCAAAATGAAAAATTCAATGGGGCAAAAACTAATGAAGCGGTAAGATAGAAGGTACAAAGCGATTTCTTCCAGACAACCAAAGGCGCTGAAATAAAATGCTAAGCTATCATCATCATCATGATCAACCCATTCTCAGCTCAGTACAGAGCACGGGTCTCCTCTCAATATGAGAAGGGTTTGGCCATAGTCCACCACGCTGGCCATGTGCGGAATGGTATACTTCACACGCCTTTGAAAACACTATGGAGAACTTTCAGGCGTGCAGGTTTCCTCACGATGTTTTCCTTCACCGTTAAAGCAAGTGATATTTTAATTGCTTAAAAACCCGATAAGTTAGGTGCGTGCCCGGATTCGAACCGCCGACCTCTGATTACTAGGCTGACGCCCTAACCACTAGGCTATCACCGCTTCTTAACTAGTATTTTAACAATGGATAGTTATACCTAGTTGTTATATAATTCTTGACATCAATCTCGTTTGTGATGCACCGCAATGGTTTATGTAACGTAATTGGACAATAATGTGCAATAACGATCATAATATAACGCTGCAGATGGACTTCAAAGGGCGTTTATCTGGGCCCGAACGTAAATAACATTAGGGTCGGCGAGGTGAACGATTCTTGTTAAGGCTGGTACGCACTGAATGATACGATACTTTTTTTTTTTCGGACTGTCTATTAGCTGTGCTAACCCTATTGGTTGCCACAGCGTAAGCGGGCTGTTTCTTCGGAACGTCGTACTAAGGTACAAGCTAATAGGACAGAGGGTATTAGAGCATAGCCAGACCACGATACCCAAAAGCAGGTTTGTGAGCTTTAACGATTATATATGTATATTTTTTTTTCGGACTGTCTATTAGCTGTGCTATTGGTTGCCACAGCGTAAGCGGGCTGTTTCTTCGGAACGTCGTACTAAGGTACAAGCTAATAGGACAGAGGGTATTAGAGCATAGCCAGACCACGATACCCAAAAGCAGGTTTGTGAGCTTTAACGATTATATATATATTTTTTTGTCGGACTGTCTATTAGCTATGCTAACCCTATTGGTTGCCACAGCGTAAGCGGGCTGTTTCTTCGGAACGTCGTACTAAGGTACAAGCTAATAGGACAGAGGGTATTAGAGCATAGCCAGACCACGATACCCAAAAGCAGGTTTGTGAGCTTTAACGATTATATATGTATATTTTTTTTTCGGACTGTCTATTAGCTGTGCTATTGGTTGCCACAGCGTAAGCGGGCTGTTTCTTCGGAACGTCGTACTAAGGTACAAGCTAATAGGACAGAGGGTATTAGAGCATAGCCAGACCACGATACCCAAAAGCAGGTTTGTGAGCTTTAACGATTATATATGTATATTTTTTTTTCGGACTGTCTATTAGCTGTGCTATTGGTTGCCACAGCGTAAGCGGGCTGTTTCTTCGGAACGTCGTACTAAGGTACAAGCTAATAGGACAGAGGGTATTAGAGCATAGACCGACCACGATACCCAAAAGCAGGTTTGTGAGCTTTAACGATTATATATATATTTTTTTTCCGGACTGTCTATTAGCTGTGCTAACTCTATTGGTTGCCACAGCGTAAGCGAGCTGTTTGGCGAGCTTCGGAAAGAAGCTCTGCCAGAAGAAATTTTGGGCCCTAGGGCTCGAAGAAACTAAGGGAACGTCTGCCTAAGGGCGCCTCCTGTGATGCCAAACCTCGGCTTGGGCGACGTTTGGGATAACGGAAGGGTCGGACGGTGAGATACGATACAGTTTTATGCGCGGTGTACTGTCTTAAGTTGGTACCTTTTACATTACTTTTACTTATTGTTCTATCTTTGTGTTATGTTCAATAAATAGTTTTATAAATCCTAATTACTGAGTGAACTGCGTTTAGAACAGTGAGTGTAGGCGGTGTTAGAAACGCCCAAGACAAAAACAGTATTAAAAAAGTCTTGTTTAACAATTAGAGCTAAAAAAATATTGCGAGGCGAGTGTAAGGTATGTATATTGTAAGTGTTCCTTTTTAAATAAAATAAAAAATAAAAAAAATTATGTAGTCTTGTTGTAGTTGTATACTCTCCTGGTATAAAAATAATTGGGTTTTAATTACAACACAGACTCAGGTTTAGTGAGTAATTGGAGGTAGTTAGTAATTTGCTCACGTAACAATACCATTCAATTAGTTGAATGTTTCGGAGTGACACGTAATTGTAAAACCAAAATGTGCACCACATTAAAAAAGTTATTCTATTCTATTCAATTCTAATAATCTATACCCTATGGTGAGTTGTTGTGCCTTGCATAAATTATACATAAATATAACATATGTACATTCAAATGAAATGATTTAGTTATATTAAGCTATTACAGGCATCTATAAATCTTTCATATTACATTTTCCATTTTATGTATAGACATAAAATGGAAAATGTCCCTAGCCCTTATTCAAGTAATCCTTTAAATTTTGTCGCGTCAATAATTTTTATTCGTGAAGGTCTATCACCATTTATCACCGTCTTTGTACAAAGCCCCATATCTCCGTCAGAGGGTACATAAATATTCAGCTTGTTACAGGTTTTCACAACTTTGACATATAGCTTTCAACATATGTTTTATGAAAAATGATATTTTATTCCTCTTATTTATCTAGATCATTTATTCTGGTATACTATTATATGTTAAAAGTAAAAAAAACACTCATTCCACTCGTCTTATTGACAGTGATAATAAATTAAGTTTAATGTTTAATGTAATTATAAAGTATATAAGTACATACGCAATTTAAAAATACAACATATAATTGGGTGTCAATAAAATAAGTTAATAATTATTATCAATCTGTGTACCCTCACCCTAGCGCGCATGTGGCTGTGACTTGTTGGTTCATTATACTAACAAGCAACCTTGTAAAAAGATTTTTGCCCCTACCCGCACCCCGGCGAACATGCCCTTGTTGAAACCTTGTCTAAAACTCTTTCTCTTGTTATTCTTGTCCGAACACAACATCTTTTGTGTTGATTGACGACCTCCGTGGCGCAGGGCGCGCTATGTCACATTGTAAAGTTGGAGGTCCTGGGTTCGATTCCCGGCTTGAGTCTGGTCTGGTGGGAGGCTTCGGTTGTGTCTAGTTACCACCCTACCCACAAAGACGTGTCGCCAAGCGATTTAGCGTTCCGGCACGTCGCGTAGAAACCAAGCAGGAGTATGGGTTTACCATTCCCCTAACAGTTTAGCCCGCTACCGTCCTAGATTGCAACGTCACTTATCATCATGTGAGATTGCCGTCAAGGTCTAACTTGTGGTGTATATATATCATTTGGTTCTTGGCACAAATTACCTTGATGTTTACTGTTAAGCACCTCTGCACTTTTCTGAGTTATGTGCGTTTTTAAGCAATTAAAATATCACTTGCTTCGACGGTGAAAGAAAACATCGTGAGGTAACCTGCACGCCTGAGAGTTCTCCATAATGTTCATAAAGGCGTGTGAAGTCTGCCAATCCACACATGGCTAGGCATGGTGGACTATGGCCAAGCCCTTGTCATGTTGAGAGGAGACCCGTGCTCTGTAGTGAGCCGGCAATAGGTTGATCATGATGATGATTACTGTTAAGTACGTTTCTACGTCTGGATATCCGAGCTTTGTGGTGGAACTTTTTTTTTACTTCTCCCTCTACGCATGCAGCTACGAGTATATAACTCAAATTGATTTTGTCAAAACTACCAACATTATAACATTAGTTTTCAAACTCCTGGAATCGTTTGGAATAATCTCCAAACTACACTAAATTGTCAATCTTCAGATTTTTAACTAGCTCATGAATAATGTCCCGGATGGGTTCGAAATCGCAGAGTGTAGAATTTACCCGTGTCTTAAAAAGTGCCGTCTTTTTCCAGTGTAATAAGGACAGTATCGTTTTAGCACCACATTGACTAGAATGATCCGAGCTTGAAAAATAATATTTTCCTAGTAACTGACTTCAATACTTTTATAATACATGAATGTAAATCATATTTCCGCCAAAGAAACTATACCCTACAGTTGTATCACTCAAATTGCACAAGGAATGTAAAAAAAAAATGAAATTAAGACTTCTTCTCGTGAAGGTAACAAACCAAAAAATACGGCTTTCTGCCGTAGGTAAATCTTCGCTGCTAATAAGCAATTAGGTAAGGCGAGTATTTAATAAATACTCGGGAAATTTTCTGAAATCTTCTCATTACGTTTCACGAGTCCCGTGACGGAAAAACCTCATAGAATGGGTCGGATGTGACGAGATGTAGGTAAACGGAGCAAAAGTTACGTCACAATGAGGGTAGGTAAATAAGTATTTCACTTCTTTATCTAGGTTACCGTTACTCTAGGGTAACTAATTAAATTAACTTGTTGATTAACGTATCTATGATAGCCTAGTGTTAGGACGTCAGCGAGTAGTCGAATCAGAGGTCGGATCGATCCCAGGCACCTCCAACTTTTCGAAGTTATTTGCGCTTTTAAGCAGTTAAAATATCACTTGCTTCAACGGTGAAGGAAAACATCAGGAGGAAACCTGCACGCCTGAGAGTTCACCATAATGTTCTCAAAGGCGTGTGAAGTCTGCCAATCGGCTCATGGTCAGCGTTGTGGACTATGGCTAAGTCCTTCTCATATTAACAGGAGATCAGTTTCATCATGATGATATGGGTTAATGTTACTCAAACTTATTGACTTTTAATTCAGAGATTTTTTTAAAAGACAGCAAATTAATGTAAATAAGCAAGTCGATTAGCAAAGTCGATTGTCATTTCTGACTTTTACAAACTGAATGGCGCTGGACGTGCCATTCTGTCATAAAGCAGACACAACAGTCAACAGCTTTCCCCGTGCCCTAAACCTGTCACTGCTGTATGCGGGGCATTTGTCAGCCCCGCGATGGGAACACACGGAGCGTGCCACTTCGTTCCATTATTATCAACGCGGCATAGCACGCGATGTCGCCTGAGATATGTGTTTCCATTCACGGGCAAATTGCCGTGACATGCGCAACCGCGTGAAAGTACGAGTATAATTATTGTAACGTTTTATTCTACGTTTGCAGAGGTCAGTGGACAATTCGTACTTACATAAAGGCATTAAGGTATAATACTTTATTATATGGTGGCGCACTTAAGTTGACTATGTGTGCCTTTGTTTGGTTATATCTTCAGTTATTTCATTATTTTATATTTTTTTATTTAAATTGCGATAATTTAAATAAAAATATATATAATTTCAAATTATTTAGCAGTTATTTGTTAATTTTATATTTTATTTGTGTTTTATCGATAAACACAGATAAAATATAAAATTAATAATAAACAAATATATTGTGAAATGGCGCACTTAAGTTGACTATGTGTGCCTTTGTTTGGTTATATCTTCAGTTATTTCATTATTTTATATATTTTTATTTAAATTGCGATAAATTAAATAAAAATATATATAATTTCAAATTATTTAGCAGTTATTTGTTAATTTTATATTTTATTTGTGTTTTATCGATAAAACAGATAAAATATAAAATTAATAATAAACAAATATATTGTGAAACGTTCGTGAGTTTCACTTTCATATAACTTGAGGTATATTTTCGGTTTTTTACGGTTAAGTTCACTAATTTGATATTTCGTCCAAGTATAGGTAAAAACACAAATAAAATTTAAAATTAACAAATACATTGGGAAACGTGCCCCGCTATTCATTTCGGTATATTTTCAGTAATTTCGTTATACAGATAGGTTCGCTCATTTAATATAAATATAATATAAGGTAAATAACTTGAGGTATATTTTCGGCCGTTTAGGTACGGTTAAGTTCACTAATTTGATATTTCCTACAAATAGAAATACTAATAAGATTTAACAAATACATTGGAAAAAGTGCGTGAGTCCCACTTTTCAAATAGCTATCGGCATTCAAAAAAAAAAGGTCACAAAACATCATAAACATTTGTTTTGGGTTATCTGATAGCGCTCGGTCATAATATGAATTGATTTACATAAGGCACGCGCCGTTGTGCAATAGGGACGCCCTTCGTTTTGCCTTTAGCTAGGCTTATTTAAAGAAAATCAATTGGTATACGTAAATATTTAAAAAAAAACGGGACAGAAAATCCGGGACAAAAAATCGGATTGACACTCGGTTTTGGTCGTCCACCTAGGCAAGGAATATCAAAAACTACAGAGATATTAAACAAGCTGGTGCCCGCGACTTCGTCTGCACAGGATTCAAAATTCAAATAATCTTTATTCAAATAGTCCTTTAAAAGGCACTTTTGACGCGTCAATAATTTACATAGTAGTGATTCGATGGTGATAACTACATTCGTAAACTTAAAACTAAAGCTATGAGGGTTCCAAACGCGCCCCGGTCTAAGAACAAGCCCACAACAAACTTAGCCGGATTAGTATTTCGAGTAGCTTATATTAATTAGCGTGGCATAGAAAATAACTAATATTATGACATTAAAATGGTATCGCAGATAGTATATTTTTTCCTACTTATCGTCATTTTTTGAACAATTCACGCAATATCTCTATAAATTGTAGCCTATATGTTATTCTATATACTGCTATATTATTTTTGCAAAGTTTTATAAAAATCCATTCAGTAGTTTTTACGTCAAAAGTAACAAATATCCATCCATCTATCCATACTTACAAACTTTCGCGTTTATAATATAAGTAGGTTAAAGTACCATTACATATAAATCTCTTACATAAATCGCATTTTCATCTTGTGTATGATCTTTTAAATTATATCTTTAGTGACACCCACGAGGTTTAGGTAAAACCTGCTGCAAGTATCATTAAATTTGGCCCACGCGTTAAATATCTAGAGTACCATAGATGTACCATACCATGGTATAAGTAATGTATTATATATGTAGTTTCTTATTTAATACAGGCTCACGCTGGACCGCAATCTTGACCGATGGAATGTACAGATGAGACCAAAGATGAGACGCGCTTTAGTCTATTTACGAACGATAGTAAATTTATCTATTTTTCCATTATCGATGAAGTGATGAAAAATCTCCATTTAGCCTAAAATCGCACAATCGTCTAAAAATGATTCCTACTTATCTAAGTGTTCATAAATAGGTTCATCATTTCGATAAATCGTTAAAATACATTTAAATAACTATATAACAAAAAAAAAATACATTCAAATAACTGTATACCAAAAAAAAAATATGTACAGACAACCTTTTTGGCTCGAATATCTTAGCCGCTACATGACAGTCGCATAAAACTAGTAGTAATATAAATAAAATTTCATCAATTCACATTCAGTTAAGTGAAACGGATGAAGTACTCGAATACGCCAAAAAAATCACATACGTATTCGTCTATAATTACAGGTTACAAACCAGGTATTCATCATAAGAGAAAGATCATATTAATAATAATTAAGAATATCAAAACACACTTTTATTGTCCACCACATAAAAATACACAAAAAACAAGAAAAAAGACAACAAAAGAAATAAGAGAAATTTTGAGCAAAAATTTAATAAATATATGCGCGGGCGCAGTCAACTATGTTGAGAACGATGCATTGTGGTGACATGATATATTATTATTGATAATGTGAGATAGTGATAACAAAAAAAAACCCGGCTAAGTTTGTTGTGGGCTTCTTAGACCTGGGCGCGATTTGAATCCTCTTAGCTTTAGTTTTAAGTTGGCGAGTGTAGTTATCACCATCACTAATTAGAAATAATGAAAACTGTGATATATATGAACGATTCATAGATGCTTGTAATAGGTTTATGTGAATAAACCTATTTTTGGATTGATTTGATGATGATATAGCAATATTATACTCACGACGTATATATCTTAAAAAATCGGGACTATCCACAAAAATCGGGACAATAGGCAGCCCTATTCTTGACCAATGTCTCGGTCGCATACCTTAGCGTAGGGCGTTACGCTTGCGACACCTAGCTAAACAAAGTAATGTAAATTTTAATTTAATATCTAGGTGAAGGAAGTACTAGTTGTTATCAAACACGATGCCCTAAATAAAAAGCCATTGTATTTAGGGCCGACTTTTATGCTACCCTTCATTCAATTTCAGGCAGATTGCCAATACAACAACTGTCAAAATTAAACTTTTTCCTTGGAAGAATGCAGATGATCACTTACCATCAAGTGAGATTGCCGTCAAGGGCTAAAGTAGTGTATAAAAAAATCTCATAACCGTAACTTACGCAATCAATATAAAATTAATTATAAAAAGAGGTTTAATATTACGATTTCTTTTACAAATATTTTTGGCAACCCTATGTTAATAAGTCGTTACCTTATGTTACCCTTGCCAGTGGGGGTTAACAAAAAGACTTATTATAAAAGCTTTTTCTTGACAAATTTCTAAGAGAAGGAGAAGAATCTACAATTATCTAATATGATCTTTAACTCACTCAGATCACCTTGAAATATGAAAGAGTTATATTTATATTTATATACGCAAAAATGTAAGAACACTACTGGATCTAAGTCCTAATGAAATGAGCTTAAAGATTAATCCTTGTCAAACTGTACCGCCAGTTTGATGGCTAGTGGTCGAACGTTATCAAGAAATAATAAACTTATTGCTCCTTATTACATTCCTTTACAAGACAATTTGAAATATACTCAAACTGACAGTCAGTCAGTAAAGTTTATTTTGAGCACAAAATCCTTTAAGTTCTTTTTAAGGGCTCTCTCACTGACCTACCTAAGCCAGACTGCATAATATTATTGGAACTAATGTTAAGCCTTTTTCATTAATGAATGAATGAATGAATACACTTTTATTGTACACACACAGAAAACAGAAAATAACACAAAAACAGCACACAATTTGGTGGCCTTATCGTTACATAGCGATTTCAGGCAACCAAAGATGTAAAAGATACGGAAACAGGAAGGTGGTAAAATAATAATTAGGTAACATTAGGTCGCAGAGGAAAAGTGATCTTAGACCTTTTTTTTTTAATTTAATACATTTTGAATTCTTAATTTTTTTTAATTAATCACTTTTTCTCGGCGTGTTCGTTGACAACCCTAAAATTAAACGGTGGCAGCCATCGCATGTCTGTATAAATAGTCACGATTGAAGCTCTAATATGGCATTTCCTGGCCCTTCCAGGCGCCAGTACTGTCTATTAATACAATTAGGTTTGATATTGCGCTATTTTTAGAAGGTTTATTTTAGTCCATGGTAACCACAGTTCAATGGTTTACACGGACTATGATAACGAATTTCCGTGAACAATAATATGTATGGTGAAATCATACTGTAGGTACGTTTATGAACTCAAGTTACGTCAATGTTACTCAACGTCTAACTATAGGTACTAAGGGATTGACCCAAAAAAAAAGTTTACGCTCTTAGAAAAGTTGGAGAAGAAAATTTAAAGAAGATTTTATTATATATTATTAATTGATGTTTCTATTCAATAATAATACTATAGATAGTGTAGTACTACTACAAGTACCAATGACCTCATAAAAATACCCTGCGACTCTTAAATTTGATCATACACCACAGATTACGCTATAAAAGTTACCCCAGTGGAATATCGAGCGTATATTCCCGTGGGATAAAAATAATCTAAACATTACAACATAAACTAACTGCGATTTCGTTTACTTGTTTAAACTTAGTCTCTTTAGTTCATATAATCAACCTGTCAAAGGGTTAAATTGGGTCAAAGATGGATTAGGGACTCTGTACACGTTCCAATCTAAGTTACGTCAACGTATGTCGTACTACCGTCTACTAATGATTATCTTATCTGCTTTCAATACAAAGCTCTTATTAAACGTCAGCTTATGAAATAAACCCTCTAATAAGCTTTACATATTAATTTAAAAAAATCTTGGAAATGTATGGCGTCGAGTCGTGTAGGACATAAATCTTTAAACACAACTAAATTGACTGAATAGAGAGAGTGCTATAAATTTACTAGGGAAACGGAGTGAAACAGCACTACTTTTACACCGATTCTGCTTCGCAATTTGACAAAAATAAATCGGTTTAAATTGGGCGCATCGTTTATAACAAACTTATTTAACAAGTTATAATCTTGAGTATAATCAGCAAACCTATCAAGAAATCTGTATGCTATAATTATCTTTATTTTTAAATCTTCATAAGCAGTACATACTCTTCAAACCGACTCGCTTGTCCCCCGACCTAAGCGCTCCTCTCTGAAAGAGGAGACCTAATCATATCCTTCATGACCCTGACGATCAGATAACTACGGGCAACATACTCGTACCACATACCACACAATCATACGCTACACACCGTCTTCGCCGGCGAAGACGAGGTCCCCGCTATCTTACGTTATCCAGACGTGGGCTCCATCCACGGCCTCGGAGACCTACGGACCACTCACCGTCCGACCCTCCCGTTATCCCAAACGTCGCCTAAGCCGAGGTTCAGCCTCACAGGAGGCGCTCTTAGACAGACGTTCCCTTAGTTTCTTCGAGCCCTACGGCTCAAAATTTCTTCTGGCAGAGCTTCGGAAACAAGCCCGGTTACGCTGTGGCAGCCAAAAAAAAAATTTATGTTGTTGTTGTTGTACTTATGGATCATTGATATACACACGATCCAATATAATAGTTCCAGCCTCGACTATTGTGCAGATTAACTGGAGAATTGGGACGTGTATCGACTCCTTAACGTTAATTGAAATAAACATACATGTCATGTTAAAATTCTATGTGAAATCTTGACATGACATTATCCAAATACTAAAACTCGGTTAATCCAATGTTAATAATATAATTTAAATGAAACAGATTCCACAGGCGAAAAAAAAAGGAAATACCTCCTGCTCGGAGGAGCGACGGATGTTGCGGTCCCATGATACTAGAGTGATGACTGAGTAGTGACTGGACACACGAGAGACGATTAAAAGACTAGCAGGGAGTCGCTAGTAGCTTAAACATCACGAAAAGCGACCGTGGTTTATGAAAATCCCCACAAAAAACCAATGAAGAATGAACGGGTTGATTATGAATCATCATAATCAACCCATTGCCGGCTCACTACAGAGCACGGGTCTCCTCTCAGTATGAGAAGGGTTTGGCCATAGTCCACCACGCTGGCCATGTGCGGATTGGCAGACTTCACACGCCTTTGAGAACATTATGGAGAACTCTCAGGCGTGCAGGTTTCCTCACGAAGTTTTCCTTCACCGTTGAAGCAAATGGTATTTTAATTTTTAAAAACGCACATAACTCCAAAAAGTTAGAGGTGCGTACCAGGATTCGAATCGCCGACCTCTTTTTATGATGATTATGATCTTCCAATTAGACGACATTTCTCTCTGAAGCCGAAATCGCTGAAATGCCCGAATACCGGAACAACTCAAGACCATAGAAGCTTTTCAACTTCAAAATTATTGCCACTTTACTATTATTTATATGTACGAGAGAAACATATCCTCATCTTGAGTTATGATAATCGAAACTAAAATACAATAAACTTTCTTCTAATATATATACTAACATTTTAAAAGTGTTAGAAGTTGCCGTATATTTTGTGCGCTCCTTTAAAGATGTCAACATTTAAAGTTTACCGTGATATATTGTAGGGTTAGTCATCTTTAAGTATAAAGTAAAAGGCACAGAACATAAATACCGTGATGTTAACAAGTGTCAAAACACGATTGGGTTAAATTCGACTTTGTAATTAAGTCCAAAAACATAGACTGCCACCTTTAAAAATACGATCACGGAAGGACGGTTAATTTTCGGAGCACGAAAGATCACCATTCTTAGCGTATTTATATGCATATATGTTATAGTTTGCCAGACTTTGTTGGATTTTTTCATGTCATTTAAGACTTTTAAAGTATGCGAACATCGCCAAGTTGCTTCTATACAAATTTATGTATTTTTTATTCTATGCAAGTCTTAGCTAACCTTTTGTATGCACGTAATAATGCCAAAAGGATCAAACCAATAGTCAGCAAGTCAAGCTATATTCGGCTTGGGTTAGGAACATTCGACTGAAATGACTAAGGATCTCGGATACCTTCCAATAGGGCGTTTGGTAATATAAATGCAACGTTCTTTGTATCTCTGGGATCATGTCTTATATGACAGAAGCTGTGATTTCCTTGTGGTTAGGAAGTCCGCCTCCTAATCAGAGGTCGGGGATTCGAAACCGGGCACGCACTTCTAACGTTTCGGAGTTATGTGCGCTTTTAAGCAATTAAAATATCACTTGCTTCAACGGTGAAGGAAAACATCGCGAAGAAATCTGCACGCCTGAGAGTTTTCCATAATGGCGTGTGAAGTCTGCCAATCCATACATAGCCAGCGTGGTGGACTATGGCCAAACCCTTCTCATATTGAGTGGAGACACGTGCTCTGTAGTGAGCCGACAATGGGTTGATCATGATGATGATGATGTCTTATATGACAATTTATCAGTATACAAGACATAACTTAATTTTGATATTTTTTGGATTGTAAAATCCCTTATACATAACTACGTCTATAAGGGCGACGCAGTCCGCCTCAATGTTTACGTAAAACTATAATGTAAGACTAGACCAATAAAGTTCAAATTACTCTAACATTAATGGGTTTGAAATTTCGAAAACGGTACTACGGTTGTGAGCATACTAATCTTATACTTAGGGTACTGAACTCGTAATGATGATTCAGTCAATTCCGTCCTATAAGGGAGTTGTATAAGGAAATGAAATTTTCGTCACGTAATATTCTTCATTGAGAGGAGACCATGATATTTTATGTGTCAACAAAATGCGCCGGATGTGGGTATTTTTACCCTCCTCTTTTTCCCTTGTTTATTCTCCCAAACTCCCCTAATAGCGATGAAATGTTTATTTTGTGTTTCGTAAGAAACTGCATTGTCTTGTTGGTGGATTTATGTTTACATTTCTGTGATGGTGTCAAGATATCTGTTTCCAAAATGGCGGAGTTTTTTAATTCTGTCCGTTTTTTGTGAATTTCAGCTTACTTCCTTGATGGTTTGATCGATTAGGCTGTCAGGTTTGAGTTCGTTTCTCGAGTCGAGATAAATGTTCTTAGGATTTTTTAACAGAATCAGCTTTCTTTACTTCGAACTCCTTATTGGAAAGGATATGGCGTTGTTCAACTTCGAGCCGCGTAAAGCAATTTCAGCCCATAGATATATGTACTTAGTTTCACCAATACCTATGCTCTAAATCGCTTCACCGTCAATATTCGAGGATCAGCCTGTGCCGTCATGAAAAGTAGGCAAATTATAGTTGCCAGTTGCTCTGTTGCTGCGTGAAACGAAAACAAATCAATAAACACACTTTCGCATTTAAATAATACTAGTTGATGTGGTAAATTTCTCCGCGTAAATTGAAGGTTTTTAAAATTCCCGAGATCCTAAGCCTATCTCAAAGTTAATCCAGGTATTACTCTCCATTCTAAGTTACAGTTAAATTAGTTCAATAGTTACGGCGTGAAGAAGTAACTTAGACACACACACATATAAAAATTCTCATAACACATATCCTTAATTTTGCATTTATAATATTGGTGTGATTAGTAGCGATTATCAGCTCAAGTTGTGCAGACTTAGCTTTATTGGGCGTTATCTTAACTCCTAAAGCCTGAGTGACTCCGACAAACCCAGTTTCATTTACGGTTACTTCCTTGACGATATGATCAAAGATACTCACATCTAGACGCACTTACAGCCTGAGATTAAAATGAGATAGATCTATTTACTTGCCAATTGCATTGCTTGGGAATTGGGACTGCGATAAATTACATACCATCGCCGTTTAAAGCATATCCAATCTGCAGTACTGGTTTCTTATTTTTTATCATAAGTGACATAATATTGAAGAATCACCAACCATGATCTGCATCACCAGTGGAGCCAGGTTTACGTTGACGACTGAATGAAGACTGAAAAAACTTAGCCTAATAGGTTTCCAGGCGGTATTATACTGGAAACTAAATAGCTTGGCGGTAAGTAGCTTTCCATCAGACTAGACTAGAGCCGGAACCTCGTTCATAATACTGATGCGCATGCGCAGCGCTACGGAGTTCGCTAAAAATTCTTGAGCTGCTAATATTGCCTACCCAGCTGGTGTCTTTTCTGCTTATAAGAAATAAAAAACCAACATCGTGTTGCGTTACTCAATGCACTAGAATTAATACTGGTACAGATGACTTGAACTTTAAACTCGTTTGATTATCACTAGATTAATATTTTCAAATACGGATTGCGAAGTCCTAGATTCGTTCCAGGTAAAGATTTGCTGTGAAGTGATATTTTCGTTAAAATTGGCAGTACCAGCATCCGAGCGCACGGATATCCGGCAATTATAATAATTTTTAAAGCCCAAAAAACGCAAAGTGAAGCAGTGTGACTAGTAATGCTCTAAAACTAAGAGGTTTGCGCCCCGCATATAAAAAAAATCTAATTAATTTTAAGCCATTCGTTCAACCGAATCTAAACACGAGAATGCTTTTCGAGTTCTGTAAATCAAAAATCCGAGCCGTTGGACCAACAAGGCTGTCTAGGCCCACATTAATAAACCGACCGAACAAAAGAACCAATCGAGCTAACGACATGACGTCAAGTTCAGTCTAAGCATCGATTTACCGATACATTGAGAAGCTCTTAATTGCTTTTTGTCGGCTTATTATTACTCGCTGTAGACTGCATCGCCACCTTAACCTTTAGCTGGGATCTCCGAAAATCTGCTAATCAGCACGAAGTGTCTACTATAATATTATAACGGCTTGAAGAACATGCTATGGCCATTTTCAGTTAATTTCTTATCAGTTTCTCGTTGAAGTCTAGAGCACAGTGTAGGTGTGAGCCTAGATACCTTTTATTCTATGCCAAGAATTATTGACGTGTTAGCCTACGCTTTCAATCCACAACCCACATGGGAGATATATTAGGCATAGGCTTTAGCTAACTGTATTTTAGGTAAGAATGACTAACAATGGACCTTGTGATATCTAATGGTCAGGTGGGGAAAACATTGTTGGGTAATATTTATCCCGGATTTTTATCCTTTCCTACTCCGTTCATCGATAAATTGTTGGATAATATTTATCCCGGATTTTTATCCTTTCCTACTCCGTTCCTCGATAACATTGTTGGATAATATTTAACCCGGATTTTTATCCTTTTCAACCATTTCCTCGATAGCAGGTTAACCAGTGATAGTTTGATTTCGGTGAAAACTTTGTAGTTGTAAAGGGATTCAGTCTCTTAAATAATCGTATTATTATTAATTGGATGTTATGATGTGTGTGTGTGTGTGTGTGTATGGCAACAGGAAATCTGTTGATTGTCCTGTTATATTTTTAGACAGTAAAGTTTACTTATTATCCTGTGAACATAATTATTTGGTATCATTAGCTAGCTAAAGGTATGATGACATTTATCGTTTAATATAGCATCAAGATTTTTATGAGTTGGCCATTCGAAGGGTGCCGAAGGTTATTATGAATTCCCTTTCCATCCGTTGCCAGCGGGATAATATACTCGTAAAGCAATCAATCAATTTGTAGAGATGATACAGTTTAGAAGCAAACGTGTCAAAGCTTTTAAACCGTACATAGGTAACAAATATCTTCTTCTTAGACCGGGGCGCGTTTGGAACCCTCATAGCTTTAGTTTTAAGTTTACGAATGTAGTTATCACCATCAAATCACTACTATGTAAATTATTGACGCGTCAAAAGCGCCTTTTAAAGGACTATTTGAATAAAGATTATTTGAATTTGAATTTTTTGAATTTAATAATTCACGTTCACAGATTACATTGGCAAACTATCCCTTATCCACCTCCAGGATTTAAGCCATGTCTGTGCCAAATTTCATCAAAATCTATGTTGAGGCGAACATAGGTCACAAACAGATATATGAATGAGTGAATGAATGAATGAATGAAAAAATACACTTTTGTTATACACCACAAAAGAACAGGAATAAATAAAAACAGAAAACGATACAAGATAGTATAATATTTGGAATATACTACTTACGAATAAATAATTTTAGTTATGTTGTATGGGGATGTATTTATTTTATTTTTTATTTATATATTTATTGGGAACAAAATACATGAAAATACAGTATATAAAAAATTACCTTGTTAACTGCATTAGTAAAAACTGAGTTGCAGTTAACAGGCCCTCATTTCCGAGACACATTATCTTATACAAATCAAAGGTTAGTGCCTAATACAGTCTTAAAAACTTATCTTGCAATTAATTAATTAGTGTGTGCATGTGTATATGTGTTTTTGTGTGTGTGTGTGTGTGTCTGTGTATAAATGCTATTTGGTAACTTGCAATAGCTCTTCCGTATGTTAGGTTAGGTTAGGTATGTTCGGTTTTTGAGCAAGTTACTAATAATCGTCTTGCACTGTTTTATCACCAATTTTTTTTTTCGGACTGTCTATTAGCTGTACAAACCCTATTGGTTGCCACAGCGTAACCGGGCTGTTTGGCGAGCTTTGGAAAAAAGCTCTGCCAGAAGAAATTTTGAGCCCTGGGGCTCGAAGAAACTATGGGAACGACTGCCTAAGGGCGCCTCCTTTGAGGGCGAACCTCGGCTTAGGCGACGTTTGGGATAACGGGGGGGTCGGACGGTTTATCGCCAAGTGATTTATATGCAGTATTGAAAGCATCTCGTAGATTGCGTTGCCTTGTGTAAAAGGGGCTTACAGACGAAGGAAACGCGGGTCGCGCCGTCGCTGGCTGCAAGTTATTACTAAATCCCATTCGCCTAACTCGTTTAGATAGCAACTATTTAGGTTGTTTATACAGAATTTATAATGCAAGGACAGGTGTAGATGCGGGACGAGGATTGGAAGTGGTTTAGACGTTAGTTTACAGGTAAATAAACGAATTGTAAATACTAACACTGATTCAACTACCCGCGAAATTGTAACCTTGCTTACTGCTTTTGTCTTTTTCCACGTACGATAAAAGATGAAAGTGTCTTTGTCATTCTACAGAGCACGGGTCTCCTCTCAATATGAGAAGGGTTTGGCCATAGTCCACCACACTGGCTATGTGCGGATCGGCAGAGTTCACACGCCTTTTAGAACTTATGCAGAACTCTCAGGCGTGCAGGTTTCCTCACGATGTTTTCCTTCACTGTTGAAGCAAGTGATATTTTAATTGCTCAAAAACGCAAATTACTTCAAATGTTAGAGGTGCGTGCCCTGCTCCGAACCCCCGAACTTTGATTAGGAGTCTGACGTCCTAACCATCTATCACAGCTATCACAGCTTTCGTCATTCTATCATGCATTAAATGATTCATCTTATTATTTATTAATTCAATTATTTTTTCTTTCATTCATACATTCATTCTTTGATTTCTTAAACGTAACTTGACAATATTTGAGGTGCATATTGGAAACTATTTTCTGTGAAATCCTTCTTTATTATAGATGTATATTTAAATAATTCAGACCAGTACTGGGGTCTAGTTAATGGTGTGAGTTATGTGTGGTACATGCCTGAGAAGATTGTATGACAGTGTATATCCCCCTTACTGATAAGATTGGAATAAAGTTAGGTAAATAATAATGCAGCAATAATTTTGCTAAACCTAAACGTTTATAAGGAAATTAAAGAAAAATCTATAGCTCTCTTCTAATCTTTTTGTCATGTGGGAGGCTTCGGCCGTGGCTAGTTACCACCCTACCGACAAAGACGATTCGCCAAGCGATTTAGCGTTCCGGCACGGTGTCGCGTAGAAACCAATTAGGAGCGTGGGTTTACCATACTAACAGGTTAGCCCGCTACCATCATAGACATCACAGCATCATCACATCACCAGGCGAGATAGCCGTCAAGGGCTAACATGTAGTGTATATAAAAAAAATACTCGTTATAAAAACTGTAGAATGAAATATTAAAGTCTATACCCTGCACTATTGTGATCGATAATCAAGCAAGACAGGAGATATTAATAGAACAAATAAAAGCTAAACAATAAAAAAAGGTCAGCGCACATGTGTTCACACTTCGCTCATATGTTACGTTGTCGGAGACTGGTGACGCAAGCATCAAAGTCAACGGTAAAATTTCATATCTGAATAAGGGTTCCTATTATTCTAGTACCGTTTAGTAAAGCTGCACGAAATTGGTAACTCATTCAAAGGAAATTGTATTTTATTTTATAATGAATTACCTATTGATATCTTGGAGATATCTATCAATAAGTTCAAAATTTTTATAAAACTTGTAGAAAAATCATATTACGATATTAAGGATTATATAAACGATAAAAAAGCTTGGGTGAGAATTGCTTTAACTCCATAGGTACTATAATTTATTATTTATTGTGATAACAAAAAAAACACCGACTAAGTTATTTTGTGGGCTTTTTCTTAGACATGAGCGCGATTTGAACCCTCTTAGCTTTAGTTTTGAGTTGACGCGTGTAGTATCACCAACACTTCGCGTATATAATTAATGAAAAATGTGATATATTATTATTATGAACGATTCATAGATGCCTGTAATATGTTTATATGAATAAAGTTATTTTTGATTTTCAACTATTTACTAATAAATTGTAACTTAAATCATTGAAATGAAATGTTATTTTTGTGTTGTTTACAAATAAAGAGTACCTAAAATTAAATTAACGAAATACGAAGCAAAACCACTTTTGCTTCGTATTTCGTTAATTTGATGTTGTGATGTGTGCGTATGAAAGCAAAACACGCTGGACGTTAAATTCAATATTCTGTAATCAGAAAAGACGTTTAGTCCAAGGAGTTATTAGTCCAAGGAGCATAGGGGGCCAGATGACGTCAAGCGAGTCTCAGGGGTCTTTTGGACACAGCTCTCGTTCGAACTCAAGACCTAGGTATGGGGAAAACCCTCGTTGAAAAAGGACGCAGGAGTTATTTTAGCGGTAGTCCGCATGGTTTTTTTATCTACTACAAGTTAGCCTTTGACGGAAATCTCACCTGGTGTTAGTGATGAAAAGCGGTGATAGCCTAGTGGTTAGGGTGTCAGCCTCCTAATCAGAGGTCGGCGGTTCGAATCCGGGCACGCACCTCTAACTTTTAGAGTTATGTGCGTTTAAAAAAAATTAAAATATCACTAGCTTCAACGGTGAAGGAAAACATCGTGAGGAAACCTGCACGCCTAAGAGTTTTCCATAATGTTCTCAAAGGCGTGTGAAGTCTGCCCATCCGCACATGGCCAGCGTGGTGGACTATGGCCAAACCCTTCTCATATTGAGAGGAGACCCGTGCTCTGTAGTGAGCCGGTAATGGGTTGTTCAGGCTCAGGTTGGTGATGATACAGGCGTGGGTACCAGCTAAAATAAACCTACGTAGGTAAATGGCTGTAACGTCTCCGTTGAAGCGAACCAACACAAAGAACTTAATTATAGAGCAATTAAAAAGTAAAAAAAAGACAGTGCACATGTGTGAAGCTGTAACAGAATATTAAAACGGTGTACAGATGCATTAGCGCGAACGAGGGCGTGGTGATTATAATAATTAAGACGCCCTGAATGCCACGGCTGCGCACGCGCATCGCGCATACCTGTGAGTCTGATAATGTGACTATGTTATTCTAAACATTGCGGGTAAAAGAGCAGACCTGTAGCTTTATGTTACTAGATCAGTGTCCATGAAAATCTGCAGCACCAGAGGATCCATTGTTACGAGGGGGTTAAAACATCTGTCAAAGTGCATGCTATCGCGATCCCTTGGCACCCCATCTGGGACGTAGGAGGCTGCGCTGGGTTTTAGTGGGTAGTGTGGTTCGCCGATTTGACGGCCTTGAGTCCCACATACCCGCCTGGAGCTTTGTTCCGGGCGGGATGCGTAAATGCATTTCCCAGCAGAAAAAAAAAAGGGGTTAAAACATCGGCTTTCTTAAAGGACGCCTATATTGCTAATATTTAGCTGGTGGGAGGTTTAGGCCGTTACTAATTACCACCCGACAAAGACGTGTCGCGAAGCCATTTAGCGTTACGGCACGATATCGCGTAGAAACCCATTAGGTGTATTTTTTTTATTTATTGTTCAAAAATATTTAAAACACATTTTAATTGTAAAGCTAACCGTCCTCCAGAAACTTTACGTTTATGGGGAGGACGGCGAGTACACCTTAAGAATATGCTAAACTTATACAATGGGTTTACCAATATACAAACCTATGTATGGGCTTACCATACTCCTAACAGGTTAGCCCGCTACGATCCTAGAAGTATTATCACTTACCACCAGGTGAGATAGCCGTGAAGGGTTAACTTGTAGTGTACTTAAAAAAAAACGCTAAATCGTTTGGAGACGCATCTGTATCGCTTGAAGTAACGAAGACAAGGATCGAACCCAGGACCTCCAACTTTACAATGTGACGTCGCACCGCGCCATAGGGTCGTCGAACCTATGAATATTACCAGAGTCAATAAGGTCGTCAAATATTTTCTCACCATAAAAGATTAATGGAAGCATAGGTAAGTACAAGGAGAGAAAGGCGGGAGACTTCGTATATGGCGGGCGCGGTTTTTTCACGCTTTTCTTGAATTAATGTTTGTTGGCTAATTTTGAAAAGGACTGGTGTTGGTTGTGTCGTGGACAGTTTTGGTGTCGTTTGTGTAGTGGCTAGTTTTCTAAATGGTTAACAGGTATTGATTTGGAAAAGGTTTGAGGGAGCCGCGTCCGCGGAGTGCGAAGTTTCCCGCCATTTCTCCTTAACTTCTACATTGCTATAAACTTGACATTGGTTAATCTGTGTAAAGCCATAAAACGAAAAAAAAAAAAAAGTACAAGGAATAAATAATGCAGTGCATTCTCCTTGAACCGTAACTTGGTGCTGTGGCAATTCAAAGCTCATTATGTACAGGCAGGTCGGTATGCGAGCCGAGGCGGTGATTTGTACGTTAAAATTGTACATATTCACTGCTTACCTATCTACTAATAGCTATCTGCATTCAAATTGTAGTTATTACACTATTTACCTCCTACTAATGCATTAAAGATTAGGTATATTATAGGGGAGGCCTCCGCTAGAGAGGCGACTTCTACCATAACCGTACCGTAAGAGGGTTCCTACAGAATATGTTTGCTTATAAGTTTTATATTTTGATTATTTTATACATATTACAATACAGGACGAAGCGGTGAGAGCCTAGTGGTTAGGGCGTCAGCCTCCTGATCAGAGGTCGGCGGTTCTAATCCGGGCACGCACCTCTAACTTTTCAGAGTTATGTGCGTTTTTAAAAAAAAAATATCACTTGCTTCAACGGTTAAGGAAAACATCGTAAGGAAACCTGCACGCCTGAGAGTTCTTCATAATGTTCTCAAAGGCGTGTGAAGTCTGCCAATCCGCACATGGCCAGCGTGGTGGACTACGGCCAGACCCTTCTCATATTGAGAGGAGACCCGTGCTCTGTAGTGAGCCGGTAATGGGTTGATCGTGATGATACATATTATAATACAGTGAAATATAATTGGATCAGTAATTGTTAATTCGGTACAAAAACTATGACGGGTTGGATTTAGAATCGTGCGGCAGGAGTTTCGGGGTGAAAGATGTTTTATTTGGTAGAGGTTTGGTCCCCGATTGTAACAATAGCACTCGCATTACAAGGTAATTCACATTTTTCGAGAAAACCAAAAGAAACTAACATAACCTATAAGTAGGTAAAACATCGAAACAATAATGCAATATTACGGGAGAGCTAGATAGCATATATAATTTTGTATAAGTGCAACAAGGACGTAAGATCATGTCAAAGACTAGTGTCACAGTATTTTTATTTTTTTGTGGTTTATGCTCGCTGTCAACTGTCAAATCATATGACGAACTACTAATTTCTAATGGTAAGAAAACTTCACACTTGGAAACGACATGAGCTGATGTAGATCGAATAGTATGACAGAACCGAATTGGCCAACCCCTACTCCACGTAGTCTTGTCTGCCCTACCCCTAGAGTGTTTTTATGAAGTGCGAAGCCAGAAGAGTCGTCTGGCGTAGCCCATTTGATTTGTAGCTCTCCCGTAATATTGCATTATTTTTTCGATGTTTTACCTATTTATAGGTTATGTTAGTTTTTTTTTGGTTTTCTCGAAAAAAGTGCATTACCTTGTAATGCGAGTGCTATTGTTACAATCGGGGACCAAACCTCTACCAAATAAAACATCTTTCTCCCCGAAACTCCTGCCGCACGATTCTAAATTTTAACCACAGACCACAAAAAAATAAAAATACTGTGACACTAAGTCTTTGACATGATCTTACGTCCTTGTTGCACTTATACAAAATTATATATGCTATCTAGCTCTCCCGTAATATTGCATTATTTTTTCGATGTTTTACCTACTTATAGGTTATGTTAGTTTCTTTTGGTTTTCTCGAAAAATGTGAATTACCTTGTAATGCGAGTGCTATTGTTACAATCGGGGACCAAACCTCTACCAAATAAAACATCTTTCTCCCCGAAATTCCTGCCGCACGATTCTAAATTTTAACCACTATGACATATATGCGCATTTTCGTCCGCGTAAATTAGGGGTTTTTAAACGCTATCAATTCGAGGAAAATTCTGTGGCAAGCTGTTAGTTCATTGAGGTGAGGTTTTCATAAATCCCGCGGGAAATGTAACGGGATAAAAATCTCCCGGTTCTAAGGTAGGTATCTCTCCACCGATTTTCAGCCCAATCGGTTCAGCCGTTCTTAAGTTATAAATACACGACTTTCTTTTATATATATATACATTACTTAGTGAAATCTTGGAGATGTCCAGAAAGTATATATTCCAAATTTAAAACGTAAGCTAGCTAGGTAGCTAGGCGATAAAAATTTTTTTTTTCTTTTTATGGCTTTACACAGATTAGCCAATGTCAAGTTTATTATTTTATTAGTTCTCTCTTTTTATGGCTTTGCACAGATGAGCCAATGTCAAGTTTATAGCAATGTAGAAGTTAGGAAGAAATGGCGGGAAACTTCGCACTCTGCGGCGGGGCTCCCTCAAACCTTTCCCAAATCAATACCTGTTAACCATTCAGAAAACGAGCCACTACACAAACGACACCAAAACTGTCCACGACAACACCAGACCTTTTCAAAATTAGCCAACAAACATTAATTCAAGAAAAGAGTGAAAAAACCGCGCCCGCCATATACGAAGTCTCCCGCCTTTCTCGATAAAAACTTCATAGCTAATTATAATTAATCACAGACTAAGTAAGATGGTAGTAACCAAAACAAACCGCCTATGTTTGTTGTAAGCTTCTTCTTTGACCTGGCCTTGGAAACCTCCTTGCTTTAGTTTAAAGTTAATAAATGTCACCATCACCTCACGAATTAAAATAAAGAAAAATATATTAAATGCACGTTTCATAGATGCATTTACTAGGTCTGCAACGAATTTAGAATTTGAATTTTTGAATATCGAATGATTTCCAAAAAAAGTACCCCACATTTATTCTTACGTGCCAGCACTAAATCGCCAGTAGGTTAGTAATTTATAGCAACGATTAAAAAACAAACACGCGTGGGCCTTCGACCATAAACTCCGTTGCCATAGCAACGCGTACTAAACTTTATCGCCCGGTCGTTACAGCGAGTAATGCATGTTGTGCAATACAGTTGCTGCAATTGAGACGTGCAGTTTTATGTCTTATTTTAAACGACATAAGAGTTTTATGTACTGCATAAAAAGCGTATTTAAGCGATGCATGTGGAACAACGTGTGAAATGCACCAATTATACAGAATTTTAAACCGTAATGCGTTAGTAATAGAGAAACATCCTATCGAATAGATTAGTTTGTAAATGCAGTAAGACGCCGCATGGCGCCACCTAAGCTTCTTGCACTGTGTTTTGAAAATGTGCTTTATGCTATACTCTGCACGCGACATCGTTCGCATCGGTATTAAGATGTGTAAATGCAAAAAAGCATCTAATTCACGGGACCCGTATATTCATCATCATCATAATCAACCCATTACCGGCTCACTACAGAGCACGGGCCTCCTCTCAATATGAGATGGGTTTGGCCATAGTCCACGACGCTGGCCATGTGCGGATTGGCATACTTCACACGCCTTTGGGAACGTTATGGAGAACTCTTAGGCGTGTAGGTTTCCTCACGATGTTTTCCTTCACCGTTGAAGCAAGTGATATTTTAAATTTTTAAAAACGCACATTTCTACGAAAAGTTAAAGGTACCCGGATTCGAACCGCCGACCTCTGATTAGGAGGCTGACGCCCTAACCACTAGGCTTGTTTGTAATTTTTTGTTGATTTATAATATTTGCTATAACTTCTCTGTAGGTTTTATAAAGCCCAAGAGTTACTTCTTCAGTTATTAAAAAATAGACTTTGGATTCGTACTAGTCTTTTATGATCCAAATCAATAAATAATTACTACTTTTCTTTCGAACTATTATTTGGAACGATTGACTAGTAGTTAGTTATCCAACTAGCTAGCTAGCTAGCCCTCTGCTCTGGTTTCTCATTCACAGCAATGGCACAAGAGCCCTTCAAAGATCAAAGGGTACATAAAACTTCAATGGGTCGTAAAGAGGGCTGTGCACTCCAAACTCTTTAAAAACAAATGCAAAGCAAATGGTGTTCAAAGATACGACATTCAAGCCTCGAGGACTTGATTGCACATTTGAGGTCTCTTCAGAGAAAATTAGCTGCAATTTATAATGCTTGATAAAGAGCGGCTTCTTTGACGTTTCCTCCCCTATCTCGAGGTAAGGGTGACGTCAAACTGTCAAGTTTAATGGAAACCTAGTCATATTAATGGGAGAAATAAAAAAACTAAATAAATATAACCAGAGGTTAAATCCCAGTTCTTAATG
Source organism: Lasiommata megera (assembly GCA_928268935.1). Lineage (NCBI taxonomy): Eukaryota > Metazoa > Arthropoda > Insecta > Lepidoptera > Nymphalidae > Lasiommata > Lasiommata megera. The sequence continues at coordinate 13,435,428 of OV743326.1, forward strand.
TCGTTTTCTTAACGTTCTTCTAGGTAAATAAAATCAAATTTAAATAGCTGTATTTATGTAAACTAACTGATTACAGGCATCTATGAATCATATCACGTGATCAACCAATTCTCGGCTCACTACAGAGCACGGGTCTTCTCTAATATGAGAAGGGTTTGGCCATAGTCAACCACGCTGCCATGCGGATTGGCAGACTTCCCACGTCTTTGAGAACATTATGGAGAACTCTCAGGCGTGCAGGTTTCCTCACGATGTTTTCCTTCACCGTTGAAGCAAGTGATATTTTAATTGCTTAAAAACGCACATAACTCAAAAGTTATAGGTGCGTGCCCGAGTTCGAATCCCCGACCTCTGATTAGGAGGCTGACGTCCTAATCACTAGGCTATCACAGCTTCATATCACATTTTTCATTATTTCTATTCGTGAAGTGATGGTGATAACTACACTCGCCAACTTAAAACTAAAGCTAAGAGGTTAAGGAAGTAGGCAGCGCATATTTTTACTCTGCTGGTACTGAAAAGTAAATCCCAACTAAAAACAATGCTATAATGCAAAATTACTTTATCTCTTATGCAATAAAGTAAAAATAAAATTTGACCGCCTCAGTGAACCTAGGACCATATAATCATCCCATAATCCGTTAATCATGCGAACCACTAGCTGTAAGAGAACGCCAAAAGTACTTAGTAACAGCGAAATGCAAGAGTTGCACTGTATTTATTTGCGAATGTAAACATTTCAGTTTGTTTATATTATAGTACGTTGCTAATTGAGACGGGAAATTGAGTTATAAACTACTCGGAATTAGTTGTACACTGCTCTCAGTACTTCATTTGATTTTATTTCAGTCTAAGTATAAATACTTATTATTTATTTACGGCCTTACGAATACTACATATTGTGCCAAATATTTATACACTTATTTGTCTCTTTCTATCATCAGTAACATGACATTCAAAACGAGAAGACTGTCCCCCCGTCGCGCTCTTAATTATCTATCTATATATATAAAAATCAATTGCTGTTCGTTAGTCTCGCTAAAACTCGAGAATGGCTGAACGAAATTTTCTTATCTTGGTCTTGAAATGTTCGTGGAGGTCTAGGAAAGGTTTAAAAAGTAAGTAAAAATCGAATAATTGCCGGGAAAACCCTAAAAACAGCCCTTTACTTTTCCCATATAAACCTTATCCCGGTATATCCACAGAAACGGGAAATAAGCGGGTGAAACCGCGGCTAGCTAGTTGTTTTATAAATTCATTCATATTTATTATATATAAGGAGCAGTTACAATTATTTGACTCAAAGGTTCATGAAATATAGTGTGGGTGGGAATTTTCATATACCTAACGGAGCTAAACATTTCAATCTCGTTAGAGATAGACTTGAAAGCGAATCATTTGTTGTTGAATCTTTACAATTCAATACTTTCAATTAAACAACTAAAACAATAACAAATACATCTAACATCAGAATGCTTTAATTCTTTTTTCTCGCCCATATTATGTGTGATCAGCACAACTCGGCTATCAAGTTTAATGGAAACCTAGTAAACATTAATGAGAGAAATAAAAAAAACTACATAAATAAAACCAGAGGTTTAAACCCCAGATCTTAACGGTGTTTTCTTTACGTTCTTCTAGATTAGGTAGGTTCTACTCGTAAATCAAATCCAATTAAAATAGCTTTATTCATGTAAACTTTTTACAGGCATCTATGAATAGTTCATATCAAAATTTCTTTTTTTCTTAATTGTTTAATTCCTTTGTCTAACCCTTATCCCACATTATGTGGGTTCGGCAGAACACGTCCTCTTCTTCCACTCACTTCTATCAGCCGTCACTTCTAAACACACCTTTTACACGCATATCTCTTATACACTATCCATCCATTTCTTCTTCGGTCTTCCTCTACTCCTTTGCTCTTTCACATATATATATCACATTCTTTACTACTTGACATTACTTTGTTCCCTCCGCATTATATGGCCATACCATGCTAGCCTATTACTCCTATTTAAATGCTTTAATCAAAATGATAATTATCTGCCCACAAAAGACGTGACGTCTAACAAGAACCAGTCATCGAATGCACCTTAGCCACTTGTAGTCAACAGCTGCACAAACTATCAGACCATTTACATAGCGATGCGTGACGGGGCAGTGGTGGAGTCGGAATTAAAAAAAAAAAAATTTAGAAGTTTCCACTCAAACCAATTATGTACTTAAGTAACCAATTCGATCAAGTATTATACTACTCTTAAATGGATATCTGTCTCACTATATCTATACTTATTCAAGAACTATCAATTTAAAAAAATGTGTCATTGAGGAAGGTAAGTACCTTTGCTTACCTTCCTCAATGACGTTTTATTTGAATAAATAAAAAACTTCCCATATTATGCGTACAGTTGTCAAAAAGAGGTTGTATTTGTTGTGTAAAATAAGTTCTTACCCACAAAATATTAGTAAGATTATATCTGTTGTATGAGTTAAAATTGCGTACAGTAACTTGCAGATTGCAAAGTTTATGTTACCCAATACCCATATTACTTATGAAATAGCCATCGGATTGAGGTGCTACTAAAATTATACTAACTTTCTATTGTGACGTTTTAACTTAAAACGCATTGCATTATTGTTTTTTTTTCCAAACGCTTTTCTCACAATGCGGCGAGATCACTGGCACTTATTCTGTACTCGCGGTGAAAGCGCCATAAATACATAACGTTTTTTTAAACTTGTCACTTGGCCTGTTTAGTTAAAATTATTTCTTTTCAACAATATTGTTAATAGTTAAAACAGCTGTTATGAGAGAGAATACATGATCTATTGATAATTATTAATTCGCTTCTACAAACGTCATGAGTTTTATAAATTAGTTATCGGTGTTTGTTGCTATAGTTATGGGTGCTTATCTCTATTTTCGAAATAAATGCCTTAAAAAAAATTGTCCAATAGAAAACCTATCTGTGTACAGTATTTTGGCGACCTCCGTTGCGCAGCGCGTGCGCTGTCGCGTTATAAAGTTGAATGTCCTGGGTTCGGTTCCCGGCTCGATTCTGGTCTGGTGGGAGGCTTCGGCCATTGCTAGTTACCACCCTAAAAAAAATATGTACAAGACCTCGGTAGGTATAGCCTATTTTATATTTCATTGAAGTTAGTAATAAGTATAATTAAAGTTATTTCGTCAACTTTATTTTGCTTTTTCAGACGTTACGCACGAATTCATTGGCATTTTACACTTACTGACTAAAGAATTGGTACAATCCTCCCTATTAATTTTTGAGGTCTAGCATAAAACGTTAAAGTTTGTCAGTTTGTTACCTACTAACTTTAGCCCGCGACTTTCATTCATTCCAAACTAGGTAATATCTTCGTGCTAAATTTCATATAGATTAATTCTGTCCTAACGCGATTGAGCAACAAATTATAGTCCATTCAAACTTTCGCATTTTTTTACCGCCCGCCAGCCGTTACTGGGGCGCTATTTCATACAAATTGAAGTTAGCTTTCAAGCGATCGAACAATTAAAAAATCTCACACTTGGCACTCTAAGATAATTTTGAATCAATATCATGGACTCACCCTACCAACTAAAGTACCGAGTAAAAAAAAAGTAAAGTATCGCCAATCGTATAGCGTTCCGGCACGGTGACCGTCCGACCCCCCCGTTATGCCAAACGTCGCCTAAGCCGAGGTTCGGCGTCAAAGGAGGCGCCCTTAGGCAGACGTTCCCTTAGTTTTTTCGAGCCCTAGGGCTTAAAATTTCTTCTGGCAGAGCCTCTTTCCGAAGCTCGCCGAACAGCCCGGTTAGGCTGTGGCAATCAATAGGGTTAGCACAGCTAATAAGACAGTCCGAAAAAAAACCGCACGATGTCGCGTGGAAACCAATTAGGAGTATGGCGGTTTACCATTCATTTACAGGTTAGCCCGCTACCATCCTAGACTGCATCATCACTTACCACCAGGTGAGATTGCCGTCAAGGGTTAACATGTGGTATGTATATAAAAATAGACTTAGCATACTTTTTACGGGTAAAAGCTAATCTAGTATATTACTGATCTAAAAAAGATTAGTTATGGATTTAGTTCGAAATGCGTCCCTGTCATTCAAATTCATTTCGACGCTGAGTGAGGGGGAGGTAGAATTAACACTCGGTTTTGAAGTGCCCTCGTAAACCAATTGTAGCTACTTGAGGGATGCCCACATGATTTGTGTTCCTCGTAACGACTTAAAATGGAGAAATGTTTCTTTTGTGTTATAAAAACGTCGGAATTTATTAGTCGCCCGAAAACTGGCTATAAATTGCGTTGTAACTATAACGAGGAATATTTAATTTCATTAATCACGTCATAGAACTTTTTTTTATACTCTACAAGTAAACCCTTGACGGCGATCTTGTAGTGTATAAAAAAAAATTCGCATCGTCGAAAGAAGCTGCGAAATTTTTTAATTTAATTTATATTGTTAAAATATTTTTCAATTTACAATAGTGTTAAGAATTCTAAAGTAATTTAAAAACCTATATATTAGGTTAAGCTCAGTATACAAACAAATAGTTGCCATTTACATGTTCTAGCAAATGAAACAAAGTATTCAATCAATCATAATCTTTATTCAAATAGTCCTTTAACGCGTCACTTTTGACGCGTCAATAATTTACGTAGTGGTGATAACTATATTCGTAAACTTAAAATAACATAAAGCTATGAGGGACCCACGAAGAAGAAGCCTACAACAAACTTAGCCAGGTACATTTTTTTTTGCTAACACAATCTCACATGCCACTTAAAATTATTTAAGCTGCAATATTTTATATTATGGACTAACATGCGAAACCCTTGACGGCAATCTCACCTGTTGGTAAGTGATGATGCAGTCTAGGATGGTAGCGGGCTTGTAAAGGGAATGGTAAACCCATACTCCTAATTGGTTTCTGCGCGACATCGTGCCGGAACGCTAAATCGCTCGGCGACACGTCTTTGTCGGTAGGGTGGTAACTAGTCACGGCCGAAGCCTCCCACCAGACCAGACTTGAGCCGGGAATCGAACCCAGTACGCTTTGAAGCTATACGCAAGTATTTTTATGGCATGTAACGAAGGTCGGCGAGCCCTCTGGGTCGTGTCGGGTCGTCGGGTCTGCGTAGACCGATAAATCTGGGTAGACCCTAAACCTCAAATGGAAAGGAAACAGTTTTTACTGCCACAACTTTTTATCAGCTTGCGCAAGACTCTACAATTGCATCTGAGACCGTTTCCCGTGAAATGTGCTGTGTAGGTAGTTCCGTAGGTCGTTAACTGCGGAGAAATCTGACGGATCTCCCATAAAATTATATGTTTTAATGGTCTGGATATCCCATTGTTGATTAGTAGGCGTTTCAGTTGGTATATAGATGGTATAAAATAAAAACCTTTTCCAATTTTGACACATTTATAAATGTATAATTATTCCGATTATGCCATCGCGGCAGATAGCATAACGCTCTCTTATGCCGTCATGCTCTCCGTAAATTCAACATACATGTTTCAAATATGCGAGGCGTAATGACAAACTTTATTTTGTATTAACTCTCACTAGAAAAGACTATAAAAGAACTTTTGCTAATTGTCCTAACTTCCTTAATCATCATCATCATCATGATGATCCAAGAAATATTAAAATCACTACATATAACTTCTTTATAAGGTAAGGTTTGGGTTTTCTTTCATGAACCTAATACCTAACCTAATAAGGTCTGATTTGGAATTGACGTTGACCATTCATCTACCAGGAAGGGAGATAGAGAGAGACAAAGAGAAAGAAAAAGAAAGAGAGATATTCAAAGAAAATATCAATCAGTAAGCCATTGTTTTTAGATATAAAATGACGTGATAAACCTTATTATATGCGACTTGTATTGTTTACCCAGTTTTGTTGTGGGCTTCTTCTTAGAGCAGGACACGTACCATCATAGCTTTAATTGTAAGCTTGTATATAGTTAGGAATGTAGTTATCACTCACTACTATAATATAAAAAATAAAAAAAAAATAAATATCACTTGCTTCAACGGTGAAGGATAACATCGTGAGGAAACCTGCAGGCCTGAGAGTTCTCCATAATGTTATCAAAGGCGTGTGAAGTCTGCCAATCCGTACATGGCCAGCGTGGTGGACTATGGCCAAACCCTTCTCATATTGAGAGGAGACCCGTGCTCTGTAGTGAGCCAGTAATGGGTTGTTCATGATGATGATGATGATGACTATAATATAATATGTACGCTTAAAATGTGACTTTTATTTGAATTAAGTTAATGATTGAATTGCTGATATTCTTTAATATTTAAATATAAATATAATAAATATAATTTTAGGTGGAAAGATATAAAGGATTGAATTACTAAATTCTTCCCCATAAAAGAAGCATGCCCAGCTGTGGGACATGATTAGCATGATAATGATGAATCTGACTAATTTTATACATTCTCTAAGCTTCTTAATTATATACAGAGACAAGAAGAAACTCTCTCCTAATGATTAATAGACAGTTGAAGCTTATCTCTACTAAGTAACAGATAAAACCTTGAACATATTAATGTCTCGCCATTATTAGATTATCGCGTGTCTGCATGAGATTCGTCGCCTACCGTGGATATAGCACTCGACTCTCAAGTGTGGTGTCTGACACCATAACCGGTCAGTTAATTGCCACTAATTGGGTCATTTCAGATTGGGTTACAACTTGCAGACGTAAAACATGTGGGAAAAAATACTTATCCGCTGAACGTTGCTGCCAATATGAAGACCGTGGCCAAGTATTTATGTATTTCCGAAAAACTATATATCGCTCATTTGCTGCTATACTGTTTTATTTCATTAGATAGATCATTTACAGATAAAACATTGTTGCAGCAAACGAACGATATGTTCTGGGTTAGATTGTGAATATTGTAAGATGTAAATTTTTTTACTCAAAGAAATTCTCAATACCAGGTCAAAGAGCTATTTTGTGTTTTGGTTTCCATGATAAATATGTGATAAAACCCCGTAGACCCTCATCAAATCACGCGATGGGATCCCCTTTCTGAAATGAGAAACGGAGCCTGTCTCAGCAATGGGACATCAAACAGGCTGAGGGTATATTTATGAAAATAGCAGACCCTGCTGGATATCAATTCTCTACTCTCTAGTGAAATCTGCCAATCCGGTGCAATAGGCACCGGATTGGCAGGTTTCACGTGCCTTTGAAAACATTATGGAGAACCACACGATGTTTTCCTTCACCGTTAAAAGGAGTGATATTTTAATGGTTTAAAAACGCAAATAACTCCGAAAAGTTAGAGGTGCGTGCCCGCGATCGAACCCTGACCTCTGATTAGCAGGCGCACGTCCTAACCACTAGGCTATCACAGCTTACTTAGGCGGAAATCTACGGACACAAATTTTCTTATCAGTCTAAGCGACTGTTTGTGAGTGTAGGTGGAAACCTCCGATCAAAAATATAGATATGCAGTCCCATTCATAATCTCGCACAATAAGGTTATTATTTATTACTGGTAGTTATCTGTCCAGTTTTTAATTTATTCTTTTCGGACGAAATCCTCCCTTTTTAACTAGCAAACTACGAAAATAGGTTCGAACTTCGCGGCTTAATACATATTTTCACTAACACTTTTTGATAACTGCCATCTAGTAGTGGTAAATATATTAGTTATCGAAGGTAAATAGCATCAATATTTTTTTTATTTATTTATATGTCAGCGCGAAGGAGTTATTTATTTCATTCAGCGGCGCCAAGAACAAGAAGAATTCAATAATTACCCATATTTGAACTCACTAATAACACAATTTTGACATGATGCCTCTTGTGGCATTCTCGCTCGAGACGTCAGACTGTTCGGACCTCTTAGTTATTGTCGTAATAAAAGTGTAATCCCGCAAGTTGTGGTTTTAATTACTATGAGCGAAAGTAAAGAAGATCGTGACGTCAGCAATGCTATAGTCACGCTTACTAAAAACAACTCGAACGGCCGTCATACGTCATATATTTCATTCTTTATTTGTACACCACATTTAAATAGAAATAAAAAAAAAAAATAGACAACAAGAAGAAGCAGGATACAAAAGGCGGTCTTATTGCTTATTAGCGATCTCTGCCAGACAAATAAAATAAATAATCGAAATATAAATAATCGAATACATTGATCAACCATTGTGTCAGGTCTCGTTTCGAGGACCTAGCGATCACATTAATAATTTCTTAACATGAAAAATCTTGACCCTCCAACGTTTGTGTACAGTTAAAGTTCATACAATAATAAAACAATACACGTTTTTGTAACACATACATTATTTCCTATGCCAGTTTTATATCCTATATGTTTTATAGCACGGCGCGTACGAAATGTACAATTTTATGACTACTTCCGCTAGCGTGATAAGCATGCGGCCTATATGTTAAGAAATAAATGTTTGGAAATTTAAAAACGTGAAAAAACTATTCAACTTATGCCTTTTTTTTAATAGACTTAACTCCCATGAAGAAGTAAAGATGTGTCCTAAGATTAAATACGCCTGCCAAGAAAATGCTTATTCGCTCTTTTCTTAAAAGTACTCATGTTGTAAGAAACATGAATTTTTTTTTTTTGCCCTTATCCCATATGTGGGGTAGGCACAACACGTCTTCTTCTTCCACTCACTTCTATCAGCCGTCACCTCACTTAGCCCATCTTTTACCCGCATATCCTCTTTTACACAATCCATCCATCTCTTCTTTGGTCTTCCTCTACTCTTTTGCCCTTCCACGTTCTTATACAACATTCTTTTTGTGACATCACTTTCTTTCCTCCGCATTATATGACCATACCATGCTAGCCTGTTACTCGTCATCTTTTCTGTCACTGGCGCTTCTTTTAGACTTCCCCTTAAATATTCATTTCTTATCTTATCCATTGTTATCACACCACACATCCATCTCAACATTCGCATTTCTATCGCATGAATTCTTCTTTCATCCGTTCTTGTTGCCGCCCAACATTCTGATCCATACAACACGACAGGTCTTACGACTGTTTTATAAATTTTCCCCTTAAGTTTAAGGGGCATTTGTGGGTCACATAACATGAAATACAAATCAAATCAAAATAGCTGCATTCATGTAAACCTATTACAGGTATCTATGAATCGATTCCATTATTTTTGTTCGTGAAGTGATGGTGATAACTACACTCGCAAACTTAAGACTAAAGTTTAAAGACTTTAAACTAAGTGGGTTCCAACCGCGCCGAGGTCTTTAGCGCTCTTAGCGCTAGTTCAGACACGGCGGGAACCGCGCGATTATAGAATCGCGTGGAAATCGCGCGGGGCTTATTTATATGAGTTATAAAGTAGTCGTTCAGACATAACAGCGCGGTTAATCAAACCGCGCGGTTACCGCAACCCAACCGCCCGAAAATACAATCGCGCTGTTCCCGCGCGTATCTATTACTATGGAGTCTTTACTTCGCGTTCAGTTGCGATGCGGGTACCGCGCGGTTAGCACGTCTCAGCTCGTGAGTTCGCCATGGATCGTTTCGACACTGAACTATTTATTGATAAATTGGAGAAGAGACCTGCAATATGGGATCTTCAGTGTGAAGATTACTCAAATAAAATTATCAAAACCGAGCTTGGCAAGAGTTGGTGGAGATATTTTAACTGACCATGTACTAGTTGGTCACTTAATATTGGATGCACCCAATACCGCCTTTTTCTTTTCTTGTTTTTTTAAGGAGCAACCACAGTAATCACCCTTCTTTGTCGACCTCCTTTTTCGAACTGACGTTATCCCGCACGAAAATCGCTTAATAACCGCCGGTGTCTGAATAGCATCACAATATTGCGGGTTCAAACCGCGCGATTCGTAAACGCGCGATTCCCGCATGTCTGAACTAGCGCTTACGCACTAGCGGTCAACCGCGGGGGCGGCTAATCGCGCGGCTAGCCGCTTTTCCAGTTTAATATGCAACCGCTTATGATTGTACGCACTAAACCGCCACAAAATTTCAAACGCGGCGGTTGAATGGAGGGCCGCGGCCCGCTTCGCGGCTAGCCGCCATCTAGTGTATACGCACTGGCGGTCAGTTAGCGGCGAGCCGCCAGTGAAGTATGCACGTGTTTTGAGTTGCGCAGCCATGATCTTCGACACAGAGAAATTCATTGTTGAAATTCAACAACGCGAAGCTATTTGGAATTGTGAAGGAGTAGTATACAAGAATAGAGATTTAAAACGGAAACAATGGGAAGAATTAGTAGATATTTTTGGAAAAGAGGAGATGACAACAGAGGAAAAAAAAGTCTTGGTAAGTATTTATTATTATTACAATTATATTTAAACGAAACTACACATACTTTAAACATCTTAGAACATAATAAATACGTCTATTTTCAATTAAATCATATTTCTTTGCCATTCTAATTTCCCATCAGTCATAAAATATTCCGCAAATAATTCTCTGTATCTCAACGCAGTTTTATTGTTCCTTCTTAACCCTTCCTGTGTTACATTTTCTGGCAAAGGGCAACTAAGTGAGTCGTCGAAACAATACCCATCTCGGTCTCTTACAGAACGACGAAACACTAACATAGCCGAAAAATTTATCTTGGTGCTTCTTCAGTTCTTGAAAACAACTTGCGAACTGGCCAAATTCGTTGCGTGTTTCTAGTAAAGGATGAATCCAGTATCTTTTTTTATTTTTCTTTTGTTGTTTTCGGGAGTAAAAATAAATAACACAAGCTATCTCGACGGCGTCCATTTTGCTTATGGGCCACGCGCCTTCGAGCGGTCCAACCGCTGAACGCGCTTTTATCGCGGCTGACCGCTATGGCGGCCAACCGCGAAGAAAAACGCGAAGAAACCGCATTAAGCGGTTGGACCGCTCAAACAAACCGCCTCGTGGCCAACCGCTGGTGCGTAAGCGCTCTAAGAATCACCATCTCACATAATCAATAATAAATTATAATTAACTATGGAGCAATTTTTCTATAAGCTTTCGCTTTATAAAAACTTTACTTTAGACTGAAAATAACACTGAACACATATTACGTAGGCGGCTACTAAGGACTTTTGATAATTCATCCCCAATGTAAAATAGGGGTATGAAATTAAATTTAGCGTGAGTGAATCTGCGGCAAGTCAATTTAGCTTAGTTTAGAGATTTGTGTATTCAGAACAGAATTGGCACCAACATCTATGTGAGGTTTTTGTCGAACTCCATGGCACAGTGCGTGCGCTGTGTATTATAAAGTTCTCGAGAAGTTGGAGGTCCTGGAATCGATTCCCGGCTCGAGTCTGGTTGGGTGGCAGGCTTCGGCCAAGCGATTCATTGTTCCGGCACGAACTCACGTAGAAACCAATTAGGAGTGTGGGTTTACCATACCCCTAACAGGTTAGCCTGCTACCATCTCAGACTACATCATCACTAGATGATAGCCGTCAAATAACTTGTAGTGTATAAAAAATATGATTTTGTAAATCTACTTATTATATCGAATGTTTCGACTATTATATGTCATGTATTACTTATATACCCAACATATAGTATATACTGTTTAAGATAACATTGCCAGCGATAAGAATCCTTAGAAGCGATATTTACAATGTAAAATATAGCAACAGTTTGCGGATGACTTCACAGAGCAATATGTACGAACTATCGTCCAATTTCAAGAGCAGGTATTATCAACTAATTAGTCATCATCATCATGATCAACCCATTACCGGCTCACTAGAGCACGGGTCTCCTCTCAATATGAGAAGGGTTTGGCCATACTCCACCACGCTGGCCATGTGCGGATTGGCAGACTTCACACGCCTTTGAGAACATTATGGAGAACTCTCAGGCGTGCAGGTTTCCTCACGATGTTTTCCTTCACCGTTGAAGCAAGTGATATTTTAGTCGTTTAAAAACACACATAACTCCGAAAAGTTAGAGATGCTTGCCCAGATTCGAACCGCCGACCTCTGATTAGGAGGCTGACGCGCTAAACACTAGGCTATCACCGCTTCATATCACATTTTTCATTATTTACCTTTATTCGTGAAGTGATGGTGATAACTACACTCGCCAACTTAAAGTAATTAGTAGCGATAAATAATATTAACGTACTTCCTAGTTATTCTTCATCGGTGTAATTCCTGCTGCCGTGATAAACGAAGCAGGTAGCTACGCCATTAAGGAAATATTACATATCAAATTCTAATTCAAAATAGCTTTATTCGTGTAAACATATTAGATATATCTTTTCGTTATTTTAATTCGTGAGGTGGTGAATTGATGGTGATAACTACAGTCGTCAACTCAAAACTAAAGCTTAAACAAATTATTTATATTATATGTCAAATTCAAATTCAAATGATCTTTAAATTTTTAATATTTCAAATAGTCCTTTACTTTTGACGCGTCAATAATTTACATACTAGTGATTTGACGGTGATAACTACATTCGTAAACTTAAAACTAAAGCTATGAGAGTTCCAAACGCGCCCCGGTATAAGAAGAAACCCACAACAAACTTAGCCAGGTAAATTTTCTTTTTGTTATAACCATCTCACATGCCACTTAAAATTATATTAAGAGCTATCTTATTAGAGCAATATTTCACACCCATGCTTGTTTATCATTTAAATAATCCTTTACACTATAGTAGGACTTTTCTACAAGCTTACGCTTTATATAAACTTTGAACTTATTGAGAGAAGAAGCCCACTACAGACTTACTCTAGAATGCTCAATTCTCAAGCATATGTGTATAGTACAATAGGAGATCAATAGATAGTAGACGAATTATTTAATTTTTATACTTTTAACTTTATTTTATTACTTTAGTATTAAATTTGTATCATTTTAATTTGTAAAAAAAATATTCAGACCGAGAAAAAAAAAACAATATGTAATTTAAATATATTTATGTTTCTCTAACGAATAATTTATCAACCCATTGCCAACTCAGCACGGGTCTCCTCTCAATATGAGAAGGGTTTGCCCATAGTCCACCACGCTGGCCATGTGCGGATTGGCAGACTTCACACGTCTTTGAGAACATTATGTAGAACTCTCAGGCATGCAGGTATGCGGATTGGCACTCTTCACACGCCTTTGAGAATATTATAAACTCTCAGGCTTGCAGGTTTCCTCACGATATTTTCCTTCACCGTTGAAGAAAGTGATATTTTAATTGCTTAAGAAAGCACATAACTCCGAAAAGTTGGAGACCGACCCGACCGCCCGAGGAGACGCACGTCCTAACCACTAGGCTATCACAGCTTCCAACAATGAATGAATAAAAAGAAAATAGAAAATAGTATTAAATTTGTATCATTTTAATTTGTAATTCACGTTTGGTTACTTTTGTTATAATTGCTAACTGGTGTCGATAATCATAGAATAATTACGATGAGAATACAATTGGCAATTGGTGCTTTTCAAATTACGCGTTTTGTGCGAATAGTGACGAAATGTTGACAACTTATTAGAATAGTTGTTAAATTGGCCTAATGAACAGCAAACTAAACTCTTAAAGTACCTACCTAGTAAGTTCGTAACCATTTGTATGGTATAGGTACGTTTAAGCAAAGAAACAATGTTTAATGTTAAAACACATTAATTATAAAGTCGAGGAACAAGTACTTACATGTAACCTATTACAATTATTAATGAATTGCTTAATGACAAAGATGCATGGACGCTATCGGCCACGCTTTCACAATTTAGTACAAAAGATTGTTATATGATTTATCATTTATATTCATGAAATAAGCTTTATGTTTATTATATTTGACGGCTATAGAACGTGATTGAACAACCTAGACTCCTTTATTGATATTTTTAATAAATGCTTTTTAATTTTAAATTAAATATGTAAAATAGATAACTTGTATGGTAGTTAAGTGAAATTAAGGTAAAAAAATATTCAGGCCGAGAAAAAAAAAATTATATAGTTTAAATATACTTATTGTTTTCTGAATGAATAATTGATCAACCAATTGCCAACACACTACAAAGCACGTGTCTCCTCTCAATGTGAGAAGGGTTTGGGCATAGTCCACCACGCTGGATTGGCAGACTTCACACGTCTTTGAGAACATTACGGAGAACTCTCAGGCATGCAGGTTTCCTCACGATGTTTTCCGAAAAGTTAAAGACCGACCCGACCTCTAATTAGGAGGCCGACGTCCTAACCACTAGGCTATCACAGCTTCCAACAATGAATGAATAAAAAGAAAATGTTTTATATTTTATTTTAAATTAACTTTCATCTTGCTATGCGGATACATAAAAATTATATACTATAGTATTTACTATAGTGTAAGTAACTTAATATTTAATATTAAGTTCATTGAAATTTGTTGTGATTGCCAAATATCAATAAGATAAATAAGTAGGTATAGGGATTAAATAACTAAGTCATTCATTATCACTTTGTTTATTCTTATACAATTGCCCTCGTTTACAATGTAACCTGTTAGGGACATTTTTTTAAAACATGAAACGACTAATCTTGTACTTATTGGTTCCTACGCGACATCGTACCGGAGTGCTAAATTGCTTGGCGGCACGTCTTCGTCGCTAGGGTGGTAACTTGTTATGGTGGAGGCCTCCCACTAGACTAGACTCGAGCCGGGAATCGAACCAAGGACCTCCAACTTTATAATACGAGATTATTGAAGAGTCGACGATAACTGAGATTCTTCACATTCTTTATCCCTTCTAGATAGGCTGACTCTGCATCATAAAGTCAGTAGTAGGTATGAAGTCAGTAAAGGTCAACATAAGTTAATGCAAAATCGGTTTGACACAGGCGGCCTTAAAATATAACCGTATATTATCTAAACCACCATTTTATCATACGTATTACATGACAGGTCACGAGATACGCGCGGTTCCGCGTTCAAGTGGAATTTACTCAGTTAATTATTACGTTATAATTAGATTATGATTGTTAAACTTTCACGTGTCCGTTATTATTCTAGCGAAGTGAGATATTCTAGCTTATTTGAGTGAAATAACCGTCCATCCGTCTGCTTGAGATCAGGAACCTCTGTAATCGAAGAATAATGATCTACCTACTTTGACTTTTAATCATATCTACCGTATTAAGTTCTTGGAACTACTCAAATGGAGCAATTGAATGAATATTGAATAGCAGAAGCTACTTTTCGAAAGTCCATGGTATATAATGAACATAAAATTTTGCTGTAATCCGTGTAAAACAAACAAATCTGCACAAAATTCTATGATTTATTCATTAGTACTTTAGAATTATATTTTAAATTATATTTCAACAGGAATTACTTAACTAATCTTATTAGTTTATTATGATTACAAAGTAAGTAGTTACGTAAGAAAACATAAGCTACATTTAAACTACAATAGATAGGTAATAAATCAAATCTCATCAAAATAGTTTTATTCATATTAATATATTACGAACATCTATGAAGCGTTCGTATATATCATAATATATCTTTTTTATTCGTAATATATTTTTCGTTATTTTAATTTGAGGCGATGGTGATAACTCGCCAACTTAAAACTAAGAGTGTTTAGGTCTAAACAGTAGCTCACAAAAAACTTAGCGGGTTTTTTTTATTGCCATCTCACATAGTCAATAAAAATACTAGTATTGATAATAATAGTACCAACTTAGTAACACTTGTTAAATCTGAGTTCTTAGTGAGACAATCTCTCAGTGAGAATTTTCAATATTTTACGCGAATAAGTATAAAATCTCGCATTGCATGTTTCAATCCGACACCCCAACTCTCTCGTAGTTGCGGCTTCTTTTTACTCCCCCAAACTAAGCGCTCCTCTCCGAAAGAGGAGACCTAAACATCACTTCACGACCCTGACGATCAGATAACTATTGACAACCGTACCACCTATCACACAATCATACGCTACACACCGTCTTCGCCGGCGAAGACAAGGTCCCTGCTATCTTACGTCATCCGGACATGGGCTCCATCCACGGCCTCGGAGACGTAAGGACCACTGACCGTCCGACCCCCCCGTTATCGTCGTCTAAGCAGAGGTTCCGCCTCACAGGAGGCGCCCTTAGGCAGACGTTCCCTTAGTTTCTTCGAGTCCTAAGGCTCAAAATTTCTTCCGGCAAAGCTTCTTTCCGAAGCACGCCAAACAGCCCGGTTACGCTGTCGCAACCAATAGAGTTAGCACAGCTAATAGTCAGTCCGAAAAAAAAAAACTGTATGTTTTGAATTTCTAACGCACCAGTTTGCATATTAATGTTTACCTGTGTTGTATAATTCCTAAATATACAATACAGAATTTATTAATCACATAAATTATACTAAATAGCTACATAAAATGTTAAGTTATCGAAAGAAGAATCTGTGTATAAGTTATTAATTTATCGCTGGCTTGCACGCGATTCTAATATAATTACCAGGGCTCCATGAACGGTAGGATTCATCGTTTACTGTCAAAACGCTTCACAAAAGCAACCACTGTAATTTACGAAAAACAAAAGTACCTTTTATTAAGGCTTAATTAAGGAGCACTTTTAGGAACGTATGTCAGTTTATAGTAAATCTAGCACGGCTATCTTTAAACAGTATTTGAAGAATTTATTAAAAAAAGATTTTTTTTTAGTCATCATCATCATCATCATGATCAACCCATTACCGGCTAACTACAGAGCACGGGTCTCCTCTCAATATGAGAAGGGTTAGGCCAAAGTCCACCACGCTGGCCATGTGTGGATTGGCAGACTTCACACGCCTTTAAGAACATTATTAAGCACTCTCAGGCGTGCAGGTTTCCTCACGATGTTTTCCTTCACCGTTGAAGCAAGTGATATTTTATTTTTTTTAAAAACGCACATAACTCCGAAAAGTTAGAAGTGCATGCCCGGATTCGAACCGCCGACGTCTGATCTCTCTCTTTTTTTAGTACTAACTTATTATTCGGTGCATTAGCAAACACCTACAGCAAGTGCAATCGACGTAATGCGGGGGCGGTATCAATCACCGTTCCGGTCATTCGCTCTAGCGGCAAAAAAAAAAAACAAATAAGTAGGTATTAATTAACCTATTTGAATTTACTAACGTCAACTTGCCAAGTCTACTTGAGCCGACTGGTATTGCAAGAGACGATGGCAAGAGACCGGACGGTATGAGTTTGAGATTCCATGGAAGATGGGCCGGGTGCTGGTATGGGATGCAACCTGTACAGACACGCTGGCCCCTTCCCATCTACATGGAACCAACAACAGAGTTGGTGCGGCTTGTGAAGCGGCTGAAAAAGCTAAAGCATGCAAATACAGGGGTCCAGGCTCCGAATATGATTTTATCCCATTCGGTGTCGAGACCCTTGGTCCGTGGGGTCCTAACGCTATAAGGCTCTTTAAGGAAATAGCAAAAAGCTTATTCGACATCACAGGAGACCGAAGAGCTGCCAGCTACGTCTAGCTAGTCTAGGCCTTCAAATGGGGAACGCTGCCAGTATCTCCGGAATCTTGCCTAAAGGGAGTCCCTTTAGGCAATTTTAATAATATATTTTAGTTATGATGTATTTTTTTTTTAATTTTTAGTTTTAGGTTAATCTAAGGTTTATTTTAAGTTATATATATGTATTCTTGAAATTTAATACATATTTACTAATTTATTATTGTATTGCGCCATTACCCTCATATTTCAATTAATTCTTTCCCCAAGGGTTGTCTGGAAGAGATTGCTGAAGCAATAAGACCGCCTTTGCATACTTATGTGTTAAATGTTTTGTATTGTTGTTTCTTTAAAGTTTGTGTGCAATAAAGAGTATTTATCTTATCTTACTATTTAATTCGATTTACAGTTTCAAAACTACATTTTTATTTTTATTTTATATCACTAGTGCCATAAACCAAACATTTCGAATGCAGTTTAAATATTTATATTTCAGATATTATATGTTACGTATTCATTTATCCCGTATATATAAAAATCGACGTAAATCCTCAATGATTCACTTTAAGAGGATCTTTCTTAATATCGCTCAGCCTTGAGTTTTTATTTTATTGGAATATTTCTTATTATCCTTTTGAGCAATGTAGGTCTTTGGAGGTGAAAGTTTTTTTAATTAATGACTTGCTGACACATGGCTTAAATATGTTGGTCGGTTGGTTAGTTTTTATAAAGGATGTATATTTGATAACCCTAAAGGTAGCTCCAACGCTGGTCTGGTGTTAAGAATGTTCGACTATGAGTTCGGGAGTCTGACCTAAAAAAATTTAGGTATAGATTTAGGTTTTTATGCCTTTTTTCGGGTTAGAAATTTCTTGATACCGGAATAAATTGGCCAGAAGTAAGATTACACCCGGCTAACCAAACCATACCTAGCTAGCTTTAGAACATCATGATGGGTTAGGTTTAAACCTATTTAAAACCCTCTCTCCTATGATCTGTCATAATACACATACATTTGACGACCTCCGTGGCGCAGTACGTGCGCTTTGGCATTATAATATTGAAGGTTCTGGGTTCGATTCCCGGCTCGAGTCTGGTCTAGTGGGAGATTTCGGCCGTGGCTAGTTACCACCCTATTGACAAAGACGTGTCGCAAAGCGATTTAGCGTTCCGGCACGATGTCGCGTAGAAACCAATTAGGAGTGTGTTTACCATACTCCTAACAGGTTACCCCGCTACCATACTAGACTGCATCATCACTTACCACCAGGTGAGATAGGCGTTAAGGTCTAACTTGTAGTGTATAAAAAAAACATTATTATTATTTTTTCAGCATTCCGCATAATAATGATACCATACTGTTTTACCAAATCCATACTTTTGAAACGTTTATAAATTGGAAATTAGGCAATAAGACTTTAGCTTTTATTATATATTATTTATAATATTCCTTAAAAATTTGGCTGTAAACTGCTATGTTTATCATAAACTACATTAAAACTTTTGAGTTATACAGAAATTTTCACGACTAAAACCTCTCTTTGCGTGTCTGAGAAGGAGAAATAAATACTTAGCTAATATTTCATGTCTCGTGCGTGCAAAATGTAACGAAGCGGCCTTTTTTCGAAATAAAATAAGCGGTTTTAGAAAAAAATATTTCTGACGCAATGGTGTTTATATCTACTACCGGCTTTTGCATTTGTATTGGTGTGTTTGTTTATTGGAGTCTCTTGTTACCTTTGTGGTTAATGTTAACCTTTAAGTATAAGAAAGATGATTAAACTTGATTAGTTTAAATGCAAAAAGTTATTGTATGATTTTTAAGTGCAAAGCTACTATACGTTAACTGAATATTAAATAATATTAGATAGATAAAAAATTACAAAGTATTAAAAATTTTAACCGGGTAGCGGTTATCACTTAACGTCAGGTGACACGCTTGCTCGTTTACCGCTATAAGAAAATTATACCCAAATATCAATGGTGGATAGCTAACAAAATATTTCTGGACAATGTCTCAACTTTTTTTAACTTTTCCAAATTTTATGATAAACAAAAAATAAATTTTATGATAAGGTGATAAAATTGTGCAAGAAAATTTGGCTAGAATATTTTACTGTGGAGCCCAGAAAGTCTTAAATGTAGTTAAGATATTTTCAGTCCAAAAATATTTTGTATGCAAATCTATCAAACACCAATCTCTATTTAGGAGTACGGAAAATTTACTTTGATATAAAATTTTGGTATATTATATTTATCCTAAAACGATATATTTCGGAAAACAATAAGTAAAAAAATAAATTATACCCTAAGATAATTTTTTAAATTTATCACAGGTTTTACAATTAAATTTAACAGAGATTAAAAAATTTAAACACTCACCAAAACTATTAGTTGACAGGTTTATTTCAAAAACATTTTCTTCACGCACCAGTCAATATTAAAAAATTCGAACACTTCACAGAACACAAACAAAAAGTATAAATAAAAAAAAAAAGACAATTGTCCAAAAATGTTAACGCTTTGGAAATTAAAAAAAAAATACTAAACACTATTTCCAATGAGAAATTAAATCGAGATAGATAATAAAAATTATTGCACTGTTATTAGTTAAATAAAAAAAGAACACAATTAGTAAGAAACTATCAGAAATCGTGTTCGAAATTCAAAGTCGCGTATCGTGTTTTCGCGCGCTAGCGTTGTCGAGTGGACGCGTATACAGCGTGCTCCTCGCTACTCCACTGATGACTGACTTGTTTAATACACTGTAGGTACCTACTGGCAATGCGTTTGGCGTTCCAATTGGTATACCGCTATGCATGTACGGATGTCGGTCGGTTCAACAATGGGTTTAGGAGTTAAGTTACGTTTTAATAACTTCTGCTGACAATACCACTGCGGTGGAAAATTTATAAGCCAGAAATATTAGCGTTTTTATTGCACCTAGCTTGTGTTAGTGTTTTTTTTTTGAGATAGGTTTGCGCTTGACGACAATCAGTACCAGAAGGCACTGATGAGGTCTAGGTTGGAGCGCGCTTGCCTAGAAAATGCCTATTCACCCTTCCCTTGAAGGAACTAAGGTTATACTTAGTGTTACGATAATTTGAAATTGACGATCTCCGTGGTGTGCGTGCGCTGTTGCATTATAAAGTTGGAGGTCCTGGGTTCGATTCCCGGCTCGAGTCTGGTCTGGGAGGCTTCGACAAAGACGTGCCAAGCGATTTAGCGTTCCGGCATGATTTCGCGTAGAAACCAATTAGGTGTGTTGGTTGGTATACCTCGAACAGGTTAGCCCGCTAGCATCATAGACTGCGTCATCACTTACCATCAGGTGAGATTGCCGCCAAGGGATAAAAAAATAATTATAAGGAAATATCAAAAAGTCAAAAGCGAAGTTGTGAGTGAAGGACTAAGGGGTAATGATTCGTACTGACACTGAAAGAAATTTCTTATACACGTCAGTTGGTCTTGTACGCTGTCTCCAAACTTAACCCTGACTATAAAGTAAATTCAAATTCAAATTCAAAATAATCTTTATTCAAATAGTCCTTAAAAAAGCACTTTTGACGCGTCAATAATTGACATAGTAGTTATTTCATGGTGATAACTATATTCGTAAACTAAGTATAGAGTCATACTTATACTAAAAAGATTTTTCACAAACTTAAGCAACTCTAACATAGTTTGATTACTCTATCATCAGTAGCTGTTATGGACATTTCAGGTAATAGAACAGATTAGATTTTATTATTTTTGACGTTTTTTAGTAATAGAACAGATTAGAGTAAACTTTTTTTTTGACGTTTGTTACCTTGATAAGTTTCACGAGAAGCTTAAAACGCCAGTTTACTTTGTTCTTTATTATATATTTGTAAGGTTTTATTGTTATTGTAGATCTTGTGTGTATTAATAGTCCCCGTTTATGTCACTCGAGGGGTAAATTTAAATTATTTTTTTAATTTAGCTATAGAGAGCGAGTCTTTTTACTTTATGCTTGGAAAAGTTACTATAATTGCCAATTTAACTGTAGGTACCATAATTAAGGTACAGGTAATTCAGGTACAGGCAATAATAGGCTAGTTACTGATCAGAAAAAGATTACCATCAGACTAAAATAGTGTTACACCATGAAAATAAACGCAATGCATAGAAGATTTGACGACCTCTGTGGCGCAGCGTTGTCGGATTATAACGTCCTGGGTTCGATTCCCGGCTCGAGTCTGATTTGGTGGGAGGCTTCGGCCGTGGCTAGTTACCCACCCTTCCGACAAAGGCGTGTTGCCAAGCGATTGAGCGTTCCGTTCCAATGACGCGTAGAAATCAATTAGGAGTATGGGTTTGCAATACCCTAACAGGTTAGCCTGCTGCCATCTTAAACTGTATCATCTCTTACGTGAGATCACTCACATCAGGTGAGATTGCCTTCAAGGGTTAATTGTAGTGGGGAAAAAAATAAGCCTACACATTCTAATATCATCATCATCATGATCAACCTATTACCGGCTCACTACAGAGCACGGGTCTCCTCTCAACATGAGACGGTGTGTAGCGTATGATTGTGTGTTAGGTGGTACGAGTATGTTGTCAGTAGTCATCTGATCGTCAGGGTCATGAAGGATAGGTCGGGGAATACAGAGCGCGGGTCTCCTCTCAATATGACAAGGGTTTGGCCATAGTCGACCACGCTGGCCATGTGCGGATTGGCAGACTTCACACGCCTTTAAGAACATTCTAAATAACCACGCAATTTTTACATAAATAAATCGTTTAACCGGAGACATAAAGTTATCACTATTTATTCGTATAAACAACTCTCAAAGTAACACATTTAGTTAACGGTACACCTCGGCTTATTCTTGAAGCCGTAGATAAAAGCCGTTAAGTGTATTCTTAGATTACTCCAAACAGACAGACTGCTTGACACGTTTTATATTTATACACAGATAATGAAAACAAACGAATCACTTGACTAAACTAAACTTTAACTAAACTTTTAACTAAAATAAACATTACCTTATAAAGCTCAAACTAAAATACAAATATAAGAATGGACCCAGATCATTTGAGACTTTGAAATCCATTAGAAATGAACTCTGGCTTTAACTTAACCATCAATATTGTGAGGGACATTTAATGTTCATCATCATCATCATCATCATCAACCCATTACCGGCTCACTACAGAGCACGGGTCTCCTCTCAATATGAGAAGAGTTTGGCCATAGTCCACCACTCTGGCCATGTGCGGATTGGCAGACTTCACACGCCTCTGAGAACATTATGGAGCACTCTCAGGTTTCCTCACGATGTTTTCCTTCACCGTTGAAGCAAGCGATATTTTATTTTTTTTAAACACACACAACTCCGATAAGTTAGAGGTTTCGGATTCGAACCGCCGACCTCTGATTAGGAGGCTGACGCCCTAACCACTAGGCTATCACAGCTTCATATGTACATCATAAATAAACAAGAAAAAGTAAAACACTGCTTTGTATAAACGAGAATGACTACATTATATATGAAACCAAACTCAAACGGTTTTATATAAAACTTACTCTCACATTCTATCTTTATTTAGTTAGCTCTTAAAACATTTTTAGATCATTATTATCAAAAACTTCGATTAAGAAGTTGTTTTAATACTTTTAGACGAGAAAATAATCTTTTAAAATAATATTTTTTTGAAGAAATTTGTGTGCCATATGAGCATAATTATGGCACACAAATTTCGTTAAAAAATTGTTTAAGTTGAAACAAGTTAAGGTATACCAGTAATTCATTTTTTAAACGTGTTAAAATCATCATTATCCCAAACTTCGGTTATGAAGTTCTTTAAATACTTTTAGTGGAGAAAATATTTTTTTTTAAATTAGTTATTTTTACGAGATTGTGTGCCATATGAGAAATTGCTTAAGTTGACACATGTTATGACATAAGTCAGTTTGAAACGTGATCATGCCACGTAATCTAGAACACTTTTGACGCGTGATAGCATCCAATGATGCTCACTTGTTTCACGTTGGACTTATCTCGTTAATGTGAAATTAAGGCAAAGACTTAGGAGAGATGTAAATCTTTACTAGGGGTTTTATAAAATGCTTAAGTAATGTACTGATAAGTAAATTATATTATCAAGTTAGTTAAGGAATGGTGATATAACGAAATTTATTAGGTCCATTCAAAGATATCTGCTATGGGAACATGTTTTATATATTTTTATGTATATATAATATTATTAAAAATATTCATTACTTATGTATGACCTTCTTTAAAAACCGAGTAAGACTGTCCATTACTGCGTTATATTAATTGAATTATTTAGATGTAAGGTTAATTTTAAGGATGCATGCTGTGATCATTTCTAGAAAGTCACTATGACATCTTTGTTCTTCTGTTTCTGTTTTTGGTTGTTTATATTCGGATAGATAAAAAAATAATAAAAAAAAACTTTGTTAAAGTTGAATTATTAGTAATCGCGCTAAATCCAGTTAAAACGATATTGAAATAGTACGAGTATTAGTGTATGGACATACTCTTATGTGTAAGGACTTGTAAACACAAAACCCTCTATTAATAATGGTCTAGTGAATATTAAGGTCGCTCTTAATTCGATAATTTAAAAAAAAAAAACATAAACATTAATAAACTTTTAGCAGCGTACATCTTTTAATAATCACAGGGGTCTATGTACCTACAAGGTACGGCCAAGGTCACTATTGTTATGAGACATAAATCATAACCGCAGTTACATAATTTTTTCCAATAGATAAGAAGTATAAATTCAAATTCAAATAATCTTTATTCAAATAGTCCTTTAAAAGGCGCTTTTGACGCGTCAATAATCTACATACTAGTGATTCGATGGTGATAACTACATTCGTAAACTTAAAACTAAAGCTATGAGGGTTCCAAACGCGCCCCGGTCTAAGAAGAAGCCCACAACAAACTTAGTTAGGTAAATTTTCTTTTTGTTATCACCATCTCACATGCCACTTAAAATTATATTAAGAGCTATCTTATTAGACCAATTCACGCACATATAACTATATATTTAAGAGTGATTATCTGTCTAACTACAAGCAACATGAAACAAATGGGTATGGTGATTAATTTATAAGGTCGATTAACTCGTCATAAGACACTTAATATAAGAATTAAGAAAAGAAAAATAGCATCTTAACGTAAATGGTGTAAACGTACTTATAATTAGACTTACTAGATGTCTAATTATAAATACGTTTACACCTTAAACTTATTAGCTTATAATAGGTAATAATATTAGCTATGTATCAGAATGAACTCTACCACTTTATAGATAGGTAATTTTTATATAATTATAAAAATAATTAACTATAACGTATGGTAAGAGAGTTTTATAATAAGTTCTGTAATTGGATAATCCGATTTCTCACGCTGCAAGTTTTCCCAGATGCTGAGTTAATTGAATCTTAGATAAGCGGGTAGATAGCAATAACTTCTTATAATCATTACTGTCTTTGGGATTAATAATCTTGCATTTGCAACATTTAAAAAATTACCCACTTAGATAACTAATATATAAATCAAAAAGGAAACAGCCTGTACTTTAAAATGTTATTAATATCTTGAGTATTTGTATGCGTTTAGATATAATAGATAAAAAGTTTATAATATTAAAAAATAGTCGAGTTAATAAAAAAAAAACTAAAATGTACTTATTTTGCCACTACTCGATAACAGATGACGCTTACAGTATTCATAAATCTATTGATCGCTAGATGGCGCTGTTATAAAACTCCACAGTGACAGTTATGAATTTATTTGGCCCTTCCAGGAAATGTAGTACAACTTCAGCCATAAACAACAATAATTAACGGCTGATTAAATTATGTTCAATATATTAGTTTATTGCTTTGACTCATTATTTATGTGATTGCAATCTTACATAAACAGGCTTAGGTAAAAACTTACTAAGACTACTAATCAGAAAGTACACTTTGAAAGAAATGTTCAAGGTTATCGCGTCCAACGATAAAGCATTCTACGCGTAGTAACGTACGGGCAACCAATAATTATTTTGCCTAAAAAGGACTCTACAAGACACAAGTAAGGTGAGTTGAAAACCTAACAGCTTACTCATAATCTTAATTTATGTGAGAGGTAACCAGGTATTAATAGCCTGGACTTCTCAGAAAGGATTACGGAGCAACCTTTAAAGATTCAACACAGATAAAAAACGACAATAGGCACAGATAAAAAAACTATATTGTCAGTTAGTATTAACATTTAGAACGATATTCGGGTTCCCATGGTCGGCTGGTGATTTATGTTATTGAAATGTGGATGGCGGTTTAACGAGTTCGACCAAGTATTTCAAGGGCCAGTGGGCCTTTGATATTATTCCGTATTTCTGTGAGCTACTAATTTTTATCAATAAAGGCTTGAGATATCTGAATGGAGGGCGAATGGCGAGGCGAACATTTATTTGTATGTACAATATTCAGGTGTTAGTAATTTATGTTAGTTAAGGGGCCATAACATCCTACTAAATTATCTCCCCCGATCTGAGCGCTCCTCTCCGAAAGAGGAGACCTAAACATATCCTTCATGACCCTGACGATCAGATGACTACTGACAACACACTCGTACCACCTACCACACAATCATACGCTACACACCGTTTTTGCCGGCGAAGACGAGGTGCCCGCTATCTTACGTCATCCATCCACGGCCTCGGAGACGTACGGACCACTCACCGTCCGACCCCCCCGTTATCCCAAACGTTGCCTAAGCCGAGGTTCGGCCTCGAAGGAGGCGCCCTTAGGCAGTCGTTCCCATATTTTCTTCTGGCAGAGCTTCTTTCCGAACAGCCCGGTTACGTTATGGCAACCATTAGGGTTAGTACAGCTACTAGACAGTCCGAAAAAAAAATTCTAAATTATAAAATATATAAAAATATTAAATTTCCAATCAAATAACAATAAATATACAAAATTAGGTATCAATAAATTAATAAAGTTACATATTAAATCTTAAGTTCTATTCATTAAGTATTCTTTAAGTTCACAGAAAAATTTTTGAGGCTATAGTTGAAATATGTTTAAGCAAAGAAGAATTTATTCAGTGTTTGCTTAAATTATATCATCATAATCAACCCATTACCGGCTCACTACAGAGCACGGGTCTCCTTTCAATATGAGAAGGGTTTGGCCATAGTTTTTTTTTTTTTTAATCCAGTACAAGTTAGCCCTTGACGGCAATCTCACCTGATGGTAAGTGATGATGCAGTCTAAGATTGTAGTGGGCTAACCTGTTAAGGGTATGGAAAACCCATACTCCTAATTGGTTTCTACACGACATTGTGCCCGAACGCTAAATCGCTTGGCGACACGACTTTGTCGGTAGGGTGGTAACTAGCCACGGCTACAGCCTCCCACCAGACCAGACTCGAGCCGGAAATCGAACCCAGGACCTCCAACTTTAAAAAGCGACAGCACGCGCGCTGCGCCACGGAGGTCGTCAAGTCCACCATGCTGGCCATGTGCGGATTGGCAGACTTCACACGTCTTTGAGAACATTATGAAGAACTCTCAGGCGTGCAGGTTTCCTCACGTTGTTTTCCTTCACCGTTGAAGCAAGTGATATTTTGTTTAAAAACGCACATAACTCCGAAAAGCTAAAGGTGCGTGCCCGGATTCGAACCGCCGACCACTAGGCTATCACCGCTTCTATCTATAAATTATATCCTATCTTTTTATCATATACTGCAAGATACCTCCTAGTCATCGGGGAAAATGAACCTCGCGCTCTCTGCATAGCATTAGCTACCTACACTACAGTTGGTAGCTAAGTAACACATAAGAATGCATGTATATGAATAATATAATCGAGTACCCAGCTGAAGTCACGCGAGACTTCGCGTGTCGGCTTTCTGTACCAGCCTACATGAGTATAAACACTTCTTATTACAACTTCCACAATTGGAACTCATTAAAACTGCGTGAGGTTTAACATTACCCTCGTCAATCAATCAATCAGAAATTGTATTCTAATAATCCTTTCAAAAAGGTCCTTCATTCCAACATTGTGACTAAGTCTTTATGCAGTGTTTCCATTTACGTAACTTGTATGGGTAACCATACTCCTAACAAGTTATCCCGCTACCACATTAATTTACCACTAGCCGTAGATCGATCATTAACGCTCAAAAAATGGGACGGAAAAGTAGTGCACAAATAGCGACGCGTGCACTCCTTTCCCCCAGTGTGTGACAAGGCTAGACGAAAGTCACCGATTCTAACACTCGAGCCGTTAATTCGAATGAATTACAAAGCACTACGCGCCGCTATAGATGATATAACGGCCAGATGACAAATTCTCGCCTTGTTTTTGTATGACGCGCTCTATCTACGGCTAGTGGTAAATCAATGCGATACCATCTTAGACTGCATCATCACTTTAGGTGAGATTAAGCCGTCAAGGGCCAATTTGTAGGGGATAAAATATAACAACAAAAAATTTTTTCTTTCTTTCTCAATGGTTATGTATTTAGTCTTATTTCTGGAAGTTATTATCATACACTAGAAGTAAGCCCTTGACAGCTATCTTACTTGATGTTAAGTGATGATGCAGTCAAAGATTGTAGCGAGCTAACCTGTTAGGGGTATGGTAAAACCACACTCCTGATTTGTTTCTACACGACATCGTACCGGAACGCTTAATCGCGTGGTTAGGGTGGTAACTAGACACGCAATAAGCCACGGAGGTCGTCAAAAAGTAACGTATTAAAATGAGCTTTTATAATTATATTTTTATATATAATAGTAGGTATACTGCTGTAATTAACTGACTTAGATATTATTGTTGGATATTATTGTACATAATACAAGCGGGAGTAATCATATTTGTAGCTTTATGGTGTTGGCTTAGTAGGTAGTGACTAAAGTAATTATCAATTATAAACAATGGAAATATTCCGTAAACTATTGCTATAAATAAATTAAAAGATTTTTTTTTGCTGAAATAATTATAAGGCGTCTTAAATTAAAAATCATTTTGCTTAAGCGGTAACGCCCAAAATTTATGTTTCGACGATTCTTTGATAACTGTGTGCGTTTGTCCAATTTTCTCCCCAGACCTAACTTAAATAACATTTGCCATGCCTATATTGTTGACAAACATTCAAATGAACCGAACCGCGGAAAACGTAACAAAGCACTTCCTGTCACAAACATTACCGTCTCGCGTCAGCGTCCAACTAAACTACGATTTGACTGTCACACATAATTGTATTATACATTCTTATTACACTCGTAAATTAGTGTCATAATCTTCTCTATGTTAAGACGTAAATTTTGACAGCTTTTGCATTAGGAGGTAACTTTTTTTTCTCTTTTTATGGCTTTACACAGATTAGCCAATGTCAAGTGTATAGCAATGGAAAATTGAAGTGAGGGAAAAATTGCGGGTACTTCTTACGCGGCGGACGCGGCTCCCTTAACACATGATAACCATTGAAAAAACTAGCCACTACACAAACGACACCAAAACTATAATGTCCGCAACACAACCCACACCAATTATTTTCAAAATTAGCTAACAAACATTAATTCAAGAAAAGCGTGAAAAAACCGCGCCCGCCATATACGAAGTCTCCCGCCTTTCTTCGTTATAGATGCATTGATTACATTCGTAAATGACTTTCATAATCTTCTCTATGTTAAGACGTCAAATTTGATAGCTCTTGCATTAGGAGGCATTTTTTTTTCTTCGTTTTATGGCTTTACGCAGATTAGCCAATGTCAAGTTTATTATTTTATTAGTTCTCTCTTTTTATGGCTTTGCACAGATTAGGGAGAAATGGCGGGAAATTTCGCACTCTGCGAACGCGGCTCCCTCAAACCTTTCCCAAATCAATACCTGTTAACCATTCAGAAAACCAACCACTACACAAACGACACCAACACTGTCCACGACACAACCAACACCAGTCCTTTCCAAAACCAGCCAACAAACATTAATTTAAGAAAAGCGTGAAAAAACCGCGCCCGCCATACACGAAGTCTCCCGCCTTTCTCTTAGGAGGCATTTGATTTTACAATTAAAATACAGGATATAAATAAAGTATAACGTAAGCTTATAAAAAAGAATCTTACGCAAAAGGTTAATCATGTTTCTTCTACAAATTGATTCCGCACATAATATAGTTAGATGCAATAGGGTCTACTGTACAATAACTTTATAATACCTACATTGTAATGAATACAAACTTATAAGCGTATCAAGTGATGCTTATTCACGTGTGATATATAATTTGCCTAAATTTAAACGCAAGTGAAAGGCTTTGTAGGAATAACTTGGAATTCCTTTGTGACTGAACATAATACAGTACTGTACTTACAGTTGAATGTTTTAAGCTTTCGAGGAGGAGTTGTTTTAGGAATTCTAGCAACGTCTTTGTAGAAATTGGTATCTTGTGGAATTTCGTGTGGCATAATATTAAGGTTGATGACCTTTTAATCTTTTAAATGCTATTAGGTATGATTTAGCAGAAGATTTATTTAAGACAGCCTTTAAGTACTTGCGGGCTTCGTTACAAACATTGATAGCCTAATGGTTAGGACGTCCGCCTTTTAATCAGAGGTCGGGGGTTCGAAACCGGGTACGCACCTCTAACTTTTAGGAATTATGTGCGTTTTTAAGCAATTAAAATATCACTTGCTTCAACGGTGAAGGAAAACATCGTGAGGAAACCTGTATACCTGAGAGTTTTCCATAATTGTTCACAGGCGTGTGAAGTCTGCCAATCCGCACATGGCCAGCGTGGTGATGGCCAAACCCTTCTCATATTGAGAGGAGACCCGTGCTCTGTAGTGAGCCGGTAATGCGTTGATCATGATGATGAGTATAATGATAGTGATAGATTACGTTCAAACAAAACCGACCTCTCTCTCTCACAAATTATAATTAATTAATTAGTAAATAGCTTGATAGCTGTAAGACCTGCGGAAATTAATAGATCGATAAGCTGCAATGATATCGGTGCAAGGTTCCTTACTAACCACTAAGCTATCACAGCGTCTTAGGCTTTCATTATCAGTCAGATTAGAAAAAAAAAACTACCCTTGCATTTGGTAGCCCAATGCTTGAGGCTATATTTCTTCGTCCTACAACCCTTAGGAGTTGTGCAATAAACAGAAAAGACAGACAGAACGTCTGAAGAAACCCAATAGTTTAGTCCGTTACCATCTTAAGACTGCATCACTTACTATCAGGTGAGATCGTCGTCAAGGGCTAACTTGTAGTGTATATAAAAAAGACGATGCGACGCGGTGGGTCGTAAAAGCGGTGTTTGCATGGAATAAAGCTTATCGGAATTTGTGGATACGAATTTGACACCCCTATACTATTTACTTCACAGCTATGTTGACTTCACGGCTTGTGAAGTCAACATCTCCTGAGGATGATCCGGTGTCGGGTCGAAACGTGCGTAGAGGTTCTAGTGGAGTATTTTGTGTGGTGTTATACTATACTAATCTCCCGGTTGTCGGCGGAATATAGCAAATTATGCTTGTTTGTTGTTTATCATGGACTTCCGCAAGGTAACGCCTGCTTCTTTTCATTATTTCAATACTATTTTGTTCGGCACGGCTGGTTACCACCTCTTGTGTCATTGGAACATATTGTTGTGGGAAACTGTAATGAAGTGATATATCGAAACTTTTGTAAGTAAATATATATCCGACTGACTCATTAGATGCTTGATTTATTGTATTCTCTGATATATTTAATACTATATCAGGTAGATATAATATTGTATGACGCCTAGAAGAGGTATGCATTTAAATTACGTAATAATATGTTAAATAGATTGATGAATCAAATCATGACAATATGGTATAAAAATATGAAAGGGCAAAGGAGTTGAAGAAGACTAAAGAAGAGATGGGTGGATGGATTGTGTTAAAGAGGATATGCGTGTAAAGGTGTGGGTAGTGAGGTGACGGCTGATAGAAGTGAGTGGAAGAAGAAGACGTGTTATGCCAACCCCACATAATGAATAAGGGCAAGTAAAATAAGAGATGGTATAAATGTTATTTTTTTTTTTATACTCTACAAGTTAGCCTTTGACGGCTATCTCACCTGGTGGTAAGTGATGATGCTGTCTAGGATGGTAGCGGGCTAACCTGTTAGGAGTATGGTAAGCCCAAGCTCCTAATTGGTTTCTACGCGACATCGTGCCGGAACGCTAAATCGCTTGGCGACACGTCTTTGTCGGTAGGGTGGTAACTAGCCATGGCCGAAGCCTCCCACCAGACCAGACTCGAGCCGGGAATCGAACCCAGGATCTCCAACTTTTTTAAAATGTAACAGCGCACGCGCTGCACCACTGAAGGTGTCAAAATTAATTAGTTAATGTTTTATTTTAATATAACGAGAAAATTATGTGTTTTTCTAGCATAAGGCGTCAGATTATTGAGGCCGAATTTATGGTACTGATGTTCTAATTATTTGCTGCCAATTGTAGGATCAAATCAGATTGCAATCATCGCGACTTAAGATAATCGACTTCTTCCAGCTGCGCTTTAAGGGTTATAATATTGTCTTATATTTTCTCACAATTTTTTAGAAATACTAAAGGCCAGTAAAATACAAAAAGAAGCTCAGTGCGTTTTCTACTGCACGCTCTACAAATACCTTTATTTAAAGTTGATAAATCATAAACGAATAAACAAACAAACAAATCTTTCCTATTCATAATACTTATAGTCATAAGCATTATATATAATTATGAAAATATATGTGATAATTGATAACGTAACATTGTACGCGCTAATAAAATAGAATATATGATTTAACGGGCTATTATTCTCACTCTTGCTGACGAAACATTAATAAATTTGTCTACGTTTTAAATTTAGCTTTTAGTCAATAAATGATCTTATAAATAGATGCAACAAATTTAGCTTTCAAGTCAAGATCTTATTAATAGATGCAACAAGTTAAGACTTAAATAATAACATGGCTCAGAGATAATGAGCGTGTGGAACACTTAATTTTAGGGTTCTGTACAAAAGAAGAAAGCCTTGGTGATGTGTCTTAATAAGTTCCAAGTTTATATAAAACGTAAGCTTATAGATAAGTCCTAGTATAATATTAGGGATTGCATAAGCGATAAAAAAGCTTGTGTAAATAGCTCTAACTTCATTGCAAACTAGAAATAATTATTGACTATGTAAGATGTATGATGTATGAACGAGTAAATTATTGACGCATCAAAACTGCCTTTTAAAGGACTATTTTAATAAAGATACATAATTTGAATTTGATGGTGAAAACATATCCGGCTAAGTTTGTGGTAGGCATCTTAGACCTGACTGCGTTTGGAACCAGCCTAGCTTTGGTTTTAATTTAACGAATGTAGTTATCACCATCACTTTATGGATTCAAATAATAAAAAATACTTATATTCTATGAACTCACAGATACCTGTACTATGTTAACACGAATAAAACAATTATCGATATACATTTTTATTTTGAAGAGTTATGTGTTAATTAACATATTGCCTCCAATTGGGTGAAGACAGTTTGCAAGGAATAAGGAACTTACGATCTATATATCGTCTTTAGACTTTCAGTTTTAAAACCATCAACCTAATTGGTTTCTAGGTTACATTACAGTGATTTGATTAAAAACTAACTTAATATTACTTGATACGTTTTTAATTGCAGCATTGTTTCTCGGAAGGACTAGGTACAAGTCCTAAATGTTTTGTTATTGCGGTGATTTGTTAACAGAATTTCCACCAGTTGCTAACTAGCTGATAGCCGTGTAAACACGACGTGGTAGACAGCTGTTAACCTCGAATGTGTACATATTTTCTCAAAGCCAACAAAACCATGAAAACTTTAAACAACAATATGCTATTCAGTTTTAAAACCTCGCTCTGTTATTATAAAGTCCATTTTGAATCGCCTAAAGAAGAGCGAATCATTTTCATAGAGATCGGTACTGTGGAAGCGTTGCTAAAAGATATACTTATGTCTAATTAAATCAAATCAAATCAGAAATAGCTTTATTCATATAAACCTATAACAGGCATCTATGAATCGTTCATATATATCACATTTTTCATTATTATGATAACTACACCCGCCAACTTAAAACTACAGCTAAGAGGGTTAAAATTGCGCCCAGATCCAAGAAGAAACTCACAAAAACTTAGCTTTTTTTTGTTGTCACCATCTCGCATAATTAATAATAAATAATGGTAATTAATATAATTATTAATAAAAAAATATTATCGCTTACTAGCCAGCTAACGTCCGCGTTTACGTTTTTTTTACCCTGTTACCTTGAACTCTGTGGTAAATATTCAACCACAATCGCTCGATCTTTTTGGTTTTTGGTTAAAGGATTATCTAATACAATGTTGAAGAGAAAGTTGACCTTTTGTGTCTAGGAGAACATATTATAGTTTTGCAAACTTTACCTAGCATTAAGTTTTTTGACGACTCCGTAGCGCAGCGCGTGCGCTGACACATTATAAAATAGGAGGTCCTGGGTTCAATTCCCGGCTCGAGTCCTGTCTGGTGGGAGGCTCCGGCCGTGGCTAGTTACCACCCTGCCGACAAAGACGTGTTGCCAAGCGGTTCACCATTCCGGCACGATGTCTCGTAGAAACATATGTATGGGCTTACCATACCCCTAACAGTTAGCCCGCTACCAGGCATTATAGCTATGACAGTTATTACCTATAACATATCTAATAGCAATAGGTACAGGAATAACAAGAATCTTTTGTACCTATCTTTAGATCATTATAACTTTTATAAAACGTCTTCCGGACCCGCTAGGTAATACAACTAACTTTATTCAAATAATCCCACAATAAAGTAGGTACTTGTTATATGTGAATACTTTCTTGCATTCATCGTTATGAGGTGATAACAAATAACTAAAGTGTTTCTTCTTTTAAAATTAGAGTAAGAAAATTGTTACTTTGTGGGTATTAACTATTCTTTTTATTTGGTGCTTGTACAGAAAATGTAATTTTCTGTAATGCTCGTATTGCATTTCTTTTTTTCTTTGTTTTTTTTTATATTTATATATTTTTAATTATCTGTTGGTATTTATTTATTATTATATTATCTATTACTTTTATATATATACATTTACTTTTTTTTTTGTTCGTGCGCCTGCCATTAGTTTTCATAATGTACCAAGGTTAACTGGTGGAGAATGCTTTTAGCATTAAGTTCGCCTTTTTGTACAGTTTTTTTTTGTGCAATAAAGTTTATAAAAAAAAAAACTAAAGGTACGTGGGTTCCGATTTTCACCCTTGTTAAAGCCCGCAACTAACTTGGGCTTAAATATTATTTAGAGCAAGACACAGACATTATTTGTATTGTTATGTATTTATTAATGAAGACAAATATTTTTTTTTCTTTCGTTTTATGGCTTTACACAGATTAGCCAATGTCAAGTTTATAGCAATGTAGAAGTTAGGGAGAAATGGCGGGAAACTTTGCACGTTGCGGACGCGGATCCCTCAAACCTTTCCCAAATGAATACCTGTTAACCATTCAGAAAACTAGCCACTACACAACCAACACCAGTCCTTTTCAATACGAAGTCTCCCGCCTTTCTCCGACATATATTTTACAAGTTGTTTGTAAAATATGTTATTAATCTGTATACGTACAAAAGAGTATAAAACCTGACTAGAATACTATTATTAATGTATTAAGTTGCTTGTCATCATGTCGTGCCGCCGCGCTATTGGTTCCCGCCAAAACGGTGGCCAGTGATTGGCCCACGAAACATAGCAATAACAATGGACGCCACGAGGACGTTGCGATAAGTTTAGCTATATTTTTGGAAGAGAAGTTTCAATTTTACTGGCGTATTTATGTAAGTTTTTACACTATTATCTATCCCATTCGCTCTCACGCAAACGTCAATGTTAAATTAGCTATCTCACTTAATTGACCGCTGTTTTGATCAGCTGTGAGATATTAATAGGGCTACTGATAATATGCTGATATTCGCTACTTGCCTATATGGTCAGGAACTCGTACACACAAATAAAGCACTTATTTCTAAGCATATAGGAGCTAAAATTGAAGCAATCGAGATCGAGACAATATTTTTTGTCTAGTATCTACAGTGCATTTTAGTGCAGAAAAAAATAACCTTTCGAAAATAAATTAGATATCTACCCACAATTTTTTTTTTTTACATACTACAAGTTAGCCCTTGACGGCTATCTCACCTGGCGTTAAGTGATGATGCAGTCTAGGATGGAAACGGGCTTATCTGTTAGGGGTGTGGTAAACCCACACTTCTAATTGGCTTCTACGCGACATCGTGCCGGAACGCTTAATCGCTTGGCGACATGTTTTTGTCGGTAGGGTCGTAAATAGCCACGGCTGAAGCCTCCCACCAGACCAGACTCGAGCCGATGCAGTCTAAGATGCTAGCGGGCATAACATGTTCGGGGTATAGTAAACCCACACTCCTAAATGGTCGCGACTTCGTGCAGGAACGTTTAATCGCTTTATTAAAAGTTCCTGAACGTTTATTGAATGTTTAACTTGCCACGGCCGAAGCCACCCACCAGACCAGACTCGAGCCGGGAATCGAACCCAGCACCTCCAACTTTATAATGCGACAGCGCGCGCACTGCGCCACGGAGGTCGTCAAAAAAATTAGTATAAAATATTTTTTATATAACAAACAAATACAAGCCTTAAATCTTAGTATATAAGATCGAATATGAATTCAAAGTTTAGTTATAAGTACTCAGGTATGTTACTTACAGCAATATCCAGTGTCGAAGTCGAGGACATATCGATAGTGAACACCCCTTCCCCGCTAGGGGCGGGGACCACCTTCGATCTCTTCGGCATTTTGAAACAACTGACAACCCTATACGTACGCACCATTTCACAAAAACACTTCCAAAACAAAGTGCACTACAATTTTAGACTTCAAATACACTTTAAAAATTCCAGCTAAATAACGTAGACAAGAAACTCACTAGTAAAATTCACCACACTTTTCTTTTTAAATTACCGGGTTAGCTATTTCACTATCACAAATAACCGAATTTATTTGTCCAAGCCACTTATTTTATGTTTCTTACACTTAAAATTTTAGCTACCTATTGATTTAAAAAGGATTACGGGAATTATTATTTCAGAGTGAAAAACATAGTCTAATTCAATAAAACACTTTCGGATCGATTATTCTAATGGAATTCCACATCTTAAACCACTTTAAAACACATTAAAGTAATTACTTTAAAAGGTATCGCACGTTTTTGTGATAACCGATCGAGTGTTTATTACAGGAAGATTTGATCGCACTTTCATGTTTACACTTCAAGTTACTTTGACAGATAGAATACACAGATTAAAATAACACTTTTTAATTGATCATTTTGCGTTAAATATCTTCCGTTCAAATGATAACAAAGCGGGCGTGCGCACGCGCATACCAACGCCGCGGAATGACGGGCTGACAGGTTTGGGTCATTATGCCACGGTTAGTGCGAAACGTGGTTTCGCGGAGGGTGACTCACCTCTCAGGTACACCGCAGAGTCTCCTAGATAGAGATGGATATAACGGGTGCCTCGTTATTGCCTGCGTCATTCCCAACGTCACCCTATGTCTGGGTCCGTGTCTAGCACGAGGAGAGTAATCGAGCCTTGGTTCTCCACTCTGAGGTTGAGATTTGCATTCGCGAAAATTCTTCGTAAACGCTGGGGAACCGCTAAAAAGAAATCGGGTCAGTTTTGTATCTAATAATAAAAAGGTAATTAAAAAAAGTACTATGGCCTAACCGACATACAGAATTACTAAAATCTGCTTTTGTGTTCTATTATATCCAATATATAAATTTTTCGTATCAGTTATCGTAAAATCGGTTCGGTTTAGTCTCATAAAAAAATAGGTAGTTTTTGCGTTATGAACTAACCGATATACAGTCACAGACAGACAAAAATGAAATAAAAATCTGTTTTTGAGTTTCCATTATATCTAATATTAAAATCTCTCATAAGTTAAAAAAGAGGGTCAACTATTCATCATCATCATGATCAACCCATTACCGGCTCACTGCAGAGCACGGGTCTCCTCTCAATATGAGAAGGGTTTGGCCATAGTCCACCACGCTGGCCATGTGCGGATTGGCAGACTTCACTCGCCTTTGAGAACATTATGGAGAACTCTCAGGCGTGCAGGTTTCCGCACGATGTTTTCCTTCACCGTTGAAGCAAGTGATATTTAAATATATTTTTTTAAAACGGACATAACTCCGAAAAGTTAGATGTGCATGCCCGGATTCGAACCGCCGACCTCTGATTAGGAGGCTGACGCTCTAACCACTAGGCTATCACCGCTTCAGTTATCGTATCAGTTATAGTCAAATCGGTTTGGTTTTTTCTCATAAAAAAATAGGTAGTTTTTGCGTGATGAAGTAACCGATATACAGGCAGACAAAAATGAAATAAAAATCTGTTTTTGTGTTTCCATTATATCTAATATATAAAATATCTCATAAGTTTTACTACATATACCTATTTATTTCACGTTAGCCGTATTGATTAAAGGCTGTTGATAAGAGTCAACTATTATTGACATCTAATTATCACGCCCACATACATTGATTACCACTCCTTGCCTGCACATTAATTAAACTAATGCGGGCATTTTTATTGAGTAACTAATTAATTGATTTTGCCTTAGTAGATCAAGGATGCATTGAAATTCGATTGAACCCATTTTAAAGAAATTTATATAATTAATTAACGAGAGATGTTTGAAGATATTTTCTAATATATA
This sequence comes from Lasiommata megera, assembly GCA_928268935.1. Classification (NCBI taxonomy): domain Eukaryota; kingdom Metazoa; phylum Arthropoda; class Insecta; order Lepidoptera; family Nymphalidae; genus Lasiommata; species Lasiommata megera. Next base: position 13,473,677 of record OV743326.1, read on the forward strand.
TTGAGTGTTTAGAAGCGGTGACAGCCCAGTGGTTAGGGCGTCAGCCTCCTAATCAGAGGTCGGCTGTTCGAATCCGGGCACGCACCTCTAACTTTTCGGAGTTATGTACGTTTTTAAACAATTAAAATATCACTTGCTTCAACGGTGAAGGAAAACATCGTGAGGAAACCTGCACGCCTGAGAGTTCTCCATAATGTTCTCAAAGGCGTGTGAAGTCTGCCAATCCGCACATGGCCAGCGTGGTGGACTATGGCCAAACCCTTCTCATATTGAGAGGAGACCCGTGCTCTGTAGTGAGCCGGTAATGGGTTGATCATGATGATGATGAACTCTCTCACTAAAGACTGGATTATTAGAAACATATCGACGAAACAGCTGGCAGAGATCATGTTTGCGTAAGACTAGACCACTTTCACTTCCATACACGTTTGCAATAGTAATGCATTCACAATGTCACACGGTATTATAGTAAGACGGTAGGTCGGTATATACCTACCTGGGCGAACGAGTTTCACTCAGTATAAATTATCGTGAGTTCATTTTATCCCGGAGACGATACTGTTTATATATGAGTTAATTAAAAAAACTCGTACTTTTAAGTTTTTTAAATAACTTGTTTTTTAAAAAATGTTGTATATGAGTTAATTAAAAAAACTCGAACATGTTAAGTTATTAAGCGGTGATAGCCTAGTGGTTAGGGCATCAGCCTCCTAATCAGAGGTCGGCGGTTCGAATCCGGGCACGCACCTCTAACTTTTCGGAGTTATGTGCGTTTAAAAAAAATATAAATATCACTTGCTTCAACGGTGAAGGAAAACATCGTGAGGAAACCTGCACGCCTAAGAGTTCTCCGTAATGTTCTCAAAGGCGTGTGAAGTCTGCCAATCCGCACATGGCCAGCGTGGTGGACTATGGCCAAACTCTGCTCATATTGAGAGGAGACCCGTGCTCTGTAGTGAGCCGGTAATGGGTTGATCATGATGATGATGAGGAAATTTATTATATTCTCTGTGCTTTTTTAAAACTGCACATTTTCAATTTTCATCATGAGAGTTCAGTTCAGAGAACTAAACTTTGACTTTAATAGGTAAACTGAGGCTTTGAAAACCAAGAGGTATCTATTGACCTTCTGAGTCTTACAACAAGAGGGAACGACTGAAGTTAGGTTTTGCGATGCATGCTCGCAAACCCATCATCATACAACTAGGGGAGTAGCATCTGCTAGGGGAGGGTTGAGCTTTAGCGATAGCGATTAAGCGAGGGTATACGTCAGCGTAAGGACGCTTCTATGAGGCTCTTGTAAAAACTCATAGAAGACAAGAACACAGACAGAACAGAACCACGCTTATTTTGATGATCTCCGTGGCGCAACTAATGTGCTGTTGCACTATAAAGTTGGAGATCCTAGGTTCGATTCTCGGCTTAAGTCTGGTCTAGTGGGAGCCTTCTGCCGTGTCTAGTTACCGAACTACCCACAAAAACATGTGTCGATAGGCGATTTGGCGTTCCGGCACTATGTCGCGTGGAAACCAATTAAGAGCGTGGGTTTACCATATCCCTATCTAAGACGGTAGATCTTAGACTGCATCTCACTTACCACCAGATGAGATTGCCGTCAAGCGCTAACTTGTAGCGTATAAAAACAAAATAGTTCATTAACCCGCTTTACAAAAAATAACAAAACTAGCTGTAACTATTCAAGTTGTTGCTTTATATATAACAGATAATAATTAATCCTGGTTTAATGAGGCAACGCGTTAAAAATGTCGATTCCGATAGTATCGAAATCGCCATACCAAACAAACATTCTTCCAGTAATAAATACCATCTCCGTTCGTTTGTACATAATAAATCTTATGCCTACCTGTAATTAATTTCAAGGATTCAACTAAATAATTTGAATAAATGATTATCGGTATCCGTGTTTTTATTTCTCAGAATGCGTTTAAGTGATTCATTTCGAAATAACTCTGCCATTAAAATATTTATAACCAGCCGTTTCTCGCGACTTCTTCTGTTCTGTATATAGGGTTCTATATCTAACAGGAAAAAAGGAACCCATTAAGATTTACTTCGTTGTCCACCCTTACCTATATCATTATATTTTTTCGTCTATTTGTCAAGTTAATTCTTATTAGTAAATTCTTGATGCTTCCATGGATTCTTGAATTAAATTTATAATTAATACCATGAAGGGTGCATACCTAAGCGTTTAATGAGAGTAAATTCCAACTTATTAATAGTCTTAAAATGATGCTGCAGATGAAAAATTCATTTAACCGACTCAAGTAGGTACTCCATTATGTTGATGACCTCCATAGCGCCGAGCGTGAGGTGTTGCATTATAAACATGGAAGTCCTGGGTTCGATTCCCAGCACGAGTCTGGTCTGTTTTTTTCGGCTTTGGCTATTGCTAGTTACCACCCTACCGACAAAGACCCTTAACAATTAGTCCTCCACCATCTTAGACTGCATCATCATTTATTATCAGGTGATATTACCGTCAAGGGCTAACTTGTAGTGTATAAAAAAAAAGTAAATCTTTAGTCAATCAATCAATTAATTTTATTAAAATTATTGCGTATTTGGTTTCTACAATAGTTAATTCTTATATAATAGATACAATTAAATCCAGCCAAATTGAGCCTTATGGCACGCAATATTACAGTTAAGTTAATTTATAAATTAAAAATATATTAACAAAACAAAAAAAACAAATATTCAAAATGTCAATTTAAGTAGTACAGTATATTAACTATGATATAGTTTAGTATCATAGTCAATACATACTATAGTCTATTTACTAATTGAACTATTAGGGAAGTAAATAAAGGACATTCAATTATGTAATTATTTTAATTGAAATATAAAAGAATTCTTAGTAGGTAGGTACTTTACAGATAAGGGTCAAAGTTACCTGTATTCTTTAAATATAGATACTACTCTAAGAAGCTGTATATAATGATTTTATGTAGAGTAAAGTAGAATTATTAAAATAAATTATTTAACTAAACACTATAATAATGCAATACGAACAATAGGAAATATACACACATACAACAATATATAACACAAAAAAGAAATAAGCCTAGACCTGTCCAAAACCATCCTGTGGGCGGACCAATCCCGAGACTTGCTAAATAAAGGAGGTTTCTGATTGGTGGTATTAGTGACCCCGGGAAGTATACCCGGGAAGTATATAGAAACCCATTAGGAGTATGGGTTTACGTATGGTAAGCTTAACAGGTTAGCCCGCTACCATCTTCGACTGCATCATCACTTACCATCAGGTGAGATTGGCGTCAGGGGCTAACTTAAAAAAAATCTTGCAGCTTCAATTTATTAATACAAACTGCTTTTTAGAAAAATGCTTTCGAAAGCTGGACAATTCTAATGCAGATCGTCTGTCTAAGCCTTCGATGTTAAAAACAGTAGTAATGGCGGTGCTATAGTTTTACTCAACACGTCTTCTGGGGTAGCATGCTGCAAGATTCTCAAGCAACGAGTTCGCTAGAACACCTGCAACTCTTCGATCCTTCTAAACAACTTCGACTTCATCTTCATTACTCCAAGAAGCCAATCTGCTATCAGCAAAACGTAGCGCACGTCGTGGTCCCATCGGTGCCCTTCGATTCTGAACGTCATCTATAAATATTAAATTGTTTTATATTGGAAAATTTTCAGCTATTAATAGAAGATAGGAGAAAAAGTTAAGAGTTGTTGATTTTCGTTGGTCGATCACTTGCTTCAACGGTGGAGGGAAACATCGTGACGAAACCTGCACGCCTCAGAGTTCTCCATGATGTTCTCAAAGGCGTGTGAAGTATGCCAATTCGCACATGACCAGCGTGGTGGACTATGGCCAAACCCTTCTTATATTGAGAGGAGACCAGTGCTCTGTAGTCAGCCGAGAATGGTTTGATCATGATGATGATGATGATTTTGGCTAACTTACAAGCTTTTACTAGTAATTAGTAAATGTATATTGTTTAAAAATACCACAGATTTCCTTTCATATTTTTAGCGCATTTGAGTTATAAATAAGAGATATCAATGATTTGATAGTACCAACCACCGGTACTCCCCTTCTACTCCCCGGTTCTAACTGCTTGTCTTCCACGCGGAAGAAGGCTGATGCCGTGGTCTGAGGTATCGGGTAGAGCTCGGTTGGCTGGCTGAAGGTGGCCTGGTATTGAAATTTAAATTGGTTCATACACATAATATATAAATTTAATATTTTGCGAAACATCTTTCTCGGTAGCGTAGTTACTAGCCACGTACAAAGTGGTAACCAGACCAGACCAGATAAAATTCAGAAATTATAAAATTCTTAATCGTCGCTAACCCGGGACCTTTTACGTATCTATATTCTGTGAAAAAACTATAGGACCTTTATAATTTTATTAACTTCCTTCTTGTTGCGGTCGAGTGCACAAGTGTTCCCGTGACCCAGCCACCAGGCGACGCGAAGGAGCATCGCTGGGTTTTAGTGGGTATTCTGATCGCCAGTCTGGCCGCCAGGGAGTCCCACATACCCCGGCGCAGTCTTGCCTGCATCGCTTCCGGAGGGGATGCGTAAACGCATTTCCCAGCGGAAAAAAAAAAAACCTTCTTTCTTTTTCTGTATCTTAATTCATTTAGCGATTTAAGAGAGAGTTTTTTTTTCGTTTTTACAGAGAGAATTATTTTTTGTTTTTTTTTACTGTTAGGTCGATCCGATCAGAGAAAAGTTAGGTCAGATAAGATAATTTTTAAGAGTGAAGCTCTAAATCGAAATAGTCATGCTTATGATTTCCTTATTATAAATGTATAGAAGCTAATACTCATAAATACGCATATATTATAGTATGCATATATTATAGTATAAATACGCATATACTAACTTCGAAATAATAATATACAGAGCATTCATCTTTAGAACTACCCATGTATTTTAAAGTGTACATAAATGTATTAGTGAGTTTCCACTTGTTTTCTATCAGTTTTCTTATCAGTTGCTCGCTCGTGATGACCAGAGGGCATTTGAGGCTAGTGAGGTCCACCTTAGCTCGCTGTGAGACTGTGCTGCGACTCTCTGGAAAGACACACATAATACGTAAGTAATGAAAGACTCTGATTTCTGAAATTACCATCAGAACGAGACCACTCAAGCCTTCTCCACCATTTTTATTGAACGACCTCCGTGGAGGTCTTGCTCTGCCATATTATAACGTGGGAGGTTTTTTTTTTTTATTCACCACAAATTAGCCCTTGACTTCATCTCACCTGATGGTAAGTGATGATGCGTCTAAGATGGTAGCGGGCTAATTTGTTAGGGGTATTGTAAACTCATACTCCTAATTGGTTTCTACACTACATCGTGCCGGAACGGCCGAAGCCTCCCACCAGACCAGACTCGAGCCGAGAATCGAACCCAGGACCTCCGACTTTAAAATGTAACATGCAACAGCGCACGCGCTGCGCCACGGAGGTCGTCAAAGGTTCCGATTCGTTCTGTAGCCACGCTAGTTACTGGCCAAGACATACTACGAAGCGATTTAGCTTTCCGGTATAATGCCGAGTAGAATAGGAGGATGGGGTCAGTCGGCAATGCATCGGTAGCTTCTCTAGTGCTCCAGATCTTCATCTCTCTCCAGTCGTTCCTTCATTACCGAAGATCGTAGTCCTGGTGTCCTTACAACCTCGTGCGGATTAATTGTTTCCACCGGCTTCTATCGGAGGCTAGTCTCGCAATTGTGTGAAATTTGCACTTAAGAGTCCCTCAGCTGGTTTGTCCATCTGATTGGTGAGCAGCCACGCGATCTTTTGTCAGATCTTCATGGGCGACGGTTATCGCTTAACATCGAGAGGTACGTCTGCTCGTTTGCGCTGGATGTTCTCTGCTATCCGAAAGTAGGTCTATGCCAAGCCGAAGGACGTTCAGGAATTGAAAATTACAACAAAATATTAATTGATTTCCGTTTCGTTATTCGCATTACCAGAACACATCAGAATATAATTTGGTCCTGATGACTGACTGTTTGAAACCCTCATGCTCTCCATAACATGACATTGATATTATTGATACAAAGATGGAGGTCCTGGGTTCGATTTCCGGCTCGAGTCTGGTTTGGTGGGAGGTTTCGGCCGTGTCTAGTTACCACCCTACCGACAAAGACGTGCCAAGCGATTTAGCGTTCCGACGCGATGTCGTGTAGAAACCAATTAGGTGTATGAGTTTACCATACCCTAACTGGGTAGCCCGCTACCACCTTAGACCGCATCATCATTTACCATCAGGTGAGATGCTATCAAGGACTAACTTGTGGTGTATAAAAAAATGTCAAAAAAATTGCTTTTTGGTGGAACACATCTTTATAAGTGCCACAGAAATCCGCTGGCTCAATGTCCTAATTGTTACCCCTACGGCAGCCGTTTACCCCGTATGGCCGCTCATCAAAGGGGTATATTGCTTGTTCGTTATGCGATGTTTTATGTATAGTTAGCTTCTAGTGTCCCTAGTTCTAAAAGTTTAACTTAAAAATGCTTACCAGCAAACTGCTTCAAAGTCTGCCGCTCCCCAAGCGCCTCCTTTGCCTTGTTCAATACAGACACAACTGTATCGACCGCTCGTTCCTCGTATGACGTGATTTCCGGTATGTTCATGACGATTATTATGATTACGTTTGAATTATTTAATAAAATGATAGTACTAGGCGGATGCGGTATATTTATTGTTTATTTGTTTTATTGTTTAATAGATTTATCTGTCACTGTCAAATTTATAGTAATAGGACAGAACTTATAGTAAAAAGTTATTATGTTAAACAATGAGGATTCAAACACTACAATGTTTATATTCTCTTTGTAATAGGTGACGCACTTTATTGAATCATCATCATCATTTCAACCGATAGACGTCCACTGCTGGACATAGGTCTTTTGTAAGGAGTTCCAACGGCCACGGTCTTGGGCCGCCTGTATCCTGTTTATTAAATATATAGTTTTAATTAAACCTATTAAAAAAATACAGTTAACAAAAATTCTGATGTATATCGTAAACTATCTTTTGCGCTGAACGCATTTTTGAAGGCATGCATGGTGAGGTAAATAAATTATTAAATTTCACTATAAAGATTTGCCTTCTAATCTCCGGAAAATATAGAAAATTGATGATGTTTTGTTTTATTTTTACTTAGCCTTGATTTTAACTCAAAAGAAAAGCTTGCTTTCAATTTATTTATTATAATTTTATAAAGAAGGAATACATAGTATATTATTAAATCAATACAAAAAGTATAAAAAAGTTTTAAGTAAAAAGTTTTATGAAAGTTAAAAACAACTTGAATATCAAATAACAAAACAGTCGCCTTACAGTCAAAGAAATCTACGTATTTTTTATGCTGAATTAATTTATATGGCAAGAATTTCCTTCTATCTACATTTTGTAGTTAAAGAAACTGGACTCTTTTCAATTCTTCTACTTGTCACCTGGGTTTTCAAAAATTAGAAGTTCCTTACTAGCTTTTGGTCTTCGTGCTCAAAACTTTTACCTACTCTAAAATTGGTAGAGTGGTCGCAATATATTTTGACAACGTTCCATACTAAATGATATGACTACGGTCTGTCAAGGTCTGCGCTTGTTATCGGCGATGGAAAGCCGGGTGCGGGAGAGTGTTCCCCTTCCACCGCTCTTGCTCCTGTGCCTTCGGAGGACTTGTGGGCGATGGAAACAGCGTCGTCTATCACTCATAGTACGGTCCCCAAGTTGACTGGTGTGCTGTTGTTCCCGCACATCTCTAATCGGCGAAACTGAGCACGTTGTGTCAGCTGTCTGAGGCGGATACCCGCTGGTAGAGTCGCGGTTGTATGCGAAAGCTTTCCCGTGGCTCCACCATACAGCGGTAAGTAGGAACACGTGGGGGATTTAGTCAGTAGGAGTCTGACATAACCTCTGTGTCTCCCCGTGGCGTATATGAGGATTTTAGCGTCTGCCAATGAAGTTTAATTCTGAGATTTGTTTGCTGCAGAATTAGCAAGCACCATTACCATAAAAACGGCCATCATAAAAAATATAAACTGGTCAAAACATCTGGATGCTCTCTATGCGCCGGAAGAGTTTTATCTTCATCTGTATGACGGCGAGGATCCAGTCCGGTGCCAGCATCACGTAGCGTACGTCGTGGTCCACGCGGTGACCTTCAACCCTGAACGTCATCTGGAGAAGCAAATGTTCCCAGTCATAATCGTCTGCTGGCCACAGACCGTCTCTACCATACGAGGCAGGGTTTTCGGTTTGATTTGCAGTTCCTAAAGTTTCCAGTAATAAGGTTCAACTTATCCATAGTCAGATCAAAATAAGTAACCTCTACAAGTTTTTTTTTATTTCACTGCAAGTTAGCCGAACATAGGCGGCTAACCTGTTAAAGGTATACCAGTTACATTAAACCCTTACCCAATCGGGTATTAAAAATATTTATTTTACCAAAACCTAAAATTTGTACAATTTAACATTTTTTCGATGGTACCCACACTAGGTAATCCTGTCTCGTGGGTGCCTTATTCACTGTTGAAACCATACAATAATGACGCTCGGTTGACTAAACTATATCTACTAAAGTTTCCAATTTTATTAAATAATGCTATTGCAATTTTGTTGCAAATGTCATATATGTTATATCTCAAAAGGCCATATCAATAAGAACGAGCCCTTATGCTAAAAGCAGGAAAATTATGAGTTCAGTGGTTTTCTTACTAATGCAAAATCGTACTGGAAAACTTTATTGCTTGGTGGCACGTCTTTATCGGTAGAGTGAAGACTAGACCGGAGACAATTTAGAAATTATTAGTTATGGCTTTTATGGTTACCAGGAAAGAGGTTATGTTGAACTCCCACCAAAAACCATTCTATGACTTCGGCACTCTGACTTCCTTGTATATATATGATTTATTCTATAACTACCCACCCTCGGTACTCCTCTGACTTCCGGAGGATCTATCTGCTTGTCTTCTACTCGAAAGAACACAGATGCAGTGGCTTGAGGTATGGGATATTCGGCTGTTGGCTGACTGAAGATAGCCTAGAAGTGAAATACGTGTCCCTAATTATATTTCAGTATTATATTTCAGTTTAAAAGTAGAAGAACTCAATTCGTCTGCAGTTGCATTTATTTCACGGTTAGGGAATTCGCTAACTGTGAAACAAATGCTTAGTAAAATGGAACCTTGCAAGGTGTTCATGACCTCCGTAGCGTACGCTGTTGCATACTAAAGTTACAAGTCCTGGGCTCAATTATGTCTGGTGGGAGCCTTACGGCACGATGTCGCGTAAAATCAAGTTTAAATTATGAATTTGCGTTTAACATATCCCTAACAGTTTGGCCAGTTAACATCATCACTTACCACCAGGTGAGATTGAATAAAGAAAAAGATAAAAGGAACGCGGCCATATTAATTGCGGCGGTATATGTCTCTAGTGTTATGTGCGTTTTTTAACACTTTAAATTATCACTTGCTTTAACGGTGAAGGAAAACATCGTGAGGAAACCTGCACGCCTGAGAGTTCTCCATAATGTTCTCAAAGGCGTGTGAAGTCTGCCAATCCGCACATGGCCAGCGTGGTGGACTATGGCCAAACCCTTCTCATATTGCGAGGAGACCCGAGCTCTGTAGTGAGCCGGTAATGGGTTGTTCATGATGATGATGATGATGATGTCTCAAGGTCAAACAGTGGCGTACGACCAGCGTTGGTAGACCGAACTTAACTCCGCTCAGGGCGCAGATTGGTCACAGCGATGTGACCTTCGTCAAGCTAAAAAAGGGCGAACAAGACAAATATCCCCACTTACGACCAGGTGCAGCGATGGAAGCAAGGTCAACGTGTCATATGTATATCTAAAAAAAAGTAAAAAAAATACCTCAAAATAGTAGTACTGAGAGCACTCGTCCTTGGAACCGCCATCGTACTTTAGAGAGTACTTCAAATATTCCGTTACATTCCACTTGTTTACTATAATATTATTTATAAGTTCTTCGCTTGATATTACTAAGGGATTCTTGAGGGTAATCAGGGTCACCTTCGCACGTGGAAAGAAGGTGTCGCGACTTGCTAGAAAACAATATCATTTCCACAAGCATTATTATTAACCTCAACTCGCAGATCTTCGAAAATGTGCTTTTAACGAACGATTCGCTTCGAAACCAGAAAATCTACGAAAATTCTGAATTCTCTATTTGAAGATGCTCCGGTGTCGGAGTGAAACGTACCCTACGTTTACAGCATCAGTGGTGCCATCAGGAGTGCCTTAAATGACCAGGTAAGCAGTACCTTAAAGAAACCTAAATTCTAAATAAATAAAACGTTTTGATAAAACGTTTAGTTTTTTGAGACACTACAAGGTAGCCCTAGACGTCAATCTCGTGACAAGTGGAGAAATAGTCTTGGTTGGAAGCGGGCTAACCGGTTAAGAGTATAGAATATTTAATAATTTAACGGCACATCTTTGTCGGTAGGATAGTAACTGTCCAAGGCCGGAGCCTATCATTAGACCAGACTCGAGCCAGACACCAAACCCAAGACCATCGTCTTATGTTACACTGTACATTTTTTAGTAAACGTGGAGGCATCGCTCCAGCACAGCTATATACCGCATAGACCGACCGGCAGCTAGGATGTAGAGAGATAAGGAACGATTTTCTTTCCTTCACAGCGTACCTATAATGTTTTTTATGGATGTAGACAGCCAACATTCTTATAAACTAGTCATATATTATTATTATATGCATATTCTCGTGCATATATTAAGCCCCCAGTTTAATATTCTTTCGTTGTTCTTACATGGTTTTCTAAAGAATAAACAAAAAATGCGTAACAGGATCTTCCTATTATCTGTAAAGTTTAAGCAGACGCTAACAAAAGCATAATTTTTATTATGGTTGTAAAACAATGTACCCCCTAGTTTTTTGTCACTTTCATACTGTTTTACAAGTACATATCTCAATTTTTGTTTTGCTTAAAAGGGGTAAATGTAGATAGTAATTCTGGGATATATTTGCTTTTGTTGGGGCTCCATCATCAGACTAATTAATGCTTGGCATAATCTTTATTTTAAAAAGAATGCGGGCAAATCAAAAGCACGCAGGCTGAGTGAATTAACAATGGTGCTCTTTTCACATTTTCGCACCAATGAGTCATCGCTATTCTTATGTCTATCATCATCATCATCATGATCAACCCATTACTGGCTCAATACAGAGCACGGGTCTCCTCTCAATATGAGAAGGGTTCGGCCATAGTCCACCACGCTGGCCATGTGCGGATTGGCAGACTTCACACGACTTTGAGAACATTATGTAGAACTCTCAGGCGTCCAGGTTTCCACACGATGTTTTCCTTCACCGCTGAAGCAAGTGATATTTTAATTGCTTAAAAACGCACATAACTCCGAAAAGTTAGAGGTGCGTGCCCGGATTCTAACCGCCGATCTCTGATTAGGAGGCTGACGCCCTAACCACTAGGCTATCACAGCTTCAAATTATATATTATTTCTATGATATTTAAATATGATTTTAACATACAAGCAAACTGTTTCAGCGTCTGCCGCTCCCCGAGGGTCTCTCTTGCCCGGTTGATTACAGTAACCACAGCGTTCACCGCCCGATCCTCGTACGACGTGATGTTGGGTAAATTCATTATGGATTTCTAAAGTATTTGGTTTTTCTAGAAAAAATTGTTTAATATTATGGTAAAAGAGAAACTGTTATCATTAAGTCAAAGTAAAATAGAATTTCACACTGACTTTCATGATAAAAGTGTGAGCAAAGAGTTTTCACATTTTTAAATAAAGATTATTATTTACTACAAGCTTTTATCACTTTATAAAATATAACTTTATCTGCAAGTATTTTTCGCTACGAAAATATCTGTATAAATATAAATATTTTATATTTATACACATTTTATAAAATATTTTTGCTATATTAAGCATTGTAATGCTTAAAAGATCCCGAAGAGATTATTAGGTATTTTTCAGTATAAAAGATAGTCTTTTGCCTTAATGCTGACACAGAGATTTCGGATATAATTGTACAAAATTGTATTCAATTCCGTTGAATAGTTTAAGGAAGACACGAATACAGACAGACAAACACGAAAAACAAAAAAAAACTGTTTATATTTAATTTTTTGTAAAATACATACATTTTATTCAATTTACAGGTATGAAGATACCATTCAAAGTTTTATGTTAAAATTTTATATTCATATTTGTATAATTAAATCTCACTAAGTACGTATTAACATGGGTATAGTCTGTGATTTATGTATTGAGGCTAACAATAGACAAACTATCTAATTGGGTCATGTGAATATTTTTTACCAAAATAATCAGATCTTATCTAGTTTATCTACACTAATATTATAAAGAGGAAAGATTTGTATTTTTGTATGTAACGAATAAACTCAAAAGTACTGGACCGATTTTAATAATTATTTTTTCATTAGAAAGCTACATTATCACTGAGTAACATAGGCTATATTTAGTACTAGATTACTATAGAAATCTTTAGAAATTCCTATTAAAACCAGCCGGAGGTGTAAAAAAATTAGCCATAAAATGTCTTTCATCGCATACGCTGCGAAGAGTATTAATGATAGGACAAAAAAATGTTCGACAATATTATAGAATATATCAATATCTACAAAAAACTTCGCAAGACCATGTGTCTAACTATTGTAGTTACGTCACTATAACTAATTTTTTTTCATTTAACAAATTGATAGAAATGCCGATCAAAATCAGACCGTGTTATCCATACCATTTATAAATTTTTATCCAAATAAATAATTTAATATTCACGACTGTCTCAATACCTAATGATTACTTTTTGAGTTATTGAAATCGGACATTCCATTCAAAAGATATCATGTAATTAAAATATAAATACATGCCGGCGGCGGCCACCACGCAACGCATCGAGTAACTAACTCTTCGTGAGAGGGGCAGTGCGGGAGTGTGTTGTGTACAGGGAGGCTTTAAAATAAGCACACATTTTTTTCTAATTTAGTGATTCATGGTCGTTTTAATTAGCATGCTTATAACTTAAATATCTGTACCTATTTATGTCTACCCGTGCGAAGCCGGGACGGGCCGCTAGTGTTTATATAAATAACTATTTGTTATCACTGATACAATCTGCAAGTGCGTAGTACTTAGTAGTATATGAAGATTCTTGATCTCACTGATATGATATGAGTCATAGTGTTAAGAGTAAATAGCATCGCAACCTTGTTGTACCTAACTATTATGAATCACGAAAATTTAACATAGTTATCCAAGTATTCAATTAATGCATTATTATGGAGGGATTTATTTCGAGCCTTTTTTTTGTTAATTTGGCGATCTCCATGCGACGGCTTGCGCTGTCGCATTATAAAGTTGGAGGTCCTGGGTTCGGTTGCCGGCTAGTCTCGTCTGGTGGGTTACCCCCCTACCGACAAAGACGTGTCACCATGCGATTTAGTGTTCCAGCACAATGTCGCGTAGAAACGAATTAAGAGTCGTAGTTTTAGTCGTTACGTATAATTATTCTTTAGCGTAGAATTTAAAAATGTTTATATTGAATAACGATATAGATACGATATTGCATTGACACGATAAAATCTAACTGCTGATTCGACACTCTAATCCCTGGCGGATTTTACCCTCGAGATGATGAAACAGTTCAATTTTTAAAATCCCCGTCTTATATAGCATTTTATAGGGTGCCCTCGGCGAAAAGTTCGTCGATACTTTGCAGCCTTCCAACCTTACTCGAAGTGGTAGAAACAGTAATAATATATATAATAAGTTCCCCCGACCTAAGTGCTCCTCTCCGAAAGAGGAGACCTAAACATATCCTTCATGACCCTGACGATCAGATGACTACTGACAACACACTCGTACCACCTACCACACAATCATACGCTACACACCGTCTTCGCTGGCGAAGACGAGGTCCCCGCTATCTTACGTCATCCGGACGTGGGCTCCATCCACGGCCTCGGAGACGTACGGACCACTTACCGTCCGACCCCCCCGTTATCCCAAACGTCGCCTAAGCCGAGGTTCGGCCTCAAAGGAGGCGCCCTTAGGCAGTCGTTCCCATAGTTTCTTCGAGCCCTAGGGCTCAAAATTTCTTCTGGCAGAGCTTCTTTCCAAAGCTCGCCAAACAGCCCGGTTACGCTGTGGCAACCAATAGGGTTTGTACAGCTAATAGACAGTCCGAAAAAAAAAAAAAAATATAATAAGTTAGCCCTTGACGGCATCCCACCTGATGGTAAGTAATGATGCGGTCTAAATTGATAGCGGGCTAACCTGTTAGGAGTATGGTAAACCCACACTCCTAATGGGTATCTACGCGACATCGTGCCGGAACGCTAAATCGCTTGGCGACGCGTGTCTGTCGGTAGAGTGGTAACTAGCCACAGCCGAAGCCTCCAACCAGACAAAACATAAGTAACATTACAACATAGTTTTAACACTAGATTGGGCGTGAGTGGAGTATTTAGTAGTAGCGGTCCTCTTACTTTCCACCTGTCTAACGGTCGATCTATTGTAGATGTTAGTCAAACATACTGCTAATGCTTCATTAATCTCTTTACTGGTGGCTCCAAGAAACTTGCTAAGCACGCAGTGGCCTCGCCCTGGTAAACCGTGTCGACCCACGGGCTAAACTCAGTAAAGGGGAACTATAACTACATATCGTAGTTTAGTTTTTGTGGCTGATCCTCCACACAGTGCTTGAAGTCTGCAGCGGCTCGAGAGGCGGGCCCGCCAGTATGGCAACTCACCCGGCAATCGTGGCGTTGTAGCAAGGTCTGTGATATGCCTGCAGGGCGCATGTCTGGATCCTTTAGCGGCATGCGGCCATTCACAAAAGTGGTCGATCCTCCACTTAGTTTTTCTTTTATAAAGACTGCAGCGGTTCGACAGGCGAGTTCTGTCAGAACGACAAATCACTCGGCTGCCGTGGCGCTACAGCAAGGCATATGTGATATGCTTGTAGGGCGTGTGTCTGGATACTTAGTGGCACACGGCCATTCACTGCATCTCGCCTTTCTGTCTAGTCGTATCGGTCACCCGATCCACTGGACACAAGATTGGAGAGACGAGAGAGTGGGTATGTATCTGCGCACATATTTACCCACTATAATATATTCCCGCGCTGATGACCCCAGGCAATATCCTTGGACACTGATTTTACAAGCCCTGCGGCGATGGAGACTGGTGGTGGGGATTGAGTGGGTGAGCTCGGTCTTTAGCTGGCTCTCTGCACGTAGGCGTTTGGACGGTGATGGTCGTTTCGGGACTCAGATGAGATGGGAGGACTGACTCGGCAGCTCGTTCAAAGACAAAGCAGCCCTATTTAGGGACAGCACTGCTTTCCTCAATCCGGGGAGGGGCCTAGAAAAGGTGGCCTAAAAAAAGCCTATCTCACTTTAACCCAGATGGTTAACCGCGACCGTTTGGTCACCAATCTATGCGGTCGAAATAAACCAAAAATAAGTAATAAGAAAATCAATATAGCAGCTTGGAATGTGAGAACTCTTCTGGACAATGATAACAACCAATGTCCTGAGCGCAAGACAGCGCTAATAGCTCGTGAACTCTTCCGATATAACATCGATATTGCCGCAATTAGTGAAACTCATCTAGCTGACAATGGAGAACTCTGTGAGGATCTAGGTGGATACACTTATTTTTGGTCAGGAAAGCCTTCATCGGAACGCGCCTCCAGTGGCGTTGGGTTCGCGATCAGGAATAATATCGCCTATTCCTTGATAGAAAAACCCAAAGGCTTAAGTGACAGACTTATCACTCTTCGACTTCATACTTCAGCAAAGAAGTTCATTCATCTAGTGAGCGTTTACGCACCCACCATGACTTGCTCTGATGAGGATAAGCGGAAGTTTTATGACCATCTTCGAGAGGTTCTCCTCGGCATCCCTAAATGTGACAAGATTATTCTGCTCGGTGACTTTAATGCGCGTATTGGCACAGAGTACACTGCCTGGAAAAACGTAC
Source organism: Lasiommata megera (assembly GCA_928268935.1). Lineage (NCBI taxonomy): Eukaryota > Metazoa > Arthropoda > Insecta > Lepidoptera > Nymphalidae > Lasiommata > Lasiommata megera. The sequence continues at coordinate 13,489,720 of OV743326.1, forward strand.
TTGGGCGGCATGGCATCGGAAAGTGCAACTCGAATGGTCATGCGCTACTTACCTTGTGTGCTGAACTAGAACTTAGCATAACCAATACGTTCTTTCGGTTGCCTGACAAATATAAAACCTCCTGGATGCATCCTCGTTCACGTCACTGGCACCTCCTCGATTACATCATTGTCCGAAGGCATGACCTGAAGGATGTACTTATTACCAGAGCTATGCGAGGTGCTCAGGGCTGGACGGATCATCGCCTTATCAGATGCAAAATGAGGCTCAACATCAAGCCTCCGCGTAGGGCAGAACATAAAATACCAGCTAGGTTGGCGTTTTCAAAACTAGTTCTGGATGGGGACATCAGAAAAGAACTTGATGAAACATTTGAGAAGGCTGCATCTGACTCTGTGGACAATCTAACTATCGACGCTAAATGGCGCTGCTTCGCGGATAATTTACACAAAGTCTCCCAACAGATTATTGGTAGGGTTCGAAAGAAAAATCAAGACTGGTTCGATGATTCTGACACAGAATTACGCAAACTTGTTGAGGAATACCGATGTTCTCTTAGAAATGCCCACAGTAATCAACAGCAAAATGCACTTCATCAAGCTCTGAAGAGAAAAGTGCGTGAATTGAAGAATAACTGGTGGTTGTCTAAGGCTCAAGACTTACAACTGTTGGCAGATACCAATCAAACTGCAAAATTTTTCGAAAGCCTCAGGACAATTTATGGCCCCCGTTGTAAGAAGACAGCCCCAGTGTATTCGCGTGATAAGACCACCAAGCTGACTGATTCCGTAGAAGTTCTTCTACGTTGGGCAGAGCACTTCAATGAAGTGCTCAACCCTGGAAGCCAAGGAGCGGATCTCAATTACATCGGTTCTCTTGAAGGTTTACCAGTTTCGTCTGATCTTGAGACTCCACCAACCTATGAGGAATTCCACGGGGCACTAAACCGCTTGAAGAGTGGCAAATCTCCAGGTTATGACAGTCTTCCTTCGGAGGTTTTTAAATACGGAGGGCAATTTATTAAGACCAGACTGTTTGAACTTATGTTGCAAATATGGGACGCAGAAATAGTTCCACAGGATTGGAAGGATGCGTTTATCAGCAAACTCTATAAGGGTAAAGGTGACCTATCTGACTGTAGTTCCTACAGAGGTATCGCCTTACTTTCTGCGGCTGGCAAGATACTGGCCCATATTATCAATAGCCGTCTAGTCAAGCTTGCTGAGAGCTTCCTACCAGAAAGCCAGTGTGGTTTTAGACCAAATAGAGGCACAGTTGACGCCATATTTGTTCTGAAACAGCTTCAAGAAAAATTTCTTGAACAGCATCGTGACCTCTATCTGTGTTTTGTGGACCTAGAAAAAGCTTTTGACCGGGTCCCTAGATCCGCTCTGTGGGTTGTTCTTGAAAAACGTGGATGTCCACGAAAATTCGTTAACTTGGTACGCCAGTTCCACGAGGGCATGTTTGCTCGCGTACGCCATGAGGACAAGTTCACGGAACAATTCCCGGTCACTAGCGGCGTCAAGCAAGGCTGTGTCATGGCACCGACACTTTTTGCCATCTACTTCTCTGCGGTAATGAGTGATGCCATAGCTAAGTGTGGGAATAAGATCACCCTCAATGTCCGCATGGATAAAAGCGTTTTCGACCTCTCGCGCTTCCGAGCAAAACGTCGGGTCTCTACTGTCTCTGTTGCAGAGATACAATATGCCGATGATGTCTGCCTCATGGCTGGCAGTCTTTCCGATCTCCAGGAATGTCTTGACTATCTAGACGAATCGTGTCGCAAATTCGGCTTGGTAATCAGCGCATCGAAGACCCAGATACTGAAACAGCCTGTAAGAAAAACATCTGCAGACATCACGCCTGTTTACCTGAGCGGAAATCCTTTAGAGGAAGTAGGAACCTTTCGGTATCTTGGTAGTCTCGTACGAAGCGACAATCGTCTTGAGTCTGAGATATCTGCAAGGATCGCCAAGGCTGCAGCAGCATTTGGTGGACTTAACCAACGTGTATGGAAATCCCATGATCTCAAATTAGTCACTAAGCTAGCGGTATACAAAGCTATTATACTACCTTTGCTTTTGTATGCCTCGGAGACTTGGTGTCTATACAAAGGTGACATTAAACGCCTCGATGTCTTTCATCTTAAATGTCTCCGAGCTATTCTTCGCATACGCTGGCAAGATCGGGTTTCCAACACTGAGGTTCTCCGTCGATCGAGCATCTCGGGTATAGAGAGCTTCCTAATGAAGGGTCAATTGCGCTGGTGCGGTCACCTTGTTCGGATGGAGTCCTCCAGACTACCCAAAACCTTGTTTTACTCTGAGATAAGTACTGGTAAACGCCAGTCTGGAGGGCAGTATTTACGATACAGGGACGTACTGAAGCGCAATCTGAAATCGGTGGGCTTGTCACCAACCTCTTGGGAACAGCTATCTACTCAAAGACCTGAGTGGCGAAGAGCTGTTCATCAGAGCATACAAGATTTTGAACAGAGGCGTCTTGAAAACCTAGACGCCAAACGCCAGCTCCAAAAATCTCTGCCTAAGCCCTCCTACAATTATACCTACAATGCGCAAGGACAACTGTACTGCGCCACTTGTGACCGCGTGTTCAAGGCTAAGTTTGGTTTCGCGAGTCATATACGAGCACATGATCGAAACCAAGCTGCCAGTATTTGCCAGGGTGTCGCCGTCGACGGAAACGTCTAGGAGGACATCATCATCAGTATAACTTCACTATCGAATGATAGTGTAAGGTGGTGTAAATTAAATAAATAATTTACAATCGCCATCCTTATCGACAGGGAAGAGTATAAAAAGGACAGCACTACTAAATTCAATCTGTCAGACTTTGGAGTGCATTGGATTAGAGTGTCAAAAGTCTGTGACCTACAGCGTCACATACCAACAGACAGTCTTGTTACGTTAAGTCACCGCGCTCACGTGCGTGAGTCATAATAACGAAAGGCAACCGTGCGCGTACAAGGATTTAAATTCGTAGATAAGCTTTCTTACTGGCGAAATTATATGGCCAACTTAGGCTGAGTGAGCAAAATCACTTGGATGTTAACATTAGAGGCTTCGAGGTTTCTGGATCTCTTTTTTTTTATACACCACAAGCTAGCCCTTGACGGCATCTCACCTGATGGTAAGTGATGATGCGGTCTAAGATGGTAACGGGCTAACCTGTTAGGGCTATGGTAGACCCATAATCCTAATATCCCATAAAAGAAAACCAAAATAAAATACCTGGACCCAAATTTTACATATTCTAAAGCGAGATTTCTGTATTCTCACAAGCAACGTGAAATTTGACAGCTCTTTTATAAACAAGTGTCAAAAGCAACGTCAAAATTAAATAGTATTGCAGTTAAGTTATGTATGCTAAATAGATTCTCAGTGTTATTTCAGATAGGCAAATGTTTTGAAAAAATACCCTTATTTGGCACTTTCAAATAGTCTCTGAGAATTAATAAGCAACGTCGCCTTGGCTAATCCAAAAATTACTTGGAATTTTTGGATAAGCATTGGCGTTGGATTGGATAATTTGAAGGATCATCAGCATCTTTTGTGATGCTGGTAAACCTTCAATAAACAAAATTAGTAGCACGGCATTATATGTATAAATAAGAACCCAAAAAGAAATAAGGTATTACCAGCTCCACTGAATCTGAATGAAAACTGGAAGTTTTATAATACCAGTTGATTTGCCGCTCACTTTGATACTCAGTATATTAGCTCTGTATATGCCACATCCAGTTGTTGCGTCGCACTCGGCGGACTGCGCACACGCATGTCTCAACTGTCAAGTCAGTCGAACCATAATAACGCAACTAGTAACACTTATTTCTTAAATATCACCATATTAGAGAGTTTTTCTGACAAAACAATACCTTTTATCCACTTTTGTGTCGTTATTTCTATCGGTATATATATTTTTGTGTGATTTACCAGTGTATGTTTAGTGTTACACACTCAAAATCGTTTCGGTGAAAAAATATCGCAATTTTTATCTACATTATAAATAAAAATCATATAATAACTAAATTGTTTAACGAACTAAGTGAGTAAATAGTATTTTTTGTGTGAAAACTGTGTTTCTCGCCGGTTTTAAGTGCAATGGGCGCCTTGGACTGTGTCTGTAAAAGTAAAGTAGCCCCAACAGTCAGTACAGAGGTGTTTACTGTTAACATCAGCTCGCAGTCTTCGTTGAATGAACCGGTATGTATGAATTAATTGATTTCACTAAGTTATAATTAATGCACGAAACCAGTTTACGAGAGGCATGACCGACCACTATCGCGTTCTTGTCTTTGAGGAAAACCATTAAGAATGCGTGCATATGGAGGTGTTGTGTTCGCAGAAGTGGTTTTTTGCTACTTGAAGAAGCCAGCTACTTTACTGGCCCAATCATATGTCGAATTAATGTTCCACGCCTGGGCAAAGGGACATCAGAAGGATGCTTCAAACCACAGCTTCAGTACGTTTTCCGAGGTGCTAATTATCCAAGTTTATAATCAAGGTCACTTCTTGATTAGTTTCTGTTTTTGATAGGACTTTAAACATCTAGAACGCTTCTCTTAAGTTATAATTCTTGTAACTGAATAAATTAAATAAAATGTATTAGTTATTATTCGACTTTCAAAGGCTTTTTGTCCACCCTATATAAAAATAGAGGGACTAAAGATTAGGCCAAAGAAATACATTCGACTAATGGAGAAATGGGTTCGGGGGTTCAAACCCCGGCACGCACCTATAACTTTTCGGAGTTATGTGCGTTTTTAGGCAATTAAAATATCACTTGCTTCACCGATGAAGGAAAACATCGTGAGGAAAGCTGCACGCCTGAGAGTTCTCCATAATGTTCTCAAAGGCGTGTGAAGTCTGCCAATCCGCACATGGTCAGCATGGTGGACTATGGCCAAACCCTTCTCATATTGAGAGGAGGCCCGTGCTCTGGGTAATCATGATGATGATGATGAATGGGAAAATATATGCGTCCTTCTTATGGCCAACCTGACATTTGATAAAACCAGCGAAATTTGCAGTATTAGATTTGTGGAGCCGTGGATTATCATTATTTCGTGCAGTCGATTGTACCGATGGATCGTATGTATGTAGGCCAATGACAAACGTCCGAGGTGACGTTTTAAATATAAAATTTGTTAGATTAGAGCAGACTGGTCAGTAGGTGTTAAGTGATTACCGTTTTCCCTTCTACAGTACCAAAGGAGCCACCGATGCGTTGACGTCCTCCTATTCGGTTTATAATCGGCGTCATACCGGAACGTAACCGATCATAAAATCCCTTGGCGGAATGTCTTTGCCAGTGGGTTGGTAACCAACCGCAGTCGGCTCTTACTTCTTTCTGCTACGTACATGTTGCCCCACGAAGGAATTTCCGACGCGACTGAAGTATCCCGTCAGACTAGACCCGTGTTGGGAACCGCGGACCTTCAAGTTTATAATCAGCAGCGCACGCACTACGTTGATTTTTGATCAACCAGCTTCCGCGCTGGCATCCAAGGTCACGTACCACGTGCTACTTTGCACGCTACATAAGACGCTGGACGGACGGACGCGCGCATTTTCAACCAATCACAGGAGGCACAGCATAAAGCAACCGCCTTGCTATTGGACGCAAGCATGGCATTATGGCCTGCCTTTCTATTGCGAAGCTGTGATAGCCTAGTGCAAAGCTGTGATAGCCTAGTGGTTAGGACGTCAGTACCAGAGGTCAGGGGTTCGAACCCGGGCACCGGGCCGGGAGTTATGTGCCTTTTTAAGCGATTAAAATATCACTTGCTTCAATGGTGAAGGAAAACATCATGAGCAAACCTGCACGCCTGAGAGTTCTCCACAATTGTCTCAAAGGCGTGTGAAGTCTGCCAATCCGCACATGGCCAGCGTGGTGGACTATGGCCAAACCCTTCTCATGAGAGGAGACCCGTGCTCTGTAGTGAGCCGAGAATGGGTTGATCATGATGATGGCATTACAAATCGTCTTCTTAAACACCCGATATTTCCTTTACGAATATAAGGTCTACCCTAAGCGACTCAACCGCATCCAGGGTGGCTTGCAAATTTAGAACCGATCACAAAACACTCCGTTCTTAGGTTACCATTATGACTTAACAACCAACGTTACTTTCACAACACAAGAACTCTACTCTTTTTATAATAAACGTGATTCAGTCATTGTTGCTTATTTAAATATAACAGTATACGATTTGTTTGAACATTATTAATCGCATACTTACCTAACCAGATAAATATTGATTTAATATGAACACAGGTTAAATAGATGAAGCCAAGAAACATAGAGTGAGAAGCGATTATACGGATTATGTAAGAGAATTGAAACAAAGCATAGTACCTACTTTCTTTTTCATGTTACCGCTGTTACTTAATCCAAGATTTCTGTGTGTATTTTGGTGTTCCTTTTTAAAGCAGTTTCAACTAAAGTATACACATTTAATAGTACGAGCTTAGATTAAGAAGACGAAACATTGAGGAATGTTGAAGTGAGAAGCGTTTATACGGATTATGTAAGATAATTGAAACAAAGCATAGTATCTTCTATCTCATTTTACCACTGTTCCTAAGAACTAAGATTTCTGTATTTTGGTGTTTCTTTTTAAAGTATTTATATTAAATAGTAAAATATCAGATTAAGTAGATGAAGCCATGGAACATTGAAGAATGTTGAAGTGAGAAGCGTTTATATACGTATTATGTAAGAGAATTGAAACAAAGCATTGCACCTTCTCATGTTACCGCTGTTACTTAATCCAAGATTTCTGTGGGTATTTTGGTGTTTTTTTTTAGAGCAACGTCAACTAAAGTATACATATTTAATAGTACGAGCTCAGATGAAATGTATGAAGCCATGAAACATTGAGGAATGTTGAAGTGAGAAGCGTTTATACGGATTATGTAAGAGAATTGAAACAAAGCATAGTAACTTCTATCTATGTTACGTTACTTAATCCAAGATTTCTGTGGGTATTTTGGTGTTTTTTTAAAGCAGTTTCAACTAAAGTAAATATATATTTACTTATATTATATATATTCAATAGTACAAGCTTAGATTAAGTAGGTAGATGAAGCCATGAAACATTGAGGAATGTTGAAGTGAGAAGCGTTTATACGGATTATGTAAGAGAATTGAAACAAAGCATCGTGTTTCTGTCTCATGTTACTAATTACTAGATTTCCATCAGTATTTTTGTGTTTATTTGGTGTTTCTGCATTACGCATTTTTTTTGGTTCTAGTGCCATTTCAGGTAAATTTTGCACAATACAATATAAGAGCTAAAATTAAGTTTTATATTAAAGTTTCATGTGCGGTGAAAAGGTCGCTTTATCTATTTGATTTAATCTTAGAGAACGAATGATTATCGGAAACCTATACCTGTGTCTGCTCTTGATAGCTTAACGACACGTCTTTGTCAATAGGATGGTAACTAGCCACTTCCAAAACCACCAGACCAGATTTGAGTCACGAACGAACCCAGGACCACCAACTTTATAATGCGACAGCTTACGCTCTGCGCCACGGAGGTCGTCAAACTGCACCACTTGAATATTTTTTTAATCATAAAAATTTAAAGCTGACATAAAGAAAACGCTATTCCTCAAAAAGGGAAAATCCTAATTTAACCTTATACACAGATTGTTGAGTGAATCATGATGAAAACGGCAATTTAAAAACCACTACTGTATTCATACCGCATGCTGGTGTATCAGACGAGTCCCCTAAGCTGAGGTTCGGCCTCACAGAAGGCGCCGTTAGGCAGACGTTCCCTCAGTTTCTTCGAGCCCTAGGGCTCAAAATTTCTTCTGGCAGAGCTTCTTTCCGAAGCTCACCAAACAGCCTGGTTACGCTGTGGCAACCAATAGGGTTAGCACAGCTAATAGACAGTCCGAAAAAAAAATATATCAGACACCGTTTACCAGTGTACGTGTAAACTTTAATTACGTATTTGTATCACGTATTTATGTGTAGCTCCTTATTACGCAGAGTCACGATTTAAGTCGTATTTTTTCTGCGTACCTATGTCGTTTTGAGTAGATAAATTTTCTTTTATGTAGAGAATGAAAATAGCATTTATTAATAACAATTAGTTGTTAGGAATACATATATAACTGAAATAAAACTTAGATTAACCTAAAAATATTAAAAAATAAATAAATATTTAACATCATAACTAAAATATATTATTAAAAGGAGTCCCTTTAGGAGGTCTTTTATTACTACAAAATCATGTAGAATTTACTACTCCATCTTTTCTCCCTACTATTTTCGTATAGAGAAAGCTATTTATACCGTCCGCTAAACCGGATTTATGAAATTTCATCCCTTAATACCGCCGCCTAAAAGAGTGGGTGCATTTAGTAATGTTTGCATTAATTGTATTTGTATATTTAAATTGGACTTTTTAAATAAGAATGACCTAATCAATTACATTTCACCATGTGATGAAGCGCTGATAGCCTAGCGAAGCGGTGATAGCCTAGTGGTTAGGGCGTCCGCCTCCTAATCAGAGGTCGGCGGTTCGAATCCGGGCACGCACCTCTAACTTTTCGGAGTTATATGCGTTTTTAAACAATTAAAATATAACTTGCTTCAACGGTGAAGGAAAACATCGTGAGGAAACCTGCACGCCTGAGAGTTCTCCATAATGTTCTCAAAGGCGTGTGAAGTCTGCCAATCCGCACATGGCCAGCGTGGTGGACTATGGCCAAACCCTTCTCATATTGAGAGGCGACCCGTGCTCTGTAGTGAGCCAGGAATAGGTTGATCATGATGAATACCTATCTTTATTTTAAAATCCCTTGAGATACTGCCCGTATTTTCAGTGGAAATCCCTTGGAGATACTGAGCGGAACGTTGCGCCAAATTTATATAATAAATGTAGTATGCAATATGGCTAACCTACGCGTATTTAATGAGCGATGTGATTAGTTATATGACATCAAATTATCTTCTTCCTCATATTGCCGTATCCCTCTTTACTGAAGGTTGATGGCGTTATTTATAACGATTATTGTTTAATTTTAATAACATCCTCATTCCAGAGGATACCTTACGTATCAAACATCGTCGTAACTGATTACAACATAAACACGTGACACTAGAAAACTAAAATTTAGATAGTGAATTCTTTTACTGTCCGCAAAATAATTTTCGGAGTTTATTTTTTTTATTTTTTATTTTATCGATTCTTAATGAGTTTAAGAATCGATTTTCATATAAGGCCCCAGGTATGAAAAAAATATAATCTACTGAACGAACGATCTCGTTACGTTTTTGTGCGCAACCTATTCTGCGCACCTACCACTTTTCAGGCGCGAGTATTGTTTACATGTAGGTTGACGACCTCCGTGGCGCAGCGCGCGCGCTGTCGCATCATAAAGTTAGAAGTCCTGGGTTCGATTCCCGGCTCGACTCTGGTCTGGTGGGAGGCTTCGGCCGTGGCTAGTTACCATACTACCGAGAAAGACGTGTCGCCAAGCGATTTAGCGTTCCGGCACGATGTCGTGTAGAAACTAATTAGGAGTATGGGTTTATCATACCTCACAAGTTAGTCCGCTACCATCTTAGACTGAATCATCACTTACCACCAGGTGAGATTGCCGTCAAGGGCTGTCTTGTGGTGGATAAAAAAAAACTCCATTCGTATGTCGGAGCTGAACCCACACTTTAATTTGAATAATTAATTAATCTAAAAAAATATTTCTCAAAAATTATTTTCCCAAAGAATTCATCCCCTATTTCATCTCTCTATGGGTATATTGAGGGGTTGAATGTTCATATACAGCTATATATTTTAATGACTCTTGTTTATTGTACCTGATCGAAAGCAATGATCTGGCCAAATGCCTATTCACTCTCCAGCCTTGTTTTTCCTCAAAAACAGGAAATCCAAATGCCAGATTCACAGACATCACTTTCAAAAACATGTAGTATACATGTTATTTTACTGCAATTATGTATCCGTCATATTTGCGTATTTCAATCACGTATTTACGTTGCAACATCATTTTAGGTAATTTTATTATAACCTTTATTAATACAAAATAAAGCTGTGATAGCGGAGTGGTCAGGACGTCAGCGTCCTAATCAGAGGTCGGGGGTTCGAATCCGAGCACGCACCTCTAACTTTTCAAAGTTATGTGCGTTTTTTAAGCAATTAAAATATCACTTGCTTCGACGGTGAAGGAAAACATCGTGAGGAAACCTGCAAGCCTGAGAGTTTATAATATTCCCAAAGGCGTGTGAAGTCTGCCAATCCGCATGTGGCCAGCGTGGTGGACTATGGCCAAACCCTTTCATATTGGGAGGAGCCCCGTGCTCTGTAGTGAGCTGGTAATGGGTTAATCATGATGACTACAAAATGAAATGGACATCCCCACAAATCTATGTACCCAACCTTCGTGGCGTAGTGCGTGCGCTGTCGCATTATCAAGTTGGAGGTCCTGGGTTCGATTACCGGCTCGAGTCTGGTCTAGTGGGAGGCTTCGGCCGTGGCTAGTTACCACCCTACCGACAAAGACGTGTCGCAAAGCGATTTAGCGTTCCGGCTCGATGTCGCGTAGAAACCAGTTAGGAGTGTGGGTTAACCACACCCTTAACAGGTTAGTCCGCTACCATCCTAGACTGCATCATCACTTACCACCATGTTACCACCATATTTTAGCTACTTTCACAGCATTATGTCATATGGTATTTTATTATGGGGTAATGCTGCTGATATTGACACTATATTCGTTTTGCAGAAGAGGGCTGTTCGTGCGATATATAAATTAGGTCCCAGAGAGTCATTAAGAGATATAAAATAAAAGATTTAAAGATTATAAAATAATGACAGTGCATAGCCAATATATATATGAAAATTTAATGTATGTTCATAAAAATATTGATAAATTCAAGAAAAAAATGGACTGTAACGCACTGAACATCAGAAGTAAAAGTAAACTTGTAGTACCATTTAGTAGGCTGCACAAAATTAGTAACTCATTCAAAGGAAATTGTATTTTATTTTATAATAAACTACCTATTGATATCTTGGAGATGTCTATCAATAAGTTCAAAGTTTTTATAAAACGAAAGCTTGTAGAAAAATCATATTACGATATTAAGGATTATATAAACGATAAAAAAGCTTGGGTGTGAATTGCTCTATCTCCATAGGTACTATAGTTTATTATTCATTTTGTGAGATGGTGATAACGAAAAAAAGAAAAACCCCGGCTAAGTTTGTTGTGGGCTTCTTAGACCGGGGCGCGTTTGGAACCCTCATAGCTTTAGTTTTAAGTTTACGAATATATAGTTATCACCATGAAATAACTACTGTGTAAATTATTGACGCGTCAAAGGTGCCTTTTTAAGGACTATTTGAATAAAGATTATTTTGAATTTGAAATTTGAATTTGTTCAATTACAGTGAATGGCTAACTTTTTGTAGAATTGAACCGATTAGGTACTATTATACGGTCGGAATGACGTCACAAATCAATTGACGAGCGCGTAAGACGTGTCAAGAAGGAAACATAACATTTTGTTATCACCCAGCGTGGCAGGTTTATTGGGTGCGGGTGTTATTAATAAACAACAATAAACAGTATCTGCAGAGGTTGCGGTTAATGAGTTTGCGTCAAGGTTAACCCATCTATTACCCGGAGTATACCCCTAACAGTTAGGTATATCGATTTTGCGGTAGTGTGCGCGGGTGTACCCGTGACCCAGCCACCAGGCGACGCGAAGGAGCATCGCTGGGTTTTATTGGGTATTCTGGTCGCCAGCCTGGCCGCCGGGGAGTCCCACATTTCCCTTTGGAAGCGGAAGTCTTGCCTGCGTCGCCTCCGAAGAGGATGCGTAAAAGCACTTCACAGTGTGAAAAAAAAAAGTTATATCGATTTCGAACTTTGACTTAATTCTTTGACGACCTCCGTGGCACAGCGCGCGCGCTATCTCATTATAAAGTTGGACGTCCTGGATTCGATTCCGCCCCGAGTCTGATCTGGTGGGAGGCTTCGGCTGTGGTTAGTTACCATCTTACCGACAAAGAAGTGTCGCCAAGCGATTTAGCGTTCCATCACGATGTCGCTTAGAAACCAATTTGGAGTGTGGGTTTACCGTACTCCCAACAGGTTAGCCCGCTACCATCCTAGACTGCATCATCACTTACCAGCAGGTGAGATAGCCGTCAAGGGCTAACTTATAGTGTAAAAAAATATATATATAAACGTATAACGTAAATAATACTTTACGTATTGCTATGAGACAATATCACATTTAAACTCTTAGTTAACACAGATGACACCGACATCAGAGTGTCTTATGCGAGATTTTCTACTTTGTCGATCGCGTGATAGTTAAAGTATAGAATCGAAAAAGCGCCATCTACCGCACGGCCGCGGCACTCCGATGAGTCAAACGACCGCATTCTTGAGTGCATTATTAGGTACATATTATATGGTGTACTTATAATTCTGTTTGGAGGTATCACTATAATATTATACGTGGGGCTAGACGCCAGATTCGTCGTAGAGATGACTCACGCGCCATGGGGTCGCCGTAGCGGATAAAAATACTACCTGATACTGGGGTATTACCTAAGTTGTAGCGATGCGTCATGAAAGCGCTAAGGATTGATTTAGTTCTGTTCTCAAATTTTTGGAACGAAGTTCCTTATCGCGCGTTGTTAAAGGGGGCTAGACGGAAAAAATTCTTACGAAAAGTTGTCACGACACTTTTTGTTATTGTAAGCTGTGCGGCGTCGCATGTTTCTCTGTCTGTCTCTCTCTCTCTTATAGAAAGCAAGCCAGATATTTTCATTTCTATTTCTCATTGAACAGTGTGGTGTCGCGACGATTATTTTTGTTGAGTGTATACAGATTTTTTGTAAATAATAAATAATAAAAAAATAATGATAATGAATCCTGACAGTGTTTCTGCACAAGTTCCGGATATTGCTGATGGAGTACAAAATTGAGCCGACTGATTAAGTTTATATAACATTATATTTGTTAATAATAAAAAAAATATTATTATAACTTAAATAAAACAAAATTTTATTACAATTCCTTCACTAATTAATCGAAAGGAACTTCGTTCCATCCGGGTGTCCCTTGACACCTCTCAAGTTTTTTTTTTCTCATAGATCGATTCAAAATTTTGCTTGTTCCGATGGAGTCCAATACTCGACAAAAAATTAGAAGACTAGATCTAACTATAGAAGCGTTGTAGCTGCATTGCAACCACGAATTAATAATTTTGAACCGTTCGACCCCCCCGTTACCGTACGACCCCCCCGTTATCCACCGTCCGACCCCCCCGTTATCCCAAACGTCGCCTAAGCCGAGGTTCGGCCTCAAAGGAGGCGCCCTTAGGCAGTCGTTCCCATAGTTTCTTCGAACCCTAGGGCTCAAAATTTCTTCTGGCAGAGCTTCTTTCCAAAGCTCGCCAAACAGCCCGGTTACGCTGTGGCAACCAATAGGGTTTGTACAGCTTATAGACAGTCCGAAAAAAAAAAATTGTTTTGGAACTCAAAGTGAGAGTTGATTAGCTAATTAATTATCTATTGAAGTAAAAAGATTGATAATAGTTAAGACAGTAATAATGTTACGAAATAATTCAGAGTAGGTACTTAGATAGTTAACCTAACTAGGTAGTTAGGTAGGTATTATGAATTATTATTATATATAAGAATACAAAAACCCGCATTTCAAAGGGAGACTCCCTTTGGAATGCGGGTTTTCATAAAAACTTTATTAGTAAAAAAGGCTGAAAATCATCGAGCTTCGTACTAATTATCTATTGAAGTAAAATGATTGATAATAGGTAGTTAGACAGTAATAATGTTACGAAATAATTCAGAGTAAGTACTTAGATAGTTAACCTAACTAGGTAGTTAGGTATTATGAATTATTATTAAGAACAACAGAGATTGCAACGGAGGTATGAATTTCTAGTCTAAGCGTATAAATAGTCCAGTTTCTAATTAATTACAACAGATAGGTACACCACGGACGGACGGTTTGATTTACAGCATTATAATTAAATTGATATTTTAAACGCGACGATAACAATGTTACCGACACCTTTAACAGAGGTGCTTCTACTCGCCGCTAGATGGCGCTGTTTTAAACATATTTTCTAGCGCTATTGTTTTTTTATTTATTTACAATGAAATTATCCTTATAAGTTCGAACATGAAACGATAATATCAATGATAAACTTCCATTATTTCATAAACGAAAAGTAGATTAAATGAACCTTACACAGTTAACGGACAAAAGCGTTTTTTTATCTTTTATCGGATTATATTATAAACGATAAAAAAGCTTGTGTATGAATTGCTCAATCTTCATAGGTATTATAATTTATTATTGATTATCTGTTCTGTTGTGGGCTTCTTCTTAGACCGGGGCGCGTCTGGCTGGGCCGCGGTCGAGTGCATCAGTGTTCCCGTGACCCAGCCACCAGGCGACGCGAAGGAGCATCGCTGGGTTTTAGTGGGTATTCTGGTCGCCAGCCTGGCCGCCGGGGAGTCCCACATACCCCGTCGGAAGCGGCGCAGTCTTGCCTGCGTCGCCTCCGAAGGGGATGCGTAAAAGCATTTCCCAGCGGGAAAAAAAGACCGGGGCGCGTTTGTAACCCTCATAGCTTTAGTTTTAAGTTTACGAATGTAGTTATCACCATCGAATCACTACTATATAAATTATTGACGCGTCAAAAGTGCCTTGTAAAGGACTATTTGAATAAAGATTATTTGAATTTGAGTTTGAATTTGGCTTGAATATTTTTTAAGTTGGAAATAAGAAGAACTATATTTACCAACGTAGCTCAATGATAAATGTCAAGTGTCAATTAGCAGAGTATACAGCTCTGAGAACCGATGCGCGTAGTGGCCCCGTGGTGATGGATTCAGGTGCTCAGCTCAGCCTCAGCCTGGTGGACGGACACCAAAAGAGTTGCAGGAACGCTAAATCGCTTGGCGGCACGTCTCTGTCGGTAGAGTGGTAACTGGCCACAGCCGAAGCCTCCCACCAGAGCAGACTCGAGCCGGGAATCGAACCCAGGACCTCCAACTTTATAATGCAACAGCGCACGCACTGCCCCACGGAGGTCGTCAAATATGGTGATAATGATGATGCTTACATATAACCAGCAGTATTTCCCAAAGGAGTTCCCATAGCATTGCAGGCATAGTCGCAGCATCAGCGAAATATCACTGGACGCTGCTAAGTTGGATTTAAAGCGCTATCTGATTATAAGATAATGGATAACTCTTCACGATTATCCAGTACGTAGATCTTGAGTTATTCTTCTAAGTTGAAGGTGGATAGCTTTATGCGATAACGAAGATTATTTACCCGTCCACGTCGAAGGATGGTATTCTATTCGTAGGTAGGTAGTTATCACCATCAAATCACTACTATGTAAATTATTGACGCGTCAAAAGCGCCTTTTAAAGGACTATTTGAATAAAGATTATTTTGAATTTGAATTTGGTATAAGTGTATGTATACAAAAAGCTGTGATAGCCTAGTGGTTAGGACGTCCACTTCCTTATCAGAAGTTGTAGGCTCGCACCTTTAACTTTTCGGAGTTATATGCGATTTAAGCATTTAAAATATCACTTGCTTCAACGGTAAAGGAAATCTTGAAGAAACCTGCGAGCATGCCTGAGATTCTCCATAATGTTCACGAGAGCGTGTGAAGTCTACCAATCCCCACATGGCCAGCGTGGTGCTCTGTTGGGAGCCGGCAATGGGTTGATCACGATGATGATGATAATCGTATGTAAATTTTTAGGATCTTATGTATTAGAAATATTATTATACATAGGAAACATAAATTTATTTTATATATTCAAAATGCTGTAATTCTCTTTATATTTTCATAGTTTAGTAAAATGAATATTGTGTCACAGAATTTTAATATATTGGAAAATTAGTCAATCTATTTCAAAATCTTCAGATGCTAGATTGTATTTAGCAGTGCTTTTCTTTTTCTACTGTTCCTTGCAGATATCTAAAGGATGCTAACAAACAATTTTAATCTCCGAATTGAAGATTCATGACTGGATTGATTAAATTCAATAACTTCGGACATAAAAATAAAATGGTTGACAAAATGCCTTCATCAGGATCAACCCATTCTCGGCTCACCACAGAGTACGGGTCTCCTCTCAATATGAGAAGGGTTTGGCCATAGTCCACCACGCTGGCCATGTGCGGACTTCACACGCCTTTGAGAACATTATAGACAACTCTCAGGCGTGCAGGTTTCCTCACGATGTTTTCCTTCACCTTTGAAGCAAGTGATATTTTAATTGCTTAAAAAAAACGCACATAACTCCGAAAAGTTAGAGTTGCATGCCCGGGTTCGAACCCCCGACCTCTGATTAAGAGGCGGACGACAAAATGCCTTATAACGATATAAATGATGTAAAAGTCACTTGCATGTACAAAATGTTGTTGCAGACATATAAATAGTTCATGACTGAAGGCACATATGTCAATGTGCCGCAAAATTCCCAGCCATACTACACAACAAGGAACATTTATATGAGGTAAAATACCAATACGAAACAGGCAAAATCGCCTTAATTACCCATTTGGCTCCATTGCGAGTCAACAGCGACCAATATTTTTAGACCGGAGGCTATACTATGTACGCGGTCAAATAGAGATCTTATAACAATTGTTAATAATATATTAAACATCTGAACATGTGTAGTTTACGTGGCTGGGCAAATCTACACATCTAAAATCTTTGGATATATGACTTATATATCTAAAGGAATTTCCGAAATACCCGAAAATACTTCCCTGAAATTACACCTTCCGCGAGAAAAAGTAGTCTATGCCACTTTTCGTATAATTGTATTCAGCTAATCCTGCAGCCGTTATGCTATTTTTGATGGTATTAAGGAATGTTGAAGAAAGAAGTAAAGTTAGGTTAGTTCTTCATTATGCTTCTAGAATGAGCGTCGTAAACTTCTGCCTATTCTTCGTTAAGCGAAATAATTCAAATTTGGTCTTCTGCGTGCGACCAATCAGTAAGATGCCACCGTTTAAGCTAGAGTCCTGATTGGCCAACTGAAAACTGCTATGTACGCATTTTATTTCCGCTGGGAAATGCGTTTACGCATCCCGGAAAGCGATGCAGGCAAGACTGCGCCGCTTCCGACGGGGTATGTGGGACTCCCCGGGGGCCAGACTGGCGACCAGAATACCCACTAAAACCCAACGATGCTCCTTCGCGTCGCCTGGTGGCTGAGTCACGGGAACACTTGTGCACTCGACCGCTATGTACGCATGCCTTTAATAGCATAGTATGCCACAGCTTACGTTTGGATTAAGTTTTCTCTAAGTATATTCTGTAACAACAGCCAGATTGTTACAATGCTAATTGCTAATTCTGTAACACACAAATGTCTTAGCCAAACTAAATTTAGACGTCTAAAAATTAAACTTACCCAAACTTTTCATTAATATATAATACGCAAATAATAAGCTTTTTTTTTAAATATGTTTAAATTACATTTTGGTAGATATACAAATCTCTAAAAAAATCTGAGGTATCTAACCTAAGATTTTTTTAACGCCTTTGCGCTTAAAATACCCGGGATGCGTTTTCACCAAGATACATATATCTTTAATGTACATGCTTGCCAATAATAGTACATTTAGTTCCTTAAATAATGGTTTGCAGCTTACAAAACATAATAAAGACATAATAAATAATCAAAGCAAAATAGATCATACTTTAAAATTAAAAGAAATAAATAGACGGCTGTCATTAGGTATAAGACTGGTTAAAAAATTATTTGCAAATGAAAATAATGAAATCTCTATTGCATAAAGCGTTCCCCTTGAAGATTATTGATAACCTTTCGCCTCCCCGGCTGGCAGCGACGTAAGCCACTATTTATGGCTTTCTAGTTTCCATTCCTTTTGAATTTATCTTAACAATAATATAATAAGTAATTTTGTATGGGCGCCATTCGTCGATACCCTTGTTGGTAATTTCAGGGTTGCGTACACAAATTCGTGGTGTGGTATCAGAATGCCAACAAAATATAGTATTGTGCAGGACGCTAACTTTATTTTTATTCACTACAAGTTAGCTCTTGACAGCAATCTCACCTGATGGTAAGTGATGATGCAGTCTAAGATGGTAGCGGGCTAATCTGTTAGGGGTATGGTAAACCCATACTCCTAATTCTCCTAGTCTCTGTCGGTAGAGTGGCAGCTAGCCACGGCCGAAGCCTCCCACCAGACAAAAAACGTGTGTGGTTAACACAACGTAGATTTGTTTGGTTGAAATGAATTATAGCAAAGTAAGCTACACTATAGCAAAGATTATTGCAGTGGGCGGGTAAATATTTATGGATCAGTTACGGTTACCCACAAATGGATTCACAACGTTTTCCTCTTACTCATCAGTAACAATGCGGTTAAAATCTCTTCAATAGTAGGCATTCCTTCTAAAGTTCAGTTATTGTTACATAGTGTTCACAAATTGAATATTCAATTTTTATCGTAATTTATTTGTTTAATATTGGTGTGCAATAGAAACTAACGTGCTTTTAGTTAAATCCAATCAATTTTAATAAATAAAACGTGATAATCTATATACAGTTTAATGAAGTACTCTTTATTTTGTACAATAAGTTATAACAAGTGATAACATAAAGAACCTAAAAGGAAAACGTTACGTACTAACTGAATAGGCCTATTTAAACTCTGTGCAAATTCTGTGTGTTTTATATAATAATAATTCTATAGTGACAATATTAATTTATATATTAATTTAACAATTTATTTCGATAGTGATTCATTGACTAGAACTTTTGTAAAATGGTAAAAAACAATTCAATACGCCGCAGTTATGAAGGTTTAAAAAAAATGGCCACTTTAACAAGGAACAGTGTTCAGGTAATTATGCAAAACTGGCAGTTAATCGTGATAGTTAATAATTAGTGAAAATAATATACAAAAGCTGTGATAGCCTAGTGGTTAGGACGTCAGCCTAACTATTAATCAGAGGTCGGGGGTCCGAATCCGGGCACCTATTACTTTTGTGAGTTATGTGCGTTTTTAAGCAATTAAAATATCACTTGCTTCAACGGTGAAGGAAAACAGATGGTGGTGAGATTTCCCCATAATGTTCTCAAAGTCGTGTGAAGTCTGCCAATCCGCACATGGCCAGCGTGGTGGACTATGGCCAAACCCTTCTCATATTGCGAGTAGACCTGTGCTCTGTAGTGAGCCGAGAATGGTTTGATCATGATGATGATGAAAATAATACCGACATTTTAAGGTAAGTAATAAAATGAAAAGTAGCCATGACCGAAGCAAATTCTTACAAAGACTAAGCAACTACAAAAATTATACTTTAACCTTTTTATCTGATTTTCATTTTTTGACATAAAATATAGCATCTCACTCTCCGGTCTAGAAACTCATTATCATATAGGCTTTGAAGTCTAGACTGAAATAGATCAGCATACTCGCCAAAGTCTTAATGATAATGTATTGAATAGTCAAGGCATACAGCCAAAACGCCGCGACCAATCGACGTTGCATCCTTACGGCGTCAAAGTTGGCGTCTAGAATGCAACCAATGACAAGACAGGCTGTTTGAACAGGAGTCCTGTGATAGCCTATTATAGGTAACAAACAAACCAAGCCATTTATATCTATGATCTATACATATCAATACTAATAAGAGATAAAGTTGTGAATTTCAAATTCAAATTCAAAATAATCTTAATTCAAATAGTCCTTAAAAAGCACTTTTGACGCGTCAATAATTTACATAGTAGTTATTTCATGGTGATAACTATATTCATAAACTTAAACTAAAGCTATGAGGGTTTCAAACGCGCCCCGGTCTAAGAAGAAGCCCACAACAAACTTAGCCGGGGTTTTTCTTTTTTTTCGTTATCAAAAATTTCACCTATGGAAAGCGTTATTAGCGAGTAATATAGCCTATATGTCATACCCGTATTCCCATAATAACGAGAACTAGAAGGATGAATCCACGGACAACAGCTAGTAAGTTATAATAGTTGCACATTTAAAGGGACTTTACAGGGATTTTAATAACAGGTTAATAAATTCGAGATTGTGTAATCAAGAAGAAGGTAGGGTACTTACCTATTAGTCGACGTGAATTGGCGTGAATATTATCGGACATAATATATCTTCAAAATGACTAAGCCAACATTAATTTCTTGCAACACGTAATCTGGATGTCTTATACATAATTTTACCGTGATATCTGCGATTGCCAGTAAAGAGTAATTTAATAGGTTTTAAAGTACAAAAACTTGACACACACAAATGGATCCTTTAGATGAAGGTCTACATGATATTCGGATTGCTAGGAACTGGCAAAACACAAAAACATATTCTGTTACAAATTCAACTATTCATGAAACACATCCTGCCCGAATAAAATATAAAAAAAATAATATTATTAAAATAAAATACAAATATTATTTTGCAAACCCATTTCCTTAACAGATATGCAGCTTGTATAGGAAGACGCTGTATTAAAATTAAAAACACGATTCTATGAAATAATAATAATTATTGAATACGGTAATATAGAAAAAAATATGCTCGCATCGTTAGTTAGTGACACCTTACAGCGGTGAGTAGGAACACGTGGGGGGTTTAGTCAGTAGGAGTCTGACATAACCTCTATGCCTCCCCGTGGCGCAGAGGTACCCATGAGGTTTACCCACGATAAAAAAAGGACGTTAAAATTGCTCCATTTTTTACTAAGAATTACTCAATTAATGCTTAAACTTTACTTAGCTCTGAACTTATACATATTATGCAAACGGGTAGTCACTCGAGTACACCGATTTTGGCGTAGTATTTATTGCCTCGTCGCATTAATATGCTAACGGTTTCTAGTGGACGCGTTAATAAATCTAATCACTCGAGTACGCCGATTTTGGCGTAGTATTTATTGCCGCGTCGCACTAATATTTAGTGGAAGCGTTAATACATCTAAGCATAACCACTGGTGATTCCAACACAATTCATGTCAATAAGATAAGATATCGATATAATCTTATAATATTGGTCACTATCGTTGAATCAGTCTGTGCAATCTATTTAAAATGTATGACAGTGAACGGTGATTTTGTTCATTCACCCAATGTTTTTTTTTTTTCTTTATTCCGATTTTAATTTTACTACTGTGTTTCTCTACTTTTGATCCTTGCTTATTTCTTGTTAATTCATAAATATAGTGTTGTTTATATTGTATCAAGCAAGTAAAAATGCAATCTTACGTGTCATACGGAGCAGTGCCGGTAAATACCTATATAATTATTGTGTAATGTAAAAAGAGCTCAGCTAGGTTCACAGCGCAGAAAAAGATTTATAAAATTTACAGTATTTATTTTTTCACTATATTTATTTATTTATTTATATAACTTTATTGCAATCTATAGGACATAACATACATGAAAAAGATCTCATCACTAATAGTGATCTCTTCCAGGTAACCATTTCTTTGAAGACGATGAATTAAAAATTAAACGGATGGTTAAAAAAAAACGAATATATATATATATATATATATATATATAGCTTTTCTTGTATTGTGTGTATTGTGTAGTGTGTGTACACTGTATATATATATGTATATATATGTATATATATATATATATATATACAGTGTATATATATATACACTAATACACTATAGTGTGTGGGTTAAATTTTTATTAAACAGTAAAAATATAGAAACATTCATTAACTTAACAATTGGTAATATATACATAAACTGATTCACTGCGCAGGTCGATTGCCAGACATTTTTTTCCATGATTCGATCTGCGCGTAGTAATTAAATTTCTTAAGAAATTATGATTAATTACAAACGCCAAGGTGTAACTGACCTAATTGGTAATAAGCAAGAGTAATTTGACTAATAATTTGTGGTTAATACGGTCTACTTTACAATTCTGACGTATTTTTTGTCATCACTGCACGTTGCAATGAGTCGATTACCTTGGCTCGGAATATTATATACTAACGACATACGTTAACTCAAAACTAAAGCTATGAAGGTTCCAATCCCACCCAGCCTAAAAAGAATACAGCAATAAACTTACTCGGGTATGCTTTTATTCACTACCACCTTATATGGTTAGTAGTAACAATTTAAAAGCAACATTCATCCCCAAGCTTTCACATCGCTTACGTTATATTTTATACCCACCAAAGGTGGTTGAAGAAAGCTTGGGTATGACGTTTACTTATGTTTGGACTTATGTTAAAAGTTTGAATCTACTGTAAGGCTATAAACCAAACTTTAAAAATTGTATTTAAAATTTCGTATTTTTGTCCTTTTTATATCATATAGAGAGTTAGTGACACCTTAAACCTCTCTTCTATAGTTTGTGACGTTAAAGTTATATCTTTATGTAACTTTGTATGTATCACATCACACATTCAATTAAGGGGTTAATTGTTACGGACGGTTATGGTAGACCTTCAAAATTGTGACGTGTTGTTGTCATCTGTACCTCGTACAAATTAGTCAACTATACCTTGGTCTTGATTTTATATTACATCGTAATCGTGACGCAGTCTTCACAGCAATTTGTGACGCAAATACTAAAGCCCTTGTATGAATAGGTGTCATTATTATCAACGTTTGCCCAGGGATTAGGGGCCGTACCTGTAATTTATCATTTTGGAGAATTCAATGAGTGATAGGTGCTTCAGGTAAAGGAAGGTTTAAAACATCTTCGTTTATACCAATGCAAACCCTCGCGCAAACTAAATGAATCATCAAATCAAAAAATATATATATATATATTCAATAATAATCATGGGTTAAGTATGAACAGTATGTAACAAGTATTTAATTAAAAGGTACTATTTTATCTATCAAGCAGCTAATTTGAGATTTGCGTGTTTTCTACAATTTTGTTTGTTTTTTTATGATTCGATACGAATCATTAAATAAAACGAATAGTATATATGACGATGAGCTAATAGAGATATCGTGATCAACCCATTACCGGCTTACTACAGAGCACCAGTCTCCTCTCAATATGAGAAGGGTTTGGCCATACGCTGGCCATGTGCGGATTGGCAGACTTCACACGCCTTTGAGAACATTATGGAGACCTCTCAGGCGTGCAGGTTTCCTCACGATGTTTTCCTTCACCGTTGAAGCAAGTGATAAGTGAGTGAAAAACGCACATAACCCCGGATTCGAACCGCCGACCTCTGATTAGAGGCGGACGCCCTAACCACTGGGCTATCACCGCTATATTCAGTCTTAAACTCAATGTTCACAGTTGGAAAAGACTGACCCCCACGATACGGGCTATCCTAGTTTGGAGGTCAGGGTACTTTAAATTTTTTTTTATTAAATTGAAAATTGAAATAAATGAAAATGA
Organism: Lasiommata megera; assembly: GCA_928268935.1. Lineage (NCBI taxonomy): Eukaryota > Metazoa > Arthropoda > Insecta > Lepidoptera > Nymphalidae > Lasiommata > Lasiommata megera. The sequence goes on from OV743326.1 coordinate 13,513,187, forward strand.
ATGTCTTAAATTATGAAAGTTAATTGTTATACTGAAAAAGATATTCAAGTTCATTCAGTTTTGAGTCCTATATAGGAACTACTAACTGAAATAGGAATAAACTTATAACTTACTTCGATCACCTGAAAGTTAATAATTAAAGTGATAATATTTTCTTTGAATGAGTTACTAATTTTGTGTAGCATTCTAAGCGGCATTCAAAGTTTTTTTTTTTTTAATTTTAGCCCGTAACCAAAATCTTACCTGTTGGGTAAGTTATAATGAAGTCTAAGTATTATACTTTTACATTTTTAGGATAATAGGTACGTATTTACCAATGTTAGGTAACATTCGTTACCAAATAAAGTAGTTGTGACACATAGACATAGACATAGAAAATTTGAATTTGACAGATGAATGTTCGCAATTTTAACCCCAAATTGACGAAACCAAAAATGTTACCTTTTGATTTCCGTTTATCGTTGTATGAATTTTGTCAAAAATTTGTTGAGAATTTTTTACTTTTAATACATGATTTTCCTTCTACGTAATTGCAATACGTCTACGAAACCCTTTATAAATAATGTAATAATTTTATCTTCAAACTGAACTGTCTTTGATGACTCTCACATTTGTTTAAAAACCTTCACTGAGACAAATGATAGCATTTAACCTTGCTTCTACAAAAGGATCGTAACTCAAAATGTCTGCTATCAAACCCTTAAGCGTTTAAGGTCAACGGTCGTAGAAAAGGGCGCGCAAGGACACCGGGCGAGCCAAGGTTAGGTTGACCTTACTGGCGGTCGATATTTATGTCACTGTAAATACGTACGAGTACGTTTACGTTATACCTACTTACCTGTTGAGGCTATAGGTATTCCAAATGAATTAGAAGTTTCTAAACAAACTGAGTATACCGAACTAAACAATCTTTTAATAATTAAAAAAAAAACTGAATAGAAAAATCATATTACAATATTAAGGATTATATAAACTACAAAAAAGCTCCATAAAATTCAAATTCAAATTCAAATAATCTTTATTCAAATAGTCCTTTAAAAGGCACTTTTGACGCGTCAATAATTTACATAGTAGTGATTTGATGGTGATAACTACATTCGTAAACCTAAAACTAAAGCTATGAGATTCCAAACGCGCCCCGGTCTAAGAAGAAGCCCACAACAAACTTAGCCAGGTAAATTTTCTTTTTGTTATCACCATCTCACATGCCACTTAAAATTATATTAAGAGCTATCTTATTAGAGCAATATTTCATACCCATGCTTAATACCACCCAACTTAACTAAATTATAGATATATTTTGACGACCTCCATGAATTTAAAACCTACATGAAAATTGAAGGTTCCTGGATTCGATTCCCGACTCGAGTCTAGTCTGTTATGATGCTTTGTCGTTACCACCAATGTATTTCAATTGAATATGTTTGTTCCAGAAAAAAGATGTGGAGTCGCAGCTTATACAACAACAGGATGGTCAAAAACCGCGCCGACTGTGGTGGCTTCTGGGAGTAGATATACCGCTTCTGGTAACAGGTAAGTCAGCCAAAATCATCAGCCTATCTAATGTTTCAATAATGGGCACAAAACCATATAGGAGAGATTCAATGCGGGTGGCCTAGTTAAGTTAACAAAAACCTCTATAATGTACATAATTATATTGTTAAGTATGTACTTTTTTTTTTACACACTACAAGTTAGCCCTTGACGGCAATCTCACCTGGTGGTAAGTGATGATGCAATCTAAGTTGGTACAGCGCTAACCTATTAGGAGTATGGTAGACCCGTATTCCTAACTGGTTTCTACGCGACATCGTGCCGGAACGCTAAATCACTTGGCGATACGTCTTTGTCGGTAGGGTGGTAACTAGCCACGGCCGAAGCCTCCCACCAGACCAGACTCGAGCCGGGAATCGAACCCAGGACAACGCACGCACTGCGCCACGGAGGTCGAAACTTACCTTTATTTTGTCGTGGTGGAAAAGCTTTATGGCTACTTCCGTGCCCTGGACATAAAGAGGTTATGTGGGGACCCCCCCCCTTGTAGAGGGGTATACTCGAACTAAGAACCACCACGCCATATCCCTCTTTGCTGGACGCCCGGGGCACCTTGTAGTCTTCCCGAACAACGTACCTACTTCCCTCAAGATAATCATGGCACCTAAACAACTTATTAAAGGTAAGATATATAGATACCTTTAAGTGTCTTAAATTACTGTAACCGACAAAACTGGGAAAATATAATAGCAATTCACTTATAATTGGTATCGAATATCGATTAAAATATCGATTAAACATCACTGATGCGCCGAGCACCGTTCGATAAGTTAGAAAACAGAATAATAAACCATGCCGATACTATATTATTGACTAAATTATTGATTAATAACCAAGTTTATAATTAGTGGTTATAAAATATTATAGTGGGGCACTTTAATTAAAATACAATAATCGTTAATCATTTTGATCTACGGACTTTTAATGGATCCTTAAAGCAATATAACGGTCGGTAATAGTTCAATACTAGTCGCGCCATCTGTTGTCGAGTAGCGAAACTTAGTATGATTACGTGTGATCTGCGAAATAAAGCTTTTCAAAGTGCCTACTGCCTCGTAGTAGATATTCTACGTATTCTATGGCGTGTTAGCTAAGTTCAATTTATATAGTAATGCCATCTTATTACTTTAAATGTTTTGCTTTAATTCGTACCCTTTTCCTCCCTGATGAAATACGGCGCTCTCAATCATTAGCAATTTTTAAAACTCGTGTCAAGAAGCATTATCGGTCAATTTAATTTTTATCATGATCAACCCATTCTCGGCTCACTACAGAGCACTCTCAATATGAGAATGGTTTTAGCCATAGTCCACCACGCTGGCCATGTTTACGGAACGATAAACCTCTAGGCGCCACGTTTTTGAGGCATGGTGGTAAAAATTCACTGCTGAAATCAGGACAGATCATAGGAAATTCAGAAATAATACCAAATAGCCCCTGATCAGGATCGAACCCGAGATCTCAGATCAAAGCGCTCACCAGGGAGTGCGTTAAAAACTAAAAGATCAATCATAAAAAATTATAATTGCGGGTAGATAAAAAAAATCGTGGGTAGGTAAAAAAAATCGTGGGTAGGTAAATAAAATTTTAAAAAATCAAAATATCACTTGCTTCAACGGTGAAGGCAAACATCGTGAGGAAACCTGCACGCCTGAGTTCTCCATAATTTTCTCAAACACGTGTGCAGTCTGCCAGTCTGCACATGGCCAGCGTTGTGGACTATGGCCAAACCCTTCTCGATTGAGGGGAGACCCGTGCTCTGTAGTGAGCCGGAAATGGGTTGATCATGATGACCTAAACCTTTAAGTACATAATAGAGGCCACAACAATGACGGACACACGTCGAGTGAATAATTTACTATTTCATTACATAAACTAATAACTGCTGGGAAGGATGCAACCTGTGTGCATCTATAACGACCTAAACCCGTCTGTCCACATTGAAATCCACGTGCGTTTACGGGGAGCAACACCGGAAAATTAAAATAATTAAAATAGTCTCTAATACCATACACGTAAAGGTCAACAGTAGGTCGATGAATTCTATGATGCGCCTAGGGTACATAGGGGACCAATGTTAACGAATATAAGCTTTACGGAAATTGCAATAGGATGTATTGCAATAGTTCTTTACATTCCACATTGGAACCCACGTGAGGTACGGTGAGCAACACTAGAAAATATGAAATTGATGAAAATAGTCCTAATGCTCAGGACATAAGAGCGACTGGTAGGTCTAGCAATCCATTGATGCGCCGAGGGTACTTACCCGAGAGATGTAATCGATTATAAACTTTATAGTTATCGGTTAAGGTCTTAAAGTCGTTTGAACTTTAGTTGGCTGTTAAGGGCCGAATTGCATAAGCTAATTTCAATTGGTGCAGCGGATAAAAGGCCAATCTAGTGCAGGTGTCCCACCACGTGATGCCATGCGCTTCATACACTGTGCATACATACAAATGGAAATAGAATTACGAAGAAAGAAAATATTCATTCGGTGCGTAAGAAGCATCCTGTAGCGACTGCGAAGGGCGCGGTGCGGCGGAGCGGTATATAAATCATTTTTGATTATCGACAATAACGAAATTAATATTTGAATAGACAACTAATGTTAATTGATTGTGTATTAACAAAAATTGCATTTAGTTCTTACGGTGTTCCAACGGGATAACGGAAGCGGGGGGAGGAGGGGGGCGTCTGGGAAGTAGGGTTCCCCGGGTTTTCAACAAATCCATGTTTTTAGTTGTTGTAGTGAACAAGTGTTAAATTTTCTCAAGCTTAGTAACGAAGCTAAACGAAGCTTAGTAAGAAAGGAAACTCGGTAGAAAGTCTATGGAGTTTCCTTACCTATGGGATATATCCTCCCGGCTCAATATTTTCAAGCAACAACGCAGTGATCAGGCGCCTTCAAGGATGTAATGCTGAATTTCCTTTATACGCGCGTCACAGCTTACAATTCAATAAGATAATGACGAAGGAGTTAAAAGAACAACGTTCCTGTTCGCAAATTTTGACCTCCCCAATTACGCAATTGTACCATCCTGGCAATGTGACATTGACTTTGAACTGGAAATGGCGGAAGCGGGGGTTTGGGCGAATCAATTGGCTAACGACGCCAACGTCCATATGCCACATGATAGATGTCCGCGAGTTGATCTACGATAGCTAGGAAGGAAATCTTCTAGAAGACTGCGCATAATTTCGATTGGAATCCGAATCTTCCAGCAGGAGTTGATTCGTTTTTTTATTCGAAACACTGGCCGGGTTAATTACTGCCATGGAATATCTACAGGACTATCGAAGACCAATGCTTAGTCAGCTTAAAAGGAATTTTAATATACGCCACTTGGTTTTTTTTATGCGCTACAAGTTATACTGATGGTAAGAGATGATACAGTCTAGGATGATAGCGGGCTAACCTGTTTGGGGTATTACTATTGTAAACCCACGCTAAATCGCTTGGCGAAACGTCTTTGTCGGTGATAATTAGCCACGGCTGAAGCCTCCCACCAGACCAGACTCGAGCCGGGAATCGAACTCTGGACTTCCAGTTTTATAATGCGCGCACGCACTGCGCAACGGAGCCTAAGCAAGCCTAAGTTTTTGTTTTGACGGAACATGGCAGATAAGATCTGGTGAAACCATAATATCTATTATCACTTCTTCTTCTTCTTCTTCAAGTGCCTCTCCATTACTGGAGGTCAGCAGTCAGTTTTTTGAAACGTTCCTTGTCCATGGCTAAACGGAACAGTTGTTCGACCGACTTGATGCCATTCCACTCCCGTATGTTTCTGAGCCACGACTTCTTTCGCCTTCCAACACCTCTTTTTCCAGCAATCTTCCCCATCATAATAGTTTGCAGCAGGCGGTACCTATCGTTACGCAATATATGACCTAGGTACGAGATCTTTGTCACTTCACTAGCTCTTAAATTCTACAAATCCAACGTAAGTTACTGTTTTTGCCAAGTTGCAAAGTCCAAAGCCAATACCAGTTGGTACCCTTAATTTCTCAAAGAAGCCACATAGTATTCAAACTGTATGTAGGAATAGGTACATGTTCCTTCCATTAATCTTGAGATATTGTGTCCAAGTGTGCTGCTAAATATATTTTTTACCCTTTAAAAAGAACCCGTCTCACATCTGCGAGTTGTTTTAAGATCATGTGACCAAATAAAACAGTAAAATATATATAATTTTTTTTCTTTGCAAAATCGTGTGGTGGTGATTTTATCATTGTTTTGTTTGAGCGAATCTTTTGCTTTAATGATTATATTCTACACTAGCTGTTACCCGCGACTTCTTTTGCTTTTTTAGATATTTATAAAATCTACAATTAATTAGAACATTTTATGGTTCTATCTTTTATAGTTTAGGCAGCGTACGCAAAATAAGTAACTTTTCTGGTTGATTTTTTACACCTTGTGTCCGAAAAAACACATATATATTACGGCACCCTATTTTTTCCAAAATAAAATTATGCTATGTTACTCGTGGATAATGTACGAGTAGCTTTCGAATGGTGAAAGAATTTTTAAAAACGGTCCAGTAGTTTTTGAGTATATTCATTACAACCAAACAAACAAAGTTTTCCTCTTAATAATATTAGTGTAGATTGAAGCAACATAAATAATGTGAATGAACTTACAGCGACTTAATAATTAAAAAATAAAGTTTGGAAGAATTATTTTTCCTAGTTACACGTTCTGTTTGCTGAAATAAACTCTTAATTTTGTTAATAATTGTTTGTTTTTTACAGTGTTGCTTCTCATTGGTCTCTTCGAATACGGAGTAATACCTCATTACAAGAATGGCTTCTTCTGCAACGATCCGGCTCTTTCGTTCCCATTCAAAGGTGACACAGTGTCTATGGAAGTCATCGTCTCTACAATTTTACTTCTTCCTTTTGCCCTTGTAAGTATATCTATTTACCTAACAACTTTAATTTGTACTAGATTATCGGAATCTACGAAGTTTTAGTGAAACCTTTTCTTTAACCTAACATGTTCCCGGTAACCAGGGTCTGCTTAGTTTTGTTAAAATATCTATTGTTCTTCGTTATTCCAATTATTTTTGTGTGATCCATCTTTTTCACCTAACCGTTTTTGTGCATTTCTCCATCTACAAATAAGCCATCACGCTATATATACAAATTAGTGGTTTTCGACTTCGAGTCGATCCAATTTCTCAATGGTTAAAATTTCTGTAAAAACTATTATTTCATTAATTATCAGAATACCAATTGCAAAAGTATAGATTTTGACAGAAACTTTCATTTTTTATCATTTGTTAAAAAACGGATGAAAGTTTGTTTATATTTCTAAAGTTCTGAAAAACCCTCAATATCTTATCCGTAATCCTAGATACCAGATTTTATAGGCTTAACTTGAACTGACGTACTTTCTTATAAAATTTCTAACCCTGTTTAACCCCTACAGTTATCCCTTACAGGTGTAATTACAATAAAATCTTTCTTAGTCCAGGATATTTGGACTGTAGATAGTCCGCTAGTCAGTCCAGACAAAGCTATGTAGTTAAAGTCATCCCTATTTGGCTGGTAATCGTCACATAGTTGTTAATTTATTTTTTTATTAATCCTAAAAATATTTAATTATTTGCAGATTTTCATCACCGAAATTATTCTCTTCGACTCAACGTGCACTGTGCGCACGAAACTCAACTACGCGTCACGTAAAACGGCCGTGCTGTATAGAAACTACATTTACGGGATGTTCTTCAATCTCATGATCGTTGAAGTCATGAAAGGCATCACGGGCAATCCGAGGCCAACGTTTTTCGATATCTGCGAACCAGACGCTCTTAAAACTTGTAATGGGTAAGCCACACCTACAAGAATCTCAGTCAAAAATAATTTATAGTTAGGGGAGCGGAGGATAATACCGTACAGGGGCCAATTCCGTACATCATTTTTTTTCGAAAAGAAGCCAAGTAGATATGTCTGTCACTGTCGCACTTGTTCGTTTAGTGATGCCTCGCATTCTCGCAAGTTTTATCGTCTGTCCGTGCAGCAACAGTGGTGCTATTGGTCGCTGTGTTGTTTTGCGCTCGGTTTTACTAATTTCTACCACGTGTAAATAAGCCGTAAGTACATATTATACACATATTATTTAGTGGTGATAGTCAGTTTCATTTTGTAAGCATATTTAGCACAATATTCAGGCTGATTTACGGTTTCATTGCAGATGTTTTTGTGATCACAGCCAGTTAAAACCTGAAATTCGCTTTCGGGTTATTCCGTACACTGTACGGTATTACCCGCTATGAATTGTGATCAATGAACAAGAAACAATTTCAAATATTGAGCCTACATATGAAGAGATTGAATGTGTCAGCAGCCAAGTTTCCCAATGTTTTAAGAAAGCCCCAGTACAATTGCGGATTTTTTTGCCACAGAAAAGACAGAATTAAACCCGATAAAAGAAGAGACTCAATCTCCCGAGTCTAAAGATATAGAACGTGTTAGGAGAAAAATCCTGATATCTCCTGGACCTACCACCGCAGTATCTTTCTGCGACATTTCTCCAATGCCAGAGGAAAAGAAAAGACAAGAAAAAGGCAAAAGGCGAGGCAAGAAAAATAACAGCATTCTGTAAATCTAACTTCTACTCCAATGAAGTCCCTATTAGAAAGCAAGGCTGAGAAAAAGACTATAAAGAAACAAAAAGAAGACAAAGTTCATAAAGAAAGAAAAAGACAAAGCAAAAGATTTAAAGAAACAAAATATATGCAAAAAAGAAATAGGAGTAGGATCTCAAAAACATATTGAAGGGAGAAATAAAAAACCGGCTAAGAAAACCAAAAGTTATTCAACTTCTTCTTCGGAAGTTGATGAAAACGTCTTATGTGACGATTGTGATGGTCAATTTTATGAAGAAGGTCAGTCAGGAATAAATGAATTGTGCGTTCTATGTAGTGAATTTGACAAAAACGGTGAGCTATGGTACAGATGTGTGTCTTGTGGAATGTGGGCACATTCTTTGTGTAGCGGTAAAAACTCTGCGGAAAATTATTTGTGTATATTTTGTGAATAATGTTTAATTTAGGTATTTAAAAACTTAAATAAAGATTTAATTAATAAAAACACATTATTTTATTTTTGAATAGGTACCTATAATTATGTTTTTTTATACTTACAAGTATGTACGAAATTAGACGAACGGTGTACGAAATTACCCTCTAGTGTCGGGTAATTTCGTACTTTCTACTTTTTTTTTAAAAATATTTTTGAAGGTTCTATGGTAATTGTATTTAAATTCGCTTTGGTTATATAAACCTATATTAAACTTAGAGTAACTGTGTAAACTTTACTTGATCTTGTGCCTAATAGATTTTGAGAAAAATACGTTCAAAGTTAGGTGTACGGTACTACCCTCCGCTCCCCTACTTTGTTTTTTAATTTTCCCACCTTTATACATGTGGGCGACAAATAGAATAGCTTGTGTTATGTAAATAATGAAGCGGTGATAGCCTAATGGTTAGGGCGTCAGCCTCCTAATAAGAGGTCGGCGATTCGAATCCAAGCACGCACCTCTAACTTATCGGAGTTATGTGCGTTTTTAAACAATTAAAATATCACTTGCTTCAACGGTGAAGGAAAACATCGTGAGGAAACCTGCACGCCGCAGAGTTATCCATAATGTTCTCAAAGGCGTGTGAAGTCTACCAATTCGCACGTGGCCAGCGTGGTGGACTATGGCCAAACCCTTCTCATATTGAGAGGAGACCCGTGCTCTATAGTGAGCCCGTAATGGGTTGATCATGATGTAAATAAGGTTATTAGTGATCAGTATAGAAAACATTTTATTACACAAAAACGAATAAAACTTAAGAACGAAAACTGTGAACTAGAAAAGTCATTAAAGATAGATAAAAAAGCTCATAGAAGCATAACAAATATAACATTTTTTTATTTTATTGTTCACAGATCTGAATACGTCAGCACTTTTGAATGTACTTCAACGAGATTTGCAAAATGGTACCAGAGCGACTCGTACCACAGTTTCCCTTCAGGACACACGTCTCTGTCGGTGTACTGCGGATTCTTCATGGCTGTAAGCATCAATATGTGAACCTGTGTATTATACGAGAACCTACCAACAATTTTGCTAATTAATCAATATTTATTTAATATTCGCCTGCAATAGTTTTCCAAAAAATATTTTTGTATGCTAAATGAGTTCTTTTTTCGAAACGTAATTCAATATTTATTCTTTAAGGAAACATTTATATCCATATTACGTCCGATGAAGGGTTACATCAAGAAATTAATTATTTTTATTTTATTAATTTATTTTTTAATTTTAATCAACAGCGTTTAATAATTACAATTTATTTACATTTCTTTTCATTTAACTTAATGATAAAATAAGGCCAAAGGCCTTATTTATAACAATTTTATAAAAAAAGACCAAACAATTTATGCAACCTTTAAAATTTAACAACATATTAATTGTTATGATATTACTGCAGTGTGTGTCTGTGTGTGTGTGTGTGTGTGTGTGTGTCAGAGAGCGAGAGAGAGAGAGATTAGATGCATGTATTTATATACTATTATAGATATTAATATACGATTAATTCTGATAGACTAAGTCAAGGAAGTATTTATACATTCTTCTTCTTCTTCTGAATATCAAATAGTCTTCTAGCAAATAATTTGATATCTTACAAAAATATGGTTTACAACCTCTTAGTTTATTATCAAATGGATTTTTTGAAACAACAAAACCACGTAGTAAAATTTTGTAACGAATCCTTAATTTATTGTAGTGGTATCTCCAACAACGAGCATTCAACTGGCGCCACCGAACTGTCTTCCTTGTGCCCTTGGTACAGCTCCTCTGCATCACCTACACAGCCATCTGCTCCTTGACCAGAATAACTGATCACAGACATCATTGGTGGGACGTCCTCGTCGGTGCTGGTATAGGCGTCATCACTTTACTGTTTACGGTGAGTTTTGAAGTCAAAAGTCAAGGTCAATACTTCTTAATTAAAAAAGGCACTTTTATACTGCTTTTTCTATAATAGTGACGTGATAAATTCATTCTTAATTTCTTAAGAATTTAAGAATGTATTTTAGTAAATTAAAATATCACTTGCTTCAACGGTGAAGGAAAACATCATGAGGACACCTGCACGCCTGAGAGTTTTTTGTACTGCTTTTTCTATTATAATAGAGACGTGAAAAATTCATTCTTAAGTTCTTGAAAATTTAAGAATGTATTTTGGTCTATAAAATATCACTTGCTTCAACGGTGAAGGAAAACATCGTGAGGAAACCTGCACGCCTGAGTGTTGTCCGTAATGTTCTCAAAGGCGTGTGAAGTCTGCCAATCCGCACATGGCCAGCGTGGTGGACTATGGCCAAGCCGGCAATGGGTTGAACATGATGATGATGATGATTAAATTCATTCAAAGATATGAAGTGACTTTGAAGTTCATTGGCAAAAAAAATGGTCAGTACCAGTCTGAATTTAATGCAGTCAATTCCTATACCTCGAAGAGCAAGTTAAGCCGTAGACCCCAGTTATTATCAGAACGAATTGATAATAATAATCTTTATACTTTTTTTATACACTACAAGTTAGCCCTTGACGGCTATCACACCTGATGATGCAGTTTAGGATGGTAGCGGGCTAACCTTTTAGGGGAATGGTAAACCCACACTCCTAATTGGTTTCTACATGACATCGTGCCGGAACGGTAAATCGCTTAGCGACACGTCTTTGTCGGTAGGGTGTTAACTAGCCAAGGCCGAAGCCTACCACCAGATCAGACTCGAGCCGGGAATCGAACCCAGAACCTCCAACTTTATAATGCGACAGCGCACGCACTGCGCCACGAAGGTCGTCAAAACATATAAAGATACGTGTCTCTTCCTGCAATATAATTTGAAAGTTACCTTACTTTGTGTCGGGTAGTCAAACAGCTTGCGCAAGTAACCTATACTTAGTAAGAGAAGTTAAGTTGCTTAGTTAGAGAAGTGAACAAACAAACAAGGGGACCCAATACAATCCCGCATTGTGTTGTCGTCAAATTAGTTTACAGGCTTGTTTAAGTAAGCAATATAGGAAAAGTTTGCTAAGGTCAGTGGCCTCTCACAAATCAAATGACACGACGTGAATCTGTAGATATTTCACTTTTGAATTTTATTGAAGAGAAAATATGCTTTTCATAGTTTATTGTTGTACTTAGGATCCTTATCAGCAAAATATAAAATTATTCATTTGACCTTGTACTACGTAAATCTATATATTAATACGTGAAAGAAGAACTTTTTGAGACTAAATGCGCGGACGTCTAATTGCGAGATCGGTACAGAAAGGTATACATGGTATGCTTACGCCTTCTACCTAACGCTTTAAAATTTTGGAGATAAATTTAGCTTTATTACGCTATGTACGCATTAACGCCACAAATAAATGCAACATCTTCTGTCAAGTTTTTGACTGTCGCATTATAAAGTTGGAGGTCCTGGGTTCGATTCTGGTTTGGTGGGAGGCTTCGACCGTGGCTTGTTACAACCCTACCGGCAAAGACGTATCGCTAAGCGATTTAGCGATCCGGCACGATGTCGCGTAGAAACCAATTAGGAGCGTGAGTTATGAGTTTACCATAGTCCTAACAGGTTAGCCACTACCATCCTTACTGCAGACACTTATCTCCAGGTGAGATGGCCGTCAAGGGCTAACTTGACTAGTTTGAAATAGACTAAAATATTTGGGTCTAATTTATATTAATTCGCACAAAGACAGCGTATAATTTCCTCTACCTATAAAAGACAGTAATTTGTCGAATGCGATGTCATAATCTGAGGATGGATAATGAATTGGTAAACATACATTATTTGTTTCGTAGTAGGTACAGTAATACGTGTATAAAGTTACTGTTTTCTTTATTCCAGGTGCTAGTCGTTTGCGATAACTTCAAGAGGAGGCCGCATATTTTGAAAGGCAACCCAATGACAGACAGCCAACATACTGTTCGGACCTTAGTGTTTGATGGACCACAGTCATCCTCGAACCACAGTCAGCCATCTTAGAATCCTTCGTCCATGAACCCAAAGCTCAATTCTGACTATTACTCTAGAACCTCTATGGACTGTTTACCTATAAGTTTTAAAATGCATTGATATCCGCCTATCTAATAGGTTAAAAATGGTAGTGCCATTACACCAGTAGTGTATACCGAACTTTAAATAGCGTAAAATGTACTGGTGTTTCTGTAGAAGTTAAATTAAGTGAATTTTGTGACGTAAATCGTCTTTTTCATATAAAAACTTAATTGTGGTAAGGTGTAGAGTGAGAAAAGAAAGAATATGATTACTCGTTACTCTATAAGAACTGTCAGATTTTTGTCCCAAATTATATAGTTTAAAGCTACGGTTTAAATATAATAGCGAATCAAGACTTCAATGAAGTCTCTTTAGATAAGTGTAGATTTGTTATATTTTTTGGGTGTGAGCTAATTGTACGAGACTTGCCGAGAATTATAAACGTCACTGGTCTAAACGCCCCGAGGCATTGACGCGCGTTCTGCTCACGCAAATGCGAGTTCTTATTTCGTAGAATAATTGTATCTATCTTATAAAAAAAACTGACTTTAAATTAAATTATTATAATTATAACTTTTTATAGTAGGCTTAAGTTGGATTTATTCCGTTTTAGCAAGTAATTTATAGCTAAAAATATAAAGCTATAGATTTTTCAGTTGATGAACCTTTTGAGATCATTAAAAAAATAATGACACTAGAAAATAAAAATCGAATTATAATTTTATATTAATTCAAAATAATTTTTATTCAAATTGACCTTTAAAAGGTACGTTTGATGCATACATATATACAGTTTTAGACATTGAGGTGAGAACATGAAGATTTAAAGTGGCAATTGTTAACCGAAAAGAAAAATGTATGAGGGTTCCACTCTCATCCTACCTTGTAACATAAAACTACCTATCTCAGAGCAACAATACATACCCAAGTTTTTTGGCCATTTACAAAATACAATTATGTAATACATAATATATGCTCACTTATATAAAAGATATATTCTTACATATGTAAAACATATATGCTACACTCTAATGTGGCTTTTCTTAAAGCTTACATATAATTTTAACTTTTACTGATTAAGAGAAGACTTCAAGTCGAGTAACTCTAAGTGGTTAGCAGTCATCTGGTAGTTCATTGTAAAATAGTATACAACTTTCTTTAAATGAATTATGTACTAATTTTGTCTTTTATATTATGTATTTCTTGTTGTTCTCTTTTTCCTTTCAATATGCAATAAATTGTATAAATAAATAAATAATTTGATATAGTCAAGTTAATTGCACTGCAAGTTGCTTAATTTTAATATGTACGCTAAATAAGGTTTGTAGAAATTGGTCTTCTGTTTTTTTTTTGTATAATAAACCAACCTAGTATCTAATGTTATCTGTGATTTATTATTATAGTTAAACCAATATTAATCGTAAGAAAATAGTGCATTCAGGTAATATTAATAGTTAGGTATTTTTAAATTACTTATCTACTTGAGTAGGTATAACACAGTAATAGAAATTGAGTATCAATGGTATTATTTTAGGTTACAATGATTTAATTTTTAAGTATTGTACAGGTTTTCTGTTAGCGCCTAGATTTAAGTAGGTTAGTTATATATTACTCATTTAAATTAATTTGATTAAATATTTATTGTTTTTATTTATGTTTCATTTAAAATGTACCTTACCAGCCACACCTCTGGATTTGTGAAAAACTGAATTTCACATCTATGACCTATTTAGCTTGAGTTTCCCATAGCAGACTTCTTTGAAATTAGATTTATATGTGAAAGGCAGCGAAAATGGGAACGGATAATATAGGAATGACCTCCGTAGCTCAGCGCGTGCGTTGTCATATTTAAAAAATAGAGGTCCTGGGTTCGATATCTGCCTCGAGTCTAATCTGGTAGGAGGCTTCGGCCGTGGTTAGTTACCACACGACTGCTACCGACAAAGACGTGTCTCAAAGTGGTTTAGCGTTCCATCACGATGTAGCGTAGAAACCCATTAGGTGTATGGGTTTACCATACTACTAACAAGTTAGCCCGTTACCATCTTAACTTCATCACTCACATCAGGTAAGATTGCCGTGAAGGGCTAAACATAAAAAAAAAATACATATATAATAGGAAATAATCTTCAATTACTAACTTTAAAATACACAGAAATTCTGAAAATCCCAGACACCGTTTATTGTCTTTTGATATTTAAAACTTAATTTAAACTGTAAAGTAATATAGCAAGGATAGTTTATATTATAAATTTAATATGCAGGTATTACAAAGCCTTCTGAAATATCCATCAGTATCCCTTAATAATTACAGGATAATCTGTAAAGTATCTCGCGTACGCTCTAATGAATTACAACTAAATACACATTTTGACTTTCATCCCCTCTCCCAAGGGAACTGTACTGAATTCCGGGATTAAAACTATCCTAAATATTGAACGAGAGTATCAGCTACTTCTATACCAAATTTCATTGAAATCCATTCAGTAGTTTCGGCGTGATGTGCGACCAAGATTTAGACAGACAGACAAAAAAATATAAAAAAAAATGTTTTGGGCTCAGTATCGATAGTAAAGCATGCTACAATTAAAATTTTCAAAATATTTTTAATGTACAGAATTCGTCCTGTTACAGTTTTATTATATTGTAGATACAATGACGTCCTGAATCTCCAGAGGGTCTAAAGGGCAAGGGACAAACATTGAGAATAATGGCCCCACCATTGCCTCACCGTCGTTATGTCGTTGTGTAAATGAGGATGCCGGGCCCCGTGATCGATTCCCGCGTGATGCAAGACGGACGAAATTGGTGATAGGTACAGCCAAATAGGATAATGGTGAGCGGAAGGTCAGTTTGAGGGGAGCTTTGTGTTTTGTGACTGAAAGAATTTAGATGCCACTTGTTTTAAGGGAATTTGTCTGAGAATCTATAAAGACGTAGAATATGAACTTTTCTCTAGCATGTTGATTTAAAAGAAACATTTACTAAACGATTCGCTCATATTTATTAAGTAAGTAATTTTTTTTTCACGCTGGGAAATGCGTTTACGTATCCCCTCCGTCGGAAGTGACTCAGGCAAGACTGCGCCGCTTCCTACGGGGTATGTGGGACTCCCCGACGGCCAGACTGGCAACTTCGCGTCGCCTGGTGGCTGGGTCACGGGAACTGGTGCACTCGACCGCAACCCAGCCAAACAAGTAACCAAAACCTAAGTAACCAATATTATTTGTGTAAGCGGTAAATTACACTAAAAATAAAGTATACGAGGGCAGTTACCGAAAGGTAAACTTCAGGTCTTTTTACCATTTTTTTCTCCGAAACTGCAATCCTAATAAAGGAATTTTCATTTCCGGGTACAAAGGTAAGGTGTCTAATTTATCTAGGAGCAAATATGAGATCGGTACAGTATCATTCTGCACTAGTAATTTCATCATCATCATCATAATCATCATGCTCAAACCCTTGCCGGCTTACTACAGAGCACGGGTTTCCTCTCTATATGGGAACAGTTTGGCCATAGTCCACCACGCTGGCCATGTGCGGATTGGCAGACTTCACACGTCTTTGGGAACATTACGGAGAACTCACAGGCATGCAGGCTTCCTCACGATGTTTTTCTTCACCGAAGAAGCAAGTAAGTTGCTTGAAAAAAATAATTTATGCCGCGTAAATTTCGCTGTTTAAAATTTAACCGGTATTTGTCTTTAATTTGTGTTCAAATAAAGACATAACACACACGCACGCACAGAGACAGACACACAAGAAAAATATAAATAAAGAATAATAGATTTCATGCAATTTTATTTCTTTAGTCATTTTACCCGTAACATTATATCACGCCAATTGGTTTTTCTAGATGGGAAAACGTGCTGGAATGAAAAGAATGCAGATGCTCTTGGACAATTAAAAGGCTAAGGGGTACTTAGCTTCGAGTCAGATTTTATTTATATCGGTAGTTATTGGAATCCTTATGACGTAAACACGAGGGTTATCTACATCTTTGATGCGCCGTCAATCTGTCAATGTTATCTAAGCATGTCAGTAGAACTAATCGAGAATAGAAATTATATAATTGCGGTCGACAAATATAATTGAAGTCAGCTAAGCACTTGCATCAGCGTATTTTATAATGCATTTTAAAGTTATTTGTTTATGTATATTTTAATACTCAACCAAGTAGGTATGTTTTATCTATATTCTTTATGAGTGTAAAAGCATAAACCAAACAAAGAGCGCGAAAACCATAGCGAAATTAATTCTAGATTCCAGAGAATAAACAGATCGTACTCGATCTTTTGCATCAGATAAATAATATTTTGCACTGCAGGCACAGGAATGGATAACGGTTATAAAGTTAGAGGTTTTTAAAAAACTTTTTGCCGGACTACCCTCTTTTTTCATATCCATACATTCCGAGATATGAAATGGTGTATGTATAAACATAAGATTAGTTTTTATCGTTTTGGTACGATAGCGTGTTGTGATAGCGTGTAAAGTATATTGAGATGGATAGATAAACAGACGTAAAGATAGACCGAGGGACAACTAGACTGGCATACAAGCATATAGACAGAGAGATGAACCTGGGCAAACAGACATAAGGATTAACAGATAGAGATTAGATCAGATAGGTGGTGAAACTAATACGTAGACAGACAGGCAGACAGCGGGGCAGACATATGGAAATAGTCCATTATGATTCCATTATTACCATTTTGCTACTGGAGATGGGAACGTGTTTGTTGTGAACGTCAATTGAGTAATACCGTGTAATCTCCGGCCCCTAACGACGTGAGCTGAGCATCACAGTATTATTATGATTTATGCCCGTTCTTACGTTCCCCTCTACACCCAAAATAGATCTCCTGAACAGGTGCACCGCAGACTGTTACAACAATGATTTCCGTAAAGGAGATTTTTCTAAGTAACTTTGGAACCGAAATGGTACCCTTGTCTGTTAGTCCATATCTATTCTGAAAAACGTAAATTATTCAAATGGGCATAAAATGCTTTTATTCAATATTATTGAGTTACTTAGCGGATGTTTTTTTTATACGCTACAGTTAGCCAAGTTATGTGCCTCCTGATGGTAAGTGATGTTGCAGTCTAAAATGGAAGCGGGCTAACGCACCTCTATCTTTTCGGAGTTATGTGAGTTTTAAAGCAAATATCACTTGCTTCAACGGTGGAGGAAAACAGCGTGAGAAAATCTAAATGCCTAAGAGTTCTCCATGTTATTCTCAAAGACGTGTGAAGTATTCCAATCCGCATATGGCCAGTGTGGGGGTCTATGGCCAAACCCTTCTCATATTGAGAGGAGATCCGTGCTCTGTAGTGAGCCGGCAATGGGTCGATCATGATGATGATGATTTTAGCATGACTATAAGTTTAATTGCTGTAATCGTACGATTTCCAACCGAACCGTACCGTAAAAGTACCATACTCCTAACAGGTTATCCCGCTACCATCCTAGATAGCATCATCACTTACCACCAGGTGAGATAGCCGTCAAGGGCTAACTTGTAGTGTATTAAAAAAACCCTTTCTCGGCATCGGGGCTTTAATATACATTGAAGAGTCCGATGAAAGGTATTGATGATAGCAGTGTACGGATTCCTACGCTAAATTAAAACAACACACGTTATTCGAGTGGCGTCCAGCGAGGGAAACCCTATGAGTAAACGTCTGCTATGAACTAAAACATGGAGTCACGTGAATGAGTCATTTAGGTACAGCCAACAAAATAACTTGAATTTTCTGATATAGACATACTCGTACCCTCTATCTTTCTTGCGTATATTTTTTTAGAACCTTTAGAATAAACTTTAGGAAAGCCAGACTGCGGCAAAACTGATCCTATTTGCGACTAATCGAAACTTCTTCAAAACAGTGCGTTTTTAATTGCTATATAAAAACTCCATTGCACTTTCAGCAAGATATGTCGTTCTATTTGTGATAATGGATTACAAAATGGCGGCAAATAAAGCGTTAAATTTTTTTTTATTTGAGAAATAAAAATGGAGAAACTATGAATATCGTAAATTCCTATCTATTTACATTTATTATCGGCATTCTACTGTTGTAATAAGGTATGATTACATGCAATGTAATCATACCTTATTACAAGTTAAAGCATGATCAATACTCAAAGTCTTGTGCCGTATAAGCCGTTATTATAAAATCTGTTTGTTAGTTCCTTTTTATTTTATAGTTAAAATTTTACTTTGCTACCATTTAATAATTAGAATACTCTTAATTAGTATTAAAATTAAACGCTTAAGCATATTCCAGGAGGAGATATGGTTTAACTCTTTTACGGTACATCTGGTTGGATTTTGTGAATATATGCATTTATACAAAAGTATCGTTTCATATTAACAGCATTTGCATATAAAACCTGTAATCAAATACTCAGATGATATCTTAGTCTGAATATTGGATACTCAGTTCCTAAATAATTAAATTACAGACTATTTCAAATAACTTTTTGATTTTGTTTGTTGACAGTACCTACGTGAGGGTTAATCGATAGTTTTTGCAGCGTAATTATGGTATAATACAAATTATGTAATCGTTTTCCACGCCGCACTGCGTTTATTTAATGCACCAAACTGTAGGTATCGCTCCCTGAGCTTTATACCCGTTCTATTTTATTTTTTCTACTTTAGAAGTTAGCCCTTGACGGTAATCTCACCTGATGGTAAGTGATGACGCAGTCTAAGAGTTGCCCTGTTAGGGGGTACCAAAAAAAAAAAAAGGAGTATTCGTAGTACACCCATACTCCTAATGGGTTTCTACGCGACATCGTGCTGGATCGCTAAATCGCATGGCACACGTCTTTGTCGGTAAGGTGGTAATTAGCCACGGCTTAGCCTCCCACCAGACCAGACTCGAGCAGGGAATCGAACCCAGGGCTTCTAACTTTATAGTGAGACAGGGCATGTCAAACCTATTAGTTCACACACGGAAGCCTATGGAATGGGAGTAAACTTTTTAAGTACATTATGCATTTACGATAGCGCCAAACCCTGGTCTAAAAAGCAGCCCATATAAAGGCATTATGTTAAAGCTAATTAAGGAAGCGGTGATAGCCCAGTGGTTAGGGCGTCAGCCTCCTAATCAGAGGTCGGCGGTTCGAATCCGAGCACGCATAACTTTTCGGAGTTATGTGCGTTTAAAAAACAAAAAAAATATCACTTGCTTCAACGGTGAAAGAAAACATCGTGAGGAAACCTGCACGCCTAAGAGTTCTCTATAATGTTCTCAAAGGCGTGTGAAGTCTGCCAATCCGCACATGGCCTGCGTGGTGGACTATGACCAAAGCCTTCTCATATTGAGAAGAGACCTGTGCTCTATAGTGAGCCGGTAATGGGTAGATCATGATGATGATGATCATGATGATCTATCTCAATACAAAGTATATATACTTTGTAACGGCTAAGCTTTGTAACGTTCTTATTCTTGATTATATAGTAGATATCTTATTTATTCAAATCGAGGGTTTATGTATGGTTCTTGTGCCAATAAAGAAGTGAAAAAGTGATCTGAATAATTAACGGCCAGATGTGCGGAGGAGTTTGATGACCCCGCGACCCCGGGCCGCTGTTGCTAAAACAATCATCGTGAATTTGCGCTAATTAGCAATGTGGGACACTTTCATTTGCGCCGACGCGTCGTGAACTCATTATAATTTGACGCCGAATAATACATGTGCGTATTTTGACCCAACTCTAACACAGCTGACGTTTATTATCCTTGCAGAATGTTCTAGATTTTATCTTTTCTGCGTACACTCATTTTCTCATGTAAACTTCTTTATTGAGGCGACTAGGGACTAGACCCATTTTTATTAGTAGTATAGCTTAAAAACTATATTAGTATATATACACACGGTGAAGGAAAACATCGTGAGGAGCCTGCACGCCTGAGAGTTCCTCATGATGTTCTCGATGATGATATATACACTTCAAACAATGGAATCAAATAAATCCAAGTTAAATTAAATGAAACTAAAAACAAATTAAATTAAATTAATTAAAGCTTGGTTCGCCGGACAAGCACCGACATAAAGTCATGTAGAATCCATGAGTTAACTTTTCCCGCTTACAGATTCTGGATACCGTTCTAACTCGTTTGCTAAGAGGGATGACGCCTTCGTTCTTATGAGGCCATATAAATTATCCGTTCGTTTCGTTTTTATCTAATGCAGAATGTTCTAAATTATAACTTTAAACACAGCGAGCCAACCTGTTAGCTAGCGATCGTAATGAAATTAAAGTTGTCAACCTCCGTGGCGCAGTGCGCTATCGTATTAATATAAAGTAGGAGGTTCGATTCCCGGCTTTAGTCTAGTCTACTGGGAAGCTTCTACAGTAGTTATTTACCACCCCTAGAAAAAGCCGTACTAAGCGAATGCGACATTCTGCGATTGTAAGAGCAGAGGTGCGATGTCGCGTGGAAACCAATTAGGACTATGGGTCTAACATACCTCTAACAGGTTAGCCTTAGAGAAAATAGGAAACGGAGAAAATGATCTATCTCCATTCCAAAATACACTCAAATTGGTCTAGTAGCTTTCGCTTGAAAGAGTAACAAACATAAATATATATCCATACATACAAGTTATAAGTAGGATGAGCATTTAGTTTTTAGAGTTATTTTCTTTTGAAAAATCAGCTTATTTACAAAATTTCATAAGTTTCGATACTTAATTTCAGTTAACATCAGTTTATCTATTATGCATTAGGAAAGAAAAAATAAGAATATTATTTAGGGCTTAACCTAAAGTAGGTAGAACTATAACCACAAAAATACAATTGAAACACAAAGAAATGTCGACACATATCTTATTTAAATTACAATAATTGTAAAAACAAGCTAAACAAACAGCTACCAGATTATCATATAAATGGGTAATGGAAAGATATCGATATCGATAGAGAACGGGTAACACATTTTAAGTAAATAAAACTAAGATGGAATGTATGGAAATGACGGGTCGTTGTTAAATGATGGTTAACAACTGTTACTAATGTTACTGAAAATATATAGTCCAAACAAATCACATAAAATCTGATTATAGTCCAAACACTGATCTTTTTTTTTTTTTTATTATACACTACAAATTAGCCCTTGACGGCTATCTCACCTGGTGGTAGGTAATGATGCAGTCTAGGATGGTAGCAGGCTTACCTGTTAGGGGTATGGTAAACACCCCCTAAATGGTTTCTACGTGACATCGTGCCGGAACGCTAAATCGCTTTGCGACACGTCTTTGTCGGTAGGGTGGTAACTAGCCACAGCCGAAGCCTCCCACCAGACAAGATCTCAGATAGACAAATGTTTAAAGGAGATAAAGATAATAGACTTAGTTCGCGGGTGTCAACTGTACGAGAACAATGACGTAAGTGATGCAGAGGCAGATGAAGCTGAGAGTGAGTCCGATGCCCATGGGCATCATACGGCACACGTGGTACTGGCATGGACGGAGGCGGATGTACTGGAGAGCGCGTTGGATTTCCTCACGAAGGGTCTCATCTAGAAAATACTAATTTCTTAACAAAAATAAAATGTTTAAAGTTTTTAAGAGACAATCATTTGGTCAGCGTCATGTTTTATCTACACTTGAGTGTAGAGAATGAGTACCTTATGATTGTTTAATTTTTTAATTTTTTTGTTAATTTATTTTTAATTTATAAATTATCTTTAAATTTATTCTGTAATGCATGCCATAAGGCTCAATTTGGCCGGATTTAATTGTATCTATTAAATACGACCTACCTATTGTAGAACGCAAATTAGCAATAAAAATTAATTGTTGATTGATTGAAAATAGATTTTTAAATTAAATAATGCCATAAATACTTTAATGACAATACGCTGACCAAGCTTCATGTTCATCCTTTCTTAAATAAAGTCCTAACTGACTAACTATATCATCAACACTCAGATCGAACAAAACGGGTTGAAAATTAGCATACACATAGCTATTATGATATAGGCATCCAATTACCATTGTAGAGACAGAGATTACAGAGTAGTATCACGAAGTTATCCTTTAGATTTGATAGAGGCAGAAAGCTTAACATGTAACCAGGAGTTCAGTTATCGCAAAGCATGAATATCGGCAAAATTTTAATTTTAGACTTTGGACAAGTAATCTTAACTGAGCAGTTCAAGGCTGAGAAATCAAATACTTACCAGTGTCCATTAGGGACTGTTTGAATAAAATATCTTTGATGATGTCTACTTCATTCTTAGTCAATTCGAACAGAATCATTGGCCAAGTTCCCAGACAAATGGTGTAAATCAGTGTCATTACAGACCAAATAGTTCTAAAAGTAAACAGTTCCTGTAATCAAATGAAAAATTATAGGACACCGTTATTTCCTATTTAATCTAATGACAACGAGTAATTTAAAGAAAAACAGTATGTAAATTAAGAATGCTACTGACCTTATTTAGAATTTGTAACATTGCATTGCGCATAAAAAGAACTGCCCTTGGAAAATATAGCAGAACAGTGCAAAATAACTGAAAGATACAAAATGTCGAATTAGAACATATATGAGATAGATACATAGATTTTGACGACTTCCGTGGCGCAGCGCGTGCGCTGTTGCATTTTAGAGTTGGAGGTCCTGGGTTCGATTCCCGGCTCGAGTCTGGTCTGGTAGGAGGCTTCGGCCGTGGCTAGTTACCACCCTACCGACAAAGACGTGTCGCCAAGCGATTTAGCGTTCCGGCACGATGTTGTGTAGAAACCAATTAGGAGTATGAGTTTACCATACCCCTAACAGGTTAGCCCGCTACCATCTTAGACCGCATCATCACTTGCCATCAGGTGAGATGCAGTCAAGGGCTAACTTGTGGTAAATAAAAAAAAAAATATGATTGATTTGATACCCTACAACTAAATTGAAGAAAGTAAAATCAAGGAATAAACTTAATGACCGTTTATCTTAGTAATTAATACACTACATTGTCCATTGTTTACCCAGATTTCAAGCTCAGGGTCCATATTTTCAATGTATTGCAGTAAATAATCGTAAACATATAGACATTTTTTGATGTTTTCAATTTTGTAGCTTAACCTCTTCGAACTGATTACATTAATAGATATATTGTATTTGACTTCAAAAGTTTTTCTGATTAATCTCATACGATGAAAAATAATATCGAATACCAATATCCTTAATAAATAGTAGAAACTGTCAGACACTAATAAAAATAAATAAATGTAGAAAGAAACGCTGTAATAGGATAATCGAGTAAATTTGATGAAAGTAATAAAACGGAACATTAAGACGCATGATAGAGATGCAAACATTTTATATGAAACTTTGACGGTGTTAACGTTCATTATATTCCCGGTAATGGTAATGAGAGAAAATATATTCTTAATACAGCTGCACTGAAATACAGACGAGAGTATAGAATTGAATATGAAATCTAAACAATTGAATTTAGTAATTTCTTTATATTGTAGTGAATTGACAAAAACCACGAACACTATAGAGAGAATAGAGAAACAGTACAACTGAAGGAAAACATTAAGAATTTTGCTGTTTCCGAAGCTATTGTACTGTCCAAATAGTAGACAGATGGTCATAACTTTCTTAATACGGGTTATAAAAGACGAAGCCAGCATTTCAGTTTGATGACAATATGTTTGGATTAATAGAAATAATCTACTGGGAAATAACAAATGAAACGATATGATATTACAATGCCTTCCTAGTCAATATCCGGAGTAGCTATTAAAATGTAACCTCATGTTGTAATAAATTATGAATGTTGTGTTTTAAATTAATTGAAAAAATCGATTGAAATGCAACGCTCCATCTGTTATTACGGTTACCACAGTCAACATATTTTTGATTATAGGTTGTATATGCCTTTTTATTTATGGGTCCTTACAAATTCTTTGTAATATCATTAACAAGTAATAAAGTGACCTGTTTATCCTAGTTTAAAATCTCGAGGTAGATTTTTTTCTTCTTCTTCGTGGTTCTAATTTTGTTATTAAATAATATAATAGTTTAAAAAACTAAAAAAACACGCTACTGCACGCATGCGTAGTTCGCGCACTAGCTCTGTCTCTCTTACTCGCATGCAAAGGATGCGGAAAGAAATTAATTAATCCTGGCGAATCTAATTAGGATAATCGGATATTTTGATCGGATTATTGCATTGTCATCGACCTTTGACAGGTGTGCAAAGTTTGAATCAAATCTGATCGTTCAAAGTAGGGCAAAATCGAGCTCAAAGGAGTCGGTTACAAACAAACATACATACATACAGGTGAAGCTAATAAAAGCGTGTTAAAAAGGCTTGATTTCTTTTTGAGAATTTTTAAAAAAGGGAAGATTTATATTTAAAAAAATACGTAGAACCCTGTTATTTCGTAAAGTAAATTACGATAAACATTTATCGTAATTTACTTTGTTTTCTTTGCGGATTTTTGTCAGCCATGCCCACATTTAAATGTCATGACATCAAATAGCTTTCCTCTAACACAGAATGGTAAAAAATGAAAATGTTTACCCATATTTCAAGCTCAAGATCCATATTTTCAACTTGTTGCAGTAAATAATCGTACACAGATAAACATGTCTTGATTTTTCTGATTTTGTGTTTGACTCTGTCTTTGCCGATGACATTAACTCCGAGGTATTTGTGTTCGAAAGCATTCCTAAGTAGCCTCATGCGATGAAAAAGCACATCAAAGAATAAGATCTTAGATACGTAGCTTAAAAATATGGAGAATAATAAAACGGAACAAAGAATACTGGCCCTAACGTAACCTATAGAATCAGTAAAATAAATATATACAGAAATACGAACCAACGTTAACATAAACAACGAACCAAACATTTTATAAGAGACTGGTATGTATTTAGCGTCTAGAGTATTACCGGTGAAGAATACAATGGAAATAATCCCGCTCATATGCTTGCCTTGAAATAATATAGATAGGATACAATTAAATAAGAACTCCGAATCGTGATACAATACAAAGGCTTCGAATTTAAAATTCGATATTAACATTACAAATGCAGCGTACCAGAGTATTATAAATATTAAACAATAGAACAGTATTAACAATTTAACACTTTTTGCTTTACCCGTGTAATAGTAATGACCGAATAATAGACGAATCAACATGAACCATTTAAAATAAGTTTTAAAATTTGATGATAACATTATGCAGTTGGCATGTACTTAGTTATTTTGGAACTAAATAACGAAGCTCTTGCATGACACACACACCGACAATGTAAATTAAATACTCACCAACTAACCTTAAGTAATTGTATTTCTTATCTTGTACAACACAATTTCATTATTTGTTTATAAGTACCTACATCCTTCTTTCGATTAATTAATAAGGTCTTTTAAGTTCATATTAATTTAAATACATTACCTACTTGGATTGTTGTTTAATTTATTATATGAATAAGGTTGTGTATTATCATCATCGTTATGAATCCATTACTGGTCTACTACTGGGACAAAAGTCTCCTCTGAGGAAAGGGATTTTGACAGACTTAATACCCCATTGGGTATATAATGGAGGCTCTAGCATTCCTTACGATGTTTTCCTTAAACGATTAAGCAAGTCATCTAATTTTAAATTTAATATTACTAAAAACACATAACCTCGAATAATAACAGGTATATGCTAGGTTTGGGACTCAGTCCCCCCCAAAGCCATCTGGGCTACCACTACTTTAACATGTATCGTGCATAAGACAAAATCTATAATATAGGTTTGGCTTCAATACCCACCTTAATTAATAATTAACCATTCTATTTGAAAACTTTTTTGAAATTTCTTTACCGATAGCGACAGACATCCTAAATAGCAACATCCATCTTTTTTTCCTGACTGTCTTTTAGCTATGCTAACCCTTTTCGTTGCCACAGCGTAACCGGGCTGTTTGGCGAGCTTCGGAAAGAAGCTCTGCTAAAAGAAATTTTAAGCCCTAGGGCTCGAAGAAACTAAGGGAACGTCTGCCTAAGGGCGCCTCCTGTGAGGCCGAACCTCGGCTTAGGCGACGCTTGGGATAACGGGGGGAACGGATGATATAGCAACATCATCATTAGCGTCAGATTACTCTATTTAAACTGATGGGCACTGGTATCCATTCTGTAGGAGAGAGAGATTAGACCATCCACGCTGCTCATAAGAAATTAGCGGCCTTTAAGGAATAATGTCACCAATTATTTTGATACATATACCTGGACACGATGGCTTAATGTTCATCACCAGCCTATTAATATTCCACTGATGAGTAATGGAAATTTCTCCGATGGGATGGAGGATTGTAGACCATAATACCGAAAATCCGGGAATCATGAAATAATAAAACCTCGTTAATAAAAAACTCGTAGTCTATGCTAACAGTAGACGAAAGAAGCGACCTCCGTGGCGCAACGCGTGCGCTGTTGCATTTTAAAGTCGGAGGTCCTGGGTTCGATTCCCGGCTCGAGTCTGGTCTGGTGGGAGGCTTCCGCCGTGGCTGGTTACCACCCTACCGACAAAGACGTGTCGCCAAGCGATTTAGCGTTCCGGCACGATGTCGTGTAGAAACCGATTAGGAGTATGAGTTTACCATACCCCTAACAGGTTAGCCCGCTACCATCTTAGACCGCATCATCACTTACCATCAGGTGAGATGCAGTCAAGGGCTAACTTGTGCTGAATAAAAAAAAAAAAAAGCACCTACGCTACAGAACAAGGCATGGGATGGTTGACGCTTTCCCAACTTGACGAACCATGACATCGATATCTTTCACGACACCGTAACTAGTTTTAAGAAAAAAATATACCTACATGCATAGTTCTGTTAATTAATATAATCCTAGTATTTATTTTAAGTCTGAATATTTCTTATATTGTTTAATATCAATGTTACTAATAACTGTAATGTACTGTAATGCAAATTTTAACCGGAGAAATTAGAATGCTGTATATACCTGCAACCGTATAATAGAAGCCGTGATAGCCTAGTGGTTAAGGCGTCAGCCTCCTTATCAGAGGTCGGCGGTTCGAATCCGGGCACGCACCTCTAACTTTTCGGAGTTATGTGCGTTTTTAAAAATTTAAAATGTCACTTGCGGTGAAGGAAAACATCGTGAGGAAACCTGCACGCCTGAGAGTTGTCCATAATGTTCTCAAAGGCGTGCGAAGTCTGCCAATCCTCACATGGCCAGCGTGGCGGACTATGGCCAAACCCTTCTCATATTGAGAGGAGACCCGTGCTCTGTAGTAAGCCGGTAATGGGTTGATCATGATGATGATGATGATATACCTGCAACGATAACTGTACTCGGCTTAAACAATCTTTATATTGTAATATTTTTAATGCTAATACAGTGTATCGATGGTGTATCATGTGAAATCTAAACAAATAAATAAAAATGGGGTGTCTGTTTGTAATATTGAAATAACGTTTTTTACTACATGCATATGAATATGTATACGGTACATACACAAAAATAACATTTTTTACTATTTTTGTCTGCCTGTCTGTCTGTCTGTCTGTTTGTACCGGCTAATCTCTGAAATGGCTGGACCGATTTTTACGGGCCTTTTATTGGCAGATAGCTGATGTAATAAGGAGTAACTTAGGCTACTTTTATTTTAGAAAAATAAAGTAATGTTGCAATGTCCAAGTACTTTCCAGTACCGCGCGCAGCTCACGCGCATGCCACCGCCTGTGCCATCACGTCACGGGCGCCTCCCACTTCTCCCACCAATTGTTTTAGTTTAGTAATTATTTCAAGTAATTCGGGTTAGTAATCTATTGCTTCGTGATTGAAAGATAAACACATTAACTCAACGCAGACGAAGTCGCGGGCGTCAGCTAGTAAATAAATAAATTCTGAGCTGGAGGGATGTTTTAGGATTGTTGGATTAAGTTTTCCCCTTAGTTGGTCAGACTTTTGTTTTTTACACTGTACCTTTTCTGTAATAGACTTCAAACCTGTTATTTTAGATTAGTAGAATATTGTGTGATCAACCCATTACCGGCTCACTACAGAGCACGGGTCTCCTCTCAATATGAGAAGGGTTTGGCCATAGTCCACCACGCTGGCCATATGCGGATTGGCAGACTTCACACGCCTTTGAGAAGATTATGGAGAACTCTCAGGCGTGCAGGTTTCCTCACGATGTTTTCCTTCACCGTTGAAGCAAGTGATATTTAAAATTTTTAAAAACGCACTTAACTCCGAAAAGTTAGAGGTGCGTGCCCGGATTCGAACCGCCGACCTCTGATTAGGAGGCTGACGCCCTAACCACTAGGCTATCACCGCTTCAGTATTATAGCTTCAGTAAAATATTGTTTTCCATTAAATAAATTACTCACAAGTGAGTTAATGGAGTGTTTGTGTTTCCTTACCGTCTATATTTAGATGGACGTTGGTACTCGGACGATAAAGCATGGTGTGTCAGGGTGTAAGTTTGTTTGTGTAGGCATCATAGTTCAAGTGGACTTACAGCCCGGTTACGCTGTGGCAAACAATAGGGTTTGTACAGCTAATAGACAGTCCGAAGAAAAAAATCAAGTGGATTTGGACACAGTTGGGTAGAGATGTTTCTTGTTAAAAATCTTAGTTAATTTTAATAATTAAAAAACATACTTAATTTTCTTTTTGTTTGTTTCACTAATTGAGTCCGATTGAGTTTTTTTTTTGTTACGAGGTTTGCCAAGTCATGATCAACCCATTGCCGTTTCAATACAGAGCACGGGTCTCCTCGCAATATGAGAAGGGTTTGGCCACAGTCCACCATGCAGACTATGTCTTGCGGATTGGCAGACTTCACAAGCCTTTGAGAAAATTATGGGGAGCTCTCAGGCTGCAGGTTTCCTCACGATGTTTTCCTTCACCGTTGAAGCAAGTGATATTTTAATTACATAACTCCGGAAAGTTAGAGGTGCGTGTCCGGATTCCAACCCCCGACCTCTGATTAGGAGGCGGATGTCCTAACCACTAGGCAGTCACAGCTTCAAGTAACAAACCGCAAACAGTCATACATCACGAGTGTAAACAAGATTTAATATCTGAGTTTATTCGTTATCTGTAGCGAAACGACCGCCATTTTGCTAATGCTGTCAGTTGAATAATTCGAAAAAAAAATCGAATACGCCCCTTTTGAGCTAATTAAAAAGCTCAAATGTTTATTCATTGGTTGACATCGATCCATGGCGGAACCTAAATACCTAGATACGGAACAAATATGGCGGTTTGAATTTGGAAAATAACCA
This sequence comes from Lasiommata megera, assembly GCA_928268935.1. Classification (NCBI taxonomy): domain Eukaryota; kingdom Metazoa; phylum Arthropoda; class Insecta; order Lepidoptera; family Nymphalidae; genus Lasiommata; species Lasiommata megera. The sequence goes on from OV743326.1 coordinate 13,543,090, forward strand.
TTCATCATTATTTCTATAATTTGTTCATAAGATTCACTAGTGCAATATTCATAAAACAGAAAACAGTCGAGTGCAATAAACCCTCGTTTAGTTAGAAAGTTAAGTGAAATATCCCTAAGACTTAAAATTAATCCTACAACTGCAAACTTTATCTAAACCAACCTGCTTTGTAGTAGCTTCAAGCTTGATGGATCATGCTCCCCTCCCTATAACTCAATACAAGTAACAAAATGGTGGCCGAAGAACTGAAAATTTTCCATATGTAAAATCGTAAGCCGAAATACTTTGTAATTCTTTCTTTAATAATTTAAAATTTGTAATAAATTATTATTATTTTTTGATTACGATTCGCCTCAACAGATTTCCTATTAAGCGCCTTAAATTGTTTGCTAAGTAAGACAGGCTGATCTCCTTAACGTCCGACATTTAACAAAAGGACGTCGTTGTGATTCTTCAACGCTTGATTTGTATGCTATGTAGTTACTAGCTATATTGTTTTGAAGATATTAATCAGTAGCGATTTTAAGCCAGGCGCATTACAAACAAAGATGAAGAGGCTAAGACAGATCTACAAGCAACAGCTGGCCGTATAACCACTTTGAAACATTTTAATAAAATATAAAAAAGCAATGATTGTGTCATCATTATAAATATGTCTCATTATAAGATGGACCTTTGAATAGTAGATTTAAACTGTAATGTTTCCTACTAGATGTCGCTACAGTCGCTATAAGACTTTTGAAATGCATACATTGCTTATGGACACCTCTTACGTCAACCGGACGAATTCAATTCAAATTCAAATTCAAAATAATCTTTATTCAAATAGTCCTTAAAAAGGCACTTTCGACGCGTCAATAATTTACATAGTAGTTATTTCATGGTGATAACTATATTCGTAAACTTAAAACTAAAGCTATGAGGGTTCCAAACGCGCCCCGGTCTAAGAAGAAGCCCACAACAAACTTAGCCGCGGACGTGGGCTCCATCTACGGCCTCGGAGACGTACGGACCACTTACCGTCCGGACCCCCCTCCCCCCTCCCCCCCGTTATTCCAAACGTCGCCTAAACCGAGGTTCGGCCTCACAGGAGGCGCCCTTAGGCGGACGTTCCCTTAGTTTCTTCGAGCCTACTTCGGCTTTTCGGAGCTAAAACAGCTCGGTTACACTGTGGCAACCAATAGCACAGCTAATAGAAAGTCCGAAAAAAAAAATATGGCGTCCTCAAAAGTCTTACACAGAATGAAATAATGCTAATTTGGTTTTTACTCTTTGGTAAGGGAACACTGTAACCAACATAGATCGAGATTTCAAATTCGAATGTTAAAATAATGAAATAACAGTTTACCTATATCGCTTACCCCATGATACCCCATGATAACCTGTCAATGTCACACATCCCGAGGTAGGTGCTGTTTTACAAATTAGTTTATTTTTAACCCACTTGGAACAAATCACTCGGCAGGAGCTCGCCCGTTTATCTTTTACCTTTCAGCCGACACGACGACGTGGCGAAGGCGACGGGTTGTTAGTTTTTTGACACTTCACTTAATCTATTTTAAGTTAAAAGCAATTTAGTTGACGCTTGCTTGCTTAGGGTGTCTTCGTTCAGTTCGGTCACCAATTATTATTTTAATGATAAATTCTGCCAAAAATTTTACTTTAAAGCGCTAAGTGAAATTTTGGTTGAATGGCACATAAATCAACTTTTAATAGATACCAACAGAACTATCCTAGAACTAAGCAATCTAATATCTATTACAAGCAATGAACGACAACTTTTGTAATTTTTTTTGTAACTAGCGTGTACGCGGCATTCGTCCAGGGCACGTACTCTTATGTAGGTATAAAGCAAAAAAACACTTATATGTATGTATATATATATATATATATTTAGGGCTAACTCTCCTGTACACCAAAACCCTACGAAAGTTACCTACATCAGAAACTGATCAATAGTTTAAGATCGCGTACGAGATAAGCTCACCAACATTAATTGTTATTTATATAGATTACTTCTACTTAAATAAAGTAGTGAAAATCCCCAGAAATTATAAGGTAGGGGTGGGAGGGGGAGGGGGAATATCTCCCTGCCGTCACGTATTTACATATTATGTATGTAACAGTAAAAATAGTGAAGGTATAAATAAAATAAACGGTATAAAACACAAATACCTACTAGGCTTGCATAAGGCACGAAGATCTTACAGACCTCTTTCCAGTGAATTTCCACTTGATGAAGAGTGCATCTAGACAACATATTTGCCGTTAATGAAAAAACTTTTGAACTATTGTAGACTCTTTTCGGTTAGCATAAGAGCTATCGAGTAATTTTAGGGGCTTTGTAATAAGTTGGTTTATTGGAATTCATAGACAGGCTTGATCCATTGTTTTTCTAGTGACGTATCTTTACTGTAGGAGGCTTTGCGTCGCCTACTTCAGCTTCATATTGGATGGGTGTCTTATCTCCATTGTACTGTTTATTGAGTTTCTATTAAGTATATTTCGATATATAACTTATTTTTACTGTCTAATTAATTATATTAATTTCAACCAGCCCGAAGTTAGGAAATTGGTTTCTTCTCTTAGTCTTGCGGTTTCATGCAAACTATGTGATAATTAGCGTGTTATAAATCCACTGACCAGCGTTGGTTGGTGGTTCAATGAGGGTAATATATAAACTGGCGTATTGTAACATTGGAAATGGCGCAAGGTAAAGCAAGGCAGATTTGCAATATTTTAAAACTGTCAACTTAGAAAAGCAGTGTGTATAATAAATATAATAGAAGCGGTGATAGCCCAGTGGTTAAGGCGTCAGCCTCCTAATCAGAGGTCGGCGGTTCGAATCCCGGCACGCACCTCTAACTTTTCGGAATTATGTGCGTTTTTAAACAATTAAAATATCACTTGCTTCAACGGTGAAGGAAAACATCGTGAGGAAACCTGCACGCCTGAGAGTTCTCCATAATGTTCTCAAAGGCGTGTGAAGTCTGCCAATCCGCACATGGCCAGCGTAGTGGACTATGGCCAAAATCTTCTCATATTGAGAGGAGACCCGTGCTCTGTAGTGAGCCGGTAATGGGTGTTCATGATGATGATGCTGATAATAATAAATAAACCTGTAATTTAGGAGATAAGAATGTTCAAATGTAAACAGTTGTTTTTGCAAAGTAAATGAACTAACAGTATAAACAGAGCATCAAAAGGCCTGGAATGTTTATGAGAAACTTTAAACTCTGGCCTCAAAAAGACGAATCGGGAAGTATTGGGTTCGATTCCCGGATCGAGTCTTGTCTTGCTATTTACCACCCTACTGGTAAAGACATACCGCCAATCGATTTAGCGTTCCGGTATATTGTGGAAACCGATTGGGAGGATGTTCAGCCGGCAACGCATCGATAGTTCATCTGGTGCTGAAGATCTTGGGTTGCGGGAATCATTTAAAATCAGGTTATTCGGCGTTTGCCCACGATATAATAATAAAAAAATCCCATCCCGTCTGATATCCCATCTGGACGCTTCCAACAAAAAACCCACACAGCACAATAACCTGGCGAAGAATGCGATGATAAACCGTCCGACATGACAATGGAACCGTACGGTCACCATAAAAAGCACAGTCAGCGTTGACGGAAGCATCTTCAATGGCCTTCGACACCCACCATAAGTACCTAAGTGCATTGCCGCAGGCAGGGAGAAAGTCTTGCTGCGTCGAAACCCCCCGGAATAGCTTAACTAACACATTTGATTTGTTCATTACTCTCCACCATATTTGCGACCTCATTGTTTTTTGTAAGTAATAACCTGACGGATTCAAAATCAAAAAGTATTAATTTTAATACTTTGAACTGTTTTGAGATTCAAAATTCGAATATAGAACATTCAAATATAGAACAGTTCCAAATTCAAAATTGCCGGGAAATATGGAAACGACAGAACATAAAACGCATGCCTAGTATGCGTACTTCAGTCGCAGAATATTTATAATAATAGTGCCTAAATCACTGCTAAGATTATACCTTCGTTGTTTAGGTGCCCCTCAATGCTTAAACCGTCTAGAATAGATAAATGATGATGAAACTTATAAGTATAGCTTTGAGGATTCCAAACGCCATCGGTTCTAGAAAAAACCCACAGCAAACCTAGCCTTATTAAGAAACTATAATCATTTCGTTAATTAATATAAAACTATAAGTAGTTAATAAAAAATAATAGTTAATTAATATACAACTATAAATAGTTTCATATTAATTTACCATTCCCTAAAGACCTTTTAGAAAAATATGTACCACTATTAAAGCAGTTTTAATTTTTTTTTTATCAAGACACTCCTTCATCCTTTTCCTTCATTCCTTTGTAAAACTGTGTTTGTTGTTATAGAGTACAAAAATAATAAAAAAAAAAAAAAAAAAAACAAATCTGTGGAAGTAACCGGGTTGTGAAATTCAACAAGTGCAAAAGATTCCCGAACGTACAAGATCACGACCTTGAACTGGGAGCCCGTTCAAGTGCGAGGGTATATTGTAATTTATATGCTGAAACGAAGAGGGGCCCCTGAATTGAATAATGTGCCAATTATTGGTCACTCTTCCTTTGTATCCCTGTCGCAATTGATTTACTATCTTCATTAAATGACGCGCCATAATCGAAGGATATAGTAAGCATTAGGTATAATCGACTATATACCTATATGAATTTATATTCCGATATAATCGAATTAATATTTTCTTTTTTGGAAAAAATTGTATTGTATTATGGCTATATAGCAATATTTAGGTATATCAGCTAAATGATCTTGCTTCAGTATCGTAAAACGACAGACAGCTAAAACTTCGCAGAAATTTAATTTATTGCGCCTTTCTGTAAAACGAATGTTTATCTTCAATTTTATTTCTTTATAGTTCAGTTGTACAAAGTTTCATTAAAATATGTCGGAAATATTTCTATTGTTGTAATAATTTAATTTTGTTTATATTGTTACTATATTATACTTATAGACATTCTACGAGCAAGATATACAGTCATAATATTGTAAAAGTATATTTTAGATGTTTCATTTTCGGAATACCTCGTTGCGACTTAATAAGAATTGCTTAAATTATATTATATTTTATACTTCGTCTGGTGGGAGGCTTCGGCCGTGGCTAGTTACCACCCTACCGACAAACGTGTCGCCAAGCGATTTAGCGTTCCGGCACGATGTCGCGTAGAAACCGATTAGGAGTATGGGTTTACCATACCCCTAACAGGCTAGCCCACTAACATCCTAGACTGCATCATCACCATCAGGTGAGATTGCCGTCAAGGGCTAACTTGTAGTGGGAAAAAAAAAATTATACTTTCTCATCATAAATATGTTGAATCGGAAGCTGTCAACTAGGTAGGTACACTATAATATAAAAAAAACATATTCCATAATAAAGCAGATATTGTAATTATATGATAATGACGCAAATATTATTAAATGATTATACTTACCTACCTAGCAAAACAGGATGCATAAAAATATTTGAAAAGCAAATTGTGTATGAACTACTAGCGACATCTAGGAAGAAATATAAAAAAATATATAAACATTACCCACTTTAAAAAAAATGCTGTAGGTGTTTAAATAATTACTGTAAGTTTGTGAAATATATTTAATTTTAATATGCTGTAAACATGAACTTGGAAACTTTTTGTGTTTTATTACTGAACGAATGCAGGCGAAGTCAGTGTCATTTGTTACTCTGACTTATTTGTTTACATAATTTGAATTTGATCGTTGAAATTGTAACGGAGGAAGGATAAAATAATTTGTTTATTATTGTAATATAGCGATATATTTGTGTTAAAACCTATAATGAATGAACTTAATACTATAATCGATGAGGAATTCATTCCATTTCTCCAAAGTCTGGGTGTGGAAACATGTAATAAGTCTTTTGGATGGTTGTTAAGTGATCCAGATTACGCGGGTGTTCTTGGATGGATTTACAATAATTTAGATCAAAATAACGCATTAACTGCTCGTGAAGAATACAGGTACTTAATAAAGTATTACGTCCCCAGTTATTCTTTCAATAGTTCTTATAAATTGTAGAGCATTCTTGATATAAACAAATATATCAAAACTTACAACGTTATATGTTTTGCCTTGACATGCAACGATATAGAATTGTTGTTAACACTATTCTTAACCAAAAAATAAAGATTAAGAAACAACTAGTTCATTACAGAGGGTTAATTATGTATTTTACAGATATTCTGAGCTAGAGAAACAAGGCAAAGTACTGTCACCAGAAGATTTAGAAACAAAGTTGCATCAAATACAAGATGAGTTCAAAGGCCTTTGTCTACCAGGAGATCAGGATGGTTTGGAGGATGTTAAACTTGATATTAGAATGCAGGAAGAGAAACTGGCTATGTTGAACCAACAGGAAGCAGTTCTCAAGGAATTGATTCTTCAAAATGAGTAAGTAGTTTTAAATTAAGAAAATTATTAAATATCACTTATGAAAGTGCTAAGAAAGAGTTGTAGGCAGACAGGTATATAGATATATAGGCATAATTAGCAGCTAAGCTAGACGTGTTACATAAGATAATAAGAAATGAAAAGAATCCTAAGTATTTTATTAATTATAATATACAAGTTTAAAATCATTCCCAAATTCAACTAAGAAAAGATTTGATTTTACTTCATAAGCAAATTATCAGCTGAGGTAGATGTTTTTTTATTTGGCTATGCCAGCATTGATAAAGTTTTTTTTATTATAAGCTGCAAAAAGCCAGTAATGGTGGTGTTTAGTTTTAGTAGTAATTTGTAATAATAATAAACTTCTTTCCTTCTATCATAAATTATGAATTATTCTGTTATAAGAATTATTCTGTAACATTATTGCTAAGGATTTAGATTTTCCCTTACTTTTGATTTAATACAGTGTGGTTATTGCAAAAAAGAAAATAAGAGGAAACCAAAAATAAATTAAATTGTTGATTTTTTATAGTATATTAAATCTTATTGACCCTTATTTCACTCAGGTCTACAAATCAAGAGCTTACCGTAGAGCTAACAAAGCTACATGCAGCTCAAAAACTAGTGGCTGATGATGAGAAGTCAATGGGGGAAGAGTGTCTAAAGCTGGCCAAGCAAGTAGAAGTTGTTACAGATGATGTCATTGACACTGTATCAGATGCTCTGAATGTATATGGAAACTGTGCTGTTGATAAGGTATGATTGAGGAAATTTATGCCTATATGCTTTCATCCCCTCAACTAATAATTTTGCTTTGTTTGCTCAGCTACTAAGAGTCTTATCATTATGGTATTATAACCTTTAATATTTCTTAAGAATTAGGCTTCTAAATGCCAAAAAGATTTTTAAAATATGTCAAATAGATATATAGATTAGCCCATTCAAATAAAATCGAAAATTACTTCAACTCAAAATAATTCAAAATAATCTTTATTCAAATAATCCTTAAAAAGCACTTTTGATGCGTCAATAATTTACATAGTAGTTATTTCATGGTGATAACTATATTCGTAAAATTAAAACTAGAGCTATGAGGGTTCCAAACGCGCCCCGGTCTAAGAAGCCCACAACAAACTTAGCCGGGGTTACTTACTTTTATGTGCAGCATTAATTAAAGGATTTTACTTTACCAGCTTCTTAGTGCTAAGTCTCTGGCTGGACTGAGGGACATGGAGGAACTATTTTAGGTTCATATTTTATTAAAAATGACACCATACACTGTCCTGCTTTTGTGGATTGTAGCAAATAAAGTATGAAGTGTATTGTACCTATTAATATTTCTAATTACAGGGAATAGCCAAGCGATTCTTCACATATGGTCCTTTCGAGTCTTACAAACAGACGCAGGAGCTTTTTAAATCACACTTTGACTTATACACTTCCCTGAAGTTTGACACAAAACACACTGACAGTACAAATGATGATGTCAGAGCTGCTGTTAGAGAAGCTAGGGATATGGAAGAAAGGTACCATTTAATATCATTCTTTGTCTATCAGTGACAATGGGGTTTAGGCCCGTAATCTACAATTCTAACACCAATTATTTAATAAACAATGAAAAGAGCATGTTACCTATGCCTAACAAAAAAAAAATTAATAAAATGTAAATTTTAACATGCATTTTGCCTTAGGTAAACACTTGGGTCCTACACATATTATAAATGCAAAAGTGACATTGCTGGTGCGTGCTTTGCATATGTTACAAGTTATTGTAATCATCACCATCATCACCATCATGCTTTATCAAATTCTTTGATTCCTTGTGAAAATGTAATAAGTTACACTGTATGTAAGTATATAGTGCATAAACATCTAAAATAACTGTATTGTTCACAAACAAATTTGACAGAAGCTGTTTACAAAGGTTCTAAAAAACAGTCAATTCAATTTTAAAAACAAATAAATGTTCATGAATTACTGATAATTGTGAAATGTGAATTAAGCTGATGAATTGGATTTTATAGTTATATTGTAATACTGCAGAGATTTGTATGTTTGTAGCCAATTTCGTACATCATAATCATCATGATCAAACCATTGCTGGCTCACTACTCAATAGGAGAAGGGTTTGGCCACAGGCCGCCACGCTAGCCATGTGCGGATTGGCAGACCTCACCTTTGAGAACATGTTAAACTCTCAGGCTTGCAGGTTTCCTCACGATGTTTTCCTTCACCATTGAAGTGAATAATATTTTAATTGCTTAAAAACGCATACAACTTTGAAAAGTTAGAGGGTTCGAACCCCCGACCTCTGATTAGGAGGCGGACATTCTAACCACTAGGCCATAACCGCTTCAATTTCGAAAACGAAGCTTAATTTACATGTGCTTATTATATACAGGTTGTCCGATGCAGTCTCCGCGTACATAGAATCAAAGGCGGAGTTATCCGGGGAACAAGCAAAACTGCTCCTAATATCAAACTATGATAGCAGTCATCAGTATAAGTAAGTTTTTTCATTCTATAGTTGTAGTTATTTCATGGTGATAACTATATTCGTAAACTTAAAACTAAAGCTATGAGGGTTCCAAACGCGCCCCGGTCTAAGAAGAAGCCCACAACAAACTTAGCCGGGGTTTTTATTTTTTTCGTTATCACCATCTCACATAATGAATAATAAACTATAGTACCTAGGGAGATACCACACCCAAGTTTTTTTATCGTTTATATAATCTTTAATATCGTAATATGATTTTTCTACAAGCTTTCGCTTGCTTTATAAGCTTTATTTGCCAGCGAATTCGGGCTATGGTACAAAAACGCGTCATTACCTTAATGTAAGCGTACTTTGATTTTAAGCTTATCTACTTTTTTATTATAGCATGGACACGCATAAAAAGTTTTGTGCACGTACCGCAAGGATGCCTATTTCCGTTGGCTGCTGCTATTTTTTCTATCCTAGCTAGTACTTCCAAATTTAGACAGGTTTCTGTAAGTAACAATGTATCATCACTTATCATAACAGTGAAGCTGGTCCAAACACCACACCTATTAATGACACCACAAATGAAGAGAGAAAAATAAAAACTGAGAAACCAATCTAAAAAAGATATAATAACTTATATTAGATAAAAAAAAGGAAGAACTAAAACGAATATTTTTTCACTATGTCGCCAAGAGAAATAAAACCTCAGTACTCATTTTAAATTCCAGCGCCACCTCACAAGAAGCTCATAAAAGTGCAACCCAGTTATTGGAGCAAGAGGAATCGATACTGGAGCAACAGATACAGAATGCGACGAAGCGTTTTGTTGACAGACGGACCAGTCTGACCGTGGAGAACATCGCCAAAACCGTGTTAGCTGATAGAGAGTGAGTATCTCTTAGTTTTTGATTGCTTTGGAGAAATAAAGAGACTCGTAAAAGAACCAGGGTTTCCGTCGAAGGGTAGCGAATTGCCAAGGTCAAGTAGCAGTTGGAATCGATTGACAGTGGGAATGAATTTTCGGAGATCTTTTCTATATATTATAGCTATCTGGTGTGTCAAATTTCAGCATGGTCTCTCCCATGCTGAAATCGAAGGTGATCGAAGGCAAATTTCTATCCTTTTAGCTTCTTTGCTTTTTTGGTGATATTTCAAAGAATTCTTAATTTTATAACTTGTAGTATATAAAACATTAAATAAAACAAGCCATGTTCATTGTAACATTATTGTATTTCACAGACTAATCTACAAAGATTTAACATTCCTACAAGATGTGACCAGTCAAGCGGTGGCCTTGGACACATTGCTGTACTGTGCCCTGCGACGTGAACTGCACTCGGCTGAGGAGCTTCTGTATTTCGCCTCTCACCTTCGGGTTTATTTACTGCAGGAGACTGAGTTCATCTCCGATAGAATTGTAAGGTTCTTTTCTTATTGATCCAAGTTTTTATGGTAAATCTGTCGCAGTAGGTATTTGCAGCATGTCTCTGGAGTTCAATACAACATATGACAGATAACCCATCTCTAAAGGCCTAATTAATAAAGTGGTAAAACTTTAGAACAGTTATGCAGTGTTTTTACTATTTATTTATTCAATATATTTGACGATTGCTTTAGGTTCAACCGGGTCAGTTACCCTGATTACCCTGTTATGTTAGACGAGAGAAAATTCAGAAATTATAAAATTCCTTGGGTATTGAATCCGGGACCTCCTGCTTATAAGATCACAGTGTTCAACACTGCACCAGGGGAGACTTCAAAACCTTTTATCATCATCATCATCATCATCTTGATCATTCCATCAGCGTTAAAGCCATTAACAGTTGATTGCTCAAAATAGGAAGGAATTAGTGACAAAGTTCTTTTTCTAGAAATCAATGAACGATACATGCATAGACCAAGACTTAGCCGAAGTGAATCTGCAATCTTCAGATTTACTCCTCAACAGTCTCTTCTCCATACTGGGTGGGGAACACAGCAGCGATCACGTTTTACCTATCAAACTTTACAATGATATAAGGAGGAACATTCGAGAATTGAAAGTTGACACACTATATGGATACAGGATGAAGGAAGCAGCCTTGGACAAAATGTAAGTGTTATTGTAACTTAAAGGAACAGCCCATCGATTTTGTTTTATAAGATCATCGGTCTTGACTTTACGTCCGACCTTGATCGCTTAATAGCTAGAATTCGTTTGGCAAAGGTCATGTTCTACAAAATGTCCAAAATTTTCTCCAACCCCAAATTAGAGCTAGATCTAATGTGCCGCAAAAGATTGCAAATCTTCGAAATGTGTGTACACATCTAAAGATCACCGGCAATAGAGTCGGACAAATTACCTAAGTACTGGAACGAATAATGACGTTGAACGATGGAGAACTCATTGGAAAAACTTAGATTCTTTGGACACATTAATAGACTTTATATTATTACGCTAAAACAAGCGGGGTAACAATAAAAGAAAACCGCAAACACAAATAAAGAAGTGGGATACAAAATGCAAGACAATAATATGATAAATAGAAAATATGTTTTTTTTTTATTTATTTTTTACATCCGGTAACCAGATGTTCAGTGATTTCCGTTGCACTAGAGGAGCAACCGAACCGTTGCCGCCTCAAACACCTCTATATTGGTCTCTACTCTAAATCGTTTGGCGGTATGTCTTTGTCGGGAATTAAATCCAGGACATCCCAAATCTCTATATAATGACGTTTTACGCGCTGCGCCACGGAGGTCATGAAAAAGTGCTTCTAATATTATCTCTTTTAATATTGTTTTTTATACTGTTTTTTTATTTGTAGCAAAGAGAGCGCCGAGCCTCTGCACAGATTCATCTGGGACGGTTGCACCAATCAGCCAAACTGTCACAATAGAAGCGTGTCGGCACTCGACCATTCCCTGACACACGAGATGGCGAGTGTCGATGCAAAAGTGCATGAAATCAGTGAAGCCTTCAATAATGTTAAGGTAAGAGTCTCAAAGACAAATTTCAAAAATTCGATTTAAAAAGACCAAGAATACAGACTCCTTGTATATATTATCCTTGTATATCTTGTGTAGAAAAATGGGTAAAACTTATTATAATAAAGTATAGGAAGATAAAAATAAAAAACCCTAACATAATAAATACCTACTAAAACTATTCTTGGTCTCTTTATCTCCATGTTTGTTTCGGTCATGAAATCTTGAGGTTCAGTTCTTAGGCGGACCAAGATTGATTTTGTTTTGGAAGTTTTCTTAAATTCTAAGTACCTCGTGCCTCAGCCCTGTGCTTCAGAGAGTACTTAAAGCCGGCTATCCCTGTCGTTATCACTTATTTGTGATAATGAAATGAAAATACACTTTATTTTACACCACATAAACAGAAGAAATACAAGACAGTAAAGAAACAAACACAAAGAATAGAAGGTACAATAGGCGGCCTTATCGCTAAAGAGCGATCTCTGCCAGGCAACCTATAGACCAGGATTTAATATATATACAGCAGGCTTAGGGTGTACTATTACGAGAATATAATATAATACATACAATATATTACACATACAAATAAATAAAAATTAATAAAAACAACTAAAAAATATAAAAAAATATGTCATAAATAACCAAGAAGAAAGAATAATAACTATCAAATAAATAAAATAAAAAAAAACATAAGAAATATAGTAATAATAATAGTATTAAAGAAATTAAAATGTGATAATAATTGTTATAGCCCATCATTGTACACATATTGAGCGAATTCCACCTGGTATTAGTATGGTTTTATTTAGATTTTAAGTGAACGTTTTATTTAGAGATAGAACTTCACAGGCAAGCTATGTAGAGATCCCGACCAGATGGAGTTACATAGGGAAATCTAAAGTTAATCATAGGATTGTCACAAGAGCAAACAAATTCAACTGAATTAGTCTGTATGAAAAATAAATTGCTCAATTGTATTCGATGCTTTTACCAGTGAATACTATATCATAAGTGCATAGGAATACAATCGTAAGCCAATGCTTGCAGTTTTCCGAAAAGTATAATAATACCACTATGACTCTGTCATAGATCTTAAATATTTGTTTTTGTCTCCCTTGTCTGTTTTTTTTTTTTTTGTTTTTAGTATATATTTGTTTTGTTTAGACTTTGTTTTTGTTATAATGTTATTATGTGTAATCATTTAATTTTTTTAATTAGTGTTATTGGATATTGTCATTTCTAATTAAATTAAAAATTAAATAAATAAAAATAAATAAATAGGTACACTGTGGAATTATATTAAAAGACATCTGTACTTTTACACGTTGTATAGATCACATTGAAGCAGTATGGTTTGTCTAAGTCCAGTCCAGATATGGGAAAAGATGATGACAGGTTACAGCTGATGATGATGATCATGATGATGGTGATGATGATGATGTTCGTTCTAGGTTGGCGACGTGCACAACGTAAGAAAACTTTGGCAGTGGTTCGTCGCGGATCCTACCAGGCTCGCAGCAGCTATGAGATATGCATCTAGAGACTAGCGCACGTATCACAGTATCTTATATTATTTATACATATAAGTTGTAATAACTTTACCGTCGTTAATTTTATATAAACTCTCTTGTTGCAACTTTAATATAGTTTTCTATAATAATAATAATAAATTCTTTATTTCGGACACGTTCCATAGAGTGTTAGTAATACATCTTAACCTAATCTAATGTTAGTCCTCAACACAATTACTCAACTTAAAAATAACGCCTACTCCCCCCCTCCCCCCCCCCCCTCCTACATATTCACCCTGATCCTTCATAAGTACCCTGTCCCAGCAGTGTCTCCAGAGTGAGCTATCCAGCCTGTATGTAAAAGTACTGAGGAGGGTGTTGGTGCTTCTACTAGCCTGCTTATCATAGAAGCGGCACGTCATAAACAGAAATAACTCTTATAACGTAAGGTACGTAATAATAAATCGATTTTTTTTTTAATTTTAATAACAATAACATGACTTTTAAGAAGAGAAGAGGGTATCGTTTTATTTTGTTTTTGGTTTAATTTACTTAGTTTAGATGGTTTAAAACTTATACGAAAAACTTTTCAGGTCAAAGTACAAACTAATTCTACCGCTTGGTGATAAAATAGGTACGTAACTATAAATACCCTATCAATTTTTAGAATAAATAAAACAGTAGAAAAAATGGGTAAAATTTATTTAATAATAATAATAATAAAGTATAGGACAATAAAAATTAAAAAAACCCTAACATAATAAATACCTACTAAAACTATCACAATAATCATACAGTCAGCTCAGAAGCGTAACATTGACTTTACATTAACTATTTACATACTTAAATATTCGAAGCACCATTTGTATGAGGCAGTTAAATTAAAAACAGTCCACCTCTTTCCGAAGTGTTGATATAACGCGCTTAAGAAATATGGACCTAATTTCATTACACATAGAGTTCTGTATTCATTATTTTTATTTAGCCATCGTCCACCAACATCGCTGTCTGTCAAGGTGATGGAATTTGAGCTTTAAAATATGGGCTATAAGTTTCATTTTACTCTGACATTACAGTAATACTATACTCATGACATACACTTATTTTGTGGGATCGATAGTCTTTGATATTAGAGTCGAGTGGTTTTCCTTTCGTTCATTAATAACTTATTACTTGGATTCGATAGTTTAGTAATAATACTTCCGAATCGGCGGTAGAATCAACCCAAACACTAACTTGATGTTTTAAAAGTTATTATAACGTGAGTCCAATAATGAAATGCCATCTTTTATATGCCATATATGTCTAAGATTGTTCCTTTCATTTTTTTTGTAATATCCTTGCAGCGTCTAAGTGCGGGACGTTTGAGATGTTAAGAGACTTGTCATCAAAGTTATCTTAACTATAATATTCTTGGTTTTAAGATTTATTAAGTTATTTAAATGATTCTTTTAACTTGACTCAAGAGTCGATGAGGGTTTCTCTTACATGCGCTGGCTGACATGAGATGGATGAATTTTATTAATAACGTAAATTTTTGGGATACATTGATATGGCTCCACTTTTATTTGAACCTCCAACCTCCATCAATGCCCAGGAGTGTTCCTTGTATTTGATACTAAAACCAGATGCTTAAGAGCTTGGTACTTAACCTGGAGAAATGTGTGAAAACGCGAGAATATTGTTTTCGCAACTAAATTACTTTTCTTAGTGTGTGTACCCAAAATCCGGGTTTATTCGGGCAGCCGCCATTTTTCATTCTTGACTTCTTATATCAATATATTCGATGTAGTCTTAATTCTTGTTGCAATGGAATTTAATCCCAAGTAGGTCTTGGTATTTTCCTCAATATAGTGTCCTCGGGTGAAATGTGAATGGGGTTTGTGAAGTCCACTTCAACGTTTTCCGGTATGCCTTGGAAGTACGTGATATGGGCTTTGTTGTTATCTATAGAAAAAAAAATACACTTAATATAAAATTGGAGAAGTTAAGACCGCTCGTACTTTTTATTCTTTTATGCGAAAATTTGTGGATGAATGGACATACAAATTAATCTACTTTCTATATTATTTTGGGATGAAATGTTCCATGCTTTATTCTGAAAGCAACGATTGTTTTAATGTCTAATTAAAGCAAATACTACTGAAATGTTTTTCTGTTTGTTAATTTCCATATTATATTATTAGCGACATATTAGCGTCGACTTAAGTTATTATATTAGGCATGTTGTAGTTACCTCTAAATTGATTTATATGTATACATCTAGCACTTAAGGTTTTTATTTATTTATTTATTTATTTGCTTCCACATCCAACAGACATGAGGCCCGGTCAGGGCATCGCAAACAGTACAATTGTTATACATATTCATCATATTTCAATGTTAAACAATTCAATAAACAATGTTAAACAATTCAATAAAAATTAAAAAAAAAATAAGATTAAAAATTAAAAATAATAACAATAATAATAACAATGAGTCAAAAAAAATAATATTTAAAATGTTTATTTTTTTACATATAAATCTGTTGGTAGCGCTTTGGATAAATAAATAAATAAATAGAAATATCTTATCATATTGTTGTATCTTATTTTAAAGTTGGAGGTTCTGGGTTCAATTCCCGGGTCGAGTCTGGTCTGGTGGGAGGCTTCGGCCGTGGCTAGTTACCACCCTACCGACAAAGACGCATCGGCAAGCGATTAAGAAACCAATTAGGAGTATGGGTTTACCATACCCCTAACAGGTTAGCCCGCTACCATCTTAGACTACATCATCACTTACCATCAGGTGAGATTGCCTCCAAGGGCTAACTTGTAGTCGGAAAAAAAACATAGAAATCCTACATTTTCACGGCGCAATAGTGGCTTATGTCCTTCTGGTCCATAAACTATCTCTATGAAAAAAATCATCCATGCGCTGTACTATTGGTAGGCGGAAGAATTAATAAAAAATATAAATTGCATTTATACTATTAGTGGAATAAATCAAAAAGTCAATCAATTTTTTCACCTTTAAAAAGTACTGTAGTTGCCTATAACTTACTAACTTATAGTAGTAAGTTGTAGGTATAACTACATTCGTAAATTTAGAACTAAAGCTACGAGAGTTCCAATCGCGCCCTGTTCCAAAAAGAAGCCCTCAACAAACATAGCCGAGTAACTATTAATTTTTTATTAGATACCTTTTTACATGCCGTTTATTTAAGAGCTATCTTCATCATGATCAACCCATTACCGGCTCACTACAGAGCACGGGTCTCCTCTCAATATGAGAAGGGTTTGGCCATAGTCCACCATGCTGGCCATGTCCGGATTGGTAGACTTGACACGCCTTTGAGAACATTATGGAGAACTCTCAGGCGTGCAGGTTTCCTCACGATGTTTTCCTTCACCGTTGAAGCAAATGATATTTTATATTTTTAAAAAGAGCTATCTTATTAGAGCAATATTTATTCATTTACATAATAATAGGACTTTTCTACAAGCTAACGTTTATATAAACTTTAAATTACAAATGAAGGAAACTACCTGTAAAATTGAGCCTTGCAATGATTTCTTCCAAATGCTGTCTGTCCAGTGTGGCTTTCACAGTTATCCTGTCTCTATACAAACTACGTCGGTGACGCGAGGAACGTCGGTTGTCTTCGCTAGTGCTGTTGCGGTTCAGTAGAGGCAGCGTAAACACCATTTCTGATAGAGGGGTTTGGTCGGGACCGAACTCCTGTAAAAGCATAACAACTGGATTAGCGTTAAATCATCTTGTACCTTAGGTTTAAAGATCTTTATTCTCAGAAGAAACAATTTCACTTAATGAGAAATTAATAAAATAAAACAGTTCACAAAAAGAAATAGTAGTCCAAAAGTGGCGTGTTTATAAATTTACACAATGCTTTTTAAGTTTCTTTTTGAACGATGCAAATGACTGTTCGCAAAAAATATCTTTGGGTAAGCTATTATACATTTACCTTCTACGTTTAAATTGGTTTTAAGTTCGCTGTACCTGAATATTTTACGAAATATCTGTGTAATATTTTGATATAATCTCGAATTATGTTTATGTCTCTACCCCCCCTTTTCTCTGTAAGTTTATTTACATTGGTGTAGATTCTGGTGTACAAAATCTCTAAACGTAACTTAATAGACATGTCTAAAAATAGTACTCTTGTATCCATGCGAAAAGGAAAGCATTATTTTAAGTTGTGTCAAGATGGTTGTTTTAACCGCTGGGCGCAGGTTTTTACCCCGTGGTGGTCTCTGGTGGGAGGCTTTGGCCGTGACTAGCGATTTAGCGTCACTTCCTCATTGGTAAGGTTACCAATGAGGAAGTGACGCTAAATCGCGTCCTGGTAAAACCGTTATAAATTGACTAAAACTGCCATGCCTTCAAAAGATACAGGTATTAGATTGTTGGATACAATCTAATACCTGTATCTTTCTTTTATCCCGGGTTACTTGTAGTGGAATAAAATAAAACCTTTATGTACAGCAAAATTGTCACCAACTTAATAAATTGATAACCTTTTAATTTGACGTCGAGCGTATAGCGAAGCACGATGTTTATTGTTTACTTTATCGCTCTCTTGAAGGTGTACACTTAAAATGTGCATAGCATGCTCTCTACCACTGTACCTGTGTGTAAAGTATAAGACAAGGCAAAGAATTGGGGATTAAAATAACTACTGACCAAACACTTTCCGCTGACGCAGTAGGAGTTATTGGCTCGGCCACACGAGGTGCCCAAAGGAAACCAGCCATCGTGTCCATTGACGAGATAGAAACGGTGCGCGACGCGTTCGTCTTGGCACGCGATGCGGCAGGGACGGTCCGGATCCTCTGGAAAATGAAGCACACATGAAACAAGTTAGCCCTTGACGGTAACCCCAACTGATGGTAAGTGATGATGCAGTCTAAGATGGTAGCCGGCTAACCTTTTAGGGGTATGGTAAACCCATACTCCTAATTGGTTTCTACGCGACATCGTGTCGGAACGCTAAATCGCTTTGCGACACGTCTTTGTCGGTAGGGTGGTAACTAGCCACGGCCGAAGCCTCCCCAGGAATCGAACCCAGGACCTCTAACTTTATAATGTGAAAGCGAGTGCGCTGCGCCACAGAGGTCGTCTAGCTAAATAAAAAAAAAATCAAAAGCTAGCTAAATATACCTATCAATATAATGAAATAATCAAAAAACCCAAAAATCTATTGTATAGACGGGACTTTTAAAAATATCGGTATATTAGATCACAATCGTTTGTACCTAATTGGTTTGTTACGAGATCCTTAAATTTTCTGCAAGAGGCGCAATACCCTACTGCATAGCATTTTGCATAAGCATTTTTAAAATGGTTCATTCTCTAACTAGATTAACGTTAGGTAGATATTATCTATTTACCTAATGCCGGTGATATCTGCATGCCCAACCCCGACAGTCTTCTGACCCTCTCCTTGTACTTGGAACAGACCATTGTAGCGTACTGGTACGGAGACATCAATTGACTGCAACCCTTAAAAAAAAGACGAATATAAACAATAACATAAATAATGAGGTAACCATTACCAATTTCAGGGCGCGGGTCTCCTCTTTAAAGAGAAGGGTGATAGTGTTCCTATTCCGAGATTGTTAGAGTTAACTTAAAGTTCTCCGTGTGAAGAAATCTAAGGTATGCATGTATTTCTATTTGGGCCTGGCTTTCGTCCAAGGGAAACTGAGGCTGTTTTAAAAAAATACTAAAATGATTTTTGTGCGCAGAATGATTTTCGTGCCACACACACACACACACAAACACACATTCACACTCATTCACACATACACATACATACATACACGCACACGCTCATTCACACTTAAATAATCTCATTGTTAGTTTTAGTTAGTATAAGATAATTTTTCTCAAGGAATGATTGTATTGTATCCCTGGCAGGAACTGTCCTCTGCAATACAGGTTTTGCTAGTGCAGAGGCACGGTAATATTATGTATACAGTATTCCAACTTCATACGAACAGACGAAACGCGAGCTATGCCTACGCGCCTCGATCTCGAAGTGCGCTCGGCATGCAGACAGTCAGCGACTGTGCCGCAGTGACGAGCGGACGGTGTTTTGTTTTACAAATACAATAAAAATACAATAACTGCGCGATTTTATTTTACTAAAAAATAACACGAGTAGGATATAATGTGCTGTTTTTGTTGCATTAATAATAGTTGTTTATTGTACTGCTTCTATGAATACTAGAAAATATAAATTTGACCGTCTGTCTGTTACTAGATAGTTGAAATTTGAGCACAAAGTAGGCAAATGTAATTAAAATGCTGAATGCGGGCAGCCCTATCGCATGTTTAGGTGCCGCGCGGCTGTAGGTACTTAATTCAAAGATAAGGCCGAGTTACAATACGGTATACATAATATTATCGTGGCAGAGGGTAGGGGCAAATTATATATTGTAAATCCTAATTATATTAAACAATAAATCTTATCTTATCTTGTCTTATTGCTAGGTGACTCTAAAAGACCTTAAGAGTTTTCGTCGTGGAAAATATTAAGCTACGTGATTATTACCATATGCGTTCGTTCTTTGTCCGGTTGGCATAACTGAATGGTTCGTCGGGAGGCGGAGCTCACGAGGCGTAGACCTGAACCACCCAGAACGCATCGATAGTGACAACCGCTGCTTGGACGCCATTGCGCACCCACCGCCCGGCGCCATGTGCCGGATGTTTTCGTTCTGAAATTCATTATACTGTCTTTAAATTCACAATCTTTATCTCCACCTATTTTTATCCATATACTATTGGGCTCAGTAATCTTCTCACATAAGAGAGAAGGAGTAGAAAAGAGACCCATCAAGCTGACCCAATGTTAGAAGGCTAAACTTTAAGTCATGGCAGTTGATTTATTTATTTGTTTTTACCAACGGTCACTTATACTATTACGTTTTAATGCTTCTGAGAAAAAGAAATACTTATTAACTTGTATCGGTAAACACTGCATTTGCAAAACCGTAACTAAGAAGTAAATATAAAGTAAAACTAAGGTAAGATAAAAAAATCGAGGTATATCGCACAATTTGTACAAAGGGTCAATAAATGGCAGTGCTATTGTGGTTTAGTCTTACATAATCTTGAGACGGTGATAGCCTAGTGGTTAGGGCGTCAGCCTCCTAAAAAGAGGTCGGTGGTTCAAATCCGGGCCCGCACCTCTAACATTTCGGAGTTATGTGCGTTTTAAAAACAATTAAAATATCACTTGCTTCAACGGTGAAGGAAAACATCGTGAGGAAACCTGCACGCCTGAGAGTTCTCCATAATGTTCTCAAAGGCGTGTGAAGTCTGCCAATCCGCACATGGTCAGCGTGGTGGACTATGGCCAAACCCTTCTCATATTGAGAGGAGACCCGCGCTCTGTAGTGAGCCGGCAATGGGTTGATCATGATGATGATGATGATGAATCTTGAAACAACAGTTACGGAAACGGAAAGGTACGCAACGGTGAAAAAGTGGAGTAATGGATCTCTGGGCAGCAGACTCCCTGGTCTTAAATTGAAAGCCGCTCAATTGTTGAGGACAGTCAATTAAAGCACTTAAGATATTTTGCAAGAATTATTTAAATGTACTTGGTGGTAATAATGTAGGTACCAATATTCTCAAAGGGGTAATTTTTTTAAGGGGATAGTAGAAGTAGCGGTCTAATCATTCAGACATGAATGATTGTGAAGAAGTTTGGATATCTGAATACGTGGTCGTTTGTTAATAAGGATTTGATTAAAATTATTAAAAAATGGTTCCGTCGTTCACCTTGTCAATCTCTGTTAAGGGGGACACTGGGATTAAAACTTCACCCCCTTCTCCGTTGTCTATCAATTTAACGTTAATTTATTTTAGGTTTAATTATGAGTTATTTGTGTATTCTGTGACTGTATGAGAAAGCTATAAGCTTGCGAGTGAGAAGCGGTGAGTCATAGAACCAAAATCATACAATATTTTTTTACCCATCAATCCATATTTTATACTCACGAGGTGGTATGCTGGGTTACTGTTTGTACTTGCATAGCTTCCCATTCGCATTCTCCTGGCGTTAGAGAAAACTCCGTATCTGTATTGACAGTGCAGCTAAATTTCTAAAAGAAAAAAGTTAATGTTGTAATTCACATATATAAGGTGTTTAGAAATAAGATATGATGTGGACAGAATAAGGCGTTTATTTCGCTTCAGTTGTCGAAAACACACTCGGGCTTTACATTCGAGCCCACCCGCTTTATATCGTTGAATGAGTAAGTTGTCATGAAATAGACTATTGACACTTGTCAATATCTGTTTCATGACAAATCACTAAAAGCATGTTTTAATGTGTAAATAACAATCATAAATAATTTCATTAATCTTTGCAATTAAATATTGTTTAATATACCAATTGAATTTATATATATTGCATAATATTTAAAAATAGAATACATAATTGGTACAGTTTCCTGTATTACAATTCCTAATTTCTTAATATAATTTTACGATTTATATGTCTCAACTATGATTTATTTATATCGTTTCTTACACATATCTCTCAAAATGTTAACTTAAAACATCACGCCTATTTTTATACAACGACACAACGAATGGCTACTAACGATTAACAAAGGAACAATTCTGTAGTAAACATTAATCGATTTTCGATATATATATATATATATTATCCACTACTAGTTCACCCTTGACGGCAATCTCACCTTCTTATCCAGTAAGTGATGACGCAGTCTAAGATGGTAGCGGGCTAAACTGTTAGGGGTATGGTAAACCAATACTCCTAATTGGTTTGGTGTCGTGTAGACATCGTGCCGGAACGCTAAATCGCTTGACGACACGTCTTTGTCGGTAGGGTGGTAACTAGCCGCGGCCGAAGCCTCCCACCAGACCAAATAATATATGCTTAAAGAGAGCGAAAAAATTACATGTCACCTGAATTTCTTAAGTTTGGATTGCCAGAGTACATAATATACTAAGAGAGAAAGAATACAGTAGATTGAATACTTACCCGACAAATACCAGCGATACAAAATTTTGGAGACACTGAAGAGCAAGAGGTACCGTCAGGTAGAGTCCACCCACGTGACTTATACCCACCCCCGCGCGTGTCACACCACACGGCACAGGCGCTGCTCGCATCTGTGTGTGTGCCAAAAGTATAAAATTTTATCGTTAGAAGTAATATAAAATTAAGATAAGAAAGCGGTGATAGCCTAGTGGTTAGGGCGTCAGCCTCCTAATCAGAGGTCGGCGGTTCGAATCCGGGCACGCACCTCTAACTTTTCAGAGTTATGTGAGTTTAAAAAAAAAATATCACTTGCTTCAACGGTGAAGGAAAACATCGTGAGGAAACCTGCACGCCTGAAAGTTCTCCATAATGTTCTCAAAGGCGTGTGAAGTCTGCTAATCCGCACATGGCCAGCGTGGTGGACTATGGCCAAAACACTTCTCATATTGAGAGGAGACCCGTGCTGTACCCGTGATGAAGATAAGAAAGCAGAACGATAGAAAAAAATATTTTAAGCACGTAAGGGCTGATTTTTTGGTAACCTTTGTTGAATTTTGTATCTTTCTAGTATTTCTTATAAAGTTGTTTAAATTAATATAATAAATAAAAGACGTCCGGAAATGAAATAAAATTTGTGACATAAAAATTAAGTTTTGTATCTTGAGAAAAATAAATACTGTAGGATATTTATATTTTTACACACTACAAATTAGCCCTTGACGGCATCTTACCTTATGGTAAGTGATGATGCGGTCTAAGATGGTAGCGGAGTAACCTGACCGAAAACCTCCCACCAGACCAGACTCGAGCCGGGAATTGAATCCTGGATTCAATTTTATAATGCAACAGCGAGCTGCGTCACGGTGCTCGCCAAAAAATATAGTAGTAAAACATCATTGCCAAGATTCTAGTGATTCTGTGGTCCATGATACCAAACGCAAATTTTAGGTCACGGAGTGGGTAAACCAGATGTAGTTAACAAAAATAAAAGTGTTTCTCAATTAAAAGTGTATACAATACCATCTACATCCATTCTTTGTAGTCCAGTCCCAATTAAATCAGGATCCACATCTCGAGCTCTCACACAAATCTGATCCGCAAACTCCCTCACCGTCATTCTTGGAACATTTTTACACTAAAATCATATATATATATGACTTAACATATCTCGTTTGTAATTTTTAAAATTATTTATAGAATTAGAAAAAGAAAATGAATTTTACAAAGTATATAAGATTTTTTTATTGGAGAAGTGTTATTACTCAGTAAACGATTTTTTAAACGATGCAAGTAAAAATAAATGAAATCTTTCCCTCTACTACGCTCAATTCCAGACCAAGATGCAACACCCAAATTGGGTATGTGTACATAATATGCAACGAAATAAATTTATAAATAAATAAAATCATATTGGATTTTCTTACCGTAACATGACAGGACTGATATTTTTTATCGTGGCCTTGGCAGTATTTGTTCCCGTTTTCATGTCTGTAAAAGTAACGATGGATCATTTTCATAGGTGCTCGTTAAATATGCTGTTATTTCCCAGATGAAAAAAGGCAACTCAGATTAATAATCAACCGTTCTTAAAGCTTTTCAAAAAACTTAATTATATGGTTGAGCATACCATAAGACTTTGCATATGGTATGGTCAAAGTGGTCCACGTGATCAAGGCAGAAAAGAAGATCCGTATAAAAACCAGGGTTACTGATTTAGCACAATGAGTTGGGACACGATGTCAACGACCCTGCATCGGTAAACGTCGCGTTGGTCGACACCCAACTAAGTACATAGACTTCATCATATCCGGGAGCCGCTATCAAAAAGCTGTCCAAGACTTTAGAAGTCCCTACTTTCCTTTTAGTACTTTGTTGTAGGCAGACAGATCTAGCAGTTGGCATTTTCCGTAGAAATGACGAAGGTGATGATTAAGAAGCTCACTTAGTCTTACCTTGGTCTGTTACATCTCCTGTTAGCAATGGATACCCCGGCAGCGGCAGGGGCGTGCTCGTCGTCCAGCAAGCAAGCGGATGCACATTCCGACCACCTGGACCAGCGTCCCCAATTCGCGCTACCAACCACCCCAATACCCCTCGCACCCCCCCTCTCTACACATTCACCACCCCTGCAGTACTGTAACAAATATGACAAAAGATCGTTTGTGTATTACAAGTTATGGATTACATTTTTATCAACCATCTTTCTTCTGGATATCGTCCATAGTTTTGCGGAGTTTGGTCCGATCTCCGCGACCCTAGGTGTCGATGTCAATGTCGAAAGGTTGTCGATAGAGACTCGTCTTCTGTTTAGAAAGATCCACGGGCTGGCAGGGTTTACTTTAGGCTGCCAAGTCTATTGCACCCCACTCATTGACCCAGCATGTTTCTAGTATTTAACTACGAAAAATGGATGACCCGCCTGGAGCTAATGGAATCGTTATTATTTTATCATCCATTCTATGCGTTCATAAAATATTATCAATAATAGATTCTGAATTAGAATTGAAATTTTTTCAAAAACTAAAATACTCGTACTTGACCAATACCATACCAAAAAATATTGTTACCTATTCATAAACACTTAATAATTATCTATATATAACTTCGTGTTTTATAACGAATAGCTACTGTTTTCCAATCAGCTGTTTCGAATACCTAATTAAAATTTGACTAACTTCTGATTTATATTGATTTTCATACCATATCTTCACCACATCTAGTTCCTTCTAGAGCAGGGTGCGATGTCCACGTATACCTTTCTCTTTGGCAATGTAAATCTCTGCAAACATCTTCTAAGTTCTGCGCACCAGAATGTCTACTTCCTCTACCATATTTGAGCATACCTGCAAAGTTCAAGACGATTTCTATAGAACATTCATTTCATTTAATATTCTATTGATAGTAATTTTAATAATGTATAACAGACTTCATGAAATCAGTGTTACTTGGTAAATTTCTCACGTCTAAACTCCATAGAGCGTCTTGTCGTGCAGGGCAAGGTGGAGGGCACTAGAGGTTGAGGAAGGTCACCAATGCGATGGACCGATCAGATAAAGTCTGTTGTGGGCGGTCCTGTGCACAAGTGCACCAGGCTTTCAGCCAGCCGAGAAAAGTGGCGGATGCTCGTGAGGCGTATAACATCTGTCCTCAAAGACACTGCTTCATGATGACCACGACCACTCTGTCAAGAGTGTAACGACAAAGAAGAAGGTAAATTTCATGACGTCCAACTTACACTGCTGATCTGCGTCAAATCTTTCACCCGGAAGGATCCCTTCTGCGCTATGATCTAATTGTCCTGCTGAATTGCCGTGATCTAAAAGGCATCGAGCTTGGGATGTGCTGTAAATTGCAAAAACATAAAACTTAATACACTTATCACCATCATCATCATGATCAACCTATTACCGGCTCACTACAGAGCACGGGTCTCCTCTCAATATGAGAAGGGTTTGGCCATAGTCCACCACGCTGGCCATGTGCGGATCGACAGACTTAACACGCCTCTGAGAACATTATGGAGAACTCTCAGGCGTGCAGGTTTCCTTACGATGTTTTCCTTCACCGTTGAAGCAAGTGATATTTTAATTGTTTAAAAACGCAGATAACTCCGGAAGTTAGAGGTGCGTGCCCGGATTCGAACCGCCGACCTCTAATTAAGAAGCTGACGCCCTAACCACTAGGCTATCACCGCTACACTAGGCTATCATCGTAAGGAAACCTGCGCGCCTAAGAGTTCTCCATAATGTTCTCAAAGGCGTGTGAAGTCTGCCAATCCGCACATGGCCAGCGTGGTGGACTATGGCCAAACCCTTCTCATATTGAGAGGAGACCCGTGCTCTATAGTGAGCCGGTAATGGGTTGATCATGATGATGATGATGATGAATATAAATTTTGTTAATTTTATGTCTTTTAACTCCTGTAGCTATGTCTTAATTTATCTTATAATTCTTTCACACTTAACACTCACCCACCCACTCACACTGAAACTCACACACATATCCACTCACCCACACACCCATTCACCCACTCATTTCTCACTCTCATGTAAGAATGTGATTAATTCCTAACTTTAAGGCATAATATTTTATTTTGTATTGCACAATTGGAAGACACTGACCCCCATCTGGCTATCCTAGTTTGGGGGTTAGGGTAGTTTAAGAATAATTGTATTAAATTGAAGTACGAGTACCTTATACCATTCGTAGAAGTACTACGCATTAAGCTGATATTAGTCAACCACTTTGAAAATTTATTTATTTCCTATTGCTAAATAGAAATATTTAAAGTGTTTCATTCTCTATTGTCTCACGTACCTAGACCTATAATAGTTCTAGTTTTTGATAAAATGGTATGCAACTGAACTATAATAACTGGATTTTGCACTTACTCAAGAAACTTTTGTAAGTAATTTCTACTGCATTGCGACCAAGTTATTTTTCCACTTCCGAGGGTAGGGCTCATGATGTAAGCCGTGGGATCGCATCCATTATCTGCTAGTGGACCATCATGACGCATTCCTAAACTGAAAGAAAAAACATTTATTTTTCAAACTTGCAGGTACTTTGTTCCTACATTCTAGTTTTAGGCGTAGTAAATCAGATTTAGTAACTTAATCCTTTGTGTAAGGAGGAGAAATATTGTAATACGTTTGGTTTTGATTTTATCTACCGACAATTTCGTTAGGAATTATAAATTAATCCAGACAGCATAAAAGAAAGAACGATCAGATATCTTTAAGGATAATAAATAAGCCAACACGCGCGAGGTTAAGAACTCTACACCAAAAATAATAAAAATATACCCTTTTATAAATTTTGCATTATTCCTTATGGCCCCTAAATGAGTTTGAAGTCCCTATTTTTTAAGCTACTAAATTCGATAGTCAATTCGACAATTCCAAGTTCAAGAACGGTTAAGTTCGAGATCACAAATTGCAAATAGGATAGTTCTAAAATTACGTTATCTCCTTTTCAACTTACTTATGACCAATTTCATGTGCGACAACATATACGCTTTCAAAATGTCTACCCTCATTAACTGTGCAGCTACTAGTCACGGTGCACATTCCAGCTACAGGAGCTAATCCTGTAAAATAATATAGATAAGAAACCAGACTCAATATCCACCATAATACTGATCATAATTATTGAACCTTGTATTAATAATTTTATTAATTATACGGTATATTTCAATTTCAAATTATTGTATCACAAATTGTACTAGGAACAAAAAGTGTTGCGTAAATTCCGTCAGAGATTTCACATCGGGTTAAAGAACCCTTAATAGCAAAAAAGGAATTTAAATGACTATTATGAATATAAAATACTACCGTAACTAGCCAGTCACCATAAAATCATATTTTAACAGTTTTTTTTTTGTTCGTCACTTACTTTGTTTTTCAATCCGATACAATAATCCACTTTAGCAATTCAGTGGTTATTTATGGGGCAACGATCATTATTTTTAGCTCATCTAAAGCTTAAACGCAATAATAATGAGAGCGTGTCAAATAATGATTTAAAACCAATGTGAAGTCGGTTTCATAAATCTTATGTGGGCACATATCTTACTCGGTTAAATGTAATTATTATAACTTACCTACAACTTGACTGCTAACTTTTCCATTTTTATTGACAACATACAAATCTAATCCAGTTAAAATCAAGGCATGGTCCCAATGTAAGGGATCATTATCTCCTGGTGGGTTTTCTAATCGTTGCCATGTACAGAAATTACTTAAAAACCTATCTATATCATGAGGTCTCTTCAAATTCACTGGGTCTTCGTGGAGAATTTCTAACCGCTTCAGAATGAAGTTCACAGGTCTTCCCAAACTTGGATCGTGGTAAAGCAATTGTACTGCATTAATCATTGCTAGTACAAATCTGACCAACTCCCTTTCTGTGTCTTTTGGAAAGTTGATTGTCATATGTTTGTATAAGTCTCTATCTACGAACACAGCTGTTTCAACAAAAATTGCCGGCAGCACAGCTCTTTTCTGTCTATTTTCTCCTATGACTAATTTCCCCACAAAATCCTGTATAGTTTTGTTTCTGTGAGCTAAATTTAATTTAAATTGGGCTAAGCTACCTCCACTTATATTTGTATCTGCTACTACTTCTCGTTTTCTTCTATGTTTAGTCCAATTCCTGACTTGTTCGGGACTCTCAAAAAATGTAAGGTTAAGTTTTTCAATACAAACATTCTCATCCTCTACGCTATTTGTATTTGTATTGAGGTCAAAAATAGTTTTTTTGACTACGACATGTTGTTTCAAATCTTCGTTGTGGAATCTCTCCGGCAGTGGATGAATAAAATAGTAACTATCATTTGACTTGACAACGCCTCTCTGAAATATTATGCAAGTTTTACGTGATCAATGAACCGAAAAATTACAAGTGTTGCTAATCTAAAGCTGAATACAATTTCAATACTGAGGATGTAGCCATTGTAAATTCATCGAATATCTGATGTAGAAAATCTGATAGAAGTTGGTCATAAATCGGTCGGACATATATGTCAGCATAAGACAAGAAACATTATACATTATTGAACATTAAATATTCTTGATTGTGTCTTGATCCTCCTTGTATTTCTATTATATTTTGGAACTAAATATATTTTCCCGTATTATTTTCAAGTGCCCTTTCTTTGAAAGTATCGTTAATGTTGCATTTGAGATATAATCTGTTATTAATTTAACGAAGACTGTTTTTAATTACTATGCCGGAAAGGCGGGAGACTTCGTATATGGCGGGCGCGGTTTTTTCACGCTTTTCTTGAATTAATGTTTGTTGGCTATATTTGAAAAGGACTGGTGTTGGTTGTGTCGTGGACAGTTTTGGTTTCGTTTGTGTAGTGGCTGGTTTTCTGAATGGTTAACAGGTATTGATTTGGGAAAGGTTTGAGGGAGCTGCGTTCGCGGAGTGCGAAGTTTCCCGCCATTTCTCCCTAACTTCTACATTGTTATAAACTTGACATTGGCTAATCTCTGCAAAGCCATAAAAAGAGAGAACTAATAAAATAATTAACTTGACATTGGCTAATCTGTGTAAAGCCATAAAACGAAAGAAAAACAAAATACTAAGCCCTAGAAATAAACTTATTTAAACTCACCACATCATCACAGACATACAAAGCAGCATGATCACTTCTAAAATAACATAAATCTAACTCTTCATCAGAATGCTGGTCTAATCCAACTTCCGTACCGTTAGACCATCTTTTCAGTAATAGAAACTGTGGATCTAGAAAACTGTTTTTTGGACTAAGTTTGATACTTAGGTGCTTTTTTAGATGGACTAAGTCCTCATTTTCGTGCAATAGTGATCTTTTGCGGCGTTTTGGTCTTCTCACATGTGCTATATCGAAATCTGCATCTGAAATGGCGATTTGTTTATGGATTAAAAGATTAATTTCACTGTTTTCCATTTAAGACAACAATTGTAAAAAAACTGTTGTAATAATATGAAGTTATCGTGGCCTCTAGATGGTTATGGTGTCTCAAGGACTTTTGCAAAGTAGTGTCTAGCGTCTTCTTGAATAACCTGGCTAAACCTAACTAGCTAAATTAACTTTGTTCATAAAAAATCTATTCTACCTTGAGGGATACACAATTAAACAAATATACAAATTAACACATTATCAATCTAGTCTTAAATATATATTTACTTACGCTTATGATTAGCACCGAGCAGAAACACCTTTTCCGTATCGGTCAGATGCTCAAGCAGCTGTATTTTATGTTCCTGTAACAATGGATTGTTTAATTTTAACGATCATTTAAATGCTAATGGTCTGTTATAATTATGATATTCACTGTTATCTATCCATCTAGATGTATCAAACTTACATCAGGAAGTTACATACCAAGTAGCATTGAAGAATCCAACATTACTGGCCAAGTTTAAGTTGTACGCATTTATTTAAGTTCCTTACATAACAGATTTTAACCGAAGAAGCGCGTAAAGAGTAATCTTACGTCAGAAATTGTCAATTGATTCCGCTAACTATCTAGTTAGCAATCTGGCGTTGATCTTATTGACACAAAGACGACCTCAGCGCAGCGTGCGCTATTGCATTTTAAAGTTGGAGGTCTTGGGTTCGATTCCCGGCTCGAGCCTGGCCTGGTGGGAGGCTTCGGCCGAGGTTAGTTACCACCCTACCGACCAAGACGTGTCGCCAAGCGATTTAGCGTTCCGGCACGATGTCGTGTAGAAACCAATTAGGAGTATGGGTTTACCATACCCTAACAGGTTAGTCCGCTATAATCGTAGACCGCATCATCACTTACCATCAGGTGAGATGCCGTCAAAGGCTAACTTGTGGGTTATGAAAAAAAAACAAGAAAAAGTGCAGATGCTGCCTATTTTTTTATCGGACTTAGGCTAAAAGACAGACATTAAATTCGAAAACATTAATCGCGGGTTAGATAAAAACATTCTTTTGGTAGAAACTAACTTAGGTTTAGTTAAATCTAAACTGTACCCGTGCAAAGCCGGGGCTGATCTAAACTGTACCCGTGCAAAGCCGGGTAATAAGAGACCAGATTATAACCGTCGCTGACTCTGTAACGTACCTACTCCCTGAAACACGGATTGCGGTAACGGTGCTGTGCCCCTGAAAAACTCCATCCCTCTTTCAGTTTACTACGCTTTATTTTTAATTACATAATTGAGTTTTAACTAACACGTATATGGTATTTTTTTCCAACAATCCTGGATCATCCATCCAACCAATATTTGGAATGACTAAAAATAAATTGATTTTACAGGAGTATTTGACCTCGTCCCGGAAGTATACAACGGGTTCCGCAACGACAGAAAAAAGGAGTATCCCACCTAAGTAAGTAACGCCCGCAAAGTAAACATGAAAATAGAACCTCGAGCAACCTCGCCGACCAATTCGAATTGCAAGCAATGAACTATTGTTCTTCTACCTGTTATTATCGCCAGCGAGAAAATAGCCTCGACACTTTTTGACAATGAGCATTTTTCACACGGATTCTTGTGTCTAATCGAATCTGACAGTCGGTCCAAGTTACAGTTGAAACGCGTATCATATAAAATTAACAGATTTCAATCACTGATTTTAATAACTGCTCACTTGGTGATTCGAATTTTAATTTTTAAGCGATTTGGCGTGTTGTTTTTTTTATCCACTACAAGTTAGCCTTTGACGGCCATCTCACCTATTCTATTTCGATGGTAAGTGATAATGCAGCCTAAGATGGTAGCGGGGGCTAACCTGTTAGAAAAAAAAACTTTTTTTAAAACCAATTAGGAGTATGGGTATGGTAAACCCATACTCCTAATTGATTTCTACGCAACATCGTGCCAGAACGCTTAATCGCTTAGCGACACGTCTTTGGTGGTAATTACGATATTAAGCATTATACAAAAGTATATAATATAGCTAATTATAATTTCTTATTGACACATAGAAATAGTATTGACAAAAAAACCCGGCTAAGTTTGTTGCAGGCTTCTTCGTAGAGCCTTTGGAGATGCCTGTAATAGGTTTACATAAACAAAGTAATATAAAAAAAGATATAAAATTTGCCATCGATATGTCAGTCTGTTGGAAACTGAGGGTACGTAATGCAATATAAACGTTTTTTATGGTTATATGATGGTAACTTTCCTTTATTATGTCGATGAGTAAATAAAAATAAATAATAATTTCATATTCACTGATATTTAGAATGGACTGTTGGATGGAGCTCTTGCTGGAAAAATAGTGTTAAACGCTATCAACCTGTGTTTTACACAGTTCAGTGTTACACAGACATTAAAATGTTTATGGTATAAACGTCTTGTTCCGTATTTGTTGTACTAACTTATCTTTAACTTGGGAACTTCCTTTTTCCTGTATGTTAAAAATATGTTTTTAACGGGCTGCCTCAAAATATTTTGGCATCAACAAAACGATTTTTTAACATAGCAAAACGGCCACTGCACTTTCTGCATAGACCATATTATTAAGTTTCAGTGTTAATTTATTAAAACAAGTACTGGCTACAAAATTTCATTATTTTTTTAACAACTACCTATAGTTAGTCCACAGAGCTAGTTGGTTACTCTACAGAGTATCTCAGACGCTGTCGAGTACTCTACAGAGTACTCTATAGCGTCTATTTTCCCATTCGGCAGTGGTTTAAAAATAACAAACATGCAATAGACAGGAAGTTTATAAATTAATATTTAAATCTGATTTCGAAAAAAAAGGTACAAATTTTCGTTTCTCCGCTACATATATTTATCGGAAAAAATTATACAAGTCCTTTAGTTCTTTTAGCATTAAGTAAACGGTAATTGGAAGAGAGAAATCCAAGATTCGGAATATATATAAAAACCTATATCACTCCGTTCTATATATTAAAATATCACTTGCACATTCAAACAGTCATACTAAGTTGCTTCTGTTGCTGCGTGAAATTAAGATGAACCAATGAAACAAATATATTGCTGATCCCAACTAATATATATAAGTTATATTACTTGGGATCAGAGATTGCATTCTGTGTTACGCAAAATGCAATAGCTAGCAAATAAGCGAAGAGATCACAGCTTCTGTAAAACAATGAAAGTGTTTGATACGCGCGGTTTGTTTTTACGTAACGTGAACGTTAACGAATCGTTTGGCGAATAATTTACTGTTCTCGCCGGATTATTACTAAATTGCGTTCGGTAGATTTATGTTTTTAGAACGGTTGCGAGATGATATGGTTATGGAATATCTGGAACTGATTTGTGGATATTATCTCTTGTTTAATAAGTGCCTGTGATAGGCCAACATAACAAATATTTCTGATTACATTTCATTTGACCGACATAAATCTTTTTAACACTAACTTTGGCTGAGCAAAGTCGAATATAACTCTCGGCCTTAGAGTGGCTTGCTGAAGCCCGAACTTAGTCCCCCGAAAGGAAGGACGAAGTCTTAACCACTAGGCTATTCATCATGATCAACCCATTACCGGCTCACTACAGAGCACGGGTCTCCTCTCAATATGCGAAGGGTTTGGCCATAGTCCACCACGCTGGCCATGTGCGGATTGGCAGACTTCACACGCCTTTGAGAACAATATGGAGAACTCAGGCGTGCAGGTTTCCTCACGATGTTTTCCTTCACCGTTGAAGAAAGTAATATTTTAATGTTTAAAAACGCACATAACTCCGAAAAGTTAGAGGTGCGTGCCCGGATTCGAACCGCCGTCCTCTGATTAGGAGGCTGACGCCCTAACCACTAGGCTATCACCGCTTCATAGGCTATTAGTACCAGTTAAATATCGACTTCTTAATGATTAATCCCCTTTTTTTTTTTTTTTTTTTTTTTTTGTCGTGGTGGAAAAGCTTTATAGCTACCTCTGTACCCTTGGGCGGGAAAGAGGTTATGTTGGACTCCCACCCCCGAAGGGGGGTATACCCGAACTAAAAACCACCACGGCATGTCCCTCTCGCAGGTTTTACTGGACACCCGGGGGACCCATTGTATACTTCCCGGATGACCTACCAGCCGCCCCAGCCTAGCGCCGGGCCTACCACGCTACAAAGGGAAGGATCAGGACAGCTTGATCCCCCCCAAGACAGTTAGGAGACTTGTGCAATGACGGGCAACTAGCCCAATAGCTACCCGCCGCCTCCCAAGCGAAGCTGACGAGCGGCAAATTGCCGCAGTCTTCTTCCCCCCCGTCTACGCCGAAGCGGATGCGCGTCGGAAGCTTCTTCGCGTATTCGCTCCGCAGCCTCCTTTTGCGAAATAACTTCTTCGCAGAAGTGGGCTACGGCATTCCAGGAGCTCTCGCTGCTTATTATGGCAAGTATGACGCTTGGCAGCGAGAGATCACCGCCAATCGTTGCCACCAGACTACGGCGCTGGGGATCCCACTTGCTGCACTCCTCGAGAGTGTGCTGAGCGGTATCATCCACAGCACCACACTCATGGCAAATCGGGGTTGGTTCCCTCCTCGCGACTCGATGCAGATAATGGCCGAAGCAACCATGCCCGGTCAAGACCTGCACCAGGCGGAAGGAAAGTGCCCCATGACTGCGATGGGACCACTGATCCAGGACCGGGCGGATGGCCTCTATAGTTCGTTTGCCATAGATGGCATCCGCCAGACCCGCCTTCCATCTATCCCGCATCCTCCGAGTAGCCATCCGTTGTAATCGGCCTACCACTTCAGGCGCCAGTTTTTCGCCTCTGGCCCTGTTTTGTGCCCTGACGCGGTACGTGTCAACAAGCACCTCCGCTTCCAGCTCCCAAGGGGGAGTGCCCGCCAAGACGCAGGCGACTGCGAAGGCAACCGTGGCGTATGCCCGACAGATGCGATTTGCCACCACCCTCTGCGGCCTCCGGAGAAGGGCCCTAGTTGATGGACGGAGTGCCTCAAACCAAATGGGGGCCCCATACATCGCCATACTCCTCACAACACCGGCAAATAGACGACGGCATGGGGTTTCAGGGCCTCTTACATTTGGAAGCAGACGGCCAAGCGCAGCTGCCGTTCCCACCACCCGAGGAGCAAGCTGGCGGAAATGCTCCTCGAAATTCCATTTGCGGTCCAAGACAAGGCCCAAATATTTTAAGTGGGCCTTAACTTTAACCGCTTCCCCGGACACGGAAATGCTGGCATGTGCTGGCGGCCGCCAACCCGTTCCCCCGAATAGAACGGCGTCTGTCTTTGGAAGGGCCACTTTTAGGCCCAACATTCCTATCCTTGTGACCACTAATTCGGTGGCCACCGTGGCTCTCCTCGTCGTCTCCCCGTAGCTATTTCCCCGCACGACAATTAGAGTATCGTCCGCGTAACATATGATTCTCATGCGGGGCAGCAACATCGGGCGAATGGCCCAGTCAAACCCTAAATTCCACAACAGGGGGCCCAGAACAGACCCCTGTGGAACTCCACATGCCATGCGACGCTCTTTTCTCCCGTCCCTGGCCTGATATAGCACCACCCTTCCCTCAAGGTAATGGCATATTATTCGCCGTAGGTAGAGGGGCACCTCGTGGTACCGAAGCGCTTCCTTTATCACGCTGAAGGGGAGGCTGCCGAAAGCATTGGCGATATCAAGTGACACCGCCAATACTCCTTCACCTCGCTTCTCTGAGTCTTCACAGAACCCCTTCAGAGCACCGATAGCGTCAATTGTTGACCTTCCCGACCTAAAGCCGTACTGGCGCTCTGAAAGGTCAGGACCCTGCAGTGCAAGATGGAGGTTAAGGCGAGACGCGAGCACTCTCTCGAACATCTTGCTCACCTCATCGATCAGAACTATTGGTCTGTATCCCGATGGACAGTTGGGTGACCGACCATCCTTCCGCAACAGAACCAACCGCCCCTCCTTCCAAACCCCGGGGAACCTTCCAGCCACTAGGCAGTCATTAAATAGCTGCCTAAGGCGGCCCCCAAGTTGCCCCAAGGCCATCGCCAGGACCCTTCCCGGCACTCCGTCCGGTCCCGGTGCCTTCTTGCTCCTCCGCAGGCGCTCCCACACCTCCATCATCTCAGCCTCTGTGACTGGGGGGACTTCGACAGGCCCGTCTTGTTCTTCAGATGGAGGGGCCATCCTAGGAGGCGTAAAGTCCGGAGGTTGGGGAAAAAGCCCAGATACCACTCGGCCAAGGAGCTCCGGGTCCATCACATTCAGGGGTGTGGTCAACCGCATCTTGCCTCTTACTATGCGGTAAGGACGGCCCCAGGGATCCATGTCCAGAGTTGCCAGAAACTCCTCATTGGCAGCGTCTTTGGCCCTGGCAATGGCGACTTGAAAGGCCTTCTTGGCCATTCTGAGCACCCTATAGAGACGCTCCTCTTCGCTCGCAGACACCCGTCTTCTGCGACGGTAACGGGTGTAGGCCCGGCGCGCTCTGTTATTGGCCGCGCGGAGAGTTGCGATCTCTTGCGACCACCAGTAGACCGCTCTTCGAGTGGGAAGGCGCCTCATCCGGGGCATTGCCGCATCACACACCCTAGTAAGTGCGACGCGGAAATGAATTGCTCTCATCTCCACACCAACCGAGACCGGAGGAGCAGTATTCCAGGACTCAATGATGGCCCCTTCCTCCACCAATTGTCGATCGAGGTGGGCCAGGGTCCACCTCGGGAACGCTCCTTCCCCTCCCCTATTCGGAACATGGAATGCCGGGGGTGATGCGGAAACCCTCCACCGAATGTACCGGTGATCTGACAGGGTTTCCACATTCTCCAGTACGCGCCAATTCTGGGCGTGTGCGGCAATGGCAGGAGTAGCGAATGTTATGTCTACTATTGATCCCCCCTGACGGCGCACACAGGTATTAACACGGCCCTGGTTGAGGACGACCAGACCGACCATTGCTGCCCAATTCTCCAATTCAGCTCCTCTCAGGTCCGTGGTGGGGGATCCCCACACGACGGATTTCGCATTGAAGTCCCCCATTACCACTACTTGAGCCGGATACATCCCTCGCACTACTGGCTCCAATCCTCTCAAAAATGCCTCGAAGGCGGAAAAAGGTCTGTTTGGAGAGAAGTACACCCCGATGAGTACCGTCTCGTCCCACTCGACCGCTACAAACCCTGGTCCCCTGCGTTTTGGCACCAGTGGGG
Organism: Lasiommata megera; assembly: GCA_928268935.1. Taxonomy (NCBI): domain Eukaryota; kingdom Metazoa; phylum Arthropoda; class Insecta; order Lepidoptera; family Nymphalidae; genus Lasiommata; species Lasiommata megera. The sequence continues at coordinate 13,580,129 of OV743326.1, forward strand.
AAGATTCCCCGTGTACTGGCACCACAATTGCCACGGTGCCCTCAGTATCCCCTGCCCAGTTCGGCTGAGGCGGGACAAAATAGGGCTCAGCAGCCGTCACTACGTCAATCCGCCACTCAGCCATATGCTGCATCAGTAGATCCTGAGCACGGGCGGAGTGGTTAAGATTAGTCTGCAGAAATTCCTGACGGCGTGCTGGCATTAGGCTTCCAAATCCATATCCTCCTGTGCTGGTTCAGACTGGCCTGCAGGCATCTCAGATGCCCGGGTCAAAGGAGCCTCCTTCCCTTTGGTGGGGTGCGGGGTACACTTCAGCCCCCCCATGACATGCCCAGCTTTTTTCCCTAGTGTTGTGCAAATTGCACATTTAGGCGAAGCCGAGCACGATGCTGCCTTATGCCCGGCCTTTCCGCATCTGAAGCAGAGGGTGCTTCGGTCAATCAACGACGGGCAGAGGGCTCTTGTATGACCTAGCCCCATGCACCGGAAGCATCGCATAGGTAAAGGTTCTAACAAAGTAACCCTGGCAGAGGACCACCCAATTACCACTCGTCCTGCCGTGCAGAGCAGCTTCGCTATGGTTACTGGGCATCGGACTAGGGTTGACCCGGTTCCGGCGGGTCCTACCCGGATAGAGCCAACCCTCACCTGCTCCAACGGAATACTCCCTTTTTCCGCCACCACCTTTTGAACCTCTTCAGTCGTGATGGACTCGTCCAAGCCAACGAGTCGCAGTTCGGCAGTTTTCATAGGCCGGGAAACTGTCACCCATTCGCCAACTAGGCTCTGCAGTTTGCCAGCAAGATCGTCCGCGGCCTTGGTGCTATTAGCCCCTGGGACTTCGATTACTCGAGCCCCAGTCGCTGCTTTGCGCACCCTAACGTGGTCCACTCCGACCTCCTTCAAGTTCAGGGCCACGGTGGCCGTCTTCATGACCGTTGCGTAACTCTGGGTAGCGACGGCTTCCGGTCTCAGTGTGATGACAACCGCTGAGGACTTAGGGGAGATTAATTTACCTTTCCAGGTGGACGGAAAAGTCGCCGCGGGTACGGACGGCGTGGCAGGTTTGGGTGCAGTGGTGGACTTGCCTGCTTTTCCCTTGGCCTTCCTACCGACTACTTTTGACCAAGCCGGGGGAATCGGGACCGTGGTCTCAGGTGCCTCAGCCGGGGGCAATGTGGCTGGCGGGGGAACACTGCAACTTTCCTTTGCAGGGGCTGGCCGGTTGGCCTTTTTTCCTGGACGCATCGTCGCCGGGCGTGCCAGCGATGGGCCAGCGGACGGCTCATCAGAAGGGCAACCAGCCGGCTTCCCTTTCTTCTTGTCAGCCGCTAGCGGTGGTCTCAGTATGGGCTCCTTGGGGAGCCGCCTCTCGAAGTTCTGGAGGCGGTCGTTCACCATCCCTCCAATGGAGACAAAGAGGTCCCTCTTTAGAGTTTCTAACATGTCGTCAAACGCAGAGGGAACCGGACAATCCACCTGAATCCCATCACGTGGTACCACTGCGGGGGATATCTTACTTGCGGAGAAGGAGGATTGGAGGGCCTTGACTTCTGCTCTTAAGGCCGCAATCTCATGCCGCATCCTCTTGTTGTCAGCTCGGAGCCTTCTAGCCTCCTCGTCGATAGACATCGCCTGGAGGGTGTCCATGGCCGAATATATGACTTTTGTATCCCTGCTGATCTGCCCCCTGACGCTACTCTTTAAATTTTTTGACTTCTGAGCCTCCGTCAGAATAGAGGTGACTGCGCTCCTGGTCCTGTCGATCAGCTCCTCTTTGGAAATTGAATATCCTTCCCCTGCCACTTCGACCATCTCCGGAATTACTTTGGCCGATGGCAGAGGGCTTCGCTCACGCACCTCTTGGGTAAGTCTTTGAGTATTGCTTCTAGACCTAGTCAGGGGAGGAGATAGCCGGTATGATTTATCTAGGTCCGCTTCCAACTCAAACGAGGTTAGCTCCAGTTCCTCAAGGCGGGCCTTCGCATTCTTGTATCCAATAAAGGCCCCCATTCCGCGTTTCGCCTTCGGCCTGGTAGAGGTAGCTTTGGGCTCTACTGCTATGGCCTTCTCTGAGGGTTCTCCTTCTTCCTCCTCTGAGGTGCCTACCTTATCTCGGGGCCTTTTTGATACAGCTCCGGTAAATTTCGGTGGGTCCATCAGAGTCTCCAATACTCTGTCCGTGTCGGAATCAGAGTCCAGGCTGGACTCGACATCCTTTTCCACACATGTCCGTTTAGTCTGAATTATCTTCAGCCTTGCATCCTCTCCACGAGAGCCTTCCGGCGCTCTTTCATTATTAATTTTTGTTTTAATTAGGTCCATAATTAATCCCACGAGTGTGGGGGAAATAAAAGGTCCATCCCGGCGGTGCCCCCTGCACCGAGACAAGCCTACGTGTAACCCGCCAAGTGTGTCGGCTGGTACCCTGGCGGGGGTCGCACTATCGACTGAACTACCCATCAGCCATGCATCCCCTCACGGTGTGCCGCCGCTTGGGATTCGGGGTGATTTTTTATAGAGGTTTTCTTCCTCGCGATCCGGCCAGTTAAGGCAAGACCCTCGGTCCCGTGCAGGCCATGAAACATGACCATGACGCCTCACTACGGAATTGCGAGCCCGACGGCGGCTGGGTAAGTGATTACCATAGCCTGTCTAGTGGCATTGCAAGTGCATACTAGACCCGTCCTTGCTCCTCAACTGTGCCTTCTGCTGACCAGAAGGACACGCAGAGAAACGCCCTCCCAAAGTCAGGTTATTTGCTACCGTTCAATAACCCCCCAACAAGTCCAGGAGTTATTGACCGGTACCCAGGGTGCACCACGTGGAGGTTACCCGACCTAAGCACCCCAATGATTAATCCCCTGGCTTCGCCGCCCATTAATATGAAACCCGGCTCCGCCCTTAGTAGGTACTGAGAGCGATTCAGCGTACAATGGCGATCATAATGCCAGTCGAAATCGGTTACCTTGGCAATTGAAGTGAAGGAACATTGTGACACCTATTCATAATCCGTCACGCTCTGCGCAGATGGTATCGCGGATTGACAACACGATTTGAATATCGATTATGTGTTTGTAAGAACACGTCTACTATCTACACTTTGGCCGTTTGAAGAGTGCGTTCCTGGCAGGACCTTATCGAACAGGCGATGTGACTTTAAAGTGACGTAAAATCCGTAAATTCCAATTAAGGCAGTGTGCCTGTTTGATTCATCATCATCATTCTCAACCGATTGACGTCCACTGCTGGACACAGGTCTTTTGTCGGGAGATCCAATGTCCACAATCTTGGGCCGCTTGTTTCTAGCGGCTCCCGTCTGATATCGTCTGTCCACCTAGTTAGGGGTCGTCCAACGCTAAGTTTACCGGTGCGGGGTCGCCATTCCAGCACCTTGGGACCTCAACGTCCATCAGTTCACCGAGCAATGTGCCCCACCCATTGCCACTTCAACTTCGCAACTCGCTGAGCTATGTCGGTAACTCTGGTTCTTTTACGGATCTCTTCGTTTCTGATTCGATCACGTAGAGATACTCCTAGCATCTCTCCATCGCCCGCTGAGTGACTGAGCCTTCTTATGAGGCCCATAGTGAGCGACCTGTTGGCTTGTCACTGTTTAACTCGCATTAACAGTTACAACGTTCTTGACAAAATTGCCGGGTTCAAAGATTTCAGATTTCACGTGAATAGTCATGAGGCTTTAGCCTTGGTTAAAGCAGCAGCAGATAAAGTGGTGTCGAGTAAGCGTTCCAGCATGTTCATCGTGATCATTAATATACTCGAACATCCACTACTTGACATAGGCCTCTTTGAAGCAGCGTCAATTCATCCTATCCTATACCCAGTATGAATCCGCGTAGAAATCGCTTAGCGTATTGGGTTTAACGTAACTACTAAAACTCTAAGAGGTTGGAAAGCTACCATCTTCGACTGCATCAACACTTACCACCAGGTGAGATAGCCGTGAAGGGTTAACTTGTAATGTATAAAAAAAAAAAAAAAAAAAAAAAAAAAAAAAAAAACTTTCCTACTATGGATTAAAGAAATTGGTTTGTTTAAAGCTAGGTGTTAATAAAAAACGCAAGTGCATTACGATTTTGTATTCCAAAACAAAGGAGCGGCCTCAACATTAAGGTCATATATTTTTCTGTTAGTTAATAATAGTGATCACTTTGATGCTCTGATACGTGCAAAGCAAGGTCAAACCATGAGCAAATTCACGATTACAAGACGCCCCGGTTTGAGCACGGGTCTTGGTGGTCCGCGTGCTTGCAACCAATTGCAAGCACGCGGACGCGAGCTGGAAGTCTTTGTTTCAAGGCGTCATCATTCCACCAGATCATATTTTATTAATTTCCCCAGGCACATTGCACAAGTCTCCTTACTGTCTTAGGGGGGATCAAGCTGTCCTGATCCTTCCCCTTATAGCGCGGGGACCCGGCAGTAGGCTGGTACGCGTCCGGTAACACAACGGGTCCTCCGGGCGTCCAGTAAAACCAGCGAGAGGGACATGGCGTGGTGGTTTTTAGTTCGGGTATACCACCCATGGGTGAGAGTCCCACATAACTTCCGTTATGCCCAAGGAACGGAAGTAGCCATAATGCTCGCGGACGCACACACGAATGACTTTTTTGCCATAATGCGTAGAAAAACGGCGTCTCTCCTGCATCGACTACGTACAAGCCACAACGGCATCCTGAAGGTAATTGCTGCCAGGCCTGACAGCCCCATACTGTATGGCGGTAGCTATTGGGCGGATAAAATAAAAATAAAATATTGTATTTCTGATGATATTAATAACAATACTAACATAGTAACTAAGGATAAAATGTTACTATAATAACATACTAACAATCCATGGACGCTTCCATGTCCGATTTAAATGAGAAATAAAAATAAATAAATAAAGCTTTTCCACCACGACAAAAAAAAAAAAGAAAAAGGCTGGGTACAGGTATCAGAGGTATCTGGGTCACTCGTAGAAGAGGGACTTAGAGTCCCAATGTAGCTTGGATGGCTTTTCACGACGGCTTAACGTGTTTTGCCAGGCATGAAGTGGAATTACCTTTGAAAACCTAAGACTTGTGTTGAGAGTTTTGAAACCGAACAATCCATTACCTTATAATTGGTTACCGTTCATCTGTTGCTTGTTTATTTGCAAAAGTCCGAGCAACAAGATTATGACAGAACTACCTCGCACCCATTCATGGCAGCCATTTTATCATTTTGACCCTGTGCATTGCACGCATGGCAAAAAATATTACGGGCTTGTAATTTCATGGTAAAAGAGCATCTTAATGACAATCATTAGACTAACGTTATGTGGCATGCTGACATGTTGTGTAGAAAAACTGTATAAACAATGTATGATCTTTGACTTGATCTTTTAGTACAAAGAGCACTGCATTCGAAGAACTTGAGTGAACAAAAAAGTTGTTTGCATTAATTCCATTTTATATGACATGGAATTTAGTGTTTTTTTAGCTGACATGGAATGAAAACTGAGCTGTAGATGAAATTTCTTTCTTTCTTGATCAACCCATTCTCGGTTCACTACAGAGCACGGGTCTCCTCTCAATATGTGAAGGGTTTGGTCATAGTCCACCACGCTGGCCATGTGCGGATTGGCAGACTGACACGCCTTTGAGAACATTATGGAGAACTCTCAGGCGTGCAGTGTTCCTCACGATGTTTTCCTTCACCGTTGAAGCAAGTGATATTTTAATTGCTTGAAACCACACATAACTCCGAAAAGTTATAGGTGCCCGGATTTGAACCCCCCGCCCCCCTCTGATTAGGAGGCTGACGTTCTAACCACTAGGCTATCACGCTGAACATTACACATTGCTAATATTACAACATCTCATCAGGACAAGAAAAAGTCTTTAAAAAACGCAAATAAAGCCGTAGTGTGTAGGAAGTAGGGAAACCCATGATGTATACCAATCGAAACCCTTTCAATAGGTTTCGTTTAGTTAACAATATCAATCAAATTAATTAATATAATTAATTTCGTTGAAATGACCAGTGCATTTCATTAAATGGTGACGGCATGGTTCCATGTAAGCTGTTCTTAAAAATCTTAATTAGTGTCTCTACAAGCAAAGAAAAAAAACGCATAAACAGATTACAGAGTAACTACTTATCTCATCCTTTATTTCCTTCATCTTTCCGTTATGTCAATAAAAAAAAAAAAAAAAAAAAAAAAAAAAACACTTATGTTTCCAATAGTTCGTTCGTTTTGTTCTTCTTTTATATTTTGTTAAAGTGTTTTCACCTAAACTTTGATGAAATATCAAATTTATAAGTTTAAAGTGCACACAAAAATTTTCGGAACCGGCGAGATTTGAACCCACGTCACTCCCGGCAATCGCGACCTGTACTTTACTGTTTTACTATTATTACTTTACTATTTTTGCCTGTACTGTATTTTAACGCGGAACTTTTAATACAACGCCTTTATTTGCCATGTCAAAAAGAGGTAGCAACTTTTAATTTGATAACACATCAATTATTGACTATCAGGCGTTGATCTCGCGTATTGCCGTATTATCTGTCACAGCATCCGACATCGGCCCTTTGTTGCCGTTTAATTACAATTTAATTGTGCAGATAAAATCACACACAAAGGCGTTGGGATGTGTAATTTTTCAGATATTATAAATGCAAAATTGCTTTGTTTCCACGATTTATTAGGAGGAAATATTTATGTTGAAGTTAATGACTTTTTACCGTTTAAAATACTATGGACTTATTTCTTTGTTTTTTTTTTTGCCATGAATTGAAACACGTCTATTTTTGAGACGGCTTTTAGACAAGTTCATAATGAGGCTATTTCATGAAATGAAATGAAAATACACTTTATTGTACACCACACAAAAGAAGTAATACAAGACAGCAAAGGCTTTTAAGGGAAGTTTTCAATCGGCAACAGTATTTAAGAATAAATTGAAAATATATCTTTTAAAACAACAAAAAAAAATATCATTCATTCATTCATTAATTTATTTATTTGCTTAATACATGGGTACAGGGTAACAGATGCAGTTATAAGACATGAAACCAAACATGTTTTGCCTTTACAGACGTGCAAAAGTTAAGTGTTAAAGTTTATATTAAGCACGTAGCTTAATATAAACTTTAACATCGACAATACTTCAAAAAAAAAAACTCATTGAACTAAAAATTAAGAAAAATAGGTACACATAATTTATCTATCCTCAAAGTATTCGGCTATGGAATAGTAACATTTTTGAATTAGAAAATCTTTCAGTTTGTGCTTTAACATACTTAAATATAAGTATGATGAAGTCAGATGACTGCTCTTAATAAAGAGCAGTCATCTTTCAGCGAGTTTTATTTAATTTAAACTATAGATAATATTTATTTTTAATTAAAACTAAATTTAAACGATAAGAAGAAAAATAAATATTATCGTTCACACATCTTAGAATCAGTATTCGTATTAGAATCAGCTTTAGTAGTAGTAATATAATTAGTATAAGTTTTAGTATTAGTATTTTTTGATAATTGGTAATGTCGCTTTTTCTATGTCTTATTTTTTATTTTATTTTTTCTGATCTTTTGGTGGGTAATTTAGGTAGATTATGTATGTGTATACGGGTGATCGCGTCAAATATTCAGGCTCCCACTGAAAGTCGCAGCTGATGCTGAGAGGGTTGCCTTTATTTAGTAATTTGTGTATGTATGTTTAGTAGATATATGGCAAATTATGACTTAGTAAAAAACATTCGTCATGTGGGAGGCTTCGGCCGTGGCTAGTTACCACCCTACCGACAAAGACGTTTCGCCTAGCGATTTAGCGTTCCGGCACGATGTTGTGTAGAAACCAATTAGGAGTATGTGTTTACAATACACCTAACAGGTTAGCCCGCTACCATCTTAGACCGCATCATCACTTGCCATCAGGTGAGATGCAGTCAAGGGCTAACTTGTGGTGAATAAAAAAAAAATCTTTCTTTCTTTCTTTCAAAGAAAAACAGAAAAGAAAAGAGGTACAATAGGCGGACTTATCGCTAAATAGCTTGACCAGGCAACCTAGACCAGGATATAATATATAAATAAGCAGATATACATTACAAATAAATCATATAAACACCTTAAAAAATATGATGGCAGCAGTTTTAAACCGGAGCATCCTCAGGACTTTTGATGTATTCATAATGTACAATTGATAGTCTTGCTCAGTTTTAAGCCTAGCACTTTTGTATCGATATTGAGAGAAAAGTTTGGTCGATAAAAATCAATTGGTAGCTGTTACTTAATCGTAATTAGTTTCGTAGAACAGTTCACAATAATAGTAATTCGTTCAACTGCAACAAAACTAAGTATAAATGCCTAATAATAATCACGCAAGATTGTATGTCAAAATCTGTGTTTCTATAGTAGAGAAACCTAGGAAGTTTCTAAGCAATGTTACTACAGTTTTATGTCTCGGTAAATTCAAATTTCAAATTCAAATAATCTTTATTCAAATAGTCCTTTAAAAGGCGCTTTTGACACGTCAATAATTTACAAAGTAGTGATTTGATGGTGATAACTACATTCGTAAACTTAAAACTAAAGCTATGAGGGTTCCAAACGCGTCCCGGTCTAAGAAGAAGCCCACAACAAACTTAGCCAGGTAAATTTTCTTTTTGTTATCACCATCTCACATGCCACTTAAAATTATATTAAGAGCTATCTTATTAGAGCAATATTTCACACCCATGCTTGTTTATCATTTACGTAATCCTTTACACTATAGTAGGACTTTTCTACAAGCTTACGTTTTATATAAACTTTGAACTTATTGAGAGACATCCCAGAATATTATTATTCTTTAATAGGTATGCTGTGATTGTCGACGAGTTTCTGTCGAAACAAGTCACATTTCTTATATCCACTTTTTAACATCATCATGATCAACCCGTTTCCGGCTCACTACAGAGCACGGGTCTCCTCTCAATATGAGAAGGGATTGGCCATAGTCCACCACGCTGGCGATGTGCGGATTGGCAGAATTCACACGACTTTGAGAACATTATGGAGAACTCGCAGGAGTGCAGGTTTCCTCACGATGTTTTCCTTCACCGTGCTATGTTAATTTTTTAAAAACGCACATAACTCCGAAATGTTACAGGTGCGTGCCCGGATTCAAACCGCCGACGTAACCTAACCTAACCTAACCACTAGGCTATCACCGCTTCGCTTTTTAACACTCTTTTCTTAAAACCGGCAAGTGCGAGTTCAACCAAGCTTCGTACCAAGGTATAGGATATTAACCACATGCACGGTTACGCTGTGGCAACCAATAGGGTAAGCAAAGCTAATAGACAGTCCGAAAAAAGAAAAAAAAAACATTGTCTTGGCATTACTAATATATACAATAGGCAGAGAGCCAACCTACTAAGGGTATAGCAGTTATATCTAACCCATACGTACTTCTAATCGATTTCAACGCGGCATCTATGTCGATAATGTGGTAACAAGTGGCCGAAGCCCAGACCAAAGAAAATTTAGAAAATTGGCAGGGATCGAACGCGGGATATGCATATAAAAAACTTCAGCGTTCACCACTACGCCAGTGCGGTCGTCAAAAACGATGCCATAGTTTTTATTTTATTGTATTATGTCATGATACTGTAAAGTTATAGTAACCGACAAATCGAGATCCAAGACTTGTTAGCAACAGATTATAAACTGATTATAATCTGAGGTATTATTTAACAACAAAGATATCTATTGTTACAGAGTTATTGAGTGCAATGATTTTGTATTACAAAAAAAAAAACGGGCCTTTCTACAAAAATTCTTTAGAGTTCACAAATATTTCATTTAGAGTTACTTAACAGTTAGTTATTCACGAGTAACAAAATTGGTTTGTTTAGGATAGTTACGCTGTCCCATACAAATAGGGTGCCAGGTCGGGTAACCTCCACGTGTGCCCGAGTGTTGTGGGTCCCTCTTGATTCGTACGGGGGGAAGAGCAGGATTCGAGCCGGTGCACCCTGATAACATCGGTTAACAATTTCTCTTGTGCGATATTGTTAGCCGATGACCCAGGGGGGCAACACCCCGTGTGGTGAAAGGCTTGTCCAGGTATGGGACTGGCAGGCCGGGGATGGGCGGCAGTCAGCTGCTGGAGGTGGGGGTGACGATTTATTTTTTCGGACTGTCTATTTGCTGTACTAACCCTATTGGTTGCCACAGCGTAACCGGGCAGTTTTGCGAGCTTCGGAAAGAAGCTCTGCCAGAAGAAATTTTGAGCCCTAGGGCTCGAAGAAACTAAGGGAACGACTGCCTGGGCGCCTCCTTTGAGGCCGAACCTCGGTTTAGTCGACGTTTGGGATAACGGGGGGGTCGGACGGTGAGTGGTCCGTACGTCTCCGAGGCCGTGGATGAAGCCCACGTCCGGATGACGTATAATAGCGGGAACCTCGTCTTCGCTGGCGAAAACGGTGTGTAGCGTATGATTGTGTGGTAGGTGATACGGGTATGTTGTCAGTAGTCATCTGATCGTCAGGGTCATGAAGGATATAGTTGTCTCCTCTTTCGGAGAGGAGCGCTTAGGTCGGGGGGTGATGACTGTGACTGGTCGTCCCCATTGGAAGTTTGCCTTGGGAAAATGGTCCTTAAGTAAATAAAACAGTTATCTGTTAAGTAACACTAAAGTAAAGTACAGAAACTAGAACTTCATAATATGACTTAAGAGTGAACACAAAAAGAAATTAGATCACACATAATTTCAGTCACATTATGGTACATTCATCTTGCATTATCTAATTCCCACGTGTTCGGCGTTTGCCGAACAGAAGCGGGGGCGATCCGCCTGTACGTAACACGTTGGTTCACCAGAGGCCCTTGGGGATACTTTTTGCAAGCCCGCATAAGGCGAGTGTCTGGTGTAGTTTTAACACTACTTATTTATTTAGTATGAAGCCAACAATGTCTTACATTCAAAATAATTAAAATAATAACTTAATCATCATGATCAACCCATTGCTATTAAAATAAAAAAAAAAAACTATCATGATTATTCATATAGTTTATTTATAGTTGAATACTAACGAATGATCATCATTAAAAAAATATTACTATGTAAATATGTAAATTTACACCATAATTTAAATAAGTAAGAAAACGTTTAATATTTCAGGAACGAACATGATGCCATGTTGCACTTTTGAAGGGTCTGTCAAAGCGACCGCTACCGTCTCTGTTTGGAGAACGCTTTAGAAACTTGAATTTTAACTCGACTCAAAATTAAGAGGTTTCATTTTGTTATGCCGGCTGTATACAAAGACTATATAATGTCGACTATATAGGCGAGGAACTGATGAATGCTACTTGTGCATTGATTATCTATACATACAAATAAATAAAATTGGAGTGTCTGTTTGTAATATTGAAATAACCGTTTTTACTACATTTATATGAATATGTACCCGTATGTATACGGTACATACACCAAAATAACATTTTTTTACAGTTTTTGTCTGTCTGTCTGTCTGTTTGTTCCGGCTAATCTCTGAAATGGCTGGACCGATTTTTATCGGACTTATATTGGCAGGTAGCTGATGGAATAAGGAATAACTTAGGCTACTTTTAAATTAGAAAAAGTCTTTTATTTTAGAAAAATAAAGTAATGTTGCAATGTCCAAGTACTGTTCAGTACCGCGCGCAGCTTACGCGCATGCCTCCGCCTGTGCCATCACGTCTCGGGCGCCTCCCACAACTTAATCAATATCCGATTTCACTCCTTCTTTTTTTTTTAGAAAGGAGATACTTTAATGTTTATCCTGTAATAATATTATTTCAAGTAATTCGGGTTAGTAATCTATTGCTTCGTGATTGAAAGACAAACAAACACACTAACTCAACGCAGACGAAGTCGCGGGCGTCAGCTAGTCAGACAATATTTGCAAGTTCGCGTCCCATTGAAATAACTAAGTTTATCTCTTATCTCATATAATTTACGGCCATGTTTTAGGGTCATAAGGCCATAATTAAATTTAAGTAAGGAATGTTGATGTGAAATGCTTATATATGGATTATGTAAGGAAATTGAGACAAACCGTTGTATCTACTGTCTCATACAGCGTTCCGGTCTTTGTTGGCTAACTTTAAAAGTTAGCCAAACAAGGTACTAGCACTGTTCCCTCTGCTATGATCATTTCTTTTTAATTCTTAAGAATTTAAACTCTTTTGATGAAATTAAACTGCTTTAGATTTTATTATTTACACAAATAACGGTCGTTCGTAACTACATAATCCATACAACACGTTTGCAATTGAAACCTTATCGTAGGTAACCTAGGCGGAGCTAGCCGACTAGTCGCCTGAACAAGTGTCAAGCTCGAGTGACATTTACGTAACAGATAATAAATATTTCAATAGACAAGGCGAGCTCTATGAAGGTGACTTTGAAATTTGATAAGGATCTGAAAGATAAATCTTTCGTAATAAGTCCGCTTCTCTAGAAATCGAGAAATCTTGTTAAAGTGCTTTCACAGGGTTTCATTATGTATATACAGGTTAAGTTGTCATGATGTTTTAAACGTAAAATACGTTTATTAGGACATTGAAATGGCGATATAACTTTTTTTTTAATTTTTGTTGTAAGCATTTGTCTATCTGACATCAGCTCTTGGACTATAATCAGATTTGACGTGTTAATTGCCTATTTAGGTCTTGTACATTCATTCTACCAAAATCTTGTAACGATGTTTAATAATATAATATAAGATACAAAATTGGACTGATGAGAACTATGCCATAATTATTATTTTTCACTGACTTGGTATTAGAATAAATGGTTTTTTTATTTTATTTTTTACATTCATTAATGTAGCCCCCTTTAAGAATAAATTATAATAATGTTATGTTATGCTATGTTAGCTAGTTGTGCTCGTTTCAGGCGGAACATGTTGTCACTGGCGTTCAGTGAGCTCGATGGCCAGGCTGTTTGTCTGGCACTCAAGCCTCTGTTAGTGGGCCTTGAGTGTCCTGTCTATTTCTTCCTTAACGGTTGGAGACGATATAACTAAATTATTAACATCTTGGATATATCGAACACTATAGTAACTAGTTGAATCATTGCATAGAACGTTAAGTAAATATATAGCTACTTAACCATTTTGCGAACGAGTGTGCGAGCGTTCCCGTTCTGGTCACTTACCAGACCACGCGAAGAAACATTCTGGGTGTTAGTGGGTTTGGCTGCCGGGGAGTCCCACATACCCCGCTGGAAGCTTCTTCTTCTTTGGCCTCGCCTTATCCCGTTACGCGGGGTCGGCTTTTTTATCATTCGGCGCCACGTCGATCTTACTTTAGCATCCTCATCATTGAGGCCGAGGCATTTCATGTCCTTTTGGACATTCGTAGTTGTGGGTCTTCCCCTTCCCCTTCTCCCTGCAGCCATGGAAAGGCACTTTTTCACTACGTAATCGTCAGGTCTACGCATTACATGTCCGTACCATCTGAGCCTGGATTCTGTAATTTTTTGAGTTATGGCTGCAACCTTAAAACTTCCTCTTACCCCGCTGAAAGCTGCGCAGTTATACCTGCGAAGCTTCCGGAGGGGATGCGTAAGCGCATGTCCCAACGTTAAAAAAAGCTACTTAACCATAAAGTATGTTGTTCAATTATTCCGCACCTCTGATAGCTCACTGCACAACTTCCCTTGTTCTCTTGATCCACTAAACCTTTACTTGACATGATTGCCAAACGCAAGTAAGCTTTCCTATCGAAACCGGTTCATTTTCCCTCCATATCCGAGCCGTGTCTAAAGTCTATTCAACGCATTGGATACAGTACGTTACAGTTTTTTGTGGCCATGTAGGTAAACTATTATACAAAGGGGGCATTGAATTCATGTATGGGATTGCAAAACTTTGCTGCTAAAAGATCACTGAATATTTATTGGTGCTATAATATACGTCATGTAGAGATCCTCTGTTGGAATAAACGCTTTTATTACAAGCTGTTTTAGACTATTTTAGGCAGACTATTGCCTTAATTTGGACATTGACAATTTCACGTCGCGAGTGCGCAACCGATCCCGTGACCGAGCCACTTGACGACGCGATGGAGCATGGCTGATTTTAGTGGGTGAAATGGTCCGATGTAATAAAGAAGCCAGACATCCAGATTCTTCATGATCAACCCATTACCGGCTCACTACAGAGCACGAGTCTCCTCTCAATATGAGAAGGGTTTGGCCATAGTCCACCACGCTGGCCATGTGCGGATTGGCAGACTTCACACGCCTTTGAGAACATTATGAAGAACTCTCAGGCGTGCAGGTTTCCTCACGATGTTTTCCGTCACCGTTGTAGCAAATGATATTTAAATTTTTTAAAACGCACATAACTCCGAAAAGTTAGAGGTGCGTGCCCGGATTCGAACCGCCGACCTCTGATAAGGAGGCTGACGCCCTAACTACTAGGCTATCACCGCTTCAGGCATCCAGATTACGGGGATGAAATTGTTTCCAAGAAGCAAGGCGCGAAGCGTGATCACAAAATAGCGATGTTTCTTAAACAATCAGTAAGTATTCCACATGAGTAACAATCTTCGGTGCTCCAGAAACTCAAGGTCACAACAACCTACAAACACAAAAAGAGATTTGACGTTTGGCGACTAATTAAATGTCAAATACCTTACTATTAATTGTAATTACAATAAGTACTGTATTAGTTTTTGCCTAGTCCTTAACGTATCAAATGGTATACAATTAATATTAATGCAATCAAAATTTGTTGTCCGAGGCGGCCGCAGGAGTGGCCCGAATGCTGGCCGCTTGCGACATTCTCAAAATTAGCTTTATACATTTATAATTGACTGAAAATGTAGCACGAGAATTGAAGTTAGGTGCAGAGCTTTCAAGGACTTGTATGATTCAATACAATACAATTCAAAGTCTTTCGAGCCTTGTCCGGAGTTTTCATGTTCATGAATATATCACTACTCCCCGTATAACATAGAGCCGGGAATTGAACCCAATACCAACTTTATAATGCGACAGCGCACGTTCTGCGCCACGGAGGTCGTCGAAAAGAAAAATAAGGTCTGGGTTCGATTCCCGGCTCGAGTCTGGTCTGGTGGAAGGCTAGTTACCACCCTACCGACAAAGACATGTCGCCAAGCGATTTAGCATTCCGCCACGATATCGCGTAGAAACCAATTAGGAGCGTGGGTTAACCATCCTCCTAACAGGTTATCCCGCTGCCATCCTAGACAGCATCATCACTTACCACCATATGAGATAACTAACTTGTAGTGTATTTAAAAAAAAATAGTATTATTGTTAAGTTAGCTCTGCATTTATTTAGGGAATACAAAAGTTTAATAAATGAATAAAATTCAAATTGAAAATAATCTTTATTCAAATAGTCCTTTAAAAGGCACTTTAGACGCGTCAATAATTTACATAGCAGTGATTTGATGGTGATAACTACATTCGTAAACATAAAACTGAAGCTATGAGGGTTCCAAATAAATGTCAAAAGTGACTATAATAATTATAAGAATGTGGTCAAGCTTTTTCCAATGCCAAACGCGCGTATTTTCCATCAATAATGTACTGTACTATGTTATTGATCGAAAAGCTATTTACGTTTGAGTTATTTAATTATTTAGATAAATAGAACCACTATGGAACCGACCGTGACTGGTGAATGTAGCAGGAAGAATGATTGATGTGCACGCACACACGATTGTGGTAAAAACATGTCCAAACTTGCTCAAACATTAGTAACTAAATAATAAAAATGGGCGACAAGGCCAACAATTCAATGTTTGGAGGTTATATTTTTAAACAAAATTAATATCATAGTTTTTTTAAGCTAGCTCTTGGCCGCAGTCTTACCGGGTGGTAAGCGATGTTTTTTTTTATTTATTACAAGTTAGCCCTTGATGGCAATCTCACCTGATGGTAAGTGATGATGCAGTCTAAGATGGCAGCGGGCTAACCTGTTAGGAGTATAGTAAACCTATACTTCTAATAATTGATCGCTACGTAACATCGTGCCAGAACGCTAAATCGTCTTGGTGGTAACTAGCCACGGCCGTAGTCTCCCACCAGACCAGACATGAGCCGGGAATCAAACCCAGGACCTCCAAGTTTATAATGCGACCACGCGCGCCGTCTAAAATGGTAGCGAGCTTGTATTTGTGGGTAGTGTTAACTAGCAACAGCCGAAGCCTCCGCCGGTATCGGTAATCGAACCCAGGACCTTCAACTTTACAGCGCGACAGCGCACGCGCTGTGCCATTTAGAGCGTCTTATCTTACGTAATCAAGCACGTGGATAATACGTAATCATGCGCAACAGTTTGTAATACCCTGAAGGTTTAAGGTCTTAATGTAATAATGATGAGATAATAAGCTGTTATAGCCTATTGGTTAGGACGTCAGCCTCCTAATCCAAAGTCGGGGGTTCGAATCCGGGCACGCACCAATAACTTTTCGGAGTTATGTGCGTTTTATATCACTTGCTTCAACGGTGCAGGAAAACATCGTAAGGAAACCTGCGCGCCTGAGAGTTCTCCATAATGTTCTCAAAGGCGCGTGAAGTCTGGCAATCCGCACATGGCCAGCGTGGTGGACTATGGCCAAACCTTTCTCATATTGAGAGGAGACCCGTAGTGAGCCGATAATGGGTTGATCACGATGATGATAATGATGAATACGCTGTTACTGCAAATTATCTAGATACATAATTAGCATTTCGTAGGGTATTGTATCCCTAGATTTTGCAACTTCTTTAATTCAAAACACGAGAGATAACATCAAATGAGTGGCTGGTAACCTCTGGACAAGCGACCTTTATAGTTAAGACCTTATTGGAACTACCAGCAGAAGACCTGAGTCCAGGACGTTAATTGTTTGTTCCCCGGGCGTGAGGGACACGCCGTGATGGTTTTTAGTTTGGGTATATCCCCTAGGTCGGGGGAGTCCCTTGGGCTGGACGGAGGTCGCAATAAAGCTTTTCCACGACAAAAAAAAGAAGCGATTTGCAACGGTATATTATTAATTTAAAATATGTATTGATATTTTAACTGCATTCAATCTCTAGTAATAAAATAAATAAGTGAAATAATTTAATTTTATTGTTAAGTGTAAAACATGTTTTCTTCAATGTAAATGACATTGCGTGATATGTCTTTTAAATTTATTGCAAGAATTTCAAAATGTTTTAAGAATTCATGGAATGCAATGAATAGTTGCCAAGGTAAACACTTAACTTTGTTATTTACGAAACTAACGAATAATTGGATCAGGTTAACCAGAATTAGTTTCGCTTGAATATTTTAACGTGTATAATAAACGAAAATTTACCTCAGTTAAGTTAAGTTTTAATGTTGACCGCAATAAATATTACATAGTTGCATGTTTAGGGCATTTGCAGACGTTGCTGCTTTGGCAGCACAACCAAAATTAAAAATATGTTATTTTTGGTTGTGGATTTGGTCCGGAACCCTCGCGAGCGTCATCAGAACACCCTACTAAAGTTTCATCACAATCCAATGATCACAATGGTTTCAGATCGCATAGAGAACAAATAGAGTTTTTTTTATCTTAACGGCTATCTCACCTGATGGTAAGTGATGATGCAGTCTAGGATGGTAGCGGTAGCCACACTCCTTATTGGTTTCTACGCGACCTCGTGCCGGAACGCTTAATCGCTTGACGACACGTCTTTATCGGTAGGATGGTAACTAGCCTTGGCCGAAGCCTCCCACCAGACCAGACTCGAGCCGGGAATCGAATTCAGGACCTACAACTTTATATTGCTACACCGCACGCACTGCGCCAAGGAGGTCGTCAAATTATAAATACAGAACAAATACAGATTCTAACAAATTGTCATACATAAACATTTTTAACTTTTCCTAGGAGTGGTCCAGTCTCAGTAGACTACACCATTCGTAGGAAAAGAGCGTATTTTGGAAAACCTTTGCATTTTGGTGATATAAAAATCAAAGAGATTTTAAATAACTCTTGACAGTTAGTTCGATATTTGCCGAATGTAGCAAGTTAAAATAATAACTGTTAACCAGTCTCTTTGCTCAAAATAATAATACGAAAAAGAAAATAAAGACACAGCTTTACAAAAAAAAAAACAATATGTTATCTTATTGCTTTATAATTTCACAATACAATAAAAAATCGCTTTTTATAATGTTATTTAAAGCGACTAGGCAGTCAGTAGCTGAGTGTGAAACTTACTTAGGTCTAAAAACAATCTTGTCCCTAAAACTAGTTCACGAAAATACTAGTTTCTATAATAAGTAGGTACATGCCAGTACAGGTGCATTGAAATAGTCTGAATGCTAATTCCTACTCACTAGTAATAAAAATGCTCTATCACTAAAACCACTAATACTCATACCCAATTAATACACCCTCACAGGGTTTCCATAACCTCTTAACAATACAACTTAGATTTAGTTTTAAGTAGGCGAGTGTAGTTATCACCATCACCGCTCTTATATATAATTATATATAAACGTTAATTAAACGTTAATTATAATATTTTATATATAAACGTTAATTAAAAAAAAAATCAACGTAGAGAAACTCATAAAAACAAGTATTATATTTTATACGTGTAATGTGATATTTATTTTTTATATATTTTGATTAGTTAGTATTTAGATGTTTAATTAGGTTAATAATTATAAAAAAAAAGTGCCATCTTTTGATCTTCAATGGAGCACAATTATAGTATTTGTTGTCATGGGATTAAATGGCAAGAAAATACAAGCTATGTATGCCATAAATTTCATAATTAGTACAGCGGTTGTGACGTATAAAGAAAACAAAATATAAACAAACAGGCATATTTCGCATTAATAAATTAATATGTATTTAGCAAATAGACTGAACCTCGGCAATGCGTGGTCGGGTTCTTAAAGTTAGCCCCATAATATTATAATTAGTCGAATGGATGTCACAATAGTTCCTTATTAGTTTGCGTATTTGCCAACAATTGATATTACTAAGTTTCGAACATTAATAGACCGAGTCGAATTCAAATTTCAGACTGAATAGCCATTAGGTGCACGCCTTTCAAACTTCGTTTTATTGCGATATACCTGCAAAAATTTTGTCAATCGACAATAAGAGACTTTGTTAAATAATCATTAGGTATGCATTACTGTGCCAATTTATTTAACAATAGCCCGAAGCAAGCACGCTATCATCTTAGACTGGTAACATTAGAAATTCATCATTTCTGAATTTACTTTGGTCAGGTTTTGGCGGCTTCGGCGTTGGACTTACCACCCTACCAACAAACACGTGCGTTACGGAATGATGTAGAGTAGATATCAATTATGAGTATGTTATACCATTATATCATATCTTTAGGCACCTGCCATCTTAGACTGTACCATCATTTACCATGAAGTGACAGTCAAAGGTTTTCTTGTAATAGAGTAACAAAAAAAAATTAAGGCAGATCCTATTCGATACACCAAGATGGAAAGCTCAGAATGTTTATCTACTGAGAATTACTTTACAAAATACCCAATAGATATCATCATCATCATGATCAACCTATTACAGGCTCACTACAGAGCACGGGTCTCCTCTCAATATGAGAAGGGTTTGGCCATAATCCATCACGCTGGCCATGTGCAGATTGGCAGACTTCACCCGCCTTTGAGAGCATTATGGAGAACTCTCAGACGTGCAGGTTTCCTCACGATGCTTTCCTTCACCGTTGAAGCAAGTGATATTTTAATTGTTTAAAAACGCACATAACTCCGGAAAGTTAGAGGTGCGTGCCAGGATTCGAACCGCCGACTTCTGATTAGCAGGCTGACGCCCTAACCGCTAGGCTATCACCGCTTCAATAATAATAATAGATATCAGTAAGTTGAATTTTGATCCTGTCGTGTTTTGATGGTCAATCTTAGTCTCAAATGGGGAGCCTCAAAGAACACGACATCGACATAACGTCACCCCAAGGTCACCAAAAAATGTAACGTCTCCTTTGAGGCTCTGAGAATATGGCTTGTTGGACTGGGAGTTAAGTCCAAACGCCCCCGTAACCGTGGATTAAACCCCAGTTGGGATGTCGTTAGCAATCAGGAACCTTCGCCGTCGAAGACGCTGTGTATTGTTTATTTGTGTGTTACCAACTTGGCTAGCAATGTCAGTCTTCATATTTTGATCGTCCATATAGGTGTTTGGTGCGTCTCTTGATGAGAGATATTAGGGGAGTTTAATTGGACACCAGAGATTGGAGATCAGAGGTCGGCGGTTGGAATCCGGGCACGCACCTTTAACTTTACGGAATTATGTGCATTTTAAAAAAATTATAAAATCACTTGCTTCAATGGTGAAAGAAAACATCGTGAGGACACCTGCACGCCTGAGAGTTCTCTATAATGTTCTCAAAGGCGTGTAAAGTCTGCCAATCCGCACATGGCCAAACCCTTCTCATATTAAGAGGAGACCCGTGCTCTGTAGTGAGCCGGTAATGGGTTGATCATGATGAATTGGACACCTCATCCACTAGCGGGTTGGGCTGCCGGACGGCATCTGAATCAAATGGGCCGCATTCCTGACCCAGAGCAAACCTGTTAGCAATTAAAACAAATTGCTAGCAGCATATGAAGATGCAAATTGGCCAAGGCTGCCAGATAACAATCGTATATGGATATTTGGTCGTATGTGGTAACATGGGCGGACATTACTCAAGTTAACTACTGGCTGTGGCGAATAAATCTATTCTTATCTAAATTACTTATAATATTGTTTAATTAGGACCGTTAAGTGTTGGTTCGGTGTCTATCTTATAATTTATTACTTTGGTTGTAATTTGTGAATTGTATGTAACTTGTCATCATCCACAGCCTAGTAATATCCCTGATACTTGGGCCTTCTCTTGTAGGAGATAGGCTTGATTTATTTCATCATCATCATCGCCATCATCATGATCAACTCATTACCGGCTCTAGTGAGCCGGTAATGAGTTGATTTTTACTCTTTCACGTAAAAAATACTGATTGGAATCTTATGAAACATTACAATAACATAGCTTATACGTCAGAATAACACATAGGCTACAATTTATACGGATAGTTTGTGAATTTGTACGTATACAGATTAGTAACATTTTAACCTTTACAAACAACGTGTAAAATATGTCTTGATTAATAAATACGTCATAATGTATATAAATATATGTTCTTAGGATCACGTTGATAACATAAATAATATGGATATTATATTTCAGTATGCAATTCTAAACATACCCCGCTGAAAGCGGCGCAGTTTTGCCTGCGTCGCTTGCGGAGGGGATGCGTAAAAAAAATCCGAGCGTTACAAAAAAGGGGAGCCTAGGTTCGGTAGAATAGAGGCTTTGCATCATACCTTACACTATGTATGTATACTATGTCTGTATATCAATCCCATTAGCCAAGCCCGCGTCCACTGGACAACAACAATAGCTTTACGAAATTCGCTCCTATACAACAAACGCATTAAAAAACTGTTAATGTAAAAAACCTGTTAGCAAAAGTCGACATTCCATGTAGAGGGTTCCGTTAGACTAAAGAATATTTCTATTAATATTAGACCATAGAATATTTCTATTAATGATTCTTTTTTTGCGCTATAAATTGGTGGTAGGTTCTCCTAACTTTTTACATGTTAAATATTCTGTTCACTTGTTTTTTTTTATAAAATGTTATCACAATTTTTTCTTACTACAGGTTGCATGTAAACTTGGGAGTGCCATATCGCACTTTCGGGTGCATTGTCTCAACCAATCATAGTTTTAATTGAGCTTATGATATAAGTGAATAATCATTACTGTGAATAAATGTTTGGTTTTTACACTGACAGAATTGCGCGTTTGTACATTGTTTTGGCTGGTCTTTTGTTTGACAACTATGCTAAGGAGCAACAGCTACATTTTTTTTTATTCGCTATAATCATTGAAGATACTCAGGATATTCGACATCTCAGTATTTCATATTAGAAACTTTTTTTTTTTTTTTATTCACCACAAGTTAGCCCTTGACTGCATCTCACCTGATGCTAAGTGATGATGCAGTCTAAGATGGTAGCGGGCTAACCTGTTAGGGGTATGGTAAACTCATACTCCTAATTGGTTTCTACACGACATCGTGCCGGAACGCTAAATCGCTTGGCGACACGTCTTTGCCGGTAGGGTGGTAACTAGCCACGGCCGAAGCCTCCCACCAGACCAGACTCGAGCCGGGAATCGAACCCAGGACCTCCAACTTTTTAAAATGCAACAGCGCACGCACTGCACCACGGAGGTCGTCAAAACTTAGGATGGAAAATACCTCAGCCACGCTAGAATAACATAGCTCACGATGTCTCGATGTTCTGTGGTAGAATTGCAACGAAAGAATGAAATTGGAGCATAATCTCATGTAAATAACTGAACCTTTGCAAATAGGTACGTTTTATGCCTGGACACGTGACGAATAAATCATGTATATGATATGAACTTAAACATGTACGGGAGCCGGAGTCTTATAGATTTTTCCTCCGAGCCGTTGTTAAGTACCGTTGGTCCAACCCGTAAACTTGGGAATCTTTACATAGTGCTTGTGTATGAAAACTTCGATGAATATCTGATATATAATAACAAAAAAATTGATTAACTTCAAAATAATTACACCGACTAGGCTTAAAATTGTTGTCATTTTAATAATTGTACTAATTGAGATTTCTAAATTAATACTTTAAATAATCTCAATTTAAATATTTTTTATAAAACAAAGTTTAAGTAACCACATGGACTTGAATGTTTCAAATTTTTCATTATAGTATTATTTACTTGTTAATTGGTAATTCAGTTGGTAATTCATTTTTTGCCATGATTTTATATAACTGTTTTACTATCATATATATTGACTAAGCACGTATCTTATTTTGAAACTATTTGTGAAAGTTGTAAAAACCTGTGAAAAGCTAAACATTCGCTTAAATTCACAACGTAAAAACATGGTTATGAATAAACTTATAAGCTGTCTATTTTCCAAAATTATATGCAAAATCCTGCAGTTATTTACAATACTGGAACCCTCGTAGCTTTAGTTTTAAGTTTACGAATGTAGTTATCACCAAAAAATTTACACTAAATTATTGACGCGTCAAAAGTGCCTTTTAAAGGACTATTTGAATAAAGATTATTTGAATTTGAATTTAATAAATAAATAAAAGCAGGTTTCACAAGAATGCTTGTAGTCCAATCTAGTAAAGTGATGTGAAAATCGCCACAAACATTATGATAGGGAACCCTAAAACAGTTGCCTATCTGTATTGTTAGAGATTGATGGATGCCGTACATTTCCCAACCAGTTTTGGTTCAGCGAATATAATGTAATAGAACAGATTAAAATACATAATGTTGGAAGTAAGGACCATGAACTAAGCGTAGGTAGAATCTGTAGTACAAATCACAAATTCATTTTGGGAAATAGTGCAACTAATATTTTTGTGATTATAAACACGCTGTCCTTAAATATCGGATTTATAGCTTTAAAATAAATGAGGAATAATTATGTTGCTAATAAGCTCTGATACGAATGAACTGATTTTGATAGTGATATTACCATTAGAGAAATATTATATATGTCGGCGCGAAGGAGTTATTAACATCATTCAGCGCCGCCAAGAAAATAAAGAATCCAATAATTACCCACATTTGAACTCTTTAGATCACTAATTAATCATTTCTTTGCTAATCAGTGTATTTAGAAGGTAGCAATCAATTTTGTACAAGCATGCTTTGCTATAGATATGGGCGGTTGTTGCCTTTTGTGGCACTTTCGTTCGAGACGTCAGACCTCTCGGACCTCTTAATTATGGTCGCAAAAAAAGTATAATCCCGCAAGTTATGGTTTTAATTACTATGAGCGAAAGTAAGCAATGCTGAAGTCACTCTTACTAAAAACAATTCGGACGGCCTTAACTCGTCATATATAATACATAGATCGTTTTCGAAAATCGAAAGAGGCTAACTTCATAATAAATTAAATCAAATTTACCTACCTTGTTTTAAAACTCAAATTCGTTGACATATCCACAGAGAGCACAGTATTGTAAAATAGAAATAAGTAGTACGAAAATTGCGACTCTAATGTATAAACATAAGGTAAATTTTTCATTGCCGCTCTAGTGTTTCTTTACTCGATAGCGCTTCCACGATTGCAAGCGTGCAAATCTTGTGCTTAAATTATAGAAGAAGCCCACAACAAGTTCGCCGTAGTTACTATTTAACGACGAGAGAGAAGCGGTGATAGCCTAGTGGTTAGGGCGTCAGCTTCCTAATCAGAGGTCGGCGGTTCGAATCCGGGCACGCACCTCTAACTTTTTGGAGTTATGTGCGTTTTTAAACAATTAAAATATCACTTGCTATAACGGCGAAGGAAAACATCGTGAGGAAACCTGCACGCCTGAGAGTTCTCCATAATGTTCTCAAAGGCGTGTGAAGTCTGCCAATCCGCACATGGCCAGCGTGGTGGACTATGGCCAGACCCTTCTCATATTGAGAGGAGACCCGTGCTCTGTAGTGAGCCGGTGATGGGTTGATCATGATGACTATATAACGCTAGATAGACATCCGCAACAAAAAAGGCACCACGGCTGAATAATTACATAACAGAGTATTACAAGCGGGTACCGAGTCGGCGGACAGGTTTCCTTATGCAGTTAATCAGCGGTCAATGACACCTGCGGACTTGCAGATGTGCAACGTAAAGTTGTGGCACACCCGGTTTTTTCCTATTGACAGTAATTTTGGCGGTGTTTTTACTTCGTTGTTGTTTTAAATTTATGATAGCTGATATTATTTTTATTTATTTTATACACTATAACTTAGCTTTTAACGCCAATTTCACCTGGTGGTAAGTAATGTTGTTGTCTAGGATGGTAGCGGTCTAATCTGTTAGGAGTATGGTAAACCCACGCTCCTAATTGGTTTCTACGCGATATCGTGCCGGAACGCTTAATCGCTTGGCGACACGTCTTTGTCGGTAAGGATAACAGGTAACGGTAACTGATACTAAGAGGAGAGCAGAGTTACCGCGGACCATACCTATACACGTAAGAAAAAACCTATTGCATAACGCTTTTTTCTTACGTGGTGATTTTACCTTTACTTGTAGTATATAAAAAAATAAGTTAAAAATAATAAGAAACTGTGTTGGTTTCACAATATGTACGTGCGTTACAATGTCCTGGTATCAGTAAACCTATTAGGGTTCAAGGGATAAAGCCGCTGACAGACAAACAGATTTCTTCCTAGCAATTGGGCCCATTTGGCACAGCACTCTAACAAAAAACTTGGAGAAAGCTTGGGGAAATAAAATTATATGACTCTACGACGCAACTTTGAAATCGTTTATGAAATTCTAATCTCTCTTATCTATTATATCAAATTATGAGCATAAATTGTTACGACCATGGCGTAAAATCCGATGACGGACAGACCAACAGAAATCGGAGTATTAGTAATAGTGGCTAGGTTAGTTGAGGGCTTCTTCTGAGACTGGGCGCGAATTGGAACCCTCTTAGCTTTGGTTTTACATTTGCGATACCATCACTTCAAAAGTAAAAATAGTGGAAAATGTGATAAAAACAATAGATTTACATGAATAAAGCTACTTTGTTTTTGTTACTGTTCCTTCCGCTAGGGAACTCTAAAAAGAACAAAAGAGAAAGTTAGTGCAACTAAAAATTACGTGACACTTCGACGCGATATTGAGATCGTTTATAAATTCTAATTTCTCTAATCTTGCGTAAAAATTTATAAATAAATGATATTCATGGGGCAAAGAGGTCGTGGGGTGAATATAGATAACTACCGATTCCTCGCTGATTTAACCGCTTTAAAGTAAATGGGTAAGCGGTGATAGCCCAGTGGTTAGGGCGTCAGCCTCCTAATCAGAGGTCGGTGGTTCGAATCCGGGCACGCATCTCTAACTTTTCGGAGTTATGTGCGTTTTTTTAAACAATTAAAATATCACTTGCTTCAACGGTGAAGGAAAACATCGTGAGGAAACCTGCACGCCTGAGAGTTCTCCATAATGTTCTTAAAGGCGTGTGAAGTCTGCTAATCCGCACATGGCTAGCGTGGTGGACTATGGCCAAACCCTTCTAATATTGAAAGGAGACCCGTGCTCTGTAGTGAGCTGGTAATGGGTTGATCATGATGATCGTGATGATGATGAAAGTAAATGGGTAAAACCAAATTTTACGTAACAAAATATTTCAAACTGCGTTTAGCGATTATTTTGTAATTCGTTTTTTTCTTTTAATTATTATTATAAATACTTTGTTTTGATTGTGACGTCACTCAAGTCTCAGCTGAAAATCAGCAACGTGTTTTTCATAAGAGACACGACATATGCTGAGCTGTGCACCCATTCTAGTTGGTGTTACTGACAGACATAAAATTTCTGATTAGAATAAGATGTACTGGGTGTAACACCATATGAGAATAAATATTTTTTTTCTCTTTCTTTTTTCTTTTCTTTCTTTCATTCTTAGCGTTCAACTTTATTTGACAAGGAAGAATTATTTTAGCTATCATCATGATGCTTCTTCAACGCAGGTCTGGTGGGCTTAACGATTAGTTTTTTTTTTCATACACTACAAATTAGCCTTTGACGGCTATCTCACGTGGTGGTAAGTGATGAGGCAGTCTAGGATGGTAGCGGACTAAGCTGTTAGGGGTATGGTAAACACACTCCGAATTGATTTCTACGCATCATCGTGCCAGAACGATAAATCGTCACGTGTTTGTCTGTAGGGTGGTATCTAGCCACGGCCGAGGCCTCCCACCAGACCAGACTTGAGCCGGGAATCAAACCCAGGACCTCCAACTTTATAATGCGACAGCGCACGCACTTAACTGTTTTGAACAAGGATTATATAAACGATAAAAAAGCTTGGGTGTGAATTGCTCTAACTTCATAGCTAAATATATGAGTGTAGTTATCACCATCACCTCTCGAATTAAAATAATAAACAATATATAATATATGAACGCTTCATATCATCATCATCATCATGATCAACCCATTACCGGCTCACTACAGAGCACGGGTCTCCTCTCAATATGAGAAGGGTTTGACCATAGTCCACCACGCTGGCCACGTGCGGATTGGTAGACTGCACACGCCTTTGAGAGCATTATGGAGAACTCTCAGGCGTGCAGGTTTCCTCACGATGTTTTCCTTCACCGTTGAAGCACGTGATATTTTAATTGTTTAAAAACGCACATAACTCCGAAAAGTTAGAGGTGCGTGCCCGGATTCGAACCGCCGACCTCTGATTAGGAGGCTGACGCCCGAACCACTAGGCTATCACAGCTCCATATATGCCCGTAATAATATCAAAATTTAAAAGCTTTATGCAGCTATTTTGATTAAAGCCGTAACTAATTCTTGGCATATGAATGTGTTCTTGTTTAGACTCGGTGCGCAACCGCCTTAAGCCACTAATAGGAATGCGACGTTTCCTCGCTCTTCCGAACGCGATCACACGCCCCGTGGACACGCACCGTCATAATCTTACATCCATTATTTCTTTGACAGATTTAGCGCTTGACTACGATCTCATTTTTAACCGACTTCGATACGAGACTGTATGTTTGTATATATTTTTCTCGGTTAGTATCTTAGTTCACCTACAAGTTTGTATTGTGTCAACCGATTTTTAGCGATACCTTCCTTGAGCTTTGAGATATTCTAGACAGGATCAACACATATGGTTTAAATAAAACCCATATGTGTTGATCCTATCGAGATTTTATTATAAATAATAATGAAAATATAAATTCGAAATTGCGTATTTAATTGTTTTAAATCATCATCATCTTAATCATGATCAACCCATTGCCGGCTCACTACAAAACACGGGTCTCCTCTCAATATGACAAGGTTTTGGCCATACTCCATCATGTACCGACAAAGACGTGTCGCCAAGCAATTTAGCGTTCCGGCACGATGTCACGTAGAAACAAATTAGAAGTGTGGGTTTAACATACTCTAACAGGTTAGCCCGCTACCATCCTAGACAGCATCATCACTTACCACCAGGTGAGATAGCCATCAAGGGCTGACTTGTAGTGTATAAAGAATAAAAATATATATAAGAAAAAAAAAGATTGGCAGACTTCACACGGAAAACTCTCAGGTATGTAGGTTTCCTAACGATGTTTTCCTTCACCGTTCAAGCAAGTGATATTTTAATTTTATAGTAAATCCGAAAAGTTAGAGGTCCGGGATCGAACCCCCGAACTGTGATTAGGGGGACGTCCTAAACACTACGCTATCACAGCTAAGAGTACGTAAACAACAAAACATGAGTTCAAAATAATTTGGTGGTTCAACAAAGCGTATCTGTTCACAACCGTACAGTTTCGACAAAAATTACCCGAGATTATTTAAATAGGCGTCAGAAAATGCGACATGGCGTCCATTAGGCCGACTGTCAAAATGCACCACTTATCTCTCTTGGTGTCTTTGAACCCGAGAAATCTTTTAAGATTTTTAAATTCCCTACCTCATAATGAAATACCTTGTAATGATCAATTTCGTATATATATTGTCTTCCACAATCTATATCACCATATTTAATCATTGACTTATCCTAATTTATATCTGTAGGTACTTAGCTAATTTTGTGGAAATCCTCTGACTTTTTGTGTAATCAAACAATACGAAATCAACGGCGCATCAATAAATTTTATTGTTTACAAATCTCCAAATTTAACGAAATTTACTTATCTAAAAGTTTTTTGAAGTGAAAACTTCTTTAGCGGCGTTGAGCACTTTTTCTGTAATGGGTATAAAATCTTAAACTCGCGTCAGGACACGTGACCTGATCGAAAAAGCGTAAGACGGATGGAGAGTAGACAGCTATCCCCTCTCTACGGCGCGGCGAAAATGTATGCCTGGGCCTACTGTTTCGTTTAGGCAGCGCAGGGCGCTTGCGCGAATGTTCGTGTATGTTACAGCGTGCCACGCGCATCCATGGATGGTGACAGCTGATGGCTCGACCGTCTGTGTAGTGATCACATTGTTGTGTATTCGTAAAATTCGTGAATGTAAAGTGCTTAAAATATGGAAATTGATATAGATAAACTTTTTAATGTAAAATAATTGTAATAGTTTTAAAGTGTTAAATTTTTAATGTAATATAAATTGTCATGTTTGTGTACGATAGCGCAATAAATGAATATTGTATTCTACCACATAAATGATAGTACTTTTATACTGATAAAGCAATTGGTGCAAAATTATTCCCTAACCATTCCAAAATATCAAACATGCTCAACGTTAATAATCAAGTTTTCACTTCTGCCGGCACTCCCGGAGTGCAACCCGTCATTTTTTTTTTCAGGTACAGGTTAGCCCTTGACGGCTATCTCACCTGGTAGTGATAATAGTCTTAGATGGTAGCGGACTAACCTGTTAGGGGTATGGTAAATACTCTTAATTGGTTTCTACACGACATCGTCCCGGAACGCTGAATCGCTTGGCGACATGCCTTTACCGGTAGGGTGGTAACTAGCCACGGTCGAAGCCTCCCACCAGAACAAACTCGAGCCGGGAATCGAACCCAGGACCTCCCACTTAATAATGCAAAAGCGTGCTTTGCGCCACGAAGGTCGTCACAAAAGTATTGTTCACAATGGTTGTCGTGAAAAATCACAGTTCTTTTTTTCGGTTCATCAGATTTTTAGTGATTTTTTAGCCACCGATGCGTAGCCGGCTGACCCCGTCCTCCTAATCGATTTCTACTTGGCATCTTACCAGAACGCTAAATCGCTTGGCGATATGTCTTAGCTGGTGCCAGACCAAACTCAAGCTTAAGACCTCCCACTTTCTAAGACAGTAGCCAACGCGCTGCGTCACGGAGATCACCAAAGGAAATCGATCTGTCAATTTAGTTAACTTTAATGATTTGTTGAAGTGGCAATGGGCGGGGCACATAGCTCGGAGAACCGATGGACGTTGGGGTCCCAAGGTGTGGAATGGCGACCCCGCACCGGTAAACGTAGCGTTGGTCGACCCCCAACAAGGTGGACAGACGACATCAAACGAGTTGCAGGGAGCCGCTGGATACAAGGGGCCCAAGACCGTGGCCATTGGAACTCCCTACAAAAGACCTATGTCCAGCAGTGGACGTCTATCGGTTGAAGTGAATGATTCATATAAAACGAATTTAGCATCTGGAAATCTTCCGTCAAAATTTTCCCCGTTGACATTTTAGCTTAATGCTCTGATTGTCAAGTGGCAGACAATTCGTTGTTCACACGCTCCGAGCTCTTCGGTCGCCAGCCACCGCGAAGAATGGGGAAATTAAAATTGCTTTGCATCTGAAAATGAATAAGTAAATAAAGCAATGCTGCTTTATTTAAGACGTTGGAATTTTATAATATTTTATATCTAATTGTAATTTTTGTAGTTCTAATTGCATCTGAAGCTGTGATAGCCTTGTGGTTAGCCTCCTAATCAGAGGTCGCGGGTTCGAATCCGGGCACGCACCTCTAACTTTTCAAAGTTATGTGCGTTTTTAAGCAATTAAAATATCACTTGCTTCAACGGTGAAGGAAAACATCGTGAGGAAACCTGCACGCATGAGAGTTTATAATATTCTCAAAGGCGTGTGAAGTCTACCAATCCGCATATGGCCAGCGTGGTGGACTATGGCCAAACCCTTTCACATTGGGAGGAGACCCGTGCTCTGTAGTGAGCCGTCAATGGGTTGATCATGATGATGATGATGATGAATTGTAAGCATCGTAAAACAAATTATTTGAAGGTTTTTTTTTTAATGCTGACAAATTCGTTTATGCATCCCCTGCGGATATCTTCAAGAATAGATACAAAATATTAAACTGTATTGTATTAGATTTTCAAAATACTAACGCCTTGAGTCATGTATAAGCGTAATACAGTTTTAAACATGATACTTTTCATTACATTACTAAAATAAAAAATTTACTTACGTGACACTTTTGCAAGTAATCTTATAAAATTTAATATTCGGAGTTCACATACAAACGCTAAAATGCAATACTGATGTAAACTCCGTAATAAAACAGTCTGGAGATTATAACAACTCGTAAGCTTCCTGCTAAATTAACGAAGATAAAGATGACTTTTAACCCACATTGTGTGGCTTCCTTTCACAGTGTTATCGGTTAAAGATAGGCCTATGAGAACTGTTGACACATTGGTGAATAGCTTTCAGTTACACAATTGACGAACAAAAGAGCCCATACCAGTTGGACCAGTTTCCCAGTAAGATTGTATTGATAATATACTTACACTGTTTCATTCTCAAACTTACGTAAGTATTTAGTTTTATAAATGGCGTTATAGCTTTGGATTATTATTAGATGTAAGCCGATGCCAGCGACTATCAACGTAAAAATCTTATCTCGTGGAAGTCTGCTACGGCTAACTATGGCTTTAGTTGTAGCCTCACACACACATACACACACGCGCACAAACCTACACAAACACACCCACCCACCCACCCACACACACACACACACACACACACACACACACACACACACACACACAGCGCGTTTTGTTTTTATTGTGTTCCTTCCTTCTTCCTTCGACAAGGAGTTCTTAGTTGATGAAAAATGTGATATATATGAACGATTCATAGATGCCTGTAATAGGCTTATATGAATAAAGCTATTTTTGATTTGGTTTTTGATTTTAGATTGTTCTAGTCATGTCATCATCTAATAATTATTAAAAAACCGATTATCTGCAGATCATCAATTCAACGTCATGGTTCAATTGACACTATAAAAACCCACTCACCCACTACGGTAAGTAAATAACGGTCACAGATGCAGCCAACAAAATAATTTCACTTAAAAGCATGTCGAATGATTCATTTCGAATGAATTGGCTTTTTTGATGGAAAGAAATTGAGTATTTTATTTCTAATCCAACCTCTTTTTCCGATCCACGATCTCACTTGTTGCTAAGAGATGATGCCCGTCTATGTAATTGCTTAACTAGAAAATATGGCAATTGAGTTTATAGCTATTAATTACTTTTTGGGGTTCCGTTGGGTACCAGCGGTATTTTTTCAGTGTATTACTAAAAAAAACACTCAAAAAAAAGCTGACGGGTTTTATCAGTGATTATGGCTAGAGAAGTGTCTTACATTGCACTTTCTTTGGAACCCAATTTGTAATTATCCGGTCTTTGTACAAGTACACGTACCGTTTAATTACAGTTGATCTACTTAACTAGCTAATTTGACAGTTCAAGTTTGTCTTTTTGTAGTAAATCTGCCAATGTATCAGTTAGGGAAGCAGATTCTACCAAGGAAAATAATAAAATAAACTAAATAGCTATTATTAAACACGGCACCCTTTTATTTAGTGCAGCATAGGTTAATGTTGCTGTAATGGTTTAGCCACCATGTAAATATATATATATATGGAGAGAATAGAGATGAAATTTTCTATTAGCGTGTATTGCTACAGCAGCTATAGCAAGAAATTTAATATGAAATAAAATAAGGTTGAAAATTAAATGTTTAAACTAAAAGGAGGAGGTGTATAAGAAATTTGCTTTTATGGCGTTTTAATGCTTGATTTAATAAGATACTCCAATAAGATAGCTATATGATTATTTTGACCTATATGATTTAATAAATATAATGTACCTAGTGTTTTACACAACAGCGTGACACGGAACCCTCTGCGTAAGACTCTTATTCGGACTTAGCCGGTTATTTTACCTTTTACAATTCAACGGTACCTCTACCATTTAGCCATCCTGTGCATGTAGATAAGCAAAACCAAATTAATTCATGCGTCTTGTCGTTCGTAATAATACATTTAAATACATAATTATATACATTTAAATACATAATTAAAATTCGTGTTAAATTTACGTGAATCACCACAAAATATTTTTTGCTCCTCACAGTCCACATAACTATGATGTTACATAATTAATTCATTATATATCTCCGTAATAGTTGATAAAATTACAAATTCGATGTTAAACGATAATTATAACATAATAAGCATTAAGATAGATGCAGAATTATTGTAATTGGCCATTGTGTGACCATGTTTAATTTATTATTCATAAAATATGCCTATAAATATTATAATACGTATTATGCATGATTGAAATATTTTTATATACTAATAATTAATGGAAATATGCAGAATAAGAATTATATGGATGGAAAGTGACAGTGTTTAATATCGATTTTAAATAATTTTGTCGTTATTTTAATGTTTATTTTATTTAAACGTTACTGTAAAAGTTATGACTCTAAATATATAATGGCGTAATGTAAAAGAATCATCATCATTCTATTAACTAGATTACGTAGTCAAAGATTTTTAGTCATATATTTAAAATCAAACGTTTTATTAAATAAACATTATGAAATATTTATCCCTTATTAATTATATAATATAAACCCATTTATACTATTAATAATATTGACTATGTGAGATGATAAAAAAAAACATGGCTAAGTTTGTTGTGGGCTTCTTGACAAACAAACGTTCGTTCGCTATAAAACACCGACTATTTCGACATTATGTCACGTTTGTTTGTCAGACCCTAAAATAAGAAAAACAAATAAAAAAATATATTTTTTAATTGGATTACAACAATTTTACAATAACTAAATACATTCCTCCGCAATCTTCCGCCAAATTAAAATTCGACATAGTTATTTAGAACACTAATTTTACGTACATACAATTAGGTAGGTTCCATTTACATCTGATTCTGCGAAAACTATCTACATTAATATCATTTTCGATACAGCTTTCTAGCTTTGCGATGAACGAGGAAACAAATGTAAATTATCTCATCGTCTCATCTCAGAACAATCGTTGCGTATCGTGGAAAGTGGTCGGAGCAATTTCTAATTTTAGCCTCACATATGGTTTTCTTTATTAATGAGCTATATTGTTCTTTATTGATACTTTACGATATATATTATTTATTTGTGATATCACCAGATAAAAACGTTTTTATCAGACAAAAAGTATTCTGAAAACGTAAAAACAGGCTTTCTATTACGAGTATTACCGCCTGTTTCTTTATCTTATCTCTTTTAATACATGCGTTTTGACCGATACAACTTCGCATTTACAAACATTAAAGGAAACATTCAATACTGATGGACAGTACAGTTAAAAACGGAGAAAAATAGTGATAGTAAATTTTGTATTTAAAGAAAATTAATGAAAAACAAAATGCAATATTAGATAATTTTTTTGGTAGGAAACTTGAAATTGAATCGTTGAAATGCGAATGTTGAGATGGATGTGTGGTGTGACAAGAATGGATAAGAGAATAAGATAATAAATTAATATATAAGGGGAAGTCTAAAAGCAGCGCCAGTGACAGAAAAGATGTGCAGTAATAGGCTAGCATAGTATGGTCATATGCGGAGGGAAGAATGTCAATGTCAGTGTGGGATAAGGGCAAGAAAAACAAAAGCAAGTTTTTTAAACTGACCACTATGTGGCGCCCATTCTATGCGGTCAATTTCTAAGCTACACTCCAGCCAAATTTAGACCAAAATTCTAATCTGCAGCTTTTTTTTTAGTTTTATGTAAGAAAGAATAAGCAACAAACACATTTCCGAAAAAATAAATATAGTACCTTCGGATGCAATGGACGTTTATTTCATGGGATTAAAAGAAAAGATATCATAAAATAAAAATAAAAAATTATACACAAGTCTTTTTGGTAGTTGTATGAGCCAATCCTTATGCTTAATTTATTCAATGTTAAGTATGCGATGATAGATAAGCGGAATTTTTTACGTGCCCAGGCAAACCCATCAATGCTAGAACGTTACAAAATGCTATGGAATTCAACGATTGTTATCATGTGTCTAAATAGTTTACGAAACTCACAAATAACTGGACTAGAACAATGTGGTTTGGTTTTGCATGAATACCAACTGTTTGAGTTAGGACCCAAATGAATAATTAAGTGTTTCATGAATTATTTTCTCTCGTAATGTCTACCTACTTTGAAATTTAATTCGGAATTTAAATTATTGGGTTTGATGACAATTGGCGACCCGTTCATTGTGAATTAGAATTTTGTATGATGAATTGAAGCGGTGTTAGCCTAGTGGTTAAGGCGTCAGCCTCCTAATTAGAGGTGGGCGGTTCGAATACGGGCACGCACCTCTAACTTTTCGGAGTTATGTGCGTTTTTAAACAATTAAAATATCACTTGCTTCAACGGTGAAGGCAAACATCATGAGGAAACCTGCACGCCTGAGAGTTCTCCATGATGTTCTCAAAGACGTGTGAAGTCTGCCAATCCGCACATGGCCAGCGTGGTGGACTATGGTCAAACAATTCTCATATTGAGAAGAGAACCATGCTCTGTAGTGAGCCGACAATGAGTTGATCATGATGATATTATAATTCATTTTGTTTCTATTAGAATATTTTTTTATTATGAGTATCAGTTTAACGAGACCATAAAAGTCGCCTTAAATTAAGCGGTGGACTATGGCCAAACCCTTCTCATATTGAGAGGAGACACGTGCGCTGTAGTGAGCCGGTAATGGGTTGATCATGATGAAGAATTAATTTGTTTCACTTGTTCGACTACGGGACCCGAGCTGATTTGAGTTCCTTCTGGAATATTCTGGTGGTGCTAATTTTAGAGCCTTTAAAAGCTCTAAATTATTTCTTCTAAGAGATATGAGGCCTATCATATCGCAGCGGGATGTTAATAAACTAAGGATGACTTTCTCATTATTTATAGACGATAGGATGCTCGGCCAGCGTGGTGGACTATGGCCAAACCCTTCTCATATTGAGAGGAGACTCGTGCTCTGTAGCGAGTCGGTAATGGGTTGTTCATGATGAGGATGATCGGAAGAACATAAATAGAATATTTCTTTCCGCGCGCTATTGCATTATAAAGTTGGAGGTCGTGGGTTCTATTCCCGGCTTGATTCTGGTCTGGTGGTAGACTTCGGCTGTGGCTAGTTATGACCCTACCGACAAAGACGTGTCGCCAAGCGTTTTAGCGATCCGGCACGTTGTCGCGTAGAAACCAATTAGGAGTATGGGTTCACCATACCCCTAACAGGTTAGCCCGCTACCATCTTAGACTGTATCATCACTTACCATCAGGTGAGATAGCCGTCAAGGGCTAACTTGCAGTGGACAAAAAAAAATACTAGAACTTTACCTTGTCTTTTCCCATCACACTTTATTTTTTGTAATGACCATAATTGGTAACAAGCTATGTTGTATTTAATTACGATTAATGCCTATTAAATATTTTTATTTAACGTGACATTTTATTAATGACTCACCAGAAATAGTAAGAGGAACCAGTTAAACAACTCATAGGTAGATTTTCGCGATAATAATACACTTTGTAATGGTGGAAAATGGCCTAAAAAATAAAATGCCAAGGTTTTTTAGTAGATATTACAACTGGAACTACCAGTTATTTAGGACTATCTCGTGGGTCTTATAGTATACGAATAGCGATCAAGAGATTCTGGATTTAAATTCCACATCGTGTCTGAAAATTTTTGGACTTGTGATTTGCTGATAATACAATATTTACGAGATAATTTACGATTTTATAAAATGAAAGCTTATAGAAAAATCCTATTTGAATATGTGAGATGTTGGATGGATGGTTGATTGACATAAAAAAAAACCCAGCATCTCAGACCTGGGCGATATTTGACCCCTCTTAACTTTAGTTTTAAGTTTTTTTTTTTTTTATCCACTACAAGTAAGCCCTTGACGGCAATCTCACCTGATGGTAAGTGATGATGCAATCTTAGATGGTAGCGGGCCAACCTGTTAGGGGCATGGTAAGCCCACACTCCTAATTGGTTTCTACGCGACATCGTGCCGGAACGCTAAATCGCTTGGTGACACGTCTTTGTCGAGTTTGAGAGCGTAGTAATCACCATCCCTTCACGAATAGAAATAATGAAATATGTGATATAATGAAACGATTCATAGATGCCTGTATAAAAAATAGGTTTATATGAATAAAGCTATTTTGATTTGATTTGATTTTAATTTACCTTTTTGTGACTGCCCATGAAAAGTTAAAAAAATAATAGTGATAATAATAACATTTGTATAACATGGTTATTAAATTATACCGAACTCCATAATAATAACAAAGTTATTTATAACACAATGTTACATAATAAGTTATTTATAACGTTGTGTTGAAGAATGCGAAAGGGACGTCGTCAGTATGCAGACATCACGCCTAAACGTTAAACCCTGAGCCGAGCATGACTTGATTGTGCAAGCCACGAGCGAGCTTTGTTTTCATATTATGCCACCAATAAATTAGCCACTTGTATCCAAGGGGTCCGAGAACACGTGGGAAATGGTCCCGGGGTGCTTGACAGAAGCTACAAACTGTATCGTACTATATTTGGGTCATCAATACTGCCTTCCTAACTAAAAACTTATGTAAGATTATAACTAAAATGTGTTATAGTTTGAATAATGAATTAAAAATTCAATGGTAGGCGCTTTTTTACACGTAGAATCCGTATCAAATAACACAAAGTTTGCATACCTTATGCTTGTGAAAATATATATTTTTTTAGCATAATGGATGCAAAGGTGATTTTATTGTAAAAATCACCTAAAGTCACAAATCTTGGGGGACGTAATACAAATATATGTTTTACAGAGGCAAATAAGTGGTATTTTTTATTATGTTACTACCAACGACCAAGTGTTAAGATTTTTTTTTTTATATAAAATGTTCTTATGATATAACATAATAACATCCGAAATTTGTTTAGCTGTTGATATGTGAATATTAGAGAAAAGAAAGAAAAGATAACTTTCAAATTTATTATATTGCTATATACTCTATAGTAAGTTTGGTAGTATATTAGTATTTATTTTTTAATATCATCTATAATACATTAAATATTCCATAATAGAAATCAATTTAAATACCTATTTAGTTTTAATTTATAAAGTCTAGATGACATAACATAGATTAGGACATTCTACTCATCAATAGTAATCAATTGACAGTCACTGTATCAACACCAGCGAAAATACAAATTTTAAAAATACATTATACTCATTACAGTATTTGAATCAGTCTGATTTTTTTAATAAAAACACAACGAAATGTTACTTGAACATTGAATCAAAATACATATAAAAGTAACAAAAAACCATCCAAAAACATTTATCAATCACTGCCTCAAAAACTTCCACTAGCTCTCGAAACATAGATAGGTACGTACATAAGTGCTTACGACCCGTTCGGAGTAAACTCGCAAAGGTGAGCCTAAGTTTGAATTACTAGAAATAGGTAAGTCAATATCGGAGCTTCGATTATGTTTTTGTGTCGAAACTGTTACAAAAGTTAGTGAGAAATGGCATTGTTACTAGTAAGTCCTAAAGTTTTTTTATTCATATATTATGATCTTCTTTGCCGAGTCCTATAGGTTTCCTTTGATAATGAAGGTTTGGTGATGGAAATGGATGGATGGTGCTTTTAAATTGTGCATGTCCAATTCATATTTGAAAATGTCATGTACGTCCATAGTAATATAATAACATTCAATAAAAAATGCGATTGTCACAATCTTAACATTAGAAGTAAAAATAAACTTGTGTTGCAGGATACTAGACTACATAAAATTAGAAATTCATTCAAAGGTAATTAAGGGTATTAGGTATACAATTTTGTAACAAATTACCAAATGAAATTTTTGGGATGTCTCTCAATAAGTTAAAAGTTTATATAAAACGTAAGCTAATAAGATAGCATTTAAATAATATTCAGTGGCATGTGAGATGGTGATAATAAAAAAGGAAATTTACCTAGCTAAGTTTGTTGTGAGCTTCTTTTTAGACCAGGACGCGTTTGGAACCCTCATAGCTTTAGTTTTAAGTTTACGAATGTAGTTATCACCACCAACTCACTACTATGTCAATAATTGACACGTAAAAAAAAATTAAAGGATTATTTGAATAAAGACTATGATTGATTATATTTTATTGCGTTATATTTAGTATATAATACAATATATCGGGGGCAAAGTTCTGAAAGATATCTAAAATAACAGATAACAGAAAAAACAGCGTTTGGCAAGATTTTTGCATTTAAAGCGCCCATTAAGCAGTCACGACCCCAACTTGAATTGTTTGTATAAAAACTCTTTTAGTATTAAGTAAGGAAGTGTATATACCTAACTACTAAACTTTTTTATATAACACTGTTACTTTATTATATAACAATGTTTGTATTAGTTTTGGGTGTAAATTATGTTAAAACACAGGTGGTATGGAAAGCTGTGATAGCCTGTGGTTAGGGCGTCAGCCTCTTAATCAGAGGGTCGGCGGTTCGAATCCGGGCACGCACCTCTAATTTTTCTGAGTTATGTGCGTTTTTAAAAAAATTAAAATATCACTTGCTTTAACGGTGAAGGAAAACATCGCGAGGAAACACGCACGCCTGAGAGTTCTTCATAATGTTCTCAAAGGCGTGTGAAGTCTGCCAATCCGCACATGGCCAGCGTGGTGGACTATGGCCAAACCCTTCTCATATTGAGAGGAGACCCGTGCTCTGTAGTGAGCCGGTAATGGGTTGATCAGGATGAGTAATGTACATTCTTAATTCAAAAAACTCTACACAAATAATTTTATAAAACAGGAAATATTTTATAAATCATGTAAAGACTAGTTTAATTAAAAGTAGGTATTACAATAAAATAATAATATTTGCTCTAAATTTAATCCACGGAAATGGACGTTTGCTAACAATACCTGAAATGTCAAGGTTTGGAAAAATATGATGGTACAAAAATTCTTATGTTATGTAAATATGTTACGAATAACGAATCATTTATGTATTATGAACTTAATTCAAATCGACATCATCACTAAATCCCTTTCTGAATCCTGTGAATTTCTCTATCTCTATCCTGTCCTTAGGATAAGATCTGAACTCTCGCAATCGTGGAATCGCTTTTAAATGGACTTTATGTGGTAAGATTAAAGTCGCAATTTCCGTACTACTTATGAAAGGTTGGTACATTTTAATTTCCTATGTCGTTAGTGTGTCTTGATATTCGGAAAAGGCTACGTTTGGTAGCCAACAAATCTTATATTGCACTGTTTATCCTTCAAGTTCGCATTTCTATGGCTTTTACTTCTCAGTATATATACTCCATCCCTCCAGCGCAACTTTATCAGCCCCCGATAACAGATTACAAAACGTAAGCTTGTACAAAAGTCCTACTATAGTGTACAGGATTCTGGGTATGAAATATTGCTCTAATTGATTGCTCTTAAATAATTATAAGTGGCATGTGAGATGGTGATAACAAAAAGAAAATTTACCTGGCTAAGTTTATTTTGGGCTTCTTAGACATGGGCGCGTTTGGAACCCTCATAGCTTTAATTTTAAGTTTTCGAATGTAGTTAACCATCAACTCACTACTGTGTAAATTATTGATGCGTCAAAAGTGCTTTTTAAAGGACTATTTGAATAAAGATTTTTGGTCATCATTGATATAC
The DNA here is from genome assembly GCA_928268935.1 of Lasiommata megera. Classification (NCBI taxonomy): domain Eukaryota; kingdom Metazoa; phylum Arthropoda; class Insecta; order Lepidoptera; family Nymphalidae; genus Lasiommata; species Lasiommata megera. The sequence continues at coordinate 13,620,723 of OV743326.1, forward strand.
CACTGATGATTGCCAATCAACCGTTATCAATCGATATTTTAATTTGCATATAAAAACATAATCCTGCCAGCAATATGCTGTAGAATGCATAATAGATTTAAACTAATTCATTGTTTTCTCCTGACCTTTATACCATAAAAGCAATTTGTTCTATTTATTATTAAGGTCAGATAACCGGTATAATTTAAAAAGTTCCTTGACACAATATGTTTACTATCAGTGTAATTAATACGACACAGGGTCTGCATTTCTTAGTGTACCTACGTCTACGGTAGACCGTAATCAAACTAGAGTTTGTGTAGTTACGAACTTATGAAATACTTGTATCGGCATTCGTCTTTTTCCGTGTATTTTAAGATTATAAAGGACGGTCGGGTTGGGACTTCATCTCCCCAAAAGTGAGCGAGATAACCTTGTTGAATTGCTGGTCCGGGTATAGTTAATTAATACAAAGTTTAAAGTACGAGGCTGGAACAACTATTAACAATTGCTGGTCCGGGTAATGAAAACGCGATCGTGATCTGTAGTTGAAAATTCTGTAATTCCAAATAATTTCTGTTGGTTTCCTCTTAATAAACACGTTCTTGAGTAAGATTCTTAGTTCAGCAACATTTGAGTTGATTTATTGCTATTTATACGGTCTTATACTAGCCGTATAAATGTACCGTATAATTTATAATAATTAAGACTTATTAAAATTTAAGCTATACAATGAACTCACATCTGTATTTAGTTAATTGTACACGGAATATAATACAAAGAATCTTTAACGGCCGCATTTAATAATTCAATACAATACAAAATCCTTAGATAGCAGATTAGATTCAGTCCTATACTATCATTTTCTTACTCTTCCCTGTTGACAGGGAAGGCGCTACTGAATTCAATCTGCTATATGAAGTTTATAGCTTAGAGTGATTATTAACACATTACCTAAGCAAATATCAGTACCTATATAATTACAACATTAGTTTAAAAATAATTAGAGCATTAAAATTTTCATTGAAAATTATTAACGAATAACACAACGTATCTTTAAATCGGGATTCCATATTTCACACAAATAAATATGAAATTACATTGTGATGAAATTATAGGGTCGCCAAACATTACATGTTCTTAAGACGTGTACGGATAGTGGAGTTGTCAGAAGAATGTGATATAGGAATTGAGCTGATCCACATCTTTTTTTTTTTTTTTTATCCACTACAAGTTAGCCCTTGACGGCAATCCCACCTGATGGTAAGTGATGATGCAGTCTAAGATGGTAGCGGGCTAACCTGTTAGGGGTATGGTAAACCCACACTCCTAATTGGTTTCTACGCGACATCGTGCCGGAACGCTACATCGCTTGGCGACACGTCTTTGTCGGTAGGGTGGTAACTAGCCACGGCCGAAGCCTCCCACCAGACCAGACTCGAGCCGGGAATCGAACCCAGGACCTCCAAGTTTATAATCCAACAGCGCGCGCGCTGCGCTACGGAAGTCGTCAAATCAAATCTTCTGACGAGTCTATGAGAGGTAGCTGATCCACATTGTGTTGTTACGCTCCTATGAAACTGATAAGCTTACTACTATTGTGGTAAGCTTATCAGTTTAATAGGATAACTGTAAATAATTCGTGTTGTGTAAATAAGTTGTGTGACGTTATAGTTCTCCGGAGTTGTAACCAGAACACCCATCACAAACAGTACCTGTGACAGTCAATCCCCTTTTCTTATTAAACTACGAGTGAGACCCTAAGATTGCCATAACCTCACCTGGTGGTAAGCAAAGAGAATGATAAACCCATACTCCTAATTGGTTTGTACGCAACATCGTCCTGCAACGTTAAATCGCTTTGCAACACGCGTCTTTACACGTGGGTGGTAACGGCCGAAGCAAGAAGCTTAACAAGAAGAACAAACAAGATCATTATTTATTTATATTTACATGTGTATATATGTGTATATATAATATATACATATCATCATTATCATCATCATCATGATCTACCCATTACCGGCTCACTACAGAGCACGGGTCTCCTCTCAATATGAGAAGGGTTTGGCCATAGTCCACCACGCTGGCCATGTGCGGATTGGCAGCCTTCACACGCCTTTGAAAACATTATGGAGAACTCTCAGGCGTGCAGGTTTATATTTTTAATTGTTTAAAAACGCACATAACTTTGAAAAGTTAGAGGTGCGTGCCCGGATTCGAACCGCCGACCTCTGATTAGGAGGCTGACGCCCTAACCATTATCACTGCTTCAATAATAAATTACTTATATTAATTAATATATAAAAAATAAAATAAATGTCAATACATATATACCTATTGCTATTTATAAATTATTATGACATGCAGTCAAATATATTTTAGGTGTTTTATTTTAAGGTGTGCATTAAAGTATTTTTACAATGTATACAATTTTTTACAAGTACGCTATACGTAGTTCTAGGACTTCTAGGATAGTTACATGTGAAATCACTTGTCCTGATTTACAAAATATTTCAATGGTAGCCCCATGCTGAATAAGTTTCCCACTGCGCTTATGTAGAAAATGTCTTGCGAAAATCTGTACTTGATTCGATTATAATCTTCATTTTACACAATATAGTTCAGTGAGTCTTATAATGTGAGTTTATTATTTACTGCAATGTACGTTTTAAAAGAGAAGCCTGACTTTACATGGGTAGCATATCCACTTTTACGTGTCCCAACAAAGTACCCTCGAAAATCGAAAACGAAATCAGTCCAGTATTTTCTGGGTTAAACAGTAAATGTATTTATTGCAAAGTTCTTACTTTTTATGAAAGCTGTCAAAATCGGTCAAATAATTTCAAATACTACAGATGAATCCGACAAAATCCACCGGAGACGGGTCACACATCATGTCAAATCTAGTTATATTCGACTAATTAATATTTAAATCTTTATAGAAATAAAAAATCTTTATAGAAATAAATAGAATATTTAATTTCATTTTATTAATTGATTTCATAACTCTTATTTTAAATTGACATTATTATTTTTTTCGTTGTAAGATTTTTGTTGCACGCCTTTTAGGCAGAATGTGTTAGGCAACCCTTTAATCTTAAGATCTTGATATGAATGTACCACTTTCATGCAATAAACGAATTTGAATTTGAATTTGAATTTTATTTTGGAAACTCAAACATCTACATATAACACAGGGGTATTGACGACCTCCGTGGCGTGGCGGTGGCAGTGTCGGTGGAAGTATTTAATATTATAATAATAATTCTGTTTAATATTTTTTGCAAGACTATGCATACCTTTAAAAAAAAAAAAATATTACTTGCTTCAACGGTAAAACATCGTAAGGAAACCTGCACGCCTGATAGTTCTCCATAATGTTCTCAAAGGCGTGTGAAGTCTGCCAATCCGCACACGGCCAGCGTGGTGGACTATGGCCAAAAACCTTCTCATATTGAGAAGAGACCTGTGCTCTGTAGTGAGCCGGTAATGGTTTGCTCATGATGATGATGATTAATAATCCTGTTTAATATTTTTTGCAAGACTATGCATACCTTTTAAAAAAATTAAAATATTACTTGCTTCAACGGTAAAGGAAAACATCGTGAGGAAACCTGCACGCCTGAGAGTTCTACATAATGTTCTCAAAAGCGTGTGAAGTCTGCCAATCCGCACATGGCCAGCGTGGTGGACTATGGCCAAACCCTTCTCATATTGAGAGGAGGCCCATGCTCTGTAGTGAGCCGGTAATGGGTTGTTCATGATGATGCATACCTAAACAGGTCTATAGATCGTTCACATTTATAGCCTACTTAGTAGTTTAAACTCCTGCCTCACTCACGGGGTTAACGTGTTCGACGTCGAAGTGATTGGTGAAAATATCTATCTGTTTTCTATCTTCAATACATAAAATGAATGAATACATAAAATCCTTCTAAAAGAGTCAATTTATCATCAATACAATCAGAAATCTTACGTTGATACTTTGCTCTTTACAACTTGTTTTTGGGTTTAATGCAAAATTAATAATTAAAACACGTGCGAGGGTATTTTGCGTTAATATGTCAGATACGCGATTAATACTGCTAAATCAAAATATTAAGTTACGACCATTTAAAACAGCAGGGATTAAAGATTGTAATAAAGTCGTACCTTTTTTTTGATGTGCTACAAGTTAGCCCTTGACGGCAATCTCACCTGATGGTAAGTGATGATGCAGTCTAGGATGGTAGCGGGTGAACCTGTTAGGGGCATGGCCAGCCTATACGCCTAATGGATTTCTGCGCGATATCGTGCCGGAACGCTAAATCGCTTGGCGACACGTCTTTGTCGGGTGGGTGGTAACTAGCCACGGCCGAAGCCTCTCACGAAACCAGACTCGAGCTGGGAATTGAACCCAGGGCCTCCAACTTTATAATGCGACAGCGCACGCGCTGAACCACAGAGGTCATCAACCAGCATTAAAACTCACTAATCTACATTTTGTGTAATATAATAATGTGACAGACGCAGAAACCCTTATCACAAGGGGTTACCATTAAGGTAAGATAATGCATCGATGGAAATACCAAAATACCGTGCCAAAACATCGGCCCAACAAAGGTATGTATTCATAAGGATTATAAAGGGTTTAGGTTCGCAATAAATTTGATAATAAGTATCTTTTATATTCTCAAAAAATTGCTTGATTTTAGGGCCCCAACATTTTGGTCCTGTCTAAGTGACATCTTTCTCAATCACCGTAAAAAAAAAAACTCGAAAGTATCAAAATCAATTGACCTTTATTAACGCTAGAGAACAAATACAAATGTAAACAAACTATTATTCAATCAAACAAGTAGATAAAAAATAAATCAGGTTTGGATGTTCTTTTACGCGTCGAATAACTTGAAACCCGTTTTTTATTTTACAACAAGCATGCATTTTCCTGAACGTAATGTCTTAGTATCATCATCACCATCGCTAACATTATCACCAGCAGCTTATGAACCTTTGACGACCTCCGTGGCGTAGCGCGTGCGTTGTTGCATTTTAAAGTTGGAGGTCCTTTTTTTTTTTTCCTGCTGGGAAATGCATTTACGCATCCCGCCCGGAGCTTTGTTCCGGGCGGGATGCGTATGTGGGACTCAAGGCCAACCGTTAAAGCGGCGAAAACAAAAAAATCCACCGGAGATGGGTCAGACATTATGTCGAATCTAGTTATATTCGACAAAATTATTTTGGAAACTCAAAAATCTACATGTAACACAGGGGTATTGACGACCTCCGTGGCAAGGCGGGTCCGCCGTCGCATTATAAAGTTGGAGGTCCTGGGTTCGATTCCCGGCTCGAGTCTGGTCTGGTGGGCGGCTTCGGCCGTGGCTAGTTACCACCCTACCGACAAATACGTGACGACAAAACGAATTAGGAGTATTGGTTTACCATACCCTAACAGGTTAGTCCGCTACAATCTTAGACCGCATCATCATTTACCATCAGGTGAGATGTCGTCAAGGGCTAACTTGTGGTGTATAAAAAAAAACGTCGCACTAAGGTACAAGCTAATAGGACAGAGGGTATTAGAGCATATACCGACCACGATACCCGAAAGCAGGTTTGTGAGCTTTAGCGATTATATATTTTTTTTTCGGACTGTCTATTAGCTGAGCTAACCTTATTGGTGTGAAAAATTTTGAGCTCGAAGAAACTAAGGGAACGTCTGCCTAAGGGCGCCTCCTGTGAGGCCGAACCTCGGCTTAAGCGACGTTTGGGATAACAGGAAGGTCGGACAGTGAGTGGTTCGTACGTCTTTGAGGCCGTGGATGGAGCCCACTTCTGAATGACGTAAACGATTATATATAACACGTACAAAGTAAGGGTGCTCAGGTGCTGAGGAATTACAAGAGCGATGTTGAAGGCCTTAATGGCGCAGTGTTACCGCCGTCAGATTATAAAGTGGAATATCGACTAGTTACCACCTTAATGACAAAGACTTGCCGCCGAGCGGTTTAACGTTCCGGTATGATGCCGAGTAGTAACCTATTAGGAGGATGAGTTCAGCCGACAACGCATCTTTGGCAGCTATGGTACTACAGATGTTAATGGACGAGGATAATGACTTAAAATGATCGTGCCGGTACGTTACTTCAAGAGAAAAGCCTTTGCATATTGGTTGACCGTATGTAATGCAAAAGGTCAGTTGTTGATAAATAAAATGTCACACAAAATAGCCCGCATGGCTTTTGACCTTGGCCTAAAATAAGCTAAAAAATAATTGAAAAAAAAGTAGATTTCCGGTTTCATCCACAGCCTTTTTGTCACGATTTTAAGCCGGCTGACCGGTATTGATGTATAACCTCCTTTAGGATGAACCAAAAAAACAAAACATAAAAACTATTACGATCCCTAACATAAAAAGTAGAGTGCAAGTAAAAAACGATTACCATCGCAATAACCTATTCATTTATATATATTTTTTATTATTTTGAATACTTAAGACAGCTTTAAGTGTTATCAGAACTGTAACTTAATATTATTATGAATTCCAATTATATAAAATACACTATTCTATTACTAAATACAATTAAAATAATAAACAAGTCGTAAAACACTTACATCTTCATAAATCAGTCGTTCACTGTTGACTTCAACAAACGATGAAAAAGCTGCTACCAAAAGCACTCGCTTCCAAATCATCATGAAAGTTCATTTAATAGACAATAGTTCAACGAAAATCATGGCAGGATAGGCTGTATGACTTTCAATCTTTGCTTAATCCCAAGGAACTTAAAAGAATATTTTCTTTATAACTGGCTCACATTTCAAATTACTCTTCATGCAAATGAAAAACGCAATGAATAATATTTTCCTTATCTAAGTCTCAATTTAGGATCTTCACCGACCATATAAATATTTCACAAATCTCGACATTCCCGCGCATTTTTATTTTTATTTGCTGCAACTGAATCGTGTATATTTTACGTAACCATAGACACTAATACTTTTTTTCTTATTTTAAATATTGTTTTGTGTTATTTTTGTTTAATATTTCTTTTTTTTTTAATTAAAATCAGAATGGCTGCCTGGCGGCAGTTCGCGACGTTTCGCGGGCTGCGACTGCGTTTAGTTAGCGCTGACGATTTAGATCGCGGTTTAGAAGGGAGGGTTGGAATCGATGTAACGATCGTTTGAAATTTGAAATAATTGCAAATTACTTTGTTGTACTTGAGTAAAAGGTAAAGCAATGGAACTTAGTAGGTAAAATATTATACAAATGTACATTTGTGGACATTTTTTTTATATAGTAAGTATTGTCTGCTTGACTTTTTAGGTAACCTTTTTTAGTGTACCTATTTTTAAAAATAAAACTGTCTGATGAACATGTCCATATTTAGGTCTGGAGTTAGACTTATAAAAAATACGGTTTTTTTTTTTATTAATGTATAGCACTTTTCTTTTATATTCATATGTTTGTGTTATTTTTTATTCTTGTCTGTTTCTTTAGGAGTAGCTGTTTTTTTAGTTACCTAATTAGGTAGCTACGTAGCAGATTTTTCTATATGTATTTATTGTTTAAAATATAATAATATAAACACTTACTTACTTTACGTTTATTGGGGTTTACGGCGAATCCATAATTAATTTGAATATGGAATACAATAGCAATCATCTTCCTTTGAAAATGGGAGAAACAGTGAAAATGTTTCTGCATCATGAGTTCCGTCTAACACGCAGTGGCGTTAGAATGAGCGGGAGGAATAGAGTAGATTGTAATAAACTTTTTAATAGTATTTTCTTAGCAACTGTCTTAGTACAAATAAATAAAATTGATTGTAGTAGTGTCTAGTTGTGGTGTCTTTAAAAAATTATGAATTCTTGTTTCTCCAACAAAAACTAAGTTCTAGTGTAGAACTGTGTGTGGTGTAAACTAACTGTGAATAAGGTCAGACAATATTTTTTATATATAAATTTATAGTGGCCCAAATAGTAGATCTATTAAGGTACATAACTATGACGATTATTTATATTGTTTGCCACATATATATCAAGCCAAAAACCAACGACTGTATGTAAAAAAGAAACACCGGATTTTTTTAAATCATAAAATAAACAGAAAAGCAACGAAAAAAAATTACATGCAATATTGATATTTAACGACAATTTTTTTTATAAAATACATTTTGTTCATTGAAATAATACTAGTGATTGATAGTGAAATAGTATAAATCAAATAAAAAGAGATATTAATTCACCAATTTCAATGAACCGATTTGAAAAACATATACGACAAAACAAACTAATTTGTATTAATGTATTAATTTTTTTTTAATTTTTTTTTTATTCGATCATTAAACTAGTCACTATCTATATAAAAATAACAAAAAACATTTCAGAAGAACAAACACGAGATAGTGACTTTCTGGAAATGACCACAGCATGCAACCTTAAAATTAACCTTACATCTAAAAAATTAAATTTAAATATGAATAATTATTATAATTTAAAACTAATATGATATGATAAAAGCGGTGTCTTTGTAGAAGTCTCCGTTCTTTGTAATAGTAGAGATCTGTTGGATATGTCACATTGCGGTGTACCGAGTATTGTTAGTGAGACCTTTCTCCCAAAAGAAGATATTTAGCTTGTCTTCTGATACAGCGTACGTATTGGAGCGAATCTCGGTGGAGAAAGGTACGTGACACTTCTGATGCAATTTTGACTTTACAATAATGACTAGATGATACGATTGCGGGTATAATCACTAAAGTGACCTCTGTGGTTCAATGTGTGCGCTGTCGCATTGTAAAGTTGGAGGTCCTGGGTTCGATTCCCGGATCTAGTCTTGTCTGGTGGGAGGTTTCGGCCGCGGCTCATAACCACCTCACTGACAAAGACGTGTTGCCAAGCGATTTAGCGTTTCGGTGCGATGACGCATAGAAACTACAGAGCTCGGGTCTCCTCTCAATATGAGAAGGGTTTGGCCGTAGTCCACCACGCTGGCCATGTGCGGATTGGCAGACTTCACACGCCTTTGAGAACATTATGGAGAACTCTCAGGTGAAGCAAATGATACTCTAATTTTTAAAAACGCACATAACTCCGAAAAGTTATAGGTGCGTGCCCGGATTCGGACCGCCGACCTCTGAATAGGAGGCTGACGCCCTAACCACTAGGCTATCACCGCTTCCAATATTAATACCACAATATCCTTAAAGTTGGTAAAAGGTTAGTTGTGTTACCCGCGACATGCATGTGCCCATGCGTGCGGACACTTTCTCCGGAGCGTGAGCGTGGTACCGTTTCTTTTGTCTTTTGTGATGGTCGGAATTAGTGTAACACCTATATGGTGGTACAATGATGCGTCGGCGCTGTCCCCTTTGTTCTCGTGTAGGTCACTGGGACGTGTTAACCAGATAACCAGTGGCGGTTAACTTTTGTAAACTTTAGTTTTTTTTTTGTAAACTTTTATTTGTGCATCAAAAGTTATATAGTTAAAAATGCGCGTGCACAACTGTATATATATTTTCTTTTTTTTTTTCGGACTGTCTATTAGCTGTGCTAACCCTATTGGTTGCCACAGCGTAACCGGGCCGAGCTTCGGAAAGAAGCTCTGCCAGAAGAAATTTTTGAGGGCTCGAAGAAACTAAGGTAACGTCTGCCTAAGGGCGCCTCCTTTGAGGCCGAACCTCGGCTTAGGCGACGTTTGGACTTACGGGGGGATCGGACGGTGAGTGGTCCGTACGTCTCCGAGGCCGTGGATGGAGCCCACGTCCGGATGACGTAAGATAGCGAGGACCTCGTCTTCGCCGGCGTAGACGGTGTGTAGCGTGTGATTGTTTGGTAGGTGGTACGAGTATGTTGTCAGTAGTCATCTGATCGTCAGGGTCATGAAGGATATGTTTAGGTCTCCTCTTTCGGAAAAGAGCGCTTAGGTCACAACTGTATAGTGATAGATGTCAAGCTTCTTTAGAAATATGACGACCTATGTGGCGCAGCGCGTGCGCTGTGGTAATATAAAGTTGGAAGTCCTGGGTTCGATACCCGGCTCGAGTTTGGTCTGGTGGCTTTGGCCGTTGCTAGTTACCACCCTACTGACAAAGGCGTGTCGCCAAGCGATTTAACATTCCGGCACGATGTCGCGTAGAAACCAATTAGGAGTACGGGTCTATTATATCTTTAACAAGTTTGACCGCTACCATCGTAGACTGCAACACCAAGTGATATTGCCGTCAAGGGCTAACTTGAGGAGGAAAAAAAACAGTGATAGTCAAGTCAAGTTGGTTTAGGAGACTTTTAAAATCAATCAACCAGGTTAGACTTTTTGTTTCACGCTCGTTGATCTTGTGGTTCGGCTAGGGATCAAAGTTCTTGGGTTCGATTTCCGGGTTGAGCCAGAAACTGTATTTGTTTTATCCTTCAGTAAATTCTGAAGCCCATTTCTTACTCGCATTAGTGTATATTAGAAAATCGTCAATAACTTAACGTGATAACAATGGGTCCTGCCTAAGTCGTATTTTTTTTATACCCTTCAACCCTACAAGTTAACCCTTGACGGCTATCTCACCTGGTAAGTGATGATGCTGTCTAGGATGGTAGCGGGCTAACCTGTTAGGGGTATGGTAAACCCATACTCCTAATTGGTTTCCTCCATCGTGCTGGAATGCTAAATCGCTTGGCGACACGTCTGTCGGTAAGGTGGTAACTAGTCACGGACGAAGCCTCCCACCTAACCAGACTCGAGCCGGGAATCGAACCCAGGACCTCCGACTTTATAATGCGACTGCGCACGCTTTGCACCACCAATGTCGTCGTTGGAGCTCATGGGGGAGCGTATCTCTCTTATGAGGCTTGATCATTTATTTCTGACAATAGCAATCTAAGGATGATGTTAATGATGACAGATAACACAGAATCCGCTTTCCCATTTGTAATGGAAACAATAAAGTACGTCGCAGTAATACTTTTACTTGCATTAAATGTAACTTTCGCGTAATGGTAAAGCAAACTTTCAGTTTTGTATTTCACCCGAATACTAATATGGAGTTTTTATATCGACTAGCTTTTGTACGCGGCTTCGGGCAGTATTCGATAATATTTTATAGTAAATTATAACCTCACTTGTATGTTATTTCTTTCACTACATCAAATTTTATTAACCTCGCTGCCTATATTTCGTTAAATTCATGTTAAACTATTTATATGTATATACTAGCTGACCCGGAAAACGTTGTTTTGCTATGTAATTGCTAGTGAAGAAAAAAAATAACTGAACTTTTTGGAAGTGTGAAAAAATAAAAAAAAACTTTTTTTGGGGTGAAAAAACCCTTATCACTTAGGGGTTAGAAATATAGACTTACTGAATATGCATAAAAAATAAGAATCGGTCGAGCCGTTTCGGAAGAGTATGGGAACAAACATTGTAACACGAGATTTTTAAATATAAGATATATATTTTTTTCTTTTACGTTTTACGTTTACACATATTGACAGTATATAGATCAATTTAAACTTTCTTAATTATACTGAGATTTTTGGTTGCGCTTCAATATTTAATGTGGTTAAAATAACAAAAGAAGAATCTGCGTTTCGGAATGGTTGTGAAGTCATACTTACCGAAAGACTTGGCGTTTCAAAAGTGGTTACAAAGGTAGTCTACTTATAATGCATTTTGACTAAAGTCTCATGTAACTTAAATATCTGAAACAAGCTTAGAGTAAACTAACTCGCGTTTGTGTAAAATATCAGTCGGAAATATCCGCGAACATTTTGCATTTTACTTACCGATGTTGATTTATTTCTATGAATTTAAGATGTTATGATATTCCAGCTGTATATTATATAACAGATACCTTAGCCCTTAAATACTTTATATAATTTCCACGTTATTTTTCTTTACACGTTTCTGTGTGAAAATATAGAAAAACGAAAAATAAAATGTATAAATGATAAACCTTCAAAAAGTAGAAACAATAATGGATATAGAAAAAAGGATAGAAAATTAAGATATACAATAGATAGTAATTTCTTTTAAAGAATTTTAAATAGTACCTATTTAAGATGGTGATAACAAAAACAATAGTTAATTGCCTAAGTTTGTTTTGTTAATTTCTTTTTATATAAAGGGAAATGGTTATATACTGAGTGAAATGATTTTGTCAGATTTATTATTCGATCATACTTCATGAGCTAGTAATAACTCAAGGGTCCCAAGGTGCTGGAATGAAAGCTACGGTAAACAGAGTAATAACTCAAGGGTTTGGGACCCTTTGGGTGCTGGAATGGAGGCACCGATAAACCGAACGTTCACCCTCAACTTACTGGTCACACATCAAACGTGGCCAAAGATATCCCCACAAAATTCCTATGACCATTGAACGTCAATCGGTTCATATTACGATGACGAGGGAATACACAGACCGACAACATTATGTTTCTATAACGATTGTATGCGTTAGCGTATTATGTAGATACAGATGAACGCGCGCGACCTGAATAAGTATAATTTTTGTTGGCGATGTTTACGGACATACAGGGAAAGTGTTTCTATAAATACCCCCCTCTAGTGACGCATTGCAACAGATTTAGTAGTTCCTCACCTTTTGCTTTACTGAAAAATACAATTAAGTATATATACGATATACTACAGCTTGTAAACTTAGATAAATACGCCAGTTAAATCGAAACTTTATATGCATAACATTACCAGTTTTTTTTTATCCATTACAAGTTAGTCCTTGACGGTTATCTTAGCTGATGGTAAGTGATGATACGATCTACGGTGGTAGCGGGCTAAGTTGTTAGGGGTATGGTAAACCCACACTCCTATTTGGTTTCTACGCGACATCGTGCCGGAACGCTAAATCGCTTGGCGACACATCATTGTCGGCAGGGTGGTAACTAGTCACGGCCGAAGCCTCCCACCTGACCAGACTCGAGCCAAGAATCGGACCCAGGACCTCCAACTTTATAATGTGACAGCGCGGCGCTGCGCCATGGAGGTCGTCATTTTTGGTTCATGTTTGAGAGACTAGGAAAATTAGTAACCCCTAGTTAAAATTTCATAGCAAAATTGACAACATGTAAAATAGCGTTATTTTTACAGAACTCTATTGCAGTTACACCTCGTTACTTCAAAGTCGTTACTTAGAAAGTGAAATATCTGGAATAAATGAAAATTTAAGAACGCCGAACGTCGTACCCTAAGGGTCTGTTAGGCCAATCTATCTCTAACTTATGGTTATGGCAAGACAGATTAGCTCATCCCCTCAATCGTTACGCACCCCTTTATTTCTTTTTTTTTTTGGTCGTGATGGAAAATGGCATAATGGCTACTGCTCAATGGACAGAGGTTATGTGGGACTCCCCCCCCCCCCCCCCCTTATCGTTAGGCTCCCGCGATCTCTGGTAAAGCTTAAAGTTTTTATTTCGTTTTTATATCGTCGGTGAAAATATGGTATCGTAGATAGATTTTTAATTAGTCTGTCATTTGAGGTGGTCATTAATACGAACTTTTCTAATATTTCCATTCCTAGGTAAACGTTAAACACGATTGTTTTGTTTCACAAGATATATAGAAGATGTCCCGGATGTAGATGATGATGTGGTAATTGCCGTAAAAACAGGCCATATGCACTCCTGAAATAATCTATATCTATTTTTAGAGGAATTTAAAAATATATTGTTTGAATCTTAATTTATAATTAAAACATCTATATGGTATTTTATTACGTTTAATAACGGTTACAAAATATCCTAAATTATTATTATGTTAATTACTTAAATTAAAGAATAATTTTATTAATAATTTAAATGCGGTAAACGAAAAAAAATGCACAAATTAAAAAAAAAAACACGGAAATCTCTAGTATTACGTAGGTAGGTACTCGAAATATAAATACAATGGCGTTGTGGTAATTTTTAACATATTATAAATTTATAGGGTTTCTTAACGAGAAGGACGCTACTAACCATCCGCTGTCCATCTATCCGTCGTCGTCCGTTAGTCACGTAGAAACGAAGTAGGAGTATGGGTTTACCATACTTAGCTTAGCCCGCTAACATCTTAGACTGTAATCATCACTTACCAGGTGAGATTGCCGTCACGGGTAATTTGTAGTGTATTATTAAAATAGAATTCGAAAAAAAACTGTATTCTCGCTTTTTTCCAAAACTGAATCGCTTTTTTCCAAAACTGAATGGCGTCACACCTCCCACGTCCGCTCGTTGCAACGGTTTCGCGACGGCGCGCGTTACAGTATATAAAAAAACATAATATAGGCACGTATCTATAACAACCCATTATTAATTCGGTACAGTTATCATTATAGGTAAAACATTTATGATATCTATCAATTATGTTTTCGAAATTAGTAAACAATAGATATTCAGACTGTAGCAGATAATACAGCGCAAGTATTGCACGCAATGTTTTGCTATTTTATTACGAAAGGCGTCATATCTTGTGTAATTTATAGTAAATAAATGTATATAACCAATAAATCTATAAAAATATACTTTAATTACTGAAATAACTGAATAAATGCATTTTATAACATAGGTATATACTAATTACAGATTGCATACTTACCTACAATAATACGAAGTCTAAAAACTACGAAATATTAATGTCTCTTAATTTTAAATATAATGGCATTTTAGTAAGTTGGAAGACATTTGAATTCATTTCTTCAGTAATTTTTATGGGATGAAGATAACTTTCCTTTTTTTGAAGCACAGATTTACCAAAGAATCATAACATTCAATCGTAAAAAATATGTATATTTATTATTATACCAATATTTATTATTTATACCTATATCTAAGGGGTTAATAAATGCGAGAAGGAATATGAAGGATCCATTTTCTTGTCTTATTCAAGTCTTTAATCCAAAGTTCATTTAAAAATACTGAGTAGGTAGATATATCACAGATGGGTAAGGATGGGTGGTTGAATTCACTGGGCGTACTTAAATGTCACGCCACGTTCGTTTTCGTTCTTCAGACACCACGACAGATGATTCCTGAAAAAAGTTTGAAAATATAATATTACCATGAAATGAAATTTCTGGTGGGAGGCTTCGGCCGTGGCTAGTTACCACCCTACCGACAAAGACGTGTCGCCAAGCGACTTAGCGTTCCGGCACAATGTCGCGTAGAAACCAATTAGGAGTGTGGGTTTACCATACCCTAACAGGTTAGCCCGCTACCATCTTAGACTGCATCATCACTTACCATCAGGTGGGATTGCCGTCAAAGGCTAACTTGTAGTGGATAAAAAAAAAATCTGTACCGTGTCAAATCAAAACAGCGTTATTTATATAAGCCTAT
This sequence comes from Lasiommata megera, assembly GCA_928268935.1. NCBI lineage: Eukaryota > Metazoa > Arthropoda > Insecta > Lepidoptera > Nymphalidae > Lasiommata > Lasiommata megera. The sequence goes on from OV743326.1 coordinate 13,636,011, forward strand.
AACAGGCATCTATATGAATGGTTCATACGAGTATAAACCTAACACGTTTTCCATTATTTTTATTCGTGAAGTGATGGCGATACTACACTCGCCAACTTAAAACTAAAGCTAAGAGCGTTCCAATCGCCAATCCAGGCGTAGGAAGAAGCCCACAACAAACTGGCTTTTTTTTGTGCTATGGAGTTAGAGCAACTCACACCCAAGCTTTTTGTCATTTACAAAATGCTTAATTTCGTTATAGGATTTTTTTAGAAGCTGTCACTTTATAAAAACTTTGAGCTTAATGATAAACATTTCCGAGATATCAACGGATTATTTATTATAAAATAATTAATTTTAGTAAATAATTTGAATAGTTTAAAAAAAATAACATGGATGATGAATCCTACATTATTTTATGTTATTTCACTATTAACAGTTATCAGCAAAAGTTAGAATATTAAAAAACTTACATATTCAAAAATTGCTTCAACGTATTTAAGCTGCAAGATGACCAGGTTTTCGGATGGTGCCATGGCTCATATCTGGTAGCCATGATGTGGTGTTCTTCCATGCATCCGTTGTGGGGTGGACCGTCATGTCTCATGCCGAGGCTGCAACAAATATTAAATTAGGTTTGGGTTCTAAACCTTATAGCTTTAGTTTTAAGTTTAGGAAACTTAAAATAAACCTTAGATTGAACCTAAAACTAAAAATCTTAAAAAATAAACATCATAACTAAAATATATTATTAAAGGTGTCCCTTTAGGCAAGGTTCCGAAGATACTGGCAGCGTTCCCCCTTTGAATAGCAAGACTAATTCGGTATCCGTGGTAGCTGGTAGCTCTTCGGTAGTTTAAGAATGTAGTTATCATCATCAACTCAATACAATGTAAATGACGCATCAGAAGTGCCTTTTAAAGGATAATTTAAACAGAGTTTACAATATTTTTTTTTTATAAATAATTGTTTTTCCCACCAACCTGTGACCAATTTCGTGAGCAACTAAAAATCCGACGAGCTTCGGATCCCATTCTATTAATGCACAGCTTTTTTTAACTTGGCAAGCACCTCTGGTGTAGCTTCGACCTGAAATGTACAAACTTAATCTTTATATATTTTTTATTGCAATCAAATGTCGTTTAGGTACGTACACGAAATTAAGTCTTGTCAACGCAATCGACTGAACATCCGGGTAAAAATAAAAGTCAGGTTCGATGTTAAGCATAGTTAGACCGGAGAAAAAAAACTTGAGAGGTGTCAAGGGACACCCGGATGGAACGAAGTTCCTTTCGATTAATTAGTGAAGGAATTGTAATAAAATTTTATTTTATTTAAGTTATAAATTGATTTATATGTATACATCTAGCACTTAAGGTTTTTAAATGTTTATTTTTTTACATATAAATCTGTTGGTAGCGCTTTGGATAAATAAATAAATAAATAATAATATTCTTTTTATTATTAACAAATATAATGTTATATAAACTTAATCAGTAGGCTCAATTTTGTAATCCATCAGCAATATCCGGAACTTGTGCAGAAACACTGTCAGGATTCATTATTATTATTATTTTTTATTATTTACAAAAAACCTGTATACACTCAACAAAAATAATCGTCGCGACACCACACTGTTCAATGCGAAATAGAAATGAAAATATCTGGCTTGCTTTCTATAAGACAGAGAGAGACAGACAGAGAAACATGCGACGCTGCACAGCTTACAATAACAAAAAATGTCGTGACAACTTTTCGTAAGAATTTTTTCCGTCTAGCCCCCTTTCACAACGCGCGAAAAGTCTCTTATAATGCACTATCAGATTTCGTGCATAAATAACTTGCGACATTGACAACAAAGAAAAAAATCTTAGTTACAGTGTGTTCAAGAAACAAAATATCTCCTTCTCTTGACTTTTCACCTGTATTTCTTAGGTTAATGGCTGAGGAAGATTTAAACTATGTGGTCTCAACATAAATATAAATCTATTTTAATCTATACTTAAACATGTGAATGCAAAGCCTTTTGCGATATTTTGGTATAGATTTATCATTTTCACCACAAAAATAGGTGCCAAAACTCTTATAACCTTATCGAAAATACTTTGTACTTTCTCACCTGTGCTAGTCCTTAACAGTTTTCCATTGTTCATATGAAACAAATCCATTCCGGTCAATAAAACAGAATAGTACAGTGTTTTTGCTGCGAACTTTTTCTTAGCCTGCCAATCGCAATAGTTCTTTAGATACACCCTCGCGTCTTCGTTACTTATCTTGTTCCGGACGTCTTTCAGAAATCTGGTGTCTAGCAACACGAAATTGACGGTCTGGTTCAGACTTGGATGCTTGAAGTAATTCTTGGCATCCATCAGAACACGGTGTGTGATCATTTTGAGTTTCTCCCGCGTTTTGATCTTGTATTCCATCACCATTCTCTTCCGGAGCGCCTTGTCGATATGAACCATAATCTTTATGGTTATATTGTTGTTATTGTGGTTTTGCTGTGTTAGATATTTGATGGTCGATGTTGATTTCATCTGAAATTCAGTTAAAATAATAATTAAAGTTAAATATTAAAAACTTGTTATGTATATTGAATATTTTATAATGAGAAGAGCGAGACACAGGTTTTATACTGATCAGATGGTCTGAGTCTTTGAGAACATTATAGAGAACTCTCATGCATGCAGGTTTCCTCACGATGTTTGCCCTCACCGTTGAAGCAAGTGATATATTAATTGCTTAAAAACGCACATACCAAACTCCGAAAAATTAGAGGTGCGTATCCGGGATCGAACCCCCGGAATCTGATTCGGAGCGAACATACTATACACTAGGCTATCACATTCTTAATTTACTTACTACCCACTAAAGTTTTTTTACTAAAAAAATTACCTAACAAAAATGATTTAGTTTCATAAATCACCACAAACATTTTTAGTCTATAAGTTATACTTCATAAAAGAGAAACATTGAATGTCTCTGAGTTCTCCAAGAGGGGTTGGTGCGTTATTTTTACTCCACCAAACCATACAGAGATGTAGGTCGAGATGCATTTAAAGCTTCCCAGAATAATATTTACGACTTTAAGACAGCTTAACTTTCTTTGAAGAGCCATGTGGGCTAATTCGTTTGAACCACTACGGATTATTAATTTTACAGTTAAAATAGTTGTATTTTAACTATTTTCCACTTCATTCTTCCGACTAGTATTTTTTTTATACACCACAAGTTAGCCCTTGACGGAATCTCACTTGATGGTAAGTGGTGATGCGGTCTAATATCGTAGCGGACTAACCTATAAGGGGTATGGTAAACCCATACCCCTAATTGGTTTCTACACGATATCGTGCCGGAACTAAATTGCTTGGTGTCACGTCTTTGTCGGCAGGGTGGTAACTAGCCACGGCCTGAGCCTCCCACCAGACCCGACTCGAACCGAGTATGAGCAAAAATAATCCCTGCTTATTTCCTGGCTTCTTAATCCATAGTAACGCTAAACCTATCATGATCAACCCATTGTCGGCTCAATACAGACACGTGTCTCCTCTCAATATGAGAAGGGTTTGGCCATAGTCCACTACGCTGGCCATGTGCGGATTGACAGACTTCACACGCCTTTGAGAACATTATGGAGAACTCATAGGCGCGCAGGTTCCCTCACGATGATTTCCTTCACCGTTGAAGCATGTGATATTATAATTGTTTAAAAACGTACATAACTCCGAAAAATTAGAGGTGCGTGCCTGGATTCAACCCGCCGACCTCTGATTAGGAGGCTGACGCCCTAACCACTGGGCTATCACAGCTTTTTTGATACTGTTTTCGAGATATCAATTATCTAAGTTTAATTATTTTATAGACGGACCCCTTTTTCAAGGCCTGGGAAAATTCAGCTCGGTCCAAATCCGTAAGTTAGATTAAATTAAATTTTAAGACAATTAAGTTTTATCATAAGAATAAACTGCATGATATTTAATTTAGATAATTATAAATCTCCGTAGTCTACAGTTTATTAACAGCTAGTCCAAAACTAAAATAGGGTCTATTTCAGATCATTCCTGTGGGGGATATTGGAAAAGTATTCTGGTACACCCCCGCATCACAGTAAGAATAAATGCAGCGACTAGATGTACAGGTACTCAGAGGTTAATTTAAAGTCGTTGAAAGTAAACAATTAATTTAAATATCTTGCCATTCATCATCATCATCATGATCAACCCATTACCGGCTCACTACAGAGCACGGGTCTCCTCTCAATATTAGAAGGGTTTGGCCATAGTCCACCACGCTGGCCATGTGCGGATTGGCAGACTTCACATGCCTTTGAGAACGTTGTGGAGAACTCTCAGGCGTGCAGGTTTCCTCACGATGTTTTCCTTCACCGTTGAAGCAAGTGATATTTTAATTTTTTTTAAAACGCACATAACTCCGAAAAGTTAGAGGTGCGTGCCCGGATTCGAACCGCTGACCTCTCATTAGGAGGCTGACGCTCTAACCACTAGGCTATCACCGCTTCTGCCATTAATACTGTATTATCCACGATAAGCGTATGTTTCAATCATTTGGGTTATTAGGACTTAAGATAATACATATAATACACTGCAATAAAGCCAATGTACCTGCCTACTTCTAAGGACTACATACAAAAATCCGGGTTGCAACGTTGAAATGACTAATTCTGTTCGCAGTTTTGCCGGACTTATGGCTATCAGAAAGGCTCGGAGACAAACAGCAATCACCTTTCTTACATATGAGTATATCTGTAGGAGAAGCAGGTTGACTTATATATCTAAACGAATAGCGAAGCTAAACGACCATAAACGGGGTCTATAGCACGGAAGATTCATCATGAACAACCCATTACCGGCTCACTACAGAGCACGGGTCTCCTCTCAATATGAGAAGGGTTTGGCCATAGTCCACCACGCTGGCCATGTGCGGATTGGCAGACTTCACATGCCTTTGAGAACATTATGGAGAACTCTCAGGCGTGCAGGTTTCCTCACGCCGTTTTCCTTCACCGTTGAAACAAGTGATATTTAAATATTTTTTTTTTTAAATCGCACATAACTCCGAAAAGTTAGAGGTGCGTGCCCGGATTCGAACCGCCGACCTCTCATTAGGAGGCTGACGCCCTAACCACTAGGCTATCACCGCTTATTTATAATAGCACGGAAGATTGGTAGAAGTCAAGTGTCAACATCTATTAATTTTCGCAAAGTATCCCAGTACCAACTGTGAAAGAAAACATCGTGAGGAAACCTGCACGCCTGAGAGTTCTCCATAATATTCTCAAAGGCGTGTTAAGTTTGCCAATCTGCACATGGCCAGCGTGGTGGACTATGGCCACACCCTTCCCATATTGAGAAGAGACCCGTGCTCTGTAGTGAGCCGGCAATAGGTTGATCATGATGATCCCAGTACCTCGACATGGCGACTCTGTACACTAAAGAAGCTCATTGTTAGCAGACTCCCCACTGGGTAGGCAAACCATATCAAGCAAGAAAACATGGCCAGGAAAAGATGGGACATGACCACCTTGGGGTGTGGGAATCCTTGCAGAAGCTTTCGAGGTACATCATTTGAATGGTGAACTGATAACTATAATTAAATATTAGAATACTTGTATAACACAAAATAACGATAGGAATTTGAAATTTTTCGAATGGATTAGGGTGAGTTGATTCTATCCCTCAGGCATACAAAACCATTTGGTTGCGGCAAACAAAAAACATATTGTAATGTAACTACCGAGTTTTTTTCTGGAGGTTCTTAGGTGTAACATTCCGAAGTTAACGGAATGATATCAACAATGCGTTAACGATTGAAAAGAGATTGGTAAAATATATTTCGAATACAATGTCTAGAATTAATATTTGGAATGTAGTTAGTAAGTTTTATTATAGCACGGTGGTTTGATTTTTAAAAATAAGCGTGGAAAAATACATTCGTCATCCTGTCCAAATCTTAAATTCTCTAAAGTACCGACCTCCCACTCTAGCTCATATGGGGATTGCAGAGCTTTATCAATTATTATACCATTGTAATTACTGTGAAAAAGGGATTTGACGGCTAAACGTGTTATCCCGGGTACGGGGGTTGCCTACGCCAAATGCCCATCTCCAGGTAGGATAATATCTTAACAAAAGATTTTTGTTCACAAAATTTGAATCAAACTACCTTTTATTCTTACCACAACTTAAGCGGCATTTCACCTGATAGTAAGTGATGATGCGGTCTAAGATGGTAGCGGGCTAACCTGTTTAAGGCGTATGGTAAACCCATACCCCTAATTGGTTTATACACGAAATCATGCCGGAACTCGCTTAATCGCTTGACACGTCTTTGTCGGTAGGGTCGTAACTAGTCACGGCCAAAGCCTCCCACCAGACCAGACTCGAGCCGGGAATCGACGGTTCAGTGATAAATAATATGTTTATTGGACAGAACACACAAGAATATGTGTGTTATGCCCCTGTGTAAACACCTCAAAAGTTACGTCACTTTGTCGCTAAAAGTGATTGTTATTTATTTTGCTTCAACGGTGAAGGAAAACATCGTGAGGAAACCTGCACGCCTGAGAGTTCACCATAATGTTCTCAAAGGCGCGTGAAGTCTGCCAATCGGCACATGGCCAGCGTGGTGGACTATGGCCGAACCCTTCTCATATTGAGAGGAGACCTGCGCTCTGTAGTGAGCCGGTAATGGGTTGATCATGATGATGATGATGATTTATTTTGAACGGCACATTCTTGATGCGTTTTTCACACATTTGTAAAAATGAAACATTAAGATTTTTCCCTTTCAACATTTACAAGTATATTACCTGTCTGAACCGGTATAATAAGTACCAAATGTAACAAATGCGAATAAAATCTTAAGTACCTACGTAATCGTTTGTTTAAAAAATAATTTTTTGTCTGACTAGATAACAATTTGTCCAGATTAAACTTGCGGACGGCTAAATCGATTTCAACAAAACTTTCATAGATAAAAATTGTTTCTACTGACATTTTCAGTTTTGTAAGAAATGCGCATTTTTCTATGCTTCATAAAATATATATTACCTGTGTTTCGAATACTTTATTTTGTTAAATATGAAAAAATTTAAATAAATCTATTGGCAAGAAAATATTTGGTTACTACTACATACAAACAAAGATTAGTTAGGAAAAAAGTGTATGAACATTATTTTTTAGTAATTAACTATAATAGTATTCAATTGTAGTTTGTTTTGCTTTTTTAATTTTTGACAGAAGCTTTTTTAAGCTATTGCATATTGGAATTGAATTGTTTACACTGTGATTTGTATGGTTATATAGTAAAGTAGAATAGTTGACTGCAAAATACAAAACTAATACACACCTGGCCGCAAGAACCAGCGCCGAGAAACCAGAACAAAATGACGAACAGACACACTTTCATGGTCACACACACATTCGCACAATCACAAAGTTAAGAACGTACTAAGCATCATGGAGCATGAACTTGCCGCGATCGCAGTCTGGGACTGATTTCGTGGAAAGCTCTGTTTACATTGAATCGTAACGGATAATAGTGCTAGCAATTGGATGGAGGCCTTGTTCTAGTATTTTTTATTCCACTACAAGTTAGCCCTTGATGGCAATATCACAGATGGTCAGTGATGATGCAGTCTAACAGCCGAAATTAATAATCAATCTAATCTAAAAACTTCAGATAGCAGATTTAAATTAGTAGAGCCATCTTTTTCCCTGTCGATGAAGATGGTGCAATTAAATAAAATTAAAATTCAATATGCTATTATTAACCTCGGTCACATGATGGTAGGCTAACTTATTAGTGTTATGGTAACTTATACTCCTAATTGTTATGTACGCGACATCGTGCTGGTACGCTAAGTCGCCTGGCGACACGTCTTTGTCGATAAGGTGATACCGGCTGAAACTTCATGCAAGACATAGCAAGACTTAGGTCGGAAATCAAATCTAGTAAACCTGTTTATATTACACTAGACTTCAATGGATAGATTATCTATTGCATTATGAATGAATTGAACTTAACAATTTACTACGCATAATTTGAATTTTGCCAAAAAATTTGGGTGTGACGGGTAAGAGAGAGTTATTTGAATGCAATAAAAGCTTCAGGGTCTGTAAATGAGATTATGACCAGTATAAGGATGTAACGTTCTTAGCTTACCATATATATTTATCAATTAAAAATCGTACAAATCCAGAATAAAAGAATATTTTTTATAAATCGTCACGACAATTTGTAAACCGAGTGACCGATTCTGTATGAATCTACCTATGAAACATAACTGTAACGATCCGTAACTTTCAATTTCAATTGAGTCTCCTGTTATGACGGTAAATTGAATCTGCGGTCTAGATTGTTCGGAATACCCCAGTGCCTCATGGTGAAGAGGTAAAGGTTTAATTTTATTATAATAACTACAAGTATAGCTACCAAATGAATGTGATTAATTTAAAAGGCAATTTCAAGAACGTCTATAATAAAGACTAACTATTTAAAAATTACGAAATAAAACTTATTTTTTCCATAGTATTTAAAATATTGTAAAATTCATATCGAGTTGATATTGGATGGGTGGGTCACTGTAAACGATAATTACATAAATATTTGATCGGAAATGTTTATTATATTTAGAATCTTATATTACTTATTCATAAAATAATGACAAAAAATGGATTGAAAAATTCAACTTGTAGCAGAGATGTCTCTCAATAAGTTCAAAGTTTTTATGAAACGTTAGCTTATAGAAAAATAGGATTAATCAAGGATTAAAAAGAGATTATTTGGGTGTGAATAGCTCTAACTCCGTAGCTAATTATAATTATGTGAGATGGTGATGAGGAAAAATCAGCATATTTTGTTCTGATTGCAATGCGTGATTGCAACCCTCCTAGCTTTAGTTTTAAGTTCACGAATGTAGCTATCACCATCACCTTGCGAATTAAAATAAAAATGAACGCTTAATAGATGCCTGTATTAGATTTACATGAACAAAATAATTACGATGCTTTTGAAAATGTTCAGTTCACATGCACCGTTTTTGAAATTGCATGGACAATTGTGTGAATAACATAAATACGACGAAATAATCCCAGCGTAATATTGTTTTCCCCATAAGTATAGATCTATATTATTTGAATTGACGTGATATGGGAAAATCATTTTCGATGAACGAGATGTTATACAAGAATGGAAGAAGTCGTAAAAATATCGACCTAATTAATTTCCAGTGTGCAAAGGTAAAAAACATAGCAAAAAAAATATCTGTTGGACCAATATATAGTAGCTTTTAAAATTAAGTTACATATAATTATGGAATATTAATACCACTCAATTTTTAGTGAGATTAGATCAGAAGCCTCCCCTACAATATTTTTTACTCTCAAAATAAAGATGTGCGGTTACGTAGTTGATAACCCTTTAACGAAATGCTTTGCTTCCTCGTTTTTTACTGCATGCTGGAAGATCTGTAATGCAGTTCCAGTACATCACCGCTCTACTTGTGAGTTCCTACAAATCAAAAGCGATTACTTTGCGCGAGCTCCACCACTTTTTGACGAACTCCGCTCCGCTGCAGCATTACAAAATTGGAGTTGTGGTAGTTCGATTCCCGGTTCGAGTCTGGTCTTGTTCGGCTTCGGCCGTGCCTATTTTCTACCCTACCGACAAAGACGTGTCGCCAAGCGATGTTGCGTAGAAACCAATTAGGGACATGGGTTCACCATACCCCTGACAGGTTAGCCCGCTACCATATTAGACTGCATCATCACTTACACCAGGTGAGATAGCCGTCAAGGGCTAACTTGAAAAGTATTAAAAAAAAAAATGTTTGCAAAATGGATTCCCCTCGCTTCTTCTCCTTCATAGATTGCAATAGAGTGTTCTAACGTTTGTGCAATCGATTTAATTTTTGGTCTTTGGGTTTGTTTCATAGTTACAGACCTGTACTCATCAAGTAAACTAGCATATAGCTATATAAATTTATAAATCAATACCTAAGTAAATGTCCATTAATATCCCACATACAGATAACGTGTGTGCCTCCAGGAATAGGTACGTTTTTAGATCATCATATCACCTGAATGCAAGGTCACTCGAAGAACGTCATTTCTGATTACAGTAGTATTTGTGTTAATTTTTTGATAGCGGACGGTTATCAAAAAAGTTGATAAGGGTGACCCGAAAATATGTCAGCTTTGTTAAAACCAGCTTCCTAAGCCGGCAGTGTTTTTTGGATAAAGAATGCAACAGCCGAGTAACCGATCAGTGCTCTTTCCGAAGCGTGAGGGCTGAGATCTTCGATTACTAGCTAACTTTTAACTTATTCTGAGAATTTCTAACCTAACCTAACAATTTTTAACAGGTCAGTTATTATATCCAGGACCTATCCATAAATATATAAGCGAACCTGCCACCTATACAAATGAAGAAAACTATCACCAATTTTCAGGGCGTTTTGTTCGGCAAGTAGAAAAGGTCTATCCAGTAACCTACTTCACGGGTCAGGCTCGAGCGCACAACCGCAACCAGGCCGGCAGAGTCCGTCCTTAGGACGGTGCCAACTCGTGGTCAATATCAGATGCCCCCCAATTGAACGCCATAAGACGCACCAGGAGCACAGGGTGCGTCTTCCAGCTCGAGGACCTAACTCCTGGGTGTTGGACAGATCTTCGTATCCAACGCCCAGAGGTGCTACTCTCAAGGGGGTAGGCGGCGGTGAAGTGCGAGCCGCCTGCGCCCGACACGTCTGCGACGGATTGGCTGAGAGTCCACGTCGTCCTCTCTCAGCCGTTCCGCCGCCTCCTTCCGCGAGATCACGTCCTCGCAGAAGGAGACCATCGCCTGCCAAGACCTCTCACTGCCAGCCATGGCCGAAACCACGATCGGCAGGGAGAGGTCCCCCCGACTACAGAAGTGAGTGCCGCACGCTGCTGAGACCAACTGGGGAACTCAGCATCCAGTAACCTACTTGGGTTAACCTCAGTTAACCATCGCAGTTAATGGACATGACTGTGTGAATTAAGACTGTGATTTTAACTGTGATCCCCCACTTTTGAAAAAGTTGGATAGGGCATTTTAAGTTTTTACTACGATTCTCTAGAAGCAAGTTAGTAGGTACAGCTTCTAGACCACACCTTCGTATTCTGTACTTGAGTAATCTCCTTACAATAGACATACGTAGATCATTTATTATTACACGTAGATTATTCATTAATACACGTCAACGGGTTATGTTTCAACAACCCATAAGCTTGTATTATATACTACTATAATAAATTGCATTGTGTGCATGTTTTGCTGCGCTAATCTTGATAAAATTTGGCACAAAAATAGCTCATAACTTGGACATCAATCACTTAATTAAGTTTTATTTTTAAATTGATTGTACGGTCAAGTCCTTCATGGCCTTTCTGAAAAACACAAAATTGCTTAAAAATACAATTGACATTCCACTTTTATATTTCAGAATAACCACTCGGTAACATATAAAAGACAAAATAACCCGGGAAACATTCTCGCGGGATTTAAAACAAAACTTTCTCACCTATGCACGGTGTAAGCTTACGCCCGATATTAATAATCAACTAATCCAAAATCTTTAGATAGCTGATCGAATTTAGCAACGCAATCTTCATCTACAAGATAGAATGGGTTAAGCACAGCAGTTACTAAATTCAATCTGCTTTGAAGTTTTTGTAGGCTGTTAATCGATTGCCCGGTTACGCTGTGGCAACCAATAGGGTTTGTAAAGCTAATAGACAGTCCGAAAAAAAATGACAGAATTTAGCATGACTACCAATAACCGCACTTGGCCAACATTGAGAGCTACTTCCATAACTCTTCTCATGCTAAAGGGAGACCAGCGACCTGTACTGACCCGATACTGGGCTGATAATATTGAATCATTAGTTTAACGGGAAAACTATAATTATGAGCCAACTTTGTAACTGTTAGTCGTAGATAATAGGGTTTTCCTCCTTCTATATGTCATTCATGATGCAGACTAGGAATTTTCGGCGCACGTCAAGTACACGTTGAATTTACGTATTTTCTGGTCAACTTAGTATCACGTGTGACGCAAGCAGTTTAATATTATTGGAATGGCTATTTATGGTTTTCCTCTGTTTTTCATGGTATAGGTACTTATTTCCGTTACTCATTTATACTTCTCACTGCCGTTTCGGCAACAGCGACTGAGTCTCTGTTAATTTTAGAGATTTCAATAAGAGCGTCGTTCGAGTGGCCTGATGTGGCTGATGTACCCTATTTTTGCACGAAATCACTGCGCGCAGTGAGGACATTTACTCATTTACGCTCCATCGTTTTAGCGTTCTACTACTGGGCAGATTTCTCCAGTCTCATAGAAGAGTGTGAGTGAGCTGTGGTCATTTCTAGAAAGCCACTATCTGGTGTCTGTTCTTCTGAAATGTTTTTTGTTGTTTTTAGATAGTGACTAGTTTAATGATCCAATAAAAATAAAAAATAAAAACATAAAATAAATAAAATAAAGAGAGAGACTGATCACAATAAAAACGCAAAGTTTGATCAAGGAGACTATTCTCTCCCCTCCACGTTATCAAATAACAGTGATAACAACAAAATTGATAATTCAACTTAACCGAGTCTGATATTTTTTATACACTACAAGTTAGCCCATGACGGCAACCTCATCTGATGGTAAGTGGTGAGATGATCGCGGGCTAACTTGAAAGTGTTATGGTACATCATACTACTATTTGGTTGCCACGTGCCGGTACGCTAAAGCGTTTGGCGATACGTCTTTGTTAGACGGGACTGCTTAGACGGGATATATTAAGCTAACATCTAGATTCTAGATCAACGAACTAGACCGTCTCACTTTCTAGTGCCGCCAGAACGAGATGTCGTCAAACCTACCTACTTGTGCTAAGTGATAATAATTTCGCCGAATTGATAACACTTTAAACTGAATATGTGTGTTATGAGTTGATAAAATTTATTGGTCGACAATCGTTGAAAGGCGAAATATGCGACTCCTATGTCTGCTTATAATATATTTTTTTAAATTAATTAGCTTTATCCATAACTTCCTCGTACTCGTGAACCTAACTTAGAATCTGAGAGATTGATAAAAGTTCCAAACCCCTATTTATAGCTCTTTTAGGGGTGAACTTTTTTTCTTAGCGTTAGCGTTAGAATGTAGGATAGATGGTCAACAGGATGGTATTTTTTTAAATTAATTAGCTTTATCCGTAACTTCCTCGTACTCGTGAACCTACCTTAGAATCTGAGAAATTGATACAAATTCAAAACCCCTATTTATAGCTCTTTTAGGGGTGACATTTTTTTCTTAGCGTTAGCCAGAATGTAGGATAGATGGTCAACAGGATGCGTTAAATGTACTGTCGCTAAGTTTCGAGTCAAAATGCCTGATTATTATTATATATAATTTAAAAGGTGGCTAACTCACTTGCTGTTAAGTGATTGCCGTCAGTGATGCACTGAGTGACGGTTAAACTAATAATTGAATGGACGATTGTACGGATAAGCCCCGGATTTTGCTACGTAACAATTATATTGCAAACGTAAAATGTTTTCTTTTTATCACGTATTTATATTAATATCCAATATAAATAACAGTTGAAACTTAAAATAAACCTTAGATTGAACCTAAAACTAAAAATCTTAAAAAATATAATATCTTATTTCATAATTAAAATATATTATTAAAAGGAGTCCCTTTAGGCAAGTTCCGAAGATACTGGCGTTCCCCCTTTGAATAGCAAGACTAATTCGTTGTTCGAGGTAGCTGGTAGTTCTTCTGTCTCCTGTGATGTCGACTAACCTTTTTGCTATTTCTTTAAAAAGCCTTATAGCGCTAGGACCCCACGAACCAAGGGTCTCGAGGTATTTTATTTAAATAAATATATAACTAATGTGGCTATACCTCTTAAGACTATTAGCAAACACCCAAGAAGGTAGCAGTTTCCATAGTTAACAAGTGAGTTAACTAAAACGCTTAACGGGATTTGGCGGGATGTCTTTCGGGATCCAACCCGGGACTTCCCACTTTATAACACGTCAGCGCACGCTGCACCATTGAGGTCGTCATAAAGTGCGTTAAGGGTACGTATTTTGGAGGATAGTTACCAACATATGTATGTACATACGAACTTTCCCGTTTACAATGTAAGTAAGGATGAGAGATTGGTGTGAAGCGAATCAACAGTAATGTCGCAAAATATTGACTTGCGTTAGAAGTATTTTTTGTGGGTATGATATAATAAATTGTGTGCACTTAACCTCGATGACGAAATGAATGAAATCATCCGACGTCTCGCCTCTGCATCTGATGGGTACAAATCTATGCTCACTTATATTGTGTATGCGAAATTGTATGTTTATAGTGTATTTTTTTAGTTGACAAGGCAATGCGACGACCTACGTGGCGCAGTGCGCGCGCTGTCGCATTATGAAGTTGGAGGACCTGGGTTCGATTCCCGGCTCCAGTCTGGTCTGGTGGAATGCTTCGGCCGTTGCTAATTACCACCCTACCGACAAAGACGTGTTGCCAAGCGATTTAGCGTTCCGACACGATGTCGCGTAGAAAACCAATTAGGAGCATGGGTTTACCATACCCCTAGCAGGTTAGCCCGCTACCATCTTTCACTGCAACATCACTTACCATTAGGTGAGATTGTCGTCAAGGGTTTACTTGTATTGGAAAAAAATATGCTCACTTGTATATGCAAAATTGTATGTTAATACTTAATATATATTTTTTTTGGTTTGTCCAAGGTTCGATTCCCAGTTAGAGTGGGTCTGGTTGGAGATTGCTAGTTACCAACCTACTGGTAAACTGCCAAGCTCCAGGTCTAGTTCTGTATGTCAGAGTTCATGGCCGACGGTCGTCAATTTACATCAGGTGACTGGTTTACGAGTTTGCCCGCGACATAACATAAAAATAAATAAATAAATAAACGATTTTAATGATTTTTTTATATATGTAAGCTCTGGTAGCTTTGTGGTTAGGACGTCCGCCTCCTAATCAGCGGTCGGGGGTTCGAACTTGTTGAACACCTATAACTTTTCGAAGTTATGTGGGTTTTATTAAGCAATTAAAATATCACGGTGAAACGGTGAAGGAAAACGTCGTGAGAAAACCAGCATACATGAGAGTTCTCCTTAATGTGAGTGAAGTCTGCCAACCTGGCCAGCGTGGCGGACTATTGCAAAAGCAAAGTGGTAATACAAAGCTGTAATGGCCTATTGGTTACGTCCGCATCCTAATCAGGACGGAGGTTCGATCCCGGGCACGCATTAACTTTTCGCAGTTATGTGCGTTTTTAAGCAATTAAAATATCACTTGCCTGAAAGTTCTCCATAATGTTCTCAAAGGCGTGTGAAGTCAACCATTCCGCAGATGGCCAGCGTGGTGGCGTAATTTTGAACTAAGATATTTAGAGCTTACACAGATGTATCTAAAAGGGTGAAACAGCACAACCATAAAAAACACGGTCGAAGCCGCGGGCGACAGCTAGGCTAGTGTTTTATAAATACTATTTTCGTTGATTACCATTGTTATGATTACACGTAGCTTCGTAACAAATCGTTAACGACACAGCGTTGGGTGTAATTTGTAGGTGCAAGGCCGCCGCCGGTTAAAATATCAGTTATAAAGATTTGTCTCAGAAGTTGTTTTATATTTATAGTCTGTTTCTATGAATTGTTGGCCACGTAATTTCGAAAAATAGCTTGTTTTTTAATTTACCCTCCTCATAGTCTATTCTCAATATATTATAGAAAAACATGTTGTTCCCATCGGTATTATTACACGCGCTGTTATTTGATAACTAGGACAATTTATTTTTTACTCGAAACACGAAATAACGTAGAAAATCTAAGTCAGTCAGTGAAGGAGCTTTTAATTAAAAAAAATCCTTTGATAGTATTATTGACGGTAATTATATCGCACTGAAATCGCTTATTTAATTAAAAGACATTAATTAGAACCCTCTTAGGTTTAGTTTTAAGAGAGAGAGAGGGGGATTTTATCCTATTAGGTTCTGTGTCCGTAATGGGTTGTTGACATTAATGTTAATTTAACCTACTAGTTTAAGATATCATCAACACTACAGAGGAGACTCTCAATATGAGAAGGGCTCTCAATATGCGGATTGGCAGACTTCACACGCCTTTGAGAACATTATGGAGAACTCTCAAGATGTTTTTCTTCCCCTTTGAAGCAAGTGATATTTTAAATTGGTTTTAGTTATTAAATTAATTAATCTAAGATATTAAATTGTTATTTTATATTTATATTCACTATTTTGAATTGTTTTCATTAAATTCATGTAATAATATTGACATTTAAATAATTATTTTAGTATGTGGATAGAAATAATCATTATATTGTTGCACGTTCGAAATGACTACACTTTATATAATGTAATGATAGGAAATAAATATAGTAAAAGAGAATTATTATATTATGACCATAAATTCAAATTCAAATAATCTTTATTCAAATAGTTCTTTAAAAGGCACTTTTGACGCGTCAATAATTTACTAAGAAGTGATTTGATGGTGATAACTACATTCGTAAACTTAAAACTAAAGCTATGAGGGTTCCAAACGCGCCCCGGTCTAAGAAGAAGCCCACAACAAACTTAGCCAGGTAAATTTTCTTTTTGTTATCACCATCTCAAATGCCACTTAAAAATATATTAAGAGCTATCTTATTAGAGCAATATTTCATACCCATGCTTGTTTATCATTTACATAATCCTTTACACTATAGTAGGACTTTTCTACAAGATTACATAAAGTACACAAATGCGGTAGTTTAACTTCAAAGCAACCTATGCTACCCATGTTTTAACTTTGCAATACTTTAAGGCGCTTGTATATGAGTAAACATCAATATTAACATTTGCTCTAATAAGATAACTGTTTAATATTATTGGTGGCATATGAAATCGTGATAAATAAAAGAATAGTTACCCAACTAAGTTTGTTGTGGTCTTTTTCTTACCAGGGCGCGTTTGGAACCCTCATAGCTTTAGTTTTAAGTTTACAAATGTAGTTATCACCATCAAGTTATTTCTATGTAAATAATGAACGCATTAAAAGCGCCTTTTAAAGGATTATTTGAATTAAGATTATTATTGATCGATTGATAATATTAAAATAGTGACCATATAAATATTAAAAAAAAGCGGTGATAGCCTAGTGGTTAGGGCGTCAGCCTCCTAATCAGAGGTCGGCGTTCGAATCCGGGCCTCTAACTTTCCGGAGTTATGTGCGTTTAAAAAAAAAACAAAAATAAAATATCACTTGCTTCAACGGTGAAGGAAAACATCGTGAGGAAACCTGCACGCCTGAGAGGTCTCCATAATGTTCTCAAAGGTGTGTGAAGTCTGCCATGGCCAGCGTGGTGGACTATGGCCAAACCCTTCTCATACTGAGAGGAGACCCGAGCTTAGTAGTGAGCCGGTAATGGGTTGATCATGATGATGATGATGATGATAAATATTTTAATAAAAAAAAACTACTATACAATATTATTTACATTTTTATTAAAAAAATATTTATTAAATTAACTTTATAAATTACTGGCCACTGGTCGGTACAGTCAATCGCATATTATAAAACTATGTACAATAAAAATAATATGGATACAATATGCGTTCGACTGTACATTTAATATTATTTATTTGCAGGCATCATATTGCAGTGAAAGCGTTTGTATCTAAGCGTTAAACAAACTGCGATATACTCAAAAAAAATTGTCTGTACGTCTATCTTTGCGGTGTCCGGTCGCATGGTTTATACCCTTCACCTGTCTATCACCATCAGTTATTCCAGATTCTGATAGATTATATTATTGGGATCCATTGATATTTATTGTGAAGCGGTGATAGCCTAGTGGTTAGGGCGTCAGCCTCCTAATCAGATTTCGGCGGTTCGAATCCGGGCACGCACCACTAATTTTTCGGAGTTATGTGCGTTTTTAAAAATTAAAATATCACTTGCTTCAGCGGTGAAGGAAAACATCGTGAGAAAACCTGCACGCCTGAGAGTTCTCCATAATGTTCTCAAAGGCGTGTGAAGTCTGCCAATCCGCACATGGCCAGCGTGGTGGACTATGGTCAAACCCTTCTCATATTGAGAGGAGACCCGTGCTCTGTAGTGAGCCGGTAATGGGTTGTTCATGATAATGATGATGATATTTATTGTAATTGTAGCTGAGCTGAACGACGATTGAGCTTTGAACGGTATTCGACTTTCGAAGGAAGGAAATAGCGTGGTTAAGTCTGGTGGGATCTCGATGAAGAATTTTAGGGATCCTCGGGTCTGGCTTAGTAGCCTGCATCAGCGTCGTAACTGCTTCTCTGGCTGTCGTAATGACCTGAAACTGAAAAGACCAAAAGTTTTTTTTTTTAACCACTACAAGTTAGCCTACAAGTAATTGTTATGTTTTATATTTATATACCCTCATTGTTCACAGCGCTCCATGCCTCTTTCACTCATATACCACATCCTTACACATAATAAGTTAGTTATTTTTTTTTTACAATATAATATATATGGCAAAACAATTTTGCCGGGTCTACTCGTATATATATATTAGTCACTTTTTTTTTTACCCACTACAAGTTAGCCCTTGACTGCTATCTCACCTGGTGGTAAGTGATGATGCTGTCTAGGATGGTAGCGGGCTGACCTGTTAGGACTATGGTAAACCTACGCCCCTAATTGGTTTCTACGCGACATCGTGCCGGCACGCTAAATCGCTTGGCGACACGTCTTTGTCGGTAGGGTGGTAACTAGCCACAGCCGTAGCCTCCCACCAGATCAGACTCGAGCCGGGAATGGAACCCAGGACCTACAACTTTAAAATACGACTGCGCGCGCGCTGCGTCACGGAGGTTTGTGATTCTAGGAACTTAAGAATTGATACTAACTGATTTTACTAATCATTATTTTATCATTATCATCATGATCAACCCATTTCCGGCTCACTACAGAGCACGGGTCTACTCTCAATATGAGAAGGGTTTGGCCATAGTCCACCACGCTGGCCATGTGCGGATTGGCAGACTTCACAAGCCTTTGAGAACATTATGGAGAACTCTCAGGCGTGCAGGTTTCCTCACGATGTTTTCCTTCACCGTTGAAGCAAGTGATATTTTAATTTTTTTAAAACGCACATAACTCCGAAAATTTAGAGGTGCGTGCCCGGGTTCGAACCGCCGACCTCTATTTAGGAGCCTGACGCCTTATCCACTAGGCTATCACCGCTTCACTAGGCTTCCATTATTTTATGTTCGACGGTATTTCAGACATTTTCACACCTTGTATTTCAGAAGATCGGGGGTTTTAGGGAGATAACATTAATTGAGGAACTCCGTGGCGCAGAGCGTGCGCTGTCGTTTTTTAAATCGGGAGATCCTGGGTACGATTCCCAAAATGATGTGGGAGTGTAAGAACCATTTTAGATTAAGCGATTTAAAACGCAAAGATTTTTTTTTATTCTTTTAAAGTCCTGACTCCTAACCATCTTTTACGTACCTATTTCCTTATCACTTATTTCTAATAATCTATAACTATTCTTAAATATTATTTAAGGTTATCAACGTGTAGAGGGCGTTGCTTTCGCAATCTTCTTCTGTCTTTTTGCATCTCGAAAGTTCTCTTTGCAGATGGAATCTTCAAGTGTAAAGGACTTACCATCATTGCCACCTGCAGTCAGCTGCAAGCTCTTTAAGATCTCCTCAGGTATGGGTGGTGGGGTGGGCAGATGGTCGCCACTCGGATGGAAGCCGTTCTCGTCAGCGGTATACGTGACGGTGTATGTCTGGCCATCATCGCTGATGTAGGAGAACGAGCCTGTTACTGCCAGAGATCCTTCTTCAGGCTGAGAACCAGGGAGGATGCGGCCTGAAAATAAAGAAAAGTTTTTATTAAAGATTTATTTACTTCTTTATCTCCTCTTATTCTAGCTTAACAGGATAAAAACCAAATTTGCTAGCCTAAAATAAAAGTATATAAATTTAAATTATAAAAGTATATATAAATATAAATTTAAATATTCCGGTAACATTTCATCCACGATGTCACTCTTGTGAGATGTGGAACGCATATTGAAGTCCTTCGCAGTAAAATCGACCCGTATGTGACAAAAGGCGTGACGCTCTACTGTGCCGTCACGCTCCCTTTTTTACCAACCAATATCTGATTCTGTGGATTTTTCATTTGGTAGCAGCGTCCTGGTAGCGTTCAAGTTGGAACTCTGTGTGCGTCCAATCACAGGACTGTTTCTAAAACAGATGCGTCTGTGATTGGTCATAAAAGAATAAACATCAAGGAGCGGATTGGATGCCGCAGTTGGGTCTTGTCTTTACATTTATATTTATTGTCAGACTGAATAGGTCAAATCTAACTAAAACGCTTTGGGCCTGGTTGTCGTCTAAGGGGTATGCTGAAACTGAGAATATTTTAAAAATATTAAAATAATTTCCATAACGCACATACACAAACACACATTCACACTCGTTCACACAAACATACAACACGCACATGCTCAAATAATGTTAGCTTTATTTTAGATAATTTATCTCTAAGAATAAATGTACTATATACCTTTAAGGAACTACCCTTTGCAATACAGGTTTTCCTAGTGCAGAGGATAGAGACAAATTATATATATTGTAAATCGTTTTTAAACAATAAAATATTATCTTATCTTATCTTAACTTATTGTGAGGTAGATTCCTGCAAAATTCATGTGAGATTCGTACTCGTAGTTATGTCAAAATACTGTACCCAGTTTAAATGATATATTCGTTCACGATAGAGTGCCAATGTAAACTTTGCCTAAAGTTCAAGTGGCGGATAAAGATCGAGGTGAACAGTTAAGGGCGGCTAAATGGTATTCTGACATTATTCACTAATTGAATTTAGTTATAAGTAAACCAAACCAGAAGCGGTGTAGCCTCCCGATCAGAGGTCGGCGGTCGAACCAGGCAACAACCTCTAACTTTTCGGAGTTATGAGCGTTTAAAAAAAAATATCACTTGCTTGAACGGTGAAGGACAACATCGTGAGGAACCCTGCACGCCTGAGAGTTCTCCATAATGTTCTCAAAGGCGTGTGAAGTCTGCCAATCCGCACATGGCCAGCGTGGTGGACTATGGCCAAACCCTTCTCATATTGAGAGGAGACCCGTGCTCTGTAGTGAGCCGGTAATGGGTTGATCATGATGATGATGATGAGTAAACTAGTTATCTACGAGTAATTGTTTAGTGGTTAACATAGACATAGTATAGAGAAGTATATTATGCATCACATATATTCGATATCTAAAACGAATAAAAATGAAAATTTATTAATGGATATTACCTACTGTTAATTCATTTTTACAACTTCCTGTCATTGCGTTGAGATGGACATTAAATATAAGTAATTTTTTTAATTAATATCGTTATGTACAATATAATTTTAATAGTTCTTTTGTGAAAGTCATCAAATATTATATAAAACTCTGGTCAAAACCGAGGAGATAAAATCTGATGATGTAATAAAATTTAGATGATCTATCTCTTAAGGAATCAACGATGTGTGCTTTACAAGTGAAATCAGGGGTAACTAATCGATAAGGGGAACGTTAATTTCTAAAGGGGTCAATAACTATTCCGAAGCTTACTGACCCCTTCTGCTAGTTATTCTACGTTAACTTTACTTAGATTGTACATCTAGCAATGTTGCTATCTGAGGGTAACTTAACTATGTTTCCATGGTATTTCACTTGCAGTTAGGTATTGCGCTAGAAAAGCTCTCCTCTCAATCATAATTACGTTATGTAACAAAATCAAATGTACTCAGACGGTCGGCGACGTAAGAGTTTGATTTGCAATATAATACTTGACAGTAAACCTTTGACATAAACATTGCATCAGGGATTAACCTGATTTTGTGCATTACTATTATTACTTTCAGTGCTTGTGTTCCCAAGTACTTCGACTGCGTTTATTACTACGCCATTCGAAATATAAGCTACTCGAAAAAGTAACCCTACGCAGACAAACTCGCGGGCACCAGCTAGTTATATATACTTTTCTGACGGACCAGTACTGTCTTATTCTGTAAACACCACTTTTTTGCATGCTACATACTCTCACTAATATTTATCATCGTCACCCTAAACACTACACTCATTAAAAAATCTTTAACGATTTTAATCTAGTTGACATGAAGTATAATATAACTGGTGCCCGCGACTTCGTCTGCTCAGGATTCGTATTTTGAGTACCTTATATTAGCGTGGCGTGGAAAAGAACTTACGACGTAAAAATTTTCACGCGGATGGTAGATTTTTTACTACTTGACAATTATCGTTATATTGTAGACAATTCACACAATATCTTTATAAATTGTAGCCTATGTGTTATTCTGATATATAAGCTATGTCATTGTAAAGTTTCATAAAAATCCATTCAGTAGTTTTTACGTGAAAGAGTAACAAACGTCCACCTATCGATCCATACTAACAAACATTCGCGTTTATAATATTAGTAGGATGTACAAAATCATACCACGAAAATCTTAATACAAAAGGCTAATAATATATTTTGGAAACTTGGAACTTTGGAAATGAAAATGGCATTGTGGATAAGTGGCCGCCATTTTATAACTTTCACGATTTATTTTCCCTAATTCCACAATTTTTCTGTTTTAGTGGTATAATAGTGGTAACTTCATTCGTTAACATAAACCAAAGCTAGTGGGGTTTTTAGCCGTATAAAAGTGTTCTGTTGTGGGCTTCTTATAAAACATAGTAATTAAGTAAAATTTCTAATAGTAATTTTAAATAAATGACAATGTTTGGAGAATTCGGAGAGGATTCTAAAATGTCAGAACAGAACTTCTTATTTATTAAGGTAGTCTTAAGATCTCGGTCTCAAAAATATTCCCTAAACGTACCAAAATAAAACATTAATAAAATAGAACTTACCATCTTGCTCAACCTTGGTGCCATCGCTAGTTTCATAAGCATAATGCCATCCTTTATCGTCAATCTCATTTTCATATCTCAAAATTTGTGCTTGACTTGCGTAATCCTGGCCCTGACCAGCGTAGCTTGCAGCCTGACCATCGGAGCTTCGTTCTTGGCTTGCGTAGTTTCTGGACTGACTGCCGAAATTACGGCCTTGAGTTGCGTAGTTCTGTGACTGCACGGCGTGGTTCTTGGACGTACCGGCGTAGTTTTTGGACGTACCGGCGTAGTTCTGGGGCGTACCGGCGTAGTTCTGGGACTGAGTGACGTAAGGGCCTGAGTCAGAAGAATCAGGTTCTAAGGGCGTTTGGAGGCCAGTGTTAATGGTGCTAGCTTTTGGTGGTAGATATTTGTCAAGCCGCGCCGCTGTGGCTATTGAAGCAATCGTTAAGGTGATTAGCTGAAAAAAGAATGCCAACATACTTTTAAACGATACGTTATATTAACCCAGTCTATACCATACCGTACCATAAATTATAATTGATTATGTGAGATGGTGATAACAGAAAAAACCCGGCTAAGTTTGTTGTGGGTTTCTTCTTGGACCTGGCCGCGATTTGGACCCTCTTAGCTTTAGTTTTAAGTTGGCGAGTGTAGTTATCACCATCACTAATAGAAATAATGAAAAATGTGATATATATGAACTATTCATAGATGCCTGTAATAGGTTTATGTGAGTAAAGCTATTTTTAATTTGATTTGATTTATTAATTTTCTATTGTTTGGATCTCAGATCAGGGCCAGACGCCAGGGACTTTAAATAGTGATAACAACCATTTCTGACAGTATAACATGCTGCCCAAAGCAGAGGTGTGGTTAATGCCAATATTCCAAATACCAGCGTTGCGGATCTGAAAAACCCAATCAACAATGTTTCCGGTCCGACCGTAGTAATCAAAGCCAGACGAACGAGAATGTCGTAATAAAAATGTAATTATGACGAAGTCATACAAATTTATCCATTCCTTATTTAAGCAATAAACAAGTATAATTTGCTATATTCCGCCGACAACCGGGAGATTTGTATAATATAACACCACACAAAATCTTCCACTAGAACCTCTATTATCATGGACTTCCGCAAAGTAACGCCTGCTTCTATTCATCATTCCTTATTTCTTTTCTGCACTTTTTAAACTTTTGCTCTACATAGCTTCATTAAGCGCAACCTCTGAATCAAACTTCGAGAGGCAAATAATAGTCCTTTATATTCAGCGATTGGTGATATTCAGTGTCAATGGTGAGCTCTTCTGGTGATATTCAGTGATATTCGGTGTCAATGGTGAGATATCTAATTATTCCATATAAAAAAATAACTTCAAGTAACTTCTAACTTTTGTATGGATTACATTACACAATAAATGGCGCTCGCTCGATAAATACTATAAAATAATATAAAGCTTGTAGAAAAAACATATTACGATATTAAGGATTATATAAACGATAAAAAAGCTTGGGTGTGAATTGCTCTATCTCCATAGGTACTATAGTTTATTATTCATTGTGTGAGGTGGTGTTAGCGAAAAAAAGAAAAACCCCGGCTAAGTTTGTTGTGGGCTTCTTCTTAGACCGGGGCGCGTTTGGAACCCTCATAGCTTTAGTTTTAAGTTTACGAATATAGTTATCACCATGAAATAACTACTATGTCAATTATTGACAAAAGTGCCTTTTTAAGGACTATTTGAATAAAGATTATTTTGAATTTATATAAACTGAAGTTAACGATCGAATAAGTTAAAAATCTGGCACTAGTCTCAGATATATTCGCGGTGACAAGTGACATAACAACATAGTTTGCCCACTATGTTAAAAAAACAATAGGCGTAGACGGCTGGCTTTTTAATTTTGCTTCCTATATTTATAGTCACTTTATTTATATTGATACACTGATGATTATGATATACTATATATTATATTATATAGTATTTCGCGCACATGATGAACTCACAAGTCAGTCCCTTTACACATTAAGTAATTTACACTTGTATTATACTTGTAGATTTAGTTTATATATAGGTAACTAATAAATAATTCCATAATGAGAAATATATTAAAAAAAAAACACTTGACACTTTTTCACATATACGTTAGTACAAAGAGTTAGTATAAGAATATAAACGCGACCAGATTTATGTAGTGGTGAATTGGATAACTCTAAAAGCGTTTCAAGTGATTTTATATACTGCTGAGGACTGTTATATGCTCTATATCTCTATCTCTCCTGTGCCCAGCAGTGGGACAATATTTAGCGCTACGTTGAAGATAATTGTTGAAAGAAACAAAAATCTTACTTCTTTACTGCCACATATTACAATGAAATTAACATTTTTAACAGATCTAGTACGTTAGAAATATTAAATTTGTGACAAAGAAGCTGGATACTTGAAGGCACAGTATAGGTTTTGTACTTGCCTCTTTGATATGTTAACCAAGAGTTCACATGTTATCTCGATTAGATTCAATCATTATCACCATCAGCCACAGCCTATAATATCCCACTTCTGTTTACAGACCAAAACTGGAGAAAAGAGCTTTTAATATCTACACTGTTTTTACGCGATTATAAACGCTTGAAATTAATAACTAATAAAAAGTAAAGCAAGAATACTAACTAATTTCATGTCTGCTAGGATGTGTTGACGCGTTCGTTATGGAAGTTGATAGTGAAATGATGACTTCGAGAGAAGCCATCGCCGTTTTATACTAAGATTGATAACAGCATCCGTATCTAAGATCCCTTCACGTCTTAGCTGAGCAATAAAGACGTTTTTCGAACTTGGTTTGTTGTTGCTCATAAGCTGTTGTCCAGGAGATGGTGGATAGTTTGGAGCAGTGGTAATAAAATCGCTTTAACGTTGTTAGGTTTATGTCAACCAATCGTTACTTGCCTAGTGTGAATAGTAAATTTTTAACTTTATCATTACTAACTTAAAAAAACAGTTAAGTATTCTTGTTTTGTCTTTTCTCAATTAAAGTGCGACTTGATTGTTATCGTGCACGTGACATGAAGTAGATGTATGTCTTTCATTCATATTATTTCCATTATTTAAATTAAAACTAAAATGGCGTAGATTCAAAGCGCGCTATGGTTTACGAAGAACCCCCAAATAAATAAGCCAGTTCCTTTTCGCTCTCTTTATTGGAAAGCCATTTTTTTTTTTCACGCTGGGAAATGCTTTTACGCATCACATCCGGAGGCGACGCATGCAAGACTGCGCCGCTTCCGACGTGGTGTGTGAGACTCCCCGGCGGCCAGGCTAGCGACCAGAATACCTACTAAAACCCAGCGATGCTCCTTCGCGTCGCCTGGTGGCTGGGTCACGGGAACACTAAGTCTTATGCACTCGACCGCGGCCTAGCCAGAGGCATCCAGACCCTCCACGGGGGGCCTATATTGAAGCCATCCCAAACACAACATGAAAACTTAATTAACTATGGAAACAGATCAAACTCAAGTGAACTTTTAGCACTAATAAATCACTAATATTTTTTATTTTACTAAAAGGTTGGCATTGACGGCAATCTCACCTGGTGATGATGCAGACTAGGTGGTAAACATTTCAACTCCTAATTATTTTCTACACAACATTGTGCCGGAACGGAAAATCACTTCGCGACACGACTTTTGTCAGTAGGATAGTAGTTAGCCACGGCTGAATTCTTCCAACAAACCAGACTTGAGCCGGGAATTGAATCTAGGACATCCAACTTACAATGTGACAGAACCCACGCTGCGCCACGGAGATCGTCATTTGCGTAAAACTCTAAACTGAACTAAATTGAGAAGTTTAAAAGTATTATATATATTGATAAAACTAATCAGTGCCGTCTTAGGTTAAATTTTAGATATTAATCATACTAATATATAGATTTATGTTTTGTTTCTTACTAACATACTATGATCTTAGTTGATCGAAATAAAATATTTTTATTTTTAATTTTTTTTCATTATGCACATCTTTCATTATTCTCTATTAAAAAAAAAACATCTGTACATGTCAGTTTGGTTTTAAGATTTGCGTGGAACAGAATTGGAACCAATATGTTGCCACCGGCTCTTGGGCTTCAATGATCTGGCTCCGAAGTTATTTGTAAATGGCTGCAATGATATTAATTGGCGTATTTAGACCGGCGTGCCGCGTGCGACATTGGGTGAAGATGCCTCCAACGAGTCCTAACGCGAATAATTATTGTGCAATTATATTTTTATAATTTGGGCGGATCAACTGACTGGCATGGCTCGCTTGATTTGGAACTTACATGAAAGTAAGATTGCAAAGTTCTTATTTATTGAAATGGTGTACCGCGCGAATGTATATCTTGTTATTGTATATATTGCAGTATGTTGAGTTATGAGTCATAGCGATTTGAATATATGCAGCTTGCTTTTTTAATATCTATTCGAACTACACTCCGAAGCGGTGATAGCCTAGTGGTTAGGGCGTCAGCCTCCTAATCAGAGGTCGGCGGTTCGAATCCGGGCACGCTACTCTAACTTTTCGGAGTTATGTGCGTTTTTACGATTAATTAATTAAAAAATAAGATTTAAACGATTAAAATATCACTTGCTTCAATGGTGAAGGAAAACATCGTGAGGAAACCTGCACGCCTGAGAGTTCTTCATAGTGTTCTCTAAGGCGTGTGAAGTCTACCAATCTGCACATGACCAGCGTGGTGGACTATGGCCAAACCCTTCTCATATTGAGAGGAGACCCGTGCTCTGTAGTGAACCGGTAATGGGTTGATCATGATGAACTACCCTCCGATAAAAAACATCATACCACCGACCGAAAGAGTATCGACAAATAGTGTTTTTTGTTATTCCACTGCATTCTATAGGTACATAATTTAGCAGACGCGTGAACTGATTATAAGCGATTACCGCCGCCCATGAATATTTGCAGTGGGATCGGTTGAACCCGTTCTCATTCAGGCTTTTACGGCGCACCATACATGCATAAATCGTTCGTGGCATCGCGTTCGATGCCGCGAACTGTTTATCGCTTAGCGACCGGCTATTTATTTGCTTGTCTGTTTGTCTTTGCCAGCAGGTTGGTACTAGACCAGACTATTGACTATTGACTATTGAAATTGGACCCAGGACCGCGGGACTTGACTGGTGGGAGGCTGTGGCCGTGGCTAGTTACCACCCTACCGACAAAGGCGCCAAGCGATTTAGCGTTCCGGCACGAAGTCGTGTAGAAACTAATTAGGAGTATTGCTTTACATACCCCTAACAGGTTAGCCCGCTACCATCTTAGACTGCATCATCACTTACCATCAGGTGAGATTGCCGTCAAAGGCTAACTTGTAGTGGTTAAAAAAAAGGACCTCTCACTTTATAACTACTTATAGTTCGTTTCAAGCGGCATTATGCTAAAACGATAAAAAGCTTGGCGATATACCTTTGTCAGTAATATGCTAGCTAGCCGCGGCCGAAACTTCCTACTAAACCTGCCTCGTTCCTGAATTAGAAGCGGGCTAACCTATTGATAACATGTAATCTTCCTTAATCGATTTTGACTCGGCTAGACAAAATAAACACAAAAACGAAATTTAACGTGTAGAAATACCGAAAAGAACCCTGGAAACTTCTCCGGTAAGAAATCGCTTTACAAATAGATTAGGACTATTTTATCAATAAAAATAAGAAGAGAGGGTTTTAGGCCTTACAGTTTAAATTTTTGACGACCTCCGTGGCGCAGCGCGCGCGCTGTTGCATTATAAAGTTGGAGATCCTGGGTTCGATTCCCGGCTCGAGTCTGGTCTTGCTGGAGGCTGCAGCCGTGGCTAGTTACCACCCTACCGACAAAGGCGTTGTCGCCAAGCGATTTAGCGTTCCGGCACGATGTCGTGTAGAAACCAAATAGGAGTATGGCTTTACCATACCCCTAAAAGGTTAGCCCGCTACCATCTTAGACTGCATCATAACTTACCATCAGGTGAGATTGCCGTCAAGGGCTAACTTGTAGTGGATAAAAAAAATCTCTCTATCTCACTTGTTTATTCGCGTTGGTTGATAAAAATTGAGACCAACTTTAAACGGTTGCAAAATCTTAAATAAAACCGCGAGCTTCAAGGTCGAAGGTATCCCTATGACTATCAATTTAGAACATCTTAAGATCACGTAGTGCAAAAATTGGTATGGTTTTCGAAAAGGTACCTAATGGAATTAATTGGGTTGTCCTTGACCAGATAACGGTACCAGCAACCAGTGAATTTGAATCTTATATTATAAAGTTAGAGGTGCTGGGTTGTGGTGGGAGGTTCCACCAGACTCAGGTCAGGTCATGACTGGAAGGACGTGTCAAGCGATATAGCGTTCAAGCATGATGTCTCGAATGTACTCGTAAGTTTAGATCATCATTATCATCATCATGATCAACCCATTACCGGCTCACTACAAAGCACGGGTCTCCTCTCAATATTAGAGGGGTTTGGCCATAGTCCACCACGCTGGCCATGTGCGGATTGGCAGACTTCACACGCCTTTGAGAACATTATGGAGAACTCTCAGGCGTGCAGGTTTCCTCACAATGTTTTCCTTCAGCGTTGAAGCAAGTGATATTTTTTTTGTTTAGTTCAGCTCATAAGCACTATTAAAAGGTCAAGTCTTTTGGCAGTGAACTTAAAATGTTTAGAGCAGGAGGCAAAACAGTATACCCACATCGCTATATGTCGGAGGGATTTCAACATCCAAAACTCTCTCCTGTTTACAATTTTCTATTCGCTATGGTCTGTAAGATACCAGCGAAAAGGTCAAGATCAGTGCAATGGCCGAGTCGAAATAGGGTTTCAAATAATGAGATAGAAATCGTGGGGATAAACTGTGTCAGGTCAAGATTATCAAATAATTCCGTGGGTTTATTTTTGCGAAGCTTTGACGCCTATCTAAGTACTATATAATTTTAAGAATATTACTTACTCTTACTGATAAATAAAATATTCTTTGTGATTTGACGACCTCCGTGGCGCAGTGCGTGCGCTGTCACATTATATAGTTAGAGGTCCTGGGTTCGATTCCCGGTTAGCGTTCCAGCGCGATGTAGATGTAGATACTAATTAGTACCGCGGGTTTAACATACTCCTTGTTAGGAGCCCCTACCATCCTAGACAGCATCATCACTTACCACCAGGTGGGATTGCCGTTAAAGGCTAACTTAAACTGTATAAAATAAAATAAATTATAAAAAAATCCATCCGAACATAGACTGCATCACAAAGGCATACGGAAGAAAGAAGCGTACAATTGGATTATGTAAGAAAATTGAGATAAAGCATTTTGTCTGCTGTCTAATACAGCGTGCTGGGTTTTCTTTAGCTAAATTCAAAAGTTAGCCAACCAAAATCTTACACTGTTTCCAGTATTACTAAGAACTGAATTTATATCAGTACTTTTCTATTTTTATTTCAGCAGTTTTTAGCATCCCTTAGTTTTTTGGTTTTCTCATGTCACATTTGGGGAAATTCTTGCAAAAACAAACATCAAATCACTGCTATTTCATTGGTGTCTTTAACTATCCTCGCCTAAGTTTTTTGTGGGCTTCTTCTTAGACCGGGGCGCGTTTGGAACCCTCATAGCTTTAGTTTTAAGTTTACGAATATAGTTATCACCGTGAAATAACTACTATGTAAATTATTGACGCATCAAAAGTGCCTTTTTAAGGACTATTTGAATAGAGATTATTTATGAATTTGAATTTAGTTTTTAGGTTTTCTCAT
Organism: Lasiommata megera; assembly: GCA_928268935.1. NCBI lineage: Eukaryota > Metazoa > Arthropoda > Insecta > Lepidoptera > Nymphalidae > Lasiommata > Lasiommata megera. The sequence continues at coordinate 13,666,771 of OV743326.1, forward strand.
GTCACATTTGGGGAATTCTAAGCAAAAACAAACATCAAATCACTGCTATTTCATTGGTGTCTTTAACTATCTGTATTTAATCGGATCTGCAGCATCTTTCATGTCGTTGTTGAAAACAAACCATTGTTATGAAAGTTATGTATTCGTACGTATAACAAACGGTCGATGCTGCATTTTTATGACGTGAAAAGAATTGTATGGCCATTTTAGAAAGTGAAGTGAATTAATCACTATTACATACAATTACACATTATTAATATTGATACGTATTACATCCTAGCCTCAGGTGAGTGTAATAATTTTTCTGTTGTTAACATTTAAATGTATTGTTAGAGAATTTAGAATAAACAAACGCCCCAAGCGGATAGCATGTAAAGCTCGCAAAGGTGACGACCTTTTTAACACTACCTACTATCGTCACTACAGAAGGTTAGATAGCGAATTATAATCATCATCATCATGATCAACCCATTATCGGCTTACCACAAAGCACGGGTCTCTTCTCAATATGAGAAGGGTTTGACCATAGTCCACCACGCTGGCCATGTGCGGATTGGCAGACTTCACACGCCTGAGAACATTGTGGAGAACTCTCAGGCGTGCAGATTTCTTCACGGTGTTTTCCTTCACCGTTGAAGCAAGTGATATTTAAATTTTATTAAAACGCAAACTCCGAAAAGTTAGAGGTGCGTGCCCGGATTCGAACCGCCGACCTCCTATTAGGAGGCTGACGCCCTAACCACTAGGCTATCACCGCTTCCGAATTATAATAATGAAGTTTAATTATATAAAGTGAAATTACATATACGATGTATGTAAAATCATTTAAAAGCAAACTCAGGAAAGATGTACTCCTAGGTGTACAATATATACAATACAGAATTATATATTGACTAAGGTAGATTGAGATGGTGATAACATAAAAAAATCCAGCTAAGTTTGTTGTGGGCTTCTTCTTGGAACCCTCACCATAACCATAACCTCACGAATTAAAAGAATGCAAAATATATTTTATGAACGCTTCAAACATGACTGTATTAGGTTTACATGAATAAAGCTATTATAAATTTTGAACACATACAAATTATAACGTTATATCGTCACCTGCAGGTTCAATTGGGGTAACCGACAAAACACGTAAAATGAGTTAAGTATACAGTTTTTTTAAGATTTTTCTGCTCTTTCGAATGTTATATTTAAAAAAACTCGATCTTTTAAAAATATGCAGATACCTTACTTTTTTTGGATATGTACTTTTCACATTTCTATTAAAATTTTGAGGTAATAAACATTTGATTCATTTTTGCCGGTTAAATTCGTGTATTTTTATAATGGTAGTAAATAAAGTATTTACAAATGCATGTAACCGAAAAAACATTGCTTTTACATTTTTATTTAAGATGAATAAAGAAATTCCCTACGGATACACCAAAATATTATCTGCACTATCCGATTAAATGTCACTAAACTTATTTTACCTTACTATTAATTCATTACTTCCAACGTTACACCAATTGGGCCCAAACTATAGTGACAGTTACACCAATTTGCAGGTAAGTAAGTTAATAAGTTTGCCCTTTACCCTGTTTTACTAAATATATCTGTTCAGAATACCTACCTACACCAATGATGGCTGGTTGTAAGTAAAGCGCCACACGAGCCAAGCGGCACTTCGGCATTTGTCTCCCTCACACGCAATGAGTGTGAAGGAGACAAATGACATTATTTACAACAGGCGCGCACGCTTTTTGGTGTTAGTGGCGCGATTAGTTGGCGCTGACTTGTTTTTCGGTGTAGTTGTTTGTTACCGGTGTGCAAAATGGAAAAATTTAATAATTTAAAACAATTACTGCAGCGTAAACAGGAATTGATAAGAATAAAGGCAGAAATAGAAAGGTAAGTTCTTAATATTTCAAGATTGAAACTATTAATATTGTAATTATTAACGTCGTGTGTTCTTGTAAGGGTTGGGTACAACAATTATCTAGGTATCCGTATTATGGACATAGATAATTAATGATAGTTAAATTGGTAAATCCCTATTAATATCCATCAAACATAGTTACTTACTTACCCCGGCCGGGATTCAAATCTGGAAGACTTTACACTTATGCAGACCATTTAAATTAATGGTAGATTATAAAAAACATCAGAGTACCGTTATTAAATATTTTCACACGATTTTATTTAGAAATAATATTTTAAAATACAAACCTAATCAGTCGCTTCCAAAATCAGTCCCTGGAATCTGATTATTGACTCCGAAATCCTACCTATCTGGGTATTTTTAATACGTTAACATTACAGTAATTTTTATCCAGTACTGCTAGAAGTTGTAAGGACTGTTCTCTGAGAGTAATCGATATTGTTTGTTGTCTAACTAATAAAAATAGGTACGAAGAGCGATCAACAAGTTTCCGGTAATCAATAATTATTTTTAAATAATATTTGAAGGTACTCGTATTTAGAACATGAAAAAAGAGCTCGCTATGCCAAAATAAATTACATTATTTATTTCCCTTATTTTCAGATCCGAATCTGTAAAAAACCATAAGGAATACTCGTACTCCCAAAACTCGTCAGCTGATATAATTGATCAAAGTGATACAGAATGTATAAAACTCGACGTGCAGTCATTTTTAGCAAAAAAGTAAGTATACTTGCTTCAAATTCAATAAGCTAATGGCTCCCAACACATTAATATTAAAAAATACGTGGTCCTTATTTGATTAACTCAAATGTTTTTTCGCTTTCAGATCCCATAATTCTCGTGACTCAATTGAGAGCAATTTGAACTCGTCAGCTACAGATATTATTGTAGATATCAATGAATCAGATATTTCAACATTTCAGTCATATGATACTGTGGAAATTAAAAAACAAAAGGAAGCAGTTGTGAATTATAGTAGTAGTGACAGCAGCAATATTCTTAACACGTCAACTCTATGTCTAGAAATGTCTCACTCATTTTTTAATGATTCTAATAATAGTGATCTCGTTAAGAGTAATAATATACCCGAGTCATCTGAAACAGAAAAGAAAATTAACATTGTTTCTGTTGAAAACGTTGATAATATTTTGACTGCTAAACTCAATGAAAAGAAATACTGTGAACTTTATTCAAATGACAGTGTAAAACGTTGTAACAAAAACGATGTGTTGCCCTTAAAAGAAACAAAAAAATATTCACAAAATGTTAATCAAATAGTGACCTTTAATGAATGTTCGAACATACCTAATACATCATTCTGCAAACTTGGTTTGGATATCTCTAAATCTGCCTGCGCCCCCGTTATGGCTTTTGATTTACCTACATCTCAGTCCACAGATATTGCACCTTTAGATACAGTATCTCCAACCTCTTACACTGATATTAAGGCTTTGGCTCTACCTGTGTCTTCTTGCACTGCCATTGAGATTGAGACTTTGTGCACAGACCATGCAACTCCTCGCGGTGATAACAAAGCTTTGGGTCTTCATTCATCTCCCTCATTGTTAGACTTTGTACCGACAACTTCTTGTGCAGACATTATGTACATGGACATACCTAAAGCTCACTCTCCAGATATTTCAGTGCTGGATATAGTCCCTGCAACTTCCTGTACAGATGGTATGAATGTGGACTCACCTGTATCTCTTGCTGCAGATATCCCAGTACAGGTTATAGTACCTGAAACTGCCTGTGATGAAATATCGGACTCATCTTCCTTAAAAAAATTAGGAACATTGAACTTACCTACTCCTTCTAGTAGCAATACAAATAAAAATCGAATGCCTGATATTAAAAAATCTCGCAAAAGAAAATGTATACAGGAACTCCCTAAGTTAAAAAAAGAACACATTGATTTTATATCAGACGATGAATGTTATGACAAACTTAATGTTGCTCAAGGCGAAGATTTTTCCTCTGGAAGCTCAGATCTATGGTCCGGCAAAGAAAGCGATAACATGTCGTCATCTAACTCTGAAAATGACCCAAAACATACTAAACCTACAAATAAGAGAAAGAAATTACAAAAGAAAAGAAATATTGACAAACCATTGGAAGGAACTGTACAATTTAAGAAAAGAAAAGTGGAAAATAAAAGGAAGATTAGGAGAATGAAACGAGAAAAAGGTGACAGTTATGAGACTTCGTCTGGAAAGCTTGTAGAGAAAAAAACATTAAAGGCAAATCCCTGCGAGCCTACAAAATGTCCCAGGAATTGTTTTGAAATCACCGAGGAAAGGAGACAAAGTATTTTTGATTATTTTTGGAATTTGAATTCTCAAAGAAAAAAAGATTGGCTGGTACAATGTGCCTTACGAGTTCCGGTTAATAGACCAAAAAAAGGCGTGATCGACAGCAAAAGAAAGTTTACTTACGAATACTACATAAATGAAGGCGAGGGCAGAAGACAGGTGTGTCAAAAATTTATACTAAAAACCTTAGATATTGGACAAAATTATTTACTTTATACTATAGGTAATGTTCAAGAAGGACTTTCTCAAGCAGAAAGTCGAAAGAAATCGAGCAATCCAAAGTATGATGAGTCTGTGATAGCTTCAGCAAAGCACTACATTGAATCTCTTCCATATCTTCCTTCACATTATTGTCGGAAAAAATCAAGCAAATTATATTTACCACAAGAGTATAAGAATACAACTAACCTTTATCGTTTATACAAAAAAAAATGCGAAGAAAATCAGGAAAACTATCTAGGTGAGCGAAAATTCAAAGATTTTTTCAAAACGGAATACAACAATGTTACTGTCCACGTACCAAAGAAAGATAAATGCAAAATTTGTACCAAATACGAAAACGATCATAATGAAAATAAAGTCAATATGGATTCCGAAATTATTAAGGCTCACATCGAAGAAAAAGAAGCAACATACGAACGATTCAAATGTCATCAAAGTTTGCATCTGATAGACAAGGAGACTATAGTATCAAGCTTTGATTTACAGAAGGTTTTGAATACACCCCATGGTGATAACATCTTACTTTACTACACGCGAAAATTTACAGTTTTCAACTTTACGATTTATGAAAGCTCCACTCAAAATGGTTTTTGTTACACATGGGGTGAATGTGATGGGAAACGAGGCGCAAAAGAGATAGGTTCTTGTATTTATAAGTATCTGCAAAATGTTGACGAAAGAGGAATAAAAAAAGTTATCTTTTATTGCGATTGTTGTAGCGGACAAAATCGTAATAAAACCATACTTTCGATTTTTAAAGGTTTTTTGACGGTATCTAAAAATATTGAAGTCATTCAAATTAATTACCTGCTACCGGGACATAGCTATATGCCTGTAGATAGCATGCACTCTGTAATAGAACGTGAAGTAAGAAAAATAATTGTTTGGAGCCCTACACAATGGTCAAGTTATATAGAATCGGCCCGGAAAAATCCTCGTCCTTACAATGTAAACGTTCTTGAATTTACTGATTTTATCGACTGGGACACAGTGACGCAGGAATGCTTTTCTAATTGTACAAAGGAATTAAATACATCGAAAATTAGAATTGCTACAATGAAGAAAAAGGATGTAAACACGTTTACAACTAAACATTCTATGAAACCTGATGCGACCACTCATGAAATTAAATTATTTGATAATTATTTTAAGCCAAAAGGAAAGGGTGTAATAAAAGGAAAGGGTAAAGGAAAAGGGAAAGGAAAATTGAAGGAAAAGGATACTGCACCATCAGCTTCTAATGAGACGTTAGAAATAAAATTAAAAAAGGAATTCCAACAATTGAAACCCCTTTATAAAAAAAGATTGGCCATATCAGAAATCAAATATAAAGATTTGACAAAGCTATGCAATGATGGTGTTATCCCTAGCAGATATCATGGGGATTTTACTAATCTACCCTATGCTAAGAAAATACAAGACACACTCAATCAAACGGACGAAGATGACTCCTCTGTTGACTCTGTCTAGCCAGTTGATTACTTTGGTTACTATTTTTTTAGATTTTTGTTGATGTTTCGCAATAAATATAGTGTTGATTAAAAGAGGTTTTTATTTCATTATAAATCTTAATTCTTATTACAAAATTAACATTATTAGGATCTAAGAAAAATTAGTGTAAAAAGCAACAGGTTTTTATTTTGTTCTTCTCTACATTTTTATAAACTTTAAAATAGACAATTTAACTAAAATAGACAGTAACCTGTTACACATATAGGCTCTTACATTAAAACGATTAAATCATATTTTGATTTACAACTGTCTTTACATCATTTTGACCTGAATTGTTTTAAAGTTTTTATGCTGAATGTAGCGTAACTGTCAATAGTATAAAAAAAAATTGGTGTAACTGAAATTTATTTTCTATTATAGAGTTTCTTTGGATATTATTTACATTTTAGCCAGAAATTCACCGTATTCTAAGCATTTTTATAAAAGAAAATGAAAAAAAGGTAGTATAGAAAAAAAGTTATGATCGATTAAAGACGAAAAAAAACATTAAATGCTTCTCCTGCAACATTGTGTTTTGTCAGTTACCCCAATTGAACCTGCAGGTAGCGATATGTGGGTAGTACCTACTGGAAGAACAATTTAAGTAAGTATTGAAAAAATTAGAATCACTGCTCCGGTATTCCTGCCCTAATACCGGGCCACATGGGAAAATAGTTTGAGAGTAGAGAGTGAGTCACACTTGAGGCAATAATGCAAATAAGGTCTGTGTATTTGAATGTATGTAATTGTTTATAAATGCAGTCCCGTACAAAATATAGTAGAAAAAATATTCAGTTTTTGTTTGCACTTTTTTACTGAGTGCCACTACTTGAAAGTTAACTTCAATTTCTATGTCTACTGTGCAATAGATGGCGCTGTTTAGATTCTATAGAAATTTAATTTAATCTGACGACCTCCGTGGCGCAGTGCGTGCACTGTTGCATTATAAAGTCGGATCTCCTGGGTTCGATTTCCAGTTCGTGTCTGGTCTGGTGGGAGGCTTCGGCCGTGGCTAATTACCACCCTACCGACAAAGACGTGTCGCCAAGCGATTAACGTTCCGGCACGATGCCGCGTAGAACCCAATTAGGAGAATGGTTCTACCAGGTTCCTTAACAGGTTCGCCCGCTACCATCCTAGACTGCATCATCACCTACCATCAGGTGAAATTGCCGTCAAGGGCTAACTTGTAGCATATTAAAAAAAACACTCGATCGAATAGGTAGATATATAAAAGTATTGAATAACTCGTCATCGGAAGTTAGCAAAAACCTCCAAATTCATACCAAATTGACATTGAATATAATATTAAAGTAACAGTAGCAAATTCATAATTCGTATGAGACGAATTATTAAACGGTTCGTATATTTTTTTGTAAGGAGGCCTTCACAGCGATTTGTACGGACATATTCAGAGCAAGAATCAATAATTGCAGTTCGGAGTTATGACTCATAAATATGATGCATATACAAACATACAACCTTTATGGATGACTTCATTTCATAAGATCTAGCTCCTGCCTGTGTCTTTGGTTGCGTGGCATTCACAGAATGTTTTCGGGGAAGGAAGGATAATGGACAAATCTTGCTCCAATTAAAATTAGGTCAGGTAAAATAAAGGTAATAAAAATTAATTAAGAATAATTTTTTAGGGTTTTTATTCTAGTTATGTATATCGTATTATTTCTATATGTTTTATATGTATATATGTGCGTTTTATATGTATATATGTGTGTTTTATACGTATAAATATATATATATATATATATACGTATAAATATATATATATATATATATATATATATATATATATATATATATACCACGTACTTTCCATGTATCCATAGCATTTTCTCTTGTGCTTGGTTGCCTGGATGAAATCGCTATTTAGCGATAAGCCCGCCAAAATATACCTTACTTAACCGCTTTTATTTGAATTTTGTATTAACTGTGCTGTACAATAAAGTGTATTCATTCATTCACCTAAGGATCCCCTGGTGTCAGAGTAAAACGTGTATGCTGGAAAATCTATATGGTGAGGTGTAAAAATATTGAGGAAATTATAAATTGCATTGCAGATTTCTCTTAGTGGATTTCAGCAAGTTAAGCTAAATAAATGATGTTCATTTTATATAACTTCCGCCGCCTAACTCCAGCGTCTTTTTTTATATTCAAAATATGGACTCTTTTTTTTTCATGGTGATGAAAGAGTTTATCTAAATCAAAGACAGACACTTTATTTGTATTTATTTGTATAGATATAGGTTAGATGGTCTATTTACTTTGCTGAGATCTTAATTACAGGTTGATCTTGCATTTAAATTATAACATTTGATCTGAATACCGTCACGAATTTGAATTTTGAAGACGTCATTGTAAACTTTAATATCTTTTGGCAATGAAATGGTTTTATGCTTAGTTCTAGATAAATATCATCATCAACCCATTACCGGCTCACTACAGTGCACGGGTGTACGGTCTCAATATGAGAAGGTTTGGCCATAGTCCACCACGCTGGCCATGTGCGGATTGGCAGACTTCACACGTCTTTGAGAACATAACGGAGAACTCTCAGGCATGCAGGTTACCTCACGATGTTTCCCTTCAACGTTGAAGAAAGTGATATTTTAATTTTTTTAAACGCACATAACTCCGAAAAGTTAGAGGTGCGTGCCCGGATTCGAACCGCAGACCTCTGATTAGGAGGCTGACGCCCTAACCACTAGGCTATCACCGCTTTAGTTTCAGTTTATTATAGTTTTGATCAATGTCTGCCTTTCCATGCAAGCATTTTATCATGGCACCGAGCCTATCTTGCAACCTGCGGAATGTATGTTAATATTTGAACCATTAAAACTTTATGTGTTTTACAAGTTTAGTGACGTGTAATTATTACAACGCAGGTACTTACTTGCGATCTACCGTTCACCAATAGCTCTTTATCTAACTTATTTTGTATTCACGTATTTACTTCACTATGTTGCCGGCTACCTCGTTATAACGTGTGATAATTTTGATGTCTATACTTTAGAACTGACGGTTAATCAAAAAATATATAGGTACCCGGGAATCATTCATTTAGCCATGTATTATCCAGTTACGTTTAACCCTTCGGGCTTTAGGTGTGGAGTAACATACGTCCATCCATCCAATGAAGCAGCCCAGTTGGTTAGGGCGTCAGCCTCCTAATCAGAGGTCGGCGGTTCGAATCCGGGCACGCAACTCTAACTTTTCGGAGTTATGTGCGTTTTTAAAAATTAAAATATCACTTGCGTCAACGGTGAAGGAAAACATCGTGAGGAAACCTGCACGCCTGAGAGTTCTCCATAATGTTCTCAAAGGCGTGTGTAGTCCGTCAATCCGCACATGGCCAGCGTGGTGGACTATGGCCAAACCCTTCTCATATTGAGAGGAGACCCGTGCTCTGTAGCGAGCCGGTAATGGGTTGATCATGCTGATGATGATGATCCATCCAAACTTGCTCATTTACGAGTAAAATAAATTTGATTACAGCAAATTAAGCCCAAGGCAATCATTGCATTCGGCGTTTTGCGAGCGCGTGTTAGTGTGTCCTACGTTTGATTCTTGGACTGGGCAAAAAGAAATCGGCATTGGGTTCTTATCACAAAAATCGCAGCTCGCATTGCCCGGAGCTAGAGTTGTTACGTGTGGCAAAAATCTGTGATTTTGTTAAAACAAATAAAACTGCGCCTTAACCTTTTAACGTCCCACTGTTGGGACTGGGCTTTCTTTTATACGAGAGAGACCCATTTGTCGTCAGCATATTGAGGAAGCTATTAACTCAGTAGTGACGGTTGGACCCTACCCGTACATGTTGCAATTTTTACACAATATGGTCATTTGTCACTCGTGTCAGTTGGTTCTATGTGAATTGTGTTTTTATATTCAACTACCCATTCAAAAGGTAAACGGGGGGGGAAATGGTCTAAGTTTTCATCCCTTTTGTCACTAGTTCAGCAACTTAGGACCTCAACGTTTATTGGTCTATCATTCAGTATTACTCACGTAAAGCTACTCCTATTAAATTATAAATGTAAACATTGTGGATTGTACTTTGCTATTTTATTTTAAAAGGCGTTCTAAGTATTTATTTATAATGTATCTAATGCTGCGGTTATGTGCCTACCCAAAGCGTTATAAGTGTAGAATTCATATCAGACTCCATTTCAGTAGCTATTTAATATGCCTTTTAATTACCCTAGTGAAAATGTGTAACGGTGTTCATTGAACAAACAGTAAACTTAGGTAAGTACCTAAATAATAGAGTAGGGGTAAACAGCGAACACCTCTAACTTTTCGGAGTTATGTGCGTTTTTAAACAATTAAAATATCACTTGCATCAACTGTGAAGGAAAACATCGTGAGGAAACCTGCACGCCTAAGAGTTCTTCATAATGTTCAAAGGCGTGTGAAGTCTGCCAATCTGCACATGGCCAACGTGGTGGACTATTGCCAAATCCTTCTCATATTGAGAGGAGACCCGTGCTCTGTAGTGAGCCGGTAATGGGTTGATCATGATGAAACAGTGAACTTTTCCTTTGTGTAATCTGTTTGTAAATCAAGTAAGTAATTAATAAACTATCCACCTATGTACATTTAACCTTCTTTAAAACAATGTCGAGCAATCCACACTAATCTTTTATTGCGCTTAAAAATGGATAAATAGTGGGTCATTAGTAAATTGTGGGGTTATAAATAAACCGTTAACCTTGACTGTACTAACTTCTTGAACTTAGGTGTGGGTGGTCCAAGGTACAGAAAATCCAGATTTAAAAATTTGTCTGGTAGAAAATATATAAACTACGTTGTACCTACGCAAACTATACATTAAAAATTACTTGATTAAATATATGAGAAGGAAGTTTTAACCCTTATATACGTACAAACTAGGAACATCTTCATGCGGAACTGTTTGAAGTAGATTAGAAAAATAACCGAAAAAACTGTTATTCATATAAGCCTAGTAAATGCAGCCTAGTAAGAAGCGTTCAATACTTTTTTTTTTAATATAATTTTTTATTCGTGACCTTATGGTGATAACTTCATTTACTAACTGGAAACTAAAGCATTGTTTTTACGAGAATAAGGTTTAAATAGAATAAGAACTCTTCATTAACTCTTTAATGAAAAGTATTCTATGTCTTGAGGGATGATATTCTAGTCCTTAAGACTCTAGCCCCCTTTTGGGGGACCGAGTTTGATCCCCGGCACGTAGGTCTGACACTTGTCTGACGTTCTGACATTTTCGGAAACATGTGCGTTTTAATTTAAGCAATTTATAACTAAATTTTCTCTCACTTTAACCGTGAAGGAAAATATCGTGCGCATTGGAGAGTTCTCCATAACTTTTTCAAAGGCGTGTTCGTAAGTAAACCTGCATGCCTGAGAGTTCTCCATAACGTTCCCAAAGGTGTGTGAAGTCTGCCAATCCGCACTTGGGCAGCGTGGTGCACTATGGAAAAGCCCTTCTAATATTTACCAGTGCCAGTGGTAGTGGGCCGGCAATGGGTTGATCATTATAAAATAAGTAAAGTAAATTTGACAGAGGCCTGTCTCTCGTATATTGCACCAAAACGCTGCGGTTCGCAATTAATGGCTTATGATTTCTTTTTATATATACACTCGAGCTAGTTAAATTTATTGCAATGATTTGTATAATTGATGCCACTTGTTTATTTTGGACGCACCTTTTACTTCGATATTCAGGTCATATTGAGGCGATGCTTCTGAACGCACGTTCTTGACTTTTCGACATAATGCACTTGAGGAGATACATAATTAAAAATATATATGTTAAAATCAAATAAGGTGTGCAGTCGGAGATCTCGTCAGGAACTATGTTTAAAACTGACCAATTGAAGAGTCTCATTTAACAAACGATATTAACCAGTATGGCGGCGTCCGGCGGTGTTATCAGTCAACCATTATTGGACCATCGCCAACCAGTATTGGTTGGCGATAACACTGCCGGACGAAACTGTGAGCCTTTCATGGGTTATAAGTCGATTTCCTTACGCGAGTTAGTTTCTATCGTAAATCGCATTAAGGAATTATGATAAAAATATCCCCTGAAACTTCCACCTCTTTTTTTTTTTCGGACTGACTATTAGCTGTGCTAACCCTATTGGATGCGACAGCCTAACCGGGCTGTTTGGCGAGCTTTGAAAAGAAGCTCTGCCAGAAGAAATGTTGAGCCCTAGGGCTCGAAGAAATTAAGGGAACGTCTGCCTAAGGGCGCCTCCTATGAGGCCGAATCTCGGCTTAGGCGACGTTTGCGATAACGGGCGGATCGAACGGTGAGTGGTCCGTACGTCTCCGAGGCCGTGGATGGAGCCCACGTCTGGATGACTTAAGATAGCGGGGACCTCGTCTTCGCCGGCGAAGACGGTGTCTAGCGTATGATTGTGTGGTTGGTGATACGAGTATGTTGTCAGTAGTTATCTGATCGTCAGGGTCGTGAAGGATATGTTTAGGTCTCCTCTTTCGGAGAGGAGCGCTTAGGTCGGGGGAGTAAAAAGAAGCCGCAACTACGAGAGGGTTGGGTGTCGGATTGACCACCCCAGATAAAACTAATACCTATATTAAAAAAATAATATCTTGTCCGTGGTGCTAGGGCTTAATGAAAGGTGTCATATTATTAAGACTCCGATACCCTTTGTTTTTTGCCAGCGATCGTATCGCATGATATGTTATTTGCCACAATAGTAACTAATTATAAAAACAAATACTTTTGATGACCTAAATAAAGGTCAGGGTTTAACCCCAGTTTTGAAATTTATAAAGTTTTGTTTTTTTTCTCAACTGGTCTTGTGGACTTCGGCCGGGGCTAGTTCCTACCCTACTGCCAAGTGATTTAGCGTTAGGTGCGCTAAATGCATAATTGATTTGACGCGTAAAAACCAATTATGGATTCACCACTATTTAAGTATTTCATATTTATATATATACTAGCTGACGCCCGCGACTTCGTCCGCGTGGGATAAGTTTTTAAAATTCAGTCAGAATAAGTTGTAAAATTCCTAAGGGAACTCTTCTATGTCACTCAACTATAATTTCAAAAATCACGTCAATCCATTGCTCTGTTGTGACATGATTGAAGGACAATCCAACATACAAATACACATTCGCATTTATAATATTACTATGATTTTGTCTGGATAGTAAGGATTTCTTAGTACAAAGTATTTCAGTGGATTCAAAGAAGTAAAACGTTATAAGATAATATATACTAAATGACGGTAGTATGAAATTATTTATCATAGTGTGATTTCCCAGCTACGCATTTGAGCCATCTCGCCATGCCACTATGAAGGGGTAAGGCAATGTAGAAGACGGCACGCCCTCACCGTGTGTTAGGTGTGAATTCATAAGAAAATAGGAAGCTGCTATGTTTCCATAACCAGATGCAACGTTGAACACACATCATAGAGATCATCATTTCACATAAGGCGAGGAAATGGAAAATGGAAATCGGAGAACCGATGGACGTTGGGGTCCCAAGGTGCTGGAATGGCGACCCCGCACCGGTAAACGTAGCGTTGGTCGACCCCCAACAAGGTGGACAGACGGCATCAAACGAGTCGCAGGGAGCCGCTGGATACAAGCGGCCCAAGACCGTGACCATTGGAACTCCCTACAAAAGACCTATGTTCAGCAGTGGACGTCTATCGGTTGAAATGATGATGATGATGAAAAGAAAATGGTAGACATAATTATTTCGTGGTGCGCGCGTAGAGCTATAAATCACCTCGTCCTCATTCATGAAATGCGTGAGAGTAAATAACTTAGTCAGGCAAGATTCGCTTTTATACTAGCATAATTATATTTATGAAGCATAAGATGAAACGCTATTTGTCTCATTCCTGCATAGGTAGGTATTTAATAGTGAAAGGAAAATTTATAACTAACGACACTGTCTTTGTCGCAGGGAAAATTATTGCAGCATTGTATGTTGTTTACATCTATTCATTCATCATGATCAACCCATTGCCGGCGGACTACAGAGCACGGGTCTCCTCTCAATACGAGAAGGTTTTGGCCGTAGTCCACCACGCTGGCCATGTGCGGATTGGCAGACTTCACACGCCTTTGAGAACATTATGGAGAACTCTCAGGCGTGCAGGTTTCTTCACGATGTTTTCCTTCACCGTTGAAGCAAGTGATATTTTTAATTGCTTAAAAACGCACATAACTTCGAAAAGTTAGAGGTTCGAACCTCTGACCTCTTATTGGAAGGCGGACGCCCTAACCACTGGACTAGCACCGCTTCGCATTATTTTATGTAAAACCCTTGAATCAGCACATACCGTGTCGTTGTTTGTGAACCTCAATAAATGAATAATAAAAATAATATCTCGTTTGTTTTTCTCGTTTATTTTTAAATAAAACTATTTTCTCAGTACGATATTATCTCCGCTAGTATAAAGACACCTGTGAAGAGAGACGCACATAGTAACTGCACGTTTGCCAGTAGGTTTGTGGGTCAGGTTGTGATGTAAGCCACATTCTAGCATTGAATGCGGGATTACGAGAGCGTAAAAGATGTACTTGTTCGGACAATGAACTTTCCTTTTCTATGACCTTTGTAAATGGCGATTTAAAACAAGTCTTTCAATTCGAAACTTATTTTTTTTGTTATTTACATATTTTCGTTTTCTTACATTATAAGTTAGCCCTTGACAGCATTTCACCTGATGGTAAGTGATGATGCATTCTAAGATGGTAGCGGTCTAACCTGTTAGGCGTATGGTAAACTCATACTCCTACTAGAAACCAATTGTGTCTGCGCGACATCGTGCCGGAACGCTAAATTGCTTGGCGATACGTCTTTGTCGGTAGGTTGGTAACTAGCCACCGTCGAAACCTCCCACCATACAAGACTCGAGTCGGGGATCGAACCCAGGACCTCTAACATTATAAGTTTTCTTATCAGAAACGCAGTGAGCCACACCTGAAGTTTTCTATCGCTTCAGAAAGAAGAACGGAATGAGGGGGGTTTAACGCCAATTAATTACGTTAAACTAACTGATTTCAAATATATTATTGGGAATTTAATAGAAACTGCTTCATTGGCTTAAAGATAAGCATATTCTTTTTCATGTCACGAGAATCTGGATTCTGTTTCAGGGTCGTGCCTAGATTATTATAAAATTTCTAATTCATTTGTTATAATTAACTTTAAAAAATATGTTTTATTAATGAATTCCGCCTCACTTAATTTCCGATGATTCTCACAGATTCTTGTGAAGAGTTTCATAAAACAAGACAAATTAAATTTTCAGATGTGGGCCACTGATTCATGTAGAATTGTAACTATCTGTTATTACCCATCTTCATAACTCTTTTTTTGTAATTTTTGAGTAAGTAATTAACAATGAGCTTGTTAGGTTTATAGCTCATTGTATTTTTTAATGATTTTCCTAATTACAAATATTCTCTTATTTAATTATTACCTGACGCATTACTTGATGGTTACAAATCGCAATAAGTTAGTTTAGTCGGCACTCCCATTATCAAATTCAAATAATCTTTATTTAAAAGGCACTTTTGACGCGTCAATAATTACATACTAGTGATTTGATGGTGATAACTACATTCGTAAACTTAAAACTAAAGCTATGAGGGTTTCAAAGGCCCCCGGTCTAAGAAGAAGCCCACAACAAACATAACTCTTTTTGATATCACCATCTCACATGCCAATTTAAATTATATTAAGAGCTATATATTTCTTACTGTCATATCGGTGTACATCGAAGGAAAAAGGTCCCGCGGACGTAGGTAGTGGTAGGAAGTGGTCAGGTGGGAGGCTTCGGGCTAGTTACCACCCTGCCGACAAAGATATGTCGCAAAGCGATTTAGTCAATTTACCACCTGGTGGTAAGTGATGATGTTGTCTTGGATGGTAGCGGGCTAATCTGTTAGGAGTATGCTACGTTTTTTATTGGTTTCTATGCGAAATCGCGCCGGAACGCTAAACGACTTTGCGACACGTCTTTGTCGGTAAGTTGGTAACTAGCCACGGCTGAAGCCTCCCACCAGAATAGACTCGAGCCGGAAATCGAACCCAGGACCTCCAACTTTATAATGCGACAGCGCACGCACTGCGCCACGGAGGTCGTCAATTTTTTTGAATGTATCAAAGAGGAAGAAACTAGCGGCATGCTTTAATAGTATGGATGAAGTTAGTGAATGAAGATAACGAGATAGAAAAATACAAAGCTAACCCTATTCTGGACATCATAGCTTGCCGCTATTTTACTTAGTATTCCATAGCATCACCAACTTAGATGTTCTACATGTCGAAGAAACATTGCTAGTCAGCTAAGACAAGATGTTAATGAATTGAATAATCTATATTTGATCCTACTTGACTGATTCATTCCTTTTTATTATCTAATATTAAATTGATGAATGACCTGGCACATGGTGGCTCGCTGCGTTTCTGATAAGAAAACAACGCTTAATAAAACAGCAGGTAGGTTTTGCAGGTACAAAAAATGTTGCCACGATATAGGTATTACCAAAACCAATATACCTATAAGACGTCGAGGCAGACCGAGGCGTCGTTGGCGTGACGAACTCGATGCCTATATGTCGGCTTGGCCCCAAATATCCCTAGATAGAGACAAATGGAAGGAAGAAAGGGAGGCCTTTGCCCAACATTGGGACACGGGCTGATAATAATAATAATAACAAAATATAAGTTTGTTTCCAAACTCCTCGAGAATGATCCGCCAGGATGCCGGCTGTCTTCGTTGCAATTTTATTAAGATCGGTGCGGTGTCTCTACCCACCTTATTAGTATGAATTGTACACCTTTGAAGACAATTGACCTAACATGATGCAACAGATTAAAAATAACAGGGGGATCGAGGTCTTTTAGCTTTGTATGGTAATGAAAGGATGAGATACTGTGGTAAGATTGAGGAAGTACGACTTTTGTTAATTAGAAACTCCAATGCCGATACTATGATATAAGGATCAAAAGACATAGTGTAGGTACTGCCGACTTTGGGGGGGGGGGGGGGGGGGAATCTTTGCTGTTCCCACTCACAAGCACAATTAAACAATACTTTAATTTTGGGAGATTCTTTGTATATGCGTTTGAAACTATTTTTATAAAGGAATACAACGCGTTGCATACCCAACAGTTCTCCATAATTTTCTCGAAGGCTTGTAAAATCTACCTACCAGTAGACACTTTGCTAGCTCGGTGCTCAACGGTCTATATCCTACTTCTTCTGACAGATGATAAGTACGGCCGCCTTGGTTAGATAATAATGATAGGATGTTACAAATGAAATATACTCCTTACCCTTGCCTTCAAATATAATAAAATATAACTAGTTTATAATGAAAACTTATTAACCACAATAAAAGAATAGCAATACGATGCGATTAGGAAATACTAGTCAAAATTTCTTGATGAAGCTTCATTAAACAATGTACCTACCAAAGAAAAGTACATTGTCTTTTTTGAAATTATAATGAATGTAACCTACACGTAATCGGAAAAGCAGTCTAACGAGTCAGATGTAAGAATAGATGTTCCTCATACAAATCAATGATCTTCCTTTTACATTAATGAGATTCCTTGACTTACTTATTAGGATTAGCACTGGACTGTTTTGTTCGCTGATGATACATTAACTTTACTCATGTATAAAAATAATCAACCAGGAATAACCTATGACGGTGCAAACAACTCTCTCGCTAAAGTGGTATCCATGCAACTAAACAATCTACTAATCATTTTGCTCGGTGGAAAACAAACTACAATTTTTTTTTCTTTCGTTTTATGGCTTTATACAGATTAGCCAATGTCAAGTTTATAGCAATGGAGAATTAAAGCTAGAGAAAAATAGCGGGAAACTTCGCACTCGGCGGACGCGGCTCCATCAAACTTTTCCCAAATCAATACCTGTTAACCATTCAGAACACTAGCCACTACACAAACGACACCAAAACTGTCCACAACACAACCAACACCAGTCCTTTTCAAAATTAGTCAACAAACATTAATTCAAGAAAAGCGTGAAAAAACCGCGCTCGCCATATACGAAATCTCCCGCCTTTCTCCTAAAAAGTATTAAATTCGAAATTTTTATTGTTAAACGTGTTAAACCACAGATAAACTAACATCGAGTTCGATGTAAACTTCAATGGGTCCCTTACGTCAATCCTAACCTAATAAGTGACAAGTGTAAACGTAAAGCGATTTAGCGTTCCGGCACGATGTCGCGTAGAAGCCAATTAGGAATGTGGGCTTAACATACCCCTACAAGTTAGCCCGCTACCATATAGAGATAGCCGTCAAAGGCTAACTTGTAGTATAAAAAAAATGTTAAAAAAATATCGCTCAGACTGAGTTGACCTTGAAATTGTGGCATTAAATGGTTGGAATCGGCTAGAAGGGGAAAGTGGAGTGTCATATCAGGCGCGTTTGGAACCCTCATAGCTTTAGTTTTAAGTTTACGAATATAGTTATCACCATGAAATAACTACTATGTAAATTATTGACGCGTCAAAAGTGCCTTTTTAAGGACTATTTAAATAAAGATTATTTTGAATTTGAATTTGACCTAGCGCGCTCTCAAAAAGGCCTGAGTTCTTAATGTGTATTTATCATTTCGTCATCAGTGCGAAATGAAATCTCGAAATGATCATCATCAGATGCCATTTTAAAATTAAAGGTTAGAGATCAGTCAATATTTAATATTTAATAGTGCAATACTTGCGATTGACACTTCTTGAATTCCAATTTCTTCCTTAATTTTTTATTCAGTCGTTACGACTAAGTCAGGCGAAATCATTGGGAAAAACTCTCATCAAAATCTAATAAATAGTGTAATATAAATATGTTTTATCGCGTCCTTAAAGGAATGTTACTATTTATTCGTGCTATTATTTTAGATGATTAAGTTTTAAAGTCATGACTTGCTCTTAGATTTAATGTAAGCTTACCTTGGCATCTGCATCTGTAGTTATTAAATTTAAATCTCATAATATTAGATCCATTGTTGTTGGCTATCCTTTAAAACAATGGATTGAATATTTATGATTACTACGTGTGACAAATGATGCCGATTCTTCTGTAAACGAATATCTCAACCATAGCCCAACTATAGCTAGGTTATTATTATTAGAAGGTCTTAAAAGAGCTGTCTTTTCACTATATTTTGCTAGGCAAACAATAGCATTGATATACAATATAGGTAGTATCTATAAATATTTTGAAATTTTTTATATGATGCGTTTAAGCTTTTAGAAAAGTCCTACTATAGTGTAAAAGATTATGTTAATGATAAACAAGCATGGGTATGAAATATTGCTCAAATAAGATAGCTCTTAACATAATTTAAGTGGCATGTGAGATGGTGATTACAAAAAAGAAAATTTATCTGGCTAAGTTTTTTTGTGGACGTCTTGTTAGACCGGGCGCGTTTGGAACCCTCAACATTATTTTAAGTTTACGAATGTAGTTAACACCATCAAATACTACTATGTAAATTATTGATGCATCAAAAGTACCTTTCAAAGGAGTATTTGAATAAAGATTATTTGAATTTGAATTTAAGCCAATAAAAGCATTCAAAATATTGCGAAATATTAGCATTGGAAGCGGTAATAGCCCAGTGGTTAGGGTGTCAGCCTCTAATCAGAGGTCGGCGGTTCGAATCCGGGCACTTACCTCTAACTTTTCTAAGTTATGTGCGTTTTTAAAAACAATTAAAGTATCACTTGCTTCAACGGTGAAGGAAAACATCGTGAGGAAACCTGCACGCCTGAGAGTTCTCCATAATGTTCTCAAAGGCGTGTGAAGTCTCCCAATCCGCACATAGCCAGCGTGGTGGACTATGGCCAAACCCTTCTCATATTGAGAGGAGGCCCGTGCTCTGTATGAGCCGGTAATGGGTTGATCATGATGATGATTAGCATTGTCAGATTTCCTAAAAGGGGGAAATAAAATGAGAACTGGGGAAGCAGCGAATCACAGTGGCGTGTGGAAATTCCTGCTTTTAATCATTATTATCATAGATACACTTACAATATACAGGAACAAATACATTTTAACAAAGTGTCACATTCATCAGTTTGCTTATCAATTTAAAGTGTACACAACATTGATTGTAATAGGTTAATATAAACAGCCACAAAAACAACAATTAGAAAAATTAAGAACAATTAAAACAAATTAAATGAACAATTTTTAGCACCAATCAGGGGTAGGAGATTCACCAATCACTTTAACAGAAGTTGGGAATTAAGCTTAATATTCTTGTATTGTATTGTATTATTATACTTGCAAAAGAAATAAAATGATGCAGCAAAGCAATAATTTAAATATTTGCTGCTCTCATTGATTGGAGCATAATTATCCAAACTTGGTACAAATAAAAAATGTTTGATTTATAATTTCAATTAGAGGCCATTTATAATTGCATAATTATCGATATCAGGTATAATACACTAGCATAACATATTACGTATAACGTCACATCAAATGCTATGCTATAAGATGCAATGATAAGATTTTGCATATTATATCGCAATATAGATAAATAAAAATGCAGAGAAACTGCATTTTTATCTAACCTATATTTAGGAATAAAATAGATATATAACAGCATTTTTTTTATGAAGAACTGTAGCTAGCTTTCATGATAATAAAAGGTATCTACAAGATTCTTTAACAGATATTACGATCTTGCCTGCACAATGCTAAGATTTCGTTACAACTAAGATAATAATCCAATCCATCGAATTAACTCAGAGACTGAGTTAAGTCTTTGGATTAGCTAGGATTAATAAACATTGTCTTCACGGGACTGTGCATCACAACACTGATCTTCTGTGCTTGAGTTAAAGAAGCTCAGTGTTTTTTTCGTTTTAGACCTTATCAGACGTTTGATGTCAAGAAGCTTCGACCATATATCCATCCCTCGGATATTATCTATTTATATTCTTCTTTTGAATTGATAATATTAGTAAAAAGATGAATTAGTAATAAGTTTCACCTTTGTCACTGACAGTAGAGAGTGCGGTTTCAAAAAGGTTGATTAACACCATTTTGTTTTGACTGTAATATATTAAAAATACATTCTTTTAGTTTTTAATAGTTCAATGATTATAATATAAAATAATTAATGTTACTAAAAAATACATAAGTTAGTTATACACACTAATTGTTCTGCTCAGCGTTATTTTAATTTGGAAGCTATTGTTATCTTTAGATACAGCTACAATAACCTCGTGAATTATCTTATTACTTTGTGTCTCATTTCGTAAAAATACTCAAAAAAAAAAAAATGAGTAACTGAACTCAAAACAATGTCACCTTTGAAGCGCACAAATCTACTTCTTAAAGCACAAAGATCTTTAAGCTCAAAGCACATGCTATAAAAAGCTTAGTTATCAACTGGTTTAAAAGCTTAACTAAAAGTTCCGCGTTCATGTGGAGCAAATCGTTGGTCCTTTTTGAATGTAGTTGACCTTTTATCAAATCGGTACAGATGAGACGGTAATTGTTGCATAATTACTGTCGGTCGTAACTTTAAACCGCGAATATACTAGTCTTTGTAAGCAATGCCGGGGGCTTCAAAATAGTCAATTATACAGTCATGGCGCGAAGCAGATGCGTAATTTCATATTTATTTTATATACCGTGTTTTGCGTAGTACCTACCTATAATGTTGTTATTTCTGGATTCGTTTATAAAGTCTTTAGGGTTCTGTTACTTTTTTGTGTGAAAATTTGGTAATAATTACCGGGCACTTATTCTATTTTATAATACTACAAGTAAGCTCTGAACTACAATCTCACCCGGTAGTGTGACCAGTCCAAGATGGCAGGGTTGTCTGTTAGGGGTATGGCAGTATAGTGTATTTCTAGATATCATCGAACTTAGTTTGTTGGATCCAGGATCTCCTCCCTCTTAGAAGACCTCAGATCTCACACAGTCTTTTTTTTACAGAGAGTACAGAATCCAATTTAAAAAGATTTTCTAAAAGATATATTTTGAACAGTTACTTTTGCTATAAATGTATTTCAAGCAACAGATCAATCATAAAAAACTTAATAATAGCATATTTAGGCACTTTTGTTGCGTCAATAACTAACATTGTAATCAAATTCAAATTCAAATAATCTTTATTCAATTAGTCCTTTAAAAGGCACTTTTGACGCGTCAATAACTTACATAGTAGTTATTTCATGGTGATAACTATATTCGTAAACTTAAAACTAAAGCTATGAGGCTTCCAAACGCGCCCCGGTCTAAGAAGAATCCCACAACAAACTTAGCCGGGTTGATGATGAGAATAGGGAGAACACTATCTCCTGTAATACAGTTTAAACTATCGCAGGAGACCGGGTTTCACACTAATGAAATATAAATTATGCTTTTGATAAATAAAGATTTATTATTATTAATTGTATCCGTGAATTATCACGAATAGAGATAATGGTGGATGAATAATCGTTATTCCTAATAATAAGCGTTATTTCAGGGACAGATACGCATTAAAATAGCTTTATAGGTTAGCTCTATATACTTCTCTTCCTAGGTAACCTTTTTTTTTCACGCTGGAAAATTCGTTTACGCATCCCCTCCTGACTCGTCCTGAAGCGACACAGGCAAAACTGCGTCGCTTCCGACGGGGTATGTGGGACTCCAGGCCAGGCTCGCGACCAGAATACCCGCTGAAACCCAACGATGCTCCTTCGCGTCGCCTAGTGGCTGGGTAACCTACTTAAATGACAATAATTGTAAACTATCATCATGATCAACCCGTTACCGGCTCACTACAGAGCACGGGTCTCCTCTCAATATGAGAAGAGTTTGGCCATAGTTCACCACGATGGCCAAGTGCGGATTGGCAGACTTCACACGCCTTTGAGAACATTATGGGGAACTCTCAGGCGTGCAGGTTTCCTCACGATGTTTTCCTTCACCGTTAAAGCAAGTGATATTGTAATTTTTTAAAAACGCACATAACTCCGAAAAGTTAGAAGTGCATACCCAGATTCCAACCGCCGACCTCTGATTAGGAGGCTGACGCCCTAACCACTAGGCTATCACCGCTTCATATTAAAAACTATAGTCAATGTAAACTACGGAACCCCGTTATTTTCAAATCAACTTGCGCATGATAATTTATCGTTCAATATGTAATTTGTTCTTTTATTTTTTTTAAGCGTGTCATCAGGGTTTTATTACCCGTTATTACTTGTGAGTATCTGAATAATTAACACAGCGGAGTAAGGAAGAACACAGAAGCTATTTACGAAATTAATGCTAAAGTTAATTTCGATAATAATTTAATGTTATGAAGTCTTTTGAACATACGTTGGACAACTACATAGTGGATAAACAAAAAATACCGTTTAATTTACCTATCGTCATCATCATGAACAACCCATTCTCGGCTCACTACAGAGCACGGGTCTCCTCTTAATATGAGAAGGGTTTGGCCGTAGTCCACCACGCTGGCCATGTGCAGATTGGCAGACTTCACACGCCTTTGAGAACATTATGGAGAACTCTCAGGCATGCAGGTTTCCTCACGATGTTTTCCTTCACCGTTGAAGCAAATGATATTTTAATTGCTTAAAAACGCACATAACTCTGAAAAGTTATAGGTGCGTGCCCAGCTTCGAACCCCCGACCTCTGATTAGGAGGCTGACGTCCTAATCACTGGGCTATCACAGCTTTTTTACCTATAATAGCTCCCTAATAGTAGTTTTTTTGGAAATAACTTACCTATACTGTGTATTCAGTTAAAACTAAATACTACTGTAATGAAGTGATACTATGAATGCACCAATCGGTCTGTTAAATTTTTGTCAGGAATAATTCGATTTTGTTGCTTCACCTTAACCTGCCTGACCTTTACACTTCTACCATTGAATCGTGAAGTATCGAAATAATCTGCACACTTTGGTTTCTTATATTTATATCACTGACAAACATGTAGAGGGTTACCAGTGACAACACCGTCGCCCATGAACATTAGCAGCATCCCAGGAGCAACCAATGCGTTGCTGGCTGAACCCATGCTCCTTATCGGTTTCTACTTATGTATAAATAGCCGCGACCAAAGCCACCCACCAGACTATACTCAAGCCGGGAATCGAACCCAGGCACTCCAACGCGCTGCGCCACGGAGGTCTTTCAGTCAGTATGAAGCTATGAGTGTTCTAAGAAGAAGCCCACAGCAAACTTAGCCAGGTAAATTTTCTTTTAGTTATCACCATCTCACATGCCACTTAAAATTATATTAAGAGCTATCTTATTAGAGCAATATTTCACCCATGCTTGATAATCTTGATGATTATCATTTACTAAATCCTTTACACTATAGTAGGACTTTTCTACAAGCTTACGTTTTATATAAACTTTGAACTTATTGAGAGACATCCCAGAAATTTCATTTGGCAATTTGTTATAAAATTTTATACAATTACCTTTAAATGAATTTCTAATTTTTTGTAGTCTGTTGTAATCTAGTAGCGTTAAAGTGAGTATGCATAATCTAGGCATGGTCACTTACCTTCAGATGTGATGGCAGTGAAGCTCTGGTCTATAAATATTAAATGCATTAGGAAGGATTCTTAGCTCGGACTGCGAAACAAATTATAACGAAATCAGATCAGCCTATGTCCTCTTAAATGTCACATCCTTGTGCACAAATCCTTTTTACGTAGCCACCACTGGAACTATCGACGTGAGAGGACGTTGTCGCATTTCAACCGACTTTGAAATTGGGATATTACCAATTTAATACTATTTTGGCCGACGATTCTCCCTCTGATAAATATAATGCAGTAATATAATTGTAGTGTAACATCGGAGTAAAATAATTTCGGTGTTTAAAGTAGATAAGTAGTGGTTAAGAGCTGATTTTCTATTACATATTTATATTTTTACATTAAATATATAATATTCATTTATCATTGCCGGCTCACTACAGAGCACGAGTCTCCTTTCAATATGAGAAGGGTTTGGCCACAGTCCACCATGCTGGCCATGTACGGCAGAATTCACACGCCTTTGAGAACATTATGGAGAACTTACATAACTCCGAAAAGTTAGTGCGTGGACGGGAGCAAACCCCAACCTCTGATTAGGAGACGGAAGTCCTAACCACTAGGCCATTACAACTGTATAATGCTACTTTGGCAATAGTCCGCTACGCTGGCCATGTACAGGTTGGCAGACTTCACACACATTAAGGAGAACTCTCACGAATACAGGTTTCTTCACGATATATTCCTTCACTAACAAATCTACGAAGCATCACCCAATATATATAATTTACAAGCTTTTTAGATGACCTCCATTGCGCAGTGCTTGTCGCATTATAAAGTTTGGAGGTCCTGAGTTCGATTCTCAGCTCGAGTCTGGTTTGGTGGGAGGCTTCGGCCGTGGCTAGTTACCACCCTACCGACAAAGACTATGTCGCGTAGAAATCAATACCCTTAACAGGTAGGTCAGCCCGCTAATCATCATAGACTGCGTCATCACTTACCACCAGGTGAGATAGCCGACAGGGGCTAACTTGTAGTGTATAATAATTGTAGTGTATAAATCCAAGTCTGAAGTGTATGTAGTAGGTGATCATTTTAAGACTAGATGATTGTTACAGATCAGATTCCATTCTTGTAATGCGGATACGTTTATATATTTGCATTTAACTATATAACAGTTCTAAATGTCACAGATGGACATCGGTTTATTGGCTTTTTAAGCTTTCAATGGAGTTATGTAAATCAGTTGTATTTAACTGATTGAATCACTTAGCGTTTAGCAAAGGGATATACATTTTATGGTAATTTGAGGAATTACATTAACTACGTATATTTTCCAACAAACAACATCTATTTCTGTTTTCCTAGTACATTCCTGTTTTGTTCTTTAACTGTACAAGATCTATTAAATATGCTTACCAGTAAAAACTAGCCTACTGCTATCGTGGCAGGTTTTCTGTATGCCTGTGAAGGTTTCATCAAAATCGGTTAAGCCGTTCTGTATATTAGCTGGCCAGCTGAATAAGCTTATTAAGAGCACAGTTTGAGATGTACACGCAAAAAACCAAGACTTGTAAACTTGAGTTATGCTATCGTTTATATAATATAAATCAGGTATTACCAGGTAGACTTTGATTATATTTAATTGTTTAGGTCATAGTCTCGCGTTACGCCACATTGCAAAAATAAGCACCTAAACTTGTCAAATTCAAATTCAAATTCAAAATAATCTTTATTCAAATAGTCCTTAAAAAGGCATTTTTGACGCGTCAATAATTTACATAGTACTTATTTCATGGTTATATCTAAATTCGTAAACTTAAAACTAAAGCTATGAGGGTTCCAAACGCGCCCCGGTCTAAGAAGAAGCCCACAACAAACTTAGCCGGGGTTGTCAATGGTTGCACTTGGTCCTAACCTGAATTCCATGAATGCCCTGGGTGAGTTCAGTATCTAACAACTTCTTAATTGACAGAACTGTTCTGGACTATGAGAAAGCTTTATAAGTAGCACAAGTTAGTATTTGTCTAATATCACCATATGTTATAAGCGGTGATAGCCTAGTAAGCGGTAATCAGGGGTCGGCGGTTCGAATCCGGGCACGCATCTCTAACTTTTCGGAGTTATGTGCGTTTAAAAAAAATTAAAATATCACTTGCTTCAACGGTGAAGGAAAACATCGCGAGGAAACCTGCACGCCTGAGAGTTCACCATAATGTTCTCAAAGGCATGTTAAGTCTACCAATCCGCACATGGCCAACGTGGTAGACTATGGCCAAACCCTTCTCATATTGAGAGGAGACTCTGAGGATGATGTTATACATGAGATGATAAAATAACCTTCGTTACATCACTCAACATAATCGTCACCCATTTTTTTGTTATGGCAACATGACCTTTCATTCATAAGGGAGAAAAGATTGGAGCTTGCGGAATGCTGTAAGGAGGATTATCAAATTTCAGTGATTTCGACGACCTCCGTGGCGCAGCGCGCGCACTGTCACATTATAAAGTTGGAGGTCCTGGGTTCGATTCCTTGCTCGAGTCTGGTCTGATGGCTTCGGCCGTGGCTAGTTACCACCCTACCGACAAAGACGTGTCGCAAAGAATTTAGCGATGTCGCGTAGAAACCAATTAAGAGTATGGGTTTACCATACCCCTAACAGGTTAGCATGCTACCATCTTAGACTGCATCATCACTTACCATCAGGTGAGGTTGCCGTCAAGGGCTAACTTGTAGTGGATAAAAAAAAACACCGTGTTCACGTGGATGGACGGCGCCGATTTCCTAACTCGACGCTAGGTACTGAGAATATCTTATGTAAAGTAATTTTTAATTGCAATGTATTATAATTAGCATAGAATTACATAAATATACTAACTATTTACATTGTAATCACAAATAATTTAACGCTTTGAAATATCAAAACATTTGTAGAATTAAATTAAGAAATACGCAATATTTACTTGGCTCAGAAGAGTTGTACATGTAATATAATTTTGTTAAAGGACTAGGATTATATGAATGCATAAGAGCATTCTTGGTCACGATTTAATAAATTTCACTCGTAATATGTACTCGTTGTGGAGTGTTAGAGATCTTATATTAGATTACATGGAAAAGGCGTTATAATTATATGTGGTGGTATTATAAAGTACAGGCGACTCAATATTTTTTATACAAGCAGACTCAGGTCTCTTAAAATATTACCTATTATATATTATATCATTTTTTACGTATTTTCATTTCCTGATACAATATATACAATATATTAATACTACATGATTCAAACGTTCGGTCAGGTTGAATAAAAAGATTACTTTACCTTTCGAACTCCTACATATCGAAATAAACAGCAAAGATTTTGTGTGTGCATGATTTAATGAAGTTTGTCTGGTGGGAGGCTTCGGCCGTGGCTGGTTACCACCCTACCGACAAAAAAGTGTCGCCAAGCGATTTAGCATTCCGGCACGATGTCGCGTTAGGAGTATCGCTTTACCATACCTCCGCTACCATCTTCGACTGCATAATCACTTGACTCACCGGTGAGATTGACGTCAAGGGCTAACTATTAGTGAATTAAAAAAAAGTCAAGTTTACTATGACTTACTACTATCGCTTTAGGTAGTGCTGTTTCCCTCCCTTTTTTAGTTTTATAATCCCCGTATTTAAAGTACTTATGTTATAAAGGTAATTAAAGTATGTCATAAAGAACTGTCATTTTAAAACAAGACTGCTGTAGAGCTTTTGGGTGGGTAACATAATTTAATATAAAACTTTAAGCAGAAAAAAAAATAACCAAGAGTTGTGTATGATGTCCTATTTATAATATTATAAATGTGAATGAGGGGAT
This sequence comes from Lasiommata megera, assembly GCA_928268935.1. Classification (NCBI taxonomy): domain Eukaryota; kingdom Metazoa; phylum Arthropoda; class Insecta; order Lepidoptera; family Nymphalidae; genus Lasiommata; species Lasiommata megera. Next base: position 13,695,130 of record OV743326.1, read on the forward strand.
GTTTGTTACGCTTCATGCAAAAACTACTCAACCGATCGACATGAAACACATATTCTTGGAGGTGTAAGAAGTAACATTGGATACTTTTATTTTAAAAGAATAATTAGGAAAGATAAAAATTTATTTGTCAAAATATAGTTATCATATTGACTCATTCTATTTTAATGAACTTGGTTACTTATTTAATGGCTTCAATGCGAGCGAAACCGTGGGTAAAAGATTTATTTATTAAATGGTAATCAGGATAACGAACAGTTATATGTTGTTACTAGATAATAGTAATTGGGATCTACTATCTAAGCTTATTCTCGTAATAGTGGGCATGAGTAAGTTAGGTGTGTAATCAGGTTATAGGTTGGCGCATTGCGTGCGCTGTCGCATAATAAAGTTGGAGGTCCTGGGTTCGATTCCCGGCTCGAGTCTGGTCTGGTGGGAGGCTTGAGGCGTGGCTAGTTACCAACCCTACCGGCAAAGACATATCGCCAAGCAATTTAGCGTAGAAACAAATTACGAGCGTGCATTTACCATACTCCTAACAGGTTAGCCCGCTACCATCCTAGACAGCATCATCACTTACCACATGAGATTGCCGTGAAGGGCTAACAGTAGTGTTGTGTATAAAAAAAGGATTGCGAACTCTTGACCTGATAATGTCTGGTTTTGAAGTATCAAATTCCGCAGCCGACGTTACTTCAGGTCAATTTAAATTAGCCACCTCATAAATAACAGCGTGATGGTAGCTTACTCGCAATATTATGTTAAAATAACGTCGCGTTGGGCAACGATGCGCTCACGAACCAACGCCATATCGTCAAACCTCATGTATCTTATCTAATAATTTAAATGGACATTTGAAGGCTTATTGATAGTCCACTGTTGGACATAAGCCTCTTCTTTTAAAGTTGAGTAGTAGTATTTACCATTCCCCTAACAGGTTATCCCGCTACCATTTTAGACCACATCTTCACTTACCATCAGGTGAGATAGCTGTCAAGGGGTAAATTGTGGTGTATAAAAAAAAAGAGTTTTTCAGGGTATAAATCAGATTTGACGACGTAAGGCATCGCGTGTGTTGTTGTGTTATAAAGTTGCGAGGTCTTGGAATTTATTCCCGCCTCCAGTCTGGTCTGGTGGAATTCTTCAGCCGTGGCTAGTTACCACCCTACTGACAAAGACGTGAAGCCAAGCGATCCAGCACAAAGTCACGTTGAGCCGCAGAGAGCCATTTGTCTTGGCTTGGATATGGCTTCCACCTTCCAACCAACCTTCCAACAAAAACATACCCGTAACGATTCTGCGTTCCAGTTCGATACCGAATAGAAAATGATTAGGGGTTTGGGTTTAATAAAACTGCGATCTCATTAACAGCCAGAGCACGCTAAAATTTCAGATCGACTAATCACTCACCACCAAATGAGAAAGCAGTCAAGCGCCAAATATTCATAGTGGAAAAACAAACATAAAAAATAAACTGACTAAAACTTGCGTAATAGTAGCCCATGAAGAATAAAGGTCTTCGCCCACCTGATGCGGCGTTTATGAATAACGTAATTGCAATTACTTGTTTTTGATACTTAGTCACTTCATAGGCTGAAGGTTAGATGTACATATTAATATTTGAGAGAAGTCTTTATTTTCATACTTCACATTTTCGCGTCTTATCTTATAAAAATTGAAAAATGCCTCCAGGAGCACATGAGATTAACATTACAGGTGAATTTGTTATTAAATCCTGGGGGTAATTCATTCTCTGCAACTGTCCACTGTACCACTACTACTGATAAGTTTCTCGTACAAACTTTAATAAGACCAACCGCTTCGCATTACCTCCCTGGAAATTTTCGATGACGGCTGTCCAATACAACCATAGACGTGATAGCCTAGTGGTTCTAACCTCTAACTTTTCGGAGTTATATGCAATCAATAAATCAGCCTAGACATAGGCCTTTCCGAGAACGCGCCACCACACACGGTCCTCCGCCGTCCTCATCCACCCGCCACCAGCGATCCTTTTCAGGTCGTCGGTCCAGCGAGCAGGAGGTCGTCCTACGCTGTGCTCACCGGTACGCGGTCTCCACTCCAGAACACGTCTGCCCCAACGGCCGTCGGTTCTGCGACAGATATGACCCGCCCACTGCCACTTCATCTTGCTAATCCGCTGGGTTATGTTAGTTACTTTGGTTCACTTCAATCACTTGCCTCAACGGTGAAGGAAAACAACGTGAGGAAACCTGCACGCCTGAGAGTTCTCCGTAATGTTCTCAAAGGCGTGTGAAGTCTGCAAACCTGAACATGGCCGGCGTGGTGGACTATAGCCAAATCGTTCTCATATTGAGAGACCCGTGCTCTGTAGTGAGCCTGCAATGGGTGGATTATGGCGATATGATGATGCGACAAACAAACTCGCGAATGCGTTTATATTAGATGTTTTATTTAGGTCGACGTTTATTCAAATTTCAATAATATTTACAGTAAAGACGGTATTGCAATTTCGGCGTGCTGTTTTGTAAGGTACCATTATGTTTGACGCGAAAAACGGTCTGGGGCTTATTAGCTACGAGTTGAACACTGAACTGGTGTTGGATTTAGATGTTCTAAGAGGATTACGATTGCTGTGTGACCTACATTCCGACAAAACAGCGAGCAAGTACCTTAGCGAAAAGAAATGATGTCTAATGGCCAGCTAATTATCATATATATATATTTTTTTATACAACACAAGTTAGCACTTGACGGCCACTCGCCTAATGGTAAGTGATGATGCGGTCTAAGATGGTAACGGGCATAGACCCTACAGATATCTGATATGGTAAATCCATACTTCTAATCGCTTTACGACACGTTTTTGTCGGTAGGGTGGTAACTAGCCACGGCCAAAGCCTGCCACCAGGCCAGACTCGAGCCGGCCAAGTTTATAATGCGTCATATAAATTTATAATTTGTTTCTCCGAAGCAAAGGAAAAGCTAGTCCAACCTCAGGGTGCCAATATGATCGCCTTCATATGAATTTTTACTGTAGAATGTACAAGACAGTTTGTATCTCTCTGTAGCATAGAATAATATAAAACCCTAGATACCTGCATAGATTAACATAAGGACCTATGCATCTAGTAATTACCTCGGCAACTTAAATAGATATATGTAATCAAAACATAAGAATGAGCTTCATTAAACTGCACAATGGCGGATTTCAAGTAAATTATGGCACGTCAATCATTCTAGTAGTGCCCGTTTTGTTGCCAATCAAGATTTATCACCATATTAATCAAGGTCATTTTGACGAACTCCTAAGGTATTAGTAGTTACAATAAATCTAAAATCTGTGCTTCTGAGCAAGTTCAACTGCGAAGCCCTGATAGACAAAATTTTCTCCATATTTTATTATACACCACAAGTTAGCCCTTGACGGCAATCTCTCCTGATGGTAAGTGATAAATCAATTAGGAGTATGGGTTTACTATACTATAACTAGTAGTAGATAAAAAAAAAGTTTTTGTCTGTTTTTACTTAATGTAATGCAAATAGTTCGTGTATAAAATTGTACTAGGGTTATGTAGCTTTAGTTCAAACCTTCATTTAATAGTTTCATTAATTTTCAAATTTCATTTGTAAATTCAGGTTGCATTGCATTTTATTTTAATCAAACATTGCTCTATTCGCCGATATGTATAAAAAAAAATTGAAATCCTTAAAATTTAGATCATATAAAACACCCAAATCATATAAAAAATCCCAAATTATCAGTTATTTTTGTAATATGTTATTATTTCGGTCTTGTATTTTCAAATTAGCTGAAATTAGGGAAGCTGTGATAGCCTAGTGGAAGGACGTCAGCCTCCTAATCAAAGGTCGGTTTACGGAGTTATGTGCGTTTTTAAGCAATTAAAAAATCACTTGCTCCAATGGTGAAGGAAAACATCGTGTGGACAACTGAGAGTTCTCCATAATGTTCGCAAAGGCGTTTGAAGTCTGCCAATCCGCACATGGCCAGCAGCGTGGTGGACTATGGCCTCACCCTTCTCATATTGAGAGGAGAGCCGTGCTCTGTAGTGAGCCGAGAATGGGTTGATCATGATGATGATGATGATGATTTTAAAAATATAATTATCAGAAAGCGTTGCGTGTGCATTACCTAAGCCCGCAAAACTGCATAGGATCAGCATGACGTGTTAAAGCACCACATTCCCTCCCATATAAGAACGGAAAGCTCATTATGGTGTTTCATAAAAATACTACGTTTAAATTTGTGTACGAGGTATTTAATACTACTAAATAGTAATAGCAGAAAAACATAATTTAGATTAACTCAGTTTTTATATTGTAAAAAAACAATTGTATGCAATAATCAAAAACATCGTGACTAATTATAATAGCTAATAATATAGATAATAGTTGCGTAGGAGAACCCATTGGACAGACAGACAGACAAATCGAATGAGCTTCACGTTTAATGCTTATGAATAATTTATGACATAAGTATTGATGGCAGTTATTAAAGTGGGTATTGTGATGCAATGGTGTTTACCGGAAATTACGAAAAGTCTTATAAGGTTTTTTATTCCACTGAATAACCTACAGAGAGTATACCAACACATAGCTACCTCGTAAACCTATTGGCGGTTTGCTTATATACTCATTGACAGAAATGGACAAGAAAAAGTATAATATAACTGGAAACAATAACTGTGCATACTGTCAGCCATTTACAGCTTGGAACTGAAAAAGGGATTATCGCGATTAACACTACAAGTTAGGAATTGACGGTAACACACCTGATGGTAAGTGATGATGTCTAAGATGGAAGCGGACTAACCTGTTGGGGGTATAGTGAATCCATACACCTAATTGGTTTCTACGCGATATTGTACCGGAACACTAAATCGCTTGGCGACACGTCTTTGTCTGTAGGGTGGTAACTAGCCACGGCTGAGGCCTCCCACTAGACCAGACTCCAGCCGGGAATCGAACCAAAGACCTTTAACTTTATAATGCGACAGCAAATGCACTGCGCCATGGAGGTTGTCGAAAGTAAAATTAAGCAAGTATTCATTCAACGTATTTTAATTTACAATGTGATATTCCAAAATGATTATTTTTACGTAGCAAATTTTAATCATTTATACTTGATCTTTAGTAACATATTAGCGCCCGTTTGTAGTATAATTTTTTTATTGGCATCAAACACAAAATTCTGAAACAAGCGAAGTTCTCACTTGTTAAACAATTTTATTTTTCAGTGCATAAAACGGGAATCGAACTTAGGACTTCCTACAGTGAACGCCTTAGCGCCAGAGTGCAAATAACTCAATCATGTGTCAGGTGGTAGAGATCCTTCCATTGTGCTCCCACGCGTATGTCAAGGATACAGTGAATCATTAGGAAGTAGGTATGCTTGACTCTGGGCGTATTGTCTATGCTTTTGATACAACTAATAAACAATAGACGAAATGCTCCTCTCTATGAAGTATTAACACCGTGACGGAATCTGATATTGAACGGAATACAAATAGTTGTAGATAGATAAAACATCTTTATTGCAACAGAAACAAGAAAAAAAATTTTATGTGCATTTTTTTTCTTGTTTCTGTTGTGTTTGTTATGTGCAAAGGTAGCCTTCTCGCTAAGGGTGATCTTTTGAAGGCAACCTAAGCGTAAGAAGCTGGTGGTAATATACTCATTATACATATTAGACCTAATGAAGGGATAACTTTCATTAACTTTAAAACGTAGGCTCATGGATGTGTGCATTCTCCCTATCCTCACATATGGTGCTCAAACTTGGTCTTTGACATGCCATCAGAAGTCCGCACTCAGAGTTTGCCAGCGAGCAATGGAGCGCAGCATCCTGGGAGTAAAGCTGACAGATCGTATTAAAAACTGCATACTACGCTCCAAGACTCATATAACGGATGTGGGCGATAAAGCTGCCAAACTGAAATGGGACTGGGCTGGGCATGTTATGCGCATGTCCGACGAACTTTGGGCAAAGGCCGCTACACATTGGGTGCCACAAAAAACAAAAAAACGTCGAGGCAGACCGAGGCATCGTTGGCGTGACAAACTCGATGCCTATATATCGGCTTGGCCCCAAATATCCCTAGATAGAGACAAATGGAAGGAATACAACATATTATTCAATATCCTTATTAAAATAACACTTGTTACACACACAAAGGTTACATCTTATATGTCTATTCAGTGTGACGAGTTACTTAAAGCTGCCCTCATGATCAACCCATTACCGGCTCACTACAGAGCACAAGTCTTCTCTCAATATGAGAAGAGTTTGGCCATGTGTGGATTGGTAGACTTTACACGCCTTTGAGAATATTATGTAGAAGTGATAGAACTCTCAGGCGTGCAGGTTTCCTCACGATGTTTTCCTTCACCGTTGAAGCAAGTGATATTTTAATTGTTTAAAAACGCACATAGCTCCGGAAAGTTAGAGGTGCGTGCCCGGATTCGAACCGCCGACCTCTGATTAGGAGGTTGACGCCCTAACCACTGGGCTATCACCGCTTTTACTAGGCTTTCACCGCTTAAAGCTATATTGCGGTGTATTTACTATAAAATGACCCATTACTGTGATAAATTATAGTATACTCAGCTACAATAAAAATGCGAGCCGAACAAAAGTACCACTACAGAATAAAAAGTTAAAACAAACTTAATGTACAATATAAAAGTGAAAGCAGAATTGTCTAAAAGTACTGGAATTACACATTAAATTAATTTTATATAATTTACAAGGAGAAGCATATAGAAACATCTCATTGTAACAAATTCGAAAAGCGAGCCTTTTGGTCTGGCGTAGACGGAAGCTTCGGTCATGGCTAGTTGCCCCACTCCCAAATACATGCTTCCAGACGATTTAGCTTTCCGGTATAATGCCGATTGGCAGATATATATTTAAGCAAAGTTCAGATCATGTGGTGGCCCGTATGCTCCTTTGCTTTCGATATATGTAAGTTTTAAAAAAGGCACTACAAGTACAAAACGGTGATGAAAAAAGTGTCCAATTCAAATTCGAATAGTCCTTTAAAAGGCACTTTTGGCGCGTCAATAATTTACATAATAGTGCTTTGATAACTACATTCGTAAACCTAAAACTAAAGCTATGAGAGTTCCAAACGCGCCCCGGTCTAAGAGGAAGCCCACAACAAACTTATCCAGGTAAATTGTCTTTTTTTTTCACCATCTCACATGCCACTTAAAATTATATTAATAGCTATCTAATTACAACAATATTTCATAGCCATGCCTCACAGCCCGGTTACGCTGTGGCAACCAATAGGGTTAGTACAGCTAATAGACAGTCCGAAAAAAAAAATAGCCATGCTTGTTAATCAAATAAACAAGCGTATAAATATTATACTTCTCAAGATCACTTATAACTATTTTCCAGATCCGTAATGTATTTAATAAACATGTATAATTCGTCATCGTTAATTGGGCAAAAAGTTAACATGTCAATTGATAGCTTTAGGTATTCTTTGTACACATTAGTTTAATGTATTTGGAGCATAACCAAGTTATAAATAATATACAAGAACTACACATCTAGTTCTTACCTACACGAATGCTGCAAACAGTTTTAAAAATGGCATTTAGAACGGGAACTGTCGGAAGTTTAATTGAATTTTTATTTTTTATGTTTCGTATTTTATAGTGTCATCATGATCAACCCATTATCGGCTCACCACAGAGCAAGGGTCTCCTCTAAATATGAGAAGGGTTTGGCCATACTCCGCCACGCTGTCCATGTGCGGATTGGCAGACTTCACACGCCTTTGAGAACATGATGGAGATCTCTCAAAAAGCAAGTGATATTTAATTTGATTAAAAACACACATAACTCCGAAAAGTTAGAGGTGCATACCCGGGATTGAACCCCCAACCTCTGATTAGGAGGCGGAGGTCCTACCCACTAGTCTATCACAACTTCCTATTTTATAGTGTATTGTATCGTATTGTAAATGTTAAACTGTGTCTAGTTGCCATAATAAAGAAATTATATACAAGGTCTTACTTTCTAAACACATGATAATTTACCTAGATGATTACCTAGACGATATGACCTCATGTCCTTTACGTCATTAATAAAAACACCAAACAACACTAATTAATAACTAACTACAAAATCAGTAAGATTTCATCCCGATATTTCATCAGCAGTGTGAAACGCTTCCGCCTCAAGAACAAATTAATACTTAAGATATGTATAATTGAAAAAATAATAATTAAGATACGTATTAAAACACGGCCGCCGAAAACAGCTAGTGTTTTCATATTTAAAAATGACACAATTCAACTGTCGAATTGGTTTTTTTTTAATAGAATCTGACCATACACTTTTAATCAAAATCTGCTCAGGAATTAAGAAGTTATTGACCCATATGTGCATCGATGGCAATGACATTTAACTATGACAGTTATCTTAACTCTCTGTATATTTCTATTATAAAAAAGTGCTTTAAAATTAAGAACTTTCATATCATTAGGTTAGTATTAAAGTAATAGTTTATTGCATAGTAATCAACACAACTGCTTATTAAGGAATTGGGCAATAATTGGGAGAAATTAACTAAACTAAAATAGTTTACTTTAACTAAATTTGAATATACGTATGAGTAGGAATTCTTAGCCGCGAAGGTTAGTGCAACGCAGCCATATCCTAAGTGGTGAAAGTTTAGAGGGATTCAAGACCAAGACAGCAATAGGTCCCTCTGTGTTAAATACTCATAAACTTTTCTCACCTCGCCGCCTCAGTAAAATTTTTCAGAAAAAAAATTAAATCAACAACCTAAACTCGATCTTACACGCTTAATGCTCACTGGCGAGCAGAAGTAACGCTATCAATCGGAGACTAGTCATAATTTTCTTCAAACATACGTTCTTTAATAAAACAGTTTTACATTTAATTATCTAGTTTTTTTGTATAATATTAAACAAGTTTGCGCTGCGATAAATAAAGTTTAGATTTTAGAAGAATTAACTACTATTATTGTACTTTAACTAGCTGACCCGGCGGAACGTTGTTTTGCCATATAAATTATTTTGAGGGAATTTCTAGTGTAGTTTTCTACACTAGAAATTCCCTCACAAAAATAACTAACTTATTCAAAAATTTTAGCTTTGCCATAAGCTCAGGGAAATTTTAATCGAATAAGAGTGAAAAACATTCACAATAAAGACGATAATTGTTCAGTTATCGAGCGGGATGACAAATGATTAAATTACTAAAATTAGTATTAAGGAATAGGGGTTGGCGATAGAAGGGTGAAAATTAAGTGTTGTATGTATTTTCCAATACCACATAATACAAAAATAAACAAAAAAAAAGTTTTTTTTTTGGGATGGACAGTGGACACCTCTTATTACTTAGGGGTTTGAAAAATAGATAGTAGCCGGTTCTCAGACTTACTGAATATGCATAAAAAATTTCATAGGAATAGGTCGAGCCGTTTCGGAGGAGTATGAGAACAAACATTGTGACACGAGAATTTTATATATAAGATAACATAAAAACTTCACCTTAAGCGTAAAGGATGTCTTCAATGCAAAGTGTAACAGGTAACATGTTACGCTTACAAGTGTTGAAAAGGTTAATGTGTCAAATCTTTTTCGTGTGATACTAATTAATTATTCTTGACCTCGACTTTTTATAGCTATTGTCTCCCGCGATTACTTTGTAAGTAAGATTTCTAGAAAAATCCTTTTACTACATAAAGGATTACATAATTAATGATAATAAGGCGTTAGAATGCAATGTGCCAAATACGATTTTACTTTTCAGTGACAATGGTGCAAAAATCTCTAAACGAAATTAACGTGTCTGTTAAAAGCACTATCTTTCTCCACGACATACATTAATTTAGAGTTTTGTACAATAGAAAAAACACGTGTGAAATTTATCAATAATAGACATTTGGTTATCTATCTATTATTTATATCACCTATATAAATAATAGATAGATAGCTTAGTAAGTTGTAAACCTTCTCAACCACGACGTCTTTAACCCTCGTATTTTTGTTTTAAGCAATTTTATTTATTTTTTAATTTGCTTTCATATCTAACAGACATGAGACCCGGTCAAGGCATTGCAAACACTACAATTGTTACACATTTTTGATGCACATTATAATATTCTAATAATAACAATTCAATATAAAACAATAATTAAAAATAATAACAATAATAATTAAATTTGTAAATGTTATGATAGTCAAAAATAAAAGTATTAAAAATTATTATTACAATAAACAATTCACCACGCTAACTGTTCACTATTATCATTTACATATTAAAAGGCACTTAAATCGTAATTGAGTTTCAGTGCATGCGCTTTCGTTTGGTCGGAATCGAACCCCGGACCTTCCCATTAAAAATCCATTCCCGAATCGAGTCCGGTTTAATGACGGGTTTAGACTGCTGCTAGCTTAACCACCCTACTGGCAAAGACATCGTCAAGCAATTAAACATGACAAGTAGGAACCGGTGATGAGTATGGCTTCAACCGGCAACGCATCGCTAGCTTAGTGCATAGATATTCATGGGAAACGGTAATCACTTAACATAAGGTGGTATTTCTGCTCATTTCTCCGCAATGTAATTAAAAAAAAAAGTAGATCGATACATCCTAATGACAGGTTGATTTTACGACGAGGATTAATTCACGCCTTCAAAATTACGGCTCGTGAATTTCAAACACCATCACATACCATCAGGTGGACTAATTTACAATGGAGTAATAGCCCCAGGGCTCAATTCCCAATTAGAAAAAAAACAGGAAATTATCTCTATTCAATAGGCTAATCCTAATTAGAAATCTCGCCTTAAAAGCAACCTACAGCTGTTTAGCTATAAACGAATTCTTGGCAACTTCCTTCTAAAAAAAAAGAAATATTAATGCACTTAGTTATAATATCTTCATACTAAAAATATACAATAGATATATATTTATTGCACACTATACTTTTAGTTATCATGGGACCCTTCGTACACAGATGTATGCAAATCATGATCAACCTGTTGCCGGCTCACTAGAGCGCGGGTCTCCTCTCAATATGAGAAGGGTTTGGCCATAGTCCACCACGCTGGCCATGTGCGGATTGTCAGACTTCACACGACTTTGAGAACATTATGGAGAACTCTCAGGCGTGCAGGTTCCCTCACGATGTTTTCCTTCATCGTTGAAGCATCGATATTTTTTTTTTGTATGCAAATACGAACTGAGAAATCTTTTCCAGACTACCCTATACCGAAAATAGAGGGTAGCGATGCAATATAATATAAACTTAATATATAGTATTGTATACTAAATATTACCCTTAAATTTAAAATATATATTTTTATATACTAATTATGTATTGAACAAACATGTCCAACTAAAGAGAGAAAGAAATAATAAGTGTCTTAATTTATAATCATTCCATCTTTCAGTACTTTTTAGGTGTTACTTCAGATTACCTTGCTATCTCCATTTGAGTATTATATTTTTTCTTTTATATATTAATATATCTTTATAGAAAATGTGAAAAAATTAGAAAATTTCTCTCACTCACTCTTCTTCATCCACGTAGTTCCCGTTCCCATGGGAATACGGGTATAAATAATAGCCTTAATTACTCGCTGGTAATATAGCCTACTGAAGCTGTGATAGCCTAGTGGTTAGGACGTCAGCCTCCTAATCAGAGCTCGGGGATTCGAACCCGGCACGCACTTATAACTTTTCGGAGTTATGTGCGTTTTTAAGCAATTAAAATATCACTTGCTTCACTTTTAAAATCGATTAAGTGGCTTTGAATAACGTAACAAACAAGCTAACAAAGTCATAGTCGCGCATTCACGTCCATTCAATTAGTGTACTATACTATACTAAAATACGAATCAAAAAGTTGGGTTAGTAATTTTTCTATTTAGAAACTTTACTACTAGCCCGGACTAAGAAGTTGGCGATATCCAATAGATTATTGACACAAATATGTGATATTAAAAGATAAAGGATAAAAGATTTTTTATCAGGAACTAATACAAGAAAGAAGAACTAATAAAAGAAGCTCGAAGCGGTGATAGCCTAGTGGTTGGGCGTCACACTCCTAATCAGAGGTAGGCGGTTCGACCCGGGCACGCACCTCTAACTTTTCGGTGTTATGTGCGTTTTTAAACGATTAAAATATCACTTGCTTCAACGGTGAAGGAAAACATCGTGAGGAAACCTGCACGTCTGAGATTTCTCCATATGTTCTCAAAGGCATGTGAAGTCTGCCAATCCGCACTTGGCCAGCGTGGTGGACTATGGCCAAACCCTTCGCATATTGAGAGGAGACCCGTGCTCTGTAGTAAGCCGGTAATGGGTTGTTCATGATGACAAGAAGCCTAAACACATGAATACGATGATCCTGCAGAAGTAATCGTTAAAATCCACCAATCTACGTAAGAAAAGCGTGGTCTTAGCGTTCTGTCTACTATACTATTTTGACGATGATGATGATGATGATGATGTAACAAAATTAAATCTGCACACAGATGAGTCCGATAGTAGTGGATTGTAGCTAATTAAGCTTAACGTTAATTAATTAAAGTTTTTCCCTTTAATGTAAGAATTATAACGAATACATTCCATATAGAAGCTGCAAGTTTAGGCTTTTGCTATACTAAGAGCAATTCTTATTGTAACACCGTATGGTCTATTAGCAGTACTAATATGATAGTTTTTACATCATAACCATATCAGCCTTATATGTTTGGACTTAGGACTTTTGAAGATACTCGTAGTTCCAAAAGTTTGATTAGTTCAGAGATAAATGAGCACCTGAAAGTTTCCCATAAGGGATAAAAGATTTTTGGTAGCTTTATTTATTTAAACTCAATAGCTTTAAAAGATATTTTCTTTAAATACTAATATTGTAACCTTACGTTCCCACAGGAAAGAAATCATAGTTAAGCAAGTTCCAGATGGCTCAAATAAAAGAATTAAAAACTATACGTTCCTATTTGATATAAATAAAACATAAGCACATAAATAATCCATTTTGTTTGGCCATAGTCCACCACGCTGGCCACGTGCGGATTGGCAGACTTCACACGCCTTTGAGAACATTATGGAGAAATCTCAGGCGTGCAGGTTTCTTCACAATGTTTTCCTTCACCGTGATATTGCTTAAAAACGCACATAACTCCTAGAAGTTAGAGGTGCGTGCCCGGGTTCGAACCCCCGAACTTTGATTAAAAGGTGGACGTCCTAACCACTGGGCTATCACAGCTTTTTGGGCTATCACAACTCTTTTGAACCGAATTAAAAAAAGTAAAGAAACAAACAGACACATTTTCGCACGAATATCACACTTTCCTTGAACGTTCGGTGACACGCACAATCGCTAACTTCTAAAAGCTCTCGCCGAGTAAAATGGCCTCGATGTGCCACAGCCCTAACACCCATCTCTCAGAGATCCTACATCTCAACCTTGACATTGCCAGTATTGATGGCAGCGGTATATAAGCCGACCTGGATACGAGATGCATCATTCCACCACGAGTACTCAAAGCAGCAACATGAAACTGGTACGTGTAAGCGACCTAATTTTATTCATTTCGAAAGGGTTCATCTCGAAGTGTTTTGTAATTATAGGAGGTTTACTAACAGCAGTTTCTATGATTAGAAAATTGTTTAAACACGCCTTTTGCATTTCGTGTTGCCCCCTTTTAAGACCTGTCTGTAAAAATCGTCTTCGTATTCACCTAATTTATGGAAAGAATTTTAATTTCGATAGACCTACCTGATTACGTTGTATTATCCGGACAGTCAGTCAGTTACTCAGTAGATGGCGAAGTATATGGATATCATTCTGAAGGAAAGGTGTTCTTTGGAGAACGGGAAGAGAGGTCTCCTTAAAAGATACGCGACTCCATAATCATTCATATCGGGTAAAGGATCGACTTCTGTATTCGAAATCCTAAAATTTTAATACACCAGTCTCCTCCAAGTTAACCTCTTGTGTTGTTTTTTGTTTTTTTTTTTTATTTTTTTTATTTATAATTTATTATACATCAAACATTTTACATAAAACTTAGATTAACCTAAAACTAACAATCTTAAAAAATAAATAAATATATAACATTATAACTAAAATATAAGCTTGTGTTGTTTATAATATCGATCTACATATTTCTCTTTTTACTTGATATATATGAATCCTCTTTAGGATTTAAATATACTGCTTCTTCCAATGAAACTTTATCGTTCTGGCAGCATAAATTTTAGATGTGAACTCGCTTAATAGTGTCAGATTGCATTGTATTCATGAAATTAGCCTAAGATCTCAAATTCTCTCTTAATAGTGACAGATTGCATTACATTTAATTCCCGTCCGACCCCGCAGTTATCCCAAACGTCGCCTAAGCCGAGATTCGGCCTCAAAGGAGGCGCCCTTAGGCAGTCGTTCCCATAGTTTCTTCGAGCCCTAGGGCTCAAGATTTCTTCTGGCAGAGCTTCTTTCCAAAGCCACGGCCTCGGAGACGTACGGACCATTCACCGTCCGACCCCCTGTTATCGCAAACATCGCCTAAGCCGAGGTTCGGCCTCAGGAGGCGCCGTTAGGCAGACGTTAGTTTCTTCGAGCCCTAGTGCTAAAATTTCTTCTGGCAGAGCTTCTTTTCGAAGCTCGCCAAACAGCCCGGTTACGCTGTGGCAACCAATAGGGTTTGTACAGCTAATAGACAGTCCGAAAAAAAAAAAATACATTTACGAAACTAGCCTAAGGAACTCCAATTTTTTTGATAAGGTGTTCCCCTTTCCATGTTTCTTTAATGCTATACCTTTTTCTGGATTATCAAGGTCAAAGGATGTTCATTGGTCCTTTAACCTTTGGATTTAACTTTTGGATCGAGGACTGCAAAAGTTTCGAGTAAATAAATCAAACTTCGCCCTTATTTCTAGATCATCCTAGCAGCCTTAGTGAGCGTATGCACCGCGGCGGTCCTGCCCGGCTACGTACCCCCTGTGGTTACTCCGCAATATGCCAGGACCTATTACCCGGAAAGAGCTCGTGCTGCCTTAGACAGGAACGCCGCTGTCTTGCGATCAGTGTCAGATCACAACGAACTGGGCTACCACTGGGCTTACGATACGGAGAATGGTGAGTCTGAATCTTATTATTAACTAGCTGTACCCGCGACTTCGTCGACGTGGAATTTAACAAAAAAGTTAATAGGCAGCTTTTGTGATATTAATTCGTTGGTCGGAGAAGTGCTGGCATGCGCGTGATACTGGACAGTACTTTGACATTTATTTATTTATTTATAAGGCATGCCAGCGACAAGTTGTAAGTTACATTTTAAATCAATCTAAATAATATTGTCTATTACAGGCACACTCAGCATTGCCGACATTCTCTGAATAATATTTATTAAATAGTTTATAAAAATTTACAAATTAATAATAAGATTGGATAGTTATTCAATATTTAAAATGTCAGGCGAAAAATTGTTACAAAATACACACAAAGACATTGCAACATTATTTTAGTTTTCTAAAATAAAAGACTTTTTCTAAAATAAAAGTAGCCTAAGTTACTCCTTATTACATCAGCTACCTGCCAATAAAAGTCCCGTAAAAATCGGTCCAGCCATTTCAGAGATTAGCCGGAACAAACAGACAGACAAAAAATGTAAAAAAATATATTTTGGTGTATGTACTGTATATATATTCATATGCATCTAGTAATAAACGGTTATTTCAATATTACGAACAGACACTCCAATTTTATTTATTTGTATAGATTATTCAGGCTAGTGTTAGTCCACCAACCAGCAGAAGAACAACATGGTTCATCTATGAATTAGTCCACTCTTTAATGAAACAGCAAGTTTGTGTTTTTGTGTGTTGTATGGACCGTTTAAACGCTATGAATGAAAGTATTGCTTCCTGCAATCATAGCTGATACAGCTTGAGTAAAAAAAAACCCACTAATATAAATGATATTTATATTAAAGTCTTGATTGAAAGTGCTCATCTTATAAGTTATATGTAAAAGAAGGGGCATATCCGACTCCAATAACTGTTTATTTTAACATTTAAACTTAAAGGCCTATTCACACAGCGTATTTTCTACGTCCAGAAAACGTGAGTTTCAAGAACGCCCACGGTACAAGTAAAAGCGTCTCTCTTTATATACAAATTTAAAATTGTAAGGATTTTTATAACTATCACTAATCGCACTACGTGATACAGACGCGTGTGTGAAGTATGTGCGCGTGCGCATACTTCACACAATCTGTATATGTGTGCCTATACTTAACGCCAAACAGTACGATCGCGCCCGCGCCATTCCATTTGTCGCCTACGCTGAAGTTAAGCCTCACAAGTGACCTATTTAGGCAGACGATTTCTTATCTTATTTCACAACTAAGGTTCAAACTCAACTGGTTACGCTGATTAAACCATCTGCTTATCAGTAATACGGAGTACGAATAAAAAATGGTGGTAGTACGAGAAAAATATTTTAGATCTCTGTTTTGACTTATCACTAATTTATAACGTATAATAGTCTGCCTGTGTCCACGTATATATGAGTTTGTCGTGAATGTGAAAACTTTTGCAACGGTCTCCTAGGTGCAATTAAATCTTAGTATAAGGGCGTTGATGTGCATTTGCTGCTCGTAAAACTTGCGCCATATGCTAAGGCCCTAATGTTCTGCTAGTATCAGCAAAGGTAAAGAATTTAAGTTAACAAATTGATGGGCCAAAATAAATCGACTACTCTATTCAATTCACCTTGACAATGTAATTCGGCGTTCCAATAACAATAGTAATATACGTAGATGCTTCGAATGGTGTTTGCACTCTACTGAGAATAATATTAAATTTAATAAAAACAAGGTTAGTGACCAATAAATTGAATAAACGTTTTCTTGGCAGATTTTATTGTACCGTCAATTCATTGCTCTGATATAATCTATAATTGAATTTCAGTAGGTCTCATCACGTTTATTTTATTTGTGGCTATTCAAAATAGCAGTAGAGTTGGAATATATGTTATGTCATCGCCATATTAACTATAAGTATTCGTATTCTTTCTGATGAAACCTCCTTAAAGAATTATGCTATTGAAAAAAGGCTGGTTTAACTTTTGAAGTGTGTTTTTAGTATTAATAACCGAGATATAATTATCTCGGTTATTTATAGTAGTAATACCAAAAAACGAGAGAAGAGAAGAGGCTGGTAATAAATTAACAGTTGCTTTTCTTAACAGGATACCAATTATTTTTTTGGGCTAATTTGTAGTGTATACACTACATGTTAGCCTTTGAAGCCAATCTCACCTGGTGCTAAGTGATGATGCTGTCTGGGATGGTAGCGGGCTAACCTGTTAGGAGTATGGTAAACATACACTAATAGGTTTCTACGCGACATTTTGCTGGAACGCTAAATCGCTTGGCGACGCGACTTTGTCGGTAGGGTGGTAACTAGCTACGGCCGAAGCCTCCCACTAGACCAGACTCGAGCTGGAAATCGAACCCAGGACTTCCAACTTTATAATGCGACAGCGTACGCACTGCGCCATGGACGTTGTCACGGAGGTGTTTATGATTCGCATACCTTAAAAACAAATTTCCATTCGAACGAACATAAATAACAATCAGACTACAACATAATATTTTTATTTCCAGGCATCCAAGCTGAGGAAACTGGTCGCGAAGCGAATGGCATCCAAGCAGCTGGAGGCTACTCCTACACAGGAGACGATGGCCAGGTCTACAGTGTGAGATACACAGCTGATGTCAACGGATTCCAGGCGCAAGGTGCTCATCTACCTACACCACCTCCCATTCCTGAGGCCATTGCTAAGGCTCTCCAAGAGAATGCAAGAGATGAAGCTGCTGGTATCTTTGATGATGGTAAGATTTTTTTTTATTCAGTTCGAGCAAAAAACATCGAGTTCTTTTTAATTTGGATTTAGTGACTTTAAAACCCATCTCTTATTTAGTTACAGATCATAATAATAACGAAGTAAACCAAACAAAAATATTCATGAATTCCAACCTAGTGTTAATTATATTATTATGACGATGGTATCAAAGAATAGATACCTAACCCGCCACCAAAATTACAGTGCGACCTTGTACAGTCTTATTTGGTGATATTAGATTACAGAGAACAGCTTCTGTATTCTGTATTAGGAGGGAATATTGCGGAGACAAATTGTTGGCATAAAATTCCACTTAGTAATAATCACATTCGACGATCTCTCTAGGTCGCCGTCTAGAAACGATCTTCTTTATTTACTTTTATGTACTTGGATTTCGTTTGTTAATTTATTTTATTTTATTGTACACTAGCTGAGACCCGCAGTTTCACCCGCGTAGTTTTCGTTTCCGTGGAAATACCGAGATAAAGTATTGCCTAAATATAAATTGCAAATTGACTCTTTGAAGTTAGGAACACACCTACATTTCTTAAACAACAGTGAGTGATTATAATTTAATATGAACTTTATTGAATAGCAATTCAAGTTCAAGTTCAAATTCACTCCACATTTTATTTAGAAAACGTTTATATGGGACAAAGCAAAGGGCTGTTTTTAGGGTTTTCTCGGCAATTATTCGAATTTTTCTCTTTTTAAACCTTCCCTAGACCTCCACGAACATTTCAAGACCAAGATGAGACAAATTCTTTTAGCCATTCTCGAGTTTTAGCGAGACCAACGAACAGCAATTGATTTTTATATATATAGATTAGAAAATAACAAATTTCACACACTCATCATATCTCTTAATATCGCTGTTGCAGAATTATAACGATTCTTTATTCGTTGTGAATTGGAAATATACGTTTATTTTAATAGATCACCTATTCGGTACTCTTTATTTTATTTTGCTTTGTTCCTTTGTAACTAAATAGTAAACACAGACCCTCAGAATAAATGGCGTTTTTAATTTAATTTTTTTCATTATTACTTTAATTTTTAAAGAATAACTTTCTTGATTTGTTTTATTTTACAATGTTCACAATATTGGTTCTTTTATCAGCCTTTTTTATAAATATTATAATATATAGCTCTTTATTTCTTCATAATCAGACAAGTATAATGTTCACCATTGCAGAGATTTCTAGTGATTTCTATTGCCCTATGATAGAAAAATCAAGCTTTCACATATTTAAGCTCTTGATCAGATTTTAACTAAATTTAATTCAGACTAGGATATCTATCTGGTTGCACCTTTAAGATACAGATTTAAATTTGATCACATTTTAGATCATTGTAAAAGATAATGGGATTAAAAATGTTAATAAAATTGCTTACAATAGCTTGTATTCGATCATCTTTAAGTATATAAATTTAAATGGTAACAAAAAGCGGATTAGTAAACACATATCAATAAAAAAATACTAGTTAAAATGTCATCACCGAAAAGGTTAAAAATATAAGCAATAGAAGTAAGGTGATCTCATAATAGTTAATTCGTATCATCATTAAAGTAAAACCATTGGAGCGATATTTTAAAAAGATTAATGGTGATTTTAATGTTGAAACGATGTTCCCTACAGCCTTAATAGCAGTGTGTCCAATTAATGTGGCTTTTCTATTGAGAATATTTTGCTAGTAGCTGCAAATTTTTGATTACAGACACTTTGGTTCAGGTGGTACGATCAATCACTTCAGAAACAGTAGTTCTATTCATTGACCTTCCTGATGTCGCTCGAGTTAATGAATTGCCTCGCTATCTAGCATGAATAGCTCGACTATCGATATTGAAATCGATAGCAAAAACAAACAAAAATCAAACCAAAAATAGCTTTATATTAATAAAACATTTTCATTATTTCTATTCGTGAAGTGATGGTGACTACACTGGTCAACTTAAAACTAAGAGGGTTCAAATCGCGCTCATTTCTAACAAGAAGCCCAACAAACTTAGCCGGGTTTTTTTTTGTTATCACCATCTCAAATAATCAATAATTAATTATAGTACCTATGGAGATAGAGCAATTCACAACCAAACTTTTTTATCGTTTATATAATCCTTAATATCGTAATAATTATGATTTTTCTATAAGCTTACGTTTATAATAACTTGAACTTATTGTAAGACATCTCCAAGATATCAATAGGCTGTGGCTAGTTACGGACAAAGACGTGACAAGCGATTTAGCTTTCCGGCACGATGTCGCGTAGAAACCAATTGGGAGTGTGGTTTACTATACCCCTAACAGGTTAGCCCGCTACCATCCTAGATTGCATCATGACTTACCACCAGGTGAGATAGCCGTCAAGGGCCAATGTAATGTTATAAAATTACCACCCAATCGTGAAAGCAATATAGCGTTTCGATACCGTTCTTGACTGACCCCGTTTGACAACTGTTCAGAGCAGCACGCTAACTTGACTGCATCATCGCTTACCACCAGTTATGATTGCAGAAATGACCACCACCTTGGAAGCGTATTAGTAGCTTGGTTAGATCGTGATTAAAGTGTTAATATTATTAAGCCTGAAGGTATTACTAGTAAATTGCGGGTAAATTCTAATTTCGTATTGCCGGTGCATCTTGACGTTTTGATAGGCCGTGTCATCCTCCAGTCACGACCCGGCGACTACGCGGTCGTGACGATTTTAAGGAACTTCGAAATATCAAAGCATTTAATGGCGCCTGGGGCGGCATCGCATAATGTTATCCCGTAAAGTAGCAAGAGCTTCTAATCGGATGTTTAGTTTATATATCTCCGTACTAAAATTAATCCTTATTGGACTTTGTTCGGCAAGCGCGATATCAGATAGTAGTTTCACTTATAACTTCGGGTAGCTTATAACGAAATCTTAAATAGCGATTTGGTTAGTATTGAATTTGGACTATTCTTATTAAATATTCAATAGAAATTAACATAGATTTTTTTACATTGATCAACTTTATTAATGTTTTAATTTTTATTGCATGGGTGTTTTAAAATGTTTCAAAATATCCATTTTTAAGCTCGATTTTGAATCTAGTGGAAAATATGAATTTCGGGATACCCAAAAGAAAAAGATTTTACAGAGTTGTATATCGTAATATGACAGAAAATAAAAACTCGCATTCTCGAAAAAGTTATTGGATATTTTGTGTAAAACTTGTGTTACTTTTTGGAAAATATCAAAAAAAAAATTGTAATAACTTTCGTTTAAATGATTTGATGATTTCGAGCCTCGCAAGTGTTTATTGTTTAAACTTATCGCCATTTGTTGATATCTTTAATAAAAGCTCCATACATTATAAAACTCGACAGGAAAAATAAAATTGCTGCCATAAACATTCTCGAACTACGTTACTATCTATTAAAATCGATTTCTATTAATAAAGCCAGTTTTATCACTTAACATAGTATAATTAGGCAAGTTAGACACTAAATTAAATTTACGAATTGATTATGGTTACTAAGTATATTTCATCATAATCATCATCATCATGATCAACCCATTCTCGGCTCACTACAGAGCACGGGTCTCCTCTGAATATGAGAAGGGTTTGGCCATAGTCCACCAAGCTGGCCATGTGCAGATTGGCAGACTTCACACGCCTTTGAGAACATTATGGAGAACTCTCAGGCGTACAGGTTTCCTCACGATATTTTCCTTCACCGTTGAAGCAAGTGATATTTTAATTGCTTAAAAACGCACATAACTTCGAAAAGCTAGACATGCCCGTGATGGAACCCTTGACCTCTGATTAGGAGACGGACTTCCTTACCACTAGGCTATCACAGCTTTTCATTTCATAATAGACTTCATTTATTTTCAGTTGAAACACTTAGAAACAAATAATTTTGTTCCAATTTTTTATAATATTGCTAAGGATGTTGTTTTGAACTCTTTATCGTTCACTCTTTCGTCCCCAGGATTGTTAACCTTGGTTTTTTCTTTGCAGGTAGCTACAACGACGGTAAATACGACTCGGGAGTATTCGCCGCCCGTTCGTACACTACCCCGCGGCAGTACCTGGCCCCAGGCCTCAGACAACCCTACGCCTTCTAGACGACTTCTACCGCTTGTGCCATCGAATTAGTTCTAAGTCTTGTACAGTGCAATGTTTACGCAATAAAGTGATTATCATTTTTTATTAACTTTTTATTATTTATTTTATTTATTTATTCTTTATTTGTACACCACAACAAAAATAGAAATAACAAGAAAACAAAATAAAGAAGAAGCAGGATACAAAAGGCGGCCTTATCGCTTAGTAGCGATCTCTGCCAGGCAACCTTTTTATTATTTATTGCCTTTTTAACTTTTTATTATTTTATTATTTATTGCCTTTATTTAATTATGCTTTAGATTTGTCTCTCCTCGACAGAGGTTTCCGTGATCCTAGGGGTACTAAAATAGGAATTTACGAAAGCAAACAAATTTGACATAAAACCTGGCAATGTTTCTATAATATAATAAAACTGTAACAGGATGAATTCTGTACATTAAATATATTATGAAAATTTTAATTGGAGGATGCTTTACTATCGATACTGAACCCAAAACAATGTTTTTTTATTTTTGGCGCATCACGTCGAAACTACTGGATGGATTTGAATGAAATTGGCTATGTAGTTGATACTCCGGTTCAACATATAAGATAGTTTTTATTCCAGAATTCAGCACGGTGCCAGTAAAGGGGATGAAAGTCAATATGTGTATTTAGTTGTAATTCATTAACGCGAACTCCGATTTCACTCATTTTGTTAGAAAGGAGAAGTATCTCCTTGTAATGTTTATCCTGTAATTATTTCAAGGTCGTCGTTTTAGTAATCCATTGTTGCGTGATTGGAAGACAAACAAACACACTTTCACGCACACTAACTCAATGCAGACGAAGTTGCGGGCATCGGCTAGTTAATAATAAATATGTCATAATTAAAAATTTTGGAATAAATAATTAAATTAACGAACATGAATGAATGAATTTGTGATACGTGTAGAAAAAACGCCATTACGTACATTGGCTATGAAAACTATTTAAAAAATTAATGAGACATATAACTCGATAGTAGGTAATTACATCTTAATTCACCAACCTAAAACTAAGAGTACTTATCTAATCGTTCTTTTAAAAAAGGAATAGAACCAAATAGCGGGGTACAACCAAATTTCGTATCCATAAAAATAAAATCACTGAAATAAGAAGTTCTTATTTCTGTTTATACAGATATAATATCGAGTATCTGTATTTACAGAAATAGGAATAACGATTACAAGGTCGAGTTTTCCATCAAAAATCTGCAATCCTTCAATTTAGTTAATTAAGCAACGCTTTCGTAACATATCTACTATATTTAAGCTTGAAACAACAATTAAATTAAATCTGTAGACCATCGTTATAGAAGATTCTTCCACTGAATTATTTCAAGAAAATTAACCTGGATATGCCACTGGAAGCATATTAATCATCCCAAGGGGTGTACGGAAGCGTCTTAGGTTAAGTTGTTAAAGACGTGCAATTAGTAACATAAAGTGGTAAAAATAAATAAATATAAGTTTAATTTCGAAATTGAGGAAAGTGACCTCATCGTAAACTAATAGGTTTACAACAGCAATCAAACGACTGACATGAAATCACTAAACCCATAATGCACTAGACCCTTAAGTCTTAAAGTCCAGTGGGTGTCTATTTTACAAATAATCTTAAAACTGGCAAACGAGATCCCACGAGATTTTGATGACCGTGGCGCAGTGCGTGCGCGGTCGCATTATAAAATTGGAGGTCCTGAGTTCAATTCCCGGCTCGACTCCGATAAACCGACAAAGACGTGTCGCTAAGCGATTTAGCGTTCCGGCACGATGTCGCGTAGAAACCAATTAGGTGTACGGGTTTACCATACTCCTAACAGGTTAGTCCGCTAACATCTAAGACCGCATCATCACTTACCATCAGGTGAGATGCCGTCTAGGGCTAACTTGTAGTGTATAAAAAAAACTCACTTAGTGAAAATCTGCGGCACCAGACGAGCCCACGCGGAACGCTATATCGCTTGCCAGTACGTTTTTACCAGTAGACAATGATTTACCTTTTTTTGGATGTACATTGTATTCTGCTCTTAATTTTCGATGTACCTTTTTTGAGCATCTTATTATAGCTTACAAAACTTAGTTCTTCATATAGAAAGTTTTTAGCTTTTTTTTCTCTTTAAATATAAAAAAAGGATCATTCGTTTTTCCAATCTATTCACACAATAAAATTAATGAAATTATTTATTTCATTTTTCATTTCCCAATCTATTCAAAAATATAGAAATATAATAAAAATTTATGAAATAAATAATTTCATAAAAAAGTTTGATTTAGGGCGGAAGAATTATATTTTTATTATTATTATATAGTAATTAGCAAACTCCTGATATTTTTGGCACTGAGAGTTTCAAGGCTATAAAATAACCAAGTAGGATAATCATAATAATACTGACATATGTAATAGGTACTAAGTTTGTACGAACTTTTAAACCGATTTCATGATTCGATGACACTAAATCAATCACCTTGGTCATCTATATGAGACGGATGGCCCTGCTAATAAGGTTTGTTTGAAAAAAGGATATTCACAATACTTTTTTTTTTATATACAAAGCGAGCAAACGAGCAGGCGGGTCACCTGATGGTAAGTGATTACCGCCGCCCATGAACATTTGCAGCACCAGAGGAACCGCCAATGCGTTGCTGGCCCTTGAGCAATTTGTTAATCCGCCCTCTGAAGATCCCCATATTATAGCCATTAGGGAACACAGAAGATGGAAGCTGGTTCCACAATTTGCAGGTTCGTGGCAGAAATTACCTGGAATACCTCAGCGACTGGCAGCTACTTACGAAAATTGAAACTAAACGCATCACAATCACCATCACAAAATAAGTTCAGCACATCTCGTAAACAATTAGTGATATTAATCGGTTCCCTCGATTTACAAACCGGCTAAAATGACTGCGCCATGTAGCACTTTTTTACAACTCATTGTTCTCTTACGGTGTTTTATAGGGCTAATTAGTTAGTACTGGGTTTTGCGTTATGCAAGTGAGGTATTGTTTTTGGCAGATGCAGATTGATCCTAACCATAGTAAATTATACACAGCTTGCTAAACTCCGGATTGGATATCAGGAGAGCTTATATATTGAGATTACTTAGTTACTTACTTATTTACTTAATCAGCCTATAGAAGTCCATAGCTGGACATATGCCTTGAGTGCAAGAGCGCGCCACCAGGAACGGTCCGCCTGCCTCATCCACCAGCGATCTCCTTCAGGTCATCGGTCCAGCAGACAGGAAGTCGTCCTACACTGCGCTTACCGGTACGCGGTCTGTCTCCACTCCAGAGCACGTCTGCCCCGTTGCAGTTGGTTCTTTGACAGATATATATATATATTTTTTTTTATCCACTACAAGTTAGCCCTTGATGGCAATCTCACCTGATGGTAAGTGATGATGCAGTCTAGGATGGTAGCGAGCTAACCTGTTAGGGGTAGGTTAAACCCACACTCCTAATTGGTTTCTAAGCGACATCGTGTCGGAACGCTAAATCGCTTGGCGACACGTGTTTGTCGGTAGGGTGGTAACTAGCCACGGCCGAAGCCTCCCACCAGACCAGACTCGAGCCGGGAATCGAACCCAGGACCTCCAACTTTTTAAAATGCAACAGCGCACGCGCTGCTCCGCGGAGGTCGTCAAAATGACATGGAATATGTGATATGGCTCGCCCATAGCCACTTCAGCTTGCGAATCACGTAATTAGTTTAATGAATCTATATTTTGTATCAGGTCGATGTGTCCTTGGATGTCTGTGAATTATGGCAAATTTAAAGAAGTTTAACCCATCAAAACCACCCACAATCTAGACTCGTGTCAGTGACTTTATTTTGAGACTTTATCTATTTGGAGATTAGCGTCTAGGCGTACTTTGACGTATATCACCATTATTTCCTCACTCATTTACTCGGCTATATCCGAAGTTGCGTATTTATTGTTTCCTACAAAGTTTATTTTCGCATTATGTATCCTGAAAACACTCCTAATATAGGAGTGTTTTCAGGATTAAAATTATCCCTCCCTCAATTAATGGATTAATAAACATCAATTTATCTATTTCTATTATATTCTAATCTATTTAAGCGGATGTGTTTGCAACAGAGGGTGTACTTCCGAAAATCGTATAACTGCGATCTATCTGAAGATTGGTATAGTATCTAATTTCCGCTATGCACACACAAAAACCCTTTCTGGGGAAAGCTAATTACGATTAGGCGATGTGCCTATTCACGCATTCCCAAATTAAATCAATATCAAATGGTAAATAAACGAAACAATCAATGAAAGTAAGTACCTAATGATTATTTGATAAAGTGTTATATATCCAACATTTTACAATAAAAGATTTGATACATTTATACATACATGTAACCAATAATCACGCCCGAAAAGTCACAGGTGCGCAGAATAATTGCGCACAAAAACATAACGAGGTCGTCGTTCAGTAGATTTTACTGCTCATATTTTTTTCATACCTTATTTGCAAATCGATTCTTAAGGAGTAAACTCCAAAAAAGAATTGTATTTTAGTTTCTGGAAACCCATGGCGCCTTGTATCTTTTAGTTAGGCTGAATTAACACAATTTTATTTTATTTATTTATACACATTCAACTGGATAGAGGAACTTAGACATTTCATCAAAGTGTTATCAATAGGAGAACAAATCTAGGAATTTAACGTTTGTTAAGAGTACAATGGCAAGTTCATCGTGATAAGCGCCTCGCTGATAAATCGGAGCAAATTGTTTGATACTATTATTTACTTTATCATATAATTTTATTACTGACGTAGTTAGTTAACAATTCTTATTTTTTCAAAATTTCTTTCCGTTTTTAAGTTCTGTTACTATTAAACCAGATAAACCTCGGCTTAAGACAGGTTAGATTTCAGGGAATTCAGGCAAATAACTCTCATCTCGTGATCAGGAAATTAGAGTGTCTCACTCCGTGCGTTTGAGATCACGTTGAGCCGAATGTCCAGATTAGTATCAATAACATTTGTCAATATTTTTCTGCCTCTGGGTATGGACGGGGCAAATAGCTCGGTGAACCGATGTACATTGGGGTCCCAAGGTGTTGGAATGGCGACTCCGTATTGGTAGATCTGCAACTAGATGTATCAAGCTAGGCGAC
The DNA here is from genome assembly GCA_928268935.1 of Lasiommata megera. Taxonomy (NCBI): domain Eukaryota; kingdom Metazoa; phylum Arthropoda; class Insecta; order Lepidoptera; family Nymphalidae; genus Lasiommata; species Lasiommata megera. The sequence goes on from OV743326.1 coordinate 13,722,300, forward strand.
ATCAAGGGAGTCGCATGGATCAAGCGGCCCAAGACCGTGGTCTTTGAAACTACAAAAGACCTATGTCCAGCAGTGGATGTCAATCGGTTGATGTTATGATAATCCGCGACGACCTCCGTGGCGTAGCGCTGTCGCATTATAAGGTTGGAGGTCTTGGGTTCGATCCCTGCTCGAGTCTGGTCTAGTGGGAGGCTACGGCCGTGGCTAGTTACCGTATAGAAGTGTCACCAAGCGATTTAGCGTTCCGGAACCATGTCTCGTATAAACCAATTAGGAGTATGGGTTTACCATACCCCTAACAGGTTATCCCGCTACCATCTTAGACTGCATCATCACTTACAATCAGGTCAGATTGCCGTCAAGGGCTAACTACTAGTGGATTAAAAAAAAAGGATTCATAGAGCCACGGATTAATCGTAGCCACACTGTAGTCGTTAAGCTATCGGAAGCGGTAAAATTCCGTTTTTAAACAACAGAATGCATACTATGCGTAACCTCCCTCTATTGTGCACAGACAGACGAGATGAAGGCATTGTTTGGTTGTTTCAAAACACAATAGATCAATGCGGGCATTTTTAATGTTTGCCGCATTTATTGTACGTACCAAATTGTCGTGCGCAATTTTGTACATAATCTTGATCGGCTAATAATAGCTTATGTAACCGTAATGTTCATCGGAGACTGGCGCAAATAAATCTACGAACATTATTAGATCTTATAACTAGCGGGTAAGTTATAAAGAGTAAGATATATAAAGGTTAAGACATATAGAGACTCGGATTAACCGCCCAAACCTGTAATTAATATTATTATTACACTTTATTTCTACACTACAAGCTAAGGAATTCTAAAAGAATAGCAGAAGAAAGAAGCTGTTATAGCCTAGTGGTAAGGAGGTCCGCTTCCTAATTAGAGGTCGGAGATTTGAATCCGGGCACGCACCTCTCTCTATCTTTTTGGAGTTATGTGCGTTTAAGCAATTAAAATATCACTTGCTTCAACGGTGAAGGAAAACATCTTGAGGAAACCTGCACAGCTAAGAGTTCTCCATAATGTTCTCAAAGGCGTGTGAAGTCTGCCAATCTGCACGTGGCCAGCGTGGTGGACTATGGCCAAACCCTTCTCCACATTGAGAGGAGACCCGTGCTCTGTAGTGAGCCGGCAATGGGTTGATCATGAAGATGATGAACAAAAGAAAGAAGTAGAACATAAAAGACGGCTTTATCACTTACTACTCTATGCCTGTGCTACTCTACCAGGCAACCTTAGGATTAGGAAAATACAAATACATAAAGTATAATATTTTTGAAATATATTATATTATATAAATATTTATTGCTAAATAGCATTGGCTGTTATAAATATAACAACCAATCGTGGACCAGCGTCCACTGTGCCGTGCGGTTTTCGACCAACCACAATGAGCGCGTTCGAGAAAAATGTTTTATGATTGGTCCGACTACTCCGCGGCGTCTACCCTGCGTCCTTAGCAGCGTTAAAGTTGGCGTTATTTTTGTGACTGGTTGCACACTATCTTGACGCCGCGCTGGTTGAAGTTTGGTTTGTCGCCAAGCCTTAAAGCAGACTGGACGCGTAACTGAATAAAGTTTTTAACGTACTTTATCTCTAAAGATTCTTATCGTAGGATTGTACCAAATATTGTGCACGAGATGAACAAAAGAGCTGTGCACACAATATTATATCTAATTTTGATCTTCTAATAATGGTTCATGGAACTATTAGCATTAATCGCAGACTGCTGCAAAGCTATAAGATTTTTAGCCCCAAGATAATAATAATAGATAATGCAGGTAAAACTTGAGTCACAGTCACAAACAGTGTACACCCACACAGACACACGTACACCCACACGTACGAATACACACATATTACTTCAAATATGTATATTAAATTTAATAATGAATACTAACCTAACCTAACAATAATTTTATGCAAGTTTATTTCGTACATACCTGATATAGTTATGAAGAGTATAGTTATGAAAACCTAGTTTTCTGGTACAGCAATATGATGAAATGAATATCGCTGAAAACTTAATTAAAACTTGCTTAGCTTTATTAAGTTAATTTATAAAATCAGTGATTTTAGCTTTATATAGAAAGAAATGTTCCCCGATGAAAATGTTTTACTTGATATTTTTTTTTACAGCAATAATTTTTGCGTTATTCAAAAATTACGTCAGCTATTGCTGCGTTAAAGCATGGATATATCCACTCAAACTGTTTCATTTTAAATACAAGTAGGAATTGCTTTCGATTTCATAGACTGGCATAGTGCATAGTCTGGTCTTCAATACATGAACTGGCTGGCATTGTCTGGTCAGATTATAATACCAATTCAGATTTGACGGAGACATGGAAATTTTATTATAAAAGTATTTGCTGTCGGATCTTAAAAGCTAAAAAAGCCGCTTGATTCATTAGCTCGATCTCATTATAATGTATCTACTATATATTGAAAGTATTACGAAATCGTAAGTGAGAATGTACTTAGAGCTCTATATTACAAGACAGTATTATTTAATTCGATTTATTAAATTTAAAACACTATGTACTCCGAGAAAAGTATGGATTGCTAGCATAGTTATTCCATCATATTAAGTGGTTAGAGTATAGAGCTTTGAGTCTCGTAGAATCGACAAGGGATGTACGGAATGTAAGTAATCTACCTAAAGTACAAAAATGAATCAGCAATTACATTGTCAATGTAATGCTATGTCAGTTTCGCCATGATATGATATTTTTAACTTCTCTAATATTATAAAATTTGCCCTTGAAATTCCTGTCTTTCAATTAATGTCCAAACAATGTATGGAATCATCATCATCATAATGATCAACCCTAATGGGTTGATCATTATGATGATGATGATTCCATACATTGTTTCCATACATTGTTTCCATACATTGTTCATCCCGCGCTCTGTAGTTAGCCGGTAATCCGGCTAACTACAGAGCGCGGGTCTCCTCTCAATATAAGAAGGGTTTGGCCATAGTCGACTACGCGGGCCATGTGCAAATTGGCAGACTTCACACGCCTTTGAGAACATTATGGAGAACTCTCAGGCGCGCAAACCTGCACATGCAAACTCACGATGTTTTCCTTCACCGTTGAAGCAAGTGCTTAAAAACGCAAATAACTCCGAAAAGTCGATTCGAACCGCCGACCTCTGACGCCCTAACCACTAGGCTATCACCGCTACTAGGCTATCACCGCTACGGAATATCCACTTATGAAGATTCACTTCGTAAATACACTACAAGAGGCAGTGAGAGGATTTCACTTGCGTAACAAAATGCATTCGGCGCGCAGTTAAGAGTTCAATGCCATGCAGAGTGAGGGTCCCAGATAACGACCACATTCACTCTAGTAGTTACCAAGCTCTGTCCGAAATCTGCTCCATATGTTCAGTCACGGGGCGCATCTCGTTACTTGGGTTACTTAACCAACTTCTTGAAGGCGACCGCGGTTAGTATGGACTTGTAAAAGTTTTAACCGACCTCCAAAAAAAGAGGAAGTTATCTTATATATTATATAATCGAACATTTGATAGCCTTTTTAGAGTTTTTTTTATACACTACAAGTTCTTCTTCTTTTAGTGCCATCTTCTACCGGAGGTTGGCAATCATTAAGGCTAATTGGATCTTGTTCACTACCGCCCTAAACAGTGATCTTGAGCTCATATTAAACCACTGGCGAAGGTTCTTAAGCCAGGATGTTCTTCTTCGGCCAGGTCTTCGTTTGCCCTTTATTTTGCCTTGTATATTCTCTTGTGAATGATTTTTAAAAATATCTTTAGAATATGGCTCATAAGAGATATTGTCCTAAAATCACTGCAAACTTTCGGGTTTTTAACTTTAGGCAACGTTACAAATGTAGATTTTAACCAATCCGTTGGAATTATACCTGTGTCATAAATCGTGTTAAATTGTTGTAATAAGTAGTCTAAATTGGCTTCCTCAATTTCTTTAATTAATTCGACCGGAATTTCGTCAGGGCCAACTGCTTTCTTTGACTTTGAAGACATGATTGCATGTGAGAGTTCTCTCCTTGTTATGGGTGGGCCATCATCAACAACAGATATATTGTGATCTTGCCTATTGTCACAAAAAAGTTCTTTAATATAAGCTTCCCACAACAAGTTAGCCCTTGAAAACCTTTTTTGACACACACAAACATTACACACAAACACTACAAGTTAGCCCTTGAAAACCTTTTTTGACGACGATTTAGAGCCTTTTTAATTTTTTTTATATACTACAAGTTAGCCCTTGATGGCGACCTCACCTGATGGTAAGTGAGCATGCAGTCTTACATGGTAGCAGGCCGCCCTGTTAGGCCACCCCAGGGGTATGGTAAGCCCAAACTCCTAATTGGTTTCTACGAGACATTTTGCGATTAAAAAAAATATTTTGTTTGACTGGCACAATAAGGGACATCATTCAAGCGCCCAGATGTAAAAATATGCCAACACAAATACAACATGAAATATAGAAATAGGAAATCAATTTATTTTTAGTTATTAGATATTTATTGAAAAAAAAAATTATTGCAAGTGCATTTTTTCAAAATGAAATAGTTGTGATGAATAACTTACTTTTTTAATTTAGATAAGAATTGTTATCATATTTATAAAACACCTTAAATAATACATTATTTTAGAACCAATTTGATTAAGAACCTAAAAAAAGGTAAGACGTAAGCCTTTTTTCCGAAACTTTTACTAACGATTTCGCGTAACTTTAGTCGTTTACAGACACGTTTCTGCAATAATATTTTTCACCAATGTTCCGCTCCTATGCCTCATAGTGTTTTGTTATATAGCCTTTTTTGATGAATGGACTATCCAACACAAAAAAAAAAAACAATTTAATTCACTAGTGTCTGAGATTAGCACGTTAACATGCGCTTGTATATAGAATTTGCTCAATTTTAAATGTTCTTTGGAACACCTGCGACATCTCATGCAGTTCTGTAACCTCCTCTAAAAACCAAGTAAGACTGGAACTCCCTTTAGTAATTGTTCCATATTGTACATTACTGCATTACAGGTATTAATTGAATTATTTAGATTTAGATGTAAGGTTAATTTTAATTATGCATGCTGTGATCTTTTCAAGAAGGTACTATCTCATCTTATTTTTCTTACTTGTTTTTTGCCTTTATATTTTGATTGTGACCAGTTAAATGATCCAATAAAAAAAAAGACGGGTTGCACTCCGGGAGTGCCGGCAGAAGTGAAAACTTGATTATTAACGTTGAGCATGTTTGATATTTTGGAATGGTTAGGGAATAATTTTGCACCAATTGCTTTATCAGTATAAAAGTACTATCATTTATGTGGTAGAATACAATATTCATTTATTGCGCTATCGTACACAAACATGACAATTTATATTACATTAAAAATTTAACACTTTATTACAATTATTTTACATTAAAAAGTTTATCTCTCCGAAAAATCAACTTTCATCCATAATTTCAACGACTTTTTCACCATCATCATTACCAGAACTATCCGTGGATGCGCGTGGCACGCTGTAACATACACGAACATTCGCGCAAGCGCCCTGCGCTGCCTAAACGAAACAGTAGGCCCAGGCATACATTTTCGCCGCGCCGTAGAGAGGGGATAGCTGTCTACTCTCCATCCGTCTTACGCTTTTTCGATCAGGTCACGTGTCCTGACGCGAGTTTAAGATTTTATACCCATTACAGAAAAAGTGCTCAACGCCGCTAAAGAAGTTTTCACTTCAAAAAACCCAAATAAACAAACTCTTAACCTTTGTAATACTAAGTACGCTGCCGAAACTTCGAATAAACTGCAGTTCAAAACGAGGTTCTCAAGCAGTTACTTTTAGTGGTATAACTACAAATAAGTGTGACTTAATAAGAACGTGCGTATATAGAAACTTTTTAGTATAAAAACCGACGGAGAAATTTGGAACACGCATTCGTGTCTCATCCATTTAGTGTTATAACAGTCAAAAAACAGCACAAAATGAAACTGGTACGTTTGTGTTTGCAAAAAAAGCACTCAAAATATAATACCCACTTTATTTTATAAACAAAAGTGCATTGATCTAAATTAGATTTTTTGTGACATAATAAAATTGGACTTTTCTTTTTGTGTTTGTGTGTGCAATGTCTCAATTGTGTGTAGGATCAGGGTGTTGAACCACCGACCCCCAACAAGGTGGACAGACGACATCAAACGAGTCGCAGGGAGCCGCTGTATACAAGCGGTCCAAGACCGTGGCCATTGGAACTCCCTACAAAAGACCTATGTCCAACAGTGGACGTCTATCGGTTGAAATGATGATGATGATGACCTACGTTAATAACCTACATTAATAGTTCTCAGTCCCGGCTTTATCACTAACATGTGATAACATGTGATACCTTCCAACCTGTTTTAGAGCAGCGTGCTGGGTCAAGGTCAAATTTGTTTGTGGTTGGTAAACCCTCTCTCCTGTGAGATGGGTAGCCTATACCTAGCAATAGGATATAAAAAGCTGAGGATGATTTGATCAAGTCTGACCAAGCAACGATCAATCATTAGCCAGAAATAATGCGGATGGGTTTAAAAACTGATGAACCCACTATGGTTTAGGATGTTTCTTAACGCACTGCTAAGATCTGGAATACCCTTACGACTTCTTCTCCGACATCTATTATAAATTGTTTCCTTTAGATCCAGAACGAATATTCTTTTTCTAGGGAAGTGCGCTCCATTTTAGACCTCTTCAATTGCCAGGCGATAGCTTTTTTAAAACATAGGTCAGCCTATATATAAGGAACAGAGATAACAAGTAATCCGTACGCTTTGTATATCTTACCGATTTGGCGGAAGGTGTGTATCTAATGTCAAAGCCCTTACCCCCTTTAAAAAACACTGACATTGATTTTCCTGATATTCGGGAACTGTATTACTTTACTACTGTACTGTACTGTACTGTACTGTACTGTACTGTACTGTAGTACTTTGGGTTTTACTGTATTATTAACGGAGTCCTCCAACCCAAGGTTAAGGGTCTGAACCCTTTTCTATAATCCTTGTAAAAGGCCTGAGCTTCTAGTTTGAGCGGTTAGCCCCCAGGATAAGTCCAGATTAAGTTAATTATAATCTGAATGATGTAATTTTAATTAGTATATTTTAATTAGTTTATTATTGTGTTTGTATTTTGCACACTATTTGTTTAGTTGAATGTTATGGTCGACTTATTGACAAAATTGTATACACCATCTAATTATTTACTAACATTCTTGCAAATAAATGATTATGATTATGAAATTAGTTCCAGATAACTTCTTTCACGGCCATCATAGCAGCAGCGTCAGCCGGTCACATATTCAGCCAACCGCAGGCGGAGCACTACGCCCATGCAGCGGACGCCTACCAATCAGCAGTCGAGTACCAACAGCCGAGTGGCTACGGTGGCCAATCCCAAGAAGTCTCAGGACATGGTGGTGCAGAGTATCAGCAGAGGCCTTCCGCTGAAGCGCATGCGCAGATCCTGGCATACCATTCCGAAAGTGATGGACACAACTATCGCTATAGCTATGAAACTGAAAATGGTAGGTTTTTTCTACTTAAGTGACCTTGAATCAGTTTGATTTGTGATTGATATAATAATGGAGTATTGAAATTGCCCTTAATATTCATCTTTTGCATTCCATACCCGAACGGTAACTAATACAAGGTTATTCCGTCCATACGTCAGTCTCTCAGCAGGCTATATCTCATGAACCTTGATAGGTAGAATGTTTAAATAATAATCGTTTGTTTTATTTTAAAGTATCACTATTTTACTTAAAATACCATATAAATTTTATTATACCATATAATTATATTTATAATGTAAAGAAAAATAAAAAAAACGGGGTTTTTATACTAGTAACGTATTAGATATCGAAAAATGTCATAAGAGCAATTTCACCTGGATTGCTAGTAAAAAATTCTTGACAGGGGAGCCCAATACCAATTAAAACCATTTTTGACTAGAATCAAGAGAAAACCAGAACAGAATCCTGAACGCATAATTATAATGATGATGAAAATTTTCCAGGTATCAAAGCCCAAGAAGTGGGCACAGTTAACAAAGGCAGTAAAGTAGAAGGCGCCTACTCGTACAAGGGTGATGATGGCCACGTGTACACCGTGTCATACATCGCTGACGAGCACGGCTTCAGAGCTTCTGGTGCCCACCTACCAAAATCTCCCCCAATCCCCGAAGCGATACTGAAGGCTTTGGAGCAAAACGCTCGCGACGAGGCTGCTGGGATCATTGACGATGGTAAGACCACAAACATTCCATTTACGTAACTTAATTTCATTCAGCGGTTGGCTGACCAGTTTGCTCGTTTTCCCGCTATGTAATATAGGTTAGGTATCTTTATTCTCAAAAGATTTCACTTAATGAGAAATTAAAAAAAAAACAGTTTACATAAAAAAGTAGTAGGCCAAAAGTGGCACGCTTATAACAATGCTTTTTAAGTTTCTTCTCGAAAGATATAAAGGACTTTTCGCAGAAAATGTCTTTAGGTAGATTATTATACATTTGTGCTCCCTCAATCAGTATTGTTTTACTTCCATCATTTTTTCTAGTTTTGGGCAATTTTGTGTGATGATGAACTGCTTTTTATTAACAGCCGTTGGTTTTCTAATAAAACTAAAAAATGCGATTAGAATTTGGTTTACTTATTTGCATGTTACTAATAATATTCTTTCCTGGTGTTACAGGATCCTACCACGAACAACACCAGGAGGGTCAAGGCTACCAGTCAGAGGGCTACCAACAAGAGGCCTATCACGGTACACCTATCCAGGTAGCTTCAGATGCGGGGTATCAACATCAACATCAGCATCAGCAGTAGCTGTATTAACACCATCAGTTAAATTTTATTAATCTATTCTATGAGTTAATGTGTTTTTACGAACAATTTTATTCATTTATTTAGATTAATACCGAATCGCATTAAATCATAAATGCAGGACCTATGTTAGAAATTTTAATCGTAACACCACGCTTTTTCTTGTTACCGAAAGTTCTTGTATGAACGGCGGTCACTCACACAAAAAAGCGAATGAGATGAGAAGAAAGAGATGATCTGTCAAAATTAACGTTACAAAATAATTGCGGACCAAGGTGAAGACCCATACAGATGACCACAATGAGATTTGAAACCCCTTTAAAGTTATGCAAACGGTTGTAGCTATTAAAAGCTGTACAAATGGGCAATTTTAAAATCATCGTTAACTTTACTTATTTAAATTTTATAGGTTCTTATTATCATAATATCGCAATTACAGTTTATATCGTATTCTTCTATTCATGTTACTTTTAAGATTACCGGTAAGAATATTATAATACGGACTGATTTCTTGCTAATGTCTTTGATATAGCCCTACTTCATGTTAGTTAAGAAAAAAGGCAGTCTTTTTTAAAATTGTAATCTTTTCTTTAACTTGATTTTCAAAAACTTTTTCATAATTATTTGGTAGAGATAAAAACCTCTCAATATAAATGTTCGTACAAACAAATTGCTCTGGTTAGTTAGTTATATTCTTTTTAATTGTTATTGTACTTTTTCTTACTTCTTACTACGTGATTAACGTTTTGTTTATTAATAATTTGATAATCTATGTGTAAAAAGCTAGTCTCCCTAGAAATTTTAAGGCTTAAACCAAAATATTATCTTAAAATACGTCTTGTTTCCTCTTGTTATTTCTATTGTTATTAATAAAGTTATTTCATGAATATTTATTTTATTGAAGTCATATCTACGACCTCCTACTAAGTGATTGTTAGAATCATCGAGCCATGATATTATAGTAGATGTCTTAAGACATCTATCGTCATAAGGTATCCTATATTTGTTTGTCTATTTACGTTAGTTTATCAATGAAAAGACATATTCTTGTGCTTACCCACTTTTATATTTTGTGTGAATGCTATCTAAATGAATGTTCTGCTTTTACTGGGACAACATTGTCAAAATTCTGTCAAAGCCCCCAAGTAAAAAAAGAATTAAAAAAGATCGTTATGCAAAGCTATCTATGCTATTTATATTCTAATAGTATAAATGCAAATTTAAGTTTGTTTTTTAAGCTTTAATCATAATAAACAATTTCGAATGGATCTTTTATAATGGGACTTTCGCCAGATAGAACTGTATGACGAGTTATTTGTCTCCACTATATCGTTCAATGCAATTAACGTGGTCAAATTTCAATCAGAAATTCCACATGTAGACTCGCAGCTAGAAATTAATCATGGCCCAAAACAGGAAATGAAAACATATGTTCAACACACCTAACATCTCTATCTAAAGATGTCTGTACAATTCACTACCGCAAAGATTCACCTACGTTATAGACAGTTGAATCCTACGCACTACAGCCATTGTGATTTGTAATCAAGACATTCCTTGTATCTCAACTGGTTTGATTCACTTTGATCCGGTGAAGCGGTAAAAAATAATATTTTTGTTATGTTAGCTTTTCATTTTTAACACGCTTTTATTAGCTTCACCTGTATGTATGTATGTTTGTTTGTTTGTTTGTTTGTTTGTAACCGACTCCTTTGAGCTCGATTTTGCCCTACTTTGAACGATCAGATTTGATTCAAACTTTGCACACCTGTCAAAGGTCGATGACAATGCAATAATCCGATCAAAATATCCGATTATCCTAATTAGATTCGCCAGGATTAATTAATTTCTTTCCGCATCCTTTGCATGCGAGTAAGAGAGACAGAGCTAGTGCGCGAACTACGCATGCGTGCAGTAGCGTGTTTTTTTAGTTTTTTAAACTATTATATTATTTATATTGAACACAGCGTTAATATAATGTATGTGAAAGTTTGTAAGGACGGATGGATAGATGTATGAATGTTTGTTACTCTTTCACGCAAACACGGATTATATTATTATATATATGTATACTATATATTAAAACAAGCATATTATCGCTTATACTATAACAACATATAGGGATTGGTAAAATTACGATTGTAATTTTAAGTTGGAAAACAATCTGACATCAGAAAGATATTTGGGCGTATGGTGCTTCATTCGTTACAATTAAACGCTTCAATGATAAAGATATTAAATATTGCATACAATATTTTTTTATTACCGTTCAGTTTGTTATAGTACAACGGTAATAAACAATCGTATCACGGAAAGTAACAGTGACTACGTCAAATCCGAAGCAAAACTTAGGTCAAATAGCAAAAAATTAACCAGGTATACTATAGATGGTTACAAAATGGTTTTCAGGAATAAAAACAATGAATAAAATTAGTTTCGGTATCTTTGCGAAATATGTACATAAAAGATTACCCATACAATTGCGTACCTACCCTTATGGTGCGTCATGCCATATTTTAGGTAATGTTAATCATGTATATGAATACAATGAACGAAAATGTTTGTATGTCAGCTCCAACCCACCAACGGTGTTTACTATTGTCTGTCTTTCTCTCTCTCCAGTCGTTCCTTTATTACTGAAGATCGTGGTCCTGGTGTCCTCGCAACCTCGTGCTGATTAATTTTTTCCACCGGCTTCTATTAGAGGCTAGTCACTCAATTGTGTAAAACTTGCACTTCAGCTGGTCTGTCTTAATAGGCACAAAAAAAGGGCTTATTAGTCTAAGAAAATTAATACCATATTAAATAGTAAATAAACGAAGCAATGAAAATACCTTATAATATATATATTTTTATTCTATTTACATTTATTATGTACATATATAATAATTATGTACAAGTATTATACATAATTATTATAATATATGTAAACAATACTCACGCCTGAAAAGTGATAGGTGCGCAGGATAGGTTGCGCACAAAAAGGAAACGAAGTCATTCGTTCAGTAGATTATTTTTGTATACTGGGGGCCTTATATAAAAATCGATTATTAAGAAGTAAACTCCAAAAAAAAAAAGACTAGCCAATTAATATACCCAAAGAGATCACAGTGAAGAGCACCAGTCATAGTCACGCCACCTCACCGCAAGGTCTCCAGTTAAATTCGGCGAGAACTTTATCCCACATTCGTGGATTGAAACCTAAGTGATTCAGGATTAGTCACGTCATTATTATTAAGTATTCATGCGTTCGTATATTTCGTGACTTTGACCTAGATTTTTTTCGGCGATCTATCTATCTGGGTGTTAAAGTATTTAGCAACTTGTACTTTCACGCATCGCGAATAATAGGTCATTGATTCGCAAAAAGGTCAGAGTACATGAGCGGGCGATGTGAAGGAGTATTTTTTAGGAACTTCTAAAATGAGGAGATATTGCGAGGTAAGAAGTGACAGGCGAGGTAAAATGGATCAAATCAAAATAACTTTATTGATGAAAACCTATTATAGGCATCTATAAATCGTTCGTATTTTACTAAATAAAAAATGTATAATAGCTTACCCAAAGATATTTTTTGTGAAAAGTCCTTTACAGCGTTCAAAAATAAACTTTAAAAGCATTGTGTAAATTTATAAACACTTTTGGCATACTATTTCTTTTTGTAAAATGTTTTATTTTATTTTTTTAATTTCTCATTAAGTGAAATTGTTTCTTCTGAGAATAAAGAATCTTTAAACCTAAATAATGAAAGAAATCACATATGGAAATAGCAAAAATGCTTAGCTTACTAAATTGTAATTTACATAAACTTCTCAATTTATATTATAATGTAACCGGAGGCGCGAGCAGCACCCGTTTATATATTACAGAAAAAAATACAAAAAACAAAATTTACCTTTCCTTACTAATATTATAAATGTTAATTTAAGGATGTTTGTTATGGTTTTACGCAAAAACTACTCAACCGATCGTCATCAAACTTTATACACATATTCTTAAAGGTATTAGAAGTAACTACTTATTATAACTATAAGATACTGTTTATTAAAAAAAATTACTAAAGATAAAAAAATGGTTTGTTAAAATATATAGATTAATTTCTATTGTTATGATCTCTGATAGTTATTTAATGCGAACGAAGCCGCGGGTAAAATCTAGTTAAGTATATATACGTAGCTAACTCCACACAAAAACTATTCAAATAATGTCAGCACGAGATCTGACAGAGCCCTGCGGTGAGAAATTAATAACAAATTACATAAAAGTCAAGTATGCAGAATATAAAGTTCAAATCCAACACAGTCCATCTAAATATCATCGTCTTCATGTTTAGGGTTCCTTAGAGTTTTGTATATCTCAAGTGTCTATCCCAGCAGCAGTCGACCCCTCCAGTTACTTGTTTGGCTAAATGCCTCTTCATCTGCGATGCTGCTGCGTCTAAGTTCCTACAGGGCTGATTTTCAGACTTCACCCATAGTCTTTTTTTTCTTTGCATCATGTTCAACCCATTACCATCTCACTACAGAGCACGGGTCTCCTCTCAACATGAGAAGAGTTCGGCCATAGTCCACCACGCTGGCCATGTGCGGCTTGACAGACTTTACACGCCTTTGAGAACATTATGGAGAACTCTCAGGCGTGCTGGTTTCCTCACGATATTTCCTTCACCGTTGAAGCAAGTGTTTCTTTTCTTTATACACTACAAATTAGCCCTTGACGGCTATCTCACCTGATCGTAAGTGATGATGCAGTCTAGGATGGTAGCGGGCTTACCTGTTAGGGGTATGGTAAACCCACACTCCTAATTGGTTTCTACGCGACATCGTGCCGGAACGCTAAATCGCTTGGCGACACGTCTTTGTCGGTAGGGTGGTAACTAGCCGAAGCCTCCCACCAGACAAAAGTGAATATGTGACGGTGTGAATTATCGAAAATAATGTTCTTTTATACGTATCTATAACTAGCTGATGCCCGCGACTTCGTCTGCGCGTCATTTCTATTTGGAGTAGCTTATATTACCTGGGCATTATTCGAGTGGCGTAGTAAAGAACATTATGACATTAAAATTATCACGCAGATGTTAAATTTTTTCCTACTTACTTGACACTTATCGTCATATTTTGGACAATTCACACAATATCTTTATAAATTGTAGTCTATGTCTTATACTTATGTTTGAGCAATATTATTGTAAAGTTTCATTAAAATCCATTCAGAAGTTTTTACCTGAAAGAATATCAAACATCCATCCATGTATTAGTAGGATGCGTTTATAATATTAGTAGGATGTAGATAGTATACGGAACACATAATCTACAGGAGCGTTCGTATTACCACAGTTCAACTTGTCGCTTTACATCGACGCGTTACAAATACAACGTTGCCACATCCTCGTAAGTTTGCGCCCAAATAAATGGAGATAATCATATGCAATCACCATTAATCATACGCGCCGCAAGGATGGCATAGGCTCGGATTTAGATGTTTTGTAAATCTTAATTCTCTACCTGTTCCATACAACGCTGCCTTTCGAACATTTTCTCTTTATTAACTCCTTTGACCAATTGCAATCTCTTTAATATTAGTTTTAAGTGAACGAATGACAAGCTGTGATAGCCTAGTAGTTAGGACGTCAGCCTAATTAGAGGTCGCGGGTTCGAACCCGGGCACGCACTTATAACTTTTCGGAGTTACGAGTGTTTTTAACCTGTACCTCTCTTCTCTTTTTAAGTATGTTTCTTTGCTGTTTAGTATTATGTAACATCTGATAATTATTATAGATACCTACCTGTTATAGTTTTATTGTGCTTTACGTTCCACATTGAGAAAATATAATTGATTCGAAAAGGTAATACAAAATTCCGTCCTGGAACGAAAATCTACGCCAAATATCCAAGTGTCTGGAAGATATATAACTCATTGTCTTTGTAGAGATCCGTGATATTAGAACGGACAGACAGACAGTGGAGTGACATTAATAAGGCTTCGTTTTGCTCTTTAGACGTATCCCACATTCCATATAATGCTTCAATTGGGTACACGTCCACGAAGGTCAATGAACAGTAAATTTATCTATATATATAAAAATCAATTGATGTTCATTGGTCTCGCTAAAACTCGAGAACAGCTGAACGAATTTGTCTTATCTTGGTCTTGAAATGTTCGTGGAGGTCTAGGGAAGGTTTAAAAAGTGAGAAAAATTCAAACAACTGCCGGGAAAACCCTAAAAACAGCCCTTTTCTTTGTCCCATATGAACGTTTTCTAAATAAAATGTGGAGTCAATTTGAACTTTATTGCTATTTCATAAAGTTCATATTAAATTATAATCACTCACTGTTGTCTAAGAAATGTGGGTGTTCCTAACTACAAAGAGTCAATTTGCAATTTATATTAGGCAATATTTTATCCCGGTATTTCCACGGAAACGAAAACTACGCGGGTGAAACCGCGGGTCTCAGCTAGTTTATAATTAAGCCTTTTAGCCTATAAGCCTTTTCATAAAAACCTAAAACATTTTTCTCGTGATATGTAAAATGTGATATGGAGAGGGCTATGCTGGGTGTTTCTCTGAGGGATAGAATCCGTAACGAAGACATCCGTAGGAGAACCAAAGTAACCGAGATAGCCCAACGGATTAGCAAGCTGAAGTGGCAGTGGCGGGTCATATCTGTCGCAGAACCGACGGCCGTTGGGGCAGACGTGTTCTGCAGTGGAGACCGCGTACCGGTAAGCGCAGCGTAGGACGATCTCCTGCTCGCTGGACCGATGATCTGAAAAAGATCGCTGGTGGCAGGTGGATGAGGAAGGCGGAGGACCGTGTGTGGTGGAGTCTGCTCTCGGAAAGGCCTATGTCCAGCAGTGGGCGTCTATAGGCTGATTGTGTTGAGTTGAGATGATGTAAAATACTTTGGCTTCATAAAACACATCATGATCAACCCATTACCGGCTCACTACAGAGCACGGGTCTCCTCTCAACATGAGAAGGGTTTGCCCATAGTCCATCACGCTGGCCATGTGCGGATTGGCAGACTTTACACTCCTTTAAGAACATTATGGAGAACTCTCAGGCGTGCAGGTTTCCTCACGACGTTTTCCTTCACCATTGAAGCAAGTGATATTTTAAATGTTTAAAAACGCACAGAACTCCGAAAAGTTGGAGGTGCGTGCCCGGATTCGAACCGCCGGCCTCTAATTAGGAGGCTGACGCTCTAACCACTAGGCTACCACCGCTTCTAAGATAAGCTTCATAAGACACGTTACATGTTAATTAACTACTTGTAAGATTTTCAATAGCTAATTAAATTCAATGCGTGTGTCTAAACTGTTAATAGATATCTAACACCAAACGTATAATTACTGAAATCTATTAAGCAGATGGAATTTACGTAACGGCACTGGTAGATGCGAGATTAGTAATGAATTATTCATGTTAATATATGGTGCTACGTAAAAAGGACGCTTTTTTCGTATTAAGTGAAAATGTAGTCTTTTTTATTTATCCACTACAAGTTACTATGGCTATCTCACCTGGTGGTAAGTGATGATGCAGTCTAGGATGGTAGCGGGCTAACTTGTTAGGGGTATGGTAAACCCACACTCCTAATTGGTTTCTACGCGACGCTAAAACGCTAAATCGCTTTGCGACACGTCTTTGTCGGTAGGGTGGTAACTAGCCACGGCCGAAGCCTCCAACACACATATATTGAATTTTTTTTTAAATAAATAAAATACGTTAAGAAACCGGCGGACTATCCTAGCCGAGTCCAGCAACACCACTTTTTTATTTTTTATCTAAATTATAATAAAACTACCCTACTACTAACTACTGCGGGCTACCCCTAACAGGTTAGCCCGATACCATCATAGACCGCTGCATCACTTCCCATCACCTGATGGGAAGTGTCAAAGTCTAATTTTTGTTGTATAAAAAAATCTATTTAAGGATATTAAATAGATTTTATCTCTTTTGGTTTTTATATGTATTTATTTTTTACACGGGAGTTAGAGGTAGAGGATAATAATTACACTAATAAATACATAAAAAGTTCACATTACTAAACAAGTCACAGTAAGTTATAACAGCTACGTTTTCGGAAATAATTTCTTTATTATTTAAAAACTATTAGTGTATTGATTTTACGACTTCTCAAATAGTTATCTGACCCCTAACCGCTTAAATTTGGAAATACAATGCAAAATTGAAGTTAAATTGTCTTAATATGACATAACCCATCCGACTATATAGATTTATTGCAAAGCAAACACTTAAGCTTAATATAGATTTAATAGCTTCAACCTTGGCTTACAAAACTGTTGTGATTATGTGTGGCAACTTAACGGCTGATAGAAGAAACACCAATTAAAAGCTATCATTATTATTAACATAAATCATATTTTTTATTCAAAAATTCATAAAATACAAATCCAATCCATATTATTGTATTCAAATCAGCCTTTATTTTAACTTACTCGTACAATCACTGTGTTAAATTCCAAACACGCGCTGTAAAAATAAGATCCTCGTACTAGGTGATAGCCTAGTGAAGCGGTGATAGCCTAGTGGTTAGGGCGTCAGCTTCTTAATCAGAGGTCAGCGGTTCGAATCCTGGCACGCACCTCTAATTTTTCGGAGTAATTTGCGTTTTTAAACGGTTAAAATATCACTTGTTTCAACGGTGAAGGAAAACATCGTGAGGAAACCTGTGCGCCTGAGAGTTCTCCATAATGTTCTCAAAGGCGTGTGAAGTGAAGAAGTTTGTGTGGAAGGATGTATGATTGTTACTGTTTCACGTGAAAAATTATGCCTATATATTATGTATATATATTGATAAATCAAATAATGTCTTTCAGTTCAAAATGATGTAATTTTGAGCTAGTAAAATCTACTCGAAATACTAATCCTGCACAGACGAAGTGCAATAGCTAGTTATCTATACTATTCTATCATGTAAAAATCAAAACTAAACATTAAAGAAATATATTAATGTAAAGACTATTTTTTTACTACTAGAAGCTACTTCTCTATAAGTATAATGTAGTCAGTCTAAGATGGTAGCAGGCCTAACTTTTAAGGATATAAATTAAATTAAATCACCAGCAGATTATCGGTTTCTACGTCGCGTACTTCTGAGTTGCTAGGATAGGAATTAATCACAGCAAATCAAAAGCTATAAATTCAAAAATGTTTCCTACGAACCTGGGACCTTACGTTTATACACAGCGCTCCACACGCTCAACACTGAAATATCAAATACATATTATTATAAGCTCAAAATCCTCACTTACTTCTAAATACAAGAGTCATACTAACTGATTTACAAAATAGTTACAGTGTAATCCAAAAAAAAAAGTTCCGCGTACAAGTACAGCATAGTTCCGGTCCCCCTAAGATTACGGTTATAAAATGTTACTCTCTAATAATATAGCTTTCTATTCGTGAAAGAATTTTCTATATCATATCAGTAGTACCGGAGATTACCTTGAAACATAAAACTCCAACACAAATTTTACCTCTTTATAATATGAGACGTCCATTTTTAAGGTTGCCCTACACAGATATCGATTCATCTCAGCCATTTCAGATTCATTATTCACATACAACTATCTAGGATCCAAATAAATTTGCATATATTATATTTGTTTTGAAAGACACCATCAACAAAACAAAGGTGTGACCACTGCATCACTGTACACCTATAGCAAATAAAGTTTTTAATTATGTGAATATCTTCTCTTATATATAAAATTCTCGTGTCACAATGTTTGTTCCGAAACTCCTCCGAAACGGATGGACCGATTCTTATGAAATTTTGATGCATATTCAGTAAGTCTGAAAATCGACTACTATCTATTTTTCAAACCCCTAAGGGACAAGGAGTACCCACCCCGAATTTTTTTTTTATTCATTGGATATTTTTTTATATTTTATTTTTGTATTATGTGGCATTGAAAAGTATATACTACCCTAAATTTTCACCCTTCTATCGCCAACCCCTACTTTTTATAGTCATTTTAGTAATTTAATCATTTGTCATCCCGCACGCTAACTGAACAATTATCGTCTTTATTGTGATTTTTTTTCACTCTAATTCGCCTAACATTTCTCTTAGTTATAGTAAAGCTAAATTTTTTTTAACATAAACAATATTTATGTTATCGTTCACAGCGCTCCATGCCTCTTTCACTCATATACCGCATCCTTACACATAATAAGTTGGTTATTTTTTTCTACAATAGAAATTCTCTAGTAATAATCAGAACAGCGTTTGGCGAGTCAGCTAGTTTATTTATAAACTTTAGCAAAATAACTGACTAATTAACCCCGAATATCAGAAAACATACCTACAAATTTGTAATTTGTAAGATAGGTTTCGCTTAGAAATGAAAACATCAGCAAAGAATGGTTTTGATACAAAGCTTGTTTACTTTTATTTAATATCAAAGTAAATAAGCTTTGGTTGTTTTTAATTCATAGTGAGCTTTCATCGGAGAACCGATGGACGTTGGGGTCCCAAGATGCTGGAATGGCGACCCCGCACCGGTAAACGTAGCGTTGGTCGACCCCCAACAAGATGGACAGACGACATCAAACGAGTCGCAGGGAGCCGCTGTATACAAGCGGCCCAAGACCGTGGCCATTGGAACTCCCTACAAAAGACCTATGTCCAGCAGTGGACGTCTATCGGTTGAAATGATGATGATGATATATATATTCTTTATAATATATGTATAAAAACACATCACAATACGAACCACGATTTATTTCACCCGGACGTACAAATAGATGTTCCATATAGACTGGACATCAAGACCTTGACAAGAGCCCTTTAAGCCGTTACCTACCGTTTATAAATCAAGATTAATAGCCGCAAATACCACTTAGTTATCCTACATATATTACATAAATATTATTATCTGTTAAAATGTCGACGGTTTTGCATAACTTTCAATGCACGGCGAAATATAAATATAATTTCAAAAATGACGGCACGTGAGGATTCTAAACCTTTAAGAGGTTCCGTAACCCATGGGTCCTGATAAGTGTGTGTCATTATATACATATGGACATCAATGCAATGGAATATTAGTTATAGGGCCCACAAGCATTCTTTTCGTAGGGAACCCTTAAAATGTCACTGTCACAATTTAAATGTCTATTGCTCTCTATAATGAAAAGTTTTCAAGGATTTACACTTTTGACATATTCAAAAGCGATACCAACCATGCATTTTTCTGACATAAAAATAACACTGTTTTCATAAATATTTTTATAATTCATAATTTATTTAATAATCATAAACACAAATAGGTACATACGTAATAACAATAAATGCATAAATGCCTCATATTATTAGGATTAGTACTGGCTGTCCTTGCTAGATTTTGTCAATCTGTGTTAAAGAAGCATGAAAGAAGTAGTAAGTAACTTAACCTAACAAAAAAAACTCATTTTCGTGTTTAATTAAAGCTTGCATCCGGCGTAAATAACGTACGTTCCAATCAGCATGTTTGTTGGTAACGAGGAGGCAAACATTCGAGACATGTGTCTAGATGTCTAATAAATTATTTATCATTCGTGTTAATCTCATACAACAGTATTAAACGTACCCAATTGTGCCTGTTAATTGTGATTTAGAATCTAATCTTGGGCAATAGGTCAAAAATTTGATCTGTAACAATAAATTGTCGTACTATATCAGTTCGCTCCTGCTGTGGGATATGGTAACCTTGAAGGTTAGCAAGCGCTTATGGATCCAAGCGCGTATGAATGTATCTTGACAAAAGTGTTTAATATGGAGTAGTCAGATTAAAAAAGCTTTTGTAATTACCGTCGATTGGCAGACTTCACACGCCTTCGAGATCATTATGGAAGACTCTGAACCGTGCAGGTTTCTTCACAATGTTTAAGTGATATTTTTATTGTTTAAAAACGCACATAACTCCGAAAAGTTAAAGGTGTGTGCTCGGGTTTGAAACCCCAACCTCTGATTAGGAGGCGGACGTCCTAACCACTAGGCTATCACAGCTTATAACACATCTAGGGGGATGCCTAGAGCCGGCCTGTTTGCGGTTGTGTGCGCGAGCGAAACCCGTGACCCGGCCACCAGGCGGCGGGAAAGGATATGCACCGTGGGGGTTTAGTCAGTAAGAGTCTGACATAACCGCCGCGTCTCCTCGGACGCGGGGTATCCATGAGGATTACCCACGTTAAAAAAAAAGGGGGATGCCTACAACAAATTTCCGACAATTGAAAAAGTAACTAACACCTGATATATCATATATACAAATACAAGATATATGTCACATTCGATTCACTGGTTTTGATGCTATTCCGTAGAATTTATCTACTGATATTGTGCTCCGTAAATATCATTGGAACAGCGTTGTAAAGTCAGAGATAGTGCTAAGGGCCCACTCTAATAATTCAACCCTAATCTTAATCATATGTTAAGAATTCCTTGTTAGCAGACCTAACAACAATAATTCGACACGGTCACAATCCAAAACAAGTACTAACCACGTCTTACTTAATGAGCTGCAAAAAACGTAAATATAATAAGGTGTGTCCATCGTAATGATCGCGATAATGATGCATGGAATTATGAAGTCAAGGAAATTCGGTTACTTAAAATTAATGATATTGTTAAAGATAATGGGAGGCGAGTAGTTAGTTGGTGCCTCGTTGGCGGCAAATTCATACATTACGCTTAGTGAAAGATTGGCTCTGTCACAATCGAGGACTCGCTATCGAGTATCGAAATATTGCCACATAATCTGAGCATAAAGGACTTAATTACGTCATATTAATCCTCAGGCTATTAATAATAATAATGACCTTGGCCAAATAATATCCTTACTAATAATAAACTAGAAAGTTTATATGTATGTTTTGATGTTTCTTACTGTTTCACGCAAAAACTACTGAATTTGGATGAGATTTTGAATGGAGGAAGATTTTACTCCGGGTTATTATATAGGCTACTTTCAATTGGTACGTATATTTCATACGGGTTTTTACGAAAACCCTAAAAAAACACGGACAAGGCGGACGTCGCGGGCCTATTATTATTTGTAACTTTAACAACTGTTAGTATATATTTTACCGATATTGATTTAATTGTTCAAAGATCGGTTCACCGTACAATCACCGACATAAAGTGTTTAAAAATAAATGAGTCGAACTTATCATATATTCAAAGTGCTGTTTAAGTTTGACCCCAGCCTTGACCGGAGAGATCAATGTCTTTCTGCTGGAAATGTGTCTCCTATATTTATATATATATAGAGCATATAGGTAACATTCTACTTCATTTCGGGCGAGATTCAACGGTCACAATCATTTTGGCAATAATAGACGGAACGTGCTCTACGAGGCACAAGAGTGGACGACACAAATTTACAAACCCAAAGCTAACAATGAGAATAAATTTGAAAGAAAACCAAATCGCACATAAATTATTAGCCCATGTATCTAACTAGAGTGCGTACATTTGTCGTGATCTTATATAGATAAATTAAAGTCCTTAAATATATTATAAAGCTAAGACATCTTAACTAACGCTCCTATCGATAGATATTCGTAAAATTAAACTATAGTTTAGAACGCACGACTTTATAGTTAGCACCATTAGGTTAATTTTCAATTGACGGTATATGTCGTTATGCTAAGTTTGTTGTGGGCTTCTTCTTAGAACGGGGCGCGTTTGGAACCCTCATAGCATTAGTTTTAATTTTACCAATGTAGTTGTCATCATCGAATCACTAATATGTAGATTATTGACGCGTCAAAAGTGCCTTGAAAAGGACTATTTGAATAAAGATTATTTGAATTTGAATTTGTTAGTTAATATCGACGTGAACGCGAGCGTGCCGTACTAAGGGTTCGTAAGCTATATGACAATCATTTTAGAAGTGGAGTGGATATAACATTTATCCATCTAGGTCAATACGTTGTTTTAGATTTTAGGACACAAAAGTATAACCACTTTATGTAACCTAGTAAAAGCTGTAACATGACTATTTGTGTTTCACGTTACTTACTAGTTTATATTTTTTTTCGGACTGTCTATTAGCTGTGCTAACCTTATTGGTTGCCACAGCGTAACCCAGCTGTTTGGCGAGCTTCCGAAAGAAGCTCTGCCAGAAGAAATTTTGAGCCTGAGGGCTCGAAGAAACTAAGGGGAACGTCTGCCTAAGGGCGCCTCCTTTGAGGCCAAACCTCGGCTTAGGCGACGTTTGGGATAACGGGGGGTCAGACGGTGTGTTTGTAATTGTAACTACGAGAAACTATGTCAACTGTCAGTAAGCTCTCCCTCTCTTTCTTTCCTGTGACCGCCGTATTGATTACTAAATGTTAATTTATAATATTTTTTTATTTCATTACAAGTTAACCCTGCAATCTCGCCTGGTGGTAGTTGATTATGCATCCTAAGATGGTAGCGGGCAAACCTGTTAGAAGCATGGTGGTTTTTGTAAACCCATACTTCTTATCGGTTCGGACCGCAAGGTCGTCGCCGCAACGCTAAATCGCTAGTCCGTAGGATGCTAGCCACGGCCGAAGCCTTCCACCAGACTAGACCAGAGGTTCGATTCCCGGCTTGAGTGACAAAAACGCCAAGCGATTTAGCGTTCCGGCACGATGTCGCTTAGAAACCTATTAGGAGTGTGGGTTTACCATACCCCTAACAGGTTAGCCCGCTACCATCCTAGACTGCATCCTCACTTACCACCAGGTGAGATAGCCGTCAAGGGCTAACTTGTAGTGTATAAAAAAAAAGACGGGTTGCACTCCGGGAGTGCCGGCAGAAGTGAAAACTTGATTATTAACGTTGAGCATGTTTGATATTTTGGAATGGTTAGGGAATAATTTTGCACCAATTGCTTTATCAGTATAAAAGTACTATCATTTATGTGGTAGAATACAATATTCATTTATTGCGCTATCGTACACAAACATGACAATTTATATTACATTAAAAATTTAACACTTTAAAACTATTACAATTATTTCTGTCACCATCCATGGATGCGCGTGGCACGCTGTAACATACACGAACATTCGCGCAAGCGCCCTGCGCTGCCTAAACGAAACAGTAGGCCCAGGCATACATTTTCGCCGCGCCGTAGAGAGGGGATAGCTGTCTACTCTCCATCCGTCTTACGCTTTTTCGATCAGGTCACGTGTCCTGACGCGAGTTTAAGATTTTATACCCATTACAGAAAAAGTGCTCAACGCCGCTAAAGAAGTTTTCACTTCAAAAATATATATATGATCAGTGGATGACATTTTCACTTATATGTATGTAGATAGATACCTATTTCAAATTAAACTAGATGCAATGCATTAAGGCATCAGTCGCCGCGTTTGTTTATTAGTTTGCGGTTCAACTTTGACCGCGAGTTCCCAGTACGTGGGTGACCTGAGACACTACTTCGGAATTAATATTTAATCTTACATAGTTACATTTAATTACCAAGCATTATTATTGTAGCACTAAGTTATGATAGCCTAGTGGTTAGGATGTCCGCTTCCTAATCAGAGATCGGAGGGCACGCACCTCTAACTTTTCGGAGTTATGTACGTTTTTATGCAATTAAAACAATCACTTTCTTGAAAGGTGAAGGAAAACATCGTGAGGAAACCTGCACGTCTGAGAAGTTCTCCATAATGTTCTCAAAGGCGTGTGCGTGATGGACTATGGTCTTGTCATACTGAGAGGAGATCCGTGCTCTGTAGTGAGCTGGCAATGAGTTGATCATGATGATGATGATGATTATTGCTAGCCTTATAACATCCCACAGCTAGGCAAAGGGTAAGGAAAATAGGCCATTTCTATATAATATAAAAGAAGTTTGGAAATATTACTCTTGGCTCATGAATTGTTCTAAACTACAAATATAAGGTGCCAATTTTGATCTAAAGAAATCTCTTAATTGATATAATAAGTCTAAAAATAATGCTACACTTTTCCATAGTGCATCATTTTAAAATTTATTGTTTTTAAATTTTATAAGTTATATGGGTCCATGACTTGAAATAAAAATATTTTATTTATTTTATTATTATTTATTTATCACTTTAAAAAGTGCCAATTTTAGTTCAATTTGGAGATTAATGTGCTATACAATTGGCACAATTATAAGCCCCAGATCTTATATGCTCCGTTGATTATTATATACGTTTATATAAAAGCAATAAGTATAAAATTTAATTCCCAATAAAGCATGCTATAAAAATTCATTGAAGACGCATTGGTATTGAGGAAGGAATTTGACCTTTGCGATTACTAACGTAGGTATACTGTTGCTCACTACACCCATAGCTTATTGTGGAGGTAGTGAATGTTGCTGATATTAATACATTAAAAGTATAAATCTATAAAGCAGGCTTCGTCATCGTCATCACGATCAACACAGGCTGGCTCACTACGAAGCACGGGTCTCCTGACAATATGAGAAGGGTCTGGCCATAGTCCACCACGCTGGCCATGTGCGGATTGACAGACTTCACACTAACTTGGCTATAATGGCTAACACATAAGATATGGATTTATGCTGTAGCGGGCTTTTTTGTAGGACTATTTAAGATAAATATTTCCATCATACAACACATATGTGTTACTCTAGCGGTTTTGGCAGCGCACGCCAGAATAGCTCACAGATGGTATTTTTTTTTCCTACTTACTTGACACTTATCGTCATATTTTGGACAATTCACACAATATCTTTATAAATTGTAGCCTATATGTTATTCTGATGTATAAGCTATATTACTGTGAAGTTTCATTAAAATCCATTCGTTAGTTTTCACATGAAAGAGTAACAAACATACATCCATCCATACAAACTATCGCTTTTATAATATTAGTAGGAAGTCATCATCATCATCATGATCAACCCATTACCGGCTCACTACAGAGCACGGGTCTCCTCTCAATATGTGACGCGTTTGGCCATAGTCCACCACGCTGGCCATATGCGGATTGGCAGACGTCACACGCCTTTGAGAACATTATGGAGGACTCTCAGGCGTGCAGGTTTCCTCACGATGTTTTCCTTCACCGTTGAAGCTAGTGATATTTGCTTGCTGCTAATGCTTAAAAACGTACATAACTCCGAGAAGTTATCGGTGCTTGCCCGGTGTCGAACCCCCGACCTCTGATTATGAGGCGGACTTCCTAATATAACTATCACAGCTTTTTAGGCTTTCAAAGCACGCATAGCGTTACAAAAAAAAACACAGATTTATGTTGTATTATGTCAGGTAAGGCTTAGCTTAGCTTTGATCTGACTCAGGGTGCGATAAATGACATATGAGACCTTAATACTAAGCCTTAGCTAACAGATTGCCAGATTGGTACTTAATCGATTGCGTGGAGGTTAACTTAGAATATTATTTGACGACCTCCGTGACGCATTGAATGCGCTGTTGCATTGTTAAGTTGGAGAACCTGGGTTCGATTTCCGGCTTGAGTCTGGTCTGTTGGGAGGCTTAAGCCGTGGCTAGTTACTACCCTACCGACAAAGACGTGTCACCAAGCGATTAAACGTTCCGGCACGATATCACGTAGAATCCAAATAGAATCCAAATTGGTGGTAAAAAATTAAACTGAATTCACGATAAAACTAAAACACCAACCATCCTGAAGCTATAAGCTTTGCATTAATAGATTAGATCAGTTTCGACAACGTCCGTGGTGCAGTGCGTGCGCTATCGCATTACAAAATTGGAGGTCCTGGGTTCGATTTCCGGCTCGAGTCTGGTCTAGCTATTTACCACCCTACCGACAATGACGTGTCGCCAAGCAATTTAGCGTACCGGCATGATGTCGCGTAGCAGGTTACAGATTATCCCGGTGAGATAGCAGTCAAGGGATAACTTGTAGTGTATAAAAAATTACGCCATATTGTATGTCTTATAGTACTACTGGCTTCACAAACCCAATACAAGTAGAAAAGCCTCGCTTAGTTTGAGACACAAATTGGTGGTCCCAAGGCGTCAGCCATCATTTCACAACGCCGTTTGACCTGTTGCGGTCGCAGTTAGTTTATCGTATGACGCGAAATTTGATATTACTTATTGATTCATAACAATAAATTATTGACAGAACGAACCTGGGTTCCTTTAATTAATCGCACTTTGTTTAATTTATCTGTCTATCAGAACTTTAGAATGATATTTTAATAATACTGCTGAAAATAAAATCAACACTCAATAAATGTTTGACAGACATTTAAAGAAAACACTGGTAGGTAGGTACTTTTTTGGAACTTTCTTTTGCCTGTGGTAGTAGCTATTGGAA
Source organism: Lasiommata megera (assembly GCA_928268935.1). Classification (NCBI taxonomy): domain Eukaryota; kingdom Metazoa; phylum Arthropoda; class Insecta; order Lepidoptera; family Nymphalidae; genus Lasiommata; species Lasiommata megera. The sequence goes on from OV743326.1 coordinate 13,749,497, forward strand.
AGCTTTTTTTTAAATAAAGCGTTATATATTAGTGTGACCTGAAGCGGTGATAGTCTAGTGGTTAGGGCGTCAGCCAGGTCGGCGGTTCGAAGCCGGGCAAGCACCTCTAACGTTTCGGAGCTATGTGCGTTTAAAAAAAAATAATTTGATTCATACGGTGAAGGAAAACATCGTGAGGAAACCTGCATGACTGAGAGTTCTCCATAATGTTCTCAAAGGCGTGTGAAGTCTGCCAATCCGCACATGGCCAGCGTGGTGGACTATGGCCAAACCCTTCTCATATTGAGAGGAGACCAGTGCTCTGTAGTGAGCCGGTAATGGGTTGAACATGATGATGATGAGCTGTGCATTGTATCTTGAGCATAAAAAAGTGCAGCTCAAATTGTCCAAAAATATATTTAGTAAGCCTTCTCTAACAATGCTTTTTGGTAATATAAACGATTTCTTTTTGAATCTCTGAAATTTTTTCACTGATGGAATGTGTCGATTTGTACGACCACTAGATAAGATATAAATCAATTTTAATGATTTGGTATTTTTTGCGTAACTACGTTCACTTACTCTGAATTCTAGTCTCTTCAAGTTTCATAAAGATCGGCTATGCGGGACATTTTTATCTATTTAATTATAACTGTTACATTTTATATTATTGATCAAATTTATTTACATGGCTAAGTTTGTTGTGGGCTTCTTCTTAGACTGGGTCGCGTTTGGAACCCTCATAGCTTTAGTTTTAAGTTAACGAATGTAGTTATCACCATCAAATCACTACTATGTAAATTATTTACGCGTCAAAAGCGCCTCTTAAAGGACTATTTGAATAAAGATTATTTGAATTTGAATTTGTGTTCACTATGCTGAGCTCGACCTTCGTGGCGCAGATCATGAACTGTCGTAAAAAAAGTTAGGAGTTCCTGTGTTCGATTCCCGGCTCAAGTCTGGTCTGGTGGGAGGCTTCTGCCGTGTTTATAGCGTTCCAGCACGATTTCTCTTACAAACTGATAAGGAGTATGGGTTTACCATACCCCTAACAAGTTAGCCCGCTACCATCTTAGACTGCATCATCACTTACTGTCAGGTGAGATTGCCGTCAAGGAAGAACTTGTTGTGTATAAAAATCTGAACCGATCTGGGTAAAATTTGGTAAATATTACCATGTACTGGAAAAGTATATTTTTAATCCCTGAAAATCCCGCGGTTCGAAGGGGAGTTATAAAAACTTCTTTACCCTACCAACGCTTCACAGTTAACCGGTCTTCGCGAAATTTTGCATAGTGATAGCTGGAGACTAACTTAACGGCAGAACTAAAGTTAACAACAAAATTAACACGAAAAATAATAACGCAACTTAATCGCAGGCAACATTTCACCAGTATAAGTATAAGTATGAATAGTAAATCAGAATCCACGATAAAATATTGTTAAACGTTTGACATGTCAATTATAAGGTGAGCTTCTGTTAGTTTTATCGTTTGTTACGCACTCGGGCGATATTTATTTTGAAACGCTAAGCAGAACTGCAGTTGAATCGCTCAAAGGCGGCATTGTGTTGTTAACACCCGAAACCGATCTTAAAGTGCGGAAAGAATTCCCAGCGGCTTCGTTTCAACACGCCGGTTAAAGTTAGAGCTTCGGTTTCTAGATTTTTAAGGTTTCATTTAGCCTAGTGGTTTGGACGTCCGCCGCTTCATCAGAGGTCGAGGGTTCGATCCCTCTGAATTTCGGAGTTATGTGCGTTTTTAAGCAATTAAAATATCACTTGCTTCAACAGTGAACGAAAACATCGTGAGGAAACCTGCACGAATGAGAGTTCTCCATAATGTACTCAAAGGCGTGTGAAGTCTGCCAATCCGCACATGGCCAGCGTGGTGGACTATGGCCAAACCCTTCTCATATTGAGAGGAGACCCGTGCTCTGTAGTGAGCCGGTAATGGGTTGTTCATTATGATTAGACTTGCACTTATTATTATTTTTTTTTGTGTAAAGCTAGTGCGTTCGTATAATATTATTGTATTATAATAATTAAATGTAATCATTTAATTTGCAAGGTGATTTTGATGCCGTAGCGTATATTTAAACAAAAGCTTAAAGGGCTCTTAACTGTACTTTTAAGTGATTTATATAAAAGCAATATAAAGAATCATAATCCAACTGTCCCAGGACAGGGGTGAGGTTTCTTCATATGTAGGAGCTACCAGGAGTTTGGTAAATTGCAATTTTCTCTGGTCTAGTCCGGTGGGAGGCTTCGGCCGTGGTTACTTACCGCCCGTGACAACCCAAGACGTGCTTCCAAGTGGTTAAGCGTTACTAACCTAACTGCCATAATACTAACATGCAAAACCCCTACCATTTTAGACTGCAATTTTTTTTCTCTACCACAAGATAACCCTAGTCATCATTCCCATCAGGTAATAAGTGATGACAGAGCCTAAATAATAGCGGACCAACAATTTTGGAATATGGCAGTTAAATCCCTTACCCATCGGTTTACGACATTGTACTAGAAGGCTTAATCGCTTGACTGTATAATTTTGTCTATAGGTTGTCAACTAGCGACGGCCAAAGCCTCTCACCAGACCAGAGGCATATACTAAAGGAACATATACTAGACGTATATTAAAGGAAAATGGTACAGACGAGACGCATCTTTTACAGGACTTTTTGAATTGTTGCTGTAACTTAAAACTCTCGTCTCAAGCACAGTTCACACTATTATTGCATTCTAAAGCATAAAAACCACGACGCCCTGGTGCGTAAAATAGGCGATGATAGCTAAAAGTCAGTCTGATAAGCCTCTTATATGCTAAATGCCCACGAGATACCATCAAACTGATGTGCATTGTTCTCAGGCCACAGACGACTAGGCCTTGACTTTCTGATTTCTATACTATGCGTGACCTTGAACTTTTTGAAAACGATTTTCCACATTATCGAACAGAATGTGGGACGAGAAAATAAACAATATTGACAACTTAATGTCACGCAAGACCGCAAGTTGAAGAACCTTCCAAGTTTCTCATTTTCAAATTTACGAATGAGATTTCCATAATTCATCCATTTTCATTCATTAATGGAAAACTATGTATCAAAAATAGATTCATTTGGCAATCGTGTTGAGTTTGAGGTGGTAAAACGAGTAGGAAAAGTTGTCCAAACTACAATCCTGAAACTTATACAGTGACTTAATAATTTATAAAAAAAATCCTTTTCCGGTGAAATATAATCAGCTACGGTTAATACCGATAATAATGCAAGGATGAAGAACTGAAGAATGACAGTAGGTGTCAATTAGTAATAATTCATCATCATCATCATCATGATCAACCCATTATCAGCTCACTACAGAGCACGGGTCTCCTCTTAATATGAGAAGGGTTTGGCCATAGTCCACCACGCTGGCCATGTGCGGATTGGTAGACTTCACACGACTTTGAGAACATTATGGAGAACTCTCAGGCGTACAGGTTTCCTCACGATATTTTCCTTCACCGTTGAAGCAAGTGATATTTTCATTTTTTTTAAACGCACATTACTCCGAAAAGTTAGAGGTGCGTGCCCGGATTCGAACCGCCGACCTCTGATTAGGAGGCTGACGCCCTAACCACTAGGCTATCACCGCTTCTAGTAGTAATAATTAGCTGAACCGAAACAAAACAATGACTCATTGAAAATACCTTTTTTTTATTCCAAGTTACAAGCTAGCCCTTGACAGGAATTTCACCTGGTGGTAAATGATGATAAGATGAACTAGGGCTTACCTGTAGGATAAACACGTACTCCTAATTGGTTTATACGCGACATCGTGCCGGAACGCTAAATCGCTTGGCGGGACGTTTATGTCGGTAGGGTGGTAAATAACAAAGGCCGAAGCTTGCCAACAGGCCAAACTCGAGCAGGGAATTGAACCCAGGACCTCTACTATGTAATGCGATACTGAGGTCATCAAAAAAGAGAAGTTTTTAATTATTAAGTTGGTTATTCTTTATCATATCTTTTGGAAGATGTTAAATGAACTTAAACAATAATAAAGCAGTATTATTATAATATATTATCAAATGAAAGATTTTTTTAGCTCTGTATCATCATTATTATCACTATAAACTACCTCTCACGCCCGTGTGCAAAATAAATACATATTAAACCAAAAGAGATATAATAAACTTAAATGGATAAAAATAAATAAACCTACATATACATTACATTAATACATATTTGCACCGGGCGGAGGATTACGCCCCGGCAGGGGAGACCAAACGGCCGGTGGTCAGGGTACGACAGGTATCCTAGCCGAGTCCAGCAAGACCGCTTTTTAGATCCTGGCTGCGAGCGAACTGCCACGGAAATTATTATTATTATCATGATTAGCCTTATCAACGTTCCGGGGTGTACAAAAGCCTTCTGTATCATTCATGGGGTTGATCCAATGCATTGGTGTACTTTAACGAATACTGATGCAATCGGGAATAACGGCTTAACGGGATCTCCGAGGGACGGGAATGGACACCGTCATTTGCTGACTCGACTACGGAAGTTTTTCAACAGAAAGTTCGCAGTAACAATGACAACTAAATCCTTCAAACTTAGACTTGACCCAATTTGCAAGAAAACTTCTAAAACTTTTACACCCGGAAATCAAAAGCTTGCTACATATGGTCGGTATGTTCCCATAGCATCCAAACAAAACGTCCCAAAAACAAATAAATATTAATATTTTAATAGACCAACGCGTATCCTAATCCCACACTAAAAGAAATAACTTACGCAAACGAAAAAAAAAAAAGTTTCTAAAGTTCAGTTATTTATTGGGAAAAGTGGTTTCATTATACGTGGAAGGAATTTTGTAACCTACACGATCCGTATATATAAAAGTGAGTACCGCTGTCGTAGCATCACTTGTGAGCTCACCTCCGACCCGATCTAACACATTGCAATATGCAGCTGGTGAGTTATATCGATTATAATAACGAACCATCCATCCATCACATTAACCGATCGAAATGTCACGGCACCGCACTATCGGTTCGGGATCGGTTTTTGCGCGTAGATTTATGTTTTCGAACTTTGTGTTTGTGAAGTGTTTTTTAATTCATATTTTGAAATCTTAATTCATATTTTTAAATCGTAGTTTTTTTTATCTTAGTTCGTTCGTTTATCGTAGTTAGTTTTCTAAACGAAGTTAAATACGTGAACTAATCCAACCTAATCGTGTAATACGCTTGGTAAACCGTTTGAGTATTCCTTTTTTTACAGTATAATAATAAATAAGAAGACAAAATTATAAGCATAGTTTTAAAATAACGCTGCTTTTGAGATAAATCCGGGCAATTTGGTAATTATAATTACTAAAATCAAATACGAAGTATTTTATAACACAGATAGTCTTATAAAATACTTAAAATAATATGAAAAAGTTTATTCCAATAATAACTCCAGGACTTTGTGTAGGGTGAATAATAAATGTTTAAAAACGTCCCCCTATAAAAATATTTTTGACACATACGGATTAGGATATTTTTATCTTTAGTTTTACTTATATTACACTTAAGACATTCTAAGTAATGAATGATAAACGTTCTTTAATGCAATAGTAAATGAGGACTGACAGATGTACAGACGGACGAACAACTTGTAAATTTATAGAAGTATATATTGTATACTCTGAGACTTTTTATCTTATGCTCGATTTAGTACTTGTTTTTACATATAATTTTTAAATTCAACGATTCTAAAAATGAGACTTCTGTGTGATTTGTTGATTTTCGTATCTACTTCATCATTTTCTAATACTTTGTTCCCCCCTACAACTTAGGTTAAGATAAAAAAAAATGTTTGACCAATGTCATATTCTATTTTATTTTACGAAATAGTCCTTCTGTATTACTTAACCATAACTTAACTAACTTTTGCGGTTAACTTAGGTGTATGTTTGTTTTGGAATCGATATTGCACACTTACAGATCTAGCGGTCACGCGGTCTTGGTCTACAAACTCAGTTTACTTGACGGTTTAAAAATATTAACATAGTTTTTAAGGGCTCCGTATCCAAACGACTCATTGAGCCCCACCTGCGGAGTGTCCATCTGTCTGTAGACTTTATCTCATGAATCGTAATAAGTGAGTCGAATTGCCGGTCTAACAGTTAAAATAAATATAGTTGAAAATTTATGGAACCCATTTGTGTATTTCTACTGTCAAGCCAACATCTCTTGAGGATGCTCCGGCCTGGGAAAAAAACGAACTTTGAGAGGGCTAAGGATACAAGTTAAAAATTGCATTGTGCAGATTTGCCGTGTAAAACAGGCAAATCTGCACGTTTTAGGCGGCATATTGCTACGTTAATATTAGGGCAAATATTAAATGTATACTATGAACATTCACAAAGTAACTCCAGCTTCTATTTCATATTTTCCTTATTCCCCACCCTTGACTTACGGAATCCTAAGAGTTCGAGTTCAACGCGCACTTAGATGGTTTTATAGTTTAATTTTACTTTGTTTTTGAAACAGTTAGTGCGTCTGACTAAAGTGGCATGAACAATTGATGACAATCGGGCTTCCCTTTCAAAGGATTTATAAATAACGAAAAATTTTTCTACAGAAAATATTTGGTTTTCGATTATACCACACTTTTTTTTATTATTAACTAAAACATCAGCTCCGTCTCTCCATCTTTTTTTCTCGTGGTAAAATGTTCAAAGCAACTCTTTAAGTTTTTTAGTTTTTAGTCAGAATTTTTAAGTAAAGAGTTCTGCTTTCCCTCTATTCGGAAAAAAATACAGACAATAGGTAGGCCGGGCTCATAGCTATAATATTCAAACTAAATGAGTTAGTCAATAATCGACTTAATTCATTATGATTAACCCATTACCGGCTCACCTCAGAGCACGGGTCTCCTCTCAATATGAGAAGGGTTTGGCCATAGTCCACCACGCTGGCCATGTGCGGATTGGTAGACTTCACACGCCTTTGAGAACATTATGGAGCACCCTCAGGCGTGCAGGTTTCCTCACGATATTTTCCTTCACGGTTGAAGCAAGTGATATTTCAATTGCTTAAAAACGCACATAACTCCGAAAAGTTAGAGGCCCGGATTCGAACCGCCGACCTCTGATTAGGAGGCTGACCCCTTACCACTAGGCTATCACAGCTTTTTATTACGTGTCGATCGTGTACTAATCGACTTAATTACGTGATTCATAGATAAATATATAGTATTTTTGTTATTCTTAAACCCTGTTCGGGCAATGCGGTTTTTTGTCACGAAAAAAGAAACGGTATTGTAACACCATACGCCACATTTGGATTAACAAACTTAACCTTTAAAACTGCCACAGTTAGGCAACAAACAGATATTTAGACCCACAATGATATTTTAATGAGATTTTGAATACGCCCATCTGCTCGTTGCATCACTTGTGCCGAACTTGAAATTTATGCATTTCCTATTAACATATAATTAAAATATGTTCACGCGATACCGTGCCTTTTTTATATGACCGAAAGGGTCAATATCACGTGTTTTTATGTGATTTGTGTGATGTTCTTTGTTTGCGGTCGTAAGTGATGGTTACATTAGACAATGACTGTGTTGCGATTGTTTTTAGATACTTGAAGGATGATTAATTGTGGGAACGGTAGCAGAAATCATGATATTTGTGTGTTTCTCTTTCTTGAAATTAAATTTGAAATAATAGTTATTAGTTAATATTTATGTCCCTCTTTCGGCTGATTTTTTAACCGTTTCATTACCTGTCTGAGCGCTTAGTGTTTTATATAATTCCTATAGGTTTAAAAACTGTTAATATGTTAAACTAATTTCGAGGTTAATTTTTTGTGCACAACTTTGTGCTTTTATTTCTTTTTATGATTCATTTTTTATTTATCTTATTTATACTAAAAGTTATTTGGCTGCAATCTCACCTGGTGTTGAGTGAGGATGCAGTCTAAAATGTTAGCAGGCGAACCTATTCGGGGTATGATTGTTTTGAACCCATACTCCTAATTTTAAGTGGTGATAGCCTAGTGGTTAGGGCGTCAACCTCCTAATCAGAGGTCGGCGGTTCGAATCCGGGCACGCACCTCTAACTTTTCGGAGTTATGTGCGTTTTTAAAACATTAAAATATCACTTGTTTCAACGGTGAAGGAAAACATCGTGAGGAAACCTGCACGCTTGAGAGTTCTCCATAATGTTCTCAAAGGCGTGTGAAGTCTGCCAATCCGCACATGGCCAGCGTGGTGGACTATGGCCAAACCCTTCTCATATTGAGAGGAGACCCGTGCTCTGTAGTGAACCGTTAATGGGTTGAGGAGACTCCTAATTGGTTTCTAGCCAACGATATGTTGTCGGCTGAACCCATCCTCCCATTCCTAATATATAAAGTAATATACGATTTGTTTCCAAAATTTTCAGTTCATCATCGCCACCGCCCTCTTCGGCATCGCTGCGGCCGCTTACGCGCCTTACCCAGAACAATCCAACCGGCCGCAGGCCTCCTTAGAGAGAAACGCGCGGATCCTCTCCTTGGACTCCGACGTGAAAGAGGACTCCTATAGATACAATTTTGAAACCGAAAATGGCATCAAGGCTGAGGAGCAAGGACGCGAGGTATGTTATTTCGAACTTTTTTTTTTTATTCACCATAAGTTAGCCCTTGACTGCATCTCTCCTGATGGTAAGTGATGATGAGGTCTAAGATGGTAGCGGGCTAACCTGTTAGGGGTGTGGTAAACTCATACTCCTAATCGGTTTCTACACGACATCGTGCCGGAACGCTAAATCGCTTGGCGGGACGTTTATGTCGGTAGGGTGGTAACCAGCCACGGCGGAAGCCTCCCACCAGATGAAACTTGATGATTATTTTACTACTCAAAAGCAATTGGTGTTGGACTAATGCATCTGGGAATCACAAAGAGCTCCCAAAGACCCCACCCCGCCTTGGTATATTTTATAATTTGGATAAGTTAATTTACATTACCTCACATTTGCATGCGGTTTTTGCCTGTAAGTGGCTAAGAATTTTTGTGCTGTACCTCAGAGCAAGGTCACTGAATCTTTTAATGAAATGTTTTAACTGTTGGCGAAAAAAATAAATTAATGAAAAGAGTTATCCAAAGACGACTTTAAAAGTGTCACGACAGACTAGAGTCATTCATAAAAAAAAAAACACATTTTGAAGAAAAAGTAAGTTTTAATATTGAGTTGAACGTAAGAGCTTCCATACCTCCTCCTCTTCCAAAACAAAATCCTTTCCTATCATATGAAGACCTTCGACCAAAAGTGAAAGTTAATATCATCCTCACTAATATTCTAACTGCGAATGTGACTTTGTTGGATATTTGTGACTTTTACGACATAATTACTAAACCGATGATGATACAATTTTGCATATTGTATAGCATGCAACTTTTAAAAATAAGACTGCAAAAATAAGTCACGGTGATTTACAAAGAACCGCAAAATTATACATTATCGTTCTCCAACAGCTTACAAACTTTTTAAACAATTAAAATATCACTTGCTTCAACGGTGAAGGAAAACATCGTGAGGAAACCTGCACGCCTGAGAGTTCTCCATAATGTTCTCAAAGGCGTGGGAAGTCTGCCAATCCGCACATGGCCAGCGTGGTGGACTATGGCCAAACCCTTCTCATATTGAGAGGTTTGTGCTCTGTAGTGAGCCGGTAATAGGTTGATCATGATGAACAGCTTACAGATATTTTCACTATGATTACCTATGACCTCCATATCATAATTATATGGAACGCAATCAAACCCATGTCACACACTAGATACAATCTCCGGACGAAAGGACACTAGCCAGGATTGCATAAAAGGTCAACGTTGGCTTAACGTTTTTAGATTTATTGTAACATCACCTTAAATCAATCTCGTACCTAAGTGCTATAGGCAATGTTGCTATGAAAATTTGTTTTAAATTACACGTAACGACCTACAAGGAGGGGATTTAGCTTTTGTTTTGGTATAACTAGGGTCACACCCAATGGTACAAGTGAATAATGGTTCACGTTAACCTTAAAGACATAAACTCTAGTAACAATGCGTCTATTGAGCTTCTAAACATTGACTTAATAAGCTTGACCTTGCCATTTTGGAATGGACCAGTGCTAATGTTTAGTTCACCAAGTAGAAGACTATGAATAGGTTAAACGTTGGTCTGTCTTTAAAATATTCCATAATTAAATATGCAATTTTGAAACTGTGTTTTGGAATTAGTTTCGTTAACATTTCGACATGCATTATTGTATATTTTAACTATTTCAAAAGTCACTAAATCAATGGTTGATTTCAAGGCTGATTATATGATGACATGTATATAAACTCAAAAGTAATATGACTTTTATTGCCAATGAGGCATAGATATAACAATGTTCTTAAAAATTAAAGAAACTTCTTTGGCATTATTGTTATTATCAGAGGACAGAATGGCTTCATTTTTACGGGTGAAAGCAAATGAAGTTTAATGTTCCTTAAATATCACGGATTTTCGTAAATCAGCGCCTACTTCAATTCAGTATTGACACATTAAAGCAAGTTCATCTTATTGAGTTTTTGTATCGTTCAAGAAGAGTTATAATAACTTGGAACGACGTTAACGTTGGAATTAGAACACTACTCAACAAAGGCACTTTTAACATTATTTATTTATTTATTTATGTGCTTCCACATCCAACAGACATGAGACCCGGTCAGGGCATTGCAAACAGTACAATTGTTATACATGTTCATCTATTCTTAAACAATTCAATAAAAATAAAAAAATAAATTAAAATTAAAAATAATAACAATAATAATTCAATGAGTCAAAAAGTCCAATTGAGGCCTTAAGTATACTTATATTGGAATAGTTCGTCTATCCTGTAGAAGCTACTAAGGATGAGCTATTCTTTTAATTTGCGCTTAAAGGACGTCAAATTATTTTCGTCAGTTATATTATTTGGCAATTTATTGTATATATTGATCGATCTATATAACATTACCTGATATATTTAATATTCAAACGACTAAATAATTATTTCCAGGCTGGTGGCATCGAAAACCAAGGTTCATACCAGTACACCGGCGATGACGGTCAAATCTACGCCGTTTCCTACAACAGTGGTGCAGGAGGATTCCAGCCCGTAGGAGCTCACTTCCCCACACCCCCGCCAACCCCAGAAGCTATCTTGAAGGCTTTGGAGCAGAACGCGCGTGACGAAGCCGCTGGAATTATTGACGATGGTAAACTATTTTTTAATATTTTTGCCAAAGATGATGTGTGAAAGAAATTAAGAGCTGTTGCTGAAAGGTTTGAGGAGGAGGTCATGTCTATTATAAATCTAGGCAAACACGTTCTAGAATAAAAACCAGTATAATTCGTGGTAAGAGACAACCTGTCTGGTATAGTGGTTTCACTGACGAGTCGATTTGGGATTCAAACATGACCGATCTTAACTGGTTCAGGCCTAGGTTGTAGGTCGTAATAGTAGTAATAATCCATCTACCAAAAAAAAACATTAACTTTTAACTCATCATAACTCATATAAATAAATGCTTTAAACAAAAGTGGAATATTGTAAAAGCATTTAAATTTAAATGGCATTATATTCTGAAATGGTCAATAGGTTATCGAAAGCTAATTATACAATTTACAAAAGCCTTGATTCGAATACGGATGACCTTTCCTGCATTGTAAAATGTCTAATATGCGTAATATTGCCAACATATGGCTTTAAAGACCACTCAAAAAACAATGTTATGGTCGATCGAATAGAGTTTATTTTGAATAGACTAGTTCCTAGAAGTTCAGTAGAAAATTTTCTTACTAAATTTACAAGACCTACTCTTGAGGAATGCATCCTTCTTGCAATTGAAATAAAGCAATCTGTAGTGCCGGTAATTGTTATCTCCAAAACCCACATTGTGTAGAAATGTTTTTAGTGTTTGATTCCTATAGAAAATAATAAGAAATAGGAGAAAGGAAAGGTTAATGGAACAACAACATTTTTTTTTTCAAAGATACAATAATTTTTCAGATAAAAGTAATGTTGCTTAGTGAACGACATTGAGGTAAACTTTGGTCTTATTATTTTCAGCATTAATCTGCAGCATTTTTTTTTTCTGGAACAGGAGTTTCTAAATTAACAAATTAATGATTGTGTTGACAAAAAAATGGGATGGATATAAGGATTGAAGATATTTTTAAAATTTTAGTTGACAGACAAATGGAATATAAACTGTATTCAAATGAACTATTCTTTATCTTCTTAAGACTTGAAAGCTCTCGTTACCTTATTCAAAGAGTAGTTACTTGAATTCCAAATTACTGTTAATCAGTACAGTAACTTCTGTAAAATCGATGGTAAAATCATTCTGTATAGTCAACGACTTACATTTTTTTTTATCACTGATTAAAGAATAACAAGAAGCATATTTCCCGGTTAATGCCTACTGTTTTATTCAATAACACTTAATCGTCTGAAGAATTTTGTTTTGAAATTCTAATGCTTTGTACAAAGATTATCTCAACTTTATGATCATTGAAATCAGAATAATTATTACTTAGCAAATTGCATCTTTTCATTGTTTTGTTTACACCAGCTTATTTCATGATTAGCTAATCAAGTTTTAAATTCAAACAATGAGATTATGGCAATAATGTAAGTGACTGTGAGAAGTGAGAAGGTGGTTCCTATGAATTAGTACACTAGCTCTAGGCAGCCAGTTCAACATGTTATGAAGACGTATGGAAGCTCACGTATTAGGTGGCCAATAGGTACAATATTTAAGCCTCAAAAGTTTCATGATACAGTACATCTTTGATTTACTTTGAATTAGTTGATGTTTTGATACCTGGCAACTTACGTCATATGGAATGACTGCAATACTTTTATTCATTTAATTTAAAACATGCAGAAGTAGGTTAGCTCAAGCTTGTTACAAAATCATAAATTGTTTTATGTATTTCTATTTATTAACTTCAATACTAAAGCTAAACGCGCCGTAGTCTAAGAAGCAGCCCACAACCAACTTGGCTGGATTATTTTCACACATCACATAGTTAAAAAAAACGTAATTTTTCCTTTGTTTGCTTAATACAATATAAATTTGCGTATAATGAACAAAGTAAGAGATTCGTGCAATATAGTCTCAGATAGGGAACCCAAAAGGCTCAATTCGGTGTAAATAAACAATTCAATTCAAATTCAATTCAAATTATCTTTATTCAAATAGTCCTTTATAAGGCGATTTTGACGCTTCAATAATTTACATAGTAGTGATTTGATGGTGATAACTACATTCGTAAACTTAAAACTAAAGCTATGAGGGTTCCAAGCGCGCCCTGGTCTAGGAAGAAGCTCACAACAAACTTAGCCAGGTAAATTTTCTTATTGTTATCACCATCTCACATGCCACTTAAAATTATATTAAGAGCTATCTTATTAGAGCAATATTTCATGCCCATGCTTGTTTATCATTTACATAATCCTTTACACTATAGTAGGACTTTTCTACAAGCAATTATGATGATAAGGAGATTTGGCAAAGTAAACCTTCCCTCTCTTGTATTGATTTAGCCATTCTACTATTTGATGAACCGGTGATAGCCCAGTGGTTAGGGCGTCAGACTCCTAAAGAGAGGTCGGCGGTTCGGCACGCACCTCTAACTTTTCGGAGTTATGTGCGTTTTAAAAAAATTAAAATATCACTTGCTTCAACGGTGAAGGAAACCTGCAAGCCTGAGAGTTCCAAAGCCATAATGTTCTCAAAGGCGTGTGAAGTCTGCCAATCCGCACATGGCCAGCGTGGTGGTTTATGGCCAAACCCTTCTCATATTGAGAGGAGACCCGTGCTCTGTAGTGAGCCGGAAATGGGTTGATCATGACATGATGACTATTTGATCTAAAGTTAACTTGATAGCAAACAGACACAATGGAGTTAAAAGTGCTTATTCCTTCATTTTCAGGTTCATACAGCCCTGGTAAATATGGCGATGCTGCCGGAGCCGCACCTTTCGCTCAACAAAACTATGCGCGTGCGCAAGCCTCAGCTGGTTTCCGTCAACCCTACAAATTCTAAGACGTAAATAAGATTCCAAGTTAAGCCTACTTTACATTTAGATTTACGGCTATAGAAGCTTATTCACCTCTGAATACTGAAGAGCGTTATAAGTTAAATGGATTTTACGTTATATCGGATGTTTTTCTAGAAAGATTCATAACAGAAAGCGTCCGAGAACATCTACTAATTTAAACGGCATTCTGTATTCGGCAATTTCATATTTTAAATCATTTTTGAGAAAAAAAATTAATTAATTGTTAATTAATATTGTTGTGTGTCAAAAGAGTGAAAAAATAATATCTATAATATAAGTAAGTATTGCAGGAGCATCGCACATTACAAAATACTTATTATTAACTAAAATATGAAGCTCAAAAATGATTTAATATAATATCGATCTTCTTGACATCTACTCTTGCTTAGGTCTTTTTAGTAGTTCGATTTGAACTATCATTTCTCTATTTCTAGTACTTCTAGTAGTGGTAATTAGATTGAAACAAGTATTTACGAAATGTCGGTTTATATATCTTCTTTTAAAATCTGTAACTGTACTAATGTTGGACATTTTGTATATAAGTGTTTCTTGTCTTTTGTAATCTGTTGTATTTACTTTTATACTTTCATGTGTTACTTCCTATAAATTTGTAGGGAAGATAAAAATTTGATAAGTATAGATGTAAACGACAGTTAATTTTATGAGGCTATATTGTTTTCTCTTTTCGGTACTTTCTCACTAACTCGCCAACTATCTCAATGTAAAAGCGGCTTTATATATACAACTTAGCTTATGTTCAGTACGAAAAATTAATGTGATAATAAACTAAATCCAGTACTTTTATAGTTATACCCGTCCAAATAATGGATAGATAATTAAAAAAAACTATTTATTCTATGAATAAAAAAATGAATTTTCTAAACTACTGAGTTTTTGTTGAAATGTTCCCTCAACTTTTATTAACTAATAGGGTTATAGAACGAAATTTGATATACCTTACTCATTAAAGGGGTCACCTAAATTAAAACTAGTTGAAGCCAGACTAAAAGTGTACTGCGCACAAACTAATAACATCCAAGAAGCATCTCTTCAGCTTAATATTACTGAACTCAAGTTGAACTGAACCCAACCCAAATAGCAGTGTTGTGAGATAAGTGTATTCAAGCAACAAAAATATATGACATAAAAAGCGACGTTATTACTAGTATACATAATAGTATGGATAAAATGCCATCTACGAAAACTTCATTAAATAATAATGAAGGGAATAACGAAATAAAAATATAATAAAAAACAGAAAAATAAAACAAGAGAGAATATTATTTAAGTATATTTTTTTATTAATCCACTAATTATCGCTCATTTAATAAATATAAAAAATTAAATTATTTGATTACACATCTACATGAATTTGTTGAAGAAATAAATAGGGGGATAATATTGATTCTTGAATAGATCAAATAAATAGTTGGTATTCGTTGTTTGGTCTTCTTCACTCAGTAGCTGTACCCAGAGTTAGGGTTAAAATTGCCTTGGTGATTTGCCGACCCAACCGTAGCTGTGGAACCTTTACCAGGTTTACCTTCATTTCCATCATTTTCTGGATGATATAATCCTGTAACCAAACAAAATATATGAAAATTAAGACCTGCTACATCAAATAGTCCAAGAGCGACCTATACGACCTCTACGTATGAAATGTTTAAGAACATGTATTGATATAAATAAACTTGTTAAAAGATATTTACTAAGCAAATGCAGAGTAAGATGAATGATACACACATATAGTGTTTGTGTCAGTTATTGTTAAAATATCTAGATTCAAATATAGATGCCAGGTCCGTCGATCTGTCAGCGGGCAGTAGATATAGCATACAGCATAGACAACAAATAAAATTATGTTAAAATTGAAATTTGCCCATGCAAGATACCGTTATTAGGTGTTCTAGCTAGAGTACATAGTATAAGGCAACTAGCTGATCTGGCAAATATAGTTCTGCCGATATTGTTCGTTAATAAAAAATACTAAAATTGCGTTTAGAAAATCATTTGGTGGGTTGAGGTTGTTCGGGGTGGGTGGGTTGGTTTCGACGCAACCTAATACCGGACACTAAATCGGTAAGGTGGTGACTAGCCACAGGCGAAGCAAACTAAACTACTGCCCTGCAAACTAGACAAGACAAAATGCGGAAATGATAATTTTCTAAATGGCCGGGGATCAATCCCCAATGAAGATCACAGTATTTTGAATATAGAATAAAAAACACTATATACTAGACGACACGCAAATACAAATAATACCAAATATTTATGAAATACCTAAAGCAAGCTATTGTCTTTATTTGCATGCTAAAATATTTAATCAGGTTAAGTCATCTGCTATTGATTATTCACGAACAATTTAATATATTTTTGATAGGTGAAATATAAGTAGCAGCAAGCAATTCCAATTATTTGTGAAATATCTAATCACCATCATCACGATCAACCCATTACTGGCTTACTACAGAGCACGGGTCTGCTCTCAATATTAGAAGGGTTTGGCCATAGTCCACCACGCTGGCCATGTGCAGATTGGCAGACTTCACACGCCTTTGAGAACATTATGGAGAACTCTCAGGCGTGCAGGTTTCCTCACGATGTTTTCCTTCACCGTTGAAGCAAATGATATTTTAATTTTTAAACAACGCACATAACTCCGAAAAGTTAAAGACCGACCTCTGATTAGGCGGTGATAGCCTAACCACTAGGCTATCACCGCTTTCAAATCTATTATTTCTAAATGAAACTGAAATATCTTAATCGAGATTAAATTGTGTATCTGCTACTGATTATTTACGCACGACTAAATACTCTTTTCTGAGTTCAGAACATAGCTGATCGTAATCATTATGAGACACAAATACTGCTTTATAATTTTTATTTATTCCTAGTAGAATTTTATCTTAAGGTAAACTTCATCTGATAACATTGGGACAAAACCGAGAGCACAAGCTATTTGATTATTGAATGTAATAGCTTTTGCCCGTGGCTTCATTGATGTGTTAATCCAGTTTATAATCTGTCTCCATTGAAAATTTCAGTCATTTTGGTTCAGTAGTTTATACATAAAATAATAATAACATCCATACATACAAACTTTCGCGTTTATAATATAAGTAGGATGTGTATATTGCACCTAGATTTTCTTAACCGGACTTATACTATAACGAAATATAAATCATTTATCAGAAACTAGACTAAAAACTTTATTTTTTATTGGTTAATAGTCCTATTTTATAATTACCATCATCGAAGATCCCAGCTGCCTCATCTTGCTCGTTCTGCTTCAAAGCGAGTAGTATCTCAACAGGAGTAGGAGGTGGGACAGGAAGATGAGCTCCCTCAGGTCTGAAACCATTCTCTCCAGCAGTAAAGGTGACAGTGTAGACCTGACCATCATCTCCTGTGTAGGAAAATCCCCCTTGAGTCTGAACCGCGTTACCAGATTCCTCTGCCTGAATGCCGTTTGATGTCTCGTAGGAGTAATGGAAACCTGAAAATTAATTTTTAGCGTCAGTATCATCATCGCTACTATCATTCGATCAAATAATGAATAGAAGCAGGCGCTACTTTGCGGAAGTCCATGTTTACTTTTCGCGCTTGTGAAGTCAACATCTCCTGAGGATGATCCGGTGTCGGGTCGAAACGTGCGTAGAGGTTCTAGTGGAAGATTTTGTGTGGTGTTATATTATACTAATCTCCCGGTTGTCGGCGGAATATAGCAAATTATACTTGCTGTTTATTGTTTATCATTAGATCAATCCCGGGATCTTCCTCTAATCAGACCACAGTGCTCAACGCTACGTCAGACATAATATTATCTTCGATAACACTGTTGCTGGTTCAAACTCGCCTATACCGAGGATATGTCAACTGTATTATAAACTTAATAATGTAGCGGACATACACAGTGGATCTCTGGCGAAATTATGGGGGGTAATTGATTTAGCTTTAAGTGCATCATAGTTGCAGTTAGTAGTTAAAATGCGCTTAGTTTAGTTTATTTTCTCTTATTGTTGGTATATTTAATAACTAGGATAAGTTAATTAACACTGCTTCACATTTGCTTTGGTGTTTGCATGTAAGTGGCTAAACATTTGTGTGCTGTACCTCAGTGCAAGGTCATCTTATAGTTAATAATAAAAAAATAAAAAATATGTTAATAATTACATACATCATCATGGTCAACCCATTACCGGCTCACTACAGAGCACGAGTCTCCTCTCAATATGAGAAGGGTTCGGCCATAGTCCACCACGCTGGCCATGTGATCGAATTGGCAGACTTCACACGCCTCGGAGAACATTATGGAGAACTCTCCGGCGTGCAGGTTTCCTCACGATGTTTTCCTTCACCGTTAAAGCAAGTTATATTTTTAATTTTTGAAAACGCACATAACTCCGAAAAGTTAGAGGTGCGTGCTCGGATTCGAACCGCCGACCTCTAATTAGGAGGCTGACGCCCTAACCACTAGGCTATCACCGCTTAATTACATACATACCGTTCTCGTTTGCTTCATTATTCATTTTCAGTATAGTAGCACTCTTCTCGAACGCTTCCTGAGGTCGAGTACTACCAATGCCTCCCGGTCTACTGCTTTCATCAAGCTGGTTTCCGTGTAGAGAATCAGCTGAACTGGCGCCTGAGCTCAACTCAGATCCTGTGCCTGGAAGATACGTTGTGGAAGGTAGCTGGGCTGCAGCAGCTATAGCTACTATTGTGGTAGTCATAATCTGAAAGAGTTAATACAAACTTAGTTATATTTAAAATAAGCTAGTAATAGTAGTAATTTCATCTATCTATCTATCATCATCTAATCATAATTCCAAGCAATGCAGGT
This sequence comes from Lasiommata megera, assembly GCA_928268935.1. Taxonomy (NCBI): domain Eukaryota; kingdom Metazoa; phylum Arthropoda; class Insecta; order Lepidoptera; family Nymphalidae; genus Lasiommata; species Lasiommata megera. The sequence continues at coordinate 13,768,432 of OV743326.1, forward strand.
ATGCTTCTTTGAACCTAACTATAACTTTAATATCCTTTATATCAAATTAACCATCCCCCAAAATTTAAAGTTTCTAGTGTTTATAGTAAAAAAATAGATTTCATTTTTAGTCAGCTAGTGAGCTTGTGTAGTTCAGTCAAATGATGATCTAAATATCGGAATTTAGATTTAGTTTTATATGCAGTTTGTTCTACATAATTTAGAAGGGCTTAGACATTTATATCTAACTTACCAACTTATTCATTTTTTAGTTTATATTTTTTTACCAATTTCAAGTTTACTAGTTGATCCGAATTGCGGATTTGAACTGTGACTTCTTGAAATTCCGATGCCTTTTTATATTTACACAAAACAATATTAAATTTACAATTAACTTTATGTCGCTGCTTCTGCAAACCTTGAATATTAATAGTGTAGTGTCATACTCATTACTTTCTATTTAATAAGCCACTTAACGTTTTTAAAAGCATTTATGGTAGTCGTGTATGTTATGAACGCCCTATAAAAATAAGTGGTCATGTTTGACTACGATCACCGAAATAAACACGAAATTAAACAAAATCTGTCGAGAATTTTTTTATAACAGCCCGGAGGTTAGATATTACTGCTTTGTAACACAGTCTCTTGGAAAGCACGTTAAACCATCCTGCTTTGGTTATTAAGTCTCTTGAAGATGATACTCCTGTCTTCATTTATGACAGAGGAGGTATGTGCCATTAGTGGGATGTTAATAGACATGATGATAATTGATGCGCTCTTTAATGGATATTGAATACTTTTATTCTTAAAACAAATATTAATTTTAATAACGCGAAATAAACGCGGCTTAAGTATAGCGAAACAGCATTAAAGTTGTGGCATCAACGCATTGAACATAATAAAATGAAATGAAAATACACTTTATTGCACACCGCACAAAAAAAGAAATACAGACAGTTCAAGAAACACACAGAATAGAAAACGGGTACAATAGACGGCCGTATCGCTAAAGAGCGATCTCTGCCAGGCAACTCAGACCAGGATATAATATAAAGTTAAGCAGGTTTAGGGTGCACAATTATAAATAAAACATATAAACACTATTTAAAAAAAACAACAAATAATATGTTATTTGCAGTTTTTAGTCTTGCCTGACCTGATTCTATTCAGTAAGCTGAATAGAATCAGGCGTCGCTTGAATATTTGAGCTAAACTTGATGTAATCCGCAAAATAAAGGTAAATCTGCTCGGTATGAATTATAATTACAACGAGCAGATTGGCTTTCTGGCAAAGAAATTCCGCCATTACGGTGTGATGCCGCATAGAAACCGATTAAAAAGATGGTTTCAGATTTATCAACAGATTTCTATCCAAACTATTTCCTAATTTCTAAACGATTTAAACATAATCATAAATATTAGATGGTTAAACTGCTAAGAGATTTTAAAGTGGGCCAATTATTTACCAAGGGCAGACATTACGGCAAATGAGCTTTTGCTAACGAGAAACTGTATCAAGACCAATTATATAAAAACGTGTATGTTCTTCTCGCGACCTTGAAACCTTGTGGCCTTCTTTAGTTTGCGAGCTTCTTCGTGTACAATATCTTTCTCATGATTTTCAAAGTTTAAAATTTTTTATTTTGTTTGACATAGCTTGGAAATAGAAAATAGATGGTTTGACGACGTCCGTGGCGCAGCGCGTGCGCTGTTGCATTTTAAAGATGGAGGTCCTGGGTTCGATTCCCGACTCGAGTCTGGTCTGGTGAGGCTTCGGCCGTGGCTAGTTACCACCCTACCGACAAAGACGTGTCGCCAAGCGATTTAGCGTTCCGGCACGATGTCGTGTAGAAACCGATTAGGAGTATAGGATTACCATACCCCTACAGGTGAACCTGCTACCATCTTAGACCGCATCATCACTTACCATCAGGTGAGATGCCGTCTATGGTTAACTTGTGGTGTATAAAAAAATAAAAAAAGATGGTGATAAATAATAAGACGCATGCTTAAAACCTTTCAAACAAAAAGTAACGTAAAGATAGCTTTCATTTTAAGCAGGCAGGTAAGAAAAAATATACTATACTTAGATAATCAGCTCATGATGATGATGGCGTCACACAGCAACCCTTTGCTGTGTGACTCAGAGATGTTAGAGTTTCTGTTACGACAAATAACTTTGACATTTGTGAGTATATATTTATTCAATTATAATTAACAACTAAAACCATGTAACTGTATTATAAACACTTAAAAACTTAAAATAAACCTTAAATTGAACCTAAAACTAAAACTATAACTAAAATATATTATTAAAAGGAGTCCCTTTAGGCAAGGTTCCGAAGATACTGGCAGCGTTTCCCCTTTGGATTGCAAGACTAATTCGTTGTCCGAGGTAGCTGGCAGCTCTTCGGTCTCCTGTGATGTCGACTAACCTTTTTGCTATTTCGACAAATATATATATACGAGTAGATAGATATACACATACTACAGCTGTTCCTTACGGTTTCACTGTATTGTTACGGCCTTAACATGTTAATGTTATTTCATAACAATACCGAACTGATACACCTTACACATAATTTACGGTTCTTCCATACGGTAAAATTTTGCATTATCTCCTAAAATTTACGTTATAAACCTTAATTAAAACGACTTGCTAGTATTTCTTCTACTGGCTTGTTCTACAAATACTATGCATTAAAGAGTATAGCTTATTTCTTTTTGGGCTTAAATGGCCTATGTATAATAATTTACTGTCTAAAGTTTATCAATTACGAACATTACCAAAATTAACAAACAAACAAAATTTAATTCATCATTATAATGTGAGTTCATTTTCACTCTCTCGACTAAAGTAGTCGATTTTATAAATATCGCAGGAAAAAGGTTATTTATATATCCCCCTATTTTTTTTTTACCCCTGTATTTTTTGTATGTATTTTGTATGCGATATATAAATCAATCAATGATTGGCATGTTTTGCTGTGAGTTTTGTAAGCCTGGTTGTGCGCTGTACGAATACAGTGTCTCCTAGTACTTTACTGAGTATGATCGAGGTGTGCATGGCTGCTTGTTTTTGGAGGATTGTTATGTCAATGTTGGTGTCCAATTGACCTATATATTTTGTAATACTTTTGGCTACTGCACCTGTCGCACCAATTACAATTGGAATAATTGTCGTTTTTGTATTCCACAGGCGGGTGATTTAATTTTTCAGTAAATGTTATTTGCTTAATTTTTCAATCTCTCTCTCTGATGAAGAATAATTCATCATTAAAATATTAGTAAAGATTATAATAATGATATTGATAGTTTTGCTGCAAATAGTAATTTTATTATTTTAGGTTTGGTAGAATTAAGGAGAAAACCATAAAGCTTCATAATAGTCCTCAAGAAGTCACGAAATAATCTATGTTAGTTAAATCATAGAGCTTTTCATATATATGGTCTAGAACTAGACCATATATATGAAAAACGCTATATTTTCTATTCGAGCGCCTTTCAAACAATAGGTGTGTTTTACATTTGCATAGTGGTTGCAAGCATGTTACTATGAGGCGTTTCTTGAATAACCTGCTTACAAGTACCGGCCCCCTCCACTGGGCACCCAATTAGATGGCCACTATGACATTTGTTAATTGATTATTCATTGTATATGTTGATCCATTTGATTGGAATAGATATTAAATACTTAATTAATCACCTATTTCTTTTTAAAAATAAACATATACACACATAAACTCACCCACACGTATGTAATGAGTAAGTTAAACTTTAAGATATAATACTGTAGTCTAACTATTTTAATTCTATACTGCACAATTGGAAGAGACTGACCCCCAAGATACGGGCTAACCTTGTTGGGGCTCTGGGTAGTTTAAGTAAAATTGCTACTAAAATTGTACTACTTTGAAATAAAATAAGCGAGAATTATTTAATTATATCTATTAATCATAATCTTTATTTAAATAAGCCTTAAAAAGGCGCTTTTGACGCGTCAATAATTTACATAGTAGTGAGTTGAAGGCGATGACTACATTCGTAAACTTAAAACTAAAGCTATGGAGGGTTTTCAACGCACTCTGGTCTAAGAAGAAGCCTGCAACATACTTAGCCAAGTAAAGTTTTTAAAGCGTAACGTATAAAAAACGTAAAATCTGACGTTTTCATATGTAAAAATGCACTATGTGGAAAAATACAAAAACCTATTTCGAGACCTAGTTACTATTTATGACTATCGAATTTTGAAATTAAAACATGCGATATATAAATATTTGATTTAATAACTCCATAGTAAATACAGTTTAAAATTATTATATTTAATTCTCATTAATGGGTTGGGAGAAGTTTCATTTATCACGATGGCAAGCAAAAAACCACCTCACTTAAACAAATAAAAACACTCGCTAATTTATCAGAGAAATCGATCGATGATGCTAATGAAGGCAAAAAAGTTATTATAACATCGGTATCGCATCATTATAGCCAAATTAAATGGCGCTCCTGTAGATGTAAGACTGAACATAACAAATATTAAGAAAAAACTTTACAACAGCTGCTATAAAATCTACAACATATCTAAATTGCACCAGATGTAATATAATGAACCGTAACTAAACATTAATTGCAGATATTAATTCTGATGAGAAAATGACGCAATCTGAACGGGCATTCCTATGTCGGAATCTACAATTTTAATTTGACTAAATCCTCGGTCTTGTAGTCTCCTCGGGATCTGGATGCGTTAGAGATGTATTTGGAGTATTTCTACTAGACTTAAACTGAAATACTCGAAGTCAGGATGCAATGAAGATGTGCTTTATTCAAAATTAAATTACTCGTTACTAACTGAAATAAAAACTAAGCTAATTATATTGGACAAATAAGTGTTGGAAACCATGAAAAACGCACCGTGTGTTCAAACGCTGGATATATACAATCAAATACTAAATAATACTAATATATAAAAGCAATTACAACTTACTATTGTAACACTATGGTAGATATTGGTGAGCTTAGTAGATAAATAAATTTGAGGGTTGAAAAGGAATGAAGTAGAATATCTATAGTGAACAAACTTTTCCTACCAATTCATTCATTATTTGAAATAAATTGATAGGTCTTTTTTTGTTAAATTGGTCTTTCTTTAAAATACAAAATTGCTTTAAAATAATTATTAAAAAAAAATGTCTCTTTTATTTATACCTCGAATGATTGCTATACCTACATTTTTCATCATTCATTCATTTCATTGATCAACCCATTATCGGCTCACTACAGAGCACGGGTCTCCTCTCAATATGAGAAGGGTTTGGCCATAGTCCACCACGCTGGCCATGTTGACAGACTTCACACGCCTTTGAGAACATTACGGAGAACTCTCAGGCGTGCAGGTTTCCTCACGATGTTTTCCTTCACCGTAGAAGCAAGTGATATTTGAATTTTTTATACCTACATACAAAACAGTAATTAGCAATCTCATACACGGTAGGTAATGAGTATAGAAACACTTTCTAAATAGTGAATAGAAGCAGGCGTTACTTTGCGGAAGTCCATGACAAACAATAAACACAAAGTATAATTTGCTATATTCCGCCCACAACCGGAAGATTAGTATAGTATAACACCACACAAAATCCTCCACTAGAACCTCTACGCACGTTTCGACCCGACACCGGATCATCCTCAGGATGATACAGAATTTATCATATTTATAGCTACAGAATTTTTACGACGTTGCTTAAAAAACTCACATATTTCAGAGTTCATTGGACTCACTGCCATCACTTCAGTGAACTCTTAGAAATGTAGGTTTTATCACGAAACTTAGCATGCCAGTCAACGAACTCGCTTCCTCCAAAAGAGAGACTCTTTTCTCTTCTTAATAATTTCTACTATCACTTAAGAACGATATGACAAGTATATCAGACTAATTAACTTCATAAAATAAAACACTCAGAAATAATAATAGAAAAATGTAATTATCAAACTATTTTACATTGGAACACATATGTGAATTGAAAAAGAAAAACATTTTGTACTAGTAGATATAGCCAAATTTTTCGTCGAAAGCCTGTTGAGGAGGGTTCTGAGAAGCCTGTTTTGGAGGCAAGTATTGTCTGTTGGCTCCTCCTTGAGATCCAAAGGTTTCTTGTGATCCAAGTGATCCTTTAGATCCAAATGATCCTTGCGACCCAAACGATCCTTGAGACCCAAACGATCCTTGAGATCCAAAGGAGTTAGATCCAAAACTTGGAGAACCATTTGGAGATCCAAAACTTGGAGAACCATTTGGAGATCCAAAACTTGGAGAACCATTTGGAGATCCAAAAGAGGAGCCAAAGCTAGAATAAGAGGATTCAGGTTTTCCGAAAGTGGAACCTGTTGTTCCAGATGTAGAACCATAGTTAGATCCAGTGTTGGTGTTGGTGGTACTAGGAGAAGAACCGAATTGTGGCACTCCGTAGCTGGTGCTGGGCACAGACGCTGAACCTTGGTTGTATTGTTGAGAAAATCGAGATTGACTACAAGAGGTGCAAGCAGCTGAAATAAATAAAAATTAAGGTGAATAATTAGTACTTTGACAAAAAATACATACACATATTAATAAAATATGTCCTGGTGAAATTTGGCAAGTAAATTGCTTGCGTTTTTTGTTTCAGATAGACTCTAACACAAAAAAATAACATTGACCTTCCCAGGGGTTTTAAAGGAGTTGCCCATGTTACCAACTATATGCACGGCTTTACAACTACGCCGATGTTGGCTAAAAATAGTATTTAGGTGGCTTTTATCGCAATAAATTAAACTGAACCTGAAGGATAATTAAAAGCAAATACAACGCCGATGAATTTGCGGCCATCATCATATTAGAACATATTTGAACCATAATATATGGCTAAAATTTAGAATCGCACAGGAGTTGTTTCCTAATTTGGGGCAATCTTACACACTACATTGTACTGGCATAATTAAGATCGAGCAAACACATCAAAAAGAACATTTCTTGTACGGACTCCCAATTAATTTTCAACTTTATTTTATTTTTTTATTTGTTATATTAAAGCAGCAATGGTTTCCTTCCACCATTATAGCCCGCAGCATGGAATTGCTTAAAACGTTAAGTAATATCAAAAGCTTCACTAAAACATAATTCATAAAATTATGACTTATTGTCAAAAACTTCCTTCTTCTTGCCATTCCTTGCCAAAATTTTAATAATGATGCTACAATAACAATAGAATATCTACCAATTGGTTTAAGAAAAAATTCACTCACGTTTGATAGAAGATCCTCCAAACCCAAATCCTGCTCCAGATCCAGAAGAAACTTGCCCAGGAGGGAGGTACTGGTTAGATGTGGCTCCAGAAAAACCATTTCTGCCTCCGTTAGAACCAAACCCATTGATGCCTTGGGAAGAACCGATTCCATTGGAACCAATGCTATTCGAGCCTTGGCCATTTCCGTTAGAACCCCGACCATTTGATCCAAATCCATTAGTTGAACTGTGGCCATTGGATCCAAAGCCATTGGTGTTTCGGCCATTTCCTCCGAAACCGTTACTTCCAGTGTTACCATTGTTCAGGCCGTTGCCAGTGTTGAAGCCATTGCTCCCAGAACTAAAACCGTTGGAACCAAGTCCGCTGTTGCCGAAGCTGCCTTGTATATTGTTGTCCGGAGGGAGGTAGCCACGTTCTAGGTGTTCTAGACGGGCCGCTGCAGTGACTGCGATTAAGGCGGCAACTATTAACTGTAAATACATAATGGGATTTATATATAAATGGAATGATTTTGTATTGAATAAAGGTGTAAGAAAATTTTGTTTTGTAAGGGCACCAGTTACGGAAGATGCTTTTGACGATTTATGTCCGCTATCTCCAATGATTTTATTGAGATTGTCTTACATTTAACAGTATGCCTATGAACAGGAAACTTTATAAAATTGAAAATAACAAAATTATATATCGTAAGGGGAAATTTTATTACAAAGCCTGAAAAAGCAGATAGGTTTCTTTGACGACATTCACTAAAAGAGGGTTTCAGGAAAATCGACTTCTAATAATGGGGATCGAAAGTTTCTGTATGTATTTTCAAATCCCTTACAAACTTAACATTTTAAAATAAGTCTCCATAATTCTTTCTAAATATGAATCGGAAAATTACATTTCTTATTATTATGCAACAATTTAATGTCTTTATATTTAAACAAAATAAAAGGATCCAACTGTTTTTAACTTAGCTTATGCAAAACTAGAGTTATAACAAAGGCGAAAATATTGATTTATGTTTGTAATCTTCTAACGTATGAATCACTGAGCAGATCGTGAGGAAATTAGCCATTGCTTGAAGCTTAAATTCTTAAGTTGCGTATAAGCTACCGTGGGAATAAATCTCTAAAAGTCAAAAATTCGAGGGCTCAAGTCGCCGGCAAACGATATACTGCGATTATCTTATTAAAGCCAAAAGAGCTTGAATAACATATTGTTTATATTAAAATATTTCAAATATTTTTAAGTATGAATTCGTAATTTTTTATATTTGACTAAGAATAAAATAATTGCGTAGTTCACAAAGGTATAATATAGTAAATATTTTAAAACTTCTTATTTTAATTTGTTATTAAAACTATATAAAATATAAATGTTTACCAATTTCATTTTTAGGTCAGTGTAGGTACAACTGAAACTGACGCTGGCACAGTACTGTGTGTTTGAGAGACAATTGACCTATTATATACCAGATGATCAGCTCCTAATCCTGAGCATCTCGCACGTGGCCTGACGTAATGGTTTGTGACGAAGGTACATATCCTTGACTAGTTCCAGCCTGCGATATTATACGCGTGGAGTTAACTTTAACGACTCTAGAGAATTGTCTTATTACTTGTAACTAATATGGGATTTGAGAGAGAAAAACATTTTTTGGAATTGACTCAGTGAATTTCGTAACACTTTATTAACGCTGTTGTATATTGTAATTTAAAATGGCATTTCTGATTTTCACGGTTGATACATTGGGTTGTTCGTCATTTAATCTATTCAAATTCAAATTCAAAATAATCTTTATTCAAATAGTCCTTAAAATGGCACTTTTGACGCGTCAATAATTTACACAGTAGTTATTTCATGGTGATAACTATATTCGTAAACTATTTTATTATATTATTAATTTATTCTTTTAAACCTATATATGTCTGAGGCAAATATAATTTAAAAAACATATGCAAATCGATCGACCCTTTTCAATGGCAATTAATTTTATTAAAGTCTTTAGTTAAGGTCACTTATGTGCATACAACTGGGAAACTATTTTGCCCTCTTTGAGGATGAATTTTTAAAATAATTTTTAAAATACTTCATGCCAAATCTCAGTCCATTTACTTCAGTGGTTTGAGCGGTGCGTTGATAAATCAGTCAGTCACATTTTTGTTTCATATAATTTACTTATATTATGTATCTTATATTAGAAGCGGTGATAGCCCAGTGGTTAGGGCGTCAGCCTCCTAATCAGAGGTCGGCGGTTCGAATCCGGGCACGCACCTCTAACTTTTCGGAGTTATGTGCGTTTTTAAACGATTAAAATATCACTTGCTGCAACGGTGAAGGAAAACATCGTGAGGAAACCTGCACGTCTGAGAGTTCTCCATAATGTTCTCAAAGGCGTGTGAAGTCTGCCAATCCGCACATGGCCAGCGTGGTGGACTATGGCCAAACCCTTCTCATATTGAGAGGAGACCCGTGCTCTGTAGTGAGCCGGTAATGGGTTGATCATGATGATGATGATGATGATGTATCTTATGAGAAAAAAGTATGGAGAACTTAGACAAAGTTGCGCGTATACAGACAAATTAGATGTATACTCATCTCTACCTTTTTTTTCCACTACACATTAGCCTTTGACGACAATCTTAACTAGTGGTAAGTGATGCAGTCTAAAATGGTAGCAGGCTAACCTATTAGAGGTATGGTGAATCCATGCTTCTTAATAGTTTCTATGCGACATCGTGCCGAAACGCTACATCGTTTGACGACACGGCTCTGTTGTAAGTGTGGTAACTAGCCATCCGAACAGACTCGTGCCGGAAATCAAACCCAGGGCCTCCAATAGCTTACACACCATGGTCTTCACTGGGCTACCTTGTTTCAGTAGTAAGTACGTTTGACCATGGATCAGAATATCAGGGTTATAGGGCTAAATTTGGTTTTCTGTCAAATGAAATCAGTAACTATCATCCTGGAGATAGTTACTTGGTTCTGTTCTGCACCTCGGATCCTCGGATGTTCAGCTGCTCCGTATTTTTTTTAACACATTAACTTAGACTGCTAATACTGGCACGAAGTTAATACATTTCAATCTGCCAAGAATTAGAGCCGCATTTTTGGTCGAAGCTTTGCATCTTACGAGAAGAACTCAACAACTGCGCTGTCGCATTATAAAGTTGGAGGTCCTGGGTTCGATTCCCGACTTGAGTCTGGTCTGGTGGGAGGCTGCGGCCGTAGCTAGTTACCACCCTACCGACAAAGACGTGTCGCCAAGCGACTTTAGCGTTCCGGCACGATGTCGCGCAGAAACCAATTAGGAGCGTGGGATTACCATACTCCTAACAGGTTAGCCCGCTACCATCCTAGGCTGCATCATCACTTATCACCAGGTGAGATAGCCGTCAAGGGCTAACTTGTAGTGTATACAAAAAAAAAAATAAAGCAGTGAAACCTTGATAAACCGAAGATGAAAGCCGATTCATTAGTACGTGCAAAGAAAGCGCTTCTCGTACATATTGAATACCTGTTGCTACTTATACAACTTAAGATTAACTTCAGTTTGTATTTTCAAATCCCTGAAAGTCCAGAAACACCATTTCCTTATGATGTGGCTGATGCGTTGAATCATTTTATGTGTCATCATTATTATCATCATCATAATAATTTTAGAAGTGGAAGCCTTCGTTCGACTCCCAGCTCGATTCTACTTTGATGGGCTTCAGCCAAGGCTGGTTACCATCCTCTAGCTACCTGACATTTAACAGGCTTGTTAAATGTCAGGTAAGCCAGCAAGCAGACAGATCATGCTGTCTGCTCCCCCCAACTTTCAGGAGACAGTCTGGGGGGATCATGCTGTCCCGATCCTCTCCCCTCTCCACGCGGAGCCCCGGCTCATGGCTGGGGCGCCTGTTAGATGCCCGGGAAGAATACAATGGTGTTCCCCGGGCGCCTAGAAAAAACTCAGTGTGAGGGACACGCCGTGGTGGTTTTTAGTTTGGGTATACCCCCTAGGGGGGGGGAGTCCCACATAACCTATAGTCCTGCCCAAGGCTGGTTACCATCCTACTGTCAAAGACATACCGCCAAGCGATGAAGCGTTTTGGGATGATGCCACGTACAAACCTATTTATAGGACCGAAAACTTGTCGTTAGATAATGTAATAAAAAAATACTTTTCCATAAAACGCAGATAGCACCAAATTCTGATATTTTTGTGCCTTAGAAAAATTAGGTTGAAGTGTGCTTTGATTATCAGTCAAGTTCGGTCGAGTTGTTTGTGTATAGATTCAGAATTAAGATATGATATACATGGATAAATAATTAGTCAACAGTTTTTTTCTTCTATTCTATGCTCCCGACCTCAGCTGTCAAAGGTGGTATTACATTCAAGGGTAGACCATTAATTATTACGCGCACAATTGGAGGATTGGTTTTATTATGAAAGCTGTCTTAGCTGTTATCAAACCTTTGTTCGCTGGTGATCTTGGTTAGATCGTGATTTTGAATGCTTCGCGATTAGGAAAATATCAGGCCGTGTACTCATACAACGTTTGTCATATTTTTTTTAATCTTCATATTTGAGGGGTTTGGTCTTAGCGTTTCTTTGTCACTATATGTGCAAAATATCCCATAAAGAACAACCAACACTATTTGTCCTTGTTACGAGTAAACTTATTCTAACATTCCTTCATCACGATCAACCCATTACCGGCTAACTACAGAGCACGTGTCTCCTCTCAGTATGAGAAGGGTTTGGCCATAGTCCACCACGCTGGCCATATGCGGATTGGCAGACTTCACACGCCTTTGAGAACATTATGGAGAACTCTCAGACGTGCAGGTTTCCTCACGATGTTTTCCTTCACCGTTGAAGCAAGTGATATTTTAATTTTTTTAAAACGCACATAACTCCGAAAAGTGAGAGACGCGTGCCCGGATTCGAACCGCCGACCTCTGTTTAGGAGGCTGACGCCCTAACCACTAGGCTATCACCGCTTTTTTTCCTTAAAATATCTAATAGAACTAAGTCACTAACAAAATTATGAATAGCGTTAGCGATTAATTCTTGTGTTCACATTTTATAGATCTAAAAAAAGTTTATCTTTAAAAAGATATCGTATAGAAGCACGAGTTAGATTTGCAGAAATAAAGTGGTATATGCAATGAAAATTAAGCTTTCTGTAATCCACGTAAAACATACAAAACTGCGCGGCGCGAACGTTCAATTGCTAAGGATTAGATATTTAAGCAATTGAACGCTGTACAGTCAACATCTCCTGATGATACCAACAGCAACATCTCGCGTAGAAACTAATTAGGAGTTTGGGTTTACCATACTCCTAACAGGTTACTAAGCGATTTATATCGGACACTTAAAGCTATGTCTTTTTAACTGTGTTTTATGTCCGAGGTAAGGCTAAGATCGTTTTATAGAAGTCGATCTAACACTTCGTACTACTAGGGGAGATTTACCTAGTGGTAAGTGATGATACAGTCTAGGGTGGTAGCGGGCTAACTGTTAGGGGTATGGTAAACGCAAACTCCTAATTGGTTTCTACGCGACATCATGCCGGAAGGCTAAATCGCTGAAACGTCTATGTCGGTAGGGTGGTAACTAGCCACGGCCGAAGCCTCCCACCAGACCAAACTCGAGCCGGGAATCGAACCCAGGACATCCAACTTTATTAACAGCGCACGCACTGCGCGACGGGGGTCGTCAAAAAATGTGAGTACTCAGCTTTATTCAAAATTATGAATAAGCTAGTATTCTGTTATTTTGCAATCATCTTTATTGGCACGTAAGCCCCCGTCGCCGGTTTTGGCGAGTCGTGTAGGTTCGTGAGGAAGTAGAAGATCGTCGGTCACGTAGAAACTCGAAATTTTCGGATCGTCCTTGAGAAAAACGTTGCTAACCAAATTTTTAGAAATAACTTTGGCGTTGTTTCAAGTTATAATGCCTTGTATAGAATCATCATGATCAACCCATTTTCGGCTTACTACAAATCACGGGTCTCCTTTCAATATAAGAAGGGTTTGGCCGTAATCCACTACGCTGGCCATGTGCAGATTGGCAAATCGGCACTTTGGAGAACTCTCAGGCAGGCAGGTTTCCTCACGTTGTTTTCCTTCACCGTTGAAGCTAGTGGTATTTTAATTGCTTAAAAACGCACATAACTCCGAGAAGTTAGTGGTTCTTGCCCGGGTTCGAACCCCCGACATCTGATTAGGAGGCGGACGCCCTAACCACTAGGCTATCACAGCTTTTTTCAGTAGCTTGTATAGAATATCGGTCGGTTACTTAAGACCTGATAATAAAGCTCAGTGATATACTATGCCATAAAAAATTGAGAGATCCACATAACATACCCTATAAGAAACTTTATAAGAAACTTAAGACTTGATAATAAAGCTCAGTGATACACTATGCCATAAAAAATTGAGAGATCCACATAACATACCCTATAAGAAACTTTATAAGAAACTTAAGACTTGATAATAAAGCTCAGTGATATACTATGCCATAAAAAATTGAGAGATCCACATAACATACCCTATAAGAAACTTTATAAGAAACTTAAGACTTGATAATAAAGCTCAGTGATATACTATGCCATAAAAAATTGAGAGATCCACATAACATACCCTATAAGAAACTTTATAAGAAACTTAAGACTTGATAATAAAGCTCAGTGATATACTATGCCATAAAAAATTGAGAGATCCACATAACATACCCTATAAGAAACTTTCCCGAAGTATGCAAAAAAAAGCTTTTGTAGCAACCTCCTCCTAGCTTTTGACGACCTCCGTGGCGTAGTGCGTGCGCTGTGGCATTATAAAGTTGGAGGTCGTGGGTTCGATTCCCAGCTCTAGTCTGGTCTGGTGGGAGACTTCGTCCGTGGCTAGTTACCATTCTGCCGACAAATGCGTGTCGCCAAGCGATTTAGTGTTCCAGCACGATGTCGCGTAGAAACCAATTAGGAGTGTGAGTTTGACATACCCACAGGTTAGCCCGCTACCATCTTAGACTGCATCAACACTTACCATCACGTTAGATTGCCGTCGAGGGCTAACTTGTAGTGTATAAAAAAACTTTTGGCACATTGTTTTCTGGAACTGAGAGGCCTGTCATACTGTTCTATAATTATAATAAAAAGTATCATGTATCGTGAAGAGTTACCGTACATGGGGGCATCTAACAATGGCGGCATCTGTGAACCATAACTTTATCATTTTATTTTTGTCTGTCTAACCATTGAACGGATTTGAATGAAATTTAGTACACTTATATCTAATACTCTGTTTCACGCATTAGTATCAAAATTATGTCTTCTTGTATCTACACTGTATTCATACTTATACTAAATATTAGTTCCAGTCCCTTCCCCGACCTAAGCGCTCCTCTCCGAAAGAGGAGACCTAAACATATCCTTCATGACCCTGACGATCAGATGACTACTGACAACGTACCAACTACCACACAATCATATGCTACACACCGTCTTCAACGGCGAAGACGAGGTCCCCGCTATCATATGTCATCCGGACGTGGACTACATCCACGGCCTCGGAGACGTACGGACCACTCACCGTCCGACCCCTTCGTTATCCCAAACGTCGTCTAAGCCGAGGTTCGGCCTCAAAGAAGGCGCCCTATAGGGCCCGCCCTTAGGCAGACGTTCCCTTAGTTTCTTCGAGCCCTAGGGCTCAAAATAGACAGAAAGCTAATAAACAGTCCGAAAAAAAAAAGTTACATTGTAGGTTCTTTGCACATTTAAAACTAATCGACCTATTTAGGTGCAGCGTTTCCACCGTTGCATTTTTAGCCCCGCCCTCTTCACTAACTCTTGACTTACAGTGCAATTATAAATCATGAATACATTGATCGTTGACAAGTATAATTGCAATACATCAGTAATTAGGTATGCAAATGTTAAATTACCTACATCATAGGTTGCATGACGTCACAAATGATCCAATACTGCGAAAACTTTTGACGGTGTTTATTACTTGAAATAGCAGATAGTCGTTAGGTCGTCCGCCTCCTAATAAGAGGTTGGGGGTTGGAAACCGAGCACGCATTTCTAACTTTACGAAGTTATGTGCGTTTTTAAGCAATAAAAATATCACTTGCTTCAACGGGGAAGGAAAACATCGTGAGGAAATCTGCGCGCTGAGAGTTCTTCATGATGTTCTCAAAGGCGTGTGAAGTCTGCCAATCCGCATATGGTCAGCGTGGTGGACTTAGGCCAAAACCCTTCTCATATTGAGAGGAGACCCTTGCTCTGTAGTGAGCCAGCAATAGGTTGATCATGATTATTAATTGAAAAACAGCATTAAGAGAAACATATGCATTTTTTGGTGTTATGTTTTAGTGCTTGAATAGTTACACACCCTATTTCTCCCTTTCTGACATTGGACAATGGTAGAAGTCTGACAAAACTTTGTATGATTTTGATTTTCATCCCTGCTTCCTTGTTAACGCTTATAACATGAAGACAAAGTATTTACTATGTGTTAACACTCATTTATCACTTCGAGGATACCATCATATATAATTGATGAATTCAAATGCTCCACTCTGTCACAAGAATATAAAATGACATTGAAAAAGTGGAATGGCTGAGTTTAAATTATACCGGAGCCGTAAGACATTTAAGTGTTTTGTAAAAAGCGCTGATAGCCCAAGACTCCAGCTTCCAGTTTGGGTAAATTATGTACTTTTTTGATTTAAGCTGTGATAAGGCTATCATATAATAATTCATATTTAATTTTAATATATCACTGTAAGCTGTGATAGCCTAGTGGTTAGGACGTCCGCCTCTTAATCAGAGGCCAGGGGTTCGATCCCGATCCTCTAACTTTTCGAAGTTGTGTGCTTTTTTAAGAAATTAAAATATCACTTGCTTCAACGATGAAGGAAACCTGCCTGTCTGAGATGTCTTCGTAATGTTCTCAAAGACGTGTGAAGTCTGCCAATCCGTACACGACCAGCGTGTTGGACTATGCCAAGCCCTTCTCATACTGAGAGGAGACCCGTGCTCTGTAGAGGGCAGGCAATGATCACGACGACGATGATGAAAATTAAATATATCTTGCTTTAACGGTGATGAAAAACATCGTGAGGAAACCTGCACGGTTGAAAGCTTCCACGACTATTTCTAATGGCGTGTGCAGTCCACCAATCCACACTTGACGTGGTGGACTAGCACCAGAACCCTGTCATACTAATCGGAGACTCGTATCCTGTAATGGGACGGAAAAGGGTTGATACTTGATAATGATGATGACGATAAAATAATTTACATAAATAAATGGTAACCTCATTAAATTCCATCCGCTATGTAAATAAGGTCACTAACGTAATAAGTAGTTATTAATAAAATCTTTTCAGTTATTCCGTTCACTGTGTTTAAGTAATTTTAATTCTTAAACAGCCGTTTTTAAAGATTGTAAGTTCCATTTATCTAAAGGCTATCTACCAGTGGGTGCCTTGCGAAATTTTTAATATCGACTTACAGGATCGTTTTGACAGTTTCATTATGAAGAAGAATTATATAATAGGCACACAAACATACAAACACTCCACACAAATAAAAACAAGTATTTGCTAATCTTCTGGGTAATAGTAATATAATGTATATTTATTTCCTACTTAACGGATATAGTTATTGAAGATCGGAGTTTTCTAATACAGATGTAGTCCTACTACATCTAAAATAAGGTTAAAAACTTATTACTTTGTAATACTTTAAAACTTAAATAAACTTTTTTATTTAATTAATTTTGATATCATGTTGATATCCCAATGTTTTTATATAACGGCAGTGAGAGAGCAGCGCCATCTAGTTTTAGAATCATGTACGACAGACAAGAGAGTGGCATCGACTCATCGGCGCGTGACGGCGAATTGCATTCATTGCATTGATGGGTGGTCGAGACCCGGTAGTGCATAGTCGTACTTGGTGGAGCAGACTATACGCTCCACCAAGTACGACTATGCACTACTTATAAATTACCATACTTATAATTGTAATTCTGTTATACCAAGAGTATCTGATCTCTTTGCCCGAAACTACCCAAGTCCACCCAAATTACCGACGGACACGCCCCTGTTCATCATATATAAAACTTAAGCTTATAGAAAAAAAAAACAATAATAATTAATTATAATGGATTACATAGACGATAAAAAGCATGAGTATGAATTTCTATAACTTCATAGCTAATTATAATTAATTATTAAGAGACTATGTGAGTACAAATATTATAATTTATAATAAACAATGTATTTATCAGAACATAGGTACATATATGTATCTATGTGAGATGGTTCGAGAATAAAAATAAAAAACCTATGTTTGCTGGTTTTCTCCTTAGACCTGTGCACGTTTGGAATCCTGGTAACTTTAATTTTGCGTTAACGAATGTAGTTATCACCATCACCTGACAAATCAAAATATAAATATATGGTATGAATGCTTCATAAGTACATTGCAGTTTACGAGACTGAAACGTTGCTAGTATTTGAATTAGGTATGATGCCACAGGCTGCTGTGGACAGACACAGGCTTCTCAAGATGAGAGAGCTTTTTCACAGATTATCGTGACAAATCACTAAAATAAGATTTGCTCATATTGTTTAGCAAATAATATGCTTTGTTTTTGGTAAGTAAAGACAAGCAAAGTATTAGTTACCCATCATCATCATCATGAACAACCCATTACTGGCTCACTACAGAGCACGGGTCTCCTCTCAATATGAGAAGGGTTTGGCCATGGTCCACCACGCTGGCCATGTGCGGATTGGCAGACTTCACACGCCTTTGAGAACATTATGGAGAATTCTCAGGCGTGCAGGTTTCCTCACGATGTATTCCTTCACCGTTGAAGCAAGTGATATTTTTTTTTTTTAAACGCACATAACTGCGAAAAGTTTGAGGTGCGTGCCCGGATTCGAACCGCCGACCTCTGATTAGGAGGCTGACGCCCTAACCACTAGGCTATCACCGCTTCCTTTTAGTTACCCATATAGATTAAATCAAGCTTATATTACTTGCGCTTTATAATTTAGTGGAATAATTCATATAGATTTATAGCTTAGCTTCGTATGCACAGATCTGACACAGCTTTATGGAAAGGTGGATTTAATTTCATTTACCATTTACTGAATATATCCGTATAAGCTGAATAAAACGCAAAATATAGACTCCAAAATAAAATTTGCGAATAAAAAATATTTTAATATGTTTAATGACATATTAAAAATACTATTGTTTTTGTTTATATGTGCAATTGTACACACTTACCACCTAAATTTGTTAGCAGGGGATGTGAGTTCGTTTGTAAGTGACTCATTATCATCAAGATCCCACAGCTGGGTTTAGAAGAGGAGAGTGACACAGAGTTCAGCGAGCCAACAGGTCACCTGATGTTAAGTGGCCACCGTCACCCATGAACACCTGCAGCACCAGAAGAACCACTGATGCGTAACTGGCTAAACCTATCCTCCTAATCACGTCCTATCGCTACATCGTACCGGAACGCTAAACCACTTCAAATTATTAACAATCCAATCTAATTATTAATTTGTAAATTTTTATAATCAATTAATTAAATATTATTCGGAGAAGGTTGGCAATGCTGAGTGTGCCTATAATGGATAAGTTGTAACAGCACGAGCACTAGCTTATTTTTGATTTAAAATGTCGCTGGCATGCCTTATGTATAAATAAATAAATAAATTCTTGTTACCATTCATGTGGTAACTCACTTTTTTTTTCGGACTGTCTATTAGCTGTAACCCTATTAGTTGCCACAGCGTAACCGGGTAAAAGCTTCGGGAAGAAGCTCTGCCAGAAGAGGTAACCGTGACCGAAGCCTCCTACCACACCAGATACGACCTCCCACTTTACTCTACTAATGTGCCACGAAGTTCGTCAAAATTTAATTTTTAGGTAATTCATTCAACATCATCATCATGATCAACCCATTACCGGCTCACTACAGAGCACGGGTCTCCTCTCGATATGAGAAGGGTTCGGCCATAGTCCACCACGCTGGCCATGTGCGGATTGGCAGACTTCACACGCCTTTGAGAATACTATGAAGAACTCTCAGGCGTGCAGGTTTCCTCACGATGTTTTCCTCCCCGTTGAAGCAAGTGATATTTTTTTTTAAACGCACATAACTCGGAAAAGTTAGTGGTGCGTGCCCAGATTCGAACCGCCGACCTCTGATTAGGAGGCTGACGCCCTAACCACTAGGCTATCACCGCTTCGGTAATTCAGTAATTCATTATAAAACTCAAAATATAAGCCTCTTACACCATGTAAATGAAGATTTTATAAAAATATATAAATCTATATGAGCATCTATGGTCAATCGTTACTATACAAATATTAACATAGCTTATATGTTTCGTGTTAAAATAATTAATAACGCCACAGCTAATCGATTAAACGATGGATGGATGGAGTCTTTTATAACTTAGGCTACATACAAACTTATTATATTACGGGGAACTGTGTTATATTACAGGGTGTCTGTATACTCATAGTTAAACAAGTTGAAGGCGGATTTCAGAGAAAAAAAATGTAGTTGAGTTTAAGATTTTTTTGAACATCTTTACTGCATAATATATAGGATAAACAGAAGTTTATCTTTCATCATGATCAACCCATTACCGGCTCACTACAGAGCACGGGTCTCCTCTCAATATGAGAAGGGTTTGGCCATAGTCTACCACGCTGGCCATGTGCGGATTGGCAGACTTCACACGCCTTTGAGAACATTATGGAGAACTCTCAGGCGTGCAGGTTTCCTCACGATGTTTTCCTTCACCGTTGAAGCAAGTGATATTTTAATCGTTTAAAAACGCACATAACTCAGGAAAGTTAGAGGTGCGTGCCCGGATTCGAACCGCCGACCTCTGATTAGGAGGCTGACACCCTAACCACTAGGCTATCACCGCTAAGTTTATCTTTATTCAAGTTTATTTATCTTTATATCGAAAAGGAATGGGAATGAGGAAAGATAACTGGGTGACTGATTGATCCATCGATGCACCGCTCAAACAACTGAACCAGAGGGTTCGAAACAATTGCGTCCGCTAGGAAAGGATTCTTGAACAGTCACTCAGAATTTTATATCTAAGGTCCAACTTTTTCCTTTAGCAATAGGAATCCGTAACCACATTTGATTATAAAATCAAATGCTCATGGTTGTCACAGCGTATTTTTATATTAAAAGCTTTATACCGTTATTTCTTAAAAGTTTTATACCAAGAAAAGTTAGGGGACAAAACCTTGATTATAATCATCTATACCTTACGGTACAGATTAAGTTACCTTAATACCCAATCTTCAAATTCAAATTATCTTTATTCAAATAGTCCTTTTAAAGGCACTTTTGACGCGTCAATAATTTACATTTATTTATTTATATAACTTTATTGCAATCTATAGGACATAACATAGATAAAGACAAAAACAATTAGCAACTGGCGACCTTATCACTAATAGTGATCTCTTCCAGGTAACCATTTCGCTGAAGCTGATTTATTAAAATTACACGGAAGTTGCAAAAGCAAAAAAAAAAAAACAAGAAAAGCTAGAAAAAGCTATATATACATACACACTAATAACTACATGCTACTACATATATATGATAATAACAATACAAAATAATACATATCTAAAGTATAATATATACATGAAATAAATATACAAGTGTGATTGATGTGATAACTCAATATGTATATGGTGATAACATTCATAAACTTAAAACTAAAGCTATGAAGGTTCCAAACGCGCCCCGGTCTAAGAAGAAGCTCACAACAAACTTAGCCGGGTTCTTCAACATTTACAATGCTAATTGAAATATTACATAAACGATAAAAAAGGTTTGGCTTTGTATTGCTCGTCTGCATAGCTAGTTATAGTTAGTTATTAAAGGACTGACTGATGTCTGGTATGCCCAAATAACCTCTGTTACTTCATAGACATAGGTGCCTTTGGACTCCTCGAAGCTTTATTTTTGGGCTATCGAATCTACGAGTATAATCGATAACCCAAAACTTAAGCTTTAGATTGAAACTAAAGATAAAAAATATTTATCAAAATCGTCTAAAAATAATGAAGAAAATATGTGCATACGCTTATCACAAGCAAATTCCAGTAGATTCTATAAAAATAAAATATATATTATTAATGTAATATTTTTGATTTTATTTAAATATCTAATTGAAGATATTAGTCTGTAGGAAGCTTCATTTGTATAGTGTATTTGATTTGACCTTTTCAACAGTTTTTGATATACGGAACTGGTCTGTTTCGATACAATAATGTTCACGAACACCGCTAATTAAACTTATTAATAATAGTTTTTATCAGCACTTTAATGAACCTTTGCAATTAATACCCGATATGCGAAAAAATAAATAAAGCGGTGATAGCCTAGTGGTTAGGGCGTCAGCCTCCTAAACAGATGTCGGCGGTTCGAATCTGGGCACGCACCTCTAACTTTTCGGAGTTACGAGTATGAGCGTTTTTAAAAAATAAAATATCACTTGCATCAACGGTGCAGGAAAACAACGTGAGGTGCAGGTTGCACGCCTGAGAGTTCTCCATAATGTTCTCAAAGGCGTGTGAAGTCTGCCAATCCGCACATTGCCGGCGTGGTGGACTATGGCCAAACCCTTCTCATATTGAGAGGAGACCCGTGCTCTGTAGTGAGCCGGTAATTGGTTGATCATGATGAATAATTTGTCTTAATTCCACGGTTTTTTTAGCGATTAATGTAATGCTATCTGTTTTGGGGTGCCAGGTCGGGTAACCTCCACGTGTGCCCGGGTTCTGTGGGTCCCTCTTGATTCGTCCGGGGGGAAGAACAGCATTCGGGCTGGTGAACCCTGCTAACATCGGTTAATAATTTCTTTTGTACGAGAGTAGTGGCATGAAAACATAAGGAATAAAATAATATTAAAATTAAAATCAAGCGATGCTAGTAAATCCTATTCATAAAGCGATATTCAACCGTACAAGCTAGTCTTAAATGCTTGAATGTATGTGAAGATAAATATATATAAATTCGTGATGTTCAAAAACAGCTCTGGAATGCGTAGATCGTGATTGCGTATCGTATAAGGCAACGCATTTATTCCTAGGTCAGGTCTTAATTCGCTGATAAGTGGCGTAAAAGGCTACTTTGAAGATGTGCATAGCTACTTACTTATTTACATTGTTAATATAACTGTGATCTAGTTATATGCGACTCCCCGCTCACACAGCATCCGTTTAATTATGACGACCTCCATGGCACAGCTTCTGCGCTGTTACATTATATAGTTGGAGGTCCTGGGTTTGATTCCCAGCTCGAGTCTGGTCTGTTGAGAATCGGTCGTGATTAGTTATCACCCTGAGAACAAAGACGTGTTGCCAAGCGGTTTAGAGTACCGGCACGATGTTGTGATGTGAAGTTTTTTATTTACGGGGGGGGGGGGGGGGGATCCCATACCCCATGTTTCGAATTGACAGTTGCAGATTACCATAATAGTTAGTTCTGCGTCACCGGGAGTTTTTGGCGAGCATGGAGCTCAGCCTGTGAGAAGAGCACTTGGGCTCGACGACATCTGGGGGAACGTCCCCCTAAGGGCGTCTCCTGTGAAATTTGGACCTCGACTTAGGGTGACGTGCCCCTAACAGGTTAACCCGCTACCATTTTAAACTGCATCATCACTTACACCAGGTGCGATTGCCTTCAAGGGCTAAGCTGTAGTGGAAAAAATAAAACGTTTTATTGTTTACCCGGTTAAAAAGCTTCATAACCCATTATCACCAGACGGGTTTTGCCCGTAGTTTCGATTGGTCAACTTTATGGTAAGCTCACGGGCGCACATGTTCTGTGTGAAAAGTGTGTGAATGCTTCTAGATTTATTACCAAATATTAAGCGATATAATATGTATGTACCTTTAAATGGTTTTGCATAACCTGTACAAAATGCGTGTAATTAATTACTTAGGTATGCTAAATAAATTGTTGCAAGAGATATTTAATAACTATATAGAGGTTATCATGTTACGTTACCATTACCGGCTGATTACGGAGCACGGGTCTCCTCTCAATATGAGAAAGGTTTGGCCATAGTCCACCACGCTGGCCATGGGTGGATTGACAGACTTTACACCCCTTTGAGAACATTATTGAGAACTCTCAGGCGTGCAGGTTGCCTCACGATGTTTTCCTTCGCCGTTGATTAGATTATTAGCAAGTGATGTTATAATTTTTTTTAAATGGACATAGCTCCGAAAAGTTAGAGGTGTGCGCCCGGATTCGAACCGCCGACCTCTGATTAGGAGGCTGACGCCCTAACCACTAGGCTATCACGGCCATCGCACAGCTCTATATAGAGGTAACAAGACAACTTATTACCTGTATATAGAGGTAATAACTTGTCTTAACTCTACGGTTCTTTTTTGCGATTTATGTAATTTTATCTGTCAGTCAGAGAACTGTTTATATACAAATATATACTGAATTCGTAATTATTCACGTTTAAGATTTTTTTTGAGCAATGGCTCGGATATCACTTTTGCTATTCATTTTATGGCTGTGCTGGCGCATTATTATGTATGTATCTCGAGATAAGTTGGAGATGATCGGAAAGCCAATATTTATAACAATATTCAGTTAATCTCCATAATATTGTTTAAGTTGTGTAACGTCTAACAGCTCACACTAAGCCAGCGTGAGTAATACCGGCCAAAACCCTACTCGTTCTGAGACGACACCAGTATCCCAGGGTAGGCTGAAAATGTAACGAGAAGATAATGATGATGATGATGATTATTATATCAAGTCTCGTTTGTTGTTCGCATGTTCAACTCCGGATCACTAAGTCCTGTGTTTTGTTCCTGGGTATGTTAATGAAATTCCCATTTCCCTTATCCCCAAGTTACAAAATTAACAGTGTTTATCAATGATAGTTTATAATGCATACGTTAACGACTCTGTAATAAGGATAAAACATACAGTTTTAGGTTAAAAAAAAAACAATGTTAAATTAATATTGCGTTAAATGATAGTAGTAAGTTTGTTTTATTAAAATCATATAAAAAATATTTGTAAAATATTTAACTGAAAAGTTTTTAATACTTTAATAAGTTTTGGCAAACCTGTATTCTATGTCAACAAAGCCTCGGACATTTGCTAGTTAATTTTAGTTGCTAGTTGATTTTAGATATAGATAAATGATTATTTGACATGTCTATTGGCAGATTCATCTTCATTAATAATGCATTTACAATTAAACCTCAACAGTTCGTTCTCATGGTTTCTTTTGATTTCATATTTGGTATAATGTGCGTTAGCTAGATTTACCGACTTACTTCATTAAAGGGACATTTCACACCTAGTCGCATCGCTTAAAAGTTATTTTAATTTTAAGATACATAAGAACAACGCAATTGCATTGTAAGCCTATATAACTACATAAATTTACAACAAAGAATCACAAAAGTGTATCGAAGCTATTAAGTTAAAAATAAAATGAAATTTAATTTGAAATTCAAAATAAAGATTAATTAAATTTAAACTTGGTTGTATCTTTTGTATGGTAGTGGTATTATTATCAATATATTATTTTTCATGAATTATGGTTTTAAGATATGTAATATGTATCCAATGAGAACGATACTAAAAATAATTGTGATTTGTTAAATTGTATTCGTTGTATAAAACTTTTATAACGATTTTACAATACGTTGTCTCATGCTAATTGTTTTCTGCGAAGGAACCCTAACCAAATATAAATGAAAGGGATTAAAAAAGAATACGTTTATCTCTGATGCAATAATTGAAGATAAACTTGTAAACCTTTGCATAACGCCATAGAACCTAGCCTTATATTATGCTGGAGTAATCACTATGTTTGAAGTATTTTCTATCTTTCTTCAGGTCTTCATTTCAGATGACCAAAGTTAGTCTTAAGTCAATATTATATAATGCTTCATCTTTGAAATAAATATGAGGAATGGAGGTTCAAATTTAATTCAACATGTTTATTTAAAAAATACCAAATGTTAAATATATTATAAGGTATAAAACAAAACGATGACAAAATTGTATGCGATGTAATGCGTACAAACACAAACGTATGCGACTGTTGCGGTCGAGTGCACAAGTGTTCCCGTGATCCAGCCACCAGGCGACGCGAAGGAACATCGCTGGGTTTTAGTGGGTATTCTGGTCGCCAGTCTGGCCGCCGGGGAGTCCCACATACCCCGTCGGAAACGGCGCAGTCTTGCCTGCATCGCTTCTGGAGGGGATGCGTAAACGCATTTCCCAGTGGAAAAAAAACAAAAAAAAAAAACGTATGCGACTGAGTGTGTTTGCTGCTTGATATATCCAAGTTAAGAGTCATTTGAAGCTAAACTTGGATATCTTCGCATACCGCAGTAGAGTCCGGCCATATACGGTCGAGATGCTCCTAATGACTATGCATGAGGTCAAATTGGTCTTTCTTCAGATCTTCGTTTGGACTACATAGATAATTCTGCTTATGTAATGTTACTTCAATGTTTTGTATTTGTTAACCCTCATAAGAGGTACCCCTTTTTATGTCGAGGGTAATTACTTTTGTAGTTGACGACCTCCGTGCCGCAGCGCGCGCGCTGTCAGATTATAAAAAAATTGGAGGTCCTGGGTTCGATTCCCGGCTCGAGTCTGGTCTGGTAGGAGGCTTCAGCCGTGGCTAGTTACCACCCTACCGACAAAGACGTGTCGCCAAACGACACGTCGTGAGCGTCGTGAGCGTTCCGGCACGATGTCGCGTAGAAACCGAGAGCAGTATGGGTTTACCATACCCCTAACAGGTTAGCCCGCTACCATCTTAGACTGTATCATCACTTACCATCAGGTGAGATTGCCGTCAAGGGCTAACTTGTAGTGGATAATAAAAAAAAAGTTTTTTGTTATGTGTTCTGCACTTATTTGATATCATTGCAGGGGGTTAAAGAATTTCTTTATATACCTATACAAGACCTAAATAGCTTAAGCTATTGAGGATCTACCTGATGTGGATTCGGAGCGATGTGGATTTTAAGTGTGAGGTCATAGGTTTGATTACTGTCGGGGCTATTAAGGAATGTTATTATAATATGTGATAGTAAGCTGTGATAGCCTAGTGGTTAGGACGTCGGCCTCCTAATCAGAGGTCGGGGGTTCGAACCCGGGCACGCACCTACAACTTTTCGGAGTAATGTACGTTGCTAAGCAATTAAAATATCACTTGCTTCAACGGTGAAGGAAAACATCGTGAGGAAAACTGCATACCTAAGAGTTCTCCACAATGTTCTTAAAGGCGTGTGAAGTCTGCCAATCCACACATGGCCAGCGTGGTGGACTATAACCAAACCCCTTCTCATATTGAGAGGAGACCCTTGCTCTGTAGTGAGCTGAGAATGGGTTGATCATGATAATGATGACTATAATATTCTGGTCAGTAAGTTGAGCCATCGAATATTTTTTCTTTTTTTTAAAGAAAATAGTTTGTAGAATGTAGTTCTGACATAAACCATGTGACCAGTGTCCCATTAATTATTTAAGTCAGTGGTACGCATGTTAGACTACAGATCATGAGGTCCTGGGTTTTATTCTTAGAGCCAGGAATTATAAGTTAAATTATAATCTCTCTTTCTCAATTCAATCGGACTCTCCAGTCCAGTAGTGATACTTTGTGGAATATGCGAACTACTGAAGAGTTTATCATTAGAAATATTCGCTTCTTATGCGTCAGTAAATCCTTTTACGTCGGTAATAACTCTAGAATCATTTAGTAATTATTATTTAAATCCTTCTGCGTATAATTTATGATAATATCAACACTTATTTATCTAATACAGTAGCCATTCAAAGGGGGAACGCTGCCAGTATCTTCAGAACCTTGCCTAAAGGGACTCCTTTTAATAATATATTGTAGTTATGTTGTTAAATATTTATTTATTTGTTAAGATTTAACTTTATTAACCTAAAACTAAAAGTTTTAGGTTAATCTAAGTTTTATGTAAAATGTTTGATGTATAATTCTTTACCTATGTGTATGTCTTGCAAACGAAATTTGCTTTGCTATACGATATAATCTAATAAGTAAGCTTTCCAATGCCTTTTAAATGGATTGTTACTATGTCTTCTGAGTGCTTAGAAGGTTTTCTTTGTTATAATAAATGTATGAAGCGGTGATAGCCTAGTGGTTAGGGCGTCAGCCTCCTAATCAGAGGTCGGCGGTTCAAATCCGGGCACGCACCTCTAATTTTTCGGAGTTATGTGCGTTTAAAAAAAAAATATCACTTGCTTCAACGGTGAAGGAAAACATCGTGAGGAAACCTGCACGCCTGTGAGTTCTCCATAATGTTCTTGAAGGCGTGTGAAGTCTGCCAATCCGCACATGGCCAGCGTGGTGGACTATGGCCAAACCCTTCTTATATTAAGAGGAGACCCCGTTCTCTGTAGTGAGTCGGTAATGGGTTGATCATGATGATGATGATGAATAAATGTAGGAGAACTTTGTACATTCGCGGTGAGGCGTGCCCAATGTTCCTGGCATGTCTTGGACGGAGGTAGGCCGTCTCGATCATAGGTCCCTGTTGGAAGATCTGTCTCAGGGGACGCCGCTGGCTGGGTTACGGACGAGTGCACGAGTGTTCTCATGACCCAGCCATCAGGCTACTCGAAGGAGCATCGCTGTGTTTTAGTGGTTATTCTTTTTTTTTATTTCATTTCTAGTTAGCCGTTAATTGCAATGTCTTCTTGTTAAGTCACGATGCAGTCTAAGATGGTATCCGGGCTAACCTTTTATGGGTATGGTAACCCCATACTCCTAATTGGTTTCTAGCCACATCAGACCGGAACGCTAAATCACTTGGTGAAACGTCTTTGTCGGTAGGGTGGTAACTAGCCATGTCCGAATATTTCTACCAGACCAGACTCGAGCTGAGAATCGAACTCAGGACCTCCAACTTTATAGTCACCATTATCACCCAGGTCTTTTTATTAATGAAGCTAAACAACTTCCTTAAATTTTTAATATTTTTATTGTATTTTTAATAATTATTGTTATAATTTATTATTAATAATGAAAATATATACTATGTAAAATATATAAGCTGTACCTATAGCAGTTTATGAGATACAGTCCGTAGACAGACATAGACGGTCGGACAGTGGAAACTTAGTATTTTGGTTCGGACCAAAAACGGAACGCTAAAATAAAAGTCTTTGTTCCGTACTTGACTCTTTATTAATCGCGTCAATAGATTCCGTTGCTGCACGAAACAAGAGCAACACGGCTTTAAACATTACAAAATATGGATTTTGTAATGTTTAAATATTGCATAGTGAAATGCTATTATCATTTGAAGAAATAGGTCTCTCTTATAAGGTTCGTGAGATGTACGCAATAATTACAGTAATTCTGTATATAATGAGTAGCTCAAACTAATTTGTCTAAATTTAGAGTCTAGATTTACACATTAAGATCTAGATTCTGGACTTGAGTGAAATTAATGTTACTATACACCTTAAAGCTTACCTTATTAAAAATATTACACACCATATATATAGATAACATATAGATCAAACGAATGTTTTAATTGCGAGAATTTGTCTTTAAGTGTATGTGTGTATGCGTGCGTGTATGTTTGATACTTCTTTTCACCGGAAGTACTGAACTAATCTGGCTGAGATTTTCAATGAACATAGATTTTTTTTTTTATCCACTACAAGTTAGCCCTTGACGGCAATCTCACCTGATTGTAAGTGATGATGCAGTCTAAGATGGTAGCGGGCTAACCTCTTAGGTGTATGGTAAAGCCATACTCCTAATTGGTTTCTACACGACATCGTGCCGGAACGCTAAATCGCTTGGCGACACGCCTTTGTCGGTAGGGTGGTAACTAGCCACGGCCGCAGCCTCCCACCAGACCAGACTCGAGCCGGGAATCGAACCCAGGACCTCCAACTTTATAATGCAACAGCGCACGCGCTGCGCCACTGAGGTCGTCAAAGGAGATTATACTTTGGACTAACAATTAGGTTATTATTTTGAGAAAATCCATGGTTCCTGCTGGATTTGTCACAACCTCAATTTTCTCACTGCAAGCCACAACATTAGCTTCCTCTACCGAGAGACGATTACAGACAAAATGTAATTAGAACATTTCCCTATGATACATAAGTACTATGTATTTTGTATTTAGATGCAGAATCGTTACAATGTATAGCAGTTGTTTACAGAAACTCAAATAATTAAGTTAGGTTTGCACACTTATAATTTTTGCTATTCAAAAACAACAACAATGGATTAGCTCAGATTGTTTGATACTGATTTTTAATTATGACTAAGAGATTTCATTGTTCCAGTCCATTGCTGTAATATTTATTTTTTATTATTGCGTATGAATATTATAGACTTTCAGCATTATAAGACACTAATCTCCAATGTTAGAAAATACTGCCTTCCTTCCTTCTTTCGTTTGAAACAAGTCCAGTTTTAGTAAATAGCATAAATTATAATCCAACATGTCTGCAATCTCGCTGTAAAATTTCTGATTGCGCAGAAATACCAATAGGGATATCATTTGAGAATAACTTTGAACATTATGTTGTCTAACAATTGATAAATAAGTGAACAGTTACTAAAGTGAACCTATGTGTAAGTAACTCAATATATTTTGACGTCAATGTGAGTGTGGATTTAGAAAAAAATTGCTCTAAATTAAGGGTGATGTATGTAAATGAAATTAACTGACATTTTGCATTAAATATAATATTTATTCATTTATACGTTACACCATATATTTACAATCGTTATAATTATTACAACTACGTACATGTTTGCTCGCATATATTTTTTTTTTCATACATTTTTTCATCTTACGCCCTAGTACTGTCCATTTACATAGCCGTGTACGAACTAAGACTTATCAACTAAGGAGTGTTTAACAAGAAGAGCACTTTAGAGAGAAAAGCTAATTGCACATTTTTATGGACCGAAATCGTCGAACACGCCAAAAGGGAATTATTCTAGACTATACAAGCGTCACATTTTCAAAACAAAATTAAAAGTAATTGAATGCACGCCAAAATAATATGTCATAGTTCAATACCATCGCGAATGGGTGGTTCCTAAGGTGAATAGAATAGATAAAGAAGAAGATGATCAGGAAGCCTAATCCAATATAATTGGAAAAACTAACTTGGCATAAATTTGCTGGCATGGACTGCCTTAGATACCCGAGAAGAAGAAAGTACGTGCATTTACCAGCAAAGAAGTAGTCGAAATGACGACAGCAAAAATATATATTCTTTTGGATAATTAAAGGACAAAAATTAAAATTCGGTGCATACAGTCCACCTTTTTTAGGTGGACAGATGTCAACAAATGAATCCACAAAAGATCAGTGTCTAACGGTTGCGACCATTTCGGTGATTTACAAACATGCGACCAGCGATGTGTTAATGAGATCATAAAAGAAATGACAGGCAAGAGGGGGGAAGACATGTAAACAGACGAAATGAGTATTAAAGTCAGAGCAAGGCAGTTGTATAGCCAAGTTTTCAACTGCCCAGCATTTATACAAAGCATCACATAAACGTTTCACAGCTTAAGTCGTTTTCGCTACAAATAAAATAACAAAGAACAAATTGATTGATGTAAGCCACTTTTTTCATAAGGATTCCACCAAACTTCTCACACATTCTGCATACGTCAATTTCAGTCTACTTTCCATACATTTGCGAATCTTTGAATTCAGGGTGAATCAGAAGTTCGAAGCAATCGTTGACATTACATCTAGATTGGTGTCATGATATCTCGGTGTTAATTTAATCGTCCTAAAACTAAACTGAATTTAATTTAGGTTCAGGTAATTATAATGAAATTAGGAGGCAAGAGTAGCTCAAATCTAATAGACTTAGTCGAATGTTGTTAATACATAGGATAATGGCAGGTGTTGAATAATTCCTATGGACTAACATTCCAGATGATTCTCATCATATTAGAAGGAACCTGAACAAATTAGTTTTTATTTTAGTGCGTTAAATTAACACCAATGTTCGGTGGTTTCAATATAACATAACTTCTCTAGAAATAAATGGGAAAAAGTAGCTGACTTCGTACAATCAATAATCCATCATTTAGTATCGGTAACCAGTTTGGGAGTTGAAGTTGCCGTTACCTGATCCACGGGGACCAGCGTTTGGTGCCAAGTATTGTCTGGATGCAGCGTTACCGAAAGAGGACGATGATGAACCACCGAAACCTGATGAACCACCGAAACCGGATCCTCCTGCAGAACTTCCGAAACCTGAACCGCTGGAGGAGCCACCGAAAGCAGAGCCGCCGGATGAACCGCCAAAGCCGCGGGAAGGAGCACCGTATTGACCAGCACCGGAGTAGCCGCCAGCTCCCGCACCACCAGCGCCGTTGGCACCCTCACCGCGGTAAGAGCCTGTAAAGATAGAGAAACCAATTGAGCACCAATTCCGTTGTACATCTCTAAGCTATTATTACTGTCAGTTTTAACAGTCATCATCATCATTAACAACCGATTGACGTCCACTGCTGGACATAGGTCTTTTGTAGGGAATTCCAATACCCACGGTCTTGGGCAGCTTGTTTCCAGCGGCTTCCTGTGACTCGTCTGATGTCGTCTGTTCACCTTGTCGGGCGTCGACCAACGCTACGTTAACCAGTGCGGGGTCGCCATTCCAGCACCTTGAGACCCCAACGTCCATCGGTTCTCCGAGCCAAACTCTGGTTCTTCTACGGATCTCCTCAGTTCTGATTTGATCACGTAGAGATACTCCTAGCATAGCTCTCTCCATCGCCCGCTGAGTGACTCTGAGCCTTCTTATGAGGCCCATATTTTAACAGTAATGCCATCTATTTCACACAATACTCACTATTGATACCAGTGTGTGACTTAGAGTCCATTTTTTGCACTGATAAAGCAATTTTGACCCAAGTTGTAACTGGATACTTGAACAAACGTTAATTTGCAGGAAAAGTTGCAAACCTTATTTCATTGCTGCATGTTTTGCTTTATTGTTACTACTGTATCAGAGCATGTAAATGAGAGAGACTTAGAGACTAAAGAAAAAAGAATTAAGACAGACTAGAAACACGATACCATTGCAGTACTCCTAGCTAGTTTCATCATGATCAACCCATTACCGGCTCACTACAGAGCACGCGTCTCCTCTCAATATGAGAAGGGTTTGGCCATAGTCTACCACGCTGGCCATGTGCGGATTGGTAGACTTCACACGCCTTTGAGAACATTATGGAGATCTCACAGGCGTGCAGGTTTCCTCACAATGTTTTCCTTCGCCGTTAAAGCAAGTGATATTTTTAATTGTTTTTAAAAAACGCACATAACACCGAAAAGTAAGAGGTGCGTGCCCGGATTTGAACCGCCGACCTCTGATTAGGAGGCTGACGCCCTAACCACTAGGCTATCACCGCTTCTAGCTAGTTTAAAAAGCTTGTAATATGAGAAAATATCCCAGTGTTATGCGATGAACCTTTTTAAGGATGCCAAGTCGTTTTTGTTCGCTTTAGACCTGACGCAATTCCCGAATATTTATTTCTTTAAAATTGTGATTGTTTGGGATGTTGATACCCAAAACCGGAATGGTTGGTAATCAGAACCGATACAGATCTCTGTATATTGGCACAGTTGAATCCGCTCTCTATGTATATTGGTACAGTTGAGTGATACCATTGCTACATTTTGATGTTATTAGACTATTTCATGTGTGCAATAATCCATTAAATAAAATAGCAGTAGCATCTTCAATCGCGTGACCTTTCGCAGGCAATAATCGCAGATAGTACAAGTGGGGCGGCGATCGTGCACTGTTTTCAATTACGACAGGGCCTCAAGTCATGAAGTGCACGCACATAATACTGTCTCAATTGCCGAGTTTATCCACCTATAATAATGAAAGGCTATGAGATTTACGGATTTATTCCTACCTCCGTGGCGCAGCGCGTGCGCTGTCATATTATAAAGTTGGAGGTCCTGGGTTCGAGTCCTGGTGGGAAGTTTCGGCGGCTAGTAACCACGATACAGACAAAGATTGTCGCCAAGCGATTTAGCGTTCCGACATGATGTCGCGTAGAAACCAATAGAAGTACGGGTGTACCATACCCTTAAAAAGTTAGCCCGCTACCATCTTAGACTGCATCATCACTACCAGGTGAGATTGCCGGAAAGGGCTAACTTGTAGTGAATAAAAAAAAACATTGCCTATCAATCTTAATTCCACAGTTTTAGTACCAGATAATATAGATCCTATCTAGGAAAGGAAAATTGGTTTGTTACTCTTCAACACAGCAATGGAGCTAGTTTATGCGTAGATATAGTTTAAGGACTCGATGAGAATATGTAAGATTATAAAGGTATTCCAAATTAATTAATGGTTTTTGTCCGATAGATTGAATAAGTGAATGAATTCAATGAAATATTGTATAAGAGATCTTGAAATACAAAACAGGTACCCATTTTTATTCCGAAGAACATAATGACATGTTCAATCTAGTAAGCAATCTTGTTGATTTTTTATTTAACCCAGTTATTCACACTTATAGTGTACTTAAGAAAACAAAGGTACGTGATCTTTATACCCAGGTTATGCTAGTTTACCATAATTCAAGACAAGACTCTGTGTTTCTAATATACAGTTTTATCAGACGATATAGTCGCAGTTTTACTGGCCCGATCGTGACCGTCTCTTCCGAAAGCTCTCAAGGCCGCGATCGGAAACGAATCTAAACCACACGTAGTAACAGGTGACCTTTTAAGGTTTTGCACCTTTTGCGTTTAATGCCCTTACCAAGAACGACGTCGGGTGACACGAAAATATTTTTGCCGGATCGTCAGTATTCCACAGGATAGACTTCGGCGAATGGGATTCGCTGAGATTTATTACTAATTACTAACATTTTGTGCGATCTTGTTTTTTATACATTACAAGTTTAGCCCTTGACAGCTATCTCACCTGGTGATGATGGTTTATATGATGGTATGGGCCTACCTGTTAGGGTTATAGTAAACCCGTACTCCCAATTGATTTCTACGCGACATCGCACCGGAATGCTTAATCGTTTGACGACACGTCTTTGTTGGTAGGGTGGTAATGAGCCACGGCTGAACCCTCACACCAAGACCAGACTCTTACTGGGAATCGAACCCAGGACCTCCAACTTCATAATGCGAAAGTGCACGCACTTCACCACGTATGTCATCAAAAGAGGTTTCAGAGTAATCATAGCTACTATGTATTTGCTGAATTTAATCGAGATCAGTGCAGTGTTAGGACTCAATAATGACAAACAAACAGACACACTTTTGTATTAACAAACGGTATGGCTATCTCTTAAGCCTACTTACAACACGTGGTTCATTTATAATGAGACCTAATGGTAGCATCTTCACGGCAATCTTCCTTATTTGTTAACAGTGTAAATGTACCGTATTTGTGTCTGTCAGTCGAGTGAAGGGAGGGTTTCGCAATACCAAATTTACATAGTGTAAGAATCAAGACTTTGCAAGCCTATTATTCTGGGATGCATGAAATGATGACACAAGAAAAATATCTTTTTGGGAAAAAGCTGGACTAACTGTATCACAGCTCGAGATCTGATTGAGTTTCAAGTAAACTATTGAATGGATTTGTGATGAAATCTATAGCTTAAGCCTTAATAGTTTATGTTATTATTTGTTTCAAATGTTTCAGGAAATAAATTATTGTATTTTGAACATACGAAATTCAAATCCAAAGCTGAGCTAAAATTTGTTATGAATATCAAATACTTATTTTCGCAAGACTTAAATTTAAAAAAAAATGTAGTGTATTATATATCTACATATCTATGTGATCCCATGGAAATGAGAATTATTAATTAACTTAACCAAAATAAAGGATTCGTCAGTAAAAATCGACTATATGACTGCAGCTATCAACGTACCACTGAGTCATAAAGGTCGTAAAGCAATTTCAATTAAACGTAATACAATCTCAATTCTTCATTAACGGAAGGTTGTAACATCGGAGATTAGATTACATAAAAGGACTTGACCGACATAAGAGAATGAGCAAGAAATTCTCGCGATGTTTTAATTAAAATCTGCGATGTATTTATCTACGTTTTAGATGATTACAAGAAATTGGATGCATTTTGAAAAGTAATCAAGCAGGTTCTCAGAATAAATAAATAAGACTTTGAAGCCAAAAACCTTTAAGCGAAGGGAGTAAGTGGTAATATGTAATTTTATTCTGCGGATATAGTAAGTCAAGCTATCGTAATCTATTAATATAGAAATATATATATATATAATCAAATCCATCGGACAAAACCCATATATTAATTTGGAATACCTTATAATAATTTATAAGATACAACAATCCTTTCTACTTATGTCCGTTACAGACTTTGAACCGCTTTACAAGTCAGTGTTATTAAAAAGGTGAATTGGTTTCATTAGAAAGATAATACGAAGACGGTTTGTGACCCAGAGTCATCTATTTTCCTACTTGGATCGCCGTTGTTTATTCCCACAGGATTTTTTAAACCATAATGCAAGGGGATGAAGCTACAGATGTCAATAATCAAAACTATATTTTTCGCTTAAAGCATACTATAAAATTTAGACTGATTGTATCGAGAAGAAGAAATGATTCTTTATGTTCCAGAAAAATAAAGAGGGTAAAAAAATTAACGAATATAATGGAGGAATGTTGCAGCTAACTAAACCGAGCAGAAACTTCGATCTCCTTTGCGTTTAGGGATTTATTTTCTCAAACGAAAATTCTATGAAAATAAGTGCACTCAAAAAGGCTTTCTAAGCATCAAATCAGTTCGCCGAACTTCGCAACTGTGGGAATCGTGCTAAATGAAAGATTTAACCAACATGCAAGATAACCTGTGTTGTCTCATGTCTTTGTTGCTGGTTCTCACACATTTCCCACTTATGGGAAGCGGCTGTGTCACGCGATTTCTATCGTGTGTCAGGCTAAACGGACGTGTCGAAATAATGGAATCTCTTTGTTCACCAAAGTAATCGTTAATAATTGAGCTTAAGGAGTTTTACAACACGATTTCATTTAACTATGTAACTTTGTTGTTGACAGCAGCCTGCATTTTGCAGCAGCGTGGTGGGTATAGGCTCTAAACTCTTTATTTTATGGAAGAGGAGATATGTGCCAAGCAATGGGACGTAATACACCGACGGCTCACTATGCTATTCAAGCCACGGGTGTCCCCCGCCCTTTTACCAACTCCAGACTGGTAAACTGAAAATTTTTAGATTGAAAAATTCATTACTCAACAGTAGCCCGACCCAAGTTTCGAACCCCGGACCTCGCGATACGCTGTCAAAAACACTAACCACTATATTTACGAGGCAGTTTTAATATACTGTACTGGTATTAAATTCCACACGTTGTAATTTTAACGATTCCACCAATTAGCGTAGATACCAATTAGCATAGACGAGGTAAACTTTGACATGTCGACTGAGTTCATTTGAATTGAACGGCACAAAAGTCAGTCAGTCAGAATGTGTTAACTTCACATAAGTTTAACAACCCACTTAAACCATTCACTAAGGGTTTTGATGATTGTACAAATGTCTTAGAGGCGTGGATAGCACCAGCGTGTCAACGCGTTGCAGCAAAGCTGTCAGAGATCTGCCATTGCAAAATTAAAAAAAAAAACAATGACAAGGATGGAAGCAAAGATCTCCGGTATCATACACTCCGGTATCACTCTTGATTGAATGAAGATTATACACACATCATCATCATCATCATCATCATGATCAACCCATTACCGCTCACTACAGAGCACGGGTCTCCTCTCAATATGAGAAGGGTTTTAGCCATAGTCCACCACGCTGGCCATGTGCGGATTGGCAGACTTCACATGCCTTTGAGAGCATTATGGAGAACTCAGGCGTGCAGGTTTCCTCACGATGTTTTCCTTCACCGTTAAAGCAAGTGATATTATATTTTTTTTTTAAACCCACATCACTCCAAAAGAGCAGTGATCTTGCACCCACTAGGTGAAATATTCACCGTTGAAGAGAGTAATATTTTAATTGCTTAAAAACGCACATAACTTCGAAAAGTTACAGGTGCGTGCCCGGATTCGAACCGCTGACCTCTGATTAAGAGGCTGACGCCCTAACCACTAGGCTATCACCGCTTCATAACATACACACAATAACTATTAAATTCGCTAACGGATGTTGTCTATCCGGACAAATTATTTTAGCCTTCAAGAAAACTGAAATTTAATGTGAACGAAGACAGATGCGTGCCAACGCTGTGACACATAATCTAATCCATCTCAAATCTAATCTAATAGCATGCATTACCTTTTACAAGGCGGTAATTTGATATGGTAAAGTACATCATCATGTGAGGTCGTTAGGAATCCATTTTTCCATTTAAGTTGGTCTTCACAGGCATGTAAATGCGATGTTTCGAAATGAGATTCATCTGGTTTCGCAAAAGGCTATTTTCTTAAACTCCCCCGACGGTTATACCATTTAGATTATTACTAAGAACTTTTAGCGATCACATAGGCTTAAAGATTGCAAATTTGTGTGTATGTACTTATTTGAATATCCATGGTATCCTTTTATGAGAAGTTTTTCTCAACCGTGGCTAGTTACCACCTTACTGACAAAGGTGCCACCAATTTTTTGTTTGGCGAGCTTTGGAAAGAAGCTCTGCCAGAAGATCCCACCAAATGATTTAGCGTTAGCGATTTGATATAACTGCCTTATCCTTAACTGATTATCCCGCTATCATAAGGAAGACTGCATCATCTTTCACCATCAGGTGAGATAGTAGTCAAGTTCTGACTTCTAGTGGGCAAAAAATATGTTTATCAAAAAAATCGTCTATTTTACAAAGATAGACATAAAGCAGGGCAAAAACAAAACCGTATTACGACATCGATTGATACAGCTATTTGTGATGCAATGATTCAGGTTCGATTGTTAGTTGATTCAAGTTTGAAATCAAGTATATAATAATAGACATATAATTTTATAACATAAGAAACTCCGATGTAATAAGCCTAAAGTGCTAAGTCATCATGATCAACCCATTACCGGCTCACTACAGAGCACCGGTCTCCTCACAATATGAGAAGGGTTTGGCCGTAGTCTACCACGCTGGCCATGTGCGGATTGGCAGACTTCACACGCCTTTAAGAACATTATGGAGAACTCTCAGGCGTGCAGGTTTCCTCACGATGTTTCCCTTCACCGTTGAAGCAATTTTTTTTAAACGCACATAACTCCGAAAAGTTAGAGGTGCGTGCCCGGATTCGAAACGCCGACCTCTGATTAGGATGCTGACGCCCTAACCACTAGGCTATCACCGCTTTTCAAGTGCTTAGTAAGAGAATATAAATCCACAATAGTAGATGACATTAACAAAATGTTTAATTTTCATATATGAGTCCATTCGTGATATCATCAACGAGATATCGATATGGAATACGCAATAATCGTTTCCCAACTAACTATTACGATTAGTACGAAGTAATTTAGCATTACCTACTTACTTACATGTAATTGTGTTGCATTC
Organism: Lasiommata megera; assembly: GCA_928268935.1. NCBI lineage: Eukaryota > Metazoa > Arthropoda > Insecta > Lepidoptera > Nymphalidae > Lasiommata > Lasiommata megera. Next base: position 13,807,341 of record OV743326.1, read on the forward strand.
TCACACACGCTATTTACTTGTCGCATTATGTGTTATTATATGGGAGTTTGAGCTTTAAATGAATAGTTGTCATTGCACAGATTTACAGTTTGTAACTGGGACAATTTGTTGTAAGGCCACACAAATAAATGAATGGTAAACTAATATATCAGAAATATGAAATTTACTGCTTTTGAAAGGTATTGCAGACGCACTGGCATAATTATAATATCTTAAAAAATTAAAAAAAAAACTTACAGTTAATTAAATCTTTAAGTAAGTATACAAACTATTTCGCGAATTATTGAAAGACCTTAATGATTTCATCTAAATCTATATTAAGCCTTTTCATACCATGAATAAGTACGAAAACTGAGCGTTAGATAAAAAAAAAGTTGCTCTTTTCTATCCCCAAATCTTTAACTGTATCTATGCGAATTTATTAGCTACAAGATGTACATACGAACAAACACTACTTTCAAAATATTTCGCATCTATCTCTATAGCTTTAATGAAGGGAAAGGGAAGAGAAGGGAATCATAAAAATTCCATCTCGCAGTTGGAAGACGTTGAAGCATTTTCTATGTTCACGTGTTAAGCTATAGGTGTTACGTCAGTGAATGAGGTCACAGATTGCTGGAATATTGGCGTCGTGACCAATTGCAATGCGCAAGGCGGGGCAAGAGATTTCGAAACTACACGGTACGTAGATATCCTGTAAAAAGGTTATATCCTAATAGAGAAGGGTACCAAAGTATTGACTGTGTGTAGAGGAGTAGTGGGATATCAAGCGAAGGTGCCAATCCTTAAGGGATTCCTTTTGGGTATACTTACCAGAAGCGGTGATAGCCTAGTGGTAAGGGCGTCAGCCTCCTAATCAGAGGTCGGCGGTTCGAATCCGAGCACGCACCTCTAACTTTTCGGAGTTATGTGCGTTTTAAATAAAATCAAATATCACTTGCTTCAACGGTGAAGGAAAACATCGTGAGGAAACCTGCACGTCTGAGAGTTCTCCATAATGTTCTCCAAGGCGTGTGAAGTCTGCCAATCCGCACATGGCCAGCGTGGTGGACTATGGCCAAACCCTTCTCATATTGAGAGGAGACCCGTGCTCTGTAGTGAGCTGGTAATGGGTTGATCATCATGATGATGATGATGATACTTACCACGCCAAAAATGATAAGTCACAGGAAAGAAGATTGCAGTTTAACCAAAACAATTAATCCAGTGACCCTTGCCTGATTGCTCCGATTCATGTACTAACTGATGAAACTGGATACTTCAGTCATCAGCCTAATGTTTGTGGGGTGTCCATATGAGGGCTAATCACAAAGGATTAATAATGACTAGCGCTAGACTAGAGAAGAAACAGAAGAATATATAGAATAAAGAAACTAATAGGGAGAAAGGTGGGAGACTTCGTATAAGGCGGGCGCGGTTTTTCACGCTTTTCTTGAATTAATATTTGTTAGCTAATTCTGAAAAGGACTGGTGTTGGTTGTGTCGTGGACAGTTTTGGTGTCGTTTGTGTAGTCGCTAGTTTTCTGAATGGTTAACAGGTATTGATTTGGGAAAGGTTGAGGGAGCCGCGTCCGCGGAGTGCGAAGTTTCCCGCCATTGCTCCCTAACTTCTACATAGCTATAAACTTGACATTGGCTAATCTGTGCAAAGCCATAAAGCGAAAAAAAAAAAACTAATAAGTTATAAATTATAAAATTAAAAGCTGGTACTTTTACCAAAAGGTATGCCTTAAAATTAAATAAGGTGAAATATTGCCAGCAATCAACAAAATAAAAATTAAGTATTGTCCAAAACTCCTTGATATTCATTGGAAAGAACGCTTAATCATACTCCTATCATAAATACGTTAAATTATTTGGATGCACGTTTGTTACTCAATCACGCCCAAATAGTTGAAGGAATCCGGAATAAATTTGACATAGATAGATTTAAGTCTGTTTACATGAAAAAATAAAATGGAAAATTACTGTTTACGTGAAAAAAGGGTAACAAAATTTCTTCCCGGCTTCTCACCGTTGGATTGTCACCGTACATCTGATGAACGAACGGTACCTAATAGCGTACGGCAAGGTTAAGATGCGGTTGTATGCCATACCCAGTTGAAAATGCCCCGATCTTAACAGCGGTAACACTTAGCGGTTAAGTAGGCTTTATAAAGACGGGTTGCGAATTTACACTCATTAGCCGCGATCTATGCTTTGATTGTTTAGATATGTCCGATATGCTCTAGCAGACTACGCTGAAGATGACAAAATATTTTGTTCTACGCCATCCCTAGACAAATACTCTAATGTTTTTTTTATACACTACAAGTAAGCCCTTGACGGCTATCTCACCTGGTGGTAAGTTATGATGCGTCTAGGATGGTAGCGCGCTAACCTGTTAGGGGTATGGTAAAACCAGACTAGAACACTAAATCGCTTGGCGACACGTCTTTGTCGGTAGGGTGGTCACTAGCCATGGCCAAAGCCTCCTACCAGACTCGAGCCGGTAATCGAACCCAGGACCTAGTAAAGTTTTTTTGCTTTCTAGTATCTCATTACTAATACATTATAGTTTTTGGAAAAGACACATCATAGGGCTTCAAAACGTACTTGTGTTACGTAGTATACTAGCTACATTTATTTATAGATCCCTACGTTAGTTTATGCATATTACGCGCAAATATATAATAACATAAATATAATTTAGATTATCTGATTTAATAAAAAATCTAGCTAACTTTGATACGAAATATGTTTGTATATTTAAATGTTTCTAAACAATTGAGGTTAACACACACGCTTGTTCTAATAAAGACTTTTTGTGTAATAACCATCAAAGAACTGCCGGGTTTAGTAGCAAAAAAAAACTCAACTATTTTTTGGTATAACACACACATTGACCCATCAAGTGAATTAACGAGTTACAAAAAAGTTGCGTAGATATATTATTATTGTTATATTTACAAAAACATCGATTTGTGAGACTATGTAATCATTATTAGACTCAATTTTATTTTGACTATTTATTATAGTATATCGAAGCGATGATAGCCTAGTGGTTAGGCCGTCAGCCTCCTAATTAGAGGTCGGCCGTTCGAATCCGTTTACCTCCTTTTCGGAGTTATGTGCATTTTTAATCAATTTAAATATTACTTGCTTCAACGGTGAAGGAAAACATCGTGAGGAAACCTGCACGCCTGAGAGTTCCCCATAATGTTCTCAAAGGCGTGTGAAGTCTGCCAATCCGCACATGGCCAGCGTGGTGGATCCATAGTCCACCAAACCAAACCCTTCTCATATTGAGAGGAGACCTGTGCTCTGTATTGAGCCGGTTATGGGTTGATCATGCGTTATAGTATAGAATTATTTACTGTATATTGCATTTATATATTTTTTTTTAGTCCACTACAATTTAGCCCTTGAGGAGAATCTCAGCTGGTATAGTGTATAAGTGTAATTCTCAGATGGTAGTGAGTTAACGCGTTTATTTAATAGGTTTCCACGCAACATTGTGCTGGAACGCTAAATCGCTTGGCGATACTTCTTTATCAGTAGAGTAAGACACGGCCGAAGCCTCTCGACCAGACTCGAGCCACGAATAGAACCAGCATTACAATCCACTAAATGCACCGTGAATACCACAAACTAGACTAAACAGTCGATAAGGCGAAGTATATATATAATAACATATTTATATTCCGTGGGAAATATGCACAAGTCGAGTTTAAGGCTGTAGTCTGCGTTGACCCTTATGCAGCGGTGAAATGATTTATGACTGCGAGGTATAGATATGCGTGGGTAGATAAACGCTTTAGTTAGTTATAAAATCAATAGATATTTTGCTGTTGACGTGAAGAAAACTGTAATCATATTGCAGTTATAAGTGATGACATTATGCAGTAATGTGGACCTCTTAGAGCCTTTTCATGTTCATTACGCGAGAGTGTTACTGTATAGGTCGTAGCGTCAAACCGATGGACTTTGCAGCGTTAAGTTTTGCGTCTAACATGTGACCAATCACAAGGCGCCGCCGTTGCAAGAGCCCTGTGATTGGACGCGACTTGAAAGATGCTAAGGAAACCGCGGTGGGTTCTCCCTTCGCTTGACAAGTTCTTTTTGCATTTCATTCGCAGTTATATAATTCATTCTTTTAGTAATGTATTTAACGTAAATTGTGCACACTTTTTTTCTTGTAAATTACTATTTAATTTATCCTAGTAGAGTGAATTCGGACTACTACTTTTAGGTTTATTAAAGTCTTGTGACTTTTTTACCTACATAGGTGCAGTATTTGTGATAAAATAGTGACTCACCATCATCGATGATGCCAGCGGCTTCGTCACGGGCGTTCTGCTCCAGGGATTTAAGGATTTCCTCGGGGATTGGAGGAGGTGTGGGCAGATGGGCACCTCTTGGCTGGTAACCGTTCTCATCGGCGGTATAAGTTATGCTGTAGTCCTGACCATCGTCACCCTTGTACGAAAAGCTTCCTTGGGACTGCACTCCATTTGTGGCGACTCCGGAAGCATCAGCACGGATACCGTTCGAGGTTTCGAAGTCATAGGAGAATCCTTCAGCTGTAACCTCGTTGTTTAGCCTTAAGATCTGTGCGTTGGCGTCCGCTGGGTTACTCCTGCCTCCAAAGCTACCTTGGTATCCTCCAGCGCCAGCTCCCGCCCCAGCACCAGAACCTCCAAACCCAGAACCACCTCCGAATCCAGAATTTCCGGCGCCTCCGAACCCAGCACTGCCAGAGCCTCCAAATCCAGCACCACCCGCTCCTCCTCTACCGAAGTTTGGGCCATTGAAACCACCCACTCCAGCACCACCGCTGTAGCCTGCTCCAGAACCTCCTCTTGGAGGTAGGTAGGCGTTATCCAGGCGGGCTGCTGAGCAAACTCCGAGTACGGCGGCTACTACAAACTGGAAGAAAAAAAAAATGCTTTTGAAATAATGTTACTGGAATACTCTGTTCTATTCTTAATTCTGGGCACCCTGCCCAGTATTGATGAAATATTTAGTTCGTGATTTTTTTATGTTTTTAAGCTGGTGTTAGAAAGCTCGTTTAACCATCGATGCCATTACTTGTCAAAAACTTGACAGGAAGGATCATTAATTTAAATCAGTGGCGGGAAATTTATTCACTGAGGATGACAGAGTCGTAAACATAGAAGTAGTAATATTATGCTAGATTTGAATATATATCCTGTGAATAATGCTCAAACCAAGCAATCGATACTAAGACGCTACTCTTTACTAAATGCGCTGCGAGTATATCTGCTTCGCGACGTTACAATAATTGATTCAATATTATTCTTAATCACTTTAGAATTTCCTGACGTAAAAATTAATTCAAATCCGGGAGGACTATCTATTCTTATCTAACCCTAGCTAGTATCTCACTCTTTAATTGGTGTTTTACAGGCGGTTGACGCATTTCTTACAAAATGAATAGGTATTGCTTATATGGTAACAAGTTCTGGTTTCAGTTACCTACTCTTAAAAGTTTTTAAGTAATTAAAATTACTGCATTTTTTTATCATAAATCAATCACACTAGTAACTGATTCAAAAAAATTGACAAATTTGACGTTTCAAAAGTGCTTAGCTATTGGGCCTATATGAAATAAATGAATTTAGATTTTTTTTTTTAAATCATCTCACAAAATGAATGGACATTGATGATAGCCTGTATCTAATCAGTCTAAACAAACTGTCTGTATGAACGAAATAATTTCAACTAATCCATTTCTCATCCAAAGGTCGAGGCTCCTTAGTAAAGGCCATTAGGTAAGCGAATCCAAAACAACAAGAGCTGATCCGTTATTGCTTTCGTAAAATGGCTGGGAGGTAAAACATCTGTTACATTTTATGTTACCAAAGGTCAAAGTGACTTCGTTCGCGCAGAACTCCTGATAAGGTATTTACTGTTATTTGTATACTAACAGTTTTCGATATCAACACAAATTTTTATGTGCTTTACAATGAATTACCTCCTGAATTACTACTACTATACTATATTTTTTTTTGTTTTTTTTTTATTCACCACAAGTTAGCCCTTGACTGCATCTCACCTGATGGCAAGTGATGATGCGGTCTAAGATGGTAGCGGGCTAACCTGTTAGGGGTATGGTAAACCCAATACTCCTAATTGGTTACGTTATATTATTTATTACAGATCACTTGCATTTAGTAATACGTTACGTATTACTGCGTGTAAAATTGGCATTCATCGAGACTTGAAGGTAATGGAAGCGGTCTTCTTTATGAAAATAAACTTTTACTAGTGCTTTTGAAATGTTTCGATTTGCGGATTACAGATTATAGTATTTGCGATAGATTCATTACCAATAACAACATTTTGCGATTTGACAGCTGTTACGTAATTTTATTAAATACGTGCAATGAAATTACCTATTGCCTGGTTGCCCTAGTGGTTAAGAATGAAATAATGTAAGGTATTGGATTTTCCATTTACAAATTAATAGTGCCAGGAGTTATTAAATTTTATTGAATGGTGCTAATTCTGTTGTAGATAAATCTCTAAACTGAACGAAATTTAAAGGTCTGAAAGTTTGCCATTATATTATTTAGAAAAGGATAACAGTATTTTGGGACCTGTCTGTTTTGTTAAACTATTTGGGCACAACATATTTGGCACCAACATCTGATCCCGGATGTCATAACCAACAATCATAAAAGCCCATGTATTAGTATAACGTGGATGCCTTGAGAGGAGGCTCGAGGCCAGCAAGGAGACATTACTAGGGTAATGATGATGATGATAAAGTTGTTCTTCTTCTCAGACCAGGGCGCGTTTGGAATACTCGTAGCCATATTTATAAGTTTATGTATATCTTACACTTACTCTACACATTACAATGTAAACAATTGCATAGGTACATGTATCAAAAGGCTAATTTGAGTATAGATAATTTGGAATTTGATATAAATTGTAATAATGGAAGAACGCGTATAAGTAATAAAACAGTGTGCTATATATTTCTTATTGAAATCGAATCACTAAATTTAGCTACATTAATAGTAAAATTAGATTTATTAATAATAATAAACGAATTGACTTAGCCCAGATTAAATTGCATGTTAAGACGATGTTTAAGCTTCTAAGGGGTTGAAATTCCCATAGCTAGAGTAATCGCAGTTATCGGTAAGAAGCAAAATATTAAAGATTATACAAAGGGCCTCTTTTCATAAATAATTTGGAATTGATTTTTAAGTATGAACCTTTAAGGCAACATTTTAAAAGATAATATTGAAAATCATTTTAGTCAATAGTAAATCTTAAGACAAAATGAACATCGTTTTCAATTGTAAAACCAAAGTGGTTTATTGGTTTATTGATAACTTTGTCCGAAGTCAATAAAAATATAACCCGAAATTTAAACATTAAAGTAATAAATTTGTTATAAATTTGTATCGACAAAGAAAAATAGATAAATGATAGCCAATATTAAATTTAATCTGTTATCCAAAGATTTTTATTATATAAATTATCTATTAATTTCGTACGCTAGAGATTTAGGCACGGTCTAAATATTCCTTGATTGATATGCAAGGAAAGAGTTTTAGAAAATCTAAATTTTTAACCCTACCTGGCTAAAACGGGGAATGAACTTTATATGGACAGCTTGTCATATGTTAACTTTCATTAGATTGCTTTGGTATTTTTTTTTAAATTATTAGTTAGTACTAAAAAGTTTTCAATCCAAATCGTTATTTTTTTAAAACGATAGTGAACTACCCTCAGTTCAATATTAATAAAATACTTGTGTTACGTGTTCAGAACCTAATCTCAGTCACCTATTATATAAACGAATGGGGTGAGAACGGGTTGGATGTCGGGTTGAAATGCTTCTTAACTCATATATAACTTTAGAATCAGCCAACAAACTTTAAATAAACACATTTTTTTAAAGAAAGTTATGATATTTAAGCTTATTAAATTGGGTGAAACAGCGGGGTACTAGCTGATAATAATAATTATATTAAATGATCGATAAGTAAAATTATGCTAATTTCTTTAGAATCTATTTAACATCCATTAGGGATGAATTAGGGGTGACATAAAAAAATAGTTGAAATCGATATAAATAGATTGACATTTTGGAATATATTCTATAGAAGTAATATTATAGAAATATGAAACCACAAATTGCACTCACCAGTTTCATATTTGTATTGAATTTAAAATTATAAAAAAATAAATAGTACTCAAAGTGATGCGCCTCGCAAGTTGAGTTGAACTGTGCTCTCCAAAGATGATCTGATGGTTATATACCTCCCATCTTACCTTAGAATGCCTGCACTGAAAAAGGTATCACGGCCATACGTTGCGATGTAGTGCATCTCGATGATAGTAAGGTTACACTCTTCCTATATTAACTGTATCGGATATATCAAAGGGACGAGCGGTCATTTGCAAATTTTAGAAGATGAAATTTTATGTATCTTTCTATGGAATTGCGTAGGTGCGAATTTCTCCGGTGTTACACAGTGACAGTGTAACTGTCTGGAAATGCATTTATTTTAAACTAGGAATAGCTACTTAGTCAGAGTAATATTCATCTTTTTGATTTTATTTTTATTTGACATGGAGAATTATATAATATATTCAAAGACATTTATTTTTGTCAGCCAATCTATGAGCCAATCTTTTAAAAGGGAATAATCTTATTAGAAAAGTCCTGAATCATCAACTGAGTCATCAGTGCCTATTGGATCTTTGAGCTAAGATTAGCTATATTTTGAAAATTAGGCACAGTTTCATGGCATTGACGACATGTCAAAAGTTGGACTGAATTGATATAATTTTGTATGAAAGTTGTATTTAAAGTAACACTTGATATATGTTCTTTCGCTTTAAAAGGTGTGTCAAAGTTAACGTGTTTCGATATTCTACCGTAAGGGTCCAAAATAGGGGATGAAACTTTATTTTGATGAGTTACGTAGGGGGGGGGGGGGATATTTAAACGGGCAATATGAAACTAATATTATTATTATCAGCCCGCACTGTCCCAATGTTGGGCAAAGGCCTCCCTTTCTTCCTTCCATTTGTCTCTGTCTAGGGATATTTGAGGACAAGCCGACAGAAACTAATTCATCATCATCATCATGATCAACCCATTACCGGCTCACTACAGAGCACGGGTCTCCTCTCAATATGAGAAGGGTTTGGCCATAGTCCACCACGCTGGCCATGTGCGGATTGGCAGACTTCACACGCCTTTGAGAACATTATGAAGAACTCTCAGGCGTGCATGTTTCCTCGCGATGTTTTCCTTCACTGTTGAAGCAAGTGATATTTTAATTGTTTTAAAACGCACATAACTCCAAAAAGTTAGAGGTGCATGCCCGGATTCGAACCGCCGACCTCTGATTAGGATGCTAACGCCCTAACCACTAGGCTATCACCGCTTCACAGAAACCTACCTAGATAAATTTCGCAGGGAAACGCTAATATAAATATAGTTATAATATATCTGTAAGTCTGTAACTAGCCACAGCTATAGCCTTCCACCAGACCTGTATCGAACCGGGAATCGAACCCAGGACCTCCAACTTTATAATGCGACATAGGTCGTCAAAACAATACGAGTAAAATAGCTAAATACTCGCAAGCATATTTTTAAGAGTTACATAATAAATTTCTTACTTTAAAACTCGATCGATGGAATTTGTCAATAACTGAAAATTTGCGATACGATCATCGAAAGTCCAACGAAATATTTAGTTCAAATATATATGAAAACTTGCAAAACAAGCAGATAAGGTTTCGGAGGACAACACACTATTAAGATAAGTACATATTTCTAACAGTTGCTTAACAAATTCCCTGTTTTTTCTAGGTTACAACTTCGTTACTTTGTCAATGTAGATAATTGAAAATTAATGATAAGATCGACGACAATGCAATAAAATATCTCTTCCTATAAAAACTGTTATGAGCTCGGTATATCAAAGCTGTATCAACACGTTCGCGCAACGTTCATTAAACTAATTTGGTAATTTTTCATTTTTTTTTTTAGTTAGATAGATCTAATCAAATCAGTGGTCAATGTATGATGCTATTTTTGTACCCGTTAAGATGTCAATGAAGATCTTCCTACCTTTGTATATAAAATAACTAGCTTCTGCCCGCGACTTCGTCTGCGTGGACTTCAGAATTGGGTCTAAATTTGGGTAAAAATTTCTTCTTCATCCCACGGGAATTATTTGATAGAACATACATGTCGTTTTCCATAGCATAGGCGACATACATACCAAATTTCAAAGCTGCCTGCCCGCGGCTTAGCACGTAAGCAATTTTAAATTTTCCCTGGGGAACTACTTAAGAAATCAGTATGGAAGGTAATATATGTTCTTTTCCTTGTCAAAGGCTACATGCATGCCAAATTTCATCCAAATCCCTCTAGCCGTTTTAGCGTGATTGATTAACAAACATGCACACTTTCACATTTATAGTATTAAATATATAGGATTTATTAAGTTTAGATCTGTTCAGTTTTTTGGGTATCTAGGTACCTAGGTGAAGAAACAATTATATTTTTCAAATGAATAAGATTTTTAGCTTATAGTATAAGTTAGTTATAAGTTTAGTGACATCTGGCACGGCAGCAAACAAGAGAAACTTAAAAAAACTGCTGGGGTTCGAACCCGGTACCTTTCACTTATTGAACCACAGCGATTACCAGTGCACAATATAGTCAGCCTTAAATTTAGACATACAACGCTATGCCAATGAGATTTGTAGGGCTTTCTTGCTCTCAAGGAGCTATCAAGGTTACCCACACTGCATTTCGTTTTAAAGACTATTTTCGTCACCATTGTCACATTTATGCCCCACTGCTGGGACAGGCCTCCTCTCTCAAGGAAAGGAGGTATCAGAGGGAGTTTGCGGGCTTTAATAATTATAATCTCATTTCAGTGTTAAAAAACCTGGACGGCTTAATTTGCTCTCCGACATGCAAGGTGAGCACCGCTAAATTCCTGACTGATCCAGACCAAGTATTGAAAATGTCTAGACAAAAAACTTAGTAACTTAGCCCGGGATTCGAACCTAGGCTCGTGATCCTTTGCCCAACACGCTGAGCCACGAAACAGGTAATATTATATTGATAGATTTTAATATTATGAATTTACAAAGATAAAACCTTAAGTAGGTGTACTTATGAATACTTATGAACTTTACGGAAATTAAAATACCGATATTTTTTTTGCGTTTATTTAAATCTGTTTTATTAATTATATAGGTTAAGTGTATTCTCGCACTTCATTTACTAATAATGGTAATCCGAAATACTTATTTTTAAATAAGTACCTGGAACTAATATTTTTTTTATTTAAGATAGCAAAAATATTTTAATATTTAAGTTTTTTCGTTAAATACTTAATAGCCCTTATCAAGGATAAATAAGTATGCAAGACATGTTGACCTCTTTTTAGGGTCTCGCGATAGAAATAGAATTATTGTGGTTTTGCCTTGTTTTCTGCATGCCTTTCTGAAATATGTATGTCACAGTAAATTTATTGAAAAATAACGAAAAATGACAGTGTTTCTTGAAGTCATAGTAACTTGATATTACAGAATGGGCCTTATCCTAAAATAAACTTTAACTTAACTTTAACTTTTATTACTATTTAATTTTATTTTATTAATTGGTTTCATAGCTCTTATTTTAATTTTAAGTTGTTATTATTGTTTTTTCGTTGTAAGATTTTTGTTGCACTCCTTTTAGGCAGAATGTGCTAGGCCTTTAATCTTAAGATCTCTATATAAATGTACCACTTTCATGCAATAAACGAATTTGAATTTGAATTTGAAAATGTAAGATACACTGAAAAATTACATCAACTTGGTGCGGTTACTAATATCGATTTTTGAAAAAATAAATTAATAAGGAAGTTATTATCAAAATACTAATATCCTAGCTAATTCGGTCGGCTTTGCTCGGGTAACACTTAATGTTATATCCTCTTTGTATTGTTTATGGTGGGAGGCTATAGTCTACATACCACCCAACCAAGTACAATAAACAGTAAAACATTTAGTATATTTTAAAAACTTGTTATTAAAAGCTTAGTGGTTTGGACGTCCACCTCTTTATCAGAGGTCGGGGGTATGAACCTCTAACTTTTCGGAGTTATGTGCGTTTTTAAGCAATTAAAATATCACTTGCTTCAAAGGCGAAGGAAAACATCGTGGTGAAAGCATGCCTGAGAGTTCTCCGTAATGTTCTCAAAGGCGTGTGAAGTCTGCCAATCCGCACATAGCCAGCGTGGTGGACTATGGCCAAACCCTTCTCATGTTAAGAGGAGACTCGTGCTCTGTAGTGAGCTGGCAATTGATTATGATGATGAAGATGATGAAAAAATTGTTGTGTTGTATACATTATAGGTGTGTGCTCTATTTTCACAAAAAGGACTAAAACGTGAATTATCGAATAGCAGCAAATATTTGACATTATACCCAGTTCCGACCAAAGGCTTATGGTTCGTCGATATAGGTTATCGATGTGAGCTGTCAAAATATTTACTAATCTTGTCATTCGCGGTACGTAATCTCAGTAACTCCGCGTAGAGTGACCATATTTAATATGCTTTGGCTTTATGATTTTCGATCAGCCGTTGACTACAATCACACTGGGTGGTAAGTGATTGGTGGTATTTTTTTTTATACAACACAAGTCAGCCCTGGATGGCATCTCCCTGATGGTAAGTGATGATGCGGTCTAAGATGGTAGCGATATGTTAAACTTACGAGTATACTCCTAATTAGTTTCTACCCGACATCGTGTTGGAATGCTAAATCGCTTGGCACGTCGCGACACGTCTTTGTCGGTAGGGTGGTAACTAGCCACGGCCGAAGCCACTTATTTATTATAGTAGAAAGCGCTTTCTATACACGTTCCGGAACGCTAAATCATTTGTGGGACATTTACTTCGGGTGACAATTAGAAACGTATTATTGTACAGGCATTGAGAGGTTTTGCTGGAACAAGCAGATCATACATACATACATGTACATACTGGTAATATGACAAGGGTTTGGACATAGTCCCCCCCTAGCTATGTGCGGATTGGCAGAATTCACACGCTTTTTGAGAACATTATGGAGAACTCGCAGGTGTGCAGATTTTCCTCACGATGTTTTCCTTCACCGATGAGGCAAGTGATATTTTAATTGCTTAAAAACGCACATAACTTCGAAAAGTTAGAGGTGCGTGCCCGCGTTTGAACCCCCGATCTCTGATTAGGAGGTGGACGTCCTAACAACTAGGCTATCATAGCTTCACCACAACTCTTTACTCACATATACCGATATAAAAAATGATTTCACAGATTTATTGAAGTAGTCATAGAATTAATAATAGTATAAGATCCGCCTAAGTGAAGTCATACATTTTCTTGTGGCGTTACATGTCAATAATTATAACGCCATTTTGCTCTCAGGTAAAAATCGAATTGAAAGGGGGTATAACATTACCCCCCTTACGGTTACCTCTAACGGTTACTGTTATATTAGGCAGATGACAACGTCATCGTGTAAGAATTACGAAGTTCGAAGTTCTGGGTTCAATTCCCAGCTAGGGTCTAGTCTCGTGGGCTAGCTTATTATGACGCTACTAGCAAAGATATACTGCCAAGCGATTAAGCGTTCTAGTATGATGCAGAGTTAAAACCGACAAGGAGAGTGGATTCTAATAGCAAAGCATCATCGCTCCTTTGGTGATACAGACGTTCATGGGCAACACTTAATATCGGATGACCTACCTGTTCGTTTAACTATTGGACTATTACCGCTTCTTCTACCTTAATCCTTTATAACATTAAGTCTGACACGAAAACTGAATCCGGTTCGTTTTCATTAATAGTCAACCATGCCAAACTAAAACCTAGTAGATCATTTATTTGTGGTAAAGTCAAACTGGCGCCTGTACGATTTGCACGGTATTTTGAGTTAAGAAACACTGGCTATTACCGATTTTTTGACGACCTCCGCGGCGCATCGCGCACTGTCGCATTATAAAGTTGGAGGTCCTGGGTTCGATTCCTGGCTCGAGTCTGGTCTGGTGGGAGGCTTTGACCGTGGCTAATTACCACCCACCCGACAAAGACGTGTCGCTGAGCGATTTAGCGTTCCGGCGTGATGTCGCGTTGAAACTAATTAGGAATATGAGTCTACCATACCCTTAACAAGTTAGCCCGCTACCATCTTGGAGAGATTGCCGTCAAGGGCTAACTTGCAGTGGATAAAAAAAAACTTTCAGACAATTAGTTTTGTAATGTGAATATTCTGAAGTAGGCGAGTGAATCCGCGGGCTAGAGTATACTGCGCTGGTCACAATGAAGTGGTTATGCAAACTGGTTCCATCTTATTAAACGTCGGATAAATATGTAACAATCGGTAGTTCACGTCGCTTGGGCAACGGAGATGCGATTTTATATTATCTATTATGTTATTTTGATGACAGTAATTACCTCAGCCACTTGTTTTGTGTACTCACGGGCGGAGAGCCGCACGAGCATCGAACTCATCAAAACATTTAAGGTATCGCGCGCGCGTCGTACTCATTGATTTACTACTAGCCGTAGATAGAGCGCGTCATAAAAAATCAAGGCGGGAATTTGTCACCAACTAACTACACATTCCTTCATACCGGTATACCTATGTATGTAATACATACCCGCCTAATACACTAGATATCTGGCCGTTATATCATCTATAGCGGCGCGTAGTGCTTTTTAATTCATTCGGATTATACGGCTCGAGTGTTAGAATCGGTGACTTTCGTCTAGCCTTGTCACACTTTGGGGGAAAGTAGTGCACGCGTCGCTATTTGTGCACTACTTTTCCGTCTCATTTTTGAGCGTTAATGATCGATGTACGGCTAGTGGTAAATCAATGGTCGTTCTCATCAAAACCGTTCTCTATGGTTACAATACTGATAGACAATCGTTATTAATCAGGATAAATATGAATTGAGAACTCATTGTTACTATTTTGAAGAGGGTGCAAATTCGTATGTGGTGAACTGTCATATCAATGCATAAATATAATACAACCTTTCTTATTGTAAACTTTGACTTAACATGGGTCCTTATCGCGTTGATTAATAATTTAATCAATTAATTTTGAATCGTTCAAACCAACGATACTATAGATCTACAAAAAAATAATAGCATTAGGACCAGTGCTTCTTTTCTTGCTCAGGGATAGCGAAATTTTTTTTCTTGCAACTATCGGGACTATGCATACTTATTGCGTGTTAGATTAATAAGGCCTGTGTTAGCCTTTAGTACAAAAGCGCCGGAGTTTTAAAATCTGTTTTGTCTATCTACATAGTTTATTTTATTAATAGTGAGTGATTTCGTTATGCAGGTTCGACATACTAACAAAACTTTTTGTTTATAATATTTTTATAATATAAACGGGGCACATAGCTGGACGTGCTTTGAGACGAGCTTAACAAAAATGCCATTCGAACTTTAAATTTCTTGAAATTCAAAGTCCCATGGTTACACGTCACTTTACACGTTACAACGTCACTATCCCCTATTTAAATGGTTCTTTCACAAAAGGTTGCATGGAGAAGATCGTTTTAAGCGAAAAGACAGCCTTTGCGCATTACCATTTTTATTTATTTTTCTTTTATTTACTTTTGAATCCTTATATTATAATGTGCAATAAAGAATTTATCAGTCTCTCTATCCCGTGGTACCGCTATTAGCGCGGTATATTTAAAAACCGTGTGTTCTCGTGCTCGTGAGAATACCGCCTCGGAGTTTTGAAACGTTTTTATGCATCTGCCGAGTTAAGTTTTAGTTATTTGTGAATGATTCTGATGTCGTGCAGCTAAGAGGGTGTTGGGAGTCGACTCAAGTGCGGGTCAATTTGTGTTATTACTGACCTGTTTACCACGTTAATGTGACGGGCCTTTTATAATTCCGTTTTATAAAGCGTGTGGGAACGATGGAAAATTGCGGTTTGATTGTTATCCGATGTACACGATAATTGATTGCTTTTGTTATCGTAGCTTTTATATTGAGTATTTCTAGGATAACGAAATGTTTGAGAAACATTTAAATCAAACCAATAAAGAAAATATTTTCTATTTTCTAAATAAGAAATATGATGAAATGTAGAAATGTTTATATATTTCTTATAAATATAACAAATAAAAAATGTATTTTAAATTAATGAAAAAATATTTTTTTATTTCAACACCACGTTTAATAGTTTCAGGAAGGTTTCATACAAAGCAAAATATATATATATATATATTTTGCTTTGTATGAAAAATTCTGTAACATTTTATCATGAAATAAGAAAATTATCAAAACCTTGCTGTCCATCACTGTCATGTTATGTCCCGTGACGTTTAAAGAAGCAACTAGTAAGGCGGAGATACTCCGAGTAAATGGTAAGATAGAGATAATTCAAGCAAATTGTAAGACAGAGATACCCCAAGCAAATCGTAAGACATATACCTCATGCAAATAGTAAGACAGAGATACCCCGAGCAAATAGTAAGATAGAGATATTTCAAGCAAATATACAGAACCATCTCCCGCTTATAGTTCATAACCGATAAAAAATAGTGAATCATCGATTTTAAAATAAAGAAATATAACTATTAATGATGCTTTAAATCTTATTTATGTTTAATATTCACTACACTTGTGACTTTGATTATTTATCTACTACAGTGTTAACGCGAATATAGTCTTGCTTATTTATTAAAAAGCGAATAATGAATAGAAGCAGGCGTTACTTTGCGGAAGTCCATGACAAACAATAAACAGAAACCTAAAAGCAAAGCTTTTCGCGCTTGTGAAGTCAACATCTCCTGAGGATGATCCGGTGTCGGGTCGAAACGTGCGTAGAGGTTCTAGTGGAAGATTTTGTGTGGTGTTATACTATACTAATCTCCCGGTTGTCGGCGGAATATAACAAATTAAACTTTCTGTTTATTGTTTTTTAAAAACGAATAGTTAGCAACCAACTATTTCGAAGCCATTACGAGCAAGATGATACGCACGGTTCAAAGGCTCAATAGATACGAATAATATATGTACAGAGAATGTATTTGTGAACGTGTACAGGTGAATAAGTTCACAAAAAATAAACAGTGAACGAGATGTTGATGAAATACGTATTAACCAAGCTTTAACACCTTATAATATAATCGACGGTTCAATCAGCTCACTCCATTTCTAGCCGCGAGCCATTTAATGTTTTATGGCGTCTTGCGTTATTAAAGGTCACCATTAGCCCTAAAACTATAAAGATGTACGATAAATAAGGTAAGGAATGAACTGTCTAGACCATGCATACAATGTAGAAAATAACTAGCGTTTGCTTCTGGTATATGGTTTCTTTTAACTTTTTGCCTTCTTTTGCTCTAAATTCGCCAATTAGGTCGCTTTAAGCGATGAGGCTGTCTTTTATATAAAATTTTATTCTGATATCGTTCTTTTTTTTTATAACAATATCAATAAAATCTTACGGGGTAGTAAGTGATGTTGCTGTCTAGAATGATAACGATCTAACCTATTAGGGGTATAAAACTTATACTCCTAATTGGTTTCTTCGTGACGTCGTGCCGGAATCAGTTGGCGACACACCTTTTTCGTTAGAGAAGCCACAGCTTAAACCTTCCAGATAAATCAAACCAAATACCTCTAATTTTAGAATGTGACAATGAACGTGCTGCACCACAAAAATCGACAAAAAAGAAAGTATGTATTGAGACTGAACGTTTTATTTATTATATCTTTAGTTGTCAATCAATCAGCCTATAGACGCCCACTGTTGGACATAGGCCTTTCCGAGAGAGCGCCACAACACACGGTCCTCCACCATCCTCATCCACCCGCCACCACCGATCCTTTTCAGGTCGTCAGTCCAGCGAGCAGGAGGTCGTCCTACGCTGTGCTTACCGGTAAACTCCAGAACACGCCTGCCCCAACGGCCTTCGGGTTCTGCGACAGATATAACCCGTCCACTGCCACTTCAGCTTGCTAATCCGTTGGGCTATGTCGGTTACTTTGGTTCTCCTACGGATGTCATCTTTTGTTGATTGATAATTATTTCGCGTTCCATACAAAATCAAGAGCATCATCAGGAGATGTTGACTTCGTGACTTCAACTGCGATTTTTGCAAATCTTTGATGTGAATCTTTAAAAGAATTACCGGCTAAGTTCGTTAGGGTGGCTTCTGCTTAGACACGGGCTCGTTTTAAACCCTCTTAACTTCATTATCAACATCTCACTGCCCAATTCATCAACCCATTACCGGCTCACTACAGAGCGCGGGCCTCCTCTCAATATGAGAAGGGTTTGGCCATAGTCCACCACGCTAGCCATGTGCGGATTGGCAGACTTCACACGCCTTTGAGAACATTATGGAGAACTCTCAGGCGTGCAGGTTTCCTCACGATGTTTTCCTTCACCGTTGAAGCAAGTGATATTAAAATTTTTTGAAAACGCACATAACTCCGAAAAGTTAGAGGTGCGTGCCCGGATTCGAACCGCCGACCTCTGATTAGGAGGCTGACGCCCTAACCACTAGGCTATCACCGCTTTTTATTTTGGTGTACTCATAGAATAATATGATTATGAAGTTGAATAGGAATACTTACTAAGAGTATTTTTCGCTTACAATAAACTTTAATCACAAAGGTTTGAACGTAACCTTGTTAACAGACATACATACATGCGGGGAATTTGTTCAATTGACCCGCCCTTGCTCGTCATTTCGCGTGATCGGTATCACCTTCGATTGAAATTGTGCGTCTTTTATAACGCCTCATATTAACCGTGACCTAAAGCCGCAGACTGTCTCGTTGGTTAAGTGGTTAAAAACTTCGAGTGTGGCTTAGACATTTTCCACACTGGCAAACGTGGAGTCGGTTTCGAGTATCAAAACACAAAAATATCAAAGTAAAATGGATCTTATGTTTCCGGATTACAGTGGCAATATCCGTACTACTTAATTTACTAACTTGTACTGGTTGTGTTGGTATGAAACTTGTACGGCCTAATTTGAGTTTTAAAACTAGATTACAATTGTATATGATGTTGATTTGTTTCGATATTCGAAGACATACATTAGGTACTGAATTCAATTCTTAGATCGGACTAGATAGATTCTAGAGACTAAGTGGTAGTCTAGTGATTATGACTTGAACCTCCATTTCGGAAGGACCATGTTCGATTCCCGGCACGCAATTCCAACCGATAACAGAGCATCATTAGGTGATGTTGACTTCATGACAACTGCGCAATTTTTGCAAATCTTTGATGTCAAAATAACATTTAAATTTTTATTGCATCTCATAGACTTCTGTAAAGTAATATTTGCTTCTGTTTTCTGTACCTACCGACAGACGAAATAAATAAAACATCGTGATTTCGGAAAAGAGTTATGGATGCATTTCAAAATGAAATTACTGTTGCACGAGTACATTTTTCGCAATTCACGTTTATATGGGCCAAATTAAAATTGTAAATACCTAATCAATCAAGAGCTATCAGTGCTTTTGAATGTTATCCTTAGTTGTTTCGACTTATTAGCATACTCATTGCGTTAGTTCACGAACACACTACAGTTAATTCAGTGCCAAGACTTTTTTCCTACTTAACGCTCAATCTAGAATGTATACACTACTTTTTCATACCATACTAAACTAACTAATTTAAATAGCTATATTCCTATTTATTTTTAGTAAACCTATTACAGGCATCTATGAATCATTCATATATAATATTTTGACGACCTCCGTGGCGCAGCGCGCGCGCTGTCTTATTATAAAGTTGGAGGTCCTGGGTTCGATTCCCGGCTCGAGTCTGGTCTGGTGGGAGGCTTCGGCCGTGACTAGTTACCACCCTACCGACAAAGACGTGTCGCCAAGCGATTTAGCGTTCCGGCACGATGTCGCGTAGAAACCGATAGGAGTATGGGTTTACCATACCCCTCACAGGTTAGCCCGCTACCATCTAAGACTGCATCATCACTTACCATCAGGTGAGATTGCCGTCAAGGGCTAACTTGTAGTGGATAAAAAAAAAAAAATCATTATTTTAATTTATAAGGGTTTGGTGATAGCTACACTCGCCAACTTAAAAGCTAGGAGGGTTCCAATTAGGGGGTTAATTACAATGCAGTAAACTTATTCGATATAAGAAAAATTTAACCAGCTCCAAATATATCAATTCTTACACCGTTTTTAAAGATAATAATTGCGATGATAATGTTGATTCGTTAGTTAGTAAACTATGCTACGAGTAGTTATTGCTGAGCCAAGATGTCCCTTAATGGTACATATTAAT
Organism: Lasiommata megera; assembly: GCA_928268935.1. Classification (NCBI taxonomy): domain Eukaryota; kingdom Metazoa; phylum Arthropoda; class Insecta; order Lepidoptera; family Nymphalidae; genus Lasiommata; species Lasiommata megera. The sequence continues at coordinate 13,827,678 of OV743326.1, forward strand.
AAACAGTGATAATTTTTAAGTCTCTTTAACTGATATTTTCCGTTACACTTGTCAGCTTTCTGATGAATAATATAGAAGTATTATTAATGTTCAACTGAATAAAAAAAGTCCATGTCTCCCCTATGAATTGAGCACAACTAGAAAAAGAGTTTTAAAATAAATAATTACCATGCGCGAAACAAGTTGTCAAATTTATTTAATGGGGTAGTTTTTTTTTCTCATCAATATAAATAACATTCATGAGCGCGAATAAAATTAAAAATAATTGTTTTAGTTCTTTTTAAAAAAGGATTTATGCAAAATAGCTTGTTTTATTAATATTTTATTTTAAATAAGGTTTTTTCAAATAAGTAAATAATAATACCTGTCTATAAGAATATTTGACACTTTGAAAACTATTTGTCGCGCGATATGTCGTTAGCGTGGTAAAATTATTAGCATACTCATTGCTTTGGGTTATGTAAGCGGCGAAAGGCAGATGTTAGGTCAAGTGTTACTAGAACAAACATCGTACGCACAGACAACACCATGTTGCGTTTAGCCTTAGGCTGTGGCTTATTTGGTAAAGATATCCTTTGATGCACGTCTTTATTGATTGGTAACGTTTTCACCCTTGTGCTTAATGAGATGCAGATCAGTCAGTTACTCAGCGTGATATCAACATAGACATATTATGTATAGGTATGTATTAGTGAAGCTGTGATAGCCTAGTGGTTAGGACGTCAGCCTCCAAATCAGAGGCCGGCGGTTCGAACCCGGGCCAAACCCTTCTCATATTGAGAGGAGACCCGTGCTCTATAGTGAGCCGGTAATGGGTTGATCGTGATGATATATATATTATCTTGCTTTAGTAGATTCACTAAAAAAAATGCGATCTTACGAGTCAAATAAATTTAGGAAGTGGGACTTATTTCTCAATTACCTTAAATAAATACATATAAATAAATTTAAGACACCTTAAATTTATTTATATGTATTTATTGGCAACAACGCAACATCCGAACAAATAGGGCTTGTCTGTAAAATAAATCATGTCTCACTGGCTACTAAAGCGTGAATCACGAAATTCACAAACTCGACTTTGATAAACTAAAGTCTGGATAAACGCTAAAGTACAAAACTCCTCGGTACTTTGAAGTTTACCATAACAAAGACGTGTCGCCAAGCGATTCAAGCGTGCGGCACGATGTCGCGTGGAAACCAATGAGGAGTATGGGTTTAACATACCCCTAACAGGTTAGCCCGCTACCATCCTAGACTGCATCATCACTTACCACCAGGTGAGTTTAGCAAGTCATGCTAGTTTTACTAACCGGGTAACTGTATGGTAGGAATTCCCGTATTTCAGCATTCTCAATTTATATTCTCCCACCAACAAGCTGTGATAGCCTAGTGGTTAGGACGTCAGCCTCCAAATCAGAGGTCGGAGGTTCGAACGCGGGCACGCACCTATAACTTTTCGGAGTAATGTGCGTTTTTAAGCAATTAAAATATCACTTGCTTCAACAGTGAAGGAAACCTGCATGCTTGAGAGTTCTCCATGATGTTCTTAAGGCGTGTGAAGTCTGCCAATCCGCACATGGCCAGCGTGGTGGACTATGGCCAAACCCTTCTCATATTGAGAGGAGACCGGTGCTCTGTAGTGAGCCGTCAATGGGTTGATTATGATGATGATGATTCTACCAACCACTGCGGGACGTTTGCATAAAATTTATTAATCATTCATCACAATACTGAAAACGCTGCTAAGTTTAGATATTTATACAACGTGATAAGACAAACAAAATTTACTACTTTTAGAGTAAAACAGATGATCCGTTATACGAGAATCGACTTAATAACTAGCCAACTAGAATTATATAAAACAATAATGAACTTAAAAATCTATTAAAATTAGAACTCGTATCTCGTACTACAACTTTGAGTTTGATAAACTATATTTATAATTAGGCGCGCCTCAAATGAAGTTAGGGGGCCTCGATCATACGGCTCCGGTTGAGGGTCTGTCTCGGCGGACGCCGCTGGTTGGGTTGCGGTCGAGTGCGCGGGTGTTCCCGTGACCCAGCCACCAGGCAACGCGTAGGAGCATCGCTGGGTTTTAGTGGGTATTCTGGTCGCCAATCCGGCCGCCGGCGAGTCCCACATACCCCGTCGGAGGCGACGCAGTTAAGACTACGTCGCTTCCGGAGAGGATGCGTAAACGCACGCAAACGCAAAAAAAAAATTATAATTAACTTCTGGTTTGTATTATTCAAGAAATACGATAGAACTTCTTAGAGAATCGCAGCAAGTCACTCACTTAACTTAACTATATATTTCCTAACTTGATTCAATGTTGCCACAGGGTTTTAAAAAACACTGAAAACGTTAAAAATATAGCGGATAGATTTAAGAGGCTTTATCTGGTGCGACAAAAAGTCGCAATGTGTGAGTTAAACTGAAGCAAATTCGTTGCGAGCGAATAAAAGCAAAAAGCAATAAAATAAATTAAACTGATAGTCTTAAGTCATCTTATAAATTATTCATTGGACGAATCATACTTCGTACATCCGTTAGATAAATCACTGTACCTGTCTATTATAGTATTAGAAGACGGACTTTGCTGTCCTGCTGAGCTTTTCCGATGACAAAGAGAATACAAGCCTACATGCGAACGTCCTATGAAGAGAGGGGTTTTTTATTGAGTTCATAGGCTAGCTTTACCTAATGTAATTTTGTAAATAAATTTATTTGTAAAAGGGGTAAAGATTACCTTTCACAAATTAGAATCGTCGGCCACTAATTTTCCGTGTCAACCGCTCTAACAACAGTTAAAAAACAGTTAAGTTTATTTTACTCGGACCGCACGATACAGGTCAACTCCTAGTGTAGGTTCCACTGGCAAGTTTTGATTGTATGGACAAGTAGGTACAAGCATAATATGTATGTAGTTAGATTGTAAATTATTCTTAATTATTCTTATTATTCTTATCTTCTATATTCTAAGCTGTATGTGATCCTTTTTATCATATCGAAAGATTATAGTCCAATGTTGGTCATAGATTTTTGTAGGACTTGGTGTAGTGTCAAAGATTTCGTGCCACTCGTTTGATATCGTTTAACCCCATTGTCGAGGGTATATTGGTTGCGTTTACCAGTGCTAGGATGACATTCCAGCACCACGGAATCCTTGCGTTTCGAGGAACTATTTAGCGCAGTGTTAGCGTAATCGTAAAATTAAGAGATCCCGGGCTAGGATAGTATATTCCCATACTTTATACTTTCTGAATTTTGTCTAGTCTAGTAGGCTTCGCCGGGGCTACTAGCCCCTTAACTTTCTTGGTACACGTTTTTGTTTGTAGGTTGGAATCTATTACCAGCCTACCAACAAAGACGTCACGCCAAGCGATTAAGCTTTCCGCTATTATGTTGCATAGAAATCGATTAGGGGTATGGGCTTAATAAAACTTAGATTATACAAACAGACCGTTAACAACTTACTGTATCGTCACTTATTACTAGGTGATATTGTTGTCAAGGGCTAACTTGCAGTGAAATAAAAACAAAAGCGGCTAGCATACATCCAGATTTTATTGTACCTACGATTTTCCGCGTTCAAAAGCGTTTCATGGTTGGTTAAAAGTAATTACATGCTACAAAAGGAAACAAAGTTTCGTCATAACAATATAATATTATACACAATTATTACACAGCACTTCATAAGCAATGTAACAATTGTGAATGAAATTATTACATCTCCACATAATAGTTATATTTTCACGTTGGAATTTCTTCACGTCAGTGTGAACTAACTAAAATGATTACTATCTACATTATTTAGTTAACTAGGCATTTTATCTTAAGACCGTAATCTCGAGTTTCACGCGTTTTAAATTATCGTTGGAGCAGAAACAAACAGAATGTGTTAATGTGCGTTAAAAGAACCGCAGCTCTTATTTCATATCTTTTGACGACCTCCGTGGCGCAGAGTGCGCGCTGTCAGATTATAAAGTTGGAGGTCCTGGGTTCGATTCCCGGCTCGAGTCTGGTCTGGTGGGAGGCTTCAGCCGTGCCTAGTTACCACCCTACCGACAAAGACGAGGCACGATGTCGCGTAGAAATCGATAGGAGTATGGGTTTACCATACCCCTTCCAGGTTAGCCCGCTACCATCTTAGACTGCATCATCACTTACCATCAGGTGAGATTGCCGTCAAGGGCTAACTTGTAGTGGATAAAAAAAAATCTAACTGCCTCATTGGTCTAGTGGTCGGCATGGTCAACTAAAGTTCCTGAGTTCAATTCCCGGTAAAACTATAATTCTTGGGTATTGAAAATGGTCCGTTAAATTACTTAGTTCCTGGTAAGGAAAATTGCAGTGTACAATCCCGTGGCTCGTTATGCAAGTTAAGCAATCTTTCCCAGTCATTATCACGCATTGGAGCAGAGTAATTGGGATATGCTCTAAAATTAAATATTATATTAATATATCTCTCTTAATAGAGGGGAGGCGTCGATGGGTGATTTTAGGCTCATGATGACCTGATGACCTATGGTGGGTACCACAAACGTGTATGTTTAATAAACGCCTTTCACAACGAGGATCGAGGCGGGTGACAGTGATGAAGAGCGATGGAAGGGAGAGTATCTGGTGAGTGTCAGTATTTAGGAAAAAATATTTCTATACCACAGAACCGCAAGTCGCAAAGAAAATTGGCATCCTTATGTGGTTGATATCCAGCGAACTAGAACGAAACATTCTTCATCTTCCACGTTTCTGGTACGAACTGTTGAGGTGCGGAACGCTCTCCCAGCTTCCGTTTTCCCAGACAAGTATAATCTAGGTGCTTTCAAGAGAAGAGTGGATGGGATTTTTCTTAGTCAAGCGCGCTGAACCCTAGACCTCATAATTAATTTCCATAAGGCATGATTGTCAAGCGTTAGAATATAAATACTTTAAAATAAAATAAAAAAACATAATCTAACATGGGTTTATTTCAATTGTTTAAGAAATTTAGCATTTTATGATAGATTCATCATGATCAACCCATTCCCGGCTCACTACAGAGCACGAGTCTCCTCTCAATATGAGAAGGGTTTGGCCATAGTCCACCACGATGACCATGTACGGATTGGCAGACTTCACAAGCCTTTAAGAACGTTATGAAGAACTCTCAAGCATGCAGGTTTCCTCACGATGTTTTCCTTCACCGTTAAAGCAAGTGATATTTTAATCGCTTAAAAACGCACATTACTCCGAAAAGCTATAGGTGCGTACCCGGATTCGAACCTCCGACCTCTGATTTGGAGGCTGACCTCCTAACCACTAGGCTATCACAGCTTACAGTGATATAATAAAATTAAATATGAATTATTATATGATAGATTAAAATAACAAAATTATATCATCCACAAACCAAACATCATACCGATAAAGTCATAATGATCGAAATACGCTTGGCAATAACAATCATTTTGGAATATAACTATGTAAATTTAATAAACCAATATGGTGAAGCTGATATGGTATGACATTAACACGAATGATAACTTGCTTAATTTTGCTATGTTATGCGGTGAAATCAGCCATAAAGTTAGTTTTATGGCTCGTAACAATATGCTTTATGTTCCCCATATGCAAACATTTTACTTATTTTATTAGCTGTAATTTTATACAGTGAGTTATGTCTTCATCAGATACTCTAGAAAGAGTTTTTCAAAAAACCTTATGTTGAATATATATATATATATATATATATATTCAACATAAGGTTAGGTAATATATATATATAGAATATATATATATATATATATATATATATATATATATATATATATATATATATATATATGTATATATATATATATATATACATATATTATGCATATATTATATTAACTTTGTATTTCTTCTTAGACCTGGGCACGTTTGGAACCCTCATAGCTTTAGTTTTAAGTTTACGAATATAGTTATCACCATGAAATAACTACTATGTAAATTATTGACGCGTCAAAAGTGACTTTTTAAGGACTATTTGAATAAAGATTATTTTGAATTTGAATTTGAATATTTAGTTTTAGGGCTGAAAACCCATCTGAAAACACGGGACAAAGTCTGCATACCTGAGAGTGTTTCATAATGTTCTCAAAAGCGTATGTCGGCATAACTGCACTTGGCTAGCGTGGCATATTGTTGCGGACAAGTGCGTGAACGTTCCCGTGACCCATTCCATTTTCCATTATTCTATTCGTGAAGTGATGGTGATAACTACACTCGCCAACCTAAAACTAAAACATAAAGGTTTCCCGGGTTAGTCGGGTTTTTTTTGTTAACACTATCTCACATAATCAATGATAAATTATTGTAGGTACCTATTCAGTTAGAGGAATTCATACCCAAGATTTTTTATCGCTTAGATCCTTTTACTCGCACGCTGAAGATTTACATCCGCATAGCGTTACATGAAACACTAGAGACTCTTACGTTGAATGATCGAACGGCTTATTAGCAAGAAATTGTCCGTAAGGTCCGCAGTGAGAGGTGACCTTAGCATTTGTAGTATAGTACCGGGTGCCAATTCGGTCACGCTCCTTCGGTGTCAGGTTTTCCTAGTGTTTCCTTTTAACCGGTTTCATCTAATGAGTTATTTAGGTGACTTCAATGCTCAGTTGTTTTTCATGTCAGTATAAGAATCATGATTATCTTTAAACTATCACCACTTACCCAGAGGGTTAAGAAGTTAATCCACTAGTTATGAATTTACCGTGACACTATCCGCGTGTCTGCCAAGTTTTTGGCTTGACAATATCGTAGAATTTATCTTAGCTCCTTTGAATTTACTATATGATTATTAGTGATAGCAAATGGAAATGAGGATTTAACTTGCTCTGCAAGCACGGGGGCACGGTAATATTATCTAAACGGTATTGTAACTCGGCCGTATTTTTGAAATAAATGCCTATAGCCGCACCACGCCGTACGGTACCTAAGCATGCGATAGGGCTGCCCGCCTCCAGCATTTTAATTATATTTGCCTACAACAAAGAAACACACACCTTTGTGCGTTAAATGATTATGATGATGAATGAAATTTTATATTTCTTAAAATATAAAATTTCATTCATCATCATAATCAACCCATTACCGGCTCACTACAGAGCACGGGTCTCCTCTCAATATGAGAAGGGCTTGGCCATAGTCCACCACGCTGGCCATGTGCGGATTGGCAGACTTCACACGCCTTTTAGAACATTATGGAGAACTCTCAGGCGTGCAGGTTTCCTCACGATGTTTTCCTTCACCGTTGAAGCAAGTGATATTTTAATTGATTTAAAAAACGCACATAACTCCGAAAAGTTAGAGATGCGTGCCCGGATTCGAACCGCCGACCTCTGATTAGGAGGCTGACGCCCTAACCACTGGGCTATCACTGCTTCAAAATTTCATTAACTCCACCTAATGGCAGCTTTATTCGATTTATACGTGAAATCTACTTACTTATTCACTTGGCGAAGCGGTGATAGCCTAGTGGTTAGAGCGTCAGTCTCCTAATCAGAGGTCGGCGGTTCGAATCCGGGCACGCACCTCTAACTTTTCGGAGATATATGCGTTTAAAAAAATAAAATTAAAATATCACTTGCTTCAACGGTGAAGGAAAAAATCGTGAGGAAACCTGCACGCCTGAGAGTTCTCGATAATGTTCTCAAAGGCGTGTGAAGTCTGCCAATCCGCACATGGCCAGCGTGGAGGACCATGGCCAAACCCTTCTCATATTTAGAGGAGACCCGTGCTCTGTAGTGAGCCGGTAATGGGTTGTTCGTGATGATGATGATGATTCACTTGGCGCCACGTCTTTGAAAGTAACTTCTAAGTAGAATAACTAGCCACGGCCAAAACCTATCACCAGACAAAAGCTTCAGTAATAAAATCTAGAACCTGATCAGTAAAATTAAGTAATACAGTAAAATTAAGCGAAGAATTAATTTTGAAATTCCCAATATTAACCACAGACCATTAAAACGTATAAATTGCATATGAATTCATTGAGCTCATAAAATATACTTAAAGTTTCTATTCAATTATAATTTAGTGCTGATGGGACTGTTTAACGATTATCTTTGAAGGTAGGGTGGTAACTAGCGGTGAAAACGGCTATCTCACATGATGGTAAGTGATGATGCAGTCTTAACAGTCTTAACAAAAATATGCCTCAGGTTCGAAGTACATAGTAACCCCAATTGTAGGCAGTTATATCCGTACATTTCGAGACAAAAACAAGCTGTGATAGCCTAGTAGAAGCGGTGATAGCCTAGTGGTTAGGGCGTCAGCCTCCTAATCAGAGGTCGGCGGTTTGAATCCGGGCACGCACCTCTAACTTGTCAGAGTTATGTGCGTTTTGAAAAAATTAAAGTATCACTATAAAGTATATGCTTCAACGGTGAAGGAAAACATCGTGAAGAAACCTGCACACCTGAGAGTTCTCCATAATGTTCTCAAAGGCGTGTGAAGTCTGCCAATCTGCACATGGCCAGCGTGGTGGAGTATGGCCAAACCCTTCTCATAATGAGAGGAGACCAGTGCTCTGTAGTGAGCCGGTAATGGGTTGATCATGATGAAGATAAAAATTCAAATTTAAGGAATCTAAAATTGAGCCTAGAATATGAAAATGCATAAATTACATATGAATTGCTCGATCTCGCATAAAATATGCTTACAGATTCAATTAAATTGTTAGTCAACTCACTATAGCTTTAACGATTATTGGGATATTCCTCTAACTTCGCTTAATGAGATCGGTATTTGGACCGTCTCATTTACAGTAAAATCTTGAATCAGGCTACATGCACACGATTTAATTTGTATAACACGAGTTACATCTTACTGTTTTTTTTTTGATAATGTGAGATAACGACCTCCGTGGCGCAGCGCGTGCGCTGTTGCATTTTAAAGTTGGAGGTCCTGGGTTCGATTCCCGACTCGAGTCTGGTCTGGTGGGAGGCTTCGGCCGTGGCTAGTTACCTCCATCCTACCGATCCTATCATCCTACCGACAAAGAAGTGTCGCGAAGCGATTTAGCGTTCCGGCACGATGTCGCGTAGAAGCCAAATAGGAGTGTGGGTTTACCATGCCCCTAACACTGCATCATCACTTACCATCAGGTGAGATTGCTGTCAAGGGCTAACTTGTAGTGGATAAAAAAAACACTCCGCTAAGTTTGTCGTAAGATTATTTAATGACAGAACCTTTCAATAGTTCCAAAATTTTGGACGAGTTGCGACTCCAAAAATGTGTATAAAAAGTCAGTAAGTCAAGACAAACTCCCATCGGAAGGACTTTGGCATAACCATTGCATTTCTCCGCAGCGAGATGGTGTACATGAGGATATCTCTCCAAAAAGATCCTCATCAAAAGAGTGCGCTAAAGATCTTAACTTAAAGAACTATCAAATTGCCACCTTCCTCTTTCCGTATCTCTATAGCTTCTACATATTTGGTTACCTGGAAGAGATCGCTATGTAGCGATAAGGCCGCCAAATTGTATACTACTGTGTCTGTTATTATATATTCCGTCTTTTTCTTTTTATTTTTCCTTTTTCGTGGTGTACAATAAAAGTGTGTAAATAAATAAATAAAATAAATAAGTTGCCTTCGTAAATATTACCATTATATTTTTTTCCACCAAAGCTTTTAAGTGTGCCTATTATGAAACATGACCAATTAAAACGCAAACAGGCTTCCACAGAACATCTTTGACGGGAGTTTTTTTCTCAAATCGATTAGTTAAGCTGTAATTAACGCGTTGTACGGACTCATAAATAATACATAAAGCCATGTAAGGGCATGGCATGACATGCGAATCAACCGCATGTCTTTGGCACGCATCCCGGTATGACAATTACGTGTGATTATTCCTATTAACACGTAACTGTGACCTATTTATGACTTTATTAACCAGGTCCTTTGGTACGTCAATCATTCAATCAATCAATCAATCGTAATCTTTATTTATATGATCCTTTAAATAGGGCTTTTGATGCGTTAATAAATCACATTGTAGTGATTGCATGGTGATAACTACATTTGTAAACTTAAAACTAAAGCTACGAGTGTTCCAATCACGCCATAAGTGGTCTAAGAAGAAGCCCACAACTTTTTTTTTTCTAGTCACCGTCTGACCTCCCCGTTATCCCAAACATCGCCTAAGCCAAGGTTCGGCCTCAAAGGAGGCGCCCTTAGGCAGTATCTTCGAGCCCTAGGGCTCAAAATTTCTTTTGGCAGAGCTTCTTTCTAAAGCTCGTCTAACAGGCCAGTTACGCGGTGGCAACCAATAGGGTTAGTACAGCTAATAGACAGTCCGAAAAAAAATATCCTGATCTAGGTTGCCTTGTAAAGATCGCTCTTTAGCGATAAGGCCGCCTATTGTACCTGTTTCCTTTTCTGTGTGTTTCATTTCATTTCACAAGCCGAGTAAGTATTATTTTTGTTATCACTATCATAAAGTATCGTCATCAGGCTACCAGATTCATCATCGTCAGACCTAACAACTGTCAATGTAAACTACCCTCACAATGTTTCCGTCACCGTTAAAGCGGATTTAAAGTGGTATTAATTTTAAAATATCACCGATTTTAAAATATGGTGAAGAAAAGGTCAACTGACAGTTTGATCTATCCACGCACAGCTACAGCCACTGGATGGATCAAACGAGTTAGGTAACCGCAAGGTAAGAATTCAAAAAAAAACTACGACTATGGCGTATGAAAGTCTATATGCATGTTTCTATATATATGACCTTGATCTGCTATGCATAAAACGTACATTCTCTTACCATCCTAGAATTCTATCTCTACAATAAGAAATGAACACATTTATAACGTAATCTCTGTATCCCATATAAATATTATGTAGTTACTAAAATATGACTTGATTGATTTTCTTTTCACAAAGAGTTTGATCAGCACAAAGGCAGAAAAACACAAATGAAAAAAAAATCATCATCATCATCATGATCAACCCATTCTCGGCTCACTACAGAGCACGGGTCTCCGCTCAATATAAGAAGGGTTTGGCCATAGTCCACCACGCTGGCCATGTGCGGAGTGGCAGACTTCACACGCCTTATTATGGAGAACTCTCAGGCATTCAGGTTTCCTTACAATGTTTTCCTTAACAGTTGAAGCATGTGATATTTTAATAGCTTAAAAACGTGTCCGGGTTCAAACCCCCGACCTGACGTCCTAACCACTAGGCTATCACAGCTTACAAGAAAAAAATACTGCTATGAAACTAACTTAGCTTGTAATTTAATAATTTCGTACGTTTATTAAAAAAAGTCCTAAAACTCACCTGAGATTTGTGAGATTATAATTAATTTACGAAAAACACTGTATGAATTATATAAAAAGCTATGAATCCATTTTATGTTATGGTGTCATAGAACTACTCACAGTAGATCCCAAGCTTTAGTCTAAAGAGGAGTGTTCAAGGATGATTTCGATCCAGTAATTATCATAGTATTATATTTACGAGCGGCCGGCTTCAATTGTAAATAGGTGTCCTAATGGAAAGCCGTATGAAAGGTCAGAAGGTAACGGATTCCAGCACATTTCCCAAGCGTAGTACATTTAGCGGCATCTTTACTACTAATGCAGCTATTTGTCAATGTTCTAAATGATCTGTACTTAAGTTACTTTGTAAATAATAAATCAGACACTATGATTCTGTATTTCACAATTGGTATTTTTGTTACGTAGCACACAACTGATTTTATTATTGTCATAATCTTACCACTGGTTAAGTGTTAGAAATGCGAAAGTTTGATTAGATGCCAATTACTTAATAACGTATTTTATTTTAATTATTTACATAGTGGAAGAACTTAGCTGTGATAACCACTAGGCTAGGACGTCCGCCTCCTAATCAGAGGTCGGGGTTTTGAACCCGGGCGGGCACCTCTAACTTTTCGGAGATATGTGCGTTTTTAAGCAATTAAAATATCACTTGCTTCAACGGTGAAGGAAACCTACATGCCTGAGAGTTCTCTATAATGTTCTCAAAGGTGTGTGAAGTCTGCCAATCTGCGTATGGCCAGCGTGCTGGACTATGGCCAAACCCTTCTCATATTGACACGAGTGCTCTGTAGTAAGCCGATAATGGGTTGATCATGATGATGATGATGAGTGGAAGAACAAGCATACGGGTAACCTGGTAATAAGTAATTGTTATATTTTCTCTGGTCTGCGGGTTATTTCCCCCATGATCGCAGCCATCTACGTAAATAAGCATAATGATAACAAATGTAACATTTTGGCCTGCTACCATCTCAGGCCACTCACCATCAAATGAGATTACAGTTGAGTTACTCGTAGGGGAATATGGTAGCAGGCTAAGATGCTAGGGGTATGGTATTTATATTAAGCCCATACCTCATCGGTTTCAAGACATTGTACCGGAGCGCTTAATCACTTAGTGGCACTTCTCTTTTTTTATACACCACAAGTTAGCTCTTGACGACATCTCACCTGATGGTAAGTGATGATGCGGCCTAAGATGGTAACAGGCTAACCTGTTAGGAGTATGGTAAACAAATACTATGGGTTTACCATACTCCTAATTGGTTTCTACACGACATCGTGCTGGAACGCTCAATCGCTTGGCAACACGTCTTTGTGGGTAGGGTGGTAACTAACCACGGCCGAAGCCTCCTACCAGACCGGACTCGAGCCGGGAATCGAACCCAGGACCTCCAACTTTTAAAATGAAACAGCGCACGCGCTGCACCACGGAGGTCTTCTCTTACCTTTCAATGGTAACTAGCCACGGCTGAAGCAGACAGACCAGAGAAAAATTTCATATTATAAATTCCCCAATTGACCCTGCCGTGATTCGACCCGGATCACCACTTACTATCAGGTATGATTGTCGTCAAGGCTGACTTGTAATAAAAAAAAACATAAAACCTCCCACTTATAAGACCATAGCGCTCGCCACTGCGTCAGGGTGGTTTTCAAAATGTACAGAGTAAGCAATACTCTGTACATGACATAATATTCTCTCAATTACTATAATTGCGGCCACGTCGGATAACCTTTGCACATTAAAAACGAGAACGAAAGGCATCGGATCATCGTGCAAGCATTTGACGATTACAGACGTTTAGGCGACCCATAAGAGAACGCAAGGCGCATCTTCTTAAAACTGATTACATGTTTATAACATTTTAGTTAGTAAATCAATCAAAAACTTTATTCAAATAATCTTCTAAAAAGCTCTTTTGATGCGTTAACAATTTTCATTCTAGTGAGTAGATGGTTATAAATATAATCTTCTAAAAAGCTCTTTTGATGCGTTAACAATTTTCATTCTAGTGAGTAGATGGTTATAAATATAATCTTCTAAAAAGCTCTTTTGATGCGTTAACAATTTTCATTCTAGTGAGTAGATGGTTATAAATATAATCTTCTAAAAAGCTCTTTTGATGCGTTAACAATTTTCATTCTAGTGAGTAGATGGTTATAAATATAATCTTCTAAAAAGCTCTTTTGATGCGTTAACAATTTTCATTCTAGTGAGTAGATGGTTATAAATATAATCTTCTAAAAAGCTCTTTTGATGCGTTAACAATTTTCATTCTAGTGAGTAGATGGTTATAAATATAATCTTCTAAAAAGCTCTTTTGATGCGTTAACAATTTTCATTCTAGTGAGTAGATGGTTATAAATATAATCTTCTAAAAAGCACTTTTGATGCGTTAACAATTTTCATTCTAGTGAGTAGATGGTTATAAATATAATCTTCTAAAAAGCTCTTTTGATGCGTTAACAATTTTCATTCTAGTGAGTAGATGGTTATAAATATAATCTTCTAAAAAGCTCTTTTGATGCGTTAACAATTTTCATTCTAGTGAGTAGATGGTTATAAATATAATCTTCTAAAAAGCTCTTTTGATGCGTTAACAATTTTCATTCTAGTGAGTAGATGGTTATAAATATAATCTTCTAAAAAGCTCTTTTGATGCGTTAACAATTTTCATTCTAGTGAGTAGATGATTATAAATATATTCGTATACTAAACGCTAAAGCTACGAGGGTTCCAAACCCGTCTTGGTCCACTACAGACTTAGTAATGTTTTTGTAATAATAAAATTTTTAAGAGAAAAATTGTTACAGCAATACTTTCAGTGTCAAACTTTTTAATAACTATTTCTTTTTATTTTTTGTATGCTTTATATTATAATAGCTCTTGTTAACAAGCTTGCGTTTTATATAAACCTTGAAGTTGTTGAGAAAAATCCCAGAAATGGCATTTGGTAAACTTTAGTTGTATATTACCTTTATACGAATTTACTCTCTCCCATCTCTCTCTAACCCTAGAAAGGAAAGCTAAACACTTGCTGCAGTACCGATATGAAGAGAATGATGGTTGAATGAAAAGGTCGATTATTTGTCGATGCTGAAAAATATCGTTTAGCTATTACTGAATAAAAACAGAATGTTACCAGTTAATATTTAGAATAGGTATTCTCAAGCTGTGATAGCCTAGTGGTTCGGGCGTCAGCCTCCTAATCAGAGGTCGGCGGTTCGAATCCGGGCACGCACCTCTAACTTTTCGGAGTTATGTGCGTTTTTTTTAAACAATTAAAATATCACGTGCTTCAACTGTAAAGGAAAACATCGTGAGGAAACCTGCACGCCTGAGCGTTCTCCATAATGTTCTCAAAGGCGTGTGAAGTCTGCCAATCCGCACATGGCCAGCGTGGTGGACTATGGCCAAACCCTTCTCATATTGAGAGGAGACCCGTGCTCTGTAGTGAGCTGGTAATGGGTTGTTGATGATGATGATAGGTAAATCAGCTGATCTGCTATTAATTTCGCTGTCTGACGCCTGTGTCCGCCTTTAGCCGCCGGAGTACAAAGATATAAACTAGTGTTTAAGGCAACTCATCTAATTGTGGATGGATGCCGAGAATGGTCAATAAAATAGAAGCTGCTTTGCATTTACTTTTGTACATGCCCTATTTCTGTCGACCCGGTCGTCATAAATGTCAAGGAGTAAGATGGGCTAATTATCACACACTTAACCACATCCTGTTAAACTGGGGGGGGGTTTACATTCCTCTCCTATTCCTGTATATATGAATTCACTCACAAAGAATGGCGATCTCCGATTAGCCTAGCCCAAGACTTTATACACACTTAAAAAACGAACAATCATATAAAGTTGACATAAAGTCTTCTTTGATGTTATAATCTTACTAAAAAGTAAAATCTTTAACTCCCCCTACACGCAAAAATATGGTGATTACTATAAGAGAAATTAATTAAAATGAAATGTTCTTCGATTGTGAATGGTTTCTAAAAAAGATGGGTCGACCTTCGCCATCCCCATTTTTGTCTTTAAAAATTAGGTTGCTTGTGAGAAATTTTAATAGCAATAAGATAGGCGAAATATCTCATTTTAGATTTAAGAAATACATAATATAGGTAATATTCAATATGGATGGATCGTGCGTATTACGGATTCAAACCCTGGATGATGAAGGAAACAAGTGTTTGGTTATCATCACGAATTTTGGGACACCGTTAAAAAGCAAAAAAGTTTTTTATCTGAGGCATGTACTTAAAAATAACAGATACAGTTTCCTGCAACTCATAAAGATGGGCAAAGTGGCTGGGAGGAAGCGCATTAGTCTCAAGATGATGTCTTGGTTGCGCAACATAGCCTCGATGGCAAAAAATGCTATTGTGGCGGCCAAATATCACTAGTAAGATAGGCACCCAAAGAAGAACAATAAACAGCAAGTATACTCAACACCGGATCATCCTCAGGAGATGTTGACTTCACAAGCGAGAAAAGTAAAAGTGAACTTTTACTCTGGTCGAAACGTGCGTAGAGGTTCTAGTGGATGATTTTGTTCGGTGTTATATTATACAAATCTCCCGGTTGTCGGCGGAATATAGCAAATTATACTTGCTGTTTATTCCTTATCATGGACTTCCGCAAAGTAACGCCTGCTTCTATTCATTACCCAAAGAAGAAGCTATTTTCAAACAGTTGATAGATTTACCATTCATCAACTCATTTCCGGCCCACTAGAGGGCTTGGGTATCCTCTGCGATTGAGAAGATTTTGTTCGTAGTCCGTTGGCTAAGTGCCAATTTGGTAAACCTCATACACCATTGAGAACATTATAAAATACTCTCAGGCTCGCAGGTTTCCTCACGACGTTTTCACATACCAATGATGAAAGCAAGTGATATATAATTGTAAATCGATTCATTTAACTGAGAGAAAGAAGGATAAGAAAGAAAGAAGAGTAAGAATAAGAGCTGTACTATATTACTACAGGTTTCCAGGCATGTCAAAGGATGGTGATAAAAACAGGGACCGAAAGCTTATTGTACGAGGCACGGAAGTCCGGCCAAGTCCGAGCTGGTATCAAGGTTCCTTTCGGAAAAACTCGATACTCGGTAAGTTTTCCCCGACTCGTGATCGAACCGTATAGATAGCATTTGAGCTTTTGCGTCCCCAGGACGTTACATATTGGACAAATGCATATAGACAAACATCATCATCATCATGAACAACCCATTACCGGCTCACTACAGAGCACGGGTCTCCTCTCAATATGAGAGGGGTTTAGCTATAGTCCACCACGCTGGAAATGTGCGGATTGGCAGACTTCACACGCCTTCGAGAACATTATGGAGAACTCTCAGGCGTGCAGGTTTCCTCACGATGTTTTCCTTCACCGTTGAAGCAAGTGATATTTTAATTGCTTAAAAACGCACATAAATCCGAAAAGTTAGAAGTGCGTGCCCGGATTCGAACCGCCGACCTCTGATTAGGAGGTATGTGTAATGTAGGTAGGTGTAATGTAGTTATCACCATCAAATCACTACTTTGTAAATTATTGACGTGTCAAAAGCGCCTTTTAAAGGACTATTTGAATAAAGATTATTTGAATTTGAATTTGAGGCTGACGCCCTAACCACTAGGCTATCACCGCAAGACAAACATACAAACATTGATTTTTATTTATATGGACCAAGCTTGGTTCCGATATACGAGTAACTACTACTCATTTGGCTTATTTTATAAATTGGTGTTTTTAAAATGTCAAGCCTCAAAATGCCCTTGAAATTTTTATATGAAGTACAATACACATATCCTCGTGCATGTTACAATAGGTGTTTTGTTTTGAGCGTGCTCCATTTTTTAAAACCTTTTTAAAATCTTTTAAAAGTCAAGGTCGTAACTACAGGCGCACTAAATCCGAAAGGCCGTTTCAAATCCCATATAATCTATAATGGAACTTAATCCCATTACAGGTTAAGCGTTTTTTAATCGTCATGATCTGACCAAATAAGTCTCTTAGCTGGACTCAGGCCTTGATGAAAGGAGAGAGGGATTTAGAGTTGAGACTCTCAAAGCTGTTCTTATCTATGTTGACTAATTTTTTCAGCAATTGCCCTCAGGTACTATTGATAGTATCCAGATCGAATGCTTAACTACTCCCCCGACCAAAGCGCTCCTCTCCGATAGAGGAGACCTAAACATATCCTTCATGACCCTGACGATCAGATGACTACTGACAACACACTCGTACCACCTACCACACAATCATACGCTACACACCGTCTTCGCCGGCGAAGACGAGGTCCCCGCTATCTTACGTCATCCGCACGTGGGCTCCATCCACGGCCTCGGAGACGTACGGACCACTCACCGTCCGACCCCCTCGTTATCCCAAACGGCGCCTAAGCCGAG
The DNA here is from genome assembly GCA_928268935.1 of Lasiommata megera. Lineage (NCBI taxonomy): Eukaryota > Metazoa > Arthropoda > Insecta > Lepidoptera > Nymphalidae > Lasiommata > Lasiommata megera. Next base: position 13,845,425 of record OV743326.1, read on the forward strand.
GTTCGGCCTCAAAGGAGGCGCCCTTAGGCAGTCGTTCCCTTAGTTTCTCCGAGCCCTAGGGCTCAAAATTTCTTCTGGCAGAGCTTCTTTCCGAAGCTCGCCAAACAGCCTGGCTACGCTGTAGCAACCAATACGGTTTGTACAGCTAATAAACAGTCCGAAAAAAAAAGAATGCTTAAGTTGCCCTTCTGGGTACTTAGGATTTCGGATTTTTAGTTTAATGCAATTGGGCACAGAATGAGAATATATAGTCATGTCTGTAAGATTGTTTTCAAGGATCGCCCCTTTCTTAAGTCGATGCGATCCCAGGCATGCTCCTTCGCGTCGCCTAATTTCTGGGTCAAGGGAACGCTCGCGCACTCGTACGCAGCCAAACGCACCCCAGCCAGCATTTTTGTCATGTTTAAAATTAAATAAAAATCGGTTAGCTGAATCTTACTAAAACTCCAAATATATAGTCTCAAATAGCAACATGAATAAAACATTTATGATTGCATTCATATGCATAAAGCGGTGATAGCTTAGTGGTTAGGGCGTCAGCCTCCGAATCAGAGGTCGGCGGTTTCTATCCGGGCATGCACCTCAACTTTTCGGAGTTATGTGTGTTTTTAAATAATTAAAATATCACCTGCTTCAACGGTGAAGAAAAACATCGTGAGGAAACCAGCATGCCAGAGAGTTCTCCATAATGTTCTCAAAGGCGTGTAAAGTCTGCCTATCCGCACATGGCCAGCATGGTGGACTATGGCCAAACCCTTCTCATATTAAGAGGGGACCCGTGAGTAGTGAGCCGGTAATGGGTTGATCATGATGATGATGATGATTGCATTCAGTTAACTAGGCAACTAAATAAATAAATAAAATACATATCTATCTTCTGCTCTCTATAAGAAGCTATCAAGTCCTTGTAATACAACGTCCTCACATCATATCAACAAGAAACAAGACTTGATCCGCTTTGAGCAATGTGTTTTAAATAGTTACAAAGTCGTGTCCATGTTAAAAATGATTTCAGTGTTCGATTCATCAGTTCACGATATAAAATCAACAAGTGATTTATTGAGTATGTATTACCGTTTCTTAATATATAAACACTATTGAGTGTAATCATGAACGATAGCTCTTGATTTTTATTGTAAGGCTGCTTTCGAACTGGGCGTCTTTTTAAGTAACATGAAAAACAAATCAAGAGTGAATTACACATCTTTTAGACAAGCGCGCTCCACTTAAAGTTTCATTATTACTTAGCATTAGGTGTGATTGCCGCCAACAGCAATGTCAGACATTAAGATTTGTAGATAAAATCACAAAAAGCTTTTAATTATGACTCCATTGATAAATTATCCTCTGGTAATTTATCTTTATATTGAATAATTTATCCTAATAATTAACTAGTGAAATAATAAATAATTAGCAAGCTACTACCTAATTTTACTACCAGAGTAATTAGATACCAAAAGATATTTTGAACCAGAATAACATACGAACGTAATATGATAAAATAATAAATGTTATATAAACTTCAGACTCGCTCACTTCAAGTTAAAGCATAACGTATTATTTGCTTTGTGCTTTTTTTTGTGAATGGAAGGACAGAGGTGAAACAAAAAATCTTGTAGCGATTCTATATTCAATAGTGGGTGTCAAAACTGGGTGTGGGTTGCTACCCATATACCATAGCTATGGTGCTCCATAAAAAGTGTCTTATAACTTCGTTCAGTTTACAAAAGTACTAGATAAAACCGACCGTCTTTGAAAACCCTTCGTAAAACAATTTTGCAATAACCAATAACTCGACCATCCCACGCAGTGGTATGCGTACATTAGTATAAGCAATCTTGTTGAAATTCCCACATAGTTAATATGTCTGTCTGTCAATCATATTCGTGTTGGTCTATTTTTTTTCGCCACCAGCTCTGCCCACATCATCACCCGCACGTTCTATATCCCTGCCACACAAGTCACCACTATGGTGTTAATGGAAAAGTTGTTGCGCGAAAGATTATAAAGCCAACAAAATAACTGTGCAATTATAATATATCATAAAAAGGTTACCCGGGTTATTATTTTTTTTTATTCATCCACTACAAGTAAGCCCTTGACGGCAATCTCACCTGATGGTAAGTAATGATGCAATCTTAGATGGTAGCGGGCTAACCTGTTAGGGGCATGGTGAACCCACACTCCTAATTGGTTTCTACGCGACATCGTGCCGGAACGCTAAATCGCTTGGCAACACGTCTTTGTCGGTAGGGTGGTAATTAGCCACGGCCGAAGCCTCCCACCAGACCAGAATCGAGCCGGCAATCGAACCCAGGACCTCCAACTTTAAAATGCAACAGCGCACTCGCTACGCCACGGAGGTCGTCAAAACCCGGTTACCCGGGTTATTCAATTCCTATGTGTATTCCAGATACTATTTCACCACCTGTTACCAATAAGAAAGATATTTATCAGACATTAAATGAATCAAAAGCACCTACTGACTATACTTATTGAAATAAAAATCACATAAAATTAAATAAAAATACACTTTATTGTACACTACACGAAAGAAGAAATACAAGACGACAAAGAAACATACACAGAAAAGAAAACAGGTACAATAGGCGGCCTTATCGCTAAGCGACCTTAGCCAGGCAACCCAGACCAGGATATAATATATAAATAAGCAGGTGCACAATTACAAATAAATCATATAAACACCAAAAAATATAAATAAATATTATATTTATTCATATTATATATGCATCTTAGATGTTCACCATGGCAGTCGATCATAAATGCACCTAGATTTGTCATTTTCCATCAAGTTAATTATCAATGTATATATGTATATATATATATATATATATATATATATATATTCCTTGTAAAATAATAAAAAAATATCGAATTAAAGTCAATCCGTTGCGCAGTTGATGCCTGTAAAAGAACAAACCAATAAAAGTCACATGATTTTATTATTAAACTTTAGACAATTATAATTAACAACTAAAACAATGTAACTGTATTATAAACACTTAAAAACTTGAAATAAACCTTAAATTGAACCTAAAACTAAAAATCTTAATATATATATATATATATATATATATATATATATATATATAATATACAATATAATAACTAACATATATTAATATTATTTTATTATTATAACTAGTACACTTATAATGATGATGAGCAACTGTGGTAAACCAAACGCCTAGAATATACTTTACCTTCTAATGCAGATTTATATTTTTATTTTTTTTTTAATAAATTTATGTATTTCCATGAAATTTTATTGGAATTAGTAACAATTTTTTTATTGGCTAAACGTGCTTAAGGTGGCGTGTGGTTTTCACAAATTACTAACACACAACACAAATTTCTAACTCTCAACTTAAAATATTTCCTGACCCTCGTTATCTATACCAACCATTGAGGCAGTAAATTCAAAGTATATAGAGCCACAGAAATTAACTCGTAGACGTAGAAGTAGTTAATATTAGAAATACTAAACCTTTTAACCTGATGGTTTGATAACTAAAGCAGTCGCCATTAATTATTTAAACTCGCAATAAAACTGAACTGCAATAACCAGCAATCTAGGTCTCCATATGACATTTGGTATTCGAATCCAAGTAATTATGTCATCATTTAAACATAAGTAACGATTGGCATTGATTTAAATAGGTTGACTTTACTTAATCAGCCTATAAATGGCCACTGTTGGCCTTTTCGAGGGCGCGCCATCGCACACGGTCCTCCGCCTCCTCATTCACCCGCTACCAGCGATCGTTATCAGGTCGTCGGTCCAGCGGGCAGGATCTCATCCTACGCTGTGATTGCCGGTACGCAGTCTCCACACCAGAACACGTCGGTTCTGCGACAGATATAGCCCTTCACTTACCATCATGTGAGATTGCCGTCAAGGGCTAACTTGTAGTGAATAAAAAAAAAGCCCGCCCGCTGCCACTTCAACTTGCTAATCCATTGGGCTATGTTAGTTACTTTGGTTCTCCTGTAGATGTCCTTCATCTTGTCTAAAAGAAAGATAATATTATAATTTAATTACTATAAAGTATAACTAAAGGTACGTAAGCTGTGATAGCCCTATGGTAAGGACATCCACTTTCTAATCAGAGGTCGGGAGAACGATCCCGAGCACCATTAACTTTTCGGAGTTATGTGCGTCTTCAAGCAATTAAAATATCACTTGCTTCTATAGTGAAGGAAAACATCGTGATTAAACCTGCATGCCTGAGAGAATATCTCCATAAAATTCTCAAAGGCAATTCTTGCCCGCACATGGCCAGCGAGGTGGTATATGGCCAAGCCCTTCTCATATTGAGAGGAGACCCGTGCTCTTTTGTGAGCCGGCAATGGGTTGATGATGATGACGTGGATTTAAAAAACCTTTATATTGTAAATATTCGGAGCAAGTTGCTGGGTATAACGTATGCCCAGCTATGGGTCAGTAATAACTGAAGGTAATGGCGATGACGTAACATTTAAAACCAGACGGGACTTGAATCCGCATCTCTCGGGCTATAGCGGTATTTATAGAAATATGTGTTGTTAAAGTTCCCAAACAGATATGTAGGTAAGTCGTGAGAAGTGGCAGCCAATACCAAATTAATATAACGCAAGCGTCTTTTGTGTGAAATTATCTGCCGGGCTGATGATCTATATTGTGCAACGTGAACTGATCGAAGGAGCATTATTCAGGGAGGTCCGGCACACTTGCGATATTGCCACGACATAAATGTCGCAAAAAAAACATTTTTCTTTCTTTCAAACATTATAGAACCGAGTTTCTCAGGCACGCTAAAGATTACAGAAACAAAATATAAGCCATTTTTTTATATCAGTAATTCTCCTCAAAGTGAAGAAAATATAATGGTTGAAAATGAAAAAGCCCATATCCATTTTTTTTAGAAAAAAGTTGTTAAAGTATTTGTTGGCAATGTTTTTACTTTAATTTACAGCTTAATCACCATCAGCTCACGAAAATTTCACAATAATCTACACGTGTTTAGAAAGATCAGCCTACCCTATTCATAAATTGTTTACGAGCGGTTAAAGTTTTTTAATATTATCTTATTTTAAAATATATTTATGTAAGAACAAAATATTGTATGCAACTATCACTTCAAGCAGTATTATTTCAAAAACACATTTATGACATATCTAAACGTCCCGAATATAGGTACTAAATCCTACACCAACAGTTTCTACAATATTAAAGCAAGTAATTATAAAGTCGGAGGTACGTGGTTCGTTTTCCGGCTCGAGACTGGTCTGGTGGGAGGCTGCGGCCGTGGCTAGCTACCACCCTACCGACAAAGGCGTGTCGCCAAGCGATTTAGCGTTCCGGCACGATGTCGCGTAGAAACCAATTAGGAGTTCTGGGTTTACCACACCCCTAAGGCCCGCTGCCATCTTAGAGCGCATCACCACTAACCATCAGGTGAGATTGCCGTCAAGAGCTAACTTGTAGTGGATAAAAAAAAAGCTTAATCACCATAAGCTCACGAAAATTTCACAATAATCTACACGTGTTTAGAAAGATCAGCCCTATTCAGAAATTGTATACGAGCTGTTGAACTTGTTTAAGAATATATTGATTTATTTTAACATATATTTATGTAAGAACGTCGGACACTCATCATCATCATGATCAATCCATTACCGGCTCACTACAGAGCACGGGTCTCCTCTCAATATGACAAGGGTTTAGCCATAGACCACCACGATGGCCATGTGCGGAATGGCAGACTTCACACGCCTTTGAGAACATTTTTGGAGAACTCTCAGGCGTGCAGATTTCCTCACGATGTTTTCCTTCACCGGTGAAGCAAGTGATATTTTAATTTTTTGAAAACGCACATAACTCCGAAAAGTTAGAGGTGCGTGCCCGGATTCGAACCGCCGATTAGATCCTCTGATTAGAAGGCTGAAGCCCTAACCACTAGGCTATCACCGCGTCGGACACTGTCGCATGTCTATTGCAGGCATCGCACGCGCTTACCCCCAGGCGAATATCTTCTAATAAGTTTGACTTATAACGCTTTTAATATTCACAAATATAATAGTTCACAACGTTTGCGAGGTCGACCGTAATTGCTCTATTTAAAGACGCCTTCGATTAGTGTTAAACATAGGTTAAGCGATGCTAGTAACTAAGAACTATTAATAAGGTTTCAGACGAACTCTTGACATAATTGATGAACTGTATGTTTTTTCTTTTGGTAATTTAAGACACTTTAAATGTGCCCCAAGCTTGTGCCGTAATTATAATTTTAAAAAATCGTTAAAAAATCGTTTTAAATAAAATTTTATGTTAGGGTCTATTTAATGCAATAAGGTACCTACGTAGAAGCCAATGCCATCTGTATAAGATCCGGTTGTTGCATCCGTTCGATAGTTTAAATTACTGTTGTATATACTCACAAAGTGTTGGAGACTCGTCCAAGAGTAAGCTAAAGGGTCAGGTTTACTTGAAGCTCAGCCCAACCCTCTAGTCGTTAAGACTTCAAACTATACCCCCGACCCGAACGCCCCTCTCATGAAGAGGCGACCAAAAACGTCCTTGACAAGCCTGACGACCGACTGACCTTAGACAACGCTTCCCAGGTAGGGGATACACACACGACACACAACCGAACACAGCGTCCTCGCCAGCGAAGACGATGTCCCCGATAGCTGACGTCATCCGGACTTGGGTCTCATCCACGGTTTCGGGAGCGCAGTCCAACAAACCCAACAAGTCCCAACGTTACCGTTGAGTCGAGGTCAGAGTCTCACAGGGGCCCTTAGAGGGACGTTCCCCAGATGTCATTGAGCTCAAGTTCTCTTTCAGGCTGATGCTCGCCAAAAACCCCCGGTGACGCAATAGTAACTAATATAGTTATCTGCAACCGTCAAATCGAAACAATACAACAACAACTTGAAGGTACAAAACGTTAAGTATATAACACTAGTTAACGAGCTGGCCATCTTCGCTACGGTAAAGGAGAACCTCGTGAGGAAAACTGCATGTCGTCCTCAAACATTTTCTCAAAGGTGAAGTTTACAAATCCGCTCATGGCCAGCGTGGTGGACTGCTGCCGAACTCCTTCTCATGCTGAGAAGTAGTTAGCCGGTAGTGAATTGTTAATGATGATGAAATAAAAAAGTACAGGGTGACTATAGGGTATGGTATTGTGCCGACCCTATATAAGGTTCCTACATTCCAAAGGAAATTAACAAGTAGATAAAAAATTGTTTATTTGTATAAGTAACTATATGTTAAGCTAGCTGTTGCTCGTATTCGACGATTCTTCCTCCCTTTGAAGTCCCATCTCATTCTCCTATATTTTCGATACTATATCTATAATGAAAATTAAAGTAGATACCGAAGGTATTATCATTAAAACTTTAAGCAAAAATTACTTGCTGTAAATGGCAAGGTTTATCGACATTACATTACACTGATAATGAGATCATTTTTATTTGCAAGGGTTATTATTTAATGCAATATAATGACTATTATTTCATTGATCAACCCATTACCGGCTCACTACAGAGCATGGATCTCCTCTCAATATGAGAAGGGTTTGGCCATAGTCCACCACGCTAGCCATGTGCGGATTGGCAGACTTCACACGCCTTTGACAACATTACGGAGAACTCTCAGGCGTGCAGGTTTCCTCACGATGTTTTCCTTCACCGTTGAAGCAAGTGATATTTTAATTGCTTAAAAACGCACATAACTACGTAAAGTTGAGGTGCGTGCCCGGATTCGAACCCCCGACCTCTGATTAGGAGGCTGATGCCCTAACCACTAGGCTATAACCGCTTGACTATTAAAAGCACCTTAATTTAAAAAAACATTCGGATAAATATGTTTTGTTGCGGCTTATTTATAGAATGCTGTCACTAGTTTTTTATGTACTAATTTTTCTTAAAATAATCAAAACCATAAATATGAGTTACAAGAAAAGACCAGGCCATTTCAAACTCTTAAAAACAGTATGTAGTTACACACAAACAAAACTTTCTTTTTTATAATATAAACTATAACATACCTAATAATTAAGAATCAAATTATTTTTAATAGCTTTTCCTTGCCTCAATTCTATAATTTTATTTATAGTTACAAATAACTACATTCAGCTAGAAATGATCTTCGCATTACTATTATTGAGAATTCTCAAAGCATATCCAAGCTCGAGGTCAGAGGTCAAGATCTGAAATCAGTATATTCCGTTACAAGTAACAATGGAGTAGCATTACGACACAATGAACTTAATTCTATTATTATGCAGCCTTGGTATTTTTTTGGACAATGATTTGTCTATATTTGTTATAGCTTTTTATAAATCTGTGCGTATTAATTTTTGGCTCGTCGATGACAGCTGTTTGATATCGATCTCATTCGCGAAGCTGGAATGAAATGATGGTAAGGTCTCTTACCATAAATTAATAAATAAACTTATCATAAACTATTTTTTTTTTGACGACCTCCGTGGCGCAGCGCGTGCGCTGTTGCATTTTAAAGTTGGAGGTTCTGGGTTCGATTCCCGGCTCGAGTCTGGTCTGGCGGGAGGCTTCGGCCGTGGCTAGTTACCACCATACCGACAAAGACGTGTCGCCAAGCGATTTAGCGTTCCGGCACGATGTCGCGTAGAAACCAATTAGGAGTGTGGGTTTACCATGCCCCTAACAGGTTAGCCCGCGACCATCTAAGATTGCATCATCACTTACCATCAGGTGAGATTGCCGTCAAGGGCTTACTTGTAGTGGATAAAAAAATATATATATTAAAGTTTTTTTTACAGCCAACGTTTTTCCACTGCTGTCTTCGAACACAAAGAAAAATTGGATTCAGCATAGTTTGTTTCTAAATCATATTATATAATATATCTCAACTCAGCTGGTGATAAGTGATGTTGCAGAAAGATGGTAGCAAGCTAACCTGTTACGGGTACTGAAGGTACTGAAAAACACAGTAATATCGAGGCAACCCCATTAAAATTCTGAATGCATTATTGTTCTGAATACGACTGTAAAAGAAGTGCAGAAAGGTATAAAGATAGACCTATCTCACCTATAAATAATATCCAATAAAACTATTCACCCACGATTTCGTCTTAAGCTGACGTTACGCAAAAGTTTCTTCAGGAGATTATGATGATTAAAAAAACTGGAAACTAGGTCGGAATAAAAACTTTTAGTCAAACCTATTATGGATGATGATATACCTACTTAACTGATATAATTATGTCGTTAAACCAAGAGCGTTTGAATTTCAAGTCATTAGTTTAATAATATCGTTTCGGCAAATTGGCTCAAAGTTTACTTAGAGCGAATATATATAGGTATATATATAAAATAGAACACCGACACATCTCAACGCATTAAATTTTAGTACTAGTTTGTTTTTAGTGTTTTTTTTTGCATATATATGTAAAAGTAATTGTAAAGTAATAGTAAAAATAAAATTTTAATAAAAAATGAATTAAGATAAAAAACAAATTAACTTAGAATATTTTAACGAACAATAGTTATTTATTTGGGTACCTAAATGGGTAAATATTTTTTTTGCATAAAAGTATGTTATTTTCACAGTTGTGAATCTATTTTTGTGATTCTATTTATAATAAGTGGGGTACATCTCAAGTTTGGACCAATATAAACTTAATTAAAAAAAAATGTCATAAACTTAATAAAACGTTAAGCAAAAATACAGGGCGAATAGTTCAATACCGCTTACTCTCTTTCTGTTTTCAATAATTTAACAGAAGAAGAGAGCAGAGGGTAGAGAAAATGCGACAAACCCCTTTCCATTGCCCAAGTGACGACCTCCGGGGCGCAGTGCGCGCGCTGTTGCATTATAAAGTTGGAGGTCCTGGGTTCGATTACCGGCTCGAGTCTGGTCTGGTGGGAGGCTGCGGCCGTGGCTAGTTACCACCCTACCGACAAAGGCGTGTCGCCAAGCGATTTAGCGTTCCGGCACGATGTCGTGTAGAAACCAATTAGGAGTATGGCTTTACCATACCCCTAACAGGTTAGCCCGCTACCATCTTAGACTGCATCATCACTTACCATCAGGTGAGATTGCCGTCAAGGGGTAACTTGTAGTAAATAAAAAAAATAAAAAAAAAGTGATTTTTAGTTACCTTATCAGAGCCATAGTTAGCGAGCGACCATGTCACAGAGATTCTACGCCAAAGAATGTATCCTGTATTTTGTAAATATCTCAGTCCTCATTAAAAACGTTTAAGTTTTTTTTGACTGTGTTCTAGCTATTGGTTGCCACAGCGTAACCGGGCTGTTTGGAGAACTTCGGAAAGAAGCTCTGCCAGAAGAAATTTTGAGCCGTGGCTCGAAGAAACTAAGGGAACGTCTGCCTAAGGGCACCTCCTTTGAGGCCGAACCTAAGTGCTGCATTGTTTAAACAGCAATCATTACTTAGAAGGAATTTCAGCGGAGACTGCGCTGCGTCAATTCGACACGATGCATTCATGCAATTGCGCATCGTAAATGCACGCGGATTTTGCAACGTGGCTCGGTACTAATGAATCACCTGTCATCGTGCAGGATTGGACTGAATCCTGTCACAATATTTTACCGATGAATTAGAGAACGTGCAAGTGGGTGTAAGTAGTCTGCAGTCGATGATTTTCCGGCGGAAATTATGTGTCTATTATTATATCATCTAAGCAAGTTAATTTAGGCTACGTCGTTGTTACATAATATGACCCGCGCGGCGCTCGGGTACTAAGACATAGTCCTCCTGCCGTATTTTTTTTATTATTTTTAAAGTTTCATTATCTGCTAAACTAAACGAATAACATGCTTTGCAAGGACAACGTTTATCTAACTACGATAAGAGACTGCGCTGCGTCAATTCGACACGATGCATTCATGCAATTGCGCATCGTAAATGCACGCGGATTTTGCAACGTGGCTCGGTACTAGTGAATCACCTGTCATCGTGCAGGATTGGACTGAATCCTGTCACAATATTTTACCGATGAATTAGAGAACGTGCAAGTGGGTGTAAGTAGTCTGCAGTCGATTTTCCGGCGGAAATTATGTGTCTATTATATCATCTAAGCTAGTTAATTTAGGCTACGTCGTTGTTTCATAATATGACCCGCGCGGCGCTCGGGTACTAAGACATAGTCCTCCTGCCGTATTTTTTTTTATTTTATTTAAATTTTCATTATCTGCTAAACTAAACGTACGAATAACATCCTTGCAAGGACAACGTTTATCTAACTACGATAAGATAACAAGAGATAGCTCATTTTCACTCTGAGAATAAAAAAAAATTAAAATCGTTTGTTTCAGTTTTCATCGTTTTACAAAGGAATAACTTTCTTCTATACCTCTAACTTTTTTTTGACGACCTCCGTGGCGCAGCGCGTGCGCTGGAGGGGGAGGAGCTGGCGGGAGGCTTCGGCCGTGGCTAGTTACTACCATACCGACAAAGACGTGTCGCCAAGCGATTTAGCGTTCCGGCACGATGTCGCGTAGAAACCAACTAGGAGCGTGGGTTTTTACCATACTTCTAACAGGTTAGCCCGCTACCATCCTAGACAGCATCATCACTTACTATCAGGTGAGATAGCCGTCAAGGGCTGACTTGTAGTGTATAAAAAAAAAATATATAATATTAGCAAAGAAGTAAGAATTAACTATTTTAATTAATGTTTTTTTTTTTTTATATCAGCAATGTAAGTACACGCTCTGTTCTGTGCACGGTTTATAAGTAACAGATTGACTGATAGACGGATGGAGTCTTAGTAATAGTGACTCGTTGGAACCCTTCGTATGGAACACTAGAAATTAAGATCGCCTGAAGCAAAAGCTATATAAAGACGTAACCAGCGTTTGCGGCGTTCTTACTCAAACGTGCACGTATTACGCGATCATGGACACAATTTGGATGCCTTGTTTAATCCCCGACCTACAAACTAAATTATAATAGACCACGCCTAATTATGCATCGCGACCTACCTCAACGTGAGTTGACGTGACAGCTGTGACACCGAGAAGACATTTGCATGAAAACATAAGTTATCAACTAAAACCGGTCCGAGATGAACGAAAGTACGAGGGTAAGCAAGTTCAATGTTGGTGACCGTGAAAGTTCGTATAACAGCTATCGCCTTAGTACGAGATTTCGACGCTCTCAAACGTGGAATCGTGGCTTCCGAGTATCGAAAAACTATAACTTCATGTTTTCAGTTTATTGTAGCAACTTTCTTATAACAAATTTTTATTTTACAAACGTGTTGTATACCCCTTTTTTACGAATATTGAAGCACACTTTTTTCTTCAAACTTTTGACACACTTTTTGTCCGAAGAAAAAAAGGTCCTATTGGTTGCGACAGCGTAACCGGGCTGTTTGGCAAGCTTCGGATAGAAGCTCTACCAGAAGAAATTTTGAACCCTAGGACTCGAAGAAACTAAGGGAACGTCTGCCTAAGGGGGCCTCCTGTGAGACCGAACCTCGGCTTAGGCGATATTTGGGATAACGGAGGGCTGTACGGTAAGTTGAAACACACTGATATCACAGTAACGTATAAAAGTAAGTTAAAAAATGTATCTACCTTGTGTTAAAGCTTGAATTCTTCTACACTTTAACACAACTTTTTCTATGATGTTAATAATCACCATTATCAACTCTAGTTTAGTATTACATGGATTGTGGCAGAAAACCACCTTACTGACCCAATGCAGATTAGTAAGTTCATACGATTTTGGGAACTACTATATTAGTGTGTTTCGACATTCGAAAACGTCTTGACGATAGTGTGCATAGAAATCTCATACTAACGGTACTGTTAAAATTTAAGAGAAGGTTGCTTTAAGTTACATATTTGCTTTATTTAGATTGATTACTGTCTTCTTTACTGGACACAAGGTTTGTCTTATCTCTCTCTTTGTGTTGTGAAAAGAGACAGGACTCGGAGGCTTCTTTATGGGAGAGGGGGGGGGGGGGGGGGGGTTAAAGCATAATTCGGGCTTCCGAAGTCAGGCACATATCTAATGCGGTGTTTGCACCAAGACTATCACTTCCAGCTAAGGCTATAATAAAAAAATATTTATGGCTATAGACTTTTTTCATAATGAGACTAGATATTTTTTATTTGCCTGTTGTGTTTGAAACAAGCTTGTAGTATAGTTGTAAAAAGTGTCTTAACAAAAACAGAAGACAAAATATAATGGGTACACAAAAAAACGGCTGTTCCGGGTCCGCAATCATCAATTTTTTTGTTAATTAGGTTGTATTAAAATAGTAGACATATACACTTCGTAAGATTACCTAATTGATACTTACGTATAATTGATTATTATTGTTATTGCTATTTTACAATTGACGCACAAGAAACCCTTGTATTAGTTAACGCTTTTTTTTATTATTTTTCATTATCAAATAGCATTTAGTTTCTTTTAAAATATTGAAACCAGTTTATTCCAGTTTATAGCTCATAGATTTTTAATTTGCTTACTTATGGAAGACAGATTCTACCAAGAAGAAGTCTGCAAGAAACCATGAACATAGTTTTAGAATTTAACTAGCTTTTACACGCGGCTTCACTCGCATTGAAGCCATTAAACAAGTATCAGAGATCATAACAATAGAAATGAATATGAATAACTGTATTTTAACAAACCATATTTAGCTTTCTTAAAAAATATATTTTTTAAATTATATAAATCCTAGGTTACTAATTATACCTTCAAGAGTATGTGTATAAAGTTTCATGATGATCGATTGAGTATTTTTCGGGTAAAAGCGTAATAAATATAGTTAAATTTACATTTATAATATTAATAGGGAAGATATTTTTTTTTATCTAATTAGTAATTAATTTGAAAGAACCATGTCGTTACAAAACTTTTTATTATAAAATGAGTTAAGCAAATTGTTTGAGTTAGCACATAGGCAGGGCCAGAATTACCTCAGTAATTATATTTTAGAAACATGTTATTACTTAACTCCACATAAGTCCCTACATAGACAAACGATTTGTAGATGTAACTTGCGTCCAACGCCATCTATTAGCGTCCCAACGAAACATTACGAACTTTCAACACTGCGAGTCTGAGGCTTCGGGCCGGAGCTAACAGTTTGATAAACCAATATCCTATCGATTTCTAATGCTCTTGCGTTTCCTAACACATCTAGTAGATGGAGCTAATATAAGATTTTATTTAGATAAATGTTTTTTTTTCGGACTGCCTATTAGCTGTGCTAACCCTATTGGTTGCGACAGCGTAACCGGGCTGTTTGGCAAGCTTCGGAAAGAAGCTCTGCCAGAAGAAATTTTGAGCCCTAGAAACTAAGGGAACGTCTGCCTAAGGACGCCTCCTGTGAGGCCGAACCTCGGCTTAGGCGACGTTTGAGAAACTAGATGAGTAGTGCCAATTTATAGATAACGTTGAGTTCAAATGTGTAAGATCAAATACAGGTCTTAAAATAGTGGTATTATTTGCACTTTGCTTTCTGTACAAAAGTAAAAGGAGCTTTTATTATATTAGACATCTACCTATACCTTTGCACCTATACATTCAATATAATGAATAATAAATAATACAGGTGAATATCTCTTCCGTTATGGGACACATTAAACTCTTGTCAAAATTACATGTCATGGCCATGTCGACGTTTCAACGACCTCCCTGGCGAAGTGGTTAGCGATGTGGTATTATAAATGGAAGTCCCGGTCTCGATCCCCGGCAAGAGCAATTTTGGAAAATATAATTCTCTGGTCTCGTCTAGTGAGAGGCTTCGGCCGTGGCTGGTTACCAACCAGCCGGGCAAGACGCGCCGACAAGCGATTTTGCGTTGTTGTACTATGCTACGTAGATCGAGAATATGGGTTTGATAACTGTTATACCCCTAACAGGCTAAAAGTTTATTGCACTCAATAATTTCATGTATATTTAAAAGGTGCCTTAACGAGTGTTCTATCAACTTACAGATTAAACCACATGTCGGATGTGACTGAAATTAACCATAAAAATAGATGTTATAAGATCGTAAGGGTCCGCAAAAGTCGACGACCTCCGTGGCGCAGCACGTGCGCTGTCGCATTCTAAATTTGGTGGTCCTGGGTTCAATTCCCGGCTCGAAGCTGCTCTTATATATTTTAAATATAAAAGCACAGATTCAATGCAACTGTAATACTCAAAGTGGCACTAAATAAAAACTATTATAAATTTTTCACTGCAATTTTATTGTTTCACAAATCACAAACATCGTAAATTAAAGACTACTATAAAATAAATAAATCAAAATGATAACATTAATAATGATATCCTGAAATAGGATCGAACCGTTGGGGTTGTTTTGGACCACTAAAATTTTCGGCAAATACATTTTTATTACTGGTTGGTGCATTATTTATATCAGGATAGCTAGTTGAACTTTTATATTTCATACTAGAAACGCCTGGAATTGATCCAGGTGATTGTATACTTTTAGGTATTGATATGAAGTCAGTTTCACTAGTAGCATCAGGGCTGTCAGGCGTCGATTCCTTTAATATAACAGGACTTATTGTTTGCCTTGGGAATGAAGGAATAGAGGATTTTGTGGAAGATATTTTTTCTATTACTGGTGTTGTATTAGTTTGGAATGAAGACTGATCTCTTTCAGGAGCACGATTGACTTGCTGAGTGTTGCTAATAAGATTTGGAAATTCTGTTGGTGCAGTCGTTGTCGATGTATAAGATACTCTGGGGCTAAGTGTAATAAGTGGTTTATTACCATTTTGATAATAATAACCATCTTTATCAGGTGAAACTACGATATTTTGTACTCTTTCCCCAAACTGCGGCTGCTGTCCAGCTATAAACTTATTTGAATCGATTTGTTCATCTGTATCGATTCGCTTTTCAAAAGGCTCAGCATTTCCTTGTGAATAGTTAATTTGAATGGGTTCGTCTTCGTTGTTTTCGTTATATTCTTGTTCATCGAAATCATTAATTTCTAAGACATCCCCTTTACGTGTAACATAAGGAGTCAAAAAAGGTTCCGCAGTTATTTTTTCTGTCATATTTTCTTTTGGCGCTATATTAAAATCTTGATCCATTCCTAAAAATCTTGACGGCAATGATTGTAACTCTGTGTCAGAGTTTGTTGGTGGAAAATACTCATAACCAGAGTTTTTGTTTATCATATAATTTTTATCTATTAAAAAGCTATCTTTTTTTGACGTTATACCAAAATTATCTGTTGGTTCTTTTGGCGATAATTTATTTTCATGTTGTTGTGACGAGTGGTCGAAATTTTTTTGATTTAATTTTTTGTTTGGAAAATTAATATTTTGTAAATCATCATATTCCGTGTTATCATTATCTTGGTAATTATTTTGTTTGGGTTTAGTATCAAAGTTATTTTCTGTTTCTTTGAGTTTTTTATTTATTTCCACATTAATTCCATTTTCTGTTGGGTAATCAGCTGGATTTATGAAATTATTATTTTGTAAATCCTTTCCTTGGTACTTTTGATAGCCATATTTTTCCTCATTATAAGATCCTAGAATGAATGATTTATAATAAAGTCAATTATTGTACAAAGAAAATGATTAATAAATCTACATCATTTAAGTATAATATATGGTAATTAATCTAAATTTATGTTCTTAAGTATAAATCGAACTTTATAAGATCTTAACTAAGAACATTAAAACTTACCATCATCGTAAACTCCAGCTTCTTTATCTTTTGCGGCTTGTTCTATAACTTTTAAAATGAGATCTGGTATTGGTGGTGCTGTTGGCAAATGAGCACCTTTAGGTACAAACCCATTTTCATCAGCCGTGTAAACTACTTCATAAACATTTCCGTCATCTCCTATGTAAGAATAAGACCCCTTTGCTTTAACACCATTTGTGACTATCCCTTCTTCGTCCGCATGAATTCCATTAGATGTATCATAGCCGTAGGCGTATTCTTCAGGGGTCAATGTTTGACCATAGTTAATAATAACTGCCTTCCTGTCAGACTCAGCTTGAATTCTTTCTGGTCTTTGGGTGCTAATTTTATCAAAGACATTATCTTCTTGGATTGTTTTAACTGGATTATTGGGAAAAATAGATGCCTTGACATTGTTGATATTATTAGGATAATTTTGTAGTAAAACTGGGGGAATAGTAGAAATAGGATTTAATAATGGTGGATTAGAAGAATACAAAGATGATGAATATTCATCGCTGACCAGGTCAGGTTGGCTATATTCTTCTTTTAAAACATTCTCATTGTCAACTGGTAGTGGGGTTATACTGGAAATTGTAAGTATCATATCTTCACCGTGGGGAGGCAAATACATTCTATTATACTCCTTATTATAAAATTGCTGGGAATGATCAATATCACTTGATGAAGGATAAGAATTATAGTTTACTGCAGGAGTGGGTGTAGAATTTTCTTCTTCTTTTTGAAATAGTGGAGATTGCTTAGAAATTGAAGATTTCGTCTCTGTAGGAGAAGTAAAAGTATTAAAGTTTTGTGCCAACTTCGGTTTATGTGTAGATATTTCCTCAAAAGTATCGAATACTTGGCTAGGACCAACTCTATCGATCCCTATGACTAACTGAGGTATTTTAATAATTCCTTTATCATTAGGGCTATATTTAACTTTTGTTTGTTCTAATGGAACCTCTATGTCTCCAAAAATGCCACCAGAGTAAGTAGACCCGGAAGGAGGTAGATATGTTCTATCCAATTTATCGGCAAATGTAAGACCTATAGTCAAAAGCACCTGCAACATAAATAAAAACATTATAAGACAACCTGAAAATAAAATTATCCGAAACTGAGTAATATCATTTATGTCATAGTAGATCTTGTTTTTCTTCTTCCTAATCATCATCATCATCATGATCAACCCATTACCAGCTCACTACAGAGCATGGGTCTCCTCTCAATATGAGAAGGGTTTGGCCATAGTCCACCACGCTGGCCATATGCGGATTGGCAGACTTCACACGCCTTTGAGAACATTACAGAGAACTCTCAGGCGTGCAGGTTTCCTCACGATGTTTTCCTTCACCGTTGAAGCAAGTGATATTTTAATTGTTTTTAAAACGCACGTAACTCCGAAAAGTTAGAGGTGCGTGCCCGGATTCGAACCGCCTACCTCTGATTAGGAGGCTGACGCCCTAACCACTAGGCTATCACAGCTTCTTCCTAATATTTTCCCGAAATATATTGCCTAGTTGTTGTGAAACTACTGAGGTTTGAGGTAGTAAACTTAGTTTGCATATAAAAGAAGTTGTGTGATTTTGTACTAACTGTTGTAATGTGAATATTTTGCGGAAATAAATTAAAAAGTGTTCTTATATAAAAATTAAAATTTTGATTTTGATAGCTATCTCAAAAATATAAATAAATCTAAGTTCAGAACAAACCCAAAGCATCTTCATCTTTGAAGATCCTTCTCCAACAGGAACTGGATATGATATGTGCTTTATCTTATCAACATATGGTTTTTATACTGTCCTTAGAAATCACTTGAGTCATATATGATCTCCGATCGTGACAGATGGGCACATAGCGTGACAGGGTTTAATTGTTACTATCTAAGCTAAACGAAATTCATAAGACATATCAATCAATACCTAACGCAACAAAAAATTTCGTTTGTCTGTATATTGAGTAGACAACCTTTTGACTAAATCAGTTATATTTGATGATTATACAGACTTGCTATACATATAAAGCACACATAAAATCTCTTTCCTGTCGCGTACGAAAAATTATAAACATTATGAAACTACTTCGGCTGTCTGCATCAATAGCAACCTTACGGATGGTATACTTCGCCCTCTGTCAGTCAATTATTACTTATTGCTTAAGTTCCTGGGGTGGTGCGGCGAGGACTCACGTTGTTAAGCTCGAAAGAGCCCAAAGATCAGTACTTAAGACTATGATAAACAAACCTTACAGGTATCCCACGGACAGGCTTTATCGGGAGAGCAAAGTACTTACCGTGCGTCAACTATATATTTTACAATTAGTCCTTAAGGTTCACCGGTCAGTAATATCCTCAAATGAATATAAAAGTTTGCTCAATCGTCGGGTTTTCAAGATCCCCTTGCCAACAATTAAAACTTGTTTTGCTAGACGTTTCAGTCCTTATGTGGAATTATTCATTTACAATAGGGTGGTGAACGTATGTTTACCACCCTATTGTAAATTGTGGGAAAATGGCTCGCTTCCTTAAACTACAAGGAAACGGAGGAGCTTTTCTTACATTTAACATAAGGGCGTTCTCTTTGATACATGTTATTGGGATATATATCTACATTTTTTTTTTTGCAACAAAATATAGTTAGCGTCTGTATTGTATCATTTAACTTTTAAAGCGATATAAGGTACCCACGAGACAGGATTTCCTAGTGTGGGTACCATCGGAATATGTAAAACTGAAACTGTGTTTTTGGTGAAATAAATCTTTTTAATTTTAATTTTTAATTTAATTTATGCTGTATGAAGAGATATAAGATGAGGTAGGTAGAGATAGACTTGCGTAGATGTTGTCAGATTAACAAGTGACTCAAAACATGAAGGCTGAAAAGCTATTTGACTTACTATACCTTAGCGATTCATTACAATAACCTATAATAAAATGTTTCATGTAGATGTAGATGATTGACAACAATTCAAAGACAAAGATGTTGACTAAAAACCAAATAAAGATAATAACATGAAACTACATGCAACCACTTATTCAAAATTAAATACTTCAGTATATAAGAATGCAAAAAAAGCTCTGTTTGTTTGTATGTTTGTTTGTTGCACAGAGATAACCTGAGATGTAAGGATCGTTTTTGTTAGAGGCAAAACTGACGGTACCCGCATGATATTTAAACGACCTAGAAAATCAGTCTAAGTCGCGAGCAATAGCTAGTTTAGCATAAAGTTCTCATTCATGTTGTAGCTGACATGGTCATCAAAGCAGACGTGATGATCTTGATCCCTTGACCTTTGGGGGAGTTGACGCTGACGTTGATGTAGGAAATTAGCATGAGAGCTTTATTGAAATTGAAAGTGCCAGTACGTGACAAAAATTTAGACTCAATGGCTCTATAGTACAAGTCCCAAAATTCGAATAGTCTTAGGTACAAAGTTGGTATTTTTAAAGCAGAACTTTGATAAAGTTGTAATCAATCAAAAACTTAAAAATGTATATAATACATTCATGACATATATAATACTTTGACAAATTATATTCTTTATTAATTTAAAACGATTGCTCAAATTGTGGTTTTTCTACTACACATTATCCCCTGGCTGCAATCTTACCTGGTGTTAAATCATAATGCAGTCGAAGAAAGAATCGATTGAAACAGTAAGGGTATGATGGTTATTGTAAAAAACGTTTAACCCATTTCTTTTCGCTAGCCATGGCCTAGTTACCTTTTACGCCTATACCAAACTAAAACCTAATTTAATTTGGCGACGTCCCTAGTGCAGTGTACGGCACTGAACTTATAAGGAAGGTCCTGGGTTCGATCCCCATTGGACAAATTAGACAAATTAGGATTTATACAATTTTTAATTTCCTATAGTCTGGTGGGAGGCTTTGGCCGTGGCTAGTTACCACCCTATCGACAAAAATGTCGCCAAGCGGTTTAGCGTTCAGGTATAATGTCGGCTAGAAACAAATTAGCATTAACGCTTAACCATACCCCTAACATGTTAGGCCACTATCTAAGACTGCATGATCAATGACCGTCAAGGGCTAACTAGTAGTAGTATAAAAAATAATTGATTAAAAGCAAGTGTTCTATAAAAGTATTATATGTACTCTTAAGTCGATACACAGTGATTTTGCCTTCATACCATATTGTAATGCAAGTATATAATACTAATTATAAACCGAAACTTCGCTCAAAATCCTGTCGGCTAACCCGTGATAAAATGCATCATAAAGTATTGAAAGGTATAGCTGTGAAGCTATGTATAGTTTACAAAGGCTTTATTTTCAATCCCGCAGGAATGCCTTGTGACTCAATTTCCTGGACAAAAATAACTATCCCTAGGATACAAGCTTCAGATATATGAAATATCATTAAGATCGATTCAATTGTTGAATCGAATATAGGTTACCACTAATAAAGCAGACAAATAAACATAAATTGTGTTTACAAATCACTTTTATAATATCACCCAGTTTAATATATCACCCAGTGACATAAAACTAAAATATAATATCATGCAAATATACACCAATCTATTACGTCATTACACTTTAAAAAACTTACGTAAATTCATGACATAAGGACATCCATTTATATAACAAATGAAAATTTTGTGTGTTAGTTATTCTCTATATTATTTAGTATTGAAATCTTTTGATTGCTATATTCTTTTCTAAGTAATAATTAAATTGTTTTTTATTAGTATCGTGTATGTGTTTATGGCGGTGATAGCCTAGTGGTTAGGGCGTCAGCCTCCTAATCAGAGGTTAGCGGTTCGAATCCGGGCACGCACTTCTAACTTTTCGGAGTTATGTGCGTTTAAAAAAAAATTAAATATCACTTGCTTCAACGGTGAAGAAAAACATCGTTAGGAAACCCTGCACGCCTGAGAGTTCTCCATAATGTTCTCAAAGGCGTTTGAAGTCTGCCAATCCGCACATGGCCAGCGTGGTGGACTATGGCCAAACCCTTCTCATATTGAGAGGAGACCCGTGCTCTGTAGTGAGCCGGTAATGGGTTGATCATGATGATGATGACGTGTTTATGAGTGATAATGTAGACTAAGATGTTAGTTGGCTAACCTGTTAGGGGTATCGGGCTTTTTCTAAAATCATACTCCTAATCGGTTCCTACAAGACTTCGTATCGGAACGCTAAATCGCTTGGCTATACTTCTTTGTCAGTAGGGTTAACCAGTCACAGCAACAACTAAGGAGAGTATTGACTGGCAAACTGGATTATCGTTCAATTAAATTTTTTAATATTAAGGAAGTCATAATAAGTTCTTAAAAAACTATACAAAACAAAAGAATTTGTTTTTAAAGCAACATTTTCAAGAATCTTTTAATATAATGCAAATTGAAAAACATTACTTTAATTTTTCTTCACTACTAATAACTTTTTGTAGCTACTTATTTAAAATTCGTGATCACTTTCAGCATAATAATGCTATTATTACTGTGTAATATTATTCTGATAATATTTTTTATTACCTTTTATAAAATATAATTATAAATACTTTTTTACCAAATTCTATGTTTATTATTATATTGTGTACATAAAAAAATAAAACTGCACAATATGTTTGACAAAAATAAATAGTTTATTAACTAGACTATCTTACAGATAATGAGATAACAGATTGCTGATATGGAACCATTCCAAGCTAAGACTTGTCTCCTCTTTTTTTGTATTCAGGCTTAGGTTTGTTAGTTACAGCCACAGATTTTCTGTCGGCTTTTGCAGCGCGATCATCTGAAGGTACCTTCCGTTTTACTGGAGGAAGGTATTCTTTGTTGATTGTACTTGGTGTTACTTCTGGAATCAGTGTATTGACAACGGGTGCTAAATTATTGTTTACTGATATTCCTGGATATATATATCCCTGATTTCCAAATTTAGGTAAAAGTGTATTAGCAATGACCACTGTATTTTCATTGCTTGCTACTTGATCGATGATGGTATTAACACTTTGACGATTTTCAAAGATTCTTGGATAACCTATTTGCTGATTGCCTCCATCTTCTCCTCCATATTTTCGTTCGTCATAAGAACCTGGAATAAAGTGATCAATGAAATATTATGTGCCAGAATAATGTATTACACTTGCTTCTATTTGTAACTACATCTGCGTTTATTTCAGATTTTCTAAAGTATTATTTTTTGTTGTACTTCGTAGAAATAACGGCATTAAATAATTTACCATCATCGAAAATCCCAGCAGCTTCATCACGCGCGTTCTGTTCTAGTGATCTGAGAATTTCTTCTGGAATGGGAGGGGATGTAGGAATATGATCGCCTTGTGGTTGAAAACCATTTTCATCTGCTGAATAACTGAAAAGATAAAGGTTTTCTTAGTTATAATTATTTGACACATTTAATTTTAAGTTGTTTTAATAATAATCAAAGATGATCCTTAAATTTACACGGCTAGGAAACTAAAATCTCAGATCCATTCCCAGTCATAATAGGCTAGTTTATGAAATTATATTTGTTCTTTCGATTGAAACAATTTCTCCTGAGAATGCTTCGCTGTTGGAGCGAAACGTGCCTTGAGAGCATATTTTGGATGATCTGTCTATCAAAAACACCAAGTAGATGTAAGTTTTATACGAATTACAGCACAGTAAGCTAAATGTTCACTATGTAAGATAGAAGACCTCTGTTAGTTACAATGCTACCAAGAAATCCCTATCAAAAAGTCAATAACATTGTATAGGAACTTAAGTGAAGCTGTGATACCCTAGAGATTAGGGCGTCAGCCTCCTAATCAAAGGTCGGCGGTTCGAATCAGGGCACGCACCTCTAACTTTTCGGAGTTATGTGCGTTTTAAAAACAATTAAAATATCACTTGCTTCAACGGTGAAGGAAAACAACGTGAGAAAACCCCACGCCTGAAAGTTCTCCATAATGTTCTCAAAGGCGTATGAAGTCTGCCAATCCGCACATGGCCAGCGTGGTGGACTATGGCCAAACCCTTCTCATATTGAGACTAGACCCGTGCTCTGTAGTGAGCCGGTAATGGGTTGATCATGAATGTGTAATTTTGGGTTTACCATAATTTGGGTTATAAACCATATTTACAATCTTATGTGTTACTTAAACTTAGTCGCCTTTTGCAGTATTTATGGAGAAAATACATTATCCGTTCAACGGCTTCAAAGAATCAAAATTTATTTAACAAATGTTAGTTTATAAGCTCTTTTGAAACGACAAGTCTGACAGTTTATCGTGCCTATACCACCAGTTACGTTCTTTTTTGATTATTCGTATAAATCCTTTGTCCGAATTAATGTGATATTTCAGAGATGCCTACCTCATACTGTATTGGACGCCATCATCGCCGATGTAAGAGTATGCACCCTGGGTATTAGCACCATTAGTGGCTACCCCATTCTCTTCCGCCCAGATTCCATTTTCTGTTTCATACGCATACGCGTAAGCATCTCCGTCAACTTTGAAATCTTGGCGAAGTATTGCAGCGGTTCTTTCCAAAGCAGCTTGAGCGCGTTCTGCTATTTGGTAATTGAAGCCTGAAAAGTAAAATAATACAGGAGGAGATAGTTATCTTAATGTTTTGAATAAATATTTCTCGAAGCCTCTACGCGTTATTTCCTTTTTCGTTCGCAAGTTTTAAAGTTTTACACAAGAAAACAAATGTATTCGGGGTTTCTTAAAAAAATAACAATATTCATATAACAGTTCTCTCAAAAGACTTAAAGCTTAACTGGAGAAGCGAAAATATGAGACAAGAACATGTGCGAGCACGAAAATGTTATCGGGACCAATGCTACTATAAATGTGTGAAAAATAGTTTCTTTTGCCCCGGTAAACGAACACGGAGTCCAGAATATCATATAATATGTATACTAGTAGTATGTATGTATGTGTGTATGTATGTATGTATGTATGTATGTATGTATGTGTGTATGTTTGTCTGTATGTAAGTATGTATGTATGTATACAGTAATAGTATCTATGCTTCAAACTCCATTATATTATTCAGCGTGATTATCTTACCTTCAGCTCTCCAATCAGTATATATATTGATAAGAATTTAAGGTTTCAAGTTAGGATGATGGAAAAAAAGACCTAAGGGATTGGTGCTACCTTAAGTTAGTTATAAAATAAGCGTGGTCTAAGGATTTACAAAAAGCATTCCCGAAGGGGGAAAAATAGTCTCTCAAACTCAATATATAATATACAAAACGGTTTAAATATTTAATGTAAATAAATATGTATGAGTACTCAAAATACGTACACAATAATTTTTTGTGACGTGGTATATGAAGACGTAACATTGTCAATAAAAATATGTAGTTGGGTGGTTCTAATCTTATTGTGAAGGCCTAGGAAGCTGTGATGGCCTAGTGGTTAGGACGTCAGCCTCCTAATCAAAGGTCGGCGGTTTGAACTCGGGCAAGCACCTCTAACTTTTCGGAGTTATGTGTGTTTTCAAGCAATTAAAATATCATGTGTTTCAACGGTGAAGGAAAACATCGTGAGGAAATCTGCACGCCTGAGAGTTGTCCGTAATATTCTCAAAGGCGTGTGAAGTCTGCACGCGGCCAGCGTGGTGGACTACGGCTAAACCCTTCTCATATTGACAGGAGACCCGTATTCTGTATTTAGCCGGCAATGCGTTAATCATGATGGATCTTACCTGAGTATGGCACTCCGTTATGGTTTACTGGATCAGCATTCTGGATGAAGATGCTTCCACGGTTACCAATACGAACGACGTCGTTTTCCGCCCGATTGTTTCCAATCGGTCTTTGCAATGCAGCACTATAAGTTTCAAGAACTTTGTCCACATTGTTGACAATGGGCCTTTGAATTTCCTCTTGACTCAAAGTGCTTTCAGCAATTTGTCGTTGTAAATAATCATTGTCTTCGACTATTATAGGTCTCAGGACGGGAGCTTGAAGTATGCTATCGGATCCACCAGAGTCTTGGGCGTTTGGTGGTAAGTACGTCTTCCCCAGCTTATCTCCACATGTGACAGTTATTATTGTTATAAGCACAAACTGAAAAAAGTATAACAACTATAGCATATTGATATGACATTATCAAGGGAGGATATATTGGGAGTATCAAGCGAATAATTTTGCGGTATATCTCGTAACAGCTTTTTCAAAAACTGACTCTAGTAATATGTCATAAAATTTTGCACTCAAATTTTTCTCACATTATGTGAGGTTGGCACAACACGTCTTATCGTGCAAACCCCCGTTATCCCAGACGTCGCCTAAGCCGAGGTTCGGCCTCAAAGGAGGCGCCCTGAGGCAGACGTTCCCTTAGTTTCTTCGAGCCCTAGGGCTCAAAATTTCTTCTGGCATAGCTTCTTTGCAAAGCTCGCCAAACAGCCCGGTTACGCTGTGGCAACCAATAGGGTTAGTACAGCTACACAGTAATAGACAGTCCGAAAAAAAAACACGTCGTCTTCTTCCACTCACCTCTTCTAATACCAAATAATTATTTCAAAAACGTTTATTTTATTTTATAACAATGTCTTTAATAGTGCAAGTAATTATTCAATCAATAAATAGTAAAAAAAAAATATTTCGTTATATTGCGACACCTTAATTCCGGACTAATTTGAACATGATATAATTCGTTACGTTTCCGAATTCATATAACACTAATATTTCATTTAAACGATTGCTTTATGTAACGGTTTGCATGGCATCGTTTAGAATATTAAAAATAAATATGTATATAGAATTTGTTACCAATTTCATTTTCGTTGTTTCTAACAAGCTATCACACAGATGCTTTTTGATAGAATGATGTAACTTGAATAACGTGTTCTTTATTTATACTGCATCCTTATAATATTGATCTACATTATTAATATGGCCGCTTATTCAAAAAGTTATGGTTCAGTATTGCTTCATCTAAGCGGTGCGAGATTATGAACGCACTGGTCTTAATTGTTTGAGATGGCGTCTTGCATAAGTTAACATTTTAATACTATATTTATGAGCATATTACTAAAAAATATGAATTGCTGTTGCCCGCAACTTAGTTCGGGTTAAAGAAATAAAAGAAAGAATGTCTAGAAATGTATATTACAATGCTAGATGCAGGTGGCTTAGTCCAGGGTGCTCGGTCGGGTAACTTCCACGAGTGCCTGGGTATTGTGGGTCTCTTTTTATTAGTCCGGGGGTATGAGCAGTATTTATGCTGGGACTAGAAACATCGGTTAATAATTTATCTTGTGGGATATTGGTAGCCCATGGCTAATGAGAGTCCGTGGCCACGTCCACGCAACTCCGCGCGTCCCTCTAACCCATGGAGGGTGGGGGTAGGTGGCGGCGATCTTCGTAGATTAAACGTTTTTAAGAATTCCTTTGAAATATACAAGTTTGTTATTTACTCAATCTTGTCTCATTGCTCATAATTCAGGTTGACGTTACCGTCAACCTGAATTATACCTGATATTGCTTTTACAAAATAAATTTATAGTACATGTTATGAACGTGAAATTGTGAAATTCAGTTTTTACAATTCCCACAGAAACAGAAAAGTCTTCCTTTTTTTCCTTTTAACCGAGAGTAAAAATAAAAAAAAACAGATGTAATCGCGAACTCATATTATTTTATATTTAATGGACTGGGAAGCAATTATTAATAGCAGTAAAATCTCTGTAAAATTCCCCGCTATACGTCATCCGGATATGGGCTCCATCCACGGCCTCGGAGACGTACGGACCACTCACCGTCCGACCCCCCGTTATCCCAAACGTCGCCTAAGCCGAGGTTAGGCCTCAAAGGGGGCCGTCCCCTTAGTTTCTTCGAGCCCTAGGGCTCAAAATTTCTTCTATACAGCCCGGTTACCCTGTGGCAACCAATAGGGTTAGTACAGCTTATTAGCTGTACTAACCCTATTGGTTGCCACAGTCCGAAAAAAAAACTGTAAAATTATTAATCCTCAAGACAGTCCGAAAATAAAAACTATACAATTTAATAATCCTCATTTTATAAATTACTGCAAACGTACAACACTTTTGTACTATTGGAAGAACCATTAAGGTTGCCTTATAAAACACAGAATAATGGGACATAGCAGATCTACATAACTGGACTCATTACCACAGGTTGTTCGACTACAAAATAGCAGATTACGAAGTATTATCAACTTCTTGTGATAGCCTAGTGGTTAGGGCATCAGCCTCCTAATCAGAGGTCGGCGGTTCGAATCCGGGCACGCACCTCTTACTTTTCGGAGTTATGTGCATTTAAAAAAAAATTAAAATATCACTTGCTTCAACGATGAAGGAAAACATCGTGAGGAAACCTGCACGCCTGAGAGTTCTCCATAATGTTCTCAAAGACGTGTGAAGTCTGCCAATCCGCACATGGCCAGCCTGGTGGACTATGGTCAAACCCTTCTCATATTGAGAGGAGACCCGTGCTCTGTAGTGAGCCAGTAATGGGTTGATCATGATGATGATGACAATAAGGTGGCATCATTATTGTCCTCAGCCATTTAACGTCCCATTTCTGGGCACAGGTATCTTCATCGGGGAGAGACACTAAGAGCTAAAATCTAGCTAACGTTAACGTTTTAATTCATAAATGATTGAACGAAGGAACGAATTAATTAATTAATTAATTAATGAAGGAAAGAATGAACATCTTTATTGGGTACCACAAAAAAGCACACAGAGATAAAGCAAAATTTATATATGCTGTGTTATGTACACAGCATAAACAAAAAGCGCTAATTAGTGACATAAAGTTTTTGTATATATTTTTTTCTTTTTATTAGTTTTTAAGCATGTTGGGACAACCTCTAAGTACAAAAAAAAAAAAAAATGTTGGATGCCCTTAATTCTTCTTCTTTAGGTGCCTCTCATTAGTTAAGGTTAGCAGTCAGAATGGCATATTTTGCCTTGTCTCTCGCGAGGCCGCACTCACGATACCAGTACCATGCCCGTAATTAATAAATTAAAAACGAATGAATGAATTAATTAAATTAAATTAAACGAATGACTTGGCTGGGGCTATATTAAGTTTGATTTTATAAAGTTAAAAATAGCATTCGTGATCCAACGATAGTGCATAAAATAAAAATGCCCATAAATTTAATATAAGTGTGTAGAAATACTTTTGCGACCTACTTGTCCACTATCGGATGTTAATTTGTTTACATTTGCATAATTTGATAAACCCATCGCGTGCTAGTGTCTCTTTAAGACCGCCATTCTACTAGATGTGATGTTTGAGGAAGTTTCGACTTATTAGGATAATAGCTAAGCTGTGAAATTTAGTGGTCAGTTATATAAAAGCAGAACAGTGTTAACATAAGCAAAGTTTGAAGACTAGTGTCATTGGATTTAAAAATTGTCTGGTGGCTTCGGTCGTGGCTAGTTACCACCCCCCGGACAATAAGTACCGCCGTAGTCGTGATATGAGGTGGCGCTACAACTAACTACCTAGTTATATAGGTGTATAGGTTTTTTATACACTTCAAGTTAACCCTTGACGGCAATCTCATCTTGTGTAAGTGATGATGCAGTCCAAGATGGTAACGGGCTAACCTGTTAGGAGTATGGTAAACTCATACACCTAATGGGTTTCTACGCGACATCGTGATGGAACGCTAAACAGTTATGCGACACGTCTTTGTCGGCAAGGTGGTAATTAGCCACGGCCGAGCCTCCCACCAGACCAGACTCGAGCCGGGAATCGAACTCAAAAACGAGGACCTTTCAATAAACACACCAACGACAAAGACGTGTCGCCAACCGATTTAGCGTTCCGGCTCAGTTTCGCATAGAAACCAATTAGGAGTGTGGGTTTAGCATACCCCTAACAGGTTAGCTCTCAGTGACCCTTATGCGACCTTGTGACGTCGGATAGGTTTCTCAGTAAGCCACGTTGTTTTGCGGACCTACGTCCGTGAAGAGGCAAAATAGGTGCACAACGGAGGCACGGGTGTGTTCTTAGGAGATCCCGGAACCCCTTTTTTGCTGATGGTGGCCACTGAGGGGGTTTTAGTGGGTAAAAATCCCACACAACCCGAGATTTTTCCCAGCAATAGTCGGATATCGCAGTAGGAGATTTCCCCCCCGTAAACAAATAAAAAGGTTAGCCCGCGATAATTTGCTAGGCCTAGCATCATCACTTACCACCCAGTGAGATAGCCGTCAAGGGCTAATTTATAGTGTATAAAAAATAAAGGAGGTCGTCTATTAGTTACGATACAATAACTTGTAGTGTATAAAAAGGAGGTTACGATACAAAACTTTGCAGATATACCTACGCCATTTTGCCGAAACTCCAAAATCATATGAATTTTAGGTTTTGCAATAGTATCCAACCTTTTTGGTAAAATGATGCTTTTATGTAGATCAACTTGATCTACATAAAAGCTAGCTTAACGTAACAATACGAAACATAATAAGAAGATTAAATTTTGATATGTTATATAAATTATACCCAATTTGTTTTGCATGACAATGTTTTGAATATAAATTTTCACTATTGACTAACTCTGTTACGGGTTCAACCTGCTTATACGGTTTCTTGTTCTCTATTAAAGTCACCTATAAACGGAAAAGTTGACTGGTAGACAGAACAAAAAACTCATGTATCCACACACGGTATAACGGTATTAATGATTCAGGTTTTTTTATATATAGATAGCCCTTGACGGCAATCTCACCTGATGGTAAGTGATGATGCAGTCTAACATGGTAGCGGGCTAACCTGTTAGGGGTATGGTAAGCCCACACTCCTATTTTGGTGGTAATTGGTTTCTACGCGACATCGTGCCGGAACGCTAAATCGCTTGGCGGTATGTCTTTGTCGGTAGGGTGATAACTAGCCACGGCCGAAGCTTCCCACCAGACCAGACTCGCAAAGCGATTTAGCGTTCCGGCACGATGTCGCGTAGAAACCAATTAAAAGTGTGGTTTTACCACCAGGTGAGAAAGCCATCAAGGGTTAACAACTTGTAGTGTATATATATACATACACTACAAGTAAGCCCTATATATAATATGTCGGCTCGAAGGAGTTATTACCTTCATTCAGCGGCGCCAAGAAAATTAAGAAGTCAATAATTACCCACATTTGAACTCTTTAAATCACTAATTAATAATTTCTTTGTTAATCAGTGTATTTAGACGGTAGCAATTAATTTTGTACAAGCATGCTTTGCTATAAATACTGGCGGTTGATGCCTTTCGTGGCATTCTCGCTCAGCAATGCTGACGTCACTCTTACAAAAAAACAACTCGGATGCCCTTAATTCGTCATATCGCACATTGAAAATAATAGTGTCACTATCCAAAATTCTATATTAAAAAAAAAACACGTATTTTAAAATACTTTTTTTGTTTTTTAAATATTACTCAACTGTTACACTTAATGTCCTTCATAAACAGACTTACATTAATAACAATTCATTCCGATTTTCACATAGAATTAGTCTTCAAAATCTTATAAATCTTTAAATGCTTCTACTGAAAAATATGGAATTTTGGATAGTGACACTATTATTTTCAATGTGCCATATATATATAAATTTGTATGTAAAATGTCGTAATTCCGTTCAACCATTTCAACGTGATTGAAGTGCAAGGACATACATACACGCTTTCGCATTTATGCTATTATAATAAGATTGAGTGACGACAGCGACGTGACTGATGTACGAGCACAGTAATGAACCCGTATTAGCATGCGGGTACGTAGCGTAAATGTAATCAAAACAAAATTCGCAATGCCTTGACAGACTAGTGGCGTGATGAGAAATTTCAGTGTGATCTCTCATAAAACGTCACTTTTCTCACGACTCACCACGCTTTGCTCGTCCGGTGGGTGTTAATAAATAAATAATTGAGTTCTCAGAAACGCATCAGGTGGGTATCACGCATTCGTTTTAGCTTCTTCGTCAATGAATTCGTCAAAGGTTGTCGCTTTAAGCGATAAGACCGCCTTTGCGCGTTATGTTTCTCATCTACTTGCTTGTTTTTTAATTGTTTCAGATTCTAAGTTTAAATGTTAAATAAAGACTTTATCTATCTATCTATCTAAATATCATACTTTAATTTAGACTTGTAAGATAGTTATCTAGGTGTTATTAAGCTGTTGGGCTGGCTACCATTCAGTGCACGGGTCTCCGTACTGTCTGAGGGGATCTAGCTGTTCCAATCCCCTTCCCTTTACCGTGGCAGCCAAGGCTGGAGGGGCTGGTAGACGTCCGGAAAGTAGGTGGTGAGAGGCGTTGGCCGTGGCTAGTTACCACCCTATCAACGTGACCCTACCAAGACGTGTCGCAAAGCGATTTAGCGTTCCGGCACGATGTCGCGTAGAAACTAAATAGGAGCTTGGTTTTACCATACCTCTAACAGGTTAGCCCGCTGCCATCCTAGATTGTATCATCACGTACCACACTTACCTTACAATGTATCGTTTACTTAGGGTAGCTAAGGCGCCAGCGTTGCCGTTTCCTATATATGACCGCGGAACCCTGACTCGTCGAGCATCCAGCAGTTCGCACGATGCACCTAATGATATTTCCACACGGCGATTCAAAGTAACAGTTTCAAAATATTTGTGCCGTGTTCACACGAGACGATATGTTAAGTAAATGCGGCCACTTACGAGTAAGTTGGGCACACGTGATCTCAACGGTTAGAGTAATTGGGCTTAGCGAATTTACCCGAACAAGGTTATTGTCATTATCTTCTGTTAGAATCGCGAAAAAAAGAGTTTTACTATATAACGGTAAGCGGTGATAGCCCAGTGGTTAGGGCGTCAGCCTCTAATAAGAGGTCGGCGGTTCGAATCCGGGCACGCACCTCTAATTTTTCGGAGTTATGTGCGTTTTTAAAAAACAATTAAAATATCACTTGCTTCAACGGTGAAGGAAAACATCGTGAGAAAACCTGCACGCCTAAGAGTTCTCCATAATGTTCTCAAAGGCGTGTGAAGTCTGCCAATCCGCACATGGCCAGCGTGGTGGACTATGGCCAAATCCTTCTCATATTGAAAGGAGACCCGTGCTCTGTAGTGAGCCGAGAATGGGTTGATCATGATGACTATATAACAACAATATTTATTTAAGCAAGAGTTTGAAATAACTAACAATACATTATATAGATATGTATATTACAGATGCAGTCTAAGATGCTAGCGGGCATAACATGTTCGGGGTATGGTAAACACTCCTAAATGGTCGCGACATCGTGCATTCACGTTTAATAGCTATATTAAACGATCCTACATGTTTATTGCATGTTTAACTAGCCACGACCGAAGCCTCAGACCAGACTCCGGTGCTTTTTTTTTTTTTATTCACCACAAGTTAGCCCTTGACTGCATCTCACCGTAAGTGATGATGCGGTCTAAGATGGTAGCGGGCTAACCTGTTAGGAGTATGGCAAAATCCTAACCGGTTTCTACGCGACATCGTGCCAGAACGCTAAATCGCTTGGCGACACGTCTTTGTCGATAGGGTGATAACTAGCCACGGCCGAAGTTTCCCACCAGACCAGACTCGAGCCGGGAATCGAACCCAGGACCTCCAACTTTAAAAATGGAGGGTATCACAGGTACCACTCGATATAATGCCTTTTAATTGTACTTTTGTACGTGCAAACGGTGTTTTGAGTTAAGAAATACTGCAAGCTGCCGATTTATTTTTTATACACTTCTTGGTTTAATAACACCACTAAATACTTAGGCCTGCTAAATAGAACCATTAATAATCGAAATACTCGTCTGCATACAAAGTTTTAATGGGAACAATAAAAGCCTAATGAAAATTTTATCCTTCAAGTTTATTATTTTTTAGCGACTTTATGTTTCAAAACTTCGTGTCTTGTCGTCTAATCGGCGAATTCAAGATGAAGTAAGTTCTGTATTGATACTCAGTCACCATCATAGATTTATATACAAGTGGCATTTAGCTGAACTGCTTCCTAAGCCTAAATCGACCTAATCCTAAATTGGTTAAACAATAAACACCAAGTATAATTTGCTATATTCCGCCGACAAAGCAAATTATACTTGCTGTTTATTGTTAATCATGGACTTCTGCAAAGTAAAGCCTGCTTCTATTCATTATCCTAAATTGATTTCAAGATTAGCTGGAAACTTTAAGTTTCTTGACATATGTTTTCCAAACAGATAGTTAATATAAACGCAAAAGTTTTTATGCAGATATGAATATATGGATGTTTGTATCTCTTTCACATAAAAGCTTCCGGATCAATGGATATAGATTACACTCTGGATTAACACATCCCAGGAAATTTATGGTTCCTGTGTGATTCGCCAAACCCAAAAAAACGCGGATGAAGCAGGCAAGGGTTTAATGGTGCCTAGTTTTTTAAAAGGTTACCAAGATATTTTTTAGAATACCGTCCCGCTAAAAATCAAGTAATATGTTATCCTTCACTGTGACTTTTATTGTAGTTCTAATATTATATCTGTATTTTTTTTACCTCTTCAGAAAATGATATCTTAGCCTAAAGTAATTAAGCCTGTAATTGGGGTATACAATATAATTATTTAGTATTGTGCATTATATATATAATATTGGAAGTGAATCTACAATGTGGGCTTCCTATAAAATAAAATAAAAATTAATAACTTTGTACCCCACTTTTTGCTACATATTTCTATTTTTTTGTCCCATTCGGTGTCGAGACCCTTGGTCCGTGGGGTCCTAGCGCTCTAAGGCTTTTTAAGCAAATAGCAAAAAGGTTAGTTGACATCACAGGGGACCGAAGAGCTGCCAGTTACCTCGGACAAAGAATTAGTCTAGCCATTCAAAGGGGGAACGCTGCCAGTATCTTCGGAACCTTGTCTAAAGGGACTCCTTTTAATAATATATTTTAGTTATGATGTTAAATTTTTATTTATTTTTTAAGATTTTTAGTTTTAGGTTAATCTAAGTTTTATTTTAAGTTATATATGTATTTCTAACAATTGTCTAATTAATCA
The DNA here is from genome assembly GCA_928268935.1 of Lasiommata megera. NCBI lineage: Eukaryota > Metazoa > Arthropoda > Insecta > Lepidoptera > Nymphalidae > Lasiommata > Lasiommata megera. The sequence continues at coordinate 13,880,089 of OV743326.1, forward strand.
TTAAATAAATAAAATTTTCTTGCATACATTACGTAACTTGTTCTGATGAAAAAACTGTTTTATAACAATATTAAAACGTTTAAGAAGGGTTATAGAAAGGACGCGTTGTTTAATTCCGTCACTTCTCATACTTTACACCAACTTTTAGTCGGCCAACATGTCGCCAATGTAAACGGTAGATCTTCTAGTTTGCCTGCAATTTATTAGGTTCAAACAAAAGAGCTGTGCACTGTAACGTATATCGAGTGGCATTTACTAACATTACGAACTAAACAAATCTAATACCTACTTTGGTTTATTCGTGACGAATCGTCAACTTGATGCTTCTTCTACACGATTCGAGAGTCGCTTCGTCTCGTAATCTGAGTTAAATTTCCAAAAGTTAAGTTAATCGACGTTCATATCGACGATCCAGCATACATGCATATATTATATTGCTTGCTGCGGTTAGTTATTCGTTGCTATCGAAATATTGATGTTTCTGTGACAATTGACAGCCTGCTTAAAAATCTGTTCTTGTTCTATCCTTGGGGACAATCTACAAATTTATCGCTCCTGAAGTCTCCCTAGTCTGATGGGAGGTTTTGGCCATTACTTAGAATTTACGATGTCGTGTAGAAACCAATTGTGAATATGGGTTTTTCATAACAGACAGATTAGCACCAATCTAGAAATTGATCATTCCTAAATTCTTCCCAGTCCGGTAGGAGGTTTTAGCCGTGGCTTAGAGTTCAGGCACGATGTCGTGTAGAAACTAATCGTGAATATAGGTTTACCATACCGCTAATAGTTTAGCCCGCTACCATCTTAGATTGCATCATCAGTTAACAGGTGAGATTGTCGAGGGCTAACTTGTATTATAATAAAAAAAAGATATAATAGAATTATAGAAGATCTACTCTTCTTAAGAAGCGGTGATAGCCTAGTGGTTAGGGCGTCAGCCTCCTAATCAGAGGTCGGCGGTTCGAACCCGGGCACGTACCTCTAACTTAACAGTTACGTGCGTTTTAAAGCAATTAAAATATCACTTGCTTCAGTGGTGAAGGAAAACATCGTGAGGAAACCTGCACGCCTGAGAGTTCTCCATAATGTTTTCAAAGGCGTGTGAAGTCTGCCAATCCGCACACGGCCAGCGTGGTGGACTATGGCCGAACCCTTCTCATACTGAGAGGAAACCCGTGCTCTATAGTGAGCCGGCAATGGGTTGATCATGATGATGATGACTCTTCTAAATAATTATGTATATTAATACTTCTTACTTTTGTCGTCTATGCCTTCTAATAATAAAATCTTAAACCGATAAAGTCACCTAAACATACAAGTGTTTAAATCCTATATAGTTTTTCTATTATTTTTCGCAATAAGATTAACTAATGAAATCAGTAATATAAACTTTTCTCGGGAAAAGTAAGCCACATGAAACCGGATTTGTATACCTTAATATAAAACATATCATGTAATAGCTAAAGTATGCACTGTTTTATATTTAGGTGAATCGTGCAATAACTAAGTTCAGGTCAAGCGATGATTTTGCGATTCGCCTTGTTTAGTTACAGTCATGATGTGAATAATGATTTTGTCTATAAAGATGTTTTCAAACAGTTGGTATTTATATTATGATTGTTGCATACAGCAGCATTAGCATTAAATAGTCCCGGTACATTAAAGGCCGATACATATATGAAATTTTGATGTATGTCCAAAGGAATATACTAAAATACAATAAAAAATGCGATTGTAACAATCTTAACATTCAAAATAAAAATAAAGTTGTGTTGCACGCTACAAGACTACACAAAATTTGAATTAGCTTTGTATAAATAAATAAATGAAGCGGTGATAGCCTAATGGTTAGGGCGTCAGCCTCCTAATCAGAGGTCGGCGGTTCGATTCCGGGCACGCACCTCTAACTTTTAAGAGTTATGTGCGTTTAAAAAAAAAAACACTTGCTTCAACGAGGGAAAACATCGTGAGGAAACCTGCACGCCTGAGAGTTCTCCATAATGTTCTCAAAGGCCTGTGAAGTCTGCCAATCTGCACATGGCCAGCGTGGTGGACTATGGCCCTTCTCATATTGAGAGGAGACCCGTACTCTGTAGTGATCATGATGATGATGATGAAATAAATAAGTGAATTAAATAACTGTAGATTTTCTGAAATAAATAAATTAAAGGCTGTTTGTATGTGAATATGTAACAATTCTCTGCTACACATAGGTCTAAAATTAAATAAACACCCGCTTAATCGAGCCCACTTTAAGTTTAATTTTTTTCTCAAAATTAACTGACTAACTGCAAAGCACCTGTAACCATTTGTTCATGGTCATATGAATTGCATCACATAAAAAGAGCACTGCAGGTCTCATTGCGCGAAGTCGATTTATACATAAAAATAACTTTGTTAATCTTATTTTTTTGTTTCAATCATCCTCCCTTCTTAGTCGTTCACTTTAAACACTCCAGGTTGTGGTTAACGACGATGCTGCATTCCACTGTCTCTGGCCACATTAATTTCACGAAATAGTCACTCACATACCTTTAAGAACATTCTAGAGAAGAGAACTTCCTCTTGGTTATAAAACGTCAGTTTAATTATTGTAAGCTACGCTTTTCTAAAGAAAATAAGTCGATAAATTTGTTGCTAATCGAAAAACATGACAGTTAAATAAATTCCTTATCAAAAAGCCTTTATCCACGCGGACAAAGACAGGGGTATTAGATTAGACACTTATATCGGATGATATTAGGTCATTCGTTCGCATCATCATCATCATGATCAATCCACTCATTCTCCGTAGCACGAGCTCCTCAGAATGCTTTTTTCACCGTTGCAGCATAATATTTTAATTTCTTTAAAACGCACATAAATTTAGAGGTGCGTGCCCGGGATCGAAACCGCGACCTCTGGTTATGAGGCGGGCGCCCTAACCACTAGACTATCACAGCTTCATTAATTCTCATGTAATAATTGTAAAATTTGTTTTCAATCAGAGGCCTGTTGGAGGTCTTTTTTCGTGAAACGACCTTCATCTACTTGTCTACATAATTTGATAGGTGATTGCTTCATTTTTTTGCGTTTTCATATACACACGTAAATACTCAATTGAAATTACCATCATCATAAAGCTAAATGCATGGTTATAAATAAAAGTTTAATAATGATTACAGCGATACAAATACCAGTTCTAAATAACTTTTATTTCGTAAGCCCAAGCCTAAGTTGAAAATGCGAACGTCTAGATTATTACGAGACAATTATTACGATTGGTAATTTGGGAAGTGGTTCTTTTTTTGTCAAAATTTCGCGTGTCCCAGTCGGTGGTGTAACCCCCTTTTTTTATCGTGGGTAGATCCTCTGCCCACCTCTGCGCCACGGGGAGGCACAGAGATTATGTCAGACTCCTATTGACTAAATCCCCCACGTGTTCCTACTCACCGCTGTATGGTGGTGCCACGGGAAAGCTTTCGCATACAACCGCAACCCACCAGCGGGTGTCCCCCGCAGCAGACCCTCCTTGGGCACAACGTGCCCAGTTTCGCCGGTTATAGGTGTGCCGGAAAAACAGCTCACCAGCCAACTTAAGGACCGTACTCTGAATGATGGACGGCCGTGGTGTAACCCCCGCTAGATGGAAACAATTGTAGAATACCAGACAAACATGACCCTAAAGATTTTCATTCTAGCTTAGTAATTAATTTATTAATTTAATTAACTTAAGCAGACTTAAAAACAACAAAATAATATGTAATAAACGACCTTACCACGACTAATAGTGATAATGAACTGAAATAAAGTGAACTGGAAAATGTCACGCATATCCGGATTGGCGGTATCAACCCCCGTTTGATTACCAGGAAGACATGAGTCTAAAGATTCCCTTGTTATGTAAACTAAATATGTGTTAAAATAAGCTAGCTTATTAATTTACATATTTTTAAAAAACTTTAATTAACTAAGACTTAAGAAGGAAGCACAACTAAATAATACGCAATATACGACCTTATTTCGATAGCGATCTCGTCCAAGCAATCTTTTCTAATGGTTGAACTAACTGATAAACAAGCATGGGTTTGAAATATTTCTTAAATAATTTTAAGTGACATATGAGATGGTGATAACAAAAATAAAATTTACCTAGCTAAATTTGTTGTGGGGTCCTTCTTAGACCAGGGCGCGTTAGGAACCCTCGTATTCTTCGCACTGTTGCCCGAGCCATGGCACCCATACCGCGTTCTCTGACGTCTTTCAACGACCTTTTGGATATGAATTTTCAATGGGACCCATTCAATGACGGGTGGACGGTTCTGTTTTCGGAGTTGCTTAAGTACGCCGAGAGCAATGATTAATCTTTGTTTGTTTAGTAATATTAGTTTGTTTTGAATAATTTGTTTTATGTTGTCTAGTTAGTGTAAGTGGTATTTTGCCGTTCTAATTGGATGAAAATAAATAAATAAAAATAAATAAATAGCTTTAGTTTTAAGTTAACAAATGTAGTTATCACCATCAAACCACTATGTAAATTATTGACGCGTGAAAAGTGCCTTTTAAAAGACTATTTGAATAAAGATAATGATCGATTAATTTATAACAGTGAGACGGTATATTGCAGAAATTAAAACACAATAATTTAAAACACTTGCTACTAAATATATAAAATATAAATTCATATAGACAAATTCTTTGAGGTAATACTCGTAAATGCTTACAGCAATAGTTATGTTATGACATATGTGCCGAGGGGGAAATCTCGTAGTGAGACATCCGACTTGTCTGGGAGGCTTCGGCCGTGGCTAGTTACTACCCTACCGACATAGACATGTCGCCAAGCGATTTGGCGTTCCGGCACGATGTCGCGTAGAAGCCAACTAGGAGCGTGGGCTTACCATCCTCCAAACAGCCTGCATTATGCAGTCGAAGATTGTAGCGGGCTAACCTGTTAGGGGTATGGTCAACTTAAACTCCTAATCGATGCGATATCGTGCGGGAACGCTAAATCGCTTGACAACACGTCTTTGTCGGTAGGTCGGTAACTAGCCACGGCCGACGAATGCCACCAGACCAAACTCGAGCCGGGAATCGAACCCAGGACCTCCAACATTATAATGCGACAGCGCACGCGCTGCGCCACGGAGGTCGTCAAACCTTGACATAAGATGACATCGTGCAAAAAATGAACATATAAAGCTAACAATTCTACAAACATAAAAAAAAAATCAAAATGCAATTAAATAATTAATAAAACACCCATTATAATGTGCAAGTGAAATTGTAATGTGTAATTGTATCTAGAATGTTTTGTGTTTGCGTTAGCGTCGTAAGTGTGTGTGCCAGAAAGTGTAGGTCGGTGTTTGTATTGTGTGTGATTTACTTAAAAATTATAAGTTTTCAGTATTATTGTAGGTAAATTCACGTGAAAATCTTTCAGTAAAATATTAAATTATATGGAGGTCTAGCCGTCTTAATTCATCCATTTAAAAATCGGATCTGGAACCCTCATAGCTTTAGTTTTAAGTTTACGAATGTAGTTATCAACATCAAATCACTACTATGTAAATTTTTTACGCGTCAAAAGTGCCTTTTAAAGGACTATTTGAATAAAGATTATTTGAATTTGAATTATTTATTTTGTTGTCAGGAAAACATCGTGAGGAAACCTGCACGCCTGAGAGTTCTGCATAATGTTCTCAAAGACGTGTGAAGTCTGCCAATCCATACATGGCCAGCGTAGTGGACTATGGCCAAACCCTTCTCATATTGAGAGGAGACCCGTGCTCTGTAATGAGCCCATAATGGGTTGATCATGATGATGATGATTGCAAGAGTACCAATAGCAGTTAAATACAAGACATTATCTATCTATAAACATAAAAGAAAGTCGTATTAGTTACACCATTTATATCTCAAGAACGGCTGAACCGATTTGGCCGAAAATCGGCGTGGAGGTAGCATATAACTAGGAGACGGACATAGGATACTTTTATCCCGTTACATTTCCCGCAGGATTTATGAAAAACTGAATTTCACGTCAATGAACCCTAACTATAGTTATAACTTACCACAGAAATTTTGCTCGAATTGGTAGCTTTATCCATAGGAGTTTGTAAAAAGCCCTAAATCTACGCAAACGCAGTCGCCGGTATCGATTAGTGTTGTATACTAGAACAGGTCTTGCCTGAATCAATGACAGAAGGTGTTACTTAGAAACTAGGCTAAATGAAATGAAATAAAAGTGAAGTTTTCAGTATATTTTTTTATTATAATTCAATCACACAGTGATTTTAATAAGCAATTGTTTTTATACAATCATTATATTTATAATATGTACAAAATATGACGCGTATTTTTTTATTTCTTTTCGTATGCTTTGTTAAATTTAAATAAGTTTTTTTTTAGGTTTGTTATGCTCATCTACATTAAACTAGGAATTTGCTATAACATTTTTTACTAGTACTTGTAACCTTCCTGTGGATTGAAGCTGGGTGGTTGTCTGGGGCCTCCGAATTGTTCCGGTCTACCCAGGTTACCTTGACTAGGTCCAGATGATTCTTGTGTATATTGGCGTTGGCCAGAGGAATTACCCTCTGGAAGCTGATTCACTCCCTGAGCTGCCTCATAGGTTGGACGCTGCCCAAAAACTGTCTGAGAACCTGGGAAACTAGCACCAGTACGCTGATCTTGGGGGGCCAAAAATCCGGCATCCGCGCCCTGTCCACCCACTCTCTGCTGTCCCGTTAAGCTGGGAAGTGTATTAACATCCTGAGATCCCTGATTAAAACTTGGTCCATTTATGCCTTGAGGTCTTGTCGCAGTAACACCTGGTCTTTGAACGTCAAAACCCTGAGATCCAAAGGAATTTCCAGATGGTCGTTTACCATTCAGGCCCTGATTTCCAGAAGACTGTTGCTGCGTAGGGAAGGGCTGACTAGGTTTATTGTACTCATATGGCGCTTGAACCACAGCTGAACCTTTAAGGCCAGATTGACCTTGAGGTGAAGTAGTTTGTTGACTGCCCTGTCTAAACTGAGACGCACTAGGTCCTAAATTAGAACCCAATGGCTGATTAACTTTACTAGATGAGCTTACGGATCCAGGATTCTTATATCCGGAAGATCCTCCTACAGGTAAAGATTCTTGGTTAGACCCGACAATTCCACCAAATGGTCGGTTTTTTTGATATTGTTGACCTTGACTTCCAACTTGTTGGGTAGAGCCTTTAATTCCATTGGTTGCACCAATAGAGGGTTTGTAAGCATCAGGTTTGTATTGAGAGCCTTGATTTGGTTGGAAACTAGATCCGCTAGGATTATTATTACCAATTCCAAATGAAGGACGGTTTGCATTTGTTTCATATTGATACCCCTGGTTGTTTTGGGACTGTTGTGTTGACCCAAATGATGGCTTATCTGCATTAAACAGATTTTGTTGTCCTTCTCCTAAAATGGTATTTGAACCCTTAGGTTGATTTCCAGGTCGATTTAAGGAGTTCTGTGATTGACCAAATTGGGAAGTTCCAAATGGTTTTTCAGACGGTGAAAGTCTGCCGGATTGAATACCAAAATTACCTTGACCATTGCTAGATCCTGATGTTGTAATTATTTGACCCTGATTGGCTTGAGGACGAGTCTGAACTGTACTTTGTGGTTGATTGTAGTTATATCCATTTGAACCTTGGCCTTGAGAACCTTGTCCTAAACCTTGATTGATAGATCCCTGGCTTGTGGATGGACTAAATGGACGTTGGCTACCTCCAAACTCTTTTTGATACTGATTGTTTTGTCTTTGAGGTCCTGGAATAGGTGTCACGTTATCAATCTGACCAGATTGGCCTGGAAACTGGTCTACAAGACCTTGGTTACTGCCTGAACCTTGTTGATATTGATTTATTTGTCCTTGTGGTCCACTAGATCCGGCACCAAATTGATTGACACTTTGACCAGGTCTGCTTTGATCGAATTGATTTAATAGAGCAGTATTAGAATTTGGACTAAATGATGCCGTGTTTACAGGATACTGGTTGTTTTGAGCCTGGCTGGCAGGTCCTTGTGAAGATGATCCTTGATAAGAATCTTGAGGACGCTTAAAAGAAGCTCCAACATTGAACTGCTGGGGAGAACCTTCTGACTCGTATTCCTCGGGACGGTATGCACCTACAAATCAAAACATTTCACTATATTAAAAACACTTCAAATACAAGATTAAGTTATTTATTTTTTAGTAAATAAATCATTACCTTCTTGAGTACCAGCTGCAGCCGCTCTAGAGTTCTCTTCAATTGATTTCAATATTTCTTCAGGAATAGGATGGGGTGTAGGCAAATGGTCTCCTTGTGGTTGGAAGCCATTTTCATCAGCAGTATAAGTTAGGGAATATGACTGACCATCATCACCGGTGTAAGAAAACCCACCTTGAGCCCTTACGCCATTTGTTGCAACGCCAGATTCTTCAACAGAAATACCGTTGGAAGTTTCGTAGCTGTATAAGTAGGATTCACCGTTATTTTCATTAACATATTTTAGTATTTCAGCATTTCTGTCAGCTGCTGCCTGAGGACGTTCTGGCTTATCACCTTGAGCTTCATTGTATGATTGTGTTTCTTGCCCAAACCCTTGGCGAGCAGGGTTTTCCGATTGAGGCCTGTAGGTTTGCTGACCTCCAACGTTGAATGTATTAGCTCCCTGTGCAAAAGTGGAGCCAACTTCTTGACCTTGTCCAATGGGAGCATTGGCTCCCAGTAACGGTAAATTGCCATTACTACCAGTAGATGCGAAAGAATTTATAGTGGTTCCACTTGGGCCCCGCTGATTCCCAGCCCCAAATCCAGGTCCATTTTGAGCGCTTCCAGAAACTCCACCGAAAGTAGACTGAAAACGCGGTCCAGATTCAAGTCCTGGCTGTCGTCCTGATGGAACTCCTCCAAAACCTGCTTGACCTCCTTGAACAAATTTTGAATCTGGTTGTCTGGAAGCTGTTGTCACACCTGGAGCTATTAAGGCACCAGGGCTACCTCCAGCTGTTGCTGCATTTACCGGCGGAAGATAAGCTCTGTCTAACTTGTCCGCATAGCCATAGGCTATAATTGACAGGACTATTAGCTGAAAGGGAAAAATAATTATATTTTAAAAGGCAACAGGCTTTTCGAAATTAAAAGTATTATTCAAATAAAAACACGTATATTTAACATGGCAACTTAGATAATAGAAGTAAAAAAAATCTTTTTCTAGCATTTTATTGAAACACTTTTTTTAGAATGTTATTATTATGTTATTATTAGGCACATCCTAATTTTTCGATAAATACTTCGAAGTAAAGTATCTCCGAAATTTCTAATCTTCAATCCATAAAATATTTACTTCACTAAACTATGCATTAGTAATAATTGTTCACAAGACCCACAAAGTTTTTATGGTCAGGATTTCAAACGTTTTAATTTTTTTATATTATTTACACAACCGAATTTCCAGTAGGTTAAAACACCTAGCTAGTTTTCCAAACTAAAACAAGTTATTAAAATTTAAATAAAAGAATTACCAGCTTCATTTTGAAAAGCTGTACTTGTTGCAAAGGATGAACTCTGAATGTTGGTACGCCATATCATCCTATATTTATATCATGCGAAATTCGTTCACCTCGGTTCACTGCTTACCTAAACATGTACCGTGTAACCTTTGACTGTAAAGTGAATCCTCAGTATATCTGTGTGAGCGCTTGCTCAATTTTCCGATCGATTTTGCCGATACACTAATTACTATGATCCATCCGCTCATGTGAAAGAATGACTCGCGACATTGTTCGTGATTTGTCAAGGCCCCTATCTTTTATTTGCGCTGTTACTTAGACATGGGAATGAATACTTTTCTTTTCACGTACTAGACGAATGTCTTTCACATTCAAATTGCCACATTGCTCTAGAGTAGATGGAATATTCTATACCTCTACCTATGTAGTACGTTCAAATTTCCACATTGGTCTGGATAGATAGAATATTCTATACCTCTACCTATGTAGTACGTTCAAATTTCCACATTCGTCTGGATAGATAGAATATTCTATACCTCTACCTATGTAGTACGGTTACCGTGAGATAGATTATTTGGTCAGGCTGGCAGTTTTCACACATAAGTTATGATAACAGAAAAAGAAAACAAAATTATTTATAACTTTCAAATAACATATAAAACAAGAAAAACAAAGTTTATATTTAGTACCTATTCAAGTTAATTTGTAAAGTTCATTACCTATATGTTAAAATTATTTAGATTGCTAATTTTCAAATAACATATAAAACAAGAAAACAAAGTTTATTTTAAGTACCTATTAAAGTTCATTACCTATATGTTAAAATTATTTAGATTGCTAACTTTCAAATAACATATAAAACAAGAAAAACAAAGTTTATATTAAGCACCCATCAAAGTTAATTTATAAAGTTCATTACCTATATGTTAAAATTATTTAGATTGCTAACTTTCAAATAACATATAAAACAAGAAAAACAAAGTTTATATTAAGCACCCATCAAAGTTAATTTGTAAAGTTCATTACCTATATGTTAAAATTATTTAGATTGCTAACTCTCAAATAACATATAGAAAAAGAAAACAAAATTATTTCTAACTTTCAAATAACATATAAAACAAGAAAAACAAAGTTTATATAAAGTACCTATTAAAGTTAATTTTTAAAGTTCATTACCTATATGTTAAAATTAATTAAATTGCTAACTCTCAAATAACATATAAAACAAGAAAAACAAAGTTTATATATTAAGTACCTATTTAAGTTAACTAGTAAAGTTCATTACCTATAATTATGTTAAAATAATTTAGATTGAAATTTTTGTTTAACAAGAAACCCTCTCATTCGAGGGTGAAGGCTTGTTAAGCTAACCCAACACTAGAGAAGGGCAAGGACGGAAGTCTCCGGAGAAAATATTTACCAAATAAAAAACCTTGAATTTGATGAATATGAAAATGATTTGGAGGATGGGCTGTTAATATCCCATGGACGCCCCAAACATTGAGGTCTTTATCAACCTCGCCTAATAAAAAATATAAAATAAAATGTGATTACCTATGATAACGAAAATATGCTAATGTCAGTATCAGTGCATTAGGTTTACTTATAACAGCTGTTGTTGTTCATTTCACTATTTATCGCATCAAGAAAGATGCAACTTTTTTGAGCCCTGTCAATGATCTTTATTTTGAAGATTTGACAACCCTACACGTTTTTTTTAAATTCTACTACAGGTTAGCCCTTGACGGCAATCACGCCTGGTGGAAATTGATGAGGCTTATGATGACCTTCTTGACGTCCGACATGCTAGTCAGTAAGCCGCGTAGTTTGCGGATCTACGTCCGCAGAATATGAGCATAAGGGAGGCTCCGGTGTGTTCTTAAGAGATCCCGGAACCTCCCACATATTATTTTATGCTGATGGTGGCGACCGAGGGGGTTTTAGTGGGTAAAAATCCCACATTACCCGAGCTATTCCCCAGCAATAATCGGGTATCTCAGTAGGAGATTTCCCCCCCGTAAACAAAAAAAAAAAAAAAAGGTATATGGTGAACACATACTCCTAATTGGTGTCTACGCATCATGGTGCCGAAAGCGGAATCGCTTTGCGTCTTTGTCTGTAGAGTTCCGATCCGGGAATCAAACTCAGGACCTCCAAATTTATAATGCGACAACGCTGGGTCTGGATTATTCTGAACATTCTCCTGATGTGATAATCTTGGTAGTCTAGATCTAGACTGACGGATAGCTCTAAATACACAGTATACAAGTGACCACTAGCAAGTTTTTTTTAATAACTTGGTATCGTAATATTCAGGACTACCCACAAAACCCATTGTACAAACCTGAAAAACATCGGCTGCCTTAAATTCATTAAAGAGGTTTAATTTTGTGATTTTCCGAAATACACAGTTCGTACATACATTAAGTAAAATCCTGTTGATATTTAAAATCCTTCGCTTATTATATTAAAAAAAAAAAATATATAGTCGTTCGGTTTTTAAATAATTACACTTATTATCACATAAAAGGAAATAATCCGCCATTAAAGCTATTACTTTACACTAAAAAGTCATCAGTCGCACTTTACCAGCCAATAAAGGCTGCTAAATATTTTTTATTAAAGCTGAACTAATTGCATCCCATACATTTATAAAAAAAAACTATGAATTTATTTCCTCCAAGTTTACTTAAAAATACTACAGTAAAATATTAATAAATGCATATAAAATTTCATCTTCCGTATTTGTTTGCAAAATACAATAAGTAGTCAACGGATTAATTTAAAAACTGTACTAATCCAACCTCGAACTCTTATCATCAGCGAATCAATTCACTTCCCATTCCATAGAGCTGGCTACAGGCCTTTTTTCTCATTGAGGAAACGGTTTTAGAGCTCTACCACCATTAGCGTGCACGGGGTTTTGGACCAGGGTATGCATCGTGAGCAGTGATTCAATAACGAAAACTTCGTCCCTATTATGTGTATTTTGAAGCATGTCTGACGTCACGAGGTCGCATAAGAGTTACTGAGTGGCCAGAGGCCCTGAGTACGGGACTATTGGATGGTCGCCATTACCTACCACACTTATACCATTCGGCTGGTGAACTTTAACGATTATTAGAATATAACTAATAATCATTTATTAACCGGGACGAAAGCCAATGTGGCTTCCATACCACGTGCCCGATTTAAAATTTCGACTTCAGGCTGGTACTGAAAATGTCTCCACAGAAAAACTCAATACCTCAGAACTTTTCCCCGATCCTGGATTCAAATATACTAACTACTATATTAAATAGAAGCAACTTAGGTACTTTACTGAAGTCCAAGGTATATTAAAAATGGTATTTAAAAAAGGCTTAATTTACTGTAATCGTACGTATCAATTTACTATATTTATTTTTAATATCTTGGAGACGTCTATCAATAAGTTCAAAGTTTTTATAAAACGAAAGTTTACAGAAAAATCATATTACGATGTTAAAGATTATATAAACGATAAAAAAGCTTGGGTATGAATTGCTCTATCTCCATAGGTACTATAATTTATTATTGATTATGTAAGATGGTGATAATGAAAAAAAAAACCGGCTAATTTTTTTGTGGGCTTCTTCTTAGAACGGGGCGCGTTTGGAACTCTCATAGCTTTAGTTTTAAGTTTTACGAATGTAGTTATCATTATCGAATCACTACTATAGAAATTATTAACGCGTCAAAAGTGCCTTGCAAAGGACTATTTGAATAAATATTATTTGAATTTTGAATTTACCAAACTAAACAGTAATGAATAGAAGCAGGCGTTACTTTGCGGAAGTCCATGATCAACAACAAACAGCAAGTATAATTTGCTATACGAGTATTCCGCCGACAACCGGGAGATTTGTATAATATATATAGTAGCGCGAAAAGTAAAGTTACTTTTCGCGCTTGTGAAGTCAACATCTCCTGAGGATGATCCGGTTTCGGGTCGAAACGTGCGTAGAGGTTCTAGTGGAAGATTTTGTGTGGTGTTATATTATACAAATCTCCCGGAATCCCGCCGGAATATAGCAAATTATACTTGCTGTTTGTTGTTTTACACTATACAGATCTTCCAGAATGCCCTCTAAACACACGTTTCGCTCCGACACCAAAATATCCTCATGAGATGTTGACTTTACAAAGTTAACTTGACAGTTAATCGGTCTAGTTAATAAAATGTTCTTTATTAATTGCGCGGTAAGCATCGTTAGATCCTATTGACGATGTTATAAAAGCTCTCGATACAATCCACGTACCTATTTCACGCCGTTCAACTTTTGGTCGTAACAATTACCTTTAAGTTACTTACAACATATGGGTATTTGGTCATATTAGAGCACCTTTAGTTAACGATTTTGCCGTAGGCCCATATTATTATTTCGATAGCGAAACAATTAAGTCATAACATTTTGACATGATGTCGGTAACATCCATTTAAGTGTATTAACTTAAAAAAATAGATACAATAGAATATAGACGCAGCGCAATTGCCTGCAAAACTTTTGTCTTTGAATTTAAAGTTTTGGGGCTAAATCCACGAGTGAAACAGACGGCTTGAACGGAAAAAAACACGCTCATGTAAATTTTGGTCTCCATTAAATTTCAATATGAGTTTTTTTTAAGTAGATAAACAAATCCCTCTAAAGCCGGCAGCAGGTTTCTAGTCATTGTGGTACGTATAAGTGACCAATTAGAACCATTCATCATCATCATGGTCAACCCATTACAGAGCACGGGTCTACTCTCAATATGAGAACTTGAGAAGGGTTTGGTCATAGTCCATTATGCTGGCAATGTGCGGATTGGCAGACTTCACACGCCTTTGAGAACATTATAGAGAACTTTCAGGCATGCAGATTTCCTCACGTTGTTTTCCTTCGCCGTAGAAGCAAGTGATATTTTAATTGCTTAAAAACGCACATAACTCCGAAAAGTTATAGGTGCGTTCCCAGATCGACCCCTTGACCTCTGATTAGGAGGCTGAAGTCCTAACCATTATGCTATTTCAGCTATTGTTTGTTTTATTACTTATAAATAGTCATTTTATAATTTACTGAATGTATGAACATTTTGACGACAGTCAACATTCCAATGAATCGAAAGGTAATAAAGCTGACGTAACTTTCCACATGTTTAATTGATCAATAATTACATAGAAATGCATTCAGTAGCAAGCAATGATATTCTGTGAGCAATTGAAACGCATGACTTGAAATAATATCATATTAAAGCTTTTGTCTGTAATAATAGCCAAGTAAGTTGACAAAGACATCTATTGCAAGATGTATAATGATTGTTGTATAACCTTTGTTTGATTATGAATTATAATATCGAAGTTTATGTGCAATTACTCATTATTTAGGGTAAAATTGTTATCCTGCGATTGAGAATTGTATTCTATAACATTGCAAAAACAATCCTTGAAACTTAGCTTTAGATAAAACCTTGTCAGTGATAAAGAGAGAATAAACTAATATGACAGTTAGTGCCACAGTCTCGCAAAACTGCTTTACAGAAAGGCGGGAGATTTTGTATATGGCGGGCGCGGTTTTTTTTTGTATTAATGTTTGTTGGCAAATTTGAAAAGAACTGGCGTTTGTAGTGTCGAGGACATTATAGTTTTGGTGTGGTTTATGTAGGGACTAGTTTTTTGAATGGTTAACAGGTATTAATTTGGAAAAGGTTTGGGGAGCCGCGTCCGTCCAGTGCGAAGTTTCCTGCCATTTTTCCCTAACTTCAATTCTACATTGCAATAAACTTGACATTGGCTAATCTGTGTAAAGCCATAAAAAGAGAAAAAAAACTGCTTTATCTGTCTAGACGTCATGATAACTTTTAACCACGTCTTAAATGTCAGATACCAACTGGTTATATCCCAGTAGTTTTTCCTAAAAATTAACGAGGGAATAAAAATAATATTGTAATATTGTTCACCTAATACAAACGAACCGACGCAAGAACACATTCTTCTAGTAATAAAACGAATCTGTATTAAGTAATAGAAAAATATTTTAATTGAGCTCCAGATCGTGTGAAGATCGGTAATGTTTTAGGGCATTCCGTTGATTGTCGTTGATTACATGGGCATTGATTACTTTATTCTACGAGCAGCGTTGAGGTCAAAATATGTTTTCGGCAGTGGCCCTGGCATGGAGAATTTTTAGAATATTATTTTCAGAAACTGTTCTGTTCTAGGTTAACACGGAAGTTGGGAGACGGCGGGTAGCTATTGGGCTAGTTGCCCGTCATTGCACTAGTCTTCTCACTGTCTTAAGGGGGGGGAACAAACTGTCCTGATCCTTCCCCTTGTAGCGCTGTAGCCCCGGCACTAGGCCGGGGCGGCTGGTAGGGCGTCCGGGAAGTATACAACGGGTCCCCCGGGTGTCCAGTAAAACCTGCGAGAGGGACATGCCGTGGTGGCTTTTAGTTCGGGTATACCCCCCTTCGGGGGTGAGAGTCCAAGATAACCTCCTTCCCGCCCAAGAGTACGGAGGTAGCCATAAAGCTTTTCCACCACGACAAAAAAAAAGGTTAACACGGAAGTACTTGCGTGTTTCCCTACTGGTTGGGTATGCTGTTCAGCTTAATTCATACTTAAAAAAACTAGCTATTTGTCCGTGTTTATTTTTTATATTTATTTATCATTATAAAAAATACATTGAATACAAACTATAAATACAAAGACCCCAGACGTCTGTCCTCGCTGCCAGTCTGCAACTTACGATTAAGTTATATAAACGGTTACATTATAACACAAGAGGGACCGAGTAAGCATGTGACATGAAAATAACATTTTTTTTTAAATATTCTTTTAATTCGAGCATGACATTTTTAATATCTACTTTTTGGAACGTTGGGGGTAGTTCGTTATTGAATCGTAAAACGAAATACTGTATAAAATATATAATAATGTATTGTTATTGCGCGTAATTTTGG
Organism: Lasiommata megera; assembly: GCA_928268935.1. Lineage (NCBI taxonomy): Eukaryota > Metazoa > Arthropoda > Insecta > Lepidoptera > Nymphalidae > Lasiommata > Lasiommata megera. Next base: position 13,896,565 of record OV743326.1, read on the forward strand.
CTGTCATTGGTCCATTTCTTTTCCAAAGAATTAAATGCCCTTTGTCCGTGTCTGAAATGCAAGCAACCTATATCTATCGCAAATTTTGTTACGATAGATTTTGTCGAACGTGAATAAATATTATTTTTTAAATCTCTCGGTTATGGACCGCGCATCTTCCGGGATAAAATCAGAATTCCATGTCCAGGTTACAATCTAGATAAGTCCTAAATTAAATAAATATAGGCGCAATAGAACGATATACTCGCATTTATTCAATTTTATGGGCCAAATCAAGGCACTTACGCTATCGCATCATAAATTTGGCGGTCCTGGGTTGGATTCCCGACTCGAGTCTGATCTGGTGGCAAACGTCCGTGGCTACTTACCACCCTTCCGATAAAGATGCCAACAAGCGATTAAGCTTTCCCGCATGATGTCGCTCAGAAACAAATCAGGAGTATGGGTTTACCATCCTGCATCATCACTTACCATCAGGTTAGATAGCCGCCAAGGACTAGCTAGAACGTACAACACCGTATCAAAGAGGGCATCGAGAAAGTACCTAACTTCAAAAAATCTTCAAGCTTCTACTGTCGTAATAATTGCAATGATCACGAACACTTTGATTATCCCAAGGATGCTTAATAGCATCGGTAATTAGACATTACATCTCACAGAACATCCGTTTGATGGATTGGTGTGTTTAATGCTATCAAGAGGCGAGAGTGGGTCAATATGATTAAAACATAAACTTACAATACAAACTAAAGCATCACATTATTAGCTGCGCTTGCTTCATTGCTCTTTGCTCATGCCTGCGTCGTTTGTCTCGTGGTTGACATATGTGGCTATAGGTTCCATTACCAGGTCGAGCAAAGAACTGTTCGGTTTTACGACCTCCGTGGCGCAGCGCGTGCGCTGTTGCAATTTAAAGTCGGAGGTCCTGGGTTCGATTCCCGGCTCGAGTCTGGTCTGGTGGGAGGCTTCCGCCGTGGCTGGTTACCACCCTACCGACAAAGACGTGTCGCCAAGCGATTTAGCGTTCCGGCACGATGTCGTGTAGAAACCGATTAGGAGTATGAGTTTACCATACCCCATATATAACAGGTTAGCCCGCTTCCATCTTAGACCGCATCATCACTTACCATCAGGTGAGATGCAGTCAAGGGCTAACTTGTGGTGAATAAAAAAAAAAAAAAAACGTTTCCTTAGGATTTATGGGCGGCGGACGTAATTCGCATCAAGCAGGTCGTAGCCTGAAGCTTCGAGATGGTACATTAGTGGGCTGGAGTCCGCGTCTCGAAGACAAGACAACGCCAAGCCAATATGTTCCAGGGACTGCCAGGGGTTTAAACGGGTCATATAAATGACACATAACCGAATTTTCGACAAGAAGTCGAGTATGTAGCAAATTAAATAAAAAGTGAACATCTATGGGGTGTTCATATAATATATAATCCATTATTTTATTAATTTAATAAATTAATAACTTCAAATTTCAAGCGGGTCTAAGAAGAAGCCCACAACGAACTTAGCCGGGTTTTTGTTATCACCATCTAGCATAGTCAATAATAAATTATAATTAGCTATTAAGAGCCCTTCACAACCAAGATTTTTATCGTTTATTTAATTTTATTTTTATTATTTATGTACCAAATTTGTGCTATCAAACAAGTATAGAAGTATACAAAGGAAAGCTTATCTCTATAAGAAATCTCTTCCAGCTATCCTTAACAGCTTTTCGTTTATGTCATCCTTAAATCAGAATCCTTAATGTTGAAATTAAAAGGTAACATCTTAAAAGGTTCTCAGTGGGAGCCTCAGTATGGGTAAAATTCCGTGGATAATAATACTAAGGAAACTTTCTTCTTAAATCTCATATTACAAGTTTATTATCTATTTGCTCAATCTTGGCATTACAAAACCAAATAGGATCGATATAATATTTTCTGTATAAACGTTTTTTTATTCGCGGTATTCCTGTCCCATTTTTTACTATCCTCATCTCCATTGTCTTCATCATCAGCTTTATTGGGTAGTCTTACAAATATCGTCCTTTAATGTGACTCTCATGCACTATTTCATTATTTAACGTAGCGCCATTCAAGACTAATATGGATCTATTTCAAGTCAAATTCTGTATCGATTACTCACACGTTATCTAGATAATAGATGGTGAAGCAATATCACTCAAAGTCAAAAAAAAAATACCTCGTTCAAAATGACTTTTACGAGCCCATTTGAACCATCTATTATGTTAATATTGAATCTTTCAATGATTTCTGAGTCATGCTTTTGGTTTGGCAGTTCAATATACTTTTTATTCGAATTCCTAAGATATCATTCTTTGCTGTAATATAGGAAATATTTTATATTTCGCATTACAAATTAGGAGGTCAATGGTTCGATTCCCGGCTCGAGCCTTTTCTAGTGGCGAGCTTTCCTGTTCACCTAGTAGGAATTTACCAACCCTGTTGGTACCGACATACTACTATGCTACTCGATAATATGCATCAGCTCTCCAAGTACTTGTAATTTACCTTAGTTCTACCACAACGTATCGATTTTTTTTTTATTTACCACAAGTTAGCCCTTGACTGCATCTCACCTGATGGTAAGTGATGATGCGGTCTAAGATGGTAGCGGGCTAACTTGTTAGGGGTATGGTAAACTCATACTCCTAATTGGTTTCTACACGACATCGTGTCGGAACGCTAAATCGCTTGGCGTCACGTCTTTGTCGGTAGGGTGGTAACCAGCCACGGCCGAAGCCTCCCACCAGACCAGACTCGAGCCGGAAATCGAACCCAGGACCTCCGACTCTAAAATGCAACAGCGCACGCGCTGCGCCACGGAGGTCGTCAAAAAAATAAAAGAGAAGCATGAAAATAGAAGTAATATAAAAAATACTATATTAAGCGATTTCTGCTGAGTGTCTTGGGTCTAGGTAAACGTTGAACATGTCTATAAAAAAACCTATAAGAAAATAATTAACTTTATACATGCAAAAACACAATGTTCCACATAAAATCACATACGAACATCATTTTATAGAGTAGAAAATAAGGCAAATATTATAATTCATAATTACGTCCGGCTCCTAATTAAAGGTTGGGGGTTCGATCCCGGGCACACACTTCTAACTTTTCGGAGTTATGTGAGTTTTTTAGCAATTAAAATATCACTCGTTTCAACGGTAAGGGAAAACATCGTGAGGTAATAGGAAATCTGTATGCCTGAGAGTTTTCCATAGTGATCTACAAGACTTGCGAAGTCTGCCTATGCCTATGGACTATGGCCAAACCCTTCTCATATTTACAGGCAACCCGTGCTCTATAGTAAGCTGGCAACGGGTTGATCATGATGATATCTAGTGGTATGCTGTATGGTGGGAGGCTTAGGCCGTGGCTAGTTACCACCCTACCGACAAAGACGTATCGCCAAGCGATTTAGCGTAACGATGTCGCGTAAAACCCGATTAGGATTACAGGTTAGCCCGCTACCATCTTAGACTGCATCATCACTTACCATCAGGTGCGATTGCCGTCAAGGACTAATTTGTAGTGGATATAAATATAAAAATATTATAATAAGATGATGATATAATAATTCGTTTTGTTTGTAATAGATTTAAAATTACCGTTTGTGCTTTTTTTTATCATGAGTATCAGTTTAACGAGACCATAAAAATCGCCTTAAATTAACCGAAGTGCCGCTCGGCCTGTATACATTGCACGCCACTTCATAGTTCACAGCAGCCGTCAGTCTACCATCAACCCCACAAAGGAGAAAGGTCGTGGTCATCGATTACATTCGATACCGTCGACATCACGACTTCGTGTGCGAGCTGACCTACCCATCAATACGAAACGGCGGTTCGGATGAGACGTCACGCTTCACTGAATTAATATTAAACAAATATTGCGTATACCTGCACCTTTACGAGTCTGAACGCTAAAGTGGTAACATCGCATAGCACATGGAAGAATAGGGTAATGCTTAGGGTGCCCAACGTACTGAATGATGACGTAGTAATGACCTTGAAACCGCATTGATATTCCATATTTTACTCGTCTTATATTATAGACTAACACTAAAGTAAGTATCAAAGTGTGTTTTATAAATATATATTTTTTTTTTATCCACTACAAGTTAGCCCTTGACGGCAATCTCACCTGATGGTAAGTGATGATGCAGTCTAAGATGGTAGCGGGCTAACCTGTAAGGGGTATGGTAAACCCATACTCCTATCGGTTTCTACGCGACATCGTGCCGGAACACTAAATCGCTTGGCGACACGTCTTTGTCGGTAGGGTGGTAACTAGTCACGGCCGAAGCCTCCCACCAGACCAGACTCGAGCCGGGAATCGAACCCAGGACCTCCAACTTTATAATCTGACAGCGCGCGCGCTGCGCCACGGAGGTCGTCAAAAAATATTAAATAGCAAAAAGGTTAGTCGACGTCACAGGGGACCGAAGAGCTGCCAGCTACCTCGGACAAAGAATTAGTCTAGTCATTCAAAGGGGGAACGCTGCCAGTATCTTCGGAACCTTGCCTAAAGGGACTCCTTTTAATAATATATTTTAGTTATAATATTAAATATTTATTTATTTTTTAAGATTTTTAGTGTTAGGTTAATCTAAGTCTTATTTTAAGTTATATATGTATTCGAGTAAATAAATATTAAATAATAATAAAAACATGGTTAGGTACATGCATAAAATCCATTGTTTAATTTATTTTCTATTATTAATCTATTACAGAGATGGGGGACCTGGCCTACTGGCTAGAGAGGCGACTTCTACCAAAACCTTATAACCATATTATAATAACCCAGAAAATTGGATCGGTAATTGTTGAAAAAAAAACTATGACATATTGATTCCATTTATGAATATATTAAGCATGTTTTTGTCATTTTTTCAAATAAACTTTAGTTTTAGTTAAACGTAATTAAAACATTGCTTACATCTTAATAAGAGTTAGAAAAAACAAAATGGAGACATTACATTTTATTGTTCAAAATATTTACAGTATTATAACATTTACATTATTATTTATAATTTTTTCTTTACTTTGGTCATGAAAGTACCAGCCTCTAAATTAGTCTAGTTTAGAACAATCACCTCAGCCGTGCCTCGAAAAGTATTTGGATAAATGTTTATTTCCTAACGTTTGTTTTAATTATTCATAACCTTTATTCAAACAACTACCTACGGATAAATATTTATACATTTAACTTAGATATAGTGTTGCTGTTCAGCCGTTCGGAGATACTCTCCAATGACACAGGAAAGTTAGAATCCACATTTTGACCCTTAAGTTTAAAGACTTTTTTTCAGACTGTGAGGTAACTAGATGTATTGCGCCAGCGTAATCGGCAAGAATGGCAAGCTCTGGAAAACTCTGAAGGAGTATAAGGCCTAGGGCTCGAAGAAAGAGAGATATCGTCGGTCCAAGGGTGCGGTGCCTCTTGTGACGCATAGATGATTAGAATGAGATATAGTCCGACGGTTCCGAGCTCGTAGAGTTTGCGCATGACGTGTGAAATTGAGGAAAACCCTGGGAAGAGGTTATAGACGAATGTCAGGTACACCTCTTGGACAGAGGTACGCTTAAATCAGTGTGATGTAAGGAGACCCTAACTTTTTTATACACTACAAGTTAGCCCTTGACGGCTATCTCACCTGGTGGTAAGTGATGATGCAGTCTAGGATGGTAGCGGGCTAACCTGTTAGGAATATGGTAGACCCACGCTCCTAATTGGTTTCTACGCGACATCGTGCCGGAATCGTTTGGCGACACGTCTTTGTAGGGTGGTAACTAGCCACGGCCGAATTCTCCCACCAGACCAGACTCGAGCTGGGAATTGAAGCCAGGACCTCGATGAATGCGACAGCGCGCGCACTGCGCTATAGAGGTCGTCAACTCAATGTAAATCTTAACTGTAATGCGTGAGCGCGTACACCTGGAAGTGACTTCGCCTCATCTAGTTCGGGAAGCACTGACGAAATCCCCGCGTACCTGTCCGCGACTTTCGCCTCAAGATACCTGATTGATCCTGAATATCTCTATAAATGTTTGCATTTATTAACGAATAAAACTCGGTAAACGGATGGTTGCAACCAAATGCGACCGTATGGTGGTGGATGATGGACCGGATATATACGGATGGTGACGACCTCCGTGGCGCAGTGCGTGCGCATTATAAAGTTGGAGGTCCTGGGTTCGATTCCCGGCTCGAGTCTGGTCTGGTGGGAGGCTTCGGCCGTGGCTTGTTACCACCTTACCGACAAAGACGTGTCGCCAAGCGATTTTAGCGTTCCGGCACGATGTTGCGTAGAAACCAATTAGGAGCTTGGGCTTACCATACTCCTAACAGGTTAGCCCGCTACCATCCTAGACAGCATCATCATTTACCACCAGGTGAGATAGCCGTCAAGGGCTAACTTGTAGTGTATAAAAAAAAAATGTTTGCATTGATTAACGAATAAAACTCGGTAAACGAATGGTTACAACCAAATTTAATTTTGTCTAAACATGATTGCATATCTACGCATACTTAAATAAGATTACTATCCGATCCCTTTATTTATTGTAATTCTTACGAAACACCCCAAAATTAGTACGAAAGCTTTACAAATCACGTTCTTTAGATTATCTGGCAAAGATTAACAACTAACGACAAATACAAAAGAGCAAACGAAGCGGAGAATAATTGAGAACCTCTTTAATAGGATTGCCCAACTAGCTCGCTCCTTGCCAATGTGGTTAGCAAATACGGAGATTTCGTCATTGCTCGTACAACTTTCGTGATATGAGTGGATCCGACAAGAGAATTAAATTCACGATCTTCAAGAATTAAACCCAATATACCCAACCTAAGGTATCATTTGGAAGTGCTTCAAATGAATCAATTGGTTCTTACTAAGTATCAATTGATTCACAGGTATATAGCTGTTAGGTTCTTAATAATTGTTTATGGGGAACTATCATAACAATTCTCGAAGTAAGGATAATGCAACTAAATGAATAAAGCGTTATCTATAACAGATTGTGTTAGTTTAGCTCGATTGATCCATTACTATATTTTAACGAATGTTTAATGGAAAATGGTTATTTTTGTAGGTCTATTTAGGTGACCCGTGACCCGGCCACCAGGCGGCGGGAAAGGATATGCACCGTGGGGGTTTAGTCAGTAAGAGTCTGACATAACCGCCGCGTCTCCTCGGACGCGGTATCCATGAGGATTACCCACGTTAAAAAAAAAAGGTCTATTTAGGTGGAAAGAAGTTTTCAGCCATCTGACGTGAGGAGATCTCAATATTTAATCTCAGCCATATTCTATGAGTCAGAACTTAGTCACCAATCTGGATTGGATCATGTAATATATTCTCCTTTCTTGTAAGACACTAAGATGTGTTCGTAAAAGCGCCAAATATAATAATGTGCATGGGAATCTTGAACTATGTCTAGCGGAAAGCTTCGGCCGTGGCTTGTTACCGACAAAGACGTGTCGCCAAGCGATTTAGCGTTCCGGCACGATGTCGTGTAGAAAACAATTAGGAGCGTGGGTTTACCATACTCCTGAAAGTTTAGCCCGCTACCATCCTAGACAGCATCATCACTTACCACCAGGTGAGATAGCCATCAAGGGCCAACTTGTAGTGTATAAAAAAAAACTTTGGAAGTCCAAATGATATGACATGCAATATCGCAAATATCGTAAAACTTTATAAGAGAAGTTTGAAAAAATAAAAACCCAAATCATACTTTCATCTATTTATTGTCAGCTTATCTCCGTATCAAGTGTGTTATTTCTGTTTATGTACATACTTAATTTCTAAATTATATTTTTAACTTCAACACATTTAAGCGTTTTATCACTCATAAGACACTGTTCTTACGACTTGTTGCTCATATTTGAGCTATATTTACAGTCTACTGTTTTTAGGGTCACTCAATAATGATAACCCGTCTCGTCGAACCTCGGTGGGTTTCGAGCACCACCAAATTCTTCTTTCTCGCCAATAAAACTAGAAGTTTCTTTCTGAGCTCCAAAGTCCTGAATGCCTGACCCTGATGCTATGTTGCCGAACTTATTTTCTTGTTGACCACTTCCATTCGAAAGTTGATCATTTTTGTTGCTTCCAAAACCTTTGTCGACCGGTGCTTTACCCGAAAATGACTGCAACCCTTGACTATTTTGTGCCTTAAATCCGCGACAACAAGCGCTATAGAAAGAGAATTCCGGCTTCAACTTGTCATCACTTTGAGATTGTGATGCGTCAGGAATTTGTGTTGGCGTTTGAATATTGTTGAGATTTTCACTGCTCTGTGATAAATGTGATGTTATTGGTTTTGTTGTATCAAATTTGTTATGGCCTGGCTGTTCAGTTGAGACTTTTTGTGTATTTTGTCCAAATTGGTTGTTTTCTATCTGAGAGAATACAGGAAAAGCCTGCGAAGGTTTGTCGTATTGATATACTGCACCTGATTGCGAATTCTGGGACTGCTGTTGTTTTTGTAAATTGAAACTACTTTCTGTATTTTGTGAACTCATCTGTGTATTATATGGGTTGGTAGAAGATAGCTGAAAAGTATTTTGTTTTTTAATATCAAAACTTTGTTCTGATGTTGGTGCAACAGATTGGGCAGTTGTTTGACTTGCAAATGGTAAAATGGTTACTTTTTGTTCATTCTGAAACCGTGGAGGTTGATATTGCTGGTTTGGTTGTATAGAGCCTTCGTTTTGAGTCGAGGTTGAGAAATTTTCTTCTACAGACTCCGCAATAGGCTGTTTGTCCAATTGTGTGCCTTGTGATTGCTGATTAAGTGGAAATTCATTTCCTGGTGAAGTGAATTCAGTTTGAAAACTAACTTGGTTGTTCGGTTTTATGTTGAATTGCTGAGCCTGATTATCATCGAACAGTTGCCCAAGTGTTGCATCGTTTTCTTTAATTAAACCAATATTTTGTTGACCCAATTGGCTATTTGCTTCAGATTGTTGTTGGGAACCAAAATTAAACTGTGAATGACTCCCGTCATTAGTTGCTATACTTGTAGTTGGCGTATTATATTCATTAATTTTATCAGCATTGTAAGTTTCAATTGATTCTTTTGAAACTAATGTAGTTGATTGTAATGAAGAAGGCTTAAAATCGGATTGGGTTGCAAATTTCTCTTTCGATTCTGTAGCTTTTTTATTTTGTTCTTGTTCGTTTCCAAACTGTGTTGTTAATCGTTCTTCAGATGATGAGTCATCGTATTGTGATTGGGTTGTTTGTTTCCCAAATTCCGAGCTATTCTGTTCTCTGAAAGGTGACGTTGTTGTTTGTTGGCTAGTAAACGAGCCAGTCTGAACACCGAAGTGAGATGGTGTTGTCTGCTGTCCTGATGAAGAACCTGTTTGAACGTTTAATGGTGTTGTTTTTTGTCCAAATAATGTACCTGTCTGTTCACTGAAACGTGGTGGAGTTGTTTGCTGTACAGTTAATGGTATACCAAATCTAGAAGTTGTAGTCCGTTGCCCAAATAATGTATCTATTGGTGCTCCAAAGCGAGATGATGTTGGCAGGGATGCAAATGAAATGCTTGTTTTTCCTCCTAGAAGGGAATGAGAATGTTTTTGTCCAAACGTTGAGCTCGGCTGAATCTCAGAATGTGATGGGATACTGAAAGGTAAAGGAGTTGTTTGTTGCGCAGTCGATAAGCTGGATTGTAATCCAAATCCTGGTGTAGTCTGTTGTCTTAACGATGTACTTGTCGGCACTTCGAAACGAGTTGGTGTTGTTCGTGATCCAAATAAAACGTTTGTCTGTTGTGATTGAATAGATTTTTGCCCAAATGTAGAGCTTGCTTGATTATTGAAACGCGATGGAGTACTTAAAGATGGTGTTGAATGTTCATTAAATGTTGTTTCCGAACCAAAACTTGATGGCGATGTTCGGGATCCGAATGAAAAGTTACTTTCTCCACTAAATTGCTGCTGATTAATGTTTTGTTTAATTGATGAGCTTGTCTGATCACCAAAGCGAGATGGTGTAGTATGTGATCCAAATGAAATACTTGTTTGCTCTGCTAATTTAGTGGGTTGTTGTCCAAATGATGAGGTTGTTTGAACCCCGATACGTGATGGTGTTCCAATCGATGAGCTACTTTGAATACCCAAAGGCGTTGGCGGTGTTTGTTGATTAAATGATGAGCTAGGTTTAACATCAAATCGAGGAAGTTTTATTTCATCATCAAATGTACTTTTCTGTTCACCTGAAGGTGACAAAGTTGGTTTTACATTGAATGATAAACTAGTTTGATCGAACGTAGGAGTCGTCTGCTTGTTGAATGATGTACTAGTTTGTGGGTCAAAGCGAGACTGTGTAGTTGGTTGTCCAAATGAAAAGCTTGACGGAGAACCAAATTCTTGTTGAGTTGGAGTCTGACCTAAAGATAAAGTTGTCTGCGAATCGAAAGGTGATGCAGTTGGTTGTTGGATTGAAGAGGTTTGCTGTGATTTCTGTCCGAATGTAGAACCAGTCTGAATACTAAAAATAAATGGCGTTGTTTGTTGACCAAATGCTGTGGTACTTGGAGTTGGTAATTGTTGACCAAATTGTGTATTTACACTGATTTGCGGTTTTATGGAATCTTCTGTTAGTAATGATGGCAGTGAACTCTGTTTCATCATCTCTGACTTAGTTGACTCACGAGTGTCTTCTTGCGGTAACCCCTGAGCTGGTTTAGTGTATTCATAAACTTCTCCAGTATGCGTTTGTGATGAAAAAGTAGGGGTGATGGACGGGAAAGACGATATTGAAGCCTTAGTTATACCATTAGTTTGAAAATTATTTTTTATTATTTCATCTTCTGTAAATGTAGGTAAATTTTGAGTAAACGAGGCCAAGGTGGGTGGTTGAGAATATTTGGTAGAACCAGACAGTTGGGTTGCACTATTAAATTGACTGAACGGAACATCAGGAGTCTTGTGTAAATCTGGTGCAGCAGATGGTGTTTTAAAAGGGTTCGATGGTTTATTGTAAATGTAAGAATTGTCAGGGACTTGAGATTCTCCGAGGAATTTATTACTAGAATGACCATCATTCAGTTTGTGATTGTTCATTAAGAGTGTTTGTGAATTACCAACGTTTATAGAATAAGGCGTTTGTGTTTGAGAATCCATAAAAGATGTGCTCAGTTCTGAGGGAGCACGGTTAGTTTGTTGTTCTTGGGTTTCTAAAGGAGTTGCAAGAGTGAGTTGAGGTTGCTTAGTGGGTAAAGCTTGCAATGAAAGAGTGGAAATATATTCATTACCACTATCTGCATTTGTGCTTTGTAAACCAGTTTGGAGAGTTGCCCCTTGATTTTCAGGATTATTACTAAAACTTTGTGGAGAAGCTGAAACGCCAAAGTTCAGATCAGAACCTTTTAAAGAGCTCTGTAAACTGGTTTGTTGTAATGGTGCTCGAGTGTCAGGATTATTATTCATGATTATTTCAGAAGGTTCAGAAATAGTCAAAGAAGGATTACTATTTGGAGATTTTTGAACATTTAAATCAGAACTTAAAGAATTTTGTATACCAGTCTGGAATAATGGATCATTCTGAGCACCAATATTTGCACCATATGAATTTGAAATTTGGGTGAATGAAGTTAGTGGATTTTTTGTAGATCCTTGAGCAGATATAGATGTTCCATAAGAACTTTGCTCCATCTGAATTGTAAAAGGCTTTCCGCTATACGTTGGGTCTTTTGATTTTTGTTCTGAAACTCGCTGAGCATGATTTAAATTATTGTTTGTTGATGCGATCTTTTCAAAAGGTTTCAAATCTTGATTATTTTCATTTGGAGGTAGATATTGAAACGTTGATCCAAATCCGTTATTCACTTGAGCGTCCAGTCCATTTTGAGTGAACCTGTTTCCTTGGTTGGATGTATTAACAGTTCCAAATTTCGAAGTATCGTGTTGCGTTGACGTGGAGTCTTTAGGAAAGTACGAATTGAATTGTCCTTGAACATTTGGTAGCTCGATGTCTTGTTTATCCTGACTCGGGAATGTGCCACTCATACCGACGTTAGATGTAGGGAGCTCCCCAAATCTATTCGATTGTTTTGTAACATCGAATTGAGTGACATCTGCCGATAATTTAGTAGAATCTGGTTTCGTAAACGTTGAATCTTTTGTAGAGTCGTATGAACCGAGTTGTCCTTGAGCGTGTGGCCTCACAAAGCTTTGTTGGGCTTGATTAATGAATGTGCTTCCACTGGGATCGAATCCAGGTCGTCCTCCGAATTTGTTCGATTGTCTATCGTTATAATTGCCATTAGTGTCACTTTGAGCGTAATTGTCCTGTGCATTGTATTTCCGAACGTCGTAAGAGCCTGTAAGTAAAAAATGAAAGTTGTTGGTCATTTGTCAAACGCCTCCGTGTGAACTGCATTTTATCGGTCGAATACATTTATCACCCTACACAATGGGCTTTTTGAATTTATCTTTAACAGGAATTTGTTTGAATGGAACGCTTTTAAATATAGCAGATACAATGTAATTCTAGGGCAGGACACTTCCTGTCAATGTAATAGTTTTTTTTCGGTAGGTATCTACTCAATTATTATTTTTATTGATCAATTAACATATACAAGAACTTAAATTAAATTATGCAGAAATAGAATTAATTGTTCCGTTTTTTTTGTTTCGTGGGAGGCTTCAGTCGTGCCACCTTACCGACAAAGACGTGTCGCCAAGCAGTTTAGCGTTTCGGCACTATGTCGCTTAGTAACTAATTAGGAGCGTGGGTTTACCATACTGCTAACAGGTTAGCCCGCTACCATCTTAGACAGCATCATCACTTATCACGAGGTGAAATAACCGTAAAAAAAAGTATTATAAATAATATTATGTTTTATTTACGAATCAAATTAACCTGGATGCATAGAAATCTGTAGTTATTTGAAATGATCAGGTAACTGACAGACGAATCTCTTAACGCTCAGCTCAAAACACTGGACAGGTGGAAAATTGGTTGTACTGATAGAGCTTTCACAACGGAGGCTTGGTCTACCAAGAGATTAATTATAATTTTTTCGTTTCATTTTATCGTCGAATTAAAAGTTAGAAACATGGCGAAGCGAGCGATCGTAACATCAGCGAAGCCGCGTTCAAAAGCCACTAATATTATGGTTGATTGGCCTTACAGCTAAGTTTACCAACATAAAGAGTTATTAACAAAATTAAAAACAAACCAGTGTAAATTTGAGATGTTAGTTTGTAGAAAAACAATACAGATGATATTGCGAGTATAACTACATATTATAAAATAATAAATAGAAGCTATGATAGACTAGTGGTTAGGACGTCAGACTTATAATCAGAGGTCGGGGGTTCGAACCCGGGCACGCACCTACAACTTTTCGGAGTTATGTGCGTTTGTGTCTGGTGGGAGGCTTCGGCCGTGGCTAGTTACCACCCTACCCACAAAGACGTGACGCCAAGCGATTTAGCGTTCCGGCAAGATGTCGCGCGTAAACCAATTATTAGGGGCGTGGGTTTAACATACTCCTAACAGGTTTGCCCGCTACCATCCTAGACAGCATCATCACTTACCACCAGGTGATATAGCAGTCAAGGGCTAACTAGTAATGTGTACAAAAAAAGTGTCTCAAAGGCGTGTGAAGTCTGCGAATCCGCACATGGCCAGCGTGGTGGACTATGCCAAAATCTTGCCGAGCCGAGAATGGTTTAATCATGATGATGATGATGAAGCTACACCATACATTGTTATTAAAACGACAAATATAAATAAAACCACCCAGTATTCTCGTACTACAAGTGAAAGAACATACGTCTGATCGACAAGGTTAACCTAAAGAGCTACTTTCAATTAAATTTGTGTTTACTTCACATATTGAGGTATTCAAAGTAAAGATCAAGAACTTATTTCTTATTGCCGTGTTGACACTGAAGTGCCAAGTTCGTTTTCCGGTTTTCGGCACTAGTTCATAACGCAACAGAGCGGGATACCTTTGCTATTACCGTCGTGTCCCAATGCTCGAATAATGTCATTTTTGTACTAACAAAGATAAATGAAAAAAACTTGAGAGGTGTCAAGGGACACCCGGATGGAACGAAGTTCCTTTCGATTAATTAGTGAAGGAATTGTAATAAAATTTTATTTTATTTAAGTTATAATAATATTTTTTTTATTATTAACAAATATAATGTTATGTAAACTTAATCAGTAGGCTCAATTTTGTACTCCATCAGCAATATCCGGAACTTGTGCAGAAACACTGTCAGGATTTATTATTATTTTATTATTATTATTTATTTAAGAATTTATTTTTTTTTTTTTATTATTTACAAAAAACCTGTATACACTCAACAAAAATAATCGTCGCGACAGCACACTGTTCAATGCGAAATAGAAATGAAAATATCTGGCTTGCTTTCTATAAGAGAGAGAGAGACAGACAGAGAAACATGCGACGCCGCACAGCTTACAATAACAAATAGTGTCGTGACAACTTTTCGTAAGAATTTTATCCGTCTAGCCCAAGGGGGCTAGACGGAAAAAATTCACAACGCGCGATAAGGAACTTCGTTCCAAAATGAAAAAACTTTAATTAAACAATCTTAAAATAAATAATGTATCATTCTAATCTGCATAACACCAAAACTCTAAATCGCTTGGTGTTATGCCTTCACTAGTAGGGTGGTAGCTAGCCGCCGATGAAGGCCCGAACCAGACAAAACTTTATCCTGAAATCGAACCTAGGACCTTTTTTTTTTATACACGAGTTAGCCCTTGATGGCAATCTCACCTGATGGTAAGTGATGATGCAGTCTAAGATGGTAGTGGGCTAACCTGTTAGGGGTACGCTTAATCGCTTGGCGACACGTCTTTGTCGGTAGGGTGGTAACTAGCCACGGCCGAAGCCTCCCACCAGACCAGACTCAAGGTGGGAATCGAAACTAGGACCTTCCACTTTACAATACAACAGCGTAACCACTGCGTCTGAGGTTGCCAAAAATTCAATTATCACACTATATTTCTAATGACGCTATAACAACTTAATTTATTTTATTTATACTATTTTAAATTAAATAAAATTAAAGATCCTCCATTAAAGAAGCGTGTTATTTGTTCGATCTCAATAATTTTAATTTAAAAGAGTTTCTAAATGCTCTTAGGTAAACCTTCCAACTTGCATCTGCATTAAAATTCTTGTGCAACTAAATTAGACTAAATTAGTTTAACAGTAATATCTGAGTCTATTGGGCAATAAAACCAACCCCCTTCTTCCGCAAAACAATATTATACCTGATGCGCTTCTAATAAAATATCTACTTGTATTTTTTAATAACTGCTGCAAAAGAAACTTATTCGTTAAAAATATAATATTAATAATTACGGGTAAGTTAACAAAGCCATCTTAAAAATATAATATTAATAATTAAGTTCACAAAGCCATCTATTGTCCAAAAGGTCGACGACCTGAGGTGAGTTAAACTCGTCGTTAAGTTTCGTACGAAAGGAATTAATCACTTTATTAACAGATCGTATCAGTTCATATTCATAGCTAGTTATTAATCTTTGTAGGGGTGTGCGAACGACATATTCAAATTCAAAATTCAAAATAATCTTTATTCAAATAGTCCTTAAAAAGGCACTTTTGACGCGTCAATAATTTACATAGTAGCTGTTTCATGGTGATAACTATATTCGTAAACTTAAAACTAAAGCTATAAGAGTTCCAAACGCGCCCCGGTCTAAGAAGAAGCCCACAACAAATTTAGCCGGGGGTTTTTTTTTTCGTTATCACCATCTCACATAATGAATAAAAATACGAAGTCCGATCGATAGTTTAAACTTTTATGTTATTTATTAGGCACATTAACGTCTTGTTCACTCAGTTAATAACACATAGGGTTCATTAATTACATTCCTTAAATAAATAATAATCAACGGTTCGACAAACCACTTAAAGGCATGCACAGCAATACTACAACATCCGTACTGTATTCATCATCATCATCATGATCAACCCATTACCGGCTCACTACAGAGCACGGGTCTCCTCTCAATATGAGAAGGGTTTGACCATAGTCCGCCACGCTGGCCGTGTGCGAATTGGCAGACTTCACACGCCTTTGAGAACATAATGGAGAACTCTTAGGCGTGCAGGTTTCCTCACGATGTTTTCCTTCACCGTTGAAGCAAGTGATATTTTAATTTTTTTTAAAACGCACATAACTCCGAAATGTTTGAGGTGCCCGGATTCGAACCGACGACCTCTGATTAGGAGGCTAAAATTCCTAACCACTAGGCTATCACCGCTTCACTAGGCTATCACCTACTGTATCACGTACTTTATTACACAACATAAATTATGCTCCTAATGTATCTATCTTTGTTTTACACTTAATATTTCAAATAATTTATAACTTGTTCTGAAGCTAAATGAATACAAATAAATTGACTAAATCATGTTATTCAATTACTTTTAAAGAAAATTCGGAGTATTGTATATTCTGACAACCCTAATTCTTTATCGAGTTTTAAGATATTATTCAAACAAATTGATACAGCTTAATTATGCGTAGGTTTAGCTTTTGTGCTCTCGACTCGTATCTGTATTCGTTCTTGTCATTCTTTGTTATCTAATATATAAAATTCTTGTGTCACAGTTTTCGTTGCCATACTCCTCCGAAACGGCTTGACCTATTTTGGTGAAATTTTTTGTGCTTATCCGGTATCTATGAGAATCGGCCAACATCTATTTTTCATCCCCCTAAATGTTAGGGGTAGTCCACCCATAAATTTTTTTTTTTATTTTTTAGAAAAAAAAATTAATTTCTATTTTTTTATGATACAACATACATACAATCCTCAATTTTCACCCTTCGACGATCAACCCTTATTTTTTAATAGCCATTTTAGTAATTTAATCATTTTTCCTCTCCGGTCGAAAACTGAACAATTTTCGTCTTTATTGTGAATGTTTTTCACTCTAATTCGACTAAAATTAGAAATAATTTATGGCAAAACAACGTTTGCCGGGTCTCAACTAGTTAATATCTAAGATGGACCGCGCTTGCCTAGGACGTGAATATTAATTAGTATCTAAACTATAGAAAATGAGGTAAACAGAAGCCGGAAGAGCATTCAAGTTACGTGTGGACACGGATTAGAAAATCATCATCATCATCATGAACAACCCATTACCGGCTCACTACAGAGCACGGGTCTCCTTTCAATATGAGAAGGGTTCGACCATAGTCCACCACGCTGGCCGTGTGCGGATTGGCAGACTTCACACGCCTTTGAGAACATTATGGAGAACTCTCAGGCGTGCAGGTTTCCTCACGATGTTTTCCTTCACCGTTGAAGCAAGTGATATTTTAATTTTTAAAAACGCACATAACTCCGAAAAGTTAGAGGTGCGTGCCCGGATTCGAACCGCCGACCTCTGATTAGGAGGCTGACGCCCTAACCACTAGGCTATCACCGCTAGAAAATACGAGTAGTACGCGTAGTGAAAAATTAGCTTTCAGACCAAATGAGACCTAAGATTTCGAACAGTGCGTGTTGGTGATATCAGTGAGAGAAACATGGTAGTTTACTAGACCTCATAAAAAGGCTCAAGAGTCACTCAACGGGTGATGAAGTTAGCCATGCTCGAGTTTCTGAAAAAGCTCAAAAGTCACCAAGCAGCAGTGGGTGCACATAGCTCGGAGATCTGATGGACGGGTTCGAAGATGAAAGTGGTGACCCCGCGCTGGTAAGCACAGCGTTGGTCGACCCTCAGCTAGGTGTTTAGGAAACATCAAACAAATCGCAGGGTGCCGCTGGAAACCAGCCATGGACTTTATGGAACTCCTTACAAAATACCTTTATCCGGCAGTGGAGGTCTTTTTGTTGAAATATACTATATAAATATCATCCCTTTAACAAGTCAGCCCGTACCACCATAAGACTAGCATCGTCACTTACACCAAGTGAAACTGCCATCAAGGGCTAACTTGTAGAAGATAATAATGGAATATATAGACATCAATGGCTCCGTTCGGTAGTATAAATGCTAGGGCGGTACAAAGTTGAATAGATCTTGCATTCTCCGGAATATATCAAGAGGTATTTCGATAGCCGGGCAACATCGCGTTCTTTCTATATTAACATCGCGGACCAACGAACAAACGGGAAATATCTATATATATAATATTTGTTTATGATTTAGATATCGTAATCATTTAAGGATACACTTGTTTTTTGGTTAATATATATGAAGTGTATGTATATATAAAAGCTTCTTGACAAATAAAAGACTGTTAAATGTTTTGTTAAATCATCAATCATAGTGGTTGAATAAATTCTCGCCTCTCAAACTAAATCAGGATATTCAGCAATTCTTAAACAAAAAATCAATGTTGTTTTTATATGAATTTACCTTGATAATGTTTTTTTATTAATTATTTATTGTAACGAGCTTATCCTTTTACGTCAATGTATTATAATGACGAAATAAAGGCAACAAATAACTCACCATCGTCATATATACCATTGGCTTCATCCTTCGCGTTTTGTTGCAACGCCTCGACAATTTCCGCGGGAATGGGCGGTGGGGTTGGCAGATGGGATCCAGTAGGTCGAAAGCCGTCCCTATCAGCCGTATAAACAACACTGTACACTTTTCCATCATCACCCTTATAAGAATAACTTCCTTGAGTCATAACTCCATTGATGGAAACACCTCTTTCTGCGGACTTAATTCCATTTTCAGTTTCATAACCGTATTCAAACTTGTTTAATCCAATATTGTTATAATATTGCAACGTGTTTGAACCACGGTCGTTGAGCACTTGGATGTCTGGTTTAAAGGAACTGCTGGGTTTTTGGTAGAAAGCCGACAAATCTGGTTCAACATGAGTTTGGCTTTGGATAGCATTAAATTGGCCAGTTTCGGATGCAGCCTGATTTTTGGTTCCTCTGAACGCAGCCGCTCCAACCTTAGAATCCGTCGATCCATAGTTTTCTCTAGGGGCTCCCAGTCCTGATGGTTGGTTGGATGCTCTGGTTCCAGGTGCTGCAGCATCAACGACTACTCCTTCGTGCTCATTATCGTAACTCCCTGAAGGTTTTCCCCGTGAAGCGTTATCGTCACTGGTTCTTTGAAACGGTGCTTGTAGTCCTGGATTCGGAGCATTTACATCTTCCGTGTTGAAGCTGTCGAAGCCACTACCATCAGCGGATTGTGATGATGGAGGTGGTAAGTAGGTTCGGTCGAGTTTCGCGGCACTGCACGCCGCTACAAAAGCGGCGACGAATACCTGAAAAAATAGTTTTTATTGTTAGAAAAACTAACTTCCAGTGTCTAGGTATCAATAGGTTCAAAGTTTTAGCTTGTAGAAAAATCCTATGAAAATTTTATGGATTATATAAATGATATTTTTATAATTTATATAATGATAAAAATATCATTTATAAAGCTTGGGTGTGAATTACTATAACTCAAAATTCAATTCAAAATTCAAAATAATCTTTATTCATATAGTCTTTAAAAAGGCACTTTTGACGCGTCAATAATTTACATAGTAGTTATTTCATGGTGATAACTATATTCGTAAACTTAAAACTAAAGCTATGAGGGTTCCAAACGCGCCCCGGTCTAAGAAGAAGCCCACAACAAACTTAGCCGGAAACTTATACTCTAGCTAATTATAATTTATTATTGACTATGTGAGATGGTGATAACAAAAAAACCCGGCTAAGTTTGTTGTAGGATTCTTCTGGGCGCGATCAAAACCCTCGTAGCTTTAGTTTTACGTTGGCGAGTGTAGTTATCACCATAATCTCATGAATTAAAATAATGCTAAATATATTATAGCATTAGTAAAGAATTGTCACTAATTAAGACCAATCTAGAAATGGCGTGAAATGGTGGAAATCTATAATTTTAGGTTTAGATTTACGACACTAAACTAACACCAGTGGTTTGTCTTATTTCCATGATATTTATGCAATGAATTTACGTTAAATTGTAAATTTAAAAAAAAACATTTTTAAACTCGAAACTTTATAAAAAGTCTAGTATCTAATTACTAGACTTTTAACTTTGTATCACTGAGAACTTCTCTGAAATATTTGTAACATGCTCTTTTACACCACACTTTTTTCTTGCACTTTCTCTAAATAGTAACTCATATTGTATCGAAAATATTACCAAATTCATAATTTATATCCAGAAGGATGCTGCTACAATGAGAGAATACCACGCACTGATGGTATAGAGATTCCATTTTGCTATTTATACCGGCTCAAAACTCATCATAAAAAAACGTGTCCAGGATCACAAACCAAGATAAACTTCGCAGTCAAACCAAGCCCATCCCCGCGCTAGGCGAGCTCTATGAAACAATAAATAAGAGTTAAAACTTTATTCATTTTGTAAAATGAACGGCATTGATAATTATGTTATAGAGCTTCCACTTCAAGATCAAGTAGACTCAAAACATCGATTAATTTCCAACTTTTAATTGATACAATATCGATTTTTTTGTTTCAAAAGACGATTATTCGTGATCGCGGTCGACTTTGATGAGATTGCTAGCTGTTTCGATAGAGTTGAAAAGAGTCGTTATTTGTTATTTGGTGTTTATGTTATTTAGATCTATTGTTCTTGGTTTTAATTATTTGACAAGGATAATTATAACCATACCAAAAACCTATCGTGAGAATAATAGTTTGACTATTTAAGCTTAATTTTATTAATTAATGCAATTTTTTCAATCATTTTTACGTAAGCGATATTTTTAATTCTGAAATTGTTTGCAAGTTAAAGTACTTGATATATACTTATTTGAAGTTGCAAGATTATACTCCAACTGTCGGATGACACTACTAAAATAGAAATGTACACAGCCAAATTTCTACTTAATATAATATCTTGGATGTATTAGAAGTAACAAAGGATACTTTTAAATAAACAAAAATATTTTTTTACGAACGACAAAAAAAAATGTTTTTTAAAATATAGTGATATTGATCAATTCAATATGATCAATTACAATCATTATTGTAATTAAAAAATCAAATCAAAAATAGCTTTATTACGGGCATCTATGAATCGTTCATATATAATTCTATTTTTCTTTGTAGTCATTTTATTTTGATGAGGAGATAGGGATAACTACACTACACTCGGCAACTTAAAACTAAGGCTAAGAGGATTCCAGTCGCGGCCAGGTCTAAGAAGAAGCCCACAATAAACTTAGCCGGGCTTTTCTTACTGTTATCACTATCTCACATAGTCAATAATAAATTATAATTATCTATGAAGTTAGAGCAATTCACACCTTCCCTTCTACCATTTTTCTATAAGCTTATCTACGTTGTATAAAAATTTTGAATTTATTGAAATCATCTCCAAGATTTCATTGATTGTAAAATAAATAAATATCCCAAAGGTTAGTACGCTTACATCTTAAGACTACGGCCCCGGCTAAGTTCGTTGTGGGCTTCTTCTTAGACCGGGGCGCGTTTGGAACCCTCGTAGCTTTAGTTTTAAGTTTACGAATGTAGTTATCACCAAGAAATAACTACAATGTAAATTATTGACGCGTCAAAAGTGCCTTTTTAAGGACTATTTGAATAAAGATTATTTTGAATTTTTTTTGAATTTTTACATCAACCACCATACCTTGAGGTTGCCGTGTAGGGCTAACTTGCAGTTTAAAAATAACTAGACAAAGAAACGTATTCAAAAACACCTCGCTTCACTTTGCCTAATATCTAAACTGATATAGGAATAGGCTGCAATAGAATGTTACAATAAAACTGGTATAAATCGGAACTCATAAAACTTTAATAGTACCTAGATACATTTGAAAAGTGACTAATTGGTCTGCATGTTGCTTAAAATTTTTGTGCTTATTCATTTAACATGGCAATGTCGTAAGGATTTTTTGTAGTCGATTTAGCTAAGTACGCGAACGTGTGCTCAAATGGTAGATTACACCAGGAGTACCCAAAAAGCTGCCGGCTTTAAGGAATTTATTCACCCCTAGAATTTATTGTACATGTTTAAGAAAGCAGGTAGAAGATCGTGACAAAGCCACCAGGCGACGCGAAGGAGCATCGTTGGGTTTTAGTGGGTATTCTGGTCGCCAGTCTGGCCGCCGGGGTGTTCCACATACCCCGCTGGAAGCAGCATAGCTCTGCCTGCGCCGCTTCCAGAGGGGATGCGTAAAGGCATTTCCCAGCGTAAAAAAAAAATTGATCAAGAATTAGAAGTTTATTTTCTTATGTTTAGTACAACTTTATTGTACATGTTAAACATAAGAAAAGTGGAACAAATTAAACCTAAAGCTAAGAGGGTACAAATCTCTCCCCGGTCTAAGAAGAAACCCACAACAAACTTACCCAGGTTTTTTTTGTTATAACCATCTCACATAATCAATAATAAATTATAGTACCTATGGAGATAGAGCAATTCACACCCAATATATAATACGATTTTTCTATAAGAGTTCGTTTTATAAAAACTTTGAACTTATTGATAGACATCTCCAAGATATCAATAGATAATTTATTATAAAATAAAATACAATTTCCTTTGAATGAGTTAATAATTTTTTGCAGCCTACTAAACGGTACTACAAGTTTACTTTTACTTCTGATGTTCAGTGCGTTACAGTTCAATTTTTTTCTTGAATTTATCAATATTTTTATGAACATACATAAAATTTTCATATATATATTGGCTATGCACTGTCATTATTTTATGATCTTTAAATTTATCTCTTAATGACTCTCTGGGACCTAATTTGTATATCGCACGAACAGCCCTCTTCTGCAAAACGAATGCAGTGGCAAAATATTTGAATCAGTTTATTGAGGAAGGTTAAAAATCATTAGACTTATTAGTTATTACAATATACTACAAGAAATATATTTACAGAGTTACTTAAACCGCGTTATTTATTTAGAGAAAGTTTACTCTAACAAAACAACATTTCAACACCAGAGGAATAGAGGGAAAAATTTTGAGTTATGAATGACCTCGTGCATGATCTCATTGAAATGTTGAACATTCAAAGGAAGTAAAGTATTTCTATCTGACAAACGCACTGCCATATATGTAAGGATTATGTTATTACAAGTCAGTCTGTTTAGCTTTTACATTGGATTTGTATCTCTTGTTGTGTTAGAAGAGGACATCACAGTATTGCTTCTAATTTACGATGACGCAACGATTCAGAAAATAAGCTACAGGCAAAATTAAAAAACATAGGTCTTTCATACAAACTTCAAACCCCTATTTTACCCCAATCGGGGTAGATTTTGATGAAAAAAAAATCTAACCTTATACTTAAGCCCTAAAAGAAACCTATTTTCAAAATTTCACGCTTCTAGACTTCATAATAAAAAAATAAGCAAAAATTTTACCACCCTTAACAGGTAATATTTAAAAAAAAATTGATGCACATGTTTTTTATTTATTATTATTAATCTTAATGCAAATTTTTGGTGTCTCTAACTCTAAAAACAAAGAAATTTCATACAAACTTCCAACCCCTATCTAACCCCCTTAGGGGTGGAATTTCCAAATATCCTTTCTTAGCTGACATCTCTTAACTACCAACTACCTAATTGCTAAATTATAGCTTTATACGTGCAATAGTTTTTGAGATCTCGTGTTTAATCAGTATGTATGTAAGTCAGTATGTAAGTATGTAAGTGACCTTTCGCTTTTATATATATAGATAAATATACACTGCGTTACTTACGATAATTTGAGCGAAAACGCCGGTTTAGCGAATACAAATACTTTTGAAATCGATGTACCTATCGTATAAGTTTGTTGTGGGCTTCTTCCTAGACCGGGGCGCGTTTGGAACCCTCATAGCTTTAGTTTTAAGTTTACGAATGTAGTTATCACCATGAAATAACTACTATGTAAATTATTGACGCGTCAAGTGCCTTTTTAAGGACTATTTGAATAAAGATTATTTTCAATTTGAATTTTGAATTTTTTTTTTTAGCGTAGAAACACACAAAGGGTATAAATTAAATTTTTTAAATAATAAAATCGTTAACAGATTATTAACAGCTTCGCTAAAGTTCAATTGCATCCTCATTATGACAATCTATATAGCATCTCATTATATATGATAACTATTTGAAAAATACCTAAACACCAAGTACTTAATAAAATTCAAATTAAGGAAAATCACGAATAAAACAAACATTTGTAACCTGGTGAAACATATCGATGAAAATAAATATGTTTATATAGGTTACTCATTTCTCACTCGCGTTTTTCCTATATTAAGTCTTTTATTGAGGGCTGTCTGGGGATAGTTTAAAGCGATAAGACTGACTTTGCACATTTTTATTATGATAACATAATGTTATGTGTTGGACCATTCAGACTCACATTGTGACTCACGCACTTTTTTTTCACTCTACCATAAATTAAACTTTGACTGAAATCTTACCCTCACTAAAGCATACACCTCATGTGTATGCTTTATTAAGAAAAAGTTAAAACCGATATTTATAAAGCACAAACATACGTAATAGTAAAACAGGGCAACATTGTGTGTCCGATATAAGTATACCTCGTTTAAACACTAAATTTGGCTCAGCTAAGACAAGTAGACGAAAAGCGTAGTATAGGAGAAAGGGTCCCGTTACGGAACCCTAAAAAAACTAAAGACTTTAAAATATAATGTATTCTAATAATGTTTGTAATATTACAATAATTAACCTTAGGTTACAAATTATTGGAGCTATGAATTTCTTATTCAGTCTTAACGATTTCCGGGGGTCAAAATGGCGTACGTTTTGTGTAAATTAATAATATTTCAATCATAAATGTTGGTATAAGTGGAGATCGAAGTCTGGGTTAATTGATTAATCTAGGTTTTTCACTCTAGGAGATCTATACAGCGCGTTGGCGGGTAATCAGATATGTTGAAGGTCCTGGGTTTAATTTCAAAATCTATATATATATTCTTAAATAAAATACATAAATTATATTTTATTTTTTAAAAACTCTTTTTAGATTCAGAAAAGTATCTACTTCAAGTCGTCAAAAATAAAACCATTTCTAAACGAAGGACACCCTACACGTAGCTATAGAGAACGTTACTTTTAGACCGTTCAATAGCTGGATGATCTCCGCAATTCACAGATGCCGATAGCCTTAATAGGCAACTGACATATAATGTTACAAAGGCATCTTACTTCTGAGCTTATTTGAGCCGGATCTGTACATCAGTACTAGCTTAAACATAGACTAAAGCAAAAGCATAGACATAAGACCAATTTAAAAATGAAGATCCAATTATTCCTATTGTATTAAAAATTTCATCGAAATGTGGTTAATGGAAAATAAGTTAATGGAAGCTGTGATACCCTAGTGGTTAGGGCGTCAGCCTCCTAGTCAGAGGTCGGCGGTTCGAATCCGGGCATGCACCTCTTACTTTTTAGAGTTATGTGCGTTTTTAAACAAAATATCACTTGCTTCAACGGTGAAGGAAAACATCGTGAGGAAACCTGCACGCCTGAGAGTTCTCCATAATGTTCTCGAAGGCGTGTGAAGTCTGCCAATCCGCACATGGTCAGCGTGGTGGACTATGGCCAAACCCTTCTCATATTGAGAGGAGTCCCGTGCTCTGTAGTGAGCCGGTAATGGGTTGTTCATGATGATGATGATGATGATGAGAGATGACTCTCGTTTTTGTATTTATAGGGCTGTCCCCTACAGCTCCTACTCCAGTTTTATGAAGCTTCATTTTATTCCTCAAACTATACCCATTAGTTATGCTTGGCCCCACAAGCACTCGAAACTAATAAAAAAAAACAAGTCTCAATGAACAAAAGTAATAAACAAAATGAAAAATTTAATATTTTTTTACACGTCTTGGCATTCCATTATAAGTATAAGACGTAAGATTTTTGATTTATTTTTTTACAAGCTTGTTTTATGGGCATGACATATTTGTCAGTATTGCGAATTTTTACTTGAGGCAAGGAAAACTCTAGTCAATTCTCATTTTGATAGGGTTTCATTTTATCCCTTAAAGAAGGTGAGTTATTGGTATATGCAAATCTGTGAAAAGCACTCGAAACCGGTAAAAAACACTAGTCTTCATGTAACAAAAATAATAGAGAAAAAGGAAATTTTTATACTTTTTCACATGTCTTGGCATTCCACTAAAAGTTCAAGACGTAGGAATTTTTGTTTTTTTTTTTGACTAGCTTGTTTTATGGGCATAGTTTGTTTATCAGGATTGCTAATTTTACCTGAGGCGAGGCCAAACAGTAGCGTCTGCGACTTTAACGGCGTTCAAGTTTGCGTAAGTACAATACGCGGTTGTTTGAGCCTTGGCAAGCCCAAGAGATTTTTGTGAAGCAGGTTGGACGCCGACCATCTCTTTAAACTGCCTTTAAATTATTAGCTACCACCCATAAAATATAATTTGGCGAGATAGGTGAAATTATGTTATCGCCGCGATTCGAAGAAGCTGTATATTTATACATTGTGATATATTTATTAATTAGGACAATTATTTTACAAGTTGTTGTAAGGGTTAAAATGTTATTAATACGTACAAAAAATATAAAACTTGACTAGAATACTATTATGACTGTATTAAGGGGGCTATCATCTTGTCGTGCAGCCATGTTTTGGATCCCGCCAAAACGGTGGCAGGTGGTCTACGAAAAATAGCAATAACAACTGACGCCTCGGGAACATTGTTATAAGTTGAGTGATATTTTTGGGAGAAAGGTTTCAATGTTACTGACGTATTTATCTAATTTTTTACAATTATAAGTAACACAGTATAGGTTTAAAAGTTTTATGTTAACTAAATAATGTTTTCCAATTATACCGCGGTGGAATTACGTTAACTGGATCTTTATAACTTCTTCATAATTCCCATTATGCTTTGCAGTCCATTTACAAACAAGTTTAGTGGCGGAATCTCCGTCAAAAGTTTACCTGTAGTCTGTGCGCAAAAGAAAAACTTTAATAACGATGTATGGTTAATTGTTTGAGCTTTTTACCAAGGCTAAGGTTGGTTTGATGCATCTCCCACCTCGATAAGTAGCTGTCTACGGGAATTCCCATTGTTTTTCACCACCTTGTAAGCTTGGCAAAACACGTCAGATATTATTTTTTTAATGAATATGTTATCATTAGCTGGATATAGGTCGACTGTACCTGCTGATAGTTTTATAATTGACTAGCTAATGCCCGTGAATTCGTCTGCGTAGATTGAGGTGTTTTGGATATTTCTCTGAAATAGGCAAACTTGTAATTGTTAACACACGTTATTAGTTATTTCTTATTATTTATCTCATTCGCATCTACTTATTATGGATTTATATCTATATAACTAGCCATAGCTATACCTTCCTATACTTCGGCTATATTATGACAAAAGTAAGAATTTTCTAGTACTTGTAACATTTACCTATGAGCATAAGTACCTACTATGTATTTTGTATATAGATACTCGTAGTTACACTGCGCTCTAGTCAGTTAAACCTCTTTAACTGAAGGTTTCCGGCAAGATATTCCCTCAACAATATTGCATGCATTAAATTGCACAACATGGCACACTTCACCAAGAATATTCTTGTTTTTGTACGTGATGTACAAAAACAAGAATATTTTGTCATTCATTTATTTCCTTTTATGCATAAAAGTACAAATAAACAAAATTTTAAACTCTGAATTATTTATAATGCGACAGTTCGAATAACGGAAAACACGCTTT
Organism: Lasiommata megera; assembly: GCA_928268935.1. Taxonomy (NCBI): domain Eukaryota; kingdom Metazoa; phylum Arthropoda; class Insecta; order Lepidoptera; family Nymphalidae; genus Lasiommata; species Lasiommata megera. The sequence continues at coordinate 13,924,332 of OV743326.1, forward strand.
TAAAACACAGTCTACTGCTATCTTTGAATTAACGATAATTGGTTCATTCCAGGAGAGGGTGGTTGTAAAATAATATCTAACTAATAGAGGTATGTTTTTAAAGTACCTACCTAAGTAACTGAAATACTCAAATTATTCGTTTTAAATAAGTACCTAGGCATATAAGCGATTGAAATGAAAATGTTTACTAGGTATATCAGAAATTGAGCGCTGATGAAATTGCGGGTAATGGCTTTTTGAAATAAAATAAAAAGTTGTGTATGACCATTCTATATAGGTAATATTAATGTACGGAAGGTGATGGTTTGAACATATTATTAACACATTTTGTTTAACGATTTTGTATACCTACATAATACATGAAAATGCAAATATCAAAATAATGCTGTGTGCTTACTTTCGGATTAATTAAAAATCATACAATCAAAATTGTTTTATGTATTATAAAACTTTAACAGGTAAAATGGGGTACTGCGCAAAACATGGAGATCCCAGAATACATATTTTCTTCGGAACCTTGCCTAAAGGGGCTCCTTTTAATAATATATTTTAGTTATGATTTAATATTTTTTTTTAGCATTTTTAGTTTTAGGTTAATCTAAGGTTTATTTTAAGTTATATACACATACATTTAGCCCTTAACGGCAATCTCACCTGGTGAAGTTTATGATGATAGGGATACCCCTAAAAGGTTAGCCCGTTAGGTGACATGTTTTTGTCGCTAGGGTGGTAACTAGTCACGGCCGAAGCCTCCCACCAGACCAGACTCAAGCCGGGAATCGAACCCAGGACCTCCAACTTTATACTGCGTAAGCGCACGCACTGTGCCACGGAGGTCGTCGAAGTATGTCTCAATAATTTTAACGATTTAATGTTAACTGGGATCTCCTTCGTTTTTCTTTTGCCATCTTACTTTTTTTATAAAACAGGCAAATGCGTTACAAATCTCCTCCGGAAGCACGTAAGCGGTATGTAGGACTCCCCCGGCGAGTTCCACATGCGTGTATGAACTTATTGAACTCGCCGGGGGCCAGAATAGCGATCAGAATACCCACTAGAATCCAGCGATGTTTCTGCGCGTCGCCTGATGGCTGGATCAAATCAAATCAAAATTGCGTTTATTCAGCCTTTAAAAGAAAAAAGTACATCTCATCTAAAAACGTATGTGTCTAGACATTGGCTGAACAGGGCGCTGCCTCAGCTTGGTGCTGCGTCAAAATTGACTGCAGCGCTGATTTTCAGGCAAAACCCATGCTGATATCACGGAGTGACTGGGAAAGCGCTCCTTTAGTGTGTGGGGGTGTGTGCGTGTGCGTGAGTACGTGTTTGGTTGCTTTTCTGTTTTTTTTAGGCTTAATATATATTTTTTTCCATCCCATACATAATTGTAGTAACGGAACTGTTGGCGCACTCGTCCGCAACCCAGCCGCTGGGCAGACCCTGCTCTGTAGTGAGCCAACAATGGGCTAATAATGATGATGATGATGATGATGATGATGATGATGATGATGATGAATAATATCACCTTGTTGTACACCGAGCCTAACTTACGCGTCCATTCACGTATGACGTGTAATAATCAAGCGAAAACAAAACCAATAAATGTGACAGAAGTTCGCATTCCTTTGTTTTTGTGCACGCTGCTTTCATTTATCTCGGAATGTTATTGACTCGTTTTATGTAGTAGGTACCTACTTACTGCATTGGCTTGCGGATTTGCCGTGAGTCTGTCCCGTTGCTAAATGAACCCGTTGGGAACTTTATTTATAGTTTTAACAAAACTTAAGCTTATACACAAATCTTTTTATAATCTTACGGATAACATAAACGATAAAAAAGTTTGGGTGTGAATTGCTCTATTTCCATAAATACCTACTATAATTTATTATTGATTGCCTAAGTTTGTTGTAGGCTTCTTCTTAAACCTGGGCTCAATTTGAACCCTCTTAGTTTTAAGTTGGCGAGTATAGTTATCACCATCACTTCACGAATAGAAATAATGATATGTGATATATAAGAACAATTCATAGATGCCTGTAATAGGTTTATATGAATAAAGATATTTCTGATTTGATTTAATTTGATAAATAAAATATACAAAATTCAGTTTATTCGACAGTGTCACCTATTAGTAGACACGTGTCAAAAGGAAGAAATCTAATTAAGGGTCACGTTAATTTTAAAGAATAAAAGTTATAGGTAATTATTGCGTCAGATAATTTAACGGGCATTAACAGCACTTTTGAATAAGTATATTAAATGACTTTTACTGTCGCATACTAATAGATAGAACATTCGATACGTACGAGCTATCGAACTCGATAGCTCGTATAGGTAAAGAACGCATATAAAATTTCGTTTTACGGATTCGGCATGTTCAAAGTCTGCGCGTCCGATCTCAGGTCAGACTGCACTACATTGCTTCTGTTAAGTAAGTAGGAGTTTTTGGGTCACAGTAAAGCCAAATAACATGCAGATTCTGGCGGGCGACGTCCCGTCATCGTGTACATACCTATTGTCCGGTCAAAAATATTGTCATGTGAAATAAGTTACGGTAAAGAAGTTATGGTGGCTCCCGCAACGGAAAATACAACAATGGAGGTACTTACTTGATGTTCAGTCCTATATACAAAATACGACGGCAAAAGTGTCTGGCATTTCTTAGAGTTCCTTGTTGAGGTCAACTATTTGTATGGCTTTTCACTCGCTAAGAATAAACTCGATCGCGTCACGTCAAACAGAAACCTGTGAACAATTGTACCGGTGGGAAGACACTATTAACAAACTGAACTTAAAGGAACTTTCATTAAAAGTTAGGTTAATAACAACGGAACCCTAAACATATTCACGTATTGTACATATCGCACCGTTCGTTAGAGATCGAGGTCATAAAAAAACTGTTATAAAACAAATTTATCATAACACTATAATCGATGATTCCGGCCTATCATTGAATATCACGCACAATTAGCCTTCTAATCAATCAACATGTTTGAATGAAGCCATCATTTATTATTACCTCTATAATAGGTTATGATTACGAATAGACAACATAGAGGAACAGGTTAATTAATAGAAAAATGTTTTACCTACGTCAAAGAAATTTATGTCATTAAAGTTATGCTATTTCAAGACATAAATTTCATTGACGTAAACGTCCCCTCCTCATCTATGCATTCTAACATTATTTTTTAATTATCTCTGAAATTCCTTGTCCATTTCAAATACCTACTGTACAATGTTTATCTACGTAAAATGGTCTTGATAATTAAAGAAGTTTTCTATAGTGTTTATTTGTCAATTGATATAGGTATATTGTAGTGATCAGGATGTTTGACTCTATCGCCAGGTCTGAGGCGTTCCCGATTTTAAATCAATTATAAATTAGATATGGCGTCAGTCGTCGAAGAGTGTAGGTGAAAAATAAGAAATCTCTTGCGCAACGTCTATAATCAACAAAAATGATTAAATATCTTATTTTAGTTGATAAAATAACTTGAACGCTTACCACTCATCATCATCATCACAGCAGTTTATCATTCATCATCATCATCATGATCAAACCATTACCGGCTCACTACAGAGCACGGGTCTCCTCTCAATATGAGAAGGGTTTGTCCATAGTCCACCACGCTGGCCATGTGCGGATTGGCAGACTTCACACGCCTTTGGAAACATTATGGAGAACTCTCCGGCGTGCAGGTTTCCTCGCGATGTCTTCCTTCACCGTTGAAGCAAGTGATATTTTAATTATTTAAAAACGCACATAACTTCGGAAAGTTGAGGTGCGTGCCCGGATTCGAACCGCTGACCTCTGAGTAGGAGGCTGACGCCCTAACCACTAGGCTATCACCGCTTTTACATGCATGCATGAACATAATACCGGACATTTCTGCTAAACATAGTTTAGGACTATATACACTTCTAAAACATAACCTTTTCATTTACAGTACCTTGGTCTTACCTTGAGTTAGAAAATTGGCTTTGTCGCATCGTCTTTATTTGGAGAGTCTATACAGTCCCATCTTTTATCACTAACATTTTTATGTTATTAAAGACCGGTAATGAAACGCATTCTTGACACGTCTAAGCTCTAAAAGCTAAATTTGAAGGCTACACTGTTATTTGTGTACAGGACTAAATGAAATATATATAGCACAGGTAAATAATTATATAAAACATTGATCTATATCAAAGAGTGCATCTGAGGTGTTTTTTTGCCAACTTTTTATCAGTAGAATCAGATTTTTCTAGACGGTAGGAGAGCAACTGTATAAAAACACGCCAAATGTATACCTGCTTGAAATAAAAGCATCTATATTTATTACTTATAATATTAGGTATAGGTATCTGTATAATACCTAAATGAATGACTGTGCGCAAATCTGTTAAAAATAATTCTAGTTTTAATCATCCGTTAAATCTTGTAGACGTATTTTATATTGAACGCAAAATTTATTGACATTTTGATTTTTTAGGAACTTTATTTGAGATAGTAGGTTCGCATTCAAAGGTCTTCGGCTTGGTTTTTTTTTTTATTATTTATTAAAAGTGTTCAAGAGCAATGTACTACGATGTTAATTCTGGTGGGTGAGATTTCAATGTCATAAAGTTAGCTTGACTTTATCTACAACATTCACTCAATTCATTGAGATTTTTTTGTGTTAATATTCATCTCCTAACTTAACTGAAAGCGTTCCTTTAAAATAGTTTATCTTTCCCGCAAAAAAATCTTCACCTCGGTTATTTGTAATAGTACCTAACAAAAACAAAAATCTATACTTAAAATGATAAGTTACACTTAGACAGACAGTGTGTAAAAGAAAAAAATATCACTTGCTTAAACGCTGAAGGAAAACATCGTGAGGAAACCTGCACGCCTGAGACATTCTCCATAATGTTCTCAAAGGCGTGTGAAGTCTGCCAATCCGCACATAGCCAGCGTGGTGGACTATGGCCAAACCCTTCTCATATTGAGAGGAGACCCGTGCTCTGTAGTGAGCCGGTAATGGGTTGATCATGATGATGATGAGACAGTGTGATTATTGACTTTTTGGATTACAACGCATATATACTTGGGGCTAATTGGGCGTAATAATGCAATAAGGATCCAATCCACAAAATTTGTGCAATAGTTAATAAAATGATCATACAGAGTAACACATATTGGCTGGGAAAAGATTTCAGACATATTAAGGATAGGTATATCGTTTGAATACCACCAAGAACCCCTATTATGGCGGGCATACACAAAAAATTGCAAACAAACGTCACAATTCAAGCTGAATACAAGTAAATTTGCTCAATATGAATTGGATCCTTTTTGCATAACTACGTCAAATTACACTCCCTTGCGGTGTAAAGATACAAAGGAATCCTGTAGGGTTTTGGTAAACCGTAGGTAGGGTCGATAATATCAAAAGCACCGCCAAGTTATTCAATTCTTTGTGAACGTCGAACATATTTGGTTCATCATCGTCATGATCACATTGCCAGCTCACTACAGAACACGGGTCTCCTCTCAATATGAGAAGGGTTCGGCCATAGTCCACCACGCTGGCCATGTGCGGTTTGGCAGATTTCACACGCCTTTTGAGAACATTATGGAGAACTCTCAGGCGCGCAGATTTCCTCACGATGTTTTTCTTCACCGTTGAAGCATGTGTTTGTTTATTTTTAAACAATTATAAAAACATGTTTGGTTATGTCGATAAAACATTGACATAATAAGTTTGTAGGTCCCAAAATATCCTGTCCTACATATCGTTGTTGCCATGTATTTTCTGCTGCTGTAGTTTTCAGATCACCTTCTCGCCTTCAAGACGGTGTTTGCTGTTAAAGAAGTAATATTATATGTACCTACTTATTTTCTATTGATAATCGATTTTAGTCATCAAAATAATACAGGTCATTGAACTTTGTCCATTTCTGGTGGACCGTTAAAACGGCACTGTCAAAGGCTTACAAGCGGTATGCATTCCGATTGTAATCAGGGTTATTAATTAAAAATAATGTGACAAAATGTTATCTTTAATAACGGCGATAGTATGCTAAGTAGGTATATAGAGTTAATAGAGTTCTATAAAATTATATTAGGTACATTACTACCGCCATCTTTGTCAATTAGGGTTTAATAAAAAATAATTTAAAAACTATAAACTCTTGAATTATACGGGATAATTATTTCTGTCTTCTAGGACGCAATCAATATCCCTGCCAAATTATACTTAAATCATGAAATTACATGTTGAAACTCACAGTAATTTTTTTTAAAGATAGGGTGTTACAGTTTATCGTATTTAACCAATAATACCCTTAATTTATTTCTACGCAGTATTAGGTCGTACTGAAACGCTAGAGCGTTCGGAGGCACGCACTTCTTACTATTAATGTACCAGTAGCTAGCCATCTAAATACGTGCCAACTGCCGGGGTTCGAACTCAAAGGAAAAAAGTTATACGCGAAAGATTTGAAGAAATATGAGTAATAAATAAATAATGAGAACACGACACGGTAGTTTCACAATATATGTAGCTATACTTGCCTTTAGGTACCTGGTATTTGTTAAAGAAAATATCAGTCTTTAAAAACCAAAAATGGACATTATTGTTAGGCATCTACCTAATGTTGTGGAATTACTTACAAATAAAACGACTTGACGTTTCAAAAGTGCAAAGGAAGTAAGTCTACTGAAATAAATCTTACATACTGACTTACTTACATACACAAAAAACAAGTGCATCAATTTTTTTTTTAAATATTACCTGCTAAGGGTGGTAAAATAGGGGATGATAGTTTTTGCCTATTTTTTTATTATGAAGTCTACAAGCGTGAAATTTAGAAAATAGGTTTCTTTTAGGGCTTAAGTATAAAGTTACAATTTTTTTTCATCCAAATCTACCCCGAAATAGGGGTTTGAAGTTTGTATGAAAGTCCTATGTTTTTTAATTTAGAAACACGAAAATCGGCAATTTGACATTTGCCTGTAGCTTACTTTCTAAAGCAGGGCATTGGCTGCACGGGTAACCTCAATCTCAAGGGAAATCAGCAATTCTGCGCAGACGAAGTCGCGGGCAACAGCTAATTTGATACTTAGGTAAATGTTAGTAATTAGAATTCAGAGACTTCGTTACTGCGCTGGTGTTAAAATCGAGGTTGAGCTTGCTTTAAGTTATAACAAAGTGTACTTGTAATAAATTTTAATGGTCTCTCGGAATTTTTATTGCATCAAATGCCCGTGAGGGTCGCAATTCTGATTAATATTTTTAAGTAGTACATCACGTAGGAACCTCACTACTTGCTTGCTGAGAAGTTGTCTAATCGAGCCATTTATTACGAATACAAAAAGTTAAACTATAAATATTTGAATTGTTTGTATAATTAGTTTGCGTTGCTATTTGTTTGCATTGTTCAATAATAGCCCAATCTGAATAAAAAAAATAACAATTTTTTTCCACAATCCGAAAATAGGACCCAAGATAATTTGCAATATATCATTTTAATTATTTTTTTAATAAATACATGGAAAGAATTGTAACAGGTATTGTTTGTTAAACTTATACGCGTTGGAACGTTAATATTCATACATTATTTACCATAATAAGTAAATACCTACCTAAATATTTTAATTACGACAAAACATAAAACTCGTCCCGTTGCATAAAATAAACTGCTATAAAATAGGTAGGTAGAAATTATTAACATAAATTAGGTACATACATAATAACCTACCAACTTTATATATCAGAAAAATGAGCGTGAAAGGTAAAGTTAAAAACTTAATGAAGGTCATATCTAGGTAGTCATTAATTTGGATTTTACATGCAAGTTTAAAAACATTTTAGGTAACAGCGTATTTACTCTTCAATATAATTCTCATAGGTACGCACTAAATAGATAATTACTCAGAAATTAGTATTTTTTCATAATTTTATTGATCGCATAAACAGCAGGTGGGTGCAGCTACTCGACAACACAATTCGTTATTGGTTGAGGCTTCCAATTCCTTTTATATTGCACAATATATTGTTGCTCTCAACAAAAAAAAATGGTACATAATCAACATTGAAATATGCGCGTCACTAGTGTTACTTACTTTAAATAGACTAAGAGACACACACAGACAGGATAACAAACAGAAAAAAAGGTCGTTTAAAAAATATCCCCTATGGCCTGCCGTACACGGACTGCTCGAGCAGTTAACAACTGAGTGACGTACACGGACCGCCCGAGCGGTCGGCGTCGACTGCTGGAGCGGTCGGTTGTTGACTGCTCGAGCTGTCGCTACCAACCGCTCGAGCAGTTGATTTTCTACCACAGTCGAGTCATGGATTCTGACGAGGAAACACTGCTTTTGCTGCTTCTGCTCAAGCGGAGACGACGGCGGAGACGTCAAAAGAGAAAATTTTGGGTTCATCCAATTTTGGAATTAAGAGAACAACATGGACAATTCCATCATTTATTTATGGAACTTAGAAGTGATGGAGAAAAATTTTTCAACTATTTTAGAATGTCAATGTCTTCGTTTGATGAATTGAATAATATACTAAAGTCTCAAATTAAACGTGAAGACACAATTATGAGGAGAAGTATCCAACCAGAAGAAAGACTAGCAGCACAAGGGAAGGGGGGAAGAGCTGTCGACTGCTCTAGCGCAGTCAACGGCTCGAGCAGTCGGTGTATACCTCGCGACCGCTCGTGAGCGGTCGACGGCACGATGGAATTTCGTCATGCAGTTGACGGCTTGAAGCGGTCGCGACTGCTCGAGCAGTCGTGTGTACGGCAGCGAATGAATGACTATAATTCACCGCGCGGTCGCGGCTTTAAGCAGTCGGTCTCAACTGCTTGAAGCAGTCCGTGTACGGCAGGCCTAATATCGGACAGCCAACTTATCGTTCGAATTGGCTCGCTTTTTTATCGCCTCCAAACTCCACCTCCCTGTATTGTATGAGACTGCTAGGAGGAAGCCTAAAAGGGGTATTAATAAGATAATTAATAATAAGTTAAAATTGATGAAACAGAACAAATATTAACGAAGCCATTACCATCTAACTGTAATCGTCGTCTGTATGTCGATTTTTATACTCGAACGATATATAAATAAAATAAAATTACTGATAAACTCACTGAGTTCACAAAATTAATATTATTCAATACTGTTTTTTTTTTACATTTCCAAAATGTTTGTGAAAAATCCTCGATTATCAGTTTTGTTTTATTTTTGTTGAATTAATTCATGATTGCAACACTAATGAATTAATCCTTAAACAATATTCCGTTTTAATTGAATTTTAATTCGGAATATAATCATGTACTTAGCTTATTAAGAATAGATTATTTACTATAGCACTATTTTACAAAACTTTCTTTTCTTTGTTTTCCATATCCTTAATACATAACTATGCAATGGCTATGAAATTATGCATATATACCTATGTAAGGTAAAAAAATCAGCCCAGTAGTTTTTGGTTTAAAAGCTTAAATTGAAATCACTTTTCTGCGTAAAACATACCTAAGAACCTGCCCAGACGTACCTACGCACATAATGCAAAAAATTAAAAAATCTCAATCAAACTCATTCTCTTTGAATGATACTAGGTATGTCAGAAAGAAAAGAAATAGGTACTATCACCGGTATCGGACTCGGACGCAACAAAATATAAAATTACTTACGTAAATACAGGTAAATTTAATAATTACCTACTTACCTCAAATATAATTTTAAATGTTGTCTGAAAAAAAAATTATAGATATTTCATCGGTTGCTAGGTAACGCCAATTTGGAGAAAGATTGTTTAATAACAAATTATTACAAATTCTTACTCCAAATTGGCCCAAGCATTATTGTTTTCAGACAGGCTCAGGCCATTATAATACGAAAAATATTAATAACGTTATTAATACTTACCACAAGATTTGTCTCATACTGAGTAAAACATAGTTTAACCGCGTATTATAGCGGTAATACAGATAGGTAAGTCTTTATCTTTTATTGGCTTGCGTAATTATTGCTAAAAGTTAATAGTGGTTATTTATGATTATTGCGGCAATGCAGTGCAGTGCCCGGATGTAACTTATCAAAAGGAGAGAACCCCTCCAAAATTATACTTTTCATTAGTAAGTTTCATTGCAATGTTTTATCTATAAAAGGAAAATGTTCTAGAACTACCGAAACAATTTTCCCTTCAGATAAGTATTTTTTCATTTCAGATTTTTTTGCATCAAATTAAATAAATGTTTTTGAGCATACGAATTCAATAATAAAAAAAAATGATATTTAAAAGTAGTGTTCACATCCTCTTAGATACGCCACCTATTGTCATAATGTAACAATACCAACGGAACACAACGCAAACTCTGGGAATTTTAAGTTTATTTCTTAGATTTTCAGATCTTCCTTAATACATTTAAATTTTTAAATTATATGAAATTTTTAAATATTTATGTACTTGGTGTTCCTAGTACTATAAATTAAGTTGAAGTAGTTTATCAAGACGAAATTTCCGAACGAGACAGCGCCATGACAACGTACCTATTGTTTGAGGTTGACAACCTAGCACTATCGATTTTTCCAGGTAAAACAAATATTTTTTGTGCATGCCCAATAAAAATGGACAAATCATTTAACCCTCAAAGGAAAGTTCTTAATGATATAACAACATTGGGAAATTATTTAACCGACTTAAAAAGTTGGGAGGCTGAAATGAAACGCAAAGAGGCCGCGCTAAACGGTGAATTAGAACAGGTTTAAAAACTCAATAATTCTAAAAACTTAAAGTGCCAAAAACCACTAAATATTAAATCACATATAATAAAAAACACTGTGTTGTTTAGTGTAGTGTTTAGGTATTTCTTGCCGTCTTTAGTGCATAAAAAGTATCAAGTATGTATCTTACAATTTGGTTTGCGCGTATGCTCTTTGATGGTGGTCTGGGAGTATTTTATTTATGTTTGTACTTCGTGGTGGCATTGTTTGAGGGTGTAGGACGTCTTTTAACTAACTCTGAGCCTTTTGGGGATAGGATCTACCACCAGTGAGGAGCAAGGTGCGTAAAGAAAAGCCAGTGCAAGTGAAAAAGGAGACTGGAAAACGTATCAAGGCATCGGACTACAGTGCGTGGGAAAAGTTTGATGTTGTATGTATTTTGTATTTACTGTTACTTATTTTTTACCATCATCATGACTATACTCATACCCTTTCCATGTACTACTGTTATGCACAATATGTATCCTTGTCGTCATCTAAGAGGTCTTAAAAGACCTGTGTTCACCCTACCACAGCTGGGCAGAGTCACAGGAGATACAGTTTCACAGGAAAAGCCCAGCAAGCTGTTCTGGAGGTTGTTAGGCTTTGAGTAACTGTATAATCAATCTTCAGTTCAACTATTATTGCTTTTTTCAGTGCTAATAATTAAGAATTACATCTGATCATGCTCTCCTTAGCGTTTGGGTGGGTTTGAGATACCACCTATTTTGTGACTGGACTGTTACTCTTAATTAGAGCTTTACTTTGACTTTATAGTAAAACTCCTTTCCTTTTAGAGTAAAATTCCTCCCTGCAGCTCAAAGGAAGGTTGGCAGGCTTTAACAATAATTATTATAATAGTAGTATTTATTATTAACCATAAATACTAGAACAGATGGCTATTATTATAAAGAGTCATCATCATGATCAACCAATTGCTGGCTTACTATAGAGCACAGGTTTCCTCTCAATATGAAAAGGGTTTGGCCAAAGTCCACCAAGCTGGCCATGTGTGGATTGGCAGACTTCACACGCCTTTGAGAACATTATAGAGAACTCTCAGGCATGCAAAATGTTTACCTTCATTGTTGAAGCAAGTGATATTTTAATTGCTTAAAAACGCACATAACTCCAAAAAGTTTGAGGTGTGTGCCTGGGTTCAAACCCCCAACCTTTGATTAGGATGTGGGTGCCCTAACCACTAGGCTATCACAGCTTCTTATAAAGAGTACATACAACAAAATATAAAGAACACACATTATGGCATAATATGTATGTAGATTTCAAGTGCACATGGAATTGACAGAGCCATGTAAACTTAATTTGCTATAAAAAAAATCTTAATTAAATGTATTATAAAATACAGTAAAAACTAAATGCTTATTTTCTGATGTAATGGGGTACTCAGAATTTATCAATAGATAAACTTAACAGTACATTTAGGTCAATCCTGGGAAAGAGAGATAGACCCTCTATGAAGCTGAGGTAATTTCTCTTTATTTTATTTTATGTAATTTATTCAAGCACAATTATTTTTTATTCTTCTCTTAAAACAAACTACACAACAGTGTTATGCAAAGGTTATTTTCATAACTCATGTGTAGAACAGATATTATTGGTCAATAAAGAATAAATGATATATAAGTAGTCTGATCTCTATGAACACTAAGAACTTATTTATTTATTTATTTTGTTGCATATTGTGTACAAATACCCAGTTTGGGTGTTGCAACTTGGTCTGGAATCGACTGATTTCATTTATTTTTACTTGCATCGTTTAAGACACAGTTTACTGTGTAATAACACTTCAACAATAAAAAATTCTTTAATACTGTGTAAAATTCATTTTCTTTTTCTAAGTTTTGAATACAGTCTGGCAGACCATTATATATTTTCACAGATATTACGTAGGAAAGAGGATTAGCATCTCTTTAGAGGTTATTTCATTCTTGGAGTGAATTGTACAGATAAGAGGATAAAGGTGAATTTCATTTTATTTATCTCACCTTTTTATATGAAATATGTTAAAGGACAAAGCATGTGAAGAAGTAGACACAGCAGAAGTGGGTCCAGCGTCCTTGGATAGCAAGATGAGTCAACCAGTCAAGATGGGGAAGTTGAGAGAGGAGGCACAGTATGAAAAAGAGAGGGTGAGTACTAGAGTTATATATTAATTCTTTGATACAAGGAGGAGGAGAGTGTTATAGTTTTGATTTTTTTTTTATCAGGATGCTCTAATTATGTAATATATGTGTTTTCTGGGCAAATTCTTAGCATGTTTACAGAATTCTTAGTGTTTCTTATCATCAGAATTATATAAACCAATGGTTATCTCTTAGTAGACATCTTGGTCTTTTGTTGGGGTTTCCAAACAGCAGTCTTGTGCTGCCTGTATCACTAGGATCACCATAACATTCTTTAAGTTTTCTGTCCACCTAGTTTTGGGGGGCGGGTGTTCTAAGTAATAAAATATACATTTATAGCACTTCAATATTAATTCAAAAAATATTTAGTAAAGACCGGGCCCTTTAAAACCACCTTTTACTAAATCTTATAACCAAACAATGGCAGTAAAAATATTATTTACAATAAGCTTCCATCCAATATAAAAGAAATAAAATCTATGTTTATTTTTAAAATGAAATTTAAAATTTTGTCTACTGAGTAATATGTCACTGTAAGTTGTATCCAGTAGCATTGTTCTTTGTTGTGTGTTCTACCCAATAAGTAAATATAACTTTAAAACTATCAAGATTTCAAAAAATAAAATAATTAATTATCCATATATATTATGTAAACCAAGTTAGAATTTTTGTACTATATAGTTTATTTAGGTTAGTTACCTAATTGTTATTTCTCATATAAGTGAAATATTTTGAGAAATAAAGATATTGTACCTACATTAATATTGTATTTAATGATGGTGTTTATTATTTTCTAATTTAAGTACTAGTTTAATATTTAACACTTCCTTTTGGGAGTACCAAGTTCAAATCTTGCCACAGCCTAATTTTGCCTCATTTAAATTAAATATCAGCTTCTTGTGGCTATGAATGAAAACATTGTCTGTAAACCTACATACTCGAAACTTCTCTTTTTGTTTTCAAAAGCATATGAACATACCCAAACAGTGTGGTGGACTGCAGAGTGGAGATTCGTCCTATAGTCGGCTGGTTGATAATATTGATGATGATATTGATATACAATTTCTAGGGCAACAATTTTGTAAAGCAAGAGAAATGGGATGAGGCCATCGCATGCTATAACCGTGCCATAGAACTGGTGAAAGATGATGCTATTTACTATGCAAACAGGGGTCTGTGCCATCTTAAGAAAGAGAGGTAAGTCATCATTATAAGTCAGTTAATCTCCACCACCGGGACATTAAGTAATGTGGGTTATTTTTAGTATCTTGTTTCTTTATGATAAATTGCTTATTGTTGAGATGTTTTGTCATTTTATTTAAAGTGTAAAAAGAATTACACTTTAAATAAAAAAATAAAATAAAATAAAAATATTTATTGAGAACATTTAAGTCATACAGACAAATGGCAAGGAAGGCCCTGTAAATCTAAATTAAAAGAAAAATATAAACAAAATAAAAGAAAATTGTGGTTATGCTTTAAGTGTGTGAGTGTGTAGTGTGTGTGTGAGTGTGTGTGTGAGTGTGTGTGTGAGTGTGTGTTGTCAACGTACATAATATAGGCATAATTATAAGTTTTTGGGTAACAAATCCTCAGTTTGAATGTAATTTTTTTGTAAAAACCATTGGGATACTTTGGTTTACTTTGGTAAATAAGTCAATTTCAAATTACTACTAAGCTTTGTTTATAGTTTTGTTTATGATTTTCTTGGTTTGTTGTACTTGAAATATCAACCCACACATTTTGATATGATAATGATCTATATAATAAAATTTTTAGTCTTTATAATTTTTCATACTTTTCAGCCTGCATCTAGCTGAATCGGACTGTACCGAGGCACTTCGTCTGGACCCTACGTACGTTAAAGCACTCCAACGTCGAGCTTCGGCCAGGGAGAAACTTGGGTCTTTACGTGCTGCTTCCCATGACCTCAACGAAGTCCTCAAGTTGGAGCCACACAATACAGTTGCCAGACAGCAGCTGAACACCATCAAAGTGCGGATGGGGACTAAAGGGGTAACTTTATTTGCATCCGCTTTTAAATTCAAAATTCAAATTCAAAATAATCTTTATTCAAATAGCTCTTAAACAGGCAACTTTGACGCGTCAATAATTTACATAGTAGTTATTTCATGGTGATAACTATATTCGTAAACATAAAACTAAAGCTATGAGGGTTCCAAACGCGCCCCGGTCTAGGAAGAAGCCCACAACAAACTTAGCCGGGGTGGTTTAGAAAGAGACACCACATTTTCACTATTTTCATTCACTATAGTTTTAGAGGAGTGATGTGATAATTTTCACATTAACATAGGTTGGCTTAGCCAAAGGAAATAATTTACAACTTCAACTCATCCTTGAAGATAATAATATTTGTATTCATATTTAAGTAATAAATCTTTATTTAAATTATATATGTATTTGAAATTTATTATTTTTCAGGCTAAATCTAAATCATCTCCTGTATCAGAAAACAAACCAATAGCCAAAGATCAACCCAAAATTGTTGAGCTACCAAATAATCAGGTTATAAAGGAAGAGTTAACACCTTTGGAAAAGTGGAAAGATGGCGTAGGTGAAGATGTGACAGTGATTAAACCTGTGAAGAAACCTCCCCATTTGAGATCCAAGGTGAGGTTTTGAGTTTGGAGTTAGGTCTCAGATTTTACTTGGGTTTTATTCTCTGCAATTTAAATTTCAAACGCCTTCTGGCATCAATACAATTAAGTATTAGTTAAGCTATAAATCGCTTAAATGGTTTACAACATAAAACCTACCAAAGTTATACTCTTAGATGTTGCTTGAAAGGACAAAATTTGACAAACACTTCATCATGATCAACCCATTACCGGCTCACTACAGAGCACGGGTCTTCTCCATAGTCCACCACGCTGGCCATGTGCGGATTGGCAGATCACACACCTTTGAAAACATTATGGAGAACTCTCAGGCGTCAGGTTTCCTCACGATGTTTTCCTTCACCGTTGAAGCAAGTGATATTTAAATTGTTTAAAAACGCGCACATAACTCTGGAAAGTTAGAGGTGCGTGCCCGGATTCGAACCGCCGACCTCTGATTAAGAGGCTGACGCTCTAACCACTAGGCTATCACAGCTTCCGACAAACACTTATGCATTCATAATATTAGTGAGAATGCTCAATATTTTACATTACATAATATGTGTACATTAGCATTCCATCTTCCATCTTTTGTGTTCCCTAATGGTTATAATATGGGGATCTTCAAAGGGCGGATTAACAAATTACTCAAAAGCCAGAAACGCATTGGCGGTTCCTCTGGTGCTGCAAATGTTCATGGGCGTCGGTAATCACTTGCCATCAGGTGACCCGCCTGCTCGTTTGCTCGCTATATATATATAAAAAAATATATATATTTAAAGCAAATATTAAGCAACTATGTTTTCCTTTAATTTCAGAGAGCTTTAAAACATGTACCCATCCAAGAAATCCTACTAGGCAGAACTATAGTAGAAAAGCCTGCAACTCGGCTCAAAATTGTTGAAGTCGAAGATGGTAAAGCTCATGGAGACTCAAACAACAATGACTCAAACAAACATAGCCAAAAAAATAATATGAATTGTGATGGAGACAAAGTTTTAGGTCAAGCTGTCCAAAGAGATGGTAAATGTGAATTGGCAAAAGTGGTTTCCAATATGGTGCCACCTTTGAATAGTGTTCAATTTATATTGGAGTGGAAATCTTTGCGAGGGAATGATGCAGCTAGGAGTGATTACTTAAGTGTAAGTGTATATATATTATATTCTCCTAAATACGACCTTGTCGGTCATCTCACCTGGTGCCAAGTGATGATGCAGTCTGAGATGAGTAGCAGGCTAGCCTGTTAGAGGCTGTAGAAACAAATTAGGGTATGGTAAACTCATACCCTAATTTGTTTCTACGCGAAATCATGCAGAAGTGCTAAATCGCTTGGCGGCACGTCATTTCCGGTACTAGACGGTTTGACGACCTCCTTGGCGCAGCGCGTGCTCTGTTCCATTTTAAAGTTGGAGGTCCTGGGTTCGATTCCCGGCTCGAGTCTGGTCTGGGGGGAGGCTTCGGCCGTAGCTAGTTACCATCCTACCGACAAAGACGTGTCAAACGTGCCAAGCGATTTAGCGTTCCAGCGCGATGTCGTGTAGAAACCAATTAGGAGTATGGGTTTACCATACCCGCTAACTAGGTTAGTCCGCTACCATCTTAGACCGCATCATCACTTACCATCAGGTGAGATGCCGTCAAGGGCTAACTTGTGGTGTATAAAAAAAAAAACATCCACCAGGCGAGAGAAAATACGAAAGTAATAAATTTCTAGATTGCGCAGATTAATCCTGGAGGGAAACATTCAGTTTTATGATTAGTAATTTGATTCTGTTCTGCTCTTGAAAATATGCTAAACTGTGCCATCTAGTGACTAAGGATTTCAGGAGGGTAATCAACTTGTAGTTGAGTATGGGTTACTTGGATATGTTAGAATTCAGAATCTTGAAAAACTACAAAGACTAGGCAGAGTTATCACATCAATTATTACCATTAGATAAGATTGCTAACAAGCATAAAGTTGAAATTGAAAAGTAACTTGCAACGTGAAAATAGTCATACTTAGAAAGGAAACAGAACGGTGAAAGGTTATTGTCCCAATAAAATCACATCAAAATGTTGGTTGATAATGTTTCTAAAATCCTATGTAAAATAGAGAATTTTTTTTTTTTTAGAAAATATGTGGTATCTATATTAATATAAATAAATAAATTTATTTAAGTGTATTTTTTTCAAATCAAAGCAAAAATAGATTTATTCATATAAACCTATTACAGGCATCTATGAATCGTTCATATACATCATTTAGTGACCAACAATGTTGATAAGTTATTATTCAAGTTGATCAAAAATAGCTTTATTCATGAAAAACCTGTTAATGGCATCTATGAATCGTTCATGTATAATATATTTTTCATTATTTACTTTATGAGGAGATGGTGATGATTACACTGGTCAACTTAAAACTAGAGCTCAGGGGCTAACTTAGCCAGGTTTTTTTTATCACCTATATTATCTATTTAGTTGGAGCATATAACTAAATAATAGATGATACTTAAATATAAATTGTTAAAGAGAGAATTAAGGTCTAAGAGAAGAAAATAATACTATTTGGCTAGTTTTAAAAAAAATAATAGCAACAATATTTGACTGATTATTGATATCATATATTTAGTGTTATAGATATTCATTAATTTCTCCTCTATGTATTTTAATTTAGACCATAATTTAAAATTTTCCAGATAATAGAACCATCAAAACTACCCACAATTTTTGCAAACGCTCTCGAAAGCGACGTTCTTTCGGAAGTTCTTCAAACACTTTACAAAAATAGAGACAAATTCAAAGTAAACACTATTGGAGAATATCTGAAGAACCTATGCAGAGTGAAGAGGTTCTCCGCACTAGTCATGTTCCTTTCAAGCGCTGATAGGGATTGTAAGTATTGAACACAAATGTCTCTAAACTTAATGATAATTGGATAAAAAGTGTTTTTTTTTTTATTATTGTAATATGCAATAAACTTAAGTTCGCTTCTTTTTTGCGAAAAACAAACATAAAAGAGTCTTTTGAATCATTAGTATGCCAAACTGGTGTGAATTAGCTATCATTTATATGGATTTGCTGAGGGTCTGTTCTGCTGAAATTCTGATACTTAAAAGTGGTTCCAGTAGAGCTAAGTATTATCTATAGTAACAAAAATATCTTTTATAACAGTAACAAGTATTTTTAACAAAAAAAAAATCTGTGTATTTTGTTAATTATAATAAAATAAAGATTGAATATGTTAATCTTAATCTTATGAATTTATTTCTCACTATTATAATATAGGGTTTATTTTGAAATGTTCCAAGTTATATAATTATGTAATATGATTTATGACCTACCAATTTAAATTCATTCAAACAATGTGCTAATATTCATTTGTTATATTAAGTTATTGTGTAAAATTTATGAGATACTATAGGCTGTTATTTTAGCCCCTTAATGGGTTCTTGGAAGCTTAGCTGGCGAAGGTATTTTCTTCAGTAGGGTAGTAACTAGTCGGGAAAAAATTTGGATGGCTCTTGCACCCCTCCTCAGACTCAGACAAGGGGGACTATATATCATTATGAATATGTTAGTGAAAATTTTAATTTTTTTATTTTCAGTACTAACCAAAATGCTGTCCCACTGCAGGGAAATGGAACAAATGAGCGAGAGTGACATAACAACTCTGAAAAACAGTTATGAACTCTGAATAGTTAAGAATTTAGTGATATAGCTCCGGTGTTTCAATATAACTTTATGTTTTGTTTGCTTGAGTAAAGAAATTAAAATATCATCTGAATTTATCTCAACACCTAAAATCCTTGGGATTTTAAATATGAAGTGTACGGGGGAAAGTGATCAGTGTTGGTTCAATAGCTTAAAGGGAATAAGAATATAAGACGAAAATCACCGCCTGGCTCCATCAACAGCAATTCAGTAACTTTTCTTGCAGTTGTAAACTGGTGGTGATCTGTCACTTTCACACAATACTGATCCAACTGGTGCTTGTCAAATCATGCGGTTCGTATGAAGACGACCAGTTGGCAACTCGGAAAAGTTACTGAATCGGCCTGCTCCTCTCTACCAAGTCCTCGTTACCAAGCGCAATAATGACATAACTGATGACGAATAAAATCGTGACGTCATCTGTGGGTTCTGAGACGAAAGAACAAAAAAAAGTTACACGAGGGCTTGGAGGAAACATGCCATGTGAATGACCTTGAAATGGTCTTACAAAATGAAAAAAGGAAGATCTACTTGAGGAACTTACGTCATTCTTAAGACCTAACGACTGGTTGCTTAGGTTTTAGCCAGTGAATTCACAATCACATTAATTTTAAGATTTTTTTTCTTTAGTCTTACAGTTTTGTAAACATTAATAATGAAAGAGAGATGAGAATTTTAATGATAAAATCATTTTTCACAATAATGATGAATGGGGTAAATATATCATAGAATTAAACTGTGTTTCATTGAGACAATGGATTCAACAATTGGATTAAGGGAAAATTGTTTTTGTCTAAGAAGTAACATATTGATTTAACCAAAAAGTTTTCTCTCGTCTACAAATTTATGTCATCTTAATGGAAGTTTATTTATGCTTTTACGATAGAACTCTTAGGATCTAAGTCTAGAATCGATAAACTGTGTGATAGCATTTTATTTCCTGGGAGAAAAATTTTACCTGGGAAAAGCAATGAGTGGAAAAAAAATTGCAAGGTTATGCTCATAATTACATTATTTAACTGAAAACTTAAGCTACGAGGGTTCCAAAAGCATTCAGGTCTAAGAAGCGCACAATAAACTAAGCAGATTTTTTCTGTAATTAAATAATTATAATTATGATGTTAAATAATTTTTATCCAAACCTGTATATTTTTTATCTCTTATGAAATCTTTTCCATTCAAGGATGCTTCTATGAGGTTTTATAACTGAACTTAAAGAGAGACATTGCAAGATTTCCATGGGTAGTATGTTATAAAATAATTAACGATTTCCTATAAATGAGTTACTAATTTTGTGCAACTGAACTACAAGTTTAGTTCTTATGTTAAATGAGTTACAGTCCATTATTTTTTATTTAATTTTGTTATAAATTACAAAATAATTAATTATATGGTCATAATAATTTTAAAACATACTTAGTTCTATAAAAAACAATTTGAGTGGTGAAAACCTAATTGTTGCATAATCCTCATGTCTTAAGGATTCCATACCCGAAGGATGCCAAGGGTTACCCTATTACTAGTTTCCCCTGTTTGTCTGTCAGTGAGCTGTTTCTCATGTAAAAAGCTGAAATTTCCAAAGTTTCTGTTTCTATTGCCTACGCTATAATAAAATATAGTAAAAATATAATACATATATAGTTGTGTTTTATGGCTCGATCTAAATATTGACAATAATATATAGTGATATAACTATATACATATTGTGCCATGGAACCCTTCGTGTGCAATTTAAATTGGGACATACCCGGTGTTTTTGAATTGTAAACTGTGTTCTGAGTAATTCCACTTCCCTTCAGATGTCAAGTCATAGATGAGCACTTTAAGGCAAATAAGTGACTCACTTTGTATATGTAAAACATTTCATGAGAGAAGTGACCTAATTGATTAAAGTCACTATTTTTCCTGCCTAAATATAAACTAAGAAACTGTCCAACATATAATCCTTAAATAGTAGGTATGTATGCTATATTTGTACCATTACATAGACAGAGTTTTAATAAAGATTTATGTATGAAAAGTGTTTTATATTCGTTTTTAGTTTACTTTTAAACAACTTTCTTATCGCATATCGATATATATAAATATGTATATATACATATATATTATATGGCGGCCAAAAGAGCAGACAGGTCACCTGATGTTAAGTGATTTACGTCGATTATGAACATCTGCAGCACCAGAGGAGACCCTGATGCGTTGCCTAGTTTCTGTTTCTACTCGACGTCATATCGGAACGCTAAATCGATAGGCGGTATGTCTGCCAGTAGGGTAGTAACTTTTCCCTGCCGAAGCCTCGCACCAAGCCAGACTCGAGCCGGGAATCGAACCCAGGACATCCCATATTATAACCCAGTAGGTTTTACACTGGGCCACAGAGTTACCTATTTTCGGTTCGATTAATGCACTGATCTTGTTTAAATTTTTGTGTATGAAATTATAAATTTCGTATGAAGGCTTTTTATCATAGACCACAAAAAGTTTTTTATCATAAACAAACCTCGTTGATTATACTCTATTTTATTTTGTATTATCAACCACATCGTATGAATGCTCTGTGGTAATAAGCCCTTTCGAAAACTAACTTTTTCCTAACCCTGTATGCTGTTAAAGTTCCATCAAAATATATTCCTATTAAACTGACAGATAACAAGACTGACGATCAAACGGTTTAAAAATCTTGAACATAACCCTATTATGTTATTTTTCTAGCAATCATCTGACCTCAGTAAAAGGGTAATAATTTAAATTCACAGACAGATACTTCATTCAATTTTTTTTTAGATTACAAGAAATTGGTTAGGTAATCGCACGAAAGCGGAAAGGGAATCGCAGAAAAGTAATTATATAGTTGCTATAACTAACTCAATGAGGATACAAATACACGTACTGTTTGGGTGGAGACCAAGGAGATTAAGTATCAAAATAAACTTAACAATAAAAAAGCTGTATGTTCACTGATCTTTGCCTTTCCTGAAAGATAAAATTAAAAACATGCAACAAATAAAAAAAAACTAGACTCTTTAGTTTTTGCTGGCTGTGACTAAAAGGTAGTGATTATATTCTCTTTGGCTGTGACTTGACACTGTATGTCGTTTGACTTATAAAAATATATAAACAATGTTTGACAGGTTATGAATTTTCAAGAAAATCCGTTATAATAAAAAAAATATGTGTGTTTGTTGCTTTATCTTATGATCCACAGTCAAAAAACGAATTGTCGTTATTTTTGGCTTAAATATAATTTTAGGCCCGAAGGAGCTGTAGGCTAAATTTCCCGTCCGATTTAGTGGTCAGTTATATCATGGGCGGAGCCGGGGGCAAAATCAGTTACGATATATTCGAAAACATGGTAAAAACCACAAACAAGAGCAGACTTGTTTTATAATGATTCTGCGAAATTTCTAGGAAATCTAATGTGGTTTTAAAGCCAACAGTTGTCAGATAGAAAGTTACTGAAAAAAATCTGTGTGAGCATAGCGAAAATCGTGATTTTGGCCGCTATCACAGATGGCGTTAGTAGTAGAATAAATCGCACTATCAAAGTGTGATCTGAGAGACTTGAATAGTCTCATACATTTCCAATATTCGTCACTGGATGAGCAGTTATAATTTATATTATTGTTAGGATAATAAAACTGTTCATCCAGTACGAAATCACTAAATATTCGGTAGTTTTTTGTTTAGTAGCATCTTAGTAGGCGCTACAAAATAAAAAACTACTAACTGATTGTCAGTGACCCATGATGATGGTTTTAGTGTATAATATTTCAGAATAGTTTCTTTTTATACACCACAAGTTAGCATAGCACTTGGCTGTATCTCACCTGACATCGCCGCCCACTCCCGAACCTTATCTATAATTCATCATCATCATGATCAACCCATTGCCGGCTCACTACAGAGCACGGGTCTCCTCTCAGAATGAGAAGGGTTTGGCCATAGTCCACCACGCTGGCTATGTGCGGATTGGCAGACTTCACACGCCTTTGAGAACATTATGGAGAACTCTCAGGCGTGCAGGTTTCCTCACGATGTTTTCCTTCACCGTTGAAGCAAGTGATATTTTATTAAAAAATAAGAAGAAGCTATATAATTAAATATATACATTATGATGTATTTATTGATTAAGACATATATTTTACAAGTTGTTTGTAAGGGTTAAAATGTTATTAATTTGTATAAGTACAAAAGAGTATACAACTTGACTAGAATACTATTATAGTAGTCATCATGTCGTGCCGCCATGTTTTTGGTTCCCGCCAAAACGGTGGCAAGTGATTGGTCCACGAAAAATAGCAGCAACAATGAACGCCACGAGGCTACAAGCTTAGTGGTATTGTTGGATGAAAGGTTTCAATCTAAGGTATATATTAGTATATTTACTAATGTATTGTAATGTTTATTTACATAAATCTGGTGTATGTATTCAAATTATCTTTATTCAAATAGTCCTTTACAAGGCACAAGGATTTGATGGTGATAACTATATTCGTACACTTAAAACTAAAGCTATGAGGGTTCCAAACGCGCCCCGGTCTTAGAAGAAGCCCACAACAAACTTAGCCGGATTATTATATAATATTATATATTAGTATGTAGTTATTAGTATGCAAGTTTTACTTTCTTCTACTTTCTCTTTTACTAATCCTAAGGTTGCCTGGCAGAGATCGCTACAAAGCGATAAGGCCGCCATTTGTATCCTGTTTCTTCTTGTTTTTCTCATTATTTCTATTTATATGTGGTGTACTAATAAAGAATAAATAAATAAATAAATGTAACTAATGGCGTATTTATTTAAGTTTTTTACAATAGGTACAAGCCAGAAGACACCAAGGAAAATAGATATGACAGAGTGCATTAATGACAATTACAAATAAATTACAATTTCCATTTTAAATTCGCGCCATCAGTGTAATTAAAGATGCAATTCAGATAAGCCAATAACAACCCAGTGTAATCTACAATACATGCGACACTTTAGTATTACCTATCCAAGAACATGTACGTTCAGGTTATCGGCAAAAACAAAGAGGAAACCCCAAAAATCAATGATTCAAACTTGACACCCCTTAATCATGCTTTGAAAATATTTGGATTATACTGTATCACAAGTGACGGAGGAAATTTAAAATACTCATGGCCGATTTTGAAGATTGCTTTTATAACTATAGTTCTTTTCACTATAAACTGTATATGCGTATATTTCGCTTTTGGAATGACTAAGAGATATAACAGTAGATTCCTGGAGTGCTTTGTTCTCATTTATCTACTGGGTTTCATCCAATACGTAGTGGATCTTACGTTTATGTACAAGTACGGTAGACAGCTATGTTTGAATTATTACACCGTTTTCGAGAACATTGACAAAGTTATAGGTATGCCCTACTACGATGAAATAAAGAGAAGGGTTTTTAAAATATGTATCTTCTTTCTGCTTACTGGCACTTCCTTCTTTCTCAGCTATTATACTGCTGTAATTTTGGACTATGGATGGTTCACATCTACCCTCCACAGTATAGATTTAATCTATACTAGTATTAAAAT
Source organism: Lasiommata megera (assembly GCA_928268935.1). Taxonomy (NCBI): domain Eukaryota; kingdom Metazoa; phylum Arthropoda; class Insecta; order Lepidoptera; family Nymphalidae; genus Lasiommata; species Lasiommata megera. The sequence continues at coordinate 13,949,081 of OV743326.1, forward strand.
GCTCACAGCTCTCGATGCTATAGCCCATTTCACTCAAGTAAAGTATCGTCTTAAAAGAATCGAAGATATACTTCGAGATTATTATAGTACTGCTGCATCTTTGCCTGGAGTTACAAAAGACGTGATTTGCAAAAAAGATTGGGACAAAAATGTTAAATTTCCCAAACGTTTGCATTCTCTTGCCGCGATTGATTGTAACCGATTCAGTGTTATTTCTCTTAGCAAATGCTATTTGCTTTTGCTCGAACAGTGTGATTATATTAATGCCATGTTTGGATTTAGGGTAAGTAACCCTTTACCTGAAATTATAAGATTATAATAATATTGTATATAATTCAAATATGTCATCATCAGCCAAAGACTAAATAATTTAATCGATGCGATATCGATATTTTAACTTTTTATATTTTTTATTTAATTTAATTTCACTTTCACGATACGTCATTTAAAATCTACTGTATTGTGACTTTTCGGCCCCAAAAGATATTGGTAAAGAAATCATGGTGAAAACTGATGTTCTAGTAAAAGCTATAAAATTGGCTGGTAAATATAGAGAATATAACATCATCACCATCATTATCAAGCGATTGACGTCCACTGCTGGACATAGGTCTTTTGTAGGGAGTTCCAATGCTCACGGTCTTGGGCCGCTTGCTTCCAGCGGCTCCCTGCGACTCGTCTGATGTCGTCTGTCCACCTAGTTGGGGGTCGACCAACGCTACGTTTACCGGTGCGGGGTCGCCATTCCAGCACCTTGGGACCCCAACGTCCATCGGTTTTCCGAGCTATAACATTCTATGAAAACAATGCATATATAATTGTTTCAGGCTCTTTTCAGTGGCTTCGTATTCCTTATGGAAATGGTGATATTAAGTAACTTTATAATCAGGCTAATATTAGGTACCTTGGTAAGTCTTTATAATTATACAAATTTATTAAGGGATAAAAGATTTTTTTTATACTTAGTTGGACCGCCACAACTGATTAATCAATTGTGTGTTATTATATTTTATTATGTGCGTTTTTAAGCAATTATAATATAATTTGCTTCAACGGTGAAGGAAAACATCGCGAGAAAACCTACATGCCTGAGTGTTCTCAATAATGCTCTCAAAGGCGTGTGAAGTCTGCCACATGGCCAGCGTGGTGGACTATGGCCAAACCCTTTTCATATTGTGAAGTATGCCAATCCGCACTTGGACAGCGCAGCTTGGTGGACTATGGCCAAACGGGTCTCCTCTCAATATGAAAAGTCATATTGAGGGGAGACCCGTGTTCTGTAGTGAGTCGAGAATGGGTTGATGATGATGATGACGATGTTTTGTTTTTCTTACAGGTCCCATTGTACCAGTCCAATATATTTCCGATATTATCATCGACATTGAAAATTGTAAACTATTCTTTAATACTTCTCTGCAAGATCAACTATTGCGAGCAAATTTATAAACAGACCGAAAAGATTGTCCGATGTATTGATCATTTGCTGACTAACAAGAAACTAGGTGGGACTTGATATATAACTGGATACTACAACTAGTAAATCTATTATATCATATTCCAATGAGTTGTGACTGTGTTGGGACATGGGACATCATCGCCTGAGTTTGCTTCGGTTTGAGAAAACTTGCATAGATAGCTTAATTGAAGATGTGTTTGTTGCGTGTCATTATATTTATGAAAAGACTGTATACTTATCTTACAAGTAACTCCAAAGCTATGACAGCATACACAACAATCTCTCTGTGCGTCGTATTCCCCCTTACTGAGGGTCGTGACCCCTTCCACTGACGACTTTCTTGAGGACGACGTCGCGCCATGTTTCTCTGTTGGTTGGGACGTGTAGAGCATCGTGGACTTTCGTGTCGAGTGCGGTGCGGATTTGATCTGACCAACGCATCGGACTCCGTCTCCGAGGTCTCTTTCCTTCCACTTTGCCGGTGATAACCAACTTCTCCAGGCTGTCACCTTCCCGTCGGGAAATGTGACCGAAGTACTCCAGAATCCTCTGTAGGCAGATTGCCTTTCGTTATTTTCAGTTGTCTCAAAACACAACAATAAATAATAAATATTTAATAGAATCGACGCGGATTATTTCACGATCGGGTGTAGCGCGAGTAGTACAAAAACAAAAGTTGATAGGACGGTCTTTTTTTGACTATCTTTCCGGCTGTGCATTCGGTAATTTCCTGTCAAAAAATGTTAGCCTGTAAATGTTATCTTGACTAGCATTGACTATGTACTCATAAATGACTAATGTGTGGAGGTGATTTAGCAAAGCGTGTAAAATTCTTACATCTTACTTAAATTATTAGATGTAATAGTTTACCACAAACATGATGATCTTCTTGGACCCATCCAGAAAGGAATTGAACAGGACCGTAGGACAGTACTGTTACTTTAGTAATAGAATTCAACACTCACAATCGTGGCATCCCTTTCGAGAATGGGAATACTGCAACGTCAATGCAAAATGAACCTTATTTTTTTCAAGTTAGGTTCACAATTACCAAACCACTTATTTTTAGTTTATAAACATGTGCTGGAAGCTAGTACGAATTTCAGTTTTAAAACTTGGTAGAGGCGTTTTAAATCCTGGGTTCGATTCCCGGCTCGAGTTTGGTCTGGTGGGAGGCTTCGACCGTGGTTAGTTACCACCCTGCCGACACAGACGTGTCGCCAAGCGATTTACCGTTCCGGCACGATGTCGCGTAGAAACCAATTAGGAGTGTGGGTTTACCATACCCCTAACAGGTTAGCCCTCTACCATTCTAGACCCCATCATCACTTACCATCAGATGAAATGCCGTCAAGGGCTAACTTGTGGTGTATGAAAAAATTACTGACATATACTTACACTTAAATATTGTATGTAACACTGTGTGGTATTTTTTACCTGTCGCGGTTATATTAAGCTTTTTTTTTTATGGTAAATGTGTTTCTGCCATAGAAATAGAGGCTCATGAAGCCCTGTCTGAGCTGCGGGAGCTCATCACGACGCGGCCGGTCAGCTTCACTGCATTAAACTTCTATAAGCTCGCCAACCCGACCGTGCTCGCCATGACCTCCGCTGTCGTCACCTACACAGTCATATTACTGCAGAACGTGAATTAATAATTATGTTTTTAACCTTTATAATTTATTGTTGTTATCTTCGTTTTTGTTAACTACATATAACCTCTTATTTAACTTTACTATTGAGTAATTTAATTGTAAAATTGAGGAATCGAGGAATTAAATAATTAAAATACAATTAATTCGTAAATAGTTTTTTTTTGTATGTCTGCAGCTAATAAAGAAAGACATGTACCTACCTGCAATTTGTGTTTAAAATAAAAAAAATATATATTAAAAAATAAAAAATATTGTTATATATTGTATACTATACTATAGAAAAGGGCATGTATTTTTTAGACCGATCCCTCAAATAGTTGCAGGGGGAGTTTTTAACGAGCGAAGCTTTAGACCCAATTCTGAAGTCCACGCAGACGAAGTCGCGGGCAGAAGCTAGCTAGAGCTAGTGTTGCAATAAATTAATAATATCACGGAAATTACCACGTTTGTCAGGTAGCTTGGGCTTTTTCTATGAGAGAGGAGGTATATGCTAAGTGGGTAATTTATAACATCGCAATAATTTAAAATTTAACAGTACGTTTCATTTTCGTACTTAGTCAAAATTTCATAACTCAATTCTTTATTCAGTCGCATCATCAATTTAATTAAAATATAATGTAGTAGGCACGAAATAAAAATACCAAACGGGCACACAAAATATTTTTATTGTCAAGCTAGCCAAAAGCCCGCCATTTTTTATCAAAAAATGGCGGGCTTTTGCTAGCTTGACGTACCAAACCATAATGGCGGCAATTATTGGCATGGCGGTAAGGTACGGCAATATGGCGGCTTGGCATAGACAAATTGGCGCACTCGCTGATGTGTCATCCATTACAATAAGAAAAACTATTAAGAACTATGCAAACTTTTTTAAATCACTGTTTGTTGCTTCTATACAGCTACAATTAACTCACAGATCTCATGAATACATTTATTGCAATTAACAGTTTGTTTCTCTCCCGTTAAATTTTGCTTTTTAGATCGCAGCTTTATTCAGTTGGGTAGGCAAATCCATCGACCGGATATTCGCTACCGAGTACGAAAATTTAATAAAGTTCGTTCTGCCAACATGTGCAACGACATATGACTGGACTAGCCTAATAAAATTGATTCATTCATTAAAAAATATTAGGAAAAGTCACGTGAACTAACATGTCGATTAATTAATGAACTACGCAAATTATGAAGTAATGTATATCATCATCATCATCATGATCAACCCATTACCGGCTCACTACAGAGCACGGGTCTCCTCCCAATATGAGAAGGGTTTGGCCATAGTCCACCACGTTGGCCGTGTGCGGATCGGCAGACTTCACACGCCTCTGAGAACATTATAGAGAACTCTCAGGCGTGCAGGTTTCCTCGCGATGTTTTCCTTCACCGTTGAAGCAAGTGAAATTTTAATTTTTAAAAACGCACATAACTCCGAAAAGTTAGAGGTGCGTGCCCGGATTCGAACCGTCGACCTCTGATTAGGAGGCTGACGCCCTAACCACTAGGCTATCACCGCTTTCGCTTAAGAAATCTATATATCTTTTATCAATTATTATAAAGCCATTACCAACTTTACAGTTCACAAATCACCTCAACAGAGAAGGGTTTTGCGCAAGGGCAGATTAGTAGACTTCACACGCTTTTGAGAAATTCATCAAGAACTCAATTATATTTCAACGTGATATGAACAAGTGATACTTGATTTATAAAAAACCCGCAAACGAACCCCCGAACGTCCCCCCGAAAAGGTGGCGTTTAACCTCTAGACTGTCTCTTGTTTATTTATTTTAAATATACATATGTATATATTTAAATTATATATTGTTCAAAATATTTAGTACAAACACATTTTAATTGTAAATTTAACCGTCCTCCAGAAACTTTACGTTTATGGGGAGGACGGCGAGTTCCCCTTAATAATACGTTTACTTATGCACTATGAATAAGGAACTTCAACTATGAATTATTAATAATTAAATAAGATATAAAAAATGTTATATTCTCTAAAAAAATGATATGTTATATGCTTTCCAACTTCAAATTCAAAATTCAAATTCAAATTCAAATAATCTTTATTCAAATAGTCCTTTAAAAGGCGCTTTTGACGCGTTAATAATTTACAAAGTAGTGATTTGATGGTGATAACTATATTCGTAAACTTAAAACTAAAGCTATGAGGGTTCCAAACGCGCCCCGGTCTAAGAAGAAGCCCACAACAAACTTAGCCAGGTAAATTTTCTTTTTGTTATCACCATCTCACATGCCACTTAAAATTATATTAAGAGCTATCTTATTAGAGCAATATTTCACACCCATGCTTGTTTATCATTTACGTAATCCTTTACACCATAGTAGAACTTTTCTACAAGCTTACGTTTTATATAAACTTTGAACTTATTGAGAGACATCCCAGAAATTTCATTAGGCAATTTGTTATAAAATTGTATACAATTACCTTTAACCTTCAGGAAATTGTAAGGAGGTCGGAAGATCCTGAAGAATTTTTGGTAGCATATATAAGTATCTTGATGCAATCTTAGATGGTAGCAGGATAACCTGTTAGGGGTATTGTTAACCCATACTCCTGATTGGTTTCTCTTTATTTCTTCTAATACTCTATTCCTATTTTATCCTACTCGGTAACAAGGGACCGTAGAAGTACGAGTACTCGGCAAGAACAGTGAGGTGATATGATGAAATTTCTATGAAAACTCAAAGTAGAAACCCAGGTCTATCGCCATCGTCTAAAAACCATAGCAAAAGTAGTGTGCTGTTGTAATACTAGGGTAATAATAGTAGGGTAAACAAAAACCTAATTGGCAGTCTTGTTGGAGGAAAAATATTTATCAGATACCTGAAGTTAATTATTACTCGGATTAATTTATTCGGGAACATAACACGATATTGCTTTTCTTTTTCCAACTAATTAGCGTTAGGGGTGCTCGGGGAGATTTTACGTTATGTTTCGGCAGTAAATACTCGTTGCATAACGAAATATCGTTAATCCCTTACCGACTTAACCTTTAACGCGTTTTAAGACTGAATTGAACTAGTGAACAAAGTTTTAAATAAATTAATTTGATTTTTACAACCTCTGTGGCGCAGTGCTTGCGCTGTCGCATATTAAGTTGGAGGTCCTGGGTTCGATACCCGGCTCGAGTCTGGTCTGGTGGGACGCTTTGTCCGTGGCTAGTTACAACCCAACAAAGACTTGTCGCCAAGCGATTTAGCGTTCCGGCACGATGTCGTGTAGAAACCAATTAGGAGTGTGGGTTATCATACCCCAAACAGGTTACCCCGCTACCATCTTAGACTGCATCATCACTTACCATCAGGTAAGATCGCTGTCAAGGGCCAACTAAAGAATTTATTTAATTTGAATTTTACTTTAATTTTATTTTAGCTCGGTTTTATTTGATTCCATTGTTTGAAGTGTATATATACTAACATAGTTCTACTAACAAAAAAGCTGTTGTAGCCTAGTGGTTAGAACGTCCGCCTTTTAGTCAGAGGTAGGGGGTTCGACCCCGGGCACGCACCCCGGAGTGCAAGTCACTTTTCGGAGTTTTGTGCGTTTTTAAGCAATTAAAATATCACTCTGGCTTCAACGGTGAAGAATAATCGCGAGAAAACCTGCACGCCTGACAATTCTCCATAATGTTATCAAAGGCGTGTGAAGTCTGCCAAGCGTGGTGGACCATGGCCAAACCCTTCTCATATTGAGAGGAGACCCGTGCTCTGTAGTGAGTCGGCAATGGGTTGATCATGATGATGACAATGATATATATATTGATATAAAGGAATATATTATATATGTGTAATAGATTACGAATTCATAGAAATAATAAAATTAGGTTAAAGTTAATAAATTATTTCATTGATTTCTATCCTTTAATTTGGTGATTAAAAATCAATAGAGACAACATGGCCGATGGCTCTCAAGGAGTCAACGGTCATGATCTTTTTAAAAATTCTGACTCTAATCAAACTCCGACATATACATACTCATAATAATAACCATATTAATATATATTTAAATATATAAATAAAATATTAATAAAGTAAAAATAAATAAATCCTCAAAGTAACAGTCACATTGGGTCGCAGACAAAAAGTGATCCTAGACCATTTTTTTCAAATGTTTTAATAGATTTTGCCTCCCAAATTTCTTTAGAACATTATTGAAAGAATAGCCGAACGTATAATATGAGGTGTCAAAACCGCTTTCTTTCTTAAGACATATTATAAATCTTCGCTCTTTTTCTCTCCCTAAAAGCTTTTTAAAGACATGTCAGCCAGTGTCCTGGACGGCGGTTCCGGATTAGTTTTCCGCTTGAAAAGAACTCGCCGGAGCAATTAACTGGGCAAACATGAGGGACGAGATAAGCGTGTATTTACTCCTCGGTAGCTTTATTAAAAGATCCATGCGACTTTTGGTTGATGCTCGACGTTAAGGGTTAAAGTGCAAAAACATGAAGAGAGACTGAAAGGAATTCAAATAGTGGGAAGTAAGTTATGCTTCTATAGCTTATTCTAGTTAGGTAGTGTATAGGTTAAAGTTATGAAGATAAATAAAGTTATATCTTAGTTAGACGATCACTTTATCAATTTGTTATAATACTAGCTTCTATCCGCGGCTTCGTCTGCGTGGACTACAGAATTGAGTCTAAAGCTTCGCTCATTAAAAATTTCTAATATTCCCACGGGAACTATTTGAGAGATCAATATAGAAAATACATGTCGTTTTCCATAGCATAGGTGGCATTTGTGAAAAATATATATTTTTTTAAACATGCTATGCAGGTACATGGCTTTTTTATTAGCTGCTTATTCTATTACTATTTGAATGATCGGTATAGAAAATACATTTCCTTTTCCATAGCATAGGTGACATGCATATTTCACTTTGACACACCTTTAAATTTGATGTGCACACAGAAAATTTTCAACTCGGGAACTACTTAAGGACTCTGAATGAAAGGTAGCCTATGTTCTTTGTCAAAGACTATATGCATGCCAAATTTCATCCAAATCCGTTCAGCCGTTTTTGCGTGATTGAGTAACAAACATCCACACTTTCACATTTGTAATACACGTATAGGATGGCAGCGCACGCACTGCCATATAATAAAGTGGGGTTGGCTTGAGTCTGGTCTGGTAAGAGGCTTCGGCCACGGCTAGTTACCATCCTACTGGCTAAGACATGCCACCAAGCGACTTGCTGTTCCGGTATGATGCCGATTAGAGACCTAGTTGGCGAATGGGTAACACATCGGTGGCTCCGTTAATGCTGCAGATGTAAAATGAGTAACGGTAATCACTTACCATCAGGTGACCTATCTATTAGTTTACCCGCGATGTCATAAAAATAAATATCATAACTGCTATGAGGTGATGGTATCTTTCTTTTTTTTATACACTACAAGTTAGCTCTTGATGGTTATCTTACCTGGTGTAAGTGGTGATGCTGTGTAGGATGGTACCGGGCTAACCTGTTAGGAGTATGGTAAATCCACGCTCCTCCTTGGTTTCTACTTGACATCGTGCCGGAGCGCTAAATCGGTTGGCGACACGTATTTGTTGGTAGACTCCTCCCACCAGACCAGAATCATGCCGGGAATCGAACCCAGGACCACCAACTTTATAATGAGACAGCACACGCACTGCGCCATGGAAGTTCCGTTTATCTGTGACATAAAAATCGCTGCTACATTTCTTTACTTCAATATAATAATATATTATCATATGTAACTCTGTTTGTCTATTTTCCTAGACACCAAAGGTTTTCGCGGGATATTAATAAAAGGAACAACGCGGGCTAGGTCGCGGATAAAGCTAATATCAAACTAATATTACAGAGGAAAAAGTTTTATGTAAGAGTGTGTGAGTGTGTGTGTCTTCTTCACTGACTATTGAGCCAAAAGAGAACGTGAACAGGAATGAAACATGAGATAATCTGTAATTACAAAATTTGTTTAATGGTTATTTTTAAAAACAATTTTACTATATATGATTTTTTATTATGATAATGAATAAGCAAACGAATTATCGTATGCATCATACCTTATTGCCTTTTGTTCCCCTTTTATCTAAGGTCCTCTTTTAACCATTTGAGATAGTGATAACAAAAACGATTCCCGGCGAGTTTGTCGTGGACTTTTGGCTAGACCAGAACGCGTTCGGAACCTCGTGGCTGTAGTTTTAAGTTTGCGAATATAGTTTTCACCATCAATTTACTGCTAAGAAATAACAACCCTTAAGTAAGCGTCAAAGTTAACTTTCATCATCATGATCCACCCATTCTCGGCTCACTACATAGCACGGGTCTCCACTCAATGTGAGAAGGGTTTGGCCATAGTCCACCACGCTGGCCATGTGCGGATTGGCAGACTTCACACGCCTTTGAAAACATTATTGAGAACTCTCAGGCATGTAGGTTTTCTTTCGACGATGTTTTCCTTCACCGTTGAAGCAAATTATATTATAATTACTTAAAAACGCACATAACTAATTTTATAGGTGCGTGCCCGGGTTCAAACCCCCGACCTTTGATTAGGAGGCTGACGTCTTAACCACTAGGCTATCACAGCTTCAGTCCTTAAAATATATTAGCGATACACTAATGCTTTCTATAACTTGAGAATGTTCAAGTTATATACTGTTAATCGAATTTTAATCGAGGATAAAGTCGAAAACACAAGAAATATTTTTCAAAAACGATAATTTTCCTTTACCAACGAAAGCATACGCTATAATAACTATTTGCGTGCCAAATTTTAGTTCCACTAGAATTATCTTTTTTATACATTTTTCTTCTTATTCCTTCACACTTGGCAGAGTGGTCCTTATTATGATTTGGCCTTCACAGCAGCTCTTACGATCTACTTCCAGCGATTTCTGTTGGTAGCATCACGGGAGCACTAAATTTGTAGCGAAACGGATTGACTCCGTTCACCTAGTAGAGAAGCGAGCACGTGGACGGGTGCCCTCGACTCAACCTTGTACTACGAGATGTTCGATAGTACCAGTCTTTCTTGTTATATGCCCAAAGAACTTAAGGATGCGCAGTTGTACAATCAACAAAAGCTTTTGGTTTATTTTCAGCTCTTTAAGTATGGAGGCGTTTGTTCGATGCGCTGCCCCGCTTATTCACAATAGGCGTCTCCAGCACCACATTTCCAGTGCTTTTTATAAATACGTCATAGGTTATGAAAAGAATTGTATCATCTTTCATACAATATTTTACCTGTGTTACTGAAACAATGCAAAAACACTAAGTTCATAAAGAAAATGCATTGGAATGTACACGCCGTGGAAATTTATTCAGCGGGTAATGTCCGGCGCCGTTTGTGAAAGCGCGGACGATTTCCCGGACGCGGCCACCCTGACATCTATATACGGGGCTGACCGCGTATCCGAGAAGCTTTGCCATGGGTTTTGGTGCAACCGGGACAAAACAGTCTGTCTGTAACAACTTTTCTAGGTTGCATATGGATTTGGCTACATGTATCATATTAATAAGCCTTAATCCTTATATTTCCTATTTAATACATATATAATGTATTAAATAGGAAAGTGTGGATGTTTGTTACTCAATCACGCAAAAACGATTGAACGGATTCGAATGAAATTTGGCGTGCATGTAGCCTTTGACATGGAGAAGAACATAGGCTAGGCCTTTTATCCCGATTCTTTAAGTAGTTCCATAGGGAAAATTGAAACGATTGATCGACAGTTTTGAAATTTGGTGTACATGTCACCTATTCTAAGGAAAAAGACATGTATTTTCTATACCGATCTCTCAAATAGTTCCCGTCTGAAGATAGACAAGTGTTAATCTAAAAAAAAACTTTTCGATTCTTTCCAGTGCATACTCGTAGTGTAAGCGATATCGAATGACACTGAGCACGATAAAACCGTGGTTTTATTATGGCCACCCCACCCTGGTGCAAACAAAAAAGTGTGCGGTAAAGTATACATTTTACGCATGTAAATTTCCCAGCCCAGAATATCGCTACGTTTACGGCGCGTTGTGCCGTGTATTCAAATTTTACGGTGAATTACATTTGTATAAAGTGTGACTGTTTGGTGATCGAGCGATTTTAGACAGATCCAGATAGAGAAGGAAGAGAGAAGGAAAGAAAAAAGAGAGAAGGAAAGAAAAAAGAGAGAAAGTGCTGTTTGCGCTTGGTCCTTCTGCCCTTCAAAACTGTGACAAGAACCAACTTTGATATTTTCATGGTAACTTAAAGGTCTGTCTAGCGCTTAGCCCTTCTGTCCTTCAAAACTCTGACTAAGCCAAACATTGATATTTACATGGTAACTTAAAATGAAAAGTGTGTCTATTTGTTTGTTTGTTATCTATGTTCGGTTCAACAATTATACTGAAATTTAAAGTATACGCATTTTGGAATCAGCGGGATTTGCACTCACATCTCCGAAATGAAGCAGTGTGGAAGGTCAACTTTGTAAACCTGGACGTCTTCCGTGGCGCAGTGCGTGCACTGTCGCATTATAAAGTTGGAGGTCTTGGGTTCGGTTCCCGGCTCGAGTCTGGTTTGGTGGGAGGCTTTAGCCGTGGCTAGTTACATCCCTACCGACAAAGACGTGTCGCCAAGCGATTTAGCGTTCCGGCATAATGTCGCATATACACCAATCAGGAGTGTGGGTTTACCATATAACAGGTTAGCCCGCTACCATCCTAGACTGCATCATCACTTACCACCAGGTAAGATAGCCCTCAAGGACTAATTTGTAGTGTATAAAAAAAAACCTCTTACCCATGAAAGACAGGCAGCAATGGTACGTTAAAAGAAATGATGATTAAGATAGATGTATACCGTCAGTATTTTATCCATTTTCTAACAGCGGTACTAGTTTTCGTATCTAGTCTTTACTGCTATCACTGGACACACCGTCCGACCCCCCCGTTATCCCAAACGTCGCCTAAGCTGAGGTTTGGCCTCAAAGGAGGCGCCCGTAGGCAGTCGTATCCTTAGTTTCTTCGAGCCCTAGGACTCAAAATTTCTTAAGAAATTTTGTAAAACAGCCCGGTTACGCTGTGGCAACCAATAGGGTTTGTACAGCTAGAAGACAGTCCGAGAGAAAAAAAAAATATCACTGGACTACACTAATAAAAAGTATTTATATAGAATTATATTTATATATATAGAATTAGTTATTAATTATTAGAATATTATTAATTATTATATATATATATATATATATATATATAGAATTTTACCTGTAAGTGCAAAAGATACATTTGAAAACCACTTATTCTGGTACCTATTTGCGCGCTCTTTTAGTAACAAAAACGATGAAGTAAAACGTCGGTATGCACAGCTATAAAAATATACGCAAAATATCCATTTTATGTTTATTTAAACTATCAGTAGCATAGATAACCAAATCCTCAGAATAATGACAAAAACAAACTTATACGAAGTAAAGGTATAAAAAGATATATAACTACTTAAGTTTTACGTATAAAAATGTAGGTATACTTATTTTACGTAAGTTTTTTATTTATATCACAATTTCGCCTTTCCTATCGTATAGTAAGTACGCCTCATAGTAATAACTGAAAAAATTCCAATACAGAAAAAAAAATCCTTTCACATTTATAGGAAAAAATATTCTCAATAGAAAGCTACCGTGAACAACATTTTATTGTACCTAGATGTTGTATTGTATAGAATTCCGATGGAATTTTCACTATTTACGCCAGACCAAGTTCTCACAAAATTTGTATAGTTTAGGAGTCAGTGGGATAAAATTGGGAAGTTAAAAATATTTTTTTCTGGTATTGATCTTTGCACTGCAAGAAACCTATCTTAAAACATAACGGAAACCATGAAATGATTGGTGCTCTCTAGCATCATAATGATACTCGACCTACTTGTAAGTTGTGGTGTGATTGGATAAGCCTTGGTCAACGACAGTTAAAGCAGGATGGACTATGATAAAAAAAGAGTGGCGAAAAGTGTATCGATAAAGAAGGCCTAGAGTCACTATAGCCGCAGACCTGGAAGATGATCTTAACATGGGGCACGCGTCTTGCCCGATGTACAGACTCTGTGAAGGTCATTCGATTTTTCAAACGAATATAAATCATTAAGTTCGGCGAGCTTGTGGTTCCAGTATTCGCAAAGGGCTTACAATAAGCTCCGGGTCCAATACTATAATGCGTTCAGAATGATTTAGCAACCGCGGTTCTGTAGTGCTTTGGTTATGTCTGTCAAAGCGCTTACGGGTGTTTTGATGCCATTTGGCTCAAAAAGACAGTATCACTGCTAAACAGGGTCCGGGAAATGATTTTTTTTTTTTTTTTTTATATACTACAAGTTGCCCATCTGGTGGTAAGTGATGATGCTGTCTAGGGTGGTAGCGGGCTAACCTGTTAAGAGTATGATAAACCCACGCTCCTAATTGGTTTCTACGTGACATCGTGCCGGAACCCTAAATCGCTTGGCGATACGTCTTTGTCGGTAGGGTCGAAGCCTCCCACCAGACCAGACTCGAGCCGGTTACTTATTACTTCTCATAGTAAGAAGAGACCCGTGCTCTGTAGTGAGCGGGCAATGGATTGATTATGAGTAGATGCCATAAGGATCAAATTGATACACATCAGACTCGAACCTAGGACCTCCAACTTTATAAGTCGACGGTGCACGCACTGCGCTACGAAGGTCGTCAACAGTATCCTGCGCATGATAGCAGATATGACGGATGCTTTTCTGCTGTAGAAACTCTCACAGAAAACTATATGCCTTCTGATTATTATGTATTATAATTGACATTAATATAAATGGATCGGCGATTTAGTAAATATTTTATTTAATTATATTACACCACCTTTTACTATCATTACAGAACTTCCAATTCGATAGAAAAGTTATACTAATCTAAAGAGTTAAAACTATCTTACATCTACACAAACTAAGGTATAAAAAACAGTCCATAATATGTAATGTATACTCGTGTGTGTAATAGGTGCGACGAATATTTTTTATTAAATTCCTTCAAAAAAATTCCCACTATCTCTTCAGATAGCAAAGCCATACTTCTAGTTTTAGTAACCATGAAGTCTTGGATACCTACGGAGTATAATAATTCCTAAGGACCTTAAGGTATCTCGTAATGAGTGTCCGTTTAATAGGGAATACACCAAAGAAAACCCTTAAAGATGGTACGCTCTTATTAACATACCAGTTGATACTAAATATTCTCTAGCCATGTTACTCGATTTACAGTTTTTTTTTTATTCACCACAAGTTACTCCTTGACTGCATCTCACCTGATGCCAAGTGATGATGCGGTCTAAGATGGTAGCGGGCTAACCTGTTAGGGGTATGGTAAACTCATACTCCTAATTGGTTTCTACACAACATCGTGCCGGAACGTAAATCGCTTGCCGACACGTCTTTGTCGGTAGGGTTGTAACTAGCCACGGCCGAAGCCTCCCACCAGACAGAGTTTTGGAAGAATGGCAGCCGATTTACAGTTTTGGAAGAGTGTTCAGAAAATTGATTTCTAGGTTTTGCTTTCAACTGCATGGAGAGTTCCGCATGTGAACCGTTTTTATTTTTTAGTTTTTTTATTTTTCTCATTGAAAATAAGTAAGTATACATGAAAACTGATAAATATAAAGAAAAATTAATTTACGATTTTTCTTTAAGGAATCCTTTGGCGTTGTCCAAATTTGTTGCTATGCCTATGGTAGTTGTCTAACTTTTTATCAGCCATGGACCTGTTTCAATGTAAAGACATACAGAATCCTCAACATCTTTTCGTGATCTCTCTGTACCACAAAGGTCTTTTAACTCTATATTTTGATTACATAAACTAATTAATTATAATTATGTATTTTGTGAGTTGTTAATTACGAAGTAATTTATATCTACCATGAGTTAGATACAATAAGATTCAACGCGCATTTCACATCGTATATCCGATATAATTAAATAATACAATATTGTATCATCCAATAAAACATTGGTTGTTGCAATTAGAAACAATGAACTAAGACAAAGGATATCGCGAGAGACAAAGTATCCATCATACGCAATAGGGCAGTTCCAACAAAGAGGATATAGGATGGAATTACATCAATCCAATTTGAAGAACGGTTCACATTACTACGGGGAAGATTCGTGTGTGTCAAGGCATAGCAGCTAGCGAGATATAGGTACGTAAGAGCAATGTCTAATAGACAACTTGTTAAGATACGTGTTAATATCAGAATACAAAAAATCAGGATGGGCGTATGAAGTTTACACAATCCTTTAAAGTTATTAAAATACATATACTATAGCCATATATAGTAATTACATATAAAAATTCTAACAGTCTTGAATATAACAATGATTTTATTTTACAAATAATAATAACATGGAAAAAAGCAGAAGCAGGGTGTAAGGGAGATCACTGCAAGCTAATTAAAAATTGTGGTTGGTATTTTGTGTACAAATTAAATGTAACATCATACACTTAACTTACATAAAATTACTTTATATATATATATATATATATATATATATATAGTATATAGTATTACATACTAAAAAATACATATTAATTTACATATATAGAGATAATATATATGTTAAAATAACGATAAATTTTATTCTTATTATAACAGCGTTATATTATATATAGACGCGTTAAGGCCGTCCGAGTTGTTTTTGTAGTAAGACTGACGTCACGCTTTTGTTTACTTATTGTGGGTATGTGGGTAATTATTAAATTCTTGATTTTCTTGGCGCTAACAAGATAATAACTCCTTCGCGCTGACATATATATTAATTATATAATAATACGGGTCAATAATGTATCATGGAAATGTAAACGAGGAAAGTTAACACTTTTCAAACTTGTACCAGCGGCGAATCCGAAGGCCTCGGAAATAAAAATGAAATGCTGGACGGTAAAATACGATGTCTCAGTATTGTCCTACGGCCAACAATATACGAGGTTTAATGTCTTTACTTAGAAGCATGCCCTTCCTGCAATGAGCTTTAAAATTGAAATACTAAACTCGACGCCACTTCTCCGAGGGTACTGCGACACAATAATGCTGTCGAACAATGGAATTAAACATTCGCTAGTAAGCCTTTATTAAATGCACCGATTTTCATCTTATGCGAAACTAAATCGGTACACATTATGTGCGTACGCACGTCGTCCGTGTTTTGTTTTTAATTACTATAATACGCACGAAAATCCTGCGGATTTTTTTTAATTTTCGCGGTTGAAAGTATCTTGTATGCAATATTTCGTCTGTGAGTGACTGGGATTGCGAGTGCCGCCCAACTTTTCAGCCTCGGGACAAGGCGAAATATGCCATTCTGACTGCCAACCTTCACTAGTTGGAGAGGCACCTAAAGAGAAAGAATATTTGTTTAAGATGCATCATCATGATCAACCCATTACCGGCTCACTACAGAGCGCGGGTCTCCTTTCAATATGAGACGGGATCGGCCATAGTCCACCACGCTGGCCGTGTGGCAGACTTCACATGCCTTTGAGAACATTATGCACTCTCAGGCGTGCAGGTTTCCTCACGATGTTTTCCTTCACCGTTGAAGCAAGTGATATTTTGATTGCTTAAAAACGCACATAACTCGGATAAGTTATAGGTGCGTGCCCGGGTTCGAACCCCCGACCTCTGATTAGGAGGCTGACGTCCTGACCACTAGGCTATAACGGCTTGGGATGCATTTCAAAAGTATTTTTTTTACGAGTATTAACCTAAGATTACAAATTCAAATTCAAATTCAAAATAATCTTTATTCAAATAGTCCTTTAAAAGGCGCTTTTGACGCGTCAATAATTTACATAGTAGTGATTTGACAGTTAAGTTAATCTTTACGTAGGAAATAAAACAAATACACTAAAGCGATCATAGAGTGTGGTCTATAAGACAAAAATGATTAGGAATTTCAGAGAGTTGTGGTTCCAAAGAAAAGTTATAAATTGATACACAATAAGTGTATCAATTTATAACTTTTAGAATAAAGTGTGGTTCCAAGGAAAAGTTCTTTGTTCGAAAATCAAAATTTATAAATTTAACTAACAAAGAGATAACCATCCATACGTTCAAAAAAAGTAATTTGGCCGAACTTTGCATAAGTGACTTTTGTTTCACTCACCCGATTGTCCGACTGTGAACATTTTTAATTACGCAATTTTGCAAGTGCACGAAAAAAAATCATCATTTTCGCGTGGAACATAACTTTTAATTATTTAAATAAAAGTCTATGTTTCATAAAATTATAGTGGATTGCTATGGCTCCGAAATTCGGTACGTTTATACAACTACCAACTGATGCCCGCGAATTTATTCGCGTAGATTTTGTTTTTACCCACTACAAGTTAGCCCTTATCGGCAATCTCACCTGATGGTAAGTGATCATGCAGTCTAAGATGGTAGCGGGGTAACCTTATGGTAAACCCATACTCCAAATTGGTTTCTACGCGACATCGTGCCGGAACGCTAAATCGCTTGGCGACACGTCTTTGTCGGTAGGATGGTAATTAGCCACGGCCGGAGCCTCCCACCAGACCAGACTCGAGCCGGGAATCGAACCCAGGACCTCCAACTTTATAATGCAACAGCGCGCGCGCTGCGCCACGGAGGTCGTCAGATTAAGGTATAAGCAACTTTTATTATTGAATGTTATCCCATTTCTCATTCCCGTTCCTGTTCTCGTTTACACTGTATTCAATACAGTATCCCGGCATATAAATTTAATTTCGAGGAAGCTTGCTGTAGCAAACTATAGCTATAGTGATACGTGAACCGTTATGCTTCATGATCAACCCATTACCGGCTCACTACAGATCACGGGTCTCCTCTCAATATGAGAAGAGTTTGGCCACAGTTCACCACGCTGGCCATGTGCGGATTGGCAGACTTCACACGCCTTTGAAAACATTATGGAGAACTCTCAGGCGTGCAGCTTTCCTCACGATGTTTTCCTTCACGGTTGAATCAAGTGATATTTTAATTAAGAAAAAATATATATATATATCACTTGCTTGAACCGTTATGCTTAAAAGTGCTTATATATATAGTATGGTGTATATATCGTAATAAAAATATTTATTTTAGACAAAACCCATTTTTGATCCACAAATCTTAAAATTACAAAATTTTAACAAATTTGATGATGGATGGATTAAAATTATATACAGTAAGCCTTATTAAAATAAATTAATTTTGTTTCTATTTCGTATTCCAATTCATTGTAATTCAATTTCAAAAGAATGATTTAATTGTTTAAAAGGACAGTTTTGTTTTTCGCATCTTTTCTTGTTTTCGTTTGTTAACAGATATAGGTACAGTTAAATGATAAATTTACGTTTTCGAATTTCAGCAAATTTTCAAGAAAATTTCACCTCCGCTGGCATTTTATCACAGAAATATAGAAAACGAAAAATCCAAAGATCAATTGGTTTTAAATTTAATTCCCCTCCTCCCTTCCGGAGGGATTCAGGCGCAATCTTCGCTTCATTTTCAGCGGCCACGGCGCGGCCGACGCTTTCGTCGTTTGTGGCATTTATTGCTAGGAGATTCTGGAACATTCCTCTGCGCTAGTGCACCCATTTGAGTTAGATTAAGTAAGTTATATATAAATTTTAAAACGAACTAGCTGCGCCCCACGGTTTTGACCTGCGTAGTCCCCGTTCGTATCGCCTTTGTTACGAACCGATAATGTAAATTTCCATTAATGGAAAGAAGTTTCAAATTTTTTTAGTGGTTTAGGGGTGAAAACATAATATAAAAACAAGAAGTCACTTTCACATTTATAATATGAGTTAAAATTACCAAATGATATTTCTAGGACATCTCTCAATAAGTTTAAAGGATATTTTAAACGTAAGCTTCTAGAAAAGTCTCTATAAAAAGGAATATTTGAATAATATAGAAGCTTCGTTATAATTTATACGTCTCACAAGATTAATCTTAATAGTTCAAAGTAACAACGTGAGATGCTTATAAAAAAATTAATACTTAACAAGCTTTTATGTGCTTCTTCTTAGATGAAAGCTTGTAAACCTCGCAGCTATAGCTTAAACTTACGGTGAGTTTTTATATTTTACGGACACTTCTTTACTACCACCTAGCATAATATTTATTTTAACTATAACCCATTACCGTTTTACGGTAAATTATTATTTTTAGTGTACTTCATTATGATAATACGGCAGTTACGAATATTGCGCTATCTGGAACCCATACTTCCATATTTAAGCCATTTTTTCTCAATAACAGCTAAAAATTAGTTAATTATTGAACTCTTGCTATAAAAATGGATATCGTACTAATTGGCTTTTAGCAGAAGTGTACAAGAAATCCACAAAATCAATGTTTTCGAATTAACGTGTTGCCAGAAATAGGGATAACGACCCATATCATATAAAAAGGATTTATTTTTTTCACAATTTGTTTTCATTAATTTTCAAATCACTTAGTTATTTATACATCTGAAAAATTAAGAAAAACAAATTATAATTCTAAAAAAAAAAGTGGCATGATAAACAAGGGATTATAATGAGCGGTGTTGGTAGTCAAATATTAAAGAGACTATTTCTGTAAGCTTACTTAGCACTATACAAATAAATAAAATTGGTGTGTCTGTTTATAATATTGAAATAACCGTTTTGTACTACATGCATATAATTATGGATACGGTACATACGCCAAAATAATTTTTTTTACAATTTCTGTCTGTCTGTCTGTTTGTTCCGGCTAATCTCTGAAATGGCTGGACCGATTTTTACGGGACTTTTATTGGCAGGGAGCTGATGTAATAAGGAGTAACTTAGGCTACTTTTATTTAAGAAAAAGTCTTTTATTTTAGAAAAATAAAGTAATGTTGCAATGTCCAAGTACTGTCCAGTACCGCGCGCAGCTACGCGCATGCCACCGCCTGTGCCATCACGTCTCGATTTCACTCATTCTTTTTTTTTTAGAAAGGAGATGCTTTAATGTTTATCCTGTAATTATTTCAAGTAATTCGGGTTAGTAATCTATTGCTTCGTGATTGTAAGACAAACAAACACACTAACTCAACGCAGACGAAGTCGCGGGCGTCAGCAATATATAAATTACAACTCAAAAAACAATATATAAATTACAATTCAAAAAACAATATATAAATTACAACTCAAAGGGAACTGACTGACAAATAGTCAGTGTACAGTTCAAATTCATAGCCACATCTGGCTAAAAGGCATACAAAAAGCTATATATATATATTTTTAGCAATAAGTAATGAAATAGATTTAAAAAAAGAACAAACACGTAACCTAATCTTTATTTCTCAATTTAACAATAATTTTAGTCAGTTTAAAACCTTTAGTATTAATCAACTGCAAGTAATTTCTCAACAATCTCTAAATACAGAACAAACAAATTAAATAAAAATGAAAAGAAGTACGGAACAAAATGGCTCACGTATACCGGGTGACTTCTCCTGCACCAAGCGCTGCCAGGCAACCAAATGGCTGAACAACGCTCTGACAGGGGTTTATATGGTGTCATCCGCCATAACGTATTTGGTGGGGTGAGAGTAGTCCAACACGGCCTCTCCTGACAGCTGGTCGTCCTCGATCCTGATGCACGTGACCTCGGAACGGGTAATGTCTAATCCAGTTGTGGCATCGAGTCCAGCGATTTCGGCAACAGGTGATGGCGGCGAGTCGTCGTCGTCGGCAGCGCTGTCTGTGGGTGCTGCGGTAGGCACCGTGTTACCGGCAGCGTCCTCATCGTCTGTCGGCTCATGTGGAAGAGTTGAATCCGATGGTTCAGCTTCGTCTGAAAATTATACATGATTCCTATTAGATGGTCGTTAGCCATTTATTTTAATGCGCACTAATACAACGGAAACCTTTACAGTCAACGCTATGCACGACTTGGACATTGTTAGACATCCAACGATACATACGACTTTACTAAGTAACGCCAATACGACTTAGCACATACATGTACTAACGCATTCGTTACATTATGGCGACTTGAAAATATGTCAACGCTCGTATTCGACTAGCAAGCTATTTTACTACGAATACACGAAACTGCGACTTGACCATACTTCAACGCTCATGTTCGACTAGCGCGAAAACTCGCTACGAACAAACACACTTACGATCAAAGAACGCAGAACAGGTCTCTGGAGTCCACTCGCCACGCCAGGGCACCATGTGCTGCGCAGCGGCTTGTGTTGTCTTTCCGTAATCGCCACTGACCAGTCTCAGCCGGTAGCGACCACTGGGCAGAATTTCCACGACCTTATATGGTCCTCGCATACCAGAATCGAGCTTGCCTGTGGACTGAGAGGTTTTGATTACGAACACATTATCATCAAGCTGAAACTCACGTGGTGAGTGTCTTTGTTTATTGACATGTTCGTCCTGCTCCTCCTGATTTTCGGCTATAAGCTCTCGAGCTCTGTGTCTGGAGAGTTCTCTGAGCGCCTCCCTGTTCGTTGGTTGGCCCTCAACAGCGAAGTCTCTGACCAGAGCGCGAATGACTGGTGTAGCGGCTTCTATTCCTATGAGGAGATTAAGTGGTGATGTCTGGGTAGTCTTTTGTTTTGTCACGTTGACAACAAGCTGCAGTTTCCACAGTGAGTCTGCCCATGACGCCTTCCTATGATTGGTCTCTATTCTTATCATATTAAGTATTGTACGCATATATCGCTCTACTTGGCCATTAGCATGATGCATCCCGGGTGTTACGTGATGTAGGTCGCATCCCATGTTGTTAGCCCACTTGACAAACACGCTCGACTCGAACATGCGACCCTTGTCGGTTACCATCAGCTTTGGCACGCCAAACAGAGAGATTATATGCGTTGTTACCTTTATTAGTTCGTTGGCATCTTGGCGAACCATCGGGCTTAACATGCAGTACTTGCTGAAGCTGTCAACATAAATCAAGACATATTTATACACGCCAGATCGGGGGAGCGGGCCCAGGGCATCTATATGTAAGGTGTCGAATGGTATATCTGGTTTCTTCCAAGAAGTGATTGGTTGAAGCGGTGCTCGGGGTATTCGTTTGTTGGAAAGGCAAGTCAAACAATGAGTTATGTACTTGCTCACGAATTGCCTCATACCAGGAAACCAAAAATGCTTGAGAATAAGGTCCAAGGTTTTCTCCGTCCCAATGTGCTCGTGCTCGTCATGGAATATTCTGAGAAGACTAAGCCTGTGTCCTTTAGGTATGTAACACAGCAATCTTGGTTGTTCTCCGATTGACGTGTACCGATAATAAAGTAGACCATCCCTTGCAACATACCTTTGTGCGTCTAGAGCGCCATCTTGCAATTTTTGGAGTAGGTCCTGAGTCTCCTGATCACCTTGTTGAGCCGTATGTGCCCAATTACGAGGCTTTTGTATTAAGTTTACCCGGTATGTGGGGTTGCGGCTGAGGTAGTCAGCATGCGACATGAGCACTCCTTTTCTGTACTCTATGGTAAAATCGAAATCTTGTAAGTAGATCCACCACCGTGCCACTCGAGGTAGTAGATCTTTCTTACGCTCCGTAGCCTTTAAAGCGTTGCAGTCAGTGACAACGGTGAACTTCAGTCCCACGAGGTAATGTCGGAAGTTTTGCAGTGCTTTTACGACGGCAAGCGTCTCAAGTTCGTACGAATGGTACTTACCTTCGGCACCTTGTGTTACTTTGCTGAAGTAAGCGATCGCGTGCTTCTTACCATCAGGGTGAACTTGTAGCAAGACTGCTCCGTAGCCTATACTGCTGGCGTCCGTATGGACCTCAGTCGGATAACTGGAATCAAAAATAGCTAGGACCGGTTCCTTTGTCAAGACTCTTATGATTTCTTGACGAATGGACTCGTGCTCCGACGTCCAGGAAAATTCAGAGTTCTTCCGGGTGAGATGAGCAATGGGAGCGGTTTTGGAGGCATACCCTTTGATATATCGTCTAAAATAACCCGCGAGCCCTAGTAGTTGTCTCACCTGTTTTACGTTTTCCGGAGGCTTTGTATTTACTAAGGCCTCGATTTTTCGTCGGCTCGGTCTCACCTGACCCCTACTGACGGTTCTACCAAGATATTCTACCTCAGTCACTAGGAATGAGCATTTTCGCAAATTTACAGAAAAACCCGCGCTCGTAAGTGTTCCGAGTACATCGTGGAGAAGTCTAATGCCCTCTTCTACGCTGTTACTCATAAGGAGGACGTCATCAACATAAATTAGTGTGTTGCCATTATTTATATGTACCCGCAACGTATCATTGATAATCCTTTGGTAAACGATAGGACTATTAGCTAGACCAAAAGGCATCTTTAAATATTCGAAGTGGTCTTCTGGAGTAACGAAACCCGTTAAATGAGTGCATTCGTCTTTAATTTTAATTTGGTGGAACCCGGACGCCATGTCGAGACTCGAAAAATAAGTGTGAGTTCCCAGCCTATCTATATGGTCTTCGATTAACGGAAGAGGATACCTATCCTTGATGGTAATACGGTTGAGAGCCCGGAAGTCAACGCAAAGCCGGTCGGATCCATCACGCTTTTTAACTAATATGATCGGGCTAGCATATTCGGACGTAGATCGTTTTATGATGCCTTTTTCAAGAAGATCCGTAGTTATTTCTCTAACTTTAAGTTTCTCCGAGTATGAGAGCTTGTATGGCCTATAGACAACGGGGGTAGTACTCGTTAACTTAATTTCCATCTCTCCCGTTGTAACGGTAGTTTCGGCGGTGCCCGTAATTAAATATTTTGAAAATTTACTAATGACTTCTAATAATGCATCGCGCTCGCTACCTTGCAGCTGCGTATTTATTTCAATTTCATTAGATCGTGGCATAACAACGTTAACATTACTAATGGATTCGGAATGAGAAAGGTATTGTCTATGTTTCGTCCGTACGTAAGTCACACCATCGCGGTTAAGTATATCCGTTCCTATTATAATAGGCGTCACCATAAGATCCGACGGAACTACAACTAAATCAGCTTCTATTGATAACCTGTCGAATTCGATGATAACCGTGATGTACGAGGTGGAGACAAACTCATCGTTACCTATGCCTTTAAGTATGCTCCGTCGGAATTTGTGTTGACAAGGGAGATGCTTTAGCACGGCAGAAGAAACTAAAGAAATGTTAAGTGCTCCACTATCGATTAACACGTCCATCGGTACGCCGCATACAACGGCAGTAGTGATATCGTTATTGCGAGAATAATTCGAGCAGTCCGTGCATAAATTAACGCGACGTTCGTTTCGAGGTTCTACCCTAGCCTTTGTGAAACAGTTATCTTCCTTATGGCCCGGTTTCTTGCAGAACGCACACAAATTATTAGGACTACTATTAAGCACGTATGGTTTGAGCGCGCTATTATTAATTGCATTTTTCTTAGGACAATTACGGCGCACGTGTCCTCGTTGGTTACAAATAAAGCAATTAATTTCCCTATCGCGGTTGCCTGGCTTCGATTGACGTGATTGTAATTTCGGCGCAAACCCACGTTGTTCTCGCATATTGTTTCGATTTGGTTTTGTATAAATAGACAAAAATGACACGATGTTATCGGGGTTTAGGTCGGCGTTAGCAGCAGCCGCGCGCACTTGAGGGTTAACGATCCCCCTTATAATTATAAGAATACGTAATTCATCGCTCAAACCTTGCACGATGCGCAAACGCAGCAGTGTGCGACGGGCATATTCGGAGTACGTAGTGAAGTTATCGGAGTTATTATTCATGGCATCGTAAAGTATGTTAGCGTAGTCAAGCTTTGCCGGACAAAGGGATTTAAATTCCTTTTTAAAATTCGACCAAGTTCTATCAACGGTCACCCATTCGCTTAGCCACACCTTTGCATCGCCTTTTAAACAATTTGCTACACGAGACAGACACTCGTGTCGGTCCACCCGTTAAGCTCCCTAGCGCGGTCTACCTCCTCGCACCATATCTCAATATTAGTAATAGAAGGGTCAAAATTTGAAATGAAGTAATTATGCGAGTGCACCGGTTGCACTGCCCTTACGGCGTCTATAATCGCTCGGGTAAGAGTACTCGCCTCTGACCCACGTAGCATCGGGTCCGTGTTACGACTGTTATCTACAATAAGCGGGTTCTGTTCTAACGCACCTAAGGTCGGCGTGTCTAATCGCGATGGACTGCGAGCGTTTCGTGCACGACGCGACGGGCCACGTGAACGGTCACGGGTTCGAGACACGCTACGATATCGACGTGAACGACGAGATGCCCGGAACGGTTTATTTAAATGAGGTGACACGCTGCGCGAGTTGCTACGGTATGACGAGCGGTCGTCACTACTTGAACGCGTTCTATTGCGAGCACGCCTATCGCGAAACCGAGAAGCCTCCCGATGACGCGAGCCACTTTGATGGTGCCTACGTGACGTATTTCGCGGCATTTTAGCGCTATTCACCAAACAATCGTAAAACAACACGTACAATTACAAAAAAAAAAGAAAAAGGGTAGTTGGAAAATTACTTGCTGTCCGTGTTTATAACAAAAGGAATCCACTTACCTATCGTGTGGGCATCAAATTCTTTATCGCACTTCTGATTTTAGCAATAAGTAATGAAATAGATTTAAAAAAAGAACAAACACGTAACCTAATCTTTATTTCTCAATTTAACAATAATTTTAGTCAGTTTAAAACCTTTAGTATTAATCAACTGCAAGTAATTTCTCAACAATCTCTAAATACAGAACAAACAAATTAAATAAAAATGAAAAGAAGTACGGAACAAAATGGCTCACGTATACCGGGTGACTTCTCCTGTACCAAGCGCTGCCAGGCAACCAAATGGCTGAACAACGCTCTGACAGGGGTTTATATGGTGTCATCCGCCATAACGTATTTGGTGGGGTGAGAGTAGTCCAACAATATATACTTAAAAATATCATAGCCTAAGGGGGATTTAAAATATAAATTTTCGGTTTAACAATTAAAGTTTACGTTTATGCGAACTAAGCGAAGCCAAGTTCAAAAGTTATTCAAATTCAAATTCAAATTCGTTTATTGCATGAAAGTGGTACATTTATATCAAGATCTTAAGATTAAAGGGTAGCCTAACACATTCTGCCTAAAAGGCGTGCAACAAAAATCTTACAACGAAAAAACAATTATGTCAATTTAAAATAAGAATTATGAAATCAATTAATAAAATGAAATTAAATAGAAATAAAGATTTAAATATTAATTTAGGCTAAAATAAATTTAATTAGTAGTAGTAGTAAATATAAATCGTGTTTGGCCTTCACACAAGAACTGATACAATCTCCTGATAAGATTAGAAAACTTACAACGGTGTGAGTTTTCTTCAGCCCCAGTGGCTTTGAAGCAATTGTTGGTTTAGGACCTTTGGCCTTGGAAATATTTACATTTAAAATTACCCGTAGGTACAAGCAAGCCTTAAGGTGCATTAAGACATGTTTATCTTAGATTGATTATAATGGTCTAGTTGTTTAAACTTCGGCTTTCCTTCAGTGGGAAACGTGTTCTAACCCCGGCACGCACCTATAACTTTTCGGAGGTTTGTGCGTTTTTAATTAAATTTAAGCAATTTTGAATGAAATATCATTTGAAAGGAAGCAATAATATATATTTATTCTTGCTTACAAACAATACATATTTTATATTTATTTATCATTTTTTTCTGGTGAGAGGCTTCGGCCGTGGCTAGTTACCACCCTACCGACAAAGACGTGTTACAAAGCGATTTAGCGTTCCGACACGATGTCGCGTAGAAACCAATTAGGAGTATAGATTTACCATACCCTAACAGCCCGCTACTATCTTAGACTGTATCATCACTTACCATCAGGTATGATTGCCGTCAAGGGCTAACTTGTTCTGTATAAAAAATTCTACAAAGCTTTCTCTGAAATTTATAATTGAATTGAAAAAACTTCACTTAACTTTCAACGCCTAAATAGGGTAACACCCGGTTTCCAGAATTCAGTCGCCAATAAAATCCTAATCGGCTTACCTAACTTCGACTTGCATCGGCGTGAATTTTCCCCGATCTCGGCGATTTTCAAGCAGTTGTTGGTTTAGGGTGTCTGCTGCAGACTTATTTACCTACAATAACACCGGATACCGCCGTAAGCTGGTAAGCGGGAAAGTATAATAGAATTTCCGAGGCGCCTAACTTTAAGTCTGCAATTTTTTTTATACATACCTAGTCCTTGAATCATCATCATCATGATTCACCCATTCTCGGCTCACTACAGAGTACAGGTCTTAATATGAGAAGGGTTAGCCATGTGCGGATTGGCAGATTTCACACGCCTTTGAGAACATGATGGAAAAGTCAGGTGTGCAGTTTTCCTCACGATGTTTTCCTTGAAACAAGTGATATTTTAATTGCTTAAAACGCACATAACTTCGATAAGTTATAGGTCCGTGCCCGGTGTTCGAACCCCCGACCTGACGTTAGAAGGCTGACGTCCTTACCACTAGACTATCACAGCTTCCTTCAATATGTGTCCTTGAAGCAATCCTTGAAAACGTGTCTTTGACTCATCTGACCCGTCACACACTGAACATCCTCATTCTCAGCCGACTACCGGCCTTGTCCTTGCGTGCAATGATCCCAGTTTCCTCTCGCGACTTGTAATAGTAGTGATAATCTACCTTACCATTAGTACAAGGCTATGACTTGGTGTCTTTAACCCCGTTGTGACCCCCAGTCCCGCTAAATCGGATTACAATTTTGTTATAGTAATAACCCCACAAAGACAATCAGTACTCTGTTACTCTGAAAGAAATCCTTCAAAACGAATAGGCGGTTTTCTGGACAGCGCTATGATATAAGAGTTCCGATTGTACATAACCTTTAAAATATAATAATCCGTATAATTCTTCGATAATAATATTTTTCTTAAATATGCTGTCAACAGTAAAAAAGCGTCGGTAAAATTTAAACAAATCCTATATCTTTTTTAACTAGTTCGCTATTGTAAAAATCAATATAAAAGTTACGTTTGAAAAAGCAATAAAAGCTATGAAAAATTCTACATTAAGTAATAGGTTCTTGCTAATACTAATAATTAAAAAGAAAAACTTTATGCAAATAACGTCAAAATATACTATGGTAGAAAAGTGTGATCCCTTTTCTCGTAGATTTTGTATCTCGGGACTGCATACCTAGTAAATTATTAATCGAAACCTTTAACAGTATTGATTATTTCTGGGTATTTCCTGTAAAATAAGCAAACACAACTGGGACTACAGAAATTTTTTGTATAGACCTGTCTAAGATGACGTATGCATCGTCGAGCCAGTTTTAAGAGCCGTAAAGAGCTCTACAAATTTTGGAAGTTATGGAATGTGCAAGTTCGGCTCGAACTAAACGGAACTGCGAGAAACTTAGCCGACAAGTTATCATTAATTTGAAGAGGGGTTAAGCCGAAACTTGATGGAAGTTATTAGAGCCTTTTGTAGTTGTGACGTAATATTTTAAGTATTTTTGGCGAAACATCTTTTAATTTGGAAGTTTAAAATTTATATTTTTGAACACTCACTATCGCTGGCAGCCTAGTTGTTATGGTATGTTATGTGTATTAGTTGGAATGGTAATGGTAGGTCGGTGGTAGCTCTGCCTATAGGGTATTACTTTTTTCATGATAATTCTTTCTTTTACTTTTAGAAATACATACGAGTATATATATGTCGGCGCGAAGCAGTTACTAACTTTATTCAGCGGCGACAGAATTCAATAATTACCCACATTTTAACTATTGATGATTTTGCTAACACAATTTAGCCAGTAACAATCAATTTCGTACAAGCATGCTTTGTGCTATAAATACGGGCGGTCGATGCCTTTCACGAATTCTCTCGCTCGAGACGTCGTACTGTTCGGACCTCTAAAGTTATTATCGCAATAAAAGTGTAAACCAGCAAGTTGTGGTTTTAATTACTATGAGCGAAAGTAAACAAAATCGTGACGTCACCCTTATAAAAAAACAACGCTGACCCCCTTGACGCGACATATACAATGCTGTATTTTAACAGCATATCACGTGTATTACGTTATCAGGATGATCGAGTATAAGTTTACTAATTTTTTTATATTTAATAGATTATATTATTTTTCATTGACATTTAGTTTTTTTAACGTCGCATAATTTGTGATAATTTTCCTTTATATGTTTAATAATACAGTCTTAATTAACATTGAAAGTGCCAGATAATGGCATTTTGATTTGTTTTTGTAGCACGGAATAGGTCATGATATAAAAGACTGATTTTATAATAATTAATACTTCAAAATAATGTTATTAATATTTAAAGCATTGACTTTCATTATGCCACTCATGTGGGTGCAAAACTTATTTCGTTCGGTAATAGGTTTTGTGGAATGTGAAAAATGTGTATGGGGAATTAAAGACATTAAACTATAATTTAGTATTAATCATAAGTCTTACGATATTTTAAAGGATTACGTAAGTCATAAAACACCTTGGATATGAATAGATGCTCTAGTTATAAATGGCGATGTGAGATTTTGATAACAAAGAGAAGATCCGGCTAAGTTCGTAGTGGGCTACTTCTTAGATGGGTGCGTTTGGACCCCGCCCGTCCACCGCTTTTGTTTTAAGTTTACGAATGTAGATATAATCGCCTTCCCAGTGCACTGTAAAAAAAATATCATCATCATCATCATGATCAATCCATTACCGGCTCACTACAGAGCACGGGTCTCCTCTCAATATGAGAAGGGTTTGGCCATAGTCCACCACGCTGGCCATGTGCGGATTGGCAGACTTCACACGCCTTTGATAACATTATGGAGAATTCTCAGGCATGCAGGTTTCCTCGCAATTTTTCTTCACCGTTGAAGCAAGTGATATTTAAATTTTTTTAAAACCCACATAACTCCGAAAAGTTACAGGTGCGTGCCCGGATTCGAACCGCCGACCTCTGATTAGGAGGCTGACGACCTAACCACTAGGCTATCACCGCTTGAAAAAAAAAAATATGCAACAAAAAGACAAATTTGAATTTGAATGAAAGTTACAAACAAGAAAATCGGTTTTTCATCTGGTTACCAATAGAGATAATATAGATATATTGTTTCATATTGTACCTTGCTTGGAAACGTTAGCCGGTTTTTGTAGCAAAAAAAAAAATGAAAAAAATGAAAAAATATTTATTTGCCAAAAAAAAGCTTAGTATCCACACTAGGTAATCCTGTGTCGTGGGGCCCAATTCGCCGATATTAACAATTTAGGTTTACACTTGACGCTCGGATGACAGACAAATAAATTGAGACTTATATAAAGTAAATAAATTACAAATTATGAAATTTTGAGAAAAAAAAAACAAATGTATCATTTCAGCTAAAAGCCAATGCCCTTATTTCAAAGACATAACAATGCAGATAATCATTTGTAACAAAGATTATTCGACACGTTGCAAATGAAGGATTGCCATTTTCTGCAGATTGTTTGAAACAAGACTGTTCAATAAGTCTGCTTACACCGAGCCCCGAGTTTTAAGAGCCGTGGAAGCTCTCCAGATTTTCCAAGTTTTGGAATGTGCAACTTTGGTCTTACCCTTACGTATCTACTTCGAGTTTGTCGAAGATTTATCATTAATTTGCGGGTGCTCGAAAGTATGGATTTGTGCATAGTTTGGATTGTAAGTAAATATCAGAGAATTGTTGGCATAGTCTTAGCATAAAATTTATAATTGACTTAAGCCTGGAACTTAAGGGTTTCACTATTTATCGTGTCTTCATCTCAAATCTGAGTAATTCTGGAGTAAAATTTCTAGGGTCTCACAAATGAACGCGCTAGAACAGACGTTTTATGACAGTAAATTATAGTTTCATGACAGTAAATCCAATAGCTAGG
The DNA here is from genome assembly GCA_928268935.1 of Lasiommata megera. Lineage (NCBI taxonomy): Eukaryota > Metazoa > Arthropoda > Insecta > Lepidoptera > Nymphalidae > Lasiommata > Lasiommata megera. The sequence continues at coordinate 13,980,069 of OV743326.1, forward strand.
AACCTGCATAATTTCTAAATGAAGAGAGGTAATTAGAGCATTGACCCATCACGTTGCCTAGTATAGCGAACTAGTCGACGCCCGCGACTTCGTCCGCGTATATAACGGGATTTTAAAAGCTCTTATCTAATAAGCTACCATCATCATCATCATCATCATCAGCCAACATTTATCCACTGCTGGACATATGCCTCTTTGAAGAAGCGCCAACTCATCCTGTCTCCGGCCTTTCGCATCCAGTCGATGCCTGCCACTTTCTGGAGGTCATCACTCCACCTGGCCGGAGGACGGCCCACACACCATTTGCCGAGACGTGAAGCTACCAATGCGAGGAATATTTCTGTGGCAAGTTGAAACTGTAGTTATAGTTCATTAACGTTAAATACAGTTTTTCATAAATCCAACGGAAAATGTCACGGGATAAAAAGTATCCTAGGTTCTACGCTACCTCCCCACCGATTTCAGCCAAATCGGTTCAGTCGTTCTTGAGTTATAAATAGTGTAACTAACACGACTTTATTAATGTATTTAGATGTTTAAATGGTTCCTTTTTTTCTCTTATGGCTTTACACAGATTAGCCAATGTCAAGGTTATAATAATGTAGAATTGAAGCTAGAGAATAATGGCGGGAAATTTCGCACTCTGCGGACGCGGCCCCCTCAAACCTTTCCCAAATTAATTCATGTTAACCATTCAAAAAACTAACTACGACACAACCAACACCCAAAATTAGCTAACAAAATTAGCCAACAAACATTATTTCAAGAACAGCGTGAAAAAATCGCGCCCGCCATATACGAAGTCTCCCGCCCTTTTTCTTGAATGGTTCTAAAAGTTGAACTAGATTTATTTTTTGAAGTATTACAAAAATAATGAATACATAACAGTTATGTAATCTGCGCTAGGTATATCTGTATGGGTACGCTGTAGTTCGTTCAACGGCGTCATGTGTAATGGATTGTGAGCGAGGCGCTCGTGTGGACGAATCTGCCTTTATACTTTCATGTCATTGCTAGGACTCACAATTAAAAAGCGATCTGCGTTTTTGAGAGGAGAACTTTTTTATTGACTGCTGCTGTCACCGTTTTATTGACAGTTGCCAGCAACCGAATTTTCAGCATCAAATTTGGATTCGCTAGTCGCATGCCTTCACATGTCCTGCATTAGTCAGGTTCGCCGTTAACGAACATGTCAAGGAAGCTCATATAAATATTTCAAGAGAACATAAAACCATCAGATTTTATTACCTCAGTAATTCTAGATATTTTAACGACTAACTAATTAAAAGATGTTGAAACCAAACGACAAGAAGCCCAAGTCGAAGGTTACTTCAATTTATGCCTACAATACATCGTCAGCTGCACATTGCTCTCTGCAACCGTACTGTCAAAAACAAATTTGGATTTGCTATTCACATGCGCTCACATTTCTGGCATTAGTCGGGCTCATATACACACAAGGCCATCACATCATATACGCCCTTTTTTTTTGTCGTGGTGGAAAAGCTTTATTGCTACCTCTGTCCCTTGGGCAGGACTAGAGGTTATGTGGGACTCCCCCCCTAGGGGTATACCCAAACTAAAAACCACCGCGGCGTGTCCCTCACGTTGAGTTTTTCCAGACGCCCGGAGAACACCATAGCATTCTTCCCAGGTATCTACCAAGCACCCCAGCCTTGAACCGGGGCTCCGCGCGGAGGGGAGAGGTTCGGGACAGCACGATCCCTCCCAGACTGCCAGGAGGTTTGTTTAATGTCAGGTAGCTAATCATATACGCCCTGTTCCAATGGAAGTTAATGGTGCAGCGTTGGTCTACGCTCTGTCCCTGTCTACAATGAGAGTTCCAAATTAAGCCAAGCGGTGGGATGAATATAGATTGAGAATGAAAGAAGCAATGTAATGTGAGCAGCTGTTCACAGCTTTCATTTTTAAGCTTTAAAACGTCAGTTACTATACAGTATACGTAAATTCAATAACGCTGTCGCTTGTCTATTTATTAATTTGTTTGTAAGTGTTGTGACTTACAGTATAATGACATCCTGAATTCCTGAAAAAAATCGCTAATGTTTTGACGTTTTAAATTAGGTTCTTGGATTTGATGTAGTGCAACAATTGATACTCTTCCAAATGTGAGTCAATATTTAAGCATATGTTTAGCAATTTTTTAGTCTTCCTTGCCGCTGTTGCTTACATATTGGACCGATTTTTGTATCCGTGATAAACACTTAAAGTTGACAGGATTTCCTCAATGTGAATTTTATTCTCAGGCTTGGATTTCCAAGCCTCTTAGCCTTTAGCCGTTTCACAAAATGAATATTATTTTTAAATTTTTTGAATTTTGTTTGGGTTTCCGTGTGTAGTACTGTACTTCTGAATAGTGTATACCGTCGATTGATCTTAAATTTGGTTTAACGTATTTTGCCTTCCTAATTACGAAAACGCCTATATATAAATATCTACCTTCATAAATTAATATTGCTTTTGACGTACTAAATAGTCATCAATAGTTATATCCATATATACATCTATATACCTATAGAATGTGAATCGGAGCCACAATCGTCTTTTTACTGCGTCAATCATCATTGCTATCGTCCCCACCCGTCAATACATAACCTGTAAATACCACAAGGTAGTGGGTAAGCTATCGTTTGAGATATTAACACTATCATTAACAGGTCTTATTATTTTACAAAATTTGTATGTCGTAGACATAAATAAAAACCAAATTTTAAATTCAAACTGCACTCTCCAACTTAAAACTACAGCTAAGAGGGTACAATCGCGCCCAGGTCTATGATGAAGCCAGCAACAAACTTAGCCGGTTGTTTTTGTTAGCACCATCTCACATAGTCATTAATAGATGATAATAAGCATGACGTTTCAACGATTCACACACAATATTTTTATCGTTTATATAATCATTAATATCGTAATAGGATTTATCTATAAGCTTACGTTTTATAAAAACTTTGAATTTATTGATCGACATCTCCAAGATTTCAATAGGTTTTTTTTTTTTTTATCCACTACAAGTTAGCCCTTGACGGCAATCTCACCTGATGGTAAGTGATAATGCAGTCTAAGATGGTAGCGGGCTAACCTGTTAGGGGTAAGGTAAACCCACACTCCAAATTGATTTCTACGCGACATCGTGCCGGAACGCTTAATCGCTTGGCGACACGTCTTTGTAATAGGATAGGTAATTTTTTTATAAAATTAATACAATTTCCTTTGAATGAAAACACACATTACTTTAGCTGGAATCTTAAAACGTCTTAGCAACGTCTATAACAATTGTAGTTAGTAGTAGGTAGGTACAGAAAGGTTTCTAAACCCACTTCCGGAACTAGAATCTCTGGTGGCGACAATCAATGCCTTTAATGCCAATTGTCAGACCAACTGGCACCTACAGTGTTGAATTGGTATCACTTGAAAGGAGAGCGAATGGAATCGCTTGGAATCTTTTGTGTCGCCTCTATCCGAGTATTAAAAGTGCAAAAACAATCAATGCTTTAAAACCAATTTAGACTCGACTAGACCACCTGATTTAAGTGTATGGTATTGCAACGTTGCTATATTTAACCGCCCTTATTAGCTAATTTGCTTAATTGAAGCGGTGATAGCCTAGTGGTTGTAGCGTTCGCCTCCTAATCAGAGATCGGTGGTTCGATCCCGCGCACGCAAGCACGCACCTCTAACTTTTCGGATTTATGTGCGTTTTAAGCAATTAAAATATCACTTGCTTCAACGGTGAAGGAAAACATCGTGAGGAAACCTGCATGCCTGAGAGTTCTCCATAATGTTCTCAAAGGCGTGTGAAGTCTGCCAATACGCACATGGCCAGCGTGCTGGACTATGGCCAAACCCTTCTCATATTGAGAGGAGACCCGGGCTCTGTAGTGAGCCGGTAATGGGTTGATCATGATGACTCGACTAGACCACCTGATTTAAGTGTATGGTATTGCAACGTTGCTATATTTAACCATCCGTATTAGTTAATTTAGAAGCTGTGATAGCCTTTTGTTTATACTCCACAAATTAGCCAATCGACGGCAATCTTACCTGATGGTAAGTGATGATGGTAGCGGGCTAACCTGTTAGGGATATGGTAAACCCATACTTCTAATTGGTTTCTATGCGATATCGTGCCGGAACGCTGAATCACTAGGCGACACGTCTTTGTTTGTAGGATGGTAACTAGCCACGGCCTAAGCCTTCCACCAGACTGGAATCAAGTCGGAAATCGAACCCAGAACCTCCAACTTTATAATGCGACAGCGCACGCGCTGCGATTCAGAGGTCAGGACTCTCGCCTCAAGCCTAGTTAAATAAAAAGTACTAGCATCATCACAATTCGGTGTAATTCAAAAGCAATTATTGTGAAGCTGTACTGGAACAGTGCACGAGTTGGGAATTAATTAATAACCAGATAGATGAAAGGTAGCTTCCACTTGGTTATATCCATATGGTAGTTGTACCCGCCTAGAGGCCGACGCCAGACAGGCGACTTCTACCATATAATAATGAATAGAAGCAGGCGTTACTATGCGGAAGATAAGCAAGCAAGATAATAAACAATAAACAGCAAGTATAATTTGTTAATTATTTATTTTATTAATATATTTATCACCATGAAATAACTACTATGTAAATTATTGCCTTTTTTAAGGACTATTTGAATAAAGATCATTTTGAATTTGAATTTTGAATTTGAATTTGCTATATTCCGCCGACAACCGGGAGATTTGTATAATATAACACCACACAAAATCTTCCACTAGAACCTCTACGCACGTTTCGACCCGACACCGGATCATCCTCAGGAGATGTTGACTTCACAAGCGAGAAAAAAGTGACTTCTACCATAACCTTACCTTCTCTTAGGATAACTACAGAGTATATGTATGCGTATAAGTTTTATATTTTTAGATCAGGGTATACATATTATAATAACACAAATATAATTGGATCGGTAATTGTTATCAGAACTATGATATAAATATTCGTTGTTTGATTTGGTAGTTGAATAAATGGCTTTATTTATTTATTAGTTGTACTCCATGAGTTGCTATATCGAACACCATTTCGTTTACCTTTTGAAGATCTTTACAAACATCTTTAAGAATCTTTACCTATTTGTTGAACCATGGCTGGTCAGCATGCGCCTGTTTATAGAATTTGCTCAATTTTAAATGCTCTCAGAAACACCTGCCCCATTTCAAGCACCTCATTTAAAAAAACAATTAAGACACACTTAATTAATTTTCACTTACTCTTCAATGTCATTATAATTTTTTTTATTTGTGCAGTTTTGCAGGTGCTAGCCTAGTAAAGCAGTTATAGCCTAGTGGTTAGGGCGTCAGCCTCCTAATCAGAGGTCAGCGGTTCGAATTCGGGCACGCACCTCTAACTTTGCACTCAAATATCATTTGCTTCAACGGTGAAGGAAAACATCGTGAGGAAACTTGCAAGCCTGTTAGTTAATAATATTCTCGAAGGCGTGTGATGTTGCCAATCCGCATATGGCCGGCGTGGTGGACTATGGCCAAACCCTTTCATATTAGAAGGAGACCCGTGCTCTGTAGTGAGTCGGCGATGGGTTTATCATGATGATGATGAATTAGGAGATTATTGAACTGGTATGTTCGTTTCGAACAAAAGCTAATGTAGAATCGACACAAAGTCCGTGGAAAAGAGAAAGGTATTATACACTACTCGCTTGTGTATACGACTGTCGCGCCTGCGCACGTCTCATTTAACGGTTTTATTCCACGGACGTTTTCTTACGGTTTTACTATCACATTTTTTTCAGTTCGTTCCGCAGCAAAATCCTTATCTCCTCCAAGCCTGCCGTAAGGAACTTCGTTCCAAAAAAAAGATGAGAAAAAAAAGACGGGTTGCACTCCGGGAGTGCCGGCAGCAGTGAAAACTTGATTATTAACGTTGAGCATGTTTGATATTTTCGAATGGTTAGGGAATAATTTTGCACCAATTGCTTTATCAGTATAAAAGTACTATCATTTATGTGGTAGAATACAATATTCATTTATTGCGCTATCGTACACAAACATGACAATTTATATTACATTAAAAATTTAACACTTTAAAACTATTACAATTATTTCTGTCACCATCCATGGATGCGCGTGGCACGCTGTAACATACACGAACATTCGCGCAAGCGCCCTGCGCTGCCTAAACGAAACAGTAGGCCCAGGCATACATTTTCGCCGCGCCGTAGAGAGGGGATAGCTGTCTACTCTCCATCCGTCTTACGCTTTTTCGATCAGGTCACGTGTCCTGATGCGAGTTTAAGATTTTATACCCATTACAGAAAAAGTGCTCAACGCCGCTAAAGAAGTTTTCACTTCAAAAATAAAATTATATCGTTCTAAAACTGTACAACCAAAACCCGTGTGGAACACACCGCTCACGCAATCGAACGCGCGAGATCCCAGCGAGCTCAATGAAAGGCTGAGTGATGCTGTGTTGAGAGCGATGAGCTATTGCGTTGCTAATGAAACAATGCTCCATAGATTTCGTTTGTGACCCATTTCACAACGCCGTTATGTATATTCGAACGTGTTATAAAACGTGAAGCGGTGATAGCCTAGTGGTTAGGGCGTCAGCCTCCTAATCAGAGGTCGGCGGTTTGAATCCGAGCACTTTTAACTTTCGGAGTTATGTGCGTTTTAAAAAAAAATATCACTCGCTTCAACGGTGAAGGAAAACATCGTGAGGAAACCTGCACGCCTGAGAGTTCTCCATAATGTTCTCAAAGGCGTGTGAAGTCAGCCAATGCGCACGTGGCCAGCGTGGTGGACTATGTTCGAACCCTTCTCATGTTGAGAGGAGACCCGTGCTTTGTAGGGAGCCGGTAATGGGTTGATCATGATGATGATGATGATAAAACGTGTATCATAATACACTTCATGAAACCCAACTTGGAATGCATTGAAGTGAATAATACCAGTGAAAATATTCAGGCATATTTTTGTATATACTATAATTTTGACGACCTCCGTGGCAGAGCGTTACGCTGTCATATTATAAAGTTGGAGGACGTGGGTTCGATTCCCGGATCGAGTCTGGTCTGATGGGAGGCTCCGGCCGTGCTAGTTACCACCCTACCGACAACGACGTATCGCCAAGCGGTTCAGCATTCCGGCACGATGTCGCGTAGAAAAAAAATAAAAAAATAAATTAAACTTCAAAATCACATCCCTTATAGACCATAGAGCACTCCTTGAAAGTTCACTTAGAGCGAAAAAATAAACAGACAAAAATAACTATCCTCTCAGCCATTACGTAAAAGTGTTTCTCGTTAATGTATAAAAAAAAACAATAAACCCCATAGCTGTCAAAGTTACCCAACTCTATGGTACCGTCGCGAGGACGCCATAGATAATAAAATATACAATGCAAACATTGTTGTAGATTAATGTGTTGGGGGGGTTGGACGATCACGCGAACGAACAGTGAATTTATTTTTCAGTTTGGATGCGGTATGCGAATTTCAACTGTTTCGTTGCTCTGATATTGCTTAACTACAGATCACGGGGTCAAGAGCTAGGTCCAAACGTTTATGAACTCTTTCAGATATCTGGCTCAGAGAAGAATGTTTTTTATAGTATAAATGAATAAATTCAATTTAAAACTGGTAAATATATAGGATATATTCGTCGGTAATTTGGGTAGACGTGGGTAGTTTCGGACAAAGAGACCATACTCTTGGTAGAACAGAATTACAATTATAAGTATGGTAATTTATAAGGAGAAGACTATACGCTCCACCAAGTATGACTATGCACTACCGCGACGCGATCACCGATCCGAACCGACCTAATGCAATTAAAGCAACGCGCAGACACGCGCCGGTGCGTCTTTTAAGAACCTGCATAATCCACTTAGTTTGGCATAAAGAGAGGGGGCGATCCCACTCTCTTGTCTGTCGTACATGATTCTAAAACTAGATGGCCCTGTTATTCAACTGCCGTCAAATATGAAATGAAATCATAATATTTCTTGTTTACCTTATAAATTTGACATTTAATTAAAAAAAATACCAAATCTATATGTTTCAAATTAGACTGAAACAGTTAGTGTCGTTGCTGATTGGAGATATTCATTATTTTTGCCCGTGTGCAAAATAAATACATATAAAAACCAAAAGAGATATAATAAACTTAAATAAATAAACCTACTAAATGTGAATTATTTTTATTGTTATTATTTTTATTGAATTGTTTAATATTAGAATATTATAATGTGTATCAAAAATGTATTAAAATTGTACTGTTTGCAATGCCCTAACCGGGTCTCATGTCTGTAAGATATGAGGGCAAAAAAAAAAAAATAAGACCAAAAATATACCACATTCTTGCAAATAAAGATATACTATTCTATTCTGGTGCACGAAAGTTACCCTTAATCGTAAACTTGTCTATTCTGTTCTAGTTTGGTGCAGTTACCCTTACTCGTAAAATCGTTACTTTCCCTGTAGCCATGACGTTGTAGTTTGCAGATGAAGCTTTACTGTTACAGTGAAGACCCAGTTGACCTCTTGCCGAGGCAAAGAAGAACAGGCGAACATGCAACTTGTTGTATGTACCTTCATAAGTAAGACTAGACTACTAACTCTAATGGACGATGTTAATTTGTGTGTAGATAAACTCAATCGGGTTTTTGTTCCACAACATCTTTATTATGTTAAAATAAAGATAAAATTAATATTTTCTGTAAAATAATATTATGTTCTTCTTAGAAATAATGAAACAAGGGCTTAACTGCGTTTCTGTGTAATGACTTCCTTGGCGCAGCGCCCTCACTGTCGCATTATAAAGTTGGAGGTTCTGGGTTCGATTCCTGGTTCGAGTCTGGTCTAGTGGGAGGTTTCAGCCGTGTCTAGTTACCGACAAAGACGTGTAGCCAAGTAATTTAGCGTTCCGGCACGATGTCACGTGAAAACCAATTAGGAGTATGGGTTTACCATAACAGGTTAGCCCTGTTAGGGGTATGATAAACAGCAGGTGAGACATCACATACCATCAAGTGAGATTGGCGCCAAGGGCTGACTTGTAGTGAATAAAAAAAACCATTTATTTTTAAACTAAATTAGCTCCAAAGTTTGGTTTGCTTAATTAATGCCACATCCGAAAAACAGCGAAATTAATACATTCGTAACTCCGTTTTCTCGTATTCGACCGTCCTACGAGATTTGTGGGCGAACCCGATTAAATATCGGTCGCGGATAATAGCGGACATTTGTAGTTGTACCCCGAATATATTGCGACCTGTTTTGGAATGTGTGTTTACTCCCATACGAAGTCGGTTACGTTTAGGTTTGGTTCTAAAGTCTAAATAAAGAGGTTTATTTCTTAGCGCTAGTGTGACTTTAATAGATCGAATTATTATGTTTTATTTTCCATACTAAAAAATGTACCTCATCATCATCATCATCATTAACAATCGATTGACGTCCACTGCTGGACATAGGTCTTTTGTAGGGAGTACCAATGCTCACGGTCTTGGGCCGCTTGCTTCCAGCGGCTCCTTGCGACTCGTCTGATGTCGTCTGTCCACCTAGTTGGGGGTCGACCAACGCTACGTGCGAGGTCGCCATTCCAGCACCTTGGGACCCCAACGTCCCACGTTGTGGTCCCAAATGTACTTATACTACATACAAAATGCCCCAAGATACAGGATTACCTAGAGTGGCTCCCAACGGATGTACTAAACTTTGTAAAGGTGTTTTTTGGCAAATAAATATTTTTCATTTTTTTTTTAATAAGGATAATAATGATTATTCAGAATTCCTTTACTGCAATTGTGACGCTGACGTTTTTTTTTATTCCACTATAAGTAGGTCTTTGATTACGATCTCATCTGGTGGTGAGTGATGATGGACTCTTAAGGTAGGTAAGCTATGGGGCTTACCTATCACCTTTAAGTATATTCTTTATAGATCGAATTAATGTGATTTTTTTGTTGTTGATTTTGGGACGAGCTTCGTCTATACTAATAAGGATATTAATGATTATTCAAAATTCCTTAACTGCAATTGTGACGCTGATGTTTTTTTTTTTATTCCACTATAAGTTGGTCCCCGATGCGAGCTCACCTGGTGGTGAGTGATGATGGATTTTGAGGTAGCTAAGCTTTCTGGCTAACCTATCACCTTAAACTATCTTTTATAGATCGAATTAATGTGAATTTTTTTTTGTCGATTTTGGGGCGAGCTTCAAATAAGGATCATCATCATCATCATGATCAACCCATTCTCGGCTCACTACAGAGCACAGGCCTCCTCTCAATATGAGAAGGGTTTGTCCACCACGCTGGCCATGTGCGGATTGGCAGACTTCACACGCCTTTGAGAACATTATGGAGAACTCTCAGGCGTGCAGGTTTCCTCACGATGTTTTCCTTCACCGTTGAAGTAAGTGAAATTTTAATTGCTTAAAAACGCACATTACTCTGAAAAGTTATAGGTGCGTGCCCGGGATCGAACCTCCCACCTGATTTGGAGGCTAATGTCCTAACCACTAGGCAATTACAGCTTAAAATAAGGATACTAATGATTATTCAAATTACCTTAATTGCAATTGTGATTTGTCTCGTAGTTTTTTTTGATTCTTCTATTGTCTTTGACCGCGATCTCACCTGGTTGGTAGTGAGTGATGATGAACTCTAAAGTAGCTAAGCTAACCTGTCCCTTTTAAGTATATATCTTATATTTCTTCCATCAACTAAGAAGGAATCACTTATAGATAATTATAATTCTTAATGAGAGATGGTGATAACAAAAAAAACCCGGCTAAGTTTGCCGTGGGCTTATTCTTAGATCTGACCGTCTTTATGAACAAATTAATGGCCCACACGATATTCCTACTTACACCGTAGTTGTATACCACAGTATATAACCTCTCATATTAGTTAATTGTTTAAAAAACAGTTTTAAAAGCCTATTCAACTATTCAAAGCAGTATGATTGGGCTAAATACAAATGGCTATGAATAACACATTTTAGTCTGTATAGTTTACCTGTGAAATACATAAATAAACATAAAATTATTTAGTTGGATCGTTATTTTGGTGCATTCGTTTGAACTTAGAGACGAAACTGCGCAGTAACGGAAAGATATTCCCCGTGTTTGAAACGTGTTTAGGGAAACAGCCCCGAAAATAGTGCAACCAACTAACAAGCATTGGCACAGACGAGCGTTAGAACGCTGCGTGTTAACCGCGGAGAGTTAACTCAAAAACTCCGTAACGTTATAAGCGCAAATGGAATTACCTAAACTTGTATATTTATACTATTAGTAGTTTAGTTTTAGTAAGTTAAATAATATAGGCATATATATTTTGTCTACATTTCTACTGTATTTTGTACTGTAGTGCACAAGCGTTAATCTTAATATTATGGATTTCTAGTCAATATTTTTTTGATATTTTTAAATATCAATGTCAATAATAATATAAATATCCCATTTGTGAAGAGACATTTGCCTAATCTTCCGTTAGGCAAACGATGATGAAGATAACTAAGATATGCGTGAGTTGTGTCAATACCAACCATATACGAATATCAGCCTCCTAAGAATTTTCCGATCCTAATGCAATGGTTAGAGCTTAATCATAACTGCAATAATAAAAGTTAGAGCTTTACTTAAGAACGATTTTACCAAAAAACCGAACCGCTCGTCTGCAAAAACACCGAGAACGATACAAAACAGTGTCTCTTTTCACAGCTCGAGATAATAATAGGCTGCAATTTCGTGCTCGTGTATACAAAGCTGAAATAATAAAAAAAGGGAAACCTCCGAGCAATAACAGACAGTACAATCACAACGCCCCTCTGCGACCAATTATATTGTATCCGAGGAAAAAAAGGATAAGCATTATTTTTTAAAAATATCTGAACTTTTAATTAATTATGGAAACTATTTGTATCAATCTTTTGCTAGCGACACGATAACTTTAATTTCAAATTAGGTACCTTCATAACAATTTCAAAGGGGTTTACAACATTGCCACAAAGGGACGTGGGATGAATGTTGTAAAAACTTTTCTATACGTAATATACCTAACCTAAGTTTTAATTTCTATCGGTATGCCAAATTTCAGGACGATCCTTCCCGTGGTTTGAGATGTGCGTTGATAGATTAGGAAAACATAACCTACATGTATTACATTGATAAAGAGTCACATATATTAAAAGTCCGCTATAAATATAATTCCAAAATTCTAAAATGTAATAAAAACATGATGAATCTTCTCACAAACTTTACCCCCTATTTTAGGTGGATATTCCTTCTAGGATCAACATAATGGGTATCTACTCACATTCCCTAGTTTGAAAGTTTTTGGATATTTTACCCCATTCGGGTTCCGATGTGGTAAAATTTCTTAGTCATATAATTTTTTTATATTTACATTTACGTCAAAAGACCATTTTGTTGTTTTTAATAGACATAAGTTGATTTACTTCAAAAGGCAGGCTTATAAGTTAAGCTTAGTTTGAAAAAAAAATCCATTCCTCTCGTAGGTTATATTATTTTGTTTGGCATTTAGCCAGGATAAAGTTTTTTATTGTTTTTGACACTTAACCAAAGAGTTGAAGAATTGATATTGAATATGCTTATCTATGAAACTCCCTGTCGATGGCTTACTTTGAAGGTTATGGTTTATTTGAATATCGATATGTAAAATAATATTTGACGTCGAATTCTAAAATAATATCAATATAAATTAAGTTTAGGTAAACAGTAACCAATCTTGGTGTTGAATATTTCAAATTTTTTCATGATATTATAACCGTGTGATTAGTTTATAATTAATTTTTTGACCTATCTTTCATATTGCAATTTTATTCCTTTTTATAAATTGACTCATGAACTTAGCATATATCTCATCTTCAAACTATTTGAAACCCATTAAAGAGTGAAACATTCACATTAGATCACGACGTTAAAAACTGGTTATGAAATTAGCTGTTGATTCTTCGTAATTAGGAGTCAGGTAAAATAATTGTTATTTATTCCGAATCAGTATACAATTTATTTTAGCCTAAATAATTATTTAGATCTTTATTACTATTTAATTTTATTAATTGGTTTCATAACTCTTATTTTAATTTTAAATTGACATTATTGTTTTACGTTGTAATATTTTTGTTGCAGAAAAGGCAGAATGTGTTAGGCTACCCTTTAATCTTAAGATCTTTATATGAATGTACCACTTTCATGCAATAAACGAATTTGAATTTGAATTTTTTAAAGTTTTTCCAGTCCCGTTTAAAATAACGATTATTTTAATGCTGCAAATGTATGCAAATATTGTCATATTCCTTTATGGAACTCTAAAACAGAAATCATAACAATAAAAGCGTAATGGGGAAACAAAAGCGAGTTGCAAACTCTTTTTTAGCTTCAGACGTGCTTCAAACCAATTTATTGTATAGCTCATTGCCCCACAGCGAATTCTAAACTTCCAGCTACGAAAAGAAAATAATAGTTGTACGTTTCTACGTTACGTTTCTATTATTTTCTTTTATATAACAATCGTAGAAATATAAACTGGAACGATAGTTTTATAGTTTACAAATGTGGCACCTAAACCAATTAAGTCGCCTAAATAAAAGTTATTTGATGAACAACAGTTGTTACTTGCCTCTAACCTTTTTCTTCGTATCTATAGGAATATTTTAAATACTTTTTATGAAAGAGATATATGCATGGATAAAATAATATAATATACTATGCATCTTAAAATTATATATATTTAATAAAACGAAAGCTTGTAGAAAAATCATATTACGATATTAAGGATTATATAAACGATAAAAAAGCTTGGCTGTGAATTGCTCTATCTCCATAGGTACTATAGTTTATTATTCATTATGTGAGATGGTGATAACGAAAAAAAAAAACCCCGGCTAAGTTTGTTGTGGGCTTCTTCTTAGACCGGGGCGCGTTTGGAACCCTCATAGCTTTAGTTTTAAGTTTACGAATATAGTTATCACCATGAAATTACTATTATGTAAATTATTGACGCGTCAAAAGTGCCTTTTTAAGGACTATTTGAATAAAGATTATTTTGAATTTGAATTATAAATTTGAAATAGAAAGATAGATTCCCTTCATTATTTACATCACATCATTATTTACCTGGCGAGATAGCCGACAAGGGCTATATCGTAGAAGAATAAAGTATGAAAAAAATAAAAAGTATAATATTTGTATGGATTACAACGTAGCTATAACCTTTTCGAGTGTTATATCCAGCTGTCAGGTACAAGACGCGGCCGGGCGAGTGTGTTTGTATCCGTACATGATGAATGTATCTGTCTAGTCCCGGTGTCTTGTTGTGAACAATGCGGCACAGCTGCCGCCGGCCGCCGCAACCCCACCCCACCTTCATAATGAACGGCTTATTTCACTACATTTTTGTTTTAATTCTACTACAAGTTAACTGTAACCATAAATTTTTTTTTTTTTTTTTATTCACTACAAGTTAGCCCTTGACGGCAATCTCACCTGATGGTAAGTGATCATGCAGTCTAAGATGGTAGCGGGCTAGCCTGTTAGGGGTATGGTAAAGCCATACTCCTAATTGGTTTCTACACGACATCGTGCCGGAACGCTAAATCGCTTGGCGACACGCCTTTGTCGGTAGGGTGGTAACTAGCCACGGCCGCAGCCTCCCACCAGACCAGACTCGAGCCGGGAATCGAATTCAGGACCTCCAACTAAATAAAAAATAAAAAGCCATTTATTCAACTACCAAGTCAATAAAAATAATAAATTATGTCAATGTTTTTTTTTACAAGTTTCAGTCAAATTTTATATTATAATAGCGTTACAAGTGTTTGGTAGAAGTCGCCTCTGGCGTAGGCCTCTCCCAGCTCTTTCCAAGTGTTCCTTTCCTTAGCTTCTCTGGTCCATAGCGGGCCACTGATGTGAAGGAACAAGTCCGCCCACCGTCTTCTTGGCCTTCCTTTTTTCCTTTTGCTACTACGCGGAATCCTTCTGTGGCAATTTTTGTCCATTTTGTATCTGTTATCCTGCAGATGTGACCAGCTCATTTAAATTTAAGCAATCGTATTTGGCTGATGACATCTTTGATTTTGTTTTTTTTCCGAACTGTAATCATGCTAGTGCGAAATTTCTATTTATTCGATCGCATTAACGTTCATGCGATCGAACGCGTAAACATACTCGCACTAGACTCTCTAAATAATAAATTTTTGACCAAAATCATGAATGAATGTCATTAGGATAATATATAGAATAATAATAAAACGCAAATACAATAAAGAATTACGCTAGAAAGTACAAGTGATGATGGAGTCTAAGATGGTAGCGGGTTAAGGTATTCGGGGTGCTCGATTAAACCCATGTCCCTGTACCTTTGCGACACGGGGAGGCACAGAGGTTATGACAGACTCCTGCTGACTAAAACCCTCACGTGTATGGTGGAGCCACGGGAAAGCTTTCGCATACCACCGCAATCTCCACCAGCGGGTATTCGCCGCACCAGACCCTCCTTGGGCACAACGTGCCCAGTTTCGGTTTCATAGCAGCATCGTACCGGAACGCTAAATTCCTTGGCAGCATTTCGGTATGTTGCTAACTAGCTATGGTCGACGTTTTTTATCTGATCCGACCATAATATATTATTTCAAAAATTATCAATTTCCAAATTGCCCCTACCAGGGATCGGACAATATACTTCCCACTTATAAGATTATTGTTTCAATTTTTGCTTTTATCCAGGCTTGACAGATGACAAAGCATTGTCTTACCTACTGTCCGCCATTTTTTTTGTTTTTCTATAATAATGGTAGCGCATAATCTAACGTAAAGCTGGCATCACCTAATAAGTATTATAATTCCAAAATATTTAACAGAATACCTGATTGGATCAACATGATACATAATAATTATCAAACAAGTTTGATATTTGTTACTAAAGATATCACCAAGAATACTGTTATTTCGCTTATTGAAATGTTCTGCTCTTCTAACACAATAATTATCTGGACTACAATCGTCTAGTTAAATGTTTCGTAGTTCTAAAAAGTTGAATTCAATTTAATCGTATAGATATTGAACACATCCACGAAATAAATTGAATGCGAAAATCTGTGCACAATTGCTATCGATGAATAATGTTTAAAAGTTTTTTAATAAATGTGACATAAACTAGCTTTTGCCATTCAGTATAGAAAACGTGTCGTAGGTTCAGTGTTGAACGTGTTATGAAAAGAGACCGACAATGTGAGAAGGAGAAATACGAGAAAATATACATTATAGGAGAAATTAATTAATAAACAATTCAGGTTTGTAGTTTAGAAGTCATAGAAGTCGGTTGAACTCAAATAAAACAACAAAAAAAATTGTATGTAGAGATTTTCACCAATGTACCGTATCATAATTTATGTAAACAGTACGTTGTAATAAACACAAATCTGTTAAGCCAGCTTGTGATCCTACATGAAATAGCAATACAACTTCATAATTGTTATCATGCTAATTTTTAAAACAAAGGAGACCAACACGCTGTGTGAGATAGATGCTTTGTTTCAATTTTCGTACATAATCCATATATCAGTTTCTCACTTTGACATTCCCCACCGTTTTATCTGAGGTAACACATCTAGAGAGTGACACATAAGTGTTTTTTAAATCTGTTACTGTCATAGAGAATGTGTAAAAAAATCTAAAATAAATTTGATGCACATAAAATTAACAAACTAGCTTCATAAAACATGTTTCACCATCAACAACAGTAATGTACATACGATTAAAAATAGCTTAGAAAAAACAATGACACATTAAATTGCATTTCCAAGTAATTGGAAAATGTTATCTTTTTAATTAGATTTGATCCATTGCTGTACCGAACATAAAGTAAACTAAAGTATTAGTACTCAGTCATCTAATGAAAATGACTCATGTCATGAACGAAAGCCATAAACCTGACGTTTTTTCAACTGTAGAACCTTTGAACAATGTCTTGAAAATCTTTGGATTATCCGGCGTAACTCGTTACAAGGGAAAATTACAATATTCGTGGCATACTTGGAAAGTCATTCTAATTTTATCCATTTTATTTTTTACCACCGTCTGTGCCATTTATCTCAAAATAAAATATGTTTACAGTCCTAACATTGCTATCTTTTTTAACTTCATTCACATGTTCAACATCTTTGGCTACTGCCAAATTATTATCGATGTTTTTAACGTGCGCATATATAGAAATTACTATTTGGAGTATTATTTGCTTTATGAGTACATCGATGGATTGCTTGGTATGCATAATTATACGCAACTTCGAAGAACTATTCTTAAAATGTTCTTTTTTTTCATTGTAATCGGTTCCATTACTATGATATTCGATTACATTGTATGGGTATTTAGATTCGGCTGGCCTTTCTTCATTATATATACCATCGATTACGTGTATACTGGACTAAAAATCATATCATCAATTGATATTATGTCACATTACATACAAGTTTTATATCGGTTAAAATCGATTGGCAATTCTTTGCGAGTATTCTACAGTTGTAATGACTTGACAGTTCAGAGTGCAGTTTCAGAACAACAACGCAATCGTCTAGAAGTATTGAATATTTTTTGCCATGATCAGTGTGATCTTATTTTATGGTTAAAAAGATGTTACTTGCTTTTGCTAGAACAGTGTGATTTTATTAATATGGCCTATGGATTCCGGGTGAGAAATTGACAAATTGTTTGCATTTTCATTTTTGAAAATGGATTTCATTGATTTTCTATCCCCATTGATTTTTAGTTAATATTGGCCTAATCTTTAAATATGTTTGTTCTTTTATTGCAGATAATTGTTAATTGCTTAATTTTTCTAGTGGATATGGTGATTCTGATGAATTTATTGATCAGGCAATTAATGGTAACTTTTTTTTTACATATTTTTCATTCTAAAGGATGGCCTGGTTTTGTTGCAGCGCATAACAGGAGAAATTCTTCGTGAATCCGCTGTGAATTACTAAAACATATTGAAAATGCTTATAAGTCCCAGGCTTCTTTAAGTCACCTCGTAAATACATATTGATTTTGAAAGATACGCAATCACAAAACCTATTAATCTTTTATTCCAGGTAACAAACTTGCAATATTATTTCTTGTGCTTGTCTATCACATCCACATTGGTACGGATTGTATACCATATATGCATTCTACTCTATGGTATAAGGCAATGTGAACAAAATTATAGTGAAACTAAAAGAATTATTAAATTGATCGATGACTTGATTTTTAACAAAAAAACTGGTAAGACAAACCTTATTTTTGTATTATTTCTTGTAATTTTTTTTTTATTCACCACAAGTTAGCTCTTGACTGCATCTCACCTGACGGCAAGTGATAATGCGGTCTAAGATAGTAGCGGGCTAACCTATTAGGGGTATGGTAAACTCATACTCCTAATTGGTTTCTACACAACATCGTGCCGGAACGCTAAATAGCTTGGCGACACGTCTTTGTCGGTAGGGTGGTAACTAGCCACGGCCGAAGCCTCCCACCAGACCAGACTCGAGCCGGGAATCGAACCCAGGACCTCCAACCAATAAGCGGTTCCGAACGTAATCGAAATAACTATTGGATCAAACCTATATACGAAACAAATACGAGGCAGTTATTATATACAACAAGTGACTCATATGCTCATTTACTTAGAGATATAGGATTTTAAAGCTGTGATAGCCTAGTGGTTAGGGCGTCAGCATCCTAATCAGAGGACGGCGGTTCGAATCCGGGCACGCACCTCTAACTTTTTGAAGTTATGTGCGTTTTTAAAAATCAAAATATCACACACGGTGAAGGAAAACATCGTGAGGAAACCTGCACGCCTGAGAGTTCTCCATAATGTTCTCAAAGGCGTGTGAAGTCTGCCAATCCGCACATGGCCAGCGTGGTGGACTATGGCCAAACCCTTTTCATGTTGAGAGGACACTCTGTAGTGAGCCGGTAATGGGTTGATCATGATGATGATGATGATGATGATAGGATTTTTGATACCTGCATTCGTTAACGTAAAGCTATTGTCCAAAGGGATCCAATCGGGCAGAGTTTCGAAGCATTTTAGATCAATCCCAACATCGCACATTTTGCAATTTTCATTCGAATTTAACATTTAAATGCCTTGCGGAAGATAGTTTTCATCGTAACTTAAAGCCATTAAACTTAAGTCTCATGTCTTCTTATTTTGTTATAACTACAATTTTAGCCACCGAAGATCGAGAGCTTCTCAAGGAACTCAAACACCTCATCATCACTAGACCTGTCAAGTTTACAGCGATGAATTTCTTCCGGCTCGACTATTCCTGCTTTGTGTCAGTTGCTTCTGTCATTGTGACATATACCATTATCATGTTGCAAGTATGAAGTAGTTAATTTGACTCCTGAAACTTAAACCATGATTTTATGTAATATTCATTGAATTAATAAACTGTAGAATCTATTGCTTATTTTTATTATTATATTGTTATCGACCCATTACCGAACATTAACAGGTCTCATCTCAGTATGAGAAAAGGTGTAGCTATAAATGCACCAGATTGTTGCCTGAGAGTATCTTAATAATATCTAATATTATAGAGGCATCTCAGAGAAGAGAGAATCTCAGGCCTGCAGGTTTCCTGTTTGATGTTCTCTTTTACCGTTAAAAGTTAAATTAAAACCCGACTTAACTTCACTCAGTCACAAAATTATAGATTGATAAAAGCTAATAGTTTTGCAAAAAGGATCAATTTGAGATGAGTTTGGCAATATTCCGTTTAAATAGTATCGTTTGTTTGAAATTTGTTTACACCACAATTCTATTTTGAAGCTTTTATTGATTTGATCTTAATTACGTTTTCGAGGTAGTTACGCAAAAAAATACAATAGACATTTAGCAAGTTTAGAAATAATCAGATTAAATTGTGACGTTTGTCAGAATTTTTTAGAATATGCCTGTCACAATAGAAGGTTTTGTAGGTATTTGAATGAAACACTTTTATATCTCCAATCTTTTCACTGACAAAATTGTACGATCACTTTTTTATTGTGGATTGGATCCTTATTGCATAACTACGTGCAATTGATGTTGAAGAAGGACAAATGTCAATTTCAAAACAAGTCTCAAATATTCCGGTCAAAGTCTTGAATAAATGCATGATGTAGGTATGCAAACATTCACGATAACTAACTTTTTCTCAGTTACATCGAGTTTCTGATTTGCATACAAAGCGGGGTTCGTTGTAGAAATGTTTGTAATGTAGAAAAGACTGCAGAGACAAGACACTGTCTTTGTCTATTTTAATTAACATGCATAGAGTTCAAGACGATTCATTAAAAAGTAACGTTATAGAATGTATATAAAGTAGTAAAATTTAATTCTGTAAATAAAAAACAATAATAATTATTTTCACACATAAAATATTTCGTGAGCCAACTAATGTTTTTGTCTTTGTGAGTGGCAGGTTTTTAAAGTCGGCTTTATTACTGAATGATAAAAGCTCTCTCGAAGGTAGAGATGGGATAGAAAACCCAATACTTTACAATCGTTAGCTCGATTCTATAAAGGAACAAACCAGGATCCATTGCTTACCATTAAGGCAATACTCATCTCATCCAAAACAACTCAAGCCAAGCTGTTCCAATGAGTTTTGGCATGGAATTTCGTAAAATAAGGATTGAAAATTGTGCCACGAAATTAAAATTAAAAAAAAAGCCAATCGTTGAATCCAAGTTCCTTATTCAGCGTTGAAGTTTGCGTTCTAGGTACGACCAATGAAATGAGGTTCCTGGTCTAGCAAAACAACTATGATTGGACACGCACTCGGCTCACACATGAACGCCAATCAGAACGCAGGTTGGATGCCGTGGCATTAAAATAGGAGACCAAAATGAGAATAATGAAACTATTTACATTTTTTTCGCATTCTCTTTGTAATACTTATCATAAAGTGTGCAGAAGTTATTGTTCGCTTGGCTTGGCACCCACAGGCTATTTTGCTAACAATGTGAAAATAAATAAATACAAATTTATTTAAGAATTAGATTTTATTGATTTTGTTATTCAAATAATGAAACAATGATAAATTATAATACTAAGTAGGTACCTACTAGTTATCGAAATCTGTGTTTGACATAAAATTTCACTGCTAGTTAAGAGCAACCAATATACACAGCGGGTGTACAATATTTGCCAAGCGGCCAAGCTGTGGAATGCTCTCCCAGATGAAATTCGGCGCTCTCAATCATTAGCTGTTTTCAAATACCGTGTTAAGAAGCATTATCTGTCAATTTAATTTATATTTATTCCTTCTTTATTTTTATATTAGTATGTATTTATTACAGAAATTATTTATTTATAATATTTTTAATAGTATCTATGTAATTATTAGTATGTATATATGTATAAGTGTTGCGATTTCCCGTCTTTTATTTCTGTCAGCTTCTTACAAAAAGGTGGCCTGGAAGAGATCGTTTTAAATGATAAGGTCGCCTTTTGCTTTTATATTATGTATTTCTTTTTGTTCTCTCTTTCCTTTCAATATGTATGCAATAAAATTGTATAAATAAATAAATATTCGGAGTAGCCGACGCCATCGTTTCATCGGCTCAGTGTTATTTTCGGCTTAACTAGGCGTACAAACTATTTAATAATCCATTGTGAATATTACAATAATACCAACTAATCCTACACACAATTCAAAATAATAAATTCCTCGGAGTACGTACGTATGTATTGAGAATTGTGCTAATGTTATTTTAATGATTGCTTCTACGATAATGCCCTGTTTAGATTGCACTAGTATTTAAATCTTGTACAAGTGGTTTGTTTACGAAACTAACTGTGCCTTACAGATTCGCCTGCATTATCTATGATCGCGGTGATAGCCTAATGGTTAGGGCGTCAGCCTCCTAATCAGAGGTCGGCGGTTCAAATCCGGGCACGCACCTCTAACTTTTCGGTGTAATGTGCGTTTTTAAAAAATTAAAAAAATATCACTTGCTTCAACGGTGAAGGAAAACATAGCGAGGAAACCTGCACGCCTTAGAGTTCTCCATAATGTTCTCAAAGGCGTGTAAAGTCTGCCAATCCACAGATGGCCAGCGTGGTGGACTATGGCCAAACCCTTCTCATATAGAGAAGAGACCCGTGCTCTGTAGTGAGCCAGCAATGGGTTGATCATGATGATGATCTATGATCGCAGTGAAGTGATACATAGTTTTATAGTGATATGCTAGGAATTTGGAATCATTACACCTGAAGACTTTTGCCTAGTCAGCTTCAGTCCAAATTGGTGGAACAGGCAATCGTTAGTGTATCGAGGTCGAGATCAGAATGGTATAGATTATATAGATTTGGATATATTACAGATCGAGGTCACTTCATGATATAGGTGACTAGGTCTTGTACCATTCTATTAAGTGATATGAATGGTATTAACTGATTAGAATGGCTTATGAAGTAATAAGAATGGTAGCCTAGTTTACATACTTGATTAATGAAATGAAAATGAAAGAAATGAAATGTATGAAATGAAATGAATGAAATATAATGAATGAAATGAAATGGAATGAATGAAGTAAAATGAAACAAAATGAAAACAAACTTTATTGTACACTACACAAAATAAGAAATACAGACAGTAAAGAAACACACAGAAAAGAAAACAGGTACAATAGGCGGTCTTATCGCTAAAGAGCAATCTCTACGACTACTTTACTTTACTGATTACTTTGTTTCGCTGTCAGAACAGACTGATAATGGTAAATATACCTGTTTTCCACGGCCTAGGAGCATCTTAACTCAGAGTTCATAAATGTAGTAATAAAGTTCTAAAATATTTTAAACGTTATACCTAATTCACCGAAAATTGTTAGTTATGTTAGTTAAAGTAGTACCTTCCGGGATTTTTGTATCTGCACATATTATAAATTAAGTAGCTTCACCGAATATACATGGCCTTTTCTATTTAACGTAAATATTGCGCAAACCTAACAACTTGTGTATAGTTTTTCATTCTATGTCAATGTAAGTACAGCTAAATAATATTAGTTAAACAATCGCTAACAGGACCAATCTTATAAATCACTAAACATTAAACATAACGGAAACAGTAAGCATTGCAGAAAGTACTGCCCAACCAAAAAACTAGCACAAAATGGTTCAACTTAAAACCGATCATTTACATAATTTCATGCCATAATTTCGCTGCAAAATAACTCGCTATACTGGCATAGTGTGAATGGGGATAAAGCGATCCATACACTAGACACCTGAATATTGTTCGTGCAACTAAAGCTATTAATCTTCTACGCGGTATTAACTAGGACACTGAAACTACCATCCGATCCTACTAGGTGTGCATTCATCTCCATTATGGACAGCTTTTAATTTTTTTATTATTTCTGGACCAAATATTTTCAAAATAGTAATAAAGTAATAACGTATGAAATATAAGCTTCTATAGTTATATATAATCTTATATATAAAATTCTCGTGTTACAATGTTTGTTCCCATACTCCTCCGAAACGGCTCTACCGATTCTTATGAAATTTTTTATGCTTATTCAGTAAGTCTGAGAATGGGCTACTATCTATTTTTCAAACCCCTAAGTGATAAGGGTGTCCCACCCAAAAAATAAAATGTATTATGTGGCATTAAAAAATACATATAACCCTAAATTTTCACCCTTCTATCGCTACCCTATGTTTTAAAAGCCATTATACATAATGATAATAAATTATTGAATTGTTCGAAATGCGGGTAGTTTTAAAGTTATATTTACCTATTGCGTAGAACACACGACCAGTTGTAATAAAACAAAGATCAATGCTTACTGGGTACATACGACTTACAGTGACATGCTATTCATTAGATTAAAATCTAATATCTTTTCGAAGCGGTGATGGCCTCGTGGTTAGGGCGTCAGCCTCCTAATCAGAGGTCGGCGGTTTGAATCCGGGCACGCACCGCTAACTTTTCGGAATTTTGTGCGTTTTTAAAAATTAAAAAATATCACTTGCTTCAACAGTGAAGGAAAACATCGTGAGGAAACCTGCACGCCTGAGAGTTCTCCATAATGTTCTCAAAGGCGTAAAGTCTGCCAATCCGCACATGGCCAGCGTGGTGGACTATGGCCAAACCCTTCTCATATTGAGAGGAGACCCGTGCTCTGTAGTGAGCCGGTAGTGGGTTGATGATGATGATGATCTTTTTGAAAATAAACATAGGATGTATTTCTTTTATATCTATATATATGGAAGTTTATTGTAAATCTGTTCTTATAGCCATAGCTAGTTTGAGTTTTATGATTTAGTAAAGTATTTAAGTAATCAACTGTCAATTAAACTAAACTGTCAAATAACAATCTATGGACGCTTCCATGTCCGATTTAAATGAGAAATAAATAAAATATAAATAAATTAATTGTAAAATTTAGTAACCTAATGCAGGGCTTTTATCTTATCCTAATTCTGGGCCTGAATCAGTATGCGATTAGTAAATATCATCAGTAATATGATAAAGCTTGTACCTGGGTTTCTTAGCAAGGTCGCTTCTAAGAGTGATAAGAACAACTTAATGCTGTCTTCTAGGGCGCAACGTAAGTTCAAAAAATTCGCCCGATCCGTGAACTCCTGCCACGTGATACGAGAAAGAAAGGGAAGAAGATGCGTTTCACCTAGTTAATATTTAAAAGCTTCTTTTCCTTAATGAAAGCGTGAGAGATAATCCGACACTAATCCAACGCGAGTAGAAATATGACAGGGAATTTTCTAGCAGTACGTACCTACTGAGCTAGTTAAGGGGATTTTTCATAAATAACTAATCTTTATGATGCCCGAGTACCTTTTCAGACTCCCTATTAATGTTGGCACGAAAAATATATTCAGTGAATATTGCATGTTATTACAAAAAAACACGCTTGTGAAGTCAACAGCTCCTGAGGATGATCCGGTGTCGGGACGAAACGTGCGTAGAGGTTCTAGTGGAAGATTTTGTGTGGTGTTATATTATATAAATCTCCCGGTTGTCGGCGGAATATAGCAAATTATACTTGCTGTTTATTGTTTATCATGGACTTCCGTAAAGTAACGCCTGCTTCTATTCATTATTTAAAGAAACATTTGGACGGCCTCCGTAGCGCAGTGTGTGCGTAGCTGCCGTATTATAAGAGTGGAAAGTCCTGGGTTCGATTCCCGGGTCGAGTCATGTCTGGGAAGCTTCAGCCGCGGCTTGTTACCACCGCCGTACGTACGTGTATGATGCGAAGTAGAAATCGAATAGAAGGATGGGTACAGCTGGCAACGTATCACTTAACATCAGGTGACCCATCAGCTCCTTTGCCCGAGATGTAAAATTAAATTATAAATAAGTTTAGATCAAGTTTAAGAACTTGAATGTTTCGAATTCTTAGTATATTATAACCTTTTGATTAGTTCGTAATTAATTTTATAGATAAATTTTTATATTGCAGTTTTATTAATATAAAGATTGACTATAATAAATAACTTAGGATCCATTTTATTTTGAAACTATTTGTGAACTTTGTTTTGTTAAAAGCTTGTGTAGGTTAGCACAAAACGTTGAAATAATGGGAAAATAAAATAATATGGTAATGATATAATTTTTTCCCTAGCGGTGATAGCCTAGTGTTTAGGACGTAACTCCTAATCAGAGATCGGCGGTTCGAATCCGGGCACGCTCCTCTAACTTTTCGGTGTTATGTGCGTTTAAAAAAAAATAAAATATCACTTGCTTCAACGGTGAAGGAAAACATCGTGAGGAAACCTGCACGCCTGAGAGTTCTCCATAATGTTCTCAAAGGCGTGTGAAGTCTGCCAATCCGCATATGGCCAGCGTGGTGGACTATGGCCAAACCCTTTCATATTGGGAGGAGACCCGTGCTCTGTAGTGAGCCGACAATGGGTTGATCATGATGATGATGATGATGATATAATTTTTTAGTTGTTTTTTTCCGAAATTCATTAAATAAATTAATAAGTACCGTTGGCGAAGTCGCGAGCGTAGAAGTAGAATTATAAAACGCTCATTAGGATAGTGAGATAGCTGTTCTTAATAAATTAGTAATTGCTTATCCGGGAAAGCTCGGCTTGAACAAATCTCGAGATGTAATTATTCATGAAATCCTGTAATTATCCCGGGCCAGCCAAAGCAGAAAATGGTGATAAGCCGCCGGGAAATTAAAGGCCGTACCACACTGATTGTAGAACCCGCTGCAGGTAAATGGTATTAGAATATAGTTGGAACGCAGGTTTTTTGATCCTTAATTATTTTTGCTTTCTGTAATAAGTATGTATATATTAAACGGAAATGTAATGACTCATTTATCTACAGATCAATGGAACGTAGTTTTTTTTTTATTTGGTTATATTATAGTATACCGCTCAAACTTCTAGACAGATGGGGCTATGTATTCATAATTACATCCGCTAAGAGGATATTTTTGAAAAATTTCCCCCTACAGGGGTAAAGAGGAAATCTGTTAGTCTCTTAGTTTTATGCTTAGAAACACAAGAATGACAAATTTAACGTAAAAGAAGCCGCAGAAAAATATAGTAATAATTAATATATATAATGAAATATTTTTTATGAGCACATCCATATATATTCCATGTATTCGAGTGGGTGTAGTTGTAATTTTCGATCGAGTGGTTCTTGTATAGTTGCATTATTATTTCCTTTGGTGAACGATGATGCAGTCAGTCACTAAAATCGATACGAATAATCAATTTCTACCTGTTAGTTTGCTTTCAGTAGCTCGAATCTTTGCTGGATTTTAACGTTTTAGGAACGTTGGTACTAGACTAGCTCGGAAAGAAATCGGCAGAGAAATATATATATATATTCCCCAATTGCTCCAGCTGGGAGCGAACCTTAGACCATATATAAGAAGGTGCAGGGAGGTCGGCAAAAAGTACTTATCTTATCGTTTACGTTAACATAAATTCTGGCGAGTACAAATGGTCCGTACGCTATTAGTCTGACACACGCGACAGTATTTCTCAACGATGTGAAAACAACTTACGGGAAATGAAATCTTAAGGAAAGAAATAAATTCTCACGATGAGTCGTTAAAACGTAACATTTAGAAGTGCGACGGTCCGTGAGACATCGATTATGACTTACAAAAACTTTCTTTCGTACGATTTAAGTTGTATTTTCGCATTCTTATGTGGAGATTGGTTTGTTCTTGTTATTTTAATTATATGGTGATAACGAAAAAAAGAAAAACCCCGGCTAAGTTTGTTGTGGGCTTCTTCTTAGACCGGGGCGCGTTTGGAACCCTCATAGCTTTAGTTTTAAGTTTACGAATATAGTTATCACCATGAAATAACTACTATGTAAATTATTGACGCGTCAAAAGTGCCTTTTTAAGGAGTATTTGAATAAAGATTATTTTGAATTTGAATTTGAATTTGAATTTTTTTAATAACCATATAAGTTAACCACCACCACCTTACCACCTCGATGCCTGGTCCTCTTCCACCACCCGCTATTCCATGTCATTTCTGCCACGTACCTGCAAATTGTGGAACCAGCTTCCATCTTCTGTGTTCCCTAATGGTTATAATATGGGGGTCTTCAAAGGGCGGATAAACAAATTGCTCAAGGGCCAGCAACGTATTGGCGGTTCCTCTGGTGCTGCAAATGTTCATTCAAATTCAAATTCAAATTCAAATTCGTTTATTGCATGAAAGTGGTACATTTATATCAAGATCTTAAGATTAAAGGGTAGCCTAACACATTCTGCCTAAAAGGCGTGCAACAAAAAATCTTACAACGAAAAAACAATTATGTCAATTTAAAATAAGAATTATGAAATCAATTAATAAAAATGAAATTAAATAGAAATAAAGATTTAAATATTAATTTAGGCTAAAATAAATTGTATACTGATTCGGAATACCGTTATCCTGCAGAAACTCATAACCTACTTACTGAAGGTATTCGGTAATTCCGAAATAGCATTTTTGAATGAGATGCTCTTTTAATTTGCTTTTAAACTTGAAAAATCGTCTATTTTATGGAACTCGGTCGGTAAACGGTTATAAAGTTTTGGCAGCATGATGTAAGAGCTGTTACTAAATTGTACTGTTCTGGACGGTGGAATACTTAGCTTGTTCTTATGTCTCATACTCCTTATATTTCTATACATATTTATATGCTTTTTAGCAAATAATATTGACTCGAAAATATATAAGCTAGGTAGGGTTAAAATTTTGAGATCTTTGAAGTAGGGCTTGCAACTGTCTGTCTGTTTTAAGCCACATATAGATCTTATGCACTTTTTTTGTGCTTTGAACGCACGATCTCGCTCAACAGAGTTACCCCAAAAGATGACCCCATATCTCAAAACCGAACTTACAAAAGCATTATAAGCAACTAATAGGGTTTCTCTATTTACAATTTTAGATAGCATGTACATGGCATATGAAAACTTATGCAGTCTCGTGCAAACAGACTCAACATGTGCCTTCCAATTCAATTTCTCGTCTATTTGAAGTCCTAGGAATTTATTGGTTGATATTTCAGTGATGCAATGGCTTTTGTGCTGTACTTGTAATGATGGGCGTTTTTTGTTTTTGTTTACAAATGTTATAATTTTTTTCATGGGCGGCGGTAATCACTTACCATCAGGTGACCTGCCTGCACGTTTGCTCGCTATATGTATAAAGGAAAAAAAAAAAGTTTTCCAACGTTATTAGTGGCTTTAAACTCTAACATCCCGTTGGCCGAAGTAAGTAGGTATGTCAGGCATGCTTCTCAGTAAGCCGGAATGGTTTGCGGACCTACGTCCGTGAGTAGGCAATATAGGAGCTCAAGGGAGGCACCGGTGCGTTCTTAGGAGATCCCGGCGCCTCTCACTGTTTTATGCTGATGGTGGACCCTTCGGGGGTTTTAGTGGGCAGAAACCCCACATAACCCGAGATCATCGCCAGCAAGTCGGGTATCTTACTATGAAATCACCCCCGGCACCAAAAAAAGGTAGGTTAGTTAAAATATGATTTTTAATCTCCATAGTAGATATATAATAAACCCTTCCTAAAAAGGTAACGTACATAGATTGGTATTAGCCCTTACAGAATATTTTTTGTATTAAGAAAAATTAAAATACATAAGTATTTATTTATTTATTTATTACGGAAAACCATCAGCGATCACATTTGTGCATAACGATTTTTTAACGTTATAATGTAAAAGGTTTAGATTTTTACAGGTTTTCACAACGTTTACAAATAGTTTCGAAATACGTCTTGAGTCATTTGCTTGAGTCTATACCTTCTTATTTCTTTTTCTTGCCCTTATCCCACGCTATGTGGGGTCGGCGCACCACTTCTTCCTCTTCCACTTACTTCTATCAGCCGAACCTCCACTAACCACTTTTACACAATTTATGCATACCTTCTTTGGTCTTCCTCTACTCGTTTGCTCTTTCACATACATATATGACAGTATTTTGGTAACATTGCTCGAGTCAATATATATATATATATATATATATATATAAATAATAACAAAACTGCATTATAAAAGAAAGATCAAAAAATTCAACACAAACTAATCATATAAAATAATATAAATTTTAAAACATTCCATTCCAAGAGTGGCTATCAAAACTTAATAAAAATAAGTATGCGGTTAACGTGTAGGTAACCGTGCACCGCGCGGCATTGTTATGTAGCAACATTACATTACGATCGTGTTTAACGCTGACGAAACTGCAGAGAACGGCTGGCATGGTACACATCATGTACGACGTAAGATTTTCCAGACCAATTAAAACAAGTGAGATAACCGAACGAAGGTCTCGGAATTAATTAATCTAATTAAATTATCGGAGCGATTGGCGATAATTAACGGGATGGGGGTGTTTCACACATCAAAGGCGCATCCATGGCGACAGCGATTGATTAGATGGGCACAGAGATAGAATCTGCTCAGACATCAGACGCCTCGGAGATATGAGGTGAACTTGAAATACAAGGTTTCAATTAAAGGGCAATTAAGTTCAAACGAAACTGGAAAATTAATTATTTTTCTTAGCTGAATACAATAATTACTGTTACATACATTGTTTTATTCTTATACCTAAATCCTTGACTGCAACCTCAACTGGTGGTGATTACACAAGTGGTAAGGTATTTAAAACTATCAAGGTTGAAGGAAGGAGTCCGTGTTTTGAAAATCCGGGCAGATTATTTTCTTGGCCTAAAAGTATCATTTGTCTTCAGATCTCACGCCGCAGATTGCTTCTAATTGCAAATTGTTATCAAGATTGACTTTGATATAAAACCATTAATGGGGAACAAAGTTTAGCCTTTTAAATCTCACAGGACTGGTTAAGGGGTGTAGAAATGAATATATTTCTAATTGCAGTACATTAGTAATAGGTAATAATCAAAACGGACACACTTAAGTATTTATAATATACTCGTTTATCATGATCTACACATTCTCGGCTCACTACAGAGCGCGGGTCTCCTCTCAATATGAGAAGGGTTTGGCCATAGTCCACCACGCTGGCCATGTGCGGGTTAGCAGACTTCACACGCCTCTGAGAACATTACGGATAACTCAAAGGCTTGCAGGTTTACTCACGATTTTTTCCTTCACCGTTGAAGCAAGTGATATTTTAATTGCTTAAAAGCACATAACTCCGAAAAGTTACAGGTGCGTAAGGTGCGTGCCCGGGTTCGAACCACCGACCTCTGATTCTGAGGCGGACGTCCTAACCAATTAGGCTATCACAGCTTTCATGATAGTTTATGAAAATAAATTAGTGTTTGATAATAAACACTAATAAACACTAAACGCACTATACATTGATATCAATATTATTTTGATAAGGTAATTGAGATGTACTTTTATCAGACAGGTTGGATTTGTGTCGCCGAGTGTATGTACACTCTCGCCGAGTGTCAGCCAAAAAGTGCTAGAGCCGGGTAAAAAATAACAGGTTCCAATAATATAACCGTTATACGTATTCGCGCATTCCTATTAAGGTTTCCGAGACTATAACAAGACGATGAGAAGTTTTATGGCCGCTCATAAAAACGACAGCTGTCCAATGGCTTTCATTACGCAGTAGACATTTCCACTAGAATAGGTTATCCATCAATCTTATATAATGGGATTGAGAGAGGTATATTTTTCGGTTTCCAATCTAGGTTTTACCTTCCACTTTATAAATCCGATAGTTTTTTTTTATTATCGCAAGATATCAGGTAGCCTGTAACGAGAAGTCCAAAATAACGTTTATAAATACGGTAGAAAGTGTAGTTTTACAGTTACATGATGCATCCCAAAATGAGGCAAAGATAGTGTCAGCAAAATTTCCGGTAATCGTTATAATCGGTTTTATTTTTTTTGTATCAGTTGTAATCTTTCCTCGGCATTTTATTGATAGAATACCTATACATATATGCTGTATAACATAAGTATCAAAATTTCTAAAAATAAATTATTAAGTTGAACTTTTAATTGGTACGAAACATCATATACCTAAAATTAGATAGCAAATTACTCTGAATGTGTGGTCTACATGTGTTCTGATAATTTAATATTTTATATCCCTCTATATTTTTGTTCAAGTGCTTTTACCTACACTTGGCACAAATAAAGGTGAAAATTTGTATGTATGTTTGTTACTCTTTCACGCAAAAACTGCTTGACAGATTTGGGTGAAATTGAGAATGGAGATAGATTATATCCTGGATTAGCACATAGACTAACTGTTATTCCAAATTAACCCATGGTTTCTATAGGTTGTTGAAAAATCACAATTCGTTGTTTTACTTCTTCACGCCACAAATAATGAACCGATTTGGCAAAATTTTTAATAATTAAACCCTGACATTAACTACTTTTTATCCCGTAAAAATGCATGTTTACCGCGGGATTAAAAAAAAAATCTCGTTCAAATGTGTCTCATTGTAAGATGGACCTTCGAATAGTAGATAAAAACTGTAATGTTTCCTACTAGATGACGCTACAGTCGCTATAAGACTGGTGAAAGGGATACATTAATTCCGGCGACGTCGTTATCATTATGATCAATCGATTGCCGACTCACTACAGAGCACAGGTCACCTCTAATTTTAGAAGGGTTTGGCCATAGTCCGCCACACTGGTCATGTGAGGATTGGCAGATTGCACGCGCCTTTGAGAACATTATGGAGAACTCTCATGCATGCAGGTTTCCTCACGATGTTTTCCTTCACCGTTGAAGTAAGTGATATTTTAATCGCCTAAAAACGCACATAACTTCGTAAAGTTCTCTAACTTTCTGCTTGCTCGGGTTCGAACCCCCGATCTGTTATTAGAAGGCGGACGCCCTAACCACTGAGATATCATTGCTGTAATAGACTGCTTAGTTGGTAAAACATTCAGGCCGCGATTGTCGTAGAGATGTGGGTTCAAAGTTTGTGTATACATTTTGTTTTTATTAATTTTATATTCTATTCCTATCCTACATATTCAGTAGACACGCCGTGTGGTCACCTTACTCTATATGCTGACGCACACTATCCCACGAACGTCTGAAAGATATTAGCGAAACAGTTATATCCATTTACAGCAGTTTAGGGAAAGTTGGGTAGAATTTAGATAGAAATTGCTTTGTTGTAAATGTACTTGTGTTGTTGTTTCAATAACCAACTACAGATAAAAAAGAAGTCTTAGTAAAACCTTACGCATGTTATAACAGCTGCATTCGAAAAAGGGATTATTCGAATGTCAAAAATTGATATTTAGTCCTTATTATAATAATAACGAGGACCTCCAACTTTATAATGCGACAGCGCACGCACTGCGCCACGAAGGTCACCAAAATTAGAATAATAATATAGTTAAGTACATCAATCACTTAAGAATATTAAAAATACAATATTGCAAATACAATTCGCACAGTAAATATATTTCCGTAACGGCGAGTGAAAAAATCGTCGAATTTCGTTTCTAGAATTTCTCAAATTTCAAATGGATATGCATTATTTCAATTTTCAACTCAGATATGCTGTTCAGAATCAACTTTGTACATCCGGTAGTGGCGATAACTTTGCAACGGCAAACTTTCATTCAGTATGATTATTTTATCATCTGACGCCTTGTGTGTGGAAGTTTTCAGTGTACAAAAATAACTAGGTCGACCAGTTTTTTTTTGTCGCGATGTAAAAGCTTTCTGGTTACTTCCGTCCCTTGGGCTGAACAGAGCAATGTGGGACTCCCACCACCGATGGCATACCCAAACTTAAAACCACCACGACATGTCCCTCTCGTTGGTTATACTGGACGCCCGGGGGACCCGTTGTATACTTCCCGGACGCCTACCAGTTTACAAGGGCTACAAGGGGAAGGATCAGGACAGCGTGATCCCCCCAAGATAGTAAGGAGACTTGTGCAATGGCAGGCAACCAGCCCAATAGCTCCCCCCGTCTCCCAAGCGAAGTTGACGAGCGGCAAATTGCAGAAGTCTTTCCCCAAACGCCGAAGCGAATGTGCGTCGGAAGCCTCTTCGTTCTTTCATCGGAAGTGTAGTCGACTTGGCGCAGTGGTGACAGCTTTGGTCTTATTACGGGTTCGACCCTGGCTGGGTCAATTAGAGAATTTATCATTGTCCTTGGTCTTATTTGGTGGGAGGCTATGGCTGTGGCTGGTAACGACTAGGGCATGGCACCAAATGATTAAACGTTCCAGTACGATCTTGCATAGGAACCGAAGGCAATAGGAAAGGATTAACTTAGGTTTAATATTACTGCCTAACAGTTTATACTATCCCAGTGCCTTCTTGGTTATTTCCTGTAGAAATTCAGTGGTTTCAAAAAAGATTTGTTTTTACTGCTAAATTTTAAGCTGTTAAAATTTTAAGCAACTAATAAGTTAAACAATTAGTGGGTTTAGTGGTTTAAATCAGGCACGCCAAACTTATGTGGTGTGCGCAAGTTATTTATAGCCTGAAATTTAATTGTAATAGGTTAAAATTAACAGGTATTCATTTAGTGTTTCATTGTGGTTGCATTTCGGTTTTAAATCGGTCGCAATGCTAATATATGAACATTGTTATACATTAATCAATTAATCACGAACACAAATAGTATTAATCTATACTTTTAGTGCATTAAATATAACTGGACGATTTCTGTTCATTATATATTAATGTTGTCACTATAATATCGAAATAGAAACTATCTGTATAGTTTCTTTTCAATAAAATGATGACTCTATCTGATAGCGTATCACGGCAAAATAACTGAACGGATTTTGATGGAATTTGGTACATTTATACTTGAGGCTTAGTGGTTAGGGCGTCAGCCTCCTAATCAGAGGTCGGCGGTTCGAATCCAGGCACCAACCTCTAACTTTTAGGAGTTATGTGCGTTTTTAAAAATTAAAATATCACTTGCTTCAACAATGAAGGAAAACATCGTGAGGAAACCTGCACGCCTGAGAGTTCTCGATAATAACCTCAAAGGCGAGTGAAGTCTGCCAAAACGCACATGACCAGCTTGGTGGACTATGGCTAAGCCCTTCTCATATTGAGAGGAGACCCGTGCTCTGTAGTGAGCCGGTAATGGGTTGATCATGATGATGATGATGATACTTGAGGTTACACTTTTATTTTATTTCAAACAAAGATATTTTTAGCACGGTTTACGAATTTTAAGTACAAAAACAATACTTAAACGAAGATGTGAAACCGAGAATATAGATTAATCAATCATGATCTTTATTCATATAGTTCTTTAAAGAGCACTTTTGTCTCGTCAATAATTAACATAGTAGTGAGTTAATGGTGATTACTATAAGGGTAAAACTAAAGCTATGAGGGTTCCAAACGCACCCTAGTTTAAGAAGGTCCTCACAAGAAACTTAGGCAGGTAAATTTTCTTTTAATAATCAAAATGATATTTGTCAGAATAGTGGCACCAGATATTAGTAGTTTGAGAAAAAGTTTATGCGTATTTAGTAGTCAAATATAAGTTTTAATTTTTTAAATAATAAAGAAAAGAAAATTTACTACTTCTAACTAAAATCTTAGCATAGCATCCAAATTAGATTGAGCGCTTCAATGACGGACGTAAAGACAGACATGAAGGTAAACAATAAACAGCAAGTATAATTTGCTATATTCCGCCGACAACCGCGAGATTGAAAAGTCAACATCTCCTGAGGATGATCCGGTATCGGGTCGAAACGTGCGTAGAGGTTCTAGTGGAAGACTTTGTGTGGTGTTATATTATACAAATCTCCCGGTTTTCGGCGGAATATAGCAAATTATACTTGCTGTTTATTGTTTATAATGGACTTCCGCAAAGTAACGCCTGCTTCTATTCATTAGACATGAAGGTCACTTTTCGCGTCTCAGATTAACAAAACGGTTTTATCAAATAACACAGCGTATTTTCGCTTGCGAAAAACAATTTTAACACCAAATTAATGGGATTCCAACGTCTCTATTTTCGATGTTCACATCCCTCACGTTTATGTCTCGAGTTAGGAATTCGTTAAGGACTCGTTTAGTTTGGCATAATTACTCGTAACCCTTTTATCTTGGCTTTAAGGGCTCTTACAAGGGAGAACAAACGTCGTTGTCGCGAGAAATCAATTTCGTTTTGTTGTTTTATGCTCGCAATCCCATTTTCTCGAGTTAATGGCTTATTTAACGTTTTCGCTTTAATCGACCTCTTCTATGTTCTGAAGAATGATTCAAGACACTCCATTGTTATTGCATATTGTGGTTCTTATTGTACCTTTTTAAATTTGTGATAGAAATATGTGATAATGAATTCATTATAACAATCACAGTCTCACAGGTGGGAACAGCTCAACTCTGATCTAATATGCTGCTCCAATGAGGGTTGGTGGGCTTTAATTCTTTTTTTATAGCCTAAAAGTTATCTTGACGGCTATCTCACCTGTTGGTGAGTGATGATGCTGTCTAGAATGGTAGTGATAATGAATATATTATACAAATACTCCCGGTTGTCGGCGGAATACAGCAAATTATACTTGCTGTTTATTGTTTATCATGGACTTCCGCAAAGTAACGCCTGCTTCTATTCATTAGACATGAAGGTCACTTTTAGCGTCTCAGATTAACAAAACGGTTTGATCAAATAACACAGCGTATTTTCGCTTGCGAAAAACAATTTTAACACCAAATTAATGGGATTCCAACGTCTCTATTTTCGATGTTCACATCCCTCACGTTTATGTCTCGAGTTAGGAATTCGTTAAGGACTCGTTTAGTTTGGCATAATTACTCGTAACCCTTTTATCTTGGCTTTAAGGGCTCTTACAAGGGAGAACAAACGTCGTTGTCGCGAGAAATCAATTTCGTTTTGTTGTTTTATGCTCGCAATCCCATTTTCTCGAGTTAATGGCTTATTTAACGTTTTCGCTT
The DNA here is from genome assembly GCA_928268935.1 of Lasiommata megera. NCBI lineage: Eukaryota > Metazoa > Arthropoda > Insecta > Lepidoptera > Nymphalidae > Lasiommata > Lasiommata megera. The sequence goes on from OV743326.1 coordinate 14,016,539, forward strand.
TAATCGACCTCTTCTATGTTCTGAAGAATGATTCAAGACACTCCATTGTTATTGCATATTGTGGTTCTTATTGTACCTTTTTAAATTTGTGATAGAAATATGTGATAATGAATTCATTATAACAATCACAGTCTCACAGGTGGGAACAGCTCAACTCTGATCTAATATGCTGCTCCAATGAGGGTTGGTGGGCTTTAATTCTTTTTTTATAGCCTAAAAGTTATCTTGACGGCTATCTCACCTGTTGGTGAGTGATGATGCTGTCTAGAATGGTAGTTTCGGGGTATGGTAAACTAACGTCCTAATTGGTTTCTACGCGACATCGTGGCGGAAAGCTAAATCACTTGGCGACACGTCTTTGTCGGTAGGGTGGTAACTAGCCACGGCCAAAGCCTCCCACCAGACCAGACTCAAGCCGGGAATCGGACCTTATAATGCGACAGCGCACGCACTGCGTCACGGAGGTCGTCAAAAAATGAAATTATCCTGTTCTGTTATATCGTTCATTTGCTGCAACAATGTTTTATCTATCATAGTGGTGATTTCAACTAATAATGTAGAAAAAATAGCCACAGCGCGATCTATTTGCTGTAAAAACGTGGTAATTTTTACGCCAATCTATCTAAGAAAGAGACAAAATTATTGCGTTATATCAAACCGTTAATAACCTGAGCATTAAGAATTTTAACAGAAAAACACAATACCTCGTCATGTTTAATCGAACATCCTAAACCAGGAATAATGAGGCACTCAATCTATACATATAAATAAATGTTTGTCTGTCACACATGACTTCCTAAAACATGGATAAAATTGTGATTAAACTTTCGGATGGTGTTCGGGGAACGCCTGCGAGAGTTGGTTCTTTCTGGTCAAAAAAAAATATATAATATATCTTAATGCTCAGGTTATTAACATTGCTCAGGTTATTGAAGCGGTGATAGCCCAGTGGTTAGGGCGTCAGCCTCCTAATCTGAGGTCGGCGGTTCGAATCCGGGCACGCACCTCTAACTTTCGGAGTTATGTGCGTTTTTAAACAATTAAAATATCACTTGCTTCAACGGTGAAGGAAAACATCGTGAGGAAACCTGCACGCCTGAGAGTTCTCCATAATGTTCTCAAAGGCGTGTGAAGTCTGCCAATCCGCACATGGCCAGCGTGGTGGACTATGGCCAAACCCTTCTCATATTGAGTGGAGACACGTGCTCTGAAGTGAGCCGGTAATGGGTTGATCATCATGATGATGATGAATATATCCTAATGTCTTTTTTTTTTGGCATCGCTTACAGCTAATAGATAATAAGTACAATATGGTTAAAGCCAGTCGAAATATAATAAATAATATGATCGTAATGGACCGCAGCGGTATTCTATCTGTAAGCCAGGATTAGCATAATTCATGGCGTTGTGGATAATACGTAATACGTATGAAAACGCTTAGTAACGAGCTAGTTAAGTAACGAACTGTGCTCTGGGGAGAATGTTGAACGAAAATACGCGATTCACATATAAAAGTGTTTATTATATAATCAGTCAATTATGATACATATAACCTAATCCTATTGAGCTTGCGTGTTCTAAGAGCTGTCATCTCTGTAAAAATAATAAGGTCTGTTGGGAGGCTTCGGCCGTGCCTACCGACATCGCCAAGCGATTTAGATTCCGGCACGATGTCGCGTAGAAACCAATTAGGAGCGTGGGTTTACCATAACGATAACAGGTTAGCCCGCTACGATCCTAGGCAGCATCATCACTTAGGTGAGATAGCCGTCAAGGCCTAACTTTTATGTTTTTTTTTACACACTACAAGTTATACAGTACAACGTCTGCTGATTATGACAGCAAAATAACTCTACTTAAACAATCGCCAACAGGACCAAACTTATAAATCACTAAACATTAAGCATAACGGAAACAGTAAGCATTGCAGAGAGTACTGCCCAACCTAAGAACTAGCACAAAATGGTTCAACTTAAATCGATCATTTACATAATTTCGTGCCATAATTTTGCTGCAAAATAACTCGCTACTTTACTAAAGCACTAGTGTAGTGTGAATGGGGATAAAGCGATCCATACACTAGACACCTGAATATTGTTCGTGCAACTAAAGCTATTAATCTTCTACGCGGTATTAACTAGGACACTGAAACTACCATCCGATCCTACTAGGTGTGCATTCATCTCCATTATGGACAGCTTTTAAATTTTTATTATTTCTGGACCAAATATTTCAAAAATATTCATAAGTATAAAATGTAAGCTTATATAGTTTTATATAATATATATATTTCTCAGCTTCTTTTAAGACTATAGATATTTTTGCTTAAAAATACGCAGAGAGGAAACATTTGTGGTCTTACTTTGACTTTGTTCAGTCGAAGTTCAAACGAGACTTTTCAGAAGAAAGATTTATTATCTACTAATAGATAAAGCCAACATAACAGTATACAATTTCATTTTTGTTATTATGAATATTTTCCAACAAATTGCCTAGAAAACAATAAAATACCGATTGCTTGAATGGCTACAATAAAAACAGAAATAATAATATAAATCAGGTCTTAGTATCAGTGGGAATAGTGCCACTGCTATAAAAGTTAGCAACACAAAGAAAAACGGACACCCTGTATCAGACTGCAAGAAAATATGCTTTGTCTCAATTTTCTTACGTATTCCTTATATACGCTTCTCACTTCCACATTCCTCATTGTTTAATGGCTTCATCTACTTAATCTGAGTATCGGACACATAAGTCATAACTCCCCTAAGCGCTCCTCTCCGAAAGAGGAGACCTAAAAATATCCTTCATGACCCTGACGATCAGTAGACTACTGACATCATACTCGGACCACCTACCACACAATCATACGCTACACACCGTCTTCGCAGGCGAAGACGAGGTCCCCGGTCTCGTGGTGGTGCGTGCGTGGTGGACTATGGCCAAACCCTTCTCATATTGAGAGGAGACCCGTGCTCTGTAGTGAGCCGGTAATGGGTTGATCATGATGATGATGATCTTTTTGAAAATAAACATAGGTTGTATTTCTTTTATATCATGTGAAAGTTTATTGTAAATCTGTTCTTATAGCCATAGCTTTATGAGGTTTATGATTTAGTAAAGTATTTAAGTAATCAACTGTCAATTAAACTTAACTGTCAAATAACAATCTATGGACGCTTCCATGTTCGATTTAAATGAGAAATAAATAAAATATAAATAAATTAATTGTAAATTTTAGTAACCTAATGCAGGGCTTTTATCTTATCCTAATTCTGGGCCTGAATCAGTATGCGATTAGTAAATATCATCAGTAATATGATAAAGCTTGTACCTAGGTTTCTTAGCAAGGTCACCATTTGCTTCTAAGAGTGATAAGCAAAACTTAACGATGTACCTGGGGCACACGTGCCTTAAAAAAATCCATGAACGGTCCATGAACTCCTGCCACGTGATACGAGAAACAGTGGAAGAAGATGCGTTTCACCTAGTTAATATTTAAAAGCTTCTTTTCCTTAATGAAAGCCTGAGAGATAATCCGACACTAATCCAACGCGAGTAGAAATATGACAGGGAATTTTCTAGCAGTACGTACCTACTGAGCTCGTTAAGGGGATTTTTCATAAATAACTAATCTTTATGATGCCCGGGTACCTTTTCAGACTCCTCCCTATTAATGCTAGCACGAAAAATATATTCAGTGAATATTGCATGTTATTACAAAAAACACGCTTGTGAAGTCAACATCTCCTGAGGATGATCCGGTTTCGGGACGAAACGTGCGTAGAGGTTCTAGTGGAAGATTTTGTGTAGTGTTATATTATCCAAATCTCCCGGTTGTCGGCGGAATATAGCAAATTATGCTTGCTGTTTATTGTTTATCATGGACTTCCGTAAAGTAACGCCTGCTTCTATTCATTATTTAAAGAAACATTTGGACGGCCTCCGTAGCGCAGTGTGTGCGTAGCTGCCGTATTATAAGAGTGGAAAGTCCTGGGTTCGATTCCCGGCTCGAGTCATGTCTGGGAAGCTTCAGCTGCGGCTTGTTACCACCGCCGTACGTACGTGTATGATGCGAAGTAGAAATCGAATAGGAGGATGGGTATAGCTGACAACGTATCACTTAACATCAGGTGACCCGTCTGCTCCTTTACCCGAGATGTAAAATTAAATTATAAATAAGTTTAGATCAAGTTTAAGAACTTGAATGTTTCGAATTTTTGTATATTATAACCATTTGATTAGTTCGTAATTAATTTTATAGTTATATTTATATATTGCAGTTTTATTAATATAAAGAATGACTATAATAAATGACTTAGGATCTATTTTATTTTGAAACTATTTGTGAAATTTGTTTTGTTAAAAGTTTGTGTAGGTTAGTACAAAATGTTGAAATAATGGGAAAATAAAATAATATGGTAATGATATAATTTTTTCCCTAGCGGTGATAGCCTAGTGGTTAGGGCGTCAGCCTCCTAATCAGAGGTCGGCGGTTCGAATCCGGACACGCTCCTTTAACTTTTCGGAGTTATGTGCGTTTTAAACAAATTAAAATATAACGGTGAAGGAAAACATCGTGAGGAAACCTGCACGCCTGAGAGTTCTCCATAATGTTCTCAAAGGCGTGTGAAGTCTGCCAATCCGCATATGGCCAGCGTGGTGGACTATGGCCAAACCCTTTCATATTGGGAGGAGACCCGTGCTCTGTAGTGAGCCGACAATGGGTTGATCATGATGATGATGATGATGATATAATTTTTTAGCTGTTTTTTTCCGAAATCATTAAATAAATTAATAAGTACCGTTGGCGAAGTCGCGAGCGTAGAAGTAGCGCTCATTAGGATAGTGAGATAGCTGTTCTTAATAAATTAGTAATTGCTTATCCGGGAAAGCTCGGCTTGAACAAATCTCGAGATGTAATTATTCATGAAATCCTGTAATTATCCCGGGCCAGCCAAAGCAGAAAATGGTGATAAGCCGGCGGGAAATTAAAGGCCGTACCACACTGATTGTAGAACCCGCTGCAGGTAAATGGTATGAGAATATTGTTAATGGACCGCAGGTTTTTTGATCCTTTATTATTTTTGCTGTACTATATTTGCTTTCTATATGTATATATTAAACGGAAATGTAATGAATCACTTATCTACGGTCCTGGGTTCGATTCCCGGCTCGAGTCTGGTCTGGTGGGAGGCTGCGGCCGTGGCTAATTACCACCCTACCGACAAAGACGTGTCGTAAAGCGATTTAGCGTTCCGGCACGATGTCGCGTAGAACCAATCAGGAGTCTGGGTTTTCCATACCTCTAACAAGTTAGCCCGCTACCATCCTAGACTGCATCATCACTTACCACCAGGTGAGATAGCTAAGTTGTAGTGGATAAAAAAAAGGCCGATGGTATGAGAATATTGTCAATGGAACGCGGGATTTTTGATCCTTAATTATTTTTGCTGTACTATATTTGCTTTCTATACGTATATATTAAACGGAAATGTAATGACTCACTTATCTACAGATCAATGGAACGTAGTTTTTTTTTAATTTGGTTATATTATAGTATACCGCTCAAACTTCTAGACGGATGGGGCTATGTATTCATAATTACATCCGCTAAGAGGATAGTTTTGAAAAATTTCCCCCTACAGGGGTAAAGAGGAAATCTGTTAGTCTCTTAGTTTTATACTTAGAAACACAAGAATGACAAATTTAACGTAAAAGAATCCGCAGAAAAAGATAGTAATAATTAATATATATATAATGAAATATTTTTTATGAGCACATCCATATATATTCCATGTATTCGAGTGGGTGTAGTTGTAATTTTCGATCGAGTGGTTCTTGTATAGTTGCATTATTATTTCCTTTACCACTACAAGTTAATTATTAAATGTCTTATTTGGATTTGGTGAACGATGATGCAGTCAGTCACTAAAATCGATACGAATAATCAATTTCTACCTGTTAGTGTGCTTTCAGTAGCTTGAATCTTTGCTGGATTTTAACGTTTTAGGCTCGTTGGTACTAGACTAGCTCGGAAAGAAATCGGCAGAGATATATATATATATATTCCCCAATTGCTCCAGCTGGGTGCGAACCTTAGACCATATATAAGAAGGTGCAGGGAGGTCGGCAAAAAGTACTTATCTTATCGTTTACGTTAACATAAATTCTGGCGAGTACAAATGGTCCGTACGCTATTAGTCTGATACACGCGACAGTATTTCTCTACGATGTGAAAACAGCTTACGGGAAATGAAATCTTAAGGAAAGAAATAAATTCTCACGATGAGTCGTTAAAACGTAACATTTAGAAGTGCGACGGTCCGTGAGACATCGATTATGACTTACAAAAACTTTCTTTCGTACGATTTAAGTTATATTTTCGCATTCTTATGTGGAGATTTGTTTGTTCTTGTTATTTTAATTATATGGTGATAACGAAAAAAAGAAAAACCCCGGCTAAGTTTGTTGTGGGCTTCTTCTTAGACCGGGGCGCGTTTGGAACCCTCATAGCTTTAGTTTTAAGTTTACGAATATAGTTATCACCATGAAATAACTACTATGTAAATTATTGACGCGTCAAAAGTGCCTTTTTAAGGACTATTTGAATAAAGATTATTTTGAATTTGAATTTGAATTTTTTTAACAACCATATAAGTTAACCACCACCACCTCACCACCTCGATGCCTGGTCCTCTTCCACCACCCGCTATTCCAGGTCATTTCTGTCACGTACCTGCAAATTGTGGAACCAGCTTCCATCTTCTGTGTTCCCTAATGGTTATAATATGGGGACCTTCAAAGGGCGGATAAACAAATTGCTCAAGGGCCAGCAACGCATTGGCGGTTCCTCTGGTGCTGCTAATGTTCATGGGCGGCGGTAATCACTTACCATCAGGTGACCTGCCTGCTCGTTTGCTCGCTATATGTATATCAAAAAAAAAAGTTTTCCAACGTTATGAGTGGCTTTAAACTCTAACATCCCGTTGGCCGAAGTAAGTAGGTATGTCAGGCATGCTTCTCAGTAAGCCCTAATGGTTTGCGGAACTACCTCTGTGAAGTGGGCAGAAACCCCACATAACCCGAGATCATCGTCAGCAAGTCAGGTCAATCTTACTAGGAAATCCCCCCCCCCCCCGACAGCAAAAAAAGGTAGGTTAGTCACTGCACTAACCACTTTTACACAATCTATGCATCCCTTCTTTGGTCTTTCTCTACTCGTTTACTTTTTACGTACATATATAACAGTAGTTTTGTAACATTGCTTAAGTCAATATATAAATAAAAATAATAAATCTGCATTAAAAAAGAAAGATCAAAAAATTCAACACAAACTAATCATTCAACTCCAAGATTGGTTACCTAAACTTAATAAAAATAAGTATGGGGTTAACGTGTAGGTAACCGTGCACCGCGCGGTATTGTTATGTAGCAACATTACATTACGATCGCGTTTAACGCTGACGAAACTGCAGAGAACGGCTGGCATGGTACACATCACGTACGACGTAAGATTTTCCAGACCAATTAAAACAAGTGAGATAACCGAACGAAGGTCTCGGAATTAATTAATCTAATTAAATTATCGGAGCGATTGGCGATAATTAACGGGATGGGGGTGTTTCACACATCAAAGGCGCATCCATGGCGACAACGATTGATTAGATGGGCACAGAGATAGAATCTGCTCAGACATCAGACGCCTTGGAGATATGAGGTGAACTTGAAATACAAGGTTTCAATTAAAGGGCAATTAAGTACAAACGAAACTGGAAAATTAATAATTTTCCCTAGCTGAAAAAAATAATTACTGTTACTAACATTGTTTTATTCTTATACCTAAATCCTTGACTGCAACCTCAACTGGTGGTGATTACACAAGTGGTAAGGTATTTAAAACTATCAAGGTTGAAGGAAGGTGTCCGTGATTTTGAAAATCCGGGCACCTTCCTTCAACTTTGATAGTCCAGATCTCACGCCGCAGATTGCCCCTGATTGCAAATTTTTATCAAGATTGACTTTGATATAAAACCATTAATGGGGAACAAAGTTTAGCCTTTTAAATCTCGCAGGACTGGTTAAGGGGTGTAGCAAAAAATATATTTGAAATTGCAGTACATTAGTATATAGGTAATAATCAAAACGGACACACTTATGTATTAATAATATGCTCGTATATCAACCGGAGACAGAGACAGAGTGCGGGTCTCCTCTCTATATGAGAAGGGTTTGGCCATAGTTCACCACGCTGGTCATTTGCGGATTGGCAGACTTTACACACGCCTTTGAGAACATTATAGAGAACTCTCAGGCGTGCAGGTTTACTCACGATGTTTTCCTTCACCGTTGAAGCAAGTGCTATTTTAATTGCTTAAAAACGCACAAAACTCCGAAAAGTTATAGGCGCCCGGGTTCGAACCACCGACCTCTGATTCTGAGGCAGACGTCCTAACCAATTAGGCTATCACAGCTTTCATGATAGTTTATGTAAATAAATTAATGTTTGATAATAGTTCGTTAAACGCACTATCATTATACATTGATATCAATATTTATCTTCTGGCAGAGCTTCTTTGCGAAGCTCGCCAAACAGCCCGGTTACGCTGTGGCAACCAAAAGGGTTAGTACAGCTAATAGACAGTCTGAAAAAAAAAGATATTATTTTGGTAAGGCTACTACTGAGATGGACTTTTATCAGACAGGTGCGATTTTGTGTCACCGTGTGTATGTACACTCCCGCCGAGTGTCTGCCAAAAAGTGCTAGAGCCGGGTAAAAAGAAACAGGTTCCAATAATATAACCGTTATACGTATTCGCGCATTCCTATTAAGGTTTCCGAGACTATAACAAGACGATGAGAAGTTTTATGGCCGCTCATAAAAACGACAGCTGTCCAATGGCTTTCATTACGCAGTAGACATTTCCACTAGAATAGGTTATCCATCAATCTTAGATAATGGGATCGAGAGAGGTATATTTTTCGGTTTCCAATCTAGATTTTACCTTCTTCTTTATAAATCCGATTGTTTTTTTTATTATCGCGAGATAGCAGGTAGTCTGTAATGAGAAGTCCAAAATAACGTTTGTAAATACGGTAGAAAGTGTAATTTTACAGTTACATGATGCATCCCAAAATGAGGCAAAGATAGTGTCAGCAAAATTTCCGGTAATCGTTATAATTATGTCGTACGTAAGTTTTCTCTATAACAAATTTTTTTATTTTTTTTTTGTATCACTTGTAATTTTCCCTCAGCATTATACTGACAGACTACCAGTGCTGTATAACATAAGTATCAAAATTTCAAAAAAAATAAATTATTCATTTGACCTTTTCATTGGTACGAAACATCATATACCTAAAATGAGATAGCAAATTACTCTGTGTGTATGGTCTACATGTTTTCTGATAAATTAATATTTTATATCCTTCTATATTTTTGTTCAAGTGCTTTTACCTACACTTGGCACAAAGTGAAAGTTTGTATTAGGTTTGTTACTCTTTCACGCAAAAACTGCTTAACAGATTTAGGTGAAATTGAGAAAGGAGATAGATTATATCCTGGATTAGCATATAGGCTAACTTTTATTCCGTATTAATCCATGATTTCTATGGGTTGTTGAAAAATCACAATTCGTCGTTTTACTTCTTCACGCCATAAATATTGAACCGATTAGGCTAAATTTTAGAATGGAGATAAACTATATCTAAAGTTAACACATATAAATCTTGTATATATGTTATACCGTAAAAAATCGAAGTCATTCATAGGAATTTACGTGTTATTCTTTCACACCACAATTCATGATCCAATATGGCAAAATTTTGGAATTAAAATAGATCATAGCTCGAATAACATTAACTACTTTTTATTCAGTAAAAATGAATAAATTAAATAAATAGATAAATAAATAAAAATACATATTTACCGCAGGATTTGAAACAAAACCCTCGTTCAAATGTATCTCATTGTAAGATGGACCTGTGAATAGCAGATAAAAACTGTAATGTTTCCTACTAGATGACGCTACAGTCGCTATAAGACTGGTGAAAGGGATTCATTAATTCCGGCGGTTTCGGTACATGGACTGCTTAATTGGCAAAGCAATCAGGCCGCGATTGCCATAGAGAAGTGGGTTCAAAGTTTGTGTATAAAGATTGTTTTTATTAATTGTATATTCTATTCCTATCCTACATATTTAGTAGAGACGCCGTGTGGTCACCTTACTCTATATGCTGACGCACACTATCCCACGAACGTCTGAAAGATATTAGCGAAACAGTTATATCCATTTACAGCAGTTAAGGGAAAGTTGGGTAGAATTTAGATAGAAATTGCTTTGTTGTAAATGTACTTGTGTTGTTGTTTCAATAACCAACTACAGATAAAAAAGAAGTCTTAGTAAAACCTTACGCATGTTATAACAGCTGCATTCGAAAAAGGGATTATTCAATGTCAAAAATTGATATTTAGTCCTTATTATAATAATAACGGGGACCTCCAACTTTATAATGCGACAGCGCACGCACTGCGCCACGAAGGTCGCCAAAATTAGAATAATAATATAGTTAAGTACATCAATCACTTAAGAATATTAAAAATACAATATTGCAAATACAATTCGCACAGTAAATATATTTCCGTAACGGCGAGTGAAAAAATCGTAGAATTTCGTTTCTAGAATTTCTCAAATTTCAAATGGATATGCATTATTTTAACTTTCAACTCAGATATGCTGTTCAGAATCAACTTTGTACATCCGGTAGTGGCGATAACTTTGCAACGGCAAACTTTCATTCTGTATGATTATTTTATCATCTGACGCCTTGTGTGTGGAAGTTTTCAGTGTACAAAAATAACTAGGTCGACTAGTTTTTTTTTGACGTGGTGTAAAAGCTTTCTGGTTACTTCCGTCCCTTGGGCAGGACGGCGGTTATGTGGGACTCCCACCCCCGATAGGGTTATACCCGAACTAAAAACCGCCACAGCATGTCTCTCTCGCTGGTTTTACTGGACGCCCGGGGGACCCGTTGTATACTTCCCGGACGCCTACCAGTTTACAAGGGCTACAAGGGGAAGGATCAGGACAGCTAGATCCCCCCCCAAGATAGTAAGGAGACTTGTGCAATAGCAGGCAACTAGCCCAACTCGCTCCAACCGCTCCAACCGAAGCTCCAACCGAATCCGCCGTCTCCGAAGCGAAGCTGACGAGCGGCAAATTGCCGAAGTCTTCCCCCCCCCCCCCCCCGTCTACGCCGAAGCGAATGTGCGTCGGAAGCCTCTTCGTTCTTTCATCGGAAGTGTAGTCGACCTGTCTTATTATTAGGGTTTGACCCTAGCTGGGTCAATTAGAGAATTCATCATTTCCGATTTGTCTTTAGTCTGACTTTGTGGGAGGCTATGGCTGTGGCTAGTAACGACAAAGTCATGGCACCAAATGATTAAGCGTTCCAGTACGATCTTGCATAAGAACGAAGGCAATAAGAAAGGATTAGCTTAGGTTTAATATTACTGCCTAACAGTTTTTACTATCCCAGTGCCTTCTTGGTTATTTCCTGTAGAAATTCAGTGGTTTCAAAAAAGATTTGTTTTTACTGCTAAATTTTAAGCTGTAAAAAATTTTAAGCAACTAATAAGTTAAACAATTAGTGGGTTTAGTGGTTTAAATCAGGCACGCCAAACTTATGTGGTATGCGCAAGTTATTTATAGCCTGAAATTTAATTGTAATAGTTTAAAATTAACAGGTATTCATTTAGTGTTTCATTGTGGTTGCATTTCGGTTTTAAATCGGTCGCAATGCTAATATATGAACATTGTTATGTAACATTAATCTATTAATCAGGAACACAAATAGTGTTAATCTATACTTTTAGTGCATTAAATATAACTGGACGATTTCTGTTCATTATATATTAATTTTGTCATTATAATATCGAAATAGAAACTATCTGTATAGTTTCTTTTCAATAAAATGATGACTCTATCTGGTACATTTATACTTGAGGCCTAGTGGTTAGGGCGTCAGCCTCCTAATCGGCGGTTCGAATCCGAGCACGCACCTCTAACTTTTCGGAGTTATGTGCGTTTTTAAAAATTAAAATATCACTTGCTTCGACAATGAAAGAAAACATCGTGAGGAAACCTGCACGCCTGAGAGTTCTCCATAATATTCTCAAAGGCGTGTGAAGTCTGCCAATCCACACATGGCCAGCGTGGTGGACTATGGCCAAACCTTTCTCATATTGAGAGAAGACCCGTGCTCTGTAGTTAGCCGGTAATGGGTTGATCATGATGATGATGATGATGATACTTGAGGTTACACTTTTATTTTATTTCAAACAAACATATTTTTAGCACGGTTTACGAATTTCAAGTACACAAACAATACTTAAACGATGATGTGAAACCGAGAATTTATATCAATCAATCATAATCTTTATTAATATAGTTCTTTAAAAAGCACTTTTGTTGCGTCAATAATTTACGTAGTAGTGAGTTGATGGTGATAACTACAGCTATGAGGGTAAAACTAAAGCTATGAGGGTTCCAAACGCACCCTAGTTTAAGAAGATCCTCACAAGAAACTTAGGTCAATTTTCTTTTAACAATCAAAATTATATTCGTCAGACTAGTGGCACCAGATTTTAATAGGCTGAGAAAAAGTTTATGCGCATTTAGTAGGAAAATATAAGCTTTTATTTTTTAAGTAATAAAGAAAAGAAAATTTACTACTTCTAACTAAAATCTTAGCATCCAAATTCAGATAGAGCGCTTCAATGACGGACATAAAGACAGACATGAAGGTAAACAATAAACAATAAACAGCAAGTATAATTTGCTATATTCCGCCGACAACCGGGAGATTGAAAAGTCAACATCTCCTGAGGATGATCCGGTATCGGGTCGAAACGTGCGTAGAGGTTCTAGTGGAAGATTTTGTGTGGTGTTATATTATACAAATCTCCCGGTTGTCGGCGGAATATAGCAAATTATACTTGCTGTTTATTGTTTATCATGGACTTCCGCAGAGTAACGCCTGCTTCTATTCATTAGACATGAAGGTCACTTTTTACGTCTCAGATTAACAAAACGGTTTTATCAAATAACACAGCGTATTTTCGCTTGCGAAAAACAATTTTAACATCAAATTAATGGGATTCCAACGTCTCTATTTTCGATGTTCACATCCCTCACGTTTATGTCTCGAGTTAGGAATTCGTTAAGGACTCGTTTAGTTTGGCATAATTACTCGTAACCCTTTTATCTTGGCTTTAAGGGCTCTTACAAGGGAGAACAAACGTCGTTGTCGCGAGAAATCAATTTCGTTTTGTTGTTTTATGCTCGCAATCCCATTTTCTCGAGTTAATGGCTTATTTAACGTTTTCGCTTTAATCGTTTACCTCTTCTATGTTCTGAAGCATGATTCAAGACACTCCATTGTTATTGCATATTGTGGTTCTTATTGTACCTTTTTAAATTTGTGATAGAAATATCTGATAATGAATTCATTATAACAATCACAGTCTCACAGATGGGAACAGCTCAACCCTGACCTAATATGCTGCTCCAATGAGGGTTGGTGGGCTTTAATTCTTTTTTTATACCCTACAAGTTATTTTGACGGCTATCTCACCTGGTGGTAAGTGATGATGCTGTCTAGAATGGTAGTGGGCTCACCTGTTAGGGGTATGGTAAACTAACGTCCTAATTGGTTTCTACGCGACATCGTGCCGGAAAGCTAAATCACTTGGCGACACGTCTTTGTCGGTAGGGTGGTAACTAGCCACGGCCAAAGCCTCCCACCAGACCAGACTCAAGCCGGGAATCGGACCTTATAATGCGACAGCGCACGCTCTGCGCCACGGAGGTCGTCAAAAAATGAAATTATCCTGTTCTGTTATATCGTTCATTTGCTGCAACAATGTTTTATCTATCAAAGTGGTGATTTCAACTAATAATGAAGAAAAAATCGCCACAGCGCGATCTATTTGCTGTAAAAACGTGGTAATTTTTACGCCATTCTATCTAAGGAAGAGACAAAATTATTGTGTTATATCAAACCGTTAATAACCTGAGCATTAAGAATTTTAACAGAAAAACACAATACCTTTTCATGTGTAATCGAACATCCTAAACCAGGAATAACGAGGCACTCAATCTATACATATAAATAAATGTTTGTCTGTCACACATGACTTCCTAAAACATGGATAAGATTGTGATTAAACTTTCGGATGGTGTTCGGGGAACGCCTGCGAGAGTTGGTTCTTTTTGGTCAAAAAAAATTATATAATATATCTTAATGCTCAGGTTATTAACATTGCTCAGGTTATTGAAGCGGTGATAGCCCAGTGGTTAGGGCGTCAGCCTCCTAATCTGAGGTCGGCGGTTCGAATCCGGGCACGCACCTCTAACTTTTCGGAGTTATGTGCGTTTTTAAACAATTAAAATATCACTTGCTTCAACGGTGAAGGAAAACATCGTGAGGAAACCTGCACGCCTGAGAGTTCTCCATAATGTTCTCAAAGGCGTGTGAAGTCTGCCAATCCGCACATGGCCAGCGTGGTGGACTATGGCCAAACCCTTCTCATATTGAGTGGAGACCCGTGCTCTGTAGTGAGCCGGTAATGGGTTGATCATGATGATGATGATGAATATATCTTAATGTCTTTTTTTTGGCAACGATTACAGCTAATAGATAATAAATACAATATGGTTAAAGCCACTCGAAATATAATAAAAAATATGATCGTAATGGACCGTAGCGGTATTCTATCTGTGAGCCAGGATTAGCATAATTCATGGCGTTGTGGATAATACGTAATACGTATGAAAACGCTTAGTAACGAGCTAGTTAAGTAACGAACTGTGCTCTGGGGAGAATGTTGAACGAAAACACGCGATTCACATATAAAAGTGTTACTTATATATGACGGCAATCAGAGAGCAGCGCCATCTAGTTTTGGAGTCATGTACGACAGACAAGAGAGTGGCATCGCCCCACTAAGCCCCTTTACGCAACACTAAGTGAATACGTCACTTAGTGTTGCGTAAAGGTTCTTATAAGACTCACCGGCGCGGAACGGCGCATTGCGATCTAGATTTACCGACGATGCAGCAGCTATTTAAAAAGTTCTCCAAAGCCTATTTTGAGAGAGCAGCCCGACACCCCAACCCTCTAGTGGTTGAGGCCTATAACTACACCCTTGACCCTAGCGCTCCTCTCATAAAGAGGAGACCGAAGAACGTTCTTGACGAACCTGACGACAAACTGACATTGGACAACGCCTCCCAAGTAGGTCGCACACACACACACAACAGTACACAGCGTCTTCGCCGGCGAAGACGAGGTCCCGGATATCTGTCGTCATCCGGACGTGGGTTTCATCCACAGTCACGGGGGCGCTCGGACTGAGACACCAGTCCAAAAAACCCAACAAGTCCCAACGTCACCCTAAGTCGAGGTCCGAGTCTCACAGGAGACGCCCTTAGGGGGACGTTCCCTCAGAAGTCGTCGAGCCCAGGTGCTCTTCTCTCAGGCTGAGCTTCATGCTCGCCAAAAACCCCCGGTGACGCAGTAATAATCACTATGGTTACCTGCAACTGACAATTCGAAAAATGAAAATGACGGCGCATTGCATTGATTGCACTCGGTCGGGTCGGACCGGTGGTTGAGCTGCGGTGGTGCATTCGTACTTGGTGGAGCGTATAGTCTGCTCCTTATAAATTACCATACTTATAATTGTAGTTCTGTTCTACAAAGAGTGTCTGGTCTCTTGCCCAAAACTACCCACGTCTACCTAAATTACCGACAAAGACCCGCACCCGCCCGTAGTCATCCTACATATAATCAGTTAATTATTTATTTTTATTTGCTTTCATATCTAACAGACATGAGACCCGGTTAGGGCATTGCAAACAGTACAATTGTTAACGAATTCAATAAAATAAAAAATAACATTAAAAATAATAACAATAATAATTCAATGAGTCAATGTTATGATAGTCAAAAATAAAATTATTAAAAATTGTTATAAATCCAATTAAAATTAAAATTATTGTAACTAAGACTAAGTAATGTGAACTAATAATATGGTAATATTTTAATTGTTACGGATCATAGGCTGATGTGCAATTGAGGCCTTAAGCATACTTACTTAATTATGATACATATAATCTAATTGCGTGTTCCTAGAGCTGGCATCTCTGTAAAAATAATTAATAAATATTTAACACACATTATAAAGTTGGAGGTCCTGGTTTCGATTCCGGCGCGAGTCTGGTCTGGTGGGAGGCTTCGGCCGTGCCCACCGACATCGCCAAGCGATTTAGATTCCGGCACGATGTCGCGTAGAAACCAATTAGGAGCGTGGGTTTACCCTACCCCTAACAGGTTAGCCCGCTACCGCCCTAGACAGCATCATCACTTACCACCAGGTGAGATAGCCGTCAAGGCCTAACTTTTATGTTTTTTTTAACACACTACAAGTTATACAGTACAACGTCTGCTAATCATGACTATTCTTTTTTCCTTCGTCATTTACACGTGGCACGTGAGTCTGAGTAGAAATGCGATTTCAATCTTTAATTTAATGATTTCATTACTATATTAGTTGTTTATTCTAGGGTCTGTGCGGCCTAGGCCAGTCTCTTTGCAAGCTCCAAAATTAGTCACCCATCCATCAATTGCAAGAGTTTTGTAACGTAGCCTGTTCACACAACTTTTTTTTTTTTTTTTAACCCACTACAAGCCCTTGACGGCAATCTCACCTGATGGTAAGTGATGATGCAGTCTAAGATGGTAGCGTGCTAACTTGTTAGGGGTATGGTAAAGCCATACTCCTAATTGGTTTCTACACGACATCGTGCCGGAACGCTAAATCGCTTGGCGACACGCCTTTGTCGGTAGGGTGGTAACTAGCCACGGCCGCAGCCTCCCACCAGACCAGACTCGAGCCGGGAATCGAACCCAGGACCTCCAACTTTATAATGTAACAGCGCGCGCGCTGCGCCACGGAGGTCGTAAAACTTGTTATCTTTGTGAAAATCTACGCGGACCAAATGACAAATCAAAGGTAATTTATTACTGTAGTATCTATATTATAACAGTGGAGGTAATAGATAAATAGCGTTAACACAATCAGCGAAGCATCTTTTCGAGGTCAGCGG
The DNA here is from genome assembly GCA_928268935.1 of Lasiommata megera. Classification (NCBI taxonomy): domain Eukaryota; kingdom Metazoa; phylum Arthropoda; class Insecta; order Lepidoptera; family Nymphalidae; genus Lasiommata; species Lasiommata megera. Next base: position 14,033,710 of record OV743326.1, read on the forward strand.
AGAGAAGAGGGTTGGTGTAATCTCACGGAGATACACGGTCGGCCGCTTCTGAGGGCGCAAATGATCTGAAATCCCCGCCCCGCGCCCCGCACCCTGACGGGAGCATTCCACTCAGTACGATGATTAAACGTTCCGTTCTAATATCTAATTTTCTTCTATACGAAAATCATAGCGTTTTTCATAAAAATTAGACATATTAAAAGCTTCAATGTTCGTATATGAAAAATTTTCCTACCCCTTTTAAACTTTACGTTGTATATGTAGGGACATCGTGAGTAACCTAAAACGTTGGTTGGAAGCAACAGCTTGGTCTTATCGTTCAGTCATCATCATCATCATGATCAACCCATTCTCAGCTCACTACAGAGCATGGGTCTCCTTTCAACACTAGAAGGGTTTGGCCATGGGATGGGTTTGTGCGGGTTGGTTGCACACGCCTTAAAGAACATTATGGAGAACCCTCAGGCATGCAGGTTTGCTCACGATGTTTTCCTTCACCGTTGAAGCTAGTGATATTTTAAGGGCTTAAAAACGCACATAACTCCGAAAAGTTATAGGCCCGGGTTCGAACCCCCAACCTCTGATTAGGAGGCTGAAGTCCTAACCACTAGGCTATCACAGCTTTTTATCGTATATTTTATCGTTCAGTACATCACTTTAACTGTACGATAACACCTACTGGGATCATTACTATATACTATAACGCCATTCTTAACAACTAGTAAATCTGTGATAACTAACATTGTTCGGCGCTCTCAATCATTAGCTGTTTTTATATCCCGTGTTAAGAAGCATTTTCTGTCAATTTAATTTATATTTATTCCTTCTATAGTTTTATATTAGTAATAAATTATTAAATTATTTATTTATAATATTTTTAATAGTATGTAATTATTAGTATGTTAGTCGGTGATAGCCTAGTGGTCAGGGCGTCAGCCTCCTAATCATAGGTCGGCGGTTCGAAACCGGGCACGCACCTCTAACTTTTCGGAGTTATGTGCGTTTTTTACAAAATTAAAATATCACTTGCTTCAACGGTGAAGGAAAACATCGTGAGGAAACCTGCACGCCTGAGAGTTCTCCATAATGTTCTCAAAGGCGTGTGAAGTATGGCCAGCATGGTGGACTATGGCCAAACCCTTCTCATATTGAGAGGAGACCCGTGCTCTGTAGTGAGCCGGTAATGGGTTGTTCATGATGATGATGATGATTAGTATTTATATAATTATGTCTAAGTGTTGCGATTTCCCGTCTTTTATTTCTGTCAGCTTCTTACAAAAAGGTGGTCTGGAAGAGATCGCTTTAAGTGATAAGGTCGCCTTTTGCTTTTATCTTTTGTATTTCTTGTTGTTCTCTTTTTCCTTTCTTTTATATGCAATAAAATTGTATAAATAAATAAATTGTTTTCTTTCGTAATAATATCGTGTTATTTCAAATGGTTAGTTTTCACTCAGCATATATATGCATTATGAGATGGCTAAAAACGTAGGCTCCATGTTATATTCGATAAGATAACATATGAACATGTTTATAATACATTTCGCACTGAGTTAAAGCTCGTTGCCTAATTAATTTAATGAGTTGCCAGCGTCAGCATTATATCCCATTTCGGGGTGAATGAGATCGCATTGAATGGGATAGATAGTGAGCGAATGAATGAGGCTATCGTTTAATAGCAACTCATCGTTGATGATAACATGCGGTCAACTGGCATACATAATAAAGTTGACGTGACTGATGAAAATCCAATTCTGACCCACTGCCACTACGAGGTACCACGATGTAACTTTTAATCAAATCAAATCATTTATTTGCATAGTGTAGTTGATTGGTGTTACATTTAACTAGAGTCTCTTAAGCCATTTCGAGAAATCAATCCGACACCCCAACCCGCTCTTAGTTGCGGCTTCTTTTTACTCCCCCGACCTAAGCGCTCCTTCCCGAAAGAGGAGACCTATACATATCCTTCATGACCCTGACGATCAAATGACTACTGACAACATACTCGTACCACCTACCACACAATCATACGCTACACACCGTCACCCACGAGGTCCCCGCTATCTTACGTCATCCGGACGTGGGCTCCATCCACGGCCTCGGAGACGTACGGACCACTCACCGTCCGACCCCCCCGTTATTCCAAACGTCGCCTAAGCCGACCTCAAAGGAGGCGTCCTTAGGCAGTCGTTCCCTTAGTTTCTTCGAGCCACGGCTCAAAATTTCTTCTGGCAGCCCACAGCCCAAACACACACACACAGCTTCAAACAGCCCGGTTACGCTGTGGCAACCAATAGGGTTTGTAGAAAATAGTCAGTCCGAAAAAAAAATCTTACAATCTGCCGGTTAGGCGTGCAAAAATAATATTGTAATTACATGTAAATCATTTAGTAATTAATTTAAAAAATATCAAGAAATAAACTAAATAGCGATAATAATATTAATAATAAGTATGTCACTTTGTATTGAAAAATTCACTTAAACAATAAAAGCAAATCTAATAACCATTGGTGCAATCTTGTTTTAAAATTTTTTAAAGGTAATTCTTTCAATTCATTAGGCATTTTGTTATATATTTTAACGATGAAAATCTAAAAACACATAATTCCGAAAAGTTACAGGTGCGTGCCCGGATTCGAACCGCCGAGCTCTGATTAGGAGGCTGACGCCCTAACCACTAGGCTATCACAGCTTAAACAGTGCGTAACGTAACTAGCTATTATCATGCTTCTATCCATTCTAATAGAGTCACTACTATATAGGTCCTCATGATCAACCTATTACCGGCTCGCTACAGAGCACGGGTCTCCTCTCAATATGAGAAGGGTTTGGCCATAGTCCACCACGCTGGCCATGTGCGGATTGGCAGACTTCACATGCCTTTGAGAACATTATGAAGAACTCTCAGGGGTGCAGGTTTCTACACAATGTTTTCCTTCACCGTTGAAGCAGGTGAAATTTAAATTGTTTTTTAAAAACGAACATAATTCCGAAAAGTTAGAGGTGCGTGCCTGGATTCGAACCGCCGACCTGCGTAACAACAGTGCGTAACGTAACTAGCTATTATCATGCTTCTATCCATTCTAATAGAGTCACTACTATAGTTAAAGAGTTTAAAAATAGCGACTGCACAGTGGAAGAGCGACGAGTCCCCTGAGCGCAGTTCGTTACCGCTCGTCTATTACGAAGCATTTTTATCCACACTCGAGACTGGAATATGCTAATCGCACTCCTATAAATCTAGTAATCACACTAATATCGTTAGTACAAAAGTTTGTATGTAAATGTTTACTTGTGTATGTGTGTGTTCGTTACTCATTAATCTAAAAACTGAACCGATGAACCGATTTGGCTGAAATTTTGAATGGAGACAGGAATACCCTGGATTAACTTATAGGGTAGTTTTTTATCCCAGGTAAAAACATGGTTCGTGCGGGATTCGCGGACGAACGGAAATAGTTTTTACGATGAGGTACAACTATAGTTATATTTTTGACAACGCGCGTGCTATCGCAATAATAAAGTTGGAAGTCCTGGGTTCGATTCCCGGCTCGAGTCTGGTCTGGTGGGAGGCTTCGGCCGAGGCTAGTTACCACCCTACTGACAAAGACGTTTCGCCAAGCGATTTAGCGTTCCGGCACGATGTCGCGTAGAAACCAAATAGGAGTGTGGGTTTACCATACACCTTACAGGTTAGCCCGCTACTATTTTAAACTGCATCATCACTTACACCGGGTGAGATTGCCGTCCAGAGCTAACTTGTAGTGGATAAAAAACTATATAGATTGGTTACAACACCGAAATTTTTACAAAACCACTACGTAGTTATCAGTATATTTTTTAAAGTTAACTCGTTAAGAGTTATTGTTAGTACTCCAAGGTACAGGGATGGACCCTGAACACAAAACAACGAGGGACAAATACCAAAAGTTTTATCATATCTATCAATGACTTTCGCGACATACCGTACGTATGTTGAGCATTATTATCGATGATAACATAAATGTAAAAGTTTACATCGTGATCAACCCATTGCCGGCTCACTGCAGAGCACGGGTCTCCTCTCAATATGAGAAGGGTTTGGCCATAGTCCACCACGCTGGCCATGTGCGGATTGGCAGACTTCACACGCCTTTGAGAACATTATGGAGAACTCTCAGGCGTGCAGGTTTCCTCACGATGTTTTCCTTCACCGTTGAAGCAAATGATATTTAATTGCTAAAAAACGCACATAACTCCGAAAAGTTAGAGGTGCGTGCCCGGATTCGAACCGCCGACCTCTGATTAGGAGGCTGACGCCCTAACCACGGGGCTATCACCGCTTATATTAAGTTTACATAATTTATGAAAACCCTCGCTTAATATAACAGTTTTATATGACGCACCCTGACGACCTTGATTATCATAGAATAAACAATACAATTAAAATATTACTGTTTTAAGCGATGATGATATGGTGATATGCTGTACTTAGGTATTATAATATCTGAAATTCAAGTCTTTGATCGTCATATCACGTAGTTAATAGGTACGTATCATTGATTCACCACGTGCTCGCCATGCTACGCAGGTAAACCCTTTATACATGTTTAGCGCTTTGATCCATGGATTCAATTCAGGGTCTATTTGTAGACTAAATCTGTTAAACATGTTAAATAGATTACAAGTAAGCAAACTAGAAGTAGAATAGACGCATAGAAATTATAGACTTTTTCGTACGCTTCGTTACGATGTCCATGGTGTAGCACGAGCGCTGTCGCATTATAAAGTGGAGGTCCAGGGTTTGAATTCTGGCTCGAGTATAGAGGCTTTGATCACGGCTAGTCAATACTCTACTGGCAAAGATTTAGCGTTTCGGTACGATGACGATTAGACACGACGTTGTTGACTTTCGTTTTGTTTTATAGTAATTAAAACCAAAACTTGCGGGATTGCACTTTTATTGCGACCATAATTAAGAGGTCCGAACGGTCCGACGTCTCGATCGAGAATGCCACGAAGGTATCGACCGCCCGTATTTATAGCAAAGCATGCTCGTACAAAAATGATTGCTACCGTCTAAACTGTGTTAACAAAATCATCAAGAGTTCAAATGCGGGTAATTATTCAATTCTTGTTGTTGTTGGCACCGAAAAACAAGAAGTATTTAACAGTATCTTAAGTCAGCAGTAAGGCTAAGCAATGGTTTATACATCTCGGTCTTAGACACAACTGAGATTTTTTTCAATTTTAAACGTTTTTGAAAGCCTTAGCGTAAAACGTTTACAGTATAATCGATTGGCAAACATCCGCTTCTCACCGTCTTACGTAAATTCCCCCCACACTAGGGCTTACAAGTAAATATTTAAGAAAAAGCGGACTTACGTAGGTTGTATTACAAATAATCCCATTCTACAGTTTGCATAAATTCCCCGTACACTCCAACTTTCTCCTTCACGTTTATTTGTTTGCGAGCTCACTCGCTCCGTTATTTACCTCGGGTTCATATTTGTGTTGTCACTTATTCCTTATACCGTAGGTAGTCAACGTTCTTTATATACTTAGACATACGTAGATACTATTTATCTATATACAACCTAAGCTTGAAGCTGTGATAGCCTCGTGGTCAGGGTTTCAGCCTCCTTATCAGAGGTCGGCGGTTCGAATCCGGGCACGCACCTCAAACTTTTCCGAGTTAAGAGTATGTGCGTTTAAAAAAAAAAAAACACTAGCTTCAACGGTGAAGGAAAACATCGTGAGGAAATCTGCACGCCTGAGAGTTCTCCATAAGGTTCTCAAAAGCGTGTGAAGTCTGCCAATGCACATGGCCAGCGTGGTGGACAATGGCCAAACCCTTCTCATATTGAGAGGAGACCCGCGCTCTGTAATGAGCCGAGAATGGGTTGATCATGATGATATATAACTAGCCCCACCTTACATGGTAAACGCGGAACTTCTTTCTTCTTTTCTTTCTTCAGTTACCGTAGATGGTGCAAATTACTCCATTTCTATTTTCGCCTGTCCGTCTATCTATCTTTTGCATACAATCTTTTTCAACATGATTCCGAAGTTGTAAGAGTTTAAATTGTCATGAGTGAAATTCCTACTAAAAGATCCAAGGCTCCGTATATTGCGTGCTTACGTGTGTTACGAACTACGCGCGAACAAGCTCATGAATAAGATCTCCGGATGGTTTCGAAACTTGTCGGGCACAGTCCGACGATAATTATCAAATAACAGAGAATTGGAACTTAGGGATAGTGCCTATTCATACGCGTAAAATAGATCGTAGCTCCAAAGTCCTTGACCAAACCATCTTCAACTTTTGATTTTCTTGCATTAAACCAATATTTACCTTCCAATTAATACACTTACTTAAAGATTAATTTTAAATTAACTTCATTGCGTCGTTTTAGGCTTGTTATCATAAGGCGGAAGCACACTCATAACTTGCGACGCATTTAAAAAGCATGCGTTGTTTAACCTAAATAAGTAGTTTATAATAATACGCTTCATCATCATCATCATTGCAACCGATAGACGTCCGCTGCTGGACATAGGTCTTTTGTAGGGAGTTTCAACGGAAACGGTCTTGAGCCGCTTGTATCCAGCGGCTCCCCGCGACTCATTTGATGTCGTCTGTCCACCTTGTTGGGGGTCGACCAATACTACGTTTACCGGTGCGGGGTCGTCATTCCAGCACCTTGGGACCCCAACGTCCATCGGTTCTCCGAGCTATGTGCCCCGCCCATTGCCACTTCACCTTCGCAACTCGCTGAGCTATGTCGGTAACCCTGGTCCTTCTACGGATCTTTTCATTTCTGATTTGATCACGTAGAGATACTCCTAGCTACGCTTAATTTGCTTAAATTGCTAGCGAAACTGAGAGGTCATTTTAGAAGATCTGTCGTGTATAAAGATTGAAGAAATTATATCTTACAATGTACAGTTTTGCCTGTTTTACGCGGATTATAGCAAAGTAAACTCTTGTGTCTATTGAAGGGAAATTTTTTCAAACAACCCTAGTAAAACTGATCAAGAAAGGAAGGTCCACCACGTTTGCCAAATGCAAAACGTTATGGAGAATTTTCAGGCATGCAGGTTTCGTCAGAACTTTTTATTTCACCGTTAAAGTAAATGCTGTTGCTATATCTATATTTGTTTTGAGTTGCCAAATTATAATGAATAGAAGCAGGCGTTACTTTGCGGAAGTCCATAATAAACAATAAACAGCAAGTTCTTACTTACTTACTTACTTTACTTTTCTCGCTTGTGGAGTAAACATCTCCTGAGGATGATCCGGTGTCGGGTCGGGAAGATTTTGTGTGATGTTATATTGTACAAATCTCCCGGTTGTCGGCGGAATATACCAAATTATACTTGCTGATTATTGTTTGCCAAATTATGACGTTTGGTTTTAAGCGTAAAATTACATATAGAAGCTTACGTAGTGAATGCCTTACTAATAAGTTAGTTTTCTCCGTTACTTCGTTTAGAAACTGTCCACATTCCATCCGCACCGTTGTTGGTAAATGAATGAATTTTAAAAATTGTGTTTTATTATAGTATTAAGGCTACCGTTGCCACTCCGTGACCAGGCTGCATCAGGCTGCGAGTGACCTTTAGAATTTCAGAAATAGTGTGTATCCAACTTTATTTCCCCCAGTAGGTACGGTTTGCACAAAGTTAGCTAGTTTACTGAAGGCGTGCCGCATAAAACCGGCTTAGTGAAAATTCATCAGAACTTTATATACTTAGCACTTAAATATTTCATTAAAGAAAGCTCCGGAACGTTGAAACCGAGGATAAAATAGAGGCATATTAATGAAGATTAAATTTGTTTACTGCTGTACTTAACTAAGTAAGTTAACAACAAGATGTGCCCAGCGTGTACAATTTGCATGTATTATTTTATGTCTTAATAAATAGTGAATACTAGGCGATAAACAATCCCCAAAAAGCGTTTATTTCGTAAATTAAAATTACCTATAAACCCACGCTTTTAAGCGACTAAAATATCACTTGCGTCAAATGTGAAGTAAAACAGCGTGAGGAAACCTGCATGCCTGAGAGTTCTCCCTAATGTCACGATCAATATATATAGGTATTACTTAGATTATTTAAAATTTCTTTTTTCTTTTATTTTAATCTCCAAATATTTACAGCAATTATATTGATGTTATAATTTTAGAGGTGACATTTCGTTGATTATTATTAGTAATGTAAATTACTTCTTTTTATAGAATATAATAGTATTATATTTCGTGTTGCAACCGAAGACAATTACTATAATATTACTTGCAGCAGCCATGAGATGATGCTATCTCTGTCACACATTCAGAGCTATATAGTATCCTGAAAATTGGTTGTCTCTCTCCCGCGCCGACCCAATACAGACAACCCCACTCCTGCGCCATTTGGTTTTCATTACATGTTTTTGTGTTATCGAAGTCACACGGTGTATTTTCTCGTTAGGAGTTTAAATTTTATCTCAGTAATTAAGATGGGAAAACGAAAGCGGCGTGATTACGATTACGACGATATTTAGAGGAAAATCAGGAAAATTGCCTCCAAAAGGAATCGACGACGAAATAAATCGTCGTCAGGAGAATTAGAAAGTGCGCATTACGAATATGAAGGTAAATTTTCATATCCTAGTTATACAGAAATTTGTTAGAACATTATTATCGATAGCCTACATCTACCCTGTTTTAAGTTTATTTTGTCTCAAATCATAAAAATATTTAATATAAATTACGAAAAATTAAATACGAGGACTACCCACATCAGTACAATTATGTGCATTACCCGCTCCACGTAAATCGTGTAGAGGAAAGATATTGACGATTATAATCGCTCCACCTGATCAATATTGAGGCCTGCTACTCCACGCGAGTCGTGTTGAGGATAGTATGGTTCTTACTACTTCAATAAGTATTGAAGTGTTTCATACTCCATGTAAAACGTGTAGAGGATAAATCTTTCGCTCAATAAATACATTGTTACTGTGCTAGACACATATTATAAACTCCACGCTAGTCGTGTTGAGGAACTACTAACTTATACTAAAAGTATAAAACACTGATTGATGGTGAGCATAGCTATGACATACATGAGAATCATGATGAGACTGTTATTAATGAGTCACTTGAACTGATCGACGTGCCAACGGAACCCTGTACGTCGGCCGCGCCAGGCGCTGCCCCCACGATCCCCGCTAGGCGCACGTCTGTTGCGGCGAAGCGTCATTAGAACCTGAAATTTTAGATCTACTTGGCGAGGATCCTACAAGCGAAAACAATTTTGGACAAAAATTACATAAGGATATTGCGTCAAGATGGAGCCACATTCTAATGAATGGGTTGACAAAAGATGTTCAACTGGAGCTAATTAAGCGCTACTTACCGCCCGAAAACTGCCAAAATATGAGAGCTCCAATATTGAATTTAGAAATTAAGGCAGCTCTTTTAGATGTCAATGTTAAAAAGGATTTATACAGCCAAAGCAAGCAAAACCAACTATCCAGTAGTCTTGCCGCAATAGGACAAGTTCTTAATTGGGCCCTTGCTTCCAAAAATATTGTTCCACAAGATATAATAAGAACTTTAAGTGACGCGGGTAGAATTATATGCGACACTCATTATAGAGAATCCCGGTCACGACGGTTTGCAGCCTTAAATACGCTAAATAAAAACATTAGAGATACGGTCAAAAATACCAGAATTGACGAGCATCTTTTCGGCTCCGCTCTAGCGGATCATATAAAGTCCTCTAAGGCCATCATGAAGACCGGTTCTGAAATGAAGCCTGTAGCCCAACGGCCTCCATACAGAACAACAGCAGTAACACAATCGCAGCGGGGTACTTTAAACTACCGGGGGGCGCCGCAGCGAGTAGCAGCAGCGGCCGAGCCGCGGCTGCCCCCAGCACCGCGCCGGCCGCCGCCGGATCGGCGCCAGGACGCGCCGCGGATTCGCCGGGCAACCGGCCACTCTCGCCACCAAGTGAAGAGGCGCTACTAGTCGAGCCACAGGTACCTATCGCGGGTCGATTATCGTACTTTTATGAGCGGTGGTGTGAATTCACTAACGATCACACTATTTTAAATTGGGTTCAGGGATATAAAAAAAAAAAAGCAAACCTCTACAGACTATTGAACCTCAAAATAATGCGTGCTATAACGACTCCCAAGTTGAAGTTATTGATAAATGTATTGTGGACCTGTTAACTTCTAATTATATATCATCCTGTACCCCATGTGAAGGACAATTCCTATCACCCATTTTTACAGTAGCCAAGCCGAACGGAAACCATCGATTTATATTAAATTTAAAAGAATTGAACAAATTCATAAATGTTGATCATTTCAAGATGGAGGACTATCGAACTGCGCTAAAGTTATTAAATCAAGTTTACTTTATGTCTACAATAGATTTACAAGATGCCTACTTTCTAGTTTCCATAGTTAAAGATGATCGCAAACTATTAAGATTTAAGTGGAAGTCTCATTTATATGAATTTAACGTACTTCCGTTCGGAATCTGCACTGCACCGTTTGTTTATACTAAATTGCTAAAACCTATCTTGGAATATCTACGTACATCAGGTTTACTATCAGTAAATTACCTAGATGATTTTTTATGTATCGGTAAATCGTATGACGAATGTTTGAATAATGTCATTACTACAAAACGCGTTTTAGAGTCACTAGGGTTTGTCATTAATCTCAAGAAAAGTGTTATGATACCAAGCATGAATTGCAAATTTTTAGGGTTTGTCTTAAATACTACTGATATGACTATTACACTACCTGACGAAAAGAAACAACGGATTAGGAATCGAACTGAAAAGCTCATGCGCATGAGCAAATGTACAATTCGATACTTTGCCGAATTCATAGGACTTCTGACATCCGCATGTCCTGCTGTCAGCTACGGCTGGATGTACACTAAATTGTTCGAGCGGGAAAAATTTCTAGCATTGAATTATTCGCAAAATTACAACAAACGAATGAAGCTAAAAAAATATCTAAATCAAGACTTGTTATGGTGGAGAGATAACATACGTACGTCATTTTCTTCAATTCGTAAAAATAATAATTATTTACTAGAAATTTTTAGTGATGCGTCAATGACGGGCTGGGGCGTGGCATGCGATGGTCAAAGTACCAATGGTAACTGGAAAGTCATCGAAATGAGCCAACATATAAACACGCTAGAGCTAACGGCCGCGTTTTATGGATTAAGGATATTTACAACGTACTTAAGAGATTGTGATATATTATTAAGGATTGACAACACTACTGCAATATGTTATATAAATAGAATGGGTGGCGTGCAACATCCTCATTTAAATAAAATCGCAAGAAATATTTGGCAGTGGTGTGAGTCAAGAAACATCCATGTTTTTGCATCTTATATACAATCTTGTGAAAACATTATAGCAGATCGAGAGTCCCGACTGGTTAACATAGACACAGAGTGGGAAATTTCTAATCAGGTGTTCACACAAATTGTTGATACACTCGGTAGGCCTGAATTTGACCTATTTGCAAGCGCTCAAAACTACAAATGTAGTAGATATGCATCGTGGAAACTAGATCCGTATTCTGAAGTAGTCGATGCGTTTACGTTTAGTTGGCAACACATTAACTTCTACGCCTTCCCTCCGTTCAGCCTACTGACTAGAATATTGGAAAAAATTGTTACTGACAGAGCCAAAGGTATTTTAGTGATACCCTACTGGCCATCACAGCCGTGGTACCCCTTGTGGTCCAAGCTTGTTGTATCCGAAAAGATATTTTTTGGTCCTGACAAACATCTGTTACATTCACCTTTCAGAACCTGCCATCCACTTCATATGAGCCTTATTCTGGTGGCAGCCAAGTTATCCGGGAATCAATGATCAAGCTTGGAGTATCGCTTCCTTGGATATAGTAATGGGTTCCATGGCAACTAGCACCTTAAATCAGTATAACAATTCAATTTAATCTTGGTGGCTCCTTTGCAAAAATAATAATATTGATGTTCATGAGCCTAGTTTTAGAAAAGTGCTATCTTTTCTTACATTAAAATTTGTAGTAAGTAAGTAAGGTGCTAGTTACAGTAGTATGAATACACATAGATCAGCTTTATCGATTATTCTAGACAAGAAAGTTACATTAAATGATTGTGTAAATCGCTTTCCTCAAATCCTAAATACAGATCGACATGGGACACCAATGTAGTACCGAATCACCTCTCCAAATTGTATCCGTATGAGGATACCTCATTAGTTGATTTGTCCCACAAAGTTTGTACTTTTTTAGCTATCGCTTCAAAGGATGCAGACTCTTAGTCTAATTAAACTAGAAAATGTGATAATAGAAAATGATCTAATTGTAATTAAGATAACCGATTTAATAAAGACAGTAGCAAAGACATAAGTTGCTATATTTAGCTTTACTTAAGTGCTATATTTAGCACGCTTTAAATAAGGTTAATTTCATTTATTTTATTGACAGTCATGTTAAGAAGATGATAAATGTTAATTTAGCCTTAAAGCAATATTTCGAGTATATGTAACCAATTCTCTAGTAGCAAACAAATCAACATTACATTGATTCATTGCCTCTAGTTTATTTTTTTTTATTTTTATTTTTTTTTTACATCCTAATATTGCTATGCTCTAAACATCTGCAAGTAATATTATAGTAATTGTCTTCGGTTGCAACACGAAATATAATTAAGAATCAAACGAACTTACCTTGTGATGTTTGATTCCAATTATGTGAGTGTTGCAACCGAAGACAATTACGGCACCCCAACCCTCCCAACCCAAAAAAAAAAAAAAATGTACGTAACACAAAAATTCTAATAACTCTGAAACAATGAAAACAAAATGGCGCAGGCGTGGGGTTGTCTGTATTGGGTCGGCGCGGGAGAGAGACAACCAATTTTCAGGATACTATATAGCTCTGAATGTGTGACAGAGATAGCATCATCTCATGGACTGCTGCAAGTAATATTATAGTAATTGTCTTCGGTTGCAACACTCACATAATTGGAATCAAACATCACAAGGTAAGTTCGTTTGATTCTTAATTAACATTAATAAATAGTAATATAAATATATTTATAGTTTATGACAAAATACTATACCATGCTTGGAGAGATTATAACCGAATTACCCTTTAGTAGCCTTATTACTCTCCAGCCCCTAAATGCAAAAAATTACGTCACTGCTCAAAGTACAAACAATATAATATTATAATCAATTCGTCTTCTTCTTTAGGTGCCTCTCCAACTAGTGAAGGTTGGCAGTCAGAATGTTATATTTTGCCTTGTCTCTCGCGAGGCTGAAAAGCTGGGCGGCACTCGCGATCCCTGTCCACTCCCTGATGTTTCGCAACCAAGACTTCCTCTTGCGACCGATGCGCCTCCTTCCTGCTACTTTGCCCATCATTATAAGTTGCAGGAGCCTGTATCTGTCATGCCTAACTAAGCACATGCCCCAGATAAGCAACTTTTTTCTTTTTGATAGTTTTCCAAAGTTCGCGGTTACAACTAACACGTCAATTACTATCAATTAATTACGGCTATATTACCAGGTGTAATGTTACAAAATTCCACGATGCACAATGACCAGTAATCTTTGAGTAAAGTTATTTTCTCTTTAATACCCTCTCTAGAGATACTTGTAAGCTATTTTTGTACACGTCACTTCGTTTTGATGTTTATTTTTAGTCAAATGGTACAGGATAAATAAATAGTTTAGTTAATTGTTTGTTTAAAACATTACCTTTCTTTTTTATGTTTTATTTCTTATTTTAATTAATTTAATTATGTTTTAATTTACTTGTATTTAATTAAAGTATTGCTTTTTTTTTGTTGTTCTTACATCTGTTGTGACGTAATGTTTACTTGGCGCATTGTGAATGTTGCGTACACTTATTATAGATATACGTATCAGTGTGTGTAATAGTGTGTAATTAAGTGGCGAGTGTATGATATGTATATTGTTAGTGTTCCTTTTTAAATAAATAAATAGTATTATAAAAGCAAAAGTTTGGTCGGTTTTTCCGTCCGTCATCCAACGTACGAGCAATGGATTGACGTTATATATTGCACAGAGGTTGTTTTTCGGCCCGAGAGCGAAATGCCTTAAATCCTGGAAAAATAGACGATTCCTGTATAGCCCCTTTTATTAAGCCCGGCTTTTCGTTGGTATTGCTTTGATTTTTTGTACTTGACTGCTATCTCGTCTGATAGACTGCAATTATGATATCTGGGTCGAGAAGTACTCGATTCGTTAACTTAATTAAAATAACGAAGGTCCTAAACGAGCCGTGGTCAGAGAAGTAGCTTACGACAAGAATAGACGGGTAGTTATTAGTAGTTAGGAAGCTGTGATAGCCTAGTAGTCAGGACGTCCGCCTTCTTATCAGAGGTCGGGGGTTAGATCCCCGGGCACACAAAGTCCATGCAGACAAAGTCGCGGGCAGAAGCTAGTAATTATATAAATAATCAATAATTTGTTTCAAAGTGGATTGGGGTTTAGCTTCAGTACGTTTGGCTTCACCTTCAAGTTATTTTTCCAGAAACTCAAATTACAAATGAATTTTTAATCAGCACACAATAAATTAGGTAAGTACTTAAGTTATTTGGTTAACACCACGGGGAACAGTTATTTAATAAATTATTTAAATCTGGATATCACGATCTCGTTACACTTCAATAGGCGACCGCAACAATAGGAGTGGGCCGGGCAAACTTGGTCGCGTGCTCAATCCTCCCACTAATGAATCTGTAATTTATGCCCCAATGTTTTGATTAAAGCGCCCCTACACAATACAATGGGACAACTCGATCAGGAATAAAGAATTGTTTTACTTCGGGGAAATTTTCAAAGGGGATTAAATGGCTGGTTTCCTACGAACAAAACGTGCCCATTTCTTTGTTCGGCAAAGTGAAATTCAAAAGACCTTTCCGGGACCTTTTTTGTTTATTACAACGGCAAAGAAGGCGTTTCAAGTTTGAGAACTTTTTAGAACGATAGTCCGGACAAAGGAGCGTGAAATAATGAAAAGTTTCTGTTAAGGTATGATTCCTGCGATTGTTGCAGACTGCAGGTTACAAACGCAGGCGTGAGCGGCATACAATGACATATTACGACTGGGTGTCTGTGGGCATTGCAATGTTGGTATGATATGACTACGATATTGAGATACCTAATACGGTTTTTTATTTATTAATATACCGCTATGAGCGATGATGATAAAGGGCTGAAATTGTGATTTATGGATTATTGAAATGATAACATTTTTTTTATACACTACAAGTCAGCCCATGACATCTATCTCACCTGGTGGTAAGTGATGATGCAGTCTAGGATGGTAGCGGGCTAACCCGTTAGGGGTATGGTAAACCCATACTCCTAAATGGTTTCTACGCGACATCGTGCCGGAACGCTGAATCGCTTGGCGACACTCCTTTGTCGGTAGGGTGGTAACTAGCCACGGCCAAAGCCTCCCACCAGAACAGACTCGAGCCGGGAATCGAACCCAGGACCTCCAACTTTATAATGCGGAGGTCGTCGAACATCAAAAGAAAAAACAGCACAACAGTGATTTTTTCAGCCGCATATTAATTTCATATACTTATTTATACCCAAATATTTCATCTTTATTAGATGTTCAAGGTAGCCCTTAGTGGCAATCTCACCTAGTGCTATGTAATGATGCAGTCGAAAATGGTAGCGGGCTAACCTTTTATGGGTATAATCAGCTTGGTTACCATGCGAAATTGTGTCGGAACGCCAAATTCCTCGGCGACACATCTTTGTCATTAGGGTGGTTACCAGCCACGACCAAGGCCTTCCATCAGACCAGACTCGCGTGGGGAATTGAGCCCAAGATCTCTAAATTTATAATGAAAAAAGTCCCTCGAAGTTCATAACAAAATATATGTAAAGTAGTAAGATCCAGAGAATGTACTTTATATTGCAAATAGATTTGCGCTTAGCGACAGTCTTGGAAAGCAATGATAAAGTTCAATTTGATTGAATCAAAAAACTTCAATTTGTTGTAGAATGATGGAGAAGAAATATGTTAGTGAGTTTCTGAGTACACTCATCAAAGTTTTCTCCTGTAAAAAGGCTTGCGGTTTATATCTGCGTTCTGCGGTTTATGTATGCAGTCTGCTAACACCTTCCTGCCATCAATATGGAGAGTGAATAACTAAAATTTGTCGTTGTATAAGATTCCATAATACTATCCAAATACTAATATTAAAGTTCGAAAGTTATTCCGTTTGCTTGTTACCTTTTTACCATGATATATCATAAATCTAAATTCAAATAACCTTTATTCAAATAGTCCTTTAAAAGGCACTTTTGACACGTCAATAATTTACACAGTAGTGATTTGATGGCGATAACTCTATTCGTAAACTTAAAACTAAAGCTATGAGGGTTCCAAACGCGCCCCGGTCTAAAAAGAAGCCCACAACAAACTTAACCAGGTAAATTTTCTTTTTGTTATCACCATCTCACATGCCTCTTAAAATTATGTTAAGAGCTATCTTATTAGAGCAATATTTCATAACCATGCTTGTTTATCATATACATAATCCTTTACACTGTAGGACTTTTCTACAAGCTTACGTTTTAAATAAACTTTGAACTTATTGAGAGAATATCTATATCATATATCATAATATTTATTTATTTATTTTATTTATTCAAAGCGCCACCAACGGATTTATATGTAAAAAAAATAAACATTTTAAAAACCTTAAGTGCTAGGATATACATATAAATCAATTTAGAGGTAACTACAGCATGCCTAATAACTTAAGTAGACGCTAATACGTCGCTAATAATGAATGAATAAGGAATGTGTTAATATTTTATTAACTAATTTTGACGACCTCCGTGGCGCAGCGCGCGCGCTGTTGCATTATATAGTTGGAGGTCCTGGGTTCGATTCCCGGCTCGAGTCTGGTCTGGTGGGAGGCTGCGGCCGTGGCTAGTTACCACCCTACCGACAAAGGCGTGTCGCCAAGCGATTTAGCGTTCCGGCACGATGTCGTGTAGAAACCAATTAGGAGTATGGCTTTACCATACCCCTAACAGCCCACTACCATCTTAGACTGCATCATCACTTACCATCAGGTGAGATTGCCGTCAAGGGCTAACTTGTAGTGGATAAAAAAAAAAAAAAGAATATATCATCTACAAGATGTCATCCGGATTTTTTTCGCCGAAAGAACTGATGCCATCTTCGGGATTTAAAACATCTAAACAAATCTGGCATATTACTGTGACGTTTATCACATGTTAGTTTTATTTATATACGTACTTTAAATTAAACATTCGTTCAAATGCCATCATACATTTGTTTGACAACAATCATAAAGTTAATGATATTGCACTATAATATGCTGCTATTTGTGATATAATTTTGTTTTATCTCGTCTCAAGTATATGTCGTATCTAAGTTCTAATCTAATATAATTTTGTTTTATCTCGTCTCAAGTATATGTCGTATCTAAATTTGAAGTTTGGAGAAGTTGAATTGGAATACGAATGGTTCCGTACAATATGTTACTGTCACGAATAGATTTTACTATCCGACACCCCAACTAAATCCGACACCCCAATTCAATCCGACACCCCAATTCAATCCGACACCCCAACCCTCTCGTAGTTGTGGCTTATTTTTACTCCCCCGACCAAAGCGCTCCTCTCCGAAAGAGGAGACCTGAACATATCCTTCATGACCCTGACGATCAGATGACTACTGACAACATACTCGTACCACCTACCACACAATCATACGCTACACACCGTCTTCGCCGGCGAAGACGAGGTCCCCGCTATCTTACGTCATCCGGACGTAGGCTCCATACACGGACCACTCACCGTCCGACCCCCCCACCCCGTTATTCCAAACGTCGCCTAAGCCGAGGTTCGGCTTCAAGGTAGGCGCCCTTAGGCAGACGTTCCCTTAGTTTCTACGAGCCTTAGGGCTCATAAATTTCTTTTGGCAGAGCTTCTTTCCGAAGCTCGCCAAACAGCCCGGTTACGCTGTGGCAACCAATAGGGTAATAGACCGTCCGAAAAAAAAACTGTTACTAAATTGTAGCTAGGGATTTTACTTGAATAGGGAACACAGTCTACACTTGCGTATTAGATAAACAGTGACTTATTTTTATAGCTTTGGTCTACCTACTGTGTTACTCTCAGCATGAGATGGGTTTTGGCCATAGTCCACCACGCTGGCCTAGTGCTAATGTTTAGACTTAGCATGCTTTTGAGTACATTATAGAGAACTATCAGGCATACAGGTTTCTTCACGAATTTATTTTTACCATTAAAACATCTGATATAAGTACTTTGATATTGCTTAAATTAAAGGCATATGTCTACTGAACTTTGAATGAAATTTACATTCATATAAAGTATGTTTTAGGTTATTTGAATGCATTTTACTAAGAATACATTTTAAGATTGTTTTACGAAGAAGTAAGAAACTTTTTTCGCTTTTTCAGATCTGCAGCAGATCGGCACACTGTAGGTTCATCATTGAATTTGCAATTTCACTTTAACTATGCAACTCTAAACACTTACTCAAATACATTTAGTAAGTAACATCAGTGTTTAACGTCTCTTCTCCATGAAGTACCTATAAAAATATATTATTTAAAAATAATAATAAAACAATTATAAATAATCAAACAAACAGTTTTTAAAATTTCATGTAGATCGGGAACTGTCAGGTGGTTAATTTAATGTTTAATTTGTTTCGTATTTTATAGTGTAGGTATTGTATCATATTGTAAATGTAAATTGGGCCTAGTTGCCATAATATAGAAATTACATTATTATATTAAGAACGAGAAACTTAAAAGGAGTCATAAATGCCTGAAGAACGAAATGATAGTGATTCTAAAGAAAATCAAAATGATGATGAAAAAAGTAGCAGTGATCTTGAAAAACCGATGAACCGTGATGATTTGTTAAGAATAGAAATTGGTGAATTTGGCAAGTTTCAACTGCGGCTTCTTCTCCTGTTAATTATTCCAATTATGTTTTCGGCTAACAGGAACGACTACATACTGTCCTCAGCTGCAATACCACACAGGTAAGCTAAATCAGTTTCAATCATGAGGTAACTGAGAGAAATAAGCCCGCGGAAAATTTTAATATTAAAGAAATGTGGACGAATTCGGGCTATTTTTAAGCTATATGTCGGGCTATAGTTAAGCAATTTTTATATCCAGAACACATCATGTCTGTCAAATGAATTTAAATCAAATGCTGTTGAAAGATTAACAAACATCACCTTTAATTTTAAGTAATTAATTTTAATCCTCTAGTTTTAAGCTGTTAAGTTACTGATTAGCACCGAGGACAAACCTCTTTGGTTTTTTCGGTGCCTTTATTGTATAACTAATTATATTCCTTGTATATTAATAATAAATAAATAATAATGTCATTGCTTGATGAAATTGTTGACAATTTAAATGATCTATTATCAAATGGGTTGACGATTAGCACCGAGGACAAACCTCTTTGGTTTTTTCGGTGCCTTTATTGTATAACTAATTATATTCCTTGTATATTAATAATAAATAAATAATAATGTCATTGCTTGATGAAATTGTTGACAATTTAAATGATCTATTATCAAATGGGTTGACGATTGAAATGATAACAGCAATTGTTTTCAGATATCAGGTACCAAAAGATTTCTTCTATCATGTTCATTTCGTTTTAAGTCAATGTTAGACACCTACTAATTTTAATGTAAATAAAATATTTTTTTGTTGGATTACTTATAATTTTAGGTGTCGAATTCCGGAATGTGGAGAAAATCAAAAACTGCAAGTTTACAATCCTGAATGGATTTCAAATGCTGTGCCTGAGACGAAGTCAGGGCTCTCTAGCTGTACCAGATATGCTTTAAACGATTTTGCAATCAACGGTTCTTTGGACAACTGCCCTGCTAGTATATTCAATCGGTCAAACATAATTGACTGCATCGAATATGTTTATGCCAACGATTATACAATTGTATACGATGTAAGCATTAATTAAACATATCTTTTGTCGCATTTTAATAATGGATCTAAATACATTTATTATTTTGTAATGATTATTAGCAAAGTTTAATAGTTCAAACAACTTTAGTCACTTTTATTTTGGAGCATTTTTACATACTTCATCATGATCAACCCATTACCGGCTCACTACAGAGCATGGGTCTCCTCTCAATATGAGAAGGGTTTGGCCATAGTCCATCACGCTGGCCATGTGTGGATTGGCAGACTTCACATGCCTTTGAAAACATTATGGAGAACTCTCAGGCGTGTAGGTTTCCTCACGATGTTTTCCTTCACCGTTGAAACAAGTGATATATTATTTTTTTTAAAACGCACATAGCTCCGAAAAGTTAGACGTGCGTGCCCGGATTTGAACCGCCGACCTCTGATTACGAGGCTGACGTCCTAACCACTAGGCTATCACCGCTTCAATAATACTTATTTTAGTCATAAACCATTACTTATTAATATAAATTTCAATTCGTCAAACGTCGGCGCCATCTTTTTTCTCTAGTTCGTATTTAATGGTCAGGTCATGCGTTAAAACGTGCGAATCGTAAACAAACTCACAAATTATATTAAACCTTAATTAAAACTTAATCTCAACAAAGTAATTAAATCTTACACTAATCAAGATATACCAGTCCTGCATGTACAACAAACGGATTCTCTAAAGAATGATCTAGTTATTTACAAGGACATTCCGTTGTACTTACAACAACTTTTTATTTATATAGCTGCAAAATATGTACTTTGCAACGAATTTCAATTCTTTTTTGATCAGCCTCTTGAATTATTTTTATGCCTTGCTCTCTTCAAGGGTGTTTAGCTTCGTGATTGGCCTTAATTTTGATGTCTTTCTTAACCTTATCTTTAGGAAAAAAGAAAGTAGAAGAAAGTAGGTGGCGTAAGTAGTAATATAAGCAAAAACCTGCATACCAATACATACACCGGATTACATAAATAATACAATACATTAATAAATATGAAATAAATATACCAATATATACCTTATGATATTAATAAAAAGCAGTGATAGCCCAGTGGTTAGGGCGTCAGCCTCCTAATAAGAGGCCGGCGGTTCGAATCCAGGCACGTAATTCTAATTTTTCTAGTTTTTAAACAATTAAAATATCACTTGCTTCAACGGTGAAGGAAAACATCGTGAGGAAACCTGCACACCTGAGAGTTCTCCATACTGTTCTCAAAGGCGTGTGAAGTCTGCCAATCCGCACATGGCCAGCGTGGTGGACTATGGCCAAACCCTTCTCATATTGAGAGGAGACCCGTGCTCTGTAGTGAGCCGGTAAAGGGTTGATTACGATTAATAAAAAGAAATAAAATAAACATAAAAGTCGTCATTTTTGCGTGAGGAAATAAAATATACAGTTATACTATACAGTTATTTTTATACGATTTTTTACTGTTTCAGTTTGATCTCGGCTGTAAAGAATGGCTTCGGGTTTTATCAGGAACCCTGGGAAACGTTGGATTGTTATTTGGTTTGCCACTCGCAGGATATATCTCTGACCGTTTCGGTCGCAAGGTCGCTTTAGTTTTCAACATTTTCGCTTTGGGCTTCGTGGGTGTGATCCGAGCGTTTTCTGTTAACTACACCATGTTCGTGATATTGCAACTAGTGCAAACTGTATTCGGCTCGAGTGTCTACACTACAGCTGTTGTTTTAGGTAATGTTTTTTGAACATTTTAAATGTTAGATATGCTCACACACCGTATGCACTATGTTTTTTTATTATCAGCTGTCATTCACGATTTTTCGTGTTTTGAAAAAGCTGTGGGAACCGTTTCATCAGTTATACGTGTAATAAATTGCATTGGTATTTCACACGACAGAAAGAGAAAAAAAAACTATTTTGGATTTTATATCGATATTGCACGGTGTCCTGACCACATATTTTAAAATATTGTATACAATTTAATGTACACAAATCTTCGAAATACAGTTAGTAGGTAAGATAGGTAGATGTGCATTGGTAGACAAAGGCCCTTCTTGATTTTCAGTCTTAGTAATTGGATTCTAAGTTATTTTTCCAATAATTAATATTGGAATATGAATTGTATGAAATGTACTTAATTTACATTGGTTTTTGTCTAACTTTACTTTTCCATAAGAACATTTAACATTAAGTTTCTACGTTTCTAAATAATGTATCATTTGCTATTCCTGTGAATATATTTTAAATGACTCGTTTATTCATAGCAATGAGATGTACCTACTGAACGTTTCACTGATTTGCGTAAGCGTTTTTCTTTTAATACTTTTTTAACATAATGCGTTTTTTTTCAGTTACGGAGCTTTTTGGACCAAAATACCGTTTCATCGGCGTAATGTTAATGTCATTGTTCTCATTAGGACAAGTGGCGATTGGCGGAGTATATTGGCTTCTTGGTTATTGGCGATATGCAACGTTAGTTCTATTCGCCCCATGCTTATTCATGATTGTTTATTATTGGCTTCTGACCGAAAGTATTCGGTGGCTACTCGTCAAGAAAAAATATGCGGAAGCAAGAAAAATAATTGAATCTATAGCTAGGTTGAATAAGAAAACGATAAGCGATAAATCTATGGAGGCATTGCTGCGTCCGCCGGAAGCTCCTGTGCCTAAATTAGAGGTATGTCTTTTTAACAATTTTGTAATAAAAAGTCTCTGGTTCCATTCTCAGCTCGTCTTCTTTTTTTTTTTTTTTTATCCACTACAAGTTAGCCCTTGACGGCAATCTCACCTGATGGTAAGTGATGATACAGTCTAAGATGGTAGCGGGCTAACCTGTAAGGGGTATGGTAAACCCATACTCCTTTCGGTTTCAACGCGACATCGCGCCGGAACGCTAAATCGCTTGGCGACACGTCTTTGTCGGTAGGGTGGTAACTAGCCACGGCCGAAGTCTCCCACCAGGCCAGACTCGAGCCGGGAATCGAACCCAGGACCTCCAATTTTTTTATAATCTGACAGCGCGCGCGCTGCTCCACGGAGATCGTCTTTGGTGCGAGCCTTCAGTTATTAGTGGAACCCGGGTCCTCCCACTTATAATCCCCCGCTCTGAGTCGATAGTGCTCAAAATACGCCAGGAAGGTCGTCTAACTATTGACAAAAGTAATGCAGCTAGCGTGAAGCAGATAATGATATTATTTCGAGACTATATCTACGTTAGCAGTGGGTGAGAGATAAGTTAATCTCCTTTATTTGTTCGCGGGCAATTGCGATGCGTTATACGTACTTTACTTCACGTAGATAATCATCATCATCATCATTTTATTTTTTTATCTACTACAAGCTAGCCCTTGACGGCAATTTCACCTTATGGTAAGTGATGATGCAGTCTACGATGGTAGCGGGCTAACCTGTTAGGGGTATGGTAACCCACACTCCTAATTGGTTTCTACACAACATCGTGCCGGAACGCTGAATTGCTTGGCGACACGTCTTTATCGGTAGGGTGGTAACTAGCCACGGCCGCAGCCTCCCACCAGACCAAACTCGAGCCGGGAATCGAACCCAAGACCTCCAACTTTATAAAGCAACAGCGCGCGCGCTGCGCCACGGACGTCGTCAAACTCATTTGATCATAATCATAATTTGTATACAATCTTTTTCAACATGATTCTGAAGATTTAAGAGTTTAACTTTTCATGAGTGAGATTCCTACTAAATTATCCACGGCTCTATTTATTGCTTGCGTATGTTCCGTACTGAACGCGATCAAGCTCATGAACAAGAGCCCCGGATGGTTCGAAACTAGTCGGGCATTCTCCGACGATAGTTCATATAAAATGGGCTACCAATAATTACCAATGATTTTGAAGGTAATTTTTTACCTAACGATATTAGCTTAAACAATTTGATTCAAATGACTTTGTTACTGTTAGGCTACCATACAATTGATGAGATTCTCAATAAAAATGTTGCTGGAAGCAGCCGGCTCAGCTCGCACAAGAAGTTTCATGATCAACCCACTGCCGGCTCACTATTGAGCACGGGTCTCCTATCATTATGAGAAGGGTTTCGCCATAGTCCAGCACGCTGGTCAAGTGCTAATCTATAGACTTCACACGCCTTTGAGAACATTATAGAGAACTCTCAGGTATGCAGGTTTCGTCACGATGTTTTTCTTCACCGTTGAAGCAAGTGATGTTTTAATTGCTTCAAAACGCACATAACTCTGAAAAGTTAGAGGTGACCTTTGGATTAAGAGGCGAATGTCCTCACAACTAGGTTATCCCAGCTTTTTTGTGTTAATCATCATCATCATCATGATCAACCCATTACCGGCTCACTACAGAGCACGGGTCTCCTCTCAATATGAGAAGGGTTTGGCCATAGTCAACCACGCTGGCCATGTGCGGATTGGCAGACTTCACTAACCTTTGAGAACATTATGGGGAACTCTCAGGCGTGCAGGTTTCCTCACGATGTTTTCCTTCACCGTTGAAGCAAGTGATATTTTAATTTTTTTTTTAAACGCACCTAACTCCGAAAAATTAGAGGTGCGTGCCCGGATTCGAACCGCTGACCTCTGATTAGGAGGCTGACGCCCTAACCACTAGGCTATCACCGCTTCGTTAATAATGATTGGTAATTATATTAATACTTTATTATTGTTTTATGTGTAGGTAAAGAAATCTGGTTTGGTGCGGACATTTTTAAGGTCTCCGATTTTATTGAGACGGGTCTGTACAACGCCGATTTGGTGGATAGCCGGAACATTTGTGTACTATGGACTATCTATTAACTCAACTGGACTTTCTGACACCATATATCTGAACTACATGTTGACTTGCGCCGTAGAAATACCCGGTTGCTATATCGGTGCTTTTTTATTGCATAATGTTGGGAGAAAAGCGACGGTGTCTGCGGGATTCTTCTTGAGTGCTCTATGTAATATACTCTTCGTCATAATACCTATTGGTAAGAGTTTTATGGTATCGTAAGTTAACTTACTGTCTGACTTTTTTTTATTAATAATATTGATAGTAACTACTCGGATCAGTTTGCAAAAATTTAAAAGTGGGTTCCTTGGCTTTTTTTATCTTCTACAAGTTAGCCCTTGACGGCAATCTCACCTGATGGTAGGTGATGATGCATTCTAACATGGTAGCGGGCTAACCTGTTAGGGGTATGGTAACCCATACTCCCAATTAGTTTCCACGCGACATCGCGCCGGAACGCTAAATAGCTTGGCGACACGTCTTTGTTGGTAGGATGGTAACTAGCCACGGCCGAAGCCTCCCACCAGACATCTTGGGTACCTTTGCTTTTTTTGTTGCAGATGGTGTGTTTTCAATTCGGCTGATTACTTACCTGCTTGGAAAGGTTGCGGTCACGATGGCATTGAATTCCCTCTACCTGTACACGTCGGAGCTGTATCCCACGGAATATCGGCATACTCTTCTAGCTTTCTCGTCGACCGTTGGACGTCTGGGTGCCATTATTGCCCCACTAACACCAGTGTTTGTAAGCTTAATTATTATTTATAACTAGGTAATTTTGAAGCGGTGATAGCCTAGTGGTTAGGGCGTCAGCCTCCTAATCAGAGGTAGGCGGTTCAAATCCGGGCACGCACCTCTAACTTTTCGGAGTTATGTACGTTTTGAAGCTATTAAAATATCACATGCGTGCAGAAAAACGTGACGAAACCTGCATACCTGAGAGTTCTCTATAATGTTCTTAAAAGCGTGTAAAGTCTGCCAATCCGCACATGGCCAGCGTAGTGGAATTTGGCCAAACACTTTTCATATTGAGAGGAGACCCGTGCTCTGCTGCTCGTAATCAAACGTCAACTCATTGCCTAGTGGTACGTTTGATTACGTTTGAGGCGAATGTCCTAACTAGGTTGTCGCAACTTTTTTATTTTAAATAATGATTGATTATAATACTTTATTATTGTTTTATGTGTCGGTTGGGACGAAGTGTCCCATGATGTATTTACGTACTAATTTGTATACAATTACTATGTAGGTACTATCTATCTATGTATTTCAGAAACAATACTGGTACGGTCTACCATCAGTGATGTTTGGCACTATTGGCTTCGTCGCTGGAGCACTCGCGCTGACTCAGCCAGAGACCCTCGGAACTAAGCTGCCTGACACCTTGGCTGAGGCGGAAATGTTAGGGAAACCGGAATCCAAGCTCAAAACTAAACCGCGCTAAGCCTAATTTGAGAAATCTTTGCAACGGTTAAATGTGATCTTATTTTATATAAATAAATTTTCTGCAAATTGGTTTTACTTTTTTTTTTTCCACTACAAGTTAGCTCTTCCCGGCAATCTCAGCTAATGGTAAGTGATGACGCAGTCTAAGATGGTAGCGGGCTAACCTGTTAGGGGTACACCCATACTTCTAATTGGTGTCTACGCGACACCGTGCCGGAACGCTAAATCGCTTGGCGACACGTTTTGTCGGTAGGGTGGTAACTAGCTACGAAGCCTCCCAGCAGACCAGACTCGAGTCGGGAATCAAATCCAAGACCTCCAAATGTCATTATACATACGACAGCGCGCGCGCTGCGCCACTGAGGTCGTCAAAGGTCGTCAGAAGGTTCTGCAATCTTAACCAATGGTATACATCAACAATATCGTATATAATCTAGAAGCCAAAGCATACAAATACAGGGGTCTAGGCTCTGAATATGATTTTGTCCCATTCGGTGTCGAGACCCTTGGTCCGTGGGGTCCTAGCGCTATAGGGCTTTTTAGGGAAATAGCAAAAAGGTTAGTCGACATCACAGGAGACCGAAGAGCTGCCAGCTACCTCGGACAACGAATTAGTCTTGCAATCCAAAGGGGAAACGCTGCCAGTATCTTCGGAACCTTGCCTAAAGGGACTCCTTTTAATAATATATTTTAGTTATAGTTTTAGTTTTAGGTTCAATTTAAGGTTTATTTTAAGTTTTTAAGTGTTTATAATACAGTTATTTATTTATTTATTTATTCATAAGGCATGCCAGCGATAAGTTGTATGTTACATTTTAAATCAGTCTAAATAAGCTAGTGCTGGTGCTGTTACAACTTGTCCATTACAGGTACACTCAGCATTGCCAACAATCTCCAATTAAAATTTAATTAATTGTTTATAAAAATTTACAATTTAATTATGACATTGGATAATTATTAAGTATTTAAAATGTCAGGCGAAAAAAGTTACATTGTTTTAGTGGTTAATTATAATTGAATAAATCTAGAAGTTATGTTACATTTAACACATTTACCGGGATCGTACCACAGCGTTGCCAAATGGTCACATCACATTGCCGTCAGAGTAAAGGACCACCGCCGAAGCCAACCAGACAGTAACAAAACCAAACATACTCGTAGTTACAAAATTAAACTGAATAAGTATTACTCTCGTATGGACGTTAACTGAGTCAAACTGTTTAGTTGAACTTGCGCAGTTAAATATACAAACTTGTTATGTTGAATTTAAGCCCACGACGCAATGTCCCGTGTAGAAATGCACGTTCACAGAAAACACAATACTTGGCAACGTTGTTACATTTAGTTGGACAGGAAACTAAAATGTTTACTAGAACTTAATCTATATATATAAAAATCAATTGCTGTTCGTTAGTCTCGCTAAAACTTGAGAACGGCTGAACGGATTTATCTTATCTTGGTCTTGAAATGTTCGTGAAGGTCTAGGAAAGGTTTAAAAAGTGAGAAAAATAGCATAGCAATAAAGTTCATATTAAATTATAATCACTCACTGTTGTCTAAGAAATGTAGGTGTGTTCCTCACTTTAAAGAGTCCATTTGCAATTTATTACCGCTGTACAAAGTTCAAATTCAATCGTATCTATCAAAATAGTCTTCGCGTGCGTTGGATGATCTAATCGCGTTCCGAAACTCAAAATGTGTATTTAGTTGTAACTCTTTACCGCGTATTTCGATTTCATTCATTATTATCCGGTAAATATTTCAAGGTCATCGGTAGTAATCTATTGCTTCGTGCTTACAAGACAAACTAACGCACTTTCATATACACTAACTCAACGCAGACGAAGGCGCGGGCATCAGCTAGTATAGTATATATTTCAAATGCTGTGCTACAAAGTTTTCTTTTATCAGGAATTACATTTTCCTGTTGATAAAGTTGGAGGTGGTGGTGCGAGTTTTCGGACACGGCAGGTTACCTTGTCGACAAAGACGTGTCGCCAAGCGATAGAGCTTTTGGGGCTCGATGTTGTATAAACCAATTAAGAGTATGGGCTTACTATACCCTTAAAAGGTTAGCCCGCTACCATTTTAGACCGCATCATAACTTACCATCAGGTGAGATGCCGTCTAGGGCTAGTTAGTGGTATATAAAAAAAAACTAATACTTTGCTATACAGTTTTTTTTTTATCAGGAGTAACATTTTCCAGTTGAAAAAATTGGAGGTCCTGAGTTCGATTCCCGGCTCGAGTCAAGTGTGGTGCGAGTCTTCGGACACGGCTGGTTACTTAATTGACAAAGACGTGTCGCCAAACGATTAAGCTTTCGGGCACGATGTTGTATTAACCAATTGGGTACATGGGTTTACCATAATAGGTTAGTCCGCAGTCATCTAAGACTGCATCATCACGAGGTCAGGTATAAAAAATATGACGGCCATTTTTTTCCAAATTACGCACACTCATAGACACCCCAGTAACTACTAACCTAGTATTTTAAAGGGCTAAAAGATTAGTGTGGCGATTCAGGGCTATAATTTACTTAAAAAAACAGAGAATATCTTTCAAAAAGGCTGCCTCTTCCAAAAGGTGACTTCTAATGGAAGGCATCTCCTTTAGTCCTTTGGTAACATTAACAGGTTTTAAAGTCTGACGTTATAATTAGTTAACTAATTAATCTTAGTTTTGCTGTTGATGAAATCAGGGTTATTTGTCAGTGTGTCATAATAAATAAGAAGACATTCATTCATACTCTTCGTTGATACACTGGGATCATTAACGAATTTTGTGACGAAGAAATTCCAAAAGTAATTTGAAGGCAAATTTAAGTTGGGAGTTTCAAGTTATTTGTCGTTCATATAGCTTCATTCTTACGTAAGCGTTTAAGTACAATAAGTAACGTAAACTCGTTTATATGTGTACTGTTTTATTATGATGTGATCAAATATGGGTGGCTTTACAAAGTGAGGGTGGTGTGCCTCAGTGGGTATGGCGTGACTTGTCGAGATAAATCATCTCGACAAGGTCCAGATTTGATCACGATGATGATGATGATGTGATAAAATATGGGTGGCTTTAGCAAGTGAGGGTGGTATGCCTCAGTGGGGATGGCGTGACCTTGTCGAGATGATTTGGCCCAGATTCTACGCAGTCCACGTAATTGTGAAAGTACAGTAACTCGTTTACGTTAGTACTGTTTTGTTATGATGTGATCAAATATGGGTGTCTTTGCAAAGTGAGGGTGGTGTGCCTCAATGGGGATAGCGTGACCTTGTCGGGATGCTCTGGCCTAGTTTCCACGCGGTCCACGTGAATGGACAGTAAGTGACTCGTGTACGTTTGAACTGTTTTATTATGATGTTATTGAATATGGGTGGCTTTGCAAACTGAGGGTGGTGTGACTTAATGGGGATGGCGTGATCTTGTCAGGATGGTGGGGCCCAGTTTTACTTAACAAATATGGATATTTTTTCTAGTGAGGGTGGTGCGGCTTAGTGAGTGTGGTGTGGTCTTATCTGGATATTATGGCTAAGTTTTAATTAATTAACAAAAAAGATGGTTTCGCCAAAGAGGTTTGTGTAGTCTTTCAAATATCTAACTGCAATTTGCTTCTTGATTTGAAATTAATTGGTTTCCAGTGACCCTAAGTTTTTTAGATATTGGCTACATCATTAATAACTCAGGCTAATGTATAAAAAAGCTGTGCGGTCATCATGACAAGTATTTATTTTTCGGCTTCTAATTACCCGTGACTTTGTTTGCGTTCAGTGGACGCCCTACATCACAGAACTAGGTCGCTCTCCAAAAAAGCTTAAAAGTGTTTACCGGAAGCAACTTTTTGTTGTAAATTACGAAGTTATTCTTTGCCTGACAACTAGACATAGACTTTTAACTCTTTTTATATGACTCATATTTCTACAATTAAAGCTTAATATATTATGTCTCTTAACTCGAGATTAAAGAACTAAGTCCATATTTAAAATATTACACCCTAAATTAAAGTAAATTTACTTTAAACTTACTTTAGGATTGAAAACTCATTTCTTATTTTATAATTATATTATGTAAAGTTGCGTATTTTAATTCGGAGTTATGTGCGTTTTTAAACAATTAAAATATCACTTGCTTCCACCTGCACGCCTGAGAGTTCTCCATAATGTTCTCAAAGGCGTGTGAAGTCTGCCAATCCGCACATGGCCAGCGTGGTGGACTATGGCCAAACCCTTCTCATATTGAGAGGAGACCCGTGCTCTGTCGTGAGCCGGCAATGGGTTGATCATGATGATGATGATGATGTATTTTAATAGTTATATTATATATATTTATTGTAATAATAGAGTGTATGTGTAAGTTTATTATATTATTTGTTTGTGCCCAAGCTTGTTGCTACCAGCTTCTTACACTTAAGTTGCCGTTAAAATATCACTATTAGTGATAAGGTCGCGTTTGAAACTAGCAATTTTTTTTGTACAATTTTTTTACTTTGACGACCTCCGTGGCGCAGAGCGTGCGCTGTCGCATTATAAAGTTGGAGGTCCTGGGTTCGATTCCCGGCTCGAGTCTGGTCTGGTGGGAAGCTTCGGCCGTGGCTAGTTACCACCCTACCGACAAAGACGTGTCGCCAAGCGATTTAAGCGTTCCGGCACGATGTCGCGTAGAAACCAATTAGGAGCGTGGGATTACCATACTCCTAACAGGTTAGCCCGCTACCATCCTAGACTGCATCACCACTTACCACCAGGTGAGATAGCCGTCAAGGGCTTACTTGTAGAGTATAAAAAAAAATGTTTTTCTTGTATCGTTTCTTTGTGTTACGATGCAATAAAGTTATTAAATCTCTCTATCTTCATGGAAAGTGAAGAAGACCTGAGGTTTTGGCTTTTACGTTATGTTTTTTTTGTTATGTTTTTATTCTTTACGCTGGTTTGGTTGGCTTGGCGATTTATTGTTCGATAAGACTCTTTCTATCCATACATTCACGAGCGATTACCTCGGAGGGTGCAAAGTCATCTGAAATACGCTTATTAAGCCGGAAAGGCCAGTGTATTAAGGACTTGCTGATTTAGCTTATTTTATACCAAAGTCCGACATAAATTTCTTGTTACATACATTACATTTTATATTGTAATATATATATTTGGATAGCAAACTTCCTCGAAATAAGATTAATATTTTACTGCATAAAGTAGAAGGCACTGTTAAGATTAACTTTATCAATAATTGGCCTGTCGAATAACTTTATCAAATCAAACTGTTTATGTTCGATTAGTGCGTTTGAAAACTATAAACCCTACAATTGTATATCATAAACGTGTTTATATATAATTTAATACACTGTTTATATAATCTTTATAATGAACTAATTTTTGAATTTAAAATGCGGCACCAGCGTGTTTTTGAACCCACGTCTTTCCGGCAGTCGAAATATTATTATTATAGACTAGCTGAGACCCGCGGTTTCACCCGCGTAGTTTTCGTTTCCGTGGAAATACCGGGATAAAATATTGCTTAAATATAAATTGCAAATTGACTCTTTGAAGTTAGGAACACACCTACATTTCTTAGACAATAGTAAGTGATTTTTATTTAATATGAACTTTATTAAATAGCAATAAAGTTCAAATTGACTCCACATTTTATTTAGAAAACGTTTATATGGGAAAAAGAAAAGGGCTGTTTTTAGGGCTTTCCCGGCAATTATTCAAATTTTTCTCGATTTTTAAACCTTCCCTAGACCTCCACGAACATTTCAAGACCAAGATAAGACAAATTCGTTCAGCCGTTCTCGAGTTTTAGCGAGACCAACGAAGAGCAATTGATTTTTATATATATAGATTTTGGCATCAGCGGAAGGTATGTCGGAAGAAATTGTGTGTACTTTAAATTTGTTATTTTCTCAAAGTCATACTCAGGGGGGGCAGGCTAAAACAAAATTACTTTTGTAATATTCATATCGAAATAACGGTGTGTGGGCCGTCCTCCAGCCAGGTGGAGCGATGACCTCCGAAAAGTGGTAGGCATCGACTGGATGCGAAAGGCCGGAGACAGGATGAGTTGGCGCTGCTTCAAAGAGGCCTATGTCCAGCAGTGGATTAATGTTGATGATGATGATGATTCGTTTGAAAAAAGAATAGATAGCTAAGACTTATGAAAAAGGGAACATGAATTGTATGAAACGTCATAGATATTATATCGTATATAGATATAGGAGTTATATAATTTACGAGAAATAGTCAGAATTCTAACATCATTCAACATTTTGACGACCTCCGTGGCGCAGCGCGCGCGCTGTTGCATTATATAGTTGGAGGTCCTGGGTTCGATTCCCGGCTCGAGTCTGGTCTGGTGGGAGGCTGCGGCCGTGGCTAGTTACCACCCTACCGACAAAGGCGTGTCGCCAAGCGATTTAGCGTTCCGGCACGATGTCGTGTAGAAACCAATTAGGAGTATGGCTTTACCATACCCCTAACAGGTTGGCCCGCTACCATCTTAGACTGCATCATCACTTACCATCAGGTTAGATTGCCGTCAAGGGCTAACTTGTAGTGAATAAAAAAAAAAAAAAAACATCCCGAGTAAAACTGACGGATAAAATGCAGTCAGTGTTAGTCACTTACGTACTTAGATATAACGTTACCTACCTGTTTGTTTTGGGCAGAAGTGTCGGGAATTCTCATCAAAAGTGCGTTCCACGTATGTTTACGTTTAGACTGTCACAGCGAGTAATACCCCGTTGTCGAAACGCAAAAATATTTTCCGCAGGATCTCCTATGACAGCCGGGATTTATCGTGAAAAGAGGAAAAAACGCCCCCCGGCTATGAGCGATTCAGTTTCCACAGCGCATAAATTTTGTTGACGTTAATAATTTGCTTTCGAAAATATTTTCGCCATTCCGTGTACTTTTAGATTCGATTATAACATTTTAATAATTGTTTATATACATCAAACATTTTACATAAAACTTAGATTAACC
Organism: Lasiommata megera; assembly: GCA_928268935.1. Taxonomy (NCBI): domain Eukaryota; kingdom Metazoa; phylum Arthropoda; class Insecta; order Lepidoptera; family Nymphalidae; genus Lasiommata; species Lasiommata megera. The sequence goes on from OV743326.1 coordinate 14,066,919, forward strand.
TAATATTATTAACTAAAAATCTTAAAAAATAAATAAATATATAACATCATAACTAAAATACATTATTAAAAGGAGTCCCTTTAGGCAAGGTTCCGAAGATACTGGCAGCGTTCCCCCTTTGAATAATAATTAAGTAAAAACTTTAGGGTAAAATAATTAAGTAACCTAATAATTAAGTACTTATTGAGTTGAAGCGGTGATGGCCTAGTCGTTAGGGCGTCCGCCTCCTAACCAGAGGTTTGTGGTTCGAACCCGGGCACGCACCTCTAACTTTTCGAAGTTATGTGCGTTTTTAAGCAATTAAAATATCACTCGTTTCAACGGTGAAGGAAAACATCGGGAGGAAACCTGCACGCCTGGGAGTTCATTATGTTCTGAAAGGCGTGTGAAGTCTGCCAATCAGCACATGGCCAGCGTGGTGGACTATGGCCAAAACCCTTCTCATATTGAGAGGAGACCCGTGCTCTGTAGTGAGCCGGTAATGGGTTGATCATGATGATGATGTATAAGTATTTGTGAAGTATTGGTATTTAGAATATCAAATATGTGATAATGAAAATGTCTAAATTATATGTACCTAATAAACGTGGTAAACCCGACGGTGTTGGCCTGCCAACGCGTTATACGTAAATAATTGATGGTGTCTTTATTGAAGCCTTCGAATTCAGTTCAATAGATATTCTTTTTTCCATACAAATGTTATAACAATTCATCATGGGACATCTCACATACATAAGTTTGCAAAGGCCGTGATATTTTTTTTATTTTATTCCACTACTAGTTGGCCCTTGACGGCAATCTCACCTGGTGTAAGTGATGATGCAGTATAAGATGGTAGCGGGCTAAACTGTTAGGGGCATGGTTAAACCATACTCCTTTAATTTCTACGCGACATCGTGCCGGAAATCTGCTCGCCTAGCTAGCCACAGCAAGCAAGCAACAAGCCACGGCCGAATCCCCTCACCAGATCAAAGTCAAGCCCGGAATCGAAGCCAGGACCTTCAACTTTATAATGCTATATTGCAAGCGCTGCGTCACGGAGGTCGTCATTATTAGTTGATCCCGGAGTGGTCCATCCACTGTCTTATAAGTTCTCTTATCGGAACCGCAGTGAGCCACCTTTCGGGTCTTTCATCAATTTAAATAATAAAAAGTCTCGGACTGACTATTAGCTTTATTAACCCTATTGGTTGCCACAGCGTAACCGGGCTGTTTGGCGAGAAGAAAGAAGCTCTGCCAGAATTTTGAGCCCTAGGGCTCGAAGAAACTAAGGGAACGTCTGCCTAAGGGCGCCTTCTGTGAGGCCGAACCTCGGCTCAGGCGACGTTTGGGATAACGGGGGGGTCGGACGGTGAGTGGTCCGTACGCCTCCGAGGCCATGGATGGAGCCCACGTCCGGATGAGGTAAGATAGCGGGGACCGGAGTCGTTGGAATTCATTAACTTATTGCTTAAGGAATCTCTACCAGACAGACCTTGGAGAAAAAGGCATTGAAAGAAGAGGGTAGTATTACAATGTATAAAAATACTATATAAAATATAGTATATAGAAAAATACTTAACATATATTTTTAAGTACAAATATATATATTCATTTTTATTATTTGTAATCCTTCTAAAGCGTAGAATAAAAGTTTACCTTCGCGTTTGCCGACAGAGTTTTATATATGTAACCGAGCGAGTGTAAAGCTGTTCGGTGGCCCGAAGAACATCTTTACGCCTCGCACTGAGGGGTGGGTGTCGACGTGTGCGTGTTATGACGTCACACGTGGAACACGGTTAAGTGAAAAAACCGACGACTGCGAGCTAGACATGCGTTACAGGCTGCCGTACCTGAGCTGAAAACTCTAATGGTTGTAGATCTTGGTTATTGTTAGTTTAGCTTCATCCATTTATTGTGAATTTGCGTCTCCTAAATTATCATCATCATCATGATCAACCCATTACTGGCTCACTACAGAGCACGGGTCTTCTCTCAATATGAGAAGAGTTTGACCATAGTCCGCCACTCGGGCCATGTGCGGATTGGCAAACTTCACACGCGTTTGAAAACATTACGGAGAACTCTCAGGCGTGCAGGTTTCCTCACGATGTTTTCCTTTACCGTTGAAGCAAGTGATATTGTAATTGTTTAAAAACGCACATAACTCCGAAAAGTTAGAGGTGCGTAGCCGGCTTCGAACCCCCGACCTCTGATTAGGAGGCGGACGTCCTAACCACTATGCTATCACAGATATTTTAATTACGCAAAAACTTTCTAACTTTTCGGAGTTTTTGCGTAATTAAAAAAGGTGCGTGCCCGAGATCGAATCCCTGACCTCTGACTAGAGGAGGCGGACGTTCTGACCACAGGCTATTACAATTTTTTGAATTCACATAAATGATAGATAGATACTCAAAAAACTATAGTCATCATCTATAGCCAATGTCAAGCGGGCAACACTCAAACAATTACACGGTTCAATGTTGCCAGTATTAGAGTGGCGCATAAATCGCGATACCAGGATAGGCTTTGCACATTCGTTCTTATCAATCAATAACTTAGGCACTGATCCCCAAACTTCTCAGGTTTACCTGTTAATTTTCTTTTAAGCGGTGAAAGATACGATGGATAGGTTTTAATATATTACATTTAATAACTAGATACCAGAAGGTGTTTGCACGGTCTAAGTCTCTAAGTAAGAGTTATGCGGACCGCTAATTCACCCATATTTGTATCGAAATACCCACCGACAGAACATGTCATGTGTATATAATAATTGTGAATATTTCTTGTAAGCTATTTTTTCAAATTAAATAACATTTATCAGTAAAATAGCTTTTACTAGAAGCCATTAGATAAGTGTGTGTAATTTAATCAACTCTGATACTTATTTAAATGATCTCTGAAAACTAAGTTTTAATTTTTTACCTTCCGTAAAATAATTATATATTTTTTTTAATAAGAAGTATTCTATGTTACTTCTAATACCTCCAAAAATATGTGTACAAAGTTTCATGATGATCGGTTAAGTAGTTTTCGCGTGAAACGTGACAACCAAATTTACATTCGTATTAATTATAATATCAGTAAATTTGTAAAAATGCTTATCATATTTCATAAAATATCGGACATATCAAACTATAGCTATCAAAAGATTTAGGTAGCCTTACAAAATACTGTAAGCATACGTACGGAAGGTAGCTCAATTGCAAACTCTTATTGGGCATCTTATCTGTATCTTGAAGCTGTGATAGCCTAGTGAAGCTATGATAGCCCCGACCTCTGATTAGGAGGCGGACGTCCTAACCACTGTTAGGACGTCCGCCTCCTAATCAGTTAATTTTCGGAGTTATGTGCGTTTTTAAGCAATTAAAATATCACTTGCTTTAACGGTGAAGGAAAAAATCTTGAGGATACCTGCACGCCTAAGGGTTCTCCATAAAGCACATGGCCAGCGTGGTAGACTATGGCCAAACCCTTCTCATATTGAGAGGAGATCCGTACTCTGTAGTGAACTATGAATGGGTTGATCATGATGATGATGATGATGATTAGGCACGCGTTATTACGAAGATTTAGACATTAGGTTTGTGAGTGAAATATTCACTCACAAATCTTTGACAGCCATTGTCAGTTAGAGCCATTAATTGGAAAGGCCACAAATCGCTCGAATACATCTCGAATCAGAAACGTTGTTCATCTGTTGATCCCTCACCATTGTTACGTTCTAGCTCACCAATCACTGCCAAAATCAATAACTAACAATCAATGTTGTCACTTTACCTCATTAATTTACTTATTTGGACAACTAACAAAATTGGCTTAATCTTTATTAAATTTAAGGTATTGAGACACATTTAATTTCACTTGTAGGAGGCACGTCATGCATAATCCTAATCGATCCTCGGCTTGAGTCTACAGTGGGAGGCTTCGGTCGTTGCTAATTTTTAAATTAATTTTCTTGTAGAACATGCTGAAGACAATTTTTGAATATTTAGCATATATAAAACACAGATACGTAACCAGAACGTGATTTCAACTACAGTTGAAAATATTAGCTACTGGACAGTTGTACCACTTCAAGGCTTCTAGATACAGAAGAAAATTAGATCCAGGTGCTGCCAGCCATTACAACTCTTTAAGTGAAGTCGTAAATAATAATTACAAAGCAGTTTAAAGTTGTTTTAAGTGAAAATCTTCACAAACGACCTGAATTAACCCACTTTATAGAATGTAATTTTTTTTGCTCCTTGTATTACCTTATTGTTGTCTATGAATTACTGTAATAAAAAATTCTACGAATAATATAAATATTCTTAATTGTGCTTTACAGCAAATAAATACTATTGTTTGTATAGTATTTTTATTATTTCATTAAAAAATTGCTCTCGACGGTAATCTCACCCGGTGGTATGAAATAATGCAGTCTAAGATGGTAGTAGGTAAACCTCTTATCGGTATTTTGTCGACCTCCATGGCTCAACGCGCGCGCATTCGCATTGTAAAGTTCAAGGTCCTTGGTTTGATTCCCGCCTCGAGTCTGGTCTAGTTTCGGCCCTAGCTTATTACCCTACCGACAAAGACGTGTCGCCAAGCGATTTAGCGTTCCGGCTCGGTGTCGCGTAGAAACCAATTAGGAGTGTGGGTTTACCATGCCCCTAACAGGTTAGCCTGCTACCATCTTCGACCTCATCATCATTTACAATCAGGTGAGGTAGCTGTCAAGGCCTAACTTGTATTTATATAAAAAAAAGGTTAGCCTGCTACCATCATAGACCGCATCATCACTTACCATCAGGTGAGATGCTTTCAACTGCCAAGTTAGCCCAACTTGTGGTGTATTTGAAAAAACAAGATAGTAGCGGGCCAACCTGTTATTGGTCTATTAATCTTAACTTAGCCTAACCCATACTTCATATTGGTTTCTACGAGACATGGTGCTGGAACGCTAAATCTGAAAGTTTTACCTCTGTCTTATTATCTGTCGGTCTGAATTGCATTCCCTTTGCCAAACCAATATATGTACGAGTATATGATTTATAACTATATCTTCGAGGGTTGAAATGCTACGTCGGAAAATATTTCACTCCTTTGTACTTATCCTGAAAACAATTGTGATTGTGAAACATAAAGCAATCCACAAGCAACATGGCGTCAAATGAAATGCATCTATTTCTATTCCTTTTCACTCGCTGTCTGAAAAACTGATTGGAAAAATACAGAGATATAAAGGCGCTGACACACTAACCACGGGTCTTGGCGTGACTGCTCTTGTGGGACTGTTCTAATTTTCTATTATATTCGATGGCAAGTTCGTTATTTATATCAATATATGGAAAAATACTGGTTATTCAATGGTTAGGACGTCCGCCTCCTAATCAGAGGTCTGGGGTTTGAACCCCGGTACGCAACTCTAACTTTCTGGAGTTGTGCATTTTTAAGCAATTAAAATATCACTTGCTTCAACGGTGAAGGAAAACATCGTGAGTAAACCTGTACGCCTGAGAGTTCTCCATAATGTTTTCAAACGCGTGTGAAGTCTGCCAATCCGCACATGGCCAGCGTGGTGGACTATGGCCAGACCCTTCTCATATTGAGAGGAGACCCGTGCTCTGTAATGAGCCAATAATGGGTTGATCATGATGATTGAAAAGCATGTCAGCTGTCTTCAAAGCCAGGATAAGTAAAATCAGAAATTCGTTCTAGTCTAATGAACGAACGTAGAGATGCTCCGCCGAAAATTCAATAGCAGACTGAAACAGGTCATCACGTCAAACATTTTCCGCGCCGCCTATCACTAAAGCCACCACAGTATGCATGGCAAGCGTGATTTTATCATGCTTTCATAATATGAACTGTGCGCCTAGTACAGCTTACTATAGCTCGAAAACTTTAGCGGTTATCGAGTTTCGTAATTCCATAACTAGCTCGGTAACTGCGTGAGGGGACTATCGGCTTAATATAGAGTACGGGTCTCCTCTCAATATGAGAAGGGTTTGGCCATAGTTCAACACGCTGGCCATGTGCGGATTGGCAGACTTTAAATCCCTTTGAGAACTTTATGGAGAACTCTCAGGCATGCAAGTTACCTCACGATGTTTTTCCTTTGCCGTTGAAGCACGTGATATTTTAATTACTTAAAAACGCATATAACTTCGAAAAGTTGGAGGCGCGTACCTGGGATCGAACCCCCGACCTATGGTTAGAAGGCGGACGTCCTAATCACTAAGCAATCGAGTTTAATAATTTGAATTTGAAATAAAACAAAAACTATTTTTTGTTTGTGTCAACAATGCACTAAGTTTATTTCATAATGATTACGTTCAAATTATTGTTACGCTGCCATTCTTTTTGTTACATGGTACAATGCCACTGAAAGTTTGTAGTGGTTACTCAGTTTTTATTTTTCTCTATTCTTTTTATGTATTCAATAATAAAAGTGTACTAATTAATGTATTTATTGATTCAAAGTAAGCCACTCAGCTGATTTTGGGCGCTCAGGGTCTCTCAGTCCGCTACAGTGTAAGATTGGCGGACTAGGCGTTAGCAATCTAATAATACTGGTATAGGTATTCTGAGTTGGTTGAATATTTTAAACAAGAACAACTTTTCTCTCCAATTTCTCGTTTCGAATATCGAATTTCGAGTAGTCGTTATCGTGAACGATAGGAACTCGTACTATGTAAACTGGGAGCCAGCCCGGCCTTTGTAGGACACTCCTCTAGCACCGTTTATGCATACTTAACAGGATTATAATAATGAGAGTTAATAGCCACGGAGGCCCGAATACCGTTTACATTAATTATCCGGCTTGGGTCTCATATTGAGGCGGATTAGAACATAATACGTAACCTTATGAGATGGGTAGTTCTTTGGCGGTTTCATATTTATTATTTTGTGGTAAACGATGTAATAAATGTAATTGGTGATATAGGCGATGTCCGCAAGATGTTTTTTATTATGCTCTTTATGAGGTGACACGTTAATACTTCTTCTGAGGTTCTTTGAGTTGGAAGTCCTAGGTTCAATTCAAGGCTCAAGTCTGGTCTGGTGGGAGGCTTCGACCGTGGCTAGTTACCGACAAGGACGTGTCGCCCAGCGATTTAGCGTTCCGGCATGTCGTGAAAAAACCAAATAGAAGTATGGATTTATCATACCCTTAACAGGTTAGCCCGCTACCATCTTTAGACCGCATCATCACTTACCATCAGGTGAGATGCCGTCAAGGGCTAACTTGTGGAGTATTAAAAAAGGTGGAAACACTATAGACCTTCGTAGTATTATAAACAAGGAGACTAACCAGACTTGATCCAGGTCTAGATCAAGTCTGGTCTGGTCAGAGTCAAACTTAAGAAAGAAGTATAAAAAATATATGGTTTATGGAGAACCATGATTTCGACTCATATTATAATGTATAGATTATGCAAATAAATGATTTATTTTTGTTTTTGTTTTTGTTTCTAATGATTTGGGACAGTAAACAATAGTATATTAAATTAGTAATTAGTACAGACCACGATAAAAATTAATAACTTATTAAATATACAATTCACGACACTATCCACGAACGATGATTTGATTTGATTTGTTGAACAAATAAAGAGTTAAATTAAAATAAAAAACTTGAGAGGTGTCAAGGGTCACCCGGGTGGAACGAAGTTCCTTTCGATTAATTAGTGAAGGAATTGTAATAAAATTTTATTTTATTTAAGTTATAATAATATTTTTTTTATTATTAACAAATATAATGTTATATAAACTTAATCAGTAGGCTCAATTTTGTACTCCATCAGCAATATCCGGAACTTGTGCTGAAACACAAGATTCATTATTATTATTTTTTTCTATTATTTATTATTTACAAAAAACCTGTATACACTTAACAAAAATAATCGTCACGACACCACACTGTTCAATGCGAAATAGAAATGAAAATATCTGGCTTGCTTTCTATAAGAGAGAGAGACAGACAGAGAAACATGCGACGCCGCACAGCTTACAATAACAAAAAGTGTCGTGATAACTTTTCGTAAGATTTTTTTCCGTCTAGCCCCCTTTCACAACGCGCGATAAGGAACTTCGTTCCAATGAGATTCGATATAAGTTATTTAGCGAACCAAATGTTTCTTGTCAAGATTTTAATACAACTTTTGACATGACAGTTCCTTTGATACGGACTTAGCGTCATCTTGAAGACAAATCCGCGTTATTTATATACCAAATTGGAATGCGTGTGCGAGAAAATGTCACCATAAATCCAGTGAGATGGCTTATTTACATAAATGCATGAAATATCTATACAGTTAATTAAACAAAGTGTAGATCAAATAAGGCGAGCGGCGCCAGAAGCTGAGCTATTATTACAAGTGTACACACAGATAAATGAGTTTAAAGCAAAGAGTGCGCAGCTGGGCTTTTCAGTATTAAGTTATTAAGTATTTCACCACAGGTATATAGCATAGTTAATGATATCAGTATGTGTTTTTATTATGCACCAGCTGTGTCTTTTACGTTATTATTTGGCTAGAGATCTCTATGTCGCGATAACGCCGCCGGATTGTATACAAAATTTTATTTATATTTAACCCCGGCTAAGTTTGTTGTGGGCTTCTTCTTAGTAAGGTGCGCGTTTGGAACCCTCATAGCTTTAGTTTTAAGTTTACGAATTTAGTAATCACCATTAAATAACTATTATGTAAATTATTGACGCGTCAAAAGTGCCTTTTTAAGGACTATTTGAATAAAGATTATTTTGTCTTTGACTTCATGTTATATCATAGTTTATTGATTATTCTTAGTGTTATTTGTACACAGAAGCTGTGATAGCCCAGTGGTTAGGGCGTCTGCCTCCTAATCAGAGGTCGGGCGTTCGAACCCGGACACGCACCTCTAACTTTTCCGAGTTATGTGTGTTTTTAAGCAATTAAAATATCACATGCTTCAACGGTGAAGGAAAACATCGTGAGGAAACCTGCACGGCTGAGAGTTCGCCAGAATGTTCTCAAGGCGTGTGAAGTCTTGCCAATCCGCACATGGCCAGTGTGGTGGACTATGGCCAAACCCTTCTCATATTAAGAGGAGACCCGTGCTCTGTAGTGAGTCGGTAATGGTTTGATGATGATGATGATGATGATTTGTACACAAACTCCATAAAAGTAAAATATTTCCTTTTCTCTATAGCCGTTGCCGGGAAGAGATCACTCGCAGTGATAAGGCCGCCCTTACATCCTGTTTTTTTTGTTTCTTTTTTTTATTATGAGTGTAAGTTAACTTCAGAATTTTAGTCTGTCCGCCTACAAATTAAGCTTAATATTCATTGTATACCATGGACCGCAACTTATGATTCTGATTAATACCTTTTTGTCGAACCAAGGCTGGTCAGCATGCGCCTGTTTATAGAATTTGCTCTCTTTTGATTGCTCTCAGCAACACTTGTGACTTCTCATGCAGTTCTGTGACCTCTTTTAAAAACCTATTAAGACTAGAACTTACTTGACAAGTTGTTCTATATATATTATTTTTATTTAATTGTCCATTACTGCAGGTTAATTGAATTATTTAGATTTAGATATAAGGTTGTAGTTTGACGACCTCCGTGGCGCAGCGTGCGCGCTGTCGCATTACAAAGTTGGAGGTCCTTGGTTCGATTCCCGGCTCGAGTCTGGTCTGGTGGGAGGCTTTGGCCGTGGCTAGTTACCACCCTACCGACAAAGACGTGTCGCCAAGCGATTAAGCGTTCCGGCACGGTGTCGCGTAGAAACCAATTAGGAGTGTGGGTTTACCATTCCCCTAACAGGTTAGCCCGCTACCATCTTAGACTGCCTCATCACTTAACATCAGGTGAGATTGCCGTCATGGGCTATCTTGTGGTGGATAAAAAAAAAGACATAAGTTTAATTTTAATTATGCATGTTGTGATCATTTCGAGAAGGTCACTATCTCATGTTTATTCTTCATCCTTCTTTTATGGCCTTTATTATTTGATTGTGACCAGTTTAATGATCCAAAAAAAAACAGTATTGAAATTGCTAGTACATCAGCTGTCTATTTAAAATAGCAACGGCTCCACACGTGCCGTCCGTGTGACACGAATGTTAATTTTACTTTCAACGACATCTAGACAGACGGCTCGATGCGTATTTTATACGAGCCATAGTACATTCCTGTCTTACTAACGTTCTAATAATAGTGATACTAATCATAGCCATGGTAGGAATAAAACAGCACTGAAGATGATCTATAGTTTTTGTATATTTTTGGAGTTAAGAATCAATATAATGTCCCCATTATGAAAAAATCATCATCATCATGATCAACCCATTACCGGTTCACTACAGAGCACGGGTCTCCTCTCAATATGAGAAGGGTTTGGCCATAGTCCACCACGCTGGCCATGTGCGGATTGGCAGACTTCACACGCCTTTGAGAACACTATGGAGAACTCTCAGGCGTGCAGGTTTCCTCACGATGTTTTCCTTCACCGTTGAAGCAAGTGATATATTTATTTTTGTAAAAATATGAGCTGTAAAATCTACTCAACGAATCACTTTTCAAGCGTATTGTTTACATGTATGATATGTCTTTGTCGGTAGGGTGGTAACTAGCCACAGCCGATGCCTCCTACCTGGTTTGAGCCGGGAATCAAAACCAGGACCTCCAACTTTATAATGCGACAGAGCACGCACTGCGCCACGGAGGTCGTCAAAAAATATAAATATAATATAAATCCTTTATAATTCGCGTATTAATATTAGCGCCGCAACCACAATATTCGATTGTAAAAGATTATTTTTTAAGGTTTGGAATCCTCATAGCTTTAGTTTTAAGTTTACGAATATAGTTATCACCATGAAATAACTAGTATGTAAATTATTGACGCGTCAAAAGTGCCTTTTTTAAGGACAATTTGAATAAAGATTATTTTGAATTTGAATTTGGTTTAAATTAATTAACAAGTTAAGTTCCGTTAACATCGTATTCTAGAGAATTTAATTTAAATTACGTTGAGTCGGCAACTTTCCTAAAATTCCCGAGCAAATTGATATCCTTTGGTTTTGACCGCAAACTACGCAATAAGCGTAAGAGGGATGGCTTCAGGAATCGCTTCATTGCCCATTAAATCCAACCCAACCCACACTACCATTAGAAATTCAACTGATTGGGGCAGAATACAGTCTTGTATACTGACAAACATAAATACGTTGATATATATAGGTATATATATATGTCGGCGCGAAGAAGTTATTAACTTTACTAAGCGGCGCCAAAAACCTCAAGAATTCAATAATTACCCACATTTTAATTATTGATGATTTTGCTAACACAATTTTGGCAGTGAGAATCAACTTTGTACAAGCATGTTTTGTGCTATAAATACGGGCGGTCGATGCCTTTCGCGGATTCTCTCGCTCGAGACGTCGTACTGTTCGGACCTCTAAGTTATTATCACAATAAAAGTGTAAACCGGCAAGTTGTGGTTTTAATTACTATGAGCGAAAGACACCAAAATCGTGACGTCACCCTTACAAAAAAAACTCCTCGGACGCCCTTGACGCGACATATATTTTATTCTATACACTACAAGTTAGCCCTTTTCGCCAATCTCAACCAGTGATGATGATGTCTAAGATGGTAGAGAGTAACCTGATAAGGGTCCTAATTAATTTTTACGCGCCGTCGTGCCGGAAAGTTAAATCGTTTAGTGACACGTCTTTGTCGGTAGGGTGGTAACTAGCCACGGTCAATGACTTCTTACGAAAAAAATATACTAGTGATACTTAACTAGTATCTTTTTTTCGTAAAAAGTTCACTAATGATACGAGTAAAACAAGACAAGATTAAATTTAACTACTTGCAGTTAAACTAACAAATGGCTGGAGCACTTAAACGAATACAGTTAAATTTGTCCAAATCCATAAGTTTAACTGACGGTGTAAAAGTGAAACCCCAAAAATGCACTCGAAATAACCTCTTGTTTACCGTGTATCGTAAATCTGCAGCGCACTAATAAAGTGGACACGCAGACAAATGGTAGCCGTATATAAAGCGACAATTTAGATTCCTCGAATGTCTCCAGAGACGTCCCGACGGGTATTTTCGGGCTAAGAATCATGGATTTCTTAACAAAATAATGTTTATTTGTGGACATCTCACAAGAGTTGAGAAGTACTTTCTTGAACACATAATTAAAGTCGTTGTGTTGGCTGCCATTTTTAATTAAAACAGCAGGAATATGTTGTATAAGGTATATTCACTGTACAATCACAATATATATGTAAACTTATATGCATATATAATATATATTTTGTAGCTGAAGTCCCTAATAGTACGGTTGTGGTAAAAGTCGCCTCTGTTGCGAAGGCCGCGCCCACCTTTTTCCATGTCTCTCCTTTGCATCCCTGATCCAAAGTGGGCAACTGACATGTTACAAAGAAGTCTGCCCATCGTCTTCTTGGTCTCCCTCTTCTTCTTTTAATATCCGCTCTGTCACTATTTCGTCCATTTGGTGTCTTTCATTATACACGTGATCAGCCCATTTAAATTTGATCAATCTTATTTGCCAGATGACATTTTTGTAGCTGTGATAGCCTAGTTGTTAGGACGTCAGCCTCAGAATCAGAGGTCGGGGGTTCGAACCCGGGCACCCAGGCACCTCTAACTTTTCGGAGTTATGTGCGTTTTTAGGCAATTAAAATATCACTTGCTTCAACGGTAAAGGAAAACATCGTGAGGAAACCTGCATGCTGAGAGTTCTAAATTATGTTCTCAAAGGCGTGTGAAGTCTGCCAATCCGCACACGGCCAGCGTGGTGGACTGTGGCCAAACCCTTCTCATATTGAGAGGAAACCCGTGCTCTGTAGTGAGCCGGCTTATTTTTCGAATTTCTGCTCACTTTGATAAATTCATACCCCGAATGCTCCTCTCCAAAATAATTATAAGGAGCATGTGGTATATAATAGAATCTTGATATTATTAGCGTATTCCAATAAACTGAAGTTGTAAAATCGGTTGCCATTAAGGAGAAGCATCGGGAAATGAAGCAAAAAAATGTAAACGCGACAGTAAATTAGTCTAGTTCGCAACGAGCGTGTATCGATGTTGTTGTTGGCAAAGACAAATCGGCTTTGTTTCTCGGAGTATTCAATGCAATTTTAATTTTTATTCCTGTAGGATGTCGTGCAGAAACCGATGGGGTGAGGGTTTAATATAACTACCATTCACTACCATCTTAAGCTGTAGCTTAAGCGATATAACACCAGGTCTCAGGTTCAGGAATTGCAACTTTTAGTATAAATTACTTTTTGACGACCGCCTTGGCGCAGGGCGTGCATTGTCGCATTTAAAAGTTGGAGGCCCTGGGTTCAATTGCTGGCTCGAATTTGGTCCGAGGTGAGATTGCAGTCAAGTTGTTGCTGTTTATAAAAAAAAATTTCATCAAGGTGGTAAAATGGTAAGTAAAAAATTGATAACTAGTTTGTGTTCGCGACTTCGTCCGCGCAAATGAAGGCTTTATGAAAATTCCTCTAGAATAAGGAACGTTTGTGAATGAAGATTACCCCATGTCTTATTTCTGTTGCCATTTTTGGCACCAGTAGGTACCCTACATATAAATCTCATTTCGAGAAAGTTTGCTATTCCTGCAACAACCATGGATTTTTAGCAGCCTATGTTAATCAAGTGTAAGTTTTTTTTAAACAATAACCGCGCGATTTTTTCACTTAAAATTACTTCAAGTATATTTTTAATATGACGAGTAAGATATATTGTGCACTTTTTGGTTGCATTAACAATAGTTGTTTATTGTACTGTTTGTATAAATAATACCAGAAAAAATAAATTTGACCGTCTGTCTGTCACTAGATAGTTGATATTTGAACACAAAGTAGGCAAATCTAATTAAAGTGTTGCAGGCGGGTAGCTCTATCGCATGTTTAGATGTCACGCGGCTGTAGGTAATTATTTCAAAGATAAGCCCGAGTTACAATACTGTATACATAATATTACCGTGTCTCTGTAGTAAGAAAAACCTACGCAATAAATTATCAAACTAGCAATTCGTTTAAACACAATTTACAGACGTTACAAGCTTTTGATGCGTCCAACATAGGCAGTCAGTAAAATCTACCACCTGTTTCTTCTTCGCAAAAGAAGAATTGGCAATAAGCCTGAAACTCAACACAAAAATATACCTACTTTCTAAATTGTAGGTTTTACTTCATAGATTGACGTATTGTACATATTGTTTCGTATTTAATATATAACTACATAAATTGGTTACAGTATGTATATAATTTAGTTAGGATGGCTTACCTGTTTTTTTATTAATTATCATCTATATACATTTAACAATTTCATTTTAATTCATAAATTGGTTGCCTCGTAAAGGATTAACAGACATACACATACGTTTGCAACTTTACAATATTAGCATATAAAAAAAAAAATTGTTCAGTTTTATGCCGGAGTCCTGTTGGTAGAATGACACAAACAGATAATGCTATTGAGTAGTTGCCATTTTAATGATAGCCTTGTATATCACAATCGATTTGCCCTATCGAAATCAATGATTGCGAGTGTGATACGAAATAACCCCTTCAGTTAAATACCACAGAAAGCTGCGATAAAATCACACGCCAATTCCCCCGTCGCTTCCATGCATTTAAATCGGCGATATTGAAATCAATACAATTAATTCCGGAATAGTAAAGTGCTGGTAATAATCGTAAATGATAATATAAGCGTCGATAACCGCTCAAAATGGCGGCGGCAATATGGCCGCCAGAAATAATTGGCGGGAAACGTGACGAAGTGCTGGTAGCGGCCAGAATTAATTTGTAATTGACATTTAAATATTATGTTGAATTGGTTTAATTGTACGTGAAGATATCTGTTGAATACGAATTTGTCTAAGCAGGCAGTATATATATATTTTATTGTTCCCGTGGGAAAATTAAAAATTGTTAACGAGTGAAGCGATGTCCTAATCGAAGGCTATCACAGCGAAGCTGTGGTTAGGACGTCTGCCTCCTAATCAGAGGTCGGGGGTTCGAACCCGGGCAAAACCTCTAACTTTTCGGAGTTACGTGCATTTTCAGCAATTAAAATATCACTTGCTCCAACGGTGAAGGAAAACATCGTGAGGAAATCGGCATGCCTGAGAGTTCTCCATAATGTTCTCAAGCGTGTGGAGTCTGCCAATCTGCACATAGCCAGCGTGGTGGACTATGGCCAAACCCTTCTCATATTGAGAGGAGACCCGTGCTGTAGTGAGCCGGCAATGGGTTGATCATGATGATGATGAACGAGTGAAGCGTTAACGACCCAATTCTGAAGTACACGCAGACGAAGTCGCGGACAGAAGCTAGTATTATAATATAAGGGTTTCAATTTATCTGGCGTATTTATCTAAGTTTACATTTATATTAGAAATTGTAGGCATAATTTTACGTCTACATTTGGTTCTTTGCTAGAGTCCAACAGTTTCGTTTGTAAAGAAAATAAGTTGGTAGCAATTTGTACAAAAGAGATAAAGTAACATCTTTGTGTTCGAAAGCAAAGCGAAGCCGCTCTTATAATGAAAACCCTCTGTACAACACGTGTTCTCCTGAATAAATGGCCTCACAGAGGCTTTGTGACCCTTCCTCACGCGGGGAGATGACATGTTAAACGGCACGTGAACGAACTCATGACTAAATTTCCGCGTAAATCTTTGTTCACTCGGCGTTGTGCAGCACATTTTTATAGAATACCCATTACAAATTACTATACTCGCTTTATACAGATGTTTCACAGAGTAAACCTGAATTGTTGACACGCTTCCGGCTTGGTCTGCTTACTTGAGAGAGCACGTTACATCGGTTCAAGTAATTTTTATTTCTAACATGAATAAAATGAAAATACACTTTATAATCGATCAAATCAATCAAAAATGGCCAGGGTTAGGGTGTACGCTACAAAAGAATATGTAAATATATATAAAAACATTTCAATATCAATAACTATAATAATGTATACAACATATATATAAAAACTAGCTGGCGCCCGCGACTTCGTCCGCGTGGTTGAGTGACTGAGTTTTTAAAATTCAGTCAGAATAAGTGGTAAAAATTCCTACGGGAACTCCTATGTCACTCTCCAGGTCCTCAACTATACTTTCAAAAATCATGTCGATCCATTGCTCTGTTGCGACGTGATTGAAGGACATACCAATATACAAACACACTTTCGCATTTATAATGTATTCGCATTTATATTGTTTATTCGGACTTCTACAAATTATTTTCTTAGCGATATCTACGGCTCTACGGTCTAACTTCCAAATTCCTTTTCATTCTTTATGTTTCTACTTTCAAGGTGTGAATTTGCAAAAGAGCTTATACCTACATGTATTATTACTGAAAAGTAATGCTTTAATTGCCGATTTTCATTTCTCTAATTTCAAA
The DNA here is from genome assembly GCA_928268935.1 of Lasiommata megera. Lineage (NCBI taxonomy): Eukaryota > Metazoa > Arthropoda > Insecta > Lepidoptera > Nymphalidae > Lasiommata > Lasiommata megera. The sequence goes on from OV743326.1 coordinate 14,083,343, forward strand.
AACGCAAAACTTACATGTAACCTACCAACCCCTCACCCCTCTCACTCCTTTTAGGGTGGATTTTTTATAGGTTTTTATTATTTAAAACAAATAATCTAAATGTCAATTTTCATGTCTCTAACTTCGAAATCTTTGAATCTTCATGAAAATCCAACCCTCATTTTACCCTCTTTGGGGTAGATTTTCGTAACATTGATTGATACAGATCTTTATCATTTATAATTAACAACTTAGTTGCCAACTTTCATGTCTTTAACTTCAAAAATACAGGACTTTCATATAGACTTCCAACCCCGATTTAAACTCCTTAGGGGTGGATTTTTGTAATATTGCGTGTATAGGATTTTATTATTTAAAACAAATAACCTAAATGTCAATTTCCATGTCCCTAACTTCGAAAACATAGAATCCTCATGAAAACGCCCCACCCTCATTTCTCCCCCCTTGGGGTAGATTTTCGTAACATTGATTATACAGATCTGTATCATTTATAATAAAAAACTTAGTTGCTAATTTTCATGTCTCTAACTTTAAAAATATAGGACTTTCATACAAACTTCCAACCCCCGTTTCTACCCTTTAGGGGTGGATTTTTGTAATATTGTGTATAAAAGTTTTTATAATTTAAAACAAATAACCTAAATGGCCATTTTCATGTCCCTAACTCCGAAAACTTAGAATCCTCATATAACCTTCCAACCCTCATTTTACCCTCTTTGGGGTAGATTTTCGTAACATTGATCATACAGATCTTTATTATTTATAATTAACAACTTAGTTGCCAACTTTCATGTCCCTAACTTCAAAAATATAGGACTTTCATACAAACTTCCAACCCCCATTTCTACCCCTTAGGGGTGGATTTTTGTAAAATTGCGTGTACAGGATTTTATTATTTAAAACAAATTACCTAAATGCCCATTTTCATGTCCCTAACTTCGAAAACATAGAATCCTCATGAAAACGCCCCACCCTCATTTCACCCCCCTTGGGGTAGATTTTCGTAACATTGATTAAACAAATCTTTATTATTTATAATAAAAAACTTAGTTGCTAATTTTCATGTCTCTAACTTTAAAAATATAGGACTTTCATACAAACTTCCAACCCCCGTTTCTACCCTTTAGGGGTGGATTTTTGTAATATTGTGTATAAAAGTTTTTATAATTTAAAACAAATAACCTAAATGGCTATTTTCATGTCCCTAACTCCGAAAACTTAGAATCCTCATATAACCTTCCAACCCTCATTTTACCCTCTTTGGGGTAGATTTTCGTAACATTGATTAAACACATCTTTATTATTTATAATTAACAACTTAGTTCCCAACTTCCATGTCTCTAACTTCAAAAATATAGGACTTTCATACAAACTTTCAACCACCATTTCTACCCCTTAGGGGTGGATTTTTGTTATATTGCTTATACGGGTTTTTATTATTTAAAACAAATAACCTAGATGCCAATTTTCATGTTCCTAACTTCGAAAACTTAGAATCCTCATGAAAACTTCCTACCCCCATATCACCCCCCTGGGAGTAGATTTTCGCATTATTGATCATACAGATCTTTATTATTTATAATTAACAACTCAGTTGCCAACTTTCATGTCTCTAACTTCAAAAATATAGGACTTTCATACAAACTTCCAACCCCCATTTCTACCCCTTAGGGGTGGATTTTTGTAAAATTGCGTGTACAGGTTTTTATTATTTAAAACAAATTACCTAAATGCCCATTTTCATGTCCCTAACTTCGAAAACATAGAATCCTCATGAAAACGCCCCACCCCCATTACACCCCCTTGGGGTAGATTTTCGTAAGATTGATTAAACAGATCTTTATTATTTATAATTAACAACTTAGTTGCCAACTTTCATGTCTCTAACTTCAAAAATAAAGGACTTTCATACAAACTTCCAACCCCCATTTCAACCCTTTATGGGTGGATTTTCTCAAAACCGGTTCTTAGCTGACCTCTACTTCATAAAAGAAATCTACCTTCCAAATTTCAAGTTCGTTCGTTCTATAGATCCTGAGATATCGTGATCATCAGTCAGTCAGTCAGTCAGTCAGTGGTATTTCGCTTTTATATATATAGATAATAAATGTTTAAAAAAAAATATTACCAACTCATTACCGGCCCTTTACAGGACGCGGGTATATTCTCAAAAGGAGGGCCGTACCTCTGTGGTGCAGTGCGTGCGTTAAAATAATATAAATACATTATTATCACATTAAGTATATTCATGCATTATACATATATTTAAGGTTTCATTTAATTATTATTTATAGAGTGTCTGGTGGGGTTATGCGTTAAACGTTGTGGATAAAGTATGAAGCGCACTTGTACAAGCTTGCATGGAATACCCGAATTTTCTGTATACGTGGAGTGGAGAACATTTACAAAGGAGTCTTCTATATGACGTGTCGCTCGTTGCCCCTACGAGTGTGGGCTTTATGAATTATTTTTTAAAAGCACCGTCAAATACAAAATAGAATGTAATAATATTTACGGAGCTCTTAAAGTGGGTACGTGAATAATATATAAAATCAACAACTCAAACGTTTTAAGCGTTTGAGTTGTTGATTCTATGTTTTATTATTAAATATTATTTTCACCTATGCAATTTACATTATGAATTTACGCAGGTGGAGAAAATATTTTGAAAACCTCCGTGGCAAAGCGCGCGCGCTGTTGCTTTTTAAAGTTGGAGGTCTTGGTTCGATTGCCGGCTTGACTCTGGTCTGGTGGGAGGCTTCGGCCGTGGCTAGTTACCACCTAACCGACAAAGAGGTGTCGCCAAGCGACTTAGCGTTCCGGCACGATGTCTTGTAGAAACCAATGGGAGTATGGGTTTACCATATCCCTGACAGGTTAGCTCGCTACCATGTTAGACTGCATCATCACTTACCATCAGGTGATATGCTGTGAAAAAATAACTAACCTTTAAAAGTTTTTGAGATCCATATTACAGTTGTCATCCCATAAACTCTCACGTAACAAATTTTACCGATTTGTATGAGAAGGATTATTTTATCGAAAACATAAATAACTGTCTTGCTTTGCTATTTATTATATGCTGTGCCTTACTCGGGTCTCAACTGTTAATCAGCGTCGATTATTCATGATCATCATCATCATGATCAACCCATTACCGGCTCACTACAGAGCACGGGTCTCCTCTCAATATGTGAAGGGTTTGGCCATAGTCCACCACGCTGGCCATGTGCGGATTGGCAGACTTCACACGCCTTTGAGAACATTATGGAGAACTCTCAGGCGTTCAGGTTTCCTCACGATGTTTTCCTTCACCGTTGAAGCGAGTGATATTTTAATCGTTTTAAAAACACACATAACTCCGAAAAGTTAGAGGTGCGTGCCCGGATTCGAACCGCCAACCTCTGATTAGGAGGCTGACGCTCTAACCACTAGGCTATCACCGCTACTAGGCTATCACCGTCGATTATTACAGATCTTTAATATGCAAAACATATGGTGAGCTGTACCCAAATTTTGAGAAGTGTTACAGACAGATATAATGACAATATTCAGTCATTCAATAATGAACTTTATAATTTATAATAAAAATAAGCCTTTAAAAGGCACTGCTGATGTTCCAATATCATACATAGTTGCGAGTTGATGGTAAACCACATTTGTAAACTTAAAGCTGTAAGTGTTAAAAACACACTCTGCTTTAGGAAGAAGCTCCCAATTAACTAAGCCGGGTTACTTTTGAAACATTCATTTTGTTATCACCATCTAACATGTCTCTTAAAACTATTTAATCTTATTAGAGCAATATAAATCATACCCAACCTTGGTTTTCATTTATACTATAAAAGGACTTTTCACATTAGCCGCTAAGTTATTTTGACTGGTAAATCTATTTCACTTCTATTTCTAAAAGGTTCATACCCGGAGCCTCGTAATTAATAGACTAGATTATAAAATAACAGAATATAATACAACAGAACAGAATAGAATAAAATAACTTTATTTGCTAGAATGTGGTACTTATTTTGGCCCAAAAACTACGTGTGACTCCGAGACATTCAACTATAGTAAGTATGCAAAAATTCTAAACACTACTGTCAAAATTCTTAACAGTTTATACAGAATAAGAGGCTTTACAGAGAATAATAGTTAGAAGATAGTCAAAAATGCTTACCACTCTATAAAAAAGTAACCATTACATAAAATAAATCCAATAAAACATGGAGTTCAATTTATCTACTAGCTACGAAATGATTTTGATACTTTATTGTATTATATAATGTAGTCATTAGGTTCGTAATACTTATTAAATCAGCCCGGGAACGTTCTCCTAATGAAGACTTTCCGCCAATTACTCTGCAATTTCTCATTTCTCATTGTAACATTTGATCTTGAGCTAAATTACATCAAAGCTGGAATACACTGGATAATTTATAATAGAGTTTTGATGTACGGTATTCATATTGAAGTGTTTATTTACATTTGTATAAACAATAAACAGCAAGTATAATTTGCTATATTCCGCCGACAACCGGGAGATTTGTATAATATAACACCACGCAAAATCTTCCACTAGAACCTCTACGCACGTTTCGACCCGACACCGGATCATCCTCAGGAAATGTTGACTTCACAAGCGCGAAAAGTAAAGAAGTCAACATCTCCTGCAGTTAAGGATGGTAGCGGGCTAACCTGTTAGGGGTTTGGTAAACCCACACTCCTAATTAGTTTCTACAAGAAATCGTGTCGGAACGCAAAATTGCTTGGTGACACGTCTTTGTTGGTAGGGCAGTAACTAGCCACGGCCGAAGACTCCCACCAGAACTCGTGACTCGAGCCGGGTTTCAAACCCACTGCATCATCACTAACCATCAGGTGATGGCCAAGGGATGGCATTACCGTCAAGGGTTAACTTGTAGTGTTAACGAAAAGCTTGAGGTGTGTGCCCGGGATCGAACCCCCGACCTCTGATTACGAGGCGAACGCGATAAATACTAGGCTATCACAGCAATGCAAGAGTTAATTAATCATAAATTTATCGACCCCGTTACATCGCTTACATGACATCAAAAAGTCATTAGTTTGTATAACAGACATAAAGTATAGGGGCATCTTCTCTAAGGTATAGGTTTTAGGTGGGTACATTAGGAGATATCAAAAACTCATCAGCTGAAACCGCACCATAATACAACTTATTATTATAGTCACACTAGCAGATTCCAGCGACTTTGTCTACTTCCGGTAGTGCTGAGTTTTTTTGGAGTTAACTACTTCGAATCGATTTTCATATAGAGTTCCCGGTATGAAAAAAATATGAGCAGTGAAATCTACTGAACGAATGAACTCGTTACGTTTTTGTGCGAAACCTATTCCCCTATCACATTTCAGGCGTGAGTATTGTTTACATGTATGATATTATATCAAATCTATTTTACCAAGCTTTTATTAGCTTCACTTGTATGTTTGTTTGTTTGTTTGATTGTAACCGACTCCTTTGGATTCGATTTTGACCCACTTAGAACGGTCAGATTTCATTGAAACTCGGTAGATTTATCGAGGACCAATGACAATAAAATAATTTAATAATTTTATTATTCTATTATCCTAATTAGGATCTTCAGGATATTATTTGTAAAATGTTTCATGTTTAATACTTTGCCAATTAATCATAATAATTTCAAATGGTAATTTAATATGATATTAATGCTTTTCTTAGACTAGACCTTTTTTCGTGCCTACTTAAAGAGTCTATCTGAAGGAGTAAACTCCATTCGTACGTCGGAGCTGACACATACACTTTTTTTGATCACTTGACTTTTATATCAACGTACAGTTGAGTATTACTGTGCATTTTAATATCATAATATTTATAATACATCAGTGTTTTTTTATTGTTCTCTGTAAAAACGTTATATACTGTTTTTATCAGTATAAATATAATTTTCAATTTAATATTTTTGATATATATATCACTCAATTTGACGTATCTGTAGAAGCTATGGATGCACATTGACAGATTGTCTTATAAGTCTTATGGCAAGAGTGAGCTTTAATGGTTATCGGAGATAGTGGTTGAGAGATTGAACGAATTGAATATGTGATGATTTTAGATTTAGAGGTATTAAGCGTTAAAGAGTGAGAAAGTAACCAATCACAGACAATGTCAAAACCACACTGGGCTGTTTTTTGAACTTCAGGCCAAGATTTGCTGTGAAAGGTTATAGCTGTATCATCTGCAAAAGATACTACTTGGGCATTTGACATTTGGAGGTTACAAAGATCATTAATAAAAATTAAAAAGAGGGTCGAGATAGATTTATGTCGTTCACATAACTTGGTCTGGTTAACTTAAGTCGAGAATACTTGGGAGAAATCCAGTCCTAGCTACCACCCTACTGCCAAAGACATACCGCTAACCGATTTAACATTCCGGTACGCTATCGAGTAGAAACCGAATTGTAGGATGGGTATGGCCTGCATCGGTGGCTGTTCTAGTGCTGCAGATGTTCAAGAGCGACGGTAATCACTTAACATCAGGTGACCCGTCTGCTCATTTGCCGTCTCAGGTTTAAAAAAGATATCGGCCATACACACACGAGCACACACGAAGCGGTAATAGCCCAGTGGTTAGGGCGTCAGCCTCCTAATAAGAGGTCGGCGGTTCGAATCCTGGCACGCACCTCTAACTTTTCGGAGTTATGTGCGTTTTTAAGCAATTAAAATATCACTTGCTTCAACGGTGAAGGAAAACATCGTGAGGAAACCTGCACGCCTGAGAGTTCTCCATAATGTTCTCAAAGGCGTGTGAAGTCCGCCAATCCGCACATGGCCAGCGTGGTGGCCAAACCCTTCTCATATTGAGAGGAGACCCGCGCTCTGTAGTGAGCCGATGATGGGTTGAACATGATGATGACATGATACACACACAAATTCAAATTCAAATAATCTTTATTCAAATAGTCCTTTAAAAGGCGCTTTTGACGCGTCAATAATTTACATAGTAGTGATTTGATGGTGATAACTACATTCGTAAACATAAAACTAAAGCTATGAGGGTTCCAAAGAAGCCCACAACAAACTTAGCCAGGTAAATTTTCTTTTTATTATCACCATCTCACATGCCACTTTAAAATATATTAAGAGCTATCTTATTAGAGCAATATTTCACACATAAACATAGGAACAGGCGTATGCGCAGAAGTCCATTATATAGCTAGTAACATCTCAGGACCATGCTGCCGTATTGGAGCAAATCATGCGTTGTAAGCGCATTTTAGATGGTCAGGTTAATAAAACAATTATATAAATTCCACCATGTAGATTTGTTTGTATCGTGGATCATAGATCTTAATGTACGACGACCGCTGTCACATTTTAAAATTGGAGGTCTTGGGTTCGATTCCCGGTTCGAGTCTGGTCTGGTGGAAGGCTTCGGCCATGGCTAGTTACCACTCTACAAAGAAGTGTAGCAAAGCGGTTTAGCTTTCCGGCACGATGTCGCGTAGAAACCCATTAGGTGTATGGGTTTACCATACTCCTAACAGGTTAGCCCGTTACCATCTTAGACTGCATCATCTCTTACACCAGGTGAGATTGCCGTCAAGGTCTAACTTGTAGTCGATAAAAAAATATGTTTGCATATAACTAGATAATTTATTTATTATATATTTGCAATGTGAAAGATAAGTCCGTCTTTTCGAAGATACAGTTAGAACTAGCCCTTTTTTCACGTGATTTCGCAGCAATAAGTGAAATGAAAAGCTTCTTTTATTTTAATTACTTAAGCTTGAAGCTGAGTTTAGCCAAGCTAAGCTTTTAATGCGAGTATCTGTTACTTAAAAAACTCTTTCCTTATTTCCCTCTCAATATAAATAAGCTAGCAACTTACCTTGTCTAGTCTGCTATTCAATTTAGACTGATGCTAATTATTGTGGCTTCGTAAATAAGAAAATCTTAGACAAGTTCATAACAGGTGAGTAGGCGGGTTTTTCATGACAATGTTGTTGATCTTTTAACAGCAAAAACATTTCGATGTTTTTGCTGTTAAAATTGCAAGAGAGCTTTTTAAGCATAAATGACCATCAACTATGTAAGTTACTGACGCATCAAAAGCGTCTTTTAAAGGAATATATGAATACCAATTATAATTGCATGTCGTCGAACCGTTTAATGAACATATTTGTAGATAAAAACAGATTTTCTCGTTTATTTATTTTTTCAATATATTTTTTCATAACCATTTTCAACGTTGTGAGCTAAAGTTTAGCTTTTTACAGGTTTTCACAATGTTCACAAATAGTTTCATGGTACGCCTTAAGTATTTTGCTTGAGTCTATATACAACATATAATAATAATAAAACTGCAATATCAAAGATAGGTGGCAATTAATCGCAAACTAATCGCGTAATGTGAAGTCCAAGATTGATGACCTAAACTTGATTTTTATTAATATTAATAAGCAAAGAGAATAAGCAAAGAGAGCGAGTTGAAGCGGTGATAGCCTAGTGGTTAGGGCGTCAGCCTCCTAAGCAGAGGTCAGCGGTTCGAATCCGGGCACGCACCTCTAACTTTTCGGAGTTATGTGCGTTTTTCAAAATTTAAATATCACTTGCTTCAACGGTGAAGGAAAACATCGTGAGGAAACCTGCACGCCTGAGAGTTCTCCATAATGTTCTCAAAGGCGTGTGAAGTCTGCCAATCCGCACATGGCCAGCGTGGTGGACTATGGCCAAACCCTTCTCATATTGAGAGAAGACCCGTGCTCTGTAGTGAGCCGGTAATGGGTTGTTCATGATGAATATAAATAACATGGATAAGAATGTGATATTTATGAAAAGTCATCGGAGTGGCAGATTTTAATTACATATCAGTAAATTGAACAACGTTTAATTCGAACCTGTATCATTAAATTCAGCAGCGAACCGCATCCTTCACGTTACAAACGACATCTTTCATTTCGCTCACCTCTTAACAATTTAACAATTTAATTGCGAGTCTGATGTTAAATCAACTCGCCAGCGCTTCGTAGCGAAGCCTCCCCGTCAGTGTCGCTGTAATTAAATTTTCATTTATCATAATTCATCCGAGTCACGGATTGAGCAAAAGTTTTAATTGTAAGTAGAGTTTACTTGATATCTCAATTTATTACTTCGCCCCTCGAACAATGACGTATACAGTAACAACAATATTATGTAGTCTTATAAGAAACACCTATAACTTTTCGGAGTTATGTGCGTTTTTAAGCAATTAAAATATCACTTGCTTCAACGGTGAAGGAAAACATCGTGAGGAAACCTGCACGCCTGAGAGTTCACCATAATGTTCTCGAAGGCGTGTGAAGTCTGGCAATCCGCACATGACCAGCGTGGTGGACTATGGCCGAACCCTTCTCATATTGAGAGGAGACCCGTGCTCTGTAGTGAGCCAAGAATGGGTTGATCATGATGATAAGAAACCTGTTAGAAAAAGTTTTAGTGTTTTTGTTTTTACTCACGCTTTTCTGTAGGTGTATAAAAATTATCCATACTTCGTAAACCTTTTTAAAAGTAAGCGTAAGATTTATATATAGAGCAAGTGTCGACCCACGTTAAGGTAAACCACTAAAGGTTGTAAAGTTTTCTATTTAGCATAATATATGTAAATTTACCTACCGTAAGTATTTTCAATATTATTTTGCATTAACTTGATTTTGCATTTGCATTTGCTCTATAAAGGGCAAAGTTTATTATCTTATAAGATTGTTGAAGTGTTTTTTGTGAGGGTAATTCCTAAAATTTATATTGTATCTAATAATTTTGCCTAGGTCTTTGTTAGAACTTTGTTTTTTGTTTTTAATCCACTACAAGTTATCCCTTGACGGCAATTTCACCTGATGGTATGTGATGCTGGTCTAAGATGGTAGCGGGCTGACCTGTTAAGGGGTATGGTAAACCCATAGGTACTCCTAATTAGTTTCTAAGTCGAATATAGTTCATAAATTTAGATGATGATTACGTAACCATCATCATTGGTGTTTTTTTTCGTTATTTATTTTTTAGAGACTTTAGTCCTTAAAACTAGCCAGTCCAATAGAATCCAACACATTTATATGTATACAAAAAAATGCAAATTGTACACTTAACTACAAACGCGACGACCTACATGGGGCAACCCGTGCGCTATCGCATTATAAAGTTGGGGGTCCTGGGTTCGATTCCCGGCTCGAATCTGATCTGGTGGTGCCTTCGGCCGTGGCTAGTTGCCATCCTACCGACAAAGACGTGTCGCTAAACAATTTAGCGTTCCAGCACGATGTCGCATAGAAACCAATTAGAAGTGTGGTTTTACCATACCCCTAACAGATTAGCCCGCTACCATCCTAGACTGCATCATCAATTACCACCAAGTGAGATAGCCGTCAAGGGCCAACTTGTAGTGTAGTAGCTACTCTACACTACTATTGTATTACGAACAAACACACGCTCGCATTTATAGATATTATAAAGCCTTATGGTACCCACTATTTCACTTTTCAGTATATTACTTTACAGATTTAGTAATTGCTTTTTGGAGACTGGGGGACGATACGGGTTGTATGAACTTTAAAAAAAAAAACTAATATAAAACTTTTAAGTACCTGTGAAGTTCAGCGTATTTTAATCCAGAAAATAAAAATAAAAACGTTAAAGATAATTTGAATTGCACGCGTCTAATCTTCTCGGTGCTAAAAGAATTTAGAATTTTTAATAATTAGATTTCACGCCGTCACAAGTTCAGCGAAGATATTTTTCAACGAAATGTTTTTAGGTGTTGGAATGAACCCGAATGTTTATTAGGGAATAATTATTACATTTTTGGTTCACTGCATTAGACGGATATTTTTTTCAGTTATATATATTTAATTAAGGTGTCAGTTTAAAACATCGAATTTGTTTGTTTGTATAGTTCATAACATAACGCGCAGTTACGATTATTTGCCTATTCATTATTACAATCATTATATTTTATTATTTGGTTTCATGGCTTTTATATTAGGTTTAAATGGACATGGATTTTTTTCCACTTCATTTAGATTTCTCTTGCACGCCTTTTAGACATAGTGTCTTAATCTACTATTAATATACAACTTCCCTGCAATAAACGAATTTTATTTGATTTGATCTTATTCACTGGCCTGTAAGCCAAGTACTTCACCATCCATAATGTTTCAACCTTTCTGTGTTATATGTTTTAGATTTTCCCTACCACAGGTTTAGCAGGTTGATTCTACCGAAGTTACGCTGGTGAGGAACTCAGCAATTATTCATTCTTATTTGTCTGGTTTTCGGCTTCGAAAACGATGAGTCGGCATGATGCCGTGTGGAACCGTTTGTCATTTCGTATTAATATAATTGATATGCCATTTCAAATTAGCTCTCACTTATCACCAGGTGAGATTGCAGTCAAGGGATGACCTGCAGTGAAATAAAAAAAATCTGTTTCATTTTTGTGAAAGAGACCCGTCTAGAATAGCAAAATACTATTCTATAAATAAATAAATAAAAAATAAAAATTAAAAAACTACTACTATTCTATATATTCTATAAAAAAAAGGAAGGTTCTCATGATATAAAAAATAATTAAGTTATATTATTGTAGACATTTAGTGCCTTTTTTTTTAATTAAATATGGCTTTCTCTTGACTAAAATAAGGCCTGATGGACAGTAATGATGAGGTCTAGGATGGAGAGCACTTGCCTAAGAAAAGCCTATTCATTCTTTTCTTGATGGCACCAAGATTATGATTGCCTAGTTACACGGAAGCTGGGAGACCAGACCTTTCCTGAAGGCTCAACAACAACTGTAAATTTTAGCTTAGTAATGTTTATGTCGAATCAAGGCCGTCGGAGTCGTTTTTAGTAAGAGTGACGTCAGCATTGCCGACGTCACGCTTTTGTTAACTTTCGCTCATAGTAATTAAAACCACGACTTGCGGGATTACACTTTTATTGCAACAATAACTTAGAGGTCCGAACGGTCCGACGTCTCGAGCGAGAATGCCACGAAATGCAACAACCGCCCGTATTTATAGCAAAGCATGCTTGTACGAAATTGATTTCTACCGTCTAAATACACTGATTAACAAAGAAATGTTTAATTAGTGATTTAAAGAGTTCAAATGTGGGTAATTATTTAATTCTTGAATTTCTTGGCGCCGCTGAGTGAAGTTAATAACTCCTTCGCGCCGACATATATTACAACTTATATAATTATTTATTTAGGTAGATAAATGAATTATATAAGATATGAATTGCTCTAACTGCATTACTAATGGTTATAAATTAGCTGTTTGACCTGCGTTAGTTTGAGGCAAAATCCTTCTCTTAGAAGGTAAGTGGTGATGCATCACTTACCATCAGGTGAGATTGAAACAGAAAAAAAACATATTGCTTTAAATTTGAAGCGTAACTGTAAATGGGTTTGTGGGTCTACACTGTATCGGTATAATAAGGTTAGGCGCTGCCCATTCATCACCAAGGGCACTGACAGCGCATGTTGCGACAGCTTGATGGATCGTAGGTCAGTGTACTTAGGTGTTCGCTGAAGCTGTAGCAAGAGCAGCCACTCACTGAGATGAAATACGAGTACGAACCGGAAAAAGGGGTGTGAAATTTTATGTACAGATCCTTCCCATTGTACTTGTACTTCATGAAAACAGTATGGATACTTTTTCAATTAATTTGGAGTATCTTCAATCTTGAAGCGGTGATAGCCTAGTGGTTAGGGTGTCAGCCTCCTAATCAGTGGTCGACGGTTGGAATTCGGGCACGCACCTCTAACTTTTCGGAGTTATGTGCGTTTTTAAAAATTAAAATATCACTTGCTTCAACGGTGAAGGAAAACATCGTGAGGAAACCTGCACGTCTGAGAGTTCTCCATAACGTTTTCAAAGGCGTGTGAAGTCTGCTGAGTGAGACCCGTGCTCTGTAATGAGCCGGTAATGGGTGGATCATGATGATCTTCAATTTTCAGGTTCTGTCTCCATCACCAAACTCAATAAAAGTAAATAAGCACACCATAACAAATGTATAGAATCATACAGAGTAACAGTACTAAAAAGAAACATTATTTTTACTAACAATTTGTTTGCTACCTTTTCAAGCGATGATTAGGAAGCATATTTCGATAAAATTCGGTAAGGAAACTTATTGATTTTGGGAGAAATCAATTTCATCTTAATTTTCATCCAGGAAAATAAATAGTTTGTCTAAGTCTAGATTAAGGCGTATTTGAAACTTGAATTCAACATATCCTGAAGAACTTACAGCTAACATAAAAACACCAAAACTTAATAATAACATAAAAACTATGCATGGACACTTCATAGGTCCTTTTAAGTAAAGTACTAAGCTTTCTTTTAAAAAAAAAAAACATTTTCAGATTTCACTTGATTTAGTTAGACTGATGTCGACTGATGTAGGTAACCAGATTGAAAATGTTCACTAAAAAAGCTTAAAGAGTTTATGTTAGTACTGAGACTTATATTGTTTTTTACCTAAATCTAAATTGCGGGCCTCAGCTATTTTTATTATAATTTATCAAAGGATATTAATAGGCGTTGCCTTAGGCTGAGATCTATAGACGTGCCTTGACTTTGCAAAGTGAGCGTTAAAACGAGACCGATTTATATCGGATACATAAATTGTCTCATTCTAACTTTTTTTTTTTTTTATCCACTACAAGTTAGCCCTTGTAAATGTCGCAAATCAGAGATAAAGTTTAAACTGCTTTCACTAGCTCATGAATAATGTCCCGGATGGGTTCGAAGCTTGCATTTTAAGTCGTCTGCCCGTAGGTCCGTTGGTGCATATAGCTTCTGACGTGACCTAGTGAGGATCAGTACCCTCACCACCCTTTACAAACTCACCCTTTACGTTTAATAAGTAGCGTAAAAACATCACAAATGCCACATTCAGTGACACCCTCGAAAAATACACTTTTGGATAACACACCGCGTTGGATAATTCATCAGAACGACGTAACTTTATCTGACAGTGATGTATTAACTTACTTTATCATTCCGACCTGCTTGTACTTACGATGGAGATCAGTACGAGTACCTTTGGTGTGAGAGGCGTAGTTTTTAAGGTTCCGTACACGATGGGAGTCGACCCTATTACTGAGTTCCGATCTTATTACTGAGCCTCCGGCCTGCCCTTGGTTTGTCTGCAGGCTGTAGACTCATGGACCACAACACCGTAATCGGTATTAAAAAATGAAATGAAATGAAATGACATGAAAAAATACTTTATTGCACACCATACAAAAAGAAAATAAACTTGAGAGGTGTCAAGGGACGCCCGGATGGAACGAAGTTCCTTTCGATTAATTAGTGAAGAAATTGTAATAAAATTTTATTTTATTTAAGTTATAATAATATTTTTTTTATTATTAACAAATATAATGTTATATAAACTTGATCAGTAGGCTTAGCAATATCCGGAACTTGTGCAGAAACACTGTCAGGATTCATTATTATTATTATTTTTTATTATTTATTATTTACAAAAAACCTGTATACACTCAACAAAAATAATCGTCGCGACACCACACTGTTCAATGCGAAAATAGAAATGAAAATATCTGGCTTGCTTTCTATAAGAGAGAGAGAGAGACAGACAGAGAAACATGCGACGCCGCACAGCATACAGTAACAAAAAGTGTCGTGACAACTTTTCGTAAGAATTTTTTTTCGTCTAGCCCCCTTTCACAACGCGCGATAAGGAACTTCGTTCCAAAAACAAAAGAAATAAACATACACAGAAAAATAAATAGGTGAAATAGGCGGCCTTATGGCTAATGAGCGATCTCTACCAGGCAACCTAGCACAAATAAGGAATAAAATATAAAGTAAGGCGAGGTGGGGGAGTACAATCATAAAAAGAAAATATAAGGTTAAATATATGTACAACTAAAACTATAAATAAGATAATACTTAATACATGTATACAAAACTATAGTAGTAATATATAAGTAAAAAACGTAGAATAGAATCCATTATTTTTTATTACTACTATTACCAAGTACCCGAAGATAGGAACGCCTCCAGAGTAAGTAATTTTGAAATAAAACTAAAGAGCTGGCTGGTTAAGGTGTCTATATATATCTAGCTATCTTCTATAGCTACATATAATTTATAATTATTTAATATGAAATGCATATAGCATATTTTATTCAAATATATTTATATAATTAACACAATGATAAAATAATTAATGGTAATTATTTTTGCATACATTTTATTTTGACGTGTTAAAAAACATTTACCTATAAATTGATTATGATTTTTTATTCCACTACAAGTTAGCTCTTGATAGAAATCTTAGAAAGTAATGATGCAGTCTAAGATGGTAGCGAGCTAACCTGTTAGGAGTATGGCAAACCACACTCCTAATTGGTTTCTACGCGACATCGTGCCGGAACGCTAAATTGCTTGGCGACACGTCTTTGTCGGTAGGGTGGTATCTAGCTATGTGTAGATTGGCAAACTTCTCACGCTTTTGAGAATATTAAGAACTCTCAGGCGTGCAGGTTTCCTCACGATGTTTTCCTTCACCGTTGAAGCAAGTGATATTTTAATTTTTAAAAACGCACATAACTCCGGAAAGTTAGAGTAGCGTGCCCGGATTCGAACCGCCGACCTCTGATTAGGAGGCTGGCGCCCTAACCACTAGGCTAATGCGTGAATAATAAATATGAAATAAAGGTACATACATAAAATATGATGTTTAGATGACAAAATGTAAATACAATAGGTTATGGTGCTATGCTGGCTGTTGAAAGGGCATAAAGGCGGGTAACAGCTATTAGGGTGACGTTTATATCGCCAATGAATATGTGAATTTATTTTATCACGGTCCAAGGGAACGTAACGTAGCTCTGGATCACAGTTGATGTCCTGTGTTGTGGGCATGTCGCATAATATAGAATATAACGTGATATTAAAGCGGCGAACTGTTCCACTATGTTAAAATCCAAGAAACTCAGAAGTAACGGCTGTTTATGCAACATCGGTGTCGCAGTGCGCGTGCTGTCGGATTTACAACTTTAGTTGGAGGTCCTGGGTTCGATTCCCGGCTCGAGTCTGGTCTAGTTGGAGGCTTCGGCCGTGGCTAGTACCACTCTACCGACAAAGACGTGTCGCCAAGCGATTCAGAGTTTCGGCACGATGTCGCGTAGAAACAAATTAGGAGTATGGGTTTACCATACCCCTAACAGGTTAGCCCGCTACCATCTTACACCGCATCATCACTTACCATCAGGTGAGATACCGTCAAGGGCTAACTTGTAAAAAAAAAATTGACTGCGCGTGACTTATATACCAGTAGCGCCATCTAGTACAGTAATATAGACACCGCCATATAACCACCACCCTACCTCAGTGCGGGTTGATTGGTTTTAACGACTCTTATATCACAGGGTTCAACGATAAAATATCATTTTATGGTGACAAAATGTAAATACAATCGAACGTTGTACCCTAAGCTGCTGTTGAAAGGTCATAGAGGCGGTAAACAGATATTATGTTGACGTTTATAGCACCAATATGGCATTGATAGCGGTTAAAGGCAGCCCCACGTTTGTTTGTTTTTTGTATATTTTGAAATGGAAACATGACTCACTTACTTATCGTATTAATACGCTGCTCAAATCCATGGTCGTTTCCGACTAAATTTTGACGATTTACTATGGCCTTCCTAGGCCTTCTTAGGCCATAGTAAATCTGATTTGATAAATAAAATAACTATCTGGTTCCTAACAGATAGTTATTTTATTCATCAAATCAAATCAAAAACAAAAATAGTTTTATTCGCATAAACTTATTACAGGCATCAATGAATCGCTTATTTCATTATTTCTATTCGTGTAGTTATGGTGGATGATATCAAACAATTGCAAGACTAGTCTTTGATAGAAGCCGGTAGAAACAATTGATCCACACGAGGTTGCAAGGACACCAGCACCACGATCTTCAGTAATGAAGGAACGACTGGAGAGAGAGAGAGAGTGATGGTGATGATGATAATTATACTCGACAGCTTAAAACTAAAGCTAAGAAGGTTTAAATCGCGGCCAGGTCTAACATTCTTGTTAGACCTGGCCGCCTACAACAAACTTAGCCGGTTTTTTTTTTGTTATCTCCATCTCACGTCCACTGCTGGACATAGGTCTTTTGTAGGGAGTTCCAATGGCCACGGTCTTGGGCCGCTTGTATCCAGCGGCTTCCTGCGACTCGTTTGATGTCGTCTGTCCACCTTGTTGGGGGTCGACCAACGCTACGTTTACCGGTGCGGGGTCACATATAAAATAATAATCCATCTCAACATCATCTAAGAGGCCCAAAAATGGACCATGATATAAGCATGAAACCTGTTAGGTTTGAAATTAAAAACACTAAAACAACGTACAAAACTATATACGTTTTTTTGTTTTAGTGTTTATTCAGCAATGGTAAAATCTATCTGTCAACTTAACTTCAGACGCGGTCCGATAAATGATGAGTCTAGTTGGAAGACGGATGTTGGGGCTACAAATGTGATTCTAGCGATACCAAGTACAACGGTTCAATTTAATTGAAAATGCGATGTTTTTATTTATATATAGGATGACTACGGGGCGGGTGCGTGTCTTCGTCGGTAATTTGGGTAGACGCGGGTAGGTTCGGGCAAAGAGACCAGATACTCTTGGTAGAACAGAATAACAACTATAACTATGGTAATTTATAAAGAGCAGACTATACGCTCCACCAAGTACGACTATGCACTACCACGACTCGACCGAACCGACCAAATGCAATGAATGCAATGCGCCGTCCCGCGCCGGTGCGTCTTATAAGAACCTGCATACGTCACTTAGTGTTGCTACTTGTGTTAAAGAGAGGGGGCGATGCCACTCTCTTGTCCGACGCACATGACTCTAAAACTAAATGGCGCTGCTCTCTGACTGCCGTCATATATACGCTACAAGTTAGTTCTTGACGGCTATCTCACCTAGTGGTAAGTGATGATACAGTCTATGATGGTAGCGGGCTAACCTGTTACGAGTAAGGTAAACCAACACTCCTAATTGGTTTCCACGCGAAATCGTGCCGGAACGCTAAATCACTTGTCGCGATTTGAACACTCTTAGCTTTAGTTTTAAGTTGGCGAGTGTAGTTATCCCCATCACTTCACGAATGGAAATAATGAACATGTGATATATATGAACGATTCATATAATCGCTTGGTGACAGGTCTTTGTCGGTATGGTGATAACTATCCACAGCCGAAGCCTCCTACCAGACCAGGGAATCTAACTCAGGACCTCCAACTTTATAATGCGACAGAACACGCACTGCGCCACTGAGGTCGTAAATTGCTGGGCATAAGTGTGATTCCGCTCTTAGCCACATCTGTCATACTGTTATGATAATCAGTCTGTAAAGGATTAGACATTTCTATTAAGTAATTAATACGCATCTTAATGGATTTACTGTGTCCTATAAAGGTATACACAGACATATCGGCATTCCGTCAGGAACGATTGCAGGCTTTTATTCATTGATAAAGATTTCCTTGAAATCAGCATTAGTATTTAGGAGATTTAAAAGAAGAATTAAAAGAAAATGAAATTTTAAGATCTAAATGTAGGAGATTTAAAAGGAAAGAAATTTTAAGATCTAAATGTAGAAAAGACGAACATTTATTAGATAGTAAGTATTTATTTATTTATTTATTTATTTGCAAGTAATCCACAGCGTTATATTTCATTTTTATACAATTAGGAAAGTCATAAAATAAGACCACAATATATACAAGAGATTACACAATATATACAAAATATGTTAAATAGGTAAAAATTCAAAAATTTTAAATTTAAAATGTAACTAAATGAAACTGACTAAGGTGAACTAAGGTGACTTAGGTGTAACCGTATGATAGTGAAAGTTTATTTTGGCTTAATTGATAAATTAAATAAAGTTTAACTTAAATGGACTTAAGTTAAATAGTAGAAGGGCCGGTCGACAAAATTGTCAGATATGGGAAACCATCGATTTCGAGAGACTTGTGACACCTCCTTCGAACGTGGCTTGTCAACCTACGGACAAAGACGTGCCAAGCATTTAAGCGTTCCGAAACGATGTCTTGTAGACACCAAAGTATGAATTTACCCTACCCCTTTAGTTTAGTCCACTATCATCTTCTCAGTCTAGTTAAAAACAATAGCTCTATTGTTTTTAACTAGATTTTACTATAGAATAGAGCTAGTTTTACAACTAGCTCTATTCTATATTAATTAAGTAATTATTAGTTGGAGGTCCCGGGTTCGATTCCCGGCTCGAGTCTGGTCTGGTGGGAGGCTACGGCCGTGGCTAGTTACCACCCTACCAACAAAGACGTGTCGCCAAGCGTTTTAGCGTTCCGACCGATGTCGCGTAGAAACCAATTAGGGGCGTGGGTTTACCATAGTCCTAACAGGTCAGCCCGCTACCATCCTAGACAGCATCATCACTTACCATCAGGTGAGATAGCAGTCAAGGGCTAACTTGTAGTGTGTAAAAAAAAAAAAAATTTCACCCAATTTCTAACAATAGTAAAGTTATTTACTTACGACAGTACAGTTAAAAGTCCACGGTAGCATTGAAGCGAGGCACTGGCAGCCATCTTTAAGTTTCATCTAGTTCGTGGTGGCGCTACTGAATAACCTTCATCCAAAGCTGTTCTGTTTATTACACTCAATATTTTACGAACTCGGCCAGGGTAATATGCAAATCTCAATTTATGACGACCCATTTTCCAGACGCTTTCTGAACAGTTGTAAAGATAATAAATAATTTACATAATATTATTGTTCGGATAACATTGAAAATAGTTTCCCATCGGGAATTATTATTATTGTTGAATAAACTCCACTTAAAAGTAACTGAAATTGGTCAGCGAGTTTGATTAATATTGAATGATAGGTATATAAGGGGTATGCTGAAACTGAGAATATTTTAAAAATATTAAAATAATTTACATAACGCACATACACAAACACACATTCACACTCGTTCTCATACACATACATACACGCACACGCTCATACACGCACACGCTCATACACGCCTAAATAATGTAAGCTTTAGTTAAGATAATTTATCTCTAAGAATAAATGTACTATATCCCTGGAAGGAACTACCCTCTGCAATACAGGTTTTCCTAGTGCACAGGGTAGGGACAAATTATTTTTATTGTAAATCGTTTTTAATCAATAAAATATTATCTTATCTTATAAGAATTAATATTTTTATATTTATATCATTTAATATTTTTGTAGCTGTAAAGTAGCAAGGTCTGGTGGTTTGGTCTGGTGAGAGGCTATAATGTGGATTCATCATCATGATCAACCCATTGTAGGCTCACTACAGAGCACGGGTCTCCTCAACGGTGAAGTCTGTCAACCCGCACATGGCCAGTGTGGTGGACTATGGCCAAATCCTTCTCATATTGAGAGGACACCCGTGCTGGCAATGGGTTGATCATGATGGTGATGATGAAATATAATGTGTATTATGAGATATTATCAGAGTTTTATTATCACCCCTACCTTATTCCCACCATTATGACTATGCGAATTATTTGTATTCCATGACTCACCTGGTAAATAAAAAGGTTAGCATGATTAAGTGAGCCAATACATCACTGTCAGCAAGTTGCGTCACTTTGATGGATAGTAGACAAGTGTGTTTCCTCGAGAGTACTATTTTGCCTCAAGAGTGTACTTTTTTGTGACTGTCATTCTAGACACTGCGTTCAAGGACACTTTGTTTGTGTTTATTTCCCGATACAAAAAAGGTTATTGTAAGTTTTACCGTTTTATTTTCGTATGCGACTGTCACGTAGCGATTAGGGAATATTTCCCTACAGTCCCTACGTCACAGACGTTCAATCACTATGTCGATATAAGATTTTTTTTTTTTAACTTTATTGCACAAAAAAAAAAAAAACTGTACAAAAGGCGAACTTAATACTAAAAGCATTCACCACCAGTCAACCTTGGTACATTAAGAAAACTAAGAATCATCTTCTTCTACCTCTATATTTACAAATTGGCTGGTTCTTTTATATATAAAAAGTGTCAAAAGTTCCTTTTAAAGGACTATTTGAATAAAGATCACTTGAATTTGAAATTTTTGAATTTATATATTATAATTATGTCGTAGATATTAGTTTAAAGTAAGGTAAGATAGTACTGCCATCTTATATATAAAATTCTCGTCTCACAATGTTTGTTCCCATAAGCGTCCGAAACGGCTCGACCGATTCTTATGAATTTTTTCATGCATATTCAATAAGTCTGAGAATCGCCTACTATCTATTTTTCAATCCTCTAAGTGACCAGGGGTCCCAAAAGTTTTTTTTCTATTTTTTGGATATTTTTTTTTTATTTTTTTTTGTATTATGTGGCATTGAAAAATACATACAACCCTAAATTTTCATCTTTCTATTGCCAACCCCTATTTTTTTATTGTCATTTTAGTAATTTGATCATTTGTCAACCCACTCGATAACTGAACAATTATCGTCTTTATTGTGAATGTTTTTCACAATAAAGACGACATTTTTTTTTACAATAGAAATTCCCTAGAAATAATTTATATAGCAAAACAACGTTTGCCGGGTCAGCTATATATATAATATACATATAGATATATATATAATATTTTGGCTACCATGTATATTTTTATCAGCTGAAATCTTTATAAATAAGTATCTTATTCATGTGGATAATTTAATCTGAGAAAATTTCGGATTTTCTGAATTAAAGTATAACTATGACATAACTTATACTAAAATTAAATAAATTCCAACCTTTGCTACCTGTAGAACAGTCTGGTCTAGAGATGCAACATGTAATTCGCCTGAGATACGCTAATAACAATTTATGGGGTGGCTGAATCTAATCGCAATACTTTCCAATATGTGTATAAAAAAATACAGGCCAAGTGCTCAAAAGGAAGCCTTGATAAAAGAGGTAGTCAATAATAGGCTAAGTTTTTTGTGGGTTTCATATTAGACCTGGCCGCGATTTGAACCCTCATAGGTTTAAGTTGGCGAGTGTAGTTATCACCATCACTTCACAAATAGAAATAATGAAAAATGTGATATGAACGATTCATAGATGCCTGTAAAAGGTTTATTTGAAAAAAGCTATTTTTGCTTTGATTTTCATTAGAAAAGAAATAATGAAAAATGTAATATAATATATGAACGATTCATAGATGCCTGTATTAGGTTTATTTGAATAAAGCTATTTTTGCTTTGATTTTCATTAGAATAGAAATAATGAAAAATGTGATATAATATATGAACGATTCATAGATGCCTGTAATAGGTTTATTTGAATAAAGCTATTTTTGCTTTGATTTGATTTGATTTAATCAATAACAGAATATGTTGAAATGAAGAAAGCCACTTCACACTAAAGCCAGTAATGGACATGTGAGTAGGCAGTTAAAATTCAACCCGACCCGGCCGAAACGATTCGCCTATTAAAACAAACCGAAAACAATTAACAGCCTACTACAAATTAACAGGCGATGCGTCGTCACGTTTCCCACCAATTATTTCCGGCGGCCATGTTGCCGACACCATTTTGAGCCGTTAGGAGTAATGGAGACAACTATACGCCGTGAAAAGATAAAACCATCAAGAGCCAAATGAATGCACGAAATGCTTTGGTTCTTGGTAAGGTCATTTAGACTACTAGGACAATATGACATAAAAAGGTCATCACTGCACAAAACTATGTTCAATTATTTAGATTAATTATAATTTCAATTACTTTTATATTGTTTTGTTTTATTGTCTACTAGCTGGCACCCGCGACTTCGTCTGCGTTGAGTTAGTGTGTTTGTTTGTCTTTCAATCATTACTAAACTAAAACAATTGGTGGGAGAAGTGGGAGGCGCCCGAGACGAGATGGCCCAGGCGGTGGCATGCGCGTGAGCTGCGGGCGGTATTGGACAGACTTGGACATTGCAATATTACTTTATTTTTCTAAAATAAAAGTAGCCTAAGTTACTTCTTATTACATCAGTTACCTGCCAATAAAAGTCCTGTAAAAATTGGTCCAGCCATTTCAGAGATTAGCCGGAACAAACAGACAGACAGACAGACAAAAATTGTAAAAAATGTTATTTTGGTATATGTACCGTATACATATTCATATGCATGTAGTAAAAAACGGTAATTTCAATATTACAAACACACACTCCAATTTTATTTATTTGTATAGATAAAGTTAAATTGAGACTCACATAGTATGATTCCTCACCTTCTGCACTAGGATAGTCTATATTGCTACAACTATAGCTATAGGTTGCCGTAGCATATTTGCCTGAAATCATATTTATATGTTAGAAAATTTCAACGGAATAAGGAATAAGGCAAAGTAATCTTCAATCACAGACCTTCATCTTTTTTTTTTTATACACTACAAGTTAGTTAGACGGCTATCTCACCTGGTGGTAAGTGATGATAATGATGATGTCGGTAGGGTGGTAACTAGCCGTCCGGGAAGCATACAACGGCTCCCCGGGCGTCCAGTGAAACCAGCGAGAGGGACATGCCGTGGTGGTTTTTAGTTCGGGTAGACCATCCATGGGTGGGAGTCCCACATAACCTCTGTCCTGACCAAGGGACGGAAGTAGCTATAAAGCTTTTCCATCACGACAAAAAAAAAGACGGATTTCGTCATCTAAGCAGACGTTAGCTAGTCAACAAACAGAAAAATAGTACAACATTTGAAACCCCAAGCGTATTTTTATTTCTACATAGGTACAAAAGCAATGTACAGAAACAACGGTTTCTAAAGCTCAAATAAAGTTGTTTTCAAAGTGGAATGCAATAAGGTAGAGGTGAGAGTTCCGGGTAACTGTTAGTTTTCAGTTTATCTACCGGCGTTGTTTTCGTTGGTTTCTAACCACCGATGCAATAAGGGGGGTTAAATTATTATTTTGAGTACTCTCTGCGGTGTGCGGTTGCGTCCTCTTCAGCTCTCAAATGAACAAATATTTTAGTATCACGTAAGTGCTTAAGGGCATTTATACAGCTAATTATTTATTGTACAATTCAATTTTTTTATTTTCAGATTGAATTTCACAGAGTTAGGTATAATATTATTTAGTATAACTATCAGTCATGGAGTGAAAAATGTCATATGCTATAAACTTTGGATTTACAATTCGTTTTTTTTATTATATTCTACGTATTTATTTAATCAATTAATAAAAAAAATAAACAATCTACGTGCAACAATTTCCTAATCTAAAATTATTACTGTATAATATATATTGTAGTGTATCTTTTTTGTTTTTTCTTTAGCCAAGTATAGTAAATAAAGCGGTGATAGCCTAGTGGTTAGGGCGTCAGCCTCATTATCAGAGGTCGGCGGTTCGAATCCGGGCACGCACCTCTAACTTTCAGAGTTATGTGTGTTTAAATAAAATTAAAATATCGCTTGCTTCAACGGTGAAGGAAAACATCGTGAGAAAACCTGCACGCCTGAGAGTTCTCCATAATGTTCTCAAAGGCGTGTGAAGTCTGCCAATCCGCACATGGCCATCGTGGTGGAGTATGGCCGAACCCTTCTCGTATTGAGAGGAGACCCGTGCTGTCTAGTGAGCCGGTAATGGGTTGATCATTATTTAATATTTAGCCAACTATAGTAAATAAAATAGTCTTTTAAGTCTTTTAATAAAACGTTGTCTATTTTAATGGAGCTTTTTTCTTTACCCAAGTATTTGGGGATTCTAAGACACTGAAATTCTTGTCTAAAAACTAAAATTCTTGATGTTTAAACGAACATTAAACTTAAGTTTTCCTTAATATGACAGTAACACCAAGTTCTAAATATTACCAACGTGACGGAAAGATAAAAAAATCGGCCATATGTCTTCACCTCGAAATTGAAGTTTGCAATTAGATTTTGTTTTCCATTAAATCTATTGCTAGAAGCGTCATATAATAGCATTGCTAAAAGATGAGATGCCATTATTTATAAATTACTGACGGCTTTTGAAGAAGGCAACCCTATCTACGTTGAAGTGGATAAAAAGACTAAATAGCTAGTTAAGATAATATAAGCACTTACAAAAAGTTTTTGAAACAAAAACTGTTAGTCAAAGTTTTTTTATTTAGGCCATGTCTGGGACAAACTTCGTCCTTCGAACGAAGATTGGTTAACAGCAATTTGGATAGCCAAAGACTAAAGTAGAAAAAGAAGATGTCTTCAAAGGAGTATTTAAGCTAATTCCAAGTTAACCAAAATGGAGAGTGGCCGTAACAAGCGAAATGGGTGTTGGAAGGTTTTATAATCAATTTTTCTTTATTTGGGTACCAACAGGTTTTAACTAATATAAGCTCTATATTTATGAAGTTAGAAACACGAAAATAGGCATCTGGGTCAATGATTAAAAAAAAAAAAAGACGGGTTGCACTCCGGGAGTGCCGGCAGAAGTGAAAACTTGATTATTAACGTTGAGCATGTTTGATATTTTGGAATGGTTAGGGAATAATTTTGCACCAATTGTTTTATCAGTATTAAAGTACTATCATTTATGTGGTAGAATACAATATTCATTTATTGCGCTATCGTACACAAACATGACAATTTATATTACATTAAAAATTTAACACTTTAAAACTATTACAATTATTTCTGTCACCATCCATGGATGCGCGTGGCACGCTGTAACATACACGAACATTCGCGCAAGCGCCCTGCGCTGCCTAAACGAAACAGTAGGCCCAAGCATAAATTTTCGCCGCGCCATAGAGAGGGGATAGCTGTCTACTCTCCATCCGTCTTACGCTTTTTCGATCAGGTCACGTGTCCTGACGCGAGTTTAAGATTTTATACCCATTACAGAAAAAGTGCTCAACGCCGCTAAAGAAGTTTTCACTTCAAAAATAGCCTGGTCGTTGGACTTGTTTTTAGCGGTAGTAAAATAGGTGAAACAATTTGCAATAAAATATTATATATAATAATGCACCTCTGAGGTGAGATGGGTTGATAGGTTGTAGGAAAGTTGCGAAAAATTCAGACATTTACAGTCAATTAGAGATTCAATTTATATACTTTCGTGACATCAGCTAGTACAACATAAGTACCCATAAATACATGACACTATTTATGGGTAATACATACATAAGTGATTCTGGCAATGTATGGTTAAATGTTATTGAACTATGTTATATATGTAAATGATCTATATAAGATTGTTTAATAGTGCAATATATATTCATATATATGTCTGCGAGGATATTAGTTTAGATATTAGTTTGATGTATAAAAATATTGAACACAGAGAAACAAATACTAAATGTCCTTTTAAATATAATTAAGTGTCCCCCTGACAGTGGCTTACTCATTTTTTGTTGACCTCCGTAGCACAGTGCTGCCGCGTTGTATAGAACAATGGAGGTCCGTTGTTGGTATCACGGCTTAAGTCTGATCTGGTCGGAGGCTTCGGCAAATGCTGGTTAACATCCTACTACACCACTGGCAAAGACATACTCCAAGCAATTAAGTGTGCCGGTATGATGCCGGGTAGAAACTGATAAGCTGGATGGGTTCAGCTCGATTTGCTTTGGTGGCTCCTCTGATGATACTTATATTCTCGAGCGACGGTTATCACTTAACATCATGTGAACCGTGCGCTCGTTTGTACTCGTGATGAATTTACTAAAAAATAATAATAATAAAACAATTATAAGCGAATTCCATGGCGTCTATCTTTTTTGATTGATCTGAGTGGAAAAAACAACATTTCCAAGAGATAAGCGGGGGGAAGTATTTGTTTGAGTTCGAAAAGTGTCAAAAACTTTATCATCATAATACTTATGATGAATATTTTTATGGCAGTTAGAATGTTATAATGTTATATTATGATAATATATGATTTAGGCTAAAACTTACAGTTTTGTTTATAGATACAGCTTTATATTCCTTTCCATAATTAAGGTTAAATTAGATTTTTGCAGGAAGAATGTGAAAAATTACTACCAACAGGTAGTTTGCGCATAATTTTTGCATAAAAACCTTTTTTATGCAAAAATCTCTTAGTCATTGAATTCGAATCTTAATTAAAAAGTATGTGAGGGGAAACCCTTTACACGACCATATATTGAAATAAGTAAACAGCAATAATGTACCTAGTACAAGTTACTACGAATACAAGGTGTAAATGGGTCCACTTTTTAAACATATGTAGATTCACGTCTAAACATCTCAGCACATTTCATTTTTATCTCATGTTTAAAATGTCCAACCAACAAGCAGTCTAAAGGCCTGGTTAGAGAATTAGACTTCTATATCGATTTGGGGTAATCGAGACCCAGGAATTGATATATACATGTGTAGATATATATATTATATACATACATACATACACACATATTACAGTTGAACAATATATAATTTATGCATATTTTAAACGGAACATGGTAAAAAACGAGATTTTCTATTTATTCGATCGAGTGAAGTTAACTTATATAGATAAAATGGCTGCCATCTATACAATACATAATATATATCAACTATAACATATAAATATAGTACTTAGAAATTTGTTTATTTTGTATTAAATCGTATTTGCATTCAATATTTTTTCTGTGGTGTACAATCAATGTGTATTCATTCATCCGTTCATTCGGTAGATGGCTCTCTTTCGATTCACTCTGCACTCTGATTGAAGATATTAAATGTCTGAAAGCCAAGCGAGAATTACTAAATTGAAGTGGCAATATATCAACGGCGCAAGTAAACCGGGGCATGTCGAGAGCGGCTGAAAAGCGACGCGACACGTCTGAGCCGACTCTAAGTCTGGTATGATCTGGCAGGCAGGTCATCCGTTCATTTACACTATGCTCAGAACGATCCAGTTCCAATGGAGACTTTTTTACTACGGGTTAGCCCTTGACGGCAACCTCACCTGATGGTAAGTGATGATGCAGTCTAAGATGGTAGTAGGCTAACCTGTAAGGGGTATGGTAAACCCTTACTCCTAATTGGTTTCTACGCGACAACCGTCCGACCCCCCCGTTATCCCAAACGTCGCTTAAGCCGAGATTCGGCCTCAAAGGAGGCGCCCTTAGGCAGTCGCACCCTTAGTTTCTTCGAGCCCTAGGGCTCAAAATTTCTTCTGGCAGAGCTTCTTTCCAAAGCTCGTCAAACAGCCCGGTTACGCTGTTTCAACCAATAGGGTTTGTACAGCTAATAGACAGTCCGAAAAAAAAAAAACGCGACGTCGTGCCGGAACGCTGAATCGCTTGGCGACACGTCTTTATCGGTGGTAACTAGCCACGGCCGAAGCTTCCCACCAGAATCTCCAGTTTTGTAATGAGACAGCGCGCGCGCTGCGCCACGGAGGTCGTCAAAATGTGCATGTGTTAGCAATCATAAGGGCAATTTCAACTTTTAGTGCTGTCTTAAATATTGAAAAGCTAACGGCGAAAGTTTGGGAAGTTTGCCGTGAGTTTTTATTTTTATTTTATTTCATGATCAACCCATCCTCGGCTCACTGCAGAGCGCGGGTCTCCTCTCAATATGAGAAGGGTTTGGCCGTAGTCCACCACGCTGGCCGTGTACGGATTTACCCGCCTTTGAGAACATTATGGAGAACTCTCACGCGTGCAGGTTTCCTCACGATGTTTTCCTTCACCGTTGAAGCAAGTGATATTTTAATTGCTTAAAAACGCACATAACTTCGAAAAGTTTGCTTGTGATATTTGCATTAAAATCTTATTTTTTAAACGTAGTAACGCCATTCGATGTGAACGCTCGCCATTGAACGACGTGTTCACTGAAAATGATATTTTTAATGAAACTCTTCTTAATACCTTCCCCGGGGACGCGGATTAAAACTGAATCTGCGATAATATTTTCACTTTTAATAATAAAATTCAATTAATTTTTTGTCATCGAATACCTAAAGTAGTTAAACTGAAACGTTGTAATTACAATTTTCTTAAAAACAAGGTTTTGCGCGCGACTATGCTCACTTGTATTTTGTTAAATTATAACATTTTTATTGCTTACTTTGCTTTTTTCGTGTTCTTGCAAATTGAGGAACCAGTTTCTTTTTTAATATATATATACTACAAGTTAGCCCTTGACGGCTATCTCACGTGGTGGTAAGTGATGATGCAGTCTAGGATGGTAGCGGGCTAACCTGTTAGGGGTATGGTAAACCCACACTCCTAATTGGTTTCTACCTGACATCGTGCCGGAAAGCTTAATCCCTTGGCGACACGTCTTTGTCGGTAGGGTGATAACTAGTCACGGCCGAAGCCTCCCACCAGACTAGACTACATCCGGGGGTTGAACCCAGGACTTCTAATGCGACAGCGCGCGCACTGCGCCACGAAGGACGTCAAACTGCGAAGTTGAATCAAATCAAAATGGCTTTATTCATTTAAACCTATTAGGGACAGGCATCTATGAATCGTTCATATATATCACATTTTTCATTATTAAATCTTTTTTATTTTAATAGGTTGTTAAATGGGATTACCTATTTAGATTTATCACATTTCGTCTGGTATGTCAAGTGTTTAAACAGAAAATCAGCTTTATGCTACGTGAACTAAGTAATTCTCATCATGAACAACCCATTACTGGCTCACTACAGAGCACGGGTCTCCTCTCAATATGAGAAGGGCTTGGCCATAGTCCACCACGCTGGCCATGTGCGGATTGGCAGACTTCACACGCCTTTGAGAACATTATGGAGAACTCTCAGGCGTGCAGGTTTCCTCACGATGTTTTCCTTCACCGTTGAAGCAAGTGATATTTAATTTTTTTTTTAAACGCACATAACTCCGAAAAGTTAGATGTGCGTGCCCGGACTCGAACCGCCGACCTCTGATTAGGAGGCTGACACCCTAACCACTAGGCTATCACCGCTTCCAGTAATTCTCGTTTTACTTTAATTTAGGCGATGAATTTCTAAACACGACTAAAAGCATCACCGCAAAACCATCGAGGTTTAATCCACATAATATTTGGTGTGGACTAAACTTTTTTTTTTTTAATTCAGACTTAGATGTGTCTGAAATGTAGCCTTTTAGATAAATCAGAAAAAAAGACTCTCATCTAGATTGGAAACCGCACAAAAACCTCATCGCTCGTTAATCTATCACAGTTTTTCCAGGTTTTCGGCGCTAGGTAAGCCGTAGTTCCAAACCAATCAAGGCAGAATAGGTAAAGCCTAGACAATTTTATAAAAACCTAAGATAATTAAACCAGATCCCAATCTATGCGTACATGAATCATCATTTTGACTGCCCTATTTCATCTTTCAGCGTTTCGTTGAAACACAATATGGCTAGAAATAAATCAAAATAATTACTTGGTGTTATACGGACATAATATTAAAAGATAACACACATTATTTATTACTGCCTGCGAATTCGTCTGTGTTGAATTAGTATGTGTGAAAGTGTGTTTGTTTGTCTTCCAATCACGAAACAATGGATTACATAACCAACAACCTTAAAATAATTACAGGATAATCTATAAAGTATCTCGTTTTTAACAAAAAAAAGAATGAGTGTATTCCGATCCAAGCTCTCCTTTATGCTCTCAAAGGCGTGCGAAGTCTGCCAATCCGCACATGGCCAGCGTGATGGAATATGGCCGAACTCTTCTCATATTGAGAGGAGACCCGCGCTGAGCAGGTAATGGGTTGATTATGATGATGATGATGATTGTATATATGTATAAAAAGTTGAATTGTATTGAATTATCGCATTTAAATATCACAAAGAGATTAATTTTATGCATTCTACAATTCGTCGTTAAATTGCGAATGTATGAAACATTTTCTATTTGAAATTCCGTGTTTTGTGCAATGCACATGCGATTCAACCTGTAGATAGGAATTTGATAGAAATATAATTTTTGTCATTATAAATAGAGTGAATAGGCATTTTTTAGACAATCTGAGACATATTTTTTTTTTCTTTTTTGCCGACGTTCCCTTAGTTTCTTCGAGCCAGGGCTCAAAATTTCTTCTGGCAGAGCTTCATTCCGAAGCTCGCCCAACAGCCCGGTTACGTTGTCACAACCAATAGGGTTAGCACAGCTAATGGAGTCCGAAAAAAAAAGATGAAATGGCAACATCTATATATATAAAAGCGAAAGGTCACTTACATACTTACTTACTTACATACTGATTAAACACGAGATTTCAAAAACTATTCTACGTGTAAAGCTATAATTTAGCAAGTAGGTAGTTGATAGTTAAGAGATGTCAGCTAAGAAAGGATATTTGGAAATTCCACCCCTAAGGGCGTAAAATAGGGGTTGGAAGTTTGTATGAAAATTCTTTGTTTTTAGAGTTAGAGACACAAACATTTGCATTAAGATTCATAATAATAAATAAAAAACATGTACATCATTTTTTTTTTAAATATTACTCTACAAGCTTGAAATTTTGAAAATAGGTTTCTTTTAGGGCGTAAGTATAAGGTTAGAATTTGTTTTCATCCAAATCTACCCCGAAGGGGGTAAAATAGGGGTTTGAAATTTGTATGAAAGTCCTATGTTTTTAATTTAGAAACACGAAATTCGGCAATTTGACATTTGCATGTAGCTTATTTTCTAAAGCAGGTAAATCACGGGAAATCAGCAATTCTACGCAGACGAAGTAGCGGGCAACAGCTAGTATATAATAAAAGTAAAATATCTCTGGCACATTTTGAATTAAAACTGAATCCGCTATAATAACTTTCAGCCCATTTCAATATTTGAAATGATAAAATAGTTTATATTCAGAATTTACATATCAATAATAAACGCGCTTTCAGAAAAAAAAAAATACTTTCGGAGATCCGATTTAAAAATAATTTGTTCATTTTGTAGCAGTGAATGAGAATTTCTCGAAAATTTGCGAGTGTAAATAGTATGTAAGTTTCTATATGTTATTTAAAGACTAGAATTAGGGTGCCTACTGATTTACTTGTTTTAATACATTGTTATTTTACCCTTCCTTGGTAAGTGATTTGACTATGAGTAAAGGGTTTACGTTTACATTTTATTTTTAAAATCCCTTTAGGTTTAAATGTGAAAGCGTAGCAAACAGTTAAACTCATACTAGCTTATACTCACGGCTTCGCTCGCACTGAAGCTGTTAAATGAGTATCAGAGATCATTACAATAGAAATGAATCAATATGATAAAAATATTTTATTGCTTTGCTGGGATCATCAATTTTTTCATCTTTCGTAAAAAAAAAATTAAAGTATCCTATGTTAGTTCTAATACCTCCAATAATATGTAAACAAAGTTCCATGATAATCGGTTAAGAATTTTTCGCATGAAAGCGTAACAAACAAATTTACATTCACATTAATTCAATTCAATTCAAGGCGCTTTTGACGCGTCAATAATTTACATACTAGTGATATGATGGTTGATAACTACATTCATAAACTTAAAACTAAAGCTATGAGGGTTCCAAACGCGCCCCGGTCTAAGAAGAAGTCCACAACAAACTTAGCCAGGTAAATTTTCTTTTTATTATCACCATCTCACATGCCACTTAAAATTATATTAAGAGCTATCTTATTAGAGCAATATTTCACACCCATGCTGGTTTATCATTTACATAATCCTTTACAATAATAAAATAATTACATTATAATTACTAATATTAGTAGGAAGTTAGGAAGTTTTGACTAGCTAATATCATACGTTCGAGTGATACGCGAATTGTTCAGCCGCGGGGCAGCCAATGTAAAAAAATATAGTCAAATAAGTTAACTGGAACATGTGACGGTAAATATTGACACTGCAATGTTTCCAACTGGATATTTGTAACATTTCCTCATCAAATATTTGATTTTAAAACACAAATAAAAATTTCAGAACCGCCGGCGTTTCGCACCATTTCGAATCATTCGCATATCGCTGACTGTAGCGTTTATGATTCAACAGCTCGTCAATGCTTTTTTTTTACCCACTACAAGTCAGCCCTTGACGGCAATCTCACCTAATGGTAAGTGATCATGCAGTCTAAGATGGTAGCGGGCTAACCTGTAAACCCAATTCCTTCCTAATTTGTTTCTACGCGACATCGTGCCGGAACGCTAAATCGCTTGACAACACGTCTTTGTCGGTAGGGTGGTAACTAGCCACGGCCGGAGCCTCCCGCCAGGACAGACTCGAGCCGGGAATCGAACCCAGGACCTCCAAGTTTATAATGCAACAGCGCACGCGCTGCGCCTCGGAGGTCGTCAAAATAAAAATTGAGATTTGCCTATCATCAGTATACAGCTCCATATTTTAGTCATTATCATCATCATCATCATGATCAACCCATTGCCCGCTCACGACAAAGCACTGGCATCACACAAATACTCTTGCTGAAGAATGAAGAAAGTTTTGTGAGTGGGATAACGGAATAGATCGAGAACGATGTAAAGATCTATTCCGTTATCCTACTCACAAAACCTATACAATGTGTTACCTGAGCAGATAATGAAATTTAATGATATAAATCAATTTAAAAATAAATTACGCGACTTTTTGTTAGATAAGAAATTTTGTAATATATGTAATAAAATATTTTTTTTAATTACGATATTTTAAATTTTTTATGCGGTGATAGCCTAGTGGTTAGGGCGTCAGCCTCCTAATCAGAGGTCGGCGGTTCGAATCTGGGCACGCACCTCTAACTTTTCGGAGTTATGTGCGTTTTTAAGCAATTAAAATATCACTTGCTTCAACGGTGAAAGAAAACATCGTGAGGAAACCTGCACGTCTAGGAGTTCTCCATAATGTTCTCAAAGGCGCGTGAAGTCTGCCAATCCGCACATGGCCAGCGTGGTGGACTATGGCCGAACCCCTCCCATTTTGAGAGGAGACCCGTGCTCTGTAGTGAGCCGGTAATTGGTTGTTCATGATGATGATGATGAAAATTTTTATTTGAAGCTTAGATTACAACTTTTTGATAAGTAATTTATATTTTTCCATAAATGCTGACATTATTACATACTTAGATTATTTATTCTAAGATTACATAATTAATTAATTAGATTAAACCCATTGTTTGCACCTCTGTTGCACACCGGAAGAAGTAAAGTTTAATGCAATAAATGATTTGATTTGATTTGACGAGGCTCCTCTCAATATGAGAAGGGTTTTGGCCATAGAACACCTCGCTTTTATATGCGCATTATGTGTATAAAACTCCGAAAAATTAGAGGTACGTGGCTGGTTCGAACTCCCACCTCTGATTAGGAGGCGGACGTCTTTACTACTAGCTATCACAGCTAGTACCATATTTCAGTGAGATACTTTAGTCACTGAACGGCATGTTTGCTGAACAGAATGTGAACTTTTATGAACACGTTTGTCTTCCATTTGGAAGAGGGTGAGGTCAGCAAAACAGCCTACTTAATGGTTTATGACGGTATGCGTAACCTCTTGATATCTCTTTATATTGGCTACCCCTATTTTTTTTTTTTTTTTTTATACACCACAAGTTAGCCCTTGACGGCATCTCACCTGATGGTAAGTGATGATGCGGTCTAAAATGGTAGCAGACTAACTTGTCTGGGTACGGTAAACACATACTCCCAATTATTGGTTTCTACACGACATCGTGCCGGAACGCTAAATCGCTTGGCGACACGTCTTTGTCGATATATCAGAATTATAATATTATTCAAATTAGCTGTTATAATCATTTGATATTGTAAAATTTAGTTTATTTTAAATGTAATTTTTTGCAGTGAAGTAAAAGAGTTCTTCGCGTTAAAAACAAAAATCCCACTATTTATTATGAAAAAGCATTTTGCATGCTTCGAAAATGTGTCAAGGTTGACGACCTCCGTTACGCAGCGCGTAAACTGTTTTTATATAAAGTTGGAGGTCCTGGGTTCGATACCCGGCTCGAGTCTGGTCTGATGGGAGGCTTCGGCCGTGGTTAGTTACCACCCTACCGACAAAGACGTGTCGCGAAGTGATTTAACGTTCCGGTATGATGTCGTGTATAAACCATTTAGGAGTATGTTACTAACTGGTTATCCCGCTACCATCTTAGACCGCATCATCACTTACCATCAGATGAGATGCCGTCAAGGGCAAAACTGTTGTGTATATAAAAAAAAGTCATCCATGCAATATATAATAAGTTCAATTTTAAATTAATAAAGTTTTCCACTAGGAGCGCAGAGTTACAAAGAGCCTCAATTTTAAAGAAAGTAAATAAATTAATGATTGTATCCCTATGGGAAAAAGTTAGATCAATTTTTTTTTAAACATGTTATCGATGCTTGAAAGACTACGATTGCAAACAATACTGAGGTTCTATAAGTTTGTTTTTATTTAACTCGCTTAACTTTATAAACTTTTTGTTTCACTCGTAGCGGTTTTCAGTTAACGCGATTGTATAGTTTTGAGACTTATTCCGCTAGTTACTTTTAATGGTGGCCGCTGATAAAAGCTTGTTTATGTTACGCGGCGAAGCCTTTTTATTTCAACTGTTACTGACGAAACCATTATTTCGAATTACAGACGGTATAATAAAATTGGACAGTTATTTTTTTTTGTAGCTGTCAAGTAACGAGTAAATATATCACTTTCTATATCTGTAGGAATCATTAAAAGTGTAAAATTTCATCACCGTATAAATTTGTGCGTCGAAAGCTGAGCCTTATATTTATAATATAATCGCGATGAATAAAATTACGTGGTAAAAATTTTAAGCCGAAAATATATTTACTCGTATATATTAAATGAAAATTCATTTATTCTGATTCTATATATGAACGGTTTTACAAAGTTTAAGATTGAAGCCGTGTAGGTTTTTCAGACTATTAAATAGAATTGTCTAATTTAGGTAATCACCAGGTAGTTCAGGTATTTACCAGAGTTACCGGAATCCATGGGGTTATTAATCTCTTTCTTTAGTAATTCTATTAAATAAATATAATTTAAAAATCTAAACTCACATTGTGAGCTTGCCTGTAGAGAATCAAGAATTAAACTGGCCTTAGTTGAATTATTGGTTGTACTGTTGTCCCTATCTAACTATGCACTTTATAAAAATATCATGGATGATATAATTTATAAAACAAATTGACAAGTACACAAAAAAATCTATCAGATTTGTAAAGTAAATTTAGATTAACAACGCCTGAAAAGGTACTTCAATTACTTTCTGTTGTACTCCCAAATTCAAATAAAATCATTAAAAATGTCTACTGTTTATACCAGGGTTTTAAAACGTATTAATCCTATTTTCGAAGGACTTTATTTCGCAAAAATATATACCGCTTTATTATCTACTACAACTTATTATGCGGTCATTAAAGAATAAGTTATCAAACTCAAGTTTATTTAGAAGTCTGTATTAATATTTTAAGTACTTTAATTTTAAAAAACTAATAAAAGCGATTCATTAGAAATGAATTTATTTATTAGTTTTTAATGTTTAATAGACTTCTTTATCGTGCTATAAAAAATAATGAAATGAAAATTAATTTTTTCACATATTACAGTATCCTTCTGTTAATTATAAAACTTGTGTCAGAAGGACTCGCTCTTCCCATTATAAAATATTCAATATTATTTAACAAAAGTTAAGTTTAAAGTATTTTAAGGCAATAATCAATTAGTTGGTCAATAGTTTTCGTTTAAGACGTATTTTAGGTTAATAGTAACTAGCCACGGCTAAAATATAACACCAGACTAGACCAGAGTGATATTATAAAATTCCAATTGGTCTCAGCCAGGAATAGAATCCGGAACTCGCACGTTATAAGACCGCAGCGTTCATCTCTGCGCAAACGAGGCGAGTATTATAAGATTTTTCAAATTATCATCATCATGTCCTGGTCATGATCAACCCATTACCGACTCACTACAGGGCACGGGTCTCCTCTCAATATGAGAAGGGTTTGGCCATATTCCACCACGCTGGCCATATGCGGATTGGCAGACTTCACACCCTTTTGAGAACATTATGGAGAACTCTCAGGCGTGCAGGTTTCCTCACGATGTTTTCCTTCACCGTTGAAGCAAGTGATATTTTAATATTTTTTTTTTAAACGCACATAACTCTGAAAATTTAGAGGTGCGTGCCCGGATTCGAACCGCCGACCTCTGATTAGGAGGCTGACGACCTAGCCACTAGGCTTTTTCTAATAAAAACTATTTATTAACAAAAATAAATTAATTTAAAATTATTTAAAACATCAATGTTTCTTTTTGCGTTTTCTCCACATTATTACATTGACATGATTTTAATAGGATTTAGCAGATACTTGGATGTTTATTTTACGCAAATTCGCGAGTTATTCTGATTGATTAGCCGAAGTTCGGGCAAGTTGGCTGTCTTATCAATCACCTCAATCCCTTTGAGAAATTCAACAGGCCGCCATTACAGCACAATGCGAACAATAAACAGTAATTCGTTCTTCCTGTTCTCCTGTAATTTCAGCTTTTTGTCCTGTTTAGGAGTTCCGTAACTCATTTTACCCGGGTTTTTTATATAAAAAACCTGGCTGTTTGGCTAAAAAGATCGGCTGACTTCATCACTTGGTATGTATCCTCATAATTCCTCTACTTGTGAAACTAACTAAAAGTACAGAAAAATGCGAAACGAATACAATAAATAGTAGCGCCCCATGGCTAAAGGTAAAGTAAAGCTAGAAGATAAAAATTGTAAGTGCTAATAAATTTAAAAAATGCTAATAAATTCTAAAACCTTTCTTTTACGATTTCCGAGTAAAGATTCTGTAAGACCTCAGGTACGAGTATAAATACCGGCAAGAGACACGAGACCGCTGATAAATTCATCCGAACACTGATATCGTGCCGAGAACAATCTTCGCCGCACACCTGGAATACCAAATCAAACCCCACAAAACAGAGGACGCCACCCAAAACCAAAAATGGTAGAAATTGGAAGTGCAAAGAAGCCAATTACTAAAACCAAATCCAGAAAAACCCCACGCGCTGATGGGATAACTCTTACTGATTGACTCAAATTGAGTAGTTTTTTATTTTTATTTTTATTGGATCATTAAACTAGTCACTATCTATATTAAAGCAACAAAAAACATTTCAGAAGAACAAACACCAGACAGTGACTTTCTAGAAATGACCACAGCATGCACAACCTTAAAATTAACCTTACAAAAACCTTGCCTTACCTTTTTACGAAAATTCAATAATATTCCCCTGAATCCACCGCCGTATCATCCATCACAGGGTACACTCGCAGTAAAGCTCTAGTTTTATTTGATTAAAGACACAATAATAATTAAGTTTCGAAGTAGTTACGCCATTTGAACTTTGAACGCTGCCGAGATCGGAGGTTGCGGCATACGTAAACTTAATATAACATAAGTTACGTACCAACTACGTCCCGTCCCAAACTATGAGTACATGAGGGAGTCCAACTTACTTTATCACCTATAAGATTCGTGTTTAATCACTTCTAGTGGTTTGTAGGCTGTTCCAGATGGTCCAAACATACAAATCGCGGATTCCGCAATAGCCATCATGATCAACCCATTACCGGCTCACTACAGAGCGCGGGTCTCCTCTCAATATGAGATAGGTTTGGCCATAGTCCACCACGATGGCCATGTGCGTATTGGCAGACTTCACACGCCTTTGAGAACATTATGGAGAATTCTCAGGCGTGCAGGTTTCCTCACGATGTTTTCCTTCACCGTTGAAGCAAGTGATATATTAATTGCTTAGAAAAACAGGGTATAAATAACTCAATCATTAAATGTTTGACGACCTCCGTGGCGCAGTGCGTGCGCTGTCGCATTATAAATCTGGATATTCTGGGTTCGATTACCGGCTCGAGTCTGGTCTGGTGGGAGGTTTCGCCCGTGGCTAGTTACCACCCTACCAACAAAGACGTGCCGCAAAGCGATTTAGCGTTCCGGCACGATGTCGCGTAGAAACCAATTAGGAGTGTGGGTATACCATACCCCTAACAGGTTAGCCCGTTTCCATCCTAGATTGCATCATCACTTACTAGCAAGTGAGATAACCGTTAAGAACTAACTTGTAGTGTGTATAAATAAGAAAAACGCATGTACAATTAAATTGCCGATTTAAGCGATTAAGCGTTCCAGCACGATGTCGCGTAGAAACCAATTAGGAGTGTGCTTACCATACCTCTAACAGGTTAGCCTGTTTCCATCCTAGACTGCATAATCACTTACTAGCACGTGTGATAGCCGGGCTAACTTGTAGTGAGTAAAAAAAATATCTACTAAGGTTCCAAATTAAAATTCGTTTTTTTTTTATTTTTATTAACTACAAGTTAGCCCTTGACAGGATCTCACCTGATGGTAAGTGATGATGCAGTCTAAGGTGGTAGCGGGCTAACCTGTAAGGGGTATGGTAAACCCATACTCCTATCGATTTCTACGCGACATCGTGCCGGAACGCTAAATCGCTTGGCGACAGTTCTTTGTCGGTAGGGTGGTAACTAGTCACGGCTAAAGCCTCCCACCAGACCAGACTCCAGCCGGGAATCGAACCCAGGACCTCCCACTTTATAATCTGACAGCGCGCACGCTGCGCCACGGAGGTCGTCTATATTACTATAGCCAGCACAACTTTGTAAAGTAGTACGAAAAATGCGACTATAAAGTTAATACGAAATATTCCATCAAACTCTCAATTAGTTGATGTCCTGAATAATTTAGAAAGATAGATAACTAGTGATTTATTGAGTGCAGTGAATTAGGTTTTGCATTAGCGACCTCGTTTACCTAACATGTTAAATGCGTTGTTAATGAATCATGCAGCGATGTCATTATGACGCATGTTGGCTTTACATGGCTTTATTACCCAGTCCCAATGTATCGGTTTAGCTTTTTTTTATACACCACAAGTTAGTTCATGACAGCATCTCACCTGATGGTAAGTGATGATGAGGTCTAAGATGGTAGCGGGCTAACCTGTTAGGAGTATGGTAGACCCATACTCCTAACTGGTTTGTACGCGACATCGTGCCGGAACGCTGAATCGCTTAGCGACTAGTCTTTGTCGGTAGGGTGGTAACTAGCCACGGCTGAAGCCTCCCACCAGACCAGACTCCAGCCGGGAAGCGAACCCAGGACCTCCAACTTTAAAATGCAACAGCGCACGCGCAGCGGAACGGAATTCGTCAAAGCTTTATTGTGTTCTAAACATAAGTGTGTTTTTGACATGCTTTTTTTGCATAGAGATAGTTTACGACCCACAGAGTAATCCATAGGATACTTTTATCACAGTTTTCTATGAATTAATCGCTATTCTGTTATGATGTCTCGCTATATATATATATATATATATATATATATATATCGCTAATAATCGCTATTCTGTTTGTAGTTACAAATTTTTATTATAAAGCTTATAGAAAAATAGGGAATATATAGAAGATAGAAAGGATGTTATTAGAAAACAAAATAAGGTGTAAAAATATATTTATTTATTTACTTCGACAGACTGATACTTACTAAATTACAAATACATGTAACTTGAAGCTATGATAGCCAAGTGGTTAGGACGTCCGCCTCCTAATCCGAGGTCGGGGGTTCGAATCCACGCACATCTAACTTTTCGGAGAATTGTGCGTTTTTTTGCGATTAACATATCACTTGCTTCAAAGGTGAAGGAAAACATCGTGAGGAAACCTGCCTGAGAGTTCTCCATAATGTTCTCAAAGGCGTGTGAAGCCTGCCAATCCGCACATGGCCAGCGTGGACTATGGCCAAACCCTTCTCATACTGAGAGGAGACCTGTGCTCTGTAGTGAGCCGGCAATGGATTAATCATGATGATGACGATAAATACTACTACAATAAACCTAAAACTTCATCGGTGCCACGAGGCCTAGTACTCCATTTTTTTTTTATAAAATAAGATACAGTTAATGTAAAATACGATAGTAAAACGGTTAAAAAAGAGAATATACTAAAGACATGACAAAGTACTTGTTTAAAGTAGGTATTCCATTTAATAATTAAGCGAATTTTCGGCAATATATCATGGGTATATAAAGTCAGGCTTATAGTGGTGCTCGTAAGTGTAACGAGCAATATTTTACAGCGCGGTCTTAACTAGGTTTAACGTATAAAATGTGCTTGCGTCGAAAATTAAAAAATCATCCATCAAAGCTAACTTGACGTGTTGAATTCTGACACAAAATATTATTCCATACCACCGTATTAAATACCTAAAAGAAAATCAATGTTTGTATGTTGGTCATCTATGCGTTAATACACGCAGAGATGATGATCACGGTAGGCTTGGAGGAGATAGGGATTTTGCTGAACCAAACTGAAAAAAACAGTGATAGTAAAACCGTAAGAAAAAGTCCGTGGAATATAACCGTTAAATGAGACTTGCGCAGGCGCGACAGTCGTATACACAAGCGAGTAGTGTGTAATACCTTTGTCTTTCTCCCTCTTTCTTTTCGTTCTCTCATCTCTTTGTCGATTCTACATTAGCCGAAGGAACTTCGTTCTAATCTTCGTTTTTTGTAAATTTCTTTTTTGAGGCCTCTCTAGAAACCATTTTATAAATATAGAGTAAATATGAGCGCATCATCACTTACCATCAGGTGAGATGCCGTTAAGGGCTAACTTGTGGTGTATAAAAAAAAATCCTAAAATCTTTATAATGTTAAATAATATTAAAATTCTGTATTAAATTAAACGTTAATTAAAATGATACGTTATTCGCGAAAATTAAATAGGTAAATAACTTTCATTATTATAACAAATGTTGTTTATCACTAATGCCCGTTTAATGGTCTCGAAATTCAATACTAGCCTAGATAATAAATAGCTCTGCAGGCAGCAGTATAATTAATATTATAATTATTATTGCTAATATTACGTGTTCGTAGTATTTGGAGTGCCTAAACATGTATATGCTAGTTAACCGTGTTCAAGTTTATATTTCCATTTAGACTACTGTATGTTTGTCTGTCAGTCTAATGATTTCTATACCGGGAGGTGTGTGATCTGTGCCCTGCAAGATGCTGCAGATACTATGATAGTTAAAATGGAAAAACTGCACAAAAAAGAATGCTGTGTTTACCCATACTCGGATTAGAGAATTTATTATAATGTTATATTTTTATTAATAATACAGTGTCTGGTCGGAGGAGGCGTGGCTTACAGGGTGGTAACGATAAAGACGTGTCGCCAAGCGATTTAGCGTGCCGGCACGATGTCGCGTGGAAACCAATTAGGAGTATAGGTTTACCCCTAACAGGTTAGCCCACTACCATCTTTGACTGCATCATCTCTTACCATCAGGTGAGATTGCCGTCAAGGACTAACTTGTAGTGGATAAAAAAATTGGTATGGGTACATAAAATGGTTAATAGTTAATGAGATAATAAAAAAAGCTATGTATTTTAGTAACAACTCCACGTGACTAATTGAAATAAGGAAATAAATATTTTACCCTTCATAAGGTTTAGAGGATTAAATTTAAGATAGATTTTTTTATATATTTTTTTTCGCAAAAGCACAACTTCCGCAGGATTTAAAAACTCTGTGTTAACGTTACGAACTGTCATCCTACAGATACAGACAGATATAAGAACAACTTAAGCATGAAAGAATTTAGATTTCGCGTCAAAAAACCTAAATAATCTTTATTCAAATGGTCCTTAAAAAGGCACTTTTGACGCGTCAATAATTTACATAGTAGTTATTTCATGGTGATAACTATAGTCGTAAACTTAAAACTAAAGCTATGAGGGTTCCAAACGCGCCCCGGTCTAAGAAGAAGTCCAGAACAAACTTAGCCGGGTTTTTTTTTTTTTCGTTATCACCATCTCACATAATGAATAATAAACTATAGTACCTATGGAGATAGAGCAATTCACACCCAAGCTTTTTTATCGTTTATATAATCCTTAATATCGTAATATGATTTTTCTACAAGCTTTCGTTTTATAAAAACTTTGAACTTATTGATAGACATCTCCAAGATATCAATAGGTAATTTATTATAAAATATATGACGGACACAGATTCACGTCTAATTAAATCGGTTGGAAATATAAAACCGTTTTCCCTTCGGACGCGATGTCTAGATTCTGGGTAAACCGCTGCTTTAAATCGGTTTAATCTAGTAAAGCCATAGCCATCTGCTAGTGTACCACGAGTAGCTGTATTATGGCTATATAATAGCCGGGCTATGTGAATTACAGGCTATAATTCAGCCGGTAACATTGACCGCGTCTGCGGTCAGCCGATATTACGCACACAGTGAGGGTTATTCGTCTATTACTAGTCAGGGAGCTTGTGGCGGACCCCTTTGACCCATTGCTGCTAGGGACCCAACGTGACGCAGTGTTGGTTGTTCCACAATTAGATGGACAGTCCATATCAGACGCATCCCATGGAATTTATTGATGCAAGATTTTTCTCCCCTAACGGACGTCCATAAGTAGATTTGATGCTTTTAATTAAAAACTTG
Source organism: Lasiommata megera (assembly GCA_928268935.1). Lineage (NCBI taxonomy): Eukaryota > Metazoa > Arthropoda > Insecta > Lepidoptera > Nymphalidae > Lasiommata > Lasiommata megera. The sequence continues at coordinate 14,126,852 of OV743326.1, forward strand.
GCTGATTTTTACCAGCCCAAGTTTTTCGTTGCGCCTATGGATATTTAAGATCAGGATTCTTGTTTTATTTTTAAATAGTTTATTAAAGCTAGTACACCCAGTTACAATAGATACATACAAATAAATATAAAATAAAAATACAAAGTAATACATTGATAAAAAATAATTCTTATGTATAATATAATACAATGTAAATACGATAAAAATAATAAATTGTATAAATATATATTCTTGTCGCAAGAATTTCAAAAATATATATGACGCTAGTCAATTTATGTCCCGCAGATACCTAATATGTCGCATATATCAAGCAATAAACAGCAAGTATAATTTGCTATATTCCGCCGACAACCGGGAGATTTGTATAATATAACACCACACAAAATCATCCACTAGAACCTCTACGCACGTTTCGACCCGACACCGGATCATCCTCAGGAGATGTTGACTTCACAAGCGTGAAAAGTAAAGTGACAATCGTGTTGAATGCAGGTTCTTATATACAATTTTACTCCACTACCCCACTATATCTTCAAATAAAATATGTTTAGACTGCGGCTTTACTTTGCAAATATTATTTTTTTATTGACGTCTATATTTCTTGTGACTGGGATCCTATAGATAGTGACTGATCGACGAATATAACTGTGATATACCTAAAAAATATTACAGAGTATAATTCAAGCCAGTAGCTTGAAGAACTTTTTTCTCAGACGATTTTTTTCAAACAGTTACTTTGCACCCTAAAAAGAAAAGTTGGAGATAATATTATAATATGGAAATTGCACTCAGCTGAAAAATAGGGAATTTCCACTTCATTATAAAGCTAGACAAAATCAACTAAAACAACAGTTTTTAAATAAATTTCACGATATATTTATCGTAAATTTTTCCGATCGCGAAACAATTTCGCAATTGTCGCCGGCTCCCAACCTATGCGTACATAGTGAGGAATACCTATATAAATCTTCTCATACTCGTGACCAGGTTACAACTATCGATTACTCGAATATAAGATAAACATTATAAGGAGTAGATATTTCAAAAAGAGATGGATCGATTTATTACACTTAGATGTAACTACAAGCGGTGATAGCCTAGAGAGCCAGAGGTCGGCCGTTCGAGTGCGGAAAGTTAGAGGTGCGTGCTCTAACTTTTTGGAGTTATGTGCGTTTAAAAAAAAAAAAATATATATATATATATATATATATATATATATATATATATATATATATATATATATATATATATATATATATATCACTTGCCTCAACGGTGAAGGAAAACATCGTGAGGAAACCTGCATGCCGAAGAATTCTCCATAATGTTCTCAAAGTCGTGTCAAGTCTGCCAATCCGCACATGGCCAGCGTGGTGGACTATGGCCGAACTCTTCTCATATTGAGAGGAGACCCGTGCTAGATAAGATAATTTATTCGCAAAAATGAGAGAGTTTAGTATACAAACATACATGCATGTATTATATATGTGACAGCATATAAATGTGTGAAAATATAATATGAATGTGCAAACTTATATGAAAATATAATATAAATGTGCAAACTTATAGTACAAAACAGTGGCGGGGTAATGAACATACTGAAAATGGGCGCATCGTTGCCATAAAAACTTATTAGGGATTATTAAAACTAACAATTATGTGTTTGGTAATGAAGACAAGGTAAGCGGGTATATACAAACACACATGTATGAATTATATGTGTGATAGCATACTTATATTACAAAACAATTGCTGGGTAATGAACATACTGAAAATGGGCGCATCGTTGCCATAAAAACTTAGTCGGGATTATGCAAACTAACAATAACGAATAATGAAGATATATGAGCCATTTTAAGTAGACGAAATAAATAGCCACCAGGATTATTCAAATGAAACTATAAATCATTTGATACCCACTGATTCTTGTAAACCATATTACGATAAATTAAAAATACTTACCTGCCCGTGCTTATATATGTATGAAGTGTAAATATTTATGAAAACTAATGAACTATTTAGATACTCCTAGTGAGCGCAGGAAGAACCAAGTATGTTTCACGCAGCATACGACGGCATTTTTTGGGGATAGTATATTTAATATGGCGCCTTAGTTGTTTAATAAACTACCACATAACAAACGACATAAGCTGACCGAAAACTGAATTTTACTAAATTTAGAAATAAAATTAAAGAATTTTTAATAAGGAAGCAATACTATTCAATTGAAGAATATTTAAGAGACATCAATATATAGTTACATTTATAAATAATTAAATTTTACATTGACTTTTAATATTGATTGACCATAAACATAAATTTTAAAATATTATTTTTTGCATGCCTACCTGGCTGATTGTTAAGCATCACTAATTTAATGTAATGAAACATGGTAACAAATTAAACAAGCGTTGGTTATGGACATTCAACTATTTCAAACGGAATATGTAGCTTTTATAAACGATTCTGGCTCCTTTTACTAAACGATCATTACACAAATCGGAGCATAATGACAAGATTGTTTATTTAACTATCTCGCTAAATAAACAATCTTGCATTGCAAACAGAACACTGAATGTGGAAGAATATTATAATAAAAAAGATTACTGTCATTACATTATCTTCATCATCATCATCATGGGTTTGGCCATAGTCCACCACGCTGGCCGTGTGCAGATTGGCAGACTTCACACGCCTTTGAGAACAAATACTTCACTCAAATGAATAACAGAGCCAGCAATTAGCCGTCTTAAATTTAGTTATTCTCGTAGTACTATTTTATAAACACTTTCAACGCTGACTCATCGTTACGATTTCTGAGATCTAGACAAGTTTAAAATAATCTTATTGATTCACCGCTGTCTGTGGATCGAACTAGAGCGAAAGATGTTTGAACGCTTGTTATATGCCGAGATATTTTTTTTAACTCAAGCAAATAAGATGACGATTTAAAAAAATAAATACAATTTTCAGTACAGTCTCTTTACAGTTGGTGTCAACTGTCAAGAGACCATGATTGAGTAAGCGTTAAATTTAAATTGACTAATGTGATCGATTTATTTTGTCAAATGCAGAACCACTACGTAAAATTACAGTTTACCGATGATTTTTGTATGTGCATATCAAAATTCTTCGTTGGGAAAGTTTGTTAGCGAATTCAGATCTTTGGTTATCAAATCAAAGGATATCGAAATTGCTAAAGCCAGCAAAAGTGATACGATGTTCTGTAGGTATTTTGCTATATTTTGAGCCAATAATACCACTTAAACCAGTGCAATAAAAAGCTGCGCCTTAAGCGTACAGCTGTTTTACTATATTATCCATTTTTTTATGTAATACACATAATCCATAAAATAGACGATTTTTTCAAGTTTAAAAGCAAATTAAAAGAGCATCTCATTAAAAGATGCTATTACGGAATTACCGGATACCTTCAGTAAGTGGGTTATGAGTTTCTGCAGGATAACGGTATTGTTCAGGTATTGTTTGCGATTTTGGTTATGACATTCCGAATCAGTATACAATCTATTTTAGCCTTAATTAATATTTAAATCTTTATTTCTATATAATTTCATTTTATTAATTGATTTCATAACTCTTATTTTAAATTGACATTATTGTTTTTTCGTTGTAAGATTTTTGTTGCACGCCTTCTAGGCAGAATGTGTTAGGCTACCCTTTAATCTTAAGATCTTGATATGAATGTACCACTTTCATGCAATAAACGAATTTGAATTTGAATAATATTTAATAAAATATGTACATATTTACTTTACACAAACTCGCGAGAAGAAAAATAATTTTTCGTTGTTTATTTTTACGTTCGTACGTTCTTATATGTGATTAGAAATGAATACTTCGGTGTACCATGGAACTATGAATTTCAACTGTAAACTCGGCGTTGAACATATCCAGGCGTAGTACAGAATACCTCGTCTGACCTGACTTGAAAAATGGTAGCGAGAACTTTCCAGACTTATATTTTTTGTCTCCCTGTTATCGCTAAAGTTTCCTGACACAGGAAACGCGGTACGTTGCACTTGAAGCCAGCTGACAAAATGCAACGCGCTTTGCACCCTCGAAGAAGAGGTGATATATCAACGTGGTCCTTCTTAAAAGTTCCAGACCACTGGGTCGATATTTATTTTGGCTCTTCTCGTCAAATTTTGTTAGTATACGACGCAATAATAAAACCTTAGATTTCCGGCTCGAGTCTCGTCTGGTGGGAGGCTTCAGCCGTGGCTAGTTATCGATGAAGACGTGTCACCAAGCGATTTAGCGTTCTGGCACGATATCGTGTAGAAACCAATTAGGAGTATGGGTTTACCATACCCCTAACAGGTTAGCCCGCTACCATCTTAGACCGCGTCATAACTTACTATCAGGTGAGACGCCGTCAAGGGCTTGTGGTATATAAATTCAAATTCAAATTATCTTTATTCAAATAGTCTTTTAAAAGGCGCTTTTGACGCGTCAATAATTTACATACTAGTGATTTGATGGTGATAACTACACTCGTAAACTTAAAACGAAAGCTATGAGGGTTCCAAACGTGCCCTGGTCTTTTAAGAAGCCCACAACTAACTTAGGCAGGTAAATTTTCTATTTGTTATCACCATCTCACATGCCACTTAAAATTATATTAAGAGCTATCTTATTAGAGCAATATTTCACACCCTTGTTTATCATTGACATAATCCTTGACACTATAGTAGGACATTTCTACAAGCTTACGTTTTATAAAAAAGTCTAGAGGATTTACACTGAATCTTACTCTGTTATTATTATGAATGACAGTGTCTTTGTCAGCGCAGTATGAGGATCTTCAATAACTTTTAAACTGATAATTTTGTACATGATTTCTTAAATAAATGTTTTAAATTAGTAGGTAAAAATATTGCAGTTTTCGATAAGCAGACATGGCAAAATCTATAACAAGGGTTGTGGGTTGAATAAGGGAAGTTATGAACCGTTGGATCAATACGAAAGCGCGATAGTCTCTGCGACGTATTTCTCCGCGAACAATCCAGCTGACTTGTCTCAAACTTGAGCGTAATAATTAATGTGATGAAAATTTTTATCGCGATCTCAGATTTCCCCGCACATTGTAACTTTTCTTTGTGAACTTTGAAATGAAATTGTATTTTGCGACTCGGTGCTCGGTGAGAAACTTTAACTTTGTAATTCTGACGTCTAGGCAACATATAGAAAACAACTTAGCCTGATGGTATTATGTATATAACAAAATGTATATAGCAAGCAAACATCGTGAGGAAACCTGCTCGCCCGAGAGTTCTCCATAATGTTCTCAAAGGCGTGTGAAGTCTGCCAATCCGCACATGGCCAGCGTGGTGGACTATGGCCAAACCTTTCTCATATCGAGAGGAGACCCGTGCTCTGTAGTGAGCCGGTAATGGGTTGATTATGATGATGATGATGATGATGATGGCTATTGTTAGAAACTGGGTGAAATTAATAATCACTTAGGCTTTACTTACAACTAGCAAGAAGGGGTGATGGTCTAGTGGTATAGTTTTCGACCTCCCTTTTGAGGTGCTTGGCTGTGCATTCTGCTGAAAGTAAAAAAAGATTGAGTTTTCAACATATTTTTTTGAGTTTTGACCTTTTTAAGCAATTACTTACTTCACACGTTAAAGAAAACATTGTGAGCTTAACTACGAGTTAAAGAGTTCCCGATAATGTTCTCAAAGGCCTGAGAATTCTACCAATTCATACTTGGCCAGCGTGATGAACGCTCCTACAGAGACGAGACCCGCTACTTTATTGTTATAGTGGTAATAAGTTGACAATAATGGTGAGAAAAAGTGAGATTTTATTAAGCTTTCGTCCAAGATGGGGTCACAAATATCACATGATCATTTGTTCCACACCAGATATTCCAGTTACATAATAGTCTGGCATTTATACTTTATATGGCCTAGAACCTTATTTATGCGGAACTCGAAAACCAATAATTTTTATTTACAAGAAGGTCTTATACACCTAACTATTTAATTATTCAAATAGTCCTTAAAAAGGCACTTTTGACGCGTCAATAATTTACATAGTAGTTATTTCATGGTGATAACTATATTCGTAAACTTAAAACTAAAGCTATGAGGGTTCCAAACGCGCCCCGGTCTTAGAAGAAGCCCACAACAAACTTAGCCGGGGTTTTTCTTTTTTTTTCGTTATCACCATCTCACATAATGAATAAAATTAATAATAAACTATAGCAATTCACACCCAAGCTTTTTTATATTTAACATAATCTTTAATATCGCAATATGATTTTTCTACAAGCTTTCGTTTTATAAAAACTTTGAACTTATTGATAGACATTTCCAAGATATCAATAGATAATTTATTATAAAATAAAATACAATTTCCTTTGAATGAGTTACTAATTTTGTGCAGCCTACTAAACGGTACTACAAGTTTACTTTTACTTCTGATGTTCAGTGCGTTACGGCGCTTGTACACGCTAAGAAAAAACGCCGGGCGTACCTAAGAATTCGTGTCGTAACTAGAAAATAACTGTGTACACTGCTCGCAGCGGTGCACGAAAAAAAATCTTGTCTGCGCAAGACACGACGCGGCGAACGTTGTTGCGGAGCGGCGGGGGGGCGGTGTAGTAGGGTTGAGCCAGCCCAGTTTTTGTTGTGCGTTGTGCGTTTGGTGTGGACGTGTATTGCAGCGTAGAGTACAAAATGGCTGATGAGTTACTTATAACTTTAGTAGAAGGACGACCGGTATTGTGGGACAAAACTTTAGACATATATAAAGATAAAAGACTCACATACGAAGCATGGAGAGAAATATTTACTATCTTAAACAAAGACTTCGACGAAATGACAAATGTCAAAAAAAATGAATATGGTAAGTACATACAACATATTACTATCTTTTTACAATTTTCAAAAATACAGATTACTAGATATATTCTATATAGCTATATATTATTATAAATATTAATCATTGTCGTTACCCACATTAAATACATCTACAATAAAAGATTTAAGTTGCAAGCAATCATAAGTTCAATAGCGCTAAGTAGCATACGGACACGGCTTTGCTAAAAACGATAATGACTAATACTTATAATAAAATACGTATAAACATGAAAAAAATATAACATGTAATTGTTTATTTAAACAATATGGCAGGTAAGAATAATTCCTTGTTTCACACTTTTTGGATTAAAATTTAGTAGTCGGGTTTTAGTTTTAGAACTTATTTTTTATGTGTATTTATCTTGCCATGGCAGTGATCCTTCATCAGAGGAAAAATATTCAGTATATTTTTGACGAATTTCGTCTGCTGTGAGATTATTGCCTTCTAAATGCAATGGACTATTTAATCGGTCTCGATTGATTAAAGGCTCAACGTGACCTTCTTCTGTATGAATAAAATTTTGCAAAACGCAAGTAGTTTTTACAATAGCAACTGTTAAATCGAGACTTAAGTTTAAAGATCGGTGCAGAATTCTCCATTTGTTGGCCATTATTCCAAATGCACACTCGACGTATCTTCTTGCCCTTGTCAAGCGATAATTAAATATCTTTTGTTCTTTTGTGAGTTCGTTACCACCGTAGGGTCGAAGTACGTTAGCATGAAGTGCGAAAGCTTCATCAGCTACAAAAACATATGGTAATATATAGTTAGTATTTATTATAGAGCATGGGGATGGTATGTTTAACGTATTGTCAACAAGTTTTTTCCAAAACTGTGTTTCTTTGAAAACATTTGAATCACATTCTTTACCATACGACCCTACATCAATAAAAATGTAATTGTAGTTGGAATCCACAATAGCCATGAGAACAATAGAAAAGAAATGTTTATAATTTAAAAACATTGATCCACTTTCTTCGGGTTTAATTATTCTAATATGTTTCCCGTCCAGTGCTCCAAGACAGTGTGGAAAATTGGCATTTATTTCATATCTTTGTGCTATATTCAACCATTCTTCTTGTGTTGGCATCCGCATATAAACTGTAGATAATTCTGACCAAATATGATGAGTAACTTCACGTACAATGTTCGCTATTGTTTTTATTCCGATTCGAAAATCGAAATGAAGACGTGCGAAGGTATCTCCAGTTGCCATGTATCTGTAAAAAATTGTAACAATGTCTTAGAGCAAGAACACACTTGCAACTTGCAGTGCGATTAATTGCAAGTGTGTTCTTACTCTTACAATGAGGTCATTTCCTTTTTTATATGAAGTTTATGTCTACTTGCAATAGATGGTACCTACTTTCTAACGGTAGTTCGTTTTTTGTTTCAGCAAAGTCTACAGCAAAAAAATGGACAAGTTTGCGAGATAGGTGGATGAAATGTCACAGAAGACTTAAAGAAATGAAATCGGGATCGGGTGCTAAGAAGATTCGTAAATGTGATTTTTACGACGAAATGTTATTTTTGACAAAAATTGTAACACGCCGAGACACTGAGTCAAATATACCCGAAACAACAAACGTGGAAAAAAGTCCCGTAGAACATACACCGATCGCGAAAAAAAAGAAACAGGATGTTAGCGAGGTGGACAAAAATATGGCAGAATTTATAAAGGCTGTTACCAAAGAAGAAGAGAGCCGTGCCATGTCATTTTTTAAAAGTATAGCTCCGAGTGTTGATAAGTTCAGTGATGAGGAAATGGTGGATTTCCAGTTTGAAGTTTTAAAACTTGTGCGTTCTACGCAACAACGAAAGGGAAGTGATGTTCAGCATCAATGGAGTACTGAGTATTACAAAACAACGCAGCCTTCTACGTCGTCATTTAACGTACCCGGCCCATCATACTCGACTCGACCAGGTTACAGTACTCAAAAATCTACATCCATTGAATTTGACACCGAAACTATTAGTAGTGTGGAAACATCGCATACAGATGAATTTCACTTTGACTTTTCTGAAGAATATGAACATGTGGAGTCTGTTGAATTTGGAAACATGTAACACTTCAAAGACATTTATTATTGTATAACGTTCAAATCAATATGCTTAAAAAAATTACTTACCTTAATGTTACGGCCAATCTAATGTATGGAGGAATACTTTCTCGCATTTTGGTATTTTCATGTCGTATATTATTTTCTATTGTTGTCAAAAGCTTGTCAAACGTAGACATTTTCATGCGAAAATAATCCACAAATTTTTCCTCATGTTGTCGCATGACACGGTAAAGGGTAATGAACCCGCCAAACTCATTTTTCTCTTGTATAATTGGATGAACCCAGTAAAGTCTCTTGTTTTTTGTTTCCTTTTTTATTTTGTTATAATAATAATATGCAATTATCATTCTTTTTTGCTTTGTAGTTAACATTTATATAAATAAACGAAACTCACTGATTACACTTGTTATTACTTGCGCGCCCTACGCCCGACTGTCGACTGCACGAAAAGAATCGTGTCGTGTACACGTTTCCATTGGTCTTGTCTGCGGAAGACACGAAAAGTTTTCGTGTGTGGAACAGACAAAATTCTTGTCGTCTACACGAAAAATTTGTCTTGTCTGTCGCAGGAACGGCAAATTTTCTTAGCGTGTACAAGCGCCCTTACAGTCCATTTTTTTCTTGAATTTATCAATATTTTTATGAACATACATTAAATTTTCATATATATATTGGCTATGCACTGTCATTTTTTTATAATCTTTAAATATATGATCTATATGACCTATATGATCGTTCTCATATACAATTTTGTACGAAAGTATGTAAACTCTAGTAAATTGGGGACCTACTCTTTTTTGAAGGTATTTAACATATTATGTTAATCACCCCATCCCTTTGTTTAAAACCTTTTTTTAATGAACAAATAAATCTGTTCAGCTGTAAATAATGTACACACGCGGATGAAATACTAACATGCTTTACAAACATTTATAACTGAGTCGGGAAAGTTAATTGAAAAAATCTGAAATGTCGGTATTTCTGCTGGGGAAGCTGAAAAATGTGTATAAATAATACAGTGCTCCATTGCATATGCGATCACTGCAAAATCGATCTTGCATTGCATGAATCTATATTATATTTTACCCTGATTTCAATCATATGATCCCTGATATTAATATAATTTCATAATTTTATATTTGATTATAATAATATTAAGCCGTATTTTTTAATGCAGGCAGCTGGGTATTCAGTCTGCATGGATTTTGGCTATCTAAGTTATTTTTGAGGAATAACTTAGATAGCTTAAAATAAAAATTAATCGGTAGGTAATTATTCTTATTATTTCGCTAATGGTTGCTAATAATATGAGATTGTGGCGTGCTAAACTATTGTGAGGATGATAGTTATATAAAACTGAAACCGCTGATCGATTTCTACGCGGCATCGGCGGCGGCGTACGGGAACGCTGAATCACTTGGAGTCTTAACCGGTAGGATGAAAATGTTTCGCCCATAGTCTGTCAAAACCTGATCAGACGAGAGCTAATTCAGAAACAGTACCTCCCAATTCCTTTCGAACCCGCCGACCGGACGTCGATAAAGCTTAATAAGGTCACCTTATAAAAGCGTTCATGTAATATAATAGATAGATATATTATTTTTAGACGATGGTATTAGCCTATGTTATATATTATTATTATTTATATTTGGTTAGGTTTAAAGATTTTAATGTCTTAAACAACAAACGTTCACGTACAACAGAACTCAAAACTGATTACTCTGTTAAATATAGTATAATCTTTCTCTCGAAAATTATCGTGTTTTACCTTCAACTAATTGAGTAACAAATCATGACACTTTGATCTTAATTGTCGCTATATTATTGTTTAATTTTAAATGATTGTCCCGAAATAATTTCATTGGGCATTTGTATTATAGGGTTGCATTCCCTCATTGGTTCTGGTGTTAACTAACTGAAGTTTTTGTCTGTTTTGTGCAAAAAATTATAAGTTCATAAACTTATGTTTTCTTAACGTATTGCTTCTTTTGTACTCTTATAATCGATATTTGCACATAGTATCATATAAAATTATCTATACATCGGACAAGCTGACTTACTGCAATTAAACTATATCTTCATAATAGAAATAAAACTAAATAAATCAAAAATATACAACCAATAATAAATCAGAAAGATCATTAGCCAATTGACTTCCTACTGCACTACATACCTTGTATAATATCTTATTAGAGAGCGTTTTAGATGAAAGACCCATCTTTTTTTTATACACCACAAGTTAGCCCTTGACGGCAACTCACCTGATGGTAAGTGATGATGCCGTCTAAGAAGGTAGCGGTCTAACCTGGTAGGGGTATGGTAAGCCTATTCTCCCAGGTTTCTACACGACATCGTACCGGAACGCTAAATCGCTTGGGGACACGTTTTTGTCTGTAGGGTGGTAACTAGCCACGGCCGAAGCCTCCCACCAGACGATTCATGCTGTTCCAATTCGGGCTCGCAGACTTTAACACAATATGAGATACGAATTAGAACTGACGGCTTGATGTGGTCTCTGGTGCATTGACAATTATCTTACACTGGACTGGTTCACAGCCCGAGCTGGTAGGGTATGTTGGCGTTTATCGTCATGATGATGATGATAAAAGCTTTTAAAATCCCGCCGCCAGGTACAGCACTTCCCATAGGTGGTTTGTAGAGCAAAGATAAATTAATTGGTAAACGATAAACAGCAAGTATAATTCGCTATATTCCGCCGACAACCGGGAGATTTGTATAATATTACACACAAAATCTTCCACTAGAACCTCTACGCAAGTTTCGACCCGACACCGGATCATCCTCCGGAGATGTTGACTTCACAAGCGAGAAAAGTAAAAGTGTGAAGTTTATTTATTTATTGTTTATCATGGACTTCCGCAAAGTAACGCCTGCTTCTGTTCATTATTTAAATTAATTGATGTCATCCCAACTTTGATACAAGAGTAGTCTTAATGTTCACTGCACTAAACCTATAATTTGAACTATATTTTAAACTTTAACGTAAGTCCAGCTTACAGTGCAGGCTTTTACTGAAAACAGCCGTATTTCACGAAGTGAGCGAGGGTTTAAAGTTATTAAATTTCGGCTGTGCGGCATGCGATAACGTCCGGTGGCTGAAAAACAAAAATTTTTACTCGTCAAATCCGAAGGTGAACTTTGTTAGAGTGGTGTGATTCAGGATAAAGAGTTTTTGCAAGTGGTAACCAAACTGCGTCGAGGGTGTAGTGGCTCGAGAGTTAAACGCCGGAGATGAGTCTTGGATTCGTTTTCCGGGTCGGGTAATTGGGGGTTTCTGTTAAATCCATTTCTTACTGGAGTTAGGGAGTTGACGTCGAGCCACCGGTTCCGGATATTATCAAAAAAGATTAAAACCCACAAACCTGATTTGGCGCAGCGTAGTGGGTTATAATCACGCTGTATTATGAAAGACGATGCCTAAACACAGCTGTGGGATGTTTAAAAGATTGTTTAACCCGGCTAAGTTTGTTGTGGGCTTCTTCTTAGACCGGGGCGCGTTTGGAACCCTCATAGCTTTAGTTTTAAGTTTACGAATATAGTTATCACCATGAAATGACTACTATGTAAATTATTGACGCGTCAAAAGTGCCTTTTTAAGGACTATTTGAATAAAGATTGTTTTGAATTTGAATTTGAATATGAAATTTGGAACTATCATCTGTTAATAGATGATCAAAACTAGAATATATAATTTTTGACTTCTCTTTCTCAACTTTGCATTCTGGTAACTTTATGATATTAGCTTATACTCTCGACTCAAAATTAGGAATATCCATATATAAGTAAATCCAAGCAATGCTTCTTTATTTTAACAGAAGAAAACATAACAAGGGGTAAAATATGACGATCTCCGTGGCCCAGTGTCGCATTATAAAGTTGGAGGTCCTGGTTTCGACTCCCGGTTCGAGTCTGGTCTGACGGGAGGCTTCGGCCGTGGCTCGTTACCAACAAAGACGTGTCACCAAGCAATTTAGCTTAGAAACCAATTAGGAGTGTGTGTTTACCAATACCCCTAAGAGGGTAGCCCGCTACCAGCCTAAATTCCATCATCACTCACGACAGGTCGAGATAAGGGCTAACTTGTAGTGAATATATATATATTTGGACGTATGAGAGGTTTTTTTTAAATACAGTATACTAAAAAAAAATACAAACTGTCACACTACAAAGTGCCTTCTTCCTTCGGCACTTATCATAAAATAAAATCACAGTCATCGAATTCAGTAAGTACTTCGACGATTCTGCAATACTAAGGTGGTTTGTAGATAAATCCACGAGAGCAATTATTTTGCAAAAAAACAAAAAAAAAAGGAAAGACAGAACACATAATCTCAAAGAAAAAAAAAATGCGGGTAAGTACACAAATAACATTTATTCCACGCAATAAAAGCGGAGTCAGAATTGTATAAATTCGTATTCATATTGTAATTTTTATGATGTCGTCTCGACAGCGAATGATTAACTCGGCCGGGGTTTATTGTGCTCGTGTGAGCGGGAGGACGAGCGCGGAGGGACGGAAAACTGGGACGGAATAATTAAAAAAAATAAGATTATTACCGACTACTGTACTGTAAGCAATAAACGCTTTCAGTGTTTTGTACCTGTCAATACTGCCTGGAGATATTCGACGCAATGAAGAAAAATGGTGTTCTGTAAAGCAGCCCTGCGATGGGGGATATTTTTTTTAAGCTATTGCATAGCGCCTTGAGCGCGGGGACCGAATCCAGAAATTCCGTAACGAAAAAAAACCTCACGCTCCCCACTCCGACGGGCACAGCGGTGATACTTTTTACCATATAGATATTTCGCCACGGCCTTTACAGTTGCCGTGGAACAGCGGTTATCACGTATGCTTGTTGTGCAGAAAGTCGTAGGTTCGAGCCTTTATTTTTTTTATCGCGTTTTTTTTAATTTTTATTATTATGACAAGCATTTTTATTTAGTTTCACCTGTCCCGTTGTTTGTCTTCAATCAAATCTAGAGTAAAATTTTACTCATTTCCCTTTTGCTTTTTTTTAAATTAATTTTATCAAAAATAACCTCAATATTTTTAATATTTTTATTTTCATTGTTGTTTTTGAAATATTAATAATTTAGTTGATAAAAAATGCTATGCAATAGCTTTCCCGCGGCAGTCACCGAGTGCCACACGTCTTTTTTATATACACTACAGGTTAACCCTTGACGGATATCTCACCTGGTGCTCAGTGAAGATACAGTCTGGGATGGTGGCGGGCTGTTAGAGGTATGGTAAACCTACACTCCTAATTGGTTTCTACGCACATCGTGTCGGAACGCAAAATCACTTGGGAACACGTTTTTGTCGGTAGGTAACTAGCCACGACCGAAGCCTCCCACCAGACCAGACTCGAGCCGGGAATCAAACCCAGGACCTCCAAATTTATAATGCAATTATGACAGTACAGAAATTTCCCAATCGAATTGGCTGTTCTAATAGCACCATAATTTTCACAATATTTCCTGCAGAATAAGACAGCACTATTTTTAGATCTGTCAGTTGAGTTAAAAGTTTGTGTACGACCATGGCGGACCTTGATGTTATTTCACTTCTGATTCGCTACAGATAAAATAAATTGGAAGATCTTCGATAATCTTGTTTTGTTCATACACATTTTGAAACGATAACGAATTTCTGTTGTTTATATAATACGTGTAGATTATCATAACTATGTAAACGTTTTCAAACTTACTTTGAAACTACACTTTTTTAGAAAGATAGTTCATTTAACTACGCCCTCCTCATTTCAAACCCATTTGCACCGCATAGAAATAGATAAATTGAAGAATTACTTAATATCTTAATCCGGTAATTCCGAATTGCCGGATAAAAATATTTTTTTTAGAAACTAACAAGCTATAAAGTGTGTGTGTATATAGTGATAGTACAATGAAATATATGTTTCTCAGAATAATATTCTGTACCTAATAATGAGAACTTATTTGTAATCCAGGGAAATGCGATTACGCATCCCCTCCGGAAGCAGAACTACGCCGCTTTCGGTGGGGATGGGTATGTGGGATAAATCAGTGACCAGAGCAGCAACCAGAATACCTAATAAAACCCAGCGATGCTCCTTCGCGTCGTCTGGTGGCTACGTCACGGGAACGCTCACGGGCTCACTCGTCCGCAATCTATTATTATCTAACTAGACTTTGGTCTAGTTGTTTGTATGTTAAACTATGATAAAGAGTTTTATGTTAAACTACAGATCCCGAGATCCTGGGTTCGAATTAAGAAATCGTTTGTGTCCAACCCCGTGCCTAACAGGGCTAAGCCGTCGGTCCCGGTATCCCTTATTTTTTTAATAAACATCAATAAAGCCAGCCCGTATAAAAACAGGGGATACGCTCTAAAAGCACAGTCAATCCGCAGAGTCCTTATTGACGTACCAATTAGTGTCCTGCATGTGACCAATCACAAGACACGCCTGTTTGATTAAGTCTTATGATTGGTTGACCGCAGGACTTGTACTTGAACGCCGCTTAAGATGCAGGTGTTGTGACACGGTAATATTATCTATACAGTATTCCAACTTCATACAAACGGGCGAAACGCGAGCTATGCCTACGCGCCTCGATCTCGGCATAGGCTCGGCATGAAGATAGTCGCGACTGTGCCGCAGTGACAAACGGACGGTGTTTCGTTTTTTTAACAATAACCACGCGTTTTTTTTACTAATAAATAACTTCAAGTACGTATTTAATATGACGAATAGGATATATTGTGATGTTTTTGGTTGCATAAAAAATAATTGTTTATTGTACTGTTTGTATGAATAGTACTAGAAAAAATAAACTTGACCATCTATCTGTCACTTTGTGTTCAAATTTCAACTTTTAAGGCATATGTAATTAAAGTGCTGGAGGCGGGCAGCCCTATCGCATGTTTAGGTGCCGTGCGGCTGTAGGTATTTATTTCCATGATAAGGCCGAGTGACAATACTGAATACATTACCGTGGTTGTGATGTGGTCTACGCTTAAGACACCCTCCCCTATCAGTAAGAAGCCATGCGTCTAGAAGTGGGTTGTTCATAGGCTGTATAAAAGATAAATAGTGGTTATAATTTACGAATTTTAATCAAGTCACTAGACTTATGATTGAATTTAAGTTTAAATCGCTCAACATTGTTTGATAAAGATTAATTCAATCTATTTTACGTTTTCAATTTAAACAATGGGAGATATTATTTTGATAACTCTGTTTGAACATTTGTTTAATTCAATTTTCTGTAACTTATTCACGTATATTTTTGAGGATTTGTAGATTTTAGTTATTATGTAAATTTATTATATTGTTGCATTGTGTGGTATTATATTTCGTTGATCAAATTCCGTTTGCAACCAAGGGTGTAGATATAATAGTATAAGGGCTTAAATAATAATAAAAATCATTTATTTGCTAGAATGTATGTACAATATTCGTATGTTAGTAAACGACGTAATTTATTTAAGAGGCCATAACATTCTACTGGCTTCACCGAAGCGGTGATAGCCCAGTGGTTAGGGCGTCAGCCTCCTAATCAGACGTCGGCGGTTCGAATCCAGGCACGCACCTCTAACTTTTCGGAGTTATGTGCGTTTTTAAATAATTAAAATATCACTTGCTTCAACGGTGAAGGTAAGGAAACCTGCACGCCTGAGAATTCTCTATAATGTTCTCAAAGGCGTGTGAAGTCTGCCAATACGCACATGGCCAGCGTGGTGGACTATGGCAAAACCCTTCTCATATCGAGAGGAGACCCGTGCTCTGTAGTGAGCCGGTAATGGGTTGATCATGATGATGATGATGATGAACATTCTACTAAATTAATAGTGTGCAAATCTGTAAATATATATTATATATATAAAGATCGTGTTAGTTTCACTATTTATAACTCATATTGATATTGACATAGATTGAGAATAAGATGTCAAAAAATTACATTAAATATTAAGTTTTATCCATAAAGTATTCTTTAACATCATAGTATGATTAAAAATTTTCGTCTTATTTGGTGTTTGCCATTTTACTTTCTGCACAAGTGATCTATTTATAAACCTACCAACTAAGATCTATATCTGACGCATCAGCTCTAAGTTTACAAGTTTCCAGTTCAAATACACACGAAGACCCCGCAAAGTAAACGTTCTGAGCGAGCTGCAAAATAAACGTTGGGACAACTCTGTGGCACCTGGTCGCGTGTTGACTCTGCAGCTTACTTTATGTGCTCACTAAGTAGGGGTTTTGAGGGTTCCACTGCAATAGTGAAGTTAACTTCAGTTTTCTTATAATTGTAAGCTTAAAAATGTTTCAGTTAGGATGTATTTTACTGTACATTCAACGTATCCGTATAACCTATTTCTATTGTATGGACCTGTTTACTTAAACACTTCTTTGGCTTTATCTAAGCTATAACAGAGAGCTATGCTAGGAGTATCTCTACGTGATCAAATCAGGAATGAAGAGATCCGTAGAAGGACCAGAGTTACCGACATAGCTCAGCGAGTTGCGAAGTTGAAGTGGCAATGGGCGGGGCACATAGCTCGGAGAACCGATGGACGTTGGGGTCCCAAGGTGCTAGAATGGCGACCCCGCACCGGTAAACGTAGCGTTGGTCGACCCCCAACAAGGTGGACAGACGACATCAAACGAGTCGCAGGGCGCCACTGGATACAAGCGGCTCAATACCGTGGCCATTGGAACTCCCTACAAAATATCTATGTCCAGCAGTGGACGTCTATCGGTTGATGAAGAAGAAGAAGAAGAAGCTATGACATGCAAGTTAATCAATCTATCAATACTATTTATATAATTCTTCTAAACGCAAGTCTTACACAGTAACGAGTTGATGATACGTTCGTTAAACTAAAACTAACGCTACGACGCGCCCTACTCTAAGATGCCTTAATTACTGAAGATCGTAGTCCTGGTGTCCTTGCAACCTCGTGCGGATTAATTGTTTCCACTTGGCTTCTATCGGAGGCTAGTCTTACAATTGTGTGAAATTTGCACTTGGAATCCATCCGGAATTTGGGCTGGTCTGCCCATCTAGTTGGTGAACAAATAACTTACTAGGATATTTATGTGATTTATTTGATGGGAACCAAATGTACACAAGATTATAAATTGTAAAAAACAAAAACATTTGTTTTTAATAGTATTCTTAATAATCTAATTTCTCTTTTCATTATTTAATAGTTTCTTGAAACCATAACTCCAAAATGTTTGAGGTGCGTGCCCAGGATCGAGCCCCCGACCTATGATTAGGAGGCGGACATCCTAACCACTATCTATCTATCAGAGATAATGATAAATTGTAAAATATTGATGTTGGTATTCAAAAGAAAATTGCTTAATTTCTTGCCGGCTTTTTCTTGGTATAATGTACCTTCAGTACTAATGGAAGAGTCAGTATCAACAAACCAACCTGACGTTTGACGAAAAGTGCTTGTAAACTAAGCTTACTTGAAATAACTTTTGTCTGGTGGGAGGCTTCGGTCGTGGCTAGTTACCACACAAAGCGATTTAGCGTTCCGGCACGATGTCGCGTAGAAACCAATTAAGAGTGTGGGTTTACCATGCCCCTAACAGGTTAGCCCGCTACCATCTAAGACTGCATCATCACTTACCATTAGGTGAGATTGCCGTCAAGGGCTTACTTGTAGTGGATAAAATATATATATATATATATATATAACAAAACGTCACCTTTCCAGTTTTGACAATTAGTTCTTTATTATTCCGAAAATGTATTCCTTAATACACAAAGATGATTGTCCTCGGCAATTTAATTAAACTCAACTCGTTACCCTCCGGCGACAGGCGTGGGGGGTGATTCAGTGCGCAATATCGCTTGTGGAAATAAAATGTGGACTTAGCACTCACTGAATAAATAATTGCTTGGCACTTCACAATTTAGATTTCTTGAGGTTGTTTTGTGACGGCGAAACATTTGGTACGTCCTACTAATATTCATGATCCACACATTACCGTCTCACTACAGAGCACGGGTCTCCTCTCAATATGAGAAGGGTTTGGCCATAGTCCACCACGCTGGCCATGCGCGGATTGGCAGACTTCACACGCCTTTGAGAACATTATCGAGAAATCTCAGACGTGCAGGTTTCCTCACGATGTTTTCCTTCACCGTTGAAGCAAGTGATATTTTAATTGTTTAAAAACGCACATAACTCCGAAAAGTTATAGGTGCGTGCCCGGATTCGAACCGCCGACCTCTAATTAGGAGGCTGACGCCCTAACTACTAGGTTATCACCGCTTCAAATATTATTACTTATAATGATATTAATAAGAATATTATGCTACTAATATTATTAACGCGAAACTTAACGTAAGTATGGATGGATGTCTGTTACTCTTTCACGTAAAAACTGTCGAATGGATTTTAATGAAACTTTACAATAATATAGCATACATCAGAATAATACCTAGGTTACAATTTATAAAAAAAATTGTGTTAATTGTCCAAATTATGACGATAAGTGTCAAGTAGGCACAAATCTACCATCTGCGAGCTATTCTAGTGTGCGCTGCCAAAACCACTTGAAAAATTCAATTAAATGAAATTAGTGTAACACACACTAAAGAAGATTTAATTTCATTTCAATCAAACTGTTATACAGTAAGTGATACACAGCTAAACAAAATATATAAATAAATTTAGTTATATTTTTGTCAGTATTAAAACAACCGTCCAATTTTAAAAAAAACTAATGTAATGTCACCCTCACAGGGTTTGCAATTTAAAATTAATTTTAATTTTAAATTGCAAACCCTGTATTATTGTTTATTATGTTATGTAGTTTTATATACAACATAATAAAATAAAATAATATAAAAACCAAATTTACTGTAACTAGCCGTTTCAGCCCATCCGCTACCGCTGTAATATTTTTGATTAAAACAACACGAACTATATTATATATTTGGTCTGGTGGGAGGCTTCGGCCGTGGCTAGTTACCACCCTACCGACAAAGACGTGTCGCCAAGCAATTTATTGTTCCGACACGATGTCGCGTAGAAACCAACTAGGAGCGTGGGTTTACCATACTTCTAACAGGTTAGCCCGCTACCATCGTAGACAGCATCATCACTTACCACCAGGTGAGACAGCCGTCAAGGGCTGACTTGTAGTATATAAAAAAAAAAAACTATAAAACACGTCCCGACATATTTAAACATGCTCCAAAAAGATTTTTTTAATAAGCGCGTAATTATTTACGGCGTACGTGTTGAAACAAGCGTAGGCACATAAAGTACACTCAAATGGATCTCTACCTACGTGTTATGTGAGAAATTTTATTTTCAGCCTCGTACGAAGCGGTTGCAACGGGTTGTTTTGCGTCCATTGCTGGATCAATACTAGTTAACTTGGGGAGATCGGGAAGACAGGGTTTTAGTACCTGCCTTATTGTGTACTATGGTTAGCTACGGATTGAATTACGTCATAAGTTGTAAGTAACCTATAGCTTTTTGTACCAGTTCGGAGTTAGTTCAGTCCTGGTTATTATAACGAATAAATCAAAATCAAAAATAGCTTTATTCGCCTTACAGGTATCTATGAATCGTTCATTTCATTATTTCTATTCGTGGAGTGATGGTGCCAGAGATTACCAGAGATTACCAGAGCTAAAACGTCGTTACATTGGTAAACATCGAAATTAAAAAAAAGGTTAAAATAAAAAAGACGGGTTGCACTCCGGGAGTGCCGGCAGAAGTGAAAACTTGATTATTAACGTTGAGCATGTTTGATATTTTGGAATGGTTAGGGAATAATTTTGCACCAATTGCTTTATCAGTATAAAAGTACTATCATTTATGTGGTAGAATACAATATTCATTTATTGCGCTATCGTACACAAACATGACAATTTATATTACATTAAAAATTTAACACTTTAAAACTATTACAATTATTTTACATTAAAAAGTTTATCTATATCAATTTCCATATTTTAAGCACTTTACATTCACGAATTTTACGAATACACAACAATGTGATCACTACACAGACGGTCGAGCCATCAGCTGTCACCATCCATGGATGCGCGTGGCACGCTGTAACATACACGAACATTCGCGCAAGCGCCCTGCGCTGCCTAAACGAAACAGTAGGCCCAGGCATACATTTTCGCCGCGCCGTAGAGAGGGGATAGCTGTCTACTCTCCATCCGTCTTACGCTTTTTCGATCAGGTCACGTGTCCTGACGCGAGTTTAAGATTTTATACCCATTACAGAAAAAGTGCTCAACGCCGCTAAAGAAGTTTTCACTTCAACAAATGACGTCTCATATAGAAGCTGTGATAGCCTAGTGGTAAGGGCGTCAGCCTCCTAATCAGAGGTCGGCGGTTCGAATCCGGGTAACTAAAACTAACTTTTCGAAGTTATGTGCGTTTTTAAAAACAATTAAAGTATCACTTGCTTCAACGGTGAATGAAAACATCGTGAGGAAACCTGCACGCCTGAGAGTTCTCCATTATGTTCTCAAAGGCGTGTGAAGTCTAACAATCCGCACATGGCCAGCGTGGTGGACTATGGCCAAGACCCTTCTCATACTGAGAGGAGACCCGTGCTCTGTAGTGAGCCGGCAATGGGTTGATCATGATGATGATGATGATGATTCTTTCGTAGTTACAGTTTACTGTTCTTTCTCTAGTAAAATCAAATCAAATCAAAAATAGCTTTATTCATGTAAACCTATTAGGAATCTATGAATCTTTCATATCACATTTTGTGAAGTAATGGTGATAACTACACTCCACAACATAAAACTAAAGCTAAGCGGGTTCAAAACGCGCAGTCTAAGACCCACAACGAACTTAGCTGTTTTTTTTTTAGTATCACCATCTCACATAATATGACGAATAATATTAATTATTGTAATATTAGCCGTCCAATAATTTTATTGGATGTTTTGTTAGCTGCTGGTAGGTACTCACTCTTTTTATATTTATTGGGGGCAATCAACAGATGTTCATCTGCACCAGACAAGCCAACAAGATAATGCCGGTTGAACCTATACTCCTTATCAAATCGCTAGGCAGTACACATTTCTGGTAAGGCGATATCATCATGATCAAACCATTGCTGGCTCACTACAGAGCACGGGTCTCCTCTCAATATGAGAAGGGTTTGGCCATAGTCCACCACGCTGGCCATGTTTTTTTTTTATCCACTACAAGCGCTTGACGGAAATCTCACCTGATGGTAAGTGATAATGCAGTCTAAGATGGTAGCGGGCTAACCTTTTAGGGGTATGGAAAACCCATACTCCTAATTGGTTTCTACGCGAGAACGTGCCGGAACGCTTAATCGCTTGGCGACACGTCTTTGTCGGTAAGGTGGTAACTAGCCATGGACGCAGCCTCCCACCAGACCAGAATTGAACCGGGAATCGAACCCAGGACCTCCAACCTAATAAAGCGACAGCGCGCGCGCTGCGCCACGGAGGTCGTCAAATTGTCAAGGTGCGGATTGACAGACTTCACACGCCTTCGAGAACATTATGGAGAAGTCTCAGGCGTGCAGATTCCTCACGATGTATTCCTTCACCGTTGAAGCAAGTGATATTTTAATTGCTTAAAAACGCACATAACTCCAAAAAGTTGTAGATGCATGCCCGGGCTTTAACCCCCGATCTCTGATTAGGAGGCGGACGTCCTAACCACTAGGCTATCACAGCTTTCAGGTGATATCAGCAATGCATAATCAGCTTAGCGAATATAGATGTCACTATTTTACGAGTACTTGTAACCGTAGTGCAGATATTGCTCCCACAAGCCAAGTGTCAAGTCTCGCGGACCGTGACCGGAATAATAAACGTGGATTCTTGCAATTTTGCTCTTTGTAGTACAGCGAGATACAAATAGACACAAGTTTCGATAATTCTACAGGCACACTTGTTTCTTGCTATATTGTTTTAGAGCAAAAGAAGTCTTAAAAAAACAAAGAACAAAAACAATTGCCTGCGTTTGTCACGTAAATGTAATAGTGGCGTCACGGCTGGAGTCTGGTCTGGTGGGAGGCTTCGGCCGTGGCTAGTTACCACCCTACCAACAAAGACGTGTCGCGAAGCGATTGAGTGTTCCGGCACGATGTCGTTTAGAAATCAATTATGAGTTTACCATACACCTAATAGGTTAGCCCGCTACCATCTTAGACCGCATCATCACTTACCATCAGGTGAGACTTAGTCAAGGGCTAACTTGTGGTGAATAAAAAAATAGCAGTAGGAAGGCTGAAAATCCATTTCAGCAATGAACACAGTTAATTTAAAAACTTATAACTGCGTCACGTCACGACATGTCACATCACGATGTGTCATGTCACACGTAACTTGACTGGAATAAATTTCTTATTACTCAGCACTCTGTCTGGAAAGAAGCTTCGACTGTGCCTAGTAAATGCGTGTACCATCTTGATGACAAGGAGTGCCTCAAACGATTTAGCGTTTTGTGTCCGTTGAAACCGATCCAGAATATGACTGTTTTTTTTTTTTATACACTACAAGCTAGCCCTTGACCGTAATCTCACCTGGTGGTAAGTTATGATGCAGTCTAAGATGGTAGCGGGTGAAACTATGAGGGGTGTGGTAAAAACACACTGCTAATTGGTTTCTACGCGACATCGTGCCGGAACACTAAATCGCTTGGCGACACGTCTTTGTCGATAGATAACTAGCCACGGTTGAAGCATCCCACCAGACCAGACTCGAGCCGGGAATCGAACCCAGGACCTCCAACTTTATAATGCGACAGTGCACGCACTGCGCCACGGAGGTCTTCAAATAAGAAAGCCGTTTATAAAAACCATGCCCCTAACAGATTAGTCCATTATCATTTTAGACTGAATTATTATGTACTACCAGGTGAGATAGTCGTCTCAAATAAAATACACCCATCAGGAGAATTTATCACAGTCACGCTTTGAAGTTTGTATGTTTATGTTTGTTGTGAAAACAGTGTTACTGGGGGCGGCTGATCAAATCGTTGTATCAACAAAAAATTTTAGGGGAGAAATACATGCAATGCTGTGAGCGTTGACCTAACGTCGAGGCCATCAAAGAAGCGACTGCTTATATAAACCAAAGTATAACTATTTTTCTATCCTTTGGGAAGGGTTATTTTATCTGACTAAAACATATCTGTGTTTTGTTTGTATGTACACCGATGCATATGGGTTACTAGTAAAAAGAAATCAAAAATAACAATCTATATATATAAAAGCGAAAGGTCACTGACGCACTTACTGACTTACTGATTAAACACGAGATCTCAAGAACTATTGTACGCATAAAGCTATAATTTAGCAAGTAGGTTAAGAGATATCAGCTAAGAAAGGATTTTACTACCACTATTATTAATTATTATTAATTAATTATTATTATTACTTCCAACACTTTTGTGCCACAAAAACCACATTCGGTTCGCCAGCGAAACCGGTTGTAGTGATCACTTCCCAAGTTAATTATTACACACTATAGAGGTTGTTTTATAAATAAATTAAATATTTTGTTAGTTTGCGTTCGTAATTTGGTTATAAAACAAAGGTTATAAAGGCTTCGTTATTTCTTGATAATTTCTTGTAAGATATTTCGAAACAAAGCGTATTTTTATTATAAATTCTTTTGTATTTAGAATTTAAGTAATCTTTTGTGGCTGTATGCAAAACCTAGATTAAGTTTGTAAAATTAATTTTGTACGCTGTTGATTACGAATAAATTAATTAAAATAAACTACGCGGAGTTAGACAATCAATACGTAAATACAGGAGATTATTTAATCAGATAATCTATGTCGTCGTTTCCCTAGCCGCAAACTCAATGCGTCCTATTCACAGCTTCAATCTCGTCGCGCGTTAAAAATTTAAGCCTGACAAATTCGTCACCGCCGCTGGGGCTTTAAAATGACAGTTCTTGCACGTTGTAGTTATTTGACGTCACAGCGCTCGGATACAATTTTATGTGTTAACCCAAAGAGATCCAAGTTTCCAATGACTGCAGCTATAACATTACCATAACAAGAGGTGAGGTCACTTCAGTTATGGATATGTAATTTAGAGGGTAGCTTTAGAATCATGAATTAAATTTAAAACAATTATTTAGGTCTTTAAATGGTTTATTATATATCCAATACTGTTTAATTGTGGGCGTTATTTTAAGGCCGTTTTTTGTTTATTTAAAAATAATTTTAATTAATTAAATAGCTGCTGGAATGACACCTTGTTTCAGAATAAATTCAAAGTTTTGATTAAATGTAAGTTTTAAAAATGTCGCCTTTAAGTATAAAGGATGACGTAAATGATAAAACAGCTTGGGTATAAATTGTTGTTCTGACTAGGTTGGTTAACATAATATTAAGTGACAATATGAAATCTAATAAAAAATAACATGAAATTTAAGAACGCACGTTACTGAAAAATTGCAGCAAAGTATCTAGGATTCATCATCATCATCATGAACAACCCATTTCCGGCTCACTACAGAGCACGGGTCTCCTCTCAATATGAGAAGGGTTTGGCCATAGTCCACCACGCTGGCCATGTGCGGATTGGCAGACTTCACACGCCTTTATGGAAAACTCTCAGGCGTGCAGGTTTCCTCACGATGTTTTCCTTCACCGTTGAAGCAAGTGATATTTTTGTTTTTTTTTTTTTTTAAACGCACATAACTTCGAAAAGTTAGAGGTGCGTGCCCGGATTGGAACCGCTGACCTCTGGTTAGGAGGCTGACGCCCTAACCACTAGGCTATCACCGCTTCATTTCATTTTTTCATTTTGACCTAGGATTAAGAAGGTAGAATCGCTACAGGCAGGTCATTAGCGTCTGACCCGGAAATCGAATCTAGAACCTCGTAATTCGTTGACTTTGTTAATTAATAGACTACCGACGCTGTTCTTATCATCTCTCTAGATAATTCCAATATTACCTCAAGTAGAAAATACGTCGAACATAATAAATATGTGTATAAAAGAATAAAGGATGACCAAGAAGAAGGGATCCACCAAGTGAAAAAGAAGTGCATAATGGTACAAGCAAGTGGAAGAAGAAGACATGTGGCGGCCCTACGATGTTGGGGACACGAAGATTCCAGATTAATTATTCATCAGGGCATTTCGACATTTAACCACTTTGATTCGACAAATAATGCCTGATCCGTTTATTCCTCTGGGCACTGTTTACGAATGGTTGGCATTGAGTAGCACATTAAAATGTATGAAGTCAACCCTTACGTAGACCTAAGGGCGCCGATCTGGCGCGGGATATACTGACAATGTTAATTTATAGAGACATTTTTACCTTGTTACAGTCTTGTCACGCTGAGCCACCTAAAACAATAAATAGAAATAGAAATAGGAATAGAAAATAATTAACTAACAGAAAAACACACAAAGATATTTTTTTTTAATACACTACGAGTTAGCCCTTGACGGCTATCTCACCCGGTGGTAAGTGATGATGCTGTTTGTCAGGAGTATGGTAAACCCACGCTCCTAATTGGTTTCTACGCGACATCGTGTCGGAACTCTAAATCACTTGGCGACACGTCTTTGTCGGTAGGGTGGTAACTAGCCACAGCCGTACCCTCCCACCAGACCAGACTCGAGCCGGGAATCGAACCCAGGACCTCCAACTTTATAATGCGACAGCGCACGCACTGCGCCACGGAGGTCGTCAGACAGGTACATACAGAGTAACTTACTATTTAATACTTAAAGACAACATTTTAAAGTTAAACAATCACAATATAAATGAAAAGGTTCTGACTAAATTTGACTTAAACTAATTTTACTATAATTACAATTTTACAATTTAACATACTGGGCACCAATGGTTATTAGATAAATGCTTTTATTGTTTAAGTGAATTTTTCAATACAAAATGACATATTATTAATATTATTATTGCTATTTAGTTTATTTTTTGACATTTGTTAAGTGCATTACTAAATGGTTTACATATAACTAAAATATTATTTTTGCACGCCTACCCGGTTTTAAACAACTGTAATTAAATGTAACACCAATTCAACGACTCAATCTATGCAAATAAATTATTTGATTTGTTTTGATTTGACTTGATTAGTTCTTAACATAGAAAATTAGCTTGACCCTACACTAGGTACCTGAATCATCACCTGTATCTTCTTAGACCGGGGCGCGTTTGGAACCCTCATAGCTTTAGTTTTAAGTTTACGAATATAGTTATCACCATGAAATAACTACTGTGTAAATTATTGACGCGTCAAAAGTGTCTTTTTAAGGACTATTTGAATAAAGATTATTTTGAATTTGAATTTATCGTAGGGTCCGACCAAAATAAACTTAACATTGGTTTAGCTTTGGATGGTTGGAGCGGATTACACGGAAGATTGGGATAAAGTAATTTGCATTTTCTTTACGTACACTCATGGCTGAGGTAAAGAACGTTTTTTTTAGTTCAGCGTTGTTTGCTTCTATCACTCTGAAATTTGAGCCTTATTTCAGTAAAACTACTAAAATAAAACGGAAATTTCTTTGCCGGTTCGATATATTATGACAGAAATAAAAGAGATTTTAAAATCAAATATAGTCAAATCTCTATCTAAACTAGGCTAAATCCACAATTTTCATGTTAGGTGAGATAAAGGTCAATTCAATTCAATTGAAATAATCTTTATTCAAATAGTCCTTTAAAAGGCGCCTTTGACGCGTCAATAATTTACAAACTAGTGATTTGATGGTGATAACTACATTCGTAAACTTAAAACTAAAGCTATGAGAGTTCCAAACGCGCCCCGGTCTAAGAAGAAGCCCACAACAAACTTAGCCAGGTAAATTTTCTTTTTGTTATCACCATCTCTTAAAATTATATTAAGAGCTATCTTATTAAAAGTCAAGCGTGAGCGTTATTTGAGCAAAAGAGAGAAAAGGAGACGGAAATAAATAGAAATGTCAAAGAGTAATTAAGTTTTTTATTTTATTTGTTTATTATATAACTCCAGGTATTTGTCGTATTCATTGCTACGTTTTCAGACGAAAGAAAATATTCTTAACGTTCCGAATCATTCTTCTAGTATCTTTAATAAACAGGCTAGCAGGTAAGAGGTAAATTTAGCTACTGATTACCTTCAACGTTAGGTAAAACATGATTACCATTCTAGGTTTAACACTAGTTAGAAAGCGTCTTCCTGGGACCGTGGAAAATTTAATTTAATGCTGGCGTCACAGCTATCGGCTGCATTTACATTCCTTTAAGAGACTCCGACAACTCATTTAGGACTGCGAACTTAAGTTTCACTTGTTCCGTATCTTATCCGGGACAGCTTCGAACTATATTTAAATAAACGGTGGAGGAAGAGTGATATTACTTTGTTGTGATAGTGTAAATGGGACGTTTTAGTTGGTTAAGCAACGGTTCCACAAGCCAGTAACTTGGTGGGTTATTCAATATGCTCTTTGTCAATTACGGAGAGCAATTGATGGCTGGTGTTGAGTGGTTTGCCCTGATAATGATCGAATGAATGAATTAATCAATGTATGTACTAACACTCTTATTGTACACTACAGGGATAAACCCTAAAATTCTAGCGAGTAGACCTGTTAGGAATATGGCAGTTATACTAAACGTATACGTTACGTAGCAAATTCGACCATGTTTCAAATTTTCGTCGTCAATTAAAGTGGCTGCCGATTCGTTTTCGCCGGAATGTGCATATTTTAACATTGCTCTATAAGATTCTTCACAATTCTTCTCCTCAATACTTACGTGAGCGTATTAAACTTTCTCCCCTTCCTTCTCGACCTTTACGGTCTTGCGTCTCAAGGAATCCTCTAGATGTCCCTTCTTTTAATTCTATTTTCTATCGTAGATCTTTCACTGTTAATGCTGTACAACTTTGGAATTCTTTACCTGAACTTGTTAGAGACAGCCAATCGGTTCATACTTTCAAAGTGAGATTAAAAGAGCACTATCTATCTGTTTCATAATATTATATTTAACATTCATTTATTATTATTAGTTTCCTTTATATATATATTTTTTTTTTTTTTTTTTATTTTTTTATATATTATATTTTAAGTATGTTTATTTATTTATATATATTATATTATATCATATATATAAATGTGTTATTTTATTATTATTATATATATATTTTTTTTCTTTTTTCAAATTATCTAAGTATATTTTTGTATGTAGTTTAAAATACCTTGTTTGACCTATCCCACTTTATAAATTCACCTTACTCACATCTAAGGGTAGCTGGAAGAGATCTCTTATAGAGATAAGCTTTCCTTTGTATACTTTTATACTTGTGTTTGATATCACAAATTTGGTACATAAATAATAAAAATAAATAAATAAAATAAATAAATACGTTAGGGTGATAACCAACCTCGGTCACAACCCAACGAGAGAAAATTCAGAATTGTTCATGCCCCTGCCGCAGATGAATTTGGGCACTACCACACAAAACTACATTGCTTACCACCGCGCTGGATATTTATTTTAATCTGTCGTCATTTATTCTTAAGGAGCCGAAATGGGTTATCATGGGGTGGGTGATGGGGGGTTATGGAGTATTAAGCAGTAGCAGAAAACGAAGTTTTGTTAAACCCCCAATAGATGAAAGGATGACATAAAGAAAGAGAATCATTCTTTAAGGTCGTGGAGTGTAGAAGTTCCAACAAAAGGCATTTTCTAAAATTTTCCGTTAAGCAATCGTCAGGAGGTCCATGGGTTGAAATAATGATGGTGATAATATAGACATATTCTCTGACTCTTTACCTTCATCCATATTTAAGTAATGTAGAAATTCTTCAGGGAGCAGTTAGAGGGAATGAATAAATAAAGCAATACGCGAGCATTGCGACATTTCCAGCAGTACGCCAAAAATTATGTTCCGATAGTAGATTGCCACACACTGAGCATCTATTCAAGATGCCAAAGAAGTTTGCAAATACATATTTGCATACAGAATAACTTGAATACAGAATCTGCGTATACTGATAATAAACGAAGAAAAAAATATGCACATTTTGTCATAAAAGTACACCGTCTCCCAGCTTTGTCCCGAGAAAATATACAGTTGCAAAGAGAATAAAGTTTTCGCCGAGTCTTAAACATCGCGAGCGTTCCTGTAATACTGGTAAACAGAATGTTTTCCGCCAAATATACATAACGGACAAACAACTATTCAGACCATTTACAGACGGGAACTTCTATCGCTTTGTTCGGACTTATTTAGTGCACGTGTACTTAACAATTTTCGAGGTAATGTCTCTTCATATTATTAGTTTCGTGGACCGAGCAAAATATTGCTTAAAGATTTATCTTTACCCATACCTAGTAAAGGAAAAGGATAACATTTTAAAATCAAGTTTAAAGCGGAAACATTACTTTCAGTGCAACGTACGAAGGCGATATCAATTCTGTCAGTAATTTTTCATTTCACTCGTACGAATCTGTTAAACTTAAATCTCAGAGTGTTCAGCGAGCGATAGAGAAAGTTATGCTCAGAATAATGTAACGTCTGGAATGAGGAATACAGTATCTCCACAAGAGTTCTTCCCAGATCAACGGGTTAGGAAACTGACGTGGTAGGGGGAGGAGTTGAAGGGGACACAAAGCTGTAAAGACCGTTGGACGGAGGGATTTATAGGTGACGCAATGAAAATTAAGATAACGCAGGATATGCCCGCAGTATAGGGATCAGACGATTCATCGACATACAAGATATCCATAAAACGATTTTAGGGGTGAAACAGGCACAAGTGCGTAGTTCGCACGAAAATATAGAAGAAAGAAAAAAATACAATACATTTTAAAATAAAGTATCTTACTAAAACTATATATATGAAATCAGTTTACGTCAATCAGTTAAAAAATATATGTATTCTAGTAAAATGGTGTGCGAGGATCAAAAGGCTTTCTGACTCCACTATGCGATAGGAAAATCAATGTGTTATTTAATCACTTTTTAACAAATAGCACCAAGTCCCACAGAATACATATCCGATACTGGTAAAGACCACTTACACACTTGGTCGTAAAACCAGTAGTGAATTAACTTTTCCGCAAAAACTTCAAAGCATTTACAAAGTGGTAAAAAAAATTAGAGTGTGTTTTATTTGAACGAAGAGAGAGGTCTGCTTGCGTTAAATGATACCAGCTCAGTTTAAATACGATACAGTTGGCATCTTTTAAGAGTTTACGGACAGGTACGCGAGCGTTCCCGTTACCCAGCCACCAGGCTACACGAAGGAGCACCGCTGGATTTAACTGGGTATTCTGGTCACCACTCAACACACATTAAAATAAAATGGCATCCTTTATATGGATAAAGGTTGCAAAATTAAATACTGGTCTTTGAGCCGTTGTTTTATATTCTAGACTAGACGATTTGTATC
Source organism: Lasiommata megera (assembly GCA_928268935.1). Taxonomy (NCBI): domain Eukaryota; kingdom Metazoa; phylum Arthropoda; class Insecta; order Lepidoptera; family Nymphalidae; genus Lasiommata; species Lasiommata megera. The sequence continues at coordinate 14,158,239 of OV743326.1, forward strand.
TACGAAATGGCTGAAGCAACATTAATGTCAGATGTCCAGTACTTATGATGGAACCCTCTTAGTTTTTATATAAATTAAATGATGAAAATTATAATATATAATATGAACGATTCATAGATGCCTGTATTAGGTTTGCATGCATAAAGCTATTTTTGATTTAATTTGATTTTTGATTTGACACGGTCTCTCTGTCTACTTAATTTTATTTTAATCCACTAAGAGGGTGCTAATTCATAATAATATAAAAGTAATATTGAGTCATTTAAATATCTCCACAAATTCACATTTATGTTATATTTACATTTAAATCATCATTATTCTCAGTCTATTCATTTCCTATATATTCTTTTATGTGGTCATCTCTGCTATGATATGGAAGACTGTGCTAAATGATCTCACAATTTCCAAACGCGAAATTGGAAGAGATTATTAATTACCTGCGCGCTTCTTAGCCAAATAGTCTGAAAAGAAAAAGAAATACAAAAAACCTGCAAGATATATATTTGTTTTACTATAGTTGGTCCTATAGTTAAAATTCTAGAAGCGAATATCTCCTAAAGTGTTCTATAAAGTTGCTCACATTATGCAGGATGAAATAAAATCAATGTAAAAACCACCAACTGTATATTTGCTACACTTTGATACTAGTATCTTTCCTAATCTCATTTTACGTGAAAAATTGTAAACGCTGTTTTCCTTCTACGACGCCGGTTCATAATGCTTCCTAGAAATAATGACGCCGTTCTGCTTTGTAAATTTTAGAGCACCACGACCAACATTTTTGTAAATAAAATCAGAATTAAGATTTAACGCTAATTTAAAGGTTACAAAAGTTGAATCATCTGTTTGGTTTGTTGAAACCTGATTGTGTTTTTTGTATACACTACAAGTTAGCCCTTGACGGCTATTTCAACTGGTAGGAAATGATGATGCTATTTAGGATGGTAGCGGGCTAACCTATTCATCATCATCATCATGATCAACCCATTACCAGCTCACTACAGAGCACAGGTCTCCTCTCAATATGAGAAGGGTTTGGCCATAGTCCACCACGCTGGCCATGTGCGGATTGGCAGACTTCACACGCCTTTGAGAACATAATGGAGAACTCTCAGGTGTGCACGTTTCCTCACGATGTTTTCCTTCACCGTTGAAGCAAGTGATATTTTAATTATTTAAAAACGCACATAACTCCGAAAAGTTAGAGGTGCATGCCCGGATTCGAACCGCCGACCTCTGATTAGGAGGCTGACGCCCTAACCACTGGGCTATCACCGCTTTACTTATTAGGTGTATGGTAAACCCACGTTCCTAATTGTTTCTACGCGACATCGTGCCGGAACGCTAGTCGCTTGGCGACACGACTTTGTCGGTAGGGTGGTAACTAGCCACGGCCGAAGCCTCCCACCGACCAGACTCGAGCCGGGAATCGAACCCAGGACCTCCAATTTTAAAATGTGACAGTTTTGTTTAGGAATGTAATTAGTACCATTAACTCACTACAATGTTATTATACCATCCAAAGTGATTCTTAGATAATTATTTTAATGAAGTTTATGATTGATTGGTTGAATTCATATCTGACTCATGGTGTTCTAATTTGTTGAAGAATAACGTGAAGTAACAAGAAATGGCAAAACAAAATTTTTATTTATATTCATGTAATTGGCGTTGTATAAGTTAAGGTATAAGACATCGTCATCATCATCATCATGATCAACCCATTTCCGGCTCACTACAGAGCACGGGTCTGCTCTCAATATGAGAAGGGTTTGGTCATAGTCCACCACGGTGGCCATGTGCGGATTGGCAGACTTCACACGCCTTTGAGAATGTTATGGAGAACTCTCAGGCGTGCAGGTTTCCTCACGATGTTTTCCTTCACCGTTGAAGCACGTGATATTTTAATTGCTTAAAAACGCACATAACTCCGAAAAGTTATAGGTGCCCGGGTTCGAACCTCCGACCTCTGATTAGGAGGCTGACGTCCTTACCACTACGCTATTACCGCTTCACATTCATCACCATTTCATCGTCATAAAACACATCAATCCAGTGGTTTTCAGATTATTTTAAGATCAAAAACATAGAAACATAATATTATAATCATCATCATTTCAACTGTCGTCATAGGCACTCATAGGCGTTTTCGGTTACTCGTTCCATGCAACTCATATGATCTCGTCTGTCCACCTAGTTGGAGATAGACCAACGCCATTCCAGCACCAAACATTATATTGTATAAGTATCATCATGATCAACCCATTACCGGCTCATTACAGAGCACGGGTCTCCTCTCAATATGAGAAGGGTTTGGCCATAGTCCACCACGCTGGCCATGTGCGGATTGGTAGACTTCACACGCCTTTGAGAACATTATGTATTATGTGATATATATTTTTTTAAATAAGTATTAATGTAATTATGCCAAGTTTACAATCGTCATAAAAGTTTCCATTAATCTGTCATATTCGTATAGAGTTGTCAAATTATGACGTTTGGTCCTCGATATGACATAACAGATTAACGCTGACTTTTGAGTCCTTGCTACATGAAATCCAACGCTAAGGTAATGGAGACGAAGTGAATACAAAAATATAACAGAACAACAACAACATACAGTCAACAATTAAGCGTATTCGCAACGCTTATATATATATATACGTTATAATATGCACACGTGGTAAAAGTATAACATATATAACGTCTATATATATGTTATAATTTTACCACGTATCTCTTATTATTACTCCGAGACTATATTTGATGTCTACTAGGGCTGTCAGTTAGTTGTAAATATAGACAGAGTTTGCTTAAATAAAGCCTTACCTTTAATGCTTTGAGTTTATGTTTTAATTTTTATTAATATTTACGAGGAGATGGATCACTTAATGTTAATTGGTTATCGGAATACTATCGTTAGGCAACGTGTTTCTGCCAATGCCAACATCTTAATTAAACACCACTGAACATAACACGTAAATGAAGGATCAAATTATTCTCTACTAATTGTGGTAACTGAGCATGTATTTATGATGACTAACTTGCAATTTCATTCTTGGCTCATGCGTCCTGCTGGGCACATCCTTTGCTCATAGATGAGAGTTTGGCGGGCTTTTACTTTTTATATTACACCTTGATAGCAATAACCAGGAGCAATATAAAAAATACATCTTAAACGCAACGGCAAGTAGTGAGAACTGTTGTGAGACCGCAACAAACTGTAGTTTCGTACCCTGAAAGCCTTTTGCTACAAGTTAGTTTATTTGCCTATTGCACTATATTTAATATTGTATTTAATAACATGAAGCCATTATTGTTCTCTAAATAAGGTGACAACCCTAGCTATCACGTACAGAGTAAATAATATAACATTGTCACGTATCCTTTTCGATTTAATTTGACTTTCGTGAAAATGAATAAATTCGAAAAAAATATGAGATTCAGCGAGTTTTTTATTTTCATAACCTAAAAAGCACTAACGTAATGTAAAAGTTGCTACCTTCCAAATTAAAAAACCAAGGTTATATTTTTATTTATTCCAAATCAAGGTTTGGTTGGGCTGCGGTCGAGCGTTCCCGTGACCCAGCCACCAGGCGACGCGAAGGAGCATCGATGGGTTTAAGTGGTTATTCTGGGCGCCAGTCTGGTCACCGGGTAGTCCCACATACCCCGTTGGAGGTGGCGTAGTCTTGCCTGCGTCGCTTCCAGAGGGGGTGCGTAAACGCATTTCCCAGCGGAACAAAAAAACATGTAAGGATATTGTCCTCTTTCGCGTCGCCTGGTGGCTGGGTCACGGGAATACTTGTGCACTCGACCGCTACCCAGCCAGCAGCGTCCGCTGTGGCAGACCCTCCACGGGGGCCTATGATGGAGGCCCCCTAACACCGTCCGAGGCGCACCAGGAACATAGGACGCGCCTCATGACCCGAGGATCCTTACACGTCTCCAATGTGCACGTATATTTCATGCTAAAATAGCTAAGGTAACTGAGCCACTTTAGCGCACATGGGTAAATTTGTTTTATTTCGTTCCAGTGATTAATAAATCAAGCGCTTGCAAAGCTGAACCTCAGACAGCGTCATACTATTAATTCCGCTGAACTATGTTGAATGATTTATATATAAAACTTAGTAGGTACAGCATAATATACCAGTCAATAATATTATACGACAAATGCGCTAGTTTGAAATCGAGTTCCCAGAGACGAAGAAGTTTGATTGTTTGGATGCACATTGTGATGAACTTCTCGATTACATTCTGGCTCAGTTTACAGGAACTAATCACAAAGTGTGTTTGAAAAATGAAACAAAACCTATTTTTGTTTGATTGTATTTTAAAATCGTCAGTATTTTTCTGTTAGATTTTTATATAGATATTAATTTCTTCTGGCAGAGCTTTAGGTTTAGCAAAGCAGAAAAAAAAACTATAGGATTTTTTAAAAATGTAAGAAAAGATTAACAGGCAATTGTTTTAGATAAAAATAACATTGATTCTGCATCACTTTGTGCTAAATCAACAATACTTCGTATTAATAACAATCGGATTCAAAACTGTGTCAACAACACTTGGCACACTGAACTAATATTGAAAAATGTGAAAGTATATTAACGCCAGACGCGCCGCCCCTTGACCTGGCCCTGCGACTCTGTTTCCGAGTGAGATGACAGAAAAAACTCCATGAAATGCTGTTTCAAAATAATGTTTTTGTGTACATCATCATGATCAACCCATTTTCGGCTCACTAAAGAGCACGGGTCTCCTATCAATATGAGAAGGGTTTGGCCATAGTCCACCATGCTGGCCATGTGCGGATTGGCAGACTTCACACGCCTTTGAGAACATTATGGAGAACTCTCAGGCGTGCTGGTTTCCTCACGATGTTTTCTTTCACCGTTGAAGCAAGTGATATTTTATTTTTGTTTAAAACGCACCACACTCCGAAAAGTTAGAGGTGCGTGCCCGGATTCGAACCGCCGACCTTTGATATGGAGGCTGACGCCCTAACCACTAGGCTATCACCGCTTCATCATATTACCCAAGAATGTAATTACTAATGTAACAACGCACACATCAGCATAATTTCCTTGTCAGCGTTAAATCTGTGCCTTTGTTTGTAGAAACTATATTTCTGTTTGCATATTCACCTCCAAGATGAGCCGTTCGCAGTCAAGTGGCAATTTTTCGCGGACAAAAAAGTCGCAGTTGTAAAAGGGAGTGCGCCAATTCACACGTCAGTTGTTATATCAGCACAATAAGACCATTACGCCTGGAATGATGGCTCACAATAAAAAAACATCGCAAGCCGAAAGAAACTCCAGTCTATTCGCGCCGTGCATGTACTTGAATACCGGACGACTTTGAGATCGAGCTTTTAAGGCTAAACGTCGCTTGTACTACACACGGCTTAGTAAACAACCCAATATTTATATTTGAAGTTTATTCTTTTACGTGTTACGAAAATCGGATGGGAGTTTTGCCTCGTCAAACGAAAAATACACCCATACAGGTAACACCCTACGTGAATAGTGTTGATTGAGATTTATTTTTATTTTTATTACACATCTTCACAGCTATATACCTATATAGCTGTGTTAGTCTAGTAGTTAGGGCGTCGGCTACTAACTATTCGGAGTTAAGTGCGTTTTTAAGCAATTAAATTATAACTGGCTTCTACGGTGAAGCAAAACATCGTGCGGAAACCTGCATGCCTGAGCGTTCTCCATAATGTTCTCAAAGGGGTGTGAAGTCTGCCGATCCGCACATGGTCAGCGTGGTCAAACAATTCTCATATTGAGAAGAGAACTATGCTCTGTAGTGAGCCGACAATGAGTTGATCATGATGATATTATAATTCGTTTTGTTTCTAATAGAATATTTTTTTATTATGACCAGACCATAAAAGTCGCCTTAAATTAAGCGAAGTGCCGCTCGGCCTTTATACATTGCACGCCACTTCATAGTTCACAGCAGCCGTCAGTCTACCATCAACCCCACAAAGGAGAAAGGTCGTGGTCATCGATTACATTCGATACCGTCGACATCACGACTTCGTGTGCGAGCTGACCTACCCATCAATACGAAACGGCGGTTTCGATGAGACGTCACGCTTCATTGAATTAATATATAATAATGTTCTCAAAGAGGTCTGAAGTCTGCCAATTTGCACATGGCGGGAACGGGAACGCTCGCGCACCCGTCTGCAATCCAGCCAGCCTGTAGTAAAAGTACCTTCTTTAATCTAAAATATAGGAGTAGAACTATAACGGCAGGGATATTTAATTCGTTTTTAATTAGTTTATTTTTTTTTTTTAATTATACTTCACTTTGTAATCTGTAGCTACGACGTCCTTCTAAAGCCAAACAACTTTGCCCCAAGCTATAAGTGTTTGGGGCAAAGTTGTTTTGCCCCAACCAATAAGAGTTTGGGGCAAAGTTGTTTTATTCTCTGTGCCTCGCAGCCGTATACCACGAGCGGGCATGTTAAGCGACTAAGCGCTCGCGTATGTATTGCGCTTGTAAATGTACCGCGGCATTATGTAAATGAAATACAAGATAAGGCGCACATCTAGATTCCAGCCGCGGTTCACTTTGCGTCGTTTCACTGCTGGGTGTTGTGTGGAATTAATTAAAAGAAATACTCGAATGTGACATAATATTTCGAGCTGCGCTGCTAGTACGTAAACAGTGATTTACCTAACACAATACTTTTACAGAGACGATGGCAAGAGACCGGACGGTATGAGTTTGATTCCATGGAAGATGGGCCGGGTGCTGGTATGGGATGCAACCTGTACAGACACGCTAGCCCCTTCCCATCTACATGAAACCAACAAAAAAGTTGGTGCGGCTTGTGAAGCGGCTGAAAAAGCTAAAGCATGCAAATACAGTGGTCTAGGCTCCGAATATGATTTTGTCCCATTCGGATTCGAGACCTTTGGTCCGTGGGGTCCCAACACTCTAAAGCTTTTTAAGGAAATAGCAAAAAGGTTAGTCGACGTCACAGGGGACCGAAGAGCTGCCAGCTACCTCGGACAAAGAATTAGTTTAGCCATTCAAAAGGTGAACGCTGCCAGTATCTTCGGAACCTTGCCTAAAGGGACTCCTTTTAATAATATATTTTAGTTACGATGTTATATATTTATTTATTTTTTAATATTTTTAGTATAAGTTAGACTGTTGTTTGCTTTTGTTGTTATGGATTAGCAAGCTGAAATGGCAGTGGGCCAAAGGCAGTTGGGGCAGACGTATTCTGCAGTGGAGACCGCGTATCAGTAAGCGCAGCATAGGAAGATCTCCAGGACGATCAGCACGCTGGACCGACGACCTGAAATGGATCGCTGATGGCGGGTGGATGAGGAAAGCTTCGGACCGTGTGTGGTGGCGCGCTCTTGGAAAAGCCTATATCCGGCAGTGGGCGTCTATAGAGTAATTGATTGATAGATTGTTCAGTGAGTTAATAAGCAAGCTGAAACCCAGTTATATGTTTAAATAATAAGCTGGTTTCTTTGCCACACTTTTAATTGATTTTAATAAAAAAAAAACCCATATCTTATTAACGTCTAACCGCTGGGCATAGGCCTACCAATATTAGCCGAAAGTGATAATCGGACAGAGGGCCTCTTAATATATAACCAATCATTTATTTAAGACCCATAACATGGTAGCTTTTGAATCCAATAACTTTTGTAGTGATAATGCTGTCTAATATTAACAATTCGTTATGGTACCCGAACGCTTCATCGCTTGGCAACACACATTCGTTCTTAGGGTTATTAGCAAGGACAGAACACTCCTATCGGACCAGACCAGCGAATTTTCAGAAATGTTCATAAATTGAATCACCGAATTGCCCTTGCTGGAAATAGATACTGGAACCTCATACATAGCGCTCACTACTGGCTCACTACTCACCGTCTTCGCTGGCGAAGACGAGGTCCCCGCTATCTTACGTCATCCACGGTTCGGAGACGTACGGACCACTCACCGTCTGACCCCTCCGTTATCCCAAACGTCGCCTTAGTCGAGGTTCGGCCTCACAGGAGGCACCCTTAGGCAGATGTTCCCTTCGTGCCCTAGGGCTCAAAATGTCTTCTGGCAGAGCTTCTTTCCGAAGCTCGCCAAACAGCCCGGTTACGCTCTCGCAACCAATAGGGCACAGCTAATAGCCAGTCCGAAAAAAAAAATGGCTCAGTACTGCCTAGGAGCTGTCTCATAATGCATACATGTCAATTGCAAGGCGGCCGAGGCCAAGTGTATAATTTAGTTAAATAAAAAGACTGATCTTTCTTTTTCTTCCGTATTTTCAACACGTTTCCCGCACCCACGTTAAACAAATTCTCGCATCATTAGTCAACGCGACGCTCACAAACCACAGATTTTTATTTTACCACATAAGATTTTTTTACCAACATGAACAAGTTGAATACTTGGTTACAAGTCAAATTAAAGTTTTTAGGGTTACAAAAATATTGGTGCTACGAAAAAATTACTCTGCACGTAAGGTGCTACGGTTTGCGTAGTGTGCTACGCGTAGGCATAGACACTGTTAAGTAAACATTAAGATCTTTAGTTCATAAAACTATTCGTGCTACTAAAAGCTACGCAAGATGCTACAGTTTGCGTAGAAAGCTATATACGTGCATGATCAACCCATTACCGGCTCACTACAGAGCACGGGTCTCCTCTCAATATGAGAAGGGTTTGACCATAGTCCACCACGCTGGCCATATACGGATTGGCAGACTTCACACGCCTTAGAGAGCATTATGGAGAAGTCTCAGGCGTGCAGGTTTCCTCGCGATGTTTTCCTTCACCCTTGAGGCAAGCGATATTTTAATTGCTTTAAAACGCGCATTACTCCGAAAAATTATAGGTGCGTGCCCGGGTTAAAATCCCCGACCTCTGATTAGGAAGCTGAAGTCCTAACCACTAGGCTATCACAGCTACTTTTTTAATTTAATTCAGTAGATACTTTTTAAGCAAGCTTTTTATATTAGTGATTTTTAGAGCTTAATATGGTATTATAAAAAACTAAACTGTAAGCCATGATAGTTAGCCCCGTGATGAAGATATAAATAAATTACAATACAGTTTTCAAAATACCACTGGCACAGTTCTTTTACCGCGTCGACTGCAAAGCGCGGATTAATTAAGACTCCGATAAATGCAGCGTTATTCCAAAATGTTTTCCTCTTTCATAGCCAATATTGGAATGCGGATATTAAAAATTTTCACTAACTTAATATTACTGCTGAGGATATACGCATAAGTATCAATAACATTTTTTATTTTGAAGTGAAAACTTCTTTAGCGGCGTTGAGCACTTTTTCTGTAATGGGTATAAAATCTTAAACTCGCGTCAGGACACGTGACCTGATCGAAAAAGCGTAAGACGGATGGAGAGTAGACAGCTATCCCCTCTCTACGGCGCGGCGAAAATGTATGCCTGGGCCTACTGTTTCGTTTAGGCAGCGCAGGGCGCTTGCGCGAATGTTCGTGTATGTTACAGCGTGCCACGCGCATCCATGGATGGTGACAGCTGATGGCTCGACCGTCTGTGTAGTGATCACATTGTTGTGTATTCGTAAAATTCGTGAATGTAAAGTGCTTAAAATATGGAAATTGATATAGATAAACTTTTTAATGTAAAATAATTGTAATAGTTTTAAAGTGTTAAATTTTTAATGTAATATAAATTGTCATGTTTGTGTACGATAGCGCAATAAATGAATATTGTATTCTACCACATAAATGATAGTACTTTTATACTGATAAAGCAATTGGTGCAAAATTATTCCCTAACCATTCCAAAATATCAAACATGTTCAACGTTAATAATCAAGTTTTCACTTCTGCCGGCACTCCCGGAGTGCAACCCGTCTTTTTTTTGTGAACAAAAAGACGAAGATAGAAACGTTTTCCTTAACAATCAGCATTTCAAACATCGAATTCGATTTAAAGATTTCATCAAGGAATCGACTAATTGTGCGTTACTTATTCACACATAAATTAGTGTTATTTTTCGTTGATAAGTTATTACTTACCTAGCACCTTATCTATAGCATGTTCTTCGCTTCTTTGATGGCCTCGATGTTAGGTCAACGCTCACAGCATAGCAGGAATTTTTCCCCTAAATTTTTTGTTGAAACAACGATTTGATCAGCCGCCCCCAGTAACACTGTTTTCACAACATACTAGAAAGCGTGTTGTGAATGTGAATTCTCCTGATGGGTATATTTTATTCGAGACTACTATCTCACCTGGTAGTACATAACGATTCAGTCTAAAATGATAATGGACTAATCTGTTAGGGGCATGGTTTTTATAAACGACTTTCTTATTTGATGACCTCCGTGTCTGTGCGTGCATTGTCGCATTATAAAGTTGGAGGTCCTAGGTTCGATTCCCGGCTAAAGTCTGGTCTGTTGGGAGGCTTCGGCCGTGTAAACTAGTAATTTTTTTATGTATGGCTGTGTTCGTTCGTAAGTTAGTAAGGACTAATAATTATAGTTTTGCTTCAATTAGTACACGCTTTAAAAGATATTTGTTTCATATTATTATAACTTAAAAAAAAAAAACGTAAATTTTTTAAAATAAAATTACTGATAAATAAATAAATTTAAAGAATAAATATTGGTTCACGAATACTTTGACGAAGCTCTGCAGAATGAAATCGACTTGTAAAAGACAGTGATGGATTATGTAATCGTTTAAAAACATAGAAATTAGTTCGAACTATTGTTCTACAATCTCAATTTCCTTAACTGCGCGAGGCCTGAACTATTCATTTCCAACCGGAACTTCGGTAGCATCAATCACGTACAACTGCTGTTGGATTGACGTAACAATCACTGGGCGCGATCTAACACCGGCGGATGGGTGAGTTAGTTAGCTTTCGGTTCTAATTACAGCTGCAAGTAGATAGGAAGCGGTAATGTGGAAATAGAATTGCGAGTTTTAGCACTAAAATTCGCCCGAGGTTAGTACGTGCCTAGAACTCAATGTTTATGCATAGGTTTGAAATTTTAATGTAACTTATCGTTTCGTAATTTACTTCGCAGCGTTTATTTCTGATGCTCAATGAAAAATAATATTCTGACGTTCATTTCATTCTGATGATTTCCAAAGCGCAGCGCGCTTTGCCGCGTTATAAAGTTGGAGGTCTGTGATCCAGCCAACTGGCGAAGGAGCATGGGTTTCACTGGGTATGATCGTCGCTCTGTTAGCCGATGTCGAGCGACGTAGTTCTGCCTGCGTTTTTTTCGGAGGGGATGCGTACAAGCATTTTGTAGCGTTACATAAGGTTTCCCGACTCGAACCTAGTCTGGTGGGAGGTAGTTGCTAGTTAGTACCCTACCAACAAAGACGTGCCAAGCGATTTAACGTACCGGCACGGTGTCACGTGGAAAACAATTTGGGATATAGATATACAATATGTAGTATCTATAAATAAAGCTTCTATCCAAAATAATTTTAAACATACTATCCTATTATTGAAGCTGTGATAGCCTAGTGGTTAGAACGTCAGCTTCCTAATCATAGGTCGAGGTTTCAACCCGGGCACGCACCTTCAACGCACATAGCTCCGAAACTTAAAATATAACGGTTAAACGGTGTAGGAAAACATCGTGGGTTAACACCCAGTTAAAAGATAATAACTCATAATAGTAGAGGTTAGAGCCTCCCAATTAAAATTCAAATTAAAAAGTCCAAAGTTAAACAACCCCTGTCTGGGAGACTTCAGCTGAGAATCAATTTAGATTCGTTACTTGTACGTGACAAGTTCATTTTGCTTGATGCTTAGCGATGAGTTACTTCACCCTATTTATAACAGTCTAAATATAGTAGCGGGTTTAAAAACTCCATTTAGATTAACTTTATTATAATTAATTATGACTATGCAATTGTAAATCAATATCTAGTATTAGTTCAATTTTAGTTTTACAACTTCTATTGTATTACATATACGATGCGTATGTATGTTTTGCTGCAATAACCCTTAATTTGACAAGATGTTTTTTCAAATATTTTTTAATTTTTGTTATTTTCCCATGTCTGTATATACATTAGGATCTCTGTAAAATTAACAAAAAAAATATATCATTTTCCATTTTTGAGATAATCGATGTCCGCTGTGGCGGACACTGACAATTATGTAACATAGTAGTTATAAATATACATGTCCGGCGTAGCGGCCAATACTAAATATGCGGTAAATAAAAATTTGAAGTTTTTGAGGACAGACATATTAAAAAAAATATTGTTATGGAATTACACATTGATTTTGTATGAAAATTGAGGAAACAGTTTCTGGCATTTTTGCCAGTTACAAAACAAAGTCTGACATTGCATTTTATACAAAACAACTGTTTTTTTCTGGCAATATCTACAACGTCCTTCATCCATAATTGACGGGAAATGACCCACATCATCATATTTCACAGGGCTTGAAGGTCTTGCTGCGTAAGGTTTGTTTATTTTAGAGTGTTCTCCTTTGATTCTTTTGGCACTTCGATTGGCCAAAAGTAGGAAAGTTTTCATATACCAAAGTAGGAAGGAACGTAGGTGGAAATTTTACTTCCAAACCCACACTGGTCTCGATAAACAAGCCAAGCATTATTCAGGCAAATATCAATATCTGTAACATCCTTTGAGAAAAACATTTGAAAAAAGTCATAGGCGATGCATTTGCTTCAGGTTCAATGTAATTTTCTTGGTCTGTCAGATTTTCCTGTTACTACTCTGTGACGGAATGATGCTCTTTTCCAATTGTAAGTCAATTGAAACCTTTTCGTCTTCTTCGCTTTTTTAGCAGGTGATAAATTTGTCTTTTTAGATTTCGTTTTACGAGATTTACGTGTATTCGTTTTTCGTGAGACAATATCTGGTGTAAATAGAATTGCTGGTGTGGCTAGAGTAGTTGGGCATGATGCAATGGCTGAAAGTGTTGAAGGCACATTCTCATGGTTACCTGCGTCAATTTCTTGCAAGATTGGGGTAAATGGAATAAAATTTACAGAAGAATTCAAATTTATGTCTGGTTCATCGGTAACATCATGACTTACGCGAGCATTCTGCTCATCTTCTAAATATAATCCATAAGTAGAAATATTAAGATCCGCAATGAATCCCAAAGACGGCGCGGAAGAAGAAGAATAGTGTGTGGAATTATGGTCCAGTTCACATTCCGGATCAGACTGGTCACTTGTGTCAGATGGAGCGTGCAATTTTGATACCAATGCTAATATTCTTTTACCACGAGAATGCTGATAACAAGCGCAAAAAAAAGAGTAATAATAATCCACAACCAAAAGTTAAATAGCGTTGAATAAGTACAAATAATAATGTAAATTTAAAATATTAGTAATCATCTCAATACATGTTTAGCCTGCAATACCTTTGGCAATGTTCGTTGCGGCGGACAAATCATGCAAACACTAACTGTTTATGAAATTGATTTTGTTCGCTGTGACGGACAAAAATTGTTTTTAGTAAAAAAAGTCACCAAAACCATACAAAATTACAAGATTTATGAATGATTCAATAAATTACAATATATGTAACTTGTGTCGGTAAACAAACGTGCACATTTATTAGTAAAACCTTTATAAAAAATTATAAATACCTTGAGTAAAACGGATGGCTTGTGTTTCGTCGACATTTTGTCTCATACTGAGAGATACAGTGTTGTCAAACGAGATTTTTATTTTTTTACCGTAATAGAAATATATTTTAAAGTTTTTGTAAGATATTTAAGCCGTTTAGAAGTTTTCATAAACGCGCCAGATTTTATTTATTTAATTGTTCGTTGTAGCGGACATAGTCAAATTAAGGGATAAAGTTGTTATTTATTTTATTTATTTATTTATCTTCTCAGATTTTTTTAATACACTACAACTTAGCCCTTGACGGTAATCTCACCTAATGGATTCTCTTCTTCAAGTGCCTCTCCATTACTGGAGGTCAGCAGTCAGTTTTTTTAAACTTTCCATGCCCATGGCTAAACGGAACAGTTGTTCGACCGACTTGATGCCAGTCCACTCCCGTATGTTTCTGAGCCACGACTTCTTTCGCCTTCCAACATCTCTTTTTCCAGCAATCTTCCCCATCATAATAGTTTGCAGCAGGCGGTACCTACCGTTACGCAATATATGACCTAGGTACGAGATCTTAATCTCGACGTAATGGCTAGTGATGATGAAACTTTACTGACGGATGGATGGGTAAAGACACATTTTGTTTATATGTACTCACTTTTCTCATTCATGATGTTCGTTAATTCAAAAGGACCTAATCGAGTATTTACTATTTACATCGCGGGAAAACCAATAGACGGGTCACAATCGCCACTTAGCGGTATTCCGTGCCATTAGGTAATCAAAACTAGGATCTCTTTGTAGTACTTTTATTTTAGACACTACAAGTTAGTCATCGACGGTCCCACCCGATGGTAAGTGATGATACAGTCTAAGATTCTAGCGGGATAACCTGTTAGCGATATGGTAAACCCATACTCCTAATTGGTTTATATTTGACATCGTGCCAAACGCTAAATCGCTTGGCGACACGTCTTGGTCGGTAGGTTGGTAACTAGCTTCAGTCGAAGTCTCCTACCAAACCAGACTAGAGCTTGGAATCGAACCCAGGACCTCCAACTTTATAATGCAGCGCACGTACTGCATCACGGAGATCGTCAAAAGAGTGAAACGCGCGTTGAGAGCGTATCATGAGGATCTGTAGCTTTGTTCTTTTTTTCCTAACTTGTAGTGTACTATAAAAGTGTATGCATTCATTCATACATTCATTCATTCATTCAGTCATTCATTCATTCGTTCATTCATTGATTCATTCTGTATGGTGTATTGCAAAAAGATTGAAGAAGCTATGAGTTGCACCGCACAGATTTGCCAGATTTACGCGGATGAGATCAATTAAGTCTTCATTAATTGTCCATCACCCAAACTTAACATATATGAAAAAAAATCATTTCAATCGGTTGTGGGTAGCTAACTTAAAATTCAGCTGTAACATTTGCAATTTTGAAATTCATATAACAAAATCTTTCTTTTAACTTCACAAATTCACTGTTTAATCGCCCATCCATCCCGTGTAACAGATTTGAATATAAAAATATAAATGGTATTTTGATTATTTTTAAGCTTTATTTTATGTTTCATTTTTACAACTAGAGATACCAACTTTGTTCGGTTTAATTAATTGAATTCAACGCCATAAATGTTTAGAGAAACAATATCCGGTTTATTGATTTATTATAAAGCTTTATTTTAATTTACGTTTAATTTTTACAACTAGAGATACCAACTTTGTTCTGCTTAATTAATTGAATTCAGCGCAATAAACGCTTAGAGAAATAATTTCCCCATTTTAGCGTCTCAAAAATAAAAGTTCCAGTGCTCCAATTAGTCTTGCAATGATTTACGAAATTGTATTGTACTTCAAATTGCTCACGATGCAACTTTGATTCTTCATTCCGAAACTTATCGAACTTCTTACAACGTTACGGAACGTGCATGTTTGCGAAAATCGCCTTTACGCCTTCGCGATAACAGCGGTGTGATGTGAACAATATAAGTTTGCTTCAAGATCGAGTAGGTTCGTAGTTACGCTAGTTTGCAAGCCTTGGAGTATACCCAAAATAGTCCCTACTCCGCATTCACAAGAACTGTTCAAAGAGAAAATGGGAATTTGTCTTCTGTTAAAACGGTCGCTGTTGTGGCCGATCGAATCTAGCCCTTTTCGCGATCGCAATAAGGATCATCTTGTAATGATGATTTGTATCGTACAATGCATGTCTGCCAACGGTCTCGTAATGCGAAGAATTACAGATGCTTGAAGTGTTTCCTTAAACCGAATATTAATTGAGGTGCCTCCCAAAACGCAGACTTCGTTTATTTGCTTTACCGCGTACTTATAAAATACTTTAGTATTGTTATTTTTCAACTATTTGAGTATACAATAGCGTGTGTTATTTTTATAATTATAAAATGGAAGCGGTGATAGCCTAGTGGTGTGGGCGTCAGCCTCCTAATCAGAGGAAGGCGGTTCGATACCGGGCACGCACCTCTAACTTTTCGGAGTTATGTGCGTTTTTAAAAAATTAAAATATCACTTGCTTCAACGGTGAAGGAAAACATCGTGAGGAAGCCTGCACGCCTGAGAGTTCTCCATAATGTTTTCAAAGGCGTGTGAAGTCTGCCAATCCGCACATGGCCAGCGTGGTGGACTATAGCCAAACCCTTGTTATATTGAGAAGAGACCCGTGCTCTGTAGTGAGCCGGTAATGGGTTGATCATGATGATTATGATGATTACTTTTATCAAAACCTTTATATATTGACGACCTTTGTGGTGCAGTGCGTGCACTTTTACATTACAAAAATATTCGCTTCCCGGCTCGGGCACGGGTTTCCTCTCAATATGAGAAGGGTTTGGCCATAGTCCACCACGCTGACCATGTGCGGATTGGCAGACTTCACACGCCTTTGAGAACATTATGGAAAACTCTTAGGCAAGCACATTTCTTCACGATGTTTTCCTTCATTGTTGAAGCTAGTGATATTTTAATTGCTTGCCCGGGATCGAACCCCCGACCTCTGACGGATTACTCCTAATCAGAGGCGGACGTCCTAACTACTGGCGCATTAATAGCGCTTCGTATAGGATTATTTGAATAAAAATTTTGATTGATTAATGCATTGATTGATGGATTGATGATGTCGAATATTATTTTCACGTGTCATTTCCAGTGCGATGTGCAAAGCGTCGTTCGTTGTTGAGCAAACCAATGAAACGGGTCAGGATTGTATGCGCTCCAACTATTTATTCAAATCGATAATTTGCTTGCAAGTATTTGTAGTTCATTAGATCTGACCCCGTTGGTATGGTTGCTGGCATTTTTAAACCACGGATCGTGAGGTTCAAGTTTCGAATCCCAAGAGCAAAGCATTGTTAGATAATTTGTATACAAACACACTCATATATAAGTAACTATATTGTTGAATATTACATATACTGTTCCTCTAATGTTCCCCTTTTACAAATTAGAATCGTCGGCCACTAATTTTCTGGTAGGCTTCGGCTGTGGTTAGATACCATACTACCGACAAAGACGTGTCGCCAAGCGAATTAGCGTTCCGGCATGATGTCGCGTAGAAACCAATTAGGAGTTTGGGTTTACCATACCCCTAACAGGTTAGCCCGCTACCATCTTAGACATCATCACTTACCATTAGGTGAGATTGCCGTCAAGGGCTTGCTTGTAGTGTATAAAACAAAAGTATCTGGCACTGACATTGCGTTTTATTTAGTAGATGAACAATATATTGCTTTCTTAATTTTTCTTTTTTAGGGAGTCATTACAATATATAGAAATAAAAAACTTGAGAGGTGTCCAGGGACACCCGGATGGGACGAAGTTCCTTTCGATTAATTAGTGAAGGAATTGTAATAAAATTTTATTTTATTTAAGTTATAATATTTTTTTTATTTATTATTAACAAATATAATATAAACTTAATCAGTAGGCTCAATTTTGTACTCCATCAGCAATATCCGGAACTTGTGCAGAAACACTGTCAGGATTCATTATTCATTATTATTATTGTTTTTTATTGTTTATTATTTACAAAAAACCTGTATACACTCAACAAAAATAATCGTCCCGACACCACACTGTTCAATGCGAAATAGAAATGAAAATATCTGGCTTGCTTTCTATAAGAGAGAGAGAGACAGACAGAGAAACATGCAACGCCGAACAGCTTACAATAACAAAAAGTGTCGTGACAACTTTTCGTAAGAATTTTTACCGTCTAGCCCCCTTTCACAACGCGCGATAAGGAACTTCGTTCCAATAAGAAATACAGAAACAAGAAGTAGCAGAAAAAAGAGGCGGCCTTATTATTCTATGTCATGCAGCAAAATGTGAATAATCGTTAGATTTCACTATGAAATCTCGTCCAAAAAATATTTCAAATAAGAACACACAGAACAGAACTCACAGCATAAGAAGCTTTTACTACAACAAATCGTGTGAAACTTCTAGTTAGTATTACTATTCGCTATACTGTCTGGGATTCCCCGCTTATAATGTAACAGATAATTAAACACGCCCATAAACTAGCTATCATTACTGAGACACGTAATTAAGTTATAATCAGACCTGCGATTGACATAAAAAATACCCAATTAGCTTCGAGTCAAGAAAAAATATATAATCAAGAAATTTATGATACAAAAATATACCTGGCTTAAAGCGAGACGTTGTTTTTACAACATTTATCAAACATCAGCTCACAAAAGCAACATCTAATTGGCTTAAGCTCTTCTCAAATGTAAGAAAATGTATTTTATTATTTCTTTTTGAATGTTAATTTTACATAATTTAATGTTATTAGAACGTTTAATGCCATATTGGTTCAGTGGTAAGCATGAACGTATTAAGATCGAGAAAGTAAAATCTTTTAAGTTTTTTACAAATACTTTAATACAATCTCGGATTTAGAAAAATGGTGTTTTCCACCTTCATGTGTGAAATAGATTTTTTTATGGATTCCATACGCGATGAGTACCTTATTACTGAGCATTTGGTGTCTGTCAATTTCAACTTATAACGACGATATTCGTGGCGCAGTGCGTACGCTGTCACATTATAAAGTTGGAGGTCGTGGGTTCGATTCCCGGCTCGAGTCTGGTCGGGTGGGAGGCTTCGGCCGTGGCTAGGTACCACCCTACTGACATAGACGTGTCGCCAAGCCATTTAGCGTTCCAACACGAAGTCGCGTAGAAACCAATTAGGAGCGTGGGTTTACCATACACCTAACAGGTTAGCCCGCTACCATCCTAGACAGCATCATGACTTACTACCAGGTGTGATAGCCGTCAAGGGCTATCTTTCAGTGTATAAAAAAAAACTTATAAAATAGTATTTGTACAGAAAGTCACAACAGTCAGTTGTTTTGATTTTCAAAATTTTTGGTTGACAGACATCTTTATTTTTTATTATTTTGTTAAGAGTTGTTTGTGTTTAGAAAATGGCTTTAACAGTAGAAACCATTAAAGCTATTCTATTCAACGAAGTTAACACGTATAAAGAACAATCCAAGGGTAAAAAGGCAAGATCCTCATTCAAACTCTGAACGATAAAATGGGTAGAATATAAACCTTTCTCAGAGCAGTCATCTTAATATAATTAAAGTAAATAATGCTCTCAGATCCAGCATTAAACCTGTCAACTTAAATTATTTTGGAGAGTTATTCAAAGTTCAATTTAATTTAGAAATACGAATATTTCTAAAAGGGCGCCCGAGAATTTGATTAAAAAATAAATTAATACTTACCTTATCTCGCTATAACCACAAATATAATTGAAGTAACTATTCTTGCTAAAATTTAAAGGAGATTCCGTAGTTATCGTCTAGGTAGCTTTCTAAATATTAAATCTGTCTGTCCTTAACACAGATTGACAAAATCTATCAAGGACAGTCAGTACTGATCCTAATACTATGAGTTTATGCATTTATTGTTATTAGGTATGTAATTATGATTATGATTATGAAATAAATAAATTATTAAATTATTATTATTATTAAATCTGTCATTATTATAGCATCTTTATAAAAATGATGTAAATGTGATGGTGTGGTATCTTACTGGTATAACGAATTGGGAAAGGTTCGATGGATAAATGTTACTACCCAATCACGACAGTTCAATGGTCGATCAATGACATATAATACTGATGAATAGTTTCATCAAAATATTTTGTCCAATAAACAGTAAGAGTTATAGTACATTCAATATTAACTGGCGTCTTTCCACTTGAACCTAAACAATAGGCATAATAAACCAAACACTCATAGAGCCAATTCACTTTTAAAGAAGCCGTTTCTGCCTTATCTATTTTGTTGCAAACCAACCAGTGTTGATACTTTTGAATAATCATAGGATGCACTATACCAAGCAAAAAGTGAAAAAGTTTTTTTTACTTTTGACGAACTCCG
Organism: Lasiommata megera; assembly: GCA_928268935.1. Classification (NCBI taxonomy): domain Eukaryota; kingdom Metazoa; phylum Arthropoda; class Insecta; order Lepidoptera; family Nymphalidae; genus Lasiommata; species Lasiommata megera. The sequence continues at coordinate 14,178,262 of OV743326.1, forward strand.
TGGCGCAGTGAGTGCGCATTATAAAGTTTGAGGTCCTGGGTTTGATTCCCTGCTCAAGTCTGGTCTGGTCTGGCTTCGGCCGTGGCTAGTTACCGCCCTACCGACAAAGACGTATCGCCAAGCGATTTAGCGTTCCGGCACGGTGTCGCGTAGAAACCAATCAGGAGCGTGGGTATCAGAATCAGGAGTATGATAAATACTCCTGACAGGCTAGCCCGCTACCATCCTAGACAGCATCATCACTTACTACCAGGTGAGATAGCCGTCAAGGGCTAACTTGTAGTGTTAAAAAAAAGCTTGAATTTCGTGGAAATTAAATTTACTGCAATATTTTTACGAACGTTTCGTTCATTTCTATTCGTTTTTACCATTGCGGAACTGTCTTTGATCGTTTGTCAGATACAATAGTAATGGAGGAGTTGGGCTGCAGAAAGGCTTAACGAAATTGGATATTACATTGGCACAGTGATAGAAAATAGTCTTGTATTCCAGAATATTATCTAAGCCCCTATTTTCATAGGATAGATTTTTTATCAGGGCGTCAGTTTTCATACCTCCACAGCTAAATTTGCAAGCATACTTAAGTCCCGGGCAATATAAGTACTATTATTAAACTGAGAAATGTTGCCTCCACGACCAAAGTGAGGGCATCAAAATGTCGTGCGTCAAGCTTCCATCTTCTGTGTTTCCTAATGGTTATAATATGGGGATCTTTAAAGGGCGGATTAACAAATTGCTCAAGGGCCAGCAATGCATTGGCGGTTCCTCTGTGTCGGCGGTCAAATGTTCATGGGCGGCTATAATCAATTACCATCAGGTAACCCGCCTGCTCGTTTGCTCGCTATGTATATAAAAAAAAAGGTACTTTTTCTCAGTATCAATAGAATATTTATATCTAGTGGAATCTTAGATATACTAATTTTGACTATTACGTGTGTGTATTATTGAAGCGGTGATAGCCTAGTGGTTAGGGCGTCAGCCTCATAATCAGAGGTCGGCGGTTCGAATCCGGGCACGCACCTCTAACTTTTCGGAATTATGTGCGTTTTTAAACAATTTAAATATCACTTACTTCAACGGTGAAGGAAAACATCGTGAGAAAACCTGCACGCCTGAGAGTTCTCCATAATGTTCTTAAAGGCGTGTGAAGTCTGCCAAACCGCACATGGCCAGCGTGGTGGACTATGGCCAAACCCTTCTCATATTGAGAAAGGACCCGTGATTTGTAGTGAGCCGGTAATGGGTTGATCATGATGATGATGATTATGTTAAAAATTATGTTTAACACAATAGAAAGCTAACCAAGGTTTTTATACTTTGAGGCGGACTCACTAACTACAGTCAAAACCCAGTTACTTTCCAGTGATATACACACAGTGTTGACTTTTTTTATACCCAAACTATGCAGTAAAACATGAAGTTATATGTATTCAGATTATGGATGAAGGCCCATATAAAATATTATTCAAAACAAAGCCAGTTCTGCAATGGAAAATAGTCCTGCAAAAGTTTTTCAACTTCTCTGATTTCCTTTTTCATATAGGGTATCATCAGGTATAAATTTAACAATGATTAAATTAACGAATTTGTCTGACTTGCATGGATTAATTTCAGTAATGATATGATTATTGCGTTGCTTAAAGTCTCAAATATTGGTAATGAAAGTCTTAAATATATTTAATTTGGAAAAGGTAATTTGGAAAAAGGGTAGGTACTACCTGGTAGTAGGGTAAGGGTACTAGGTAGTCTTCCTTTTTGCCGCTGTAGTTTTTTTTTATTCACCACAAGTTAGCCTTTGACTGCATCTCACCTGATGGCAAGTGATGATGCGGTCTAAGATGGTAACGGGCTAACCTGTTAGGGGTATATTAAACTCATACTCCTAATTGGTTTCTACACAACATCGTGCCGGAACGCTAAATCGCTTTGCGACACGTCTTTGTCGGTAGGGTGGTAACTAGCCACGGCCGAAGCCGCTCACCAGACCAGACTCGAGCCTGGAATCGAACCCAGGACCATTCAACTTTAAAATGCAACAGCGCACGTACTGTAGTGTTATAAAGCGGGAAGTCCAGGGTTCGATTCCCGGCGAGAGTCTGGTCTGGTGGTGGTGGCTTGTGTTGCCATCATACTGACAAAACATACGGCCAAAGGATTGTGCGTTCCAGTACGATGCCGAGTACAAATAGATGGTTCGGTTAGTATATATGTTTTATCTTTGTCTTCTTCTTTCAGTGTATAAATTCACACTCCTAATTGGTTTCTACGTGACATGGTGCTGGAACGCGAAATCGCTTGACGACAAGTTTTTTCCGGTAGGATGGTAACTAGCCAACGTCGAAGCCTCCCACCGGCCCAGACTCGAGATCGAACCCAGGACCAATTTTACAATGCGACAGCGCACGCACTGCGCCACGGAGGTCGTCAAATATGTTTACATTGTAGATGGCATACATAAATTACAGTGGTAATTACATTCGTATACTTTACTATAATGGTACGAGAGATCCAACTAAACTATGTAACTATGACACTACACTTATGACATACATTGTTTATATCAGGTATATATTTATGTATATATTTTGCACCACCTTCCTCTTTCCGTATCTCTCTATATCTTCTACATATTTGGTTGCCTGGAAGAGATCGCTATGTAGCGATAAGTCCGCCAAATTGTATACTACTGTGTCTGTTATTTTCTGTCTTTTTTTATTTTATTTTCCTTTTTCGTAGTGTACAATAAAAGTGTGTAAATAACGTAAATAAATACATTTAGAGTCATAGTTAAATAGTAAGTTTCTTTATTCATTAATAAAACTCTCCAACGCGTATTGGAACAGCTTCCAAGTTGGTAAGGTATGATGATGGTGCAAGTCAGAAGTTTCCCACATTGCCTGTAACTCCTGGGGCTCCCAACCGTTAGTACAATTCCACGTTTCCCTTTATCTCCCCTCCCACACATAATAAAACCGACAGCTGATGTTAGACCGTAAACTTTTTATAGTTGCACCGATATGTTCAGAGGAAACAATGGCGAATGGATATTGGAATATTTTCCGGTTATACAGGCATACAGGCTTTTGGTCACTTCGATTTTAATTTAAAATATTATTATTGAATCTATATCTAACTAAATAATTTAATTCAAAATTGCGTATTTATTTGTTTGAAATCATCATTATCATCATGATCAACCCATTGCCGGCTCACTACTGAGCACGGGTCTTCTCTCAATATGAGAAGGGTTAGGTCATTATGGAGAACTCTCAGGCATGCAGGTTTCCTCTCGATGTTTTCCTTTTAAAGCAAGTGATATTTTAATTGCTTAAAAACGCAAATGCAAAAAGTTAGGGTGCGTGCCCGGGATCGAACCCCCGACTGATTAGGAGGCGGACACCCTAACTAGCTTCATCGTATATAACTGTGAAAGTGTTTTTTGTATGTTGGTTTGTCCTTCAATCAAGTCACAACAGAGCATTGAATTGACGTGATTGTATAGTTGAGCAGTTGAGAGTTCTCGTAGGAATTTATACCACTTATTCTGACTGAATTATAAAACTTATTCCACGTGGATTAAGTCGCGGGCGTCAGCTAGTAAGTATATATAGATATAAAGCAGATTGTCTCCATATCAGTATGTAAGCTTGTTTTACGTCACTTCGAACATATTTTTAGGTTTTTTTTTATTCTTTAACACAAGTGGTGTACAAAAGGTATGAAATTGCGTGTTATAAAACCCCTGGCGGACAGCTTTGAGCACCATCAACACGGCACACGTTCATGTTCACGAGCAACATGCCTTAGAGAAGACGTAACCTAACCAGTACGAAAGTTCGTAGATCATGAAATTTTCTAATGCAAAATAGCTTTATTCATATAAACCTATTACAGGCAGATGAATCGTTCATATATATCACATTTTTCATTATTTCTATGAGTGATGGTGATAACTACACTCACCAACTTACAACTAAAGCTAAGAGGGTTCAAATCGCGCCTAGGTCTAAGAAGAAACCCACAACAAACTTAATCAAGTTTTTGTTAATTTATCAATATTTTTATGAACATCCTTTAAATTTCATATATATATTGGTTATATGATATTTTATTAATACAATGATAAATTTGTAAATATATCATATGGAATTTTATATATTTCATTAGTTTCTTTCTACCTACAACTTAGAGAAAATCTCAAATTTATATATTTCAAATGCACGAATAATTTACGAAATTAGCGTGGTTTGAACTACACTTGCAGAAGAGATGTGGGTTCTAATCCCGCCGGTTCAGAAATTATTTGTATGGGTTTTTCTTATTTAATTGATATCAGATTAGAAGATAGAAATCAAATTAATGCACGATTACAAAATCAAACTAATCTTTAAAGCTACTGTAGCGCGACGTCGTATAGTTTTTTGCTGGTTTTTTTTTATATTTCTTTGTTAATTGATTCTTGATATATTATAATTTTGATAATTGATTGATTAAAATAATTAATATTTATTTCCACATGCTGTTTTATTTCTTTGGAAGTATATTATGAACCAATGATTAACTTTATCAGAAAAACCCATTTCAGCGTTTACTTAATTTTTTTTTAATCCATTACAAGCCCTTGACTTCAATCTCACCTGGTGGTAAGTGATGATGAAGCCTAAGATGCTAGCGAGCCAAACTATTAGGGGTATGGTAAACCCATACTCCAAATTGGTTTCTACGCGACGTCGTGCCGGAACGCTAAATCGCTTGGCGTCTTTGTTGGTAGGATGGTAAATAGCCTCCCACCAGACCAACACACCCTGGACCTCCAACTTTATAATGCAACAGCGCGCGCACTGCGCTACGGAGGTCATCAAAAAACTTAAATTGTATTTATATTGATCGCCAATTTCAGCATAACCAAAAACTCGCATAAGTTAAAAACTCGAGGGCATCGTAGAGACGTCAGCTTCCTATCGTAATTAACTCTTGAACCGACCCGAGAATCGAAACCAAGTCCTTGAACCAATTTTCGTGCTATAGAAGTGGCTAGGTTGTGTAACTCGTTTATAAAACCCATTCTATGCGCTAATTTCACAATCCACTGGGATCCAGTGGTCCAGAACTTTGCTATAACGATACGAAAAAAAGCACCTCCTCCTAAGGTTTGTTTGGCTTTTTACGTTTAAGTATAATAGTGTACCTATAACACCCCCTTTTGTTCGGTGCGACTGCGTGCGGGAAAATACAATGTGACGCTTTTAAATAACAAAATGGCTTTTTTGCGATGTTGCGGAGATTTTTATGTCCAAAAATATTAAAGTATCTACAATCATCTTGTAGGGTTTATGTCTGAATTAAAAGTGTCTGGTTTTCTTTCACAGTTATATAACGTCTTATTTAGTGCAGCGTTGTACCTTGTCTCCGTCTTTTTAATACGTTACCGGTATTGATTCGTAACACAATTGTGTGTTAGCTGATGCCCGCGACTTCGTCTGCGGTAAGTTAATGTGTGAAAGTGTGTTTGTTTGTCTTACAATAACGCAGCAATGGATTACTCAACTACGACAGGCGACCTTGAAATTATTACATTACTTGGACATTGCAACATTACTTTATTTTTCTAAAACAAAAGACTTTTTCTAAAATAAAAGTAGTCAAAGTTACTCCTTATTACATCAGCTACCTGCCAATAAAAGTCCCGTAAAAATCGGTCCAGCCATTTCAGAGATTAGCGTGAACAAACAGACAGACAGATAGACAGACAGACAAAAATTGTAAAAACCATTGACAGGGCTATACTCGCGCAACCAAACATAGCATCGCTAATGTTTATCAGTAAAAGTATAAAGTTCTGTATCAACTTCTTTTCTGACCGAATGTTAAGACGCTGATCCGAATCTTCAAATGCTTGGACGTCGGTAGTAAAAGAACATTAGTTGGCTATGAAATTTTAATATTACGACCTCCGTGGCGCAGTGCCTGCGCTGTCGCATTATAAAAGTTGGAGGTCCTGGGTTCGATTCCCGGCTCGAGTCTGGTCTGGTGGGAGGCTTCGGCCGTGGCTAGTTACCACCCTACCGACAAAGGCGTGTCGCCAAGCGATTTTTGCGTTCCGGCACGATGTCGCGAAGAAACCAATTAGGAGCGTGGGATTACCATACTCCTAACAGGTTAGCCCGCTACCATCCTGGACTGCATCATCACTTACCACCTGGTGAGATAGCCGTCAAGGGCTAACTTGTAGTGTATAAAAAATATATATATATATATGGAAGGATTTCATTACAATACTCGTACCTATCAATATCCATCCAAAATTTCATATCAAGTGTATGAATAATACATGTGTATTATGGAAGTAATAACGTATTCGAAAATAAATCATACAAAATCCCTTTTCAAGAAAAAGTATCGTAAATGTAGGTGTTTTACTTTTGTGTTATTTTTTTGGTAAATGTATATATTTTTTTTTGCAGACACAGTCATTGCTCAGAAGCTAATACGTATAGATACAAAAAAAAAAAATTCTCTATTTTTAAAGATAAAAGAAAAAAATCTATGACGCGTCAAGGGCGTCCGAATTGTTTTTTGTAAGGGTATAAACAAAATCGTGACGTCAGCATTGATTTTGTTTACTTTCGCTCATAGTAATTAAAACCACAACATGCGGGCTTACACTTTTATTGCGACAATAACTAAGAGGTCCGACCAGTCCGACGTCTCGAGCGAGAATGCCTCGAAAGGCATCGACCGCCCGTATTCATAGCAAAGCATGCTTACAAAATTAATTGCTATTGTCTAAATTGTGTTAGCAAAATCATCAAGAGTTCAAATGTGGGTAATTATTGAATTCTTGAGGTTCTTGGCGCCGCTGAATGAAGTTAATAACTCCTTCGCGCCGACATATATAATTAATAAAAGTTATAGTAGCACTGATCAGAAAAAAGAAAAATATATAAACAAAAAAAAAAAAAAAACATAGCATGATATCTTTTTCTATATTATTATATTCATAAATGTACAAAATTGATGCAGAAACCTAAGGGAAATCCCCCGTAATCGTAGCTAGATACAATAATATCCCATTATATTCCAAACACAAATAGGCACTGTTTACTTTATGTACAAGAGAACTTGACCAACTTATACCTACAGAATGGAGCAATCGTGATTTAGTCTGTAATTATATTTATCGGGTCAATATTGAATCCCTTATTAGGTTAGTCGTCGCAGTCTAGACTGTATTTAACTAGCTTTTCCACGCGGTTTCAACCGCCTTTACTAAGGAACGTGACGTAATGTTTATAAGAATCCAGCAACATACATAGACTTCCACTTATCCAATAAAGTATTCTGTATCTTAATTTAAATTAAGTATTATCTCTTAAATTAAACGTTTCAATAAAATACTGCATATGATGAAAATTGAGTACATAAAACTATATTGATATCAAATTTTGTTTTATGTTTTCCACATAAAATACTTTATTGTGGCCCATTCATTTAATGGTATAATCTTTAAATGTTTTTTATAATTACTGAGACCAGTATTTTATCGTGAAGATAATGCAAGCGGATAGAGTAGAAACAATTTATTTGCAAAACAGATGAAAAACAAAATGAGTATAGATAGCCTTATTTGTAAAATAAATAAATGCAAAATAAAAATAAATAAATGAGTTAGTTGATTATTTAATAGGTGATAAGGCGATTGTAGATATGTTTTACTTTAATTTTAATTAATTTATAATTTACAACGTTAATAAAAAGAAAGTAAAAACTTTACAAATATTTCAACACTGAAATTCCAATCACTGAAATGTGAGCTTTATAATAAGTGTTATAAAGCACTTGTCTATATTTTTGTCCCAATAGTACACGAAGAGTGGACAACGAGTGGACCACTAGTGCCTCATGCAATACACTCTTCAAACAACACTTTATGCCATATGATATAAAGCTCACATTTCAATGTTTTAATTCCAGTAGACGGCCTTGATAAATAAATGAAACAGAAAAGTCAATAACAGATTGCGTGGAAATGCGAAAACAAATTGCGTTGTTCATAACACATTATTGTACGCAATCTGTCTTGACGTAACTTCTACTAAGAAGTTTGAGGATTCACATCTGCTGGGCGTTCCAGACGGCCATCTTTATTTCAATTAGTTATATATTTTTTTCGACTATCGAAATAGGTTAGCTTTAATGCAATATGCGTTTACACTCACAGTAGGCCTTGACCACTAGTTCAAAATCGCTCAGCGTGCTATGGAGAGGGCTATGCTGGGTCTCCGAGGGATAGAATCCGTAACGAGGACATCCGTAGGAGAACCAAAGTAACCGACGTGGCCCAACGGATTAGTAAGCTGAAGTGGCAGTGGGCGGGTCATATCTGTCGCAGAACCGACGGCCGTTGAGGCAGACGTGTTCTGGAATGGAGACCGCGTACCGGTAAGCGCAGCGTAGGACGACCTCCTGCTCGCTGGACCGACGACCTGAAAAGGATCGCTGGTGGCGGGTGGATGAGGAAGGCGGAGGACCGTGTGTGGTGGCGCGCTAAGGAAAAGCCTATATCCAGCAGTGGGCGTCTACAGGCTGATTGATTGATTGATAAAGCAATATCAATTCTTAGTGTACTAATAATTAGGATACTAGAATGAATCCCATAATTTTGTGCTTTTTTTTCGTAAAGGACTCGAATCCTCCTAATCAGAGGTCGGGGGTTCAAGCCCGGCCACGCACCTATAACTTTTCGGAGTTACGTGCGTTTTTAAGCAATTACAATATCGCTTCCTTCAACGGTGAAGGAAAACATCGTGAGGAAACCTGCACGCTTGAGAGTTCTCCAAAATGTTCTCAAAGACGTGTGAAGTCTGCCAATCCGCACATGGCCAGCGTGACCCTTCTCATATTAAGAGACCCGTGCTTTTGTAGTGAGCCGAGAATGGGTTGATCATGACTTAATCGACGATAGAAGAGTATTATTTGATACGAAGAAGATAAAAACAAACTGACGGGACGGGCCTAATTTAACTGTAGATATTTGTATGGCTTATTCATTTAATGGATCGTGGCACATGTGTCTTCAAATTTTCGTTTTTAAAATGATCATCAAATAAAAAATCCGTCTTGTTTTGATAATTCTAACAAGCGATAGAATTTGTTATGGCGAGAAACAATGGGGAGGGTGTCGCTGATTTCCCCTGGTACCAGTCACAGATTCAATCCCACTCAATCTCAAAAATATTAATATTTTATGGCGTGTGTTATGGTTTTATGATTTATACTGACGAGCTTGGAGTAGGGCACCGTAAATGCGTGCTCTGTGGTAAAGTCGAAGTTATCAAGTTCGATTACACAAAGTTAATTTGAAATGTTTTATCATTATTGTCATCTTCATTGAACTGTTTTATTGTACACACAAAATATTAATTATTGCATAATTATTTGAAAAATAATAATATTATTAGTAATATTTTACTGGAATTAAAAAGCAATGAATGGATGTACAATAACCTACGTAAAACTTAACTAATTAAATACTGTCTTTTAACTTTTAAGTACCTTATAAGTCGATGCCTCTCAAACGTAGAGAATAAAAGCTATGATAGCCTAGTGGAAAAAGCTGTGATAGCCTAGTAGTTAGGACGTTCGCCTCGTAATTAGAGGTCGGGGTTCGATTCGCATCTATTATATAGACTTTGCTGTATGTTTAATGATTGTTGTAAAAAAAACCAGGATTTAAAACTTGTATTAAGAAAAACAGACATTTCAATAAAAAGACCAGGCGGTGCGCTATTAATCATATAAAACTTTGAACTTGTTTAAAAATTTAAACTAAATTACATTTTACGAGATCAAAATCCGTTGAAATTTCGTTCACTAGAGAGTTTTATTTAGAGCTTTTTGAGCAAACAAACAGTTTGTATGTTTGCATTTGTTCTATTGACTTCATAAAACAAGTTGCTACGGACAGATTAAAATTAACGTGTCTATCAAATTAAAAGATTTGAAGTATTATTCCCACTATATACTACCTCTCACGCCGAGTGCAAAATAAATACATATAAAACCAAAAGAGTTATCATCATCATCATCATTTCAACCTATAGACGTCCACTGCTGGACATAGGTCTTTTGTAGGGAGTTCCAATGGCCACGGTCCTGGGCCGCTTGTATCCAGCGGCTCCCTGCGACTCGTTTGATGTCGTCTGTCCACCTTGTTGGGGGTCGACCAACGCTACGTTTACCGGTGCGGGGTCGCCATTCCAACACCTTGGGACCCCAACGTCCATCGTTAAAAGAGTTATCATAAACATAAATAGATAAAAATAAATAAACCTACATACACATTACATAAATACATATTTGCACCGGGCGGAGGATTACGCCCCGGCAGGGGAGACGAAACGGTTGGGGGTCAGGGCGACAGGTTGAGAAACTAGCGGACTATCCTAGCCGAGTCCAGCAGCACCGCTCTTTGCATCCTGGCTGTGAGCGAACTGCCACGGAACCCCAGTCGTCTCAGATGGTGAACGAGGCTAACTGGAAGTATTATATTATAGTATTATTATTGATCTCATATTTTATTAATAGTGCGAGGTACTCCCGCGCATCAATTTTGTCTGTTTTTATAGCAATCCTCCTGTTGTCTATATCTCTTTTCAACTCTTTACAGTGAATGAAGGAACACTTTTGACTCGACAACATTCGACTGGTACTGAATAGAAGAATAAAATAATTGATCATCATTATCATCATGATCAACCCATTACTGGCTCACTAGAGAGCACAGGTCTCAATATGAGAAGGGTTCGGCCATAGTCCATCACGCTGGCTATGTGTGGATTGGCAGACTTCACACGCCTTTGAGAACATTATAGAGAACTCTCAGGCCTGTAGGTTTCCTCACGATGTTTTCCTTCACCGGTGAAGCAAGTGATATTTTAATTTTTAAAAACGCACATAACTCCGAAAAGTTAGAGGTGCGTGCCCGGATTCGAACCGCCGACATCTTTTCTTTCTGACGCCCTAAACACTAGGCTACCACCGCTTCTATCTATCAACGCTTCTATATATATATATATATATATATAAATAATTGATCTGGGCGCGATTTGAACCCTCTTAGCCTTAGTTTTAAGTTGTCGACTGGAGTTATCACCATCACTTTAGAGCACAAGCTATTTTTGATTGATTGATTTGAAAAACAAAACTTTTAGAAATGTAAAATTTTACAAATTCGTTAATAATTTCTTATTGAATAGCTTACACGAAATAGTCAAAGTCTCACTGGTAATGTTCTTGATATTACTTAGTTATGTACTTTAAAATAAATGCAAGTAGATTGACGATACACTTCAGTCTTGTTAAGAGACACAGAAGAAGTAAGCTCATTTCAAACGGAGTTTGGCGGCCTCCTTTCTCGTAAGTATAACGGTAGAGGTCCTACGTTATGCTCTCGTTCAAATAAATTGAAGGACCCGGTGAAGATATTAAGTCATCACGAACAACCCATTACCGGCTCACTACAGAGCACGGGTCAATATGAGAAGAGTTTGGCCATAGTCCACCACGCTGGCCATGTGTGGATTGACAGACTTCACACGCCTTTGATTTATCACGCGCCTTATGGAGAACTCTAAGGCGTGCAGATTTCCTCACGATGTTTTCCTTCACCGTTGAAGCAAGTGATATTTTAATTTTTTTTTAAAACGCACATAACTCCGAAAAGTTAGAGGTGCGTGCCGGGATTCGAACCGCCGACCTCTGATTAGGAGGCTGACGCCCTAACCACTAGGCTATCACCGCTTCCCTAGTAGTAAATTAAGTTAAGTTAAATTAAGTAGTAAATTAATAATATTTTTTAAACTCTATTCACTTATGGCTTCTGCTACTAGATATGAGGAAAAAAGTTATAATTGCAGAAATAGTCTCACAATCACTATCTCGTACGTTTGTATGGACCACATACCACAAGTGGGGCGAAAATCTTGAACCAGTCGAGCAATGTCTAGTAACCGTACCCTACTCCGATTTCAGGACAGGGAATGGAGTTCAAAGGGATTTCCAGAATTCCTTGTAGCTGATTAAATATTTACCCTACTGTCCTATTCAAAATTGTATCGTTAATGACGTAAAAAGAAAAGCAATGTTTATTTTATTTCTCCAATTAACACGAGAATTAAAATGTATTTTTATTCATTGATAAAATTATGAACTATTAAAATATTCCAGTCGCCTACCTCCTTAAGATAGCATGCTGGGTTTAATACTTTGTACGTTTCTCTCCCATGAGAGAGAATCCCCTCGCTTCCAAGGAAGAAAAAAGTTACTGGAATAAATCTTTAGTCTTTCTAGACTGTGTGAGTTCTATTCTAGTACCTTAAACCATTAAGAGCGTGTAAAAGGTAGTTTACGAAACGATAGGTAACTCAGGATTTGGTTTTCTTCTTATTTTGTTTGAAAGAAAATTTTGTTGATATATGGGCAGCTACACATCTATAGCCGCACGTAAAACCAATTTCTGGCCGTGCCCGCCCCGAGTAGGTACGCCTCGCCTAGTGCAGGTACTCATTTTGCTAAACAAATTAAATATTTAAATAACAGTTAAAATAATTTCTGTACTGAAAACATCTACCTAAAATATTCCGGTATACATATTTAAGTACTGATATATTTTAATATCTATTTAATGAAAATGAATGTTTATTCAATAAATAGTCATCGTTATCTGAAAAAAAAAATCGTAATATTTTATTTTATAATTATAACATATTTATTTCCTATCACAATGTTCTTTTCTGCATATTATTTAATTACTTTTACAAAATAATGTCGATGTTTCACATCTGCCAGGCGTCCCGTGCCAGCTCAAATTTTGTTTTAACAAAAAAGATGTTTATTTATCGATAAAGAAATAAATTGAAACATCCAATACACAATATGAGCATCTAGTGATGGAGCATCAAATGTTGTTCGCAATTGTTAGCCTAGATTGGAGACAATGTTTGAGTGCATGAACTTTATTTATTTTACTTTTAGCTCAGTTGTTGTCAATTTTGGACACGATTGTCATAATTTCGTTTCTTTTATAACTTGCTTTGTAAATTTTAACCGTGTGATCAATTATTTATATATATATATATATAAAATACATTTTAATTCTCGTATTAATTGGAGAAATAAAATAAACATTGCTTTTCTTTTTACGTCATTAACGATACAATTTTGAATAGGACAGTAGGGTAAATATTTAATCAGCTACAAGGAATTCTGGAAATCCCTTTGAACTCCATTCCCTCTCCTGAAATCGGAGTAGGGTACGGTTACTAGACATTGCTCGACTGGTTCAAGATTTTCGCCCCACTTGTGGTATGTGGTCCATACAAACGTACGAGATAGTGATTGTGAGACTATTTCTGCAATTATAACTTTTTTCCTCATATCTAGTACCAGAAGCCATAAGTGAATAGAGTTTAAAAAATATTATTAATTTACTACTTAATTTAACTTAACTTAATTTACTACTAGGGAAGCGGTGATAGCCTAGTGGTTAGGGCGTCAGCCTCCTAATCAGAGGTCGGCGGTTCGAATCCCGGCACGCACCTCTAACTTTTCGGAGTTATGTGCGTTTTAAAAAAAAATTAAAATATCACTTGCTTCAACGGTGAAGGAAAACATCGTGAGGAAACCTGCACGCCTTAGAGTTCTCCATAAGGCGCGTGATAAATCAAAGGCGTGTGAAGTCTGTCAATCCACACATGGCCAGCGTGGTGGACTATGACCAAACTCTTCTCATATTGACCCGTGCTCTGTAGTGAGCCGGTAATGGGTTGTTCGTGATGACTTAATATCTTCACCGGGTCCTTCAATTTATTTGAACGAGAGCATAACGTAGGACCTCTACCGTTATACTTACGAGAAAGGAGGCCGCCAAACTCCGTTTGAAATGAGCTTACTTCTTCTGTGTCTCTTAACAAGACTGAAGTGTATCGTCAATCTACTTGCATTTATTTTAAAATACATAACTACATAATATCAAGACCATTACCAGTGAGACTTGGACTATTTCGTGTAAGCTATTTAATAACAAAATTTCTAAAAGTTTAGTTTTTCAAATCTATCAAAAATAGCTTTATTCACATAAACCTTTTACAGGCATCTATGAATCGTTAATTTCATTATTTCTATTCGTGAAGTGATGGTGATAACTACACTCGACGACTTAAAACTAAAGCTAAGAGAGTTCTAATCGCGCCCAGATCTAAGAAGAAACCCACAACAAACTTAGCCGGGGTTTTTTTTGTTATCACCATCTCACATAAATAATAAATTATAGTACCTATGGAGATAGAGCTTTTCATACCCAAGCTTTTTTATCGTTTATACAATCCTTAATATCGTAATATGATTTTTCTATAAGCTTTCGTTTTATAAAAACTTTAAACATATTGATAGACATCTCCAAGATATCAATAAGTAATTTATTATAAAATAAAATACAATTTCCTTTGAATGAGTAGCTTATTTTGTGCAGCCTACTTAACGGTACTACAAGTTTACTTTTACTTTAACTCAACTCTACAACAATTACAGCGTAATTTGTAAAGATTGGGATGGAAAAATATGACTGAAATAATGAATAGAAGCAGGCGTTACTTTGCGGAAGTCCATGATAAACAATAAACGGCAAGTATGATTTGCTATATTCCGCCGACAACCGGGAGATTTGTATAATATAACACCACACAAAATCTTCCACTAGAACCTCGACACACGTTTCGACCCGACACCGGATCATCCTCAGGAGATGTTGACTTCACAAGCGCGAAAAGTAAATGACTGAAATACTAACTTCGAAGTAATAACGTGCTAGTTCGGTAGTCAAGTTGGCAACGAATTCATCGAAAGCAAATGAAATTACTATAATGCTGTGCGCCCTAACACCAACTTTGTATGTAACCCGCCCTAACTCGGTAGTGCCTGGGCGGCCGACCGCGGCGCCCTCGTCGCCGCCGCCCGCAGTCGCGCGCCAGCCCTGACGCGGCGAGCTCGCGTGTGTTTCGCTGTGTGTGTGATCTGTGTGTGCTGTGCTGTGTGTGCTTGGATTTTATGACGTAAGTTTTTTTGACACCCAGACCCTTGAATTGGTGTCGAAAAATAAAGAAAACATTCGGAACTATCGAGAAAACACACGAAAAATCGTAAGTTCTTGCAGTTGTTTTTATAATTGTTTGCCAAAAAAATAAGTGATGTTTTTTTTTTTAAATAATGTTTCCGGAGCATCTTTATATTTAAATAAGATGTTTATTTATAATAAATCTTAAAAAATAAATACTTTATGTAATACACGTGAGCGTATTTAATTTTCTCATTTTATGTTGATTCTAATTTCTAAAATAAAATAAGAGTTTTAATAATTTTGGAAAGCTTTGATATCATTAATAAAACAAATTTATTAAAACATACAGGATAATAATCTTCTCCACTCATCTCTACACCACTTTTTTTTAAATCATAATGAAAGACTTAAATGTATGGATATGCAATAAATAATATATTTTTAATTATATTTTATATCTATAAAAAATTGCTCTTATTATAGTTATTATTATAATTAATTTTATTGAAATCAATGCCGATTTTCAAGCTTTAATTTTATTATCTTACTTTGTTAGCAACTATGTCTGTTCTGTTGCAAAATGTATCTGACTCCAATTTTTAAAGTCGCTGGCATTTAATGAAGCAAAAATTTTGCATACTTAAGTGACTTCGCCGAAGTCTGCTGCTGCCATCCATCTAGTCTCAGTGGAGTCATCAAAGATGCTAATGAAGAGCGCTAGATAATGAAAATAAAATAAAAAACGTTTGATCAGTAAGCAATTTTACAATATCACTGAAATAAGGAGTATTGATTCGAAATTACATGTAGGTATAGACAGTGTCTATACTTCAGCTATTAATTCCGAAAAAAATTACGTTTGTTGTGGGATAGTTTAGTTTGATCAATCCGTAATGTTACCGAAACTAATTGTATAAACAATGCAATTTTAACATCCGCATTCGTTGCAATGAAATGAAATGAGAATTTATTTGTTCTCATATTACAGTCTGACAAGATTGAGACATTTTGGCGAAGTTCAAAACCTGTGTCAGAAGGACTCGCTCTTTAGTTAAGTCTCTATCATGTATTCAAATTGTGTGTACTTT
Organism: Lasiommata megera; assembly: GCA_928268935.1. Taxonomy (NCBI): domain Eukaryota; kingdom Metazoa; phylum Arthropoda; class Insecta; order Lepidoptera; family Nymphalidae; genus Lasiommata; species Lasiommata megera. Next base: position 14,194,465 of record OV743326.1, read on the forward strand.
TCACTCGGCTACCGTTTTTTTTTCATACTTTTAAGTGACGACGCGAGATGGTAATAACAAAAAAATACTTACCCAGCTAAGCTTTCTTTCGGAATTCTTTTTAGACTAATTCGCGTGGAACCCTGATAGCTTTAGTTTTAATTTTACGCATTTAGTAATCACCATCAATTCAACAAAATGTAAGTTATCTACGCATCAAAAGTGCCTCGTAAAGGATTATTTGAATCAAGTTTTCATTTGATTTATTGTTATATGAATGCAAAGCATGGGTTGCTGATTGCAAAGAAACTTCTTTTAATATTTTTCTCACATACGTAATATTTTAATGTTAGTAAAAGATTTTTAGTTCATGTCAATGAAGCGGTGATAGCCCAGTGGTTTGGGCGTCAGCCTTCTAATCAGAGGTCGGCGGTTCGAAAATAATATAACTAAATATAAAATATCACTTGCTTGGTGAAGGAAAACATCGTGAGGAAACCTGCACGCCTGAGAGTTCTTCAAAAATGTTCTCAAAGGCGTGTGAAGTCTGCCAATCCGCATATGACCAGCGTGGTGGACTATGGCCAAACCCCTCTCATGAGAGGAGACCCGTGCTCTGTAGTGAGCCGAGAATGGGTTGATCATCATGATGATGATGATGATCGTTCATTGGGATGCAATTGTAATAGTAAACTTTAAGCTCAGGCATAGTGATGAAGTGGCAGGTGGTCACAGGTTCTCAGATGTAGTCAAAATGGAATCTTCTAGATCGATCTCGATGAGAAGTCGCAGTCGACTAGTTGTTCACTTATTGTTGAGCCAGCTGGCAGGTTGAAACCGGGTCCGTAGCTGGGCATTCGGTTACTACCAGAATGACTTAAGAGTATTGAAATTAGACTGCCTTATAAAGAGATATATAGCTGATTCGACTTTATTATTACGCATAACAATAATAATATGTTGGTTTGACGACCTACATGGCACAGTGCGTGCTCTGTCGCATTATAAAGTTGGAGGTGCTGGGTTCGATTCCCCAGCTTGAGTTTGGAGGCTTCGGCCGTGGCTAGTTACCACCCTACCTACAAAGACGTGTCGCCAAGCGATTTAGCGTTCTGACATCTGATTTCGCGTAGAAACCAATAGGAGCGTGGGTTTACCATACACAACAGGTTAGCCCGCTACCATTCTAGACAGCATCATCACTTACCACCAAGTGAGATTACCGTCAAGGGCTAACTTGTAGTATATAAAAAAGTATCTTTGGGATGTAACAGTTCGCAAACCGCTGTAATGAGTGCAAATAATGAGTGTTAATGTATGTAAACTATCCAAAAAGAGTTTAAGTATGTTCAAATTAAACGTTATCGTTGCTATAAGGTTTTTATTGTTGTATTTAACCGCTTGGTTGTAACTTTATTAGTCAAATAAAAAATAACGCAATGCTGTTATTACTTTACTACCTCAACTTTATTTTATTCATAGGTCCAATTAGTTACGAGGCTCAGTTATGGACTACTTTTTTTTATTTTGTATCTCTCGAAACTCGAAACAATTACTACAGAGCACGGGTCTCCTCTCAATATGAGAAGGATATGGCCCATAGTCCACTGCGCTGACCATATGTACATTAGCAGACTACACACGCCTTTGAGATCATTATGGAGAACTCTCAGGTATGCAGGTTTCCTTACGATGTTTTCCTTTACCGTTGAAGCAAGTGATATTTTTATTGCTTAAAAACGCAAATAACTCTGAAAGTCAGAAATGCGTGCTCGTTTGAACCTCTGATTAGGAGGCGGACGTCCTAACCACTAGGCTATCACAGCTTCCTATAAAAATTAATAAAAAATATAAATATATAGGTACTTTAATCTCTTTCGCTTTTTAATGCAAACAAAACATGTATGCGTCTATGAACATAATTCAAACTATAGCATATTTTTTTTTTAATACACTACAAGTTAGTCCTTGACGGCTATCTCACCTGGTGGTAAGTGATGATGCAGTCTAGGATGGTAGCGGGCTAACCTGTTAGGAGTATGGAAATCCCACGCTCCTGATTGGTTTCTACGCGACATCGTGCCGGAACGCTAAAATCGCTTGGCGATACGTCTTTGTCGGTAGGGTGGTAACTAGCCACGGCCGAAGCCTCCCACCAGACCAGACTCGAGCCGGGAATCGAACCCAGGACCTCCAACTTTATAATGCGACAGCGAACGCACTGCGCCTCGGAGGTCGTCCATAATGTGAAAAAGAAGCCAAAGTTCGATATAAAGAAATTCTTGTCCTTGATATCGAACTTTGACTTAACGAGTTTGGTTCGATAACGAATAAATGGTTTTTTGTATTGTTTGGCTTCGTTGAATATGAACTGATATCTAAATGATTACTAACTTTAAATTATAACTACAGCGATGTATCTACAACTTTATTTGACTTTTGCATACCTTTTAATATTTTTTATTACTGAACTCTTGGCATGTTTTGATAGTCTGTTGAGGGAATAGATCATCATTATCATCATGATCAACCCATTGTCGGCTCACTACAGAGCACGGGTCTCCTCTCAGTATGAGAAGGGTTCGGCCATAGTCCACCACGCTGGCCATGTGCGGATTGGCAGACTTCACACGCCTTTGAGAACATTACGGAGAACTCTCAGGCGTGCAGGATTCCTCACAATTTTTTCCGTCACCTTTGAAGCAAGTGATATTTTAATTGCTTAAAAACGCACATAACTCCAAAAAGTTAGAAGTGCGTGGCCGGGCTCGAACCCCCGACCTCTGATTAGGAGGCGGACGTACTAACCACTAGGCTATCACAGCTTCAAAAGCGAACATAAGGGTATTTAAAAATATGCAAATAAAGCCCTTTCATCATATTATGCACCCAACACGGCCCACCCTCTTGACCTAGTAACCTTTACTTTAAAATTTCACCTCCCATTTCTGGCAATAATTTGAAAATATAGATATTCGAATTTCTCTTTTCACTCGTGACAAAAGGCAAACCCTCGTGCGAATTCCAATATTGTGGGTCACCGGAAAGTACCATATGGCAGACAGTGAGTTGGTTTTAATAGTATAAAAAAGCTTGCTTTATATAATCCATTTTTTGTCAACGTCTCCTTGCTGGGAATGCGCATCATCTCTTAGGAGAGATTTGGAGAGACACTGGTGAGAGTATTTTAAAGATTTTTACATCACGTTTATGACAGGCTCTCTATCAAGTAAAATCCAATATTTAATAGTTTACCCTACTAAAAAAAACCTATTGCTAAGCGATTAAACGTTCCGGTACGATGCCGCGTACTACTGAAAAAGACTTGTTGAAGTTTGTTTTGACTATAATTACGCTTAAGTGCTAAACTGTTATTAATTTAAATACTAAAACTCGCTCTTCCGCCGTCAAGGTTCAATTTGAACGCTCCACCAAATTCACAATATGTTAGAAACTTTTTTAATATGTTCCCAAGTTTTTTAATTATACCATTATGTCGATCTCACAGTACGTCAGATCGATTTCGCTTCAGGCTGTTAAAGTTAGGACTTTATTGGATTTAGGCAATTCAGCGACTTACTTACCCACCTAAGTATGCGGGGCATCTCTACTTCAAAACGTCTATTAAGTTCAACCGTCTGTGACGGAGCAATGAGGGTGAACTTACTGGCTTGTTTAAAAAGAATAAGTATTATTTTGCGGTAGGAGTTAACTGGTAGAAATTGTCACGTTACAAAAAAGCGTTATGTCATGTCCGTTGTTATGATGTTATCGCTTGCTTACATCGTATTGTTGTACTAAAATGCAATTGGTTTTCGATGTTCTGTTCTGTTCAGAGATAACTTAACAGTTTTTGTTATTTTCTTTAAATAATTTTAACCATATTAAAATAAACTATATAATAGAACAGAGCTATATTAGAATAAAAAAAAATATTTTTTATATACTTATATACATTTTTTTTTTATTTGGCAATCTTAACAAATTACAATCCTTATAATTAAATCTTAACTTAGTTACATATTCTATATCTAATTGTAATTCTAATTAACCAATACCTACTGTTTACTTAATCAATCCCATCACACTCAAACAAAACTTCCTATAGTGACCGTTAAAGATATCAATTTTGGAGTCTTTACTGATAATCTCATTGTACAAACGACACATTCTTATAATGGGATTATTACAATGGGATTATTATTTTAATAATATTGAACCAATATTCGCTATTTACGTATATTACAATTTGTAAATTGTTATTTGACTGCGTTATATGATTAATGAATATATAAAAGACGGGCAACACGTAAAGCGTGTTTGAGTTTTTTTGTAATCCGTCGTGGAGAATAAACACTGTAACCAATTAGGTGATGCAAAGTTTTCCTTCGCCGACAAGACCCTGCTCCGCCGTCTCACTGCCGTCCCGGGGCGTATTTCCAATATTGGATAGAAGTATATAGCACCTACTTCTATCTATTAGTGGAAGTCCAGGATTTGCAAGAATCCAGGCTAAGCTAAGCTGAACGGTGTATTGAATATTGGGAATTTCTTCAACCTTAATAACGATCTTTCTAAACGTAATTTCTAAGCACGTTTCATATCGACACTTGCGTGTTCTTAGGAGATGTTGCCTTTTTATTTCCGTTAAGCATTCATTCAGTGCTATTAAAATTTAGAAGGATCGAAGGATCTTTTAAGAAAATCTATGATGTAGAATCCACCGTATGTGCTTTAATTTTTCATTATCAGCGACGAACTTAAATATCTACTAGATCTATGAAGAAAATCTATGATCTAGAACCCATTGTATGAGCCTTAATAGCCTTAAAGCCTTAATGATAACTACATTCGTTAACTTAAACTAAAGCTATGAGGGTTCCAAACGCGCCCCGGTCTAAGAAGAAGCCCACAACAAACTTAGCCAGGTAAATTTTCTTTTTGTTATCACCATCTCACAGGCCACTTATATTAAGAGCTATCTTATTAGAGCAATATTTCACACCCATGTTTATCATTTACGTAATACTTCACACTATAGTAGGACTTTTCTACAAGCTTACGTTTTATATAAACTTTGAACTTATTGGGAGACATCCCAGAAATTTCATTTGGCAATTTGTTATAAATGTATGTTTATGAATGTAGTTATCACCATCAAATCACTACTATGTAAATTATTGACGCGTCAAAAGTTAGCCTTTTAAAGGACTATTTGAATAAAGATTATTTGAATTTGAATATATCATTTAAGTAACGATTTCCTACCAGCAACATTCAGGTTTATTTTAAAATTCGCGTTGCTATTTTATTTTATTTTAATATACATGTACAAATTAAGGAGGGTTTTGTGTACCTACAATTTTATCGAAACAATAAATTCCTACCTGAGTCTGTATCGATAAAATTCGCGTCATGTATCGCATAAAATGATTTATTGCGTACGCAGGGCTTCAAATAAATCCCCATTCACGGTCACGCTTACTAAAAACCGCTCATGCGTACAAAGTATTCGCTGATTACCTCTATTCAATACAATTTTTACCACTCAGGTGAAAATATGTGGGATACAATATGTGCTTCGTATGCTTGAAACTATTGCTTCATGTAACGTTGAATTACAAAAAATATTCTTATTTTATTTTGTAAATAATGATTTAATAGAAAGTATTTTGATATTTAAAAAAATAACATTGTTTTTAAAAGTTACAAAAGCGTGAATTCTTTCTTTGGTATTCGTGAAAACAAAACTGTGCTAGGAACTGACGTATTCCCTTCCTTGTCATAATAATAAATTGGCTAAACATTTTTGTATTCAGTGCTTAAGCCAATAACTTGTTTTCTTTATTCCACACCTAATTTCTCATAGAAACGTCCAAACTTATACGTTTTGAATGGCTTGGTTTCAAGAGCGATGTCTAGCTTCTTGATCAGCTGATAATTGCCTACAAATGTAAAGTGCTGCTGAAGATCTTAATAATAACTCGGTACTACTAACGGTCCTTTCCTTTTCGCTTCTAGCACCTTTAATTTAATATATATTGTTTCGGTTGATAATTATTCGTATAAAGAAGCTATGCTAGCCTGGTAGCTAAGATGTGGTTAACTTTTCAGGAGTAACGTGTTCTCATCAGTTTAACTTTGCTTTAACTATAAAGGATACTGAAGAAATCAGAAACCAACCCCCAAGCTTAACGGATCTCTATAATGTTCTAAGAGGCGAATTTAAGTCTACCAATCATCACTTTGAAATCGTGGATGGGTCACTGCCTTAAACGATCGGAGATCCATGCCGCATAGTGGGTAGTTTATCCCCGATAACTATATAGTATTCCTTCTCAAACTGTCAGTTTTTATCCCTTACTATCTGGACTCTATTGTGTGCATATATAAGGTATAAGCAGAAACAAGTAATTAGCATATTAAAATGCAGGGTGATCAAATAACACCTAATTCATAAATGCGGGCCGGCTAATGAGAATTTATTATATTTACCTAAGAATATTTCAGCCTACCCGGGATTGAACCTGGGTCCTTGTTATAACAGTCAAACACAACAACTACTGCAAGATCAAATAAATGAACAAGTTTCCTTGTGTTGTATAAATTATATTATAAAAACACTCTTAACATTACGGTAGGATACCAATATAATGAAACAGTTGAAAATAAAACTTTTATCTCAACACAGCCATTTTAGAATCGTGTCCGAACCCATGAAATTTTCGTCATGTATCATATAGAATGCCAACTCCATTCGAGGCTACAGATAAAAACCTATCTCCAAATATTTTTACGGAAAATTGTTCGTGAACATAACAGTGGGTAACGCAACTAGCATCGTTTACAGTTTATTTAAAAACAAGGAAGTTATATTCCTTTCCTATGAGAGACGTATGCTCAGTAGAACTTTTTCTTATACACTACAAATTAGCCCTTATTATTATTATAACTCACATGATGTTAAGTGATGATGCAGTCTAAGATGGTAGCAGGTTAACCTGTTAGGCGTTTGGTAACCCATACTCATAATTGGTTTCTACGCGACATCGTGTCGGAACGCTAAAATGCTTGGCGACACGACTTTGGCGGTAGGATGGTAACTAGCCACGGCCGAAGCCTCCCACCAGACCAGACTCGAGCCGGGAATCGAACCCAGGACCTCCACTTTATAATGCGACATAGCATGCGCTGCACCACGGAGGTCGTCAAATCTCGCTGACCCAAGCGTATAAGGATAAATATACGTAAAGATATACATTGAAGGATCTTCTTATATAAAATTATATGAAGACGTCACAAAAATTTTATGTCAAAATAAATATTTTATGTAATATAAAATTTTCATCAAAGATGTAACATTTTTGGATTATTCCAAATCAAATCACACAATGATTTAATTACGTATACCATTTAAACAAGACATATAGAACTTTATCACTGTTTTATTTTTAAAATTTCAAAACAGAGATCGTGTACATAAAACGTAACTTAAGACTAGCTTATACCAAATAATTTCCAACTTTTTTGGGCCACAAATAAAACACAATCCTCCGCCATGTTTGCTAAAATCGTGCTAGAAAAAATGCTTGGGTGATTACCACTGCACTATTTATTACCACTAAGGTAAATGAAGCGGTGATAGCCTAGTAGTTAGGGTGTCAGCCTCCTAATCAGAGGTCGGTGGTTTGAATCCGGGCACGCACTTCTAAATTTTCGGATCTATGTGCGTTTTAAAAAAATTGAAATATCACTTGCTTCAACGGAAAAGGAATACATCGAGAGGAAACCTGCACGCCTGAGAGTTCTCCATAATGTTCTCAAAGGCGTGTGAAGTCTGCCAATCCGCACATGGCCAGCGTGGTGAAATGTTCTTTTCATGCCTAATATGCTTACTCAGTTCCTCTAGTTTTAAGCTGTTAAGTTACAGATTAGCACCGAGGACAAACCTCTTTGGTTTTTCGGTGCCTTTATTGTATAACTAATTATATTCCTTGTATATTAGTAATAAATAAATAAATAATAATAAATAACATGTTGTACAACATAACTTTTAAACTTCACGACTTTAATTGTAAAGATTATTATATATTCGGATGTGTCGTATCAAAGTGTAACCACGAAACGCACAAATTTGTGTACCTAGTCCCTAAATTATGGACTCAGTAAATTTGAGTTTTGACAGTGCAGTGCCCATAAAATTTGCATATCGTATAAAATAATTTATAGCGTATTCAGGGCTACATAAAAAACTCTATACGCGGTCACGTTTACTTAAAACCGTTCGTGCTTATAAATTATTCGTTGATTACCATATAGGTAAACTTAATTAAGTAATTGAAATATATATTTTATATTTTGGTGGGGTTTATTTTATTTTTTATTTTGGGGTCTAGACTCCGAATATGATTTTGTCCCATTCGGTGTCGAGACCCTTGGTCCGTGGGGTCCTAGCGCACTAAGGCTTTTTAAGGAAATAGCAAAAAGGTTAGTCGACATCACAGGGGACCGAAGAGCTGCCAGCTACCTCGGACAAAGAATTAGTCTAGTCATTCAAAGGGGGAACGCTGCCAGTATCTTCGGAACCTTGCCTTAAGGGACTCCTTTTAATAATATATTTTAGTTATGATGTTATTTATTTTTTAAGATTTTTAGTTTTAGGTTAATCTAAGTTTAATTTTAAGTTTTATGTAAAATATTTTATAGAGAGTGAAATTATTATGAACTTGTGACTTGAACAGTGAGCGCTGAGGTCTGGGATGGTCTGGTATGGTCTGGTGGACAGCTTCTTTTACCCTACCGACATATACAACATTGTACCAAATTATTCAGCGTGCGTGAAACCGATTTGAGGGTTTAAAAGTCAGTGACCGTGTATGACTAGGTGGTACAGTCTCCCAGTTTATTTATTTATTTGCAAGTAATCAACAGCGTTACATTTCATTGGTATACTAATTAAGAAAGTCATAAAATAAGGCCAAAGAGATTACACAATATATACAAAATATGTTAAATCAGTAAAAATTTAAAAATTTAAAATTTAAATTGTAACTAAGTGAAACTGACTAAGGTGAACAACAACTTAACAAGTAAGAAGGTGTGCATGTGTGTCTGAGTTAGTGAGTGAGTTTTTGTGTGTGTGTGTGTGTATGTATGTATAGGCACGTATTACAAGGAGTAAAAACATCTTTTTAAGCTGCATTTAAGGTAAGTGAAATAGATCTAAATCGTAATAAGAATTATTGTAGGTTCTAGCCAGACGTATAAGAACTGAGTTTTGAGCATAGTTTGTGTGGGCTTTAGGTATAGCCAAAAAGCGCCTTTGTCGAGGTCTAAGAGATGAACTGGTATTCAGACAATATGTTATCACTAACCATCAGGTGAGATTGCGGTCAAGGCCTTACTTGTAATAAATTAAAACTAAAATTGGACATCACTCTTGGACATTGTGAGTGTCTGACTTCCAATGTTACAAAACTGTACAAAACTTTTAGTCATGAACATTTTAAAGTTCAAATTTCCTTTTAAATAAAGATATTTGTTAGGATTAGAGGTTGCCAACATTAGTCTCACAGCCTATGTTAAATCCCCGTGCTGTTTAAGATGCCTTTACATTTTTATTTACCCGAAGGTATTTAAATTTGAGGCGTTAAACCTTATCTCACAGGCCTATCGTAATCCGGTTTAAAACCAACTCGTAAACCGCGCTTAAATGAAGCGTAACTGAGTAAGGTCCATAATAAATACCCTTAGCAGGAGGCTTTCGTGAGGAAAATTCATCGTGTAGATAACCAAGGTCACAGGCTGATATGAGTTACAAAGTCCCATCAAATTGAGCTGCACGTACATTCACAAGCGGTAGCGGGCTGCCTCATACCTTTGACACATCAGCGTATTTCTTCTAAACAGTTTTTTCTTTTTCCCGCAGTTTTCTCTTTTTCCCGATGATCGGTTTTAATTGGTAAATTTAAATTTCGAACACCCAATTTTCTTTATAAGGGGAACAACTTTTTTAAATCCTAAACGATCGCTTACGTTATTATAGCTATCTGTATACTTTTATTTTTACAGTACAAGTTAGCCCTTGTTGGTAATCTCATCTGGTGGTAAGTGATGATGCAGTATAGGTTGCTAGAGGGCTAACCGGTTAGGGGTATGGTAAACCCACACCCTGAATCGCTTGACACGTCTTTGTCGGTAGAATGGTAACTAGCCAAGGCCGAAGCCTCCCACCAGGCAAAAACCATACCAAATTTTAATGCCAGTTTTATTATTACAAATATTAACAAGTTTATATTATAATTTACAATTTTGCAATTTTGCATAGTGTCATATAAATATTACGGTTTATCCGTACCATAGCGTTCCCCTCCCCATCATCATTGTTCCCAACGCAATCCTGGATTTCTTTCTCGTTATCAGACCGAGATAGGTTAATCTTCGTATCTACCCCGTGCATAGAGAGCACGCTACGCCGTTAATACCAGTTATTTTAAAATCACTAAAACCCTCTCTCCTAGGAGAAAATCTTCTCTCTTCATTTTAACCAGCACTGAGTTCAAAAGGATAATGCAGATTAGTTACTTATCCATACTCAAATCATCGTCCAAGTACTTGCAGTTAAACGTAAAAAGTATAAGATTGAAAAATGTTAGTATACAGTTAGTAATTGATTTTGGGTTTATGAAATAGAATTTAGGAAGTCTCTAAGTAAGTGCTTAAAACGTTCCTCTTCATTGTGTGTACTTGAATCGAGAGTGGTCTCTTGAGAAAGATTAGATGTAAAGTGGGGGTATATTATTAGCTCGCTCGTAAAATTAATTTATGGCATAAATACAGGGTCCAATGAATCTCAGCTCCTTGACATTTGCGTAGAATCTCAAACGAAAGCAATTTAGTAACAAAAATTTTGTGCCGACTCCATGGATTTCTGATCGCTCGATCTAAGGAGTCCCTTGACAGAGATTCAACAGAGTGCGAACGTATATCAGCCCTCTCATAAACTTAATTTATGGTATGAGAGATCAAACGATCCACTAAATTTAAGCGCCTCGACATTTGCATAAAATCTTGAACGATACTTATTTAGTGACAATAACCTTCTTTCGAAGCGGTGATAGCCTAGTGGTTAGGGCGTCAGCCTCCAAATCAGAGGTCGGCGGTTCGAATCCGGGCACGCACCTCTAACTTTTCGGAGTTATGTGCGTTTTTAAATAATTAAAATATCACTTGCTTCAACGGTGAAGGAAAACATCGTGAGGAAACCTGCACGTCTGAGAGTACTCCATAATGTTCTCAAAGGCGTGTTTAGTCTGCCAATCCGCACATGGCCAGCGTGGTGGACTATGGCCAAACCCTTCTCATATTGAGAGGAGACCCGTGCTCTGTAGTGAGCCGGTAATGGGTTGATCATGATGATGATGATAAACCTTCTTTCAGCTATTTAGCTTTCTGTGTGTTGACCCTTTAAGAAGTTACGAAGGACTAATTCCTTCGTAACTTCTTAAAGGGTCAACACGTCAACAATTACTCATAAAATACAATCTATGTGCTTGAACTAAGATTCATTTTAGAGAGATGACATAAACCGCTTGCGTCTTTAAACTGTCACATAAAAGACGTTTTATTTATTACATAAATGCGAGGCCGAACGATCCATTATTTTTCAGTGCCTTGACATATGCATGAAATATTAAACGAAATTCATTTAGTGACCACAAACTTTACCCCGCTTCATGTTTTTATGTGTGCCTGACCTAAAGTTCCCATTAGAGGGATTAGACTATGCGGGCTCGTATCTGCTGGCGCATAAATGCCATTTAATTTATGACTGGAGCCTAAGATCATGGTTTACTGAAATTCGATTCTTATAGTTTCCGTCAGCAACTTAAATTTAATTTCATCATCATCATCATGATCAACCCATTGCCCGCTCACTACAGAGCACGGGTCTCCTGTCAATATGAGAAGGGTTTGGCCGTAGTCCACCACGCTGGCCATGTGCGGATTGGCAGACCTCACTCGCCTTTGAGAACATTATGGAGAACTCTCTGGCGTGCAGGTTTCCTCACGATGTTTTCCTTCATTGTTGAAACAAGTGATATTTTAATTGCTTAAAAAAATTTAATTTAAAATTAGACATTCAAGAACGTGCTTAGAGTATTATGATCGAGAATGTGTTTCAAAAAGTTCATTTTCTGGCGTACATTTTGCTTATAGTATATTTTTGCATATAGTATCTGCTTATAGTGACTGTCTATTTTAACTTGTTTTTACCTAGCTACATTATTGATTTAAACTTTGAATCCTTTCTTCCAAAAATATCACTAAACTTATAGCACTGTTCTCGTGGCGTCCATTGCTGTTGCATTTTAGCGTGGACCAATCACTTGCCACCGTTTTGGCGGGAACCAATAGCGGGGCGTCACGACATGATGACAACCAAATTATCACATTAATAATAGTTTTTTTTTTAGCCTAAATAATTATTTAAATCTTTATCACTATTTAATTTCATTTATTAATTGGTTTCCTAACTCTTATTTTAATTTTAAATTGACATTATTGTTTTTTCATTGTAAGATTTTTGTTGCACGCCTTTTAGGCAGAATGTGTGCCATTTTCATGCAATAAACGAATTTGAATTTGAATTTTGAATTTGAATAGTATTCTAAAGTGTTATACTCTTTCGTACGTATACAGATTAATAACATTTTAACCCTTACAAAGAATTTGTAAAATAAATGTATTATTTAAATTAATAAATAGCTTCTTAGAATCGCGGCGATATGAAATAATATTTGATGTAACTTAGCAAGATAAAAATGTGCTATGTGGTACAATTGCCTATTGTCATTATTTGTAGCACAAATATGTTTAATAAAAACTACAATTTAGACCTTAAATATAATCTTACCTGGTGGTAAGTGATGATACAGTCTCGGATAGTGTAATGTCCGAAATGCCACATGCCAGGTGATTGACCACAGAATCCCTAAAGAGATAAAATGCGGGCAAATATTAACTAGGCTAGCTAAAAAATTTTATTTTCATCATAATCAACAAATTCAAACGATTCAATAAATAGCAGCATGTATAATATATTATAAAGAAGTTGTTAGTGTTGAAAACGCGTGCCCGCTCCATTCTTTTCTGTGCTCATTCTTGCTTCTCAAGAGATATGAGATGAAATACTAGCTCATATAAGCTAGCTTACAAGCGACCTTTTATACCATTAATAGCATGGGTACAAGATCAACAAGCCACTGAACTGTAGCTTTTTGAAGCTCTTTGCATAAAATCTAATAAGAGAGTTGTGCCAGCTCCATTCCTTTTTCTGTGCCTAAGACTCCCATGAGAAAGATTATACGAAAATCCACCGCATATCAGCTAGCTCGTAAAAGATGTTTAATTTACGACTGGAGCCTACAGCCAACTACGCTTATAGTTCTCTACCGGATAATGTAAAGGGGGCTTTTGGATAATGTAAACCAAAAGCCCCCTTGGCTTTTGGTTTTATCCGTGCTGTTTGCATCACAAAAATAGTAATAAGACTTTTGATTTAAGAGTTATTTATATTATAATTAAAAGTTATCATTCAAAAAATGCATTAAATTCATCATCATGATCAACCCATTACCGACTCACTACAGAGCACGGGTCTCCTCTCAATATGAGAAGGATTTGGCCATAGTCCACCACGCTGGCCATGTGCGGATTTGCAGACTTCACACGCCTTTGAGAACATTATGGAGAACTCTCAGGCGTACAGGTTTCCTTACGATGTTTTCCTTCACCGTTGAAGCAAGTTTAATTTTTAAAAAACGCACATAACTCCGAAAAGTTAGAGATGGCGTGCCCAGATTCGAACCGCCAACCTCTGATTAGGAGGCTGACGCCCTAACCACTAGGCTATCACCGCTTCATTAAAAAATTAATTAAATTTTAATGAACTTTTCACATGCCATTTGACACTGCAATATCAGCTCGACGACCTCCTGCCGTGATTATAAAGTGGGTCCTGGGTTCAATTCCCGGCTCGTATCTGGTCTGGTGGGAGGCTTGCAGCTAGTTACTATTCCAACAAAGTGGCTAAGACATACCAATAAGATTTAGTGTATGATGCTGCGTAGAAACTAATTTGGTGTATGGGTTGCCGGCTGCAGCCCATTGGTGGCTTGTCTAGTGCTGCCTTAATGGATGGTTGTGATCACTTAACATCAAGTGAGCTATCGTTCTAAAAAAGATATTAAATCATTTAATTTCCATCATAAGTTTGACGACCTTCGTGGCGCAGCGCGCGCGCTGTCGCTTTATTAATTTGGAGGTCCTGGGTTCGATTCTCGGCTCGAGTCTGGTCTGGTGGGAGGCTGCGTCCGTGGCTAGTTACCACCCTACCGACAAAGACGTGTCGCCAAGCGATTAAGCGTTCCGGCACGATGTCGCGTAGAAACCAATTAGGAGTATGGGTTTTCCATACCCCTAACATGTTAGCCCGCTACCATCTTAGACTGCATCATCACTTACCATCAGGTGAGATTACCGTCAAGGGCTAATTTGTAGTGGATAAAAAAAAAGTAATGCCAAGTGATTCACTGACTCTTGCTTTCTAAAATCTAATCTTAGTGGGTTATTTCGTGACAAATAACTCATTACTGCTCCATGGATTTCTGTGCAGTTAACCCGAAAGATGCTCGAGAGAGATTAGATGAAATGCGAGCTCATATAAGCTAGCTTACAAGCGACCTTATATTAATAGCATGAGTACGAAATCAACAAGCCACTGAACTGTAGCTCCTTGGAGCTCTTTGCATTTTTTTTTTATCCACTACAAGTTAGCCCTTGACGGCAATCTCACCTGATGGTAAGTGATGATGCAGTCTAAGATGGTAGCGGGCTAACCTGTAAGGGGTATGGTAAACCCATACTCCTATCGGTTTCTACGCGACATCGTGCCGGAACGCTAAATTGCTTGGCGACACGTCTTTGTCGGAAGGGTGGTAACTAGTCACGGCCGAAGCCTCCCACCAGACCAGACTCGAGCCAGGAATCGAACCCAGGATCTCAAACTTTATAATCTGACATCAAATTAAAATAATAAAATCTAATAAGAGAGTTGGGCCCGCTCCATTCGTTTCTGTGTGCTTGACCTAGGAGTCTCTTGGCAGAGACTTGATGAAATGCGGGCGCACATAGCCAGTTTATAAAAGACGCTTTAATTTATCTCATGAGTGCAGGACCACCCGCTCCGCTGAATTTCAGCTCCTCGACTCAGCATAAAATCTTATAAGATGTTCTAAAGCGATGAGTTTTATGTATTTGAATTCAATTATAATAATGTACATAATTGAATTGTTCATTGAATTCAATTATAATAATATACATTAAAGGAAGCGGTGATAGCCTAGTGGTTAGGGCGTCAGCCTCCTAATCAGAGGTCGGCGGTTCGAATCCGGGCACGCACCTCTAACTTTTCGGAGTTATGTGCGTTTAAAAAAAATAATTAAATATCACTTGGTTCAACGGTGAAGGAAAACATCGTGAGAAAACCTGCACGCCTGAGAGTTCTCCATAATGTTCTGAAAGGCGGGTGAAGTCTGCCAATACGCACAAGGCCAGCGTGGTGGACTATGGCCAAACCCTTCTCATATTGAGAGGAGACCCGTGCTCTGTAGTGAGCTGGTAATGGGTTGATCACGACGAATATTCATTATTGAATTATGTATCTTATTATTATTGAATTGTCTGCAACTGACTTGAATTAAATTATAATAATGTACATAATTCAATTATCTATATTATTATAATTGAATTCGAGGTAATTGCAGGCAGTGGGAAACAAGCTGCCCAAAACCGTGGTCTCCATACAAGAGACTTATGTCCAGCAGTGGACGTCAACCGGTTGATATACGTATATTATTAGTAATAACAGCAATTCTTAACTTTATTAGTGAAGACGTTTTAGCTGTTCCTCTGGTCTATATTCTGACACTTTTTACGTATTTTCGCTCACGTTAAGTACCATTTTCAACAGACTGTCCTACACTTTCCTTATGGTTTAAGATCTTTATTTCTCAAAAGAATTACAAAAAATTCGCTTATATGAGAAAAAACAATTAGGTAACTAAACCTGAGTAAACAATTTATGAGTGTACAATAATATTTACTAGATTTACATAATATAATATTTACAATATATAATTGTTAATAAATGTAATAACAGATTATTGAATTGTTCCAAATGCGGGTAGTTTTAAAGTTATAATTACTTATTGGTAGAACACACGACCAGTTTTAATAAAACAAAGATCAATGCATACTGGATACGACTTTCCTTACGAATCATAGCCTTACCTACATCTCCTATATGAGAGGGGTGAACCTTAATTAAACAGCGCATGGCAACTGGGACCTTTTAGCAGTACATTCCGCAATTTGTGTGGGTCAGAATTCAAAACTTTCTGTATGTTAGACGTCAAAGAGGAACCGGGTCTACTGCAGATACTAGTATACCGCAGACCCACAACACAACACAACTTAACACCAAACTCTAAATATGGTTCAGTACCTTACTGAGTTTTTCCACTCTTGAATACACTTCACAATAAGTTTACCACGTATTATTTATCTCGGGACGACGCTCCATGCATCTGCTTTGACTTCAACTCAACACATAACTACTTCAACTACTTCAGTCCAGTACAGCCGATATTGACACAAGACTTATGTCAATAAGTCTCAACTCAATATCGACTTAATTTCAGTGTTTATATCAAAGTAAGTATTCACTATATAACATGTCGCTCCATATGGGCGTTCTCATCTCAACCAATAACCGCATCACTACAGAGAACTGGTCTCCTCTCAATGTGACAAGGGTTTGGACATTGTCAGCCACGCTGGCCATGTGCGGATTGGCAGACTTCACATGCCTTTGAGAACATAATGGAACACTCTTCGGCGTGCAGGTTTCCTCACGATGTTTTCCTTCACCGTGATATTTTTTTTTAAAACGCACATAAGTCCGAAAAGTTAGAGATGCATGTTTTCCTTCACCGTGATATTTTAATTTTTTAAAAACGCACATAACTCCTAAAAGTTAGAGGTGCGTGCCCGGATTCGAACCGCTAACCTCTGATTAGGAGGCTGACGCCTTAACCACTAGGCTATCCCCGCTTTTTGGGGCGTTCTCATTTACAACATATTAATTGTATATTACGCTGTATTAAGAATGTTATTATAATTTTATAAAAAAAATGCAATTTAAAAAAATCACTGCTTTAGTTATATTAGTCTAACAAATGTGGAAACGTACTGGTAGCTATTCACATGGGCTTTCATGATTAAGACGTGACAGATACGATCATTATCACATGTTCGTCAATATAATTGAGAACAACGGCTCAACGTCCCATTTGCTAGCTCCGGGCCCCGCATATAAGGAAAATGTTTTAGTCGCAACGGCTTTAAAATTGGTTGGTATGTACGTGCTAATATAATTTTTTCTTGCAAAAAAGGGTCTCACTTAAGGGGATTTGCAGAAGGAAGGAACGTAATTTTTCTCCTTTATTTTGGGTCAAAGCCTGATTAAAGCCCCGGCGGGCGGGCTTAGTTCGCATTTGAACGGATTACACGTACAATTAGAGAGACACTTGTAAAACAGAAGCCTTAGTATAGATTTGCATGCTTGCTATCGGGAAGTCGTCGATGGAACTTCCGTTTATACTTAACAATGTATGTAAGCATTAATAAAAAATAAAAAATAAAACATATTATTGGACGTAGTTACCTGAAGGGAAACAATGAACAAAAAAAAAAGTATTTATTACAAAATGATCGACACAAGTTGATATTTTCGGTTCAGCGATATGATATGTCCAAATAAGTTGTGATAGCCTAGTGGTTAGGATGCAGCCTCATAATCAGAGGTCGGGGGTTCCACCCAGGCACGCACCTATAGCTTTCGGAGTCATGAGCGTTTTTAAGAAATTAAAATATCACTTGTGTAGACAATAAAACATCGTGAGGAAAACTGCATGCCTAATTATCCATAATGTTCTTAAAGGCGTGTAAAGTCTGCCAATCCGCACATCCTTCTCATATTGAGAGGAAACCCGTGCTCTGTAGTGAGCTGAGAATGGGTCGATCATGATGATAATGTCCCACAGATGTGGAGTTTCTAAAAGATTATATCATCAAGTATCCCTATAATGGCAGACATACGTCACGATCCAAACTGAATATGGTTAAACTGGATCAATATGGGATCCCGTTTAGATTTTATTTAACCGTATCTATCTACGTATATAAACTATTGTATTTTTGTCAGTAGTCAGTGGCTATAGGATTTAGCAAGTGATTTGAATAACGAAGTCAATTACGTAAATTCAAAATGGAGGCGTGGACTTGGATAATGGCCGTAGCTGGTAGAATATAACTGGCAAAGTATAAAATATCATTGTCATCATGAGGTGCGCATAGCCATTCTTTCTCAGGATTTAATAGGATTAAATCTTAAACGCTAGTTCTATGGCCGTCAAGCTTTCATCATCATCATAATCATCATTTCAACCGATAGACGTCCACTGCTGGACATAGGTCTTTTGTAGGGAGTTCCAATGGCCACGGTCTTGGGCCGCTTGAATCCAGCGGCTCCCTGCGACTCGTTTGATGTCGTCTGTCCACCTTGTTGGGGGTCGACCAACGCAAACGATTACCGGTGCGGGGTCGCCATTCCAGCACCTTGGGATCTCAACGTCCATCGGTTCTCCGAGCTTTGTGCCCCGCCCGTCAAGCTTTAATGTATTAAAACAACAAGTACTATTGGCATATTTTATAAACATATACTGATGCTCCACCTACCTCTTACCTGTAGCCGTGTCTTTTACATAATCGTTTGCCTGGAAAATCGCTTTATTGTAGCGATAAGGCAGACTATTTGTCGTATTATTTTTCCAATATGCGCAATAAAAATGTATCCATTCATACAATAATTTAATCATCATCATCATCATCATGATCAACCCATTACCGGCTCACTACAGAGCACGAGTCTCCTCGCAATATGAGAAGGGTTTGGCCATAGTCCACCACCATAATTTAATCATTCATTCATTATTCCAAGAGTGGTGGAAAAAACATGGCGTTGATAATGCCATTTTCCAAACTCTCGGCTGATACCTACTATTTAATAATCTTGCCAGAAACTACAATACTTAACAATTTTTAGGTTCAACCGGGGAAAAATCAGGACCTCCTAACCCTTACTCGATAATGCTGACCACTAGACCAACGAGTTATAATGATGAAATCATTAACTTAATTAAACGTACATGACGACACATTCATGGATATAAATGACGCAAAATTCGCGTGACCCGCACAATTGTTGGCATCGTCTAGAAATAAGTAATTACTTTTCATAAAAGAAACTTTCCCCCGCACTCACTTAATTAGGGTCAACAGTTTTACTGATTTAAAAGTTTTCCACCAAAAAAAAGTGGAAGAGGGTTCGGGATATAATGATGCAGACTGAAAAATTTCAGATTCTCATTAATGAGGGAACGCTGAGGTTTTATTTGGGGGCTGATAATCTTTTGGATTATTTTTAATGGAGGAATTTTGTTACTCGACGCGAAATCATTTTAGATATTGAAGCTATTATTTCGAGCAGATAAATATAGGTCAGGACTAATTTCTGGCTGTTGTACCTCTCTTGTCGCCACTGAACTGGCTATGGAGAGAGCTATGCTCGAAATATCTGTACGTGACCAAACCAGAAATGTGAAGACCGAGCGAAGAAACAGAGCTGCCAACAAACCTCAATTAGACTATCCTTGGGCAGGGCACATCATTTGTCTTACAGTAAAGGGAAAATCCTTAAACCGTAAATTTATACGAACGTCACAAAACAATAATAATACAACTTAAACATGGCTTTAGCGGCTTATAATCGATCCTATAAAAACTATATAATATGTACAATTTACTTAAAGTAGGTCGAAATGAAATTCGGTTTCATAATCAGTGAAAATGTAAATACGAATGTAACCGCATTACAGTAATAATTATTGCGATCTCGCCTTTTCATATTAAGAGAATCGCTGAGGTATTATAAAATGATAATCATCATTTCATAATACCTCAGCGATTTCGACTCACAGACTTCACACGCCTTCGAGAACATTATGGAGAACTCTCAGGCGTGCAGGTTTCCTCACGATGTTTTCCTTCACCGTTGAAGCAAGTGATATTTTAATTGCTTAAAAACGCACATAACTCCAAACGATTAGGAGGCTGACGTCCTAACCACTTTTAATTAAGATATAGAAAAAACTAGAAATAGAACTAGCCACCAAGAAAGTGACCTTGACGACCTCCGTGGCCTAGTGCGTGCGCTGTCGCATTATACAGTTGGAGGTCCTGGGTTCTATTCCCGGCTCGGGTCTGGTCTAGTGAGAGGCTTTGGCCGTGGCTAGTTACCACCCTAACGACAAAGTCGTGTCACTTACCACCAGGTGAGATAGCCGTCAAGGGTTAACTTTTAGTGTATAAAAAAAAGTTCAATTGGGATGGAAAAAAAACTTCATTTACGCGAGCGAAATCACAGACAGAAGCTAGTTTAATACAATGAAGATAAGAAGATAATGATATCATGCTCAGACAAATTAAGTATGCTCGTAACCTAACGTACCCCGATTAAAGTATTAAGCAAGTGTCTCTCGAATTTTCCACGAAATCCCGTCAAATGGGAATTAGGCTCGTCCCTCGGGATCTTAATTTACCCTTGACCTAAAAATCGGAGATGAATATTAATGTGTAAATCTGTAGGAAGGTATGAATGTTCGCCATTAAAATGAACTAGAATCCAGTGTCTTGGAATCGTTAATCTATATACTACTCGTAACTCCAAGTACCTATATTAATCACAGTTTCAAATAGCATACCTGTACCATTATTAATAACAAATTTGAATACGTCAGCTTGTAGAAAATACCTATTGTAGTGTGAAGGATTATGTAAATGATAAACAAGTTTGGGTATGAAATGTTGCTCTAGTAAGATAGCACTTTAATAAATTTAAGTCGCATGAGAGGTGGAGGTGGTGGTGGAGGTGAAGCGGTGATAGCCTAGTGGTTAGGGCGTCAGCCTCCTAATCAGAGGTCGGCGGTTCGAATCCGGGCACGCACCTCTAACTTTTTGGAGTTATGTGCGTTTTTTTTAAGCAATTAAAATATGACTTGCTTTAGCGGTGAAGGAAAACATCGTGAGGAAACCTGCACGCCTGAGAGTTCTCCATAATGTTCTCAAAGGCGTGTGAAGTCTGCCAATCCGCATATGGCCAGCGTGGTGGACTATGGCCAAACCCATCTCATATTGAGAGGAGACCCGTGCTCTGTAGTGAGCCGGTAATGGGTTG
Organism: Lasiommata megera; assembly: GCA_928268935.1. NCBI lineage: Eukaryota > Metazoa > Arthropoda > Insecta > Lepidoptera > Nymphalidae > Lasiommata > Lasiommata megera. Next base: position 14,215,862 of record OV743326.1, read on the forward strand.
TTCATGATGAGAGGTGGTCATAGCATAAAGAAAATTTACCTGGCTAAGTTTGTTGTAGGCTACTTTTTCTAGCGCGTTTGGAACCCTCATAGCTTTAGTTTTAAGTTTACGAATGTAGTTATCACCTTCAAATCACTATTATGTAAATTATTTACGCGTCAAGTGTATTTTAAAGGATTATTGGAATAATGATTATGATTGATTGAATAACATATTTGTCTCTTAAAGAACCCACTCCTCGCATGCAATGGTGGACTCCTAACTGTACTGGCCTAGTCATATAATACGCTTGTATTCTAATACATACTATATTGAATATGAGATTTAAGTACTATGTATTTCCATAGATCCATAATCGTTACATTTAGGGTGGCCCCTCGTGCGAGCTTGTCTCTCCTTTGCCTTCACCAGCCGGCCTGAGTGGGTCGCAAGAGTTTTATTTCAAGAGTGGAAGTGTCCAATGGCGTAGTATAGAGAAAACTTCTCGATGAAAAACTCTTTGAAGCAGGCTTTTTCATAACGCCAGATCCTATCGTCCTTAGGCGTGAGGATCTTTGAATAACAAATTACTATAAAACCCTTATTTATTATTTGATTTAATACCAGAATTGCACATCAGATTTGCTCCACACGAAATATGTTTTTTTTATACATCACAAGTTAGCCCTTGATGGCAATCTCACCTGATGGTAAGTGATGATGCGGTCTAAGATGGTAGCGGGCTAACCTGTTGGGGGGTACGGTAAACCTATACTCCTAATTGGTTTCTACACGACATCGTGCCGGGACGCTAAATCGCTTGGCGACACGTGTTTGTTGGTAGGGTGGTAACTAGCCATGGCCGAAGCCTCCCACCAGACCAGACTCAAGCCGGGAATCGAACCCAGGACCTCTAGCTTAATAATGCGACAGCGCACGCGCTGCGCCACGGAGGACTGGGATATAATTTATGGCACCCTATGGTAAACTACCAAAATGCAAAAAAAAACACGTATACTCTCTTTCGGTACTCGGCGGTTTAATCAACAAACAAACAAGGATTATTCCACATAATTTCATATAAAATGATAAAATAACATTTTCTATGAAATAAAATTCACCCTCACTATCATCAATGTTTTAATGAAAGAAATGTGTGAACTTTACTCTACTAACAAGGTTCGAAACTATTATACTTGTTCAATAGACTAGTAAATTAGGGCTGCTCGCAAATCCTATTCCAGGTTATAAAATTTTCTTTTGTCTACGGGTTCACGCGGAAACTTTATGTGCCTGTACCCTTGTTTGCGAAGGTAATAGCGACACTGAAATAGGTGGAAATGCGAAAATGTTTTAGGGTTGACACTCAGTGCAAAATATCACGAATATTATGTGTACAAAAAATATCCTAAGTGTTTGTATGTTCTTAATATTATTATACTTGAGGATAAACAAGGAGTAGGCCCAACATGAAAATAAACAGATGATCTGTTAAATTGAAGTTCAACTTGCTCTTGCTAAGGCTACGGCGTTTAAGTTTAACGTGAACTGTTTCTCTATTTACTTATTTTTATTTTATTTTATTCATTTATTTGTAATCAAAAGCATTTTATACAATTTTAAATATATTCAGATTTAATGATAAAATAAGGCCAAATAGTATTACAAACAATTTAAGCAACCTTTAAAATTTAACAACATATTTATATGAAATATGATATTACAACAGTGTGTGTGTTATATTAAATTTGCATAAGTTGCTGCATTATGCATAGAAGGATCAATAACTTTCTCGATGAAAATTTATGTTTGAAAGGTTTTATATATGCAATATATTTTACACTGCTAGTTCTTAGAAGTAATTTGGGTGAAATTTGCCACACTATTTTAGATTTGTGAAATTTTATAAATTTTATTTGCCTCTGATCCCACGGAAAAGATCAATCACCACCTATTCCACAATTTCATTATCTGGCTTTCAGATTTTGTGAGTTTTCCTCCAATCGAACTTATAGATATGTTATTTTTTTTTGTATTTTATCCTCTACAAGTTAGTCCTTGACAGCTATCTCATCTGGTAGGAAGTGATGATGCAGTCTAGGTATGGTAAAACCACACTCCTCAGAGAATCAATGTATTAAAATTTCTTTACTCAAATGTACTTAGAATAAAGAAAGTCTAGCCCCATACAAAACATATACGTAAAGCCCAAGATATATAGATAGATTGGAAAAATTGCATTAAAAAAATAATTTGTTATTGACAACCCTACAACACTACTAGTTTTACGGTATGCGAGTGTATTACGTCACAATTTCATTTCGCTCGCGTTACACAGTTCATGGTGCTCGGCAAAAATAGCTGACTGTCACGTTTTATTACTGTTGACATAGTACAATCCGATTTCGATAACCTAATCACAACAGGGACGTTTAACCTTCAGAAGGGCGTCTACGCACAACTAACCCTTTTGCCGCATTGTTAGATAGTATCCCACTTCTGAGCACCGGTCTAACATCTCGTACGAGACGTACAACTTATGACGTTGTTGCAATAAACTAATCTTAGCAGGGATCTTAACTTCTGTTCAACGGTATAGCACTGTAACAAGCCCTATTGAGAAAGTAATGGATCTGAGATATTTTTATCTTCTGTCTACTAACCACATAACTGGGCACAAACTTGTACCACGATAGGAGAGAGTAGACGACTGACTCGTTTTGTTACTGTTGAAATTTGATTTCGATATCAAAGTTCTCTTCCAAAGAAGGCTAATATCTCTTCTGAGAATTACAGGTTACGTCACTGGGTCCAGCCAAAAGATGATGATGATGATGAGTGTAGTAATAGTACTTACAATACCACATATTAATTTTTAATAATACAAATAAAAAATAAATTAATTTAATATTTAATTAATTTTTATAATATAATAAAAATAATTTTAATTCTTATAGGTTTCTGTCCTGTACAAAGTAACCGTCTTTTTCTAAGAAAACGTTAGAAGGACATATTATCTGACAAATATAACGAAATATCTCAATTACAAGTTCTACATATTCGAAAATCATCATATAAAACGATGGGGACCTTAACTGTTGGACATAGGTAATTTGTAAGCCTTGCAAATTCGGCAGTCACATTCGTATAGCGGCTCACTGTGTGTCGTTTCAACATGTCGTTGTTCCAGCAAGCATTGGTCTACCAACAATACGTCAACAGATGCAAGATCGTTCATTATTCCGTCATTTCTGCACCTTGGCTGTTTATTGGTGATCCGAGCTACTGTGCCCATTACCACTTCAACTTCGCAACTCGTTGAGACATGACATAGCATTTGCCCACATATTCGTAAATTTAACTGCAGTAGATACTCTAAAAATACTTTTCTTTTTTATACACTATACATATAGTTGGCCTTTGACGGCCATCTCACTTGGTGGTAAGTGATGATGCAGTCTAGGATTGTAGCGGGCTTACCTGTTAGCGGTATGGTAAACCCACACTCCTAATTGGTTTCTACGCGACAGCGTGCCGGAATGCTAAATGGCTTGGCGACACGTCTTTGTCGGTAGGGTGGTAACTAGCCACGGCCGAAACTTCCCACCTGACCAGACTCGAGCTGGGAATAGAACCCAGGACCTCCAACTAACCCAGGACCTCCGACTTTATAATACGACAGCGCACGCACTGCGCCGCAGAGGTAGTCAAAAAATCTACAAATTGACACTTTCATCAGGTGTGAATATGATGGAGAATGTTCTATCGAACACAAAAACCCTGAAACCGCAAAATAGTCCAGTCAGATTTTATTTCGCGATAACGGTGAGCTAGATAACACATGCCGGCGAATTTTTGGAATCATGCCCAATGACACATCTCCACGTTTTCAATATAACCCGGGAATATTTAAAATTCTAACTACGATTTTATTGCGAGTGGAACTGAATTTAGATTTATTCATTCATTTTTGAATTGCTTTTCAAACGCCAAAGTATGGTAGGTTTAAACTCTCATCATATTCATGTCCATAATATGTATTTGACGACCTCCGTGGCGCAGTGCGTGCGCTGTCGCATTATAAAGTAACGGTCCTGGGTTCGATTCCAGTCTCAAGTCTGGTCTAGTAGGAGGTTTCGGCCATGACTAGTTACCACTTTACTGACTAAGGCGTGTCGTCAAGCGATAAGGCGTTCTGGCACGATGTCGCGTAGAAACCAAATAGGTTTACCATACCCCTAACAGGTTAGCCCGCTACCATTCTAGACTGCATCATCACTTACCACCAGGTGAGATAGCCGTTAAGGGCTTACTTGTAGTGTTTAAAAAAAATAAAATATATTCTTCTAGTTTGCATCTGCATTACTCGACCATTAAGTCCACTATAGATAATCCGGTTGCATAGCCTTTTGATGACGGACCTTGGGGAGAACACGGAGAAGGACCTTTGGGTCATGGGTTCGATTCCCGTTTCGAGTAAAATGTTATCTAGTCATGGCCGAGTCTGGGTTTCGGCCATGACTAGATAACATTTTACTGACTAAAGCGTGTCGCCAAGCGATAAGGCGTTGTGGCACGATGTCGCGTAGAATCCAATTAGAAGTATGGGTTCAACATCACTACCCACAGGTGAGTTTTGCCGTTAAAGTGGAATAAAAAAAACATTCTCGTGGGTCGCATAACGGTACAGGTATTGGGTATAACTGTTAGTACATTATAAAAACAGTCTAGAGTTAGTCAATTGGGAGTATGTCTACCTTCATCGTTTAAGGTATATATTAACTATGATATTATGATACTAATTAAATACTTTGGGAAGTCAACACCTCCTGGGATCAACGCCTAACTCCAGAACGTCAGTCATTTTAAGAATGCAATAAAAGGATGAGGGTATGAAAGCTTTTGGCATAAAAATTAAGTATTTGTTCAAGTAGAACAACTGAAAACGAAAGTTTGCTAACTGGTTCGCAAATTGCATTCAACAAGACAAATAAATCCTATTTCCAAACACCTCAATAAAAGTTATTATTACTGAAGTTTCCTGATAAGAAATTCATTTCCTGAACAGTCCTCACTCAATTATGAACTTCCGAAGAATTTGAGGACTTAATATATTAAAACACTCCCCCCCTCCCACCATAAAAATGATTTATATCGCGATAAACTTTGCCCATTAGCGCGGTCCGCACGAACACTGGGAATCATTGAAATTCCTTTACTATTGAAGTTATTATGGTGTAATGACCTTAAGGCCTTTCAAAAGTGTAGTAAAGCCTCGGGATAGTTATGCAGTGTTTTGTCACACTCTGACATTCGAAAGGTGCAGTAAGTTGAAGTGTGACAAAGCAGTGACATATTGGTTCCAAAGCTATACCACCACATATATTGAAGGCCTCTGTATTGTTACATATTTTATAGCTATTATGGGTGTATCGTAACATACAACTTTTATATAATATAGAACTATGCCTTATCTATGTTAGCTAAAAACTTTGGTTGTAGAAAATTTTCTAGAGATGAATATTTATAGTAAAAAAAATTTGAAAAATTTCAGAAACGGATAACCACGACGTCAGGTTACCAACGTTGCGGTCACGGTGAAACTATCATCATCATCATCATGATTAACCCATTACCGGCTCACTACAGAGCACGGGTCACCTCTCAATATGAGAAGGATTCGGCCATAGTCCACCACGCTGGCCATGTGCGGATTGGCAGACTTCACACGCCTTTGAGAACATTATGGTGAACTCTCAGGCGTGCAGGTTTCCTTACGATGTTTTCCTTCACCGTTGAACCAAGTGATATTTTAATTGTTTAAAAACGCACATAACTCCGAAAAGTTAGAGGTGCGTGCCTGGATTCGAACCGCCGACCTCTGATTAGGAGACTGACGCCCTAACCACTAGGCTATCACCACTTAACCTTAGGTGAAACTATAACAGATCATTATTGACTATTTCATGGTTAAAAATTGTTCAAAAGAAGCCCACAGTAGACATAGCCGGATATTATATTTGTTATTGCAATCATCATCATCATCATCATGATCAACCCATTACCGGCTCACTACAGAGCACGGGTCTCCTCTCAATATGAGAAGGGTTTGGCCATAGTCCACCACGCTGGCCATGTGCGGATTGGCAGACTTCACACGCCTTTGAGAACATTATGGTGAACTCTCAGGCGTGCAGGTTTCCTTACGATGTTTTCCTTCACCGTTGAACCAAGTGATATTTTAATTGTTTAAAAACGCACATAACTCCGAAAAGTTAGAGGTGCGTGCCTGGATTCGAACCGCCGACCTCTGATTAGGAGGCTGACGCCCTAACCATTAGGCTATCACCACTTCACCTTAGGTGAAACCATAAGAGATCATTATTGACTATTTAAGGTTAAAAAGTGTTCTAAGGAAGCCCACAGTAGACATAGCCGGATGTTATATTTGTTATTACCATATCTCATTGTTACTTAATAGGCACTAATAAGCTATTTAGACGTATGTATCATTAATTTCCCATATCATTTCCGTTCAGTTCCACCCTGAAATAGGTTATGACAAAATGAAGCAATGAACCAGAGTAAAGTCGCGGTAATTAATCTTGCGCAACTTCCATCGTCACGCAATCAGAACAGGGCGTCATTAATAAGGCTCCAAGTTAACAGTTTGATGAACGGAAAGACAGCTCAATCGGCTTAAAATTGAGTTCACGGGTAATTGGCCCTTTTTGATGGTAGTTACTGAATTATACTGCAATGTGCAGTAATAGGTTTTTGAAACGAGACAAGTGATGTTTAGGCTTACCCACACAAATTAATCTCATCAGTTATCATATCACCGATAGATATATACAGTAATTATATGTTGCAACACCTACTAAGTATCATTGTCTTTTTGGGCTTTTGGTCGCCTAGAAATCGCTATTTAGCGATAAGGTCGCCAAATTGTACCTTCTGTCTATTCTACCGCTCTTTTTGTATTAGTTTATTTGGTGTATTTATTTAATAATTTATTCATTCAGTCTAGTGTTTTTTTCTTTTTTATGAAAATAAAAATACACTTAAGTATTTTATTTTATTTCATTTAATTCTCATTTACACATATAAGATGATTTCAAAATTTTTGTAAAGGTTAGCATTCGTCTTGAGTGACATATTCTAAATGGTAGAATAATGTTTTATAGGATTGAGAAAGTATGTACACTTTTAAAAGGTGACTTTGATATACCCTTTTTATCATACGTTTAGACATAATTTGGGGCTCCCCCGTCATTGTAGCGCATCGGCGATGTTTAAGTACGTACGACTTTTATACAACCATGCGAAAAAGAGTCGCATCGCTCATGTGCAGGGTGAGAGGAAGCACCAACGCCATGCTGAGTGTGGGTGTTGCACACATGCACGTAGCCTCAGTGTGTCGTGGCAAGTATTTAAATTACAAAAAAAAAATAGAATAAATCCTGTAAGATTGCTAACATTGTTTATAAGAACTGTATACTAACATTTTATGGTCTTTATATGGTCTGCAATAAACAGATTTTATTTTATTTATTTAAATTTTTTTTTCGGACTGTCTATTAGCTGTGCTAACCTTATTGGTTGCCACAGCGTAACCTGTCTGTTTGGCGAGCTTCGGAAAGAAGCTCTGCCAGAAGAAATTTTGAGCCCTAGGGCTCGATAAAACTAAAGGAACGTTTGCCTAAGGGCGCCTGCTTTGAGGCCAAACCTCGGCTTAGGCAATATTTTTTAATAATGTGTTATGACTCATTTATATCATCAAGGTTACTATATAAATACAATCGATGAACTTCATAATGATAATTCAAAACGGGCCTTTTTGCTAAGACAAGATTGAATGCTTAAAAATGAGTACTGATGCTCGAAAAGAGCAAATGCTAAGTTTTATACCGCTTGCTTTGACTTTGATTTCGGACCAGAGTTAGTCAAATCAGACAGACATTTTAAAAGTGCTTTTATAGTAGGCTTTTTTATAGTCTAATAAATAGTTAAACTGTAAATTTTTATTTTTATCATTCGATTGACGGTTGATTAAGCACCATTGTCGATGTCTAAAGCGAAGGTCACATGAAGGACGCCTTATCTTCTTCTTCTCGATCTCTCGATCTCGATCTTAAACACTGGTAAGACGCGGTAATTTAGCTATCCATTACTACATTTTACTGACCGTTGACAATAAAAAAAAAAAAATTAAAAATTAAAATATCATTTGCAACGGTGAAGGAAAACATCGCGAGGAAACCTGCACGCCTGAGAGTTCTCCATAATGTTCTCAAAGGCGTGTGAAGTCTGCCAATTCGCACATGGCCAGCGTGGTGGATTATGGCCAAACCCAAAACTCGAGCCAAATCTCATACTGAGAGGAGACCCGTGCTCTGTAGTGAGCCGGCAATGGGTTGATCACGACTGACCGTTGACAAGGTATCTGAGCTGCAAATAAACCCAAAATCGTTTCAAAAAGGATTAAATTTAAATCTCCACACCGTTTCTACGAGAGGGTAAGCGGTAAACAAAGGTCCTCGTTCATGTTTACGAGCGCCGTCTTCGAGATCGCAAATAAAGTAAAATTCCGGGAGCAATTCTCAATTTGATCTAACAGACTGCTCGGCTCTCTTCCCCCTTTGCGCCCCTTTCGAACCCCTTTCACTACAATAAGACCTTTCTTAACATATACCAATGTCAGCTGTTACAGGGATGATGAAACAAAGTGAAAGATAACAAGCTAGTAAAAATGCTAGGCACATTATTAATTACGTGAATAATCATCATTATCAAATACTCCTTGCCGACCCACCAAAGGGTTTTGAGCCAAAACCTTCAAGAAGATATAGCCTTTTTTTTTTGAAGTGAAAACTTCTTTGGCGGCGTTGAGCACTTTTTCTGTAATGGGTATAAAATCTTAAACTCGCGTCAGGACACGTGACCTGATCGAAAAAGCGTAAGACGGATGGAGAGTAGACAGCTATCCCCTCTCTACGGCGCGGCGAAAATGTATGCCTGGGCCTACTGTTTCGTTTAGGCAGCGCAGGGTGCTTGCGCGAATGTTCGTGTCTGTTACAGCGTGCCACGCGCATCCATGGATAGTTCTGGTAATGATGATGGTGAAAAAGTCGTTGAAATTATGGATGAAAGTTGATTTTTCGGAGAGATAAACTTTTTAATGTAAAATAATTGTAATAGTTTTAAAGTGTTAAATTTTTAATGTAATATAAATTGTCATGTTTGTGTACGATAGCGCAATAAATGAATATTGTATTCTACCACATAAATGATAGTACTTTTATACTGATAAAGCAATTGGTGCAAAATTATTCCCTAACCATTCCAAAATAGCAAACATGCTCAACGTTAATAATCAAGTTTTCACTTCTGCCGGCACTCCCGGAGTGCAACCCGTCTCTTTTTTTTTATTCACTACAAGTTAGCCCTTGACGGCAAACTCAACTGTTGGTAAGTGATAATGCATTCTAAGATTGTAGCGGGCTAACTTGTTAGGGGCATGGTAAGCACATACTCCTAATTGGTTTCTACGCGACATCGTGCTGGAACGCTAAATCGCTTGGCGACACGTCTTTGTCGGAAGCCTGATAATAGAAGACGTTGCATTTAAGAAGCGGAAATAGAAAAAAGGGTTTAGCCTACTTGCTGACCTGATTCGATTTTACTGTGAGTTTAAATGACGATTCGCAGTAACTATTGTATTTTAGACTATGGCCATCTTTAACAATTGTCCACGGAGCTTTTGTCAAACGTATTGTCTTATATTATAGCGTTCCAGCCCCGTGTCTGTGTGACCATTTACGGTAATGTTTTATTTCAGTTTATTATAGATTTTTCAGTTTTTATTTTTTATACAATACAAATTAGCCCTTGACGGCTAACTTGTATTGTAAGCTATGATACAGTCTAGGATGGTATCGGGCTAACCTAATCTAATTAGTTTATAATCGCTTGGCGACACGTCTATTAAAATATATAGCAAATTGCCATGCAATTGAATTACCTTTAAAATTTTTTAAAAGAAGATTGCACTAATGGTTATTAGATAAATGCTTTTATTTTATTGTTTAAGTGAATTTTTCAATACAAAATGACATATCTACTTATTTTTTTTTTATATACATAGCGAGCAAACGAACAGGCGGGTCACCTGATGGTAAGTGATTACCGCCGCCCATAAACATTTGCAGCACCAGAGGAACCGCCAATGCGTTGCTGGCCCTAAAATTATTATTAATATTATTATCGCTTTTTAGTTTATTTCTTGATATTTTTTGAATTAATTACTAAAGGATTTACATGTTAATACAATATTATTTTTGCACGCCTACCCGGCAGATTGTAAGAAACTCCAGTTAAATGTAACACCAATCAATTACACAATCTATGCAAATAAATGATGTGATTTGACACGTCTTTGTCGGTAGGGTGGTAACTAGGCACGGCCGAAGCCTCCCACCAGACCAAACTCGAGCATGGAGTCTTTATATAATGCGACAGCGCACGCACTGCGCCACGGTGGTCATTTTCGGTCAGGTGGGTGTACAAAGACTTACCACATAGGAATTATTTATTCCAGTCGCGATCTAACCGAATAGGGGTTATTAAAATAACAACAATAAACAAACAAACGTCTGTTAAGTGGACTTGGGTGTCATCTTAAAGACATCTGATGACGTAATTAGATCATGTAAATCACTGAGTAAACACAATTGACTTAATTATATGTACATTGCTATTGGTACACTAGTAAGATGTTTCGAACACGGATCACGAGGTACTAGGTTCGATTTTAATTCCCAATTCAGACCAATAGATGTAAACTCCAGAAATGGCGTAGTTCCAAATTATTCACCTGTAGGAAGAATTAATACTAGTTTTCACCCTTACTTAATGTGTGATTTTTACTTAATACATGCAAGCAAGCGTGAATGTGCACGATATGCTGCCGATTGTCTTCTATCATCTACTCTACTCTACTTATGTAGACCCTTGACTGCTATCCTAATAGCTCTAGTTTTAAGTTTACGAATGTAGTTATCACCACAATGGTATTTATTTTAGAGTCTTTGTTTCATGCCGAGTTGTTGGATAATAGAGACGTTGGTACGAATTCGGTCCATGAGTACTGGAGGCGAATGCTAGGTGCATTCGCCTCCAGTACTTCATCTTACTGCTCTGGAGCATCAATAACGTAACAGATAAGTTATAAAAAACGTCGGAGTTTGATACTCGCCAACCCATATAAAAGTAGCATGGTGATTGTGGGCCTAAGAAAGCGGGCTACATAGTACATTAATTAAGATGATAATACAGATAAGCATAATAATATATCTCGTAAGTAGATGTCAGTATGTCTCAAGTTACCTATTACATACAGTTGATGACAGTCTTAGCTCACTAAGCAAACACTATTGAATTAGTAATTGATATTCAAATCAAATAGAAGCGCTGATAGACTAGTGGTTAGGGCGTCAGCCTCCCAATCAGAGGTTGGCCATTCGAATCCGGGCATGCACCTCTTACTTTTCGGAGTTTTTAAAAAAAAATATCACTTGCTTCAACGGAACATATCGTGAAAAACCTGCACGCCTGAGAGTTCTCCATAATGTTCTCAAAGGCGTGTGAAGTCTGCCAGTCCGAACTGGCCAGCGCGGTAGACTATGGCCAAACCCTTCTCATATTGAGAGGAGACCCGTGCTCTGTAGTGAGCCGGTAATGGGTTGATCAATGAATTCAAATTAAACTGCCAAAAGTCATTAGCAAGTTAGATTTATGGTACGAGGCTCTGGGTTCGATTCCCAGGTTGTTCAAATATTGAGTATTGAGTTTTTAAGTCTTGGAAGTCCTTTTCGTACATTTAACACAGAGTAAGCGACTTGCAAACATTTATTATGTTCATGATGTTAACTATTCGAGATATTTACTTACCACGTTGTTCAGCTGTTTGAGAGGTTTGACTGGAAGGTCCTAGGTTCAATAGTGGGGTGGCCCAAGAATAGTTAGATATTGGATTTTTCAATTAAAATTTCTGTGCCTGGAAAGCACTGGAGGCTATCACTGGCATGAATGTGTTAATAATATAATATAACTTATTATTCCAGCATTTAATATTAATAATTTATAATGAATGAGTGTTAATATTTCTAATTATAATCTAATTTATTTCGCATTTTCCGAATTGTTGAACTTCTTGTAATGTGTTATCCCTGTTTCTTTTTTTTTAATAATTTCATTAAGGTAGGTCATGTTATGTTTTATTATTGTTTAAATTAGATATTATTATAATGCGTTAAACTTTCACGTCCGTAATTTAACTAGTAATTAGGCTCCCACTGAAAACTGAGACGTTGAGTGGGTTGCCTTTATTTGGTCGATATCTGCATAAGGTCAAATTATGTTACGAACAATATGTATATCGCGCCAAATAAAAAACTTGTTATTTCATTATCATTAATGCTTCAACCGTTATCCTATGAAAGCAGTCTATGAATAGATCTGAGACGTTAATAGGCTCATGACAAAGTTAAATTTGGTGCAGTCAAGAACGAGAATTTTTTTTAATATGAGAATAGTACGTAGTTGTTTTCACCGCCGAAGTAAACTTAAACCTATAAACTAAGTATTGAGGTTCAATTTTCCTTACACTAGTGCAACCAGCGCTTTAAGTGAAACGTTGTTAAAATAAAAATCACTAGTAGATAAATAAATTGCGACTCTTAATCGATTAATATAAGGTTCATTTTATTATACCGTTATTTTGTTTCATTACTCGAAAGTAACCCCAACATTTCGAGCATGCAAACCATGTTCTAAGGGTGCTTGAAACGTTTCTTTGCAATCAATTTACAATGTACTTGGCCCGTGTTCCAACGCGGTTGACTGATAATGATCAGAGTAACAAATAGAACGTCGCTTATCACGAAAACGGTGTTTGCTTACACCCGACGTTTGTACCACGTAACGATAGCTGCGACGAAATGGTTTAAGATCTTTATTTCTCAAAAGAATTACAAAAAATTCGCTTATATGAGAAAAAACAGTTAGGTAACTAAACCTGAGTAAACAATTTATGAGTGTACAATAATATTTACTAGATTAACATAAAACTTACTATATAATTGTTAATAAATGTAATAACAAATTATTTAATTGTTCCAAATGCGGTGAGTTATAATTACTTATTGGTAGAACACACGACCAGTTTTAATAAAACAAAGATCAATGCATACTGGATACTTACAGTAACATGTTATTTTGTACATAAAATTTTAATTTCTTTTTGAAAATAAACATAGATTTTATTTCTTTAATATCAGATGGAAGTCTATTGTAAATTAGTGCTCCTTCAAATATAATATTTTTATTGCCATAGCTAGTACGGGGTTTATGAGTTAGTAAAAGGTGGTTTGCTCGACGAAAGGCCCGTTTTTGTACTTGAATTTTTTTCGTAAAAGTTATTTTTGAATGTATGTCTTTATTTAGTATTTTTCGTATTAATATTGAAGTGCTGTAAATGTATGTTTGTTTAATGTTAAGTAACGAAATAACGGAACTGACTTCACAGCGGTGTAAGTCTCTTATGACTTCAAAATCCGATGTGACAGTAATAATTGGAAACATTTCCTCTATTTCTTTTTCTATTTTCTTATCTTAAGTTTGTAGGGCAGAGGTCGCTACTAAAAGATAAGACCGCCTTTTGTATACTGTACCTTCTTGTTTATGTCTATGAAATCTTTAATTTTTGACTGACACACACGGATTGCTGATGACATTGTGTGTGTAGTTTTTTGATACAAATACGGGTGCGTTAGCGATATATTTCAATTTTATTAAGAGTATGAGACAGTGCGAATTTGCTTTAGATACTTTCTTAAATTGCCAGTTGCTAATTGTTTTGTCTTTTTCATGTATGTTATGTCCTATAGATTGCAAGTTATATAAATAAATAAATTAATTAACATATACATATACATATTATATGTACGTAACCACACTATATGAACGAAAAAACATGGCAATATTAAGTTAGTACTTATACTACTCGTCTGAGTGAAAAATAGCACTTAATTATCCTTTTTCCAGCGAAATAAATATTTAAATAATAAACCCTAAAAAATTAAGTAAGTTTTTTCATTGAAAAGAAGGAAAATAATATTTCAATATAAAACAAAAGCCATTATTTAAAAGAACATTCTCCTTTTCTACTCTTCCCATTACGGTTCATATGATACAACTGACTGACAGGGGGACGATCGCAGAGACGGACAGCGGAGGGTTTGTTATAACGGAGAACTGAACTCTTAAAACTACGTAAATTCGCCACGAAATGGCCGGAAAAAATAATGTTTTTACGTTGTTTTATACGTAAAAAATAAACACTAAATAATCTTATTGAAAGTGTGTAAATTAACTCAGCTATATATATTTAAATGTTTTATCACCGCTATGTTAAATGCTTATAAGGACTACATATAAGAATATATTATTCAAATTTCAAATTCAAATTCAAAATAATCTTTATTCAAATAGTCCTTAAAAAGGCACTTTTGACGCGTCAATAATTTACACAGTAGTTATTTCATGGTGATAACTGTATTCGAAAACTTAAAACTAAAGCTATGAGGGTTCCAAACGCGCCCCGGTCTAAGAAGAAGCCCACAACAAACTTAGCCGGGGTTTTTCTTTTTTTTCGTTATCACCATCTCACATAATGAATAAAATTAATAATAAACTATAGTACCTATTGAAATAGAGCAATTCACACCCAAGCTTTTTTATCGTTTATATAATCCTTAATATCGTAATATGATTTTTCTACAAGCTTTCGTTTTATAAAAACTTTGAACTTATTGATAGACATCTCCAAGATATCAATAGGTAATTTATTATAAAATAAAATACAATTTCCTTTGAATGAGTTACTAATATTGTGCAGCTTTATTATCAAGACTACATTTTATTATTCAGGTTTGATTTTATCTAACTCATTGGTTGAAATAGGTAAATAGGTATGTAAACAGGTAGGTTGAAGTAGGTGTACATCGTTTACAGGTACCCGCGATTTTTTTTTCCTTTTTTTTAGTTGTTTCCCATAGCTTTATTTTATCAGGCATCATGTGTACGGTGCTTCGGATTATATACGCTATCATAAGGTTTTTCTTTATCGATCTCAAATGGACAATGGTAGTAATGAATGAGTTGCGATTTAAATAATGGATGAGCGTCGAAATTAAAATGCAATCTAATCTAAAACCTGCCCGTAGTAAAGAATTTAGTCCTTATCGACTGGGGATATTGGAAAACGAAAGCACTACTAAGTAGATCAGAAAAATATAAAGGCTTATATTCGAGAAATAAACCACGTCCTTTAAGTAATATCAAAACTGTAAGAACGATTCGTCGTTTAGTATAAAAGAGACGATGCGGATAAAGATCGTTGAGGCGAAAAAATTGCAAAAGTCGATTTTCGCTCTTTTTGGGGCAAAAAAAAAGTGTATTACGTCATTCGACCGCACTTTACCAGATGGATATCTTCGGTACGTGTTCTTAGAATTACTGAACGAAAAATATATAGACTGGGAACTGGCGGGAAATATTTAAGACCTCTTCATGCAATGTGAAAGTTCATTGTTACGCCATTGTGATATGTCGGTTGATTATTAGGCCGTTAATTTTAATTGCATGCAAAAGGAAAACTTTCGCTCAATGTCTTGCATATAATACTCTAATAACTGCCTTACTTATTGAAGTAAAGTTTCATATTGATGAAAACGGGGCTCTGTCAGTTGTTTCATAGTCTATTATAGCCCATAATTAGGTTGTATCGTACCATTTTGAACTGCCATTATAACTACTACTGTAACACTACAAATAAAATTCAAGCAAAACTTGCAAAACGAAGAACGCGTTAATCACTTTAACTTGCCAAGTTGAAACTAGATGGCGCTAGCTGTATGTTGGCAAAAAGTAAATCGCGCTAGGAAGATTCCCAGAGCCTACTATAAGAGGCCCCCCTCAGACAGCGTTTGGTCATGGAGGATTGATTCATTCATCATGGATTGATTGGAGGATTCCTCCCTCACATTCGAATCAAGATCGATACCATTGATATTCGATACCATCGATATGACCGATACCATTGATATCGATTCGATCGGAATTCGACTCGATTGATTGATTAATTGATCGGATCGGATCCTGATCGGGGAGATCGAATCGATCGGGGGAAAGATCGATTGGGTAGAGGTGTATCTGAGGTTCTCGCTGATACTTTATAGTCGTTGGTTGGTTGATCCTGATCGTTGGTTGGTCTTTGGTCGTTGGTTGGTCGTTGGTCGGTCTGGGTTTGGTGGTGCTCAGCTTTTCGGACATTGGCGAATGCCGGAACCAGCGCTTATTGCCTCCTGACATCCGGCCTCCGACTTGCCAATAGTTGCATCAACGGAGCCCGGGCCCGGCGAGGTGTTGGAACGCCGACACCGTCGCCCGGGCCGCGCCCGTGGCAGCTTCGCCCCGCTTACTGCGCCACCGTACAATGCCGCGTTTACCCGCACCAAACCCTGCGGAGTCTCAGCGGCGCGCGACCCGTCCGCGCCCAATGCGCCGCAAGGTTTTCGTGCAATCGACGCACCTTAACTCCGGCCTAATTGACGCGGTCAGGTCGCTAACGGCCAGCCGCGTCAAGGAGGCCGTAAAACCAGGCCCATCGCAGGGGGCCGGAGAGGAGCTCTTCGCAGCGAGCCCTCTGGCCCTCTCCCCCGCACTCTCGCTGGAGGCCGTCGGTCCGACAACGCCGACTGCGGTTGCTGTGCCACCTACCACCGGCTCTGCTACTATGACCACGACGCCGCCGGTACAGTTTTCGCGCCCGCCGCCTTTCCCCGCGCCGCGCCCGCTGCCGCCCGCCATCCCTGTAGGACGCTTCCCCTCCCCTCCTAAGGGCAGAGTTGGAATCCGACCCACCGTCGCCACCATCGCCACGCCGCCTCCAACTATGCCGCGTCTCTCGAAGGGCTCGCCGATGGAACTGACTACGACGAGCCCGACGTACGCAGCCGCGGCCAAGAGATCGGCGCCGACGCAAACTCCACCGCCAAGTGCCATCTCTAGACCTGCTACTAGCGTCACCGCTGCCTCCTCTGCGACGGCAACCGCCGCCGCCGCTCCCGCGTCAAGGCCCACCGCTCGCTACCCTCCGCTCGTGGTGGAGGTGTTGCCGGATTGGCCAACACATTTCAGGGAGCTGAAAAAACTCCTTGGACACGCTCCTAACGGACGCCCGTACGGCAAAGGCGTCCGTTTCATCCCAAAATCGGACCAGGAGTTCCGCGCCATCCAGCGCTACTTAACGCAGCTGGAAAGCGCCGTGGGACTATCCTGGTTCTGTTACTCTCTACCGGCCGAGAGGAGCGTAAAGGTTGCGATACGCGGCCTGCCGGCGAACACGGAGCCGGCACTTGTCAAGGAAGAGCTACGAGAGCTCGGGTACGTCCCAGAGCATGTGCGGACCATCCCCGCGCGCCCTGGTAGACCGGGCTGCCTGATGTTCGCGCAGCTGCAGCGGACACCGGACACTATACCAGGCATATACGAGGTGCGCGAGCTCCTCTGCATGCCCGGCGTCACAATCGAAGCGTGGCGTGGCCGCAAAGGCCCCGCGCAGTGCCACCGCTGCCAACAGTTCCGTCACTCTTCCCACAACTGCCACCGGCCTATTGCCTGCGTGTGTTGTGGAGGAAATCACCCAGCCCGGGACTGCCCACGCCCGCGAGAGGAGCCACCAACGTGCGCAAATTGCAATGGTGTGCACACAGCGAACAACGCGACCTGCCCCGTATTCCGCAGGGAGTCACGGAACCGCCGGGCGGGTACGGTTGTGCGCACCGCCACAGCGGCACCCACTGCAGTCCTCAACACAGAGGCTAACGCACCCGGCTCACTCATGGCTGCTGCCAACCAGCCACACCAGCAGCCGGGCCGAAAGCGCCGACGCCGGCGCGGCAAACGTGCGGGCTCGCGCCAAGGCGGACCTTCCACAACTGCGCCGTGCCCAACACCGCAACCCCTGGCACAGGTTACTGCGCGCAAACCCATAATCGGACGCCCTACAGCGGCTCCTCCCGCGCCGCCCGTACAGTCCAAAACCATCGTGGTCGCTGCCCCCGAGCCTCGGGGGACGAAGGCGAAGCGCATGGTACAGCCGCCGCAAGCATCCCAGCTGGCGCGCGGCCCCTTGGACCCCAGGATGATCCGCATCATCGGAATCTTACACGAGGTTCTGGTGGCGATCCAGGAGCAACGCGACCCAGTCCCGTTGATCCTAACGTGCATCACGGAGCTCTTGAATGGGTGAAGAACTTCGGATCGCATTTTGGAACGCCGACGGGCTTTCTTCACAAAAAGTCCGTCTTCTTAAGAACCTGCTCTCTCAGCGTCGAGTCGACATCGGCCTGATCAACGAGACTCACCTAAAACCGGCGGACAAGTTGAAAATTTCCGGATACTATGTCTACCGGGAGGATCACACCTCGCCGATCGGAACTGCTTATCGGGGATTAGCAGTTTTGGTTCGTCGGAATGTCGTACACCAAGCGCTGCCAGTACCACAGCTGCAGACATCGTACGCCCTCGGGGTGGAAGTCTGCGTCGACCACCAGCCCACCCGTGTGTTCGCCTACTATAGGCCCCCGACGAATCGACTCGCAGTGGCTGATGTCCACATCCTGCTGGACTCGCTATTGCCCACTATCATCGCCGGGGACTTTAATGCGAAGCACACGGCGTGGAATTCGAACATCGTGTCCCCGGATGGCAGACGCCTCCTGGACGATGCAGACCGCCACGGATACGAAGTGCTAGGACCAGAGGTCCCGACACACTACCCGTACTGTGCGGCTCACTCACCAGACGTCATCGACATAGCAGTTACCCGCGGCCTCGCCGTGACGCCATCGATTGACGTCCTGGACGACCATCTCACCTCCGACCATCAGCCTGTCCTCTTGACGTTGAAGAACATGCCAACGAAAACAATGCTGCTTTCTCCAAAACATCGTCAGGACTGGCGAGTTTTCGCCGACTATATGGCGAAGCACTCGCCGTCCTTCCGAGTGGAGAGCCCCGCAGAAGTCGACAGACTTGCAACGGACTTCAGCACAACCGCGTCAAACGCGCTTCGAGAATCCAGGCTCGACGCCGCCTCCACTCGCAGCTCACCCCAGCTTCCGGCCTACATACAGGCGATGATACAGGAGAAGAGGAAGCTGCGACGGCAATGGCAAGTCCAACGGTGCCCGACCATGAAGACACGGCTCAACGATCTAGCTGCCAAGATATCGAAGGCACTGGAAACAGTCGCTGACGAATCTTGGCACTCAACTATCGAGCGAGCTGGTGATGACTGGTCTGGCCTCCACCGCCTTTGCCGCCACCTCTCGGGGAAACCCACTCCGATTAGGCCTCTCCTGGCCAGTGACGGTAACCCTCGTTACCGCGCCGAAGACCGAGCGGAGATCTTCGCCGAATTCCTGGAGAAACAGTTTACACCGAATCCGACCACAGATGTGCAGCACGTGAAAACCATCGAGCGACAGTTGGAGGCTTACTTCGAGTCGCCGATAGCACCGACGGAAGACCCTGTCGTGTTCTCCCCTGGACAGGTCCAGCGAATGATTCGGCGGGCTAAACTACGGAAAGCGCCGGGTCCCGACCGGGTCACCAATGAGGCCCTACGCCACCTCCCCCCGCGAGCAATCGCGTCATTAGCGCGACTATTTAATGGCATTCTCCGAACCGGGCATTTCCCGAGTTCGTGGAAGCTCGGCCGAGTAATTATGATACCCAAACAAGGAAAGAACGTCCTGCTGCCTGGGAGCTACCGTCCCATCACGCTACTGTCGACGATCTCGAAAATATTCGAGAAGTTGCTGTTGCTGCACATAACGCCCCACCTTCAGCCACGCGATGAGCAGTTCGGCTTTCGATCCGAACACTCCACTACGCTCCAAGTCACAAGAGTACTGCACCACCTCGCTACCGCTTATAATAAGAGGGAGCATTCAGTTGCAGTATTCCTGGACATGGAAAAGGCGTTCGATCGCGTCTGGCACACTGGTCTGATCTACAAGCTGTCCACGTCTACTACTCCTCGACGAGTAGTTAAGACTGTGGCCACCTTCCTGCAGGACAGACGTTTTCAAGTGGCGGTCGAAAATGTCTTGTCCACAGAGCGACCAATCTGTGCCGGCGTGCCTCAGGGAAGTTGCCTGTCGCCCATCTGCTACAGCAGATACACGGACGACATCCCAGTAGTCGGTGGAGCCATGCTGGCGCTGTATGCCGACGACGCTGCATTCATTACCACCTCACTGAACGCCCCTCACGCAGTTGTTAAAATGCAGCGCGCACTGGATGCACTTCCCACCTGGCTGAAGGACTGGAGACTCAAGGTCAACGTGGCGAAGACTCAGGCGATCTCCATCGGGCGGGCTATCTCCCTACCGCCTCGGATATCGCTCATGGGAGAATCCGTCGAATGGACGCCGACGGCAAAATACCTTGGCGTGACCATCGACAGGAAGCTCTCGATGCGACCCCACGTGAAGAACGTAGTCGCGCAATCGCGCGCCGTGCGAAGCCTCCTGCGTCCCTTGCTGGCATCTCAACTGCCTCTTCGTGCAAAGCTGTGCCTTTACAAAGCATACATCCGCACGCGACTTACCTACGCAGCCCCAGCCTGGTTTGCACTGGTCAGCGAATCAAACCGCAAGTCACTGCGGGCACAGCAGTCGCTTGCGCTCCGCACCATCTCCGGAGCACCACGCTTCGTACGGAACCGGGTCATCTCCAGGGACTTGCGCATGGAGAGCCTCGACGACCACAATCGCCGCCTGAGCACCTCAATGTTCTCTCGCGCCGATGGAGCGCGATCCCAGCACCTGCGGGACATCGCGCCATACCATCGGCGACCGCCGGATGTGAGAGGCCTGCCACGTGACCTGACGTCTTAAGACGCAACACCGCTTCCTCGCCGCTGGCTGACGGACGCCCACCGGTTAATCACTGGCAGGCACGACCTCGCTGAGCGGCGGGTTGCAAGCCACCCAGGACTTACCTCTCCACTCCGCTGCAGCTCGCTGGTCGCCCGCGTAATCGCGGGCTCGATCGTAGTGCAGTGGAATGCAGTGCACCCTTAGACCAGAAATGGTCCCACCCAGTGCCCCGCCTGTAGTTGCAGGTGGCGTTGCTACCACTGGAGGGGGCCAACGCCCCGATCAGTTACCCCGGGACCCGAAAGGGTCCGCGTGGCATACATCTACGTTTGGTCATTCAGTATTCGGATTAATTCCGATTAGATCCAGCTACGGATCTGCATCTCACTCGACTTACGAGACTACAGTGCTTCAGCGAGCGCTTTCCGATTGTGGAGACACTCGCCGGACTCTGCTGGTTCTCCCTTGTCGTGCTTCCGACCTCTGCTTCCACTGCGTGGGACGTTGGTAAGGGACTCGACTCGCTAAGTTGGTGAAGATTCCGACCCCCGTGGCCCCGTCCATCGTGTCGCCTGTCGGTTCTCCCTTGTCGTGCTTCCGACCTCTGCTTCCACTGCGTGGGACGTTGGTAAGGGACTCGACTCGCTAAGTTGGTGAAGAACCCGACTCTCGTGGACCCCGTCTATCTTGGAGGAGCCACCCTTCGCGACAACTGCAGGACTGCTTCTCCTCGTCACCAGCGGCGACCAACGTGGGACAGTGCTGGTTACCACTGTCGTACAACTGCTGGCTGCCTGTCGTCGCTACACTGCCCTCTCGGCGCGGGGCACTTCCCGTCTCCACCGTCGGTTACAACTGGCGTGCAACGCGGGACGCTTTGCACGTTTCTCATTCTCCTCGCTTACAATCTGGCGCGCAACGCGGGGCAGTGCACGTTTCTACTCTCCTCGGTTACAAACTGGCGCACAACGTGAAGCAGAGCCGCTGCCTACAATCTGGCGGACTCTTCAGGCAAAACGAACACCCCAGGCCCAAGGTTCTACGTGACGAGATCGGGACGAACATCAACGTTTCGTTTGAAGACCCCAAAAGAGAAGACCAGCATGGCGGTGACGACGGAGCAATTCCAGAAATTCCTGGAACAAAGTTTTCAGCAGCAACAAGCTGTCATCGATGCTCTCACCAAAAGCAGACGTGGAAACATGACTAAGTGCAAGTGTATTTTCAAGGGCGAGAAGGAAACTGAAAAGGTAGAATCCTTCTTGTCAGCCCTTCACCTCTTCAGAAGCCTAGAAAATATATCAGACAAGGATTTGATCCAGGGCTTACCATTGGTGCTACAGAATGAAGCCGGTACCTGGTGGCAGGGAGTAAAAGACGAGATAAAAAGTGTTGAAGTCTTCGAAGCGCGCCTGAGGGAAACGTTTGCACCTCTGAAATTGCCGCACATCGTTTATCAAGAACTAACAAGCAACAAACAAGGCGTTGCCGAAACCACCGAAGACTTCATCACAAAGAAAAGAATGCTATTCTCCCTACTTCCGGAACCTAAGCACCCAGAGCAGCAACAACTCGATATGATTTATCACCTGCTGCGCCTGGAGATAAGGGAGAAAGCACCGCGCGCATCCTTCACCACCTACCAACAGTTGCTGGAATCTGCGAAAGGCATAGAACAAATCATAAAGGAAAAGAAGATAAGCCACCCAACTTCCACATTTGTTCCACGTTTCCTGAAGACAAGATGTGGGTTCTGTAAGAACCCCGGCCATCCAACAGAAGAATGCCGAAAAAAGAAGAAAAATCTTTTTCTCACTAAAACCACTTCAACAGGGAATCATACGCAGTCCCAGACCACATTACCACCGCAACCAAAATTTTCCTGTTACGGTTGCGGCGCTCCAAACGTAGTGCGTACGAACTGCCCTACTTGTGCTCGGAAGTCAACGAAGCCTGTCGTGAAAAGCGAGGAAGTAGGATTTTGTTCATTCAGCATACGCGACGAAGCCAGACCACGTCCAGTCGTGCCCGCTACAATTGGCGGAATAAAAGGCTACCCCTATGTCGACACCTGTGCGAAAACGAATGTCGCTTCATACTCATTGTATTGTCGCCTGCGAGAGCAAGGATACACCTTTAAGGAAGAAAATGTAGAGCTCACATTAGCCGATGGTATTACAAGGAAGTGCACTGTCCTCACAGTTCGAGTCAATGTGGAGATCTACGGGAGATTATTTCCCACGAGCTTTATGGTGCTTCCCGAATCACGGAAAAATAAAACCCTGCTAGGCATAGGATTCCTTACGAAGGCCATGATGATCCTAAACTTACCGCAATTCACATGGCACTACATGGACAACCCGGATGAGGTATACGAACTGTTTACGGAGGATTTTGTTAAATTTAAGGAAGACACTGCTAAATCAGCTGTCTCAATGAACACTCAACGGCAAGCCTCAATGCCATACACAGCATGCGCACCCGCTCAAGCAATGTCTATGCATACCAATGAGAGCGTTTACTCTGATCCTGATAGTATATCCATTCCGGAAAGAATGGAAAACGCAAGCCTTCCGGAGGGTTACGACGGGACCAAGAGGAATTACGAGATTAAAGCGATAACTTTCGATAGTCCAAAACGCACCAAGACTGTATTTGATGGATACTCGCCTAGATTGAATTATATGTTTCAAGATGCACAGATGAGTATTCGGATGCAGGAAGTGGAGCTATCACCGAATTCCCTGTGTCTGTTTCCGGACTCGACGGATTTTGGGATCAACACTGTGGACATCGAATTGACCCCTAGTGACGAATTGAGCCCAGACCGGCAGAATCAATTAAGGAATCTGCTTTCCGGTTTCAAGGACGTGTTTACACCAAACAGCAAACCAGCCAAACACGTGCAACATGTTATCAATACAGCGGAAAAAGGACCTATCTCGGTTCCACCCTACCGTCTATCTCTACCACGCCGTGAAATATTACGCAAAGAAATCGACAAGATGTTACAAGACGGTATAATTGAGCCACGCATAACCCCTTGGGCTGCGCCGGTAGTTCTTGTTCCAAAGAAGAATGGAGAAATAAGAGTCTGTGTTGATTATCGCAGGCTTAATTCCATAACTGTACCTGACTCCTACCCAATACCGAGGATTGATGATTTATTACATGAAGCTAAGCCTACGCCTTTTATGTCTAGTCTTGATCTCAAGGCAGGGTATTGGCAAATCGAGGTCAGCGAGGGAGACATAGACAAGACCGGATTCATCACCCCATTCGGAATTTATGTTTTCAAACGTATGCCATTCGGGTTGCGCAACGCACCCGCCACCTTTCAAAGATTGATCGACAGATTTCGGGTATCTTTAGTTGATGTTAAGATCCTGGCGTATTTGGATGACCTGATTGTATTTTCGACGTCGTTCGACTGTCACCTCACTGATATGGCAAAGATCCTCACTAAGATGCGAGAATACAATCTAACCGCCAATATGAAGAAATGTAAATTTTGTTGCTCAACTATCAAATACTTGGGTCACTATATAACACCTCTCGGACTGAAAGTAGATCCTGATAAAACAGCAGCAATAGTGAATCTTCCTACACCCAGCAATCTGCGGCACTTGGTGACCTTTCTACAGACCTGTTCGTGGTACCGCAGATTTATTGAAAATTTTTCGTCCATCGCTGAACCCCTTACCAAGCTCACGAGAAAAGGTGCCGAGTGGACTTGGACACAGGCACAGCAAGATGCTTATGATGAGCTAAAACGTCGTCTGACTACTGCTCCTATATTGAGACAAGCCGATGAGACTAAACACTTTGTTATCAAGACAGACGCAAGCAGTTATGCTTTGGGGGCTGTTTTGATCCAGGGGGAGGGTGAAGATGAACACCCAGTGGAATATGCGAGTCGTCTCCTGACCCCAACAGAAAGAAACTATTCCACTACTGAGCGCGAGGCACTATCAGTAGTCTGGGCAGTTGCTAAATTCAGAGGCTACATTGAAGGAGTACCAGTTACTGTGGTGACTGATCATCAAGCCCTGAAGTGGCTTATGTCCTTAAAGTCACCAACCGGAAAACTAGCCAGATGGGCCTTACAGCTTCAAGCGTACAACATCAATATACAGTACAAGCCTGGTCGTACTAACGTTGTTGCAGACACATTGTCGCGACCTCCGTGCACTGACGATAGCAAACCGGAATGTGGTATTTGTACAATCATCGTGGATATGCCAACACGCAGTCAGAGTGAGATACGCGCCGAGCAGATAAAGGACGTTTTTATCGCTCGTATTATAGAAGCTCTGGAGAAAGACTCTAACGAGAATGCTACATATTGGAGTAACAAGGGTTATTTCATTAATAACGGCCTGCTTTATCGTCTAGCACCTGATTCTGATGCTGACGACGCACAATTAGTTGCGCCCGAGCACGAATGGGCCAATATATTAGCCGCATATCATGATGACCCGATGGCTGGACATTATGGTGCAGAAAAGACTTACGCTCGCATTTCAAGGAGATACTTCTGGAAAGGTATGCGAAAGTACATCGACGCTTACGTACAGAATTGCCTACCCTGCCAACGCTATAAACCTACTAATCTAAAACCAGCAGGCTTACTGCAAACAACTGCTATCAATAAAAGATTTGAAGCCATATCTGTAGACCTGTTCGGTCCACTTCCAACTTCACCAGACGGAAAAACTTGGATCTTGATAATACAAGATAACGCAACGCGCTGGGTTGAATTGTTTGCCTTACAAAGTGCCACTGCAGAAGCGTGTGCCGAGACCTTGCTCAACGAGGTAATCCTGAGATACGGCTTACCAAGACGCTTGACGAGTGACAACGGAAGTCAATTCATTAGTGCAGTGATGCAAAAGTTATGTTTTTGTCTAGGTATCAAGCATGCCTACACCCCAGTATACCATCCGCAAGCAAATCCTGTGGAAAGACGCAACCGAGATCTGAAAACGCAGCTCGGAATTCTAGTCGAAGACAATCATGGCAACTGGCCAGAGAAGCTTTCGAGTATCCGCTTTGCTATGAATACAGCTGTCTGCTCATCAACTGGTAACACTCCCGCCTACCTGACGTTTGGACGAGAGTTAAGGACAACTGACGATATCCAACACGATTTCCGTCAAATTGTTGAATCTGAAAACTTCGTTGCTGAGATAACACCAAAACTCTTAGGAATGGCTGATACCATGAAGAAGGCTAGGGAAGTGCAGGAGATGAGGGAAGAAGCTCGTAAGGAATATTTCGATCAACAGAGACGAAAGGTTCCCCTTTATCATACTGGTGACTTAGTCCTAGCTAATGTTCACCCTATAAGCAGAGCGTCTAAAGGCTACAGTGCAAAATTCACTCCCAGACGGGACGGGCCATATTTGATAGTAGCACAGTCTGGTCCCGCATCCTTTAAACTCGCAAACGTAAAAGAACCTGATACAGTTATTGGCACATATCATGCTTCAGCACTGAAGCACTTTAATGGACCCGTGGAAGAACCACCGGCCCCAGTTCAACCTTTACGGAAGAGGGGGCGACCCCGAAAGCAAAAGTAAGAAGCGAATTGATTGAACCAGTTTCCTCGTCGGGACGCCTTAGGAAACTGAGGGGGAGACTGTAACACTACAAATAAAATTCAAGCAAAACTTGCAAAACGAAGAACGCGTTAATCACTTTAACTTGCCAAGTTGAAACTAGATGGCGCTAGCTGTATGTTGGCAAAAAGTAAATCGCGCTAGGAAGATTCCCAGAGCCTACTATAAGAGGCCCCCCTCAGACAGCGTTTGGTCATTCAGTATTCGGATTAATTCCGATTAGATCCAGCTACGGATCTGCATCTCACTCGACTTACGAGACTACAGTGCTTCAGCGAGCGCTTTCCGATTGTGGAGACACTCGCCGGACTCTGCTGGTTCTCCCTTGTCGTGCTTCCGACCTCTGCTTCCACTGCGTGGGACGTTGGTAAGGGACTCGACTCGCTAAGTTGGTGAAGATTCCGACCCCCGTGGCCCCGTCCATCGTGTCGCCTGTCGGTTCTCCCTTGTCGTGCTTCCGACCTCTGCTTCCACTGCGTGGGACGTTGGTAAGGGACTCGACTCGCTAAGTTGGTGAAGAACCCGACTCTCGTGGACCCCGTCTATCTTGGAGGAGCCACCCTTCGCGACAACTGCAGGACTGCTTCTCCTCGTCACCAGCGGCGACCAACGTGGGACAGTGCTGGTTACCACTGTCGTACAACTGCTGGCTGCCTGTCGTCGCTACACTGCCCTCTCGGCGCGGGGCACTTCCCGTCTCCACCGTCGGTTACAACTGGCGTGCAACGCGGGACGCTTTGCACGTTTCTCATTCTCCTCGCTTACAATCTGGCGCGCAACGCGGGGCAGTGCACGTTTCTACTGTCCTCTTGTTACACTACATATTATGTAGTAGTTATAATGGTATGTATTTTAATTACTAATTTATGAACAGATGATTACGTTCTCACGTTACCTTTTGAACTATGGTATTATTTTTTAGAGCTGAAATAGGTATAATTTCATCCATAATTCATGATCAACCTATTACCAGCTCACTACAGAGTGTCCTCTCAATATGAGAAGGGTTTGGTCATAGTCCACCACGCTGGCCATGTGCGGATTGGCAGACTCCACACGCCTTTCGAGAACATTATGGAGAACACTCAGGCATGCAGGTTTCCTCACGAGGTTTTCCTTCACCGTTGAAGCAAGTGATATATATATATTTTTTTAAAAGCACATAACTCCGAAAAGTTAGAGGTGCGTGCCCGGATTCGAACTGCCGATCTCTGATTAGGAGGCTGTCGCCCTAACAACTAGGCTATCACCGCTTATAGGTATAATTTATCTTCTATAAAATATAGAAACATGTTTGTTTTTTAAGTGTGTAAATACATCAATGCAAAATTTCAGCTCACAGAGCCCAGCTGCCACATATCCAACTGTTGACCTATTAATGAATGGTTCCAAATTCAACCCGGAAATTTCATTTACCACTCCTCTCCAAAACTCTCCGCAAGCTCTTCGACCGTTACGTCGAAGTGATGAAGTAGAATATCGAATTACCTTGTTTTGAGTGAGTCTAATACATTTTGATCTTTTTTTTGCGCGAAATTATGTTATAGGCATTTTTTTTCTTTTCCATGTGACTTTCTAAAATAAATTGTTATGGAAATTAGTTTTTTTATTGTGTGGTATGTCATACTTTTTTTTTTTTATTTACTACAAGTTAGTCTTGACGGCAATCTCACCTGATGGTAAGTGCTAATGCAGTCTAAGATAGTAGCAGGCTAACCTGTTAGGGGGATGGTAAACCCACACTCCTAATTGGTTTCTACGCGAAATCGTGCCGGAACGCTTAATCGCTTGGCGACACGCCTTAGTCGGTAGGGTGGTAACTAGCCACGGCCAAAGCCTCCCACCAGACCAGACTCGAGCCGGGAATCGAACCCTGGACCTCCAACTTTATAATGCGACAGCGCGCACACTGCGCCACGGAGGTCGTCAAACGTAATACTTTTATAACTAATTAATATTATAACTAGTTTTTCTTTTAGTTTAAAATCTTTTTATCCAAGTACACAAATATAAGTTCATTTGCATATATATATGTGGTAATAAATAACAAGCTTAAATAAACTTGATAGTAAGCTAAAGTAAGTCAGTGGTCATATAACCATTTACTGACT
Organism: Lasiommata megera; assembly: GCA_928268935.1. Taxonomy (NCBI): domain Eukaryota; kingdom Metazoa; phylum Arthropoda; class Insecta; order Lepidoptera; family Nymphalidae; genus Lasiommata; species Lasiommata megera. Next base: position 14,244,587 of record OV743326.1, read on the forward strand.
TCATCATGATCAACCCATTACCGGCTCACTACAGAGCACGGGTCTCCTCTCAATATGAGAAGGGTTTGGCCATAGTCCACCACGCTGGCCATGTGCGGATTGACAGACTTCACACGCCTTTGGAGAACTCTCAGGCGTGCAGGTTTCCTCACGATGTTTTCCTTCACCGTTGAAGCAATTGATATTTGTGTGTGATATTTTAATTTTTAAAAACGCACATAACTCCGAAAATTTAGAGGTGCGTGCCCGGATTCGAACCGCTGACCTCTGATTAGGAGGCTGACGCCGTAACCACTAGGCTATCACCGCTTCACTGGGCTATCATAGCAGATTTACTGACTTAAGTGAACGTAACTGTTTTCCACAGATTATTTTAAATCTGCGTATTAATGCTTTTTTTTTTTATACACTACAAGTCAGCCCTTGACAGCTATCTCACCTGGTGGTAAGTGATGATGCTGTCTAGGATGGTAGCGGGCTAGCCTGTTAGGAGTATGGTAAACGTGAAAGAAAAATGGTATGGTAGAAGTTGGTTTCTACGCGACATCGTGCCGGAACGCTAAATCGCTTGGCGACACGTCTTTGTCGGTAGGGTGGTAACTAGCCACGGCCGAAGCCTCCCACCAGGCTACAGATGGCATCTGCATCGGCATACGGCATCTGCTAGTAGGTTTTCCAAAACTTAGAGCATTAAGTAAGGTAGGGGTAGATATAAAACAAACAAACGTTGGAAGCCACCAATCCTTTCTACGAATAAACAAATATTTGGCACGTAATAATTTTCCTTATCTAAAGCTGGGTCAGCGAAACGAGATAGGGAATATGAATAAATTCTTAAGTTTCGCTATTTTTCTTTCTCTTTCGACGCCCTCGTTTCATTCATCTTTGTTTTTACTTTTAACTATCGTCATTATTAACCCATTTTTTTATTTTATTGGATCATTAAACTAGTCACAATCAAAATATAAACAACAAAAATCAAAATAAAAGAATAAACATGAGATACTGACTTTCTAGAAATGATCACAGCGTGCATCCTTAAAATTAACCTTACATCTAAATAATTCAATTAATACCTATAATGCAGTAATGGATAGTCTTACTTGGATTTTAAAGGAGGTCACAGAACTGCAGGAGATGTCGCAGATGTTCCTGAGATCATTCAGAATTGAGCATGTTGTATAGAAAGGCATGCTGACCAGCCTTGGTTCGGTAAAACGGTAAATGAAATAGTTTTGGATTCCGGAGGCGACTACCCTTACGCGGCACACAATTATTGGTCTTTAAAAGCCGCGAGGCTCCTCTCAACATAAAAAGGCTTCAATCACTTTGTGAATACTAGTCTCTTAAGAGAGAGGAAGCCTGTGCTCAGCTTTCGGACCTGAATTGGCTGTTGTTAACGACCTCCGTGGAGCAGCGCGCGCGCTGTCAGATTATAAAAAAAGTTGGAGGTCCTGGGTTCGATTCCCGGCTGGTCTAATGGGAGGCTTCGGCCGTGGCTAGTTACCACCCTACCAACAAAGACGGGTCGCCAAGCGATTTAGCGTTCCGGCACGATGTCGCGTAGAAACCGAAAGGAGTATGGGTTTACCATACCCCTAGATACCCTAACAGGTTAGCCCGCTACCATCTTAGACTGTATCATCACTTAACATCAGGTGAGATTGCTGTCAAGGGCTAACTTGTAGTGGATAAAAAAAAAATTACTTACAGAGCTTAGAAGCCACTTTATTCCTATTCATTTACTGTCTAGCTGAACGGAATTTTCAGCTGAAATAACATTCAGACTTTAAAATAGAAAAACAAAAATAATCGAAATGAAATCTCCATACATTTTCTAAACAAAAATGATAATTACTTTAACCCACGCAACGTTTCCTTTTTTCATTACACACTTCATACTTAATTAGTGAGGAGTACACTCCGTCCTGGTACCCTCCCGACTAATTGGGCCCTCAGCCTATGACCCATTGTCCTTTGGCATCCTATTTGTTTAAATTATTCGTAAAAATACATTTTTAAATGGTCATGAAGTTTTTTTTAAAAAGTCCCTATGGTATAAAAGGTTCTTAAAATGGTTTCTAAACCACTGTCCCTTAATTATATGATAATTGAAGTACGCCTAATTAGGCAGTGTTGTAGAGCGGTCATTTTCTTTTTTGGATTGCGTTTAGCTGTGAAACGCTATAGTTTTGTAAAGCGTAACTTGGTAGGTTAGGGAGCTCCAGAAAGAAGCTTCGGCACTCACGGCACACACAAATAAGTTTACATTAATATGTTAAACCTCCATTTGAAGACCTCCTGATTGGAGAAGCAGTGTTGATTATGGGCGTGATTATGATTACTTCAACTTGTAAGGAATAAAAGTGGAGTGGTTTCTTTCAATTAACTGCTGACCTCAGTGCTCTGTCGCATTATAAATTAAGAGGTTGGGATCGATTCCCGGCTCGAATCTGCTATGGTGGTAGGCTTCAACCGAGGCTAGTTACCACCCTACCGATAAAGTCGGTAAAAAGCTGTCATTACGAAATATATCTATTATATTTACTGTACAATAGATATATATTTGGGGGAATTTATTAAGTAAGTGTCCTTATTTCTTGAAATTGAGGGATTTACGTGATCCAACTTTAGTTATTTATTGCTCGTACAACTCTTTTCCGTAGTAAAAATATATTTTCTATATCAGCAGCTTTGACCTATAAGATCACGTAGGATATTATGACACTCGGAAAGTAAGCAAAGTAGGCCAGCCTGTTTCTACTCGTACACTACTGTTACAAACTGTCTTATAATAATATATATATATATATATATTATATTTGGTAAATTTATTCCAACGATAATTTGCATATATATAAAAAATCATCATCATCATGATCAACCATTTGCCGGCTCACTATAGAGCAGGGGTCTCCTCTCAATATGGGAAGGGTTTGGCCATAGTCCACCACGCTGGCTATGTGCAGATTGGCAGACTTTACACCCCTTTGAGAACATTATGGAGAACCCTCAGGCGTGCAGGTTTCGTCACGATGTTTTCCTTCACCGCTGGAGCAAGTGATATTTTAATGACACAAAATTGCACATAACTCCGAAAAGGTGCCTGGGTTCGAACCCCCGACCTCTGATTAGGAGGCAGACTTCCTAACCACTAGGCTATCACAGCTTACAGCATACAAAAAATATTTATTTATTTATTTATATAACTTTATTGCAATCTATAGGATATAACATACATGGAAAAGACAAAACAATCAGCAACTGGCGACCTTATCACTAATAGTGATATCTTCCAGGTAACCATTTCGTTGAAGCCGATGTATTAAAAATTACACGGAAGTTGCAAAAAAAAAAGCTATACTTATATATACATACATACACACTAATAACTGCATGCTACTACATATATAAAAATAGAATAGTATTATGTGAATTGTGTATTGATTCGGTGTCAAAATGAATAGCTTTTGATTTTACGCGTAAGTACGCGTTACTTGCTTTGGTTTCAAACCAATTTGTGTCTAAGAGTTGGCATAGAGCATGCGCTGCTAAAGAAAATGAATGGCCGCAATAACACCTCATTAAAACCTCCTCAGTCTGACTGAAGTAGACTGTATTATAATAGAAAAAAAAATCTAATTAAAACATAATTGTTTTAAGATAACAAAGCTTAATTATAATTTTTTTATGTCGTAGTTATAAAGAATCTGAATTCATTATAAACATTATCATTATATTATGTATTATATTTAAACATACACACACAAATTACTTTTAAAACCAAATCACATCTAAATGCACGAAATAGACATAAGTTAAGATTATACAAAACTAGAACAAATTATGGCAGTAAAACAATACAGGTTGAGGGAGCACAAATGTATAATAGCTTACCCAAAGATATTTTTTGCGAAAAGTCCTTTGCATCGTTCAAAAATAAACTTAAAAAGCATTGTGTAAATTTATAAACACGCCACTTTTGGCCTACTATTTCTTTTTGCAAACTGTTTTATTTTATTTTATTAATTTCTCATTAAGTGAAATTGTTTCTTCTGAGAATAAAGATCTTTAAACCTAACATGAACAAGTACACGTGAAAAAAATAGTTGGTTTCTTGAAATTGCATTGTTTGTGAATAACTTATGTTATATAACTATAATGTGACAGGTACTAACTACTCGCATAAAAGGGCTTTTCATGCACGTTCAAGAGTGCCTTGTGCGATATTCTGCTTATTAGATCGCGTGAAAATTAACTAAATTTATCACTCAAATAATTAAAACCTAGAAGCGGTGATAGCCTAGTGGTTCGGGCGTCAGCCTCCTAATCGGAGGTCGGCGGTTCCAATCCGCGCACACACCTCTAACTTTTCGGAGTTATGTGCGTTTAAAAAAAAATTAAAATATCACTTGCTTAAACGGTGAAGGAAAACATCGTGAGGGAACCTGCATGCCTGAGAGTTCTCCATAATGGTCTCAAAGGCGTGTGAAGTCTGCCAATCCGCACATGGCCCGCGTAGTGGATTATGGCCAAACCCTTCTCATATTGAGAGGAGACCGGTGCTCTGTAGTGAGCCGATAATGGGTTGATCATGAAATGAATGAATTATAAACCTTATTCAAATGATCCTTTTAAAGGCACTCTTGTAGCTTCAATTATATAGTAGTGAGTAGATAGTGATAAATACATTCCTAAAACCTCATAGCTTAGTTTTAAAGCTATGAGGGTTCCAAACGCGCTTCGGTCTAAAAAGAAGCCCACAACAAACTTAGCCGGGTAACATAAAGAATTTGCTATCACGATCTCACAGGCCACTTAAAATTATTTAAGAGCTTTATCTTATTAATTGTTGGCACAATAATTGGGTAACATTAATTTAATAGAATCAACACTGATAAGTATACACTGAGTATACATTTCCTTTCCAGTTGCAACGCGGGTAGTCTAAAAATAAAAAAAAAAACAGGACGGTATTTTTCTTTCCGGCTGGGCATTCGGTGATCTCTCGTCGAAAACGTTGTCTTGAGTAGCATTGATTAGGTAAATAATTATTATGTGTAAGTTAATTAAAGTGATTTAGCTGGAAATCTGGGAATTTCTACCATATTAGAACAATATTTCATACCCAACCTCGTTTATCATTTACGTAATCCTTAACACTTTAATAGGACTGTTCTACAACCTTACGTTTTATATAAACTTTGAACTTATTGAGAGGCATCCCAGAAATTTAGGTAATTTTTTATAAAAATAAGTCAAAGAATACCCATATCATAATAATACCATCAACGCACAATAATGCAATAATTAATATGTACGCTTCATAAGTGCCTGTCAAACCTATATCATAAATATAAATTCATGGGCATACATATCTTTTGTTTTTTAATTAGATTTTATTTGTTCTGAGTTTTTGGCGGAGTCTATCAAAATGAAGAATAAAATCACTCTAAAGAGCATACTCGATAATCCTACTTGTTATAAAGAATATTTGTAATTGTATTAACAACGGTAAATCGATTTCGAATAAATAAGAATTAAAAATATATTATATATGCACGCTTCATAGATACCTGTAATAGTTTAACATGCATAAATCTATACAAATAAATAAAATTGGAGTGTCTGTTTGTAATATTGAAATAACCGTATTTCACTACATGAATATGAATACGGTACGGTACATATACCAAAATAACATTTTTTACAATTTTTGTCTGTCTTTCTGTCTGTCTGTCTGTTTGTTCTTGCTAATCTCTGAAATGACTGGACCGATTTTTACGGGACTTTACTTGGCAGGTAGCTAATGTAATAAGGAGTAACTTAGGCTACTTTTATATTAGAAAAATATTTTATTTTAGAAAAATAAAGTAATGTTGCAATGTCCAAGTACTCACGCAGCTCACGCGCATGCCACCGCCTGTGCCATCACGTCTCGGGCGCCTCCCACAACATCTCCCACCAACGAATCAATATCCGATTTCACTCATTCTTTTTTTTTTTTTTTTTAGAAACGAGATACTTTAATGTTTATCCTGCAATTATTTCAAGTAATACGGGTTAGTAACCTATTGCTTCGTGATTGAAAGACAAACAAACACACTCACTCAACGCAGACGAAGTCGCGGGCGTCAGCTAGTAATACATACAAGTCCGGTTGTCATAGTTTGTTAACATATACTTTATTAGTGGAGTTAATATAATTTTCATCCACTGAAACGGTCGATGCTGTAATAATAAATCCAACTTGCCCTACCCGATTGGAAGAAATAATAAAAAGGTATATTCAAGAAATAAATTGGTGAGTGTCCCACATAAATGAGTTATTACATTTTGTTGTCGTAATATCTTACATATAAGATACTCCTGGCTGGGCCGCGGTCGAGTGCATCAGTGTTCCCGTGACCCAGCCACCAGGCGACGCGACGGAGCATCGCTGGGTTTTAGTGGGTATTCTGGTCGCCAGCCTGGCCGCCGGGGAGTCCCACATACCCCGTCGGAAGCGGCGCAGTCTTGCCTGCGTCGCCTCCGGAGGGGATGCGTAAAAGCATTTCCCAGCGGAAAAAAAAAAAAAAAAAAAAAAAACATATAAGATACTTGCAAGATTTTGCGATAATTTCCATTACGTGCCATATCCAATTATAAAATAAAGAGAAGAGGAAGAAAAAAAATGGTTTAAATTTAATATATCAACATTGCCCCGTTTAATTGAAACAGGAACCTGACTACCTCCGTGGCGCAGTGCGTGCGATGTCGCATTATAAAGTTGGGAGGTCCTGGGTTCGATTCCCGATTCCTGGCTTGAGTCTGGTCTGGTGGGAGGCTTCGGCCGTGGCTATTTACCACCCTACCGACAAATACGTGTCGCCAAGCAATTTAGCGTTCTGGCACGATGTCGCGTAGAAACCTATTAAGAGCGTGTGTTTACCACACTCCTAATAGGTTAGCCCGCTACCATCCTAGACAGTATCATCACTTAACCACCAGATGAGATAGCCGTCAAGGGCTAACTTTTAGTGTATAAAAAAAAAGGAAAGTAATGAGCATAATTTAATGAAGAACTCATCTCCTTCATAAAAGGATGTTATTCGATTTTTTTAACAAAAAATAAAAATCAGTTCCGTTAAACACTTCACTGATTTTAAGTGTACTGTTTTACTAAAGGTGTTAAGTCTAATTAAGAAGTTAAAAGAAAGAAAAAAGAATGTCCTTTAAGAATTGGAAATTTGATGCAAATATAAACAAACAAAAAAAAGGCTATATAAAATATTACTGCACCATAATTATTAAAAAGTCGTTTTAAAACACATTTCATTTACAGAAACAGGTGAGAGTGTAATAAATCCGCCTTGCCCCGTTCAATTGTAACAGAATAGCATTATGCCTGGATAAATAAACGTGCGCGTTACCCACATAAACGGCTGTTATTAGATTTTTTGAGTGAAATACTTGTTTCGTATTTATGTAATAACCTTAGAATAAAAAAACTTTGTAGGTTTACGATACGACGTTTTGAATACCTTTCTTGTTTGCGATTACTTTTAATTATTTCAGTTACGCCTAAACTCAACTCGGTGGAAATAAAGTAATTTGTAAGCTACTTACTAGAAGCTATACTAGCCTAGTGGTTAGAGCGTCAACCTCCTAATCAGAGGTCGGAGGTTTGAGCTCGGGAACGCACCTACAACTTTTCGGAGTTATGTGCGTTTTTAGGCAATTAAAATATTACTTGCTTCAACGGTGAAGAAAAACATCGTGGGGAAACCTGCATGCCTGAGAGTTATCTATACTGAGAGAAGACCCGTGCTCTGTAGCATACCGAGAATAGGTTGATCATGATGATGATGATGATAAGCTTACACGGGACCCGATCCTTATCTCAGAATTTAAAGAGAGAAAAAGAATTTGTCTTACTATTTGCCTACACTTGGAAGATCTTGGACTTAAAGCGGCGATTTTCCGAAATATGGGGGTTCATATTCCGCTGGTTCCAGGTTTATACATTTCAAATTGATGTATTTAGGTATTTGTCTTACGCTTACAAAGCGTACACATATTATACATGAGAAGGTACACATATAAATGATTATATTTTACAATATGTATTAAATTCTGTTTTGTGATAAAACAGAGATGAAAGCAATATAATGGATGAATAAACGTTTATAAGACGTTCTTACATATTACACGTCATGCAAAAATAACAATTCGGAAACAACGTTGTTGATTGTTTTTATTGTTGTTGTAGTATTACTGTACTTAGAAGCGGTGATAGCCTAGTGGTTAGAGCGTCAGCCTCCTAATCAGGGGTCGGGGGGTCGAATCCGGTTACGCACCTCTAACTTTTCGTAGTAATGTGCATTTAAAAAAAATTAAAATATCACTTGCTTCAACGGTGAAGGAAAACATCGTGAGGAAACCTACACGCCTGAAAGTTCTCCATAATGTTCTCAAAGGCGTGTGAAGTCTGCCAATCCGCACATGGCCGGCGTGGTGGACTATGGCTAAACCCTTCTCATATGAGAGGAGACCTGTGCTCTGTAGTGAGCCGGTAATGGGTTGTTCATGATGATGATGATGATGATGAAACAATGTCACAGCTTACACTGCATACCTAGTATCTTATCTAGTATCTATACACACAAAAGACACCAATAATATTTTACATCTGCTAATATTCCTACCAAGTTTAGAATGTCTTCATAAAGGTACTCGCTCAAAGTTAGTGCAATATCTAGTATAATATTTTTTCTAAATTGCCAACCCTATTTCAGCATATTCCAGATAAAGTTTTCTAATAATGTCCGTTCCGAATTGAGCTAATATTTCTTGCGGAGGTCGGTAATGCAAACGAGAGTTTTTTTTTTGTTCCAATGCTAAATTTCCCTCGGTCGCGTTTTTGCATAGAATTATTAACATAAATACAATTAGGAAAAAGGACGAGTATGTTCAATAAAAATTGGTAAAGTTTAAAAGGAATTTATATAAAACAATAAAAACCAGAGATATACTGTATATTCATCATTCACTCATTCTTTAATTCATCCTCATTCCGTTATAATTCAAAACCTAGTTACGCAAAAGTTTAAGATTTATATACTCACAATCGTTTTCGAATATCGTAACTCACTTATGTCAGAGTAAATTGACGAACTCCGTGGCGCTGTGATTGCGCTGTCGCATTATGAAGTTGGAGGTCCTGAGTTCGATTCCCGGATCGAGTCTGGGCTAGTTGGCTTCGGCCGAAGCTAGTGTCTACCTTCTAAGACGTGTCGCCAAGCGATTTAGCGTATGGGTATGGGAGTATGGGTATACCATACCCCTAACAGGTTAGCCCGCTACCATCTTAGAAGGTATCATCACCAGGTAAGGGTGCCGTCTGGGGCTACCCTTTTATTTAAAATAAAACGTAATATCTTATTCATATACGTTATTACTGTTACAGCCATGCAATTTTGTAAAATAAAACTAAGTAGTACGAAAATTGCGACTCTAATTGAAGAGAATAAGGTCCATATTACTTTGACGATTCAGTGTTTTGATAATCGAAAGGAACTCCACTATTGCGAGCGTGCTAATCCTATAGTAAGGGTACAGGTGCGCTAACTCTTGTTCGCGAGTGATTTAGAGTGGTTTGTCCCCAATGTCCACCGATTGTTCAGGCCGTGTTTCGCACTTTGCCACTTCAGCTTCATAACTCATTGTGCCTACGGATTTTTTAGTAACTAATCTCGAGTTTTTTTCTATGATTTAAATCTAATATTTATTTTGATCACGGGATAAACTTAAAATAACTCCCTCTCTGTGTCAGTATCTATCTACTGGCTGACCCTGCAAACGGTGGTCTACATAAGATTTAATTTATTTTATGTATATTAGCTGTCATCATCATGATCAACCCATTACCGGCTCACTATAGAGCACAGGTCTCATCTCAATATGAGAAGGGTTTGGCCATAGTCCACCACGCTGGCCATGCGGATTGGCAGACTTCACACGCCTTTGAGAAAATTATGGAGAACTCCCAGGCGTGAAGGTTTCCTCACGATGTTTTCCTTCACCGTTGAAGCAAGGGATTTTTTTTTATTAGCTGTTTTTTTTTACAAATGATAAATAATAGATTCAGCCATTCCTTTGTTATAGTATATGGTGTGACTTAAGCGACTTTGTTTTACATAAAACGAATAGATTACAAAGTAACGCATAAATGTTTAAATTTCAAGGCATCGAAACCCTTCTCCTTTGATTCCTTTGAAAATATTAGCAGTAATTGAAGGGATCATTTTCTTTGAAGCGAATATTGGATGAAGAGGCCATACTCAAACTTATCTTTATTGCCCAATTTGATAAACAATTGCTTTTATAGACACGCGCTTTTGTAATACATTTCTGTTTATCACAGGGAAATTTATAATTTAAGGTAAATTAGGTAGGTAGGTTGGGTAGGTTAATTAGTAATTATTAGACTTTTTGGTTTGTGTTTTTTGGTTGTAGCGTCCATCTTGCTCAAGGTATTTTGATGGATATTTAAATAATACCAAGTATTCATCCATTTATTTTCATTCCTGGCTGATTTAAAGTCCCTACTCTGCGGCAGGCTATACAGAAGACTAAAGTTCTTTACGTAGCGTTTGTGGATTTTATAAAAGCCTTCGATTCGGTGAAGACTTGGGCTAAAAATGGCGAATGTTGAATCAAGGCAAGTGTGGAATTGTTTGTACGAAAACCCCACTTTCGTGTTTCATTTCGTTTCGTGTGTTCTTTGTTGTTATCAATATTACAGTCATCATCATCATCATCATTTCAACCGATAGACGTCCACTGCTGGACATAGGTCTTTTGTAAGGAGTTCCAACGGCCACGGTCTTGGACCGCTTGTATCCAGCGGCTCCCTGCGACTCGTTTGATGTCGTCTGTCCACCTTGTTGGGGGTCGACCAACGCTACGTTTGCCGGTGCGAGGTCGCCATTCCAGCACCTTGGGACCCCAACGTCCATCGGTTCTCAGCCAATACGGTTGTAATAATGATGATTATAAATCGAAATCATCCTTATAGACGACTGTGAACCCACAAGTATAAATAAGTATGCAAACATGGATTATCAAATATTTTATAATTTCTTCGCATCGCTTACAATAAATTCATGTTAAAAATAAGAATAAACGTTTATAAAATTATCCTCTACGTGTTCCGTAGCCATTGAAGAAATCGCGATGATTTTTTTTGGGGTGTTTGAAAGACGGCCGTAATAATTCCTATCAAAAGAAACAACAACAAGAAACAATAGATAGATTTCTATAGTTTTTTATGTGGCATCGCAACGTATGCCCGATAAAGCTAGTCCTTAATAAAAAAAAAATGGGTTTAAAGAAATTTAATTTCTTAAAAATAACATACCGTTTACTCATTAGAGGTATAACATAGGTTTACAAATCAAGTATTACATGGAAATTATGTAATTAAGGATAAGTATAATTGTTTTTTTTTTAATAAAAATATAACTTGCTTCAACGGTGAAGGAAAACATCGTGAGTAAACCTGCACGCCTGAGAGTTCTCCATAATGTTCTCAAAGGCGTGTGAAGTCTGCCAATCCGCACCAGCGTGGTGGACTATGGCCAAACCCTTCTCATATTGAGAGGAGACCCGTGCTCTGTAGTGAGCCGGTAATGGGTTGATCATAATGATAATTGGAATTTCATCGTAAATAATAGAAACAGTTCAAATTAGGTACTTACTTATCAGTTCAATTTAGTTAGGCTACTTATCAATATATTCAAAATTTCAAACTTAAGCAGTTTTAAATTTTATTTCTTATTCAAATGTTACATACCCTCGTACCTTACTTTCATATGTACTCACGTTTAGAAAGATAAAACTACCTCCCATTTTTAAACCACGCACTTAATCATCTCGGTATAAAGTTACATGAGCAAACCTGTACTTTGTAGCAGATTTTTTTTTAAACGTAACTTACGAGTGCTCACTTTTAGAAATATAAAATTACCTCCTATTTATACATCCCAAATAATCTCTCTGTGTTATTTTACATTCGCGAACCTGGAGTTTTTAAAATGGTAGAGCATAATTCTCTATAAAAAGGTTTTAACTAGCTACTACGCTGTTGTAAATGAATATTCATTTAAAATTCACTTGACGTCGAGTCCGCTTAGCCGCAGTTGATAAATACAGAATATGCTGGTATTTATGCATATTAGCAGACATTATGCCATTTAAAATAGGAACCGTTACAAATATTTTTATTTTGTAAGTTCAATTTTTTTTTGCTTGTTCCCGTTATATATAAAATTTAATAGTTTAAAACATGCTTTTGTTATCGCCGCGGTTCGAAGAAGCTATATATTTATACATTCATCATCATGATCAACCCATTGCTGGCTCACTACAGAGCATGGGTCTACTCTGAATATGAGAAGGGTTTAGCCTTAGTCCACAACGCTGGCCGTGTGCAGATTGGCAGACTTCACACGCTTTTGAGAATATTATATACTCTCAGGCTAAGATATTTTAATTGTTTAAAAACGCACATAACTCCGAAAAGTTACAGGTGCGTGCCCGGATGCGAACCGCCGACCTGTGATTAAGAGGCTGACGTTCTTACCACTCGGCTATCACAGCTTCAAAACATCACTGACACCTCATAATTGTATGCAGCACTGTAGATTTAAGGCATCATCTCTCATTCATAGAGTTATTGAACCAGCCTATTTCGAAGATAAACTTACATACACTATGACTTCAGTTATACCCATAATATATTGTTGGCCCGACGGCTGTACCCACTATACGTAAAATGTAAAGCACAGCTACCAATGCATGGCAAGCAAAATGCTACCGAATTGCCATGCAAATAGAATTCAATATGTAACACAGTTTAACTCCTTTGTTCTTGAACACATGCCACCACCGCATCGGTATCAGCACAGGAACTCACTTGGGGAACAGGGCTGTCGAAAATACAGAACCGATTTAAAGGTGCCAAAGATCTGATAACTTGGACATTGACATTTACCTTGTAATTGTGCTTCGTGACATCCCTTGGGAATAGCAACGCAAGGTAGCTGAGATTGCGGGTCAAAGTTACCATATACATATTTTTTAATTCACCCTTTGACGGTATCTCTCCTAAGATGGTAAGTAATAATGCGGTCTAAGATGGTAACGGGCTAACCTGTTAGGGGTATGTTTAACATACTCCTAATTGGTTTCTACAAGACATCGTGCCGGAACACTAAATCGCTTGGCGACACGTCTTTGTTGTTGGGGTGGTAGCTGCAGTCGAAGCCTCCCACCAAACCAGGCTCGAGCCGGGAATCGAACCCATGACCTCCAACCTTATAATGCGACATAGGTCGTCCAGTTACCGTATTATGGTACCCAAGACGATAATAATAGTTGAATAAAAACATCAAATGTAAAACTGGAATCCCAACGTCGGCTGCGTCAGGAGAAAAGAAGTGATAATCTTCAACCGCCTGAATTGGATTTCTTTCAGAGAGGGTTACTTTTTTCTTAGTATAAAAATAATCGTTTTCAAGTAAGCCCTTCTGTTTGAGCGACAATGACATAGACACAATGTCAAATTTTTTTTACAACCTCGTGCCCCAGTCACCGTTTTACCACATAACTTCGAGAAATCGTGAGCGCTGTCACCCTTACGTGGTTAAAATCCAACATACTCGGACGAAACGATTTGGACTCTTACAGCATCTGTGTTTCCAGCCACGTATAACCTTAGTTCCATGTGTCTATGGGCAGTTAAATAAAATGAAAATACACTTTATTGTACACCACACAAAAGAAGAAATACAAGACAGTAAAGAAACACACAGAAAAACAGGTACAATAGGCGGCCTTATCGCTAAAGAGCGATCTCTGCCAGGCAACCCAGACCAGGATATAATATATAGATAAGCAGGTTTAGGGTGCACAGATAGAAATAAAACATATAAACACTTAAAAATGTGAATAATTATAATATAATAGTTAAACTCAGGCATATTAGCTTCACATAGCTATAATTTTAATTAGAGTCCTACTCACTCACTCAAACCTAATTGGTTTTTAGACGACATCGTGCCGAAGCGCTATATCGCTTGGCGACACGTTTATGTCGGTACAGTCACGGTCGGTCGGTCGGTGGTAACCAGCCAGGGCCGAAGCCTCCCACCAGACCAGACTCGAGCCAGAAATCGAACCCAGGACCTCAAACTTTTAAAATCCAAAAGCGCACGCGCTGCCCCAAAATATTGATTTAATAAATCATGTTAACTCATGCAGGTATAAATCGTCTAGTACTACTATTAAACACTCAACACCTTTAAGGGCTCTAATAATAAATTCAAATTCAAAATAATCTTTATTCAAATAGTCCTTGAACAAAGTGATAACTACATTCGTAAACTTAAAACTAAAGCTATGAGGGTTCCAAACGCACCCCGGTCTAAGAAGAAGCCCACAACAAACATAGCCAGGTAAATTTTCTTTTTGTTCTCACCATCTCACATGCCCCTTAAAATTATATTAAGAGCTATCTTATTAGAGCAAAATAAAACTATTTAAGCTAGCTGGTAATAAACTTTATGAATATTCCATTACATGCTGATAAAAAAAAATCGTGTTAACAAAACGGGCAAAACGAATTCATTACAAAACCGTTATTTAGCAAAGTGCTTGGTAAATACATATGAACGTACTGTATTTGGGTTTAATCCCTTTTCATTGTGGCGTCACATTTCAAAATGAATATTTGTTAATTTCGAAATACGTACGGCATCCATTTAGAATTTGTTGCGGTTTTCCTAGCTGAGTGGGAACCTTGTTAGCTCCAACATTTGAGAGTTTTCATTAGAATTGTGGCATTTTCGTTTCCATTCATTCGCTGCGTGAATTTATTTATGCGTGCCTACATAAATAAGTTCAGTAAAAAGTAAGTTATTTAAAGCTGTTATAGCCTAGTGGTTAGAACTTGCATCTAGCAATCAGAGGTCGAGGGTTCGATCCCGGGCACGCACCTCTAACTTTTCGGAGTTATGTGCCTTTTTTAAATAATTATCACTTGCTTCAACGGTGAAGGAACACATCGTGAGGAAACCTGCACGCCTGAGAGTTCTTTATAATGTTTTCAAAGGTGTGTGAAGTCTGCCAATCCGCACATGGCCAGCGTGGTGGACTATGGCCAAACCCTTCTCATATTGAGAGGAGACCCGTGCTCTGTAGTGAGCCGGTAATGGGTTGATCATGGTGCGTTTTTCAGTAGTTAAAATGTCACTCGCTTCAACGGTGAAGGAAAATATCGTGAGAAAACCTGCACGCCGGAGAGACCCGTGCTCTGTAGTGAACCGGCAATGGGTTGATCATAAGTTAGGTACAGGTCAATGAAAAGTTCTATTATAGTATATATAGTTTAATACCGTATATATAGGGTACAAAGCGAAGTTTTAGTTAATACCGTTAAATTAAACTGTTATTAGGTATATAAAATAACCGTTTAAAGTTACTCCGTGGCAACGAATTCACATTTCGCAATCCACGAATATAATGTTCTTGAGGGTAGTTATTCTATGGTTAATAGTCGAGCCCTAAGACGTGACTACTCAATTAATATTGATATTGCACTTTATCATTTCTCTGTTCGTAAATAATGTACGTTTATTCTTTAAAATAAATCAATAATTTATCTTTATTGTGGTATATTAAATATATTATTGAAGCGGTGATAGCTTAGTGGTTAGGGCGTCAGCCTCCTAATCAGAGGTCGGCGGTTCGAATCCGGGCACGCACCTCTAACTTTTCGGAGTTATGTGCGTTTTTAAAACAATTAAATATCACTTGCTTCAACGGTGAAGGATAACATCGTGAGGAAACCTGCACGCCTGAGAGTTCTCCATAATGTTCTCAAAGGCGTGTGAAGTCTGCCAGTCGTGCTCAGTAGTGAGCTGGTAATGGGTTGATCATGATGATGATGATGAAATATATTATTCCGTTCCTACCATACATATTTAATCCAGTACAAATGTTTGTTCAAGAAGTCTTCGAGTTGCTAGCTTTATATGAAATAGTGGTTGAGTTAGGGTTAGTTTTTCAGCATCATTATTATACCTGATACCTGATACCACTCCAGGTATCTTCTTACACGGAGAAAGAATCCACAAAACTGACCAATTGCCAGACCAAGTTAGTTTCTTGTAGATTTCTTCTCAGTAAAGTAAATCTTTAGTTTATTTTTTTCAATCTATACGGGGCATCGAGTAAAGTTTTAGTTTTTTTTTTTATAATGTAGTTATCATAAAAATAGCAGAAAAGATGAGGAGTAACAGGCTAGCATGGTATGGTCATATAATGCGGAGGGAAGAAAGTGATGTCACCAAAAGAATGTTATATATGAACGTGGAAGGGCAAAAGAGTAGAAGAAGACCAAAGAAGTACATAGGTTCTATAATTTATTATTGATTATTTGAGATTGTGATAACAAAAAAAACCGGCTAAGTTTGTTGTGGGCTTCTTCTTAAACCATGGCGCGTTTGGAACTCTCATAGCTTTAGTTTTAAGTGTACGAATGTAGTTATCACCATCAAATCACTAGTATGCAAGTTATTGACGCGTCAGAAGTGCCTTTTAAAATACTATTTGAATAAAGATTATTTGAATTTAAATTTATCTGTTTTCTCCCTACTATAGCCACATTGATACAATGCTTATTCATATATATATATATATATATAACTGAGTAATATATTTTGGCATACCTATACAAAGCCGGTTTAACTCGCCGTTGGCTCGGAAAGCCTGCCCGTGTTCAGCGTCCTCGCATGCAGCTTGTATGCAGCGGACATTTATTGGTGAAAATGTATTTTATGATTTAGATCGTTAACTGTTATATACGGCGCTTGGACGGCACACTTCGTTAGTGATGCGAATACAGACGATTATCTGACTGGCGCATTGCGTTCACTGGGTGACTTATTTTGGTGGTCTGAAAGCAAACACTCACCTGTAAATTTTCAAATTCAAATTCAAAATAATCTTTATTCAAATAGTCCTTAAAAAGGCACTTTGGACGCGTCAATAATTTACATAGTAGTTATTTCATAGTGATATTTTAAAACATCTGCTACACAGTGTCTGTTGATGTCTTCATACAATTTGGTTATGATGTTTTCAGTGCCGCCATTCTTGAGCATATCTGCGCCTGGGATTGTTCTACTTGCGCCTTGGGTAACCAATCGTCTGCCAAATATGAGATGACGAGTAGTACACAATCTTTTTAACAGTTTGAAGTACGATTTCAAATTCATATTCAAAATAATCTTTATTCAAAAATCCTTAAAAAGGCACTAACTTGTAACTTGTCTTTTTTTACACATAAAAAAAACTATGACGGTTTCAGACGCGCCCTGATCTAAGAAGAACTCCTTAATATAGCCCAAAACATCGATCTAGTAAGTGTTCTTTTAATAACGACATTTCAGATGCCACTAAAAGTAATTCTGCTCAACAGCGTGTTTGTGGTGTTTCTCTACTTATTACATACTTTCCTCAGCCCTCTGAAACCAATCATTATAAATTTTTCCTTGAGACAGATCAACGATCCGTATTAAGGGGCATTGGAAATACCAATGTTTTCGCCAAATTATTCGCAATTTTTGGTGTGACACTTCTGAGGTTTTTTTTGTTTTTTTAGCGGTAAGGTAAGCGCACACTCCTAATTGGTTTCTACGCGACATCGTGCCATTACATATAAATCGCTTGGTGACACGACTTTGTCGGTAGGGTGGTAACTAGACACGGCCAAAGCCTCCCACCAGACCGTACTTGAGCAGGTAATCGAATCCAGGATCTCCAACATTATTATGCGACAGCGCACGCACTGCGCCACAGATGTCGTTTAAACTTCAAAAATTTAAATGAAAATGCACTTTAATGTACACCACACAAACAGAAGAAATACAAGACAGTAAATAATAAAATTATTAAATTATTGTATTGTCATCGGTCCTCGATAAATCTACCGAGTTTGAATGAAATCTGACCGTTCTAAGTCAAAATCGAGTCCAAAGGAATCGGTTACAAACAAACAAAGAAACATACAGGTGAAGCTAATATAAGCGTGATAAAAACTACAAAGAATAAAAGGTACAATATCGGCTAATATCTAGCTAAAGAGCGATCTCTACCAGGTATACCAATAGAAAAAAAAAATCTGCTTAAAATCGGAAACAAAACCCCGCCATCCGTAATCCAGTGTAGGTACTAACTGTTACAACGCAGCAAACATAATGCTCATTCAAAATTTATACATACTCAGTAGAGCCCGCTTTAACAACGCTCGGTAAATAAACAGAAAATGGCGCGTTCCATGTGTGTACATCGCAAACACGCGAATTACAATAAGGGCGGGGTATTACACTCTATGATACACCGATATTTGTTCAGCATTGTTGCTGAAACAATGTGCAGTACTTTCGCTGTCAAGTTGTTTGAAAGGTTCATTTTTCTCGCTTGTTATCTTGGTGCGGGAATAAAAACGATGCTTGCTAGCCAATAAAAAACCAGATGAACAGCCATTTTATATACATATTTTTTTTTTTATTCTCCACAAGTTAGCCCTTGAATGCATCTCACCTGATGGCAAGTGATGATGCAGACTAAGATGGTAGCGGGCTAACCTGTTAGGGGTATGGTAAACTCATACTCCTAATTGGTTTCTACACGACATAGTGCCGGAACGCTAAATCGCTTGGCGACACGTCTTTGCCGGTAGGGTGGTAACTAGCCACGGCCGAAGCCTCCCACCAGACCAGACTCGAGCCGGGAATCGAACCCAGGACCTCCGTCTTTAAAATGCAACAGCAAACGCGCTGCGCCACGGAGGTCGTCAAAAGCCTCCCAACAGACCAAACGCGAGCAGGTAATAGAATCCAGGATCTCCAACTTTATTATGCGACAGCGCAAGCACTGCGCCATAGAGGTCGTTAAAACTCCAAAAAATTAAATGAAATGAAAGTATACTTTATTGTACACCACACAAACAGAAAAAATACAAGACAGTAAAGTATAAAATTATTAAATTATTGTATTGTCATCGGTCCTCGATAAATCTACCGAGTTTGAATGAAATCTGACCGTTCTAAGTCAAAATCGAGTCCAAAGGAGTCGGTTACAAACAAACAAACATACAGATGAAGCTAATATAAGCGTGGTAAAAACTACAAAGAATAAAAGGTACAATATTGCCCTTATCGCTAAAGAGCGATCTCTACCAGGTATACCAATAGAAAAAAAAAATCTGCTTAAAATCGGAAACAAAACCCCGCCATCCGTAATCCAGTGTAGGTACTAACTGTTACAACGCAGCAAACATAATGCTCATTCAAAATTTATACATACTCAGTAGAGCCCGCTTTAACAACGCTCGGTAAATAAACAGAAAATGGCGCGTTCCATGTGTGTACATCGCAAACACGCGAATTACAATAAGGGCGGGGTATTACACTCTATGATACACCGATATTTGTTCAGCATTGTTGCTGAAACAATGTGCAGTACTTTCGCTGTCAAGTTGTTTGAAAGGTTCATTTTTCTCGCTTGTTATCTTGGTGCGGGAATAAAAACGATGCTTGCTAGCCAATAAAAAACCAGATGAACAGACATTTTATATAGTAGCAATGGTATTTATTGTGCTTCATGATCAACCTAATGGCAACTTGCTACAGGATACGGGTCTCCTCTCAATACGAGAAGGGTTTGGTCATAGTCCACAACGCTGGCCATGTGCGGATTGGCAGTCATCACACGCCTTTAACAACATTATGGAGAACCCTCAGGCATGCTGGTTTTCTCACGATGTTTTTCTTCACCGTTGAAGCAAGTGATATTTTAATTGCTTACATTCGTCATTTAGCTTAATTTTCTGTAATCCGCGTAAATAAGGGAAATCTTCACGGTGCGAATTATAATATCTTCAATCTTTACACTTCACAATACAGATATTACAGAATCTCAACGCACGTTTCGCTTCAACACCGGAGCATACTCAAGAGATGTTGATCCGCAACGTTTAATTGCTAAGATAGACTTCGGCAAAGTTACACATGTTGATGGTGATAACTACATTCGTAAACATTGTCAAGGTCGCATTATAAGGTAGCAGGTCCTGGGTTCGATTCCTGGCTCGTGTCTGGTCTGGTGGAAGGCTTCGGTCGTGGCTAGTTACCACTGACAAAACGTGTCGCCAATCGATGCATTCTGGCACTATACCGTGTAGAAATGAATCACGAGCATGGTTTACCGTACCCCTAAGCTTGTCTGCTTCCATTTTAGACTCCATCAACAAACAAAATCGCGAGTGCCACCCAGTTTTTCAGCCTCTCGAGAGACAAGGCAAAATATGCCATTCTGACTGCCAACCTTCACTAGATGGAAAGGCACCTAAAGAAGCAGAAGAACAAAAAAAAAAGATTATTTCCATACGTTGCTTGGTGTGTGATAATTTTCGCCCTACCATACTCGGTTGGCGCTGGACCTTCCCACCCTTCCTAAAGGTAGTAAATACAATATTAAATGTTACAAAATAACACAATCCCTCAGTGAGTTTTATTACGAGAAACCCTATAGCTGTAAAACTGGTGTCTTTATTCAAAGCATGCGTTAAATGCCTATCGATTAGAGCAACCTTTCACGTGAAGGTAAGAGTCGAAACGTATTATATTACCTTAAAGCTTTACAATTTATCTGAACCAATCTAAAATATGTGGGGAATTTGAGACGCTTTGTTAAATTGAGAAGATTATATCATACAAATTGAAAGACTTCGTGTGGGAGGGTAGGTCTGTCACAAAAAATACACTACGATAATTTAACTGCTTCAACGGTCTAGCAGTTATTATTACAAATCCAGCGAGGCATTCAGCGAGGTCCAAAAAGTGTCATGGGATTTTTTAATCTAATTAATTAGTCTTAATTAGTAATACTAGATATGTATATATTGACATTGAGATAATTATTTTAGTACCTATATTCTACTGTTGTATGCCAGGAATGGCTGGATGTATTCGCGACGAATAAATGAAATGAAATTTTTCTGTTAATAAATTTTCAGTACCAACACGAAGTCAGGAATTTGGTGGTAGCTGCTCCTGTGCCTCGGAACACTATAAGCTGGTACGAGGAGGTATAGCAGTAGGATTTCGAATGATGAGGATGATAATTTTGAGCATAAATGATTGTTCACCGTATTGTCTCGTTTTTCATTATTTAGTAAAAGCTGTCACCTGGCATATGGCCATAATAAAGTTATCAATATTTTACACCCCGAGGTCCCCGCTATCTTACGTCATCAGGACGTAGGCTCCATCCACGGCCTCGGAGACGTACGAACCACTCACCGTCCGACCCCTCCGTTATCCCAAACGTCTCCTAAGCCGAGGTTCGGCCTCAAAGGAGGCGCCCTTAGGCAGTCGTTCCCATAGTTTCTTCGAGTCCTAGGGCTCAAAATTTCTTCTGGCAGAGCTTCTTTCCAAAGCTCGCCTAACAGCCCGGTTACGCTGTGGCAACCAATAGGGTTTGTACAGCTAATAGACAGTCCGAATAGAAAAAAATATCAATATTTTCTATCGCACGTTCAAATTACAACAAATTTTAAAAGTCAGAAACAATTTTCCCCTAACTTTTGAAGATTTATGACCGCAGCGCATGGAATCCACAACAAAGCCATAGGAAAAACGGTGATCCGGAAAAAAAATGTAAATTTGTCACCAAATCAAAAACGAACGTGTTGTTATAGCCGTGGAGCTGGTGGGAAATTTAGTGGAGTTGTTTGTTAAAACTCTGCAATGTTGTCTTAGCAAATGTCGGGTATTTCGACTAGCTAGTGCTTTGCACAATGGATAAGGAGATAAAAAATAATCCAGTGCAGATTCTTTATCTAGGTCAGGCCAATATAATTCTTCGCCTTTCAGTTTCTCTGCTAATTAATATTTATATTACAACTTTATAAACATACGATTGGAAGGTATATTTTACTGGTCACTACAACAACAAAGATTTTCCACAGACCTTTTCACAAGTGCTAATAAATTAAGGTTACTTCATATAAATGAATTTTTAATTAGAATTAAAGAAAACTAATAAAGGTCACAATATAACGTCACTGCAATAAAATATATTAACATACCCCATCCAACACCTTACTACCACAGTAAAGTGTTGGATAGGGTTTAGACATATTATTATGGTAATAAAAAAGCAAGTTGTGCATGGTGAATACATTTCGCCAAGCGATTTAGCGTTCCGGCACGTTGTCGCGTAAAAACCAATAAGGAGTGTGGGTTTACCATGACCCTAACAGGTAAGCACGCTACCATCTTAGACTGCATCATCACCAGGTGAGATAGCCGCCAAGGGCTAGCTTGTAGTGTATTAAAAAAAAAAATTGTGTAGAATCCTATCCTATCAAGAATTTATGTTTCTGTGCAATATTAAGAGTTCGTGAGCTATATACGTAATAAATTAATATGACAAGCTAATGTTTTATTTCTACGTGAAAGGAGGACATCAACAATCAAACTTTCACATTTAACATATTAGTATAAATATCTCTTCCAATTCTACCACTAGCTCTCCAGCCCTAATCCCTCAGGGAGGAATGCAGAGTTGTCACATTGAGGAAATGGAGGGGAAATTTGGGTCTTTTGTTACGATTTCTTTGTGAACGCTTACGGCATCGGATGCTATATTAATGGATATTCCTGAAAAATACCTCCGACATGTACCAGCTTGTGTACATGTTTATCTGGTTACATTTTCTTACTAATGGTACTAACTTGACTTGACAGTATCACAAATATGACGAACTATTATTATTATCTCATATAATTATATATAGGATGACTGCGGGGCGGGGGCGTGTCTTCGTCGGTAATTTGGGTAGACATGGATAGTATCGGGCAAAGAGACCAGATACTCTTGGTAGAACAGAACTCTCTGATTGCCGTCATATACTATTCTATACAAACAAACAGCAATATATATACATTTTTAATATTCGTGCAGGAAAACATCGTGAGGAAATCTGCACGCCTGAAACTTTTACACAATGTTTGACGACCTCCGTGGCGCAGTGCGTACGCTATCGCATTATAAAGTTGGAGGTCCTGTGTTCGATTTCCGGCTCGAGTCTGGTCTGGTGGGAGGCTTCGGTCTTGGTTAGTTACCACCCTACCAACAAAGACGTCTCGCCAAGCGAATTACCGTTCCGGCACGATGTCGCGCAGAAACCAGTTAGGAGTGTGGGTTTACCATACCCCTAACAGGTTAGCCCGCTACCATCCTAGACTTAATCATCAATTACCACTAGGTGAGATAACCGTCAAGGGCTAACTTGTAGTGTATTAAAAAATGTCCTCAAAGGCATGTTAAGTCTGCCAATCAGCTCATGGCCTGCGTGGTGGTATATGGCCAAAACCTTTTATATTGAGAGGAGATTCGTGCTCTGTAGTGAGCCGGCAATGGGTTGATCATGATGATGATGAGTGTAAAATATGCCTGGTCTAATTTAATTAAACCGAAGGATATGAATTCTGTCTCCAAGAATTTTTGGAGTGGGTCATTATCATCATCATCATCATCATCAATGCGATGATGATAACAATAGATTGATTTCCATGAGGAGAACTGGAATCAATATTATACATATTTTTCAGATGTGTGTGTGGCTCCAAACTTCTATCCAAACAAATTGAGGGGAAAACACGAACGAAATTAAAAAAGTTGTTCATTCTAATATATTCTTGCTAAGCTGACATACCTCCTTGGCTCCAATATATCATGTCAACGCAGCGGTACAAGAAAGTCGTTTAGCGTTAAATTGAAAAACAATCCGCGCCATTTCACGGAACGCCGGGCTGGGCTTAATCGGCGTCTAGTTATACGAAACTCTCTCATAAGGGACCTCGTGCGCTACGCAACCAGAAGCTCCGATCCAGCTCCGGAACTTTCCTAAATTGCTGGTGGTCCTCATCCATCAATCAATCATAATCTTTATTCAAATAGTCCTTTGAAAGGCACTTTTGACGCGTCAGTAATATACACTGTAGTGTTTTGATGGTGTAACTATATTCGTAGACTTAAAAATAAGGCTATGAGGGTTCCAAACGCGCCCTGGTCGAGCCCAAGAAGCCCAGAACAAACTTAGCCAGCTAAATTTTCTTTTTGTTACCACCTTCTCACATGCCACTTAAAATTATCTTATGATAGCAATATTTCCCATGCTTGTTTATTATTTTCATAATCCTTTACACTATAGGGCTTTTCCACAAACTTACGTTTTATATAAACTTTGAACTTATTGAGAGACATCCCTGAAATTTCATTTGGTAATTTACTGGAATGATTTTTTCATTAATGTTTGTTCATTAACAATATATGTGAAAGAATTATCAGGTAGAGACGTATGGGAAATGGTTTTAATAAAACTGCTAAACTTCTAACATGTGTGCAGGTTGCAGACGAGTGCACGAATGTGTCCGTGATACAGGCGGAGGCAGACTAAGGTCGTTTCCAGAGAAGATGCGTAAAAGCGTTTTCCAGCGTTAAAAAAACCCCTGTAGCATCGTATTAAACCGATCATTACTTGCTATCAGGTGGGTTTGCAGTCGAGGGCTAACCTGTCTTCTCAGTCGGTTCGGTAGGTGTGGCACGCTTTGCAGTGTAATAAAAAAAGACGGGTTGCACTCCGGGAGTGCCGGCAGAAGTGAAAACTTGATTATTAACGTTGAGCATGTTTGATATTTTGGAATGGTTAGGGAATAATTTTGCACCAATTGCTTTATCAGTATAAAAGTACTATCATTTATGTGGTAGAATACAATATTCATTTATTGCGCTATCGTACACAAACATGACAATTTATATTACATTAAAAATTTAACACTTTTAAACTATTACAATTATTTTACATTAAAAAGTTTATCTATATCAATTTCCATATTTTAAGCACTTTACATTCACGAATTTTACGAATACACAACAATGTGATCACTACACAGACGGTCGAGCCATCAGCTGTCACCATCCATGGATGCGCGTGGCACGCTGTAACATACACGAACATTCGCGCAAGCGCCCTGCGCTGCCTAAACGAAACAGTAGGCCCATACATTTTCGCCGCGCCGTAGAGAGGGGATAGCTGTCTACTCTCCATCCGTCTTACGCTTTTTCGATCAGGTCACGTGTCCTGACGCGAGTTTAAGATTTTATACCCATTACAGAAAAAGTGCTCAACGCCGCTAAAGAAGTTTTCACTTCAAAAAATATCGATCATCATTTTGTCCCTTTCTTGTATGTGTGCCTTTACCTAGCGATGAGACAATGCTTGCGTTGTTAAAGAGTTTTACTGAAAGGTGACCTGTTAGTAATTTGTTATAAATAATATAACCGAATACGTTGTAGGTTGAGATTATAATAATAATAATAAATGCATTTTATTTAACTAAGATTTACAATGTTTGTAAGGAATTATTTTTACAAAGAAATACATATTTCAATTAATAAATACAATGTTATGGCAATGACATATTTACAAAGTATACATATTCCATTACAAAAAAGGAAAATAACATATATTTACATAAGAGTTCCTCAAATAATATTATATAATTCCCGTGAAAATTTTATACAAATTCTTTTTTTTTTTTTATAAAAACATTTACCAGTGGACTCTACACTAGGTGATTACCTGTATCGTAGGATTCTACTCTTTTAATGAGATTTGGATGATCACTAGTACTATAAACAGGTCGTTGGCATACGTTTGGTCAAAAGATCATTGATCTGATGGCCATAGTGTACTCGTAATAATTGGTCACGACATCACTGCGAACAGTTTGGTTATTGCAATAAGCTCATAGCGCATGTTTGTAGATAATTGTTTGCGGCCACTGGTTACTGGCTGCGTAGTTTGTGGGCCCCCTAACATGATGTTTTTAATATCGGAACAAGGTTTCTGCTCGCGCTTGCATGTGAGTTCGTATGTTATATTTTTGAAAAACTACTGGTACAGTTAAATGGTGTTAATTTCTGATTCAATTTAGTCCTGGAGGTTTTGATACGTAGTTTAGTAGATAGCGTAAATTCAGTATGACGGAACATTTCTTCAAAAGATCATGTCGATGTGTTCAACGTGCCGAGTTAATTAACAAAAATATAATAACATAACTAAAATATATTTTTCAAACGAGTCCCTTTAGGCAAGGTTCTGAAGATACTGGCAGCGTTCCCCCTTTGAATAACAAGACTAATTTGTTGTCAAAACATTCATTGTAATTGTCTTTTGTGGTCCATGACAATAAACAACATTTTATGTAAAGACATCCTTCTGACGTATTCATCATCATCATCATGAACAACCCATTGCCGGCTCACTACAGAGCACGGGTCTCCTCTCAATATGAGAAAGGTTTGGCCATAGTCCACCACGCTGGCCATGTGCGGATTGGCAGACTTCACAAGCCTTTGAGAACATTATATCTGACGTATTAAGACACTGAAACGTGAACCCGGCTAAGCAAAAGTGAAACTGAGTGCAAAAGCGTAGTATAAAAGTTCTTTATAAGTGAAAATAGATCTTTAGAAAATGTAGCAAAAACACCGGGCGCACACACCGGCCTATTGAAAGCCAGAAAACTGAAAACTAGAGCAGATGAAACATTCAGCGGCGGACTTCGCCCTCAATATTTTTTCAAAGCTGCCATAGCGTACGGAAAATGAGCAGACATCTCACGGAAAACATCACATTATACACAATATATATATTTTTTTGACCGAGAAGCGGTGAAAGTCTAGTGGTTAGGGCGTCAGCCTCCTAATCAGAGGTCGGCGATTCGAATCCGGGCACGCACCTCTTACTTTTCGGAGTTATGTGTGATTTAAAAAAATATCACTTGCTTCAATGGTCAAGGAAAACATCGTGAGGAAACCTGCACGCCTAAGAGTTCTCCATAATGTTCTCAAAGGCGTGTGAAGTCTGCCAATCCGCACATGGCCAGCGTGGTGGACTATGGCCAAACCATGCGACATGTTGGAGGTCCTGGGTTCAATTCCCAGCTCGAGTCTGGTCTTGTAAGAAGTTTCAGCCGTTACCACCCTAACGACAAATACGTATCGTAAAGGGATTTAGCTTTCTGGCACGATGTCGCGTAGAAACCAACTAGGAGTGTGGGTTTATCATACCTCTTACAGGTTAGCTAGCTACCAGTTTTCCATACCCCTAATAGGTTAGCCCGCAACCATCCTAGACTGCATCATCACTTACCACCAAGTGAGATAGCTGTCAAGGGCTAACTTGTAGTGTATAAAAAAACCCATATTTGAACCTGATAGGAAGCTGTTGTCTATATAACTCGAGGCTTTTCTAGGGCTCCAGCTCTAAACCTCATCAGTCCTTTCCATCATGATTGTAGCCAAGCGTTATCCTATATATAATAAAATAATAATATTAAAGCGTGAAGGGTATTAGGTTTAGTATAAAGTATAATAAAAGTTCGATAGAATAAATCCGGGTGGATGTGTCAAAGGACAATTCACGCTCACCAAACATATTCAAATTGATGGCGGTAAGAACTGTTCAATCGTTATTCAATATTACGAAGGTGCGAAATGTATGGCAGCGGTATCTTATTTTTCCCTTTGAATAGCTGTGTTATTCACCATGGATAACCGCAATTACTGAGCGTGGGATAAAATATTGGATTTATTGATGCGGTTGTTATTGTTTATTGATGGATTTCACCTGTTTGTAACACTTGTATCGGCTGACTACTGTAAGAGTTTTGAACCTTTATCGATACAGATAATCTTCTAGATGTGTTTGTTGCATTGTCCAGCGGTTATACTTGTAGTTTTATTTAGGTCTTTAAAACTCCTGTGAAATATTTAATCAGCTAAAGCATGCAAATACAGGGGTCTTGGCTCCGAATATGATTTTGTCCCATTCGGTGTCGAGACCCTCGGTCTGTGGGGTCCTAGCACTCTAAGGCTTTTTAAGGAAATAGCAAAAAGGTTAGTCGACATCACAGGGGACCGAAGAGCTGCCAGCTACCTCGGACAAAGAATTAGTCTAGCCATTCAAAGGGGGAACGCTGCCAGTATCTTCGGAACCTTGCCTAAAGTAACCCCTTTTTATAATATATTTTAGTTATGATGTTAAATATTTATTTATTTTTTAAGATTTTTGGTTTTAGGTTAATATAAGTTTTATTTTAAGTAATATATGTATCCCCATATGCAATTATATCATGCACATAATCCTTTACACTAAAGTAGGACTTTTCTACAAGCTTACGTTTTATATAAACTTGAACATATTCAGAGACATCCCAGTAATTTCATTTGATAATTCATTATTAAATTACGTACCTGTGAAGGAATTGCTAAAGTTATGTAGTCTATTAGCGTGCAACACGAGTTTTTTAGACTGCAAGTAAGCCCTTGACGACAATCTCACCTGGTGGTAAGTGATGTTGCTGTCTAGGATGGCAGCGGGATAACCTCTTAAGAGTGAATCCACGCTCCTAATTGGTTTCTAAGCGACATCGTGCCGGAACTTTTAATCGCTTGGCGACAAGTATTTATCGGTAAGGTGGTAACTAGCCACGGCCGAAACCTACCACCAGACTAGACTCGAGCCGGGAATCGAACTCAGGACCTCCAACTTTATAATGCGATAGCGCGATCGCTACGCTACGGAGGTCGTCAGAATTCTAATTTTAAGATTGTTACAATCGCATTTTATTCCATGAGCATATCTATTATGAGGGAGGATATTAATATGACGGCAGTCAGCGAACAGCGCCATCTAGTTTTAGAATAATGTACGACAGACAATTGAGTGGGATCCCCCTCTCTTTAAGCAACACTAAGTGGGTTATGCAGGTTTTTAAAAGACGCACCAGCGCGGGACGGCGCATTGCATTCATTGCATTCAGTCTGTTCGGATCGGTGGTGGAGTCGCGGTAGTGCATAGTCGTACTTGGTGGACCATATATTCTGCTCCTTGTAAATTACCATACTTATAATTGTAATTATATTCTACCAAGAGTATCTGGTCTCTTTGCCCGAATCTACCCACGTCTACCCAAATTACCGATAAAGACACGCCCCCGCCCGTAGTCATCCTATAAATAGAGTAATAAGGAGTTTTAAACCATTTATATCCGCAACAAATCCTGTGTAATATTTTACAGACGTTACTATTATCTTTGAATGGCCACATTTTACTTGAAATACAACAAATTTCAATAACAAGATAAGTTACAATTTCCTTAATTGGACTATTTTCCTCTGATATTCCTCCACTTTGAAATAGAAATCAAATTAAATTCACATTGAAATACCCAGTAACTAACTTACAGTGCCAGCTTGGCACTGAAATTGTATCACTTCGCAATGCTATTGGCTGAATTTACGGTATCCGAGCTTAAACTTTGTATTCTAGCCAATAGAAAGCAACTGTCAGCCATTCCGAAAGCATTCTGATCAAGCGTCATCGCTGCTAAAGCTCAGTTCTAAGGCACTCAAATACCAGTAGGTACCTACCCTGAGTATAAAAAATATCGTTCACAAAAATCATTATTACCGGCTCACTACAGAGCACGGGTCTTCTCTCAATATGAGAAGGGTCTGGCCATAGTCCACCACGCTGGCCATGTGCAGATTAGCAGACTTTACACAACTTTGAGAACAATATGGAGAACCCTCAGGCGTGCAGGTTTCTTCACGATGTTTTCCTTCACCGTTGAAGCAAGTGATATTTTAATTGTTTAAAAACGCACATAACTCCGAAAAGTTAGAGGTGCGTCTTGTGCGCCTGGATACGAACCGCCGACATCTGATTAGGAGGCTGACGCCCTAACCACTAGGCTATCACCGCTTTGTCTTCACAAAAATAGACATTTTCAATTATCGAAACACATTAACGTCAGAATAAATTCTCACGTATCTACTTAATTTAATGCTCAGTTTCTGTGCACTTCCTTCAAAAAAAAAAACGTAATTAAGTATTGCGACTCTAAGCTGTAATACATTCGGTCCATTTTACTTTAACGTTATAGTGTTTAGATACTCGAAAGGGACTGCGCGATTGCGAGCGTGCAATTCTTATACTAAAAATATAAATGTATTTTTGTGGATTACACAGATTTCTTTTTAATACCACTACAACTTATTCTTTGACTGCAATTGTTCTGGATGTTAACACCTCTACAAGTTAGTACATGACTGCAATTGTACTGGAAGATATTTTTGTCGCCACACCAGTTAAGGCAATATTCAGTTATATCGAACTCAGTGCCTTCCACTTATTAGACCACAGCGTTAACGACTTCGCCAAGAAGGTCGATTATTTCGC
This sequence comes from Lasiommata megera, assembly GCA_928268935.1. NCBI lineage: Eukaryota > Metazoa > Arthropoda > Insecta > Lepidoptera > Nymphalidae > Lasiommata > Lasiommata megera. The sequence goes on from OV743326.1 coordinate 14,275,014, forward strand.
GTTATCAGAACTAGATATCCATCTCCATTAAAGTTATAGCAATAAAGCTGAATATGGTAATTTATCAACCTACTGGCAAAGATGTGATGACCTGTGCCGTTTTTTATACACTACAAGTTAGCCCTTGACGGCTATCTCACCTGGTGGTAAGTGATGATGCAGTCTAGGATGGTAGCGGGCTTACGTGTTAGGAGTATGGTAAATCCACGCTCCTAATTAGTTTCTACGCGACATACGCGACAACGCTAAATCACTTGGCGACTCGTCTTTGTCGGTAGGGTGGTGACTAGCCACGGTTAATGTCTCCCACCAAACCAGACTCGAGCCGGGAATCGAACCGGGGACCTCCAACTTTATAAGGATTAGAGGTAAATGTATCGTACCTCTAATAGGTTAGCCCACTACTATTTTAGACTCCATCATCAATTGTCACTAGATCACATTGCAGGCAAGGATTATTTGTAGTGGAATAAATAAGAAATAGCCTTCCAAGAGCTAAATAACACTTTCCAGGTTAATTATTATTTTCGTTAGTTACGTCGACGTTCTCACTATCCTATTTTCGCTTAATGCTTTGTCGGTCAAAAGATGGAAAACGTTTCCAAGTCTCTTGACCCAGTTGTCATTGACAATTCAGGAATGAAGTCGAAACAACTCGAGACGCATCCAGCCGTAGCGGGCTGATTACGTATAAAGACTGTATTACGCTATGACGACCTCTCTAGCGGAGTCAAGCTCTGGTCGTATCAGAAGAAGGTCCCGTATTCAAACTAGATCTGGATCTAACTACGGTTTATAGAATGTAAAAATTTTGTATTTAGTTGCAACTCATACACACAATAATTAACTATATGATGATGATGATGATGATCAACCCATGCTCGGCTCATTACAGAGCACGGGCCTCTTCTCAATATGATGGTAAGTAATGATGCAGTCTAAGATGGTAGCGGGCTTACCTGTTAGAAATATGGTAAACCCATACTCCTAATTGGTTTCTACGCAACATCGTGCCGGAACGCTTAATCGCTTGGTAACACGTCCTTGTAGGTAGAGTGGTAACTAGCCACGGCCAAAGCCTTCCACCAGACCAGACTCGAGCCGGGAATCGAACCCAGGACCTCCAACTTTGTAATTCAACAGCGCACGCGCTGCGCCACGGAGGTCATCAAAAGTCCATTGTATACCATGAATATTAAGCTTAATTGACTCATGTAAAACTAAAATTTCTTTAATTTTTATATACTACCCTCACCAAATAGATCTTCTAGAATGTGCTGTCAACACACGGAGCATCTTCAAGAGATGTTGACTGCACAACACACAATATCATTATATTCCAGGCAACAAAAAGTGCCAGTGCTTCCAAATAGGTTTTCGAATATTTAAACACTCTTTCGTAATGCTAAGAGTAACTCTTATATATTTACTGAGTTATATAGCTCAAGTTCGTCCGCACTGTCACTTCCTGAGACACTTTGAGTTTGAGTTAGGAAGTAAGTATATAGACAACGTTCTATACAATCATCATCATCACTTCAACCGATAGACGTCCACTGCTGGACATAGGTCTTTTGTAGGGAGTTCCAATGGCCACGGTCTTGGGCCGCTTGTATCCAGCGGCTCCCTGCGACTTGTTTGATGTCGTGTGTCCACCTTGTTGGGGGTCGACCAACGCTACGTTTACCGGTGCGGGGTCGCCATTCCAGCACCTTGGGACCCCAACGTCCATCGGTTCTCCAAGCTATACAATAGTATTTCCTTATTATATATTCCTCATACCCGACAATTCGTGGCGTTACCAGAAAATCAAACTTGGGAACTTGCGATACCCAGTTGACTACACTAACCACAGTACCAATGCGGTAAATAGTTGGGTAAGGGGCAAATTAATAAAGTTAATTAATTTCACGAGTGTGCGATATCAAAAGACTGTTATCAAAAGGTTCTTTGATAAAAGTAATTGAGTCATCTTCCTGTTTGAAAGGAAACTTTTATTTCAAATAATTTTCTGTTAAAATATATATCTCGTTTGTAATGGCACAGGTGAGTATATTTTAAATCAATTAATCTATATATATAAAAGCGAAAGGTCACTTACATACTTACATACTGATTAAACACGAGATCTCAAAAACTATTGCACGTATAAAGCTATAATTTAGCAAGTAGGTAGTTGGTAGTTAAGAGACGTCAGCTAAGAAAGGATATTTGGAAATTCCAGCCTATACATAATTAAATACATTCTAAGGGGGTAAGATAGGGATTGAAAGTTTGTATGAAATTTCTTTGTTTTTAGAGTTGGAGACACAAAAATTTGCATTAAGATTAATAATAATAAATATAAAACATGTGTATCAATTTTTTTTTAAATATTACCTGTTAAGGGTGGTAAAATAGGGGATGATAGTTTGTGCTTATTTTTTATTATGAAGTCTACAAGCGTGAAATTTTGAAAATAGGTTTCTTTTAGGGCTTAAGTATATGGTTAGATTTTTTTTACATCCAAATCTAGCCCGAAGGGGGTAAAATAGGGGTTTGAAGTTTGAATGAAAGTCCTATGTTTTTTAATTTAGAAACACGAAAATCGGTAATTTAATATTTGCCTGTAGCTTACTTTCAGAAGCAGGGCATTGGCCGTACGGGTAACCTCAATCTCAAGGGAAATCAGCAATTCGTCGCAGACGAAGTCGCGGGCAACAGCTAGTAAAATATAATTCCATATAAATTGTGTTATTTATAACTGTATTAAATTTAATAGAAGAGTAGAACTCTGATTTTGAAAAAGCTATTTTTATTTCGTAGCACTTTTTTAAATATGTGACGCTATATTCTCTTATTAGCATCATCGACGCCTTGCCCAATAACTTTCTTGTTATCTATACACAGACGGACTGATAGACGATCGAAGTGACAGAGGAATCTTGGTTATAGCATCCCATTGGCAAGTTCCTGGTATGGAACCATAGAAATCATTTCCTGTGGGCATTTCTCAGAAAAAAAAAACTCAAGAAAACATTGGTGGTTTTGTTGTTTGTAGAACATAAACTTAACTAAAACTAATATTAAACTAGTTTTACCCATTAGTCATTGTTTATCGGCATTTGTAGTTTCTTAAAGCTCGTGGAAACCGTTTCTTTTCACGGTAACAAAAGTATTTTATGACTAGGTTAGCGAAGTGGTAGCGGATCAATCGTTCCAGTACTTTACGATGCTTCGGTGTTCCAGTATAATCTTGCTTCGAAGTCGATAAGAGGTATGAGTTTAAAATACTGCGTACCCCTAACAGGTATGTCTGCTTCCATCTTCCATCGTCCCTTATCAACCAGCTGAGATAGCAGACATGAGCTTACTAACACAACGTGAATTAAAAAAACATCTCTTAAATTAAAATAGGTTTGCTCTTTAAAAATATCATCATCATCATCATCATGATCAACCCATTGCCGGCTCACTACAGAAGACGGGTCTCCTCCCAATATGAAAGGATTTGGCCATAGTCCACCACGCTGGCCATATGCGGATTGGCAGACTTCACACGCCTTTGAGAATATTATAAACTCTCAGGCTTGCAGGTTCCCTCACGATGTTTTCCTTCACCGTCGAAGCAAGTGATATTTTAATTGCTTAAAAACGCGCATAACTTTGAAAAGTTAGAGGTACGTGACGCCCTAACCACTAGGCTATCACAGCTTAAAAATATAAGGCAAGGTCCAACAAAAAGACATACATAGGGACCGTTTTGTTTTTGGTAAACTTTTGTCGTACCTTTAGTATACGCTTAGTTGATAGTAACCTGTACGCGGTTTTCATGCTTTTAACTCTTTATTCTCGTTGTTTATAAAGAGCCTCTTTTTGAGGACGCAAGCGTAATTAAGTTAGCTCTTAACCACTTTTGAAATTAATTTTCATTTCAAAATAGTTCTCATTTGTATACAACATAGAAAACCACTAAAATTACTGTGAGTAAAAAGACCTCCGCGTGCTTTATCACATAACATTGTTGGAGGTCTAGGGTTCGATTTGCGGCTCGAGTCTGGTCTGGTGAAAGTCTTCGTCCGTGGCTTATCACCCTACCGAAGAGGCCGGTTCCGGCGTGATGTCGTGTAGAAACCAATTAGGGGTATGGGTTTGCCATATACCTAATAGAATAGCCCGCGTCCACCTTGCATCTTAACGGGTTAAGTTGTAGTGGATATAAAATTAAAACTACTTATATCAACTTTTGACGCGTCAATAATTTACATAACTGAGTTTATAGTGTTAACTACATTCGTACATCATCATCATCATCATCATTATCGTGAACCGGAATGATACCATTACCGGCTCACTACAGAGCACGGGTCTCCTCTCAATATGAGAAGGGTTTGGCCATAGTCTACCACGCTGGCCATGTGTGGATTGGCAGACTTCACACGCCTTTGAGAACATTATGGAGAACTCTCAGGCATGCAGGTTTCCTCACGATGTTTTCCTTCACCGTTGAAGCAAGTGATATTTACATTTTTTGAAAACGCACATAACTCCGAAAAGTTAAGAGGTGCGTGCCCGGATTGGAGCCGCTGACCTCTGATTAGGAGGCTGACGCCCTAACCACTAGGTTATCACCGCTTTTACATTCGTACACTTAACACTAAATGATAATTCCAAACGCGCCCTGGTCTAAGAAGAAGCCCATAACAAACTTAGCCAGAAAATTATTCAAGAGCTTCAATATATTAGAGCAATATTTCATACCCAACATGTTTATTATTTACATAATCCTTTACGCTATAATAGGACTTTTCTACAAGCTACGCTTTAGCTTATTTATCAGCTTAACACACAACTTGAATTCACCATCATTATTAACATCATAATCACCCTATTAAAGTCCCACAGCTTGGCACGCCACTCTGCTCCAATACGGGTTTGTGGGATTTAACGATTATTATTACATGTTGGTAATTTTACGGCATAACGTTTTCGAAGCACAGAGTGGACAATGCCAATTGCTGGCAAGCCCCAAACAAATGGCATTTATATAAAAACTGTTTTAGGACCTTATAATGTAATTAACCCGTGGCACAGCACGCGCGCTTTCGCATTTTAAAGTTGGTGATCCTGGGTTTCATTCCCGGCTCGAGTATGGTCTGGTGGGAGGCTTCGGCCGTGGCTAGTGACCACCCTACCGACAAAGACGTGTCACCTGCGATTCAGTTTCCCTACTAAGATCAAAAATCATGATGGTAAAACAGGACAAAAGATACATCCCAAATGTCTTCTGTAACCGGAAAAAACTACGCCCGATAAAAAATATCAAGAGATAACAGAACTGTGACGTCACTGCGAGACAACCTATTGAGAGATTTATTGGCGCGGATCGGGTGGTAAAAGACCCGATCCAAAAACATTTTCTTTCATGAAATAAGGGTTTGTATTTTATCATTACCCGTGTATAGGTTTGGAAGCCTCTCTGGCGGTTTCGTTACCACCTTGTAGATTTCGAAGTTTTGAATTTTTGTTTTATATATGTACTACTAACCATTGACGGCTCTCACAGGATGGTAAGTGATGATGCAGTCTAAATTAGCGGGCTAACCTGTTATCAGTAAACCCATACTCGTAAATGGCATTTACGGGACATCGCGCTGGGACGCTAAATCGTTTGGCGACTCGAATATGTCGGTAGAGTGGTAACTAGCCACGACCTAAACCTCCCACCAGACCAGTCTCAAGCCGGAAATCGAACCCAGCACCTCAAACTTCATAATGCAACAGAAATTTCTTGCGTTGTGATCGAGATGATTAATATTGCTATGAAATTATTTTCATGAATATAAAACGTAATTTCCGAACTCTGCTATTAGTAGTTACTTGCATAGAAAAATCCATATTATGTTTTATAGAGACGTCATCAAATAAGATGGCATAAAAGTTTTACCGTCATTGCCTTTTCTACTTAAAGAAATAAGGACTTTTAATCATAAATAAATACAAGCAATCACCGTTAACTTGTGAAACATGTCTGTTAAAATGAATAAATACTGCCGATGTTTTTTTATACACCACAAGTTAACCCTTGCCGTCAAGGGTTAACTTGTGGTGGGGTAATAAACTCACCTGATGGTAAGTGATGATGCAGTCTAAAATGGTAGCCGGCAAACCTGTTAGGGGCATGGTAAGCCCACACTTCTAATTGGTTGCTACGCGACATATTTCCGGAACGCTAAATCGCTTGGCGACACGTCTTTGTCGGTGTTTAGTTTCCCTCAATATCATTGTATGAATGACTCAATATCACGCGTATATATATTTTTTAATGCTGCGGGAACCGTTTTCTGTAGGCTAAAAATATTCTGTTACCGAATCTGCGAATGTCCGAAATAGATTTTGGTGAAAATGTAGTAACAAAGCCTTTCTTTTTTTTTAAATACCGCTGCATAGATCCTCGCTAGAGCAACGAGTTAAATTTCTATATTCAGTTATGTTATTTTAGTTCGTTAACTACAATTACATAACTCAAATTAATTGACATTCATGTGACACTCGTTATATTTAATTTGCAACTTACTATTGGAATAGACAATTTGAGCTGTGATAGCCTTGTGGTTAGGATGTCCACCTCCTAATCAGAGGTTGGCAGTTTGATCCCGGGCACGCACCTTCAATTTTTCGTATTTATATGCGTTTTTTAAGCTAATAAAATATCAATTGCTTCAACGGTGTAGGAAAATATCATAAGGAAACCTGCATGTCTGAGAGTTCTCCACAATATTCTCAAAGGCGTGTGAAGTCTGCCAAGCCGTTCATGGCCAGCGTGGTGGACTACGGCCAAATCCTTCTCATATTGAGAGGAGATCCGTGCTCTGTACTGAGCGGGTACTGGGCTGATCATGATGATGATGATCGAAATAGAAATAAGTCGTATAACGATATGATTCATGAAAATTATACGACGATGTATTTACGGCGCTGAGGCTGTACTTCTGAAGTTTCTGCAATCTCGGGGCTTCGTTCTACTTTACGATATAATACTTGTTAACCATGGACCAATTGCCACTAGTTCAGTGGTGACTTTACAAACTAATTAAAACAGACGCGGCTTCGCTCACGTTTAGATTACGTAGTTCTTTCAAGCGGACTTGTACAAATTAAAAAACTTTATTTTGTGGCAAGCGGGAGATTTATTAGTACAAATTAAATTTATTTAGTTTTCCACCCAATGACGGCTCACTACAGAGCACGGGTCTCTTCTCAATATGATAAGGATTTGGCCATAGTCCACCACGGTGGCCATGTGCGGATTGGCAGACTTCACTCGCCTTTAAGAATATTACAGAGAACTCTCAGGCGTGCAGGTTTCCTAACGATGTTTTCCTTCACCGTTAAAGCAAGTGATATATTAAAAATTTAAGCAATTTAGTTTTCTATACATATTAATAGTTGTTTATCTTCTAGGCACTTCAAAATAGTTTTAGTTATGATGTTTAAATATTTATTTTATAAGAATTTTATTTGTAGGTTAATCTAAGTTTTAGTTTAAGTTTTATCTAAAATGTTTGTTGTATAATTAAATAGATACAAATAAAAAAATAATAATTTCTTCAAAATTGACGCTTATAAGTTCACATGTTAGAGGGATTTTCTAGAAATACTCCTGAAGTAAGAGTGCCTTAATAGCCTGATTTGTGTGCATTTACTGTCTAGTCTGAGCTTTTAAACTGCCCGCTACTCGAATGCGGTTGACTTTGACGATTATCATCCCATTAGATCTGTGCTCTATTTCTACTTCCCTAGTAAGGTAATCTCTACGCAGTTATAATATTAGGATTTAAAAAAAACCCGGCTAAGTTTGTTGTGGGCTTCTTCTTAGACCAGGTTCGCGTTTGGAACCCTCATAGCTTTAATTTTAAGTTTACGAATGTAGTTATCACCATCAAATCACTAGTATGTAAATTATTGACGCGTCAAAAGTGCCTTTTAAAGGACTATTTGAATAAATATTATTTGAATTTGAAGAATTTGAAATTTGAATAAATATGTCACAGTTTTTTTTTTTAATTATTAATCCAATTTTCTGGGTCATTATAATAGGGTGGTTTAATCCCGGCAATTACAATGTAGGCATGTACCAGTTCTTAATTTATGTTAATCTGGTAGCATGAAGTAATTTAGCAAGGGCTATCTTGTACTGTGTACTCACTGAGTAACACTTACTCTTACTTGATTACTTACTTGATTGGTTTGTGTACGCCAACAGATTCCAACTCTAACTGAATTATCTGCCCTTCATTATCCCACAGGCCCGTTTATTCAAAGAAAGGCGATAAAACCAGAAATGACGTCATACCATCAATTCACGGATAATCAATTTCCGGGAAAACAAGAAATAGTTTCGTTTGGTCTCCCATCCGTTATATAGCCGCCATTATGTTTATGGGAATAGTTCGAGCGAACTCAGTCATCTTGTTTATTGTGACACAGTTACCTGTCAATGAGTTCTAGAATTCATTCTATTCTATACTACAATATTAGAAAGCAAGAACGAGAAAGTGTTTATTTGAGATTCGCGACACAAAAATAACTTTTTTATATATAATTATGACGTCTACTAACTAGTTTGTCTAGACGAGTTAAGGCCGTCCGAGTTGTTTTTAGTAAGTGTCACGTCAGCATTGCTGACATCACACTTTTGTTTACTTTCGTTCATAGTAATTAAAATCACAACTTGAGGGATTACACTTTTATTGCGACAATAACCAAGAGGTCCGAACGGTCCGACGTCTCGAGCGAGAATGCCACGAAAGGCAACAACCGCCCGTATTTATAGCAAAGCATGCTTGTACAAAATAGTTTGCTACGTAAATACACTGATTAGCAAAGAAATGATTAATTAGTGATTATTGGATTCTTGGCGCCGCTGAATGAAGTTAATAACTCCGTCGCGCCGACATATATATAAAAAAATACAGTAATATTTCAGGTTCCAAAAATTATTCCAATTAGCAGTTAGCTACAATTAGCTACACCTGTACAGAATCCAATGGCACAGTGCTACTCTTTCATGGAGCCTTATGATTAACTAAGATTAGCCAAATTGATCTGATAATATACTGATCCTAATAAAATAAGTGTTTATGCATTTATTGTAATTAGGTATGTAATTATGATTATGAAATAAATAAATTGTAATAATAAATTCCGACTCTAACTTTCCTCTTAAGAAAAACAGAACTTCAATGAAACTCTAATCAGTTTATGTGACGACATTTAATGAAAACAATAATTAATTTAAGTTAATGAACTCCTACAAAATCCTGTGAAAAGGCCTCATAAATGTGAGGGCACTTCGAATAGCAGCAAAAAATACATAAGTATACAAAAAAAGACTCTTCACTCACTTATTAAAGCTCAAGTCTTACGGAAGAAAAGGCCTGGATGAATTTTTCTCTTAAATAAGAGCAGCGCCTAACGTTCAACCGTAAAAATGTATCACGTACCGTGAACCCAAGTGGCAATATGTCGGCAACGAACGCCGGATGGTTAGGTGTAAAAAATTATGCAAATTCCGAGTCTATATTAAATGCAAAATAGAAAGCTTCACGGTTCGAGGCAGCGCTATGGAGTGACATGAACTTTTCTTTACAACCTTTGACGTTGAGTGGTTTTTTTTTTTATTTAAATTATTCCCTCAGAGTCGAGTCTTGCGCTCCGGTCTGGATTAATTTTCTGTTTTCCACACACAGGAATTCTGCGTACTTAGTGAGCGAAACGAATATGCACTACAACTCTTTGTACTAGCTTAAAGCCTCTTAATTGGTTATACACACCCGTTTATAATTTCTATTATTCATCATTATTTATTAGTCATTTTTTATTTCTACTATAAAGTATACATACTACGAGTAATATTAGAAATAAAAAAATTACAGTTTATTTATTTCATTTTATCTTTTATAAAGGTAATAATATGAAAAACTAAAAAAAATATTACCAGGATACAAAAGGCGACCTTACCGCTTAGTATTTTATTCATAAAGAAATATTATTATGAATAAACTATATTCTCCTTTTTTTCAACCTCACTGGGACAATAGGGAAAACTGTTATCATATCTGGGTCAAAAGATCTCAGACCCGGATAAATAACTCAAGCTTACAAGTTAGGATTTACTATGGTCAGCGTTAGTATGAAAAACAAAATTCCATAAGCTAACTGATCTATCAACGCACAGGTTAAATTTATCATCAAATAATTTTAATCTAGACGTAGTCTAAGGAGGCAAAAGGAATTTAGTAAAAAAAACTGTTTTAAAGCTAAAACGAATATAACGTGAGAATATAGGATATTAAAAATTTCAGACATTGGCGTTCGTGTAAATTTTTAAAGCAAATAAAACAAAAGTAAAAAACAGAAATAAATAATTCAAACAACTGGTAGTCGAAATAAAACAATGCATATGTTATCTTCTTCTTCTTCTTCTTTGTCGTTACACTCCTGACAGAGTGGTCGTGGTCATCATGAAGCAGTGTCTTTGAGGACAGATGCTATACGCCTCACAAGCATCCGCCACTTTTCTCGGCTGGCCGAAAGTCTGGTGCACCCGTGCAAAGGACCGCCCACAGCAGACTTTATCTGATCGGTCCATCGCATGGGTGACCTTCCTCGACCTCTAGTGCCCTCCACATTGCCCTGCACGACAAGACGCTCTGTGGAGTCACTCTCACGCCTAGAGACGTGTCCAAAGAATTTTAAGATGCGACTCTGTACTAACGCCGAAAGACGTTTTTTAATGCCGATTTCTTGGAGTATAGAAATGTTGGTGCGAAATTCGGTCCATGATACTCCCAGCATTCGCCTCCAGCACCACATCTCTTATCGCATATGTTATATTAAAAAGTAAAGAAAAAAACGAAAAAACACCACGCGATAATAGAGAATGGAATCAAATATTGATTTTGACGACACGTCGACGTTTATTAATAACTGACGGAAGCGTTTTGCAATATCTCAATTTATCTAGGAGCGTCACGTAAACTCATACTCAATCCCAATGAAGATCAGCACCATAAAGATCGCTAAAAATCCTATTGAATTTGATAGCAGAAATATTCGGAATAAACACGACTTTTTTTTATTTTTCTGCCAAATTGTTCGTGTAAACGTTATTTCTGTTTTATGGTATTTCTATGAACGAATGAGACGATGTGGGCAACCTTGTTTTTGTAGGTAAATCGAATCTAGATTTATGCTTTTATTTGCTGATTTCGGCATACTCTGGATCATTTATTCTAATGAAATTATAATATATATATGAAATGAAATGAAAACACACTTTATTGTATCCCACACAAAAGAAGAAATAAAAGACAGCAATGAAACACACAGAAAAGAAAAGAGGTACAATAGGCGGCCTTATCGCTAAAGCTGATCTCCTTAACGACCTTTTTTACAAACTTTATCTGAGACAAACGTTTATCAAAAAAAATAAACCTTAAGATTATAAGTGTATTTTATGTAGGGTAGTTTCGAAAACTTTTGTTGCAATAGCAACCGTACCATATAAAAGTTTTTTTTGAGAATTTCTTTATTCTTTATTATATATGTTAAACCTGTTTTATGTAATGTAAGACATGCATGACGTTTTAAAGATCATCGATATTAAATATTCCCATAAATATAGTTATCAAGAAACAACATTACGACGTTCATTTGAAAACTCATCAAGTATTGGCCATAGTCCCCCATGCCTTTGAGAACATTATGGAGAACTCTCAGGCATACAGGTTTCCTCACGATGTTTTCCTTCACCGTTGAAGCAAGTGATATTTTAATTGCTTAATATATACAGATATACCTTTAAACAGCAACATTCAACTTTACTTTACTTTTCTCGCTTGTGAAGTCAACATCTCCTGAGGATGATCCGGTGTCGGGTCGAAACGTGCGTAGAGGTTCTAGTGGAAGATTTTGTGCGGTGTTATATTATACAAATCTCCCGGTTGTCAGCGGAATATAGCAAATTATACTTGCTGTTTATTGTTTATCATGGACTTTCGCAAAGTAACGCCTGCTTCTATTCATTAGATATATGTAATTTATATATTGTAAATCGGAAATAGTAAATTAAGTACCCATAAATATCAAACGTAGAATAATGAGTGAAAATAAAACTAAATTACTAACAAGTAAGCTATAAATCTATAAGACGTAGAAGTTGAGAAATAGCAGCCAAACATTGGCTGCTATTTCTAAATAGCACGAAGCTCAAAATTATATTTTATCCCATGTTTATATTTAAACCATCCATGAGATAATATATCACAAGACTGATTATATTACATACTCATTATATTACAAACTCATTAAGAAAATAGCAGTGTGATGGTTCACTGTTAGTGAAATATCAAACAACTTACATACCTACGTGTTGTATAAATCAAAGTAGACGAGGAAATCACATCATTTTAAAAGAGCTGTCAAATTTTATTTCCTCACGCAAAAATGACGACTTTTATGTTTATTTCATTTCTTTTGATTAATAGTATGAGGTATATATTGGTATATTTATTTCATACTTATTAATGTATTGTATTATATATATTTGTATGTAGTTATTAGTATGCAGGTTTTTGCTTATATTACTACTTACGCCACCTACTTTCTTTTTTCCTAATCCTAAGGTTGCCTGGCAGAGATCGCTACTAAGCGATAAGGCCGACTTTTGTATCCTGTTTTTTCTTGTTTTTCTTATTATCTCTATCATTTTGTGAATGTTTTGGTAAGCTAAGAAATAAGTTTCGCTTTCTTTTGAAATGCAAAAATAGGAGTGTAAAAACGATTATTTTAAAATCATATAAAATCTGAGAGCAAATCTTCAGTTGTGTAACGGGGAGTGATAAATGTACACTATAATATAATGTGCATATATTATAGCGGGCTAACTTACCTCTTGGCAGCCGAGTTAGCCGTGATTAAACTGCTCCGCGTGTTTTAGCAGCGGTCGTTTAAACTTTGCACATTCATACGGGCACGCGATCACGTATGTAATTACAATTTAAAATTCACAGGCACCCTTTTTACTAAGCGCGTACATTTTCCTTCTTGCAAGCGCATTTTTATATATTTTTTACCCCTGACCCAAAAAGTATCAAATTCAAATAATCTTTATTCAAATTGTCCTTTAAAAGGCACTTTTGACGCGTCAATAATTTACATAGTAGTGATTTGATGGTGATAACTATATTAGTAAACTTAAAACTAAAGCTATGAGGTCTAAGAAGAAGCTTACAACAAACTGAGCCTGGTAAATTTTCTTTTTGTTATCATCATCTAACATGCCACGTTAAATTATATTAAGAGCTATCTTATTAGAGCAATATTTCATACCCATGCTTGTTTATCATTTTCATAATCCTTTACACTATAGTAGGACTTTTCTACAAGCTTACGTTTTATATAAACGTATCGTATAAGTAACACATATGAAATAATCGTAATTTTCTTTAAATCTAAGATGATCAAGACAACGAGCTATAATTTATTAAAATATGTTCAAAGAAATGAAATTAAATAAAAATAAACTTTATTGTACACCACACAAAAGAAGAAATATTATATAAGACAGCAAAGAAAAATACAGAAAAGAAAATAGAGACGGTACAATAGGCGGCTTTATCGCTTAAGAGCTATCTCTATCAGGCAACTTAGACCAGGATATAATATATAGATAGATAGTCTTAGGGTGTACAATCACAAATAATACATGATAAACTATATAAACACAAATAAATATAATATAATATATACAATATATTATACATAATTAAATAAAACTTAAAATAAAGAAGTGTTGTAAAAAAGCTTAAGTTCAGTTCGTTCGTAAATGGACTCCAATAAAAATTACTTTAAAATTACACTCTGCGTTTGATGATATAGACAACTCATGCGTTTTCTTAAAATATGTATATGTATATATGTATATGTATTTTTTTTTAATAACAGTTAACTCACTTATTTTACAATTATAGGTAATTTATTTGTTTTTTTCACTAGATGTTGACCCTCCCGGAGCAGTGCTGAACACTGGAGTCTTATAAGAGAGAGGTCCCGGTGTCAATTTGGGAATTTAGTGTTTCTGAATTTTCTCTGGTCTGGTCTGGTGGGAAACTTGCGCCGTAGAAAACCTATTTGGGTTCAACTATACTAATGACTAACAGATGAGCCAGCTTTTATCTAAGTATATATCATCGTTTAACCTTAAATAAACATTCATAAAATAATATCATCGCACTGATTATCACACAAATTTGAAAAACTGTCTTGTGTGCAAGTCGATCGTCAGAGATCTTTTTACGTAAACCGACCTTTAATAAGTAAGCCAATAGTATCAAATAAGCCGTATCTCTAGGCCGGATTTAGTTGGACGTCTAATCAAACTTTGGGGAATTGCGTGTAAGTTTTTCAAACGTCATTACAAACTTGTTATCCTACGTGTGGTTTACCACTTGAACAGAAAAAGTTCGGAGGAACACATCTCCTTAGTTTTGTGGAATCTCAACAACTTGTAATACCTGGATGGAACAAGTTTCTCTGAACTCGTGTTTCATAATATAATCAGTGAAATATTTTTCTCTTCATCTTTTTCAGACTTTTTATGTTTCAGTGGGCAGATTTTAGTGCTGTTAAATTACGGGTTGGTTGGTCTCAGTGATTAGTATCACAAGTTACTGACAATAGCCGAAATAAATTGAGTCTGACAGTAGGCCTCGTACACAAATTTGAAGTTTTTCGACCTCCGTGGCGCAGCGCTCGCGCTTTATAAAGTTGGAGGGTCCTGGGTTCGATTCCCGGCTCGAATCTGATCTGTGGGAGGCTGCGACCGTGGCTAGTCACCACCCTACCGACAAAGGTGTGTCGCCAAGCGATTTAGCGTTCCGGTGTCGTGTAGTAACTAATTAGGAGTATGGGTTTTCTATGGAAAACTTATGGAACCTCTAACAGGTTAGCCCGCTACCACCTTAGACTGCGTCATCACTTACCATCAGGTGAGATTGCCGTCAAGGGCTAACTTGTAGTGGATAAAAAAAACTCAGGTGTTATGGGGTGTGCTATATTGGAAGTCTCTCTAGTCTTGGAAATAGGAGTGCTAAAGTCATTTACACAACTCAACGGATGCTTCCTTGTTGTTAGTTTTAAAGAAGGCAGTGGCAGTTGGCCTGATGGCTGTTGGGGCTGAAGTATGCTCGAGTGAAGGTCGCGTAAGTGTAAGCCCAGTTTAGGAAGACTACCAGCTCACTGGACAGATGTACTTAAGAAGGTGACTCAAAGCAGATGGACGAGAAAAGCGGTGGATTGAATGTGGTCGTTCAGTCCCTGAAAGGCTATGTTCGGCAGAAAATCCTAGATGCTTCTGATGATGATGATGTCTTGCACTGGTCCAAGATACTATCTTATAGATAAGACACCGCCCTTTTAACGGTCTGAAACAGATATTAACTGTGATAAATTGAATACATATAGAAATGAACGTTCCTTTATATAAAATTCTTTGTATTAGAATGGCACTTTTTTATTTTTGCTCTTGGTACTTCTAAATTAGAACTAACAATCACGTTCCGTCCGCAGAAGCGTTAATTTCATCGTCTTACATTGAACTGAGTGTATAATTAATTTATTCATCCATTATTTTATTCAGTTAGCGAGCGTCGTAGTTTGTAGTCACTTTGTAGTTAGCATCAGGACCTTATCTTTGTTATTTGTTCTGCATGTGTCCGGGAATACCAAACAAACGAGTGGGTGACATGCCTGTGAACACTCAGCACACATTTCTGGAATACATGACTTTAGTTAACCGACGGTTCCATTAGAATTTACTTTGTCAGACATCACGTTTGTAGCGGGCCATTCTAGTTTAATAAGTCGCCTTGCTAAGAGAGAAAACTGGAAATACTCATGAAATTATCAGCACTTTATTAATAACATGGAAGGACATAGAAATCCTTTCTTAAAAAAAATATAGAACCAATTACACTATTTTTGTATTTATATCATTCATTATATTTTTCTATAGTATTATAATTCACTTAATCAGGTATTATAGTTCACTCAGATAAAAACTTGTGTGTCAAATGAAACCAACAAATCATGAAACACAATTTCGCATAAATTATCAGTAATAGTTGTGAAACTAGGCGATGTAATGAATTTCTGGCGAAAATAGAAATCACTTCCAATTCGCTCAAACCTCCCCACGTCACTTACGCATGATATAGATTCTGACAGACTCACCTTCATCTCAACCAGACGTTTCGATTTTATTACATTTTCCGATATATTCTATTCCATTAAGTTTTATACAAATGTTTTTGGCAGGGAAACATATTCATTTGCGAATGTGAATTGCTGTTATGTTCAAATGATTTCTATCAGATCAAATCATTTTGAGGTGCTATCTAATTAGCTGTATTAATTTTATAAAATCATATTCTATTCATAGATGATGTCAATCCAGTTTATAGTTTGTCTTTTTATTAAGTATTGTAAGATTATTAAATATAAATATATTTTAAAAATTATGAGATAAATATAACTTGCATAAATAAATAAAAATTACTTCAAATGTAAAGTGGTGATAGCCTCGTAGTTAGGGCGTCAGCCCTTCTAATCAGAGGTCGGCGGTTCGAATCCAGGCACGCACCTCTAACTTTTCGAAGTTATGTGCGTTTCTACAACAATTAAAATATCACTTGCTTCAACGGTGAAGGAAAACATCGTGAGGAAACCTGCACGCCTGAGAGTTCTCCATAATGTTCTCAAAGGCGTGTGAAGTCTGCCAATCCGCACATGGCCAGCGTGGTGGACTATGGCCAAACCCTTCTCATATTGAGAGGAGACCCGTGCTCTGTAGTGAGCCGGTAATGGGTTGATCATGATGACTTCAAATGTAAGATGGACTTTTGAAGAGTAGTTCGAAACTGCAAAGTTTCAACTAGATGACACTACAGTCGCTATAAGACTGGTGAAAATCACAGAATAATTTCAGCGTCGGTGTTGCGTGGTGCTTAGTTGGCAAAGCCCTCAAGCCGCAATTGCCGTAGAGATGTCGGTTGCAAATCCCTACGGTTCCGAAAATATGTGTGTGAATTTTAAATTTCTAAATATGACAGTTCCTTGTAGGTAAAAATCACTTTAATTATATATTATACTAATATTAAATTAATATTTATGCTAATTATAAACGCTACAGTTTGGTATGGATCTTTGCTACTCTTTAAAACAAAATCTCCTGTACCGAGATGGCTGGTAAATGGAATATATCGAATGATCCCGATTTCTGACGTCATCGAGACGTGAATCTCATACGCGGTTACGGGGGCACTAGGACTTTGATCCTAGTCCAATAAATTCACCCTCACCCTAAGCCGAAGTCTGAGTCTAACAGGAGGCGCCCTTAGGGGGACGCTCCCCAGATGTCGTCGAGCCCAAGTGCTTTTCCCACAGGCTGAGCTTCGTGCTCGACAAAACCCGGAGATGCAGAAATAGCTAATAGGGTTACCTGCTATTGTCAATTTGTAACAACGCGCTCGAGTTCAGTCGGTGATTGGTCATTCAAGCGCAAACACGTCAATATAATGCTTCCGTGATTTTTGTAATAATTATTGTTCTACCCGCAAACAAATAAATTGTGTGCAGAGTTTTTCTTCCTTCTGTTTTGTACATTACCTTTAAAATGAAATAAATTTCTAAAGGATATCTAGACTATAAAAATAGCAAAACGAAACATATTAATTGAAATGTCTGCTACGAACCCTCTTTGTTTTTAGGGCGGTAGGTGTTCGAAGCTAAGTTATAGGTAAATAGTCTATGCTGTTTTATTCATATGAATAATAAACTTCCGTTTTCAGTCATGTTAGTTGCCAGTCTACTAGACAATATAGTTAAGACATGCGTTGATGTATTATATTCACGATATTTTAAAGTAATGTTAGAGGGGGGGGGGGGGGGGGGGATAAAGAGATGGAAATAAACTGTTCTTTAAAAAGTACGTGAGGTATCTACCTTACCTCTTTATTATAAACAGTTATTCACGTAAATTGTTTATGTAACTTAACTTTGATTACAACTCGGTTTGCGAGATAATATGAGTTACCATTGTTTTTTTTTCTTTTATTCTAATTTTTTTTAGAATGAATAAGAATACATGAAACTTCATAGACTTTTTTTTCCTACTACTACTATTATTTAAAGATTATTTAAAATATCATGAAATAAGGTCAAATATGTAGTAATCAATATAAATAAATAAAAGGTACCCATTCGCACTCCCGACAAGATATCAACACAGAAGACAATAAATTACAGCAAAATTTCTCAATTACCCACAATTTCACCAAATTACACGTAATTACACACTACCCGTTTGAAATACAAAGTAGGTACCTACCTATTCATTTCTAAGAGGCTTATCATTGCTATCTATTTTCCTCTGTTGGCAAATAATTACAATGTTTAAGTATTATGCCATTTGTATGGAATATTTGTGTAGAGATAACTAGTGATGTGGTTTAATCGCGTATTTTTGACAACATTTTATCGATAGTATAGCTTAATTTCCATACTGCCGTTAATATTACCAATAGCATTTAACAATACGTCTCCTATCGACGAAATACAAACCTACGGGAGTTTAGATATTCATCATTATGATGGTGATGATAAAATATGATGGTGATGATGTCGCTCGCACTACACAGTAATATAGACCAGACACAGCGCATTATCTTAAAGGGGCAGGGCATATGTTGATCACATCAATCTTCAAGACTTAGGTATCGCCTTTCTACACAGTTTTTCGTTTGTTTCGATCATATACTATTGTATTATATATTAATATATATATATAACAGCTTAATCTCTGACATTGTTGGCTGACAAGTTATGGTAGCTTATTGTGGCTTAAGCTTACCACCGGATCAAACTCCAGCTTTAACCCCAAAGGAGTTATAGAACAATTTATAATCTACACATGGGTAGACGCTACCTATCAATATTATTCATGGAAATACTTTTTTTCCGTATGAATCATTTTTTTTTTCGGACTGTCTATTAGCTGTACAAACCCTATTGGTTGCCACAGCGTAACCGAGCTGTTCGGTTAGCTTCGGAAAGAAGCTCTGCCAGAAGAAATTTTGAGCCCTAGGGCTCGAAGAAACTAAGGGAACGACTGCCTAAGAGCGCCTCGTTTGAGGCCGAACCTCGGCTTAGGCGACGTTTGGGATAACGGGGGGGTCGGACGGTGAGTGGTCCGTACGTCTCCGAGGCCGTGGATGGAGCCCACGTCCGGATGACGTAAGATAGCGGCGACCTCGTCTTCGCCGGCGAAGACGGTGTTGTATGAATCAGTTTTCCTGAATATTCAAGATGAATAGTTATCGATTAGAAAAATGTTGGACATCACTAGATTAATAGCTTTAGTACGAGTATGAGAGCCTTTATATAGCATAATATAACAAAGGAAAACAGCCTAATAATTTACTGCTTGCTCGCTGTAATTTAGTGTACATATTTGAATATCGGTACTTTAACGGTATAATGTTTCTTCTGGATTTTGTTTTAACATTATTATAGTAAGCAGTCTACTTAAAATAACGTATAGAAATATTTTATTCATAATCATGATCAACCGATTACCGGCTCACTACAGAGCACGGGTCTCCCCTCAATATGAGAAGTGTTTGGTCATAGTCCACCACGCTGGCAATGCGGATTGGCAGACTTCACACGCCTTTGAGAACGTTATGGAGAACTCTCAGGCGTGCAGGTTTCCTCACGATGTTTTCCTTCACCGTTGTAGCAAGTGATATTTTTTTTTTTAAACGCACATAACTCCGAAAAGTTAGAGGTGCGTGCCCAGATTCGAACCGCCCACCTCTGGTTAAGTGCAGTCAAGGGCTAACTTGTGGTGAATAAAACAATAATGGCACTGAAAAAACCAAAGAGGTTTGTCCTCGGTGCTAATCTGTAACTTAACAGCTTAAAACTAGAGGACACGAGTAAGCATATTAGGCATGAAAAGAACATTTCCTAACTGAGTCAAATGAATCAACCGTCCAACTCAGCTAAAAAATATTTTTTTTAATTTCTGTTTGATATTTTTAATATGTAATTTTTGGAATCTCTGTATGTATGAGATATCATTCTGTTGTTCTAATATTCGCTCTATCTGTCTGTCAAACGTTTGTCAAAATGTCCTTGCACATAGTATGGGCTTCATAGCTTAACGATCTACGCACTATAAATTATTTTATTCGCAAATCTCATTCGCTATTTGAATGTATGTTGTTTTTGTTGTTGTTGTTTGTTTACTTGTTTTTTCTTTTAATTATTAATCCTTTTTTTGTTGTGACGTCACTCTGGTCTCGGCTGAAAATCAGCGTCGTGTTTTCCATATAAGAAACGGCATACGATGAGCTGTACACCCTTTCTGATTGGTGTTACAGACAGACAACATTTCTGATTAGATGTACTGTGTGTAACACCATATCAGAATATATTTATAAATACATTTTTTGAAGTGAAACTTCTTTAGAATCGTGATTTCAAACCGGATGCAACGGAGAAAACGACAGGTAAGAGACACAAATACAAAAATGTGTAGGATGAAGAACGAATGTGTAGGATGAACTAATGCCGAAATGTGTCGACAATATCGACGCAAAAAAAAAAAATATAAAAATAGATGCAGTATTCCAAAGATATATCAACCAAGATGAAACTAAAACGTTTATATCATATATAAGTTTACGTAAGCCTCTTGTATCATCTGTTGAAACTGAAAATACCAAACTTGAGCAATAAATTATGTAATATATGTTAAATAAAATATGAAATATCTTTTAAAATTAATCAAAATACTTTCATTTTTAAGCAAATAAAGATTGTAATTATCCTACCCTTGTTATATATATTCATCTCATTCTTTTGTCGATTTACTGAAGTTTCACTTCTATCGCACACACACCTTTTTTTTTCTTTTTTTCTTTCTTTCAATGCAAATTTTTGTCAAGAATATTAGACAGTTACTACCTCGTGTTTTAATGGAGAGAAAACCTAAAGCTTAGGGGGAAAGGGGAATGTTACTAAAGAAATATTTCTCGGGAACAAAGGAAACGCTTACCTAACAAATCCCACGTAAGAGAAATAAGTGATCCAATATATTTTGTTTTGGGGGAGGAATCATAAAAAATTAAGGTATCTCCGTGGTCTACCCGGACAGACACGGGACAAATAGCGGAATGATATGTGTCGTTTGTCATTTGGGAAAAAAACGTCGTCGGCGAGTCTTTTATCTGTAATGTGATAAGGGTTTTGAGTCTACTCGGATAGTCCTAGATTCATAGAATTATAAATTCAAAATTTTGTAAAGTACAAACAGCTGTGACAGCCTAGTGGTTAGGACGTCCACCTGTTAATCAAAGGTCAGGGGTTCGTAAACAAAACGTAATCTGTTTTGTATTTGCCTCATTTTTCTAGGTCATGTCTGTAATAAAGCGTTAAGTGAAATTACAGACATGTTCTCTATAGCAAACAAAATAAGTTGGTTTTCGAAATTGCGGTGTTTTGATGTGTTTTTTTCCGTATAGAGACAAGTTTCTTTATAAAAGACGGCCTTAAACATGAGTTAATTTGCATATAATGTATATAAATGGAAGCGGTGATAGCCTAGTGGTTAGGGCGTCAGCCTCCTAATCAGAGGTCGGCGGTTCGAATCCGGGCAAGCCCCTCTAACTTTTCAGAGTTATGTGCGTTTTTAAGCAATTCAAATATCACTTGCTTCAACGGTGAAGGAAAACATCGTGATTTAAATTAAACCTGCATGCCTGAGAGTTTTCCATAATGTTTTCAAAGACCAGTGAAGTCTGCCAATCCGCACACGGCCAGCGTGGTGGAATATGGCCAAACCCTTCTAATACCGAAACGAGACCCGTGCTCTGTAGTGAGCCGGCAATGGGTTGATCATGATGATGACAAACAGCAAGTCCGATATTGTAAAAATTTTGATTATGACAGCTTGCTCTGGAATAAGACACCAGCCTTATATTGCCTTATATTTATAACATGCAAAAAGTTTCTTACAAAAATGTTTTTACCTATGTTATCTTGATAAAGTTGGCACAGCTATAGAACGATACCTAATAATTTTGTGTCGAAAAGGCGGGAGACTTCGTGTTCGGCGGGCGCAGTTTTTTTCACGCTTTTCTTGAATTAATATTTGTTGCCTAATTTTGAACAGGTTTGGTTTTGGTTGTGTTGCGGACATTACAGTTTTGGTGCCGTGTGTGTAGTGGCTAGTTTTTTGAATGGTTAACATGTATTAATTTGGGAAAGGTTTAAGGGAGCCGCGTCGGCCGAGTGCGAGGTTTTCCGCCGTTTTCCTCTAACTTCAATTCTCCATTGCTATAAACTAACATTGGCACTAAAGTAATCTGTGTAAAGCCATAAAAAGAGAGAAAAAAAATTGGTGTCTGTGAGACGGATATATAGGTTTTGTTCAGGTAATTTAACGGTTACTACTAGATTTAAATACACATTTATAGATTAAACAGTTAATTAAACAGTAGTGTAAGAGCAAGTTTCGCTATTCAGTATTCGTAGACAACAAGTGACGCGGGAGAAACCACGGGAACAGCTAGTACAGTATGTACGGGTGGAAAATCCTTTTCGAAAACCTCTCAAGCCTTTAAATACTTCAGGGACACAAAAAATTGTTCGAGATAATTTTGTTTTGAACCAAAATCCAGTTTTCTTGGAATTTTCTCGAAGTTAGGAATTTTCCGAAGTTGGGCATTTTTGTGTTATTGATTACGGGAAACTCTTTTTTATAAATATCTCACTTCAGTAATCATAAACGAATTATTGCGAATCCATGATGAAAATTTTGAATGGATAATTAATTATGATGGATTTTTTTTTATTACGACACAGCCTTTGAAGAAATTTACTGTATAATAAATAAACTGTTTTTAGCTAGCTATAATAGTGTTTTAAAAGCAAAATTAAGTATCTAATATTTGACTTTCTTGTGAGACGAATTACTTTAATTATCAGTATATTTTAAATGACAATACGAAACCCTTATGGTACTTTATTAATCCAACTTTTACAATGCTGTGAGTCACTATCAGCTTCTTATTTGACTACTTCTTGCGACTTATATAGGTATATATATTAATTTACAATGAAACTTTAATTTCACGTTTTAGATTTAAATCTATAAAATGTATACAAAATCCGATGATAATTATTCGAAGATATGGTATTTAATGAATTAGAAAGACCGTAAACGAATAATCAAGTAACCACGATTGAAATATGTCAAGGGAAGAAAGCAAGACTCAAGTAAATAATCCAGAAAAACAAAACGTATATTCACAATGCTCGCGATAGTTAAAGTTAACCGAAAAAAATATCCTAGACTAAGTAGCACCGGCGGACATGTCAACTTTTTTAGATTTAAGATAATTTGGATTCTGGTTTTTTTGGCATATAAAAAACATGCGCCTAACGTCAAAATATTTTAAAGAAAGTCATTGTTTCATTACTCATTGTTCTACAAGTCGATTACATAAGTACCGTTTGAAAATACGGTTAAAACATTATTATCATATCTTGTGGTGTCATTCATGTGTTATCATAGCTTGTGGTGTCATTTCATTTTAAAACAGTTCCGTTTCTGATTAAAAATAATTTTGGTTTAATTTTTCATTTAAAAAAAAAAGTTAGCTATAACTTTCGCATACTGTACGGAAAAAAAAACATTTAACTAGCTTATTTAGTCTCTAAATATTTATTCATAAATATAGTCTCTGATATATCATGTCTATAAAAATATAGAATAAAAAAAATATTTCTTATTAGCGCACGTTCGCTTTTCTTCTAATTAACAGAGATTTAAATTGCTTTTCCCGTGTCCCGAAAGCAATCTTTGGAACCATGTCACCATACTTAATGTGTTTCGATTTGCCTATCAAAGATCTGTCTGGCAATGATTTCTCAACGAAAAGGGTCGGTTGGAATAGGGACACGTTATCCTTTTCGTTTTCCAAAAAATATATCTTTCTTTGTAAGATTTTACGTAATGTACTTTCATTTGTCATACAATAATAATCAGCATATTTTATCATCTAAGACGGCCTCTAAGAATATTTTTTAAAGAATTGTACCAAACGTATTAGCTTCTTATTTCCAAGGTCGTTTTTTAGCATCAACAAAAGAACCTATATATTTTAACCCTTAGGTAAGCTGGCGAGAATATGCCAACTCGAGGGGTAAGGGGTATATTAGGGGTGTAGTTAGTAGAGGTTCTACATATATATATATATATATATATATATATATATATATATATATATATATATATATATATATATATATATATTATACTACAAGTTAGCACTTGACGGCAATCTCACCTTATAGTAAGTGATGATGCAGTCTAAGATGGTAGCGGGCTAACCTGTGAGGGGTATGGTAAACCCATACTCCTAATTAGTTTCTACGCGACATCGTGCCGGAACGCTAAATCGCTTGGCGACACGTCAAAGTACCTATATATAGGTACTTCTTTACAGTATAAAAGCAACCTCGGGGTCAAATTTGAGCTATCCAAGGGTGAAGGCTGGGCGTTGATGAATTAGTCAGTGAATCAGGACTTTTTATTTGCGATATTGCATTTCTAGCTATGTTTATTGTGAGCTTCTTCTTAGACCGGGACGCGTTTGGAACCCTCATAGCTTTAGTTTTAAGCTTACGAATGTAGTTATCACCATCAAATCACTACTGTGTAAATTATTGACACGTCAAAAGTGCCTTTTAAAGGACTATTCGAATAAAGATTATTTAAATTTGTATTTGATATTTATAACACCGATCAAGGGCTAACTCTTTGATACCCCGACTAAGCAGTTTATACAAACATTTCGTTTCTAAAGATAATTCAATTGATATTTTTAATGACAAACAATTTCAAAAATAAAATAATAAAAACACTAGCCTAGTTAGATCTTGCATAGTGCGTATATACCTGTATATATTCCTTATTTTTTATTATAAACACAAGGTTATTTTTCTATTCTTTTGTTATAAGTTCCTTTTTCTGTTTTTTTTTTTTGTTATTTGCTCTTTGTTAATCTAAAAATTTTGCATACTATATTATTAGCGACATATTAGCGTCGACTTAAATTATTTGGCATGCTGTAGTTATCTCTAAATTGATTTATATGTATATCTAGCACTTAAGGTTTTTAAAATGTTTATTTTTTTTGCATATTTAATTCTGTTGGTGGCGCTTTGAATAAATAAATAAACTTGAAGTATATAATTTTTTTTAATCTGCCAGACCCGAAGAGCTCCCGAATTCGTATTCAAATATGCCTACCGCTAGACAAACGCCGCAGTTACGCATGTAAATTTTAAAAACAAAAAACGTGAAAGCTAAAAACTTTGAAACGAAAAAAAATCGTCGGATACACTCAAGCGTTGGAAAACAAGCGAACCGATCAACTTTTGAACAAGTCCCATACAAAATGGGTTTCGTTTCGAATAAAGGCATCCGTTGAATGGAGCTGAAAAATAATGAAAACAATGCCGGTATTTGTGCGAAACCCATTGACGGAATATCTTTTCATCCTCGGTCAATATACACTTAAAGAGATTGAGCTCTTGTTTTCAGTAGAAGTGATATGAGTAGTCCACTTGCAAACCACGTTATGTTAAAAAAAAAACATTTTTTATCCAATGGCGCCAATCGGTTAAGGATTTAAAATATTAACGTCAGCATTTAATATACTGTGTTAAAACTCGCTATGATAAGAATAAAATGGGATTGAAATCTCAATACTTTTGCAAAAGTCGTTATGTTGATCGGCAGTCCACTTTCAAAAATCGCTAAGTTTGTATTAACTTGCAAACGACGCTAAGTTGCGTGGTGACTTTTGCAAAAGCCGCCATCTTGAGTGCCAGTACGCATAATACTGTCGAAGTGCATGCACGCGTTGCTTTCTTCAGATACTGCAGGCTTTTAAAAACGAGGTATTTTCTATTAAAATTATCATGGAGTATCAAGAACAAGAAGTTGTTTTGGCACCAAACAGAAGAGGACGTAAAAAGATAGCTGATAAATCTACATGGAAGAGAGAACTTGAGAAGTCGAAACGGTAAGATTATTATTTTATGGTTACCTTTTGTAAATAGGATAGATACCTGGTTATTTGCTGGGGATTTTTTTGCTCTATTGTTATTTATTAATGTGCCTATCTGTTTTGTTTTAGACATATGCCTAAGGGACTGCCAGTTATACCACAATGTGTACATGGAAATTCAAAACAGGGATACAAGTGTAACGACTTAACGGTTCAAGACTACAGTAAATTTCATCGGAATTTTTATTCAACTTCAGTTAAAGTCACCCAAGATACTTTTTTATTAAAATACTGTACAGCGCAAACTCCTAAAAAAGAAGGAAAGAGAAAATCCCAGACTATATGCTATTTTATACCAAAGCACGAAAATTTGGCTGGAAGACGCCGCGTCAAATTAATTAAGGTGTGTCAAAAAGCAATGACCACAATTCTGGGAATCTCTAGGGACAGAATTCAAAGAATTTGTAAACAGCATTTAATCACGATGGCAATGCCGAAAGAAAGAAGAGGAGGTAATAGAAAGTCCAATCTGTATTCTGATCGCACAGAATCCGTAAAATCGTTTATAAAGGGACTTGAAGCTTTGGAATCACATTATGTTAGAGGAAGATCTACTGTGCAATATCTGAGCAGCGATCTAAGTATAAAAAAATTGCATAAACTTTACAACGATGACGCTCAGAATGTGTCAGTGAGATATGAATTTTTCCGACGTATCTTTAACAAGTACTTTAATTTGAGTTTTAAGTCTCCCGCTACAGATGCATGTTCTAAATGCATTCAATTAAAAGAAGTTATTAAAAGAGAACGCGACACAGCAAAAAAACAGCTGCAAATAGCTCAGCTTCGTATTCACAAGCTAAAGGCCAAATGCTTTTACACTAGCCTCAAAACACAAGGCGACAACGAAATAATTTTCTCTTTTGACTGTCAAAAGAATTTGGTTTTACCAAAAGTACCAGACCAGAGTGCCTACTTTAGCCGACAATTGTATACGTATAACTTAACAGTATGTCAAGGGCCATCTCGTGGGGCTCAAAACTGTTTAAACACATTTATTTACACGTGGTTGGAAACTGAGGCAAAGAAAGGATCTAATCAGATTGCTTCGGCGGTATTTCATCGGCTAATGAATACCAATTTTGAAGACACTGTTAGTCATATTAAATTATTTTGCGACGGTTGTGGGGGGCAAAATAAAAACTCAATCGTTTTGGGAATGTTGGCATATTGGCTAAAAACAAAAGCTCCACGTCACATCAAGAAACTTACGCTGATATTCCCTGTAGTGGGGCATTCATTTTTGCCCCCCGACCGTGTATTTGGAAATATCGAAAGAGAAATACGTCCTTTAGAAGTCATTGTGGAACCCCAGACATATTTTGATATTTTTAAAAAGTATGGTACGGTTCTCAGACTAGGCAGCGACTTCCATTTTTATGATTGGAAATCAAGCGTTAAAAACGTACTTAAGTTACCTGGATCTTGGCACTTTCAATTTAATGCCTCTAAAAGATTCTTTTTAAGAAAGGATAAAAATAATAGAATTGCCATTAAAGGGGAACCTAATTATGTATCTGAGGTAATAAATTATGGCAACGTTTGCAAAAGAGGCAAATCATTCGAAAATATTGTGCCCGTTATGATGAATGTTGGAGTTCCAGTAAAACCAGTAAAGTTAAATGATGTGCGAAATCTTTTGAAAAAACATTTCGGTGAAGATTGGGCTTCTTACGATTATTTACAATATTACAATTTTCTTCAAGAAGAACCAAATGAGACTGTTATAGAAGAGACTGATAATGAAGAAACCATAATACACGAAGAAATAGACTTAAGAGTGTAATAATAGATAAAAATTGTAATTTCTTAAGAGTAGAGGAAAATAGAAGCTTATATTTGATTATTTCAAAACTGCCTATGTTGATTGCATACAACTGCAAAACTATCTATGTTAAAAAATCTTTTGCAAAACTAGCTATGTTTAATTTTAAAATGCAAATTAAATGATTATTATGAAAGAGTGATTTTATTTGCTAACATAATTTAATTCGATGTGCTACTAAGTTCATGTAATACACAAAAAAATGCATCTTAATATCGTAATTTTAAGTCTAAACATTTTAATTAGTTTTCTCAATTAATTGCTGCATAAACTTAACGGGGTTTGAAAGTGGACTACTCATATAACTTTTAAATTGAAAGCATGTTGTGGTATGTTAGATAAATGAGGGTAGGGAATAAGGCGTACGGTCGGTGAGTGAATATATTTAATTAATCTATAGACCCACTGCTGGACATAGGGCTTTCCGAGGGCATGCCACTTCCTAATCCACCCGCTACCTACCAGCGATCCTTTTCAGGTCATCGATTAAATAATATTAAATATTTCGTGGTGGGAATAGCGAGTCCTTCTGACGCAAGTTTTATACCAAACAGAAGGTATCTGCCTTTTTTTTATACGTCTCAAGTTGGTTCTTGATGACAGCTTACCTGATGGTAAATGATGATGCGGTCTAAGATGGTAGCGGGCTAACCTGTTAGGGGTTTGGAAAAACCATACTCCTTATTGGTTTCTAGACGATATCGTGCTAGAACGCTAAATCGCTCGACGAACGTCTTTGTCGGTAGGGTAGTAACTAGCCACGGCTGAAGCCTCCCACCAGCCCAGACTCGAGCCGGGAATCGAACCCAGGACATCCCATTTAATAAAGAGACAACGCGAGCGCTGCGCCACGGAGGTCGTGATTTATTTCCAAGTGAAAGTTCTGACAAAGACATGCTATCGAACGAGGTAGCGTTCAGGCACGATGTCGCGTAGAAACCAAGTAGGAGTATGGGTTAACCACACCCATAGCAAGTTAGGCAGCTACTATTGTAAACTGCATCATCACTTATCACTGTTGATAACTAGAAGTAGAATCTAATATATTAGTTAATTAGCTGCATTTATATACTCATCATGATCAACCCATTACCGGCTCACTACAGAGCACGGGTCTCCTCTCAATGTGAGAAGGGCCATGTGCGGATTGGCAGACTTCACACGCCCTTGAGAACATTATGGAGAACTCTCAGGCGTGCAGGTTTCCTCACGATGTTTTCCTTCACCGTTGAAGCAAGTGATATTTTAATTGCTTAAAAACGCACATAACTCCGAAAATATAGAGGTGCGTGCCCGGATTCGAACCGTCGACCTCTGATTAGGAGGCTGACGCCCTAACCACTAGGCTATCACCGCTTCCATTTATATACATTATATGCAAATTAACTCATGTTTAAGGCCGTGTTTTATAGAGAAACTTGTCTCGATACGGAAAAAAAAACACATCAAAACAATGCTCTTTCGAAAACCAACTTATTTTGTTTGCTATAGAGAACATTTCTTACTCACTTAACGCTTTATTACAGACATGACCTAGAATAATGAAGCAAATACAAAACAGATTACGTTTTGTTTTGCTTCAGCGGGGACGTGGATGTATAGCCAAAAGTAGGTCCAGCATTAATAAAGAATAGTTGTCATCCAAAATCCAGTGCGAACGGTGTCATGAACATTAACTAGTGGATATAAAAGGTTTGCTGGCAGCTACCAGGGTAGCATGGCCATTAAAGCGGTAATATGTCCCGACATGTGACGCTAAAAGCGTATTTCAGATATTAAAGCCAGCGCCGCACTATTTGCCCGAGGTTGCCTGTATTCTTGATAACTTGTAATGGTTTCGAGTTGTTTTGTTACGAATCTTCAATACTACAAGTTACATACTCAAAGCATACTCTTTAGTTACGAAATTTTTTGAAGTTTGAGACAACTTTTTAAACTGTGGAAATCAGACGAGTGTCAATTTTAACGAGTGAAATGGTTGGGGAGAAAGGCGGGAGACTTCGTATATGGCGGGCGCGGTTTATTCACGCTTTTCTTGGATTAATGTTTGTTGGCTAATTTTGAAAAGGACTGGTGTTGGTTGTGTCGTGGACAGTTTTGATGTCGTTTGTGTAGTGGCTAGTTTTCTGAATGGTTAACAGGTATTAATTTGGGAAAGGTTTGAGGGAGCCGCGTCCGCGGAGTGCGAAATTTCCCGCCATTTCTCCCTAACTTCTACTAAACTTGACATTGGCTAATCCGTGCAAAGCCATAAAAAGAGAGAACTAATAAAGTAATAAACTTGACATTGGCTAATCTGTGTAAAGCCATAAAACGAAAAAAAAAACAAGTGAAACCAGAATTGCGCGCGCATACATTGCAATTTACTCTCTGATTGATTGATAGAATAACAAATAACGTCAGGCTGTTAGTAGTATGAAGGCTTTTGTTATACTCTTCAAACATTTATTCGAATGCCTTGTAAAATGAATTGTGTGTGAAATGTGTAAATTTTTACGTTCTAGCGTATCTATCTACGGAAAAAGTTATTATTAGTTAATGATAAAAAAGAGTGGGTATGTTCCAATAAGATATCTCTTAAATTATTTTAGTGGCCTGTGAGATGGATGAAAACAACAAAAAGGAAATTTACCCAACATATTTTGTTGTGGGCTACTTCTTAGATCAGGGCGCGTTTGAAACTCTCGTAGCGTTAGTTTTAGGTTTACGAATGTGTAGTTATCACCATCAACTCACTCCGCAACAATAATTTACATAGAAGTCTATGTAAATTATTGATGCATCCAAAGTGCCTTTTAAAGGATTATTTAAACAAAGATTATGATTAATTGAATGAATTATATCCTTAAAAGGGAATGAGGTTATCTATCTCTTAAAGTTTGAAACATGCCACATGATGTTTTTTTAAATACTTAAACCACGCGTACAAACTTTCTGTTTCGGCGGTTTCTGTTTTGGACCCATAATAAAAGGCTGTTTATTTAAAAACGTCCGTAATATGGTTACGCGGTGAACAATACCTTTTTTGTGAGTATGGAATAGCAATATTTATATAATTAATCACGTATGTAATTATGAATGGAATATTGTTTCGGAATCCAATTGGTAATATTATAACGTGTCCCCCATAAATTAGAATTGGTTTTATTCTCATGTTCCAATACATTCAAACAGTTAGCTGTTTCAATGTATTGGAACCGGGAATGAAACAAAAAGTATCTTATATAATATAGTATAATAATTTCATAATCACAGAAACCACAACCTTTTGACGACCTCCGTGGTGCAGCGCGTGCACTGTCGCATTATAAAGTTGGAAGTACTGGGTTCGATTCTCGGCTCGCGTCTGGTCTGGTGGAAGGCTTTGGTCATGGCTAGTTACCGACAAAGATTTTGCATTCGAGCATGATGTAGTGTAGAACCCAATTAGGAGTATGGGTTTACCATACCCTCAACAGGTTAGCCTGCATCATCACTTACCACCAAGTGAGATTGCTGTCGCGAATTTGTAGTGGAATGACACGCTTCTAGGTCGGTGCTACAACGTAGTAGCTCTGCTACTCTCATTTTCTTGCAAAACTGTGATAGCCTAGTGGTTAGTACGTCCGCCTCCTAATCGGTCGGCGGATCGATTCCGGGCACGCACCTCTAACTTATCGGAGTTACGTGCGTTTTTAAGCAATTAAAATATCACTTGCTTCAACGGTTAAGGAAAACATCGTGAGGGAACCTGCATGAATTAGACGAAAGATTTTCTTAAACTTTATCTCATCTCACTGGTTTTAGTTCAGACAAAACAAAGCAGCGCATATTGCAAACATTTCATTCGAGAATAACAACGGCATTTAACGTCAAGTGCACATGGCAGCGTAGCTCCAAGTATACAGCAGGCGTCCTCACGGGTTTTTTAACATGGTTTGCTTGGGAACCAACAGTATTATCTGTTTTAATCGTAGACTTAAAGCATTAGAAGATATTATCAAGGTATACTAATATCTCTTTATATACAAACAAATAAACCTACAAAATGTTATCAAATCAAAAATAGCGTAATTCATATAAACCTTACAGGCATTTATGAATCATTCATACTGCGGTCAAATACAATAGAAGTAGTAAAAATAAAATTGTCTATTTGTACAATAGCATTCTTTATCTAAACTCTCTTGCTTTATTTTAGATGTATAGAGACGAATATCACAAACTATATAAAAACAACAACATTTAACGTCAAAAACATACGCCAGCGTAACTCAAAGTACCTATGCACCGAACGTAATTCACATGTTTAACCATAATATATATCCGGGGAACCGACAAAAATAATTATCACGTTCATTCTTTATTATGGATGCGACAACGCGGATGTAAAGTTTTTAGAAGGCAAGAATATTCATGGTAACTTTCGGCACGGTAATATTATATATAGTATGGTAACTCGGCTGTATCTTTGAAATAAATACCTACAGCCGCGTGGTATATCAACATGCGATAGGGCTGCCCGCCTCCAGCATTTTAATTACATTTGTCTACTTTGTGTTCAAATTTCAACTATCTAGTGACAGACAGACGGTCAAATTTATTTTTCTAGTATTCATACAAATAGTACAATAAACTACTATTATTAATGTTACCAAAAACAGCACAGTAGGACATATTGTCCTACTCGTCATATTAATTATGTACTTGAACTTATTTTTAGTGAAAAATCGCGCAGTTATTGTTATAAGAAATAAAACACCGTCCGTTCGTCACTGCGGCACAGTCGCGACTGTCTGCATGCCGAGCGCACGCCGAGATCGAGGCGCGTAGGCGTAGCTCACGTTTCGTCCGTTTGTATGAAGTTGGAATACTGTATACATAATATTATGTAAAATAAGTAAGTTATTTGACTTAATACCGCTGTCATATTTCTACGATAGAAAATTGTGGTATCATAAGAGTCTGGCCCGGTACTAATTAGTTTAATTCCCATGGATAAGTACGAAATACTAGCACATTTCCATTTATAAGGATAAGTTGGTTGAAGGATTTTTAACGGTTTCTGGTGTTGCGTTAAAACATAGGAGCTGTCAAATCAAGGGTCAATCGGAATGGGGGCTCTAGTGTTTCCTATATCATCAAATGTTCTGAACTTAAACTCTAATAAACATTACAAAATGAGACTACAAGGCACATATATGTTGTAAACTATATGTATGTTTTTTTATTGCTTCACTCAATAAATGATTATATACTCGTATTATATACTATTTTTGTCTGAAAGTTGGTATTCAGGTTGCCTTTCGAAAACTTCCTTTACAATTCAATATTGTCTCCTTAATATTACTTCTACCATTTCTTTATGGGTTATTAATTAGAAATGTAAAATTTAAAATTCCTTTTTGTAGAAGGTAACCGATTGTTTAAATAATAATTCATTAATTATTTAAAACGCTTTTGAACAGAAATTTATTCGTCGTTCGGTCATTAAGGTCGTCGATTCTATTGGCATGCCCGCAATACCTGGTGACAATAGCGCTTAACAGTAATTTAGATAGGCACTGCGTGCCATGAAGAATCGATTAGTGATTTTAATGATAACGCTGAAAAGATAATATTCTCAGTAGAACTACGTATTCAAGCGAAATACCTGTTTCTAAATATACCCTTGACCCCTTTGAATGGTGACTTTAAATTAAAGAAAACTTAAAAATTAACTTTCTGACGATTTTTTGAAAAAAAATCAAAAACCCAAAAAATCAAATGAGTTTCGTAAATCGTGACGAAAAACGTGGTGCAGCGCGCGCATTATTAATTGGGAGGTCCTGGGTTCGATTCCCGGCTCGAGTCTGGTGTCTGGTGGAGTGGCTAGTTACCACCCTACCGACAAAGACGTGTCGCCAAGCTAAATCGCTTCGCGTAGAAAGCAATTAAGAGTACGGGTCTAACATACCCTTAAAAAGTTAGCCCACTACCATCTTAGACAGCATCATCACTAACAGGTGAGATTTCTGTCAAGGGCTAACTTGTAGTGGGGAAAAAAAAGTTTGAAGGCTTCGAGTAATTCAATGTATGAAACCTGAAGAGGTCCAACTATTAAATATTTTAACCTTCCTTTGGATTAGTCGAATTAGAAAAACATAATTGATTTTTTGTTTAAATTTTTGATAATAAAAATTAAATAAGCTATGGGTTACAAAAAATTATGAGTGACATCGTAGAGCACTTTTAGTAGATTAAAATTAAAGTTTGATAAACATTTTTGCAATACCACGCTCCCGGTTCTTCCAGCGGCGTTGACTCCGCATGTTCATATTCTTTTAGCGCATGCAAGCTGTCATATGCAAATCCTCGGGCTCGCACTACAGCACCTGCTTTGTTCCGTCGCAAGTAAACAGGGAATTTAAATACGGGGAGGACAAAAAACGGGTTTTGCATAATGCAAATGGATTCATAATTGTGTAGATTACGTAATGTGAATTTGTAGCTCGCAGTTTTGAATTATTCGTCACATTGCACTGAAAATAAAAAAGCAAGATAGCTAGCAACGAATTTTTGTTTGTGCTTGCGAGTGAAATGTTTGCATAGCGAAGCAGTAATCACTTTGTTTCTAGCATTTTGACCACTTAACGTTGTCAAATTTTTAGAAATTAGACCAATTAAATTTATCACTCCTGTCAATGTGAATCTAGAAAAATAAATGTGACGAATACAAATACAAACACACATTCACACATATACATACATACACACCCACACACTCATACACACTTAACTACTCTCATTAAGTTACTTCGTTTTAGTTAGCATAAGATAATTTTTAATTACTCAAGGAATGTTTGTATTGTATCCTATGAAGGAACTTTCTTCTACAATACAGATTTTCTAAGTGCAGTTGTAGGGACAAATTATATTTTGTAAATTAGAAATTTTGATGTTATCACTTATAACATTATTGGTTAATCGCTACTTTAATTTTCTTTTTTGAATATGAACGACCTGTCAACGTTTCATAAGTGTAGTTCATAATAAATTATAAAAATGGTTATAAAACAAACTTCAGGATGTTATTTTTAAAATTATGCAACTTGAAATAGAAAAAGGCTTATTTCGGAATGTGCAAATAAAGCCCTTCCATATTTTGATACCCCATTTGACGTTACCTGCCTCACTTTAAAATGTTGACTCGCCCATTTCACCCTTATGGAAATGAGAATTACGAGTATATTAAATATTTAAAATGGTTTCATTCGCAATGATGTCAGTGAAGCATTATTTCAGAGTGATGATTTCTGAAGCTTTGATAGCCTAGTGGTAAGGACGTCAGCCTCATAATCAGAGGTCAGGGGTTAGAGCGCGGGCACGCACCTCTAACTTTTTAGAGTTATGTGCGTTTTTTAGCAATTAAAATATCACTTATTTCCACGGTGAAGGAAACCTGCACGCTTGAAAGTTCAACATAATGTTCTCAGATTAGTGTGAAGTCTGCCAATCCGCACATAGTGGACTATGTCAAACCCTTCTTATATTGAGAGGCGACCCACGCTCTGTAGTAAGCCAAGAATGGGTTGATCATGATGATGATTTCTATAAGAAAGATTCTTATAAGTATTTATTGGACATCTTAACGTATGGTTATAATGGTCGAATACCGGTCGAACATCTGCTCCTATCTATATTGAAATATGTGCCGCTAAACATTTTAGCTAGAAGCCAGCCGAAGCCAGCGGCGATGAATAGTCATACTAACAAAGACGTGCCACCTAGTTGAGAATGCAGTCAAGAGTTTTTGTCGACCTCCGTGGCGGAGCGCGCGCGCTCTTGCATTATAAAGTTGGAGGTCTTGGGTTCGATTCCCGGCTCGAGTCTGGTCTGGTGGGAGGCTGCGGCCGTGGCTAGTTACCACACTACCGACAAAGGGTCATCACTTACCATCAGGTGAGATTGCCGTCAAGGGCTAACTTGTAGTGGATAAAAAAAAATATATAATAAACTTGAACTCGAGCGTTTATTTTTTTAAACACAGTACCTACTAGTTATTCTCATGCTATAACCCTGTTTCCGCTCTCCGTCGTTGTTCGTCTTGAGAAGCAATTAGGCTAAGTGCAACTTTTCTGTGCAGGTCCCTGGAAACTGAAGCTCAACGCCATGAAGAAGGTAAGATATATTTTATAAAGCTCTTACTTTAATACAGAAATATGTTAATAACGAGGTAATCATTATCACGCCGAGTTGATTAAAAAACTGCTGCGTTTAACTCCGATTGCTTTGTTTTTTAAATAAAACAACGGAACAATAATTGTTATAATGCACAATTGCACCTGAATAATGAATATTTGAATTCGCGGAATCTAGCAACATTTTCAAATTAACTTTTTTGCGTTTAAACTAGGGTATTAATATGTTTTCTATTGTTTGAGTTTTTTTATTTAGGTTTGTATCCTCTTTGACCTTTTGTAGATAACAATCTGTTTGACGGTACTTCACTTCTACATGTTCGTAGTGTCACTACCAAATCAGAAGGTAGATAATACAGAAAAAATTCGGCACTTTTCCAACATCATTATATAAATTAATATTAATTTTTCTTTTTTATGAGAGATGAAAGTATTGCAGGGTGCTTTCATGCAGTCTTTTCATTCAGAAACTCTTTTATTGTACAGTAACTATATATTATATCTATTAAACGTGACACTCTTCTCCAGCTGGTGAAGTAAATCTAAAGTAAAACTCATGAAACAACTTAAAAGATTCTTATAAGGAACAATTTTTTTTTTGTAATTTCTAATTTAACTTTAACTTTATTCCAGCAAAAAAACATACATATAGTTTACAACAGAAGTCTTATAACATAAATTGTCTAATATATTACACTACCATTATGCACCTGATTTCCGAACTAGTTAAGACTGTATCTCGGAAAACAGGGCCACCAACTAGGAGTCACAGATCAGAAGACAATTTCAAGCGTCTGTAAGCTTAAAGATTGTAAGCGAAATGTTTTATAAGGAGCATGAGTGTGAGTGAGTGATGAGTATGGGATGTGTGTGTGTGTATGTGTGTCTATGTGAGCGCGCGCGCGTGTGCGTGAGTGTGTGTGTGTTTAACTATTTCAAACAATGTTACAAACACGTTTTTTTTTGTAACATTGTTTCTATTAAAAACATTATTTTTATATTAGTTATCACCCTGCATAAGCAAAGACTGTATTGCAGTAATAATCGCCCATCGCCAAGAAATGAATACAGTGTTCCAGAGAATAAAACGAAAAACAAACTAAATCATTGACAATAAGTCACTTAAATTAAATCAACTTAAAGAAACTATAGCAGCATATAATAGTAAATACGTATACAAATAATATATGTGTGTAATTTGAATTCAGTGAATTTATGTGTAGTTGTTTTTTAAAATGTATTTAATATATTTATGGGTGTGTGTGGTTATGAATTTATGAATATGTGTGTAAGTTTGTATGTGCAAATATATATGTGTGTTCATTTCGTTTGCAAGACTACGAGTTCTTCTGTGTCATCATAGGAAGAAGTTCTTTTCATCGTTATGTTCAACTCAGACTATATTATACTCAGCGATTTATAGCATAGCTCGTTACGATTTTATGAAAGCCTAGTATAGCTAAGTGTTAAACGTAAACGAGTCTATAAAAGTTAATGCTGAGCGATTTTGATGCGCTATAAAATATGTGACATTATGATAATAAAAATAAAACTTGCACTTCGTCAGCGTGAATTTATTTTCATTATCATGATCAACCCATTCTCGGCTCACAACAGAGCACGGGTCTCCTCTCAATATGAGAAGGGTTTGGCCATAGTCCACCACGCTGGACATGTGCGGATTGGCAGACTTCACACGCCTTTGAGAACATTATGGAGAACTCTCAGGCATGCAGGTTTCCTCATGATGTTTTCCTTCACCGTTGCTGCAAGTAATATTTTAATTGGTTAAAAAGCTGTGATAGTCCAGTGGTTAGAACGTCAGCCTCCTAATCAGAGGTCGGGGGTTCTCACCTCTAACTTTTCGGAGTTATGTGCGATTTTAAGCAAAAAATATTTTACCGCTATAAAAATTTTAAGTCACTAAGAATATCTAGCCATCTACGTGAAAAAAATTAAGTCAACTAAATGCCTCGTTGTATGAAGTGATTTAGCGAATGAAAGAACAATACACTTTTATTGTACACAAAACAAGAATACAAAACACTACAATTTGGCGGCCTTATCGCTAAATAGCGATCTCTTACAGGCAACCGAAAAGTAACGTATATAGAACGCTGAAACTTTTAAAATAATAACACCGGAATACTGAAAGACATTAAGGTTCATTAGTTATTTGACTACCTCATTGGCGCAGTGCGTGCGCTGTCACATTATAAAGTTGGAGGTTCTGAGTTCAATTCCGGCTCGAGTTCGGTCTGAATTGGGCTATGGCTAGTTACCACCCTACCGGCTACGTATCGCTAAGCGATTTAGCGTTCCGGCACAATGTCGTATAGAAACCGATTAGGAGTATGAGTTTACCATACCCCCAACAGGTTAGCCCGCTACCATCTTAGACCGCATCATCACTTACCATCAGGTGAGATGCAGTCTAACTTATGGTGAATAAAAAAAAAAGGCTTCGGCCATGGCTAGTTATCACCCTACCGACAAAGACGTGTCGCCAAGCTGTTTAGTGTTCCAGCACGATGTCGTGTAGAAACCAATTAGGAGTATCGGCTTACCATACCCCTAACAGGTTAGCCCGCTACCATCCTAGACTGCATCACTTAACACCAGGTGAGATAGTCGTGAAGGGCTAACTTGTAGTTCTTAAAAGTGTGTGTATTTTAACAAACTTTTTTTTTTATATATATACATAGCGAGCAAACGAGCAGGCGGGTCACCTGATGGCAAGTGATTACCGCCGCCCATGAACATTTGCAGCACCAGAGGAACCGCCAATGCGTTGCTGGCCCTTGAGCAATTTGTTAATCCGCCCTTTGAAGATCCCCATATAAACTGCAATACATCTGGACAGCTGGCACGATAGCGTAAAAAAAAGGTGTCATCTACTTTTCTGAGGAGTCCGTACTTGTTAATTGAGAAAATAAAAGAATTCCCACAGAATATTTTCGAGCTTAATCCACGTGGACGTAGTCTTATCAAATATTAAAACACTATGATGCAACTTTAGATGTTTATCTTAACTGCAGTCAGTATAATTTTAATGAAGCTAAAGCGCAAAAACAATTTCTGTCTAGATTTTGTACTGAAGCCCTGTTATTTTGCTATATTATTTTAATATTAATCTAAATATATAGCATAATATGATATTAGGGACTCTGTAAGATGATTCCTAGGATATACTCATAGTACGGTGATAGAAACATTTTTGGAGGTGGTTCCGTCCGTAGTGCGTGCGCTGTTGCTAAAGTTGGAGATCCTTAGTTTGATTCCCAGCTCCAGTCTGGGGGGAGGTTTCGGCAGTGGCTAGCTACCACCCTACCGACAAAGACGTATCGTCAAGCGATTTAGCCTTCCGGCACGATGTCATGTAGAAACCAATTAGTAGTATGGGTTTACCATACACCTAACGAGTTAACCCGCTACCATCTTAGACCGCATCATCACTTACCATCAGGTGAGATGCAGTCAAAGGCTAATAATAAAATAGTGTGAGTTTATTAAATACTTACTTAATTACATGGATTGTTAGCCCAGATTAAGAAGTAGCCTAAATCACACTCCTCGATTTATTAGTGTCGAGGATTTCGTTTGCAATAAAGCTTAAATTTCTTTATTTAATTTTACTTTTAATATTGTTTTTAAATTTTATAAGTTTTTTATGGGTCCCTGACAAAGCATACCTTACAGTCCACTAGTTTTACCTTTCGAAGGTGGACAGTGGCGGCATTCGCACCTCCAGTTATAAGAAAAACTTCTTCTTGTCTTCGATATTATTTTACTTTAAAAAACAGAAATAGGTAGTCTCCTACCTACACTTAAAAGTTCACAAAGCCTTTCCTAGACGTATTATCTAGCTCAGAATAATAGATAATAATACAGACAGACATAAAAAGACAACGTCTTGAAGACTAGACTAGACGTCGGGATCACTTTGCAGAATTAATTTCGTGACTGTCAATCCTAACTAATGTTATAAAAGTGAAAGTTTGTTTGTAACGCTATCACGTCTAAACCACTCAACAGATTATCATGTTATTTCAACATTATTGTAGCTTTTATCGTTGCTATAAACAGATGATACTTGTTATCCCCGGAAAACTAAAAATTCACACAGGATAACAAAAATACCGACTCACAGGGGCGTGCACACTGCACAGCACTTTTATCTGCATAGGTACAAAACCCTACGTACACTAAGGTACTTCATGGAAAATGGTAAAATTTGTGTCTAATATGGGTAATTTAGGGTAGACAGTGTTGTCAAGCGGTAGCTGTGATAGCCGACTGAATCATCACTTACCATCAGGTGAGATTGCCGTCAAGGACTAACGTGTACTGTATAAAAACATGTGTCTAGTTTCTACATTCACAACACGTGTTTTAGTTTCATACTACTACAAGTGCGAATATATAATTATGGGCTAATGAATTATATTCAGTGATTTAAATTGAATATTTTAATTAATATTATTTACTATTTGTAAGCTGTGATAGCCTAGTATGAAGCTGTTATAGCCTAGTAGTTAGGACCTCCGCCTCTTGATCAGAGGTCGGGGTTCGATTCCGGCACGTACCTATAACTTTTTGGAGTTATGTGCGTTTTTAAGCAATTACAATATCACTTGCTTTAGCGGTGAAAGAACACATAGTGAGGACACCTGCATGCCTGAGAATTCTCCGTAATGTTCTCAAAGGCGTGTGATCACTGCCAATCCGCACTTGGCCCTTCTCATATTAAGAGGAGACCCGTGCTCTGTTGTGAGCCGGTAATGGATTGATCACGATAAGTGCTATTAAGCATGTATGAAGTGCAGGTTGCAATAATACTAAGCTAACATAGAAATGTTTTTACCCACAGTCGCTATATAAGACTGGTGGAACATACATTAATTTAGACGTCGTTTGTATGTGGACCGTTGCTTATTTGGCAAAGCACTCAGGCTGCATTTGCCGGAGACGTGTGGGTTTAATACCCACCGGTTCCGAATATTTCTGAATGCATTTTAAATGCAAGCGTTTCTCTCGTTCTGGTATCGGGTATACGTTGATTTTATGCTTTTATGGAGTGCACACCTCTGCTGACAAGTACGGTCGAAGTCGCGGTCAATAGGTCATCCTTACAGATTCCATGGTTATCCTCTCTGTACACACGAGAATGGCTCGTATAAAACTTGCGCGGGTCAAGGTACAAGGGTCTGCAAAGTGGACGCTTCGTTAAAGAATTATCATTAGCATATAGTAGTGTATTATATTTTCTAATAATGCACGGCATATGCTGAGATGTACACCCTTTTTGATTTGTATCATCATGATCAACCCTTTCCGGCTCACTACAGAGCACGGGTCTCCTCTCAATATGAAAAGGGTTTGGCCATAGTCCACCATAATGATGTGCGGATTGGCAGATTTCACACGCTTTTGAGAACATAACGGAGAACTCTCAGGCGTACAGGTTTCCTCACGATGTTTTCCTTCACCGTTGAAGCAAGTAATATTATATATTTTTTAAAACGCACATAACTCCGAAAAGTTAGAGGTGCGTGCCCGGATTCGAACCGCTGGCCTCTGATTAGGAGGCTGACGCCTTAACCACTAGGCTATCACCGCTTCATTTCACCGATTTGTATCACAGACAGATAAAATGTTTCTGCTTATTAAAAGTACTGTTTGTATTAATAAGAATCCCCCTCCCCCCATCCTTCCCCTTTTACCCTCACAAAACACCTATGTCCAGCAGTGGATATCAATCGGTTGATCTGATGATGATGATGACTGACTGTATTACTAAGCAAGACAAATACATTTTCTTTTTCTATTTCTTTCTTTCTTTATTTTTTTCTTTCTTTCTTAACTGTGGTACTGATGAAACAACCATATATTATATTATAACCTAGCTATACCTCCTTGATGTGTTCGTGAACGTCTTGTTACGATGTTATCTCAGTTAATTGCATTAGTTACTAAAGCAATGATTTTTGGTATGATAGCAAAATTCAATAAGTTACTATCCTAAAGTTTAGTAGAATAAGAAGCGTTGAACGATAAGACCTGCTGAGAGCAGCTGTATTACAAATAATGGACGGTAAAATCTTAAATTATGATATTGAACTGTCAACTCATAATTTGGGTTAGGCTTCGGTCAAATAACATGTCAACGTCAAATTAATGTCCGTGGAAAATCAGAATTCGCACACGATTTTGGTGTCTGTTTATGTTAGTTTATTTAACTTAACGTCCAGAAAGCTATTAAATTAATAAAGTTGTTTTGGTTTTGAAGACTTCTTGGCGCAGCACGTCAACTGTGACATTAGGTGGAGGTCCCGGTTTCGATCCTCGCCTCAATTTTAATTTTATTTTTAGTGCACCCAAGCACCCATTTAATTCCGAATGTTAAAAACTTCCAGACATGTAACCTTTTCTAGGATTGCACCTATTAAATACCATCTACAATATACAAACTTTATTAATGAAATTCACATAGTAACAATTACAATGTTCTATACTCTGCAATTATAAGGAATAGATAGTTCAATCGCGTAAATGCTGCGTTGCCACTATTATATCGGTATCCCGTAACTATATCGGTAAGCGTTGCCGCCATTCTTTGAAAAACTGCTTCATTCCCTTTTTCTTTTATAAAAAAAACGCGCGCCACTGGTCCAATGTTGCCGCTTTTGCAACCACAGATAGGTTGCGACTTCCACAGACGACAACACACCCTTTGCTATCCTTTGTTATTTTGGAAGTGAAAACATCACAAAGTTAAACCTTGACAATTCAGTTTAGTTTAGATGTTTGTGTCAAACTGTATTGGTACGAGTTATTATTTAACTTTGTGTGGTTTTTTGCCATCTGTTTTATACTACATCGTCTTAGTTGTATGCTTAGTTATTTTTTTTTTTTTTTTTTTTTATATACAAAGCGAGCAAACGAGCAGGCGGGTCACCTGATGGTAAGTGATTACCGCCGCCCATGAACATTTGCAGCACCAGAGGAACCGCCAATGCGTTGCTGGCCCTTGAGGAATTTGTTTATTCGCCCTTTGAAGATCCCCATATTATAACCATTAGGGAACACAGAAGATGGAAGCTGGTTCCACAATTTGCAGGTTCGTGGCAGAAATGACCTGAAATAGCGGGTGGTGGAAGAGGTCCAGGCATCCAGGTGGTGAGGATGAAATTTATTTCTGCGACGAAAAGTGCGACTGGAGAACACGGAAGGTGGAATTAGATTAAATAGCTCCTCAGAG
This sequence comes from Lasiommata megera, assembly GCA_928268935.1. Classification (NCBI taxonomy): domain Eukaryota; kingdom Metazoa; phylum Arthropoda; class Insecta; order Lepidoptera; family Nymphalidae; genus Lasiommata; species Lasiommata megera. The sequence goes on from OV743326.1 coordinate 14,318,505, forward strand.
CACTCTCCATTGTAGAGACGATAGAACACACAAAGAGAACTAACGTCTCTTCGGTGCTCTAGGGATTCCAGCGTGTAAGTAATCTTGGGATCATCCACGAGACGAACTGCCCGCTTTTGTATCCGGTCAAATAGAAGGAGCTGGTACTGGGGTGCTCCGGCCCAGAGGTGAGAGCAGTACTCCATGTGGGGCCGCACTTGCGCTTTATAGAGCAGAAGCCTGTGCTTAGGCGCAAAGTATCTTTTCGCTCTGTTGAGCACCCCGAGTTTTTTCGAGGCTAGTTTAGCTTTACCTTCCAGATGCTCGCGGAACTGGACTTCGTTCGATATGCAAACACCGAGGATCCCTATGCTGTTAGATGGAGTCAGGGGAGTGCTCTGGAAGATAATAGGAGTTGTAAAAGCGGTCTTTTTTGCCGAAAACGCGCATACTTGTGTCTTCGTGGGGTTGAAGTGCACAATATTTTGTGAGCCCCATTGAGATACTTGGTCGAGACAGAACTCGATATTCGACACAAGCGTACTTCTACACTCCTCCAGCTGAGCACGAGAAAGCTGTGCACGACCTTTATATAAGGCATCACCCGTACTGTCGTCCGCATAGCAATGAACATTGTTATTATGTAACATGTCATTGATATGCAGTATGAACAGCGTGGGTGAAAGCACAGATCCTTGCGGAACGCCAGCATTGATGGGCTTCAGTTCAGAGCAAAAACCGTCAACAGCGACTTTAATGCTACGCTCGTTCAGAAAACTGGCGATCCAATCACACAGCTTCTCGGGGAGTCCGTAAGACGGCAATTTGGACAGAAGTGCCTTATGCCAAACCCGATCAAAGGCCTTTGCAATATCCAGGCTGACCGCCAAAGCTTCTCCCTTGCTGTCGATTGCCTCCGCCCAGCGGTGAGTGAGGTAAGCTAGGAGTTACTCATAATAATTCCAAACTACCCTCACATAGGGTAGTTTTTACGTTTTATATTTTATGTTTGATAATAAATAAATGTATTGTTTAAGGTATTACAGAGTGTACACGTGAAGCGCCAGTAACACTGTGCAGAAATCGTTAAATTGTAAATTCTATGTGTATACTTGTTTTTAAAATAACATAATAATTACTAGTGGGTAATCTTGCAAGGGGCACAATCTTAGGTATTCCAGCAAGTAGAAGAGGAAAGAAGGGAGTTAATGAATTCACCGTCATGAGTAGGTAAGTTTGAGAGCAGATTTTAATTTCAATGCAAACGTCAGATTTCAAAATGAGTGCTCGTATTTCAACTAGTACTTCGTTCGTTATACAGTTTTTATTTTTTTAATCCGTTTAGTTTATTTATGACTAAATAACATCATTCACCCCAAAATTTCCAATGTGAAACATCTAAAATAAATAGATTGATAGGAGTCAAAATTTATATAATATGATAAATAAAGTTGACAGAAATTCCACTAAGTAACTCCAAAATTGTCCAAAGCAAAGCTAAACTCCATCAGCGTTTACGTCAAACGAAAACCCACCCTAAGTAGATGACGATAGAGTTTCTAATCGCACAAGTTCAGCATAAATATTATAATCTAAAGTGTTTTTATGGGCTGTAGAATGAAACGACATACCATTTATGGAGATTGCAAACATTTTTCTATGTTTGTGAGAAGTTTTAGGGTTCTGTGAATAAAGGTTGGAATTCGGAAGACCCGTAATGGTCTTTATAAATATTAACATAAATTTCCATTCTGGAATTTTTCATACATATTCATCAGGAGTTAAACGGTACTAACGAGAAAGAAAAACTCACCAAATATTTATTGGTCAATTTCTCTGCATCCTATAATCCAGCACCAAGCAGATAAAGTTATTTCCTCGAAGCTTTATAGAAACAGATTAGGGTACTGATTGGATGTAACTGCTGTATGGCGTCTGAAAGGATTGCCTGCATCACTTCCTACCAGATGGGATCGCAGTCAGAAATAAAATAAATATTTAGACAGTAAGACTATCGTGCTCAATTATTAAAGCCACAATTCAGGGTACAGAATTCCTAAAGAATAAAGCACAAAAGAAACCAATAATTGATAATACTATAATACTTTATTCAAAATTATTTTCAAAATGATGATACAGATAAAAAAAAAACAAAGGGGTCATATTTTTAAAAATCGTCTGGCATGATCTGTACGAAATCATCATTACGGGGTTCTTTTATACACACTAAAAATATTTGGCAGATTTGACAGATGTCTTACGGCGTTCCAAACTGAAAGTGGATTAAATCTACAATGCCTATCATACATTAAAAATAAAAGAAAGGGAATATTACTCTCGACAAAGCGAAATTAATGTCTGTGAAAATGTAATAAAAAATGAACGCAAAGCAATTTTTGATGTAATTCAAGAAGAATTTAATGATAAAGGCCCAAATGGAATTACTTTTAGACAAACATAATATTATTATTATTGTGATATTATATTTTAACTGTTTTTTTTTAATTACTGGAGTATAACTATTTTTTGAATTAATACTCCAGTACTTCTGAGTAATTTAGTAAATCATCATCATTATAATCAACCCATTGCCGGCTCACTACAAAGCACGCGTCTCCTCTCAGTTTGGGAAGGGTTTGGCCACGCTGGCCATGTGTGGATTGTCAGACTTTACACGTCCTTCAAAACTCTCTGGCTTTCTTAGCGATGTTTGCCTTCACCGTTATTTTATTTATTTTATACACCACAAGTTAGCCCTTGACGTCATCTCACCTGATGGTAAGTGATGACGCGGTCTAAGATGGTAGCGGGCTAACGTGTTAGGGTTACGGTAAACCCATACTCCTAATTGGTTTCTACACGACACCGTTGAAGCAAGTGATATTTTAATTGCTTAAAAACGCAAAAATCCGAAAAGTTAAAGGTATCTACAAATACCCTGAAAACCCACTAATTTTGGGGCAGTTAGGTAAAAGCCACATAATGAAAGTGGCGAATTGGTAACGAACAGGAAAATTACAGGCTAATACAACTCCAGCTTTATTAATTGGTAAAGTACCAAATAGAGCCGGAGAGAGAAGAGAAATGAATAATGCTTTGATTAATGAAGCGGGCCGTTGCCGAGGAACAGAAAAATAACCTTTTGATGACCTTTGCGCATTGCCGCATCGCAAATTACAGGCAAAGGATTTGTGGTTGGGTCATATCTAAGTAAATTATATCAATCTATATATACAAAAGCGAAAGGTCTTTTACATACTTACATACTTACTTACTTGCATACTGATTAAACACGAGATCTCAAAAACTATTGTATTAAGCTATAATTTAGCAAGTAGGTAGTTGATAGTTAATAGATGTCAGCTAAGAAAGTATATTTGGAAATTCCACCCCTAAAGGGGTAAAATAGGGGTTGGAAATTTGTATGAAATTTCTTTGCTTTTAGAGTTAGAGACACAAAAATTTGCATTAAGATTAATAATAATAAATAAAAAACATGTACGTCATTTTTTTTTTTAATATTACCTGTTAAGGGTGGTAAAATAGGGGATGATAGTTTTTGCTTATTTTTTTATTATGAAGTCTACAAGCTTGTAATTTTGAAAATAGGTTTCTTTTAGGGCGTAAGTGTAAGCTTAGATTTTTTTTTCATCCAAATCTACTTCTACTACTGCTATCTGGGCAATTTGACATTTGCCTGTAGCTTACTTTCTGAAGCAGGGCATTGGCCGCACGGGAAACCTCAATCTCACGGAAAATCAGCAATTCTACGCAGACGAAGTCGCGGGCAACAGCTAGTATTTATAATAAAACCGTAACTTACAAAAAGCACATGTATCCTAGAAACTGACATATAATATTTTTATTCCAGAAAAACACCCGCAATCTCTTTTTCTAGGACTTAACAAATATACCAACCTCAACGAAATTACCTTAGGATACTATTTAGCCTGGGAAAACAATAGGTTATGGCAGAATTAAACCTGGACAAAGTAGATCGTTAGAAAGGTTACTTATTGACTAAACAAGTCAAAGTCCCTCTCTTGTTGTAATTACTTTCCCAAAAGCGTTGAAATTACAATTAAATTGAATGAAGCTAACGTTATATGAGATTTCTAATTTGGGCGACGGAATAAGCGCATAGCGGAGGCCTAATTTATACATTCCCAAAAAAACTCATCAGGCGACAAAAATAGACAGAGCAAAACAATAAATTTTAATCAAGGCACAAATTGCTTCGGCAATTGAGATTTCTTTGTTTTCTCAGCTCTGTGCTTAGTTTCAGCGTAAACGTGAGACGGTGTCGCGTCTTTCTGAATAGACAAATATGTCTTGATTATAAATTCTCCCAAAATTTGCAGTCAATAACACAAAAATGTTTCAATCGATTTTTCATTCATTTATAATATAAATATTAAACATAATACACATATCGGCGGTGTCCATCCCCGTGCCTCGCAGAACATGTTAACCGGTTGGTCCCAGACTATTGCCATTACGGCTTTTCATGCCATAGAAAACCTGTTTCCAGCTGTGAGAATTTAAATATGATGAGATTTTTTTATAGATAAATAAATAAAAAAAAAAGAACGGAAAAGGTCGGCTATTTATAATAACAGGTCGACTTTTATCAAAACATTGCAACTGTTATTACCAAACGATCGTCGAATATAGCTATGGAGCTATATTCGACGATCACGGTTGATAGTGATAACAACTATTGTCTTTCGCAAATTGGGCGGGATACCAAACAAAATTGTTCTAAACGACTAACTCACAAATCATCGGCGTCTGTGAAGCTGGATATAATTTCCACTGTCTCAAGTATCTCGCGACAACTTGATTTATGTGCGCGCAGGCTCTTTGTAGGATCCGGAACAAGTTGCTAGCTGATTTTAATATCTTATTCGGAGGAGCCTTAATTAAATGCTATATTTTAAAACATCTGCTACACTGTGTCTGTTGATGTCTTCATACAATTTGGTTATGATGCTCGCAGTGCCGCCATTCTTGAACACATCTGCGCCTGGTATTGTTATACTTGCGCCTTCGGTAACCAATCGTCTGCCAAATATGAGATGACGCGTAGTAGACAATCTTTTTAACAGTTTGAAGTACGAATTCAAATCCAAATTCAAATAATCTTTATTCAAATAGACCTTTAAAAGGCGCTTTTGGCGTGTCAATAATTTACATAGTAGAGATTTAATGGTGACAACTACACTTGTAAACTTAAAACTAAAGCTATGAGGGTTCCAAACGCGCCCTGGTCTAAGAAGAAGCCCACAACAAACGTAGCCGGGTTTTTTTGTTATTGTATTAATAATAAATTATAGTACCTATGTAGATAGATCAATTCACACCCAAGCTTTTTTATCGTTTATATAATCCTTCATATCGTAATATGATTTTTCTATAAGCTTTCGTTTTATAAAAATTTTAAACTTACTAACACAACACAAATAAATGACTTATTTGTATCCATAATTATTTTATTTAAAAGGAAGCCACCATTGTTTACAATGTTTTACATTCAAAACAATTTAGACAATTACTCATAATAATGACATTATTAATGTCATCACCCTGCTTAAAGACTTACTCAGCATCCAATACTAAAATTACAAATTTAACAAAAATAAAGCAGAAAATAAACAATAGTAAATAAAATTCCGGAAAATACCAGAGGGCTGAGCCTGTGGAATAAACAAAACTAGATAGCAAACTTGATGGAAATCACATAGGTTTTTTGTTCCGGGAACACTAAAAGTTCCCGCGGGATTCTTAAAAACTCGAAAAAAAACGAATTTCATATTGAAATGAGAATTCTTAAACTGACTTCAAAGTAAAGTAACGAAAAGACAATTTTTTTTTATGCCACTACAAGTAAACCGTTGATTGCAATCTCATTTACTAGCCAGCTACCAGCTAGAGAAGCCTACTATCATCTTAGACTGCTTTAAGATGGTAGTGGGTTTAGTTTCTTTAGGCATAACTGATATAATCAGCTACTACACGGCATTGTACCGTAAAGCCAATTCGCTTGGGGATTTATTAGGTTAGCCTTGAACTATTATTTTTTTATGCGGTGCGGTGGATAGGGCGTCAGCCTCCTCATCACAGGTCGGCGGTTCGAACCCGGGCACGCACCTCTAACTTTTCGGACGAATGTGCGTTTTAAAAAAAATATAATGTCACTTCCTTCAACGGTGAAGGAAAACATCGTGAGGAAACCTGCACGCTTGAGAGTTCTCCATAATGTTCTCAAAAGCGTGTGAAGTCTGCCAATCCGCATATGGTCAGCGTGGTGGACTATGGCCAAGCCCTTGGGAGGAGACCCGTGCTCTGTAGTGAGCCGATAATGGGTTGATCATGATGATGATTAATTTTTTCGATGGAATTTTCCGAATTTCTTATTTGTATATTTTTACTTATAACTTTGTTTAAATTTAAAAATAAACAAAATAAAATTTGACTAAACTACACAACATTTGAAATCACTAGTTCTTTTTAATTTTAAAGTCAACTATTTATTAATAAAATTATATGTATTTATACATCCATATTATATATTTATCCCCAACATTGAATATATAATAATAACCATTTGTATACAAACGAAATCGGGTCCCAACTTTTTATGTTGCGATTCTTTTGTTACAGTTTCAATAGGCCCCTTGAAATCGTTGAATTTCGTTCCCTTGTTGGGTAAATGGCTGATTCTTTTCAATTTATACATCATTATATATATTTCTCACTTTTCAGCTTTTCTTACAACAGGCACGTACCTAAGCACTTAAATACTTAATGTTTCCTTTATTGTTATTTTACTTACGTTTTATTTAATTTCCCCGCGTCCTAACCGCATAACGTTTCGCGTAACCACATTCACAAGACGTTTAGTTTAAAAGCACCATAAAATACTGTAAAAGCACTTTGCCTTCCATCCAAACGCAGTTAAAAAGGAGCTGTATTTGTACCTGGCCTAAAGTTGAATTTCATTTATATGAATTCGTCGGTACAGTGTAATCCTTTTGAAAATTATGTAGAATTTCGGGATCGCGCAAACATTTGAAGCAAACGTATCTAAAAATTTACAATATTGTTTTCGGAACATAAAAAGGTTTATCTTCAACACAACGCTACGATATACAGTTATTTGATTTTAATGTATTTAAGATTGCTTAATTACGTTTACGTCCGTTTTGACGACCTCCGTGGCGCAGCGCGTGCGCTGTAGCATTATAAAGTTTGAGGTTCTGGGTTCGATTCCCGACTCGAGTCTGGTCTGGTGGGAGGCTTCGGCTGTGGCTAGTTACCACCCTACCGACAAAGACGTGTCAAGCCAAGCGATTTAGCGTTCCGGCATGGTGACGCGTAGAAACTAATTAGGAGTGTGGGTTAACCGTACTCCTAACAGGTTAGCCCGCTAACATCGTAGACAGCATCGTCACTTACCACCAGGTGAGATAGCTGTCAAAGGCTAACCTGTAGCGTAATGATAAAAAAAATAGTGTGAGTTTATTTAAATACTAACTAAATTACATGGATTGTTAGCCCAGATTAAGAAGTAGCCTAAATCACACTCCTCGATTTATTAGTATCGAGGATTTCGTTTGCAATAAAGCTTAAATTTCTTTATTTAATTTTACTTTTAATATTGTTTTTAAATTTTATAAGTTTTTTTATGGGTCCCTGACAAAGGATATCTTACAGTCCACTAGTTTTACCTTTCGAAGGTGGACAGTGGCGGCATTCGCACATCTAGTTATAAGAAAAAGTGTCTTTGACATTATTTTACTTTAAAACATAGAAATAGGTATTCTCCTACCTACACTTAAAAGTTCACAATGTTAAAAATTTACGTATCACTCCAATAACGGATCTTCAAATCAGATTCTATGACTTACAGTTTCCAATAAAATAAAGAACTGGTTTCATAAAATAAGAAATAGGTACAACTGTTACAACAAAGTAAAATCTAGAAGAAGGAAGTCTTAATGCAAAATTTACTACTTTGTTCCTGATCTCAATTTAGTTCCCGGGCTCAAATAGAATTACGTTCATGACTTGTTTTGTTCGCCTAGCTTTAGATCTGAGATTAAGGCATCTAGAAACTTGGTTATATCGGAGTCCCCTATAACGCCAACACTCAGTCGAATTGAGTTCTCAAAACACTGATTGGAAATCAAATCAACCTCAAAATTAACCCAAAATCTTCGGCGTGCCGAACGGTTCAATTTCGCTTAGCATCAGAACATCCACTTTATAATTTGACGTACAAATTAGACCGGCATTGAAGCCTTTGTGCGATGAACGTACACAGAGGCTTATTTCTCTACGGAAACGTGATCTTTATTTTCATAGTCATAAGCGCTGGGGTACGAGAATACATGTATACATTATGCCTTTGTACCTTTTTTCACATACAACGTAATTACTAACCGCTTTGTTAATTGTGACCTGTAATGTGGAACAAGGCTTTCTTAGGCTCAAAGCTTGGATGTCAGACTTTAAGAAAATTGCTCGAGTTAACAATGGCTACAGAGAAAACGCACGGGTAAAGACATGAATTTTAAAAGGGAATAGGCTCTTTTACAAATTTCTCCGCGAAATGTGAAAAAAATGTAAATAAAATAAACGAAGCAGATAAATTTTATTTCACAAAATAAAATAAATGAAATAATGATTTCTCGTGCCTTTTAAAGGATTATTTGAATAAAGATTATTTTAATTTGAATTTGAATGTGATTCAGTGCTATGGCTTGAAGACGAATCAATAACGTTTCAGAGGTATGGTTTCCAAATCAGTATCTGATCCAACATACTGATTTTTATAGCCATATAATAGGTATGTATTTTAACCAACATGTTTGATCAAATAGATCGAGTTATGTTTTATCATAATCATAGCATCTTTATAATAATCACAAAAAATTATGGAAATGCTAAACTTCTCAGTAAGGAAATCCCAAAAGGGACTTCTAAAGTTCACATTTCTAGTTACAGATATTGTTTTAATTTGAAGTTGTCGTAATAAAACAATAGCAGCACTCTCGTGCTCCTAGATTTACTCATTCTCTCCTGGGGTCCATTTTGAAAATATATGACGGTACATAAAGACATAATTCTCTCTCTCTCATTATATTTTGATGCCATTGTAAAGCGTAATATATTCTATTGGTCCTGCAAGACCTCCTCGGGGATGCCACAACTTATATTGTCCTAACATTCCTTAGTTTGTATTTTCGTTTATTTATACTCATAGTAATATTAACAGGTATTGTCGACATTTATACAATAAAGTAATAGTTTTTGGAATCCCAAATCTCTGGTTATTAATCTAACAGACAGATGAAATTTTGCTAGTAACGCCATATTGCCCCAATGCGGTTAAGCGGGCTCAAAGGTTATTCTCATATCTTGATGAAATTTACCGAAACTTAAAGCTTGCTGTGCTTTTTGGGGCAAAGGACAGACGACAATGCAAATTTTCTTACTCCGGGTTGATACTGGGAATATATTGAATGACAAATTCAATATGTAGCCAAACCCAGCCCTACCCAGGTACCCGGGCAGACCTGGTGATTTTTCAAAAATTCTCTCTACCCTACTGTCAGTTGGCTATATCTTATCAACCGTAATAGTATGAAGTTTAGTTTTTATTATATCTTCTACAACAAACAATAAAAAATACAGTTGAAAATCTATAGATAATATATTTTTTTTTTATTATTCACCACAAGTTAGCCCTTGACTGCATCTCACCTGATGGCAAGTGATGATGCGGTCTAAGATGGTAGCGAGCTTACCTGTTAGGGGTATGGTAAACTCATACTCCTAATTGGTTTCTACACAACATCGTGCCGGAACGCTAAATCGCTTGGCGACACGTCTCTTTCGGTAGGGTGGTAACTAGCCACGGCCGAAGCCTCCCACCAGACAATATAAAAAATAACAAGAAGAATAAAGTTCGTTAATGACCGAAACTGTTTCCAGACCCTGCCTCTACCTATTACGGCTTATGAAACGCAGCCCACTCAAACATAGGGGGGCGGAGGGTACTCTTTGGACCCTCCGGTTTCGAAACTCTTAAAAAGAAATCTTCATTATTCACGTATGTTTGCTTGCGGAAGATTTCGTAGCAAACTTGTGGTATTTCAAAAAATTAGTTGTTTTTTATATACACTACAAGTTAGCCCTTAACGGCAATCTTGCTTGATGGTAAGTGATGATGCAGTCTTAGATGGTAGGGGGCTAACCTGTCAGGAGTGTGTTCCATCTTCTGTGTTCCCTAATAGTTATAATATGGGGATCTTCAAAGGGCGGATTAACAAATTGCTCAAGGACCAGCAACGCATTGGCGGTTCCTCTGGTGCTGCAAATGTTCATGGGCAGCGGTAATCACTTACCATCAGGTGACCCGCCTGCTCGTTTGCTCGCTATGTATATAAAAAAAAAAAGCATGGTAAACAAACACTCCGAACTGGTGTCTACATGACATCATGCTGGAAACTTTAATCGCTTGGCATCACGTCTATGTTGATACCGAGTAGATGCCATAAGACCGTTAGTTGTTTCTGCTCAAGAGAGTACCTCATCAATGAGCAAGACCTATGCGTTCAACATTCGAGACGCGTTCCTTGAGGTTATTGAAGGAGGATCGTGATTGTCTATCCATTGGTGTAAGACAATGTGTTTCTGGGATTGCTCCGTAAGACTTTGAAATAGGTAGGTCAATAGGATGATGATAAGTAATCAATGAAAAAAGTTTCATCATCACCATCCTTCGGTAGCTGGATTAAAAAACTCTTTATAATAATATATACAAAAGGCATAAAGAATTCCAACGCTTTGCGGTGGAAAGGTCGATTCTTTAGAGGGCTTGAATAAGTTATGTAACCATGGCAAAATACTACGATTTAATAAATTAAATTATTTATTAAGAGTATTATTATTAGTATTTTAATTATCATTTCGTAGCCATATTTTTGCTGCTTCCTTCGGTTCACCGTTATTTTAGTTTTATTTTTGCTTTTGCACGGCATATCCTGATCTGTCGCCCTTTCTGGTTTTTGTTACTCGTACAGACAGACATAACATTTCTGTATTAGAATAGGATGTAGGTACTCTTTGAATACAAATAAAATTACTTCCTTCTATATTCGAACTCATTAAAAGTATTCATGACACGACCTTTTTTCAAGCCTATTAACTCATGGGATGAATTAAATTCACGCCAATTATCGTTGGTAACTCAACGTAATACGTCTTGGAAGTTTATATTTTTGGTTCCCGTACCCGAAGTTTGCTTACACGTCCTTTAACTATATATCCCCTATAATCTATCCATCTATCAGCCAGTAATTCACTGGACGGTAATACATGTAACTTGATAAAATGGAATTATAACAGTTGATTTTTACAGTGTGTATGTTTATTCCGTTTTATCAACAAACTAGCTACGCCTCGCGGTTTCTCCCGTTTAGTTTCCGTTCAGAACATAAAATAAGCATCAAATTTAGCTAATATAATGCGCTGATAATGTAGCTATCCATTGTTGTTTAAAATCGGATCAGTAGTACCGGAGATTACCCCGGTCATACAAGCTCATGATTTTTACCACTTAATAATATTACTAAAACTCGAAAGCCAAATTTGAAGCAGTATTTCATATCGCACGTTACCGAGTTATATGTGAGTTTTTAACCGTTTTTGGTATATAGATTAAGATTCTTTTTTTTATACACTACAAGTTAGCCCTTGACTGCAATCTCACCTGAGATGGTAGCGGGCTAACCTTTTAGGGGTAAACCTATACTCCTAATTGGTTTCTACGCGACATCGTGCCGGAACGCTTAATCGCTTGGCAACACGCCTTTGTCGGTAGGGTGGTAACTAGCCACGGGGGCAGCCTCCCACCAGACCAGACTCAAGCCGGAAATCGAACCCAGGACCTCCAACTTTATAATGCACAGCGCGCGCGCTGCGCCACGGAGTTCGTCAAATTCCAAATTATTTCTTGTTCCTACAAATGAGTCTGTAACTATAAGGCCGTTGCTAATCTGATTACTAAGAAATAATATATTTCAAGCTATAGTTAGCTTATATTTTATTTCGCGGTACACAATAATGTTAGGAATACAGCACACATTTCAGTCACGTCTATGAAAACAGTTTGGTCACAATAATTCTTAGCTTCCACGCCGAGCGTGCCTGGAATGTGAACCTCTCTTAATATACCCGGCCCATGGTGAGGATTGCCAGCTCGGCCTTAATTGCAGCCTTCACGAATACAAGGGAAAATATAATCTTCACGCGAATTTGGACAGAATTTTCAGTGGTTCTGTAATAGAAGTGAAGCGGTGATAGCCTAGTGGTTAGGGCGTCAGCCTCCTAATCAGAGGTCGGCGGTTCGAATCCGGGCACGCACGTCTAACTTTTCGGAATTATGTGCGTTTTAAAAAAAAATATATATCACTTGCTTCAACGGTGAAAGAAAACATCGTGAGGAAACCTGCACGCCTGAGAGTTCTCCATAACGTTCTCAAAGGCGTGTGAAGTCTGCCAATCCGCACATGGCCAGCGTGGTGGACTATGGCCAAATCCTTCTCATATTGAGAGGAGACCCGTGCTCTGTAGTGAGCCGGTAATGGGTTGATCATGATGATGATGATGTAATAGAAGTCATTGGCATAGATAACGGAGATATACGAGGGAGCGTTTTTATGTCCGCGGAATGAAGGGTTGTAATAAAACAACCAAATTATTTTTCCTTTTCAATACGGACACCTGCAAGACGGACACATTTTTCAGATCTTTCAATTAATTAATTTATACCCTCGTAAAAAAATGTTTTGTCTTGAAACTGCCTCGTTAACTTCATCATCGGTGGTAAATTTTTTACCCCGTAGTTCTTTTTCATTTTCGGAAAGAGGTAATAGTCACTTGGGACCAAGTCGGGGCTGTAGGGTACCCACCCTAAAATTCAAAATATCGACATACAAAAAGATTACTTTTTTTCTTAATCTTTTGTGAGTACTTGTGTACAAACAAAGAAATTAATTAACAAATTGCACTATTTTGTAATCGCATTTTCGTAAGGGTTTTAAGTTAATCTTATTATTATAATATTTGTAATTATTATACATGTTTCTATGAACAATAAACAAAATATTATTATTATATTGGTTCCAGAGCTGTGCTATTAAGTCATATTTTTATTATTTATTACTAAGCAATTGTAAACGTTGAGAAGTCGACATCTTCTAAGGATGCTTCGGTTTTGGAGCGAAACGTGCGTTTCATTCTGGAAGATCTGTATGAAGTGGTATACCAAGAAACATTGAATTATAAATTGCCTCGCGCATATTTGCCGCTTTTACACGGATCACAGTAAACTAAATTTAATATTAGTTCAATACCATGGGCAAAGTAACTCTTGCTTCTAGTAAAAATATTCATTATTATCTATAAGTTATTCTATTTGAAGCTGTGATAGCCTAGTGGTTAGGGCGTCAGCCTCCTGATCAGAGGTTGGCGGTTAGAATCCGGGCACGCACCTCTAACTTTTCAGAGTTATGTGCGTTTTATAAAATTAAAATATCACTTGCTTCAACGGTGAAGGAAAACATCGTGGGGAAGCCTGCACGCCTGAGAGTTCTCCATAATGATCTCTAAAGCGTGTGAAGACTGTCAATCCACGCACATGGGCCAGCGTGGTGGACTATGGCCAAACCCTTCTCATATTGAGAGGAGACCCGTGCTCTATAGTGAGCCGGTAATGGGTTGATCATGATGATTCTATTTCTAGAAAACAGTAAATATGTAGGGAACTCTGTTATAAATACAGTATAATTACATTATCACGTCTATAAAAACAGTCATGTAACAATAATCTTCCAGTGAATGCGCGGAACGTGCCTGGAGTGAGCAATTCTCTATAGCATGATAAGAATTAACAGTTCCATCCTAATTGGAACCCTTATTAACAAGAAATTACTATTCGACACGATTTTATACACAAAATATTATTAGACAGATCCTTTGAATGAGGATATGCAATGTTTCATTTATATGTATAGTTTTTGGCGACCTTCGTGGCGCAATGTGTGTACTGTCGCGTTATAAAGTTGGAGGTCCTGGGTTCGATTTCCGGCTCGAGTCTGGTCTGGTGGAAGCTTTGGCGTTGGCTAGTTAACACCTTACCGGGAAAGACGTGTCACGATTTAGCGTTCCGGCACGATGTCGCGTAACCGCTTAGGAGTATGGATTAACCATAACCCTAACAGGTAAGCAAATAGGGTTGTAAATAGTCGTAGAAATGCCCAGTTTCTAGTTGGGAATCAAACACGGGATATTTATAACTCAGATATTGTCTTTTTTTTCTATCACATACAAGTTAGCCCTTGACTAAAATCTCACCCGATGGTAAGTGATGATGCAGTCTAAGATGGTAGCGGGCTTACCTGTTAGGGGTATGGTAAACCCACACTCCTAATTGGTTTCTACGCGACGTCGTGCCGGAACGCTAAATCGCTTGGCGACACGTCTTTGTCGGTAAGGTGGTAACTAGCCACGGTCGAAGCTTCCCAGCCCAGACTCGAGCCGGGAATCGAACCCAAGACGTCCAACTTTAAAATGCAACAGCGCAGGCCACGGAGGTCGTCAAAGTTTCGTCTAGTTTTTGGTGTAAGTGTATTTATAGAAAAAAAAAATGATTGTCTGAATTATGCCCATTATTGAAAAGGGCAAAATTCATTGTCAGTTAGAGGCCGCAGTAATCCTTCAGCGACTGAGCGAAGCGTGCCTGGAATGGAAAGCTCTCTATAAACCCTCGCCCATGATAAGGATTAACGGCGAAGCCTTTATTAAAGTCCCCTTATTGACAGACTTGCGCGTCCGCGCGGGGTTGTTTAAAGCATCACTAGTTATGCCCACAGTCTGTGCCTATGACCCGTAACTCCCATTATCAGTGAACCAAAAATATATTTATAGGATGACTACGGGGCGGGGGCATCTTCGTCGTTAATTTGGGTAGACATGGGTAGTTTCGGGCAAAGAGACCAGATACTCTTGGTAGAACAGAATTACAATTATAAGTATAGTAATTTATAAGGAGCAGACTATACGCTCCACCAAGTACGACTATGCACTACCGCGACTCGACCACCGATCTGAACCGACCGAATAAATGCAATGCACCGTCCCGCGCCGGTGCGTCTTATAAGAATCTGCATAACCCACTTAGTGTTGCGTAAAGAGAGGGGGAGAACCCACTCTTGTTTGTCATACATGATTCTAAAACTAGATGGCGCTATTCTCTGATTGCCGTCATATTTTAAAATCTGACTGGTAGATTCTGCGATAAACACGCTCGAATGTACAAACAATCTTCGCTTTTTAATATTAACTACCTTGTTTAAACTGTGTTTTACACTAAAAAAATAATCGTTATTCTAGTTTCGTGATTATTTTTGACGACCTCCGTGGCGCAGCGCGTTTGCTGGTTCATTATAAAGTTGGAGGTCCTGGGTTCGATTCCCGGCTCAAGTCTGGTCTGGTGGGAGGCATCGGCCGTAGCTAGTTACCACCCATCCGAGTAAGACGCCAAGCGATATAGCGTTCCGGCACGATGTCGCGCAGAAACCGATTAGGAGTATGGGATTACCATACCCCTAACAGGTTAGCCCGCTACAATCTTAGACTGCATTATCACTTACCATCAGGTGAGATTGCCGTCAAGGGCTTACTTGTAGTCAATAAACTGGATATACTTTATCACTCATACATAGCAAAATAAATACCTTTTAAGACAGCAATATAAAGCACCATGATACTTTTTTAATTTTATTTTTATTAAATTAAGAAACTGATATCCCAAAATAATTAATTTACTTAGCATAATTTTTTATTTTTTTTATAATTTTGACTTCCTCACTAATTTGATAGATCGGTATTATATTTTTCTTATCCAAATCAAACATTAAATACATAATGAAGTAAAATCTTAGAAAATCTTTTTTTTAGTGTTGGTACTCTCTCGATTCGTTTCCATAAACGAGATAATCGTGAGACATATTTTTTACGTGACACGCATGCTAGCCGTACTAATGTTTCTATAGCATTTATTATGGTGCTGCTTACAACATCGGAATTACTTATAAAACTCGGGGTCTAGCACATGATGAGACGGTCCATACACCGATCGATACATGAATACATTAGGCAATCGCCGCGCAATACATCAGATTAGATCCTAGATTAGCATAACTATCAAATCATTGTATCGCCCACGAAATAGATCACGAATGTTCTATAACTCACTCGGGAATTGATACGGTAATGAGTTACGGCCGTAATAAACGTAAGATAGATGTATATACTGATCTATCCAGATACATAGGTACAATTCTCGATAGATCGTAATTTGATATGTGGTATGGTCAGTAGGTATTTCTGGGTGGATATCGTCCAAAGTTTTGTGTGCTCGAGGGGTGAACATAAACTTTCCGAATCCATCATTGGATTGACAACTGACGACGATCCTGGCGGAAGGTTTTTATTTTTGGAACGAAGTTCCTTATCGCGCGTTGTGGAAGGGGGCTAGCCGGAAAAAATTCTTACGAAAAGTTGTCACGACACTTTTTGTTATTGTAAGCTGTGCGGCGTCGCATGTTTCTCTGTCTGTCTCTCTCTCTCTTATAGAAAGCCAGCCAGATATTTTCATTCTATTTCGCATTGAACTCAACAAAACTTATACACTTATAATATATTAAAAATAATCGATTATTTTTGTTGAGGTTATTTTTGTATACAGGTTTTTTGTAAATAATAAAAAATAATAATAATGAATCCTGACAGTGTTTCTGCACAAGTTCCGGATATTGCGGATGGAGTACAAAATTGAGCCTACTGATTAAGTTTATATAACATTATATTTGTTTATAATAAAAAAAATATTATTATAAGTAACTTAAATAAAATAAAATTTTATTACAATTCCTTCAATAATTAATCGAAAGGAACTTCGTTCCATCCGGGTGTCCCTTGACACCTCTCAAGTTTTTTTAACTAGCTGATGTCCACGATTTCTTATTAGTTAGGGTGTGTGAAAGTGTGTTTGTTTATCTTCCAATCACGAAGCAATGGATTACTAAACCGAGGACCTTGAAATAATTACAGGTAATTTTAATGTTTTTCATTAAAGTATCTCCTTCCTAACAAAAAACAAAGGATGTGTGAAATCGGAGTACACGTTAATGAATTACAACTAAATACACATTTTGACTTTCATCCACGCTCCCAAGGGAACCGTGCTGGATTCCGGGATAAAACTATTCTATATACTGAAACGGAGTATCTGAAGTATAAGTGTTTATAAAAAAAATACTAAGTGTAGAAATAGGGTCTACTTGTATTAGCAGTGAAGCCTGCGGCTCTTCTAATCATAAAATATAAAAAAAGTCACCAATAAAGAACAACCTTCAACATCCCTTTGATCTAAAAGCAACTTCGACAAAAGTGGGAAGTCCGCTATAATTTCAAACTTTGTTATAATCACCTATTTCGTTCAGGAATTGAGATTGTTAATTTAAAAAATATAAAGAGCTGAAATGAGTTGCGGAAAATGATGAAAATACTTTAACTCGGTAACTCGTCAAAGTCGACAAGTACGTACTCATGATATGGCAGTTATCTTCATTATTTATTGTTTAAGTACCGCACACGGGTCGCATTTAAATAAAAAAATGGCACCAGACTGTAGGCAGATACAATTTTTCTTAAAATAACTACAGCCAGTGTCACTGGGTTTAATAAAAGGATTGTATTGCAACCTTGAAGCGGTGAAAGCCTAGTGGTTAGGGCGTCAGCCTACCAATCAGAGGTCGGCGGTTCGAACCCGAGCATGCACCTCTAACTTTTAGGAGTTATGTGCGTTTAAAGAGAAAAAAATTAAAATATCACTTGTTTCATCGGTGAAGGAAAACATCGCGAGGAAACCTGCACGCCTGAGAGTTCTCCATAATGTTTTCAAAGGCGTGTGAAGTCTGCCAATCCGCACATGGCCAGCGTGGTGGGCTATGGCCAAACCCTTCTCATATTGAGAGGAGACCCGTGCTCTGTAGTGAGCCGGTAATGGGTTGATCATGATTGCAACCTTAAAACATCAAAACCTGTTTAGTCATTAAGAGGTTATTGTAAAAAGAAAAAAAACAAACTCAAATACTAAAGTGGACAATGAAATAGTACATATCTATATTAATAAAGACCTGTATATTTCATCATCATCATGATCAACCCATTCTCGGCTCATTATAGAGCGCTCCTCTCAATATGAGAAGAGTTTGGCCATAGTCCACTACGCTAGCCATGTGCGGATTTGCAAACTTCACACGCCTTTGAGAACATTATGGAGAACTCTCAGGCGTGCAGATTTATTAACCTAAGCATTATTATCATTCATGCAATCCTTGATGTTAACTTTAGAATTATGTACATGGTAAAAATATAACATTACTTCAGCATTTGGCGCTGCAAAGAAATTTATTAATTTATTCATGAAACTCGCTAAAATACTGCAACTTGTGCATTGAAGTGCGGTCCGGTGCGGCGATTACTGTGAATTTGAATTATAGCGGAACTATTCATGAGAAAGCGGTCACTTTGTGCGGAATTCCAACAAGTTTTTCATGCTACACTTTGTAGTGTGGAAATATTTCCGCACTGTATTTACTGTTTTATATTTCGCGATGTTAATTCAAATTCAAATTCAAATAATCTTTATTTAAATAGTCCTTTAAAAGGCAAACGTGCGCTACAGTATTATAAATTGAGATGTCCCGGGTTCGATTATCGGCTTAAGTTTACTCTAATGAGAAGTTTCGGTCTGTTATATGGGATTTGACGAGAAAATGAAATGAAATGAAAATGAAAAAATTAAATGAAAATGAAAATATACTTTATTGCACACCAATACAGAAAAAAAAAGAAAAGAAATAAACACACACAGAAAAATAAATAGGTGCAATAGGCGGCCTTATCGCTAATGAGCGATCTCTAAGAGGCAATCTAGCACAAATCAGGAATAAAAATATAAAGTAAGGCGAGGTTGGGGTGTACAATGATAAATAGAAGGTTAAATAAATGAACAACTAAAAATATAAATAAGATAATATTTAATACATATATACAAAACAATAGTAGTAAAAATATATATATATATATATATATATATATATATATACGAGAGTCTTTTTAAAAAAGAAACTTTATAACACAAAAATAAAATATATTAATTAAATTGGAATTGGAAACAAAGGACATACACTGGATATAGAATTGAGACGAGTAACCCCTCTGAGGTCTGGGAACCGACTGCCAAGAGAGGGAATGCAGAGCGCATTCCCCCTTGTGGTCAAGTATGAGTAGGTCCTTAGTCGGCATATCTACTATCATGTAGAGGGTGTAACAGGTTCCGGCTTTTTACAGACGGTTATACTGCCCAGTGATTTTGCGTTCCGGTACGATGCCGCGTACCGATTGGGATGGGTACAGTTGGCCAGCCGAAGCTGCGCTGTTTTCATTCTGACACAAATTCTCTCAAACTAAATCTGTTTGGGAGATCTAATCTTTTTCTTATTAATCTTAAATTTTACCGTAATTTTTCTACTTTGGGCATAAAATTTACATACTATTTGAGAGTTTGAATTGATTAAGTTCCTTAATTGAAATGAAGGGGTCTGACAGATGGACAAAGTGCAAATTTCAGATTACAAATTTATGAAATTCACGATCTTATTTCTATACATTACATTTCGTTTGATAAACAGAAATATCTTCGACCTACATTTTCTGTTCGAGGACACAATCAAAAAGAAACCCAATATAGTCTTATAACTCTTGCTCAAGAAAATTTGTATTCTTATACGAAAATGGGGCAATAAATCCCATTTTATACGGTCGTTAGGACCCAGATGTGTATTAACTCAAACTGGACAATACAGCCGTCTATTCAGTATATCAATAGATAGTTTTCAAGAAACGTGAATGTATTCAAATGTACGTAAACAAGGTTGCGTAAACACAACAATATTAAATATTAAGTACACAGCATTGGCATTCAGAGCGAGCCAAAAACGTGGTTTTCAAATTCAAAAATGTTTTATTTGTTCGTTCATATAATATATTTTTCGTCATTTTTAATGGAGCGGTGAAGGTGATAACTACATTCCTTAACTTCAAACTTAAGCTAGAAGCCATCCAAATGCATTAATATCTAAGAAGAACCCCACAATAAACTTGGCTTTTTCTTTGTTATCACCATCTCACATAGCCAATAATTAATTATAATTAGCCATGAAGTTGAGCAATTCAGTTCAGCAGTTGATTGTAGCTTACATATTATAAACACTTTGAACTTATTGAGCGATAATTTCTAGGATTTCAATAAGTAATTCGGTACACAATAATATACAATTTCTATACCGGAGTACTACTAGGTGTAGGAAGGTCGATTGAAATAATAACTACTTCCTTTTATGATAAGTATTATATTTGAGTACACCTTAAAACGTTACGTTACACTTCTTCTCAATACTCCTCCGTAACACCAAATGTCCCGTCCACCTCTATCGACCATGCTTTTAAGTCGATCAATGACCCCCACCGTCACTGAGTTGTGATTGGTCGACGTTTCTGAGCATCGAAGTCATTGGTCGATATCAGCCAAGTCAAATTAACATCTTTTAAACACACAAATCTATCGGAAGCTAAAACTAAGTCAAATTAACGTCTTTTAAATATTATATAAATCTATCGGAACCTAACAGCTCGGCCATCCTAGCTTTAGCGAGTCCCATCGCGTTTATTTTTAACTGTATATAACCTTATCATTCTAATTTTAATAAACGTTTCTAACATTAGATTTTATTATTTAAACTAAACAAATTTGAAAAGAGAGTGAGAAAAAGAAAAAAAAATAACTAACATAAAAAAAAACCTAAATCTGTGACATAATTATAGTCATAAAATTCTTATTACTAGACTAGACTTAAGATAACAGTACGCGTGTGTATTCAACTAGATATATTAATCATCTTTTTCGGTATTGTCTTCAGAGGATTCAGATTCAAAGTTTCTAGTAAAATTCATCCATGGTTGTATTTTGTCTATAGCCACAACACTTTCATATTTTCGACCTCGTTTCCGAGTCAGTGGTGTGTCCTCAATCAAAAATCTGTCGCTTTCGAGCAATTTTACTATGCGATAGGGACCTTGATACTTCACCGCAAGCTTTTGTGATTTACCATCCTTAGGTACTTGCCTTTCTACTCTGACTAGATCCCCCTCTTTGTATTTCGTTGCGGTCTTCCTGTGCTTATTAAAGCTGGCGGCATCTTTTTCCTGTTGTGTCTTTATTCTTTCGCAAGTCTCCTTTTTTTTTTTTTTTTTTTTTTTTTTTTTTTTTCCTGCTGGGAAATGCATTTACGCATCCCGCCCGGAGCTTTGTTCCGGGCGGGATGCGTAAATGCATTTGTATGTGGGACTCAAGGCCAACCGTTAAAGCGGCGAACCATACTACCCACTAAAACCCAGCGCATCCTCCTGCGTCCCAGATGGGGTGCCAAAGGATCGCGATAGCATGCACTTTGACACCCCGACGCACTCGCCCGTGCACTCATTAGTGCTTACAGGGGTGGTAACAGGTGCGCGTATCGGCGTCTCCTGCCACCCGTTCTCCTTCTGCGGAGAGGGGGAGCATCCGCCGCCTCCTCTCTCTC
This sequence comes from Lasiommata megera, assembly GCA_928268935.1. Taxonomy (NCBI): domain Eukaryota; kingdom Metazoa; phylum Arthropoda; class Insecta; order Lepidoptera; family Nymphalidae; genus Lasiommata; species Lasiommata megera. The sequence continues at coordinate 14,340,266 of OV743326.1, forward strand.
CCTCTCTGCGGCCTCCTTCAACTCCATTACGGTTTCGCAGAAGGAGGCGACAATGACCCAGCCCTCCTCGCTATCAAGCATTAAACTAATAACGCTTGGCAGCGAGAGGTCCCCGTCAAGGAGAGACACCAATGAATGTCTCTGCGGAGCCCATGATGCACACTCTGCCAGAGTGTGGTGAGCCGTGTCCTCCGCCGCCCCACACTCATGGCAGACCGGCGCTGCCTCCCGTCTCGCGATTCCGTACAGATACCTGCCGAAGCACCCATGCCCGGTAAGTACCTGCACGAGACGATACGTCAGTGCGCCATGTCTCCGCCTCAGCCACCGCTCCAGGTGGGACCGGATTCCCTCCACCGTCCAGATACCGGCAACCGGGGCCTCCAGATCATCCCGCCATCTTTGGACCAGGGCCTGACTTCCTAAGGATCTCAACCTTCTTATCTCCTCAAGCTCTGGTCGTTCCCCTCGAGACCTCATCATTGACCGATACCGGTGCACCTGAGCTAGTACCTCAGCCTGCAGATCCCAAGGCGGGTCACCCGCCAGGAGTGTGGATGCCGTCCAAGACACCGTACGATAACCCCGGATTGCTCGTACCGCAATAATACGCTGCGGTCTCCGCAGAAGGGACATGTTGTGCGGAGACAGGGCGTGGATCCAGATGGGAGCACCGTACAGTGCCATGCTCCTGACAATCCCTGCGTATAGACGTCTGCAGGCCGAGGACGGCCCCCCGACGTTCGGCAAAAGCCTTCCCAGTGCGGCAGCTGCACTGACGAGCCTGGGAGCAAGGAGCTCAAAATGTCTCCTGAAGTTCCACCTACCGTCCAGGGTGAGGCCCAGATATTTCATATGGGCTTTGACCTCCACCGCTGCACCCTGAACGGTAATGCATGCACCCCGAGGAGGTCCCCTACGCGGACCGTGAAACAGGAGGGCCTCGGTTTTGGATTCCGAGACCCTCAGACCCAGCATACGAATTCTTCTGACCACCAAGGTGGCCCCAATCCCGGCCAGAAGTGCCGCCTCTTCAAAGGTGCCTGCTCGCGCCGTGATGAGGGTGTCATCCGCATAGCACAACAACCCCATTCCGGGGAGCAAAGGTGTCCGCAGAAGCCAGTCGAAGCCGATGTTCCAAAGCACCGGCCCCAAAACCGAACCCTGCGGAACACCCCTGAGCATCTGCCGCCTCTCCCTTCGTCCGTCTCTTCCCACCCAGGATATCCACCTATCCCGCAGGTAAGCCTCCAACAGTCTCCTGAGATACGTTGGCACTCCATGGAACCGGAGCGCCTCTAGCAAAGTCTCAAAAGGGAGGCTGTTGAAGGCGTTCGTAACGTCCAAAGAGACGGCGATGACGACGTCACCCTGGGCCACTGCCTCATCCGTTAAGGTCTTCAATGACTCCAGGGCGTCAAGGGTCGAACGACCCGCCCTGAAGCCATACTGCGCTGCTGAGAGCCCTGGACCGACAGTCTCCAAGTGCCTAACGAGCCGATCAGCCAAAATCTTCTCAAACAGCTTTCCGACTTCGCTGAGCAAGACTATCGGCCTGTACGCTGAAGGGGCATCCTGCGGCCTCCCATCCTTCCTAATGAGGCACAGCAGCCCCTCTTTCCAAGATTCAGGGAACTGTTCAGCCTGGAGACAGTGGTTGAACAGCTCCCGAAGTTTTACCTCGAAGAGCTCTCGGGTCATGTGTATGACCCGCCCCGGAATGCCATCCGGCCCAGGCGCCGTTTTCCTGCACCGGAGGCGGTCCAGGGCTACGTCCATCTCCTCCCCAGTGACCAGCGGGACAGAACCGCGGTCAGTTTCGTTCACCGAGGGGGCCATCGTCGGAGGGACGTGGCCCTGTGAGTCCGGAAAGAGTTCCTCAACCACTCGGCGTAGGGACTCCGGCTGGAGAGTTTGGGTCACCGGAGGACCCTGACTGCGCAGTTTTCTTCGTGCCGTACGATAAGGGCGTCCCCAGGGGTCCCTATCCAGACTCTCCAGCAGCTCCTCTCGGGCCCGCTCTTTGGCGTCGTATATCGCCCGTTTTAGGGCCTTCTTGGCCTGGCGATAGGTTTCCCGCAGCTGCTCCTCTAGAGAGACGTCAAAGCCGTTTCGCCTTCGGCATCGGACATAGGCCCTGCGGGCTCTGTTACTAGCGGCGCGGAGGGCCGCAATCTCCACCGACCACCAGTACACCCGCCTTCTGCGGCGCCATCCGCGAGCCCTAGGCATCGAGGAGTCGCACACCTCTGTCAGGCTCAACCGCAGTCGCTCCGCCAACTCTCCGACACTGGCGCCTATACGGGCTCTGGGAGACGACCATCGCTGAACGATGGCGGCCTCTCTTGCGATCTCCCGGTCCAACTGTCCCAGACACCAACGTGGGAAGTGGTTCGCAAGTCTCCTGTCTCAACTCATCTAACCCTTCCACAGGTGTTCTGTTTAATGTGTCATTAATAACTTCACTCAGCTTACCTTCCGTCTTGCTAATAACGTTGAAACCGAACAGTAATTCTGAAGGACTCTTTCCAGTTGTTTTGTGTTTTGTAGTGTTGATGCCTACCTGTATATCTGCGATGTTTTCGTCCCAGGTTTTTTCATCTCTGCCGTGATTGGATGTTGAGAGTGCTTCTAAAATAGTCCTGTTGAATCTTTCAACTTGACCATTAGCCCTCGGAGTAGCGACAGCGTTCTGGATATGCTTAATGCCGTAAGATTCGACGAAGTCCTGAAAAGTCTTACTTGTAAAGCTCGTACCTCTGTCTGTAATCAAACGTGTCGGGACTCCGAAGTAGCTCATATATCTTTTAATGATTTGTACAGTAGAGGCGGATTTTGTGTTCTTGACCGCATTTATACTCACATATTTTGTGAATCCGTCCACAATGATCAGCAAGTAGCAGTAACCTTTCTTACTTTTGATGAACGGTCCCAGGTGATCTGCATGCACAGTATGGAAAGGTTTACCTACCTTTTCAATTGGATGTAATTCGCCTTCGCGTTTCCCACCGGGGGCTTTATGGTGGGCACAGTCCAGACACGAAGTCACGTATTTCCTAACAAACCTGCGCATTTTTGGGAACCAATAGTGCTCTCTAATACGTTGTAGGGTTTTCTCGAATCCCCAGTGTCCCACGTCATCGTGATTCATCTTTAGAATCTGCCATCGTACGCCTCTAGGTACGAGCCACTTTATCTCTTCCCCTATAATTCGATACACTCTATTGTTTTTGAGCCTATAGTTTTTATGTATATCCATGGCTTCTTCAACAGATGGGTCTAAAAGGATTTGTTTTATTCTTTTAACTTCTTCATCGGCAGACTGCACAGTTGATATCCAATCATGGTTAGATTCTTGTATCGGCAAAACGTCTAAAATATGAGTCTCACTCACTGCATTACTCACCGGATTCCTGCTGAGCGCGTCCGCATGCGTCATCCGCACCCCTGGGCGGTATTCGATTGTGCAATCGAATTCCTGCAGTTGGATCCACCACCTAGATATACGGGGTATTAGGTCTCTTTTTACTAGCGTTGCTCTAAGTGCATTACAGTCGGTTAAAATTTTAAATGGTATTCCTATAAGATATACTCTGAATCGGTTTAAAGAGGCAACAACCGCTAGGGTCTCTAACTCATAAGAGTGTAACTTGCGTTCGTCAACAGTTGTCTTGCGACTGAAGTATCAGACCGGCTGCAAGGCTCTGTTTGAGTTTCGTTGAAGTAGAATGCCTGCTAACCCTTCCTTGCTGGCATCCGTATGCAATTCTACTTCTGCCTTAGGGTCGTATAGTGCAAGTAGAGGTCGGCTTGTAAGCAATTCTTTTATTTTCTTGAATGCTAGTTCTTGTTCCTTATCCCACGACCAGCCTACATTCTTCTTTAACAAATCCGTGAGTGGAGCAGTAATCATTGCATAACCTTTAATAAAACGTCTGAAGAAACCAGATAGACCAAGAAACTGACGTACCTCGTGCTGGTTAGTGGGTCGCGGGAACTTTGAGACCGCGTCACTTTTTCTGCTGCCGGGTCGGATCCCATCGGCGCTTACATCAAATCCTAGGAAGTCTACAGAACCGAGAAAGAAATGACACTTACTCAATTTTAAAGTCAATCCACCCTTTTTTAGCAACTGTAATACCTCTTCCAGACGGTTCAACCCTTCCTCGAAGTCCTTTGATGGGATCAGCACGTCGTCCATGTACACAATTGCGTACTTAATTTTCGCTTCCATGAGTATTTTGTTTATCGTCCTTTGAAAAACTGCCGGTGCATTAACAAGACCAAAAGGCATTCGGTTGAATTCGAATTGACCATCGGGCGTCACAAAAGCAGTTTTCGGTCGCGATTCCGTCGATATTGGGATTTGGTAATAGCCTGACGCCAGATCTAAAGAGGTAAAGAGAGAGTTACCAGCAAGTTGGTCCAGCTGATCTTCTACTCGAGGCATCGGATAATGGTCCCTCTTGGTTTTTCGGTTTAGTGCCCTGTAATCTACACATAACCGCTTATCACCTGTTTTCTTCTGTACCATGATGATCGGACTTGCATAAGGTGATGATGACTCTCTTATTATTTTGCTATCCAACATCTCTTTAATCATTTTATTAACGAGCAATCTTTCTGCATGTGACATACGATATGGGCGATATACAATTGGATCGCCGTCTATTAACTCTATATTCATTTCGGTTACCGTTGTATAACCTAAATCGTGCAAACCACTTGAAAAACAATCACCATACCCCATTAGTAAATTCTTTAGTGCTTCCCGCTGATTTGTGTCCAAATCCGGGTTACAATTCACTGACGTATCCATGACCTCATCATTGAAAGATACACTGAAGGAATTTTTGATGTTATCTGTAGGGGGTTGATTCCGTTCAAACGACCGGGTCAAAAGTGTTCCTTTAGCAATGCTCATAGGCTTCGCCGAAATATTATAAATCAGGATTGCGCCACGACCATCTCTGATCTCGTATTGTCCAGGAAGTAGATAATATTCCTTACCTTCTGGGCCACGCAACGTACCTTTTACGTGTACCTCACAGTCCAATACTTCTGTGTCCGTGGTAACCAATACTGCCCGCATCGTGTTGCAGGGGATTTCGCAATCATAAGTTGCTACTAACCTGATTTTATTTGGAGGCATTCTGTGAAATTTAATCGCGTCTGGTGTCTTGACTATTAAAATGTCTGGCCTTTCCGTGAAGGAATGGCCCAGAAGTACAGGGTACACCAATACATAATCTTCCACCACATACAAATCTATTGTCTCTGCTACGCCTTGCACTACTACAGCTGCAACGACTATTCCTATAGGGATCACTAACGTGCCTCCTATACCCCTGAGTGCAGGTAAGTTTGCTCGATTATTTATTTGAAGGCCAAGAGACTTTACCGCACTTAACCTGATAAGGGAACATTGGCTTCCTAGATCTATGTGGCAGGAAATCTTAGACCCATTAACAGTTATATCCAGTACATACTTCTCCATTCCCGTGTCCTCAGCCAGCACCTCGGATACCTGTTTTTGATTGGGTTTACTTGGTGATAAATTTTTTTCGGCTGCCATCGCAGATTTTCCCATATTCCTAAAACAATTGGAGGTAAGATGACCGAGTCGGTCACACGTAGAGCACCTTACCGGCGGTTCCCGACACCTGGTGCTTCGATGTCCTATCGCGTCACAGTTATGGCATTTAATCGAAGACGTTGGTTTATCGCATCTAAAGCTGGGGTGACCAACTTCGTTGCAGTTGAAGCACCTGATTGAAGGATTGGTGGCATTACTAGATTTGGAGGCGTCCGTCCGAATTGCGCTAGTACCAAATCTCCCTCTCCTTCCAGCGTCCGGGTTGTCCCGAACTGGTGCTGTTTTAACAGTCTTAAAGTACTTAAGTACCTGTTCCGGGTCCCGAAACTGAGCTGCTTGCGCGCCAACTTTCACCGCACGATCCTCTAAGCCGTACAGTAGACAATCTACTGCCTGCCTGCCAGTGATTCCACATCTGTTAAGCAAGTTAATCTTCGCGTAGTAATATTGCTCCAATGAGTCACCGTATTTCACCTTCTTGGCTAACATTTCAGTAAGTAATTCAGCATAATCCTCTCTACATGGAAAAGATTCTACTAATTTCTTTTTCCATTCAGTCCACGTATGCAGCACCGAAGTTAGACCCTGGTACCAAGTACGCGCAACCCCTATTAATTTTGGCAAGGAATAATGGATGATTTCTCTTTCCTCCCAACCATATATCTCAGCGCATTCTTCGACTTTGGTGATCCATGTCAAAACGGTTTGATCCTTGGACAACGGGTCGAATTCCGGTACTACGTTCGTGTTGAATGTTAGTTTAGGTCTATCCGAACCCTTAACCTTTTCTAAAATAGATAAAAACTTGTCCACCAGCTTTGTATCCCGTTCCCTTTGTTTATACGACGATTTTACCCGTTTCGGAGATGGTGATTCACTTCTTGATTCTGATGAACTGTTATCCAGAACACGTCTTATTCGTGAGTTTCTGTTCCTTTTAAGTTGCGGTATAGGCGACTCGTCCCCAGTACCAGACGATGAAGACCAGCGTTGCTTCCGCATCGCTGAGCGCGATGGCTGTTTTCTTCTCCTACGACGTCGTCTCCTGGCTACACTACTTTGTGTAGAGTCCTCCTCTGAGTTTTTCTCAAGACCCCTTTCCTCGGGTGTGATCCTTACTCTTAACCCTCTACCTCGGGTTTCCTTCCTTCGTCTCGACCCTCCACCTAGGGTTCCTCTCCTTTGTTTCGACCCTCCGCCTAGGGTATCCTCCTTTTGCCTTGACCCTCCACCTAGGGTATCCTCCTTTTGCCTTGACCCTCCACCTAGGGTATCCTCCTTTTGCCATGACCCTCCACCTAGGGTATTATCGTTTTGCCTAGACCCTCCACCTAGGGTATCGTCCTCTTGTCTAGACCCTCCACCTAGGGTCGATGCTTCGTTAATTTCCATTTTTTTTTTCTGAAACTACCAGGTACCAGCTTAATATATAGCTAAGCTACTGAATATTTCTAACGTCGTAAAACATACTATCATAACAATAATTGCAACCGTAAGTCTATATAGAATTTTCAGTAAGATTTCATTTAGGAAAAACAAAACTACTACACTCCGAAAAATGGCTTGAAATCAAATCATTATCTAATAACTACAAAACTTCAAATGACAAGCAAATGTGTTGGTGATAATTAGATATTTATCTCTTCGCAACACAACAAAAAAAACCTTTTTTGAGTTTTATGAGGCAAATTTATTATTATTTGTAGATTATCTTTTTGACGGGCAAAAAAAAAAAAAAACAAACAAACAATTTATTGTATTGATTATAAAAGTATTATATCGAAGATTTTAACAACAAAATATAAAAAAAAAAAACTACAATTAAATTAGTAATTTTGATCGTTACTTACGTTATTTTTATTAGTGGGCGTTGACAAGAAAATTTAAAAATTTTCTAAGTAATCCCTCTTCTGACCTGTAGGAAGGTCGATTGAAATAATAACTACTTCCTTTTATGATAAGTATTATATTTGAGTACACCTTAAAACGTTACGTTACACTTCTTCTCAATACTCCTCCGTAACACCAAATGTCCCGTCCACCTCTATCGACCATGCTTTTAAGTCGATCAATGACCCCCACCGTCACTGAGTTGTGATTGGTCGACGTTTCTGAGCATCGAAGTCATTGGTCGATATCAGCCAAGTCAAATTAACATCTTTTAAACACACAAATCTATCGGAAGCTAAAACTAAGTCAAATTAACGTCTTTTAAATATTATATAAATCTATCGGAACCTAACATAGGTTATGTTGTATGATTATTCCTTTTCAAGTTTATTGATTTCTGTCACACCGGCCATTGTGGGATAGTAATGTTTGTATACTTTTATATTAATGTATGTATCATACCTAGTCTTTAATTAGTGTACCGCCCCTAACTTTTCGGAGTTACGAGTATGTACGCACATACTTTTCAGCAATAAAAATATCACTTGCTTCAACGGTGAAGGAAAACATCGCGAGGAAACCTGTACGCTTGAGAGTTCTCCGTAATGTTCTCAAAGGCGTATTATTATTTTTTTATATACTACAAGTCAGCCCTTGAAGGCTATCTCACCTGGTGGTAAGTGATGATGCTGTCTAGGATGGTAGCGGGCTAACCTGTGAGAAACATGGTAAACCCACGCTCCTAGTTGGTTTCTACGCGACATCGTGCTGGAACGCTAAATTGCTTGGCGACACGTCTTTGTCGGTAGGGTGGTAACTAGCCACGGCCAAAGCCTCCCACCAGACCAGACTCGAGCCGGGAATCGAACCCAGGATCTCCAACTTTTAAAATGCGACAGCGCACGCACTGCGCCACGGAGGTCGTCAAAGGTATGAAGTCTGCCAATCCGCACATGGCCAGCGTGGTGGCCTATGGCCAAACCCTTCTCACATTGAGACCCGTGCTCTGTAGTGAGCCGGCAATGGGATGATCATGATAATGACATGACATGACTTAGTCATTACGATGTGTAGTCTGATAAAAACCATCGATGGAACAACGATTGAAATTTTTCTAAGGCGATTAAAAGGCGAAGTAGACTAAAGAATAATTTGGCATTCACTCACAGACCTAATTAATAGGTTTCACCGACTGAAATAATATTATAATTCCCGAAATAATTAATCTAATACCGACATTTCCAAATGTAATAATTAAACCACTCTCGGCATTCAATCCATTCAGGCTAATAAGAAAACGGGTTAATGTAAACATTGACGGATCAGATAATTAAGCGGAATTCGGCAACAATTAGAAAGATGCCGATTCAGTCTTAACCAGCCCCGTTTCTGGGAACATCGGAATCTACATATTCAACAGCTTCCCTTAACATTTAAGTGGCTACGTTGAAACCAGCCATCTTAGGAGAATCTCGAAAAGGTTGTGTATACACCGGGGGCGAATTAAGTTTAACCCAATAACGCTACATTTGGTTTCTGCTGTCGGGCAAAACATTTAGGTAGTACGTGGTGTGTGTGTGTTATTCAAAGAAAGTACGAGTATACATACATTATGATGTATTTATAAATTTAAATATATATTTTAAAATTTGTTTGTGAGGATTATAATGAAATGTCATAAATTGTTATAAGTTAAAATATGAAAACTGATTGTACAACTTGACTATTAATTTATTAAGTTGGCAACATTGTTACCGAGAATATTAACACATTAACTAACATTGATTTAGGGATTTAGCGTTTCTGTACGATGCCGCCTGGATGCTGATTAAGGGTAACTGCCGTTTTTACGTGTGTATATCTATAAATCATAGTTTTCATACTTTTTGACTCCCACACTTTTAACAAAACAATGTAATAATTTTTTTTTATCATAATATAGGTTGTATTGATTTAGATTTCACACAGATATTTGATTAAACTTTGCAGTACTGTATAAAATAACAATTAATATTACAAAATTGTTTTTTTTTTAATCGCCTTTAATACTCTCTAGGTGCATCACCGGCTTAACTAAATAGCCCAGCACGTTTCGGTAGATAGCTATTTTAATTTCGTCGGGAAATCGCTGAGGAAATTATGTCATTAAGTGCAGATGTACTTAACAAAGCAATGTAGCTCACTCAGCCGCTTTAATGCAATAACTAACGCTTTATTGTTTGTACTAAAGATAACAATAGACTAATTGTTCATAATATAACTGTAAAAGTGTTGTCGCCACGATTCTAGGAAGCTATATATATAAAATACCTGTTGATATCTCAGAGATGTCTATCAATAAGTTCAAAGTTTTTATAAAACGAAAGCTTGTAGACAAATCATATTACGATATTAAGGATTATATAAACGATAAAAAAATTGTTCTATCTCCATAGGTATTATAATTTATTATTGATTATGCGAGATGGTGATAACAAAAAAAACCCGGCTAATTTTGTTGAGGGCTTCTTAGAGCAGGTTGCGTTTAAAACCCTCATAGCTTTAGTTTTAAATTTACGAATATAGTTATCACCATCAAATCACTACTATGTAAATTATTGACGCGTCAAAAGTGCCTTTTAAAGGACTATTTGAATAAAGATTATTTGAATTTGTATTTGATTAACCTGAGCCAAGAGGCACATACTCGTATATCAGAGTTAGTCTAGTTAACTTGATGTTCATTATATACAAACATAGTTTAAATTTTTGCTTGCTGGCAAACATAAAACACACACACACACACACACACACACACACACACACACGCTTAAATCTATTAATGTGTAATCTTTAACCATACATATTTTTAATTTTAAGCTCCAAGGAAATCCCCGCAGGTGGGCGTTAATGTCTGTGACACAGTTTTTTCAACTAATAAAGATGTTATCGTTCATTAAATTTAAGATTCCTCTGTAAAATTGAGACACAATAAAGAATTTTTTCATTTTTTTCATATATATTTTTTATTTATACATGTATACTTGGGTTAAATACAGATAAACGGGCCAACTATTCCAATCTCTTAATAGAGTCGAAAATAAGACGATAATATCAATAATGTTTTCATCATCTCGCACCGACGTATGTGTGTACAGTGAAGCGGTGACCTTACATGCCTCATTTCCTTTACACCCTCCCTGATTGGTCGGACGAGGCAACGAGCCAAGGGTCGGACTTGATTACATTAGCACATTTGGAGTAACAGCATGAGATGCTAAATGTTGCCGATCTTATAAATAAAATATTATTCTTTCTTAGCGCAAGTATTCGGGTTACATTATACTCTAATGCTATTAGAATATGTATCCTTTTTTTGCTACATCATAAATCATGTTATCTTTCAGAATAGCTAGTGGATCATGACTACCTCTTGTATTGTCTTGAGTAAGGAATACTGTAGATTTAGGAAGCTCAGTCACTTGATGGAGAGATATAATGGAGGTCATTGATTTTTTGACGACCTCCGTGGCGTAGCTCGTGTCCTGTCGCTTTACAACGTTTGAAATCCTGGGTTTGATTCCCGGCTCTGTTTAAATTGTAGGATGCTTCGATCGTGCTCAATTAACGTCAAAGAACTGTCACCAAGCGATTTAGCGTTCCGGTACGATATCACGTAGAAATGAAAATATGTTCGACGACCTCCGTGGATCAGTGCGTGCGCTGTTGCATTATAAAGTTGGAGGTCCTGGGTTCGATTCCCGGCTCGAGTCTGGTGTGGAGTTCGGCCAGGGCTAGTTACACCCTACCGACAAAGACGTAACGCCAAGCGATTCAGCGTTCCGGCACGATGTCGCGTAGAAACCAATTAGAAGTTTGTATTTACCATACTCCTAACAGGTTAAACCGCTACCATCCTAGACAGCATCATCACTTACCCCCAGGTGAGATAGCCGTCAAGGGCTAACTTGTAGTGTATATATAAAAAAAAAAAATAATTGGGTATATTTGAATAACTATAACTATATTTATATAGCCATATCTACTCCTAACAGGTTAACCATTGTAGATGGCATCATCAAAACCACAAAACATGATACGGTCAAGAAATAAGCTTTAGTGAAATAATATAATTAGTATACATAATATAATTATAAAACTACATTCGCATTCGCACGATATAGGATTAACTAGTGTGGGTCCCAACGGATGTACTAAACTTTGTAAGTTTTTGGCAAATAAATAATAAACAGCAAGTATAATTTGCTATATTCCGCCGACAACCGGGAGATTTGTATAATATAACACCACACAAAATCTCCCACTAGAACCTCTACGCACGTTTCGACCTGACTACGGATCATCCTCAGGAGATGTTGACTTCACAAGCGAGAAAAGTAAAGTGAAGTCAAGTAAAGTGAAGTAGCTTGTGTCGGCGGAATATAGCAAATTATACTTGCTGTTTATTATTTGTCATGGACTTCCGCAAGGTAACGCTTGCTTCTATTCATTATTGGCAAATAATTTTTTTTTCCTTGTGATTCATTTGATTTTATTATCAAAATCTTGCTGAAACCGTTTTATTTAATATAACAGTATAATTTAAAGGTGCAGTTGGATGACCTGAATAAAGGTTACAAAGAAGCAACCGCGTTTCCGTAATAATAAAACCGGATAGTATAGAAAATTTGTTTGTATGAAGCAATAAAACCCTACAAAACACGTCCATGGTATCTTTCCGTACGAAGCGTTGTATGAAGTCATAAAGACGGTCGTATAATGGAATACCTTAAACTCTGAGCGTCTCACATCCCCGCTGTTATCCTAAATGTGTTAATGTAATCAGGCGGGCCCTCGCTCGATAGCTATTCGACGAAGGAGACTATTAGAGAGATGGAACCCGTACACCCAAATACTTTCTACGTACCGTATTTAGGTTAGTCATACTGTACTTTAGGAACGAAGTTTCTTAACGCAGCTTGTGTTTTTTTTATCCAACACAACTTAGCCTTTGACGGCAAAAAATTTTGACGACCTCCGTGGCGCAGCGCGCGCGCTGTTGCATTATAAAGTTGGAGGTCCTGGGTTCGATTCCCGGCTCGAGTCTGGTCTGGTGGGAGGCTGCGGCCGTGGCTAGTTACCACCCTACCGACAAAGGCGTGTCGCCAAGCGATTTAGCGTTCCGGCACGATTTCGTGTAGAAACCAATTAGGAGTATGGCTTCACCGTACCCCTAACAGGTTAGCCCGCTACCATGTTAGACTGCATCATCACTTACCATCAAGTGAGATTGCCGTCAAGGGCTAACTTGTAGCGGCCTAAAAATCTCACCTGACAGTAAGTGATGATGCAATCTAAGATGGTAGCGGGCTAACCTATTAGGGGTATGCTAAACCAACCCTCATAAATGGTTTCTATGCAACATCATGCCGCTAAATCACTTGGCGACACGTCTTGGTCGGTGGGGTTGTAACTAGCCACGGCCGAAGCCTCCCACCAGACCAGCCAGGAATCGAACCCAGGACCTCCAATTTTAAAATGTGACAGTGCACGCGCTGCGCTACGGAGGTTTTCAACTTTGGATGCGTGCTTACAACTTTTTGCATTATAATAGGAAGATAGTGTTGAAGGTAGGGGTATGGTAAACCCACACTCCTAAATGGTTTCTATGCGACATCGTGCCGCTTAATCGCTTGGCGACACGTCTTGATCGGATGGGTTGTAACTAGCCACGGCCGAAGCCTCCCACCAGACAAAAGGGTTGTAGACAATTCGCAGAAGTCGTCACCGATCATTAACGCGTGCATTCATATTTTTAATCTTTTAAGTTATAAATTCAAATTCAAAATAATCTTTATTCAAATAGTCCTTAAAAAGGCACTTTTGACGCGTCAATAATTTACATAGTAGTTATTTCATGGTGATAACTACATTCGTAAACTAAAAACTAAAGCTATGAGAGTTCCAAACGCGCCCCGGTCTAAGAAGAAGCCCAAAACAAACTTAGCCGGGGTTTTTCTTTTTATCGTTATCACCATCTCACATAATGAATAATAAACTATAGTACCTATGGAGATAGAACAATTCACACCCAAGCTTTTTTTATTGTTTATATAATCCTTAATATCATAATATGATTTTTCTACAAGCTTTCGTTTTATAAAAACTTTGAACTTATTGATAGACATCTCCAAGATATCAATAGGTAATTTATTATAAAATAAAATACAATTTCCTTTGAATGAGTTACTAATTTTGTGCAGCCTACTAAACGGTACTACAAGTTTACTTTTACTTCTGATGTTCAGTGCGTTACAGTCCATTTTTTTCTTGAATTTATCAATATTTTTATGAACATACAATAAATTTTCATATATTATATATTGGCTATGCACTGTCATTATTTTATAATCTTTAAATTTATCTTATAAACAGTAGAGGTTTACGTAATCTAGTTGTAACAGTTTTACTAGTTTATCTGCGAGTAAATTCTAGCCTAGCCAGTCAGGAACAGAAAGATTCGAAAGGAACATATGAAATGAAATTTTATTTTCTTTCGATCGTTATAGTATAGCAGTCTTTTTATGTAGAAATAAGTAGCACAAACGCGCTGCCCCACGGAGTCTTCCAGAATAATAACAATAACTAACTAAAGCGATATAAGCTTTCCTTCGGGGACATCTTTCTCATATGACCCGTATACGAGAGCATATAATTCAACGTAGTAAAGATATTTACCCAAACCCCCGGACACCGTTCGGAAAATTCAATTTTAAAACGTCAGCGGAAAACCTTGTTTCCGATAAAGAAAAACAGCAAGTTTTCATTCATTCGCGTTGGAGTTTCCCCTGCATTATTCATGCTCATAAATTCTCGCTGCCCGTACCATATCGGTGTTTTCTTTAGCGGATTGTGTCTTGTATCGGAGAAGGATCCTTGGAAATTACCTTGTTCCAGATACGGACCTGATCAACTGACTTATTTATTATTAGCGAACGTAATGTAATGAAGGCAAATATATGTGTTCACTTTTATCGGTCCGAATGAAGAATTATTTAATACCTACGCTTTGTTGATACCTGTGACGCAGTTGTTATTATTGTAGACTTATACGTGTAGAAGGCTTTCAACAGGCTTGGTTGTTTAATATAAATAATTAAAAAAATATATCTCATATTCATGTCATATCATTGATGATATATATATAGAGGCAAACATAGCAATAAGAATATAGGGAATCTGTAATTATTTGGTAATCGTTAAGTTATCGTTAAATAAATTTTAAAAAGTTGTCCGTTGAAAAAAGAACTGTACAAAAAAACTAAAAACTTTTACTCAGTTTTTTGCACACTTTTCACAATGCATCATAAAACATACAGACTTGATCGTAGAAATAAAAAATAATTAAATTATAATTATCATTGTGCTAAACTAATACCTTGAATGAATTAATTAATGAATAAACTTCAATTAAACCTTGGAACTCATTTTCGATACAGTAGTTAGCGTATGAATAACTCCTTAGTCGAAACATATTAGTACAAGTCTGGAATTGGATAATCCACCATAGGCTATAATCACTAAACCCGGAGAGCTTTGTTTAGCAAACCAAAGAAGTGCCGTGCCGCCAAGCGATATAGCGGTTTTTTTTTCTCACACTTCAATCTCACCTGATGGTAAGTGATGATGAAATCTAAGCTGGTAACGGGCTAACCTGTTAGGGGTATATTAAACCCATACTCGCACGATGTCTCGTAGAAACAAATTAGAAAAAATGTGTTTAAAACTTCCTTAGCAGGTCAGCCCGCCGTAATTGTAAGATTACAACATTACCCCCCAGTAGAGATTGCAGTCAAGAGCTAACTTCTTGTAATATAAAACTTAATAATGATAATCGTTGAAGTAGTGTTGCAGAAAATGTATCAATACAAATAAATTACGTACATAAACCTATATTATAAAAATCAAAAGCTTTCACTTGTACGAATTTTAATTTGCAAGTGAAATAACTGAAGGGTTAAATCTACAGAAAATAGTTCTATAAAGCAATAAAGGCTTCAAAATGAGAGGTTCGTGTTTTATGTTTCATTCCCGCTTTGTTAGTTTCGAACAAAAGCGCTCTGGTACATATTAAGAATTCAAAAAATATTTACCTAAGCTTTGTATGAACGTAAGGATTTAGCGCACTGCACGGCTGTGACCGCTAGCGTCCATATAAGTGCTTTTAAACAATATTGTACATTACTGTTTGAAGGCACTTGAAGGTCTCAAATATGTTCATACAAAATGTAGCGAAAAATTTCGTGTTTGTTGTTTACTGACCTGTTCATATACAGACTTGCACAAAAACGTCCAGTATTTGTTGTTCAGTAATCTGTTTATACAAAATGTAGTAGAAAAAGTTTTTTGTTTCTAGTCCAAAATTTGCTGTTTACTGATTTATTGACAGTTTTAAAATATTAAGTAAAACAAACCGTCCTTTCACTTCGGTTATGTTCGGTTGGTTAGGCGTCTCAGTTTGAATATAAAAGGTGATATGTGCGGTTATAATTAACTTTTTGTGAAGATGAAAATAGGTGAAACGTACAAGCTACTTTTTAAAGTCGCATGCGGCGGAAGCATTCGCGGTTGCGGTCGCGGGCACCCGCCTGTAGACTACGTCCGGTCCGCGCGTATTTTGGGTCCTTCTTATACTACCGCGACCGAAACCTAGACAGCGACCGCCTTCGTATTCGTGCTCAAACCCTACGAAACTGGTCATTAGCTAGTGTAGGGTCCACATGTCACCGTCCAACCCTCCCGTTATCCCAAACGTCGCCTAAGCCGAGGTTCGGCCTCAAAGGAGGCGCAAATTAGGCAGTCGTTCCCTTAGTTTCTTCGAGCCCTAGGGTTCAAAATTTCTTCTGGCAGAGCTTCTTTCCGAAGCTCGCCAAACAGCCCGGTTACGCTGTCGCAACCAATAGGGTTAGTACAGCTAATAGACAGTCCGAAAAAAAAATGTAGGGTCCATTGGCAATTTTTTTATGATAACAAGAAGTAGGTATTTATGTAGTAAAATTATAGTAAATTGTAATTGTACTTTAATTCTCATTAAAACACAAGTCATATTTAGTATTAAAGACAAGTTAATTGTGCAGTATCCGGAGTGTAAATATTAAAATAATTATTTAAGCAGTAATCGCAACCGCTTCTGTTTCGTAAACGTTTTATTTTAAAACACCTATTATATTAATTTAAAAATTTAATTTGGGTAACCAATTTTGGACGTGAATGTTTCAAAATTTTCATTATAATATATAACCTTGTGATTAGTTTGTTGTTAATTTTTTTATATTTAAATATAATAAAACTGTAATATATAAGTCGAAAAATTAATGTATAATATTGGCTTAAGTAAATGACTTAAGGCGTATTTTATTTTGAAACTCTTTGTGATCGTTGTGAAATGTAAAAAGCTAAACATGCACGTTAGCTCACAACGCTATGAAAAAAAAATTTACTTTAGGCTTTCCGTAATTATTAAATCAATAAATATACCTTAACTTGCCAAGGGAACATCGAATTCCTCTTTAATTTCCGCATTAAGTTCCAAGGAAATAGTGCTTTTGGAAACCAACATATTCCTGCTAACCATACCTCTAAGGGGTATGATGAACCCTTACATCGTATTGGTTTTTAACCGAACGTTTCGAAAAACTAAATTGCTTAGCGACACGTCTTTGTCGGTAACTAGCCACGGCCGAAGCCTCCCACTAGATCAGTCCAGAAAAAATCTGAAATTATTAATTTCTTAATTGTCCCTATCGGAGATCGCTTCCGCTTAAAAGAACGCAGCGCCCAACACTGCGTCACGGAGGTCGTCAATAACTCATCGTTGTATAACTAATTTGAAAAAGAATTTTAGTTTTATACCATCGAGTTTTGCTATCACAGTCCCCTTATCATAACGAGTAATATACATTTTTTAATTTATTATTTAAACTATAACATAAAAACATTTTTATTATAATATAGCTATCCGCTAAGAAACTTTTAGTTAATAGTAAGGTCAATAACATTTTGTTATAAAAGATAAATAATTCATACAAAAACTAACGCAAATTAAAAAAGCAAAAACATTCTTTATCCGCAAATCAAGTTCGTTCGTATTATGTTTACTTCTTAGAAACTTGTGACAGGCCGTTGATGTATAGCATAAAAAAACCTTTTTTAAGTTTATATACTCTCTGCCTCAGTATCGCATACGTCGGGGCTGAAATAATTTACATTTCCCGTTACTCCGACAAAGTCGCGAGTACGTACCTACTAGTAGTGGAAAAAAGTAAAGTTTCCGCTCGCCCTAGAAACTTTTTTGCATTATTCATGCTCATAAATTCTTTGTGCGGTTGTGCGGTGCTGATAAAGGATTGTCTCTGAAGGCTCACAGAGGAGCGAGTGTACTACATTCGCTTTAAGAAAATTGTGAGTCATTTTCATTGGCCCATCCACATTCAGAAATGGCTTCGCTGGGGATCGAACTGCAGACCTCAACTTTAATACCACGGCGCTCGCTATTGCGCCAGAAGCTGTCTAACCTAATCATGAGGCCTATTGTTTTTGGCTACGAAAGTCGACAGTTGATTATATACAAAGACCCCTTTAGACCAGGTTTTCACAAATAAAATAACGGGTGTCCGAGAAAATGAATATAAAATTGTGAGAAAATTAAGAACCTCTCCTCGAGCACTTGTTGACTGGGAAGTTTCTCTTTAAATTCTCTATTCCATCCAAGTTCGGCGCCCACGTCGCGCCTTAACTTCTGCAACTTTTAAATTACGTTACAAAGACTATGAGTGGCATTCTTTCCACAAAGGACGGGTTATTTGAATAAAGACATGTTTATTTTTAAAATGAAACTTGTTAGGGGGGTACTTTGTACAAGGACAAGGGGTGATATTATTTCAAAAGATTTTTTCAAGATTATTTCTTCACATGAGAGAGATGAAAGATAATACAATGTTAACTGAGGGAGAAAGACAATAATACATGGCATTATAACACGCACATACACACACACACACACACACACACACACACACACACACACACACACACACACACACACACACACACACACACACACACACACACACACACACACAGAGAGACACACACACGCACGAACGCACACACACACTCTCTCATACACACACACACACACATACACATACACACAGACACACACTACACAAGCGCGCGCGCGCACTCTACAGTAATCTTTTCCTCGTTAGTAATTATAATATTTCTATTCTTTTATTATAATTTCTTTTACAATTTAAAATTTAAGTGCTTTTTTTGACTTTATGTAAAACCTAGATTAAGTTTGTATAAATTAATAAAACGAATAAATTAATAAAATAAAATACAAATCACGCAGACCACATCAGGTTTCAGTTCTATACCGAGATGAAAAGAACAGATAAAAGATTTTTATCACCGAAGGATAGGTCACGGACCTGCTAAGGTTAGTGCTGGATTCCCTTGTCCTTCACGCCCCCTTTGCCCGACAAGTAAACGCCTAAATTCCAAATTATAAACGATATAGTCCACTTGTTCTTACCTTTCGAAGGTGGACAGTGGCGGCATTCGCGCCTCCTGGAACAATGTTTCAAGATAGCATAGAAGGTAATAACGATTATCCTCCAGTAAATAAATACAAAGTTCCACAAAAAACAGAGTTCGTTGGAACAGGTTCGACGCAACGCAGGTGTGGCATACAAAGCGTTATTCCGTTGTTTTTTTTATTTTTATATGCATAGCGAGCAAACGAGCAGGCGGGTCACCTGATGGTAAGTGATCACCGCCGCCCATGAACATTTGCAGCACCAGAGGAACCGCCAATGCGTTGCTGGCCCTTGAGCAACTTGTTAATCCGCCCTTTGAAGATCCCCATATTATAACCATTAGGGAACACAGAAGATGGAAGCTGGTTCCACAATTTGCAGGTGCAGAAATGATCTGAAATAGCGGGTGGTGGAAGGGGACCAGGCATCCAGGTGGTGAGGATGATATTTATTTCTGCGACGAAAAGTGCGACTGGAGAACTCGGAAGGTGGAATTAGATTAAATAGCTCTTCGGAGCACTCTCCATTGTAGAGACGATAGAACACACAAAGAGAACTAACGTCTCTTCGGTGCTCTAGGTAGTTATAACGACGTGACGCAACACAGCGCGACACAGGCCTCGCTCCTCACTGTGTCTTGCAAGTTTACCGAAACACAACCGTGACTAACACATATCGGCATAATTACCGCAATCCGTGTGTACCTAATAGCCGTATTACCAGCCATTACGGTAACTGCACGTAGAAACCGTAATTTATGTAATACACGCGCGGTACGCAATGAGGTGTAAATACTACTGTGTTTAGCATCAGGAATAGATAATCGCAATGGTTCGTGGCGGACTGAGAAATTGCGAGAGCATGAGTGAGCATTTTTGAGGAACTAAGTATAATTATAACTCGTAACTATAAGTTAAGTGATTTTGGAGTTTTCATATCATCATCATTTCAACCGATAGACGTCCACTACTGGACATAGGTCTTTTGTAGGGAGTTCCAATGGCCACTTGGGCCGCTTGTATCCAGCGGCTCCCTGCGACTCTAAAAAAGGTTTAATATAAATATGTCAAATTCAAATTCAAATAATCTTTATTCAAATAGTCCTTTAAAAGGCACTTTTGACGCGTCAATAATTTACATAGTAGTGATTTGATAGTGATAACTACATTCGTAAACTTAAAACTAAAGCTATGAGGGTTCCAAACGCGCCCTGGTTTAAGAAGAAGCCCACAACTAACTGAGCCGGGTTTTTTTTTGTTATCATCACCTTACATTATCAATAATAAATTATAGTACCTATGGAGATAGAGCAATTCACAACCAAGCTTTTTTATCCTTTATATAATCCTTAAAATCGTAATAGGATTTTTCTATAAGCTGCTGCGAGCTCTGATAGCCTAGTGGTTAGGGCGTCAGCCCCTAATCAGAGGTCGGCGGCTCGAATCCGGGCACGCACCTCTAACTTTTCGGAGTTATGTGCGTTTTTAAACAATTAAAATATCACTTGCTTCAACGGTGAAGGAAAACATCGTGAGGAAACCAGCACGCCTGAGAGTTCTCCATAATGCTCTCAAAGGCGTGTGAAGTCTGCCAATCCGCACATGGCCAGCCTGTTGGACTATGGCCAAACCCTTCTCATATTGATAGGAGACCCGTGCTCTGTAGTGAGCCGGCAATGGGTAGATCATGACCACCCTCGTAGGCACTAACGAGTGCACTGATGAGCGCATCGGGGTGTCAGAGTGTATGCTAAAACAATCCCTTGGCACCCCGTCTGGGACGAAGGAGGCTCCGCTGTGTTTATAGTGTTGATATCTTTGGAAACATCACATGCCATATGTTTCATGCTTTTGTTGGTATTTGTACATAATAATAACAAGTTTATTTATTTAACATATTTTACATTTTCATTGTAATAAGACACAAAGAAGAACAATGCAAAACAACAAGTATGGTATGCAGCCTTATGACTTTACATGAGTTTTATAATCTAATATAAATTAAATAGTTGGCTAGGTGCAACCCGTGCAAGCCAAACTAGGTGTAACCTGTGCTTCTCTTTTTTAAAATATGTTTATATAGTTCCCATAACATATCTACTACCTTAGGTTGCAGAACCTTAATATCTATCGGAATAACACACACACAGACAGATATTTCTATCTGTACTAGACTGGAGATGGAAAATTGATAAATACATACCCCGAGGAGCACGCCTTATTTTCAGTCCGAGTTATGACAAATCTTCCAATACCTGTAGGATTAGTAGCTTCAGTGCCGACTCCCCTGGGTGTAATTTAATTAAAAACTTAATAAAGCTTGGCCAAACTAGTGTAAATAAAAATACATGTCGTTATTTTCTCAAAAACTTAAACTTAAAATCTACCATAAATGCCAATTGTTTGTAAAACTATCCTCGTTATATGTGCCTACTGTTCTATATAATCTAAACGTGCCATTGACCTCTACACTAGGTGATGACCTGACCTGACTCTACACTAGGTGAACACAACTTAACCTTGGTTTAACTTTTGTTAGAGCGGTTGACACGGAAAAATAGTGGCTTACGAATTTAATTTGTAAAAGGGTTAATGATTAAACATTGTAAAATAGAAAATATAGCACAATATTATAATCAATAAAATGTATGTGTACATATATAATCTTTCTTTCATATACGATGTAGATCGTCACATTACGTCTCTTTATGCAAATACCGTTACCAACGTCTCAGTTCTTTGCATCTCACCTTTTTTTTTTGTTTACGGGGGGAAATCTCCTAGTGACCGTGAATAGATACCCGACTATTGCTTTGGGGAAAAGCTCGGGTTACGTGGGATTTTTCTCACTAAAACCCCCTCGGTGGCCACCATCAGCAGAAAACTCCGTGATCTCAACCTAGTCATCTTTACAAAGCTGAAATGAAATGAAAGAAAATACACTTTAATGCACACCATACAAACGAAGAAATATAAGACAAGCAAAGAAATACACATATAGAAAAGAAGAGAGGTGCAATAGGCGGCCTTATCGCTAAAAACGATCTCGACCAGGCAACCTACGAGTAGTATCCTGTATAAACTCAAGGGATATTGACAGTACGCAAAAAAACCGTTTAAAAAAGCTTTTTTTCCGCGCGGTGCATCGAGAATAAAACTTACAATTCGCCAATCGCTTTGATAGACATTCGAAACTCCAATTTATATTTTTTCGAGGAATAGCATTCGAGTGGGATGGCTCCCTGTTTTCTTTTTTCCTTACACAGTATTTTATTTATAAAGAATTTTCCATTTATTTAAACAAATTTTATTTTAACTTTTTGTAGTTTTTCTTTTAGAATGGTATCATAAACGTGTGAATATTTTTTTGTGTGATTTTTTTCCACTAGCAAGTGGAAGCATTTTTTACTTAGAGCTGAACGTGTTAGCTCAAATATATTTCCAGCGTTATGTCATAAAAATAGTTGTATTTAATATAATAATAGCTGAATTTAAATATCGGGAGGTCCTGGGTTCGATTCCCGGTTTTAGTCTAGTCTGGTGGGAGGTTTCCTACACCCTACTAGTTAAGGGATACTGCCGAGCTATCATTACTTACTGTTAGGTGAGATTACAGTTCACTGTAGTATAATAAAAAAGCATTCAATTTTTATCAAAAATAATACTTGTTCGTATAAATTTACAGACATATTTGAAAGTTATGTTCGTTTCTTATTTCGATACTACAGTAAGGTATATCGCTTCCGGCGTCCTAAATCTTTGTTCTGATCTAAATACCTGAAATATAACTTCCGAATATTTCAGTTTCGACTTTTATAGTAGCAATGAATCGGCATCTTTTCTGAGATTTTTACAGTTTGCGACTACGACTATACCAACGATACGCGATCAGAGAATAAATATCGTTGTCGTCACAGCCATTAAAGGTCTACTTTAGGTTTATTTAGGTATTGTTAGTTTATTGCATATTAACTGACTGAGATTTTAAAAAGCTATTAATTTTACATTACAATTTGACTATCAAATTCAAAAAAGAAATCCAAAACTGACTGGTAGTTCCAGAAATTAGCTTGTTTAAGCTAGCAATAAAAAACGTCTTCAGCTTCGTTATTAGCATAAATATCTGGCTATCTTATTAATCAATCTGTTATCACTACCGTTTTGCTGAAATACTGAAGAAAATCAAAAAAATATATGCTCTTACGTAGTACAAACTCGATGGGTAAAATGCTGGAAATGGAACAATATTTTATTCGTTATTCTGTATTTCACTTTTGCTTTGGAATATAAGTCCGCTCTGCCATCACAGTAACCAGGCAATTAAGCTTGGAACAAATATATTCCTTTATGTCATTCAAAAGCCCAAATCCCCGGTTGAAATATTTTGTTATTATGAAAGAAAAATTGTATGATAATTAAATCGCCTCGCGCCATTGTCGCCGGATATAAAAGGTAGTGCCGATAAGTCCCAGACAAATATCACCCTAAAAGTCATATTTTCCGATCCGTATATTTGTTCTTCGATCGGATAACGCATAAAGGGGCTTTGTATGGGACGTAAATACCCGCTCGTTGGTGATAAATTCGACGGTTTATCCGACTGTGTATTTAGGAGGAATCGAATCGTGCACAGCTGATTGCTAACGGCGACATTTTAAATTGTGTTTACATTGTTTTCTACCAATGGAATGGATGCTTCACGTATGTCATCATCATGATCTACCCATTACCGGCTCACTACAGAGCACGGGTCTCCTCTCAATATGAGAAGGGTTTGGCCATAGTCCACCACGCTGGCCATGTGCGGATTGGCAGACTTCACACGCCTTTGAGAACATTATGGAGAACTCTCAGGCGTGCAGGTTTCCTCACGATGTTTTCCTTCACCGTTGAAGCACGTGATATTTTAATTAAAAAAAAAAACACACACATATATAATACCACGTAATATGCAAAAGTAGCTCCAGTGACAGAAAAGATGAGGAGTAATAGGCTAGCATGGTATGGTCATATGATGAAGGGCTGTAAGTAATTTCACCAAAATAATGTATAATGTATGTGAAAGGGCAAAAGAGTAGAGGTAGATCAAGAGATGGATGGTTTGTGTCATAGAGGCATTATGCAAATGGTGTTAGAAAAGAAAAGAATAAGAAACATCTGTTTTATTATACCTGTAATTATAACTATACTACTGTAGACAATTTATTATAATGTAATTTTTTTAATGTTTATCATCATGATCAACCCATTGCCGGCTCACAACAGAGCACGAGTTTCCTCTCAATATGACAAGGGTTTGGCCATAGTGCACCACGCTGGCCATGTGCGGATTCGCAAACTTCACACGCCAATGAGAACATTATAGAGAACTCTCAGGCGTGCAGGTCCTCACGATGTTTGCCTTCACCGTTGAAGCAAGTGATATTTTAATTGTTAAAGAACGCACATAACTCCAAAAAGTTAGAGTTGCGTGCCCGGATTCGAACCGCCGACCTCTGATTGACTGACGCCGGAGACTGACGCCCTAATCACTAGGCTATCACAGCTTAATTTTAATACTGTTTATCAATGGTTTAACATATTAAATAAATAAACCACCTAACCTACTTATAAAATATGCTCGCGTTTTAGAAGTTAGTTTATTAAGAAGCGCATATTAAAGACAAAAATATGCTAAGCTTTTGAAAGATCACTCAAAAACTTGATTCAGAGAGGGATTCATCATTCAGAAACAATGGGCACAAATTTTTTACCTCAAGAAAACTTTTTTTTTAGTAAAAATTTGGTGAGCAAGAAATTCCATTCTTTTGTACAATTCAGTTGACTTTTAATTAACTAATTATTTAAGTGTTCTGAAAGAAAATCAAAATTTGATTCTGCGTTGTTTTAAACTTTGGAATAGTCTATATATTTTGTTATGGCAATTGTCTTGTTTAACTTATCCGAAAAATCGCTTTTTCAACGTATATAGTGTATAACTACATAGTGACGACAACGTATATAGTGATAAGAAAACTTGGGGGTGAACTGCTCTATTTACATAGGCACTATAATTTATTATTGATTATGTGAGATGGTGATAACGAAAAAGAAAACCCGGCAAGGTTGGTTGTGGGCTTCTTCTTAGACCGGGGCGCGTTTGGAACCCTCATAGCTTTAGTCTTAAGTTTACGAATGTAGATATCACCATCAAATCACTACTATGTAAATAATTGACGCAATTTCGATTTCTAAAAAATATCGTGGACTTTTATGTCAATCTTCATTTTCTAATTTGACCACTTTCTTGATAAATTTCTAAAAAAAATATCTATTCATTTTATTTACTTGCACATTAAGTTCATTAAAAAAATAATCATAATTATTTCACTGAACGGATATTCATCATTTTCATTCCTAAGTCAATACTCGATTCCTAAAAATTTTGCAAAAATACCTATGAGATGCGTAGATCCAGGCTCTATTTACTACAAAAATAAGTTGAAAAATTACTGACTTTACAATGGATACAGCCTTACAACCTATTAAGAACTATATAAAAAATAAGTACATCTATAGAATTCTCAAAGAGTATATATATTTTTTTATACACTACAAGTTAGACCTTGACGGCTATCTGCACCTGGTGGTAAGTTATGATACAGTCTAGGATGGTTACGGACTAACCTGTTAGGGGTATGGTATACCCATACTCCTAATTGGTTTCTACACGACGTCGTGCCGGAACGCTAAATCGCTTGGCGACACGCCTATGTCGGTAGGGTGGTAACTAGCCACGGCCGCAGCCTCCCACCAGATCAGACCCGAGACGAGAATCGAACCCAGGACTCTAACTCCAACTTTATAATGCGCTGCGCCACGGAGGTCGTCGAAAGCCAGTCAGGCTCGATAAAGCCTTTTAAAGTTAATAATTCCATCAAATAATCACTAACTAGATGACCCATTTTCAAGTTGCCACGATGTATTTGCCTAAATACATCGAACGTATGAATCCCGCGGAAACGTTAAACAATATTATTCGTGAAATTACTGTATTGTGGCGTTTAGTTAAACCATAATTTTTGGCACATAAAAGGTTACAACCCAACGGGCCATAAAGCGTTATGGTCGGACCGATAAGTTTGCTTAATAGCAGCTGACTGGGATCGTGTTGAAAAGGGATGGTGGCGATATTAAGAGTGACATTTTCAAACTACGATGTCGCGTAGAAACCGATTAGACGGTGTGCGTTTAGCCTAAGCCATAGTTCTTATGGGTTAGTCAACCTAGCTTTTTTTTTTAATACACTACAAGTCAGCCCTTGACGGCTATCTCACCTGGTGGTAAGTGATGATGCTGTCTAGCATGGTAGCGGGCTAACCTGTTAGAAGTATGGTAAACCCACGCTCCTAGTTGGTTTCTACGCGACATCGTGCCGGCTAAGTTTGCTGTGGGCTTCTTCTTAGACCGGGGTGCGTTTGGAACCCTCATAGCTTTAGTTTTAAGTTTACGAATGTAGATATCACCATCAAATCACTACTATGTAAATAATTGACGCAATTTCGATTTCTAAAAAATATCGTGGACTTTTATGTCAATCTTCATTTTCTAATTTGACCACTTTCTTGATAAATTTCTAAAAAAAATATCTATTCATTTTATTTACTTGCACATTAAGTTCATTAAAAAAATAATCATAATTATTTCACTGAACGGATATTCATCATTTTCATTCCTAAGTCAATACTCGATTCCTAAAAATTTTGCAAAAATACCTATGAGATGCGTAGATCCAGGCTCTATTTACTACAAAAATAAGTTGAAAAATTACTGACTTTACAATGGATACAGCCTTACAACCTATTAAGAACTATATAAAAAATAAGTACATCTATAGAATTCTCAAAGAGTATATATATTTTTTTATACACTACAAGTTAGACCTTGACGGCTATCTGCACCTGGTGGTAAGTTATGATACAGTCTAGGATGGTTACGGACTAACCTGTTAGGGGTATGGTATACCCATACTCCTAATTGGTTTCTACACGACGTCGTGCCGGAACGCTAAATCGCTTGGCGACACGCCTATGTCGGTAGGGTGGTAACTAGCCACGGCCGCAGCCTCCCACCAGATCAGACCCGAGACGAGAATCGAACCCAGGACTCTAACTCCAACTTTATAATGCGCTGCGCCACGGAGGTCGTCGAAAGCCAGTCAGGCTCGATAAAGCCTTTTAAAGTTAATAATTCCATCAAATAATCACTAACTAGATGACCCATTTTCAAGTTGCCACGATGTATTTGCCTAAATACATCGAACGTATGAATCCCGCGGAAACGTTAAACAATATTATTCGTGAAATTACTGTATTGTGGCGTTTAGTTAAACCATAATTTTTGGCACATAAAAGGTTACAACCCAACGGGCCATAAAGCGTTATGGTCGGACCGATAAGTTTGCTTAATAGCAGCTGACTGGGATCGTGTTGAAAAGGGATGGTGGCGATATTAAGAGTGACATTTTCAAACTACGATGTCGCGTAGAAACCGATTAGACGGTGTGCGTTTAGCCTAAGCCATAGTTCTTATGGGTTAGTCAACCTAGCTTTTTTTTTTAATACACTACAAGTCAGCCCTTGACGGCTATCTCACCTGGTGGTAAGTGATGATGCTGTCTAGCATGGTAGCGGGCTAACCTGTTAGAAGTATGGTAAACCCACGCTCCTAGTTGGTTTCTACGCGACATCGTGCCGGCTAAGTTTGCTGTGGGCTTCTTCTTAGACCGGGGTGCGTTTGGAACCCTCATAGCTTTAGTTTTAAGTTTACGAATATAGTTATCACCATGAAATAACTACTATGTAAATTATTAACGCGTCAAAAGTGCCTTTTAAGGAATTTTATTTTTTATTTGAATAAAGATTATTTTGAATTTGAATTTTGAATTTGATGAATCTCTGCAGGCTAACGCTTCCCACGTTTAATAAAAGTGGGGAAATATGGGTAAAGTACATATAAAATACACGTATTCAACCTTTGGCAACTGTTATTCTACTGTTGAACTAAGGCATACCTGTCTTATATAAGATATGGATCTAAAGAATTCTCCCAGTAGGCAAGTGTTTAATTATTTGTAACCCAAATTTCAGCCCGATCCCTCCAGTGGTTTTTTCAGTTGAGAAGTCATGATCAATGAACCATGAATCGCCTGTTCGTCATAATAGTGTGCTATTAACATTAAGATCTTAAGCTCTTATCTTTTTTTACTAAAACCTTGTTGTTGTTTTTTGTTGTAAAAGTTGTTAAGCCGAGTATTTTTATTCAGGGATTTCGTTAAAAAATAAAAAGAAACAAAAGATAAAAAGCACACGACAAATTGCCTATTGTCACACACCGTTACCTTTCCAGAATAACTTGTATCTGTGTAAATCGGTATTTCGGATTTGTACCAAATCGGGAAGTGAATCGATAGTTATTTCGCGTGCTCTTCACCGAAAAACTCTTTTTTCCATTCCATTTCATTTCCACTCAATTCTTTATACGCGAATACGAATTTTGAGTATTGTTTTCATGAGAATTTTTTGCGCAATATAAATTCAATCATTTACGTGGAAATTTGATCATATTTTAAAAGCTACCAAGTTTCGTGTTATTATTTTGTTATTTAGTTTTCAGAGGCCAAAACTTCGGTGTGTCACGGCTTGGGGTACCAAGTTACAATTCAAAGATACCCAATATTGAAATCAATTGATATCAATGTATAAAAAAAAACAAGTTTCTAAGCAGATGTCGTTATAATTTCATTTTACAAGGAAAACTTACTGCTAATCTGGCTCACGAGGTTTCCGACATGTGGCATGTGCAGTCTGCTGAAAACAACCCAATCGTAATATCTGCGAATGGGTTGATCCCAGTTAGCCTCGCTCACCATCTGAGGCGACTGGGGTTCGGGCGACTGGTCCGTGGCAGTTCGCTCGCAGCCAGGATGCAAAAAGCGGTCTTGCTGGACTCGGCTAGGATAGTCCGCCGGTTTCTCAGCCTGTCGCCCTGGCCCCCGGCCGTTTGGTCTCCCCTGCCGGGGTGTAATCCTCCGCCCGGTGCAAATATGTATTTATGTAATGTATATGTAGGTTTATTGATTTTTATTTATTTAAGTTTATTATAACTCTTTTGGTTTTTATATGTATTTATTTTGCACACGGGCGTGAGAGTTAGGATATAATGAAAACAAGAAAAACTCAACTGGGAAGAAAACGAATAGAATTATTTTTTGAGACTATTACACAATCGCCTGGTTAGTTTAACTAAATATAAAATTTAACATTTCACAATACAAGTACTTTCAAACCGTCTTATTCAACATCAGATGAAGTTTATCCGGATATTGTGAAATAATCCCTTAGTGTGTTTCTGTAAGTCCAACTCAATGACAGACAATTTATCAACTTATTGGATATTTTAACCGTCTTCCAGTGTATACCGAAAACACACCATTCAGTTGGGTAGATCCAATTTCAATTCAATCCAATCAATTTAAAGAGGTAAACCGTCGAATCCAGCTTAGATGTACGTACGTACCCAGCGTTCCGAAAATTTCTCATTATTTTTTCTTCCCAAATACCTTAGTGTTCCATAGAAGCTTGTTTATCATTTACATAATCCATTACCATCTAAACAATAAACAGCAAGTATAATTTGCTATATTCCGCCGACAACCGGGAGATTAGTATAATATAACACCACACAAAATCTCCCACTAGAACCTCTACGCACGTTTCGACCCGACACCGGATCATCCTTAGGAGATGTTGACTGAGTTTGACAAGCGCAAGTCTGTTATATTATACTAATCTCCCGGTTGTCGACGGAATATAGCAAATTATACTTGCTGTTTATTGTTTATCATGGACTTCCGCAAAGTAATGCCTGCTTCTATTCATTATTCACCATTACCATCTGCCTATATAGGATTCTGAAGTACTTCGGTCACATTGTTCGAAAGGAAGGTGACCTGGAGAAGATGGTTATCACCGGCAAAGTGGAAGGAAAGAGACCTCGGGGACGGAGTCCTATGCGTTGGTCGGATCAAATCCGCACCGCACTCGACTCGAAAGTCCACGATGCCTACACGTCGCAACCAACAGAGCAACATGGCGTGACATCGTCCTCAAGAAAGTCGTCAGTGGAAGGTCAGGGGTCACGACCCTCAGTAATGAGGATTACGACATAGAGAAAGAGAGATTCCATTACACTATAATATGACTTTTCTACAAGCTTACGTGTTATATAAGCTAACCAATTAATAATCTTAAGTGAGTTTTTTTTTTTCGGACTGTCTATTATCTGTACAAACCCTATTGGTTGCCACAGCGTAACCGGGCTGTTTGGCGAGCTTTGGAAAGAAGCTTTGCCAGAAGAAATTTTGAGCCCTAGGGCTCGAAGAAACTATGGGAACGACTGCCTAAGGGCGCCGAAGCCGTTTAGGCGACGTTTGGGATAACGGGGGGGGTCGGACGGTGAGTAGTCTTAAGTGATTCTTGTCTCCATTGTATGAATATAATCGTATATGACGTGCGATGACAGAATTTGGTGAAAAAAACATCCGAAATTCATTAATTACAGCTTTCAGTTCAGTTCATTCATTCCAGTACATTTATTGCTAGAAAGGGGGTCATAATTATGTCTTTTGTGAATTATTTCGCGTAGCTAACCATACTACCTCCATTTTATGTTATGAATATGGAAGAGTCTTAGCACTTCACCGATCTTGGTGAAATTTGGCACAAGTATAGCTTATAAGCAGCCTTGAGATAAACTATATATTTTTCAAAAACAGGCTTTTGATACCTTTAAAGGGTTTCCTAGTTATAACGCAGAGGGGCAGAGATCTTCGACAACCTCCGTGGCGCAGAACGCGTGCTGTTGCATTATGAAGTTGGAGGTCCTGGGTTCGATTCCTGGCTCGAGTCTGGTCTGGAGGCTTCGACCGTGACTAGTTACCACCCTACCGACAAAGACGTGTCGCCAAGCGATTTAGCGTTCCATCATGATGTCGCGTAGAAACCAATTAGGAGTGTGCGTTTACCATACCCCTAACAGGTTAGCCCGCTATCATCTTAGACTGCATCATCACTTACCATCAGGTGATATTGCCGTCAAGGGCTAACTTTTAATGGATAAAAAATAATTATCTAAGTAATTTAATGATTGTATTTTTTTCTTTCAAGGTAAGGAAACCTCACTATGTGAACTTGACTTGCACGAAAACCCATTTCAACTCTGTACAAGTCTTTAATACAAGGTGAGTTTTTAAAACTTTTATGATATGACGGCTGCAGCAACTGTTTTAGATGGAAAGATTTGGTCTTTCTACTATCCCGTCTAGAGATTTCAAAACATATTAAAACTAATATTTTATCTTTTGCAATGTTTCATAACTTTGTGCAATAAAATCTTTATTTATCTACTTTGTCTATTTTACGACCTTTGGCTCATAGTAGGGGGTCCTGGGTTCGAATCCCGGCTTGATTCTGATCTGGTTAATAGGAATAAAAGATTTTTGATATTGAATTAAAATGAGAAAAGTAAACCCTTTTTATAATTTGATTATTATTATATAAATAAAGCGGTGATAGCCTAGTGGTTAGGGCGTCAGTCTCCTAATCAGAGGTCGGCGGTTCGAATCCGGGCACGCACATCTAACTTTTCGGAGTTATGTGCGTTTAAAAAAAAATTAAATATCACTTGCTTTAACGGTGAAGGAAAACATCGTGAGGAAACCTGCATGTCTGACAGTTCTCCATAATATTCTCAAAGGCGTGTGAAGACTGCCAATCTGGACATGGCCAGCGTGGTGGACTATGTCCAAACCCTTCTCATATTGAGAGGAGACCCGTGCTCTGTAGTGAGCCGGCAATGGGTTGATCACGATGATGAAGATGATATAAATAAAAACTGAATTCCAAGTCCAATTTTTGACCCTTCCGACGGATACATCTAAGGACCCGTATTTAAGACTAGATTATTTATTTATTTATTTGCTTTCATATCTAACAGACATGAGACCCGGTCAGGGCATTGCAAACAGTACAATTGTTATACATTCATCATATTCTGTTAAACAATTCAATAATAAAAAAATAAATAAAAAAATAACAATAATAATTCAATGAGGCAATGTTATGGTAGTCAAAAAAAAGTAATATTTTAATTGTTACGCATAGCCTGATGTGCAATTGAGGCCTTAAGTATACTGAGTTTGGAACAGTTCGTCTATCTTGTAGAAGCTACTAAGAATATTATTTTATTAATAAATATAAAAACAAAATTAAAATCCCATGTCTTCTAACATTTATTTGTTTAATTTAAATTGGAAACTTCGCCAGTGTTGTCACTAACTTAAACACGCTTTCATGGTGGTTAAACAGAGGGCTGCAATAAATGTTTGCATTAAATTATCAACAGAGCTCAAAGAGCTTAACTCGTTACATTGAATACTTCAGACCACCTCTCTGGGGCACTGAAGTGTGCTGTGCTACCTTCAGTGAGTCTCCCAGGATACAATCAATTATTTATCACCAAAGCATTGATATTTTTTTTCAACATGTACAAAATGTTCATATTTGTGATTGGTTGTAAAATGAAAAATGAAAAAATTCTTTATTGTGTCTCAAATGTACAGAGGAATCTTAAAATAAAGAACGATATCTGTATTAGTTGAAGAACTGTAAACTGTGTTATCTCTCATGTACAAAATAAAAGTATTTTTTTATAAACTACAAGTTAGCCCTTGACGGCAATCTCACTTGATGTTAAGTGATGATACAGTCTAAGATGGTAACAGGCTAACTTGTTAGGGGTATGGTACCATACTCTTAATTGGTTTCTACGCGACACGTCTTTATCGGTAGGATGGTAACTAGCCACGCACAAACCTCCCACCAGACCAGACTCGAGCCGGAAATCGAACCCAGGACCTCCAACTTTATAACGCTACAGCGCGCACTGAGGTTGTCAAAAAAACTAAATAGAAAGCATAAGATTTTCGGTATAAAGTATTGTTAAAAATTTTAAATTATAAAAATCTGTTTAGGTATACTAGGAATGTGATACAATCATACAAATAAAAACATATTTACCCTTAAGATTTACCACAAAAAGGGGGCTTTTATTTCCATCTAAAAAGTAGTGTGTATAAATATATCTATGTGAAAAACGACAAAATCGCCATGCTGTGTACAAACGCGATATAAACATATTTTTCTGTGTAATTATTCGGGCAAAAACATCACAATATCTACTTGCCCCTTCCATTTAACGTGGACCACACAAATCCCGAATATTAAATCGCGTGAATAAAGTTATATTTCGCACGCTTAAAGAATATAAAGAGAACAACAACCGAATGCGGGATAACGAGAAAGTTTCGACTTTAATCACATTTGGGGTGAAGTTAGGGGACGTGCCGTTTTCACCGTTTCAATTTATCACGTCATGACGGAGGCTCACGTTTGGACGGCGCGGCGCTCGCAGAGTACTCGGCAACATTTATTGAAATAAGTTGACTCCTATATGAGATAAAACAAGTCAAATAATTTAAACAAAATATCCGGTCTAAATAAATTAAATTGCGCATATTCAGCCTTAATAGGTAAAAGCTACAAGGGGATGAAATGAAAATATATAACGTAGTTATTCGCCCTAAAACATATATTATGGGTTGCGGTCGAGTGCGTGGGTGTTCCCGTGACCCAGCCACCAGGCGACGCGTAGGAGCATCGCTGGGTTTTAGTGGGTATTCTGGTCGTCAGTCTGGCCGCCGGGGAGTCCCACATACCCCGTCGAAAGCGACGCAGTCTTTTCTGCGCCGCTTCCGGAGGGGATGCGTAACCGCATTTCCCAGCGGAAACAAAAAAAAAGACATATATAATAATCACCACTTATATAAAGGATTATAACTGTAGTTATTTATTAAGTATTGATCTCAGGAAAAATTACCCCATTGGCATATTACTTTTATGAAATACGACCTCTGTGGTACAGAGCGCGCTGTCACATTATAAAGTTGCAGGTCTTGAGTTCAATTCCAGGCTCGAGTCTGGTCTGGTGGGAAGCTTCGCTCGTGGCTAGTTACTACCCTACAGACAAAGATGTGTCGCTAAGCGATTTAGCGTTCCGGCACGATGTCGCGTAGAAAACTATTAGGAGTATGGGTGTACTATACCCCTAACAGGTAAGGCTGCTACCATCTTAGACTGCATCATCACTTACCATCAGGTGAGAGTGCCTTTAAGAACTAACTTGTAAACTTGAAAACTTCCTATCCGACCTATATATTTAATAATAACATGAAGCCTATTTTATTCAATTTAAAATACAACACGATACGAAAGCTACGAAATAAATGTAGGTAGAAAAAAAAAGAAAAGTCTAAAAGACCATTTAAATACGTTAAAAAGACGAAATAACATGGAACCCTTTTCCAGACTATATATTGATTCAAAGGCTAAACGTCAGAAGAACGACGGAGGTTTTGCCGGATGCGGCAAACAAATAATGTCACAATAATTTGTATTCCGGATATCAAAATAAAATCTTATTTATTTGCGTTTTCGTGAAAATAAATGCGAGCTCCTTATTTAAAGCATAACGAGGCTAGAAGGTTTTTAACGTGAAACGACAGGATTTATTACACAAGTTAATCCTATCACGGATAAAAAACGACGAGTCATAACAGTTTAAAATTTAAAAAAAAAAAAACATTTATTTCAACTAGGCTTATTTTACTCTTAACTTTATAATATAAATATTTAATGTGTTTTATCATCATCATCATCATTATCAACCGATAGACGTCCACTGCTGGACATAGGTCTTTTGTAGGGAGTTCCAATGCTCACGGTCTTGGGCCGCTTGCTTCCAGCGGCTCCCTGCGACTCGTCTGATGTCGTCTGTCCAACTAGTTGGGGGTCGACCAACGCTACGATTACCGATGCGGGGTCGCCATTCCAGCACCTTGGGACCCCAACGTCCATCGGTTCTCCGAGCTATGTGCCCCGCCCATTGCCACTTCAACTTCGCAATTCTCTGAGCTATGTCGGTAACTCTGGTTCTTCTACGGATCTCCTCATTTCTGATTTTATTTCTGATTTTATATGTGTTTTATACATAGTTTTAATTATTCATAATAAGTCATCGTCCTTCAAACACCCTTTAGCTGATCTGAAGAGAAGGATTTAGATCATTGACCCAATACATCGCTGCAATTTAATAAAAATGACATGAATGTGATTATCGCTATTTCGATAGGCAGTTATTAAATAGAAAAATTGACCAAGGAAGTTTCCTTCGACACTATAATTAACCTATTTAGAAAGTTAATTGACATGTTTGTCAAAAAATTTATGGTTCTATTTTGAATAATTTAAATTGGATATAAAGTCTTTATATTATATTATTATTTTTTTAAATAAGGATATTAAACAATCATCATATTATTATTTTGTAGAACTTTCGCTAGCTTAACTTTATCCTTGTTTCATCACGGTTCAAGGTAAAGTAGATTATCAAAGTTCACGTAGTATGCTAATTGGACCTCCTTGTTAATGTTTCCCTGGGATCATTTACATAGCTTCGGGTTACCCTAGAGAATAGACTTGAAGGATGCGTTAAACGGCACACAGAAATTAACACACGGCGCTACGCCTTTTTTTTTATCGGACTGTCTATTAGCTGTACTAACCCTATTGGTTGCCACAGCGTAACCGGGCTGTTTGGCAAGCTTCGGAAAGAAACTGCCAGACGAAATTTTGAGCCCTAGGGCTCGAAGAACCTAAGGGAACGACTGCCTAAGGGCGCCTCTTTTGAGGCCGAATACGGGGCCGATAACGGGGGGTTCAGATGGTGAGTGGTACGTGCGGTGTGTGCAACATCTTTAAGGCAGTTCTAATATATAAATTTAAAATGAATACATACATTTTTGGAACCGGCGGGATTTGAATCCTTAACTTGCCGGTTATCACGGCCTGACAATCGTCCGCATACCACCGACACCGAATTTTAATGTACCTGCCTTGTAAGCAGTCTTAAGGCGACTGTAACATCACTTTACTAGATCGTGATGCAATTTAGGCGGCTTGTACTTAATAATTTCCAAACTAAGTTGGGTGGAGTCAAACTACGTCGAACCCCAATCGCGTTATGAAACCTAACTCCAATAATAATGACTAGAATAACAAAAATACAAATCTTAATCATAAACAAATATTAGCCCACTGCACATACCTGTATAAACATGACATACAAATAAGCAGGCCTTACAAACTAGCATTTTATAAAACAGGTAAAACCAAAAATCTGATAGACGCAAATCCTAGCCACTAAAGCCACAACTCATACTACCTGATGGCTTTTTTTTCATACACTATAAGTTAGTCCTTGACGGCTATCTCACCTGGCTAGTAAGTGATGATGTTGTCTAGGATGGTAGCGGGCTAACCTGTTAGGAGTAAACCTACGCTCCTAATTGGTATCTACGAAATATCGTGCCGGAACGCTAAATATCTTGGCAACACGTCTTTGTCAGTAGGGTGGTAACTAGCCACGGCCGAAGCCTCCTACCAGACCAGACTTGAGTCGGGAATCGAACCCAGGACCTCCAACTTTATAATGAGACAGCGCACGCACTGCGCCACGGAGGTCGTCATCGGAAGCTTTGCCGTCGGCGGGTTAATTGTAACACGTCGTTAGAAATTGGAAATCAACATCTCCGAGAAACTGAGTTACTAATTAATATATCAACATAACGGAAAGTCAATCAATCAATCAATGAAATAAAACTTTATAACATTCGTTAATTTAAAACGAAAACTATAAGACTTCCAACGATCCTGGTCTAAGAAGAAGCCCAAACAAACTTAGCAATTGACACTGCACACATATTGTCACTTAAAACTATTTAAGAGCAATCTTGTTAGAGCTATGTTTCGTACCCAAACTTGTTTATGATTAACATAATCCCTTACATTATAATAGGACTTTCCTACAAGTTAAGGTTTAATGTTAACTTTGAACTTATTGAGAGACAGAAAGTGACACATGTTTGCGATATAGTACACGCAGGCTTTAGCCGCCAACAAGATTCTCTCATACATATATATACATAATATGTATATATATATTATGTAAATAATGCCAATTCTTTGGTAACCAAAGACTCGATAACCCTTTCTGAAATTTCCATAAAAGGACCTTGAAGCCGGGCTTCTTCTTAGACCAGAACGCATTTGAAACCCTCATAGCTTCAGTTTTAAGATTACCAATGTAGTTTTCACCATCAAATCTCTACTATGTATATTATTGACGTGTCAAATGTGCCTTTTAAAGGACTATTTGAATAAAGATTATTTGAATTTGAATTATTAGGTAAGTTTGCCTAATGAGGCAAATGAGATGCTTTATTAGACATACTGTTCTAGGCGTATGCATAGTTATCTCGTTAAATCTTTAATAACGTAATATTAACCTATACATTATTTCATAAACCTAAATGTACTTGATAATAGCTAGGTATATGTAACATCCGGTGCAGCAGTATTTGGATGCCGTGAACGCAATTTCAAGCCATTGAATCAATTATCTTGGAACCTCATGTAGGGAGGCCATTGTTCAAAACACAATATCTAACCTAGTTTAGAGCAAAATCAATTTGAATATGATTGTAGGATAGGTCAAAGTGGCGAGGGTAGTTAGCGAAGGAATTTCTGGCAATTGTTTTAAAAAGTCATTCTTTTTGTTCAATGGATGAATTCAAATAGTTGGCTAACGGCTGAAATAAGTGACCATCCGTTATGTTTTCTTCTATTAAATTGTTTTCGAGTGCTAAATGAAAATTTAAATTTAAAAAACACATAACTCTGAATTAGAGTTGCGTCAAGGTTCGAACTCGACCGAAAGAAGCCCCTTCGTTTGAAAGTATTCTTTTCCAATAATGATTTTTTGTGCAAAATCATAACCTCTCTTTAGGAAGGACTTTTAAAGGTTAGAGATTTTTAGGTGCTGCCGGGCTATGTAAGATCGGCCGTGTCTGTAATCTTTTTTTTTAACGTGGGTAATTCTTATGGATACTGCCGAGCTCGGGCGCGATGTTTATTTCGGACTCTTACCGACTAAATCCCCACGATGTATTCTTCCCCCCGCCTGGCCACGGGAACGTTCGCGCACACGTTCGTAACCAGGCCAGGCAGGCAGGTGTCTGTAACGTAACCTAACCTTTCCGAGTCGGAACGCCCCAAGTACTCGCTTCACGTGCTCTTGCATCATAAGTTGACTGGGACTGTTTTGACTGACTAACAATCGAGTCGAGAAACAAAGCCAAGGTCAAACGTAATGCTTTTACGTCAATAAAGTCCAAAAGCATAGCTGAAGTCTTAGCAAAAACAGACAAAACAAAACAATAAAAACGATTAACATATACGCGTGACCAATGAGACCGCGTGAAACGCAATGGCGATTGACATTTGACATAGATGGACGTCCACAAAATGGCCGTCAACAGCGTTCCGTTTCACACTTTTTACCCGTTTTTGACATCTAGATGGCCAGATGACCAGATGAAGTATGACCTCATATTTCCAGTACTAAATTGGCATATTTGCGTTCCTTTATACGCCAGTTTTATTAAAATTTAATTTCAACATAGGTAATTAAAGAAATAATATAAAATTCGGTTCAAATTTAAGCCTGGACAGGATCGTAAATGCAAGTGCAGGACGACTCTTGAGCAAAATTGCAAATTAATCTACCGGAATAATATTTGTATGGCAAAAAATGCATCGAAATTGGCTCAGTAATTATCATGCAAATGGTTTTCTTGTGCCAGATATTTAAAAACCTTCCCCGTGGCGTCCATTGTTATTGCTATTTTTCGTGGACTAATCACTGGCCACCGTTTTGGCGGGATCCAAAACATGGCGGCATGACTCGATGACAACCTCCTTAATCTATATATATAAAAGCGAAGGGTCACTTACATACTTACATACTGACTTACTGACGTACTGATTAAACACGAGATCTCAAAAACTATTGTACGTATAAAGCTATAATTTAGCAAGTAGATAGTGGATAGTTAAGAGATGTCAGCTAAGAATGGATATTTGGAAATTCCACCCCTAAGAGGGTAAAAGGGGGGTTGGAAGTTTGTATGAATTTTCTTTGTTTTTAGAGTTAGAGACACAAAAATTTGCATTAGGATTAATAATAATAAATAAAAAACATGTACATCAATTTTTTTTAAATAATACCTGTTAAGGGTGGTAAAATAGGGGATGATAGTTTTTGCTTATTTTTTTATTATGAAGCCTACAAGCTTGAAATTTTGAAAATAGGTTTCTTTTAGGGCGTATGTTTATAGATTTTTTTTTCATTCAAATCTACCCCGAAGGGGGAAAAATAGGGGTTTGAAGTTTGTATGAAAGTCCTATGTTTTTTAATTTAGAAACACGAAATTCGGCAATTTGACATTTGCCTGTAGCTTATTTTCTGAAGCAGGGCAATCACGGAAAATCAGCAATTCTACGCAGACGAAGTTGCGGGCAACAGCTAGTACACATATATAGCTTCTTAGAATCGTGGCGACACCATATTTGTAATATAAATTAGTAGCTAATATGAAAAATAACAAAACGAACATATAATTAATATCCAGTACACGTATATTAAGAACCCTCTATGGACTCTTCGCAATCATATTCCAATTTGGTATGTACTAAACTAGGTTAGTTATATTGAATTTCCAACAATGCCTACTCAACGCGAGGTACCTTAGTAATTGATTCAATGACGTGCATTATACCAGTCCAATACCTGCCTGAGGATCTAAACATTAATAATACTGTCAGCTAAGTGTACTTAGAGGCTGTACTACATCTAATAGCGTGCGTTTTCGATGAATAATTTGCTAGAACATGCTGACAATCGCCAAAATTTACTGTGTAAAATAAGATCTTAACTATCTTTATTTATTAACTAAAATAAACTTTTGTTGCACGCTACTAGACTACAAAAAATTAGAAGTTCATTTAAAGGTAATATACAATTTTATAACAAATTGCCAAATGATAGCC
Source organism: Lasiommata megera (assembly GCA_928268935.1). Lineage (NCBI taxonomy): Eukaryota > Metazoa > Arthropoda > Insecta > Lepidoptera > Nymphalidae > Lasiommata > Lasiommata megera. Next base: position 14,380,437 of record OV743326.1, read on the forward strand.
TAGTGGTTAGAGCGTCAGCCTCCTAACCAGAGGTCGGCGGCTCGAATCCGGGCACGCACCTCTAACTTTTCAGAGTTATGTGCGTTTTTAAATAATTCATATATCACTTGCTTCAACGGTGAAGGAAGACATCGTGAGGAAACCTGCACGCCTGAGAGTTCTCCTCAAAGACGTGTGAAGTCTGCCAATCCGCATATGGCCAGCGTGGTAGACTATGGCCAAACCCTTCTCATATTAAGAGGAGACCCGTGCTCTGTAGTGAGCCGGTAATGGGTTTATCATGATCATGATTGCCAAACGAAATTTCTGGGATGTCTCTCAATAAGTTCAAAGTTTATATAAAACGTAAGCTTGTAGAAAAGTCCTGCTATAGTGTAAAGGATTACGTTAACGATAAACAAGCATGTATGTGAAATATTGCTCTAATAAGATAGCTCTTAATATAATTTTAAGTGTCATGTGAGATGGTGATAACAAAAAGAAAATTTACCTGGCTAAGTTTGTTGTGGGCTTCTTCTTAGACCGGGGTGCGTTTGGAACCCTCATAGCTTTAGTTTTAAGTTTACGAATGTAGTTATCACCATCAAATCACTACTATGTAAATTATTGATGCGTCAAAAGCGCCTTTTAAAGGACTATTTGAATAAAGATTATTTGAATTTGAATTTATTAGATAAATAATCCAACGACTATGTAATAAAACGCCCAAAAAACCGATAAAACTCAGAAGATTTTATAACTTAAATTCCATATACATTTGCTGGTGACTCCATTCGCGAGTATGAACGAATAATGAATGTATGAATACTTTTTTACACCACAAAAGAATTGGAAATAATAAAAACAGAAACAATACAAAACGGTATACAATTTGACGGCCTTATCGCTACATAGCGATATCTTCCAACCAAAGACGTAGAAGACACCGATAGGGTAGAGGAAGGTAGTGCAATAATACGAGTATTATTGCACTACCTTATTAGACGACCTCCGTGGCGCAGCGCGTGCGCTGTTGCATTTTAAAAATTTGGAGGTCCTGGGTTCAATTCCCGGCTCGAGTCTGGTCTGGTGGGAGGCTTCGGCCGTGGCTAGTTACCACCCTACCGACATAGACGTGTCGCCAAGCGGTTTAGCGTTCCGGCACGATGTCGTGTAGAAACCAATTAGGAGTATGAGTTTACCATACCCCTAACAGGTTAGCCCGCTACCATCTTAGACTGCATCATCACTTACCATCAGGTGAGATGCAGTCAAGGGCTAACTTGTGGTGAATAAAAAAAAAAAAAAAAAGTATATACACATAAACATATACACATATATATATAAACACATATATTACATTCACATGGTGTAAACTTTTCTAAGGATTTCGCGATCGATGGCTCCTTTACACAAAATCAGTTAGTCCTATAGGAAATTTACCTCATGTGTATCTCTGTGGGTTACGGCAGCAACCCATTCTTATCATTAAACAAGCTGCCATTTTTCCAACTTCATAAGTAAGCTGAACTACCAGAACCCCGCTTATAATCCCTCGCAACCCAGATCCCAGTTTTCGTTCGAATGAAGATTATTGAGATTTGGAAAGAACCAGTATTTTATTAGTCTCCTTTCCTAGATTTCCACACAATCTCCAGTTGCCGTCTTAATATCCTGTAACTAATGAGCCTTCGTTAGGCTTTCTCGTAAATGGATGTTAATATGAATTATTACAGTCAATTCACATATTTCATTACTAATGACTACAATCCAAATATTATCATAATTTCAGAGTATAATAATTATAAATAATGTATGATTATTTGATGTACCCTCAGTGTCTGTTACCGCAATGCGCAAACTATCTTTTGTTGAGTGAGAAATTTAACATAGAATATAAAGCTGGCATAAAGTGAAATAGCTAAGTTATCTTAACTATGATAATATCGTCATATATCATAAACTACATAGCTGTTATCCGCACATTCAAAAGCATATTTAGTTTTAGTTTTTTAAGAATCCTGCCAACCTTTTTTTTTCAATGATGAGACACCACAGACCTATCTTTCCTCTATCTTTAAGATGCAAGCCGTATATATGCAAAATTTCGACACTAATAACTTATACATACTAATGACACTACAAGTAAGCCCTCAGCTCACCTGATTATAAGTGATGATACAGATTAAGATCACAGCGAACTAACCTGCATGGGTATGGTAAGCCCGTACTCCTAATTGGTTTGTACGTGACTACGTGCCAGAACGCTAAACCTCTTGGCGAGACGTCCATTTCGTTAGAGCGGTAACTAGTCATCTAGCTTTCCCTGATAGAGCTTTGCATTAAACAGTTTTTTTTTTAATATCTTGTAGGAAGTTCCTTATCCAGAATATAAATTACCCTAGGTATAATAACAGGATAAGAGAATTATGAATTCTGAACAGGGTTTTAGTTATGGACCTCTTTAAACTGATAGATATGATATCACCCATTCTTATAATAAAAATGCAAAGTTAGTTGATACAGGTCCGCATAGTTCGTCTGTCTGTTTGTTAATAGGTGTGTAGTTGAAATGTTTCCACAATTGTGTATTGTTATGAACCTACCCTGGATTATCTCTTTGGTGTTAAATAACGTCATTATTATGAGTATTTCTCATTAAAGCTTGATACGGAATCCTTCCTTTGCGTGGTCAGCTTGCACTTAGCCGATTTTTCTGAGCAACCAACCGATGGACCGACTAACTGACAGGTCGACGTGCCGACCGATCTATTAAGTAATAGACTGCGTTATCACGTGGACAATTACAAACTTGTATGAGCAAAAGTGAAGGACAATAACTCTGCTATGGATGCTAAGATAGATGTAGGAATTTGTCCAGATATAATAATTACTTACGTACTACTACTTACATGGATAAGAAAAATAATAGAGCTTGTTTGGTTCTGGCATTTCTTAAATTTCATGCTCGTCTGGATTCATTTTTCATTCAGGGTTATTTAAAGTCATAGGATGCCTCGTTATTGATCGTTCAAAAGTGTCTTGCCTTTATAGAATATTTTTTTTTTAATATAACGATTCCGATAACAAGAATTCGTAAATGATATAATATGCTTACACAATCAAATCAAATCAAATTTAGAGGTAAAATTTTCATACAATGTATGTGATACATATATACACTAGGACCAAGGATCGCTCCTTGGGAGACCCTTTTAGTTGAGAGCAATAAATCAGACCCTAATGGCATGTGGGCTCTTGGCAAGCGGTCTACGCATAATATTTCTGAATTTTAGGCTGACCCGAGAATGGATTAAGGACTAAACTCTCCGAATATATAGTGGAACGAATGTAGTACCGTGTCTGAGATTTAGGTAAGGTCTAATGAAATTTTGTTACAGTATTAATGGAAATTTTTGGTAAAGTTGCTTACAAATTTTGTAATTTATAATTACGTGATTCGAAAAGGAAGTGTAATATTCCATTCATATTAACTCTTAGTATTAGTGAAGCTGTGATAGCCTAGTGGTTAGGACGTCCGTTTCCTAATCAGAGGTCGAGGGTTCGCACCGGGTACGCACCTCTAACTTTTCAGAGTTATGTGCGTTTTAAGCAATTAAAATATCACTCGCTTCAAGGCTGAAGGAAAACATCGTGAGGAAACCTGCATGCCTGAGAGTTCTCCATAATGTTCTCAAAGGCGTGTTAAGTCTGCTAATCCGCACATGGCCAGCGTGGTTGATTATGGCCAAACTCTTTTCATATTAAGAGGAGACCCGTGCTCTGTAACGAGCCGGCAATGGGTTGATCATGATGATGATGATGATTATTTGTAATCTTAGAAAGATTGCAAATTATTATTGTAATCTAAGTAAGATTACAAATAATAATTGTAAGCTTACTCTTTGTAAAAAAAATATTATCTATATAACGATGCCGGTTGAAACTTGTCAATGAAATTACTGGACTGGGTTTTAAAGTTATGGATCCGCAATATGAAACGCGTCTCTAAAGCTAGGTTTTAATACTGTTTTTATACATTAAGGAGAAAATAAACATATAGGACAATTTTTACATTGACTTCAATTAATTATCTTTTCAATAATCATTATTGATAGTTGCAGCGCAAAGTGGGGTTCATTTACCTACATGATATCGATTACAGTTGAATTGGAGAAAGCACGAGTGATAAACAAACATTATATTTATAAAAAACTGTGTATGTGGGTAAATAGGAAATGGAAAACCTTGGATTCACGTATAAATCGCGCGCGAGCCATAAACCGCGAATGTGGAACCGTTTTGCATATTTTTCGCGCCTTCGTGCCTGTGTCTTCAATTTCTTGGCCTACACTAAAGTGTTATCGAAACGCGAAATTGCTGCATATGTTAAATCTTCACACTGCTGTTGATACTGTTAGTGTTGTTTTGAAATAAATGAATTAAATAAAAAACTTGAGAGGTGTCAAGGGACACCCGGATGGAACGAAGTTCCTTTCGATTAATTAGTGAAGGAATTGTAATAAAATTTTATTTTATTTTAGTGATAATAATATTTTTTTATTATTAACAAATATAATGTTATATAACCTTAATCAGTAGGCTCAATTTTGTACTCCATCAGCAATATCCGAAACTTGTGCAGAAACACTGTCAGGATTCATTATTATTATTATTTATTATTATTTATAAAAAACCTGTATACACTCAACAAAAATAATCGTCGCGACACCACACTGTTCAATGCGAAATAGAAATGAAAATGGCTTGCTTCTATAAGAGAGAGAGAGACAGACAGAGAAACATGCGACGCCGCACAGCTTACAATAACAAAAAGTGTCGTGACAACTTTTCGTAAGAATTTTTTCCCCCTTTCACAACGCGCGCTAAGGAACTTCGTTCCAAAAAAATAATGTAGCAATTAAAACTTTGGCTCTTCAAATAAGACTATTAACAAATAAAATAGAGCCTCATACTACAAATAGGTTCGTGCTAGCTTCTTACAACTCATAATGTCTCATATTGTCGAAAATACTACTTACTTCTACGTAGCCTGATTTGAGAAATTGCTGTTTCATCTGCTGAAAGATCGTCAGATGTAATTCTAATATTACCATTAACCTACATTGAAGTCAATTTTCAACAGAATTCTAGAGCTCCTCGTCTACAAAGGACCGAGAAGATTACTTCAATATTAATTTCAAGGTTATGTTCAAGACATTTGACTCGACACAGCTTTCCTTTGTTTGACGTCATCGCTCTTTGAAGCTTATCCGCCCATAACAGTAAAGCCTTTGCCAAATAAACTTGGATCATGATTCTCATCTGCTTTGATCTATTATTTGTTACTTTGTCCGCACAGTATTTCTGATTTCCTGTGGGACAAAAGTTATTTCCCGCTGTATTTTCCACTGTCCATTGCATTTGAAAGTTCATCTGTAAGTAAAAGATAGCCTAGGCGCTGGATCATTTCAAACGTAATTTGAAATAGTCTAGTTTCATAAAGTCCTATCAGTATTTCCGAATATAACCCGGACCAAATAGATGGAAAGACAATATGCTTAAGGACGTGTGTATAATAAGCTTTTAACGATTAATTCAATTATTCAAACAGACAGCAATACCTCAGTATATACTATTTATATAAAAAATCTGTTGTCCCGAGCTTACGTTTTCATGAATAAAGGAATTATCTTTTAAGACAATGGTACCAATTCTGTTGTACATAAATCTCCAAACTAATCTTAACTGAAACATCTTATAATAGTGCTATACTTTCCAGAGGATACAATGTGAAAAGCTAAATTTAAATACGCTTATTTAGGTATGTTTAAAAAATTATGTGTAACAAAACAGGAACCTTTCATAATACCTTTTCATGCAGTCATCAGTTTAGTCTCATTTCATACGACATTTAGAAACTTGGCACTGTGACGAACGTATTTTCCTCCGTCGTGAGTAAACTTATTGTTCTATTTTTCATAATGTCAGAAGGTGCTTCAAGAACAAATTACCTTTTACAACGTGATGATAGAACAGAAAACAAGAACTTGATATAATGAAAATACATAGACAAATGTAAATCTGGTTCCCTGAGTAGATAAATATTTTCTTCCTGATTTATTACAACCTTCATCCCAATACCTTTTCAATATATTATTATTAATGAGCTGAACCGTCCAGACTTTGTACGGGACGGGTCGCATCAGCTTCTGGAATTTTCGGGTAGGTAAAAGTGTAAACAAATCAATGCAGGATTTTACCGACCTCTTCATCTTAAAGATTTGCACCGACGCCTATCAAGTTGGAAATTTATGAAAATAATATCTAAACTGCCGTAGGTCTGGTTTAGAGTAAGTCTTTTCACAATTCATCATCATCATCATGATCAACCCATTCTCGGCTCACTACAGAGCACCGGTCTCTTCTCAATATGAGGATAGTTTTACCAAAGTCCACCACACTGGCCATGTGCGGATTGGCAGACTTCACACGCCCTTGAGAACATTATGAAGAACTCTCATACATGCAGGTTTCCTCACGATGTTTTCTTTCACTGTTGAAGCAAGTGATATTATAATTGATTAAAAACGCACATAACTCCGAAAAGTTAGAGGTGCGTGCCCGGATTCGAACCCCCGACCTCGGATTAGGAGGCGAACGTCATAATCACTAGGCTATCACATCTTCGTATCACAGTACGATTTTAATCTTCAGCTATTACCCTTGGCTTCTTCTGTCATAGGAGAGAGCCTTTAAGAGAATATGCCCACTACGCTGCTCTAATGCGGCCGGTTTTTGACGATTATTATCACACTTGCTGTTGACTGCGGAAATGGGATCCCGGAAAAACATCCGGGATAAAAGTATCCATTATCCGTCTCAGGAAACCAACTGTCTCTATGCAAATATCTCTTAGATCGCTTTGGCTTTGAAGCCATGTAGCCACAAAAGGATTTTTTTAGAAATCCTTGTAATAATTTTAATTTTTACTTTAAAATACACACCACCTAGAATTAGTTAAGAAATATGTCAAAGGCTGAAAGAATAAAAACTAAAAAATACATCATTAAAATATATATATATATATATAAATATATATATATAAATATATATATATATATATATATATATATATATATTAATAGATTTCATTGAAATTATATCCATCCGTGTCGCCAATTAGGTTGTGGGTTTACCATTCACCTAACAGATTAGTTGGCTACCATTCTAGACTGCATCATCACTTACCACTAAGTAAAATAGCCGTCTAGTTCTAAAATAGTCAACAATAGTCAATTTGTAACGAAAAAAAATGATACAAACTGAGCACTCGTATATATTTGTCAATTTTCATCAATCAGGCAGTAGTTGAGCCGGTATGCTCCGGTCCGGTAGTTAAAATATAAACAAATAAACAAACGGACACACTTTCGCATTTATAATTTATAATATAAAATATTGAATATAATAATATGCTGCAATCCGCGTAAATCTGGCAAATCCGCACGATGCATTTATTAATTCTACAGATCTTCCAGGGCTTCACATTTGGTTCTGACACCGGGGCATCCTCATTCATTGTATATAAATGGATAAAATGTAAATGGTTCATGGACTTCACCAAAGTAAGTCTGAAAATTACGGACATTACTGATATTAATTGAGAAAATGGTATGCTCGAGATTGTTGTGGCTTATTTATAAAATTCTAGCCAGTTCTTGTTTGATGCCACATAGAATAAACTACTTTTATTTTCTTTCCCTGGGAAATGCGTTCTTATCTTAGACTGCATGGTTGCAGCTAGGCGTTGGACAAAAAATTAATCAATTTGAACATTTTATGTAGTGTGCATTATTGGAGTTATATGAATTTTTAAGCAATTAAAATATCACTTCTACGGTGAAGGAAAACATCGTGAGGAAACCAGCATGCCTGAGAATTCTCCATAATGTTCTCAGAGGCGTGTGAAGTCTGCCAATCCGCACATGGCCAGCGTGGTTGCCTATGACCAAACCCTTCTCATATTGAGAGGAGACCCGTGCTCTGTAGTGAGGCAATGGCTCATGATGATGATATAGTGTGAGGCAGTGGTAAGAAAACCCCATGATAACTTTCCTCTCATAAAACTTATCCACCATATCAACTCGACTAGACTAACACTATGTACCTACTACAGTTTATGATACAGGAAGCTACCAAACGGTTTTGACATTTACCACACACGAAATAAAGTCCATTTAACTTTAAACAACTGAATAAGAGATGACCGAATTAGGAACAACAGTGGCACAAATTGTAGAATATATAACTGTGAGGGGATTTGTTCACGTTAACTATGAATGTATTTGTGAGGATTTACAATTGTAATACTTCCTCCTGTGTTGCAATGGTTTATACTTTATTTAAATGACGTTTTGCAAATACGGAAAGCGAGATGTGCTTTAATCCAGTCATTGAAGACCTCAGTGGCGCAGCGTTTGCGCTGTCACATTTTAAAATTGGAGGTCATGGGTTCGATTTCCGGCTAGAGTCCGGTCTGGTGAGAGGCTTCGCTAGAGAGACACAAATTAACTTATTCCCATCTTATAATGCATCGTCTCTTACCATCAAGTGAGATTGCCGTCAAGGGCTAACTTGAGGATAACACATAATATTATAGTTAATGCTCAACATTATATACCTACCACTCAACAGGTACCTATCAGTGTCACTTTTCAGACATATATCGCTTCGGTGCAATTTGCATATCAATATATATTATTTATATATTTCGATAAAATATATACAACGATACCTTACCGACAACGACGTGTCGCAAAGTGGTTTAGCGTTCCGGTACGATGTCGCGTAAAAACCATTTAGGTTGAGGGTTTACCATATGCCTAACAGCTTAGCCCGCTTCCATTCTAGACTGCATCGTCACTAACCACTAGGTGAGATACCCGTGAAGGGCTAACTTGTAGTAGATGAAATAAAAGTGATTTCTAATAGGTGCATTGGAATAAATTAATAATTATTTCACAAACACGTCTTCTAATATATCTTTAAGAGTTCTCATCGTAAAATATATTTTTATGTAAGGCGTTTTCATTATCTGCTCTTGTAAGGACAGTTTGGAGTTTCCTCAGCACTTAGGCGACGAACTTCTCGCTTTATGAAAGAACATTTACTTTATTTGACGATCTCTCCCTTTAGTGGTGTCAGAGTCTTCGAGTTTTTTTTTTATTGCTGGCCGTTAGAATGATGTATGTCAGCTATAATTCAATTTTACTATGCCTTCTGTGTAATTCCTCTGGGCAAACTGCTTAAGTGGTCGAACTCGGATTATGACTCCCGCCACACCTGGAAGCAAAGTAAGGGTTATATATATACAGATATCATCACTAATGCCTGATAATGAATAAATCCATATTCGCCGTCAACGGCAAGACCTAATTACCCTGCATAAAATACTGCATTCTAACTTAGACTCCCCCACTTTACTATCTCAAATAAACATCAACACACATATGCCGCAAGCCCAAGACATTTATCATTGAGGTTTGTAAAAACAATACGTCGTACTATAAGATTTCCAAATAAACTTATTCCCATCTTACAATGCATCGTCACTTACCATCAGGTGAGATTGCCGTCAAGGGCTAACTTGTATTGTTACCTAAAAACTCAAATTATACAAAACGTTTTACCCTAAAGGATAGATACAATAACTTACAGCAAAGAAACAGAAATAAACAATACAAGAGTTCTAAAATAATGTAAGGTTTTGGGGAGGTGAAAATGACGATGAAGTAAATATATATATATATATATATATATATATATATAAATATATAGTGAATATCAAGAAAATACAATTATTACGAAAAAAAACGATTAAAGCTAAATTAGGGTAGCGATTAAGATACAACTAAATAATAGGCAGTGGTTAACATTTAGAAAGAGTATCAGACTTTTTATGTAACCATTTTCATTATATATTCTTGTAAAGAGAATAGAATTTTGAGCTTCGCCAACACTTGAACGCCAAACTTTTCGTTTTATGAAAGAACATTCACTTTACTTAAAGATCCTCCGCCTTAGTGGTTTAAGAGTTTGAAGTTTTTTATTACTGGCCGTAAAAATGATGTATAACAGCAATCCATCCTTTTTAGCAAATCTCTCTCTCTCAGTACAAGGTCATAACATCGGTATGTTTTAGCCCAATTATACTCGTAGATATGTTTTAAGTCGCCGAATTCAGCTCGGGTGGGCAGCGTTTGGGAAACTTCGCGACATCTTTTCGTCCAAAATCCCTCAGTGCCTGAAGACTAAAGTTTTCGAACAGTGCGTGTTGCCAGTGATGACTTACGGATCCGAAACGTGGTCGCTCACTATGGGCCTCATAAAAAGGCTCAGAGTCACTCAGCGAGCAATGGAGAGAGCTATGCTAGGAGTATCTTTACGTGATCAAATCAGAAATGAAGAGATCCGTAGAAGGACCAGAGTTACCGACATAGCTCAGCGAGTTGCGAAGTTGAAGTGGCAATGGGCGGAGCACATAGCTCGGAGAACCGATGGACGTTGGGGTCCCAAGGTGCTGGAATGGCGACCCCGCACCGGTAAACGTAGCGTTGGTCGACCCCCAACAAGGTGGACAGACGACATCAAACGAGTCGCATGGAGCCGCTGGATACAAGCGGCCCAGGACCGTGGCCATTGGAACTCCCTACAAAAGACCTATGTCCAGCAGTGGACGTCTATAGGTTGAAATGATGATGATGATGATGTTTTAAGTCATAAGCACCGGCAATTGTGCTTGCAAATTGTGCTCTAATTAGGAGGCGGACGTCCTAACCACTAGGCTATCACAGCTTCTCGAATGACATATTAATTGATTATTATTTTCTAGTAATTCCAAAAGTTAAACTTTTTTATTCCAATTAGTAATGAAAAATATTAATTCGACATTTGTAATTTTAAACAATGAAACAAAATTAAATGCTATGTATAATTGTAATTTGCAATGTCCTGACGGGGCCTCATATAGCCTAACTATATTATAATACTATGTGTAAGTAGATAGATGTACATGAATGCAATTATTGAATAAATAAATTTAAAAAAAAAAATTGTATCCCTGCGAGAGCCCTTTATTTTTTTGTATATTGCTCTAATAAGATAGCTCTTAATATAACTTTAAGTGGCATGTGAGATGGTGATAACAAAAAGAAAATTTACCTGGCTAAGTTTGTAGTGGGCTTCTTCTTAGAACGGGGCGCGTTTGGAACCCTCATTGCTTTAGTTTTAAGTTTACGAATGTAGTTATCACCATTAAATCACTACTATGTAAATTATTGACACGTCAAAAGTGCCTTTTAAAGGACTTTTTGAATAAAGATTATTTGAATTTGAATTTGAATTTGTATGAATTTGTGTGAATTCAGAGAGCATTCTCTTAAAAGCAAAATATTTCAATGACAATAATTTTTTATTATATAATAAATGTTTTATAATATTGAAATTTTGTATGTCTATATGTTAGGATTTACGAGTAAGCAACTTGAGGTTCTGGGTTGGATTCCCAAGTAGGTTAAAATACCCAGTACCAGTTCTGAGTTAGGAAAATCGCATCATCCTTCTCCTTGCCTCGAGAGCACATAAAGATGTTGGTTCCATGCGATAGTAATCAATGAAACCCACCAAACTAATTTAAATTAGACACAAGACGTAAACAGTAGGGGCTCGCGTATCTATCATCTACAAAAGAGAAACGTTATTGAAATAAAACAAGCAATGTAACGATGTATAATATACTGTCGGAAGCTTTTGACGTTTGACAAGTAAATGTAAATGCGTTCGTTACGACATTTGAGAGCCCTGTAATATTATTCATCTGCCCCTTTGTGAATTCGAATATTATGGAGCGAAATAATTATTGTTTCCTTTTCTTCAATAATTATTTACGAATTAGCTTTTGAATAAAATAGAATATCCTTAACTTACTGTATACGGCAAAGGATATTCTTTAGGAACAAAGTTCCTTACGGCAGGCTTGGAGGAGATAGGGATATTGCTGCGCGACCGAACTGAAAAAAATGTGATAGTAAAACCGTAAGAAAAAGTCCGTGGAATAAAACCGTTAAATGAGACGTGCGCAGGCGCGACAGTCGTATACACACGCGAATAGTGTATAAGGTGTGTGTAATACCTTTCTCTTTTCACTGACTTTGTGTCGATTCTACATTAGCCGAAGGAACATCGTTCCTACCTGGTGTCCCACGACACCACATCTTTTTATCTTTATTTGTATAGTTTGGGTATATAATTGGCAACCTTATCGCTTAATACAAGAGCATGACTGGAGCAAGAAGTGAGAGCTGGTGCTAAAATGGCGATATGGAGTGTATTTTTTTTTTATCCACTACAAGTTAGCCCTTGACGGCAATCTCACCTTATGGTAAGTGATGATGCAGTCTAAGATGGTAGCGGGCTAACCTGTTAGGGGTATGGTAAATCCACACTCCTAATTGGTTTCTACCGGACATCGTACCGGAACGCTAAATCGCTTGGCGACACGTCTTTATCGGTAGGGTGGTAACTAGCCACGGCCGCAGCCTCCCACCAGACCAGACTCGAGCCGGGAATCGAACCGAGGACCTCCAACTTTATAAAGTGACAGCGCGCGCGCTGCGCCACGGAGGTCGTCAAAAATGTATATGTTTGTAACTCCTTTACGCCGAAACTATTGAAGCAATCTGGCTGGAATAAATTTTTTGGATATAGACAGGTTATAGCTGGGATTTTTATCTAAGGACAATTGATCGATCCCGCGGTATTTGTTTGTATAGGTATCCTATAGGATAGATATAGTTTGCCTTAGGGAACTTCCTCGAAATCCCTAAGATTTTTACGTTGGGAAAGAAAGCGGATAGTGGGTTGGGAACAGGCTTGAGAAATAGGTTATATTTAATAACAAACCTTTGTTATTGCACAAGAAATTTCAAAACTCAATTTATACACGGACCAAGTCGTGAGCATCAGCTAGTTAAATAATATTAATATATATGGATGAATCTAGAAACAAAAGTTATAAGAAATGAGCATAATTATTTTTGACTTAGCAAGAATAAATGAAAATCGAGAAAAGCTTTTATAGAGAATTCAGTATCTTACCTGAGTGACTCGGCAACTAATAAATATATATACCTTGTGGTATTTAAATTGTGATTTTATGAATTGCTTTTGATTTGTTAATATGGGTCTCATGACCTCATGTCTGGGGCTCAAACTATACGAAAGCTCGCCCTTTCGGAGACTTGCCTAACTTACAGCTATCCACCACCACGCTGGCCATGTGCGGATTGGCAGACTTCACACGCCTTTGAGAACATTATGGAGAACTCTCAGGCGTGCAGGTTTCCTCACGATGTTTTCCTTCAGCGTTGAAGCAAGTGATATTTTAATTGCTTAAAAAAGCACATAACTCTGAAAAGTTATAGGTGTGCCGCGTGCCCGGGTTCGAACCTCCGACCCCTGATTAGGAGGCTGACGCCCTAACCACTAGGCTATTACAGCTTATTATTTATCTCATAAAGGTAGCTTATTCCTGTAACAAAAACAAAACACTGTGTCTGACCTAGATAGGATAAATATTGCTAACTTTTACATCGATTATTCGTATATGGCCGAGTAAGCAATGAACGAAAGTAGGCAACGGGCATTTATTTCGGCCGAACCATATAGAAGTCATGTTATTTGCGATTCATTACAATTTATCCGGAAAACTCGTTTTTGTCTGAGCACAATGGAATGTTTTATCGTGTGGGCTCCAAAAATATTAAAAGTCCAGTCTCCAGTGGAATTTATAATTTCTATAAACGCCACGGCTTCGAGTAAAACAGAGTTAACTGATTTAAACATCATAATCATCATGATCAACCCATTCTCAGCTAACTACACAGCACGGGTCTCCCCTCAATATGAGAAGGGTTAGGCCATAGTCCACCACGCTGGCCATGTGCGGATTGGCAGACTTCACACGCCTTTAAGAACGTTATGGAGAATTAGGCATGCAGGTTTCCACACGATGATTATTGTGTGTACACAAGTGATATTTTAATTGCTTAAAAATGCACATAACCCCGAAAAGTTATAGGTGCGTGCCCGGATTCGAACCGCCGACCTCTGATTAGGAGGCTGACGCCCTAACCACTAGGCTATCACAGCTTAGATGTAAAAATGAGAAGAGTAAAATTTTAAGGCGCGTACATCACTGTAACACAAAAGCCTGACTAACCGGTTGAAGCCGCTAAACCGCTCATTAAGTCTCGAAAAAAGCTACCAACTAAACAGAAATAGAACCTCTTATAAGTCGCGCATGTTGGCACGCTTGTCGCTCTGATCACTGTTTTCATATTTATAATATTTATCGAAGCGGTGATAGCCTAGTGGTTAGGGCGTCAGCCTCCTAATCAGAGGTCGGCGGTTCGAATCCGGGCACGCACCTCCAACTTTTCGGAATTATGTGCGTTTTTAAGCAATTAAAATATCACTTGCTTCAACGGTGAAGGAAAACATCGTGAGGAAACCTGCACGTCTGAGAGTTCTCCATAATGTTCTCAAAGGCGTGTGAAGTCTGCCAATCCGCACATGGCCAGCGTGGTGGACTATGGCCAAACCCTTCTCATATTGAGAGGAGACCCGTGCTCTGTAGTGAGCCGGTAATGGGTAGATCATGATGACTATTCGTAAAGAGTAGTGGAAAAATTGTGCTTATATACGTGTGCAAACGTATTCTAATAATATCTTAGACTGACCGCGTACGGAATAGCAATGCGCTACGCGGAGAGCTCCAGAGTTACCTCCTTATAATAAATACAAGGAGAAAACTCGAGTATTTTGCACGTTTGATTGCATAATACAAAAAAAAATGGTTAATCTTCTTCGCCTTAGCCTTAGGGAGAATGAGGCTTGGACCCCAAGTCGATATTGTAAAGGTCGATCAACGTCATTATAATACATGTAAAAAACACATGAAAAAACGTTTTTGAGCATAGAAAAACAAAACAAGTTAGCTTGTAATCACATTCGGGATATGCTTTTTCCTTATCTATATCCAAATATATATGTTTTGTGTTAATATAGTGTGTTAGCACACAAATATTATAAACACGTGGACAGTTTTTGACGACCTCTGTAGCGCAGCGCGCGCGTTGTCGCATTATAAAGTCGGTTCCAGAACCAGAACCCAGTTTCGATTCCTGGCTCGAGTCTGGTATGGTGGGAGGCTTCGACCGCGGCTAGTTACCACCCTACCGACAAAGACGTGTCGCCAAGTGATTTAGCGTTTCGGTACGTTGTCGTGTAGAAAACAATTAGGGGTATGGGTTTACAAAATCCCTAACAAGTTAACCCGCTACCATCTTAGACTGCATGGTGATTCAACCATCAGGTGAGATTGCGTTAAGGACTAACTTGTAGTAGATAAAAATTATGATTAAATTATGATTATGATAAAAATAGCCAAGGAAAATACACAAAATATCCGCCTACTTTTTTGACAGTCACTTGATATAACAAACAATATAACATTTTATGGACGAGCGAACAATGAGCGGGGAAACACTGGAAACAGCGAACGCTTTGATGTTTTACTTCACGTCACTCCGATGTAAATATGTTCATTAAAATCTCTGAAGGCCCCTTTAATACCGGCCGTGCAGGTATTGCTTTGTAGATTCGAACACGGTACACTAAATAATTGTATACATTTGCATGAGTTTGACCACTTTGGCGGACACGGACGGACACGAGTTCATATTTCCTTATAGTTTTTTTTTGAAGTGAAAACTTCTTTAGCGGCGTTGAGCACTTTTTCTGTAATGGGTATAAAATCTTAAACTCGCGTCAGGACACGTGACCTGATCGAAAAAGGGTAAGACGGATGGAGAGTAGACTGTTTCGTTTAGGCAGCGCAGGGCGCTTGCGCGAATGTTCGTGTATGTTACAAGAACATTCGCGTTATGAAAAAGTCGTAGTTGAAATTATGGATGAAAGTTGATTTTTCGGAGAGATAAATTTTTTAATGTAAAATAATTGTAGTAGTTTTAAAGTGTTAAATTTTTAATGTAATATAAATTGTCATGTTTGTGTACGATAGCGCAATAAATGAATATTGTATTCTACCACATAAATGATAGTACTTTTATACTGATAAAGCAATTGGTGCAAAATTATTCCCTAACCATTCCAAAATATCAAACATGCTCAACGTTAATAATCAAGTTTTCACTTCTGCCGGCACTCCCGGAGTGCAACCCGTCTTTTTTTATATAATTTTAGTTATTTTATTATTTTTTTGTTAACCATCTGATTTTTTGTTTTATGCTACTGATGAGGGTGATAGCCTAGTGTTTAGGTACACTAAATAATTGTATACATTTGCATGAGTTTGACCACTTTGGCAGACACGGACGGACACGAGTTCATATTTCCTTATAGTTTTTTTTACATAATTTTAGTCATTTTATTATTTTTTGTTAACCATCTGGTTTTTTGTTTTATGTTGCTAGTGGTTAGCCGCCTCCTAATCAGAGGTTTCGATCCACCGAGTTTCGTGCAACCAAAATATGACTTGCTTCATAGGTAATTCTTGTTAATTTGCCTATAAAAATTATAATAAATGCCTAATTATAATTAACCCAACCGTTCCGAAGATTAGCAAATAGATAGGAATTTAAAAAAAAAAGCTTTTTTTTATGCACTACAAGTTAGCCCTTGAGGGCTATCTAACCTGGTGGTAAGTGATGATGCAGTCTAGGATTGTAGCGAGTTAACCTGTTATGGTAAGCCCACACTCCTAATTGGTTTCTATGCGACATCGTGCCGGAACGCTAAATCGCTTGGCGACACGTCTTTGTCGGTAAGATGGTAACTAGCCACGGCCGAACCCTCCCACCAGAACAAAATTAGTATGTTAATTTAGTATATTATTATTATTCAAATAGTTTCAATACAGAGACAGAGTCACTAACATGTTCCTAGTTGTAAATATTTACATATTAGATTTTTGACATATTGTAACTTTTGCGTCGCATAAGACGCTTATTTAGGAGTACCAATCTTCCGCCTATAGGCAATATGTCGGTGCCCCGTCTTAACTAAAGGTCCGGAGTAAATCGCTTTATGCAAATCACCCCAGCCTTATAGGCAGGCTCCGGGTATAAGTGGGTATGAGATAAACTCTCTGCATATTCTGCAAAACAAATTTCGCTACAAAAGGTCGAACATATTTTATGTTAGCCTTACATTGTAAATGTTTATTTTTTACTAAGTCATCGCTTTTCTAGCGGTTGAGGCATACAATTAATTATATTTTTTGGCAGCAATCTCTAAGCTCGCTGTATTTTATGGATCCTTAGTGAAAGATGAAACCTGGTTCACTGAAACAAACATAGATCCCAACCTACCTAAATATTAAAGGAAACAGAATGTATGATAGTAATCCAAAAATATCGTTATGTTTTAAACATAAGTCATAGGGTAAAATGTAATTATTCTTTTTTGAAATAATACCCTTTTAACTCGTGCCCATACATACATACACACACACACACAAACTCACTCACTAACTCACACACACACAATTACACATGCACACCCACTTTCTTGTTAAGTTGTTGTTCACCTTAGTTTCACTTAGTTACACTATAAATTTTTATTTTTTTTTCCTATTTAACATATTTTGTATATATTGTGTAATCTCTTTGGCCTTATTTTCTGACTTTCTTAATTGTATACCAATGAAATGTAACGCTGTTGATTACTTGCAAATAAAAAAATAAATAATAAATAATTCTAAAAACTCCATACAAAATCCCAAAGTATGAATAGACAAATAGCGGTAACATGTAATTTTGAAAAAGAAAAGAATTCATTGTAACATAAAAAATTCACGGAAATGCGTGCGTAAACGCTTTCAGAATAGAATTGCCAAGTAAGGCTTGAATTTACCTTTCTAAATAATAAGAAATGCAAACAAAGGGAGGACCTCGTTCCCTAAATACACAAACGACAGAAATGCTCTTTCTTCCAAGTAGGTCCAAGTACACAAGGCAGCTATTTTATCATCTCGCTTGCTTTATTCAGTTGCTTAATACTTACGGGAAAAATTCAAGGATAAGATATAACCGTTTGCAGTATGTAAAATGTTTTGTAAAATCTCACTACGTCGACGGTTTATCGGTTATGAGAAATCACCGATTAGTTATCGGCGAGTTTATCTCATTCATAACCGCATAAGTTGTACGTTATGATTACATTTATTTATTTATTTATTTATTATTAATATACAAGGAATAAAATTAGTTATACAATAAAGGCACAGAAAAAACAAAAGAGGTTTTTCCTCGGTGCTAATCAGTAACTTAACAGCTTAAAACTAGAGGAACTGAGTAAGCATAATAACATAAAACAAAGGATTACATTAACGTTGAAAAGGCTTGGGTATCAATTGCTCTAATTCATAGCTTATTAAGTATTAATGGACTGAATAAAATAAACGGCTGTAATAAAACCGCTAGGTTTCTTGTGGGCTTCTTCTTAGTCCAGGGCTGATTTGGTAGTGTTTATTGTTGAATTTAACGAATGTATAATCACCTTAATAATTAATATGTTTAAATGTAATATGGTTGGTAGTTCGTTCACCAGACTTAATGCAATTCATGGTGGCTAATCTTGCTAAATCTTGCTAAATAACACCGAAACGTCATCTCAAAAGAGAAGCTTGAGTCCTAACCATTAGGCTATAATAGCTTTAGCATTGAATTTATAATTACTAATGCAATGCAAATCGAAACTAATACCTTCGAACGTAGCACTTCGTATAATCTTGATAGAATTTCAGCTGAGGTAAGTTCGTCTAATCACTTATTATAAATTCAATGTTTCGTTCGCGATATTAGTAATCTAATAGCTTGGTATGTTTTAAAAGTTGTTTTTGTTAGAGAATTGAAGTTCTATTTATTACAGTCATCATCATCGTCATGATCAACCCATTCTCGGCTCACTACAGAGCACAGGTCTTTTCTCATTATGAGAACGCCTTTGAGAATATTATGGAGAACTCTCAGGCATGCAGGTTTCAACACGATGTTTTCCTTCACCGTTGAAGTCAAATCACAGCTTATTACAGTAGAAAAAAAATATTCTCTTCGGTTACGCCTGTAAGAATTGATACAATGCAGAAGAACTTTAACTTAAAATCTGATATGTAAATAAAAATGTTTTTTTGTATGTTTATTAAGTGGTGATAAAACTTTGGGAGTTGTATGGGAGGGACGCCCGCGAGGGGTTTTGTCCCCAATATCTTTAGGTATTTTTATATCTGGCGTTGCAGTGCATGGCGGGTACTGCTAGCATTATCATACTTATATTATAAATGTGAATGTTAGTTTGTAATGCTTTCACCCGAAAAAAACCCTTTTTACGGAAGATAAAAAAATGGCCTGCTAAAATATAGTTATCATATTGATTCATTTCTATTGTAATGATCTCTGATACTTATTAATGGCTTCAATGGGAGTAAAACCGCGGGTAAAAGCCAGTATAAAATATATGAATACCGATTAAAATTTTTTTTTTTAAATACCTACATATGAAAATTTCAGTGCTGGAGGGATTTACATGCCAATTTTGCTGGCTTTTAAGCTGCTAAGCCAAACAGAAATATTTTTAAATACCCTTCTGTGGTTGCATTTAAATTAATATCAAGACATAGTACTATATTGCGGGGTCAGTAAGCCCAGTTACATTATGCGTAGAGGCCTCGCCAAGGACTCACTCCATTAGAGCCTGATTTATTGCTCTCTACTAAAAGGGTCTTGCAAGGAGCGATCCACGGCCCCTCATACGTCTCACTCGAATTAGCTATGATATGGAAATTTCTCGACGTAATATTATTTGCCTTTGATCGTGTACGTTACATGATTGTACCTAAATTGATAAGGAACGTCCTGCCTACATTATTGATGCCAGACATTTTCCTCAGATTTCCAACCCTACTTTATACCGACAGTTTTTAACTCTAAATGGGTTATGTACTATTATCAAAAATGACTCTTTACCCTTTAGGGATAGAAAATAGTAGAAGAAGGTCACACATCACAATCACCCAAATATAATAAAGACGAAAGTCTGTATGTAAGTGAGTGTGTCTATGTTCGTTTCCTTTTCACGTCGGAACTACGCAATAAATTTGGCTGATATTTGGAATGCAGATACTTGATTTTATCCCAGATAAATCCATGCAAATTTCCATGAATTTTGTAAAATTTAAATTTCGCGTCGATGAGAGTCTATAATATTTATATTTTGCCATAGAAAAGTTCCTCGAAAATATATTGATATATTTTAACAATAATAATAATTCGTTTATTTCAAACTATTAGATAACCATAACTGACATAATATATAACATAAGAATTCAATTAAAAGCTAACATAAAAATGTAAAAATAAAAGTATAAAAGCATGTCATACTTTTCAGTAAAAGTCAAAATTACCCTAAAACTGGGCTCGTAAAAACCTACTTACAATTTTTTTCACGATGTACGGCAAGCAGTACCTTACGATGGGATTTACTGGGTCCTCGAAACATACATTGAGGATTTCGTTTGTAGGATTTCGAATGCGAGACCAGAAGTCTGCATCCGAGTTTTTATGATCGCGAAGAAATCGGGGACTCTTGCATCAGCAAACATGCTCTACGCACTGCAATATTTTGGCAACCTCATCACCGATATGTTGGGAAAGGGAACGGAAATGTAAACGGGAATAGGAATCTTTAATCTACGCAAAGAAAGTCACGGGTAAGTAACTAGCTGATAGGTACTAGTGGATTTGTCTAGAGCATTTGAATGTCGGTTGAATACAACTTACATGTTGCAAAGCGGTTTTGCGTTCCAGCACAATGTCGCATAGAAACCTATTGGGTACATGAACTTACAATACTCCTAACAGGTTAGCCCGTTACCATCTTAGACTGCATCATCACTTACACCAGGTGAGATTGCCGTCAAGGGCTAACTTGTAGGGGTTAAAAAAAACATTTGGACGTCTGCACAATGTGCTTTTCTCCGCATCAACAGGGGAACAACTCCAATTTATTTTTTAGCAGATGGTACTGGTAGACTTTATTACGAAGGCAACATTTTTACCCTATAACTTTTTTCCATACATTTATAACTTGAAGTTGTATCAGGCAAAAGCTATGAATACTGTACGTACGTAGATAAACTGGTAGATAGACAATTCGAATGTGCTCGAAAACAGTAGAATCGGATTATACTTGGAAGAAATCGTATTGAGCCAATCTCGCAAATCTCTCACGTAAGATTTCTCCGTTTGGTTTGTTTATTTGTGTTAGCGCTGGCGGGTCTGCGGGGAATACACAAAAATATTTTACAATTTGACATTTGAAAATGTCGGATTCGCCAAATTGCGAATTATTCGGTTAATTTGTGTAATGAACTGTTATTATTTATTATTAGAACATTTAGCATCTTGCACTTGGTGGCCATAAAGCTGTGATAGCCTAGTGGTTAAGACGTCAGCCTCCTAATCAGAGTTCGGGGGTTCGAACCTTTTCGGAGTTATGTAATAAAAATTAAATTATGCTAATCAGTCATTGACTGATTAGCATAATTTAATTTTTTTTTAATTAATTTATATAATAAGGTATGTTTTCATCTAAGAAGTTATTAATAGGTTATAGGAGAACAGAATAAGGTATGATATTAAAATAAAAAATAGTATTCCCCTACTATATCCTGTAGAAGCCGATTAGTAGTACAGTTGCCATACAGGTAAGTCAACTTCCATCTTAAACTGCATCATCACTTACCACCAGGTGAGATTGCAGTCAAGAATACCGAATAAAAAAATGCCTAAGATATTCCAGTCTCTCATTTGTCGTACAGTTAAACTCCTGCAAAAAAGATGCTTTTATGTTTACCGCAGATTAATTTGGCTTAAAATATTTAAGACTTATCTACCAACAACCCGTTTCATCTACTTCTAGCCGGTACGGTGTTGAATAAAACCAAATAGGAGATATAGATTCTATACGCTACTACCAAATAAATTCGCGTATGACTTGCCACCAACCTATGCGATCCTAGTCAAACGCTACACTATCACCGAAAATCTCATTATTGGTTTTCCCGCAAAAATGACGTCACGCGCTAAGGCCTACCGAGTCTTTATGTTGTTACCAAAAATGCCACTGCATTGCAGTCCCATTACCCTAAATTTCCTCTGCGCGAAACACTAATTACGGTATTTTCTTTGTTTTTCATCATCAGTTCAAACCGAGGTTGCGGCTATTTTTATTGTGATTTTATAACTGTCTTAAAAAAGTTAGTTCTTGATTTGGTGCGTATCGCTGCTCGTCGTTGGATGACAGTCAAGGGCTTACTCGTAATAGAGTCTAACACAAAGTGACCCCCGCGACAGTGCGTCGACTTTTTTTCCGCTCAAAATCTAAGACGCGCGAGAATATGGTATTTTTGTATTGGTTGCTTATCTGGTGCTACAGATATCAATGAGTAATAGGTAACTTAACATCAGGTGCTTGTTCGCTCGTCAATGCGCTATTCTTCAAAAAATAGGACCTTGACTATTGAATAAAGTTTTTATAGATCGATTGACGATATTTCATCGTTGTCATAACAAAGAAACTTATTAAGTTTACTGTTTCTTCACATTTATGCGATGTGTTTCCAACCAACAATAATAATCCAATTGTCGTAAAAAATTGTACAGAGTAATAAAAACAATTTGATTTCTTATGTTTACTGCAGTTTAAGTAAATTGAACTTAGATAATTAAAATTAATCTCCAGTGGAAACGTGACGTCTGCTATCATAATTCTAATTAAGGAGAATGTAATTATGACAGTCAATTGTTGTGTAGCAAAAAGTAAGTGATAGATTTACATAGTGTATACGCATTTTGTAATCCCAACATACCCGTTCATACGATCGGTATTTCTCCATTCCACTTAACCAACTTTTAAAATTAGACTAAAATGCGTTTTCTGGTTGAGAACTCTTAGACGTGCAGGTTTCCTCGCGATGTTTTCATTCACCGTTGAACCAAGTGAAATTTAAATTGCTTAAAAACGCACATCGCACATTGAAAATAATAGTGTCACTATCCAAAATTCCATGTTTTTCAGTAGAAGCATTTAAAGATTTATAAGATTTTGAGGGCTAATTCTATGTGAAAATCGGAATGAATTGTTATTAATGTAATAGTCTGTTTATGAAGGACATTAAGTGTAACAGTTGAGTAATATTTAAAAAACAAAAAAAGTATTTTAAAATACGTTTTTTTTTTTTTAAATATAGAATTTTGGATAGTGACACTATTATTTTCAATGTGCGACATAACTCCGAAAAGTTAGAAGTGCGTGCCCGGGTTCGAACCCCCGATCTCTGATTAAGAGGCGGACGTCCTAACCACCAGGCTACCACAGCTTTTTATGTTAGTATTACTGAAAGCTATTTTATATCACTTAAATTCTTTCAAACTTTTCGTGCTACAAAACATTGATAGAACAGAAAAAATACATTATCATTACCCATAAAGTTACTGCCATCAATGAAACCGCATCATTATAAGACAATCGTTTATTTATTACCATGGAAATGAAGACAACATGAAAAATTACGCACAAACACGAATATCATGCGTGTATTACTAATGGTGTTTTCACGAATGGAAAATCCGTGACTACTATCGAAAGGATATACTTGCGTGCTAAGCCAATTTTTTCATGAACAGATAAAAAAATAGGCAGGGATGAGGAGATGATGAGGAGATTTTGATAAAACGACAATGGACGGACTGCGTTTGCAGGTTGACGACCTCCGTGGTGCAGTGCGCGCGCTGACACATTATAAAGTTGGAGGTCCTGGGTTCGATTCCCGGCTCGAGTCTGGTCTGGTCGGAGGCTTTGCACATAGCTAGAAACCACCTTACCGACAAAGACGTATCGCCAAGCGATTTAGCGTTCCAGCACGATGTCGCGTAGAAAACAATTAGGAGTATGGGTTTACCATACCCCTAACAGGTTAGCCCGCTACCATCTTAGATTGCAGCATCACTTACCATCAGGAGAGATTGCCGAAAAACAAAAACAAAGAGTCTTCTTCTTAGACTCAGGCGTGTTTGGAACATTCATTAGTTTAGTTTTAAGTTTACGAATATAGTTGTCTAGTTATCGTTATCGAGTCACTACAAAGTAAGTTGTCGACGAACCTAGTGTGCCTTTTAAAGGATTATTTTAAAAAGTTGAATATTTAAATGATTGATGATTGTGATTATATAATGTTTAGGCGTCGTAGAATAATTTCGGCAAAATGTCTTACCCTTTTCCAAATTGCTGGCTACAGAACCGCCTAATCATTCAACTTTACAGCATAAAACGTTTCGGTGCTCAGCCTCGATATTACGACGCCGTAACTCCCGACGTTTCCGAGTTCATGATGCTCCGCGACGTTTCCTGCCGTGGTGCCGCTTAATGGCCGAGATAACATCTCTGTTTTAGCTACGGGGTACTTTGATATATCCCCATTACATGTAGGTTTAAGTATTTAACCCAAAAAAATCGATATTATTTATATCATACCTTAAAAAAGTATAATTATTACGCTTTTTTTTAATAATTATTTTATTTATTTATTTATTCATATCACTTATAACATACATATTCAAATGCATAACATTCACTGATATGCAATTCAGTTAAAGTGCAAATTGGCAAAGCGTCTTCAGAAAAAAGTTGGTGAGTAGGAGGTGAGCGTGTGATACAAACCTGTATCAAATATATTTTAGTACCCGCCAATATTTTGTCTGGTGGGAGGCTTCGGCCGTTGCTAGTAACCACCCTACCGACAAAGAAGTGTCGTAAAGCGATTTAGCGTTCCGGCACGATGTCGCGTAGAAACCAATTAGGAGTATGGGTTTTCCATACCCCTAACAGGGAGCCCGCAACCATCTTAGACTACATCGACACTATCAGGTGAGGTTGTCCTGAGGTTAACCTTTAATGGATAAAAAAAAATACCCGCCAAATATAACGGTAATATTTCGCCCAAGTAAACTCTAGTAGTAAACGCGTTCAAACACGAAACTCGTCGCCATTGTTAATATCGAATTGGAGCTACACTGAAAGAAAAATTGTGTCGAACAAATGAGATTTTCAATAGTCAAGTATTTTACGTTTGATTCCAGTAATAAAACTATACTACCGATACATGGTAAATGGTACAAGTAAAAATAATCTTAATTTGCTCAATAAAATTGAAAAAATGTGAAAAATCAATTTGAAATTTTAGTAAAATTTTAGTTTGGCTGACAAGGCATTTTTATTTTTTATATTTATTTATTATTTTTTACAGCATAAGTAAAAATTGAAATAATAAGAAAAAAAGAAATGGCCTTATCACTTACGTACACGTAACGATCTCTGCCAGGCAACCATAGGATTAATTTATTTATTTATTGAGGTTCGGCATGTGCCGACATAACGACACGGTATGTGCTTATTTAAGGATTTTACATAAAATAATAATTACCGTGGCGTCAACCACTTAAACCACAGTATTTTCAGATTAAGAACAATAAAAGGAGAAGAAAGGAGCTGGCATAATAAATAAACAAAAACCTTCATTCCAATAACTACATACTAATACATAAACCAGATTACATTAATAATAATCCTCACCCGTCGAGCCTAATCCTCGGGTCGTGAGGCGCATCCAATGGTCCTGGCGCGCCTCGGAGGTCCGGGGTCAATATAGGCCCCCGTGGTGAGTCTGCCTCGGCGGACGCCGCTGGCTGGGCCGCGGTCGAGTGTTCCCGTGACCCAGCCATCAGGCGACGCGAAGTAGCATTGCTGGGTTTTAGTGGGTATTCTGGTCGCCAGCCTGGCCGCCGGGGAGTCCCACATACCACATACGTCCTCCGGAGGGGGTGCGTAAAAGCATTTCCCAGCGTGAAAAAAAAAAGCACTTAAAAACAGTGAGTGACTTTGACTGTCTTATGCATTGCATTGACACAAATGATAACTTGCTTATTTTACCATGTGAAGTAGAAAAATGAATGATAAAGTTAGCTTTATTGCTGTAAACAAAGTGCTTTATTTTCCCCACGAAAACATTTTACTTGATATCGAAAAATAAAATGTTATTGTTGGCGGCAATATATTTTTGTTTCGTCGTTTCGACAAAGTATAGATTGAACCGTAGGACAACACGACAAGACAACTTAGACAATAAAGACAAAGTAGGTATTGCACTTCAAGGATACAATGCAAGTTTTCTTAACTTTTATTTGTACTAGTGGGTACTATTAGGAACACTCCCCGCTGTTTGCACAAAAGCTTTTATAACAAATGTTCTGCAACTGAGATATCGTACTGTTACGTCGCTACAATAAAAAGATGTAACATTAAGGTTAGCTTACACAGGAACCTGGCAAAATGGCTGCGTTATTTGAGCAGATGACCTGTATGAGCAGAAATACATTTACATAATTTATATATATATTTACATAATTTATATATATATTTACATATTTATATATACACTACAAGTTAGCCCTTGTCGACTACGCAACCTCGTGCTGGAACGCTAAATCGCTTGACACATCTTTGTTGGCGGGAACTAGTCACGGCTGAGGCCTCCCACCAGGCCAGACTCGCGCCGGGTATCGAACCCAGGACCTCCAACTTTATTGGTCGGAGATCGTCTTAATACAGTATACAGATATCAATGGAGCGTACATACGAGTACGTTATATTTTTTATTATACTAAAAAATACTTGATTGCTGCCAACAAAATTTCTTAGTCACTTTTAAGCAAAATGTTTACATAAGAAAACGTAAAGCATTTTGTTACTAGCAATAAAGCTGAATTTATCTCGAATTTGACCACTTGACATATTCAAACTAAGCATACAAACATAACTTTCATTTGCAAGTCAATGTAATGCCAAGTCAGCCTCGCCATGATACTTTATTAAATTTACAAAGGAATATATCAAAACACAAAACGTGTTATATATAGAATTGCTAGTAACAGATTTGGTTCATTAGTGCTATAATTTTGTAATTGGAATCTAGCATAATATACTAAGGCAGTGAATTTCTTCACTTATTAGATAATCTTTTATTAAAATAAATAATGTAGAAAAGATAAAAAAGTAATAAATAATTTACAAGCGTTAATTTAAAACTACTATGATGAGAAAAATAAGTCGGCTAATATCATATTATGGACTTCTATGAAGAACAAAGCGCATTTGAAACCCTCGTAGCTTTATTATAAATTCTAAGTATGTAGTCTTCACAATCAAATCACTACAATGAAAATTATGGACGCGTCAAAAGTGCATTAAAAAGGATTATTTGAATAAATTTCATGACGATTGATTGAATATTTCGTTTAAAATTTGACCGTTTCATGTATCTCACTCAATAAATGTACGTATACATTTTAATTAAATTTTATAATGCTGTAGAGAATATTTAGTTTTACAATCCAGAAAGTTTTAAAATTCAGCAATCGTATATAACACCGACGATAATCAAATGAACGTGAATGTGTGGATAAAAGTCAGTCTCCCCTACACCAAATCCATCCATTGAATCTTATTACGTTGTTCCTGGACAAACAAACAATCTACGCGACGTGATCTATTAGACGCGCAATATTCGATATTTATCTAGCAGGACTATTCTAATTAATTATGTCTATAACGCATAAACTAATATAACGCATAAATAATAATCAATGATGTTTTTTTAACGCCTCTTCTATTTAGACCATGACTGCAATCTTACTGGGTGATCAGAGATAATTAAATAGGATAACATGCCAGAGGGTTAACCTTTTATGCGTATCACAGTTTTATTGGGGCCGTATCACTTAGTCCCTGATTGGCACGTCTTAAGGTGCTAACTAGCCACGGCCGAAGCCTATGAACACCCACTATTATTGTAATAACGGTACCAGTTTAAAATTTTAAGTTTTAGGTTCTATCTAAGGTTTATTTTAAGTTTTTATTTTCTGTCATTCCTTTTTATATTAAATGACATGTGTTTTTAAATGAGTAGAGTAAAGAAAAGAGTTATATATTCTAATTCAAATTCAAAATAATCTTTATTGAATAAATAATATAGTTCTTCAAAAGGCACTTTTGACGAGTCAATAATTTACATAGCAGTGATTTAATGGTGATAACTACATTCGTAAAGTTAAAATTAAAGCTATGAGGGTTCCAAACGTGCCCTGGTTTAAGAACAAGCCCACAACAAACTTAGCCGGGGTTTTTTGAGGGCAATGTATTCTTTTTTACATTATTTTTCTTGCGATGAGCCTTGGTTACCTCCTTTCTCACTATAAAGTCCGAGGATGGATTTAATTGATTTTTGATTTGATCCTCTAACCAGGTTAGGCTCGAGCCGGGTATCTTCACAGAAGTTGACAACTAAACAAACATTTTTTTTTCGGACTGTCTATTAGCTGTACAAACCCTATTGGTTGCCACAGCGTAACCGGGCTGTTTGGCGAGCTTTG
The DNA here is from genome assembly GCA_928268935.1 of Lasiommata megera. Classification (NCBI taxonomy): domain Eukaryota; kingdom Metazoa; phylum Arthropoda; class Insecta; order Lepidoptera; family Nymphalidae; genus Lasiommata; species Lasiommata megera. The sequence goes on from OV743326.1 coordinate 14,409,044, forward strand.
GAACGAAGCTCTGCCAGAAGAAATTTTGAGCCCTAGGGCTCGAAGAAACTAAGGGAACGACTGCCTAAGGGCGCCTCCTTTGAGGCCGAACCTCGGCTTAGGCGACGTTTGGGATAACGGGGGGGTCGGACGGTGAGTGGTCCTTACGTCTCCGAGGCCGTGGATGGAGCCCACGTCCGGATGACATAAGATAGCGGGGACCTCGTCTTCGCCGGCGAAGATGGTGTGTAGCGTATGATTGTGTAGTAGGTGGTACGAGTGTGTTGTCAGTAGTCATCTGATCGTCAGGGTCATGAAGGATATGTTTAGGTCTCCTCTTTCGGAGAGGAGCGCTTAGGTCGGGGGAGTAAAAAGAAGCCGCAACTACGAGAAGGTTGAGGTGTCGGATTGATAAACAAACAGGCACGATGTTCCTATTCCTTTCCTATTTATAATATTAGTACTCACGGTCGTAATATAACAAAGGCATTTGTAAAGGCCCCTTTACTAGGAAACACACCCTTTGCGGTTCCTGTATAATTAAATACACAACCCGTCTGCGCGAAAGTAATTAACTTTTTCTGCCGTTATATCTTTTGTTTTTTAACTGAAAAAGCGTCTTAATTTTCGAAAGAATCGACTAAGAGTTTATCTAAAGGAAACTTAGTAATCTAACTCTGAGCTTATCATAAGGGCGAATTCTGTACATTAACCCACTTGTTACTATCGTTCCATAAAAAGAACAGTGCACAAAAAAAAATTTTCTGACACTTAAGGGTTGTTGGTGTTAACAGTTTTAGTTTTAGTTGACAGGTTACAAGTGTACGGACTGATGGGTTAAGTATTTGAGTGTAAATTGAAACATACTGAATTTTTAAGATTTTTAAAAAACACACGTTGTAATATCCATATCTTTAGGTAAGTGTAAAAATAATAAAATATTATAATTATTTTTTAACAAGAATAGAATTGAGTTATTTGTTTTGTCTATTATTTGATTCAATATCTATAATTTTTAAATTGCTATTATAAATGCGCATTTTTTACGATTTAAATTGCTGTTCCTTTAATCAAACGATAGGAATATGCACTGCTATAACATGTTGATTTTATTTTATAGCAATTAAGTGATGGTCGCGACTTTTGACGCTGCATGAAATAGTTAGTGAGTGAAATAGATGATAAAGAGTTAGTACCTGAATCTATATCCATATTACCACTCGAAAACTGAAATTCGGATGTAACTGATGATTTGGACGGCGAAAACTTGGTGACTTTGAATAATTTACCTGGATCACAATTACGAGCGCAAGCAGAGCTTTGTGTTCTATCAGTTGAAGTCAGCAATGCAGACGATAATTTACTACTTATTAAGGTATTCAAATGCAGTCAAATACTTTCCCAAGAGTAAAACTATGCATCTCCATCAATTTCAAGTGGTACTTCAACACGTGGTTCGGCGAATGAGCCAATAATTACTGTTTTAAAATTAAAATTTACAAGTGGGTCGCTCTTATATTCGATCCTACTTTTGATTTGTGGAGGACGTGAAGACCGCTGTTGTATATTAGAGTCCATTACAATATTTCAAAATGTTGTTTAACGAAGATATTATTAACAAGTTTGTTCAATACACGAATTTACATACAAAAAAAACAGGCCAACAAATCTAATCACTGTTAGTTCAGACGATTTGCTTTGCTTTTTCAATACTTCTTTATAGCAAATATGTAGTACTATCTAGAAGAAACATGTAAAGGTAAAATACTTCAGACTGCAGTAGTTGTATGCCTCTTCTATATAACGTTATGTCTGGTGCCAGATTTACATTTATTATGGCAAACCTTCATTACTGCAACAATCGAAACCTACGAGTATTACTTGGTGACAAATTCGCAAAGCTATCTACTATTTAACAAACTTAACGAAAAGTTTGCGGCCTATGCTCATTTCAGTCTGGATTTCAGATAAATACAAAGAAATTTTGGGTTTGGGCGCTAGCGTCGTCTTACAATATACAGATGTTCTGAGAAAGATAAATAGTCCCGTTTCATTCATTTTTTTTACTTTAATTAACTTTTTTACATAAGCTCATAGATGAAGTGCGATTGAGAGAAATAAAAGCCATAGAACCTATACGAGTAAATCGAGTATCTAAATGAACACTGCCAGCAAACAAAGAGATACAGAAGGCAGCACGAGGTACGTACGAGTACAAGTACCTGTCTACTAGAGTCTAGAGCTGAACAAAGATTTTCTTAGCAAAGCAAATAATTTATACTTATAGATCAACCTGCTGTTAACAAAAAATTTACTGAAATATGGGAGGAGTCGGTAGATCCGATCAAAATATCGACCTGTACAGAATCGTACCTCCTTCAATCTGGAAGATACCATAGTATCCGGTACCAACTGAGATGTTCCGTGTCTCACAAAAATGCCAAATTTTACTGTGTTAAGTGTCACATAACTCTGCTTTAAAAAGAGCTTCTTATCCTCAAATAAATTCACCTTAAACTCCAACGGTGTTTTGATTTCCTACCCCTGCTTCATGGTAGTACATTATACTATCGTTCCTTTAAAGGAACGCCATTTTCCGGGCTTTCTATGGAACGAAATTTTTTTTTCTTATTTTTTATGTTAAATACAGCATATTATTAGCCTAAGGTGTGAATTTCAAAAGGATCGGAGAAAAAAAGTTGGTTCAGGAACAAGTGGGTTAAATATATTTTGAAAATTTTAATTGATGGATTGGACCATCAAATACTGAGCCCAAAACAACTTTTTTTTATCTGTCTGTCTGTCTAAATAAATAAATAAATACAAAATATCAAACAAACTAAAGGAACAAAAGGAAATATTGATTTAATCGCTAAATCAAGAATAAATTAATAAGTTAATAAATAATTAAGTTTAAGAGATCCACTCAAGAAACTGGCAACTTTTTTAGCCAATGCTGAAAAGTCAGCAAAGGGAACAAACACCAAGGTAAATACTGTCACTATGCCGTGTTTGTATGTTCTTTGTCATGAATACATACCTATATTCATACAAACGTGCTTCCGAATACATACCTAAATAAATACATACTATTCATTAAGCAACATACAAATTGTGTATATAAGCAGAAACGGCTCTGTAATTTACTCACGTAAGAATCCTCGGGGAGGTTCTGGGGGGTTTATCTACGTTAACACTTCCGCCGTTTGTGTGGAATACTAAAATGCTGATTTTAAACTTAATTGCCGGGTGAAGCGCCGAGATCGTACTAATTACTTTCACTAAAAGTAATATACGGCCAATTTTGTTGTGGGCTTTTTCTAAGAGCAACGTATTTCGAACCTTAGTAGTTTTAATTTTTAAGTAATGGTTGTAGATTTCACTAATATTGCTCTAATAAGGTAGTACTTAATATAATTTTAAGTGGCATGTGAGATGGTGATAAAAAAAAAAAATTACCTGGCTAAGTTCGTTGTGCGCTGCTTCTTAGACTAGGGTGCGTTTGGTACCCTCATAGATTTATGTTTTATTTTTACGAATGTAGTTATCAAATGACTACTATGCAAATTATTAACGCATCAAAAGTGCCTTTTAAAGGACTATTTGCATATATAACATTTATATTTAATATAACACGATAAAGTTATTAATAATATTAAATGTTCCAAAATAAGTGAAATACACAATAGAAATATTGTTATTGAAAATTTGACGCCTCTTCAAAATAACATTTTTCATGAATTCAAGAACAGTTAGGAACGCGTTCTTTAAGCGCCTATAGTTCAGTTCTGTACTTAGCCTATTGTTTGGAGCTCTCTAGACATTTGGAGATTTTTGATTGATGATTTATTATATTCAGGCCAAACTCAGACTTTCCAAAACAACTACGCTTTGGAAACTGATCACTCTGGTAAATTGGACTATTCAATTAAGACTCGATTTTTCAACTGTCGAAAATTCGTTGGATAACTGAGGAATAAATAAAAAGCACGTAGTTTAGAATTTATTTTTGCATAGATCATTTATGTGAATTTTACGCCTCAGTTTTGTTTTTACTGTATTGTACTGGCTGAATCAATCCTTAATTTAATAAAGTATATATTCGAATTGGCCTATTTACAATCACTTTTGAAAGGCCTTCGTACGTTCATTGACCGTTGGTTCACCTATTCAGGATTTGTTTTCTGAACTCGTTATTAATTTGCATTTTGAATTAAAGTTTTTGCAATGATGCATTAGAAATCCAATTTCTCCTGTGGATGTTCCTATAAGCAATTATCTCACATAGTAAAAAACTAATCCACCTCACCAGATCAACTTGTATGCTAAACCAGGACCACAAACTTTATAATATGACAGCGCACGCGTTGACCAACGAAGGTCGTCAAATACCGAAAGTTCATGCATTAAAATAACACTACTTTTCAAACCCAAGAGTGCTATGTAGTAAATTTATACGCAGTAGAAATAAGAGTGACAGGTACACCAGCAAAATATCTCCTTAACCTAGTGAAAGACCTTGGGATGAAGATCATCTGTAAGTTCTATTTTAGAACGAGTTATAGAAAAACTGTGATGCAGGCTTCTAGCAAATCTCGCATCAAGGGGGGGGGGGGGGGGGGGCTTTTAAAACCACACCCAAACTGCAAGTCATGGGAACTGCTCGATGCTTCTCTAACTGCCACACGATAGACCCAGCACCAGTACACCGAATCAATAGAATACTCTGAGTATTCTATTGATTCGGTGTACTGGTGTAGTTCGTCTCTAGTCTCCACCAGCATTTCGTTCATTTTATATATTATGTACAACAAATAACCTCGTACAGCGTGATAGTACCACACATATTGGTACAATGCAATGTTGTTTATTGTACGATATTAAATTGTATTGAACTGAAAATGTATTGTAAAATAAATACATCGTGCTCAAGACCGCGACCTGGACAAATAATACTCTTGAAAGGTTAAATTTCAAATAAAGTGTGAGCACCTCCTGGCTATTGTACTGTTCTGTACAAGGTGGATACTAATAGATGTTATACCAATGGTATTAAGGAACATCTTGTATGATAAATTACAAATTCAAATTAAAATAATCTTTATTCAAATAGTCCCTTTAAAAGGCACTTTTGACGCGTCAATAATTTACATAGCAGTGATTTAATGGTGATAACTATATTCGTTAACTTAAAAGTAAAGCCATGACGGTCTGGTCTAAGAAGAAGCCCACAACAAACTTAACCGGTTTTTTTGTTACCACCATCTCACAAAATCAATAATAAATTATAGTACCTATGAAGATAGAGCAATTCACACCCTAGCTTTTTTATCGTTTTATAAAAACTTTGAACTTATTGATAGATATCTCCAAGATATCAATACAACCTACAGTAGGAAAATATATACAATAAAAATATTCTAGACTAGATATTGTTAAGAAATCTATTAATCTAAATTAGATGATGGATGTAACCGACGTTTAGATTAGCAAAAAGGGAGACTATATTAAACTCTCTTTTTGCTCTCATCGTGACTGTTATTATTAGCTTGTCCCCGCGGTTTCACATGCTTCAAGTAAGCCATCATCATCATCATCATCATCATGATCAACCCATTATCGGCTCACTACAGGGCACGGGTCTCCTCTCAATATGAGAAGGGTTTTGCCATAGTCCACCACGCTGGCCATGTGCGGATTGGCAGACTTCACACGTCTTTGAGAACATTATGGAGAACTCTCAGGCGTGCAGGTTTAATCACGATGTTTTCCTTCACCGTTGAAGCAAGTGATATTTTAAATTTTAAAAACGCACATAACTCCAAAAAGTAAGAGGTGCGTGCCCGGATTCGAACCGCCGACCTCTGATTAGGAGGCTGACGCCCTAACCACTAGGCTATCACAGCTTCAAGTAAGTAATGGTTTTAAAATAATATCTATAACATAATAAACTGTAACGGGATGAATACTGTACAATAAATATTATTTGTTTTTTTTTTTATTTTTAGCCCAAAACAATTATTTTTTATTTTTTTGTCTCTCTGACTGTAATTTGGCCGCGTATCACGCCGAAACTACTAAATGGATTTGAATGAAAATTGGTATAGGAGTAGCTGATAGTCCGGTTCAACATATATAATAGTTTTTATTCCGGAATTCAGCACGGTTCCCTTGGGAGAGGGCATGAAAGTCGAAATGTGTATTTAGTTGTAATTAATTAACGCGTACTCCGATTTCAGTCATTATTTTTTATTTGGTTACAAAGGAGATTCTTTAATGTTTATCCTGTAAATATTTCAAGGTCCTTGGTTTAGTGATCCATTGCTCCGTGATTGGAGGACAAACAAACATACTTACTCAACGCAGACGAAGTCGCAGGCATCAGCTAGTTATCAAAATAAAAATGCCGTTGTGCATGGTGGGTGACGTGAACTTTTCCGTACGTATTATAATTTAAAATTAGCATTATCTCCTAAAATATAGGTCTTACTAACATACTGCTAATGGCAAGTTTATTTGCATAAAATTAACTTAATAATGTAGTAAATCTTTTTTGACTAAGGACCACCTGATAATAATAAATAACGATGAAAATATAGATGTTTGAAATAATTTTAGCGTAATTTATCCGTTAGGGAGATAAAAGCATTTGCATTAAATCCAATGTTGAAGTCTGAAACATTTGCAGCGACGAACTTACAAAAGCAAAGCAAGTACAAATATAAGATCTTGAGAAAGAACCATTACATTAAACTAGCTCAAAAAGCTTAGTTCTTGTAATTCTGCTCGCAATATCCTTATTGTCGCGGAGTTGGATGGCTTACGATAAATGTACAATTTAATATATTAAGCCGGGTTAAGTGACATTCCGTTCTGAATACCTATTTCTGTTGCATTGTAAGGACTAGTTCACACTTAATCGACATCACCGGGTTTAGTTCCCGAGCGAACGTTCCACGTCTTTCAATAAAAGCCGTGTAGAATTTGTACCGTAATGCGGGCCGTGTGCAGTACCTATTTAGTTCGTGTTAGGCCACGTTCAGACAGAGCGAGTTTTCGATTCGATAGACTTATTTATTATGACTGAAGCGAGATTAAATGTACGTCGTACCAAATCGGTCGTACCAAATAAAGTCATATTAGTCTTAGTACGTTTACAAAAAAAATAACACTCTTTGACCGACTAACAGTTTTTAAGCAATTAAAATATCATTCGCTTCATCGGTGAAGGAAAACACCGTGAGGAAACCTGCACGCCTGAGAGTTCTCCGTAATGTTCTCTAAGGCGTGTGAAGTCTGCCAATCCGCACATGGCCAGCATGGTGGACTATGGCGAAACCCTTCTCATAGGAGGAGACCCGGGCTCTGTGGTGAGCCGATAATGGGTTGTTCATGATGATTACTGACTAACTGACTGACTAAATCACAAAATATAAGAAATTGTTTAAAACACAAATTTGATATTTTGTAGATCATTTTCTTTAAAGGCAGTATGTATAAATATTATCAAAGTTTTGTGAAGTCGATCAATCCGCAACTGGGCAACGTGCTGGATTACGGCCCAAACCTTTTTTAATTCTGAGAGGATCCGTACCCTGTAATATTTAGACATCGAGGGTCCTGATGAGTTTAATTACCTAGTTGTACTAATAGCTTATTGGTAGCTGATGTTTTAAAAGAGCAGCTGTAATTCTTGCCTTGATCTTCTCGGGTAACTCTGCTTTCCAAACAGCTAAACGAGTCACTAAGAAGAGACAAGACATAACATTTTCAAAGTTGTAATGCTTTGAGATTAGGCTTTCTAATAATTAATATATTGCTATATGGTTTACTCTTCGACTTGCTGAGCTCTGCTGGTAACTCAGATTCATATACTTTCCTGAATTAAATTAATACACAAACATGCAAACACTTACTAGATAAGTATTTTCTCTGTATCCGAGTATGAATAAGTTTGTTGTGTGCTTCTTCTTAGACCGGGGCGCGTTTGAAACCCTCATAGCTTTAGTTTTAAGTTTACGAATATAGTTATCACCATGAAATAACTACTATGCAAATTATTGACGCGTCAAAAGTACCTTAAATTCCTTCATTCAAATAGTAATAGATTGAAGATTATTTTGAATTTTTTGAATTTTGAATATCACAGGAAGTACTCTCTTATAAATAAGGTAAAAAGGTTTTAGATGAATGGGCGATGCCTTCGGAGTCATATAACTGTAACACCGTCGAAGCGCAGGCGTTTTCGTGACCCAGCCACCAGGCGACGCGAAGGAGCAACGCTGGGTTTAAGTGGGTATTCTGGTTGTCTGTGAGTCCCACATACCCCGCCGGTAGCAACCTAGTCTTGCCTGCGTCGCTTTTGGAGTTGATGCGCAAAACACATTTCCCAGCGTGAAAAAAAAAATTATCTCCTAAAGTATAAGTTCAACTAATATACTGCTAATTGCAAGTTTATTTCCTTAAAATTAAGTTAATAATGAAATAACTTTTTTTAACTAGGAACCACCTAAACCCTGATAACAATAATAGCAATGAAAATATTGGTGTTTTAAATAAATCAGGCAAGTCTTGCCTACTTCACTTTCGGAAGGGAGGCGTACACATTCCCTATCGTTTAAAAAAACGCATCGTGTGTTCGCACGTTAAGTATAAAAAACTTCATAGTGTGAACACATCTTAACACGGGTTTCAATAAAAAGATTGGGAATTTTCTCTCCTCTCGGCCAGAGAGACATTATTTCTCTTATTAGATTCCTTTATAAAGCGTTAGACCGTGAAATTTTCATTAAACATTTTGTCCCATGAGACTCGGAAATTGGTATTGTTCAGTAAATACCTTGTAGGTTCTTTCTTGCTTTAAAATATTTTCGTTTGAACAGCTCCATTTAGGAGTGTTTCCAGGAAATTGCGTCTAAATAGAACGTAGTCAATTTAGTAAAAATTCTCCGAGATTATGATTTATTTAAATCTCCCCAATCAATTACTATTTGTTATCTTTTGGGTATATTATTCTATTTTATTATCAAATAATTCCTTTAAAGAATATTCACGACTTATTTCTCGTAATAGTACTATCATTTTACAGAAGTCATTAAGCACTTTTAATATATTTATTATGTGTATAATATAAGATCTACCTTTCTTATCTTATCTTTATGGAATCATAGTTTCTTAACTATGTACAATTGAAATTCGGTTTGTCATTTTTTTTTTATCCACTACAAGCTAGCCCTTGACGGCAATCTCACCTGATGGTAAGCGATGATACAGTCTAAGATGGTGCGATAAATATATAATTTGTCACACTCTAATATAAAATGTCACAGGAAAATATTCTTGTATTGTGTAACTTAATTTGACGCTCGAAAGATTTCTAATAGCTTCCAGGTAAGGACAAATCTGTCAACAGATTGCAAATATTTGGCAGGGTTCAAAAAACCTTTAAGTTTTTTAGCTCAAAGTTTTGCAACATAATATGAGTCCAAAATCAGAGTCAGACCTTGTTATCTCTTAACATGTTAGAATAATCAATATTAGTTGTCGCTTGTTGGATTCATCCAATCAAACTTATATCATACAGGCGAAAGTTTGTATGTGTTTATTTGTTACTCCTCCGTGCCAGATGTAACAAACCAATTTGGCTGAAATTTCTAACGTATCCTGGATTAATACTTTTATACCGGGAAAATCCATTCGCGCGATTTTATTCCCGCGGGATTTGTAAAAAACTGAATTTCACGTCGATGACATATAACTAATATGTATGTCGGCACGAAGGAGTTATTAACTTCATTCAGCGTCGCCAAGAACCTCAAGAATTCAATAATTACCAACATTCGAACTCTTGATGATTTTGCTAACACAATTTAGACAGTAGCAATTAATTTTGTAAGGATGCTTTGCTATAAATACGGGCGGTCGATGCCTTTCGTGGCATTCTCGCTCGAGACGTCGGATTGTTCGGACCTCTTAGTTATTGTCGCAATAAAAGTGTAAACCCGCAAGTTGTGGTTTTAATTACTATGAGCGAAAGTAAACAAAATCGTGACCAACCCTTACAACAAACAACTCGGACGCCCTTGACGCGTCATATACATAGCAAATTTTATTGTTATTAGATTTATAGTTCCAGAGGCAACAGATATGAGACATGAAATAATCTTGCTAACATTGCTTATTTCCCTGGAATTATTAAAAACCCTCAATCTAAATGAATAAAATCGCAGTCATTAGAGCTAGTTTATTATAATATTGTCCAATCCGCACTCTTTGTCCATATAAACTTTATAAATCCCATATCTTTCCGCCAGCGCAGTAAGTCTAAAAGGGGGTACTGAGGGTTTCTCCTCACGTATTAATATATAGATAGCCCGCCATCCCGTAAATAGTTTTCTTTGCCCCAGCCATACTACCTCTAAGGAATGTTGATTGTAGGCTATCGAAAGCGGATCTTTTAGTGACAGATGTTTTTTTAAAGACTTCATTTGAGATTTTATTAATCAAATAGTAATAGAGTGCATCTTTTTTTTTATTTATTCATTACTTGTATAGTACAACATAAAGGGAAGTAATAAGAAAAACAGAAACTAGAAGAAACAGGATACAAAAGGCGGCCTTATGGCCTAATAGCCATCACTGCCAAGGCGTGTGAAGTCTGACAATCGCACAAGGCCAGCTTGGTGGACTACGGCCAAACCCTTCTCGTATTGAGAGGAGACCCGTGCTCTGTAGTGAGCTGGCAATAGGTTGATCATGATGATGATTCAAAATTATCAATAATCCGGAATTAAAAAAAAAAAACAGAAACTGTTTTGAAATAACAATTTAGTTCAGTTCCGAGATTGCTGGTAAGCACTACCTACCAGTTACCACTTTTATTGAATCACCGTATAAAAAATCCTAAATAAAATGGTATCGAATAACTGTGATATTTTTCCTTAGTACTTATAAAGTTTAAAAATTGCTAAACTTCATGTTAAGCTCGACTTCGTATCGAGATAATCCCCTTTGGAAATCTTTCTAATGGATACCCCCTACTCTTTCTATTACCCATACAAACTTTTAAAGACTGGCTTACGTCCAAGCTTAGGGAAAACAAGTAGTGAAGTTTTGTTTTTAAAACGACTTCTTACTTAAAGGCATCCTCGGCTAATAGCGTGTAACCCATCGGAGATTTTGAAAGAGTTTCGAGTTTTTTTTTTTCTTAGAAAAGTCCGGATTGATTAAACAAGTGATTAAACAAATTTGATGCTCGATAAAGCATCTGCTTTATACCTTATAAAAGAATCAGCTTAAGACCTTATAAAAGAAACAGCCCTACGCTATTTATTTATGTTGACGTATTTCAATAAAAATAAGAGTTGGAAAAACTAGAAGTGCGTGCTCGGGATCGAATCTCCTACTTCTGATTAGGAGGTGCACGTCCTAACCACTAAGCTATCACGTCTTACAACTGGCTTTTTTACCCAGTCTTTATAAAATAGATCGTAGGGATCTATCAACGATAAATTTTGTCCGGTGGGAGGCTTCTGCCGTGGCTAGTGACCACCCTACCGACAAAAACGTGCCGCCAAGCGATTTAGCTTTCCGGCATGATGTCGCGTACAAACTAATTAGGAGCGTGGGTTTACCATACCCCTAACAGACTAGCCCGCTACCATCCTAGAAAGCATCATCACTTACCACCAGGTGAGATAGCCGTCAAGGGCTAACTTGTAATGTATAATAAAAAAAATGTTTAATAGATCTAAACCGAATAAAAACCAAAATATCGAACCGAGGTTCGATGTTTATTTTTAGGTTGACTAATGCACGTTTAAAATATTCTTTGATAAAATCAATCCCTAAGGATGTAAGCAGTGAAATTTTATACGGAGTTTCTGTTTTCAGAAGTTTTATAATTTTCGAGTCCTTCGGGAAATCAAAAAAAAAAATTTCTATTGCGAGTTAGACACAAAGTCCTTGCCAAGTACCAGAAACACTCTATAGCATAGCAACACTAGAAAAACATGTTTACTTGCTCCCTGCAATCACCTTTTTACTCATTTTTTTAATAGTAGATGCAATAGAAATAGACACTGTGTGTGTTCCACCTATATCAAATACTACCTAGAACTTACCTACACCTACCATACCATAACTTCATTGTAAGATTGTTGCCTACCTTTTTATTAATGAAACTAATTAATAATTTTCCAAAAGCTGTGATGGCCTAGTGGTTATGGCGTCCACCTCCTAATCAGAGGTCGGGGGTTCGAACCCGGGCACGCACCTCTAACTTTCGAATTTATGTGCGTTTTTAAGCAATTAAAATATCACTTGCATCATATGGAAAACATCGTGAGGAAACTTGTATGCCTGAGGGTGCATAATGTTCTTAAGGCGCGTAAATTCTGCCAATCTGCACATGGCCAGCGTGGTGGACTATGGCCAAACCCTTTTCATATTGAAAGGAGACTCGTGCTCTGTAGTGAGCCGAGAATGGGTTGATCATGATGATGATGACGAATAATTTTCCATATTAGTATAAAACGTAGATGACATGCAAGCAACCCTTGGAAAATTAAAACCTATTATATTAATATTAATATAATAATGTATCGGAATAAACCGGCAGAAAATTCCTGAGAATAAAATTTATTCAAGGTTATTCAAAATACCACCTAAGTATATACCTGCATTTTGTACAGGCAATAAATAATGTTTTGACCGTGTCCATTGTGTTAATCTTCTTTAAAGGATTTATAGGTTAGGTTATTAGGATACTAATAATTAATATTTCGTGAATGTGGGTTTTAAGTGATTTATGCTTATGAACCTGAGATACCCTAGTGGCTAGGACGTCCGCCTCCTAATCAGAGAAATATGTGCATTTTTAAGCAATTAACATATCAATCAATAATACATTGCTTCAGTGGTGACGGAAAACATTGTGAGGAAACCTGCATGCCTGAGAGTTCTCCGTAAAGTTCTCAAAGGCGTGTAAAGTCTGCCAATTCGCACATCGCCAGCGTGGTGGACTTTGGCCAAACCCTACTCATATTGAGAGGAGACCCGTGCTCTGTAGTAAGCCGGCAATGGGTTGATCATGATGATGATTATTTATTAATATTAATATAATAGGTTTTAATTTTCCAATGGTTTCTTGCATGTCATCTACGTTTTATACTACAATATCCTTTACAATACTAGTATGGCTGAGTAAAAAAAACTATTAATAGGCTATTAATCGGGTTTTCAGTCTAAAATAATACAACAGAAACTATGTCAGCAATCAAGGTAAAAACAAAAAAGGTGTATAAAAAAATCCAACAAGCAATTGCTTTAAAGATTTAAATTTCGCTTTTCCATTTAGAAATACCGGCTGCAATCTTGATAACTTTGTAAGTCGTATCGGTGAAGACTGCAAACATAAAACCGGCATTTCTAAACTATTGTTTTGTATTGCATATTCTATATGTTGTTTGCTATCAAAACTAGATGGTACCACTCATGTTTGGATGGTGAACTTCCTCAGATTGACCTTTCGAACCACAGAGTGGTCTTTTATATATTTTTTATACACTACAAGTTAGCCTAGGATGGTAGCAGGCTAACCTGTTAGGAGTATGGTGAGCCCACGCTCTTAATTTAGTTTTAGCTTCTACGCGACAAAAATTATGATAATATTTATTTGCCAGAATGTATCTACAATATTCAGATGGTAGTAAGCGATGTCAATCGGTTAAGAAGTCATTACATTCTAGTAATTTAATAGTGTGTAAATTTTTTAAAGAACTATATAATTTGAAAAATATTGTGTCTTCAAATTAAAGTGAGAAATGTTTATATTATATTATTATTCTACTTACTACATTTAAAACTACTTGTGCAAAATAAATACATATAAAAGCGAAAAGAGATATATTATACTTAAATACATAGAAATAGACAAACCTATATACACATTACATAAATTCATATTTGTCGCCCGGTACAAAGTATTACACTCTGGCAGAGGAGACCGAAAGGTCAGTCAAGGTGACATTATTTTATATATATAGTTATATTATTATTTTTGCCGGATCTGGAGTGACAGTACCTTGGTATATACCCCTAAAGTCAACCAGCCCACAGACTTTTTTCCCTCGAACATTGCTACTTCAGCTTCACAACTATATTCGCACTTACTATATTCTGTTCCGTATACGATTATTTCCATTTCCTATTTGATCATGTAGATTTGATATAAATTGAGAATGTCTCTCCGCAAAACCAATTAATTGAAAACTTTTATCATCAGACCCAGAGTTCTTTTTCGCTCTAAAACTAAACAAATTAATCCACTTCAAAAATAACCCAGCGAAAGAACTAACATTGAAACGGAATGCAAAATAACGAAAGACTGTGCAGAAAGGACAGCAAAATCCGAACGCCAATTGGGTTTAAAATTTAATTTCCCTCTTTCGATTTAAAAATGCCAACTGCAATCTTGATTCCGTTGTACGTCGTAATGGACAAGGCTCTGCAAATAGATTAGCTGTCATTTTTTTGTAACCTTCGTTGGACCATTTCGTAAGGTTTTTATAAAAATGTATTAACTTGAGTTATACAGTTTTAATGCGTCAGAATCCTCTAGATGGATGTCTTCCTTTCTCTAATTGAAGTCCTTTATGATTCCATTGAAAATAAGTTTCCATCGCTGAAATATTTTGTTGTAATTTTTTGAAAAGTTTAATTCATATAATTATTTGAAATCTCAGTTTTTTTTTTATGTTCTACAAAAAAAAAAATCGTTAAGCGGTTGATCTATTGCAGCATGATGAAAGTACCATTAAATAAACCGACAAACACACGTTCGAATTTAATTTATTTACTAAGATTAGTAATTGTCTGGTTTCACTCACTTATATTCACACTGTTATTTTGAACACCTTTTGAAAATCCATTTCCTTACAAACCCCTGCATTATAATAGCTATCTATATATATCATATATGCGTAAAAGAGAAAGGTCACTTACTTACTTACATACTTACATACTGATTAAAAAAGCTATAATTTAGCAATTAGGTAGTTGATAGTTAAGAAATGTCAGCTAAGAAAGGATATTTGGAAATTCCACTCCTAAGGGGGTAAAATAGGGGTTGGAAGTTTTTATGAAATTTCTTTGTTTTTAGAGTTAGAGACACAAAAATTTGCGTTAAGATTAATAATTATAAATAAAAAACATGTACATCATTTTTTTTTAATATTACCTGTTAGGGATGGTAAAATAGGGGATGATAGTTTTTGCTTATTTTTTTATTATGAAGTCTACAAGTTTGAAATTTTGAAAATAGGTATCTTTTAGGGCGTAAGTATAAGGTTAGAATCTTTTTACATCTACCCCGAAGGGGGTAAAATAGGGGTTTGAAGTTTGTATGAAAGTCCTATGTTTTTAAATTTAGAAACACGAAAATAGGCAATTTGACATTTGCCTGTAGCTTAAAACCTCAATCTCACGGGAAATCAGCAATTCTACGCAGACGAAGTCGCGGGCAACAGCTAGTATAATATATGCCTAATTTAAGCCCAACCGGCCCAGTGGTTTGAGATAAGTCTTAATAGATCAGTCAGTTAGTCAGTTAGTAGAAATACTGCATAACTTGGACGACCTGTGTGGAGCACGTACGCCGTCTCATTTTAAAGTTATAGGTCCTGGGTACGATTCCCGGCTTGAGTCTGGTCTGGTGAGATGCTTCAGCCATGGCTAGTTACCACCCTAATGACAACGACGTTACGCCAAATTAAGAATTCAGTTAATCCTTCCAGCAAGATGTCGTGTGGAAACCCATTAGGAGTATGGGATTACCATACCCCTAACAGGTTAGCCCGCTGTTATCTTAGGTCGAATAATCACTTATCCTAAGATGAGATTACCGTCAAGGTCTAACTTGTAGTTTTTATAAAAAAAAATGTAAATAAACTGATTAAAAGTAGGGATTATAAAGTTATGAATGAATGAAATAAACCCAGTTGCAAATTGCCTACAACATAAAATATGTTAAACAAAAGCAATTAGCCATAATTTGTAACGCATTTAATATGAATGCGAATTTTTGCATACATGCTAATTGCCCCGTCCAATTACAAAGCCAGTATAATTGTAAACGCGACTAAGGTGCTTGGTGGTTTAAGCTTTGTAATTAGATGCACTGCTAGACCTCGCATTGTTAGAAACAAGCTTCAAAAGCATTTGAGTCATCATGATCAACCCATTACCGGCTCACTACAGAGCACGGGTCTCCTCTCAATATGAGAAGGGTTTGGCCATAGTCCACCACACTGGCCATGTGCGGATTGGCAGACTTCACACGCCTTTGAGAACATTATGGAGAACTCTCAGGCGTGCAGATTTCCTCGCGATGTTTTCCTTCACCGTTGAAGCAAGTGATATATAATTTTTTTTAAAACGCACATAACTCCGAAAAGTTAGAGTTGCGTGCCCGTATACGAACCGCCGACCTCTGAATAGGAGGCTGACGCCCTAACCACTAGGCTATCACCGCTTTAGCTTTTGAGTGATAAAATATGTTCGAATGTTGCCAGTGCTCTAAACAGAGACTTTTTTGAAGTGAAACTTCTTTATCGGCGTTGGAAAAAAATTTACCGTCACATTTTTCGGTTACGCGTCACATTTTTCCGTTACGCGCCATCTTTTTCTTGCCCCTACCACGGTTGGTTCAGACGAAGAGTACTTTCACTTTCTCCAACGGAGTAGGGATAGCATGTCGCTTAAGCGGACTCACTCCCACCTTTTGATTGTTGCACTGTATATATCTCCTAATCAGAAGTTGGACGATATTATTAATTTTCTTCACCATTCATTGTTGCCGTACACAAGTGAAGGTGCCTCTTTACTCGGTAACAATAATTATAAAATACCGATGATTTTAAGTGGAGATTTTAATGTCAATTTTGCATCGGAAAAATCTTTGAAGCTAGTTGAATTTCTGAAAGATAAATTGAATTTATCCATGAAAAACAGTCCTCACACGTCAACAACAAGATCTGGCACTACAATTGATGGAGTTTTTACTCGGTCACTAAATTTCGTGGAATGTAAACTATATATTTCATATTTCAGTTACCATAAGCCATTAATTACAAAAATATATAATGTAATATAAAAATAGTAATAATTCTATTACAATTAATGAAATGCTGTAATAATCTTAGTAGCAAAAAGGTAAGGTGAAATAATTGTATTATTTGTATTCATGTCTATGATAATAAAATCCTTTTGTTTAAACTTTATTTAACCAATTTCTAGAAAGTTGCATGTAGATCATTTTTCGAAAAATAAGGCCATAAAGAAATTTCACTTCTTACGTGTGTACACTAGTACACGCACACATTTTTTTTTTTATTCACTACAAGTAAGCCCTTGACGGCAATCTCACCTGATGGTAAGTGATGATGCAATCTTAGATGGTAGCGGGCTAACCTGTTAGGGGCATGGTAAACCCACACTCCTAATTGGTTTCTACGTGACATCGTGCCGGAACGCTAAATCGCTTGGCGACACGTCTTATTGATTCATGTCAAACATTCTGCAATCCTTCTCCTAGTATTCGAGCGATCAATATCGGTCCTCGGCACGCTCATGTAACTTTTCGGAGTAAGGCTGATTTCAGTCTCACGCTGACCATACGCGCACCGTAGGCGCTGATGGCCGAGATATACACGAGTAGACTTCTATTTTTTTTTTGTTTCACGCTGGCCATGTGCGGATTGGCAGACTTTACACGCCTTTGAGAACATTACGGAGAACTCTCAGGCATGCAGGTTTCCTCACGATGTTTTCCTTCACCGATGAAGCAAGTGATATTTTAGTTGCTTAAAAACGCACATAACTCCGAAAAGATCGAGGTGCGTGCCCGGATACGAACCGCCGACCTCTGAATAGGAAGTTGACTGAGTAATAAAATATGTTCGAATGTTGCCAGTGCTCTAAACAGTGACAGATTTTATACAGACTTTCTGCAATCCTTCTCCCAGTATTCGAGCGATCAATATCGGTCCTCGGCACGCTCATCTAGCTTTTCACCGATGAAGCAAGTAATTTTAGTAGCTTAAAAACGCACATAACTCCGAAAAGATAGCGGTGCGTGCACGGATTCGAACCTCCGACCTCTAATTAGGAGGTGCACGTCCTTTCTACTAGACTATCAAAGCTTCTCATATTACTTTCATATTTCCTAGTAAATAACAACGGCCTGAAAAACAAAATAACCCTTAAAGCGAGCAGTCATGCCGACTAATCTGAAGCAGGAACTTCGTTCATAACAAAGGTCCTACCCTGTACAGGCCTGCGTTACACGAACCGAACTAAACAAAAACAGACTCAACCCCTCATTAATAAGGTTTAATTTTGTCCACAGATGAGGATAACGGTGTAGCTGAGCGTTAAATTGGGATTATGAACAGGCATATGGTCTAGCCATGACGATGGCTTTTCTATTCGGCGCGCTCGGAGCGTTAGCCCTCGTCAGTCGCACGGGTGAGTAAATCGATTCGGTGTCCAGTTTATATCCTATAAATTGTTTATTATAGCTGGCTAGGTGGTTACCGTCCGGTGGAAGCACTGACCAAGGAGTACGCTATAATAATCTCTGTCTATACTTATATTTATGACGACCTCGGTGGCAGGTTCTGGAAAAGTGGGAGGTTCTGGGTTCAATTCCTGGCTCGAGTCCGACTCTGGTCCTACTGGGACTAGCTGCCAACCAGTGATATAGCGTTCCGGTGTGATGCTGACTAGAAATCCAATTGGAGGATGGGAACGCATCTGGTACTGCAGATCTACATGGGTGGCGATCACTTGACATCAAGTGTCATGCCTGAGCAATGGAACACATGCGATGGAAATATCTAGAAAGCTATTTTTTATTGCAGTGGATTGTTTCTATAGTACAATAAGTATAAGTCAAATCCAATATTTATCTCTATGATTGTATGATTTTGCAATGATTGATATATACATAGGTGACGAGCAAATAAACATACATGTTCGCGTCTCTAAACATAACATAGAGAGATTTTGAATAAATGTAGGTATGCATAGAATTGAATATAGTAACGATATCATCATCATCATCATGATCAACCAATTGTCGGCTGACTACAGCGCACGGGTCTCATCTCAATATGAGAAAGGTTTGGCCACAGTCCACCACGCTGGCCATGAACGGAATGGCAGACTTCACACGCCTTTGAGAACATTATTGAGAACTCTCAGGCGTGCTGGTTTCCTCACGATGTTTTCCTTCACCGTTGAAGCAAGTGATATTTTAGTTGCTTAAAAACGCACATTACTCCGAAAAGTTATAGATGCGTGCCCGGGTTCAAACCCCCGACCTCTGATAAGGAGGCTGATGTCCTAACCACTAGGCTATTATAGCTTAGTAGTACGTAGTAGTAAAGATTATATGAATAGTTAATGAATTTCAATGAAATTATATCTCAACACTATATTTTTAAAACAGAAACGGGAGGTCTATTTTTGAAAAATCATTTCAATTCAGCCCATCACGCAAACAGCATACAAAATGGCTATACAGTGCCTATCCACTTTGGCCATTAAAATTCAGGAGAGTGGATGTTATTAATTCAATAACCCACGGCCATGACGAAAAAAGATGATTTATCTAAATATTATTAAAAAATATATTATTCTGCAGAATTTTACCAATAAAGTTTGTGTGAGCAGAGCAAGAGTTAATTTTAATTTCAATAATTTTATTGCATATAAAGGACAAACAGAACGAAATTAAAAAAAGAACACAAAACATAAATGCCAAAGTCGACCTTACCACTAAAAGCGATTTCTTTCAGGCTACCTATTCGAAAGAAGCTAATTAATAAATGAAATATGGAAAATGACAACAGTTATACATAAACACAAATGAATAATTATATGCTGATAAGAAATAACAGCTATAAAGAAAATTATAGTCATAAAATAAATATGTAATACAAACCAATTGCCGTTCTTGTGTTTGCTTAACAATAGTTAAAAGAATAGAAAAAAAGAATATGCATTGGTTATTTTGTATGGAAATTACTTTCAATGAATGGGGTCCTATGTAATGCATTTAATATGATGTCTACTTTTTATGAGTTATACGTCATATGAGTTAGAATTCCAACTTATCAGTGCAAATTTATAGATTTATTGAAAAAGGACCGATGTTATCATAAGAGGCCTATAATAAGGAATCAAGACGATTGTTCGAAATCCGCAAGCTAAATTTTGTAGAAAATCGTTACCGCCAGGACATGAGGCGAAAAATTTTAATAACGTGTAGTCAATTGAAGTCCGTTATAGCTTTCAGCGCCCCCGTAAATTGAATAAACTATGAGGATTGAGTGGAATGGAAATTCAGAACAACATTACAATAATTAGTAGACCGTTTGATAGTAATCGCTTACGAATCGAAAGCGCGGGGTAATATACAAGCAGCGCCATCTAGTTCTCTAGCATTGAAATTAAGATTAATTATTACAGTGTAAGATATTTGACAAATAATATACAACTATAATATTCAATAGCATCAGTAGATACTAAAGAAAGAAGTGGAACAGACGGTAGTTGATATAACACAATAAAGAAAGAGCCCTTACGACGGATTTAAATTAAAGTCAATCCCGAAATTAAGAACCCATTTGATAAATCGACAATCGTTCGGAATGGTCCAAATCCCTCATGTAGATCCCGTTAAGCATTCAAATGCTTATTTATTTGAACTGAAAGCATTCCAATTTATTATCAACAAAAGATTGTATGTATTCCAATTTCTTTCTCGCCACTTTCCATTGTTGGGTCCTTAAATTTCCAAAATCCATCGTCCCGTGTAATTTCCGCTTCAACTAATACATTTTCCATTTAGATTTAGACAGCTATTATTTGAAAGATATTTTTTAGGGTTTCGTAATTCAAACATCAGTAAAAAAGGCAAGATGAGTTCAAATAATGATCCACCTAGATCTATCGAAATTCCTGTACGTAATTAACTGTCAATAATAGCACGTATAACTTTCAAGTAGGTATTTATTAAATATATTAACCAAAAGACCTTAATTCATATATAATTTTATATATGTTTGTATTAATTTGGAAATATCTACCTTTATATCTTGTGTACATCAGAATATAATTAACCTCTGTGCCGAATTTTTGCTAACTAGTTCCAAGGCATTTTTTATTGTTCATAGCAACATTTTATAGTAGGATTACAAATTGTATTATTCGATACTTAAAGTTATCATTATACGATTAACACACAAACCTTACAAAAATGCGATTATTATTATTGTATATTAAGATAAGACTTAATTTTGAATAAAATTCCGTTACAAAACCGAACAAAGAGAACTCTTTCAATATGTATATGGTTATCAGATAGATCCCTTTCATCCATTTGAGATGTATGGAATTCGACTGTTGTGGGAACCATAAAATAACAGACAATTGAAAGTTTCTCTTCATACAATTTCATGGCGTTCAATTTTAATTTGACATGTTTATTTAATCTGATTTATACAGAATGATTTTGGTACACCAATATTTATATGAGCGACATTAAACATTGCTTAACCTATTGCTTAATTGCATTGTAATTTAAATGGTTAATTGATTAATTTTGCATGTTGTTACCTCAGTATAATATGAGAATATGTTGGAACTTTAATTTCAGAACACAGTATTATTGTGATTTACTTATAGTACCCACTTATTAGGGCATTCAATTCTCCGTCAATATTTCAAAAGGGGCGTAAGGGTAGTTCATAAGTCGCTTAGCTCTGTGAAGTAGGTACCGATAGCTATCTTGCTGGGTTTAAATGATTCACTTAGATGCATAGCACAATACGTCAAAAACGTGCGCACGTGAGTGCAAACCTTACTCCGTTGCTTTTCATAGATAATTCGCATTAAGTAATAGCAATACATTGATTAAAATATCACTTGCTTCAACGGTGAAGGAAAATGTCGTGAGGAAACCTGCACGCCTTAGAGTTCTCCATAATGTTCTCAAAGGCGTGTGAAGTCTGCCAATCCGCACATGGCCAGCGTGGTGGACTATGGCCAAACCCTTCTCATATTGAGAGGAGACCCGTGCTCTATAGTGAACCGGTAATGGGTCGATCATGATGATGATGAATACATTGATTTCCATCTGGTTAGTCTCACAAGATATTGTGATAAATATTGATTTGACCGTCTAGATTAAAGCTTAGAAAATTTCCTGTTGGATAAGCAAGTTTTCAATGGAAAATTACTTTATGTATCATTTCTCTTCCCGTTCGCGTAGCTTCATTCCCAACATTTGAATTTCATTTCGTGGAAGTTGTTATGGATAACAAAATTACTTATATTTCTTCTTACTTTTTCTTGTAACGTTATTGTGTTCGAAATCGATTGTAAGTGTGAGCATATTTTAATCTTATACAAACGGTGATGGATGAGACAGACTCAATAAAAATCCTAGAGGTGATAAAGTCCCAAATTAATCCCAATTATTAAAAAAAAAATCAAAACTAATAAAAATTTACACGCTCTTCTAATTTGTTCATAGATTGTTTCCTGCAATATCCTGTATCTAATATAATAATATCTAAGTTCTGAACTTGGGGTAAATGAGCTCGATTCGTACTTGACCTGTTTGTTTTTATAAAGTGTATAGTACGTCGTAATCTTGGTAAATAGAATTTCGTCTTGATTAAAGTGGTCACAGTGTAATCCAGGGGCTTTCAGGGTTTTAAAGCCATAATTTCAACCGCAGATCTGTTTTCTTATGCTGTATATTTTTAAATCTCCGACTTACATTCTGTTCTGGCTACTTAAAAGAGTTTCCTAAATTATTCTGGTCCTTTATTGTTTGTTAGTTTTACTTTGAGTTACATTATTTTTACTGATTAGAAACAAGGCACAGGTCTCACAAAGAATAAGAAGGGTTGTGGCCGATTTAGTAGACTTCACACGCTTTTGAGCACATTAGCCCTTAACAGCGATCTCAGTGATTCGGCAAGTGATGATGCAAACTAAAATGGTAGCGGGATTACTTGTTAGGGGTATGGTAAACTCATACTCCAATTGTACGTAAAATCGTGCCGGAACGCTCTATCGTTTGGCGATACGCCTTTGTCGGTGGGGTGGTAACTAGCTACTGAATCGAACCCAGGACCTCCAACTTTAATGCGACAGCGTACGCGCTACGACACGTAGGTCGAGGTAGGTAAGAGTCTGGTCTCGTGACTAGTTACCACCCTACCGACAAAAACGTGTCGCCAAGTGATTTAGCGTTCCGGCACAATGTCGCGTAGAAACCAATTAGGAGCGTGGGTTTGCCATACTCCTAACAGGTTAGCCCGCTGCCATCCTAGACAGACATCACCACTTACCATCAAGTTAGATAGCCATCAAGGGCTAACTTGTAGTGCAAAAAAACCAGGAATCCAGAACATTTACCTATCCTAGCTTGAAAAACTAGGCCTACTTACTACGTTTATCATTTTCGGTGAAGTCGGATTACTTTGTTGTTTGATCGCGCAATATACTCTAACATTCATGTAGAAACGAGATTACAATTTAAGTGGAAAGGGGCTGGTTTGATACAAGCTCCAGCGTCCGTTGGTCGCAGGATGTATCGCACGCATGAATCACTCGCCACAATAGCTGTCCGACAGTGAGCGCGTCCGTAATGCTCGTTGTTCTGAGACAAAACGGACTAAAACGTCCCTCGTGTTTGATATTAAAATGATCTTTGTTTTGTACATAACAATGGCAGAATAGTAGTTAAGACATCGACCTGAGAAGCTATGATAGCCTAGTGGTTAGGACATCAGCCTCCTAATCAGAGGTCGGTGGTTTGAACTCGGGCACGCACCTATGACTTTTCGGAGTTATGTGCGATTTTGAGCAATTAAAATATCACTTGCTTCACCGGTAAAGGAAACCCGCACGCCTGAGAGTTCTCCATAATGTTATCAAAAGCGTTTGAAGTCTGCCAATCTGCACATGGTCAGGGTGGTGGACTATGGCCAAACCCTTCTCATATTGAGAGGAGACCCGTGCTCTGTAGTGAGCCGATGGGTCGATCATGATGATGATGACTTCGACCTTCCTTTCGGGGGACGACTTTGATCCCCAGTACGTATTTCTTACTTTATGGAGTTATGTTTTGACGGTGAAAGAAAACATCGTTAGGAAACCTTCATGCATGTAGTAGTTCCAAAGTTCACGGTATTTCGACGCCTGTTTCCAGTTGCTCATGCAACTCGTTTGATAACTGCTGTTTACCTAGTTTGGAAACGAACAAGTCCAACCAGTGGATCCATACTGGTCCGCACCAGTAAATGCGGCGTTGGTCGCCATTCCATCACCTTAGGCCTCTAACGTCCATCGAATCTCTGAGCTCCGTATTTTTGAAATACAATCTTAACATTCAATTCCAATGCAAGCAAATGCTGGAAAAAATAAACAAATCACAAAACAGTAGATTTAATCACGATTCAATTGAATTTTTCCGAGGATTTGAAATGAACTGTCGCATAAAATCCTATCCTCAAAAGGGTAAATCTCCCGTGACATAAACGTAGCTTGTTTTATATTTAAATTGTCAATTACTATTTACAGCTTCCGACATTTTGAAATGAAAATTTATTATTTTCCCTGGTGTAAAATCTTAAAATTGAGCGGAGTTAAAAATAATAGAGTGAACAATAATAGGGAATGGATATAAAGATAAAGATGAAAGATTTTTAGTAGGAACAATAATACACTACGTTTTTAAACAATTAAAATAACACTTGCTTCAACGGTGAAGGAAAACATCGTGGGGAAACCTGCATGCCTGAGAGCTCTCCATAATGTTCTCAAAGGCGTGTGAAGTCTGCCAATCCGCACATGGCCAGCGTGGTGGACTATGGCCAAACCCTTCTCATATTGAGAGGAGACTCGTGTTATGTAGAGAGCCGAGAATGGGTTGATCATGATGATAACTTAAATCTGACTGTCACAGTCAGATTTAAGTAATGAAGATTTATTTAATTTACTTGTGTAGACAAGTAGGTAGCTACTGCCTATTAACTTCTTGTCACGAGTGATTATTTATTTATTTTACAACTATTGCAAAACTTATTAAAGACATAACATACATGAAAGTAAGAAAATTAACAGCTATTGGCGACCTTATCGCTAATAGAGATCTCTTCCAGGCAACTATATGAGACTCAATACATAAAACTACATTCTATTAGAAGATATAGCGGGGGTAGTGGATAAGGGCAAGAAGAAAAAGATTCAACACAATTGTCACTTTACTTTTCGCGCTTGTAAAGTCAAGGTTCTAGTGAAAGATTTTGTGTGGTGTTATATTATACAAATCTCCCGGTTGTCGGCGGAATATAGCAAATTATACTTGCTGTTTATTGTTTATCATGGACTTCTGCAAAGTAACGCTTGCTTCTATTCATTATTTGCAGCCAATGAGTTAAAAGTTAGACGAGAAGTTGCAATAGTTACACACACGCACACACACACACACACACACACACACACACACACACACACACACACACACACACACACACACACACACACACACACACACACATTACATACATACACATACATACACATTAATAACTACATGCTAATAAATATATAAAATAATAAGAATATAAATAATACAAAACTAAAATTTATATATAAACAAGTCCCTAGTTATAAAGTTATAAAGATTTTTGTTATCTTTATAATTAGGGAGGGAGGGATACATAGCTCGGAGAACCGATGGACGTTGGGGTCCCAAAGTGCTGCAATGGCGACCCCGCACCGATAAACGTAGCGTTGGTCGACCCCCAACTAGGTGGACAGACGACATCAGACGAGACGCAGGGAGCCGCTGGAAGCAAGCGGCCTAAGACCGTGTGCATTGGAACTCCCTACAAAAGGCCTATGTCCAGCTGTTGACGTCAATCGGTTGTTAATGATGATGATGATGATGGTGATTAGGGACTTAAGTACGGAAACATGTTGATTTCACCAAGCATAATCTCTCCATTCTTTGAAGTGTATAGAAACTATGCTTTGTGAAATCAACATCTTATAAAGCTCCTATATCACAGCGAGACGTGTGCAGAATGCTTATTTGGCTAGATCTATGTGGAGTAATAAATTACACCACACAGATTTTACTTCTGTCGCTGGACTTACAGCAAAGTAAGCTGGATAATATATCATGGTCTTACACAAAGTAATACTTGCTTGTATTAATGATTCATGGAACCAACAACAGAGTTGGGTGCGGCTTGTGAAGCGGCTGAAAAAGCTAAAGCATGCAAATACAGGGGTCTAGGCTCCGAATATGATTTTGTCCCATTGGGTGTCGAGACCCTCGGTCTGTGGGGTCCTAGCGCTCTAAGGCTTTTTAAGGAAATAGCAAAAAAATTAGTCGACATCATAGGGGACCGAAGAGCTGCCAGCTACCTCGGACAAAGAATTAGTCTAGCCATTCAAAGGGGGAACGCTGCCAGTATCTTCGGAACCTTGCCTTTTAATAACATATTTTAGTTATTATATTAAATATTTATTTATTTTGTAAGATTTTTAGTTTTAGGTTAATCTAATTTTATTTTAAGTTATATATGTAGTCTTGAAATTTATAAAGACTAATTATATGAGAACCTAGTTTATAAGGACTCATTATATGGTAGTCTGCTTAAATAAATTGTAATCTATCTCCAACAGGTTGCACTGACAACAGGAACGGAGTCCACGATGGCGGCCAAGAGATAGAGTACACAGACGTAGACTTAGGCGTCACACAAAGAGGACCGCACTTCGACGTGGCGTATTCCAGGAACGTCACGGCGCTGGTGGGGAAGACTGCGCAGCTAAACTGCAGGGTCCGCGACCTGGGCAACAGAACGGTACGTTTGAATACTAAAAAACTGTAGCATGTTTAAGTACACTGAATAACTGATTTTGCAGGGACAAAAGTACACCTCCAGGAGGCAGAAGGATTCACCAAATACATACAATATATTTAGGTAGTTATAATTTGCATCCTCTACATATTTATATTACAGAAGAGCTCACCAGGCTCACTAATAACTTACTAATCATCATCATGATCAACCCATTACCGGCTCACTACAGAGCACGGGTCTCCCCTTAATATGAGAAGGGCTATGCCATAGTCCACCACGCTGGCCATGTGCGGATTGGCAGACTTCACACGCCTTTGAGAACATTATGGAGAACTCTCAGGCGTGCAGGTTTTCCTCACGATGTTTTCCTTCACAGTTGAAGCAAGTTTTTTTTTTTTTTTCACCACAAGTTAGCCCTTGACTGCATCTCACCTGATGCTAAGTGATGATGCAGTCTAAGATGGTAGCGGGCTAACTCATACTCCTAATTGGTTTCTACACGACATCGTGCCGGAACGCTAAATCGCTTGGCGATACGTCTTTGCCGGTAGGGTGGAAACTAGCCACGGCCGAAGCCTCCCACCAGACCAGACTCGAGCCGGGAATCGAACCCAGGACCTCCAACTTTTTAAAATGCAACAGCACACGCACTGCGCCACGGAGGTCGTCAATGTGATATTTTTATTGTTTTAAAAACGCACATGACTCCGAAAAAACTTACTAATAAAGCCAACTAATACTAATGTATACAGCTAATACATTAGTGGTTGTTGGTTATCTTAGTAGGCTTTATTAATGATGATATTAACTGAAGATGATTTGCTCTTAAGCAATAATATAATTGCGGTGAACTGCTATTTCTCCAATGTAAACAGAGCCACGTAGAAACTCCAGTTTAAATTAATATAAATATTTAGACCGCCGTAGTAATTGGCGCCCTACGGAGACCTATTGAATTCATTCAAGTGTTTGAATAAAACATTTTCTCTTTCAATTAAAGAACCGCTTGAGCGATCCGAGGATGTTCTCTGTAAACAAATGAATAAAACATTAAAAACACTTTTGCTTTGCCCTGCTTTGCCATTTAATTCTAAACGCATTAATAACTGTGATGTTTAAGTTATATCATGCTTGTTGCGGTCGAGTGCACAAGTGCACCCGTGACCCAGCCACCAGGTTACGCGAAGGAGCATCGCTGGGTTTTAGTGGGTATTCTGGTCGCCAGTCTGGCCGCCAGGGAGTCCCACATACCCCATCGGAAGCGGCACAGTCTTGCCTGCATCGCTTCCGGAGGGGATGCGTAAACGCATTTCCCAGCGGAAAAAAAAAAAAAAATTATATCATATCAGAAAGTATACGGTGATAGCTCATAAGTTGTGTTCTGGACATCTTCATCTCATAACATTTCTGATGAGGAAAGTAACCTAACTGTGACATTTGCGGACCGAAGGGTGGTGTCCAGTACGTTCTAGATATAGCAGATAAGACATAGCAGTTAGCCCTTGACGGCAATCTCAGCTGGTGGTAAGTGATGATTGCAGTTTAAGATGGTAGCGGGCTCTAATCGGTTATGGTAAACCCATACTCCTACTTGGTTTCTACTCGACATCGTGCCGGAACGCTAAATCGCTTGGCGACACATTTTTGTCGGTAGGGTGGTAACTAGCCATGGCCGAAGCCTCCCACCAGACCAACTCGAGCCGGGAAACGAAGACAGAACCTCCAACTTTATAATGCGCCACGGAGGTTATCATAAGGGTTTGGTACCTAAGCTCGCTTTATAGAATTGGGTCAACCAATCTTTGCAAATAAAAAAAAATACAAATATATATTAAACCTCTTCATTAAATTAGTCTCTTAATTTAGCTTAAGTTATATATTAACGTAGTATGTGTTATGTGGATTACACCCTCCTAAATATTTCGTTGATAATTCGATAGATCAAAAAAGGTAAATAATCTGCTTTAAGATGAAAGAGTGACCTCTACTTATGAGATTTAGAGGTGTAATCCCCAATATATCTAAAGAAGGATTTATTCGATAATAATATTAGAAGCCCTACATCAGTGGGTGGGTTAAAACACTTATCTATAAGACCTCCGTGGCACAGTGCGTGCACTGTCGCATTTTAAAGTTGGAGGTCCTGGGTTCGATACCCGGCTCGAGTCTGATCTGGTGGGAGGCTTCGGCCGTGGCTAGTTACCACCCTACCGACAAAGACGTGTCGCAAAGCGATTTAGCGTTCCGGCACGATGTCGCGTAGAAACCAATTAGGAGTGTCGATTTTCCATACACCTAGCAGGTTAGCCTTCTACCATCCTAGACTGCATTATCACTCACCACCAGGTGAGATAGCCGTCAAGGGCTAAGTTGTAGTGTATAAAAAAAAATTATAAAACCGAAAAATTATCTGCCTATAATTTTGAAAAAATATAAAATTGTCAATAAAAGACAGATTCATTGCGCAGTAAAGTTAGAGGTCTTGAGTTCAATTCCCGGCAAGAGTCTGGTCCGGTAGCGACTTTAGCATTGGCCAGTTACCATCGACAAAGATGAGTCGCCAAGCGATTTAGCGTTCCAGCACAATGTCGCCTAGAAACCAATTAGGACTATGTTCTTAAGATATCCTTTTTTTTTTTGTTTTGTTTACGGGGTGAAATCTCCTACTGAGATAGCCGATTATTGCTGGGGAATAGCTCGGGTTATGTGGGATTTTAACCCACTAAAACCCCCTCGGTCGCCACCATCAGCATAAAATATGTGGGAGGTTCCGGGATCTCCTAACAACGCACCGGAGCCTCCCTTGTGCTCCTATTCTGCCTCCTCGCGGACGTAGATCCGCTCTTAAGATATCCCTAACAAGTTAGCCCGCTACCATCTAGACTAGCTAGACTGCATCCAAAAACATTCCGTAGCTAATGATATTGACAACATTAGGAATTGACACCCGTTTAGATATCAACACTTCTCGCAAAGCTTAATCTACCTCATTTCCTTATCGCAGGACCTGTCTCCACTTTCACATACATTCTGTTAGCGGGATCGTAATAAAATGTTTGATTTATCTGGTTTTGTCCCAGGTGTCGTGGATAAGGCATCGCGACATACATCTTCTCACTTCAGGCAGGATGACGTACACGTCAGACCAGAGGTTCATCAGTGTCCACAACCCCCATACTGAGGATTGGATATTGAAGGTAAGTGAGAATGAAATCAATATCAATCAATGAATATCACTTGCTTCAACGGTGAAGGAACACATCGTGAGGAAACCTGCACGCCTGAGAGTTCTCCATAATGTTCTCAAAGGCGTGTGAAGTCTGCCAATCCGCACATGGCCAGCGTGGTGGACTATGGCCAAACCCTTCTCATATTGAGAGGAGACCCGTGTTCTGTAGTGAGCCGGTAATGGGTTGATCATGATGAGAATGAAAAAAAAAATTTTTTTTTTTCTACTACAAGTAAGCCCTTAACGGTAATCTCACCTGATGTAGGTGACGATGCAGTCTAAGACGGTAGCGGGCTAACCTGTTAGGGGTATGGTAAACCCACACTCTTAATTGGTTTTTACGTGACATCGTTCCGGAACGCTTAATCGCTTGGCAACACATCTTTGTCGGTATCTCTAACACGCAAACTATGATGCAAGATCGGTATTTATTGCTAATATAAAAACGCATAAGTACGAAAAAAGCTAAAAGCTGTGATATAAATGAGTTTTACACAGTATTAAAGAATTTTTTATTGGAGAAGTGTTATTATACAGTAAATGATTTTTTAAACGATGCTAGTAAAAATAAATGAAATCGGTCTCTCTACTACAGTCAATTCCAGACCAAGTTGCAACACCCAAACTGGGTATGTGTACACAATATGCAACGAAATAAATAAATAACATAACACGTGAATATGAAAGTATCGGCAGTCAGAAGGACCGTAGTGGAAGGGTCAAAGAAGAAAGCCACGTAAAGAAACAAAAACAGAAAAGCAACCAAACACGTACTCACGCACACGCGCACACACCCTCACACACTAAAGGAGCACTTTCCCAGTCACTCCGTGATATCAGCTTGGGTTATGCCTGAAAATCAGCGCTGCAGTCCATTTTGACGCAGCATCAAGCTGAGGCAGCGCCCTGTTCAGCCAATTTCTTGACACATACGTTTTTAGATGTGATGTACTTATTTCTTTTAATGGCTGAATAAACGCAATTTTGATTTTGATTTGATTTAAAGCCAGAGTCAGGCAAGCTTAAATCCTGTCATTCATATAGATAACCCTACTGGCAAAGAAATACCGCCAAGCGATAGCGTTCCAGTAATATATGAGTAGAAATCGACTAAGACGATGGGTTCAGCCGACAACGCATCTGTCTGCTACAGATGTATATTGGAGACGTTAATCACTTATCATCAGGTGATACGGCTAGTTACTAGTAGGCCGCGTCGTACCTAGAAAATCATTAAAATACAGATATTATTATAATATATACTAGCTGTTGCCCGCGACTTCGTCCGCGTAGAATTTCTGATTTACCGTGAGATTGAGGTTTCCCGTGCGGCCAATGCCCTGCTTCAGAAAGTAAGCTACAGGCAAATGTCAAATTGCGGATTTTCATATCTCTAAATTAAAAAACATAAGACTTTCATACAAACTTTAAGCCCCTATTTTACCCTCTTATGGGTGGAATTTCTAAATATCCTTTCTTAGCTGACATCTCTTAACTATCAACTACCTACTTGCTAAATTATAGCTTTATACGTACAATAGTTTTTGAGATCTCGTGTTTAATCAGTATGTAAGTATATAAGTATGTAAGTGACCTTTCGCTTTTATATATATAGATTATGAATAACAACGATAAAGTGAAGATAAATTCATGTTCTGAATAAAAACTTGGTTATAACTAGAAGAGGTTTTAAATTGTTCAACTTTGGCATGCAATCCTGAAAATCAAACTATTACATTGATTCAACTACCTTACCCCTAACCGGTTAGCGTTTTTACCACTCGTAGAAGGTGTATTAAAAAAAAACCCTTTAAAGGTCCAATAAATATAAAATCTAAGTCGAAAGTTCAACAGTTATGAGATTAAAACTATAAAGTCTTGGATTGGAAGCAAGCAATCAATTTTATTGGCCACAAGGAACGGCATCTGAGGGGTCGCAGTTTGGGATTGTCTATACGAAAAGTTTGGGATAGTTTTGCCGAGTTAAAAGCTAACTTGCGGGGGTCTTCGGCATTAGTTTCAGCCGGCTATTACACAATCTTTAACCCAACGTTGGCAGTCGGCTGAACCGCGAAATTGACCCAAGTTACCAGCCACATATTAGCCTGTATTACAAGTTGGGCTGGCTTTAGTTGCTTGATAGACTGATACGTAGTGCAGTAGTTTCGTTACATATACAAACAGATAGTTCGTAAAATATAAGAATTCAAATTCAAATTCAAAATAATCTTTATTCAAATAGTCCTTAAAAAGGCATTTTTGACGCGTCAATAATTTACATAGTAGTTATTCCATGGTGATAACTATATTCGTAAACTTAAAACTAAAGCTATGAGGGTTCCAAACGCGCCCCGGTCTAAGAAGAAGCCCACAACAAACTTAGCCGAGGCCTTTTTGTTTCGTTATCACCATCTCATATAATTAATAATAAACTATAGTATCTATGGAGATAGAGCAATTCACACCCAAGCTTTTTTATCGTTTATATAATCCTTAATATCGTAAAACAATACGTACTTAGTGAATCCCCGCATTTCATTCCCGTGAACTTTTGAGTAGTAACGCAATGTTATGAAGCTAGTATGACCCTCAACGAACGGTATAGATGTAAACACCCGTCCCATACGTATTTAAATTTAAATTTTGCATTATGTCTTAAACTATAGGTCCAAATCACATGCTGTTATGGGTCCAAGTTTATCTAAATAAGGCTGTTATGATAATAAAGTTAGGAGTTTTAAAAATCAAAATATCACTTGCTTCAACGGTGAAGGCAAACAGCTTATTGGTATTTAAACGAAATCGTGCCGGAACGCTAACATCTTTGTCGGTAGGGTGGTAACTAGCCATCGCCGAAGCCTCCTTGGAATCGAGCTGGGAATTAACATCGTGCCGGAACGCTAAATCGCTTGGCGCCACATCTTTGTCTTTGTTGGTAAGGTGGTAACTAGCCACGGCCGAAGCCTCCCACCAGACCAGACTCGAGCCGGGAATCGAACCCAGGACGTCCAATTTTTTTTAAATGCTACAGCGCACGCACTGCGCCACGGAGGTCGACAAAGTTCTCAAGACTTCTGTTTCTTGCCGCTACCGTCTACCAATACAAACTTGAATAACGAGTTGGACTTGGATAGCGAGATGGAAACTAATACCGAACCAATACAGGGAGCGGTAACTCGTTCCCTGTATTGGTCTGGCATTAGTTTGAAAATAATGATTATTAATTAAATTTACCAGATCAAAAGTTAAGGAATAAAAATGAACAACAAACCATCAAGCTTGAAGGCGAAATGCTTCTGCGAGTTAATATTTATATCCGTAAACTAAGAATACACATAATATTCTTTTAAGTATAAACTCACAGCAATCTAAATGTATTTCCTAAATGGAAACTAAAATAACATTTTCGCTTGGCTCTTTCAGGATTTTCAATTACTTGGGAATGTTCTTTTACTAGTAGACGACCTCCGTGGCGCAGCGCGTGCGTTGTCGCATTATAAATTTGGAGGTTCAATTCCCGACTCGAGTCTGGTCTGGTGGGAGGCTTCGGTCGTGACTAGTTACTACCCTTAGGCCATTGTCCACCAAGCTGGATGTACACCATGATTGGCAGACTCCACACGTCTTTGAGAACATTATGGAGAATTCTCGGCATGCAGTATTCCTTCACCGTTGAAGCAAGTGATATTTTTATTGCTTAAAACGCACATAACTCTGAAATTTAGAAGTGCCTGGAATCGAACCCTCGACCTCTGATCAGGAGGCGGACGTCCTAACCACTAGGCTATCACACCTTCTCTCAACTATACTCAAGCTATATCTTTACCGAATTCCATCAAAATCAGTGCAGTATCTTAGCTTATATATAAAGGCAACAAACAATCAATAAACATCTTATAGTGGCTGAATAGTTGTACACCGATTTCTCACAATCTACGATCGTTATTCGACATGTGAAAGAAGAAGAGAAAATATTATGCAACGTTTAATATATAGTAACGTACACTTGAACAAAGTCACGTATAAAACTTGTATAACATAATTTTCTAAGTTGAAAACTGAAAAAACAATTTCGCTTTGCTCTCTTACGAATTCAATTCTAGCTAGAATTGTTTTAATGGTAGAGAATCCGATGAATTCTTTAAACATTTCTGTTAAAGATTGGAGCTTTTAAGTTCTACGGTAAAAGATAATGCTTTTAATGCTCTTATCAGAGGTAAGTATTATTAACTTTGCATTAAATATAAAACGGAGATAAGTTCAAGTTATATTTGAGCAAACATTCCTTTTCTTTATAAAATAACAAAATTTTCGATTCGCTTTTATTTCTTTAGTTTATTATAAATACAATGATAAAATAGTTTTAATTGAATTATACTAATATTCAAACTTAATAATTTATTATGCGCAAAAGAATACTTGGTTAAGTATTTTTTGGTCTTAGACTGAAACTGCAGTTATGTATATTATATAACTGAAACATTACTTATAAGCTAATGAAATTGGTACGAAATTTTTCACTATAATTTGATGACAGTGAAGCTGTCATTAATACCTTTTATTGGGTTTTAAAATTTACACCCCATGTAAGCTATTATTTTGCTCGGAATACGAAGTATCCTAAATCTGTCGCTAAGATTAGTTATTGCTATGCAAAATGTTATCATGATCGGTTTAGCTGGCAATGCCAAACATTGGCAACAAAGTTTTTTTTTTCAAATCCTGGGGTACGTTCCGGTGGTGTTGTGGCATTATATAACTGAAGGTCCTGGGTTCAATTCACGACTTGAGTGTAGCCTGGTGGGAGGCTTTAGAACTTGTTGTGCAGCGATTTATCGTTCCGACATGATGTCGCGTAGAAACTTATTAGGTATTTGAGAACGTTATGAAGAACTCTTAGGTGTGCAGGTTTCCTCACGATATTTTCCTTCACCGTTGAAGTAAGTGATATTTTAATTGTTTAAAAACGCACATAACTCCGAAAAGTTAGAGGTGCGTGCCCGGATTCGAACCGCCGACCTCTGATCAAGAGGCTGACGCCCTAACCACTAGGCTATCACAGCTTCTAGACTGCATCATCACTTACCAACAAGTGAGATTGCCATCAAGGGCTAACTTGTAGTGAAATTGAACCAAAAAAGATATTTAGTTTTTCTTCTCGGAACCAAACTGGTGTTTTATTCTATGACAGAAAATAGTGTATCAATAATGTCTCAGAATTTGCACGTGTCGTTGAAGCGTGAGTAGACCATTTCGATATCATTTAACGACCCAAAATCGGGCGGTTAGGGTTAGCGTTAAATGATAACGTTTTAACACTCCTAACTGGTTTATAGATAAACCGTTGATTTAACGTCCGATATCAATCACGATATAGTTAGTACAGCATACGCTAAATCAAGCGATTCCTCCACTAAACATGTTAATAGCACGTCACAAATTTCACTAGCAGGTGGAGTCTTTTGGCGCTCACCCAGATTGTATTTAACATAGCATGCAAGTTAAGTAATTTACTGACTTAACCTCGAGCCAATTTCTGGCTGACCATTAGCATACACAAAACATCTGTTCGAAGTCATAATAATCTGTTGATAAGGTAATATATACCACTGCCAACGGAACGCCGAAGGATCCCACCCCCCGTTATCCCAAACGTCGCCTAAGGTTCAGCCTCACATTAGGCACCCTTAGGCAGACGTTCCTAGGGCTCAAAATTTCTTCTGGCAGAGCTTCTTTCCGAAGTTCGCCAAACAGCCCGGTTACGCTGTGGCAACCACATAGGGTTAGCTATACGAATAGACAGTCCGACAAAGAAAACAAAAAACGCCGAAGGAGCGGTTCAAAAATTCGTTAAAAGGTGTAATAAAATCCTACATATATAATTGGCATCAAAACCTAGGCCTTATATATAAGTAAACACTGGAATTAAAACTATTAGGTCATGCTATAAACATAACGCCTAGCCACATGTCCGTTCTATTAGAAAAATATATAAATACGACTGAATAGTCCACTGATCTTGCCTGTCCTGAAAGGAGCAAATTAAAAAAAATACCAAAATACATATGGAATCTCTTTAGAGAAATTGATTTCTTGAATTTCTTCTATATTTGAAATATTGAAAAAAAATGTAGGTAGGTATATATTTATTCGGGAAGTATACAACGGGTCCCCCGGGTGTCCAGTAAAACCTGCGAGAGGGACATGCGGTGGTGGTTTTTAGTTCGGGTACCCCCCTTCGGGGGTGGGAGTCCAACATAACCTCCTTCCCGCCCAAGGGTATGGAGGTAGCTAAAAAAGCTTTTCCACCACAACAAAAAAAAAGGGTAGGTATATATTTACAACCGTTACAATTTGATAATATTTTCAAATTTCGGTATCGTGCTTGCAAAATATGAATGAATAAACTCGTTTTGAACATTATAATTCGAAATTTGCGATATGAGGGTGATAATATATAATTTAATATATTTTGTCCACAGATAAGGTTCCCGCAGCGGCGTGACTCGGGCATCTACGAGTGCCAAGTTGGAACCACGCCGCCCATCGGCCACCGGATGTACCTCTCGGTTGTCGGTAAATCACTCTGTGCTTCCGTTTTGTATATTTTTAAAATGATCAATGGTTTGAAAGTGGAATATATTATTATTAGAAAGTTAGCATCAATGTCGACAATGCTTCGGCATGAGTTCTTGCTATGACTATGACGTTTTTTAAAGACCATTATTATCCTCAGCCACCTACCTACTGATCCACTGTGGGCATATCTCTTATAGGATCTTTTGACGAACTCCGTGGCGCAACGCGTGCGCTGTCCCATTATAAAGTTGGTGGTCCTGGGTTCGATTCCCAGCTTGAGTCTGGGAGGCTTCGGCCGTGGCTAGTTACCACCCTACTGACAAAGATGTGTTGCCAAGTGATTTAGCGTTCGGACACGTTGTTGCGTAAAATCAATTAATAGTGTAGTTTTACCATACCCCTAACAGGTGCTCCCGCTACCATCCTAGACTGCGTTATCATTTACCATCAGGTGAGAATGCAGTCAAGAGCTAACTTGTAGAATATAAAAAAGGAAAGAGCTCTCATAAAGTTACGCATATTCGTTTTTGCATTTGTATCATTAATAGAGACTTAGAAATAAAGTACTGTCTGTCTAGTCATCACTTATTATTGAGTGGTCTTTCAGGAGACCGAGTTCGATCCCTGACCAGAGCCTCTTCCTTTGCTTATTTACGTGCCATTTCAATTAAATTTAATCAATTTCATATTAAATATCACTCGTATTTAACGGTGAAAAAAAACATCGTGAGGAAACCTGCATGCTTAAGAAACGTTTCTCTAGAACGTTCTTAATTATGTGTGTAGTTTACCAAAGTGTACTACAACTTAACTACAGGCACAACCTTTCAAATGCTGAGAGGAGACGTACATGTCGTGGGTCGGTAATGTGTTGTCAATGTAGATGGGTATTCAGTTGAGTATCTGTCAACAGAGCCGCTGACAACCATCCTGGGCGGTCCGGAGCTGTTCATCAATATGGGCAGCACCATCAATCTCACGTGCGTGGTGCAGCACTCGCCGGAGCCGCCGCCTGCGAT
The DNA here is from genome assembly GCA_928268935.1 of Lasiommata megera. Lineage (NCBI taxonomy): Eukaryota > Metazoa > Arthropoda > Insecta > Lepidoptera > Nymphalidae > Lasiommata > Lasiommata megera. The sequence continues at coordinate 14,446,807 of OV743326.1, forward strand.
ACGCTGGACGCACAATGATGAGGTAAGGAAGAAAGAAAGAATAATTGCGCGGGCACCAACGTATCCGTAATAGAAATTAATGTTCTTTAATAATGTTTTAGCTGTGATAGCCTAGTGGTTAGGACGTCAGCCTCCTAATCAAAGGTCGGGGGGTCGAACCCGGGCCCGAACTCTAACTTTTCGGAGTTATGTGCGTTTTTGAGGAATTACAATATCACTTGCTTCAACGGTGAAGGAAAACATCGTAAGGAAACCTGCACGCCTGATAGTTCCCCATAATGTTCGCAAAGGCGTGTGAAGTCTGCCAATCCGCACATGGCCAGCGTGGTGGACTATGGCCAAACCCTTCTCATATTGAGAGGAGACTGGTGCTCTGTAGTGAGCCGAGAATGGGTTGATCATGATGATGATATATATTTATCGCAATCGTTACCAGGCTAGCTGTAAAAGGGCTCGCCACCACCAGACGCCAGTTGGGTGTTGGAGTATAGTAAAAAAGTTTCCTTTCACAATTTTTCCTAGGTTTGTAAAGCGAAGTAAGACTACGCCACTGCGTTTGACCGGCGTTTTCATTGGCGTTAAATTTCGCATCCTGTGGTCAACCAATTACAAGGCTTGATTGAATGAAAGCTTCTTGTGATTGGTCGCACGCAGGAACTAAACTTCAACACTGCTAAGAACGCAGCTGAAATGCTATACCTTGAAAGAAATTTAATACAAAGAATATATGCGTTATTACATCAGCTATGTTCAATTTAAGATCAAATAACTGAGTAATAAAATGAAGATAGTATACAGCCTGGCAATAATATATAAAAATTAATAGGGGAAACAATATTTAGGTACATGAATATATTGCAGCCCAAATATAATATAAAATGATTTTGATATTTAGGTAATTAAGGAAAAAGAAATATATTCTCAGGCTTAAGATTTAGGCCAAGAACTGTTAGGTACTTATTATACCAGCTAGGAAATATTTGGCGGTGGGAATCGCTGTGCTTTGAAATGCATGTTAGGCCGTCTGCTTTGACTGATATGTGATAATAGCTGTAAAATCCACCATCATTGGATCTGTGTTCTAAAACCATTGCTCCTTAGGCAGATATGGTCGTGCACTGCATTAGAATATGAATCGGTTTTTGACGATGATGATTATAGTTTACAAAGGCTTACTATTAACGTTTAAAAATAGCATCTATTTTATTGGGACTATTGTTTCGTACCTGCCAGCCCCAATATCTCCTAAACAAACAATAAATAAACTTATAACTTAAACAAAATTATAAAGAAAATAACTTTAAAACAAATACCTTTCCAAGTTTATCACAGAGATTTACCCAATGGCGTGGCGTTAAGCCTCTTGCAACACAAGTAGGTAAGCCATGCATACATTTGTTTGCATCGAATCGCGCAATCAGAGACCCAGAACATTTGGCGAACATCCTCTAAGTAGGGATGCACCCATGGTTTGTCACATGGCTGGTTAAATCATCCAAATATCGATATATATCGATAAATGGATATTGTAAAATAAGTAAGATTTTTTTTGATTTTTGATTTTGATTTTGGTTTTATATTAATACTTTTAACTAATAGGAAAAAATAATAATTATTGTAATCATGTTTACGCTATTTCACTAGGTGTATCATAAGAAAAAATATACCTATAACTAGCAAATGCATACGTTTTAAAATAAGATATTTAAGATATTTTGTAAGATTGTTAGATATTACTTTCTATTTCGTTATTTCCCTAATTGTTTGAGGTGTTTCATTATGTAATACTTTACTTTTATCGAGCAAAAAAATATGTAAAAAATGAAATTAAGGTAATAAAATTAATTCTAGCAAAAAAAAATAGCATGGTTATAGTTATAATTATTCGTGTATCTGTAATAATATGTATTAAAAAACAAACGTTGGTACATTAATAGACTAAAGATGCTGACGATGACGGTTATAAAACATCATTAAGAGCAAAACAACGATGTTACGGAAACCCCGCTTACATCCCTACCTCCGTGAAAGTTTTCCAAGGGATTTATTCCCAGAGAACTTGCGGGACTTATTTGAATCTAAGCCAAAATGAGTTGCAAGCAACGTCGCAGTTGCGGTGCCAGAAAATAAAGGAACTTTGCAGATCTTTTGTTGAATTAAATTAGAGATTTGGATCTGCTTGGGAATTCGGTGGGTATATTGAGATGCCTTCATTTCTCTGTTAGGGTTTATACATGAATTATTCTCAGAGCCTAAAAAGAAAACCAGAAAGGCTGTGATAGTCTAGTGTTAGGACGTCCGCCTCCTAATCAGAGATCGGGGGTTCGAACCCGGGCACGCACCTCTAAGTTTTCAGAGTTATGTGCGTATTTTAAGCAATCAAAATATCACTTGCTTCAACGGTGAAGGAAAACATCGTGAGGAAACTTGAATGCCTTAGAGTTCTCCATAATGTTCTCAAAGGCGTGTGAAGTCTACCAATCCGCACATGGCCAGCGTAGTGAATGGGAAAAACCCACACATACTTAAGTGTCTTCCGCAAGATTACAAGAACTTTAATAAACCCACCAATTTTTTTACTATCCTTATTAATCTGTAATATAATCTCAAGGTCATTATGAAAATCAAATAAAAAAATAAAAAATTGACTCGTTGTGCTCCCCGATATGTCTTTATAGACATATGAGAGATAGTTTGGAGAGTCCTTTGAAACTGTTCCTGAACAATTTTATAGCATGAGCATTCCCATCTGTCTTTGATTGATTGTTCTTATGTTATCGACTGGAGTGAGCGCAAAATCTGTTGAGTATTTTTTGATGCTCGGGGCCATGAGAAAAGATGCAAATGGCCCTTTTATTTTCCCATCAATTTCCATTCAAATTGCGCTCCGCTGAGATGAATAATGTTTTTTCATAATCTATTACCCGAAGCGGATATTTTACCTGAACATAATGAAGAGTATAAAAGTGAAATTCGTGCTGGGGTTGTTGTTTTTTTTTAATAGGTATTTACAAAATTTGCCTTTGATATCACTCTTGGCTGATAAAATGTGAGAACGCAATTTAAAATAAATTGAATGTACAACACGGAATATCAAGTTTAATTGAAACGTAAAAATGTAATTAAAAAAAAATTAAAGAATAATAAATCCTTTCTCTAAATAAACCCAACGCACAATGCTATCTGCAAAACTAGAAATGGAATAAACTGCTCAAGGATAGCTGAATTAATTTTCTTCAGATTACTGAAACATTTCAAACATTATTTCAAACTTAATTAAAATTAATTCAGTTTGAAACATAACCGTAGCTTTAATACCAGGAAAACGGTATAGTTTTCAAATAAAATTGCAATAATCCGGAATTACTTACGTTTCAGTCTCGTCTCACTTCTACGATAAAAATGTATAAAAGTTTTCTCATAAACATCTTTAGGATAAGCTATAAATTTAGTTTGCATAATAGTTTAGTTAGCACCGAAGTTTGAACATAAAATCACCGTCGCATCGAAATTTTTATTTAAATAAGTGATAACTTCCATGCAGAGTATATTAAAAAGATGACAGGTATAAGGCATCGCCGGACGATAATATTTCACGATATCCTGAACGCTGAATGATGAATGTTAATATTATTTAATATATAGGATGACTACGGGGCGGGGGCGTGTCTTCGTCGGTAATTTGGGTAAACGTGGGTTTTCGGGCAAAGAGACCAGATGCTCTTGGTAGAACAGATTTACAATTGTAAGTATGGTTATTTATAACGAGCAGACTATACGCTCCACCAAGTATGGCTATGCACTACCGCGTCTCGACCACCGATCCGAACTGACCAAATGCAATGAATGCAATGTATCGTCCCGCGCCGGTGAGTCTTATGAGAACCTGCAAACGTCATTTAGTGTTGCGTAAAGAGAAGGGCCGAACCCAGTCTCTTATCTGTCGTACATGATTCTAAACTTGATGGCGCTGTTCTCTGACTGCCGTCAAATATTTATAATAGCATCATTTTAGACAGGCTTACATATAAGGGATAGTAAGCATGGTGTTACAATAACGGCTGGAGTAGTGAAAACTTTTTTTTTCGGACAGCATAACCGGGCTGTTTGGCGAGCTTCGGAAAGAAGCTCTGCCAGAAGAAATTTTGAGCCCTAGGTCTCGAAGAAACAAAGAGAACGTCTGCCTAAGGGCGCCTCCTTTGAGGCTCAACCTCAGCTTAGGCGACGTTTGGGATAGTGGGGGGTTGGACAGTGCCAGTATAAACTGTGACGCAACCATTTATGCCTACCTCCAAACCAACAAATAGTACCAATAATACAAAAACATATTAATGAGAATAACATAGTAAGCTTACCAAAATTGGTTGGTTAGTTTCTACGTGATCTTGGGCTTTATAATGCGACAGCGCACGCACTGCGCCACAGAGGACGTCAAAGGTTTTATTACAATTCAAACGCTGCCTTTATCTATAGTACCGTACATACGGAGAAAAAAGAACACATGAAGTTACAGGCTTAATTGGACTTACCTTACTAACAATAGTTATTTTGTTTCAGGAAATCAACTATGACTCACCCCGTGGGGGCGTGTCGGTCATCACAGAAAAGGGTGAGATGACGACATCTCACTTGTTAGTGCAAAAGGCCAGAGCGCCTGATTCCGGCCGGTACACCTGTGCTCCAGCCAACGCAAACCCTAGATCGGTCCTTGTCCATGTTTTAAGTGGTAAGTGGTTTAATATAACTTCCTAAGATTGCTAAATGCTATTTTTTCTTATTTTAATCTCATTTAGTTGCGTCTAGTTTGAGTAGTACTTGTGTCTACACAGTTCGTATTGATTGGTGCTTGTATTTCTTCTTGATAATAACAGAATCTACGAGATCTTTTTTCCGTCTGAGAATGGATTAAAAGCTTATATTAAAATTTCTCGGATATTACGATCGCTAAATATAATAATGTCTGGACTGTAAAATTAATGGCTTCAAATTTGTTAGATTATCCGAAGAAATTTCATTTTCTAGGCAGCCTCCTACTATTACGAAATTCCTTTCTCAAGTTCTTCTTTAAATTAGGACATGGTTTGGAATTTATAGTCATTAAATTTATATAAAAGCTATTTTGTATCACAACTTATTAAAATCACAATATAAATTTCAAACAAGTTTTCCTTTACCGTTGTAAATCTTACAGCTTAAGAAACATTTTTAAAAGCATTTAGCTTCAAGAAAAGGTTCCTAAGCTATAAGTATTTTTCTGTGATAAATAATGTTTTAATGTTAATTCAACATAAAAAGAAAGAGAGTAATTGGGTTCACAGAAAAAGAAGAATGTAATTTTTATTTGCATTCTAAAAACACTGATTTATCTGAAATTCCTTTTCTAATTTCTTTGATTTATTTATTTTCTATAGAAAGCTCTCGATTTGAGACTTTAATTGTCAATGTTGTTGTAGCACGTAACGCAATGGATCTGAAATAAGAAGTAAAGATTGCTTTAAAAAAATATTATTTGCAAACTATGTTGGACAAAATAGAATAACGTACTCAGAGTACATTACAAAGTTAAATTGATTTGCATGCAAAATGTAAAAGTTGAGCAAGACTTAAAAGGGGACATCGTTTACAAAAGACATGGTAACAAGAGGCAAAATTGAAAACTTACGACGGGTACAGGCATAAACTTCCTTTTATTATTCGCAGACAATTCAGTAATACTGGATCTGGGCCAAGTATGAGCCGAAGATGTGTTAAGATCCGGAAAGAGGTTGCCAAAACTACTTCTTGTATTGAAACAAACTTGTAACAAATTACTTATTTAAATTGTATTCGTGACAATTATTTTTTTTCCTGAAGCGCCTGAAGCGGTGATAGCCTAGTGGTTAGGGCGTCAGCCTCCTAATCAGAGGTCGGCGGTTCGAATCCGGGCACGCACCTCTAACTTTTCGGAGCTATGTGCGTTTTTAAACAATTAAAATATCACTTGTTTCAACGGTGAAGGAAAACATCGTGAGGAAACCTGCACGCCTGAGAGTTCTCCATAATGTTCTCAAAGGCGTGTGAAGTCTGCCAATCCGCACATGGCCAGCGTGGTGGACTTGGTCAAACCCTTCTCATATTGAGAGGAGACCCGTGCTCTGTAGTGAGCCGGTAATGGGTTGTTCATGATGATGATGATGATGATTTTTTTTCTACATATTTATATAAATAATTTTCAAAAGAGCAATACAGTACATAGCGTTATTTCACCAAAGTTGAACTTCGTAGGTGATTGTGTTAAATCATATTAAAGTTTAGATTTTGCTTTCTGTAAAGATCTGTAGAAGAATCTCTAAGCAGATTTAAACCTAGCATATCTTTTGTTAAAACACATCGACTTCAACATAATATATTGCGTGTTGCAACTATTATAATCTATTGTTCGTTCTTAAGTTATATTTCAGTAGAGACCTTCCCTTAATTAAAAGATCTATCATACTTAAGCTTTAATAATTCGTATTCTCATTCAAAGTATGCTTTGTAGTTAGCGATATTCATTCTATTTATCTTAAATATTATCATTACAATGGCTTTGTTTGTTATCGTTCACTAATTCAAATTCCCTTTGTTTAAAAACCATAATCCACCTATAGTCATATCTAAATGATTTAAACATTTCATTAATAAACGTGTATTAGTTAAATTTTAATTGTATTAGCGAATTTGTACACGTAAACAAACTCGCTTGGGAATTAATCACGAAATGCGTCCATACAGCCGTTAGATGATACGTATTGATGATTCACATTGACACTTTAACTATTTCACTGGAGCCACCACCCAATTTAGCGCCTATGGTATGCAGACCGCTACGGGTTCAAATCCTGTCAGATCCGTAATTTTTGTATGTATTTTATATTTATAAATTTGATTTTCCTAAGAGTTTAAAACACATAAATAAAATGAAAAATTTATAATAAATTAAAAATATTTTAGGAAAAGTGTTTGTGTATGTGTGTGTGATTGAGTTTGTGTGTGTCTGTGTGCAAGTGTTAAAAGGGGAAAAACATTACTAGGTAGGTAGTTTTAGTATTTCGTTTTTTAGTTTCATTTTAGTTAAGTGAAATAGATATAAATCGTAATAAGATTTATTGTAGGCTTTAGCCAAACGTAACTTGACGTAATCTAAAAAAATATCTTTGATTTATATTCCGGATGTTATGTCTGTCCACAATGGCTTTTTCAGCATTGAACTAACGAGACTAGACTCTCAGTCGTGATAGCTTCTATTTTTCACGGACTCGACAGCATATCTACTATATTATTGATCGAAGGGTGTATGAAAATATGTTAACATTGGTCATGTTCCACAGGCGAGCACCCAGCGGCGATGCAGCACGGGGGCCAGCTGCGCCTCCAGTACCCCCTGTCCGCCGCCCTGCTCAGTGTGATCGTTACACTTATGGGCTGCTAGTATAATTTAGTTCTACTTAGGTTAAGAAATGGTTTTATGCAACAGCGTCACAAGAGTTCTTGTACTATCATTGTGCTATACTCGGCTATAGAACACCCACTCGATTATCTTAACCCACTTGTGAGTGGGTATGTGAGGTAAAATTAAGATACTCGGCAACACCCACTCAATTATCTTAACCCACTTTTAAGTACCATGTGAAGTTATTAAATGCTCTTATACGAAGGGGTATATCACAATAATAAACTGGCAGAAGCTAACCTTAAGATAAGTTTTTTTAATCAATATTTTCAGATTATAATTTCTTTAAGTTTAGTTAATCTATTAAAATGATTCTCTATCAAGTCGTTCTAATATTAACCCACTGAGTTAATGAGGTAAAATGAAAAGCTCCCATACGAAGCTGCGTACAGTAGGACCTCTCTGTTATAGTGTAAAGTGGGAGATCTCTGGTTTGGTTTTCTATTTTTTTCTGTACGAGTATTCATAGAAATTTTTTATATGTGTAACCAAAAATGGACGTTGAGTATGCCACGATTTTAATGCCTTAAGAATTTTGTATATTTTTGTATTTTTTTTTTTATTTTATAACTCTTTTTACAGTTGCTGGCTAGTACTGGCATTCTTATTGACAAGCTTATAATTGCCACTGGTAAATTGATTATTTGTTACTATTTTGTTTGAACTGCTACCTACTTAGTTAAACTATTACAAATCTCTATAGTTTATTTTTTATTGTATGACTTATTATCGAAAATGTAACAATGATATCTAGTGTAAACGGGGTGCAATTCCAGGTCCAGATTCCAGCCAGGCTGTATTTTACGCAATAAATGACTTTATCATCGTTTTCTTCAGAAAAGATAATTTAATTATAAATGCAGTGTAATATCTTGTATTCGTTAATTCTAAAAGTTAATGTTTGTAATATTAACAATTAACACGCTATGTAATAGCAATACACAGTGACCCACAAATTATGTAATAAATCCTATTTGTATTGTAACTCAATGTTGTGTTATGTAAAACAAAACACTATTATTATCATTTAAATTGTTACTACTGCATAAAACCATCCGTTTTACATATAACTGAAAATCGTGTTTTATATATTCTGTCAACCACACTGGATATTAAAGCTGAGGCAGACTGCGGGCGGTATCGAAACCTAAATTAGCGTTGTAATTTGATTTATGAATTTTCTATGGAGTAAAACTCATTAAAAATAAACACTTCAGGAGTCAGGCTCTGCTAATGAACGCGAATCTATTGGGAATGAGAGTCACGCGACAGAGTTTTAGTCAGTCTCAGTGTATGCTGAGTATATTTTATTCAATCACTCAAACTTTATTCAAATAATCCTTTAAAAGTCACTTTAATGCATGAATGACAATCAATTTAATGATCAATTTACTACTATGTAATGCCTAAAGACAAAAGTCTTCAACGCTTGCGTCTTACCGGTCATGACATACGGAGCAGAAACGTGGACACTCACGGTAGGCCTTGTCCAAAAGTTCAAAATCGCTCAGCGTGCTATGGAAAGGGCTATGTTGGGTGTTTCTTTGAGGGATAGAATCCGTAACGAGGACATACGTAGGAGAACAAAAGTAACCGACATAGCCCAACGGATTAGCAAGCTGAAGTGGCAGTGGGCGGGTCATATCTGTCGCAGAACTGACGGCCGTTGGGGCAGACGTGTTCTGGAGTGGAGACCGCGTACCGGTAAGCGCAGCGTAGGACGACCTCCTGCTCGCTGGACCGACGACCTGAAAAGGATCGCTGGTGGCTGGTGGATGAGGAAGGCGGAGGACCGTGTGTGGTGGCGCGCTCTCGGAAAGGCCTATGCCCAGCAGTGGGCGTCTATAGGCTGATTGATTGATTACTACTATGTAAATAGTAGTGAATTTATGGTGTTAACTGCATTCGTACACTTAAAAGTAAAGCTATGAGGGTTCCAAACGCGCCCTGGTCTAAGAAAACACCCACAAGTAACTTAGCCGGGTAAATATTCGCTAAATATATTATTTATAAATGGGAAATTCAACATAGCAATAAGTGTTAAAAATTAAACTGTGGACTTAATTAATGACTTTTATTCATTCAAATGGTTCTAAAACAAGAGCGTTAAACAAACAAATAACCAGCTTTTATCATTTTGAAGTATTTTTTTCGTAATACATGCTCAAGAAAATCGGCAAGTAAATGAAATGATATTCTATTGATTATTTGTCAAGCTCCTGTTATTTCTTATATTTTAATGTACATATTTAATTGTAAAGGGTTCAGATAAAAAATCTACGTGTATCAAATATTATAATTTCTAGTTCTAAGACATGAACGATTGTATATATATTAAGTCCGTTAACTTTTGTCCGCCACTTCGCTGCGTGTATTTATTATACGGGGATTAAAATAGCCTTCGAGTATATCCAAATATCTCTATAGGAAATTTTCTCGATCCGTTGCTCTGTTGCTGCGTGTAAGGACACACCAACCGAATTCTCTCGATGTGACGCGGACTGTCGTTATATGCGCTAGCTATAAGTGTATTCAAATACTATAAATTGACATGATTAGCATTATAATAATTATTATTAATAATTAAATAAATCCTGTAATTAGTATTTTATTAATAAAACTTATTGAAAGACATGTTCATAGACAAAAAAAATGTACAGTGAAAAATATCTAAGATATTTCGTATTTGCGTAAGTGTAAGGGTGCATTCAAATTATAACTAAGTGTCAAATATTCGTATATGTCTTAACGAGAGTAAGACAGAGTAAGAGATAAGACTTGAAATTTGTCGGATCGATAAGCAATTTTATAGTCTAGAAACTGATTAGGGATACTCTTAGTATGAAAGCTGCCTCATCGGTATGTTGAATCTACGACTGCACTGAAAATAAGTTGCATGACGCATTTTTGATCCAACATATCCTGTCAATGTTACTCTGCCTTTTTTTGATGTTACAGTGGAAAAGCTTTATGGCTACATCCGTCCTTGGGCAGGATGGAGGTTATTTGGGACTCCGCACCCACCCCCCCTCCGTCAGTGCAATGTCCCTCTCACTGGATTTGCTGATTACTCGGGGAACCCATTCTTCCTGGTCTACCATCCGCCGTCAGCTGTAGTAACGGGGTTCCTGCACTAAAAAGCAGGGGATTGGGACAGCTTGATCCCCTCCCAGAACGTTACTCTACCTAGCAATGTTCTATCACAATATTTGGGTAACGTGTTGTTAGCATAGCAAGTTTAATAACGCGCCGTCAATATACTGCAGATGTGCTGCTGACATAAATTTATGATTTCAACATTGCAATATACTAGCTTTTGCCTGCAATTCCTCTCCCGTTAAGTTCACCGTTCTCGTATTTCAAACTTCAAAACTAACAGACTTCATACATAATTTGAAACCCCTATCTTGCCTCCTTACGGAGAGATTTGTACTATATTTTGATAAATACTTTCTTACAATAACCCGAAGAATTTTATCGTCCATTAAATCGGTTGACAGTAGATCTGTCATTAATTTTTTCCACACACGAATGGCTAATTTGAATGCACCCTTAAATGTTAAACTAAAGGTAGTGAATTTATATATATAAAAGTTACTTTTTCGCAATGAGGCCTACGTCAGCAAAGATTTCATTTGTAGATATGGCACCGCAAGATAGTGAAATGTTTACATTTTTAATGTGTTATCACTACAACCGAATCTCTAAATGTATATTTAGAGATTCGGTTTATTCGGTTGTAGTGAAAATCGTTGATAAATGAGCTCACATGATGTTAGTTGAAATCAAGGTGACATCTAATTATTTGAATCTCTGTAGGTTAATGCGAATTATTAACGTTTTATATATCATAGTACTGTAATGAATTACGAGTGATATACGGGAAGATTATAGTCACTGTCCAAATTTAAATTATAAGGTCTAAGGCGATAATAACAATTAACGTGTTTCTCCGTTTAATTAGGTACTTTTTTTTTTTTTTTTCGTGGGTAAATCCTCATGGATACCTCTGCGCCACGGGGAGGCACAGAAGTTATGTCAGACTCCTACTGACTAAAACCCCGACGTGTTCCTACTCACCGCTGTATGGTGGAGCCACGGGAAGGCTTTCGCATAAAACCGCAACTCCACCAGCGGGTGTCCGCCGCAGCAGACCCTCCTTGGGCACAACGTGCCCAGTTTCGCCTGTTAGAGGTGTGCCAGAACAACAGCACACCAGCCAACTTGAGAACCGTACTGTGAGTGATGGACAGCCCCGTTTCTATCGTCCACAAGTCCTCCGAAGGCACAGGAGCAAGAGAGGTGGAAGAAGAACACTCTCTCGCACCCGGCCTTCCATCGCCGACGGCAAGCGCAGCGAATGCTCGCCGTCCATCCCGGCCCACCAGTCCCATTCCTGGACGGGCCCGGCCCGCCAGTCCCATACCTGGACGGTCCGCAAGCTTCCAATGGGGACGACCAGTCACAGTACAGTACAGTAGGTACTTAAATATAAAATTACGTTTTTATACAGCATGCCCATACTACGTCCTGCACGTTGTTCTTTTTTCTTTTTATCGTCTTTATTAAAACTTTGGAAAAATATTCTAGTGTGTAGTTTTTTCCAACAAATTTTTTAAGCCATCGAATAATACCATTAAACATATGGTTACGGTATAAATTTGGACAGCGACTTAAAATGTTTTTTCTGTAAAAATTATATTACTATTGAGTTTGACCAATATGTATGTTCATATTTAGGTAAAATAAATAAAATTTAAGTATTAAGGATCATAATTTTTCTTTTTCTTTGGTGAGGTATTACTTAGTGATAACTTAACCATACAGCCTAACTTCCCGTACCTATATAATAGGTGAGCTTAACTTTATGTGGGACTTTTTTATGAAGGTAATTTCTATTTCCATAACTGGCAAAGGTTTTGATGGTGGGTGAATTCGCTCACAACTAAATTTGGCGCGCTCTAGGTAGAACGTTTGTTTGGTAGAAAATGTGTCAAGAAATATAGACGGAAAAAGGCCGCTCAGGAACCAGATGGGCAGACCAGCTGAGGGACTCTAAGTGCAAATTTCACACAATAGCGAGACTAGCCTCTTATAGAAGCTGGTAGAAGCAATTAATCCGCACGAGGTTGCAAGGACACCAGGACCACGATCTTCAGTAATGAAGGAACGTCTGAAGAGAGAGGTAGAACGAATGAATAGTAGTCTTTCTTATTTAACACGCATCTTTTTTTTAAACACTCCAAGTTAGCCCTTGACGGCTATCTCACCTAGTGGTAAGTGATGATGCAGTCTAAGATGTTAGCGGGCTAACCTGTTAGGAATATGGTAAACCCACGCTCCTAATTGGTTTCTACGTGACATCGTGCCGGAAAGCTTAATCGCTTGGCGACACGTCTTTGTCGGTTGTGTGGTAACTAGCCACGGCCGAATCCCAACAGACCAGATTCGAGCCGGGAATCGAACCCAGGACCTCCAATTTTCCAATCCGACAGCAAGTGCACTTCGCCACGGAGGTCGTCAATCGAACCCAGGACCTCCAAAAAGTCAAACCTCCACTTGTATAATGCGACACCGTACGAACTGCACCACGGAGGTCGTCGTAAGATATATCATTTTCAACATTGTTAAATTTTATTACGTTCGAGGGAACGGTAAGTGCCGTCAACCGCCTGCTCGTGTGTGGAGCTGGTAGCCGTACTAATCCGTAATTGATCCTGGCAGGCAATTGGCGCTGTAGTGGGTGCGTGGGATCGACAATACTAACAACTACTCTATTCGTTTAAAAACAATTAAAATATCACTTGCTTCAACGGTGAAGGAAAACATCGTGAGGAAACCTGCACGCCTGAGAGTTCTCCATAATGTTCTCAAAGGCGTGTGAAGTCTGCCAATCCGCACATGGCCAGCGTGGTGGACTATGGCCAAACCCTTCTCATATTGAGAGGAGACCCGTGCTCTGTAGTGAGCCTGTAATGGGTTGATCATGATGACTCTATTCATCAGTAGGACCCTACGACGAACACGACACTTCGACAGAAAACAATGAAGGCATAGATTGCTATGCTACCCCTGAAAAGAGAGTTCTTTTCTCTCTTTGCAGAGCTGTCTTAATAATCACTAAATTTGGACACTTTAGTGATGATTAAGACATTAACCAAAATCAAAATCAAACCTCTCATTGTTTTATTCACGTTACTTAATACAGTTATCTATGAAGCGATCATATAATGTATATTTTTTTCATTATTTTAATTCGCAAGTTAATGATGATAACTAAATTTGTGAACTTGAATCTAGCTATAAAGTTGAGCAATTCAAATCCAATCAATTCTTAATATAATAAAAGGATTTTTCTATAAGCTTACATTTTATAATCAATTTTCTTTGAATGAGTTACATTTATATAATTAATATGTAGCCAGACGGCTCTACATGCTTTGATATGTATTTAAGCTGCGATAGCCTAGTGATTAGGACATACGCCTCCTAATCAGAGGTCGGGGGTTCGATCCCGGGCACGCACCTCTCACTTTGCAGAGTTATGTGCGTTATTAAGCAATTAAAATATCACTTGCTTCAACGGTGAACGAACATGGCCAGCGTGGTGGACTATGGCCAAACCTTTCTCATATAGAGAGGAGCCCGTAGTGAGCCGTCAATGGGTTGATAATGATGATGATGATGATATATATACATATATAAGACACCATTCTCTGGCTGCAAATATAAATAATGTTTGTACTCAAACAAAACACTATTTGTTTTATGCACTTCATTTGATAGATAAATACTTTCAATTTATTCAGTCAATTGTTTGGTTATTCAATATTGGTACCAATTAATTTTTAATTTTGTTTTCATTAATCAATGCATTCATTTGAATTCGCTTACTATCTCAATATCGTTTAGAGCGTAATAAACTTTTATCATGTACATATCAAATTTTTAGCTTTTGTTTTTCGTTCATAACACTAATAGCGGTTATTTTACAAATTAACTGGTCAAGTTTCGTCCTAATTAGTGTAATCTTGTCCACAGCGGTTTAATTAGTTTTTTAATTTGTAAAGTCCTGTTACCTCCGCTTGGGAAAGTCCAATTAAAATCGGTTTAAGCATCCCAAAAGATAGGTAAACTATAAAAAAACAACACTTAAGCTTTTCAATTAAATTTTATTACAATTTTTGAAATCAAATCAAATCAAATCAAATTATTTATTTTGCATAGATTGAGTCAGTACATTGGTGTTACACTGAAGATGAGATGCTTACAATCTGCCGGGTAGGCATGCAAAAATAATATTATAATAACTTATGTATTTATGGCCAATATATAAAATAATATTTTTCTTACACTACCCTACTATTTTTTCTTAAACTACCTTTTATTAGTTTATTTCCTATTTTTGAGGTGATATTTATTCGTTCGCGTTCGAGTCGCTGTGATAGCCTAGTGGTTAGGGAGTCAGCTTCTTAATGACAGGTCGGCGGTTCGAATCCGGGTGCGCACCTCTAACTTTTCGGAGTTATGTGCGTTTTTAAACAATTAAAATATCATTTGCTTCAACGGTAAAGGAAAACATCGTGAGGAAACCTGCACGCCTGAGAGTTCTCCATAATGTTCTCAAAGGCGTGTGAAGTCTGCCAATCCGCACATGGCCAGCGTGGTGGACTATGACCAAACCCTTCTCATATTGAGAGGAGACCCGTGCTCTGTAGTAAGCCAGTAATGGGTTGATCATGATGATGAAAATTTCGTACTGTATTTACGTTACGTTTCATATAAAATAATACCCTTCAGATACAGAAACTGCTCGTATCAATTTATAACTCACTACAGTGTAATCTTGTTTCATATACAAAAACCCAAATAAACCCCAATATAAGATATAAACTTCCTCCGCCGACCACATTTGCTATACGCTATAAACGTAATATTAAACCAAAACATACAATAGTCCTTGTTATATCCATAAACAGTTTATATCTCGCTATTGCTTGAGCAACGAATTACGGTACTCACAAATATACCTAACGTTTATTCTGTTTGCTCGAGCGATGTCTATAAGGGTGATATTAATTTGATTGGGGTGCTTTGCCGTCTTTATTTCTCCGCGAGTAAGGCGTAATCTAAGAAAACTCCTTATTTGAAGGAAAGCCTTTTTTTTGCCGAAAGATTACTGAAGGAAGGAAAATTGGGAAATAAATTTTATATATCCTAATTAACTGTTGGATCTATGCCGATATATTTTGATTATGCAAACTGTACAGTAATCTGTTAAGTTAATGATTTTATTATAAGAAAAATAATAAATGGAAACTTGTCATTGGTAATGGGTGGTTTCGTTTGATGGGAGAGCATCGTCACTGTGTATTTTCTGGTACAATTTTTTTTTAATTTTCAGTACAAGTTAGTCCTTGACGGCTATCTAACCTAACACATTGCACGGGTATAAATTTTCATTATCATAGATAATAGAACTATAGCTTCGCATGGGTATAAAATATATAGCCTATGTCATTCACTGATGATTTTTTTTTATCTACTTCAAGTTAGCCCTTGACGGCAATCTCACCTGATGGTAAGTGATGATGCAGTCTAGGATGGTAGCGGACTAACCTGTTAGGGGTATGGTAAAACCACACTCCTAATTGGTTTCTACGCAAAATCGTGCTGAAACGCTAAATGGCTTGGCGATACGTCTTTGTCGGTAGGATGATAACGCCACGGTCGAAGCAACCAGACTAGACTCGGGCCGGGAATCGAACCCAGGATCTCCAAATTTATAATGGACAGCGCAGGCACTACGCCACGGAGATCGTCAAACAATATCGTTCTAATCGTTCTTGATACAATAAATAATAGATGTTCAAGTGAAACTCACTTTGACTGCACTACCAACTCTTTTTAATTTACTTCCATACGGGTAACCAATTGATAGAACGCGGCCAAAAGATACTGCTCCTCTTTATTTATTGGATATATAAATTTTATCTTTTATATTTTGAATTCACGCCAACTCAATTCCGAATCTTTTATTTACTAGTGTTGTCTGATATTCGTTTAATATTTTCGATATTATAACAAAGACTTGCACGGATACCCTTCATTGTAAACATCATCATGATCAACCCATTGCCGGCTCACTGCAGAGCACTGGTCTCCTCTCAATATGAGAAGGGTTTGGCCACAGTCCATCACACTGGCCATGTGCGGATTGGCAGACTTCACACGCCTTTGAGAATTCTCAGGCGTACAGGTTTCCTCACGATGTTTTCCTTCACCGTTGAAGCAAGTGATATTTTAATTACTTAAAAACGCACATAACTCCGAAAAGTTAGAAGTTAGAGGCCCGGGTTCGAACCCCCGACCTCTGTTTAGGAGGCGGACGCCCTAACCACTAGGCTATCACAGCTTCATGATATGATATGGTAAAGATACTCAAACTCACTATGGTCTGGACTATAATTTGGAAAATAACAAAGTACCGTTACTTAACTAAACTCGCTGATGGTGCCACATTGAAATTGGTAAATCTTACAATGGTGATATACTCATGGAACGTGGTGAAAATTATGGCAAAACTAGCTGTTGCCCGCGACTTCGTCTGCGTATAATTGCTGATTTCTCGTAAGATTGAGGTTTCCCGTACGGCCAATGCCTTGGTTCAGAAAGTAAGCTACAGGCAAGTTTCAAATTGCCGATTTTCGTGTCTCTAAATTAAAAAACATAGAACATTCTTACAAACTTCAAACCCCTATCTTATGCCCTTCAGATTGGATTTGGATGAAAAAAAATCTAATCTGATAATTAAGCCCTAAACCTATTTTCAAAATTTCAAGCTTGTAGACTTAATAATCAAAAAATCTACAAAAACTATCATCCCCTATTTTACCACTCTTAAAAGGTAATATTAAAAACAAATTGATGTAAATGATTTATACGTACAATAGTTTTTGAGATCTCGTGTTTAATCAGTAAGTATGTAAGTGACCTTTCGCTCTCATGTAACTATATAGATTAGAATTCTCAATTTGCTTATAGTCTTAGTCAAGAGATTTGAGTACACAGATTAAGCACCGACAAGTAGACAACTGTTAATTGTTGATGCAGTCTAAGATGGTAGCAAGTATATTTAACTATCACAGAAAATCACTTCGGTTTCGCACCGGAATGCAAAATCGTTTTCTCGTTAGGGTAACCAACACCACCAGACTATACAAGAGAAAATTCAGAAATAGTAATTACTAGAACATTCCCCTGCCGAACCTCCCAGTTAAGATACCATCGGGCTTACGAAGGCGCCATGTGATTGTCAAAAATACAATAAAATCAAAGGCTCTAGAACTCGAAAGAAAAGAGGAAGTGAAATGCTTTATACGTATAAAGATATATCAACTCTGTACGGGTGCAAATTCTTACGATGCCTCCCGGTTTGATGCTGAAGGGTGAATGAAGGTCGTACTGAGGCCAACAGTTCATGATGTGTCTCGGTAAATTTCGATAAAAAATTACCTTGCGACGGTGTTTTAAACTTTCAATTTTTACATTGACTATTGTCTACCCACTAATTATTAAAGTTAATTATTAATTGTAAAGTTTAAATAAGTTTGTACATTTGTAACTCTTTCACGCCGGAACTACTGAACCATTTTAGCTTAACTTGGTTTAACACCTGGGCTTCTTTTTGTCCCGGAAAAATCTATGGCTCTCGCTGAATATCTTGAAAAACTAATCTTTCACGTCGATTGGCTATAACTATAACTTTTGTTTGCCATAACAAACTTACACGATATTAGATTTTTATGTGATGATACTGACTTTGTTTATTACCAATAGAACCAACTTTGGCTTTTTTTCATTCAAAGTTAGTGTTATTAAAATGAGACAGATTTATGTCAGACACATAACTTGTGTCAAAAACTATTCAAGTTGTATGTTCTATCAAGGTAGGTATAAAAAAATAAGTAAATGATGTACATGTGCGAACATCTCAGCGAGCTCGCTTCAGTAAAAGTAATTTTTTTCAAACTGTACTTGTTATCCCGGGAAACAATATGAACAAAGCCGCGAGCAGAGAGTAAAAATAAGATTAAATCGGGCGGAAGGCATATTTAAATATCGCAAAATCTTACCCAATACGGATTCCAATTTGGCGGAGCTCTTTAAAATCCATCAGCTGGAGTGCTATAAAAGAAAGATTGAAAAAGACAATCGGGGGCCACTCGTTAAAAAGCCGTCGAAACCTCTCCGTGAAGCCGTGTCAAGGTTTTTCGGCCAGATTTCCAAGCATTCGATAACCATTGATATAATAATAAAGATACACAGTTTATAGAGTTGTGCGTGTCGCTTTATGCATTGGTGATCCTTGGGTGTTATGTCCTTATCTTTCATAAAACAAGAAGATTTTGACCTTGACATTTAATAACTGCGGAACAAGGTCGTTAACTATGCGTTTCTGTGGATAAGTTAATTAATCTGTGGGATTTGTAATTGGGCCGAAGTAGGTGGTGTGGTCTATATGAGACAGCACAAATCAATTAATAACGCGTATTAACTAAACTTGATCTACGTTAGTTAAGATGTCAAATCCTAACCTATCTTTTCTCAGTGCCTAGTAAGCAGGCTGAATCGAATGTCTTAATTTGCAATTAAAATTTATTTGAATTAGTTAAGTTTGATTAATCACTTATCGTACGTCAAATGCCGTAGACCCGAGTAAATAGGGCAAAATGTACGTGAAAATGTACAATAGATCTGAGAGGTTTTACATTACAAATAATTGAGCTGTTGGTAGTAAGAAAATGATTACTAACAATATTACCTACTTGCAGATTTATTTGGACTAGCACTTTCGCAGGGTTAGGTTAGGTTAGGTAAGACGAGATGGTATATGGCTGGGTTGCAGACAAGTGTGCGAGCACTGGGCGATGCGAAAGAACATCGCTGGGTTTTATTGGGTATTCTGGTCGCTGCCTGTGCCGCTTTAAGAGGGGCAATTTAGCATACCCCCGCGTTAAAAAAAACGTTAGGTTAGGTAAGATTCCTGGTTTTTGTATATCTACGTGAGCACCCAATGTTTTATGTATTGTCGTTTATTCCAAAGGTCAACGCGGCCGCAGTTCTGAAGGTCTGGAATAACAAGGGAATATAAGTTTTACGGTCGACAGAACTGTTATTTGTACTCTTAGTTTATTCGACACCCACTTATGCGGTCCTCAAACGTTATTATTCTTGTGTTTTACTTGATGTTCCACACGGAGCGTTTGATCATATTTGACTTTGAAATTGTTGAGTGCGAAATTGGCATAAACTAAAGGTACTTAAGTACTTGTACGCCGCGAGTTATATATACTGATATACAGACGTAGAAATTAAAACGTACTGAATAAAGAAGTTTTAAATTTTATATGATAAATGATATCCTAAATATATCGCGTGTAATTCATTTAATTGCAATTATTAACTTTTAGTCAAGAACACCAGAAGTTGTTGCTTTTTAAAATTAAACAATATTAACATGAGGCTATAGAAAGCTTATTTTTTTTTTTATATTCCAAATTAGCCCTTGATGAAATCAATCTTGCTAGGTTTGAAGTGATGATATCTTGGATATATCTATCAATAAATTCAAAGTTTTTATAAAAGGAAAGCTTGCAGAAAAATCATATTACGATATTCAGGCTTATATAAATTATAAAAAAGCTTGGGTGTGAATTGCTTTATCTCCATAGGTGCTATAAATTATTATTGATTATGTGAGAAACGCGATTTGAACCCTTTTAGCTTTAGTTTTGAGTTGT
This sequence comes from Lasiommata megera, assembly GCA_928268935.1. NCBI lineage: Eukaryota > Metazoa > Arthropoda > Insecta > Lepidoptera > Nymphalidae > Lasiommata > Lasiommata megera. The sequence goes on from OV743326.1 coordinate 14,467,081, forward strand.
CGAGTGTAGTTATTACCATCAATTCGCGAATAGAAATAATAAAATGAACGATTCATAGATGCCTGTTATAGGTTTATGTAAATAAAGAAGAAAAATTTTAGATTTTAATGCAGTCTAAGATGGCAGCTGACTAAGAAGGATGTTATAAAAAAGCTTCGCATACAAACCGTCAAATTCCCATTCAAGGACCCATTCCGATGATGATGTTTGTTTGGAAACTTCTGTATTCTATTATATCCCTTGTGAAATATTATGCAGTAATGGAAACATTATTGTAAAATGGTTTAAATAATTGTGGGAGATATTTCATTAACTAAAGTTTAGCACGAACCCATTGCAACTGCAAATTTTAATTGATTATTCATTGAATGTATTGTACATTATGTAAGTATTAATTATTATATTTATCAATAATATACAAGTGGACTAATACTTGTATATTAGGTTGCTATTGCTGATTAGGTTGCATCGATCAATGAATTAAGGATTAATGCGTTAATTATTCATACCTACATGTCGCCGGCTATCGGAATAAGTATTTGTATTATTTATATACAGAATCATATCAATTATAAAGCTTTTTTCTGACTTTCAAGACAAACAAGCGTGGAACAAAACAATCTTCTTCATCATTTCTTAATTTATCACCATAAAGATCTGAAATGCCTGTGCCCACCACCTACAATATAAGTATACAACCTTCATAATATCTAGTTTTTTTTATAATACAAGTTAGCCCTTGACGGCCTATCCCCGATGGCAAGTGATGATGCTCTCTAGGATGGTAGCGGACTAACCTGTTAGGAGTATGGTAAACCCACTTTCCTACGACATCGTGTCTTTGTCGGTAGGGTGGTAACGGTTTACCCATTCTCCTAACAGGTTAGCCCGCTACCATCTTAGACTGCATTCATCAGTTACCACCAGAGAATGCAGTCAAGGGCTAACAAAGGCTAAGGGTATAAAAAATAAAAATACGTGTTCTGTTTTATGTTTGTCGTGGACTTCTTCAAGGCAACGCCTTCTTCAATTCAATACGAATGCGAATATCCAAACCTTCCCATCTAAAACCCAACCCAAAGGATTTGCTCTTATTGCTCCTTCCTTTGGGTCGGTCGCAATCCATTTGGGATTAAAATACCATGTAAAGATCACGAAGTTTGACACGTTCATTTATGCAAATTGTAAAAGGTCTGGTAAACGTCACGAAGCTGGCGATACGGTCGTCCGTTCTTTAAGAAATGAAAAGGAAACTTCGCCAAGAATTTGGAGGCTTCCGGTCCCATTGGAGTTTATCAATATTAATAATAATGTTGAGACGGTGAGTTAATGATTAGTTCATCAGCTCTGACCTTGACTACATACATACATTTATTGAGATTAAACTTCTTCCGGGCATAATTTGTACCCAAGAAGGATTTATCATGATGCAATGTTTATTTAAATTATTTAAAAAGTTAACCCTTACAATACATTAAGAACCTGTATACAAAAATAATCTTACTTTATGAGAAATACATGTATTTTAAAATATCAAATAACCTTTTATATCTTTTTTGACTTTGAGCTAAAATATTCATCACCATCATGATCAACCCAATATCGGCTCACAGCAGAGCACGAGTCTCCTCTCAATATGAGAAGGGTTTGGCCATAGTCCACCACGCTGGCCATGTGCGGATTGGCTGACTTCACACGCCTTTGAGAACATTACGGAGAACTCTCAGGCGTGCAGGTTTCCTCACGATGTTTTCCTTCACCGTTGAAACAAGTGATATTCTAATTGCTTAAAAACGCACATTACTCCGAAAAGTTAGAGGTTCGTGCCTGGGTTCGAACCCCCGACCTCTGATTAGGAGGCGAACGTCCTAACCACTAGGCTAACACAGCTTCGTAAAATATTCATATATATATATTAAAAATCAATATTTATGAATATATTTTGCACCACCTTCCTCTTTCCGTATCTATATATCGTCTACATATTTAGTTGCCTGGAAGAGATCGCTATGTAGCGATAAGGCCGTCAAATTGTATACTACTGTGTCTGTTATTTTCTGTCTTCTTTTTTTTTATTTTTCAATAAATAAAAAGAAATAATAAAAAATATATGAACTCAAAGCACACTGACAGACAGATGGACTAACATACTAAAATTCATCTGAGTAATTCGAGGATTCCAGTGATTGACTTCTTGATGACCTCTTGTCCTTCCTCTGACTTTGATGCCTTATCGTGAAGCGAGCAAATCCTTCGGGTCAGTCGCAGTCCATTTGGGATTAAAATACTTGAGAAATCACGAAAATTGACGCGTCCTTTTACGCTGGTAAACGTCGCGTCTCCGGAGACGTGGCCGCCCAATCTGTACGAAAAGAAAATAAAATTTCGTTAAGGGTTTAGGAACATCCACTTCGCCATCTCTGCGGGGCTTATCAACATAAATTATTATAAAATAGTGTCAATGTCCAGGGATATAGTTCTGACCTTTACTCCGTATGATGAAGGAAAATCGAAAATACATTTTTCTTTGAAATAGTACTGTTGCCCAACTACTAATATATTTTATGCTCCAACTTGTTTGTGCGTCGTTACCTCTTTTATAACTAAAGTTCCCATTTTCATATTTAACTTGTAACTGTTCGTAGCTCACGTCTAATTGTCGATCACGTGTTTCTAACTTCAAGGCTAGCCGACTTCCATAAAACTTTTAATATCTTTCTTGCCTTTTTATGTGTTCAACTGTGTTTCAACTTTGGAAACCCTGAAACCTTAGCCTACCACATGAAAGCTAACGATGCATTCACTTTCATCATGATCATGATCAACCCATTACCGGCTCACTACAGACCACGGATCTCCTCTCAGTATGAGAAGGGTTTGGCCATAGTCCACCACGCTGGCCAAGTGCGGATGGGCAGACTTCACACGCCTTTAAGAACATTATGGAGAACTCTCAGCCGTGCAGGTTTCCTCACGATGTTTTCCTTCACCGTTGAAGCAAGTGATATTTTTTTTTTTTAAACGCATATAACTCCGGTAAGTTAGAGGTCCGGATTCAACCGGAACCACCGACCACCGATTAGGAGGCTGACGCCCTAACCACTAGGCTATCACCGCTTATTTATTTATTATTTATTTTACTTATAGTCACGTTATTTATAAACGATCTATTTGTTAGAGCTGTTTGATTTATTTTTAATGGAAATTTCTGTAAATTGGTAACGTTTGTTATGTTATTCGAGTTAATAAACATATTGGTCATCATTATTGTAATTTTATTTTATCATGACTCTTATGGCCTCCAAATATAGATTGGTAAATGGACTATTAGAGGGATGTGTGCTACTTATCTCCCATACCCCTGTCTTATCTCTTTAGGTCTAAGGGTCTTTCATCTTATTAAGTCAAAAGTAGAGATTAAGTAAAAAAGAAAAGAGTAGTAAGTAAATTCTGTACTATAGATAAATATATATATATATATTTATCTATAGTATATATATATATATATATATATATATATATATGTGTGTGTGTATATGATCTATGGAGTGAGGAATTGATAAATACAAAGCTTTATATAAAAAAAATATATGATAACACTTTTCAGTACTAACGTATTATTTTATATAATTAAAAAACGAAAACGATCTAAAATAAAACTACAACGTGTTCTCAACTCCTCTATAACGAAACAACTTAAACATCCACGCCTGGACTAAGAGATAAACACTACCTGGAGAAAAGGGAGGTAATTACGTTCGATTTGCCTTAATTGGATGTAGTGTTGCGTAAATGTCTCTTATCTTATCAATCCATCGTATAACCGACTACGAGAGTTGCCGTGATCAAGTAAACGCAGTTTTTAAGAAAATAGCTATAAGTAATATTGGAATATAACTTAAGCCACAAAAAACAAATTTAAATCAACATACCCGATATAAAAATACTAGAAAAGAATAATCAAATTCAAATTCAAATTTTCTTTATTTAAATTATTCAATTATTCAAATAGTCCTTTAAAAGGCGCTTTTGACGCATCAATAATTTACATAGTAGTGATTTGATGGTGATAACTACATTCGTAAACTTAAAACTAAAGCTGAGGGTTTCAAACGCGCCCCGGTCTAAGAAGAACCCACGACAAACTTAGCCAGGTAAATTTTCTTTTTGTAATCACCATCTCACATGCCACTTAAAATTATATTAATAGCTATCTTATTAGAGCAATATTTCACACCCATGCCTGTTTATCATTTACATAATCCTTTACACTATAGTATGACTTTTCTACAAGCTTACGTTTTATATAAACTTTGAAGTTATTGAGAGGCATCCCTCAGGCAATTTGTTATAAAATTGTATAAATCGTTCAGTTTATTAAATTTTGAAGCACGCATAAATTTGCCACCATTTACGATGATAAAAATGCAAAATACACAGATTTGTAATTCACCAAATATTTTTTCAAAACATTCATTCTCAGAAGTTGCACCAGAACCTTGGGCATGTGTGGGCAGCACCCACATATGTCTATAAACTCTATTTATAAATCTACCTAAAATACTCTTACCGTTATTCTGAATACAAAATGTTGCCATTCGAAGTTATTTGACATGATTACCCGAAATCTGCACGTATCGCTCTAGTCCATGAATAATTATTAACACCTATGTAAAATAAAGGATTTGCAATATATTGAAAAGTTTCAACCGCACCGTACCGGAACGCTAAATCGCTACGCGGCACGTCTTTGTCAGCAGGATGGCAACTGATTAACATTATAGTTTTCGACGACCGCCGTGGGGCAGTGCGTGCGCTGTAACATTATAAAGTTGGGTTCGATTCCCGGTTTGAGTCTGGTCTGGTGGAAGGCTTCGGCGTGGCAAGTTACCACCCTATCGACAAAGACGTTTTTACGACGCCAAGCGATTTAGCGTTCCGGCGTGATGTCGCGTAGAAACCAATTAGGAGCGTGGGTTTACCATCTACTACGCTACTATGCGAGACAGCATCATCACTTACCACCAGGTGAGATAGCCGTCAACGGCTTACTTGTAGTGTATAAAAAAAAGTTACGACTCCAATGTTTATTTACCTGTTGGGTGTGCAAATGTGGCTATTTTTATTTCAAAAGAATAGCTATAAATAAAGTTATACTCGCTAATGTATTCACTAAAAATGATTAACTAGATAATATAATAAAAATAAAACTTGAAACTAAAATTGTAAAGTAATAATTAATTTTTAGCGATTTCAGGCGACAGTCGAATCCTCCTGCCAGAAAAAAATCTAGACCAGAAGTTTAACAATTGCGATATTTATTTCTAGTACAATAACAGCCGTAAACGAATATTATTCACTTAAGGGATTATGTATCCAAGGCGACGTGGGTAGGATTGGGGAGGGCAGGGTAGAAAGGGTCGCAGACCACTAATCGGTCGCATTAACAGATAATGCCCTCACGAATGGATTCGTGGTCAGAATAAATATCTTTTTGATGGCCGATTTGATCACCAATTAACATATACAAACTGCCCATAAATAATGATGGCTTGGAAAATATTTACAAAATTCAATACAATACGCTATTGTGAAAAAATACCAAGATTCTATTTAATAAATATTGTTAGCTAACGGTTGCCCAAAACTTTATCTACATTGGATTTTCGCACAATCTCACACTCTCAGAGTAACCCCTTAAGGTTAGATTACTGAAGTTATAGGTAGATAAATTATTCCCGGTGTAAATTATACCCTACTTATGGACCATAGTCTTTGCAAGATTTATTTGGTGTGTCTGTTTGAATGTGCCAAAACATTTGCTTAGTAAAGAGACGTTAACTTAGGTTCAAAAAGTTCTATCTTATAATTAACCTAGCTTTTTTAAACCCAAATTTATTCATAACATATCTAAGCAGAATATGTCTTTTTTAAGCTATTGCATAGCTTCTATCGAGGGCCTTGAGCGCGGAGACCGAATCCAGAAATTCCGTAACGAAAAAAACCTCACACTCCCCACTCCGACGGGCACAGCGTTGATGCTTTTTACCATATACCATATTTCGCCACGACCATTACAGTTGCCGTGGAACAGCGGTTATCACGTATGCTTTTTGTGCAGAAAGTCGTAGGTTCGAGCCTGGGGTACATCTTTATTTTTTTATCACGTTTTTTTTTATTTAGTTTCACCTGTCCCGTTGTATGTCTGTAATCAAATCTAGAGTTTAATTTTACTAATTTCTCTTTTGCTTTTTTTTTAAATTAATTTTATCAAAAATAACCTCAATATTTTTAATATTATTATTTTCATTGTTGTTTTTGAAATATTAATAATTTAGTTGATAAAAAATGCTATGCAATAGCTTTACCGCGGCAGTCACCGAGTGCCACACGTCTTTTTTTATCTGTGTCATTATTTAAAGTAGTGTGGATTGCTTATCCTGTTAGACAGCATTCAAACCCAATATGTACGTAAGATTAAAGATTGTATCCGGTAAGCGAACCCAGCTACCTTACTGACTGGCCCATCTAAGTAATGCTTACTACACCGTATAACAGTTTCAATAAAAACTATTCGTATAAAACCACAACTAGCATTACCAGTTTTCTAAAAGTAGCACATTATAAGACAAGGAAGACAAAATACATTACGGGGTACAAGTTTAATAAATCATATTTACTTTTAAAGTCATTTATTTCATGATGTTTATTTCTCAAGTGACTTTATTACCAGTTCGGTACGCAGATTCCACCTAAAATAAGACAGTAAAATTCAGTTCTTAGTCCTTTCGAATCTAAAATTTTACAATGGATAAATCATTATTGTGACAAAAGTTAGTTCATCATGATCAACCCATTACCGGCTCACTACAGAGCACGGGTCTCCTCTCAGAAGGGTCTGGCCATAGTCCACCACGCTGTCCATGTGCGGATTGGCAGACTTCACACGTCTTTGAACATTATGGAGAACTCTCAGGCGTGCAGGTTTCCTCACGATGTTTTCCTTCACCGTTGAAGCAAGTGATATTTTAAATGTGTAAAAATGCACATAACTCCGAAAAGTTGGAGGTGCGTGCCCGGATTCGAACCGCCGACCTCTGGTTAGGAGGCTGACGCCCTAAACACTAGGCTACCACCGCTAAAAGTTAGTTAAGTGAGTTTATTTAGAGAAATTAAAGTAGAACGGACTGCCTTCGAGGATGTTTTACATATTATAGCTGCTAGGCCCCTTTCACCTCTATGACTGCATATCACTATTCGCGAGAGTATCTCATCTATCATATCCCATTAAAACTTAGGCTATATTCACTTGCAGCGCATGCGGTAATGAAAAGCCGAAACTTCTGCTCTGAACTACGGATAATATGGCCTTTACTTTGAATAATAAACAAGCGGATTACGAAGAGCTTTTGCTTTAGAAACCTCGCTTTCGTGAGGTTTTCATGAAAGATTTATATAAAATATTTAATAACCACGAAAAAATATCACAAAAAAAAACATGAGTTCATAAGACTTAGTTCAGAACTCAGTATATATCTTGTCCTATTTTATAAATGGTCAGCGTTTACATAGCAGATTTTTTTGTAAAGAAAAATCATCCCATGATTATTGACCGGAGTAAAATTACTTTTTATTCTCTTGTGCATAAAAAGTAGTTTTACTAGTGCAATTAAGATTGTCTTTATTATGTTTATTATGTATATATAGGTCGTTACGAACTGTTAGCATGCTATAAAATATGATAAACTGATAATTTTAATTTTGAATATCTCTTTAAATTGTAATAAAGACGACATTTAAGGAGAAAATTCTCACGAAATCTATTTCATCACCTTAAAATCTTAGCGAGTAAGGGACGTTCGTAAAAACCTCACTCCAATGTTTAACTCAAACATTTATCTTAGCTTTTGATTCGGGCGGGTAAACGAATCGGATTGAAAGGTTTATTTTTATGCACTTGTGCAACAACTTTTTGCAAGTTTTAATTAATGGTACCTATTTAAAAAGCAATTCCACGGAAATGTTTCTCAGGGATTAAAGTCTTAAACTTCCTCTAGACTATCTCATTAAATTTCAATTATATCAACTTTAATGAATGATTGAAAATGAATAGGCAAATTAGATGACTCGTCCCCGCTTAGCAACATAACCATGCATTTCTTATTTATAAACATCTAAGACAAGCTTACATTTACGTATAAGTAGCGTATATCACTTTATATTTTGTAAACAAACACGATGCTAGCTTATTTAAAAAAAAACGGTCGAGCAAACGGTCACCAGGGTCCCTTGCGTTATGACAAATCGTGTATCATATGCAATTTGTGACGTCAATACAAAAAAAAATAAAATTTTAACTCTAAACAAAATATGTAATAATAAACCTAAGTAATAAAGATATTACTTGAATTTATCCGGGTATAATGGTTTCACATAAAAACTTAATACTCCTCGATAATCTTAACTCCGTGGCGCAGTGCGTAGAGTAACAAAAAATTAGGAATTCTCAGGCTTAATTGTGTGGGAGGCTTCGGCCATGGTTAGTGACTACGTTAATGGTAATCACTTACCGCCAAGCGATTTAGCGTACCGAGACTTAGAAACTGATTAAACAAACACGATGCTAGCTTATTTAAAAAAAATTAAAAAAATCTTACGCGCTCTCGGCTAAAAATAAATTATGGATTACGTAAAATTTTATACAAATCCCTAACGTAATAACTGTAATGGGAAAAAATGTACGCATGACAAAATGGTGTCAAGGATAGGTATAACGTTAACTGAAAAATATAAAAATATTATGGCCGCGAACGAAATGTAATACGAGTGTACGGAGTGAGTTTTTAAGACGGGCTCGATGCTCTCTCAAGTATTCTCACTCTCCTTTTTCTCTCTCTCAAAGCACTGATGACTGTGACTATAAGTGATAATTACTATAAGAGATATAAAAAAAACTAATGAAGTAGATTTTTCAGACGCAGTCTTATACAAAACTAGCAAAAAAAGTATTTGATTTTTGTTCTTTATTGATTCATTACAATTCAATAATTGTTTAAGATTTTTTTAAATTCTCCTCCTTGTTTTAAGACCTAAGTGCCGCAGCGATTAGTATATTGTAAAGTTGGAGGTTTTAGGTTCGATTCCTGGCTCGAGTCTGGTGTGGTGGGAGGTTTCGGCTGTAGCTAGTTACCACTCAAATAGTAGAAACATACCGCCAAACGACTTAGCGTTCCGGTATGATAGAAGAGAAACTGATTAGGAGAAGGGGTTTAACTGGCAACGCATTTGTAAACTCCTCTGGTGCTGCGGCGAAGTAATCACTTAACATTAGGTGACCCATATGCATTATATTTCGTCAGGTTTATTGTTTCTCGCTAAGTCGTTACACATAGGCTTTTTTGATAGCAAACTATCATTAACGGACACATTATACGCATGCATGGAAGTGCATAGACACAGCAACCGTGTACCGGACCAGGCTGGCTAAGCGGCCAACAAGGAGGGCAGCGTGCCGGTAAGCGGCTTACCAGGATTTTAAATAAAAAAACTAGGCTCGCTTACCAAGCATTTATTCAAATGTTGCAAATATGCCACGGCTAGGCTGGTAGGCACACAAAATTTATAGGGTCGTGGTAACGGGCAATATCCGCCTGAGCTTATGCTGATATCATAGTACTCCCCCGTGTGTGTGACGGCCGAAGATGTAGGGTGGCCAAGGGTCGAAGAGGAGACAGGAACGGTGGTGTGCAGCAGGTCTCGCACGCTGCGTCCAGGAGACTATGCACTAAGCGGTGCAGAGAAAACCCCAGCTATACTCCCTAGTACGGGAGCTTAAAACACACTGAGAATAATTAATTTGTTGTAATTTACTTGGCGTTAATGTAAATTAATAAAGAAAACAAAATACGCGTCTACTAAAACGTTAGACTTGTATTTTGCTGGTAAAGGCGACAGCCGACCCACTTCTAAAGCGAATGGGTGACGACTTAGTGTTGAAGGTGCCCCCGCCAGCCAACGAGGAAGCGACGCTAGCGCCTAACGGCTTTTCTATTGCGGCTGCTTTTCAAATAGCAATATCGGTGATGTTGCTATTTTAAAATGACCGTTTAGAAATTATAAATAAATTCATTAATAGATAATAATAGATAAGAATACTATAAATATCATACTTAAATAAGTTAAAAAAGTGTAACGCTTCGTTACAACCGAATTGAACATGTTTGAACTTGCTAATCTCTATACTGATCGGAGGTCCTCGTTACGAACTCTATCCCCCAGAGAAACACCCAGCTTAGCCCTCCCTCTCCATAGCACGCTGTGTGACTCAAAAATCCAATCCTAGATAATTATACACCTAATAATAGCTTTATATATGCTTAATTATATCCCTAATAATGCAATTGAGCTATTCGTTATAGACACAATATATGCATGCATGGAAGTGCATAGACACATCAGCCGAATTGAACATATTTGAACTTGCTAATCTCTATACTTGAAATCATTTTTGTAGAATTTACATAGCTTTGTTACGGAAGGTAAAAGGTTTATTGTTTTCTACGATTTTGTTTTCACTTCACGAGTAAATTATTCATAAGTCAACCAACAAAGCCTACAAGAGATTTATCTATAAAAAAATAAGCTGACAAATCATATTCCCCAAAGTCCATTTGGGATTAAAACACTTGGTGAGATCGCAAAAAAACTGAAACACCCTTTTAGGCAAATTGTGAGGGACTTGCAAAATGGTGGCCAATAGATAAGACGGTATTTCCAGTGAAGAGAATATAAAGTGTTCGGCCTCTCTGAAAAAGAGTTTTAGTGTTTTTATAACTCGGTAGCGAGCAAACGAGACACCAGGGTCCCTTGCGTTATGACAAGTCATGTATCATATGCAATTTGTGACGTATTGACGTCACAAGTCTTGTATGGAGCAGTATCAGAGTTTTCATTAGCATAGGCATTTAACTAATGATATTAAGTAACTAACCTGCAGCTTTACTCCTATTTAGTTCGTATTCAATTGGGTATCTTCGAGACTGTTAGACTACCATAAAATTCTAGAGGAAGAATTATTAAAAATGCTTGCTTACTTTATCAGTCTATAGATACCCACAGCTGGACATAGGTCTTTCCGAGAGCGCGCCAACACACACGGTCCTCCGCCTTCCTAATCCACCCGCTACCAGATATGCTTTTCAGGTGGTCAGTCCAGTGTGCAGGAGGTCGTCCTACGCTGCGCCTACAGGAACGTGGAAGCTACTTCGGCTTGCTTATCCCTTGGGCTATGTCGGTTACTTTGATGTCGGCTTTGATCAAATGTCCTTGTTACGGATTCTATTCCTCAGAGAAACACCCAGCTTAGCCCTCTCCCTAGCACGCTGAGTGACTCAAAAATCCAATCCTACATAATTAAACACCTAATAATAGCTTTATGAATACTTAATTATGACAGTGGACAGACGACATCAGACGAGTCGCAGGGAGCCGCTGGAAGCAAGCGGCCCAAGACCGTGAGCATTGTAACTCCCTACAAAAGACCTATGTCCAAAAAGTGGACGTCAATCGGTTGTTAATGATGATGATGATGCTTTATTGTAACCCTAATCATGCAATTGCTATTCGTCATAGATCTGTCAGCTAGTCAATCAGCAAGCATTTTTTTTATAGATATAAATTACTTCAGATAAACAAACGATATAAAATGCAGATAAATCCCTAATCTATACATAATATGTATATCTAACACAATATAATCCATTAAGAAATAAAGATATTACTTGAACATATACGCGTAGAATGGTTTCACATAAAAACTTAATACTCATCGATAATCTTAACTTCGTGACGCAGTGTGTACAGTAACATAAAAGCGGGAATTCCCGGCCTTGATTATAATTCAATTTAATTCAAATATTCTTTATTCAAATAGTCCTTTAAAAGGCGCTTTTGCCACGATTTGATAGTGATAACTACATTCGTAAACTTAAAACTAAAGCTATGAGGGTTCCAAACGCGCCCCGGTCTAAGAAGAAGCCCACAACAAACTTAGCCAGGTAAATTTTCTTTTTGTTATCACCATCTCACATGCCACTTAAAATTATATTAAGAGCTATCTTATTAGATCAATATTTCACACCCACGCTTTATCATTTACGTAATCCTTTACACTATAGTAGGACTTTTCTACAAGCTTACTACTTCTACGTTTTATATAAACTACATAAAACGTAACTATGTATTATATGGGAGGTTTCGGCCACGGTTAATCACTACGTTAATGGTAAACACTTACCGCCAAGCGATTTGGCGTACCGAGACGTAGAAAATGATTGGGAGGTTGGGTTCATCCGGCTACTTATCGGTAGCTCCTCTAGTACTGCTGATGCTCATGGGAACTTGTGTTCACTTAACATCAGACAACCTGTATTCTTATTTTCCCGTAATGTATATATAAAACGAAAAACCTCAGAAATGGGAATTAAAACGATGCTATAATTACATTGAATATTTTCAATAAATGAGTTTTAATTTCAAGCGCTGTGAAATCGTAATAAAAATTAGGTTTAATAGAATCACGGGTTACTCTGACTAGCCGAGGTAACCCGCGGTCTGAAAGTTATCCCGCAACATAATCCAGTTGTTTATTATTCAAACTAAACTAAATATATTACTTCAGAGGTCGGATAGTTTAAGAATAGAATATATATGTGTCTATTATATATATCACCTAGAACTGGGTTTTGATGGAACGGTTTAAATAATAATAATATATGACAAGTCAAGGCCGTCGCAGCTGTTTGTTAGTAAGAGTGACGTCAGACGTCACGCTTTTGTTTACTTTCGCTCATAGTAATTAAAACCACAACTTGAGGGATTAAACTTTTAGTGCGACAATAACTAAGAGGTCCGAACGGTCCGATGTCACGAGCCAGAATGCCACGAAAAGCGTTGACCGCCCGATTGCTACCGTTGCTTGACAAAATTGATTGCTACTGTCTAAATTGTGTTAACAAAATCGTTAAGAGTTTAAAAGTGGGTAATTATTAAATCCTTGTTGTTCTTGGCGCCGCTGAATGAAGTTAATAACTCCTTCGCGCCAACATGTATAAATATAGAATAGAAATTATAAATTTATCGGAACAACACATACAAACATACATACCACTCCACACTCCACTCCAATGTACTCACAACTCTGATATTCTTTCAGTATGATACCGAGGGTAGTCCTGTTTTTTAAAGTTTAATGTAATAATCGGAAAATAAAATAAAAAAGGGTCTAAGCTAAGGAAGCAAAGAAAATTACAAGGTTTATTCTTCACTTTATCACCATCATCATCGGTGCGTGCCCGGGATCGATCCCCGAAATAATCAGAGGTCGGGGTTGGCGGACTTCCTAACCACTAGGCTGTTACCAGCTTATATAAATCCAGTGTTATTTAAATTACTTACCGTGGTATGTTCAACCAGTTTTTAGCAGCGCAAATATTTGCCGAAAACATTTATGTAGGTACTTAAATCGCGTTAAATAAAATTTCATTTCCAATGTTCACAGGAAAAACAGAAGGAATATTAAAGGAACATTGCCGCAAACGCAAAGTGGTACCACTTAACCCTGATTCCGCACCAAAGGGAGTTCTTTATGGGGCAAAATGAGATATAACTCTGTTCAGAGCCCTTTATCCGTGCTGACTATTGATTCCACCCCTTAATAATGTGACCATATATGTATCACATTATGGGAATTATTTAAATAATTTTCTTTTGGGCTTTTTCTTTGACAAGACGCGTTTGGAACCTTCTTTGCTTTATTTTGAAAGTAAAAGTTTATTTAAAACAGTTTTGTTTATTGACCAGGGAGGCATCAAAGTAGCCCAATTGGTCTTCTCATCCTAAATTACACAAAATGTTGAACAAAAAACAAAAATACACATAAAATAGCAATTGTACTTACGTACACATTTACAATAATATGTATGTGTATATTAGGAATGAGTGATTCTGTTAGTGCAATTTAAATTTAGAGTTTAGATTTGATAAACAACTTCCAGTTAGTTAAGATCGTCATCATTCACAGCACTTTAGTAGGTGAGCTTTATCATTGATTATTACATATGAGTGATAATAAACTGGACCGACCATTCCTGCGAATTCCAATATCTAATAGTTTTCAGTCTAACCAAATCAAATTCGAAGTTCACGGTTCTTGTAATTTATTTGTAGAATGGACTTCCAGTTAGAATGGCAGTTTAAAGCATTAAAAATGCCTGTAAGAGTTTTATATTTATCAATAAAGATTATAGTTTATTTATGCTCTCATCAAAGTATTTTTTTTTAAATTATTTATTTTGCTTCCTGCCCTTATCCCAGGCTGTGAGATCGTCAAAACTCGCCTTCTTCTTCCACTCGCATACCCTCTTCGACACAATCCATCCATTTCTTCTTTGGTTGGTTTGAAGAAAAATTCTTTAATTTTTGTATTTACGATTTTATATATTAGTTTATTGTATTGTTAACATTTATGTAGTTCTTTGAATGTAGGTTTTTTATGTTAATATAACAACTTGGCGGAGATCCTTAAGTATTAATCTTAATCATTGTCTTTGATTGCCAGAAAGCGATCTCTACTAAGTCTTTTTGGGTCTACTTAACTTTTCTATGTTCCTGATTTTTTGTATTTTTCGAATAAGCTAACTCAAACATTAAGTGACATAATTTTACAAGCTAATTGCAATTAGCTTGTAAAATTATGAAGTTCGTTGGAAGATGAACTAAAATGACTAAAACATTTCCTAATGACCTTTGGCATGATGGTCACCCCGAACCTTTTATAGGTTGAAAATCTCTTTAGTTACCAAACCCCGGCTAATGCAACTCGAGCGTATTTTGAGCGCAACGCAAATGAAATGGAGCCAGCATCAGTTCAAAGTCGTTATTTTTTGTCTGCTTCTCGTTATTTTACTATTTGCCGCCCGTGACTTAATTTCACGTGTGTGAAATTAAGATAACATAATTATAAATTATATAAAAATTACACATTTTAAGCGGTGATAGCCTAGTGGTTAGGGAGTCAGCCTCCTAATCAGAGGTCGGCGGTTCGAATCCGGGCACGCACCTCTAACTTTTCGGAGTTATGTGCGTTTTTAAATAATTAAAATAACACTTGCTTCAACGGTGAAGAAAAACATCGTGAGGAAACCTGCACGCCTGAGAGTTCTCCATAATGTTCTCAAAGGCGTGTGAAGTCTGCCAATCCGCACATGGCCAGCGTGGTGGACTATGGCCAAACCCTTCTCATATTAAGAGGAGACCCGTGCTCTGTAGTGAGCCGGCAATAGGTTTATCATGATGATGACACACTTTAAATCACTTTAATTATCTTTACACAATTAATTATTTACCTATTCACTGCAACTCAAAAAAATCAAGTTTATGTAAAAATTACACAGACTTTGAATCACTTTGACGACCTCCGTGGCGCAGCGTGCGCGCTGTCAGATTAAAAAGTTGGAGGTCCTGGGTTCGATTCCCGGCTCGAGTCTGGTCTGGTGAGAGGCTTCAGCCGTGACTAGTTACCACCCTACCGACAAAGACGTGTCGCCAAGCGATTTAGCGTTCCGGCACGATGTCGCGTAGAAATCGATAGGAGTATGGGTTTACCATACCCGTTCCAGGTTAGCCCGCTACCATCTTAGACTGCATCATCACTTACCATCAGGTGAGATTGCCGTCAAGGGCTAACTTGTAGTGGATAAAAAAAAAAAAACTTTAAGTACTTTTACACAAGTAATTATTTACATTTTCAATGCAACGCAAAACTACCTTTGGTGGTCGATCGTCTAAGTCCAACCGGAACGAATAAACCGTTTCTTATATTTTGTTTTCGTACTACCCGCGTTTCCTTCGGTAATAAGAAATATACTTAAAGTTCTTGTTGCTTCTATTAAATATGGATTACCCAAGGATTGTGTATCCTAATATTTTGATAAAAAGAATAACAGCTAGTCACCTGGTTCCGGGAAGATTACATTGGGTTCCCCAGGTGTTCAACAAATCCAGCGAGTGGGACATGCTGTGGTGGTTTTTAGTTCTGGTATACCTCAACGATAAGGGGGAGGGGGGAGTCCCACATATCCTCCGTCTTGCCCAACGGACGGAGGTAGCCATAAAGCTTTTCCACCACGAGAAAAAAAAGGGTGGTAACTGGCAAAGATAAACCGCCAAGCGATTACCACTCCGGTGCTGCAGTTGTTCAGGGCTGACGCTGATCACTTGCCAGGAGACCCGCATGCTCGTTGCCTGCTATACCTATACATATAAAAAAGTCATAATAATATAAATTTTCAGCGTATTGTGTAAATAAACAGGTGCTTCTGATGGTTCGCAGAATTTGTATAGAATACATTATTTATTATTCTCACAATATTTCCATGGCCCCAATCGAACCTTCCCTCAATAGTCCAATTTCAATACAAGCGATAAATTATAGCAAATAATAACTATTCAAAATGTATACCACTATATATTATGTTATATAGATTGTATTAATTATTCACTAAAACTACACCATTATGGACTTCGGGGGGTAACTCTAGATTTAATGACCTCGTATTTACGTGACAGAGTTCAACAAGTAGACGTAAACGGGAAACGGTCTAACGGGTCATTTGTGAAAATATGGGTTCCTCAGGGATCTATATTAGGACCTTTTCTGTTCCTCATTTACATAAATGACCTTCCTTACCTTACTAAGGACAATAGCGGGATAGTATTGTTTGCTGATGATACATCACTCGTTTTTAAAATTAAACGACGCGAAACAAATGTTGACAATGTAAACAACTCTCTCGCGAAAGTAGTACATTGGTTTGAGGCTAATAACTTAGCACTTAATGGGAAGAAAACAAAGTGTATTAAATTCACGTTGCCCAATGTTAAACAGGTGAAAACCAGTGTACTACTTAATAATGAGGAATTGGATCTGGTAAATACGGCTACATTTCTAGGCATAACGTTAGACGCTAAACTTCAATGGGGCCCACATATAAATAATTTATCGCACAGACTTAGCTCTGCTGCTTACGCGGTAAAAAAGATTCGTCATTTGACGGATATAGAGACTGCCAGGCTTGTATATTTTAGCTACTTTCACAGCATTATGTCATATAGTATTTTATTATGGGGTAATGCTGCTGATATTGACACTATATTCGTTTTGCAGAAGAGGGCTGTTCGTGCGATATATAAATTAGGTCCCAGAGAGTCATTAAGAGATAAATTTAAAGATTATAAAATAATGACAGTGCATTGCCAATATATATATGAAAATTTAATGTATGTTCATAAAAATATTGATAAATTCAAGAAAAAAATGGACTGTAACGCACTGAACATCAGAAGTAAAAGTAAACTTGTAGTACCATTTAGTAGGCTGCACAAAATTAGTAACTCATTCAAAGGAAATTGTATTTTATTTTATAATAAATTACCTATTGATATCTTGGAGATGTCTATCAATAAGTTCAAAGTTTTTATAAAACGAAAGCTTGTAGAAAAATCATATTACGATATTAAGGATTATATAAACGATAAAAAAGCTTGGGTGTGAATTGCTCTATCTACATAGGTACTATAGTTTGTTATTCATTATGTGAGATGGTGATAACGAAAAAAAGAAAAACCCCGGCTAAGTTTGTTGTGGGCTTCTTCTTAGACCGGGGCGCGTTTGGAACCCTCATAGCTTTAGTTTTAAGTTTACGAATATAGTTATCACCATGAAATAACTACTATGTAAATTATTGACGCGTCAAAAGTGCCTTTTTAGGACTATTTGAATAAAGATTATTTTGAATTTGAATTTGAATTTGAATTCATAAATTGAGTATAACAATTATTTTTAACACTATGAATTTGTGTTTTCAGCCATAATCTGTGACATTCAGAAAAATTTTATAGTTTTTCTTTAGAGTTTTAAGGCTCCCCTCGTATAATTAGTTAAGAGGGAATAAATATTAATTATAGTGGCAGACACTGCTTCTTGAACAAAAACCACTTAATTCTTGATACTGAGAAAGCCTAGAGGGAGGAATTAAAAAAGGTTGTTTTGGGAAAAAACCCTTGAAAACATCTGAAAGAGGAATATTGAGTGATATTTTTTGTGCAAACTCAAAATAAAGTGTTTATTTATGTAAGCTTTTACACCGAGGTGAAAAGGGAGCATTTATTAAGCCGGGACAAAGAACCTACACTTAAGGGCGATCACTTTTTCTCATACGTTAGGTGTGCGTGAAAATTTAATCTTTACACATAGCCAAGGAGCTAGTGGATTATATATGAAATATTCATACGTCTATATTATAAGCATTGTATATCGAATATTGATCGATTCTTACCATGATGTTATACACATAGCCTAATTTTATTCCAATAATGACACGCTAATCACAGGTCCCCCCCCCCCCCCCACACATACCAGTAATTTAGAGCTTAGACCAAAATGCTGCACATTTTGGTCTAAGCTCTAAATTACTGGTACTATAGAGCTAACACCAAAAATGCTGTACTTTAAGAAATCAAATTACAACTGATTTCTGCAAGCCCAGCCCACCAACCAAAAAGGTTGGTCAGACAGGGAAAAATAATTGCTGACAACAATTTTTTTTATACGTAAGCATATAAAAGGGCAAATCAGTAAATGAAGACAAAAGAAACGAAAATGGATTTTGTAAGAGGATAAAAGATTTAGGTTAAGTATGAAATCTAAGAAATATATATTAAGATCTATTAACCGATTTATTTTCTTATTTCTTCGTTTATGTTGTACGAGACCCAACATTTTATGTCAGCTTTGGGATTCGAACCTGGTGAGCACGTTAACAGCCACCAGGTCAAAAAAACACGGACCAAGAAAATTCAGACGAATACACATTTTTTTATACTCTATTTCGGAAAAATCTGGCAACTGAAAGCCTTTTGTTCATCCTATACAAAATCATCGATATTCAATGAATATTGCATTACGTCCAATATTGAAATAATAATTAATATAACGAATTGACCACTGACTCTGTAACTAGATGAGCTTTATGGATTTCGTTTCGTACATGCGTTGAAATTGAGTTCAACAAAGTTTATTACATTATGCATATAAAGTACGAGCATACATTATTATTAAGTACAGTATTCAAATTTATAATGACGGTCTCATAATATTATGTTGTTCAATGTACCTACTATTGTTGTTCAATATGTATAAAAAACGTCATAAAAGATATAGTTTTTAGTAAATCACTATCTAATTTTTGTAATTATTAATACTTTCCTTCCTATAACCACGATTTAATTCCACCTTAAATTTTTTAAATAAAACCAAATGTACCAAAGACCAGTGTTTTTAGTAGCACATACCTCGTGTTTATACACAATCTAACGTTATTTCAGGATAAAATCTGTCAAATGGTCTGAGAAAGATTAAAATCTCTGTCGTTGTTTCAAACAAACAAACCATATCTCAATCATCCAATTAATTTAGATACTATGATCATTTGACTACAAGTAAGCCTTTGCCGGCAATCACAATTATATGTTAGGGGTATGATAAATCCATTACCCACCCACCCGAATCGGAAAAAAAAAATCTTCCATGATACGTTTTTGTCTGCTAGAGACAAGGAGGTAATGAAAGACATGTTGTTTGCACAATTTCATTGACTTAAATAAGTCAGTCATTTAGTCACCTTTTTTTTATACACTTCAAGTTAGCCCTTGACGGCTATCTCACCTGGTGGTAAGTGATGATGCAGTCTAAGATGGCAGTGGGCTAACCTATTAGAGGTAAGGTAAAACCACATTCCACCATCGCTTTGCGCCACGTCTTTGTCGGTGGGGTGGTAACTTCCCCCAGCCGAAGCCTCCTACCAGATCAGACTTGAGCCGGAAAGCGAACCCAGGGCCTCAACTTTGTAATGCGACAGCGCACGCACTTCGTCACGGAGGCCGTCAAAGCCGACCTTTCCTTGTATATATAGCGCTATGGCAGCAATAATACATGTCGGCGCGAAGAAGTTATTACCTTTATTCAGCGGCGCCAAGAACCTCAAGAATTCAATAATTACCCACATTTTAACTATTGATGATTTTGCTAACACAATTTAGACAGTAACAATCAATTTTGTACAAGCATACTTTGTGCTATAAATACGGGCGGTCGATGCCTTTCGCGGCATTCTCGCTCGAGACGTCGGACTGTTCGGACCTCTTAGTTATTGTCGCAATAAAAGTGTAAACCCGCAAATTGTGGTTTTAATTACTATGAGCGAAAGTAAACAAAATCGTGACGTCAGCAATGCTGACCCTTACAAAAAACAACTCGGACGCCCTTTACTCGACATACATATTATATTATATTATAAGATATTACTAAATTTCAAAATTCCGCGGACCGCCTCCTTGAAATAAGTCCACATTATGCACTTTGCATTTTAAAATTCTGCCTTTTTGTCCCAAAATTTACGTATGTGCTCCGTTGCTGCACCTTTTGGAATCACCCAGATCTTTTGAAAAAATTAGACGACTTAATCAAAATTAGCTTAGAATCGACACTTAATATGCAGCTGAACGAGCAATCTTGGACCCAAGCATCCCTACCCATCCGTTATGGTGGTTTAGGGATTCGCAAAATTTCCAGTGTAGCTTTACCAGCCTTCCTATCTTCTGTCCATAGTTCAGCAAATCTCATAAGTAAAATTTTAAGGGCATCCCCTTCAAACTTTGAGATTGCTGGCTTGGAAGAAGCTAGAAAAGCTTTCTTAATTGCATGCCCAGGTCAAAATTTTCCAGTTTCTCCAAATTCACAAAGGAGCTGGGACGACATTAACTCCAAATTTATTTATGACAACCTTTTGAGCTGTTGTACAGGTTCGGCGCGTGCTAGGCTTTTGGCCGTGGGTGCACATGAGGCTGGCTACTGGCTTCACGCGTACCCATCGTCAAATACAGGAACTTTTCTCGAGCCTGACACGCTCCGAATCGCAACCTGTCTACGGCTTGGGGTTCCGGTCTGCGCTCCTCATAAATGTCCCTGTGGCAGTGATGTCGACAAGCTAGGGCATCACGGACTGTCATGCCAAAAAAGTGCAGGCCGTTTCTCGAGACATGCTGCACTTAACGATATCATACGCCGGTCCCTTGCCACCGTCAACGTGCCAAGTCTACTTGAGCCGACTGGTATTGCAAGAGACGATGGCAAGAGACCGGACGGTATGAGTTTGATTCCATGGAAGATGGGCCGGGTGCTGGTATGGGATGCAACCTGTACAGACACGCTGGCCCCTTCCCATCTACATGGAACCAACAATAGAGTAGGTGCGGCTTGTGAAGCGGCTGAAAAAACTAAAGCATGCAAATACAGGGGTCTAGGCTCCGAATATGATTTTGTCCCATTCGGTGTCGAGACCCTTGGTCCGTGGGGTCCTAGCGCACTAAGGCTTTTTAGGGAAATAGCAAAAAGGTTAGTCGACATCACAGGGGACCGAAGAGCTGCCAGCTACCTCGGACAACGAATTAGCCTAGCAATTCAAAGGGGGAACGCTACCAGTATCTTCGGAACCTTGCCTAAAGGGACTCCTTTTAATAATATATTTTAGTTATGATGGTATTTATTTTTTAAGATTTTTAGTTTTAGGTTAATCTAAGTTTATGTTAATAAAATGTATATATTCCAAAAAAAAAAAAAAAGATATTACTAATATCAGATATTAGTAATATTTATCGCATAACAAATAACCATTTAACGGCATTGACCTATCCGAACACTGTATCTGATATGCGTGATAAAGGCAAATTATATTTGCCAAATAGAATTGTACGAATTTAATTAAATAAATAAATGGATTCCCCCGAGGGCCTTTTGACTTGTGTTTGCAAATTGAAATTGTTGCTAATTTATTTAAACGCTACTACTTTAAGTTGAAAGTTAAGCTTTGCGTAAAATCAATTTTGCTGTTCCATTCAATCTATTCAAAATCCTTGTTCCAACCTAATATTATAAATTTGAAAGTGTTTGTTAGTTTGCGAAATGTGCTAATTTAACTTCTCCCATGGGTGATAAATATTAAGCAATTTTATTGATAACATGACATAATTTAGATCATGGAGATTAACCATCATCATATATCATTATGAGATGAATCCACAGGGCCCACAATTCACCTTTAAGTATACCGTGAAAATATATTGCCTAAAACGTGAGCATTTGTTTAACTATTTTATGTTTGATGCCAACAAGAAAATTACAGTACCGAAAAACCAAACCACTTACTAGCGGTAAAGCCAAAACAATTAAAATACGCATCGTAACAATGATCATTATGAAATATCACTTTGTATATTATAAAATTATAGTATAGTGGCTGACGTGGTAATATTGACACCAATGATAACTTGATTAATTTTACAATGTTATGTAAAAATCAGTGATAAATCTAGCTTTATTGCTAGCAAACATTATATAAATGATAATAGCACGGTTCTCCGCCTTCATCATCCACCCGCTACAAGCGATCCTTTTCAGGTCGTCGGTCCAGCAAGCAGGAGGTCATCCTACGCTGCGATGACCGGTACGCGGTCTCCACTCCAGAACACGTCTGCCCCAACGGCCGTCGGTTCTGCGACAGATATGACCCGCCCACTGCCACTT
The DNA here is from genome assembly GCA_928268935.1 of Lasiommata megera. Taxonomy (NCBI): domain Eukaryota; kingdom Metazoa; phylum Arthropoda; class Insecta; order Lepidoptera; family Nymphalidae; genus Lasiommata; species Lasiommata megera. The sequence goes on from OV743326.1 coordinate 14,489,780, forward strand.
CAGCTTGCTAATCCGTTGGGCTATGTCGGTTACTTTGGTTCTCCTACGGGTGTCCTCGTTACGGATTCTTTCCCTCAGAGAAACACCCAGCATAGCTCTCTCCATAGCACGCTGAGCGCTTTTGAACTTGTGGACAAGGCCTACTGTGAGTGTCCACATTTCTGCGCCGTACGTCATGACCGGTAAGACGCAGGCGTTGAAGACTTTTGTCTTTAGGCATTGGGGCATTGGGCAATAAAACTTTTAACTTTTTTTAATTTTAGGCCAACTGCAATGTCAGAGATTCTTGCCGGGAACCGTACTCAGTGTCCCGGAATGGAGACAAGAGTCTTAACCACTAGGCTTTAACCGTTCTTCTTACTACACTTTTACTCCCGGTAAACAAACAGTATCCACGGGAAAAGAAATCTACACAATAAAAACGCTGTTACAAATTAGCAATTGAAGATTATCCCAAAAATACAACCTCTTATTTCCGGGCTAAAAAAAGTTTTTGAAGTGAAAACTTCTTTAGCGGCGTTGAGCACTTTTTCTGTAATGGGTATAAAATCTTAAACTCGCGTCAGGACACGTGACCTGATCGAAAAAGCGTAAGACGGATGGAGAGTAGACAGCTATCCCCTCTCTACGGCGCGGCGAAAATGTATGCCTGGGCCTACTGTTTCGTTTAGGCAGCGCAGGAATGTTCGTGTATGTTACAGCGTGCCACGCGCATCCATGGATAGTTCTGGTAATGATGATGGTGAAAAAGTCGTTGAAATTATGGATGAAAGTTGATTTTTCGGAGAGATAAACTTTTTAATGTAAAATAATTGTAATAGTTTTAAAGTGTTAAATTTTTAATGTAATATAAATTGTCATGTTTGTGTACGATAGCGCAATAAATGAATATTGTATTCTACCACATAAATGATAGTACTTTTATACTGATAAAGCAATTGGTGCAAAATTATTCCCTAACCATTCCAAAATATCAAACATGCTCAACGTTAATAATCAAGTTTTCACTTCTGCCGGCACTCCCGGAGTGCAACCCGTCTTTTTTTTTTTATTTTTTATTCACCACAAGTTAGCCCTTGACTGCATCTCACCTGATGGTAAGTGATGATGCGGTCTAAGATGGTAGTGGGCTAACCTGTTAGGAGTATGGTAAACTCATACTCCTAATCGGTTTCTACACGACATCGTGCCGGAACGCTAAATCGCTTGGGGACACGTCTTTGTCGGTCGGGTGGTAACCAGCCACGGCGGAAGCTTCCCACCTGACCAGACTCGAGCCGGGAATCGAACCCAGGACCTCCAACTTTAAAATGCAACAGTGCACGCGCTGCGCCACGGAGGTCGTCAACGTCAAAGTAAAGAGTATTATATATAATCGTCTGTAACCTAATTAATTTGTCACTTTTGGGTTGACAGGCTTCCCCTCTCATAGGAGAGAAGTGTTAATAGGTGAAACCCGTGTCATATACCTGCTAATCCAATACGCTGTAGCTGACCTAAACGAGCTCACTGTAATTCATCATGCGACAGATGGACTCGTTACCCGTGACCCAGATGTCTAAACTTTGCCCATACTTGTTAATGGACTTCACTTGTTGAATCTCAAAACAAATGAAGATTGTCTTTTAAGCCAAGATTTGTATTCCACTCCGACAGAGTAACTTCCGTGGCTTCCTTAATTCTCTGATCTAAAAAGGAAAGTTTTTGGACAAATTTTTCGCATTGTCCAATGTCGCATTGATTATCTATTTAATTTTCTATTTAATTAATTCTAATCATTATATATATCGACACGAAATATCAAAATACATCGACATCCCGAAGTACTATGTATCCGCGTGTGTACAAGTATGTCGACAGCATTGAAAAATTATCCTTTAATGGAATTTTACACAAATTTTACCTACAGTAAGTTTCAGTCATACAGATTTCCTATTCGTTTCGTTCGTTTGAGTCGCCGGACTGTATGGACCATTCATAGGTTGTTACTATGTCCGTTTGACCAAAAATAAATTATTTGAAATAGTGAGTACTGAATTTTGTTTCCTTTCTTACTATGAGTAACCAGCAGGACAAAGAGAACAGTGACGTCAGCAATGCTGCCAATTACCCTTTTTAAAAATCATTCCGCTACACTTCATGCGACATATACTACTTCATCTATTTTACTTTTACTGGAAAACCACCAGCTTGTACAGTTTATAAATTGGTTAACTCAAAGTCAATTACAGCACTTTAACATATACACTATATAAATAAGAGTACTCTGCATAACCCAGTAAAAGTGTAGAAAATAAGAGATAAGTTAAACATGCATGTAATAGTTAAGCTGCCCCGAAGTACACCATGATTGGGTAATTATAGATAGATAATTAAGAATAATAAATGAATTAAAGTTATGTGTAGAAATAGATAACAAATGTCGGCAAGTTTATAATTATCAGTTGTGGAAATTTATTAAATATTCGTGATACCTCCTGGCTTATTGTAACATGAAGGTAGATAGTATTGGCTACTTTCTGCTACGGGCACTGATATCGATAGGACTTCCTTTTTTAGGAAAGAGACTTTACAGAGAGTGTTCTACTTAATAAAAAACTAATAAATGGGAATCCCACGCAGTAAATATAGGTTTATTAATAATAACGATGGAAATATATAATAATAAATAGAATTCGTAGTACGTACACCGATATTATCGTCCTTGGAGTAACAAATAACTATTTGCCTCACTCACCATTTCGCCTACCTTACAAACGATTTACCTCTGAGATACTATAAGGCTGAGTGCATATAATTCGAACTATTCGATTTAGTTTCCGTAAATTGGTATTTACACACCATTGAGATCGCGATAGACCTGGAACGTCCTTCTATCTTCTAACCTCGCTTCCTATAGTTAGGTAAGTTCAAACGAAATGGGTTTCTTGTTCGCTCGCTTAATTGATACTGGCTGCGACTTGTACCGCGCCTATTTAATCTTATTAATTGCAACCGCGTTTATTGAACTTTGATTGTAGTTTGGTTAAGTTATTGTAGTTTTAGTTATCAAGACATCAACTGAATTCTTGCACACCTAAAGACGCAATATATATATTGGCGCTTCATCATATCATCATTCAGGCATAGGCATTCATCATATCAGGCAATGAATTTATATGACGGCAATCAGAGAACAGCGCCATCTAGTTTTAGAATCATGTACGACAGACAAGAGAGTGGGATCGCCCCTCTCTTTACGTAACACTAAGTGGGTTATGCAGGTTTTTAAAGACTCACCAGCGCGGGACGGCGCATTGTATTAATTGAATTGATCGGTGGTCGAGACGCGGTAGTGCATAGTCGTACTTGGTGGAGCGTATAGTCTGCTCTTTATGTTCTTAATGTTGAACCCATCTAAGACTTAGAGCCTTAGATGGGTTCAAAACTCTGACATACTCTCATAAACTTCACGTGACTCCAGTAGTTAAATCATTTTATACAAATGAATTTTGCATAGGACAGTTAAACTTCTTACATTGTTCTGCACCCGGCCCAAACTTCAACACCGCGTTATCAACCCGTATAATCTACCCCTTTGGCCCAACCTCCCCTGATTTATTGTGAACAGCCCCACACTTAATTTAGGTGTCTCGTTATCTCCCCTAGTGATGATATGCCTTTAGGCTTCATGTTCTTTTCATTGTTTGGAACATGGACAAGACAAACTAGACTTAGGGTTTCAATTAATAACATTAACACAAATCTCTGAACTATATCAAATTGACAGCACAAAATCTTCTGCTGTCCTTATCCATCAGGATCACGTGAAAAGCATAGCTTGGCTGAACAAACTCAAAGTACGCTCTATATAACCGAGATCTACAATACGTGCTTGGCCTTACCTCTGACTTAAAAAGGAACATTGTGTGACGTACGAACTTACTCATAACCTCTCTTTACACAGTCGAATACACCACCTACTAGCTTATACATCTTTAAATCTTACTATGTAGCAATAAGTCCCGTTATTATAAGATTTGTTTGCTTAAAATTGCACATTCGTTTTCGAGTAACTTCATAGTAAATTAAAACGTATAAACCTAGCTATATAACTCTAATTCGTCCACAAAACCATAACGCCAGCGCAAGACGGTAAAATAAAAATTAGTAATACGGGAATTGCGATTCTATTCCAACTACACAAAGTACATTTTACTATGAGGTTTAAGTGTTTAGATACTCGAAAGCGACTTCAGGATTGCGTAGTGCAAACCTTATACTGATACAGATTGCCATATCGTATATTGTTATTTGTATTTTATTTTTCTGTTTTCTAAAGTTTTGTGGTTAACAAATGTTCATACATCCTAGATTAAGGTATTAAATGACGTCCCTGTCTTTTCTACGATAAAGGTGATCCAATTTATGTTAGCCTCATAAATTGTCTTACCAATCTCGAGTCTAAGTTCGTGTATTCAAATCAGAGCAGTTCAAAAAAAAAGCCTCCGAGTTGACGCTATAGACCGACTTAAGCCTGTCCCAAAGTTTCTGATTTATGAGACCGAGAAAATTCCGCCTCAATTCCGAACTTGCTCTTGTGTTGAACTATTGTAACTATTTTCCGTTCAAGGAGGACATTATTGATGGCTTCAATTCATAAAATTGATTATTCACGTCTATTGTATACCATAGGTAAATTCGAAAGTGACTGTTTGTCTGTCAACCCGAAATAGTTCTTGTGCCTTTGGCCGTGGCAAGTATCCACTTTTGTGGACGTATACTTATAAGTCTAGCAGCCACGTGCTATAGGGGGAGGATCAGGACAGGTTAAATCCCCCCCCCCCCCCAAGACGTGCTTCTCGTAAAGAAACCAATGACGAGTATGGAGTACTTATAAAACTGCCTAACCACCACCAGGTTTAACTACGAGTTAAGAATAATCATAGACAAAAAAGAGTCCTGCATAAAAGAGGTTTTAATAGCAATATTGTTTGAAGTGATAACATTAATCATCGCTGAGCCGGTACGTGTGGCCAGCAGCCATTGTGCTGCTGTGACACATTTCAAAACGCCGGATACACCCGTATCCCGTATGCTGTAATATCATTATATAGTCACGTGGTTGAGGTCTAAGCATACAAAAGTTTAACCCGTCATAAGGTTGCCTTTTCATACTTTACTTTGACAACCTTCGTGGCGTTATTAAGTTGGAAGTCCTGCGTTTGAGTCTGTACTGGTGGGAGGCTTCGGCCGTAGCTAGTTACCATCCTAGTGACAACGGCACGATATCCCCAACAAGCTCGCCCACCCTACTATCTTAGACTGCATCATCATTTTGTCTGGTGGGAGGCTTCGGCAGTGTCTAGTTACCACCCTACCGACAAAGACGTGTCGCCAAGCGATTTAGCGTTCCGGCACGATGTTGTGTAGAAACCAATTAGGAGTATGAGTTTACCATACCCCTAACAGGTTAGCCCGCTACCATCTTAGACCGCATCATCACTTGCCATCAGGTGAGATGCAGTCAAGGGCTAACTTGTGGAGAATAATAATATCATCACTTACCACCAGGTGAGATTGCCGTCAAGGGGTTTATTTATAATGGAATAAAAAAATACAATGAGGTATATTGGTATGCTATGGATGTGGGCAATACACCAATCGATCAAAATATGTATTATTTCATCATTCTTCTGTGTAATGCCACACATAACACACACAAATTAAAATAGTAGACATAGATACTGTTGTATTAAGGTGTTAGAGTCTCTAAACAAGACGGATCGCATGAATCACCACCACCGAGGATATTATCAAAAAATATTAAATCTATATAAATAAATAAAATTGGAGTATCTGTTTTTAATATTGAAATAACCGTTTTTTACTACATTCATACGAATATGTATACGGTACATACTTTTTGTCTGTCTGTCTGTCTGTTTGTTCCGGCTAATCTCTGAAATGGCTGGACCGATTTTTACGGGACTTATATTGGCAGGTAGCTGATGTAATAAGGAATAACTTAAGCTACTTTTATTATAGAAAAAGTCTTTTATTTTAGAAAAATAAAGTAATGTTGCAATGTCCAAATGTGCCATCACGTCTCGGGCGCCTCCCACAACTTAATCAATATCCGATTTCACTCCTTCTTTTTTTTTTAGAAAGGAGATACTTTAATGTTTATCCTGTAATTATTTCAAGTAATTCGGGTTAGTAATCTATTGTTTCGTGATAGAAAGACAAACAAACACACTAACTCAACGCAGACGAAGTCGCGGGCGTCAGCTTTTTTTTTATCCACTACACGTTAGCCCTTGACGGCAATCTCACCTGATGGTAAGTGGTGCAGTCTAAGATGGTAGCGGGCTAACCTGTTAGGAGTATGGAAAACCCATACTCCTAATTGGTTTCCACGCGACATCGTGCCGGAACGCTTAATCGCTTGGCGGCACGTCTTTGTCGGTAGGGTGGTAACTAGCCACGGCCGCAGCCTCCCACCAGACAAAAAACAAAGACTGCACTGTCGTCGATGCGACCTTTCCCCATCAGACTATATTATGCTCAAGGGAAAAAACATAAATACAAAACACAGTGAAATAATGACTTTGGTGTGGTAGATGCTTTGCTAAAAGACTGTTCCCGAAATAAGAGGACAAAAGGCGTTTATTTTTTTCACAATCACGTTGATTCGTCCGCTTTGCAATTTAACGTTAAAAATTTGAATATCCCGTGGACGTTGATCGCAGCAAATTAAGAGGTCCTCTTTAATTGGAATTTCAGTGAATTCCTCTCCCTTTGTTTCTTGCCTTAAATATTGTACGTTTTATTTAACTTTTTCAAATCAATCTGTATTGGAACCAAATGGACGATTGATTATTTTCATTTCTTAAATTGGTCTCACGTTTCTCATACCTTAAGTTTGGAGAGCTTAAATTTCTCCACATTTATTATTATTATTATTTATTCTTTATTTGTACACCACATAAAAAGAAACATGATACAAAAGGCGGCCTTATCGCTTAGTAGCGATCTCTGCCAGGCAACCTTAGGATTAGGAAAACCGAAATTAGAAGAAAATAGGTGGCGTAATATATAAGTAAAAACCTGCATACTAATAACTTCATACTAATACATACACTAGATTACATAAATTACAATACAATATATAAATATACTAATATATACCTTATAATATTAATAAAAAGAAATAAAATAAATATAAAAGTCGTCATTGTTGCGAAAGGAAATGAAGTTTGACAGCACTTTTAAAACAGTGAGTGACTTTGACAATTTTGACAAATTTGATTTAGTCAATTTTATATTCATTCAACTCAAAGAAATATATATATTTTTTTATTCACCAAAAGTTAGCCCTCGACTGCATCTCACCTGATGGTAAGTGATGTTGCGGTCAAAAATGGTGGCGGGCTAACCTGTTAGGGGTATGGGTAAACTCACACTCCTAGTTGGTTTCTACGCGACATCGTGCTGGAACGCTAAATCGCTTGGCGAGACGTCTTTGTCGGTAGGGTGGTAACCAGGCTCGGCAGAAGCCTCCCACCAGACCAGACTCGAGCCGGGAATCGAACCCAGGACCTCCGACTTTAAAATGCAACTGCGCACGTGCTGCGCTACGGAGGTCGTCAAGGTATTACACAGCGTTAAAAATATTTTTTAATTGTGCTCTTATACCAAATTATCCTATTATTTGGTATAACACATTTTTTTTAATTCTTATTTATTATGGTATATAACGTACACCATAATAGAGTTGAGTTCTCCCCAGTTCAGGGGTTCGTTTACAAAGACTCCGTGTTCTCGTATCTTATCGTCATCACTGGCACGTCGCCAAACATGGAGTTATTGTGGCCAGTAATTCTGGCCGCTTTCGGTGCTGGGAACTCTTTGGCACTCTATTATATTGTTTTGTTTTAAACGTATAGCAAACTAACTTTTCACAGCGGTTGCATTCGCGTTAACTAAGAGCCATAATGTAGACTCATACTCCTTCGACGACCTCTGTGGTGCAGTGCGGTAGCTGTCGCATTATAAAGTTGGAGGTCCTGGGTTCAATTCCCAGCTCGACTCTGGTCGTCTGATGGAAGGCTTGGGCCGTGGCTAGTTACCACCCTACCGACAAACACGTGTTGCAAAGCGATTTAGCGTTCCGGCACGATGTCGCGTAAAAACCAATTAGGAAAATGGGTTTACCATACCCCTAACAGGTTAGCCCGCTACCATCCTAGACAGCATCATCACTTACCACCAGGTGAGATAGCCGTCAAGGGTTGACTTGTAGTGTATAAAAAAATACTCGTATCTAAATTAAATTTCAAAGTATATGTAAACTTACCTATCTTATATAAATTCTTTTTAACTAAACATCAAAATATGTCATGCTGCAAGTGGCTGAATTACGACATACGGTTATGTAGATTAAAAAAAATTACCTTTTCTTACTTTGATAACTCTACCTTTAGAACCCTCTTAGCTTTAGTATTAAGTTGGCGTAGGTTATAGTTAAGACACTCACAAATTAAAATAATATATTTATTATATATGAACGCATCATTTATATATAATAAATATATTATTTATATAAATAAATGATGCGTTCATTATATCATTTATATAAATAATATATTTATTATATATAAATGATACAAACCCTTAATGATGACAATTAAAAAAAAACAATATTCTTTGCTGTGGCTTAAACATATTAGATAGGAATATGATTTTGCAGACTTCTTTTTAGCTATACCAGACCAGACTAGTATTTTTGTACGTAGTATTTATCAGCAACGTACCATTTTGTTACTGAACGTGGATACGGTCGTGGGTGCGGTCGGTAATGAGCTTTCTATTTGCTTGCTTTACAAACAACATTATTTCAGGCTGAAATCGTGTTATTACCCCTATAAAATATAGCCTTTCCTATTCGAAATAATGGTATAAAAAATTCTCGTGTCATAAATTTTTTTGTGTCAGAATGTATGTTCCCATACTCCTCCGAAACGGCTCGACCGATTCTAATGAAATTTTCTATGCATGTCAGAGAGTCTGAGAATCGACTACTATCTATCTTTCAAACCCTTACGTGATAAGGGGTGTCATCCCCAAAAGTTTTTTTTTATTTTATTTGGGTATTTTTTTTATTTTGTTTTTGTATGACAAAGACAAAGATGCAGAAATAGTAACGACATTACGGTTATTAAAGGTTTTTTTTATTCTGTGGCATTAAAAAATACATACAATCCTAAATTTTCACCCTTCTATCGCCAACCTCTATTTTTTAATAGTCATTTTAGTAATTTAATCATTTGTCATCCCGCTCGATGACTTAACAATTATCGTCTTTATTGCGAATGTTTTAATAATTCGACTAACTCTAATTCTACTAAAAATTTCCCTGAGCTTATTGTAAAGCTAAAATGTTTGGACCTAAAAAATATTTATGTTTTTTATATTTCCTCATCGTTCACAGCGCTCCATGCCTCTTTCACTCATATACCACATCCTTACACACAATAAGTTAGTTATTTTTTTTCTACACAAGAAATTCCCTAGAAATAATTTATATTGCAAACCAACGTTTACTGGGTCAGCTAGTAACGTAGATACACTTTCACTGTTATAATATGAGTAGAGTCTATTATTGCAACATAATATGTCTTACGATTTAAATGTCTGTTTCGGATATTCAGCATGCCATAATGACAAGTAAAGTACTCCCCATTTAGTGGTTTCGTTTACAAAGACTCCGTGTTCTCGTATCTTACCGCCATCGGTGGCGACGTGCCAGATATACCTACTTTGTATGTTCATAACGTATCTTTACTTATAAATTATTTAATTTTATTGTGTTTTCGCCAACGAATGTTTCCGCAGGAACCATACTTTTTCCAGTATCAAAAGTAGCCATGTTCTAACCCAGGGTATTTATCTTTATTTCAAATTTCAGTCAAATTTATTTAATAGTTTTTGCAGTGTAACAAACATGCATGGATACAAACTTTGGCGTTTAAAATATTAGCAAGGATATTGGATCACAAATTTGTAGGATAATAGCGAATAAAGATTTTTCAACGAAAGAAGGTATACTTAGAAATAGCGCCACAGAGTTTTTTATTTTATTTCTTATTTGGGACAGTAAACCATTGTATATTACATATTAGTACAGACCAAGATAAACATTAATTCATTATTAAATATACATTTCACAATACTATCCACGACTTAAAGAAATATGTATGATAAAAATATTGTATATGTCGGCGCGAAGGAGTTATTAACTTCATTCAGCGACGCCAAGAACTTCAAGAATTCTATAATTACTCACATTTGAACTCTTTAAATCACTAATAACACAATTTGGACGGTAGTAATCAATTTTATACAAGCATGCTTTGCTATAAATACGAACGGTTGTTGCATTCTCGCTAGAGACACCGGACCGTTCGGACCTCTTAGTTAGTGTCGCAATAAAAGAGAAATCCCTCAAGTTGTGATTTTTATTACTATAAGCGATAGTAAACAAAAGCGTGACGTCACTAATGCTGACTTCACCCTTACTAAAAACAACTCGGACGCCCTTGACTCGTCATATATTATAATAATAAAAATATGATATTAGTACCATAAATTAAAGACACAAAATAAATAATAAGAAAAGTTAACTAAAAGTTCGTTGCGGTTGTATGCAAAATCGTTGCCGTGACCCGGGCACAAGCCAACGAGTGGGTACATCTTGGTGTTTGAGCCGTTAGGAGTCGATATATCCACTACCTCTTCCTGTGGCTCCAGGTACATGTTTCCCCATGAAAGCACCTGCATACTTTGTATCTGAAAATAGGTAGGTTGGTTTTAAGGGCGCAATGTTTCACAGCCCAGCTGTCAGGAGTTGGAACGCCGTGGAATTTTATTTCAGTTGGCCAGGGGCAGAGATTTTTTGTGCCAGCCGGGTAACCAGGCGGATTTTGCTACGGAAAAAAAGAATACCTTCACGTAAGATAGCTAGAAAGTTGTGGGTTTGTTTCACCGCACCCCCGCGTTACCGCATCTGATCAGTATATCTGGAAACGAGCCAAGCGCTAATGGTGGCTAGACCCTCCACCACTGAAAGACCTAGTTTTATTATTACAAACATTTATGTGTCCTTTTATTACTTCTACATAGTCTTAAGTTTACTAGGTCTTTTTTTTTTATTATTCACCACAAGTTAGCCCTTGACTGCATCTCACCTGATGGTAAGTGATGATGTGGTCTAAGATGGTAGCGGGCTAACCTGTTGGGGGTATGGTAAACTCATACTCCTAATTGGTTTCTACACGACATCGTGCCGGAATGCTATATCGCTTGGCGACACGTCTTTGTCGGTAGGGTGGTAACCAGCCACGGCCGAAGCCTCCCACCAGGTCTTTTGCAAAGCGGGCAATAATATTGGAAAACAAAACAATTTTTCTCACCCGAATAGTTTTTTAGCTATATCTTTTTTTAAGTCCACTACAAGTCAGTTCTTGACGGCAATCTCACCTGGTGTGTGTTGAAGCAGTCTAAAAGAGTAGAGGGCTAACCTGTTAGGGGTATTGTGAACCCATATGCCTAATTGGTTTCTACGTGACATCGCTTGGCAACACGTCTTTGTCGGTAGGATTATAATAAGCCGATAATAGGCCGAAGCAAATCAAATTAAAAATAACTTTATTCACATAAACCTATTACAAGCACCTATGAATCGTTCATATATATCACATTTTCATAATTTCTATTAGTGATGGTGTTAACTACACTCCGCAACTTAAAGCTAAAACTAAGAAGGTTTAAATTGCGCCCAGGTCTAAGAAGAAACCCACAACAAACTAAGCCGGGTTTTTTTTTATTTTTATCACCATCTCACATAATCAATAATATTATGGTACTTACTCTATCTCCATAGATAGAGCAATTCTCACCTCAGCTTTTTTATCGTTTATATAAGTGTTAATATCGTAATATGATGGTTTTGTTTTATAAAACCTCCCACCAGACCAGACTCGAACTGGGAATCGAACACAGGGCCTATAACTTTATAATGTGACAGCGCGCGCACTGCGCCACGGATGTCGTCAAATATACAATATATACAACCTACATACGTCACAGAAACTCAATTAACATTCCGTTTGTTTTTTTAATGAAAACCTTGTGAAGATATTCCAAAAACATCACCCGCCCATCGCTTCCAATCAAATTGTATCATTGAATGACAAAACAATCATTTGAAAATGGTAAGTGATTTATCTCGTAATATGTTTATAAACTTACTTGAGCAAGCGTAGCTAAGTGACAGCATTTATATAAAGCCGACCGCTAAGAGGTTTTAAGTCGACGTCAATTCCAGACGGGGCTCAGTGGAGACTGTGAAAGACGTTTCCCGACTCCAATGTAATGAGAATTGAGCATCCATTGTTTCTTTGCCTCTATAAAAACTAGCTTTGCGCACGTAAAAATCAGGTCAACTATGAGTTGCATCTATTCAAATTCAAATTCAAAATAATCTTTATTCAAATAGTCCTTAAAAGTTTATCGGTTTATCTTTATTTTTATAAATGCTTTTATGGCTTATTAAAACTCAAGGTAATGTTAGTTTGGGTTGAGGTCACACACACCACTTCCACTTTGAAGACTAGTAAACATAATATAAATACTTTTTTTGTTTTCTCTTATACATCATCATCATCATCATGCTCAACTCATTGCCGACTCAATATAGAGCACGGGTCTCGTGTCAATATGAGAAGGGTTTGGCCATAGTCTACCACGCTGGCCATGTGCGGATTGGCAGACTTCACACGCCTTTTCAAATTCAAATTCAAAATAATCTTTATTCAAATAGTCCTTAAAAAGGCACTTTTGACGCGTCGATAATTTACATAGTAGTTATTTCATGGTGATAACTATATTCGTAAACTTAAAACTAAAGCTATGAGGGTTCCAAACGCGCCCCGGTCTAAGAAGAAGCCCACAACAAACTCAGCCGGGGTTTTTCTTATTATCGTGGTAATTTAAATAATTGTCCACGGCAAAAATGTCATTTAAATTTGCCCCTAGAAATACGCCCTTTGGTCCAGTTTCATCTTCTTCTTCTAGTTCCATTCTTTTCATTACTCTGTTAGCCCGAACAGTCTTTTGTACGTTTCGTACGTTGTAGGCCTGATCAAATTCTTCCTGATAATTCTGTCATCGCTCCAGGAAATTAGCCAGCCAAGCGACCCAGGCCGCCCCGACTATTTTTTTTTAACGCTGGAAAATTATTTTATGTTTCGGAAGCTACTCAGTTCTGCTTGGGCCGGTGGCGTATGCGGGACTCGCTGGCAGAGAGACTGGCGAGTCTGGGCACCTGTCAAGTCAGTAAGTATGCTATCTACACTACAGTGAGACATTATCATAAGACCGATCACCATTAACTCACTAATATGTAAATTATTGACGCAACAATAATGCCTTCTTTAGGATATCTTGAATAAGTTTACCATTGATTGATTGGTTGATTGATATAAGTCTGACGATAGATCATTTTTAAGGAGTTCCAAAGTTCAAGGTCTTGAGCTTCTAGTTTCAAGTTTTAGTGGCTCCCTACTACTCATTTATGATATCGTATATCCAATTTACACAGGGTCGACCAACGTTTAACGCATCGCAGGTCGATCTCCACATCCAGCCGTTGTTTGAGCTATATCTTTGATTACTTCATCATCATCATCATGATCAACCCATTGTCGGCTCACTACAGAGCATGGGTCTCCTCTCAATAGAGAAGGGTTTAGCCATAGTCCACCACGCTGGCCATGTGCGGATTGGCAGACTTCACACGCCTTTGAGAATATTATAAACTCTCAGGCTTGCAGGTTTTCTCACGATGTTTTCCTTCAGATTTGAAGCAAGTGATATTTTCAATTGCTTAAAAACGCACATAACTTTGAAAAGTTAGAGGTGCGTGCCCGGATCCGAACCCCCGACCTCTGATCAGGAGCCGGACGTCCGGACGGCTATCACAGCTTATATGATTACTTAGAAATATTCGAATACACTCCATCACATACTTAGTGATCCTAAACCTTCTGCGACCTATTCAGCCAATTTAAAATAACTAAGACATAATTCATAAGACCCTACTACTTGACATCATTGAGCTTATTTAAATGTGTATTGTATTATTGTATGTATTCCTATTAATCTGTACAATTATACTGACTCAAAACCGCAAAGAACTATCTGTCTCTCTCCAGTCGTTTCTTCATTACTGAAGATCGTGGTCCTGGTGGTGTCCTTGCAACCTCGTGCGGATTATTTGTTTCCACCGGCTTCTATCGGAGGCCAGTCTCGCGATTATAACCCCGGCTAAGTTTGTTGTGGGCTTTTTCTTAGACCGGGGCGCGTTTGGAACCCTCATAGCTTTAGTTTTAAGTTTACGAATATAGTTATCACCATGAAATAACTACTATGTAAATTATTGACGCGTCAAAAGTGCCTTTTTAAGGACTATTTGAATAAAGATTATTTTGAATTTGAATTTGAATTGTGTGAAATTTGCACTTAGTAGATTCCCTCAGCTGGTCTGTCCATCTGTTTGGTGAGCGGCCTCTCGATCTTTTGCCAATTTCTCGATTTTTTGCTTTTGCTTTTGCAAAGAACTATAACCAAAACTAAAAAAACCCCTTCACGATGTACACACGGCTATTTAAAAGCCGGCGAATGAATGTAAAATATCTCTAATCTAAATCCCATTAGAAACCAGTCGCGACCCGGAAACGTCTTTCTCAGTCCCCACTTACCATTCCTCTCTAGGAAATTATGTCAACTTTATAAATCTCGTAAGATTTATGGCCATTTCATAAATAAAATCTTGTTGGACAGCAAGATTGAGTTACACTTGGGACACGCCACTCTCACCCGTAATCACGTGTATGTTTCACGTGATGACGTACGTAGAGCTGTGATAGCCTATTGGTTGGGACGTCCGCTTTCTAATCAAAGGTCGGGGGTTCGAACCCGGGCACGCACCTATAACTTTTCCGTGTTATGTGCGTTTTTAAGCAATTAAAATATCACTTGATTCAACGGTGAAGAAAAACATCGTGAGGAAACCTGAAAGTACTCCGTAATGTTCCCAAAGGCGTGTGAAGTCTGCCAATCCGCACATGGCCATCGTGGTGGACTGCGGCCAAACCCTTCTCATATTGAGAGGAGACCCGTGCACTGTAGTGAGCCGGCAATGGGTTGATCGTGATGATGATGATGAGGTACGTACAGCCGAGTCAAAATGTTCATAATTTTTTTAATAAATGTAGTATTTTATATATATATATATATATATATATACTAGTTGAATCGGCAAACGTTGTTTTGCCATATAAATTTGTTCTAGGGAATTTCTAGTGTAGAAAAAAATTAACTAAGTTATTGTAAGTGTGTAAGGATGTGGTATATGAGTGAAAGAGACACGGAGCGCTGTGATCGAAGAGGGTATATAAAAATAACATAAATAGCTCAGGGAAATTTTAGTTGAATTACAGTGAAAAACATTCACAATAAAGACAATAATTGTTAAGTTAGCGAGCGGGATGACAAATGATTAAATTACTAAAAGGCCATTAAAAAAATAGGGATTAGCGATAGAAGGGTGAAAATTTAGGGTTGCATATATGTATTTTTCTATGCCACATAGTAAAAAAAAAAATTAAAAAAAAATCAACTTATCACCTAGGGGTTTGAAAAATAGATAGTAGCCGATTGTCAGACTTACTGTATATGCATAAAAAAAATCATAAGATTCGGTCGAGCCGTTTCGAAGGAGTATGGGAACGAACATTGTGACACGAGAATTTTATATTTAAGAATATTTTGTATAATTGCCTTTTGATGACCTCCGTGGAGCAGCTTATGCGTTTATGTATATAGTGGGAGGTCCTGAGTTCGATTCCCGACTCAAATCTGGTCTGGACACTTGGACCATCGTTAGTTACCACCCTAATGGCAAAGACATACTGCCAAGCGATAGTGTACCAGTTGTGCTGAGTAGAAACCCCATTAGAGTGTTTAGCCGGTATCCGTTGCTCGACTGGTGTTAAAGATTGCAAATGATGATCTTTAAATGATTCAGTTTATTTACAAAAAAGGGTACTCAATTTCCATTAGATTCCAGCCGAGGTCTGGAAAACGTTCTTTGCAATCTCCATTAGGTCCTTGGAAATTGACGTTGACTTGAAAGCTCTTAACGCGGGCAGCTCCGCTAAAATGCCTTCACTCGGATTCGATTATATTACATTCTGATGCATAATATTTCTGGAATGTATATCGTGTGACAGCCCAGTGATTAGGGCGTCAGCCTCCTAATCAGAGGTCGGCGGTTCGAATCCGGGCACGCACCTCTAACTTTTCGGAGTTATGTGCGTTTTTAAAAACAATTAAAATATCACTTGCTTCAAACGGTGAAGGAAAACATCGTGAGGAAACCTGCACGCCTGAGAGTTCTCCATAATGTTCTCAAAGGTGTGTGAAGTCTGCCAATCCGCACATGGCCAGCGTGGTGGACTATGGCCAAACCCTTCTCATATTGAGAGGAGACCCGTGCTCTGTAGTGAGCCGGTAATGGGTTGATCATGATGATGATGATGATGATGATATGGAGCTGTGCCCTAATTAAAATATTCATGCTCATTAATATACAGTACATAATTTTAAAGTTTATAAGTGTGGATGGATTGTTTAAAAGAGGATATGCGGGTAAAAGGTGTGGGCTGATAGAAGTGAGTGGAAGAAGACGTGTTGTGTCGACCTCACATAATGCGGGATAAGGGCAAGAAAAAGAAGAAGTGTTTACATCCGTTTAAGTTGTATGATCAGAGACCAAGCGAGAGATCGTATAATAGAAAATAAGAAAGTGCGCCTAAATATTTTGCTGACATAATATTCATGAACAATACGCTATGAAACTAATTATATCAGGAATAATAATATTAAAAAGGGTTACACGTAGAAGTAATATCGATATTTATTAGTTTATTTTAAAAGTAATTTTCACTTATGAATAATTACTGAACATTTATGTATTATGAATTGATTAGGGCAGAATCCGGCTATGTCATTTATCATACCTTATGAAAATAGGTATGATGAATTTCAGAATATATTATAAGTGGTATTGCCGGGTTCTATCTCATGCAAGAGGGTAGTGGTAACTCATGATGCAGTCTAAGATGGTAGCGGGCTAACCTGTCAAGGTTATAGTAACCCATACTCTTAATTGGTTTCTACGAGACATCGTGTTGGAACGCTTAATCGCTCGGTGTCACGATTTTTTTAGTAGGGTTATAACGAGGTGCGGCCGAAGCTTCCCACCACACCAAACACGAGCCGGGAATCGAACCCAGGACCTCACAAGTTTGTAATGCGACAGAGAGCGCACTGCGCTATGAAAATTGTTACAAATGTAACTTCCATACTAACAGTTTAGCCTGTCACCATCTAAAACTGCAACGTCACTTACCAACAAAAGAGATTGCAGTCAACTTGTTGTCTTATAAGGGAAACACCTATTCTTTAAAGTTTGTAAACCCGTCGTCTGTCTACCGTTTTTATCGAAGAAAGGAGGAACGTAAAATATGTTTATTTATAAATCGTGCCACATACTCGTAATAATACTTATCAATTATCTAAAATATCCCTTAATATTATGAGTCATTATGGTGCTTCCCTTATTTGAGAATTAAATTAAAACTTGTAAAACTTCAAATAGGCAATACGCCAGAATATTGTTTACCATGTGCGGCACATCCTAGTAAAAGCCGTCAGCATTTTCAGCCCAGCATTTTCAGCTGAAAATCTCGGTTCAGGTGACGCCACGGAAATAACTAATAAAGATATATTTCAAAGAGAGCGCTCAGGTAAATTCGACTTGTTTGCAACCATGCTTTTATACATTGAAAAAAAAAATATTGCTGCCAACAAAATTTTGTCACTTACCATCAAGTAAAATGTTTGCATAGAAACATAAAGCACTTTGTTAACTAACTTTATCAATGATCTTAACATTGTAAAATAAGCAAGTTATAATTTTATCTTGTCAATACAATGCAATGACCGCCTTATAATTGATACCCTACCTATTAATGATACCTATATTCACTGTGGCTGATTCCAAAATAATTATTTTAGTAATTATTATTATTAATGAATATAATGATAATGAAGCGGTGATAGCCTAGTGGTTAGGTCGTCCGCCTTCTAATCAGAGGTTGGAGGTCCGATCCCGGGCACGCATCTCTAACTTTTCGGAATTTGTGTGTTTTTCAGCAATTAAAATATCACTTGCTTCAACCGTGAAGGAAAACATCGTAAGGAAACCTGCATGCCTGAGAGTGCTCCATATTTTTTTTTATCCACTACAAGTAAGCCCTTGACGGCAATCTCCCCTGATGGTAAGTGATGATGCAATCTTAGATGGTAGCGGGCTAACCTGGTAAACCCACACTCCTAATTGGTTTCTACGCGACATCGTGCCGGAACGCTAAATCGCTTGGCGACACGTCTTTGTCGGTAGGGTGGTAACTAGCCACGGCCGAAGTCTCTCACCAGACCAGACTCGAACCGGGAATCGAACCCAGGACCTCCAACTTTAAAATGCAACAGCGCAAGTGCTGCGCCACGGAGGTCGTAAAAAATTTTCTCAAAGGCATGTTAAGTCTGCCAATCCGCACATGGCCAGCGTAGTGGACTATGGCCAAACCCTTCTCATATTGAGAGGTGACTCGACCTCTGTAGTGAGCCGAGAATGGGTTGATCATGATGAGCCTACATAAGATTATTTTCACCGCTCGCAGCAGGTTTGCCTGTCACGTACACACGTTTACCCACTATGTTATAAGTAGATGCAACGGTCACGGTAGTTGTTGGCTAGAGAGTAATCACCTCAACGAGGACAAGGATTATTTATTATTCAATTCCATTGAATCCAGTGGAGGGCGGAGACGTCTTTCGCAGCCGTCCGCCACGCCGCGTCTCTTTCGCTTCGAATCGAGGTCGAATTAAAAGCTAAAAGCTTTCTGATTCTTGCGGTTATTTTTTTAAGCCTTAAAGAATAGATAAACGTCTATGTTGATTTGAAGCCTATTTTTTGTAGTATTTTATCGAAGCCGATTTGGAAGTGGTTTTTTTTAACGCTGGGAAATGCGTTTACGCGTCCCCTCCGGATGCAGGCGGAACTGCGCCGCTTCCAGAGGGGTTTTTGGGATTCCTCGGTGGCCAGATTGGCGACAATAATACCCACTTAAACCCAGTGATGCACCTTCGCGTCGCTTTGTGGCTGGGTCACGGGAACGCTCGCGAACTCGTCCGCAATAGTACACTGAATACAGGCGCCTATTAAGTGTACATACATATTTTTTCTCCATTAATGAATACTTATAGTACAGGCTATGAAATTGTTTTTGTAGTATATATGTGGGTAGTCTTAGAATAAACGCTAAGCCTAAGAGTGATTAGTTAGTTGGAAAGAAACGTAAGCTTGGATTACGTGTATTTATTCCACTATATTACAGTTTTATTTTGTTTACAAATCTTATTAATCCTTATAACATTGATAAAGCCAAGTAACGTCGAACTACAGCTAAACCTAGAGCTTCTGAACAACCTTAATGACAATTTAATGTATACGTTTGAAAGACTATTGGAAAAAGAATGGAGTATTGTTATCTAACATATTAGTAATATTAGTAATTAGGATATCTATCCTAATTACTATTCAATAGATAAAGCTAATATATTTGTATTAATATTAATGTATACCTACCAATGTAGAAAGTGTTTGTATACTCATTACTATTCAGTAAGTGTATGATATACTCGTAGCTAATTTGTCTATGTTTCTGTAGGTATAGGAATGAAGTGGGAGTAGAACTTTAGTCTTTCTTTACAAGAGAATCAACGAGTCACATCATTCCTGTTACTACCATCGAAGTGGCAACAACTTAAGTAAAAATTATAATTTTCATTCGTTTTTATATTTCTTAAAAAAAAATACTTAATTACCTACGATATTCTAACAGTATTGGAAAAAAAAAATATATCATTTGCTTCAACGGTGAAGGAAAACATCGTGAGGAAACCTGCACGCCTGAGAGTTTTCCATAATGTTCTCAAAGGCATGTGAAGTCTGCCAATCCGCACATAGCCAGCGTGGTGGACTATGGCCAAATCGTTCTCATATTGAGAGGAAACCCGTGCTCTGTAGTGAGCCGGCAATGGGTTGATCATGATGATGATTGGAAATACGTAACACCTTACTATAATATTATGCCAAAAAAAAATGGTGGCCAGAGCTTCTTGATACTATCCTAACATAACGCTTTTTCCTTACATTTCTATTTGTAAAAATTATCTGACCCGTTCGGCCAGCCGATTTAGTAAACTACGTAACAAAGTTTTCAAAAATCTCGATTTGGCAAATATTATTAAATTGCTTGATGAGAGTGATTCAAGTAGACGTTATTTTATTTTACTATTACTAATTATACATCGGTTTAATATAACTTCCAAAGTATGGGTTCCAACCCCAATTTTGGAAGTCGAACCATAATCATAACCTTCCCCAGTCGACACAAAGTATAGTGACATCCATTTTTCATCCGTTGAATAAGACGTCGGCAAAGCCGATTATGATCATATCGGATAACGTGACGACAATCGTTAACGTTGACAGTTTTATGAATCATTTTCCCCAGACAACGATCCCTAAATGGTTGTTTTCGATCTGAGACGAAACTGCCTACTACTTTTCTTACATTGCCATTTTGGTTTCGCTGTAATTATCTGGTCTAATGCAAAATAATAGCGTATTATTTTAATTTTTATCAGAATTCGATTTGTAGTTTGATTTTTACTTATAAATAAAATTACTGACTAACTTATTAGTAAGTAATTTTATTAACCCTTTGTTTTGTTTTGTTGTTTTTTTTTTTGTTTTGTAATCTTAGTTTAATGTTGTATGGTTATTTTGTGCCCTCCCCTTAAACATGTCAGGTCCACATCCAGGAGAATCAAGTGTAAATCTATTAATCTCAAGACTTCATTAAGGCTATTTTATACACTTGTAGTCAGTTTTGTGGACTAATAATAAATAAATAATAAATAAATAAATTTACGGTGTTGGATCAGACTAATAAATTATTAAATTATTTAGAGTTATTATATGTGTATTGTATGTGTATTGAAAAAACATGTTTCGAAGGGCATAGGGATTATTACATGACTCTTACTTCTCCCTTTCAACCCCATTTGAAGGGTTTTATGACAAACTTAGCTGTGGTTAGGACGTTCGCCACCTATTAAGATGTCGGGATTTTGAACCTACAACTTTTCGGAGTTATATGCGTTTTTTTAAATATTTTAAGTAATTAAAATATTACTTGCTTCAACGGTGGAGGAAATTCATCGTGAGGAAACCTGCACGCCTGAGTGTTTTCCATAATGTTCTCAAAACCGTGGGAAGTCTGCCAATCCGCACATAGCCATCGTGGAGGACTATGTCCAAAACCTTCTAATATTGGGAAGGGACCTACTGTATCAACAATGTGTTGATCATGATGATGGTGATGACGAACTTGGTCATGGTAAGTTTTTTGCAATCCTAGCATGAAGCGCTAGCTACGTTTCACAAGGACACCATATCGGATACGAACTGCGGATAAAGTACCGATAATCGTTAATGTTGACAGTTTTATAAACCATTATCCCGGGGAACGACCGTTTAATGGTTATTTGAAGGTCGTGGATGAAATTCTTATTTAATATTGTCTCTTCAATTCTGCTGACAATACCTTTTTGATATTTTAAAGAAAGGGTTATAAAAGAAGTAGAAGTTTTATTGTTCCCGAACTTTATTATCATCACTCGGACATAATGGATAGAAGCAAGCGATTCTTTCGGAATTCCATGAATTATAAAGGACATTTGATATAATCTCAAGATAATATTTTAATATATAATAGTATTTAACCATTAAATAACTTTTCAAGTAAATGTATTCTTGTATTGAAGTTAATTTGAATTGATAATTTGAATTTGAATGCATCGCTATGGTTTACTTTGTAATGAATAACATAAATTGATATAATCCGCGTTAGCCCGATATACCTGGTTGGTTTAAGTTATAACTCAAATTTTAACTTGTAGATTTCCCGTGACAAGTTGAACAAATGTGTACGAGTACAAAGTGCTTGGAAGATTTGCGATTAGTAAAATTTTTGTGACAGTTTCTATAGTATGATATGATATAGTATAATTTTAAATAAAGTACCTTTTGACGACCTCCGTGGTGCAGTGCGTGCACTGTCGCATTATAAAGTTGGGAATCCTAGGTTCGATTCCCGACTTGAGTCTCACGGAGGTCGTCAAAAGTTATGTATGCACGTGTATAAATTACACAAGTCATACATTATTATGTATGACTATGTTAAACATACAAAAATTTGTTAGGGTTGTCAATTTATAGATTTAGTTTTGCACCTTTTATATGAAAACAAGTTTTTTGACAGATGGCGTTTCCCATCTAATTATTATATGTATGTGATGATTATATATTTATACCTTGTGTAAACAGTCCGGTATTTCCACCCACTTCAGTATAATAAGAATTGCGCTCGCAACTTAAATTGTAAACGTCTAAACCTAAAACAAAGCGTTAAGCATCCATCTCTTACAACGTAATAAAAATAACATAGATACACATTCGCGTCCAAGAAAAACACTACGTATGAAAATATATAATATTTTTTTTATATTGTTCGCAACCGTGTCGGAAAATAAAATTCAATTCTTTGCCAATTCCATACAATTTATGTCCGGGGGCGGTGTTGGTTTTCGATACCTGGTTTTATAAAACGCAAATAAACTATTTGCTTTGGCCGGCCGTAGGGTTACCGAGATGCAAATAGATTCCGGACACACATTCAGATCTTTCTGGAACTATGTGATTTTGCGAAAGCAGGAATTGGTATAGATAATATAATTATATCAAAACCTTGTTAAAACGGTTTTAACACCACTTACAAGAAAAATTTGTAGTGGTACCTAGGTTCTGGAGATTTCGAGATGATACTATCTGAACTTTCAGCCCAAAGTTTCTATGTTAGGATGTAATTATTGTTATACATTTCATTTTGATCAAACAGTTTTACTATCTTACAGCAAAGAAATCGCGAAAGTTTTGTATTTTAAACATTCTTATGTAAAAATTAATTCATTAACCACATAACTATATAACACAAAAATAAAAGAAACTTAGCTATAATTATTCCGAGTTATAGTGATCATAAAGTGTCGGACACGTCTTTGTCGGTAGGTCGTAACTATCGACACAGCCGAAGCCTCCCACCAGATCAGACTCGAGTCGTTAATCGAACTCAGGACCTCCTTAATAACTTTATGATGCGACAGTTACCGCACTGCGCCACGGAGGTCGCCAAAAACGTCTTGCTCCAACTCGGTTTGTACTCGGCGTCATACCGATCAGGAAATTCCGAATATCTGGTAACCCTAGCCATCCGTGCCCGGCAAGGTTGTATGTCACAAGATGTAAGCGTACCACGACGTATTTCATCACATTTGTGGGTTTAGTTTCTCGTATGCATGGCTTAGAAGCCGTTATAAGCTTCAAACTCATTTTTTGTCGACCATTTTTTGTCCCTGGCGCAGAGTTGGGCTCAGTGCTCCTATTAGTGGAAGGTTCGATCGCCAACAGAGGGAAAAAAAAACAAAACTACAATAACTTACTTCACAACGGTCTAAAACCCGCTTGTGAGAACTATAATAGCGATTGCTGATTTCTCCGTACGAATTTTTTTGTCATCATGATCAATCCATTCTCGGCTCACTACAGAGCACGGGTCTCCTCTCAATATGAGAAGGGTTTGGCCATAGTCCATCACGCTGGCCATGTGCTGATTGGCAGACTTCACACGCCTTTGAGAACATTAAAGAGAACCCTGAGGCATGCAGGTTTCCTTACGATGTTTTCCTTCACCGTTGAAGCAAGTGATATTTTAATTGCTTAAAAACGCACATAACTCCGAAAAGTTATAGGTGCGTGCCCGAGTTCGAAACACTAGGCTATCACAGCTTCAACAACTTTTTTGTATTTGACGGCATTTTTAACAATTTTTTGTTTGCTATAACTACGTATGATTAACTTTCAACTATTTTTAACTAGACTAGTTTAAAATAGAATTTTATTTACGTATATGGGTATCAAGACAAGTACTGTAGCTATATGGGAGCTCGCCATCCTTCTCCAAAAGTCCACTTACAACCGCATAAGCTTGCATCATGAAGCCTGCTTATTCCTTTGAAGGAATAAAATCCAATGAAGTCTTGAAATCCATTGTTCTCTTGAAACGTTTATAAATAGAACAATGTAGTTACGTCAAGATAAAGCAGGGATCACAAATTTGCCGGATTCTTTAGTGAGTTGAGGGGGAAATCCGCCTTTTTAATTTAGTAGCTACTGGCGGAGTCCGTAGCAGATTCTTTTATATGGAAATTGTTTCACTCTCGAATGGATTTCAAATTGTAAGACTGCATTCTTTACATTTTGTAACTGAAAATTGAACTGAAAACACCTCCATCCTTACTTCACTGATACATCAGAATAGAACATAGGCTACGAATGTATAAAGATACTAGCTGTTGCCCGCGACTTCGTCTGCGTAGAATTGCTGATTTCCTGTGAGATTAAGGTTTCCCGTGCGGCCAATGCCCTGCTTCAGAAAGTAAGTAAGGCAAATGTCAAATTGCCGATTTTCATGTCTCTAAAATAAGAAACATAGGACTTTCATACAAACTTCAAACCAGTAGAGTGCAAAATT
The DNA here is from genome assembly GCA_928268935.1 of Lasiommata megera. Classification (NCBI taxonomy): domain Eukaryota; kingdom Metazoa; phylum Arthropoda; class Insecta; order Lepidoptera; family Nymphalidae; genus Lasiommata; species Lasiommata megera. The sequence goes on from OV743326.1 coordinate 14,514,667, forward strand.
GAGCTAACTGATTAAGTTTATATAACATTATATTTAAAAAAAATATTATTATAACTTAAATAAAATAAAATTTTATAACAATTCCTTCACTAATTAATCGAAAGGAACTTCGTTCCATCCGGGTGTCCCTTGACACCTCTCAAGTTTTTTGTTAATTATTGATGGAAACATAAATTGTATTTCTACGAATGAATAACGCTTCTTAGAATTGGTAGATATTTGGCGATACAACTCAAACAAAGCTCTAACCTTTATGAAAGACTCAGCTGGAGATGTATTCTGACAGATGACCCTTATCACTCCACTGTTATCTAATTAAGTGTATCAGAATGACCCTTTTGATTTACACTTGTGTCTATCCGAGAGATTTGCTTGATCTATTTATGTTATGGAAAGATATGATATTACATTAATTATTTCTTAGTAGTGGGCGAAAAGCTTTTATCTTTTACCCATCTGAAGCTACACACAATTAACAATAAACTTAATCTAATAACTCGGAATAAGCTGTGATAGTCTAGTGGTTAGGAGGTCTGCATCCTAATCGGAGGTCGGGGCTTGGTTCCTGCACGCACCTCTAACTTTTCGGGGTTAAGTGCGTATTTAAGCAATTTTTTTTGTCGGATTGTCTATCAGCTGTACTAACCCTATTGGTTGCCACAGCGTAACCGGGCGAGCTTCGCAAAGAAGCTCTGCCAGAAAAATTTTGAGCCCTAAGGCTCGAAGAAACTAAGGGAACGTCTGCCTAAGGGCGCCTCCTTTGAGGCCGAACCTCGGCCTAGGCGACGTTTGGGAAAACAGGGGGGTCGGACGGTGAGTGGTCCGTACGTCTCCGAGGCCGTGGATGGAGCCTGCGTGCGGATAACGTATGATAGCGGGGACCTCGTCTTCGCCGGCGAAGGTACGAGTATGTTGTCAGTAGTCATCTGATCGTCCGCGTCAGGGTCATGAAGGATATGTTTAGGTCTCCTTTTTCGGTGTGGAGCGCTTAGGTCGGGGGAGTAAAAAGAAGCCACAACTACGAGAGCAACCGCAACCGCGTGCAAAGTCTGCCTATCCGCACATGGCCAGCGTGGTGGACTATAGCCAAACCCTTATCATATTGCGAGGAAACCCGTGCTCTGTAGTGAGCCGGTAATGGGTTGGTCATAATGATCAATAACCGCAAAGAGCAGGCAGATCTGCACGTTGAAATATTTATTTCTGTACCACGCAAATTTTTCAAGATGCGCTTTCAACGCAAGTTTCGCTCTGATACCGGAGCATCCTTAGAAGAACTTGACTTGCCTGTCTTGAAATGCAATTACCAGTTTAATCACTTTACTAAGCATAGTTTCATAGCTGCATGATTTTTAATAATAATAATTATGTAGAAAACAGTTTTCTAGTTCAGTTTATAATTTATACTAGTGATCTAAATGTACCTTAGTTCTTTTGATCGTATTGCGCAATACTTATCGGCACTTCACTCCACTAGCTCAAAGGGGTATGTCCTTTTAAGCCTTCTCAATAAACCTTTGTTATTGAAAGAGCTTTGAAGCCTCATGAATTACTTATTGAACAAGTCTTTGCTGCAGAGCTTCGATGTATTTTTAGGGTTCTGTACCTCAAATTAGAATACAGAACACTTATAGGATAGAAAGGAAGAAATAACACTTTAGTTGCCACATATTAACTTAAAAAGAAAAGATTTGATACACTAGTGATACTAAATAATATTTTATATATATAATATATATACATATAAAAGAGTTGGTACAGCTGGACACTGGTAGGTGCAGCACCGTTTATCAACCAGTCTTTATCATCAGCATTTAGAGTGGTAACTAGCCACGGCCGAAGCCTCCCAGACCAGACCAGACCAGACTCGAGCCGGGAATCGAACCCAGGACTTCCAAGTTTATAATGTGACACGGAGGTTGTCAAAACGTGTCGACGTGTTGACAAGTAAACAGAGTGAAAAATACCTCCTAGAACAATTTATATTTACAAAATCAAAGTAGTTTATTTTAAAACCTACTTTAATTATTGATTTATCATAAAATGGCTGTTTTAAAAAACTTAAAATTCCCCTATAAACTATCCTTCATTGATAATAATAGTGCAAATGGACAATTGAACCAGACAAAAGTTAGATTCATAAGATTGTACAGAACCCTTAGTGAGCAAATCCGGCTCGCACGTGGTTGGTGTTTTTTTTTTTATTATTTCATTCACGAACTCAATTTTCTTTCCTGGTACCCTTCATGTCCCTGTGGAGATCGTGATTTTTTACGTAGCGAGGTGCGCTAGCCAGAATTATTTAGCGAAGATTTAGTTACGTTGAATTTACTTAAGTGGATTTGCAATATTTCTTTCCGTACGTAAATTCTATAGAGCCTCCTGACTTCTGATTTATTATTCGTGAGGAGGAAAGTCGTTTTCAATTTCTAATGTATTACTGGGATTATAATGATGACGTCATTAGGAATGAAAAACAATAAACAATATTGCACCAGGTGTATCATTTAGTTGATAAATTTTAAACCCACACCCATATAATCTGTCTGAGCCTGTATTTTTTTTTCCACCCGACCAGACTCGAGCCGGGTATCGAACCCAGGACCTCCAACTTTATAGTGCGACAGCGCGCGCACTGCGCCACGGAGGTCGTCGCTTCCACCAGGATGATGATTTAATAGAATAGAATAACTTGATTCGCAGAAATGTGGTACAGATTTTGGTCTTACAATTGTGTGTCAAATCAGAGGTCGGGGGTTCGATCTTGGGCACGCACCTCTAAGTTTTCGAAGTTATGTACGTTTTTAAGCAATTAAAATGTCACTTGCTTCAACGGTGAAGGAAAACATCGTGAGGAAACTTTCACGCCTGAGAGTTCTCCATAATGGCCCTCTCAAAGGCGTTTGAAGTCTACCAATCCGCACATGGCCAGCGTGGTGGACTATGGTCAAACCCTTCTGATATAGACAGGAGACCCGTACTGTGTAGTGAGCCGGCAATGGGTTGATCATGATGATAATGAAACATTCATTTATTAATTATTAGCATGCGAACATTCTTAAAATTAAAAAATAATAATGGGCTTCGCCAATCAAGAACACATACTGTTTAAATTAAATTAAATTAAGTTAATTTAAATCAGATAGAATTCCTAGGCACACAATTTCTTGAAAAAAAAAATACTGAATGGATGGAATCTCCGAAAAACCTTAATTCCGTGGAGGGATAAACGTTTGAAGTAGATAATTAAAGCTCGAATGGACTATGGTATTAACATTGGAAACATTGTAAAATACCCGGGCAAAGGTCAACGGGCTCGGCTTACCGTCAGGACCGATATATCAAAAAATGTATACAAAAACCACTAATAAGGGATTCGGGCTATTTTTATTTAAAAAAAGATACAAAAAATCCCATTTGTATCTATATTATTTATATCTTTTTTGTATAAAAACTTATTGTATGTATTTATATCCTTTGTATATCAAAACAAATCTGTGGTACATCATATCGTAAATATACGAGACTAGCTGTTGCCCGCGACTTCGTCTGCGTAGAATTGCTGATTTCCCTTTAGATTGAGGTTACCTGTGCGGCCAATGCCCTGCCTCAGAAAGTAAGCTACAGGCAAATGTCAAATTTCGTTTGTCAATTTTCGTGTTTGTAAATTAAAAAACATAGGACTTTCATACAAACTTCAAACCCCTCATTTACCCTCTTCGGGGACTTCATAATCAAAAATAAGCAAAAACTATCATCCCCTTTTTTACCACCCTTAACAGGTAATATTAAAAAAAAAATGATGTACATGTTTTTTATTTATTATTATTAATTTTAATGCAAATTTTTGTGTCTCTAACTCTAAAAACAAATAAATTTCATTCAAACTTCCAACACCCCTTTTACCCTCTTAGGTGTGGAATTTCCAAATATCCTTTCTTAGCTGACATCTCTTAACTATCAACTACCTACTTGCTAAATTATAGCTTTATACGTACAATAGTTTTTGAGATCTCGTGTTTAATCAGTATGTAAGTAAGTATGTAAGTATGTAAGTGACCTTTCGCTTTTATATATATAGATTAAGAACGTACCGAATTGCTTGGAGTTTAAAATTATAAAGTGGGAGTTAACAGGTTCGAGTCCCGGCTCTAGTCTGGTCTGGTGGAAGGCTTAGGCTGAGGCTAGTTGGCGCATATAAACGTTAAAAAATAAGCATAGGCAACAAACAAACAAAAAAAGACACGTTTGCAATTTATGGTATGTGTAAGTAAGCTTGTTAAAAAAGAGATACACTTTACTGCACAAAACTACTACTATACAAGTCACACAAAATAATATATTAATCTTGCAAGTATTAGTATGCAAAGGCGGTCTTATTGCTAAAGTAATATCTTCCAGAAAACCCTTGGGGAGAATAATCAACGATTGTAAAGGGTAGCAGCACAATAATATTTTTGGCTTAACTTTTAAGATAGCAAATGTACTTACCTAAATATCACCCACGGATTAAAATAATGAAAAATATATCACATGATTGCTTCATAGAAACTTGTACTAGGTTTAAATTTTTTTTATATACACCACTAGTTAGCCCTTGACGGCTGATGGTAAGTGATGATGCGGTCTAAGATGGTAGCGGACTAACCTGTTAGGGTATGTTAAACCCATACACCTAATTGGTTTCTACACGACATCGTGCCGGAACGCTAAATCGCTTGGCGACACGTCTTTGTCGGTAGGGTGGTAACTAGCCACGGCCGAAGCCTCCCACCAGACCAGACTCGAGCCGGGAATCGAACCCAGGACCTCCAACTTTAAAATGCAACAGAGCGCGCGCTGCGCCACGAGATCGTCAGCCAATGAAATAGTCAGGTCAATGAAATAAATGTTTATTATGATCGAACAACGATAACTTCAATAAATATAATTTATTATTAAATTAAATATGAACGAATTAATTAATATGGCTAAATAACAAATGAAAATTTTCAGACGACTTATAATTTTTTTAGCTTGATTTTTATTTAAAAGCTCACGAATTTCTAAATACGTTGTTTATCACTAAGCCGCGTGAATCTCAGTAAACATGATATCAGTATGGTGGTGATATAATGTGCGAGCGATGCGAGAGTGGTAGTTACACGAACGTCCTGAATCCTGATCCAGGCGCGTTTTACGTCGCTGATATCGTGTTGGACGTCACTCACACCGTTACGTAACGTTGCAAGGGTATCGGTGGATTAATTCAAACATATTTATAAACAAGAGTTTAAAGATATTAATATAGTTCGACAATAAAAATTAAAAAATATATTAGTAAAATGAAATTAGACACTGAATGAAGAAATTTAAAATAACTTTATAAATTGTAATAAAAATAAGGGTTTCGGTGTGTTAATTAAAACAATATATAATAAAAAATTTTATTTATGAAGAGACTAAAATAACTTTTTAAATTGCAATACAAATATTATTTTGAACATTGACATATTTTTTGCCGATCAACGTTTTTATTTAATATGTAATTATATACATTAATCATTTAATATGATAATCGAAGGCGTTTGAAGTCTGCCAATCAGCACATGGCCAGCGTGGTGGACTATGGTTGGCCATAGTCCACCACCGTTCTCATATTGAGAGGAGACCCGTGCTCTGTAATGTGCGAAAATGAGTTGATGATGATGTAGATATATAGTGTGATACAAAAACGCGAAACAAACTCAACGGGTTAATCATAAAGCGACGCTGCACCTGAGTGTGACACGCCGCCATTTTAATAGACCTAACTCTCAACTGCCCTCAACAGGAAATTACCTCGCGCATCGCGCGGCCGGGAAAAATTTAACGACCGCTTTATCAGGCCGAAGCTTATAACGTATACTAGTGCAATTGTGATTACAACAATCGGAATCGGTTTATTCGACTTTTACCAACAACTGTGTTCTGGGGCCCTAGTCTACTACAATTATTGTGGGTTTCTTCTTAGAGGTTTAGGTCTGGTGGGAGGCTACGGCCGTGGCTAGTTACCACCCTACCGACAAAGACGTGTCGCCAAGCGATTTAGCGTTCCGGCACGATGTCGCGTAGAAACCAATTAGGGACGTGGGTTTACCATAGTCCTAACAGGTCAGCCCGCTACCATCCTAGACAGCATCATCACTTACCACCAGGTGAGATAGCAGTCAAGGGCTAACTTGTAGTGTGTAAAAAAAAAAGACCTGGGCGCGATTTGAACCCTCTTAGCATTAGTTTCAAGTTGTCGTTTGTAGTTATCACCATCACTTCACGAATATAAATAATGAAATGGACGTCAGAGATGCCTGTGATAGGTTTTTGTGAATAACGCTATTTTTGATTTTGATTTTATGTCTCAATGGTTGATTTGATTTTTGTGCGAAAATAAATGGGAATTTTTTTTAGTCCAAAAATGTCATTGATCAATGAAAGAACGTTAACTTTACAGTTGTACAATACAGTTGCTGTTAGTGCCCAAACCAAAAAAGCTTTTTCTACATGATTCCAGTTGTTTACTCATAGAATTTCGAAATATTAATAAAATTAAACTTAACAGTTGCTGTTAGTGCCCAAATCAGGCAAGCTTTTTTTCATGATTCGTGTTATTTATACATATAATTGCGCAATAATAATAAAATTAAACTAATTGTCCATTAAATTATACAATTACAACTAACAATAATTTCACTAGTTGCTGTTATTTCGTAAGCCAAATTAACCTTACTATGATTTATTGTTAATTTCTTTTTTTTATATATACTACAAGTTAACCCTTGACTGAAAGAACACCTGCGGGTCGGTGATAATGCAGTTTATGATGGTAGGGGCTATGGTAAACCCACACTCCTAATTAATTTCTAAGCGACAGCGTGCCGGAATTCTAAATAGCTTGGCTACACGCCTTAGTCGGTGGGATGGTAATTACCACGGCCGAAGCCACCAGGCCCGACTTGAGCCAGGAATGGAACCCAAGACCTCCAACTTTATTAATGCGACAACACACGCACTGTGTCAAGGAATTCGTTACAACTCTCTTACTCCTTATTATAAATTTGTCCAAAACTAACGTTTCCAAAACGTTTCGTTTTTGGATCGTTAACCTTTGATTTCCAATGCGTGATAAACGATAAATTTGACCCGGAATAAGTCCACAATTAAATTTCACACGTCAGCGACCGTTTCGGTCTTCGATTTTGCATGAGCTTTGATGCTATAAATTATTATTCGAACAATATTCACACCTCTCATAAGATACGCCGTCCCTATCACACCCGCTTCTATCTAATCCACCGTCCCGCTCGCTCGCATTGATAGAATGTTCTAGCACAGTATATAAATGAGTCAGTTAATACTTCTGTAGCGTCGAATGCGGTCGGATAAGGTCCAGGGAATAAATTATGGAACTTACGTGAGCACGCCAAAGTGTATCAAAATATTATTTACGCAGACGGTATATTAAGGAAATATGGCGCGGTTAATTTAATTGTACCTGGTAAACTAAAAGCAGACCTGGTGAAATATGATTTTCTATTAATCCTGGTATGTTTCATCATGATCAACCCATTGCCGGCTCACTATACAGCTCGGGTCTTCTCTCAATATGAGAATGGTTCGGGCATAGTCCACCACGCTGTCCCTGTACGGATTGGCAGACTTCACACACCTGTAAGAACATTATGGGGAACTATCAGGCGCTCACGATGTATCCCTATAAATCGTGACACCAAGCGATTAAGCGTTCCAACACGATGTCTCGTAGAAACCAATTAAGAGTATGGGTTTACCATAACATTGACAGGTTAGCCCGCTACCACATTAGACTGCATCATGAGTTACCATTACCGTCTTGCAAGAGATTGAACCCGGAAATACCATACCATACCATAAGGTATAATAAATGACATAGACGGATTCTGCCCTAATCAATTCATAATACATAAATGTTCAGTAATTATTCATAAGTGAAAATTACTTTTAAAATAAACTAATAAATATCGATATTACTTCTACGTGTAACCCTTTTTAATATTATTATTCCTGATATAATTAGTTTCATAGCGTATTGTTCATGAATATTATGTCAGCAAAATATTTAGGCGCACTTTCTTATTTTCTATTATACGATCTCTCGCTTGGTCCTCTGATCATAAAACTTAAACGGATGTAAACACTTCTTCTTTTTCTTGCCCTTATCCCACATTATGTGGGGTCGGCACAACACGTCTTCTTCTTCCACTCACTTCTATCAGCCCACACCTTTTACCCGCATATCCTCTTTTAAACAATCCATCCACACTTATAAACTTTAATATTAGGTACTGTATATTAATGAGCATGAATATTTTAATTAGGGCACAGCTCCATATCATCATCATCATCATGATCAACCCATTACCGGCTCACTACAGAGCACGGGTCTCCTCTCAATATGAGAAGGGTTTGGCCATAGTCCACCACGCTGGCCATGTGCGGATTGGCAGACTTCACACACCTTTGAGAACATTATGGAGAACTCTCAGGCGTGCAGGTTTCCTCACGATGTTTTCCTTCACCGTTTGAAGCAAGTGATATTTTAATCGCTTAAAAACGCACATAACTCCGAAAAGTTATAGGTGCCTGCGTGCTCGGGTTCGAACCCCGACCTCTGATTAGGAGGCTGACGTCTAAACACTAGGCTATCACAGCTTCTCTATACTAACACAGCTTCTGATATGTTTACGAAGTTCAAACAATGGTGTTTGTCATTTCATTTTCATGTTTTTAACTTAAATACCGATAGATTTCTGTTTTTTACATATATACTGTACAAGTTAGCCCTTGGCAGCAATCTCGTCTGATGGTTACTGATGGTGCAGTTTAAAATGGTATAGCAGGCTAACTATTATAGAGCTTTACCATACCCATACTCCTAATTAGTTTACGCGACTTCGTGGTCGTTGCAGCCAGGAATCCAACCCAGGACTTTCAAATTTAGTATGCTACAGCACACGCGTTGCGCAATGGAGGTCCTCCAGATGACCTCCATTGCGCAACGCGTGTTTACTATCCCCTGTTTTCAGCCCCTAAAATATTTTTTTTTTGTTTTTAAGTAAAGAAAGTTGGTGTATCTGGGTCTTAAACTTATTTTTATCTAAGGCAAGCTAAAATACAACAAATGCACGTGACAAGGAGAGAGAAAGGGATGATATAGGCTGCGAAGTGTGCGTCAGTGCTTTAATAAAAGCATCTGATTATTATTTAGATCTATAGCTATTACATATAGTATCTAAAGTTACTAGAATGCTCGCCGGTTAGAAGAGTAACATAAAGGTATTTTAGGCAGTATTCAAAGATCTTCTCTTCTTCTTCTTGCCCTTATCCCACATTATGTGGGGTCGGCACAACACGTCTTCTTCTTCCACTCACTTCTATCAGCCGTCACCTCACTACCCACACCTTTTACCCGCATATCCTCTTTTACACAATCCATCCATCTCTTCTTTGGTCTTCCTTTACTGTTTTGCCCTTCCACGTTCATATAGGCAGTATTCAAAGATGTAAGATATGATGATATGTGAACAACAGCGCGTTGTGTGAAACTTTCATGAATCATACGATTCAAGGATCAACTTGAATAGGAATGCCACATCTGTTCATTTCTGGTAGTGTTTGTGTTAATGGGATTAAAAGCGGGTGAGGCCGTTCGCGGATGTGGGTTTTAATACGCAACTCGGGGAACATTGGGCTTAAGTAATAAAACTAGTAATTGGTCTAGACACAATTGTTTTTAAAAACTGGTCACATTCTAAAGATAACGTTCTGGTTCTTCTCTAGGACACTCAAATCATCATCATCATGATCAATCCATTCTCGGCTCACTACAAAGTTTGGGTCTCGTCTCAATACGAGAAGGGTTTGGCCATAGTCCACCACGCTGGCCATGTGCGGAATGGCAGACTTCACATGCCTTTGAGAACATTATGGAGAACTCTCAGGCATGCAGGTACTTTGACTATATTTTTATTCACCGTTGAAGCAAGTGATATTTTAATTGCTTAAAAACGCACACAACTCTAAAAGTTAGAGGTGCGTGCCCGGGTACGAACGCCCGACCTCTGATTATGAGGCTGACGTCATAACCACTAGGCTATCACAGCTTAACATTGAAATAATGACGTCAATTAATTCTACAATTTGCGGTTTAAGAATCATTTTTAATGACGTGTCGCATCTGTTATTTCCGTTTAATAATCTTTGTGATAATGATATTAAAAGCGAGCAAAGTCTTTTCCCGCTATGGGTTTTAATACGCAACTCAGGGAATATAAACGCAGTAAAAGTGGTAATAGTTGGGTGTCTGTACAATAATGTTATTGAAGACTGTTTAACTTTCAAGGCTGGGCTCATGGGGAGGGTTTTTAATCGATGTATAAGGTATTGCGTGCGAATCTTACATCTCTAACAACTAAAGAAAGAAAGAAAGAAAGAAAGCAAGAAAGCAAGAAAGCAAGCAAGAAAGCAAGGAAGAAAGAAAGAAAGAAAGAAAGAAAGAAAGAAAGAAAGAAAGAAAGAAAGAAAGAAAGAAAGAAAGAAAGAAAGAAAGAAAGAAAGAAAGAAAGAAAGAAAGACAGAAAGAAAGACAGAAAGAAAGAAAGAAAGAAAGAAAGAAAGAAAGAAAGAAAGAAAGAAAGAAAGAAAGAAAGAAAGAAAGAAAGAAAGAAAGAAAGAAAGAAAGAAAGAAAGAAAGAAAGAAAGAAAGAAAGAAAGAAAGGAAGAAAGAAGGAAAGAAAGAAAGAATGTTAGCTACATGTTAGCTTTTACCTTTTCGCCTTGTGATAATCAATGATGAAGTGTAAGATGGCAGAGTAACCTGTCAAGGGTGATTCGGAGGGAATGCGTAAACTCATTTCCCAGGAAAACAAAATAGGGTATGACAGTTGTTTTAAATCCATACCCATTATCTTACCACGACTGAAGCTTCCTAGTCATGCCTGGAGAAAATTAAAAATTCACAATTTAAAACTGCGCAGTGGAGAGAATAGTAATGAACCGGTATTTGTGTACTTATGAGTATATTTATGTAGGTGAGATTTTCAAAATATTAAGTCTTATCTATAATATCTTTACTTACAATCAGATATTTGATTACAGGTATTACGCACTAGCAAACTAATTAATCCTAATGAAAGCTCATTTTATATGGCTGGCTACGTCACATCTGGTGTATTATTGATTGAATTGGCATCAAGTGCCTGATCCATTAGGATATTCAAAACATGTGACATATTCTGTAAAAGCAGTTTTACGAGCATCTGCAGTCGTAAAACATTTTTACGAGGCGGCAATGTGAATAATAACACTCAATCGCGCTGCAACGGGGATGAATATTGATGAAGAATGTGGAATTATAGTCAGTTTTTTTAGGCTCACGGGCACTTATTATAATATTGGCATATTCGCCAACTAAGATTTTTTTGAATATTCATCCCCTAGGCGGATCTAAGTTAAGGGGATAAATTAAAAAAAAAATGTGGTTCAAAACTCATTCGAAATCCTATCTAAAAGAAAAAACTAGTATCATTAGGTATATTTTAGGAAAAAAAAAATCTATTATTTAATGTTTAATGCTGTACAAATTAAGATCCATAGGTATAGGAGGTAAAACTTCAAGGTATCATGAATTTCTTTTGACTTCCCCAGGGTTTGGGACAAAGCTTGCAATAGGTTCTCGTACTAGTAAATCGAAAGCACATATTAAAGTACCCAAATTCCCTCACTTCGCGGAAATAAGCTGTTATTGGATTTTGTAATCTTTTAATAAGCCTGATAATTGCCAAGTAATCTCCACATCGGTGGTGGTTTAGCCTAATTTAACCAAATTAGATACATTCCCGTTAAGCGGCAAATTGTTTGGTATATAAACAGATTAATGGAAAGGAAACTTTTGTTTTGGGTTAATTCTTGTTTGCGTAATAATATACTCGTGCCTATCCCCACTGAAAGGGCCGCCTAAGCGAATTTAGTATGCGACTTTGGTTAAACCCTTAAATTTAAAACAATACAGACAATGGTGATTACGGATTGACACCTAAATTAAAAGATAATTTGTTTATATATATAATTGTTACAGTATTTATGTTTATGCAAGATTATTTGACCTGCACATCAACTTTGCGTCACCATTTTTTCATACATTGCTTCAAGCTCTTCACTCAAGTTATCTTTGTAAGAACTTTATTATTGTATTTTTGTAGTTCGATGTAATGTGGTAATAGCGTTAAATCGACAACCTCCATGGTGCAGTTGCATTATAAAGGGTCCTCGAGGGAAGGGAGTTCCTGGGTTTTATTCCCGGCCTTTCTTTTTTTTTTTGAAGCGGTGATAGCCTAGTGGTTAGGGCGTCCGCCTCCTAATCAGAGGTCGGCGGTTCGAATCCGGGCACGCACCTCTAACTTTTTGGAGTTATGTGCGTTATTAAGCAATTGAAAATATCACTTGCTTCAACGGGTGAAGGAAAACATCGCGAGGAAACCTGCACGCCTGACAGTTCTCCGTGATGTTCTCAAAGGCGTGTGAAGTCTGCCAATCCGCACATGGCCAGCGTGGTGGACTATGGCCAAACCCTTCTCATATTGAGAGGAGACCCGTGCTCTGTAGTGAGCCGAGAATGGGTTGATCATGATGATTCCCGGCTCTGGGAGGGAGGCTTTGACTGAGCCTTGTTACCACAATACAGAAAACAGACGTGTCAACCAGCAATTTAGCGTTCTGACAAGATGTTGTTATTAGGAGCATGATTCACTATAACCTTAGCAGGTTAATCATTAAGGTCTAACTTGTAGTTGAAAAAGAAACGTAATGATTTTACTGCCAAAACATGCGTATCAATGTTCCAAATAAAAAAATATGCATACAATTTAAATTTAACCCAACCTTTTCCTATTTATCCCGGTTATGGTGCGATTAGGTATTATTATTTATTGTCGCCTCGTAAAAGGGTATTACATGAAAATTAATTAGTGGAAAATTGGTTTTGATAAGCCTATTGAGTCGCGAATTTCACGGTTGCCGCTCACTTTGATGGTCTCTTATATTATTAACCGATTCGTGAAAGGAGAGCCATCAATTGAACTTGTTTGGGACGAAAGAAACGTCTTGCAGAGGGTAGTTAGAAAAAGTTAGAAATCATCGCGTGGGCATAGTTTAAGTATTACAGCCACAGCTGTTTAAATAATTTTTTTGACGACCTCCGTGGCGCAGCGCGTGCGTTGTTGCATTTTAGAGTTGGAGGTCCTGGGTTCGATTCCCGGCTCGAGTCTGGTCTGGTGGGAGGCTTCGGCTGTGGCTAGTTACCACCCTACCGACGAAGACGTGTCGCGAAGCGATTTAGTGTTCCGGCACGATGTCGTGTAGAAACCAATTAGGAGTATGGGTTTACCATACTCCTAACTCCCCTAACAGGTTAGCCCCATATAAGACCGTATCATCACTTACCATCAGATGCGATGCCGTCAAGGGCTGACTTGTGGTGTAAAAAAAAATTTTGTTCGTTCCATTTTAAGATGGTCAGAGTTGAGTACACATTGGACTGGAGGTCCCTCCCGCATATTTTTTGATCAGGATTAACTATTGCACTATCCCCCTTTCCTTTTAAATGGTTCCTTTCACAAAAGGTTGTCTGGACTAGATCGCTGTAAGAGATAAGACCGCCTTTGCGCATTATGTTGGTTACTTATTTTTGTTTTTATTTGTTTTAGAACCCGAGTATTGTAATGTGCAATAAAGACTTTATCTATCTATCTATCTATCCATTTTTTTTCAACCCAATTTAACAATCCTTTTCTATAAGAACAGTTTGATCATAAGTTTAGTTTGCGAATATTATTATTGGAGATAGACGACAGAATGCCGCAGAGTGCGAGTACGGCAATATGTCTTGTTTTAAAACTTTCAATGAAACTCGTAAAGAAACAACAACGGAATAAATAGGGGTCGTCAAACAAACAGTCACGTAAAGTCTCCAATATCTGTCCGCAATCCATCTTTATTTGTCACTAAGCCTGAATTATCGCCCTGGCAAATATTAGTTCGCAAGACAGACAAACAGGAAACACTGTGAATAACAGAAACTAATGCTACTTGATAGAACTAACTCGTTATGCAAGTTGAAGCGGTGATAGCCTAGTGGTTAGGGCGTCAGTCTCCTAATCATAGGTCGGCGGTTCGAATCCGGGCACGCACATCTAATTTGTGGGAGTTAAGTGCGTTTAAAAAAAAAATATCACATGCTTCTACGGTCAAGGAAAACATCGTGAGGAAACCTGCACGCCTGAGAGTTCTCCATAATGTTCTCAAAAGCGTGTGAAGTCTGCCAATCCGCACATGGCCAGCGTGGCGGTCTATGGCCAAACCCTTCTCATAATGAGAGGAGACCCGTGCTCTGTAGTGAGCCGGTAATGGGTTGATCATCATGCAAGTTTAGCAGTGGAAAATTTTGGGGTATGTGTAACACCGTGGGCATTGACATATTCCACGATACATTTGCGGTGTTTAGAAAGAAACTCATCGATCATCTATGGCATGATCGGTGAGTCCCATCGAAAAAATATATGTAGATTGTTCAATTAATTTCTTTTAATTAGTTTGTAATTGTGTTAAATCTGTCTTAATTGTTCTCTTGTGGCCGTTTACCTGTAACTTTTACTGCCAATGTCGTGTACACTTGTAACCGATATGCATACTGGTGAATGTGACACTTTTGTTTGCTGCAATGTATTTTTTTATTTGTATATACATTGTAAGTGTATCAATAACAATAATAAATAAATAAACACGCTACCGCACTGTTCCGGCTTGGTGGGTATAGATTCCTAGTGAGTTCATTAAATATAAGCGGTAAATATTTGATTTCTAGCTATGCAATGAGAATTTTTACAAATACCAGATATATTGGTATTATTAGTCCTTATTGAACATCATGGGGGAAATAGCGCCTAAATGTTTTTTGCTATTTAATGATTCAATAAAATCAAGAGCACTTTCATACACATAAACAAGCTCCCGTACACACACTTCCACAACTTCTGATAGTAATACAAATTATTAAAAATTACGAATAACAAAATTAATTTTGAATAATTTGAACTGATAATAATTTGAATAAAATTTAAACTGGGGCATTTTAATTTTTTTTTCTAAATATTTTACATAACGGGTTCAAGGGAAGGTGCACATGGCACGTACCACCTTAATGCGAGTGTCTAAGCATTCTTTCATGTACATAGAAATGTTACCACTATGTCTAGCATCTGGGGTTATATGCGTTCACATTGTAAGATACGAAAAAAATTACGTAATTTTTTTATTTTATTCCAATACAAGTTGGTCCTTGACTGCAATTCTACCTTAAGGTAAGTGAAGGCCGATCTTCGGAAGGGGCGAGTGTGGAAATTTATAATTTCTGATATTTTTTGGTCCAATCTGTTGGGAAGCTAGTAAGACGACTAGTAGTGGAATAATAAAAAAAAAAAGTTCACAGGAGTTATTAACTTCATTCAGCGGCGCCAAGAACAACAACAATTCAATAATTACCCACATTTGAACCCTTGATGATTTTGTTAACACAATTTAGACGGTAGATATCAATTTTGTACAAGAAAGCTTTGCTATAAATTCGGGCGGTCGATGCCTTTCGTGGCATTCTCGCTCGAGACGTCGGACCTCATAGTTATTGTTGCAATAAAAGTATAATCCCGCAAGTTGTGGTTTTAATTACTATGAGCGAAACTAAACAAAGCAATGCTGACGTCACTCTTACTAAAACCAACTTGAACGGCCTTAATTCGTCATATATTATTTAATGGGTAAGGATATTATTTCTTTAGTTGATTGTTAGAGCACTCTAATTTATGTGGAAATACAAGTCTATACTAGTCAAACTTACTATTAAACGAATGAATTAAAAAGTAAGTTAACGGAGCAGAGAAAAATTAACTTTAAAAATGGTCTCTGGAAACCGCTAATCTGAGATAAGTTCTAAAAGTCAAAGAAATAGGCATTTTTTACTTAGCCAAACGCCAACTCAAAACTCCAACTTTTCTAATCACAGTCTTTATACTAAATGAATTGAACTATTTTAAAGTGAATAAAAGGAAAGTTGTGTCTAATGAAATAATTATATTAGGAAGAGATTTAGTACAGCTTTTGCAGATAATCTCATAATTTCATAACGAGTACAAAAATTACCTACTCAGAAGTATGCTGATTTTAAATTAAAGAATAATATTCCAGAGAAGTAATTTATGTTGTTATTGACTAGAAATACACGCAGCTTCACCTGTGAGTTCGCTAATGTTACAAATGCCAAATCTATTATACTTTTTATTCACTTTTACACACCAGACTCGAGCCAGAAATCGAACCCTAGACCTCCAACTTTATAATGCGCCACGAAGGCCGTCAAATTATATATTATTTAATTTTTTTGCAATGTTAGGGTCTTGGCTGAAAATCAGTGACGTATATTATATTTTGTTGCATAGTTTATAAAACTAAACAAAAATAACCAAATTTTCTTCCTTTTTACTTTTTATATCTGTGCCATAAATTACTACAAAAATTTCAAAGCTACATTCAAAAACGTTTCCGACACTAACAAGACAGTTAAAATTACTAACAAAATCTCTAACGGTAACAAAGTAGCCCAAAGATTCGTACAAAAGTTTTCACTGAACCAACTTATTCGTGCGAACGCTGAACCTGTCTTTCCAGCCTTATGTCTTGTCGTAAAGATTTACGATCGCGAGAAATTGTGGTAGCAATTTCTTTAAATGTCCAGTCCAGTTCACATTTCAAATATTCCTCCGTGAAATGGACTTTTACGTGTTCTATTAAATCGGTAAATATTTGTTGGAAAATTTTGCTTTTGATCAGTGGTTTGTGAAGTGGAATATTATCATTACCAAAGTCTTATTATTACTAATAGCTGCTTGAATTGATTGGGTGAGATTATGAAAGGAAGCCTGTGTCAGAATAAGATAGATAGATAGCTAATAATTCATCATCATCATTTCAACCGATAGACGTCCACTGCTGGACATAGGTATTTTGTAAGGAGTTCCAACGGCCACGGTCTTGGTCCCTGCGACTCGTTTGATGTCGTCTGTCCACCTTGTTGGGGGTCGACCAACGCTACGTTTACCGGTACGAGGTCGCCATTCCAGCACCTTGGGACCCCAACGTCCATCGGTTCTCCGAGCTATGTGCCCCGCCCATTGCCACTTCAACTTCGCAACTCGCTGAGCTATGTCGGTAACTCTGGTCCTTCTACGGATCACTTCATTTCTGATTTGATCACTAATAATTATTGCACACAAATTATAGAAAAACAACAACATGGAACACTTAACACATAAGTATGCAAAGGCGGCCTTATTGCTTAGGCAATCTCTTATAGACAACGAAAAAAAAGAAGTAAATGAAGCAGCGCAATATATAAACTAAACATAAGAAATATTAATATATACTAGTAGAGGTAGTGCACGGAACCTCGGTTATTTCGTTACAATAAAATAACATAAAGAATATCTAGAAAGCTCAATTTACGATGCTATCTAATTATTTCCTGCTTTTTTTTATACACTACAAGTTAGTCCTTGACGGCTATCTCACCTGGTGGTAAGTTATGATGCAGTCTAGGATGGAAACGGGCTAACCTATTAGGGGTATGGTAAACCCACACTCCTAATTGATTCTACGCGACATCGTGCCGGAACGCTCAATCGCTTGGCGACACGTCTTTGTCGGTAGGGTGGTAACTAGCCACGGGCGAAGCCTTCCACCAAACCATACTCGAGCCGGGAATCGAACCCAGGACCTCCAACTTCATAATGCCACAGCGCACGCACTGCGCCACGGAGGTCTTCCTTAGTTTAAAAAAGCAATTCAAATGTATTAGAATGATCCGTGCCTGAGAATAACTTTGCCTTGACTCGAACACTAAGAGGAATACCTGTTTGTGACTTTGCAGGTAACTGCAGTACGAAACTAATGCCAATACTAAAATAGTTGTGCTAAGCTTCCTTCAAACGGAGAGTTTCATACTTTATAATTATTTATCTAGCTTTATTATCTTATAGATTATCTCATTATTGCTTATTTGTAAATCGAATGTCGTTGGACCGAGTAAATTTTATAATTATAATATAGTTGAATATTTTTTTTGGTAACTAGGAACAATTTAAAATTTACATACATATTTTATATACCGAAATAAATAATACACAGTAATATACTGAAAATTATAATTAAATTAAAAATGAAGTTAAATTCACGACGGTTCCAGACCATTGTAAATTAATAAAAAATGTTTTTACTTTGGAGAGTACAAATAAGTAATACACTTACTGATGCTTTTGTTGTAAGGACAATTAAACCATTCTTATCTACCTTTTAGTCGATCTTTTCGTCTGTATTAATATTAGTATAATCTGCTATGTTTGCGGATGCACGTGAGGAGTATTTTTATGCGATCATCCGCAAACGTGCCGCTTTTATGATGAGCAGGCTAGTGAGATGTACCAACACCCTTCTCAGTACTTTTGCGTACAGGCTGGATAGCTCACTCTGGAGGTGCTGGGACAGGATGCACACGAGCATCAGGGGGGGGGGGGGGCAAGTATGTATAATTAGTTATAAGAAGTGTTTTTGTTGTAGGTACTAACATAGGTTAAGATGTATTACTGACACTCTATGGACCGTGTCCGTAATAAAGAATTATTATCATTATAATAGCAGTGGATTTACATTTACGAAGCTAACTCACCGGTTCTTCCCTCCGAACTTGAGTTGTTTACTCGAAATGATCCATTAAATTTTAAATGGTTAAGTGCTTTCGTGATTTGACAGTTGTGCCATTATATCAAAACTTTAACATTCCAGGCCAGAATTAGAATAGTATTTGGGAGCAACAAGGTACTTGCAACTACGTAAATATTTATGAAGCGGTGATAGCCCAGTGGTTAGGGCGTCAGCCTCCTAATTAGAGGTCGGCGGTTCGAATCCTGGCACGCACCTCTAACTTTTCGGAGTTATGTGCGTTTTTAAGCAATTAAAATATCACTTGCTTCAACGGTGAAGGAAAACATCGTGAGGAAACCTGCACGCCTGAGAGTTCTCCATAATGTTCTCAAAGGCGTGTGAAGTCTGCCAATCCGCACATGGCCAGCGTGGTGGACTATGGCCAAACCCTTCTCATATTGGGAGGAGACCCGTGCTCTGTAGTGAGCCGATAATGGGTTGAACATGAAATATTTATAGGATGGACAGAGGCGTGTGCGTCGGCAATTTAGATAGGCGTGGGTAGTTTCGGGCAAAGAGACCAGATACTCTTGGCAGAACAGAATTACAATTATAAGTATGGTAATTTATAAGACGCTCCATCAATTACGACTATGCACTACCGCGACTCGACCACCGATCCGA
This sequence comes from Lasiommata megera, assembly GCA_928268935.1. Classification (NCBI taxonomy): domain Eukaryota; kingdom Metazoa; phylum Arthropoda; class Insecta; order Lepidoptera; family Nymphalidae; genus Lasiommata; species Lasiommata megera. Next base: position 14,534,149 of record OV743326.1, read on the forward strand.
ACCGACCGAATGAAATGAATGCAATGCGCCATCCGCGCCTGTGCGTCTTTTAAGAACCTGCATAACCCACTCAGTGTTGCGTAAAGAGAGGGAGCGATCCCACTCTCTTGTCTGTCGTACATGATTCTAAAACTAGATGGCGCTGTTCTCTGACTGCCGTCATATTAATAATTAAGCTTTACCATTTAAAAAGTAGGTATGGTATCATCATCATCATTATCTCTACGCGTGAAAGTTCCACTGCTGAGTGAGTGAGAGATTCTATATAAGCAAAGGATTAGAGCGGGACCACGATCACAGCTAGATACTTATTAACAACCGAAATCAATGTGCAATGCTAAATAGAAAATAATCATGATCAATCAATCTATTATAGATTTAATTCTGTTACCTACAAAAAGAATGGAAAATATGTTTCAACGTATCAAAATTAACTAAATGTATATAAAGATTATGAAAATGAAGAAAATAATTTTACTTTGTCTTATGATCCCATAAAATTGAAAATTTATAATAATAGGTTTGATGTCTTCGGACACGACTCCCGGCGTGAGAGTGACTCCATAGAGCGTCTTGTCGTGCAGGTCAAGGTGGAGGTCACTAGAGGTCGAGGAAGGTCACCCATGCGATGGACCGAACAGATAAAGTCTGCTGTGGGCGGTCCTTTGCACGAGTGCACCAGGCTTTCGGCCAGCCGAGAAAAGTGGCGGATACTCGTGACTCCTATAACATCTGTCCTCCAAGACACTGCTTCATGATGACCACGACCACTCTGTCAAGAGTGTAATGACAAAGAAGGTTTGATGTAGAAATGAAAAGACTTAAGTATTTATCATTTTTTTTATTGGAACGAAGTTCCTTATCGCGCGTTGTGAAAGGGGGCTAGACGGAAAAAATTCTTACGAAAAGTTGTCACGACACTTTTTGTTATTGTAAGCTGTGCGGCGTCGCATGTTTCTCTGTCTGTCTCTCTCTCTCTTATAGAAAGCAAGCCAGATATTTTCATTTCTATTTCGCATTGTACAGTGTGGTGTCGCGACGATTATTTTTGTTGAGTGTATACAGGTTTTTTGTAAATAATAAATAATAAAAAAATAATAATAATAATGAATCCTGACAGTGTTTCTGCACAAGTTCCGGATATTGCTGATGGAGTACAAAATTGAGCCTACTGATTAAGTTTATATAACATTATATTTGTTAATAATAAAAAAAATATTATTATAACTTTAATAAAATAAAATTTTATTGCAATTCCTTCACTAATTAATCGAAAGGAACTTCATTTCATCCGGGTGTCCCTTGACACCTCTCAAGTTTTTTTTTTCAAATTTCGTGTGCATTAAAATCTTCATTTTTATTTTGATCAACTGGACTTCAAAACTTGCTACACAGAACTCCGGTTTTATCAACTTCATATAATTACATTTATTCCTATTACAAATTACAATCCCGGGCAACACGATTTCACATTTAAATATTACGCCTTCACCAACTTTAATTTAGGTGTTTGCCTAATTAGGTAAGCTCTGTTCTGATGATACTACTAAATTAGAAGCGAACTCAAACGATTCATATAATTTTGACGAGTCTGTGATCTAAATGAATCACAAGCAGAAATTATATCGGAGGGAGCAAGGTTTTATTCAGTAGATTAATTCTTGATATAAATTAAATACACGCTGAGCAGATTTGAATCTTGGTGATATCAGTTTCATTATATAAACAAAGTCGCTGTTGAAACTAAAGCTTTTTTTTTCCGCTGGGAAATGCTTTTACGCATCCCCTCCGGAGGCGACGCAGGCAATACTCCGCCGCTTCCGACGGGGTATGTGGGACTCCCCGGCGGCCAGACTGGCGACCAGAATACCCACTAAAACCCAGCGACGCTCCTTCGCGTCGCCTGGTGGCTGGGTCACGGGAACACTGATGCACTCGACCGCGGCCCAGCAAGCGGCGTCCGCCGAGGCAGACCCTCCACGGGGGGCCTATATTGACCCCCGAGCTCTGTCCGAGGCGCGCCAGGACCATTGGACGCGCCTCACGAAACTAAAGCTTATGAAGAATTCGTTAAGTTACAGATGTGAATTTCTATCTCTTATACATTAATTATAATAAATTAAGAAACTGCAATTAATTTTTGTAGTTTTGTTTTCTCTTTTGTTAATTTATCGTTCAGGATAATTTTAAGTCATTTTTATTTTATTATTTTTAACGGTTTGTACCCCATCTTGTGCATGCTATGTTCGCATCGAGAAGTCAATGTTGTAAAATTAAGATATTTTTGTATTCCAATGAACTATGACTATGCAATTGTTGACAGGTTTGCGAACTAATAAAATAGAAAAAAAATACATATAGCTTAGGATTTATATTTATATATAAAACATAAAGGTTGAATGGTCTGCATACGCACAACTGAATCGGTAAACCAACAATAATACTAAAACAATTTTTTTTTTATATACCACAAATTAGCCCTTGACGGCAATCTCACCTATCTCGCCATGATACGAGTTAGTGATGATACAGTCTAAGGGGGTAGCGAGCTAGCCTGTAAGGGGTATGGTAAACCCATACTCCTAATTGGTTTCTAAACATTGTGCTGGAACGCTAAATCGCTTGGCGACACGTCTTTTTGGTAGGGTGGTAACTGGCCACGGCCGAAGCGCATTTTGTTACATGAGAGAGATAAAAGATATAACGCAGAGATAATGAGAAAGAGACAGACATCGTTATGCGCCCGTTATCAGCGTCAGTCACAGAGGAATGTTACGATGAATTTAATGAGGGTTTGCCGTCATGTCCTCTACCTAAATTCCACCTCGTTTTGATGTTTCTCGTCATAGGACGTGCCATGTCGGCTTAATTTCGAATCTCGCTAAATGCATTATTATTTCAAACCTTATAATAACATACATTTAACATCATTATGAGGTAATAATTTCAATTTACCTCTTTATCAGTATATAATCATTAAGTATTCGACATTATAAAGTTGGAGGTCCTGGGTTCGATTCCTGGCACGGGTCTGGTCCGGTGGGAGGCTTGGGCCGTGGCTAGTTACCACCCTACCGACAAAGACGTGTGGCAAAGCGATTTAGCGTTCCGGCACGAAGTCGCGTAGAAACTAATTAGGAGTTTACCATACCCTTAACAGGTTAGCCTGCTACCATCTTAGACTGCCACATCACCTACCATCAGGTGAGGTTGCTATCAAGGGCTAATTTGTTGTAGATAAAAAAAAAAGAAATACTTGTCATATATCTTGCCGTATGATAGATAGATCAGTACTTATTGCATGAGTTTTAACCTTTTTTTTTTTTTTTTTTTTATCGTGGCTAAATCCTCATGGATACCTCTGCGCCACGGGGAGGCACAGAGGTTATGTCAGACTCCTACTGACTAAAACCCCCACGTGTTCCTACTCACCGCTGTATGGTGGAGTCACGGGAAAGCCTTCGCATACAACCGCAACTCCACCAGCGGGTGTCCGCCGCAGCAGACCCTCCTTGGGCACAATGTGCCCAGTTTCGCCGGTTAGAGGTGTGCTGGAACAACAGCACACCAGCTAACTTGAGAACCGTAGTGTGAGTGATAGACGGCCCCGTTTCCATCGCCCACAAGTCCTCCGAAGGCACAGAACAAGAGAGGTGGAAGAGCTCTCTCGCACCCGGCCTTCCATCGCCGACGGCAAGCGCATCGAACGCTCGCCGTCCACCCAGGCCCACCAGTCCCATTCCTGGACGGGCCCGGCCCGCCAGTCCCATACCTGGACGGGCCGCAAACCACCAATGGGGACGACCAGACCAGTCGTCACCCCCACCTCCAGCAGCAAACTGCCGCCCACCCCCGCCTGCCAGTCCCATACCTGGACAGGCCTTCCACCACACGGGGTGATACACCCCCTGGGTCATCCACTGCGCCCTCAGCTTGGTCAGAGGGACGCGCGGAGACCCCCTCCGCGTCGGGTCATTGGCCATCGGCTAACAATCTCGCACAAAAGAAATTGTTAACCGATGTTACCAGGGTGCACCGGCCTGAATGCTGCTCTTCCCCCCGGACGAATCAAGAGGGACCCACAGCACCCAGGCACACGAGGAGGTTACCCGACCTGGCACCCCATGAGTTTTAACCTATGCATCAGGGTATCAACTAGACATAGATTTTATTGAGCCATGATTTATGTACCCGGTTATCATTACTGTGAATACATTATTTTATTATTTCTTATCAGCAGAAATCTCATATTGTAAATCCATATATGGCTGTTACGTACTTTTCCTTCACGAAAATATGTTATTTCTCAGTTCCATATAAAGCTAGAAGGTCTACTACATTCGCGTACTAAATTTTAGTGATCTTTGGAACAATATATTTTTTAAATGTACAAAATCATCATAAAGAACATTATTACCATATGTGTGAACGAGACAAAGGTTATGCAATATTTAACGCAAAAACCACGGAGCGTGTACAAAACATCATCATCATCATCATGTTCAACCCATTATCGGCTCACTACAGAGCGCGGGTCTCCTCTCAATAAGAGAAGGGTTCGGCCATAGTCCACCACGCTGGCCGTGTGCGGATTGGCAGACTTCACACGCCTTTGAGAACATTATCGAGAACTCTCAGGCGTGCAGGTTTCCTCACGATGTTTTCCTTCACCGTTGAAGCAAGTGATATTTTAATTGCTTAAAAACGCACATAACTCCGAAAAGTTAGAGGTGCCTGCCAGAATTCGAACCGCCGACCTCTAATTAGGAGGCTGACGCCCTAACCACTGGGCTATCACTGCTCTCTATTGTGTACAAAACAGTAAATATAAATTCAGAACAATTAATAAATTACACAAAAAAAAAAAAAAAACTAGAATACGATTCGATATGGTTAGCTATAAATAGATGACTACTTAACAGCATCGGCAGAACAATTCAGTATGGTATTCGAGTGTTCCCGTGACCCAGCCACCAGGCGACGCGAAAGAGCATCGCTGGGTTTAAGTGCGTATTCTGGTCGCCAGTCTGGCCGCCGGGGAGTCCCACATACCCCGTCGGAAGCGGCGCAATCTTGCCTGCGTCGCCTCCGGAGGGGATGCGTAAAAGCATTTCCCAGCGTGAAAAAAAAAGCCGATTCTCAGACTTATTAAATATGCATAAAAAAATTCATAACGGTCGGTGGCGCTGTTTCGGAGGAATATGAGAACAAACATTATGACACGAGAATTTTATATATATGTCGAGTCAAGGGGGTCCGAGTTGTTTTTTGTAAGGGTGGCATCAGCATTGGTGACGTCACGATTTTGTTTACTTTCGCTCATAGTAATTAAAACCACAACTTGCCGGTTTACACTTTTATTGCGATAATAACTTAGAGGTCCGAACAGTACGACGTCTCGAGCGAGAGAATTCGCGAAAGGCATCGACCGCCCGTATTTATAGCACAAAACATGCTTGTACAAAGTTGATTGCCACTGTCTAAATTGTGTTAGCAAAATCATCAATAATTAAAATGTGGGTAATTATTGAATTCTTGAGGTTTTTGGCGCCGCTTAATAAAGTTAATAACTTCTTCGCGCCGACATATATGATAGCAATAAAATAACATTTGTAAATACCTATTATTTTTTTGTAAAACGAATCGTTTACAAACACACCGTGTGTTCGTAACAAAAGTTAATCGCTACTTTAAGTAATGGCTCACTTTTACAGAACAAAATGACGCTTCGACATTGTTGTTGTGTAATAAATCAAGCTCAGTGACAAATAAAGATGGATCGCACGGGGTCACTGCGAGTGCGGATCCACTGGTTGTTTACGTGTTCTCTTTCGGAGTGTCACTGTTGTTACAGTTACTACGTCAGAGTCCTCTGCAAACTGCGGACCTTTTTCACGATACATAACGTTGCGTTAAACTTATTTTTGTTCGATTTTAAATCTATAATATAATAAAACTGTAAGAGGACGAATTCTGTACATTAAATGTATTTTGAAAATTTTAATAGGAGGATGCTTTACTATCGATACTGAGCGTAAAATAACTCATTTTTATTTTTTGTCTGTCTGTCTGTCTGTATATTTGCCGCGCATCACGCCGAAACTACTGGATGAATTTGAATGAAATTTAGTATAGGAGTAGCTGATACTCCGGTTCAACATATAGTATTGTTTTATCCCGGATTTATCAATATCTATATATATAAAGCGAAAGGTCACTTACATTACTTACATACTTACTTACATACTGATTAAAGACGAGATCTCAAAAACTGTTGTACGTATAAAGCTATAATTTAGCAAGTAAGTAGTTGATAGTTAAGAGATGTCAGCTAAGAAAGGATATTTGGAAATTCCACCCCTAAGAGGGTAAAATAGGGATTGGAAGTATGTATGAATTCTCTTTGTTTTTAGAGTTAGAGACACAAAAATTTGCATTAAGATTAATAATAATAAATAAAAAACATGTACATCAATTTTTTTTAAAATATTACCTGTTAAGGGTGGTAAAATAGGGGATGATAGTTTTTGCTTATTTTTTTATTATGAAGTCTACAAGCTTGAAATTTTGAAAATAGGGTTCTTTTAGGGCGTAAGTATAAGGTTAGAATTTGTTTTCATCCAAATCTACCCCGAAGGGGGTAAAGTAGGGGCTTAAAGTTTGTATGAAAGTCCTATGTTTTTTAATTTAGAGATCCTATCGTATCGGCAATTTGACATTTGCTGTAGCTTACTTTCTGAAGCACGCACGGGAAACCTCAATCTCACGGAAAATCAGCAATTCTACGCAGACGAAGTCGCGGGCAACAGCTAGTATATTATAAAGCTAAGCTATCTTACATTCTTAACAAAAAAAGTATATAAAAAATAATAATTCTATAACCATGATGAGTGTGGTTATTGATAAGCCTGACTGGTCAGCCTTCTCGTTTTCCTTGGTTTGCTAATGTTAAGTTGGAAATATATGGTATTAGCTCATAGTTTGCGGTCTGGACATTATCCATCGAATAAATCCGAATTTATTCTGAATAAGAAAGTTAACTTAGCTAGATGTGACACTTGCGGTACGACGGATGATGACCAGCACGTACTAGCGGAGTGTAGCAGATACAACGTTAAACGATAACATGTTGTGCGGCAATATAGCATCAGCAGATTTGACGTAGGCGCTCTTTCAAGCCTCCTCTGTCTACCGACAATAGAAGGTTTTAAATCTGTCGTTGAAATATTTCTGCAGAAATAGGTTGTCTGTTACATTATTAGTAGTCATACTTTTATTTTGTAATTTTTTTTTATAATTTTGTTTTAGTTATAAGTTTTATAGGAGTTATTTTTTTAAATATAATTTAGTTTGTTATTTATTTAGGATATAATGGGGCTGGCATGTTCGTTTCGGACAAAAGTTCAAAAAAAAAGACGGGTTGCGCTCCGGGAGTGCCGGCCGAAGTAAAAACTTGATTATTAACGTTGAGCATGTTTGATATTTTGGAATGGTTAGGGAATAATTTTGCACCAATTGCTTTATCAGTATAAAAGTACTATCATTTATGTGGTAGAATACAATATTCATTTATTGCGCTATCGTACACAAACATGACAATTTATATTACATAAAAAATTTAACACTTTAAAACTATTACAATTATTTCTGTCACCATCCATGGATGCGCGTGGCACGCTGTAACATACACGAACATTCGCGCAAGCGCCCTGCGCTGCCTAAACGAAACAGTAGGCCCAGGCATACATTTTCGCCGCGCCGTAGAGATAGGATAGCTGTCTACTCTCCATCCGTCTTACGCTTTTTCGATCAGGTCACGTGTCCTGACGCGAGTTTAAGATTTTATACCCATTACAGAAAAAGTGCTCAACGCCGCTAAAGAAGTTTTCACTTCAAAAAAAAATAGATAAAAAAAAGCCTGACTACTCCTTACTGAGGCATTTCATACACACACAGATGCACGTAGCTAGTGCCTCAGTGTGTCGTGGCAAGTATTTAAAATAATAAAAAAAATAGAATAAATCCTGTAAGATTACTAACATTGTTTATAAGAACTGTATACTGATATTTTATGGGCCAATGGTCTGAAATAAACAGATTTTATTTTTATTTTATTTTCATCGAACATCGAACCCCCGACCCCGTCTATCAGGGCTAGGCTATCAGAGCTTCCCACACACAGCTGTAATAACAATCCATCTATACTATACTAACTCATTACCAGATTACCAGACCAATCTCTCAATATTACTCTCATCTTAGTATGAAACTGAAACCAGCCGTAATCGATTACGCTGGCCAAGTGCGGCTTGGTAGATTTAGCAAATCTATTAAGTGATTATGGTAATCCTCAGACATATTTAATGATTTTCATACAACCCTCAAATGGGGCGTTCACAGTACATCTTCCTTCTAGTAAAACGAGTTTGTCATAGCCATCTTCAAGTTTTTCTGTATTAAAAATTAAGAAGACCTTTCGTGCTATGATTTACGCTTAGCTTCTATAATATATTATTGTTAATGGTTTCTTAACTTTTATACTCGTAAAAGAATAGTATTTTTTTTTATATGCAAAGCGAGCAAACGAGCAGGCGGGTCACCTGATGGTAAGTGATTACCGCCGGCCATGAACATTTGCAACACCAGAGGTACCGCCAATGCGTTGCTGGCCCTAAAATATATAGTAATTCCAATGGTTTAAAGTATTTGCCAATTTTGGTTGGTCCGTCTTATACATTTTTGCCGATTCCTACTTATTTCAGACTTAATATCTGCACCGCATTCTCGTAGATCCACTAAATCTACAGGAATCGGGATAGAGAGCCGCACGTTTGTTACAGAAGATAAAACCGAATATATTCCTACTGCGCGAGCTGAGGGCTTTATTAAAAGGTCCGCGTAGATTTATTGGACCTTTGTGTTTCAATTAGAGTGAACGGTCGTAATACTTTTTCCTTTCAGGAATATGAGATTTTAAAAGTTGAAGAGATAAAATTTCCGATATTTTTATGAAGTATCCACATCTTTTACAAGTGGGTTGGCTTGTTATTCGCAGGGAGATATTTCTCCTTATACTAGACAAAGTATGTATTCAATATGCATCATCATCATAATCAACCCATTGTCGGCTCACTACAGAGCACGAGTCTCCTCTCAATATGAGAAGGGTTTGGCCATAGTCCACCACGCTGGCCATGTGCGAATTAGCAGACTTTACATGCCTGGTTGGAGGTCCTGGGTTCGATTCCCGGCTCGAGTTTGATCTGGTGGGAGGCATCAGCCGTGGCTAGTTACCACCCCACCGACAAAGGAGGGTTGGCAAGCGATTTAGCGTTCCGGCACGATGTCGCGTAGAAACCAATTAGGAGCGTGGGTTTACCATACTCTTAACAGGTTAGCCCGCTACTATCCTAGACTGCATCATCACTTACCACCAGGTGAGATAGCCGTCAAGGGCTAACTTGTAGTGTATGAAAAAAACGCGAAAATTATTTAGGCATAGCATCAGGTAGCGGCGCAAAAAACTGCCTGTGTCTCTGCAATGCAATTTATATATATTTTATTACACACTACAAGTTAGCCCTTGACGGCTATCTCACGCTAAATCGCTTGGCGACACGTCTCTATCGGTAGGGTGGTAACCAATTAAGCCACAGCCGAAGCCTCCCACCAGACAAATTAATAAACTCCTGAAAAAGGAATTGAGAGGGCTTTTTGAATTAGATTAAAACAATTATTTTATCTATTATTAACTTATTTTCCAATGCGAAATCGCGGCTAGTGATTAATAAACGTATTAGCGTGGCGAGCTCATTAATGAAAAACAAATAAATAATTAAATATGTAAATTAAACGAATAGCACGCCAAATATTTACCGGAACATAAACAGATATAAACCACTATTATCTCGGTGAAATTTATGTACACTGTATTTCACGATGAGTGTAATATTGAAATGCGCGGGTTGACTAATGTACTGTACGCGGCAAAAAGCAACGCGTTACTCGAAGGGGAAGACGATATTCGCATTATTCCCCCTCTAGCAAAGACATAGCCGTGACGTGACCAAGTGACTAAATGTTCCCGTTTGATTCCGAACAAACCGTTTATAGGTCGAAAATTACTATACTATATTCCTAATTGGGGCTTGGAAAGTGGAATAAAATTTAGATTAGTTTCGTTAATTAACTCGGGGATCGTTAACGATTGTCTATATACAAAATACACAGTACGGAAATGTCTCATAGGGAAATGTTCTGAGTACTCCAAACTTCTTATTTTATCTAAAATTGACCCTTTAGCTAAAGATGTACTGTAGAGACAAAAAAATTTCTGTAGTGGGGACGGGGATATCCATCGAGAAAAGTAACTGACATAGCCTAACAAGTTTTGAAACTGTAATCGCAGTTGATGGGGCACAAGGATCAGAAGACCAATGGACATTGGGGTCCTAAGTTGATGGAGTGGGTCGATACTTTATAACGTATTGTTGTTGCGCCCCCGTAAGGTTAACCATAATATCAAGCGAGATCAGGAAATCAATGGTCACAAGACCGTAGCGTTTAAGAAATACCCACGAAAGCTGCATTTGAGATGATAATGGTGATAATGTCAAAAATATTTGACGACATTCGTAGCGCAGTGTGTGTCGCTGTCGCATTATAAAGTTGGAAGTCCTGGTTTCGATTCCCGGCTCAAGTCTGATGTGGTGGGAGGCTTCGGCCGTGGTTAGTTACCACCTTATCGACAAAAACGTTTAGCCAAGCGTTTTAGCGTTCCGGCACAATGTCGCGTACAAACCAATTAGGAGTATGGGTATACCGCTAACAGGTTAGCCCACTATTCTAGACTGCATCATCACTTACCATCAGGTGAGATTGCCGTCAAGGGCTAACTTGTGGTTTATATATAAAATATTTTTATTTTATCGATGTACGTTGCACATTCACTTCGTGTTTCGTGACCACGTGTCATGTGTTAAATCTCCACACGTTCACAAACGAGACAGCCATGTCTACTCTTCGGCGCGTTGCTTTGCTGTATAGCTAATAACTGCAGTAATACTGCTTTGTAGCCATTTACGTACAAATGATAATTAATTTGTCGCAATTTAATTTTGTGCCCGCCCGGTTTGATTCTGATTGGATTATATCTAAAATACTAAAACTCAAAGCGGTGATAGCCTAGTGGTTAGGGCGTCAGCCTCCTAATCAGAGGTCCGCGGTTCGAATCCGGACACCTATAACTTTATAAGTTATGTGCGTTTTTAAGTTATTAAAATACCACTTGCTTCAACGGTGAAGGAAAACATCGTGAGGAAACCTGCACGCCTGAGAGTTCTCCATAATGTTCTCAAAGGCGTGTGAAGTCTACCAATCCGTACATGGCCAGCGTGGTGGACTATGGCCAAACCCTTCTCATATTGAGAGGAGACCCGTGCTCTATATTGAGCCGGTAATGGGTTGATCATGATGATGATGATGATGATCAAATCCTTCTACTTATACACCTTTATACACGAAGAATAAAAGAAATTTTAAGTACTTTGTCTTAATATGGCTGATATTCAATCAAACAGACTATTGAGCAATTATTTTGTCGTACACTAATTAAAGTAAGATTCAATTAGTTATGTCCTTTACGGAAGGAAGTTAAATATTTTGTCGATGTGGGTTAGTTATATTTATATAATTCAATAGCCATATTTAATAGGTCCTCACGATGTTTCCCTTCACCGTAGAAGCAAGTGATATTTTTTTTTTTTTTAAACGCACATAAATCCGAAAAGTTAGAGGTGCGTGCCCGGATTCGGACCGCCGACCTCTGTTTAGGAGGCTGACGCCCTAACCACTAGGCTATCACCGCTAGCAGGATTTGATAGTAAATCATAACTTGTTGGTATTTTCCGAGGTGCTAGCAATGTTTTCATGAAAAATCACTAGTGATTAAGCAACCGCTGAAGGTTTCCTCACGTTTTATTTTTACAGCACTAGAACAGATTAGATTCTTGAAGCTTGCTTTCTTCATCTTCTTTTTATCTCTCATGTACAAAGCTTCGAGTAATATAGTACTGCCAACGTCAAAGAGTCGCCGTGAATAATAAGATCTCACCCACGATTTGAATACCTATTTTCGTTCAGTTTGCTGGTGGAAAACTCATGTGAGAGTAAAAAACATACTTACCGTATTATCTATACATCTATACAAATAAATAAAATTGGAGTGTCTGTTTGTAATATTGAAATAACCGTTTTTAAAAAATGGTACACCAAAATAACATTTTTTACAATTTTTGTCTGTCTGTTTGTTCCGGCTAATCTCTGAAATGGCTGGACCGATTTTTACGGGACTTTTATTGGCAGGTAGCTGATGTAGTAAGGAGTAACTGAGGCTACTTTTATTTTAGAAAAATAAAGTAATGTTGCAATGTCCAAGTACTGCCCAGTACCGCGCGCAGCTCACGCGCATGCCCCCGCCTGTCAATCAATAGAAAAGAGATACTTTAATGTTTATTCTGTAATTATTTCAAGTAATTCGGGTTAGTAATCTATTGGCTCGTGATTGAAAGACAAACAAACACACTAACTCAACGCAGACGAAGTCGCGGGCGTCAGCTTGTCTATAATAATTTTATAAAGATAATCTGCTGTATAAATAGACGTAGACTAGCGTGAATATTATTTTAAACCAAGTTTTAATTCAGCACTAAGAAATTTACTCAGTATTAATAAACAGAGTGTTAGGATGTAGTAAGTTATTCAAGATCTACTCGCGGAGTTAAATTTAATCCATGACGCCACAATTATAGATTTTTTGGAATTTATAAGATTAGATATTTAATTCTAAGTTTTTAGCTTAGGTTTGTCGAGCAAACAGGATTGGTGATAGTTTTATTGGTGATTGGTTACCTAGTGAACAATCAAAATTGAATTTTAATACTCTAATGCAATTTTCTTATCCACTACTAATTAACCCTTGACAGCATTCTCACCTGAAGTGACGATGCAGTCTAAGATGGTAGCGGGCTAACCTGTTAGGGGTATGGTAAATCATACTCCTAATTGGTTTCTACACGACATCGTGCCGGAACGCTAATTCGCTTGGCGACACGTCTTTGTCGGTAGGATAACTAGCCACGGCCGAAGTCTCCCATCAGACCAGACTCGAGCCGGGAATCGAACCCAGGACCTCCGATTTTATGATGTGACAGCGCACACGCTGCGCCACGGAAGTCGTCAAACATTGATTAATCCTATTTAATTATATTAGGATTAATAATCCTAACGCCATCTATATCTTGTTAATATGTTGAAATTAAAAATCAAATGTTTAATTCTTCATTTTTTTTTTTTTTACAAAACTTGATGAAACCAATACGTGCTAAATGTTTATATCCCCTTTGCGGTGACTTTTTATATTTGGTAAATATTATAAAGTCCTACTATAGTGTAAAGGGTTATGTAAATATTAACAAGCATGGGTATGAAATATTGCTCTAATAAGATAGCTCTTGACCTAATTTAAAGTGGCGTGTGAGATGGTGATAACAAAAAGAAAATTTACATGGCTAAGCTTGTTGTGGGCTTCTTAGACCGGGGCGCGTTTGGAACCCTCATAGCTTTAGTTTTAAGTTTACGAATGTAGTTATCACCATCAAATCACTACTATGTAAATTATTGACGCGTCAAAACTGTTTTTAAGGGATTATTTGAATAAAGATTATTTTGAATTTGAATTTATTTTCAAACTGATTAAAACCATATTAACGTTACCAAAACTTATGGGTAGCCTTTCCAACATTAATTTCTAATGTCGTGAACCACAAATACGTTAAATTCAAAGCAGATGAAGGTATTTTAGGTCCGATTTTCGGAATGTGCAGAAAATATTTTAAGCATGCGGTCGGATTTCTGGGTAAATTGTGTCCCCACATTTTCTGTTGGTCATGAATCTTTACGACCAGATAGATATGCTACTTGCGAAATCCGTAAAAGGTGCATTATCGATACTGTCTAGGAAAAAGTCACTTATTTTAACCATACTAAATTTATCAATTTGAAATTGTGTCCTTTCGCGTGACTATTTTTTTTTTTCGTTTTGTTTCATATGTGGCTAAACCACTACACCGATATTGACGATCCTAGATAGATGCATTCATTAATTCATTTATTGTATAAATAAACGGGCCTCTGTCTAATAGTCCAATGTTTTGCATATTTGAAAGTGGAGACAAGATTCAATATAATATATATTTATAGATAAGGGGCGTATCCGTCGGTAATTTGGGTAGACATGGGTAGTATTCGAAAAAAGCGGTGATAGCCTAGTGTTGAGGGCGTCAGCCTCCTAATCAGAGGTCGGCGATTCGAATCCCGGCAAGCACCTCTAAATCTTCGGGGTCATGTGCGTTTTTAGAAAAAAAAACAATTTAAATATCAATAGCTTCAACGGTGAAGGAAAACATCGTGACGAAACCTGCACGCCTGAGAGTTCATAATGTTCTCAAAGGCGTGTGAAGTCTGCCAATCCGCACATGGCTATCGTGGTGGACTATGGCCAAACCCTTCTGATATTGAGAGGAGACCCGTGCTCTGTAGTGAGCCGGTAATGGGTTGATCATGATGACTGAAGATTAAAGTATTGCATACTACGTCTTGACAAATTGGTTGATTTACTATGCCAACATTGCCCGGGCAGTATCAGCAATTTATTCAATACAGACTCTGCCCGTAACCCATATAGGGTTCTAGAATTGTTCAGCATTCACGCGAATAAGTTCGAAGTGGAAAGTTTCAAAGGAATCCTGAGCTCCTTTGAAAATGGACTGGAACTAGGTGGAGATGCCTTATATTAGTTCTGTGTGGTTCGCCATTTGTTTGAGTTCGAGAGATTCGATAGTGAACTGTCGTTATCGAGGTAAGTCTTCAAGTACCTACACTGGGAGAAGGTTTGCTTTGGAATGCGATTTTATGTTGATTGCCATTGATGATGCAGTTCTACGATCTTTTTGTTTCACACCACTCTAACAAATAGTTCGAAGTTTTTATAAAACGAAAGCTTGTAGAAAAATCATATAACGAAATTAAGGATTGTATAAACGATAAAACAGCTTGGGTGTGAATTGCTCTATCTACGTAGGTACTATAATTTATTATTGATTATGTGAGATGGTGATAACGAAAAAAAAAAACCCGGCTAAGTTTGTTGTGGGCTTCTTCTTAGACCGGGGCGCGTTTGGAACCCTCATAGCTTTAGTTTTAAGTTTGCGAATGTATTATAGTTAGCACCATCAAATCACTGCTAAGTAAATTATTGACGCGTCAAAAGTGCTTTTTAAAGGACTATATTTAAAGGACTTCAGTTTTATAAAGCAATTTTTTAGAATTTCATAATAAAAAAAGTTCAAAATAATATTTAACTTTATCACTTCCATAGAACAGCATATAAATACTTGAATCTTTTAAAATCATTATTTCACAAGAGCACAATGATATGTATATGTGTTATTTTAATTTAAAAAAGAATTATATATGTCGGCGCGAAGGAGTTATTAACTTCATTCAGCGGCACCAAGAAAATCAAGAATACAATAATTACCCACATTTGAACTCTTTAAATCACTAATTACACAATTTTGACGGTAGCAATCAATTTTGTACAAGCATACTTTGCTATAAATACGGGCGGTTGATGCCTTTCGTGGCATTCTCGCACGAGCCGCCGGACCGTTCGGACCTCTTAATTATTTTCGCAATAAAAGTGTAATCCCTCAAGTTGTGGTTGTTAATTACTATGAGCGAAAGTAAACAAAAGCGTGACGTCATTAATGCTGACGTTATTCATACTAAAAACAACTCCGACGGCCTTAACTCGACATATACTTAATTTAAAAAGAAAAAGTCTCATTTGGTAGCAGGGAATAGTGCGTATATTTTTTCATGAAACGACTATCCGTGTTGTGTCATGTTTTCAGGAAACTTGTATATGTAGGATGACTACGGGTGGGTGCGTGTCTTTGTCGGTAATTTAGGTAGACGTGGGTAGTTTTGGGCAACGAGACCAGACACTCTTGGTAGAACAGAACTACAATTATAAGTATGGTAATTTATAAGGAGCAGACTATACGCTCCACTAAGTACGAATGCACCACCGCAGCTCAACCACCGGTCCGACCCGACCGAGTGCAATCAATGCAATGCGCCGTCCCGCGCCGGTGAGTCGTTAGTCGTCACTTACGTCACTTAGTGTTGCGTAAAGAGAGGGGGCGATGCCACTCTCTTGTCTGTCGTACATGACTCCAAAACTAGATGGCGCTGCTCTCTGATTGCCGTCATATATATGTTTCTTCAGTTACCATAACGCTAAATACCTGAATGGATTTGGACTTGGTTTAATTTGTTCACGTGTTCACAAACAAAACTTCGACGATTTTCAGTGTTGCCTTCTTTTAAAATAAAGAAGGGAGATATTTTTCATCAAAAATAATCCACCATCACCCATGTACCTGGGTGGGCGCCACTGAACTTTGTTACAGTATTCGAACTCAATCTAACAAATGAAAACTTTATGCGGATTTAAAATTAAATTTCGTGACGTTTGGAATCTTCGGACTGTCGCATTAAGCGAGGTTAATGCATATAGGTTACGCAATTTAGAACTCTAAACTCACAGCTATACAGAAAAGTGAGGTTTGTGAAAAAGTTGTATTTTTAACCAGATTGTAGTACTGTGGTGCGAGGGAAATATGCTTCGTAGGATTTAATTCCATTTTGCAAGAGGGGAGGGTATTTGTTGAAATACTTGTGCATCTTTACCAGATATTTTCTTTTCTTTTTTTAATGGTATTTGTTCAAGACCGCTTTTGTCCCTGACTTCGCTTACACAAAAAGTTAGAAATATCATACAGCATAACTAAATACCATTTGCTATGGTAAACTCAAGCTTTTTTAGTCCAACATAGCAATCTTCCTCGATATCAAATGTGTTATGTGTTAGGTATAAAATAACGGAACGATAACGAGAACATGAATGAGACATGGGATAAATTAAATATCACTTGCTTCAACGGTGAAGGAAAACATCGTGAGGAAACCTGTATGCCTGAGATTTCTCCATAATGTTCTGAAAGGCGTGTGAAGTCTGCCAATCCGCACATGGCCAGCGTGGTGGACTATGGCCAAACCCTTCTCATATTGAGAGGAGACCCGTGCTCTGTAGTGTGCCTGTAATGGGTTAATCATGATGATGATGATAATTTTATTAATCTAGTAATAAAGACTATTAGCCACGAGCTGTTTAACTGCTACCGATAGAACTCCCTTGCTTTCAGTTTTCAATTATTTCTTTGAAAATATCACGCCAGAGTTTTTTTTATACTATCACGGAAAATAACCCTTTCACGCAGCAACGGACCGTACCCAATCTGCATTTGTAATTCAAGTCGACATGAAGTATTTACAGTTCCTATTAACAACTAGTTTGTTAGCCGCAAAGTTATTTTGGTTATTCAAAAATCCCACAAAAACCGTTTGTTTTTCTGGTATTATAAGTATGCTACATCAGACATACATGTAAGCTCTCTATACAAAATTTTGATCAATCTTTGTTTTCATGTAATGATACAGTTTTTTTTTTTACGCTGGAGACTCCTTCGCGATTATTTTGAGTTACTTTTGTTACTTTTTGATTATAAGTATTCTATGGCTATCTCAAAGGTGCAATGCAATGGTGGTCTCAAGGGTGCAATGGTTACAATAAATATGTAAAATATCGCTAGTTTCTGGAAACCAGAAATTATAGGCCATGATCTTTTCTTGTAGTACTCATAAAGAATTCCTATACACAGATCTAGTTCCTTTCGAAATGAATTTATATTTTATACAGTGTATTCGTAAGAATGAGAGAATGTAAAGATGACGAGTAATAGGCTAGCATGGTTCTTCATGGTCTTATAATGCGGAGGGCAGAAAGCAATGTTACCAAACCTTTACCCTTTCACATATATGTATGTGAAAGGGCAAAGGAGTAGAGGAAGATCAAAGTAGAGATGGATGGATTCTGTAAAAGAAGTTATCGTGTAAAAGGTGTGGGTAGTGAAGTGACGGCTGGTAGAAGTGAGTGGAAGAAGAAGACGTGTTGTCCGACCCCACATAGCATGGGATAAGGTCAAACAAAGAAAGAAGAAAGAAGAATTTTCGTTTATAGTTATAATTATTAAACTAATATATAAGGATCCCCATTGGTTGGCATGTGACACTTAAATAATCTGCTATCAGGAACATTTTCATTCCGTCGTCGTGAAACTTCTTTATTATTATACGGCCGACATTTTGGCGCATAAGGAAAATGGACGAGCTTCGTACACGGAGCGTCCCCCGGAAAGATTTACGATGTTATGACGATTAAATCAACGTTGTTTTATTTGATTCCTCCATTTATTTTATTAAAAACACGGCACCGTCGTTCCAAAGGTTCCGTAAACGACGGTACGTACGGTCAACGGAACCCTAAAAACAAGCCTTCGCTGTCTGTCTACTCCTTGGTCCCTCGGGTAATTTTTTTATTTTTACAAATTAGTCCTTGACGGCTATCGCACCTGGTGGTAAGTGTTGTTCCCTAGTGTTTTTTTTTATATACCACAAATTAGCCCTTGACGGCTTTCGCACCTGGTGGTAAATGATGATGAAGTCAAGGATGGTAGCGGGCTAACCTGTTAAGAGTATGGTAAACCCATACTCCTAATTGGTTTCTACACGACATCGTCCCGGAACGCTAAATCGCTTGGCGACACGTCTTTGGCGTCTCTGTGACAGTGCGCTGATTTCGTGTACCGTAAATGGTAGAGTAGAAATTTTGCAATTCATTATGTTTATTGCAAAATGTATTTTTTACTTGGAATTATGATTTGATAGTATGGTGATCGCCCGAAGTCTCCCACCGGCCCGGGGATCGAACCCGGACTTCTCACTTTATATTACGACAGTCTAAGATGTCACTGCGCTATCCTGTTAGGTTTTGTTATGATAGGTTAGGAGCTCTTAGTTTGTTTATACCACCTTTAATGGAAGTCTAGGACTTATCTAGGATAACCTCTGTCCCACCTGAAGGGAGGTATTTTTCTAATACCACCTTCCGTGTTCTCCAGTCGCACTTTTCGTCGCAGAAACAAATTTCATCCTCACCACCTGGATGCCTTTTCCTCTTCCACCACCCGCTGGTCATTTCTGCCACGTACCTGCAAATTGTGGAACAAGCTTCCATCTTCTGTGTTGCCTAATGTTTATAATATCTGATCTTTAAAGGGCGGATAAACAAATAACTCAAAAGCCAGCAACGCATTGGGCAAATGTTCATGGGCGGCGGTAATCACTTACCATCAGGTGACCCGCCTGCTCGTTTGCTATATATATAAAAAAAAAGGTAACCATAATTTTCCACCACGAAAAAAATCCCGACCGCTACATCGTGTGGCAGCACAGCACGTGTTTTTGGGTGGTATACAGTGATCGAAACCTCCTTTGCAAACTGCGTTGAATTTCCCGAGAAAGTTTATTATAGTTTCAACATATTATTTTCATCCCCCATGCTCGAATAGTTAGTTCAGCAAAATTTTAATTAGAGCTCAAATTAGTTAAGTTAAAAGCTAACGGGCGCCCGGCAACTCTACCAGTTACTAGGTAACAGTTTGCTATCGCAACTTTGTAACACTTACTGACTACTATTATTGTCACCGTTTGATACGTCTATAACATCTAACTAGTATTTTAAATAAACTGTCCAAGAAATACTTGTTATACATTATTTTATTTTATTTATTTGGTTTACTTACAGCTACACTTACATTATTACAATAAAACTAAAACTTAATACTAACATCTTACTAAATGGAAATGAATGAATGGAATGGAAGTTACAATAAAGACTATAAAAGAATATAAAAGACAATAAAAGTTTATACCATCATCATCATGAACAACCCATTACCGGCTCACTACAGAGCACGGGTCTCCTCTCAATATGAGAAGGGTTTGGCCATAGTCCACCACGCTGGCCATGTGCGGATTGGCAGACTTCACACGCCTCTGAGAACATTATGGAGAACTCTCAGGCGTGCAGGTTTCCTCACGATGTTTTCCTTCACCGTTGAAGCAAGTGATATTTTAATTTTTTTTAAACGTACAATACTCCGAAAAGTTAGAGGAGCGTTATAAAATTATATGCAAGTAAATTAATCATATTCAACAAGATTATATTCCAAGTAAGGGTTTACGGATAGGGTGAAAACATGAAGATTACTTAGTTAAGGTTCATAACCATTTGAACAATGACAGGTGGGTATCCCCCTTCTGAGTAAAAGAATAATACCATTATAAAAAAGTCTATTATAGTTTTTGACTATCTCATTAAGACAAATTTAATGGCGACGCAATCTGTCGTGTCTCATATTATGGTGTTTCGCTAAAGCGATAAATCACTTAGCTGTATGTCTTTGCCAGTAGGGTGGTAACGCAGCTGAAGCCAACCAGTTCAGACTCAAACCGTGCATCGAACCCAGGACTTTCCACTGTATAATAAGACAGCGAAAGCGGTGCGCTACGAAGTCTGTCTGTAGCGCCTGTGAGAGTTATACTAGCAATTGCTGAATTCTCCGTACGAAATTAAAGATTGGACAGGCGCTTTTAATTTTTGGCTTACATCATCATGATCAACCCATTACCGGCTCACTACAGAGCACGGGTCTCCTCTCAATACGAGAAGGGTTTGGCTATAGTCCACCACGCTGGCCATGTGCGGATTGGCAGACTTCACACGCCTTTAAGAACATTATGCAGAACTCTCAGGCGTGCAGGTTTCCTCATGATGTTTTCCTTCACCGTTGAAGCAAGATATGTTTTAATTGGTTAAAAACCCTACATTAACATTTACATTACATTATGGTTTACGGAATATGTAAGAATATGAATCCTTTTATATGATTGATTTTCATTGCCTTCCCTGTTAGTCGAGTTTAGTAGTACAACTTTACGTTTTATTTGTGAAGTTGGGAGTGAAGTCTGGGCTAGTGGTATGTGCGCTCCGCCATCCTTTTAATGAACGCTTTAATTAGTTTAGTTAACGGCTTCGTCGGTATACACACCTGGTTTAATATTACTCCTATAACAGTTTGTTGCAACGCATAAATTATTATAAAGTTCTTAACACTTTGTTGCAATGCTTCCATGTCCACATGACGTATTTGACGACCTCCCTGACGCAGTGTAGCGAGCCGTAGTCTTATAACCAGGAGGATCATGGTTCGATCCCTGCTGGGACAGTTTAGAAATTTCATAATTTTAGTTTTTTTTGGATCTGGCCTCGTTGTAGCCATCGGCCGTAGCTAGTTATATTAAAGCTAGGTAAATTCACATTCCTAATTAGTTTCTACGCGAAATCGGTCCGGAAAGCTAAATCGCTTGGTGACACGTCTTTGTTAGTAGGGTAACTAGCCACGGCCGGAGCCTCCCACCAGACCAGACTCGAGCCAGGAATCGTACCTAGGACCTCAAACTTTTATAATGCGACAGCGAAAGCTTTGCGCCACGGAGGTCGTCAAAATCTAATTAGGGGTATTGGTTCACCCCTAACAGGTTAGCCTGCTACAATTTTAGACTGCATTTTGTCTTGTCCCTCTCCAAATATCCTAGTAGAATGATTAATAAACTTATTAAGCCTTAGTTATTAATCATTATCTATACAAATAAATAAAATTGGAGTGTCTGTTTTTTAATATTGAAATAACCATTTTTTGATACATGCATATGAATATGTATAGGATACATACATCAAAATAACATTTATTACAATTTTTGTCTGTCCGTCTGTCTGTCCGTCTGTATGTCTGTCTGTTTGTTCCGGCTAATCTCTGAAATGGCTCGACCGATTTTTACGAGACTTTTATTGGCAGGTAGCTGATGTAATAAGGAGTAACTTAGGCTACTTTTATTTTAGAAAAGTCTTTTATTTTAGAAAAATAAAGTCATGTTGCAATGTCCAAGTACTGTCCAGTACCGCGCGCAGCTCACGCTCATGCCACTGCCTGTGCCATCACGTCTCGCGCGCCTCCCACAGCTTCTCCCACCAACGATTCAATATCCGATTTCACTCATTCTTTCTATTTTTCTAAAAGGAGATACTTTAATGTTTATCCTGTAATTATTTCGAGTAATTCAGGTTAGTAATCTATTGCTTCGTGATTGAAGTCAAACAAACACACTAACTCAACGCAGACGAAGTCGCGGGCATCAGCTAGTAAATATATATATTTGTTAAGATATACAGACCAGTCCGATTAAAAACAAATGTTTTTTTCTACACATTTTATACATTTTTCTGTTTCTATCCTATTTGATCAAAGTTACTTAGTGAAACACTTATTTCACCTCACAATAATTTTGTTTATAACTTGAAAGCACGTGCTGAATTTTTAAATTTTCCAGACTTTTCAATGCAGTTCCGAAACTATTATATTGAACGAGTTGAATGTCTCTATAACCCCTTAGTTAAAGGGGTATTCAATTGAAGAAAAACTTAGATCGATTTCGTAAAGTGGCTATTGAATAAAATAAGTTAATAAATAAAACCTGTGATAACAATCTAGTAATGGTCACAAAATCGACTATCCACTTATTATCCTTAATTTAAACTGAATATTTTTTTATTATTATTCACATATTTAAAACCTTCACTTACTTTTTTTATAAGAGTCTGTGTAATGGAAACAAGTATCTGTAGCCGTTAAATAACAAAAAAATATGTTTATTCAAGTTAACCTATTACAGGCATGTATGAAGCGTTCATCTATATATATAATTATAAACGCGAAAGTTTGTAAGGATAGATGGATGTTTGTTACTCTTTCACGTAAAAACTATTACTACTATTACATGCAATTTTATGAAACTTTACAATAATATAGCTTATATATTATGGAACTAACAGATAGGCTACAATTTATAAAGATATTGTATATGTCAGACTAAATATTGATATTTATCTTAACTGCTGATTTCTGCAGTTCCTTGACACTTGTATTGAATGTTTTATTTGACAAACATTGATATACACGTATTAAGATAGGCCTACAAACGCGCCCTAGTCGAGGATGAAACCCATAACAAGTAGATACTGGTGAATTTTCTTTTTGTGATCACCATGTCACATGCTAATTAAAACTATTTAAGAGCCATCTTATTTTATTTCCAAGCTTGTTTATTATACTATTCATTTAATTAATGAATCCTGTACACTATATTATAAATGCGGAATTTATTCAATAAAATTAAAAAGTGTGTCTGTTTATTTTTTGTTACGTATGTTCGGCTTACACTGATCTTGACGAATTTTTGCACTGAAATAGCATCATAGACGTTGTTCGCGTGGAATTCAAAAAGGTTTCTCACGAATGCAGACGTTACATTACATATTTACATATCTTTATGTTGGGAACATAACATACGATTTGTATTTGGTCCTGATCAGTTGCTTTAGACTAACTAACCTATTTTAATCTACGCTTAAGTAGGTAAAATAGGGTTTGAGCTGTATGAAAGTCAAATACCGCGGGTAAAATCTCACGGGAAATCAGCAATTTTAGTTGCAGGCAGCCAATAGTTTCTCACTAGTCAATTTTAATCAGCTGGCTGTTCACAGCGGAAATACAGCTACATCTTTAGCACTATTCCTCGTGGGAATGACTTGTGCAATGATGAGCTTAGATTATATTTTAAGAGGCTTCGGCCTTGGCTAGTTACCACCTTACCGACAAAGTCGTGTCGCCAAGCAATAACATTGAAAGATTGGTTGGTCGCTGCCATGACACCATCAACTGACGATGCGTCATGAATTATAAAAGACGTGACGCCGATAATTTGCATCCGAACTGGTTGATACACGTGTTAAAACCCAAACGTGCCGATATATTAATATTATCTTGCTCGAGTCTGGTCTGGTCAGAGGCTTCGGCCGTGGCTAGTTACCTACCGACAAAGTCATGTCGCCAAAAAATTAAGCGTTCCGTATGTCGTGTAGAAACCTATTAGGAATGTGGGCTTATCATACCCCTAACAGGTTAGCCCGCTACCGTCCTAGACTGCGTCATCACTTACCACCAAGTGAGACAGCGATCAAGGGCTAACTTGTAGTGTAAAAAAAAACATAGTTATAAGATTTATTATTTTATACTAAAACGAACACGCCGACTTCAGTTTCCGTCAAGTAAACTACTTACAAGCTTCTTTTCATTCGTGACTGCGTATCTTCAAGTTTTTAAATCAATGTATATTTAAAAGTTGTAAGTTTTCTCGTCTACTTAACGGTTTGTTAAGAATTCATGAAAGCCGGCGGCTATTTATTTTGCTTCTTATTTTGGATCCGCCATTAAAGTTTGTCGGCGGCGCGAGGTTTGATAAGCTCTCGCCTGAGAGAGATTTATATTTTATTCTCTTTATTTACATTATTTGGTTATTTAGTATAAATATATATTATATATATATATAGCGTGCAAACGAGCTGGCGGGTCACCTGATGGTAAGTCATTACCGTCGCCCATGAACATTTGCGGCACCAGAGGAACCACCAATACGTTGCTGGCTTTTGAGTTATTTGTTTATCCGCCCTTTGAAGATCCCCATATTATAAACATAAGAGAACACAGAAGATGAAAGCTGGTTCCACAATTTGCAGGTACGTGGCAGAAATGACCTGGAATGATCTGGAATAGGGGGTGGTGGAAGAGGAAAAAATATGATTATTTCACACCAACACTGTAACTGGAAAACTTATCGATAAAATGTTAATAGACAAATGAATGCATTATTGTAAGTAATCATTTGTGAACTAAATTTTTACCGGCACGAAAAGTTTTATCACATAATTAAGAAACCTGCATGCCTGAGAGTGCATGTTCTCAAAGGCGTGTAAAGTCTGCCAATTCGCACATGGCCAGCGTGGTGGACTATGGCCAAACCCTTCTCATATTGAGAGGAGACCCGTGCTCTTTAGTGAGCCGGTAATGGGTTGATCATGATGAACTAAATTTTGTAGCACTTTTCATGTCCCATTGTTGGGCGTCTGCCTCACAGGAAAAAAGATTTGGAGAGTACGTTACGTACGTTATGACGACCTCCGTGGCGCAGTGCGTAGGCTGTCGCATTATAAAGTTGGAAGACCTGGGTTCGATTCCCGGTTCGAGTCTGGTATGGTGGGAGGCTTTGGCCGTGGCTAGTTACCACCCTACAGACAAAGACGTTTCGCAAAGCGCTTTAGCGTTCCGGCACGATGTCGCGTAGAAACCAATTATGAGTGCGGTTTTACCATATACCTAAAAGATTAACTCACTACCGTCCTAGGCTGCATCATCACTTACCATCAGGTGTGATTGCCGTGAAGGGCTAACTTGTAGCGAATAAAAAAAGAAATAGTACCCATATATATCTACCTAGTCTGTAGTACATATTTTACATATTTCAGAGATACAAACCGCTTTATGTAATCTTCAAGGTGGTGGGGCCTGACCTTTCGCTGCCCACTGTGGTTCACACCATGGTGGCCAGCGAGACGTCTTGGGCCGCCGTCGCCTCCTTCTGTGAGGAGGTGATGATGCAGAAGGAGGCGGCAGGACGGCGCCGGGAGAATGACGCAGACGCGCACCCTCTCCGGCGTCGTAGGTTGGGGCGCAGGCGACGGGCGCACGATCGCCGCCTGCCCCCCTGACGAGGAGCTCCGGGTGATGGATGAGAGGCATCCTCACCCGTCGAGTCTAATCCTTGGGTCGGGAGGCGCGTCCAATGGTCCTGGCGCGCCTCGGACGGAGCTCGGGGGTCAATATAGGTCCCCCGTGGAGGGTCTGCCTCGGCGGACGCCGCTGGCTGGGCCGCGGTCGAGTGCATCAGTGTTCCCGTGACCCAGCCACCAGGCGACGCGAAGGAGCATCGCTGGGTTTTAGTGGGTATTCTGGTCGCCAGACTGACCACCGGGGAGTCCCACATACCCCGTCGGAAGCGGCGCAGTCTTGCCTGCGTCGCCTCTGGAGGGGATGCGTAAAAGCATTTCCCAGCGGAAAAAAAAAAAAAAAAATCTTCAAGGTATCCTAATACTGTCAAAAGTATCCTAACTCCCGGACGCCGGAACGGGTACCCGAGACGTGGTGGTCTACCTTTTAGACAGTAGTAGCTGAGGCGAGACCCACAGATAAAGTCTACCAACATTTATTTTTAAGGATTCGTACCATAACACAACTTTCATGGGACAACTTTGTTCCGTCAATAAAACAAGTTTGAGTAACTAAATTCCAGTCGTAGATTTTATTTCTACCATTTTATAACATACATAAATTCACATCTTAGTAATGCCCATAAATACAGAAATTTCTCCAGATCAGACACTGGCACCCTTTAATTACTCGATGCCACCAGTTCAATCAGATATTAAATTGAATATTCATTCGCATATGAATATTAAAATATTCGTATTGCAAGTTCTATGCGGTTTCGAGATGGTACAAGTATGAGGCAATCACGTTTTACGAGATGGATGGACTAAATAAAGGCCTCTATTTAGCCCACCTATCTAATCGGCTGAAGCAGCAATATATATGACTAAAAACTAACACAAGTACACGAAGAAATTCAACCATCAGGGATAAGTGAACATGTGATTGGCAAGTGAGCCGCAAAACCTAAGATAGTCCACGACTAGTGGACTAGTATATCTAGATTAAAGTAATACAACAGAAGATTATTCAGCTAGAAACAGACTTTGGTAAACATAATTTATAAGTTTCCTACATGAAGAAATGCAAATAATACAGCAACTATTTTAGTTTACAGAATTGCGTAAAATTCAGTGAAGTTTCACCAGAAAATATACCTTAGAATTACAACGATTGGTCAAGAAATAAGAGATGCAAATCGAAAGTGTGATGGTGATGGGCGAAGTGTTTGAAAGATCATGGATATTATGGTACTGAAGTGATAGATAGCCCACTAGGTTGGTTCATTTAAAAGATCCAGATTGGAATAACTGTCACATTTAGCAATCTTTGTACTTCTGTAGATGAAATTAAAACGCACATAACTCCATGGCTTGAACTAGGCCCCGAAAGGGAGGTCCAAACATTAACACCTATGTTAACGCGGTATAACTGCTGTCACCTTTATATAGTTTGACGTGGTACCACAATGGAGTTTTTACCTGATGTCGGTTTCTTTTCGTGATATAAGGCGCTTATCGCTATCAGCATATACCTTGCGTTAGGCGAAGGAAGTGGAATCCAGAGGCCAGAATAGGGTCAGGTTCGCGCACCAATATGCCTGGATTCTGTGCAATATGCGAAAATGCTGGCAATTCTGTACACGAGTTAAGCTATTCTATTATTAAACTTGATATTGTTGAATTGTAGGATTTTTACAATTGATATACAAAAACAAAGAGATGTATAGTTTAGTCATATAGCAGGTTCCAGCTACTTTTAGAGACTACAAAACGCACATACTTTCTCGTTACATATTTTGATGCTTCTCATGTAAAGTTTTTTTTTATACAACTACAAGTTAGCCCTTGACGACTTTCTAACCTGGTGGTAAGTGATACTGTCTAGGACGGTAGCGGGCTAACCTGTTAGGAGACACGCTCTTAATTGGAACGCTAAATCGCTTGGCAACACGTCTTTGTCGGTAAATAAAATTAGTATCATTATATTTCAAAAACATTGCTCTATTAATCTTCAAGACCAGGAAGGACCAATTTCAAGCAATTATGTGAATTATTTTTAATTGAAATTGAGGTATAACCAGTTTAATTGACTGTTAACAATATTTAGCTGTTGGTCCCAGTTATTTGTCATAATAACCCACAATAGAGTGAAAAACTCCTATCTCCTATGAGAGTGGATGCCTGTGGATATGTTACGCTGTTGATAACTATGATGTTTTTTTTATAAATGTACCCTCTAAGCATGGAGTATCTTGGATTCGGTGTATCAATAGGTTTATCTGATACAGTTATCCTCGAATTGTGCTGTGTACACGATTTGCTTATATCAATAAATCGCAGCAAATATTGATTTATCTGCGTCGAAATTCCATATAGCCAAGGAGCTGGTGGTCATTTCATGTACCATTTATTTTTATGCCTTCTCAATAAGGTATAAGGTAATAATATGGACGTTAAATGTGTGTGTTTCTACCATTTTCTGAAAACACTTTTGAGTATAAATTTGACAGCTGCTATTTGTCTTTGTTTTTCTTAAAAATCTTTTATACGATTTTAAGTTTTTCGATATTTTTAAGATTGTTATTATAAAACTAGGAAAGGCACTGCGGGAGGTTTTCAGTAGTAGTTGTGATTTTTGTTTAGAATGTCGTTACGAAGTTATAGGTAGGTGTTTGATAAAAGATATGTTGTTATTCTTCCAAATCATAGGTTTCCGGACGTGGAATCCGGTAATTTTAAATCAAAATTATAACAACAATCTTGGGCACAAGACTATTTTATATCATATATCCCTTTCCATTAACACAGTTTCAGTTACTAGCTTTATATGGAATTTTGCGATAACAACTACTTCGGAAGATAAAGTGTACTTAATAGTTTAAAAAATGTTGACAAACAACATTTTTTTAATCTATTCGAATAAAAGGAAAAACAACTGACTGACTGACTGATCTAACACCCACTCACAACTCCTGGATAAATCGGGCTAAAATGTATCTGTTAACTTAACGAAGGCAGCCGTTAATGGAAAATTCTAAATAGGGATTAATGAAGCTACAGCTTCGAAGCAACATGCGAAGGATAAACCTAATGTGACCGTAATGGTGGGACAAATCTAGTTAATAGTAAAGTAAAATCTGCATGGCACACGATGAATTTACTGGTTTCTTAAAACAAATCGTAGTTTTGACCACTCGTGGCGCAGTGCGTGCGCTGTCGCATTATAAAGTTGAAGGTCCTGGGTTCAATTTCCAGCTCGAGTTTGGTCTGGTGGGAAGATTCGGCCGTGGCTAGTTGCCGACAAAGACGTATCGCCAAGCGATTGAGTGTTCCGGCATGATATCGCGTAGAGACCAGTAAGGAGCGCTGGTTTACCATGGTCCTAAAAGGTTAGCCCGCTACCTACCTAGACTGCATCATCACTTACCACCAGAAGAGATTGCCGTCAAGGGCTAACTTGGAGTGTGTAAAAAATACAAATCATCATTTTTATATTCTGAAATGTGAACTAATAATTTTAAAGTTTCAACCACTAGCTCTTTTGCTAATATTATTATGTATTAGATACCTTGCAAGCTTCTTCCGACTTTATAGCATTATAACAAGTTTTCACTTTGCAATAAATTCTCGAAACATTCTAAGAATCTTTATATCACCGTCACAAGTATGTACCTACCTATTTATAACTTTGTCAAGATATTTTCAACATCGTAAGAAAGGTTTTCTTTTTTTTAATATTACATCGCGGGAAAGTGAGCAGAGGGGTCACCTAATATTAAATGAACCCATTGCCGGCTGACTAGAGATCACGGGTTTCCTCTCAATATGAGAAGGGTTCGGCCATAGTCCACCACGCTGGCCATGTGCGGATTAATAGACTAACATCGACTCAGCAATTTTCTGTTTACAATAACTCAAATTCAAATTCAAATAATCTTTATTCAAATAGTCCTTTAAAAAGCGCTTTTGACGCGTCAATAATTTACATAGTAGTGATTTGATGGTGATAACTACATTCGTAATCTTAAAACTAAAGCTATGAGGGTTCCAAACGCGCTGCGGTCTAAGAAGAAGCCCACAACAAACTTAGCCAGGTAAATTTTCTTTTTGTTATCACCATCTCACATGCCACTTAAAATTTTATTAAGAGCTATCTCATTAGATCAATATTTCACACCCATGCTTGTTTATCATTTACGTAATCCTTTACACTATAGTAGGACTTTTCTACAAGCTTACGTTTTATGTAAACTTTGAATAATTAAAATTAAATAATTTGGATTAAACTTTACAGATAACGACACCGAGTCACTAAGATAATAATATAACATGATAAGCTCCTGTCAGGTGAACTTTAACTTAGCCGTTGAACCCAAACAAGAGCGGGTCCCAACGGAAATCAACAAGAAGTTAAACCGGTAGATGTAACACGGTCTGTGTTACGGAGTGACCACTAAAGTGTATTTGTTTTACTAACTATAATATTTGACGGCAGTAAGAGAACAGCGCCATCTAGTTTTCGAATCATGTACAACAGACAAGAAAGGGGGATCGCCCCTCTTTACTAAATGGGTTATCCAGGTTCTTAAAAGACGCACCAGTGCGAGATGGCACAATGCATTCATTGCATTCGGTCGGTTCGGATCGGTGGTCGAGACGTGGTAGTGCATAGTCGTATTTGGTGGAGCGTATAGTCTGCTCTTTATAAATTATGATAGTTATAATTGTAATTCTGTTCTACAAAGAGTATCTGATCTCTTTGCCTGAAACTATCCACGTCTACCCAAATTACCGACGGATACGCCCCAGTTCATCCTATATATGAATACATCCACCACAAACATAACTAATGCAACTTTATCACTTACTCCCACACATGTTTCAGCTGTCAAATGCAACCCTTTAACTTTGTAACATACTATACTTCGTGTCTATGTACCATTTTTTTTTTTTTTCAATTATTTTGTAAATGAACAGACCAGTCACCTGATATTAAGTGATTACCATCGCCCATGTACATCTGATACATCACAGGAGTTATCGTTGCGTTGTAGGCTAAACCCACCCTCTTAATCTGCTTGGTATCATACCAGAACTTTACGTAACTAGCAGACTATACTAAAGCCAGGCATCAAACCCAGGACCTTCCGATTTATTATATAACAGCGCACGAGCTGCGCCCTGAAGATAGTCAAAACTTGGCGCGGTGCCAGTGATGACTTATAGCTCATAAGAAGACTAAAATTCCCACAGCGGGTAATGGAAAGAGCTATGGTTGGAGTATTTCTAAGATCCATTGAAGTAATATCACCAGATACGAGGCTGAAGTGGCATAATTGGGACGAATAGTACGGAGGACAGATGGGTTGAAACGAAACCAAATCAAATTAAATCAAAAATAGGTTTATTTACATAAACCTATTAGAGGCAGCTATGAATCGTTCATATATGTCACATTTTTCATTATTTCTATTAGTGATGGTGATAACTACACTCGCCAACTTAGAGGTAGGTTAGGGGTATGGTAAACCCATACTCTTAATTGGTTTCTACGCGACATCATGCCGGAACACTCAATCGCTTGGTGACACGTCTTTGTCTGTAGGGTGGTAACTAGCCACGGCCGAAGCCTCCCACCAGACCAGACTCGAGCCGGAAATCGAACCCAGGACCTCCAACTTTATAATGTGACAGCGCACGCGCTGCGCCACGGAGGTCGTCAAATGCGATAAATGCACCCCTAACGAGGTAGACAGCCAACTCAAACATGTCACATGAAACCTCCGGACGCAAGCGTCTCAAGACAACGAACATATCCCTGCAGACTATGCGGTTGATATTGCGCAAATGATAAAGTCCATTTAACATAGTCAAGTGGTCTGTCTGGTTGCATTCATCATCATCAACCCATTACCGGCTCACTACAGAGCGCGAGTCTCCTCTCAGTATGAGAATGGTTTGGCCATAGTCCACCACGCTGGCCATGTGCGGATTGGCAGACTTCACACGCCTTTGAGAACATTATGGAGACCTCTCAGGCGTGCAGGTTTCCTCACGATGTTTTCCTTCACCGTTAAAGCAAGTGATATTTTAATTGTTTAAAAACGCACATAACTCCGAAAAGTTAGAGGTGCGTGCCCGGATTCGAACCGCCGACCTCTGATTAGGAGGCTGACGCCGTAAACACTAGGCTATCACCGACTCTGGTTGCATTAATAAGCAATAATTAAACCCTGTGATGTATGAATCCATTCACTCCAATCCATTAGTCGGCTCGGCCAATGGTAAATCGTTAAAAGAAACCCAAATCCCCAGGCGGCTCATAAATAACTTATCAGATTCGCCACTTACCTCACCCCTACCAATAAATCTCCGCTTTAACTTCCCGGTACCGACATTTGTTCGACTTTGTATTGCATGTTGCAATCTATTGCTATCTGTGCTTTTAGCTCATCGTCATTCCGTCTATTATTTATTACTTGTTGGTAACATACCAACGCATTAATTTAAAGAACTGTAACAATCCGTTTATTTTTCGTCATATAACCGACGATGAACTCCATAGCGGTGAAGCGGTGATAGCCTAGTGGTTAGGGCGTCAGTCTCCTAATTAGAGGTCGGCGGTTCGAATCCGGGCACGCACCTATAACTTTCCGGAGTTATTAAAAATTAAAATATCACTTGCTTATACGGCGAAGGAAAACATCGTGAGGAAGCCTGCACGCCTGAGTTCTCCATAATGTTCTCAAAGGCGTGTGAAGTCTGCCAATCCGCACACGGCCAGCGTGGTGGACTATGGCCAAACCCTTCTCATATTGAGAGGAGACCCGTGCTCTGTGGTGAGCCGGTAATAGGTAGATCATGATGATGATGAACTCCATAGCGCAGAGCGTGCGCTGTCGTATTATAATGTGCGAGATCCTGGGTTCGATGACCGGCCCAGATCTGGTGTGCCTTCTTCCACTTAACACCAAAGCATACCGCTATTACCTCTAGGCAAAAAGTTATGGTCAGATGACGCGTCTGCTCCTTTGCCATATTTAAAGATACAATATGGATCATAAACTCTAACTTGTTTTATATATAAGGTAAGTCTTAATCATTATTAATACCCTCAGTCTGTTAAAATAGGAGACTGATAGGTTAGTCATCATCATTATCATTAATACCCTCAGTCTGATAATGTCCTCATAGGAGAAAGGATTTTTATACTTGTTATCAGTTGTCAGTGACAGTCATAGGACCGACATTTCAACGTACTCCCTGAAGCACGCGGGCAAAGCAAATTTTTGAAGATATGGACTGATACTGAAATCTGGACAGTATATACAATTGCTATTCATTTCTGACTTGACCCGGGAGTCATTCCTATAAGTTGCAGTTTATTCATAGGTTTCATAGGCAATCTAAAACCCAACGAGAACTTTAAGATCCGGACTTTTTACCAAACTAATTCAACATTAAACTTGTTCATTATAAAGAAAAAAATTATTCCGTTTTAGGAATTTCTAAATTTCCATTTACAACAAAATCGGCGGAAGTGCCGCCATATGCATTCCGCTGAGCGGAAACGTTTATTTGCCGAATACGTGACTCCGGAGCTAGGGCGAGAGCTTAAGTGATCGAAATTTCAAATTTCAATTATGAAAATAGAATATTACTTTTCATATTTCACAAAAAAAAAAGCTATCTTTATCTACAAGTGTATGTGACTATCTTTAGTGAGTAAATCGAGTAACAGAATGTACTGTAACCTGTACTGTTTTACTCCGAACTCCGTAATGATGTGGTTCGTCTTATGTTGAACACAATCGAAAGCCTTGGTTAAATCACTAAGACGCGAAGTGTGTCACGTGACTTCTCCAAGGTTGCATATATATTATCTATTAACTCAACACTAGCGGCTGTGGTATAGCGGCCCCGTGTAAGATCAAATAGTATGGCGTGGCATTAATATAAGTTCTTCAAAGATATTGCTGAAAGTTGGTAGTAATGAAGTCTGTCTGGTGGGAGGCTTACGCAAAAGCTAGTTACCACCCTACCGACAAATACGTGGGAGACCAGACTCGAGCCGGGAATCGAACCCAGGACCTCCGCTGGGCCACGAAGGTTGTCGAATGTTGTGAAAGACAACGGAAACAGAAAGGAATCAACCATGGTATAATCTTCTATGGCATTGCATAGTTCAAAAGACGCTAAGTTGAAGGTATCTACTGTGCATTATCATTATCATCAACCGAGTATGTATAACCAGTTCTTGGTAAAAAAAAATCCCTCCCAAAGCCTGCCTCTTTTCACTCCATCAATCCACCATCAGCTAAATATTCATCAACCTCCGTTCTTATTTACCCTCCATCGACCTTGACCTTTTTTTTTAAAACTCTACAAGTTAGCCCTTGACGGCTATCTCACCTGGTGGTGACGATGCTATCTAGGATGGAAACGGGCAAACCTGTTAGGGGTATGGTAAACCCACTCTCCTAATTGGTTTCTACGCGACATCGTGCCGGAACGCTTAATCGATTGGCGACACGTCTTTGTCGGTAGGGTGGTAACTAGCCACGGCCGAAGCCTCTCACCAGACCAGTCGTCACAGACAAAGTCGATGTTTTTATACTTTTTTCAGAATAAGTTATATATTTAAACTCAAGAAACTGTAAGAAGCATCTTATTAAACCCTTAAATGCAATAACTGGCATAAAAAAACGAGCTTTTTTTTTTTGTAGAATATAATAAAAAAATAAAAAAAAATAAAAACTAGATGACTTTATCTTAACTTGTTTGCTTTCGGTTTTCTTTAACAGCAAGCAAGTAAGAAAACAAAACCATTTATAAAGTGTAAACCTTTAGGGTAGGTAGATACACTAACAGCAATGAAGCAGAAGGAAGGTTCTCCGACAATACTCCGGTTACCATTGCGAGAGTACGCCCCAGCGCCACTCACCCGCAATAAGTTTCCAGGCGCGAAGATGCTATGCCAACCGAACCGCGAACCGTGGAACCCTGCGTTTCACAAAGATAAAAGTAGCCTTTGACATCCTCTCAACCATATTCTAAATACATACCTGAATAGTGCTGACGGAAAAGAAGATAAAACTGAATAAAAAGCTTTCATTAAATCTATGTGTAAATTAAAGAATGCCTAGTTGAAGGATAAATCCTAATATTTAATGTGATATTATATAAATTTTTGACTTATAATTTTGTATGAAATAAAATAAAAAAATCATTTATTGGACTACCAATTATAATCAAATGAAGAATAATTATTTTTATACCGAATTAACAATTAGTAGACTACTACAGAATATATTAATATTCTGTAGTAGTCTATTACGGTACGGTTATGGTAGAAATCGCCTGTCTGGCCATCCATATTTTATATTTATGTATTTATATTATTCTTATTTAATTTGACATTTTTTTTTATAGTTATCTAAACTACCTAAAATCTTCAACTTAAATAAAAAAATCGTTTTTTTTAATATTGTACAAACATTCTGGTGAATAAATTATTATTATTATCGACAAATTTGTAAGAAATCAGGTCAATATCTACACAAAAAGGAAAGAAAATATATCTATATATATATGTATATATAGAAGCGGTGATAGCCTAGTGGTTAGGGCGTCAGCCTCCTAGTCAGAGGTCGGCGGTTCGAATCCGGGCACGCACCTCTAACTTTTCGGAGTTATATGCGTTTTTAAGCAATTAAAATATCACTTGCTTCAAACGGTGAAGGAAAACATCGTGAGGAAACCTGCACGCCTGAGAGCTCTCCATAATGTTCTCAAAGGCGTGTGAAGTCTGCCAATCCGCATATGGCTAGCGTGGTGGACTATGGCCAAACCCTTCTCATGTTGTGAGGAGACCCGTGCTCTGTAGTGAGTCGGTAATGGGTTGAACATGATGATGATGATGATATATATATATATATATATATATATATATATATATATATATATAGCTATATATATATAGATATATATTTATGTAAAGTTTGCTTTTCGTTGTCACCATCTCACATGCCACTTAATATTATATTAAGAGCTATCTTATTGGAGTAATATTTCATACCCATGCTTGTTTATCATTTACATATACCTTTATTTGATTGAGTTGGCAAAATCCAGGAAAATGGCTAAAAAGCTGGCAAAGCAATATTCGGTTCTCTGGTGCTGCAGACTGTATAAAAAAACAAATATGCATCCATCCAAAATCTCGCATTTATTTAGTAGGTAGGTGATGGCATTTCTATTCCGATGGCTATAGCTATAAATCATATTTGAAAACGCATTCAGAATTTATAAGCTTTTTCCGGAGCAGACATTTATTAGACTTTGACGACCGATGCGCTGTCGCATTATAAAGTTGGAGGTCCTGGGTTCGATTCCCGGCTCGAGTCTGGTCCGGTGGGAGGCTTTACCGTGGCTAGTTACCACCCTAACGATAAAGACGTGTCGCCAAGCGATTTAGCGTACCGGCACGACGTCGCGTAGAAACCAATTAGGTGTATGGGTTTACCATACAGGTTACCCCTAACAGGTTAGTCCGCTGGACTATCGCAGGTTATCTTGGACTACATCATCACTTACCATCAGGTGAGATTTCCGTCAAGGGCTAACTTGGACTGGAGTAAAAAAAACTTACTCGTGGCTAAGTTTAAACTAATTTCGTTTAACAACCAGATTCACTTGTATTGATATTACTTAACCCCTTAACTGCACTAGTTAACCTCCACATAAGAACCTCAGGTTGATCGATTCAGCAGCTAAGGAACCACTAACTAACCAAATAACTTTTACCATTTTAGTCATCGTTCTGACGTTATCTCACCAACTTTAACGCACTAAACCAGGTTAATGTTCCTACGGATTCGTAGCTGAATTATTAAGAGTATTATTAAGACTCCTCTTTCCGTCTATATGTACGTCTGTACATCCGTATTTAACCGTATATATTTAAAATACATAATGATTATTACAGTGTGTATCTATTGCCATTACGAAAACAAATAATAAAAATAAAATCAAATTAGTTTTTAAACGACAAACATTTTGGAACGAAGTTCCTTACGGCAGGCTTGTAGGAGATAGGGAGTTTGCTGCGCGACCGAACTGAAAAAAAGTGATAGTAAAACCGTAAGAAAAAGTCCGTGGAATAAAACCGTTAAATAAGACGTACGCAGGCGCTACAGTCGTATCCACAAGCGAGTAGTGTATAATATCTTTCTCTTTCTCTTTTGTAATTATTTCTATTTCTATGTAATTTAATGTTGTCAAACAAAAATAAAGAGCCATATTTTGTTATTTTAGTTAATTATTTGAATTACGTTTTTTTTTTATTTTTTTATATAATAAATTTATTATTTCCTAAAAAAAAAAGCAAATTTTTTTTTAAATCATCATGAAAAACCCACTGTAAGTGCACTACAGAGCACGGGTCTCCTCTCAATATGAGAAGGGTTTGGCCATAGTCTACCACGCTGGCCATGTTCGGATTGGCGGACTTCACACGCCTTCGAGAACATTATGCACTCTCAGGCGTATTACCTTGGATATTAATTAATAATGTAACCGCATAATATTTACAAATATATTATAACGAAAAAATCTACATTTGTATACGGGATAAACTTTATTATAACTGAATAACTTGGAATTACTTAAGCGGAATATGGGGATGTAAACGGACGAAGCCACGCGCGTATCTAGCTTACCGTAAAACCCAAAGAGTGGGCGAGGTGTTACACCTCACGTGCTATATATTCAGTGGGAGGTAGTCGCAATCTACATAATCCTTGCAGGAAGGATTTACCTCGACTGTCGACGTCTACAGGGGCTTTGTCACTCATGAGGGTAATACGCCTTCAGTTGTGACTTTTAGTTAAATAAAAGTTTTACCACTTTACCTCACCTCTATGCCTTGGACAGTCAGTCAGTCAGTTCCGTTTAAATAAACAAAAATATTTCTTACTACAGTAAATAGTAAAAATTGTATAATATTCATGAAAAGTTAAATTCACTCATCATGATCAACCCATTGCCGGCTCACTACAGAGCAGGGGTCTCCTCTCAATATGAGAAGGGTTTGGCCATAGTCCACCAAGCTAGCCATGTGCGGATTGGCAGACTTCACACGCCTTTGAGAACATTATGGAGAACTGTCAGGCGATGTTTTCCTTCACCGTTGAAGCAAGTGATATTTTGATTGCTTAAAAACGTACATAACTCCGAAAGTTACAGGTTCGTGCCCGGGTTCGAATCCCTAACCTCTGATTAGGAGGCGGACATCCTAACCACTAGGCTATCACAGCTTCATACTCACTAACACGTGATAATAATCTTACAAGCCCCCCAAATAGCACGGAGGCAGATCTATTAGATCTATTGGAGGGGATTCTTGTTTATAATAGTGGGAGGTTAAGAGACAATAATTATTTTTACTAACCGTTATTACTACGTACAACTCCGTTCCTGTTATAAATTATAAAAAACTTAAGAGGTGTCAAGGGACACCCGGATGGAAAGAAGTTCCTTTCGATTAATTAGTTAGGAATTGTAATAAAATTTTATTTTACTTAAGTTATAATAATATTTTTTTATTATTAACAAATATAATGTTATATAAACTTAATCAGTAGGCTCAATTTTGTACTCCATCAGCAATATCCGGAACTTGTGCAGAAACACTGTCAGGATTCATATAAGAGAGAGAGAGACAGACAGAGAAACATGCGACGCCTCACAGCTTACAATAACAAAAAGTGTCGTGACAACTTTTCGTAAGAATTTTTTCCGTCTAGCCCCCTTTCACAACGCGCGATAAGGAACTTCGTTCCAAAATTGGGAGTCTTGGCTTCGATTCCCCTCTAGGGTCTTGTCTGTTGGGCGGTCTCGGGCGTGGCTCCTTACTGACTTAGTTACTCCCGTGCCGACAAAGAGGTGTCATCAAGCGATTTAGCGTTCGGGCACGATGTCGCTTAGATACTAATTAAGAGAATTGGTTTCTACGCAACCTACGATACGAAATGAAATACGAGTATGACGTGATATATCCATCGATAGATCTACAATAATTAAATTGCTTATTACACATGAATTAAAAAAAAATCCCTAACCTACGCGAACGAAGTCGCGAGCTACAGCCTGTAGGTAAATAAAGGTCATCGTTATCATCATATCATTCGATGTACTTATATATATTGATTAGATAATCTATATATATAAAAGCGAAAGGTCACTTACTCACATACTTACATACTTACTGATTAAACACGAGATCTCAAAAACTATTGTACGTATAAAGCTATAATTTAGTAAGTAGGTAGTTTATAGTTAAAAGATGTCAGCTAAGAAAGGATATTTGGAAATTCCACCCCTAAGGGGGTAAAAACGGGTTTGAAGTTTGTATGAAAGTCCTATGTTTTTTAATTTAGAGACACGAAAATCGGCATTTTGACATGTACCTGTAGCTTACTTTCTGAAACCTCGATCTCACCGGAAATCAGCAATTCTACGCAGACTAAGTCGCGTGCAACAGCTAGTTAATTATATTTCCACACTTAGTTTTTCATATATCATTACAGACGTCGTGAAATTCAGTCTTTCGCAAATACCTCGCGAACAATGGATTCTTCTTTCTTAAAAATCATTCAATTATTTTCACAAAATTCTTGGATAAAAAGTTACGTAATTGATATATATATATCCCAAATTTCTTTCAAATATCTGTAGTTACTAGTTCCGTCATCAAGGAGTTACAAACATACACACTGAGATACAAGCTGTCGCGTTTATAATATAATTGTGATTTAATGAATTGAAATTTGATCTTGCCTCGAATACTGACCAGTGAAACTCGTAATGGTTGAACGAGACATAACTGTTAGAAAATTAAACCAGTTTTGAACCCAATTTGAACCAAATTTGAACAATACGACGCCACTATCGACGATCGTTAATTGAATTTCGAATTCCGTATCATTTTGAGCGCCCTCGTATGCCGTTTTCAGGCGGTACCGTCCAGAATTTCTGATACTCCGCAACACTTACTTTGAACACGAATATAGGTCATGTTAAATCGGTCCATCCAAAATTACATAGAGCTCTCACGCTGTTATCGGCTAATGATATAGTAGGTCAAGCAGAAATTGGTCGATTAATTTTCACTCTAAACTCTACTTTCACGAATATTACATATAAATATTATATTAGTAGAAGCAGAATAATAACTTTTCTAGTGAATTTAATTTTCTTTGAAATTTGGTTTCGTACACAAAAATAATTAATTCGTTAAAGAATTACTAAGTTTGTTTATAAAAGATTATAGCCGATTTCTTAGAGAAACTGTGAACTGTATCAGTGAGTGAGTTTTTTTTTAGTTATGTTACTAATATTTTTAAGATTGGTCTTAATTATTTTAATAGTTTGCATCCTGAAGGCAAGTGGATGGATTCCAGACGGTTTCTTCTGCGGGATTTACAAAAAAAAATTGTTGAACCAATTGCTTAACGCGACAGACAGTAAGTGAGTGAATGTAACATCGCTTTTATATTTAACAATTGTAAAACTCTGTAATTTTCGTACCACCGAAACGCTATTTATAGAAAGTAAGCGGAATTGAGAACTCCCATACAAAATTAGCCTTTTCGATTTTGTGCCTTTGGGTTTAACCAAATTTTATTTTTTTCTAAACTACCCGGCATTAAAAAATACTCAGATAGTTCCAGGCACTTTTGAATTTGTGTTACGTACGTGAGGATGAGTTTTCTTTTTGTAAGGTACGGTAGGCTTAAATTATGCTCAATAACATGACATTGCGACTATCGGGTAACGCAGGAAACTGCTGTTTGCTGCTATATAATGCTGATTCGTATGATATAACGTATTATAGTTCATGAGTACGATGTTTCAAAAATCGAATGCGCTCTCGATCGAACGCACCACAGATTGACACAACGTTGAAACTTTTTCTCTCTTTTTATGGTTTCACACATATTAGCCAGTGTCAAATTTAAAGCAATGGAGAATTGAAGTTAGGGTAAAGGGCGGGAAACTTCGCACCGGGCGATCGTAGCTCCCTCAAAGCTTTCCCAAACCAACACCTCTTAACCATTCAAAAAACTAGCTACTACACAAATGACACCAAAACTATAATATCTCCAACACAACAAATACTTTT
Source organism: Lasiommata megera (assembly GCA_928268935.1). NCBI lineage: Eukaryota > Metazoa > Arthropoda > Insecta > Lepidoptera > Nymphalidae > Lasiommata > Lasiommata megera. The sequence goes on from OV743326.1 coordinate 14,575,083, forward strand.
CAAAATTAATATTAATTAAGCGTGAAAAAACCGCGCCCGCCCAATACGATGTCTCCCGCCTTTTTTCACGTTGACACTTACAACTTCACACTTGTGCCACAGAAACAACACGGACAAATACAACTTGAATCGTCTGTGACGACAAGGAGTATACCAACAATTTGGTTGTATTTAAATTATTAAGTGAATAAAAGCGGATATTCGTGTACATTGCACTCTCTGACATACAGATAAGATTAATTGGATTGCCATACAAAGATAACAAGAGCGCACAGCTGTAGATAGTGCTTAATAAAACAATATACGTTATTTTCCCTCCAAACCTCGTTCGTGATCCTCATCCCGTACATTGTTTATTGAAATATAACTGGATCCCGATGGGCGCTGTAATCTCCCGCCCAATGCCGCAGACATGCACGGATCTAGATTCTATCTCGAGGATTGATTAAGGATCGCTTTCCAAGTAGCATGCGGAGATATTATTGGAAGCTTAGCTTTTTTTTCCGCTACGAGTTAGCCCTTGACTGTATTCTCCACCTGGTAAGTAATGATGCCGTCTAACATGGCAGGGGCTAGTCTGTTAGAATCATTTTTTTTATACACTACAAGTTAACCCTTGACGGCAACCTCACGTGATGGTAAGTGCAGGTCTAAGATGGTAGCGGGCTAACCTGTTACGGGTATTGTAAACCCATACTCCTAACTGGTTTGTATGCGACATTGTGCCGCAACGCTAAATCGCTTGGCTACACGTCTTAATCGGTGGTAACTAGCCACGGCCGAAACCTCCCACCAGACCGAAATCGAATAGACCTCCAACTTTATAATGCGACAGCGCACGCACTGCGCCACGGAGGTCGTCAAATGCATGGTAGTTTCAATTATACCCATGCATTGCGATGTTGGTGGGGTGGTAACCAGCCACGGAATCCATCGGAAATCGCAAATTCCCAAAATCCTCAAAGCCCCTGTAAACAAATGAACCCGTGATCTCCCAATTATAGGACCACAGCGTTTACCACTGCGTCAGGGAGAGCGAGAATACAAATACAAATGTTGTGTCAGAACGTGTTCCATTCGATTCGTTTGAAGAATATTTTCTATCTGATTGTCCAATTCTTCATAGGAAGGTTTTAGCCGTTTTAGTTTTATTTAATGGTTCAAGTGCCTAGCAAATGTAATGACGTGGGTGGAAGACGCGACGCGATCCGTCTGGTATATTGTGTCGGAATAGCGAGTGAACTATTAATTGGTTTTATAACTCTTATTTTAATTTTAAATTGACATTATTGGTTTTTCATTGTAAGATTTTTGTTGCACGCCTTTTAGGCAGAATGTGTTAGGCTACCCTTTAATCTTAAGATCTTTATATAAATGTACCACTTTCATGCAATAAACGAATTTGAATTTGAAAAAAAAAATTGAATTTGAATTTGAACTATTATAATATGTAAGAGATTTTATTTATAAGAAGTAAAATAGTAGAAATAAGCATAATACTTAATAGATTTTGTCTTATTTCTCGAATGAACTAATCTGGAAATGCTAGCGGAACGAGTAAAATCATTAGCCTCTTTGGCCAAAATTTTTTACCAAATTTTTGATGAAAGCTTATTTAACGGCATTCAAGAGACGAGCAAATATAATAACGTGGGCGGGAGGTGCGACGCGATCGGTCCGGGTATATCGTGCCGCAATAGCGAATGAACTATAATAATAGATATGAGATTTTATATACCACAAGGTGTACGCGATTTTGGTCGTGGAAAATAGCAGAATACTTAAGATAGGTTTTGTTTTATTTCTGGAAGTTCTAGTGGAACGAGAAAAATCATTGGCAATTTTTATAGCCTACCATTTTTTTGATGAAAGCAATTTTCTATGTAACTTAACACTGTATCCCTTAGCCGAGTAACACAAATGAAATAATAAAACGAAGTAGAACGGAGTTTTATTTTCATAACCAATTAGTTGTTACCCGCGGCTCCGTCCGTGTTTTTTTTTTGGTTTTACACAGTTCCCGCAGGAACAATAGATTTTCAATGTAGATTTCAGATAATAAAAAATTTACTAGCTGATGCTTGCAAATACGTCCCCAAAATTTATAATGAAAATTACAATGGTAATTCTAAAAACCAGGTAGTTTGCTATGACAAAAATATATAGCTATAGTACTACTATACATATATCATATATATAAAAGTAGCCTACGTCTTAATCCAGGGTTCAGCAGTTTATGAATTAAAGAATAACAACCATAAATACACAAATATCCATAAATCTTCCTTCTAGGAAAGATTGCGTAGTTCTGTTTTTTTGTTTACACTACAAGTTGGCCCTTGATGGCTATCTCACCTGGTGGTAAGTGATGAGTTTAGTGTTGCATGGTAGCGGGCTAACCTGTTAGGGGTATGGTAAGCCCACGCTTAATTGGTTTCTACGCGACATCGTGCCGGAACGCTAAATCGCTTAGCGACACGTCTTTGTCGGTAGGGTGGTAACTAGCCACGGCCAAAGCCTCCCACCATACCTCCCACATACTCGAGCCGGGAATCGAACCCAGGACCTCCGCCTTTATAATGCGACAGCGCACGCTTTGCGCCACGGTGGTCGTCAAAAACCGATCGATTATAACATCCTTCAGGTGAGAGGCAAGGATTTCAGAAATCTAATGACGTATGGGATCTCGGAACATCGTGGTCGAAACAGAAAGTGCCCGGCAGTAACTATTATTATTAGATAAATAATAAATAGTTATTGTTTAACGATATACTACACTTTTTTGGGTATATACCCTAATAAACGTATTTATTATTATTATAATCATAATTTCAGGTTTTTAAAATAAGTGAGGATAGACCTACGCTTGACGACAATTATGCCTGATGAAAAGTAATGATGAGGTCTAAGCGAAATGAAAACGTTTCTTTCTTAAAACCTTTCACCAAAGACTGACTAGAAGAGATCGCTTAAGCGATAAGTTAAAATATACACGCTCAATTTATATTTATATTTCTTTTTTTTTATCTGTATCTTTTATTTGTTCTGTTACATAAACAAATCCTATATTTTATTTATTTTATATTATGAATGTTAAAGTCTGGATGTTTGTTACTCGTTTGCGCAAAAACGCCTGAATGGAATCGGATGCAATTTGGTATGCATGTAGTCTTTGAGAAAAAAAGAACATAGACTACCTTTAACCCGATTCCTTAATAGTTCCCGAGGGAAAATAGAAAATCGCTTACGAGCTAAGCCGCGGGTAGACAGAGAGGGCAGAACTTTGAAATTTATTATTTTTTATATATTTTCTATACCGATCTCTAAAATAGTTCGCTTGGGAGGATTTAAAATGTTAACGAGCGAAGCTTTAGACCCAATTCTGATGTCCACGCAGACGTGCAGACGAAGTCGCGGGCAGAAGTGAATAATAAAATGCCTGTTTACACTAGCTTTAAATGTGCTCAAATTACACGTGGCAAGAAACACAGACCCCGATTTAAGAAACAATTGAATATAATGCTTCTTGAAAAATCATATTATGACGTTAAGCAATATTTAATGGATACAACTTAATATCTAATGTATAATTAATTATTTGACATCTAATTTATGGTATTTTTTTTTATTTTTATTTAATTGGACATTCAATATTTTTCATAATGTTAATAATTTATATAAAATTTGCACACTATTAATTTAGTAGAATGTAATGACCTCTTAAGCAATTGACATCGCTTAATAACATCTATTGTACATACATTCTGGCAAATAAATGATTAAATGATTAAACCCGGAAGAGCGTTCCACACCTTAGCGGTTGGATCACAAACGTGGACAAATACGTCAACGTAGAAATACCTACCATTGACCTCGTGATCTGTATCTAACACATGCTAAACATAAAATAGGTCAGGAGAACTTTTTATGCACTGTCCAAACTTTTTGAATGCATTTTTGTAGATTCTATTGTTTAAAAATGCATGTGACCTCGCGTGAAACGTGACGAGTTTAAACTATATATCTCTTTTATGAAAGAGATGGCTGGGACATCATTATGATGACACCTTACTTCGTTACGTGTTAGTCAATAGAGACAAGTCAATCGGGATAAAGATTTTAAAAGGTGACCACTGATTGACAGCATTGGAGCACCTGGATCTCTCTCAGATCAAGGCCTTGAGTTTCAAAACCAGGTGAATGGTCTAACTATTTTTGACGTTACTCTGCAGTATAAAACTAATGTAATAAGCTTGCTCTGAAGTACGGTCTCCTGGATGAGAGATTGCCGTATTACAAGTACACACCGGTGCCGCTACATTATCACGGAAAGGACTATTCTAGCGAATAAACCCCACATCGTGGTGGTGGACCGCGCACAGTCGAGGGTGTTTTTATTGGACATCACCATTCCATATGACGAAAACCTCGTGAGAGCTGAGACGGAGAAAAAAACGAAAATATCTCAATCTGTCTTACGAGGTTTTCGACAAGTGGCATATACAGTCCGCTGAAACCATCCCAATCGTCATATCTGCGAATGGGTTGATCCCAGTTAGCCTCACTCAATATCTGAGGCGACTGGTATCCTCGACAAATCGCTCACAGCCAGGATGCAAAAAGCGGCATTGCTGGACTCGGCTAGGATAATCCGCCGATTTCTCAACCTGTCGCCCTGAGCCCAAACCGTATGGTATCCCCTACCGGGGTGTAATCCTCCGCTCGTTCCAAATATGTATTTGTGTAATGAATATGTAGGTTTATTTATTTTTATGTATGTAAGTATATTATATCCCTTTTAGCTTTTAAATGTATTTATTTTGCAAACGGGCGTAAGTCTTAAAGTATAATAATAACAATTGTTAACGAGTGGGTAAAAGGATAACCACATTTTCTTTACTCACCAATTTATTTACAACTAGCTTTATTATCTTTGACTTTTAACAACAAACTCGAGTTAACTTAAAATAACTGGCATATTTTATCAACCGAATAATAAAATACTCACGTACACAAAAACTATATTATTCTAATTATATATTTGAAATAGTCCAAGTAGGATAAACATCACTTACATTTTAATCTAACACAGGTTACATGAAAATCGACGGTACAGACTGATACGATACTACCACATATGGACATAATTTCATATTGAAATAATCTTTATTCAAATAGTTCTTTAAAAGGCACTTTTGACGCGTCAATAATTTACATAGTAGTGATTTGATGGTGATTACTACATTCGTAAATTTAAAACTAAAGCTATGAGGGTTCCAAACGCGCCCCGGTCTAAGAAGAAGCCCACAACAAACTTAGCCAGGTAACAACAAACATAGCCAGGTAAAACAAACTTAGCCAGGTAACAACAAACATTGCCAGGTAAAACAAACTTAGCCAGGTAACAACAAACTTAGCCAGCTAGTTAAATATATATGCTTTGCTATCTGTGCGAAGCCGGGGCGAGTTGCCAGTTATAAATAAAGGAGGGTCGCTTAGGGTCAAGACGTTCAAACCACTTAGCTCCAAACATTAATTACTTGGATAATAGCGGTCCAATCATCTGATTGGTTTGTAGAAATTCAGGACTGCTTCACTAGGTACCCATACATAATTACTGACAAACAACATACCCTGATGTTAAGGAATTATCCGGCAAATAGCAGCAAATCTAATGACCGAAACTCACGCAGGAGCAAACCACGGACATAAATAAGTATAATAATAGATATAAATAACCAAAGAAGTAAACCAAAAGAAAACGGCAACAGCAAAAATAATATAAAGAACCGTAAATTTGGTTCAACTGTATAACAAATATAGGAACACGCATGAAATCATATTTAAGGCTCTAATAACCCAGAAAAGGAACCTTTGCCTTGCATTAAATTGAAGACATGGAGCCTAAAGTGACAAGAATTCGAGGACAGAACGTTCCCAAAGATATGTTTTGATGTATATTCTACAAAAAGCACTATTTTATGGCATTCTCGTCTTTAATAACTATAACATAAGACTTAAACACATTCATTTGAAGAAGATACGTACTTGCTTGCAAGCACAGACTACGGGAAAAAATAAACAGGGCCCCAAAAATTTAACTCTCATGTTGCAGGTTGGTCTCTTCTCTGTGTACAGGCTAATAAGAAGTTAAGTACGTCATCAAAGATGTATATTAAGGTATATCAGGTTTTAACAACTAAAACATAATACTCTCATTCTGTGACATTAATAGATGATACAATCTTGTTTACAAGCACAGAGTAAAATAATGGTAGCGAATAATTCAAAACTTTAAATCTGATGTTTTAAACCAAAATGAACAAAATTTTAAGAAATTGTGATCGAAAATAATATTAACATTACAATATTATATCATCATTAACAACCGATTGACGTCCACTGCTGGACATAGGTCTTTTGTAGGGAGTTCCAATGCTCACGGTCTTGGGTCGCTTGCTTCCAGATCCCTGCGACTCGTCTGATGTCGTCTGTCCACCTAGTTGGGGGTCGACCAACGCTACGTTTACCGGTGCGGGGTCGCACCAGCGCCTTGGGACCCCAACGTCCATCGTCAAAATGTTATATACTTATGTTATTATAAGAAATATTCTTGTTACAAGTAAGGACTAAAGGGAAAGTAAACAAATCGTTAGTTCAGTCAATGACTATAATCCAATTGGACGTACCCACACGCTATCATAAATATGTCAAAGATAAACATTGAAACATAAACCCTTTTCTACAGAATTTTTGGCTGTAATAACTGAAAACCTAACAAAAAAACCTAAACTAAATAAAGGTCTTATACCTTTATGTAGTTTAGGTATTCAATACTTTACCGTTTACAAGCACGGGCTAAAGAAAAAAGAAACAGGGTCGTCAAAAATGTAAAGTCGACATTTATATATAGTCCAATACGAGATCGCGGATTTATACTATCTTTGATAAACACCCTATAACATATTTTTTAAACTATTTTTGACTATTAATACTGTAACTTAACACTTACATTTAGTTTAATGCAATAACTTTTCCTACATTAAATCTAGATATTTTGGTTATATTTGATTTGGTTTGGTTACACACTTAAATATATTTTTAATGATATTTGTAAATGAAAGTGTCATAGAAGCCTTTTTTATATACCACAAGTTAGTCTTTGACGGCATCTCACATGATGGTAAGTGCTGATGCGGTCTAAGATGGTAGCGGGCTAACCTGTTAGGGGTATGGTAAACTCATACTTCTAATTGGTTTCTACACGACATCGTGCCGGAACGCTAAATCGCTTGGCGACAGGTCTTTGTCGGTAGGGTGGTAACTAGCCACGACCAAAGCCTCCCACCAGACAAAAATGTAAATGCCTGTAATAGGTTTACATGGATAAAGCTATGTTGATTTAATTTGATATATATCTTAAATAATGCAGGTGTGAGATTGACTTAATACGTTCGTTCAAGAAGACGCCTTCCATTTTTATTTTAGTCTTTGCTTATAAGAAACAGAAACTTAAGACCAATTGTCAGCCATTTGTCAAACTCTTGCACGCTATTATAGTTCTTGTGAAGCCGCAGAAGGGAGCAATTTGCTTTGACGTTTGCTGGCAACGTTTTATCTGGTTTCCGTTGTACGTTTCGCTTGTTCTGGCTTCAAGAACTCTGTCCGTGTACAAGTCTCACTAATGTAGCGTGGATGATGGTCTGAATGTGGAAATGGTACAAAAGAAATCGTATTTCTGTGCGTTTTACGACAGGAAAAAGTTTAAAAAGCTTTATGAGAAACTTGTAGAGTCGAAGCTCCCGCTTTTTCTGCCGAGTAACAACTTACACTATTGATATTTTTTATTTTTCAGCATTATACGTACTAGTATAGTTATTAAAAAGAGATAATAACTAATAATGAAATTTTATTAAAGGCAAACAACCCAGTATACATATTAAAATATAGTCATACTATGCAAAAGATGTAGAAACAAAATAACGAAATATTGTTCTTTATTCCTATCATTCTTTTTTTTTTAGACATTAGGTAAAATTGTAATTATTTTGATCATGATATAGTTACTTGTATCTTCTACAAACACCGAAGCAAGAAACAGTTCCGAAAAAACTTAAAAATCATACAAAACTTTGAGTTAGTTGCAAATAGTTTCCCATCTTTATAATATATGGAGTTAGGTAGGTAAACTTTTTCAACGACTCTCACATAGACTAGACTAGACTAGACTCTCCTCATCACATCACTGGAACGAGCTGATAACTAAGGAAGGTTAACAACTGTTGAAAAAAGGTGTAAAGATCAACATCAACAATGCATGGCATAGTGATGTTCAGTGATTTCTGTTCATGGCCAAATTCAATAATGCCTTTATTAGATACTATATTTTCACGATAACCATCGTCAGCCTGTTGAGGCAGGAAGTTAAAAAGTTTCAGTAGTGCGTGTGTGTGTGTGTGTGTGTGTGTGTGTGTGTGTGTGTGTGTGTGTGTGTGTGTGTGTGTGTGTGTGTGTGTGTGTGTGTGTGTGTGTGTGTGTGTGTGTGTGATCCAATCGAAGGGTTTAACCTTTCGATCCATAACCAAACGCACAGATCATTCGTACTTAACTTCGCAGTAAGTTACTACGAATACTAGAATAAATATTAAAAGTCGAATTAAAGCTCACACAGTGCCTTTTATACAGCAGGGGGGGACAGGGACGCTAATAAATTTGCCTAAATCGCTCCCCATCCAGCACTTGGGGCACAGCGTGGAAACCAAGCGCGTTGTCGATATATCAGCCAGTGACGAGAGAACGTGTTTTCACAGTTTTTGCTTTTAATCGATGTCTGCGAACGCGTCCGTTAAGTACTTACTACTTACTTACGTCTAAGTCTTAGCATTATTTAATGGAAAAAACTACATTACTTAGCAATAAGACCTAATATATACCGCAACTGTAACACACACATTACACACATTAAACACACATCATGATCAACCCATTCTCGGCTCACTACAGAGCACGGGTCTCCTCTCAATATGAGAAGGGTTTGGCCATAGTCCACCACGCTGGCCGTGTGTGGATTGGCAGACTTCACACGCCTTTGTGAACATTATGGAGAACTCTCGCGCGTGCAGGTTTCCTCACGATGTTTTCCTTCACCGTTGAAGCAAGTGATATTTTAATTGTTTTTTGAAAACGCACATAATACCGAAAAGTTAGAGGTGCGTGCCCGGATTGGAACCGCCGACCTCTTATTAGGAGGCTGACGCCCTAACCACTAGGCTATCACAAGTTCGATTCGAACACAAACACACATTCAACCTTATTTTATAAATAACTTGACGCCTTTATTATGTCTTGGGTGAAAGCGTTCCTGTAATAAGAAATTATTAATGTAGCTAATAAAAGCATATTAGGTACGTACCTTTCAAGAACAAACACAAAGAAAATTTCATAATTAAATGTACAGGAAGGTCGTCTGATAACCCTTTATTAGGCTGCCACTTCACTGGCCTGTGCGAGAGAAATGGACCATGAAAATGCGAGAATACAAGTTCTAAGATGCTTAAACTTGTTCCACCAAAACATGAGATGTGGAAAAAATTAACGATTTATGCCGTATTTTTGGGTTGACAAGAACTATATCAATAGACCCTAAATAATGATTAAACTAATAAATGAAATAACATAGCATAAGTTTCAGCAAGTATGGGTTCTAGAATTTGAAGTTATTATTGTTTATAGTTATTATTAGTTCATGCTTTGGATACAGAATGTCAAACATATATTTTTGCGACACGTTTAAACTAGAAACAGATAAATAACTTTATAATAGTTTAAAAAGATTTCATTAAAACTAATTTACTAAGAAAGATAATACGTATTATCTTTACCATGCCGTACCTTTTGACGACCTCCGTGGCGCAGTGCGTGCGCTGACTCATTATAAAGTTGGAGGTCCTGTGTTCGATTGCCAGCTCGAGTCTAATCTGGTGGGAGGCTTCGGCCGTGGCTAGTTACCGCCCTACCGACAAAGACGAGTCGCAAAGCGATTTAGCGTTCCAGCACGATGTCGCGTAGGAGCGTGGGTTTACCATACCGCTAACAGGTTAGCCCGCTACCATCCCAGACTGTATTATTACTTACCACCAGGTGAGATAGCCGTAAAGGGTTAACTTGTAGTATTTAAAAAAAAACCTTTTACCTAGTTCTTCGATGGTTTCAAACACAATAAGCAACATAATGAATAGAAGCAGGCGTTACTTTGCGGAAGTCCATGATAAACAAAAAAGACGTGTGGCATTTGGTGACTGCCGCGGTAAAGCTATTGCATAGCATTATTTATCAACTAAATTATTAATATTTCAAAAACAACAATGAAAATAAAAATATTGAGGTTATTTTTGATAAAATTAATTTAAAAAAAAAGCAAAAGGGAAATGAGTAAAATTTAACTCTAGATTTGATTACAGACAGACAACGGGACAGGTGAAACTAAATAAAAATGCTTGTCATAATAATAATAATTTAAAAAATATGATATAAAAAATAAAGACGTACCCCAGGCTCAAACCTACGACTTTCTGCACAAAAAAGCATACGTGAGAACCGCTGTTCCACGGCAACTATGATGGCCGTGGCGAAATATCTATATGGTAAAAAGTATCACCGCTGTGCCCGTCGGAGTGGAGAGCGTGAGGTTTTTTTTCGTTACGGAATTTCTGGAATCGGTCCCCGCGCTCAAGGCTTGAACAACATCTCCTGAGGATGAGCCGGTGTCGGGTCAAAACGTGCGAAGAGGAAAAAAAACTCACGCACCCCACTCCGACAGGCACAGCTGTGGTAAATTTAAAAATTAAGGTTGAATGTTGAATATAGCAAATTATACTTGCTGTTTATTATTTTAAAATAAGCAACGTAAAATATTCACATAGCCCTCGTCGCAAGGCACCCTTAGGCTCGCATTACAATAACTTCAGCCGAGGTGTAACACCTCCGTCGCGTGAACAATCGGCCGAAATACGAGTAACATTAATGTCTGAAGGCGCCTTATCAACTTCCAAAATAACACTAAAACCAGGCTTTTTTAGCACTTTCCCTATCTAAACGGCATGTTTATTTGATCGCTTTTGTTATTTAGGCACGGGCGAAATTAAACTTTAATATTTCAATTTCCATATACAATTTTATAAATATGTAAACAGTCGTTTTGTATGTGTGATGTTTATTTGTCTTAAACAGCCCAGAAAAAGTAAGAAACCACGCGTGTCGACGACAGACAATCTACTGAACTGGTTCTCAAGATTCGATCAGTAACATTTTTGGGATAAAGAATACAAAATGGAAATGAAAAAAAAAAATATTATTATACACTTACCGTCAAGACTAATTTGTAGTGTAAAAAAATATATATATATTAAATTGTTATAATTTTACAGTAAATTACATTACCGTCTCTACGGTGCCCATGTAAGTAAAGTTTAGTTTATTAAGTAACTTTCATTATTTTTATATCTTGCGCAAAATATTATAATTTAAAAAAACATATATTTTTCTTAACCTATTTATCCTATAGTTAATCAATCCGCCAATTAGAGAGTTGTAATAGCAGGTTATAGTCTAGTGTCTGGCCTGAACTGTGCCCGTGTCTGTGGCGTAGCATTACTCGTAGCATATGTTGCTTCATAGCTGTCCGCTATGAATAAATTCCGTAGGTATTCGACATCAGCTAACTAAACATCCTACTTACACAGCACCAGGGTCAGAGGAATATTAAAGAGCATAGTCCTATCACACGGAAGTAAGAGCGGAATGGGGTTTAATGAGCTTAGGTAAAGAAAACCTCAGAATAAACATTTTTTTAATATTAACCTATTTATACCAATTACGTAATCAATCCACCAATTAAACAGTTGTAATAGCAGGCTATAGTCTGGTGTCTGGCCTGAACTGTGCCCGACTCTGTGGCGTAGCATTCATCGTAGCATATGTTGTTTCGCAGGTGTCAGCTACGAATAAGTTCCGTCAGAGGAATATTAAAGAGCATGGACCTATCACGCGGAATTAAGAGTGGAATGGTGTTTAATGAGCTTAGGTAAAGAACACCTCAGAAAGAAACGTTTTTTTTTTTAATTTTTTATTTTAATCTAAGCCTATTGATACCTATTAGGTAATCAATCAGCCAATTAGACAGTTGTAATAGTGGTATATAGTCTGGTGTCTGGCCTGAACTGTGCCCATGTCTGTGACGTAGCATTCAACATAGCATATGTCGTTTCGTAGCAGTAACATAAAACACTATTTAGGTTTTTTTCTTATAAACGAACTATTAATTATTAGTTAAAATAGAATTAAAAAAAATGAATCGCTTCCATCTTCAGCCCTAATTACTTTATTATTTAAATAATTGATTCATTCAATTAGGTCATCTATATGACAGCGACTAGATCATTTTTTTTAGATGTTTTTAATGACATTTTTATATATTGGGACCTCGCTCATGTGCACGGATCTGACTTATATATCCAAACAAATAATAACATTAAGATAATAGTGAGTTTAACCCTTCTCATATTGAGAGGAGACCTGCTCTGTAGTGAGCCGGTAATGGGTTGATCATGATGATGAATAGTGAGTTACAGATTTCCATAAGCCTCGCAGTATAATCATTGACTACTATAAGTAAATTGATTTGATTTTCAACCACTTAACTTAATTTTAATGTAATTATATTATGTTCTCTCCACGTCTGTAGTAGAGAGGTTAGTATTTTCTAATCACCATATATTATAGTGGTACTTAATTTTTTTTTATTATTATTTTTTTATTGGATCATTAAACTAGTCACATTCTATATAAAAACAACAAAAAACACTTCATAAAAACAAACACGAGATAGTGACTTTCTAGAAATGATCACAGCATGCAACCTTAAAATTAACCTTACATCGAAATAATTCAATTCATACCTATAATGCAGTAATAGACAGTCTTAATAAACTTATTCCTAGATACTTAAAAAGATGACAGCATGTTAGGACGTAATAGCAACTACTTGGTAGGCAGTTGGGTATACAAAAGGCTAACTTTATCCGCTGTCGGAATTCCTAAAATGAAGACCATAGTTTATTTCCTTTTTTTTACAAATTCTTATTTCAAATCAATATGATTCTAGACCATAGATAACCGGAATAAATAACAGCCAACGTTGCGTCTATTGTGAGAGCTAAGCGAAGCAACTTGCAAGTGAAACAATTGTAACGACACAAAGAGATATCTTAACGTCATCTGAAACTCACAAAATTGAGGCGCATCGCTAATGAACCCGCATTTCCGTCATGAATATTTGCACTAAGTGTAATTATAATTATTAAAATATATATATATCATCATGTTCAACCCATTTTTGCCTCACTACAGAGCACGGATCTCCTCTCAATATGAGAGGGGTTTGGCCATAGTCCACCACGCTGGCCATGTGCGGATTGGCAGACTTCACACGCCTTTGAGAACATTATAGAGAACTCTCAGGCGTGCAGGTTTCCTCACAATGTTTTCCTTCACCATTTGAAGCAAGTGATATTTTAATTGTTTAAAAACGCACATCATTCAGAAAAATTAGAGGTACGTGCCCGGATTCGAACCGCCGACCTCTAATTAGGAGGCTGACGCCCTAACCACTGGGCTATCACCGCTTCGACAAGGTTTTAAATAAGTTCAATCATCACTTCACGAATAAAAATAACGGAAAATATATTGTATTACATTAACGCTTCGGAGATACCTGTATGAGGTTTACACGAATAAATTAGTTTTAGTTATTTGATTTTTTTTGATTTTACACAAATAATAAATAACTAAGGAAACAGTACAGTATTAAATATTAGTGAATTAAAAATATGTACCGGGTGAATGTCAGTAATGTTTTTATTCAAACATAAAAACCTTTTGAAATATGGCTGACATATATTTAGCTTTGGCGTGTAAACGATTACTTGGCCCAATCTGATCAAACTCTAGTTACCTAATTAGTATTTAAATGTTTTTATTTCTGAAAACACTGAAAACTTTATTCATTCGCTGCACGCGATGTGACAAGATCTCAATTATTCGCACATAAATTATAATTAACAAGTTAACTTTTGAAACGACCCGTTATTACGAGATTTATTAACACTACAGGTGTTTTTATTCGCAGGAAAATAATTTTGGCTTCCTTATATTATTACATTCGAACATGCAGAGTATTTATCTATATATATAAAAGCGAAAGGTCACTTACATTACATACTTACTGATTAAATCACACGACACGAGATCTCAAAAACTATCGTAAGTATAAAGCTATAATTTAGTATTATATCTATTTAGTAGTTAGTTGATAGTAAAGAGATGTCAGCTAAGAAAGGATATTTGGAAATTCCACCCCTAAGGGGGTAAAAATTTGTATGAAATTTCTTTGTTTTTAGAGTTAAAGACACAAAAATTTGCATTACGATTAATAATAATAAATAAAAAACACGTACATCAGTTTTTTTTAAATATTACCTGTTAAGGGCGGTAAAAATAGGGATGATAGCCTTTTACCCTCTTAGGGGTGAAATTTCCAAATATCCTTTCTTAGCTGACATCTCTTAACTATCAACTACCTATTTGCAAAATTATAGCTTTATACGTACAATAGTTTTTGAGATCTCGTGTTTAATCAGTATGTAAGTGACCTTTCGCTGTTATATATATAGATCTAAAAGCAGTTTTACATTTAACTGTATATTAGACGTATAAAGTGTAAGCTAACTCGTAATATATTTCGCTGTAAACAATACGAACGAGCTCGAGAAATGCTTCATTTAAATGTATGAGTGCACAACTCATTACTAACTCAAATACTCTGAATGTTACGTATATGCTAATCATTGTTAAGTCTTACGCTTGAGTTACCTTGAAATAAAGTTCTGACTCTATCATTTACCAAGCATTATACGTAATTATTGGAAGCGGTGATAGCCTAGTGGTTAGGGCGTCAGCCTCCCGATCAGAGGTCGACCGTTCGAATCCGGGCACGCACCTCTAACTTTTCGGAGTTATGTGCGTTTAAAAAAAAAACATCACTTGCTTCAACGGTGAAGGAAAACATCGTGCGGAAACCTGCACGCATGAGAGTTCTCCATAATGTTCTCAAAGGCGTGTGAAGTCTGCCAATCCGCACATGGCCCGCGTGGTGCACTATGGCCAAACCCTTTTCATATTGAGAGGAGACCCGTGCTCTGTAGTGAGCCGGTAATGGTTCATGATGATACGTAATTGAGCCAGTTTAGAACGTGAGAGAGAATTCTCTGTTAAGTATACCCTCCTCAGTTCTCTTTAGGTGATATAAATGATACGTTCCACATATCTCTGGGATATTTGCTGAGTTAAAGTTTCGATACTTAGTTGAAGAGACCGGAGTTTATAATAATCAAGATTTAGTTTGTATTCTCTGGTGCAGTGTTGAGCGATGTATAAGTGATGCCCGGTTCGATCTCTGGCTGGAACAATTTAGAAATACGGCATTTGGTTTTGGTCTGAAGCGAGGTTTTGTCTTGACGTGCCGCCAATGGATTAAGAGCACAATGTTGCATAGAAACCATATGGTCATAGGAGAATACTACATCTCTAATCGGTTAATCCGCTACCATCACAGATCGCTTCGTCACTTACCACCATTTGAGATTGTCGTGGGTTGCTGGCTGAACTCATCCCTCCTAGTCGGTTTCTAGGCAACATACCGGAACGCTAAATCGCTTAGCCGCATATCTTTGGTAACAAAGTTTCGCGCCAGTCCAAACTCGAGCTGGGAATCGAATCCAAGATCTCCCGATTTATAACAAAATGAAACACGCGCTGCGCCACGGAGATCGACACTTTTAACCCTTGTGTAACATTTGCCAAACGTTTTATACAAAACTCGACACTTTCCAACTGAGCCCCTTATGCCTCGGGCAGGACAACCAACTTTCATATTCGTACGAAACATTTTAGTTGGCATAGATTTAAATCGCTGGATATACCTTCTTGTTTTGTTGGGAGACGCGTTTACGTGTCCCCTTTGGAAGCGGCACAGGCAGAACTGGGCTGCTTTCGGTGGGGTATGTGAGACTCGCCGGCGGTTAGACTGGCGAACAGAATACCCACTAAAACTGGCTGGCGTGGCTGGGTCACGGAAACGCTCACGCACTCGTCTAACTTTCCCAGCCACCAGGCGACGCATAAGGCCATCGCTGGTTCCGGTGGGGATGAGTAAACGCATTTCCCATCGTCAAAAAAATTAGAAGGTGATGGTAATAACTACATTCGATAACTTTAAACTAAACTCCAGGATGGTAGGATGACGGTCGATGGTTAGGTCTAAGAAGAAGCCAACGACTAAATTAGCCAGGTTTTTTTTTAAAGTTATCACCATCTTAGATAGCAAATGGAACACATTAAGCCTAATTTACTATAAAAAGTCAAATTATGCACGGTGAAATTTATTTTGATTTGATTTCTTCAATCATAATGGTTCATCATACCATACAGATCTTCCAGAATGCTCAAATCTCAAAGCACGTTACGTTCCAACACCGGAAATCTTCAGCAGGACAGACTTCCAAATTCCACATTACAATTGCTTATCATCATCATCATGATCAACCCATTACCGGCTCACTACAGAGCACGGGTCTCCTCTCAATATGAGAAGGGTTTGGCCATTGTCCACCACGCTGACCATGTGTGCAGACTTCACACGCCTTTGAGACATTATGGAGAACTCTCAGGCGTTCAGGTTTCCTCACGATGTTTTCCTTCACCGTTGAAGCAAATTATATTTTAGTTTTTTAAAACGCACATAACTTCGGAAAGTTAGAGGTGCGTGCCCGGATTCGAACCGCCGACCTCTGATTAGGAGGCTGACGCCCTAACCACTAGGCTATCACCGCTTCCGTTCCACGGATACCAGCAAATTAATCTTCGTATAACCAAATGAAACAACGACATCAACCTTACCAGCCTTACCAACATACCAGGCTCCCACTGAAAGCCAGGGTTGCGGCTTGCTGCAGCTGATGCTGAGTGGAATCCCTTTATTTGGTCAACATCTTTGTTATGTCAAATTATGTACTTACGCTTGCAAGAATGTTTTTTTTTTTCACCACAAGTTAGCCCTTGACTGCATCTCACCAGGTGGTAAGTGATGATGCGGTCTAAGATGGTAGCGGGCTAACCTGTAAGGGGTATGGTAAACTCATACGTCTAATTGGTTTCTACACGACATCGTGCCGGAACGCTTAATCGCTTGGCGACACGTCTTTGTCAGCAGGGTGGTAACCAGCCACGGCCGAAGCCTCCCACCAGACAAAAACGTGATGTCTGTATGACTGAATAAAACCCTTTTTATTTCTTAAAACAACGTTGGCTACGTACAACGAATGCGCCACCTAGCTTCTCCTATACCTGTGTCTTTTACGCCTCTGCTTGCCTCGAAGAGTACACAGACATCCGCCAAATTGTATTACTGGTATTTCAGTTTTCCGTACTTTTGTGTGGTTTTAACAATAGTATATTCATCATATCATCATCACTTCAACCGATAGACGTCCACTGCTGGACATAGGTCTTTTGTAGGGAGTTCCAATGGCCACGGTCTTAGGCCGCTTGCTTCCAGCGGCTCCCTGCGACTCGTCTGATGTCGTCTGTCCACCTAGTTGGCGGTCGACCAACGCTACGTTTACCGGTACGGGGTCGCCATTCCAGCACCTTGGGACCCCAACGTACATCGGTTCTCCGAGCTATGTGCCCCGCCCATTGCCACTTCAACTTCGCAATTCGCTGAGCTATGTCGGTAACTCTGGTTCTTCTACGGATCTCCTCATTTCTGATTTGATCACGTAGAGATCTTTACGTGATCAATTCATCATATCAGATATTTAAAATATCTTATACAATGAGTCTTTATATATCTCTCGGCTTCTTTCTTAGCTATGGAAGAGATCGCTTTTAGTGATAAGGTCGCCTTTTGCATTTTTGTTAAGTTTTTTTCCACTTTTCTTTTGTTTGCACTTGTATTGTGCAATTAAGTTGCTTAAAATAAAATAAATAAATAAGAAGAATTTTTTTTATCTGCTTTATTTTATAGGGGTTTGGTTACAGCGAGACTGTGTCACCCCTAATTTGAGCGAGATATATAATAAAAAAGAAGATTAATAGTAATAAATTCTACGCCATAAGCCTAGTAGAACAAGTTTGTACAGCATTCTTACTTATTTGTACACAGTATTGGTGTTTAACAGATTTCTCATTTTTTTAATATCTTTTTTCTCTCCGTGTAAATAATTACTTTTAGTGTTCTCCCTCGTGCCTTCGTAGTGTTATGGTGATAAGTGATGACACGCCTGGACTTATAAAGAACTTTTTTATTTTTACTTATATACAGTTAGTAGGAAGCTGTGATAGCCTAGTGGTTGGACGCCAGCCTCCTAATCGAGACCTAATAAAGGTCGGAGGTTCGAACCCAGGCACGCACCTATGGCTTTTCAGAGTTAGGTGCGTTTTTAAGCAATCACTTGCTTCGACGGTGAAGGATGTACCGTAAGTAGGAAGCTGTGATAGGAGCCTAGTGGTTAGGACGTCAGCCTCCTAATCAGAGGTCGGTGGTTCGAACCCGTGCACGCACCTATACCTTTCGGAGTTATGTGCGTTTTTATACAATTAAAATATCACTTGCTTCAACTGTAAAGGAAAACATCGTGAGAATACCTGCATGGCTGAGAGTTCTCCATAATATTCTCAAAGGCGTGTGAAGTCTGCCAATCCGCACATGGCCAGCGTGGTGGACTATGGCTAAACCTTTCTTATATAGATAGGAGACCCGTACTCTGTAGTGAACCGATAATGGGCTGATCATGATGATGAGTTGGTTTGTCGAACGCATTCATCTTTTGTAAAACTGCTGGTAAAAATGATGATGTAACCCATTGGGTTCTTAAATTTAAGTCTAAAATTTGTTAAAATTTTATCGACATATATTAAATTATTTTCATACATAGATTGGTTATGCACTGTCATTATTCATCATTATTTTATTCTTGAAATTTATCTCTCAATGACTCGCTTGGGTCCAATCTGAATATCGAACGAGCTCTCTTCTATAATACGATTAAATATGCCATTGTTACTAGCACATTTAATAATCTTTATTCACAATTCTGTTAGATTTGCATTAAAAATTATTTTATTATGGATTATATTTAAAAATTCCATCGTAACTAGTATATTATTGCGAATTTGAGTTTTTTATTTTGTAATGCTTTCACGGTTAAACCACTAAACCGATTCTAAGAATTCTTTCACAAATAGAAAGCTATATTATCAACAAGTGGTATAAGCTGTATTTTTTTACCGTATTCCCACAGGAACTACGCAGATGATTCCACAGGATGCAACTAGCAACACACAGAAGATCAGTTCAGTACCTGTTCAGTTTCCTTTTAACGTTAATGATAATAATCATTTATTTGCCAGAATGTATGTCAGATGTTAGTAAGCGATGTCAATCGGTTAAGAAGACATTACATTCTCCTAAATCAAAAATGTGAAAATTTTTAAAACATTATGAAAAATATTGTAAATAAAAATAATAAGTATATCGAATCAAGGCGTCCGAGTTGTTTTTAGTAAGAGTGACGTCGCATTGCTGACATCACGCTTTTGTTTACTTTCGCTCATAGTAATTAAAACCACAACTTGCGGGATTACATTTTTATTGCGACAATAACTAAAAGGTCCGAACGGTCTGACGTCTCGAGGGAGAATGCCACGAAAGGTATCGACCGCCCGTATTTATAGCAAAGCATACTTGTACAAAATTCAAAATTTCAAATTCAAATTCAAAATAATCTTTATTCAAATAGTCCTTAAAAAGGCACTTTTGACGCGTCAATAATTTACACAGTAGTTATTTCATGGTGATAACTGTATTCGTAAACTTAAAACTAAAGCTATGAGGGTTCCAAAAGCGCCCCGGTCTAAGAAGAAGCCCACAACAAACTTAGCCGGGGTTTTTCTTTTTTTTCGTTATCACCATCTCACATAATGAATAAAATTAATAATAAACTATAGTACCTATGGAGATAGAGCAATTCACACCCAAGCTTTTTTATCGTTTATATAATCCTTAATATCGTAATATGATTTTTCTACAAGCTTTCGTTTTATAAAAACTTTGAACTTATTGATAGACATCTCCAAGATATCAATAGGTAATTTATTATAGAATAAAATACAATTTCCTAAATGAGTTACTAATTTTGTGCAGCCTACTAAACGTTACTACAAGTTTACTTTTACTTCTGATGTTCAGTGCGTTACAGTCCATTTTTTTCTTGAATTTATCAATATTTTTATGAACATACATTAAATTTTCATATATATATTGGCTATTGACTACAAAATTAATTGCTACCGTCTAGATTGTGTTAACAAAATCATCAAGAGTTCAAATGTGGGTAACTATTGAATTTTTGTTGTTCTTGGCGTCGCTGAATGAAGTTAATAACTCCTTTGTGCCGACATGTATAGTAAAAAATAATATATCCAATCAAATTAAAATAAATATAATAAATTAGATGTCAGAAAATTAATAAATTATATTTTGTATAATTTATTTATTTATTTATTTATATAACTTTATTGCAATCTATAGGACATAACATAATTGGAAAAGACAAAAACAATTAGCAACTGGCGACCTTATCACTAATAGTGATCTCTTCCAGGTAACCATTTCGTTGAAGCCGATGTATTAAAAATTACACGGAAGTTGCAAAAAAATAAATAAGAAAAAGCTAGAAAAGGCTATATATACATACACACTAATAATTATATAATTTACATTGAGTATTATGTTTTGTCCATTAAATATTGGTTAGCTATGAGTATACAAATATTATATAACTAAACCAAGCACATAAAACAGACTTTAAACTTTAAAGTAATGCATTTCTTCGGTCGAATAAATGCAATCCAAATGAAAGTTACTGCGAGCGATGTGGCAGTAATAGTGAAGAATTTTCTTACAGCGGCAGATGTTTTAGGAAATTTTCGCTTTACTTTCCAAACGAATATCACATTTCTAAGTAACATTGCTGTTTGCGTAATTTACTTTTAGTGGGTGGGTGGGTGGGTTAGTTTACTACTACGCATTACCATAAGCTGAGCGAGCTTGTTAATTTGCATGCAACGCTTTCAAACCTTACCTACTAAACCGATTGTCGTGAAATTATGTATACGATATTTTTATTTTTTTTTATCCACTACAAGTTAACCCTTGACGGCGATCTCACCTGATGGTAAGTGATGATGCAGTCTAAGATGGTAGCGGGTTAACCTGTTAGGGGTATGGTAAAGCCATACTCCTAATTGGTTTCTACACGACATCGTGTCGGAACGCTAAATCGCTTGGCGACACGCCTTTGTCGGTAGGGTGGTAACTAGCCACGGCCGCAGCCTCCCACCAGACCAGACTCGAGCCGGGAATCGAACCCAGGACCTCCAACTTTAGAATGCACCAGCGCGCGCGCTGCGCCACGGAGGTCGTCAACATATATATATATTATAAACAAGCTTATTAATAACAAGCTAATCAAAGTCGTCGCTCAGGTATCCCCTGACAATGTGTTTTATATGCACTGGCTCAGGGTACACCATACCCCTAACATAAGATAACTCCGGATTCTTCTTCTTCATTTTTTTTCGTTTTTATTAACTCTACTTTTAATATTTTTTTTAAATTTAATTTATAAGGTTTTATATGGGCCTGCAATAAAAAGATATTATTTTTATTTTATTATTATATATATGAAATTTAGGTTATAGGCTTGCGCCCCCTTTGACACTATGCCCGGGTGCACCGTACCCCTTGAAACCACTATGACAAATAAAAAATATTACTGCCAAAAAAAAATTTTGTTCGCCACTATCAAGTAAAATGTTTGTATGGGTTTTTTTAATACACTACATGTTAGCCCTTGACGGCATCTCACCTTATGGTAAGTGATGATGCGGTCATAGATGGTAGCGGGCAAACCAGTTGGAGGTATTGTATGGCCCATACACCGAATTGGTTTCTACGTGACATCGTGCCGAAACGATAAATCGCTTGGCGATACGTCTTTGTCGGTAGAGCGGTAACTAGCCACGGTCGAAGCCTCCCACTAGAATAGACTCGAGCCAGGAATCGAACCCAGGACCTCAGACATTATAATGCAACAAAGCACGCGCTGCGCAACGGAGGTCGTCAAAATAATAAGACTTGGTTGCTATCAATAAAGCTAACTTTATCACTTACGATTTAAAATAGTACTTAATAGTAATTTAACGCCATTTCAGCCTCACCATGACATTTACAAAGCTATATTCCGAAATTATTATTTTTCTAAGCATATTTTAATCATTTTGACTTTATCGCTTGTAATTTTTATTGAATGAAACATAAAATACTTAAATAAGATAAATTCCTACTTATTTCATAATCTTTTTTTCAGCACACTGGAAAATAAATCTCTTAGTCAATCGATCAATCAATTAATTTTTGTTGCGAATTTGGGTTCTTCAATAGGTAGGTCTTATTTAATATACAATAAACAGCAAGTGTAATTTGCTATATTCCGCCGACAACCGGGAGATTTGTATAATATTACACCACCCAAAATCTTCCACTAGAACCTCTACGCACGTATTAGCACGTTTAATTTAAAGTTAATTAACAAATAAAAATATATTAACAAAAAATAAATAAAACAATAATTCAAAATGTCCATTAATCTTTCATCTATAAGGTACTCATTCTCTACAACCAAGTGTACATAAAACATAACGCTGATGACTGACTGTCTCTTAAAACTTCTTTTTTTGTTGTAACTATTATGTGCGTATTATGTAATATTATGACAAATCTTTATGTATTATCTTTGTGTATTCATCATCATCATCATGATCAACCCATTACCGGCTCACTACAGAGCACGGGTCTCCTCTCAATATGAGAAGGGTTTGGCCATAGTCCACCACGCTGGCCATGTGCGGATTGGCAGACTTCACACGCGTTCGAGAACATTATGGTGCACTCTCAGGCGTGCAGGTTTCCTCACGATATTTGCCTTCACCGTTGAAGCAAGTGATATTTAATTTTTTTTAAGAACGCACATGACTTCGAAAAGTTAGAGGTGCGTGCCCGGATTCGAACCGTCGACCTCTGAATTGGAGGCTGACGCCCTAACCACTAGGCTATCACCGCTTTGTGTATTATCTGTATGTAAAGACATACAGATTTTCGCATTCACAATAAAGACGGATAGTGCCATATTGATCTCAGTTGTACACAGAGGCATCTAGGCTGCGGCATAGTTGAACTACCAGCAGTCACAGTCATTACTTACAATCAGATGTACGGCGGCGGTTAACTTGTGTAGTGTAATTTAATGTTGAGCCATACATCCCGCAGAGAGCTTTGCACGGTTATGTGTGCCTGGTATTACACAGATAGACACGACCTCACACTGTGGAATGCGTTAACAGAGACATGAAACAACTTGCAGATTAAATGTACACTCCTTAGTACCTATAAATAACCTATAAAAACTCAAGTTTCGAAAAGTCGTAGTTCCGGTGTCCCCGTTAACGGGGTCAGCGGGATTTGAATAATATTGTAAAAAAAAATAGTATATGTACTGAGAAGTTATACTATACTATCAGATCTTCGTCATTAAACTAAAAACATATAGATAAATATTATAAACTAGCTGATTCCAGCGACTTCATCTGCGTCGAGTGTGTGCGAAAGTGTGTTTGCTCGTCTTCCAATCACGAAGCAATGGATTACTAAACCGAAGACATTAAAATAATTACAGGATAAACATTAAAGTATCTCACCAACCAACGCATTATAGGCTACAGATCACGGCTTCTAACGCGCCTAAAGAAGTATAACTTCTTAAAAACTAAAACTATTCTGTTGTCCCCGTCATTAACAGGGGCGGTGGGATTTCAATAACATTATTAAAAAACTTTTCCGGGAATTGAATATAATTGTAAACGTTTATTTCGCTGTCCCCGTTGCGGACTTGCGTTAACGGACCTCCGAGGCGCAGTGCGTGCGCTGTCGCATTATAAATTCGGAGGGCCTGGGTTCGATTCCCGGCTCGAATCTGGTCTAGGAGGCTTCGGCCGTGGCTAGTTACCACCCTCCCGACAAAGACGTGTCGCAAAGCGATTTAGCGTTCCGGCACGATGTCGCGTAGAAACCAATTAGAGAGAGAAAAATAATTATAAAATAGTAAAGTTGAGGAGCTTAGCCAGTGAGAAACTTACTGCTAAGTTTCTCACTGGCTTCTTCTTCCAAACCGTTTGGTGGTAGCATCACTAAATACTGACTGATTAGAGGTTTCAACAGTGACTATAAAGAAGCGTACTTGTATTAAGAAAGACTAATCCAATAGAGTATTTTCATTATCACAATGCAATGATAGGAGTATGTATGTATGAGAAAGGCGAGACCATACATAACATATGGAGGCCGCTCCTTCAGGGAATAGCTTAAAGGAAATGCTGATTAAAATATGTTCATCAGAATTTCCTTAAAATATGTTGCCTTTACTTAATAAGCAACATAACGCTGGAAATTTTTATTAAAAAAAATCAGTTCTTAGATCTTCACAACTATAGAAAACAAGCTCTTTTTATGCACTGCAATTAAGCCCTTGACGGGATCCTATCCGGTGGCATATGGATAATGCAGTCTAAGATGGTAGCGAGATAACCTTATGAAAATTCAATACCTTAGTTTCTACATGACGTCTTCAGTAATAACAACATACCAGAATTGTTGAAAATCGAAATCAGGAGAAACGTAAGCTTGATCCACGCAAATTATGCTTGCGCATATCGATGGTTTTTTTTTTTATCCACTACAAGTTAGCCCTTGACGGCAATCTCACCTGATGGTAAGTGATGATGCAGTCTAGGACGGTAGCAGGCTAACCTGTTAGGGGCATGGTAAACCCACACTCCTAATTGGTTTCTACGCGACATCGTGCCGGAACGCTAAATCGCTTGGCGACACGTCTTTGTCGGTAGGGTGGTAACTAGCCACGACCGAAGCCTCCCACCAGACCAGACTAGAGCCGGGAATCGAACCCAGGACCTCCAACTTTAAAATGCAACAGCGCACGCGCTGCGCCACGGAGGTCGTCAAAAAAATTCATGAGCTCACGCTTAATTATCGCTCGCGCAAATATTTTGAGTGCGCTGTGTAATTGGGTGCAGCGCTGTCATCGCTGTTTGTTCTGATTCCGACGAAGATTGATGTTTGAGAATCAATTACGCGGCTAAATTAAGTCGCAGCCGACCAACATTACAGCCACGCGTTGTAAAATGTAACAAGGATCAAAATTTATAATCTTGTTTAGATAGTGTAATAGGTCGGATGTATGCACAAGAACAAATTGTACTTTTACGGTGTTTTTAAATAAAATTATATAGAATGTTAAGAAACACACTTCGTCAGTATCTATTCTTATTTATTTGCAGGATGGTAAACACCTTATTGATAAGGAACACAACTCTTCAATATCTATACTTGTTATCTATAACATTTTACACACCTTTGTAAAACCAGAACCTTGGAGACCACTTTTCGGTACCAACACTAAACAAGAACTAACCAACAATGACCAACGTCTAACTAACTTATAAAGGGTCGATTCGAACAGCATGTTTTCCGTTTTGCCTTATTCAAATCCGGTATCTTAAGAAAACAGTCAATTGAGATACTTTTCATTAAAATAGTCAAAAGTAAACCTAAATCATATAAGTCAAATCACATACTTCAATTATATAGTCTCATTTAATGATTAAGATATTCTATGTATGTAAATTCAAAGACACTAAAATCTAAAACATTTGGAAATCATGACAAGAAATACCTTATTTTTTTTTGTTTTTATCGTGGGTACCTCATGAACACGTCTGCGCCACGGGAAGACACAGAGGTTATGTCAGACTCCTACTGACTAAATCCCCCAAGTGTTCCTACTCACCGCTGTGTGGTGGAGTCACGGGAAAGCTATCGCATAACGCAGCTCCACCAGCGGTCGTCCGCTGCAGCAGACTGTCCTCGGACATATCGTGCCCTATTTCGTCTGTTACAGGTGTACCGGAACAACATCACACCAGCCAACTTGAGGACCATACTGTGGGTTATTGACGACCCCACTTCCATCGCCCACAAGACCTCCGAAGGCAGAGGAGCAAGAGGACCCTATATACTTGTTACAACTAATATGCAAGGTGATAATAGCTTCAACTCACTTTATACACGTTCCATATAAGTGTATTAAAACTATATTTTCCATAATATTAGTGTATAGTAGGTATATGTGTAACCTACTTATACAATAATTATATTATAAAATATCAGAATAATAAAATTCCAAACAGCACAACAAAAAATGCACGGAGAAATGAAGAAATTTTCATGCACTTTAGTCTACTAAGCCTATGAATGGAAAATATGTTCGAATAGTCATTATTAGATAGTACTGGCCAAGTATGAGACATGTACTTACCGGCGGTTCCATACTTAGAGAGGCTTCGTACGAGTGTGAATAGTTAATTATATGATTAAATATTAATTGAAATCTTTGCCCCTGCTTAGACATTTAACAGTATTTACAAAAAAAAAATATACTTAGAAGAATATTTTTTATGAACGGCAAACACTACTATTTGGGGCAATTTCATTATATATAGCAATACAATTTTCCTTTGAAAGGTATTTTTAATTTAAATATACAATTAAATTAATATTTTTCAATTTTATGTATATATTGTAAACGCGATTTTGAATTTGCGCAATCCTTTCATGTATGATGCGGAAATACCTCTTTTAAAACCAACAGTTTTTAAGCAACATTCTTTCTTATACGAGGTGGTTAGTTTTCACCATTTTGATAAAGGAACCCTTAAAAGATCCGTAAACGTTAATAGCTATCCCGAGCCATAAAACTTTTGAAAGCCACTTAAAAAGTTCCGTACGTACTTAAAATTGGAGCAAGAGCCTAGTACAGCTCGCGTTGAGCCCAAATTGGGAGAATTTCGTACAAAACTGAACGAGTTCGCAATTATTTTCAAAATTGTTGAACAAAATACCGATCCAGTTTTCTTTCAGTACGAGCGATAATCCCTTGCAGCGTATGGGCTTAGCTAATAGTAGAGACAAACCTATCTAGGTTTGTCCTTTTTTGGGCCTGTGTGTTGCGAATACATTTTTAGTAACCCATACAATATTTTTCATCTACCCTCAATTTTTGTCTTATAGTTTTTACAACATGGTATACAAGCTTGCACGGGAAATATAACCTACTTGCTTCTTCCCGCGACTTCGTCTGCTTGGACTTCTGGATTGGATCTAAAGCTTCGCTCATTAACAATTTTTAATCGTACCTCGGGAACTATTTGAGAGATCGGTATAGAAAGTACATGTCCTTTTCCAGTGCATAGGTGACATGCATATCAAATTTCAAAGCTGTCTGCCCGCAGCTCGTAAAAAATTTTCCCTCGGGAACCACTTAAGAAATCGGGATGAAAGATAGCCTATGTTCTTTTCCACGTCAAAGGCTACATTCATACCAAATTTCATTCAAATCCGTTCACCCGTTTTTACGTTATTGAGTAAAAACATCTTACACTACACTATGGCATTTATAATATAAATAGGCTAACATGAAATGACAGATACTCCTATGCAAATATTTTCTTGTAATCCAAGATGGCCACCGCGCCAAATATTCAATATAATAATTTCGTTATCTCGCTCAAGTTTTTACGATGCTAAGAACAAATTGAAGAAATGATTGTATTCGAAAGACAAGATACTAATAAAATCTTGGATTTCAACAGTAATATAATTATATTCGTTCGTAACCACTTCATAAACCAGTATTATGCTTAAATTGGAAAACTAAAAGAACGTATCGGAATATTTACACTTATTTATTTTAGATAGCCTTATAGAAGAGATGACTTGAATGACTCATTATAAGTTCTAATGCAAGGTACAATACGATATTAACATAATATTAGTGATTTATATTTTTATCTTTGATACCCCAACTAAGTAATTTTTACAAACATTTCGTTTCTAAAGATAATTCGATTGATATTTTTAACGACAAACTACACAATTTCAAAAATAAAATAATAAAAACACTAGTCTAGTATACCTGTATATATATATATACATATTCCTTATTTCGTTATTATAAACACAAGGTTAACTTTTCTGTTCTTTTGTAATCAGTTCCTTTTTGTGTTTTTTGTTATTTGCTGTTTGTTAATTTCCATATTATATTATTAGCGACATATTATCGTCGACTTAAGTTATTATATAAGGCATGCTGTAGTTACCTCTAAATTGATTTATATGTATATCCTAGCACTTAAGGTTTTTAAAATGTTTATTTTTTTTACATATAAATCTGTTGGATAAATAAATAAATAAAAATTTTAATCACTATTAACTAAAGACTTACCGTTATCAATGAACTCTATGGATATAGATAAGTCACAACCCATTCGCTAAAGAATAACCACAATCTCGTTCCTCTTTAAGCAATACGGCAATATCATAAACCATTTTTGCCATCTTATTTCAGCTCTAACCTCCAATTTCGCCGACAACATCTGGCGCTTGGAGGGAAATTTCCCAGCGCTGCCCCCACGTTTTACCTCCCGCTAAATGTAAGGTTCTCATTACACGATAAATGTGAAAATGTGTTCATTTATTCATTGGGTTGTCTTTCCTTCACGCAGCAATGGAGTTTCACAAGTTTTATGTGAGTTTTCTTCTTATACCTGGGCACTTGAATCCCTCTTAGTTTTAGTTTTTGGTTTAGAAATTTAGTTATCACCCACGCTATCATGATCCACCCATGAACAGCTCACTACAGAGCACGGGTCTCCTCTCTATATGAGAAGGGTTTAGCCATAGTCCACCACGCTGGCCATGTGCGGATTGGCAGACTTCACACGCCTTTGAGAACATTATGGAGAACTCTCAGGCGTGCAGGTTTCCTCACGATGTTTTCCTTCACCATTGAAGCAAGTGATATTTGTTTTTTTTTAAAACGCACATAACTCCGAACAGTTTGAGGTGCGTGCCCGGATTCGAACCGCCGACCTCTGATTAGGAGGCTGACGCCCTAACCACTAGGCTATCACCGCTTCGCTACCACCCACACTAGTAGTACTTTATTTTGATTTGATTTCGGTTCAAGTTTGAAATTTGAAGATAGCCTGAATATCATCTTCATTTAGGCTTTAACGTCTATTCTAGACGGTTCAAACATTGTCTCAGAGGTTTTTTCTCCGGTGACTGTGGAGACCAATCCGTGAACGACAGTTACGTCCGCACTTACTGCAGCAAAACCCAACGACCACAGATGCAGTCCCGCCGCTGGAACGCCTTCTCGCTCTCTTAACTTTAGACCTGAATATATTTGGTCTGGTGGGAGGCTTCTGCCGTGGCTAGTTACCACCCTACCGACAAAGACGTGTCGCCAAGCGATTTAGCGTTCCGGCACGATGTCGCGTAGAAACCAATTAGGAGTGGTGGGTTTAGCATACCCCTAACAGGTTAGCCCGCTACCATCCTAGACTGCGTCATCATTTACCATCAGGTGAGATTGCCGTCAAGGGCTAAGTTGTAGCAAATAAAAAAAATATATATATACAGAAAAAAATAGACACACCTTCCCATTCGTTACATTAGTGTAGCAGTATGGTTTTACCATTTGGTTTTTGAAGCGGTGATAGCCTAGTGGTTAGGGCGTCAGCCTCCTAATCAGAGGTCGGCGGTTCGAATCCGGGCACGCACCTCTAACTTTTCAGAGCTATGTGCGTTTTTAAAACAATTAAAATATCACTTGCTTCAACGGTGAAGGAAAACATCGTGAGGAAACCTACACGCCTGAGAGTTCTCCATAATGTTCTCAAAGGCGTGTGAAGTCTGCCAATCCGCACATGGCCAGCGTGGTGGACTGTGGCCAAACCCCTCTCAAATTGAGAGGAGACCCGTGCTCTGTAGTGAGCCGAGAATGGATTGATCAAGAAGATGGTTTTACCAGAAAACAAATTTGAATCGCTAAACCATCAAAGCCTAATTAAATTAAATTAGAGGCGAGTAAACAATTGTCGCGTTGACATCCAGATTAGATTCACTTAATCACACAAACATTTTGTAAACAATAAAGCATGAATTGTACTATTTTATTATTCACGCTACTAATTAATGATACTTAGCGATTTGAAAGCGAATCACGCGTGACATGTTCATGACATTTTGTATGACTAGTTGATCCTTGAGAAATCATTTGCGTGTACAATCTGGTTTAATGGTGTACTTTAAGGGAAGAAATAAATGTTTTCTCATATTTATTTTATCAAAATTTTTTATTTTCGTTACTATACAAATAACTCAATTATAACGAATTGTATAAAATGTAAAATGAAATTAATTTTCCACCATACAAATCGAATTATTCTATGGCTAACTAAATCTATAGTTCAGACTCACAAATCCCGCGGCAATCATGGATATTTCCGGGATAAAAATAAGCTTTTGTATTAATCCAGGGTGTAATCTATCTCCATTTGGAATTTCAGCCAAATTGATTCTGTGGTTTCGGCGTGTAGGGCTAACATACTAGCAAACTAGGTTTCGCTTTGATAATAATAGTGTGATTCTACGCGACGTACCCCAACCAACTTTATTGCGTTTTCTAATGGCAGTTTTACAAAATATGAATGCGTTCGATAAACCAACTCATGATCATAATCAACCCATTACCAGCTAATTACAGAGCACGGGTTTCCTCTCAATACGAGAAGGGTTTGGCCATAGTCCACCACGCTGGCCATGTCCGGATTGGCAGACTTCACACGCCTTTAAGAACATTATGGAGTACTCTCAGGTGTGCAGTTTTCCTCACGATTTTTTCCTTCACCGTTGAAGCAAGTGATATTTTAATTGCTTAAAAACGCACATAACTCCGAAAAGTTATAGGTGCGTGACCGGTTTCGAACCGCCGACCTCAGATTAGGAGGTTGACGTCGTAACCACTAGGCTATCACAGCTTCTACAAACAAAGCTCCTCATTTTAACATAAAAATATTTAAATAGGTAAAGGTAATATGTGTGTTGCAAACTTTAGCTTAAGCTTGTCTATTGTACTTCTGTCTTGTCAGGATTTGTTTTATATATCACAAGCTTTAATCAGCGGCCTTGCTCACGTTGAGATCATAGTTCAAGTGTTACAAGTTAATCCCCGATTTTGTCCCTTTAGGAGTTTAATTCTCATAAATCCTTTTTACGCCAAATTTAATCCTGATCATCCTTTATCTGTGTTTTCATAGATTGATAGATTAGTCAGTAAGTCTTTATTTCTTTCTAGATGACTCAATTATTTACATGTATATATTTGAGAGTAATACAATTTTATAACAAATTACCAAATAACATTTATTCATTCTAAAACGTAAGCTTGTAGAAAAGTCCTACTATAGTATAAAGGATTATGTAAATGATAAACAAGCTTGGGTATGAAATATTGCTCTAATAAGGTATGGTGATAACGAAAAGAATAGTTACATGGCTAAGTTTGTTGTGGGCTTCTTCTTCTTTCTTCTTCTCCTTAGACCAGGGCGCGTTTGGAACCCTCATAGCTTTAGTTTTAAGTTTACGAATGTAGTTATCACCAACAAGTCACTACTATGTAAATTCTTGACGTATCACAAGTGTCTTTTAAAGGATTATTTGAATGAAGTTTATAATTGATTGAATGAATATAAACTGATTAGACTATTTACAGTACAAAGTTCCTAACCCATGCAGAATTCCAGTATTCCCGTTTCCCGGCGCATAATGTAGCTCAGATCACTTAATAATATATATAGGATGAGTCGGTGTTGCTTCAAAGAGGCACATATTTTCTGATGATGATGATGATGATTATGATCACTTTTGAAATTCTTGGCTGATGTAATCTAACTAAAGAAGTTTCATTAGAACATCAAAAAATTCACTTCGCAATTCAGGAAGTAAAAATTTTACTCGATCTAAATTTAATTGAAAATCTTGTTGAAAGATGAATCTATCTACGCCAAGGAGATTAAATCAAACAAATATGCGATATACTTGTAGGATGACTACGGGCGGTCCGACCCGACCGAGTGCAATCAATGCAATGCGCCGTCCCGCGCCGGTGAGTCTTATAAGAACCTACGTCCTACCTACTACCTACCATACGTCACTTAGTGTTGCGTAAAGAGAGGGGGCGATGCCACTCTCTTGTCTGTCGTACATGACTCCAAAACTAGATGGCGCTGCTCTCTGATTGCCGTCATATTTTTAAAAGTGTATTTATTGAGTGTAATCAAGGCTATTTCTATTAAAATCACAGAACACGAATCAATTTTATTTATTTGCACAGATTCACGCATATTAAATGGTGATTTGAAACCAAATAACAAATATACATTACATAATATATTGTTTGACAAATGACACTGATACATGTGTCACATTTCTGGATTGATATTGGACCAACCGAAATGCTAATTTTAGGTACTATAAATCACGCTATAACATCTGTTTATCGAATCTGAATAGCTTGATTAACACTCCTAATGGGTTCAATATCATCTTTTATACGAGAGTCAGTCATAACATGACATGATTCAAAACAGAGTAACCGACATAACTTAAACAGTTGCGAAGTTAGAATGCTTTAAAATTATGTTATTATTCGTAGCCGTGATAGCATAGTGGTTAGGGCGTCAGTCTCCTAATCAGAGGTCGGCGGTTCAAATCCGGGCACGCACCTCTAACTTTTCGAAGTTATGTGCGTTTTTAAATAATTAAAATATCACTTGCTTCAGCGGTGAAGAAAAACATTGTGAGGAAACCTGCACGCCTGAGAGTTCTCCATAATGTTCTCAAAGGCGTGTGAAGACTTCCAATCCGCACATTTAGTGCCGGTATATGTTGATCATGAAATGAATGATCGTAGACGACTCTGAATTAATTTTACATGAACATTTACGAAAAAATATGTTTTTTTTTTTTATATCCACTACAAGTTAGCCCTTGACGGCAATCTCACCTTAGGGTAAGTGATGATGCAGTCTAAGATGGTAGCGGGCTAACCTGTTAGGGGTATGGTAAACCCACACTCCTAATTGGTTTCTACACGACATCGTGCCGGAACGCTAAATCGCTTGGCGACACTTCTTTATCGGTAGGGTGGTAACTAGCCACGGCCGCAGCTTCCCACCAGACCAGACTCGAGCCGGGAATCGAATCCAGGACCTCCAACTTTATAAAGCGACAGCGCGCGCGCTGCGCCACGGAGGTCGTCAAAAATCTGACCTTGACGACATCGACGCAAACATTCTTCACGTCTTCATTTATAGGACACCAATTTATAGATGAACCGGTAAGGGTGCTCGCAGTTGCATAAGTACAAAGTACTCTTGTATTAACACCGCTATATACAAATGGCCAAAGAATTTTTCTTGTTTTTAAAAATTATTGCTTAATGGGTCTTAATTATTATTTATATTCTGTTACTTACTTAAATTGTCTTTCAATCAATACTTTCATGTTTTACGATAAGATATACATAGACGTATATGTTCATTGTTATAGTATGTTTTTATTTTTCTGTGGGCCTACGTTTATTTCTGTTGACTGCTAGAGAATGCCATCAAGTTCGCCTTTTGTACATTATTTTTGTGTGCAATAAAGTTTACAAAAACAATATAAAAGTCCTTAAGAGATAATCGCAACATAGAAAGGTATTTAATAATGTGACCGCAATCTAAACAGACAAGAAAGGGGTGACTGCCTCCAAGATGGAAATTTACGGCGTGTCAGTTTCACAATCCTATACCCCTAGTCTCATTTGACGCGACTACTTGTTTATAGAATGTTTATTATGCGCACTATGTTAGTTGACAAACGGAAATTGGTAGGAATCCGTTCTCAATGCGATGCATCGACAAACAGCTTATAATGTAAATAGCGGCACAGTGAGCTTTTAAAATTGAGAGGAGGGATGTTTGTATTCAGAGGACATTTAGAAATTTCCTCTGAATAAAAACTGTGTTGTTTTGTACACAATTTAAATTAATGTTAATAGCAAGTGTATAAAAAAGCAAGTAATTAATGAAGCGGTGATCGCCTAGTGGTTGGGGTGTCAGCCTCCTAATCAGAAGTCGGCGGTTCGAATCCGGGCACGTACATCTAACTTAACGGAGTTACGTGCGTTTTAAAAAAAATAAAATATCACTTCCTTCGGTGACGGAACGGTGAAGGAAAACATCGCGAGGAAACCTGCACGCCTGAGAGTTGAGTCCATAATGTTCTCAAAGGCGTGTGAAGTCTACCAATCCGCACATGGCTAGTGTGGTGGACTGTGGCCAAACCCTTCTCATATTGAGAGGAGACCCGTGCTCTGTAGTGAGCATGTAATGGGTTGATCATGATGATCATGATGATGTATTAAAAAACAGCTATATGTCCAATAATGTTTTTATATTTGTTGCAGCGAGTTCCTTTCTATCTGATTTACACAAATTCATATATTGTAATATGTCATGCATAATTGACAAGCATGTCTGTAATCAAGAAGAGCTTATCAAAATGAGATCACACGAAAGGGCTACTTCGCTACATAGCATAAAACAAGGGCCCTATATCCCTATGTATGCTTAAATCTTTAAAACTACGCAACGGATTTTGATGCAGTTATTTTTTTTTATAGATAGAGCGATTGAAAGGTTTATATGTATAATAACATCCATTAAATAGTGGAGAAACACTGTTATTTTTGAGGTTTCTAATGTGATGTCGTTAATAATTATATTTTTTAGCTTACATTGCAAAATGTTGCATTGCAAATTGATTTATCAATATAATGTACTAAGTATTGTACACATTGTAAAGGTCTACAGAAAACTCCGCTATAGTATAAGTCTATCTCTTATGAATATCCCACAATAACATTTTTTGGCATTTACTTTTTACGACAAATAATGGCTAATTTTCGAAGCGATTTTAACCAATACATCATTAATCCATATCTAATTAAATACCTTAAATACATTGTTGATTTAATATAGATCTATATGGCCTTTTACAGTATATGATTTAAATGAATATTTTCGAAGAAATTACAGATTAAAAATTTGTGGGACATATATACATTGTGCTTGCGGCGGTTCCGGCTGACCTGACCTGAGAGCGTGCTAAAATGTAGTTTATGAATTTAGATATTCCAAAGATAGCAGGAAATCATCATGGTTTAGGGAAAGAAGAATAATTTTACTCTAAATTTAAAGCGTGCGGGCCACGGGCACGGATCGATTTTAATAATTTGTCTGGTGGGAGGCTTCGGCCGTGACTAGTTACCACCCTACCAATAAAGACGTGTCGCGAAGCGATTTAGCGTTCCGGCAAGATGTCGCGTAGAAACCGATTAGGAGTATGGGTTTACCGTACCCCTAACAGGTTAGCCCGCTACCATCTTAAACTACATCATCACTTACCATCAGGTGAGATTGCCGTCAAGGGCTAACTTGTGGATAAAAAAAAGAAAAAAAAAATTCATCAGTGAATGACATAGGCTATATATTTTTTACCCGTGCGAAGCCGGAGTGGGCCGTTAGTAGATAATAAAACCAAGCATTTTGTTGCATCCTGTTGTTCTATTGTCTATGATAATGTAAATTTATACCCGTGCACTGTGTTAGTTGACAAACGGAAATTGGCTTGAATACATCCTCGACGAGACTCATCAACAAACTTATCACAATGTAAGCATCCACGAGTTAGGTTACATTATTGTCATTTGTAAGTGTCATATGAATACAGAGTTGGCTGCAATCTAACCAGCGACGATACTAGTCTAGTTCAGTAGACTTGGTATAAGATATGCACACTCGCAATAACATGGAGTCGCTTTCGAGATCGAAACACCACAACGTTAAAGGAAAACGGACCTTATATTTTTGTATTAGAATCGCAATTTCCATACTACTTTTTTATATACACTACAAGTTAGCCCTTGACAGCTATCTCACCTGGTGGTAAGTGATGATGCAGTCTAGGATGGTAGCGAGCTAACCTATTAGGGTATGATAAAACTCCTAATTGGTTTCTACCCGACATCGTGTCGGAATGCAAAATCGCTTTGCGACACGTCTTTGTTAGTAGGGTTGTAACTAGCCACGGCCGAAGCCTCCCACCAGACCAGACTCGAGCCGGGAATCGAACCCAGAACCTCCGACTTTATAATGCGACAGC
Organism: Lasiommata megera; assembly: GCA_928268935.1. Classification (NCBI taxonomy): domain Eukaryota; kingdom Metazoa; phylum Arthropoda; class Insecta; order Lepidoptera; family Nymphalidae; genus Lasiommata; species Lasiommata megera. Next base: position 14,611,507 of record OV743326.1, read on the forward strand.
GCACGCACTGCGCCACGGAGGTCGTCAAAACTTGTTTCTATTGTCCTGGCTGTGGAAGTGTAGACGAATTTGAGTTTTAAAACTGGGTACATACGTTTCAAATTGCTATGGAGTTAGTGTATTCCGATATTCGAAAACGACTCTACGATTGTGAACTAACAAAGCTTATACTAACGGTACGGTTACAAAACGTTTTATTTATGTTATGAAATACATTTCATCATCATCATCATCATTTCAACCGATAGACGTCCACTGCTGGACATAGGTCTTTTGTAAGGAGTTCCAAAGGCCACGGTCTTGGGCCTGACTTGTATCCAGCGGCTCCCTGTGACTCGTTTAATGTCGTCTGTCCACCTTGTTGGGGGTCGACCAACGCTACGTTTACCGGTGCGAGGTCGCCATTCCAGCACCTTGGGACCCCAACGTCCATCGGTTCTCCGAGCTATGTGCCCCGCCCATTGCCACTTCAACAAGTAAGAATGATCTCAGGAACATCTGCGACATCTCCTGCAGTTCTGTGACCTTAAAAAACCAAGTAAGACTATCCTTTACTGCATTATTGGTATTAATTAACTGAATTATTTAGATGTAAGGCTAATTTTAAGGTTGCATGCTGTGATCATTTCTAGAAAGTCACTATCTCGTGTTTGTTCTTCTGATTTGTTTTTTGTTATTTTTATTTAGATTGTGACTAGTTTATTGATGCAATAAAAAAAAAATTAATTAATGCAGAAAACTAAATGTAAAATGCACTTTTTATTCATTTATTTCATCCAATTAGACATTATGAACTCCTACCTTCTCAAAGGCCAAAGTTCTATTCTAAGTTCTAAGCGCTTAATCGTAAGAATGAGTTCGTGATAGATCTACCACTGTAACGATCTTGACGCACCACTAAGTGACGTATGCAGGTTCTTATAAGACTCACCGGAGCGGGACGGCGCATTGCATTCATTGCATTCGGTCGGTTCGGATCGGTGGTCGAGTCGCGGTAGTGCATAGTCGTACTTGGTGGAGCGTATAGTCGGCTCCTTATAAATTACCATACTTATAATTGTAATTCTGTTCTACCAAGAGTATCTGGTCTCTTTGCCCGAAACTACCCACGTCTACCTAAATTACTGACGAAGACACGCCCCCGCCCCGTAGTCATCCTATATCTTATTAAATAAATAAATCGTAATATTTATATAGCTTCTTAGAATTACGCAGCCTAATTTATACAGCAATTTATAATATTTGTTATTATGAATTTGTAATAGTGTTATTTGTACTAGTTATAAAAAGAAAATAGGTAATACGCCACGTGATTCATAAGCAATCAGCTTATTACGTGACAGCAGCTGCATCCAGCGTGACAGTTAGCTTTTACAAATGAGCGTGCCATTTGTAAATGTCATCTGAACACGAACCGTTCGATATTTGAATAGCTTTCAAACAAACTATATTTCCAGTGATTTGTAACGTAAATTTTTAAGGCTTTTGTTTTTTAGACGTGACGTGAAGATTGTAATCGAATGTGCGCTGTTGCATAATAAAGTTGGGAGGTCCTTCGATTCCCGGCTTAAGTCTGGTCTGGTGGTAGGCTTCGGCCGAGGCTAGTTACCACCCTACCGACAAAAACGTGTCGCCAAGCGATTTAACATTCCGGCACGATATCGCGTAGAAACCAATTAGGAGCGTGGGTTTACCATACTCCTAACAAGTTAGCCCGCTACCATCCTAGACAGCATCATCACTTACCACCAGGTGAGATAGCCGTCAAGGGCTAGTGTATAAAAAAAATGTCAGAAAAAAAGCGGGAAACTTCGTACCTATTAACCGGGCGCGGTTTTTTCACGCTTTTCTTGAATTAATGTTTGTTGGCTAATTTTGAAAAGGATTGGTGTTGGTTGTGTTGTGGACATTATAGTTTGGAGTCGTTTGTGTAGTGGCTAGTTTTTTGAATGGTTAACAGGTATTGATTTGGGAAAGGTTTGAGGGAGCCGCGTCCGCCCAGTGCAAAGTTTCCCGCCCCTTTTCTCTAACTTAAATTCTCCATTGCTATAAACCTGACATTGGCTAATCTGTGTAGGTAAAGCCATAAAAAGGAAAAAAGATTGTAATCTTATTAAGCTGTGTGTGTTGCTCTAAAAGGAGGAGGAGGCAGTTTACAAACTAAATGGTGACAACTTCCTCGGTCATCATCATCATCATCAGCCAACATTAATACACTGCTGAACATAGGCCTCTTTGAAGCAGCGCCAACTCATCCTGTCTCCGGCCTTTCGCATCCAGTCGATGTCTGCCACTTTTCGGAGGTCATCGCTCCATCTGGCTGAAGGACGGCCCACACACCTTTTGCCGAGACGTGGTCTTCACTCGAGGACCTTCTGACCTCCTCGGTCAGTGCGTGCACTAAAGTATTATAATGTAATATTTCGCGTTCAATTCCTGTTTCTACACTGGTCTGGTCTGGTTTCGGTTCGACTACCTACGTTACGCTCAAAGACATACCGCCAAGCGATTTAGCGTTCTGGTATGATTTCGCGTAAAAACCTAAAAGAAGTATAGATTCAATCGGCTCTTGTGGATCATCTAGAAGTCAGGTTATTTTCCCGCGATTTATATTATAACAAAGATTTTTTTATACACATTTTTTAATAACATATATATTTAAATAATGAGAGGCCAAATATTTAACGCAGATGTGTTAGTGGGCGTGCGGCTTAGGGTCACAGATAAAACGTTTGACGACCTCCGTGGCGCAGCGCGTGCGCTGTTGCATTTTAAAGTTGGAGGTCCTGGGTTCGATTCCCGGCTCGAGTCTGGTCTGGTGGGAGGCTTCGGCCGTGGCTAGTTACCACCCTACCGATAAAGACGTGTCGCCAAGCGATTTAGCGTTCCGGCACGATGTCGCGTAGAAACCAATTAGGAGTGTGGGTTTACCATGCCCCTAACAGGTTAGCCCGCTACCATCTAAGACTGCATCATCGCTTACCATCAGGTGAGATTGCCGTCAAGGGCTTACTTGCAGTGGATTAAAAAAAAAACGTAAGCCTTAGATTGAACCTAAAACTAAAAATCTTAAAAAATATAACATCATAACTAAAATATAAAATGGAGGGACTCTTTTTAATAATATATTAAAGTTTAGGCAAGGTTCCGAAGGTACTGGCAGTGTTGATTCGTTAATAAATAAATAAATTTTACACCGCAGTTATAAAATAACGCCATTCCTTTCAGTGAACTGTGTTAGCTGTCAAAGGAAAATTTGTATGAAACCAAACGCGACGTGACTCTCCGATAATCAGTTTATAATGTGAATCAGCTGCGTCCAGCGTGACAGTTAGCTTTTACAAACGAGCGTGCCATTTGGGAGTGTCATCTGAATACGAACCAGACGATATTTATATATTTATTTATTGATTTAGTTGCATATTGTGTACACATACCCAGTTTGGGTGTTGCAACTTGGTCTGGAATCGACCGTAGTAGAGAGACCGATTTCATTTATTTTTACTTGCATCGTTTAAAAAATCGTTTACAGTGTAATAACACTTGTCCAACAAAAAATTCTTTAATACTGTGTAAAATTCATTTTCTTTTTCTAAGTTTCGTATGCAGTCTGGCAGACCATTATATAATTTCACAGACATTACGTAGACATTACGTAGTATTTGAATAGCTTTCAAAATATTATCATCTTTTGAAAAGCTGGATCAAATTGTGTCATAAAAGACTTAGGAGTAAGTTAGCATCATTATCTTTTAGTCAATTAGAAATTAATCTAGATACGTGCTTACTTTACCTGGGTAGGTTTAGTGCAGATAACAATATGTTTGCTACTGAATATAGAATAGCTAAGGCATGCAAATACAGGGGTCTAGGCTCCGAATATGATTTTGTCCCATTCGGTGTCGAGACCCTTGGTCCGTGGGTTCCTAGCGCACTAAGGCTTTTTAAGGAAATAGCAAAAAGGTTAGTCGACATCACAGGGGACCGAAGAGCTGCCAGCTACCTCGGACAAAGAATTAGTCTAGCAATTCAAAGGGGGAACGCTGCCAGTATCTTCGGAACCTTGCCTAAAGGGACTCCTTTTAATAATATATTTTAGTTATGATGTTATATATTTATTTATTTTTTAAGATTTTTAGTTTTAAGTTAATCTAAGTTTTGTTTTAAGTTTTATGTAGAATAGAAGCATTTATCTATTGTATATTTAAATTAAAACTGTAACTGTCAGATTCCTAAACATTGATATGATATGTTTGGATAAATTTGATTTATAATATCTGACGAGTAAAGGGAGTCCGAGTTGTTTTTTTAGTAAGAGTGACGTCAGCATTTCCGACGTCACGCTTTTGTTAACTTTCGCTCATAGTAATTAAAACCACAACTTGCGGGATTACACTTTTATTACGACAATATCTAGAGATCCGAACGGTCCGACGTCTTGAGCGAGAATGCCAGGAAAGGCAACAACCGCCCGTATTTATAGCAAAGGATGCTGGCACAAAATTGATTGCTACCGTCTAAATTGTGTTAACAAAATCATCAAGGGGTCAATTATTGAATTCTTGTTGTTTTTGGCGCCGCTGACAGAAGTTTATAACTCCTTCGCGCCGACATATCGATATAGAACCCAAAACAGATTTTATTTAATTTCTATCCCTTTGCGCTTTACTTTAAAAAAGTAGTTTTAGCGTGATGCCAAATTCAATTGAATATGACTTTTATTAAAAGGGTACATTGTATACACATACATACAAAAGGGTATATTATATATAAAAAATATATACTAAACCTTCTTGTTAATAAACTTATCTTGATGTAAATTTTACTACATTTCTCTATGATATCTAAATAACGGAGAATAACTAGCTCGTTAGGAATTTTAATGAGTTGGTATGTACATTTTCTAATGTTAATCCGCTGCCAACTACAGTGTAACATTTTTCGGTTCGGTCGACGAGGGGGAACGAGGGGGGGCGTAATGGGTCAGGAATCCGCTCGCGGCGTGACCCATTGACATAAATAAGGTCATGATGCAGCGAGTAGCACTTGACTCGCAGACTCAAGGGGGCACTGTTTATTTGATAACCCGATGCAAAATGGCGGGTTTGTGATGCTTATAACCGTCTCCTTGTCGCCATGTCGATAATATATGAGATTTTTTTTAAAAATGACTTATTCACCCGGATGGTGTTTTGTAGGTTTCTTCTTAGACCGGGGCGCGTTTGGAACCCTCATAGCTCTAGTTTTAAGTTTACAAAAGTGCCTTTTAAAAGACTATTTGAATAAAGATTATTTTGAATTTGAATTTGAAGAATCGAAGGCCTAAAACAAAAGTCTGACTCTCATTAAGAATGTAATATGGCTATGAAAATGGCTATAGCTATGAAAATGGCTATATTTATGGATATGTCTATGCAACTCAATCGATCGATGAGCGCTGTTGAGCTACTAGGCAACCATAACCTGAAGGAGTTTATCATTAACATTCCCAGTTTAATAATGTCCCACTGCTATATACATACAGGCGTGATCTCTAATTGGCAGAAAGAGTTTTTTTAAGAGCATATACCCACAACTCTGCTTATATACGGGCAATACGGTTAATCATTATTAGACAATAACCAGATTTTATAACACAAATTCAAATTCATATAATCTCACATGACACTTAAAATTATGTTTAAAACTATCTTATTAGAGAAATATTTCGTACCCATGCTTGTTTATCATTAACATAATCCTTTGCACTATAGTAAGATTTTTCTACAATTTAATGCTAGATACTGTACTTGGTAATCACTTGACCAATGAGGCAGTTATTTATATATAAAACGTCAACAATTCTAATAATCCAGGATTGACACTATTGTCCGTGAGTTACAAATTGCCCGATACTCAATTTGTCATACCCAAGTTCAGTGAATAATTCCCTCCTTTCATACTCTACGTGCAGAAAGTGCATGTCATTTAATATGCTTTTAAAGTACGTTTAAAACTTTTTAAGTGAGTTGCTAAAGTTTTTATGATCCTCGGCTTTATGGAGTTTTTATTGAGCGTTTGAACATTTTAGTAAATTTTAATTTATTGCCTCAATTCAACGCTGAGGGAATTCGTAATTCAAAATCACCCACTCTGACTGAACTACAAAATATATAAAAAAATTAATATGGGACCTTGTATGAAATCCGTCTGAAATTCAAATTTTAACTAATTTCGGTTGTTTTTCCTTTTTCCATCTAGTCATTTATATTTAGTGAAAATCCGTTTTTGAGGTCTTCATAAAGTAAGAAGAGAAGATCGGCAGGAAAACCTAAATCCGACGAAGTAGATAAAGTAATCTTAAATAAAATGAGAATAAAGATAAATTAAGAATAGAATAAAGAAATCTTTTGCGCCACTGCCTTCCACTTCTATTTTTTTACAATCGTAGTTATTTATTATTTGTTTGTAGTTCATTATGATTAAATAATCACTACAATTAAATATATCTGTATAATGGAGCGGAAAAAAGCTGTGATAGCCTAGTGGTTAGGGTGTAAGCCTCCTAATCAGAGGTCGGCGGTTCGAATCCGGGAACGCACCTCTAACTTTTCGAAGTTATGTGCGTTTTTAAATAATTAAAATATCACTTGCTTCAACGGTGAAGGAAAACATCGTGAGGAAACCTGTACGCCTGAGAGTTCTCCATAATGTTCTCAAAGGCGTGTGAAGTCTGCCAATCCGCAAATGGCCAGCGTGGTGGACTATGGCCAAACCCTTCTCATATAGAGAGGAGACCCGTGCTCTGTAGTGAGCCGGTAATGGGTTGATCATGATGATGATGATGAATGGAGCGGTGGAAGCGGTTGTCAATTCAATCGGATGCTGGAGAAGAAAATACCACTGACCTAATTTAATGTCCATTTTTCATATTTACAAATAGCTAAAATTATTGAAAGAAATAGGTGATTGTATCTAGAATTAATTCATATATATAATATAACTTATTGTATTAATTATTATTTGATTACAGCCTAGTTTGCTTTGTGTAAAATTTTACAAAATTAGAAGGCGCATTTGTCGGTGTCCTTCTCCAGTGGTTTAATATGAGCTCAAAATAATTGTTTAGGGCGGTAATGAACAAGATCCAATTAGCCAACCTCCGGTAGAAGATGCCACTAAAAGAAGAAGAATTTATAATCCCTTCAACCTTTATACCCGGTGCCTATTTGCCAATATTACGCGTATTTCAGTAAACTAAGCGTAATGTTCATGGTATACTAATCCTTAATCCACATGTTATTCTATGATCATCATGATCAACCCATTACTGGCTCACTACAGAGCACGGGTCTCCTCTCAATATGAGAAGGGTTTGGCCATAGTCCACCACGCTGGCCATGTGCGGATTGGCAGACTTCACACGCCTTTGAGAACATTATGGAGAGCTCTCAGGCGTGCAGGTTTCCTCACGATGTTTTCCTTCACCGTTGAAGCAAGTGATAGTTTAAATTTTTTTAAAACGCACATAACTCCGAAAAGTTAGAGGTGCGTGCCCGGATTCGAACCGCCGACCTCTGATTAGGAGGCTGACGCCCTAACCACTAGGCTATCACCGCTTCTTCTTTTCTTATTCTATGATAAATCAATTTAAACCAATGTGGAGACCACTTTAGCCCTCTCGTTCATTTCACTTTTCAAAACATAATTTCTTTTGCGTTCAACCATAGCTTAACTTCGAAAATGTAGGCTCCATTAAACAAAGGTTTGGGAAACTCAATTCAGTTGATCTAAAATACAACATGCGAGTATTTCGTGATAGGAACACATTTGAAGCTGTTTACATAACCACGTAATTTTGATTTACGCGGATGTAGCATGCAAGCGTGAGTGGATTCATGAGGCCTGCTTAATTATTGCCCATGCAAATATCGCATCGTTTTGAGGGTTCCGTTATTTTTTTTAAATCATCATCATCATGATCAACCCATTACTGGCTCACTACAGAGCACGGGTCTCCTCCAAATATGAGAAGGGTTTTGGCCATAGTCCACCACGCTGGCCGTGTGCGGATTGGCAGACTTCACACGCCTTTGAGAACATTATGGAGAACTCTCTGGCGTGCAGGTTTCCTCACGATGTGTTCCTTCACCGTTGAAGCAAGTGATATTTTAATTGTTTAAAAACGCACACAATTCCGAAAAGTTAGAGGTGCGTGCCCGGATTCGAACCGCCGACCTAACCACTAGGCTATCACAGCTTCTTTTTTCTTTTTTAAATAAATTATACTTTTTAAAATGCCTGCCAAATTATTGTCATATTTACAATATAGAAAAAAATACGATAAAGTAAAAACCTTATTCGAATTCATAATTATTAGACAAACTTATGGATTTGAACATAGTTATGGTATTCTTAAATGCTAGACTTTTTATAGTAATTTTATTGCCGAAATATAAAACTTAATTCTTCAACTCGCAAAAACATAAAAACATTTTTGACGCAATGCCTTTTATAGGATTATTTAACTATTTCCTTGAGTACTAAACTAAAAATATGACTGTCAATAAAATGCACAACTATTTATAAATCATGACTTATCGTCACAAACATTCAAAATGGCGGGTCGCAAACACTTTATTTGCCTTCATAAATATCAGGTAATAAATGCGTGGCGACATTTGAAGACCTCCGTGGCGCAGTGTATGCGCTGTCGCATTATTAAGTTGGATGTCCTGGGTTCGATTCCCGGCTCCAGTCTGGTCTGGTGGGAGGCTTCGGCCGTGGATAGTTACCGCCCTACCGACAAAAACGTGTCGCCAAGAAATTTAGCGTTGCAGCACTATGTCGCTTAGAAAACAATAACAACAAAACAAGAAAACAAACAAACAAACAGGTTAGCCCGCTACCATCCTAGACTGCATCATCACTTACCACCAGGTGAGATAGCCGTTGAGGGCTAACTTGTAGTGTATAAAAAAATATTGTTAATATTATCTAAATGTCAATATATACATATCTATCACTATGTTATTTCTATTTTTTTATAAGACTATTTTGTACACAAATTAAAAAAAAATATACAGAGAAAATCTAGAATATACAGAGTTTATTTATCATCAAAGTTTTTATGGAATCGTTATATATATAATAGTAGCATTTTTTTTAATCAAAAATTCCTTCAGTCTGTTTCCTGTCAGGATCGAGGAGGAACATACATAAAACCTGGCATTTCAATTAAAATTTACTTTTGATTTTTATTGAAAAACTACCTACTGATAAGATATAAAATTGATATGTAATAACATCATCATAATGAACAACCCATTACCGGCTCACTACAGAGCACGGGTCTCCTCTCAATATGAGAAAGGTTTGGCCATAGTCCAACACGCTGGTCATGTGCGGATTGGCAGACTTTGAGACCTTTGAGAACATTATGGAGAACTCTCAGGCGTGCAGGTTTCCTTACGATGTTTTCCTTCACCGCTGAAGGAAGTTTTTTGTTTTTAAAACGCACATAACACGGAATAGTTAGAGGTGCGTGCCCGGATTCGAACCGTCGACCTCTGATTAGGAGGCTGACATCCTTACCATTAGGCTATCACCGCTTCCATGTAATAACATATCATCATCATCATCATGATCAACCCATTACCGGCTCACTACAGAGCACGGGTCTCCTTTCAATATGAGAAGGGTTTGGCCATAGTCCACCACGCTGGCCATGTGCGGATTGGCAGACTTATAACATATATAATAATTTAAATTGGAAATGAAGACTTTATTATCATTATTTATGGCACTATTAATGCATTAACGTCTCGCTTAATCTAAGTGACTGCACTATTAATAATACACGATGTCTGACTGCTCCGTAATCTCGTGTTAAGCCATTCATCTCATTGGGCTCGTAGTCAAGTTGAGTGATGTTGCGGGAACTGTGTGTGTAACAAATCCCGGCGCGCCATACGGCCCATTACTATCCGTACTCCTTTGATATTATATCCTTTGATAACAGCCTAAGTAAATGTTATAATTACATCAATGCTGTATCCACCGATCTTAAGTCTATATATAAATTTGCGGATCCGGAAGGCAAACTTTTTTTTATACACTACATGTTAGACCTTTATGGCAACCACACCTGATAGTAAGTGATGAGACAGCCTAAGATACTAGCAGGCTAACCTGTTAGAGGTATGGTAAACCTACTCCTAATTGGTTTGTACGCGACGTCGTACCGGATTACCAGAAATATTTTTCTACTTTTTTATTATTTTTCTATGGTAACTAGCCATGTTCGAAACCTCCCAACAGATCAGACTCGGAATCGAACCCGGGACCTCCAACTTTATAATGCGACAGCGCATGCTCTGCACCATGGAGGTCGTTTTCCTGTTACAGATAATTATTTTTATTTGAATACTTAAATCTTTACTATAACATACTGTAAGAGTAAAGATATAAAGAAAATTACACCGTTCAGATTTATAATGATGTCGCATATTGTAAATGTAACTTTGTGTTCATTGTATATCATGGATTTCCACAAGCACAATATACATGAAAAACTTCACTGTTAAAGACTTGTGCTATTTAACAAAAATGAGGTCGGATCTCGACCGGAAGTTTAAGGAAAAAGTACAAATTATTGCCATTGCAACTCATGTTTACCTTGTCAGTAACATTTCCATAAAACTACTGTATTATTCTAGAAAATGGTCAAGTGCGTGGTGGGTCATACACAATTAGGGTTCCGCAGTAATGCAAATAAATAGTTCTTGTCGCAAAAATTATCATCATCATGAACAAACCATTGCCGGCTCACTATAGAGCACGGGTTCCTTCCAATATGAGAAGGGTTTTGCCTTGTTCCACCACGCTGGCCATGTTCAGATTGGAAGACTTCACACGCCTTTGAGAACATTATGGAGAACTCTCAGGTGTGCAGGTTTCCTCGCGATTTTTTCCTTCACCGTTGAAGCTATATTTTAATTGCTTAAAAACGTACATACAAACTCCAAAAGTTAGAGATGCGTGTCCGGAATCGCATCCCCGACCCTGACTAGGAGGCGGACGTCCTAACCACTAGGCTATCACAGCCTTAAAAAAAAGTATGAATGGATAGAAATAAAGACTCTGCAATTTAGCATGTTATTTTCCATTGAATGTTTTATTCAAGGTGCATGTTATCTTATAGCACGTTAAAAAGTTTTAAAATACATTTGAATATCCAGTGGTTTGGACATAAAAAAGTAACAGACAAACAAACACTTTCAAATTTTAAAATAAATGTATGGAATTATGGATTAGGAAACACACTGTATTAGATATTTTTTTCAGTTCAATATTTAGATGGACAAGCATTAAGTCATATTAAATTTAGTACTTTGTACATAGTCGTTTAGCTGATAATCTGTAATCGAAATATATCTATTCAATGACATTCTGTACCCTTTTCAGTAGGTAATATCCAGCCCTTTGTCCAGCTTTAGAAGAATGATATTGAGGCTGATGATTATTTCATCCCAATTAGTAACTTATTATTAACTTATTGTTACAAAAATTACTAACTTTTTTTACCTGACTTAGGAACTGAACTAAACGATCTTAGTAACCAACGAGGCTCTTGCAACGTAAGATTAATAGGACTGAAATATCACGTCTTGTAGAATTACTGAAGCGGTGAAAGCCTAGTGGTTACGGCGTCAGCCTTCTAAACAGAGGTCGGCGGTTTGAATCCGGACACGCACCTCTAACTTTTCGGAGTTATGTGCGTTTTTAAATTAAAATATCACTTGCTTCATCGGTGAAGGAAAACATCGTGAGGAAACCTGCACGCCTGAGAGTTCTCCATAATGTTCTCAAAGGCGTGTGAAGTCTGCCAATCCGCACATCGTCAGCGTGGTGGACTGTGGCCTTATCATATTGAGAGGAGACCCGTGCTCTGTAGTGAGCCGGTAATGGGTAGATCATGATGATGATGATGTAGAACTACTTCGTTAAATTGTGGATCCCTAAAAAAAGGAAATACTTTAGAAATGTTTAACCATCACGAAATGTATGCTTAATGCATTTTGATTTACAGTAATGTTTCAGTTTAACGTAATAATGGAATTTTTATGAATTATTCGCATGGTGTGCTGACATTTATTAGAGCTATGTTTATTTATACGTACTCGGGGCTTTAATGTTTATGAAGTCCGTAATGGCCGAGCAGTTAACGCTCCTTGACGACCGCTTTTGCGTAGTCAAGCACTCAATCACTTCTTAAGCAGCTGAAAGTGGTTTTATTTGACATTCTACACGACGAAAAAATGTTTTGGGGTATACAAATGTAGACCTGTCATATTTTTATTTTTTTATTTTATTGGATCATGAAACTAGTCACTATCTATATAAAAACAACAAAAAACATTTCAGAAGAACAAACACGAGATAGTGACTTTCTGGAAATGACCACAGCATGCAACCTTAAAATGAACCTTACATCTAAAAATTAAATTTATACCTTTAATACAGTAATATAGATAGTCTTACTTGCTTTTTAAAGGAGGCCACAGAACTGCAGGAGATGTCGCAGATATTCCTGTGATCATTTAGCATTGAGCATATTCTATAGATAGGCGCATGCTGACCAGCCTTGGTTCAACAAAACGGTAAATGAAAATATTATGACATCCCACTCAACTAATCTAAAAAAAATCTAAAAAACACATTTCTATTTCACCATTTTTAAACTACCCATAATAGTAAAACTGTATAGTTTTCAAAGAGCTTTTTCTGCACTGGGCTTATCCTATATAATCATTTACCAAAACATATAATATCAAGTCATGTAATTCCGATCTATATACATTTATTTAATGTTTAAGATTCTTAGTTTTAGGTTAATCTAAGGTTTATTTTAAGTTATATATGTATTCCGATCTTCAGTAGCAAGTTAAAAAAAAAATATGTAAAAAGTCATACTGTTTCATAAACGATTACCTCATCTTCTCCTTGGTCGCACACTTCATTACTGAAGGTCGTGTCCACATGGAAGTGCCTTCGCTAAGTTGGTAACTAATGCCTTCCACTCTGTTCGGTCCTCGGCTTTTCTGATAGCAGTTGTAAGTGGAAGGCCAGTGAGTGTTTCACCTGATCAGTCCAGCGGCTAGGCGATCGGCCACGCGGTCTTTTCCCCTCTACCTTACCCACAACTATAAGTTTTTCCAAGTTACTTGGCAGCCGTCGGGCAATATGACCAAAATAACTAAGAATCTTTTGGAAACATATGGTAGAGAGTCTGACGTCAACGCGAAGCTGCTGCAGGATTGACAGGTTGGTACGCATCGCGGTCCATGGTATTCGAAGCATCCTTCTCCAACACCACATTTCAAAAGCATCAATTCTTCAATTACCTCATAGATAAGATAAAAGATTAATTGACATTTCTAATAATAGTTTTTTTATTAATATTATTTTTCATTTATTAATTAACTTTTAATTAATACTGCCATAAGGCTGAATTTGGATAAGAAGTAATTGTATTGAATAAGACCTATTATAATTAATTCCTAATTCGCAATTAAGATTAATTATTTGATAGATTGACCATTTGCATCTTCTGTAATGAAGATAAACAATGAGATTACAACAGTTCGCGATCTGCGTAGGTAATCAAACATACTGAAATGGCTTAGTTACGTACACTAGTCCTACAAATTCACATAACTGTTAAACTTTTTGCATATTCGCTGAATCAGATCGCGTTGTAACAAATAGCTGTGATAGCCTAGTGGTTAGGACGTTAGCCTCCTAATCAGAGGTCGAGGGTTCGAACCCGGGCAAGCACCATTAATTTTTCGGAGTTATGTGCGTTTTTGAGCAATTAAAATTTCACTTGCTTTAACGGTGAAGGAAAACATCGCGAGGAAACCTGCACGGCTGAGAGTTCTCCATAAAGTTCTCAAAGGCGTGTGAAATCTGCCAATCCGCACAATGGCCAGCGTGGTGGACTATGGCCAAAGCCTTCTCAATATTGAGAGGAGACCCGCGCTCTGTAGTGAGCCGAGAATGGGTTGATCATGATGTAACCAATATACCACGAGGCTATCACAGCTTCGCTGCTCCAATGTTGCTCTAATGTGAGTACACAATTTGTATAACAGCTCCGTTCGTAAGATTGTACATGTATGTGCTCTTTACAATCTACGAACAAAATACCTATTCGCATACCACAGTGTGCAAAATTACTGTAGTAAAATAAATGTAGACCACACAAAAGATATGCTCCTAGACATTAAATTTTATAATTTTTAAAATGTGTAAAGTATATTTTTATAACTGGACCGAAATTGAAGACTTACAAAAGTTTATTTAATATTTGCTGTGTTAATATTGATTTAACTAACATTTAACTTAGTTGGGCGAAAACCGATCTAGGGAGAATTAGAGCATGGACTCCCATGGGCTTAACAATTAGTATAATATGTTAGGAATAATAACGTGTTCGGGCATTTTGGCGGATATCACCAAATTCTTAACTCCGAGCTGGTTTAATATTGACGCATTATAAAATTGGAGGTCCTGGGTTCGATTCCTGGCTCGAGTCTGGTCTGGTGGGAGGCTTGTATTTAGTGATTGTATTTAGCTCAGCAAATGTTAACTTCGTCATATAAAAGCGTAAATCTGACATTTTATATATGGGGAACCTACCTTCATATTTTTGTTGTTATAACAAAGATCGTGTTCTATATCTCTGTCTTGTTTTATTCTGGTGAAATATATATATATACTAGCAGACCCAGCCACGCGTAGAGATGTGTGCCTGGATTCGAACCGCCGACCTCTGATTAGCAGGCTGATGCCCTAACCACTAGGTTATCACCGCTTCACCGAAGTCATTAAACATTTTTAATAGTCGACTTAAAAGTTAAATTCCATAATAATGAATAGTATCGATATATAGTTATTTATACATAAAAGTATATATTTATAATTATATATTAATTGATAATTTATATTATATTTAAATATTGCGCTTTTATTCTCTTCTTTTATTTACTTCTTTCCCCAAGGGTTGTCTGGAAGAGATTGCTTAAGCAATAAGACCTTTGCATACTCATTTGTTAAGTGTTCCGTGTTGTTGTGTATTTAAAATTTGTGTGCAATAAAGAGTATCTATCCATAACACATTAGCTTTTCAGCCGTCTCCTGACGTGAAAATTCTGCTTTACGAACTTAACAAAACGTCTGTAAAGTCTGTAGTGTGCTTCTTCCCTAGCGGCTTGTACCGCAGTAATAGGCCGGGAGCGGAAATCAGGCCCCGAGCTATTTAGTGAGGCCTCCTAATTGTGGCCCATGTAAATGGGGATGTTATATAGTTTGAGATGTGATATTAAAGTTCGCAAATTATGTTCTGTAGGCTTAGTAGAGTTTACAAGATGTATAGCAATAGGCGAATAGTGAAAAAATAACAGCGATAAGTTGTTACAGGACTGTTTTATAGTTAAAACATTTTTCAGAATTAATATTGTCGCTATTATCTATAGATATAAAAGCGAAAGGTCACTTACATACTTACATACTGACTTACATACATACTGATTAAACACGAGATCTCAAAAACTATTGTACGTATAAAACTATAATTTAGTAAGTAGGTAGGATAAATAAGAGATGTCAGCTAAGAAAGGATATTTGACAATTCCACCCCTAAGAGGGTAAAAGGGGGGTTGGAAGTTTGTATGAAATTTCTTTGTTTTTAGAGTTAGAGACACAAAAATTTGCATTAAGATTAATAATAATAATAAATAAAAAACATGTACATCAATTTTTTTTTAAATATTACCTGTCAAGGGTGGTAAAATAGGGGATGATAGTTTTTGCTTATTTTTTTATTATGAAGTCTACAAGCTTGAAATTTTGAAAATAGGTTTCTTTTAGGGCGTAAGTATAAGGTTAAAATTTTTTTTCAACCAAATCTTCCCCGAAGGGGGTAAAATAGGGGTTTGAAGTTTGTATGAAAGTCCTATGTTTTTTAATTTAGAGATACGAAAATCTGTATCTGTAGCTTACTTTCTCAAGCAGGGCATTGGCCGCACGGGTAACCTCAATTTCAAGTAAAATCAGCAATTCTACGCAGACGAAGTCGCGGGCAACAGCTAGTATATTATAATTGGTCTGGTGGGAGAGTTCGGCCGTGGCTAATTACCACCCTACGGACAAAGACGTGTTGCCAAGCGATTTAGCGTTCCGGCACGATGTCGTGTAGAAACCAATTAGGAGTGTGGATTTACCATATCCCTACTAAACGGCACTACCAGTTTATTTTTACTTCTAATTTTCAGTGCGTTACAGTCCATTTTTTTCATGAATTTTGAAGATTTTTACAGACATTCATTAAATAAATAATTATTTTTATTGAAGATAATTTTATATAGGCATCAAGTGGGATCTGAAGGTTGAACAAATAGCTTCAGTATCAGACCATCCACTAAATTGTTGAATCATAGAAGCACTATCGTCGAGGCCTAAAGCCTTTGTAGTACAAATTACAGTTTAATATTATATTAATTTTCATATAGTTCAGTTGTAAACTCATGCGGGCGTCGAGTTTTCGATCGTCGCCACATGCGGTTACGCAGGCTGTGACCCAAGTCATGGGATATTACTATATTTAATTAGCATTACCACCTATATATCGCATTTTAAAGTTGGACGTCTTGGATTCGATTCCCGGCTCGAGTCTGGTCTGGGGGGAGGCTTCGGCCGCGGCTAGTTACCACCCTACCGACAAAGACGTATCGCCAAGTGATTTAACGTTCCAGCAGAAACCAACTAGTACTATGGGTCTACCGTCCCCTAGCAGGTTAGCCCGCTACCACCTTAGACTGCATCATCACTTACCATAAGGTGAGATTGCCGTGAAGGGCTAACTTGTAACAAATTTTAATTGTAAATGATTTCAATGGTGAATAAAGGTAAGATACTATTAAGGTTAATATAAAACGTAAGCTTGTAGAAAAGTCCTACTATAGTGTAAAGGATTATGTAAATGATAAACAAGCATGGGTGTTAAATATTGCTCTAATAAGATAGCTCTTAATATAATTTTTAGTGTCATGTGAGATGGTGATAACAATAAGAAAATTTACTTGGCTAAGTTTGTTGTTAGCTTCTTCTTAGACCAGGGCGCGTTTGGAACCCTCATGGCTTCTGTTAAAGTTCACGAATATAGTTATCACCGTCAAATCACTAATATGTAAATTATTAACGCGTCAAAAGTGCCTTTTAAAGGACTATTTGAATAAAGATTATTTAAATTTGAAATAGATTTTAAAAAAATACTTGGTTTATTATCTGCAGCAGGAGTCCATAGTTTTCTTTTTTAAATATGACCAAGGGCTTTAACTTGAACGTAAATAGGTACAGAGTATAGGTAACTTTTTGCCTCTGGAAGATATCCCAAAAAGTATCGACTTCAAAATCGCTGAACGCCTGGATTTCCACCACAGGCTACATCTCAAAAGTTTGGCCTCCTGTCTGACGAACTTGTTGCTTTGAGAGAATTTTCTTTAAGAACCGTGGGTCTCCTCAAACAAGGCAGCTTCATGGTTAACAAACTTCAAAATTGAATCGCGGTGCCCGACCCAACTTTCATCATCAAACTGCCAGCACGGGACTTCACATTAACGCCACCAGGTGTAACAAGACGTACGGCCTTATTTTTCATAAAACATTCCTTAGCGAAAACAACAGAAAAATAAACTGTAACAAACTGAAAATTAGAAGTTAAAATAAACTTGGAACGCCGTTTACTAGTCTGCACAAAATTTATAATTACCTCGTTCAAAGGAAAACGTGTATTTTAAAACAAATTACCAACTGAAATTTTGGTTATGTCTCTAAAACGTAAGCTTGTAGAAATATTCTGTTATGATTGATGTATGATGTACGTTAAAAACATTGGGTGTTAATTGCTTTAACTTCATAGTTATTTAATGATTGACTATGTAAGATTGTGATAGCAAAAAAATCATGTTAGTTCTAGTTAGCTAGCTGTTCCTTATACCTGAGCGCGTTTCGAAATCAAAATTATGGCCTGTATTAGGTTTGGTACCTTTCTATCACTTAAAGAAGGTACGAAATAATTTTCTTTTCTGGGAGTTATTATATTAAGGGTACTTATGAAGTGATACTTAACGTATTATACAGTCCAGTTCCTAAGTTCGATTCCCGACTTTATGCTGCTTTGGGTTTTGACGGTTGCTAGTTAACACCCTACCGATACCGTTAACACCCGACCTTTTCTCCAAGAGATTTAGTGTTCAAGTACAATGTCGCGTAGTAGTATGGTTTCGCCATACTCTTAACAAGTTAGCCCGCTAGCATCTATGGCATCATCACCTACCACCAGGTGAGATGGCCTTCATATGCTCACTTGAAACAACTAAATATAGCGATATCATGTAACGAATTCAAGATTAAAACTACACAAAGTACACAGGCATATTTACTTTTGTAGACAATTAGTAATTCTTACTCGAACAATTTTAAAACGTATTTTGTATGAGCACAGTTGCCTATATTTTATTGTCACAGCAGGGGAATATATTACGTGAAGCAACTACGCGCAAAAAAAAACATCTTAGCTCTCATGTTTCCTACTAGAAGAACGTTCCTTTAGTGTTCAAGAGTTTAGAGCAACGACGTAGAAAAATTCTACGCCTATGAGTTGTTAGGGTAAAAAACAAATTCTTTGTTAAATTTTTAAAACTCGCTGCGACGTGTTAGGTTAGGTTAAAGCCCTTCAGTACGAGGACTTCGCACAATGCCTGTGAGTGAACTTGAGAGCTAGTCAAGTACTAATGATATCAGTCTTATGTCCATGCTATGTCTGGGAGGGTTAAGAACACTATATACATGCAGGGATAAAGCGATTTATTAAAAGATCCCGTAACACAAGCGTGCGAAGGACTATACTAAGTCTCCGATATTCATCTGTCTATCCATCAGTCGATCTGTCAGCGGCCTGTTTTTAAGCTATTGCATGCCTTGAGCGTGGAGACCGAATCCAGAAATTCCGTAACGAAAATAACCTAACACTCCCCATTATATGTATATAGATATTTCGCCGCGATTATTACAGTTGCCGTAGATTAGATTATTAGATTAGAGCGGTTATTACGTATGCTTTTTGTGCAGAAGGTCACAGGTTCGAGCCTAGGGTACGTCTTGATTTTTTTATCACGTTTTTTTAATTTTTATTATTATAACAAGCATTTTTGTTTAGTTTCACCTGTCCCGTTGTCTGTCTGTAATCAAATCTTGCAAGTTAAATTTTACTCACTTTCCATTTGCTTTTTTTTAAATTAATTTTATCAAAAATAACCTCATTATTATTACTTTTTTGAAATATTAATAATTAAGTTGATAAAAAATGCTATGCAATAGCTTTACCGTGGCAGTCCCCGAGTGCCACACGCCTTTTTTTATTTACATCGCGGACAAAGCAGACAATTCACCTGACGTTAAGTGAATACCATCGCCCGTGAATACCTGCAACACCAAAGAAACCACCGAACCCATGCTAGCTGAATCCACCCTCCCAATCGCTTTTAATCACGAAATATCGTGAAGTCAACAATTCCTTAGGATTCTCCGTTGTCGGAGCGAAAAGTGCGGTAGAGTGTTGGTTTATGTTACGATTAATTACAAAAAGGTTAATTAAGGTTGTCTAGAGGAGATCGCTTTAAGCGATAAGACCACCTTTGAGCATTATGTTTGTTATTTATTGTTGTTTTAGAATCCAAGTATTGTAATAAAGACTTTATCTATCTATGTCTACAAAAAAATATCTTATTTTATTTTATAAATAATGATTTACTTAGAAGTATTTTAATATTTGAAAATATTTTAATAATGTCTTAAAACTACCACCTGCGTAACCTTTTTCTTTGGTATTCGTGACTGAAAACTGTGCTAGGAACTGACGTATTCCCTTCCTTGTCAAGATAATTTAAATTGGCTAAATATATTTTATGCTTTTCCATTAGTATACAGTTTTTAATCCAATAAGTTGTGTTCTTTATTCCACACCTAATATCCTATAGAGAGTACATTCTGGAAGATATACCTATGGTGGTATTTAAGATATTATAAATTGCATGTAGTTTTCTCCTTTTACGCGCAAATCTAGATCTACTACGCAAGTTTTGGCAACCTCCATGGCGCAGCGCGCGCGCTGTCGCATTATTGAATTGGAGGTCCTGGATTCGATTCCAGGCTCAAGTCTGGTCTGCTTTGGCCGTAACTAGTTACCACCCTACCGATAAAGGCAGTGTCGCGAAGCGATTTAACGTTCCGGCACGATGTCGCATATAAACCAATTAGGAGTATGGGTATGGTATGGTAAATGTGACAAATACCCCTAACAGGTTAGCCCGCTACCATGTTAGATTGCATCATCACTTACCATCAGGTGAGGTTGCCGTCAAGGGCTAACTTGTAGTGGATAAAATAAAAAAAAAGACATTACAAATGTCCATGGTATACAATATTTTCATAGAGACAAATCCACGTACTACTTAATACGAATTCGCAGGAAAACTGCATTTGAAGTCTTATTTTGTAAAATCTAGAAAGGTTAACTAGATCCCATTGAATAAAGTCTATGAAAGGCGCATCGTCAGTTATTACCCAGCGTGTGGTACGCTGGGTTCACTAAGGATTACACGATGCATTTCCTTTTTCTCAATTACATCTCTGAAGTAGCAAATAATATTCTATCAATAGGATAGTAGGCTATCCAATTTAGCTCGCTCAACTCGAAGCTCTTAAATCGAAGTTTTAAAGATTATATATAGTCCACTTAATTTAATATTTATATAACGCTTATAAACTGACAATAAAGACACACCACTGCTCACTTCAAAGAAGAGACAGCATCGGCTTTGGAACGTAATGTGAAAAAAACCTCACCTCAACCTCAACTCACCTGATGGTAAGTGATGATGCAGTCTAAAATGGCTAACCCGTTATGGGTATGGTATGTTGGTCTTTGTCGGTAGGGTGGTAATTAGCCACGGTCAAAGCTTCCCACCAGACCAGACTCGAGCCGGGAATCGAACCCAGGAGGCAACTTTATAATGCGACAGCGCGCACGCTGCGCCACGGAGGTCGTTTAAGAGAGGATTGCGGGAAGATTGAACGCGGGAACGAGACTGCCGCGTTTTTTGGAGTACGTGGCACAAGCGCGGTTAATATATAACTTAATAGTAATTATGTCAACTCGAAAATTAGTTGTTTATAGTCGAAACAATAAAGCTATTTGTATATAAAGATGAAGTGTTTTTTAATTTCACCCAGTTTCTGACAGAAGATAGCTCTTAATATTTTTTAGTGGCATGTGAGATGGTGACCGCAAAATTGTACCTTGCCGCACTTTTATATTTGCATTTTTGTGTGATAAACTGTGTATATTAAGGCATACATTATAGTGTATACGATTATGTAAATGATAACCAATCTTGGGTACAAAATATTGCTCTTATACGATAGCTCTTAAAAATTTTAAGTGGCACTTGAGATTTTTTTTTTTTTTCGGACTGTCTATTATCTGTACAAACCCTATTGGTTGCCACAGCGTAACCGGGCTGTTTGGCGAGCTATGGAAATAAGCTCTGTCAGAAGAAATTTTGAGCCCTAGGGCTCGAAGAAACTATGGGAACGACTGCCTAAGGGCGCCTCCTTTGAGGCCGAACCTCGGCTTAGACGACGTTTGGGATAACGGGGGGGTCGGACGGTGAGTGGTCCGTACGTCTCCGAGTCCGTGGATGGAGCCCACGTCCGGATGACGTAAGATAGCGGGGCCCTCGTCTTCGCCGGCGAAGACGGTGTGTAGCGTATGATTGTGTGGTAGGTGGTACGAGTGTGTTGTCAGTAGTCATCTGATCGTCAGGGTCATGAAGGATATGTTTAGGTCTCCTCTTTCGGAGAGGAGCGCTTAGGTCGGGGGAGTAAATAGGAAGCCGCAACTACGAAAGGGTTGGGGTGTCGAATTGAGGCACGTGAGATGGTGATATTATAAATAATAGTTACTATTCTGGACTTCATCTTACAGCAGACAGCGTTTGGAACCCTCATAGATTTAGTTTTAAGTTTACGAATGTAGTTATTACCATCTACTCACTACTATGTAAGTTTTTGACGCGTCAAAAGTTCCTTTCAAATGATGATTTGGTTACCTCCTTGTTGTGTTGTGCAATACAGATTGATTACCTACTTGGTACAGTGATTGAGTTGGACAATACAAAGCAATCTTGTTAAGCAATAAAACTATTCCCAATCTTTTTATAATTACCCTAATACTTTACTATCGCAGGAATTTCTCCGGATGCTATCATTAACATATTGTGTAACGGAACCCGATCTAAATAACATAATATATAATATATAAATAACATTAAAAAATAGTTAATTAAATTAATTTAAAATAACTCTAAATAATTAATCTAATCATTACGAGTTATTTATATATCATTTTATAGCCAATCTGGCTGTTTCCTTCGGCTCACCTTTATTTATATATATTTTTTCTTTTTCTTATAATTATTATTATTTTCTGTGACGTCACCTTGGGTCTCACCTAAAAATCATATGCTGAGCCCTTTCTGGTTGGTGTTACAGAAAGACATAACAATTGAGCATTAGAATGATATATAATGTTTTAATACTATAAGAGAATTAATTAATTTTAAGTTTACGAATGTAGTTATCACCATCAAATCACTACTATGTAAATTATTGACGCGTCAAAAGTGCCTTTTAATGGACTATTTGAATAAAGATTATTTAAATTTTAATTTAATACATTTTCTTTCTAATCACTTAAGCCAATCAACCTTAGTAAATCTCTCTTCTATGAGTAAGGACCAGCCAGTAATGGGAATTCAGTAGGGTAAAGATGATCGAGTAAAGTAGTAACAGGTATTCACACAGTTTATCTTAAATCCACTACCAAGGACTTATTTCTTAAGTCATGTCTTATTATTATTCAAGCACTCCCCTAAGAGACTTCACTCAACAAAGGGTTTAACCCCTTTATTTCGTATTATTTTGACAACGGCTCGATTTCTTGAAGAGTACTGTGCTTTTAATAAAACTTTACAGCCTTAAATTTCTTCATCCACGATCAACCCATAATCGGCTAACTACAGAGCACGGGTCTCCTCACAATATGAGAAGGGTTAAGTCATAATCCACCACGCTGGCCATCTGCGGATTTGCAGACTTCACACGCCTTTGAGAACATTATGGAGAACTCTCAGGCGTACACGTTTCCTCACGATGTTTCACCTTCACCGTCGAAGCAAGTGATATTTTAATTGCTTAAAAACGCACATAACTCCGAAAAGTTAGAGGTGTGTGCCCGGGTTCGAACCCCCGACCTCGTATTAGGAGGCGGACGTCCTAACCATTAGACCATCACAGCTTTCTTCATTGTTAAATAGAAAATACTACAAGACCAATGTTTTTCAAATACGTAAAATATAACGTTATTATTTTTCGTTTAATAGCCCGCCAGTATTTTTCGAGGTAATGTATAGAAACGGATCGACGGGTTTAATGTAGTGAGAATTTTAATTAACACAAACATAAATGAGGTGTTTTCGTGCTTCCGATATTTACTGTTATAAACGCGGAATGCGCGTGTGTTTTAAAAAGAATCATTGAATAGAATATAACATCGTCCGGTGGGGTTGGCCTGAATAATAATTATTGTTTTCAATTTATCTGTGAACGGTTTGTATAACTTTAATATCCTCCATGTTTAAGTCATGAAATATTTTATTTGAATACTTGAAGCCTTTTTTTTTTGTCGTGTTGGAAAAGCTTTATAGCTACTTCCGTCCCTTGGGCGGTACGGAGGTTATGTGGGACTCCCACCCATGGGTGGTCTACCCGAACTAAAAACCACCACGGCATGTCCCTCTCCCTGGTTTTACTGGACGCCCGGGGGATATTATAATTTTGAATTGAACGACAGAAAAAAAAACTTAAAATAAACCTTAGATTGAACCTAAAACTAAAAAAATATTATATCATAACTAAGATATATCCTTTAGGCAAGTTTCCGAAAATACTGGCAGCGTTCCCCATTTGAATAGCAAGACTAATTATTTGTCCGAGATAGCTGGCAGCTCTTCGGTGTCCTGTGAGTACATACTTATGTATATTACAATAATATTATGGCAAGTAGATAGATTAAGATTAATCTAAAGCCCGGTACTGGGATTTTCTTAAATATAACGCCAAATGGATGAAAACTTTTTGTCCGCACCTAGGACCACGCGGTCCTATGTGTAAATGCAAACCACTGAGTAGGTACAGTCACTCGTAGGTATGGGTCGTCAAAATTTCAGTCATCCACGGAGGTTTTATTAGTGCGCGTCCAATTCCCCCGCGTATTGTTATATCGCGCGGGATGCACAATCCCATTTTGATGGCGATACGAATTTTATCGTTTTCCACTCCTATACTTGTAT
The DNA here is from genome assembly GCA_928268935.1 of Lasiommata megera. NCBI lineage: Eukaryota > Metazoa > Arthropoda > Insecta > Lepidoptera > Nymphalidae > Lasiommata > Lasiommata megera. The sequence goes on from OV743326.1 coordinate 14,636,022, forward strand.
TGAGAGGAATTCGCGAGTTTATGTTCAATTTTCTTGCAAAAGTTTATACTTACTGCGCGTTTTCTCGGGAGGTTTATTTAGTTATCTCGGGGAGTGTATCTACTTATTTCCTTACTCGTTTTCGTAAAATTCTACGTCGAAGCCTTTTTTTTTTATCGCTGGGAAATGCGTTTACGCATCTCCTCCAGAATGCGAGGGGGTTAATTTCCGGTGGGGTATGTGGGATTCCCAGGCGGCCAGAGTGGCGACCAGAATACCCATTAAACCCAGCGATGCTCCTTCGCGTCACCTTGTGACTGGGTTACAGAAACGCTCGCGCACTCGTCCGCACCTCAGCCAACAACGGACAAGCCCGGAGTCATTAGGCGGAGTCAAACCGAGCAGAGCCAGTTAAGCTGCAATTTAAAATTTAAAAACTAAAGCTTAAAAACATCTAACAGTATAACATAATTCTAATAAACATCCTTTGATTATGCAGCCCGCGTCCAATCGTTATTTCAGTAGTAACGATTGGGTTACAAATAACGTAATTACGCGCTGCAGATAACGTAAATTATCATTATGATATCAATTATTTCGTTCAGGACCTGTCTCAGCTTCAGCTGTCATAAAAACATTGAGTGACCGTCCGAACCCCCCGTTATCCCAAACGTCGCCTAAGCCGAGGTTCGGCCTCACAGGAGGCGCCCTTAGGCATACGTTCCCTTAGTTTCTTCGAGCCCAAGGGCTCAAAATTTCTTCTGGCAGAGTTTCTTTCCGAAGCTCGCCAAACAGCCCGGTTACGCTGTGGCAACCAATAGGGTTAGTACAGCTAATAGACAGTCCGAAACAAAAAGTATTTCACTAGGCCCACTTTATAAGCTATCGCCAATTCTGAAGGAGACGATATCTTGTTTGTAACGACAAATGTTTTTTTGTCTTACAAAAACTATCTACACTAGTATATGAAGAGGAATGATTTGCATTTTTATATGTTTGTAACGAATAAACTCAAAAACTTCGGAACCGATTTCAAAAATTCTTTCACCATTAGAATGCTATATTATCTTTGAGTAACATAGGCTATATTTAAAAATAAAAATAAACTAGGGATCCCTATTAAATATTCAATATTGTAACTCAAGGAGTAAAAAAATTGGCCATAAAATGTTTTTCATCGCATGCGCTGCGGAAACTATGATGATAGAACAAAAACTGTTCTCCAAATGAAAATATCAATATACTATACGTCCAAATATTGTAGTTAGGTATCTATAACTACTTTTTTATATTTTGAAAATTGGTAGAAATGCCGACCAAAATCAGACCAAGTTCACCACACCTTTGTATTAATTATTGTCCTTATAAATTATTTCGAATTCAAGACTATATCAATACTCAATACCTGTAGATTACTTTTTAAATTATTCAAATCGGTGATTTCATTCAAAAGATATTATAAAAGTAAAATTGTAAATCTAAACTAAGTACTGATATTAGTTAACTCGACGACCTCCATGGCGCAGTGCGTGCACATGCGCGCGCGCGTCGTATTATAAAGTTGGAGGTCCTGGATTCGATTCCCGGCTCGAGTCTGGTCTAGTGGGAGGCTTTGGACGTATTTAGATGGCACGATATCGCGTAGAAACCAATTAGGGGTGTGGGTTTACCATACCCCTAACAGGTTAGCCCGCTACCATCTTAGACTGCAGCATCACTTACCACCAGGTGAGATAGCCGTCAAGAGCTAACTTGTAGTGTATAAAAAATAATAGTTAAGTCTTTATTATACCATGCGCAGCCGGACTGGATCGCTAGTCATTTTATATGTGAAAATTTTGCGAAGCTAAATTAAATGCAAATATACTTTACTGTACGCCGAACACATGGGAAAATTATTAAAACAAAACAAATATGCGCATACAATGGCGGTATTTATGCTAAAAAGCGTTGGAGGTAGCGTTGCAGAGGCCATAATGATAAGATGTTTACGTGACCCAGCCACATGGTGACGAGTGGGAACATCGGTGATTTCCAATAGGTATTCAGGTCCCTTAGAGAGAATGGATATCTGTGGTTTGTCAATAAAATGGGGTAGTATGTATAATATGTATGTATAATAGGCAAAAGCTAGTGTACCATACATATAAAATAAAACGAAAAATCCCTTTATTCAACTACCAAATCAATAACAAAAAAAAAATATATGTCATAATTTTTTTCCCTTTTAACAAGTAATGGTCCAATTTGGGTTATTATAGAATTGTTAAAAGTTTTGGGTAGAAGTCGCCTCTCTGGCGTATGCCTCCCTCAGCTCTTTTCAAGTCTTCCTCTCCTCCGCATACCTGGTCCATAGTGGGCAACTGACGTGAAGAAACCAGTCTGCCCATCGTCTTCATGGTCTTCCTCTTTTCCATACCATACATATATAAACATAAATAAATATGATAATAAATATAATATATTATACTGTATATTAATATGATAATATTATTACATATCATCATATTTATTTATGTTTATATAATTATGTATCTATATATTCTTTACCTAACCCTTTATTAGAATGATACATATTATACTCTGCTGGGTAGCCTGGTAGAAATCGCTTTTTAGCAATAAGGCCGCCTATTGTATCTCTCATTTCTTTCGTTTTTCACGACCACTGTGGCGCAGTGCGCGCTCTGTCGCATTATAAGGTTGGAGGTCCTGAGTTCGTTTCGCGGCTCGAGTCTGGTCTGGTGAGAGGTTTCGGCCGTGGCTAGTTACCACCCTGCCGACAAAGACGTGTTGCCAAGCGATTAAGCGTCCCGGCACAATGTCGTGTAGGAACCAATTTACATACCCTTAACAAGTCAGCCCGCTACTATTTTATACTGCATCACACTAACAGGTGAGATTGCCGTGAAATAAAATTAGTATGGTATGTATTTCTATGGTATTTATGTTTCATTACTGTATCAATTCAAAATAGCCCTATTCATGTAAACTTATTACAAGCATCTATAAAGCTTTTATATTTAGCACATTTTCAATGATTTTGATCCATATCCACCAGATCCCCAAACGAACTTGCCATCTACACAAGTTGGTGAGGTGATCTGGTATCTATATTTCTTGTGTTCATGGTGTACAATACAGTGTAGTTTCATTTAATTGCATCACAAATCCAACACACTGAGCGACAAACGATCACCGCAAACTACCACTTAACAAGTCAACGAATTGGCTCCCTAACATTCCTTTAGCGTGCAAGTTCACAATGAGGCCATACTTCCCATCCTTATCGACAACGGTCCCTTGGCACGAAACCTCCCTGAAACTCTTACAATCACCACCTTGCTTAACTGCGTAACAATAAGAATCAATTTCGTTTAACTCGGGGTGAGAGTTAGGTTTGCTTTTGGAAGCAGATTTAAGCCAGCAAGTCATGACGGCACATGGTTTATTGTCCACTGTCGAATTGCTACAGAATGTGTTGAATTGGGTCAATCAACATTTTTGGAGTATTAGTTATTAGTGTGTATAGTGTGTTTATGTCATTATATCATATAACGGCTCATGAAAAACAAAGCTTAAGCGATAGCCTAGTGGTTAGCACGTCCGCCTACCAATCAGAGGTCTAAGGTTCGATCCCGGGCACGTACCTCTAACTTTTTTTTATACCCAACAAGTTAGCCCTTGAAGGCATCACACCTGATGTTAATTGATGTTGTGGTCTAAGATGGCAGCGGGCTATCCTGTTAAGGGTATGGTAAACCCATACTCCTAAGTGGTTTCTACTCGACATCGTGCCGGAACGCTAAAATCGCTTGGCGACACGTATTTGTGGGTAAGGTGGTAACTAGCCACGGCTGAAACCACCCACCAGACCAGACTCGAGCCGGGAATCGAACGCAGGACCTCCCACTTAATAATGCAACAGCGTACGCACGTCGCCACAGAGGTCGTCAAAAATTTGCTCTAATAGGTAGCATATGATACAAAAAAAATAGTTTAGCATGTTGTAGGCTTCTTCTAGAGCAGGGTGTGTTTGAAACCCATGTCTTTGTCGGTAGGGTGGTAACTAGCTACGGCCGAAGCCTCCCACCAGACCAGACTCGAGCCGGAAATCAAACCTAGGACCTCCAACTTTATAATGCAACAGCGCACGCGCTGCGCCACGGAGGTAGTCAAAACTTAACTTTTCAGAGTTATCTGCGTTTTTAAGTAATTAAAATGTCACTTCCTTCAAAGGCGAAGGTAAACCTGTACGCCTGAGAGTTCTCCATAATGTTCTCAAAGGCGTGTGAAGTCTGCAAATCCGCACATCGCCAGCTTGGTGGACTATGGCCCTTCTCATATTGAGAGGAGACCCGTGCTCTGTAGTGAGTCAGCAATGGGTTGACCATGATAATGATGTTGATTAAAAACTGCCCGTTTTTGACATATTGTCCAACTGGCTTGTACTATCAGCAATACAATATTTACGTACTGTAAAAATCTCGGTTATCCAAAAGCAATGACACCAAGCGTTAATGGTGATTTACTCGTTATGAATGTATTGGGAACTGTCTACGCGCTGCGCAATACGTATATTATCATTATGATCTCAATTATTTCGTTCAAGGCTTGTCTGAGATACAACTATCTGTAATAAACACGTTGAATTACTTTAAATTCCATGAAGTATTCCAACATTTTTGGAGCGCAGTCCCTCAACAATTTCAATGGATTATTTCAACAGTATTGGAGCCTTAACGTGGCTTTCGATAGGATATCAGACGCATCATGTAACAGAAATGCGTTATCACTTCCACGCAAATCGTTCTTTCTCATCTGGTTTCGTTCGGTGATTATCGTCAACGCTTTCCACCATGCTTACTTCATTCATTCATCAAGTGTTAGTTATACGAGTACGCTATAGAACTATGTTCCCGAGTTCGATTCCTTATTCCGAGGGGGGATTGGCGGGCTGAGGTAACGATATTCAACCTTGTATTTAGAGGTATAAAACCCGCCAACCAGTTAGAGCAGTGGCAAAAAACCGCAAAATTGTACCTTTCCGTTCTATTATATTTGCAATTTTGTGTGATAAACTGTGTATATTAGCGTATACATTACTAGCTTCTGCCCGCGTCTTCGTCTACGTGGACGTGGCGAAATGATAAAGTTATTAAAATTACTACTAAAGAGCAGGGGTTGGTGATAGAAGACTGAAAATGTGCGGATTGGCAGACTTCACACGCCTTTGAGAACATTATGGAGAACTCTCACGCGTGCAGGTTTCCTCACGATGTTTTCCTTCACCGTTGAAGATAAATTATATTTTAACTGTTTAAAAACGCACATAACTCCGAAAAGTTGGAGGTGCGGTTTCGAACCGCCGACCTCTGATTAGGAGGCTGACGCTCTAACCACTAGGCTATAACCGTTTTAAAGGATTATTTGAATATAATTAATGATTGTTCAATTCATGAAGCCCTCTCCCTTATGAGAGAGGATGCATGAGAAAGCAGAAGGACATTATTAGGCTAAGAATATGATAATCGACTGGTACAGTGAAGATATCGGTAGGACATTATTAGGCTATGGTGATGATAATGGGCTGGTCTAGTGATTCCAGTTTCGGAATTCCATTGCAGTGCCTCGTAATCGTTAACCGAACATGCTAACCACCAGGGCAATGGGACGATTTCTCACGTAGCATCGTAAAAAACTGCCAACGCCACTCGTTCCGCGCATAAACCTCTTTATTATATTATCATTTTTCTGTAATACCCGGGTTTTATCACTACACATGATTGATCCTCCAATTCGCGTGATGAACGCGCCTCCGAAACGATTTATGAGTACACGGGATACGCATTGCGAGTGATATCGTATCAGCGAAACTTTTACAAAGCATTTTCTGATATAAAAGCTTAGTTGCCCTTTTAACCAGCATCAAAGAAAGATAGTACTTGATTTGAACGGATTTTTTTTTTGTAAGCTTACTTGCGTGAACTAGTTATTCCTTGGTTTCATTTATTCGTTGATTTAATTAGGCACGACAACGGCTAGTTCCCAAACATTATTAAATTCAAATTCAAAATAATCTTTATTCAAATAGTCCTTTAAAAGGCGCTTTTGACGCGTCAATAATTTACATAGTAGTGATTTGATGGTGATAACTAGATCCGTAAAATTAAAACTAAAGCTTTGAGGGTTCCAAACGCGCCCCGGTCTAAGAAGAAGCCCATAACAAACTTAGCCAGGTAAATTTTATTTTTGTTATCACCATCTCACATGCCACTTAAAATTATATTAAGAGCTTTCTTATTAAAGCAATATTTCACACCCACGCTTGTTTATCATTTATGTAATCCTTTACACTATAGTAGGACTTTTCTACAAGCTTACGTTTTATATAAACTTTGAACTTAATAATTATATAATATAACTAGCTGACGCCCGCGACTTCGTCTGCGTTGAGTTAGTGTGTTTGTTTGTCTTTCAATCACGAAGAAATAGATTACTAACCCGAATTACTTGAAATAATTACAGGATAAACATTAAAGTATTTCCAATTTCTATTAAATTTCTAAAAAAAAGAATACGTGAAATCGGATATTGATTTTGGTGGTAGAAGTTGTGGGAGGCGCCTGAGACGAGATGGCACAGGCGGTGGCCGGCCCGCGGTACTGGACAGTACTTGGACATTGCAGCATTACTTTATTTTTCTAAAATAAAAGACTTTTTCTAAAATAAAAGTAGGCTAAGTTACTCCTTATTACATCCCAATAAAAGTCCCGTACAAATCGGTCCAGCCATTTCAGAGATTAGGCGGAACAAACAGACAGACAGACAGACAAAAATTGAAAAAATGTTATTTTGATTTATGTACCGTATACATATTCATATGCATGTAGTAAAAAACGGTTATTTCAATATTACAAACAGACACTCCAATTTTATTTACTTGTATAGATAATAATAAAAATACAAACAGAAAAAAACTACAAGGGATCTCTTCCAGGCAACCGCTATTAATAGAAAACTTACAATATGTGATTGGTGGACAAATAAGAGTAAATAGTACAATAGTTCATTCAAGTTACATATACTAAAAGATAAACACAAATTTACATAAATAACAATAATTATCATGTAAAGTTAAAATACTCAAATATGTATGTATAAAATACATAAATAGAACTTCCATAAAATTAAGGATTAAATTATAGAAAAATTTAACTAATTAATTAATTAAGAAATTAATATGTATTCAGTGTGACAAATAGTGATCTATAAGATGCCATTTAAATAAATGAAGACACTCAAATTTTATTTATTTGTTATCTAGCGCTCGGTTAAAAGGTCTCTGTAAACAAACCCAGCTCCGATCTCTCTTATATTGCATCTATTTTGCTTCACTTTACGAACTATCGCGAGTGTATTTTTACCGTTCACTTAGAAAGCTAATATCCTTTATGTATTCTAAGTATGCAATCTTAAGAGCTACTTAGTTATATTGAAGAGTTATAAATTTAATGTGCCACTGAAAAGCTCTCATCTATAAGAGTGCTTACGAGCAATATTTTGTAGTCTACTTTCATAATATGTGTTTTATAGGAACGATTTCGATTTCCGACACGCACCTCTAAATCTCCGGAGTTATGTGCGTTTTTTTTCATAATTCAACACTTATTTATATTTTTTGTGTTTTATTATTTAATTTAAAAAAAAACAATTTAATTTAGCTTTGATGAGAATAATTATGCATGTACCTCTCAGTTGAATTATATGTATATAGCACGTAAGGTTATTAAAATCTACTTTTTTTACTTGGCTTTTTTACTTGATTCTGTTGGTGGCATTTTGAATGCATAGAATAAAATAAAACATCATCATCATCATCATCATGAACAACCCATTACCGGCTCACTACAGAGCACGGTGTGATGTAGTAGTTTCAAGCCATATAAACGTGCTTCTTATTCAATTATATTCAGTATGTTAACAGCATTCGGGTGTTTCACTTGTGCTTTGAATACCTATCCTTACATGGCGACCTTGCCAGTAACAGGAGCTTATGAGTGAGCTCATGTCAGATTACAGCTGGAAGAATATAATTTTGATATAGAATATCTCAAAGGACAAACTAATTCAGTGGCAGATGCACTCTCGCGAATTAAAATTTCAAGCGATGATTTAAAAATAATGAATGAACAGGTAGTTAATGTGATGACAAGGGCACAATTTCGAAAACATAAAATGAATACCAATAAAGATAGTGAGACACCGGTAAATAATTTAAATACCGACTTGACGTCTCGCCAGCCTAGGATAGTGGATATAATAAAAAAACCTAAAAATATAACCGAACTTGTAATAAATAATAATAAACAACTAGACAAATTAATATCAAGGGGCATAGTAATGGAAAATTATAAATATTTAACGTATCTGCCCAGTAAATCTATTATTTACATAAATGCAACAGTATCTCGATCATCAATAACGCGAGACGAGTTGGTGAGAGATTTGTTAGCTTTATGTAAAAAATTATCTCTCAATGAAATATGTATAATTCGAAATGATGATAATAAGGTCCTTTTATGTGAACTCGCTAAGCAAATAAACAACTGCAAGGAATGGCTAGGACCTCGTTTTTACATAGTTAATAATGTACAAAGAATAGAAAATTTGGATAACAAGAAAGTAATTTTAAACGATTTCCATCTATTACCGACAAGTGGCCATGCTGGCATTAGGCGAATGACAAATAACATTAAAAAATATTATTTTTGGCCGAGCATGGAGAAGGACATAATCGATTATGTTTCTAAGTGTGATCAGTGTAAACGGCAAAAGTACTCAGTGGGCGTCAAGCAGCCAATGATAGTTACTACTACGGCTAATTCGGCATTAGAAAAAATATATTTAGATATCGTGGGACCGCTCCCGAGGGATGCGAATGGCTATAGTTACGTTCTCACTCTGCAATGCGAGTTAACAAAATTTACAGAAGCTTACCCATTGCACAACAAAGATGCGGTAAGTGTGGCTCGTGGATTCGTTGATAACTTTGTTTTAAGATTTGGCATACCACGTGAAATAGCAACCGACCGTGGTTCGGAGTTCATTTCCAGCACAATGAAAGAGGTATGCCAACTCTTACAAATAAATCAACTCTGTTCTACAGCATATCACCATGAGAGCATTGGAGCCTTGGAGAACACGCATAAAACCATGGGTGCGTATCTAAGAATAAGTTGCCAAAATAAGACACTGGGGTGGAGTAGTTGGTTGCCGTACTGGTGTTTCGCATATAACAATACGGTTCATACAGAAACCAACTACACGCCTCATGAATTGGTGTTCGGTAAAAGATTTTTATTACCAGGAAATTTTAACGCCAGTGTTGTAGATCCCCTATACGCTCATGACAACTATGCTTTAGAATTGAAGTATAGACTGCAGTTAGCTCACAAAGATGCTCGTACTAATTTTATTCAAAGTAAAATTAAGAGAAAGAATAAATATGACATAGGTATTAACCCTATAAATTATAAGAAAGGCGATTTGTTGTTGTTAAGAAATCCGTCAGAAAATAAAATGGAGCCGATTTATTTAGGACCGTATTTAGTACTAAATGACTTAGACTGTAACGTTAAAATTCTTAAAAATGGAAAAGAAGGTGTGGTACATAAAAACCGCACCAAAATGTATCAATCTGTGGAAAGTACCCATTAGATTATTATACACGTATATTTATACGCATATATCTACGTATACTATATATTACTGACCTGAGTATCGATAATTGTTATATTTGTTAGATTAAGTTGTATTAACCTTTAATTGTAAGCAAAAAAAAATAAACCTACATTGTATTTTTTTTTTCTTGTAAGAGGGAGGTGTGATGTAGTAGTTTCAAGCCATATAAACGTGCTTCTTATTCAATTATATTCAGTATGTTAACAGCATTCGGGTGTTTCACTTGTGCTTTGAATACCTATCCTTACAACGGGTCTCCTCTCAATATGAGAAGGGTTTGGCCATAGTCCACCACGCTGGCCATGTGCGGATTGGCAGACTTCACACGCCTTTGAGAACATTATGGAGAACTCTCAGGTGTGCAGGTTTCCTCACGATGTTTTCCTTCACCGTTGAAGCAAGTGATATTTTAATTGTTTTAAAAAAACGCACATAACTCCGAAAAGTTAGAGGTGCGTGCCAGGATTCGAACCGCCGACCTCTGATTAGGAGGCTGACGCCCTAACCCCTGGGCTATCACCGCTTTTTAAAAATTTAAAATAAAACATAATTTGTTTTATTCTATTCTATTGTAATATGAAATAAAAATTATAACATAAAACAAATTATGTTTTATTTTATTCTATTGCCCGTGACTGCTATCTCACTTGGTGGTAAGTGATAATGCAGTCTAAAACCCATGACAACTATCATGCCTCTGACATTGTTAAAGCCCGCCAACCCACGTTTTTAGCAGTATAGTGAGTCAATTCTATGACTGACTCTTATAAAAGAGATAAGACTCTTATGTGCAGAAGTGGGATAAGAATAGGTTGACGATTATGATGACATTCAACGGAACAAATTAAACATATAAGAGTATAAAAACGAGAAAGTATCGGTGTCCATTTAAATTGAGTCTTCGAAATTAAGTTTAATCAACTCGTTCGTTGAAATTCTCACAATAAAGGGGGTATTTTAAAAGTTAACTTCCCATTGTGAAAGGTTCGTCCGGGTCTTTTACAAAGTATCTACTAACTCGGACAAAGGAATACCTCCCATGTCTCTACGACACTAACTTGGTTTAGTTTAACGTAGAAGAGATAGAATGAAATCATTATGTGGTGGGTCGATAGGTAAACATCGACTTTATAAGAAAATTTTAATACGTTCTCAAAATCTGTGAAGGAGAAAATAGTAGGTAATTATTGGTAATAATTGGTCAAAATTATCCTTTCTTGAATTAAAAGTATTAAAAATGTAGAATAATAAAAACTGAATTCTTTTGCCACGTGTTGTCTAAATTTTTGACGAGCTCCGTGGCGCAGCGCGCAACAGTTAGTTCAAAGTTTATTTTTAATTATTGATTACTTTTATTTTTACACATGCTAACCTGTTAGGGGTATGGTAAACCCATACTCCTAATTGGTTTCTACGCGACATCGTGCCGGAACGCTAAATTGCTTGGCGACACGTCTTTGTCGGTAAGGTGGTAACTAGCCGCGGTCGAAGCCTCCCACCGATTAAAGAAAAAGAAAGTATGAAATGGGAGTATACGTTAATGAATTACAACTAAATACACATTTTGACTTTCATCCCTTCTCCCAAGGAAAGAGCAAACAATTTTTTCTGACTCAAGTCCTTAAATCCATCGCTCTTTGTTTTGTGTTGTTTATTTAGGCTGAATAAATGAAATTTAATTGATTTACCCACCAATTGAATTTTAAAACTGTAGGATTATTTATTAAGCTCTTATTTTTTTTCTGTATTCTATTCCTTAATTTTTATCTAAAGCTTAATTTAATTTGATATTATTTCGGCCGTCGCTATAGTTTATACACCATTCGCAATTCGGTAACCAGAGAATCAGCATGTGTTGAGAAAGTAAGCCATTTCTTTACCATATTAAATATTTAATACATTGTATTTGCAAATAACGAGCTGTGATAGCCTAGAGGTTAGGACGTCCACCTCCTAATTAGAGATCGGGGGTTTGATCCCGAGCACACACTTCTAACTTAACGGAGTTATGTGCGTTTTTTTAAGCAATTAAAATATCACTTGCTTCAGCGGCGAAGGGAAACATCGTGAGGAAACCTGCATGCCTGAGATTTTTTTTTATACACCACAAGTTAACCCTTTACTGCATCTCACCTGATGGCAAGTGATGATGCAGTCTAAGATGGTAGCGGACTAACTTGTTAGGGGTATGGTAAACTCATACTCCTAATTGGTTTCTACACGACATCGTGCCAGAACGCTAAATCGCTTGGCGACACGTCTTTGTTGGTAGGGTGGTAACTAGCTACGGCCGAAGCCTCCCACCAAACCAGACTCGAGCCGGGAATCGAACCCAGGACCTCCAACTTTAAAATGCAACAGCGCACGCACTGCGCCACGGAGGTCATCAAATTCTCCAAGATGTTCTCAAAGGCGTGTGAAGTCTGCCAATGGCCAGCGTGGTGGACTATGGCCAAAATTTTCTCATACCGAGAGGAGATCCGTGCTCTGTTAGCCGGCAATGGGTTGATCATGCTGATGATGATGATGATGATTTGCAAATATAAGTAAACTTAACTAACAGTTTATATTGTAGGTATTTCTTAAATAATAAGTTACATAAGAACTATGCATAAAATATTAACTAAGCAAAGTTAAAGTTTCCTTTAAAATATTATGTAACAAAGCCCAGCACCGCCGGCCGGCGAGGGGAAGATAAAATATTTTAAAATAAACACTGAACGACGCGACGTGGCTAAGAAACTTTCTGATTTTCATAAAAATACAATGGCGGGCTGGCGTAACCTGTAGCATGGGAGGCGGCCGCCAGATATTGAGAAATATTTATCAGCGACTAGCCGATACTCGGGAATACGTCCTTCTTACTTTAAACTTTAAAACATATTGAACTTTGAAATTTTCCTATATAAAAATCATCCAGCATACAATTATAGACTAGCTGATGCCCACAACTTCAAACTTTTTCAAGTTTAAAAGCAAATTAAAAGAGCATCTCATTCAAAAATGCTATTACGGAATTACCGAATACCTTCAGTAAGTAGGTTATGAGTTTCTGCAGGATAACGGTATTGTTTGCGATTTTGGTTATGACATTCCGAATCAGTATCCAATTTATTTTAGCCTAAATTAATATTTAAATCTTTATTTCTATTTAATTTCATTTTATTAATTGATTTCATAATTCTTATTTTAAATTGACATAATTGTTTTTTCGTTGTAAGATTTTTGTTGCACGCCTTTTAGGCAGAATGTGTTAGGCTACCCTTTAATCTTAAGATCTTGATATAAATGTACCACTTTCATGCAATAAACGAATTTGAATTTGAATTTGAACTTCGGCTGCGTAAGTTAGTGTGTGTGAAAGTGTGTTTCTTTGTCTTCTGATCACGAAGCAATAGATTACTAAACCGACGACCTTGAAATAATTACAGGATAAACATTAAAGTATCTCTTTTCTAACCAAAATAAAAAAATAGTGAAATTGGAGTACGCGTTAATGAATTACAACTGCATACACGGAACGGGTACAGAAATTACACATGAGATAATCTTCAATTACAAACGCTGCTTATTCCACAGGGAATTTTTAAAATTTCTAATATAAAAGGACGAAGTCTGCTGCGATGCTAAAACAAATTCCATATCACCTGTTAAAACTCTAAATGTTGACTTGACTCTTTTATTCATCCTCTACTAACTGTTAGCAGTCAGTCATGTACTTGGCCCCTCGCAAATCTGGCAGCTGTCTCTTGGCCTACATATTCCGACTTAAAAACGTATTACACTAACATCTGCACGTAACTTTACTTCCTCTTGCATTCCTTATTCCTGTAGTCCGCCCGTCTTCTCTGTAAATACGCTTTGTTTGCAGAGGAGGGTATTAAATGTGTATAAATAAAAGCATTGAGTTTGCTCGTTTATTATTGTATGTCCGATTAATTGTAGCAACGTATTAATATATGATATATAGAAGCGGTGATAGCCTAGTGGTTAGGGCGTCAACCTCCTAATCACAGGTCGGCGGTTCGAACCCGGGCACGCACCTCTAACTTTTCGGTGTTATGTGCGGTTTTAAACAATTAAAATAACACTTGCTTGAACAGTGAAGGAAAACATCGTGAGGAAACCTGTACGTATGCCAGTTCTCCATATTGTTCTCAAAGGCGTGTGAAGTCTGCCAATCCGCACATGGCCAGCGTGGTGGACTACGAATATACTATAAAACTTAATATCTAATGTATAAGTAATTATTTTTGCTGACATTTAATTTATTGTATTTATTTTAATTTGATTGGACATTCAATATTTTTCGTAATGTTAATAATTTATTTAAAAATTTGCACACTATTAATTTAGTAGAATGTAATGACCTCTTAACCTATTGACATCGCTTAATAACATCTATTGTACATACATTCTGGCAAATAAATGATTATTATTATAATCACTTTTATTTTTAATTTATCCACTACAAGTTAGCCCTTGACGGCAACTTCACCTGATGACAAGATGATACAGTCTTGGATGGTAGCGGGCTAACTGTTAGGGGTATTTACCATATTTACCAAACCATACCCATACTCCTAATTGGTTTCTACGCGACATCGTGCTGAAATGCTAAATCGCTTGGCTTTGACACGTCTTTGTCGGTAGAGTGGTAACTAGCCACTGCCGAATCCTCCCACCAGACCAGATTCGAGCCGGGAATCGAACCCAGGACCTCCAACTTTATAATGAAACAGCGCACGCACTGCGCCACGGAGGTCGTCAAAATTCTCATGGTTTTCCCGCGCGAGCGTTAAATTCCCGGGCTTCACAATGCCCCGGAGTACAAACATGTTGGTAATTGTAAGATATTTTGACCCAAATATATCACAAAACTTCCGGTCACTTGTCAAAGCTAAACGCCCGCTATGACCAATGAGTCTAGGTTCATAAAACAAGAACACGCGGAGTGTTTGCCAAACACAAACATTGGAGACAAATGTTTGTGATAATCGCTTACTCGGGACTATCCTTTGCCTGTGTAAACAGTTGTAGTAAAAGCCTTGGCACACAATATGGCCGCGTTTCGAGAGGACAGTTTTGGGTGTATTGTATTGCAAAAAAGGCGTTGTAAGTGTGACTTCTACGTCAGTTGACCCTCACAGATAAATAGACAGAAATTAATGCATTTCTTTAACAAGTATGGCCGAGATACGTTTCTCTTGATACATTCTTAAAATACGTGACAATAATAAATATATGTAGGGTGATATTTGTTTTTTAAAAGAAACTATAAAACACTCCTTCCAAATAACTCGCACAACTTTAAATCTTTAAAATGAATGACAATAATAAATTTGACGGCTATCAGCGAACAGCGCCATCTAGTTTTAGAATCATGTACGACAGACAAGAGAGTGGCATTGCCCCCTCTCTTTACTAAGTGACGTATGCAGGTTCTTATAAGACTCACCGGCGCGGGACGCCGCATTGCATTCATTGCATTCGGTCAGTTCGGATCGGTGGTCGAGTCGCGGTAGTGCATAGTCTTACTTGGTGGAGCGTATAGTCTGCTCCTTATGAATTACCATACTTATTATTATAATTCTATTCTACCAAGAGTATCTGGTCTCTTTGCCCGAAACTACCCACGTCAACCTAAATTACCGACGAATACACGTCCCCGTCCCGTATTCATCCTATAAATTTAATAAAACAATTAATATTATTTATTTATTCAATAATTGCATTCATGCACATCTATCTACTTACACATAATATAGTAAGACTACATGAGACCCCGTCAGGGCTTTGCGAGTTACAATTATTATACATAGTATTTATTTAGTATTTATTATACGGCCGTGGTCCTACAGATTACCACACAAACATACAAACTATCGCGTTAATAATATAAGAACCCAACCCTCTCGTAGTTCAGCTTCTTTTTACTCCCCCGAACTAAGCGCTCCTCTCCGAAAGAGGAGACCTAAACATATCCTTCATGACCCTGACGATCAGATGACTACTGACAACATACTCGTACCACCTGCCACACAATCGTACGAATCAATGCCACACAAATCACACCTGCTACACACCTTCGTCAAACGTCGCCTAAGCCGAGGTTCGGCCTCAAAGGAGGCGCTCTTAGGCAGACGTTCCCTTAGTTTCTCAGAGCCCTAGGGCTCAAAATTTCTTCGGGCAGAGCTTCTTTCTGAAGCTCGCCAAACAGCCCGGTTACGCTGTGGCAACCAATAGGGTTAGCACAGTTAATAGACAGTCCGAAAAAAAAGAAAGAAATATGAGTAATGATAAAAAGCATTAACAAAAAAATACAATGTAAAAGATTAAACTTTAGAATTAAAAAACTTTGGAAACATCGAAGTTTCCTTTTTGCAGAGCAATTTAACTCCCACTCCAACATGGTCATTGTTTCAGTAAAGGGCTATCGCTTACAAGCGGATTGTGCTATCAAAGGGCAGACACCTAGCGTCGTTAGGCGGCTATCGAACCCCTTCTCCGTCATAGAGTTCAGCGAAATGACTCGCTATATAAAGAATATAATATACTAGCTGTGGCCCGCGACTTCGTCTGCGTAGAATTACTGATTTCCCTTGAGATTGAGGTTACCCGTGCGGCCAATGCCCTACTTCAGAAAGTAAGCTATAGGCAAATGTCAAATTGCCGATTTTCGTGTTTCTAAATTAAAAAACATACGACTTTCATACAAACTTCAACCCCTATTTTACCCCCATCGGGTTAGATTTGGTTGAAAAAAAATTCTTACGCCCTAAAAGAAACCTATTTTCAAAATCCAGCTTGTAGACTTCATAATAAATTTTTTTTTTTTTTTTTTTTTTTTCCGCTGGGAAATGCGTTTACGCATCCCCTCCGGAAGCGACGCAGTTTTGACGGCGTCGCTTCCGACGGGGTATGTGGGACTCGCCGGCGGCCGGGTTGGCGACCAGAATACCCACTAAAACCCAGCGATGCTCCTACGCGTCGCCTGGTGGCTGGGTCACGGGAACACCCGCGCACGCGACCGCAACCCAACCAGCGGTGTCCGACGAGACAGACCCTCCACCGGGGCCGTATGATCGAGGCCCCCTAACTCCATTTGAGGCGCGCCAGGAACATTGGGCGCAAGACAACAAGAAATTTCATACAAACTTCCAACACCTATTTTACCCCCTTAGAGGTGGAATTTTCAAATATCCTTTAGCTGACATCTCTTAACTATCAACAACCTACTTGCTAAATTATAGTTTTATACGTACAATAGTTTTTGAGATCTCGTGTTTAATCAGTATGTAAGTGACCTTTCGATTTTATATATATAGATATCTCTCTTGTATTGTAGTAACTCGTAGATTATTAAAATTCAATATCATCTTAATTCAAATAGTCTTCAAAAGGCGCCCTTGATGCTGAAACACATTTTTTTGCATTATAGTAACACGATGATGATAACTACATTCCTGAACTTAAAACTAAAGCTATGAGGATTCCAAACGCAACCTGCCTTAAGCAGAACCCATCAATAAATTTAGTCTGGTATTATTTTTGTTATCATCTTTCCATCTCACATTGTAACTTAAAACGTAGTTGCAACAATCATCACCAAAGCTTTTTTTGTAATTTACGTAATCCTTTATACCTACTATAACAGGACTTTAATATGTTTAAATTTATTGAGAGACAACCCGAAGATGTCATCCGACAGTTTATTGTAAAATTGCATGCAATTTCCGAAAGTTGAATCTTTTATGCATCACATCAATATAATAAAAGTTTTAGTAGTAGACTATTAGAAGCAGAATTTTTCTAAAAGCTTTCGATACACATACATCAAACGTAATCTTTCCAATGGAGAAGAGTTTGACGACCTCCGTGGCGCAGTGCGCGCGCTGTCTCTTTAAATAGTTGGAGGTCCTGGGTTCGATTCCCGGCTCGAGTCTGGTCTGGTGGGAGGCTGCGGCCGTGGCTAGTTACCACCCTACCGACAAAGACATGTCGCCAAGCGATTTAGTGTTCCGGCACGATGTCGTGTAGAAACCAATTAGGAGTATGGGTTTTCCATACCCCTAACAGGTTAGCCCGCTACCATCTTAGACTGCATCATCACTTACCATCAGGTGAGATTGCCGTCAAGGGCTAACTTGTAGTGGATAAAAAAAAAAAAATGAGCAAACTATATAATGCTAATAAAAAGATGTAGATATCTCACTCTTGTTAATTAGTAATTCACAAAAGCCAAATACTCTCGTGCCTGTCCGTTCAGTTAAATACCAAATCCTGAACACGATTAAGCAATCCACTATCCGCACATGGCCAGCGTAGTGGACTATGGCCAAACCCTTCTCATATTGAGAGGAGACCCGTGCTCTGTAGTGAGCTGGCTATGGGTTGATCATGATGATGATGATGACACAAAAAATATAAATAAGTGTTGAATTATGAAAACTACATCCACGGCCTCGGAGACGTACGGACCACTCACCGTCCGACCCCCCCGTTATCCCAAACGTCGCCTAAGCCGAGGTACGGCCTCAAAGGAAGCGCCCTTAGGCAGTCGTTCCCTTAGTTTCTGCGAGCCCTAGGGCTCAAAATTTCTTCTGGCAGAGCTTCTTTCCGAAGCTCGCCTAACAGCCCGGTTACGCTGTGGCAACCAATAGGGTTAGTACAGCTAATAGACAGTCCGAAAAAAAACGTGTTCTGTAGTTAGCCGAGAATGGGTTGATCGTGATAATGACGATGATAATCAGTATTTCCAACTAAACAGAGTCCATTTGAAGGTGGAGAATAAAATGATACTGACTAGTAACCTGCGCTCAACAAAAAAGTAACTAGCATCGATAACAAAAAGTAACACTATACGAAAGTACCCGCTGTTGGTAATCTTAATAGTTATTATCTTCATTACGGAGCAAATTACTCCTCATTTGTGTAACGACCGGCGCACCTATCGGGTTATTCTCGAGGGTTTAGGGTTCAGCGGGTGTTGTATAAAACCCAACATTTGCCAGTTAAATTTTTAAAACTACATTTTACGTTTTTACGAAATATATTTTATTCGGTAAGGATTTTTTTTTACAATAAAGTTAGCCATTGACGGCTATCTCACCTGATGGTAAGTTATGATTCAGTTTAAGATGATAGCGGGCTAACCTGTTTATGGTAAGCCCACAATCCTAATTTCTTTATACGCGAACTATATATTATATGCTTTGTCCTGCCGGAACGCTTAATAGCTTGGCGACACGTCTTTGTCGGTAGGGTGGTAACTAGCCACGGCTGAAGCCTCCCACCAGATCAGACTCGAGCCGGGAATCGAACCCAGAACCTCCAAACTTATAATGTGACAGCGCGCGCACTGCGCCCGGAGGTCATCAAAAATTAAAATAATTGACTTGACGGACCATTTTTGTTAACTAGGTTTACTTTAGATTTTTGTTTTCGGACTGGCTATTAGCTATGCTATTGTTTGCGACAGCGTAACCGGGCTATAAGTACTGTATATGGAGGTCAGTGTGACGACATAATATGTGTTCAATTCAAAATACCGTTTTGACGACATTGCACTGCTGTCGCATTGCACTACTGTTACATATATATAGTGGAAAGACCTGGGTTCGAATCCCGGCTCGAGTTTGGCCGCGGCTAGTTACAATCCCATTTACAAAGACATACCGCCAATAGATTTAGCATTCTACTAGAAAACTATTACGTGGATGGGTTCAGCCAGCATCAAAGGTGGTTCCTATGGGGCTGCAGATGTTCGTGGGCAACGATAATTACCTACTTAACATCATCAGTTGTAATTTTTTTGTTTTTTGCGGTTTTTTTACATTCTATCTCTTTCTTTACCAACTACATAGTTTATTAATAAGATAGATATAAACATTGTGTTGCGTTATTTAAAAACAGAATTAGAAACACCTAATGTATCATTAAAAATGACTTCACTATCTGCTTATCCAGGAAGCTTAGACCAGGGAGCGTTTGGAACCCTCAAAGTTTTAGTTTTATGTTGAAGAATGTCTTCATCCCCATCAACTTATATCTATGTAAATTCTTGATGCGTCTCAAGTGCCTGTTAAAGGATTATTTCAATAATGTTTACGATTGATTGATTAATATATAATAATAATACAAGGTTTATCCGAAATCAATTCAAACCATTTTTGACGTCTTTTCAGTGTGGTATATGTTTTTTGCAAAATGTAGTTATATATATCAATAAAAACCTGCGGAACCTGTAGTGGGTATTCAAATTTCGCCCATTATATTTTCAGTCCTCTCCCGAAGATAGCATTTCCATTTGCAATGCACGGTATCGAATTTTTGCAAACACAATCCGCTCAGAAAATTCTGATTATCCAAACGACCTCTCTCCGCGGGAACCGTGGCAACTGGCTTTATAAATACGAATTTAATATTAAATTTTTCGATACCGTTTTAAGGATATCATTTACCTACTTTTTTTATTTATTTTATTTTATTTATTCTTTATTTGTACACCACAACAAAAATAGAAATAACAAGAAAACAAAATAAAGAAGAAGCAGGATACAAAAGGCGGCCTTATCGCTTAGTAGCGATCTCTGCCAGGCAACCTTAGGATTAGGAAAAGATTTTTGTGATTTTTATTGCCGAGGTAACGAAACAATGAATTATTATATAATATTCATTATGTTCACCGCCTGGTGGCTGGTTTACGGATACACTCGCGCACTCGTCCACAACCCAACCAGCGGCGTCCAACGAGGCAGACCCTCCACCGGGGGCCTAGGATTGAAGCCCCCTTACTTCATCCGAGGCGCGCCAGAAATATTGGGTGCGACTCAAGACATGAGGATTATGAAGCTTAGAGGATGCTCTCAGCCATCACCCGGAGCTCCTCGTCAGTGTGGGCAATCGTGCGCCCGTCCCGCCCTACAACAACCCTGTAATGTACTTACGATACAGATAATCTAGAGTACTAGGAGATAGACTAGAACACTAGATGACCTGTATCTTCGGAGTCTGTCTAAGGACAGACTATTTTGTTAGAGCGATTGTCACGGAAAATTAGTGGCTTCTAAATTATATAAGACTAGCTGACGCCCGCGACTTCGTCTGCGTTGAGTTAGTGTGTTTGTTTGTCTTTCAATCACGAAGCAATAGATTACTAACCCGTTTTACTTGAAATAATTACTAAACTAAAACAATTGGTGGAAGAAGTGGGAGGCGCCCAAGACGTGATGGCACAGGCGGTGGCATGCGCGTGAGCTGCGCGCGGTATTGGACAGACTTGGACATTGCAACATTACTTTATTTTTCTAAAATAAAAGTAGCCTAAGTTACTCCTTATTACATCAGCTACCTGACAATAAAAGTCCCGTAAAAATCGGTCCAGGCATTTCAGAGATTAGCCGAAACAAACAGACAAACAGACAGATAGACAGACAAAAATTGTAAAAAATGTTATTTTGGTGTATGTACCGTATACATATTCATATGCATGTAATAAAAACGGTTATTTCAATATTACAAACAGACACTCCAATTTTATTTATTTGTATAGATATAAAATAAGATTCACAAAACATATTTAACTATACAAAATTTCCTCGTTTAAATGTATCAGCATGATATCAGGGAGTTATGCAAAGCTATCATAAAATGTTAACCCACAAGTTAAACCTCTAAAACGATATGCAAGAAAGTATCTCGTACGTAGTTAAAAATTTAAAAGTAACCATACAAGTTTACGCTGCCATCGCCCGGAGATAAGTGAACTCGAAATACCAGGAGCGCAGAAGTTGTCGGAAGTTCAACGCGGCTCGGACCTAACTCCGTTGGGAGCGCAACCGTGCGACGCATCGATTTGTCTTCGTTTACCGTACAGGTTCTAACTGCGAATTGATTGAGCTGCATTTGCTCAACGCTCACATACCACCTGTGGTTCCGAACTATTACATATCACCCTACCGGCAAAGATATACCGCCTAAGGATTTAGCGTTCCGGTATTATGTTAAAAACCGATTAGGAGGATGCCAGCAACGCGTCAGGAGAACTTCTTGTGCTTTTTCTTTTCGTTATACACTACAAGTTAGATCTATTCAATAGAATAGTAAAAAGCTAAAAGATAGTAGCGAGCTTACCTAACTAACTTTTAGGCGGTACGGTAAACCCATACTCCAAATTGGTTTCTACGCGACATCGTGCTGGAATGTGCCACGGAGGTCACCGACAAAGACATGTCACCAAGCAATTTAGCGTTCCGGCACGATGTCGTGTAGAAACCAATCAGGAGTATGGGTTCACCATACCCCTAACAGGTTATACCGCTACCATTTTAGACCGAAACATCACTTACCATCAGGTGAGATGCCGTCAAGGACTAACTTGTTGTGTATAAAAAAAAGGTCGTAAAAAATATGGGGTAAAAAGATACTGAGAATTTTAAACATGTATATTCAATATACCAATTTTTGTCTGAGTCGGCAATTGAACCCAAGGCCTCATTATCCCTAGTTGGACATGCAAACCACTAAATCACCACACCGAAGACCATCACCATCCTCAGGATATTATTCTCCCTATACCGACTGAACTTAGAGTACGGGAACCTTGAGGATTGGTTGAGGTTGTCACTCAGTTATCAAATTCAAATTCAAATTCAAATAATCATTATTCAAATAGTCCTTTAAAAGGGTCTTTTGACGCGTCAATAATTTACATACTAGTGATTTGATGGTGATAACTACATTCGTAAACTTAAAACTAAAGCTATGAGGGTTCCAAACGCGCCCCGGTCTAAGAATCAGTTGACATTCAATTTTCAGTCCATTATCGGTTAGTCAGTCATGATGCTTTTAAAAGTATAACGAATAAAAAATTACAAAAGAAACTCCTTTAGATGTTTATTTTATTAAGTACCTACGAGCAATATGTTATATGTATTCTCCATTTGAACGCCGGGTTGCCACTAAATTTGAACACGTTTAAGTATTTAAGCGACATCCCATTTGGAGCGACACCAATCCCGCTTGT
The DNA here is from genome assembly GCA_928268935.1 of Lasiommata megera. Classification (NCBI taxonomy): domain Eukaryota; kingdom Metazoa; phylum Arthropoda; class Insecta; order Lepidoptera; family Nymphalidae; genus Lasiommata; species Lasiommata megera. Next base: position 14,658,769 of record OV743326.1, read on the forward strand.
AACACCTTTACTGCGTAAAAACTTGAACATAACTCAGGCTTAATATGCTTAATTTATGAAGATACATGAATGTCCTATTTCACCGGATACAAAAGCGATTTGTTTACAATCCCAAATTGACCTTGACAATTGACCTTGGAATCCTGAAAGCCCTGAACAGATGTTGTAGCTGTGATAGCCTAGTTGTTAGGACGTCCGCCTCATAATCTGAAGTCGGGTGTTCGAACCCGGGCACGCACCTCTAACTTTCGGAGTTATGTGCTTTTTTAAGTAATTAAAATATCACTTGCTTCAACGATGAAGGAAAACCTCGTGAGGAAACCTGCACGCCTGAGCGTTCTCCATAATGTCCTCAAAGGCGTGTGAAGTCTGCCAATCCGCACATTTCCAGTGTGGTTGACTATGGCCGAACCCTTCTCATATTGAGAGGAGACTCGTGCTCTGTAGTGAGTCGGCAATGGGTTGATCATGGTGATGATTTAGAGATGTAACTACGAAAGAAATGTCACCAGTAGGCACAGTTAGTTGGGGTACCTAACTGCACCTACTAACAATTCTTAGCCCGAGGATCCGTTTAAAAATTACACTCGTAAGTTCTCAGTTAGGAAAATGACATAATTTTCATTCCAGTCAAAATGTAGTTTCTTTAAAGTTGTTCCATTCTCGTGCGACTCAATAAAAACCTAGTTTCGAGTTACTGCATTCGAGTTGGGGTGGTGTAGTTAAAAGTTTTAACGAGTCGCTGAATATGGATAAATTGGCCCGGACAGCCTGACCGGTAAATCCGCCCGGACACTGGCAGCGCTGGTGGATGAGTAGTACGTGGTATTGGTATATGAGTACCGTTTGTAATAGATTTGTTAGCTAACAATCGTAGAGTCGATCTCGAAAATCGAAATAAACTAACGACCTATCCTAGTTTTGAAAATCAAATTCACCACACTACCATACCGGCACAAGTTACAAACATAAAAATGAGTGGTACGGTACGGAAATCGCTACTCTAATCTGAAAAGTTAAGATTGATTTTACTTTAACGTTTTAGTGTTTCGATAATCGAAAGCGACTCCACGTTTGCGAGTGTGAAAATCTTAACTTATGATACCTTAAAAAAATTTAAACCTAAATTTAAGCCAATTGAGCCAATGTAGCTAAGATTTAATGTAAGCTACTGATGTCTAGATTATAACGTAAAACTGAGCACTTGGTTGACATATAATTTTGTTTTTCAGAAGTTCATGTTCAGAATTCAACCAATCGTTTACCTTAAGGGCAACAATTAAATAACAAACTACTAAATGAAATTTCTGGGATGTTTATCAATTAGTTCAAAGTTTAAGTTATAAAACGTAAGCTTGTAGAAAAGTCTTATTATAGTGTTAATAATTATTTAAATAATTAAGGAGCATGGGTATGAAATATTGTTTTAATAAGATAGCTCTTGAATAATTTTAAATGGCATGTAAGATGGTGATAACGAAAAAAAACATAACCTAGCTAAGTTTGTTGTGATCTTCTTCTTAGATCGGGTTGCGATTGGAACCCTCGTAGCTTTAGTTTTAAGTTTACAAATATTGCTATCACCATCATCTTAATATTAAGTAACTTATTGACGCATCGCATAAAAGTGCCTTTAAAAGGATTATTTGAATAAAGATTTATGTTCCGATCGAAATTCCAAACAAAATCGAAAACAAAACACTCCCAATATATAAAGACGCGGAACAACCGGACCAATATTTTTTCTGACGTCTATAAACATGCCTCCCTGTATAGTCTCAGTATGTTTGATCTATCTGATTACCGGATATTACCTAAAATATAAGCAAATTCTGGATCACATGTTATGAACTTTATTCAGATAATACTGTCTTAATTGCGTACGTCAAACGTCAGTAACCTTATTAAATCTCCTTGATTATTCTGTCACAGGTTAAGTTACTTACACATGAATTCATACTGTAATATTCCGTCCGTCATTTGTTTCGGTTTTTATTATGGATACAGTGGTTAATTATTTGAGTATTCAAATAAAGATTATTATCATATCTATAAACGGATCTTAACAACCCTTTAGTTTACCATGGTAAAAAGTTCCAATGTTTTTATTCAGGATGGACGCATTTTGTCTGCTTGGAGGCTAGTTACCACCCTACCGACAAAGACGTGTCGCCAAGCGATTTAGCGTTCCGGCACGATGTCGCGTAAATCAATTAACAAGTTAGCCCGCTACCATCTTAGACTGCATTATCACCAGGTGAATCTGCCGTCAAGGGCTAACTTATGTATTGTATAAAAAAATAAAGATTTTTTTCAATACCCTCGGTTGCATTTCCTAGACGTTTTTATGGGACATAAAATATCTTATTTCCGTCTCTAGAATGAAAGTTATCTCTGTTTCATACTTCGTCAAGATCGATGCAGTGATTAAGCTGAATTTACAAACAACAACACATTGACAAACGTAAGTAAATAAACAGACACACAATTTTAGTATTGATTTTATTATAATAAATTATTTATTGATTGACTTTGAATAAACCATTATTTTATTTCTATAATCTAATATTACAATACAATTATTAATAATATTTAGATATAAATTAATAAATTAAAGGGATATGACATACAGAAAGGTTCCCCTAAGTCCCATTATTTTAACGTACGTCCTTAGTCCACAGAGACATTTAATGAAATTAACTTAGATGTCTGTCTACAAATTAGTTACATATCAATGTGAAAACGCTTTGTGATTCACCGCTACAAGTTTTAATGAAAGGCTCGGCGCTCCTCTGTCCTTTGACAAAACATGCGACGTCGTGTTGTTTGCGTCTAGTTAGAGTTAGTAAGTTGACGTTGGAAAGCAGGTGTTTTTCCGACGTTAATATCGACGCCTTATCTAAATTAGAGTATAAGTATAATAAACGTCGAAAAGGAGAATAAAAAGTGGCGTTATTACAGTTTTTTTTCTTCACTCATGGCGATATATATTTCGGCGCGAAGGAGTCATTAACTTCATTCAGCGGCACCAAGAAAATCAAGAATCGAATTTGAACTCATCACTAATTAATGATTTCTTTGCTAATCAGTGTATTTGGAAGGTAGCAATAAATGTTGTACAAGCAGGCTTTGCTATAAATACGGGCGGTTGATGCTTTCGGGGCATTCTCGCTCGAGACGTCGGACCGTTCGGACCTCTTATTTATTGTCGCAATAAAAGTGTAATCCCGCAAGTTGTGGTTTTGATTACTATGACCGAAAGTAAACAAAAGCGTGACATCAGCAATGCTGACGTTGGCCTTGATTCGACATATATATATATATATATATATATTTCCTATATAAATTTATTATTAAAAATACAAGAGAAACACATTTTAATTATAAATTTAACCATCCTCCAGAAACTTTGCGTTTATAGGGAGGACGGCGAGTTCATAAGAATCTTGAAAGATTGAAACACCCGCCACACCACACCACAATATCTAGAAAGTACCGAAAATCCAAATAACGTGAAGCAAAAGAAACTTACCGTTAAAAATATTGATAATATGGATAATATTAGGTATCAAAGTGAAAATGCTTTGCAATTTTCCGTTACAAGTTTTAATGAAGGTGCGGCGTTGAACGTCGCTCTTTCGCCCTTTGATAAAACACACGACTCCACGTTTGTTCTATCGAGTTAGAATTCGTGAGACGCACCTGCTCTCTCGACGTCAACTTAGTTGGCAAACTTTTCGCTTCCATCTTTTATTTTTGACGACCTCCGCGGCGCAGCGCGCGTGCTGTCAGATTATAAAAAAAAAAAAAAAGTTGGAGGTCCTGGGTTCGATTCCCGGCTCGAGTCTGGTCTGGTGGGAGGCTTCGGCCGTGGCTAGTTACCACCCTACCGACAAAGACGTGTCGCCAAGCGATTTAGCGTTCCGGCACGATGTCGCGTAAAAACCGAAAGGAGTATGGGTTTACCCTACCCCTACCATGTTAGCCCGCTACCGTCTTAGACTGTATCATCACTTACCATCAGGTGAGATTGCCATCAAGGGCTAACTTGTAGTGGATAAAAAAAAAAAAAAATTAATAAAGAACACGGCTCCTTGTCTACATTCTAAATAACAGTATTATAACAGACCTAATATTTATTGCAACGTAAATATTCTGAATACACCAAGGTCTTAGCTGTTAGCAGACAAAAGATTACTCAATTTTAAATGGTCTGGTCAAATTTGCAGAATGAACGACACAAAATTGACGAAAAAATAAAGAAATAGCGTTTTTCAGCCTGTAAAAAATACATCTCATCTAAAACCGTATGTGTCTAGAAATTGGCTGAACAGGGCGCTGTCTCAGCTTGATGCTGAGTCAAAATTGACTGCAGCGCTGATTTTCAGGCATAGCCCATGGTGACGTCACAGAGTGACTGGGAAACCGCCCCTTAGTGTGTGTGCGCGTGTGCATGAGTACGTCTTTGGTTGTTTTTCTTTTTTTTTTACTTTAGGCTAAATATATTTTTTTTTTTTTCAAGAAAGGCTAAATTTTTGTAAAAGTATGGATTCCACGTAATGGTAAAAGGAAAAGACCAAGAAGACATTGGGCAGACGTTTATGCTCATGTCACTGTCCCACTATAGATCAGGAATGCATGGAAAGAGCTGGGGGAGGCCCACGCCCGAGAAACGACTTCTACCACAACTGTAACGTAAGAGACTTCTATTATTTATTTAGATTGCAGGTAGCTAGTTATTCAATATAGTGACTTTAAATTAATTGAACGGCAACATTAAAATGTTATAAATCAAATTAAATAAGATTGAATAGAAGCGGTAATAGCCTAGTGGTTAGGGTGTCAGCCTCCTAATCAGAGGTCGGCGGTTCGAATCCGGGCACGCACCTCTATCTTTTTGGAGTTATTTGCGTTTAAAAAAAAATCACTTGCTTTAACGGTGAAGGAGGTGAGAAAACCTGCACGCCTGAGAGTTCTCCATAATGTTCTCAAAATCGTGTGAAGTCTGCCAGTCCGCACATGGCCAGCGTGGTGGACTATGGCCAAACCCTTCTCATATTGAGAGGAGACCCGTGCTCTGTAGTGAGCTGGTAATGGGTTGATCATGATGATGATGATGATGATGAAATAAGATTAAGATTTAACAAAGTATTCTAAGTTGAAAACCAATATCTCGTGTATTATAGGTTTAAATCAACTCTTATTTGACTAGTTTATTTTTTCAAATAATCGACTAATATATAAAGAAATAGAGGATAGAGGCAAGTACATATATTACCTTATATATGTGCGTCTTTCCTTTAGCTCGGGTGAATAAACATCTCGTGAAGGCGTGGTCAAAGAGTAGGTAATTTTAAGATCCACTCACAATATTCAATGTCATCCAAGCTCTCCTCAAGCACAACATATTACAGTAGTACAGGGTAACGTCACGATTTAGCAATCATTCAGTAGGCAAGGAATATGCTTGCGCAGATTATCAAAGATCTTGCTGCAATCAAATCAAAATAGCTTTATTTATGTAAACCTATTACAGGAATCTATCAAATCGCAATATTGTACATTTTTTTTTCTATTTATTATCCTCAATCTGTAGTTCGGTAGTGGTCCAATTTATCTTATCGGAGACGGATATTTCTATCCGTACTAATCCTGTGTTTATTTGGTTGGTTTGGCTCAACCGCTACAACCGTTACACCGCTACATCGACATTTTGCACACATATAGCTTGTATCCTGGAAATTATATCTAACATTTTTTTATCGGCTAACGTTTCCGTCGATTTGAAAAAAAAAACTACCTTCACCTGACAGCTAACCAATTTTATTGAAATTTGATTCACTATAATTTCCATACAGGATATTTTTATCCAGGAGAAATTAATCGGTTATCATGGGGTTTTTAAAAACTGAAATGAACGGCAAAATTGCTCGCAACCGCTAATTTTATTTCATCAGCCTACCGTGTTAACGCCATCTAGCATTTTTTTACGCACTACAAGTTAACCCTGGACTGCTATTACATCTGGTGACGGTGCAGGCTAAGATGATAGCGTGCTAACCTGTTAGGGATATGGTAACCCAACACCTCTAATTGGTTTCTACGCCACATCGTGCTGGAACGCTAAATCGCTTAGTGACACGTCTTTGTCAGTAGCGTGGTAACTACCCACTGCGGAAGCCTTCAACTAGACCAGGCTCGTACCCAAGACCTCAAACTCTATGCTACATCGTGCTGGAACGCTAAATCGCTTGGCGATACGTCTTTGTCAATAGGGTGGTAACTAGCAACGGCCGAAACCTCCCACTAGACCATACTCGAACATAACACCACAAACTTTTTAATACGACGGCGCACGTACTGCGGCGTAGAGGTCGTCATAAAGTCATGCCAGCCATCCTGTTCACTCTGTAAGATAGCTGAACGGTGGTAGCGGAGTAATACGGGATGCTCGAAGACATTCCTCCCAAGGGGCGCCCGTCTAAATCACCGCCATACTCATATGTACGTTTCTTGTTACATTTTCTCCCCCACCAGTACACAGTCGAGAACATGACAGTAATGCATTGGATTTATGTTACACTACCCGAGTTACTTTACCATTGTATTTAATTAAAAATAAATGATAGAAAACACATTTAATATAATATCTGTTATTCAAACTTAAACGCAAAATTAACTTTATAAAAAAGACGGGTTGCACTCCGGGAGTGCCGGCAGAAGTGAAAACTTGATTATTAACGTTGAGCATGTTTGATATTTTGGAATGGTTAAGGAATAATTTTGCACCAATTGCTTTATCAGTATAAAAGTACTATCATTTATGTGGTAGAATACAATATTCATTTATTGCGCTATCGTACACAAACATGACAATTTATATTACATTAAAAATTTAACACTTTAAAATTATTACAATTATTTTACATTAAAAAGTTTATCTATATCAATTTCCATATTTTAAGCACTTGACATTCACGAATTTTACGAATACACAACAATGTGATCACTACACAGACGGTCGAGCCATCAGCTGTCACCATCCATGGATGCGCGTGGCACGCTGTAACATACACGAACATTCGCGCAAGCGCCCTGCGCTGTCTACTCTCCATCCGTCTTACGCTTTTTCGATCAGGTCACGTGTCCTGACGCGAGTTTAAGATTTTATACCCATTACAGAAAAAGTGCTCAACGCCGCTAAAGAAGTTTTCACTTCAAAAATTGGCCTTTAAGAACCTTTGCTTACCACGTTTTTTAAACGCGCCGTGGAAGCGCGTTTTAGAAACGTGCGTTGACAGCGTGCTTTTATTCTACAAAGCAGATTGTTGTCGTTTGTATCGACACGCGCGTTAGCATCGCATTTTTATCGATTCAAACGCGTGTTAGAATTTATAAAGGTGTGCAAAGGCCCTTAAATGGCGCTTTTATTCGTACATACAATATTTGACAGTGAGAAGACGATATTAATTATATTTGTATCTAAAAACTAAAGCTAGGAGGATTCAAATGCGTCCAGGTCTAAGAAGAGCCCAACAACAAACCTAGCTGGGTAAGTATTCTTTTTGTTATCACCATCTTACATGTCACTATATAAGAGCAATATTATTAGAGCAATATTTTATACCCAAGCTTGTTTATCGTTTATATTATTTATCATTGATCGACGTAATGGTACGATAGATGAGGTATGGAGTCATTCGGTGGAGGTAAGAGTTGGAGGGAAGCATCGAGCTATGAAGAGATGGTGTGTGAAATTAATTATAGCAGAGCCCTCGAACGCCAGCCATACGCGTTTATTTTTTTCATTTATATGTAATCATAAACGTTTAAAACAATTTATTAAAATTTCAGACTTAATGATAAAATAAGGCTAAATAAGATTACAATTTATATAAAAAAAAATACCAAACAATATATGCTATCTTTAAAATTTATATTATTTGTGTGTGTGTGTGTGTGTGTGTGTGCGTGCGCGTGTTGTGAGTTTGTGTATGCGCTATATATGATTATATGTACGTATTAATATACCTCACGATAACTATTATAACTCAAGTTACACAATTTATAATAACTATATTATTTTATTATTTTTCCGATTTAAGTTAATAATTTCTTTTTTTAATTGCCTTTTGGAGAGGTGAAAAGGCATGTAGCATCGGCGTAATATTACCGAGCCCGTGAACGAAAGAAAAGCGACCACGACTTCTTTCCTAACATCGGAAAAGTCCACTCTTGTTAGTGGTAAGAACTTAGAATGTTTAATTAGTAATTAGATTTTAAGTTTTCCAGAACATTCCTAACAAAAGAATGGTTCGCTCGCATGTTTTAGTTAGGTAGTAAGATTCTAATTGTAATTTTATAATTAAATTTAATTCTAAGTAAATCCGAATTTTCTTTGTGTGTCCCACTTATGGCCAACTGGAACTATTTTCAAAATATTTTCTTTAAGAAGTCGTATTTATTTCAATTGACCACCCAAATACTAAATACTGGATAGTGGTAAGTATGCCTTTGCTTTAACTCTAATTTAACCCTTCGTACCACATAAGCGGCTTACAGTTAAAATTGTTTATGGGTTAACATTAACTGACACAGTCGTAAAAAGGATGTGGAACTAACCACTCCGTTCGGAAACGCAAGATAAACTCTGACGGAAATAGGTCGCGTCGAGTCTAGATGTACAGTTGGCCACAAAGGAGTTTGTTCTTCTCTTAAAATTTAACTTCCTCTCAATTTATATCAGCTTCTATCAAGGCTACATCTGAACCAAGTTTGTTTGAAGACGTATTCAGATAACTTACTATGTTTATTTGTAAACGTATTTTGATCGCTTACTGTAAGCGTGGTAAGAACATAAGATAAGATAAGATAAGTTAAGATAAAAGATCTTTTATTAGGAACAATTGAGGCTGTAATATCCGTAGTAGCGCAATGTACGACGTCCGCCTCCTAATCAGAGGTCGGGGTTTCGAACCCGGGCACCACCTCTTACTTTTCAGTTATGTGCCTTTTTAAGCAATTAAAATATCACTTGCTTCAACTGTGAAGGGAAACATCGCGAGGAAACCTGCACGCCTGAGAGTTCTCCATAATATTCTTAAAGGCGTGTGAAGTCTGTCAATCCGCACATGGCCAGCGTGGTGGACTATGGCCAATACCTTCTTATATTGAGAGAACACCTGTGCTCTGTAGTGAGCCGGCAATGGTTTGGTCATGAAATAATAGAAGAAGCTTAAACAAATGAAAACGATGATCCTGCCGAAATATAGACTGAGAAGGCTTAACCGAGTCTGCAGAAAAGGAGACAAACTTGGTATAAGATCTAGATTTAACGGCATATCTTTGGGCTGCTAAGCGGAAGTTTAAAATGAAGTTTTTATTGAGTAGGAGGACCTTGGTTTGACTGTCCGGAGGCTGGCGGGAGGTTTTGAACGTGACTAAGTTAGTTAACACCCCACTAGCACATACAAACGTTCTCGGTATTTTTTTTAATACGCTACAAATCAGCCTTTCGGCAATCTCTCACGGTGGTAAGCGATGATGCTGTCTATAATGGTATCGGGCTAATCTGTTAGGAGTATAGTAAACCCACGATCCTAATTGGTTTCTACGCGACATTGTAACGCTAAATCGCTTAGCGACAGAAAGCTCGGTAACTAGCCTCGACCGAAGCCTCCCATCATACCAAACTCATACACACACACCATACCGGTTGAACACAGCCTAACCGGTTTCTACTCGGCATTATCCGTATAATTTTGACAACCTCCGTGGCGCAATGCGTGGCGCATTATAAAGTCGAAGGTCATGGGTTCGATTCCCGGCTCGAGTCTGGTATGGTGGGAGGAATACGCCACCAGGCCATACCACATTTACCATACGCCTAACAAGTTATCCCGCTATCATTTTAGACTGCATCATCACTTACCATCAGGTGATATTTAAAGTGGAGCTATAGGCAGTGGAAGTTCTTTTGCAATCACGGCAAATCAGGCCATACGCCCCTCAGTACGTCCGGGCCCGAGTGTACAGCCGCGAAGCGAATACTTCGTTTGGACATGAAAAGCTAAGTGAAGACGTTTTAGTCTTTCAGCCTCAGCACACCGCCCACACTTGGGCACGCGTGGCTTCGTACCGCGGCGGTGTCACTGCGACCCTAATGAGGCCTGGGACAGCGCGTGTCACGGAATTAATTCATAACGCTGGTCGCATATCACGACAAGTAACATTTTATTTTGACGCTGAGAAATGCGTTTACGAATCCCCCCCGGAAGCGACGCCATCCTGCCTGCGATAGGATATGTGGGACTCCCCGGCGGCCGGACTGGCGACCAGAATACCCACTAAAACCCAGCGATGCTCCTTCGCGTTGCCTGGTGGTTGGGTCACGGGAACACCCGCGCACGCGTCCGCAACGGAATTACGCTTGCACGCTGGACTCTGATTCTTCATCTAATTGAAGAATGATACGAAAATTTTTATATGTATATCTGTTGCAACTTTCACGTTTCGCGCTCCCAAATGACTATGTGTCAATTTCGTCACCTCTATCTATTGTTTGTTTGATATGTAACATTATTATATTACTCTTTCTGTTTACTTTTAACTCCTTATTTTAACTATTAAATGGTAAACATTTCCAATTTGAAACTACACCTGTGATTGTCAAACATACTGAAAATGTTTTATGATAAGAGTATATTGTGGTATTCAGTACGTGTAAATTGTTTGTTTAAAATAAATAAATAAGTGAAAGTTAAATGATCATACGAAGAAATCATTGCCACATTCCCAAGCTCTCGACTGGAATCAATAGTGGAGTCGTAAAAGGGGAAGGCCAAAGTAGACCCGGTGGCGCACCGTCATAGCAGATAGAATAAACCTTACCTGGAGTGGAGTAAACGTGTCTGTGTTTGCCCCGAAAGGGGGACTTAGGAAACGAAAAATATCATCATGATCAACCCATTACCGGCTCGCTACAGAGCGCGGGTCTCCTCTCAATATGAGAAGGGTTCGGCTATAGTCCACCACGCTGGCCGTGTGCGGATTGGCAGACTTCACACGCCTTTGAGATCATTATAGAGAACTCTCAGGCATGCAGGTTTCCTCACGATGTTTTCCTTCACCGTTGAAGCAAGTGATATTTTAATTTTTAAAAACGCACATAACTCCGAAAAGTTATAGGTACGTGCCCGGATTCGAACCGCCGACCTCTGATTAGGAGGCTGACGCCCTAACCACTAGGCTATCACCGACGAAAGACTATAACTGCATATTACTTTATACTGCTAATCGTTTAATACGTCGGTTACAATAACTATCATTACCATCACATCGTCCGTACGATTTTATCGTCTAATGTGCAATCAGCACTTACCCGCTCAGGTGCTTTGGAAGGAGGTAAGTGTGCGTTACACTGGCCTCTATCTCGCAAGCCTCGTGTAATCAACCAAATATTACCCACCCGGCTAAGTTTGTTGTGGGTTTCTTCTCACACTAGGGTGCGTTTTAAACCCTCATAGATTTAGATTATTTATTAATGGAACGTGTCTAAAACAAAAAAAATTGAAGGAGAAAATTAATGGGTACTTAACGTTAAGCAACACGTAATTGACTTTTTAAATAGTATTTTAGCCGAACCAAATTCAAAAATCTATTTAATATTTATATCACAAGTATAAAAAATAAATAGGTATACTATGTAAAAAGGATCAGTAGATTTGTAAATACAGACGTAGAAGAAACAAAATTGTCGTAGATGTTAGTTTATAGTAAGGTAAATAGAATAAATATATAAGTCGGAGGAAGTAGTCAAATAAGAGTTGATTGTTGACTATAATACGCGAGATATTAGTTTTCAACTTAGAATACTTTGTTAAATCTTAATCTTATTTAATTTGATTTATAACATTTTAATATTGCCGGTAAACTCATTATTTAATTTAAATTCACTATTTTGAATTACGTCCAATCAGAATGGAGGTTAGTCCTCGAGCGGGGTCGAGGCGCCATCTTGTTTTTCACGCGGGAGTCAGGTGCATGTTTTGCAGCGTTCGTTGATCGAGTTGGATCATTTTGAGTGTTTTTTGGTGATAATTGAAAGAAGGACATAGATGTGTGTCGCAAATCCGCTATTCTGATTTAATTGTTTGATATATTATATATATGTCGACGCGAAGAAGTTATTAACTTTACTAAGCGGCGCCAAAAACCTCAAGAATTCAATAATTACCCACATTTTAACTATTGATGATTTTGCTAACACAATTTAGACAGTAACAATCAATTTTGTACAAGCATGCTTTGTGCTATAAATACGGGCGGTCGATGCCTTTCGCGGATTCTCTCGCTCGAGACGTCGGACTGTTCGGACCTCTTAGTTATTATCGCAATAAAAGTGTAAACCGGCAAGTTATGGTTTTAATTACTATGAGCGAAAGTAAACAAAATCGTGACGTCAGCAATGCTGATGTCACCCTTGCAAAAAAACAACTCGGACGTCCTTGACTCGACATATATATGATAGTTCTATCTTATATGTCATATATATGACAGCGCGATGTCGCGTAAAAACCAATTAGGTTTACCATACGCCTAACAGATTAGCCCGCTACTCAGACCGCGTCATCACTTACCATCAGGTGAGATGCCGTCAAGGGCTAACTTGTGGTGTATAAAAAAACTAGTTTCCAACAATAGATCTCGGCCTACAACTGTCTACCAACTGAAGAACCACCGCTCCACCGCAGTTAAAATGAAACCTGCCAACGAAATACACCGACCGATAAAACATAAATCATTTTGCGCATCGATCAACAGCCCCAAATAACGAATGCATGAGTACCCAGCAATATTCAAAACATGGCGCCCGCACAGTACATTGCCGGCGTGAATTTCACTATCACTATTTGTTAAGTTGTTTTATTTTATAACAAACTAGCTGATGCCCGCGACTTTGTCCATGTGGAAACCTACAGTTTTTTAAATTCCTACGGGAACTGTCCAACCCCTATTTCGCCCCCTTTGGGATAGATTCTCGGATCGGATCTTTATTCTTTATAATAAACAACTTCGTTGCCAATTTTCTTGTCTCTTGCCACCTTCGAAAACATAGGACTTTGATACAAACTTCAAACCCCTATTTTAACCCCTTAGGGGTGGATTTTCTCAAAAGCGTTTCTCAGCTGACCTCTACTTCATAAAAGGAACCTTCATATCATGAAAATCAATCAGTCAGTCAGTGAGTGGTTCGTAGTCAGTGATTTCGATTTATATATAAATATATATATATATATATAAAAATATATATATATATATATAGATAGATTACCTATTGAGATCTTGGAGATATCTATACATAAGTTCAAAGTTTTTTTAATAAAACGAAAGATTATAACTAAATCCTATTTCGAATTTGTGTGAATTTCTCTGACTAATTAGAAAAACATACTCGTAGCTTAATATAATCATGTGAGATGGTGATGACAAAAAAAAACGTGTCATTGTTTCGAATTGACAAAAGCAGATACACCTATTAGTTATTACTGCGTGTGTGGGGGGTTTTGGCGAGCATGAAGCTCAGCCTGTGAGAAGAGCACTTGGGCTCGACGACATTTGGTTATGGTGACGTTGGAAATGTAAGACATTGTACACAACGTTGACTTCCTGTTATTATTATTTTTTATACACATCAAGCTTAGCTCTTGACGGCATCTCACCTGATGGTAATTTGTGAGCGGTCTAAGATGGTAGCGGGCTAACCTGTTAGGGGTATGGTAAACCCACACTCCTTTTTTTTTAAGTTTTTTTTCCTCTTGGGGAGGAAATCCCTATCCCCGGACTTCTGCCTCGCAGCAGGGTGTGTCCGACTTGCACGGACTAAAAAAACCTCCACCAATTCTTCCGAGTCAACACGGAACCGCTTTGCATTACTTCATGCTGACCCTCCTTAGTATGTGTCTGTCTCACTTTTCTTCTTTTCTGCTTTTTCTTTTTCCTCTCTCCTAATCATTGTTGCCTTGAGCATTTGGCCATATCGATTCCACTCATCTTGACTGGATAACATGAAGAAACCCACACTCCTAATCGGTTTCTACACGACATCGTGCCGGAACGCTAAATCGCTTGGCGACACGTCTGTGGCGGTAGGGTGGTAACTAGCCACGGCCGAAGCCTCCCACCAGACCAGACTCGAGCCGGGAATCGAACCCAGGAAACTCCAGCTTTATAATACGCAATCGCGCGCTCTGAGCCACGGAGGTCGTCAAAAATAAATAAATAAATGAACTTTTTACTTCTCATACAACATTCGAGTAACTCGTGCCTGTGCTACGGAAATATTAAAAATAAGATTTTTATTATAAAATAACAAAGTAAACAAAAATGAAACCTACCAAAAAACACACCAAACGGTAAAACATAAATCATTCCGCGCCTCGATCAACAGGCCCGAATAACGTATGCATGGATTTCCGGCAATATTCCCAACATGGCGCTCGCTCGGTACATTGCCGGCGAGAATTTCACTATTACCGTTTGTTAAGTTTTAAATTACACGATGACATTATATTTGAAATTAAAAAAAAATGTGTACAATAACATTATATACATAATACTACATTTTTTTTTGGGCCATGTGCGGATTGGCTGACTTCACACACCTCTGAGAACATTATGACCTCACAGTGTTGCAGGTTTCCTCACGATGTTTTCCTTGACCGTTAAAGCGAGTGATATTTTAATTACTATACAGGTGCGTGCCTGGGATTAGGAGGCGGACGTCCTAACCACTGGGCCATCACAGCTTCTTGCTAATGCGACCTTATTTTTACGCAAAACAATAATAGTGTATAAGCTCGTATTTTAGAGATGTAACAGTACGGAACGGAATTAAATAGATAAACGAAATGCACGCATGTAGACAACGTTTTGGTGCGGCAAGCTACAAAGAAAAGTTTGGAATTTAATTGAAGAAAGAATATGGCATGAGAATGCTCGCGCAAAAGTGTTATTATATTTTCATACAAGGATAAACAAACCGCTGCTATGTGAAATGTGATATATTGTATGACACTAAACACGCTTTAGATCCGTAGTCCCCTCGGCAACAAACTTAAGCGTCGCTTGCTTAGAGACCATCCCATAGAACAACCCATTACTGGCTCACTACAGAGCACGGGTCTCCTCTCAATATGAGAAGGGTTTGGCCATAGTCCACTACGCTGGCCATGTGCGGATTGGCAGTCTTCACACGCCTTTGAGAACTTTATGGAGAATTCTCAGGTGTGCAGGTTTCTTCACGATGTTTTCCTTCACCGTTGAAGCAAGTGATATTTTAATGTTTTTTAAAACGCACATAACTCTGAAAAGCTAGAGGTGCGTGCCTGGATTCGAACCTCTGATTAGGAGGCTGACGCCCTAACCACTAGGCTGCCAATCCGCACATGGCCATCGTGGTGGACTATGGCCAAACCCTTCTCATATTGAGAGGAAACCCGTGCTCTGTAGTGAGCCGGTAATGGGTTGATCACGATGATTACGATCTGTAACAGAGAAAGCTCGTGTAATAAGTTAAATTATTAAAATGTGCCAGTAACTAATGCATGTCTAAAAAACTGTAACAGTAGCTCCTGAAACTAGCTTGCAACATGAAAACGGTAGCAAGAACGTTTCACTTAACAGAGTGTACTTGCAGATGCAAGGCGTGAACTTTCTGCCATCAATTAATGCGTCGATGATCAAGTAATTAGAGCTTGTTAGATATCACCGTCATCATCAATGCAGTTGAGTGATATTTTTGGGAGAAAGCTTTCAATGTAACTGGCCTATTTATCTATGTTTTTACAGTTTGTAATTTTATAACATTTTAGTTATTTGTGTATATATATTTTGATTATAAGTAGTAGCTCAAAATTGAAGGTTTTTTCTGTTCTACATCCCGAATTTCGCAAAACTTTGGTTCTCATGCTGATCTTTTCGGATCTCTTCATAACTGCCTGAAATATATGTCGATGTTAAACCTCGCAGGAACTACTAACTACTGGTGCACCATCACAAGGGCACGACATATCGTATCTTAGACATAGCGATCGTGCGTGTGCGGGAACGTTAAAATGTCGGCATTCCTTTGAATTTCAACATCAACGCATTTTGTGCTCTAAGTAGATTTACAACCTTTATTAAGGGCTCAGTTCCGAAGCCTTATTAGTATCGCATACATGTGCTTTTAAGTACCGTTAACTTGAGTTAACTTTGATTTTCATTGTAACCTTGTTATTAAGGGAAAATGGGGTGTTCACGAATACGATGTATCGAGAACATTTCTTCTTTTAAAAGCAATTAGAAAGGCAAAACTTTGGAACTTTTGGTTATTTACTTTGGTTACCTTATAACATTAGGCTCAACTGGTTAACATATGCGATTTTATATCTGGGATTGATCAGAATTTTTGTATACTGAGTTTTTTGGAACGAAGTTCCTTATCGCGCGTTGTGAAAGGGGGCTAGACGGAAAAAATTCTTACGCAAAGTTGTCACGACACTTTTTGTTATTGTAAGCTGTGCGGCGTCGCATGTTTCTCTGTCTGTCTCTCTCTCTTATAGAAAGCAAGCCGGATACTTTCATTTCTATTTCGCATTGAACAGTGTGGTGTCGCGACGATTATTTTTGTTGAGTGTATACAGGTTTTTTGTAAATAATAAATAATAAAAAATAAAAATAATAATGAATCCTGACAGTGTTTCTGCACAAGTTCCGGATATTGCTGATGGAGTACAAAATTGAACCTACTGATTAAGTTTATATAACATTATATTTGTTAATAATAAAAAAAAATTATTATAACTTAAATAAAATAAAATTTTATTACAATTCCTTCACTAATTAATCGAAAGGATCTTCATTCCATCCGGGTGTCCCTTGACACCTCTCAAGTTTTTTTTTTTTTGTCAAAAAAGTCAGAGTAGCCCACGCTCAACAGAGTAATGCACCCAACAATTCAAGTTGCACTGAAAAAAAGCAATAACATTTTAATATTTAATATTTTTTGCTGCTGTAAACATTTTGTCTATCTGAGATCAGTCCTCAAACCTGATTACAGTCCAAGGGACTATAATCCTCCGTCCGCCGAACCTCCGTGGCGCAGTGCGTGCGCTGTTGTATTAAATAGTGGGAGGTCCTGGGTTCGATTCCCGGTTCGAGTCTGGTCTGGTAGCCTTGGCAGTTAGAAACCAATTAGGAGTATAGGTTTACCATACCCCTAAGCCCACTACCGTCTTAGACCACATCATCACTTACCATCAGGTGAGATGGCGTCAAGGGCTACTTTGTGGTGTATAAAAAAAAAGCAAATAATGCAGAGGGCTGAGTATGAGAGTTTCTACATATACGTTCACTTGAAAGTTAATTTCAGCACATAAAATCTTCAGGCGTTTAGAAGATATAATGGAATATAAAAACATACATACATGAAAACATGATACTCCTTGCCATATTGGGTATTTACTTGAGTACTTGAAATAACGATTCGCTATCATCTGCCCCGGCAGCCGACCCGTGGTCATATGGTTCGGTCGTTTACCGGGGCTGGTGAAACGCTTTCTCATTTGCCCCGGCAAGGGTGACTTACGAAAAAGGATTTTTATGTTTACTAGTGTTTGACGACCTCCGTGGCGCAGTACGTGCGCTGTCGCATTTTAAAAGTTGGAGGTCCTGGGTTCGATTCCCGGCTCGAGTCTGGTCTGGTGGGAGGCTTTGGCCGTGGCTAGTTACCACCCTACCGACAAAGACGTGTCGCCAAGCGATTTAGTGTTACGGCACGATGTCGCATAGAAACCAACTAGGAGCGTGGGTTTACCATACTTCTAACAGGTTAGCCCGCTACCATCCTAGACAGCATCATCACTTACCACCAGGTGAGATAGCCGTCAAGAGCTGACTTGTAGTGTATAAAAAAAAAAAGTGTCGAACTATTACAGTTGGCCATGAACATACAACACTAGAGGACCGCCGTTCACCGTTGCATTGCCGGCTGAACGCATCGTAGGAGGATCGGTTTCTCTGAACCAACATACCGCAACGCTAAATCGGTTGGCCGGTGTCGGAGCTGAACGCGCGTTGAGAGCGCATTTTACCATAGATTTTCCTGATTTACGCAGAGTACAGCAAATTAAGCTTAACGTTCATTGAACGTTTCATTACCATCCATACCAACTATGCCACTCACCGTCCAACCCCCCGTTATCCCAAACGTCGCCTAAGCCGAGGTTCGGCCTCACAGGAGGCGCCCTTAGGCAGTCGTTCCCTGAGTTTTTTCGAGCCCTAGGGCTAAAAGTTTCTTCTGGCAGAGCTTCTTTCCAAAGCTCGCCAAACAGCCCGGTTACGCTGTGGCAACCAATAGGGTTTGTACAGCTAAAAGACAGTCCAAAAAAAAAACCATTCCAACTTTAGCGGTTATAATATAAGTAGTATTTAAGCAATTACGAAAATCGCTAAAGTGCGCCTAAGTCGACGAAATAAATATATAAACAAGTTGGCGCAAAGGAGTTATTAACTTCATTCAGCGGCGCCAAGAACTTCAAGAATTCAATATAATTCTTGAAATTACCCATATTTGAACTCTTTAATCACTAATAACACAATTTTGACGGTAGCAATCAATTTTGTACAAGCATGCTTTGCTATAAATACCGGCGGTTGATGCCTCTCGTGGCATTCTCGCTCGAGACGTCTGACCGTTAGGACCTCTAGATATTGTCGCAATAAAAGTATAATTCCGCCAGTCGTAGTTTTTTATTACTATGAGCGAAAGTAAACAAGATCGTGACGTCACTCTTCCTAAAAACAACTCTGAAGACTTTAATCCGTCATATACAAATTGTAGTCTTATAACATGAATAATTGAAACGGGAACTACGCGGGTGAATCCGCGGGTCACTGCTAGTTTTTTATATTTATTTATTTATTCCAGCAAAACATACATATAGTTTACAACAGAAGTCTTATAACATAAATTGTCTAATATATTACACTACCATTATGCACCTGATTTCCGAACTAGTTAAGACTGTATCTCGGAAAACAGGGCCACCAACTCGGAGTCACAGATCAGAAGACAATTTCAAGCGTCTATAAATTAATGAATGAATACACACTTTTATTGATTGTACACCACAAAAATACATATACTTTTATTGTAGGTACACTTCAAAAAAGGCAGAAACGAAAGTGAAAAACCTTTTATCAAAGCGACCTTGCAGAGGCACTAACTAAATATCAGTGAAAGCTTAAAAAGTTACGCCTGCCCGAATGGCAGTTTCTTTGCCAAAGTTATTCAATAAAAGAAGCCATTAAATATATCACTATTTGCGCGCTTCCATAATTGTATTCGTGCGGCGCGAGAACCGATGCCAACTTTTTATTAAGTCATAAACGGTACAATTACCTATTGCTATACTTTGCGAATAGTTTCTCCATTATCAAACTTTGTTACAAAGGAAAGCCACTATATGTTTATTGAATCAAATGTAAACCTATTACAGGCATCTGTGAATCGTTCATATCACATTTTCCATTATTTCGACATTTGTGATAACTACACTCGCCAACTTATAACTAAAGAGGGTTCCAATAGCACCTACGTCTAAGAAGAAACCCCCAACAAACTTAGCCAGATTTATTATTAGCTATGGAATTATAAAAAAGCTGTCATAGCCTAGTGGTTACGGCGTCAGCCTCCTAATCAGAGGTCGGCGGTTCGAATCCGAGCACGCACGTCTAACTTTTCGAAGTTATGTGCGTTTTTAAATAATTAAAATATCACTTGCTTCAACGGTGAACGAAAACATCGTGAGAAAACCTGCACGCCTGAGAGTTCTCCATAATGTTCTCAAAGGCGTGTGATGTCTACCTATCCGCACATGGCCAGCGTGGTGGACTATGGCCAAACCCTTGTCATATTGAGAGGAGACCTCTGCTCTGTAGTGAGCCGGTAATGGGTTGATCATGATGATGATGATGATGACGCTTACAAGCGGAATCTTAGCAAACGTAACGTTATCACTGATATAACACATGCCACTATTTTTGAAGTGAAAACTTCTTTAGCGGCGTTGAGCACTTTTTCTGTAATGGGTATAAAATCTTAAACTCGCGTCAGGACACGTGACCTGATCGAAAAAGCGTAAGACGGATGGAGAGTAGACAGCTATCCCCTCTCTACGGCGCGGCGAAAATGTATGCCTGGGCCTACTGTTTCGTTTAGGCAGCGCAGGGCGCTTGCGCGAATGTTCGTGTATGTTACAGCGTGCCACGCGCATCCATGGATGGTGACAGCTGATGGCTCGACCGTCTGTGTAGTTTGAAACGAATTTTACGAATACACGACAATGTGATCACATTGTTGTGTATTCGTAAAATTCGTGAATGTAAAGTGCTTAAAATATGGAAATTGATATAGATAAACTTTTTAATGTAAAATAATTGTAATAGTTTTAAAGTGTTAAATTTTTAATGTAATATAAATTGTCATGTTTGTGTACGATAGCGCAATAAATGAATATTGTATTCTACCACATAAATGATAGTACTTTTATACTGATAAAGCAATTGGTGCAAAATTATTCCCTAACCATTCCAAAATATCAAACATGCTCAACGTTAATAATCAAGTTTTCACTTCTGCCGGCACTCCCGGAGTGCAACCCGTCTTTTTTAAGCTTTGAGGCAAGTTTGCCGGTAACATTTGCTATTAAAGCTTGCATACTAAGCTGAACCTAACTACTCTACAACAAAGATGTGTCATAAGCAGTGACAGCTGTGACACGCCGCCGCTCCACGGACGTCCCGCCGGCTATTTCACGCCGTAATTTATTTTGACACACCACTGTCGTCATTTGACTGAGTAAATTATCTCTCGTCATCTCAACCGTTCTGTAGTAACAACCCTTGATAACTCATGAACATAATATCCCCACCTGCGAAATCATTAGCATATAAGCTTGTATTTTTTGAGACTACAAGTGAGCACTTGACGTCTCACTTGGTGATGATTCAGTCTAAGATGGCAGCGGGCTAATCTATTCAGGTATGGTAACACACTTTTTAAGCAATTAAGATATCACTTACTTCAACGGTGAAGGAAAACATCGTGAGGAAACCTGAGAGTTCTCCGTAATGTTCTCAAAGGCGTGTTAAGTCTGCCAATCCGCACATGGCCAGCGTGGTGGACTATGGCCAAACCCTTCTCATATTGACCGGAGACCCGTGCTCTGTATTGAGCCGGCAATGGTTTAATCATGATGAACGCACTCTTAATTGGTTTCTACGCGATATAGTGTCCCAACGTTAAATCGCTTGGCGAAACGCCATTGTCGGTAGGGTGGTAACTAGCCACAACCCAACCATTCACTAGACTTGACCCGGGAATTGAACCCAGGACCTCCAACTTTATTATGCGACAGCGCACACATTGGTACAGAAGTCGACATAATTATAATAATTGTAAGACGTTTAACTAATTAAAACTTTAAATTGAAAATATTACTTGATGTTACGCTCGCGGGTTTTATTGTAGCCATGTTGTTTCATACCCTATAATGATTTCGAATTTATATCATACTGTTAGCATACTCAATAATTACGTGGGAGGTATTTGAAGACATTAACACTGATTGGGAGTTTATCTTCCGCAACGTGGGTAGTATAAAAACAATAAACATGACAGACGGTCTTTTTCCTTTTCCGGTGCATTCGGCGATCCCTCGAAATACATGACGATTGATGATGATTTTGACGACCTCCGTGGCGCAGCGCGCGCGCTGTTGCATTATAAAGTTGGAGGTCCTGGGTTCGATTCCCGGCTCGAGTCTCGTCTGGTGGGAGGCTGCGGCCGTGGCTAGTTACCACCCTACCGACAAAGGCGTGTCGCCAAGCGATTTAGCGTTCCGGCACGATGTCGTGTAGAAACCAATTAGGAGTTTGGCTTTACCATACCCCTAACAGGTTAGCCCGCTACCATCTTAGACTGCATCATCACTTACCATCAGGTGAGATTGCCGTCAAAGGCTAACTTGTAGTGGATAAAAAAAAAAAAACTCGAGTTCAGTGTCTCTTAAAACTAAGGCGTGGAAAGTTATAAGTGTTCTGCAAAATCTACATAGATTCTTTCAAGAGTAATAATAAGTGTTCAACAAGTCTATGTAATTCTTTCAATATTCTGCTATTAATTATTCAAGCGTTTATGTTTTCCGTTACGCCTGTAAAGCCAACAACCAAGGTGTGTTATTACCAGCGACAGCTGTCACGGCGGTGGTCACTCGACGGCTGTTTCACGACGTAATTTGTCGAGACATACCTCCTAATGTTGGCATTTGCACTGGAGCAGAACGCAGCCTTGTGAAATACCTACTACAGTTATATCTCATCGTAATAAATACAGATAAATCCAACCTGACGACCTCGTGGCGCAGCGCGCGCGCTGTTGAATTTAGAGTTGGAGGTCCTGGGTTCGATTCCCGGCTCGAGTCTGGTCTGGTGGGGGGCTTCGTACGTGGCTACCACCCTATCGACAAAGACGTGTCACCAAGTGATTTAGCGTTCCGGCACGATGTCGTGTAGAAACCAATTAGGAGTATGAGTTTACCATACCCCTAACAGGTTAGCCCGCTACCATGCTAGACTGCATCATCACTTACCACCAGGTGAGATAGCTGTCAAGGGCCAACTTGTAGTGTATAAAAAAACAAAACTTTTCTATTGCTAAAAGTATTCGATTATTATAATGAATAATCGAATTTCGCGCTCATGCGCAGGACAAACCATAATTCTGGGGAAAATATATGGTTTCATGTCACTGTTCGGTTGTATTTAAATATTCACGCAGCAATGAGCGATTGGCTCATAATGCTCGGCTGGCACCTGGGTGGACGCCATCTTGCCGCGCTCAATCGCTCACATCCGCTCACCATCATTCAAACTACTACAGAATACACAAGCGGTTTATCCATCAGCCTCTAGCTCAACAGTATTTGTATGGACACAGACGCGATACGGAATCTGTGAAAAGTCATCCTGGGATATCCCCTTTTAAGTTACGCCTGGCCTCCATCCTTATTTCATAATGTCCTGTAAGAACAGGAGTCCACTGAGAGTTTTTTTTTCTCCTATTGGACTCTGATAGAATATACGTAGATCTTTTTTTATTTTTATTTATTTAATTAAGTCCAACTAACAGGCTACAGAACACTAAAAACTATAAAGATACATAAGAAGAGGTACAGAGAACTATTCTGCAGACCCACTTAGAGGTTGCCAAAACATGCTTAGAAACTACTTACAGAAAAAAAACGCATACAAAACACATTCTATATGTATACACAAACAAAACTATTATTGTATGTAAACTTATATATTGTAGAAAAGTCCTACTATAGCGTAAAGGATTACGTAAATGATAAACAAGCATGGGTGTGAAATATTGCTCTAATAAGATAGCTCTTAATACAATTTTAAGTGGCATGTGAGATGGTGATAACAAAAAGAAAATTTAGTGTGGTAAGTTTGTTGTGGGCTTCTTCTTAGACCGGGGCGCGTTTGTAACCCTCATAGCTTTAGTTTTAAGTTTACAAATATAGTTATCACCATGAAATAACTACTATGTAAATTATTGACGCGTCAAAAATGCCTTTTTAAGGACAATTTGAATAAAGATTATTTTGAATTTGAATTTGAATTTAAATGGTTTCTACGCGACAATGCATATGCCAGAACGCTAAATCGCTTGGCCACACGTCTTTGTCGGTCTTTAGGTCTCTATGGTTATTTTCGACTAACGATCTTAAATCTTCTGTCATGAGGTAGCCTGCATGCCTGAGAGTTGTCCTCGATGTTCTCAAAGGCTACAAAGTCTTCAATCCACACATGTCCAGCGTGGTGGACTAAGGCCAAACCCTTCTCATATTGAAAGGAGACCCGTGCTCTGTGCGTGCCGGCAATGGGTTGATCATGATGAGGTTAATATAATATGTAACTGTATTCTGGCTTATATGTTTTTATAAATATACTTACATACGCAACGACCCGAAGTCTGAGCCAATTTAGCTTCGAAATGTCACCACTTTTCAAGGGATGCTCGTTAAAACTTCCCAAACAAGGATTTGATACTTCATATTTTTCCTCAATATTTTTTTTTACTCTAGAACTTATTATACAAACTGAACATCTTTTTGAATCTTTATATATTAAATATTTAATTTAATTTTTAGGGCACAAATATAATTTAATTTCTGAATACCGTATTAGATTTACCATTATGCAGGACATAAAATAGTCTAAAAGTGTAACCCACCCAAAACTCCACAATAATCCTTGTAGTGGATAAGACAAAAAGAGCAATATACAGACATATTAGCGAGACTTACAAATAATGGCTGTCCGTTTTAAGGACCACTTTTGTTTACTTTTACTTTTAAAGGCCGCACAGAAAAGGTTTGTTTACTAGAACTGAAATGCATATTTTACATCCCTCTCCAAGATTATACAAGAAATTATAATTTTTCAAAATAGTGTCATATTTTGTTTTACCTCTGGGAGCGTTAACGGTTCCTAAGTTTACTGGTAATGGATGATGAGTTTGTTATGTCCATTTGTCGCATTATAAAGTAGGTCCTGGGTTCGATTCCCGGCTCGTGTCTGGTCTAGTGGGAGGCTTCGGCCGTGGCTAGTTACCACCGTACCGACAAAGACGTATCGCAAAGCGATTTAGCGTTCCGGAATGATGTCGCGTAAAAACCAATTAGTAGTGTGGGTTTACCATACCATTAACAGGTGAGATGGCCGTCAAGGGCTAACTTGTAGTGTACAAAAAAAATTGGGTCATTCATACGATTGGCGCTGTAAATAATCCGAACATGACTAAGAAACAAAGAAATAAATTAGCAAAGAAAAGCAAATTAATATACACACTTTCGCAATAGTAATATTTAGATGTAGTATGAATTGTAATGCAAAAAATTGCAAGCGGTGATAGGCAGAGGTTGGTGGTTCGAACCCGGGCACGCACCTCTAACTTTTCGGAGTTATGTGCGTTTTTAAAAATTTAAATATCGCTTGCTTCTACGGTGAAGGAAAACATCGCGAGGAAACTTGAACGCCTGAGAGTCCTCCATAATTTTCTCAAAGGCGTGTGAAGTCTGCCAATCCGCACAAGGCCAGCGTGGTAGACTATGGCCAAACCCATCTCATATTGAGAGCAGACCCGTGCTCTGTAGTGAGCCAGTAATGGGTTGATCATGATGATGATGATGATGAATTGTAATTTTGATGTAACGTTTGATTTACTTGCGGATTTTACATACGCCATGCATGACCGTAAATTGAACGCGACAAATAAATAAAAGTGAATTTATATCCGGATACGTGCTCGGTAGCGCATCTGTGATAGAACAGCCACGTCAGATTTCATGAAAACATAACAAGGTGTTGAAATCCGAAGTATCCGTGCAGGCGGTGCATTTTCTATATCTCCACTCATATCCGGCACGCGTCGCATGCCGGGTGACGTGCCGCGCATACCCGTGTTATTGCATATGCGGCGCTCTGCCCACGTGACACGTTCTTGCGTTGGCGTGAAATTGACGATATTTGAGGCGAAGTCGATAGCACGCCTGTCACGCTTCCACTTTAGGTTTCTTTTATTCCACCACCAGTTAGACCTCACGTTAATCTCACCTGGTGGTAATTATTTTGAAGACCAAGATGGTAGCGGGCTAACCTGTTTTTTTACACAAGTTAGCCCTTGACGGCATCTCACCTGATGGTAAGTGATGATGCGGTCTTAGATGGTAGCCGACTACATTTTAAGGGTATAGTAAACCCATACTTCTAATTGGTTTCTAGGTGACACACCTTTGTCTGTAGGATGGTAACCAGCCACGGCTGAAGCCTCCCACCGGATCAGACCCGAGATGCTCACCAAACCCAGGACGTCCAAGTTCACAATGCAACAGTGCATGCCATGCGCCACGGAGGTGGTCAAAGGTTACCTGAAGTCATATATTGGACACATTTAGTGAAAGAACTCCTGTACCATTATCAATCACTCAGTGATAAGATATATTGAAATAAACCTTTAAAATTCACTTTTGAAGCATCAATTATCTCCATAGTAGTGAGTTGATGGTGATAACTACATTCGTATACTTAAAACTAGGGTTAAAACGAGGGTTTCAAACGCCGTGGTCTAAGACGAAGCCTTCAAGAACTTAGCCGGGTAAGCATTATTTTTGTTATTACCATTTCATATCTCAAGCTTCCACAAAAGAGAGACGCCATGTGACCATGACGCCGTAGTTGCTCCAATACCATTTTGCCCTTAAATTAAATCGATATAGCTATGTAACAGTGAGACATTTAGTGAAGGGTATACGGATTACTTTGAATAGACTAGAATAATAATTATTAGATTACTTAGATTATTTTAGACAAAGCAAATCTTCCTTCACATACATAATGCCGGTTTTTCGCTTAGTGAACTTTAAAAGTTTACCTCCGACCCCCCCGTTATCCCAAACGTCGCCTAAGCCGAGGTTCGGCCTCAAAGGAGGCGCCCTTATCAGTCGTTCCCTTAGTTTCTTCGAGCCCTAGGCTAAGAATTTCTTCTGGCAGAGCTTCTTTCCGAAGCTCGCCAATTAGCCCGGTTACGCTGTGGCAACCAATAGGGTTTGTACAACTAATAGATAGTCCGAAAAAAAAAATTAAAAGTTAACCCAAAAAACGTTCTATTAATGTTACCACAGTTACTAGAAACTTAACTATTATCATATATCACATTTGGGATTTTACATTATAGCAATAATGTACTTCTTTATTACTTTTGCATGTGGCAACACTGTGACCTTGTCTATTTGCGTTTAATCAGATTTCTTACCATAGATCATTAATTTCTTGGCGACCAATATAGACCCTGAAAATAGCAATAAACTGGCAACATTGCGGCAGTGTTGTAAGCTGTGGAATTTTAATCTGTAACGTGCTTCGTAGCTGTTGCGCCGTGAGTACTGGGCTTTCTTAATAATATTAAGAAGAGAAAGTGTATGTAGGTTTACTTATATTTATCTAAGTTTATTATATGTCTTTTGGTTTTTATATGTATTTATTTTGCACACGGGCGTGATATACAGTGAAAATAATAATACTATTTATTTGCCAGAATGTATGTACAATAGTCAGATGTTAGTAAGCGATGTCAATCGGTTAAGAAATCATTACATTCTACTAAATTAATAGTGTGCAATTTCTTTTTTATATATATAAATTATTAAAATTGTGAAAAATATTGAAACTCCAATCAAATATATACTATAAATTAGATGTCAGCAAAAATTATTAATTATACATTAGATATATTTTATCTATTAAATATTGTTTAACATCGTAATATAATTTTTCTAGAAGCATTATGTTCAATTTTTTCTTAAACATGTTTACATTTTCGAAGTCCGTTCATAGCTTATTATATTATTATATATTCTCAATGCCATACCGCACTTTTCATGTACGTTTTATTGCAACGTTTTGAAGCACAGAGCCTGTTGGGATATCGAAGGGATCTGCTAGTATTCACAGCACAATTTCGTTCAATTTCTTATCAATCATATGAACAGAAGCCCTAAGAATCGCAGTGTAATCGGGAGTTTCATTAAAAACTAGTTGCAACGGGTTACACAACAGCGGGCTACGTAATAGGTAACCCGTGTGTTGTGGCACACTGGGGGTACACCGGGAAGGGGGCGCTTCAACTAACTTAGGTGAAACTAAGCGGGGGCAAATAGTAACTTTAACACGCAAATATTATGTTAATCTATATCTTGTGAAGCTGTGATAGCCTAGTGGTCAGGTGTCCGCCTCCTAATCAGAGGTCGCGGGTTCGAATCCGGGCACGCACCTCTGACTTTCAAAATTATGTGCGTTTTTAAGCAATTAAAATATCAGTTTAACGGTGAAAGAAAACATCGTGAGGAAACCTGTATACCTGAGTTCTTCATAATATTTTCAAAGGCGTGTGAAGTCTGCTAATCCGCACATGGCCAGCATGATGGACTATGGCCAAACCTTTCTCATATTGAGAGGAGATCCGTGCTCTGTCGTGAGCAGGCGATGGGTTGATCATGATGTTGATGATATTTTGTGTTTATAGGATAGTGGTAATCTTTTATTACAAACCTGCATACCTGAGAGTTCTCCAAAATATTCTCAAAGGCGTGTGAAGTCTGCCAATCCGCACATGGCCAGCGTGGTGGACTATGGCCAAACCCTTCTCATATTGAGAGGAGACCCGTGCTCTGTAATGAGCCACAAATGGGTTGATCATGATGTTAATGACAATTGTTGATTTGGGAAGCTATCCAATAAATATTGTTTTTGAGGTATTTCATTGACGCTGGTTCTAAAAATAAATAATCTTTCACATTCTTTCACTTCAAAGGCGATATTATATCACTATTGTATTTTTCTCGTGACACACTTAACTTTTAATAATAATAGCTCCTTTATATCGCGGAACATTTGGGTGATGGAGTAAATTAATTTAACAAGTGAAAACTTTGCGCGCAGTGTGACACGAACTTTGCAAACATCGCGTATTCTAACCAGGTAGTTGAGCAAAGTAAATTGAATCTCAAGTTCTTTAATCTTCGAGAAGTCGCTTGTTTGCCTACCGTGTATGTATATCAATTACTTTAATGTTTACTTGTTCGTGCTTTGTCTTGCCTTGTTGAGCGAGTGAAACAACGTCAAAGAGTATACTTAGGAGATATTGCATAGTATACTCTTTGAACTATAACATTAAAGTTGCCTAGCAGAGATCGCTAGTAGGCGATAAGGCCGTCTATTTGTAGTTTACTTGTTCTTGCTTTGTCTTGCCTTGTTGAGCGAGTGAAACAACGTCAAAGAGTATACTTAGGAGATATTGCGTAGTACTGTTTGAACTATAACATTAAAGTTGCCTAGCAGAGATCATTAGTAAGCGATAAGGCCGCCTATTTGTAGTTTACTTGTTCTTGGTTTGTCTTGCCTTATTGAGCAAGTGAAACAACGTCAAAGAGCCGGAACGCTAAATCGCTTGGCGACACGTCATTGTTGGTAGGGTGGTAACTAGCCACGGCCGACGCCTCCCACTAGACGAGACTCGAGCTGGGAATCGAACCCAGGATCTCCAATTTTATAAAGCGCAGCGTGTGCGCTGCGCCACGGAAGTCGTCAAAAGCATCTACCTCAATGAAAGTCGGCTACCAAGCTAGTCTCATTCCAGCTGATACGTACTTATGTAATGACCTAAAAACGCGTTAAGTAAACAACACTCTCTTGAGCGTTATTCAGGTGTTACAGTACAGCGGTTTCATCATCATCATGATCAACCCATTACCGGCTCACTACAGAGCACGGGTCTTCTCTCAATATGAGAAGGGTTTGGCCATAGTCCACCACGCTGGCCATGTGTGGATTGGCAGACTTAACACGCCTTTGAGAACATTATGGAGAACTCTCAGACGTGCAGGTGTCTTCACGGTGTTTTCCTTCACCGTTGAAGCAAGTGATATTTTAATTTTTAAAAAACGCACATAACTCCGAAAAGTTACAGGTGCGTGCCTGGATTCGAACCACCGACCTCTGATTAGGAGGCTGACGCCCTAACCACTGGGCTATCACTGCTAGCGACGTACTTATATAACGACCTAAATACGCGTTAAGTAAACAACACTTACAGCAGCCCCTCTTGAGCGTTATTCAGGTGTTACAGTACAGCGGTTTATACCAAGTTAACATATGACGAGGGTAAAGACGGTCACTCATGTTTGCGGAGTCCACCCGTACGGGTAAAGTGCTTTTTTTACTTTTTCAAGTAAAGCTTTTAGGTCGCAAAAGGTTCTCAAGAATTTGGAAGCGTGTGTGTTTTTAAAGTCTGACATATTTTACACTCTAGTACCCGAAGGCAATTTTAGAAGTAAACTAACGACAATCTCACCTGATGGTAAGTGATGATGCAGTTTTAGATGGTAGCGGGCTAGTATTTTTATAAATTGTACTTAGCATGGTTCATTTATGTAAATATTTTAATTTACCTAATTCTATTTATTTTGTAATTATTTCTTGGCCTGAAATTTTAAATATTTAATGACTATCTAAGCATGAATTTGTAAATTATTATAAACTATTTAATAAACTTTGTTCGGAGAATGTTGGCAATGTTGAGTACGCCTGTAATTGATAAATTGTAACAGCACCAGCACTAACTTATCCAGATGGATAGAAATATCTATAAAAATATCTATAATATCTATGGAAATAAATATACAACTTATCGCTGGCATACCTTATGAATAAATAAATAAATAAAGAAATGGATATCAGTCCACTACAGGGCAAGGGCCTCCTCTCAGAATGAGGAGGGTTTAGGCCGTAGCCCACCACGCTGGCTAAATGCAGAATGGCTTCGAGCAATGAAATAGTAGGAAATATTATATTAGTGCCAGTTTATATAAAGCACGTTATACGCAATTAAGAATTCAGAACTCGTTTAGAATTTCGAATTTTAACTCGCATACGTAATTTACTTTCATTGTTTGAGAGCGCAGTTTCGCGAATATTTCAAATAGCTGACGGCATATATCTATATAAATACGAGTATGGGAATGTGTGTTTGATCATTTTGTCTTTCTACTCCGTAGTGATTAATCAAAATCAAACTATTTGTATAAATTTTTTTTTTACACTTCAAGTTACACCTTGACGACTATTTCACCTGGTGGTAAGTGATGATGCTATCTAGGATGGTAGTGGACTAACCTGTTAGGAGTATGGTAAACCCACGCTCCTAATTGCTTTCTACGCGACATCGTGCCGGAACGCTAAACCGCTTGGCGACACGTCTTTGTCGGCAGGGTGGTAACTAGTCACGACCAACGGCTCCCACCAGACAAGACTCGAGCGCACGCACTGCGCCACGAAGGTCGTCAAGATGTGAGATGATGAGAACAAAATTAATAAACTGGCTAAGTTTGTTGTGGGCTTCTTCTTAGACCGGGACGCGTTTGGAACCCTCATAGCTTTAGTTTTAAGTTTACGACAATCACCATCAAATCACTAGTATGTAAATTATTGACGCATCAAAAGTGCCTTTTAAAGAACTATTTGAATAAAGATTATTTGAATTTGAATTTATGAAGTTAATGCAATTAACGTCCAAACTTTTTTATCGTTAATATCTGAATAGGATTTTTCTAACAATCCAGATAATCGTGTACCGTAATATCAACCACTAAACAACTCATGCATTCAGCAAATGCCTAACAAGGAATTCGCTGAATGCACGAGTAGACGAAACCCTGCCACCGGCGATGCTCGTTCATTATAAAAATAAACAAATTCAGCTGACACAGTAGGTGTTAGTGCATGTTCAGTATAGGGTATTAACCTAACCTAACCTAACCTAACAAGGAATTCGCTGAATGCACGAGTAGACGAAACCCTGCCACCGCCTATGCTCGTTCATTATAAATACAAACAAATTCAGCTGACACAGTAGGTGTTAGTGCATGTTCAGTATAGGGTATAAAAAAAAGGCCCGGTGCGACTGACCGCGGCTGCAAATTTCCCAACTGCTGCTAAAATTAAACATGGAGGTCGCTTGATTAAAGCTCGTCTGATAAATTAACACCGCCTCTCGGTTTATTTTATTCTGACTACTTCGTTATTGACGATTTTGGGGACTTTTCGAGCTTTTCTTTTCTATTTGACGACCTCCGTGGCGCAGCGCGCGCGCTGTAGCATTATAAAGTTGGAGGTTCTGGGTTCGATTCCCGGCTCGAGTCTGGTCTGGTGGGAGGCTGAGGCCGTGGCTAGTTACCACCCTACCGACAAAGGCGTGTCGCCAAGCGATTTAGCGTTCCGGCACGATGTCGTGTAGAAACCAATGAGGAGTATGGCTTTACCATACCCCTTACAGTTTAGCCCGCTACCATCTTAGACTGCATCATCACTTACCATCAGGTGAGATTGCCGTCACGGGCTAACTTGTAGTGGATAAAAAAAAAAAAAAAAAAATTAGGTACTTATTTGACAAAAGCGGTGATAGCCTAGTGGTTAGGGCGTCAACCTCTTACACAGAGGTCGGCGGTTCGAATCCGGGCACGCACCTCTAACTTTTCAGAGTTTAAAAAAAATTTAAATATCACTTGCTTCAACGGTGAAGGAAAACATCGTGAGGAAACCTGCACGTCTGAGAGTTTTCCATAATGTTCTCAAAGGCGTGTGAAGTCTGCCAATCCGCACATGGCCAGCGTGGTAGACTATGGCCAAAGCCTTCTCAGATTGACCCGTGCTCTGTAGTCGGTAATGGGTTGATAATGATGATGATTTGACATACAAAAAAGAATACATCAAGTAAACTAAGATCTTTATTGAAAGGTTTGCTCGCGCATTACAATGAGCACGGAGCACACTGAATCTGTGTGTGCTGCGTGCTCATGAATAAGACACCCGGATGGATTCGAAACTAGTCAGGCATACTCGTAATGACGATAATACAGGTGAGTCCAGCCTTGTATAATTCTGGTTGTTTCCTCGAACCGGTAAAAAACCGGTAATAATAATAATAAGTCCTTACCTTACCTTAGATATAATGAGATACGGCCCACCGACAGACAGACAGACGGCCAGATAGCGGAAGTTATTTATTCCCCATTTTCCCAGAACTAGTAAAAGATGGGAGCATTTTGGTCCCGTTGGAACTTAAGATAATATTGTTTAATAAAAGAAGTAAAACGAAAAAGAATACCGATGAACTTCATACTTCAAAATTCAAATTCAAATAATCTTTATTCAAATAGTCCTTTAAAAGGCACTTTTGACACGTCAATTTACATACTAGTGATTTGATGGTGATAACTACATTCGTAAATTTAAAACTAAAGCTATGAGGGTTCCAAACGCGCCCCGGTCTAAGAAGAAGCCCACAACAAACTTAGCCAGGTAAATTTTCTTTTTGTTATCACCATCTCACATGCCACTTAAAATTATATTAGAGCAAAATTTCATTATTTCATAAAAAATATCTACGACGTGACAGCCACTGCAGTCACAAGCTGCAAGCAAGTATTACGCTCTCCATCATTTGTTATGTTCGAAGACATTTGTTGCTATGCATCGAGGTAGAATGCGACTGGATTAAAATGCAGAACACGTCCGATATTGCGAGCGCTTCACGAATTTATGCGAGGGAGATGCTCACCATACAACTTGTTTTGTCACAAGCCGACAATTATGGTCATTGTCGTAAGCAAGAATGGTTTCATTAGTGTAACATTAATCATCATCATCATCATCAATATCAAACTTTAATGCCCACTTAAGCAACTGTATTCCCTTAGAGAAGGGTTTTGGCATTGATTTACCACTAGCCGTAGATCGATCATTAACGCTCAAAAAATGGGACGGAAAAGTAGTGCACAAATAGCGTCGCGTGCACTCCTTTCCCCCAGTGTGTGACGAGGCTAGACGAAAGTCACCCATTCTAACACTCGATCCGTATAATCCGAATGAATTACAAAGCACTGCGCGCCGCTATACATAATATAACGGCCAGATGTCTAGTATTAGACGAGTTGTAATATATCGATATATCGTTATGTAGGAATGTATAGTTAGTTGGTGACAAATTCTCGCCTTGTTTTTGTATGACGCGCTCTATCTACGGCTAGTGGTAAATCAATGGGTTTTGGCCGTAGGTGCGGACTGATAAACTACACACACCTTTTTTGTGAACACTATGAAGAATTCAAAAGAAAGAAAAGAAAAAAAGAGGGTTTTCTTTTATACACTACAAGTTGGATTATAAACTTGGAGGTCCTGGGTTCGATTCCCGGCTCGAGTCTGGTCTGGTGGGAGGCTTCGGCCGTCGCTAGTTACCACCCTACCGACAAAGATGTGTCGATAAGGCGATAAAAATCGCATGGCGATGCGTTTTTATCGATGGGGTGGTAATTAGCCACGGCCGAAGTCTCCCACCAGACCAGACTCAAGCCGGGAATCGAACTTTATTATACCACGCGTTTATACACGCTACGGAGGTCGTCGAAATATAAAATAGGGGTTGGAAGTTGGTATGAAACTCCTGTGTTTTTGAAGGTAGAGTTGAGTACGTATAAACAAATACAAATATAAAATAAAGTAGGTGAGGTAGGTTAGTATATAACATTTTCCTCCATTTTGAACTCGGTAAAAAATAGCAAATATCGCTAAATAATTTATCTACATAAAAAATAACATAGCGTAGCATTTCGTTACAAAAACCGGGCCAAATCGACGCAATTTCTCATACAACACTGAAAATAGAACAAAATTCGTAATTAAATTTCCCTCATAACCAGCAGAACGTTGCCGGTTTTCTCCATTTTTTCCACAAAATAAACTCGATTTCACGTCACATTAATGTAATTTTCATACAAGGGGAAACTAAAAATAGAACAAACTTAGTGCCGGCTAATAACCGACGAGTTTTCTCTTCTTTTTACGATAATATCCTTTGACGATAATGGTTATGTTTACACAGTACGACACGACTTACTTATATATATATGTGTGTGTGTACATATATATATTTATATATCTGTGTGTGTGTGTGTTCGTACTACCTGATGCCCACGGCTTTGGCTGCGTTGGTTGAGTTAGTGTGTGTAAAAGTATATTCCAATCACGAAGCAAAGGATTACTAAACCGACGACCTTGAAATAATTACAGGATAATCTGTATCGTATATTCTTTGTAAAAAAAAGAATGAGCGAAATCGGAGCACGCGTTAATAAATTACAACAAAATACACATTTTGACTTTCACCCCCTCTGAATGAAAGAACCGTGCTGAATTCCGGGATAAAAACTATCCTATATGTTGAACCGGAGTATCAGCTACTCCTGTAACAAATTTCATTCAAATCCATTCAGTAGTTTTGGCGTGATGCGCGGCCAAGATACAGACACACAGACAAAAAAAAACTGTTTTGGGTGAAGGATGAGAGGCATCCACACCCGTCGAGCCTAATCCTCGGATCGTGAGGCGCGCCCAATGTACGTGGCACGCTTCGGACGGAGTTAGGGAGCCTCGATCATAGGCCTCCGTGAAGGGTCTGTCTCGGCGGACGCCGCTGGTAGGGTTGCGGTCGAGTGCACAAAAGTTCCCGTGACCCAGCCAACAGGCGACGCACGCGAAGGGGCATCGCTGAGATTAGTGGGTATTCTAGTCTGGCCAAAAACTGGACCATTTGAAATTAAATATCCAAACAAATGAATGTACGTAAACCAAAGCTTAGCTTCCGCATCGCTAGAAACACCTAATAATCTCATCATGATCAACCCATTACCGGCTCACTACGGAGCACGGGTCTCCGCTCAATATGAGAAGGGTTTGGCCACAGTCCACCACGCTGGCCATGTGCGAATTGGCAGACTTCACACGCCTTTGAGAGCATTATGGAGGACTCTCAGGCGTGCAGGCTTCCTCACGGTGTTTTCCTTCACCGTTGAAGCAAGTGATATTTTAATTTTTAAAAACGCACATACATCCGAAAAGTTAGAGGTGCCCGGATTTGAACCGCCGACCTCTGATTAGGAGGCTGACGCCCTAACCACTAGGCTCTCACCGCTTAGTAATCTAAACTGACCTAATATTAGTATCTATGTCTATCATATATCAGTTACGCGAGATAGAAGTGGGGTACTCTTCACGGTTGCGTTTCGTTCGAGGCAGCCGAGCCGAGCCGAGTACATGCCTGAAATCACTTGTCGTTATCGTGTCGTGATTCTAAGTTGTAAAAGGGCAATAGAGTGAAAATCGATGGCCCACATAAAACAAGATCGCTTTCAATGGCGCACAGTTAATTGGAAAAAAGGCCCCGCCCGGTTTTATTATTAGTTATATTAGTTAGTGTAATAAATTATATCGGCAAGAAGAATTACCGCCATATATTTGGCTCACTATCGAGGTAGAATCTATCTATTTTTAATTCCAACCGTAAAAAGAGCACGTTTATGATATATATGTATGTTCATGTTAGCAATCATCGGTTGATTGCTAACATGAATCTTAGAATAAGTAAGAACCTATGTCATTATGTAAGAAAATTGAGACAGATATCGTATCTTCCGTCTCATACAGCGTGCACGCTATTCGCTTGGCGAACTTTAAAAGTTCTCCTAAATAATTACTCGCACTGTTACTATTGTTACTAAGAAATTGATTTCTATCATTATTTCTGTTTTTTTTTTTTGTTTTAAGCAGTTCCAGCATTCAGTGTTTTTTTGTTTTCTCGACACATTTGGAAAAAAATCTACATAATAGCGATAATGTTTTTAATTCTACATAAAAGTTCTATATTTTCGTTTTATTTGTTGCCAAAAGGCTTTCATCTGTATTATATTGAGAACCGGAAGAATGCGTTGTTGTTTTCTTTAGTATATTGGTAGCCATGGAGCATAGTAGAACGCTGTTGTTAAAGTTAACCTGTTTTGGTGCGTTAAGTGCGTGCGTTTAAATTTATAAAGTGTAGATAAAAACACTTAAATATATAAAAATGTGTATAATTTAGACACGAGCATCCTAACAAAAATTAAACGTTCCGTTTTAGCAAGGCTTTACCAGAGATGAACTCCACGGGAAAGGCGGCCCAGTCTCGAAGTTCAACTGACCCAGGGCAGTCGAGAATACCCCATATTCTTGTTTAACTTTTCTACTTTCTCATCTAAGTTTAGTACGCAGATCGCAAATAACAAAATGGGAGGCGGCCGAAACAAATTTCGCGTTGACAAAGTTTGCGTATAGGAGTCGTTAATGGCCTCATGCCGAATACAGACAAATATAACGAGCGTTGAACCATGCTAGTATTCTCTAACGCAGGTTCGACGCTAACGAAGTGCTGATACTTAAAAATCACATATAGTATCTAAACAAAACATTTGAAACTCTACATTAGCAATTGACCTACATTAGTATTATTCGTTTATATCAATATATTTTTGGTTTATATATATGTGTATAAACCAATGTAATGTTTTTTTTTTTTTTTAAACAATTAAAATATCACTTGCTTCAACGGTGAAGGAAAACATCGTGAGGAAACCTGCACGCCTGAGAGTTCTCCATAATGTTCTCAAAGGCGTAAGAAGTCTGCCAATCCGCACATGGCCAGCGTGGTGGACTATGGCCAAACCCTTCTCACATTTAGAGGAGACCCGTGCTCTGTAGTGAGCCGGTGATGGGCTGATCATATATATGATCATAATATTTATAGAAGCTGTGATAGCCTAGAAGCTGTGATAGCCTAGTGGTTAGGGCGTCAGCCTCCTAATCAGAGGTCGGCGGTTCATATCCGCGCACGCAACTCTCACTTTTCAGTTATGTGCGTTTAAAAAAAAAAAATCACTTGCTTTAACGGTGAAGGGAAACATCGTGAGGAAACCTGCACGCCTGAGATGTTCTCCATAATGTTCTCAAAGGCGTGTGAAGTCTGGCAATCCGCACATGGCCAGCGTGGTGGACTATGGCCAAACCCTTCTCATATTGAGAGGAGACCCGTGCTCTGTAGTGAGCCGGTAATGGGTTGATCATGATGCTATTGCACCACCTTCCTCTTTCCGTATCTCTTCTCGTCTTTTTTCGTCTTTTGCATCTTTGGTTGCCTAGAAGAGTTCGCTATGTAGCAATAAGGCCGCCAAATTGTATAATTTTAAGGTAAGATGAATACATATTTTAAACAAATAACAACACAAAACACTTAACACATAAGTATGCAAAGGCGGATTTATTGCTTCAGCAATCTCTTCCAGACAACCCTTGGGAAAGAATTAATTAAAATATGAGGGTAATGGCGCAATTTTCAAAACATAATATAAAATATCAATAAATATAATATATAAATATATACTTTTATGTATAAATAAATATAACTTTGTGTTTTTTATTTTTATCCTATCTTGTGGTTAACAATAAAAGTGTATTCATTCATTGATTCATTATTATCGACTATGATCACGAGGTGTTAGATTTTGAGTTGTATATTTATTTTCTGATATAGTGATTTTTTATCAAAATATTTCCAGCACTGAAATTTGGTGTCTTGAAATTATGGCTTGAAAATTTAGTGCTGATATCATTAAATGGAACAGCGTTGACATTATTAAGTATGTCTTTTACGGGAAAGGAGTCCTGTACCCAGAAGCGGGGTAAATGTAAATGGGGTAAAATATGACAAGTAATTTTTGCAAACGAGATTTTAATTCTAATTGTGTTTACGGTTCATCAGCGCTTTAACCAAACTTAGTTAAACGTTCGTCTTACGGTTATTCGTAGGTTATTGAAAACGACCGCAATACTTTGAGTGAAAACCATGTTTGGTTACTTAGTAGTATAAAAGTAAATTTTATTTTTTTTAAGCAATTCTTTCAATTAATTCAATTATAATTAACAAAAATAAATAAAAGTAAATATATTTGATTGTCAAGTTAATTTTATTGCTAAAATTAATAAATAAATTAACTCAATATTCTCCCAAAACACCGTACACTGATCACTTTGAGGTTCTGTATTGAATAGACAGTTTGACGTATGCCCCTTTGACAAATTATAGATCCTTGGACGTCCGTTGAACTCCGTCAAATTGCTATGGTGAGCGCATCGTGAAGTACGTGTACTCACCCATTTATTGAACTGTGACCACTGTCTTTTGACACGCAACGGTATTGAGTCTGGTAGACGTAGGATATCGAATTAAATTATTGTGTAGTTAAATTAAAATTTCATTTATTCAGCCTAAATTGGTAAAAAAACCAAGTCGCTGTGACCATGTACCGACTTATTACATCCAACACTAATGTAAAATAGAAATTGGCTGAAAAGGGCGCTGCCTCAGCTAGATGCTGCGGTAAAGTTGACTGCAGCGCTGATTTTCAGGCATAACCCAAGGTACATCACGGAGTGACTGGCAAAACCCTACTTTATTGTGTGTGGGTGTGTGAGTGTATGTTTTTTTTAACTAGGCTAAATATTTACATTTATATCGTATATATTAGTAATTTTTTGGCTCTAGCAAAAATACGCTAAATTGAATAAATGACATTATAAAGACAAACATCGGGCAAATCGTTCACTGTCATTCCAATGTTTGGTATGACAATCCTTGATTATTGACAGGTATTAATTATAACGGAACTGTGTCTGGTAAGGGCTCAAAATTTGAACCTTCAATATCACTTATACATTTATTATCTAGGAAGCTTAAACTGTGCAATGGATAATTTACATCATCGCCGCAAGATCACAGCGCTTTTGTACAATAAAGTCTTAAGGCGAGCTCGTCGACGAACATGGCATTAAAAATAAAATGAAAGTTCGAGGCTCATGTGAAAAATAAACTTTTATAAAGTCCGTATCGTCAAAGGCATTTGGTGTTGTTATCATTTCGTTGAAACAGGTGCCTGCCTTAAAAACTGTTCTATTATCTATACTATATTTATATCGGCTTATATGTTAACAAGCCTAGTGGTTAGGACGTCCGCCTCCTAACCAGAAGTCAAGGGTTAGACCCCGGGCACGCACCTCTAATTTTTCGCAGTTATGTGCGTTTTTAGTCACATAAACTCTGTCATTAAGCTGTGATACCCTAGTGGTTAGAAAATAGAAAAGTCGGGGGTTCGAACCCGGGCACGCACCTCTAACTTTTCTGTAGTTATGTGCGTTTTTAGGCAATCAAAATATCACTCGCTTCAAAGATGAAGGGAAACATTGTGAGGAAACCTGCACGCCTGAGAGTTCTCCGTAATGTTCTCAAAGGCGTGTGAAGTCTGCCAATCCGCACATCGCCAGCGCGGTGGACTATGGCCAAACCCTTCTCATATTGAGAGGTAACCGTGCTCTGTAATAAGCCGGCGATGGGTTGACATGTTCGAATGTTACGCAACTTTGATTTCCAAGGTTTCTAGTGTCTTGTTACCAACTAACGGGTGAGGTTAGGAACTAGATTCCCACAGTGGAACAGTACAGTAGGGCGGACAGCGTCATTTCCCGAGCAGATACAAATTATTCACGATACGGTTAATTAACGGTTACCCTGTAATTATTCACGAAGTTAGTGAACTATGTTGGCAACGTGTAACACAACTTACCGCCGTATTAACGACTGAATAATTGAATTTAAATTCACTTCAATCACTTCAATGGGCGCCCATTGGTATTCATCAAAATTATGTATAGCGTAACACGCATTAAGTATTTTAATGTTGGTCTAGTCATTTGTATCTTTGACGACGAATAACAGGTTCGATTTCCGATCTTGCCGAAATTTGTTACGGATTAAATTAACACATTAATTTTTTTTGTTTAAAAATATCTGTATGTAAAAGATTGTCTGATAGGTGTACTTCAATAACGAATAGAGACGAAAGGATAAAAACGAAATTATTTATAAATATTGGATTTTCTGCTCATAGTTAGTAATACAAGCCTGGAGTTTGTTGGTGGTCTTGCTTATGCCATTTAAGCTCACCAACCCACATTAGAGCCGCGTTTTAAGCTCTAAGAAGCCTCTTCTCAACAGTAAGACGTTAATCTAATTTTACTAATGACAACCTTACCTTGTTTATAACTTTGACTTGGTATAAGAAGTAACAAAATTGTCTAGTTAATTATTAGGAAACACTAGATTCACCCGTAGTTCTGCTTCCGTATACTATATCCATATCTCGCTACGAAAATATTGTCACAAAATCATCATAAAGAACATTATTACCATATGTGTGAACGAGACAAAGGTTATGCAATATTTGACGCAAAACCACGGAGCGTGTACTAAACAGTAAATTTAAATTTAGAACAATGAATAAATTACATTTAAAAAAAAACTAGAATATTCTGTACGATTCGATATAGTTTGCTATAAATAGGCGACTACTTAATAGCATTGGCAGAACAATTCAATATGGTATACTTTGGGCTTACTACTTGTGGGCGACGGAAGCGAGGTCGTCCATCACTCACAGTACGGTCCTCAAGTTGGCTGGTGTGCTGTTGTTCCGGCACACCTCTTACAGGCGAAACTGGGCGCGTTGTGCCGCGCCCGAGGTCTGCTGCGGCGGACGCCCGCTGGTGGAGTTGCGGTTGTATGCGAAAGCTTTCCCGCGGCTCCACCATACAGCGGTGAGTAGGAACACGTGGGGGTTTTAGTCAGTACGAGTCTGACCTAACCTCTGTGCTCGTGACGCAGAGGTATCCAAGAGGATTTACCCACGATAAAAAAAAATGGTATACATCGAAGATCTAGAAGAAAAATATTTGGAGAGAAGAAATAGTGGAATAAATAGTATCAGTGAAAAGAGGTGATAAATCAAATCAAATTAAAATAGCTTTATTCATTTCACCTATTACACCTATGAATCGTTCATATATACCACAGTTTTCATTAGTGATAACACTCGCCAAAACTAAAGCAAAGAGGGTTCCAATGGCGCCTACGTCCAAGAAGAAACCCACAAAAAACTTGGCCGGAATATAGTAAGAGTTTGTGAATCTCACTGAGTCTTCCCTAACTAACTAACTAACGGTACAACGTCCGTTGCGAGAAAGATAGATCGATATACCTGTATCGATCTCACGTGCTATTCTTCCAAGTATATAAAAAAAGACAATCCAAGGCAACCGACATAGCTCGAAGAGCTTGCACGCTGAAGTGGCAGTGGGCTGGTCACATTTGTCGGAGAACCGACGGACGTTGGAGTCGGAAGGTCCTCGAGTGGAGACTACGTCTCGGCAAACGGTGTGCGGGCCGTCCTCCGGCCAGGTAGAGTGATGACCTCCGAAAAGTGGCAGGCATCGACTGGATGCGAAAAGCCGGAGACAGGATGAGTTGGCGCTACTTCAAAGAGGCCTATGTCCAACAGTGGATTAATGTTGGCTGATGATGATGATGATGATGAATCCAAGTCAGCACTACATACATGCTGGAAACAGCGAGGCAACATCAAGAAACACCCAACCAACTAATTAGTCGGTCGCACCAATCAGCTTAAGCCCTAGAAGCGCGCAAGAGGTGAAAGAATTAAGTTTTTCGTACCCTCTTAGCCAGAGCAATTTAACTTTTATCATTAAAGTTACGGACCTCACTCCAATCCAACAAAATTACCTCTTCTCCGTTACTAATGACAAAAAATTTAATGAAAACTGGGTACGTGTATTTTATCGTAAATTCTAGCACGTTCTCGAGCCGTTTCAAAACATCGTTAACAACAACTGAACTAAAATTAGTAAACCATTTATCATCATCATTAGTGTCATTTTCAGCTTGTTATTATCTCACTGCCCAAATGTCCTCTATGACAGAAAAGCTTATATACTCTTTGCAAAAAAAACTTTAAAAATAGACTCCAGCTTGACCATAATCACAATTATCAAGATAAGACCAAGTCGCCAACTGATACGTTCGCCTTTATAATAAAAATTATAATTTGACAAGCGCCAGTTGGACACTCATCGCAAATTTTGTATTGAAATGGCAGGTTACCACCGGTTTGCAACTTTGAAAAGAGTAACTAAATATCTCCCGATTACATGGATGGCCAAAGCGATCAACACTGGAAGGGGAAGGGAGGTCAAATATCACAAGAAATGCTTACTGTATAGCATATTTATGATCTGTAAGCTAGGCAAGGAATTGCTGGTGGATTATTGTTCAAATTTAGCCCTTGACGGCAATCTCACCTAATGGTAAGTGATGATGCAGTCTAAGATAGAAGCGGGCTAACCTATTAGAGGTATGGTAAACTCGTACTTCTGTTTGGTTTCTACGCGACATCGTGCCGGAACGCTAAATCGCTTGACGACACGTCTTTGTGGGTAACTAATCACGGCTGACGCCTTCCACCAGAGTAGACTCGAGCCGCTAATCAAACCCCCACCGAACAGACTCGAGCCCAAAATCGAATCTCCAAGTTTATAATGTAACAGCACACTCGCTGCGCCACGGAAGTCGTCAAAATGTTTGTTTCACAACTTTTATTTGTGAACAAACATTTTTTACAAACACTATTCGATACGATTTGAACACTACGCTACACTTTTGGAAAAATAACTGTACAAAAATTTTCATGATAAAAGAATATGGGTGACAGACACTTTTTTTCTGTCAGCTGTATTATCATTCAAGGTCATACGGGGTCATCGACTGAGTGTTTTCTAATACCAACTTGATTGTACATACGCATCCTCTTGGTATACTAAGATAACTAGTTCAGCGCCGGATCTATTCTTGTACCATTCCCCGTTACGGATCCTCCATTACACGTGAAGTTGGCGAATTAAAAGTGATAATTTGGCTCATCTAAAAGCCAACAAATAAAAGAAGAAAAATTCGTTAAAATCATCATCATGATCAACCCATTGCCGGCTCACTACAGAGCACGGGTCTCCTCTCAATATGAGAAGGGTTTGGCCATAGTCCACCACGCTGGCCATGTGCGGATTGGCAGACTTCACACGCCTTTGAGAACATTATGGAGAACTCTCAGGCGTGCAGGTTTCCTCACGATGTTTTCCTTCACCGTTGAAGCAAGTGATATTTTAAATTTTTAAAAACGCACATAACTCCGAAAAGTTTGAGGTAAGTGCCCGGATGCGAACCGTCGACCTCTGATTAGGAGGCAGACGCCCTAACCACTAGGCTATCACCGCTTCACTAGTTAAAATATTAATATAATAGTTTGTCAACTATGCGTGTACATCCAAAGATGGTAAGTCAGTACTAGTCAGTATTATTCAGTCAGTAAAATAATCTCTAAATGAAATTAAAATCGTTATATAAAAACTGAAATGCACTTTATTTGAAATAACAATAATTTATCTGAACTGAGCCTATAAGTTTTTATAAGCTGTCATTAATAATATTCAAGGCTTATTAAAGTAATTAATATAATATTTTAATTAAAATGTCGATAGGTAGTCATATTCCAGTTTGCCTTTTCGATTAATCCCTTGAAAGTTCATTTAAACTCACTTATAAATGAATACATTATTAAAGTTGAATGCAATAATTAATAAATGCAATTAATTGCGTTGCTGACGTAGTATTTAATCAATCTCTTGCTCATTATTCTTGACAACAGGAAAACATCGTGAGGAAACCTGCACGCCTGAGAGTTCTCCAAGGCGTGTGAAGTCTGCCAACCCGCACATGGCCAGCGTGGTGGACTATGGCCAAATCCTTCTCATATTGCGAAGAGACCCGTGCTCTGTAGTGAGCCGATAATGGTTTGACATGCACCTATTAATATCTTGGAGATGTCTATCAATAAGTTCAAAGTTTTTATAAAACGAAAGCTTATAAAAAAATAATTTACGATAACAAGGATTATATAAACGATATAAAAGCTTGGGTGTGAATTGCTCTACCTCCATAGGTACTATAATTGTGAGATGGTGATAAAAAAACCGGCTAAGTTTGTTGTGGGCTTCTTCTTAGACCATACCCTCACAGCTTTAGTTTTAAGTTTACGAATGTAGTTATCACCATCAAATAACTGCATCAAATTATTGACGCGTCGAAAGTGCCTTTTAAAGGACAATTTGAATCAACATTAT
The DNA here is from genome assembly GCA_928268935.1 of Lasiommata megera. Taxonomy (NCBI): domain Eukaryota; kingdom Metazoa; phylum Arthropoda; class Insecta; order Lepidoptera; family Nymphalidae; genus Lasiommata; species Lasiommata megera. Next base: position 14,703,439 of record OV743326.1, read on the forward strand.
TTGAATTTGAAATTCGAATTTGTTACAATATAAAACCTTACCATTGCATAAAGCATACATCTTGAGTAGAATTAAAATCACTACCCGTTTATGAAACGAGGCGGAAATTTAATTATACAGGGAATAACATCAAGACGAACTCGCAGTCATCCATTGTAACTTCATACAAACAGTTTGAAATTCACGTGTTCACTTTCCAAGCAGAGTGTCGCCTGAGGTTCGCATAACTAACGCAACTATGGTAAACTGTTGAGCACAGGTGGTCATTTCATTATGCACCCAGGCAACACGATGTCGTTATGACAAAGGGTTTTCATAATCCTGTCATAATTGTTGAGAATGATTTACGCGTGGTTAAAGGCAAGATTAAGTTCTTTTGTGAGATTAAAAAAAAACTTTTATGTACACAGGGGAAAAAAAGCATACTTGTATATGTCGCTTTAAAGCGAAGAAGCCACTGGTAAATTTTGTATTCTAATATAATAATAATTTAATCTTTATAACCCTCAGCACGTCCTCTCTCCGCGACGTTTAACCATCAAATGACCCATAATAACACACATAAGTATGTAGTTGGTAATTGATGGCAGCCGATTATCTCTACAATACAATGTTTGCGATGAGTATGTTGGCAACATTGTGAGTTTATTATTCTATGGTAGACACGACCTCGGTAGTCGGTCTGTGGTCGTTATGTCAGTGACACGTCACCGATAAAGTTAAAATTTCGGATTTCTGAAAACTCAGCGACTTTTATCTTTTATTTTGGCTGAATAAACGCATTTTATTTTTATTTTTTTAAAATAATTCCGGAATAATTTCATCGCGATAGAAAAACGAAGAAATGGCGCTGATGTCGCAAAGCCTGTCCCGCGACAATGCCGTGGACTGAATCGCTTAATAAAGGGTCTAGAAATTAGTGCGATGGTAATTTCAACCGTCATTTGTTCGCGTAAACAAAGCGATCCACGCCCTTTCTTTTAAGTAGAAACACTTTTTTTTTGTTAGAATATTTTAGCAATTGTCACTTAGCAAAACAACGTGATGGATCTCCTTGGGCGTGACTTTTTTTTTTTACTATTACTACCACTACAAGCAGTAGGGCAGCTACGATGTTTGGCAAACTTCGTGCAAGAGTATGGGATAACAAACATCTGTCGATAAAGACAAAAGCATCTGTTTATCAAACTTGTATTTTATCCGTACTCTTGTACGGAGCAGAAACGTGGACATCCTACCTTAAGCAGGAGCGGAAATTGAACGCTTTTCACATGCGTTGCCTACGTCGCATTTTGGGTATATGTTGGAAGGATAGAGTTACAAACGAGAGTGTATTAAAGTCGGTCGGACTGCCTAGCGTTATTGCTCTCCTTAAGCAAAAGCGGCTGCGGTGGCTGGGTCACGTCCACCGTATGGAGCACTCTCGCTTGCCGCGCCAAACTCTCCTTTCAGAAGTTGCCAACGCTAAACGACCGGTTGGTAGGCCGCTGTTGACATACAAAGACAGTGTAAAACGCGACATGTCTTCCTTTGCTGTCGACCCGAAAATTTGGGATACCCTTACCGAGGATCGTAACAACTGGCGTAAGGTTGTTGCGGAGGGCGTAGTTGCTCATGACGCCGCCTTACATGAGCATCTGGCAAACAAGCGCGCTATAAGACACGAGCGCGTAGAGAACCCCCTACCTCCTAGCGGTTCCTATGTTTGTGAACTATGCGGACGTTACTGTCGCTCTCGTATTGGCCTCATAAGCCATGAAAACAAATGTCGCCGCCCATGAGACGCTGTTCAAAACATCTTTCGAAGATGAATAGGGCCAATGATGACCACTACAAGCCTTGACGGCACTCACCTGATGGTAAGTGAGGTATTTTGACGACCTCCGTGGAGCAGCGCGCGCGCTGTCGCATTATAAACTTGGAGGTCCTGAGTTCAATTCCCGGCTCGAGTCTGGTCTGGTGTGGCTTCGACTGTGGCTCATTACCACCCTATCGACAAAGACGCCAAGCTATTTAGCGTTCCGGCACGATGTCGTGTAGAAACCAATTAGTAGCATGGGTTAACAAAACTCCTAACAGGTTAGCCCTCTAGCCAACTAGACAGCTCATCACTTACCACTAGGTGAGCCGTCAAGGGCTAACTTGAAAAAAAATATATATGGTAGCGGGCTAACCTGTTAGGTGTATGGTAAAACCATACTCTTATTTAGTTTTACGTGACCGAAAAGGTCAACTAAAAAATCACAGATTTAGAGAAATGATTACTACATTCCGTATTACAGTAAAAAATTGGAAATGTAACATTATTTTGTTATGGGCAATTGGCGATATTTATATAAAGATTTCGTGTAAATATGAAACAAACGCGGTGGATTTCGCACGCAGCTGTGATCAATACCGCGGAGAACAAAGCCCCAGCACCGATGCCGCCAAGTCTACCTCCCGACGATGCTGCTGAAGAGAAACGCGTAACAAAGAGGCGAGGAGTTAGCGAGACGTTAATTTCGTTAATTTCAACCGTCATTTGTTCACGTAACAAAACGTCGTGTCACGGAGATCACGGAATGGCGTCGCTTTGAACTCCACTGAAGCGTGCACGATTTACTGCTTCCTAAAATGTAGACTATTTGTATCAGTTGCAAACTATTCTTTATGTAGTTAGTTAACTTATGGAAATATCTATTATTAAAAGCTGTAATTAATAAGAGTTAATTGTGTCCTTGGTTTTGTGGTTAGCGTGTTCATCATCATCATCATCATTATCAACCGATTGACGTCCACTGCTGGACATAGGTCTTTTGTAGGGAGTTCCAATGCTCACGGTCTTGGGCCGCTTGCTTCCAGCGGCTCCCTGCGACTCGTCTGATGTCGTCTGTCCACCTAGTCGGGGGTCGACCAACGCTACGTTTACCGGTGCGGGGTCGCCATTCCAGCACCTTGGGACCCCAACGTCCATCGGTTCTCCGAGCTATGTGCCCCGCCCATTGCCACTTCAACTTCGCAATCCTCTGAGCTATGTCGGTAACTAAAGTTTTCGAACAGTGCGTGTTGCCAGTGATGACTTACGGCTCTGAAACATGGTCGCTCACTATGGGCCTCATAAGAAGGCTCAGAGTCACTCAACGGGCGATGGAGAGAGCTATGCTGGGAGTATCTCTACGTGATCAAATGAGGAGATCCGTAGAAGAACCAGAGTTAGCGTGTTCAAATTAAGTTTATTTTAGTTACAATAAGCGATGTAGCATAAATGTTGATTAGAATTCGTTTATACCACTGGTCTCCTCGCATGGTCCAGGGACTTCGGGTGTTTTCTTTTTGATCTAGACATCATCATCATCGCCGCCTGCATTATTGACATATAACCGGGCAGGGGTCTCCTCAGCATGAGAAGGAGTAGACTCCATACGCCTTTGAGAACACTGTGTATATTCTATGGCATGCAGGTTTACTCACAATGTATTTTATAACCCTTTTTTTATTCCACCACTAATTAGCAATGTACGGCAATATCACCTAGTGGTAAGTAAATAGTAAGATTATGCTGTCTAAGATGGTAACGGGCTAACCAATTAGACGTATAATACAGTATAGTCATACTCCTAAATGGTCACGATCATTTGCACCAAGGACGACGGTAATGGTTGAACCCATTCTTCTATACAGTTTCTTATCACTAAGCGATTTGGTGTCTTTAACAGTCAGGTGTGTAAAAAACTTAGATAAATACGCCAGTTAAATTTAAACCTCTCTTCACAAAATATCACTAAACTTCTAGCAATATCCTCATGGCGTCCATTCTTATTGCTCTTTTGCGTGGACCAATAACTTGCCACCGTTTTGGCGGGAACCAATAGCGTGGCGGCACGACATGATGACAACCAACTTAATTCATTCATTCGTTCATTTAAGAACAACCCATTACCGGCTCACTACAGAGCACGGGTCTTCTCTCAATATGAGAAGGGTTCGGCCATAGTCCACCACGCTGGTAATGTGCGAAATGGCAGACTACACACGCGTTTAAGAACATTACATATAATTCTTAATTAATAAATACATCATAATTTATTTCTCATTTAAATCGGACATGGAAGCGTCCATAGATTGTTAGTATGTCAGTAACATTTTATCCTCAGTTACTATGTTTTTTTTACATCATTTATAAATATAGTTATCATTATACATCATTTAAAGATAATGTATAAATTCTTAGAATCGCAGCGATAACAGGTGTTATCTAGCCTCGGCTCACATCTCCCACCGAACAGACTCGCACCGAGAATCGAATCGAGGACCTGCCACCTTATAATATGAAAGAGCACGCGCTAAATGATACGAAGTTAAATAGAAATATCTATTACAAACAATTTAAATACACATATAATATCAACTGCAGTAATATTAACTTACAAGCCCGCACTTATACATTTCAAATGAATGTCGGTTTGCCGGTAATTGGTTTTACACCGCTAAATGTTTCCTTTATTATGTATTTTCTCGTCTAGTGTTAGTTTATTATATTGTATGCAAGTCTGCTTTTACGTTGGTACACGATTTAATGTAACAACAACTTCAATACACGATACAGGCTTTTCAAACACAAGTAGATTCTCGCAATGTGAAATGTACCGTCCGACCCCCCCGTTATCCCAGACGTCGCCTAAGCCGAGGTTCGGCCTCAAAGGAGGCGCCCTTAGGCAGTCGTTTCCTTAGTTTCTTCGAGTCCTAGGGCTCAAAACTTTCTTCTGGCAGAGCTTCTTTCCAAAGCTCGCCAAATAGCCCGTTTACGCTGTGGCAACCAATTTAGGGTTTGTACAGCTAATAGACAGTCCGAAAAAAAAAATTTAAATCTCCATTCTTGCAACAAGCTGCAATTCCTGTAACAAATTTGTCAATATCATATTTACAAATGTATTTTAATAGCTGTTCTTCACTGTTTCTCAGCGTCATCTAGGAGTCGCGACGTATCCAATGTTATTCATCATAATATGAACCTCAACAAACTTTCAAACTCCTATAATTAAGTGTTGGTTGTATATATATACATACATGTGTACTAGAAATTAATCTTTAGTAGACCTAAAAGTATCATCCACAATAACACATTTTATGCAGAAAATAGTTCAAAATAGAAAAGTTAATTTTCGATCGACATTATTAGGTACAAAAATGATTAAAAAAAAAATAACTGTTCTTTTTAGCATGTTATTTGGATGTTAAGAGCGGTGATAGCCTAGTGGTTAGGGCGTCAGCCTCCTAATCAGAGGCCGGCGGTTTGAATCCGGGCACGCACCTCTAACTTTTCGGAGTTATGTGCGTTTTAAAAAAATTATTAAAATATCACTTGCTTCAAGGAAAACATCGTGATGAAACCTGCAAGCCTGAGAGTTCTCCATATTGTTCTCAAAGGCGTGTGAAGTCTGCCAATCCACACATGGCCAGCGTGGTGGACTATGGCTAAACCCTTCTCATATTGGGAGGAGACCCGTGCTCTGTAGTGAGCCGGCAATGGCTTGATCATGATGATGAGGATTTGGATGTTTAGTGTAGGGGATGACGCAAAATTGAAGCACGTTCGAGAAGAGTGTACTGCAAGGTAGCCGTGCACCGCGCGGGATTGTCATGAAGTAACATAAATCCTTATTTTAAGCTGGCTAAGAATAGTGCGCGCATGCTCTAATTCTCAATGTTAATTGTCACGATAAACTAGGGGCATAGACGCAAACACTACTAAGTCTAGATTTAATACAACCGCAAGACTAATAGTGCAATCTGAGTCTAATTTCTGCTTCCCCCTCGAATTTATTATGGAGTAGACTAGGACTTTGTTGTACAAGCATTAATGATATTTGATACTCATTTATGTCATAGACGGGACAACGTAGCATTTTATGTTAGTTAAAAATACACATTATTTATTTTATTTTCACCGACAAAGACGTGTCGCCAAGCGATTCAGCGTACCGGCACGATGTCGTGTAGAAACCAATTAGGAGTATGAGTTTACCATACCCCTTACTGGTTAGCCCGCTACCATCTCAAACCGCATCATCACTTGCCATTAGGTAAGATGCAGTCTAGGGCTAACTTCTGGTCAATAAAATAAAATAAATTTATTTGGCAATCATAACAAATAACAACCCTTATAATTAAATCTTAACTTATCTTAATGTTCTGTATATAATTGTAATTCTAATTGACTATAAAGCATGACAAAAGTTTAATATAACAAATTATAGAAATATAAATATATAGAAGTTAGTTGTAATACTTACTTTTGTAATGCTTGATAATTTTATCACATTTAAACAAAATTTGTTATAGTGACCGTTAAATATATTATCAATATCGGAGTCTCTACTGATAATCCCATTATATAGACGACACATCCTTATAATGGGATTATAGTAGGAAGTATTGTTTTAACAAACTTCAAGGATATATTATACTATTGATTGTGGAAAAGGTTCGGTACTCTTATTTATGTCTGCACGCACATAGATTATTTAAAAATATGTATTTGCGAATGTTTCTTTGTGTTTTTTAACTCACTCACTCATCATATTAACATATCACCTGGTGTGCTGGCAGACAAGAACTCAAGGGGAACAATCAGATGATGTAGCGTTAAGCTTTAAGGTCACGCTTGTATTCTATTTATATATCAGAATGTTATGTTTTCTTGGTATCTGTTCATGCCTACATACTCGTATATATGAAAAGATTTGGATGGATAGATGACGATCTCAGTGGCGCAGCGTGCGCTGTAGCATTATAAAGTTCTGGTTGGTTCTGGAGGTCCCGGCTCGAGTCAGGTCTGGTGGGAGACGGATAAAGACGTGCGCCAAGTGATTTAGCGTTCCCACACGATGTCGTGTAGAAACCAATTAGGAGTATGGGTTTACCATACCTCTAACAGATTAGCCCGCTACCATCTTAGACCGCATCATCACTTACCATCAGGTGAAATGCCGTTAAGGGCTAACTTGTGTTGTGTAAAAAAAAAATTGGTTGCCTGGAAGATATCGTTATGTAGCGATAAGGCCGCAAAATTGTATACTACTGTTTCTGTTATTTTCCGTCTTTTTTGTTTTATTTCCTTTTTGTGGTGTGCAATAAAAGTGTGTTCATTCATTCATCCATTCATTCATTCGTTTCATTATACAATTATATTTATTATTTGAGCACGATACTGGTTAAGATAGTCGCTCTACATTTTAAATCTCTTTGAGTGGCGCAAAGCTAGGGATTCCTAGAAATCCTAGAATTTAAACTACGTGCCGCATAGGAAGTGTAAACCTAGCCAGTTTAAATAAAGTTTCCGCGCCGCGATAGGTAGACTCTCTGACTCTATATTCCGCTTCAAAGTCGAATTCAAATCCAAAACATTCTATTTTCTAGCGCTTGTACTAAAAGTTCTTTTGAATTGTTAGAAAGTTTAGCTTGGCCTCGAATCAAATTTTTTCTGTTGAAACTACTACTGGCAATATTAGCTAAAGTTACTTGTGACTTCTATCGCGGTGAAAATTCGCTTCTAAAACATTGAAAGACCGCCTATCTATTTATTATCTCCTGGTAGAAATCGTCTCTTTTTTTAATGCACCACAAGTTAGCTTTGTCGGCATCACACCTGATGGTAAGTGATGATGCGGTCTAAGATAGTAGCGGGCTAAACACAAAATCGTGCCGGAACGTTAAATTTCATGGCGAAACGTCTTTGTCGTTAGGGTGGTAACTAGCCACGGCCGAAGTCAGACAGACAGACAGAGAGCTCTTTAGCGATAAGGTCTTTGCGGACTTGCGACCAACTTAAAATAATGTGCCGAATTTTGCGGGGAGATATCGATGCTCCTGATCTCCATGACCAACTATGTTGTATACGTGTCCCCAAAAATAATAATCTGCGTCCACGAAAAAACGTCGTGGTCCCACTTCATCGCACTGTTGCCCGAGCCATGACACCCATACCGCGTTCTCTGGCGTCTTTCAACGAACTTTTGGATATGAATTTTCAATGGGACCCATTCAATGACGGGTGGACGGTTCTGTTTTCGGAGTTGCTTAAGTACGCCGAGAGCAATGATTAATCTTTGTTTGTTTAGTAATATTAGTTTGTTTTTAACACGCTTTTATTAGCTTCACCTGTATGTATGTATGTTTGTTTGTTTGTTTGTTTGTTTGTAACCGACTCCTTTGAGCTCGATTTTGCCCTACTTTGAACGATCAGATTTGATTCAAACTTTGCACACCTGTCAAAGGTCGATGACAATGCAATAATCCGATCAAAATATCCGATTATCCTAATTAGATTCGCCAGGATTAATTAATTTCTTTCCGCATCCTTTGCATGCGAGTAAGAGAGACAGAGCTAGTGCGCGAACTACGCATGCGTGCAGTAGCGTGTTTTTTTAGTTTTTTAAACTATTATTAATAATTTGTTTTATGTTGTCTAGTTAGTGTAAGTGGTATTTTGCCGTTCAAAAAAAAAGTATGTACCTCTTTTCGTTTCTTTGTTGTTTTTATTGTGTATTTTTCTTGCGTTTAGTGTACAATAAGGTGTATTTTCATTTCTTTTTTTTCATTTTCATTTCATTGAGTGACTTTTGAATAAAATCCCAAATAAAAATAAATCGATTCTTTGGCGGATATTCCGGTTGATATTTCGATTGAAACCCTGCCTGCTATTGGCCCAGCTTCATATCGTTATTTCCGGTTGCTAGACATAAGCCGGGTAGAGCGTTTTAAAATCATTTGAGGTCAAGTCGCAAAAAGGCTTATTCGACAAATAAAATCGATGATCGAAACGGCAGCCTTATCAACTTGATTTTTCATCGTACTAGAATAACCTAGTATTCGACTTGTTAACCATTATATATCCACTGATTTTACAAACGCATATCATCTAATAATAATAAGGTTGAAACATATTTACGCTTTAACTGTATCATTACAAATAACAGAAACTATTTTTTTTTCAGCATATTAATACCTCTGTCCCACTTCGAATCATATACTTTTTGTGTGGAACATTGTGTGTTCCTTTACTACGTAATTGAAATGTACGAAAACATTGTCGCATTTCTACTATGAGTCTTTATATATGTCCTTACTTTGGCAGTGTAGAGGTATCAAGTGTGTTGTTTTACTAACACATCTATTGATTTGTATATATTAATAAGCTTGATTCATCGTTCTGGGTTTGATCCATTTCCAATCAAAGATTGTCAAACTTAAGATACAATGACATATTTTATATAATGATATTTCTTCTTAGACCTGGGCGCAATTGAAACCCTCTTAGCTTTAGTTTTGGTTTGGCGAGTGTGGTTATCACCATCACTTCACGAATAATGTGATATATATAAACCACTAGCTGTTGCCCGCGACTTCGTCTACGTAGAATTGCTGATTTACCTTGAGATTGAGTTTACTCGTGAAGCCAATGCCCTGCTTCAGAAAGTAAGCTACAGGCAAATGTCAAATTGTCGATTTTCGTGTTTCTAAATTAAATTAATTTTATGCAACACAGTTTATACTAATGCAGGGCCGTCCTTGCCATTTTTCTGTATGACTCAAGTGTTCTCTCAATAAAGATTTTTTTTTTTTTTTTAAAACATAGGACTTTCATACAAACTTCATACCCCTATTTTACCCCCTTAGGAGTGGAATTTCCAAATATCCTCTCTTAGCTGACATCTCTTAACTACCAACGACCTACTTGCTAAATTATAACTTTATACGTACAATAGTTTTTGAGATCTCGTGTTTAATCAGTAAGTATGTAAGTAAGTGACCTTTCGCTTTTATATATATAGATAGATTCATAGATACCTCTTAAAATATATAATAATATTTAAAGCTAACCCCAATAAAGCGCGTAAACTGGCTGTTGACTTCGTGCACGTCGTTTCTGGAGCACCTTGCGTCGTTGCATGGAAACTAAATCTAAGTTTCAGCTAAGTGATTAATGGTAATCTCGTAGTTTTAATAGAGCATTCGGGTTCAGTATTAAACTCTCGTGGAGTGTTCTAGAACATTAGCGTCACGTGGCTGGTAATCTAGGGCCTCGGTACTTAATAATGGATTGAGTTCAGTGCCGCGGTGCCGAGGTAGCGTGCCATCGGTTCGCTAAATTAGTGCGTGCCACATGGGACCTGCCTTACTCGGGTAGTAATTAGCCTTTGGCGTCCTGGGTTCGATTTTCTCATTTTTGCTTTTTCTGCCTATTAATACTCAAGTAATATAACTCAAATCATAACTTTGTTCATATAAACCTATTACAGACATCTATGAATCGTTCATATATATCACATTCTTCATTATGTCTATTCGTGAAGTGATGGTGATAACTACACACGCCAACTTAAAACTAAAGCTAAGAGGGTTCAAATCGCGCCCAGGTCTATGAATTCAAATTCAAATTCATAATAATCTTTATTCAAATAGTCCTTAAAAAGGCACTTTTGACGCGTCAATAATTTACACAGTAGTTATTTCATGGTGATAACTATATTCGTAAACTTAAAACTAAAGCTATGAGGGTTCCAAACGCGCCCCGGTCTAAGAAGAAGACCACAACAAACTTAGCCGGGGTTTTTCTTTTTTTTCGTTATCACCATCTCACATAATGAATAAAATTAATAATAAACTATAGTACCTATGAAGATAGAGCAATTCAACTTTTTGCAAATAAACTCAAATATGAGATAATATCATAATTTCACTACTACTCTTATTTCCCAAATTAGATATCTTGGCCCATTTGGACCTTCCTCATTGGTTATATACTATTTAAGTAAATAGGTCTGTGCGTAGAGCCGACGTGAATATACTCATGATGATGGTAATGATTTGGGAGAGGTGGTTATGAGTTGTTATATAACAATTTGAAAGAGTAGTAAAAAGGTATATGGTTACCAGTGTATCTGTTCAATCGTCTTCTTTAGATGATTGGCTGAAAGGACGCGGTTCTAGCGATAAGTCAGGAAGCGGTTCCAGCGATAAGTCCTCCTTTACGCATTATTTATCATATTTTATTGGTTTCAATCAAATATCCCTAGATAGAGACAAATGGAAGGAAGAAAGGGAGGCCTTTGCCCAACATTGGGACAGTACGGGCTGATAATAATAATTGGTTTCAATCGCGTTGTTGTGTTTTCTAAAAAAAAAAACTATCTTTCGAACTGTTCGTAATTTCATTAACCTAATATCTACTATATAAGCAAGACATAAATTTGCCTCAGTATAATTCAATCCTGCATTTAACCAAAATACAAAAATAAAATACAATTAGGCAATCTAATAAATTGCTACCGTGTCGCAGTCATTCAGAAAGATAGTTCGACTAACTGGTCATTCAAAACACTTATATAAATGCGTTATATAGAACAATTAAAACTAAACGATTTAAAGTGCCACAATATCCTACTAGAAAAAAAAACCAGTGTTATTAAAACGATGAATGCAAGTCACAAGTGGAACGTTTCGGGTAATGTTTCCAAAGAAACTTATATACACGTTGTCTTAACTTGGGATGAGAACTTAGGACACATTCGCCTGTGAAAATTGGAGTTTGTGGGTAGGCATAAAACAAACAAGTCATAATTTTCGCTGCTGCATTTTTATTTTTTGATTTTAATTACTAAGAGTTATTTTTAGTGTCAAATTATGTACCTGTAAGTAGCCTTATCCAGCCAGCTTGCATAATATTATTTGCACATAAATACATTCCACAATTCTGGCTGTGTGCAAACTTAACCTAACTTTTCACTGACACTTGTGTTACATCATCATGGAGTCACTAAAGCAAGGCTTGGAAGAGATTAAAGATCACTTTAATGTTAGAATGGCAGAGTTCCAAAGAGAATTGAAGGGTTCTGTACCTGCCACAAGCCCAACGCCTAATATTAATACACAGTTTGGAGCGTTTCGTTCCTTTGTCTTAACTGCCTTGGAAAATCTTCAACTACAAGTGGAGCTCCTGGGGAGGCAGCAAGATGAGTTGGAGATGCGTTCCAGGAAAAAGATTCTTCTGGTGCATGGTGTTGCTGAGACTGACAAAGAAGACCCCGGCACTTCAGTGTGTAGTCTTTTATCAAAACAACTTAAATTGTCACAGCTGTCGCCTGAATCTCTGAGCCGCTGTCACCGTTTAGGACGTGTTGGTGGTGACAAGCCACGTGCGGTACTTTTGAAGTTCAAGAATTGGTCACTCAGAGATGCAGTTTGGTCGGCAAAGACTAATTTGAAGGGTTCTGGGATAACTATCTCAGAGTTTCTTATTAAAAGCCGCCACAAGATCTTTATGGCGGCTCGACAGCGATTTGGAGTGGCAAAGTGCTGGACTCGAGATGGCAGTATCATGGTGCTTGACCCTGATGGTAAGCGGCATCGTGTAGCATCTATGTCAGAGCTGAACGCCATCCCCACTTCTATTGGTGTATCTGCGCCTGCCACTGCTGCCGTTGTTGCGCCTGTTGTTGCAGCTGAGGCTCCGAAGGACTCTAAAGTCGCTAGTTCGAGGATTAAGAGAGTGGTCAGGAAATGAATAGCTTCCTTGGAGTTTTATTTTTTCCATTACAGTGTAAATTCAATCCAGTGTGCTGCTTGGTATGTAGTCCTTTTGTTTTTAAATTTTATAAATTTTGTTAATTATTATAAAAATTGTGAATCTACATGTTTTCATCATAAAATTTAGCTTTGTTTTGTTTAATAATTCCTTCCTTTAGATAAAGTGACAGTTGACACTGACTTTTTCAATTATACTGTCAGTTTGATATTTTTTTCGGATACTTACATGTATTATTTGAATTTAGACCTGCAGCACACTGGTGGTTTATAAAATTTTTGTTTGATGTTACTAAAGTGTTATTTTTATATTTTAATTTGTTTGTCACTCTATGTGTTTTAATCTGTGTGTGTGTATTTTGTTTATCTTTTTTTTTTCTTTTTTTGTTCTCTTTTTCGTTTTTCTTTTCTGCATTTCTGTGTTATGCAGCTGGCGGATTGGGACGCTTGCTGTATAGTTTTTATTTATTTTTTTAATATTTTATATATATATATATTATTTTTTTTATTTTCTTTTATATTATATAACGTATTATGTCGTCTAACAGTATAGATAGTGAACTTTTTCTGTCTGTATCTTCTGGTGAAGATAGTTTCCACAGTACATCTTTCCTTCCTCTTAATGCCACACTCGATTCAAATTTTTCTAATTGTCTGAAAACATTTAATGTTGTCCATCTCAATGCACAAAGCATCCCGGCACATTTTCCCGATATGCTTGCGTCTTTTGAATCCCGTAATTTACATGCTATCCTAGTGTCTGAATCATGGCTTAAAACTTGTTTGCCTTCTGCATCCTACTCTCTGCCAGGCTTCCGGCTAATTCGTAATGACCGTGTTGGTAAGGGAGGTGGTGGAGTGGCGATCTATTTACGATCCCATATTCCTTTCGCTGTTGTAAGTACGTCTTCGCAACCTCCTCTACCTGATGCGGCTGAGCACTTATTGTTGGAAGTTCTGTTATCCCACACGAAAGTCCTTCTTGGGGTATTTTATTGCCCACCCTCTATTTCTAGTTACTTTCACTCTTTTGAAACTTTGTTAGAAAAAGTAGTGCCTATGTATAGCCATTCTATTATTATGGGAGATTTTAATACGTGTTTACTTAAAGAAGACTATCGCAGCAAGAAGTTACTATCTACAATAGAAGCCTGTAGTCTTTCTGTCCTTCCCCTTGCCGCTACACATTACTCTCCTGGCTATACTCCCTCTCTTCTTGACTTAATTATAGTTTCTTCTCCAGATTTCGTCTTTAAGCATGGTCAGTGTCCTGCTGATGCATTTTCCTACCATGATTTGATTTATCTGTCTTATATGGTACGTCCTCCTAAAGCAAAATCGAGAATACTTTTGCGGCGTAACTTTGGAGGAATTGATAAGAGTCATCTCTGTAATGATGCCAGCCATTTGGATTGGGGTGCTATTTTAGATGTTGATTCGATTAGTCGCAAGGTTGAAATTTTTAACTCACTGATTACACAGCTGTACGATAAACATGCTCCGTTAAGACCAATTAAAATGAAGCACTTGCCTGCTCCGTGGTTGTCAAATGAAATAAAAAGTGCAATGAATAAAAAGAACTCTGCTAAAGCTAAATATAAAGCTAACGATTCCGAAAATAACCGCTCAAAATATCATAAAGCACGCAATCGCTGTAATACATTGTGTAGAGATGCTCAACGACGCCACATTCATAAGTCTGTTGAAAGCGGTGATACTGCTAAAACTTGGAAATTTCTTGAGTCGCTTGGAGTTGGTAAATCATCCCATAATACTTCTATCAATGTCGATATTGAGCTCCTGAATAAACATTTCTCTACTTCTGATACAATTGATAGTGTCGTAAAAGATCGTACTCTTAGTATTCTTTCCTCCTCCAGAACTCCTGACTTTTTACCTTTTACTTTCAAGGCTTTCACTGAGTGTGATGTTAAGAAGAGCGTATTGTCCATTGCCTCGAATGCTGTGGGTGGTGACGGCATCAGCCGTAATATGATCATACCTATCCTTGACGTTGTTTCTCCTGTCCTAACTCACATTCTGAACTGTTCCATATTTACTAGTGAATTTCCTGAAGCGTGGAAGAACGCTCAAATCATTCCTCTACCTAAAAAAGCTAGTCCTGCTTCTCTCTCTGATTTCCGTCCTATTTCTATTTTACCGTTTCTTTCAAAAGTCCTTGAGAAATTAGTGTACCAACAACTTAGTCTTTTCATTAATAAACATCTCCTGCTTAGTCCTTTCCAATCCGGCTTTCGTCCTGGTCATAGTACGGTTACAGCATTGGTGAAAATTACAGATGACATTCGCTGGGCGATGGATAAGAAAGAAGTCACAGTCCTGACATTGCTTGATTTTAGCAATGCTTTTAATACAGTTGACTATGACATCTTGTTGAGTCTCCTACGCTTAATTAACATATCTCCATCGGTGGTAGACTGGTTTCAGAGTTACCTGCGAGGCCGTCGGCAGCGCATTCGGATTGATGAATCCTTATCGTCTTGGTGCGATGTCGTGGCTGGGGTACCTCAGGGTGGCGTGTTATCTCCTTTACTTTTTGCTATTTTCATAAATGCAATCACTCAACGTATTTCTTCTCTCTATCACTTGTATGCAGATGATATTCAGATTTATCGTCATTCATCCCTTGATAATCTGGATACCGCTATTGCTGATGTTAATAAGGACCTAGCGGAAATTTCTGAGTGGAGCAGGCAGTATGGTCTTGTAATTAATCCTGTGAAATCTCAGGCCATCATCATAGGCAGCCCAGGAGTAATTGCAAGGGTTGACTGGGGAAATCTGCCTCCTATTATGTATAATGGTTTCACTATTGATTACTGTGAAACTGTTAAAGACCTGGGATTACATCTAGACAGAGGATTAACGTGGTCGACACAAGTTAATGCAGTGAGTAGAAGAATGTTTGCAGTTATTGGGTCGCTGCGTCGTTTGAGATTTGTTCTCCCAATTCCAACCAAAGTTATGTTAGCACATTCTCTTCTTCTCTCTATTCTCGACTATGCAGACGTAAGCTATCTTTATTTAACTGAGGACTATCTTAATAAACTTGAGCGCCTTCAAAATCTTGCTATTCGATTCATATTTGGCTTACGCAAATATGATCATGTCTCTGAATTTCGTCAAAAGCTTAAGTGGCTCTCTATTCGCCGTCGCCGGGATCTGCATGTACTTTCCCTTCTGTACTGTGTGCTATTTGATCCAAAAACTCCTGCTTATCTTAAAGAGAAGTTTCGTTTCCTTGGTGAGCAGTCAGACCTGAGATCGTGTCGTGCGCTGACTTTGAGCATGCCGTTCCATAGAACGAAATTTTATAAGCGATCATTCACAGTGCAGGCAATCGAACTGTGGAACGCGCTCCCATTGAGCATAAGACAGTCAAAGTCACTCACTGTTTTTAAAAGTGCTGTCAAACTTCATTTCCTCACGCAACAATGACTACTTTTATTTTTATTTTATTTATTTTTATTAATATTATAAGGTATATATATTAGTATATTATTATTAGTATATATTAGTATATTTATTTAATATGTATTATTGTATTGTGTTTTATATGTAATCCAGTGTATGTATTAGTATGTAGTTATTAGTATGCAGGTTTTTACTTATATATTACGCCACCTATTTTCTTCTAATCTCGATTTTCCTAATCCTAAGGTTGCCTGGCAGAGATCGCTATTAAGCGATAAGGCCGCCTTTTGTATCCTGTTTCTTTTTGTTTCTCTTATTATTTGTATCTATATGTGGTGTACAAATAAAGAATAAATAAAAAATTCCCAGGTTCATCCCCATGTTGTTCACAAAAAATTAAATATTATATTCAGGGCCACACTCTCAACTTATGTATACAATTTCTATATATTACTTATTATCATCATCATGATCAACCCATTACCGGCTCACTACAGAGCACGGGTCTCCTCTCAATATGAAATGGGTTTGGCCATAGTCCACCACGCTAGCCATGTGTGGATTGGCAGACTTCACACGCCTTTGAGAACCATATGGAGAACTCTCAAGCGTTCAGGTTTCCTCACGATGTTTTTCTTCACCGTTGAAGCAAGTGATATTTTTTTTTTTTTAAATATTACTCGTATTGAAGTTATACATTTAAAATTGAAATTCAAGCCACTATTGCCGGTAGTTACCGACAAAGACATGTCGTCAAGCGGTTTTCCCGGCACGATACAGTTACACGTAGTTATTATGAAGCGGTGATAGCCTAGTGGTTAGGGCGTCAGCCTCCTAATCTGAGGTCGGCGGTTCGAATCCGGGCACACACCTCTAACTTTTCGGAGTTATGTGCGTTTTTAAAAAACAATTAAAATATCACTTGCTTCAACGGTGAAGGAAAACATCGCGAGGAAACCTGCACGCCTGAGAGTTCTCCATAATGTTCTCAAAGACGTGTGAAGTCTGCCAATCCGCACATGGCCAGCGTGATGGACTATGGCCAAACCGTTCTCATATTGAGAGGAGACCCGTGCTCTGTAGTGAGCCAGTAATGGGTTGATCATGATGACACGTAGTACACGAACCTTCCTGTGTCAGGAGGACTCGCTCTTCTCATTATAAAATATTTATATATATTATAAATATATATTTATATTATTTAACAAGTTTTTTTTCCTTATCTGCTACTAATAAGCTTACTTACTAACATGCAGTATGTGAATATGTGTGTGTGTGTGTGTGTGTGTGTGTGCGCGCGCGCGCGTGTGTGTATGTGTGTGTGTGTGTGTGTGTGTGTGTGTGTGTGTGTGTTTGTCTGTTTTTGTATTTACCGGAGATTTATAATAGCAATATACTCCATCTCTAATGCCAGCAATATGAATAGTTCATGAGGGATAGAACTAATGAAATGCTGGTATAATCTCTTCACGCTTAAACGCTTGCACATTTGAAATAACTCGAGTGGAGAATAATGGAAACAGTGCATGTGATGATACGAATACACCTATCGTTTATTTCTATTTAATACTTCAATAGGAGTAATAAATTTTCATCGAAATTCCTCAGAGTGAATGAGCGATACATTTGAGACAATACCACCTCTTTTGCGTGGTTATTGATCTCGGTAAGCCAAGTAGTTGTAGGCATATCCCTAGCCAGAACTCTGTATAAGCTCTGTATAATATAAGCTTGTAGAAAAGTCCTACTATAGTGTAAAGGATTACGTAAATGATAAACAAGCATGGGTAAGTGGGATGTGAGATGGTGATAACAAAAAGAAAATTTACCTCGCAAGTTTGTTGTAGACTTCTTCTTAGACCGGGGCGCGTTTGGGATCCTCATAGCTTTAGTTTTAAGTTTACGAATGTAGTTATTACCATCAAATCACTACTATGTCAATTATTGACGCATCAAAAGCGCCTTTAAAAGGACTATTTGAATAAAGATTATTTGAATTTGCATTTGAATATCGTAAGTAGGACTGCAACCATCGGCTTTCTTGAAAAACGGAAACCTGCAAATAATAAAGAAATTGAACAAAACAATAAGGGAGGTGGAGAACAAAGCATTGGTTTTTAAAAACACGAACTCGTCTATGGAAACGTTTGTATGTTTAACTAATTCGTCCAATTAGTTGGACACCAACACGACAATCATTAGGTACTGTGGATTACTTTGCGATGACATGGCAAATCTTTAATTTAAAAATGCTTTAAAAATTATATATTTTATATGACAGTTACACAGACAGAACCGTCGCCAAAAATGTATATGTGTATACTATAATGACAGATTTTGCATTATCAACCCATTCTCGGTTCACTACAGAGCACGGGTCTCCTCTCAATATAAGAAGGGTTTGGTCATAGTCCACCACGCTGGCCATGTCCAGATAGGCAGAACTCACACGCCTTTGAAAACATTATAGAGAACTCTCAGGCATGCAGGTTTCCTCATGATATTATCCTTCACCGTTTAAACAAGTGACATTTTAATCCCTTAAAAAGGCACATAACTCTGAAAAGTTAGAGGTACGTGCCCGGGATCGAGCCCCCGACCTCTGATTAGGAGACTGACTTTCTAACCACTAGGGTATAATAGCTTACCTAATGACAGAGTTTATGTAACGCTAAAGAATTTGATTAGGTTCGGTTCAATTGAATTCACTTTGGCAATGGGCGGGGCACATAGCTCGGAGAACCGATGGACGTTGGGGTCCCAAGGTGCTGGAATGGTGACCCCGTACCGGTAAACGTAGCGTTGGTCAACTCCCAACTAGGTGGACAGACGACATCAAACGAGCCGCAGGGAACCGCTGGAAGCAAGCGGCCCAAGACCGTGAGCATTGGAACTCCCTACAAAAGACCTATGTCCAGCAGTGGACGTCAATCGGTTGTTATGATGATGATGATGATAATGAACCCACTTTTTGGAATGTAATTGGTAATTAAACGTAGCTAACGCATTAACTTGTCTACATTACGCTTGCCCTATCCCTAACTCTATATAGGTTACAAAAGCAAACAGGATCCCTTAAAAGCAAGCTATGCGGAAGACCACCAAGTGTTTTAATTTAATATGAAAGCAAGTATTAGCCGACGCTGCGGTCTGAAGCGACAGACTCTCGCAAACTTTCTTGTTTCCACTAACCCCGAGTTCACAACTCGCATGTTCCAAAACAACTTGATTACTGAAGGTAGTTTACAAACACAGTCAATGTTTCTTATTCGAATAGGCACTAAATTTATATGAACATAACGCCAACGAAGACTAGGTCGAAAAAGGTATTTCCTAGTTGAAAATCCTGTGGTCAATCGAATGTTATCGCCGCGATTCTAAAAAGCTGTATATATATATAAGTTGTTTGTAAGGGTTAAAATGTTATTGATCTATATACGTACAAAAGAGTATAAAACTTGACTAGAATACTATTATAAATGTATTAAGGAGGTTGTCATCATGTCCTGCCGCCGCGCTATTGGTTGCCGCCAAAACGGTGGCCACTTGCCACTGTTTTGGTCCAGGCAAAATAGCAACCATGGACGCCATGAGTACATTGCTAGAGATTTTGTGATATTTTTGGAAGAAAGGTTTTTTTTTAATTGGCGTATCTATCTGAGTTTTTACATTAAACATGAGTTGTGTCGGTTTATCTTACATTAAGTATAAAAATTATTTTTGTATAAAATAACAATAATTTGTGTGTGTGTATTTAAATACACACAAAGTTAATATTTATTTAAAATGTGCATATTTTGTACAAGTAATGCAGCGCCATCTCTGTTTAGTCGTACACAAGCTGGGCTCCTTCAAAATAAATCAATGTTAAAATGGCTAACATATTTTCTGTCACTTCTTCGTATTCAGTTACCAAGCCTACGCATTGTTTTTTATACACCTAATTTTGTATAGGTATATAGGATGACTACGGTGCGAGGGCGTGTCGTCGTCGGTAATTTGGGTAGACGTGGGTAGTTTCGGGAAAAGAGACCAGATACTCTTGGTAGAACAGATTTTTTTTTTTTTTATTCACCACAAGTTAGCCCTTGAGTGCATCTCACCTGATGGCAAGTGATGATGCGGTCTAAGATGGTAGGGGGCTAACCTGTTAGGAGTATAGTAAACTCATACTCCTAATTGGTTTCTACACGACATCGTGCCGGAACGCTAAATCGCTTGGCGACACGTCTTTGTCGGTAGGGTGGTAACTCTTGGGGGGGGATCAAGCTGTCCTGATCCTTCCCTTTGTAGCGCGGTAGGCCCGGCGCTAGGCCGGGGCGGCTGGTAGGGCATCCGGGAAGTATACAACGGGTCCCCCGGGTGTCCAGTAAAACCTGCGAGAGGGACATGCCGTGGTGGTTTTTAGTTCGGGTATACCCCCCTTCGGGGGTGGGAGTCCAACATAACCTCTTTCCCGCCCAAGGGTACGGAGGTAGCTATAAAGCTTTTCCACCACGACAAAAAAAAAAAAAGGGTGGTAACTAGCCACGGCCGAAGCCTCCCACCAGACCAGACTCGAGCCGGGAATCGAACCCAGGACCTCCAACTTTAAAGGCAACAGCGCACGCGCGCTCCACCATTTTTTTTTTCGGACTGTCTATTAGCTGTACTAACCCTATTAGTTGCCACAGCGTAACCGGGCTGTTTAGCGAGCTTCGGAGAGAAGCTCTGCTAGAAGAAAATTTGAGCCCGAGCTCGAAGAAACTAAGGGAACGTCTGCCTAAGGGCGCCTCTTTTGAGGCCGAACCTCAGCTTAGACGACGTTTGGGATAACGGGGGGGTAGGACGGTGAGTGGTACATACCGTACGTCTCCGAGGCCGTGGATGGAGCTCACGTCCGGATGATGTATGATAGCGGGGATCAATGCAATGACTGCAATGCGACGTCCCGCGCTGGTGCGTCTTTTAAGAAGCTGCATAACCCACTTAGTGTTGCGTAAAGAGAGGGGGCGATCCCACTCTCTTGTCTGTCGTACATGATTCTAAAACTAGATGGCGCTGTTCACTGACTGCCGTCATATATTCTCAAAGTCACTGTTCAGGGTAGATGTTAATAAAGTACAACTAGCCAACCACCATCAAAGAAGAAGACCTACTTCTTTTCTGATTGTACATTAGGCTATTGGTTATCGTAATGAGATCGCTATTTAATCACAAGACCGCCAACGTGTATATCTTTTCTGTACTATTGTAAAGTGTACAATACAAGTGATACAATTAATTAAATGATTCACTTTATCAATACATAAACCATTTCTTGAGTTTAAGGCAATTTAAAGCCCAATAGTATCAGTTTTTCCACTAGTTCAGTAAAACTCCTCGAGGCACATAGTTCAGGGGTAAAATCCCCCCCCCCCCCAACCCCCCATCCCCCAAAACAGTACCGCATCCTGAAGTAAAATTGTCTCCAGGATGCGAGCTCTCACCATCCAAATTAAGGTTAAATCCGCTTTTGCTATTCAATTGTAAATTAGTTACAAAGTTTAAATGCGATCTCTGGGTGCTTTTCCAGAAAACCAATTATGCTGTTTCCGTCTCCAATATAAAAGATATAACAAACAAACAGACATGCTTTCGCATTTATGAAACTGGTATGGGTTCTGCATAGCCACATAACACAGATATTGTAAAATATTAACTACTATTTTTGAATCTATACATCATATGCTTATGCTTAGTGGGTTCAAAATTTTAAACTGCGCATGACAAGTTAAAGACCAACTCACTTCCTAGCTATCACAATCATCACTACCTAATGATCACGTTTTTTTTATTCCGCCATCGAAGAATTACCCAATTGGTTCACGACAAAGATCTATTCATGATCAACCCATTGCCGGCTCACTACAGAGCGCGGGTCTCCTCTCAATATGAGAAGGGTTTGGCCATAGTCCACCACGCTGGCCATGTGCGGATGCAGACTTTACACGCCTTTAATAACGTTATGGAGAACTCTCAGGCTTGCAGATTTCCATATGATGTTTTCCTTCACCGTTTAAACAAGTGACATTTTAATTGCTTAAAAACGCACATAACTCCGAAAAGTTAGAGGAGGCCGGGATCGAACCCTCGACCTCTGATTAGGAGGCGGACGTCCTACCACTAGGCCATCACCTATGAGGAGGTGGTTATGCGCTGTGTTATTTGGCTCAGTCTCGCCGCAAGGTGTCTGCACGGATCCTAATTAACAAGGTACTATATCATTGTATATCTCACTAGCTGACGCACGCGACTTCGTCTGCGTTGAGTTAGTGTGTTTGTTTGTCTTTCAATCACGAAGCAATAGATTACTAACCCGTATTACTTGAAATAATTACAGGATAAACATTAAAGTATCTCCTTTCTAATAAAAAATGAGTAAATCGGATATTGATTCGTTGGTGGGAGAAGTCGTGGGAGGCGCCCGAGACGTGATGGCACAGGCCGTGGTATGCGCGTGAGATACGCTCGGTACTGAACAGTACTTGGACATTGCAACATTACTTTATTTATCTAAAATAAAAGACTTTTTCTAAAATAAAAGTAGCCTAAGTTATTCCTTATTACATCAGCTACCTGCCAATATAAGTCCCGTAAAAATCGGTCCAGCCATTTCAGAGATTAGCCGGAACAAACAGACAGACAGACAAAAATGTAAAAATTGTTATTTTGGTGTATGTACCGTATACATATTTGTATGCATGTAGTAAAAAACGGTTATTTCAATATTACAAACAGACACTCCAATTTTATTTATTTGTATAGATTAGCAGGCGGACATCCTAACCACTAGGCTATCACAGCCAAAGATCTTTACATGATCAACCCATTACCGGCTCACTACAAAGCACGGGTCTCCTCTCAATATGAGAAGGGTTTGGCCATAGTCCACCACGCTGGCCATATGCGGATTGGCAGACTTCAGACGCCTTTGAGAACATTATGGAGAACTCTCAGGCGTGCAGGTTTCCTCACGATGTTTTCCTTCACCGTTGAAGCAAGTGATATTTTAATTGTTTAAAAACGCACATAACTCCGAAAAGTTAGAGGTGCGTGCCCGGATTCGAACCGCCGCCCTCTGATTAGGAGGCTGACGCCCTAACCACTAGGCTATCACCGCTTCAAAGATCTTTTACTTATATTCAATTAACATGAGCGTTGAACAAAGAGACACAGCGTTTGCGAACTACTGGGTATTATCCCTCTTTAAACGTATATGAACGAGTGGCAACTGTAAATCCAGTGTGCACCGTACAGGCGGGTGTGCGAGTACGTGTAATTACACGAGCTGCAATCCCGTAACCCGGTAATGAATCGAGCGCCGGGGCGGAACAATTCGCGCGTTTTACTGATCTGGTGGCCAGCGATTTGCGGCCGATACTCCTTCTTTGTGTTCCGATTTTCCGTTCATTTCATACAACAGATATCGTTGATTTCGTGTGCATTATTAGCTTCTTAACGAATTAATTACTGTTGAATGAATGATAAGTCAAAAAAGCTGAATGAATATATATTTCTTATTATTCATCTCATCATCTCATGATCAACCCATTACCGGCTCACTACTGAGCACGGGTCTCCTCTCAATATGAGAAGCCTCCTAATCAGAGGTCGGCGGTTCGAATCCGGGCACGCACCTCTAACTTTTCGAAGTTATGTGCGTTTTTAAACAATTAAAATATCAGTTGGTTCAACGGTGAAGGAAAACATCGTGAGGAAACCTGCACGCCTGAGAGTTCTCCATAATGTTCTCAAAGGCGTGTGAAGTCTGCCAATCCGCACACGGCCAGCGTGGTGGACTATGGCCGAACCCTTCTCATATTGAGAGGAGAACTGTGCTCTGTAGTGAGCCGGTAATAGGTTGATCGTGATGATGATGATGACAAATGATGAGTGAATGATTAATAAATGAATAAACTTTAAAAAGTATTGTTAAATTATGCAAAGTATTCTACTTGCATAATTTTAATAAGGTTTAATACGCATATAAAACAGCTGGGGTTCTGACTTCTCCGCCATTCTTCATTTCAAAGCGAGGCCTCCTTCTTTTATAGTTTAAGACGCTACTGTCTGTATATATTTGTATATATAAATACACACAGGTCTCTGAAATCGTTTGTCAAATATTGGTCCTTCGTGCATTGTTTCGAGAACAATCGGATCTAAAATCTATCGGATTTTAGATTTTAATAGTATTAAAATTGATATTTTAATTTTATTATTTTTAAACAATACAACAATCGACGCTCCGTTCACTATGCTGGAACTACTAAGGTTTCCTAGTTTATAAAATAAAGTTAAGGTACAATTAATTAGGTTAGAATTTCGTTGCGATTGTATTATATATATTACTAGGTGATAACTACATTCGTAAACTTACACCTAAAGCTATGAGGGTATAATGCTGAGGTTGTCAAAAAAAAAATTCCGATAAAAAACAAAATATTTTTTTAACAGTAACCAATCCGTTTCAGTTGGAGGGTTATCCGCTAAGTAACCGTGTTTGTGAGCATACGCAATTACTCACCACACTACAGTGTTGGTAATGAAGAGCGCTCGGCACACAGCTATTAGCATTTGTAACTGATCAGTAAATCGCTCGGTAGCCTCTACGTATGGCTTCTAACTACTATAGTCCACTATTACACCGTACCCTCGGTACCTAACGCGTATAAACTCTCTAAGTTTTCTTATTATATTACAAAAAGAAATGAAGAGATCCGTAGAAGGACCAGAGTTACCGACATAGCTCAGCGAGTTGCGAAGTTGAAGTGGCAATGGGCGGGGCACATAGCTCGGAGAACCGATGGACGTTGGGGGCCCAAGGTGCTGGAATGGCGACCTCGCACCGGTAAACGTAGCGTTGATGGACCCCCAACAAGGTGGACAGACGACATCAACCGAGTCGCAGGGAGCCGCTGGATACAAGCGGCCCAAAACCGTGGCCATTGGAACTCCCTACAAAAGACCTATGCCCAGCAGTGGACGACTATCGCTTGAAATGATGATGATGATGATTACAAAAAGCACTTTATAATGACATGTGTAAAAATAATATTTGACGACCTCCGTGGCGCAGTGCATGCGCTGTCGTATTATAAAGTTAGGGGTCCTGGGATAGGTTCCAACCTACCGATAAAGACGTGTCGCTAAGCGATTTAGCGTTCCGGCACGATGTCGCGTAGAAACCAATTAGGAGTGTGGGTTTACCATACTCCTAACAGGTTAGCTCGCTACCCTCTTAGACCGCATTATCACTTACCATCAGGTGAGATGCCGTCAAGGGCTAGCTGGTGGTGCATAAAAAAAATTAATAGCGTGCAAATTTTTATATAAATTATAAACATTACGAAAAATTGAATGTCCAATCAAATTAAAATTAATACAATAAATTAGAGTTCAGCAAAAATAACTAATTATACATTAGATATTAAATAAAGTAAAGTAAAAGAAAAAGAAGTCTAGAAACCTTTGGTCTAGACCACAGATGTAATCTTTGAGCAATATATGGTTGTGTTCCCAATAATAACAAAAGCTGACTGTTTCCACACGAAACATCAGATAAACCTGAAGCATATGTGTTAAGTTGGAGACTAGACTACTCGATACAGTATAAACTATCAGCCAGGCTTAACTGGTTTAGTGTCGGAGTAAATCCGTGCAGGTTACGTGTGAACTGTTGCAATTAACCGCACCGCAGTACTAATGAAGCGAGCTACTCCAGCTATTTGTAGCCGTAGTCCCTGCAACAACTTTTCACCTGATTAAATCGTTAGTGAATAAGACTTCACTTATAGACGTCATTTCCTTCGCTAGCGGCGTCTTATGCCACCGACTACGTAATTTGCGTTAAATAAAAAGTCAGTTAATAACTTAAAATAATAAACATTTATGTCATAGACGGGACAACGTGGCATGTTATGTTAATTAAAAAAATTACATTATTTATATTATTTTTTTTATTTGGCAATCATAACAAATGACAACCCTTATAATTATATCTTAACTTACTTAGATATTCTATCATCATCATGATCAATCCATTACCGGCTCACTACAGAACACGGGTCTCCTCTCAATATGAGAAGGGTTTGGCCATAGTCCACCATGCTGGCCATGTGGATATTGGCAGACTTCACACGCCTTTGAAAGAACTCTCAGGCGTGCAGGTTTCCTCACGATGTTTTCCTTCACCGTTAAAGCACGTGACATTTTAATTCCTTAAAAACGCACATAACTCTGAAAAGTAAGAGGTGCGTGCCTCGATTCGAACCGCCTACCTCTGATTAGAAGTCTGACGCCCTAAGCACTAGGCTATCACCGCTTCGAATAATAATAATAATAAATTAATTTATTTGCTTTAAACATCGGTACAGAGTAACAGATATAGTTATAAGATATATGGAACCCACATGTTTTGCCTTTACAGGCGTGCATTTATGTATTTCCTGAATCTATTATTATTATTTCCTTTTGATTATGATTCTCAATCTAAATCCTCGAATCTCAGCACATTAAAATAAGTATAGATATTTATTTATTCATTCTGTAAACAAACAGTATAAAATTATACAATACATAAATAAATATAAAAGAATACAGACCAAAATAGTTCCCGAAATTAAATTAGAAAATATAAATCAAAAATCATTAAAATCATTAAGTTAAGGCAGAGTAATATTTTATAAATAGGTGTTTAATTATTTTATATAATAACAAATCATTAATTGTTCACGGAGCCAGTTATTTTATTATTTTTATAATATAAACTTATTGCACAATAAAACAATGTAATTAATAAAGGCGAACTTAATGCTATGAATTCTCTAACAAATAAGCTAATCCATTTTAAACAATAAACAGCAAGTATAATTTGCTATATTTCGCCGACAACCGGGAGATTTATATAATATAACACCACACAAAATCTTCCACTAGAACCTCTACGCACGTTTACAAATCTCCCGCTTGTCGGCGGAATATAGCAAATTACACTTGCTGTTTATTGTTTATCATGGACTTCCGCTAAGTAACGCCTGCTTCTATTCGTTAATCCATTTTAGACAAAATATTCATTATTGATATTCAAATTTAGGGAGGGAGAGAGAATAAGTCCTGGTTTTTACTTGTTATAGATAGAAAGTAGACAATAATATAATT
This sequence comes from Lasiommata megera, assembly GCA_928268935.1. Taxonomy (NCBI): domain Eukaryota; kingdom Metazoa; phylum Arthropoda; class Insecta; order Lepidoptera; family Nymphalidae; genus Lasiommata; species Lasiommata megera. Next base: position 14,730,622 of record OV743326.1, read on the forward strand.
ACGGATGTCCTAGCAAGCTATGTTTGCAGCTGAAGCCCCGAGCAACAAGCACACATGTTTCGCATTCATCCGCGTTTGAATGGCGCTCATGGCAAAGCCTTTCACATCTCGATCCTCACAATTACCAGCACACGAGAGTGCAGTTCCCAAGCACCGCATTGAGACTGGAAACATACTTTCAAAGCACTTGTGTAGACGTACAAATGCATTACACTGGATCCTTATATGAACTTCACTAGCTAATTAAATTTGGTTACTTTACTGGGTTTTTGATTCTAACTGCAGAAAAAAGTGCGTAATGACACTGAGATATCCTACTAATATTATAAACGCGAAAGTTCTTAAGTTTGGATGGATAGATATTTGTTACACTTTCACCTAAAAACTACTGAATGGATATTTATGAAACTTTACAACAATATAGCCTATATCAGAATAACACACAAATTATAAAGATATTGTGCGAAATACGACGATAAGTGTCAGGTAAGTAGGAAAAAATCTACCATCTGCGTGATAATTTTCATGTAAGTGTTAGTTCTTTTTTACGCCAGGCTAATAAAAACTATTCGAAATACTAATCCTGCGCAGGCAAAGTCGCGGGTACCAGCTAGTATTATATATAATACAATCGCAACGAAATTCCAACCGAATTAATTGTACCTTAACTTCATTTTATAAACTTAGAAACCTTAGTAGTTCCAGCATAGTGAACCGAGCGTCGATTGTTGTATTGTTATTTTTTTTAATGCGAATAAGGTTCCCACGAGATAGGATTTCCTAATGATCCCATCGAAAAAAATAAAATTGTAAAATTGTGTTTTTGCTAAATAAATATCTTTAAATTTTCTTCATTGTTCATTCTGAGGGTGTATGTGTGAATGTATTAGTAAATATTCAATGCTTCCATAGGGAAAATAATTGTCCTTGGACTAACCAGGCGAGTTTCTAATAAATGAGATGTCATTAAATTCTGCTGTCGTGAAAGGTGTCAGTAAACTATACGTAATACACAACAGAATTGGTGCGGCTTGTGAAGCGGCTGAAAAAGCTAAAGCATGCAAATACAGGGGTCTAGGCCGAATATGATTTTGTCCCATTCGGTGTCGAGACCCTTGGTCCGTGGGGTCCTAGCGCTCTAAGGCTTTTTAAGGAAATAGCAAAATGGTTAGTCGACAAACTAAAGGGACTCCTTTTAATAATATATTTTAGTTATGATGTTAAATATTTATTTATTTTGTAAGATTTTTTAGTTTTAGGTTAATCTAATTTTATTTTTAGTTATATATCTAGTCTTGAAATTTATAGACAGCCAATAAAGATTATGTTAGTATAATATAAAAAAAAAAATTGATTGTCACATTAGTCATAAATCATATCATTTAAAATATAAATCAGTAACTAAACATAATATCTGGAATCTTAGCAATATAAATTGAAAAACAACCGCAATATTTATATATTCAAAACTGTTGTACAAACTTGGACCGACCAAAACTACGTTAATCCAAGACTATCGCTTGCCGACCACTATTGTTGCTCAGGTTGGGGCCCAGGTACTCGTAAATTAAATCGTTCACCATTTCCAAACTAAGAGTTCCATTGTGTTCCAGTTTGCTGTATTGATTCACAGACATTAATTGTGTTTTGGAACGGTTTATCAGAAGACCCAAAGTGGCACTGACTGTCCCCAATGTCGACTGTAGTGCCTACATTTTAACTTCACCGGATTTTATGAGTCAGTTTCTGACTTATGGCTATACTGACCCACGAAAAAAATCTCCAAATTCAAATTCAAAATAATCTTTATTCAAATAGTTCTTAAAAAGGCACTTTTGACGCGTCAGTAATTTACTTTTTTTTTTTTTTATAAACTACAAGTTAGCCCTTGACGGCTATCTCACCTGGTGGTAAGTGATGATGCAGTCTAGGATGGTAGCTGTTAGGAGTATGGTAATCCCACGCTCCTAATTGGTTTCTACGCGACATCGTGCCGGAACGCTAAAATCGCTTGGCGACAAGTCTGTGTCGGTAGGGTGGTAACTAGCCACGGCCGAAGCCTCCCACCAGACCAGACTCGAGCCGGAAATTGAACCCAGGACCTCCAACTTTATAATGCGACAGCGCACGCACTGCGCCACGGAGGTCGTCGACATAGTAGTTATTTCATGGTGATAACTATATTCGTAAACTTAAAACTAAAGCTATGAGGCTCCTCCCATGAGCTTCGGAGGTTTCCGCAGGTTTTTCATTTATGATTGTGTGATCTTTGTGATGCCTTGACGTTATCAAGTGGTGCATAAAACACGCTATCAGCTCCATGAAATTTTTTGACATTATATACCTCCATATATTGATTGGTATTTTCTTTTATATAAATTGTAATCTTATTTGACCTTATTTTATTACTAAGTCTGAAATGTAAATAAATGGATTTAAACGCTGTTGATTACAAATAAATGAATAAAAATAAAATAAAATATGCAAACCATCATGTAATGATGTCTGGTTTCTAAATGTATCGGCAGAAGATCTTTTTTTTTTATACACTACAAGTTAGCTCTTGACGGCTATCTCACCTGGTGGTAAGTGATGATGCTGTCTAGGATGGTAGCGGGCTAACCTGTTAGGAGTATGTTAAACCCACGCTCCTAGTTGGTTTCTACACGACATCGTGCCGGAACGCTAAAATCGCTTGGCGACAAGTCTGTGTCGGTAGGGTGGTAACTAGCCATGGCCGAAGCCTCCCACCAGACCAGACTCGAGCCGGAAATTGAACCCAGGACCTCCAACTTTATAATGCGACAGCGCACGCACTGCGCCACGGAGGTCGTCGACATAGTAGTTATTTCATGGTGATAACTATATTCGTAAACTTAAAACTAAAGCTATGAGGCTCCTTCCATGAGCTTCGGAGGTTTTCGCAGGTTTATCATTTATGATTGTGTGATCTTTGTGATGTCTTGGCGTTATCAAGTGGCGCATAAAAACATGCTATCAGCTCCATGAAATTTTTTGACATTATGTACCCCCATATACTGTTTGGTATTTTCTTTTATATAAATTGTAACCTTATTTGACCTTATTTTATTACTAAGTCTGAATTGTAAATAAATTGATTTAAACGCTGTTGGTTACAAATAAATGAATAAAAATAAAATACAATATGTAAACCATCATGTAATTATGCCTGGTTTCTAAATCTATAGGCAGAAGATCCGATCGATCCAATCTCCTAGTGCATGGAGATTAATGTCGAAGAGGCTGCTGCTGTGAAAATAAATTCTCGCATCCGAAAAATACGCTTAAACGAAGAAATATAAAGTAGTATATGTAATATGAAGACGTGATGATCGAGGAATAGCACCTTTCAGAAGATGGATATGAAATTGTGATCTAAGTATAGAATAGCTCATTCTAGTTCAAATAAACGAAATTAATTTAGATTGGTTAGATGCATAGTTCACTTTAGATAAATACTAAATGAAAACTCTATAGGAACTGATAGATTATAGGGGCTGTTTGGATGACCGAAAAGTAAGCCACATGTATGGCTTACACACTCAGTCATTAACGTATCGTCAACAAAACAAGGTCATGGCCCCGCAGTCAATGTGAGGAACTCTTTAATAAAGCAATATATCGAATTTTTCCTCCTACAGAGAGCATTAGACTGCGTAAAAGCTTAGGGGAAACGAAATTATGCACAATCAAATTTTGCGGGTCCCAAAACCAAGTTATCGTACCCGGTTTGGATGAAGCCTTGACGTGAATACTGTTTGATCACATTACGTCTTGTTCTTGGTCACATCTTGGTTGGTACCAAATAAAAATACATCGCAAATGAAAAGTTCCGTATTACGTAGTAACATAATACGGAACCTTTCGCGATGTTGTTTATATTATAAATAAAAATACTTAAATGAATTTCAAAATTCCAGTGTTTCCATATAACAAATACCTTGGTAATATTTGCTCGACCTCAATAATGTCAGTATAAAGTTACATAAACTCCTATATCTATATATTATATAAAAGCGAAAGGTCACTTACATACTGATTAAACAGGAGATCTCAAAAACTATTGTACATATAAAGCTATAATTTAGCAAGTAGGTAGTTGATAGTGAAGAGATGACAGCTAAGAAAGGATATTTGGAAATTCCACCCTTAATGGGGTAAAATAGGGGTTGGAAGTTTGTATGATCTTTCTTTGTTTTCAGAGTTAGAGACACAAAAATTTGCATTAAGATTAATAATAATAAATAAAAAACATGTACATAAATTTTTTTTTTTTAAATATTACCTGTTAAGGGTGATAAAATAGGGGATGATAGTTTTTGCTTATTTTTTTTAATATGAAGTCTACAAGCTTGAAATTTTGAAAATAGGTTTCTTTTAGGGCGTAAGTATAAGGTTAGAATATTTTTTCATCCAAATCTACCCCGAAGGGGGTTAAATAGGGGTTTGAAGTTTGTATGAAAGTCCTATGTTTTTTAATTTAGAAACACGAAAATAGGCAATTTGACATTTGCCTGTAGCTTAAATCCTCAATCTCACGGGAAATCAGCAATTGTACGCAGACGAAGTCACGGGCAACAGCAAGTATAGTAAATATATGGAAACACTGGAATTTTGAAATTCATTTTAGTATTTTTATTTATTTATGTATGAACATACATATTCTGAAAGTTTTAACTCTCTACCTATTACGGGTCTTGGCATACAGCCCAATGAAAGTTAGACGAACAGCTAACAGTGTTATGAACAGGGTACGTTTAAAGACTTAATTCTCCGAGGGAACAAACTGTTCACTCACAACATAACTTTTTTTTAATATATATAGCGAGCAAACGAGCAGGCGAGTCACCTGATGGTAAGTGATTATCGCCGCCCAAAAACATTTGCAGCACCAGAGGAACCGCCAATGCGTTGCTGGCCTTTGAGTAATTTGTTTATCCGCCCTTTGAAGATCCCCATATTATAACCATTAGGGAACACAGAAGATGGAAGCTGGTTCCACAATAATAATAACTTAAAACTAATTGTAGGTATAACATATTAATATTTTAATTTTTGACTACATTATAATGTTTTTTAACTATATCTATATATACCTAGCAATTTTTGGCAATATATTCTGGACCGTTCTGAACAATTCCTTTAGCAGACTAAACGATAGTTTAGTTGTTGTATATATATATATATATAAATATATATATATACATTGTATGTATATAGTACCATTTGCTGACCAATTTCACCATTGCTGACGTCACGCTTTTGTTTACTTTCGCTCATAGTAATTAAAACAAACAACTTGAGGGAATACACCCGTATTGCGACAATAACTAAGAGGTCCGAACGGTCCGACGTCTCGAGTGAGAATGCCACGAAAGGCATCGACCGCCCGTATTTATAGCAAAGCATGCTTGTACAAAATTGCTTGCTACCATCTAAATTGTGTTAACAAAATCATCAAGAGTTCAAATGTGGGTAATTATTGAATTCTTGAGGTTCTTGGCGCCGCTGAATGAAGTTAATAACTCCTTCGCGCCGACATATATAAAATGTTTGGTTCCATATGTCTTATTACTACCGTTATCCTACAGTGTATATATCCCTATAATAATATAATATATGAATGAATATACATTTCTAGATTTACAATTTAAATTGTGCGACTAAACTAGTTATGAGGGATCCTGTAATAGAGTCAGACTTATTTATACATATCAATTGTTGCGGGGCTAAAATATGGTTAAGAGTTGAGATAAGAGTCATTAGAGCCGAGTCAGAGTTGAGAATAAGGTCATGATAAATTGACGCCATACAATTTAAACTTAGTTATCGGTACGTGATAGTTTACAGAAACAGCACTTGTGTACTACAGTCGATCTTAATCCGATAAAACCATAAATGTATGACTTAATTAATAAGCTGTGATAGCCTAGTGATTAGGGCGTCCGCCTCTTAATCAGAGGTCGGGGGTTCGAACCCTTCACTCACTTGCTTCAACGGTGAAGGAAAAAATCGTCTGGAAACCTGCATGCCTGAATATCAGTAATCAAGTCAAGTCATGATCAACCCAATCCCGGCTCACTACAGAGCACGGGTCTCCTCTCAATATGAGAAGGGTTTGGCCATAGTCCACCAAGCTGGCTATGTGCGGATTGGCCGACTTCACACGCCTTTTAGAACATTATGGAGAACTCTCAGGGTTGCAGGTTTCCTCACGATGTTTTCCTTCACCGTTGAGGCAAGTGATATTTTAATTTTATTAAAACGCACATAACTCTGAAAAGTTAGAGGTGCGTGCCCGGATTCTAACCGCCAACCTCTGATTAGGAGGCAGACGCCCTAACCACTAGGCTATCACCGCTTTCATCGCTTATCAAATCAAGTATTCACTTATAAATCTCAATGAGTACAATTATAATAATTTTACGTCTAAAGTTAGTATATTTAGACGGGCTAGGTATTGTGGACCATATATTTAGATTATAGAATGCTGTGACGAAGGTAATATTGACTAGTTAGCTAAATAGATGGGCTCTAAAAAGAACAGGGTGACGACATTGTCAGCTACGGGGCAACACCAGTTTAGTGACTCGAAGTGTTGAACATACCTCACAAACGCAAAAAGACTCGTATCTTGTCAAAGCTAAATTGTACTAGTCGCACGTTTTTTTTACATTATTAACCGCACTTGCCGTTCTTTTGACAATACAGGTATAAAATAGAGCCTATGCCACTCTAGATAATAAAGCTTTCCATTGGTGAAATAATTATTAATATCGTTTTACTAGTTAAAGCGTGACAAAGAAACACACACGTTTATAGTAAAAGTTAGGATTGGATGAATATTAAATTATCAACAATATTTTTGTTCGACACAGATGTTTGGATGCAGTGCACAAGCTCTCATAGATGATTTAGTGTTATCATAGTTCCAAATTTAATTATCAAGGTGGTACATAAATCAAGGATTTGTTGGTGGTCGTGGAAACTAATCTACCAGTATTTAAGAAGATGATATCTTATTTAATACACGTAAGTTCTCCAGTGTTAATAAACCTTTATTACTTCTACTTTTTCCGCGTCGTCTTTTTGTTTATATACACCACAAGTTAGCCCTTGACGGCATTTCACCTGATGGTAAGTGATGATGCGGTCTAAGATGGTAGCGGGCTAACCTGTTAAGAGTATGGTAGACCAATACTCCTAATTGGTTTCTAGACGACAGCGTGCCGGAACGCTAAATCGCTTGGCGACACGTCGTTGTCGGCAGGGTGGTAACTAACCACGGCCAAAGCCTCTAACCAAAATAAATTAACAAATGTAAAGTAGATACAACTCCATAACCACTAGAGACTAACGATCAGTTTCCGGTCTCTAGACTTCCAGTGTCTAGTCATAGAATTATTCCACTTATTCTATAACTCTATGGGAAGGTAGAAGTACCTACATTCCGTAGTCTTAGCCACAAGGCTATCACCGGTTATAAGCCAAATTGAACTGTAGAAATATCCTATAAACTAAAAACAATCTAACACAATTCCGCGCGCCGTATTAACTAAAACGAAGAAGGCTTTACTACTGGGAAATTACTAGCGCAGACACCTATAGAGAAAATCCCAAAATCCTGGATAATTAAACGTCCTGGGGAGTGGTGGCTTTCAAGTAGAAACCTCTTGGAATGGGGCAAGGAGATAATTTAAAAGAAAAAAGGAGCACACAATGATCTCAGCAGAGTGCAGTATTAAGGCTTGATTTCAATTCCTGGGTCAGTTATGGACTTAATCGCTTGGCGACACGTCTTTGTCGGTAGCCTTCCAAAGCAGACTCGGGCCGGAGATCGAACCCAGGTCCTCCAACTTTATAATGCAACAACGTACACGCTGCGCCACGGAGGTCGTCAAAATATTGCTTCAAGTGCAGGGGGTATCCAATAGGATGTAATGCGAGAGGCAACTCGCTACAATTGATTGCAAACCGTGATTTGATCGCGCAGCCGAAACCGTGATCATTGCAGACGAAATGCTGGTCTGTGGTGCAAGACACGAGTGACTCTCTTCGACCTCTGTGGCGCAGTGCGTTCGCTGTCGGATTAAAAAATTGGAAGTCCTTGGTTTTTTTTGGTGAAGTAAATTGGGTTTTTTTTTGTAAAGTTAATTTGGTTTTTTGTAATCGGTCCACTTAAAATGTATCTGTGGTTGACGCCACGGTAAATAATATTAGGTGTAAGTTTGATTCTTATATATCATACTGTGGCTTTGTTTGTAAAATTCAAAATAATCTCTATTCAAATAGTCCTTAAAAAGGCACTTTTGACGCGTCAATAATTTACATAGTAGTTATTTCATGGTGATAACTATATTCGTAAACTTAAAACTAAAGCTACGAGGGTTCCAAACGCGCCCCGGTCTAAGAAGAAGCCCACAACAAACTTAGCCGAGGTTTTTTTTCGTTATCACCATCTCACATAATGAATAATGAACTATTGTATATACCTATGGAGATAGAGCAATTCACACCCAAGCTTTTTTATCGTTTATACGAGTATAATCCTTAATATAGTAATATGATTTTTCTACAAGCTTTGTAAACCCAAATAAATAAAAGTCCTGAGTTCGATTCCCGGCTCGTGTCTGGTCTGGTGGGAGGCCTCGGCCGTGGCTGCCGGCTTATTCAACAATATTAGTATGCGACTTAAATTTTGCAACTCATAAAAGATAGCTATGTGACATAGATAGACAGACCAGATAAAAAGTTATCAAATCTGCGGCAGTCTCCCAAAGATGCGGCACAGTTATTAATATTTAGATAGATATGTTTAGGGCACTAGAGGTCGAGGAAGGTCACCCATGCGATGGACCGATCAGATAAAGTCTGCTGTGGGCGGTCCTTTGCACGAGTGCACCAGGCTTTCGGCCAGCCGAGAAAAGTGGGGAATGCTCGTGAGGCGTATAACATCTGTCCTCAAAGACTTTGCTTCAACACCACGACAATTTGTCAAGAATGTAACGACGAAGAAGAAGACGAGATATGTTTATTTTTACCAAAATATATTAAAATAAGTAAATAAAAACTTGAGAGGTGTCAAGGGACACCCGGATGGAACGAAGTTCCTTTCGATTAATTAGTGAAGGAATTGTAATAAAATTTTATTTTATTTAAGTTATAATAATATTTTTTTTATTATTTACAAATATAATGTTATATAAACTTAATCAGTAGGCTCAATTTTGTACTCCATCAGCAATATCCGGAACTTGTGCAGAAACACTGTCAGGATTCATTATTATTATTATTTTTTATTATTTATTATTTACAAAAAACCTGTATACACTCATCAAAAATAATCGTCGCGACACCACACTGTTCAATGCGAAATAGAAATGAAAATGTCTGGCTTGCTTTCTATAAGAGAGAGAGAGAGAGACAGACAGAGAAACATGCGACGCCGCACAGGTTACAACAACAAAAAGTGTCGTGACAACTTTTCGTAAGAATTTTTTCCATCTAGCCCCCTTTCACAACGCGCGATAAGGAACTTCGTTCCAAAATGAACTTTTATTCATTTATTTAACTCGCCACTCTCTTTTGAATGGGACTGGCGGGGGAAACATCGCGGATATAACGATATTTATCCCAGTAGGCGGAAGTCCGCGAAATTCACGGCTAATGAGATTATTCCAGCGACGACCGGCTCATGCTTTAGGGTAGCCATAATCGCTTTGACCGAGCAATTAAATTAAATCAAATCAAATCAAAATATCTTTATTCATTATTAATATGTAGGATGACCACGGGCGGGTGCGTGTCTTTGTCGGTAATTAGGTAGACGTGGGTAGTTTCGGGCAAAGAGACCAGACACTCTTTGTAGAACAGAACTACAATTATAAGTATGGTAATTTATTTGGCGCAGACTATATATATAATTTATAGGCGTATATATATATATATATATATATACTCCACCAAGTACGAATGCACCACCGCAGCTCAACCACCGGTCCGACCCGACCGAGTGCAAACAATGCAATGCGCCGTCCCGCGCCGGTGAGTCTTATAAGAACCTGCATACGTCACTTAGTGTTGCGTAAAGAGAAGGGGCGATGCCACTCTCTTGTCTGTCGTACACGACTCCAAAACTAGATAGCGCTGCTCTCTGATTGCCGTCAAATATTCATCATTTAACCTATTACAGGCATCTTTGAATCGTTCATATCACATTTAGCATTATTTCTATTCGTAAAGAATTTAGTCCAGCGGGAATAGGAATACCAGGATTAGGGATTTCTTAATAAGAGACGTTTGGTTTGCTTTTAAAACTATAATAACCTCACGACAGACTTAACTGACATTAGACACCAGAACAAAATATATACATACATACGTCACAATAACATGCCAACTTACAACTAAAGCTAGGAAGGTTTCAATCGCGTCCACGTCTAAGAAGAAGCCCACAACTTAGCCGGGTTTTTAATTTTGTTATCACCAGCTCACATCAGTGAATTATTATTTTGCTAGCCGTTGCTGGTGACTTCGCTTGCGTTTATAAACTACTTCAGAGGGAAATTTGCACAATGCCCTGTCCATCTACTGTGCATAATAACTCCATCAAGGGCATGCGACGTCTACCAATCCGCTATTACCCAGCGTGGTTTACTACGGCCGTTACCGTTCTGTCTTAAACGAGATATCATTATTTAGGTATAAATTGAATTATTTAGATGTAAGGTTAATTTTAAGGTTGTGCATGCTGTGGTCATTTCTAGAAAGCCACTATCTGGTGTCTGTTCTTCTGAAATGTTTTTTGTTGTTTTTAGATAGTGGCTAGTTTAATGATCCAATAAAAATAAAAATAAAAATAAATAAAATAAAATGACTGGTAATAATTGTAACTACCCGTAAAATATTTACTAAAAACCCGCTTAAGAATGGTGTTGGCTTCTTCTTCTTAAAATATTTTTTTTTCACTCAAATCTCTTCGGGTATAAATGATTTGCCGATATTACTAGCTTATCTAATATTTGTTACCAAGCAATGCAAGTCTCAAATCTTTGTGAGCTTTTGTGGTTTTTTTAAAACACGTAAGTTAAATGTGTTTGTATTTAGAGTACCGCGGGAATGGTTTTCGGTATAAATCGTATAATTTGTCATGTATTCTGGGATATGTTATAGATGTCATCTATAATAGAACAGCCGTAATGTTCGCTGACGTTAAGTTTAAACTGCATTCATTGGAGATGAATATCCTTAAATCCTTTATTAATAGACAGATCAGTGAGGTCTTTTCTTTATGTCAGAAAGCAATCAATGAAATTGTTAAATAAATGTCATAATGCTAGCTTATGTTATGTCTTCACATGTCGTAGCAATATTTAAAAATTACGTCCTTCATTGTTAATAAGTGGGAGTCCTGGGTTCGATTACCGGCTAGAGTCTTGTGTGGTTACCAACCTAGTGGCAGACACATTAAGCGTTCCGATGTGATGCCACGTAGAAACCGATAAGGTGGCCTATCCACTTCAGCCGAAAACGCATCATTAGTTCTCTGGTGATGGAGATAATCACGGGCAACGCTAATCACTTAACGCGATGTTAATATATAAAAACAAATATATTTTTTATATGTCGTAGAGCATCCGATATCAGCGCAAAACGTGTGTTGTAATCAAAGTGTAATAATATCCACAAGCACCATTTGTTTTACTAATTTTATTTGAAATTCATATAGTAGTATATATATAAATATCTTCTTCTTCGTCGTTACACTCTTTGCAGAGCGTTCGTGGTCATCACGAATCAATGTCTTTGAGGCCAGATGTTATGCGCCTCACAAGCATTCGCCACTTCCCTCTGCTGGCCGTGAGTCTGGTCAACTCGTGCAAAGGACCACCCACAGCAGACTTTATCTGATCGGTCCATCGCATGGGTGACCTTCCTCGCCCTCTGGTGCCCTCCACCTTACCCTGCACGACAAGACAAGTGACACGACAAGACAAGAGTAAATAAAAATATATAAAAAAAAAATAAAAAAACGGTAATTTAGGTAGACGTGGGTAGTTTCGGGCAAAGAGACCTGACACTGTTGGTAGAACAGAACTACAATTTTAAGTTTGGTAATTTATAAGGAGCAGACTATACGCTCCACCAAGTACGAATGCACTACCGCAGCTCAACCACCGGTCCGACCCGACCGAGTGCAATCAATGCAATGCGCCGTCCCGCGCCGGTGAGTCCTAAAAGAACCTGCATACGTCACTTAGTGTTGCGTAGAGAGGGGTCGATCCCACTCTCTTGTCTGTCGTACATGACTCCAAAACTAATGGCGCTGCTCTCTGATTGCCGTCATATATAAATATATATATATTATAAAACAAAGCACTTTGCCGTACTAGTCAATCTAGTACGTTATCATTCTTTAATACGACAAATCAATAAACCACAAAAAAGAGGAAACATAGAGCCACCCTAATGCTACATCATTCCAACAAACCCATTGGAAATATATTCCATGGAAGTCGTGCGGAATTCGCACCCATATCACTAATGGAAATTCCCGCGTTTGCTTTTCGGCCAGACAAACAGATTAAAGCGCCTTTATACATTTATGGAAGCGGTGATAGCCTTAAAAAAAATCATATTACGATATTAAGGATTATATAAACGATAAAAAAGCTTGGGTGTGAATTGCTCTATTTCCATAGGTACAATTGTTTATTATTCATTATGTGAGATGGTGATAACGAAAAAAAAACCCCGGCTAAGTTTGTTGTGGGCTTCTTCTTAGACCGGGGCGCGTTTGGAACCCTCATAGCTTTAGTTTTAAGTTTACGAATATAGTTATCACCATGAAATAACTACTATGTAAATTATTGACGCGTCGAAAGTGCCTTTTTAAGGACTATTTGAATAAAGATTATTTTGAATTTGCCTAGTGGTTAGGGCGTCCGCATCCTAATCAGAGTTCGGGGGCTCGAACCCGGGCACGCATCTCACTTTTCGGAGTTATGTGCGTTTTTAAACGATTAAAATATCACTTGCTTCAACGGTGAATAAAATCCTCGTGAAGAAACATGCCTGAGAGTTCTCCATAATGGTCTCAAAGGCGTGTGAAGTCTGTCAATTCGGACATGGCCAGCGTGGTGGACTATAGCCAAACCCTTCTCATATTGGGAAGAGACCCGTGCTCTGTAGTGAGCCGGCAGTGGTTTGATCATGACGATGATGATGATAATACATTTATGGACTATAACGACTATTCGATAAACATCGCTTTTACTGCGAAACAAATTTAAATGCTTAATACATTTATGGACTATTGCGAAATAAATAACTATTCAATTAATAGTGTATTTTATTACTACAACAGAAAGAAATGTAAATGGTCAATACATTTATTGACTATTGCGAAATTAAGAACTGCCTATTCGATAAATATCACTTTTTACCTATATTATGCTTAAGACATTTGTAGACTGTTAAGAGATTAGGAACTATTTATGTAATCTTATATAATTTTTTGTTAATCCAACGCAAAACAAATGTAAGTATTTTTCAACAAATTTATTTTCTGTCATAAACATAATAATTATCATTCAGATTAGTGGCTATATCCCTTAAAGCATCTCTTGTAATGGCCTAATTAAAATAAAGCTTACCTGTTCTGAATTTTAATTTATTAAGGCACTCAGAAATTTAATTTCATACAATTATAGCGTTTAGGAATTAACGAAGAAATAAGCTTAGCTCGCAAATCTAAATGGATGGCAGCGGAATAAGACAATTCAATATTCTACGGAGCCGAGCGCTGAGCCACCTAGATACATCGTCTGATTAATTCGAGTCTATGGTTCATTTTTTGTTATCTGTCTTGCAATCTTAACACGCTTTTCCTGACTTTTCGTTCGAAAATATTCAGGTATGCGAGTTAACTGACCTGAAAGCTGATGGATTATAAGTATAAGCCAGTAGCATTTCATATTTTATTCATCATCATCATCATGATCAACCCATTACCGGCTCACTACAGAGCACGGGTCTCCTCTCAATATGAGAAGGGTTTGGAGATAGTCCACCACGCTGGCCATGTGCGGATTGGTAGACTTCACACGCCTTTGAGAACATTATGGAGAACTCTCAGGCGTGCAGGTTTCCTCACGATGTTTTCCTTCACCGTTGAAGCAAGTGATATTTTAATTGTTTAAAAACGCACATAACTTTGAAAAGTTAGAGGTGCCCGGATTCGAACCGCCGACCTCTGATTAGGAGGCTGACGCCCTAACCACTGGGCTATCACAGCTTCTATCATATTTTAATAACTTTCCTTTAATATTTTATTATAGCCCATATATTGATTATATTATAGCCCACTTAATTAAATATTTATATTTTACGTATATAAACGTCAATAAACAAGCGATAACTTTTGTTTTCGGACGTGATGTGAAAATGAAAAAAGAAGGAGAATGGCGGGAAGATGAAAAAGAGCGGGAAGTTGGCGGCCGGCTTTTAGAGGAGACATTTTATATCCTAAAGACGAACAAAAACATTTAATTTAAGTTTATTTTTCAGTTCCCAGCTTTTAAATTCTTTTTGCCCCAATTATTGCACTTTTGCCAGAGAGTGATGAAAAATCATATTGAATGTATTTTATGCTGTCTCCAGGATTTTAACAGGTATTTTTAAATAAACTTATCCTCTGTTAATCGTTGTCGACTTATTTCTAAATAAAATCAATAAAACTCAAGGCCATTGCGGATTTCTTGTCTGAAAAAAACAACCTCTAGGTGAATTATAAACGTAAAATCTAGCAAAGTTTTAATCAGACGGCCATTGCAAATGTCATGAAATACTGAAGAGAATATAATATTGTAATACCTTCTCTCTAGAAGATGCTTTAGTCAGACGATCTAAGTGAGATCACATTGGGTCAAAGCAAGGTAAAATTTACGGTCTCCAATTAAGGTAATTGAATTTTCAAAGGCCCAAAGATAAACTACAATGATATAGTACCTTGTTAATTGGGATCCGTGCAGACACCTTGCGGCGAGACTGAGCCAAATAACACAGCGCATAACCACCTTCTCATAGGTGATAGCCTAGTGGTTAGGACGTCCGCCTCCTAATCAGAGGTCGGAGGTTCGATCCCGGGCACGCACCTCTAACTTTTCGGAGTTATATGCGTTTTTAAGCAATTAAAATATCACTTGCTTCAACGATTAAGGAAAACATCGCGAGGAAACCTGCACGCATGAGAGTTCTCCATAATGTTCTCAAAGGCGTGTGAAGTCTGTCAACACATGGCAAGCGTCTTGGACTCTGGCCAAACCCTTATCTGGCATGTGAAGAACTACTTTTAGCTTTAGGTATTTTTTTATCTTGAAAAAGAATAAGGTTTACGCGAAAGATACAGACAGATTTTTTTATTAGATAGATATATCCTGAGTTCAAATAAATTTAAAGTTTACACAGACAGAACTCCCCAAAGGCCAGCCTAAACCCCTCGGTACACGTGAGCTAGGTCTTGAAAAGGCTTTATAGAAATGGCCGGAAGATTCTTGCTTAACCTGCTGCACATATTGATTGAGACTGCGTTTTCTGCTCTTAATTTAATGATGAGTTGTTAATGGTAGGAATTGTGATCGTCGGATGCCCAATTCCCTTTCAAGACATCATTTTGTTGTGTTTGATTTACTGATTTGATTCAAAGTTACTTATTTATTTATTTTATTTGCTTACAATTACAGTGGTAAATAGTTTTATGATCTCCCACCTTCCAAACTAGTAGGTATATACTGCATCTTAGAAAGTGGGAATTTCCCTCTATGATACAAATGGTGTGTGTGTGTGTGTGTGTGTGTGTGTGTGTGTGTGTGTGTGTGTTTGTACCTGCGTGTATATGTGTGCTATTTCGTGAATGTGTGTGTGTTACATGTTTTTATGTCTTTTTATTCCCAAAGGAATTTTTTAAACTCTTAATCTAAGCGAATCAAGTCGTAGGCATCAGCTAGTTTATAATTTTACTGTGGGTATAGATTAAGTGATTATGAGTATAATTTGAGTATGTAACTTAGACACAGCATAACTAAGTTAGTAAGTTCATGTTATCTTGCTTCCCCTGAATAGCTCGCACGAACTCGCCGAGAGTTGGCCGGATATCCCGAAGCTCGGGGTAAGCAAACTTGCTTACAGTTCACACAATAGCATTAATTACATAACTCCTTCTTACGAGGTGTATTTCTCAGCTATTACTCGGTACACATGTAGACACACATTTGGATAATTAGCGGGAAGCACGTGTACGGACATACTCATATATACGACGCGACCTAGATTTACCGACATTGCAATAGTATTTCAAAAAGCTCTCAATAAACTACTTTGAGAAAGCAGCCCGACACCCCAACCCTCTAGTGGTTGAGGCGTCCAATTACACTTCTGATCCAAACGCCCCTCTCATAAAGAGACGTCCGAAAAACGCCCTAATCGACCCTGACGACCAACTGACGTTGGACAACGCTTCGCAGGTAGGTCACACTACACAAAACCCAACACAGCATCTTCGCCGGCGAAGACGAGGCCCCCGCTATCTGACGTCATCCGTACGTGGACTCTATCCACGGGCACGGGGGCGCTCGGACTGACACACCAGTCCAACAAACCCAATCAGGTCCCAACGTCACCCTAAGTCGAGGTCCGAGTCTCACAGGAGACGCCCTTAGGTGGACGTTCCCCCCGAAGTCATCGAGCCCAGGTGCTCCTCTCTCAGGCTGAGCTTCATGGTCGTCAAAAACCCCCGGTGACGCAGTAGTAACTATTATGGTTAACTGCAACTGACAATTCGAATAATGTAATGTAATAATATATAAGACTGGCTGATGCCCGCGACTTCATCTCCGTTGAGTTAATGTGTATGAAAGCCCCACTTCTCCAAAACGAACTCTTTTTTTTCTATGACTTTGGTTTTGGAACGAAGTTCCTTATCGCGCGTTGTGAAAGGGGGCTAGACGGAAAAAAATTCTTACGAAAAGTTGTCACGACATTTTTTGTTATTGTAAGCTGTGCGGCGTCGCATGTTTCTCTGTCTATCTCTCTCTCTCTCTTATAGAAAGCCAGCCAGATATTTTCATTTCTATTTCGCAATGAACAGTGTGGTGTCGCGACGATTATTTTTGTTGAGTGTGTACAGGTTTTTTGTAAATAATAAATAATAATGAATCCTGACAGTGTTTCTGCACAAGTTCCGGATATTGCTGATGGAGTACAAAATTGAGCCTACTGATTAAGTTTATATAACATTATATTTGTTAATAATAAAAAAATATTATTATAACTTAAATAAAATAAAATTTTATTACAATTCCTTCACTAATTAATCGATAGGAACTTCGTTCGATCCGGGTGTCCCTTGACACCTCTCAAGTTTTTTTTTTTCTTATAATGGAGTAAGGACATGACCAGAATATAAAATATCATAGGTAGCGCTAAACTGTTAAGAGTATGGCAGTTATATTAATTCTATCCCATCAGTTTTAGCTACACTTCAAGGGAATATCGACTCTATCATTTGAGGTAGTACAAATGTGCAAAAAATTTTAGCTTTACGTTACTGACTATAAGTTCAGGGAAATTCGAGTTTGTTGTGAATGTTTTTCACTCTAGTTCAGTCGAACTAGAGTGAAAAACATTCACAATAAAGACGATAATTGTTCAGTATAATATATATACATTAAATGATTTGTGATAGGCCGTTAGATTTTTCAACTGAGAAATGAATTTAAATTCATTCCCAGTTTATTTGAAGACAGCAAAGTGATATATTGACCGTCCAGTCGATTTGCTCTGTGAATCTATTGCCAATACTAAATCCCGCGAAAACAGAAACGAATCCAAATTTAAGATGGCCTCTTAAACGAGTTCTGTTCAACTTGGCGCCTCACACTCCTCGCCCGGCCAGATTTGTCGTGAAAAAAGTTACTTGAATTTTTTAACACGTAATCACTATGATGAAAACTAATCAACCGATCATCTTGAAACTTTGTACACATATGTGTATGATGAATATTCTTTGAGGTATTAGAAGTAACATTATTAAAAAAAAAAAAAATTATGCATCATCAGCCCTTGAGGCATCTCACCTGATGGTAAGTGATGATGCGGTCTAGGATGGGAGCGGGCTAATCTGTTAGGGGTATGGTAAACCCACGCTCCTAATTGGTTTTTACGCGACATCGTGCCGGAACGGTAAATCGCTTGGCGACACGTCTTTGTCGGTATAACGGAGGTAGTAAAAAAAACTGTAATCTAATAAAACAAAACTTGATAAAAAACAAAATTAACTTAGTATTAACACCATCAAAGAGCTACAGTTAGAGAGGCCAGACTCGAGCCGGGAATTGAACCCAGGATCTCCAACTTTATAATGTGACAGCGCACGCACTGCGCCACGGACTTCGTCAATTTAAAATATAGTTATCATATTGATTCATTTCTATTGTAATGATCTCTGATACTTATTTAATGCTGGCGAAGCGATTAAATAGGCTATTAAATCTATTTATTTTCGATACCAGGTTATAGTTGAGTTTAGGAGCAACATGTTTATTTGTTAGAAATAAATAAAATACAATTTTCTTCAAAATAAACTTGAGAATTATTATAACTTACTGCGGAATCAATAGCTACTGTGTGAAAGCTGTGAACTAAAGTTTCCTTACAGTTAGAGTTGAGCGGAACTTCCCGCGGTCGCAACAAATAACGAGCGCCTGAACCAAATATGAAGTCAGCGCGTTCGGATGTCTTTTTTAATCCTGTAGTAGTTGTAATTGGCTTAGGGTTACGGCAGTTTTAAGCTCATATCCCTAATGGGTTACTCGCCCTGCAAACAATTTCAAATTGTGATATAACTTAGGTAAGGTGTTTCATTTTTGTTGTGTTGTGGTGGAAAATTTTTTATTGCTACCTCCGACCCTTGGGCAGGAACGGAGGTTAGTGGTGGGACTCCCCCCCCCCTGACTACCATGGCATGTCCCTCTCGCTGGCTTTTCTGAACGCCCGGGAAAACTCCCTCTTATACTCCACTCCTCCTAGCCTAAAAAAACTTACTTGTATATGTAGGATCTGAGGCAGATGTGAGTGTGACGTCATAACTAATATATATAGGTATGTATAGAGTTTAAATCACTAATTAATCATTGCTTTGCTAATCAGTGTATTTAGAAGGTAGCAATCAATTTTGTACAAGCATGCTTTGCTATAAAAACGGGCGGTTGTTGCCTTTCGTGGCATTCTCGCTCGAGACGTCGGACCGTTCGGACCTCTTAGTTATTGTCGCAATAAAAGTGTAATCCCTCAAGTTGTGGTTTTAATTACTAATGCGAAAGTAAACAAAAGCGTGACGTCACTCACTACTACTATATATATATATATATATATATATATATATATATATATATATATATATATATATATTTTTAATACTTTACGTGTAATAGCAACACACATACAGCTAACATGAAAAAAAAAAATATTCATAAAATGTTTTAACATAACATTTATGCGTTGTTATATATAACATATAACATTAGTAAGTATATAACATTAATATGGGTGTATCGCCGGACCGGGCGACAAACAGAAGAGGCCTCCTAACCGAGTGGGATCATCCCTCATTGGCTTATAATTGAAATAATCATAAATTAAATAAACTGCGTCCAAAGAATATAAAAGCTTCGCCGCTGAATTGAAAACCATTTTCATTAGACTAATGCTATGCGACGTTTATGTGCAACTTAAACCTCGCCAACCACTCACAGAGCGAAGCGATGCTATCCATCATCACGTAAACTTTTTTAATTACCGACATGGAACAGAGTTGAATCATCATCATCATCATGATCAACCCATTGCCGGCTTACTAAAGAGCACGGGTATCCTCTAAATATCAGAAGGGTTTGGCAATAGTCTACAAATTTATAGAAAATCGCTCATAATTCCGTAAAGTTCTACTTTACGGAAAGCGGACGAGCGAACTTTACGGACGGGCGGACGTCCTAACCACTAGGCTATCCAAGCTTGCTATAGAATTGCATAGAAATATTCATTTGTCAGAACGATACATAAAGACAAAAATACAAAGTACAAAAGCTGGTAAGTGATGATGCTGTCTAGGATGCTAATAGGCTAATCTGTTAGGAGTATGGTAAACCCAAGCTACTAATTGGTTTTTACGCGACATCGTGCTGGAACGCTAAATCGATTAGCCACACGTATTTTTCGTTGAATGGTAACGGAGGTAGTAAAAAAAATGTAATTTAATAATCCAATAAAACAAAACTCGATAAAGAAACAAAAGAAACATAGTATTAATACCATCAAAGAGCTACAGTTACAGTGTCCGGAAAAGGCAACTGACGCCACCTCCACGAAGGCACCAGTAACCAGGTTACCAGGTACGGTTCTAAGCAGTTGTACTTATATCGTGTAGTCATTATCTACTGAGAATACTCATCTGCCAGAGTGAAACGTCTTCGGAGGGTATTTTAAAAGATCTTGACGATATAGTGGAGGGAAAATCAATATTTTATCGCGCAGATTTGCCCGGTTTTCGAGGATGATAGCAAATTTGACCTGATGGTCTGGTAGTGGTTTCTCATCAGTTTCTTTATGTTCTATATTAATGTGTGTGTGATCTAGTAACATTTTATGTAATGCTTATGTTATCTCACAATTTTGCTTGCGTGATTGAACACGCTACTTTTAGTAAACGAGGCAGTTTCAAAAATAACTACAAGAAGTAAAATTAAAATATTTTAGTTTTTCAGGAAATTTAGCAATTCCTAGCTGGCGTATTTTGATAAACGATCTGTATATTCGATGTATCATGGGCAATACGATCGTAATATGCTCGTATATCGTAGCTTCCATAACCAGTATATTTATAAAGTGAACTACCCTAAAAGATTAAGACTAATATAAACCGTGAATTTTATAGCGAGTATTAAAACGATTTGATCATTTCTAACAACTGTTTTGAGCCTTATTTATGGCATAAGTCGTAAAATGAATTAATTCAAAAAAATATTAATGAGTTGACTGATCAAATAGATATCTTATTATTAAATAATTTATCCCTAATCCCTAAGTTACAACAACATGCTAAATAGGTGGTATGGTAGCTAGGCCACCCCCGTGGAAGGTCTACCTTGGTGGACGCCGCTGGCTGGGCCGCGGTCGTGTGCACAAGTGTTCCCGTGACTCAGCCACCAGGCTACGCGAAGTTTTAGTGGGTATTCTTGTCGCCAGCCTGGCCGTCGGGGAGTCCCACATACCCCGTCGGAAGCGGCGCAGTCTTGCCTGCGTCGCCTCCGGAGGGGATACGTAAAAGCATGTCCCAGCGTGGAAAAAAATGGTAGCTAGGCCAATAGTGCAACCGATCATGTAAGATAAAATCGCTAGCTGAGAGCTTTCTCTGGAACACGGACTTGTAGCCACAAACGATCAGAGAAAATAGAACGGAGCTTAAACGGGATTCAGCGTTGAAATCGTTCCGTGTCCAACTGCGGGCCAGGCCGACAGAGGGGAGAGGGGGGGGGGGTGTTACTTTGTGATTATCCATTGTTGGTCAATATTTGAACTTTTGATTTGCTTAAACGCTGATTGCTATGGGCTGGAGAAAAAATACATTATCCCCATAAATGAGATATCGGTAAGAAGTAAAAGTAAACTTGTAGTACCTACCGTTTAGTAGGCTGCACAAAATTTGTCATTAACCCATTCAAAGAAAATTGTATTTTATTTTATAACAAATTATCTATTGATATCTTGGAGATGTCTGTCAATAAGTTCAAAGATTTTATAAATGAAAGCTTATAGAAAAATCCAATAACGATATTAAGGTTTATATATAAAATATAAAAAAACTATTATTTTGAAAATAATGGAATATTAACCGAAGAGCAGAAAGGCTTTAGGAAAACAAATCTATAAATTTGGCAATATACCATTTCTTGAAGGGAGTCATGACTAATATAGACAAAAGAAAGCATGTGTGAAGCATAACTTCATATGGATCTCACTAAGGCATTTGACTATGTGGACCATCAAATATTTATCGATAAAAAAGCTTGAGGGTGCGATTGGAACGATGTAAGCTTTAATTTTAAGTTGGCGTTAGTGTAGTTATCACCATAACCACCCCACGAATTAAAATAATGGCATTATTATATATTAAATATATGCATTCATAGATGCCTGTAATAGATTTACATGTAAAGCTATTTTGAATTTGAGTTCACCTATTAAATTACTCGCACAACTTTTTATAAACTAATTTAAGCATTATGAATTAAAGTAAGAAGCCACCCTTAAAACAAGTTTTGTTAAATATTCGTTGAATATTTTATTATGAGTAAAAATGTCGTTGATATCGAAAGTTTTGACGTGTTTAGCTAAACAAGTTGCTCATTAATATCCCACAGCTCGTCCCAGGCCATCTCACTCGAATAAAGGCTTGCTCTCATTGGAATAATCTGACTAGAGTGAGATCCTTCCCTCCCGTGAAATTAATTAGGCTGATGACAATGGAGTAATCTCAAGCTAACTTGAGTTGACAGGAAGCAGATGGCCGCATTAGCCAATTTACCTGTTATTATGGTAATTATCTTGCAAAATATGGCCAAGAAAATGGTTATTACCTACCTTAACAATAAAATATATTAGCGGAAAATATGTCTTGTATATTTAAGTGATTTTTTTTTTATTCCATTACAAGTTTAAAAAAATCCTTTTTTGAATTAGTGGTTCATTCTAAAGGAAACATGGTCACATTCGCACAGTCAATTCAGATTGTCTGTAAAAAGCACAATGCTAACTAAACCACGATCCAACATATAATGCTAAGATCATCTCATTAAAATCTGTTAAAAAAATATGAATTCATTACCAGTTTGCACAATTTATTGATAAGCATATGTGGAGAAAGTTTCCTTGAAAAAATGGACTTATCGAGAATTTGTTCGTCAGGGACGGAGAAATATTCAATGGAGTTTGGAGCAACACCTTATAATAATGGAAAAAATTAACTTCGTATGAACGATTTATCGGTATAATTTGATGGTCTGGATCACTGAGTTCGAGTGATCCAAGTAAGCCAATTATTATCTAATGGCGTATAAGAAGCTAGCGGTCTCTTTAAGTGATTCGCTTTTCAAGCGTCATCAAATCAAATTCGTTTATTGCAGGAAAATGGTACATTCATATAACTTAAGGTTAAAGCGTTACATTATGCCCTAAACGCGTACAAGAAAACACGTAACAAAAAAATGTCATAGCTCTTGTTTCTAACTCACTTTTTACTAACTTGGAAGGTGTTCTCGTTTTTAGTTATCTAACTGCGTTCCCACTTATCCGATCAGTCCGAGAATAAATCTCGGACAGTCTAAATAGACGGATGTGCCAGTGGCAATACAATTTGTATGGGGCTGTTCACATTATGACTGATCCGGGAAAAAAGACTGATCCGAGTTATTTGACGGGCGTTTTGCCACTTCGAGGATCAGTGAAAACGCCCGGATCGGATGTGTGTGAACGAATGTTGCGTTGAGACTGAAGACGAAACCCCCTCCGCCCCACCCTTCCTCGAGTCGCTGTCTCATTTGGCGTCAGTGCTCGTGCAAAATGAAACCCACCGACCTTCCGGCAAAACAGACTGATCGGATATAATTTGAACCCCCAAGTCCGGGGTCCGGTTTCAGGGCAAAAAGACTGGTTGAATAAGGGAATGGACTCTTACCAACTTCGTGAATAAAAACAAGAAACAAGCGTACAAGTTTTTTTCAATTAAAACCTGGGGAAAATAAAAGCGCTAAAGTTAATCAATTTGTCAACAGCTCACAGGAAGCAGGGAAAACTGTAAAGTCCACAGTTTATAGCCAATCAAGTCGCGAGTGTTTGCGTAGCGAGACCTGGCAACACTAATTTACCGCCGCTGCGAAATATCGATGCATATTTTTGACTGTGGCAACACACTGATTTGTAGGGATGTAACGCGTCGCGCACATTCACGAAATTTTGATTGCTTCAAACGAAACGACCATTAGACGAAACAAAAAGTCATGAAAATAGTTTTATTTATTTTTTGCGTTGACGGATATGACAAAAATCCAGCTAATCAAAACCTGCGGTAGCGAAGAGGACAAAGATTAGACACATATAAGCGTTATTTTTGATACTGAATTGAACGCGGATGAAGTCGCAGGCAACAACCAGTTACGTTAATAATAATAATTTAGAGGGATTCTGCCAAGAATATACAAACCGAAAATATTTGTTCAACCTAACTTGGTCACTTGAAATAGTCTTACAAGGAAAAGGCGATGTCGGGGACCGCCGTATATTCGCCGCTTGTGACATGTTGTGTACCAATTCACCAGCATATGTAAGTATTACACTATTTATTAATTCACTTCAAGTTAAAGTTCACAATAAGTTAGTCGGCAAATTTAATACTATATGTTGTAATGATTATCTTAAAGTGAACAATAAATTAACACAATATGTAAGTGATGGCTGATGGTTCAGTCTAAGTTGATCAGACAGATCTAACTTAGACTGAACCATCAGCCATCACTTACATATTGCCTCGATGGTCTAGTGGTTAGCATATTCGACTACGGATCGCGAGTTCATTGCCCCTAATCTTGAGTTGAACTAATGGCTGTTAGGTATTGACAGAAAACACAGCCCTGAGAATTCTATATTTAGATCTTAAACATTAACCAAGTCACGTAAACTACAATTAACTGCTATAGTCGAAATTAGATTTTACGGCCTAAAGATTTTTTCTGTTATTTTCTTTCAAACCAGTCCCCAAAATAGTCATCGGAATGAAACCGGAAAGGAAAACGCCAACAGACCAAAATATTTAACCTTTTTTAAAAATCTATGCAAAAATAGATTAGATCAAATTACGTGTACATAGTTTTTTTGTTCTTTTTTCTTTAATTACAATAAAACCTTAAGATTATTTGGAAAGTATTGAGTTTTTCTTTCTACAAATTAACTTTTAACAGTGTACATCCGTCCTAACGTAGTCTAGCGATGGAATGTAAAATTGGGGCACGGATTCGCGGATTTGCTCCTGGCCTATTTGTCACGAGTGGAATATCCATTAGATAGTTTTTCCGGCATTTTTTTATCCGCCTCAAATGATGGCTGGGTTTCAAACGAATTGCATTCCGTACATATCTATCACAAAATCTATACACTGGACCTATAGCACTAACTTCATAGAGCTCGTGTATGCTTTGACTAACGCGCTAAAACTTGATCATTATCATCATCATCATCATGATCAACACATGCACAGGTCTCCTCTCAATATGAGAAGGATTTGGCCATTGCTTTCCATTGCATTGCATTCCACCACGCTGGCCTTTAGCTTGGCAGTCGTCACACGCCTTTGAGAAGTCCGCCGTGTGTACGTAGGACACGCCCTGAAGTCCGTAGGGATCTTTTCCTACCCGAAAAAAAAAAAGGCTTTAAAAATAAAATATGAACCAACAAAACCACTGTACTGGACGCTATTAATTTTATGAAAGTTGAATAAAACGCAGCCAGAGGTGATAATAATAATTAATTTTTATTCGGCCAAGCTTCGCAGCCAATCTCCAATTCAGCGCCCTTAGCGAGAAATAAACGATACTCAATATCGAGTTCCACCAATCATCTGCAACCAGCGAAAACATTGTGAAATACAAACCCCTATTGGATAGGAATATTTTGAGGTCGAAATTCAAAGGCGCGTCGGAATGGCCAAGACTGCTATGTCTCAGCTGCATAAGACTTGGAGGGATAGACACATTTCTATCAACACTAAAGTGCGTCTTGTCTGTCTTCGTCTTAGTGACATGGACAATTAAGGCAGATGATCGGCAATGCATTGAAGCTTTCGAGATGTGGTGCTGGAGAAGGATGCTCGGATGCGATGGACAGCATATAGAACCAACGCATCGATTTTGGGACAACTCAGAATAACGAAAAGGCTATCCCCCATCTGCCTACAGAGGATTCTAGAGTACTTCGGTCACGTTGTTCGAAGGGAAGGTGGCTACCTTGAGAAGATGGTTATCACCGGCAAAGTGGAAGGAAAGAGGCCTCTGGGACGGAGTCCGATGCGTTGGTCGGATCAAATCCGCACCGCACTCGACACGAAAGTCCACGATGCTCTACACGTCGCAACCAACAGAGCAACCTGGCGCGACATCGTCCTCAAGAAAGTCGTCAGTGGAAGGGGTCACGACCCTCAGTAATGAGGAATACGATGCAGAGAGAGAGATTGGATAGAAGCAGGCCTTCCTTTGCTTCCTTTAATACATGATTTATTAGATTATAAACCCGTGGTGTTTTCAATCCATCCAGCAATTCATTTACATTATACATTCGAAAATGACTTTGTTTCGCTCAGTACTCAGGAAGAACTAGAAAGTTTTCGTTATATCGTATGAAAACTCGTACTAGGTGTACAGGTGAGTTTTATCTGAATTTATAATAGCGACAACATTAAAGCGATCGAATTATCGAACACGAATTTCGAATGGTCATTTATTTGACACCGAAAACTTTTCAGTTTTAAAGTAAGTCCTTTTTATACCTTTATTTTACAGCTGACCTGCTCTTAACAACGATCACACGGAATGGTGAGTGATAATGCTTTTATAAGCGACAATTCACTATATTATTGTTACCAGGCTAGTAGTAAAACCCGGTTAGGTCCAACCCGATAACCAAACCAACGATTTCGACAGTCGAATAATATGATATCTTTTTTGCAGCATCTTTAGCCATATATCTATAGTATTTTTTACTCATATTACATCACTGTTTTTGTAAACTAAACGACGGGAAATAACTCTTGAACAAACAAACAAAAATATATACGGCTAAGTTCTAGGCAGGCTTCTCAACCTGAGCGCCTTTGAAATCATCGTAGCTTAAATTTAATGAATGAATCGTATTTTAAAGTTAAAGAATGTAATTATCATTATCATCTTTACTTTTAAGTAGTAGAGTGTAGTTATCACCATCACTTCCTGATTAGAAATATTGAAATGAACGATTCATAGATGCCTGTAATAGGTTTATGTGAAAAAAGCTATTCTTGATTTTATTTTGATTTAATCACACAATACTAAAAATAATATGTTTGAACGTTTTATAGCTGCCTGCCATAAGCCAACATGAACCAACATTTTTTTTAAATACCTCGAAACTGTATAGAGATCTATTAACCTTTAAAATGTTATGCAATTAATTAACAAATCTAGTATTCGAGACTGGGTTCTTGTTATATCTAATTATTAAGGTTTAACCTACAAACTTAGGTCTATGCTTAGTTACAATTGTAAAAAATGCAATTCTTCCAAATTGTGGAACCGGTTAATTACTGTCGTGAATTAAATGGTAACGGTGTAAATATATAATCAATAGCGGGTATTAATGAAAATAACTTTGATCACATAAAACCATTGTCGTTTAAAATGAAAGGTTTCTCAGGTTTTCACTATTACAGGTTTGACGGCTGCTATTATAAAAGAAATAAAAATACGTGCATTAAAACATAAGCCAATCAATCATCATCATCATGATCATCAACCCATTACGGGCTCACTACAGAGCACGGGTCTCCTCTCAATGTGAGAAGGGTTTGGCCATAGTCCACCACGCTGGCCATGTGCGGATTGGCAGACTTCACACGCCTTTGAGAACATTACGGAGAACTCTCAGGCTTGCAGGTTTCCTCACGACGTTTTCCTTCACCGTTGAAGCAAGTGATATTTTAATCGTTTAAAAATGCACATAACTCCGAAAAGTTAGAGGTGCGTTCCCGGATTCGAACCGCCTAAATCAATCAATACTAAAATTCAAATCTTTTTCAATGCCTCCTCACGAAAAACATGAAAGTTTTCGTAAATATCGTATAAAAACTCGTACTAGGTATACAGGTGAGTTTTATCTGAATTTATAATAGCGACAACATTAAAGCGATCGAATTATCGAACACACAGTTACAGTTACAGTTTTAAAGTAACTCCTTTTTATACCTTTATTTTATAGCTGGCCTGCTCTTAACAACGATCACACGGAATGGTGAGTGATAATGCTTTTATAAGCGACAATTCCCTATATTATTGTTACTAGGCTAGAAGTAAAACCCGGTTAGGTCCAACCCCGTAATCAAACCAACGACTTCGACAGTCGAATAATATGATATCTTTTTTGCATTTAAAGAATAAATGCATGCAAATATGAACATGAACGCAATATCGATTGCAAGTCATAATAATATATCTTTAGCTATATATCTATAGTATTTTTTACTCATATTAAATCACTGTTTTTGTAAAATAAACGACGGGAAATAACTCTTGAACAAACAAACAAAAATATATACGGCTAAGTTCTAGGCAGGTTTCTCAGACCTTCTCTCTTATAGGCGAGGAGTTTAGAGCATAGGTCCACAACGTGGTTTGAATGCGGGTTGGCGGCTTTGACGACAAAATCTATTCCACACGATCGGCTAAGACTTTAACGTACGCAAGAAAACCGAAAATCTCCTGACTCCAGGTAATTTTAACAGGAAAACGATTTCTTGTACTCACCGCGGATTAATTAACATGACCGAACAGAAAATTAATTACAAGAGTAAATACATTACATACATTTCGTAAAGTCGCTTATTTTCCAGATAAAAGCCAAAGGCATCCGTAACTGTGTTCTCTCAGGTTTTCTATAAATCCACTTACGACGGGTGTACGGCTAAATAGGTATGTTAAATAAATAAAAACAATTTTTTTTTAATTCTCGGAAATGCTTTTACATGACAAAGTTTTTCCGGAAGCATGGGATGGAATGGGATGGGAGGAAGGTGGGGTATGCCGGAAGAGTGGCGACCTGAACATCCAGTAGTACCCAGCGATGCTCCTTCGCGTCGCCTGGTGGCTGGGTCACGGGGACGCTCGTCGACTGCGTGCGCTGTTGCATTAGAAGGTTGGATATCCTGGGTTGGATTTCCGGCTCGACTCTGGTCTGGTGGGATGCTTCGGCCGTGGCTAGTTACCACCCTACCGACAAAGTGTCGCCAAGCGATTTAGCGTTCCGGCACGATGTTGCTTAGGAACCAATTAGGAGTGTCTGTTTATCATACCCCTGACAATTTGCCATCAGGAGAGATTGCCATCAAGAGCTAACTTGTGTAAGTGAATAAAAAGACACACGCAAAAAAATACACATATTAATATACAAACTAATCATTCACCTACCGCATTCTCCGTTAAGGAACTTCATGATCAACCCATTGCCGGCTCACACGGCACGGCACATGGCAGAGCACGGGCCTCCTCTCAATATGAGAAGGGTTTGGCCATAGTCCACCACGCTGGCCATGTGCGGATTGGCAAACTTCACACGCCTTTGAGAACATTATGGAGAACTATCCGGCATGCAAATTTCCTTGCGATGTTTTCCTTCACCGTTTAAGCAAGTGATATTTTGATTGCTTAAAAACGCGCACATCTCTCCGAAAAGTTGAGGTGTTCCGGTATCGAACCCTCCACATCTGATTAGGTGCCGGACGTCCCAACCTATCTCCGCTATCACAGCTTCAGGAAGGAACATCATGATCAACCCTTTACCGGCTCACTACAGAGCACGGGTCTCCTCTCAATATGAGAAGGGTTTGGCCGTAGTCCACCACGCTGGCCATGTGCGGATTGGCAGACTTCACACGCTTTTGAGAACATTATGGAGAACTATCCGGCATGCAGATTTTTTCGCGAAGTTTTCCTTCCCCGTTGAAGCAAGTGATATTTTAATCTCCGCTATCACAGCTTCAGAAAGGAACATTCCAGTGAAATTAACCCGTCAAGTCTGCGTGTGAGAAACACAAATGTCATACACTTCACAGGTAGTATAAGTGAAACGAATTCGCTACATTTAAATATTTAACTACCTCATGATGGTATGAGCGTCGCCGGATGTGACGGAATGTTCGCTGCACAGCTATTTGTCGCTTGACTGAGCGCAAAATTGCGCCTGAGCAATATTCGCTCGAATGATGCTCGGATGCCTGTATGCGTAGATATTCTGCATATTGAAATGCTTCCCTAAAATTATTTGTCGAAAATATCTGTGTCCAAAAAAAAGTATTTATTTAAGTTTTTTCGACGAAAAGCAACAACAATTTTACACTTTCACAGCAAAACATTCGATTTTCTCGCAAAGGACAAAAGAAGTTTTTTTTTACACACTACAAGTTAGCCCTTGACGGCTATCTCACCTGGTGGTAAGTGATGATGCAGTCTAAGATGGTAGCGGGCTAACCTGATAGGGGCATGGTAAACCCACACTCCTAATTGGTTTCTACGCGACATCGTGCCGGAACGCTAAATCGCTTAGCGACACGTCTTTGTCGGTAAGTTAAAAAATCAATCAAACAATAAATGGGGTGAGGTATAAATACAGGGGTACTGGTTATCAGCAATCTCTTAAGGGGGTGTAGGCAACCAAATGACCCCTAATGACTTCTAAATAAATGTCAACTATTTTCAATTAATTTGACTCTGTGTTTTTTAGAAGAATTAGCAGAATGCAACTTTGCAACTACAATACAATGCATTACAAATACAATACAATACAAATTAATAAAACAACGAATGCAATTTTCGTATTATTATTATCTTCTTGCTAATAATTCAATACGTAATACTAATCCATAAAATTACACTTATCTTCAATAGTTTTAAATCGTAGCTACAAATCTTTACTAGTTTCATAATTTCAAAAACAAATTACACCTCAGACCTCAGCTATTCAACGAGATACAATAACGTGCTTTCTCATTGATTTTTTTGACTGAACTGCAAATATGTATT
This sequence comes from Lasiommata megera, assembly GCA_928268935.1. NCBI lineage: Eukaryota > Metazoa > Arthropoda > Insecta > Lepidoptera > Nymphalidae > Lasiommata > Lasiommata megera. The sequence continues at coordinate 14,761,569 of OV743326.1, forward strand.
CTTAATTAATAGTCAACTACAAAGTATTTTTTTCAAATCCGACTACCTAGTTTACAATCCGATTTGCAACAAGTTAACAGCTCTTCAACGCTATTATTACTTTAGGGATAAAGAATATTGCACTAATCAAAATAAAAAAACACATCGCTTAAGTCTTAATTTTGTGTAGAAACATCGCCAAAAAACCAAATTGCTGAAAATATGATAACGTCCACAAGTACCTACATAAAAAGATAATTTGTAATAAAAATAAAACAGCGCCATCTATGTAACACTGCAGTTACTTCTTGACGAATAAATATCTCGAACTGCAACGCTGTTTTACTATTAAGTACTAATTCCAAAACTCAGATGTCGCTTTACAAAACAGTATTACGTGTTTATCACAGATGGCGTTGATTGCGATATTTTATTTTGTAGCGTAAAGATTTTGCAAGGTTTTCTTTTAAGTAATTATAGAAAAATTATGTGAAACTACTCACATAATTTTGCTATATTCATTCTTTTTCGTGCTACAGTCCTACATGAATCCTTCAAAAATAAATACCATACGGATGTAAGTTGTACGTAAAGCTCATTAATGAGGTAGTTCCTAGTTTCTTCGAGCCCTTGGGCTCAATTTTTTTTCTGGCAGAGGTTCTTTCCGAAGCTCGCCAAACAGCCCGGTTACGCTGTCGCCACCAATAAGGTTAGTACAGATATTAGTCAGTCCGAAAAAAAAATGTAGGTTCTAGAGAAGGAGGTTAGGTAGATAGAAGAAAGTCATCGCACCAGTCTCCTCATCAATCGAATGGCAAAATTGAAATATCAAGATCTATACCAGGCGATAGATAATATATATAACTAAACTATAGACAAAGTTTCTTCTACTTGTAAATGCGATACCTGCGCACTTTCTCTCATACAGTGAAGCCTCCTCGGAACTCAAGGATGAGGTTAAAGTAGAGTTCAAAACGCAGGATTCCAAACTATTTTATTCTTTTTTTTTTAACTTTTCAACTCATTCAAAAAAGCTTTAATCGTGTAAACCTGTTACAGGCATCTATGAATCTTTCATATATTATAATACATTTTAATTACCTATTTTCATGAGGTGATGGTGATAAATTGAGAACTACACTCGCCAATTTAAAATTAGGGTTAGGATATTTCAATAAACTGACGTTTTATAAAAACATTGAACTTATTGATAGACATCTCGGAGATTTCAATAAGTAATCTATATATATAAAAGCGAAATACCACTCACTGATTATCACGATATCTCAGGAACTATAGAACAAACGAACTTGAAATTTGGAAGGTAGATTCCTTTTATGAAGAAGAGGTCAGCTAAGAAACGGTTTTGAAAAAATCCACCCCTTCAATCAATCCCCCAAACCAATTACAGTATTACTTTTCAATAATGTCTTTCAGTCAGTAATAATGACATTTAGGTATAAGCTCTTTTGCAAAATCTTTTACAAATTATTCTGACTGAATTTTAAAATTATTCCACGCGAACGAAGACGCGGGCGCCAGCTAGTTTGTTATAAAATAAAATAAAATACAATTTCCTTCCTTCCTTCATATGTTTCGTAATTACCTATACCTACCATGAACCTATAGTAGGTATGTGAAAGTCGGTCTCCTCTTCTTATTCTAAGCTTAATGCTCTCGGAGATTTAAATATTATGCTATTGGAGAAATGTACCGCTAATCAATGTGTGTGTGAATCAGTTCGAGCGGTTGTAATGTTTATATCTTAATTTGTTTTACTCGGTCAATGAACGATCTATTAACCTAGCCAGGGGTTTGCAACCTTTCACTACTTTTTTTTTTACTGTATTACAAGGTAGTCTTTTAATGCAGTCTGATCTTGTGTTAAGTGATGATGCAGTCTAAGATGGTAGCTAACCTGTTAGGAGTGAAAGTTTTTACAGTCGTAATTATAATTAATAATTAAGTATGTCACGTGGTAGTAACAAAAAAAACGACTTAGTTTGTTGTGGACATTTACTAAGACCTGTGTACATTTGGAACCATGTTATTTTTAGATTTGAGAGTGATCATTATACCAACTCCATCTTTTCTACGTTCTAATTCTACAAATAGCCCGCTCTCTCTTGAATCATTATAGAGAGGCCGATTTTGACGTACACAAATCTGTAAAATAAACTAAATCGACATGTCTGAAAGCAGGGCTGTTATTTTATTACTATATAGTTTAGTTTCGAGATCTGTATAAGCACGATAAGATTGACACCAATCAGACTTCAAGTCTTCACACTTCACCCTATACGGCGATGATAATGAGTGTTAGATAAACAAGTTAATTACGTATCACTTAGTCAACGATATTTTAAGGGTCGATACATATATTTTATTATTATTTGTACTCTGGGCCGCGTTTGAAACCCTAGTATCTTAAGTCTTAATTTATAAAATGAAAAATATGTTGTCGTATCATAAATTTCCATATACACAGCGCAAAATGCACAATAATAAAGTAACAACGACTAAAACACCGATGGACTATGTAAATTTTTGCGGCCTTATCCACCACGTAGCAATCTCAACAATGACGTAAGAGGTCATCGTGACAGTAAAGGAAGTTTTATAGTTTAACTAGCTGTTGCCCGTTACTTCGTCTGTGTGGAATTGTTGATTTCCCGTGTTTGCCCTGCTTCAGAAAATAAGCTACAGGCAAATGTCAAATTGCCGATTTTCGTGTCTCTAAATTAAAAAACATAGGACTTTCATACAAACTTCAAACCCCTATTTTACCCCCCTTCTAGATTTGGATGAAAAAAATTCTAACCTTATACTTAAGCCCTAAAAGAAACCTTTTTTTTTTAAATTTCAAGCTTGTAGACTTCATAATAAAAAAATAAGCAAAAACTATCATCCCCTATTTTACCACCCTTAACAGGTAATATTAATCTCAATGCAAATTTTTGTGTCTCTAACTCTAAAAACAAAGGATTTTCATACAAACTTCCAACCCCTATTTAACCCCTATTTAGGGGTGGAATTTCCAAATATCCTTTCTTAGCTGACATCTCTTAACTATCAACTACCCACTTGCTAAATTATAGCTTTGTATATACAATAGTTTTTGAGATCTCGTGTTTAATCAGTATGTAAGTAAGTATGTAAGTATGTAAGTGACCTTTCGCTTTTATATATATATATATATATATATATATATATATATATAAAAGCGAAAGGTCACTTACATAATTTGGTATAATGTGTAATTAGAGTTCTCCTTCGTTTTTTATATTCAAAATGGATTTTGCGCCGATTTTTAATGTGAAATTCGTGTTTAAAAGTCAAAATACGTTATGATAGTTAATTTCATAAATATATAGCGGTGTACGATTTTCGGATGTTGGTCCTCTTTGTTTGAGCACCAGTGAATAACGGAACCGAGTGAATAATTTCAGTAGCTGCATTACGGTTAAGCAATGTCGATGTATCATACAAGAACCCATTGTAAAACGATGTACACAACATGAGTTTAACAAAGCTTGCGTCGGATTACAACGCGGTTCAATTACCGCTACTAATGAATGATTATAAAACGTATTATGATTCAGTTGTTCAGCCATGTATGAGGATTGAGAACATGATTTGAATATGGGGTTCCGTCAATAAAATCAATCATGATATTCCTTTCCTTCAAGTCTCCTTTGTCTGCTTGGATTTATTCCTTTGTGAACCCGTAGAACTTTGCAGAATGATAAGGTGATCTTCGAAGTGGGTTTGATATTAGTCAAGTCAAATTTCAGTCAAGTCATTCTTTTCTAAAATCCGATCATATTAATGCGAATAAACTTTTTTATTGAAAGAAATCTGATCCATCAAATTCTGTACAAACATACTATTGTTGAGTTTTTGGCTGTTCCTTTGAGTTCATTCTAATTTTGCTTTTACCTTAACCCCAGTATTAAGATAAAAAAATATATATTAAAATTGGTCGAATTGTGACAATTCGACAAAGGTTAGTCTATTTTGATCTTACTATTTTTATACATTCTGTACGCAAAAATTAAAAAAGAAAACACTATAATTCGAATAAAACTTCTGTGAAATATTTATGTTTTTATGGTGCTCCAATGTTTTTGTTTAGTATTATATTATGTTGTAAAAAATTGTCTAAATGAAATCGCGCTTAATCATTTAAGAAAAAAAAGTCATATTATATTCATGAACTATAGTAGAGTAGATTCATAAACTCATCACCAGTTTAGGTCTACTGCATAAAGTTTAAGTAACTTATGCCTTCTTCATATTTTACTTGGGAAAATTGTTGCTCACGCACACATAACGAATGAATGGATGAATAATTGAGTTAATACACTTTTAGTGTACACCATAAAATAATAAGGAAAAAAAACAGAAAACAACACAAAAACAGCATACAATTTGGAGGACTTATCGCTACATAAGGATCTCTTCCAGGCAACCATAGACGTAGAAGACATGTATAATTTAAACATAAAATGAATCAGTAATATTTTAAATACATATAATTAAATAATTATTAACACAATAAGTAAGTAAAGTTGAAGTTAATTTAAGCCTAAAAGTGTTAAGGTGAACTTCTCACTTTAAAAACGTGTTTCTCACAAACACCACTGACAACTTTCTCCTATCCCAGAATAAATTTAAAATTTTGTAAATCATAATCATTTTTGACGTATTTAAACTCTTTTCATTTAGGTTTTGCAGCAATTAAGTAGGTATATGATTTTACCTATTTGGCTTTTCCAAATAATGAAATAACAATAACTCAATGTAATCTATAAATTTAATAAATAAGAAATGCTGGGTTATCTAAAGAGTTTGATAGTATTTAATTTACAACAAACTTCTACTTAGAGCATTCCCTAATTAATTTCTACTGCCTTACTCTATGAAATCCTAATTATTGCCGAAGTTAAAGCCCATGTAACTTTTGGATGAAATATACTCGTAGTTATAATATAAATACAATTCCGTAATTGTCAGAATTTAATTGAAGTTTATTAAAATTAGTAGTGTCAGATATTATAAGTTACAAAGAAACCGACAGGCTAATAATTCCTATTCATACTAAAGCTGACGGAATATTGTGTCTATCAAGCATCCATAAAAGCTATTTTCAGTATTTTGAAACATACAACAGATAACCGTAAAATTATATCGGACTGCCTATCTATACCTACGTGAACGATCAACGGTTAAAATCGTGAATGTAGTAAAAACGTGTTTTCACTGTCACAAAGATTTTAGATGCAGGAACAGAAACGTGTCAAAAAAATTTGATTGATGTCACTCACCAAAAAACTTTTATAATGGTTTTCACATTACACTCCGAGACTCCGAAGAGCTTCTTTACAATGAATAATGGGCATTGAAATTAGTTTATTCCGACATTATTGATTCGTTTCGTTAATATGCATTTCGCTTACTATATACAACGGGCTCATAAACATAATATCCCTTTGTTTGCGTCTTCTGGTGGATAAAATTTACAGTTGTAAACGTAATTTCATTTTAATTTTCTTTTTTAATTTTTTTTTATTTATCCATATTCTAATGTTGTAAGAAAGGAAGTCACAACTACATATTTTTGCTTTCCAATGAGATACAGTTATATGTAGTTGTTTTACACTACATTTGGCTGAACAAAGTCGCTATATAGCCTCGTGTTTTAGTTCAAAAGGGTGCTACCAATAGAGATTTAATTTTTCTTTAGTTTATGTTTTGTTCAGATGCGACTCTCTTTCTAATGACGGTAGTATTTTAATTGCGTAAGTCTTTCTGGATGGCTGCCTGTATTGTTACCTAAATTGGGCTCGATCATAGTGTTATTGAGAGATAGCTGCATCCTTGACCCTATGCAATGCTTTAATAATTCCATCGGTTAAAGCAGAATTATTTTAAACTGACAGTTTTATATGACATGGCATTTCCTTAAAATATAAATTATAATTCTGTGAGTTTCTGTGAGTTGAAGCGCTTTGCAATTTCACAAAAAAAATAGTACATTAATCGATAGTTGAAAATATTTTTTGTTTTTAATTTATAAGAATTTACTAGAAATTATAGTACACACAGTTGTTATATGAACGATTAATAAAACAAATACTTACATAATTAAAAAATATATAAAACGTAAAGCAGCAGTTGTTAAGAATTGAAAATAAGAAACAATATTATTATATATATTATTAGGTATTAACAATATTATTATTAGGTATTTTTTTCCAGTTTACCTGGTGGTTTAGTGGAACATTTAATGTAAACAACCCCATCTTTTTTTTATCGTACTGGAAAAACTTTATCTCCAACCCTTGGGCAGAACGAGACTATGTGGTACTCCCACCCCATAGGGAGGTATACCCGAACTAAAACCACGGCATGTCCTTCTCGCTGTTTTTGCTGAAGGGCCCAGAGGCCATTCTGTGCTTCCGGGATGAATTCCCGGGAACGTCGCACTTAATTAATGAGGTTCTTTAAAAATGTTGGCGACACCTGCGCACACACATTCGCGCGCGACCTTTGCGCGAGCGTCGCGCGTCGCCGGTCAGTTCTAGTCGGGCTCATCTCTCCTGCGCGGCGTCATTTCCGTTTTGAATATAGAATGTTTACTTTTTAATAAATGAAACGCGCTTACAAAAACTGTACACAAACATACTCTTTCTTATATTATTGGCTCGGTGAAACGTGATATGATAATTAGCATGAAAAATATCGAATTTATTTGAACCAAACAAATATTTGAATTTTTAAGCTATATTTTTAAATTATAGCGTGTTTAAATGCAACAAAACAATATTGCTTATCTTTGTGTGTTTTAAATGAGGAAACCCAATTCGAATTTTGAATAAACCTTTTGCCTTCGGGCATTGATGGAAAACAATAACAATAATTCGTTGTGTTAGTAAACTTCATACATTTTAATGTTTGAACAAAATCAAAATACCTAAACGTGAAAATCTTTAAAAACTAAACGAATCTAATTTAATTGTTTGTGAACTAGATTTTTGTTGTCCTATTAGTCTACGGACCGAGTTCGAGAGTGTTAAAATATTTATAAAGGTTAAATTGAAAAGTTGAAATAAAGTGAAAATGAGGTGGTTTCTCGTGTTGTTCATAATACCAGTTCAAGCGCAACTCTTCACAGCTCCGCAGAACATAACAAGGTTTTTAATTTTTTCTTTATTCATTTATTTGTAATCAATAGCGTTTAAAACAATGTATTTACATTTCGGACTTAATGATAAAATAAGGCCAAATAAGATTACAATTTATATAAAAGAAAATACCAAACAATAAATGCAATCTTTGAAGTTTAGCAACATAATAATATGTTATGATATTGCAAAAGTGTGTGTGTATGTGTGTGCATGAGAAAAAGAGATTTTTCTCGACTATTGGATTGCGGGCAACGAGTTAGTTGGGTGTTGGGTTTTCATGCTAAGAATCGCCAGTACCAGCACCGAGTTGTGGAAGTTAGCGGTGTCTATCACAGTGTATCAGAGAACAAGTTGAGCCGTTTATTATAACTAACTTACATGTTACTTTAAACACACTTGAGTAGCATTAGGTAGGCAATATAAAACTGCCCCCATTAGTACATAAACTAACCTAACTAAAGATTTAATCTAATCGCTATTCCTACAGCTCCTTTCAACTGATTCTTCACTGAGCCGGATCTTTGTTTTTACTAATTAACCTTTGATGTAGGTCGTGTCACGTAAAAATAATAAGTACATCGCACATTGAAAATAATAGTGTCACTATCCAAAATTCTATATTTAAAAAAAAAAAACATATTTTAAAATACTTTTTTGTTTTTTAAATATTACTCAACTGTTACACTTAATGTCCTTCATAAACAGACTATTACATTAATAACAATTCATTCCGATTTTCACATAGAATTAGCCTTCAAAATCTTTAAATGCTTCTACTGAAAAACATGGAATTTTGGATAGTGACACTATTATTTTCAATGTGCGACATGTTTTTTTTTATATACACCGCCGCAAATGAGCAAGGGGTCACCTGATGTTAAGTGATTAGAGCCGCCACTAATGCGTTGCAGGCTGAACAAATCCTAATAGGTTTTCACTCGGCATCAGACGATTCCGGTAGCAACCAATCAAAATGTTTGATAAAAATGCTACACCCCTACAGATTGCTCGCTTCCATCTGTGACTGCATCATCACTTACCACTGGCTGAGATGGCAGTTAAACGGTAACTTGTATAAGAGACCAAAAAATCAGATTAAAAGTAAACGCATTGCAAATTTATACGGAGATCACAGGTCGTACCCATATAAGCAACTGTTCTAAATAACTGAGCAGATACTGCTTACTCAGCGCTCTTTTTACATGCAGGCACTTGTATTAGACATGAATTAATACTTATTAACGTTTTTATACGTATAAGTGTGGACGTGGGTAACTAACATCATCTTTGTCCGCAAACAATCATTGTACTGCCTTACCAGTAGATGCTAAGCTATAGCTATATGAGTCAACCCTCTTGGCTTCGTGGACGGCCTGCTAAAATTCAGGAGTAAGGTCAGCTGGCTGGAGTTACCCAGGAAGGCCACATCAACGATCCCACGTGTGAAAGAACGTTGAGGCCCACCGAGTACGAAAAAAGCTCAGTGAAAGAAAAAAATGTGTCAACTCCATCAGTAGGATCGCTTGATTTCAAAGCGACGACGACGGACGGAAAGTTGGAGGTCCTGGGTTATATTCCCAGCTCAAGTCTGGTCTCGTGGGAGGCTTCGGCCGACCAAGACGTGTCGCCAAGCGATTTAAACGTTCCGCCACGATGTCGTGTAGAAACCAATTATGTGTTTACCATATCCCAAACAGGTTAGCCCGCTACCATCTTAGACGGCATCATCACTTACCATCAGGTAGGATTGCCGTCAAGGGCTAACTTGTAGCATATCTGCAAAAAAAAGCTTACTCAAGCTTAGCTCCGGGGGAAATGGTTTTCTCAATGCTGTCTTGCCAATACCACCATGCCAATGAGGGCTTCATTGGCATGGTGGTACTCGCTATGGACTTTTCAGATCCCCATCAGGGACAAATTCAAATTCAAATAATCTTTATTCAAATAGTCCTTTAAAAGGCGCTTTTGACGCGTCAATAATTTACAAAGTAGTGATTTGATGGTGATAACTACATTCGTAAACTTAAAACTAAAGCTATGAGGGTTCCAAACGCGCCCCGGTCTAAGAAGAAGCCCACAACAAACTTAGCCAGGTAAATTTTCTTTTTGTTATCACCATCTCACATGCCACTTAAAATTATATTAAGAGCTATCTTATTAGAGCAATATTTCACACCCATGCTTGTTTATCATTTACGTAATCCTTTAAACTATAGTAGGACTTTTCTACAAGTTTACGTTTTATATAAACTTTGAACTTATTGAGAGACATCCCAGAAATTTCATTAGGCAATCTATATATATAAAAGCGAAATACCACTGACTGACTGACTGACTGATGATCACGATATCTCAGGAACTATAAAATATACGAACTTGAAATTTGGAAGGTAGATTCCTTTTATGAAGTAGAGGTCAGCTAAGAAACGGTTTTGAGAAAATCCACCCCTAAGGGGTTGAAATTGGGGTTGGAAATTTGTATGAAAGTCCTGTATTTTTGAAGTTAGAGACATGAAAATTGGCAACTAAATTTTTAATTACAAATAATAAAGATCAGTATAATCAATGTTACCAAAATCTACCTCAAGGGGGGTGAAATGGGGGTTGGAAGTTTTCATGAGGATTCTATGTTTTCGAAGTTAGGGACATGAAAATGGGCATTTAGGTAATTTGTTTTAAATAATAAAAACCTGTACACGCAATATTACAAAAATCCACCCCTAAGGGGTAGAATTGGGGGTTGGAACTTTGTATGAAAGTCCTATATTTTTGAAGTTAGAGACATGAAAGTTGGCAACTAAGTTGTTAATTATAAATAATAAAGATCTGTATAATCAACAATGTGAAAATCTACTCCGAGGGGGGTGAAATGGGGGTAGGAAGTTTTCATGAGGATTCTAAGTTTTCGAAGTTAGGGACATGAAAATTGGCATTTAGGTAATTTGTTTTGAATAATAAAAACCTGTATACGCAATATTACAAAAATCCACCCCTAAGGGGTAGAAATGGGGGTTGGAAGTTTGTATGAAAGTCCTATATTTTTGAAGTTAGTGACAGGAAAATTGGCAATTAAGTTTCTAATTATAAATAAAAATTATCTGTATAATCAATGTTATGAAAATCTACACCAAGGGGGGTAAGATGGGGGTTGGAAGTTTCATGAGAATTCTATGTTTTCGAAGTACGGGACATCTAGTTTGTTATAAAATTGTATACAATTACCTTTAAATGAATTTCTAATTTTTTGTAGTCTAGTAGCGTGCAACACAAGTTTATTTTTACTTCTGATGTTAAGATTGTTGCAATCGCATTTTTTATTGAATTTTGTTATATTTCTGTGGACATACATTAAATTTTCAAATATGTATTGGCAATGCAATGTCATTATTTTTACTTCCTTAAATTTTTTTCTTAATGACTCTCTTGGAGCCATATTATAAATTGCACGAACAGCCCTCTTCTGCAGCACGAATATAGTGTCAATATCGGCAGCATTACCCCATAATAAAATACCATATGACATAATACTATGGACAATTCATAGTTTATAGTTTTCTCTAATCTGGTACTTTGAGTGATTAGTGCGAGATTGTGTGCGACAAAGACGTGCCGCCGCCATGAAGATTTAGCTTTCCGTTACAGTATCGTATATAAATCTATTACTTACTCACTTACCACCAGGTGAGTTTCAGGTTATCCTCTGAAAAAAAAAGCTCAGATGAAAAGAAGTTTAGTAAAGCTATGAAATCGAAACGATCCTACGGTTTGACCCGTAACTTAAATACATACAAATAATAGGTTTACACGTAGCAACGTAGCACACAGTTCTGGTGGAAATGCAGCCTTAGCATCTGCACAAAAACTGCCCGTGAGATTATTTTACAAAAGCTATACGCTCCCATTCAATGGGCTGACTACATTAACTACTGTTGGTAGGTATGTCAAAGTCAATATCAAACTTATTCTATTCTAATACTTCGAAATCATCTTGAAGTTCCATTTGAAAGGCTTGAAGGCTCGAGTTTGGTCTGGTGGGAGGCTTCGGCCGTGGTTAGTTACCATCCTACCAACATAGACGTGTCGCCAAGCAATTTAGCGTTCCGGCACGATGTTGTCATGTAGAAAACAATTAGTAGTATATATTTAACAAGAAAGCTGCGATAGCCTAGTGGTTAGGGCGTCAGCCTCCTAATCAGAGGTCGGCGGTTCGAATCCGGGCACGCACCTCTAACTTTTCGGAGTTATGTGCGTTTTTTTTAAAGAAATTAAAATATCACTTGCTTCAACGGTGAAGGAAAACATCGTGAGGAAACCTGCACGCCTGAGAGTTATGTGCGTTTTTAAAAAATTATATTATTATAATATTATTATTAGTCCGCCAATCGACACATGGCCAGCGTGGTGTACTAGGGCCGAACCCTTCTCATGAGAGGAGATTGTTGTTGAGAGGAGACCCGTGCTCTGTAGTGAGCCTGCAATGGGTTGATCATGATGATTATGATGATTTAACATATCCCTAAAATATTAGCCCGCTACCATCTTAGACTGCATCATTACTTACAACCAAATAAGATTGCAGTGGGAGAAATTTCGCATTATCCAAGCTTTTTAATCCTTTATACCAAAAAATACACACATACGGTAATAACTTAGTGGTAAAGACTTCGTTCTACCATTTGCAGGGACCGAGTTCGATCCCCAGCACGCTACACTAACAATTCAGAGTTATTTGAGTTTTTAATTTAATTGAAGCAATTAAAATTTAATATTAGGCGATTTAACAGTGTAGGATAACATCGCGTACATGACATGCCTTAGAGTTCTCCATGGTGTACTCTTCAAATGTTTGTATCGAACTGTAATGGGTCGGTAATGAGTTGATAATGATGCTGATGATAAAAAAGCCATTTATTCAATTACTAATTTAATAAAAATAATAACTATGTCAATAGTTTTTTTTTTAACAAGTATCAGTCCAATTGTTTGGGTTATTATAATATGGTTACAAGTTTTGGTAGAATGCTGATGATAATGATGACTAAAATATGATTTTTGTGGAAACTAAAGTTTGTTACAATCATTATTCTGTGAATTTAAGGTGACTGACTAACAGACCGTCTGACTGAATAACCGATCTAGTGGGTGACTGACCGATAAACCGACCGAACGACCGAATATCTGATTACTGACGTATATATGTAATCTATATTTCGCAAGCAGATATTAAAACAATGAACGCGTGCGCTAAGAACAACGCAAACAGATATATATATACGGATACCAAAGTTACAGGTTAGCTCGCTACCATCTTAGACTGCATCATCATTTACCATCAGGTGAGATTGCAGTCAAGGTCTAACTTGTAGTGAAAATAATGAATAGAAGCAGGCGTTACTTTGCGGAAGTCCATGATAAACAATAAACAGCAAGTATAATTTGCTATATTCCGCCGACAACCGGGAGATTTGTATAATATAACACCACACAAAATCATCCACTAGAACCTCTACGCACGTTTCGACCCGACACCGGATCATCCTCAGGAGATGTTGACTTCACATCCTCAGGAGATGTGACTTTACTTTTGACTTTACTTTTCGCGCTTGTGAAGTGTTTAACTTGTAGTGGATAAAAAAAACGTAGGCTAAGAAAGGACTTTTGGAAACCATCCTTAAAATGGCCAAACTCGGAGTACTTCACTCTTAAATTTAGAGTAGTGATAAAGACAAAGACAACGTAAGCAATGCCGTGGGCAAATGCCTGTTACAGTTATACAATTTAATAAGACAATTTGATGCAAAAAATCAATCAAGTTTTTTTTTATCCAATCATTTCAAAACTAAGGTGACTTCAGACCTAACAGCGCAAGTATTTATGTTCAATCATCTTTGTTTAAATTGTGATTCAGTTAAGCAACAATGCCTGCCTTTAGTAATCAGAATACCTATTTCCTCTTTAAGACAAATGAGGTTAAAATACGATAGGTACGCTAATATTATAAATGCGAAAGATTGTAAGTATGGATGGATGTTTGTTACTCTTTCACGTAAAAACTACTGAATGGTTTTTTATGAAACTTTACAATAATATAGCTTAAAAATCAGAATAACACATAGGCTACAATTCCCCGCTATCTCACGTCATCCGGACGTGGGCTCCATCCACGGCCTCGGAGACGTACGGACCACTCACCGTCCGACCCAAACGTCGCCTAAGCCTCTAAACGTCGAATCGGCCTCACAGGAGGCGCCATTAGGCAGACGTTCCCCTATCTTCTTCGAGCCCTAGGGCTCAAAATTTCTTCTGGCAGAGCTTCTCTCCGAAGCTCGCCAAACAGCCCAGTTACGCTGTGGCAACCAATAGGGTTAGCACAGCTAGTAGACAGTCCGAAAGAAAAAAAAAATTGGCTACAATTTATAAAGATATTTTATGGATTGTCCAAAATTAGACGATAAGAGTCAAGTAAGTAGGAAAAATCTACCTAATATATAATATTATAATATAATTTACCTAATCTACGTGATAAAGTTAGTTCTTTTCTACGCCACGCTAATATACGCTACTCGAAATACTAATCCTGCGCAGGCAAAGTCGCGAGCACCAGCTTGTAATATATATAATAAGGGGTTATTAGTAAAAGTTATGAAGCCATTGTTTAGCAATAGAATGTTTTGTCTTATTCTGTCATTATAAAGTTGCAGGTCCTGGGTTCGATTCCCGGCTCGAGTCTGGTCCGGTGGGAGGCTTCGGCCGTGGCTAGTTACCACTACCGACAAACCACTACAGACGTGTCGGCAAGCGATTTAGCGTTCCGGCACGATGCGGTGTAGAAACCAATTAGGAGTATAGGCTTACCATGCCCTTGACAGGTTAGCCCGCTACCATCTTAGACCGCATCATCACTTACCATCAGGTTTGATGCCCTCAAGGGTTAGCTAGTAGTGTATAAAAAAAATACCGAAGGCAGAAAGAAAAAGCGGCGTGTCCTTTATTCAATGTTTATTAATAAGGCCACTATTGTTCATCCAAGCGTGAGGAAACCCAAGTGCAGGTTGTCTCACTTATTTATGGAAGGCTATAATATGATACCATCAAGTCATTCTGTTGTTGCCGAGTATTATAAGTCAGATATAGTTGTAGATTGTGACTAGTTGCTTCCGTACCTACTTACTTTATAATATAAATTAAAAACAAAAATTTTAAAAAAAAGTTCGTCCAACTAGGATCATATAGTAAGAAATAAAAACTTAAATCATAATAATTTACCCCGGCTAAGTTTGTTGTGGGCTTCTTCTAAGACCGGGGCGCGTTTAGAACCCTCATAGCTTTAGTTTTAAGTTTACGAATATAGTTATCACCATGAAATAACTACTATGTAAATTATTGACGCGTCAAAAGTGCCTTTTTAAGGACTATTTGAATAAAGATTATTTTGAATTTGAATTTGAATCTATATGTTAGTATAATTAAAATATGAATCAAGTAGGTATATTTTTATTTCACTGCAAGTGAACTTGACTGCTATCGCTCCTGGTAGTAAGTGATCAGTCTAGGATAGGCACAAAATAAAATTTTACACATATAGAACAGAATATTAAAAACAAGATAAAGAAAGGGAAAGACCACGCAGATTATATGAAAAGTATAGTTAAGTAAGTTATGTTTAAAAAAGAAGTTAGGTTTACCATACCCCTAACAGGTTATCCTGCTACCTTCTTAGATTGCATCATCACTTACCATCAGGAGAGATTGCCGTCGAGGGCTTGTAGTGGATAAAAAAAAAGTTCAGGAAATAGCTGATTGCGAGCTGGACTCGGTCACGAATGGTCCCATACCAAGTTAGAATGGGACATTACATAGTATAGACATTATTCAATATATGTCTATAGTATGGTATTTATGTATATATACTATTACAGGCATCTATGAGTCATTGATATTCTCATTTTCATTATTTCTTTTCGTGAAGTGATGGTGATAATTAAACTCGCCAATTTAAAACTAAAGCTAAGAGGTTTCCAATCGCTGCCAGGTCTAAGGAAAAGCCCACAGCAAACTTAGCCGTTTTTTTTGTCATCGCCATCTCACATAATCATCGGTGATATAATAAATATAATATATTATTGACTACAATCGTTTACCGGCACGTCTTTATCGATAACTAGCCTCGGCTAAAGGATTATAAATTTCCATTTTGTTCCCACCGGTTCCGGTACGTGGAATCCTGAACCACGCACTTATAAGATCACAGCGTAAAACGTTGGTCAAGGAGGTCTTCAAAACATAATAAAGAGTTAGTAAAGATAGTGATGCGGTTTTAAGAGTTACCTTCGCGAATTATGGGTGGCGACGACCAGAAGTTCATCTGTCAGATGGAATCTTATTTAGAACTTAATTATAACTACAGGAAATTATACGAAACTTGATTCTTATTTAAATAGAAGCGGTGATAGCGTAGTGGTTAGGGTGTCAGCCTCCTAATTAGAGGTCGGCGGTTCGAATCCGGACACCCACCTCTAACTTTTCGGAGTTAAGTGCGTTTAAAAAAAAAAAAAAATATCACTTGCCTCAACGGTGAAGGAAAACATCGTGAGGAAACCTGCACGCCTGAGAGTTCTACATAATGTTCTCAAAGGCGTGTGAAGTCTGCCAATCCGCACATGGCCAGCGTGGTAGACTATGGCCAAACCCTTCTCATATTGACAGGAGACCCGTGCTCTGTAGTGAGCCGGTAATGGGTTGATCATGACGATGATGATTTATACAGAAGAGGAATTTATGGGTATTTCACCGATAAACATTTCACCGTATTAACCCAGTTCAACTAAATTTGTTAACGGAACTCTAGAAATATGCAAATCCTGTGACACTTTCAACCTCTCAAGCTGTCAGGTTTCGCTTATCTCAAGTTTCCCCCAAACGGGGGAGCATCACGGTGAAACACTCCGTTGCCTTGTCCAACGTGTACCGTACATTACAGATGTCGACTTTGACCCAC
This sequence comes from Lasiommata megera, assembly GCA_928268935.1. NCBI lineage: Eukaryota > Metazoa > Arthropoda > Insecta > Lepidoptera > Nymphalidae > Lasiommata > Lasiommata megera. The sequence continues at coordinate 14,777,736 of OV743326.1, forward strand.
TGAGGAAGAATTCAAAACTTCCACGTACACATAAATCTTCATAAATACGTTTTATAGAAGCCATTTGTCACAGCTACATCACTGTATATCTATGCGTTGAAATTATTTATGGTGTTAGTGTAGCTATAAATTTGTAGTATGTGACAATAGGTCAATGGCGTTCCAACGTGTTTTTGCATTGAACAAATCTTTTGTAACCTAATTACGTATTTTTATTATCATTTTCAACTCGTTACAATGAGAAAGGCCGTATATTGGCCGTAGTCCATAATGGATGTTTTCCTTCACTGAATTTTCATGTTTCATGTTTGGTGTGCATGCCTTTGACATGGAAAGAACAAAGGCTACCTTTTATCCCGATTCTTTTAGTAGTTCCCGAAGGAAAATTGATTTTTTTTTTACGAGCTAAGCCGCAGGCAGACATCTTTAAAAAAATTTAAACATGTCACCTAGGGTATGGAAATGGACATGTACATTTTTATACCGATCTCTCAAATAGTTCCCGTGGGAACTTTAACTGGAATTGTTAACGAACGATGCTTTAGATCCAATTCTGAAGTCCTCGCAGACGAAGTCGCGGGCAGAAGCTAATTCTGTTATAAAATTGTGAATGCGAATATGTATTACCTACTGTATCCTTTTCCACGCAGCAACAGTTCTAAGAAAATACGTGCATTTTTGCATATCCAGTCATGCTCTAAATTTAAAGCCTACATAGTCTACGCGGTAAAAAGACTAAACGGATTTTGATCAAATTGATATAAATAATGGAAATGTATAACGGATAATAGGTCAATGGCGTTATGAAAGGTTTTACCATTGAATTGATAATTTTCCTACTGCCGCATTTTCCTATTATTTGGCATGCTATTAAAAAATCTTAGTCATTCAAAACTTAATTAAGATACCATGACGTTAATATCTTGTTGTATTAAATGCTGTAAATACCTTTTTTGTACCTCGTCACTTTTAATAAGTTTTTAAATTTTATTAAAATCCGAATGAAAGTCTTCTTATGCTTATTGCATTTTTATCGCCATTATCAACAGCTTATGTTAACAGTTGGGCACAGGATCTCTCTCGCATATGCCAGAGGGATTTAGAGCATAGATCTACCACTACTGGTGCTCCCGTGGTGGGTAAGTTCGGAAGCAACTAGTAAATCTACTTACTACCTTTACTGTTTTAATTTCATCATCATCATCATGTTCAACCCATTACCGGCTCACTACAGAGCACGGGTCTCCTCTCAATATGAGAAGGGTTTGGCCATAATCCACCACGCTGGCCATGTGCGGATTGGCAGACTTCACACTCCTTTTAGAACATTATAGAGAACTCTCAGGCGTGCAGGTTTCCTCACGATGTTTTCCTTCACCGTCGAAGCAAGTGATATTTTAATTGTTTTAAAACGCACATAACTCCGAAAAGTTAGAGGTGCGTGCCCGGATTCGCACCGCCGACCTCTGATTAGGAGGCTGACGCCCTAACCACTAGGCTATCACAGCTTCATATTTTAATTTATCTAAAGGTATTGTAACTTAAACTCCATATCAATACTTAACAATCAATCGCAATAATATTTATTTTGGGTTGTAAAACTGTTCGACACTTAAAAATTTATGACCAGAATATAAATTTTATTTATTTTAATTGAGTGCTTAGTTTTTATGATTGATGATAATTTTTGCTCATAAAGATGAGCCGAGATAATTTCACTCAGCATCACCTTTTCGAAATTTATTGGCTTTTACATCTAATTATTGTGGAGTCGACAAAAGAAACCATTCCGGTTACAAGTACACGTCACATCAAACTTGTTTATAGGATGCCACTGGCGTCGCCTTTCTCCTGTCGAAAACCTACCACAGGTGTCCGACACTCGAAAACTACTGTGCGATATCAGGAAGCTCTACGGAACTGCCTAATTGGTCTGGTCAGCAATTGGGACTACAAATCATATTGTCCCGGCCAGAGTGGCTAGAAAAACTCTATACCTAAGCATAGAGTTTATATATTAAGCAATTTTTAATTATCTAGAAACTTGGCGTAAGGAATTTAGCCACCGTCATGGGTCCAGGCAATCAGCTTTTGTTTAGTTAGCCCTTGACGGCAATCTCGCCTGGTGATGCTGCAGGTTATCCCGCTACCATCTTGTCTAAGATGTTAGGGGTATGGTAAACCCACACTCCTAATTGGCGATTTAACGTTCTGGCACGCGAAATCGTGCCAGAACGTTAAATCGCTTGGCGACACGTCTTTATCCGTAGGTTGGTTACTAGCCACAGCCGAAGCCTCCCACCAGACCAGACTCGAGCCGGGAATCGAACCCAAGATCATGCGCATTGTCAAAGCTTCGGGTGTTATCATTAAAATAAAGTAACAAAGACGTAGGATACTAATAACAATAAATAATTTATTTCCATGAATGTTTGTACATAATATCGAAATGATGGACACAGTTTTGTAAATATATAGACCATAGCATTGAACTAAATCAATAATGTGCAAATATAACAAACATTAATAATAATTAAAAATCCAAGAGTTTAGGAGTTACCGACATAGCTCAGCGAATTGCGAAGTTGAAGTGGCAATGGGCGGGGCACATAGCTCGGAGAACCGATTGATGTTAGGGTCCCAAAGTGCTGGAATGGCGACCCTGCACCGGTAAACGTAGCGTTTGTCCTCCCCCAACAAGGTGGACAGACGATATCAGACGAGTCGCAGGGAGCCGCTGGAAGCAAGCGGCCCAAGACCGTGAGCATTGGAACTCCCTCCAAAACAAAACCTATGTCCAGCAGTGGACGTCAATCGGTTGTTACTGATGATGATGATTAAAAATCCAAGATTAAAAATTCGTCAGGTCTAGTGTATTATGTTTTATATCAAATTATAAATATGATATAACGAAGGTATTTAATAATTACAAAAGTTTACCTACATTGCTTAAAATATTCATTTAAGTTGTAGTAACATTTTTTGTGTAGCCATTTATTGCGTAGTGTAGTCAAGTCATAATCTCAATTCCTTCTCTTCTATGACAGCAGAAGTATTAATAGCACTTTTGGATGAAGATGATGTTGAAGCGGTTATATTTGTTTCAGTTCACCATGCACAGACACGAACCACATGTTTTTCGCGCCGGGAGTTCTGACAGCGGGTGGCAACAACAGGGCATGCATCTCCAGGTTCCATATCGACGGGCTGGCGCGATTCGTCCTCACACTCTTCACTGATGATGGCAGTACCGTCTCTGCATCCAGGGACTTAGCACCAGGTATTCTTACGAATTGAAGTCAAGTCAAAATGAACGCATTAAACCGCCGGAGACATGAGGCTCATTAAAGCGGGATCCCAGTAAGAGACATTAGTGACAAGTGTACGTCAGTTAAGAGTATTTTACCACCCTACCGCCTAAGTCCAGCCAACTCCTACGGTAGCTCCTTTGATGCTGGAGATGTTCGGAGGGAGGCGGCTATCACACGAGCAGAAGGGTCACCTTTAGCCTGCGATGTAGTTTAAAAAAAGAACGAAGACGATCGCGCCCTCTTAAAAGCCCACTATCAAGTTACTAACAAGATAATTAAATAAATAAATTATTATTATTACTATAAAAACAGTTAATACTCTCAAATTATAAGGATAATTTTTAAATCTTTACAGGAGACGGAGGCTGCCTGGACCTATCAGTACCTCTGAGACCTAATACCAAAGCTGAACTTAATGTTAACATACGGTGAGCTAGTTAAATAATTGTTATTACTTCATAGTTAATTATAATTAATTATGTACAAACGTGTATGTATGCGGGCATTTTCTTGGAACGTTTGAAACCCTTCTTGCTTTAGTTTTAAGTTACGAAAGTTTGACGACCTCCGTGGCGCAGCGTGTGCGCTTTCGCATTATAAAGTTGGAGGTCCTGGGTTAGATTCCCGGCTCGAGTCTGGTCTGGTGGGAGGCCTTGGCTAGTTACCACGCTACCGACAAAGACGTGTTTCAAAGCGATAAAGCGTTCCGGCACGCGTCGCGTAGAAACAATTAGGAGTATGGGCTTACCATACTTACAGGTTAGCCCGCTACCATCTTAGACTTATACTGCATCATCACTTACCATCAGGTGAGATTGCCGGGAATTGTCTCCCGAAAGGGAGGCCGAAGTCTTAACCACTCGGCTATCAATCATACCTAGTATTCGTCATGATCAACCCATTACCGGCTCACTACAGAGCACGGGTCTCCTCTCAATATGAGAAGGGTTTGGCCATAGTCCACCACGCTGGCCATGTGCGGATTAGCATACTTCACACGCCTTTGAGAACACTATGGAGAACTCTCAGACGTACAGGTTTCCTCACGATGTTTTCCTTCACCGTTGAAGCAAGTGATATTCTAATTATTTAAAAACGCACATAACTGCCCGGATTCGAACCGCCGACCTCTGTTTAGGAGGCTATCACCGCTTGTCCCTATTATTATATAAATATAATATAATTTAAATTAAATTTCCTTACCTATCTTGCAAGTTAAACTATGCCTGTGATGCCCGCAAGAGATCGCTATGCAGTTATAAAGAGTAATCCTCCTCATTATACGCAGTATCTACGTTGCTCTTTGTTCATATTTTTATTTATTTATTTATTTATATAACTTTATTGCAATCTATAGGACATAACATACATGAAAAAGACAAAAACAATTAGCAACTGGCGACCTTATCACTAATAGTGATCTCTTCCAGGTAACCATTTCGTTGAAGCCGATGTATTAAAAATTACACGGAAGTTGCCAAAACAAAAGTAAGAAAAAGCTAGAAAAAGCTATATATAATATTTTCTGTTATTTTGTTGTTCATTCAGGTATCCGGAAGCAAATTGCGCATGGGATCGACGCATCACAGTTCGAATAGCCAGCGGCCGGGTGGTGGTGGTCCATACGGAGCGCGGGAGGTACCGCCCGGGGGACACGGTTCGGTTCCGCGCCGTCGCTCTCAAAGCCGACCTCACTCCTGCGCATGCGACTGTGAGTATACCACTACTATCCAAGCTAGAACCCTGTCGGAAATAAATCCAAATTCAAGTAATCTTTATTCAAATAGTCGTCCTTTAAAAGGCGCTTTTGACGCGTCAATAATTTACATAGTATTGATTTGATGGTGATAACTACATTTGTAAACTTAAAACTAAAGCTATGAGGGTTCCAAACGCGCCTCGGTCTAAGAAACAAACTTAGCCAGGTAAATTTTCTTTTTGTTATCACCATCTCACTTAAAATTATGTTAAGAGCTATCTTATCTTAAACAATATGTATTCGTTAGAACATATCGATTTAGGAGCGATATATCAAACCACACTTATAATCGGTTTCTTGCACGTGTACACACGCGTAAAAACAGCTAGGTAACAGTTTTTCTACAGACTTTAGTTCACGATAAAATAATAAAACTAATTAATAAAACACGATGAAATAACTTTCTAATAAAAGCAAAAATATAAACGTTTCAATAGTTTCACACAAACAAAGAAATAAATATTTCCTTTATAATTTTTGTTGACGTACTGATCTAACTAGGTCATGAATTTAAATGAACCACAACAAAAAATATTGATTTTAATAATGAACCAAAAGTAGGCTAAAATAACCTGTGGGAAGTTGTAACTGTTCATTAAAACTCTCCAATTCATCCCATAAAGTGTGTTGGCGAACCACGGAACCGGTATACCACGTGTGTGTGTCACAGTCATGCGAGACTCTTAGTCATTTTAAATTATGTCCAGATAATAATGAACCATCATTAATGAATGTGTACGACCCATCAAGTTGTTAGGATTCCGTACTGTACCTGTGTCAAGGCGTCTTTCTCAGTAATGACGGTATAAAGATTATGAATCTGGTTTGGTTCTGCTTAATTCATAACCATAAATCCAAACAAACCGGTAAAGTTCCGGACAAAATGAGGAATGCCTGGTGAAATTGCAAACAACTGCACAGTCAGCGACTTACTGACACAGTTTAGCGAAATATTGTCGCGTGCGCAAACAACTGTGTGTCGTATGCGACTTCGATTACTTCCCCGTCACTTTCATATGTGTCTTCTTTTTAATAATTTTAAAGAATCAGGGCGAGGGGTTTTGTAAACATTTTTAAATTTATAAATTTGATATTTCTTCAAAAAAAAATTAGGACTTCTTATATACTTTCTTCTCAATATGAGAAGGGTTTGGCCATAGTCCACCGCGCTGGACATGTGCGGATTGGCAGATTTCTCACGCCTTTGAGAACATTATGGAGAACTCTCAGGCGTGCAGGTTTAATCACGATGTTTTTCTTCACCATTGAAGCAAGTGATATTTTAATTGCTTAAAAACGCACATAACTCCGAAAAGTTACAGATGCGTTCCCGGGATGCGTGCTCTTAATCAGGGATCGAGCACCCGACCTTTGTTAGGAAGCGGACGTAGTGACCACTAAGCTATCAGAGCTTATTTCACAATAAAGATGTTTATTTAAATCAAATGAATACAAAAATTGTGTCCTAAAAATAGATTTACTCGTAAGTAAAGTTAAAAAATGTAAGGCAGTGTTCCACAAGGGTCCTCTAGCATGTGTATGCGAGCTCACAGCGCCATCCCAAGTACTTGACCGGGCGCCAAGTCTGTCTCTTGTACCGTCTACTGACACGTATATTATTCTTGAGTTCATCTCGTGAAATCTCAAATAATCGTGTTTTGTTACTTTGCAAATGTAATTTTTAGTTCAGACGTATTGCTACACCATGCGAGTCCAGGGCTGGCCAGTAGTTGATTAAAATATGATTCATTCTTTGCCATTTAAGAGAAACGGAAGGTCCTGGGTTTGTTTCCTGGCGTTCCATGTGTTGTTAAGCTATTAAGCGTTGCGGCATGATGTCGCGTAGAAACAAATTATGAGATTAGTTAGAGCTGAGAGCACGTGAAATCTCAAAATAATCGTGTTTTGCTAGCTTGCAAATGTTTAGTTCAGACTTATTAACGGAAGGGTTTACCGAGTTTTCATACCACAAAACCTGTAACACTGGAACATCATTACTTTTTTTTTATATATACCACAAGTTAGCCCTTGACGACATCTAACCTGATGGTAAGTGATGATGCTGTCTGAGATGGTAGCGGGCTAACCTGTTAGGGGTATGGTAGACCCTCACTCCTAATTGGTTTCTAAGCGACATTGTGCTGGAATGCTAAATCGCTAGGCGATACGTCTTTGTCGGTAGGGTGGTAACTAGCCACAGATCAGACTCGAACCGGGAATCGAATCCCGGACCTCCAACGTTATAATGCGACAGCGCACTAACTGCGCCACGGAGGTCGTCAAATCATAATATTTGGGCTCGATCAGTCAAAGATCGATCGAAAACTTGTTACCAATAAAAATAAAAATCGACTGTGAATCTCGCATGAAGGTTCCGTACCTTAGAAGAAATAGAGACTATGTACTGGGCACTATTGTTCAGGATTAATACAATAATCACACAATACTGTTCACACACATACATAATATGTTGGGATCATCCAACTCCATGGAAGGCAGTTGCCAAGCTGGTCACGGGCAAATCGTTGAGATGAGACTTCACAGTCTACCTTGAGTAATCAATATATTGCAGCTGAATAAACAGTAGTCAAGAGATGATATTTTTATGGGATGTCAAGTAATTACAATTATGTACTTACTTTCATCCGCCCAAATGGTTTGCAGTACACCCACAGGTTTTATTGAAAATTCGAAATTATCTTTATTGAAATTGACCTCTGCATTGCGCTTTTTTATGTTGTTTATTTTTTTAACTATGTGAAAATAGAAATAGAAATGTCGAATGAAGGCCGTCTGAGTTGTTTTTAGTAAGAGTGACGTCCGCATTGCTGACGTCACGGTTTTGTTTACATTCGCTCATAGTAATTAAAACCACAACTTGAGGTTTTACAATTTTATTGCGACAATAACCAAGAGGTCCGAACGGTCCAACGGCCGAAAGGCATCGACCGCCCGTATTTATGGCGTAGCATGCTTGTACAAAATTGATTGCTACCGTCTAAATACACTGATTAAAAAAGAAATGATTAATTTGTGATTTAAAGAGATAAATGTCGAATGAAGGCCGTCTGAGTTGTTTTTAGCAAGAGTCACGGTTTTGTTTACATTCGCTCATAGTAATTAAAACCACGACTTGGGGGTTTACACTTTTATTGCGACAATAACCAAGAAGTCCGAACGGTCCAACGGCCGAAAATCATCGACCGCCCGTATTCATAGCAAAGCATACTTGTACAAAATTGATTGCTACCGTCTTAATATACTGATTAACAAAGAAATGATTAATTAGTGATTTAAAGAGTTCAAATGTGGGTAATTATTGAATTCTTGATTTTCTTGGCGCCGCTGAATGAAGTTAATAACTCCTTCGCGCCGACAGAACTTAATTTAAAACTTCGAACCATTCATTTCATTAACAACAAACTACATTCAAAGACCGACAAAGAATCCAGCACGATGTCGCGTATAAACTAAATAGGAGCGTAGATTTACCACACTCCTAACAGGTTAACCCCTACCATCCTAGACACCCGACATCACTTACCACCACGTGAGATAGCCGTCAAGGGCTAACTTGTGGTGTATAAAAAAATAACAACATAAATGGGACTCTCTCCAGTCGTTTCTTCATTACTGAAGATCGTGGTCCTGGTGGTGTCCTTTCAATCTAATGCAGATTATTTGTTTCCCCCGGCTTCTATCGGAGGCTAGTCTCGCTATTGTGTGAAATTTGCACTTAGTGGATTCCCTCAGCTCTAAATGGGACTAGGAATAATCAAATACAAAGTATCATCATCATCATGAACAACCCATTAACGGCTCACTACAGAGCACGGGTCTCCTCTCAATATGAGAAGGGTTTGGCCATAGTCCACCACGCGGGCCATGTGCAGATTGGCAGACTTCACACGTCTTTGAGAACATTATGGAGAACTCGCAGGTATGCAGGTTTCCTCACGATGTTTTCCTTCACCGTTGAAGCAAGTGATATTTTATTTCTTTTAAAACGCACATAACTCTGAAAAGTTAGAGGTGCGTGCCCGGATTCGAACCGCCGACCTCTGATTAGGAGGCTGGCGCCTTAACCACTAGGCCATCACCGCTTCCAATACAAAGTATAAATCATCTAAATTCTCCGAATTTCGTTGTGTTCAGTACAAAGAGTCGCTGTCAATTCACTGCGTCGCACCAATATACACTGCGGGTGTACAGTACTTATGGAGTTTTTGAAGGAGCAGACGCTGCCTTTCGACGGTTGCTATGTGTGGGCTATTGGATGCTTGTTACGATTCCAAGTGCCCCTTACCCAACGAGCCTTGAACAAAGTCGCCATAAGGGTTACAACAATTTTACCACGGAACCCTAACGAGCAGAGTAGAATGCCTTTCTTGCAATTCATGCGGCAAGCCGTTAGGTTAGCATCGAACGATTCTTATCGTTACCGCAAAGTCATCGTTGTGGGTTTTAATTATTTATCATCAATGAAGAAACACGTAGCGGTGATAGCCTAATGGTTAGGGCGTCAGCCTCCTAATCAGAGGTCGGCGGTTCGAATCCGGGCACGCACCTCTAACTTTTCGGAGTTATGTGCGTTTTAAAAAAAATATATATTAAAATATAACTTGCTTCAACGGTGAAGGAAAACATCGTGAGGAAACCTGCACGCCTGAGAGTTCTCCATAATGTTCTCAAAGGCGTGTAAAGTCTGCCAATCCGGACATGGCCAGCGTGGTGGACTATTGGCAAACCCTTCTCATATTGAGAGGAGACCCGTGCTCATGATGATGATGATGAAGAAACACGTGACTTGCGATCCTCCACCAAGTATACAGCTACTTGATGGAAGCGTAAGATTAAAATTACTGTAAGCTGTTGCCTACGACTTCACTGTTGCCGCGTAGTATATATTGGTTTTCATACGCAGGTAGAGTATTTCTCCTGAATAACATTTCCTTTTATTTGGCCATTAAAACAATAGAACTTTCTTTCATCATGATCAACCCATTGCCGGCTCACTACAGAGCAACAAGTCTCCTTGTAATATGAAAAGGGTTTGCCCAAATAATGTTTGGAAAATAGTCCACCACACTGGCCATGTCCGAATTGGCAGACTTCACACGCCTTTGAGAACATTACGGACAACTCTCAGGCGTGCAGGTTTCCTCACGATGTTTTCCTTCACCGTTGAAGCAAGTGATATTTTAATTGCTTAAAAACGCACATAACTCCGAAAAGTTAAGAGGTGCGTGAGATCGAGCACCCCTACCTATGCTTAGGAGGCTGATCTCCTAACCAATACGCTATCACAACGTTTTAAGTAAGAATGTACTTACCTAAATCTGTTAGTGTATACACTCTTAATATATTTTACAAAACCTTCCAACCCCCATTTCTACCCCTTAGAGGTAGATTTTCTCAAAACCGTTTCTTAGCTGACCATAAAAGGAATCTACCTTCCAAATTTAAAGATCGTATGTTTTATAGTTCCTGAGATATCGTGATCATCAGTCAGTCAGTCAGTGGAATTTCGCTTTTATATATATATATATATATATATACATATATATATATATATAGATTATAAGTATGGACCATAATATGGTTCTTCTTCTTACTCGTTCACTTTTGGCAGAGTGGTTGTGGTTATGATTTGGCCACAGCAGCTCATACGATATGGTCCTAAATTAAAAAATACTACTAATGCTAGTAATTATCTGATTGCTGGCTATGCATCAATAAAAACAAAGCTGGTAAAAACGTTTCTCTCTTTCAAGATCGACGAGGTGTGGATCGAAGGGCCACCAGGCGCCTGGGACGGGGTGAAAACAGCACAGTGGCAAAGCGTGAGGACCAGACAGGGATTGGCGCAGTTACAACACCAGCTGGATGAGCTGGCACCTCCCGGGAAGTGGACCGTCAGGGCGAGACTGGCAGATGGCTCCCAGGTATGTCTCTTGCAGCAAAAGGGTTATTTCATAAACACGACACTAAAATAAAGAAAGAAAGAAAATGTATTTATTCTAATGTTGCACACAATACATCTTATTCTAATTTTGTGTGTCTGTAACATCAACCGATCGACTCAAGGATACAAGCTATCTCAATGTTTTTTGTAATTCCGCGGGTACTTCTCAACAAACATATAAATAAATACAATAAACGGTCATTTTTTAATTTTTTTTTATTTTGAGATAGGTTTGCGCCTGACGAGAATCGGTACCAGAAGGCACTGATGAGGTGTAGGTTGGAGCGCGCTTGCCTAGAAAATGCCTATTCACCCTTCCTTTGAAGGAACTAAGATTATACGTGGCTGGAAATACAGATGCTGGAAGAGAGTTCCACGCCTTAGCGGTTCGATTCAGAAACGTTGTTCCAAATCGTTTCGTCCGAGTAGGTTGGATTTTAACCACGTAAGGGTGCCAGCGCTCACGATTCCTCGAAGTTCTGTGGTAATATGGTGAAGGGGGCACGAGGTTATAAAGTTCTTGAGCGCACTCTCCAAAATATATCCGATAAAAGACCGATAGACAGGCAACAATGCGTCGGTGCTGTAGACTGAGCATTTTCGCCTGCGTTAGTCATACTTTTATAATATAAGTATGGATGATTTATCTCAGGGATCCACGACATTCTCGGTCGGTAACTACGAACTGCCGCCGTTCCAGCTGACAGTGCGTCATGCACCAATCGTGCTTAGGACCAGCGAGAGACTCGTCTGGACCGTGTGTGTCAGGTAACCAATACTGAAAGCAAGTTCGACATTAAATCATTCTTGATCAGGAACTTTCTAAAACTCATTATCATTATCATCATTTCAACCTATAGACCTACGTCCACTGCTGGACATAGGTCTTTTGTAGGGAGTTCCAATGTCCACGGTCCTGGGCCGCTTGTATCCAGCGTTTCCCTGCGACTCGTTTGAACTCGTTTCTAAAACTCACTACATTCAAACTGACTCTAAAAAAACTGTATTTATGTATGTGGGAGCTGTGTCAAAAATGTTTTGTCACTATAAACATTATTGACCCAGCTCCCACAAGGATAACTAAGAGACAAACTGTGACCTTGATACTAAGGCAGAAATTTATAAACTGCTGTGTTTGGGAGCTGTATCAAAAATGTTTTGTCACTACAAACACTTTTTTTGGCCCAGCTCCCAATGGGATAGTTAAGGGAGAAACTGTGACCTTGATACTAAGGCCGAAATTTATAAACTGCGCTAAGCTTTACCTCTGACAAAAGAAACGGTAAAGAATAGACAAAACGATATGTCCGATGTAAATATATAAGGTCTATAGATTTGCGATAATAGTTCCATGCTCTATCGACTGAGATAGCCGGGCCAAACCAGTCGCAAATTTAAAGGTTTTCTAAATTTCATTAGGTGGTGTAAACCATCGTCCCAACAAAAACGCTTAGAAAGACGGACGCAATGATCTCATTCTTGATTGAGACTTAGTATTAAATAGCTATGGACGAAAATTAAGTGGCCTATATTTATGCAATAAAACTTGCTATGGAATCTATCATAACGAAGGAAGACCTCATGATCGATCGATCCTCATTCTCAGCTCACTACAAAGCACGTGTCCTCTCAATATGAGAAGGGTTTGGCCATACTTCACCACGCTGGCCATATGCGGATTGGTGCCTTTAAGAACACTATGGAGAAATCTCAGGCATCCAGATTTCCTCACGAAGTTATAGGTTCGTGCCCGGGTTCGAACCCCCGATCTCTGATTAGGAGGCTGACGTCCTAACCACTAGACTACCACAGCTTATGCTGATAATGAGCTGATGATTATATTTTGAAATAAATAACGATATTCCTTTTACGAGATGATTGCATCGACATATTTAAAGCACCATTGCTGGAACTGCTCTACAGATATCCCTGGTCGGAAGCGGTAGAAGGCATGCTGGTTATCCGACTTCGTGGAGCCGGCGGTACCAATCAAGGTCAAGGCGGTATAAGAACTGCAGTCCGTTTAAAGGCACCCAGGGCATGTCATAGACATGCGGCGGCCACCAAACGTATAGGTCTAGATGGGGCCAGTCCTCCAGATGTCATCGTCGCCGACTTCTCCTTTCAGGTAATAGCCCTGATGGTTCAATTTTAAGTCCAAGTCAAATCAATGCCACAAATGCATGGTGTTTCAAGTATTTGATTTATTTTCCCAACACATTTATCTTTTCGGGTAGCTAAATATAATATGGAATACAAAAATCGTAAATTCACTATTAATATTAACTTGATCTATTAATATCTAACATTGTCAGATCCCGTTGACGTATATGCAAGGCCAAATGTACATAAAAAGGTGAATAGTGATAGAGATAGCATATCAAGATATTGTTGAAGCGATGACATTTTGGATGATGGAAAAATCATAAAATATTAATTTCAGGAGGAAGGAACCCAAATCTGGCAAAACACAACAGTGGTGTCTCGAGTAGTGGATGACCCGGTAAAAATAGAGTTCCTCACGAAGCATCGCGCAGTCATATCGCCCGGGCTACCTTACAAAATAAAGGTACCAATATACCTTTTATATATGTATTCCTAACAACTAATTGTCACGAAATAAAAATATATTATTTTTAATAGGATTAAAAAATAAAGGTGAGTTGGCATACATTGAATACATCATTTTGTTACAATCAGAAGATTTCTAACGCAAATGTAGTGAGGCAACAGTTTATTTGAATACATGAAACCATCACTGAGGAATTTTACTAATCGCCGATTCAATAATTTTTAGTTAATTTTCGTTTCTTGTCCGGAGTTAGTTCACTTTAATTTTACTATTTTCGATTTAGAATTCCAAATGGTGGTCTCAACTCTAAATTTACAGCTAGTTAGTCAATTTACAAAAGCGTCAAAACTGGAAACGTTTTATTCCGAAACATATTATATAATATATTTCTTTATTTTTGTTACTATGCACTACCCGAATTAGCTTCCGATCTTTTAAAATATTATTTAATATTATAGGTCAAAGCATCTCGGTGGGATGATAAACCTGCGGTCAATGAAAGAGTAACGGTGTGCCGATCGCCAGCCATGACTCCGGAAGAAACAGCTTTTAACTCCACAAACGCTTCCTGTATGGACTCCGTTACAGATGCCAAGGGAATCGGTAGGGTTATGTTCACCGCTGATGATGATGGGAAACCTTATTATCATTTTCAGGTAAGCGTTACCTCAAATTCACAAAAAAAAATGCATTCGTGTACTCTTATGTATCTAAAATTTTGAGAAAATGGAAGATCAGTTGTCTCTTTTACAAAAAAGGCTCAAAAGTAGTGTTAAGAAAAAATATGTTAACAAACAAACAATTGATTTCCATGTTCTTTCTTTTCTTTACAATATTCTCTATGCTCCGCACACTCCTTCCTACCTTAAAGAGCGCTTTTCTTTTTTAAGTGATTTGGACCGTGATGTTACATTGCGCTCTTGCTCCGATAATAAGCTAGTATGTCCCCGAAGTCACTGTAAAGGTTATGGGAAGTCATTTACTGTTAATGCAAATGCTGTAAATGCTGTGCTGCTGTGGAATAATTTGCCTACTGATGTTAGAAGTTCGAAATCGTTAAACATTTTTAAAAGTCGACTTAAAAAGTTTTATTTGTCTAAATGCCATATTAATGAATAGTTTATGTGTACTGATATATATTTATTTATATATAAAAGTATATATTTATATATTATATTTATTGATATTTTATTTTATGTTTTGAATTGCGCCATTACCCTCATATTTTAATTAATTCTTTCCCCAAGGGTTGTCTGGAAGAGATTGCTGAAGCAATAAGACCGCCTTTGCATACTTATGTGTTAAATGTTTTGTGTTGTTGTTTCTTTAAAGTTTGTGTGCAATAAAGAGTATTTATCTTATCTTATCTTATTGATTTGCAAAAGTCTACCTTGTGAATCAGAAAGTTCGCCTTGATGTTTGGTAGTCGGTTGGTTTAGATGGTACATTTTAAATTTGTTTAAGCTATTAGACTATCTCCTGAACTTGAGCATGTACACCTCTTAGAATGAACCGTTTACAAATTCCTATAAAAATAATTTTTCTTTCCTTCGTTCTGTCTATTGGCTTATCTGGCGTTAGAACGGCTAGATTCCACTCGGTTTTGATTTGCATACTAATTATTTTAGTTAGTTATAAAATGTATCGTTACATTTTCCATTAAAAAAGTCCAAAGTTTTCTTTCACTTAGGTATGCTTGTATTATAGGCACGTCTGTACAATACAACCGCTCACCTGGTAACCAGATGTTCCGGCACTCAAGGCCGCGCCGCACTGGGTGCGTTGCGAACAGATGAGCGGGCGAGGACTTTGCTGCCACTATATTTAAACCTGGGACATCTTACGACACCCATCACAGTGCACTTCGTGGTAAGCCATCATGATCAATCCATTACCGACTCACTACAGGCCACGGGTCTCGTCTCAATATGAGAAGGGTTTGGCCATAGTCCACCACGCTGGCCATGTGCGGCTTGGCAGACTTCACACGCCTTTGGGAGCAATATGGAAAACTGTCAAGCATGTAGGTTACCTCACGATGTTGTCCTTCACCGTTGCAGGATGTGATATTTTTGCTTAAAAACTCACATAACTCAGAAAAGTTAGAGGTGCGTCCGGGTTCGAAACCCTGACCTCTGTTTAGACTAGACCTTCTGATGATAATAAAATTTTCAGTAACTCGTGGAGCTTTTAAGCTATTATTCCTGGTTAGTGGGCTTTAAAGATTATTGTTATAACTAATATGCGATAGTTATAAATAAGCACACTAACATACTTTGGAACATTTTTCATTTTGTTTTTAATAGAAGAGAGATATAGATACACTGCGGACTAAGATGATACAAAAACCAACTAGTTTTTTACTTCAAACTATGCGCATAGAAACCGATTAGGGATATGGGTTTAATTTCCCGCTACCATTTTAGACTGCATCATCACTTACTTGTATCACACTTGTACACAATAACTGTACTCACAGGTAAGATTGCAGTCAATAAAATAAAATGCAAAATCAAGCCAGTAAACAATAAATTTTAATTGGCAGGTGATCACTCGAGGTGGCATCATCTACCGCTGGGGAGCAACTACCCAATGTCCCATCACCAGCGTCACAGATCAAATTAAAACGACTGACCGGAACAGCATATGTTCCAATCGAAATTTCGGAAAACTCGAACTACCCACGAAATTCTTGGAGGGTGGGAATTCCTCAGAGTTAGATTCACTTTTAGACAGACATTTGTCCAAAATAGTGCTCCCCATCAAAGTCAGCAACCAGATGTGTCCGGACAGTCACCTGATCGCGTATTTCTATCAGAACAACGAGTTGATCACTGCAAGCAAACATTTTGAGATGGAGGAAT
The DNA here is from genome assembly GCA_928268935.1 of Lasiommata megera. Lineage (NCBI taxonomy): Eukaryota > Metazoa > Arthropoda > Insecta > Lepidoptera > Nymphalidae > Lasiommata > Lasiommata megera. The sequence continues at coordinate 14,794,207 of OV743326.1, forward strand.
GCTTCGCTAACAAGGTAAGCTGGAATCCCGACTTCCCTGCTAATGTTATAAATGCGAAAGTGCGTTTGTTGACTAAATATGGGCGGGACAGTAGAGATCGCGATGCGAAAAAAGCTAGTTTATGATCCGTTCCCGATATTTCCCCACTATTCGGTATACTGTTATAAGAAAATATTTCTAGAGTGAATTGATAGTTAGGGCGTTTTTGGTCCATTGATATAGACCAAAAACGCATTTAAGTAGTGTTTCATATTATAGCACCTTACTTAGAACCCCTTTATGTGCGAGTCCGCTCGCAATTATCCGGATGAACCAATGTATAGTTGTGATAGACTTATTCTTTGGAAACATCAGAATTGCGGGATAAACTAAAAGCTAATGCAACTACCTGCGTTGAGCATTCACTTCCTTTGATATTTTGTATTTGTATTCTTTGGTATATTCTGATTCGATGTAGTCGATCCGCTTTGTCCATTGCTTCGAGCATGATCTGTCCTGTATATAGACTGAATATCTTGATTCTTTCTTGATTAATAATAAATGTTTACCACTTTATGAAATTTTTGCAAACCTGATTGTGCTTCCTAATGTAAATTCCATCTCAAACCGGAGGATCTAGAAACATGAATTATTGCAGTAATTTTTGCACATTAAAGGGTTTACGCAACTATTAGGGGATGAAACTTTATAGATTGTAAAATCCCATATATGCACCTCCAAAAAGGGCAAGAGAAAATTTTACTTTTAACATACAAACAAACAACCCTTAAAATTTCAGCCCATTCTTATTACCGTAGGAATATTAAGAATCTTAACAGAATCGTTCAAAAGTTTCGTTATCTTGGCATAAAGGTGGAAGCAGCCTGGACAACACGTCAAACACTTCCCGGCTCGATTGCCTCCTTACAACTTTCAACACCCGGGCCAGCTCTTTGCGCCCTGACCGTCCTAGACACAGCGTCAATGTGGATCCAGCCGCCTGAAAACGTCAAAACCCTGATGATGAGTGGACTCCGGAATCTGATAGATGGGCACAGAAACTTGACTGAACATGACGCTGCTGGGGAATGTTTCTTAAGTATGATGTTTATCGTATTCTAAAATTCAATAACAGGTTTTTATACAAAAAATAGATACACCTGCCTCATTAGTCCGGTGGTTGCATCATAAATGAACCGAACCAAAACAGAATAAATACGCTCCTATTCTATATATATCATCATGATCAACAAATTGCCGGCTCACTACAGAGCACGGGTCTCCTCTTAATATGAGAAGGGTTCGGCCATAGTCCACCACGCTGGTCGAGTGCGGATTGGCAGACTTCACCCGCCTTTGAGAATATTATAAACTCTCAGGCGTGCAGGTTTCCTCACGATGTTTTCCTTCACCGTTGAAGCGAGTGATATTTTAATTGCTTAAAAACGCACATAACTTTGAAAACTTAGAGGTGCGGGCCCGGATTCGAACCTCCGACCTCTGATTAGGAGGCAGACGCCCTAATCACTAGGCCATCACAGCTTCCATATATTCTAAATATACCTATAAATAATAACGAAACAATAACATTTAATTGGACGTTCAGAGAAATTAATACCATTTGGTAAGTTTTGGGGCTTTAATGGAGTTCAGGTTTGATGATTCGACCTTGACCGCTTTAACTGAAATTTCTCTTAAATAGTACCCGCAGTGAACGTGTTAAACGCTGACTTTACAGTTTAGCACCAGGTTTGCAAACAATTTAGCTGTAATTAACCCGAGAAATTTAAACAGTTGCTATTTTACAATTTTAAAGCACCACACTAACTTGTGTGCAGATGATTGCGTGATCTTTGGAATTACCAATAATTTCATTGTGATAACACAATATTGTCTTCTAAGAAATTTAAAAAACACATCTATTAGGTTAAAATGACTATCCAATTAATAATGATTGATTCCTTTTGATGATTGAAAAAAATATGGTTAAGTCCTAGATAAATCCTAATAAATAATTTAATCCTAAAAAAAACAATCAAAAGAATTTTGAATTTAGCAAATTCCGTCCTCTAAAAGACGCTTCTTACATTACATTATTATTTACACGTTCGTAAACTTAAAACTTAAGCTAATACGATTCCAAGATATTGAAATGTTTTATAAACTCCATGTTTCCAGCATCTGATACTCCAGACTTACCTGCATCTAGCATAGAGCTGATGAGCACCTGGTTAGCGTCAGCAGGAGTTAGACTCCTTGGTGGAGGCAGTCCACAAGCGTACTGTAACGCCGCTCCCGCACGGTTAATGGCTGATGATAGCGGTATACCGAGGAGTGACTTCTCAGAGGTAATAGCGGCGACTGTTGAAGAACTTCGGTTATATGACAGAAAACTTTTACCACTAGGGCTTTTGGGTAGACATAATACATCACGTTGAGAGGCTGGAGTGACAATAGACTGAGGAAGAACAGAACTCTTAAGAAAAATGAGATTTCAAGGAGCTGGAGAGCAAATTAGCAACCGTTTCACGCCTTTAGGGTATATATATATGAACGTGGAAGGGCAAAAGAGTAAAGGAAGACCAAAGAAGAGATGGATGGATTGTGTAAAAGAGGATATGCGGGTAAAAAGTGTGGGTAGTGAGGTGACGGCTGATAGAAGTGAGTGGAAGAAGAAGACGTGTTGTGCCGACCCCACATAATGTGGGATAAGGGTAAGAAGAAGAGGGTGTTGGACTCACTAGCATGCATTTTACGGAGCCGTAATGAGACATTCGGTTAAGGTGATGATGAACAAGTTAAAAGTCCAATACTTACAGCCTTACCTCTGATATATATTTTTGTCTAGTCGTGGCTGTGGCGACTGGCAGCCGTGGGGACAAACGGCTCCGTGACAGTCTCCGCTCGCACACCGGACTCGATCAGCAGGTTCGAGGCATCAGCATTCTGCCTTGCTAAAAACGGTGTTTCCGTCTCCCAACCCTCAGTTTTACAGGTTTGTGCGCTTTTCCCATTCACTCCATGTATTGTTAAACGATGCTTTGACCGACAGAAAATGAGACACCCTGAGTGGTATGTTATGCTTTGTTTATATGTTTATATAATAGAAAGAAAAAAAGAAATTGTATTTATTCTCATATAGTGCTACAAACAGTACATCTGATTCTTATGCAGAAACGTTGCCTGTCTTTAACTCCAACCAGAATACAGCTTAATTAAAGCGTTAAACATATTGCACGCCGTGCAATATGTTCAACGCCATTTCCACAAATAAGAGGATAAAAACTTGTTTTTTTTTTTATGTGCTCGATCTTATTAGTGTCAATACTATGTATTTTTTCATATTGCACCTATATCTGCTTCAAACTGTCATAGTTCATGTAGTTACGCATCCAGTGCAATATTTTGTTAGTTCCTGTTTATATTATAAATGTGAGTGTGGATGTTTGTTTCTCAAACGCGCAAAAACGGCCAAACGGATTTGGATAAAATTAGGCATGCATGTAGCCTTTGGCATGGAAAGTAAGAAAGGCTACATTTAATCCCGATTCCTTACGTAGTTCCCGAGGGATAATTGAAAATTGTTTACGAGCATGTCACCTATGCTATGACAAATGACATGTATTTTCTATAGTATAGTATAGTTATGATGTTAAATATTTTTAGTTTTAGGTTAATTTAAGATATTAAAGTTTTATTTTAAGTTATATGTACGTATTCCTAACAACTAATTGTCTAATTAATCATTAAATAAATTTATTCTATGACAAAATAATTTTTCTTTACCGATCTCTCAAATAGTTCCCGTGGGAAGATTATAAATTGTTAACGAGCGGAGCTTTAGACTCAATTCTGAAGTCCACGCAGACGAAGTCAAAAATAAAATAAAGTTCCTTGTCTTTTGTCAGGTGTTCCGCGAGTTCTTCATCCATGCCGACAGTCCGAAACGATTGAGACGAGGCGACACTGCCATTGTGCCTTATCGTATCTTCAATTATCTTTACCAAGTGATTAGCGTAAGTATATCAGTATTGCCTCGATCAAAAATTTACTCCATTTCCATCTATTTTATTGGACGAAATGTGGCCATTATCACAAGTGACCTTTTCTGGTATAAAGTTAACGACTGCATTTAGAGTTAAACTTATGCAAATAGTAATTCTCTTTAAATAGCTTCTAATTTAAAGTGAACTTAGAAAACATTAGACATTTCGTTTCTAAAGATTCAAAAATAAAATAATGAAAATACTAGTCTAGTTAGATTTTGCATAATGTGTATATACCTGTATATATTCCTTCTTTGTTATTATAAACACAAGGTTACTTTTCTGTTCTTTTGTAATAAGTTCTTTTTTCTGTTTTTTGTTATTTGCTGTTTGTTAATCTAAAAATTTTGCATACTATATTATTAGCGACATATTAGCATCGACTTAAGTTATTTGGCATGCTGTAGTTACCTCTAAATTGATTTATATGTATATCCTAGCACTTAAGGTTTTTAAAATGTTTATTTTTTTTCATAATTACTTAATACAACTTAATTCTGTTGGTGGCGCTTTGAATAAATAAATAAAAGAGGTCCACTTGTATTTTTAAAGGTTAAAGTTCAAACATCAACGGACAGTCACCTAAGCGGTCCAACGAATGTTGAAACTATTTGCCTACAACCAAGATCATCTGTCGCGAGACGCTTTGAAGTGTCTGCTAGACAGACCGGTGCTGCCAGACTACGCATCAGGGCATTTACAGCCAGAGATCCTCGCTGCACCAATCACACGAGCGGAAAGGAAGTCAGGTGAATATAATACTCTGACTAAGCCGTTACATCTTAAACTAAAACGTCATTCAAATACGACCATAACATATAAAAATTGACATCTCTTATACTTAATAGTACTAATTGACATATGTTATGAAATCTTGACTTGAACTTTTGTTATAACTTTATTATATCTAGTGACTAATTTTTGATTGTTAACTTTGTAGTTAATTATATTGCAATTTTCTTTTATGTACTGTCTTTGTGAACGTTGTGAAACCTGTAAAAAGCTAAACATTCACGTTAGTTCACAACGTTAAAAAATGGTCATGTAAATGTATTAGCTGTTGGTTTTCCATAATAAATAAATAAATTAAACCTGCTTCATTGAATTGCCTTAATTAGGCGAGAGATATTTTGGGAGGATGATATTAAATCAGCAGTGATAGCCTAGTGGTTAGGACGTCAGCCTCCTAATCAGAACCCAAGCACGCACCTATAACTTTTCGGTGTTATGTGCGTTTTTAAACAATTAAAATATCACTTGCTTCAACGGTGAAGAAAAACATCGTGATTAAACCTGCACGCCTGAGAGTTCTCCATAATGTTCTCAAAGGCGTGGGAAGTCTGTCAATCCGCACATGGCCAGCGTGGTGGACCATGGCCAAACCCTTCTCATATTGAGAGGAGACCCGTGCTCTGTAGTGAGCCGAGAACGGTTTGATCATGATGATGATAATAAATTCATTTTAATCGTGCTTTTAACTCCTGTATCAATAGTTTAGATTGCCGCTATAATCATCGAACTAATACTCGTACTGTACGGGTACATTATTAATAATCTTTATTAGCGCTTTAGTTAAGAATTATATGTTTTTTCCAGCGACGAAGTGGTCATCCGCATCGACGTAGACCCAGAAGGTGTTCCTATCCAGGAACACAAATCTGCAATGATATGTGCCAAAGGTGAGAAGCATAAATACCTTATTCTAAACAGAATACTGACGAAAACATGTGGTTCATTGCGGAAGTACGAGATACAAGTGACTGCCAGCCTAACCATTCTCTGGTGGGAGGCTTTACCGTGGCTAGTTACCACCCTACCGACAAAGACGTACCGCTAAGCGACTTAGCATTCCGGCACGATGTTGCGTAGAAACTAATTAGGAGAGTGGGTTTACCATACCCCTAACAGGTTAGCCCGCTACCATGCCTGGTGGTAAGTGATGATGCGTGAGATAGCCGTCAAGGTCTAACTTGTAGTGTAAAAAAAAACGGCAGGTAATAATATCCGGTTATTTTTGCTTTCAGATAGTCATAGTCGGATAAATGAGCCATTTCTGTGGAAATGGACTTCGGTGAAACCGGTGCCGGGTACAGAGACTGTGACCGTTTGGGCCGCCGGGAATACAATTGCACCCTTATTAGCAGTGAGTATTATGATTAGCTATCTTCTAGATAATCTAAGATATACTTGGTAATCCATGGAACAGTTTCGGCTGCTTTTACCGAGAACTATTAAATTTGTAGCGGTTGAAGCGGTGATAGCCTAGTTGTTAGGGCGTCAGCCTCCTAATCAGAGGTCGGCGGTTCGATCCGGGCACGCACCTCTAACTTTTCCGAGTTATGTGCGTTTAAAAAAAATATATCACTTGCTTCAACGGTGAAGGAAAACATCGTGACGAAACCTGCACGCCGGAGAGTTCTCCATAATGTTCTCAAAGGCGTGTGAAGTCTGCCAATCCGCGCATGGCCAGCGTGGTGGACTATGGCCAAACCCTTCTCATATTGAAAAGAGACCCGTGCTCTGTAGTGAGCCGGTAACGGGTTGATCATGATGATGATGATTAAATTTGTTGTAGGTTTGAATTGGCAGAAGATTTTATTTAAGCTGTTTACCAAATTTTGGTACCTCATTGTAATATTATATTAACTTATCAACAAAATTACAGTTCGGACATCCATTGCATAACCTAAAACGCATGATTAAAACCTTCCACTTTTACACAATTATATATATATATATATTGTAGCAACATCAGAAATGGGAAGCAAAAATAAATCCTGTTGATAATTCGTGAAAACTGTTTTAATATAACTGTTCAATACACTAGTTCCTGTAACTGCTCCTAGATGGCGCTAGTGGTATTTTGAATCACGCTATCGTTTGTTCAACCGCGTTTCATATAGCCGTGGGCCGGCCTTGCCGTGCATTGTATTGTGATCTTTCTTTATTCTCGTCAATTATAGTGTCAAGTAGTACAAGTGCATAGTTTTATTTCAACCGCAAGTGTCCGACGTCCGAGTTCGCGAGTCAAATACAGAACTGCATTGTGGGTTCTGTACATATTTTGGTCCTTCGAGCCGGATGTTATAGGCGGCTATTTTTGAAGAACAGTGGTCACCAGACCATCCGTCGTACTCGCAGTGGATCGCTGCAGAAACCAGAGTACACGGCATTTGGCGGCGCAGCGAAGAACTCCAACAGAGGGCGCTAGCAGCGGGAATCAAGCGACACCGACGAGGGGCGCTGTCAAGTGGCACAGTGCATCAGGAAGCAGAGCAACAAAGGGAACCGGCGAGGAGCACTGGCAACGCAAAGCCAGAGCGTCAAAGGTCACCGGCAGAGGGCGCTGGCATCAGCAGAACAAAGAAGAAAGAAAACACGAAGAGGACAACCCACAAAAGTTGGGCAAGTTAAATTGTATTAGTTTTAAAAATTTCTTTGAAGTCGAATATCGATTTTTTTAATAGTATTTAAAGTCAATAAATTATAATTTGGATTGGTGTCCATTTGGTAGTTCATAATAGATTCTAAACGTCTTATTAAATTCATTTTGATACAATGGAAGGTCTTATAAATGTACAGTTTAACTTATATAATTCGATAAAAAAAGCATTAACCAATTTTAAGAAAAGTCCAAAAGAAAGATTAAATAAAGAATACATTGAAGTAAGAACAGAAAATTTAGAAAGAGATTGGTTGGCTTTTCGATCGAATAATGCAAAGTTATTTGAAATTTCAAAGCCAGAATTATTAGCAAATACGCCATATGTTCTTAATGAAATTTATGACACCACCGAAGATAATTATTTATTATACAAATCACTAATGAAAACATCATTGACTCAGTTCATGTCACAATCTTCTGATTCCGTATCAAGCAAAAAGGAAAGTGATAAGTTTTGCTCGTTAATGAAACTACCGAAAATTACTATTCCTATTTTCTCAGGTAATTATTCAGAGTGGACTACCTTTCGTGATTTGTTTGTGTCATTGATTCATAGCAATACATCTTTAGATAATGTACAGAAATTGTATTATTTAAAAACTCATATAACTGGTGAGGCAGAGCAACTCATCAGGCACACTCCTGTTAATGGTGCCAATTATAATCAATGTTGGAATTTATTGGAAGAAAGATTCAATAATAGAAAGTACTTAGCAAATTGTATTTTAAATCGCTTGTTTAATATAAAACAAATGAATGTTGAATCAGCATCCGGTTTAAAAGTAATGATTGATACTACCATGGATTGCTTAAAAGCCTTAAAAAATATAGATATTGATGTAAGCACATGGGACATTATTATTATACATATCGTTACTTTTAAACTGGATTCAGAGACACGTAAACAATGGGAGCTACATATTTCTAATTCTGTAGATTTGAATAAATTGCCAACCCTAGATCAGTTTAAAAGCTTCATAGAAGGTCGGTTTCGCGCATTGGAATTTGTAGATTCGAAAAAACCATCAGCACAGCGCACCAGTGGTAATATTTCCAAACCAAGGGCGTTTATAGCTACAAATGTTTCAAATATACGTTGCGAGTTTTGTTCCGAATCCCATAAGTTATGTTTTTGTAAAAAATTTGCAGCTGAAGAGATCTCAAAACGACGCGAGTTTGTTGCCAATAATTCCATATGTTTCAATTGTTTAGGTAGTAACCACAGAATATTTGAATGCAGAAATCCCGGAACTTGTAGAATCAACGGTTGTAAGAAACGGCATCATTCTTTATTACACCCAGAGAGTGATAGCAAAAGAAAGGCTAACTTTGCATCAGCTAACGAATCTGTTGAGCGAACTAGCACTTCAGCTAGTACTCACCCAATAGTTTCTTGCTTATCAACTCGAAGGATATCAGAAGTAGGTCAGGTTTTACTTGCTACTGCATTAGTAAACACCGAATCGAAAGTTGGTGGAAGTCAAATCCTTAGAGCATTGCTGGACCAAGGGTCGCAAGCCTGTTTTATAACTGAGGCCGCAGTACAACTGTTACGTCTTAAGAAAACACCAGTCAGTGGAACAATTACAGGCTTAGGAGGAGATCGAGCTATTAGATCAAACCATGTGGTTACTTGCAAAATAAAATCAAGAATAAATGAACATTATAAAATAGAGGTCACTGCATATGTCCTGAAAAATCTCACAAAATACTTACCTGAGAGAAAAATAGATCAAATAGAATGGACAGAACTAGGTAACTTAAGTTTAGCTGATCCACAGTTCAACACTCCTAACAAAATAGATCTATTGTTGGGTGCAAATGTGTATAGTCAAATACTGCAAGAAGGTATAAAGAGGAGTCCAAAGGGAAATCTTATCGCGCAGAGCACAACTTTAGGTTGGATTTTATCTGGTACAGTTAATGGAGATTCAGACAAGTACAACGAAGTAATACCGGAAATATCGGTTATGCATGCACATATCCCTGAAATTGATATGTTAAAACAGTTCTGGGAATTAGAAGAAGAAAAGTATAGTCCAAAAGTGATGTGGACCGAAGAAGAGAAAAAGTGCGAAGAAATATTCTTAAATACTACAAGACGGACAGAAGATGGTCGTTATATCGTGAAATTGCCATTTCGAGATAATAAATCTGATTGCTTAGGTGGGGATTCGCGGAAAATAGCTGTTACAAAACTAAGGGCATTAGAAAGAAGACTATCGAAGATCCCAGAACTGATGAAGAGTTACACAGAAGTAATTAACGAATATCTGCAATTAGGACACATGAGACCTGTGAAATTACATGATAGTAAAGAGAAGGAAGCCGTCTACTTACCCCATCACGCGGTAGTGAGAGAAGATAAAACGACATCTAAAGTACGTGTAGTGTTCAATGCGTCGAGCAAAAATAGTCTCGGGGTATCGCTGAATGATACACTGATGAAAGGACCCAAACTGCAGGCAGATTTACGTCATACCATTTTAAGATGGAGAGTTCACCCTATCGTTTTAGTAGCGGATATTATAAAAATGTATCGGCAGGTCAGAATCGCGGAAGAAGACACTATATTTCAACGTATTGTGTGGCGTGAAAACCCTGAAAAAGAAATTCTAGATTATGAATTATTGACGGTAACATTTGGTACCGCCTCCGCTCCGTACTTAGCGGTGAGAGCACTGAATCAGGTCAGCATGGATGAAGGTAAAGGTTTTCCTTTAGCTTCACCGAGAGTAGTACAATCGTTCTATATGGACGATCTAATGACTGGATCCTCTGATGTAGCAGAAGGTCTGGAAATTTATAAGCAAATGACAGAATTATTATCTAGAGGTGGTTTTCAGCTACAAAAATGGAATAGCAACAGCAAAGAGTTATTAGATCAAATTCAAAGGATTGAAGAGCAAGAGCACATGCAAAGGCAGGATATACAAAGCAAGGACACTAAAAACAAAAGGGAAAATAAGAACAAAATAATAGAGGACAAAAGCATAATAAAGGACAACCTGGAAATAGAAGCAAAGGAAAATACAACTAAAGTGCTAGGACTTACCTGGGACAGAAGAGAAGACCAATTCAAATACTCAGTGAATCTCCCGAATTCGACGTCAGAATCTGAAACTAAAAGATCAATATTATCAGTTATAGCACGGTTGTACGATCCACTAGGATGGATTGCACCAACTATGATTGTAGCAAAATGCTTTATACAAAAGTTATGGCTAGCAGGCATCAATTGGGATGAGCCAATTCCTGAAGAGCTGAACAAGGAATGGTTGACTTACCGTAAAAATCTGGAACTACTAAGTGCTGTATACGTCCCACGTTGGCTAGGTATTTCAACCACCGATCAGCACATGGAATTGCACGGATTCTGCGATGCCTCTCGAGTGGCTTATGCAGCTGTTGTCTATTTAAGAGTAGTGCATAGTACTGGTGAGCGAAGAGTTTCCTTATTAGCAGCCAAAACAAAGGTTTCACCCATTAAGCAAGTCAGTATTCCCCGCCTCGAACTTTGCGGAGCAGTACTTTTATCTAGATTATTAGCAGAGATTGCTGAAGTATTAAATATCCGAAAGGATAACATAAGAGCATGGACGGATTCAACCATCGTGCTGGCCTGGCTGAATAGCCACCCTAGTCGGTGGAAGACTTTTGTGGCCAACAGGGTCTCAGAAATTCTAACTACGTTGGATTCTGCCCAATGGTATCACGTATCATCCAAAGACAACCCAGCCGACTGTGCATCACGAGGTATCCAACCGGAATCGCTTGCAGGAAACGATCTCTGGTTTTCCGGCCCAAAATTCCTTCAAGATCAAAATATATCATATAAAAGGCCAAAAGATTTAAAAATCAATTTAGAAGAAGCGGTTAGTTCACTGTGTAATGTGTTCTCAGAGGATACATTATTCCAACGGTTTTCGTCCTTACAGAAGCTTCTAAGAGTAGTAGCTTACTGTAGGCGATTTAGAACAATAAAAACTAAAAGGACAACTTATTTATCGAAGGAAGAAATAGATGAAGCGAAAATTTGTTGTATAAAGAAAGCGCAAAGAGAAGAATTTACAGAAGAGTATTTACAACTGGAAAATAAAGGTTCTTTACAATTTAAACATAGTAAATTAAAATCGTTGTGTCCATATTTAGATAATCATGGGGTGATGAGAGTCAGTGGAAGATTACAGAAGTCTCAATTGCCGGAACAGATCAAACACCCTATAATACTACCAAACTCCTCCCACTTTACAAAGTTGGTAGTATCGGATGCACATCAAAACACTCTTCATGGAGGAATCCTTCTAATGATAAATTATCTGAGATCTGCGTACTGGATTATAGGTGTAAAGAATCTTGTCAAACAACATATTCGCAAATGTGTAACATGCGTTCGACAAAAAGTCAAAGTACAAAACCAATTTATGGGATCCCTTCCTTCTGTTCGATGTACACCCGCTAGAGCATTTTTGCACAGTGGAGTTGACTATGCAGGGCCAATAAATGTAAGGACAACCAAGGGACGTGGTCATCGGTCGTACAAGGGTTACATATGCCTGTTTATCTGCATGGCTACTCGTGCCATACATTTAGAAATGGTAAGTGATATGAGCACTCCATCATTTTTATCAGCCTTCAGACGCTTCGTGAGTAGACGCGGCCATTGCTCGCAGTTGTGGAGCGACAATGGGACTATGTTCGTAGGCGCTGCTAGAGAACTACAGGAATTAAATCTAGTTCAAAAGGAAGCTGCTGAACATTTGGAAACCAATGGGACTGAATGGCATTTTATTCCGCCACATGCCCCTAATTTCGGAGGCTTATGGGAAGCCGGAGTCAAAGCTACCAAATTTCATTTGAAGCGAGTGATAGGTGAGTCGACTCTTACATTTGAGGAAATGTGCACGCTTCTTACTCAAGTAGAAGCATGCCTTAATTCACGACCCATTTCAGTCGATAGTTCTGATCCCAGTGATCCACTTCCGTTAACCCCAGGACATTTTCTTATTGGTGGGCCACTGCTAGCTGTGCCAGAGATTCATAACTATTTAGACTCTAAAGTAAATACATTAACAAGGTGGCAATTTGTTCAAAGAATGTTGCAGTGCTTTTGGCAGCGCTGGTCTCGGGAGTATCTCTCTAATTTAATGAACCGATACAAATGGAACTCTCGAGTACCAGAACCAAACCTGGGAGATGTCATTCTTGTCAAAGAAAATGACATGCCACCAGGTCGATGGTTAATGGGTAGAGTAGTTGAAAAACACCCAGGTACCGACGGTTTTACACGTGTAGTAACGATTAAGGTCAAAAATTCATATCTCAAAAGACCCACTTCTAAAGTGTGTGTCTTACCAGTTGATAATCAGTCATAAGTTTGTAATCAATTTTATTATTTTCGTAGTGTATAAGTCAAAAGACATAAACTCATTATTAGTTCATAACGTTAGTCCATTATATGAAGTAGTATTTAGTTAATTCAGTAAACCATATTTGTAAACTCCTCACCAAGAACATTTCTCACGGTGGGCGGAATTATTAAGGACATTTCACATAATGTCCTTGGTGGGCGGTATGTTCAATACACTAGTTCCTGTAACTGCTCCTAGATGGCGCTAGTGGTATTTTGAATCACGCTATCGTTTGTTCAACCGCGTTTCATATAGCCGTGGGCCGGCCTTGCCGTGCATTGTATTGTGATCTTTCTTTATTCTCGTCAATTATAGTGTCAAGTAGTACAAGTGCATAGTTTTATTTCAACCGCAAGTGTCCGACGTCCGAGTTCGCGAGTCAAATACAGAACTGCATTGTGGGTTCTGTACAATAACAGAATATTAGAGATAATATACTCGTTTATATATGAATTATGTTTGAATACGCCACGCCTATACACTTAATGATTTACAGTTTGTTCTTTCAATAATAAGGCCTACTTCTTTTCCCCTGTCCTCCATTTATCTTTCACATCAAAAATGGACTATAACTACGGTTTCCGAGGAATATAGATTCAAGGTTTATTATGGTATCATGGTTTTAGGACGCAGACGCTCTAGTCCAGCTTCCCAGAGGTTGTGGTGAACAGAACATGGCGCGACTGGCCACTAATCTCTTGGCCTTGACTTTTCTAGAGCCTACATCTACGCCAGCTGCTATAGCAAAGGACCATGTTGCTAGAGGTAATATTGGACACTTGAAGTTGATTTTAACTGCTTTATGATATACGTTTTAATTTATTTTTTTCTCTTTTTATGATTTTACACAGATTAACCAATGTCGAGTTTATAGCAATGGAGAATTGAAGTTAGGGAAAAATGGCGGGAAACGTCGCGCTCGGCGGACGCGGCTCGCCTAAACCTGTCCCAAATTAATACATGTTAACCATTCAAAAAACTAGCCACTACACAAACGACACCAAAACTATATGGTCCACAACACAACCATCACTAATTCTATTCAAAATTAGCCAACAACCATTAATTCAAGAAAAGCGTGAAAAAACCGCGCTCGCTGAATACGGAGTCTCCCGCCTTTCTCCAAAGGAAATTTTATCTTTACATGTATTTAAATTTTACCTTTTGTATTATTTGTGGTGCGTAATAAAATGTCTATAGTTCTTCAATATGTGTATGTTTTCAGGGTTTACCCGCCAACTGCAGTACGTTCATCCTTCAGGCGGGTTCAGTGCGTTCGGTGCGGCTGATCCATACGCTTCCACGTGGCTAACAGCATTCTGTGTGCGCTACTTGCGAAAAGCTTACCGGGTATATTGATTTTTGTTTTAAGCTACTCGTATAAGGGTTCAGCGCCATCGTCATTGTCACTATATGGCATTTCTTTTATCTCTTTTCTTTGGACCTTTTTCGACCTTCCAGGCACAGTGTTGAGCGCTGTAGTCTTAAAGGAAATTCTAGAGTTTTTCTATTCCAGTACAATAAAGAAAAAAACTTTTTATTACCCATGCAAGATAAAAAGAATACAAAAATAAAAAAACGGTGTAAAGAAATTCATCATTTCTGAATTTTCTCTGGTCTGGTCTCCCTACAGGGAGAAGGGCGGAACAGACCAGACCAGGGCGGATCTCTACAATCGTTGGAAATCAACCATTTTGTGGAAGAACCACGTTTTTTGATTTGGGGACGTCAATGTAAACACCTGGAATCTCAGCTCTGTACCGTGCTTCTGGAATGGGTAATCACAAATAAACGTCTCTTTCAGACCATATCTGGCAATGCTCCGGTCCCTCCAGCGATTCTTCACGCAGAACAATGGCTGAAGGCTCAGCAAATGGAAAACGGTTGCTTCAGAAACCAAGGCCATGTGTTTCATCATGAACTTAAGGTGTTTAATCACTTATTTGTTAACATAAAGTCAGACCTAATCTCATCAAAGGTGAAAAACTTCAAAACATATTATTTTATCGATAACCTACGATTTTATTTGTTTTCCAATTCATACCAAAACTGCCAAACAGTAAAATGAAAAAATAACATGACAATCAACTACTAACTTTGCTCTCTAGGGAGGACTCAATGAAGACGGCGAAATATCCAGCGTAGCACTCACAGCATACGTCATAACATCCCTCCTAGAAACATCACCCCTCTCCTCAAAACTGATCAGAAACACCCTGTCGTGCCTCCGAGCCTTACCGCCCTCCAAGTCCAAATCCAAAACCAATCCTTTACGAGTCTACGCCCACTCCATTATCTCTTATTCTCTCATGAGGTTGCGGAGATATGAGGAGGAGTTGAGAACTGCCAATGAGGCGTTCCTGAGGGACGGCAGGAATGCAGCTGGGCTGCGGCAGGACGAGGAGTTACGGGAATTGGTGGAACTGCTGAGGATGGCCAAGAGAACTGAAAACTACGTTTGGTGGGAAACTGGTAAGTTTTGTAAAGCCTTTTTTTGGTCACAGAAATTAGATTAGAAAAAGACTTGTACTTGGAATATGGAAATGAACCACTAAGTTATGAGAAGGTGATCATCATGAAAAAGGTATCTTATAGCCAACCGAGCCTATAATTTCTTTTTTTGGCAAGTCTATCTTGAGTTTAAAAACCAACTAACTGTTCTTTTTTTTATACACCACAAGTTAGCCTTTGACGGCATCTCACCTGATCGTAAGTGATGATGTGGTCTATGATGGTAGGCTTACCTGTTAGGGGTATGGTAAACCCATACTCCTAATTGGTTTCTACACGATATCGTGCCGGAACGCTAAATCGCTTGGTGACACGTCTTTGTCGGTAGGGTGGTAAATAGCCACGGCCGAAGCCTCCCACCAGACCAGACTCGAGCCGGGAATCGAACCCAGGCCCTCAAACTTTAAAATGGAGGTCGTCACTTAATTTAGCACTCGCATACTTCGGAGATTTAAAGTACTGTAATTGAAAATACGTACAGACAGACTGAGAAATATATGACTTCTTAAGCTTATCGTATTGTTACCAGGTAACCTGGCCACATCAGTAGAAGCGACCGGCTACGCTTTACTGGCGTTGTCGGAGTGCCCGCCAGCTCTGCGGGAGAACTGCGCAGCCGACGTGGTGGGCGCTACTCGGTGGCTGTCGATGCACCGAAACGCGGCTGGCGGGTTCATTTCTACACAGGTCAGCTGCTTAGGAATTGGCTAACCAGGGTATCTTGAGCGGCAACTTAAGATTATTAGATTATTAGAATAGAGAACTAATGCGGCAAAAAACAAGAGTAACCGACATAGCTCGAAGGGCTTGCACGCTGAAGTGGCAGTGGGCTGGTCACGTTTGTCGGAGAACCGACGGACGTTGGAGTCAGAAGGTCCTCGAGTGGAGACCACGTCTCGGTAAACGGTGTGTGGGCCGTCCTCCGGCCAGGTGGAGTGATGACCTCCGAAAAGTGGCAGGCATCGACTGGATGCGAAAGGCCAGAGACAGGATGAGTTGGCGCTACTTGAAAGAGGCCTATATCCAGCAGTGGATAAATGTTGGCTGATGATAACTTAAGATGACGTCCGATTAATATATTTTCATACTGAAAGAAAGAAAGAAAATGTATTTATTCTCATATGGTGTAACACACAGTACATCTTATTCTAATCAGAAATTAGGAATACATATATAACTTAAAATAAAACTTAGATTAACCTAAAACTAAAAATCTTAAAAAATAAATATTTAACATCATAACTAAAATATATTAAAAGGAGTCCCTTTAGGCAAGGTTCCGAAGGTACTGGCAGCGTTCCCCCTTGGAATGGCTAGACTAATTCTTTGTAAATTATCCGTTTCTTTGTATCAAAAATTATATGTCTGTCTTTAACACCAACCAGAAAGGGTGTACAGCTCAGCTTAAATATCGTCTCTCTTATGAGACTAAGAGTGACGTCACAACAACAACAAATTACTAGAAAAAGGATAGAAA
Organism: Lasiommata megera; assembly: GCA_928268935.1. NCBI lineage: Eukaryota > Metazoa > Arthropoda > Insecta > Lepidoptera > Nymphalidae > Lasiommata > Lasiommata megera. The sequence goes on from OV743326.1 coordinate 14,811,076, forward strand.
AAAATAAACAAATTACAAATAACGGGGAACCGAAGGAAGCGGCAAAAAATATAGCTATAAAATGATACAAATAATAATTTAATAAATCGTGTTATTCGTGTAGTTATTTAGCTATGGTTGAATAAATTATTCACGTCCTCTATGCATATTGGCACATGGAGAAAACAAAATGGAACCGATAAATTGGTGCTAAAACGCTAAAAATAGCACCAGACAGTAGTGGCGTGCACTATATAGCCTGCTGAGACAAGGAATATATTATAGAAATCTGGGCTTCGTATTGTTCAGAACTACATTAGAATGCACTTCATATATGCTTAAAAGCACTGCCTACCCGTAAGATACATATTTTGACATTGTTTCATTTGCCTGCGTAACCTGGTCAAAACTCATGGGCTGTACACTCCACTGTCAGATGGGTAATTAGAGTCTAAAGCGCACTTAGCTGGTTTTCTTGTACTCAGGACACGTTAGTGGCCCTAGAAGGGCTGTCGCGTTGGACCACCCTCCTGCCGCCAGACAACAACGTGACGGTCACCATCCACAGCGGGCCGCACTCCAAGCAGCTTCACCTCACCACATCGGCCAAACTGCCGGAACTGGCGAAGCTACCCGTCTCCGAGCAACTGGAGATCACTGTTGTGGGTAAGTCGAGTTATTTCATCTCGAACTGGTACGGTACTGGCTTAGCAACTTTGTAGTCTTCGTTTTCATCATCATATCCATCGATAGAAGTCCACTGCTGGACACAAGTCTTTTTTAGAGGGTTCCAATGTCTACGGTCATGGGCCGCTTGTTTCCAGCGACTCCCTGCGACTCGCCTTATGTCGTCTGTTTACATAGTTGGAGGTCGACCAACGATATATTCCAGTCGCCATTCCAGCACTTTGGTACCCCAATGTCCATCGGTTCTCCGAGCTATGTTCCCCGCCCATTGCCACTTCAGCTTCGCAACTGAGCTATGTCGGTAACTCTGGTTCTTCTACGGATCGCCTCATTTCTGATTCGGTCGCGTAAAGATACTCCTTGCATAGCTCTCTCCATCGCCCGCTGAGTGACTCTGAGCCTTCTTATGAGGCCCATAATAAGCAGCCATGTTTCTGAGTCGTAAGTCATCATTGGAAACACATTGTTCGAAGACTCGAGATTTTATTTGATGAGTTCCAGCAATTTTGCTAACTGCTATTTCTGCTTGGGTAACATAGAAATTCAAATATATTCAGGTACAGGGTGTGCGCTGGTCCAAGCAACTCGCGTCTACAACACCCTCACAGCAGATACGGGAGCGCCCAACACCCTTTCAGTGCAAGTGGACGTGCAGACCGACGGGCCTTTCAACTGCGACGGCAACAACGTTTGCTTCTGCGCCGCTACTGTTGAGGTAAAAGAAAACATCGTTATTTTACTTCCAGAATGTTCCAGACCATCCATTTGCATATCCAAAACCGATATAACGCGCAGATGTTCCTTTAATGGAACGCGCTTGCCTGGAAAATGCCTCTTCATTATTTTTCCATAAATACCGCAATTGGAAGAATCTGAAAATGAACAACATAGAAGGAACGGCGTTTGTTTGTTTTTGCGTTAAGAGTCTAGTTAAGAGATGTATATAGATACGACCTCCGTGGCGCAGTGCGTGCGCTGTCGCATTATAAACTCGGAGGTCCTGGGTTCGATTTCGATTTTTTCTGAATAACTTTTCAATAGAATAGAGAAATTATGACGTTCTCCGTGGCGCAGTGCGTCGCATTATGTACCTGGCTCGAGTCTGGTCTGGTGGGAGGCTACAGCCGTGGCTAGTTATCACCCTACCGACAAAGACGTGTCGCCAAGCGATTTAGCGTTCCGGCACGATGTCACGTAGAAATCAATAGTATGGCTTTAACATACCCCTGACAGGTTAGCCCACTACCATCCTAGACTTCATCATCACTTACCACCAGGTGAGATAGCCGTCAAGGGCTAACTTGTAGTGGCAATCGCCTGACTTGTACCATTGAAGAATACACACAGACAGTTGCCTATTTTGACACGGGGGACAATAATGAAGCTACAATTTCTCCGTTATTAAACCCAGGTGTGCGTGTTATGGGTGGGGCCCTTCCCCGAGATGGCGCTGCTGGAGGTGGGCCTGCCGGCAGGCTTCGGGGCGGACGCTTCCGCACTGTATTCACATCTGCAACGAAATGACACTCGTAAGTTGTGATACGCTTTCATCAGGAATCTTAGACAAGATGTAACGACAGACATGGTGTACCGCGTACACTTTCGCATCATAAAGTTGGACCTCCTGAATTCGATTACCGACTAGAGTCTGGCCTTCGGCTTTGGTTTTGGCTTACTGACGGAGACTTGTCGCCAAGTCATAGACCATCAGCATGATATACAATGAGGAGTATGGGTTTACCATTCCCTTAACAGTTTAGTCTGATACCAACTTAGCTTCATCATTTACAGCCAGGTGAGACTGCCGTATGATTAACTTATAGTGGAATAAAATAAACGCAATGGCTAATGGCAATGGCTTACCATCAAGGGTTTACCGTTCCGCTGTGATTTCGCGTAAAAAAAAAAGTGTACTTATTATATAAGTGCACTTTTTTTTCACTCGAAGACTTTAGGCCATTTTCTTGTGCCGTAAAACGATAGAGTTTCTTCGGGATATGTGATTAACATTTTTGCCAGTATTACTACGTTTTGATCCAAGCTTAAGTTAAGCTGTGATAGCCTAGTGGTTAGGACGTCAGCCTCCTAATCCGATGTCGGGGGTTCGAACCCGGGCACGTACCTATAATTAAAATATCACTTGCTTCAACGGTGAAGGAAAAATCGTGAGGAAACCTAACGCCTGAGAGTTCTCCATAATGTTCTCGAAGGCGTGTAAAGTCTGCCAACCTGCATATGGCCAGCGTGGTGGAGTATGGCCAAATCCGTCTCATATTGAGAGGAGACCCGTGCTCTGTAGTGTTCAGTGTAATGAACGGGTTGATCACGATCCAAGCCAATTTCAATATATAAATATAACGAGCAGCAATGTGAAGGAAATCCCTGAAGGCTTTCGAAGTCCACCAATCTTCACTTGAACACACTCCAGCGTGCACTGGACTACTGCCAAAGCTTATAACACTGAGATGAGACCCTCACATTGGGTTGGGTCTTGGTCGGTAATGGTTTCACTATGATGACTACTACCTAGAAAAATTGAGCTTAAAATGTCCCACATTATCCCCGATGTAGTACCGTGATGGTATAGGAGTCATTGTACACGCGGATGTGGAGCGCGGCGTCGCACGGGGAGCCATTATGGGGCCATCGTGAGCGACTCACTCAAATGCGCTTCACGCTAATGCGTTTCACATGCACCCGTCCCCGCTGCTTAAACGTGCACTTAACTCTTGGAGATGTCTCTCAATAACTTCATTATTATGCAGGCCGTACTGTCTATCTGTTGAAATGAAAATCACTGTTTGTTGGTTTGACCTCTGTGCGGTGGCGTGCATATCATAGACTGAGGTCTATAGAGCGTATTTTAACTTTGCTCGGCAAAAATAAGTGTTAAAAAGAGGCAGGTTTTTATCGGATCTCATTTTAACTATTTTCTTAGTCACATGGAGGCTAAGCTTTTTGACGACCGCCGTGGCACAGTACGCTCGCTGTCGCATTATATAGTTGGAGGTCCTGGGTTCGATTCCCGGCTTTAATCTGGTCTGGTTGTAGGCCTGGCCGTGGCTAGTTACCACCCTACCGACAAAGACGTGTCCTCAAGTGATTTAGCGTTCCGGCACGATGTCGCGTAGAAATCAATTAGGAGTGTGGGTTTACCATACCCCTAACCGGTTAGCCCGCTACCAATCTAGACTGCATCATCACTTACCATCAGGTGAGAAGCCGTCAAGGGCTAACTTTTGGTGTGTATAAAAAAAGCTTGATTTATAGATTTTTGTCTTAGACAAGATCATGCTGGCCGTTATTACAACATTGAAAAAGTCTTCTCTAATATAATTGTACGTTAGATTGACAGACATCAAACGCGTTAAGGACTAAAAAGACCTAGGTATATCCACCAGCGGTGCGAAGCGGTGATAGCCTAGTGGTTAGGGCGTCAGCCTCCTAATCAGGGTCGGCGGTTCGAATCCGGGCACGCACCTCTAACTTTTCGGAGTTATGTGCATTTTTTAAAAACAATTAAAATATCACTTGCTTTAACGGTGAAGGAAAACATCGTCAGGAAACCTGCATGCCTGAGAGTTCTCCACAATGTTCTCAAAGGCGTGTGAAGTCTGCCAATCCGCACATGGCCAGCGTGGTGGACTATGGCCGAACCCTTCTCATATTGAGAGGAGACCCGTGCTGTGTAGTGAGCCGGTAATGGGTTGATCATGATGATGATGATATCCACCAGCGGTGTATTTCACCTGTCACTGCTTTGTCAAAACCTACTCTTCACCGAAATGAGCGAACGTGAATTGAATGAAAGCAATCTCCCGCTGAATAAACGCTGCGAAGTAAACAGGGCGCGCTGAACGCGAGCCGCCCTTGACCCAGTGACCGAGGAATAACTGAAATAAGCCACGCCCTTGCACTGCTGATTAACTGTTGCCACGGAGTAAACAAACACTCCATAGGCTGTATGCTATGTTACAGGTATGCTCTATGATCGAGTTTTCCGAATTGCGAGTCTCGGAACTCAAAACCTCGATACGGCAAAAAAAAAGTTAAATTCATATTTTTTTCTTGTGAAATACTTAACTATAGGCATTTATTATTGTGTTAACAATTTGAAAAAATAATTAAAAAAAAATACTCATTGGACACATTCATATTATCTATTCATCACCATCATCATGGTCAACCCATTACCGGCTCACTACAGAGCACGGGTCTCCTCTCAATATGAGAAGGGTTTGGCCATAGTCCACCACGCTGGCCATGTGCGGATAGGCAGACTTCACACGCCTTTGAGAACATTATGGAGAACTCTCAGGCGTGCAGGTTTCCTCACGATGTTTTCCTTCGCCATTGAAGCAAATGATATTTTAATTTTTAAAAACGCACATAACTCCGTAAATCTATATTATTTATTAATGTGAAGTATTTTTCATTAGCTAGTTTAATCCGTGGCGGATTTGTGTTTCCTAAATTTTGAATGTCTGTTTCGATCACATAATTGTCTTTAAAATCGATCTTGCTTAGTTAATAAACGCATTGCGAATTCGTTATAGAAGAAAGAAATGAACGATTCATAGATGACTGTAATAGGTTTATGTGAATAAAGCTATTTATAAATTTGATTTTAATTTGTAAATTATAAAATTAACACAGAATACAGGGAAGTTGGATCTCGAAATATTTTTACATGCTTATGGAGTCGCCATGAAATAGATCGAAAATCACTGCTATATGGAGTGACGCAATATCGTTCCCGTTGTAAATTAAACTCACCAAGCATGCGTTAGACTAAACTACATAGCGTCAACGTATCTTACAGTAGTAGAAGTCGCATCGACAAAGCCCTTTTCTTTTATCACCCAGTTCAACGCGGTGATTCTACGTATTAGTTTTGCAGGCCGTTTATGCTATATATGTAGAACTTGGGCCCAATAAAGTAATTATAAGATAGAAAACATTGAAAGTACAATATTTAGATGAAATTATACGAGTATATCCACAAAATATAAATATATTCTCATAACTCCTAAAAGGTAGGTACGTGGTGTAGGTATAGAGGGATCAAACTCGGTCTCCTCTGATAGGGAGGCCTATGTAATAACCACTGGGCTATCACCGCTATGAATACTAAACCTAGTAATCTAAATTCGGAATAGTTAGATGTATCTATGTGCGCTTTCAATATGAATTGATGCATACGTGATCTCAATTTGCTGTGTTCATGTACAGATAAATATACTCATTTTATGTATGATGATTTGTACGTTTGTTTGTAATTTTTGAATTATTCTTCAAAACAACGTCACATACATACACACACACAATATTGACATCCACTTTAAAAAATCTGCGTATATTTTGAGACGTTTTTTTTTTTTTATTTTTACAGTTATAATACACTTATAAGTACATATCATTAAAACAACTAATCATATTGGTTGAACTTTTACTTTTCCCTAAATTCATGTTAAAGTAAACCAACTTTTTATAATTGTTGACAATCTTCGGATAAGATTATTATAATATGGAGATTTAGCAACTTTTTATAATTCTTGACAATCTCCGGTTGAGATTATTATAATATGCGGATTTTTCTTTTTTTTTCATCGCTTAAAAAGCAAGTCCGGTGGTGCATTTGCGAGTTCGCGACCCGTTATTCGAAGTCCGGAGAGGCGTTTGTTTCCCCACAGCGCTATCTGGGACACGTTTGTGGGTCTCATCCAGACTCGCCCGTCCGCTTTTGTTGTTTCTAGCTTTCATGAAGCTCTAGGTTTCAACGTGACCTAATTAATGCTTCCCTGTTGGATTTTTGAATGATTTATTATGATTATCTTCCTCAGCCTTTTTATATTAAACGGATAGGCCTACTTCCTACAAAAGAGAAGTTTTTAGACCATAAACATTACCGGGCCACCTTAATCTAGGCTTCGGCTGTACATTAACAGAAACAAAAATCGAACAAAAATCTAGCTTAAAGTTTATATACATTTCTTTTGAGTTATGTTACAAACAGATAAAACGAAGCCAAAACTTAAGCAAATGTATATGTTTTTACCGAGTTATTTATATCTATATATATAAAAGCGAAAGGTCACTTACATACTCTTCACCCCTAAGAGGGTAAAAGGGGGGTTGGAAGTTTGTATGATTTTTTTTTTGTTTTTAGAGTTAGACACAAAAATTTGCATTAAGATTAATAATAATGAATAAAAAACATGTACATCATTTTTAAGTATTACCTGTTAAGGGTGGTAAAAAAGGGGATGATAGTTTTTGCTTATTTTTTCATTATTAAGTTTACAAGCTTGAAATTTTAAAAATAGGTTTCTTTTAGGGCGTAAGGTTAGAAGTTTTTTTAATCCAAATCTAACCCGAAGAGGGCAAAAGAGGGGTTCGAAATTTTTATGAAAGTCCTATGTTTTTTAATTTGACAAACGCAATTTGACATTTGCCTGTAGCTTACTTTCTGAAGCAGGGCATTGGCCGCACGGGTAACCTCAATCTCAAGGGAAATCAGCAATTCTACGCAGACGAAGTTGCGGGCAACAGCTAGTATAATATAAAACTTAAAAAATCATTTTCTGAATCGAATATTAGGGACACTCTTTAAAGATCTCAGGGGAGAATTATTCGTGGGTAGTTTAACCCGCTACCATCTATCAATACATCATTACCAGCAGGGTTATTTCTTATGTGAAGATCATTATAGTGTCGATCAGTTACTTTGCTGTCAAAATGATCGCGTAATATCGTTTAACCACCGAGATGACGTCATGATTAATGCTTCTTCATGATCGTCAAAAAGAGGTCTATCCTAGATGCATAAGCTTGCAGTCAAGGACTAACTTGCAGTTGAATGAAAAGAATCAAAACATGTGTTTTTCTTTATTTCTATAACAACTATAGTTCTTTAGGTGCGTATGTATGTATCGCAATATTACAGGATTACAGTTACTACAGTTATTATTAGATGGCCTACATCCCAAAATACACAAATGTCGCTCCAGCTGCGCAATGCATCCTCAGCGGTTTACGTAACAGCTATCTATTCATCATGATCAACCCATTACCGGCTCACTACAGAGCACGGGTCTCCTCTAAATATGAGAAGGGTTTGGCCATAGTCCACCACGCTGGCCATATGCGGATTGGCAGACTTCACACGCCTTCGAGAACATTACGGAAAATTCTCAAGCGTGCAGGTTTCCTCACGATGTTTTCATTCACCGTTGAAGCAAGTGATATTTTAATTGTTTAAAAACGCACATAACTCTGAAAAGTTAGAGGTGCGTGCGCGGATTCGAACCGCCGACCTCTTAGTACGAGGCTGACGCCCTAACCACTAGGCTATCACAGCTATCTATTGCAATCTATGAATATATCTCATAACAAACTAGGCACGCAGCTTCCACCGCTTCTTATGCACTTCAAATAAATGCAGTCTTCGCTGGTGTATAATGTTGTATAATGGTGAACTTTCTGTGAAGGGAAACACCATTACCCCCCAGGTTTTGTTTGTGTGATATTTTTCATCCACATACATCCATATACATATATACTATATACTATATATGGGTGTAAAGTATCACTACTACTACTACTAGATACTAGCTGATGCCCGCGACTTCGTGTGGAATAAGTTTTTAAATTCATTTTGCCATTTCGCCCCGTTTGAGGCAGATTTTCGTAACATTGATTATACAGATTTATATTATTCTTTGCAATTAACAACTTGTTGCCAATATTCATGTCTCTAACTTAAAAAACATAGGAATTTCATACCAACTTCCAACCCCCATTTCAACCCCTTAGGGGTGGATCTTATCAAAACCGTTTCTTAGCTCACCTCTACTTCATAAAAGGAACCTACCTTTCCAAGTTCGTATGTTTTACAGTTCCTGAGATATCGTGATAATCAGTCAGTCAGTCAGTGAGTGGTATTTCGCTTTTATATAAACGACACACTTGTATAGGGCGTAAGTTTAAAAAACGAAAACATCATAACTACACCATTAATATTATCATTTTTGTATTGATAAATGTATAACAATTTACTAATGTACCAGCAACAATTTGTATAAAGTAGGGAAACCAAATATTTCGGTCTTTCCGGGAGATTACCATTCATCCCAGTAGTTCTTGTTCGGACTATTTCGATAAATGAAGTCGTTAGCTATGTTTCATAATATCACGAAAAGCAATCCTTTAATATTTGTATAAGGAAAATGTATTATAATTATCTCATTTTACCATTACAATGAGATATAATAAATTTTCCTTGTGTCTGGTAGGGTTTCAAGAAAATAACATTGTATTGTTATTACAGTTAGTAGCGGTGATAGCCTAGTGGCTAGGGCGTTAGCCTCCTAATCAGAGGTCGGCGGTTCGAATCCGGCCATGCTCCTCTAACTTTTCGGAGTTATGTACGTTTAAAAAAAATTAAAATATCACTTGCTTCAACGGTGAAGGAAAACATCGTGGGGAAACCTGCACGCCTGAGAGTTCTCCATAATGTTCTCAAAGATGTGTGAAGTCTGCCAATCCGCATATGGCCAGCGTGGTGGACTATGGCCAAACCCTTTCATATTGGGAGGAGACCTGTGCTCTGTAGTGTGCCGGTAATGGGTTGATCATGATCATGATGATGTTATTACAGTGCTCCGCCGCATAGAACTGTCCACGAACAGCGCTAAAGCAACGTTGTACCTCGGTTCACGTGACGGGAGCGACACGATATCGCGGGCTGGCCACCAGTGCTACAAGGTCCACGCAGTTGGTCCCAAAGCTAAAACTAAACCAGCACACGCCAAGGTTTTGGACTATTACCGACCTCATATTAAGGATACACAAGTAAGTGGTTATATTATAGTATATAAAGAAAAAAAAATTGCATAGAATTTTATATGTACACTTTAAAGATACTTAGATTTTCAAGCTAAGCCAAGCATTAATTATATTATTTGTATTGGTCATCAAACATCGTCACACAAATTAAAAAATAAGACTATTAATGATGCTACAATAGTAAATCCATTTGTAAATTTGTGCTGGGATGGCCTCATGCGTGGAAGGTGCAAAAATTCTGTTTCCAGACAGGTCCGTTTGATTCTTTAATTTAGCTTAGGTGAAACCTGGGACCGTGCCGTATTCAGTGACCGTCTGCCCTGTAGTAATATTTAAGTTTATCTACTATGACCAAATGAAATCTTATTATCAAAATCTCATTAATCATAGATGGTAGTGTGAAATGGGTTATTGGAATTATGAATAGGGAAATCTATTTATTTGAAAAAAATAAGAACATAATTCAATTATTTTAAACCAAAAGGCACATTTCTAGGGTATTCATCGTTGTTTCAAATCTTATTGATTTTTTTTTTGTAGATGTACACTATACCTGAAGACTGTCCATCGCGGATAGTTGACGATACCAGCAACTACCACAAATCCGACAACCTCTTTAACAAAGCGAAATCCTTGACCGATAGTGAAGAAATACTTATAACCGATGAATTCTCCTTTGAGGATATACCTGAAGGTATCCCACTTGAAGACCCATTATACGATAATTTAACTAAAAGAAATAGAAACGACGATGGGGGAGGAGATTCGAACGGTAAACTGGCAATAGAAAATTACTCTGTGATTACAGAAAAAACTAACAAAATAATACATACAAATACACAAAGTGAAAGTATAATAAGAGATGAAAATGAAATCCCAAGAGAAAATGATTATGTAACAAACATCAATACATTTGATACTAATGATCAAGCTAAGAACAGATTCGGTGAAAACAATTTTAATAAAGTAACTAATATAAAAGATGTCATAAATATGAATGTAAATGAAAAACATGGTATTGAAATTCCTAAGGAAAATGAATATGTAACTAATGATAAAGTTAATGAAGTTTATACCGATAAAGCTAATACAAATGAAATTCCAAAAAGAAATGATGCCGTTATTAATTACTCTCTAAATAATAATAATAATAATAATTTAATAGAAAATAAAACGAAACCGGTGACTAACAGTAATGAAAGAAAAGAATTAGAGAACCTAGTCACCAAAGAAATAAATACAACAATAAATATACAAGACATACCAAAGGTGTCTAATGAAATTATTCGTGATACTACACAAATCCAAGGTTACAACAAAAACAGTGCTAAAGAGGACTTAAAAGTTCACAATACTGAAGAGAAACTGGCAGTTGATAACCCTTCTTTATCAAGTTTCCATATAATAGATTCCGAGAAAGATCTAGATGTACCTACGGGTATCGAAGGACCAATTCCTGCGATAGTATTGCCGCCAAAGAATTTTATCGCTCCACCGGATATAGGTATTTATGATATTTTTTAACAAAATTTTTGATTTGTTTTGGGGGGATGAATGATAAGTATTTTGTATTTAGGAAATGGTGATAAAAATTAAGTCTAAATAAAATAACTTTTACAAATTTATTTGGAAATTAAATAGTATGTTCTTATTTCGTCTCTCTTTCGTTTATATGATTTATTTATATATTTGTTTGAGAATAACTTCCTTTATATGAACCTATTTTTGCGTTTGGTTTAGTATAGCTTCACAGAAGCCCATTTAAATCACTACAGTAACGGACCCTGGACTCCAAGGTGTTGATATTTCAATTTGGTTATCATTTATTTTCGAATAGATTTCAACCAAATAAAGTGTAGATATAGGCTCGCATTCTAAATAATATTTTCATAACTTTTTCCTGTAAAGTAGGTTTGATGAATTATACAGAATTGTTCGAGGCTAATAAAAACAAACTATAAACTGAAATATTTTCAAAACACACAACACACTAAACATTTACGAAAAGGTTAAACGTAAAATATGTAAGAATTTTTATATAGTTTCAATCGTTTATAATAATAACATTTATTTATCTTTTCATTTATAGTTAATCCAACGTGGAGAAGATATTCAGAAGTGCCCCAAAAGCCGTATTACTACCAACCCTTCTATTATAAGCAAAATTATTATGTTAACTATAAGCCAGTGTTGGCATCTTTTAAATAACAGTATCTTCAAAGCTATGAATTGTATATATCTAATAATTATGCGCTCAAAACTTTGTCATTGCATTACATTTGCAAAATCACTAGTGACTTAATTCTCGTTAAATGTGTATGTGTGGAATTTACATATGCGGCCGGATCAAGAAGTCTATGAATTCCATCAGGAAGCATACCTTTTTAAAAAATATAAAATACCCAATATGCTTTTCGAGGTTTAGTAGTTTTTATTAAATTTCATCCATATTCATTTAGCCGTTCAGGCTTCATTTATAAATCCAAACTTTCGCATTTATAATATTCGTAAGATCATTATATAATACATAATACACGTAGTTATAAATTTGCCCAATATTCTTTATGACATCCTGTAGTCAGCACGCTCAAAGCGTCACTTTAAACATTATGTGACATTAAACTTTTACACTTTTGTCAGTGTCGACATCATGCAATATAAGAAAACGAATATAAATGGTAATTATAGATTATATAGCAAATATATGTAACAATATCAAATACATATTCATATACTTGCCTCCTAAGTTTATTTAGATTTACCAGCATAAATATTAATTTAAGATTGTTATTAATGGATCAATTCTTGGTGTCACAAAATGTGTGTGTGTTTTATGTGTATTTTTACGTATATGGCATAAAGTAACTATGTTAAGGTCTGCGTTTTTTTGCACTTTAATGATATATTTTTTAATAATTTTAAGTAGTTATCTTTAATCAAACAAATATTTATTATAGTTACATAAGACTGATATAGCTATTTGTTAAGTTCAGGGCCTGTTCACGATATCTCGATATTAACTGACATCTCGACTTTTTTTCAATACGAAAACTACCAAATCGCGAAATTTATCCATCAATTAAAGCTTAAAATATTGTTAAACAAGCCCTCATTAGTTATCTATCAAAGATTTTGTATTGTATGTTATCTGTTACTTGTCCTGATTTTCAATACTAGATTGTGGTCGCCATGTTTTAAAGTTAGTATTTTCATAAAGGCAGCGCAAAAAGTAGGCTGTGAAATATTATATTATATTTATAATTTAGTGAATTTATTGAATAAAAATCAAATTAAATTCTAGATACTTACCCGTGAACTGGGGCTAAAGGCTATTTATTTTTCACCTACCTTCCTATCTAGATAAGTAAAATCATACGGATATTTAATTGGTTTTTTTTTGTTTTTTTTTTTATATAAATTTGTTATATTTAATTAGGAGATGATGGAGCTGACATGTACGTTTCGGACAAAAGAACCAAAAAAAGATTTAAAAAAATTATACGGATTTACGTCTTTTGTAGCGATTTCCAAATTCATTTGTGGTCATCTGTCCGACATGTGTAGACTTGTTTGTAGCAATTCTGCGTCAGTCCATGCGGGGTCGTCATTTCTTGTGACCCTAAAGTCCATCGGACGCTATAAGCTCCGTTCACATAAACTGAGCTCTATATATATATATATATATATATAAATATAAAGCTGAAGTGTTTGTTTGTTTGGTTCAACGCGCTAATATTATATGTAACACAAAAATCTTTCTACCCATGTACGTTATAGACCGACCCAAACTGGATTCGTGGGGAAGGTAATTTTGCGAACATGGTTTAAGACCAAAAGTTAACCAAATTAACCGCCCATATACTGACTAGAATCAATTTTGATTATTCTCACTGGGTGTTTTAAATCTTTATCTGCTTAGGTCGTAGGCAACTAATTCGTAGTTATTACATTTTTTTAAATACGAAAACGAAGGTTTACACACTTACATATTATATATAATTGTATACAAGTAAATAACTATAATAGTAATATAATTATATATATATTTTTCTCCAAGCTGCGCATTGTACTTTAAAATCAAAGTAATAGGCAGTAGTAATAATTTACTTTTCTTTTTTTGGACTGTCTTTTAGCTATGCTAACCCTATTGGTTGCCACAGCGTAACCGGGCTGTTTGGCGAGCTTCGGAAAGAAGGTCTACCAGAAGAAATTTTGAGCCCTAGGGCTCGAAGAAACTAAGGGAACGGCGCCTCCTGTTAGGCCGAACCTAGGCTTAGGCGACGTTTGGGATGACGGGGGTCGCACCGTATATGCTACTACTGGCATATACAAGGCGCGCCAGCCTCCGTGTTAGCTTGCTTGGTCCCTTACGAAATGAAATATTATATTTTTACGGTTCCCTAACCGCCAGCGGGCGGTATCTCATGTACAATAATAGGTAGACCATTGAAATTTTCACAGGTCATTAATTTCTATTGGCGTAAAAAAATTAAAAGTGATCTAATACAAATTACGTGTTTTGTGTCGAACTAGTGAAGCGGGGATAGCCTAGTGGTTAGGGCGTCAGCCTCCTAATCAGAGGTCGGCGGTTCGAATCCGGGCACGCACCTCTAACTTTTCGGGTCATGTGCGTTTTTAAAAATTAAAATATCACTTGCTTCAACGGTGAAGGAAAACATCGTGAGGAATACTGCACGTCTGAGAGTTCTCCATAATGTTCGCAAATGTGAGTGAAGTCTGCCAATCCGCACATGGCCAGCGTGGTGGACTATGGCTAAATCCTTCTCATATTGAGAGAGACCCGTGCTCTGTAGTGAGCCGGTAATGGGTTGATCATGTGTCGAACTAAGTAGTGTTATATCTAGGCATAGAACCCTTCGTGTACCAGTCCTACTCGCATGAAGCCGGTGGCTACAAAACACTCCAAAACTCGTATATATAGTTAGGTATGCTTTGCCGGGATGTCAGTTAGTCGATTATGAATATGTACAAACAGATAACGTGAACACCCATTTACGATAACGATAAGCCAGTACAAGCTTATAGCGAGTAAGTACTCTGAAACTGGAATAACTGTTTTACAAGACTACACCATTTATGGCGTGTTTTGCATGTTTGCAAACATTGCAATTATTACTGTCCATCGAGCATGATATGAAGCTGTAATGGCCTAGTGGTTAGGGCGTCAGCCTCCTAATGAATCCGGGCACGCACCTCTAACTTTTCGGAGTTATGTGCATTTTTAAAAAATTAAAATATTACTTGCTTCAACGGTGAAGGAAACATCGTGAGGAAACCTGCAAGCTTGAGAGTTCTCCATAATGTTCTCAAAGGCGTGTGAAGTCTGCCAATCCGCACATGGCCAGCGTGGTGGACTATGGCCGAACCCTTCTCATATTGAGAGGAGACCCGTGCTCTGTAGTGAGCCGGTAATGCGTCGATCATGATGATGATGATGATCGAGCATGATTGTAGTCGAGTGCAAACCCATCTTTAATCAAAAAAAGTCAGTTTCCGACTACATTTTTACGATGTAGCAAGAAATACAAACACCGAAGCGTATATAGCGTTTGTGGCGCCTAATAAGAAAGTCCATAGTACGTCGGAAACTTGAGCTGTGTCGAGGTAGATCAATCACCACGGGAACGAAATCCCCACAGCTAGTTCTAAGAATAACAAAAAACGCTTTCAAAATAGTCGTCAACCGCTTCTTTCTTTTTATACACCACTAGCTGTTGCCCGCGACTTCGTCTGCGTAGAATTGCTGATTTCCCTTGAGATTGAGGTTACCCGTGCGGTAATGCCCTGCTTCAGAAAGTAAGCTATAGGCAAATGTCAAATTGTAAATTTTCGTGATTCTAAATTAAAAAACATAGGACTTTCATACAAACTTCAAACCCCTATTTTACTCCCTCCGGGGTAGATTTGGATGAAAAAAAATTCTAGCCTTATACTTACGCCCTAAAAGAACCCCATTTTCAAAATTTCAAGCTAGTAGACTTCATAATAAAAAAATAAGCAAAACCTATCATCCCCTATTTTACCACCCTTAAAAAGTAATATTTAAAAAAAAACTTTGATATATATATATTTTACTAGCTGAGACCCGCGGTTTCACCCGGGTAGTTTTCGTTTCCCTGGAAATACCGGGATAAAATATTGCCTAAATATAAATTGCAAATTGACTCTTTGAAGTTAGGAACACACCTACATTTCTTAAACAACAGTGAGTGATTATAATTTAATATGAACTTTATTAAATAGCAATAAAGTTCAAATTGACTCCACTTTTTATTTAGAAAACGTTTATATGGGAAAAAGAAAAGGGCTGTTTTCCCGGCAATTATTCGAATTTTTCTCACTTTTTAAACCTTCCCTAGACCTCCACGAACATTTCAAGACCAAGATAAGACAAATTCGTTCAGCCGTTCTCGAGTTTTAGCGAGACCAACCAACAGCAATTGATTTTTATATATATAGATTTATTATTACTAATCTTAATTTAATTCTAATCTTAACTTAATTTTTGTGTCTCCTAACTATAAAAACAAAGAAAATTCATACAAACTTCTAACCCCCCTTTTACCATCTTAGGGGTGGAATTTCCAAATATCCTTTCTTAGCTGACATCTCTAACTATCAACTACCTACTTGCTAAATTATAGCTTTATACGTACAATAGTGTTTGAGATCTCGTGTTTAATCAGTATGTAAGTGACCTTTCGCTTTTATATATATAGACAAGTTAAGCCTTGACGGCTATCTCATCTGGTCGTAAGTGATGAGGCTGTCTAGTATGCTAGAGGGCTAACCTGGAGTATGGTTAACCCACGCTCCTAATTGGTTTCTACACGACATCGCGCCGGAACGCTAAATCGCTTGGCGACACGTCTTTTTCAGAAGTACACGGCTGAAGCCTCCCACCAGACCAGACTCGAGCCGGGTACACAACGCGACGCACTGCGCCACGGAGACCGTCATAATTTTTCTATTCTATTGAAAAGTTATTCAGATAAAAAAGACAATGCAAGAAGTGTATTGAATGTAAATTCGGTATTCATATTATTAACTTGCTGACAAAGTCGTCATATTATACCAATATAAAAGGTACACACGTACCTACTGTGTTATTTTGTCGCTACGCTTTGTAAGGGCGCGCTGACTCACGTATGATACCTACAGCGTTGTACTCGAGTGGTACCGTCTACCTATCAGACCATCATCATCATCATGAACAACCCATTACCGGCTCACTACAGAGCACGGGTCTCCTCTCAATATGAGAAGGGTTTGGCCATAGTCCACCGCGCTGGCCATGCACGGATTGGCAGACCTCACACGCCTTAGAGAACATTATGGAGAATTCTCAGGCGTGCAGGTTTCCTCACGATGTTTTTCCTTCACCGTTGAAGCAAGTGATATTTTAATTGTTTAAAAACGCACATAACTCCGAAAAGTTAGAGGTGCGTGCCCGGATTCGAACCGCTGACCTCTGATTAGGAGGCTGACGCCCTATCCACTAGGCTATCACCGCTTCAGACCATCACTTATTTATTATGTGCTCCTGGTCATTCTTATTAACAATCTAAAAGTAAATGTTATTGGTTAGTCAACTTAATGTAAAGTTCAAATAGCAAAGTTAAGCTCACACCTTACAGATCTTATAGTGTGCTATAAACCCATGTTTTGTTACGACAACAGAGCATGGTAAGAAGTTGTCAATTCTACAACATATTTGTACATTTGCTTAGTCAATAAAGTTAGGTTAGGTAGTTTTTATTATTTGCAATATTTTTTTACGATTAATAATATTTGGAGTCGTTATAAATTGCCAAGTAAACATAATATCAAATATTATTGAATATTTTAAAAAATCTTCTTGGTTCAATTTCTCTATATTTCCTTATAAAGGTAATTTTAACTGAGAATTACTTGTAAAACAAGAACAGTAGGTATGTAACTTTTGCCCCGGGTATTGAGCCCCGGATCTCGTGATCTGAAATCGAGCACACTAACCATTAGACTCACAAAGTAAATAATAAATGAAAGTAGTAGTTGTATATTGTGGTTTAAGTCGATACTCTTTATTTGCCCATTGACGTACTAAACAAGAACTGACCAAAAACTATCACCTGACAACAGGATTACAGTGTCTAAAGTATATTATCTGAAGTTAATTTAAATGGAAATGTTTGTTTGTCACGCCTTCATGAATGAATGGATGAACGAACAAACTTTTATTACACACCCATAAAATAATAAAGAAATAAAAACTGACAAACAATTAAAAACACCATTTGACGGCCTTATCGCTACATAGCGATCTCTTCCAGGCAACCAAAAATATATACACAAACAAATACAACCAAAACCACTAAACTGATTAAAAAAATTCTTGAACAATTACCGAGGATTAAAAACCAATAGAAAGCTATAGTGTCAGCGAGTAACGGTAATGGGAAACTACGCGGGTGAAACCGCGGGCCACATAATTTTACATAATAATTAAGATTATAGGCTTTCTTAGAAAAAAAAATAACTTGGGTTGTTGAGCAAGTCGATGCGTTCTTTATTAAGTCAAGTTATATATAATAATTGACCGGAAGATGTCAAACTGTTACAGATTAATAACAGGTAATATTAATAATGAATAATGAAGCCTAGTGGTTAGGACGTCAGCATCCTAATCAGAGGCCGGGGGTTCGAACCCAGGCACGCACATCTAACTTTTCGGAGTTATGTGCGTTTGTAAGCAATTAAAATATCACTTGCTTCAACGGTGAAGGAAAACATCATGATAAAACCTGCTGCGAGTTCTCCATAATGTTCTCAAAGGCGTGTGCAGTCTGCCAACCCGCACATGGCCAGCGTTGTGGACTTTGACCAAACCCTATTAGAGGAGACCCGTGCTCTGTAGTGAGCCGGCAATGGGTTGATCACGATGATGATGATGATTATAAATAATTGGATATTATTTTGTCGACATTGTAGAAGATAAGCGTCAGCGAAAAGAACAGAGCGCCGTGTCTAGATGCATATATCAATGTATTTGATTACTGAGGAACAAGGTCGTCTTAATTTCGCCACGATTAACAACATAATGTGATTAAATGAATGAGGAATCCTTAAAAACTTAATTACTTTCACGATTGTATCACGGAAAATGACTAATAACGGGTTTGGTGAAAAAACTAAAGTAATTTGAAGCACCCACGTCTTAAACACGCTTCACAATCATCATTATCAACCCATTACTGGCGAACTGCCTGGCATGGCGTCTCAAAACGGACGCACATTGGCCATTGCAAATATTTTCCTCATGCACACAGGTTATTACCCAATGTAACCTTTAAACCTAATGTTAACCTTCACAGTTAGAGTACGTGAAATATATTGCCTTTTCTTTATGCACCACATGTTAAGCCCTTAACGGCAATCTCACCTGATGGTAAGTGATGATGCAGTTTATGATGGTAGCAGGCTAACCTGTTAGGGGAATGAAGATTTTAGAACCCCCTCCCCCCCCAAACGTTAAGAACCGTTTTAGATACCATTAAAGTCACAATTATGTTGAAGAAAGTATAATTAATTACCTTGTTTTTGTGTATATACGTAATGCGTTGTTTAAATCACCCCCTCCCACAATTGTAACGCATCGTAACGTGTTACAAGAGTCCCCCTCCCCCCAAATTGCGTTACGTAAGACATGAATGCTCCCAAACCAATATTCCTAATTGATTTCTACGCGACAGCGTACCAGAACGCTAAATCGCTTAGCGACGTCTTAGTCGATAGGGTGGTATCTAGCCACGGCCGAAGCTTCCCACTAGACCAGACTCAAGCTAGGAATCGAACCTAGGACCTTCAACTTTATAATGCGACAGCGCACGCGCTGCGTCACGAAGGTCTTCTTAAAACGCACTTAACTCCGAAAAATTACTGAGGATTAAAACTCTGCCCTCGAAGTCGTAATCACTAAGCTATTACCGCTAAACGTCCAATGTTAAAAATTATTAAGATGGCTGACAGGGAACAAAATTGTATATATATACATATATCAAAAACATATGGATTATTTAATTTCTTTTAATTTGTTTGTAATTGTTTTTAATTTCGCCTAATTGTGCTTTGGTGGCCATTTACATGTACCTGTCGCAGTCAATGTCGTGTACACTTGTAAATGATATGCATACTGGTAAATGTAACACTTTTGTTTGCTGAAATGTATTTTTTTTTACGTAAGCTTGTAGAAAAGTCCTACTATAGTGTAAAGGATTACATAAATGATAAACAAGCATGGGTGGGAAATATTGCTCTAATAAGATAGCTCTTAATATAATTTTAAGTGGCATGTGAGATGGTGATAACATAAATAAAATTTACCTGGCTAAGTTTGTTGTGGGCTTCTTCTTAGACCGGGGCGCGTTTGGAACCCTCATAGCTTTAGTTTTAAGTTTACGAATCTAGTTATCACCATCAAATCACTACTATGTAAATTATTTATTGACGCGTCAAAAGCGCCTTTTAAAGGACTATTTGAATAAAGATTATTTTGAATTTGAATTTATGTATATTGAAAGTGTATTAATAATAAATAAATAATTTAATAAACACTACTAAATTCAATCTGCAATCTCAAAATGTTGGGTTAGATATATCATTAAAATCTGCCGATACTTAGTTTAAAATCTTATTACATAGATAACTTATATTTCTGTCTCGTTGCTCAAGTAATTCGCATGAGTCCCAAAGTTCTTTTTGGTAACAAAATACTCAGTGCGCAAATACACGCCCGGATACGATACCGGCGGTATCGCCGTACCTCGCGGAGCACGTCAAGCTGTCGGTCTGCTTTTTTGCTGTTATATATATGATGATAAATAATGCCGCAATAGAAAAGCTTGACTTTTGCTCTATAGCCTCTCTTAGAAGAGAAAAAGTGCCCATTAGCTGTTGTGATGATTATGTTATATCAACTATACTAATCTGTAAGTTGAGTTAGTGGTCCGAAGACTGCCCTGGTAGCAGCATCTTTTAAAAGTTATTATTTTTTTCCCATTCGGTGTCGAGACCCTTGGTCCGTGGGGTCCTAGCACTATAGGGCTTTTGAGGGAAATAGCTAAAAGGTTTGTCGACATCACAGGAGACCGAAGAGCTGCCAGCTACCTCGGACAACAAATTAGTCTTGCAATCCAAAGGGGAAACGCTGCCAGTATCTTCGGAACCTTGCCTAAAGGGACTCCTTTTAATAATATATTTTTGTTATAGTTTTAGGTTCAATTTAAGGTTTATTTTAAGTTTTTTAGGTGTTTAGAATACAGTTACATTGTTTTAGTTGTTAATTATAATTGAATAAATATTATTTTTCCAAGGTAAATAGAAATAATACATATATCAATTGTAGGACTGTTTAACCTGAAAAAATGAAGGTAGTGCCCCCAACAATTTATTGATATTTTTCAACAATAACTAAAATCCATCATGTCTTCTATTTATTATATTACATATATTCAATTACCCTCCACCTTAAGAGTCTACTGCATGATAAGTCAACACTGATCATGAAGAAAATTAAAAATTTATTTTATATCTGTTAAGTTCATTTTTATTAACTCTACTTTTAAATTTTTTTTATTTTTTTTTCTAAATTTGAATTATAAGGTTTTATATAGGTCCCTGGCCTGCAATAAAAAAAAAATTTATTTATAACCTATAACTCAAAAGGATAACTTTAAAACAAACAAACCATTTGAAAATACTGGAATACACTGCATATCTAATCAGTCTTCTATACTCTATAGCTAAGTATAACATTTTTGCTATGAGTCAATAGTTTCTATAAAAAAATACCAGTACCATAGATAAGCTAGTTTAAAAGTCCATTTGCTGTATGCCAATAGCCTTAAGAAAATAACACTGGCTGACAAATGTAAATAAAAACAATACCTTACCAATATTGCAGGCTTGTTAAAAAAGTGAAATTTTGATCCAATTTGATGACTCAAAGAGAGTAGAGAGTAAATAAAAAAATTATTAGCAACATTTTAATATATATTTTTATTCAAATGAATTCAATCATACATTACAGAATTCTTGGATTTTCTTTTTTTTTTATTTATTTATTAATGTACGTTCATTAAATTATAATAAGTAATTACAAAATAAACCTTATTGGCATTTTAATTGTTATCATTACATACATAATATAAAAAGTTATGCTTTCGTTCGCTTTCACTTGCGACGCCATAATCTTATGGACAATATATTTTTTATTTGTTTATCACCACCTCTATATCTGTAACATGTTGAGCAAACCTCCGCATATGAAAACATATCAAACCAAATCAATCATTGTGCTCTTTTGCCCATAAAATTTGCGTTAAAGCTACGTGGACAATTTGTTTTAAATTAACTACAATTAAATGCACCATATGAACGTCCCACTCTGCTTTACTGACCAATTTTACGCAGTAATATCATGCAAGCAATATTTAGGAAGCCACATGTAACTATGTCTGTGAGCAAGACTAAATTTGCACAAATATGCAATTCTCAAATGTCATTTAGTATATAGATCTTCTAAATACCTTGTCTCAAGTCTCAATACCTTGGGTACACTTTGCTTATGGTAAACCATGCACAAAATATACGAGGTAAAAACATTGTAGCTCCTACCTGCATGTACAAGAATAGACTTTCACAAAGATGTAGTTAAGACATGTGGCTGCCACTAAAGAACTAATGTACAAATAATACTGATGTTCAACACAATTATCAATTGGATGGACTAAGATTCAAGCATATTAGATAGTTCACTGTTGATAAGACTTTAACATATAATTCTTTGTAATTGACATACATTTACCGATCAAAATAAAATAAACTAGATTCATATTGCTTACACAACAATCACTCTTCACAATAATTTTTAATAAAACTTTGTGTAAACAAATTCCCTACAGACCTAGAGTCTAACTTAAGTAGCCTGGATCTTGGGAAAATCTGAGTTCACTATAATCTGACGACTAAAAACTGAAATGGATAAGTTTAGTACTCTCTGAATAAAAATAAAATAAAAATCCCTATAGTGTGCCACTCTGAAGCGGGCGACAATGAAGCATTCAATATCCTTTCACGAGAGTAACAAAATGCAATAAAATTTAACAGTTACAATAGCGATTTCTCTATACTCATAGATAAATACGCGCCGGGAGCGTGCGCCCGGGGCGAGTAAACATTTGAACAAGATTTACTCTTACGAGAATATGTACAGAGGCATGGAGCGACCGCTGCAGCTCAGAGCGCAGCGGCGGGACATCATTGGCTCTTGAGCTCCTTGCCGATGGTGTAGGACACCAGACGTGCCCAGTCGATCTTGCTGCGCGTCACGGGCAGCTGGCGGCGCAGCGCCTTGAACGTGGTGTCGCTCATAGTCTTGTAGTTGTCGGAGATGGCTGTCTGGTACGAGTTCTCCGCCTCGCACACCAGCCGCACGAACTCCTTGGCGGCACCCGCCTCGCCGGCCGCGAGCAGCGGAGCGCGCACCTCCTTGGAGCTCACGAGCTGCACGTTGCCGTCCTCGTAGTAGTGCACCTGAACGCGCAGCGCGCCGCGTAGCTCAGCCGCGCCGCCGCCCAGTGTCAGCGACCACACGGAGCGCCACCGCCCGTTCCAGTAGTTCTTGGGCTGGAACTGATGTTGCTCAATGCAAGCAACTAGAGCCACGGCGCCCGCGTCCAGCGCGCGCCCCACTACGAGGCTAGCGCCGTGCTTGTAGTGCTCCGCGACGTAGTTCGTCAGCTCCACGTCCAGCGCCGCGCGCCAAGGCTCCGCCACCCGGTCGGGCTCGTAAGGCTCGTACTCGGACGCCTCCTTACGCAAGTGGTCGTACTTGAAGGAGCGCTTCGACCGGGGGTCAAAGAATCTGCCACCGCCGAGGTCATTGTGGTCGGTGACCAGCGTGTGCAGCTCGGAGCCCTCGAGGCGCACGGGCGTGAGCTGGTCCTTGTTATACTGCGCGAATGCTCCACTCGCACCCTCCTTGAGTAGCGTGTCGTTGTTCAGAAGTACTCGCACATCATTGAACACTTCGTTAAACTCTCCGGGTGGCGAATGTAGTATAAAATCCGAAACAATTCTCACTTTTTCCTGATCACTAATCACATCGTCACCGTCCGCCGCCATTGTTGGTACCTTTGACACAATGACAGATAATAAAAGTATAACGACCATCAACAATATTTTGGCATGTCAAACTAGTGACGAGACATATCATAAAAGTATCGACAATATCAAAGCACTTATCACGTCTTTGTTATGACTACTGCTTTTATGACAATCAGCAATGTATTTTTAATATTGAATTTTGCTCTTTTATAAATTTTCTTGTAATGTCCGTTTAATAAGGGTCGAACAATATACGTTTTTTTTTACAAAACTCAGAGTCAAAGTCAACTTAGCAAATGTCATTTCACCCGAAAATTACTTGACATTTCAAATGTCTTTTTCAAGCCTTGTTGTGTAACAATTTTTCAAAAATAATTAACTAAAAATGCTGTCCTACAAATACTACGATACGCCTGAAGGCCATGATGTTTTCAAGAAATCAGTCGTAACAGGAAAATACGCAACGTTAGCCGGACTGTGTGTCGGAACATTAGACGTTCTGATGTATTCCCATCCGAAAGGATTCTTCAACACTGGTTTTCGTTACGCGTACTACATTGGACCCCTAGTAGGTATGGCCACAGCTTTCACGGTGACTACTAACTACGCTCAAAATATGAGAGGCAAGAACGATAACATAAACTACTTCTTGGGCGGTGCCGCATCGGGCGCTGTCTTGGGAGCCTGGCAAAGGTCCGTCACTGTTGGAGTTCCCGCTGCAATCCTCCTCGGTGTGGTAGCCATCGCTAAAAAGATGAGCGTCGAAGAAAATTGGAGTCTATTCCCTGGTTTCACGCCTGCTAGCAAATCTATCAGGTCTGTGAAACATGACTGGACCTTGGTGAAGGATATTGACGAACTAAAGACTTGGACCAAGGGTAAGACACGTGGATATATATTATAGATAGAAATTAATGTTATACCACTCACTCTTAGAATGCCTTATTACAAGATTCTTATTTCATATCATCAGTTGTACCATCAGCTTGTCTGCATGAAATGAAATAAATAAATAAATGTCGAGTCTGGTCTGGTGGGAGGCTTCGGCCGTGGCTAGTTACCACTTTACCGACAAAGACGCGTCACCAAGCGGTTTAGCGTTCCAGCACGATGTCGTGTAGAAACCAATTAGGAGTATGAGTTTACCATACCCCTAACAGGTTAGCTCGCTACCATCTTAGACCGCATCATCACTTACCATCAAGTGAGATGTAGTCAAGGGCTAACTTGTGGTGAATAAATAAAAAAAAATGTGATACCATTACCCCTGGGCTTTTAAAGTGAAAAATTAAGAACATACTGCATCCATAGCAAATTCTGTTCTTTTTACAATTGCAATCTCATTTGCTGGCTTGGTATCCCATGGCTCCTGTTCACTTGCCTGTGAAGCAATAGTTGGGCATATACATACAGGATACAGTCAGGTTCTTAGATACATTAGAAACTCTAAAACATGTTGCTTGCTTGAGATTTATTCTGTAAATTAAGACATGCTTTATTTACCCCCACATAAAGAGTCTAAATTCTTAAGTTTATTTTTGCTGTGTTTGCTAAAAATATTAATATATGATATTCATTAATATTGTTGTAGAGGTGAGGTTGTACAGGATCATGTTACTTATTTATATTAGTAGCAATAAATTATTATTATCATACATCCCTTTAAGAGATAGATTAAAAACTGTAAGCTAAAAAGAAAATTAAAAATATTTATTTGCCAAAAAACTTTACAAAGCTTAGTACATACATAGTAATTCGCCGATATTAACAAATTAAGTTTACACTTGACGCTCAGATGACAGACAAATAAATTGAGACTTAAATAAAGTAAATAAATTACAAATTATAAAATTTTGAAAAAAAAAATAAACAAATGTATCATTCCAGCTAAAGCCAATGCCCTTTTCAAAGACATGAGGTAAGTGTTTCATAGCACATCTTTGTTGGTAGGGTGTTAGGTTTTTTTTTAATATTTTTATCCTACAATCAGTGAATCCCTGCCTGTGTGCTATTTGTTTTTTTTGACAATCTCTTTGGCTGGCTTAACTTTAAAGGCATCTGAGACAGTCTGTTACTGTGAGTTGGGACTGTTAGCTGATTGGAATGGTACTTAACCCAAGTTTGATATATACTACTACACAGCTGTAGTTCTTCCTTGACAATTCTAATCCTTAAAGATTAACTACTATGGTACTGGATATAATTAATTCCTCAATTCTGTATTATTTTAATGTTGGAGTTGAAAACAAAGCACTACAGTTGTAATCCATATGTCAAAAAGTGCTGTGTTTTAAATAAGAAGTTAATTGTGTGTACATAGATTTGAGTTACTAGAAAGAAGCCAGTATACTCCTTCATATCAGGGTGTTCTAGCCATGACCAAAGTCCCCCAAACAAAATGTTAGTGGAAATAGCCAAATTTCAGATACAGTTTTGTTTGGTTCTTTATAGATCTCTTCTAATTTTATCACATATTTAATCCAACATAGTAGTCTCGAAGCGGTGATAGCTTAGTGGTTAGGGCGTCAGCCTCGTAATCAGAGGTGGCGGTTCAAATCCGGGCACGCAACTTTTCGGAGTTATGTGCGTTTAAAAAAAAATTACAATATCAATTGTTTCAACTGTGAAGGAAAACATCGCGAGGAAACCTGCACGTCTGAGAGTTCTCCATAATGTTCTCAAAGGCGTGTGAAGTCTGCCAATCTGCACATGGCCAGCGTGGTGGACTATGGCCAAACCCTTCTCATATTGAGAGGAGACCCGTGCTCTGTAGTGAGCTGGTAATGGGTTGATCATGATGATGATGATAGTAGTCTCAATCCTTGTTATGTGACACTGATTTTTCTAATAGTCCCAGTTAGCAACCATGTGCCACAACATAACATTGTCTCTTTCTTTTATCACATATTCATAAATTGACTAATGTATTGTTTCAGGTAATTAATCTTACAACCAAGGAAAGGAGCATAGGGAAGAATAGCATGTAAATACTATAATCATTAATTCAATAAGTGTGATTACCAAACAATACAATATGGATGTTGATACCGTCAAATATTGAAGTTTCAATTTATTATTTGCATGCCTACCTTGCATTAGTTTCAATGTCATAACCTATTTAACTAAGATGTAAGAGTGAGTTTACCGAGAGACAAATTTCTGAACATAGTCTCCCTGGGTGTGTAGTGTGGAAGGTAGAGAAGCTGCTGCCAAGACTAGCCACTTGGGATTAAGGGGGACCCTGTACGTGCATACATACAGGGTCCCCTGTACTCGCTTTGCCTTACTGCTTTCGTCCCTGCCAACCCAGATTTGATGGGAACCAAACTACAAACTAAAATAAAGTTTCAGTGACTCACCCAGCCAAGGTCATTAAGTAGGTTATAGAGAGATATCATTGGTTTTTATAGAATTATCTAAGGCACAAATAACGGCGACAGTAAAACATCACTTGCCCATCCAAATTCTGACTTTGGTGTCTTTGTTGATTTGTCCATTTCCAAAGCTAAAAATATATTATTGATTATTTTATTTTGATTTGATATGAGAAGGTAAAATGATGAAAGTTGGCAATTCAGTGTTAAACATTTATTTCTCACTAAAACTAATCAAACAATTATAAAATTAATAAGCAACTATAACAAAATGCTATAAAATAAATGTTGAAATCCATCTGTATATATTTTTAACTTTTAACAACAAAAATACAAAAAAATAAATGGTTACATTTTTTGTTATTTCATCACAAAAGGAATGTAAAGCCGTTATTTTGATGGTTATAACGAATTGTGGCTATTTTTTGAAATTTTATAACAATAGGAACAAAATTGTCTAAACGTCATATAACATAATTGATTTTTACATTACTCACAAATTACATAAATATTTTTGCTTAATATATACAGTTTCTTGTTAATTAATACTTTAAAAGACGACAAGTTCCTGAAAGCAGAAGGGTGAAAGAAAGATTCCAGAATTTAAATGCAGAAACATTATTACACCAACCATTAATGGTAACTCGAGCACGCCACGAAACGCCACGCATATTGATTCCAAGCAAGTAATGTCGAATGCTAGACTGCGCGTCTCGTTTATGTATTTTGGGATCTACAATTTAATCAAACTCGACAAATCATACGGCGCCATGTATGTTAATTAGGAACGCAACACTCGTAGCTTTGAATGGGATTTATAAGCGTGATGTCTATGTTTTTCAGGATTTCATGTTATAAACATATAATATTAATATTTTCGATAAAACATCGTGAATAACAGAAAAAAATTACAATGGTACATCACTCACATATCGCACATTGAAAATAATAGTGTCACTATCCAAAATTCTATATTAAAAAAAAACGTATTTTAAAATACTTTTTTTGTCTTTTAAATATTACTCAACTGTTACACTTAATGTCCTTCATAAACAGACTATTACATTAATTACAATTCATTCCGATTTTCACATAGAATTAGCCTTCAAAATCTTATAAATCTTTAAATGCTTCTACTGAAAAACATGGAATTTTGGATAGTGACACTATTATTTTCAATGTGCGATATGTAAAAAAAGAAAAGTGAATCCCACTAGAAACTGCTGTATAATCGAATTAACAATCATTCAGTTGATAACTATAAATTCGTCTAGTATTTATTCCGATTTAATTCAATCTATTGCAAACAAACATTCGAATAGGCGCTGGTTCGAATCTGCGTATTTTTTTTTTTCAATTTGCTAAAAACACCATAAAAATCTATAAAAAACACATCTATAAAAAATACGAAAGAATTAAAAGCTGCAAGTAAATTTGGCACACAAGTCGAATATTGTAACACCAATGTATTAAACATCACCTTACAGATTTCAAATGTAGATATGACCTGGGACTTGACATTTCAAAAGTGCTAATGAAGATAGCATTATTGAAGTATTATTCATTCCTTTTTTTTATTTAGACCGCTTAATTACACACATATTTCGATTAATAATGCACTGGAGTCCCATAGAAAATTTAGGAGAAAAGTTTCCAACTTTTTTTTTACAGTCTTATGTGTAGTTTCATACCTGAAAGAAAATATTCTTTTTCTTTTAATGATTCTTCGGAATTTTATTGCTAGAACATACTTTCTTAATTTTTCTCACTAGCAAACTAACGAAAATAAGTTTCTAAACCGTAGGTGAGATCTTATTTTTCACGGACAATGTTTAACAGTCCGTAGAGTATATCTTTGCTCGAAGAACACAAAAAAATGATGATGATGATGATGACGTACATCACAATCCCATTCGTTCATTCAATTCAAATCGCTTAAGTACATTGTAGCCGAGGTCATATCTACGATTGAAATCTTGGTTAAATTCGTAATTTTGGAGTTAACATCCATCCATAATATCAAGATGTCGTAACATTATTTTGCGTTTGATAACAAAGTTACAAGATATGATTTTTAATGAGTTATTTAGCAATTAACATTTAGACAAGTAAATACAAAAACTTATATCATGATTTGGTACTATTAAACATACAGTACCACCACTTACTACAAGTTGAATAGACACGTAAAGTTCTTTACCATAGTGTTTGTGGCTTTAAGTTAAGAAAAATACCCAAGCTCTCGCAAGCAGGCATGAAATCGAGTAAATTTATAGGCTGGAAGGCACCTTACATGAAAAAAATAGTAGTAATTAAATATTATTAATAATTACCTAATTACTAGATATTACTAAATTTTATTTGTATACTCATGTTCTACCATAATAAATAAGTTATTTTTTAAAATAAAATCGTAACAAAATAAATTAAAAAACATAATTAATTAATGTTTATCTGTGCATGAATTATAATGAGATGTTATTACCCCCTTCCAGATAAGGGACCCACATTATCTAAAAATTCAAGTTTCTCGGCTGACTAAAGATTTAGTTGGACTAAGAAATTTCTGGTCGGCTCTCCTTGTCCGTTTTCTCCGTTATAGGTGGTTTTGAGTGCGTTAATTTTAGCGTTTTTTTTACCTTAATGTAATTTGCCAAAAAAAAAAACCAAATTAAAAAGAAGTACCTGTTCATAGCCGGTAGTAATAACATCTCCGTACTATTTTACGTTAAAGTTACCATATATTAAATAAATTACAAAATAAATCTTGTAACCTAACCTTGAAAAATCTCATTTAATAGAAACATTAAATCTATACTTGAAAAAGCGTGAGAAATTTGCTTTTTTGATTACCCATTTACGCAATTGGTATTTCAACGGCTGGTCTGCAATTCGCCGACTTCCGATCCCGATTCCGATTTTTTGATCCGAATGTATTCTAAGGTATAAAATGTTAGTCTATTCATACAAATAGGATATAAACTGCCCCGAATCTACAACTTTTCTACCAAAAAATTTGACCTTCAATCAGAAAAAAGAAAATTTAACTTTATGTATTAAATAGAGTCAAATATTTAAGATTTTTTATTAATAGTTCGTTTAACAGGGGCGGATTCCTGATAGATACCTAAAAATACCCGAAAAAAAAAAATACTTAAGCGTGGATGTTATAAAACATTAGGTATATAAGAATTAAACTAAGTTCTGTAATAACATAATTATCGGAATCAGTGTCGTCAGATACTGTCATTTTATTTGTGAGTGCTATATCGAGTTTTTCTGCGTAGGCGCATATCGCACATTGAAAATAATAGTGTCACTATCCAAAATTCCATGTTTTTCAGTAGAAGCATTTAAAGATTTATAAGACTTTGAAGGCTAATTCTATGTGTAAATCGGAATGAATTGTTATTAATGTAATAGGCTGTTTATGAAGGACATTAAGTGTAACAGTTGAGTAATATTTAAAAAAAAACAAAAAAAGTATTTTAAAATACGTTTTTTTTTTTAATATAGATTTTTGGATAGTGACACTATTATTTTCAATGTGCGATATGTTGACAAAATAAATCTCAAATCCAACTCCGATGCCCCCGAAAATTTTGTAAAGGGAAATCCGCCCTGTTCCTTGGTGACAATTTTCTTAAATTGCGACGATCGCAATACTTTACCATTATTACAAGTAGCTTCTATATACCACTGTTAATATCTAAAAAAACTATCAGTTCACTGTTCTTTTTGCGCGTCTTTTTTCACCACCTCCTCCTCCTCCTCTTCTTCCACTTCTTCCTCGATCTCTTCTATCTCTATTTCTTCTTCAATTTCCTCGTCTGAGCCCTCTTCCAGTTCATCTTCATTCTGTAATCATAAACAACTATATAAATTCAAAAGTTCTACTACAACTGTTCTTTTAATTATTATACAAATCTCCCGGTTGTCGGCGGAATATAGCAAATTATATATTATAATTATATTGCTGTTTATTGTTTATCATGGACTTCCGCAAAGTAACGCCTGCTTCAATTCATTATTCCAATTACTAACATTTAATAATTTGGGAATGGAACCCAGGATCAAATCAAATCAAATCAAAAATAGCTTTATTCACATAAACCTTTTACAGGCATCTATGAATCGTTCATATATATCACATTTTTCATTACTTCCATACCAGCGAAACAAGTATCTATTCAACATTCGTGGAAACCTACCTCTGCTGGCTGTGTGAGAGCACTGGCCGTAGTAAATTCATCCACCGTGGACTCTGGAACATGACAATTAAGAAATAAGTTTTGACGTGAGATTTAGCCGTAAAAAATACTAGGAATCTTTTTTTTCTCTTTCGTTTTATGGCTTTACACAGATTAGCCAATGTCAAGTTTATAGCAATGTAGAAGTTAGGGAGAAATGGCGGGAAACTTCGCACTCCGCGGACGCGGCTCCCTCAAACCTTTCCCAAATCAATACCTGTTAACCATTCAGAAAACCAGCCACTACACAAACGACACCAAAACTGTTTACGACACAACCATCACCAGACCTTTTCAAAATTAGCCAACAAACATTAATTCAAGAAAAGCGTGAAAAAACCGCGCCCGCCATATACGAAGTATCCCGCCTTTCTGGCTAGGAATCTTGCATTTTGCCGAGATAAAAGTTGAAAAATTACATTCCCAAGCCATGACGTGTGTTTAAAAAAAACACAAATGCTTTGCTCTGCTGCTATTTGAACAAATAAGAGAAACATAAAATATCTTCTACATATTTGGTTGCCTGGAAGAGATCGCTATGTAGCGATAAGGCCGCCAAATTGTATACTACTGTGTCTGTTATTTTCTGTCTTTTTTTGCTTTATTTTTCCTTTTTCGTGGTGTACAATAAAAGTGTGTAAATAAAATACGCTTTCAATTTTATAACACGACTGAATGAGTTGTGAAGTTGAAGTGGGACCTACTATCACGAGATGGCGACCACGAACTGCCACTGCCTGTGTGCCCCCCCCCCCCCCAGACTGGGTGGGCAAACGACATCCAGCGACTTACTGGACGTAGTACCGTTGAATAAACTTGGAAGTGGTTGGTTTCGAATCACCTATTTCCACGTAAATCGAATAGAATGATGACGAGGAATCTCAGATTGTGAAACAATATAAAACTCAATTCTTGTTATCGTGCAAAATAATCACTAAATGTGACTTACCAACATAAAACGAATGCTGAAAGTGCTAGAGAAAATAACACAGAAATAGTGATAGAAATTAACGTCGTAATTACAGAGCCAGAACTTTTTTTGGCAAAGTTTAAGAGTTCGCCAAACAAAGAAAAACAAAGACAGGTGATACACTTTATCATAATTTTGTTCACTATTTGCTTCATCTACTTAATCTAAGCGATAAATGAACCAATTCATGAATAACACTCAGTCCACTTCTGTGGGCGTGGGTTCGAATCCCACTTCTGATGTAGGATGACTACGGGCGGGTGCGTGTCTTTGTCGGTAATTTAGGTAGACGTGGGTAGTTTCGGGCAAAGAGACCAGACACTCTTTCTCCAGAACCGAACTACAATTATAAGTATGGTAATTTCTCCAGAACCGAACTACAATTATATATATTATACTAAAAACAATACTTCGTACTATAATCCCATTGTAAGAATGTGTCGTTTGTACAATGAGATTATCAGTAAAGACTCCAAAATTGATATATTTAACGGTCACTATAGGAAGTTTTGTTTGAGTGTGATGGATTTAATTTAGTATACATTTGTTTTTGTGTAATTGGTTGTATTAAGCTTTTGTCATTCTGTGCAGTCTGTTAGAATTACAATTAGATATAGAATATGTAACTAAGTTAAGATTTAATTATATTATTGTAATTTGTTAAGATTGCCAAATAAAAAAAAAAAAAAAACAATTATAAGTATGGTAATTTATAAGGAGCAGACTATACGCTCCACCAAGTACGAATGCACCACCGCAGCTCAACCACCGGTGTGACCCGACGACGATAACGATAAGATGACGATAAGAACCTGCATACGTCACTTAGTGTTGCGTTAAGAGAGGGGGCGATGCCACTCTCTTGTCTGTCGTACATGACTCCAAAACTAGATGGCGCTGCTCTCTGATTGCCGTCATACTTTTATTGCATTGCAGAATAAAATGCGACACGTACCGAGATCTCTGTCCGGCGTGTCCCGGGGTGCGTCTTGTATGAGCGACAGAGTTATCTTGCCGCTTACTACTAACTGTAAATGAAACATAACAATTACATAACAATATATAACAATTAACCAAATGATATTTTCGAAGTGTCTCACAATAAGTTGAAATTTGATATTGATATTGATATAACACATAAAGTTGTAAAAAAAAACCTATTTCTAATTAAAAGGATTATGTAAAAGACAAAAATCTTTGGGTATGAAATAATGCTCTAGTAAGAATTCTCCGACATAGTTTTAAGTGACATGTGTAATAACAAATTAAATGATTACTCGGCTAAGTTTGTTTCATCTTTTTAGGGCACGTTTGGAACCTGCGTAACTTTAGTTTTAAGTTAATGAATGTAGTTTTCACCATTAAACTCAGTACGATTTAAGTTATATGTCAAAAGTGCCTTTTAAAGGAGTATTCGAATTGAGTTTTTGATTGATTGATTATTAAGACCTAGATAGGTTAGTCTTAAACAACATTTGTATTAAATAATAATGAATCAAGAATTTAATATGGATGTACGCAGAAACACCCAACCCAACACCCGGTCGTGTGGTGGTTGGGATGTTCGTGTAAGGCGCTACTCACGGGCGAGTGCGTACGCTTCTCCTGCGGCGGGCGGTCCTCCGCGAAGTCCGCCACCAACACGCGCGATTGCTGCGGGATCTCCGTGTCCAGGAATATGGACTGCACTTCCTCCGCCTCGTGCTTCAAATATTTTTTTATTACTCATTATTTTAGTTATTCTCTATAAATATCGACATTCACATCACCTGATTATGATTTCGCATAAAAAGAATTATGACATAGTTATTTACATAAAAATAACGTAAAACGTTAGGGTAAAACTTAAGGAGATCACGTGCAAGAATCTTGTTCTTTTGGTGTTTTCGAACGATCGTAGTAGTGTTAGTTTTAAATTTACGAGTGTTTTTTTACACCTTTCAACGGAATCCTTCAAGAGTGAGTCCAGCACTTTTTTTTAATTCCAATTCAAGTTAGCTGTTCACTGCAAGCTCATCTGAGGCCCAAGTCTGCTAATACAGATTTTGTGTTCGGTGAAAAAGTGGTAATAAAAAATTTACTATAGATAAAATTCCGTTCTCACTACACTAGGCAAGCTGGTATCGTTGTGTAACGTTGTTTTTACTCTTCGCTCGGAAAAGTTTACTACTTATTGCACATGTATTGCATTAATTAAAAAACTAAATAGTTTATTTGTTCAAACATTTCTACGTGACATACACTTCATACAGGCACAAAAGCAGAGCATATCACGGGAGCCTCACGAAAATTGGAAACATTTGTGAGAAATCAACTTAGTGTTACATAGATACTTTAGATTACACCTTATACTATGATTAAAATGCTTAAAAACACTGCCTTCACATAAATAGCTATTTTTTTTTATGTAGTACCATGGTATACCCTCTTTGGACGCAGTTTACTGCCCTTACCGTTTTAGCTGGAGGTGGGGCTTTCGGGGGCTCCGGCCTGCAGGAGCCTCCATCTGCCGCGTGGGCGGTCATCTCCATGCCAACTACCTGTATATGTATGAGGCTGTTAAATTAACGTATACTAATGTGGTAGAGTGTGATAGCTCAGTAGTCAGGACGTCAGCCTCCTAATCAGAGATCGGGGGTTCGAACCCGGGCACGCACCGCTAACTTCTCGGAGTTATGTGCGTTTTTAAGCAATTAAAATATCACTAGCTTCAACAGTGAAGGAAAACATCGTGAGGAAACCTGGACGCCTGAGAGTTCTCCAGTAATGTTCTCAAAGTCGTGTGATTGCTGCCAATCCGCACATGGCCAGCGTGGTGGACTATGGCCAAACCCTTCTCATATTGGAGGAGACCCTTGCTCTGTAGTGAGCCGTGAATGGGTTGATAATGGTGAATGTGGTAGAGACTACGGCTCTAAATGCCTGCCCAGTGGTGGGACATAAGAAGGCTGAGCATGACGATCATACATGATGCAATCTAAGGTTGCTGGCTAACCAATTATATAGTGGTGTTTAGGGTTCAACCTTCTGGCTGAACCATCCACCACCACCAACCACTCGAAGAAGTGGAACTGCGTAGAAACACATCGGTGTCTCTTCGAGTGCTGCAGATGTTCATGGACGACTATAATAACTTTACATCAAGTGATCCTGCTCATTGGCCGCGATGTATATATATAATAAAATATATATTGTGGAAAACAGAGACTAAAATTGACTAAAGTGTTATTAACCTTAACGCTTTGATTCTCTTTATCATCCTCGACTAATTCTTCTTCAGGCAAGTCTTTAATAGCCTCCTCTAGCAAATCTTCAGTCGACAATTCTTTGTTTTCACCTCCATCTTTCCTTTCCTCGTTCAAAAACTCCGTCGACTTTGTCAAATCACATTTGCCCGGCTCGAGTCCATCTGAAATTTGTATTAGATCTACGTTTTCTTCTTGATTAACTGGCGATTCTTCTCGTTCTGGAAACGATGTATCAATATCTGCATTTATATTTTCATCCTCTTTCTTTAACTCATCTACTACAGGTTCTTCTAAGTTTTCTTTGATTCCAGTATCTACTAAGTCATTTGTTATCTCATCTGCCTTGTTAGGTACTTGTTCAATCTCTGCTATATCTTTCTGTGTGTCCACAGAAACTATTTCCGGTTCCGGAGTAGATTCCTTCGCTATTTGTTCAGCTTCTTTTTCTATTAATTCTAAATTTTCATCTTTTACGATTATATTGGCATCTGGTGCGACTTCTTCAGGAATGACTTCATTGGTTTCTAGTGAGGGTTCCTCTTGTATTTGGGGTTCAGGAGATTTGTCCTTGTATTCGCTGGCGACTATTTGTACGGCGCCACTGTGTATGATGGTCCCGTTGGTGTACGGGCGAGCGTTATCCAGCCTTTCCTAGAATTTAAAAGTAACGTAAAAGTAGTTTTATATGCCTGCGATTATTCTCGTCTTACCGGCTACTTCTTCATAAGCTGCCGACTAAACGACGGGATAGGCCGACTCGTTTAGCAATTGAGCCGATAATAATATATTTACTTATTACAATATTTACCATTTCGCCATGACCTTATAAGTTGACCGAATAAAAGGTTTGTCCGTTCGTTCGATCGTTCTTTTCAACCCGCTTTAAATTAATAAAAGTCTTTTATTTGAAATAAGACGAGAATAATCATTTATTTAAACAGAAATGCGATTTTCAGGGAATAATAAAAGAAAAAACAACTCAAACTCATACCATTAAATATTCAAAAAACAAGCTCTTTGGAAATTAATATATAAAAAAAAAGATACAAAATCATCTAAAATTCTAGGACACGTAAAATGCAACTCTAATAAAGCGTACAAAATTGCCCATTAAACTACCAAAGTCACAAAAGGACTATCTATGATAATTTTCAATACTGCGTTTTCAAACCCAACCAAACTACTGGCTTGAAGCTTTGTTGTTTGGACCAGAAACATGTAAAATAAACAAAAACTTATTAAAACTTTTAACTATAAAAGTTCAAAGTTCTAAAGCTACTATACAAAGGTTTTAGTGTAATTTGTAACGTAAACTAACGACATCAACATCTAATCAACAAACATAAACTAATCTGTCATTTTATATGCAAGACTAAAATATTATGACAAAATTTGTCAACTCCATACAACTATGACATTATCGCTACCTATAATATGACGTTTGTTAAGTTGCACTAGGGGCTCACTTCTGAAATGTATCTAATATATTAAAAAAATAAGGTAAAGTAAATAATATTATATATCATGTTGTTTTTAGCAAGTTTTATATTTTGGTAAGTGTGCAAGGTCTTGTTATTCTCGCGAAATTTAATGACGTTATTTTTTTTTTTAAGATGTTACAATTGCCAAATTTTAGTGGAGGGTTAATCAGGTAGATCGGTAGGTGCAAGCAGACAGATGATCAAGGCAGAATCATTAAAATCCAAAAAAAAAAAACAACTAAACAAGTTCGCAGGAACAAAATAACAACATAAACAAGTAAACGGAAATGGAACAACAACTGTCAGTAATTAAATTGACTGTAAATGTAAAAAATAATGAGATAATTTTATACGAATGTACATTACGAAATGAGATATCATGCAGTGTTTTTGTCGCGCCAAATGTATATTTTAAGCAAGTTATGTAAGAAAGCGTTTTTTGTATGTCACTGAGCGTATTGTTGACCCTTATGAAATCGCTGCAAGGCAATTAATTTACATGGTTGGACAGAAAAGAGACTCTCAAAAAACGAGAAAGAGACTGACTCAAAAATTAACCATGGATTAGCAAAATCACGGCAGAAATACATCGTTTATTTCAGCACTAAACAATTTTTCGTTTAATATGAAAAAAAACACAGAAACCGAATACGAATTGGAACATATTACAAAATATGAATAGGATATATCACCTATAAGAGTTTTAAACAAACAATCATGGAAGGAGATAACATTAATTTATCTGGGAATTATTTAGAACATAATAAGAAAAGGTATAAAAAAGCAAACAATTGTGAATGATCCGGAATATATCTACCATAAAATCGACTCATATGTTTGAAGAAAAAAACGAGAACGATTTTCAATATTAGAATTGAACTTATATTTTAATAGGATTTAAACATAATTATGATAGAAGCATATGAAATAAAAATTGCTAGGATAATTAGTTAGATACATAAAATCGATGAGCAAAAGATACAAATATGAATGATACAGAATCAATCAACAAAGCTAATTCGCAGTAAATCAAAGATGGCGTCATGCAAGAACCTGTCGCTGCTGGGCGCGCCCCGCCTCCATCTGCTGCGTGACCTCCGCTACCAGGCCCGATATAGCCGATACGACTGTCGGCCGACAATTGAACATTGGATTATTTGTTTGCTGATCATTAGGATTTAAGTATTTTTTACTATATTTTAATATTTGTCATAAATTAAATATTTTTTGTTTAAAGTTTTTACTTTAGATTGAAAGAAACATTGTTCAACAGTATATGGAAGAACTTTGGGAGTTTGAATTGTAACTCTGGGCCATCCTCGAGGTTAAGTTCGGCGGCACATGTGACTTAAAAGTATACGCACAAATCGGTATTTTTTAATCCCATATTATTATCCTGTAGTTATGTATTTAATGAAAATATAAAACTGGCATTAAAATTCAGCATCATAATCCAGCGAATTTTTAGTATAGGTACATCCTTTTTTGTCTTGCCAATTCGCAGATGGCCAGCGTGCAGGACTATGGCCAAACCCTTCTCATATTGAGAGGCGACCCGTGCTCTGTAGTAAGCCGACAAAGGGATGATGTTCCTTTTTTGTAGAGCTGTGATCTTATTTCCGATCTTTTCAGTTTAAGTCCTTGAAAACTAGGCATACAAGTATTTCATTCTGGAAAACTATTAAGTACGTATAATTAAAAGAAATTGCACTACTTTTGCTTCTTTCTTACATTCAAATAATATTACAAATTATAAGCAATTATTTTTAGGCTGCAGAATGTTGTGACATATCAAAATACTATTTGGGTTCGTTTCAAATGTCTGTACTAATTTTGTAATATCATTTACAAATTAGTTATAATTATTATATATATTAAATAATAAACCATTTTTAAATGTATAATCAATATTAGTTACATTCAAATCATACTTTTTTTAGTATTTTAACAATCATCTAAATAGTCTACAGTCAATTTTCGGAGTTTGGGGTAAATCAACAGACGTTAGATATATTAAAAAAAATTGGCATGGGTTATCCAGAGGTCCTTGTTAAATTCCTTTGATTAACCAATTCCACAAAACTGCATATTTATTGTAAAATTTTAGTAAGTATCCATTAATTTACTATATGATTTTAAAGGGTCATAAGACGCAGGTATTATAAATATTGATGTTAATAGATTCTTATTGAAAAACTGTCCATAGAACCTGACTTCATCAGCAGATCCTTGATGATCAATCATTGACGATATGTCAATGTAATTACAAAAATAAAATCATACAAAAATAAACTTTCACCGACGACCAATAACGAAGGACGTAGAGACTAAAATAGCTTGCTCAGCGTTAGATGCAGTTTGGATATCCGCCAATACGCGTAGTTGGGTTATCATCATCATTTAAATCTATATACGTATTGATATTATCTAAGTCCGACCTACGTTGGCTCATTGACTCTGGAAGGATCACAAATTAACCGTGCAGTATACCGTACGGTGACGGCACATCGATTACTTTTCTTATTCTCAGAAGGTTCGCGCTTGACGATTTCCAAGCCTCATTAGAAACAATTCTGAGGTTTAGGTTGAAGCGCGCTCGCCTAGAAAATGCCTATTCGCTCTGGTCATGAAGGGTCATGACCAGTCACTATACATACTAGTCATACTTAACAGGAAACAAAGAGTGCGACGTAGATCTGTAGCATCGGCCATAAATTTTATGACAGTAATTTGTATGACAGCAGGAATATGGATTCATGGAGTTTAGTCCGGACAGTATGACGTCAGAAATTTTATAAAATTTCAGATTCTAATGTATTCAATATATAAGTGAGCCAAAATGTACAGCTACTAAACAAAGTGAAAGATAAAAGTTTGCTATAAAAATGTTACCAACGGAAGTAGGTATGCAATGAATTTTTTCGTGTTAATGAGCTCATGATTCATAATACACTAATCATGATAATAGTTATTTTTTACGACCACCAAGTAACGCTATCGGTTCTGGATTTTGATAATGCATTCGAATGACTGCCGCATTGTTTAAATTTAGGTAGGTTATATATATTATATATTTGAAGCGGTGATAACCTAGTGGTTAGGGCGTCAACCTCCTAATCAGAGGTCGGCGGTTCGAATCCGGGCACGCACTTCTAAGTTTTCGGAGTTATGTGCGAGTATGGAAAACATCGTGAGGAAACCTGCACGCCTGAGAGTTCTCCATAATGTTCTCAAGGGCGTGTGAAGTCTGCCAATCCGCACATGGCCAGCGTGGTGGACTTTGGCCAAACCCTTCTCATATTGAGAGGAGACCCGTGCTCTGTAGTGAGTCGGTAATGGGTTGATCGTGATATATATTTTATTGTACAGTTACATGACACTGAATGAAACAGGTGAATTATGTAGGCACAATCCGATGAACCGTACTTTCATATTACCATACCAAATAATTTCAAAAAATTACCAATATATTGTTTCGGTATTTCGACTGTCCCTTGAGGTTTCTTTGTCATCAAAAACCCAATAACATAAACACTAAATTCTTCAATAGAATAGTCCAACTAGTAATGGTTATTTTTACAATAGAAATTACTTCCATGCAATTTCTTTGCCTGTCTTTTAAGTTCGTTTAGTATTTTAGGAGAATAATTTTATTTATTAATTTAATTTACTAATATAAAACGTTATTGTTTTAGTAGTTCTCAACACGGGTAAGAAACCAGGCTTCGAGGGGGCATTGCATGGGCGCCATGGAAACAAAAACCTAAGCGGTACATTTTAAATTTAAAATCCTATAGCTCTACAATACATAAAATAAAATAATAAATCACCTTAATTAACATACTTTTATGAGAATATTTTACCGGCAGTGAAATTAATGTCAAGTGGTTAACATGGTCGACTATGGAAAAGATGATCCAGTTATTGTTTTCCAGGTTTCAGTATTAGTTTTTTCTGAACAAAAATTCCCAGTACCAGCAAGGAGTTCGGTAATGTACCACAAAGGGAACAGAGTGCATGTTTATCGGTAAGGAGCTTTGTAAGTTAGTCCCACTCAATTTGATAATAAACGTATCCTCTCATATGGGACTCTAATAGGCTGAATGATGTTACTTCACGACTTAATGGTATGATTTTTGCACGCTTACAAACATAGACCCATCTTCGAGCATCAAATACTATAGCGTCAAAGTAAAATGAACCTAGTTTATCTTTTCTTTAAGTCATAAAATTTCGTACTACTGATTTTATTGTACAAACGTTACTCTATCAGCGCTTGTGCGAACGAAGTT
The DNA here is from genome assembly GCA_928268935.1 of Lasiommata megera. NCBI lineage: Eukaryota > Metazoa > Arthropoda > Insecta > Lepidoptera > Nymphalidae > Lasiommata > Lasiommata megera. The sequence continues at coordinate 14,852,370 of OV743326.1, forward strand.
ATCCTTTAAAACATAGTGAATAAGATCTATTTTAAGTCTTAACTTTATATTGTTACTTACATTGTTTCGATACTCAAAAATTACCAGTGCTAAATCTCACTTAGGCTAATGATTTTGTAAAAGATGATGTAAACGATTATAAAGAACTGAATTATGTATTAGATAATAAATACATTCGATATTCTATTCTATTTGCTTTTGCAAACCTGCTATACTACATAATAGTACTTTAACATAAATAGATTGAGTTTTTCGAAGAAATAAATATATAATAAACTACATTGACAAGTGTAAACTATACTCTTTGTGGAAAAGGATTGCACTATTTTTAAATCTGCCAATTCAGTTTAGTTTAGAACTGTGTTATTGTACACAGCACATTTGGCACTAATACAAATATTCAAACATATGGCTGGCATTGAGAATTGGCAAAGAAGAAAAACCTAATTACCTTAAAATTCCTGCCCCGATCTGGAAGTCGAGACAAAAATAACCACGTTGACTATAGTTACACGTTAATCAAGAAACCAACGAGGCTATTGTATTCCTTAAGTGGTTCAAATAAAGCTTTGACTGACATAAAAACTATGCCAAGTGGATAGCTGCGCTTGAAATAACATTATTCCATTGCTGATATAATATTCCCAAAGAAAAAAACACTAATGAAAACCGCCACCATGCCGCAAGCGTAGATATTAAAACACCTAAGGATGAACACGCAAATACTCCATCTACTGGTAACTTCAAAAGATGCTTTAAAAATAGTCTCCTCTTTACGCTCTAGTCTTCAAAGAGGAAGCCTTAATTTCGACAGCAACGATTCGATTTACCTCTAAAATAGCACTAATTTAAAAATTTAATTTGTCTTTGGTTGTCAACCGCGATGATTTTTTCAAACCTTGTAAAAAACAAAAAAAAGTTGCGCAGTAGACAAATTCGATCACAGAAAAAAACAGTAAGTTCGTCAAACTCGCGTGTCACCTGTGTGCGTAGCCCGCAAATGTGCGTGGCTACAGGCTATACAGGCTAGCAATACGGGGTTACTATGAGTGGGAACAGGACACAACAGTATCCCTGGCGCTCTCCAATAACGTACGGCCGTGTACATTGCACATCATGATCAACCCATTACCGGCTCACTACAGAGCACGGGTCTCCTCTCAATATGAGAAGGGTTCGGCCATAGTCCACCACGCTGGCCATGTGCGGATTGGCAGACTTCACACGCCTTTGAGAACATTATGGAGAACTCTCAGGCGTGCAGGTTTCCTCACGATGTTTTCCTTCACCGTTGAAGCTAATGATATTTTAATTTTTAAAAACGCACATAACTCCGAAAAGTTAGAGGTGCGTGCCTGGATTCGAACCGCCGACCTCTAATTAGGAGGCTGACGCCCTAACCTCTAGGCTATCACTGCTTCCCATACATTACAAGTACATTGCACGCACACTACTAAATTCGTGTTTGATTATTAATATAGTGAAGGGCTGTATTTTTTTCGTGATCGAAGCTAATTTGTTTATAGTTTTAGGCTTCATTTTTTTTTGTATGTAACGCGGTTGAATCTACATAGTTATAGTGCATTCAATATTAACGGGCGTCTTTCCACTTGAACCTAAACAATAGGGGTAAGAAACCAAACACTCATAGAGCCCATTCATTTTTAAAGAAGCCGTTTCGGCCTTATCTATTTTGTTGCAAACCAACCAGTGTTGATACTTTCGAATAATCATAGAATAATTTAAAAAATATACGTATGTTAAATAAAATACAATTACAAAAATTGGAAGGTGATTTCACAAAATGACGAAACATATCGGAAGACGTAATATTTCCACTCAACTAATCTCTTCAAAGTTTAAAAAACACAACTGAGCGGTATTTCTATTTGATTATATTATTTAAAGGAAGATAAGGTAGGGAAAGTATTAAAAACGTTTGAAACACCGTTTGAACGCCGCACGTGTTTTGTAGTACAAAGAATTCACCCGCCACGACTTAATCCTATTGTTATTGCTAATGTCGGTCTCAAGTGGAAAGACGCCAGTTTATATTTAATGTACGGTATTGGCTATTACAGCAAAAAAACGATCAACAAAAATGGTCTGAGATCATTTTTTCGTAAAATGATAAAAAAAAAAGTTATATCGAAAAATATAATTTTTTTTTTCGAATTTCTGAACATTTTCACCTATAACTTTTTTATTTATAGTTCTACGACAAAAAGTTACTGGACCAAAGTTGTAGAGAATTTAATTTGCAACAAAAAATGTTAATAAATTTTTTTTATCAAAAAAATAGTTTAAGAGATATTCCGTAAAAACCATTTCAACCCCTATTTTCAAGATGGCGGCCGTGGGACAAGGGTGGCGACCCCACAAACTTGGTTTTAGCTTTACACTGACCCCCCCAACACATCAAAAAAATAAAATTGCGTCCTCTAAAAAACGCAAGGTAAGGCCTAAAAAATGTAACATTTCAATGGACTATAGAGGTATATCGTATCGAGCATAAGGTACCGCATCGCGCCGCGCTAGTTGCCCCACGATCCTTTGCAACGCGCGCTCCGTCTCGGCCAGTTTGGCACGCAGCGCCGCCAGCTCCGCGTCCCCTGGGCAATCGCACAACAATCACTGTCTCGCTCGCACGTGAGGCGCCTAGTTACGTGCGTAATGGCAGAGGTGTCACAAGGAGTGGATATCGATGAATTGTAACTATCGATATTTCACAGGTCGATAACTAACGTTTATGATGGTAACGGTACTATAGTAGCTGAACGATAAAAAGCCAGTCCAGAGTACAACGCTATGGCTGTTTGTTTATAGGTACATTAAACAATAAACAGCAAGTATATTTTGCTATATTGCACAAGCGCGAAAAGTAAAGTTTGATTTTACTTTTCGCGCTTGTGAAGTCAACATCTCCTGAGGATGATCCGGTGTCGGGTCGAAACGTGCGCAGAGGTTCTAGTGGATGATTTTGTGTGGTGTTATATTATACAAATCTCCCGGTTGTCGGCGGAATATAGCAAATTATACTTGCTGTTTATTGTTTATCATGGACTTCCGCAAAGAAACGCCTGCTTCTATTCATTATAGGTACATTGTTACAAAGGCGTATCGCACTCGTTTTTAATCAGAAACAGCGTTCGTTAATTAGCATTTCGTTTCCGCCGAACGTTGAGATGTAAAAATAACAACATTTAATAATTTATACTCACTTGTATCCGTTTCTTTGTGTCCTGAATGCGATGAAAGATAAAATACAGATTTTAATAACTCGCACAAATTCCTAAACGCTTATTGTATCGATAACGGTTTTGAATACTTCATTATTAATTGTTTGTCTATGGAATTAAAAAAAATTTCCTACTTCACTAATAAAAAAATAATGTTTATGACGTTTAAAGTATGTTTATTCAGCAGGGTACCTGATGCGCGTATTAAAAAGTGTACCAATTTTTTTTTTAATTTTAAAGTGCTCTGTATTGAGATTGGATTACTGTCCAAGTCTTTTTTTATTTTCAAAAATGGCTAGGATTTTAACAATTAAGCGCAAACATGTACTGTACTATGAGAAAAACTTTATCATCTCACATAGTGATGAAATGAAATGAAATGTACTCTTCAGTATACCCAATGTAATGTTATTATTATTATTGGAACGAAGATCCTTATTGCGCGTTGTGAAAGGGGGCTAGACGGAAAAAATTCTTACGAAAAGTTGTCACGACACTTTTTGTTATTGTAAGCTGTGCGGCGTCGCATGTTTCTCTGTCTGTCTCTCTCTCTCTCTCTTATAGAAAGCAAGCCAGATATTTTCATTTCTATTTCGCATTGAACAGTGTGGTGTCGCGACGATTATTTTTGTTGAGTGTATACCGGTTTTTTGTAAATAATAAATAATAAAAAATAATAATAATAATGAATCCTAACAGTGTTTCTGCACAAGTTCCGGATATTGCTGATGGAGTATAAAATTGAGCCTACTGATTAAATTTATATAACATTATATTTGTTAATAATAAAAAAAAACTTAAATAAAATAAAATTTTATTACAATTCCTTCACTTAATTAGTGAAGAGAATCGAAAGGAACTTCGTTCCATCCGGGTGTCCCTTGACACCTCTCAAGTTTTATATTTTTTGGTACACTGAAGTTATTATTATTTAAGCGCATGTATAGACTTAAATTATGATACTAAGGAATAAACGCATAGTACATAAACCAGGCTCAATGGCAAAATATTCGAGGTCTTTTTAGCCAAAACTAGATTTCTTCACCTACAACAGGTAATATACTAAACATAAAATGCGGACAGTAGGTAAGTCAAAATCTCCTACTGATCACGTGGTTGTGACAGCTTACCCAGCTTATCAGGCGAAGTTCTGGAGTCGTCCCTGAACACCCGCCGACGGAACTGCGGGTCTGGAGTCACAGGCTCGTACGGCGTTCCGCTGCGTTTGAACAGCAACTACAAAGATAAATTAAACTTTTTGTCACTGTTAATAGCTTAGAAAATGTCTACCAACAAAGTTGGTATAACTTCAAATTGAAAAATGTCCTTATTCAAAGACTCGTATATTGTCTCAAGTTAGCTAAATACGTAAATCCATCTATATATATACGTAAGCAGTAAAAAATTTACTAGTAAAATTGGATATAAATATTGAATCACCATCATCATGATCTACCCATGGCTCACTACAGAGCACGGGTCTCCTCTCAATATGAAAAGGGCCATAGTCCACCACGCTGGCCATGTGCGGATTGGCAGACTTCTCACGCCTTTGAGAACTCTCAGGCAACCAGGTTAATATTGAATATAACTTTCTAAAAAACAACGTAAACAGACACAAAATACGTGGATAAATTCTTATTTTGCACGGATTTAGCGAAATCTTGTATATTAATGATCGAAAAGTTTTTAGGATAGGTTTTTGACACTATTCCCATAAGACACATGAGAACTTAATGCCATTTAACGAATAACGAACTCCCTATGATATATGTACGAGTATGTATGTTATACTACAAATAACTGATGATAGCTTCCTTTATGTATATATATATATATATATATATATATATATATATATGTATATATATATATATTTATTTAGTAATTTATATCTGTATGTGTAATTTCTGTTATATTCCAGCTATTGCACTATCCCCATCTCCTTTTAACTCTTTCCTCAAAAGGTTGTTCTGGAGGAGATCGCTTTTAGCGATAAGCCCGCCTTTACGCATTATGATTGTATTCAATAATTCATGTTTGTAGTGTGCAATAAAGAGTTTATCTATCTATGACGTTTTATCTAAAAGTGACCCATCTGATTTAATGTCAAATATATGTAACACGTACCTTGCTCAGCGTGTACACGAAGAACACAATGATGCAAATGGTGTAGATGGGCATCACGAAGCCCATCGAGGACTTGGGGGCGGGGACCGGCCCGCCGGGGGAGCCCAGTGGCGGACGCATGCCCGGGATCGGTGGTGGCTTTAAGTAGAAAAAAACTGAAATTAATCTTAAGGCTAGATATATGTTTTAATTAAAAAATCTACGTTGTTTATTTATTTTTAAAATACTTATCAAATTATCCTAACCAACGGGATTGGAATCCCATTCCGTCGACTGCTTATAGACTATATAGTGTTTTGCCAATACCTACGAGTATATAGATATCGACCTAAGTGACTTTTCTTACAGGAAAGTTTCTTGTTAGATAGATCTTATATAAATTATTATGCACGATGTAGTTCTAAGTTGATTTATATTATGTTATATCCCAGCACCTGTTATTAAAATGTCAATTTTTTAACATAAAATTCTGTTGTAAATGAAACTTTACAATCTAGTTCCAGAGTTCACTATTTCAGTGAAACACTTCATTGTATCCTGCTAAATGGTTCAACTATACGATGGTCTAAAAGTAAGAGCACGAGGTCTTAGGTTTGATTGAACAGACGTCAAATATAATCATCATCATGAACAAACCATTACTGACTCACTACAGAGCACGGGTCTCCTCTCAATTTGAGAAGGGTTTGGCCATGTGCTGCGTATTGGCAGACTTCACACTTTGAAAACATTAAAGAGAACTCTCAACCGTGGAGGTTTCCTCGCGATGTTTTCCTTAACCGTTGAAGCAAGTGATAATTTATTTTATTTGTAAAACGCACATTACTCCGAAAAGTTAGAGGTGCGTGCCCAGATTCGAACCGCCGACCTCTGATTAGACCTCTGATTCTGACGGAGGACTTCTGACTTCACGGAGGTCGTCTAACATATAACACATCGTCGTCATATTACCTCTTGATTATCCATTCGCGTGAAAACTTGCACGAAATCCAAAAACAGTCTTATGAATGAAAAGTTAAGGACATAATTTTGTTAAATTAAACGATTTTAATGTCGTCTGTCTACAACGACCGTCTAAAACCGAACGAAGACGAAGACCGAAGATAAAATAAAACCGAAGATGAACAGAATATTGAAACTTATTAACACTGACTGATACACGGTAAGAAATGGAGGAACCGATGTCGACGGGCGATGTGACTGGCGACTGAAGCGTGATTTATAAACGCTACGGGTTTACGACGGTTTCACGTTTTCCTGTGTTTATGCTCGGACAACGCAGATTTGCGACCATCCTTCATGGGATGCTTGCGAGGTACCATCCCACTTATAAAATAAGTATTATTATTTAATGTTTCCTGTATCACCATTTGAGTTAGCAACCAAGGATTAACTTGTATGTGTAATTAGTAACTTAGGCTACTTTTATTTTAGAAAAAAATATTTGTTTTAGAAAATATAGTGATGCTGCAATGTCCAAGTATCTACTGTCCAGTACAGCGCCACCACTTACTTCTCCAACCAACGAATTCATGTCACAAAGGCTGCCTATTAACTTTTTTGCTAAATTCCACGCGGACGAAGTCGTGGGTACAGCTAATAATAAATAAAAAAAATAAAAACTTGAGAGGTGTCAAGGGACACCCGGATGGAACGAAGTTCCTTTCGATTAATTAGTGAAGGAATTGTAATAAAATTTTATTTTATTTAAGTTAAAATAATATTTTTTTTATTATTAACAAATATAATGTCATATAAACTTTATCAGTAGGCTCAATTTTGTACTCCATCAGGAATATCTGGAACTTGTGCAGAAACACTGTCAGGATTCATGACAGTGTTTCTGCACAAGTTTATTATTATTTTTTATTATTTACAAAAAACCTATATACACTCAACAAAAATAATCGTCGCGACACCACACTGTTCAATGCGAAATAGAAATGAAAATATCTGGCTTGCTTTCTATAAGAGAGAGAGACGGACAGAGAAACATGCGACGCCGCACAGCTTACAATAATAAAAAGTGTCGTGACAACTTTTTGTAAGATTTTTTTCCGTCTAGCCCCCTTTCACAACGCGCGATAAGGAACTTCGTTCCAACAACAAAATGCAGGATATTCATTAAAGTTACAGTAACTAAAATTTATTGCGAGTGTTAATTACATCACAATTATTATTCAAGAGTTAGTTATCACCATTGCAATTAATGTTATCAACGGATAATGATTAATAATACGCTACGTGTTAGCCGTTTTTTTTTTTACTTACACGCGAAAATCGATACAAGAATAGAAATCTCAAAACTTACACACGTTTAAAGTTATATGCAATCCGCAATTGATATAGCAATTCCATACGTTTGGCAGGAAACTTTTATTTTGTATACACTTTCTAACAGATTTTTTTTTTATATACTTCAAGTTATCCCTTGACGACTATCTCACCTGGTGGTAGATAGTCTGTTAGGGGTATGGTAAACCCACACTTCTAATTGGTTTCTACGCGACATATCGTGCCGGAACGCTAAACGTCTTTGTCGGTAGGGTGGTAATTAGCAATGGCCGAAGCCTTCCACTAGACCAGACTCGAGCCGGGGAGCGCACCCGCTGCGCCACGGGGGTCTTCAAACATATTTTTGTTATTGCGTATTCGTACAGATGACGATAACCGACGTGTTAAGAATTTCAAAAACGCAAGTCTACACATCCCAGACCGAAAAGCATTTGCGTAATTCAGAAAAAAGTAATGTTCCGGCCTGAGATGTTATTTTTAACTTTTATGTGACACTGTATAAATATCGGCAGCCTAACTACTAGCACAGATGCTATCGACGGTTAGAAAGTGGTAATGCCGCTTACAGCTTACTACATAAGTGATGGAATAATTAGCAATTAATTGTAATCCTTCTTACACATAATTAGCATTTAACAAATTAAATTAAGTTGCTAAACACAGGGTTGTGTAAAATCCACATCGTTTTTGCATACCTCCCTCGCGCAGGTATCTTATAAGTAGGCAATTCAAAGGTGAAGGTGAGTGGAGGGAGGGGGATTAAGGAAATCAATACTTTCTTAATTTTCTCAGTACTGATCTCGTGGGAGGGTTTGGTCATTGCTGATTACCACCCTACCGACTACCTAACACCCACCTAATAAAACTGCCATATACCTGACAGGCTAGCCAGCTATTATCATTTCTGCGTCATAATTTATCTGCCAAGGGCACACTTGAATAGGGAAAAAAAGCCATGATTATTAAATAAAAAACTAAGAAATTATTTACTTAGACTGGGGCGTGTCTGGAACCCTCATAGCTTTAGTTTTAAGTTTACGAATATTGTTATCACCATGAAATAACTATTATGTAAATTATAGACGCGTCAAAAGTGCCTTTTTAAGGACTATTTGAATAAAGATTATTTTGAATTTGAAAAAACTTAACAAAATTCAACGTTACAGGCGTTTGTTGTATCCGACGATACCCACACTAGGTATTCATTTTGCGGTCGAGAGCACGAGCGTTCCCGTAACCCAACAACCGGGCGAAGGAGCATTGCTGGGTTTAGTGGGTTCCGCTGGAGATTGCAAACGCATTTCCGCGTAAAAAATGAAAAATCGGTCCTGTTTACAATTTAACACTATGGCATTTATGTCGATCGGTTTTCATTACACATAATAATCAATGCTAATACTAAATAATTTATATAAACAATTGATTTTATAGTAGTATATACTTATGTAACCACTTTTAGGTTCATATTACATTAGGTGCGTGGAAAAATAAATTGTAGACTCATGCTCATGCAACCTCCCAATCAGAGGCCGGGGGTTCGGTCTCCGGCACGCACCTCTGACTCGGATGGCTTAGAAAATCTTTATCACCAAAGTTGATGAGATTTCAAATTGAATGAAGTTCCAATTCTCATTGACTCTAATATATCAACCACCTACGTAATTCGACCAATATATACGCAAGCAATAAAAAAAGAGCTGTGATAGTCTAGTGGTTAGGACGTCCGCCTCCCAATAAGACATCGGAGGTTCGAACCCGGGCACGCACCTTCAACTTTTCGAAGTTATGTGCGTTTTTAAGCAATTAAACATCACTTGTTTCAACGATGAAGAAAAACATCGTGAGGAAACCTGCACGCCTAAGAGTTCTCCACAATGTTCCCAAAGGCGTGTGAAGTGTACCAATCCGCACATGGCCAGCGTGGTGGACTATAGCCAAACCCTTCTCATATTGAGAGGAGACGCGTGCTCTATAGTGAGCCGGCAATGGGTTGATCATTATGATGACTTAAACCATGTGGCACAGATATATACTTAAGGTGTTCAACTCACAACACAACAATGTAAAAGTAATCATGTGTAGTTGTAAACTCATTGCTATGCCAAGACGGCGCCCACTGCGTTTGTAATTACGAAACTCATAAGACAAACTGACTCACTGCAACCACATGGCTACGCACCGACGTTTTCCCTAAACGCCGTATGGAAACTGTATTTTATTTTATAATAAATTATTTATTGAAATCACAATTTCAAAAATAAAATAATAAAAACACTAGTCTAGATTTTGCATGGTGCGTATATACCTGTATATATTCCTTATTCGTTATTATAAACACAAGGTTACTTTTCTGTTCTTTTGTAATAAGTTCCTTTTTGTGTTTTTTGTTATTTGCTGTTTGTTAATCTAAACATTTTGCATATTATATTATTAGCGTCGACTTAAGTTATTAGGCATGCTGTAGTTACCTCTAAATTGATTTATATGTATATCCTAGCACTTAAGGTTTTTAAAATGTTTATTTTTTTACATATAAATCTGTTGGTGGCGCTTTGGATAAATAAATAAATAAACAAATTGGAGATGTCTATCAATATTTAAAAAAATTCATAAAACGTAAGCTTATAGAAATCACATTACTATATTAAAGATTATATAAACGATAAAAAATCTAGAGTGTGACTTGCTCTGTCTTTATAGATAATTATATTATTGACTAAATGAGATGGTGATAACAAAAAAAAACCCGTGTGGGTTGTGGGTTTCTTCATAGACCTGGGCGCGATTGGAACCCTCTTAGCTTTAGTTATAAATTGGCGAGCTTAGTTATCACCATCACATCATAAATTAATATAATGAAAAATATATTATACATGAATAAAGCTATTTTTGATTATTTTTGATTTATCATGATCACTATGATCGATCGATTTAGTCGATCTGTCTTCCACAGATTAGTAAAGATTTATTAAACAACTTATTTTTTTTTTGTTGGGTTATTTATAATGTTAGTGTCCTTATATAAAACGACTGTAGCATCATCTAGCATTAGTGTAAGACTGGTGAAAGGCATACATTAATTTCGGCGCCGGTGGTATGTGGCCGTTGCTTAGTTGAGAGGTTTAGGTTCGAATTCCGCCGGTTTCGAAAACTATTGTATGTGTTAAACAATAAACAGCAAGTATAATTTGCTATATTCCGCCGACAACCGGGAGATTTGTATAATCCACACAAAATCTTCCACTAGAACCTCTACGCATGTTTCGACCCGACACCGGATCATCCTCAGGAGATGTTGACTTCACAAGCGAGAAAAGTAAAGTCAACTTTATCATGGACTTCCGCAAAGTAACGCCTGCTTCTATTCATTATTATTGTATGAATTATAAATTTATTAATTTTATATAAATATTCTGGGTCGAACGGCGTCTGCTGAACAGAAGAAATCGATGACAATAGGCTCACGATACAATCACTTATGTCGGGTGTTGTATTTACATGATAATAACTGCTTTAAAGTTATGCGGAGATGTTACCATATAGCTACCAATCATTAGGGTTGCCATACGTTTAATATTATTATGTATTTGTGACACGGTATGTGCAACGAGCGGTCAGCTGAGCTCATCTTTTACTCATGATGCTGAATCATGATCATCTTAAATATTACCCAACTACGTCGACGGTGCCTTTACATGTCCCCAATATAGCATAATTCCTACTAAAATAGGGTAGGTATATAAGCCACTTTAGGGCACTTGGGGAAAGCCTTAAAAAATCGAAATTATCAACTATTATCGCGCTTTAATTAATGAATATGCTTCAGCCACACAAAATTTTTATTTATTTGAAAAATTTATAAAACTGTTTGTTGTGTTTTATTCCACTATAGGTAAACCCATGATGACAATCTAACATGGTAGTGAGTGATGATGCAGTCTCAAATGATAGCGGGCTGACATGTTAGGAGTATGGTAAATTTTCTAAATCGATTAGTGACACATCTTTGTCGTTAGGGCGGTTACTAGCCAAGCCTGAAGTCTCTCCAGAGCTAACCGAGAATAAGTGACATGAAAAACAATTCAAACTTCTTTATTTTTTACTCAACGGTTGATTCGGTTTTAATAGGTCTTTCAATGACAGGTAGAGGATTGAACAATCAGTATACCACAAAAATATGATATGATGGCATTTCTAATCGTTAATTTATATGAAAGAAAATTTAAAAATGCTTTGATTTGAAGCGATTTTCAAGAACACGCAAGCTTTTAGGGGGCGTAAAAAGTGAAAAAAAATTCACGGATTGTGTATTCCAATTGCCGAAGTGTATAACAACAAATAAATAAAAAAAAACTAAAATTAATGGGGCATACAAGAAACTTGCTTTTACGTTGTTTTATTATATTTGACGCATTTTAATATTTTATCAGGATTTAGATTTGAAAAATTATAAACTTATGGCAACCCTACATATTATCTTCATCTTAGATTGCATCAGAAATCCATAAGCTACAAATGATTTTATGTATTATTCGTATATCCCAACTTGCCATCACGTATACAAAGACGTGAATGAACAAACGTTGCAAAAGGTCGAAGATCATTCCCGCAAGGCATTCTCAACACCCCACACCATCAGATATGTAGGCAGGAAAAAAAAAACTACAATTGGTGTCACAAAAAATTATTTGGAATAAAATCAAGTATCGAAAACACACTTTTGTGTAGTATCAACACAAACTATCTAGTTATAAAAGTTTTTTTTATACACTAGAAGTTAGCCCTTGACGGCAATCTGAAGGTAAGTGATGATGCAGTCTAAGATGGTAGCGGGCTAACCTGTTAGGGGTATGGTAACTCATACTCCTAATCGGTTTCTCATCGTGCCGGAACGCTAAATAGCTTGGCGAAACGTCTTTGTCGGTAGGGTGGTAACTAGCCACCAGACCAGACTCGCGCCGGGAATCGAACCCAGGACCTCCAACTTTATAATGCGACACGGACTGCGCTACGGAGATCGTCAAAATGATTGTATGTAATTATTGTTTGTGATTAGAACTTCACTATCGTTTTGGAAGTTCTGTAATGATAGTGTGAAGTGGTGTTGAATTTAAAATCCTACTAATATTATAAACGCGAAAATTTGTAAGTATGGATGGATGTTTGTTACTTTTTCACGTAAAAACTACTAAACGGATTTTTATGAAACTTTACAATAATATAGCTTGTACATCCGTATGCCTCATAGACTATAATTTATAAGATATTGTGTGAATTGTCCAAAATATGACGATAAGTGTCAAGTAAGAATTAATGTCAAGTATGTATGTTTAAAATCAAGCAAGTATTATTGTAAGGAATTTTTAATGTCGAAATACTAATCCTGTGCAGACGAAATCGCGCGCACCAGCTAGTAATAAATAAATATGGAAAACTACATGATATAAGAGGCGACTGCAGTGTAGATGTGACTCTTGTTTAATTTGTTTTTATTTTATTATTATTATATACATAAACAAATACATTTTAACAAAAAGAATGTCAGATTCACCAGAATGCATATCAATTAAGTGTACGTAAAGCACACCAGGTCACACCAGCAGTCCACCACGCTGGCCATGTGCGGATTGGCAGACTTCACACGCCTTTGAGAACATTATGGAGAACTCTCAGGCGTGCAGGTTTCCTCACGATGTTTTCCTTCACCATTCAAGCAAGTGATATTTTAAACGCTTACAAACGCACATAACTCCGAAAAGTTATAGGTGCGTGCCCGGTTTCAAACTACAGACCTCTGATTAGGAGGCATACGTCCTAAACACTAGGCTATCACAGGTTAAAGAACAATTAAAACAAATTAAACATATTTTAAGCATAAATTAGCGGAGGGAGACTCAGTTTCTTTCTAAAAACAGCTATTGTCTTCATTAGTTGCGGGGCTGCGATGAGAGCAGATAAACAAACAAGTTGGGCGGGCGACATTGGGCGAGGCGACCCACATTCGCGGCCTAGACACCGCGGACAAACTAGAAATAAACGAACTACGCGCGCGCGCCGGCTCTGCGCATCCGCCTACAGACCACCACATTCGCCTAATTCTGTACTCTTTACCGTATATACAAATTGTAAGGCCTCCGTGGAACAGCGCGTGCGCTGTCGCATTCTAAAGTTGGGAGGTTCGATTCCCGGCTCGAGTCTAGTCTGGCCGTGGCTAGTTACCCCTTTGTTTTCGTTTTTACGCTGGGGACGGGGTATGTGGGACTCCCCGGTGGTGACCAGAATACCCACTAAAACCCAGCGCTGCTCCTTCGCGTCGCCTGGCGGCTGGGTCATGGGAACATGTGTGTGCATAGTGCAAGATTTTCTACTTATTCGATCACGTTATAGTTAACTTTAATTTTAATAGCATTACAATAGATGGCGCTCTTTCGATCTTATACAAATTTAAGTAACTTTCACGCGATCGGATAAGCAAAAATCTCGCACTAGGCACTCGGTAAATTGATTAGATTGAAGTGTTTATAAAACAGTTAAACTAATGTAATGATAATGTAATATATATATATATATATCCTTGGTACAGATAGAGAGATGGAAGTTTTCGTATTTTCAAAGTTTGTTTTTGTCGCGGCCGTAAAAACAAAGTTTAAAATCAAAGAAGGATCACAAGAAACTTATGTTATTATTTTCAACTTACTAGTTTAAGCGATATGTAAAGTTTTAATTTGGTCTAGCGTGACAATCGAATAGGAAATTTCTATCTGTATCTCCTAAATTAAAATTGAGATTAAATTTCAGGTTGATTTAGTTTTTATCTCTGGACCCATAGGCCAAAAGGCATTGGTTCTATCAAATCGACAACATTCCAGAGAGTTGCATCACTATACGCGGGTATACATGTAAGTAGGTATAGCGTTTTGTAACGTCGGTAACATCAGCGCGGCCCAAAAATAATGACAATGACATCATGTGCGTAACGGTTGCTCTTCTTGTGGTGCGAGGCAGAAGCGATAAGGGGGTCATCTAAAGGATATAATTTCAATCGCCAAGTTTACAATAGGGAATCGGACTACTTTACAATATGTGTTTAAAATCAATAATAATTCATAAATATAACCAATAAAATTTATTTTTTTACAACTTCGCTTAAACGGCCTTCGCTTAAACTCCTCCTAATGACTCTCAATAAGTTCAATAAATAAAAATAAATAAATAAAGTTCATATAAAACGTAAGCTTGTAGAAAATTCCTACTATAGTGTAAAGGATTACGTAAATGATAAACAAGCATGGGTGTGAAATATTGCTCTAATAAGATAGCTCTTAATATAATTTTAAGTGGCATGTGAGATGGTGATAACAAAAAGAAAATTTACCTGGCTAAGTTTGTTGTGGGCTTCTTCTTAGACCGGGGCGCGTTTGGAACCCTCATAGCTTTAGTTTTAAGTTTACGAATGTAGTTATCACCATCAAATCACTAGTATGTAAATTATTGACGCGTCAAAAGCGCCTTTTAAAGGACTATTTGAATAAAGATTATTTGAATTTGAATTCGGCCCGTGTGATGTCATCTGAGGGTAAGCAAATCGGGTGCAAAGCATTTTTTGGGTGAGTGAATACAAAAATATTGCGGATTTTTTAAGTTATAATGGTATTCATATTTCATGTCATTTATATAATATAACTATAAAAGAGTCGGCGGTGTGCAGAGTATAAATACATCTTTTACTAATAAAAAACGGCCTTCGTTTATCCCAGTTAAATGGTAAAAATGGTAACCAAACGCAATTAAATAACACAGTTTAAATACATTCCTTATACTACTGTTATCCTTAATGTAACTACAGTTTTATTTATACAGTTTAAGAGCTTAAAAAACAGATAACGTCACGCGCCCGTGATCGTGTTTCATTGAGAATCGACCGCCGATTCAAAATAGATACGTTTTGATTAAAGTTTTTTTTGTTTATCTTAACATCGCGTGCAGACAGATTACGGTTAAGTGGTTAGTGTCGCCTAGCCCAGTGTGAATATATCGAGCACCACAGAAGCCAACGAGGTATTGGCCAGTTGAACCCAGCCTCGTAATCGGATTTGATATTGGCTAATTCTCTCGGCGAAACGACTTTGACGGTAGGGGTGGTAACAAACCACGGCTAAAGCCTTACCTGACAGCAGTAATTCTTTGACAACTAACAGAATTATGTACCTAATAATAAACAACTGTCAACTGTATTGTTAATGAATTGTAAGAATCATTAATGAAGCTCTTTCGTTGTAATGCATTTTCCTCGTTACTATTAATACCGGTCCAAACTCTACCAACCGTGAAGCGGCTACCTGGCCTTGTAACATTCTTGAAGAAACTTCTCAATAAGTTTATGACATGTGCCAGCTCCTGACGCCAACGCAGAGCATACGCCGCCGCTTTTGGACTACTACAATACATGCCTTGTGTTTTATTTTGACGTCAACGTCAAGTCACACCGCACGCCTCGCTATCATTGCAGTTAGACATTTAGCATTACATGACACGTCCACTCGAGCCAACAAAGCAAGCAAGTGTGACAAAATTCACTTCCAAAAACAGACTTCAAGACCACTACAAATGTTGTTTTTTACAAGCATTTTGAAGTCGGGCGAAGAAATGGTCACAAATGGTGTTCCTTGTGTCGTTCGATTATTTCGAGTTATCATCTTTTCATGTTAAACGACTCAATAATTATATTATACACTTAAGTGCATAATTGAATTGAGAATTGAGAGCTTGATTTAATCTGTGAATAGAATTGAGAGCCTGATTGAATCTGTCGATCTGTATTCTTCTTTTTTGGCATTTGTAACTAAGAAGATTTTTTTATACCGCGAAACAAGTGGTCAGGTTTTGAGATTACTTTTCGGTTTATTAGAACAAAAGGGTTCTACATACATCACTACATAGTATAAAACAAAGTCGATTTCTCTGTCCCTATCCCTATGTATGCTTAAATCTTTAAAACTGCGCAACGGATTTGAATGCAGTTTTTTTTTAATAGACATATATAGAGTGATTGAAAAGGAAGGTTTATATGTATAATAACATCAATTAAATAGTGGAGAAAGAAATGTTGATGAGAAATTTTTCTAATGTGATGTCGTAAACAATTATATTAGTTTACAGTAAGTACAGGTTTATACGATATGATCTAAGTTATTTAGAAGGCGCTGCCGAAGTATTTTTTATTACTTAGTATTTTAATATATTAAGTACATTATAGAAAATATAGAAACCCATATGTTATGATATATTCTACCCGTGGTTAATATGTTTTTAGGTTAATACTTACGAGTAAACAAATTGCATGAATACTTACGTTGATGGTTTTAGTTAGTGGCCACATCTGCGAAGCTCCATAGATTAAATCATTAAACATTCAAATTCCATTGAAGGTCTTGGGACTTAAGAAACGTGACATGTAAGGTTTATATTGTAACTAGCTTTTACCCGGGGCTTCGCTCGCATTGAGGCGGTTAAATAAGTATCAGTTATCATTACAATACAAATGCATCAATATGCTCCTAATATAAGTCACCCGCACGGTGACTGGATACAGAAAATGGATACCGTCAAATTGGTCCATAATTAACAGAAAGGGTTAGCTTTTCAACGAATTTTTTGAAAACTTCTTGTGAGTCTGTTTATATTTAACTCAAAACTTCATTCATTTAAAAAGATATAAGGCACTTTTGGTTAGTACCCAAATGGTGGTAATAATTTCATTGATTTACCACTAGCCGAAAATAGAGAGCGTCATACAAAAACAAGGCGAGAATTTGTCACCAACTATACATTCCTACATATCAGTATATCGATTTATAACAACCCGTCTAATACACTAGACATCTGGCCGTTATATTATCTATAGCGGCGCGTAGTGCTTTGTAATTCATTCCGATTATACGGCTCGAGTGTTAGAATCGGTGACTTTCGTCTAGCCTTGTCACACTGGGGGAAAGGAGTGCACGCGTCGCTATTTGTGCACTACTTTTCCGTCCCATTTTTTGAGCGTTAATGATCGAACTACGGCTAGAGGTAAATCAATGGTTAAAATACTAAAGCTGCGAGGGTACACGCGCTCTAAAATTAGGCCCGCAACAAACTTAGCCGAGTTTTCATTTTGTTGCCACCATCACATATTTAAATCGTACCCAAGCTTTTTATATCATTTTCTATACTAACTTGCGATGTATTTTCATCAGATCTTCAATATATTTCAATCAGAGTCTGGAGATTATGTACATATTAAAACAACAACTACTAACTTTTTACTAACAAAGTTTTTATGATCCCTAGGTATAGTTCTTTCTTAAATCTTCCCCTACTGGTTGTCTACAGGAAGTCGCATCAAGTGTATAAATATATATACGCCTATACGCCTTAATTTTTGTTGTGACATAGAAATCATATCAACCGATAGATGTACGCGTAACTACCCCACATGTCACGCTTCAGATTGTAGCTTAGTGAAATAAAATTAATTCGTTAAGAGAAATAACAACTTCTGTCGGAAGCTACACCTCTCAAGACCTTCAAAAGGAACCGCCTACCTGCCATTCGTGCGTAGCCACAGCACCAACCGCAACACAACTGACCTTGATGTCCAACTCGTAGTACACAGATAGTGGGGAGCGTACCCTGACGTGGGGGGGTAGCACCACGGGCCTGGCCGGCGGCGGTGGTCCGGGCGGGATCGCTCGCCCGCGTTCCAGAAGAGCTGGATGCTGGCCAGCGCGGATCGGCGGACGTTCTTGCTTCAATACTGAAATACAGGATACTTTTTAGTTTTTAGGTGCCTCCGCAGTCCGCCGTTTTGTCTGTCAGAGACCTTGCATTTTTTTATTTTCGGATTGACTATTAGCTGTGCTAACCCTATTGGTTAACAGCGTAACCGGGCTGTTTGGCGAGCTTAGGAAAGAAGCTCTGCCAGAAGAAATTTTGAGACCTAGGGCTCGAAGAAACTAAGGGAACGTCTGCCTAAGGGCGCCTCCTGTGAGGCCGAACCTCGACTTAGGCGACGTTTGGGATAACGGAGGGGTCGGGCGGTGAGTAACTTATAGACCGCAATAGTATATAATAAGAATAGTTATAATGAGAGTTGACACTTGTACAGTGTAAATTAAAGTGTACTTAATTTGTAATAGTCGAAACAGCAACGTAAATAGGTTTGCAGGGCACACACGTGGGCAATTTAGAAAAAGCGCGTTTAAAATTTGCTTGTGATGCTTATAAGTTAATTAGAGAAATTAAGTAACACAAACATACTGATTAGCAACATTATTATTGTTATTTAGTTATTTACTATTAGAGTTTACACAGCCCGGTTACGCTGTGGCAACCAATAGGGTTTGAAAAGCTAATAGACAGTCCGAAAAAAAAAATAGAGTTTACTGCTAATTAAACAAAAGAGCTTCACAGTAATTTTGAGGACACAGCTCTATAAAAGAGAACAAAATAAAACATAGACTAAGGAGTCAAAGTCTTCTACGAAATCGGTTTTCGTCATATTAGATCAAGATTAGTCTGCCATTTAAGATTAGTTTTGAGAAGCTTTTGACAATAACAATTTAATATTACGACGAAGTTAGCAATAATACAAACATTAGTAATAAATAATTATATAATATAATAATTTACAAAATATTATTAATAAATTTCATCAAGATTAGTTTTAAGTTAGCCACAGAATAAATACGGTAAAAACATGCTTTCTTTTATTTAAAATGCAGATTACAAAATACAGTCAGGTGTTTATATTGAACACTAGTGATAGAAATAGAATATAACAAATCCAGCTCAACGTTTTAATTTATAAAATCAAATACAAAAAAAAAAGTACTTTCGCGTTTTATTTTAAATACAAATTACATTATGTATTAATAACTTAATTACAAATAACACATATGTACCTATTTGTGCTCAGTATTTGAATTACTTGTCATTAACCCCAACCCAGTGGCATTATAACTATAATTTTTATACGCCATGTATTCTCATAAGGGTTTGAATATTGGTGACGCCCGCTGGTGGAGTCGCGGTTGTGTGCGAAAGCGTTCGCGTAGCAGAGGTATCCATGAGGATTTACCCACGAAAAAAAAGGGTTTGAATATTCGGAGCCAAGCATACCATATCCACTATCCACCATTTTTATTTTTATATTATATTAATCCATATAAGAATTAAGTTATAATATTATGAAGTTTCATGTGTTAACGATTGTGTGAAATTATAACAAATTAGTCTTCTTTTTTTATAACTTAATTATCTTGGCAATAAACAACTATGTATTTTGAAATTAACTTAAATAATTATCAATTTGTCAAAAATCAACCGCGCTTGTATCACGTCCTTCCAAAAACGCCGCCGCTAGTTCCCGTGCTTTTTCTCCTTCCCTTACGTTCGAAAACCGAAGTTGTCTCTTCTTTTCAATGAGCACTCGTACGTCATTTGACATTTGAAATTGACAGTTTATGTTCGTAATATAAATATTAAATTAATTGTACTATAATATGATCTCTAACACATGTAAACAAGATTAAATTTTTGAGCCAGATATTTATGTATTTTATTGTAATTATGATGGCTTGCCTAATGTAGGTTCTGATATGCCATTTGGGAAACAGAGTTTGATCTCTAACATGCATACCTTTAAGGAACCTTGTGCGCAATTAATTATTACTTGCATTAACGGTTAAGAAAAACCTAGTTTGTTTTTTCTTTGCATGCCTGAGTTCTCCAAAGCGTGTGAAGTATACCCTCTGGGCCAGTGTATTCAGTTGATCACCAATATAACCTTCATATTCTAAATGGGACTAGGATTCAAAGCTTTAAAATACGTTAACAGTTCTTATTTAAAAAAAAAAACAAAAATGAAATCAGGCGCCATCTTGGATTGACGCTTATAATATGTCATAGTGAACAGCATTCTGAGTCAAGCCCTTTTTTTGTTAGGTAGATAGTTATATTGAGAAGGTGCAAATATAATATGTTGTGCGCCATTTCGTAGCGACGGACATCTTGAATTTACAATGATATAGAATATAGGTATGTTATCGCCACGATGCTAAGAAGCTATATATATACATTATGATGTATTTAATAATTAAGATATTATTTTTTAAAGTTGTTTGCGCCCTCGCAAAAATGTTATTAATCTGTCGTACAAAAGAGTATAAAACTTGACTAGAATACTATTATGAACATGTCGTGTCGCCATCTTTTGGATCCCGCCAAAACGGTGGCAGTGATTGGTCCACGCAAAAATAGCAATAACAATGGACGCCACGGGGACATTGTTAAAAGTTTAGTGATATTTTTGGGAGAAAGGTTTCAATTTAAGTGGCGTATTTATCTAAGTTTTTACGGATACTTTTTGTCTTCAGAAACAAAAATGTATATTGTATACCCAATATTATAATAATCTGTCACCAGAAAGAAAGGTAACATTTAAAATGCTTAATTTGATTCAATATAAAAACACGGAAAACAGATCAAGCTACAGGTCAGGTTAAACTGTTCGGAAACAATGCCCTGCGGGAAATGCGTAGATAACTCTTGCGTCTACGTTTTACAGTTAATTGCACCAAACAATGTTAACAGTAGTACCTTTTGTCTACATGTTAGTTAGCTTATGTACCTACTCCAGTAATTTCTTAATTATACAACTGGTTTCAAAGCCGGCTGACTCATGAATAAAATTAGGAGCATAGTTGATTAGCGCGCATGTAACGCTGGCGTATGGCGTCACTGAGGATACATTCCAAAAAGAAGGAAATTATGAATAACAAATAAACTGCACTATTTTACACTAAGAGATCGCTATGTAGCGATAAGGCCGCAAAGTTGTATAAGTTGGCCTTATAAACAGTATACTGTTACTGTATACTAACAACAAAAACAGTATACTGTTATTAAACAGTATAGGTAGGTACTGTCTTTGTTGTTTTCTGTTTTTTCCCTTATCTTGTGGTGTACAATAAAATAGTATTGATTCATTCATTCTTATTTTTCTGATCATCATTTCGAGAAGGTAAGCATAATGTTGATTTTTAGTGACGTCCTACCCGCAGAGGTAGTCTATTTCAAAATTACTGGGTCAAATGATAGAGGATAAAATAAAGTACCTAATATTATTTACAAAATATTTATTTTTAAAACATTTTAGAACTAGCGGGAAATCTGGCTATTTACCAATCAAGCCACGGTCCTCCTGTCACTGAAATTGTTATTATCTATTCTATATTAATCGATAGTTTTTTATTTGAATTAGATTCCCGGTTAACACACTAATAAAAAAAGTTGAAAAGAAAGAAACTTTATTAACATTAATTAATATATTTCGTGCAATAAATAAGTGTAAACACAACTTGAATAGGCACTTCGATACAAGCTTGCATATAGTGGCTACCAAAGATTATTTAAAAGACTTTTTTTTAATGTATATCGACGATTGAGACACAATAATTGTTAAAACACATGTTCGGTACACATAGGGATTTGGTTATGCTTTGTTAGATGGTAGGATCGTTTATTACAGGAAATAAATAAGGCATAAACAGAAACAAAATAATCAATAAAGAAATACAATTATTTATTTGAAAATCCTATAAAAGACTGTTTTAACCCAGTCGGACTCGCCGTTGAAAGTTGGACCCCATGGATAAAGTGGTTTTGCGTCCTTTAACCAGCTGCCGTATCTGAATTAACATCAACTCGTGCGCAGTATACGACTAGAGGTATTACAATACAAACATTACACTTCCTCGGTTTGGCCAGTAATCCAGACGCTACGACGCTACATGTGGAAACATGTAACTCGCCCTGAAAGGACACAGATTCCAATATTTCAGGCCGGGACGCGTTTTAACCTGCGTATGGTTATAAATCTCCAGCGCTCGTGACCTGCGCCGTCGTTCATCACAATTCGACCCAGTTCGTCAATTGCTATATTACCTAATTTGTGTAAACCCGTATGGGGCTCCAAGGCCCGTGTACGCTAAACACCGAGAGCTGCGCGTACCTCTGCTTGCGCGTAAAGCAAATATGTGCTTACTTTGTGTAAGGCCGACCGCCGACCGCCGACCGGCAGACGCGGTCATCTAGAGATGGAATAAATTAACCTCGAGATTCGTGTTGTACGCGATGATTATTACAAACGAAGATTAGTTTCTAGAGATTCGCCCTGAGTTTCGACTTTATAAATAAATTTCGAGTCCATTGCCAGGTCTCCTAGATGATTGCGGACGAGTGCGCGAGCAGTCCCGTGACCCGGCCACCAAGCGACGCGAAGGAAATTCGCTGGGTTTTAGGGAGTATTCTGGTCGCCACATTGGACGCCAGCGAGTCCCACATAAGCCACCCGAAGCGGCGTAGTTCTGCCTGGGAATGTGTAAACGAATTTCCCAGCGTTAAAAATCAAAGGGGAGGCGGAAAAAACACGGATCACCATAACGCTCCTAAATGCAAGTGTAGCAGAACAACGCGCAGCACAGCTTGACTTCTCAGCATAAATTGGCGACCTGGAGTGGGATTGGCTGGTCAACCAACTACGGAGATGAGACAGGCTCAGAAACAAAAGGCAAATACCATTTCCCATCCTAGAAACATTTTTGGAAACAAATTGCAAAGGCGAATTTATGCAAATCCAGGTAGCGTAGCAACTGTTCACATGTCTCTCAACGCGCGATGTTAAGTGACATTTCACTTAGAATATTTAGAAGCCGTTAGCGCACGCATGTGACGTATGTGACAAGTAAAGCTGAAGTCAGGTCGCACCGACTTGTTGTACCAAAGCACAGATTGCGAGCGTTTTGCTGTTGTCTTTTCGAAATTTTACTTACACCCATTATTATCAGAACAGATATCGCAAGGTAGGTTGATCCTGAACGAAATCTCACAGCAGATAAGTTATCATTATGCTCGTCGTATCATTAAGCGCTGTTATATAATTAAGGTCTAATTGTGTTAATTGAAGCGGTGATAGCCTAGTGGTTAGGGCGTCAGCCTCCTAGAGGTCGGCGGTTCGAATCCGGGCACGCACCTCTAACATTTCGGAGTTATGTGCGTTTTTAAACAATTAAAATATCACTTGCTTCAACGGTGAAGGA
The DNA here is from genome assembly GCA_928268935.1 of Lasiommata megera. NCBI lineage: Eukaryota > Metazoa > Arthropoda > Insecta > Lepidoptera > Nymphalidae > Lasiommata > Lasiommata megera. The sequence goes on from OV743326.1 coordinate 14,876,176, forward strand.
AAACATCGTGAGGAAACCTGCACGCCTGAGAGTTCTCCATAATGTTCTCAAAGGCGTGTGAAGTCTGCCAATCCGCACATGGCCAGCGTGGTGGACTATGGCCAAACCTTTCTCATATTGAGAGGAGACCCGTGCTCTGTAGTGAGCCGGTAATGGATTGATCATGATGATGATGTGTTACTTAATTATTTATTAATCTATGAAGATTACAGCGTAGTTTGGAAGATTAAACATCAGTTTAATCTTCCAAACTACGCTGTCGAGTCTCTGGTCTCTGGAAGTGTCTACTCTGGTAACATTTATATTATCACTTATCTTTACACGTAATATCCATCACACAAATCTTGCTCATGTGACGCTTTAACGAACAATGCCATCCTTCTTCCAGGCTCCCGCAACAACTGTCTCGCTCATCTCCTATCGCTTGCAAGTCGAATCCCGACGAGCTCAGTAAGTGACAATGCGGCGTTAATACTTTTGTTCTTGTATTACAAGCGGAGGCCACTCGCCGTCTGGTGAAAGCTGTATTTGCATTTACAACACAATCTATTGGACAACCGACGAGACATGATGTCACAGCGTTTCACCAACTCGTATGTAGATGCAATCGTAACAGCATACTTGGGGCACGTTTTTTCCCGACATCAAAGGAGTAAATTAATCACCACGCATGGAGACAAACATTTTAAAAAATTAAACATTCGAAGAAGAACAGGCAACTCTGAGAGCTTACCTACATAAAGGATTTCAATCCTTTCCATTAGAACTTTTAACTTTTTCTAATCATTCTATTGTGTGAGATATAAGTTCAATATCTTATACACAATAAATAGGAACTCTAAAATCGTTGATCCGATGGATGTTGGGGTCTCAAGATGACAGAATAGCGACCCCGCACTGGTACTGCGTTAGTGGTCGATCCCCAAATAGGTGGACAGACGAAGCCTAACCAAACAGCAAAGACTGTGGCACACTCTATTACAGACCGTGTCCAGCAGTGGACGTCTAGCGGTTAAAATGATGATTAATTTTAAGACTGTGCGACCCTCTCTAACAGACCGTGTCCAGTAGTGGACTTCTAGCGGTTAAAATGATGAAATTTTTACCAAACGAGCGAGGACTTAAGCGATCCAGAAAGATAAAAGGGTCAAGGGTGTATTTAGTCACACGATACAGTAATCTAATCTGAAGTGCGGATTACTACACACTTCTTAGTTAGGTCGTAATTTCCTGTATGATCTCATGACAGCAGCATCTGTTTTGATTCCCGCACTATGTACGATATACAGCTTTAGGAATAATAACAGCATTTTCTGGGAACCATGTGTCTTTAGTTGACTATTTACATCTGGGCGTTCTTAAGGCCTGAGCACACAATGTGTTTTCGACTCACAGATCATATTGTGCGTTTAACGCACGTGCGTAGACGCAAAGAAAAGAAGGTCTGATAGTGATAGCCTATTGTCAAAATCGGTTCAGTAGTGTTTATAATATATTACGACAGATTCAGGCATTCGGTTACTTTTGGTAGAGATATGTAATATTCGCACACATTAAACCATTTTTATCAAAATAAATAAATATATACTACTTGTAATATGTATGTACTTAAATAAGATATTCCGTCGTTTATTGCATTTTTGGACATTAAAGACGAGCACATTGGCTTTAACGCTGGGAAACGTGAAATCTTATTATTCAAGGCCACTATTGTCGACTGACAACACATCTCGTATAACATTATTAGATCGAAGCTCCACGTGATAAGAGATAAGATCCAGAATTAAACCAAAGTATACAATGAACATAAAGCTTAGTTTGTAAACCGCGTACAACACGCAAATCTGTACAGAATCCCTCTTAAGGAAGGTTTGCTCCGCCACCGGTACTTCCTCAGGAAATGACAGTAATCGACAGCTGAACGAGTTTCGAAGTTATCGGCGGGCAGTCTGGCACATAGCTCGGAGGACCAATGGACGCTGAATTTGTAAGGTGCTGTGGTGGCGTTAGGCAGGTGATACAATACAAATAAAAAACTCATCTTATATAGCTCTTGGAAGACAGTACTTTTAAGCATCTATCAAATGCACGCTGAAGTCTCTAAGTAACTTTTCCAACACCAAACCGAGGCAGATTTCCCACGAATATCCTTTATGGTTATGCACTGCTTTCATGCATATAAGAAGTTCTCGCCAACAGCAGTTGCCTAGCTGTGCAACTAAAGTAATAACCCTCTTGCCTCTTACTACGGAAATTGAAAAATCTGTAAGGAAGAGTTATTTTGTCCCTGTATTTTGACGGCGACCTTGAATAGCAATACACCATAAACAATTCCCAACGCTCGCGAATCCGTGGAGTGGTTATATATAGTGTCACCTACGCGCTGCGCCGCTTGCACATGATTGACACTGACTTCGACAAGGACTTCCGTCGCATGATAAATCGAGCCCACGTAAAATATTAAATAGACAAACCATCAGACTACGTACGCTAAGTTTATTATAATAAAAAATAAATTTATTTTAAGTACGTTTATAATACTAGTCATCGGCAATTTTTCGCAATTCGAGATATATTCCAACTTTATACTATGCTAAATCGTGTTAGATTTAGCATTCGTCCCTCAAATAGGGGGTAGGAAGTTTTCTCTTTTTTATATAGATATATATGTGACAATCGATCCCCGGCAAGCTCCTTTAGCTTTTCGGAGACGTGCAGTTTTATTTAAGTAATTTTAAAATATATATCACGCTTTAACGGTAATTTCCTTTACCGTTTCCATTGTAAGGAACTGCATGCTCGAGGGTCCGTAACGTTCTCAAAGGCGAATATATCCTTACTAATACAATTTTATACTACCTACTAGCTGTAACAACCTGTCATGTGCTGCAATGCCATGTAAAAGAAACATATATTTTTAGTGCCACAAAACCCTAGCGGGCGTCACCAGAACACAATGAACTGACATACAACAAATATACATATTAATTGACACAACATTGAAATCTTCTTAAAACTATATTAGTATGTTAAAGCATACGTCATAACAGTTAGTGCTGTTAAGTTATATCTCCCAAACCCATGCATTGAAAGTGCCACTAACTGTCCTGCTGGTAATTGGAGTCCGCTGCGAAGTGCTCGCCCATACTGTACACGGGCACGCCGAAGTTCTGTCTGAGACACGAGCTGTTGCTCTTCTTCATAGCCTCCACGATCATCTTGGTTGTCTTCCCGACGTTCTCCGTACGTTTGAGGAACGCCGCAATATCCACTCCGCACGTCTGGTTGACCGCAATGCGGCACTCGATTGCGGACTGCGCTGAGCCGCCGCACACCTCGTTGACCAGCTGAAGTACAGCAACGTCCGTCTCGAATATCACCTCGCAGCAACCTAGCGTTGAATCATACACGACACGACATCTCTATATATCATCATCTCATGTATCATCTCTGTATACAGAACCAATCTTTATATTTTGCCCAAACTTAAAAATAAAGATCTAAGTTAAATATAGCGAGTATTATAAAGTAGTGATATATTATAGCAATGGGCGGGGCACATAGCTCGGAGAACCGATGGACGTTGGGGTCCCAAGGTGCTGGAATGGCGACCTCGCACTGGTAAACGTAGCGTTGGTTGACCCCCAACAAGGTGGACAGACGACATCAAATGAGTCGCAGGGAGCCGTTGAATACAAGCGGGCCAAGCCCGTGGCCATTGGAACTCCCTACAAAAGTCCAGCAGTGGACGTCTATCAGTTGAAATGATGATGATGATGATGATGATATTTTTATAGAAACAATGCGACGCTTTCGTTCAGCTGCTTCTTCCTTCCATTCAGTGTATACTATCAAAAGTATTACTCAAAAAATATACCAGAACAAAAATAGGAAATGTCCAAAATCAGCATTAAAACACTAACTGGCTTAAATGAGTTCTAACTAGACAAAGGTAAATAATAATTAATAACTCAACTGTTTATACTTAATCTTATGTTAATAGATAAATCAAAGATAATAGAGAATTCAAATTCCCTTTTTTTTTAGTCTGTTTTCTTTGAAGTCCGAGGATAGTTCTTATGAAAAGAAAAATTTGAAAACCGCAGGCATTAACTAGCTAATAATAAGATAATAATTATAGAGATACAGATTGAATGCTAAAGTTACTTTACTTTAACTCCTCAGACTCCTGAAGGCTTTGTTAGGCTTGTGACAGTTGTTTCTGCAGTTTCTATCTATTTCATAATTAATTTTCTTGTTATGAGTTTGAACTTTATACACAATACTCTCAGGGAGGAAAACAATGGCACTACATTTAGACCTGCCAGTTAAGTCTATTTACATATTTGGGCATAACTAAATTAGCACCATTAATGTTGTAGAATACAATCTATTCTTAATAAAGTATAAACATGGAGTGGTCTATTATATCAGTTTATAAGTCCTATTATAGTCTAAAGGATTATGCAAGTGATAAAAGAGCTTGGGTATAAAATTTTAGGTATAAGATTTTAAGTGGCATATGAGATAGTAATAACAAATGCAATGGTTACCCAGCTAAGTTTGTAATGGCCTTCTTATTAGAACTTCTTATTAGGTTTGGGACACTTATAGCTTTAGTTTTAAGTTAACGAATAAAGTTATCACCATTAATTCACTGCTATTTAAGTTATTGATGCATCAAAAGTGTTATTAAACGCTTATTTGAATTAAGTTTATCATTCATTTACTGATTGATCATTCATTTACTAAAAATAAAAATATTGAATATTTTTTAAGGTTGCCAGATGTTTTAATATGTCCCTATATTTAAAGTTCATAAATAATAAACTGAAACCCTTTACAGGTAACATCCAAGTAATACCCCAAATATACACATAATTCCCCAAATATTCCAAAACTTACAGCCAATTTTAATAACTCTCTAAAACTGGTAAATACAATAATTTTTTATTTGATTGATAGGTATTTTAAATATACTGTAAGGGCATCAATAGTACCTAGCCTTTAAATGTGCTTGCTTACTGATTAATAATAATTATTATGTTTATAGTAAACTTTTCCTTGTAGTTACTATGCTCATTAACTGCAGTATATAATATTATTAAATTAATCACTTTCAGCAAGCTTTTAGTTTATTTAATTGAATTGTATTGTATATGGAGGTGAATTTTAAATGGTTTGAATCTTTGAAATGCATTGTTAAAGAAAGTGAATAAAAGATTATATTTTGTATCTGCGATTGCATATTGGAGTATTGTTATTATTATTTGTATAATAGCCTTAATCTTTGCTCGTTGAAACTTTGGATGACCTCAACCAATTTTAAAATGACTTTTAGAGTCAGTTAGTGGCTAAAACAAAATGTGTGATATAAGTTACTTTTAATTTAATAGATCCATCCCTAGTTCGTGCAAGTTATGATGAGATTCCTCCTTTTTTCTTAAATTTCACACCCCTGTTTGCATATGCTTATATTTATTATAACAATAGTAGCTCTCTGTATGAACATTTTTAGCCAGGTTTATTTGTTATAAATTAAATAAGTCAGCCAGTAAAACATGCCTTTTATATATAAGCTTTAAGACCAATAAAAGGAAATGGAAAGAATCTATGGGAAAAAATTTCATCTTAGATATCAGTACACAGATGCATTCACTGCTATATCCTAACTGAAATGACAGCTTTTAGCAGAATGCCAACTTTCTCAATAGATAGGTTTGTCAAATTAGTTTAGTGTAAAACATGCTACAATGAGAAGATACTAGTTCTTGTATGTAGCAATACCTAGTAATGTAGTGCTAAACTTAAGTGTCAACAGATTCATTGCCATTTGTGGAAGGTGAAATCTTTTACTACATATCATGTATGAATATCTTCCAAGGCCAAGTTATTAAAAATTTATATAATTTTAAAATAGACAAAATATATATAACATAATGTACATAGTGTATTAAAATTTATGTAAACATGTTATTTATTAAGAGTAAATTGATATTCCGCAGTACATTTTATATTTCTCATACCCATGTAGAGGCCACATTCCAATCAGATCTTTGTAAACATATACGCTCTATCAACAACTGGACCGTCACATATTTGCATAGCAATATCTTGCTCTTAAGGACAGTAAATATCTGATATCTAGTTACTTGCCATGGAAAGTTTGAGTGTATATTATCCCAGTATAATGTTTTAACATACTTCCCTAAGAATTCATTTTTGATGTAAAAATATTATCATCTATAATTTAAAAGATAAACATTAATAAAACATTAACGCAGTATAACGCGTATAATTAGATTTGGTTCTGTACGATCCAGCGATATTGACATTGAGCTAAAATTAAAAATACCTATTTACCTGCGTCCCGGTCGAACTTGTTCGGCTTTAGGTGGTCCGAAGAGTGACCCAGGATCAGCGGGGACAGGATCCTGGGCCACAGCACCGCGAAGCAGCCCACAACAATCACAAAAACGAACATCGTCTTCCGCGGACCCAACACCTCATCATTCGCCATTCTGACGTCGTGTTTTCGTATCGCAATTCGCAATTCGCGCACAGAGCCGCTCGCACTCTACGGGAACATCGTCGTGTGTGATAAAAATAAAGATTCTCGCCTCGACCGCGGGGAGAAACGCAGAAGCGAACGAAATTACGAAAGTGCAGTGACAGCTGTCATTTGCACCCTTCGCCTCCCCGTAGTTACGGGAGCGATCGCGTTAACGCATCTTCGCTACGGGAGCATCCGAATTTTGAAATCTTCTTCTCGTTCTCTCGTCGAACGCCGGTGGATTGAGCTGGCTCGATGTGACACAGCCGTATATGACAGTCAATCAGCTATGCCGACATCTTGCCTTCCCAGCCACCGGCTATTTTGTAGTTTTCCTGATCTCGGAGCGGTAACAGCAGTGGTTCCAATATTTACAGAGTGGATTAGCGTGTGGACGAGCGTGCGGCGCTCGCGGGCAGGCCTCGGTACAATATGCCTCGGCGCGGAGGCGGCGCCGGCTATTAACCCTTCCCCACCGCGGCATACTCTGCACGCGCTTAGATGAATACCAATTAGACATTCTATGTAGGTATTTGTCATTAGACAGAGGCATAAAGAGTTAGGCAGGTACTCCAATAGCCACTTCTCCCTCACCTTTGAAGTAGTTTTCCATTCACACACCTGCACCACACCTATGTAACAACGGAGTCCACATACCCGAATACTCTTTGACCCTTCCCGATCTTTTACAATCCTCAGAACTTCTTCTGAGGTTACCTCATGGTGTTTTCTTTCACAGAAATGCCAAAGAAGCGCCCCCTCCGAGCCTCGAATACTCTACTATAAGTATAACTTCGATCTGATAAATTTTATGAGCTTTTAGAGTGTAGATTAATTGACAACTTGTAAATTACTTAGGATTGGAACTTACGATACTTTAAAAATAATCACGTACTCTAGCCTCTAGGCCACCACGGCTCAGCAATGCCTTTAACTTAACGACACTTTTTTACGAGTAATAGGTACCTTTTTTTGGTCACACGATATCGAGTTTATCACACGATTTTAAAGCAGGTTCGGTCCCCAAGTACAGGATTGCGTACCCCACAATCGTAGATGGTTTTCGACTAACTATCGAAACGCATCTACGTCAGTTATCTTTAGCCTCTTGTTAGTCTTGTTTAAAAAAAAAAATATGGTTAGTACGTAGACAGACCAATAAACTCAATCAAGGGTCTCCTAGCAGGATTTTATTTTCCCGGTCCATCCGCATGACCTCCATGCCTTCTCGTGCTTTAAGCCGTCCGTAACGCAACAAAGAACTCTATGTCTATACTCGTATTTAACCTGATTCAACTGTTTACAAAACTTAACAGACGTTGGTAATTTTTATTCTGGTAAGAACTCTGGTGCAAAATTCGATCTGCAACTCTCCAAGCATTCGTCTATAGCCCATTTCTTCGGTATTTTTTCTATTATTTTAAGATCTTTATATGCTCAACTAAAACTATAAAAAAACATACTCTAACGAGATGTACTTACCCACAGTTTACTTCATCATGAAGTATCTATGTAAAGGATAAGGAAGGACAAGTAACATAGGTAGGTACTTGCAATTATAAATTTAGTTGCAAATTTGGAAACCCTCTAATAAAGTTATTCTATTGCCTTACATCCAAGTTAAATTGATCAATTTACCTCGTTTGAAAGACCGATATATATTTCAAAAACGTTCAACAAGAGGCGTAACGTTTGTAAAATATATAGTAGTGAATGTACCTACATCTAAAAAAACATTAACTTTTTTATTGATTTGATTGATATCTTGGAGATGTCTATCAGTAAGTTCAAAGTTTTTATAAAGCGAAAGCTTATAGATAATCATATTAAGATATTAAAGATTATAAAAACGATAAAAAAAGCTCGGGTGTGATTTGCTCTATCTCCATAGGTACTATAATTTATTATTAATTATGTGAGATGGTGATAACAAAAAAACCCCGGCTATGTTTGTTGTGGGTTCCTTCTTAGACCTGGGGCGATTTAGACCCTCTTAGCTTTTGTTTTAAGTTGTCGAGTGTAGTTATCCAGTTACCATCACTTCACGAATAGATATAATGATATGAACGATTCATATATGCCTGTAATAGGATTTTGTATTTTTACTTTTAGATTATAGATTTTCGTTCGATACTCTAAAACGACTACGATAACGCGCTCGACTCTCGTACCAAGGGTACTGGTTAAGGATGAGTATAACTCTACAAATGCTCTCAAGAACCAAATGCTTATGTAATTAGTTACGCTCATTTTCATGAATACCAATAGGTAAGTTGCCAAGCCTTTTCTCGTTAGTAGAATACCTTGTCATCTATTTTCCTTTGTTTACCTCAAGTTACCACAAATAACCTAATACCGTACGTATCTATTTATCGCTGCTCCGTGGTAAATTGTTGTGTGGTATTTAGTTTGTCTGTCAAGACTTTTTGGAGTCAGTCCGGAGTTAGGAATTAGTGATGTCCACTCCCCTGACAAGTAAAACAACTTATTAAGTAATATTGCATAATTAAATCAGTGACAAACTAAACTGGATGGTTAACAGAATACCTTTTGAGCCTCGGTGAGCAAGTTCTGTCTGTCCGGCTGCTATCATTAACACATTTAAGTATCAAACATAGTCAAACCTTTTCTTATGCATATCTACCAGAACCCATGCGGTACAATGCCACGTAAAGTATAAAGAAACAAAAAAAAACATGTTTAAATAGATTCGGGCCAGAAACCGTCGCGGGCGTCTCCAGGACGACGCCTAGCTAGCGGAGTTTTATCACAATCTGATCGGTGGCTTCGAAAGGCATAAAGGACAAAAATGCAAACAGTGATGTTTATCTATCTACAATAGATCAAAAATAGGCATATAATTGATACTTTGAATGGAAACACCTCTATTGTACACCACACAAAAGTACAGGCATGAATAATAAAGGAAAAGGTTACGATGCAAATTATACTTTATAATATACATTTGACGAAGCGGTGATAGCCCAGTGGTTAGGGCGTCAGCCTCCTAATCGGTCGAGAGGTCGGCGGTTCGAATCCGGGCACGCACCTCTAACTTTTCGGAGTTATGTGCGTTTTTACACGATTAAAATATCACTTGCTTCAACGGTGAAGGAAAGTATCGTGAGGAAACCTGCACGACTGAGAGATCTCTATAATGTATATATATATATATATATATATATATATATATATATCCTATAATAAAAATACTAATAATAATATAACTCTAAATAAATTATTTAATAAATCGTATTATTTTGCCATGCTTACATAATTTATTTTTATTACCTATAGTGGAATTTATAAAACGTAAATGATCAGTAAATGGAAAGTTATAGGGTAGACGGTATTCACAAAGTAACATTTAAAATATGTTGATAAAAATATGAGCGGAAAATCTGAACATTTTTAAAGTTCGACAGTTCGTACGCTCGCCTCATCATTATTCGGGCCACACGCATCCCCTCCCAGCGAACAATGGCTGGTAGCACTCCTTTCGACGCAGGAAACTGCGCACGCGCATGTACTACAAAGCACCTCCCGCCGCCATATTTTAAAATAACCAGCCCGTACCGAGGCTGCCTGGAAATGTTGGAGACAGTTGCCGTAGATGGTACATCCTGGTCCGCTTCCGTCCATCAGTTTTGGCCCAGGAAGCGCGTGATTCACATTCAAGTCGACTAGTAAAACTCTTTCCGTACACTTCCGAGGCGCGAACTACACCCTGGTGGAAATAAACGAGCGGTATCGGTTATTTGTTATTGCAGTCACGTTCTGGATACCGAGAGGTACCTCTAAAGTGTCAACAACTGACATCCATGGCTTACCTGCTTCAACATGATTTTTAGAGTTCTGTATCCAATAATCGGGACGACCTCTGACCACAATGGTGCAGTCGTGAGGGCTGAGGTCTTATGTCTATTTGAGAATTAGTATTTCTGGTTTTGATTGGTGAGACGTAGCTACTAGTTACCATCGTACCGTGCGCAGAATCCGAGGTATGTTGTTAGAGGCATGACAGTTACCCACATGCTTAACAATATACTCCTAACAAGTTATCCTGCTATAGTTTTAAACTGAGTTATCACTTACCACCAGGAGAGATTGCAATCAAAAGCTAACTTAAAATTTATCTTAAACATGAATTTTCGGAAGTAAGGTTAAGTGCGTTTTATAGATCTCGATCTTAGAACAGTGTCAAAATGGCGCCCTTTGAACTCAGAACCCAACGCAATACGCACAGTATTTCACTGTAACATTGGTTCAAGTATCTAAAAGGGATAGCTTTCTGGAAAAAAATAACAAGTTTTAGACTTGTCTATTTAGTTTAGTTTCAAATTCAAATTCAAAATAATCTTTATTCAAATAGTCCTTAAAAAGGCACTTTTGACGCGTCAATAATTTACATAGTAGTTATTTCATGGTGATAACTATATTCGTAAACTTAAAACTAAAACTATGAGGGTTCCAAACGCGCCCCGGTCCCACAACAAGTTGAAGCCCACAACAAACTTAGCCGGGAAAGATAATTGTGTACTCACAATAGAATTGACACAAATGTAGTAACTTTAGAATTATAATAACAATTTGTCGAATGCCAGATTGGTTAACCCGCAGGTTTTCTTGTTCAGGTTTTAAGTGGATCAACCAAAAACATTTAACTGAACAATTGTCGTGCTGCCACATTCCATGCATTCCAGAGCATTCTACGTTTCATAGTGCCTGCTTATTGTTGAAGTAATTAATAGCAAATTAAATCTATAATAATATAATGAAAATGTAACAGAACGAATTCTGTACATTAAATATATTTTGAAAATTTTAATTAGAGGATGCTTTACTATCGATACTGAGCCCAAAACAGTTTTTATTGACAGACAGTATCTTGGCCGCGCATCACGCCGAAACTACTGGATGGATTTGAATGAAATTTAATATAGGAGTAGCTGATACTCCGGTTCAACATATAGGTTTAATGTCGGAATTCAGCACGGATCCCTTGGGAGAGTGGATGAAAGTCAAAATGTGTATTTAGTTGTAATTCATTAACGCGTACTCCGATTCCACTCATTCTTTTTTTTTTGCTAGAAAGGAGATACTTTAGTGTTTATACTGTAGTGTTTATAATTATTTCAAGTTCGTCGGTTTAGTAATCCATTGCTTCGTGATCGGAAGACAAACGAACACACTTTCACACATACTAACTCAACGCAGACGAAGTCGCGGGCATCAGCTAGTTTATAAAATATTTACCCTGCCATTGTGGAAGACTCATGATGTTAGTGTTATGTTTTTACAGAGACATGAATATTGGTGGTTATTGACATTTCAATAAAGTTTGCTTTTTTACCACAAGCACCGAATACCGAAGTTATATTTTTATTCTCACAGAGTACTTTTGCGCTCTGGATATAGCCTAGTGGCAGAATTTGCGAAAACCTCCATAGCTTTAAATCAAGATTTAAAGCTAAGTAGGTATGCTTCAAATTAATAGCGTGAAATTGATGCTTGCAGTGTAACTAATATTAATATGTACACAGATAATTTAAATATATACAAAGGGCGTAAGAAACATCTGTATTCTCTCGTGTGGGAGTCACCACTGTGGTAGGGTTGCCAGGGTCCGGTTTTAGCCTTGGGTCATTAAAATGGCCCAAAGTTAATAAGCGAAGTGAAGTCAGCCTCCTAATCAGTGGTCGGCGGTTCGAATCCGGGCACGCAACTATAACTTTTCGGAGATATGTGCGTTTTGAAAAAAAAAAAATATCACTTGCTTCAACGGTGAAGGAAAACATCGTGAGGAAACCTGCACGCCGGAGAGTTCTCTATAATGTTCTCAAAGGCGTGTGAAGTCTGCCAATCCGCACATGGCCAGCGTGGTGGACTATGGCCAAACCCTTCTCATATTGAGAGGAGACCCGTGCTCTGTAGTGAGCTGGTAATGGGTTGATCATGATGAAAGTTAATAAAACAATTTCTTTGCTCAAAGTATTTATTAAATAAAATAATTTCAAGGGATTCCAACTACAGTTGTGATTTCGGATCGCTTTGCTCCAGTGATTAGCATGTCTGCACGATATGATTCGGCTATTGGTTTTGAATGTTATTAACGTCTCGGTACCCGTCCGGATTTCAGAACGGAGTGGCGTTGTCCATATGCCTCTGAGAAAACGTATGTCCTACGGTTCCAGTTATAATCATAAAATAATAATCATCATAAAAGCTCACCAACCATCATTGGAGCCGTATGGAGTCTCTCTAGCTCTCAATCTCCTATGCCTATAACACTGATAATTCGGAAGTTATCCCATGAGAATTAAAAACGTTTTTCATATCGATTTGTATACAATAGTACATAAAAGAAATGAATCTTGTGCTTAGCGCGGCTAGCAGTAAATTTATAATCGTTAGAATAGGATAGTTAGAATAATATCGACATATTTTATAATCATTAGACATTCTAAAAATAAGACGCTAATAGTTTTTTTAATTTTTTTTATCGTAAGTAAATCTTCATCCTCTTTCGCATACAACCGTAACTCCACCAGCGGGTGTCCGCCGCAACAGACCCTCCCGAAACTTCAGTTTCGCGTTTAGAGGTGTGCTGGAACAACAACCCACCAGCCAACTTGAGGACCGTACTGTGAGTGATGGACGGCCATTAAATAAGTATCAGAGATCATTACAATAAAAATGAATCAATATGATAACTATATTTTAACAAACCATTTTTAAAATTTTGGTAAATTTTTTTTTTTTTTAAATAAAAACTTTCTATATATGTCACTTCGCATACATCCAAGAATATGTGTATATACAAAGATTCATGACGATCGGTTGAGTAGTAAATATGTAAAACTTGTATTTACATTTATACCGTTAGTATGAAGTAAGATTATTCGATTACCGACGACTTGGAGACCAACTAAAACGCAGACCAAAACTCAGGAAGACCACTAATTCCAGCCATGATGTTTGTAGCAAGTAATTAGTGGGAGCCCTACCAGCGATGTAGACGAATGGGCGGCTGTGATGCAACCCGTGACTCATCTCGCTAATCGTGTAATAACGCCCTCACTATCTGCTCACTCAGCAAGCTTGGCCACACACAGTTTCCGCCAAGTATCACCAAGGTCACTCTCTCCTTTTCAATCCAAACTTTTGCACGACGAACTCCACAGTATAAAGTTGGAGGTCCTGGGTTCGAATCGTGGGAGGCTTCGGCCGTGGCTAATAACAACCTTTTCGACAACGACTTGTCGCCATGTGATTTAGCGTTCCAGACCAATTAGTAGTATGGGTTTACTCCTAACAGGTTGGCCCACTACGATCTTAGACCGCATCATCACTTACCATCAGGTGAGATGCCGTCAAGAGCTAACTTGTGGGTGTATAAAAAAAATCTGAAATTAAATGTAGCCAAAAGATTTTTATTAATACACAACAAGTTAGCGGGCTAACCTGTTAGGGGTATGGTAAATCCATACTCCTAATTGGTTTCTACGCGACATCGTGCCGGAACGCTATATCGGTTGGCGACACGTCTTTGTCGGTAGGGTGGTAACTAGCCACGGCAGAAGCCTGCCACCAGACAAAATGGAAGAAGTGCTTTTTTTATCCACTACAACTTAGCTCTTGACGGCAACCTCGGCTCACCCGATGGTAAGTGATGTTAAGTGTGATCGAGGCTGCGATCAGACGTCAAATGGAGTCTTTGACAACTAGGACTGCATATCTATTGCATTACTAGCTGAGACCCGCGGTTTCACCCGCGTAGTTTTCGTTTCCATGGAAATACCGGGATAAAATATTGCCTAAATATAAATTGCAAGTTGACTCTTTGAAGTTAGGAACACACCTACATTTCTTAGACAACAGTGAGTGATTATAATTTAATATGAACTTTATTGAATAGAAATAAAGTTCAAATTGACTTCACATTTTATTTAGAGAACGTTTATATGGGAAAAAGAAAAGGGCTGTTTTTAGGGATTTCCCGGTAATTATTCGAATTTTTCTCACCTTTTAAACCTTCCCTAGACCTCCACGAACATTTCAAGACCAAGATAAGACAAATTCGTTCAGCCGTTCTCGAGTTTTAGCGAGACCAACGAACAGCAATTGATTTATATATATATAGATTGATTGAGGTAGCCCGTAGCGGAGAAGTGTGGTATTTTTCAAATATCTTTCATTCACAAGTTAGTATATATGTTGCCAAATTACGGGGCACGGTCGCGTGCGCATATCTGCGCGTACCGCCGCCGCCCGCCGCCCGCCGCCCGGACGCGCGCTGCATGCTGCTGGATTCAACATTGCGAATTCACGCCATAGTTCCATGGACGACAGCGCGCGTTTTTCGTATGCTGTTAAGTTAAATCAGAGCGGTACGCAAGGCGTTCTGTCTCCAAAAAGAGTCCCTTAATACCGAAATACCACAAAACGAGACTGTTTTGTAACGGAGATTTAACTTCTCGTTTAAGTGTTTCTAAACTTTAAGGTAAGGCTAAGCACTCTCCATTCCAGCCAGAGCGTAAGAATTTGTGACTAGTCTTTGACCAATGCTTGGTGCGTGATGCCAGAGATGACTTCGAAACGTAGACGCTAGTTATATGTATCATTCTCGGATTGCCTCTACATGTTCAAATAAGAAATGAATAGCAGTAGCATCCTTAGAATGCAAACTATGTCTTTGTGAAATATTAATTATGAGCGGTTAAGCCGCTAAATGTTAGTTCGAAATTTAGATTTAAAAAAGCTGAGTCAGTACCTTCTTATTGGCGCGACACAATATTAAAATATTAATTTAATGTGTTAACAATAAGGCATTAGATTTTTTATTTTAGAAGTTACTCTGTTTTGTTTTGTTATGTGTATTTTTGTAATCGTGTTGAGCTAGTAAATAAACGTATTTCTATTCTATTCTATTCTAAGCTGTCCTGCGTGCAAAGGAATCTACCTTAGTTACAAATTCATTTAAATCCTCGAACAGCTCCCTGGTGCTCGTGCGGGATAAAGTATGCTATGTCCATCACCAGGATGCAAGATATATTTGTGTAATTTTCATCACGGTCACCTCATTGACTGATTATTAGTAGGTAAGTAGAACAAAGAAACAGTCGGTAACGTACCAATTACGGTCCCGTGTATTCTGTCTGATTTTCACCTACTTTATATAATATCTAAAAACAAAGCTTCGCGTATATATTACGTTGAATACTATGTAACGTGATTAAACTTCATATTACATATACGAAGATAGTTAGGCTACACATTGACATTGCGTAACGTTCCGACCTCACAGCATGTAAAATAAATGTAAGTATTAAAAAAGCGGTGATAGCCTAGTGGTTAGGGCGTCAGCTTCCTAATCAGAGGTCAGCGGTTCGAATCCGGGCACGCACCTCCAACTTCTCGGAGATATGTGCGTTTAAAAAAAAATATATATCACTTGCTTCAACGGTGAAGGAAAACATCGTGAGGAAACCTGCACGTCTGAGAGTTCTCCATAATGTTCACACAGGCGTGTGAAGTCTGCCAATCCACACATGGCCAGTGTGGTGGACTATGGCCAAACCCTTCTCATATTGAGAGGAGACCCGTGCTCTGTAGTGAGCCGGTAATGGGTTGATCATGATGATGATGATTAAAGGAAAAATGAGAGCAAAATTTTAGTCACCAGTAAGATATAAGATGAGAGATACAGTGGCCGTAGCTCGAGAGGTTGTTCAGACAAGGATAATTATCACAGACGCCGCAACAATCTTTAGTCGCAGCCGTTCATAAAAGAAATGGCGTTAAATCGTAAGGAATTGTAGATCTCGCGATAACCACGATCATCAAAGTAAAGGAAAAGATGCGAGAAGAATACGTTTAATATGAGATACCAATATTTAAATAGGACAAAGAAGGCTCAAAATACTGAACTGAATCCGTGATTGCTTGTTTAGCGGTACTCGACTATGTCTTTACTGTGACGTGGTGTTTTTACATGTTCCCGCTAAAATCACTGACCTTGACGGAAACGGGTTATTACACATTACTTCAAATAGGTGACTTTACCTTTTAATATATAGATATATAATATGTATAGATATATAATAATATGTAGATAACTCTAGGACGACCTCGCTTAGCAAGTTGTTAAGCTACGTATGGTCCACTGGGCTGCAAGTAACAAGAGTTTCTGTGAATTCCGTGAAGTACCAAAATGGATTCCTGTGTTATTATTGAGTCGTACCAATAGTATAGAGAAAAACGTAATTGGACAAAAATTGAGATATTGCCAAATTCTGTCTTTTGCATATTCAGTTGTAAAAAAGTTCTGTAGTTCCAAAGATTATGACATTTCAAGATGTTCTGAACGTTTAAAATAAGTTTAATATTAACCTCTTATATTCATACCTCGGAATAGCCTGACTCCCTAGAGAACTCCTGTGACAGGGGTAGGGGCATAGGGTCAGTCTTCGATGAAGGGAAATAAAATACCTCCCGCTAACCAAAAGGGACTTACTGTGAAAAAACGTTTATATTAAGCGGCGAGGTCGCGGTCACAGTTGCGAGTCTGGACTGGGATATTGGGTTGACAGAATTAAACATTTAAGTTTATATCGCGGAAAACTAATAAATACACAAACAATACAAATCAAAATGTTACTCATATGTCATATTACTCTATTCATAATTACACTGATAACTTTTATTTTACTTTTAAATTGATCATTTAATTTAATCTGTGATTTTACTGTGATTGATAGAAGTACTCGTAGAAAGAAAGGGAGACTTCGTATTCGAAGGGCGTGTTTTTTTCACGCTTTTCTTGAATTAATGTTTGTTGGCTAATTTTGAAAAGTATTGGTGTTGGTTGTGTTGTGGACATATAGTTTTGGTGTCGTTTGTGTAGTGGCTAGTTTTTTAAATGGTTAACAAGGTTTGAGGGAGCCGCGTCCGCCGTGCATAGTTTCCCGCCATTTTTCCCTGACTTAAATTCTCCATTGCTTTAAACTTGACATTGGCTAATCTGTGTAAAGCCATTAAAAGAGGAAACTGTCTGGCAGAATGTGTTAGGCTAAAATTTAATCTTAAAATCTGTATATAAATTTACTATATTCCTACAATAAAATAATTTGAAGTCGCTGGCAAATAAATTAATAAAATCAGTCGTGTAATGTATTCGATTCTGTGACGCGATTTAAAATACACAGAGCAATAATAATATTAATATTTGCAATTTTATGGCCGCGGTTATGAATATTGCCGGCCCAATTCGTCCACAGAGTCGTTTATCGCGCCACCCAATGGGCAGTCAAGGATCGACTCCATAACAAACGATCGAAACTTATTGGTCATGACGCCATATTGGAAATACATAATGATAATTATTTCATTATGGGCATCAAAGACTACTGTATTTTATAAGCGTTGGTGAACGACGTACAACTCGCGTCGCGTAAAAAGAGCGTTGACTGGCAACCTGCGCAGTAGACATATAATAATACTAGCTGTTGCCCGCGACTTCGTCTGCGTAGAATTTCTGATTTCCCTTGAGATTGAGGTTAAGTAAGCTACAGGCAAATGTCAAATTGCCGATTTTCGTGTTTCTTAATTAAAAAACATAGGACTTTCATACAAACTTCAAAAAAAAATTCTAACCTTATACCTACGCCCTAAAAGAAACCTATTTTCAAAATTTCAAGCTTGTAGACTTCATAATAAAAAAATAAGCAAAAACTATCATCCCCTTTTTTACCACCCTTAACCGGTAATATTTAAAAAAAAATTGATGTGTGACATATAATAATAATTCAGTTGCATGTACAATTATAGTGCGATTGTATTGTATAACACAACAAGTTAGCGCTTGACGGCAATCTCACCTGGTGGTAAGTGATGATGCTGTCTAGGATGGTAGCGGGCTAACCTGTTAGGGGTATGGTAAACCCATGCTCCTAATTGGTTTTTACACGACATCGTGCCGGAGCGCTAAATCACTTGGCGACACGTCTTTATCGGTAGGGTGATAACAACCTATATCTAGTGATCTACCCACGGCCGAAGCCTCCCACCAGATACGAGCCGGGAATCGAACCCAGGACCTCCAACAATATAAGTAACACAATTTTTTTTTTCGGACTGTCTATTAGCTGTACTATTGGTTGCCACAGCGTAACCGGGCTGTTTGGCGAGCTTCGGAAAGAAGCTCTGGTCAACCAATGCTCAGTAAGTCCGGTATCACTCTTTTAATGTCACACTTCTCATACCAATATTAATTTACTAAAAGCTTGAGGCGATGATAGAAAGAGACAGACTATACTAATGTATTGTTTTTATATTCGATGTTCGTTCCTTTTTTATATACGTGTCTCTGTCATATAAAGGATGTCCGGCAAGTGTTTTAATTTTAAGCTAAAATTTTATTTTTGGAACGAAGTTCCTTATCGCGCGTTGTGAAAGGGGGCTAGCCGGAAAAAATTCTTACGAAAAGTTGTCACGACACTTTTTGTTATTGTAAGCTGTGCGGCGTCGCACGTTTCTCTGTCTGTCTCTCTCTTATAGAAAGCAAGCCAGATATTTTCATTTCTATTTTGCATTGAACAGTGTGGTGTCGCGACGATTATTTTTGTTGAGTGTATACAGGTTTTTTGTAAATAATAAATAATAAAAAATAATAATAACAATGAATCCTGACAGTGTTTCTGCACAAGTTCCGGATATTGCTGATGGAGTACAAAATTGAGCCTACTGATTAAGTTTATATAACATTATATTTGTTAATAATAAAAAAACATTATTATAACTTAAATAAAATAAAATTTTATTACAATTCCTTCACTAATTAATCGAAAGGAACTTCGTTCCATCCGGGTGTCCCTTGACACCTCTCAAGTTTTTTTATTTTTATAATAAATAAACAGTAATAGAACCCCATATCAAGGACATTTTTTAACTGCAACTCACATTTCACGCACATATATTTTTGCTGTTTGTGGCCGATATCTAACCTAGATCATGTGTAAATAACTAATTTTGTCTAGGCCTCTAGAGTCTGGGTAGTTTCGTATCCCGGAATGTGAGATTATAATATTGTGTCTATCAGTCCTTAGTTCTCCGTTAGAGTTAGTGTTTAAGCCAGTGTTTCGATATAATGAGGGTTATAGGCCTTATTTGTAAAAACCTGTGTGCTAAGGCGTATAAATACCAAATTAAATATATCATGGACTTTCGCAAATGCCTGCATCTATATAACTAGAAACTAGTTTTTTTTTTTTCGAATTGTCAATTGCAGATAACCATAATAGTTACTACTGCGTCACCGGGGGTTTTTGGCGAGCATGAAGCCAGGCTAGGTAGTAACTATTGTTACATCTTCATGTTAAATAGTAGATTTCCAAGGTTTAAAATAAATAAGAAAGCTTGCTAACAATCCCAAAAATTTGTTCCCTAAGTAAGTAATTATATTTTTTTCATCCTGTGATTTTTTTTATGTATTTACAATATTTATCTGCTATATTGTATTGTATATCGATGACTATTAACTTATTTTATATTATAAATGCGAATGTTTGTATGTTTGTGTTTGTTACACGCCGGAACTACGGAACCAATTTGGCTGATTTTTTGAATGGAGATTGATTATGCCCTAGGTTAACACCTTTTATCCTGAAAAAATACCTCAGTTCCCGCATTAATTCTAGAAAACTTAATTTTACATTAAAAACTTTGCATTATAAAATTGTAAATGATTGTCGCATTATAAAATTGGAGGTCCTGGGTTCGATTCCCAGCTTGAGTCTGCTCTGGTGGGAGGCCTCGACCGTGGCTAGTTACCACCCTACCGAAAAATAAGTGTCGCCAAGCGATTTAGTGTTCCAGCACGATGTCGCGTAGAAATCAATTAGGAGTGTGGGTTTACCATACCCCTAACAGGTTATCCCGCTACCATCTTCGACTGCAAAATCACTTACCATCAGATGAGGTTGCCGTCATGGGCTAACTTGTGTTAGATAAAATAAAAAATAAAAATAAATTAACGTCGTCATTCCCTAGTTATTGGGTTCCGACCTTTTACCGGACACCTGTATAATACGCATCTGACAAATTGCGTAGCACCTTGATCGAACGTGAACAGGGAAATATGTATGCAGGTCATGTTTCCCGCCAAAGCCATTCGTGCCTCACCAACGCGCCGTCGAAGAAGGAATCATGCCGATGGAATTTATGTTCGGCCTGTATGATATGCTATGAATATGTTAATACCGTGGGTTCTAGGAATTTGATTGTTAAAAAACGCTCACATAATGCCATGCGGGAGTATCTCACTCTCAATAATTAAACGAAATAATAATATATATATGATATAAACATTCATATTGTATATACATTACATATTATGCAATATGTGATAATATGCAGTATGTATAACACTTGTAATGTTGATTTTGTTAAATAATTATTTTTAATTAAAAAAAAACTGTCCTCGAGCCGGTAGCTGTGTTTGTACGCATTTGGTTTCCTGGAAGAGATCGCTATATAGATGCAAAATTGAATACTATTTTGTATTGTTTTTTTTATCTGTTCTTTGGTGTGAAAGATTTACATTTCTAAAACGAAACGCTTTAGTGTGGCTCTTCCGGTGTAGGTACGTGTTTCCTGCCACTTATCACTTTAACGAGTATGTACCTTCGAGACAGGTGGTCCTGCTGTTATTTCATTTTGTCATTAAATTAGTATGTATGGATTAAACTCCCATAGTTATTAATTATGGCGGACTGCTCTACTGACTGTTGCTACGGTTGGCATAACTGCATCGAAAGTGCAGACAGTCTGTCTAGACCGTTCAGGGAAAAGGATTTACAGTTCCTCTAGGGTCTAATCTATTTCCTTAGAAAAACTTTCCTTTGCCGTCCTCCCCATAAACGTAAAGTTTCTGGAGGACGGTTAGCTTTACAATTAAAATGTGTTTTTCAATATTTTTTAACAATAAAAAAAAAAAAATCTGCTCAATGCTAAGTGTCACATATTATAAATATTCTGTATATTTATTATACCGGGACTGACGATATAACGTGCTCTCCAAGGACTGGGACGAACAACGCCTATTTCATTGCTCCGGATTAATTTGAACTTTGTTCAAAGAAAAACAGCATTACTTAACGTAACCAACCTGGGAATCGATTCTGGCAACTCGTAGTCTAATATGCTTACCACGATACAAACTTGGCAGATGTAGGTTCCGTTAACTGATATTACTCTTCCTTCCCCAACCTTAACGTTGCCTTTGCTTTTAATCAGGTATAACTGTAAACACATGGAAGCTAATATTGGATAAACCAGTTAAATAGTTATAAATCTTAAATCTTGATTCTTCAGACGTTGAATTGGCAAATGCTCAGACTTTGAGCCTCACTTACTAATGTTCCTGATACTTTACCGAGAACTAAATAAGTAATGGCTTCGATTACGTGTATCGATACTGTTCATGAGATTTATTTATGCTTTCGTTTTACAGAATAAGCAAAACGGATTACCATTTACCTCTACAATAAACGTATATTCCAAGGTATACTCCTTGTAGATGTTTATATACCTATGAGTATATCCCTAAGTAAAGCTAAGCTTAACCTAGTAAGGAATCAAAATTATTTGAAACGCCTTTAAATATACTACAAAACTGTCGCACTTCGTATATCTCGGGTTAAGGGTCTATGATTTCCTTAGTCATTGCTGAGATCGAAGATGAGAGAACGAAAGTGATTGATAGGTAAAGGCTAAAAGTAGAAAATATATGAAATAGTTGATTTTATGCTTTTTATTCCAATCCCATAATAATGACTTCGCCAGCAAGATAAGTAGGCAAGATGAAACAGCGAAAATAATGGAATAGGACGTTTTAAAAGTACGAGTAGATGTCAATGTCATTTGATTGTAGTTGTTACTTATGGCTAAGCGATAGAGAAGCCGCAACAACAATTCTTTACGGCTAAATGTCAATCGAAGTTTTTTAATTGTCAATGTCACCTGTCGTTAGAAGAGCAGTGTTATTGTTTTCATTCTTTTATAGTGAAAATTCCTAAAATATCAAAATGATGCGAGACTTTACCAGTATACTAAACATTATATTTATTATCAGCGGTGGTGTATTGACGTTTGTGATATTGTTCATATTCGCTAAGCGACAGATTACTAGATTTGCCCTTCGATCGAGAAGAGGACCTCACGTCCCTATAGGGACAGCGGCGAAGAAGGTAAATAATTAAAACTTTTTAACTTTAAAACAAAAACTTATTAGATAAATCGTGCTTTCTTGTCACGTTTTTGCATATAATATAATAAGTCTATGGGTTTAAGTTGTGATACTTAATATGATTTAAAGACTATAGAATTTTATAAGAACCTTTTTACAAACCCTTGAAACAATTGTATGTTTTCCAATACTAGAAAATTCAATTGGTTGCACAGCAAAGTCACTCAAGAAATTGAGGAGCTTGTGGCAGCTCTTTTTGTCCACCTTGTTAGGGACCAACCAAGCGGACAAGTGCCTTCAACTCAACATGTCACTGTTTCAGAGAGCATGTAAATTAGTTACCATTCATCATCATCATCATCATCATCATCATCATCATCATCATGATCAACCCATTCTCGGCTCACTACAGAGCAGGTCTCCTCTCAATATGAGAAGAGTTTGGCCATAGTGCACCACGCTGGCCATGTGCAGATTGGCAGACATCACACGCCTCTAAGAACATTGTGGAGAATGTTTTCCTTCATCATTGAAGCAAGTAATATATTAATTGCTTAAAAATGCACATAAGTTTGAAAAGTTGTAGGTGCGTGCTCGGGTTTGAACTCCCCGCCTCTGATTAGGAGGCTGATGTCCTAACAACTAGGCTATCACAGCTTAAACTGTTAGAATTATCAATATTTAAGTCTGTTTTTCTACGAGTGTTGAATCCTGTGCCCAACAGTGATAATATGGTTAACAATGATTTTTTCAGTGCTTAAAGAAAGAAATAGAGAGACGAATTGAAGCAGTGCCCCGTATTGTGTTTGAGCCTCGCCTGCTGAGCACAGAACCCTCCCACTACATACTGGAGCCCCAGCAGCCCTACCACTACAGATTCAGAGCTGTGGATGACGTTAAAACACTTGGTAATGTACTTGTATAACTCATTCTCCTATAAACAATAAACAGCAAGTATAATTTGCTATATTCCGCCGGCAACCGGGAGATTTGTATAATATAACACCACACAAAATGGTGTGGTGTTATATTATACAAATCTCCCGGTTGTCGGCGGAATATAGCAAATTGTACTTGCTGTTTATTGTTTATCATGGACTTCCGCAAAGTAACGCCTGCTTCTATTCATTATTCATTATCCTATAACTATAACTCATTAGCCTGATACAATATTTATATAGTTAACCAACCATGCTTAAATAGTTATAGCACTTTTAAAGTAGGGTGGTAACTACTGAATACTAACTTACTGAATCCTCAAATTAAACCTGACTAAAGAAAGGTCTGAAATCACAAATTCTGACACCAACTGTGGCAAGTAGCATTTGCTTTTGTATTATAAAATGGGAATTCCTGAGTTTTTTTTCCTGCTTGTGACCCTGGTCTGGCTTCTGCCTCAACTAGTTACCGCCCTGCAGACAAAGAACCTCCAAGGGATTAAGTGTTCGGGTATGATGCAGAGTATAAACCAAATAAGAGGATGGGTTTAGCCAGCAACATATTGGCGACTCCTCTAGTGCAGCAGATGTTCTTGGTGACAGTGAATACTTATTATGAGGTGACCCGTCTGCCCATTTTCTTCTTACTAATGTAAAAAAAACCTTAATAAAACCAAAACAATGCTCACCACTGTTACAGGGAGGCTGTAGCTTAAGCTGTATGGAAATATAAATAGAGCAAGAGCAAAATAGTGTTTTTACTCCAAAAACTAATTAGAGATAATAATTATATTAAATACTCTTTATTTAAAAGAAACATGATTTTTACTTGATGGTTGCTAGGTTTACTAGAAATAGCAGTAAAAAACTTGCTTCAATTACATTATTCAATATTCGAGTTTATTTATTTATTTATTCAAAGCGCCACCAACAGAATTATATGCAAAAAAAATAAACATTTTAAAAACCTTAAGTGCTAGGATATACATATAAATCAATTTAGAGGTAACTAAAGCATCCCTAATAACTTAAGTCGACGCTAATATGTCGCTAATAATATAATATGCAAAATTTTTAGATTAACAAACAGCAAATAACAAAAAACAGAAACTTATAACAAAAGAATAGAAAAGTAACCTTGTGTTTATAATAACGAATAAGGAATATATACAGGTATATACACACTATGCAAAATCTAACTAGACTAGTGTTTTTATTATTTTATTTTTGAAATTGTGTCGTTTGTCATTAAAAATAAAGTTCTTATATTAAAGACTATCAGACACAGTCTCGTAGGACTTGTCAGCTTAAATCACTCAACTAATAACTCTGGCTGTGACAGTAAGAATACGCAAACATCAAATGGACCCCTCATTTCAGTGCTTTTGTTTCTCTATACTAACTAATAGTGTTCCCTGACATATTGTTCCATAGAAGAAGAAATAGCTAATCAAGACCCTGGACTGCGGCGTCATCCTCGTGAGTCCCTCCGGGCATTCCTGCTGTCGTCTCTCGCGGCGCCGCTGGACGGGCGCGGACAAAAGCTCGTGCACCAGTTCTGCGACGCGTACGAGTCTGCGAGACACCACCCCGCCGAGTTCGGAGAGGACGAGTACAGGGCTTACACACGCCTGCTGCTCAAACTGCTGGACGCGTGAGTATCTCTTGGCTGAAGTTACCAATGTAATTGCTTACACCCATACATTTTTCATATATAAAGGCTGACGCTTATCATGCCCGAATGAAAGCAGTGCCTCCAAAATGTTCGTGGACGCACACACGAATAACCATAATGCGTAGAAAAGCGGCGTCTCTCCTGCATCGACTACGTACAAGCGACAACGGCATCCTGAAGGTAATTACTGCCAGGACTGACTGCCCCATACTGCACCGCTGTATGGCGGTAGCTATTGGGCGGATAAAGTAATTTTTTTTTGTATTTCTGATGATATTAATAACAATACTAACATAGTCAATAAGGATAAAATGTTACTAACATACTAACAAATCTATGGACGCTTCCATGTCCGGTTTAAATGAGAAATAAATAAAAAGAAATATTGCTTTCACCCTTTCTTGC
This sequence comes from Lasiommata megera, assembly GCA_928268935.1. Taxonomy (NCBI): domain Eukaryota; kingdom Metazoa; phylum Arthropoda; class Insecta; order Lepidoptera; family Nymphalidae; genus Lasiommata; species Lasiommata megera. The sequence continues at coordinate 14,901,993 of OV743326.1, forward strand.
CTTGTGGGTACCTAATTTGTGTGCAGTAAGAAACCAATGCTGCAATGGCAATTGCAAAGTTAATTGTATCCGAAACGCGTTATAGCCCTCTGTGCATAGCATACTTAGAGGCAGATGCAACACCATCTGGGGTTCTGACATCATTGCAAGCATCCAGCAACCTGGGCGGTCTGCTAAGATTCCGAGCGGATCTTGGACAGTTAAAAGAAACGAAAAAAATTGCCTAGAAAGATCAAAAGAATCAATGATGTGGAATGTTGTCCAGCTTCCATTATATGCACGACTTTTAAGTAGCTTCAACTATATGGTAGCTAAAACTATCATGTATTGGTGTAAATATGCCTATTCATGTACAAATGCCGCTGCGTGTCGCCAGTACGGCGTTACCTATTATACTCGCATGTCGGTGACGCTGTCCCATGTGTTTTGGCTTTAGCATATCTAAAGAGGTTCTAACTTCAAAATAAAAGGGAATCGCTTGCGAGTTTCCTGTAGTTTTTTTGACGACCTTCGTGGCGCAGTGCGCGCGCTATCGCATTATAAATTTGGAGGTCCTGGGTTCGATTCCCGGCTCGGGTCTGGTCTGGTGGGAGGCTATGGCCGTGGCTAGTTACCACCCTACCGACAAAGACGTGTCGCAAAGCGGTTTAGCGTTCCGGCACCATGTCGCGTAGAAACCCATAGGTTTACCACACAGGTTACTCCTAACAGGTTAGCCCGTTACCATCTTAGACGCATCACCACTTACACCAGGTGAGAGTGCCTTCAAGGGCTAACTTGTAGTATATAAAAAAAATTAAAAAGACAGAATTTTTTTCACCCTAAACCCGTGTTACTGACACGGGCTTAGGGTGCCTTTTTTTGGAAAGCGAAAATGCCAACCACAGGTGAGAGTGCCCTCAAGGGCTAACTTGTAATGAATCAAAAAAATGTGGTGTTGTTACAGCGCGCGTCTTCTGAAGAGCGTGTCGTGCGTGGGGGCGGCTGGCGCGCGCAGCTCCCCGCAGCGCCGTGCGCCGCGTTTGCTGGACCCCGCGCGACTGCGGCCGGCAGCTCGCCCCGCTAACCATTACACCGCTTTGGAGGTGACTATTACCCCACCCTATCGACAACAACGTACCTGCACAATCCCGCTAAGAAACCGAATAGCCCTTATCCCTAACAGGTTACCCCGTTGCTGTATCATTATTCAATCCGACACCCCAACCCTCTTGTAGTTGCGGCTTCTTTTTACTCCCCCGACCTAAGCGCTCCTCTCCGAAAGAAGAGACCTAAACATATCCTTTATGACCCTGACGATCAGATGACTACTGACAACACACTCGTACTACCTACCACACAATCATACGCTACACACCGTCTTCGCCGGCGAAGACGAGGTCCCCGCTATCTTACGTCATCCGGACGTGGGCTCCATCCACGGCCTCGGAGACGTACGGACCACTCACCGTCCGACCCCCCCCGTTATCCCAAACGTCGCCTCAGCCGAGGTTCGGCCTCAAAGGAGGCGCCCTTAGGCAGTCATTCCCATAGTTTCTTCGAGCCCTAGGGCTCAAAATTTCTTCTGGCAGAGCTTCTTTCCAAAGCTCGCCAAACAGCCCGGTTACGCTGTGGCAACCAATAGGGTTTGTACAGCTAAAAGACAGACCGAAAAAAAATAATCATCACATACCATCAAGAGCGATTACAGTCAAGGGTTAACAAACTGCACTAGTAGAATATTCCATTATAATCTGTCATAGTGAGATTAGACTGTTGCTTGAAGTTTTCCGTACCCGAATGGAGCCAACGAGACCTTGACAGATAGACAGCGGAGGCTCAGTATGAGATATATCTATCTATCCATCTGGCTGTCAGGAATCGTGATGCGATGCCCCATCGGTACATAAATGAAGATTTTTCGAATTATCCAGATTTGTCACAGCTAAAGAGAAATAAATTTTTGGAATGACCAAATGAAGTCCTTTCATGTGATACATAAAGTGGGCGCATTGGATACATTAATAATGTAGTTACGCAAAGGGTACCCAACCCACATTGATCAAGTTCACAGGTCATTTCTGCCACGTACCTGCAAATTGTGGAACCAGCTTCCATCTTCTGTGTTCCCTAATGGTTATAATATGGGGATCTTCAAAGGGCGAATAAACAAATTCCTCAAGGGCCAGCAACGCATTGGCGGTTCCTCTGGTGCTGCAAATGTTCATGGGCGACGGTAATCACTTACCATCAGGTGACCCGCCTGCTCGTTTGCTCGCTTTGAATATAAAAAAAAAAAAAAAAAGTTTAGTAATATTCATCTGGTATTGTGACGTTTAACTGGAATACGTTAATTATGCCTGTAATGTCTCGGAGATCTTTTCACTGACAAGTGTCGACTTGGACAAACACTTTATAAGGCACAACTCGAATTTTATGTTGCAATGGATTGGATTCTTATTGCTTAACTACGGAAAATTAATCTGATAACCCCATATTAAAAAACATTTCCACCCCTCCTGCAATTGTGAAAGTTAAAAAAATGTTTTTTCTTTATAACCTACTAGGGGTAAAATCATATTTTATAAAGCACTAATATCTTATAACTATTTTATTTCATCATCGTGATCAACCCATTGTCGGCTCACTACAGAGCACGGGTCTCCTCTGAATATGAGAAGGGTTTGGCCATAGTCCACCACGCTAGCCATGTGCGGATTGGCAGACTTCACACGCCTTTGAGAACATTATTGAGAACTCTCAGGCGTGCAGGTTTTCTCACGATATTTTCCTTCACCGTTGTGAAGCAAGTGATATTTTTAATGTTTTAAAAACGCACATAACTCCGAAAAGTTAGAGATGCGTACCCGAATTCGAACCGCCGACCTGTAATTAGGAGGCTGACGCCCTAACCACTAGGCTATCAGGGCTACAATACACTATTTTATTTATTATACCGACAAAGGCGTGTCGCCAAGCGATTTAGCGTTCCGGCACGATGTCGTGTAGAAACCAATTAGGAGTATGGCTTTACCATACCCCTAACAGATTAGCCCGCTACCATCTTAGACTGCATCATCACTTACCATCAGGTGAGATTGCCGTCAAGGGCTAACTTGTAGTGGATAAAAAAAAAATATATCCATTTTAGTATTGTAATGTGCAATAAATACTTTATCTATCTATCTTTTTGTTTTAGAACATGCCCATAGAGACTAAAATGGAAGACGAAGTGATCAGAGTCCCAGTGCGGAGCCCTACCGAGCCGCTGGTGAAGGCCCCGGCGGACGAGACGGCGCTCTGAGCTCGCGCCCTGCGCCAACCCGCGCAGACTCTGTAGCTAGTAGCTTGAACGCAGTGTAAAAGTGATAAGTGAATAAGTGACAGTAGAAAAAACCGTAACAAGAAGTGCAAAAATGCATGAGAATGATTCCAAACAACTCTTCATGACTATGAGAAATAGCATTTGTATCGAGCTATCAAAAACTTTATTCATATAATCCTATACAAAGCCTTCTGATGGTGATAGGTACACTCTTAAACTTTTAACTAAAGATATGCAGGTGAGAACGTCGAAACAAACTTAGCCAGGTATAGTATTTTTGTTAGTGCCATCTTAATTGTCACTGAAAACTACTTGAGAGAGAAACTTGGCTGACTTGGCTGTTTACTTAGGGCTCTCAAACAGAATCAATAAAGGGAATCAAACACATATGTGACATAGAAGGAAAATTGTTGTAGGCACTTGGTCCTAGCACCACAGGATTGATTTTCTGTGAAGCTCTACGTGTTAAATTTAATTGGTAGGCTTAAAAGCTTACCACAAAGACTCAACTCTAAGTTAAAGACATTGAAATTTGAGCTTTATATCCTTTGATATAAGGTGTATTTCTATTTGTGTGGCCGCCACAAGTGTATCCACATTTAAGAAGACTGCACTTAAACGATCTTGATAAAAAGTTATAATAGAATGTGGAGCTATTTCTGCTAGGGAAGATTTCTCTGACCAATTTTACCCACACAACAAATCTGCTCATAGTCTGCCAACTAATTACATGACAAACAAAGAACAATCAAATATCATATGACATAATTTAAATTGTTTTTGTTTCATACTAGTGATCCCCATATACTAATTTCACAAGCATTACTAACAGTCTTTATGCAGATTAATATAAAGTTCAGATTTCAATGCATAAATTCAGTGAACACTTCAGAGTATAATAGTTCACTTTGTGTATTGTTGTGAAGCTTTCTGTAAATAGCTTAGTGTAGAATAAAACTCGATTAGTTATAATTTATAAATGTATTCAACAGAATATTCAACAATTGTAGTTTTAATTAATTTTTTATATTAATTTACAATGTCAGATCTCCTAGTTATATATATCAGGCCTAGTGATTAAGTTTCTATTCCAACATATCAAGCTCAGAGTCAGGGGCCTCCTGATCTCGATATACATATCTCACAACTGAGAAACCTGTTGGAGAAATTGGGTTTGCATATACACAGGAACAGCCTAGTGAAGCGGTGACAGCCTAGTGGTTAGGGCGTCAGCCTCCTAATCAGAGGTCGGCGGTTCGAATCCGGGCACGCACCTCTAACTTCCGGAGTTATGTGCGTTTTTAAAAAATTTAAATATGACTTGCTTCAACGGTGAAGGAAAACATCGTGAGGAAACCTGCACGCCTGAGAGTTCTCCGTAATGTTCTCAAAGGCGTGTGAAGTCTGCCAATTCGCACACGGCCCGCGAGGTGGACTATGGCCGAACCCTTTTCATATTGAGAGGAGACCCGCGCTCTGTAGTGAGCTGGTAATGGGTTGATCATGATGATGATGATGATACACAGGAAAATCAGTGTTGCAAGATTTTAAATTGTTTGCATATTTGACAATATGTATGAAGCTTGTCAAAATCTGATTTCAGTACTTACATAGCATGTCTGTTAGAATGTGCCCCAGAAAATTTAGATCCGGATGCCTCTGATACAGTATATTGAACAAATGTATTTCATACAAATTAAATGGAATCTTTTATATTATATGTATATAAATATATTTTATCTAATAGGAAGCCTTCATTGTATAAAACTGTTAGCTTAGCTTAGCTGGCTTTTACACACAAAGTTGTCTCAACTCTGACTGAAACAAATTTAAAGCAGTGAAATGTAAGCAAGTGTATTCACTTTTGTATTGTCCCTAAACAAAATTATGCACAAGTGACTTTATTTCACATGATACAAAGCTCATATTTCAATACTTTAATTTGTGTTTAGTCAGAGTCAAGTCAATATGTGTAAAAGCTGTATTAATGTGTTCAACACATAACAAAACAAGTATTTTTATAAACTACACTACAATGCTGACTTTAATGCTTCTGTATACTAAGTAGAAGCATTTAAAATAAAAGTTAAAGTAACATTACTTTGGACATTTTTACTAATCAATTTGTATAACTTATTACATTGTATAGAACTTAGAATTATTTTAAACAGTAACATTTTTTAAATTGTAACAATAATAATACAAAAAAGATTCTAATATTCCAAGCTAAGAGTAGTGTTGCCAAAGTTTGTTTCTCTGTAATAAAAGATAAAATAATAATTAGTGTTATAACAGCGAGTTAACCAAAATAAAAGTTTATTTCATTTATATTCAATTGCAGATAAACGCTTCGTAATTTTATTAAGTGCTTATGGCTAGTATTTTTTTTTCTAATCACGGATCCGTGATATTGTGCCTGACTTTTGGCAGTTCAGGAGCCACCCGAACACCACCCTGAGCAAACTGATATTACTGTTTTTGATAATTATTGTGAACAGCGTCGCAAAAACTTTTATTTACAAAGTAAGAGAGCCGGTTATGCTGACATCCAGAAATAAAACGGTCATCCCGGAGAGTTCCCACGCAAGGCGAGTCGTTAGTGGCTATTGATTTACCTAGTGTGTGTAATTGAAATAGGTCGACACTGGGAACCACTATACTGTATTCGTCACCTGTCCATTATATCTCAACTCCTCAACTTGGAAGAGCTATTTACACCTCCGTAGCGTGCGTGCGCTGTCGCATTATAAAGTTGGAGGTCCTGGGTTCGATTCCCGGCTCGGGTCTGGTCTGGTAGAAGGCTTCGGCCGTGGCTAGGTACCACCCTACCGACAAAGACGTGCCAAGCGATTTAGTGTTCCAGCATGATGTCGCGTAGAAACTAATTAGGAGTGTGGGTTTACTATAACTAACAGGTAAGCATGCTACCATCCTAGACTGCATCATCACTTACCACCAGGTGAGATAGCGGTCAAGGGCTTACTTGTGTTATATAAAAAAAAATAATTTTGAAAGAATTTAGTTTTTGTTATTGTCCCTGCAAAAAGCTTTACTCACGGTTTAGAACTCTTCAATGTTCCTCCTTAAGCAGCAGTAGCAAAAAGAACAGCCTATCATTATAGTGATATAAAAAAGTGGAGATGTTATGTTATGATACATATATATAGCTATGGTATATATTGTTATGGTATGATCGTGTAATGTGGTCATTAAAAAATCCTATTTATAGAAGTATGGTAAATATTATCTACGTCTGGTTTATGTATTAGGATGTAGTTTTTGGTTTATATATTACCCCACCTACTTTCCATTTCTTTTTCTTTTCCTAATACTTTTTCTTTTAATTTCCCTTTATGTTTTACGAATAAAGAATAACATGAATAAAACGTCTTAAAGGCTAAGAGCGCATCGCTATTTTAATAGCATAATGTGAGCATTATCATTGAAGATATTAGTACTTTCATATAAACCCCTACGTTATTCATCATTAACAAAAAATTGACGTCCACTGCTGGACATAGGTCTTTTGTAGGGAGTTCCAATGCTCACGGTCTTGGGCCGCTTACTTCCAGCGGCTCCCTGCGACTCGTCTGATGTCGTCTGTCCACCTTGTTGGGGGTCGACTAACGCTACGTTTACCGGTACGGGGTCGCCATTCCAGCACCTTGGACCCCAACGTCCATCGGTTCTCCGAGCTATGTGCCCCGCCCATTGCCACTTCAACTTCGCAATTCGCTGAGCTATGTCGGTAACTCTGGTTCTTCTACGAATCTCATCATTTCTGATTTGATCACGTAGAGATCTACGTTATTACTGCTATATAAATATGGCGTGAATTAATAACACAATGCATGCGTGGATAATTAAGCGTTTCTGTTCAGCCGTTTCCATATTTTGCGCTTAGAAACACATTTAACGATAAATTTTTATTCATAGAGATAAGATTATCCTGATATTTTTTTATTTACATAGCTAGATAACCGCGATATTAACTCTTATTTCATCATATCTAAGGATTATGCCAAACATTTATGAAACTGCAATTCAAAATTCACTAAAGAATAGATGCATTGTTCTTATGGATACAAAACTAGTGGATGTGGACGGTAGTAAGATGTTACGGTGGATATAAGGGGATGGATAATGAAATGTAGTGCCAACCCCAAAAATGAAGGAAGAATTAAGATGTCACCATTGGCCTAATAAACTATACTAACATCCTGGTCCAGATTCCCTGGGCGGTGAACTGCTCCGAGTGGCGCAGAGCCAACATGGCCCGGTGGCAACATCGCGCTGTGTCCGGGTGCTTAGTGAGATCCCGGGTGTGGCACAGCCATTCCAGCATCTAGATACAAACAAGGATTTACATTGCAGATATTTTGCATTCGCTTTACACTTACTATGGATTATGGAAATCGACGATGAGTTCAAGTTCCAACGCGCGTCTAGCCAATGCCTATTCACTCTAGCCTCGGAGGTATTAAGTTATCCGTGGCAGAATTCAGAGATACCAGAAGAGCGTGTTAAGAAACACACTTCTTCAGTATCTATTCTTATTTATTTACAGGATGGTAAACACCTTATTGATAAGGAACACAACTCTTCAATATCTATACTTGTTATCTATAACATTTTACACACCTATGTAAAACCAGAACCTTGGAGACCACTTTTCCGTACCAACACTAAACAAGAACTAATCAAGAATGACCAACGACTAACTAACTTATAGAGGGCCGATTCGAACGTCATGATTTCCGTTTTGCCTTATTAAAATCCGATATCTTAAGAAAACAGTCAATTGTGATACTTTTCATTAAAATAGTCAAAAGTAAACCTAAATCATATAAGTCAAATCACATACTTCAATGATATATTCTCATTTAATGATTAAGATATTCTATGTCTGTAAATTCAAAGACACTAAAATCTAAAACATTTGGAAATCATGACAAGCGTTTTAAACCCTTAAATTTCATTTTTGATTAACATTTACATTAAACTGAACTTACCTGTACACCGAAATGTATGTATCATATCTGACAAATAACTTACCTGAGCAGTACAATCCTTCCAGCCGTCTCTCGACATCAAAAAGGCTGCGGCGGTCGGCAGAAGGGCGCGCCGCGCGGCGCCACTCTCGGCCAACACGGTCGCATTCGGCTCGAGGGACCAGTGGCCGCTGAACACCGTCACCGTCAGGAAGAACACGTCGCAGAGGTACAGCTTTGACATTTCGTCTTCCATCCTATACACCAAGAGGCAAATTTGCTAGAACGTATAAACTGGCCCCATTGCCACACCCATAGTAAAAGCCATTGAATGCATTTACAGCTAACTATAGACATAAGTACAGTAGTGGTAATTACAAAGACAATTGGAGAACATATCTAAAGATCACAGGTCATGAAAAAACCGCATCTAAATGGTCTATTATTATTTTTTATTTTCAGCCCGTACTGTCCCAATGTTGGGCAAAGGCCTCCCTTTCTTCCTTCCATTTGTCTCTATCTAGGGATATTTGGGGCCAAACCGACATATAGGTATCGAGTTATTTTAACAAATTAAGAAAGCCAGCATAAACTTAATCAAATGAATATATCTAGAAGAGAACCAAAGCTAAAACCGCATGCAAATAAGTCTATCCATTTGAGTCCAGCCAACTACTTTTAATGTGGACGGAATATTCTCTTACTCATTAAATGCCACTTGCGTCCTCGCGAGAAGCTGCTGGAACCATTCCTGGGTGGCCTTGTCTTCAATATTAGCCTCTTGTAGCGCGGGCAGCATGCAGCGGAGAGAATATTCCTGCTCTCTGCAAATGGCACAATAATCAAAACCTTCAGCCTATGGACGATAAATTGTGTTGTATTGTATTTATATCCGAAGCGGTGATAGCCTAGTGGTTAGGGTGTTAGCCTCTTAATCAGAGGTCGGCGGTTCGAATCCGGGCACGCACCTCTAACTTTTCGGAGTTATGTGCGTTTTAAAAAAATTAAAATATCACTCGCTTCAACGGTGAAGGAAAACATCGTGAGGAAACCTGCACGCCTGAGAGTTCTCCATAATGTTTTCAAAGGCGTGTGAAGTCTGCCAATCCGCACATGGACAGCGTGGTGGACTATGGCCAAACCCTTCTCATATTGAGAGGAGACCCGTGCTCTGTAGTGAGCCGGGTTGATCATGATGTAGTATTTATAAAAGGGACGCCTGCCATCGCCATTCGGGTGATCAGTCCTATATATGGATTGTTTAACTTTTCCCCATGTTGAGACACAGACACACACTTACGTACCTATGTGTATTGTTTCCATTCATTTTATGGGAGGCCGGGATTTGACAGACAATAGTTTAGCCAGGCACCATACCACTTTTTTTTCATACATTTAAATCAATAATATAATATTTAAAAAAGTACGAATGAACAATTTAAAATGAGACTAATAAGGTCTAGAGTTCTAGAACGCTCTTCCAATCGAAAAACAAAAGTTATTCAGAATTGTAGCCGAGGTTGCTAGGCATCACATTTGTCAAATGGTGGTTTGCCTTGCTTCGCTAACAGGACAGACCGACTCAGTCACGATCAAAGCCAGCTTGAATACCTTATCTAGACCCTGCAAATAGAAATATCCAGAAGGATTTGAGAAAATACATGAATCGTTTTGATGACAAGTAGATATACACTGGTTTACCTAATATCTACTTGTTCTCACGCGCTTATGAACTCAATGAGCATATTAATAATGTGCATTGTAACAGTATTCGGACGTAATTAGCATCTGACATTCACAGCACTAGACGTGGTGATAGCCTAGTGGTTAGGGTGTCAGCCTCTTAATCAGAGGTCGGCGGTTCGAATCCGGGCACGCACCTCTAACCTTTCGGAGTTATGTGCGTTTTAAAAAAATTTAAATATCACTTGCTTCAACGGTGAACGAAAACATCGTGAGGAAACCTGCACGCCTGAGAGTTCTCCATAATGTTCTCAAAGGCATGTGAAGTCTGCCAATCCGCTCATGGCCAGCGTGGTGGACTAGGGCCAAACCCTCATATTGAGAGGAGACCCGTGCTCTGCAGTAAGCCGGTAATGGGTTGTTCATGATGATGATGATGATTCACAGCAATTGAGCTGTGTGAGTAGGTCCACTTCTCTCCAAGATATTTTCAACCGAGACACTCACGTGATGCTGGAAGCGTGTGCGTCGATGGATTCGTTGAGCCACACCAGCGGCGCTGAAACATCACGCAAACATGCCAGTCTGCTCCTGACCGAACTGGACTTGCGCAGCAGCTCGCTAGTCACCTCCCACCAGCCCGTTGGGGAGGTCATCCTCTCTAAATACTTGGTGGACAGAGCTCGACAAGTTTCCACGTATAGCGGCCAAACCTGGAAAAAGGGGCAACAATATCACTAGGAAAGCAGGGTGATTGCCCTAACCTTGATACAGAAATATCTATGGCAGAAAACCATGACGTTTCAGCCAAAATCTTCGAATTTTTTTATTCAAATAAGTAAAGAAAAACATTAGTTCCAGAAATAAAAGAGGATAACTTCCACAGTTTTGCAACATTTACTTCCTACCAAAAGATTTCAAAAGCTTCTAACTTCTCAATACAAAAACGAGGCCATCTGAATCTTCGTATTTTCGTAAGATGCATTTTCTTATTATTACGTATTACGTCATGAAGCGAACAAAAATTACAATAACAATTGTTATATAATGTTAAAGATGTGGATAATGTCTTAAAGAAACCAAATACGACACGCGTAAACCTTGCATAGCGTGGCCAAGATGGGGAAGAAGTTGCAAACTCACCACATGATTATCATTCACCACCGAAAAGTAGTTCTCCACTAATTGTGACAACAGAGTCCTGTTCGCGTCGTGTATCTTGTCACTCTCAAGACATTGCTTGATTATCTTTAGCTGTTTTATGAACAGCAACTCCTCAAGGTTAAGATCCTTTGGTTTGATTCTTGATATTTCGGAAAACGAGTCCCCGAGGCATCGCTCCAAAGGTTGCCTCAAGTTGTTCGGTGGCATGGTTCTGCAGAGGATTGGGAGGTTATCGAAGAAAATCATAACGTCCGATTCCTGCAAAAGTTTTTTTAAATTCCAGTACTCAGTTATTTGCTGGGCCTCATCATTGCTGTGAGGATTGTGTCCGAGTGGTCAATTTTACTTGTATTATGATGCTAATTATCAGTGGATAAGAAATTACTTATACACTTTGGAATTCTGCGTTTACTTACAACGTCATATATATCTGAAGCTGAATAATAATAAATTAAGAAGGCCACTACTACTACACACTAATTACTAAGAATCTCCAACATACGATAACATATTTGACAACCTCCGTGGCGCAGCGCGTGCGCTGTTGCATTTAAAAGTCGGAGGTCCTGGGTTCGATTCCCGGCTCGAATCTGGTCTGGTGGGAGACTTCGGCCGTGGCTGGTTACCACCCTACCGACAAAGACGTGTCGCCAAGCGATTTAGCGTTCCGGCATGATGTCGTGTAGAAACCAATTAGGAGTATGGGTTTACCATACCCCTAACAAGTTAGCCCGCTACCATCTTAGACTGCATCATCACTTACCATCAGGTGAGATGCAGTCAAGGGCTAACTTGTAGTGAATAAAAAAAAAATACAAATATGGGTTCATAAAAAAAAAATTTACCTCCCTACTACCACTATTATATGATCCAATCCCCTGCAGAAAGTTCTCGATCAACCTCTTGGCAGATACGGAAGTGTGTGCCTGTCTTGCAGCCAACTTCACACAGCCAGCCTTCCACAATGATCCTCGATGGAATACCTCGTGTAGGAAGCATAGGTCCATTGGGGGTAGAGGTTTGGAATATTCTTCTGTAAGGGCTTCAAGAATTGCTAAAAGTACTGAATCTAGATAGTCATAAGATGGAGATGTGACCTGAAATATTTTTGGAAATCAGCAATTATCAACAACTAAGCCAAAAATTTAACACGTTTATATGGACTTGTTTATCGTTACTTAAATCTGATCTTATTGTTTACCTGCTTCCGGAAGCACTCCATCATCCCCCGGACTACGCTAGAGACGGGCAAGTGCCCTACACCCTGGGGCTCTCGAGCTTCAACCTGGTACACTCCACTTCTGTAGGCTTTGATCTCCCGCTCCATCAACTTGGTGACAAGCTGATGTACACCATACAAAGCTGCTTGGTTGGTATACTTGAATAATTCTGGCCAGACCTCGCCTGAAAATATTAAGGTCTTAACAAATTTATATTCTTACCTCTCACAAACCAAGCCTAGAATGTCCTAGAAACGAATTCTTTTTTTTAAGATATCACTTGAATTTTCGTCGTGATACTTATTTCTCGTAGAAAAAATGAAACGTTATTATAATTTGGATTTTGTCTATCGTATGAAAAACAACGTTTTGATTTTTTGAAGAGATAGATATTTTATGCCTGGAAGATAAAAGGGTCCACCTTTTTAGGACAATAAAATGTGTCTTTGTTCGTGAGTCTGTCAATGAAAAGGTTAGAATACGCACAAGGCACATAGTCGAGGACATCTTCGGGCTTCCTGACCGCATCGGAAGGAGTTTTGCAAAACGCCGGCGGTAGTTTCACTGTACGCCTGTAAATCTGGAAAAAAATTAATTGGTCATAGAACTCATAAATAATTTTCATTAAGTCTGTTCACTGCTGGATATAAGGAGTAAGCGGTGATAGCCTAGTGGTTAGGGCGTCAGCCTCCTAATCAGAGGTCGGCGGTTCAAATCCGGGCACGCACCTATAACTTTCAAAGTTATGTGTGTTTAAAAAAAAAAATATCACTTGCTTCAACGGTGAAGGAAAACATCGTGAGGAAACCGGCATGCCTGAGAGTTCTCCATAATGTTCTCAAAGACGTGTGACCAATCCGCACATGGCCAGCGTGGTGGACTATGGCCAAACCCTTCTCATATTGAGAGGAGACCTGTGCTCTGTAGTAAGCCGGTAATGGGTTGATCATGATGACTTCTGGATATAGGTCTCCTGTCTTGTAGGAGTTTGTCAAATGCTGGTTGGAGGAGCGGATAAGCTAAGCTTTTTCTTCTTCTTAGCTTAGCTTTTAATAAAAATTCTCTTTATTCTTTAAACTGTTTCCAAAATAAAATATGTTACCTCGGGAATATCCTTTAGCTTGTAATCGTCGACCTTGAACTCTGCCAAGGCGTTGCAAGCCGCCTCTATCACCGACGGTTGGTTCGATTCGGCGGTATATTGCCAAAGTTTTCTAGCCGCGTCCTTTATGAGTTTGTCGTACTCTGGCGTTGATACACGGAGGGCTGGGATCTCAGCTAACAACTTGCAGAGACTAGAAATAAGAGTAAAACGGCCTTTGTTACTAAGGCTGGTTATTATTGGAGGCTGGAACAATGGAGATCGCCGGTTGTTAACAACTGTCAATAGATTTTGGGTAGGTTTATTTGTGACCAGTTCATGACTAGAGAAGAATGTTTACTCTTTTAATTTCATTGATAATAAATGTATAGTAATTTTCTAGTGGTTAGGGCGTCAGCCTCCTAATCAGAGGTCGGCGGTACGAATCCGGGCACGCACCTCTAACTTTTCAGAGTTATGTGCGTTTTTAAACAATTAAAATATCACTGTTTTAAAACAGGCGTGTGAAGTCTACCAATCCGCACATAGCCAGCGTGATAGACTATGGCCAAACCCTTCTCATATTGAGAGGAGACCCGTGCTCTGTAGTGAGCCGGTAATGGGTTGATCATGATGATGATGAATTTTACAATTTCCACTACATTTTATCGTACCAGGTGCACAAATAATTACATTATTTAACTATTAATTATCAAAAAAAGTGTTTCTTACTCCCTTATAGATATATAACAGAATAACAAGACCGAGTGGTCAACGTACTCCCCGAGTCACGAGAATTATATAGCACCAACTTCCTAACAATGCCTACTGAGTTAGAAAACTATATAAATTATTTTAAAGCCAACTCAATGTTGAAATACATTCACAGATTAAAAAATATTCAGCATACAGTAAACGGTTTTAAGGTTATAGATTCAGTTTGCCTCCAAATCATGCTTTAGAACCTCCTAGAGCCCTAAGAAGTAGAAATGCTCACCTAATCTGCACGAGCGGTCTGTTGTCCCGGCCCAACCGCGGCTCCAACGCCCTCCAGGTGCTAGGCGGGGCGACGGCGTTCCCTCGCCACAGGCTGGCCAGCGCGTTCAGAACCAGCGACGTGGCGGTGGCGCCGGGCCGGTCCGTGCAGCGGTTGAGGATGGACGATATTACCGCCACCAGTTCTAACCCGTGACTTGACGCCCTGAGAAACACATCCCCAGTGTTATGTTAGAGTTACAAAGCTTTACACCTTTAAGCTCAAGGTTCCAGAACAGACGTTCAAACGCAGGTTCACCGTAGCCCAAAGTCCGAGGTCATTGGGTATTGCACTGTTATGACGTTTTAGAAGACTCAGCTCAAGTCTCTCATTCCTCGGAGATCGTTAGCAAAGGAAACGTTGTACAATGATTTGGATTTGAAGAATTAAGCAAGAGCAATTATGAATTTTGTTACCTATTATTGATGGCTTCATAGATAAACCAAGATTGGAAAAGTTTGGCATAGAGGTAGCATGCGTCCTGGAGAATAATATTTATTCTGGCAAAACTAACAGTTCCTGGAGGATTTAAAAAGGAAAACAAATATCACGGACGAAGTCTCTGGAAGAAGCTTGTAGTATAGTAAAATAAAGTTCCAAAACTCGAACTGGTCTGGAAAAAATACTGAACAATTCCGTAAAAAAAACAAACTTCCCTAGCAGCACAGTTCCAGTAGAACTCACAGAAAGAGCCTTTGTAAACTCACCGTATCTCGCATATCCGCTTGACGGCGACCGCTTTGGCGACATCCACTTCCCACTTGAGGTCGTCCGGC
This sequence comes from Lasiommata megera, assembly GCA_928268935.1. Classification (NCBI taxonomy): domain Eukaryota; kingdom Metazoa; phylum Arthropoda; class Insecta; order Lepidoptera; family Nymphalidae; genus Lasiommata; species Lasiommata megera. The sequence continues at coordinate 14,917,248 of OV743326.1, forward strand.
CGACCCGCTCCCGAGTCGACCAGCAACTCTTGCAAGTAAGGAAAACATCGCACCTGGGACAGTTATTTATAATAGCACATTATTATCAAGGTCAGAAATTGTTGAACGGGTAGGGTTTATTTAGTACGGCCCAACAAATTGCCTCTAGAGCGCTTTCTCAAAAAATTATATAAAACAAAATAAAAACAAAATATTTACTAAATTTGGCAGAGCATAACCAATAGGTATACGTGTCGTATATATTATGCTTATTCGCTTTCGTAAAGGCAACGGTAACGTTATGTTCGAAAATGCAGCCTAGTGACCAAAGAGTATACAAACAAAACTAAAAAGCGAAGCTTTTGACATAAACATTTTTTTTTTCAAAATGCAATAAAACAAAAAAGTTCAAGACTATTATGTGTTTATTGCCACGCTTTGTGTTCCAAATTTAAACTAGTGGGCGTATAATGGACTTTCAGTAATATTCAGTACATTCCTTTTTTTAATTACATTAAAGTTCTGTTCAACAAAATTAATATACAGTATTCTTTTTTCGAATATCATTTGAATATTTAGTTTAAAGTTATATCTGACTAAATGTTTCTTTAAGTTAACTTTAGCTACAAAACGTAAGAAGAACTATGCGGATTGAATATAACAGTATTATTTATGATATCGAAAAATTAGTTCTACCTATGTCTCCTGTACTTACTGTAAAATAATTGAACGAAGTTTTCGTCAAAAACACGTCATCGTTGTTTTTACCATAACATCAACTGTTTACGGATTAAGTTTCAGATGTGAATCACGATGACAACAGAGAAAGTATTAAGGTCTCAGCGGAGTTTGTAACATTGAAAAATGTGTAAGTGAGAAGCGTATAGACGGATTAGGTAAGTAAATTGAGACTGCATTGTAAATTTTGCATGATAGCCAAATGAGATTGTATATTGCTGTTTTAAGTACGGCCACACGATGGCTTTATGGTGGCGGCATACAAGTAGTGTATTTAACCTTAGATAATAATAAAACCACAAATCACACACGAAAGGCGAGAGATTTAGTATTCGGCGGGCGCAGTTTTTTCACGCTTTTTTGAATGCGAAGTTTCCCGCCATTTTTTCACAACTTCAAATCTCCATTGCTATAAACTTGACATTGGCTTATCTGTGTAAAGCCATAAAAAGAGAAACAAAAATCACACACACGTTTACAAGTGTAAAGTCAAGCACTACAGTTAGGTTTGGCAATTTTGTATTTTAAGCTACATTAAACTGAATTATATATTTTTTTCATTTTGTGGTGGGAGGCTTCGGCCGTGGTTAGTTACCACCCTACCAATAAAGACGTGTCGCCAAGCGGTTTAGCGTTCCGGCACGATGTCGCGTAGAAACCAATTAGGAGTGTGGGTTTACCATACCCCTAACAGGCTAGCTCGCTACCATTTTAGACCGCATCATCACTTACCATAAGATGAGATTGCCGTCAAGGGCTAACTTGTAGTGGATAAAAAAAAAACCACCATTCACACACGTTTACAGGAAATTTTGTGTTTCAAGTTACTTTTACATTAAACTGAAATATATACGTAACTTGTAATAATTATTATTTGTCTACATCAAGTTGTAGAGTTATTTTTGATTGGTAGTGTCTTATTACCTACCCTCTTTACAAATTACCTTATATCTTGTACATAATAGAAAGCGATGTACTTGTACCTGTGTTTCCGCGAGCCTTGTGTACAACATAATGAGAAGGGAGGTCGGGACGCCTTTGTTGGCCTTCAACTTGTTGAGTATCGAGACGAGCGCAGGGACGTTCTCCTAAAAATATAAACATATTTTTTTTATTTTTTTATACACCGTTGATGGCATCTCACCTGATGCTACGTGATGATGCGGTCAAATATGGTAGCGGGCTAACCTGTTAGGGGAATGGTACATCCATACTCCTAATTGATTTCTACAGGACATCGATTCGAGCCGGAACGCTAAATTGCTTGCCGACACATCTTTGTCGGTAGGGTGGTAACTGGCCACGGCCGACGCCTTGCACCAGACCAGAATCGAGCCGGGAATCGAACCCAGGTCCTCCAACTTTATAATGCGATAGAGCGCGCGTCAAAACTTATTAAAGTTAATTTGTGCGTTCTTAAACAATTGAAGCGGTGATAGCCTAGTGGTTAGGGCGTCAGCCTCCTAATCAGAGGTCGGCGGTTCGAATCCGGGCACGCACCTCTAACTTTTCGGAGTTATGTGCGTTTTTAAATAATTAAAATATCACTTGCTTCAACGGTGAAGGAAAACATCGTGAGGAAACCTGCACGCCTGAGAGTTTCCATAATCTTCTCAAAGGCGTGTGAAGTCTGCCAATCCGCACTTGACCAGCATGGTGGACTATGGCCAAACCCTTCTCATATTGAGAGGAGACCCGTGCTCTGTAGTGAGCCGGTAATGGGTTGATCATGATGATGATGATGATGAAGCAATTAAAATATGACTTTCTTCAACGGTGAAGGTAAACATCGTGAAAATACATAATATAAAGGCCTTATTAGGATGTTGGATCATTATCAATAAACCACTATTTATACTGACCTTAGTAGTTGCCATCAGCGGCAGTCCCCTCAGACACTCCAGTTTCACACTCGGCCGCGTATCGTTCGCCATTTTGTACAACAGCACCGGGAGCACTGTCACCGAAACTTCCTTCTTCACCCTCACCAAATCAATTATGACCCTTAAACCTTTCAAGGTCACATCCTCATCCTCTTGCTTATACATTACAACCCCAACGAAGAATGCCAACATTTCCAACTTCAGCTGGTCGTTTACGCTGGAGAGAACATCTAACCAGCTTCTCAATTTATCTGGGCTATCCCTCAACCGTTCCCAGGTTTCTAACAACTTGAAATAAACGTATAAGCTTTTATCCGAATGGGCAAGTTCTGTGAATGTTGAGTTTGGTTTCAGATTGGCCATGTACAGGCCGGTGTCATGTTCTTGGTCGCTTTGGAAAGTGTCGAGTATCTTGGCTGCGACGTTCAGGGCGTTGTTGGTGAGATACGAGGGTTGATGTATCCATTGTAAGGATAGGCCTACTAGTGAGCTGAGACATAGTTTGGAGTATTCGTATTTGCTCACTATGTTGAGACCTGTTGAAGAAAAAAGCAAATAACATTGAATGACTGGATGCCTTGATTAACTACAAGTATATACCACTTAGTGTGGCGGTGATAGCCTAGTGGTTAGGGCATCAGCCTCCTAATCAGAGGTCGGCGGTTCGAATCCGGGCACGCACCTCTAACTTTTCGGAGTTATGTGCGTTTTTAAAAAACAAAATTATAATATCACTTGCTTCAACGGTGAAGGAAAACATCGTGAGGAAACCTGCACGCCTGAGAGTTCTCCATAATGCTTTCAAAGGCATGTGAAGTCTGCTAATCCGCACATGGGCAGCGTGGTGGACTATAACCAAACCCTTCTCATATTGAGAGGAGACCCGTGCTCTGTAGCGAACCGTTAATGGGTTGATAATGATATAATACCACCTAATGAAATCATTTGAAAGTAATAAAGTGGAAATTCTTATAACAAAACTACTAGTTTAAAAAAAATTCCAATGATTATTGGGAATAAATCCAGGATAGGATCAGTACTTAGTACTGTAGATTACCCCGAACATCAAAACTTAGAAACTCTTTATAATATTGTTATAAATAGATATACAGAAAGATTATTATTATTTTATGAATCCAGCATCCAGTGTTCCACGTTCCACCATCCACGTTCTTGTCCGCTAGAAAGTTGAGTTAGACGCAGTTTCTGACTCTGGGTGTTGAATATTCGGGGACCAATCTTGATCAATCTTAATCTCTTGGATAACTTTAACTGCCGCAATGCGCAAGCAAGCTTTAACCATTTTAACATGCTAAGGCACGGATGTGTACAGCGACATCTTCCGTGCTGATCGTGAAATAATAAATAGAAAACCCCAATACAATTTTTTAAGTCTTCGAGATATGATAGACCAACTTAGCAGTTTCTTTTAATAACTTTTTTATGCACTACAAGTCAGCCCTTGACGACTATCTCACCTGATGGTAAGTGATGCTGCAGTCTAGGATGGTAGCGGGCTAACCTTTTATGGGTATGGCACACCCACACTCCTAATTGGTTTTTAATGCGGTCTAAGATGGTAGCGGGCTAACCTGTTAGGGGAACGGTAAGTCCATACTCCTAATTGGTTTCTACAGGACCTCGTGCCGGAACGCCCAATCGCTTGGCGACACGTCTTTGTCGGTAGGGTGGTAACTAGCCACGGCCAGTGCCTCCCACCAGACCAGACTCGAGCCGGGAATCGAACCCAGGACCTCCGATTTTAAAATGCAACAGCGCACGCACTGCTCCACGGAGGTTATATTTCTCGTTATGAAGTTAAGTACTCGTTAAATGAAAGCATACTCACATAGGTTAAACAATTCGTGAAGATACAAAGCAGATGTGTTGGTGAGGTTCTCCGCGAGCAGCATTAGTGTGAAGCCCGCCACGTTCTTCAGCTCGGGGGCGTTGAGCGCGAAACATCGTTCAATCAGGCTGTAGCACCCGCGAGGGTCACGGCTGATAAAAATTTACATTTTATAACTTCATGATTTTTTTTTTCGGAGTCTATTAGCTGTACAAACCCTATTGGTTGCCACAGCGTAACCGGGCTGTTTGGCGAGCTTTGGAAAGAAGCTCTGCCAGAAGAAATTTTGAGCCCTAGGGCTCGAAGTAACTAAGGGAACGACTGCCTAAGGGCGCCTCCTTTGAGGCCGAACCTCGGCTTAGGCGACGTTTGGGATAACGGGCGGGTCGGACGGTGTTCTCCTCCTCCTTCATGATTGGTTCATAGTTCAAATGCGTAGGTGTGAAATCACACTTTCATAAAGTGATAATGTTATTGCCATTCTTTATTACAACATCTTAACCTATATTTAAAGACCCGAATTTAGACGAAATTAAAGGGAAAATAAGAAGTTTGTAGTACTCGGAACATGTCTCCAAGTATTATTTTGTATAAAGATCAGTTGATTCTAGCTGCTTTAGACTCCCTAACTTTAAGCTCCATGCTTCACTTCACTTACCCGTGAGTCACTAACTCGCCACATAACCGAGCGAGCACGGGTATAAACGCGACCACTTGCTCGCGCCTCGCCTGGTATATCGCCGCGTCGGTCACTGCCGAGTAGGCAGCAAAGACGTATTCTATCTGTTTTGGATGACATATCTGTGGGTGGGACAAAAACTGCATTTAATAATTCAGACAAGCTCTTTTTTTAAACTTTTATCTTTTCAGGTAGTGTGGTTTTATTTCAATTTTCTAACATGGAGGTTGGAACTCGATTGGATAATAATTATTACTGCATTAGCTCCTGCAACTGTGTATTCAAAACGTTATATTATTAAGACTTCAGTAATAACTTATGTTGTCTTTTTTATTTGCACAAAACTTGTTCCGTCACTGAAGTTTACGGTATCTGCATAGGCAATAAAGCTTGCAACCTTTTGACAACCTCCCTTTGCAGTGGAGGCACTGGGTCCAGAGGAAATTTCACAATATGAAAAATTCAAATACAAATTTCAAATCGGTAATTGCATAATCGTTTCAATAGGTCATTATCTCCCTTATTAGCTAAGAAATAAATATACAAATCAATAACTAACAAAACTAAACCAAGTTACTGCCCCACTGTTGCATTAATTTACATGGTTATAAATAATTATCTACAACTTGTAGCTTATTATAATTTATTTAGCTTTTTAAAAATTAGTAAGTTAAACTGTTTAAAAGTTATTTCTTACCTTCTGGCAAGAGATACATGCCACCAGCAATTGAAACTGAGCATCTGACTGAGGCAAGCTCAGAAGCAATTGCCAGGGCTTGATACTGTTTCGATTTGGACTGCAAGTCAACCAGAGGAACACAGGCCGAAGTAATTCCAGACTGTTTGATGCTACTCTGGAAATAGAGAGTTAATGCACTTAAAGGTTGGTATTTTGCTTATTTTAAGACAAAATGTAAAAAAAAACTTTTTACAAAATAATATACTACTCAGACTAATTATTGGTGTAGACTGCAGATAAAAATGTTTAGTTCTTTTAACTTACGTGTATTCAGGGTGTGTACACAGAGCATGCATCTTGGCTAGTACATCATCCTCCATCTCCTTATTCTTCTCAAGCACAGAAATGAAAGGGTGGCGAGGAGAGCGCAGAGAGAACTGGCACTTGTACGGCTGACCAGGTATTAGCCTGGACTTGAGGTCCAAAACTAGCAGACCAGCTATGGTAGAGATTATCGCGGCATAGTTACTGTCAAAACATAAGGTTGACTAAATTAAATACAAATTGTTTGCCCTGAACTCATTTAATTATTTTTATTGTTTAAAATTGAAGGAGTGATAGCCTAGTGATTAGGGCGTCAACCTCCTAATCAGAGGTCGGCGGTTCGAATCCAGGCACGCACCTCTAACTTTTCGGAGTTATGTGCGTTCTTAAAAAATTACAATATCAGTTGCTTCAATCGTGAAGGAAAACATCGTGAGGAAACGTGCATGCCTGAGAGTTCTCCGTAATGTTCTCAAAGGCGTGTGAAGTCTGCCAATCCGCACATGGCCAGCGTGGTGGACTATGGCCAAACCCTTCTCATATTAAGAGGAGACCCGTGCTCTGTAGTGAGCCGGTAATGGGTTGATCATGATGATGATTGTTTAAAAAAACCAAAGAAATAATCGTATTAAAGAAGACTTGCTGATTGTTAAATTTTGAATATTGTCATTTAAATGTACTTACTGAGTACTAGGCAGTAAGGTGACCACTGTGGACATCGTGTGCCCTATCTCCAAGACCCCAAGCTCCACCAATGCCAACAGCCCCTGACACGCCGTCAAGCTAACCATATGTTCAGGAGCCGAGCATTTCTCCCTCAAAAACTTTAACTCTTCATTTTCTATCACGAACTTCTGCCGTTCGCCAACCTTATACTTCGATTTTATAGTCGATAACAACTTGTCTATCGCGTTCACTATTAGAACACTGTTGTTAGTTTTTAATTTGTATTCTATTTCATCCATTTTTAATTCAATTATTAATATTTAACTAAAACTACAGGGGCCGGCTGTTTTGAAAAATATGATAATGTCAAAATAACAGAAAACAGATGTCTTCGAGACTGTCAGTTCTGTATTGTTTTTTTTTTACTTTTTTATGTTACGGCCCTGGACTTAAGTCCTCGATGGTTTTTTTGTGGATTATTATACTTATTTTTCAAAGACTGAAGTATTCATTTGAGAAACTAAGAAGTGGCACTATCGTTTAAAAATAAAATGATTTTTCCTTTATTGATTGATTTGTTTGTATTTAATAATGTAAGTTGATAGTATATATATATAGTAATAGTTTAGCTTTATGGTGCCTGCGTATTTATACAAACAAATTTACTAGTTTGGTTAATACCAAAAAGGTGGTATAATATGACATTTTGAAAAACTAACACATCAAATCAAGTGATGAACATCCACAGATGGACTTTATTTTATAGTGATTTCCTTACTGTTCAGTTTTATACTACGTGTCCAAAAGTCCAAAAGCTCTTTCAAGTTGCTTACCTGTAGCATGTTTCTAGTACAGAGTCGCTTTAATGTTTTTATACTTTCTATGCTCACTAGCTCGTATTGTATAAAATGTGCATAAAACTATTAACTTAGTAAAATAGAAGAATAATGAATCTATAAATTCCCGTTGTCCCCGTTGACATCGGAATGTATAGGGATATAGTCTGTGTGAATTTGACAATTTCTTAATTGTCATCACAATCACATTGACATATGTAATACTGTACCAAACTACAAACTAAAATTTTGTAATCATTACAATTTTAGAGCAAATCACAAAATTCTGGTGAAATATGTCGACTCCACCACGCGAAACTATCCAAAAACAAATCCAACAAGACTGGGCCAACAGAGAGTATATAGAAGTAATAACAGGAAGCATAAAGAAAATTACTGATTTCCTCAATTCGTTTGGTAAGTTACCAATTTTTATCGAAAGTTGAATAGTGAACTAAACTGTAACCCACATTTAGAGCATCTTATATTTATTTGATAATAGTTCTAGCAAATCTGCTCTCAATTTAAACATACACGTAAACAGTATAAAAATATATAAAGTAAAGTTTAAAAATTAAATTTCATTGAAAATTTAGGTATATCATGGAGAATGCTTATTCTTTTGAATCTATGACTAGGTGTGACTTTGGTTTCTACAACATTAAAATAACTTTAGCTATCTTCCATAAATCTATGATACATATATATTTAATTAAACCTTATCCTCAGCCTTTTAATATCTCTAATAATTATTATACAATTCAAAAGTTTAACATGCCCTCCTAGGCAAAGGTATGAATGAACAATGCCAATTTATTTATTGGATACCAAATATGGGCCTCCTGAACACTAGACAAGGTTAAAAATGGAATATTAACTATCATGCTAAAATGGCTTTTCAGATATGTCCTGCAGGTCACGTCTTGCCACCTTGAATGAGAAACTTACTTCCTTGGAAAGAAAGATTGACTATCTGGAGGCGTGTGTAAGTATTTTATATCACACCTTTTTTTCTGAGAGTTTAATATTTAGAGCTTAGCCCACGTCATATCATTTGACGACCTCCGTGGCACATTGCGTGCGTTGTCGCATTATATTTACCTAGCGTGTGTGTTTGAAATAGGTTGACACTTGGGAACCACTATACTGCATTTGTCGCCAGTCCGCCATAATAACAAATTATATCTCTCAACGTCTCAACTTGGAAGAGCTATTTGAACGCTTCAAGTGTATTTCATGTTGATGACTTCCGTGGTGCTGTTGCATTATAAAGTTGGGAGTCCTGGGTTCGGTCCCTGGCTCGAGTATGGTCTGGTGGGGGCTTCGGCCATGGCTAGCTACCTCCCTACCAACAAAGATATAGTTTTCCAGCACAATGTCAAGTAGAAACCAGTTAGGAGTGCGGGTTTGCCATACCCCTAACAGGTTAGCCCCCTGCCACTCTAGACTGCATCATCACTTACCACCAGGTGAGTGCTGATGCAGTCTAGGGTGCTAGTACCGTGTGAAAAATGCTGTTAAAGCCTGGTATAAAGTGGGTTTCACAACACAGTGGGAAACTTTAACTTTGGCTAGCTACTAAGATTGAGTTATTAGGTATAAGGTTCTTAACCTGCTGGTGGCATGGGGTTATTATAACTGCTGTATGCCTTATGTTCATCACTTACTATGACAAGTTAAGTGAGGTGACACCAGCTATCTTGTCATGAAATAAAAAATCACGGATCCCCTTATAAACTACAGTGATTAGTTTTGCATTAGGGGTAGATAGTGATAGTCACTAGTTCAATATTATGGTTCTAGTATATTAAGGTCTTGTCAATTCTTATTATTTTGTTTCTGCTTTTAGGTAACAAAAGGAGAAACCCTGACATAAACTTCGAAGAAACCAATAAACTATAGTTAATCTTTAATATGTTACAATACAAAGTTATTCCTAAAAATACTCTGGACACTGCCTCAGCTTTTAAAAAACAATGTTATAATCAAGATTTTACTGTTGACGTTTGATTCCGGTTTCTTCAATTCTTATGAACAGAAAGTATTTAACTAGAGATGCTACAATTCACACAGTTAACAAGAAGGGAGTTAACACGGAGAGTAAGCTAAAAGGGATGTACCCCTTGATAAAAGGCATTTTATAAGTAGATATGTTGTATAAAGCTCTGATCATATATGAGTAATATTTGCCTTTTATGTACAAGATATATAGTCTGATGAAAGAATAATCTTTTAATTATTCTTTTAACCAGTCCTAAACATACCAAATATGGGATCATAAATCACTCTTTCAACCGTCAAGCATGAGTACATTTGCTTTTACACTAGCAAATTAAACACCAAATTCGTTAAAAAAAAAAAGAACTTACTATGGCTTTCTAAAGTATATTAATCAACAACAACAATAATCAGAATTTTTGTTCAACCTTTTGCTTAAAAATGCGGGATGGATACTGAGATTTTTCATTTAGGCGAGAGACTGCAGTTCTCTAAGCATTTGGCTGAACTTGCTTTATAAGGTTATTGTCCACATGTAAGAAATGATATACAGACGTTTTGATATAGCATTCCCAAATCTATTTGTGCAGACACCTTTAATCCAAGACTTAAGTGATAAAAAAGTAACCTCTTCCATCTCAGAGTGTGATCAACTTCATGTACTTTATGATTGCAGAACAAATATACCCAGTATATAATATAAAATTGTATTATGCTGATGCTATGACAGAACTATATGGTAAACTGTCTCAAAGTAGTGTTGATGTTTTCACACTGCATTCTTTAGTAAAGGATAGCCGAAATTTTAGAAAAGTCAGTTTAGTCTAGATTTATTTACGGCATAATAAACACCAGTGCCCGATCTAGCGGCATCTCTATCGTTAAAACACAAACAAATGTTTCTTAAATTATTGCTTGAAATTGTTTTATAAGATTTATTTTTAGTTTGTAAGATTTCTACTTTGTAATATTATTCATATTTAATATACTTTAATACAATTAATGTGTAAATATTTTTAATATATATTTTTTTAATTTGAAATAATAGTAGCGTGGGGCGTACTGTCCGAGTGAAAAATATTGTTAAATTAATTCTGAGGAAGATCATGAATCACTTGGAAACACTTAATCGTAACTTGGATCTTATGTGATTATTGTTATAAGGCAAAAAATCGAAAAAATTAAACATGTGCTTTATAGCGCGTAACCGCATTTGTGGTTTAATTAAAACAGTTTCTTTGCTCGCTATGGTCTATCTATTCGATGTTCACAGACATAACTCCGAAAAGTTGCGTCTAAATTCAAATTCAAGATAATCTTTATTGAAATAGTCCTTAAAAAGGCACTTTTGACGCGACAGGTCCGTAAAGGTGCATGCGTGCCCGGGTTAAAAATATTCTTTTTTTTTTCTACTTTTTATGGCTTTACACAGATTAGCCAATGTCAAGTTTATTATTTTATTAGTTCTCTCTTTTTATGGCTTTGCACAGCTTAGCCAATGTCAAGTTTATAGCAATGTAGAAGTTAGGGAGAAATGGCGGGAAACTTCGCACTCTGCGGACGCGGCTCCCTCAAACCTTTCCCTAATCAATACCTGTTAACCATTCAGAAAACCAGCCACTACACAAACAACACCAACACTGTCCACGACAAAACCAACACCAGTCCCTTCCAAAACCAGCCAACAAACATTAATTCAAGAAAAGTGTGAAAAAACCGCGCCCGCCATATACAAAGTCTCCCTCCCGCCTTTCTCCCGAAATATTCTTATACGACAGTAAAAGAATAAAAATAAAATATTTTATAATCTACATGATATTTTACAATACGTAAACACAATTTGGTCAGATATATTCATAAGCATAAAGTTGATGTTGTTATGGAACCACGGGGAAATCGATGTTATTTATAAAGCCTTTATCCTGTTTTATCCATTTGTAGAACCTTTTAAACAGATTCAAACATGACAGCTATTCCTTGGCCGCCTCCGCAACATGACGCGGCTATGGCGCGCTTCGTATGTCGACGCCTGAAAAAAAAAAATTTAACATAATCTTTAAAAAAGTTTTCACTAGTACAAAGGAGTAAATTTACTATACCTATAGTCTATTCTTGACTTGCCTTATAGTTTAAATAATCATTTCGTCTTTTCAGTGCAAAAAGTATGGTTTAAAAATACATTGTTCAACATATCATGTCTTAACGAGTTCTAGGAAAAATCCCGAGCTATCTGGGGATTTTAGGGTTACTCACCGAGACGAAAACATTACCTATTATCCCTGCGATTAAAACTCAAATCTCACACCTTGTACCACTTTAACTCGATATAACGTTTCGGAAATTTATTTAATATGTTTAGGAGTTCCTCCATTGATTTACCACTAGCCGTAGATCGATCATTAACGCTCAAAAAATGGGAAAGTAGTGCACAAATAGCGTCGCGTGCACTCCTTTTCCCCAGTGTGTGACAAGGCTAGACAAAAGTCACCGATTAACTACAATCTAACACTCGAGCCGTATAATCCGAATGAATTACAAAGCACTACGCGCCTCTATAGATAAAATAACGGCCAGATGTCTAGTGTATTGTAGGAATGTATAGTTGGTCCCAATTCTCGCCTTGTTTTTGTATGACGCGCTCTATCTACGGCTAGTGGTAAATCTATGGTTCCCTCCCAAAACATATTTCACATATTTTGGATAAAATTTCAATGATTTGCACTTGATTTGCTCAAAAATGAACAAAACAAATTGTGTGAGAATAGCTACAATCCACAAAACCATGGAAAAGATCTTATAGATATAATCTAAAGGATGTACCAATTAAATAGAAGGAAAACTTTTTTATGGCAGGCATACCTACTTAACAAATTTCAGACAAACAATTCGAGTCACATTTCAGGCTGAATACAGTGCAACCTTAATATAACGTACCTCAATATAACGACTTCCTCGATTTAACAAATTCTTCGTAATCCCCTTGAATTGTCCATAAGAGTCAATATAAAATATACCTTTACATTGCGAACATTCTTTGCGTACAACCTCTTTATAACGAATTTTCAACTATCAAGAAAAAGTATTCATACCTCTAATTAACGAATTTTGCCAACCCAAAACCTTTATATAAAGTTTCCACCAATAATATAACTCTTAATCTTATAATGTGATTCATGTTAGCACCGAGGACAAACCTCTTTGGTTTTTTCGGTGCCTTTATTATATAACTAATTATATTCCTTGTATATTAATAATAAATAAATAAATGTCTCGACATGTTTCGACACGCTTTTGTTTGTACAGTAATCATTGTTGTTTTGATGGAAAGTAATGTAAACACCTCTGCTCGTCACTATTGTTAAAGATTTAAGTTAAAATGGCTCAGAAACGTAAAAGGTGTTCCTTATCGGTCGCAGAAAAGCGAAACATCATTAATCATCAATAAAACTATTCTTTTACCCCTTTATAACGAATTTTAGACCAATCTAACCTCAACATAACAAACCTCAGTTCAACGAATTCCTTGATGTTACGAATATTTTCTTGTTCCCCTCCGATTTGTTATAACGAGGTTGCACTGTATTAGTAAACCTGTTAAATGTGGATTGGATCCTTTATGCATAAATATATGCGAAGCGGTGATAGCCTAGTGGTTAGATCGTCAGACTCCTAATCAGAGGTCGGCGGTTCGAATCCGGGCACGCACCTCCAACTTTTCGGAGTTATGTGCGTTTTTAAAAATTAAAATGTCACTTGCTTCAACGGTGAAGGAAAACATCGTGAGGAAACCTGCACGTCTGAGAGTTCTCCATAATGTTATCAAAGGCGTGTGACGTCTGCCAATCCGCACATGGCCAGCGTGGTGGACTATGGCCAAACCCTTCTCACATTTAGAGGAGACCCGTGCTCTGTAGTCAGGCTCACTAGCCTGTAAGGGGTTGATCATGATGATGATGACATCCAATTAAGCTTCGTTCTTTGTAGAGCATAGACATCCAAAAAGTAAAAATTGCGTCTATGCAACACTTAGGTGGACGTCGTACTTAAGTTGATGTACAAGATGAACAGCCATCCGTGCTCCAGTAGCCGCCACCGGGTGTCCGAGTGCTAGGGCTCCGCCACTTATATTGACTTTATGCTCATCTAACTTTAACTCCTTTATAGTGCCTAGGACTTGAGTGGCGAATGTTTCATTAATCTGAAATAATACTTCATTATGATTCATACCCTTGTTATCACGATCATATAGTACATGTTAATTAAAGCAAGTAGGTTCAAGTAGGTAGTCAAAAAAAACCCCTACAAATAACCCATAGCAGAAAATGTCAATCGATTGAAACTACGATGAAGATATGCATAACGGAAACCGATGGCTTTACTATATGCTCTTTGAGATCTTCTTTAGTGGTGAGAATTTCTTGGCAGAATAAATCATTACATTATAATTGGCCTAACTTTGTAATTAAAAGCGTGACCTCGTAATCCGTAGTTGAGAATGCATACTATTATATCAATGAGTCACTTAACGTAGGTTAAAATGACATTTTAAGCGAAAAATGTATACAGTGACCACATTCTTTAGATTTAACTATTGCATAAAATTCTTGAGGCAATAGAGAATTATTATCAGGAATCTGCATATATATTATATTAAGGAAATATTTCTCAAATGTTAATCTAAACAATCCTGCCTGTCCTGTCCGAGTTCCATATTCCTGCTTCTCTTGCACAAATTCAAATTAATTCAAATTCAAATAGTTCTTTAAAAGGCGTTTTTGACACGTCAATAATTTACATAGTAGTGATTCGATGGTGATAACTATATTCGTAAACTTAAAACTAAAGCTATGAGGGTTCCAAACGCGCCCCGGTCTAAGAAGAAGCAAACAACAAACATAGCCAGGTAAATTAAACATTAATAGCATGCTGGTGAAAGCGATCTCACCTCAAACAAATCTACGTCGTCAACGCTCATCCCAGTAACTTCTAACAGTCTCGTCACAGCCGCTGCAGCTCCGAGCCCCACGTTGGGGTCCCCGCCCACACAGGCGTATGCGACAACCCTCGCTATTGGTGTCATATCGTTGCTATATATCGTGGCCTCGTCAGCCAGCACTAATGCCGCTGCCCCGTCGGCTGGTGCCTGCGGAAATTCGGACCTACGTTACTGAAATTCAACAAGGCTTTTTTTTTTAATACACTACAGCACAGTTAGCCCTTGACGGCTATCTCACCTGGTGGTAAGTGATGATGCTGTCTAGGATGGTAGCGGGCTAACCTGTTAGGAGTATGGTAAGCCCAAGCTCCTAATTGGTTTCTACGCGACATCGTGCCGGAACGCTAAAATCGCTTGGCGACACGTCTTTGTCGGTAGGGTGGTAACTAGTCACGGCCGAAGCCTCCCACCAGACCAGACTCGAGCCGGGAATCGAACCCAGGACCTCCAACTTTATAATGCGACAGCTTACGCACTGCGCCACGGAGGTCGTCAAAAAAAGGCTGAAATAATTGTTAACCGTGATATTTTCAAAATTCAAATTCAAATAATCTTTATTCAAATAGTCCTTTAAAGGCACTTTTGACGCGTCAATAATTTACATACTAGTGATTTAATGGTGATAACTACATTCGTAAACTTAAAACTAAAGCTATGAGGGTTCCAAACGCTCCCCGGTCTAATTAGAAGCCCACAACAAATTTAGCCAGGTAAATTTTCTTTTTGTTATCGCCATCGCACATGCCACTTAAAATTATATTAAGAGCTATCTTATCTATTTATTTTATCTGCGATTGACTGACCGAGACCGCTGTTCATGATCTCCGAACAGTCTTACAGCAGACATTTTAGATTTGTACAGGGTCCACCTCGGCGGACGGCGCTGGCTAGGTTGCGGAAGAATAGCGTTCCCGTGACCCAAACACCAAACGAAGCGAAGGAGCATCGCTTCTGGGGGGGATGCGTGAACGCATATCCCAGCGTAAAATAAGCATAAAAAGCAGACATTTTTGATTCAGAGCCGGCATTATCTGTAGCGACTGGGACGGGATATACTGTCACAAGTTCATAAACCTAGTAAGAGAACTTCATTCTCACACCGTTTCGTTATTTACCCTGTGAGTAGAGCCCAGTACCAGCTTGTAAATGATGTTAAATGTTTTAGGATGCGCCATAAATGTTCGTTAATATTACATTCTGTGTTACACAAGTAATGGATGCTAAGGTTGCCGTTTTTTAACAATGACTAAGGTTGAGGTGATAGCCTAGTGGTTAGGGCGTCAGCCTCCTAATCAGAGGTCGGTGGTTCGAATCCGGGCACGCACCTCTAACTTTTCGGAGTTATGTGCGTTTTTAAACATTTAAAATATCACTTGCTTCAACGGTGAAGAAAAACATCGTGAGGAAACCTGCACGCCTGAGAGTTCTCCATAATATTCTCAAAGGCGTGTGAAGTCTGCCAATCCGCACATGGCCAGCGTGGTGGACTATGGCCAAACCCTTCTCATATTGAGAGGAGACCCGTGCTCTGTATTGAGCCGGTAATGGGTTGATCATGATGATGATGATGATGATGAAGGTTAAGGTCTATAAAACTAACTTTGACCACCTTTGACTTTGTCAGCCAAAGTTAAAACGAGACAGAGTTATTTCCGACCCTCGACGTTGTCTCTTTCAGTCAGGGATAAGGCTAAGCTCATTTTATACATATCGGCCTTAGGTTGAATTTAGTGGTCAGTTAATTGTATAGGTTATAGTTTTTGACGACCTCCGTGGCGCTGTTCGTGCGCTGTCACATTATAAAGTTGGAGGTCCTGAGTTCGATTCCTACCTCGAGTCTGGTCTGGTGGGAAGCTTCGGCCGTGGCTAGTTACCACCCTACCGACAAAGACGTGTCGCCTAGCACGATGTCGCGTAGAAACCAATTGGGGGTATGGGTTTACCATACCCCTAACAGGTTAGCCCGCTACGATCCTAGACTGCATCATCACTTACCACCAGGTGAGATAGCCGTCAAGGGCTAACTTTGTAGTATAAAAAAAAACAATAATTACCGATGAGTTTAGAGAAGTTACTACAGTTCCATCCGATGTTATTGTTGGAGCACTGACGAAATCGTTGAAGTCTAAGCGGGTGTCAAGCTGGTCCTTGTCTACGATGACTTGCTTCTTCTTAAATGGCGCAGATACACTTGTCAACTCATCTTTTAGAATATTTGATGAAACTGGAATTAAATAATATTGTATTATTTTAAATATTTTTGTTATTAATCTTGAGGATAAGAATTTCATTTCATTTCATTTATTCGTTGCGAATACATCCAGCCATTTCTGGCGTACAACAATAGAACTAAAATAATTATCTCAATGTCAATATATACATATTCATCATCATCATGATCAACCCATTGCCGGCTCACTACATAGCACGGGTTACCTCCTCAATATGAGCAGGGTTTGGCCATAGTCCACCACGCTGGTCATGTGCAGATTGGCAGATTTCACACGCCATTGAGAACATTATGGAGAACTCTCAGGCGTGCAGGTTTCCCCACGATGTTTTCCTTGAACGTTGAAGCAAGTAATATATTATTATTTTTTAAACGCACATAACTCCGAAAAGTTAGAGGTGCGTGCCCAGATTCGAACCGCCGACCTCTGATTAGGAGGCTGACGACCTAACCACTAGGCTATCACCGCTATATACATGTTATCTACTATTATTTCATCATTTATACTAATTACATAAATAAAAAAAAGAAGTATTAAAGACTATCTAAAATTTGCACTGTGAAAAGGCAATGTTTATACCTGCTTTACATTTTAAAATGCTTTTGTAAGCAAAATCATCTGCCGTTTGACGACTTATTTTATATTTTTCCGCCACAATTTCGGCCATCTTTTGCAGTGTGAGACCAGTGTAGCTGTCCAAAACCTGACCTTTGATGTGGTCTTCAAAGTTATATGGTGCTCCGAGAGAAGAACCAAATCTAACGTTACGCACCAAAAACGGTAGAGATGACATTATTTCTGCTCCGCCAGTAAGACATAGTTTAGCGGAACCTACTGAAATTTCCTAAAATATATCAAGGATTTTAGTTTGCGTTAACAATTAATCAACATCATACAAACTACAGTTTGTATGATGTGATACTCATTAAGTTTATAATTAGACGTGATTATTATTATTATTTATTTATTTTACTCACCACAAGTTAGCCCTTGGCTGCATCTCACCTGATGGCAAGTGATGATGCGGTCTAAGATGGTAGCGGGCTAACCTGTTAGGGGTATGGTAAACTCATACTCCTAATTGGTTTCTACACAACATAGTGCCGGAACCCTAAATCGCTTGGCGACACGTCTTTGTCGGTAGGGTGGTAACTAGCCACGGTCGAAGCCTCCCACCAGAACAGACTTGAGCCGGGAATCGAACCCAGGACCTCCAACTTTAAAATGCAACAGCGCACGCGCTGCGCCACGGAGGAATTAGGATCCAATCCAAAATTAAGTTGAGGCTAATAAAGTGGTTGTAAGTCAACACTTTTATCAGCGAAAAGATCCCAGATTAAGCATTTATCATTTACCCAAACCCCTGGGCATACTTGACAAATTTCAGACTGAACATCTGTGTGGGTTGGCTTTTTTTTGGATTTCTACGTTTAGCTAATACTACTGTACCAGAGCGCCAGTTACGATTGCCTGCAAACCGGTACCGCAAGCTTTATTGACACCCAACGCCGGTTTTTCAATCGGAACTCCTGAATAAAGTCCACAGTATCTCGGTGTTTTGCCTCCATCGCATTGGCTAAGCTGTAATTTAATTATTATTTTTATTAGAAATACTTTTAAATATTATTTATCTAATAGGTACCCAATTTATTATAATAGATTGGTGAAAAGTTTATTTCTCTCATATAACTCAATGGTTTTTTTAAAGATTATTTTCATTCATTTCACGTTCATAACACCTCTCAGCCAAACTCGTATATTTTGCTAAATGGCTAAAGATGTGTGATGTTTCTGTTGATATTGCTTTAGTGTCATTAATTGTTGGCTGTCAAGTCCTATTATTGTCATCCTACGTAGAGGTCGATCAAAAACATAAAAATATTTTAAGCTTGGAGATGTTTTCAAAGATATATAGTTTCTGCTTTAAGTCTTTTTTTTTTTTATTATTATTAATCTTAATGCAAATTTTTGTGTCTCTAACTCTAAAAACAAAGAAATTTCATACAAACTTCCAACCCCTATTTTACCTCCTTCGGGGTAGATTTGGATGAAAAAAAATCTAACCTTATACTTACGCCCTAAAAGAAACCTATTTTCAAAATTTCAAGCTTGTAGACTTCATAATAAAAAAATAAGCAAAAATTATCATCCCCTATTTTACCACCCTTGACAGGTAATATTTAAAAAAAATTGATGTACATGTTTTTTATTTATTATTATTAATCTTAATGCAAATTTTTGTGTCTCTAACTCTAAAAACAAAGAAATTTCATACAAACTTCCAACCCCCCTTTTACCCTCTAAGGGGTGGAATTTCCAAATATCCTTTCTTAGCTGACATCTCTTAACTATCAACTACCTACTTGCTAAATTATAGCTTTATACGTACAATAGTTTTTGAGATCTCGTGTTTAATCAGTATGTAAGTAAGTCAGTATGTAAGTGACCTTTCGCTTTTATATATATAGATAAAATAAAATACATACAAAATTAACGTTGCCAACCACAGTACTATCTACCAAAGTAGAATTTACTTTGGCAGAATTTAATGCTTCCTTCGCAGCAGCGGCGAAGGCATGCGAAGCTGGCAACTCTCGGAGGTAACCGCCATATTTGCAAAATGGCGTCCTTTTAGCGCCAACCACAAAAATAGCTGAAACGCGATAAGAGCATATTCTGTTCAGTCTGTGGTACAATAGAACAGTGTAAACAAAATCAATCAAATCTTCCACATGAAACTTCAATTACTTTTTAATTTCTCACTGTGTGACTTGCAAAACGAAAAAACAAAAATAGGTTTTAAAATATTATTCATTTTACGATTCATATTAAGATACCTGAGTCTTTTAAGTCTATTATCAAAAAATATTTGTTATTATTGGTACTTAGTTGTTATTCGTAGGATATACCTACTGATAACGAACTTAAGATTACGATCAAAACATCATAAAATAACACTTAATATCTTATCCAAAACTCACCTTTACGCGTGAGTGTCATCACAATAGTCGGCCAACTGATAAAACTATCAAATTATTCAAGCAACAAAAATAACTTTACATAATAAATAAGATAGGTTATGTAAATTGTACCTACAGTTTGTCGTCATAATATGAACACCGCCTATTCTAAACAAAACAAATATATACCGATATCAGTTTCGTGTATTTTCAACAAGATTTTTGCATTACTTTTATCTAATTGTCAGCCAGATTATATTAGCTCTCTGAATATCTTTACAACAGCTCTTTTTGAAGTTAGCTGGTTGTGTTTTTTGTGAACACTTATAAATACACCAGTTAAATTGAAACATTTTCGTGTATATTTTAGATTCGAGAATAGACTAAAACCAACACATACCTACCTTAACTAACGACCAAAAAACGGATAAGAGATTAGATCGAATCCAATATCGATCGAGCGGCAATTTTTGGGTTCCGTTAATAACATTTAAAAATAGTAAGAATGGAAATCGTTATCCAATTAACCGTCTTTTTCAGCCGATTTTAACTCAAACACAATCATACCAATAAATAATTACCAAATGTACTTCATTTACAATCATCTTTCGTGTTTTAGTGATTGGTCTGGACTTCAAAACGAGAAACAACCTTTGTACAAAGGTAAATAAAAGAGAAGCATCTAGATTTTTTTAATAACAGTTTTATTACAAAAATAACGATCGAGCAAATCGAAATAATATATTTACATTGATAAAATAATTAGACATTTTCTAATAGCACAGCAATGCCTTGACCGCCGCCGATACACGCGGAACCGATAGCTCTCTTCAGGTTACGTCTTCTGTAAAAAGAATGATTAATTTTTCATGACACTTAATAATTCTTAACGATATTTTTTTTTATCCACTACAAGTTAGCCCTTGACGGCAGTCTCACCTGATGGTAAGTGATGATGCAGTCTAAGATGGTAGCGGGCTAACCTGTTAGGGGTATGGTAAACCCATACTCCTAATTGGTTTCTACACGACATCGTGCCGGAACGCTAAATCGCTTGGCGACACGCCTTTGTCGGTAGGGTGGTAACTAGCCACGGCCGCAGCCTCCCACCAGACCAGACTCGAGCCGGGAATCGAACCCAGGACCTCCAACTTTATAATGCAACAGCGCACGCACTGCGCCACGGAGCAAAACAAATTCTTCAAAACAAATTTTGGGGACTGTTTAAAGATATGTGTAGCTCAAATAATGTAATGCATTATAACTGCGTAAAAATCTCGTTGTAGGTACTCATACCTCATACATAAATATTGTCAAAGTTTGTCATACGTCTGTAAGTTGAGAACATGTGACTATCGTTACTAACATAATTAGAACCTAACCCAATTATACGTTTTATATGTTACAATAAAACAGAAAATTGTACTGAATAATATTTAAGTCATCATCATCATGATCAACCCATTGTCGGCTCACTACAGAGCACGGGTCTCTTCTCAATATGAGAAGGGTTTAGCCATAGTCTACCACGCTTGCCATGTGCGGATTGGCAGACATTATGGAGAACTCTCAGGCATGCAGGTTTCCTAACTCCGAAAAGTTTGAGGTGAGTGCCCGGGTTCGAACCCTCTGATTAGGACGCGGACTAACCACTAGGCTATTAATATTAAGTACTGATCAAAAATATAAAAGTGGAGGCCCCACCTCAGTTCGTGTGTAA
This sequence comes from Lasiommata megera, assembly GCA_928268935.1. NCBI lineage: Eukaryota > Metazoa > Arthropoda > Insecta > Lepidoptera > Nymphalidae > Lasiommata > Lasiommata megera. Next base: position 14,938,786 of record OV743326.1, read on the forward strand.
GGTGCGCAGTAATCCTGGCTCCGGATGCAGCGAGGGGGTGGCCCATAGCGATGGCGCCTCCGTTAACGTTCAACTTGTTCATATCCAGATTCAGTTCTTTGGCACATGACAAGGTTTGAGCGGCGAAGGCTTCGTTGATCTATGAATGAATGAATACACCTTTATTGCACACCACAAGACAGGAAAAAAACAAGACAGAAAATTGCACAGAAACAGTAGTATACAATTTGGCGGCCTTATCGCTACATAGCATTCATTGATCTATGTAAAAATTTAAAATAAAGAAAGTGTCCAAAGAGTCATTAGGAACAAAGGTTTGTCAAAATGGAAAGAAGTCGTTGTTTCTAACATTTGTCCTAAGGATGACATAGATTCTAATGTGAATGTTGAAACATGATAATAAAATAGCGAATACTATAAACTACATTTAAAGCCTAGCTCATTAAAGGAGAATAAGAAATCGTCTGGAACGAAAGAAAGATGATTTACTGTAGTTTAAAAATACTTACCTCGACGAGATCAATATCGTTTAGCGTCAACTTTGAAGCAGCGAGTAACCGCTGAATAGCAGGCACTGGGCCGATGCCCATGACGCTCGGGTCTACGCCCACAAAGGACCAGCCCAGAAGTCGGGCCAGAGGTGTTAAATTGTGTTGCTTTAGCGCCTCTTCGCTGGCTAGGATTAGCGCCCCTGCACCGTCGTTTACACCCTGAATAAATGAATGAACACTATGTACATATATAAAAAAGAAAACAGACAACACATTGCATATTATTATTATTTATTTATTTATTTATTATTAATATAAAAGGAATATAATTAATTATACAATACCGGCACCGAAAAAACCAAAGAGGTTTGTCCTCGGTGCTAATCTGTAACTTAACAGCTTAACACAAAAGGAACTGAGTAAGGAAATTAGGCATGAAAAGAACATTTCTACCTGAATAAGACGGTCGACACAAATGAGTCAACCGTCCTACTCAGCCAATAATAAAATATTCTTTTAATTTCTGTTTGACATTTTTAATAGGTCGACGGCCATATCGCTACCATCCATATCAGACTTAGTTTTTGTGGATGGGCGAATGAAGTCGACCAGGTTATAGTAAATGGATAGCTACCGAGGAGTTGCCGGCGGTCACCACACCTCCCTTCTTGAACAGCACGGGCAGTTTGTGCAGCGCTTCGATTGTGGTCTCTGGACGAGGGTGCTCGTCCCTGTCGACCGTCACATCCTGCCTCTTCAGCTTCACTGTCACCGGGGAGAGTTCTGCCTGGAAAGCGCCGCAGTCCTGTGCTGTGAAAATAAAGATATAAAACATTGTTTTAAAGAGGTTGGCATATTAAAGTATGGCTGGCTTAACTACAGTTATTTTTATTTCCAAAATCCCGGAAGTGCATAAAACCCATGTAATTAAATTTTGCAATAAAGCGATACACATCTTACTTACAAATCAAAATAACTTCATTCAATTAATTTGAACCTATTACAGGCATCTATGAATCGTTCATATATATCACATTTTTAATTATTTCTTTTCGTGAAGTGATGGTGATAACTACACTCGCCAACTTAAAACTAAAGCTAAAAAGGCTTACCCGTCTTTTAATAAATAGACAGGTGATAACGAATTAATTTAAGTTAATCCCGAATCCATAAATAGTTTCGGTGAAATATATTTCTGGGAATCTCGGAGATGGTAATTATTATTAAATTTTAACAAGTAACGTAACATAAGTTAGGTTAGGTTAGGTTTTAAGTATTTATTTTCATTCATGTATCTACTTATATAATATACATATTATGTTTAATACATGTACTCATCAGACTATCATAGTCATGACTCATGACTATGTATGCCCCTTATATATGATTAATATTGAAATTATTTCAACCTTAGGATTCTAATTAATGTTGATATGAATATTAAATTAAGTATCTGATTTAAAAGCTACCAATGATTAACTAGTGGTCTTCAGTGAATACACTAAAAGAACTAAAATAAACTAATTGATTCTGAAATATTTTTGATGATATCTTGCAATCTTGCAAATGTTTCTATCAAACAATTGCAATTATCAAATTAATTGAGTTTCTAAAAAACTACATGAGCGCCTTGTTCTGTCTAGCAAACTTATATAACGTATTCTAGTACTGTACGTTGTTACCAGTTTTACCAATACTCTTGGCTAATGTTATCCACAATTTATCTCCCCACTCACCCACTTTCCACTTCTTCTGTGATTGTAACGCGAACTCGTCCACCTCTCCTCTCAGCAGACCGTACTTCTCAGCCAAGTTCTCCGCTGTCTGCGGCATCGTGAAGTTGCAGTACGTGTCCAGAGAGCCTTTTGTTAAGGAATCCTCGAATTCTATTTTGACGCCGAGGGGAGCACCGAACCTGGTGTTGCGCACTACGAACGGGACAGCTGACATGTTTTCCGTTCCACCGGCGAGGGAAATTTGAGCGGCTCCCGTCAATATGTCCTGGAAGGAAAAACATGTTAGAACAGTTAGCCCTTGAAGGTTTTTTTTTACTTTAACGCTGGTAAATGCGTTTACGCATCCCCTCTGGAAGCGCCGCAGGCCGAACTTCACCGCTTCCCTTGGGGTATGTGAGACTCGCTGGCGACCAGAATACCCACTAAAACCCAGAGACGTTCCTTCGCGTCGCCTGGTGGCTGGGTCACGGAAATGCTCGCGCACTCGACCGCAACCCAGCCAGATAGAACATGATGATGATGATGTCTAAAATGATGATGAACTCTTAAGACGTTCTATTCTGGCAGCGAACTGGTGATCGATCGCTACACGTCATATTCCTGACATCTAAGCCCGAAAACAAAATGACTAGCAGGTGTAAGTAAATTACCGTGATTTAAACATTCGTAGGTACATATTCCTTCTCACCTGAGCACTGTTAATGACTGCTTGGAAACCAGAGCCACATAATCTGTTGACGCCGAGCGCGGGTTTCTCTTGAGGAATGCCAGACTTGAGGGACGCGTGACGAGGTGACAGGCCACCGTCGGAGCTGCCACTTAGCTAAAGACAAAATTTAAGATAATCTTAAAACATGTATATGTGACAAGAACAACTGCTGAGCTTTCTTCTCAATAGGATATATATTTTAAAAAGTCATTCATCATCATCATCATCATGATCAACCCATTACCGGCTCACTACAGAGCACGGGTCTCCTCTCAATATGAGAAGGGTTTGGCCATAGTCCACCACGCTGGCCATGTGCGGATTGGCAGACTTCACACGCCTTTGAGAACATTATGGAGAACTCACCGTTGAAGCATGTGATATTTTAATTCCTTAAAAACGTGCGTGCTCGGGTTCGAACCCCCGACCTCTGATTAGGAGGCGGACGTCCTAACCACTAGGCTAACCACAGCTTCAAAAAAAAAAGTCATTACAAACAGGAAAATATAAAGGGTAAAAATTACCTGAAATGCTTTCTTAAAAATTTTCAGACTTCAATGAGACTAGATTTATCATTGGTACTATAAAAATATTTAAAAAAAGAGTGTTTTTTAATATTTATATTATATATACATAGCGGGTAAACGAGCTGTTGATAATGAACATCTGCGGTACCAGAGGAGCCAAGCGTTGCTGGCTGGACCCATCCTCCAAGTCGGTTTCTTAGAGACATCATACCGGAATGCTTAATCGCTTGGCGGTAAGTCTTTGCCAGTAGGGTGGTAAAGAGTTGCAAGACTCCGCCAGACTAGAGACAGAATCGAACCCGAGATCTCCCTGACCCACCCCTTGGCTCGACTCAACAACTTGACTTCCTGGTGCAGATTGCAATAGTGATCAAGCAGAATCACCATTCTATTATTAATGCTTACCACGTTCACAATCCCAACGTTAACGGTGTCAACCGCGCCAGCTGCAACGTTCCCGGCCTTCAGGGCGTCTTTGGCAGCAAAAGCCAGCAAGTCGGCGGGGTGGATGCTCTTCAGCGTCCCACACATCTTGCCAAACGGGGTGCGTTTAGCCGCCACAATGTAGACGCCTGGGGAAATTCACTTGGTTCTTATATATGACTAGCTGCTGCCTGCGTTGAGTTAGTGTGTGTGATAGTTTGTTTGTTTGTCTTCCAATCACGAAGCAATGGATTACTAAACCGACGACCTTGAAATAATTACAGGATAATCTGTAAAGTATCTCCTTTCTAACAAAAAAAATGAATGAAATCGGAGTAATTACAACTAAATACACATTTTGACTTACATCCCCTCTTCCAAGGAAAACGTGCTGAATTACAGGATAAAAACTAATCTATATGTTGAACTCCGTATAGGACGTACTTCTATAATGGGTTTTTAGGGTTACACAAGGTATGTGTAGGTTTTGTTTTTCCTATAATTTCCAAAGCATCGTGATAACAGAAAGAGTTAAATCGGCGTGTATCTATTCACGCGCTTACCAACGTTGCCGCATTTTACACAAAGATTTAAAGCTGCACCCGTACAAAATTCAGTTAGTGCAAAAACTGAAGCCTCAAGATGCTGGTCAGAGGCTTGCCTTTGTAAATCAGATGATTGAGCGCTTTCCAACGTTCACCAACATCTTGTTTTCCGATGAAGCCCATTTTCATCTGAATGGGCATGTAAACAAGCAAAATTGTCGTTACTGGAGTGCAACCAACCCAAAACAAAAACATCAGAAACCGCTACATTCACCCAAAGTCACCGTATGGGCAGCGATGTCGGCGCGAGGAATTATCGGCCCTTACTTTTTTGAAGATGGAAGGGGACGCACACTCACAGTGAATTCCGAGCGTTGTGTGGAGATGTTAGACGAGTTTTTCGTACCCCAACTGCAAAACTTTCCTGGTTACAACCAAAGAACATGGTTCCAGCAGGATGGAGCAACTTCACACACGTCCAACAGATCTCTGCCTCGAGTTCGAGAAATTTTTCCGAACAAATTAATCTCCAGGCGAGGTGACATAAATTGGCCTCCACGGAGTCCCGATTTAACGCCTATGGAATTTATATTTATATTGAAATTTTTTCCTGTGGGGTTATCAAATCAAAAGTTTACGCTAATAAACCGACTTCCCTGGCACAATTAAAAGAAAATATCCGTCATGAAATGGCAGCCATCACGGAGACTACCTGCCGAGCTGTCATAGGCAATTTTAGTGCCCGACTAAATGAATGCCGAGAGCGCAACGGTTTACATTTGGACGATGTTATTTTTAAAAAATAAATTCCCAAACAGTGTACTTCAATATAAAATAAACATTTTTTCAATAAAGCTAAGACTTTTCTTTTAAAAAAAGATTTAAATGTGAACTTTCTTTTGAGACACCTTGTATTATTTCGACGTAGTTGGTTTAGTATAAAGGTTAGGGAAGCTTCCGACTGGGTAGGTACGCGGCTCATATAATTATGTTTCTATGCTATGTTATCGCAGGAGTAGCCACTGGGAATAGCTAGTAATTAATTAAAACAAAGTGATTATTTGTAAGGCGGCTTTTCTTAATAATTTAAATACCTATTGATAAAATGCAGGCAATCCGAAGGCACTGTGATAATTTTTATAGGTTGAGTAGATAATACACTATTAACTGTTCACTTACCACCAGCTGAGATAGCCGTCAAGGTCTAGCTTGTAGTGTATTAAAAAAAAGTGTAATAATAGAGGTCTTGTAACAGTGACCTACCCTTATTTGCATTCAATCATATTTGTGTAAACTAGTTTTATTCGTACGAATCTATGTATGTTTTTTTTTCTTTTCATAATTATGTGCCTCCCAATTACAGTCCATTCTCCTTTTTTCTAATTATTTGGTTTGTTGGCAGAGTCCGCCACTGAGCGACAAGGCCACTTTTTGTTTTTAACTTCAAACTTCGTGATTATGACTCTCGAATGTGTCCTTATCTTAACATTTAACACATAGATTTTGTGAGAGAGATAATTACGTTCCATACGATAGTACTGCTCCCACAGTCATTTTCGTTCAGCGGACTATAATAACTTATAAATCTACTGAAGGATAAGATCCATTCTTGCAATTCATCCCACAGTTTTGGTTTTTTAACTCACGGAGCTCAAGATGTAGCTTGAACCGGTTTTTATAATGCCCGAAAGTATAAACATAACATGTACCCTAATAACCAACCTAAGTTTCATCATCAGAGGTCCTTAAGAGTTTCTGGACACAGGAATAGCTCTCTAGAAGAGATGGATTTAGTCTTATATAGGTTTGAGAAATATTAAACTGAATAGAAATAAAACGTATTTATTGACATATCAGCGTCGACTTAAGTTATTAGGCATGCTGTAGTTACCTCTAAATTGATTTATATGTATATCCTAGCACTTAAGGTTTTTAAAATGTTTATTTTTTTACATATAAATCTGTTGGTGGCGCTTTGGATAAATAAATAATTGACTGAAAAGCGACTCTATGTTTAGAGAATGTATATTGAATTTTAATTTACTAAAAAATAAATACATATATAGTAATGAGAGAAAATGGAGGTACTTTGTACATATTATATTCTTTGGAAATGTGGAAATTTCATCCAATACTTCGAGTGTCGATAAAAATACAAAAAGATAAAAGATAAATATTCAAACTGTATGTTATCATTTATCAAGGTCAACCACTTGGACGTTGACCCCAAAATGGAGTCATGTCATGGTTCAATTGTTTGTATATAAGTAATTCACTATAATATTGAGGGAATCTGGTAACAATAATTGAATTATATTCCCTAAATCCTTATAAACTATAGTTGGTTTTCTTTTGTACCAATAATAATTTCAAAAACGCTAATTTGTACGAATTGTTATAGAAAGTATTTTCAAGTTAACTACTTTGTACTCAATGAACCCCTGCTAGTAATATTAAAATGAGCACAATTGTGAAACTATTTCCTTAAACAAATATCTAGTTAGGTGTATTTGTTATATTATGATATGCACAGGTATATTATAGTTGAATCACTAGGTAGTACCTTTATTTATAGCGACAGCCATCCTATTTTATTTAGCCAAACAGAATTGCACACGTATTATATATAAATAAACACAAATTTCACTGATAACTCGCGGACCAGCGCGCTTAATCCGTGGCCGGTTTGCTGTTTGTGGCAAAACGTGGTGAGGTTTATTATCTTGGTACTTGTAGGAGTCCGCAGTGAAATGGATATAACGGAACCGTTATGAATTTATTCTATAACGTATGTTTACGTGTGCCTTACAGATACATTTCGGTGAACCGGTATTTATATCAAAACACACAACCACACAATTTGTCATGAATTCTGGGAAAGTCTAATATATATATATATTTTTTGTGTGTAAATAATTTAATAAATTAAATAAGAACTACATTATTGTGTTAATTTTAAATTAAAAACGAGACGGTTCCAAAGGCGCGTGAAATAAAGGTCCCGGCGTAGAAAAATTATGAATTTATAAAAATTAGGAATGTTATAGAAAGTTAATTTTCTGAATTTTCTCCCGTCTACTTACTACCGACAAAGCTGTGAAGCCAAGCGGTTTAGTATTCTGGAAAAATACTGCGTAAATACCAATTAGGGTTATGGTTTAATAATATAACTGCTGTACCCCTAACAGGTTGGATAACCTGTTAGGGGTCCATCATCACTTACCACCAAGGAGATTGTAGTCAAAGGCATTTGATTGTAGTTTTTTTTTTGTACACTACAAGTAAGCCCTTAACTCTCTCACTTGGTGGTAAGTGATGATGCAGTCTAGGATGGTAGCGGGCTAACCTGTTAGGGGTATGGAAAACCCACACACCTAATTAGTTTCGACGCGACATCGTGCCGGAACGCTAAATCGCGTGGCGACACGTCTTTGTCGGTAGGGTGGTAACTAGCCACGGCCGAAGACTCCCACCAGACCAGACTCGAACCCAGTACCTCCAACTTTATAATGTGACAGCTCACGCACTGCAGAGGTTGTCGAAGTCGTGTTGCAGTGGACAAAAAAAGTAGCACGTTTTACAACGCAACAAATTTAACCGGTTTTGTAAGTCAGGTGCCCGTGCCTAGAAAATCTTGTTTTAACATAACTAGCTAAAATACTCCTGATCAAAGATCTTCATCCATCCACCTCATATCTAATGGCTGAGCACAGGGCTCGCTTATAAAAGAGAGGGTAGTAGTCAAGATTGGCGCTTTGACTGCATAAATATTGTAATTTAGTAATAAAAAGAAAAACTTCATATTCATGAAAAGACCGACGAAAGAATCTAAAGCGGGGGACTTGGGATCCTTTACTGAATCCTTCGTTTCATATTTTGTCAGCTAACATCTTTACACCCTAAATGAGTTTTAATATTCCACCAAAATTTCCAACCGCGTCTGTATCAGAATTAGTGTTAAAAGAGTTGCATAAGGGTTTAAAAAGTCCATTAAAACAATAACCATTTCATAAAATATAATTCATTTACAATAAAATTTCAAAAACAACAACATTCATCCAAAAGCTATTGTGTATATTTTTTATTAATATATTTTTATTATTCACTTAAAAAGATAAATATTATAAATACATTAAATTCGTCTTTTGTTACTATTTCTTGGGTGAATAAGAACATTACTTAACATTATAAAATATTTATATAAATATGTATGTAACTTTAGAAAATACTTTTTTTGTAAAGTATATAACCCACCTCTTATCGTATATCGCTTTATGCTTCAATCAGATATAAATTGTGATATCATAATTGTGTTATCTTGTAAAATATATTATTAAATAAATAAAATTATAGTGCGTTTATACATTTATAAAAGTATAGACTTCTGGTCGCTGAAATACGCAGTAACTGTAGTTAAGCGATAATAATAAGATAGTGTTTTTTTTGTTCATATATTTCGACATCAGGTGTAGAATCGATCATATATTATGGCGGTAGACTACGGGTTTACCGCACCCAGGCTTTTCAAACAAGTATTTAATAAGAGTATTATATGAAATAGTAGGTATTCGTTAAAATATACAAGTATCTAATGGAAAGTATAAAAAAATTATGTTTTTACACTTAATTAATTCGCGAATTTCTTCATTGTAACTAGCATGGACCAGACCTTTCCTTTTGAACATATTACCTGAATTCCATAACTCAGATTTTTCGAAAGTTTAACACTAAACAAAATTGGTATATCTAATTGTAGTATTTAATAGTTTTGACAATGTTTGGTGTAGTACCGGTAACACTCTGAGACACACAAATTTGTTATATTCGATATTTGAAACACAATGAAATTGACAGTTTGATCTATATCAATTACCTGTATTACAATGTTGCCTGTGCAAAAATTGGAAATACTTTTGGACCTGTCAGTTTAGTTTACAGATTTGTGTACGCACTGATTAACTTAACAACGATATGTAGGAAACGCTAAGAAAAAAAGGCGGGAGACTTTGTGTTGGGCGGGCGCGGTTTTATTCACGCTTTTCTTGAATTGTTTGTTGGCTAATATTAAAAAGGATTGGTGTTGGTTGTGTAGTGGATATTATAGTTTTGGTGTCGTTTGTTTAGTGGCTAGTTTGGGATAGGTATGGGGGGACCGCCGTGCCAAGTTTCCCGCCATTTTTCCCTAACTTCAATTCTCCATTGCTATAAAGTGGACATTGGCTAATCTGTATAAAGCCATAAAAAGTGAAAAAAAAGGATCGCTTAAAGCTAGGTGATTATTTTAAACAGCTTCAACCATAACCGCGATGCCTTGTCCGCCGCCGATGCAAGCTGAGCCGATGGCGCGCTTGAGGCCGCGGCGTCTATGGAATAAATTCATAAAGTAATTAGTCCTCATCATCATGATCAAAACATTACCGGCTCACTACAGAGCACGGGTCTCCTCTCAATGTGAGAAGGGGTTTGGCCATAGTCCACCACGCTGGCCATGTACGGATTGGCAGACTTCACACGCCTTTGAGAACGTTATGGAGAACTCTCAGGGGTGCAGGTTTTCTCACGATGTTTTCCTTCACCGTTGAAGCAAGTGATATTTTTTTTTAAACGTACATAACTTCGAAAAGTTAGAGGTGCGTGCCCGGATTCGGACCGCCGACCTCTGATTAGGAGGCTGACGCCCTAACCATTAGGCTATCAAGTCCAAGTAATTAGTATTTACTCATAAAGGTTTATTTGCATAAAAACCAGTAGGCTGTGGCATTGCCCATCCTGGGGGTTGTGCTGTCGCCAGCTCTCTTTTTAGTGTCTATTTACAGTCGTATACGCTCTATAACCTGGGTTTCATATAATATTGTCAAAAGTAAATCTTAACATTTTCTTTTCTTACTTTAATGGACCTTTGAGAGATTGGAGGCACTTTTCTTGCAATCATACTATTTGATTAACAAGATAACATTACTTCTTATAATAAAATCGTAACTTAAATATGAAGCTATGGGGATATTGTTTTGGTCTACGAAGTAGCAATAATCGTACACTCTGACTGGATCGGTAAAGGTTCAACTTCAATCCAAGATTAATTTAATAAATGAATATTTTATATAATAATTTATTTAATTAATTAAAACAACGAGTTTCAGATAGCTTTTAACTCTGCGAAATAGTTTCCAAACAAAAATTACAGTTAACAAACGGCGCTGTCATATTATGCGTTTTTTGTGTGTCGGTTGAATTTTTTTTTTAAATCTGAAATAAATATTGGGTATGCATGTATTCAAATACTCTTAATTATATTTAACTCTATGCGCGTAGCCTTTTGTCAGTCTGTTCCCAGCTTTATTCTTAATAGGGGTATAATGTTGCCATATTAACTATTTCACTTAACCTATTTTCCTTTTATTATAGATGTAAAGCTGTTAACGATGTTACTCTAAATGAATATAATTGTTTACAGATACCAGATATAAACATCGCTGCACATATACGACGGAACAAACAAAATATAGTCTATATCTTTCTATCTTGTTTGTTTGCACTTTAGAATAAAAATTAAATTATACGATATGACAAGACTTATCATTACACTAACAAGTATTCAAATAAATAATGCGGTAGTGAGACACAGGCACACCCCAATTTTTTATTTTTTGCAACTTACTTTAATTCGTGTACGAGATGCGCGGTAATGCGAGACCCTGAGGCGGCAAGCGGGTGTCCCAGAGCGGTGGCTCCTCCGTTCACGTTCAACTTCTCCATGTCCAGCTTCAGAGCCTTCGCGCAGGAGAGGGTTTGCGCTACGAACGCTTCGTTTATCTAATACAGTAAAATTTTAATAAAATAATTATTCCTTATTAAGTTATTTTTTTTATGTTCCATTACAAGTCAGCCCTTGATTGCAATCTTACTTGTCTAATCTTATCGTTGATAGATATAACAAAAATAATATATATATAACAGCACAATTGGTTATATAGACAATTGAAATATTAGCGTACCTCAATCAAGTCCACGTCGTTGAGGGTAAGTTTGGTGGCCTTCAGCAAGTTCTCGATGGCGGGCACCGGTCCCACGCCCATGATGCTGGGGTCAACGCCCACGTAGGACCAGCCCACCAGTCTGGCGAGGGGCTTCAGACTCTTAGCTGCCTCCTCACTGGCCAGAATGAGAGCACCCGCTCCGTCACTAATACCCTAAAGTTATAACCACAAATTTATCCGCTACTTACGAGTATATGTGGGTTAGATTTTATATTTCTGATATTTAAAAATGGATTCATGATCTTGCATAGGTCGCATATGTAGTATGTAGAAAATGCCTCTTCATTCAAGTCTTTAAAGTACTCAAATTGTGACAGATGCCTGTTAATTCGCTTATTTAATAGGCAACGCATTATTAAATGTAATAAATAAAAATAAAATAATAATAAATTGTTACATATATTTTTAATATATTATATTGACAATTCTCTTCTTCTCAATCAAAAAAAGACCTATCACTTTGTATAAGTTAATATTAAAATTGAATACTGGATTGAAGCATTTAGTGTTTTCCTAATGAGAGGAAGATCGTAATATTTAATTACAAATTTAAGCTGCTATTGTCCATAGCATCTGCGTTTCGTAATTTCTATATTATGCTTAAGGTCCCTTATAAAGTAAATATATTATAAAAATTAAACCTTATAAAATTACCTTATAAAAATTAACTCACCGAAGCAGAGCCAGCCGTCACCAGGCCCTCCTTCTTGAAGACCGGCGGCAGTTTCTTCAGACCCTCGATTGTTGTCTGCGGGCGTGGGTGCTCGTCAGTATCCACTTTAACTTCTTTCCTCTTAATAGTCAGTGTCACGGGTTCGATTTCTGCTTTAAAGACGCCGGCATCGTTGGCTGCGTAAAAAATTTACTATTATTAAAAAATCATTTATTTCTAAAAAACTGATGTTTCAATAGAAGATACTTCTAATCCTTTTTAATTAAGCAATATACCGGAACGCTAAATCGCTTGGCAGAAAGTTTTTCTAGTAGTGTTGTAACTGCCAGCCGCAGCCAAGCCGCAGCCAAACCTTCCCACTGAACAAAAGCCGAGAATCGAACCCAGGACGTCGTAGAAAATCTAAAGTTTTTCATATTAACTTACATTTCTTCCACCTCTGCTGCGATCTCAACGCAAAATTGTCCACTTCATCCCTGGTTATTCCGAACTGTGCGCCCAACTTCTCAGCTGTCATGCCCATGGGAAGTCCGCAGTACGAGTCCGTGAGCCCAGCCCACAAAGTGTCTTCGAACGCATAAGAGCTGCCCAGAACTGTGCCGAATCTCACCCCGCGAACAGCGAATGGTGCTTGCGACATGTTTTCTACGCCACCAGCTAGCGATATTTTCGCGGCTCCTGTTAGAATATCCTGGCAAGAAATTTATTATAACATTATTAGTAACGAAACCGGGGCGCGTTTGGAACCCTCATAGCTTTAGTTTTAAGTTTACGAATAAAGTTATCACCATGAAATAACTACTATGTAAATTATTGACGCGTCAAAAGTGCCTTTTTAAGGACTATTTGAATAAAGATTATTTTGAATTTGATTTTGAAATTTGAAAGTGTACAAAAATCTGGGACTGCCTCTAGCGCAGAAACCCCAATTAAGATACCAAAACAAATAATTTGACATAGCTACTTATATTTTAACTACGAAAGCACGTTGGTTGTTTTCTCTATCTTTAATGCAAGAACGGAAGAACGTAGGATCATTTATTTATTTTATTTATTTAAAAGGAACACTAACAACATAAATATCATACACTCGCCACACAATTACACGCTATTACACACACTGATACGTATATCAATAATAAGTGTACGCAACGTTCACGATGCGCCAAGCAAAAACTACGTTACAAAGTACTTAAGTAATAAATAAAGTAATAAAGTGAAGTAATTAAACCATAATTAAAATTAATGAAAATAAAAAAAAGAATAAGGTAATGGACTAAACAAACAATTAACAGTTACATATGGGATAAATGATCAGTGAGTTTTTTCTTGACATATGATCCTATGCGTGGTGATACATAAGTAGGTGGAGTGACAAGAGCTAAACAATTCCATGGGGAAGAACATCGCAGCCAAATATGTACTACTTTCCTATTACTGTAAGTAGGTACGGTCATAATAGTTTTACCTGTGCACTGTTGACGATTGACTGGAAGCCCGATCCACACAATCGGTTGACACCCAAGGCCGGACGGTCTTGAGGTATTCCAGCTTTTAGCGCAGCGTGCCGAGGAGTATAGATGCCGTCGGTCTGAGACGACTTCGTACAAGACATTGTAATGAATTAAATATAAATAAAAGCTGGCCTCCACTGAACGAATATCTTTAATGTTATAAGTATTATTTAAAAAAATGTTAATAAGTCACACAAAGAGCTATTTCATTCGGGGATAATATAAAATAAATTTTAATTAATTAATTAATTAAATTCAGGGATACTAAAAATTTAAAAACGGTTGAGCACTGGTGTTTTACAGCATCTGTGCAATCGTACGATAAATCATCCACTACAATCAATAAAATGAGCTTTAATATAAAACTTTTTTTTTCGGGTAATAAACCTCCACATGATAAATATTGTTCCTTTCCCCTTCATCCAAATCCTTTCCCAGACAGTTTAAAAAACGAGACAACGGCATCCTGAAGGTAATTGCTGCCAGGCCTGACTGCCCCATACTGCACCACTGTATGGCGGTAGCTAGTGGATGTTTAAAATAAAAATGTATCTGATGATATTAATAACAATACTAACATAGTAACTAAGGATAAAATGTTACTAACATACTAACAATCTATAGACGCTTCCATGTCCGATTTAAATGAGAAATAAAATAAAAAATACGCGTAACTATCTTTCCCCTATAATGGCAGCAAATTCCAGTGGCCTATTCTATCTATGGAAAGTAGGATAGAAAATTTCCTTCGCGTCGTGAACACTTACCGACATGACTTGACCAACAATGACCGAGTCGACTTGATCCGGCGCTACCCCCGCTTCCTTGAGAGCAGCGGTCGCTGCTATGGTCTGAAGCTCCGTAGCGGAGGTGTTCCTGAACACGCCACCGAAGGTGCCGAACGGCGTGCGTTTGGCGCCCACGATGAATATACCTGATGACAAAAAATATATTTACTACATTGCTTTTTACCTATGTACGGCTCAACCCCTGCACGGATCTTGATGGAATCCAGAAGATATAGTGAGCATCCTGTAGATGTGAATATAATCCTTTTTTTAACGGAGAACCATCCTCCTGTATAGAATTAACGGTGCAACTGAAGAACCTATCTGCATATTAAGGTCCTAAACCCTGGCACAGGCCTCCTCTCTCAAAGGGAGGAGGGTTCAGAGAAATGACAATCGTTATCGCACGATAGCTATAAAAACGGTTAAAATTTAGAATCGTGCGGCAGGAGTTTCGGGGAGAAAGATGTTTTATTCGGTAGAGGTTTGATCCCCGATTGTCACAATAGCACTCGCATTACAAGGTAATTCACTTTTTTCGAGAAAACCAAAAAAAACTAACATAACCTATAAATAGGTAAAACATCGAAAAAATAATGCAATATTACGGGAGAGCTAGATAGCATATATAATTTTGTATAAGTGCAACAAGGACGTAAGATAATGTCAAAGACTACTGTCACAGTATTTTTATTTTTTTGTGGTCTGTGGTTAAAATTTAGAATCGTGCGGCAGGAGTTTCGGGGAGAAAGAGGTTTGGTCTCCGATTGTAACAATAGCACTCGCATTACAAGATAATGCACTTTTTTCGAGAAAACAAAAAAAAACTAACATAACCTGTAAATAGGTAAAACATCGAAAAAATAATGCAATATTACGGGAGAGCTACAAATCAAATGGGCTACGCCAGACGACTCGCTCCGTCGCCCCTTCATTCAGCTTCACCTACTCGACCTTCGTTTCGCTACGAAGGTCGCCGGCTCGCTCCGCTCGCCACCTCCCCTCTTCGCTCCACTCTGCCTCGTAGGCTCGCTTCATTCAGGACCTCCTTCGCGAGCTTCTGGCTTCGCACTTCATAAAAACACTCTAGGGGTAGGGCAGACAAGACTACGTGGAGTAGGGGTTGGCCAATTTGGTTCTGTCACACTATTCGACCTACATCAGCTCATGTCGTTTCCAAGTGTGAAGTTTTCTTACCATTAGAAATTAGTAGTTCGTCATATTATGATTTGACAGTTGACAGAGAGCATAGACCACGTGACACTAGTCTTTGACATGATCTTACGTCCTTGTTGCACTTATACAAAATTATATATGCTATCTAGCTCTCCCGTAATATTGCATTATTTTTTCGATGTTTTACCTATTTTTAGGTTATGTTAGTTTTTTTTGGTTTTCTCGAAAAAAGTGAATTACCTTGTAATGCGAGTGCTATTGTGACAATCGGGGACCAAACCTCTACCGAATAAAACATCTTTCTCCCCGAAACTCCTGCCGCACGATTCTAAATCCAACCCATAAAAACTCCCGAGGCATAGGAGTAAACATCGACATTTCCCAAAGCCAGGCTAGCACTGAGAAGTCAACTAGGTGGAAGGATGTTGTGATCTAAATGATCTGTATATCTGTCCCAATACACTCCATTTCGCCGGATAACTGAACTTTGGACTTTTTAATTAATCCTCTGCACTTGACCACATTAAGTCGTCAGTTTTACGTAAGATTTGGCTCATTAAATCCTTGGAAAAGTAAGCTCTATAAATAGGTATAGGTAAGTACCTATAGAGCTTGCTCGTTGGCTATATAAGGCTGTCGAAAATGATTGTATTGTATTTACTATATATATCTATAAAAAATAGCAATATCCAAAGCAATTAATTAAAAAAGATTTGTGTAGAATGGGAATTTTTTCTGGCAACATTATGTATCAAAGGTCAATGTACTGTATAATTTCATTGACCTTGTACTGTGTTCAATAGACGTAAACAATTAATATTTATTAGCAATTATTGAAAACTATTTATAATGGAAATGTTATCTACAACTTTAATTAAATTCAAATGTTATTGTTTAATTAGCCAATTAAATCTTTACTTAATTTTATTATTTACACCGTCTTACAACACAGTTAAAGTTTTCATTAATTGAACGATAAATTCAATATGAATTAAATTTTGACTACAAGAAAAATAAAAAAACTGCCAAACAGAAAGTTGGAATTTGACCCCAAGTAAGATAATTTTTGCAGATTACTTTTTCCAGGCATTACGTTTATACTTTTAAGGAAATAATATAATTACTCACCTTTTACTGCTACAGACATGATTTTGTTTAATTTATTTGATTTAAAAGTAAAGTTAATAAAGTTTACATAAACACGACACCGGACCAACACACCGGTACCAATGGGTACAAAAGTTGCAGACACTGCAATGTGAACTTGTGGCAAAGAGTAAAATCATATATCTTGTCAAATGTGAAGTGAGTTAAATCCTCAGTATTAAGCCATTGTAGATATACTCTGTGAAGTGTGATATTATACATAGAACTATAAGTATAAACTTAAGTAGATAATAAATAATCTCAGTTTCAAATTAAATACAAATTAGCTTTTAATTAATATATTTGCATTAGTATTAAAATCTTAATTTATTTATCGTCTTTCGTAGGTAAATATAAATACAAGATTGACTACTAATGAATAAAAGGTTATGTTTGTCATTTACGGTAGGTAGGTTTAACAAATACTTTATATAAATTTTACTTAATTTACACCGATGGTTCAACATAGGTTTTAATTAAAAATTTCATATTTCGTTTCAAAAACGTAAGAAATAAATAAGTGAGAAACTGAAAGTTTTTTTCATTATGCAAAATTTTTCCCAAATGTGAAATCACAAAATTATGTAATATTTAGTATCCTTTCTTACGGTTGCTAAATGAAGCGAACCCTTGTACATTATTTGCGGTGAGTATGTAAACCAATTTCTAACTCACCGCAAAAACCTTTTGTCAAATCATGAGTTTACATAAAAACAGTTAACAATTCGTTGAAAAGTTATTGAATATGTCTGCAGGTTCTGAATTAAAGATGAAGTGCGTACTTCTTTGCTTCTATATTATACTTACTTATCAATCAATGAGGATGCAAATACAACGATATGCTTCACTAAAACAGTTACGTATATAATAGTTATAAATAACGTCTTATCGTTGACATGTGTATGTCTGTTTCTCTTATTTCCCAAGAAATATTGTGCATGAGTCCTTGTATTGTAAAAAATACTATTTCAATAATCCACTACGATTTTTAAGCTGTTAAAAGAAGAACAAAACAAAGTATTGCTAACGGTCATTTTGATGTAACCATTACATGGAATTAGTCTTATATGCTGTCATTTCTGATAGAACTTGTTTTTATTTATTCATTCATTTAGAAAATTCATTGCGGTTAATATTTATCTGTGGGTGGCAAAGAAAACGTCGTTCGGTTCACTAAAAAGAAATGAGCTATATTGTTCATGTATTAAACCTATGAACCCAAGTATATATAGTTCTTTAGTTGTTTTCACTAAAATTAAATGCATGTTAAGCAACAGTTTGATGATCTTAATCTTATTTGTATTACGAAAGTGCATCGTACGTCTATTGCTCGAACGAATGCGAATCATAAATAATAATAATATTAAATAGTAATGTTTAATCTAAATAACAAAATTATATAACGATTTGGTATTTATTGATGTCAAGGAAGCATATTTTAATTGCAAATTACTGTTAAGAATAGGAAACGAATGCACTTTTTAGTTTATAGATTGTGCGATAGAGGGAAAACTCTGCTCTGTGGCCGCTGTAAGGTTATACAAAAGTTATATTTAAAAGCAAAGACAGCGATCGTTATCGGTGATCCACAGAGCTAATAATACGTTAATAGTTATCGACGTAGACTGTAGACTGTGTGACAGTGAGCGAGTGAGAGATGCATTATAATCAAAGAGTTAGCTCTTTTGGCTCGCTCATTCGCGATTCGAGAGTATAATCTGTGTCGCTACCCGTCGGCCATCTCTATTGTGATCCGTCATTCGGAATTAAATATTCATAGCATAAAGGGTAAAAATATCCAACAAAGAATGCTTATGCAATGAGCGATGGTCGTTCTGCTAGTGGGCAACTGAAAAAGTTTGTGTTCCGTGGGAAATCATCTAGCAACGGTGACACCCGAGGTGAATATCTGGAGATCGTAATCCCAGAGCTCCTGTCGGCAGGTTACTCGTTCTACACGTGGCCTTCCGCGCCGTTGCTGGCTTGGTATTTGTGGACGCAGAGAAGACATCTGAGCGGCCTTAGAGTTTTAGAACTCGGCTGTGGGACTGGCTTGCCCGGGATTTTAGCGGCGAAGTGTGGCGCTCACGTGACCCTTACAGACAGTGTCGCTTTACCCCGTTCTCTAAGACATTTATCAGCTTGCTGCGAAGCGAATGGTTTAGTTCCCAACCGTGATGTACAGGTACTAGGCCTAGCTTGGGGACTTTTCTTAGCCGACGTGCATAACCTCCGTCCCGTTGACTTGTTACTAGCCTCAGATTGTTTTTACGAGCCTTCGCAATTTGAAGAAGTGTTGTCTACTGTTGCGTATTTCTTGGACGGCACTAACGCACGATTTTTGTGTGCTTACCAGGAGCGGAGCGCCGACTGGTCAATTGAAGGGCTACTGAAGAAGTGGGGACTGAAAGGGGCTCTAATAGACTTGGATTCCCTGAGCGAGAGCACAGGCGTGGACTACAGGGCCTTGATTGGTGATCGATCGTTGCATTTACTTGAAATAGTCTCTTTATAGGGTATGGCTAGCACAGCGAGAGCCGCTCGGCTATATGTTGGTAACCTAGCTTGGACCGTAGGCCACAGGCAGCTAAGGGAGTACTTTGCCCAATTTGGGCTAGTTCAAAATGCCCGAGTAGTATTTGATCGATCTACTGGATTAAGCAAAGGATATGGTTTTGTTGAATTTGCCTCCCCCTCTGGTGCTGCTGACGCTACCAACAAACAAGTACACACCCTTGAAGGGCTGAACCTGAATGTTCAACTTCAAAACAGTTAAATTTTATTTATAGATTAACTAACTAAGAATGGCAGAAGCACTACCAGATAATTCTGACTTCTCTGATGAAGACTCGCTAAGTTCATTAGACAAATTATTTAACGAAGCATCTGACCATGTAAGAAAAATCACATCTAAACTTGACAATAATCAACTTTTAGAACTATATGGGCTATATAAGCAGAGTACTGAGGGAAAATGTAATACACCAAAGCCGTCCTGGTTAGATGGGAAAGGGCGAAGAAAATGGGAAGCTTGGAGAGTCCATAATGATATGTCATGTGAAGAAGCTATGCAGAAATATGTAGAATTGGTACAAAAACTTGACCCAGAGTCTAGTATTAAATCACAAATTGGCCATAAAGAATCTTGGGCCGCTGTATCTACACTAAGATATTCTCCTGAACCTGAATTGGTCCCTGGTGAACTGACCATTTTTGATGCAGCAAGAGAAGATATGGGAGAACTTACAGCCAAACTTTTATCCAAAAATCCAGACTTAAAATATATGAAAGATGATGATGGGCTTACAGCCTTACATTGGGCAGCCGATAGAGATGCAACTCATGCTTTGAATGTGTTAATAAAAGGAGGTTGTGATATAAACGCTATAGACAATTTTTACCAAACACCACTGCACTATGCAGCCACATGCGATCACATAAAATGTACGCAAATATTAGTAGATGCTGGAGCGGACTTGTTAAAAGACAATGATGATTGCACACCTTTAGACTTAGCTACAAATGCTGAAGTGCGGAGAATTCTGGAAAGTGCTAAGAAATAGAAGTACACATATATAAGTTTTATGCCATTTTGTATGATTGCTTTATTTAGTTTTAGAATTGTAGCTATTGGTTATTGTAATAAACAATTTGAGTTAAGTTTTATTTTTAACCAACTTCTGTATGGAGATGATACTAATTTAACTTTATTTTTTGCAATATCTAGAAGCTAAATAAAAGATGTAATTTGTGTTCAGTAACTTTTTGTAGTACAATCTGCATGTTAGATGTTTTCCTCATATTTGACAGCATCAAGCATGAGCAGTGTTTGGTCCTTAAATTTTTTGACTAGTACATTCAAGTAGGCAACCCTGACTATATGCAGAAATATGAATCAACTACATAATATATACTACACTACATCTAATCATTGGATGTAAGGAACCTTAATTAGCTACTAACTAGTAGTTGTAAATATTTTGGTTATTTAAAACAAGTGTTAGTTCTGTCTGTCTTCTAGTTATCTTTGAGATATCTTTTGTACTTCTTCAATTAAGTAACAAAGGTTAATTAATTGATGTTATTTGACTACAGCTTTTGAATGATGCATGGGGCTTTATTGTACATGTCCCTTGGATGTTTTGTTTTTGAATCTATAAGATTCAAAGTTGCTAATAGACAACAATGTCGGATAAATGTGTGATGCACATCCTTTTCAGTTTGTATTGTAATGTTGAATGGATAAGTATTTAGATGCTTAAGTCAATGTTACATTGGCTGTAAAAGTTGAGAATTTTTAATAAAATTTATATTTCTACAAGTCGTAAATAATGGATTATCTTACATTTGTATTGTATATTTTATTAGATTAGGGGTATAAATAAATATTAAATATACATAGCAAATTATGAAAAGCAGAAGATATCAGTTTTACCATTATAGTGAATTAATTGGACCTATAAGATAGGTGTTTCTAAACATGGTTTTCAAATATATCAAATAATAAAAATAGTAGAAAAGGTATATAAAATCAGGATCTCAAAATTCAAGAAATCAACATATTAAATCATTTTGGAACTGATCGTACAAGTCGTCACTTTGGTCAGCGAGAAGATTTTAAAGATAAGGGATTTATTTTATAATTACCACAAAAAACCTCTTCGTGGTTGGATCCTTATTGCATACTACTACGTCTCATTTATACCGAGACAATTAACACCTGTCAAAAGTCAAGAAATAATATCTTACAATGCAGATTTATTTAATTTTCATTATTGCTTCATAGCTTGTTAAAATCGTAGATACACAAGTAGATAAGTAGGTCTAGACCAGTGAGATGTGACCAGTGATTAATACCGCATGAGCCTGTTCGTGAAATGCCTTGTGCCCTAGTTGGATTTGTACGCTTGCTGCTAGATTAGGTGACGACATACTTATGTCACTTTAAACTACGTCGTGTTAGAACTTATAAGATCATTTAATAAGGTGAATAACGTTAATCATCTTATTCGATGCTCTTCCATCTTAAATTAAGCAACATGAAATAAATTAAGCAACAGTAAATCCGCTACCATTTTAGCCTAAATCACCACTCAGCACCAGGTGAGATTGCAGTCAAGGGCTAAAATATTGTGAATTTTAAAAAGCCCTTAGTCTAAACTTAAGTAGTGTGACCTACATTGTATCAAAAATCAATAGATTGCAAGGGAGGGAGGTAGTTCACTACATGACGTCATCGGAAAAGGTCAGAGTGAATGATTTAACAGTGTACATTCAGTTATGTTCAATATAATCAATTAATACTATTTATTTGAATAGAACAACTTGGATAACCATTTAAATCTCAATTTGTACTATGATGTTGTAGAAAAGTGAAAGATTATTTTTAATCTTTATACTTTTTGTTGATTCCAATGATCGATATCACAAATGGTTACTCTGATTGGCTGACATTTTTGTTTTATTTTTTCAATTTAAAACGTTAGGTACACCATTTTTCATCACAAATTACACATTCCATCTGTTTAGTAAAGTTGATTCAAATCGATAGAACTTGATGGTCCATAAACGTGGCATAGTGTCGCAAAAGTTATGCAGTGTTTTGCCACATTCCAACCAACAGCACTTTCCAAATGTCTGAGTGTGACAAAACATTGCGTATCTATGTCTACGTTATGCCACATTTATTTGTGAGGGCGCTTGTACACGCTAAGAAAATTTGCCGTTCCTGCGACAGACAAGACAAATTTTTCGTGTAGACGACAAGAATTTTGTCTGTTCCACACACGAAAACTTTTCGTGTCTTCCGCAGACAAGACCAATGGAAACGTGTACACGACACGATTCTTTTCGTGCAGTCGACAGTCGGGCGTAGGGCGCGCAAGTAATAACAAGTGTAATCAGTGAGTTTCGTTTATTTATATAAATGTTAACTACAAAGCAAAAAAGAATGATAATTGCATATTATTATTATAACAAAATAAAAAAGGAAACAAAAAACAAGAGACTTTACTGGGTTCATCCAATTATACAAGAGAAAAATGAGTTTGGCGGGTTCATTACCCTTTACCGTGTCATGCGACAACATGAGGAAAAATTTGTGGATTATTTTCGCATGAAAATGTCTACGTTTGACAAGCTTTTGACAACAATAGAAAATAATATACGACATGAAAATACCAAAATGCGAGAAAGTATTCCTCCATACATTAGATTGGCCGTAACATTAAGGTAAGTAATTTTTTTAAGCATATTGATTTGAACGTTATACAATAATAAATGTCTTTGAAGTGTTACATGTTTCCAAATTCAACAGACTCCACATGTTCATATTCTTCAGAAAAGTCAAAGTGAAATTCATCTGTATGCGATGTTTCCACACTACTAATAGTTTCGGTGTCAAATTCAATGGATGTAGATTTTTGAGTACTGTAACCTGGTCGAGTCGAGTATGATGGGCCGGGTACGTTAAATGACGACGTAGAAGGCTGCGTTGTTTTGTAATACTCAGTACTCCATTGATGCTGAACATCACTTCCCTTTCGTTGTTGCGTAGAACGCACAAGTTTTAAAACTTCAAACTGGAAATCCACCATTTCCTCATCACTGAACTTATCAACACTCGGAGCTATACTTTTAAAAAATGACATGGCACGGCTCTCTTCTTCTTTGGTAACAGCCTTTATAAATTCTGCCATATTTTTGTCCACCTCGCTAACATCCTGTTTCTTTTTTTTCGCGATCGGTGTATGTTCTACGGGACTTTTTTCCACGTTTGTTGTTTCGGGTATATTTGACTCAGTGTCTCGGCGTGTTACAATTTTTGTCAAAAATAACATTTCGTCGTAAAAATCACATTTACGAATCTTCTTAGCACCCGATCCCGATTTCATTTCTTTAAGTCTTCTGTGACATTTCATCCACCTATCTCGCAAACTTGTCCATTTTTTTGCTGTAGACTTTGCTGAAACAAAAAACGAACTACCGTTAGAAAGTAGGTACCATCTATTGCAAGTAGACATAAACTTCATATAAAAAAGGAAATGACCTCATTGTAAGAGTAAGAACACACTTGCAATTAATCGCACTGCAAGTTGCAAGTGTGTTCTTGCTCTAAGACATTGTTACAATTTTTTACAGATACATGGCAACTGGAGATACCTTCGCACGTCTTCATTTCGATTTTCGAATCGGAATAAAAACAATAGCGAACATTGTACGTGAAGTTACTCATCATATTTGGTCAGAATTATCTACAGTTTATATGCGGATGCCAACACAAGAAGAATGGTTGAATATAGCACAAAGATATGAAATAAATGCCAATTTTCCACACTGTCTTGGAGCACTGGACGGGAAACATATTAGAATAATTAAACCCGAAGAAAGTGGATCAATGTTTTTAAATTATAAACATTTCTTTTCTATTGTTCTCATGGCTATTGTGGATTCCAACTACAATTACATTTTTATTGATGTAGGGTCGTATGGTAAAGAATGTGATTCAAATGTTTTCAAAGAAACACAGTTTTGGAAAAAACTTGTTGACAATACGTTAAACATACCATCCCCATGCTCTATAATAAATACTAACTATATATTACCATATGTTTTTGTAGCTGATGAAGCTTTCGCACTTCATGCTAACGTACTTCGACCCTACGGTGGTAACGAACTCACAAAAGAACAAAAGATATTTAATTATCGCTTGACAAGGGCAAGAAGATACGTCGAGTGTGCATTTGGAATAATGGCCAACAAATGGAGAATTCTGCACCGATCTTTAAACTTAAGTCTCGATTTAACAGTTGCTATTGTAAAAACTACTTGCGTTTTGCAAAATTTTATTCATACAGAAGAAGGTCACGTTGAGCCTTTAATCAATCGAGACCGATTAAATAGTCCATTGCATTTAGAAGGCAATAATCTCACAGCAGACGAAATTCGTCAAAAATATACTGAATATTTTTCCTCTGATGAAGGATCACTGCCATGGCAAGATAAATACACATAAAAAATAAGTTCTAAAACTAAAACCCGACTACTAAATTTTAATCCAAAAAGTGTGAAACAAGGAATTATTCTTACCTGCCATATTGTTTAAATAAACAATTACATGTTATATTTTTTTTCATGTTTATACGTATTTTATTATAAGTATTAGTCATTATCGTTTTTAGCAAAGCCGTGTCCGTATGCTACTTAGCGCTATTGAACTTATGATTGCTTGCAACTTAAATCTTTTATTGTAGATGTATTTAATGTGGGTAACGACAATGATTAATATTTATAATAATATATAGCTATATAGAATATATCTAGTAATCTGTATTTTTGAAAATTGTAAAAAGATAGTAATATGTTGTATGTACTTACCATATTCATTTTTTTTGACATTTGTCATTTCGTCGAAGTCTTTGTTTAAGATAGTAAATATTTCTCTCCATGCTTCGTATGTGAGTCTTTTATCTTTATATATGTCTAAAGTTTTGTCCCACAATACCGGTCGTCCTTCTACTAAAGTTATAAGTAACTCATCAGCCATTTTGTACTCTACGCTGCAATACACGTCCACACCAAACGCACAACGCACAACAAAAACTGGGCTGGCTCAACCCTACTACACCGCCCCCCCGCCGCTCCGCAACAACGTTCGCCGCGTCGTGTCTTGCGCAGACAAGATTTTTTTTCGTGCACCGCTGCGAGCAGTGTACACAGTTATTTTCTAGTTACGACACGAATTCTTAGGTACGCCCGGCGTTTTTTCTTAGCGTGTACAAGCGCCGTGAGGCTCTAGAAGTCCATATGGATCCGTCGACTCTAGTAATAATCACTAAAATCGGCATTGGTGCATCAAACTTCATACATCCCTGTTCTTTAACAGATATTTGTAGATCCAGCAGTTTTATTCATACATTAATTATGATCATTCATTAGGTGGGTCCAAAAAAAACTTAATTGTCGTAATTTGCATTTTTGGAACGAAGTTCCTTATCGCGCGTTGTGAAAGGGGGCAAGACGGAAAAAATTCTTACGAAAAGTTGTCACGACACTTCTTGTTATTGTAAGCTGTGCGGCGTCGCATGTTTCTCTGTCTGTCTCTCTCTCACTTATAGAAAGCAAGCCAGATATTTCATTTCTATTTAGCATTGAACAGTGTGGTGTCGCGACGATTATTTTTGTTGAGTGTATACAGGTTTTTTGTAAATAATAAAATATGAATCCTGACAGTGTTTCTGCACAAGTTCCGGATATTGCTGATGGAGTACAAAATTGAGCCTACTGATTAAGTTTATATAACATTATATTTGTTAATAATAAAAAAAAATATTATTATAACTCAAATAAAATAAAATTTTATTACAATTCCTTCACTAATTAATCGAAAGGAACTTCGTTCCATCCGGGTGTCCCTTGACACCTCTCAAGTTTTTTTTATTTTCGGACTATTAGCTGTGCTAACCCTATTGGTTGCCACAGCGTAACTGGGCTGAAAGAAGCTCTGCCAAAAGAAATTTTGAGCCATAGAGCTCGAAGAAACTAAGGGAACGTCTGCCTAAGGGCGCTCCTGTGAGGCCGAACTTCGGCTTAGGCGACGTTTGGGATAACATAGTTCATAGAAAATCATTCATCCATACGTACTTCATGAAACAAAATGAAAGGCCATTCACATTATTTATTAGTTAATAAATAAAAATACAACTATTTTTCTAATTTATACAAAATAAAACAGGCGTATAGCACCGCTTCTATAAGTTACATCGACAATGACTTGCTGAAATGAAAAGGCTGAGGTATAGAGCGGTATAGGTACATACTTAAACTGCTCAGCCAAAGCACGGCCAAAGTTAGTGTTAAACCGAGATAGAGTTATGTCGGGCACAACTTTGTCTAGTCCGTGCGTTTGCTGTCGGATTATAAAATTGGAGGTCCTGGGTTCGATTCTCAGCTCGAGTCTTTTCTGATGGGAGGCTTAGGCCGTGGCTAGATACCACCCTACCGACAAAGACGTGTCGTAAAGCGATTTAGCGTTTCAGCATGATGTCGCGTAGAAACAAAAAATTCGCCACCAATATCATATGATAGAGATTCGCGCGTAAAAGGGTTACGTAATGATTAGCTAAAATAATTTCGCGCCAAACAAGCACACGTCAAATGCGTTTCCAATCGTTGTAACTTGTAAAAGTTGTACCTTTAGCGCTCTTACGCACTAGCGGTCAACCGCGGGGGCGGCTAATCGCGCGGCTAGCCGCTTTTCCAGTTTAATATGCAACCGCTTATGATTGTACGCACTAAACCGCCACAAAATTTCAAACGCGGCGGTTGAATGGAGGGCCGCGGCCCGCTTCGCGGCTAGCCGCCATCTAGTGTATACGCACTGGCGGTCAGTTAGCGGCGAGCCGCCAGTGAAGTATGCACGTGTTTTGAGTTGCGCAGCCATGAACTTCGACACAGGGAAATTCATTGTCGAAATTCAACAACGCGAAGCTATTTGGAATTGTATTAAGAATATTTAGTAAAAATAAATAACACAAGCTATCTCGACGGCGTCCATTTTGCTTATGGGCCACGCGCCTTCGAGCGGTCCAACCGCTGAACGCGCTTTTATCGCGGCTGACCGCTATGGCGGCCAACCGCGAAGAAAAACGCGAAGAAACCGCATTAAGCGGTTGGACCGCTCAAACAAACCGCCTCGTGGCCAACCGCTGGTGCGTAAGCGCTCTTAGTATAACGATTGTACGCTCGCCATCGTAAAGCCGTTTAATAACATACATTAGTATGTTTCGATATTCGGAATGATATTTGATACACATACGTTTTAATCAACTATGACTATTAATAATATCATATCATATAATAATCATAGTTCATTAAAACTTGACTTAATAGTCATAGTTCATTAAAACCTATGTGTATCAAATTCGGAAGCGGTGATAGCCTAGTGGTTAGGGTGTAAGCCTCCTACTCAGAGGTCGGCGGTTCGAATCCGGGCACACATCTCTAACTTTTCAGAGTTATGTGCGTTTTTAAACAATTAAAATATAACTGTGGTGGTTTTATCTTGCTTCGCTAACAAGACAGACCGACTCAGTGATGATCTAAGCCAGCTTTAATACCTTAGGTCTAGATACAGCAAATCTCCAGAATAGCAGGATTTGAGAAAATCCATGAATCGTTTTGATGACAAGTAGATATACACTGGTTTCCCTAATATCTACTTGTTCTCACGCGCTTATGAACTCAAAGAGCATATTTATAAGATGCTTTGTAACAGTATTCGGACGTAATTGGCATCTGACATTCACAGCACTTGAAGTGGTGATAGCCTAGTGGTTAGGGTGTCAGCCTCTTAATCAGAGGTCGGCGGTTCGAATCCGGGCACGCTCCTCTAACCTTTCGGAGTTATGTGCGTTTTAAAAAAATTTAAAATATCACTTGCTTCAACGGTGAAGGAAAACATCGTGAGGAAAGCTGCACGCCTGAGAGTTCTCCGTAATGTTCTCAAAGGCGTGTGAAGTCTGCCAATCCGCACATGGCCAGCGTGGTGGACTATGGCCAAACCCTTCTCATATTGAGACTCCTCTCATTATGAGAAGGGACTCCACCCGTGCTCTGTAGTGAGCCGGTAATGGGTTGATCATGATGATGATGATGACAGTGTATTTGACGTTGGTGTTTTGATTTTCAAGTGTTTTTTGCGAGTGTGCAAATCTTATACGTAGGCTACTGTAGTTTAAACTAAGATGAATGAACAAACAATACAATTGTAACACAACAAAAACAAACTTGAGTAAATAGAAACCTAAATTCGCGAGTGAATTTCGGTTTCTATTGACGAATTACTGAACATTTTATACTTATATATAAAATAGTATATTTATGATCGAAGGATTGTCATTTTTCTTTGTACTTTTATATTATGAATGAAACAATACGTTAATTATTTATACATTTCTCTATATCGAGTTTTTGTGTTGTTTTTTATAACTGGTATATGTTTCCAAATGGGCTTGTAAAATACACTGCGAAATTAAAGTGCTATATTTTTCTCAGGTAGAATTATAGAATATCGATCATTTATCATAGATTATACTACATTGATATTAAAATACTAAAATTTGCCATGTCAAAAATTAGTGTACGTTACAATTGTTTAGTTATGAAATTAACGTGCAATAATATTCTGCTAAATGGTAGCTGTGATAGCCTAGTGGTTAGGACGTCCGCCTCCTAATCAGAGGTCGGGGGTGCGAATCCAGGCACGCACCTCTAACTTTTCGGAGTTATGTGCGTTTTTAAGCAATTAAAATATCACTTGCTTCAACGGTGAAGGAAAACATCGTGAGGAAACCTGCATGGCTGAGAGTTCTCCATAATGTTATCAAAGGCAATCCGCACATGACCAGGCCTTCTCATATTGAGAGGAGACCTCTGTAGTGAGCCGGCAATGGGTTGATCGTGATAATGATGATGAGAATTAAATTCTAGTTCCTATATATTTACAATAATCTTTAGCTTTCAAGGCAAATTATATCTTAAGATATTTTAGAAAAAGTGCAAAAATACATTCGTTTATTTTTCTTATATATATATTCTTATTTAAGCAGAGTCACGTTAGTAGGATGCAGACTCATAAAAGATAGGGAGATTTATATACAATTTCATAAAAAAGATGCATTTGTCTCGGAGTCCTAGGTTCGATTTATGGGTTGGGCTAAACAACGTACCACTGCCATGAAGCATACGGAGTTTATCTCTTCTATAATAGTTACAGGCCGCCAACTTGGATTAAAGTTGCCAAGCGTGGTACGGTAAAACCAGATCGGCGTACCTAGCATTGGTAAACTAATAGGCCGATGATGATAATAAGTTACTACGTTCAAAACTCATAAATACACTCTAACAAATCTCTAAAACCTTGTAGGAAACAAGTAGGTTAATTTAGTGGTAAGAGCTTTTAGGGAATTATTATCCCACTTCTGATGTCTAAATACCATTAAATAGCAGCCCAAGTATTTGATAGTTGGGTCGAGTTGGCTTGCCGAAAGGATGCGTTACAACGATAATAAACCTACCTATGATTTTTGATCTTGTCTAAGTTTCTTAATTCAGATTACATGACTCTGATAGCCAATTTCACAAAAGTAAGCTCAAAGACCTTTTCTCGGTGAACAAGTTATTGAAAAATGTATGGGTTTTTTGGTGTATGATAATGTATACATTCGTTCTTCGATGGTAAGAGCTTAATTCAGTCACGTTCCCCATTACAGAAGTTATAGTTGATCACCATCGATCATGTAATATTAAAACCCAACAAAAATTTACTGTCGCAAAACCAGAGTTGTTAAAAATATTGAAATTATAACCTTTAACAAGCAACAAGCCTTTTGCTTTTAAGTACTACATATTACAATAATACAAGTTCAGAACATATGACGTTATTCCAAGCGTCCAATGTCAGCAATGAAATACGTACGTACGTATAAACACAACTTTGTCTTTCGTTTTTGACTCGTTGATGTTGAAGTGTACTGGATAATCAAAAGGTCTGTCTGACAAATGTGATTTAAATATATATATAGGATGACTACGGGGCGTGTCTTCGTCGGTAATTTAGGTAGACGTGGGTAGTTTGGGCAAAGAGACCAGATACTCTTGGTAGAACAGAATTACAATCATAAGTATGGTAATTTATAAGGAGCAGACTATACGCTCCACCAAGTACAAATGCACTGCCGCAGCTCAACCACCGGTCCGACCCGACCGAATGCAGTGAATGCCATGCGCCGTCCCGCGCCGGTGAGTCTTATAAGAACCTGCACACGTCACTTGCACGTGTTGCGTAAAGAGAGGGGGCGATGCCACTCTCTTGTCTGTCGTACATAAACTCCAAAACTAGATGGCGCTGCTCTCTGATTGCCATCATATATATAACCTAGTAGAAAAAGTGCACGGTTTTTGTTCTTTACTTATGGTTAATTGTTATATGTTATAAAATATAATATGACTTATAATATGCATGTCCGTACTTAAAATAAGATATTCGACGCTTTATTGCTTCTTCGGTCGTTAACAATCACAATGGTGAGCCAATGCTTGGTTTGATGTCTATTGTACCCTGTTATTTGTAGCAAAACATCACATTCCTTTCAGGTGCGTCAAGTTTAAAGAAATTAACGAAAATAGGCACTCAGTTCCTTAGAACATGTTTTTCAAGGTCACTTTCTGACGACCTACAACACATCTAGCATTTTATCGATCGAAGGTTCTTTTAGGTTGTTTTACTTAATTAAATTATGAGAAAAAGTCGTGATAGCCTCGGGGTTAAGACTCCGGCTCTCCTTTCGGGAACGAGTTCGGACCTCCTCACGCACTTCTAACTTTTATGTTCGTTTTTATTTTTAAATAGGATAAGAAAACTTGTTTGTCTGAGATTTCACTACAATGTCTTAAAATGCTTGTGAAGTTTACCAATCCGCACTTGATCAGCGTGGAGTCCCGCGCCCTGAAGTGGGCCGGTAATGGTTGGATTATGGCCACTATGATACGCTATTTCTCTGTCAAGGAGTTAGTTCAGCGGTGGCCTGTTTGGGCTAGTTGTCTTTGGTGTCCTTGTGCGCGGTGTCTCCGGAGTCGAGCTGTTTGAGCAGCCGGAACAGCGCGGCCGCCTCGCGGATTCGGCTGAACTCCACGCAGAAGGCTTCCACTTCGATGAACAACTCCTGTAAATTCATTTAATTCATTTACGACCTTATTTAATTTATTTGATTTAATTTATTTTTGACGACCTCCGTGGCGCAGCGCGTGCGCTGTTGCATTTTAAAGTTGGAGGTCCCGGGTTCGATTCCTGGCTCGAGTCTGGTCTGGTGGGAGGCTTCGGCCGTGGGTAGTTACCACCCAACCGACAAAGACGTGTCGCCAAGCGATTTAGCGTTCCGGCACGATGTCGTGTAGAAACCAATTAGGAGTATGGGTTTACCATACCCCTAATACTTAGACCGCATCATCACTTGCCATCAGGTGAGATGCAGTCAAGGGCTAACTTGTGGTGAATAAAAAAAAAAAAAATTCACATTGAGACTTTAAAGCTTGATTAACATGTGCCGATTCTATTATACGCAAATTTCTAAAGTAATGTAATAACTTCAGACACCCGAAATGGAAATCTTCGCCTTGTCTTGAGTTTCAAATGAAGCCGAATCCCAGATCAACCCATGCTCATATCAAAATGACCCCGTCAAAATATATCATGAACATTCGCGGCCAGTAAAATATAATTATTTTTCGTTAACTATTTAAACTCTAAATAAACAACTAAATTAAATTGAAAGGTCCTTAAATACAGCCGAGAATATAGTAAACAGGATGGCGACGATTTAAAACCTGTCAGTTTAGTGTAAAGATTTGTGTACGACAAAGTTGGTTGTATAGGACAAGAACAAATACAACATTCCCACTGAATTCCCATGGGCCGATGTCCTCCATTACTTTGTCGTCTGGAGTGTCGTTTTTGACGACCTCGTGGCGCAGCTCGCGCGCTGTTGCATTTTAAAGTTGGAGGTCCTGGGTTCGATTCCCGGCTCGAGTCTGGTCTGGTGGGAGGCTTCGGCTGTGGCTAGTTACCACCCTACCGGTAAAGATCCTGTTCTCGTTAAACGAGTACCCTAACTTGTACGAGTTAGGGCACTCGGATTAGGCCGGGACAACGACAATACACCGTATTTGTAATTTCGCCTTGGCACTTGTTAACAAAAAATACTCTCAATTTGGAATTTGCAATGCAAATTGGCTTAAGCAGTAAGACAATTTGTCTGGTGGAAGGCTTCGGCCGTGGCTAGTTACCACCCTACCAATAAAGACGTGTAGCCAAGCGATTTAGCGTTCCGGCACGATGTCGTGTAGAAATCAATTAGGAGTATGGGTTTACCATACCCCTAACAGGTTAGTCCGCTACCATCTTAGACCGCATCATCACTTACCATCAGGTGAGATGCCGTCAAGGGCTAACTTGTGGTGTATATAAAAAAAAAGTGTGAACGAATTTGGTTGGTAGCCAACCATAGTATTAAAAGTTGTCTTGCAAGGCTTGCTTGCATTGTAATCCTAGTAGTAGTACAGTCGTAGTACAATCGACATATTTCATGACTCGGCTATTGCTTTCAAGAAAAAACTGACTGACCATTTATCCCATCTGTAACTGTTAATTGTTTGTTTAGAACATTACCCCTTTCTTTTTTATTTATTTTTTTATTATTTTAATTAATTTAATTATGTTTTAATTTACTTGTATTTAATTAGATTTATTGCTTTTTTTTTGTTGTTCTTACATCTGTTGTAACGTAATGTTTACTTGGCGCATTGTGAATGTTGCGTACACTTATTATTGATATACGTATCATTATGATATGTATATAGTTAGTGTTCCTTTTAAATAAATAATATAAAAGAATAAAAAAATAAAAAATAAATTGATTGTACAGGACAAGAACAAATACAACATTCCCACTAAATAGAGCCATGGGCCTGTCTTCTGAAGTTTGCACGTATTTGGCTGGTAGCCTAACATAGTTTTAAAAGTTGTCCTGCACGGCTTGCAGCATTGTCATCCTAGTAGTAGTACAGTGGTGGTGGCTGACCTTGACGTTGATGATCTTGTTCCTGATGAGCGACTGCAGGAACACGCACACGAGCCGCACCAGCCGGTTCTGCATGTAGCGGTCGCGGATGGTCTCGCACGTGGATATGCAGTTGCTGATGTACAGGTGGACGAACTCCACCGGCAGATCCACTGATGTTGTTAACCTACGAACAACGACAAAAATGTGTTAAGAACTATAAAAGCGGTTGATTGATAAAAAGAAAGGATTGTTTTATACTAGTATTTTTTTTTATTCATCACAAGTTAGCCCTTGACGGCTATCTCACCTGGTGGTAAGTTATGATGCAGTCTAAGATGGTAGCGGGCTAACCTGTTAGGGGTATGGCAAACCCACACTCCTAATTGGTTTCTATGCGACATCGTGCCGGAACGCTAAATCGCTTGGCGACACTTCTTTGTCGGTAGGGTGGTAACTAGCCACGGCTGAAGCCTCCCACCAGACCAGACTCGAGCCGGGAATCGAACCCAGGATCTCCAACTTTATAATGCAACAGTGTGCGCGCTGCGCCACGGAGGTCGTCAAAAACTCATCAATGTAATAATAGTAATTATGTAATTATTAATAACAAACTAGATTCACAAGCAAGCTGCCGATGATGATAATTACCTGTTGACGACCTCCATGGAGTGTAGGGACATCTCCATGTTCACCAGCACGGAGAAGTAGTCTGTGATGTGCTGCGAGTGGATCAGCTTCAACAGCACCGATATCGCGACCATTGGGTTATTCTCCACTAGGTCAGGCAACTGGGAAAGATAGGGAGTACGATTTATTATACGATACGATACGAAAGCGGTGAAAGACTAGTGGTAAAAGCGGTGATAGCCTAGTGGTTAGGACGTCAGCCTCCTAATCAGAAGTCGACGGTTCGAATCCGGGCACACATCTCTAATTGTTCGGAGTTATGTGCGTTTAAAAAAAATTAAAATATCACTTGCTTCAACGGTGAAGGAAAACATCGTGACCTGCACGCCTGAGAGTTCTCCATAATGTTCTCAAAGGCGCGTGAAGTCTGCCAATCCGCACATGGCCAGCGTAGTGGACTAAGCCCTTCTCATATTGAGAGGAGAACCGTGCTCTGTAGTGAGCCAATAATGGGTTGATCATGATGATTTATTGTCAACCCATTACCAACGAACTACAAGGCGAAGCTCCTCCAAGCATGAGTCGGATTGTGACCGCCATGCTGGTTTTGAGGATTGCTAGATTTCACACACCTTCCAAGACATTTAGAAATCTATGGCATGCAGGTTTTCTGACGATGTTTTCCTTCACAGTTAGAGCAAGTGATATCCAATATAAAATCGCTAAAATTAAAAGGCGCATAACTCAAATTAAACATCTGACTAGATGTTTATTGATGCGAATTTATGTTCAATTTAGGGAATTTAAGTATTTATTTATTATAAATTTAGACACGAAACCGAACAAATATGCAATCGCACGCAAAAATAAGCAGACTAACTTTATTTTTTTTATTTTATTTATTGTTTATTTGTACACCACATATTAATAGAAATAATAAGAAAAACAAGAAGAAACAGGATACAAAAGGCGGCCTTATCGCTTAGTAGCGATCTCTGCTAGGCAACCTTAGGATTAGGAAAAAAGAAAGTAGAAGAAAGTAGGTGGCGTAAATAGTAATGTAAGCAAAAACCTGCATACTAATAACTACATACTAATACATACACCGGACTACATAAATAATACAATACAGTAATAAATATGAAATAAATATACTAATATATACCTCATAATATTAATAAAAAGAAATAAAATAAACATAAAAGTCGTCATTTTTGTGTGAGGAAATAAAATTTGACAGCTCTTTTACAAACAGTGATAACAGTAACTTTATGGATTTCTGTCTGATGAAATGTTTGTGGTTGTTGGATTACCTGGTACGGCGTGACTCCTATCTGGTACACGATGTCGGGGTCCTGGTCCAACAGAGCCAACAGCCTCTGCTGGTGCGGCACGGTCAGTGCGGATTTTAAAGCTAGTTGCGTCAACTCCTGGGCCTCGCCCACTGTGTTGCTGCTCTCTTTCTCCTCGGGTTTCTTCTCTTCGGGCTTTTCTTTCTTTTCTTCCTGTAGATTAATATTATATCTATCTGTCAATAGATTTCCTACTAGCATAATAGGCAACTGAACGTATTGGCTAATAGTTAAGATTGCGTAATATGAAAGGTAAACGTTCAATAAGGAATTTCAATAAATTAACTGTTTCGCTCGTCAAGTGCTATGTGGTAGGTTCAATTCTCGAGTTGGGCCAAAACTAAACTTAATATTTTGTTTGTTGAGGCTTCGTTAAGTTTACAATTTCATACAAATTTCAAACGTCTTGAATTTTCTTTCTTAGTAGACTCAATTCTCGATTCAAGTTCACCCATGCGATGGACCGATCAGATTAAGTCTGCACCAGGCTTTCAGGCGTATAACATCTGCCATCAAAGACATTGCTTCGTGATGACCACGACCACTCTTCCAAGAGTTTTACGACGAAGAAGAAGACGTTTACGTTATAACAGGTATCTGAATGCCAAATTTCAGCACGCTCTATCTAGTTATTTGTGCTGTGCGTTGATAGATTTTTTCTAAACAAGTAGACCCGGCAAACGTTGTTCTGCCATATAAATATATAATTAAACTAGCTATTGCCCGCGACTTCGTCTGCGTAGAATTGCTGATTTTACTTGAGATTGAGGTTACCCGTGCGGCCAATGCCCTGCTTGAGAAAGTAAGCTACAGGCAAATGTCAAATTGCCGATTTTCGTATCTCTAAATTAAAAAACATAGGACTTTCATACAAACTTCGGGGTAGATTTGGATTCTAACCTTATACTTAGGCCTAAAAGAAACCTATTTTTCAAAATTTCAAGCTTGTAGACTTCATAATAAAAAACTATCATCCCCTATTTTACCACCCTTGACAGGTAATATTAAAAAAAAATTGATGTACATTTTTTTTATTTATTATTATTAATCTTAATGCAAATTTTTGTGTCTCTAACTCTAAAAACAAAGAAATTTCATAAACTTCCCACCCCCCTTTTACCCTCTTAGGGGTGGAATTTCCAAATATCCTTTCTTAGCTGACATCTCTTAACTATCAACTACCTACTTGCTAAATTATAGCTTTATACGTACAATAGTTTTTGAGATCTCGTGTTTAATGAGTATGTAAGTAAGTCAGTATGTAAGTATGTAAGTGACCTTTCGCTTTTATATATATAGATGGGGTTTCAGTTAAGAAATTCTCAGTACCAATCCGTAGTTTGAAAATTGAATTAATAGTCCACGTTACCTTCACTTTAACTTCTTTCGGCGTGCTTGGCATTCGCTTCTCCACTTTTTCAGGTGCTGGCACTTTGAGCCCGATGAGGCCGTCGAAATCTGTGTCATATAGAGGCACGTATGCTCCTCTATTAACCAGGTTTTTCCATACACCCTGTCATAAAACATCATAACATAACTAAAGGAAGTACACATCTATCTGTGGTGTTTTCAAGTGTGTGGTATCACAAACTTGAAAAACACCGCCTCTTAAGGTTTTTCGCTATTTTCTAGTCGGAACGAGGTAAAAAATTGAGAAAATACTATATGCGCCATTCACACGCAGTAAAAGTAAAATCTTGAAAGGCCTTGAAGTACCTGGAAACGGCTGGATATGAAAGGCAGAGGACGTGTGTATTGACGCGCTCTAGAAATATCTGTCTATTAATAGACAGACATGGGCTGATGATGATGATAATGATGGTGATGGTGGTTGTGATGGTGTTGGTGATGATGATGATGACAACCATAGAATATTTAACCCGTGTTATCACAAACACAGTGGGATACACTTAGGTCCGTTCGGGGTATTTTTCATATATCGTCAAGCTATGTCCGATACTCATTTAAATATTAGCTACTTAATCTTTGGACCGCACATTTCGTTTCATCTATTTGTTGTTATTTAGCTAAGAACACGGCTTCAAAGTCCTCCTCTAGCTAAGTAAAAGTTCTGTCAAGCAATAATTTTTAGTTTCCCTTACCTTAATATATATAGTAGGTATTTTGATTTCAAAAGGTGAGTCTCCGAGAAATTACTTAAGATCGGCAAAGTAAGATCATGCGATTTGTAAATAAATTTGGGTTGTTTACCTCGTCAGAAAAAGATATTTCCATCGGGTCCAGTAAGAAAGTGGGTGGCGGTATGGGTCCTGAGGCATGTAGGGTTCGATGGAGTGGCAGGTACTCGTTGGACATCAGCGCTTCGAGAAGCTCCTTCATGGCCATTCGGTTCGGCGGGCTCCTGTGTGAGATACCTTTAGATGCGACTTAACCAGCGATAACTTATCTAGTTATCTCCTAATAGAAGGCATGTGAATTCTGTCAATGCATCAGAATTATAGATACAACTGTTCATCAACAAAGGACCTGTTTCAGTTGGATTGTTTTATCAAACTCAAATTTAAATAATCTTTATTCAAATAGTCCTTTAAAAGGCGCTTTTGACGCGTCAATAATTTACATAGTAGTGATTTGATGGTGATAACTACATTCGTAAACTTAAAACTAAGCTGTGAGGGTTCCAAACGCGAACTGGTCTAAGAAGAAGCCCACAACAAACTTAGCCGGGGTTTTTTTTATCACCATCTCACATAATCAATAATAAATTATAGTACCTATGGAGTTAGAGCAATTCACACCCAAGCTTTTTTATCGTTTATCGATACCTCTCGTACCTTATTTTTATTTTATTTTATTATTTATGTACCAAATTTGTGATATCAAAAGAAGTATACAAAGGAAACAGACCTTTCATAAATTAAATATCAATTGCATTAAGTAAGTTAAATATTTTGTGATAGTGCTATGTGAGTTCTCAAATTTTTTAAATGGCGAATCTACTATATGACTACATTTTCTGAACCAACCTCCCCATACTGATATGGATGTTTTGTGATCTATAGTGGGACTGGTTAGTAATGATGATGATGATGATTTTTAGGTGTATCCTTTATATATTACTTGTGTGTAATGTGAATAAAATAAACCCCGGCTAAGTTTGTTGTGGGCTTCTTCTTAGACCGGGGCGCGTTTGGAACCCTCATAGCTTTAGCTTTAAGTTTACAAATATAGTTATCACCATGAAATAACTACTATGTAAATTATTGACGCGTCAAAAGTGCCTTTTTAAGGACTATTTGAATAAAGATTATTTTGATTTTGAATTTGAAAATAAAATAAATCCCCCTTCTCACCCGTCACTCAGAGCTACCAGCGCAGGTGCGGTTGCCTTGGCCACTGCACTGACATCAGCGAATCTGTCCGCTGTCATTGATTGCAGTGAGGAATAGTCAAACTCCAGCTCTTTTGAAGACACCTCAGTCAACATCACCTGTTTTGCTGACTTTTTGAATACCTGAAAAAATTAAAAGAAATTCCTCATTGTACTTTTTATTTAACAGAGCTATGTTTACTAATAAATTTTTTTGTTATTATTATTACACAAAATAAAATGAAATACAATAAGAAAATATTGAGCAGTATCATCATCATCATCTTGAGCAGTATAGTAAACATAAATAGGAGTACAAGTGGAATGGTGTAAAGCAATTATGGTATATTTATTATTAATGCTATTCAATTATTATTAAATTACAATTTAAAAGAGTAGATGATATATGGCAAGTGTGGTGAGTATGTAGGATGTTTATTTATTTTTATAATCTATTTTATAAATGTAAATCTATTACTTTAATTTGTCAGGTGATAGTAATAACTACACTCATTAATTAAAGCGATGAGGGTTCCAAATTAAAGGTATGAGGGTTTTTTTTTGTTATCACCATCTCACATAGTCAATAATGAAATATATCTATGAGGTTAGAGCAACCCACACCCAAGCTTTTTTATTGTTAAAATCATGTTTTAATATTGTAATAGAGAAGAGAATTTTATAGTCTTATATAGCTGATTACATAAATTTTTTACAATTTTCCGTACAAATCACAACCCTAATTGGCTTGCTCACTTGGTTTACTTTCATGTGAGCTTTTACCTTAACAGAAAGCATAAATAATTTTTGGTGCTTACAAAAATCATTATTCATTGTAATACTTACATCTTTGATATTAACTGGTATAAATCCATGTAACTGTGCTATGAACAGCCTCTCCTGTGGGGCCAATGGTAACAGACCAGGTTTACCATCCAGAAGGTGAAGGAATAGAGGGGTGAAAGGGTTTTCTCCCTTGTAAAAATCAAAGATTAGTGCCAGGGCAACCACCCTTTGACCTGGGAGGGAAAGGTCACCTCCTGTGATAAGAGATGATAGTAGAAGTGACACTGAAATTAAGTGAGTGACACATTAAAAAAATATTAAAACTTTACAGCATCTCCTAACACTCTTTATTAATATTCTATACTTATATTGTAAATGCCAAAATTGGTCTATTTCACACAAGTTACTTTAGTAAAATTTAGACTGACCCCCAAGATATGGGCTATCCTAGTTTAGGGGTCAGGGTAGTTTAAGAAATTTTGTATTTAGTCGAAATAAATTAATATTATTATTATTATTAAATAAATGTTTAAGTAAAATTAATAGTATCAATGAGTAGTAAATAAGATTTAGAATTTTTTGTTGTAAACATTGCTAAATATTGATAAATAGAATCCATTCTAGCAAGCAATAGTTAAACATATTATAGGACTTGTTCGGAGTTAAAATGTTCCAGTCTTCAAGACAAGCAATATTAATGTTAGGGAAGGTCATTTTGAGTTGCCATTCAATCTTGACACATCTTGGTCATTTTGTCAAGATATGTCCAAAAGGGATATTATTTTATAATCTAATTCCCTTTTAATCCACTGGGTGTGACATACGAAAGCAGCATTGCAGATACAGCTACAGCCTATCTAATTTTATCTGACTTAGCTAGTACAATGATATCCATGTTGGATATTAAAGTAATTACTGGAAACTGTGAATTCTAGAGGCATATAATTTCTTACCCCATAGAAGTACCCTGTACAAACCCTCCCAGAAACCCTGGAAAAATACCCCCAAATATAAGAATGATACCAAGACTTTGGTTACAGAGTAGTAAAAAATAATTGAAAACTGCAATAAAAAATATCTTTAGGTATAGTACAGGTTTATAAAATAAATACCAACAATTAAAATGCTCCGATTTCGGAAATCTCTTTTGCACTTGTACACAAATAGACTCCAGACTCTGAGAATCGACAGTTTGTTCTGAAAACAAACTAAAAACAAAACCAAACATTACAGAGTGCTTTTTACACTGGGAGTATAAACATAAAGGTTATATGGGTTTTACATTTATAGAACATACTCTAATATATATTTGCTGTTCTCGTTAATTAATTGTTGGGACATATTTATTGATGGCTTATTTTAAAAGTTTTGATAATGTTTTCAAAATTTGTTCATATGGCCTGTCGCGGTCGTGATTTGTAAATAATCAAAACAATCTCAATAATTTGACAGTTGACACTGGCAGCAATCCAGCGTCATTTGCTATTGTCATATTTGACACTCTTTTTTTTTTTTTTTTTTTTTTCTTTTTATGGCTTTACACAGATTTAGCCAATGTCAAGTTTATAGCAATGTAGAAGTTAGGGAGAAATGGCGGGAAACTTCGCACTCCGCGGACGCGGCTCCCTCAAACCTTTCCCAAATCAATACCTGTTAACCATTCAGAAAACCAGCCACTACACAAACGACACCAAAACTGTCCACGACACAACCAACACTAGTCCTTTTCAAAATTAGCCAACAAACATTAATTCAAGAAAAGCGTGAAAAAACCGCGCCCGCCATATACGAAGTCTCCCGCCTTCTCTCCCTAACTTCTGTATTGCTGTAAACTTCTTCATTTCTCCCTAACTTCTGTATTGCTGTAAACTTGACATTGGCTAATCTGTGCAAAGCCATAAAAAGACAGAACTAATAAAATAATAAACTTGACATTGGCTAATCTGTGTAAAGCCATCAAACGAGAAAAAAAAAAAAAAAGCTAGGGAGAAATGGCGGGAAACTTCGCACTCTGCAGACGCGGCTCCCTCAAACCTTTCCCAAATTAATACCTGTTAACCATTCAGAAAACTAGCCACTACACAAACGACACCAACACTGTCCACGACACAACCAACACCAGTCCTTTTCAAAACCAGCCAACAAACATTAATTCAAGAAAAGCCTGAAAAAACCACGCCCGCCATATACGAAGTCTCCCGCCTTTCTCCCTCGTACAGATTAGTCTTTAGGATGTAATAATATTATTAGATCGGGGAAGAAGTCTTTTCGCTAATCGTATGTATAAATTTGTAATAGAACCTCTTTAGTTGTTCAAAATTTACGCCATGACCTTGAAACTTTAGATTTCCATCGGTTTCTTTATCTTCAGAATTGTAAGCTAACCTGAAAGAAAACTGCCAAAATTATTTGCAATTTCTTAAAATAAAAAGTTCCTGAATTTCTACAGCAATGTGATTATGTCACCAGCTATTATACAAGTGAACCGTGCCAATAACCACAGATCATATACAAAGTCTAACTTCGTATATGATCTGTGGTCAAAAATAATCGGCGCCAATATTTTTTATAGATGATGTCATCGCGGTGTGGTTTTAAACTTGGCGGGAATGTAAAATATTGGCATAAGCGAAAAATAACAGTGAAAACGTTATAAAAATATTTTAAAAACACGAAGTCTTTCTATTTTAGTTTGACTGCAGCCGAAAGCTTACACAAGGTCATATATATATAGTATAACCGCAACCTATTAGTAATGAATGTAAAAGAGAACCGACGTGCACTGTGTCGTTCTGGCACTACGGCAACGTAAATAACAACAACAAGAACGAAAAGAAAAAAAATAAAAGTTTAATTTTACCGTAAAATTTGGTAGATAGGGTACCTATTTATTAGGGTAATTGTTAATCAATATTTAAATATTTCATATC
Organism: Lasiommata megera; assembly: GCA_928268935.1. Taxonomy (NCBI): domain Eukaryota; kingdom Metazoa; phylum Arthropoda; class Insecta; order Lepidoptera; family Nymphalidae; genus Lasiommata; species Lasiommata megera. Next base: position 14,981,196 of record OV743326.1, read on the forward strand.
TAAATTTAATCGTTAATTTCTTTTCACGTCACAAATTTTTCACCATTTTTAGTTTTAAAAATTGCTTTTTTAAAGCTGCTTACAAAAGCTTATCTTAAGAAATAAGATAAGCTATGTTAATAGATACACTTTGCTCTTTATACTTTGCAGCATGTTATACGGACGCGACGGTGAAATATATTTTTTATGTTTAATACAATTAAATGTCATATTACATATGAGTGGTTTTTATAGCTTTAAACATTTTAATCAATTTGTACTATATTTAAGTCATTTACCTACCACTTGAACGTGCCATATTTCCACAATGCACTCTTTTACCGGTGATTCATAACATTAAAATCATTGAATAAAAGATTTAAAAAATTGTTTTATTAATGTTAACGTAGAACAGGCATCTATGAAGCAATGAATATAATATGTTTTTCATTATTTTAATTCGTGAGGTGATACTATATGAACTACGCCACCTGGTCCTCTGACGAGGAGCTCCAAGTGATGGATGAGAGGCATCCTCACCCGTCAAGCCTAATCCGCGAGTCGTGAGGCGCGCTCAGTGTTCCTGGCGCGCCTCGGACGCAGTGAAGGAGCATCACTGGGTTTTAGTGGGTATTCTGGTCGCCAGTCTGGCCGCCGGGGAGTCCCACATATCCCGTCGGAAGTGGCGCCGTCTTGCCTGCGTCACTTCCGGAGGGCATGCCTAAACGCATTTCCCAGCGTTAAAAAAAAAGGTGATATTCGTTAACTTAAAACAAAATTTAAGTGTTCCTCCAATCTAAGAAGTAGCCCACAATAACTCAGTCAGGTTTTTATTGATATCACCATCTCACTTAGTCAATATTTTATTATAATGGTCTATGAAGTTAGAGCCATTCACACCCAGGCTTTTTTATCTTTACCCGAAAATACATCAGTGTAATCCTTTATATTATCATAATAGGATTTTTCTATAATGACTAATGATATAAACAAATACCTGGTAGGTATTTGTTGGTCATGCTTCGGAAGTCTTGAAATATCGGAATCATTAAGTAGGCTTCCTAGTTGGCAATAAATTTCCTCCTAAATAAATAATCTTGGGTAGTAGTAAATGGATGGAACGTCAGATGTAATGAGATTCTTTAGTTGTAGCTAGTAAAGGAATACTTTACTTATGAAAATTGGTTCACTTTCGAAAAGATACAATACTAGACTGATTGTATGTAATTGTAATTGAACACCCTAAGCCTACTGTATATATATTATATCCTGGTCTATAGGTTGCCTGGCAGAGATCGCTCTTTAACGATAAGGCCGCCTATTGTAAATACTATTCTTTACGTTTTTTCGTTACTGTCTTGTATTTCTTCAGTTTGTGTGGTGTACAATAAAGAGTGTTTTCATTTCATTTATGTATATATAGAAACCAGAATTTAGTTTAAGAGTAGAGTACCTCGTACTTTGAATGTTTGCTTGTAGCGATTTCATAGCGTAGTGCAGCTGAATATGTCATTGACGTTTTTTAATCAAAAAAATATATTATTAGATACGTCTCATACAAAAATTGTGCTGAACTGATTTAAATAAGGTACCTGTTATGGTGCATTAGGTATTTTAATAATCTTGTAACACAAGAATTAATACTTAAGATATGTTCCGATTTTAAGGACAATACTTTATACGCATAAACGTGAGTATTTTGGTTGGTGAAAGACCTACCTGTTACCTTAATACCGCATTATTACACTCTTCTACAAATAGAGAGAATAGGTAGAACTTGAATTATAGAATTGGATTGCATAACTACTTACACATTAATACGTTATAGTGGGACAATCTTATTGTTAAGTTTGTCCCACCATAATACAATAGAAGTTCTTGGCGTATTTTCGGAAGTAACGAAAAAACTGTGTCATCCGTTACTTGCCGCCTAGATTCTTTATAGGATATATCTCAATGACTGATACCGTTATCAGGTAAATAAGCGCGAAACAATAGCGTCCAAACTTTCGTGTGCTGCCCCGAAACTACATTATCACAGCTATGCTAATTGTGCGCGTTCGCCGCGTTTATCACTCATTTTCTTGCCCCGATAAGATTAGAACAGTCATATGGCGCGTATAAGCGCCATCTTTATTAATTCTTATGAAAGATTTTCGTAAATAATCGAGTGAAATTCTAATTTGATCCGTTTTTAGTTATATGAGGTGTGTTTTAATGATAGTGTGGTGATGACTCCGTGTGTTTCGTTGCAAGAAATGAATAATATTGGATATAGCCATGCATAATCCAAGGCCGCTTGAGTTTATATCTTGGATCGAGCCACATCGCAGTCGATCGTCGTCTTGGTCTTCGTGGCGGAGAACGAACAATTCCATACGACCGGAACCGAGACTTTCATTGCAGTATCAGGTGATAATTTGTATTTTAGGAGCTGATTTTCTACATTTCAGTATTTACTTTTACTGTTTATTTAATACACCAATTCAGTGTCCAAACTTACCTAAGTTTATTTAATTGGAATTTTAAATATATATTTAAAGTCCTAGTTGCTTAACTATAATAGGGTTTGTTATCAGGTTGCTTGAGTTCAAATTCCGGGCGTGCACCTGCGACCTGTAATCGATCTTTGTAAACAATCTCATTGTTGATATTTTGCGTTACTTAATACCTATATATACAATACGTTATTCCTTTTACGGGAAATAAAAGCTATGATGTTATACTTACACTGAAGCAACGCAATTTGACCTTAGCTCCTATTAAGCAAAACCGCTTGCCCATTGAAAGAAGTGGCCTTCGATGAATCACGAAATTTCCTCAAAGACTACGATAGTATACTTGGCAGCGACTAGCGCGTGATGAATCGTATATTATATACAAATTAAATATAAAAAAGGTATAAGGGTCTCATTTCTTAAACTCGGTAGGGTAGGTTCTTAGTAGGTATAATATATTCACTTTTATAATATTATAAGCACTACGCAAATAAAGCCTTATTTTTCAATTTTGCTAATCTACTTGACTTGGTTACCTTTTAAACTGCAAGGCGGTCTGCGTGAAACGTGTTGTAATGCGTAAAAAAAAGTAGAATGAACTATGACAAAGACTTGTCAAACAGCTGTCAGTTGATTGTCATGGAAGGTGCAAACGATATTTTTCCGTGATATTTTAGTTTTTGTTTGTATATTTCCTAACCGTGTTAGTGGTTTAGAAACGTAGTGTTTGTTTTCGTAGTTTTGTACTATCTTGATGGTCTCCCATGAGACCGAAACATGAAACTGAGCCTGCGGCGGTGTTAAGAAGAACACTTTAGACGTGTCAAAAATCTTATGTTATTTTCAACCGATGTGCTCTAAAGCAAAGCTACGCCAATTGTTTTGTATTACGATTAATAATTAGTTTAATTTCACATGGGTGATGGCTTGGCAGTCGGATACACGTGTGAGTTACGCCAAAATATGTATTACTTTGCTAATGAGTTTTCGTATGATCCAAGGCTTTTAACAATTTAGTATTAAAATATTAACATGCATACGTCCTTGTCATTGGTGTACCATTTTAATGGACTATTTTAGAAGTCAAACACTTTATATTTTAGTCTCTATACATAACCACACTGGTATTTGTTGTAGTATGTATAATTTAGTGCTGGATATTGATACCTGGCTTAAGCCTGTTAATAGGATTTAAATGTCTATTTTGTATATTTTTATCCGCTAGAATCCTATCTACTTCACTTAGTTTTATGCTACATTGATTTCACACATCACATTACATTTTCTTTTATTTGTTGATACATTTGTGTTGGACTGCTATCACATCTGATCTGAATCAGTATTAGAATTATCTATATTTTAATAGATTTTTTTAAGTGAATGCATGATACTTATATGTTAATTTTCTTAGTCATTAAATATAGATATAAATAAAAATATCAAGGGAGTTTTTTTTGGGGCAATATCTGATAAAAATTTTCCTGATAATTAAAGTAGATTCCTGCTAACAGACATATTGACTTTAGTTATGTCCTGCAATTAAGGAACAAAAAAGCTGACTATGTAGTGTACCCATTATAAAAAATGTCTCTAATTATAAAGTGCTTGAGAAGGATAAATGTAACAGTATCACTTTTTATTCACAAAATACTAAACTTTTATGCAAATTAGTCTTGAATTATTTCTACTTACCTCTGTTTTGGGCAGTTTCCTAGATGTAAAGATCAAAATCAAATTTATATTCATAAAGGCCTTACGAATATTCATATCTACTTTATGCATTACTGTGAGATGGCTCGATGGATGTGAATGGTTGATGTGTTTTTCATCTTGTAAGCCACAAATGGGCATTGCAATTTTGATTCTAATTTTATTGTTCTCAAAAAAAAAAAACATTTAAATATACTAATACATAAAATACTGAGGTGTTTTTGTGTGTAGCCTTGAGTATGTATTACATTTGGGATCTTACATAAGATTTATGAGACTACAAGAGTGTGTTGCAATTTTGTTTTAAAATGTTTATTTCTTTCCTGATAACGTTTGATACTGAAAACTACAGGATTTGGATGCATTTTATATGTAATTAATAACTGTATATAATTCAAAGTAAGCCAACTTGCCTGTGTGACTCATGACTCATTTCATATCAGGTTATATTTTGTCTTTTATGCTATGAGGTCATACCAAACCTACTAGCTACTAATGTACTAATGTAATTAAATTTATTTTTTAATGCTTGAAGTCTGTCTTATTTATCAAAATAGATACATACAAATATTTCACATATAATAAATATAAAATTTATGTAGAAGTTATATTTGATTATGATAATGTCATTCTTTACTGCAGACTGATGAAAACAGCTTCCTGCTTCGGTTGAAGATAGTGGGGGCCTATTCATTAGCTAAGAAAGACATTTTTGGTGCCAGGTGAGTTACTAGATTTATTATTTCTTAAGCGTTTTCTTGGGACAGTGGGTATATGGGACAACTTGACACTGAGTCCAGCCCGCTGATTCAGTAACTTTCAACAACTTATCAATAGGAACATCTTCATTTGTCAGAATGTTTATTAAGATATTTTTATTATTCTGTTGTTGTACATTATCTAACCTAAGTATAAGGCATTCCCTTTTTATATTGTTTTGAAGTTAGAACATGAAATTAACTAGCTAAATCTATATGAAGCAAAATCATTGTTTGTATGTTTGTGACCTCCATGCTTTCCACAACTATTCATCAGATTGGGACCAAACCAGAAAATCCTGTTCTGTTCCTTACAAGAAAACTTATGAATATTGATTTGTAAACACCAAATATACCACAATTTTCAATCTAGTAACACTTGCAATGGTAATAAAATATTGTTAATTTGTAGTAAAATTGGAATAGTGCCATAGTTTGATTGTGGATCATGACATCCTGGGTTCGAAACCCTGGTCTGGCCAAAAATTTGTAGGTAGTGGGATTATCTGTTGGGAGATATCCAGTGCTAATCAGGAGTGAAAAATCGACATGCCACGACGAATCGACACGAGCCTGTAAGAGCACCCTGACCATTTGTTCTCAGTTTTGACAGAGGCCTGGTCCTAGCTGTGGGATATTTATTATATTTATTGACGCTGATATTTATTGACGCGCCAAAGTGCCTTTTTCAGCGCCAAACAATTGGGGAACAGACAGATGTAAATTAGGTCAACCATAGTGAGTGAGTCACAATACATTCATGTATTGTGATTTTAATATTTGCTCCGTGTGAAAGTAATGGTTTCAAATCGAATCAAATTAGCTTTTTCATGTGAACCTATTACAGGCATCTGTGAAGCGTTCATATACATAATATATTTTTCACCATTTTAATTCGTAAGGTGAACTTAAAACTTAAGCTAGGAGGGTTCCATACGCGCCCAGGTCTTACAAGAAACCTGTAACAAGCTCAATCGGGTTTAAAATTCAAATTTTCAATGTGAGTTTTGTCAACATTTTTAAGGTTGACGAAAAAATGTAATTCGGTAAACAGGAGGTTACCGAAAATCTTTGATGAAGAAAGTTCTGTTTAAAACTATGAGCTTGAAAATTTAATCACGCTGGATCTAAGTGAGAACCATCACTCTCATGTCATGCAAATCGAATAAATTGTGTTGCAGTGACCCATATGTCCGGGTGGAACTGCAAAAGGTGGACGGTGATGTCACGATTGAAACTTTTCTTACGAAAACCAAGAAGAAGGTAACATATTCATCACATCCCATAAATATTTTAGTAAACTTCTTTACAGTCTCTATACTTTTACTAAACTTAAAAAAAAAAAAAAATTCTAATATTCTCTCTTCGTCAAATGAGAACTTTGCAATGTTATATTTCCAACGATACTGTAAAATTTTCCTACTAATCGATTCATCATACTGTGGGACAAATTTGATGATCTGTGTATGCCGTAATGTCGCGATGTGCCTTAAATATGCTAAAATATTATATACTTTAATAAATTGAAGCGGTGATAGTCTAGTGGTTAGGGCGTCAGCCTCCTAATCAGAGGTCGGCGGTTCGAATCCGGGCACGCTCCTCACCACTTCACCTCTAATTTTTCGGAGTTATGTGCGTTTAAAAAAATTAAAATATCACTTGCTTCAACGGTGAAGGAAAACATCGTGAGGAAACCTGCATGCCTGAGAGATCTCCATAAAGTTCTCAAGGCGTGTGAAGTCTGCCAATCCGCACATGGCCAGCGTGGTGGACTACGGCCAAACCCTTCTCATATTGAGAGGAGACCCGTGCTCTGTATCCGGTAATGGGTTGAACATGATGAATAGATAACAGCATGTATTCTAATAATATATCGTGACACACTGTAATATATTTTTATTATTATTTTCAGACACTAAATCCAATATGGAATCAGGAGTTTGTATTTAGGGTAAGTGTAGATTTAATTACATTTTATTGAATACCACGACTATGTACGTCACGAATACCGGTCGATATCTGCACCGGAAGACATTCCCTTATACAACTAACAGTCCCTTGTAGAATAGGTGAACATGAACGGGGTCGTCGATGAATTCAAGTGCCGCGTAACCGTAAATACTGGGAATCTCCAAAAAAAACGAAAAAATACGAAATTCTTTATTGCACATTCAATAATACAGATAATACAAATTAGCCAAAACAAATTTGAGGCATGCAAAAGCTACCTTATTGCGCTAAGTAGTCTTTTACCGACAACTTTTGATTGAGAAAACTCGTGGCAATTTTTTAAATGTTAAGTTCATTAATATGTTTATAAACCCTGGTAATTAAGGATTTCTTTTTAATGTTAAGTTCATTAATATGTTTATAAACCCTGGTAATTAATTTAAATGCGGACTATATTTGCAATATGTGTGGCTTAATATTTTTTTCCCACGATACGTCTTCGTACGGTGTATGTCTTTCGCTTAGGCATTCTTATGAGAAATCTATTTTAAATCGCATACAAAATCTTTCGGAACCGGCAGGATTTGAACCCACCTCTGCGGCAATCGCGGCCTGAGCGATTTGCCTATTAAGCAATGGGCCAATCGTCACCGACGCCTACATATGCCTTTCACTAGTATTATACTGCAGCGTCATCTAGTAGGAAACATTACGGTTTCAATGTACTATTCGAATAACCATCTAATAATGAAACAAATTTGAGCGCCAAATGGCAATTTTAATTCAGTGATTTTATCTACACTTGGAGGAAATATCAAATTTATAAATTTAAAATTCATATAAAAAAATATCATATTATTCCTTCGCTGCCGCCTGCAGGTGAAACCCGCGGAGCAGAAGCTGCTGATCCAGGTGTTCGACGAGAACCGGCTGACGCGGGACGACTTCCTGGGCATGGTGGAAATCCCACTGGCGGGCGCGGCGCCCGAGAGCGCGGCGCAGGCGCGCGCGCCGCCTCTCAAGTACCCACTGCGCCCGCGCAGGTCCGTGTAAGTAGTCGGGCATGCAGTCTGCTCGTTTTATTTTTTATTTCATCGCAAGGGTTCCGTACCCCAGAGGGGCTAACGTGTCTAACTCATGGACCGTAATATGCAACACAGAATTTGTATTTCTATAGCCGCCATAGCATCTGTGTTACCATGGTATGGAACCCTTCACGTGTGAGTTTAACACACAGCCTGTTTTTATTTCTTTTTGAAGTTATACTTCTTTTGATGTGTTACATAATCAGATGACGACATATTTTTTTCCAAATGAAACATATATTATTGACGCATTTAAAGGCGCCTTTTACAGGATTATTTGAATAAAGATTATTATGATTGAGTGATGATTGTTTCGCTTCGACACCAGAGCATCCTTAGGGGATGTTGTACAAAGTAATTGCTTAGAATGCTTGTGTCGGAACGAAACTTGCGATTAGGACTCTTTCTATAGAATTCGTATGGTGCGGTTTACAAAATTATAAATAATTGCACAATGCCGATTTGCCTCGGAAAGAGCAATACAATACATGTTAATTGTATGTCATCTATTATTTGAATCAGTCTGAATGTATCAAACATCAAGGAATTATAACTTCAGTAGATTGATGTTTTTTTTTTTGTTATTTTGTGTTGTCTTTGGCTAGACGCTGGGTATCCACCAACTGTCTACATAAGCCGTAGTGCAATCGGGTGTAAGTTAATATAAGGGCCACGTACGAGTCGCGACGGGCGAAGTCACCGCTGTTTGCTATAGGAGAGTTAATTTTATGTTCATTACTTTGATTCATTCAGAATTCCATCTTCTGTGTTCCCTAATGGTTATAATATGGGGATCTTCAAAGGGCGGATAAACAAATTACTCAAAAGCCAGCAACGCATTGGCGGTTCCTCTGGTGCTGCAAATGTTCATGGGCGGCGGTAATCACTTACCATCAGGTGACCCGCCTGCTCGTTTGCTCGCTATGTATATAAAAAAAAACGAGTCCCGACGGGCGAATTCAACGCTGTTTGCTATAGGAGAGTTAATTGTATGTTCATTACTTTGATTCATTCAGAATTCACTCTGAGTGAAACATCTGAACACAAAACGAATGAAAATATACGTTGAATGAAAAAAAAATGACTCGTTCTGAATAAACCCATGAACCGTTTCAGTAAATTTTACCTTGCGCCTTAAATGCATTGATTTACCGCTAGCCGTAGATAGAGCGCGTCATACAAAAACAAGGCGAGAATTTGTCACCAACTAACTATACATTCCTACATAACGGTATGTCGATGTATTACAACCAGTCTAATACACTAGACATCTGGCCGTTATATTATCTATAGTGGCGCGTAGATCTTTGTAATTCATTCGGATTATACGGCTCGAGTGTTAGAATCGGTGACTTTCGTCTAGCCTTGTCACACACTGAGGGAAAGGAGTGCACGCGACGCTATTTGTGCACTACTTTTCCGTCCGTAATTTTTTGAGTGTTAATGATCGAACTACGGCTAGTGGTAAATCAATGCTTAAATGGCTAAGGATTTGATGTTAGGGTGCCATAAAGAAGGCCTTCTCGTAGTCGGTGAATATCCAGCACTAACTATCGCATTTATTCCTTTTGTGGTTATCTATCGCTGTTAAATTTATTAGCTATTAATATTTGTTGTCTTTTTACTGAGTGTATGTAGTTAGTGTATTTTTTTTTTTATATTTTATTATATCTACGCTAACTGTGCCCCGCGGTTTCACTTAGTTAATCTCAGGAAATAACGTGGTTAGCCGTAATCCATTAGTTAAAGAGCTATTTTAGGTGCATCACGCTATGATCTGTATAAGTGGAACTAAGTTTAATAAAATAAATATTATATCTGAGGTATTCATGTAAATCAAATGTGGAGGATAATTTAGTTAAAAATTAGATACTCTCACTCCGTTTGGTCATAGTGTGATTAAGCCTAAAGCCTTCTTCGGTAAAAAGACTATCCAGAGCGATTATGTTTCTTCAAATTCGAACCCATAGTTCCTGATATTAGCGCTTCCAAATAAAATTTCTGATTTAACCATCTTGTAGAGATAATTATGTTTGCATGTGTGATCTGTGTGTTAGGTTTTCGGTGGAGATATGTAATAGCATTGATTTTCAGCGCACTGTCATCTGGACATCATCTCGATGTCTGGAATTCTTCTACTACCCGTAATGACAGATCGTGTCTAGCACGTATTTGCAACTTTGGAACAGTCTTTTACTTTTCCTGTTCCTGTTGTTATTCAGGGTCGGAAAAAAAACATCTTAACGGCCGGGAACGCCTTGTTAGCTCTTTTGCTGCTGCAGATTATCATAATTCAATTCAAATAATCTTTATTCGAATAGTCCTTTAAAAGGCACTTTTGACGCGTCAATAATTTACATAGCAGTGCTGTAATGGTGATAACTACATTCGTAAACTTAAAACTAAAGCTATTAGGGTTCCAAAAGCCGCCCTGTTCTAAGAAGCAGCCCATAACAAACTTAGCCGGGTTTTTTTTTCTGTTTTTGGCATAGGCGGCGGTGATCATTTAACATCAGGTCACAAAAAAAAAACAGGTTGAAGAGTGCTCTGGCTTTCCAAATATCAATAGTGTTTATGAAAGGCATATGATAGGGTGTCACAATTTTTTGTGTGAATGTAAGAAGTCTAAACGTCTATACGTATCTTTAAGGTTGGTGTGTAGTCAGGAATAAATTGCAGCTTTGGTATGTTATTAGTTATGTGGATCGATGCAAGGTCGACCTCTAATTAAGCTTATATTATACTTTCTATTTTTATTTAAATTCCATCTCTTTCTTGCTTTAACTAATGCATTATTATAAGGTGAAAAGAAAGTAAGCTTAACGTATTTCCCTTATGACTTTTTCGAGCGCATTGAGCCCGTATTGCCGCTTGGAACACACAGGTTTAAGATTAAGCTGCATATGCTTGACAAGCACCACACGCCCAACCCCGCCGCACGCTGGGAGGACCTTTATCCTCTCGGGCTATACCCCTGACGTCATAGCACAGTACCATCTTAGGATGCATAATCACGCTACCATCTTAGACTGCAATACCATCTGGTATCTTTATACCAGGTGGGATTGCATTGCTTGAGTGCTGTCAAGAGCTAACTTGTAGTGGAGTAAAAAAAAAAGTGTTTGGTGAAAATTTTCAAGGTCACTCCAAATGAAGGAGTCAGTAAATTGGCTTTGTTTATTATGATCCGTCGGAGAGTAATTTAAATTTGTTACTTTTAACGGAGGCTGGAAGAGATATTTATCCTTTCAATAGCCAGTGGCGTGCACAAAATTCTTGATTAGGCTATGCAGGATGTGTGAATATCGAAAGATTTCGTCGGTGATATGGATCTTTTGGGCAGACAGTGCTATTAAGTGTACGTGTATTGAATTCTTAATGTCTTACACAAGTACATTTCCCAACCACACCAAGCCCCGATTTCCTTTAAATACCTATTGGGGGATTGGGTTTGCGTTGGTTATTTTAAGCATGGAATGCATACCCTATGCATCGCCTATACGCGTGTATGAATTGCACCCTACTAAGTAGGTAGGAGGAGGTTAAGGCTACTGTTGACACCCGGCATAACATTCGCGGTAGGAGATTGTGATAGGAGTTTGTATTCATTTTGGCGAAGATCTTTAAACTGCGCCTCGCACTTCGCACGCGTGCCTTGCGCGTGTCGTGCGTAACTCGGAGGGTTGTTACAGTGCGCGGTCCCGCGTGCGCGGCCACATCGAGGTGTACCACGCGCTGGTGGGCCGCGTGGGCGAGGCGGACGGCGCTGCCGACCCCGCGCCCGAAGGCTGGGAGCTGGTGGAGCCCGCGCCGCAGGTGGGCGACGTGCAGCCGGTGAGTTAACCCCGTCAATTGCTTGGACCAGTTCTGACCTACATAATAAAACAAAGTAGGAGCTATGCAAATTGTGGAACAAACTTCCAACCACCGTCCTCACCCAGAACTACGATTTAAGGTTACAGAAGGGCAGATAAAAACAAATTTCCTTAGTGGTTCCTCTGGTGCAGCAGAGCTCATGGGTGGCGTTGATCGCTTAACATCAGGTGATCTGCTCGCCCGTTTGCCCTTTATTTATATGTAAAAAGGTACCTACCTAGTTCCAAAAATTCCAAAAACGTAACATATTTTAGACCGTAAATTTAGTTCCACTGTTCCATTCTTTTGTTAGACACTCGTTCAGTCGCGTACAGTTCTTTGTTCTGGAAGGTTGTTTAGGAAGATGCAAAAAGGATCTGAAATGATAACGCCGTCTGTATGATAATAATGTGGATGGCACATAACGATGCTTACGACATTATGATATATACGGCCACAATAGAGGCAAATTAACAGTAATGGGCGGACTGAAATGCCAACGTGATAGGTTCGAAATTCTTCTCTCACGCTTCCAAAAGGGAAAAACAGCAATATTTCAAATTACGTAGGTTTTAGTATCGTAAATATATATTGTATTTGTTATATGGTTGGTATATTTGTTGTTTTTTAAGCGTAATAAAATACTTTTTATTTTTTTAACCAGACCATTTTGGAAGAACAACCAGTAAGAAATATTTTTGTCTATGTAGTTGTGCTACTTTTTTTTTTGTTTTAATTTTATCAATATTGTAAATGCGAAGGTTTGAATTTTTGCTTTTAAACAAAAATTTGGAACAAAGATAACTTATACCCTGGATTAACACATGGGTTACATCTTATAAAGAAAATTCAATGGTTCCGTTATCATAATAATAATAATATAAGGAATAATCATTATATTATTAATTATAAATTTGACACGGCGAAGTCATGTTATGATTTATTTCACAGCCTGTCACAATAACCGTTGACGAGGCGCCCGTAAGACTGTTTACGACGTATTCTAGTAGAGATGCTTGTTTCCATTTCTTCAATCTCAGATTCACATTTATGACTAGCGGTTACTCATAATCATCATCATCATGATCAACCCATTACCGGCTCACTACAGAGCGCAGGTCTCCTCTCAACATGACAATGGTTCGGTCATAGCCAACCACGCTAACCATGTGCGGATTGGCAGACTTCACACGCCTTTGAGAACATTATGGAGAACTCTCAGGCGTGCAGGTTTCCTCACGATGTTTTCCTTCACCGTTGAAGCAAGTGATATTTTAATTGCTTAAAAACGCACGTAATTTCGAAAAGTTAGAGGTGCGTGCCCGGATTCGAACCGCCGACCTCTGATTATGAAGCTGACGCCTTAATCACTGGGCTATCACCGCTTCAAATACTCACAATAGAGAAATATATCTACGCTAGTATTAAAAATGGAAATACACCTGTTCGCTTGTTTATTTGTTACTCAAGCTGTGGCCGTTGAACCGATCTCAACGCCAAATGGTTTACGTTATCTAGTTTAGTAACCAAAATCAGTAAAATGGTCGAGAAGTCACTCAGAAAATGATCTCGTGGTATTTAATATTACATTTGATATTTATGTAATGGTTTTTTTACTAATATCAGTATTTTTAGCTTAATTTTGCGCTTGTATTTTTTTTTTTGTCGAAGTATTTTGATATTATTATTATACTTCTAAGCGTGAAAATACTGTATACATTGAAGAACTCTATAAATTAAAGAATAAAATGACTCAAAAGGATGTGGTCTTCTGAGTGATTTTATTAGGCTTATACACAACCTAAAAGTACATATATCAGTTCAGTATGGAGAATGGTTTTTTATTCTGTATCAATCAACCAGAACCAAACTGCCATCATGCGACAGAAAAGAAATAATAATGTGATTTTTTTTTTCATTAATGAAGAAAAATATTCGTTAAAATATATATTTTTTTAATGTAAACTAAAACGTTTTTGTTATCTTTCAATTGCGCAAATTTAAAAAGCGTCATTAAATGTGTGACATTTGCGTACCTTTATTTTTTTAATTAAGTACTAGATTTTGAGGTTCTGTCCAAGTGGTTTACGCCTAACAATTTAAATAGACAATTTTGACAAATTACATTCTATGGGTTTTTTAAACGGTGTTTACTCTGAAGCAAAGGTTGTTAAAACAAAATCTTTTTGTGTCTTAATATTGGGGTCTTTCAAAAATATGTAATTAATTATGACCGAAAACACTTTGGAACTTTATCCAAATATATTGTGCAGATTTAAAAACCCATTTCTGGTTAACTCATTAGTTTTGCTAGCTGTTTTTTTTTAACAGGGGAGACCGCGACACACAAACAGTGACCCAGGCAGGCGAACCCATTTTGACATATACATATTAAAATATATTTAATCATCATGATCAACCCATTCTCGACTCACTACAGAGCACGGGTCTCCTCTCAATATGAGAAGGGTTTGGCCATAGTCCACCACGCTGGCCATGTGCGGATTGGCAGACTTCACACGCCTCTGAGTATGAAGAACTCTCAGGCATGTAGGTTCCCTCACGATGTTTTCCTTCACCGTTGAAGCAAGTGATATTTTAATTGTTTAAAAACGCACATAACTCCGAAAAGTTTTAGGTGCGTGCTCGGGTTTGAACCCTCGACCTCTGATTAGGAGGCTGACGTCCTTACCACTAGGCTATCATAGCTTCATTTATATTCTTATTTGATAGTAGTGTGTTTTTTTATATTATTTTATGTTTGGACTTTATTTTATCGCTTTGCTTTTGTTGTGTGTGAGAGTGCGTGCGTACGTGCTTGTACATTTGCGTGTTTGTTTTATTTGACAAAAAATACATAATACACATGTTGTCTACGAATATTAATTTTTATTATTATTATCCAGACTTCTATGACAAGCTTGGATGAAGATTCAGTAAGATTTTATTTTTCAGTATGATTTGCTACAAGTTGTGCCAGTGTGGGACACAATTTTATGCTAAGTAGGTAGTCCATTGATTCATTTTAAAGATTTACTCATTGCGAAACATAGTTTTGTTATCAGTAGTTGATTCATTTTAAGGCTTTGCGTTTTCTACTTAACCCTTTTAGGATCCCCTCGTGTTTGTAAACATTACCGTATAACGTGTACCTAATAATTTAATATGTTAGTTTGTAAAATTACAAGTAGGTAGTCGTAGTTTATTCTGTAATATTTGTACTCAGTTCAGTTGTATACAAATCCTGAAAAAATATAACAGATGTTGTATATGGTTTTTATAGAATTTTTGTACTTATTTTTTTAAATTTTAATAACATATTCTCTTGGTTTAATAATACGACAATAAATGAAATATTATACAAGTTTAATAAAAAAGTAGAACAACGTTAAAATATTTTTTTCGCGTAAGGGTTCTGTACCACCATTGGTCACAATTATTGAGTAACAAAATAATATAAAATCATTTTATTTTGTGCAATTAAATAGCGAATAATTTGGAACATTGAAGTCAGAATTAAATATTAATAAAATACGCTTAAATTAAATTTAATCTGTGACGACATTATGACGGTAGAGTTATTAATAAATATTAGTTATATTACTCACACTAACAAAGAAAGATGTGTGCGTGCTCTCTTCCTTTTACCCTACTTGTATTATAGTTGGCCGTCTTGTTGTAAAGTAGTTGCACCTTATCACAATAGTCATAAAGCTTGGTTTTGAATGGCACTAGGTGTCGTCGCTACCGTCGCTGACCGGGGAAGACTGGCAGCTGGTCGAGGCCACGGACTTCGACGTTGTAGGTTCACTTTTATTATCAACTCCAAAGATCCTAAATCGTTAGATACGCCTTTGCTTGGATGTGAAGTAGGTGAGCTCACGCACCTGGTATCACGATCACGATCGCTATGCCATGCATACAATACAATAGACGCTTTAGGTCGCATCTAACGATTTATACCTATGTGATCAAATCGCTTAATTTTTTTTTTTGCTTTCACTATCCTTGCATGTGCTAAGCTTTCTTAGAGTAGACAAAGAGTTAAACTTTTAGATCTATTATTATCGCTCTCATTTCAAATTGGGGAATGAGAAATGCGCGACGTCACGCTCTATGAGAACACACATATTCAGTAATAGCATAGATAATAGAAAATATCACAAGCGAACTTTTGGTTAAAAATAAATGACAAAAATATGACATTTGCTTTCAAAATTAAAGCAGATTTCACAGTAATATCATGCTAGCCCCGATAAAGATTGGAATATTTTCTATCGTCGTCACGATCTATGGTTTTCTTTTGAGCTCGATATTAACTATATGAAATAACACAACAAATGTTTTTTTTTTAAATTTTGTAATTGTATACAAATATTAATGCTGTCGGGAATATCGTCTATCTATCATATAATCTTTCTTATCTCACTAGATAGACTTAGGATATACTAGGATTTATTTAATTCTAATCTTCTTCCTATGGTCTCACAGAGTTTTCTATGGTTTTGGTTAATTTTAATTTGTATAATCATTCGCTTTTACATTTTAAACGTAACCGGATGCATAGTCAGATTTTCTGTACTCAGTCGCTTGTCATTAAATATGTTTTACATGTTGATTGGTGTATAATACATAATCATCATCATGACTAGATAAGGCAGTCAGGTTCGTTTTCTCGCAAAGCAACTCTTAAATGCCTCAAATCTTATCGAAAATATAAACATGTATAAAAGTATATATTATTATACACAGATGTATTCACAGTAAATAGCATTATGTAAATTAAATTTAACCCGCTTTTTAAGCAATGCGATCTCATCTGAACATAAGTACGATCGAATTGAAAACATAGGTACCTACTCCCTATTTGAAGTTGGCGTGTTTTTAATAAAATATCATAAATACTCAATCAATTTATTGAGGACTTCCGTGGGGCAGCGCGTGCGCGTGCTCTGTTACATTAATTTGTTTTTAAATTGGAGGTCCTGGGTTCGATTTTTGGCTCGAGTCTGGTCTGTTTGGAGGCTTTGGCCGTGGTTAGTTACCACCCTACCGACAAAGACGTGTCGCAAAGCAGTTTAGCGTTTCGGCACGATGTCGCGTAGAAACCAGTTAGGAGTGTGGGGTATACCATACCTCTAACGGGTTAACCGGCTACCATCCTAGACTGCATCACCACTTACTACTAGGTGATATAGCCGTCAAGGGCTAACTTGTAGTGTATAAAATAAATTTCAATTTAGTTTACAGATTTTTCAGTATATTATTTACAGGTGGTTTTGAAAGTACAATAGGATTTTGTATATACTCGTAGCTTAGTAGGCAATGCGATCTCATCTGAACATAAGTACAATCAAATTGAGAACTAAGGTACTACCTCTTTTTAGGTCGGTGTATTATTAATAAAATGTTCGGTATTGGCGGAATTTGGACCCAAAACTCTCTGGCAATAGAAGTGCGTTTTCCTTCCATGTGTAGGTAAAACGCTTAAATAAAATATAAACTTTTATTTATTTATTTATTTATTTCGTTTGCATATTGTGTACACATACCCAGTTTGGGTGTTACAACTTGGTCTGGAATCGATCGCAGTAGAGAGACCGATTTCATTTATTTTTACTTGCATAGTTTACAGTGTAATAACACTTCTCCAATAAAAAAATCTTTAATACTGTGTAAAATTCATTTTCTTTTTCTAAGTTTCGTATGCAGTCTGGCAGACCACTATATATTTTCACAGACATAACGTAGGGACTACAGGTGTGGAGTTTTAGCTTTGATGGTGGGAGGGTTAGTTACTTTAATAATTGCTCAGTAGAAATGATCAATACAATAATGGCGGATACAAAACGCAGCGCATAAAAAGCTGATGGTCAATAAGCAATCAGCAGTGTGGATACCAGGAACATATGAGTTTAAAGAGGGTTGTATGCAAGCAGGGATACATAGAAACAGGGTGAACAGTAAGTGCGCGTTGGTTCCAGGCGATCGGCGGGGACGTGCTGCCGCCGGGCTGGGAGGAGCGGCAGGACGCGAACGGGCGCACCTACTACGTCAACCACATAGCGCGCTCCACGCAGTGGGAGAGACCGACGCTCACGTGAGTTCAACTATCTCTTTACTCCTATACGCTACTCGTATGCACCACCTACCTACCTCTTCCTTTTATTTCTGTTTTATTTCACGCTATTAGATTTGCGTATTCGCTATGTAGCGATAAGCGATTTAGCGTTCCAGCACGATGTCGCGTAGAAACCAATTAGGAGCATGGGTTAACAAAACTCCTAACAGGTTGGGTTTACCATACCCTTAAAATGTTAGCCCGCTACCATCGTAGATAGCATCATCATTTACCACCAGTTGAGATAGCCGTCAAGGGCTAACTTGTAGTGTATAAAAAAAACGCTACCGACTGCTATAATGCTATAGTTTTCGGTGTTGTCATTGTGTGTTATATTCCCAACAGGCGTAACATAAGCATAGAATCCCAAGCTGAGCGTATGGAGACAGCAGTGACGGAGTTCCAGCGAAGGTTCCACATATCTGCGGACGAAGAGCACGCGCCCACGCGTGGGCTCAGCCCAGCTCCGGGGACGCCCACTCCGCCCACGAGCCTACCGGCGACGCTACCCGCGTCTCCGCCCACCAGTCTGCCGTCAATGTCCGCAGTGCCTTCTCAGGTCTGTACTTAGCTACGACGGACGTAGGGACCTCACACGTCACCGGATAACACGTCACCGAACCTAACGCCACGCGTGTAGCACCACACACAAATCAAATCAAAGTATTTTCTATACACAAACATCGCAACAATATATTTCTAATCAACGTTATCAATTATTATGGTAACTACGTTGTGTAAGGTTGGGTGCTAAAAATGTGTCTCCGGCATTAGACTACCTAAAACTTACCTGCAATGCCTGCCTCAGGTTCTTATTGGTTCATGACATGGGTTCCATAAAGTTAAATGTCCATCTAAGAGTTAACATTCAAATTCAGAGTTATTTTATTATAGCTGTTGTACAAGAGCTCTATAGCCGTTGTATGACTCTAAACTCATATCTTATTGTTAACTCTTGGTGTGTTAGGTGTAATTCGATTAACCCACGGGTTATATGATAGATGTTTGAAATAACTTTAAAAATCGACGTACAAAATTATAGATAAAAAATAGAGAAAGATTGATAGCGTCGTCCATTAGGTATAAAGCTTTGATTTTTTCTATCAGACAGCATTACTCTACACACTTTAATATATAACTAGTGCCATATAACGCACATGAAGCGAGTCTGACAAGCAAGACTTGATCTGGCTTCAAGTTTAGTAACATGACACGTTTACCAACAACTTAAGAAACTAGCTTGCTAATTTGCTATAGAATCTAAGATAAAAATAAGAAATTTGTTTATTTTACAATTTATCCCATAAGTTAAAGAATTTATATTAAATATGGTTTTTGAATATTGAACTTTAGATTTACATATTGATTTACAAATTACCAAAATTACTATGAAAAATAGTAAAAAGTTATAGGATGTCCAAATGTTTACTCTCAGATGACAAATATTAAAAAAATATACGAATATCCTATTTGTCCAATTTTAATAACATCACAATGTTACGAAAATCTCTTATTATGATCATAAAAATAAATGAAATATGCTGAAGAGTACAAAATGATACCAATTATTCATTGATTTTTACAATGCATCACAACTTAACAACGCCATCTAGCTGTAATATCTTGAACTAGTGTACCAAAGTGTGAACAATCTTTCTTATTATTTATCTATGCCTGAACACTGAAACTATCCAATAATGCCTTTAAACATAAAGTTCAAAGCCAGTTGAAAAAAAAGAATTCTTTTTCTCTCTTTTTATGGCTTTACCCAGATTAGCTAATGTCAAGTTTATAGCAATGGAGAATTGAAGTTAGGGAAAAAATGGCGGGAAACTTCGCATTCGACGGACGCGTCTTCCTCAAACTTTTCCCAAATCAATACATGTTAACCATTCAAAAAACTAGGCAATACACAAACGACACCAAAACTATGATGTCCACAACACAACCAACACCAATCCTATTCAAAATTAGCCAATAAACATTAATTCAAGAAAAGCGTGAAAAAACCGCGCCCGCCAAATACGAAGTCTCCCGCCTTTCTCCAAGAATTCAAAAGGAAAAATCAGGTTTCAAAATTATTTGACGCCATTATTTTATCTCTCTGTCAATCCATCAAACATAAACCGATTTTTAGAAGTATTTTTAAAAGTGGAAGATATGACACGTAACTCTGCAAAGAGCAAGCAACAATTACTCGTACCACTAACACTTTTACAGTTTATTTTTCTAACACTATCACCTTATAACACCTCAAAATCGGTTTAGTTTAGAAATAATTCTATTATAATATTAACACTTCAGTTATTAGCATTAGCCGTTTAATTTAATTGTTTATCTCGATTTGCATGCAATTTTTTTCGTAGCTTGACGCATTTGTGTACAAACGAATAGCATAGACGAGAAGTATAATCTTTATATCAGGTTGGTATGTTATTTGTATTGTGCTTAATTTTTTTTTTAAATACAAATTTGAACTACCTAGTCTGGGTTGCATGGTAGAAGTACAATCATGTAATTGTGATTACTCGATTGCTCGCAATACCAAAAATCCCCACAGGAAACATTGAAAAGCATAAAGCATTACTTTTCTAACTTTCAGATTTAAGCATAATTTATACCAAAAAAATTTAAACCCACATGTCTGTGAAAAAAAATGGTCGTCGAAGATTTTCAAACGCGTCTTTCAACATACTGAGCATCAAATTACATATAGTTTATTTCAGCGCTTTGTTTTACCGATTAACTTCAATAATAACTGAAAAACCATTGCATCTCTCAATTACAAGTATTATAGTATTTTAAAACAAATCTTATTGACTTTGGTTTTTTATTATGTTTTTCAATGTTTCAAAACATATTTTCATTGAGGATTTTCGCATCATAGGCTTTCGCCGGGAACTTGTGAACCTAACTCGTAAAAATATCGAGAGTTAAGTGTGTTCTTGTATGCACTCAACGATTCTTTACAAATAGGCAATCAAGATTTTTTAGAACTCGAACCTCGCTATCGAAAAACGGAACCCCTTTTTAACTTTGCGTTGCGTTATTCCAAAAGGAATGTGACAGATGACTGAATGAAATAACATTATTTGTTGGTTTGCATGAATGTAATTGTACAAGCGAATGGCTCTTGAATTTTTTATAGATTTGTACATTATTTTGTACGATTAGCGCCACGAAAGCCGGACGTGTATTTTGCATATGGTACGAGGATAAATCAAGGGATGAGATACGATACGAGAGGTCAAGCAACGCGAATCCCCCACCCACATCAAACGATCCTCATTGCTGATTGCGTACGCACATAACAGCCATTTTTTTATGAACTTGATCTAGTCAGGATGATATTAGTGATATAATGATTAGTGCCTCATCAGATGTGATAGGGAACAAAGTATTGGAGCTTTAAGTTCCAAGGTCAAGTGTCCAAAAATATAAAAGTGCACCATTAACACTTGTTCAAGCTAACATAGTTACACATGTGCATTCGCGGCACGGTGGGGTGTTGGAACTAGGTTCATACAAAACATCATCATCCATACAATCCAGTTGTTGGACCTGTGGACTACAACTGTGGCTGCAGTCAGCAGTTCGTATCATGTTGGTTCAACATTCATGGCGTAAATTATACACATTGAGTCTAATTTGGTTAATACTAGAAACAATATAATAAAGGTGTCACAATATTTGGACTGTACACAGTGAACTAACACGTCACTACATTCATTTTCATGTCACACTAATCAATTGGAATTTCAAAGTGGATAATTTGCGAAATATTTTCACTACTAATTATTTTGTTTGAGGACAATAAATCATGCCTCTTCAAGAAATTAACCATTGGCATTGACCTCTTTCATAATAGTAGTAAGTTAACCCAGTGAAGTAAACAAGTTTTTACTTTTGTAATAGGAGTTTTCGCAAATTGTACGCTTTTTAATGGAATAGGGTGTGATTACATAAACATCGTGTTGTCCTCACTTATCATAGACAATTCGGCACTTGTTGACTTTTATATTTGGCAAAATTACCATATGATTCTGATAAATTACCTCGTAATAAATGCCATCTTTGCCCAAAAATGATAGAATATTCGTAGTAAAATGTTCGAAATATAGGCTCGTTTAAAAACGCATGCACTAAAGTATACTAGGATAGAATTAATAGAAATAATATTCTATAATGGAAATGGAATTGTTATAAAATAGAATGCCTATTTAGCTTGTTCTGACTAATTCAATTTAGGGAACGATATCAAAGCCTCGAGTTTATGTTTTTTTGGTACGCTTGATTCAGATTAACATGTTACAATCGCAAGATTCACAGGCAAATTGACATATTATCGTTAACTAAAGTGACAAGTTTCTCAAAAAACTTTCACTCGAGGCCCAGTTGTTGTAGGGTTTGACAAATTTAGGAATTTAATACATATAATGTTTATAAATATAAAATAGCTAGCAAGCAGTATCAATTCGAAATCTCTAACAGGAGGAAGTGAGTGATAGGCGAGCTGAATCGACTGAAAACACTCCTTACTCAACGCCAATCCTTTCCCCGGAACTGAGGGACCAAGTGCCTGTCGAAACTACAACAAACATTAGCAATGACTGTGATACTAACCTAGGAGATAATCAGAATGAGGAAGACGATGTTGTATGTGCGCATGAAAATGTTTCACGCGCGACAGAGATAGACAATAATCAGACTGAGGTAATTGTCGATAATGCTCAAGATTCAACCAATGAGAATCAAAATTCTAGTCAAGAAACGGATGAATCCGAAATAACTGAAGTTGAAATACAACCGTCCAATGACGTTAATGAAGTCATAAATGATACGGAATCGAATGGATTCGTAGATCCAGATTTAGATGATAGAGATGATGACGCAAGAACTGAGATCGAGGAAATAACTTTTGGAAGAGAAAGGACATTGACGGAGGAGACAGGTGACGATTCGACAGAGTCCTTGACGTTTGATGAGAACCATTTCAGCACGCCTACAGGAGGGGTGACCCCGGAGAGGAGACAGTCGACCTCAAGGCGAAGGAGGACCACAACAAGCTCTATGGATGACTCTGAGGTAAGCAGCCGGCGGGTTTGCGGGTGTGACGTGTAAGGTTTGGTTTAAATTGGTGGCGTAATGATGCCGTGGAAGAGGAGCAGTTTAATTTTGGACTTTTTTTCTTAAAAATATGTATAGGGATAAAAATCATTCTTCTTTTTTCCTATGTTGCAAAAATTAGTTGATTAGTGATGTTTCAATCATAGTATTGTTGTTATTGATTTAGTTTATATTGCTGTTGCTAGTCTATTTAGTGTCGGCCAATATGAGAATGGAGAATATAATATTTTCCTGTCAAAATTAGTTAACTGTCTGTGTTATAACGACTTAAATCTCGCAGCGATGTATATTGTGGTGTGTATATGAGTAATCCCAGATTGGATTTAAGAATCAATCAGTTTCGGCATTTCTAATAATAACATGTACTTGGGGATGTTCTGCTAATAATCCTTTAGCTATTGCGTGTTACCTTGCTTAAAAATGACCCCGCAAGTGATTTAGCGTTACGACATCTTGTCCGAATACTGGTTTAAATTATAAATATCGTCTATTACCATAATATAAGAGTTAGTAAACCGGTAACTTAGTTTTGCCCAAGAGTAGAATTAATCCAAAAATTTCCATTTTGGTCCCATTAAGAAACATGTACCATCTTAAATCTTTTCACGCAATCTTACTCCAATTTTTTTTTTAAATAAGGTCCATATTAGACTGTTCCGCGCAATAAAACCTCTTTGCACCACCAATGCAAGCCGACGCTAATGTGTCATCATAAAGTGTTACGTGTTTACAATGTTTGAATGTGTGCGTTTTGTTTTCCATTTACCATTAAAACAGAAATGTTAGGTGTGTCAGGAATTTTGCTGATTGCAGGCCAACTCCCTCCGCTTAGGCAGTCAATTTTCAGTGTTTATTATTATGATGGCGTAATCCGTAAGCGTGGAATAATTGCTGCACGTGTTTATGACGTCAGCAGAACTAATCTAACGTATCTGCGTGTACTTATACCAACCATATAGTTTAAAGTTTCCTCTAAAAAGCCTCCAAATTATCAAAATTAGAATTAATTCTTCGAAATCATTGTATCCAATACCCTTTACCCATTGTTTTGCGGAATTACATATACAATGAACGTTAAGCTTATTTCCCCGGGATGCGGGAAAATCAGGCAAATCAGCAAGGTGCAGATACTAGTGTCTATAATCTTTATGCACAGCACTCATATTATCTTCCAAAAACGCCTTTTCTACACACGTTTTGCTCCAAAACCCGGGCTTCCTCAGAGATCATCCTCAAAAAATCTGCGATGTGACGTTAACATCTCCTTGCCGCACTAAAGCTTTGTTTTCATTGCATAAAGGGCAGTTTATTCCGTGGCTACAAGAAGCAATTAGCATTATATGCATTATTATGATATTCATTCAGTCATATATAAAATAATACTTCTATTCACGTATAAAAATCCTTCCTTTATGAATTCTTAGTACATGAGTCGATAGATGGCGCTACGCTCAAGGGGTTTCTACTATACCATTTGAGGTGTTGTCTCAGTTTGGGACGAAGCACTAGTAAATTTATTACTAATACCATCTTAACTCTTTTCGGGGCTGATGATTCCTTCCGAATTTTGAGCATAATGTTTCTGTAGTGCTCATGAGTTGCTAAATTGCACCATCGAATATATTTTAGTGCGATTGGTTGTTGTTTTGGGGTGCAGTTCAGTAGATTTGCATTTTCGATGCGAGTCCATACGCATCAAAACTGCTACAAAAGTGCAGTTTTGTAGCTGGCGTGCAGTTTTAATGTAGATAGTTCGTTGCGTTATCTTTAGGAGCGTGGAGTGCAATCAGCTCATGTAGTTAATGGATTTTATGCACTGAGTGGCATTGCCCAAGAACTCGCTTGTTATCACCGGTTTGTGCTTCGGGCGATTGTCTATGAGTGATGGACATATAGATGTTTACATTGATAAAGTATTTGGCATATATACAGTGGAGACCCGATTAGCTTGACCGAAACTAGGCGGAGTTTTGTTCTGTCAGGGGAGTAAAGAAATATCGTTTTGTATTTCGCTGAATTCTTATTTTCCGTTAGTTCATGAAGTAACCGAGAACATTGCTTGTTTATGTCAATAGTACAGTACAAAATGAACAATTTCGTCGCAGACGGTTTAGTTTTACTCTCGTAAAGAAACCTACATTATAATCTTATTTATTACCTAATAATCTTCTATGGATGAAAATAGGTTCAGCCAATTACAAAATTAGTAAGAGTAACAGTATTTTATTAAATTACAATCTCATAATCCCAGATCTTAGACACATACATTGTAGCATAGATTGAAACAGTATTAGTTTAAAGTGACAGTTTAATGAGGTAACACCTATCTTAAAGTCCCTTAAATAAGCATTATAATTCTGAAACAAGAACAGCTACAAATTATATTAATACTGTTTTAATCGATGGTAGTGAGCCCCTGCTTCTTGTCACTAATATGCCATAATCTATTAGGTAATCGCGTTTCCCTTGTATGTTATATAATCTCAACAATATTATGTAATAAAAGTAAAAATATATGTAATTATTCTATATCTTCACTTAGAGGACATTGTGAAGGACAACAGGCGATTTGTGACGTTTCTACCCGCCATACACGCTTGAGACTAACACAGCTAAATGGCCTTCGCAAGGCACATCTATCCAAAACCGACTCAACTGAATTTAAAGCATTGGTCTCATATTATGTACCACAAAGCAAACTTTCCAATATTTTTGTGCCAGTTTGTGACAATTGGACGATGAGTGGACCACTCGTTGCCCTCGCAATACACACTTTAAACACTTTGACGACCTCCGTGGCGCAGCGCGTGCGCTGTTGCATTTTAAAGCTGGAGGTCCTGGGATCGATTCCCGGCTCGAGTCTGGTCTGGTGGGAGGCTTCGGCCGTGGCTAGTTACCACCCTACCTACAAAGACGTGTCGCCAAGCGTTCCGGCACGATGTCGCGTAGAAACCAATCAGGAGTATGAATTTACCATACCCCTAACAGGTTACCCCGCTACCATCTTAGATTGCATCATCACTTACCACCAGGTGAGATAGCCGTCAAGGGCTAACTTGTAGTGTATAAAAAAAAAAACGCTGTGATGACCCCTGAAAATATACCCAAAAATATAACACTGGTGCAACCTTGGTGCGTTCCTTTTCTCCGACATGTACGCATTTATGTCAAACACCGTGGCGCAGCTAGTGGGCAATAGTTGAAAAACCGGGGATCTGGGTTGGATTCCTGTCTCGAGTAGATACTCGAAGGAAGTAGGAGTGGAATGTGGATGTGGAAGGTTTCGGCCGTAGATACCATACTGGCAAATACATACCACTAAGCGATTCAGCTTCTTGGTAGAGTGCAGAGTAGTAACCGATGAGATGGAAGGGTTTAGCCGGCAACGCATCAGTGGTGAACCTTTCGTACGGTCGATTGCGATGTAAATAATAAATAAAAAAAAATCTCTATTGAAGTCCACTCCATGTCCACTCTACTGTATCCTTGTTATCATTTTATGTTAATCATGTTATGTTAATCCTTGTCTTGTGAAATACTAAGTGTTAAATGAGATAGATTAATTATAAAAGTCTAAGCAAAGTCCAAGGTCAATTTATGACTCAGTTCCGATTCCGAACACACACGTTACACAATTAGCATAAAATTCATTTAATTACGTTAAATTTTGTTATAAAAATCTAGCTTTCATTACGTTCTGTTAGGTTATAAATTGAACCTTTAGCTCGTAGCCGTAGATCATATTTGCACGCTTTCTAGTAAATGAGAGAAAGTTGATTTTGGATCTTATGTAACTAACTAATAAATTATTTTGAAAACGTTCCACATGAACACTGTTTCTAGGGGTTTGCGCGAAATTGATTTTTATAGTAAGTTTAATAAGGTTAACTTTAACGGTACAGCGCCTATTCCATAACGACTCTACGACTGCGTGAGTAAGAAACCTATATTAAGAGGGTTTGTTTCCATTCACTTTTTAGCTAAACGCATAACGTAACGCATTTATTTATTATATGAATAATCCCGTTATATTTTCACGATACTATGCACAACTCATTGAACAGCCATTGAACTTATTGATAAGTATTTTTTTAGATTACGCGCAATATAAACGTCATACGCGGTAGCAATGTTTTAAAGAAATAAAATCTTTTTCGTACAAATTTACTGACACTACAATTCCAAATTAAAAGTAACATCAGATGACACTGTTATAAGGGCACATTCTGTAACATGTAATGGAGAATCCAAGCTTTAATCTCCCTTTGTTCTGATGAGAGACTAGCGACGCGATGCGACGCCGCGCGGCAATACCGTTTTCAAGATTTTTTTTCGTAATTGTGTTCGTTGAATGAAATTGTAGCCTATATTGTCGCTACAGCGACGTGATGCGTCAAAGCGCGGACTTGTTTCATACGCGACGGGACGCGACACTATGTTTCTGATGTAGATCATGAAAGTTCCTATTGTTTTGGCTTTAAACAGATAGATTGATAGAGCTCAGGATTATAAATTTTTCAAGTCACAATGTACTGTACTGTATTTGCTTGTGGTAAAAACGGTATAAGCTGCAATCGCCGCATTGCTCGCTCGCGCGTCGCGTCGCTGCATGTTTCAAGCCGTCGCTCCCTGGGACAACGGGTTCGGGAGAATTTAAATAGTGCGTTTCCTAAATATTATTATCAATTGCAATATGATGCACATATACCTGTGTCTGTGTGTTTTTTTGTATCACTGCATTTATAATTCCTTCTAAAATTTGCCTCTGCCATGCTTTATTTCTAAGGTTTTTGTTTAGACACTGTGTAGAATTTTATAGGTACCTTTATGAATACAATGAACATCTAGCTTAATTTGTTATAATCGGCAACTATGGAAAGATTGCACGCCGTTATTATAAACTTTTTTTTATTTTATTCATTTAATACAATATAAATTACAATCCCGCTTATAAACCGCATCGAACACTGTGCCCATTGTTCTTGTTGTTATTTGATATTCTTTGTATGTAATCTTCTAATATGACTTCCGCAAAGTAATGCGTTTTAATATCCACTACTTATATGAGTATTTTTTTTCGCTGAATTGTTCGGCTGGATTGTAAGTGATTAATATCGCCGCTTCAACCAAAGCGTCGTTCGCATTCGGTATTGGGTGTTTCCTAATGTGCCGTTTTTTTTTTTGTAAATTTCGAATTTTTAATTTTTTTCTCAAATTCAAATTCAAATTTGTTTATTGCATGAAAGTGGTACATTCATATCAAGATCTTAAGATTAAAGGGTAGCCTAACACATTCTGCCTAAAAGGCGTGCAACAAAAATCTTACAACGAAAAAAACAATAATGTCAATTTAAAATAAGAGTTATGAAATCAATTAATAAAATGAAATTAAATAGAAATAAAGATTTAAATATTAATTTAGGCTAAAATAAATTGTATACTGATTCGGAATGTCATAAACAAAATTTTCTTTTTATTTAATCAATAAGTAGACAGTAGATGCATGGGGTGCCAGGTCGGGTAACCTCCACGTGTGCCTGGGTGCTGTGGGTCCCTCTTGATTCGTCCGGGGGGAAGAGCAGCATTCGGGCCGGTGCACCCTGGTAACATCGGTTAACAATTTCTTTTGTGCGAGATTGTTAGCCGATGGCCAATGACCCGACGCGGAGGGGGTCTCTGCGCGTCCCTCTGACCAAGCTGAGGGCGCAGTGGATGACCCAGGGGGTGTATCACCCCGTGTGGTGGAAGGCCTGTCCAGGTATGGGACTGGCAGGCGGGGGTGGGCGGCAGGCTGCTGCTGGAGGTGGGGGTGACGACTGTGACTGGTCGTCCCCATTGGAGGTTTGCGGCCCGTCCAGGTATGGGACTGGCGGGCCGGGCCCGTCCAGGAATGGGACTGGTGGGCCGGGGTGGACGGCGAGCGTTCGCTGCGCTTGCCGTCGGTGATGGAAGGCCGGGTGCGAGAGAGTGTCCCTCTCTTGCTCCTGTGCCTTCGGAGGACTTGTGGACGATGGAAACGGGGCCGTCCATCACTCACAGTACGGTCCTCAAGTTGGCTGGTGTGCTTTTGTTCTGGCACACCTCTAACAGGCGAAACTGGGCACGTTGTGCCCAAGGAGGGTCTGCTGCGGCGGACACCCGCTGGTGGAGTTGCGGTTGTATGCGAAAGCCTTCCCGTGGCTCCACCATACAGCGGTGAGTAGGAACACGTGGGGGCTTTAGTCAGTAGGAGTCTGACATAACCTCTGTGCCTCCCCGTGGCGCAGAGGTATCCATGAGGATTTACCCACGATAAAAAAAAAAAAAAAAAAAAAAAAAAAAAAAAAAAAAAAAAAAAAAAAAAAAAAAAGACAGTAGATGCATTATCTGGTTAATCATTGTAAGACGATAAGGATCACAAAATATATAATTTATAATCTATTTGCTATACCCTACCACATCTGCATTTTGTCCGTTTTGGTCTCTGCATGCGGTAGTCCAAAGCTTAATATTCGTAATGATTTGTATTTGTAATATAAGTGTGTTTGTTTATATCAGTAATTGATTTATTTGCATTTCATTTTAACCTATCGAAGTACATATATATTCATATCCACTATGCGTTACTTACATGGCAAATATCTTGCAAATAATTTGACATCATTATATACATAGCATAACCAATTATGTATATCATATTTATACATAATTGGTTACATTATTTAGTGCACAATAATTATAACATGATATTAATAACATGCACTGCATCGCAATAGGTAGACCACTTCAATAATAAACATTAAAAATTACAATTTCAATATTTTCTATAAAAACAAGAACATTTCACGGTCATATTACGGTACAAGCACATTTCATATTACGGTCAAAACGAGACAAAACTAAGACTGAGCAAAGTCGCTCTATAAATCTCAGCCTAAGACTTAACATATATTTTACAAGAACGTATATTTTATATAATAACTGTTATATCCAAAGGTATGAATTTGTTTAACGTTCATTTGATCTTGCTTTTTGTAAATCATTTATGCCTGTATTATGTATTATGTATAATGACTATAATACCCCTACAGCCTAAAATACTTTTGCTATTTACTCTTTGTGTTAACTTGGTTGTGCTAGAGTAATCGTGTTAAGCTATATCTAAGCTTTAACCCTGCAAATATTTATTATGTTGCGCTCAGTACACGCGGGTGAAGCTGCGGCCAGTGCCTATATAATCCAATTATTAGGATCAATTGTGATTAGAAAATGAGTGAGCTCACACACTTAGCGAAGGCCACATCTACGATATAAGTCTTTGAGAATGCACCCATATCATACCGTGTGGCATAGCGTATGGTGGTATTCATAATGAGCCTGGTTGTAGGATGACACGGACGGGTCCACGGAGAGCACGAGGAGCAGTTCATCAAGCACTAGCCACAGTCAGAACCTTCCTAATAGTGACGGTGAGTGAGTTTACCCGTCAAACGCCTCTTACAGGATACGTCATAGTTATAAAATTTTTAGGTCGTTTATATAGTAAAACTATTTGTCTATATTTTGTTGTATTGCATCTATCGTCAATGATCATCTACGCTGTTAATATTGTCGGTAAGGATTTTTGCGGCGACATATAAAATAGGCGATCTTTACCGTCCAACCAAAAATGTGACCACAAATCATTCTGGTAAGTTCTTCCGTGGAAAAAATTGTTATGAACAGTTTTGATTTTGAAATTGGGAGTGTACTGGTATCGCGAGTGCCGCCCAGCTTTTCAGCCTCGCGAGAGACAAGGCACAATATGCCATTCTGACTGCCAACCTTCACTAGTTGGAGAGGCACCTAAAGAAGAAGAAGTTTTGATTTTCATTTAAATATAGTTTCTAACTCTGTGTTATAATCACGTGATAGTGACACTTAACTATGGCGTTTGGACAGAACGTCCTTGTATACAAACATACATAGCTAGACTGTAGCATCGCCCCTTTTGGGCTGACTATGATAAATGCTGTTTCAATTTATTCGATCACAACTTAGCAATGCTTTATAAAAGAGGTTTTTTAATTTTTCATGATTGTCTTATTTACTTACCTAACCAGGGCTTCCACCTGGTTGGAGCATGCAGCGCGCCCCCAACGGAAGGGTGTTCTTCATCGACCACAACCAGAAAACCACCACTTGGATCGACCCCAGAACAGGTATACTAACAAATTCGCCTTCATGATCGCAATCGTTATCAACCCATTGGTAGTACTCACACGCATTTGTGAACATTATGGAGAAATTTCAGGCAAGCAGGGTTTCTTCGCGAATTTTATTTTCATCGCTATAGCCAATAATATTTGATTTCACAATAAATTCATTTTAACATTTTCTATAGAAAGAAGAAGAATATAGCAAATTATACTTGCTGTTTATTGTTTATCATGGACTTCCGCAAAGTAACGCCTGCTTCTATTCATTGATTATAAAAGTATTATTTAATAATATGTATAATTAATAGTATAAAAATACTATTAATTTTTAAGAATGAATCGGTGAATATTCCTACATTTCTGTGTTAATAATGAATTATCGAAATAAATACCAGAATTCTTATTTCATGCGAAATTTTTGAAGCCCGACAGCACATTTACTATTTAATCTATGTCGATGTGGGAAACCAACAGTTTTAGTCATTCAAATCAAATCTGGGGCGGCGTATTGCAGGTTGCGCGTCGAGCCTGCCCAGCGCAGCGGCGGCCAACGCTGGCGCGGAAGCCGACGGGCTGGGACCGCTGCCTGAAGGCTGGGAGGAGCGAGTGCACACCGATGGCAGGATTTTCTTCATCGATCACAGTGAGATAAATCAAAGCAATATATTTAATTTTTGTTATTTAAATAGGCCTATTTAATAATATTAAGTTTTTTTAGTTCTATTTAAAAATAATAACACTGAATTCTTATCCAAATTTATTTCTTATGCCTGCCTAACGTGTATGATAGTTAAAATTATCAATAAAAAAATTAAAATTGAAACGTTTGATGTGTACAATAACAAATTATGTGATAGGTCTCCACGCGAAATCGTAGGGGAACGCAAAACCGCTTAGCGGCACGTATAGTTTGTAGTTACAAACAACCACCCTATCACCCTATCAAGTTGATAGGGTGATAGGGTGGTTGCCACGGCCACAGGCTCCGATTAGAGAAATTCCCCAGGCAACTACCTATTCTTGTCTGTACCCTGTAATACTGCAAGTATAGACCTGGAGCGAAATAGAAATATTACAACAACAACAATGACAAAAACACGTTTGTACAGACACGCGTACGACACAATGGGAGGACCCACGGCTGTCCAACCCGCAGATCGCGGGCCCGGCCGTGCCCTACTCGCGCGACTACAAGCGCAAGTATGAATACCTCAAGAGCCAACTGCGCAAGCCCGTGAGTATAATAAAGTAATCATCATCATCATCATCATGATCAACCGATTGCCGGCTCACTACAGAGCACGGATCTCCTCTCAATATAAGAACGGTTTGGCCATGGTCAACCACGCTGACCATGTGCGGATTGGCTTTACGCGCCTTTGAGGACGTTATAGAGAACTCTCAGGCATGCAAGTTTCCTCACGATGTTTTCCTTCACCGTTGAAGAAAGTAATATTTTAATTGCTTAAAATATTTTCAATGAAGTAGTAATTAATAGTAATTAATTAGCTAAGTAGCATTTTTGACCGCTCGCACTATATTCGCTTAGTATAAGTGTCTAATCCTCGCTAACGTTATATACGCGAAAATGCGTCCATGCGTGAAGAGGTTTACCTGGGTAAAAAGTAAGCCACGTTCCATCCCATGAACTATCTCAATGAAAAACTTACATAAATCCGTTGCACCTTTTCACATTTGAAATATTAGTAGTTTCGTGGGACTCGCTTGTGTAAAGTCAATTTTAGTTCGAAAAACAGTTTTAAATACCTATTTTAGGAATTTAAATTGAACCCAATGGGTCGAGGCATCAAAACTTTCTTTTTGTGTATGCGTGAACCCCCCAGAACATCTAAGCAGTCACACAAAAGGTGCTCCAACTGTGTTCTTAGGAACATTAAATGTGGAGCTCCCAACATATTCGAAAAAATACCGTGTACAAGTTTCTCAACGTGTTACATTGTCCACAGAGCAATGTGCCGAACAAATTCGAGATCAAAGTGAGAAGAAACTCAATCTTGGAGGACTCCTATCGTATTATTAGTTCTGTTAGTAGACTGGACCTGCTGAAGACCAAGTTATGGGTCGAATTCGAGTCAGAAGTTGGATTAGGTATGTCGTTTATCAATAATAATATTGTTTATCAAATTTTAAAAGAACTAGTTAAATGATTCAAAAATATTCAATCTCATAGGCACGTTTACTTTTAGGCTTGTATCCAGAAAGAATGTTGAAATAGTTTTTTTAAATCCTGCAGTAATCTTTTGTAACCTGGCGATAAAGGTATACTGTTTTCAAAAAAACTATATCTGTGTTAAATATGCAGCAGAATGTATGTTTCTTTTCGCCTTCTATAGATACTAGTCTAAAATATGCTATTCAGTTAATTGGATGAGATAAAGATACAATAGTGCCATGACCTTGAAAATTAACAACCACCACACTTTCAATACCTAATAAGTATTAAAGGGTGGTTTTGTACTAATTCACATAAGGGGAAACATAATCATTTCACTTTAAGTGATATTATCACTAAATTATAATTTAATTATAATAAATTATATATTAGTTATATAATAGTATATACATTATATAATAGTAATATAATTTAAGTGAAATTGAGTGAGTTTTCTTTGATTTTTAAGTGTCCATAAAGTTGTTCATGGTGCAAAAAAAATCTATATTCTAGATTACGGAGGTCTAGCACGAGAATGGTTCTTCCTGCTCTCGAAGGAGATGTTCAACCCGTACTACGGGCTGTTCGAGTACTCCGCGATGGACAACTACACGTTGCAGATCAACCCCAACAGCGGCGTCTGCAACGAGGAGCATCTCAACTACTTCAAGTTCATCGGCCGCGTCGCCGGCATGGCCGTGTACCATGGGAAATTGCTCGACGGTAACAACAAATCCTTCCCCATTTATCTTCTCAACACTATTTAATTTTTTTTTTGTTGATGCCAATTATTCTTTTGTTTCCATAATATCAACTTTTACAGCATTCGTTAAGTGCGCGCTGCGCTCTCGAACCGTGTGTGATCGGATCATTGTGATATTGTCACACATACATGGCGGGTCGTCACGAAATATTTAAAAATTATCTTGCTTATTCTAATAAGAGCAATTTTATCTCTCTAGGGGATGCAGGGACGTGCGTATTATAGAAGATTAAGTGTTAATATATATACATACAGCCTCCTAATCAGAGGTCGGCGGTTCGAATCCGGGCACGCACCTCTAACTTTTCGGAGTTATGTGCGGTTTTTAAACAATCAAAATATCACTTGCTTCAACGGTGAAGGAAAACATCGTGAGGAAACCTGCACGCCTGAGAGTTCTCCATAATGTTCTCAAAGGTGTGTGAAGTCTGCCAATCCGCACATGGCCAGCGTGGTGAACTATGGCCAAACCCTTCTCTTATTGAGAGGAGACCCGTGCTCTGTAGTGAGCCTGTAATGGGTTAATCATGATGATGATGATGATATAAACATAAGAAAGTATCCTGTATCTCCAGGGTGCCAGCTTATTCATGTGCTATATTTCAGTATAGTTTTGGTCAAGGAGTGTAAGCATAACAAACTCACGTTCTGCTTCTCCATCTACAAGTAAATATTGTTTGTTTCAGCATTCTTCATCCGTCCATTCTACAAAATGATGTTGGGCAAATCCATCGAGCTACAGGACATGGAGTCGGTGGACTTGGAATATTACAACTCTTTGATGTGGATCAAGGTAATGTTAAGAAATAATGTATCCTAAAAATGGCAGGGCATCTGAATGTCAGAATAAAATGGATGGATAAATTTTAACGCGTAACTAAACTTAAGATTGTTGGTTAGAACTCAAAAACTAATAGAACGTCATCGAAATGCCGACTTCTGTTAAAGTTATCTCACGCTTAATTTTCCTTACCTTATTAAAAATGAAATCACTCAGAAAACTACTTTGCTACATTGTTCTTTAGTGGTGTCCTGAAAGCAAAGTTAAGATGTATACAAAATTATATAAAATTCTCATTTGCAATCTATTCTGAAATTTTTAGATGACAGATTGAGTGAGAGCAGTACTATCCAGATCACCAGGGAGTAGATTATTTGAACATTTTGTATAAAATTTATTATTAATATCAACTGCTTTGCAGCCAGCATATGATAGCAGCTGTTGTCTAGTTCAGTGCGATAATTGTAATAAAAATAGAGCAAGATGGATAGTATAGATAAAAATTATTTCATTTATTGGACTACTAGAGTTTGCCAGTTTGACCTTCGTTCGCATTGGTAATGTCAAAAAAAAAAATAGTCATAACTTTCTTATATACGAAGTCCATCTTTATTTATAACATTGGTATGGATTTTTATATATATGATGTTTTCATATGTGTGCATTGCATTATGTTTGCCAATGTTTCAGGAGAACGACCCTTCGGAGCTGTACCTGACGTTCGCCGTGGACGAGGAGCAGTTCGGCAAGACCATCCAGCGCGAGCTGAAGCCGGGCGGCGCCAACATATCCATCGACAACGAGAACAAGGACGAGTATATTAAGTGTGTATCTCTTTCACACAACACCATCATTATGTTAACTGAAGGGCGCTAACTGTCATAGTTCATTTATAGTGCTTTCCAAATATCACGGTCTCGTGCATATATCCCCCCCCCCAATTTAATCTGACTTTGAACCTGTGTACTTTCAGGCTAGTGATCCAATGGCGGTTCGTGAGCCGGGTGCAGGAGCAGATGTACGCGTTCCTGGAGGGGCTAGGCGGGCTGGTGCCGCTTCCGCTGCTGAAGATCTTCGACGAGAACGAGCTGGAGCTACTGCTTTGCGGCATCCAACACATCGACGTGCGCGACTGGCGCGCCAACACGCTGTACAAGGGGGACTACCACGCCAACCACCTGGTGGTGCAGTGGTTCTGGAGGGTAGGCGAATATATATTTTTTTATTCCGACGTGTATGTCCGTCTGTCGATCTGCTGCTTAGCTCAGTACTTTGTAAGGTTAGGTACTTTTTTCAAAAACAACTCTACAACGGTTGATTCTGACATAGTAGGAAATTCACGTTCATTCGTTATAAAACTATCACACCTAAGTACGTGTTACAATTAATCTTACAATAGTCAACCAACTTATAAATATATTTATTGGAGTTGGTGGAGACAAATTTTATGTTATATTATGATGGACAACTAATGAACACTGCCGGTTGGCCATTATTCTGACCAAATTTCTCTTCGGTCTAATTATCTTAAATCTATCTTCTGTAGGTTGTTCTTTCGTTCTCTAACGAGATGCGCTCAAGACTGCTTCAATTCGTGACGGGCACCTCCCGCGTGCCCATGAACGGGTTCAAAGAGCTGTACGGCTCCAACGGGCCGCAGCTCTTCACCATAGAGAAGTGGGGCTCGCCGGAGAATTACCCGCGCGCGCACACATGGTGAGTACACATCCGGAACTGTTGCCTCAGGTCGAGGCTTGAGGTGCGAGGCAGTTTATTTAGTTATCATTATCTCGAGTTTTTGACGAGCTTTCGCATTGTAAAGTTGGAGGTCCTGGGTTCGATTCTCGGCTGGAGTCTGGGCTCGTGAAAGGCTTCGGCCGTAGCTAGACCACCCTTACCGACAAAGACGTTTCGATTTAGCGTTCTGGGATGATGTCACGTAGAAACCAATTAGGAGTACGGGTACCATACCCCTAACAGGTTAGCCTGCTACCATCTTAGACTGCATCATCACTTACCATCAGGTGAGATTGCCGTCAAGGGCTAACTTGTAGTGGATTAAAAAAAAAAGTTGCCAGGCCTGCTTCAAGTCTAGGCGTAAGTGTTAAAGCATAGTTTGTGATTACATAAATGTTTTGCTTTGACACGCCTCGAGCATGTGTCGATCGGTATTGCTACGCGTACATCAAGTGTTGATTTTTCACATAGTTATCTACTCCACGAACGATTACAAACAAAAGTCTTTATACACGGGCTAAACCCGGTCATGCATTCAGTGGCTCAGTTTGGTTAGTTTTACACTTTATTCTTTTTCCAAAAGAGTTGGGGATAGAATTAGTATAAAAATGCATGTGCTGTAAGTTTTTTGTCAATCTTGCGTATGTATGAATTTTTATAACCATAACTTTATGTTTCGGTGGACTTAGCACCTAAAGAATGACATCTATTTAAAGTATCCTGAAGTGGCATTTTCCATACAAAATTATCAATTTTATATTGGAATCGCCACCTGGTTCGTATTTTATTTATTTATTTATTTATTTATATAACTTTATTGCAATCTATAGGATATAACATACATGAAAAAGACAGAAACAATTAGCAACTGGCGACCTTATCACTAATAGTGATCTTTCAGGTAACCATTTCTGGTTCATTGATACAGTATTTTTTGTATCAAGGATAGCTTGATATGTTCGGTTACTAATGTGTCTATAATTCTTATTCCATTTATGGAGCTGTTTATATAAAATAATTAAAGTTATGCTCACTGCGAATGCTCCTGACATTGTATTGATGCACTTCTTTGTGAGATACTCTATTAAAATATAAACGTATGAGTTTAAAGTCCGAGAGTTAAAACTCTGATATGTTGCATTGTTCCCAGCTTCAACCGCATCGACCTCCCGCCGTACGAGAGCTACCAGCAGCTGCGCGAAAAGTTGGTCAAGGCCATCGAGGGCTCGCAAGGGTTCGCGGGCGTCGACTGAGCCTCGCCGCGCGCGCACTTGCAAGCTTACCTCAGGGCCCTACATTCGTTGTTATGACGGCGTATTATATGATGTTGATTGTGATTATGATGATGATTATGAGATGATGATTTTTTGTTTCAATCAGTATATTCTAGAATTTAAACCATTCTTGGTAGCGGCTGTAATTGTGCTTTATTTTTGTCGGTGTATGCCCGACATTCAAAGGTGCCTTAATCGCGACCTATAAAAGGCAGCGTTGATAAACCCCCCTTAGGTGATTAGACTATATAGGTGACTTGCAGTAGCCGCTTGGCACAAGCTGCGCGGGACTGCGATTTCAAAATAACTGTGCCCAGCTGTGGATGTCTACTGGTGGATATGATGATGCCCCATAACACCACCAGTGTAGCGTGTCCCCCACCACTCTTCGATTCTGTAGTGGGTCATAAATTAAGCTGCTAAATTGGGAATGCTTAAACACGTCCGGAGTTTAGTTATTTGTTAGTTTGCTGACAACTTTCACACTAGCGGACCGATCAAAATAAGGCGTGACTATCCCTGTCTTTTTTCATTATACAACATTACTCTCTAATGTATCGCATAGGAGATTATGCCACTTCATTGCTTTTTGGTTGTGCACAAATAAAATAATGTCTGATCTAAAATACGAGCCATCCCTTTCGCATAAAAATTTGAAGAAAAGTATTTACAAAACTCAGCAAAAAATTTACTGGAATCAGCTCCCCTAAATTAAGTCACTGAAAATAATGTACAATTTAAAAAAAAAACCGTATCCTTTACCCTATGTTCAAAAAAAAATTGGAAACCCGTAAAGAGTTATCCTACCAATTACGAGATCGAATACCAGCGGTCAATCAACTTGGTCTACGCTTACATAAGGAAGCTTTCTATGAACCGGTCTTTTGTGCACAACCGCGCGCACCACTATGCTTCACACTTTAACGTCAGTGTAAAATAGACCCTATTTACTTGAGTACTAAGCTTATTCGCAGTTAAACATCCACCGCTAGGCAGAACATTCGAGTAAAATGTAGTACAGAATTTAGGACTATAAAGTGAATCAAGTCCATCTTACTTTGAGATTAGTGTTTCAATATTCAATATCGACTCCGCGAGACTGCAAATCTCATACTACTTTAAGGGTATTTCGTATATAAGTGCCAACTGCTTATCGTCTTACAATGACGTACCAGATATTATATCCAATCAATATTATCAATAGAAATCAGTAACCATCCATTCGGTGCATTAAGAAGCATCCTACAGTGAGTGCAAACAAAGCGACGCGTACCATAATTGTTTCGGTCATTTGTCGGTTTGACTAGATCAAACCGTCAAATAAATAGAGCTAGTCAAACCGAAAAATGACCGAACCAATTATGGCACTACTAGCTAAGTAGTGGAATGAATCAATTTGGTAATGCAGCAACATATAAGACAAAAAAATAAGAAGAAGCGGTGATAGCCTAGTGGTTAGGGCGTCAGCCTCCTAATCAGAGGTCGGCGGTTCGAATTCGGGCACGCACCTCTAACTTTTCGGAGTTATGTGCGTTTTTAAAAACATGAAAATATCACTTGCTTCAACGGTGAAGGAAAACATCGTGAGGAAACCTGCACGGCTGAGAGTTCTTCATAATGTTCTCAAAGGCGTGTGCGAAGTCTGCCAATCCGCACATGGCCAGCGTGGTGGACTATGGCCAAACCCTTCTCATATTGAGAGGAGACCCGTGCTCTGTAGTGAGCCGGTAATGGGTTGATCATGATGATAAGACAAAAGATGGGTCTTAAGAAAGCACTCAAAATAGTAACTTTTTAAATTGTTTAATAAATGGTTTATGTCCTCTATAATTTTTAATCTTCGAAATAGGAACGGCAATAAATATGAGACGATTTTGTGACACAACATTATGTCAGAGGATTCCGTAAAATTTAAAATCCCTTTGGAAATAAATCCGAAGTGGCATCCCATATTCATCATATTTCGGTTTTCTGCTGGTCCTTTAGGTTTTTTCCAATGTTATGATTTATAACGTACACCATATACGTATTGAGAAAACACAAACAAAAATCAAGTATCTTGCACTTGATTTTTCTTTGTATAATCTGTACTGTACTGATTAAAATAGGATAAAAAAACTACAAACAAAAGTTTATATCAAATCGGTCGTCAATGCAAGACGTTAATGCAGTGTAAACAAAAATAAACTGCCTTTGGTACTTTGTCGCGTTAGATATGCTTTATTCCTAATTTATATGTGAATCTTTTTAAACTATTCGCACTTTAAATTGTCTCCACACATTTTTGCACCGGCATCATTTCGGATGATATACGCGACAGATTTTTCCGATGCAACTTAAATAGAAAGGTATTCGGGACATGTTATTTTATGTTTGACTTGTGTCCGAATTCATTATTAGATTGCGCGATAATTTTTGTATATTATGGGTTGTATTTTAGAAATTCACAAAAATACCTTTTTTATTGGATGAATGATCGAATACACTTTTATTGCACACCATAAGATAGGAAGAAAAACACAAAAATGACAGAAAATAACACAGAAATAGTAGTATACAATTTGGCGACCTTATCGCTACATAGCGATCTCTTTATTAGAGGCAACCAAAAATTTCCTTTCAATTAACAATATATATGTCACTAATACGTCATATTTAAATACTACAATTTAATAACTTTTTCGTCTGTTAAGTTTAATATAATAATTTATTAAATTTAATATCTTTTCGTCTGTAAAATGTCAGATGCTGAAAGCAGAAGTTGAACGATGTATGGGAGATTTTTTTTAAACACTGCCCTTTTATAAGATATTTGGTGAATATTGTGTTATTCTTTTAGTAATATTCAGTAGTAAATTTTTACAATATTGGAAGCTGTCTAAAAGCCACTACATTTGTGGACACAAATCTGATTTGCTGCCAGTTCAAACATGTGTCGAGACACTCTATGTAATTGTTATTCAAACGAAATTTTACTATATTCCATTAATTTAAGGTTCATATTTGATTGCCCGGCGTGAAGTTAAGACGGGTTGCCGTATGCCTTACTCATCGATGTGATTGTGACTAATGTTCTTAGGGATTTCAAAACGTTGTTCCGAGAGGATTACCATGGCATGTCTGTATCGACTTTACTGCAATAATTTTTATGTAAGAATAAAAAAATTAAATTGTATTATTAATTATTAAAATAATTAACCGATAGTATATACTGAAGACATACAATGGTGATTCTCTTGGTTCAGTAATTCCAATGTATTTTTAAAATTCGCTTGAGAATGCTTTCCTAAGGGAGCTTGGACTGGCTTACATTCGTCCACTTCAGATAATTCGGAATATGATGTTTTTGTCATGATATTGTATACAACCAAACTGTAACATAGCGTTTTTAGAATAAAAGATAAAAATGCTTTTGCGATCCGGGTGCTCTGTCTATAGAAAAAGTCAGATTTAACTTACGCTTGATGTATACAAGAATTGCGGCCTTGTAAACAATACTAAGACAATAAAAATATTATACGTTTTAATCACTTTTTTCACTAAACTTTAAAAATCGCAACAATATCATTATATTAAAGATTAAACTAAAAATAATTAATAACTCAGGCTTAATATAAAAAAAAAAATTGTATCTATCTGTTTTTTTTTTATTAAAGTAGAATTCAACACACTTCAATTCACAGCGCTCGCCTTTGCTTTAGTTTGTGTTTGCCTGATTTAAGACAAATATATGGTAGTGAACTATTTTGTGGATCTAGTATATAGCATGTTTAAGTATAGAACACAATAACGTTAGAGGAGTTTTTACGGTACAATTACCGTTTGGTATTTACAAATTTCACGCTTACTTGCAATAGTACATCCGAATATTAGTAACGTTTGCCTTTATCAAGAAATTTTTACATGTATTCGATTATTGCTTAGGAAGCATTCAAGTATTACGTAAGGCAGTTTTTGAAGATTTTAGACCCTGCCTCCCCCCCCATGTAACGCACCGTAACGTTTTCCTGTTCCCCTCCCCCTCCCTAAATGTTACGTAACATTTAAGTGACCATTCAAGTCAATTATGTTGAACAAAGTATAATGTCTTTGTTTTTGTATATATACGTGACGCAATGTTTTAATACTCCTCATCTCGCTCTTGTAACGCACCGTAACGTTCTACAAGACCGTCCTCACCCCTCCTCCCAAATTGAGTTACGTAATACTTGAATGCTCCCTTACGTGGTTGAATGTATTAGTGATACATTTATTTGTATTGTGCAAATATATTAGAAGCGCTGAATGTAAGCTGGTCCTGTATTATTTTTCATATAGAATATTCATTTGTATATAGACTAGGTTACGGTGTAAAAAATTGCTAATTTATAAAGGTTATAGAGACTTCGGGACGCGTCCATAAAATGGAATGACATAATTAATATATCGGTTGAAGTGAATGCAATCGTTTACGCCATGTATTT
The DNA here is from genome assembly GCA_928268935.1 of Lasiommata megera. Classification (NCBI taxonomy): domain Eukaryota; kingdom Metazoa; phylum Arthropoda; class Insecta; order Lepidoptera; family Nymphalidae; genus Lasiommata; species Lasiommata megera. Next base: position 15,023,647 of record OV743326.1, read on the forward strand.
ATTATAATAATATCGTTGGTTTAATTTACTCTAATTATTATTCCGACTCGGTTTGGATTTAGTTGTATTTAAAAACAAAAAAAAAGCAATTACTTAAATTGAATAGTTAGGTTAGGTAAAGTGAATCAATTTAATTTTTTAATACTTACACTATTATACAGCGAAATCCTAGTTGTATAAGTTGTAAGTGTATTTATCAATACAGATTATAAAATAACACTGATTGTTAAGAATTATCGAGATAATGTACTAATTTGTTATATTATAATACAAATATGTATATATTTATATTTACAAGAGTTTCTTTTATTTTCTATATAATTATGCCGCGTTACTATGCATGGACATTCTTTTATTGTCTATAGAAGGCTACCCAAATAATCATCACTTGCTGATTCTTACAAAATATTTTTTTATTGGTATTTAAAATTAAAATATATTTTCACGATGTATTAAACATGGTCTATTAGAAAGACCCTTCAATGACTGCAAATGTCACGGTGCGGTGGCGATATCGATCACTTGTGGTTAGTTCGGAAAAATAATCTTGATAGTGAGTTCAATCAGTAATTCAGTAACTGTCTTAACTGAATAGAATTTCAATATTTCCCACTGTTTCTACACATCTCCGTGATTGACGACCTCCACGCAACGCGTGCGTTGTCGCATCACAAAGGGAAGGTCCTGGGTTCGATTTCCAGGTCAAATCTGGTCTGATGGGAAGCTTTGGCCGTGGCTAGATATCACCCTACCGACAAAGCCTTGTCGCCAAGCGATTAAGTGTTCCGGCACGATGTCGCGTAGAAACCAATAAGGAGTATGAGTTAACTAGACTCCTAATAGGTTAGTCCGCTACCATCTTAGACTGCATCATCACTTACCATCAGGTGAGACTGCTGTTAAGGGCTAACTTGTAATTTATAAAAAAAGATCAAAAGTGGTTTTGCTTAGTTCTGCAAATGTGTAGATTGCGTTCCTGAAACAGCATATAGGATGTCTGTTTCTTTGTTCCGTGCCTTAAACAGAAAAAAATGGAACCCTTAGGATCATTGTATTAACTGTCTGTCTGTCTGTCAAGACCCTTTTGTTTGGGAATGCTTGGAGGCATCGAATTGAAGCCATTTACTCTGGTTTAAAATCCCTTGGAGCTGTTAAAAGAATCAAACTGCCTAGTTGACGTAATAACACGGTTCAGGGGAATCAAAATATCATAGGGTACTTTTCATTGTCCTACAGTTATACTACACGTACAGGAATATCTGAACTATCCATTTTTGATTAAATCATAGCAAAATCAGGCAAAAGGGACAATCAATCCATAAAAACATCAAAATTAAGTTTTATCTAATAAAATACGAAAAGATCGTAGAAGTTAAAAGGACATATCGTTTATATTACTAGAAACCCTTCACATGGCAGGAAAACTTAAGAAATTAAATCAAACTTCACAATCCAAGCTGAATATTTCCAAACATTACCAATGTGGGTTGGACCTTTTAACAGTACGCCCAAGCCAATGATTGCAATCGCACCTGGTGGTAAGTGATGAGTCAAATATTGCAGCGGGCTAACCTTTAGGCATGGCAGTTATTAAACTCATACTTCTAATTGGTTTCCAAGCGACATCGTATCGGAAACTCCATCGCTTGTCGGCATGAAAGCTTTGCTTGGTGGCTTGTTATGGGTAAGGAATACCAGAGATCTTCATGATATAGCTGTTACTTCAGAATAAATAAAAGAATAAAGCTGTGTGACGACCTCGTGGCGTAGCGCGCGCGCTGTTGAATTTTAAAGTTGGAGGTCCTGGGTTCGATTTCCGGCTCAAGTCTGGTCTGGTGGGAGGCTTCGGCCGTGGCTAGTTACCACCCTACCGACAAAGACGTGTCACCAAGCGATTTTGCGTTCCGGCACGATGTGTAGAAACCAATTAGTTTAACATACCCTAACAGGTTAGTCCGCTACCATCTTAGACCGCATCAACACTTACCATCAGGTGAGATGCCGTCAAGGGCTAACTTGTGGTGTATAAAAAAAAAAGAATAAAGCTTTCTCTATAATATTTGTATCGATACGCGATTGTCGCACGCTCGCTTTCAAGAGGTTTCACTTCTTTCGCGTGTATGGTGAAGCACGAGCATTTATTATTTATTTATTTGACAGATTATTATTCCGATGGGTTCTTGGAACGTTCTTTAAGAGAAGGATGCAAGCGTTTCTACTTGCTGGCAGCCATTTTCTTGTACATGAACACCAGATTTTTGAAATCGGTTTACATTCTTCATATTTATGTATTCTTTAGGTTGAAGCGATTTTTCGGTCAGGGCTTTTCAACCTAATCTTTTTTTTGTATAAACAATCGAATACGAGCACTGAACCAAGTCCTACCGACGCTTACAATATGAGGAACTAATTAGCTATAAAATTTCCGTATGTACCGGTATGGAATGGTGTACTTTGTTTTACTGTTTGAAAAAATATATAAAATGTATAGATTTATAAACATTTAATTTACCTAATTCAATCTGGTTATGCCAAGATCTTTTAAAAATTCATGAGGCGTCAAAGGATATATTTGGACACCATGGTATAGCGTTCCGTTGTTTCAAACAATTGTTTGAGATTTGGCGCTAATTTTATTTTACTTCTGAAAAATTGCAGGGGAAGCGGAAAATTACAAAATCAGCTGCCTTACCTTTTTGCGTTATTTACTGTTAACTGCGGGGAATCTAACAAGAAATTGTTTTATTAATATAACCGCGAAAATAATAACCATACCTACTGGTTAATGACCGAAACAGATTTTTACCGGTTTCAAAATCCTGCTTTATACATTCATAAAGGGTAGATTGGGTGCCATTGCAACAATATTTAGTTTTAGAACAATCTTCGATCGACTAGTTGTATCTACTTGATTGATCGAAGAAAACAATGTTGGATGTTGTCGAGATGACTTTATTTTTATTACGACTGTAATGTACCTATTGTATTGTGTTATACTGTAATTTTACTGTAATGTGCTGAACGAGCAGGTAGTTTATTAAAAATGGAGGATAAATGCAAATAAAATATCGATCATATCGTTTACTATGTTTTATTGAATATTATCCATTAGCCATTTTGATTTTCAACTTACGAAAGGAGGAAATTCAAATAGGATTATGCCAATTAGTAAGGCTTAGTCCCATATATATACATTTTTGCTTTTTTTATTTAAAAAGGTCTTATATCTAATTTCTTCCATTAATTACAATCTATTTAGCTGATTATATTTCGGTTAAACCGGTTTTATATAGCTAGTTAGCTTTCGGTTTAATCGGATCGGTTGTTTACATGAGATGGATTACCGAATTCGCTGTTTGCTCACGGTTTAGCTGGATCATGTGGAACCCGATAGTTCTGTGGCCGCATGCTGTAGATGGGGTATATAAGGGGTAAGAGTGTTACATGGCATCCGTAGATTCAAAGTTTTGTGCAGCATCTATCAAAATGAGTGAGATGAGCCGCTAAGTAAGTACAATCTATACGACATTTTGGCGACCTCACGTGTGGTCTCTCATAAGTAGGAGATTCACGATCAACCCAATATTGGCTCACTACAGAGCACGGGTCTCCTCTCAATATGAGATTGGCAGTCTTCGCACGCCTTTCAGAAATTTATGGAGAACTCTCAGGCGTGCAGGTTTCCTCACGATGTTATCCTTCACCGTTGAAGCAAGTGATATATTGATTGCTTAAAAAGGCACATAACCCCGAAAAGTCGGAGGTGCGTGCGCGGATTCGATCCCCCGACCTAATAAGAGGCGGACGCCCTAAACACTAGGCTATTACAGCTACACTAGGGTATAACAGCTGAGATTAAAGCGGAATAATAAAAAAACTATACCACAAAATTAGTAACTCATTCAAAGGAAATTGTATTTTATTCTATAATAAATTACCTATTGATATCTTGGAGATGTCTATCAATAAGTTCAAAGTTTTTATAAAACGAAAGCTTGTAGAAAAATCATATTACGATATTAAGGATTATATAAACGATAAAAAAGCTTGGGTGTGAATTGCTCTATCTCCATAGGTACTATAGTTTATTATTAATTTTATTCATTATGTGAGATGGTGATAACGAAAAAAAAGAAAAACCCCGGCTAAGTTTGTTGTGGGCTTCTTCTTAGACCGGGGCGCGTTTGGAACCCTCATAGCTCTAGTTTTAAGTTTACGAATATAGTTATCACCATGAAATAACTACTGTGTAAATTATTGACGCGTCAAAAGTGCCTTTTTTAGTGACTATTTGAATAAAGATTATTTTGAATTTGAATTTGAATATATTAAATGTACAGAAGTGCTGAACTGATTTAAATGTTACTATACAAACTTGACCGACATGTTCATTAGTTGATCTAACGTAATATTTACGTGTTGTGAGACAAGGGAGCCTCCGGAAGGTCAGCGTAACCCCCAAACGACCACTTTCATAACTTACGAAGCGCTCATCGACGCAGTTTACCGAAGTTTAAAGCGTGCGTGCACGTTAGTTGTTAACATTGAACATTATTAAGTTAACATTATTATAACACTATAGGTAAATTAACACAATAAGGATCATATTTTTTATTAGTAAGCATTCATAATTGCTTGAAGTACTTTTAAAATTCAAAGTAGATATTTTGTGCCTACCCCACATTTCGTCGAATACGAAATATTAATAATTTTTTTTTGATTTTGAGAAATGAGATTTTTTTATATTAGTATAACTTTTTAATTTATACTTAAGTTATGTTTATTTTAGTAAAAGATATCTAGCCATTTTCCACTTACAATTCAAATTTAATCTAAATAAATTAACATTTAAGTGATTAATATATTTAAATTACTGATTTACTGAAATTTTATAATTATTAAATAAAATTATTCTTTTATATCCACGTACTATCTCTATCTCTACTACCGTCCGACCCCCCTGTTATCCCAAACGTCGCCTAAGCCGAGGTTCGGCCTCAAAGGAGGCGCCCTTAGGCAGACGTTCCCTTAGTTTCTTCGAGCCCTAGGGCTCAAAATTTCTTCTGGCAGAGCTTCTTTCCAAAGCTCGCCAAACAGCCCGGTTACGTTGTGGCAACCAATAGGGTTTGTACAGCTAATAGACACCGAAAAAAAATATATCTACTACTGTGCCCGCTATGTGCACATATCTAGGTACCCATTGAAACCTGTATTTTATGTAAATATTGCCATATGTCATACATTTCATTGTACTCATATATAGCTGTACCTTCTATAAGCAGTCTCTATCACAGCATATTTGCTATCATGGGGAAAAGAAAAACCCTAATATTCCAAAATAGATTTTACCTACTTTGTTTTGATTAACTTCAATGTTAAAGTTAGCAGTTTTATCTACACTAACAGTTTTTCTATATTATCTATAATACATATTTGAATTAGATAGATACCTACAGTTATATAGGCTTGCGTTTTATTAAAACATAATATATGAAAAAACTTTAAGCTACATATGTCCCACTTAATTTAATAGAGTATGTTTAAAAAATATTCAGTCTTAATATTTTATGTGTTCTTCATAGGTAGATGTTTACTGTTCAAAAGTCAGTTATAATACCAAAGCTAGAACTTTATTAGTGAATTCAAGAGAGTGATAAATGTTATAAGTACCCAAGATGCAGTGTTATATTGTTAAGCTGTTTATATTATTGGTGACCGCGTGCGGTGGAAGTTATGGCAGCCATTTTAACGGTAAGTTAACTTCATTTTAACGGTAAAATAAAACTAGGCTATATGTTCCGTACCAAAGTGCAAGGTGAAACACATCAAATAGTTTGATTATTAATGTAATAATTGCTAAACTCGACACATACTGTAATATTTTTATTTGTTAAAGTGCTCTAGATATGTAACTTTTAATTTATTCAATGTTTGGGAAGGCACTGGCCCCTAAGATACGGGTTTTCCTAGTTTAGGGGTCAGGATTCCACTGTATTGTGCTGTACTGAGTGTTATAAATAAAGATTATTATTTTTATATTCCAACTCTCACGCCCGTGTGCAAAATAAATACATATAAAAACCAAAAGAGATATAATAAACTTAAATAAATAAACATAATTAAACCTACATATTACCTATTATGATTGAGCTAAAAGTATCTAAAAAGGCACGTTTCTTGTATAATAATCTATGTTTAATAATGAAAGCTTTCCCCCCCTTCAATAATTAAACACAGATTCAACTTTTTTGTTGCTATACCGTCAATAGAAATACAGATTCTGTGAACATTTTTACTCTAAAGATACCTATGAGATAAAGTCCGCTGATAAATGGTTGGACGGACAGATAGACAGACGACGACTTAGTAAACGGACCTCTTCGGGTACGGAACCGCAGGTGCTAAAGTTGGCAGAATAAGTAGATATAGATAGGTACTTAGATAAGACATTATAGTTAATATTATGAATTTGACCTACTTTAGAAATATATTCATAACGCGTTGGCCTTCAGACTTTTAACATAAAATACCAATTGAATGTTAACCGTTCAGAATATTTTTCTAAGATTCAACAATAATATTGCTATTTCTGAATGTGACCTATTATATAGAGCCAGTTAAGATCTGCGCCTGAAGCTTAGATAGCCTAGTGGTTAGGGCGTCCGTCTCCTAATCAGAGGTCGGGGGTTCGAACCCGGGCACGCACCTCTAACTTTTCGGAGTTATGTGCGTTTTTAAGCAATTAAAATATTGCATTGATCTCCTAAGGTATGCTGCCATTAGTGATTAAGTACTTTTGTGTTATAATTCAAGCCGTCATCTGAAGTTTTTTTTTTTTTGTCGTGGTGGAAAAGCTTTATTGCTACCTCTGTCCCTTGGGCAGGACTAGAGGTTATGTGGGACTCCCCCCCTAGGGGTATACCCAAACTAAAAACCACCACGGCGTGTCCCTCACGCTGAGTTTTTCCAGACGCCCGGGGAACACCATTGCATTCTTCCCAGGTATAAAAAAAAAAAGCCAACATCACGCGGTGTTCCCAGGCGGTCACCCATCCAAGTACTGACCGCGCCCGATGTTGCTTAACTTCGGTGATCGGACCAGAACCGGTGTATTCAACATGGTATGGACGTTGGCAAAGCTGTCATCTGAACTAAGTCAGTGGCAGTTATTTCGAAACCACTCAAGTTTAATATTTTCAATGTTTTTTTTTTCGAGATATGAGAGAGCGGTTGATTGGAAGAAAGCCGGGAGGAGATTAAAAAATCGCTAAATCAATGAGGATACCAACGCTTTTTCTGTTTAGAAAACAATAAGAAGTATAAAATCCAATGAAAAAATATCTAGACGCCGTAGTTTTGTGTCAGTCATCTGACACTGAATGATCTAAAACTAAACAATGTATGGCATATGAACATTGAAGAAAATGCTTTGTAATAAAAAAAAACTCTCCTCAAACGTGTCATTGGCTAAATATTTGTGCTCTGTACACTGTTAGATTTGAGTTTGGTGTTAATAAAAAAAAAAAAACACTTACTATAAAAATAGGTATACGACCTCCATGGCGTAGCGCGTGCGCTGTCACATTTTAATATTGGAGGTCCTGGGTTCGATTCTCGGCTCGATTCTGGTCTGGATGGAGGCTTCGGCCGTGGCTATTTACCTACGGATAAAGACGTGTCGCAAAAGCGGTTTAGCGTTCCGGCACTATGTCATATAGAAACCAATTAGGTGTATGGGCTTACTATTTTTTTTATCCACTACAGGTTAGCCCTTGACGGTAACCTCACCTGATTGTAAGTGATCATGCAGTCTAATATGGTAGAAGGCTTCACTGTTAGGAGTATGGTAAGCCCATACTCCTAATTGGAACGATAAATCGCTTTGCGACACGTCGTTGTCCGTAGGGTGGTAACAAGCCACAGCCGAAGCCTCCCACCAGACCTGAGTCGAGCTAGGAATTGAACCCAGGACCTCCCACTTTATAACGCGACAGCGCGCGCACTTCGCCGCGGAGGTATACTCCTAACAGTTTAGCCCGTTACTATCTTAGACAGCATCATCACTAGCACCAAGTGAGATTGCTGTCAAGGGCTAACTTTAAGTAAATAAAAAAAAACATTTTTATACCACAAACACTAACCACTAGGCTTTTACTCGGTTATGTTAGGCGCCGCACCCTAGTGAAGGGTTGATTCCAGTCTGGCTAATTTATATCTGCTAGTTGAAACCGGCAACAATGAATCTGTAATTTAGCAGCAATTCGACTGGAGAATAAGAACAGACTAGATTTGTCAACAAGTATTAATTTGGAGGCCCATATTACTATATTTAACGAACATTTTATAATTATTTTTATTGACACATATTCAGAAAAAGTAACTCAGCAAAATGTGGTCGATAAGTAGTTAGGATTATAACAGCACGTATAAAGCCTTAAGTGCGAGTGTTGGGCTTCTTTTGAGCGTGTGTACGTTATGTTTGGCTAAGAGATAAGTTTTGAGCCCGAAAGAGATATAGGCTATTTTAAAGATCAATTACGGGAGACAATTACAGGATTCCCATGGACGGATCTAAAGCTCGATTCTATTACCAAGGGCGGAGTCACGGGCAAATCTTGTACGTCATATTCGTAAAACAAAGTATGAACTGGAAATATAAATATATAAATGTTGCAATGTTGGCACTTAAAGGTTTCGTTATCGCCATTTGCTACGAAACCTTAAAAAGCTTTTACGAAGGGACCAAAGTTCGAGTACTTACGTTAATGTTGTTTATGTAGGAACTCATTACCAAAAACCTTCCTAATTATTATATTTTTGAATAATTAAGATAAAGAAATAGGTAGGTATGTACTTAAAATTATGCAAGTAACTTTAAGGAAATGCGAAGGTTCAATGTGATCAACTTATGGTCTTTTTAATCCACCCAAGCGTGCATACATAATTAACTTATATTGTATAATTAGACCTTTGTAACCCTTGTGGTGGAGGAAGCTGTGGTTAGGACGTCAGCCTCCTAATCAGAGGTCGAGGGTTCGAACCTGGGCACGGAACACTTTTAGGAGTTATTGTGCATTTTTAAGCAATTAAAATATCACTCTGTGACATCTTTTCATCCAAAATCCCTCAGTGCCTGAAGACTAAAGTTTTCGAACAGTGCGTGTTGCCAGTGATGACTTACGGCTCTGAAACATGGTCGCTCACTATGGGCCTCATAAGAAGGCTCAGAGTCACTCAACGGGCGATGGAGAGAGCTATGCTGGGAGTATCTCTACGTGATCAAATCAGAAATGAGGAGATCCGTAGAAGAACCAGAGTTACCGACATAGCTCAGCGAATTGCGAAGTTGAAGTGGCAATGGGCGGGGCACATAGCTCGGAGAACCGATGGACGTTGGGGTCCCAAGGTGCTGGAATGGCGACCCCGCACCGGTAAACGTAGCGTTGGTCGACCCCCAACAAGGTGGACAGACGACATCAAACGAGTCGCAGGGAGCCGCTGGATACAAGCGGCCCAAGACCGTGGCCATTGGAACTCCCTACAAAAGACCTATGTCCAGCAGTGGACGTCTATCGGTTGAAGTGATGATGATGATGATGATTGCTTCGACGGTGAAGGAAAACATCGTGAGGAAACCTGCACGCCTGAGAGTTCTCCATAATGTTCTCGAAGACGTGTGAAGTCTGTCAATCCGCACATGGCCAGCGTGGTGGACTATGGCCAAACCCTTCTCATATCTTGGAGATGTTTATCAATAAGTTCAAAGTTTTTATAAAACGAAAGCTTATAGAAAAATCATATTACGATATTATGAATTATCTAAACTATAAAAAAGCTTTGGTGTGAATTGCTCTATCTCCATAGGTACTATAATTTATTATTGATAATGTGAGATGGTGTAACAAAAAAATACCCGGCGAAGTTTGTTGTGGGCTTCTTCTAAGACCAGCGCGCGTTTGGAACCCTCATAGCTTTAGTTTTAAGTTTACGAATGTAGTCCTCTGCACTAATCTCTTACTATCTGAATTTATAAGCGTTAGTATACAAGTTGCTTCAATAGTGAAGGAAAACATCGCGTGAAAAATGGTATACCTGAGATTTCTCTGTCATGTTTTAAAGGGGTGTGGCCGAACCCCCACTCATTCTGAGAGGAGGCCCGCGGGTTGCAGTGGTGTTGTAATTGATAGATAATAATTATAACAATTACTTATATAGCAAATGACACTGACATGGTTTGTGAAAATTAAAATTATTTGAAAGTATGGTCCTCGAACATTGCATAACAATATACAGCAGAATAGATACGAGTAGGCTAGCAGGGTACACGGATTTCCGAGTCGATGGTGCCAGTGTCCCTCGCGCGCCTTTCTAAAGGATACGCCAGACTCCTGACAATGCCGATCTTCCTCCTTTATGTCCATCGAGTGACGCACAGAGTTTTTAGTGGATGCACGTAAACACTCCAATTCCCCCTTTTTTTTCACGCTGGGAAATGCGTTTACGAATCCCCTCCGGCAAGACGCAACCGCTTCCGACGGGGTTTGTGGGATTCCCCAGCGGCCAGAGTGGCGTCCAGAATACCCACTTAACCCAGCGATGCTTCTTCGCGTCGCCTGGTGGCTGGGTCACGGGAACACTCGTGCACTTGAACGCGAATAGAGTGGTAGGCGTTAGACATTTTCATTGTCCATAAAAAAAAACACGGGTTTAGGGTGAGAACCTTTCTGTCTTTTTCTATATACTACAAGTTAGCCCTTGACGGCTATCTGACCTAGTGGTAAGTGATGAAGTACACACACAACTATGTTTATATCATAGAGGGAAGTTCCCACTTTCCAAGATACAGTATACCCTAGTTTGGAAAGTGGGAGATCATAAAACTATTTATCAATATAATTGTTAGCAAATAAATAAATTAGTGTTATTTAATAATTTGTAATATCGCTTTTTATTTTTCTTCTTTTTTCTGATCTCTTGGTAATTAAGGTAGATTACGTATATAGGTGATCGCGTCGGTGATTGTACTAATATTCAGGCTCCCACTGAGAACCAGATGCTGAGTGGGTTGCTCTTATTAGGTCATCATTTGTGTATGTATGTATGTATAGTAGGTATATATAGTAAGTATGGCAAATTATGCACTTAAGCATGCAAAACTTAATGACTAAATAAAAAACTTTTTCTTTCTTTCTTTATTGTAAGCTTCTTCTTAGACCAGGGCGCGTTTGGAACTCTAAGTTTACAAATGTAGTTATCACCATCAACTACTATGGAAGTTATTGACGCGTCAAACGTGCCTTTTAAAGGATTATTTGAATACTTATAGTTTATAAGGTGTATAATTGATTGATTAAAACAATTTTGGTTTGATTTGATTTGATTTCATCCATTAAGAGTTTTGAAATACTGATTTACGGTCACATAGTCCTTAGTAATTATCGGTATACCTTCATACAGGTGTGCACGTGTGTTGCGAGACGGCACGCACCTCGGTACCTGGCCTTCGCAATTTAATAAAAGACGAGTTATGTTGACTTTTCATCGTAAATGTAGGTCGAACGTTGTTGAAGTTATTCATTAGGACTAAGTATAGGTATTGTGCATTTGTGACTACCTACGTGGCGCTGTGCGTTTGCTGTCGCATTATAAAGTTTGAGGTCTTGGGTTCGATTCCTGGCTCGAGTTTGGTCTGGTGGGAGGCTTCAGCCGTTACCACCCTACCGACAAAGAGGTGTCGCCAAGCAATTTAGCGTTCGGTAGTGTGGTAACTAGCCACGGCGGAGAATCGAACCCAGGACCTCCTTCTCAGAACTTTATAACCAGAGTACCAGAAAGCGTTTTCATGATTATTTTCTTTTATAACCTGTTTATTACTAAATAAAACCGTAGCAAGTTAAAAATGGAGCCATAATAATAGTACCTATGTCAACTGGGCGCGTTAGTTAGTTGTTGGTTTTTTCATTATGGAACTAGGATATACAAAGGCCTCGGTGGTAACAGAAATATTTGTGCATTGCCGCGGTTACACAACGCCGATACGTTTTTCGTTATATTTCCGTTAACAATTTAAAATTATCTAGTAACCTGGCTAAGTGTTTATTCTCTCGATCCACTTGCTTATGCACAGGTACAGTTTACGCGTATTTTTTGAGTTATATTTATAATGCCTGTTTTCGGAGATTTATTTCTTTATTTTTTGGTAAAATTTATGCATACATATTGTTTTTAAATACACAGAAATCTAGTAAGATTTCCTTTAGTAACTAATTAATAATGGCCTTTTCCCAGCGACGGCTTTCGCGGAGGCCCCTCCACTGTACGCCCTGGACGAGTGGTCGCAATGCCAGCGTGCCGAAGATGTGTACTGCATCGTGCATGCGGCTCTGAGATCGCCTTCTCCGAACCCGCTGTTCGACTTGCTGCGGGTAATGTCTGTTTTAAACCTTAACTCTGTCATACCCCCACGCCGTGTATGGACAGCATATTTTTTACGACCAACCGCCCTTGTAATTGCATCATTCAAAACGTTCCCGTTGGTAATTTGTCCTTTCGGTTCAGATAAAATACAAACTGATATAGCCACTATAATAAAACTGCATTATTGTAATTACTATGGTACATTATTGGTTTCAGAATTAGGGTTTGAGAAGCGGTGATAGCCTAGTGGTTAGGGCGTCAGCCTCCTAATCAGAGGTCGGCGGTTCGAATCCGGGCACGCACCTCTAACTTTTCGGAGTTATGTGCGTTTTTAAAAACAATTAAAATATCACTTGCTTCAACGGTGAAGGAAAACATGGTGAGGAAAACTGCACGCCTGGGAGTTCTCTATAATGTTCTCAAAGGCACGTGATGGACTATGGCCAAACCCTTCTCATATTGAGAGGAGACCCGTGCTCTCTAGTGAGCCGGAAATGGGTTGATCATGATGATGATGATGATTATTGGTTTTACTGTTTTTATGATTGTTATTTTAGGCTTTCACTGTACGTGATTTTTTTCATCATTAGTTGTATGTCTGTCTTTCTGTTGTATCAAACTCGTATATAAAAGCCCATTTTTTTTCTCAGTAACAAGTTGTGGTTTCAAGGTGTAACTTATAATTAATTTACTGACATTTAATCGTGTAATTGTCACACGTATTTCGGCGGAACAACTCAACGGAAATCTGCGTAACACACATTAAATCTAAGGTCTCAAGATCAAAGTATCTTTTATAAACTGAACTTTCATAATCATTGAGTCATTGGACCCGAAGTTTAGATATAATATAAATAAATAGATCGAAATTTATTAACCGAGCTTAGCTTTACCGCTGACTTTAAATTTTGCTGAAACGAGACACGATATGCGTCGACGTAAGTCTATCTCTTTTTAACGCGAACTTTATCTTAGCAAACTAAAAGTACGGTTAATGTTAGAAAACGAGTTTTTTTTATAAAAAAAAAAAAATATTTTTTTTTTCATCGCATCTGATCTGATGTGATAACCGTCGCTCATGAATCATCATCTGCAGCACCAGAGGAGCTTCCGATGCGTTTCCTGCTGAACCAATCCGTCTAATTTATACTCGGCATCATACCGGAACGCTAAATCGCTATGCGGTATGTCTTTGCCATTAGGGGAACTAGCCGCGCCAGAATCCTCTTAACAGACTTCGCTCAATCCGGGGATCGAACCCCGATATATAATCCTTGGCTTGCAGCAGGCGTTTTCTAGTCAGGACCTAGTGTTCAAATATTGTTATATAGCATTGAAGTGGATTTTATCGCAGATCTCGTTATAAATCAGTGGAGCTCGTTCAGGCCGCTGCGTCGGCAGATTTATTATAAACGGGTAAATCTAACAATTACATCCGTCAAAACGAATGGATAATGTTATTGAGCATAATATCTATTATATATTAAATTTTTGCGGTTCGTTCCCAAGGCAAAGGATGCCTACGTAATGAGAGAAACTGCAATTTATTTTATAATCTTACTAGTTACTGCCCGCGACCTCGTCTGCGTTTACTTCGAAATTGGGTCTAAAGCTCCGCTCGTTAACAATTTTTAATCTTCCCACGGGAACTATTTGAGAGATTGGTATAGAAAATAGATGTCTTTTTCCATAGCATAGGTGACATGCATACCAATATTCAAAGCTGTCTGCCCGCGGCTTAGCTCGTGAACAATTTTCAATTTTCTTTCGAGAATTACATAAGGATTCGGGATAAAAGGTAGCCTATGTTCTTTTCCATTTCAATAGCTACATGCATGCCAAATTTCATCCAAATCGGTTTAGCCGTTTCTGCGTAATTAAGTAACAAACATACACACTTTCACATTTATAATATATATAAGTAGGTAGGATATAAGATAAAGGATTCCCGAGATTTTTTTGAGGGTAGATGTAATATAATATTGCAATCTGCAACAATTATTTTTCATATTCATATTACAAATACATTCTACATCATTTAAAAGAATGTGAACCTAGAACTAAAAAACTTAAAAAAATATATATGTAATATAACTAAAATATATTATTAAAAGAAGTACCTTTAGGCAAGGTTCCGAAGTTACTGGCAGCATTCTATGTATATAGATAGGTTCCGGGTGATGTATGAGAGGCATCCTCACCCGTCCAGCCTAATCCTCGGGTCGAGAGGCGCGTCCAATGGTCCTGGCGCGCCTCGGACGGAGCTCGGGGGTCAATATAGGCCCCCCGTGGAGGGTCTGCCTCGGCGGACGCCGCTGGCTGGGCCGCGGTCGAGTGCATCAGTGTTCCCGTGACCCAGCCACCAGGCGACGCGAAGGAGCATCGCTGGGTTTTAGTGGGTATTCTGGTCGCCAGCCTGGCCGCCGGGGAGTCCCACATACCCCGTCGGAAGCGGCGCAGTCTTGCCTGCGTCGCCTCCGGAGGGGATGCGTAAAAGCATTTCCCAGCGGAAAAAAAAAATATATATATATATATATATAGATAGGTAGTTCTTTTTTCTCTCGGACTTAAACACTAACCACTTTTAACCACTTTTCTCTCGGATTGAGAACGATTATGGTCGTAGTCCACCATTCTGGCCTAGACTTCCCACTCTTATGGAGATCTCTAAGGCGTTCTCGTTTCCTTACAATGCTTACCTTTCTTTTCCTTCAACATTAAAGCGAGTGACACAAATAATTATTTACAATTAATTAAAAAAACTGAACATTCGCACAGTAATTTTTTTGAGGGTTCTGTTCTGTTCTGTTGTTTGTTACAAGAATTAGTTTTACATTCTTTGTATATTAAAATTAAATTCATCATTTAAATAAATGCATAAATTATAATATGGCGGATGTTAGAGGCAAAAAAAAAATTAGAAAAACTTAACCCACAAAAATTTAGAATCTTTTTTTGGCATGTTCGGAATTACCACTTTTTGTTTTTAGTTTTATGGAGATTTTAATAAATGGTTTACTCTAAAGTATTTTTTGTGCATCTCAATTTAACAAGGCTATGTGACGTAACAATTCGTCTAATATTATAAAACAATACATAAAAGAAAAAACAATTAAGAAACCAACGACAACTTATCCAGTTATCTCCTAATACAAGGCATGTGAATTCTGTCAACGCATCAAAATTATAGATACAACTGTTCATCAACAAAGGACCTGTTTCAATTGGATTGTTTTATCAAACTCAAGTTCAAATAATCTTTATTCGAATAGATGTTTAAAAGGCGGCATCAACCCATTACCGGCTCAGAACAGAGCACGGGTCTCGTCTCAATATGAGAAAGGTTTGGCCATAGTCCACCACGCTGGCCATGTGCGGATTGGCAGACTTCACACGCCTTTGAGAACATTATGGAGAACTCTCAGGCGTGCAGGTTTTTTCACGATGTTATCCTTCACCGTTGAAGCAAGTAATATTTTAATTTTTTTAAAACAAACATAACTCCGAAAAGTTATAGATGCGTGCCCGGATTCTAACCGCCGACCTCTGATTAGGAGGCTGACGCTCTAACCACGAGGCTATCACCGCTTCAGAGCGGACAACTCAGTTATATTTTATTATTTACTTATTTAATACACGCCATTGAGCAATAAACATAGAATTGGGTTCGGCATCTCAGCTGATGGTCGCTCGCGGGGTGCTTGAACCGACTGGGTCACGGTCACCCGCTCGCGCTGCAATAATGCGCAGGTTCCGACGCAAGTGGAGAGAAAGGATCTCAGCAAGCACTTGCGCGTTCACATTGAACTTCTACGTTCGAATACAGGCTTTTCATGCGCATTTACTGGCCAAAATACTTTCAAGTAGTGCAAAAAATCGGTTAGATGTGAGTTGGTGATAACAAAAAGGAAATTTACCCCGACTAAGTTTGTCGTGGGCTTCTTCTTAGATCAGGAAGCGTTTGGAACCCTCATAGCTTTAGTTTTAAGTTTACGAATATAGTTATCACCATGAAATAACTACTATGTAAATTATTGACGCGTCAAAAGTGCCTTTTTAAGGACTATTTGAATAAAGATTATTTTGAATTTGAATTGAATTTGAATTTGAATATATATACTCACGTAGTGTACAACCTGTCTGTTTGTTTCGCAGGAATACTCAGCGGATACTCAGAAGCATTACAATCGCACTCTCGTGCACCGCGGCATCTGCGTCTCCCGCTGCGGGGGGCGCGGCCCGGACACCTGGCACGACGCGGCGCAGAGCTGCCTCAACCGGAGCCTCGCCAGATATGACCTGGAGGTACACACGAACATTCTTCATCGTGATCAACCCATTACCGGCTCACTACAGAGCACAGGTCTTTCAATATGAGAAGGGTTTGGCCATAGTCCACCACGCTGGCCATGTGCGGATTGGCAGACTTCACACGCCTTTCAGGCGTGCAGGTTTCCTCACGATGTTTTTCTTCACCGTTGGAGCAAGTGATATTTTTATGTTTAAAAACGCACAACTCCGAAAAGTTCAAATTCAAATTCAAAATAATCTTTATTCAAATGGTCCTTAATAAAGGCACTTTTGACGCGTCAATAATTTACATGTAGTTATTTCATGGTGATAACTACATTCGTAAACTTAAAACTAAAGCGACGAGGGTTCCAAACGCGCCCCGGTCTAAGAAGAAGCCCACAACAAACTTAGCCGGGGGTTTAAGTTTTTAGTTAGAGGTGCGTGCCCGGATTCGAACCGCTGACCTCTGATTAGAAGGCTGACGCCCTAAACACTGGGCTATCACCGCTTGTCTTGATTAAATTAACTGACGTAAATTAGTTCTTGCCGATGTACCAATAATATTATTGCGCTGGAGTAGTACAATAGAATTAAAAATTAATTCAAAGAAAGGTTATTGATTAATGATTCGGAAATCTCGGAGAACTTTGTCATCGTGTTAAAAAAAGTTAGAAAACTTAAACGTAAACTTAAAGTTAAATCTTATTATTATATAAAGGATTACATAAACGATATACTTCACAATACCAGAAGTTAGGAAATTGGCGGCGTTTACCCCCGTTACTCAAAGAAAGACCTTAAGCCGACGAACTCGGTTAAATCACTCGTGACAATAATCGTTAAGGCCCGACAACTCGCATATACGGAGCAGAGGCTTATTCACAGCAACTGCTTCCCCTTGTGATTGAACAATAATAATGTTTTTTAACCCCATTCCTTTTTCCAGGCTGAAGTTCTGGCGGTGGAGTGGTGCAACAAACCGGTGCCCAAGATGAGCACTTCAGCGTTTGCGTTTAACATCGTGTTCGTGATTGTATTACTACTTACCACCTTGGCCACTGGGCTTCATGTTTTGGGCAAATTTTGTGGGAGATTCCAAGGTAATATGTCTTTATTTACCTGCAAAGGAATATGTCTTCCTATACTTAGTGAACCTTTATGAGATCGAGTCTGAAATGAGGAGAGTTACAGAATTGTAAATTAGCTCTAAGGATTGTTGGACGTTGAGCTCACAAGTTGCTAGGTTGGTGACGTAACCCTGCTTTAATGTATGGAAAACGCAATGATGGTAGTCTTTCAACACTACCATCATTGCGTTTTCCATACATCCAGCACATCCAGCTACAGGAGACACCAAAATAATATCCCTTCATAATACCTATGCAGAACTGAAGACGGCCTTTGATTTAACTAAGCAGTTTGTTTTTGTTGCATTTTCTTCAGTGTGTTGTGGGGCCCTTTTTCTTTATATATATAACATTACAATGCTGACCGATTCATCAACGAGAAGAAAATATTATGTTGCTGGAAATCAATAGGAAATGTTTATTATTCATAATTCTTCAGTAAAAGAGTTTTTACGATAAAAAATCGTCTTTCATATTCCAAGTAAGAACTAGGACAAGTAAAGTGATCCAAAAGTACAAGTAAAATTGAAAGCCCTATTCATTAAAGTAAGTTTGTTTGTTCGTAGCGTCTCTACCGCCTCTTTCGGCATCTTGCAACAACTTAAATATACATTTATTTTTTCCAGAAAACAAATTTTTCCTTGCATTTTCCATTAAAAATAACTGGCAGACGTTAACGCACATCAGGTCAAAAGAAGCAGACGATCGCACGAAACATCTTAGCTGCTTAGAAGGTATCAGGTAATTTGGAAAAAAGTTTTTTCCTGCAGTATTAGCCATACTTATGATAATTATCTTGCATTTGCCAAAGTACATGTTTTTTCATCACGCGTGTATAATTCTTGGGCAAATTCTTTTAACGGAAACATGCCACTGAGGTGACAAGTTTAAATTTCCCTAAAAACTATTTCTTGCGTATTTTACGTGACAACGGTATCATCTTAAAAGAAAGTTTCTGATTCGGGTCCGTCACATTCACTTAGTGTTGTGAAAATTTATTTTGCATCGTGAGTTTTTTCATATTTGAAATTTTATCACATTTTCTTACATTTTTCAGATTCATAGGAACCTTGGGCGTCATCTCAACTCACGTGACTATAGTCTATGTCTATTCTTTCATCGACAACCCTGAATTCATTGAAGGTGTAAGTCTTTTATAATTTTTATTTAACTTCACTTAGCTGCACTGGATCAAGTGTCTAAACAGACTTGGTTCTATGAGTATTGCTATAGTATTATACTGAATTTAGAATTTATAACCAATGTCTTAATTATAGATAAAACTGAAACATACCTAGGCCCTTCTAAGAAAAATCCTAAAATTTTATAAACAGAACAGTTTCATTGCAGATGTTCGACCATATCCCCACTCAGATGGCGTTCAACACGCCGATATGGATGCAGGTGTTCTTCTCCATTTCCGGTTTCCTCACCGCCTTCTTCTCATTAATGTATACGGAGAAGAGCTCGCTTACTTTCGGGAAATGCGTGCTCTCTGTCATCAATAGATTCATAAGGTGGGAACAAAGGCGATGTTGTTATTGCTCTTAAAATTATTTACATATACTCAATACTTGTTAAATTTTCACTTCGTCGGGAAGGATTTTAACAGGTTTTAAAATTAAAAAATTGATATTTGCACTTGGTGTTGGAAACTTAATAAAATAATTAATACCTGTATCCTATCTTAAATGGCATCGTTTCGCAATTTATACTAATGAGTGTTTGGATTTGTATGATCAAAACAAAACGTTAACCTTACTTGGGTACGACTGAGTAGTCGACCGCAAGATGCTTTAGGCGTCTTGCCTGGAGGACGGAGAGTTTTCGTCAGCAGTGAGAACAATCGGCGATTTACTATTAAGATGACAATATGTATCATCATCATGATCAACCCATTACAGAGTACGGGTCTCCTCTCAATATGAGAAGGGTGTGGTCATAGTCCACCACGCTGGCCATGTAAGGATTGGCAGACTACAGACTACAGACATGTATAAAGCATCTATAAATATCAATGTTTCTTTACCGGTCTAATAGCCAATAGCCAGTTGTTTTCTCCATATTTTTAAGTGTAACCAGTGTCTATGATTTATGTTAACGAATATAGTTATAACCATCACCGCACAATAGTGGATCAATATTTAAGAACTCTTAGGTGCCTGTACTAGGATAACATGAATACAAAATCAGTGAGGTTTCTCTTCCCAGACTCACCCCCGTGGCGATGGCGGGCATATGGTTCACGATCGCGTACCCGCGGCTCGGCACCGGGCCACAGTGGCAGCTGCTGGTGGAGCGGGAGTCGCAAGACTGCGCCGAGCGGTGGTGGTACCACCTGCTGTATGTGCACAACCATCTGACGCTGGGGAAATTCTGCATGGGCCACACGTGGTGAGTACCATCATCATATCATTCTGTCTATTATGGAGATAATTCTAAGGTCCCGTACCGCTTATAATAATCGTTGTATCTCCCTTTGATTCGCCCTCCCTTTAATTGGTATACGGTGCGAGGTTGACACTTCAGCACCTTGGGATACTATCATCCATTAGTACTTCATACTATGTTTCCTGCCTATATTGCCACTTTAGCCTTCGTTGCTTACTGAACTATATCGGTAACTTTAGTACTTTTACTATCTTATAACTCATTTCTGACAAATAATTCTTCACATTTTCGTCTATATAATATTGAAACTTGTAGACATTTTGTTGTTATTTTTGCATATTCAAATTAACCCCTTTTAGGTTTAAAGCTATTTTTGCAGGTGGAATTAGTAATCTTTTATTTTGGCACCTTGATACCTGATGCTTTAATTCGCAGGTATTTGGCGGTGGACATGCAGCTTCACATCCTCGGCTCGCTGCTGCTCCTCGTCTTCCTGCGGTGGCGGAGCACGGTAGCGCCCGTCATATCGGTGCTGCTCGCCGCCTCCATCCTCACCACGGGGCTGGTGGCGCACTTCTACAACCTGACTCCTATAATCACCGCGCAGACCCCTGAGTATGATTTTTTTTGGCTCTTATCTATATGTATGATAGGCATAACTAGTCTTCTTGTTTCACTCTTCTATCAGCCGTCATTCCATTAACAACTGTGAAAAGCAGCCTGTATGCTGTCCGGAGAGGAGAGGTTCGGAGCTTTGGAAATTTAGACCATTATTTATTTGCATTAAATCTAATCTCTACTCTGTTCACCTTCAGAGGATACCCTCTTTGCGAAGACAAAAAAAACTCGAATGACTACTCTGAACTCTGTCTTCATTTCAATGCCATCTAAAAAAACTAAACTAATGCTTCGGCTTCCCCTGTCTGCATCAATGGGCATATAAATTGCGGTCCCGATTAGACCAGCAATCGGATAGTATTTGAGAACAATCATTGGGGAACTAATCTTCACCGGTCCATAAGCATTTTTCCTCGAGTTAACATTGACTTGTTTCACCACTTTTGTCCGATTTCCTATTAAGGTGCATGCAGGCGATGTTTTTCATATCCTATATTAGCAGTGTCCCGAGACGAGGTGTTGGTGGCGGTGTCACTCGACATCGCTAACGCATTCAACACCTTGCCCTGGAGCTGCATCCGAGAGGCACTGAGGTACCACACGGTCCCTCTATACCTCCGGAGGGTCGTGTCGGCCTACCTCTCCGAGCGATCGGTCAGGTTTCCGACCAGCGTAGGCTGGTCGGAGAGGGCGGTGTCGTGCGGTGTCCCACAGGGTTCGGTACTTGGGCCCCTCCTGTGGGACATCGGGTACGACTGGGTGCTGCGTGGAGCCGTATTGGGGGGCGTCGACGTCATTTGTTACGCCGACGATACCCTAGTGACGGCTCATGGCAGCACCTTTCGGGAGGCTAGATGTAGGGCCACAGCCGGCGTGGCCCACATCGTAGCGAGGATTCGGGCCTTGGGCTTGGAGGTCGCCTTGCACAAATCCGAGGCCCTGTGTTTTCATGGGCCTCGGAGAGCGCCTCCCGCTCGGTCCGAATTGGTGGTGGGTGGGGTGTCCATCGGTGTTAAGCGTACGATGAAGTACCTAGGACTCGTCCTTGACAGCCGGTGGACCTTCGGGGAGCACTTTCGGCGTCTGGTCCCGAAGCTCGTGGGAGTCGCTGGAGCCCTTAGTCGGCTTCTGCCCAACTTGGGCGGACCGAGCTCGCGGTGTCGGCGCCTATACACGGGCGTGGTGCGATCCATGGCGCTCTATGGAGCGCCCATCTGGGCGGACGCTCTGACCGCCCAAACCCAGGCCCTGTTACGGAGATCGCAGCGGGTCATGGCGGTCAGAATGATACGCGGGTATCGCACCATTTCGTGCGAGGCAGCCTGTGTGTTGGCGGGGACACCACCGTGGGAGCTGGACGCTGGAGTGCTCTCCGAAGCGTACTGGCGTAGGGTGAACGCCCGACTCCGGGGGGAACAACCTACGCCAGCGGAGGATCGTGCGTGGAGGCGGTTGGCTGAGGCTAATCTCGTCGCCCTTTGGCGGGAGAGGCTTCTTGCGCCGACAGCCGGCCACCGCACGATCGAGGCGATCCGGCCCGTCCTCGAGCTCTGGACAGGCCGGAAGCACGGGGCTCTGTCCTTTCGCCTTGTGCAGATCCTCTCGGGGCATGGTTGCTTCGGGAGGTATCTGTGCAAGGTCGCAAGGCGGGAGCTCACGGAGGAGTGCCATGAGTGTGGCTACGCTCAGGACTCGGCGCAGCACACGCTGGAATCGTGCGTCCAGTGGTCGGTCCAGCGAGCCCAACTCGTGGCACAGGTGGGGCCAGACCTTTCGCTGCCCGCCGTGGTTCGCACCATGGTGGCCAGCGAGACGTCTTGGGCTTCCGTCGCCTCCTTCTGCGAGGAGGTGATGACACAGAAGGAGGCGGCAGAACGACTCCGGGAGAATGACGCAGACGCGCACCCTCTCGGGCGTCGTAGGGCGGGGCGCAGGCGAAGGGTGCACGATCGCCGTCTGCCCCCCTGACGAGGAGCTCCGGGTGACGGATGAGAGGCATCCCCACCCGTCGAGCCTTATCCTCGGGTCGTGAGGCGCGTCCAATGGTCCTGGCGCGCCTCGGACGGAGTTAGGGGGCCTCCATCATAGGCCCCCCGTGGAGGGTCTGCCTCGGCGGACGCCGCTGTCTGGGTTGCGGTCGAGTGCACAAGTGTTCCCGTGACCCAGCCACCAGGCGACGCGAAGGAACATCGCTGGGTTTTAGTGGGTATTCTGGTCGCCAGTCTTGCCGCCAGGGAGTCCCACATACCCCGTCGGAAGCGGCGCAGTCTTGCCTGCATCGCTTCCGGAGGGGATGCGTAAACGCATTTCCCAGCGGAAAAAAAAAAAAAAAAAAAAAATATCCTATATTTAAATATTGTAGTACATATATAAATAATTGAGGACCTATATTGTTGTAGCTTCGTTATTGCAGAAATTAATGCCGAAGATGCAGTAAGACGCAAAAACTGACAAACTCACCTACAAAATTAGGCATTCTCTTATCAACTTAAGTTTGTTGAGTAAGACTCGTTCTTTAATGTTCTAGGATAGTCAAAAACATGTTCAAGGGCTCTGACCTAATGTCGAAGCTGTACTTACCGGTGTGGAATAATTTATCCGGGTATCTGTTCGGGATCGCCACTGCGTTCATCTACTATAACAACCAGGCGAAAGGAGTTAGGCTGAATGAAATCAAGGTTGGTATTTGGCGAGTATCTAGGGTTGTTTTATCCATAGCCGAAGTGTGATGATTTTTTTAAACATATTCTTGGCAAATAAAATAAAATTAAGGAGTGTAACGTATGACTAAACGACTGTATACAAAGGTTTAATTATCTAATACCTCTCTTTGAATCTTATACAACTCTGTTTGATTATAAGCGTAAATGAACAATAAATTGTTTTTTGCTTGGTCGTTTGAAATGCCCAAAATTAATCCCTTTACTAGTCCATCCTGTCATTAACGATGGCTCTACTGCCTTCATTATTAATGTTGACGATTATGTTTTGGACGAATTATTAACTGCGGATATGCCTCGTCGTATTAGACGATTGGACGACCTCCGTGGCGCAGCGCGTGCGCTGTTGCATTTTAAAGTTGGAGTCCTGGGTTCGATTCCCGGCTCGAGTCTGGTCTGGTGGGAGGCTTCGGTCGTGCCTAGTTACCACCCTACGGACAAAGACGTGTCGCCAAGCGATTTAGCGTTCCGGCTAGATGTCGCGTAGAAACCGATTAGGAGTGTGGGTTTACCATGCCCCTAACAGATTAGCCCGCTACCATCTAAGACTTCATCATCACTTACCATCAGGTGAGATTGCCGTCAAGGGCTTACTTGTAGTGGATAAAAAAAAATGGCGCTGAATAGTTGAACAGGATTTATGAGTTTGCCCTTCTACGTGGCCCTATATACTTGGATCAGCGGAGTTGAAAAAATTGAACTCAATCAATAAATTAATATGTATTGTTACCGATACCTAATTGGTGTCAATTCTTTTTTATTTTCTTAACTAATCCAAATTTACATGTTTATAAATGCTATCCTCTAGATAGAGAATAGAGTGGGAAAAGGACGGCACTACTTAAGGACACGTCACTTTAGTATAGTTAAGTGAGATCTGTAACAGCATGTCACCATTGTCAATGATGCCACGTGCCCCCCAGTGGTTCACCGTGCTGTTCCACACGACGCTGTCACTGGCGCTGTGCGTGACGCTGGGCGGCGTTGGCTTCCTGGCCGACGCACGGCCTCCACGCTGGGCCGCCGTTCTGTACAGCAGCTTCGACCGCGTGCTAGTGGCATTCTTCTTTAACATATTCTTGCTGGGCTGCTTCAGCAATTGCAAATGTGAGTATACGATATAACGAACAATGTAAACTAGATGATGCCTTTTCCCGTGGAAATAAGGATCCGGGATAATAAGGAGTGTCTGTTGGTTGCCAGAGTTTGATCTATCTCCATAATGAATCTTGTTAAGGACGATTTTATAATCGCCGCAGAGAGCCCAATATTGTTAGCAAAAAAGAATCAGCCAGATGAACTTCCGCATTTATAATATTAGTATGTATGCGAATGTGTATATATTTTTTAATTTGTTTGATTGTTTGTTACATACGGTTGTAGAGAACCGCTGAACACGGTAGACGTATTAGACTAAGGAGTGTGGAAACTCCTACCAAATACTCAGCACTGAACGTTCATCGTTTGAGATTCTAATCATGATAATGATTATATCATTGGCACTTTCAGCTGTTGTCCGAGACGCGTTGTCTTGGCGTGGCTTCCACGTGCTGGGACGGCTCTCGTACTCCGTGTTCATCGTCCACTTCATCATTATGCGCATGACGGTCGCCAGTAACACTCAGATTGGTCATATCTCCTTCTACTCAATGGTAAATCATCTATTTCATCATTAGCCGAATAAATCATTCAAGGGTAATAGTCATACTATTTTGCAGAACGATCATTATTCATGCACCGACTAGGACGTCCACAGACAACCGCCATATCAACAACGTTAAACAATTCGTTGGCCCACAGTTCCTGAAATAGGGCAGTAGTCCAACTCGTTAGACAAAATAGAGTAGTAAAAGAATAACAAGTCCCACAATTAATTAAATTTAAGACGTCACAATACGGATTTGTAGATTTTCTGAATTGTTATCACATTTCCTTCAAAGTAACTGTGGTCATGGGTCTTAGTTACTCTCAGAGTTATGGTGTTGAGTAAATTTAATTTTCTAACTTTGGGCTGGCACTGATATATACTTGACAGAAAAACCAATAACTACAGAACCAACCCCACCCCCAAATCAAATCCAATATGTTGCGATCAGTTATCGAATCATAAACCTAGAGGTAATCAATTAACCTACGATGCAAATAGCAACCGAGGTTTCTCCAGTTCAAGGTAATCAGATGTTGAATGTTTATTCTCTCTCCTTAAGCCTACGGTACGTCTACGGTGGATAATTTTTCATTAAAAAGTTTATGTTTTAACAATGACAGTGATGCCAGAGAATTATCCATAACGTTCAGGCGAAGTCGAAGGCGTGTGAAATCTACCAATCCGGACGGCGTGTGAAGTCTACTAATCCGTTGTTGGCCTGGTGGTAGATTACGGCCACAACCCTTCTCATGATGACACGATCCCCGGCCCTTTGATGGGTACAGTAATAATGATGATGATGATAATAAATGGATGTGCATTGTTTCAGATTTCTCTGCTGATAGTGAGTTCCGTGCTATCATACGTGGTCGCCATCCCGGTGTACCTCCTGATAGAGTTGCCGATCATACAATTTTGGAAAGCGCTGCTCGGACTAGGCATGAAGACAGACAATGTTCAAAATCAGTCCCCAGCGCCGACCAAACTGAACGTTCTTAAGGATAGAAGAAAACAAAATGATGCCAATGGAGTTTAATTAGTTAATTTGTATGGTAGTACA
Organism: Lasiommata megera; assembly: GCA_928268935.1. Taxonomy (NCBI): domain Eukaryota; kingdom Metazoa; phylum Arthropoda; class Insecta; order Lepidoptera; family Nymphalidae; genus Lasiommata; species Lasiommata megera. The sequence goes on from OV743326.1 coordinate 15,049,921, forward strand.
TTTTTGTATATTTATGTGTAGGTAAAGTTCTAAAGTGACCAAATTGACACTAATGAAGAGGGAAAGAATAACGAAGTAGTTTTTTGTAAACACAAAATATGTTTTTTATTTTTAAATAATGCTTTTTTGTATTTCAACAATTAACAGTAATTTGTATTATCCACTCAATTGTTTGATGGATTTTCTGACAGATACGCTATCTATACAAATTTTTGACATTTGCACTTTGTAAATACAATTCTGTCTGTATCTCGTGACGATACCGGATGAATGAGGATGGTATCGTAGTGAAACTTGTACTAAAGCGTTATTTTCGCAGATTATGGTTAATTCAATTTAGTTATCCTTTGATCAAGTGACTTTCGTTAAATAACGTCTATCGAATAAGAAACAACTAGATGTTGTACTGAACGATCACTTAAATAGTCTTTATAAACTTTCTTCCTTCCGGCTTCATCGTCTGATGATGATGTCTAGCAGACCGCTTTCTTGACTTATTGTCATATTTGAAGCTGTAATAGCCTCGTGGTTAAGACGTCCGCCTCCTGATCAGAGGTCGGGGGTTCGATTCTGGGTACGCACGTCTAACTTTTCGGAGTTATATGCGTTTTTAAGCAATTAAAATATCACTTGCTTCAACGGTCAAGGAAAACATCGTGAAGTAACCTTCATTCTCTCATATTGAGAGTAGACCCGCGCTCTGTAGTGAGCTGGCAATGGGTTGATCATGATGATGTCACATTAAATAATTATTAGGGCATAAACCATTCTAAAACCTTCCGTTATATATGAGATTTCTTAATTTCGTACCGGATAGAGCTATTCCTTCTTAAATCATAATTCGCTGAGAGCTACGTAAGCGTAATGTTTCTTATAAATATTTTTTATTAGGAACAACAAGAAACTTAAACACAGGAAAATGATGATCCTTGTGGTGAATAAAATAAAATACTACCCGACTTTTGCTTTTTATACTGTCTGTACGTATTATATATTTATGTTAATTATTTTAACTACAAGTTAGCACTTAACGGCAATCTCACCTGATTGTAAGTGATGATGCGGTCTAAGATGGTAGCGGGCTAACTTGTTAGGGGTATGGTAAATATATACTCCTAATTAAAATATACTACCGTATAATGCAGTAAATATTATAAACCTTAATATTATATGGAATTTGACCAAACTTTACGGATTTAATTTCAATTGCTTAAATTTAATATAAGGAACGAAAATAAATGATTTTGCAGAAATTTTTGTAATAAATATATTTAATTTATTTTACAATAAGTTAAAACTTGAATAATTAAAAAAATCTCAATCCAACTTCTTATGCGGCTTGTCATTTGAAGATAGTTTCACAAGGCGATCTGACGGCGCCTCGACGAGGAGGTGGTAAGGTAATGCAATCACGAGGGAGACCACGAAGACTCCAATTGCCATAAATAACTAAAAATAAAGTCAATAATAAACTTCATCATCATCCATGTCTAAAACATAAGTAATTGCATAAAAAACACTCTCAAAAAGTAAAAAATCGATGAATTTCTACCCACAAAGACAAAATAGGGAATAAATAGCCTGGAAAAACTAAACTTCTTTAACAGAATAGAGGTAGAGGTAACCAAAACAGAATGGTTGGACCTAAGAAAATAAACCTTGGTATTATAAGTATTACAAATAGGTATGCCCTGCTTGCATGGAGTCTGTCTCCATGGTCTGCATGTCCGTTTCTACGTGATATGGAGTAGCGTAGCGTAGCGCGAGAGATTGTATTGTGTATAAGATTGTAAAGGAATAAATATTTCCTAACAAAATTAAATGGCACAGGAAGTAGCCAAATTACATTCGATTCAGTAGATTACAGAATCAGAAGTCCGGCGTAGCGTAGCGTTTCTTTTACCAGTATTCTACAAAAGATATTTGAGAAAATTTGTTCAAGAACTGCTCTAGTTAAATAGTTGCTTCCTAACCTCTTATTATCAAGGTTTAATCTCTATCTACCTTTCTCTATCAAGCTTTCAAATGGAAAGCTATAAAATATTATATCAATGATGAAGAATATATAGCGGTGATAGCCTAGTAAGCGGTGATAGCCTAGTAAGCGGTGATAGCCTAGTGGTTAGGGCGTCAGCCTCCTAATCAGGGGACGGCGGTTCGAATCCGGGCACGCACCTCTAACTTTTCGGAGTTATGTGCGTTTAAAAAAAAAATATCACTTGCTTCAACAGTGAAGGAAAACATCGTGAGGAAACCTGCACGCCTGAGAGTTCTCCATAATGTTCTCAAAGGCGTGTGAAGTCTTCCAATCCGCACCTGGTGGACTATGGCCAAACCCTGCTCATATTGAGAGGAGACCCGTGCTCTGTAGTGAGCCGGTAATGGGTTGATCATGATGATGATGATGATGAAGAATATATGAAATACTTGGAATACGTATTTTTACTTAAAACTGTCGCTTCGCTTCGCACGTTTCGAGCGAGCTAAGGACCTCAATTTATGACATCCCTTGGACGTGGATTTATGCCACGATCTTATGTCGTAGCAAAACAAAACTAAAACCGTTCTCCTCAGTTTAACTCGAAGCATCTATTGCATATCAGTCTAAAGCATTGGATTCAGTAGTCATAGTAACTAATAGTGCTAAAATAACGTTTAAAATCTCAAGTCCAGATGACCTATACTGGACGTCAAGATGAGGTCTGAATCAGAATTTAGTAAAAAAAATTATGTAATATAATGTCTACACCTAAGCTTGGTTAATTTTTAATCTAAGTGTTTTTAGAGCTTGCCATTAAGTTCTATACTTAATAGCTTAATATAAAGTTGGCAGTACACGCAAACCAAAAATCAAATGTGGTGGGTGTAGAAAATATAATTGATTTCGTACCGTATAAAAAAAAGACACAGGAGTCAGCTGAGTCCTGATTCCCAATCCATATTCTATGAGTAACATATGTAGCAGATATACGGAGTAGGTCAATTTGCTCGGGACCACCCAGCTGGACGATTCCAACACGGCCTTTGCGAACCCTGCAACAGAATTGAAATTTTGTTACATTCTAAAGACACAATCCTAGTTCAACACACGCTTTTGTGAAGCAGTTGTTTGAAGCTGTTATAGCCTAGTGGTTAGGACGTCAGCCTCCTAATCAGAGATCGGGGGTACCTATAACTTTAAGAGTTATGTGCGTTTTTAAGAAATTAAAATATAACTTGCTTCAACGGTGAAGGAAAACATCCTGAGGAAACCTGCATGCCTGCGAGTTCTCCATAATGTTCTCAAAGGCACGTGAAGTCTGCCAATCCGCACATGGCCCGCGTGGTGGACCATAGTCAATATGGTCAAACCCTTCTCATATTGACCATATTGACTATGGTCTCATATTGTAGAGGAGACCCGTGCTCTGTAGTGAGCCGACAATGGGTTGATCAAGATTTGATTGATGACACACTTTTGCAGTATAAAATGTATTTTTAACTTTCAAAACGCTGCTCTACAAACGGCAACAGGAGAATGATGCTCACCGTTAAACTTTAATGTACTCGCTATTAAAGGAAATGCAGCAATGAATCCGATGACAGCTCTGTTAGTGCCTGCGTATAGCGCGCGCAGCACGGGCGATGGCCGGTCACCTTCGCAGTAAAACAAGCTGCTAAAGTACAGCAGAACTAAGTACTTCGGTATCGTAAACCAGCTGACGAAGCTACCAATCTGAAAGAATTATGGAAATGTTTTGAAAAATGAAAAGGCCTGCCCTTGGTGTGGCAGGCCTCTCACGACCTCCGTGGCGCAGCGCGTTCACTGTCGCAATATAAAGCTGGAGTCTTGGGTTCGATTCTCGGCTCGAGTGTGATCTGATGGGTGGCTCCGGTAGTGGCTAGTCACCAATGACGTGACGTGGCACGACGCTTAGAAACCAATTAGGAGTATGGGTTTACCATACCCTTAACAGATTAGCCTGCTGCCATCTTAAGACTGCTTCTTCATTTAAAAATATGATAATACAGAATCCTTCAAATTACTACTTGTGTAATGCAAATATGTGCTCGATTTACGCGATTATATCTTGCCTATTTTTTTTTGAGCATCTAAGAAACATAATTTATTTAATGATTAATTAGACAATTAGTTGTTAGGAATACATATATAACTTAAAATAAAACTTAGATTAACCTAAAACTAAAAATCTTAAAAAATAAAATAATAAATTATATTATTGAATAATAAATGGCTGAGCAATTTTTCAACTTTTCAATGTTATTGCTCATATAATTTGCAGGTTTAAGCCACATCTGATTAGCTAGTTCTCATCGCCAATCTTAATCAAAACCGTGTCTGGTTTACTGCGTGCATAATAAAATACCCCTCGGATTTATTACATTAGGTGGGATGTTAGCTACGTTTGACAATGTTTGATTATAATAAAATTGTCTAATTTACCTTAAAGTTCGGATATTCCACTTTGTTGCGTTGCAAGTAGTAGATCAAGTACCCTGTGGCCCAGCCGATAATGGAAGCGGACAGGTTATTGTGTCCTAGAACGTGCAGATTTCGCAAGTTCACGTCACTGATTGTACGGTACACTCTGTAACAGACGCAAAGTTATAGCGACAAAATAGTTGACAGGTAGTCATTAGTAATTTTTAGAGCATTTAGATGGAAGTAACCAATTTGAATTTAGCGTGGGTCGCCGCTTGTTTTAAATAAATACGTACTCAGGTTTCTGCATTGCAAACGCGTCTATATCCTGCCACCACACTTGCAGCGCCGGGCCGGCCATCGACAACAGGAGAAGTGACGTCAAGGTTATCACTTTAAATTTGGCACTACGATTTCTGATTGCAAAGTGTACTATAATTCCTACGATGAATATTTGTAAGTCTGCTGCAATGAACCTGAAATCATATAGATGACTAATACAAAATATACAACTGCCATAGGTCATTTAAAAATGAATATCGAACAACTCCGACTCTGGACTAGCGCTAATAATGAATTAAGGAAAAACATTTGGGTAGTTGTCGAAATCCGTTAAATTTATTCCAAGATATCAAATAAAGATTCAAAAAACCCCATTCCGTTGTGTATAAATAATTTATTTTGCTTAACTCGATTCTGCAATCTCCTGTGCCTCGAAGAGCACGTTAAGCGGTTCTTATTACATATACTCGTATATGATTGATGATGATTAAGATTGATGTTCTAGATCCCCTTGGTCTGTGAAAGAGGATACCTGGAAGTAGCAGTGGATCATGGATAGGCTGAGAATGAGGATGACTAGACTGCAACCGCTAAATCCCAAGCTATATACAAGTTCTGAAAAGCCACATTGACAATTTTGACAAAAAATTGTAACCTCACCATGTCTGCAGAGCACATATCGTGTCTTCGGGAATGTAGTTGTTGAAGTAGAATATGTGAGCCCAGAAGAAGCGCCGGCACTGTCCCGAAGTGCCATTGGCAACACAGGTTTTCCAAAGGGGACCGCTGCCGAGATGTCGCATCAAGGTCGCAGAGAAAGCCACTATCATCGCTGCTGGGGGCGTTAGTCTAGAATTTAAAGCGAACATTAGTATTTTAATCTTATGTGATCAGCCCACTACCGGCTCACTACAGAGCACGGGTCTCCTCTCAGTATGAGAAGGGTTTGGCCATAGTCCACCACGCTGGCCATGTGCGGATTGGCAGACTTCACACGCCTTTTAAGAACATTATGGAGAACTCTCAGGCGTGCAGGTTTCCTCACGATGTTTTCCTTCACATAACTCTGAAAAGTTATAGGTGCGTGCCCGGATTCGAACCGCCGACCTCTGATTAGGAGGCTGACGCCCTAACCCCTGGGCTATCACCGCTTATTTTAATCTTACTAGCTAAGAAAGCCTACATCTGTCACAATTTGTGCATACAAGTTAATTATAAACGAAAGCGTGGCAAAGTTAACCTAATAACTTTCTATAATACTTGTTGAAATTTGCTTCCTTTCTGGAGAGGTCATGAGGTATTGCGTCTAAGAATGTGTTACATTAGGACACACACTAGCATAAATTTTTGCATGAAGATGTAAATATAGAATTACGCTACAGATTCTGCTTTTTATCATGCTCCGTTGGTCTGTTTTTGTTGCAAGCCCTTAGTATTAAAAGAATTACCTCCACCATCTATTGAATATGGTTCTTGGTATAATCTTCCAAGACACGCTTTGCGTCTCCTCGGACACCTGCTTGGAGTAGGTCAGCAGCGTACCGCTGAAGAGGAAGAACACCTGGACAATGTTCAGGCCGCTGAACGTCATCCGTAAAGTGACATTCTCGTAGGCCTGGAACCAATAAGTATGTCAATCTGATGATAGGATGATATAAATAGGCCGGGTTTTTTGCACGCTTGTTCATGAACCTTTTTTAAATACCTTCTATAGTCTAATTTTAATAAAGATTCCATTTTGCCTTTGATAGTTTTATTCCACTACCCTAGGTCAGCCCTTGATGGCAATCACCTGGTGAACGTGGTTATCGTACCGGAACGCTAAATCGCTTGGCGACATGCAGCTCCTTGTCGGTAGGGTAGTAACTAGCCTCACACCAGACCAGACTCGAGCCGGGAATCGAACCCAGGACCTCCAACTTTATAATTTGAAAGCGTACGCGCTGCGCCACGGAGGTCGTCAGTCATTCAATTAACAAGCAGTTTAAAGTCGCACAAGTCACGGGGTTTACTTAAGAGATGGGTGCTACGGTTGGTCGGCCACTATACTATTATCAGATATAAGAAACTATCAGTACCAGCTAAAGTTGTGAAGTTTGCGTAGTCCATTTCTATCCCTTAGAATGCTCTTTACACAGGGTTTGGCTGGTAGAGAGTCTAAAATCTAAATACTGCTCGCTTAGGAGACCGAACGCTTCTATGGAACATCAATAAGCTACAGATGATATAAATGATGACAATAACTTTATGATAACCATATAAAGTTCCTGTTCGGTGTTGGTTCAGTGAGGTACACTGGGAAGAGTAAGAGACCCTTTGGCTTCAAGGAGTCGCCAGGCTTATAGGAATCAGCGATCCATCACTATCGTCACTATCATGTAAACGTATAATCTCAGCAAGGTATTTCAACTAGTTCAATAGAGTTCAGTAAAGTTTAGGATAGGGCCGCTTGTTTCCACGGGTCTCTAAGATTCGTTTGTCGTCGTTTGTCAACCTAGGTGGGATGGACCAACGTTGCGTTCAATGATGCGGGGTCGCCATTTTAGCACCGAGCAACAAGATAACTATCAGGTTTTCAGGGTTTAATTACCTTTTCGAAGCTATGAGGGTCAGCTATAAAGCCACTGGCTATCAACAGCACCGTGTGGCCGAACACCACGAAGAACATCACTATCGTGCTGTGAAGTAAACAAACAAATCATTGAAGTTGATTTTGCTACGATATTTTATATATTATAGCCCTTGACGGCTATTTTACCTGGTGGTTAGAGATGATGCTGTCTAAGATGGTAGCGAGCTAACCTGTTAGGAGTATGATAAACCCACGCTCCTAATTGGTTTCTACACGTCATCGTGCCGGAACGCTAAATCGCTTGGCGACACGTCGTTGTCGGTAGGGTAGTAACTAGCCACGGCCGAAGCCTCCCACCAGATCCGACTCGAGCCGGGAATCGAACCCAGGACCTCCAACTTTATAATGCGACAGCGCGTGCAAAATACAGAAGACGAAAATTCCAGATAGTTCTAGAAATCTTTAATTGTCTTTCCCCTTTGTATTATGAGTTTCTAGCCGTACGCTGCGCTTTCAGACGCGTTAGCTAAGGTACGTGTATTTCTTTTCGAAGTTGTTACTTACTCCTCATTTAACCTACTTCTCGAAACTTACTTACTAATTCCATGCCGTAAAGGGCACAGTCTAACTATATAAGGTTGGCTTCATATTTTTTTCAGGATTAATATGTCCCTAAAAATAACGAATGAAAAAATCCTTTTTATTTATAATTATTTTTCAGGTGAAATTCGTTATGGTAGCTTATTCATAGGCATATATAGTTTGTATATTTTTAGTTTACACTTACCGAAAAGCGTGAATGCATTTGAAAACATCCAAACGACCGTCGTTTCGTTCTATTTTAGTCAATCTTTTATAGTTTTCAGGAATTGAGAAACATAGTAGTAAATTCTTTCCGGACACTCCTGTAAATACAAACAAATATATTACTTACAACTGTTATCTGCTTTACCTTGAGGAAACCTCCATGCATTTCCTCAAAGCATTTGAAATTCTCCACTTCGTATTTTGGCCAGCATTGTGGACTAATAGCTTACGGTCTAAACCCTTCCCAATTTTTTTTCTGCTATCTTAGCCTTTGACGGTAATCTCACCTGGTGGTAAGTGACGATACAGTCTAAGATGGTAGCGAGCTAATCTGTTAGGGGACATCAGGTTTGAACGCTAAATAGCTTAGCGACACATCTTTGTTGCTGGGGTATTAACTTGCCACGGCCGAAGCCTCCCACAGGAATCGAACCCAGGACCTCTAACTTTATAATGCGACAAAATTTGTGATGACTCCCAGGGGCCTGTGTTAGGTGGGTCAATAATAGTTTAGTTTAGTCGGTTTTAATTTGATGATGAAGAAACATCTCTGCTATTACTAACTAGTCTGTTTTTGTTAAAATTGTTTTCAGACAAAAGTACTCGGTTAACTGTAGTAGTTAATGTAGTTATTGGAACCCTTATAGCTTTAGTTTTAACTTTACGAATGTAATTATGACCATTAAATCACTACTATGTAATTTATTTATGCATCATAAGTGCCTTTTATAGGACTGTTTGAATAAAATTATTTGAATTTGAATTTTAAATATTCTTTAATCCTCTGTTTTGTTGTTAACATTGAATTAACCTGACATTAATTAAAAGCAAAAGCATATGATTATTTGAATAAAGATTATGAGTGATGGATTGTTATGAATAATATGTATATCGCGCCAAATATTCTTTCTTATTGTGCTCTCACAGACATACACTGGTCAATTGTTGTAAATCCATTTCTTAACTAAATATGTTTTAAATAATGTCTTTGAGAGCGTATACCCCCGAAATAGACAGCACAATTTTTAAATCTGCCAATTCAGTTTAGTTTAGCGATTAGCAACAGAATTGGGCAATTCTAATATTATCTATGTATATTCATGTATTTGTACCATATAACAGACAAATTGAATAGTAAGAGAAGCATTGTCATTTTAAAACGCATGTTTTAAGTAAATGTTTTCTAGGTCGACATGTCGAGACCTTACAACTTTAAGGTTTAATTTAAAAATAATCTAGATATTATAGGGCAAGGCCCTAGCCTTTGTTTGATCGGTATTTTGTGGGTAAATTAAGTAATTAATTACGAGTAAATGGCCTTAATGTTGTGTTGATCTTGTGCCTTTTTTGTAGGAGATGTTGCAATTGTAGTGATAAAATCAAGTGTGTAAGCTCGTCCGTGAGTAAATTTATAGCTATTATTATGAATTACACATATACTATACTAGTTCTAATAATTATAAGAAATTACGTCAGTCTTATTTTTTTTCTCTGTTTATTGCTCTACTATTAACCAAACACAAAAGTTTGAATTATTGCTATTATCTGTCAGCTAATCTTTCGACGTGCGAGAAAAACGTAAAAAATAAATGAATATTCACACGATAGATAATATTCATATGATACTAATAATAGCATTAGTTATTCAAGAAACACAGGTAGACCCTCATCATCATCATCATGAACAACCCATTACCGGCTCACTACAGAGCACGGGTCTCCTCTCAATATGAGAAGGGTTTGGCCATAGTCCACCACGCTGGCCATGTGCGGATTGGCAGACTTCACACGCCTTTGAGACCATTATGCAGTTGCAGGCATAGGCATAGGCAGTGCATAGTGCAGGTTTCCTCACGATGTTTTCCTTCACCGTTGAAGCAAGTGATATTTTAATTGTTTAAAAACGCACATAACCCCGAAAAGTTAGAGGTGCGTGCCCGGATTCGAACCGCCGACCTCTGATTAGGAGGCTGACGCCCTAACCACTAGGCTATCACCGCTTCACCGGTAGACCCTACAATTATATATTTAAAGATCTAGTTACCTTGAGTTTACGTACCTTTTTTGAAATCTTTATCAGCATCCTTTGAGAAGAGGTCACAACAGCTTCCGACCAAGGCGAGCACGAGTAAAGTAATAATTACACCAAGACAAATATAATCGGTATAATCTAAATTTAATTCATGCTTTTCATTTTCTTTCTCGCAATTCATGTTATAAACTCTAGCCATCAGATCGTATTTTTTCATAACAATTTCGTTGAGGCACCCCTCAAGGACCACCCTTAGGTCCCTGTTTATATCTAAGCCTGTTTTTCTGGCGTAGGTTACACATGTTTTCGTGACGCATATACCTCGGTCTATTTTGGAGTAGTTGTAATGTTTCAATGTGTACGCGGAATACTCCTAAAACATTAACACACATATATAAAAGTGCCCGCCATCCGTATATCCGTGTATACGGTATACCTACTTTGAGCATGTTCACACATCTTGTTATGACGTTTGTTATAATATGTAGGCAAGAATGGAGTGATATCGAACTAATTTGATCATTTAAGAAGTTGTCCCACTTGTAACCTTGACCTTGCCAACGTACCCTTCACTGAGGTTTTTATAAGGAAAGTTTTGAATTGAGTACGAACGCCCTAGCTTCTTTAGAGGTAAACGTGTAAATGCTTTTCCCAGCTTAAAAAAAGGGTCATTATAATATGTTGATTTATGAATCAGATTTAATTCTGCTGAATACCTGGTTAAAAAATATCCTACTACCCCATGACTGGTATAGAAACGGTTAGATTTTATGAAAAATTAGTTATTTTCACAGCAGTATCATATAAGTATTTTATCTAGAGGAACATAATGCACCATATCTTGCAGCATGAATGCATGCATGCTTGGTTAGAAGGTTTACGTTCGCGAATAAAATTTTCTACAAGTGTCTTTTAAAGAAAGTTTTTAACTGACTTCGAAAAAGTAAAGAGCGGATAGACAATATCTTAATTTTTTAAATACCTTATGAAGTCACTGCCAAAATATCTAAATTGTCTTGGAAATTAAAATTATATATTTACGTTTAACAAGCACCGACACAGCATAAGGTGTTAGAAATTTTGAAATTGTAAATAAATATTAAAATAGTTTACTGTGTACCCAATTATTAAATTGCCTGCTTTTTGTTCAAATTTGTACCCTAAAAAAATAATAAATACTAGAAAATTATTTAGATTTAAGTGCGCGCATCAGTCAGAATTTTTTAAAGCTGCTGAAATATCAAGGATTTTCTAAGGTGCGTTGAAATAAATGAATAATATCTTCATTATTCTCTTTATATATAGCACTAAAACCCTAAACAGTCATCATATTTCCACCATACCTGAATAAGTGTGTAAAGTTCGCTGGTGTCGTGAGGGTAGAGCTCCGCGTTGGCGACGCAGTAGATCCCGCCAGCCTCCTCCATGCACCTCTCGTATTTCTCCAGCTCGAACAGCCGCGGCAGCCGCTCATATTCGGATTCTGAAACGGTTGTCTATACATACAAAGATTTCTCCTGACTGACTGAACCACCACAGCCGTGAGCATCCCAAAAACCACTGGACTGAACACGCTGATTTTCCATACTTACTAAAGCTTACTAATTATAATAATACAGGATCAAGAAAGGATTTTCTTAAATTTTTCCTTCTATGATGATAAACAGGGATTGGAAGAGCTTGTCTTATCATAATTTTACAGCCGATTGCTGATTTTCTGTAGACTCTTTCTCTATAGTATATTAAAAACTGATTTCTAGCTAGTTTACTAGCAAGTGGTATAAAAATCCGCTTAGAGAATAACATGAATACCTGTTATTTATTTATTTGCTTTCATATCTTACAGACTTGAAACCCGGTCAGGGCATTGCAAACAGTACAATTGTTATACATTTTTGATACACATTATAATATTCTAATATTAAACTATTCAATAACAAAATAATTAAAGATAATAGCAATAATAATTAGTCAATTAAAAATAATATAATTGGCACGAACAGAGCTCCTTAGAGAATTATGAGCTCCCGTAGGAATTGTACCAGTTCCAAAAAAGAAATCTGTGTCTTACTCATAAGCTATCCCTATGCAAAATGTCCTGCCAATTGATCCAGTCGCTGCGTAACTGAAGGTTTGTCCTTCAGTTAGTAGTAGTAGAGTTAGTTGTAGCTTAATAACACAGTTTTTCGCATTTAAATTCAAAATTCAAATTCAAATAATCTTTATTCAAATAGTCCTTTGAAAGGCGCTTTTGACGCGTCAATAATTTACAAAGTAGTGATTTGATGGTGATAACTACATTCGTAAACTTAAAACTAAATCTATGAGGGTTCCAAACAAGCCCCGGTCTAAGAAGTAGCCCACAACAAACTTAGCCAGGTAAATTATCTTTTTGCTATCACCATCTCACATGCCACTTAAAATTATATTAAGAGCTATCTTATTAGAGCAATATTTCACACCCATGCTTGTTTATCATTTACGTAATCCTTTACACTATAGTAGGACTTTTCTACAAGCTTACGTTTTATATAAACTTTGAACTTATTGAGAGACATCCCAGAAATTTCATTAGGCAATTTGTTATAAAATTGTATACAATTACCTTTAAATGAATTTCTAATTTTTTGTAGTCTAGTAGCGTGCAACACAAGTTTATTTTTACTTCTGATGTTAAGATTGTTGCAATCGCATTTTTTATTGAATTTTGTTATATTTCTGTGGACATACATTAGATTTTCAAATATGTATTGGCAATGCAATGTCATTATTTTAACTTCCTTAAATTTTATTCTCTTGGAAAGACTTCTTTTAATCTATTAGTATCTAATGTATAATAGATATGGTTTACCAATTATTATTTTTTACCAATTTTTATTGCAATTATTTCATCAGGCGTTATCATAATATTCTATAGTTCTTCTATTGCTGTCAAAACAGCAGCGGCACTCACATGAGAAAAAAAAGCATTTAAGAGAAGTCAACGTGGGTAACAAACAACAAACAAAACAACATATAGCAATTATACACTTAAAAGTAATAGAATACTTTCGAACACAAAATATATAAAAGAGCTAAAAATAATGAATTAAAAAAAGAAGAATTAAACGAAACGATGTGCCAATTCATACTACTTTACTAAAAGCAATTATCTTGATATGAAAAATATTGGCTTTTAAGAACATCATACGCATGAGTTAAAAAATTATTTGCTAAGTACCTAAATATCCCATCCATACCTAAAGGTGCGATTAACCTACGATATGCAAAATCAATATTACTTAGGAGTCGTCAAAACTATAACGTGTGATCTCTCAAACCAATCTTTTCTCAAACTAATTTAAGTAGCACCAATATTATGATATTATTTCGTTAAATTCACATAACTCACCATTCAAATGGTATATGGTTCCGCGACATGGTTCAAGGCATAGTATAATGACGCACACACAGAGTTTCATGAGCATTGTTTTTATCGTAACACAAAACACTGAAGCTGCGCGGTAAACGTCTTTATGTACTTGTAACTTAGTTGAATTTGATCACTTTTTGGCATTGCTTTTAAAAAATATATATATGCTTGCTTAAACAATTTTTTATGAGCCACGGCCACACTGTACTGTAAAAAAAATCGTATCATTTTTGTTGCGATTAAACTTCGTGTTTGTGCTTCGAAGTGCTACCTTCACAAACACAAAGTGCAGCTAACCTAACCTAGGATAGCGCAGTGGTGCAGTGTTGAGCGCTGAGGTATCTAAGTGAGATATACCGGGTTCGATCCCCGTTTAAACCTACCCTTATCCCTAACCCCTGTTAAATTTCCTGTCCTGGAGCGTCAATTAGTGTACTAAATGCATACATTTCAGTCCGTTCTATTTGCGTTATATTTGCGTGATAGCGGATGATATAGAGAGATAATTATGTATTCAATTTATAAGTAATTTATTAGTACTTGTTTTACTTAGCATGACATCGAGAAAAAAATATAGTACAAGGTATTTTTTGCTTTTCAGATTTGTGTTAAATTTAATTTTTATTCTCGCTCTTTTCGAGGGTACTTTGTATTTTAACTGAGCCTAACGTTTTGTAAAATATTGCTTTTCTCGATGCACGCAAGCAAACATTTCAAAGTTATCCATTCATAAGCCGTAAAGTTGAGTAGTTCTAGTGGACATCTGTGGTCTTCATCATCAGTTCCCCTTCATCAAGCTTATTAAATACCCAAAGCGAACCCGAAGATTTTAATCAATTCTTCAGTATCCCATTATCGGATATTATTTTATTTTGATTTTTGCCTTCAGGCATATCTTTCCACGTAAAATAATAATTTCACAAATTGGTCCAGCTGTCTTCAAGTAATCATATGTACTTAAAAAAAAACCGAAGAATTATATATTATTATTATAGCTTCACCCCACGGTTTCAACGACGTTGTTTCCGTTCGTGTTGGAATACGCAGATGAAATACATCCTATTTTACTCGCTGAGGATGTAGTTTTCAACTCGTGATTTTTTAAAGTGTACTTAGTGCAGGCGTGAAAGCGTTACAAAAAAACTCACATTCACATTTAATACATTAGGATTAGATAATATAGTTATACATTATTATTTTAATTCATCAACCCATTACCGGCTCACTACAGAGCACGGGTCTCCTCTCAATGCGAGAAGGGTTTCGCCATAGTCCACCACGCTGGCCATGTGCGGATTGGCAGACTTCACAAGCTTTTGAAAACATTATGGAGATTCTATTCTCTCAGGCGTGCAGATTTCCTCACGGTGTTTTCCTTCACCGTTGAAGCAAGTGATATTATAATTGCTGAAAAACGCACATAACTCCGAAAAGTTATAGGTGGGTTCGAACCCCCGACCTCTGATTGAGGCTGACGTCCTAACCACTAGGCTATCACAGCACGGTCAGCTATTCTGAATTTCGTTATAAATACGTACTTACCGCTCAATGCGTGTAAAGACTGAGCTATAATGTAAAGTGAAGCTACTCGATGCTCGCAAAGTTAAGAAAGCCGCACGCTGCATTGGTGTTCGCGCGAATTATACGCGATTGGACATAATGTGGCCAGAGCTTTAGCGAAATATTGTTTGGATTCCGTAAATAAATGGTAAAAAAATCCCTTATACCATTAATTTAGTACGTACGTCTGTCTCAACTTTATTTCAGCGGCAATCGTCTATAATGAAGCCTCGTTGATGCAAATTTAAAAATTATTTGTTTACAAAAGCGAAAGGCAACTAACTAAATTTAACAAGTTATGATGTTCGTAAATTAAATTGATTTATGACGAAAGTTTTTGTCAGACAGTTTTTATTATGAAGCCACGTAATTTTAAGTTTAGGCAAGCCAATTCATATTATTTTAAGGTTGCCTGGAAGAGCTCGCTAAGAAACGATAAGGTCGCCTTTTTGTACTCTGATTTTTTTTTTTTTTGTAATATTCCTTTTCTCGTTTATGTACAAATAAATAAATAGGATAGGGCATAAGACAGACTTTTTTTATATATACTACAAGTTAGCCCTATTCTATATGGTAGCGGGCTAACCTGTCAGGAGTATGGTAAACCCACGCTCCTAATTGTTTCTACGCGACATCGTGCCGGAACGTTAAATCGCTTGGCAACACGTATTTGTCAGTACGGTGGTAACTAGCCACGGCCGAAGCCACCCACCAGACAAAATTCTGTCTAAATTAGAAAGCATTTTAAAATATCGTTTGAAATCTTATCTTATCTACAATGCTATAAATTATAATTGAAAGTAAGCTTGGTCGTTTCTTGCTTCCCCATCCTTGTCTCACACTTCAGTACTGTAGAGGCGTCGCCAGCTTTTCATTTTTCTTCAGAAAGTTGACAATGAGACGTTTGTATCTCTAAATTACAGACTACATTGGGGTTGATGTGAGAAAATTTTCTTTTCTTGCATTCGGTAAATAAAAGATTTTATAGATATCAAGTATTTTTAATCTATTTTTCAATAAGTTAAAAACTTAAATATCTAAACGAGCTCTCAGTCCAACTTTTTATAAGCCACTTCATTAGTAGAAAGTTTCGTGATCCGCGATGCCGGCGCCTCTATGAGCAGGTGGAACGGGACTGCAACTGCGAAGGTCACCACGAAGACTCCGATGGACATGAAGAACTGAAAAATAACAATATGTTGAGCGTCATTAATACAATCATTACTTCATCTGGTTTTGTCTGGTGGGAGGCTTCGGCCGTGGCTAGTTACCACCCTACCGACAAAGACGTGTCGCCAAGCTATTTAGCGTTCCGGCACGATGTCGCGTAGAAACCGATTAGGAGTATGAGCTTACCATACCCCTAACAGGTTAGCCCGCTACCATCTTAGACTGCATCATCACTTACCATCAGGTGAGATGCAGTCAAGGGCTAACTTGTGGTGAATTTAAAAAAAAAAAAATCATCATTTGACGACGGTCCCTGGGTCTGGTTTGGTGGGAGGCTTTGGCAGTGGCTTGTCTTCACCGTTTTATGAAGAGATATCGCCAAGCAATTTAGCGTCCCGGTTCGATGTCGCGTGGAAACCGGTTAGGAGGCTGTAACGTTGACTCCTCCGGCACTGCAAATGTTCCTGGGCGACAGTTATCACTTAACATCAGGTGACGTCTGCTCGTTTATATAAAATATAAAAAACAATATCCTTTCATGAGATATATATTGACGACATCTATGCAGCCCGAGCGCATGTTCGATGGGTTCGATCCTGGGTTCGATTCTCGGCTCGAGTCTGGTCTGGTGGAAGGCTTCAACCGTGGCTAGTTACCAGTTAGAAACTATAAGTTAGAGTACGCTAACAATCTGCCGCAGAGTGTGGGGACGGAGTATTCTGTGTTCATGCAATTCTTCGTTTACTTTTAATCAATGTCAGGTCAATTCAATGTTAACAACAAAAGAGATGAATAAAGAATATTTCAAGACATTAGTTTCCGGAAAGTTAATAAAGTGAGAGTACAAGGAGTATATAAATTGTAGAGTTGTTAATCATTTGGAAAAAAATTTATTGTAATTACAATTAACAATGAACATGAATTGAACGTTCGTGTGTGCCATGAGTAATTAATGACGTATGAAAGTATTTAAATAAATTAAAAATGTTAAATATGTCTAATTAGAAACCTGAGTAGCACGTAATACGGCTAGAATGGTTATAGATCGTTTTAGTAACTGCTAACATTTGGCATATATTTTTTTTTCTTTTTTTTGAACACCTTCTTAGTTTCTACTCAGCGACAGCTCTTTATCGGTAGGGTGGTCACTAGCCACGAACTAGAAAGTCTCGCACAGGGCGCTCTTTGCAGAGTATGCATAGAGACAAAAAAGTTTTGCCATATGTGCTGGTTGCTAAAAGACCTAGAAATCTGGGAGAAAAATCGAGCGCCATTCATCATCATGATCAACCCATTGCTGGCTCACTACAGAGCACTACTCCTCCCAATATGGAAGGGTTTGGCCATAGTCCACCACGCTGGCCATTTGCGGATTGGCATACTTCACACGCCTTTGATAATATTATGAACTCTCAGGCTTGCAAATTTCCTCACGATGTTTTCCTTCACCGTTGAAGCAGGTGATATTTTAATTGCTTAAAACGCACATACTTTGAAAAGTTAGAGGTGCGTACCCGGATTCGAACCCCCGACCTCTGATTAGGAGGCGGACGCCCTAACCACTAGGCTATCACAGCTTTCACTAGGCTATCACAGCTTTCACTAGGCTATCACAGCTTTCAACTAGGCTATCACATTACGACATCACATACGAGCGCCATTAGTACTACACAATGTAAATATCTTTATTGGAAAAGAGACTTTAAATTATACGAAAAGAATAGGAGAAAAGATAGAGATGATCTCTTACCGTACTAAAATTAGAAACAGGGGTCAGCTGACTCCGGGTTCCTAATCCGAATTCTATGAATAATAAATGTAGCAGGTACACGCAATAGGTCAACCTGCTCGGTACCACCCAGTTGGACGATTCTATCAAAGCCTTTGTAAATCCTGCAACCAAATTAATACTTTTATTACGTAAACTATTTCTTTTCTTAAATTCAAATTCAAATAATCTTTATTCAAATAGTCCTTTAAAAGGCACTTTTGACGCGTCAATAATTTACACAGTAGTTATTTCATGGTGATAACTATATTCGTAAACTTAAAACTAAAGCTATGAGGGTTCCAAACGCGCCTCGGTCTAAGAAGAAGCCCACAACAAACTTAGCCGGGTTCATCGTTCATCACCATCTCACATAATCAATATTAAATTATAGTACCTATGTATATAACAATTTTCGCGCAATAGTTTTCGGGAGCAATTCTGTTAATTCCTGCTGAAATGTGTTGATGGAGAAGTCGAATTGGGGCTAATAAGCATGAGCTCTCAATATCAGAGAGGAACAAATAAACCACCCAGCCATAACTTCAGTGTCATAATGCGGTTAGGCGAGCAAATGATACTCACCATTGAACTTCAATGTAACTGCGATCATCACAAATGCACCGATTAACCCTACGATAGCTCGGTTAGTCCCTGCATAGAGCGCCCTCAGCGCCAGGGACGTCCGTTCGCCGTCATAGTAAAACAAGCTACCACAGTAGAGCAGGAATAAATACATCGGTATCGCGAACCAGCTCAGGAAGTTACCAATCTGAAAGATATTAATATGATCGATCGATCACACTTTCAATATGCTCGCGAGCTGAGTATCCACATAGACAGATAGACAGATGAAGCCTTTATTGCACTATACAAACGATGAAATAACGATATCCAATAAAAATGTCTACAAGTTATACTTGAAGCGATTTCCTCTCAAATATTTGTGCTTGATTGCATCGTGACCGGATTTAGAATCAGAGTGTTGAGCGCGTGCGGATTATATTTGTGAAGTTATACTTAATTAGGTGCGTTACAAATTCACTAATCAGGTTTTAAGGTGTGTGAATTGTCAGTTATGAAACCGCGTTAGAAGTGACGCGCGCTGATGATTAGAAAATTAGAAAATCATCTCAACCTTTGTATTTTTTAATAAAACGGTTCTTCCAATTTTATAGAGTTCTAGAGCTTAATTTCGGATAATTTCTGAGCTAGATCGCTGGATTCTAGTGAAGTTTCATCTTATGATTCAGCTAGCAGTTTTATCCGTATACGAATCTCAACTCTCTCTCAAACAAATCTCGCAATAATTTTAGTGTATCCTTAAACAATTATGAACGTCCAATACCTTGAAGTTTGGATATTCCACATTGTTCTTTTGCAAGAAGTACATCAAGTATCCTGAGGCCAAGCCAATAATGGAGGCTGACAGATTGTAGTGTCCCAGCACGTGTATATTGCGCAAATGCGCGTCGTTGATCGTACGGTACACTCTGTAACAGGCACAAAGTCACTTCGACAACAAAAGATATAGCCAGTTGTCATTTGTAATTTTGTAGAGCACTCGGAATGAGCTTCCTTACATATTATTTGAATTTAATGTGGGTCAGGATTTGTTTTGAATAAATACGTACTCAGGTTTCTGCATCGCAAACGCGTCTATATCCTGCCACCACACTTGCAGCGCCGGGCCGGCCATCGACAACAGCAGAAGTGACGTCAAGGTCAGCACTTTAAATTTGGCACTACGATTTCTGATCGCAAAGTGTGTTATGACGCCTGCGATGAATACCTGCATGTCTGCTGCAATGTACCTGAAACCAAGAAATGTATGTATGTATATGTATGAATCAGGCAAATTGACATAAAAGGGCAGATGCTTTTGTGATATAGTAACTATTTGTTACTAGAAGACATTGAATTTATTAAGTTATATCCCGCCGCCTATAAAATATCAATTTTAACTAACTAGTGGTTATGGGCAAGCTGCAGGGAAAAAGAGCACGCTGCCATTCCTTAAGTGACACAACAGAACAGGTGGCCAGAGTGGGGACCAAAATACCTACTAAAACCCCGCGTTGCTCCTTCGCGTCGCCTGGTGGCTCGATTACGACAACGCTCGCGCATTCATCCGCCACCCCGCCAGAACACTCAAGTACCCCAAGGTCTTTAGGCCATCTAAGGTGTGATCCCGCAACCCGTTGAGCTGGCAAATATATTGTGTATACCAAATTAATTCCTGATAAATTACAGGCCGCCTCTCTCTCAAGGTTGCAGGAAAGTTAAGTCCATTTACCGACTGGACTATAACCGCCTACTTTCAAGCTGGACATACGTCTCGAAAGCTTTCTTTTAGCGGGATTTTAACAAATTATTTACCCACCAAGTCTGCAGAGCGCATAATTTGTCTTCGGAGATGTAGTTGTTGAAGTAGAAAATGTGAGCCCAGAAATAGTGCCGGCACTGGCTGGAGGTGCCGTTGGCGACGAAGGTTTTCCACAGAGGACCGCTGCCGAGGTGCCTCATCCAAGTAGCTGAGAAAGCCACCATTAACGCTGCTGAGGGTGTTAGCCTGAAAATATAAAAGGCTATGTTAGATTTTGTGAGAATTTTTTTCGTTACCAGCTAGAAATAGAAAGAGTAGAAATATTGATTATATGGTGGAGATAAGACGAATTTATCTGAAGCTGCTAAGAAGGCTACGCCGAGTAGTTTTGAAAAGTATCCAGTTAATGATATTTTAGTCAACGATAACAGGCGCCATAACGGTACTTTAGAAAATTTAATCTTAGATAAGCTATAATATGGATATCAAAAAAATATACTGAATCAGAGAAATAAATTTTAAATATAATATATGTCAGCGCGAAGAAGTTATTAACTTTATTCAGCGGCGCCAAGAACCTCAAGAATTCAATAATTACCCACTTTTTAACTCTTGATGATTTTGCTAACACAATTTAGACAGTAACAATCAATTTTGTACAAGCATGCTTTGTGCCGTAAATACGGGCGGTCGATGCCTTTCGTGGCATTCTCGCTCGAGACGTCGGACCTCTTAGTTATTGTCGCAATAAAAGTGTAAACCCGCAAGTTGTGGTTTTAATTACTATGAGCGAAAGTAATCAAAATCGTGATGTCAGCAATGCTGATGTCACCCTTACAAAAAACAACTCGGACGCACTTGACTCGACATATAAATTTTGCAAAATAGAATGTTTTTCTTTTATTTCATACTAGTTACTTTGGAAATTTTTATTAATATTTTGCCTTACATCATTAAACAATGTAATCATTCATTTACTTCGCAAGCCACCGGTATGTCACTCATAAATGTGCTCCGGACGTCAAACAGTTTAAAAAATACCGTTAGTAAAATTAGTTTACGTCTGCAGTCCAGATAATTTATTTCTGGTGTACCTACCCTCATCGTTATCATGATTAGCCGAATTATTACAAAAAGATGGCGGCTTGCTCTGTGCTGCTAACTTAGTTCCATAATAGAGCGCGGGTGGCGCTGAAGGCCGTGTCATATGCCGTATATAAATATTTTTTTTTTGTTTTTTTTATCCACAAGTTAGCCCTTGACGGCAATCTCACCTGATGGTAAGTGATGATGCAGTCTAAGAGGGTAGCGGGCTAACCTGTTAGGGGTATGGTAAAGCCATACTCCTAATTGGTTTCTACACGACATCGTGCCGGAACGCTAAATCGCTTGGCGACACGCCTTTGTCGGTAGGGGGGTAACTAGCCACGGCCGCAGCCTCCCACCAGACCAGACTCGAGCCGGGAATCGAACCCAGGACGTCCAACTTTATAATGCAACAGCGCGCGCGCTGCGCCACGGAGGTCGTCAAAAATCTAGAAATATAGTACAGATAACTTGTAAATGTACCTCCACCACCTATAGAATATTATGTTTGGTATCGTTTTCCAAGAAAGGGTCTTTGTCTCCTCCCCGACCTTTGATAGGTACGCCAGCAGCATGCCGGTGATGAAGAAGAAAAATTGGACGACGTTCAGGCCGCTGAAAGTGATCCGCAGCAAAACAGATTCATATGCCTGAAAAAAAAAACAGTTTAATCACGTTTTTATACAGGAGAACAGTTTTGTTGCGTTTTTACAAATTACCGATAAATGGTGGGTCATTTTTTTTTACCCAATTTGAGAATATTATTGTTATTTTTATGATATTAACTTCGCCGCTGCGAGAGCACTGCGTGCAACAACTGGTGTTTTCTTTCGAAGAAGTGACCATAACAATCTGAGCCTTTGTGCACTCGACCGAATAATTTAGGTTAGACATAAAAATAACAAAGTTGATAAATAAAATTTATAAAATTTCGGTTGTGGTATTTTTCTTTTAATTACTCATCTACCTACCTATAAGGTACTTTTATTTTCAGAAAATAGGGGGAATCCCGGGGATAAAAAAACAAATAAGCGTGGTCTTAATCACGGTAAATAGTAATTTCTAAATTTCTTTCCTCCTTAAGGCGTGCAAGTTAGTCTTTTGCTTCAACCTCACTTGGTAGTAAGTGCTTATTCAGTCTAAAATAGCAACAGGTTAACCTGTTACGGGTTTGGCAGTCATATTGAACTCAAACTCCTAAATGATACGCTGCATCGTAGCGAAACTCTAAATCACTAGGGACTGGTACCATGCCACCACAATAGACCCGAGACAATACAGAAATAAAAATTCTACTTCCTCTGTGTTATAAGACTGCGCCCATGGAGGTCATCGAATACCTTTTCGAAGCTGTGAGGATCAGCTGTAAATCCAGAGCCAACCATCAGCACCGTGTGCGCGTACACCACGGAGAATGTCACTATCACGCTGAAATGTAAACACAACAAAACATGGAGACTCACTTTTTAAGCAAATAAAGGCATGGCCAAACTGTCGCGTTGAACAGGCATTATTAACGCGTCCGTTTGTAACAAACAGTAATTCGTGAGGTAAACCTGCATGCCTGAGAAAAATACCTTTGAAAATATTATTGAGGATAATGATTTCAAAGCTATTTTCCGATCCGCACCTTGCCACCGGGTGGTGAATGACCAGAATTTTCTAATAAATTAATATCTAATATTTTTTAAATACATTTTTTCTTGGAATAACGTTAAATGTAATACTTCAAAGGAGTCCTCATGTAAATAATTTATCGAACAGATTTAGCTGCATACGCGGATAAAAAACTACGCCATATGACTTTGCATGTTTGCATTATTTCTTTTTTTTGCATGCCTACCCGGCAGATTGTTTAAGCATCACTAATTTAATGTAACACCAATATACCAACACAATCTGAGCAAAATAAACGATTTGATTTGATGTGATTTGATTTGATTTGATATTATTATGTCATATGGTAATTTATTAAGGGGTAATGCTGCTGATTTTGACTGATTTTGTTGACCGTGTTGCAGAACAGGGCTGTTCGAGCCATTTATAATATTGCTCCAAGTTAGTCATTAAGAGAAAAATTAAGGAAGTATAATAATGTCGTTGCGTGGCCGATACATATTTGAAAATGTTTTAGGTTCAATTTAAGGTTTATTTTAAGTTTCAGTTGTTATAAATAAATTTATCTTTGAAATTTTAATAATAATCTTAACATTAGAAGTAAAAATAAACTTGTGTTGCACGCTACAAAAGTACATAAAATTAGGTATTCATTTCATAAAGTATAAAGGTGCCCATAAAATCTGTTAATTCTATATGGCTATTTGTTAAAGGATGATTTTGAGATTTATTAAACTTAAAATTAATATTCATTATATTTCAAAACTTACCGAAAACCATGAAGGCATTTGAAGATATCCAAACGTGAATCCTTCTGTTCAACGCTGGTCAACTTTTTATAGTTTTCAGGTACGGAGAAACATAACAGGAATTCCTTTACTAAAGATCCTGTAAAAATAATAACAGATATTGCTGAAAAGTTATTTAATTTCGTCCGCTCAGAATTCTAGGTTTTCACACAATTATATGTCATATCATCATCATCATCATCATCATGAACAACCCATTACCGACTCACTACAGAGCACGGGTCTCCTCTCAATATGAGAAGGGTTTGGCCATAGTCCACCACGCTGGCCATGTGCGGATTGGCAGACTACACACGCCTTTGAGAACAGTATGGAGAACTCTCAGGCGTGCAGGTTTCCTCACGATGTTTTTCCTTCACCGTTGAAGCAAGTGATATTTAATTTGTTTAAAAACGCACATAACTCCGAAAAGTTAGAGGTGCGTGCCAGGATTCGAACCGTCGACCTCTGATTAGGAGGCTGACGCCCTAACCACTAGGCTATCACCGCTTTATTACATTTACATATAGTAATGTACTAGTAGATATTAAAAATGTCACACTCAAATTAAAGGAATATTTTTAACTAAGTTGGATGGTTGACTCATTTGTGTCGACCGTCTTACTCAGTTAAAAAATGTTTTTTTCCGGCCTTAATATGCTTACTCAGTTCCTCTAGTTTTAAGTCGTTAAGTTGCAGCCTAGCATCGAGGACGAACCCCTACAGTTTTTTCGGTGTATTTATAAATATATATAAATATTAATAAATAAATAAAATAATATTAAAATATATTAAATATTAATTACTTGCAAAGTTGTCTACCTTTTAAAGCCACGCACGTTAGTTCAGATGTTCCGAAGTTAAAATCTTTGACCAATAATATAGTTACTAGATGAGCAGTCACATACAAAATTTTATATGTATTTTAAAAAAATAAACTTATATGTTACATAAGAATAGAGCTTATATGGCATATTGGGACGCTAAGCACCTCTACAGTGACTTTCTCTATAGCAAGCTAACGAAAATAGGTTCCCTAATCGTGAAATCAATCAATAAAATCGTGAACAAGTTTTTAAGGGTATTTAGATTATGATGACTGCAAGATATTCCTACTAATATTATAATTGTGAATGTGACTTTGTTATAACTACTTAATCGATCATCATCAAACTTTGTACACATATTCTTGGGGGTATTAGAAGTAACATAGGATACTGTTTATTTAAAAAAAAACACATTTTTACGAAAGATAACATTATGGTTTTTTAATCTACAGTTGTCATATTGATTCTATTGTAATGATCTCTGATACTTATTTAATAGCTTCAGTGCGAGCGAAACCGCGGGTGTAAGCTAGTTACATATAAAAGATTAGACCGGACAGATCAGAACATGGGTTCAGCTAATAAAATATAAATGTTTCTTATGCGCGTAAGGTTTGTATTCTAAGCCCCCCCCCCCCCCCCCCCCCAGCTACGAGAAGGGCGCTCTTTGACCGAAGTGGACCGTTCAAATGTTGCAAATGATGACGAATATAATAACATTTCAGAACAACGCGTGAAATGATTTTATACGACCCAATAAAACAGTTAATCTTTATGCTAATGAGCTATGCTAATGAGCTCTTTTATAACATTTATACGAGCTGTCATGATTTAAATTTCTATTCCTTTAATATTTTCTTCGTACTAACTCATACTTTTGAAGCCGCGATAGTCCAGTGGTTAGGGCGTCCGCCTCCTAATCAGAGGTCGGGGGCTCGAACCCGGGCACGCACCGCTAACTTCTCGGAGTTATGTGCGTTTTTAAGCAATTAAAATATTCATTTGCTTCAACGGTGAAGGAAAACATCGTGAGGAAACCTCCATGCCTAAGAGTTCTCCATAATGTTCTCAAAGGCGTGTGAAGTCTGCCAATACGCACATGGCCAGCGTGGAGGACTATGGCCAAACCCTTCTCATAATGAGAGGAGACCCGTGCTCTGTAGTGAGCCGAGAATGGGTTGATCATGATGATGATGATAAACTCATACTTTAAAAACAAAAAGTCGAGTGTGTTTCGGGAAAAACGCAGTATAGGGTTCTATAGTTCGCGGTCACTGTTTGATATAATATAACATCACCTCAAACTCCTAGCAAATTTTAAAAGGTCGTTATCTTGGCTAGGAAGCGGTGATAGCCTAGTGAAGCGGTGATAGCCTAGTGGTTAGGGCGTCAGCCTCCTAATCAGAGGTCGGCGGTTCGAATCCGGGCACGCACTTCTAACTTTTCGGAGTTATGTGCGTTTAAAAAAAAAAAAAAGTTAAAAATATCACTTGCTTCAACGGTGAAGGAAAACATCGTGAGGGAACCTGCACGCCTGAGAGTTCTCCATAACGTTCTCAAAGGCGTGTAAAGTCTGCCAATCCGCACATGGCCAGCGTGGTGGACTATGGCCAAACCCTTCTCATATTGAGAGGAGACCCGTGCTCTGTAGTGAGCCGGCAATGGGTTGATCATGATGATCTTGGCTAGCAGGAACCATTTAGATGTCAAGACTTTAAAGCTTACAGCTCGCAAATGGATCCCTAAATAGAAAAATTGTTTACATACCCGCAATATTCAAGAATGGTCTCGAATAAAAACAGAATAAAATAAATTGTATTGCATTAACTGTGTACATTTTAATATTATGCTGTATGTGGTAATATTCAACGGTCACTTCACTTCGTCACTTTCTGCAATGTAACACTTACAATTTTTAACTTTATTACGTTCCATTTAAATACTTAAAATTACTCTCTACTCATAGATGTTATAAAACGTCTTACTTACTAACCAAACAACTTATTTTTAAACATATAGCCTTGTAGTTTTTTTTTTGCATTTGGAAAATGATAAATAAATATATAACAGAAGCATATGAACTTTAATAAAAAAAATACATTTGTATGCTGGAGAATATAAATACATCTACCTATTGCAGTTATATGGTGTACGTATATTAATTATCTTCATATTTCCAACAAAGGCTTGGTTGCTCGCGAGCTTCTTGAAAAAAACCTAATGAAGCGTGTATTCATTTGCGATTCTTTTATAACGACTTAATGATAATGGTTCCTTTTGAAGAGATTAATAAGTCATGTACGGCAAGAACGTTGGACCAAGACTGCGGTCAAAGGTTTGTCAGGCGGTTGTTAATTATGAGCTTTAAATGCCGAGCAGAAACATCGATTTAGATCGAAGAAGGTTGATAGAAAAACTCCGTAATGATCATTAGCTGCGGTCTTTGATGTACTACTACTTTTATTTTTTGAGATAGGTTTGCGCTTGACGACAATCAGTACCAGAAGGCACTGATGAGATCTAGGTTGGAACGCGCTTGCCTTTTTTTTTTTTTTTTGTCGTGGTGGAAAAGCTTTATTGCTACCTCCGTCCCTTGGGCAGGACTAGCGGTTATGTGGGACTCCCCCCTAGGGGGTATACCCAAACTAAAAACCACCACGGCGGACACGAGGGACACCTCGCGCTGAGTTTTTTCCAGGCGCCCGGGGAACACCATTGTATTCTTCCCGGGCATCTAACAGGCGCCCCAGCCATAAGACGGGGCTTCGCGTGGAGAGGGGAGAGGATCGGGACAGCACGATCCCCCCCAGACTGTCAGGAGGCTTGTTAAATGTCAGGTAGCGCTTGCCTAAAAAATGCCTATTCACACTTGAAGGAACTAATGTTATACGTGGCTGGAAACACAGATGCTGGAAGAGAGTTCCACACCTTAGCGGTTCGAAACACACTACACTAAACCACACGCAACTTCTGCCACTCAGCAAAAAAAAAAGAGAGTTGAGCCTGAAGGTTTTAATTCATCCGCTAAATGCCTTGCGCCTTCCGAGTACAACTTGTTTCGGTAGCGTGAAAAAGGATGATAATTGGATTGGATGCGGTGTCACATTATGGTTTTCCCTGTTTTTTACTGAGACTTGGATAATTAGTTGACGAGACACACCAACCTGCTCAACGCATCTGACGCGCGCAAATATCACTCTGAACGTTGTCGCAGAGAGGCTGGAGACCTATTCAGTGGCAATCTAAGTGAACTCACAAGAGCATCATGGATTATATGTCACCGGAATATGTAAATTTAGGCAATTTTTATACATCTATATATATATATATATATATAGATATACTACTTACTACTTATAATACTTTTATATAAGGTTACTCTGTCAAATTAGGTTTATTATCCTGAAAAGCTAGAATTAATAGGAGATAGATAAATCAATAAATTACTTATATTATGTATACTACAGTTTTACCCAAACTTTTTGTTTGTCTCTCTTAAGTCTGAACGAACAAATCTTTATACCAGTTGTACCGATATTGACGGGACTTTCACACATATATTAGACTTTCCAACGTAGATTAATTTTACTTCGGAAATTTACCTCTAAAGAGGTGTTGTAAGATTTTAAATCATAATCATTTTCAAATTACGTTCAAAGTGATTTATGTAAAGTATATGGTAGCGTGTAGCCGTCTTTGAATATTAAAACCACATAACCAAAGATCAAGGTTATGAAAAACCTTGAACCTTCGTAATGTGGTTTTGATATTCAAAGAGTAAAACTTACCTTGTGATATCTTTTTTTATTAAACATTTCAGTCTCATATTATAATCATTTGAGTTATTAATCCAATCAGGAAGGTAAAACCTGAGTACGAATGCCAGGCTACGTACTAAAATAATCAAACCCCCTTTATTGACAGTTAAATAGTCTCAGTTTACTGAGAGGGTTTCGAATGCTTCACGTTGCCGTGACGTAAAGTTCTTTCTATCAGTTAAAGAAAGGAGGCCCGAGGAATGTCCCTTGGGTCTGATCTTCTTAATCTTATCTAATAAAATTTCAGGTATATTTTAATGGCGAGATATCGTCCGCGTTCTCTACGGTTTTTAAGATTACCGAAGGAGCCATAAGTTTTCCCTGGATAAAGGGTAACCTATGTGCTATTTTAGGATGCAAGCTTTCTCTATGAGGAATATCGCCTAACCCAGTTAATGTGTTAAAAGTCATGTGTATTATTAAACTCCCCCAGAAACCCTGATACTTTTTAAATAGAAAATATTCTTTGGTCTCCTCCCGGTTGCAGTATTTGAGCCATTTATTTAAGCAATCAAATGTAAAAACAAAAATAAAGAAAATATATACTTTCGCTATATTATTATTATTAAAATAATAGAATGTTTCCTTCTATGGGTGTGATTTTTCCGTAATAATTGAAATTAATGAATTTGGTTCTTTGTTCGATTTTTTTTTAATATGTTATTATTTAAGATCTGTATTGACAATTTAGTTTAAGATAACATATTTTTTATCGATATAATCTAAGATCTAAATTCGTGATCCATGGCGCCATATTAATTAAAAGTCTATTTTGGGCCAAAAATATATACTTAAATACTAACTCACTTACTTAAATTTTTATTTTTTGTTTTAAAATAATCATACGCGCTTAATATGACCAAAACTTATATATTTGTATAAGATATACATTACCTTTCTTAAGATTGTCGCCACTGTCCTTTGAGTAGAGGTCACAGCAACTTCCGGCCACGGCGAGCACAAGTAAAATAATGAATACAGTGAGAAAAACATAATCAAAGTAATCTAAATTGAGTTCATCCTTATCTTCACTTTTTTCACAATTCGCATTATACACTCTAGCCATTAAATCGTACTTGTTCAACATAGTTTCGTTGAGGCATCCCTCAAGGACCGCTGTTAGGTCCCTGTTTATATCTAAGCCAGCGTTTCTAGCGTAGGATTGACATGTTTGCGTAACGCAGACGCCTCTGTCTATTTTTGAATAGTTGTAATGTTTTAATGTGTACTCGGAGTACTCCTGAAATAAAAATATAAGAGTCAGATTTGTATCATTACTACGCATCCACGGATGAAATTCGTAGCAGCGATTTGAGGGAAGGGTTAAAGACACTGGAATATTCATTTGGCGTTGCCACCTATAATGCAAGTGACTGCAGGTTAACTAATGAAGTAATCCCTAGTTTAAAACATCAATTAAGGGAATTTTCGCCTGGATAGAGATAACGTCTGAAAGGCGGTGGAGATTAATGGGACGTCTATTAAACAGACATGTTTCTATTATCGGTTCCCTCTATGCAGAGCATGTATTAACGTAGATGAAACGAAGAATCCAAATGGATTTCCACATAACATAGACCATGTCTTGTTTCCTGAAAGTCATTGAACAACTTTGTATGCAGCAAATTGTCTTATATACAGATAAAGATTTTTATTAGGATCAATATAACAAGATGGTAAACACATAAAAACGATGATCCTTCAGAAGCATACACTATGTTGCAATAATAATCGTCCTCTCAGTAATAAACACACTGTTCCATACAAGATATACACGAGTTTGTGAATGTCGGATTAGGATAGAGCTGACGCCAATTGTGTTGAGGTAGTGTTGTGTTAAAATTTCAAATTTAAATATTACAATTTATCGTCCTAAATAAAGCGGTGATAGCCTAGTGGTTAGGGCGTCAGCCTCTTAGTTAGAGGTCGGCGGTTCGAATCCGGGCACGCCTCTAACTTTTCGGAGTTATGTGCGTTTTTAAAACATTAAAATATCACTTGCTTCAACGGTGAAGGAAAACATCGTGAGGAAACCTGCACGCCTGAGAGTTCTCCGTAATGTTCTCAAAGGCGTGTGAAGTCTGCCAATCCGCACATGGCCAGCGTGGTGGACTATGGCCAAACCCTTCTCATCATGAGAGGAGACCCGTGCTCTGTAGTGAGCCGGTAATGGGTTGATCATGATGATCGTCCTATAAATAAGTTCTAAAGTTTGTTGAAGAACATGTTTTCTAATCCTTTTGATTTGATTTGTTATTTGCTTTAAATTAGTGTATCTTCTCAGATCACCCATTTTAACTATATTTTGGCTAATATACTTGGACCAAATACACACATCTTATCACGATTACAAAAGATTTTAATAAGCCATTTCAGAGCAGAGAAGAGTATAGGCTTACTGTAAATAGGTTTATTGGTTTAACCATATCCACCAAGGTGATCAAATACATATTATTGGTGGACGCGTTTTTGAGAACTCTTACGGTGAATTCTCAGCCATTTCCTCACGATATTTTGTTTCTTAAATAAATTGACGTTACACACAACCTTAATATATTGAACGTTGTAGTAAACATGTTGGTATTAAAATTTTGGCAGGCAAGTTAATTTGTATTTTGAATTGAGACTGATTTAATTTTATCACCGATGACGGCCTCTTGAACAATTTATATTATTTTATGTTGTCCCTGATACTTGCCGATTGGATATGACAGTGACCTTAGCGACATTCTTTTATAGCACGGTGCTTGATTCTTAAAATTTTATGAACTAAGTACCTATAACTGGTTATAAGTATGCCACATTCTTTGAACTTAAATTACTTTTTAACCAACTTATTGGATTATCAATTTTATTCGTTTTAAAGGGCAAAATTGATTGAAAATGTTAAAATGCTCTTCGGAAATACTTAATACTTATTTCCAGTTTGCATGCTGTTAAACATTTGTTTCTGTACTAGCAAGTTTATTATTAAATTGTTAATACAAATTAAATAAATGTTTTTTATAATAATATGTTACAACGGTTATTAAATTGTCTATTAGTATCAATTCGACTCCTAGAGAATATTATTTAAGGATCGGTTTGTGCTTTTGGGGAAATTTGGTGAAATTTTACATCCCGATTGGATAAGCATCTTACCTAAAATGTGTGAGGCCTTCCAAAAACAGTGATTTACTTCGATAACGGGTCATGTTGTCAATGTGGGTATGTAATTTTTTTGTTACTATATACTGTATGAAATTGTAAAATATTTTTGTATTTTTTCATATCCGAGTGCTGCGAGTGCGACTGCTGGACATAGGTCTTTTGTAGGGTTCCAATGCTCACGGTCTTGGGCCGCTTGCTTCCAGCGGCTCCCTGTGACTCGTCTGATGTCGTCACCTAGTTGGGGGTCGACCAACGTTATGTTTACCTTGGGACCCCAACGTCGGTTCTCCGAGCTATGTGCCCCGCCCATTGCCACTTCAACAACTTCGCAATTCGCTGAGCTATGTCGGTAACTCTGGTTCTTCTACGGATCTCCTCATTTCTGATTTGATTACGTAGAGATACTCCTACCGAGTCATTACATTATAATTACATCATTATTAAAATTGAGGATCTGATAAATTTCTACAGTAATAGATGTAACTGCGGAGGAATCTTTATCTACTTAAATATAAAGTAACATTAAGGTATTTACATAAGTTTCTGTGAGTTTAACCCCCGACGTAATTCTATTGAGCTAGATGACTTTAAAAGCTTAAACGATCTTTTAAATTAAAAGCTACCTGAATAAGCGTGTAAAGGTCGCTGGTGTTGTGAGGGTAGAGCTCCGCGTTGGCGACGCAGTAGATCCCGCCAGCCTCCTCCATGCACCTCTCGTAGTTGTCCAGCTCGAACAGCCGCGGCAGCCGCTCATATTCGGATTCTGTAACGGTGATCGTTACACATGTTCACAGCCCACTACAGTCGGAGATGTACATAGGAGACATATGACAGTATGTCTCAAATAAATTAATTTTACTAAACTGGCGTTAGCTGAAATTGGCAAATTTAGTCATCTATCATCATTGTGAAGCGGGGATAGCCTAGTGGTTAGGGCGTAAGCCTCCTAATCAGAGGTCGGCGGTTCGAATCCGGGCACGCACCTTAACTTTTCGGAGTTATATACGTTTTTAAAAATTAAAATATCACATGCTTCAACGGTGAAGGAAAACATCGTGAGGAAACCTGCACGCCTGAGAGTTCTCCACAATGTTCTCAAAGGCGTGTGAAGTCTGCCAATCCGCAAATGGCCAGCGTGGTGGACTATGGCCAAACCCTTCTCATATTGAGAGGAGACCCGTGCTCTGTAGTGAGCCGGTAATCGGTTGATCATGATGATGATCATCATTGTTTATATAAACTACTTTTTCTCTCTCTATGACCAGTTCTTCATTTCTGAAGATCTTGGCTCTATTGAGATGTCAGCCTCAAACTGTCCATCGATTTTAACGGCTTTCGTTGGTACACGTTTGGACTATCTCAAGTGCAATTAGCCGGCCTCTTTGACCCAGTGTTCAATGGTGTGGTCTAAAAGCTGTCCCTTCGGGGTTCAATTTTCGACAGAGACAATTTAGAAATTTATCATATCTGAATCTTTTCTGGTCTGGTCTGGTTAGTGTCACCAAGCGATTTACCGTTCCGGCACGATGTCGCATAGATGCCAAATAATAGTATGGGTTAACCACACAAAATCTTCCACTAGAATCTCTATGCACGTTTCGACCCGACACCGGATCATACTCAGGAGATGTTGACTTCACAAGCGAGAAAAAAGAAAATTTCTTAGAAGTCAAATCACACTTGCTGTTTATTGTTTATCATGGAATTCCGCAAAGTAACGCCTGTTTCTATTGATTAAGTTTTCGGTAGTATTCAATGCGTGTCTGTATCTCTTAAATTGAAAAACTCCTCCTAGATGTCTTTAGAGTACATGGTTATGGTATGGTGGTGGAGTAGTAGTAACCCAGCGAGGTCAACTATCAGTGGTTTTGTCTTGCCTTTGCTGATATAAAATCTCAGCTCTTAACTCTTCACCGCTTATGTTTGTAAAAAGCTCGTTAGTCTTCTACAAATGTGTTAACGAGGACTGCATCATCAGCGTAGTGGAAGATACAAATCACTTAGCGGGAGAAACCCATTTCAGTACGAGTATATCATTTCGTCGAGCTAACTTTGTATTATCACGCAAGTTCTATAAGATCACTTTTTCCAGGTTCTAAGATCACTTTTTGTCTGCGACCCAATGTTAGCGTTACTTTTGAGGATTTATTTATTTATACCTTATTTATATATTATAATGAATAGAAGCAGGCGTTACTTTGCAGAAGTCCATGATAAACAATAAACAGCAAGTATAATTTGCTATATTCCGCCGACAACCGGGTTTCGAAAGAAAAGTAAAGTCAAAGTTTACTTTTCGCGCTTGTGAAGTCAACATCTCCTGAGGATGATCCGGTGTCGGGTCGAAACGTGCGTAGAGGTTCTAGTGGAAGATTTTGTGTGGTGTTATATTATATAAATCTCCCGGTTGCGGACGGAATATAGCAAATTATACGTGTTGTTTATTGTTTATATATTATAATTTTTATATATATTAATATGGTTATCGTTTATATCTATATATACATATTATTGCAACACCTTCCTCTTTCCGTATCTCGATATCTTTTGCATCTTTGGTTGCCTGGAAGAGATCGCTATGCAGCGATAAGGCCGCCAAATTTTATTGTTATGTATGTTATTTTCTGTCTTTTTTTTTCCTATCTTTTGGTGTGCAATAAAAATCAAGTTTTGAATTAATTTTAAATTTTATATAGTAAGTACATATACTCTTTCGTTACCCCTTCTTGCTTAACATAATTTTGTCTCAATTAATACCTATTTAGTTTACTCTCATTTATGTGCTTGAAAATTGCTGTAACTTTTTTTCTGCCGGCATTTAAATTAATAGAACGAAAATGAATAAATTAAGAGAATTATGCAACTCACCATTTAAATGGTATATAATTCCACAACATGGTCCTATACTGAGTATAATAAGGCACACACATAGTTTCATTATCATTCTGTAAATAAAACACTTAACTATCACAGCATACGTCTTTATGTACTTGTTAGTAAGTTTAATTTGAACTGTTCTTCACTTAGGTTACATTAATATATAATGTTTTTCTTTGTAATTTCTTGGCATTATTTTAGGGTTCCGTTTTTCGTTTTTAATGCGTTTACGCACCCCCTCCGGAAACGGTGCAGGCAGAACTGGACTAAAGTACGCACTGAAACCCAGCGGTGCTCCTTCGCTTCGCCTGGTGGCTGGGTCACCAAACGCTCGCGCACTCGTCCGCATCGACAATATTTTAGGGTTCCGTACTAAAGTGGAAAAATGTTCTCATCAAAGTATTTGACCGTTCTATCGTTTTATTACCCTGAAATATTAGCAGCGGTGATTTATGCTTGTCGTTGTCCTCGGGCGATGAGCCTTGTTCCCTACAAGACAAGCAATTTGTCACAGTACAACAGCATCTTTCCCTTCAACGTCAACTTACCCAGCTTTCCGTCCTCCCCATAAACGTAAAGTTTCTGGAGGACGGTTAGCTTTACAATTAAAATGTGTTTTTAAAATATTTTTGAACAATAAATTAAAATAAAAACAAAAAAAAGATTCTTACTTCTCCGATTGCGTGAAAAAATGTAATGCCATTCATATTAAAATCATTCCGGCTCATTATCCAGATATGCTTGATTCATTAGAGTCCCAGAATATTCACGCCATTTTAGTATCAGAGTCACCACTAAAGCCCTGTTTGCCTTCTACCTCGTATTCTCTAGATACCATACCTTATACGTAACAATCGAACCAATAGCTGGTCTGGTGATATATCTTAGATCCTACATTTCTTTTTTAAAACTGTTAGCGCATCATGTTAACCAGCCCTATGGATTCGCTTATCAGCAGTTATTCACTCGTGAAACCTCATTGGGATATAGCTATTAATATTATTAACATTATTAATTTATTACATATTAACATTATATTGTTAATTATAAATAAAAATAAAAAACGAAATTATTTTTAATAAAAATAATAAAATAATGTAATAGTGGGTGTATGTTATTATGAAATATTATATTATTACATGAATGCAAGTGTTCATAAAAATATTCTAGATATAAACTGGTACGATTCTAAGAGTCTACATTATTAACTCCAAATGTTAGTACCGGTCATTGTAATTCAACCAAATAACTATTTACAATTACCATCCTAGGTACGGAATCCTTATGCGCGAATTCGACTCGAACTTTTCAGACTATTTCATCTTTTCTCGGCTGTTAAATATTCATAATTACAGTATTTTTTACGCTAAATAAAATATTTTTTAAATTTAATTAAAGTATATCATTATTTCCTTTCATAAATTTATTTTCTCTATCATCGTACATTTTTAATAATGTTTACAAAGTTAGAAATCTAAAAAAAAAAAACAAAACCAAGTAGAGCAGGGAAATGCATTTTAAAAATTAACACAGTGTATAACTATGCATTGGTAATTTATTATCTACCTTCCCATACTGAACAACACCTACTTTATGAAGTATCCTGGCTAATTGATTATGTCTGTGTAAGTAATCACCGTTAGCAAGATGAGAACAACCAGGTCTTAGAGACTCCCCACTCCCCACACGTATACTCCTCCCATCCCTACTCCCATACGTACTGCACGCTTGGTATACGTCAACAGTACACCTTTTACATCTTTAACTTTGTGGTTCTGGGAGTTAATCGTCTTCACAACCCATCCACAATTGTATAGACCTTAGACCTTAGATAGATTAAAAACCCCTTAGTTTCCCCAAAGAGTTCTCCAATATGTAATCAGGATACGGAAGCAATTGGATCTATATCTGGCCCAACAAAGGGCTTATTCCTCCATACCGCTTTGCGATCCAAAGTATTAATAACTTTACGACTGCGCCAGTTTTCTTTACCTAAAGACTCCGGTTTAAGGCCCTTGTAACCATATGCATACTAACGCTAAATATAATTGTTTTTAAAATAGCCTAAAGCCTGACCCAAATCATGAGCTACACTAAAATTCATTTAAAACCGTCTAGTTGTTCTTGCTTGATACTCTAACGTTGCATCTACTTCTAGGATAGCTAAAACAAAAAATAGCAATAATAAAAAGAAATATAGGTACGAAACCTATTTAAGCCCTTGTTAAGAGTTTGTCATTTTGATATTTTAATGTGAAATAGGCTCGTTTATCTAATAGGTAAACCGGTTGACTGTGTGACATCAGTTCGCCCGCCGAACGACAGAGAACGCCACAAAATCGACCTCTAATCGTCCTTTATGCTAGGTGGTGAACGCGTGTGACGCTATCGTACATCTCCGAACTCAGTGTGCTTTTTTTTCCGCTGGGAAATGCGTTTACGCATCCCCTCCGGAAGTGACGCAGTCTTGACTGTGCGTCACTTCCGACGGGGTATGTGGGACTCGCCGGCGGCCGGATTGGCGACCAGAATATCAACTAAAACCCAGCGATGCTCCAACGCGTCGCCTGGTGGCTGGGTCACGGAACACCCGCGCACTCGACCGCAGAACTCAGTGTGCTGGTTTACACATGTTCAACCCGCCGGGGTGACATACTGTGGTCAAAACAAATGTAAGCTATTCTGAGTTCCTGTAGAATCTGTTCTGTCATTTTACTATAGCAGACGCCAGAGTAAAAAGATGATAGGGACGTGGCGTAAGAGCCACTCCTTTTTACTCCTCCTCCTTTTTACTCTGGGGTTCCAGGTACTGCATTACACCTGGCTTTCCGCTACTCTGCAAGCACCTGCACATCGGACCTGATGCCAGCTGCCAGCTGATCTCGACCACTGCTACCCTCCTCGCGATGTCTGAATCAGACCCTTGCGTCATCAGCTTACTAGCAAAGTACATCCAGTGTGCCACTTATATTTTCCTTTTGTATACTGAATTGACTGAGGTATGAAATGGTTAAAAACAATTATCTTCATGAGTTTTGTTTCTTTTTTTTTATTCGTTTGTTTTTTCTGCGACAACAAACCCGTCACAATGCGTGAACAAAAATTAAATGACCGCACATTGCTAGAAATGTGGACTGGGACATAACCGTGCCTTGTTTTGGGCCGCTGGGTTGTTCATTTATTTAGGTCTATCATCATTATCACGTTGAGGATGATAATGATATGCTTAAATTATTCTTTACGAAGAAATTTCTAAAAGTTCTTAAGAAAATATAATCAATTTTCATATAATGCAAGGCGTATAATAAAACGTGAATTTTATCTGGCCCAAATAATGCCAATTTTCACAAAACTAAGAATTTTTTGACACACCCCTTTTTTAATTTTTAACCGGGGATCGAATCCAAAGTTTTGAGATACACAGGCAAATAGTCTTATTATTCCACCATAGTCCTTATCAATAGAAGCGGTGATAGCCTAGTTGTTAGGGCGTCAGCCTCCTAATCAGAGGTCGGCGGTTCGAATCCGGGCACGCACTTCTAACTTTTCGGAGTTATGTGCGTTTTTAAACGATTAAAATATCACTTGCTTCAAAGGTGAAGGAAAACGTCGCGAGGAAACCTGCACGCCTGAGAGTTCTCCATAATGTTCTCAAAGGCGTGTGAAGTCTGCCAATCCGCAAATGGCCAGCGTGGTGGACTATGGCCAAACCCTTCTCATATTGAGAGGAGACCCGTGCTCTGTAGTGAGCCGGTAATGTGTTGATCATGATGATGATAGTCCTTATCTCTCTCTCTGTTTGTCAATCTCACCTGGTGGCTATGCAGTCTAAGATGGTAACAAGCTTACCTACCTGTTAGGGTTACGGTAAACCCATACTCCTAACTGGTGTGTACGCAACATCGTGCCAAAACGCTAAATCGCTTGACTCGTCTTGTTCGGTAGTGAGGTTACTCGCCACGGCAAAGCCTCCCACCGCTGCGCCAGTGAGGTCTGCTTTACTAATAGACTGGTGTATGGATTTCAGTCTGGTGGGAGGCTGCGGCCGTGGCCAGTTACCACCCTACCGACAAAGGCGTGTCGCCAAGCGATTTAGCGTTCCGGCACGATGTCGTGTAGAAACCAATTAGGAGTATGGCTTTACCATACCCCTAACAGGTTAGCCCGCTACCATCTTAGACTGCATCATCACTTACCAACAGGTGAGATTGCCGTCAAGGGCTAACTTGTAGTGGATAAAAAAAAAAAAAAAAAACGATTAACAGAAAAAAAAACATGGGAAGAATACTGTCTATTTATTTTGATTCGTTCTATTAGGTGATGTTGACATGACTTGACGTATTCTTCCTGTG
Source organism: Lasiommata megera (assembly GCA_928268935.1). NCBI lineage: Eukaryota > Metazoa > Arthropoda > Insecta > Lepidoptera > Nymphalidae > Lasiommata > Lasiommata megera. The sequence continues at coordinate 15,088,788 of OV743326.1, forward strand.
AAGGAGTAGGCACTAATAAATACACTCGTAACAATTTAATGATCTAGCCATAATAATGAGTATGTACCTACCTGTCCTACCTATTATATCGTAACTTATCTTTAACCTTAGCTCAAACATTTAATACCGATATGAATTTCTAAGTGTGTTAGGTAGTTCATTTTACCACCGTCCGACCCCCCGTTATCCCAAACGTCGCCTAAGCCGAGGTTCGGCCTCACAGGAGGCGCCCTTAGTTTCTTGGAGCCCTAGGGCTCAAAATATTTTCTGGCAGAGCTTCTTTCCGAAGCTCGCCAAACAGCATGGTTACGCTGCCGCAATCAACAGGTTTAGTACAGCTAATAGTTAGTACAAAAAAAATTACCACCGCACCGAGCTTGAAATTCGGCACACCCTGAGAGGGTCAGTATACCATGATAGAATCCGGTTACGCTGTGGCAACCAATAGGGTTTGTACAGCTAATAGACAGTCCGAAAAAAAAAATATATACCGTGAAAAACACCCGTGTAACTTTCTCGCCTGATTTATTTTGCAGCAAAACCGGCGTTCGACACATAGGCAGCTAACATACTAGAGCCTAGAACGTAGGATAAAATCACAGACAGACACTCACATTTTATCGATTTATTTGTATAATAGATAATTTTGATAGTTTTGTTATCAACATTGGTGTTTCTTGTAATTTTTTCTAAGACGACAATACACTGAATGTGTCGGTTTTTTTTAATATAAATACATCGCCTGCAAAGTATCAGGTGAATCACAATAGCTGTGAAGTGATTTTCATAGATAACCCCCAGCACTGATGCGTTGCTGTAGAATCTGAGACTGAACCGATCCCCCTTATCGCATTCTACGTGGCATCATACCGAATCGCAGGCGATTTATGGCGGATATACTTTGCCAGTATGGTGGCGACGAGCCGCAGGAATCGAACCCGGGCCTCCCACTTTATATATCTACAGTGATCGTGCTGCTCCGAGGGCGTTTCGCAAATTGCAATTTGTATATCAAAGTATAGGAAATTGCGTCATTTTACTTGAGGTCACACAGTCAGTGGTAGCGATTTTAATCACTTTTGAAATTCAACATCGCGCTTCTAACCTTATGCAGACGGTATAAACTTATTAAATAAATTGAATTATTTTTGCTTAATTTTGCGAAAAAGGCTATTCTATATACTCGTATATAATTAATATATATAATTTCCTCAATCTTTACACACCACTACAAGCAGACCTTCCAGAATGCCTTTTCAACGCACGTTTGGCGCAGACCCCGGAACATCCTCAGGATATCCTTCATTCAGAATTCTTAGGACTGTTTTAATTACGAAAATGAAGCCAAAAATGTAAGTTCCATTGGACATACACATTGTAATATCTACTAAGAATAGAAAACCCCGCAAAGTGCGTGTCAGACCACGGGCAGTGTAGAGTTCTTTACTAATTAACCTAATTAAAAAATCTAATTAATGATTTGTGTTTAAGTTTATTAATCGACTTTACACTATTACGTAAATAACTTTTCTCTGGTGGGAGGCTACGGCCGTGGCTAGTTACCACCCTACCGACAAAGACGTGTCGCCAAGCGATTTAGCGTTCCGGCACGATGTCGCGTAGAAACCAATTGGGAGCGTGGGTTTACCGTAGTCCTAACAGGTCAGCCCGCTACCATCCTAGACAGCATCATCACTTACCACCCGGTGAGATAGCGTCAAGGAGAGTCAAGGGCTAACTTGTAGTGTGTAAAATAAAAAAAACTAAAAACTATCTATTACTTAACGGAATAGTCCAAAAACAATTTACAAATTTGTCAACTATAACTCTTTAACTTCAAGTCCTACATAGCTGTTCCTTTTAATTTCATTATACTTTGGTGATTTTATTTGGGGGTAATCGACTTAGCTCGAAGGGCTTGCACGCTGAAGTGTCAGTGGGCTGGTCACGTTTGTCGGAGAACCGATGGACGTTGGAGTCGGAAGGTCCTCGAGTGGAGATAAAGTCTCGGCAAACGGTGTGTGGGCCGTCCTCCGGCCAGGTGGAGTGACCTCCGAAAAGTGGCAGGCATCGACTGGATGCGAAAAGCCGGAGACAGGATGAGTTGGCGCTACTTCAAAGAGGCCTATGTCCAGCAGTGGATTAATGTTGGCTGATGATGATGATGATTTTTGCAAGAATACACATACACCCATTTGACTTGCAGTTTTCCAATTTTGTAGATTAGATTGTTTTGATTCAAAAAGACGTGAACCTACCTACCCTACCCTACCGACAAAAGACGTGTCGCCAAGCGATTTAGCGTTCCGGCACGATGTCGCGTAGAAACCAATTAGGAATATGGATTTACCATACCCCTAACAGGTTAGCCCGCTACCATCCTAGACTGCATCATCACTTACCAGCAGGTGAGATCGCTGTCAAGGGCTAACTTGTAGTCTTTAAAAAAAAAAAAAGATTCTAGATATAATTTCACTGCCTTTCAATTATGCCAGTATTACCATACCCATACCTACCAATAATACCAGTACCTATTTATTTAATAATGCGTATGTATGTCAATAGAAATTGCACGCTATTCACACATTCATTTAAAGCGTCACTTAATGTTAATTTTATTTAAATAAGCATAGTTGTTTAGTTTATTTTAATGTGGATCATCATCATCATCATCAACCCATCACGACAGTCTCACTATGACGACGAATACTGAACTTAATCTATTTCAATTTATTTTTATTTAGTTAAATAAAAAAATGACGAGTTAGTTCGCAGACTTTTTTTTATACACTACAAGTTAGCCCTTCACGACAATCTCACCTGGTGGTAAGTGATGATGATGTCTAATAATAAATTAATTAATTGGTTTCTACGCGACATCGTGCCGGAACGCTAAATTGCTTGGCGACACGTCTTTTTCGGTAGGGTGGTAACTAGCCACGGCCAAACCGTCCTATCAGACCAGACTCGAGCCGGGAAACGAACCCAGGACCTCCAACTCTATAACGCGACAGCGCACGTACTAAGGCTGATTTTAATCTCACGCTCACCGTCAGAGCTCATAGCTTAGCGTGGTTCATTTCAGTGTCCTACTGAACACCTTGCTGTACAGACGGCGACCAAAATGCGAGTGTATTAATTATTGCTGCCTTGTACTACATATCTCAAAGAAATAGAAACCATGGTCATCCATTGCTAGAGCAGAGAGACGTAGCAGGAGACTTTGTCTTGTTATATTCCTTATTCTCTATTATAAAAACAAGGTTACTTTTCTATTCTTTTGTTCATCATCATCATCATGATCAACCCATTACCGGCTCACTACAGAGCACGGGTCTCCTCTCAATATGAGAAGGGTTTGGCCATAGTCCACCACGCTAGCCATGTGCGGATTGGTAGACTTCACACGCCTTTGAGAACATTATGGAGAACTCTCAGGCGTGCAGGTTTCCTCACGATGTTTTCCTTCACCGTTGGAGCAAGTGATATTTTAATTGTTTAAAAACGCACATAACTTTGAAAAGTTAGAGGTGCCCGGATTCGAACCGCCGACCTCTGATTAGGAGGCTGACGCCCTAACCTCTGGGCTATCAGCGCTTCAAACGTCTTCTAACTTCAAACGTTCTTTTGTTATAAGTTCCTTTTTATGTAATTTGCTCTTTGTTAATCGAAAATTTTTGCATACGATATTATTAGCGACATAAGTTATTTGGCGCTGTAGTTACCTCTAAATGCATTTAAGGTTTTTTAAAATGTTAATTTTTTTTGCATATAAATCTGTTGGTGGCGCTTTGAATAAATCAATAAATAAAAAAAAAATATATATGGCACTTTGAGGGCTGACGGAAGTTAATCTTTAATTATTTTCGAATGTCAACGCGAACTTTCTTATTTTCTTTTCCTCAGGCGTACCTCATTGATAACTCAACCTGTATCCACTGCGCGATTCGCCGTGTCTGTACACGCTGGCTACGTCCGCTCCCTTTGACACTAGAACGCTCCTTGAAAGCAGAGGAGCTCGTGCCAGTCAGCAGCGGTCAGCGCCGACAGCGAGGCGTGACGCGTGCGGCTGCGTAGCTACCAGCGCATGCCACCACGCACGTGATAGTTACGCGTCTTTCAAAAACGCTTTCTAGAAGTTTATATCTCGGCCATGAGCTCCGTGCGCGTGTGGTCGGCGTTAGACTAAATTCAGCCTACTGACTAAACCCCCACGGTGCATATCCTTTCCCACCGCCTGGTGGCCGGGTCACGGGTTTCGCTCGCGCACACAACCGCAACCAGGCCGGCACAGTCCGTCCTTAGGACGGTGCCAACTCGGGGGCAATATCAGATGCCCAGACTAAATTCAGCCTAAGAAAATATATGCTCAGATCATTTTTGCCTCTAGAGACTTCTAAAGATAGATATTTGAAAACGTGAGTAGGTGCCGAACGTCCGTTTTGTGAAGACGTTTTGGTAGTTTATCTTCAAAATACGACCGTTGTATCGCTCGTCCGTTCCTAGACTCCTATAGGACGAAGCGGGATATTATAGTCTTAACCTTCCTCGAAAATGGGCTATCAATTGATTTAAAAAAATCACATCTTACTCTGAATATCGACAAAGAGAAAGCTTCACTTTATTTTTATTTATTATATCTTAAACATACACTTTAATTTTTGGTTATTAAATATATGTTTTGATGACTATATATTAAACCCGGTTAAGTTTGTTGTGTGCTTCTTCTTAGACCGGGGCGCGTTTGGAACCCTCATAGCTTTAGTTTTAAGTTTACGAATGTAGTTATCACCATGAAATCACTACTATGTAAATTATTGACGCGTCAAAAGTGCCTTTTAAAGGACTATTTGAATAAAGATTATTTGAAATTGAATTTATACTAGCCCATGGTTGTATTGTTTCGCGAGTGTGTATTTTGTCTCTCTCTCTCTCTCCAGATCGTGGTCCTGGTGTCCTTGTAACCTCTTGCGGATTATTTGTTGCCGCTAGTTTCTATCGGAGGCTAGTCTCGTCATTGTGTGAAATTTGCACTTAGTATTTTGTCTAACGGAGAGGTTTTTGTTTTTGTTTTATCCACTACAAGTTAGCCCTTGACTGCAATCCCACCTGATGATCAGTTATGATGCAGTCTAAGATGGTAGCAGGCTAACCTGTTAGGGGTATGGAAAACCCACACTCCTAATTGGTTTCTATGCGACATCGTGCCGGAACGCTAAATCGCTTGGCGACACGTCTTTATCGGTAGGGTGGTAACTAGCCACGGCCGAAGCCTCCCACCAGACCAGACTCGAGCCGGGAATCGAACCCAGGACCTCCAAGTTTATAATTCGACAGAGCGCGCGCTGCGCCACGGAGGTCGTAAAACTGTCTTTATCTTGGTTGCCTCGAAACCCCTCGTTACACCTGTTCACACAAGGATTCTAGATGCAACCTCCTCGCTCTGCCCGGAAGTTTCTCTTAGGTACCCTCGTTTTTTTTGGGGTTTATCCAGGCACCCGTAACGCTAAAAATTGCTTTACCCCATCTACTATTATTATCTTACTCAAACTGTTTATTTGATGACAAATTACCTACCACTATCAACTGCATTTTTATTACATAATATTCATGACTATCTAGACATTGATATCAATTTTTCCGCGCGTTTCACCCCTGAAAATTACGGGTCGTCAGTAAGCTATGATAGGGGCATGGTTAGAGCGTACGCCTCCTAAGCAGTGGTCGGGGGTTCGATTCCCGGGCACGCACCTCTAAATTTTTGGAGATATGTGCAAGCAATTAAAATATCACTACAACAAAACATCACTTTTAAGCAACAAAAATATCACTTGCTTAAACGCTGAAGGAAAACATCGTGAGGAAACCTGCACGCCTGAGAGTACTCCATTATGTTCTCAAAGGCGTGTGAAGTCTGCCAATCTGCCAATGGCCTGCGTGGTGGACTATGCCAAATCCGTCTCATACTGAGACGAGACCCCTGCTCTGTAGTGAGCTGGCAATGGCAGTGCACAAAAAGCCCGCTTTCATCGTTGGAAGTTTTTCTAAGGTGCCTAAAGTGACTCTAGCTATGCATGCCTTTTTGTAGTTCTAAGTCATAAATATGTATCATATTATATTATTATAATTTACAATGTTTCCTTGAGTACGAAAAACTGATTTCTATTTTTTGGTTTGTTAATAATTAATTATAGTTAATTTTACGAAAGATAACATCAGATTATGAAAATGTGTGTTTTTGGTGTGGTCTAAGATGTTTGCAAATATAAATTGGTGGGCAAAAAGTATACTATTAAACTTTGCTTAGAGAAATATCAACTTGTAAATAAACAGAAACCTACGTCTGACTCGTGTATCTCCCAAACAAAAACAATCCATCAGAAAATCTAATAGATATACCAATCTCGTTGGGTTGTTTGGTGCTCCCATTCTATTAAATCTGATCTATTATTAGTGTTATATATTTTTCTTAAACGTAATAATGTAAAGTCCGGATATAATGATCTAATTAAAGTATTCGATGCTATAAAAATACACCAGAATTCACTGAAACACTTGAGTAACTACTACTCCTACACCTATAATAATGATCAATCGATATTTTCAATCATAATTTGCGCGTTTTGACCATAATCCTAGTTTTGTAAAACTATTATCATTATCTAAACTAAAACTATTATCTAAAAATACTTTTCAGACTTCTTGATGAGAAGAACAATAAATAATGGAGATTTCTTTATAACTGAAATAGTTATTTTTTAAATACGACGTTGTAATATTATAAATACGAGTTTTTTTTTTACTGAACTAACTTAGCTGAAATTTTGAGAGACAGATTCTACACTTGATTAACACAATGTTCACAGAGTAAGCTATAATTTTTAAGAGTATCATAAGACAAAACCCTAAAAAGATAAACCGTTCTAACGGAATTATTAAAACCAATATGAATGGCATTGGATACGACATCGCAATATCGAAGTTTCAGGTTTTTGCTATAATGTAAAGGGCTGAATAAAATAACAGAGAGAACACCTACCTCAGTCCTCATATATTGTTATCTACGGTAGGTATGTAACTACTAGTATTTGATACGAAATAGAATAAACGTATATTTAATAATATAATGTTTCTTTCATTCATACCTACCTCATGATCAACCCATTACCGGCTCACTACAGAGCACGGGTCTCCTCTCAATATGAGAAGGGTTTGGCCATAGTCCACCACGCTGGCCATGTGCGGATTGGCAGACTTCACACGCCTTTGAGAACATTATGGAGTACTCTCAGGCGTGCAGGTTTCCTAGCGATGTTTTCCTTCACCGTTGAAGCAAGTGATATTTTAATCATTTAAAAACGCACATAACTCTGAAAAATTAGAGGTGCGTGCCCGGATTCGAATCGTCGACCTCTGATTAGGAGGCTGACGCCCTAACCACTAGGCTATCACCGCTTCACTAGGCTATCACCGCTTCCATACCTACCTATATAATAATAATTCACAAGATGAAGTATTGGCTGTACGATCACTATACAAATACATATCGAACTACTTGCTAAGTAGTACAGGTGTAACATATAAATTGTTTCCGTTGCTGTGTGAATACAGAGCTTAGATAAACCCCGTTACTCGTTGATAATGTAGCTTTCCATTGCTGAAAGAACTAGTTAAACTACCGAAAAAGATGTGCCGATATTAAATATAACTTCCCTAAGAATTTGGTTGTCGAAAGCAAAAACATTGGATCAAACACTTTATTATAACATCACACTAATTTTAGAGTTAGGTAACATATTTGTTAAAAAACAATATAAAATAATGGATTCTGGATAAACATCCAATTATTTATTGTACTGAAGTCATTTCATCATCATGTTCAACCCATTACCGGCTCACTACAGAGCACGGGTCTCCTCTCAATATGAGAAGGGTTTGGCCATAGTCCACCACGCTGGCCATGTGCGGATTGGCAGACTTCACACGCCTTTGAGAACATTATGAAGAACTCTCAGGCGTGCAGGTTTCCTCACGATGTTTTCCTTCACCGTTGAAGCAAGTGACATTTTAATTGTTTAAAAGCGCACGTAACTCCGAAAAGTTAGAGGTGCGTGCCCGGATTCGAACCGCCGACCTCTGATTAGGAGGCTGACGCCTTAACCACTAGGCTATCACCGCTTCGTGAAGTCATTTACAAGAGCTTAATTCTTTAGTAGTATCTTTCTAGGTCGCTGGACATAAATAACTAGCTATTCGAACAGCTTTTTCTTATACACCATAAGTTAGCCCTTGACGGCATCTCACCTGATGGTAAGTGTTGATGCGGTCTAAGATGGTAGCAGGCTAACCTGTTAGGGGTATGGTAACCCATACTCCTAATTGGTTTCTACACGACATCGTGCCGCAACGCTAAATCGCTTTGGCGGCACGTCTTTGTCTGTAGGGTTGTAACTAACCACGGCCGAAGCCTCCCACCAGACCAGACTCGAGCCGGGAATCGAACCCAGGACCTGCAACTTTATAATGCGACCGCGCACGCACAGCGCCACGGAGGTCGTCAAATGTGCCACCAAGTCAGTTTTGACTCATCTTATCTACCAAATTCGCAAATATCATAAATATCATAATATTGCCAAATATATATTGCGGAACATAAATCATCAAAAGTACCTATAAAAGTATTTGATTCTACTAAAATCTTGCGTCAATCAATATTTACGTTCATATACTCGTACGTATGAAAAAAATACTTTCAACTTCCAATTATTATTTCACAAATAGGATTGTGCTTATACGTACACCTATAAACACGGATCGATTTCTCATGCATGTATTTTAACCCTCGAAGCTGAAAGTACGGGTCCCGAGAGTCGCGGTGTACAGAGGGGAGCTCTGGTTTCGAGTTGCGACTTACTTGCTCGTTGGGGGCTCGTTGGTAGTCCGGCGTGCAAAATACAAAATAAGAACAAAAAGCAAAAAATACCAAAAAACAGCCATACAAAACCATGTACATACAATAAATTAATTGAAATCTTTTAACTACGCCTGCCAATGCTTACCTAGTTCAAGACAATATTCTTCTTCTTCTTATTCGTTCACTCTTGGCAGAGTGGTCGTGGTTATGATTTGGCCTTCACAGCAGCTTTTACGATCTCCCTCGGGGGGGGGGGGGGGGAAGGGGGAAAATGACAACAACATCTAGTCGGCCCCAACTGCCAACCTCACCTGCTCGTGGTGCCCCCTGCTAGACAACGAACGAGGATCTGGCGACCGACCAATGGCGGTATATCCATACCGCCATTGCCTACCCACCACCACCTAGCCGGGCAACCGGTACGGAAGAGGCTTCAGTGACCTTGGGTCTAATAAACCCTAAAAGCCTGGTGCAGAAGGCCACTGCACTATTTTCCCATGAGAGTTATGAAAGGTACAACAATACAATATACCATATTATAATAGAAATATTCTTAGCAGATAGTCCTAAGCCTGTGATTCAAAAAGTAGGTAAGATTTATCTAAAAAAAAAAAAACTAATATTATTACGGCACGGTACGAACTAGACACAATATTGCTAAATACTTTCAAAACGTGGTTATCGACCCTCGTAGTTGTACGTATGTCTCATCTTTACTTTTTAGGCTACTACAGATTATTGACTAGTTCTAAGTATTTATTACATGTCCACCTGTATTACAGTTGGACATCCCAAAAATTAAGAGGACCATCAATTATGACTTCAGCACAAATGAATCAACCGAATTATTAATGTTTGTGAGAATAACGTAACGATAGCGCGATTGAAAAGTACTGTAGCGCCATCTAGTCCTGCCGTTGTGAAGCTTGAACATTGCAGACGCGTAACGCTTTACCGACCTGTCGGATTGCGCTGTGATCTTAAAAGTGGAAAGTGCTGGGGTAGATCCCGGGCAGGGGCGATTTGGGATTCAGAATTTTCTAGTCTAGACTGGAAGTGTTCGGCCGTGGCTAGTTACCAATCTACTCACAAAGTCATGCTGACAAATTATAAAGCTTTCTGGAACAATGCGTCGTAGTTATATATTAATACATTTATTTAATAATTAGTTGAAATTCCCCGCGGTTTCGCCCACGATGAATAAGAGTCGTAACGAAATTATTCTTTAAATGAGCAATTTAGCTCAGGTGCACACAGCCAGCGTGGTGGACTATGTCCAAACCCTTCTCATATTGAGAGGAGACCCGTGCTCTGTAGTGAGCCGGGTTGATCATGATGATGATGATAGACGCAAACTTTTTGTACGTATTCTAAATTTTAATTACGCGGTTTGTATGCTGACTTGTTTTAAAAATACCAACTATTTGTCAGGCTGTAATCTTATTATTACTGAAATAAAATACAATCTATTTACTTACGTGATAAATAACTTTCGTCAGAATTATAAAACTCGGAAAGTAGTTTCGGTGCTTATGGATTACAAATAAACACATCTTTCCCCTTTTATAATATTAGTATAGAAGTCCGGATATGGATTACTAATAGAGTATTGGTTTTGACGACCTCAGTGGCGCAGCGCGTGCCCTGTTGCATTTTAAAGTTGGAGGTCCTGGGTTCGATTCCCGGTTCGAGTCTGGTTTGGTAGGAGGCTTCGGCCGTGGCTAGTTACCACCCTACTCGCCAAGCGATTTAGCGTTCCGGCACGATGTCGCGTAGAAACCCATTTGGAGTGTGGGTTTACTATGCCCCTAACACGTGAGCCTGCTACCATCTTAGACTGCATTACCACTTACCATCAGGTGAGATTGCCGTCAAGGGTTAACTTGTATATAACTGTCATTATACATGTAGTCCAAGTAGGAGGTAAGCCCACACCATAACTTACCACCAGGTGAGATTGCAAATAAAAAGCTAATTTGTAGTTGAATAAAAAAATCCCGTTAATCATTCCCGTTATCGCCCCTACGATATCTCGAATTGTAGACACATGGCGGTCTTAATATTAATTACAACAGATTTGAACAAGTCTTGCATAATTGCAAGAGACTGAACACATACGGGTCACCTTCACTTGATCATCCACCATATTATGACTCTCAGGCAACTTAAGATGCGAGTAACATGTCAAATCACATGGAATGTCCTGAAAGTATGTGGAAAATAGACACTTATTAATCTCCTCTGTTCAACTCCGTCATTCACGAAGGCATCAAATATAAAAGAAACAGTCATGGTTACATTCCATTCATGTTATATCCCCTTATCAAGTAAGTCCTCTTAAACCATATTTGCATAACTGCGCAATTAAATTATTTGATGTGTGTTTAATGTAGGAGCGTTTTAACCAGTACAGAAATTAGTTGAAAATCAGTTGCTTACAATGACGGACGCGGAACATATACTGTGCGAGGTCCTGCCCAAAATACTGGATGGAAAAAATTGCAAACCGCATGAGGTCAAGGTCAAACCGACGACCACGGATGGTGCAAACTACACCACGTCTCTGTTTCTTGTCAACGCCTCATCACCCGATCGTGATGAACTAAAACTGTTTGCTAAAGTCGCCTGCCTGGGAGACACATTACGCGCTAGTTTAAACGCGACTTGGATGTTCGAGACGGAAATATACGTTTACAACCATCTGGTAAAAATCTACGATTATATACAAAGCGATCGTAACGTATTAGATGAATATAGATACGTTTTCCCCAAATTTTATGGATTTTATCCTGAAGTGGGTAAAGAAACAGTTGTTATGGAGAACTTGTCAGAAGCTGGATTCAAAATGTATGATAGGTTCGCTTCAGTGGATTGGGATCACGCTCGCACAGCTGTAGAGAACCTTGCAAGGTTCCATGCTTTGTCGTTTGCGTTTGAGAAGTACTATCCTGAAGAATATATGCGGTTCACGTCAAAGATGAAATTCAGACTGGTAAGAATTGGTGAGGATAAGCGAAGTGAATCAACGACAACTATGTGGAAGAAAATGGTGGATAATTGTATAGGTAGGTAATGCTCTAGACGTTTCTTCATCTTAATTCACACACACACACACACACGCGCACACACACACACAACAAACACACACACAAAAGCTTTTACTATTGTTTAGCAAAAAAAAAAAGCAAATTTTCTATATAATTTTTGTTTATTGTTATATTGTAGAAGAACATTAAAATATTAATATAAGGTTCGGAGGTGGGCGGCGGCTCATGCAACACAGTTTATACTAATGCAGGGCCGTCCTTGCCATTTTTCTGTATGACTCAAGTGTTCTCTCAATAAAGATTTTTTTTTTTTAATTGCTTTATAGTTAGGTAGGGATAGGTAAACCTATATGTTTTAATCTACAATAGGCCTGAGTGGAGATCTTTCAGGGCACATGCGAATGCAGTCAAAAGATCAACCAGAAGTGTGCCGTAATACGTTTAAAACAGTGTTCGTAATGTCAAAAAAAAACTTATTGGCATCCCGACGCAACGCGAATTCCAACATTAGGATTAGATATAAAGTTGTAACGCTTACATAGTTCACGTAAACCAATAAAATCGTGACAGCTATTTTTAAATTGTGTATCGCCCTATGAATTGGTCCACACTTCGATAAGAAGTGACGAACTATTTTTCTTTTTTTCATCACACTTTTTTTATTTAACGAATTTTAATTATAAATTTCGTCTATTTAGCTTCCAAGTAAATAGACAGTTGGAAATAACGAATTGAATTTGACCTAGTCTTATTAGATTATTATGAATTAATAAATGAGTTCACACCTTTTTGTGTGGTACAATAAAAATAAACATAGCGTTATCCTTATATCGTTTTCTTGTTCATGATTTAGTTGATAGTGATTATTATATTTTTAGAACTTGCAAAAACTTGCTTGAAGACATGCGAAACATTATTTCGGGTAAACACAACTTAAGCACTGGGTTATATCAAAAATTTTTAACTAAAAGAAGCACTGGGTTATATCAAAAATTTTTAACTAAAAGATTTTTACTTTAGTATAGACTAAAAAATTGAAGAATAATTATCATAACTACATGATATATATTTTATTTGTATACTTATAATACCTATCGTCAGATATTCATAACAATCTCGTGGATTCGTTCCGATGTTCCGATTTTTATAAAAGCTTTTGGAAAAATCCTTTTACGATTATAAGCATTATATGAACGATAAAAAAGCTTGGGTGAGAATTGCGCTAACTTCGTTAGGTACAATTAATAATTGACTATGCGAGATGTTGATAAAAAAACAGCCAATTTTGTAGTCTGTTTCTTTATGCTTTTTTTATCGTTTATGTTATCCTTTACCTATATCGTAATAGGAGTTTTCTAGAAGCTTACGTTTTATAGATACTTTGTACTTAGATTGGTACTTAGATTATTGAGACAAGATTTCAGTCGGTAATTTGCTATAAAATATTATATAATTTGCTTTGAAAGAGTTATCTACAAATTTTTAGCAGACTAAACGGCACTACAATACCTATTTTAGAAATCAAGACATCATTAAGTTAAGCGTTGTCTAGCTGAATATAAGCCGCACTGGACCGTAAGAGAGCAAATATTAAAATCATATATTTAGGTCAATCCCATTTAAGCAGTAGAGGGCAATAAGGTGGCAAGACGGGCAAAATGCTAGAGGGCGGGATGATTTTATTTTTTATCTATATACATATACATTTAAAAAAAAATATTGGCCTTGACTGGCTGACTGATCGATAAAAGCACGAAAAACAAAGAGATTTAACTGTGAAATCTGTTGACCTAATTCCGGGTCCATTTCTGTGCCATATTTCATCAAGATAAGCATAGCGGTTCAGCCGAACAGCAAACTGACACACTTTTGCATTAAAAAAAAAATATTGAGTATGGATCGAATTGTAAGCCAATTTCTGGAAATAGTCGAATAGGCTAGGAAGATGATACTGACGATTCTCAGTCTCATTTAATTTTCTCTTTTCTCATTTTTTTCATATGGTAAGCCAACATATATGTATATGATAAATTGAAAAAAAAATCACGAAGACAGTAAGCAATTTAGGTGCACGCGAAAACCTCCAAGTGTCTTACTTCATTGCACTGCTGCCTTCAGGGCAATTTCAATATGCCGCTACCCGATGTTGGAACAACATCCCATTCGAGATTCCCGCACCTAATTTTCATTTAGGAATAAACTGAAATAACTTTCTCGTTTAAGCAAAAGAATTTGACAACTGTGCGGAGAATATGTTGATTATTTAGAGATAACGTGTTTTTTTTATTGGATCACTAAACTGGTCACAATCAAAAAATAAAGGCCAAAAACAGAATAAAAAAGAATTAACATGAGATTGTGACCTTCTTGAAATGATCAAAACATGTATAATTAAAAATTAACCTTACATCTAAATCTAAATAATTCAATTAATACCTGCAGTATAGACAATGAAATAAAAAAATATATATGAAACAATTACTTAAGTGAGTCCCAGTACATGAAACGTATTTTACTTTAGTCTTGGTTTTTAAAAGAGCTCACATTACTGCATGAGATGTCGCAGGTGTTTCTGAGATCATTCAAAAGTGAACAAATTATATAAACAGGCGCATGAATAAATTATTACATGTAACCAAGAAATTTGTGTTTTACTTTCTTTTTCTTCTCTGATGATCCGAGCTGAAATACAGCGACGTGTTAATAAATAAGGCACGGAAAATGTTGAGGTGTACAACCTTTCTGGTTGGTGTTACAGACATACAGTTTCTGATAAGATGTACTGTGTGTAACACCATATGAGAATAAATATATTTTCTTTCTTTCTTTCTTTTTTTCTATTTTATTTGTAGATCTGATATGCGAGGAGCACAGGGATCAAGTTAGAACATTCCTCTTGAATAACAGGCTGGTGGACAAATTTAACAAGCCCCTGGGGAAGCCGGTCATCGCGCACGGAGACTACCGAATGAGCAACATTTTGTTCAGGAGACAGGCGAGTGATAGACGCGTAACAATAAAATAACATGCCGTCGTTGACTGGTCAGGTGGTTTAAGAGATGCATCGGTTTTGGCCTTGGCACATGAAACGTATTTTACACACATAACGTCTTTCATTCCATTTGAATCGGTCAACAAGGCTTTGTATTTTTTGTATTTTTATTTAACTAACTACTAAGATATTACAATATTTTGAGACGATACATAGGAATTCTTACAAAAATTAAACACTAACAGTCAAAGATCTCTGTTTGAAACATTCCATACATTTTTTTTTTTTTTGTTATATAAATATATTAGCCAGTGGACCCCACACTAGGTGAATACCTGTATCGTAGGGTCCGAGCGAGCTTTATACGAATAAGAATGACGAAAAGGGGAAATTTATCACTGATATTAAACAAAATTTAAAAAAATAAAACAGTTTTGCAGGATTAGTGAATAAGTGAATTGGTGAGTGTGGTGTCCCTGATCGAATTACGAAAATGCAATACCATACTGACATCACACATTTGGCAAACTTCTCTGTCAATATATTAATTACTGCGAGTAAACATTTAATATCTAAAAAACATAGCAAAAGAGTATGATTCCATCTCTGCTCTATTCTTTTTGCTAATTTAATAAGGCGGTCATAAACCAAGTTTACTAGAAAATACATACCATTTAGATCTCATAGGATTAATTTACGATTATTCACTGGGAACAATCTAGTTCCCAAAATTACTTAATCTGCATTATTTCAAAACTTGCTGTACCATTATTTCAATGCCCTTTACGTGATAATAGAATATTAGCGACGAAATAAAAAAAATGTATTTTTATTCTATTTCATATGTTATTATAATTATATAATGTAGTTCAAAATATAACTGTATATTATAGATGTGTCTGTGTTAAAGCTCATAATTTGGTAACATGTTTGGAGCCGATACTGAGACCATTCTTTTTTATCAGACATAAACATAATCCATATAGCTAAAAAAAATTAAGACCTGTAAAGGGCCTAATTTAAAAACTAGTAGAGAATTAATTAAGAAGAAACGATATCGAGTGTCAAACAATTTGTCCATTACGCTATTGGCGAAGGTCACAATAAACTGGCGATCGAGGCTGTCGCAATAAAGTGCCTAATTCAATTGACCTCGGTTCAGTCATTTTTTACTGCAATTGTTCGTGTAGAAAAAATGATATGGCAACGCTTACCATAAGTAAAGTCCGTAGGTACGTTTTAATATGCGATATTCATGATCGGGACCCTAGTGGCCTTTACATTCATAACTCTTAGTGTTTCTATATTCTTTGCACGTTACTTTTCTACATTGACTCCTCCGAAAAACATATCTTTGAAACCACATTGATCCGGCCACAAAGTGCTTCGAATTTTGTGCATCGTTTTTAGCAAACTATTTCTTTGTTAGTTATTGTTTTACATATTTGAGACTACGTAAATATTATTCGGTTTGTATGAATTCATTATCAGCCGTTGGAATTATGAATGCAGATAAGGATAATTAACTAATTATCATACAATCTATATTTGAATAAGAGATTATGTCACAGCTGCACCAGTAGGTATACCAAATAAGTGAAACATAAATAATTTATGATTATATTACGAAAGATAATGACAATGAACCCTGATTGCCGCACGACTGTGCCACCATCAGTTGTAAATCAAGATCGAAACATGGCGGACGCGGAAAAAACATTACGCGATTTGCTTGACAAAATATTGGACGACAGAGATTATAGGCCGAGGGAGATCGAGGTCAAGGCGATTGCAACCACTGGAGCGAACTACACATCAGCTTTGTTCACCGTTGACGTTTCATCACCCAAAAAAGATGATCTGAATTTGTTCGCAAAAGTCGCTTGCATTGGACAGACGATGCGAGCTCGCATGCACGCTGATTGGTTGTACAAAACTGAACGAATAGTTTACATGCAACTAGTTAAAATATACGAGGACATACAAGAGGAAAATCACATTTCCGAAGAACACAGATATGTATTCCCAGAATTCTTTGGATGTAACGAAGAATTGGGTAAAGAGACGGTTGTCATGGAAAATCTTATTGCGAATGGATTCAAATCTTACGACAGGTTCAAATCAATTGACTGGAATTGTGCAAGTGTCGCGGTTGAGAATTTAGCAAAATTCCACGCATTGTCATTCGCTTTTGACAAATATAAACCCGAGGAATTCGAGAACATGACTGCTGACATGATATATGCAATAGGCGAACCGGACGACGCACAAGATGAAAATATGATTGCTTTGTGGATGAAGATGGTTGAGAACGCTGCAGGAGTGGTAAAAGAAGAGCATAAGGAACGTGTTAGAGATTTCGCAATGAAAAATACTCTATGGAGTAAGTTTTACAAGCCGATCGGAAGACCGGTTATATCCCACGGAGATTATAGAATGAGTAATCTGTTATTTAAAACACAGGTGAGGTTTCATTTATACTAGTAGTTCGCGAAGTAACCTTTTACCGGTATAACGCTTTGCTTGAATTTTAAGTAGTGTTATACGGGATACTGTAATCAAAAGAGGGATAGCTTTTTGTATGCTACCATTTCTACCTACCTTTTCTACTTTTACACCTAAGCATCGCCATAAGAACTGATAAAACTTTGAAAATAATTAGCTATTTACAATCTGTGAAGGGTGACATATACTTTTTACCTGCGTGAGCGCATCGAAAATTTTTATAACTTTGAATGTAATTCGTGAGAGAATTGGACCCAAAATATTGTGCGTTGTAGATCTTGCATAAATCATGTTTGATAATTCCATACTTAGTGTAATTTTTAGTGCAAAGATCTGTCTCATACTTGCATAAACAGGGGTGAATCAATTTCGAAGCAGTTTTCGCTTTACTTCCTTAATGTCTCGAATAGTTACTTACATTTGTTTATCTTGTGTATATCGCCTTGTATATTAAAAATTTTATACAATATAATCACTTTCTTATAATAACGAATGAAAAACTTACGGAGAACGCTTAAAGATCTATTTAACTATTCCTAAAGTTAAACCTAAAACCAAAGATAAAATAGTACCTAAGATCATATCGGACAATGTTTTAATCCCCATTCGGGATTCATTTCCGGTTAATCACTTCCTAGTAAGCATCTCCACCCTTTTAAATCAATTTAGCGTTCCGGCACGATGTCGAATAGAAACCAATTAGGAATACGGGTTTACCATACCGCTAAAAGGTTAGCCCGCTACCATCCTAATTGATGATCACTTACCACCAGGTGATATAGCCGTCAAGGGCTAACTTGTAGTGTATAAAAAAAATCAAAGTGCCGTTTTAATAGATTGTGCTTTGTTAAGTTGAGTACTTTACTACACGTAATTACCTACTACCGTTTTAAAACAGTAGATACTCGTATAGTTAACGCTGGCTACGTGAGCTGTGAGTCACAATGTAATAGGTCATCATAAGCATTCCTAACCCATACCAGCTGACTGCAGAGCGCTGGACTATTCACAGAATAAGAAGGTTTGTCCGTAGTCAAGCATGCTGGCCGAGTGCAGGTTTGTTAGACTCAACACACCTTTGAGAACATTATGGAGAGCTTATTATTTATTTATTTATACACTACAAGTTAGCCCTTGACGGCTATCTCACCTGGTGGTTAGTGATGATGCAGTCTAGGATGGTAGCGGGCTAAACTGTTAGGCTTAGGAGTATGGTAATCCCACGCTCCTAATTGGTTTCTACGCGACATCGAGCCGGAACGCTAAAATCGCTTGGCGACACGACTTTGTCGGTAGGGTGGTAACTAGCCACGGCCGAAGCCTCCCACCAGACCAAAGCTCTCAGGCATGCAGGTTTCCTCGCGATGATGATGATGATCCTTCACCGTTGAAGCAAGTGATATTTTAATTGCTTAAAAACGCACGAATTTTATCGAACCCCCGACCTCTGATTAGGAGGCGGACGTCTACTGCAGCTGGTTAACGGATATATAGGCATAGAAACCTTGTAATATGGTGGTGAAGATGGGGTACATTTAGACCGGAAATACAGAAAGTTGTCACGGAGATTTTGTAAAAATATAAACAGAACGTATTTGCAGGCTATAGCTAATATATGATAGATAGTATGGTATATAAGTTATCGATTATAATTCATCAATTATTATAAAACACGTGCTAATGCGCGCGTGCCTTATGCGCCACAGCGGATAAAGATCCCGTCCGATTAGATTATTAAAGTAATTTATTGTTATTATGATATTTATTATGTGTATATATATCCCGTTATCAAGTTGTGGTCCAAGATAGAGATCGTTGTTTGTTACCAAGTTAATATGCAATGAAACCCAACAATAGTACAATGGACTGTCGCAAATCACATATAGGTACAAGTCAGGTACCGCCAGTACCGAGACATCAATATAATAACGCATTTATCATTGGTTACCTACATGTTGATTTGTAACGTTTTATTTGTTTACTGACAAGATGGTAAATACTAAGTTGTGGGTATAATAATCGCAATGTACAGTTACGCAAATAATCAATGCTTTGTGTTTTTCTTTAGATAATCTAATTATTGATGACAGCAACTGAGATAACGCTGTCAGGTAACTGTTAAAACTTAATTCTAAAGAGGTGTTTTATATAGCTGTGATAGCGTTAGGTTAGGACGTCCGCCTTCTAATTAGCGTTTAATTCCCATTACCGTCTCACTACAGAGCACGGGTCTCCTCTCAACATGAGAAGGGTTTTGGCCATCGTCCACCACGCTGGCCATGTGCGGATTGGCAGACTTCACACGCCTTTGAGAACATTATGGAGAACTCTTAGGCGTGCAGGTTTCCTCATTATGTTTTCTTTCACCGTTTGAAGCAAGTCATATTTTAATTGCTTAAAAACGCACATAACTCTGAAAAGTTAGAGGTGCGTGCCCGGATTCGAACCGCCGACTTCTGATCAGAAGGCTGACGCCCTAACCACCAGGCTATCGCCGCTTCACACTCATACCCGCAACTAATTTCGCGGAGATTAGAAAAACATTTACATAAAGAAAAAAACTCCCAGCCTCTATACACATAAGTAAGTGTTTTTGAAATATCTTGAAGATTATTCCATGTCTTTATATTGTTCACGTCGCCGTTTCCACTCTTTACGTCGAGGAAGTTAGCTGCGGTGAAGTATTGGTTGGTATATTTATAACTCATCGACGTAAAATTCATTTTGGCTTTGAATCCATCCAACCTTTCAAAACCAGTTTCATTAGAATGGCATTAAACGAAGGTGGTTCTAGACCACTAATACAAAGCATTAGGCAAATTAGGTCCAGTCTAAAAATCTATTTTCGACTATTCGCTATTGTTAAGAAAACACTTATTTATTTATTTATTTATTTTCGTTGCATATTGTGTACACATACCCAGTTTGGGTGTTGCAACTTGGTCTGGAATCGACCGTAGTAGAGAGACCGATCTCATTTATTTTTACTTGCATCGTTTAAAAAATCGTTTACTTTATTACACTAATAACACTACTCCAGCAAAAAATTCTTTAATACTGTGTAAAATTTATTTTCTTTTTCTAAGTTTCGTATGCAGTCTGGCAGACCATTATATATTTTCACAGACATTACGTAGGGACTACAGGTGTGGAGTTATAGCTTTGATGGTGGGAGGGTTAGTTTGTTAGTATATTTTTCGGGAAATCGACGAGATTTTTCTTCTTTTTTTTTTATAAAAGTGTAGATTTTTTTGACAAATTTGCACATTTCAAAGATATAGATTGAAGGGAGGGTGAGGATTTTTAATTTCCTGAAATGGGGCACACATGAGTCCGTACTTTTTGTGTTTACTAATATGCGTACGCACTTTTTTTGTAATATGAAGAGATCCGGAGCATCCGTGCTATTTCCCCAGAGAATAACACTTCTTCCAGTACAGATAATTAATTAATATATAGATCTTTAACATTAAACAAGTCACTTGAATTACCAATTTATGCTATATTGGAAGTATTAAAAACAACCCGGTTTGCAAAGTCCACAAGAATTATTTTCCAAAAAACTAGCTTACCGCCGTCATAGATTTTCTCGCCCAGTGTTTTTACTTTTTTCTGTTTCAAACCAGTCACAAAAATACTAACTGGAATGAAACCGGATGGAAAACACCAACAACAATACAATAAAAACCTATTTTTTCAATCAATGCTAGAATTAATTTACATCAAATAACATCATCATCATCATCATGATCAAACCATTACCGGCTCACTACAGAGCACGGGTCTTCTCTCAATATGAGAAAGGTTTGGCCATGGTCCACCACGCTGGCCATGTGCGGATTGGCAGACTTCACACGTCTTTGAGAACATTATGAAGAACTCTCAGGCGTGTAGGTTTCCTCACGATGTTTTCCTTAACCGTTGAAGCAATGATATTTTAATTTTTAAAAACGCACTTTAACTCGTGCGTGCCCGGATTCGAACAGTCGACCTCTGATCAAGAGGCTGACGCCCTAACCCCTAGGCTATCACCGCTTTTTTGACATATAAGATAGCTTTAGTTTTTTCATTGCTAAAATAATATTTCGAAATCATCACGCTAACCACTTTTTTATAACCACTTCGTCTTTATTTACAACTAGCTATTGTTCTTTTACAATAAACAACTACTTCTTGTGTTAACATAATTAATTATTATCAATTTATCTAAATCAACCGCGCTTGTACCACGTACTCTAAAAAACGGCAGCCTCGTTCCCGCTCTTTCTTATCTTGCCGCCATCCGTTCCTTTTTTATTTTTCACATTCTGTTCGAAAACCGATTATGTCTTTTCTTTGAAGTGATCACTGATGTGTCTTGATTGACAGTTTATATGCGTCATATAAATATTAAATTGAGTGGACTTTAATGTAATCTAACACTATATTATTCGATTGGAAGCGGTGATAGCTTAGTGGTTAGGGCGTCAGCCTCGTAATCAGAGGTCGGCGGTTCGAATCCGGACACGCATCTCTAACTTTTCGGAGTTATGTGCTTTTTTATAAAATTAAAATATCACTTGCTTCAACGGTGAAGAACAACATCGTGAGGAAACCTGCACGCCTGAGAGCTCTCCAGAATGTTCTCAAAGGCGTGTGAAGTCTGCCAATCCGACATGGCCAGCGTGGTGGATCATAGTCCACCACGCTGGCCATAGCCGAACCCTTCTCATATTGAGAGGAGCCCCGTGCTTTGTAGTGAGCCGGTAATGGGTCGATCATGATGATATTATACTAAAATTAAACCGAATTCCCGAAGTGATAAAGCTATACACGACATCGACGTCGGACGTCGGATATCCGCCGGTTAAATAAAATGGATTATCATGAACAAAGTGTAAAAAGTATTCAGTAACTTTTTTTTTACAGTAAAAGTTAGCCCTTGACGGCAATCTCACCTGGTAGTGGTGATGCAGTCTAAGATGGTAGCGGGCTAACTTGTTAAGGGTATGGTAGAACGGTACCCCTAATTGGTATCTACGTGACATCGTACCGGAACGCTTAATCGCTTGGCGACACGTCTTTGTCGGTAGGGTGGTAACTAGCCACGGCCGAAGCCTTCCACCAGACCAGACTCGAGCCGGGAATCGAACCAAAGACCTCTCACTCAACAATGCGACAGCGCGTGCTCTGCGCCTCGGAGGTCGTCAAACTGTGTGTAATAGTTGTACAATTTTTATCATCTTGTATCTAATATCTAAAGTATTGTTTGCCATTGTATGTACCTTCTATTTATGAGTTATTTATTGTCCTCTATTTCCAAAGATTTCCACTAGTTCTTCACAAATGTCTGGATAAAACATCACAGAATTACATAGATTGTATGGCTATACTTTAGTTACGGTAATCTATATATATAAAAGCGAAAGGTCACTTACATACTTACATACTGACTTACTGACGTACTGATTAAACACGAGATCTCAAAAACTATTGTACGTATAAAGCTATAATTTAGCAAGTAGATAGTTGATAGTTAAGAGATGTCAGCTAAGAAAGGATATTTGGAAATTCCACCCCTAAGAGGGTAAAAGGGGGGTTGGAAGTTTGTATGAAATTTCTTTGTTTTTAGAGTTAGAGACACAAAAATTTGCATCAAGATTAATAATAATAAATAAAAAACATGTACATATTTTTTTTTTAATTTTATTTGTTAAGGGTGGTAAAAAGGGGATGACAGTTTTTGCTTATTTTTTTACTATGACGTCTACAAGCTTGAAATTTTGAAAATAGGTTTCTTTAGGGCATAAGTATAAGGCTAATAATTTTTTTCATCCAAATCTACCCCGAAGGGGGTAAAATAAGGGTTTGAAGTTTGTATGAAAGTTTTACGTTTTTTAATTTAGAGATACGAAAATCGGCAATTAGACATTTGCCTGTAGCTTACTTTCTCAAGCAGGGTATTGGCCGCACGGGTAACCTCAATCTCAAGTAAAATCAGCAATTCTACGCAGACGAAGTCGCGGGCAACAGCTAGTATTATATAAATATTACCGTGTTTTAGTTCACCTTTACACACATTCATTAATTAACATAGTCACAACTCACGACAGCTGTTGACGAGCTTTCAGCCGGAACGACAGATGCCGTCCCGTTACGTTTTGTTTTTGTACTACCCGCGTTGCCCCCGGAAAATAAAAATATAAAGGCACTCTTAATCAGTGTAGCTTATATTAAATACCGACAAAGACGTGTCGCCAAGCGATTTAGCGTTCCGGCACGATGTTGTGTAGAAACTAATTAGGAGTATGAGTTTACCATACCCCTAACAGGTTAGCCCGCTACCATCTTAGACTGCATCATCACTTGCCATCAGGTGAGATGCAGTCAAGGGCTAACTTGTGGTGAATAAAAAAAAATAATATTTACTACCCAATTATTGTCTATGCTAACCAACTAGAGTCAAATTAATGCCCGAATGGAGAAATTTATTAAAAATCGACTCGAAGCGAACGAATGTGTGACAAAATGGCGATAATTTTATAATTTTAAGTGGCATGTGCGTTGATGAAAAGAGAAGTTACCCGGCTAAGTTAGTTGTGGGCTTCTTCTCATGCAGGTTTTCGCCATATCAGCGTGAGGTCATTTACTAAAGCGCAAAAAAAAATTCAAAAATTCTTTATTCATGTAAACCTTTTACAGGTATCTATGAAGCGTTCATAGATTATAATATATTTGTCATTATTTTAATTCGTGAGTGATAACCGCACTCGTCATCTTAAACTTTGTCTGGTGGGAGGCTTGACCGTGGGTAGATAACACCCTACCGACAAAGACGTGTCGCAAAGCAATTTAGCGTTCTGGCACGATGTCACGTAGAAACCAATTAGGAGTGTGGGTTTACCATACCCCTAATAGGTTAGCCCGCTACCATCTTCAACTGCAAAATCACTTACCATCTGGTGTGGTTGTCGTCAAGGGCTAAATTGTGTCGGATAAAAAAACTAAATCTAAAAAGGTTCTAAAAATCGCGCGCGAAAAAGCAGTCCAAAACAAACTTAGGCGATTTTTTTTACATCGCCATCTCAAATTTCAATTAGCTATGAAGTTAGAACAATTCACACCCAATCGTTTATGTCATCCTTAATATCGTAATAGAAGTTTTCTATAAGCTTAAGTTTTATGAAAACTTTGAACTTATGGCTGTACACAGATTAGCCAATGTCAAGTTTATAATTTATTAGTTCTCCCTTTTTATGGCTTTGCACAGATTAGCCAATGTCAAGTTTATAGCAATTAGAAGGGAGAAATGGCGGGATAATTAGTTATTAAATAATGAAATGACATCACGTGTTTCGAATTCCAGGGTGACAGTCTACAGTCCATCGCCGTGGACTATCAGACGGTGCATGCCGGCTGCCCGGCCAGCGACCTCATATACTTCATCTTCACTGGCTCCGACGAAGAGTTCAGGAGGCAGCACTACGAGCAGCTCCTAGACCACTATTACGCAAGTCTGGAGCAAGCACTGGAACGACTGGCCGTGGATCCCGGTGTTTACACAAGAGAAAAGTTTGACAGTGACATGAAAGAGGTGAATTTCGTGTTCAGTTTTGTACTTTTTGCTAAACTTAGATAAATACGCCAGTCACATTGAAACCTTTTTCCCAAAAATATCACTCAACTTATAACAATGTTCCCGAGGCGTCCATTGTTATTGCTATTTTTCGTGGACCAATCACTGGCCACCGTTTTGGCGGGAACTAAACATGGCGGCACGACATGTTGATAACCTCCTTTTTTTTCTCTCTCTTCGTTTTATGGCTTTACACAGATTAGCCAATCTCAAGTTTATTATTTTATTAGTTCTCTCTTTTTATGGCTTTGCACAGATTAGCCAATGTCAAGTTTATAGCTATGTTAGGTTAGGGAGAAATGGCGGGAAACTCCCCCTTCAAACCTTTCCCTAATTAATAATATAAAAAATTAAACCATTCAGAAAACTAGCCACTACACAAACGACACCAAAACTGTCCACGACACAACCAACACCAGTCCTTTTCAAAATTAGCCAACAAACATGAATTCAAGAAAAGCGTGAAAAAACCGCGCCCGCCATATACGAAGTCTCCCGCCTTTCTCCAACCTCCTTAGTACATTCATAATAGAATTCTAGTCAAGTTTTATATGTACTCTTTTGTACGTATACAGATTAATAACATTTTAACCCTTACAAACAACTTGTAACATATATGTCTTAATTAATAAATACATCATCATGATCAACCCAATTCTCGGCTCACTACAGAGTACGGGTCTCACGGTTCAACGGTGAAGGAAAATATCGTGAGGAAACCTGCACGCCTGAGAGTTCTCCATAATGTTCACAAAGGCGTGTGAAGTCTGCCAATCCGCACATGGCCAGCGTGGTGGACTATGGCCAAACCCTTCTCATATTGAGATGAGACCCGTGCTCTGTAGTGAGCCGGTAATGGGTTGATCATGATGATCTAACATCGTAACACATTTTTAAACATAGGTACGGAAAGGTATTATTGATTTGCAATTATAACATCAAATCACTACTATGTAAATTAATGACGCGTCAAAAGTGACTTTTAAAGGAATATTTGAATAAAGATTATTTGAATTTGTAGTTGTAATATAAATAAAAAAATAAAAATAAAATAAAATATTTTTATTGCAGGTCAGGGACCCATATAAAACCTTATAATTTAAATTTAGAAAAAAAATTTAAAAAAATTAAAAGTATAGTTAATAAAAATGAACTTAACAGATATAAAATAATTTAAAAAATAATTCCTGGCTTATCTTACGTTAGGGGTCTGTTGTCTGAGCCAGTGCATATAAAACACATTGTCAGGGGATACCTGAGCGACGACTTTGATTGGGGTGCCAGGTCGGGTAACCTCCACGTGTGCCCGGGTGCTGTGGGTCCCTCTTGATTCATCCGGGGGGAAGAGCAACATTTGGGCCGGTGCACCCTGGTAACATCGGTTAACAATTTCTTTTGTGCGAGATTGTTAGCCGATGGCCAATGACCCGACGCGGAGGGGGTCTCCGCGCGTCCCTCTGACCAAGCTGAGGGCGCAGTGGATGACCCAGGGGGTGTATCACCCCGTGTGGTGGAAGGCCTGTCCAGGTATGGGACTGGCAGGCGGGGGTGGGCGGCAGGCTGCTGCTGGAGGTGGGGGTGACGACTGTGACTGGTCGTCCCCATTGGAAGTTTGCGGCCCGTCCAGGAATGGGACTGGTGGGCCGGGGTGGATGGCGAGCGTTCGCTGCGCTTGCCGTCGGTGATGGAAGGCCGGGTGCGAGAGAGTGTTCTTCTTCCACCTCTCTTGCTCTTGTGCCTTCGGAGGACTTGTGGACGATGGAAACGGGGCCGTCCATCACTCACAGTACGGTCCTCAAGTTGGCTGGTGTGCTGTTGTTCTGGCACACCTCTAACAGGCGAAACTGGGCACGTCGTGCCCAAGGAGGGTCTGCTGCGGCGGACACCCGCTGGTGGAGTTGCGGTTGTATGCGAAAGCCTTCCCGTGGCTCCACCATACAGCGGTGAGTAGGAACACGTGGGGGTTTTAGTCAGTAGGAGTCTGACATAACCTCTGTGCCTCCCCGTGGCGCAGAGGTATCCATGAGGATTTACCCACGATAAAAAAAAAAAAAAAAAAAAAAAAACGACTTTGATTAGCTTGTATTTTGAATTGCGGACGCTTTAAATCTTTATCTTTAATATGAATCGTTCTGTGTGCAGATGCTGCCGTACGCGGTGCTGCTCGGCGTGGTGGTGCTGCCCGTGGTGACGGTGCAGGCGGACGCGGCGCCCAGCGTGCAGGGCGACGCCGACGTCAGCGGGTTCGTGATGGCGCCCAACGAGCTGTACGCGCAACGGTTCCGCGGCATCGTCAACGACTGCGTGCGCTGGGGCGCCGTTTAGATCCACTGCCGATTATACTCAACATAAAAATATTAATGGAGATGCTTGTAAAAGCTCCTCCAAGTTGATGGGATGCGAGATTATTTTATAATTATACAAAAATGGCGGACAGGTGATCAATGCAGCAAGACGGTTCCCAAGGAACGATCTATTCCAATGGCAAAATGAACAGCCACTTACGACATATCTTACATAGTAAGTTTTCGGCATGTCATCTTCCATGCGGAGTGCATTATGTAAATATGAAGTTTGAGACGCGGTTGACAATAATTATCAAAGATTAGCTGTCTATATATGTTATATGTTATTATTGCATCGGCTTGCTCAGGGCGGAGTTTGCGTGACAACTGAAATGCCAAAAACGACAATGCGTAGAATTATAGATCACAGGCCCATAACGCAATCCGTGATTATCAAAATAAATCCTATAAGACAAGCCATAAGCGTTTATTAGCAACTAAGTATAAATCAAATACAAGGGAACTGCAGAAATCAATCCATTCGCATGACGACAGCCATATTAAACCAGGAAACATGGCAAACTGTTCAGCCAATGTGCATAAAATATAACTTATACTCGTAGATGCGTTAGTGGGTGCCTGGGCTCAAAGTCGAAAGGGAAAAGAAAATGTTATTGCGTACAATTTTATTTAATTATTTTGGTTACTGATAATGGCGCTTTGTATCTATTATTAAGTAAGCCTTAAATAAACCGTTTTATTTTAATTAACTGAAAAGACGTAGACGATGTAGCTAGTAGACTATAAGAATTATACCAAATCAAACAGACTGTGTTAAAAACAAAGTGGGCACAATTTATAGTAAGGAGAATTTATTTTAATTAATAATCTGAAAGCTCTAAGCTTAGAAACTTTATGTCAAAAACCGATGTCAATTACTTTGTTTTTTCCAAATAGGGTAAGAAAATATTACAGATGTATTTGACTACCCGCGTTATGATATGTTAACAAAATAATTACCATTTTTATTGATATATATTTATATTTCTATATGTTACCAAAATATTTACTAAAAGGAAATATTATAAAGGTAGATTAAAGTTACAATAAAGGCGGGCGGTTACCTACGTATTGTGATTAATCATGTTTTAGGTTTAGGTGATATACCTAATAAAGTAAGATAAGTGTAAAATGTTTTTATTTCATTTCAACGTCTGTGATTTTTCCTTGGCTTATAACATTTTTATATTGCCGTTAAGCTCATTATTTGATTTAAAGTCACTATTTTGAATTACGTCCAATCAGAGTGGAGGTTAGCCCTCGAGCGGGGTCGAGACGCCATCTTGTTTTTCACGCGGGAAACAGGTGCATGTTTTGCAAAGTTTGTTGATCGAGTTGGATAATTTTTGAGAGTATTTTTGGTGATAATTGAAAGAAGGACATAGATGTGTGTCGTGAATCCGCTATTCGGATTTAATTGTTTGATTTAATTACTTAATTAGTAATTGTGGTGTAATTATTCGTATGGTGAGTCACAGCATTGTAAAAGTTGGATTAATAAAGTGTACGAAACTGTTAATATTTTGCATTTAACCCTTTTGATGCCCACTAGAAACGTGTATATATATATATATATATATATATATATATATATATATATATATATATATATATATATATATATATATATTTATATATATATATATATATATATATGTCAGAGAAAGGCGATCTTTATTGTCATAATTATTATCGTTATTAAGGAAGATATTATGTATATATATATATATACATTATGATGTATTTATTAATTAAGGCTTATATTTTACAAATAGTTTGTAAGGGTCAGATTGTTATTGATTTGTATTAGTACAAAAGAATATAAAACTTGACTAGAATACTATTATTGTTGTAATCATGTCGTGCCGCCGTGTTTTGGATCCCGCCCAAACGGTGGCATATGATTGGTCCATGCAAAAGGTTTAGTGATATTTTCGGAAGAAAGCTTTCATTTTTTTTATTTTTTTTATTTTTTTTTGGAACCAAATTTGTTATATCAATAACTTACAAAAGACGTATACAAGGGAAAGCATAAGCTTTCCTTTGTATACTTCTTATACTATTTTTATAGGGATAACCCTATAAGAGATCTCTTCCAGCTATTTATCTTATGTTGGCGTATTTATATCAGTATTTATCTAAGTTCTTACACTTATATCACTACCAATAGTCCTTAACAGCAATCCAGGTGGTAAGTAATGTAAATGCGGGATTATCTGTTAGAGAAGTGACAGTTATGTTGAACTCATATTTATTCCTAATCGATTTCTACGCGAAATAATTCTTTAAAGCTACATCGCTTTGTGGCACATCTATTTTGGTAGGGTGGCTAGCTACGGCCGAAGCCTACCAGCTGACTATAAAACAGTCAGAAATGATTTATTTCCAATTTGATCGAACCCGGGACTTATGACAGACCCGCCCGACCTTATTAAATCGAATGATGGATCTAATGGATTGACGATGAATAACTGTTATTCCATGTAAATGAGTAAACGTGACATTCGCGTTAACGTAAATCTATTGAAAGTATCGTAAGAAATAAATCTTAGAAATTTAAAACAAAACCATACAAAAGGTATATATAGACCTAACTCGCATATTAGTTCAAGTTTGTTAACAAACTTGAACAAGTTTGTTAACATGATAAACATGTTGTGCACTAAACTAAACTAATCATTGTCCGACCCTCCTGTTATTCCAAACGTCCGTCGAGGTTTGGCCTCAAAGGAGGCGCCCTTAGGCAGACGTTCCTTTAGTTTCTTCGAGCCCTAGGGCTCAAAATTTCTTCTGGCAGAGCTTCTTTTCGAAGCTCTGCCAGAACAGCCCGGTTACGCTGTGGCAACCCATAGGGTTAGCACAGCTAATAGACAGTTCGAAAAAAAAAATAACCTAATCGAAATTGATGAATAATGCCACCCCTTTCTTGGGGATAAAATGGGGATAGGACAGCCTCACCTTAGACTTTCCAATTTAGTTCAGAAATTGCAGTCGTTGGAGTTAGTTGTCTTTCAGCAGTTTGGTTTAAGGTAGTTATTGCTATTAAATTTTAGATTATGTATCTACAGGATATTCTACCATCCATTTTACTACACTACAAGTTAGTCCTTGACGGCTATCTCACCTGGTGGTAAGTTATGATGCAGTCTAGGATGGTAGCGGGCTAACCTATTAGGAGTATGGTAAACCCACGCTCCGAATTGGTTTCTACGCGACATCGTGCCGGAACGCTAAATCACTTGGCGACGCGCCTTTATCGGTAGGTTGGTAATTAGCCACGGCCGAAGCCTCCTACCAGACCAGACTCGAGCCGGGAATCGAACCCAGGGCCTCCAACTTTATAATGCGACAGCGTACGCACTGCGCCACGGTCGTCAAAGGCGGAGGAGGTTTCTTAGACCAGGAAGCGTTTGGAACCCTCAAAGGTTTAGCTGTCAGTTTACGAATGTAATCATCATCATCAACTAACTGCTATGTAAGTTATAGATGCATCAAAAGTGACTTTAAAAAATTATTTGTATAAAACTTTATATGAGATAGAAAACTGAACCCCTTAACGGACATAATATTAAAAATAACTCAATGTTATTGTAAATAGTATAAATAAAAATATTTTTATTTTTGTAATTTTATTATTGCATTAATGCATCGTAATATTGGTCTGGGCTTCCGCCTTGAAAAGAATAATCCATTTTTATTTAATTATTCGTCTCTTTTAAAGTCAGTTAAAATTTACTGTCTGTAAAACTTAACAAAAATAAATATATTTTATTGTAATAAATTATGGAGGTGTAATAGCCGTCCGCCTCTTAATCAGAGGTCGCGGGTTCGATGTTCGGGCACGCACCTCTAACTTTTCGGAGTTATGTGCGTTTTTACACAATCAAAATATCACTTGCTACAACGGTGAAGGAAAACATCGTGAGGAAACCTGCACGCCTAAGAGTTCTCCATAATGTTATCAAAGGCGTGTGAAGTCTGCCAATCCGCACATGGCCAGCGTGGTGGACTATGGCCAAACCCTTCTCATATTGAGAGGAGACCCGCGCTCTGTAGTGAGCCGGTAATGGGTTGATCATGATGAAATGAGGTTCGCGTACGACAATGCGTCCTTTTTGTTGGTCGATCATTATAAGTACAACTGTACTTGGCATTTAATATTAGTACGGAACGGTTCGTGCACGTTCCAAGCTGATTTATTGTTTTCGCCGCTTACTTTTGGCCACATACATAATAAACTCATAATAGTATCTATGTGTACCAAACAATCGCGGAAAGGCGTTTTAGGCATAACACGATAGTTCTAGATGCATGTCACGTACTGAACTGGTTTGGAATGAATTTATGTCCTACTAAAAACAAATGACGATGGACGTCAAACGAAGCTCCAGAATCCAGAATGTTAACTTCACATCTTAAAATTGCCCTAAAGCTGGAGCTAAAGGTGCATTGCGAGGGCATTCTATGAAGGGGTTCTTAGGAAAGATCTGTATGTTGTGTTGCATAAAGATTGAATCTATATATATAAAAGCGAAAGGTCACTTACTTACATACTGGTTAAACACGAGATCTCAAAAACTATTGGACGTATAAAGCTATAATTTAGGAAGTAGATAGTTGATAGTTAAGAGACGTCAGCTAAGAAAGGATATTTGGAAATTCCACCCCTAAGGGGGTAAAATAGGGGTTGGAAGTTTGTATCAAATTTCTTTGTTTTTAGAGTTAGAATTTTTTTTTTACTCCACTACTAGTTAGGGTTTACTAACTGCAACCCATCCTAATGATAGCTTAAGTAATGGGTAAAACCCTTAAACTACCGGTGTCTAAATAACTTCAATAGCGCGATGCAGTATTCACTAGTAAACTTGTGGCGCCATCTAGTATGGTGATCTGAAAACTGCCACAAGGGTGCCGTGCTGATTTGTCTGGTTGCCGCAGATAGCAAATTTAACTCTTTAAATACTTATATCGCAACTTTGTATTCTAGAAACCAGTGCTGATATCTTCTTTAATGCTATCCTAAACGGCCGGCTCCATCGAGAAATCGACTGACGATTCTGTCATGGGACGCACGAGTATACTCTCAATATGAGAAGGGTTCGGCCATAGTCCATCACGCTGGCCGCGGATTGGCAGACTTCACACGCCTTCGAGAATATTACGGAGAACCCTCAGGCGTCCAGGTTTCCTCACGATGTTTTCCTTCACCGTTGAAGCGAGTGATATTTTGATTGCTTAAAAACGCATATAACTCCGAGAAGTTATAGGTGAGTGCTCGGGTTCGAACCCTCGACCTCTGATTAGGAGGCTGACGTTCTAACCACTGAGCTATCACAGAGGCATATACTCTGGCATACACTACCGCACGGAACACCTCACGGAGAGTGATGATTCAGCTCATAATGGAGCTATATAAAAGAAGTATTTACTGTTGTGTTACCAAATAACTTGGTGTTTATTACATATTTTTCTTGTTCATGTTCATGGACTTTCGCCAGGTAACACGAGTTTCTATTCAATATAAACTGGACTAGAGAAATTCGGAAAAAAGTCTCTATTTTTCGAAATTTAAACACGATCTATTCAATATGAACTAGAATAAAGAAATTCCGAAAAAGTTTCTATTTTTCGGAATTTAAACACGATCTATTCAATATGAACTAAACTAAAGAAATTCCGAAAAAAAGTATCTATTTTTCGGAATTTAAACACAATATATTCAATATGAACTAGACTAGAGAAATTCGGAAAAAAAGTATCTATTTTTCGGAATTTAAACACAATATATTCAATATGAACTAGACTAGAGAAATTCGGAAAAAAAGTTTCTATTTTTCGGAATTTAAACACGATGAAGCGTTCCGGTACATAGAAAACGATTACGTTACTTCACCGCATCAACACTTCGCACCAAGTGAGTTTGCATTCAACTTGTTTCGGAGTCTACTACTGTATAGACAGTAGTTGGAACGAAGTTCCTTATCGCGCGTTGTGAAAGGGGGCTAGACAGGAAAAATTCTTACGAAAAGTTGTCACGACACTTTTTGCTATAGTAAGCTATTGTAAGCTGTGCGGCGTCGGATGTTTCTCTGTCTCTCTCTCTCTTATAGAAAGCAAGCCAGATATTTTCATTTCTATTTCGCATTGAACAGTGTGGTGTCGCGACGATTATTTTTGTTGAGTGTATGCAGGTTTTTTGTAAATAATAAATAATAAAAAATAATAATAATAATGTATCCTGACAGTGTTTCTGCACAAGTTCCGGATATTGCTGATGGAGTACAAAATTGAGCCTACTGATTAAGTTTATATAACATTATATTTGTTAATAATAAAAAAATATTATTATAACTTAAATAAAAGAAAATTTTATTACAATTCCTTCACTAATTCATCGAAAGGAACTTCGTTCCATCCGGGTGTCCCTTGCCACCTCTCAAGTTTTTTTTTTAATTCAACTTTGCTCAGCACAGTCAACGCAAAGACACAACCTTTTAAGATTTTATTACTTACATAGAAGGTCTCTGACAATAATAAGGATAATAGCCAGTATCGGCAGCCAGCGTGTACACTCGCTCTGGCACGTAACATGGCAGGACGTGTGCCGTAGGCCTCACTTCTATACACACTTCTCATTGTGACATCAGTTCATCTGGTAAATAACCGCCAGGATGATGATCCTCTTAGTGGTCTTTTTGTTGGTGTTCATCGGGCAAAATGCAGCCGTTATTTACAGTGTCAATGGTAAGTATTAAATTCAAATTCAAAATTCAAATTCAAATTCAAATAACCTTTATTCAAATAGTCCTTTAAAAGGCGCTTTTGACGCGTCAATAATTTACATAGTAGTGATTTGATGGTGATAACTACTTTCGTAAACTTAAAACTAAAGCTATGAGGGTTCCAAAATCGCCCTGGTCTAAGAAGAAACCCACAACAAACTTAGCCGCTTTATTTTGTTATCACCATCTCACATAATAAATAATAGCCTATGGAGATAGAGCAATGAACACCCAAGCTTTTTTGTTGTTTATATAGTTCGTACTATCGTAATATGATTTTTCTATAAGCTTTCATCAGACATCTCCTAGATATCAGTAGGTAATTTATTAAATATAAAGGTAGTTAAGGTAAATATTAAATGAGTTACTAATTTTGTGCAGCCTACTAAACGGTACTACAAGTTTACTTTTACTTCTAATATTCAGTGCGTTACAGTCCATTTTTTTCTTAAATTTATCAATATTTTTATGAACATACATTAAATATTCTATATATCTATGCACTGTCATTATTTTATAATCTTTAAATATATCTCTTAATGACCCTCTGGGACCTAATTTGTATGTCGCACGAACTGCCCTCTTCTGCAAAACGAACGAATTAATAACAAATACAGCCTTAAACAGCTATATAAATTTGAAACATGCATCTGAATTCAAATAACTATTATCGAGACCAAATACGCAGAAAAACGTTTAAAACCAAACCTAAATACAGTTTAAAAAATTAAGATTACAAAAACGCACTAATTATGTTACTAAATTTATACAGGCAGCGTTTTTTTTAGTTTAATTAATTAAGGGCATCCAACTGGCTACAGAACACTAAAAACTATAAAATGTATAAGTAGAAGAATTGCACAATACTGCAGACTCAAGAGGTTGCCACAAGATGCTTAAAAACTACTTAAACAAAAAGAATACAAATATATAGTAATATATAAAACAAACAAAACCATGAAACCTTATATTAGAAGAAGAAGAATAAGAAGAATCTACCATCTATGAAATTAGTAATTACCCATATGACATTACTATATATTAGCCTACATAAAGTAATTTGTGTCGTTAAAAAAGAAACTTTTAAATCGTTGTTCAGATTTATAATCGCGTCACAAGTTGTTTTTTTAATTCACACTGACACTGAACTGCTGTTTGTTTATGTAAATTTAATTGAATGAAAGTTGTTTTCTTTTAAAAATAAAGTTTTTTAAACTTTAATATACGTAAACAAAAATAAGCCAACTAACTTGATCTCCATTATTCCTAAATTACTTACCATTGTTAACTAAACTCATCACTTGAAAGCTAACTTATTGATTGACTCATAGCTTTAGTTTTAAGTTTAGGAATGTAGTTATCACCATCAAATCAATACTATGTAAATTATTGACGCGTCAAAAGTGCCTTTTAAAGGACTATTTGAATAAAGATTATTTGAATTTGAAATATATATACAGCTATATAAGGTAAGCGCTATGGCGTAGGGGTTCGACCAAAGTGGATTCATCCCCTAATGGGACAGGAAGTTTGAATAAAAGTCGTAGTCAAAGTAATCTTTATTCAATTTGGCCTCATATGGGCTATTGATGCGTAGGTAGAAACAATTTTTACACTACAGTGCGATGATAGTGAAATTCGGAAAATGAAAACTGAAGCTACAGAAGACACTTACAAACATCATGATTAACCCATCACCGGCTCACTACAGAGCACGGGTCTCCTCTCAATATGAGAAGGATTTGGCCATAGTCCACCACGCTGGCCATGTGCGGATTGGCAGACTTCACACGACTTTGAGAACATTATGGAGAACTCTCAGGCGTGCAGGTTTCCTCGCGATGTTTTCCTTCACCGTTGAAGCAAGTGATATTTTAATTTTTTTTAAAACTCCCATATCTCTGAAATGTTAGAGGTGCGTGCCCGGATTCGAGCCGCCGACCTCTGATTAGGAGGCTCACGCCCTAACCACAAGGCTATCGCCGCTTCCTTACAAACTTAGCCGGGTATTTTTTTTTATAGTTACTTAAAAACTGTTTAAGAGCAACCTAGTTAGCACAGCCAAAATCATACCCAAGCGTTTTTTTTAAATCCATATTTACGTAAATATACTTTGGAGTTATTGAGAGACATCACCAATATTGCACAGTTTTTTGTAAATTGGTATGAAATACTGTCAGATTTACGCGAACAAAACACGGTATCATAAATATTCCTCCATTTACGTCATTCGGTTAAGAAAAATACATGAGATAAGGAACCGTTGACCCTCTGTTATAAAGAAGTTACTACTTTTCGCACTCATAATACTCGTGTTACCTATGTTATTCCGTATTGTCCGGCGGCACGAAGCGCGGCATTGAACCGGGGTTCAAGTGTACTTACTGTGTTGAGGAAACACGCAATAAAAATGAGAAAAACGGTTCGCTAAATGCGTTAATCTTACTGTACATGCATTTCTTTTAGATTTTAGAAATAAAATATGTGATTAGGATTTTATAGAAGAGATGGATGGAGAGTGTAAAGAGGATATGGGTGTAAAAGGTGTGGGTAGTGACGGTTGATAGAAGTGAGTGGAAGAAGAAGACATGGCTGTAGACCCCACATAGCGTAAGGGCAAGAAGATTTTTATTTAAAGCCTTCGTTTCGTGTAAATTATGGAAGCAATGATGGAAAATATAGATAACACTTTGGATTCTAGTTTATTCGAAAAGTTTGGAATTGCTGCAAAAGATACAATAATGTTGCCATAAATAATCTAAATGTTTTAAAACCTGGAGTGCCAACCGAATTTAAACCAGATATTTTTAATTGCGTAGACTTCCAATGAACATCAATTTGCTAAAATCTGCGGAAATAAGTAGACCTTCAAATATTATCAAGGATTATACAAGATATATGCACAACTAAGTAGACAACGCGTTAGAGACTACTCGTTGAGGACAGTCATGGAAATTGATTGCTGATGATATCTATTGTAAACCATAGTGGAATAACGTTGAGGAAACACTTGGGACTTACTATCTATAGTAAACGTATAGCCAAGTTACAATATGTATGATTGGTTAACATTGGAAGTCTGCATGTCAAGTGACCGTAACCACGTGCTCTATCAAGCACGGAGAGCGTCGATCTGTCGGTCCATGTCATAGACTAAGGACCTGATTACAATAATGTCTTATTATGTTATAGTAAAATTCTAAATTCAATTCAAAAGAAGAGATAGATGGATTGTTTAAAATATCCTCTTTTAAACGATCCATCGTATACAATACGTGTTAAGGGTGTGGATAGTGAAGTGACGGCTGATAGAAGTGAATGGAAGAAGAAGACACGTTGTGCCGACCACACATAGCTTGGGATAATGGTAAGAAGAAAAGTTAAATTATAAATTCGTCACTTATGCCCGCCGATGTTATGTTAAGCGTGATGTCTTGGTGAGTCGATGAACTATTTCCATTTATTCAACTACCCTCAACTGCTCTTTCAACTGACGGCAATTAACGTTGCCGTCTAAAATGGTAGCGTGCTAGAGTCATGACACTTACCCCTAATCGCTATCTACGTGGCATAGTTTGGAAACGTTACATCTCTTGACGGTACTCGTTGATCGGTAGGGTTGTTGTTGTTAGGCCACTAGGTTTTGTAAGATAGCATTAAACAATAAACAGCAAGTATAATTTGCGAAACGTGAGTAGAGGTTCTAGTGGAAGATTTTGTGTGGTGTTTATATATAGATATTATACAAATCTCTCGGTTGTCGGCGGAATATAGCAAATTATACTTGCTGTTTATTGTTTTGATGGACTTCCGCAAAGTAACGCCTGCTTCTATTCATTAGATAGCATTAAGTAAACTGATTATGATAATGACCGATATGTCTCTCCAATCATCAAACTGTTTTTAAAATTACATGTAGATCGGAAACTGCAGTGCTTTTAATTTAATTTTTAATTAATTTTTAATTTTAATGTTTCGTAATGTCAAATTGGGGGTAGTTGCCATAAAAAATATATTATTGACGAAATGCGGAAGTTGTTGTATTAAAACCCACGTTCCTGTGTCAAAGATCAACGCGTTCTTACCACGGTTCACCACGGTTCTAAGCTCGAGTAATTACATGCAGCTTAAGTGAAACAATCACGCTATATAATTGTGGTCTTATGACATTACCTGCTATGTAAATTATCAAAATTACAGTATTTATCTTTATATAGCAAGACTCTACCTACTCTATTTTTTAACTTGTCTTATAAAATAAACAATGTTTAATTTTTTTTAGTTTAATATTTGTTTTAGAAATTGACAAAAGTGTGTTAAAACAAATATAAAATATAAAAAAAATACAATGAGACCGTTGTTATACATGACGTATGTTTTATCATTACCTCACACAACAAAAGTTACAATGGCATTCATAAGCGCAAACCTTAACGAGAAACCTTCGAAGCAATATTCAAGTGATGTGAGGTGTCAAACGTTGAGCATTCAGCGTAGCGATAAAGCTGTCTTCTTATTGAGCGCGCCCCCTCCGCTTCGGCTTTACTTTAAAGTCCCTCCTTCGCTCTTCATTTATCCCTAACCTAAAACATTGCAAAACTCCCATGTCAAACAATCTACTATTATAACATATCAACTTAAGAGCAAAAAGAACCAAAATGATTATTTACATAAGACAAATAAGAAAAAAAACTATGGACTCGTACATACCTGCAGCAATATTAAACTAAATAAATAATAAAAATATTAAACTAAATTATTACTTTGTTAGTATCCAAACTTTACACTTTGCTTACTGTTAAACTAAAGTCAAAAATACTAACGATGAGACCAAAATATGTAACGCATTCCAGCAATTAAATGGTCTATTCTATTCTATATCATTAAGGCCTGACTTCAAAAAACTTTTCAAAACAAATATAGCTATCTTTGCAAGAAAATATCTCAGGTATTTAATAACAAAATCCTTTCAACATATTCTGCTCTGCACAAAACGCATACACCCTTATCTTACCTCTCATTAAACAGTTCTATGCTCTAGATACGCTTATCGATTGATGGAAATCCGTAATCACTGCGATAATTATCGGTAAAGTAGGATTTACAAACCGGCTTTCTAGCATTTGGTCCCGCGACGTCGTCGACGATTTAGGTTTTAAAAAATCCTGTGGTTATAAGCAACGTCTTCTCGAGTCCCTAAATGGACGGATGACTTACTTTAAACAGTTTGACAATTGAAAATCTATCGTAACCAGTTTCTATCAATCATAACGAATAGTAATAATTATAGAGGTAAGGGTCGTAATCGCATTCTTGATAAACGTGTATGGTGAAGGTAAAACACAAACTTCCTATGTATCTATGCATTTGATTCGGTTTATAAGAACACGATAGTTTATATAATTGTTTCTATAATTCACAACGAATAGTAATAATTATAGAGGTAAGGGTCGTAATCGCATTCTTGATAAACGTGTATGGTGAAGGTAAAACAAGAAACTTCCTATGTATTTGATTTAAAAGAACACGATATACAGTTCACTTACACGAGAATAGTTAGGTAATTTGGCTTAGTATGTATCTTAAAACGTCATATTAATAGTTTTGTCATGTTCCACAGTTAACAAATAAACATATTATTTTAATAATGCAGGTAGAAAAAAAACTTTAGTGTGACAATAAGCACGATTGCAAAGCTAGTTTTAGAAGGCAGGTGTTTTTTTTTAAACTTGGTTACATAATGGTAATTTTTTATACAAGAGTAAATCTTTTTTTTTTTTATATACAAAGCGAGCAAACGAGCAGGCGGGTCACCTGATGGTAAGTGATTACCGCCGCCCATGAACATTTGCAGCACCAGAGGAACTGGCGGTTGCTGGCCCTTGAGCAATTTGTTAATCCGCCCTTTGAAGATCCCCATATTATAACCATTTATCTTCGGCCAAAATGCTTTGTTTCCCATAATTGGTTTATCAAAATGGGTAAAATATAGTGAGTAGATTAGTACAATCATTAGTAGATGTTGGTTGTGCAAAATGATCAAATCTCGAGGTAAAAGTCGCCCAGATGGCACTCGATCTAGATCGGCACTATTCCATAGAGGTGTGTGAACGTCCAACTGTCCGCAAGGGCTTGAGCCCTTCACGATGACTGTTCCTAACGTATCTCGGTGCTCGTAGCTCGGTAATCAGGCGAAGGTTCTTAACATGTGGTAGTTTTTCCGGGCTTTCTGAAAAGTGTTGTAATTTAGATTATAGCAAGTAAGACTGTCTATTACTGCATTATAGGTATAAATTGAATTATTTAGATGTAAGGTTAATTTTAAGGTCGCATGCTGTGGTCATTTCTAGAAAGTCACTATCTCGTGTTTGTTCTCCTGAAATGTTTTTTGTTGTTTTTATATACATTGTGACTGTGTGTGTCAGTGTGAGTTTAATGTTCCAATAAAATAAATACGCCAAACGATTTAGCGTTCCGGCACGGTGTCGTGTAGAAACCAATTAGGAGTATGAGTTTCATACCCCTAACAGGTTAGCCCGCTACCATCTTAGACTGAGTCATCACTTACCATCAGGTGAGATGCAGTGAAGGGCTAACTTGTAGTAGATAAAAAAATAATAATAATAATAAATAAATATATGTATTTATGTAATGTATATGTAAGTTTATTTATTATTATCTATTTAAGTTTATTATATCTCTTTTGGTTTTTATATGTATTTATTTTGCACACGGGCGTGAGACGTAGCATATACTATAAATAAATAAAATAATTACAGAAAGCTATTACTACCGGATGCCGCCACTGTTCGCGATGGACAACTACGCGGAGTGCATGCTGCAGCCTGCAGGGACGTACTGCGTGGCGGACTACGACCTCAGCTCCACGGGGCAATCGGACCTCATGCACCTTATACGTGTAAGTTATACCAGAAAGTAACTGCATATTGTTCCACTCAACCTTTTTCATGTAACAAAACTGGTTCCGGTGTGATTATAGGTGATTTATAGAATGCTGGGGGGGGGAGATGTAAAAGGATCCCCATTCTTTGAGGCTTGTTTATCTGTGGTTGCTACGTGGCTGTCATTGAAGAAAAAGAGCGTTATGGATTGTACGAGTGAAAAGTTTTAAAAAGTAGAAAAAGGTTAAAATACACGCTATTTAGTGGCAGTGAAATACCAATTACCAGCTCAATTTGTTTTTTTTTCTTTAAAGAACAACACAAATTAGTTCGAGGTAGACACATTATATATATCACTATGGGCCTCATAAGAAGGCTCAGAGTCACTCAGCGAGCAATGGAGAGAGCTATGTTAGGAGTATCTCTACGTGATCACATCAGGAATGAAGAGATCCGTAGAAGGACCAGAGTTACCGACATAGCTCAGCGAGTTGCGAAGTTGAAGTGGCAATGGGCGGGGCACATAGCTCGGAGAACCGATGGACGTTGGGGTCCCAAGGTGCTGGAATGGCGACCCCGCACCGGTAAACGCAGCGTTGGTCGACCCCCAACAAGGTGGACAGACGACATCAAACGAGTCGCAGGGAGCCGCTGGTTACAAGCGGCCCAAGATCGTGGCCATTGGAACTCCCTACAAAAGACCTATGTCAAGCAGTGGACGTCTATCGGTTGAAATGATGATGATGATGACATTATATATATATATCAAATTTACAAATGACACGTTTCTCTTACAGGAATATTCAGAATACAAAATGAAACATTTCAACCATACACAAATACACAGAGCTACCTGCCTCACAACTACGTGTAAAGATTACATTAGTACATTGAATGAAACGACGGACCTAACGGAGGTCCTTGGAGCATGCCTCAATGCAAGCATATGGAAAAGCTATAAGCTAAATGCCATTTTATCTAAAGTACAATATTGCAAAACGGCAGATGATAAAACAATTTATGATACAAGTGATTTCACTGTAGCAGCCGTTTATTTTATTCTAATCATGATGAACGTAATTGGAAGCTTTTACGACTACCTATTTTGTGAGAAAGATAGTAAAACAGGTAATCAAATATTAATCATTCTCATGATTTATTATTGGCACTATTAAAAGAAGGATATAAAAAATAAACACTGACAGGCCTTGTATTAAAATGTAAAAGTGTAGGTAGGTAGTTATTTACTTTGATAGGCATAAAGTTTTTTCTTGTAAATTATTTTAATTACTATTACACAGCGTGGCGCGTTTGGAACCCTCATAGCTTTAGTTTTAAGTTTACGAATATAGTTATCACCATGAAATAACTACTATGTAAATTATTGACGCGTCAAAAGTGCCTTTTTAAGGACTATTTGAATAAAGATTATTTTGAATTTGAATTTGAACAGTTATAGAATCATTTTTTTGATTAATTGGTTTAGAAATTAAACCATCGCCCTGATCAATAGTCAATGCTAACATTTTAGTAATCCCATTACATAAATTCTTAATATCAAAATTAAAAATCTGAGGGGATCATTAGATTTTACGGAGATGTGAAGTAACGTAAATTTGAATTTACGTGAAAAATTATTGATTCGTAAAAATCATTGCCTTTGTGGTTTTGTGGTTGAAGTTTCAGTTATACTTGATTTAGGAAGTCCTACTTATAATGCCGCGTTATATACGTCCTCCCTCTATGGTAAATATTCTTTAATTAGTGTAGTTCAATCTTATTGTAAGTAAACAAATCAATGATTGATTGAAGGAATAGCTAAGTTCCGTCTAACAACCGCAATATCATACAATAGCAATTGAGTAATTATAATATTGACATTTAAGTCTCGATCATACAAATTAATATTCTCAATAGGATTAAAGTAAATAGCAAATGTAATGCCGTAACATGTATTTTCAGCCTAAAAAATTTGTCTTCCTTAGGAAATTCGTACTTGCTTGCATTTTCCATTAGGCGCAACTGGTCCAAGTTAATGGCACCGGGGGGAAGCGGAACTGACTCGAGAATGGAAAGACTGAAAATATTCAATGGCTTAAGGTAAAAACTAACATCTTCAAATTATCTCTAATGGATAAATCTCCTTCCTTTATGGAACTTTTATTGTTAGTGCGTATGAAAATTTTAATAACATAGTAAAGACTCTATAGAAAAGCAGAATTCGTCTTTATTTAAGTAATGTAAAGTTAAGTTAAGTGAGGCCTGAGTGCCATAAAAACAGCCTAGCCCTCAAGCTCCTTGACGCCAGTGACAACACGTTCCACCTGAAAAGAGCACAACTAGCTAACATAACATAACATAGCATTATTTTAATTTATTTACTAATTTAAAGTTTGTTTTTCCCATAATGCCTACTTTCATCATCATCATGATCAACCCATTACGGGCTCACTACAGAGCACGGGTCTCTTCTCAATATGAGAAGGGTTTGGCCATAGTCCACCACGCTGACCATGTGCGGATTGGCAGACTTCACACGCCTTTGAGAACATTATCGAAAACTCTCATGCGTGCAGGTTTCCTCACGATGTTTTCCTTCACCGTTGAAGCAAGTGATATTTTTAAATTTTTAAAATACGCACATAACTCCGAAAAGTTAGAGGTGCGTGCCGGGATTCGAACCGCCGACTTCTGATTAGGAGGCTGACCCTCTCACCACTAGGCTATCACCGCTTCTTACTTTAATATCTTCTAACTTTACATTTGGAACGTAATTAATTTTTGACTCCTCTTTGTTTATTTC
Source organism: Lasiommata megera (assembly GCA_928268935.1). NCBI lineage: Eukaryota > Metazoa > Arthropoda > Insecta > Lepidoptera > Nymphalidae > Lasiommata > Lasiommata megera. The sequence goes on from OV743326.1 coordinate 15,132,693, forward strand.
AGAGCATTGACGATATGTTGTGTGATATTTTCTCACTGTGCACTAATTATAGCATATGGATACATCGAAAATCCACTTTACATCGAAAAGGTATTTGTTATTTTGCTTTTAAATCTGAGAACCTTCTGAAATTTTCTTTTCTGAAATTGTTTTACTTATCTTCTCTCTTTTATTACCCCTTTAACATTGTTTATATTATATCGCTATATCATTTTAATTTCAGACATATGATGACCTGTCCAAACAAATCCTCTTGAATGGTAACTTGGTAACCCACACATTCTTCATAATGTCTAGCTTTCTGCTGGCATACAACTTGAACATACAATCGGAAAAAGCTCAAATCACTTGGAAGCAGATACCCAAAGGTATTCTGTTGAGATTTATAAGGTATTCGTATAATTTCAATATTAAGATTACATTTTCTGACAGAAATGCGAATGTTGAGATGGATGTGTGGTGTGACAAGAAGGGATAAGATAAGAAATGAATAATAAGGGGAAGTCTAAAAGTAGCGCCAGTGACCGAAAAGATGAGGAGTAACAGGCTAGCATGGTATGGTCATATAATGCGGAGGAAAGAAGGTGATGTTAACAAAAGAATGTTATATATGAACGTGGAAGGGCAAAAGAGTAGAGGAAGACCAAAGAAGAAATGGATGGATTGTGTAAAAGAGGATATGCGGGTAAAAGGTGTGGGTAGTGAGGTGACGGCTGATAGAAGTGAGTGGAAGAAGAAGACGTGTTGTGCCGACCCCACATCTTCTTCTTGCCCTTATCCCACATGGATAAGGGCAAGAAGAAGATTAAGATTACATTTTCTTTATTCAATTTTGATTTTAGACTGAGTATGACCATAAGTTTCACACTTACAGTTTCATCTTCCATTCAGTTAGTCTCTAGTTCCAGAAATGGTCAGGTTAAGTTCGAATATCTCAAATACAGAAATACAATCTGAATCAATTTCGACATTCATTGATTTGATAATATTGTATGTAAATGTACGAAATTGAAAACATGTTTTTTTTTTCTTTTTTAAGATTTTTAGTTTTAGGTTCAATTTGACGTATATTTAAGTTTTTAAGTGTTTATAATAGAGTGGAAGCGGTGTTAACCTCGTGGTCAAGGCGTCAGCCGCCTAATCAGAGGTCGGCGGTTCGAATCCGGGCACGCACCTATAACATTTCGGAGATATGTGCGTCTTAAAAAAATTAAAATATCACTTGCTTTGACGGTGAAGGAAAACATCGTGAGGAAACCTGCACGCCTGAGAGTTCTCCATAATGTTCTCAAAGGCGTGTGAAGTCTGCCAATCCGCACATGGCCAGCGTGGTGGACTACGGCCAAACCCTTTTCATATTGAGAGGAGACCCGTGCTCTCTAGTGAGCCGGTAATGGGTTGATCATGATGATCTTAAATATAGAAGTACAATCTGGATCAATTTCGGCATTCATTGATTTGAATATTCTATGTAAATGTACGAAATTTAATACATGGAATTAAATTACCATTTCAGATTAACACCACCCTACGCTCTAGTTATAGCCACGATCAGTACATGGATGCGCCACATGGGCAGTGGCCCACTATGGGACTTGGTCGTGGTCAGCGAGGCCAACTATTGCCGCCAGTATTGGTGGGCCAATATCTTCTACTTCAACAACTACATCTATAAGGACGATGTCTGTTTCCCACAAGGATGGTAAGTGTGTCTTTGCCAGATTGTCGATATGTATATAGTCATTCATATGACAAAGACGGGTCGCCAAGCGCTTTAGCGTTCCGGCACGATGTCGTGTAGAAACCAATTAGGAGTAGGGGTTTAATATACTCCTACCAGGTTAGCCCGCTAGCATCTTAGACCGCATCATCACTTACCAACAGGTGAGATTCCGTCAAGGGCTAACGTGTGGTGTATAAAAAAAATACGATTATAAAAATTGACATAAATTTTTCGTAAATCAAATATTATATTTTATGCCATGAACATAAAGATTAATTTGCTTTAATCAATTTATAATTTCTTTAATTTTTAAATACCCCACCATGACAGATCTTCCAGAATGACGTCTTTATGCATGTTCTGCTTCGGTGCATCCTAAGGAGATTTTGATTATTTATTTGACAGAACGTAAAATTGCTTTGAAGTTATTTATTTATTATGTTGCTCTTAAAACTATTACAGGTACCTCGCTGCAGATACGCAACTTTTCTGCGTGGGTCTGATATTCATGGTGTTGGTACAAAAGCCTCGGCATCGGAAGGTGGGCCTGATTCTGCTGTTCCTGGCTTCCTTGATCATTAATGCGGCGCATACCTACTTCCAGGATTTGGATGCTGTTGTGATACAATCTCCTGAGTATGATATTTAATGTTTACTCTCTCTCTCTCTATCTATATTAAAATATAATCAAACGTCCACGTAAAAATCTCTTTTGTCATCGAAGCTCAGAAATTAAAACGATTAGCGTTTTATTCTAATACTAGCTTCCTTTTTTATTTATTGTAATCCCGCGACTTCGTCTGCGTGGATTTCAGAATTCAGTCTAAAGCTTCAGCTCGTAAACAATTATAAATTTTCCCTCGGGACCAACTTAAGGAATTGAGATAAGGAAAAGGTAGCCTATGTTCTATTCCATGTCAAAAGCTACATGTATGCCAAATTTCATCCAATTCAGTTCAGCCGTTTTTGCGTGATTGAGTAACAAACATCCACTCTTTCACATTTACAATATATGTTTTTTTTACACCTTGTGTCCGAAAAAACCCAAATATCTTACGGAACCCTATTTTTCCAAAATAAAATTTAGCCTATGTTACTCGTGGATAATGTAGCTTTCGAATGGTGAAAGAATATTTAAAAATGGTCCAGTAGTTTTTGAGCCTATTCATTACAACCAAACAAACAAAGTTTTCCTCTTTATAATATTAGTGTAGATGAAATATTTACCGGCGGATTAAATAAAAATCTTTTGTTTCTTATAAAGTTAAGCCGATTTTATCGAAATATTGCATATAGATAGTTTGCATCCTCGACACGGACATAGGATACCAAATATTCCTGGAAAACGACTCCCGGGGGTTATTAAACGAGGACAAAGTTAGTAATGCATAAATCTTTGAGAAATACTAACTCTTACGATGGACGGATAAAATAAATGATTGTACGAAATGTACTAAACAATGTGTACCGCATCTTTTATTAAATCGTTTTTTTTATATACATAGAGCAAACGAGCAGGCGGGTCACCTGATGGTAAGTGATTACCGCCGCCCATGAACATTTGCAGCACCAGAGGAACCGCCAATGCGTTGCTGGCCCTTGAGCAATTTGTTAATCCGCCCTTTGAAGATCCCCATATTTTTTTTTTTTATCCACTACAAGTTAGCCCTTGACGGCAATCTCACCTGATGGTAAGTGATGATGCAGTCTAAGATGGTAGCGGGCTAGCCTGTGAGGGGTATGGTAAAGACAAACTCCCAATTGGTTTCTACACGACATCGTGCCGGAACGCTAAAACGCCGCAGCCTCCCACCAGACCAGACTCGAGTCTGGAATCGAACCCAGGACCTCCAACTTTATAATGCAAAGGTCGTCAAATTATAACTATTAGGGAACACAAGATGGAAGCTGGTTCCACAATTTGCAATTTGATTGAGGTTTTTTTTCTAACATTCAGGACATATCGCAGTCTGTACCTAAATGAAGATACTTACAAGCTAGTATATATCAGAGGGCATACGAATTTGTCGACATACACGCTGGGCCTAGCTGGAGGACTGCTCTGTTACCAGTGGCAGACTAACGAAAAGGACTTCTCCAAATATAAGGTTAATATTATATTTTCTTTGAACACGATGTTGAGACAGCGATAACTGCGAGTGCAGGGTACAAAAAATAGTAATACATTAAAAAAAAATCTATATTCATCATCATCATCATGATCAACCTATTACCAGCTCACTACAGAGCACGCACGGGTCTCCTCTCAATATGAGAAGGGCTTGGCCATAGTCCACCACGCTGGCCATGTGCGGATTGGCAGACTTCACACGCCTTTGAGAACATTATGGAGAACTCTCAGACATGCAGGTTTCCTCACGATGTTTTCCTTCACCGTTGAAGCAAGTGATATTTAATTTTTTTTAAAAAGCACATAGCTCCGAAAAGTTAGATGTGCGTGCCCGGATTCGTACCGCCGACCTCTGATTAGGAGGCTGACGGCTATCACCGCTTCTTCTAATTAATATATCTATACTATTGATTAATATTAATAATTATTTATTATTATTAATAATTCTATATTATTGTATGATAACTGCCATCAATGAAATTACATTTAAAATTGACTTAAACTTAATTAAATTTAAAGTAGTGGAGCACATGTAATTTCACTTATAGGTAGGCACATCATACAAAAATATTCAAAAGATCATACTTAAACATATAACAAAATATTATATACGCATACAATATTAATAGTTCAATTATGATATAGCGTTACCTAAATTAAAACTAAATTAATAAATGAATAAACTTACACAAAGAACGATGATAAGTGACGTACTTTAAAAGTATTTAACCTTAGCTTTAAATTTATGTAAAAAATAATTACATAAACCAATAGCTTATGTGACACTATGAGGTGCTAATTACAGAAATTTCGTCTCTTCGACATTTCTTTGAACTAAACGGTGATTTTAGCCTTTATAACTGCAGTTTTAGGTCAACGGATAGAATAATCACCTCACAGTGATGCATAAGATTATGTATTTAAGATTCCAAAAACTTGTGCTAGGTCGATTTCAATACATATTTTTATTTGATTTTAAAGGCTAATTACATCCGTTGGACTGTTGAAGATCCGCCATTCGTACGGCCGACAAATTCGTTCTTATATCTTACTTATATCAGAGAGATAGACTTAGATTAGACAAACCAGAATACTGTATGAGTATTATCTCTCATCATCATCATCATGAACAACCCATTACCGGCTCACTACAGAGCACGGGTCTCCTCACAATATGAGAAGGGTTTGGCCATAGTCCACCACGCTGGCCATGTGCGGATTGGCAGACTTCACATGCCTTTGAGAACATTATGGAGAACTCTCAGGCGTGCAGGTTTCCTCACGATGTTTTCTTCACCGTTGAAGCAAGTGACATTTTAATCGTTTTAAAATGATTTTTTTTTTATTCTCTCATTTATCTCTCATGGATAGTGACGTATACTTTAAAAAAATGTTGACAACAAAATTTTGTCACTCATAATTATAAAGTTATCATTTGATTCAACGTAATGCCACGTGAGCCTCATCATGATACTTTGTTAAATTTACAAAATGTTTTTTATAAAAGTTCAATTTTCATTTTAACTTTATCGCTAGACCATTTTTGAATTAGCGGAAGTATAATTTGTTACTGGAATCAAATATAACATACTTTAACAAGTGAAATTGTCACTTGTTACACACTCCTTTTCAGTGTATTGCGACAGAAGGACTAACTCATCTGTTCGAAAATTGGGCATTTCCAGAAATACCGCTGGATCATCTGGCTACTGTTCCCAGTGGACGTGGCCGTCATCCTGTCGGGAGGCTTGTTCTACATGGACGGCGTCACCCCGAGCGCCGTGCTGCGCGTGCTCTACGCGACCTTGTGCAAGCCATTCTTTCAGTTCCTCGTGCTCCTGTTTATTATCAGTAACATTTTCAAAATAGAATGTAAGTATTTGACAAAACTTTTAAAACAACTTCTCTCATTGTATTTCTTCAAATTCAAATAATCTTTATTCAAATAGTCCTTTAAAAGGCGCTTTTGACGCGTCAATAATTTACATAGTAGTGATTTGATGGTGATAACTACATTCGTAAACTTAAGCTATGAGGGTTCCAAACGCGCCCTGGTCTAAGAAGAAGCCCACAACAAACTTAGCCAGGTAAATTTTCTTTTTGTTGTCACCATCTCACATTCCACTTAAAATTATATTAAGAGATATCTTATTAGAGCAATATGTCACACCCATGCTTGTTTATCATAGTGTAAAGGATTACGTAAGTAATCCTTTACACTATAGTAGGACATTTCTACAAGCTTCTATATCTATATGGTCAAGTGTATTTCCATGTGACGATCCCCTATTTTTTTTTTAATCATTTTTTTTTGGGAGTTTGGTCCGAAACGGGCATGCCATGCTCTATTATATCCTAAAAAAATAACAAACAAAATTATTAAAAAAAAATAGCTCCTAACAAACCTATAAGTAAAACATTATAAAAAAATAACAAAATAAAAGTATGATTACTAAAAATGTAACAGTCACAACCTACTTCTGCAGACATATTTCAACAACGGATTTAAAACCTTCTGTTGTCGGTCAGAGGAGGATCTGTTTAAAGTAACAAAAGATGCTACTTTCCTTATATTATTGGTTCAATTTTGTGATCTCTCTAACTGCAGTGCACAGGCAAAAAGTATGAGCACAGTAAACATTGCCTTGACAAGTATTAGGTAAATAAGTGTAGGTGATGACCCTAATCCAAACTTTTGAAGTATACATGATATCCTCGTCATATTTAATAATAATAATATAATTTCTTTATTATGGCAACTAGGCCCAATTTACATTTACAATATTATAAAAATAGCTACACTATAAAATACGAAACAAAAATTAAGAATAAATTAAACATTAACTTAACCACGCGACCGTTCCCGATCTACATGTAATTTTAAAAACTCTTTGTAGATTGGAGAGTCGTATCGTTCTGTTACAGTTCTCAGAATGTTGTTTGAACTTACCAACGCTCTTCGCATCAAAGATGCTATCCGCTTTCTTCTTATAGCGAAAACATCATCAGTGTGCGCTTTTGCGAACACTTCGGATGCACTACAAAAGCGCGGCAAGCCCAATAACATTCTGAAACCGTTATTGTATTGAACTCGTAGAGCGTTCAGTGATGCCTGTGTATATTTGTTCCGTTTGGATTTGTCATGACAAACATCTGTAATAATGTCACAGTTTGAAATAAAACTATGTATATTATGCGCTCTTGCAACCTCCCTACAGCAACTCCTGTTGATAACATTGTAAAAACAAGTGGAGGATCTCGCCAGATTACTCCATTGCATGTTATCTCGTTGTTGCAGCCAATAAAAATTAAAGATACAATAACTTTTTGACGACCTCCGTGGCGCAGCGCGTGCGCTGTTGCATTTTAAAGTTGGAGGTCCTGGGTTCGATTCCCGGCTCGAGTCTGGTCTGGTGGGAGGCTTCGGCCGTGCCTAGTTACCACCCTACCGACAAAGACTTGTCGCCAAGCGATTTAGCGTTCCGGCACGATGTCGCGTAGAAACTAATTAGGAGTGTGGGTTTACCATGCCCCTAACAGGTTAGCCCGCTACCATCTAAGACTGCATCATCACTTACCATCAGGTGAGATTGCCGTCAAGGGCTTACTTGTAGTGGATAAAAAAAAATAAAAAAAACTTATGTCATTGATCTACCACTAAGACACAATTGTAATAACAGACTTGATCTTTGTTTAGTAACCAGGACACCTTCTGTTGCAGCGGTGTACCGCGGTATAGTAGAATGGCGCGGCTTCACCTGGATGGGCCGGGTGGCCTACAGCGCCTTCCTGCTCCACAGCCTCTTCCAGCGCAGCTTCACTGGGATACAAACTACACCCCTCAATATGTCTGACTATTTAGTCGTAAGTCTTTTTCAAAATAAATTTACCAGCGGAAATCATACCTGATGATAAATGGCAATGTAACGGGTACCTTTTTTACCGCGCTTTTATTAGCTTTGTTTGTTAGTTTGTTTGTTTGTAACCGACTCCTTTGGACTCGATTTTGACCCACTTTGAACGGTCAGATTTCATTTAAACTCGGTAGATTTATCGAGGACCGATGACAATACAATAATTTAATAGTTTTATTATTCTATTATCCTAATTAGGATCTTCAGGATATTATTAACTTGTAAAGCGATCGTATTCCAAACGGCGCCATCTATACACTTTTCCTGGCATCACTTAGATAGTGATGGTTCACCAGAAGTGTATTGTTGTGCCATATGCTGATTAACAGACTTAACACGCCTTTGAGAACATTATGGAGAACTTCCAAACGTGCTGGTTTCCTCACGATGTTTTCCTTCACCGTTGAAGCAAGTGATATTTTAATTGCTTAAAAACGCACATAACTCCGAAAAGTTAGAGTTGCGTGCCCGGGTGCGAACCCCCGACCTGTGATTAGTAGACGTCCTAACCACTAGGCTGTCACAGCTTCTAGATTAGATTGGATACGCCACGGCTTAACCTTTTTTATTGATATTTCAGAGCATAGTCCTATTTGCATCTGTCTTCTTATCGTTTCTGCTGGGGGCCGTGCTGTGGCTGCTGGTGGAGGCGCCAATCGGCGGCCTGACGCGCGCGCTGCTGACTCCTCGATCTAAAGAAATAAATATTACATAGAGAAACTGAGATTTCACTCGTAGACGTAACCTCGCCAGCGACCACCTGTATATCCTGTCCTGTGTATCCTGTAATAAACGCACGAATTCTTTCAACACATCAGACTTATGGGCGTGATACGATCTGGGCAATAAAAGAATAGTTGCGTTGTTGCCTAAATTGGTTACATCTCTTTTTTTTCTTATGCGCATCGTAACATTATTTCTCTTCTTCGCTGCAATAACGAGGTTTGAAACCTCAGCTAGGTATTTGCACATTAAAATAAACATTAGTCTGCTCAATGGAATTAAGTTATTATTTTTATGTTGACTTAGACTCTACAGGATATATGGTCGCCTTTATTTTCCTTTTTTTCCGGACTGTCTATTAGCTGTACAAACCCTATTGGTTGTCACAGCGTAACCAGGCTGTTTGGCGAGCTTCGGAAAGAAGCTCTGCCAGAAGAAAGTCTGCAAGCAAAGTCTGCGACGTTTGGGATAACGGGGGGTCGGACGGTTTTATTTTCCTTACAAACAAAGATACATTCTGTTTGTTCTTTCTTCTCTATTCTTATCCCACGCTACACTCCCATAATCAAATTCAAATTTAAATAATCTTTATTCAAATAGTCCTTGAAAACCAATTTATATAGTAATGATTTAATGGTATTATATAAACGATAAAAAAGCTTGGGTGTGAATTGCTCTATCTCCATAGGTACTATAGTTTATTATTAATTTTATTCATTATGTGAGATGGTGATAACGAAAAAAAAGAAAAACCCCGGCTAAGTTTGTTGTGGGCTTCTTCTTAGACCGGGGCGCGTTTGGAACCCTCATAGCTTTAGTTTTAAGTTTACGAATATAGTTATCACCATGAAATAACTACTGTGTAAATTATTGACGCGTCAAAAGTGCCTTTTTAAGGACTATTTGAATAAAGATTATTTTGAATTTGAATTTGAATTTGGTATTATCTACATTCGCAAACTTAAAACTAAAGCTATGAGGGTTCCAAACGCGCCCCGGTCTAAGAAGAAGCCCACAACAAACTTAGCCAGGTAAATTTTCTTTTTGTTATTAACATATGCAGCAGAACTAAGTCTGTTCGATAAATTATTTATGAGGGGCCCATTGAAGCTTTGCATCTAAAGTTATCCGTCATTTTTAAACAGCACAGTGTTATTTACATGTTTGACGTTCGGTAATATAAATTTAATACACTTAGTTTACCATGAGAGTTATGAAAGGTACAACAAAAGATATGAGTATGCTTTGCGATCCGTTTAACCGACGCCCAGATACTAGGTGGACGGACTCAATCCGTTCCGCAACAGATTTTTCGATTTCCGAATGCTCCCGTGATGCCACCAACAGAAATCGCTGGAGGGAGATCGTAAGAGCTGCTGTAAAGGCCAAATCATAACTACGACTGTTGATTGGTAATCTCAGATTATACACACTCTTTTGATGTCAACTCTGATCTGGTTGGTTTATGTATTATGTTTGAATACTTTAAATTTGGAATGTTAAGATTTATTTTTTTAGATTGAATTTTGTTAAATTTGAATATTCCGTGACAATCACTTGTAGAAGCAATATGTCTGAATATCTGGCATGCCCTTTGTATCTATATATAAATTTCGTAATGATTATATTTCGTGTACAATAAATTAACAATGTTTAAGATGAAATAAATAGTTTTCTCGTCACTCCTTGAGTGTCTTTTTGGTTTGGAACCAATCCCACGAGCCACATCTACCACTCAATGACGACCACTCTGCCAAGAGTGAACGAATAAGAAGAAGAATAACACATAATTTATTTTTCATTTAGACCCAAATTATTGACTTCAAAACTTTCTACAACTTTAGCGAAATAGTTATTTACATCGTCAAATCTATCCATTTATGTATAATGCTTATCCGATCTACAATTTTCTAATACCTATGCCTAAGCTCCTATGAAAACTAAGTAGGTATTTATTTAATTTTTTTCTGTTAGCAAAGTTCGAAAATAAAAGAGGCGATATTGTGATTATTTTTAAGATAATCCAAAACCTATTTGGAGCTATACAAAATAGACGACTTATCTACTTGACACATTGCAATGCAAGTTGAAGAAGCGTTTGCATTATTATCATTAATTTTAGTCTTTAAAAGATCGTTGTGACACAGTCAAATTGGCAACATAAGACATCGTGTTCCTGATGTAGGAAACTAAATCTTAAAAAGGCTACAGTATTTTATTTATTAATTTACTTGAATTAAGACAGGGTTACATATAAACGATACTAACATGGTGTAGCAATAACGGCTACAGTAGTGTACATGGTGGCGGAACCAATATTGTCCACCTCCCCGCTATCTTACGTCATCCGGACGTGGGCTCCATCCACGGCCTCGGAGACGTACGGACCACTCACCGTCCGACGCCCCCGTTATCCCAAACGTCGCCTAAGCCGAGGTACGGCCTCAAGGGAGGCGCCCTTAGGCAGTCGTTCCCATAGTTTCTTCGAGTTCTAGGGCTCAAAATTTCTTCTAGCAGAGCTTCTTTCCAAAGCTCGCCAAACAGCCCGGTTACGCTGTGGCAACCAATAGGGTTTGTACAGCTAATAGACAGTCCGAAAAAAAAATATATATATATATGTTGTCCACCTCCAAACAACAAATAGTACCAGTTATACAAAAACACAGCAATGAGCATGACATAGTAAGTTTACCAAAAACAAAAATTATATTCAGCTATACCTATTCTGTTTTTATACAGAAAAGTATACTTGAGCCAGTAACTAATCAAAATAATTGAAACATAAATAATAATGTTACCAGCTCGGCTTGAGCAGACAACATATGCAAAATATTATAATGAGAAATCTTGAACTGCTAGGCAAATTTTATGATTCTAAGTAAGTATCTATGTTTGTTACTCTTCACGCCGGAATTGCGGAACTTTTTTGGCTGAAATTTGAAATGGAGATAGATAGTGGAAAAAGCAAGTTCGGACCTGCTTATTCCACCGTAATTTCTTAGAACCTTTGATCTACGTGAAGAATCTTTATATATATATATATATATATTTCTCTCTGTGACTTTACACAGATTAGCCAATATCAGGTTTATCATAGATATTATAAAGTCGAAGAGTTTATTTGTATATAGATTGTACGCACTTCTTAAATCTCAAACCGTTTATCTAAATTTTTTATAGTTTTTCTTTTTCTCATAAACTCTTTTATGAAAAGAGAATATATAAATATTATCACACCACTATAAACCTGTAAATAAATTCATAATCGTTGAAGATTAAAAAACCTTTAACAAGGAGTTACTCTCATTCGAAGGAAGGACGCACGAGTATTGTTGGCCCTGGAAAACAGACGGCTTCCGCGGGATTAGAAAAAAATACGAAATATTCGCCGACAAAGTCGCATGAAACCATAAGTCATGATAAATCGGCTCACTACAGAGCACGGGTCTCCTCTCAATATGAGAATGGTTTGGTCATAGTCCACCACGCTGGCCTTGTGCGGATTGGCAGACTTCACACGCCTTCGAACATTATGGAGAACTCAGGCGTGCAGGTTTCCTCATGATATTTTGCTTCACCGTTGAAGCAAGTAATATTTTAACTTAGAAACGTACACAACTCCGAAAAGTTAGAGGTGCGTGCCCGGGTTCGGACCCCCGACCTCTGATTAGGAGGCGGATGTCCTAACCACTATCACAGCTTACCATAAGTTATAGATATATTTCAAGATATAAATATGCTAAAACCGGGCTATTTCCTTAAAAATCCTTATAGCGCTATGACCCCACCGACCAAGGGCCCATAATTAATCTAAGGAATGGAGATATCCTCGTTTAATTATAGACTAATTATTTTTTTATTGTATATGTCGGCGCGGGCCAAGAAAGTTGTTTACGAACGAGTGCACGTGCAACGTGTGACGTCATCGTACCACTCAATGAATCAGGCAGATGGGGACGGACCGGTTGCCGGTTTATAAGGCAGCGCGTTGTGCGGATCGGCTCGATCGGGAGAGATCAGGAGGATTCAGCTCTCAGATGGATCGATACCACTGATATCGATTCGATCAGAATTAGACTCGATTGATTGATTAATTGATCGGATCGGATCCTGATCGGGGAGATCGAATCGATCGGGGGAAAGATCGATTGGGTAGAGGTGGATCTGAGGTTCTCGCTGATACTTTATAGTCGTTGGTTGGTTGATCCTGATCGTTGGTTGGTCGTTGGTTGGTCTTTGGTCGTTGGTCGGTCTGGGTTTGGTGGTGCTCAGCTTTTCGGACATTGGCGAATGCCGGAACCAGCGCTTATTGCCTCCTGACATCCGGCCCCCGACTTGCCAATAGTTGCATCAACGGAGCCCGGGCCCGGCGAGGTGTTGGAACGCCGACACCGTCGCCCGGGCCGCGCCCGTGGCAGCTTCGCCCCGCTTACTGCGCCACCGTAAAATGCCGCGTTTACCCGCACCAAACCCTGCGGAGTCTCAGCGGCGCGCGACCCGTCCGCGCCCAATGCGCCGCAAGGTTTTCGTGCAATCGACGCACCTTAACTCCGGCCTAATTGACGCGGTCAGGTCGCTTACGGCCAGCCGCGTCAAGGAGGCCGTGAAACCAGGCCCATCGCAGGGGGCCGGAGAGGAGCTCTTCACAGCGAGCCCTCTGGCCCTCTCCCCCGCACCCTCGCTGGAGGCCGTCGGTCCGACAACGCCGACTGCGGTTGCTGTGCCACCTACCACCGGCTCTGCTACTATGACCACGACGCCGCCGGTACAGTTCCCGCGCCCGCCGCCTTTCCCCGCGCCGCGCCCGCTGCCGCCCGCCATCCCTGTAGGACGCTTCCCCTCTCCTCCTAAGGGCAGAGTTGGAATCCGACCCACCGTCGCCACCACCGCCACACCGCCTCCAACTATGCCGCGTCTCTCGAAGGGCTCGCCGATGGAACTGACTACGACGAGCCCGACGTACGCAGCCGCGGCCAAGAGATCGGCGCCGACGCAAACTCCACCGCCAAGTGCCATCTCTAGACCTGCTACTGGCGTCACCGCTGCCTCCTCTGCGACGGCAACCGCCGCAGCCGCTCCCGCGTCAAGGCCCACCGCTCGCTACCCTCCGCTCGTGGTGGAGGTGTTGCCGGATTGGCCAACACATTTCAGGGAGCTGAAAAAGCTCCTTGGACACGCTCCTAACGGACGCCCGTACGGCAAAGGCGTTCGTTTCATTCCGAAATCGGACCAGGAGTTCCGCGCCATCCAGCGCTACTTAACGCAGCTGGAAAGTGCCGCGGGACTATCCTGGTTCTGCTACTCGCTACCCGCCGAAAGGAGCGTGAAGGTAGCGATCCGCGGCCTGCCGGCGAACACCGAGCCGGCATCAGTTGAGGAGGAGCTGCGTGAGCTCGGTTTCATCCCCGAACACGTGCGGACGATCCCAGCTCGCCCAGGCCGACCTGGCTGCCTGATGTTCGCGCAGCTGCAGCGCACCGCGGATACCATCCCGGCTATCTACGAGGTGCGCGAGCTCCTCTGTATGCCCGGGATCATCATTGAGGCCTGGCGCGGCAGGAAGGGGCCTGCTCAGTGCCACCGCTGCCAACTCTGGCGCCACAGCTCGGTGAACTGCCACCGACCCATCGTGTGCGTTAAGTGTGGCGGGAACCATGCCGCCAGGGACTGCCCGCGGCCCTTAGAGGAGCCGCCGACTTGCGCCAACTGCGGCGGTGACCACACGGCGAACAACGCCAACTGCCCTGTATTCCGCAAGGAGCTGCGGAACCGTAAAGCAGGCACGGTCGCACGCACCGCACCCGCACGCACCGCTGCCACCACCGCGCCCGCGGAGATCGACGCGCCCGGCTCGCTCATGGCTGCCGCCAACCAGCCGCAGCAGCAGCCCAACCGCAAGCGCCGCCGCAGGCGCGGCAAGCGAGCGCAACTGCGCCAAGATGCGCCGACTGCCGCACCAGCAGCCGTATCAGCAGCCGCACCATTGCCCGCCACTAGACGCACGGTAGCGGCACCTCCCCCACCACGCGTCACTCAGTCCAAGCCCACCGTGGTCGCTGCTCCAGCCAGGGAGACTAAGGCGAAGCGGATGGCGCCGCCACAACCGGCACCTCAACCGACTTGTGGCAGCTTGGACTCCAGGATAACCAAGATCATCGGCACCTTGTACCAGGTCCTGATGGCAATCCAGGAGCAGCGGGACCCGGCCCCGCTGATCCTTGCCTGCATTACAGAGCTCTGTAGCTATGACTGAGCTCCGGATTGCATTCTGGAACGCCGACGGGCTTTCATCACAAAAATCCCGTCTATTCAAGACCGTGATGTCTCAGCGTCGCGTGGACATCGGCCTGATCAGCGAGACCCACCTCAAACCAGCACACAGGTTGAAGTTCCCAGGATACCATGTCTACCGGGAGGACCACACCTCACCGATCGGAACTGCTTACCGGGGTTTAGCAGTTCTGGTCCGTCGAAATATCATCCACAAAGTGCTGCCAGTACCACAACTGCAGACGACGTACGCCCTTGGTGTAGAAGTCTGCATCAACCGCCAGCCCACCCGTGTGTTCGCCTTTTACAAGCCGCCGACGAATCGACTCGCAGTGGCTGATGTCCGCACCTTGCTGGACTCGCCGCTGCCCACGATTATCGCCGGGGATTTCAATGCGAAACACACAGCGTGGAACTCAAACATAGTGTGTCCGGATGGCAGACGCCTCCTTGATGATGCAGACCGCCAAGGCTACGAAGTGCTGGGACCTGAAGTCCCCACGCACTACCCATACTGCGCAGCTCACACGCCTGACGTCATCGACTTAGCTGTCGTTCGTGGCCTAAACGCCATGCCGATGCTAGACGTGTTGGATGACCACCTCATTTCGGACCACCAAGCGGTTATATTGACGCTTAAGACAACGCCGTTGACCTCCTCACTACCTCTTTCAAAGCATCGCCAAGACTGGCGAATCTTTGCCGAACACATGGCCGAACATTCGCCGTCCTTCGGAGTAGAGAGCCCTGCAGACGTCGACCAACTTGCCTCAGACCTCAGCACGACAATGTCCACCGCGCTTCGAGTGTCAAAACTCGACGCTGCAACAACGCGCAACCCACGCCAGCTCCCTGCCTACATCCAAGCGATGCTGGAAGAGAAGCGGAAGCTGCGCCGAACATGGCAAAATCTACGGTGCCCGATCATGAGGACGCGACTTAATGCCCTGGCTGTCAAAATATCGGAAGCGTCGCAAACGTACGCTGACGAGTCTTGGCACACGGCCATTGAGCGAGCCGGCGAAGACTGGCCTGGCATCCATCGCCTTTGCCGCCGACTCTCTGGGAAGTCCCCTCCAATAAGGCCCCTTCTGGCCAGTGACGGAACCCCCCGTTACCACGCCGAAGATCGAGCGGAGATCTTTGCGGACTTCTTAGAGACGCAGTTCACCCCGAATCCGACTACTGACGTGCAGCACGCAGAGTCTCTCAAGCGACATCTCGAAGCGTACTTCGAGCCGCCGATAGCGCCAACAGAAGACCCCGTCGTGTTCTCCCCTGGACAAGTCCTTCGGATGATTCGACGAACTAAACTGCGCAAAGCGCCCGGCCCCGATCGAGTCACCAACGAAGCCCTGCGTCACCTACCCCCGCGAGCAATCGCGACGCTGACGCGGCTCTTCAATGGAATTCTCCGTACCGGGCACTTCCCATCTTCGTGGAAGCTCGGCCGAATTATCATGATCCCGAAACAGGGGAAGAACATCATGCAGCCTGGGAGTTACCGTCCCATCACGCTGCTATCAACGACGTCGAAAGTCTTCGAAAAGTTGCTTCTGCTGCACATCACACCTTACCTTCGGCCACGCGACGAACAGTTCGGTTTCCGTGCCGAACATTCGACTACGCTCCAAGTCACGAGAGTACTGCACCACCTCGCTGTCGCCTTCAACAAGCGAGAGCATTCTATTGCAGTATTCCTAGACATGGAGAAGGCGTTCGATCGCGTCTGGCACACCGGGCTGGTCTACAAGCTGTCCACGTCCACTACTCCTCGTCGAGTAGTCAAGACTGTGGCCACCTTCTTACAAGACAGACGCTTTCAAGTGGCGGTTGAAGACGCTCTGTCCACGGAAAGACCCATCCTTGCAGGTGTGCCCCAGGGAAGCTGCCTGTCGCCCGTGTGCTACGCTTGGTACACGAACGACATCCCAGTTGCCGGCGGCGCCATGCTGGCGCTGTACGCCGATGATGCTGCATTTGTCACAACCTCGCTTTCGGGCCCGCACGCAGCGATTAAAATGCAGCGCGCACTGGATGCTCTTCCCACTTGGCTGAAAGCCTGGAGACTCAAGGTCAACGTGGCGAAAACCCAGGCGGTATCCATCGGGCGGTCGTTCCCGCCGCCTCGGGTGTCGCTCATGGGAGAGGCCATCAAATGGTCCCCTACGGCCAAATACCTAGGGGTGACGATCGACAGGGAGCTCAAGATGCGACCCCACGTTAGGAATGTGATCGCTCAGACGCGTGCCGCACGGGCACTCCTACGCCCTGTGCTGGCGTCCCAACTGCATCTCCGAACGAGGCTATGCGTCTACAAGACGTACGTCCGTACGCGACTCACCTATGCGGCCCCAGCTTGGTATGCGCTAACGAGCGAAACGGACCGCAAGTCGCTGAGGGCGCAGCAGTCGCTGGCGCTCCGCACCATCGCCGGAGCACCACGCTACGTACGGAACGCGGTCATCTCCAGGGACCTGCGCATGGAGAGCCTCGACGACCACATTCGCCGTCTGAGCTCCTCTATGTTCGCGCGCGCGGATGGAGCGCGAGCCCAGCATCTGCAAGGCATCGCGCCATACCATCGGCGTCCGCCGGACGTAAGAGGTCTGCCACGTGACCTTGCTACCTAACATACTCATCGTTTCCTCACCGCTGGCTGACGGGCGCTCGCCGGAGCTTATTCTGGCGGGCTCGACCTCGCTGAGCGGCGGGCGAGCCTAGGCCATGGACACACCTCCGCCACTGCAGCAGCGGACTGCCCGCGAGTACACGCGGGCTCGATCGCGCTGCAGTGCATACCACCGGACTGATACCTTTGACCAGTGGTCACACCCAGCGACCCGCCTGTCGTTGCAGGCGGCGTTGCCACCACTGAAGGGGGCATCGCCCCGAACAGTTACCCCGAGACCCGACAGGGTCTGCGTGGATGTCCAGGACACGGATCGGCTCACTTCTATCGTGGCGATTACACCGTCATCATCTCCACATTGCGATCACGCCTGAATCATTTTTAGTATTTGTTAATTTGGTTGATTTTCTTAATAAATTCAGTATAAATAAATCCTAAAGTTTTTATATAAAAATGACGGAAGAGCGATCGAAGATTACAGATTCACAGGATCGGCGTCCACCTTCGCCAATACTGCAACGCACGCCCCTTCAATCCGACATCAGAAGTGGGATGGACCGAGGTTCTTCGGCTCCATCCACCAGCACTGGACGAGATGGCGCGGATAACAGTCAAACGCTGTCCGCACTGGCCAACATCATAGAGAATTTAACACGACAGCAGCAGGCCAGTATGCAAGCCAATCATGAGTTTCTTACAGGGTTGTTAAGCCAGGCTGTGGCCCCAATAAAACGACCAAGACTCAGTGACATTTACATCGCATCATTTGACCCTGACGGTGATGTACCAATTCGCGATTGGTGTGAACACGTGGACAGGGCAAAGACCCACTGGAAATTAACCGACTACGAGATTATTACCAAAATAGCTGGCTTATTGCAGGGTCGGGCCAAAACTCTTGGAGACACATGGCTAGTGAAGTCACCAGTATGGGCCGACATGCGACAGGCACTAATTCAAACATTTGAACCCGAAGCTCGGTATTCAAATGATATAATAAAACTACGAAATTTTAGGTTTGATCTTGCAAATCCTGGAATATTTGGAAACGGGTAATCAATGGTGACAAGGAAAAGGACGCCGTGGAGGCCATTATTGGTTGCGTAGACAACGAGTTTTTTCGATTGCGTCTACTATCTAGCAAGTGTGCTTCTGTTCCCGAACTTATTTCAGTTGCGGCAACATTCAAACAGCGAGAACCTAGGCAATTGCAGGGTGAACCACCCGCTAAACGAGCAAGAATTCGTCACTGTAAAGAGGAAACTATGCTTTGTTTTAAATGCGGTAAACCTGGACACGTGCAATCAAATTGTAACAAGGTTAGTGAGAAAATTAACGATCCAAAACCGTTACTAAGCACAATCAATACAAAAGAGATTTCTAACCGAACAGAACGCCCAAAGCCCAAGTGCAGTTATTGTGAGAAAGTAGGCCACGTTGAATCCACTTGTTTTAAGAAAATGGAGGATGAAGCTGATAAGTGAACTTGGCTAGATGTTTTTATTACTAAGAAAGGAGCCATTATAATGAGTAATTCGATCATCTTAAGTATAAATACAAAAGAGAATCTATTTGCAAACTTAGACATTGATCTAACCAATGTAACAGAAGTGTCTGGGTTGAAAAATCTTTTACAATAAAGAGAAGAAGTTAAGATACAAAAACGCTCCAAACGTCTCCAAAAACCAAAGTGACCACGGGAATTTTGAAAATCCAGCTGAAGGATCCCTGACCAAAGTAGTATCTAAAAGACTTTATCGAATGGCACCGGTTGAATGACAAAAGTTGAAGGCCATAATTAATGACTTACTTGATGGTGCACGGAGTCGTCAGAGAGAGCACCTCGAATTACGCCAGCCCGTTAATTGTGGTTAAGAAAAAGGATTAGGAAGATTGAATGCACAGATTATCGCTAACTAAATAAGATATACTGTTCTCATCAAGATTCCACCTCCAATAATATCAGACCAAATTGACAGTTTATCGAATGCTACCTATTTTAACAGGCTAGATATGGCGCAAGGATTTTATGAGGTTCCAATCAAAGAAGAATTAATACCAAAATTGCGTTCATCACACCAGAATGTTTGTACAAATACGTAAGGTTGCCGTTTGGACTGATGAACACACCAGCGGTTTTTCAACGAGCCATTATGACAGCGTTACGACCATTACAGGATCATATCTTGATTTATATGGATGATGTATTGATAAAATGCAAAACATTCGATGAGGGATTACAGATTCTGGAAAACGTTCTAGCAGCCTTAACCGATACTGGATTCACTGTTAATATGAAAAAGTGCTCCTTCTTTAAGACATCCATCGAGTACCTCGGAAACCTAATCACAAGTATGTCAGTTCTGTGGCTTAGCTAGCTACTTCAGGCGCTTTATATCATCTTTCTCCGAACGCATGATCTCACTATATAATTTAACGAAGAAAGGTGCATTATTTTAATGGACTGCAAAATGTGAAAGCGTCAGACTCGACATCATTCCTCCACTTCCAATTGAACTCCATACAGACGCCAGTAGTACAGGGTTGGGGTGCTATCCTTATACAAGTGAAGGATGGCCGACATCATGTAATTGCATATATGAGTATGAGGACTACTGAACCCGAGAGTCACTACTAATCCTACGAATTGTAGACTCTTGCAATAGTCAAGCCAATGGCCAGGTTAAGCGAGTGATAAGTGTTGTGAAGAACGGGTTGTCCATAATTCGTAATTATGAAACTCAGGACTGGAAGAAAGGTTTGGAAGCTAGCGATCAACTGTACCAAGAACAAAACTACAAATGTGAGCCCAATTAAAGCTATCACTGGAAGACAATATGCAGTACCACCAGAATTATTACCTTTAATAGACGAGGAAGAAATGTCAGTGAGTCGAGATCAACTAGATAATTACCTCACGAGGAAAGGAATGTAAAGAAAGGTTTTACAAAGGTAAACGCTAGGGCTCAAATTAGGCTTGACTTTAAATATTTCCCGATATCAACACACCTCAATACGTTATTTGGAAGATACTACCAAACGACCGTTACCAAGTAAAAAAGATAACAGGACGCAGACACCCTAAGAAAGTAGCTCATGATGAACTAAGATTGGCATCCAAGCCAAACGAAAAAATAAATCAGGATTCCATGTCGGCGCTATGGAAGCTCACAGTAATACCAGAACCCAGTATGTACCATGCCAAAATAGGCACACATGACGATTTGGATGAAGTCCCAGTGACTGAGATTACGGAACAATAAAGGTAACAAATAGCCTATAATTATGTCAAAAATTAGTACACACTATTTGCTTTCATAATGACGTAAGTTGAGGACAGGGGCCTCCTTACTATTGTGTAGGGATGTAAGTTGAGGACAGGGGCCTCCTTACTATCGCGTAGACTCGCACAGTGACGTAAGTTGAGGACAGGGGCCTCCTTACTATTGTGTAGAGACGTAAGTTGAGGACAGGGGCCTCCTTACTATTGTGTAGAGACGTAAGTTGAGGACAGGGGCCTCCTTACTATTGTGTAGAGACGTAAGTTGAGGACAGGGGCCTCCTTACTATTGTGTTGAGACGTAAGTTGAGGACAGGGGCCTCCTTACTATTGTGTTGACACGTAAGTTGAGGACAGGGGCCTCCTTACTATTGTGTTGAGACGTAAGTTGAGGACAGGGGCCTCCTTACTATTGTGTAGAGAGACGTGAGTTGAGGGCTGAGGCCTCCCTACGTAAAGTTATGGTGTTGCTGTTCATTCTTCTTTCTTAAAGGTCGAGGGCGACCTTAATGCAGAATGGCCGTGTCGGCGCGGGCCAAGAAAGTTGTTTACGAACGAGTGCACGTGCAACGTGTGACGTCATCGTACCACTCAATGAATCAGGCAGATGGGGACGGACCGGTTGCCGGTTTATAAGGCAGCGCGTTGTGCGGATCGGCTCACTTCTATCGTGGCGATTACACCGTCATCATCTCCACATTGCGATCACGCCTGAATCATTTTTAGTATTTGTTAATTTGGTTGATTTTCTTAATAAATTCAGTATAAATAAATCCTAAAGTTTTTATATAAAAATGACGGAAGAGCGATCGAAGATTACAGATTCACAGGATCGGCGTCCACCTTCGCCAATACTGCAACGCACGCCCCTTCAATCCGACATATATTATTAGTATTGTTGTCTAGTCCTATCGTCTTGTATCATCATGTATATACCCCTTTTGACCTATTCCAATTTATTGCTTGTGTAAGACGAAGTTTTCCGCTTCGTGACAATGGATACCAGTAAAACTGCACTTTAAGATTTATTGCAACATTAAGTTAATTATTCTTAAGCACATTAAGCACATTAGCACTTGGCAATTAACTACCGAATAGCTCCTTCGACTTCAAAACTTTCTTTGTTCATGTCATATTCAATTCAATTTGTAATGATAGATGGAGAAATTGTTCTGAATTAGTTAACTTTAAACTTTAAAAGTTATCTTAAAGAGCTACGTGTTATGGTTAACATTATCTCGCCTATATTAATGGCATTACACTTGGAATTGTCTCCCCCGACCTAAGCGCTCCTCTCCGAAAGAGGAGACCAAAACATATCCTTCATGACCCTGACGATCAGATGACTACTGATAACACACTCGTACCACCTACCACACAATCATACGCTACACACCGTCTTCGCCGGCGAAGACGAGGTCCCCGCTATCTTACGTCATCCGGACGTGGGCTCCATCCACGGCCTCGGAGACGTACGGACCACTCACCGTCCGACCCCCTCGTTATCCCAAACGTCGCCTAAGCTGAGGTTCGGCCTCAAAGGAGGCGCCCTTAGGCAGTCGTTCCCTTAGTTTCTTCGAGCCCTAGGGTTCAAAATTTCTTCTGGCAGAGCTTCTTTCCGAAGCTCGCCAAACAGCCCGGTTACGCTGTGGCAACCAATAGGGTTTGAGGGTCAGTTAATAGACAGTCCGAAAAAAAAAACTTGGAATTGTGTAGATTGGAAATTATCTCGTGGCGCGCATGTTAGCCTCACTATTGAGGTTATCCCATAACTAATTTCGTTGCGTGCAAATTAAAGTAATATTCGCAGTGGCTTAGCCAATTTTGACAGGACTCTAGAGGAACATGCAACAACGTAACTAGAATACGTAGCCCTTTTTTTTCCCGCTGGGAAATGCGTTTACGCATCCCCTCCGGAAGCGGCGCAGACTAGACTGCGTCGCTTCCGACGGGGTATGTGGGACTCGCCGGCGGCCAGACTGACGGCCAGAATACCCACTAAAACCCAGCGATGTTCCTACGCGTCGCCTGGTGGCTGGGTCACGGGTACACCCGCGCACACGACCGCAAGAATACGTAGCCCTTGACTGGTGGTAAATAATAATGCAATCTAAGATGTTAACGAGCTAACCGGTTAATTTGTAACTTATAATTTAATTTTCACTTGGAACCTACTGAATAATAATTAGTACTACTTAATAAAACAATAAAAGGAATTTTATTATTATTAAAAATTTTAGTATTCAGAAATTTCATCAATATTGTATGAGTTGCTTGCTTTTTAAATGAAAAATGAAAAAATATTTATTTGCCAAAAAACAACTTTCCAAAGCTTAGTACATCCGTTGGGACCCACACTAGGTAATCCTGTGTCGTGGGGCCCAATTCGCCGATATTAACATATTAAGTTTACACTTGACGCTCGGATGACAGACAAATAAATTGTGACTTATATAAAGTAAATAAATTTCAGATTATAAAATTTTGCGTGAAAACCATATTGCGTGTTTACTTTCTAGTGACATTTCGGCGGTGTTTCAAATCACTAAAATAGATCTTATGCTTCGTTTCGGACGATGCTGTGAATGTTAGAAGTGGCAGACAGCTTTATAGGCTTACTGAGACTCCATTTTACAATAATAAGGATTCATATAAAACTGAACCCAGTGTTGTTGTCTATAGAAACAGCAGCCTTTCTGTGGCGACAAAGCCGGCACCATTGGACGAGTGTCAAAGAATGGCGGCAACGCAGAACTGATATACGTATGTACTGTATGATATACTGACACCAGCGGTAGCAGAAAATAAAAGCATTAAAGTGTTTTTCAGATTATCAGTGTCACTCGGTACTGTGTTAAAGTTTGTTTATAAGTTCCTCTTAAATGTTCGTACATGTTAAAGTTATTTGTATTTGTTACTATGTGAATTTCATTAATAAAGTTTGTATCTTTCAGACGGTCTTTCAATATCAAGTGGGTACAGGTCTCATAAGAAATGAGAGATCCTAATCGTTGCTGTTCTGCCAGTGCTCGAACATCATGGGGTTTCCTTAAGAGTTTGGAGGGTTTTTAATCACATAGAGCTATATATTAAAGTGTTCACTCGTCTGCTAAGAGTTAAGGTGCCTCCTAAAAATTCCACAGAATTACCTATGTGTACGTAAGCCAACCTTAACCTAAACCACCACTGACCAGCTACAGAAAGGGCCAAGGCACCCACTTCATAGGGCACTTAAAAATTAGGAAGTAGTATATAATAATTATTGAAGTAATTAAATCCTTTATTGTGTAGTAATTAAAAATTAAATTAAATTGAATTTATAGTCTAGTTGTTTATTTTACTGGTATTGTACAATACATTTTATGATAGGTTTCATTCTTATGTAAATATATCCAATATGTTTTTGCTTTTTTTTTGTAAGTACTAACATTTTCAAGTCGAATGTCTAGGATACTTTCTGCGCTGCGGTGCGATACGAGAGGTAATACAGACCCACCACCCCACTGCCCAAAAAACGTAAGGCCCGAAACACATGACGTGTTTTTCACGCGCAGACAACGCGCATTTACCAACTTCTTTGCGATAATTTATTGCTTTTCTGAAGAGTTGATGACGGCTTAGAACTAAAATACTGGTTCAAGTGGTTTTTTCTTTCAAGCGAACATTTGGTTTTTTTTTCACATAATACACATAAGTAAAAATTTGCTACTGTCAAAATAATATTAATTTAACAGCACCAAATTTTCAAAAGGCGGTGATAGCCTAGTGGTTAGGGCGTCAGCCTCCTAATCAGAGGTCGGCGGTTCGAATCCTGGACGCACCTCTAACTTATCGGAGTTATGTGCGTTTTTAAGCAATTAAAATATCACTCGCTTCAACGGTGAAGGAAAACATGGTGAGGAAACCTGCACGCCTGAGAGTTCTCTATAATGTTCTCAGAGGCGTGTGAAGTCTGCCAATCCACACATGGCCAGCGTGGTGGACTATGGCCAAACCCTTTTCATATTGAGAGGAGACCCGTGCTCTGTAGTAAGCCGGTAATGGGTTGATGATGATGATGATGAAACGAAAACCGGTCCCACGACGCCCTTCGAAGACAACTACAAATTTAGTCAGCAGAACGATATATGGAGCAGCAGATTTGCGACACTGAGATTTTTAATTAACCGATGTACTTCTGCTTCGTGCTGTAGGATTGTGTATATAAAATCGAATGAACAATCTGTCAATCTCCTCGGCGGCGGCAAAGTAAACGCTCGACGTCTGCCCGTAGAAACTGCACTGTATGTACAGGCTCTAAAATCTTTATTCCCTGCATAACGACCTTCGATCACAACAGGCGATTATAATAACTTAACAGAGATTTCATTGAAACAAAAAAATAATCTCCTCTTATAAAGGTTTTGCACATATTCCGCGTGTGCAATACAAATACTAACCGTTGTGTCGCTAACACTCTGTACTGATAACTTGGCTGAGCTGTTCTTGTCCTTCGCTGCAATTATATTTCTATTGTTAATTTTGACAATCAAGAAGTGATTCAAATTTTCCTAACACATCTAATGTTCAAAAGGTTTAAATAGGAGCATGAAGGGAAAAGCGCAATGAAAATGCTTTCAACTCTTAGTGTTTTGTTTGTAGTTTTTTTGAACCAATGTCACGGAGTTATATATTATTTGAACGGTAAGTAAGCAGGCTAGTTACTGAACTGTGTATCAATAAGTTCTATTTTTTTTTTTTAAAGAAAGCTTATAGAAAAATCGTATTACGATATTAAGGATGATATAATATAAACAGTAAAAAAGCTTGGGTGTGAATTGCTCTACCTCCATAGGTACTATAATTTCTTATTGATTATGTGAGATAGAGATAACAAAAAAAAACAACTAAGTTTGTTGTGGGCTTCTTCTTAGGCCTGAGCTCAATTTGAACCCTCTTAGCTTTAGTTTTGAGTGTGAGAGCGTAGTTATCACCATAACTTTACAAATAGAAAGAAATAATTAAAAATGTGATATATATGAACGATTCATAGATGCCTGCAATAGGTTTATATAAATAAAGCTTTCTTTTTTGATTTGATTTCATGTATTTACCCCACTTCAATGTGAAAAATTACATTTTAGACACGGAGTACAGCCGCTTGCCCCCCATCTACCACGTGGACAACTACACGGAATGCCTGCGGCGACCCCAAGATGTGTACTGTACGGTGAACCTCAAGCTGGTGTCTGATGAACGAAGCGAACTGCTCCAACTGATTCAGGTAACACATACTTTGTCCACTCTTACAACTTGCAAATATTGTATTGGTGCATTTCTGTATAATGAGCACGAAAACGAATGGATCGGAATCGATATCGACGGAACGGTATCACGGAAGCGGTGATAGCCAAGTGGTTAAGGCGTCAGCCTACTAATTAGAGGTCGGCGGTTCGAATCCGGGCACGCACCTCTAACTTTTCGGAGTTATGTGCGTTTTTAAACAATTAAAATATCACTTGCTTCAACGGTGAAGGAAAACATCGTGAGGAAACCTGCACGCCTGAGAGTTCTCCATAATGTTCTCAAAGACGTATGAAGTCTGCCAATACGCACATGGCCTGCGTGGTGGACTATGGCCAAACCCTTCTCATATTGAGAGGAGACCTGTGCTCTGTAATGAGCCGGTAATGGGTTGATGGGTTGAGCACGAAAAATGCAAACTCAAAGTGAGATGGAAGTCCGATTTATCTTTTTCATATATGATATTAAAAATGAATTTTATTCAAATAGATCTGCATCGTTCTAGTTGTGAGGATGGTAAACTGCCTATGGTGGTCTAATCTAAAAACACCTTTTTGACGACCACCGTGGCGCAACGCGTGCGCTGTCGCATTATAAAGTGGCCCTGGGTTCAATTCCCGGCTGGCGTCAGGTGTGGAATGTCGCGTAGACAAAAAAAAACAATTAGGTGTATAGTTTCATCATGCCGTTAATGTGAGCCCGCTAGCAGCTCTGACTGACTAACCATCAGGTGAGATTGTCGTCAAGAGCTAACTTGTAGTGTATTAAAAAAAAGGAAATTCAGTTTTTCGGTTAATAATCCATTCGTACCGACCTGATGGACCGGATTCCGGATATTGGTTCTCGTTACCACTTTTTTTTTTTTAAATAATGAATAGAAGCAGGTGTTACTTTGCGGAAGTCCATGATAAACAATAAACAGCAAGTATAATTTGCTATATTCCGCTGACAACCGGGAGATTTGTATAATATAACACCACACAAAATCTTCCACTCTTATCACTTTCGAGGAGATGTTGACTTCACAACTTGGCTTTACTTCACTTTTCGCGCTTGTGAAGTCAACATCTCCTGAGGATGATCCGCTGTCGGGTCGAAACGTGCGTAGAGGTTCTAGTGGAAGATTTTGTGTGGTGTTATATTATACAAATCTCCCGGTTGTCGGCCGAATATAGCAAATTATACTTGCTGTTTATTGTTTATCACTTTTTTTTATTACAAAAGGGTTTAGCTACTCTGCCGACTGCTATAAGACGAGGTACCACAGCGAAACAATTAGTAAAACAACGTAACAGTTTATATGATTTATGATTCTTACACAAACTTAACAGGGGGTAAATATTGAATGTTACTGTTCCCGTATCGCCGGGTTTTACTTTTTTACTTTTTACTTCGCCGCTTTAGCTTGTGGTCCCGACAATGAGCAAAGAAATGAATGTTATTTTGAACTATGTTATTTAAAAAAAAAAAAAATTAAAATATCACTTGCTTCAACGGTGAAGGAAAACATCGTGAGGAAACCTGCACGCCTGAGAGTTCTCCATAATGTTCTCAAAGGCGTGTGAAGTCTGCCAATCCGCACTTGGCCAGCGTGGTGGACTATGGCCAAACCCTTCTCATATTGAGAGGAGACCTGTGCTCTGTAGTGAGCCGGTAATGGGTTGATCATGATGATGATGATTTTATTTTATTACAATTATAAACACTACACCTATATTTGTTAACGAATTAATGAAGATACTAGTGAATCTGATATGCTTTTTTCAGTTAAAACTTCCAAAATTATATAGGTACCTAGTTATTGTATATCTATCGTGTTAGTTTTAGAAAAGATAATCGCTGGTTTTGCTTGGAACAAAACTGCCCACTGCCTACATATCCTTGAATAAAATCCACAAATATAAAACCACAAAAATAATTTTAGCATTGAACTTCATTGAAAATATAATGCAGATAATATGCTAATATTGATTGAGTGGTGGCCATTGATGATCAATTTTTCAAAAATAATACATCGACTGCAATAACTTTAATTACCTGGGTCGTTAAAGCGAATCATAAGCTCTCGTGGATTATTTAAATTTTTGAATCAAGTGAACCTCCAAACGTCAGATTAAATACAAACAGCTAAAAGCTACCGCGTGGTCGGACATGCGACAGCATTTTGGCAACGTCACAATAATTTGTTTGATATAAAATGACAGATGTCACTCAAAGATTAAAATTAATTAGATTATAATTAATTTGATTTCAATTATTATGTTTATTTTCATTATTTTTTCATTAAGTAATTATTATCTATGCAAAAGTTATAATTAATTGACTTAAAATATTTTGCACGCCTGTAAAGGCAAAACATGTTTGGTTCCATATATGTATTTTATAACGACATCTGTTATCCTGTACCCATGTTTATAGCAAATAAATGAATTTATTATTATTATTAAAAATTTGAAAGCCCATTTAAAGTACGAGGCTTAGAAGGTCTTGACCACATTAGTAGACTTCATGTTCTTATTAGATTTTAGTATTGGTTTGTTATTCTAAATATCTTGATACTGTTTTAGGAATATTCAGAAAGAAAACTAACACATTTCAATTATTCAAAAATAAGACACAGCGTCTGCGTAACTCAGAACTGTCACCCGTATATACGAAATAAAACTGCAGTGACAACGAAGCTCCTCGAGGGATGCCTAAACGACACCTTCTGGAAAGACTACAATCTGAAGACGAGAGTGGAAAGCCATTACTGCCACTCCCTTTCTGATAATGATTTAGAAGTAGATACTAGTGATATAGTGGTAGCAGTGGTGCTACTAACGATACTTCTGCTCAATATAATCGGCAGCATAAACGACATCGGATGTGTGTCAAATAGTAATGAGGGTAACTTTTTTTTTTCTACCTTAACCTGCTCTAGAGTAGTTTTACTATGTTAGGTAAACTTCTTGTACCTATATCATACAGTTCTGAAAAATAATACCCTGTTTAGCTTGCTGCGAAGGGTGCCTATTACTAAACTTTATTTATTGCTAATAATAAATAAGCTGTAGTCCGCCTCCTAATCAGAGGTTGCGGGTTCAATACCTCTAACTTTTCTTGGAGTTATGTGCGTTTTTAAGCAATTAAAATATCACTCGCTTCAACGATGAAGGAAAACATCGTGAGGATGCCTGAGAGTTTCTCAAAGGCGTGTGAAGAACTGAGAACTGAGAGAAGACCCGTACCCGTACCCGACCCGTAGACCAGCTCTGTAGTGAGCCGGCAATGGGTCGATGTATATAATAGAATAAAAATCAAATATAAATGAGGGTTAAAGATGAGAAAAAAATACTAAAAATGCGTTGAAGGACTTTTTTTGTATGAAGACCCCGCAGACCCGTGGGCTAACTTGCTAGTGGAAAGCGTATCTAACGGAACCCTTGGCGTCAAAGGATGCCGTCATCCTAATTTGTACCCATATTAAAGTTTGCAACATTTCATATTTACAGAAAGAAGTCTATTGTCATGTTTTTCTATAAGCAGAAACTGGAAGAATCTCGTCAAACACACGAACCACAAAGACGTGCGATTGCAAAGTCTGAAAGGAATCAATTTTTGGAGGTCAGTTTCAATTATGTTAATTTTGACGTCTATTTTTCAAAGTTCAAAACTGAATGATCAGCTTTAACTGTTACATCACACAGGTTTTACTTGAACAAATCATTCCAATGTTATTGGAACCGCTCTCTGCGGAACTTAAACATTGATGATGATAACATTATTATTTAAGTATTAGTTAAAGATATTGTTTAATTTTTCCATCACTACCGTCATTTTTCACGCGTTTGCGTCATTTTTCACGTGGCAATAATATCATAGAATAATGCGTTTATTTGTTTTTTTATGAACTAGTTCGCCCTTGATTACTCTCTCACCTGGTGGTAAGTGATGAATCCTAAATTGGTAGCGAGCTTACCTGTTAGGCTTAGGGTAGTTATATTAAACCCATACGCCTAACCGGTTTCGTACCGGAACGCTTAATCGCTTGGTTCTTTGTCAGTTTAATAGTAGCAACGGCAGAAGCGGTGATAGCCTAGTAGAAGCGGTGATAGCCTAGTGGTTAGGGCGTCAGCCTCCTAATCAGAGGTCGACGGTTCGAATCCGGGCACGCACCTATAACTTTTCAGAGTTATGTGCGTTTTTAAGTAATTAAAATATCACTTGCTTCAACGGTGAAGGAAACCATCGTGAGGAAACCTGCACCCCTGAGAGTTCTCCATAATGTTCTCGAAGGCGTGTGAAGTCTGCCAATCCGCACATGGCCACCGTGGTGGACTATGGCCAAACCCTTCTCATACTGAGAGGAGACTCGTGCTCTGTAGTGAGCCGGTAATGGGTTGATCATGATGATGATGATGAACGGCTGAAACTTCAACCAGGCTAGGCCAAAATTAAAATAAAATCCCAAATTGTCTCTGTCGGGAATCGTACACGGGACCGGATAAGCGGGAGTTGCCGCAATAGAATATGATCAATAAAAAAAAATGGGAATGTGAATAGAATTATTCCATAAATAATTACCTCATAGATAAGCTAAAAGGTTAATTGACATTTGTAATTTTTTTAATTAATATAATTATAAATGTACTAACTAACTTTGAAGTAATGATTGTAAATGTAATAACTGAATTTGGATAAGAAACATTGAATAAGACTTACCTATTGTAGGACGCAAATTCGGAATAAAGATTAATTGATTGATTTATGTTGGTGAAGAATGGAATAGCTTGTCTAGATGTTCATTCGGCTAGTTTCAAAGGGCCATCATTTTCATAACCCTTCAGATGACTTATTTTTTCAGGTGCCTTATTTTGGTGGGTGTGGTGTTGGTACACTGCATGTGGCCCTTCCTCATAGCAGTCGAGAACCCCCGTAACATTGAATTGGTAATTATTGGAATGGTATTGTAGTTTCTTTCCCACTTCAAGTTACCCCTTGAAGCATCAGATTAAAGTTAATACATAGAAGCTTCATGACAGTAAAAGCTAAAAGCCCAATTCATCTTCAGTACAGACTGTTTTTACATAAATATCTAGAGCTTTTGAACACAACAGCAACATAGCGCATTAAAACAAGAACCACTGTGTATTCATTAGTAACTAGAGCAAGACTAGTTACTAATCAACACGATAGACTTAATGTGGGACTTAATCCTAACCTACCCTGGTTAGGTTTAAGTCCGACATTACTCATAATAAAACTGTTTACTCAGTCAACTAGGCACAGTTAAGGATTAACACTCAAATAATATACGTAATTGATTATAAAGATAAAATTACGTTATAATGAAAAAACTTTTTTTTTCACTTTTAATGAGTCTCATTGTAATATGCACCTTTAAAAATAGATCTAAACTGCAATTTTTTCCTATTAAATTGTGCTAAGATTGGCTTTCCGCTGTTAAAATGCGAATCTTAATTTCAACAATTTATATAAATACTAGGTTGACCGTGGTGTGGTTGGCAAACAACTTAAGCCAGAGCTGGAGAATGCGGCTTAAAATCCTGCCGTTTCATAAATTCGAATTTCATTTTGAAATCAAAAAATTGTTAATAGAATCCCACTGTTCCAGAACTTCTACGACTTGTCCCAGTACATCATTATCAGCGGGTCGATAGCACTGCAGGCGTACCTGGTGATATCGGGCTTCTTGCTCTCCTACAAGATGGAACTATACTCAGAGACGCAGAGGATCAGCTGGCGCATGGTTCCAAATGGACTGCTTATGAGGTATTTAAGGTGAGTTTAGCAAGATCGAGCTGGAGTCGCAGCGTATTGGGTACTGAATGGTTCGCGATAAACTACTGAGGTGCTTTGAGTGTGTTTTCTTTTAGTTCTTTAGTTATTTATCACAAGATTATCCTCTGGATTTGTTACGATATTAATGATTATATAAACGACAAAATGCTTGAGTGTGCATCAACCCATTATCGGCTCACTACAGAACACGGGTCTCCTTTCAATATAAGAAGGGTTTGGCCATAGTCCACCACGCTGGCCATGTGCGGATTGGCAGACTTCACACGCCATTGAGAACATTATGGAGAACTCTCAGGCGTGCAGGTTTCCTCACGATGTTTTCCTTCACCGTTGAAGCAAGTGATATTTTAAATTTTTAAAAACGCACATAACTCCGAAAAGTTAGAGGTGCGTGCCCGGATTCGAACCGCTGACCTCTGATTAGGAGGCTGACGCCCTAACCACTAGGCTATCACCTCTTTTAACTAACTTCATAGCTAATTATAATTTATTATTGATTATGTGAGATAGTGATAACAAAAAAAAGAACTCTTAGTTTGTTTGTCTTCTTCTTAGACCTGGGCGCGATTGGATCCCTCTGAGCTTTAGTTTTAAGTTAGCGAGTGTAGTTATCACCATCATCTCACGAATTAAAATAATGGAAAATAAATAATATATGAACGCTTCCTAGATGCCTCTAATAGGTTTACATTGATAAATTTTTAATTTTTTGTGCGCGTGTTCTCGAAAGAGATGTCCAGTAAAACGAGGAAAATCTCAATTTCATTATTAAACAACTGTCATAAAAGCTAAGGCATTTAAGCTGACCCTTACTGCTAAATTACAACGTACAAAGCGTGCAACGGTCCTATTCATAATATGGTGGTATGATATTATATTTAACGGCCCATTATATATTAGCGACTACGCCACTTTTCAAACCAATTCAAAGTCATGAAAAAATAGTTTTTTTTCACTGTTAAAAATACATATTAAAGATACATGCCTTATCTCTTTAATGGACTCATGAAAACACGATAAGTTAAACTTGCCTCGATCATAAAAATTTTTGAAAACAGGTTGTTTTTGTTCATTATTCTAATGGCATTTCCAAAGCTTTAGACTAAATTTCATAAAAAATATACGTAAATTGAGCTCATTGTATTACCTATACATTGGACAGACAGATTTTAAATAAAAAAAGTTCAGCTAATCAACACTTTTTCAGACTGACTCCTGTGTATGCCGTGACGATAGCTGTGATGGCCACGTGGATCAAATTCACCGGGCCTGGACCTTTCTGGGAAGTAAGTTACTAATTATACATAGCCTAGTTGTTCGCGAACTCATTCGAGAGGAAATTCTCTGTGTGGGTTATGTCCGCGAACTAACTCTCTTCTAACCATTACATTCTTACTAGATAACAAGTGTCCTGCCCTTTATTCCTGAAATCATTCAGATACGTTCACGACGTGGTCGAGTAGAAGCCTACAACTATCCCAACTTTCGCGTTTATATTTTGTATATATTGTGTAATCTCTTTGGCCTTATTTTATGTTTTTCTTAATTGTATACCAATGAATTATAACGCTGTTGATTACTTGCAAATAAATAAATAATAGTAACTAGCTGTTGCCCGCGACTTCGTCTGCGTAGAATTGCTGATTTCCCGTGAGATTAAGGTTTCCCGTGCGGTCAATGCCCTGAACGTAAGCTACAGGCAAATGTCAAATTGCTGATTTTCGTTTAATCAGTATGTAAGTGACCTTTCGCTTTTATATATATAGATAATATCTAGTCATACATTTTAACAGCGACATTTTAAGTAGTTCCGCAAGTACATGTACAAAACAAATTAGGTAAGGATCCACATGATTTTTATTTACTCTTACGCTTTACTTCATTACCTTTACTTTCTTTGTGCAAGTATTTTTACCCTCTATTTTGATATCTTTAGAGCTTTTAGATATTAATTACTCATGCTGTGGTCATTTTAAAAGGTTTCAATCTAATCTACGTTTTCCTCGTTCACTTTCGGTGGTTATCTGTTCAGTAAAGAAATAGTAATAAAAGAAAAATTCTAGAAATGTCCTACTATAGTGTAAAGGATTATGTAAATGATAAACAAGCATGGGTGTGAAATATTGCTCTAATAAGATAGCTCTTAATATAATTTTAAGTGGCATGTGAGATGGTGATAACAAAAAGAAAATTTACCTGGCTAAGTTTATTGTGGGCTTTTTCTTAAACCGGGGCGCGCTTGGAACCCTCATAGCTTTAGTTTTAAGTTTACGAATGTAGTTATCACCATCAAATCACTACTATGTAAATTATTGACGCGTCAAAAGCGCCTTTCAAAGGACTATTTGAATAAAGATTATTTGAATTAAATTGAATATATTAAATCAAATAAAGGGAAAAAGATATTAAATCGAATCAACCGGTGGAGTGCCCTAAGTGTAAGAATTACTTCTTCAAATTCCTCATCTGAACATCCTCGTTAGTCCAGTAGTGGGGTGCCATTTAATTTTAGTATTCATCAATATGAAGCGGTGATAGCCTAGTGGTTAGGGCGTCAGCCTCCTAATCAGAGGTCGGCGGTTCGAATCCGGGCACGCACCTCCAACTTTTCAGAGTTATGTGCGTTTTTAAAATTAAAATATCATTTGCTCCAACGGTGAAGGAAAACACCGTGAGGAAACCTGCACGCCTGGGAGTTCTCCATAATGTTCTCAAAGGCGCGTGAAGTCTGCCAATCCGCACATGGCCAGCGTGGTGGACTATGGCCAAACCCTTCTCAAATTGAGAGGAGACCCGTGCTCTGTAGTGAGCCGGTAATGGGTTGATCATGATGATGATGATTCATCAAAAAAATACGCTTTGGCTTTTCAGGTGTCCGGAGACGTAGTGCGATCTCA
The DNA here is from genome assembly GCA_928268935.1 of Lasiommata megera. Lineage (NCBI taxonomy): Eukaryota > Metazoa > Arthropoda > Insecta > Lepidoptera > Nymphalidae > Lasiommata > Lasiommata megera. Next base: position 15,167,351 of record OV743326.1, read on the forward strand.
CTGCCGCAGTCGCTGGTGGGCCAGTCTTCTCTACATCAACAATTACTTCTACAACGCTCAGTGCGTCGTTGTAGGATGGTATGGCCGAAAACTTAATCTCTATGTTTCTACTCTCGGCTTTTGTAAAACCTAGGCCTTTATAGCTTGCACGAGGAGATAGACGGGCCTAAAAAGAAAGGCCAAGTGAGGGAATTAAAGCAAACTGTAGGATGAACGCAACAACCGTATCGTATCGTTTCGGAACATCAGGATATTTCGCTGATCAATAAATAATACCCGATGGGAGGAGAAATAATTATTTTAATAGTATTGAATATTTATGAGTAGTAAGATGAGAAGTAATATTGGCGCCGTCTTGAAGTCCCAAATCTGTATTCCCAGCCAAAGTACATATAGCAATAAACTCAGATGCTGGGAGACGACGAAAACAAAAAAGTCGCTGAGCGCCTAGCAGATGAGAAACATTAAAACTGTTTTGTACGGAAAAAATGCATTGAAAGTCACAGGTATTTGAATATCCGATTTATTTTTAAGACAAAAAATTATTTTTTTCCATTAACAGGTACTTGGGGGTGGACATGCAACTGTTCGTTGTCGGCATCATCACGTGCGTGGCCTTGAGGAGTAGGGCGCGCCGACCGGCTGTCCTGGCGACGCTCCTCGCCCTGGGCATCATCATAACGGGGGCTCACATCTACGTGCGAGACCTGTACCCTATTATGATTATGAACCCCGAGTATGTATCAAATAATTTAACTTTACCGAAATAAACTATTGACCTCATTGACGGTTGGTACGTTCGGATGCGGATCAACAGATCCTGGTTTCGATTTCCGGGTCGAGCCGAAATTTGGAAGATATCAGCGGTTTTTGTTAATAATATTGACACTAACAGCCCGGAGAAAGGGAATGGTGTCCCGCGAGGGTGCCAGTAAAGTCTTCGCCCCCATTTAACCAAAGCTTAGGATCAGAGTGGTGGTTCTAAGCCCTAAAAACTTCTCACTCTGCTGACGATGACGACGAAGTCAAAATAAATGTTTAACGCTTGCTTTTGCAGAATTGCTATTAACAAACGTTTCCCTCCATTTACCCGACTAATAAAATAAATTTGATTACAGCATTCAATTTTAGCTTTTGTGCTAGAATCTATGTCCTTGTATAACCTGCGTAACCATCAGGAGATCGGGTTTAAATATATAGTAGTACGATAGCGGTGATAGCCTAGTGGTTAGGGCGTCAGCCTCCTAATCAGAGGTCGGCGGTTCGAATCCGGGCACGCACCTCTAACTTTTCGGAGTTATGTGAGTTTTTAAAAATTAAAATATCACTTGCTTCAACGGTGAAGGAAGGAAAAACGGTGAAGGAGACCCGCGCTCTGTAGTGAGCCGGTAGTGGTTTGATCATGATGATAATGGGGATGAGGGCCGAAAAAAAAAATGTAGATGAGAAAATAACTACATACTTATAATGCCTATACCTGTAATTGTACTAAATTGGTAGTAAATTGGTTGTAATATATATACTCAACACACATTTAAACGGACATACTGTTTTGAACTACTGTTTGCCTAACACAGATTTTAAGACTCTTATTATCGCAGTTATATAAAATAAACACAATTACGACTGTAACACAAACATAATTATTATGATTGCAAATAGAGGAAATGTTAGCAAAGCAGACTTAGTTAAACTTTATGAATCTTTAGCACGGTCTTTAGATTCATTAAATGTAAACAATATTTTAATGTTTATATTTCCTTATTTTTAAGACTTGTCACACCAAGAAAATGTTATTAGATATAATCTGAATTTCACTTTGTACAATTTATATTAATATTGGCATTAGCAAGTGTGCTAATATTTATTAAAATTTGGATGCAGGTAGTTATTACCTATACAACGAATGAACACACAAAAGAGCAAGCCTTTGTCGAGTTATAGCTATTGATTGTTTTTGCTGTATATAGACCACTCTTATAAAACTTTGAACATTTTGAAAATTTAAAAAAGCTAATTGTTTGCGGTGACGTTTGTGACGAATATTTTAGAATGTAATTTGACAGTAAAACTATTGAGTCCATTCAAAACATACAATTTATCAAATATGTTTATGGATCCTACAAGAATACCACTATCAGTGCCACATATTTAGATAATATCTTTACAAATATAGTGCCAATACATGAAAATATAATAAGTAATTTAGATTCTGATCACTGTGGCCAACTGATTCAGTTTAAAAGTTCCAAGAAACCAGAATCTAAAATTAAAACTAACTTTTGTGCCAGTAACCTCATGATCAACCCATTACCGGCTCACTAGAGAGCACAGGTCTCCTCTCAATATGAGAAGGGTTTGGCCATAGTCCACCACGCTGGCCATGTGCGGATTGGCAGACTTCACACGTCTTTGAGAACATTATGGAGAACTCTCAGGCGTACAGGTTTCCTCACGATGTTTTCCTTCACCGTTGAAGCAAGTGATATTTTTTTTTTTAAACACATAACTCCGAAAAGTTAGAGGTGCGTGCCCGGATTCGAACCGCCGACCTCTGATTAGGAGGCTGACGCCCTAACCACTAGGCTATCACCGCTTTAAATAAGTAGTCAGTAACCTCAAATAGAATTTAAAACATTAGAATAAGCCTAGTCAAGGAACTTCCATTATTACCATCAACCATTGGACCTAATGCATTTAATTCAGTGTTTCATTCAATATCTACAAGTAAGTCTATTGTGATACCAATTTTTAATTTACTATAATTTCATTCTCTAATATATATAAATCGTTAATTAATTACGACAGTAACACTAACAAACAGTATCAATCTCTTAGTGCTAAAGCGTGAACAATATTTTTTATTAGCCCATCTTTAGCTAACGCAAACTAGATGGTTTACCCACTCGAGAGCATGCCACGTATAATTGTCCGAGTGAATAACATGGTATACTCAAATGTAAGCCACAAACAGATATCGTTTGGCCTTGGGACTTATTGAAAGTCATTGCAAATGTCAATCTAATCGGAAACTGAGTACGTTTAAATTGATTTGGCACATCTATAGATATAATAGGGATTTGTGGTATTAATATATTTTCAACATGCCATTTAAAATGGCTTCGATAACGTTTTTCATTATGTTTTGAATGACTAATCGCGTACCGTTGCGTACGCGGCTTCAAATTAAGAAGAAAAATAATCCGGGATCCAACCTTCAATGGTAAATTATGCGGTGGCATGCCTGGCAAATACAGTGAGTTCTAAAACTCTGTGGGATAATTTACAGCTTCGCTGGCATCGCAAACTGTATCAATAGATTTGTATGTACCAAGTTTTCTGCCAACATCTCTTGTATCTACCTTCATATTAACATCGTCCACATTTTTTGCCGCTAAAATTGCTCTTTCTGCAAGCCACTCATGATTTATGTACTGTGTGTGTACATCGGGAAATATTTGTTCAATGAGAGCATCTTGCAAATCAATGTTTGTGCAGAATTCGGTCGGTAATTTTACGCATCCAGTTTCATCTTTAGCAACTTTTTCATCGCCAATATCTAGAAATTGTTTTGAGATTGTTTTGTTGTTGAGTTGTTGAGAATGTCAGCGGAGAGTTCTTGAAGCATTTGAACACGTATATTTACTTTCAGCTGTATTTTTTTCTATGTTACGCCACAATGGCGATGATAAAATCAAGCAAGGGTTGATCGTTCTACCGCCATTTTTACAGTGTTGTAGCGCAGTTCAGGATTCATTTCAGTGTTCATTAAATCAGATGCAGTTCGGTTTGCCGAATTCATACCCAAATGACTGAGTGGTATATTGGCGATAGTGCTATTATCCTCAATAGCAATCAATGCTTCATTGTACATAGCGTCGCTGAATGTTATGGTTAGATCGTTGCACCGTTTACGATGTTATTTTTTTTTATATATACTACATATGACTACTAGGGCAGTTAGCCCTTGACGGCTATCTCACCTGGTGGTAAGTGATGATACAGTGTACTATGATTCAGACTCGAGCCAGGAATCGAATCCAGGACCTCCAACTTTATAATGCTTTACAGCTCACGCACGTCATGCTGCGTCATGGAGGTCGTCAAAAGGAGGTTGATGCAATATATTATCAGTCATTGAATCTTTTTGATTATTCCACAATATCTCTACTCGGGCTGGGAAACATTTTTTTTTGGACTGACTATTAGCTGTGCTAACCCTATTGATTGCGACAGCGTAATCGGGCTATTTTGCGAGCTTCGGTAAGAAGCTCTGGCAAAAGAAATTTTGAGCCCTAGGGCTCGAAGAAACTAAGGGAACGTCTGCCTAAGGGCGCCTCCCGTGAGGCCGAACCTCGGGTTAGGTGACGTTTGGGATAACGGGGGGGTCGGACGGTCGGGAATCATATGTAGTCAACAGTACGCGTCTTGACGCGTTTGGAACCCTCGTAGCTTTAATTTTAAGTTTACGAATATAGTCAAACGTAGTAATCACCATCAATTCACTACTATGTAAATTATTGCTGCGTCAAAAGTGTCCTTTATAGGATTATTTCAATAAAGATTATGATTGATAAGTGCCGTATTCTATAATCTTTGTGGAGGCCATCGATATGTGATAAATGCGAACAGTCCATTGAACTCAAATTCGACTAACTAATAAATCATCGCCGTATCTTGATATCTGAGGAATTCTTATCACGATAGAACTTGCCAGAATGACTTTTACAAAAAATACTTAAGAGATAGGAGTTTAATGTAAGCATTTAATGTCATTACGAGGTTACTTCAGCGCTTAGCACCAAGCTAAAGCTAAAATAAGGTTAAACGCTTGCTTTTGCAGAATTATAAACATGTACAGAAAATAAACATGCACACTTAATGATGTTGTTAGATTACGACTTCCGCGTTGTTTTTTTCCACTTCATGCTGACGGCGGTTAGGCTTAGTCTAATTCATTCACACACACACACACCACCCACAAACACACACCACACACACACACACACACACACACACACACACACACACACACACACACACACACACACACACACACACACACACACACACACACACAAATTATTTGCATGATAACATTTTAAGTTTGTATTCATATAAAACAGTAGCCCAGTAGTTAAGACGTTTTGTTTATATATTAGTATACTGTGTATATAGAATATTGTTAAGGCGAACTCTCCATCTACCCCATACGAGTCCAAAGTTAAAATAGGTATTTTTCAGTTTTTATTTCTCTCTCTTACTTTCCTTTAAATGAAAATTTCAGCGAAACCCGGACGCTATTCGAGACAGATCCTTCTTTCAACGAGGTGTACAAGATGGGGCACAACAACCTGTCGAGCTACGTCGTGGGGCTGGCGCTGGGCTACCTCGTGTACAGGCTCCAGCAGCTGGACCTTGATATAAGCAACTATAAAGTGAGTTTCACGGCAACTTCCTGTCTTGCTCCTTAAGGAACTGCTGCATAACGGGAAGAACAGCTACTTACAGCCAGAACAGAACAGAACGCGGCGTCCACGCTACATTCTTTAGCTTGATTCCTCCTCTCGACCCGATGACAAGACTGATGAAACAGAGGACTCCTGTGATTGGTGCATGCACCACCTCCGACTACCTCAGTTTCGTCTAGCGTGCGCTATCGCACTATAAGGTTGGAGATCCTGGGTTCGATTCCCGCCTCGAGTCTCGTCTGATTCAGCCGTGTCTAGTTAACATTCTACCAATAAGGAGTATGATTTTAACATATCCCTAACATGTGAGTCTGCTACCATCTTTGACAGCACCACCAGATGAGATGACAGTCAAGGGCTAACTGGAAGTACAATAAAACAGCCACAATGCCATAAAAAAATCCACATTTATATTTTTTAATGAAAATGCACATTTTTAAATTCCTGCACAAAAAAAGTTATGCAGATAACCGATTTATAGTTTTAATTCTCATGCGACATTAACATTATGATACGTACGGGAGGGGAATTCTATACAAGTTTTCAGTTATAACTTTTGTTAACTCTCTCAATTCGTTAAGTAGACGTAAGCTATACTCAAAATGCGGTTCCACTCAAATAAACTAACTCGCTCCGTGTGGTCCATTTTTTTTGCGTATTAATAAACTATTCTCTTGTTCCGAGGATACCTGTAAACTCACTTCTTTACCCGTTCCAGAAGTACCGCTTCATCTACTGGAGCCTGCTGCCGCTGCTCGTGTGTATCATACTGTCCGGGCGCATGTTCTACAGAGATGGTCCCAAGGAACCGATCTACGTGCGAGTGCTGTACGGCATGCTCGTCAAACCGGTCTTCGGCATCGGCGTCGCAGGCCTGCTCTGCGGGACGATCCTTAAACTGGAAAGTGAGTTTGACTTCCTTTATAACTTTCTAATAAGTTGTTTCGAATTGACATTTGCAGACAATTATATATAGTGATTATTACTGCGTCACCGGGGGTTTTTGGCGAGCATGAAGCTCAGCCTGAGAGAAGAGCATATGGGCTCGACGACTTCTGAAGGAACGTCCCCCTAAGGGCGTCTCCTGTGAGACTCGGACCTCGACTTATGGTGACGTTGGGACTTGTTGGGTTTTTTGGACTGGTGTCTCAGTCCGAGCGCCCTAGTGACCGTGGATGAGACCCACGTCCGGATGACGTCAGATATCGGAGAATTTCTAATAAGGTCCGTAACAGTATGTTCCTACTGATGCAACTGAATCTCAGCGGTTAATCACTGACATCATATTTTGTACCTAGTAGTAAAAACAAAATGGGTAAAATTATAAATAAAGATTTTGACATTAAAAAATTACTGTTAAAAAATAGAAGAAGGAAGAGAGAGAATCAAACGTGGCAGAACATAAACAACAAAGATGAGAGTATAAACCCACTCTAATGGGCTGTAGGCAGAAGCAGTAGGGGTATAATTTTAATGACTGAAAAGAGAATTGCGTGCTATTTTAATGTTAAATAAATTGACCCAGCGAAAATGTGAAATATTTAATTTTAATAAACGTCTTTTGATTTTCATGTATTTTCGTTAATACTATTATAATCAACATAATGGACGCCTATGATTTTGTCCGTCCGCGTAGAAATAAGTTTTATAAATATCGCGAAGGAACCCTTCGATTTTTAAGTATGATTAGTAGGGTGCACCCCTACCGCTTTCTTTACCCGCTACGTCGTTTGACTATGCCTCTCACCGTCCGCTCAGAGAACCATGCGATAATTGTTACTTTCTCTATGAAATAAAATCAGTTAAGTCAGAAATTTAATTGTAACATTTTCTTCATTCCATTACAAGTTGTTCCTTGTTCGGCAATTTCACCTGGAGGGGAGTGATGATGATGATGGTGTCTAACATGTTAGAAGTGTGGTAAACTAATACACCTGAACGGTTTCTACGTGGCATAACGTAAATAGCACTCTGCCAGCGCGCCTACCAGCGATGTTATAAACGCTATATGGTGATAACGGAAAAAAAACCCCCGGCTAAGTTTGTTGTGGGCTTCTTCTTAGACCGGGGCGCGTTTGGAACCCTCATAGCTTTAGTTTTAAGTATACGAATATAGTTATCACCATGAAATAACTGCATGTAAATTATTGACGCGTCAAAAGTGCCTTGTTAAGGACTATTTGAACAAAGATTATTTTGAATTTGCTATCCATGCCTACGCTGATCCGGCCAGTAGTTTGAACTATATGTTGAGAGTTCAGTAAGCCTGTAACCTTATACTTTCAAGTATCCAGGTGTACGATATCTAATTCCAGATGTATACAGAAGAGTGTTCGAGTGGAAGATCTGGACGATACCGGCTCGGCTGAGCTACTGCGTGTATATCATTCACCTGCCCTACCTCAGGTTGTACCTCTCTCTGAAGACCACTCTCATGACCTACTCGCCGTTAAATCAGGTAAACTACGAGTATGCGTTAACAACGGTGAGCTGCTAATAAGACCTAAAAATCTGTACTAAATACTATACAAATAAATTCAAATTTTCAAATTCAAAATAATCTTTATTCAAAAAGTCCTTTAAAAGGCGCTTTTGACGCGTCAATAATTTACATAGTAGTGATTTGATGGTGATAACTACATTCGTAAACTTAAAACTAAAGCTATGAGGGTTCCAAACGCGCCCCGGTCTAAGAAGAAGCCCACAACAAACTTAGCCAGGTAAATTTTATTTTTGTTATCTCACATGACACATAAAATTATATTAAGAGCTATCCTATTAGAGCAATATTTCACACCCATGCTTGTTTATCTGTATGTAAATAAATTCTCAGCGTCTGCCCAGCCCCAAAACATACCTCTTAGAGGTAGAGGGTGTAAGTTTTTTTTATTTTTTTATTCACCACAAGTTAGCCCTTGACTGCATCTCACCTGATGGTAAGTGATGATGCGGTCTAAGATGGTAGCGAGCTAACCTGTTTTTTTTTTTTTTTATCCACTACAAGTTAGCCATTGACGGCAATCTCACCTTATGGTAAGTGATGATGCAGTCTAAGATGGTAGCGGGCTAACCTGTTAGGGGTATGGTACTCCTAATCGGTTTCTACACGACATCGTACCGGAACGCTCAATCGCTTGGCGACACGTCTTTGTCGGTAATTATTTTCCCACCATTGTGACACTGACAGGCTGAGAATGCTTAAACTTGTTTCAGTTATTGATGCTGTTTAGCGTCACCGCCCTCTCGTTCCTCACAGCGATCCCGCTGTGGCTGCTGGTGGAAGCGCCGTTCGTCGAGCTGACCAAGTACTGGAGCTCGCGGCGGGCGAGGAAACCGGCGGAGAAGCCTGCCGCATACCCTGACACAGGCCGTCAGGAGAAGATAGAAAATAATACTCATTTATAAAAAAAAGAACTTCCTAGGAAATCAAAAATCACTAAAGGAGCCAATAATGCGTATGCGGCCATGATCGTAACCTTTGTAATGAACCTGAGGCTGATAATGTAAACTATAGGTATTTTCATTGAATACTTTTAGATTTTGATTTGATTTGAATAATTGTAAGTGTTCTGGAAAAAGGAACAAGGATCGTGTCATAAAATATATAAAACAAAAAAAAAAGGAGTTAGCAGTTTTATTATTTTTTAATACCTTACAAGACTACACTTACAAGTAGGTACAATAAATCTCCTTGTAATCGTTAGTGTTTTCACTAATCGATACTAAGCTTTTTAACTAACCCTGAAAACATTACACTCCTTTTGTGGGCCGTCGTGTTACTATTAGCACATCAGCTGTTTGTAATTTTTCGTCGTAGTGTTTTGTCTATTTCATTCGATCAAGTTGACCTCCGCCGTCTGCACAAGGCTACATAACACGATACGCGGATTGTATTCAATAAACAACAAGTATAGTTTGCTATATTCCGCCGACAACCGGGAGATTTGTATAATATAACACCACACAAAATCTTCCATTAGAACCTCTACGCACGTTTCGACCCGACACCGGATCATCCTCAGGAGATGTTGACTTCACAAGCGCGAAAAGTAAAGTTGACTTTACTTTTCGCTTTTCGGAATATAGCAAATTATACTTGCTGTTTATTGTTTATCATGGACTTCCGCAAAGTAACGCCTGCTTCTATTCATTATCGGATTGTATTCGTCACATCTATTTTGTATTCGTCGCTGGCCTCACTGGCAGCCGACTAACGGGAACAGAGCGACGGCGACCCCCTTACTCCCGAATTTTCAATTGCCGTTCTGACGATTTGGAAGGGGCAAAGTCACACAAATTTATGAGCATTTCATAGATTCAAGGTGCGGGCGTCGGGTCCTTTGTTTGGAAGGTTAAGTTCCAAGGAGGCCCAAGGCTTGCGACTTGATTATAGGTTGCGATGCGCACTAACCTACAATATATGTAAGCCTATATATATGTAGGTTATTTTAATATTTTCCTAGCCTGCGACTGGGAACTGCGTTGACTTTTTGGTTCACCCCGGGAGTTTTCCACTGTAGCTCTCCGAATAGCAATTGATATGCAAGTATCAATCTCCCAATTGAATATTTTATATACGTTGAAAAAAAAACAATTTACTAAAGACACATTTTAGGATGTATGATATAACTATATTCGTGCCGATTTCTATGAGTCAATCTCTATCAATGAAACCTGAAATACTAATAAAGATGATATCTTTACATGCTGTTTCTGTTGTCTCCGCATCGTAAGGAGCTGCTGTAGAATCACAGTCCGTAACAAATTCAAATTCAAAATAATCTTTATTCAAATAGTCCTTAAAAAGGCACTTTTGACGCGTCAATAATTTACATAGTAGTTATTTCATGGTGATAACTAAATTCGTAAACTTAAAACTAAAGCTATGAGGGTTCCAAACGCGCCCCGGTCTAAGAAGAAGCCCACAACAAACTTGATGGGTTTTTTTTTTCGTTATCACCATCTCACATAATGAATAATAAACTATAGTACCTATGGAGATAGAGCAAATCACACTCAAGCTTTTTTATCATTTATATAATCCTTAATAAATAATCCTAAATAACTTAAAGAGAAAGGACTAAAATTATCATCCTTATTTATTCCTCTAATTTCACAAGCAATAAACTTTCATACAACATTCATTCGTCAATTTGAACCCCTCAGGGACAGTTTTACATAAAAATTTGAAAAAAAAAATAATAAGAATTAAATTAAAAAAACGAGCTGTGATAGCCTAGTGGTTAAGGCGTCCGCTTTCTAATCAGATGTCAGTCGTTCGATCCCCGGCACGCACCTCTAGCTTTTTGGAGTTATGTTCGTTTTAAGCAATTAAAATATCGCTCGCTTCAACGGTGAAGGAAAACATCGTGATGCAACCTGCACACCTGAGAGTTCTCCATAATGTTCTCAAAGGCGTATGAAGTCTGCACATCCGCACATGGCCAGCGTGGTGGACTATGGCCTAACTCTTTTCTTATTGAAAGGCGATCCGTTCTCTGTAGTGAGCCGGTAATGGGTTGACCATGATGATGATGATGATATTTGTCAAGATTTTAATCAAAGTAGAGCTCGGCGCTCACTGAAGCCCCTAGGTAATAGAGTCGTCAGCCGTTGTCAATTCGAAACAAAAATGGTGCGAAAGGGACAAAAATCACATTACTTGCTCTTATAATATGGTAAAGTAATTTGAGACACACATTTAATCTATGTGCTATAACACATTAACATCAGCGAAGTTACTATACGATTTCTTAATGGTGATGTTGGTCGGAAACCGACTGCAATTATTTCACGAGATATCACTGATCAGTCAGTCAGATCACTTTTCCAACATCAATATTTGCACTGTTTGAGTGTAAATATTGATGTTGGAAAAGAATACTAGAGAATAGAGATAGGTTACTGCGTAGTTTTACGCACTTCAAATTTTAAAGCACTAAAAAGCTTTTTGATATAACTCGACAACAACATTTCTAGCAGTAGCAGAGCCTTCTTCTTTACTCTCATCTAAACACGCTCTCTACAATCTGCACAAATTGTTTTTTTCACCCACTCACTTGTGATTCAAATTTCAACTTGCGTTGATAGATATTCAAAACTCTACCTAGATATTACGTCACTAGAGTTTTGAATATCTATTTTTTACTTATTTAGTTTATATTGAATATAAGAACCATTACAACTAATATAATAAAGCCTTAACTTCGCTTGTAAAGAAACCAATCGATCGTATCGTTCCCGTTACGTTTAACATCAAAAAAATTACAGCCTTATCAATCGCATGTTGTTAAATGATATAAATATTGCACGCCCATAACGCAGCCACCATTCAACGTGAAGTCGCAATGGCGGAAAGCGAAGAAGTACTCATCCAAGTCCTCGAGAAAGTAGCAAAGGAGCAAGGCTACGAGGATTACGTAATAACTACAAAGCAAATCTCAAGCGGCGGAGCGAACTACACCAGTTACATATACCAAGCTACCATCACAGCACCGCATAAAGAAGAGCTGAAGTTATTTGTCAAAGTGGCAGCGGTAGGCGAAAAGATGAGAGAAATTACGCCATTCAGAATTTTCGAAATAGAAAGTTTCGCCTACAATAAGTTGCTAAAAATATACAAAGCTCTCGAAGAGAAACACAACTTACCGAAAGAACATAGATTGGTAACCCCCAAATTTTATGGAACCATCGATGAATATCTTCGAGAAGCAGTGGTCCTCGAAGACTTATCAGCTTCTGGGTTCAAGACGTACGACAGATTCAAATCAGTAGACTGGGAGTATGCGTCAAAAAGCGTTCAGAACTTGGCGAAACTCCACGCGTTGTCCATCGCTTGGTCAATCGAGGACCCAGCAGGGTTTGAGAACAATGACACGATATCAGTGGCGAGCACTTTAGATGGGCTCATGGATTACTTGACCAAGGTGATCGCGAATGCTCTCCAGGTCACGAGGGAGGAGAATAAGGAACGTCTCTCGAAATTCACAGAGAAATTGCTGGACGATAAAGACAACATGCTGGCGCTCTACCAACCCATAAAGCGGGCGGTGATTATTCACGCTGACTACAGACCAAGCAATTTGATGCACAAGGTTCACCAGGTGAGTGTAACACACGTATTTTTGTTATGTTGTTATGGATCCTTCAACCTATGAACGTCCACTCACATCAATAGGTACTATGTAGTGCGCAAAACCAATTTTTTACTGTAAATGTTCATACGCTGTTTCTACATTACCCTTAATTGACCCATTCATTTATTCTTCCTCTTCTTGACTATGCTGATTCGTGCTACCCAGATTTATCTCAGGTTTTCCTTAACAAGCTTTAGCGTCTGCAAAATAATATTATAAGGTTCATTTTCAGGTTAAGGAAATTTGACCACATCTCTCATTATCTAGCTCAACTAAAGTGGCTTACTATACGACAGCGTCGTGATCTCCATATTTTATCCCTTCTTTACTCTATCCTCTTCCATCCTCAAACTCCTCCTTATCTAAAGGAAAGATTTAGATTTCTGGGTTCTGGGCCATCTATCCATCGGTTGCCTGGAAGAGATCACTTGCAGTGATAAGGCCTTTTACCATTTTTATGTCATTTTTTAATTTTTGTTTTTGAATGCTTTGTCTTGTGTGATATTATTATTCCAGCAAATAAAGTTATTCTATGTTTAACTTTTCCAACTAGTTGCAAATCCCTTGGACTTGCAACTGGTTGGAAAAGTTGGTCTTCATATTTTTTTTCCGTCTGATGTGTGTTTGTGTGTGACTGGTCGCCACCGTTTAGAAACTTTCGGAAAAATTAGTGAATAAAAGGGCAGTTGAGATCGCAGTCAAACGCTACAAAAGCACATCGAACGAACATTAAATGAACTTTCAGGATGGCACCGTTGAAGTAATCTCCCTGGACTACCAAACGCTGCAGCGAGGGAATCTGGTGTTAGACCTGCTGTACTTCATTTTCAACGGATCAGACAAGAGCTTCCGTGACAAGCACTACACGCAGACCGTGGAGTACTACTACTCGGAGCTTTGCGCCGCTCTGCGCAGGTTCAGCCTCGACCCCGAGGAAGTATACCCCAGGGCTGACTTCGACTACGAGATGCAAAAGGTACGTGTGTACAGTATTGAATCTCTACTTGGTGCTGGTTTGGAATTAAAATTACATGCGATGGTACACTTATCGTCTACTCGTTTCCCGCAATTTAAATAAAAATTAAACAAAAAATATAAAATTATTAACACTCCTGTAAACCATGCTAGTTTGTCTGTCTCCAATGAATTACTAAAAGTTAAACAACCGAACGCGTTCAGGCTCGCGTACAACTGCCAACGACCAATCAGAAGCCGTTTAAAAAAAGTGTTGGGATTGGTGGGACGCCTGCAGAGAGAGAATGCCGTACCCATCGGTTAAAGCTGTTGGTTGGTTTCTCTGTAAGATTGTTTGTTTTAACCGAATTCTCCGAGGTAAATGATCTCCGAATACCTACATTTAAAACAATCATACTTTTTATTAACAGGAATAATTGTCATTTATTTTAACTAATGCTTTCCCTCCAATTATTTATTTGAGATAACTTTTGTCTTTAGGTATTGCCCGTTGGTCTATTGACAGCCATGTTTTGTCTACTGATTGTTACTGTGGATGAACAGGATGCTCCGACGGTCGACAAGAACATCGCGATCACAGACTTGGCCATGACTCCGAGCAGCCTTTATAAGAAACGGCTCAACGAAATCATCGATGACTTTATTGACATGGGCGTCCTTTGAGAACAATTAAGTTACAATAAAAATAATAGTGAGCCCATTATACAATTTTTTAAAATTTATTTATTTCTTTTTGTCCTCGTAGTTCTGGCGTTACAGGATTATAAACCTTCTTTGCCTGCCTTATTATAATACCGGTAACATATAATCCACGATGCCACTCTTATGAGTTCACTCACAAAATAGTACTTTATAATCACAAATTAAATATCAATTACATAAATTATAAAAATGGTTTTATTTTCGCACTTCGTTATAAGTTTCTCTTAAGACACAAATTTTGAATTATCTTTAAGCAATGTCGACACAAAGTTTATTCTTAAAGTACTAAAATAATAATGGAACACAATATTGCTTCGGTGTTCAATAGTACAACGCCTTCTGAGATCTTCTGGTCTGAGAAAGAACTCACATGATCCCTCCTTACTTTAGTAAATTACTACGCAAAATAGCTTTAAACATATAAACCTATTACAGGCATTACAGGCAACCGTTCGTATATATCAGACTAGCTGGCGCCCGCGACTTCGCCCGCGTGGAAAATGTTTTCAAAATTCAGTCAGAATAAGTTGTAAAAATTCCAACGGGAACTATCCTATGTCACTCTCCAGGTCATCAACTATAATTTCAAAAATCACGTCGATCCATTGTTCTGTTGCGACGTGATTGAAGGACAAACCAACATACAAACACACATTCGCATTTATAATATTACTGTGATTTTGTCTGGATAGTAAGGATTTCTTAGTACAAAGTATTTCAATGGATTAAAACGTAAAAGAAGTAAAACTTTATAAGATATTCAACCAACATGAACCCGGTATTAACCTCTTTGCGGCGGATTTTCACAAATTATTAGCGGATGTCTACGCCTAAGCAGGGCCTAACTTCCAAATTCCTTTTCATTCTTTATGTTTCCACTTTCAATGTGTGATTTTGCAAAAGAGCTTATAAGTACCTACATGTCATAGTTACTGAAAATTAATGCTCTAATTGACGAGTTTTCATTTCTCTAATTCCAAAAACTCCGAACTTACATGTAACCTTCCAACCCTACACTCCTCTCACCCTTTTTGGGATGGATTTTTGTAATATTGCGTATATGCAGGTTTTTATTATTTAAAACAAATAAACTAAATGGCAATTTGCATGTCCCAAACTTAGAATCCTGATGAAAGCTTCCAACCCCCATTTTACCCCCTTTGGGGTGGTTTTTCGCAACATTGATCATACAGATCTTTATTATTAATAATTAACAACTTAGTTGCCAACTTTCATGTCTCTAACTTTAAAAATATAGGACTTTCATACTAACTTCCAACCCCCATTTCAACACCTTAGGGGTGGATTTTCGTAATATTGCGTATGGAGGTTTTTATTACTTAAAACAAATTACCTAAATGCCAATTTTCATGTCCCCTAACTTCGAAAACATAGAATCCTGATGAAAACTTTCAACCCCCTTTTCACCCCCCGTAGGGTAGATTTTCGTAACATTGATTAAACAGATCTTTATTTTTTATAATTAACAACTTAGTTCCCAACTTTCATGTCTCTAACTTCAATAATATAGGACTTTCATACAAACTTCCAACCCCCATTTCTACCCCTTAGGGATGAATTTATGTAATATTGCGTATACAGGTTTTTATTATTTAAAACAAATTACCTAAATGCCCATTTTCATGTCCCTAACTTTGAAAACATAAAATCCTCATGAAAGCTTACAACCCCCATTTCACCCCCCGTAGGGTATATTTTCGTAACATTGATTAAACAGATCTTTATTATTTATAATTAACAACTTGGTTCCCAACTTTCATGTCTCTAACTTCAAAAATAAAGGACTTTCATACAAACTTCCAACCCCCATTTCAACCCTTTAGTGGTGGATTTTCTCAAAACCGGTTCTTAGCTGACCTCTACTTCATAAAAGAAATCTACCTTCCAAATTTCAGGTTCGTTCGTTCTATAGTTCCTGAGATATCGTGATCATCAGTCAGTCAGTCAGTCAGTCAGTCAGTGGTATTTCGCTTTTATATATATAGATTTCCATTATTTCTAATCGTGAAATTATGGTGATAACTACACTCGCCAACTTAAAACTAGAGCTATATATGAACGCTTCAAAAATGCCTGTAATATTACATGAATGAAGCTATTTATAAATTGCACGCTCCCGTGGACAGTTGCTACAAGATTGCAGATATGTTAATGAAGCTACACTTGACAGGTACAGGCGTTTTTTTTTATATACACTACAAGTTAGCCCTTGACGGCTATCTCACCTGGTGGCAAATGATGATGCAGTCTAAGATGGTAGCTGGCTAATATGTTAAGGGGTATGGTAAACCCACACACCTAATTGGTTTCTACGCGTCATCGTGCCGGAAAGCTAAATCGCTTAGCGACACGTCTTAGTCCGCAGGGTGGTAACTAGCCACGGCCGAAACTTCCCACCAGACAATTAACAAGACTTAACTTACTTATTACTAGGAAGATTTCCCTATTGCGTCGTTGTCATTTCACTGGATCAGACAGACATCTGGAGATTCCGCGACCGGCACTCGCCCTGGAGCGCCCTGTCCGCCGTTCACCGCAGGTTCTGCCTCGACCCCAAAAAGATACATTTAGGGGTCGCGTATGAGAGCAAAATATTACACTGATTTTCTGTTGTTCGCTCTAATAAAAACTATGTAGACTAAATTATTAATACTTGTCCCCGTTAACGGGGAAAGCGGGATTAGTATAAAAACTACCCCGTTGTCCCCGCTATCCTCTCCTCGTCAACGGGGACAGTAGGCTTTGATAAGGATGCTCAGACAGTCGACAGGGACATCGCAATCATAAACTTTGTGTATACGATTCGTGTATTTATTGTGATTAGGGTTTTTAGAGAACTTCAATAAAAAATTAAAGTCAAACATTTTCATTCAAAAACATTCAAAAAGTTAAAGATTCAATTGTTACATGAAACCATTTAATTATTTATAGTTGTTATCGGTTGTGGGTACCAATAAATAGTATTAAGATTAATATTTTAGGTATATGACCTATTTAGATTCAGATGATTAATTTAAGTAATCTTTTTAATTCTTTCACTCACTATCTTCACCCACACATAAGTACCAACAGTGCAATAACATAATTTTCCCCTATGAAGGCTCTGCCATTTTTTTTTATATTCCGTTACAAATTAACTCAGGGATTCGGCGTGAAGCTCGTCTTTTCTTTTACTTTTCATTCCATCACAAGTTGTTCCTTGTCGGCAATTTCACCTGGAGGTAAGTGATGATGATGAAATCAAAATCACCAGAGGAGCCAATAATGCGTATCCGGCCAAGATCGTAGTTTGAACGACCTTTGTAATGAATCTGAGGTTGATAATGTAAACTATAGGTATTTTCATTGAATATTTTTTGATTTTGATTTGACGACCTCCATGGCGCAGCGCGTGCGCTGTTGCATTAAAAAATATAATATATAATAATAATATATAATAAGTTGGAGGTCCTGGGTTCGATTCCCGGCTCGAGTCTGGTCTGGTGGGAGGCTTCGGCCGTGGCTAGTTACCACCCTACCGACAAAGACGTGTCGCCAAGCGATTTAGCTTTCCGGCACGATGTCGTGTAGAAACCAATTAGGAGTATGGGTTTACCATACCCCTAACAGGTTAGCCCATTACCATCTTAGACCGCATCATCACTTACCACCAGGTGAGATGCTGTCAAGGGCTAACTTGTGGTGTATAAAAAAAAAATGATTTGATTGATTTGAATACTTGTTAGTGTTCTGAAAAAATTAACAAGGATTGTGTCATAAAATAATTAAAACAAATAAAAGAGTTAGCAGTTTTATTATTTTTTAATACCATCGGACTACACTTACGAGTACAACAAATCGCCTTGCCATTGTCACTGTTTTCACAAATCGATACTAGATTAATCCTTTTATCTTGCGACGTAATATAGATTACATACATTTTGCTGGCAGGGTCACTTAGTTAGTTGGCGACCGTTTACCGAGTACTCAAATTTAACCTCATTTTTTAGTATTATGTCTTGATAACACGTATCAAGATATCACTTGTTTTTTAACAGGGTTCTAGATATTAACGAGTTGTATTTAAAAGTAAAATAACTGCATATTTATCTCGAATCGTTTGTTCTAAGCAATTAATGATATTGCAGCAAGAACTAAGGCTTATAAGTGTTTTTCTGAGCTTTCCTTTTTTTGCTATATACCTGGAAGCTCTGTTATTTTTTTGTATATCTTCATAGCAAGGAATGCAAGTAGCAGTGAAATCATACGTTACTATTTTTACTTATCGACCACTTGATCCCAATACATTTCACAGAATTTATAAAATATTAAATGGTAGTTTGAGCACTGCCTTGAACGAGTGCGAGTTTCTCAACTAATAGACGGCGCGTAAGGCACATATTACCTTTAGCTTGTAAACGCTATACAAACATGTCAATTAAATTTGAAAAGGTAAATTTACATTAGTATATGAAATATCTATGTACCTTGCTCGTAAACTATTAAATTAAAATCTAATTTAATTTAATACAATCCTAAAGAATAATATGTGTCATATTAGAGGTTAAAAAAATAGTTTTTCTTAATTTTACCTGTAGCGCCATCTATTGTGTGTGGATGGTGATTCTATAAAAATTGAACTTAACCTTCATGCGATTGAATAACTAAAAAATGTCTTACCAGGCCACTCTGGCCGCGAACTAAACATCGTGTTATATTAATAGTTTATCGAGAATTCGCTACGCGCGCGCACCGGCATTGTGAGTATCAGAATGAACTGAAAATCATTCATAATTCTAAATTCTAAATAGCTTTTTTCATATAAAGTTATTACAGGCATCTATGAAGCTTTCATATATAAGACTTTTTCCTTTAATTCATGCGGTGATGGTGTAAACTACACTCGCCAACTTAAAACTAAAAGAACTTAGTCGGGTTAGGCTATATTTTATAACTTATAACATTAAATGGCCTACCGTAAAGATGCCATCGAGATTATCCGAGAAAATCATAGAGCTATCCCTCATTTGACTGAATTCAAAATTCTTAGGAAAAAAGGGACCAAATTCATATTTTTTTCAGTTTAGTGCCGCAGGTCCCCTTTACGTTTACTAACTGACCTTGGTCGTGTAACCGGCTAAGTGACCCTACTTAGGATGTACGATTTGTTTCGCCCATCGCTATAATAACTACGCCTGCGACTCGTGCCGTGAGCGAATTGAATCATCAGCCAGTTCAGTGCAAGGCCTTGCAGAAGGAAGGCGAGTGCGGACTTTACTAATTCAAACGGCGCGTCCGTACAAAATTATAGAATTACAATTATATAATTTCAGCGGAATACTTAACATCATTAGGTATGTTGGTTGGTTTTAACATGACATCGCCCATCTAATAGAAATAAATAAGTTTACCCATAATTTGAATCTACGCATTTGCATCGTGAGCCGACCGGTTTGTTTACAAACTTTAGTAATTCACTTCCGTATTGTTTTTGTCATATTCATATTTTATCACTCGAGTTCGGCCTTCTAAGAAAATTCATGACTTGAAACTACGCTGTAGTGATCTGAGCTGATTATGAACCCACCTGATGGTAGTTGCATATGCAGATATAGATAATGATATGGATTATAAAGGCTGTTGCAGTTATTTTGAACCCATAGTAATCGGTCACAACGTGATATCGTATCAGCGGCAACTAGCCACAAGCAAGGCCACCACCTGGCGAAACACTTACATGCTAAAAGTACGAACGTAGCAGATTATTTTGGTGACTCTTTGCATTATCGTAATTTTGATATTTACACCTATCCACGCGAGATTGATAACCGGATAACATTTATCTGTCATTGCCCATTTAATCCGGATACACTTTTAGTCCCTATCTATTGTATGATTATTCAAACGTAATTGTAACTTATCTTTTGTTATCAACAAGAAACATAAAGACTGCCAACGTGTTATCCATTTTACTTGAATTTTAATATGCAATTCAGTTGTTTTTTTCGGAACAAAGTTTTGTAGAGCTGCTTGCGGCAGGAGTTAACTGGTAGAAATCGTCACGTAAGGAATCGTTACGCCTCCTGCGTGCGACTCGTTCGTTTTCCCGCGATGTCACTGTATAAAAAAAAATCCCTGACCTTACCACACAATTATTTTTTGCGCACCTCGGGCATGTTATCCAAACAGATATCACGCATAATAAGAATGACTGTACTCACTTCTAATATAAATATAATTTAGTCAAAATTGCTCACTATTGCCTTTTAAGTATTGGAGGCAGTTATATGGGAGTTATAGTTAAAAAATCATGTGACACGGTTAAAAAACACAGCAAAAGACATCCATGTTGGTACATAAAAAGAGGTTACACAGGCTGTTTATGTCATCGTTGAGTTCAGAGTTTGGAGCAATTTACGTCCTAGACGGATATTATTTTGAGGCATGTTTAAGGTACAGACTTACTATAAACGTTTTTTTAGTTTGTACCATTTTCCTGGAAATTTACTGCTTTTATTTTAGATCGCTTTATGATCGCAGAAATTTCATAGTGTACCTAGAGTGTACTGCTAAGATTTGGACACTAAGTGAAACCCAATTGTATTTTTAGTGTAATTGTAATAGCGTATTACGTAATAAATTACCTTTTTTAATTATTAAGGTATATATATTTTAAGACATTACATTGACTTCATTACTTTCTTCTTCTTAGACCGGGGCGCGTTTGGAACCCTCATAGCTTTAGTTTTAAGTTTACGAAAGTAGTTATCACCATCAAATCACTACTATGTAAATTATTGACGCGGCAAAAGTGCCTTTTAAAGGACTATTTGAATAAAGATTATCTGAATTTGAGCAACGAACAAGTAGAAGTTTTCAAACAAACCCTGAAACCATTACACTCCTTTTGTGGGCCGTTGTGTTAATATTAGTACATCAGCTGTTAGTACTTTTTCGTCGTAGTTTTTGTTTATTTCATTTGATCAAGTTGACCTCCGCCGTCTGCACAAGGCTACATACACCATACGCGGATTGTATTCGTTACGTCTGTCTGTGCTCGTGACACGCTGGCGGCCGACTGACGGGTCTGACGGGAACAGAACGATAGCGACCTGAATTTTGAGTTGACGTTTTGACGAATTGGAAGGGGCAAAGTGACATAAACTCCTGATTTCATGGATTCACAGTGCGGGCACCTGGTCCGGTTTTGCAGGTGAAGTTCAAAGCAGCCCCAAGGCTTGCGACTCGATCAAAATATTATGGGGGGTTACGATGTGCACTAAGCTATAATATATAGTATATATAACATATATATTTGTTACGTAACGTTAACTTGAGCCGTATTCTCTCTTCCCGTGCATATTTTATTTCAATAATTCACTAGCCTGGAATGAGAACTGCGTTGACCTTTGGTTCACCCCGGGAGTTTTCCGCTGAAGCTCTCCAAATTTTTAATATATATATATATATATATACGTTGAAAAAAAACACTACTACTAAAGACACACTTGACTACGATGTATGATATAACTATATTCGTACCGATTTCTATGAGTGAAGTATCAATGAAATCTTTAAATAGAAAAGATGATATAGAAGTAAAGCTTTCCAAAAGTATCTTTTTACATGCCGTTTCCGTTGCCTGTGCCTCGTAAGTGGTTGCTGTGGAATCACAGTCCATAACTTAAAGAGAAAGGACTAAAATTGACATCCTTATTTATTCCTCTAATTTTACAAGCAAAGAACTCATACAACATTCATGCGTCAATTTTAACCTCTCAGGGACTCAGATTTACATAAAAATTAGAAGAAAAAGAAATTAAGCATTATATGCGTTTTTAAGCAATTAAAATATTACTAGCTTCAACGGTAAAGGAAAACATCGTGAGGATACCTGCACACCTGAGAGTTCTCCATGATGTTCTCAAAGGCGTGTGAAGTCTACCCAACCGCACATGGCCAGCGTGCTGGACTATGGCCAAACTCTTCTCTTATTGAGAGGAGATCCGTTCTCTGTAGTGAGCCGGTAATGAGTTGAATGATGATGATGATGATGATGATATTTATCAAGATTTTATTCAAAGTAGAGCTCCGAGCTCGCTGAAGCTCCTTGGTGGCAGTAACTAATCGAGTCGTCAGCTATTGTCAATTGGAAACAAAAATGGTGCGAAAGGGAGAAAAAACACTTGGGGCGAAAGGAACAAAAATCACTTGGGACGGAAGGGACAAAAATCACATTGCTTTTATAATATGATAAAATAATTTCAGACCTATTAACGTACATATTTAATCTATGTGCAACAATCTTACAATCTTTTGAACTGTAGTACAGGTTCGGCGCGTGCTAGGCTTTTGGCCGTGGGTGCACATGAGGCTGGCTACTGGCTTCACGCGTACCCTTCATCAAATACAGGAACTTTTATCGAGCCTGACACGCTCCGAATCGCAGCCTGTCTACGGCTTGGGGTTCCGGTCTGCGCTCCTCATAAATGTCCCTGTGGCAGTGATGTCGACAAGCTAGGACATCACGGACTGTCATGCCAAAAAAGTGCAGGCCGCTTCTCGAGACATGCTGCACTTAACGATATCATACGCCGGTCCCTTGCCACCGTCAACGTGCCAAGTCTATTTGAGCCGACTGTTATTGCAAGATACGATGGCAAGAGACCGGACGGTATGAGTTTGATTCCATGGAAGATGGGCCGGGTGCTGGTATGGGATGCAACCAGTACAGACAGCTGGCCCCTTCCCATCTACATGGAACCAACAACAGAGTTGGTGCGGCTTGTGAAGCGGCTGAAAAAGCTAAAGCATGCAAATACAAGGCTCCGAATATGATTTCGTCCCATTCGGTGTCGAGACCCTTGGTCCTAGCGCTCTAAGGCTTTTTAAGGAAATAGCAAAAAGGTTAGTCGACATCACAGGGGACCGAAGAGCTGCCAGCTACCTCAGACAAAGAATTAGTCCAGCCATTCAAAGGGGGAACGCTGCCAGTATCTTCGGAACCTTGCCTTAAGGGACTCCTTTTAATAGTATATTTTTAGTTATGATTTTAAATATATATATTTTTTTTAATTTTTAGTTTTAGGTTAATCTAAGTTTTATTTTAAGTTATATATGTATTCCTAACAACTAATTGTCACGAATTAAAAACGATTTAAATTATAGGATTACAAATAATTCAATAAAAATCTTTGTGCTATAACACATTAACATCAGCGAAGTTACTATAAGATTTCTTAATGGCGATGTTGGTCGGAAATTGACTGCAATTATTTCACGAGATATCACTGATCAGATCAATGTTTGTGTGTAAATATTGATGTTTGAAAAGAATACTAGAGAATAGAGATAGGTTACTGCGTAGTTTTACGCACTTCAAATTTTAAAGCACTAAAAATAACTCTACAACATTTCTAGCAGTAGCAGAGCCTTCTTCTTTACTCTCATCTAAGCACACTCTCTACAATCTGCACAAATTGTTTTTTCCTCCGACTCACTTCTAGTTCAAATTTCAACTTGAATAGATGATGTTAATAGATATTTAAAACTGTACCTTAATACTACGTAAGTAGAGTTTTGAACATCTAATTTACTTGTTTAGTTTATACTAATTTTAAGAATCCTTACAACTAATAAAGCCTTAAATGCGCTTGTAAAGAAACCGATCGATCGTATCGTTCACGTTCCATTTAACATTAAAAAAATTACAGCCTTATCAATCGCATGTTGTTAAATGATATAAATATTGCACGTCCATAACGCAGCCACCATTCAACGTGAAGTCGCAATGGCGGAAAGCGAAGAAGTGCTCAACCAAGTCCTCGAGAAAGTAGCAAAGGAGCAAGGCTACGATGATTACGTAATAACTACAAAGCAAATCTCAAGCGGCGGAGCGAACTACACCAGTTACATATACCAAGCTACTATCACAGCACCGCATAAAGAAGAGCTGAAGTTATTTGTCAAGGTGGCAGCGGTAGGCGAAAAGATGAGGGAAATTACGCCATTCAGAATTTTCGAAATAGAAAGTTTCGCCTACAATAAGTTGCTAAAAATATACAAAGCTCTCGAAGAGAAACACAACTTACCAACAGAACATAGATTGGTAACCCCCAAATTTTATGGAACCATCGATGAATATCTTCGAGAAGCAGTGGTCCTCGAGGACTTATCAGCATCTGGTTTCACGATGTACGACAGATTCAAATCAGTAGACTGGGAGTATGCGTCAAAAAGCGTTCAGAACTTGGCGAAACTCCACGCGTTGTCCATCGCTTGGTCAATCGAGGACCCAGCAGGGTTTGAGAACACAGACACGGTATCAGTGGCGAGCAATATAGATGGGCTCATGGATTACTTGACCAAGGTGATCGCGAATGCTCTGGAGGTCACGAGGGAGGAGAATAAGGAACGTCTCTCGAAATTCACAGAGAAATTGCTGGGAGATAAAGACTACATGGTGGCGCTCTACCAACCCATAAAGCGAGCGGTGATTATTCACGGTGACTACAGACCAAGCAATTTGATGCACAAAGTTAATCAGGTAAGTGTAAGACATTATTTTTGTTATATTGCTATGGATCTTTAAACCGATGAACGTCCATTCAGCGGCTCCTCTAAATACTATGTAGTGGGCAAACCAGTTATTTCACTGTAAATGTTCATACGCTATTTCTGCATTACCATTTATTAGTTTAGTGAGAGCTAGATTTACAAAGACTACACTCAACTAAGTGTATATTTTTTACAAATGCCTAGTGCCTTCAATAAAAATAATGCCAATGCCAATGCCTTCAAAAGAAATGATCTAATCATTTCTTTTGAAATATTATCTACCTGCAAAAGTCCAGATGACATCGGTTTCATCCTGACGATTAGCCCGGAAATCCCAGACTAACCTTACCTTACAGATCAACTCGAGGTCCATCTTCATAGCATAACTATGAAGTTATGCTATGAAGATGCTTTCCGATTGCCTGATACCCTTCAAAAATAAGAGTTGGGCGAGATAATTGGGTAATGTGACAATCATAAGTTACGCAATTGATGTCTGCTGGCCTTCAAGAAACATTTGAATAATGGATTGTAGAATTGAATCTCCTGAGACTGAGACTCGACCCCGGCTCATCATACGGCCGCAGCTTACATACAGGGTCCAATTTAATTACCATACAGTGCCTACTGTAGTTGTAGAATTCTTGCATACTATTAAGTTGTATGTTTCAGAGTCACTCAATTGTCAGATCACATTCCAGCAAATAAAGTTATTCTATTCTTAACTTTTTAACCAGTTGCAAGTCCAAGGTCTTCATATTTTTTTGTGTCTTTTCGTTGACTGGTCGCCACCGTTTAGCTACTGTCAACAGTCGAACGCTAGAAAAGCGCATCGAACGAACATTAAATGATCTTTCAGGATGGCACCGTCGAAGTAATCTCCCTGGACTACCAAACGCTGCAGCGAGGGAATCTGGTGTTAGACCTGATGTACTTCATTTTCAACGGATCAGACAAGAGCTTCCGTGACAAGCACTACACGCAGACCGTGGAGTACTACTACTCGGAGCTTTGCGCCGCTCTCCGCAGGTTCAGCCTCGACCCCGAAGAAGTATACCCCAGGGCTGACTTCGACTACGAGATGCAAAAGGTACGTGTGTACAGTATTTTTTTTGTTCTGGTTTGGAAAAAATACCTCTATCGCAATCCATTGTCACTAACTTTTTTTGACATCCGTGGCGCTTGGGTTCGATTCCTAGCTCGAGTCTATTCTTGGTTGAGGCTTTGGCCACGGCTAGTTACCCTTCTGGCAAAGATATACCGACAAGCGATTTAGGGTATCGGTATGATACCTAGTAGAAACTGCTCATAAGATGATGGGTTCAGCTGAAAAAACTTCAGTGCCTCAGACAAATGTTAAGTGTAAGCACTTAAGACGTTAAGTGTATCTGATATAACACACATTACATTACATGCGATGGTACACTTATCGTCTACTCGTTTCCCGCAATTTAAATATAAATTAAACAAAAAATAAAAAAATATTAACACTCCTGTAAACCATGCTACTTTGTCTGTCTCCAATGAATGACTATAAGTTAAACAACCGAACGCGTTCAGGCTCGCGTACGACTGCCAACGACCAATCAGAAGGCGTTTAAAAAAAGTGTTGTGATTGGTTGGACGCCTGCAGAGAGAGAATGCCGTGCCCATCGGTTAAAGCTATTGGTTGGTTGGTTTCTCTGTAAGATTGTTTGTTTTAACCGAATTCTCCGAGGTAAATAATCTCTGAATACCTACATTTAAAACAATAATACTTTTTATTAACAGGAATAATTGTCATTTATTTTAACTAATGCTGTTATTACCAATTATTTATTTGAGATAACTTTTGTCTTTAGGTATTGCCCGTCGGTCTAATGACAGCCATGTTATGTCTACTGATAGTCACTGTGGATGAACAGGATGCTCCGACGGTCGACAAGAACATCGCAATCACAGACTTTGCCATCAATCCGAGCAGCCTTTATAAAACGCGTCTCAACGAAATCATCGACGATTTTATTGACATGGGCGTCATTTGAGAACAATTCAGATTCAATAAAAATAATAGTGAGACCAACATACAAATTTTTAAAATTTATTTATTTATTTATTTATTTCCTCTTAATTGTAGCTTTACAGGATAATATACCTAATTTGCTAGAGTAGCCTAACATAAAAGTATATATAAATTCCCTAAATTCCGGTAACATATAATCCACGATGCCACTCTTATGAGTCCACTCAGAAAATAATAGTTTATAATCACAAATTAAATATCAATTAAATAAATTATAAAAAATGGTTTTATTTTCGCACTTCGTTATAAGTTTCACACAAATTTTGAATTATCTTTAAGCAAGGCGGACCAAAGTTTATTCGTAAAGGACTACGACCTATAATAATGGAACACAATATTGCTTCGGTGTTCAATAGTTTTATATCGCCTTCTGAGACCTCCGGCATCGGAAATTTAGATTTCGAAAGAACGGAATGTTTATGAATTGCACGCTCCCGCGGACCTTTGCTACAAGATTGCAGATATATTAATGAAGCTACACTTGACAGGTACTATCGTTTTTTTTATACATTACAAGTTAGCCCTTGACGGCTATCTCACCTGATGGTAAGTGATGATGCAGTCTAGGATGGTAGCGGGCTAACCTGTTAGGGGTATGGTAAACCCACACTCCTAATTGGTTTCTACGCGACATCGTGCCGGAACGCTTTTGCCGGAATTTTTATCGGTTGTACCAATGAATAGTATTAAGATTAATATTTTAGGTATATGAACTATTTAGATTTAGATAATTAATTTAAGTAATCTTTTTAATTCTTTCACTCACTATCTTCATCCACGCTATTTGAAACACGGAGTCCTATATCCACGCGTACATAGCAGTAAAACCACCAGAGCAATAAAATAATTTTCCCCTATGAAGGCCCTACCATTTTTTTAAATATTCCGCTACAAGTTAACTTAGGGATTTCGGCGTGAAGCTCGTTTTTGTTTCAATTATAACTTATAGCACTTCACGGCAATCTTACCTGGTGTTAAGTGGTGATGAAGTCTAGGATGATAGTGGACTTACCCGAGAAAATTTAAAAGCATGGGCATACCCTTAAGGGTACAATTGCAAAATCCTAACTATACACCCTGGAAATATCTGGTAGGAATGTTCTGTCGCGTTCTCGCTATGTCTCGTAGAATTGTTTAAAAACTATTAAAAGCATGGGCATACCCTTAAGGGTATGCCCATGCGACATGAGAAATTGCGAGAACGCCTAATTTTTTGGGGGCACGTCTATGTCAATGGGGCATAGCCACGGTAGAACATTCCCACCAGATAATTCCAGGGTGTATAGTTAGGATTTTGCAATTGTAGGTAGGTGTAAATAAATGGTCATTCTAATAAATAGTTAAAAGGACTGCGCCAGTTACTATTACAGTGTTTATTCTTTGTCAGTAGTTGTAACTGTCTCGTAGTGAGTTAAAATGAAATTTTAATGTTAACTTTTTTTTAGTTTGGCAAATAATTACTAACGCAGTCGTTGACGTGAGCTGGTGACGTGTACAAATAAAACACAGCGTGTATACAGTATGCTGTTCATTTTATTATCTCAGGAATTATTTTCATATTCATATAATATCATAGTTTCATTACAATGGATATTTCCCAGCGGGTAATGACGAGCGCCGGTGCGCCCTAACCGACCGGCCCCTATTACGAAACTTAGTTGCAATAAATTGCTTTCAAGACAACTGCCGTACTAAAACTCAAAATATACAATGGCAATGGCAATCCATAATGGAGTATAAAATACATTTGTATCATAAATAATGCCAAAAAAACGCATCGGTTTGAAAAAATCTTGTTAATGAAAGAAATGAAACTCCTGCGTATTATTGACCTCATCCTCCAGGCTAAGACATACAAGGGATCTGAGCTTTGTCTCTAACCGCCGCTCCAATGCGGATTTGCGATATATACCAAGAATACGATCTGTTAAATAAAAAAAAACATAATCCACTTCCCGTATAACTTAGAGCATGAAGCATTTCTTCGACATTGAGACTCAAATTTTATGTCTCCAAACTAAATGATTGTAATCACATCTTGAATAACAATGGAATAAAACTAAGTTTCGTAATACGAGGGCAAGTCTTTACATAAAAACATACCTTTCAATCTTATACTAAAACCAAACCTTTCCTTCGGTTTTCACAACATCAGAAACAAATTAAAAACAACGCTCTTTCATTGTGATGCCCTAAAACATTTATACAAACAACTTGCACATCCGAATATGTACATAGACAACGCGTGAATATTCGGTTATTCATATAGAATTATTCATACAACTTTACATCCCAACACGTCATCCACATTTATGAATAATTATTCATAATCATGGTTTACGTATTCGAACATAACGATATTTAATTGTTCGAGAATTCCAGTATAATAGGCTTTATTCAAATACCATAACACTTCACATAATTTATAGAAAAAAACACATTAGTGGATGAGTATTTGAACAAAGACATAATATTCGGGTATTCTAATAAAATCATTTTATTTTACGAGGCAATCAAACGTAATTAATTAAATGTCATACAATTGTTGGTATAAACATCAAAGAATAGCTGTAATTGTACAGCGCTGTGTGACCAGTATTCATTAATAATTCTAAAACGAAGTCTTATAGCATCGCAACAAAACACAGCCAATCAAAAATAACACGTAGTATACATACAATTTAGGTCGATAGTGCATCTACTCTCTACAACAAATACAACAATTATACTTCATTCAAGTTTTATTTAGAAGCTAAATTTGGTCGAATAGCAACACCGACAACCACCTGTCAAAATCGTTGTCAAAAATGCAATTCAACTCTTTAAAATGTCTCTTATAAATGGGCTATAAAA
Organism: Lasiommata megera; assembly: GCA_928268935.1. Lineage (NCBI taxonomy): Eukaryota > Metazoa > Arthropoda > Insecta > Lepidoptera > Nymphalidae > Lasiommata > Lasiommata megera. Next base: position 15,197,107 of record OV743326.1, read on the forward strand.
ATTGGTTATAAATGCAATTATAAAAAAAAACGTATAGCCATAACTGTTGCCAAACCTTATGCAATCATAGGAGATAAGAGATAAATATTATCGCAATCTATGAAATGCAAAAGTGGCACACTAATAAAACAATTAATGAATTTCGAATATTTTTTATCCAAAATGCATCATTCAAATCTTTATAGCGTTATTCATAAGATATTGAGACGACAGTAAATCCTTGCTATATTACAATAACCATAAAGTCGCTCACTTTTATATAAACATTTAATTTTTAATAAGTTACCTAGAAGACTTTTCCCTAAAATTGCGTTTATCTAGTGCGATAATAATGGTGATCGATCTGTATCAAATATACAAAGTTACAATACGAAAGATTAATGATTTTTACGACACTAATGTTGAAATGAAGTCTATAATACGCGGCCCTAACATTACACCATATTCAGTGGGGGGGCATCCTTAAAGCGCTAAGAAATGCCGATCTCTCAATAGTTGGTGGTCTAATAATTGTAATATAATATGACAAAAGCTTAAAGAAAAAGAGGGGATATGTAACCATGCAGTTATAAAATCTATGAAAGCCAAACGCAACCTGGCAATGTTTTAACATCAACAACAAGACCATAAAAATCTATGTTTACTAACAGGACATAATATAATGATATATCCGATATGTAAAGAATAAGATATATTGTTTTCATATATTATAAATTTACTGTTAAGTTCAAACAATTTCGCGTCGCGTTATCCAACGAGCTTATCATAGCTGGATTATATAAATATTCATAGAAATGGCTATGGTTAAAATAGCCATGTTCATGAATATAGTTTAACTTATTAGTTTAAGTACTTTTCCGCCTTGATTTCGCGCGTGAAATTCATATTACTTGTATATCGGGTAACACTGTATAGATTATGATCAAAGGTAGAGAAATATTTAAATTTATTTCGTCGAAAATTTCGAATTTGCGGAAATTTCGTCTCAAATGGTCCATCGCTTTTTGTTTGATACTTATACAAACTTAGGACAATTTTAAAACATGTCTCTGGCTATTTCTTTATTTTCCACCACATGCTACGCACATAATCAAAATCTATTTATAATGTTGTAAACAATTGCAAATATGGACCGTAATATATATTATACACTTTATTAAATTGCAGACTAATGCTAATATAAATAAATGGCTGAATTGCATCTCGAAATATTCTATCCTTTTAGGGACACTTCAATGTTTGTCACAAAAGTTACATCCGTGCAGTTGTAGATAATGAGGCGACGCAAAAACAATAGCTCCATTTATGACACTCATATTGAGAAAGATTCGGGTGATATCTTAATCGTATGTAAAAAATAAATGTTTTCCCTAATAATTAAATAAATTAAGTTTTAGACTTTTAACAACCTAATTATACACACATGATATTGTGCCCAGGTACTTACAAGTGGCGTGCACTTTGAACTTGCGTACAAGTAGTTCTGCCCCAAGAGCCTTCAGAGAATTTGAAATGTGAATGCTAGACGACATAATGTATTCATATGTGCTTAACAACAATATCTATCCTAAAAACGATATAAGTTTATTTCCAAATTGAATCATCTGCCTGCATGCACTTTTTGAAAACCGTGTACACGCCACTGCATAACCTCATGAGTTAAGAAAGTTTCAATTCCTATTTAGGTACTGAATAAAAAATTACGGTATGAAATATGAAATTAGATAATGAAAAATATTGTTTTAAACGTGTTATGCACTTCATACAAATGGCTTGAGATTTGTTTCTATGTTTTTTCTTACCCATGTTAGGATGAACTACTGTACTGGTCTTGAAAGTAGACATGCTTTCTTATCCCGGAAAAAATATCGGTTTCCGCTGGATTTTTGAAAATCGATAAACGTAATAACGTGACGTAATTCGCGGGAACATCCGGTGAAATCTATATAAATTTTCAATCAAGCATAGCTCACCATATAAGGTAGTAAAAATAGTTCATATTAGTTTGATAGTTAGGTATAGGTACCTAACTATAATATATTGCCATTACATTTTCGTATACCTACAGTAAATTAATCTATCCGCCATTCTTAAAAGACGAGACAATTTTGACATCAATTTTGACAATTTGGACACAAGCACCGAAGGCTGCCCCTTGGTCAGGACCAAGCACTTTTCCTACTTCCGTGACGCACACTGTTTAGTGTGTAAAAGGACTGAACATTATCAAGATCAGTCCGACCAACGATTAGATACTTTGAACGATATAAATATTATGTTGTTCATACAACGCTACATCACGATAAGCGATCTATTATTTGTCGTCACAATTTTAGCAATGCCGACCCATTTGATATGAAACATTGTAGGTACTTACGAGTAGATTAGATGTTACGAAATCCTGACATATTTTTGTGATGTTGTGTGAAATATAAAATAACTCTATAAAAATAGATTAGCGAAAGGTTATCTGTATTATTCACACGATTGCATTATTTCTATGAAGGACATTAATAAAAACAGTCTTTGCAATCGTAATAAAATATAATCGTTACAAAGATAGCTTATATCTTGTTACAGTAATTTGTTCTTACAAGTCTTATAAAGTTAACAATTTTGCCGTTACAATTTAATGTAAAGTATGCTTATTTTTATACATAATCATAAAATACATAAGTACATAACAATGAAAATTTTATTTATTTAAACTGACTTTTAATGGCAGACTTTCTTAAATACTTTACACTAAAAAGTAATGAAAAGATTGTACACTTGATAAGACCTAAGAGAAATAAAATGGTAACCGTATTAGTATTAGAAGAGACCGCCAAGGTCTCTTCTACTTAATACCAGAACTGGATGTCGGATATAGCACAGTGCTAATAGAATACACTGAATAGATTAATAACCTTGAAGTCGATAGAAAATAAGATCTCTTAAAACAGAAAAAGCTCGAAAAGTGACTTTTTAGCTGTGTGGAACACATCGTATGGAAATTTGTATTTTCGGTCAAATGTCCTTGTTTCCCAAAACAGTTTCTCTAAAAAGGACTAAATTAGATCTTATAAAAAAAAAACAGATATATGAGACTTATGAGAGACCGCCTGGCTGATTGAGTAATGTGAATGTAAAAAACGTACTGAAAACAACTTGTTGAATTTATGATTGCCTAGTGCTAGGACTAATGATATTAAGGGTTATATAAACGATAAAAAAGCTTGGGTGTGAATTGCTCTATCTCCATAGGTACTATAGTTTATTATTCATTATGTGAGATGGTGATAACGAAAAAAAGAAAAACCCCGGCTAAGTTTGTTGTGGGCTTCTTCTTGGACCGGGGCGCGTTTGGAACCCTCATAACTTTAGTTTTAAGTTTACGAATATAGTTATCACCATGAAAAAACTACTGTGTAAATTATTGACGCGTCAAAAGTGCCTTTTTAAGGACTATTTGAATAAAGAATATTTTGAATTTGAATTAGAATTTTTGAAATGGGTATTAGGACTCGAGGGAGCCAAAGAGATCGGCCACCTCAGGGTGACAGGGCAGATTATGTGAAACTAACCATGGCTAAAGCGACAATACAGATGGCATCCGGATGATGTAAGAAAGCACTGTTAATCCAAAATGTAGACTAACAATAAAATAAATCATATCATAGAAGTTAATATGAAAAATTAAAAAAGAAATGTCTATAGTATTCGTGTTTTTTTTTTCTATCGTAAGCAAAAAAGTTTGTTTAAATTAATTGTATCTTTTACTTTGACAGCCTTCACTGTTCGACCTAAACAACAATATTCGGCACTCATTGCTCCAAACTAACAATCATTGTCATACAAGTACCGTTCACTTAGCCAATAACTGCGTTGATCTTAATGTATATAACTGCTAGTTGAGTATTGGTCATATTAATAATTCAAACATCGTAGAATACCCACACCCATGTCTTTGCATAAACAATTAATTATTCATAATCGAGGCTGACAAGTGGGAGCTATGAAGTCGGAATAACTAATGATTACTTGAATATGATGACAGTTTGCAAGATCTTTAATTGAAACAATTAACTTGACAAATGAAAATTGACAAAATTATATTAAAAAGTAAAAAAAACCTTGGGTAAGATAATTGGTAATAATTGGTTCAGGTACTAAAATACTCAAGTGGCGCTGTGAGACGGTGATGGGTACCAAAAAAAACTCCGGATGAGTTTATTGAGATGGTCAAATCAAGGCGCTATTGGAAACCCTCGTAACTTCAGTTTTAAATTAACAAATGCTACCACCTCACAGTGGAAAACAATTTTTGGGCGATTTGTTTCTAAAGGTAGTATAAATAAACATATAATTGGAATGATATTCAAAAGCTTAATAAACTATATTCGTTGCATATCAAAAGCGACAAATTAGTATAGCAGGATAAACTATTCAAAATATTAAACATCACTAAATGCTTCAAACTATCAATTGTTATGATTATTATTAAATATAACAACGTATTGATTTAAATAATTTTGTGATGACTCCATCCTAAACCTACCACAATTTATTAATTCTGGCAACACCAGCGCAAAGTCAAACTTAAAGCGACAGTTAAAACGGGACAAAGTTTAAATAAACATGTCCGACATAAGTCTGTCTCGTTTTAACACTAACTTTGGCTTAGAAAGTCAAAGTACGCTCTATAGATCTGAGAAAGATATGAGCAAAGAAGCCATAATGCCGAAATCGCATTTGTAACACCCAAAACTTTATTTCCACTCAACACGCTTGGAAAGGTCTATAAGTTATCCGATTCAACTTCGCGCACAATATATTTCCGAAATTTAACTGCAAGTTCTTTACCTCGAAGCAAGACTTCTGTAAATAAAAGGTAGCAAGAAACGCGGGAACTACGCTTCTTGTGTTCAAGCACTAACCTTGTTTGTTAGATATTCTAATATATTCGAATACGTTAAAAATGCGTACGTCGCCTGAAAGCGTCTAATATACTCTGGTAAGAAAATATATAAGGATCATTTTTAAATACAAAAATTTTAACAAACACCCACATCGACTTGCTTGCATATATTTAGTTTTGTTTGCCTCAATACCTGAAGGCTTAGGAAAAAAGCAAATAAGTAAAAAAAAAAAAAAAAATAACAGGCATTTTGTTTGGATGTTGCCACTTTAGGTTCGGCGTTCTTAAGGTATTACGAAGTTCACTGGGTCACCTGGTCGCGCATATGAAATCTATCTTCTATGAAATCTGCTTCCCGTGTTCCCTCTAGCGTATCCCAGCGATACTATTAAACATTTCCTTCACTACACTAGGCACGCGGTCTCGATAATACTGATTATATGAATATCGTTACAAAACGATATTGCTTTCCTACTCGAGCATTGTATGTGCGAAAGAGAATCACGCTTCCCTCGTATTAGAATAGAGCCTGAATGTACATTCACAAAGGTCCGTATGTTAACAGATCGATTGAAATTTAAAAATATACCGACAAGGTATTGGAACGTAATACGCCTAGTTATTATTATTATTAGTTCTCTCTTTTTATGGCTTTGCACAGATTAGCCAATGTCAAGTTTATAGCAATGTAAAAGATAGGGAGAAATGGCGGGAAACTTCGCACTCCGCGGACGCGGATCCTTCAAACCCTTCCCAAATCAATACCTGTTAACCATTCAGAAAACCAGCCACTACACAAACGACACCAAAACTGTCCACGACACAACCGACACCAGTCCTTTTCAAAATTAGCCAACAAACATTAATTCAAGAAAAGCGTGAAAAAACCGCGCCCGCCATATACGAAGTTTCCCGCCTTTCTCTACGCCTAGTTGGATCATAAACCTAAACATATGATGTGACATAACTATATTTTCTCTGTGGGCACTAATAACGGCTGGGTATACCTACTACTATACATATACAATATCAGCCCATTTTTATCGATTCTTTTTCGCGCTGTTATTTTTCTTTGGTCAGTGCTCATCTTATTTCCGATATGTAAAATTGTGAGTCAAAGGGATAAGTGTTTTATTTTTGCAAACTTTTCATTCTGCACTAATGCCAGAAATATATAAATCTGGCGTTCTCTGTATCGCTAGTATAAGATTTGTTAGCTCTAAATCGTAAAGTAGTTTTCGAATATTTTAACCTACTAACGTCATAGTAAAGTGAAACGTATGAACCTAGATTTAAATATTAAATTCCTACACCAGCACGAGTATGTAAAAATATAAAAATAGTTGATACGGAAATTACGACTCCAATTCCAAAATATTAAAATCCATTTTACTTTGACGTTATAGTGTACCGATAATCGAAAGCGACTCCACTTTTGCGAGTGTGCAAGTCTTACACTGTATGGAGCAGCGAATGCGACTCCAAGATGTCCGCTCTTCCGCACGCACGTCAAATTCAGGCTGTTAGGAAACAGGTCGTAGAACATCCGCTTGTCGGCAAGAACCATGTAATGACGAATTACAATTGTGTTTATATTTATTATCGTGTGAGCAAAAACGGGTGCGTCATGTAAGCGTAGACGAGCTCTACCTAGCTCCGAACATGGTCTGACGCGTCATGTACAAGAGCGTTAACGCGAGATCATTGCAAATATTAGCATATGACACGAGCGGAAATGAAGACTACTTTCACGTAGCATTTACAGGACCGTTTTTGTGAACGTGTGTGTAAGCTTCCTACTACAGCTACATACGTCATGAAATAATTCGGTATTTGTAACTGGATTGGAAAAAATGTTGAGTGTGAACACGTTTATAAGAGTAAATGACCCAGCGCTGAAAACTAAACGTATACGATAAAACTAATGCAAACGGACCTCTGCGAAAATGTAAAGCGGACTCTACTCTATGAAGATCTACGAGCTCTTTTCCCCTATTCAAAAAACACCACACAAATCCCGCGCACCGTCACTACCGGCCCTCAGAGTCCCTCCATCACGCCATATATACAAAGCTCTTACAAACGTAAAAATAACACAGCATTTTTTTTTCAATCCACCAACGGCATCCCAATTAATGTGTCCGAAGCCTAGGATAAATAAACAAATTTGAGTTGGGGAAATAATTATAAATTCGATGCATAAAAATACCCTATAACGAGTGCTAAAGGCGCGCCTCTGCGCTTTTATTTTAATGGTCTTTTTATTACGAATAAATATACTTAAACAGCTGTTTTAAGTTTAACATTGTTTTAATGTTCTATAAAAAATTAGCTTAGGCGTACATAAGATTCTGCCGGCCTGGTTGCGGTTGTGTGCGCGAGCGAAACCCGTGACCCGGCCACCAGGCGGCGGGAAAGGATATGCACCGTGGGGGTTTAGTCAGTAAGAGTCTGACATAACCGCCGCGTCTCCTCGGACGCGGGGTATCCATGAGGATTACCCACGTTAAAAAAAAAAAAAAAAAAGGCGTACATAAGATCGGAAAGATTAAGGTTGCCGCTAGAGATAAAAATAAATCACCGTGTATAATGTATATGTAATAAAAGTTTTATATTTTATTATTTATATCAACTAGATATTTCACTTCGTTAACTGTATGGGCTTCCTCAGTTCAACATGACGCAAAGCATGATCCATATTGTCATACAAATATACGCTTTAGGACACCTGCTGGCTTGAAGAATCTGCAACTTAAAATTACTTGAAGGCCTGGTACATCTCCGCAAAAGACCCAAACACTTTAAAAAAAAAAATGTATACGCCATTTCTTGTGACATGTCCTATAATGTCAACATTACTTCCAACACTTTTTAGTGTAAGGTATATTTAAATAAAGATTTAATAAGTAGTAAAAACAAAATACAAAAAAAAGTTTATTTTTTTTAGATATATATTATAAAACATACAATATTTAACAAACACACCTTACACTTAAAAGCGAGGCAAATAGAGTTTTCATTATAAGACAAAAATTTACTAGACAGATCACGACTCTATGTCCACTTGAGGATTATCATGTTAAACATCCATACCTTATAAATTCAAGCTGAAAATACAAATGTTGAAAATTATGAAACATTATCTGGGCGTAATGAATGGACCCGCAAGCTTCACTTACACATAGTTTTATCAAATGTACTTTATTTATAGCTTTAAATACACATATACACTTTAACGACAAGAAATCATGTATTATTATTAATATTATTATATTTATCCGCTATCATTGAAGGTATAATATATATATTTTTTTTGATAACAGACACGGGTCGCTCGGGCCGCGTGGACATCGAAGATTAAATATTATTAATATAATAATTAAATATTAACTAATATATAAATATTATTGCTATATATTTAGGAAAAAATTAAATACACAAATTGACCGAGGACGACTTTGTTCAAATAGATTGTGGACAAATCTACAAAATTTACAGATTATTACGTTTCCACGATCATAAATGAAGGATACAGGGATAAAACTAGGAAATTGGAATGTAGATTTACAAACATCGACGTGAAAATAATTAATGCATACAAGTTATAGAATCATGTACATACATGATACAGGTACAATTCATGGAATAAACATAGTTTTTATATTTTCTTAGATTTTCCTTTCTTTATAACATTTTAGTTATTAAGTATCTTTATAAGAATATTAAATACAATATTTTATGAAAAGCTTCAAAATATACATATTTTAGACACGCATGGCGCTTTGGCAGTAATTTATTTTACACCGTATTATGATTCTCAATTTAGTAATTTTTAAGCTAGTTTTAGTATATAATCTAATATTCCCATATTTTATCCCAGTACCCTTCAAAAAAAATGTTTTCAGCACAGACGGCCCTTTTTAAGACACGTTATTTCGCACTAGAACATAAACAAGTGCAAAAACTCAGTTCGCACATTGCAAACACTAAGACTACACAATCAACAACCAATCTATACATATAATAATGATAACTAATATAATCTTTGACAGTGTAAATATAGCTAGGAGTAAACAATGCGAGTGGCAGCACGGGTCCACGCGGGCCGACGAGAGCCACAAACAACAGCGCCTAAGAAAGAGATAACAACTTTAGGATATTACCCATAAACACGTCGGTATTAATAGTTACATTATCAAGTTTACATTTACAATAATCACTTACCTAAACAACTAGTGCTTGCGGAGACATTTAGTAGAAATTTCAGTGTTGCCATCGCAATAATGGTAGTTTTTGTCTCTGCAAGCGTGCATACTAAAGTAGTTATTGTACCGGAGGCGGCTTACGGCTCGTGCGCTCATAAGCGAGTGTTGCCCGATGCTAGACTACGTAGCTATAGCTAAAACTACCAATTTGGTATGAAACGAGTTTGATACATAGCGCTGTATCCAGCGCGAGCTAAGCTACGATTTTAGCTTAGTTTATCTGTAACCATTTTGTCGAGTACTTTGCCCGACTAACTAAGGGATAGGTTATTTCATACATTTATTTGTGTTAGTTAGTGTGCTTATCTTACCCATTATATTACATTTTTAATTCTTGTAATATTAATAAATGGGTTGATATTCTTCTTGCAATCGTCAAATATATCGAATATTTTGAAGTCGGGATTACGTCATATAGCCTAAGACAAGCGGTAAGCCAAGACAAAATCAACGTCTTCACGTTAAGTGTTTTAAGCGAGTAGACATACAAGCAAACATACAGTTCAGACGACAAATACAATCTTTATGACATACACACATTTATTTTGTAATAATGACGTCATTGGGCTAGCCATATGACGTCGTCCACACACGAAACAAATCACACTTTTTATATATAATTTTTAATTTTTTTTACGGATAAACTTGACGAAATCTTATAAAGCAACTAACTAACACAGACCCTTTCATAATCGTTATACTAATCAAGTTGTAAGTAAAGACAAAATTTAGTTAAGGCTAAGCTTTAGTAGCCAAACTATTATTTGTTAAAATTAGTTTAGCTCGCTTCGGTTACAGTATATAAACATATTGAACGTATATAAGAGATAGTATAATTTAGACTATGCTTACAACTCTGGATTATAATTGAAGTTACTTAGCATATTCATCGACCTGCTATATTATTATCGTCTTTACTTAACAAGTTATAAGGTTTACATTTATATAAAATATTGTTTATGGTAGACCCCGGCATACTAATAAACGCCATCAGACAAGCGCCACGTGCCGCGTGTTGACTCAAATTTAGAGTTGTATTTTCTTAAGCTAAAATAACACGTAACATCCGACTCAAATATCGTATGATGGCTAGAAAATACATCGGCATGATTTGACTGAACACGCGTCGCGAGGCGTCCATCCGGCTGGCGTGTTACAAGTGTGTTTCCGCCCTAAAACACAGCCAAGAGGAATCTGGAAGCCAGGTTGAAGCACTGAAGGAGTTGAAGGCACCAGACACGAAGAGCACAGTCCAAGGTTCAAGTCCACGACATTCATACACAATCACTTATCATATAGTATAATTTCCATTATTTTATACACAAGTATGTAATGTAACGAATAACTGGTCGCACACTGCAGCACGAACCGCACGCAAGTAATTTATAACTGGAATTGAGAATGACGGTTTTTCATTGCCCACACGAGCTGGAAAATGTGAACGTGTTCGTAAGCTCGTATTTTGACGTTTGCGTGATACGCGCTCACTAACAACATCATCATCATCAGCTTGTCTATGTGCTATAATAAAGATGTGTGGAGGGTAGAGGCTTACTCTCTGGCTTCGGGAATCAATTGCTTGTTTGCTCGTTATACAACAATTGATTCGCGTAGAGTAGTTTTCTAGTACCGAAACACTGAGGTCAAAAAAATGAAACTTATCCACCTTGTTTTAACGCTCAAATTGGTCTACACTTCTATAGCCAACGCTCAGGCCCATACTTTGGTAAAATAAAAATCATTAGCTACAAATTCTTGTTACACACAGAATTTCGGGTTCAAAAACGAATTACATAAGATCCATTTTACTTTGACGCCATCGTGTTTCGGTACTCTTAAATACCGCAGGTTTTGGGCTTATAAGTATATTATTGTTAATTTGTTTACATAAACGAGCTGACTAGACCTCAGGGGGTCTTAACGTTTTCACATACAGAATAATGCGTGATGTACTGCAGTGTGCAAACAGATTAAATCATTTATTATCGGTGGTAATAAGGGCATAAAAATTTACATGAAACATATAAATTTGCTGTCACCACAAAAAGGAATTTCTTTACTACTCCAATATTAATTTACACAAAATTAATTATAACAAATGAATTCTTAAAGTTACAAAATGAATTTAAAATTATTTCACAGGATTAACACAAAAAAAAATACATTTGTACTACTATAATAACACTAAAATATTATTGTACACTTTCTAGTAGCAGTTAAACTATGACATAACTGGGGATATTAAATGTTACAAATACATAACAATTTATAGTTAGTAAATTAAACGTCTACTTCTCGAAACTTTTTATCGATATCCAATGTTTTTTTTGGATTGTATTTGCATGGATTGACAATATAATTAACTAAGTCAGATTAACGCTATGTTTGTGAACTTGAAAAGTTTTCTGTTCACAAAAACATCTGACGTATACGAATTCGATGACACGACGCTGCGTGAAGCTAGATTCCGGCCGAACGCACTAATATTTTAATTCATAAATAATTTGTAATGGTCTGTGTTCAGCAATTTAAACCGGCTGAGTTTTGCGAAAATTTGTCTGTCAGAAATAATCTGTTGCACGCTGGACGACTTCCCGTGCAACCCGCAAAGTTACAGGAATTTCAGCCCAAAGAATCTGAGCTCTTAATCGCATACTTAGCGTTTTTAACCAGGCAAATTTCTTAAGAACGTTTTTAATCTGAAAACATACGTCCCGTACGACCCCACAAATCTCTGACAGCTAACGGGGTATAAAATGTTATAGGAAAATGCCTTACGTGTCTTCCGGTTTAGATTTTTATGACAGACAAATTCCTTCACCGTTTCGTGTTAGTCAAATAAATAGTCTTTATCTAAGAACGGAACTGCAAATTTGGGATAAGGAGACGGGCGAAAAATATATGAAACGGTAGACCAAGGCTTGCACAAATACTCTAGTGTATAAAAACAAACGATATATCCACCGTCAATGATTGATACACATATAATAATAACGCTAATATGATACATATTCTATATTTCATCTAAATTTAGTTTCACGTGTTTTTATACTATCCGAATCACTGGAAATCAGTAATTAAATAAATATATTTGATTATGGATTTCCAGTGAAATATTTAGTTTGCTTTCAAATCTCAAGTCTTACGTGTTTTTGTTAAATCTATCGGGTGCGAACATACTCATGTTTGTTGGAATTTCTTTATATGATTTTCACCGTATAGCCGATGGTATATTTTGAAATATATATTAATTTTTGTCATATGGTTCCGCATAATCCGCTATGGACCATCTCCTTTCCCAAAATACTCACGATCAATCATAGGAATCTTTAAAATAATACAAAGTAAAGACTGTACATAATCTATTATATTACATTCGATTAGGCCATTATTGTAAATAATTATTTATTTATGTTTTACATTAAGAAAAATACAACATTTTCGATATCGTATGTTTTCTAATTATTATAGAAAAAATCTAAATTATGAAACAAAAAAACATTGTATTTTTCAGATTTTTTTGTTCTTAAAAATTCTTGCAATACCACAAAATGACTAGCGAATTATTTTCATGCAGCAAAATCGATGAAAAGAAAAAATCATATCAATGACAGGCGCCTGTCATGACCACCAGGTTAGTTACCACCAGTAATCATTCGAATTCGTGAACATAACAATATTCATGGAAGAATTATTATATAGAGTGGTAGTCCTCTGCCGGCGGCCGCGCAGCGAAATGGAATTTTTCATTTATATATCGAAATGATTCGAACATTCTTACGGCAAGATATTCACAGGTGACAGCTCCAACATACTCCTCCTATTCTTTGAATACGCATTAAGCGCCATTTTGTCTTTTGACCGAGAACAGCGACGGTTTCCGTCACTTCTCCTGCCGCGAAATGGCTAACGCCAGCTGCAGCTCCGCGTCCTCCCGCTTTCTTCTGGCCTCGGCCTCTTCGTTCAAGCGCTTGGACTCGGCCGCGGCCCAGGCCCACTGAGTTTCCTCTGATGGGAGGAACTCCGAGCTTTTCGCCTCAACCGGCTTGGCCTTTTTATCCTTATTGTGCCTCGCCCTTCCTATACCACCTATAGTGTGGACTAGGGACCTGGCGTATTTGACGGGCTTCGGAGACTTCTCCTTTTTACTGGGCAAAGTATTCGTTGGCCAAGTTTCGTTAAGGTTTTTATTCGTCGTGTTGGCATTCGTGTCCCAGTCTGTCGCCCAATTGTCGGTTTTGGCGGACAAGCCGTTGTCGGTCTTGTTGGCCCAATTGTCGGTCTTCCAGTCGCTGGAGAAACCGTCTGCTTTGGACGTGTTCGAGGTGCTGGAAGTTTTGGACGTGTTGGTGGTGGTCCACGCGTCTGCCGCGGGCTCGGCCCACGCCTCCTCCATGGCCCAGTTGTCCGTCGGCCACGCGGCCCACGTGTCGTTGTTATTGGTTTTGGAGGCCGTGAACGGGTCGTAGGGGACGGGGGGAGCGGACACTCGGCCACTAAGTCTATCTGGTTTGGCGAGGCCGTTGACAGTCGAGGAGGGTGCGAAAAAGTCTTCGGTTGCAAAGCCCGCGGCTGAAGTAGATCTCGCGAAGGGGTCGATTTTCTTCGTATCGGTGACGTCAGCGAACGGGTCCTCGATGTTGAACGGGTCCTCGTATCTGTAGTCTTTGAAGGGGTCCTCCGTGAAGTCGAGGGCGGGTTTGCGGGGGTTCTGGGCGAACACAAAGTGTGAATGAAGGGGGAGGTTTGCGGGGTCAAGTGGGGGGTCGGCGGGGGTGGGGTAGTACGCACAAGAGCCGCCGCCGCGTCCGCTTAGCGCTGCAATGTGGGGACAAGCACGAGCGTGTTAGCAAATGTTAGTGGTCAAGTGTTGGCTATGAACAGTTCACGATACGACTTCCCGAGACGCTAGTGTCTGCGCGTTGTTTCTTTACGGAACATTTCGTCAAGCGAGTTAAAACAGCGTAGTAGTCTTTCTGCCTTTCATTTGAACACACATTCGCGACGTCCACGGCGTTCTCCACAGATCCAGGACAGTAACTTTTACTTTTATAACTCTCGTGACGAAATATAAAAAATATGCACCATATGGCACTATAGTATACAGTTGTACAACCTCTCTGAAGGGAGTTGAATACATTTTTTATTTTTTATTCAACTAGCGTCTAGTTCTGTACGTAAAACGATATTAGAAGTATTATTTACACAGAAATATTAGTAAATCGGTGATAATGAAATAATAATATTATTGAAAAATACAATAAAACGTAACACAAATGATAAGAAATGAAATTTAAAACCAGGAAGGATACATGCAAGTTTCTGAAGCTCTCAATAAAATCACTAGCTACAAGCATTCTAAATAATATTTACTTCTTAAAGTCCACGAATAACAGAAACTTCTCAGGGCGAACGCATATCAAAAAAATATGTATAAACTAAACTAGTGGTTAGCATATTTAACTACTGATCACGAGATCGAGGGTCTTTTGAATTATGTTCTTGTGAGAGATTTGACTAAACATAATATACTGTTGTGACTGGAAATAAAATCCACAACCACCTGGCATGTTTGCAATTGTATACTTTTCTGTATCAATATATTTTTTATAGCGATTAGCAAAACCTTATACGCTCTATTGTGGTCTCTTTTATTTTGTATTATTTTTGTACTTTTAAGTGGTGAATCATTTATTCATGTGGTGTTCATTCGTTTGAATATATTCATTGGATGGTCATAGTGTATCACTTATTAAATTTGTTATTTTGTTGCAGATGTTTGCAGAGCGTTAAAAATTCTCAAAAAGCTAGTTGTTTATACTAATATTTTTTTTATACACTACAAGTTAGCCATTGCCGGCAATCTCACCCGGCAACGCAGTGTAAGTTGGCAGGCTAATCTGTTAGGGGTATGATGACATACTCCTAATTGGATGCTACGCGACATCGTGCCGGAACGCCGAATCGCTTGGCGACACTTCTTTGTCGGTAGGGTGGTAAGTTATTAAGGATGAATAAAGAATCCCAGCTATCCTCGTTTTTATATATATACTTATTACAGTGCAGTTTTTACTCTGCAGTGAGATTAATATTTTTTATAAGTAACTCCCTTTTTTTAAAATTAACTACCAAGTTTTTCGTATGGGGGATAGGACTTTGTTTTTATGAATACAAATATAATGTTGTTATGATTCCACCTCCACCGGAATGTACTTTCACCCACGATCCCTAAGAATATAAGATAAGAATATTAATAATACTTGTAATGTGTAATAAAATAAGCACAGACATGCAATCGTAAAATTCATACAACTGTAGCATGCAAGCATAAATAACAGTTAAGAAAAATTATGTGCGGAATGAAAAGTGACAAATAATACGTAAATGCAAACAAAACGCTTGTCCCAGCGAAGCGGCGCTAAGTGAAGCTCAACTAAAACTAAAATAAAAAAAATACTTAATTTTATATGAGTTTTAGTTTTTTAATAATAACAATCGGGCTGTTTGTGCCAATAGGGCTGTATTCTAGCAACTAAACTTATCACATCGCAAAGTAAATCTTACTGTTTCGTTTAGAGATTAGTGTACAGCCCTACTAGCACTTTCGTTTCCAAAGCATTTATAGTTTTAGACTTTTTTTTAAATCAACACACCCCCACACGAGATTGGATTTGTCGACTATATTAACGGTTAATCGACAGTCGATATTATACTGTGACAGCAATATTTATTAAACTACTTCGAATTGCTGGGATTTACTAAGCCTGGTAAGATAAGGAATATAAAGTTATCAATCACAATTAAGTTAAAGCTAAACAGATACCGTAATTTTTGAAATACGGACTAACACGGCCAATTTCCGAGATATATCAGTTATACTTAGATATATACTTATATATTTTCGACTGTCGTTATACGCCTGAAACGGTATATATTACCGGGCAAATAAATAAACTCCCGGCTAAGTTCTATATAGGGTTCATTTGTAACTGCCCTAGGTTTCATTCTGAATGAACAAATAGTTATTATCATTGCTTCACAAATAAGAATATGTATGAAGGCTTAAAAAGAGAATATAATAGATTTCAAATTTGATGCGTAAAACAGTTATGTTGTATTTAGTAGAGTCTAGTAATACCATTTAATGACGTCAGATGAATGCATTTTATTTCTTCTTTATCTTTCCTATCCTATATCTTCTCGAGGAAATAACATCTCGTTAGACACTCAGAGTATTATGACATGGATTTGCGTTTTCAAATAATATGGAATTTCGTACTAGAGGTAAAAAATTATATTTCAGTTAATTGATTTGATAACTTTAAATAAGTTACAAAATGATATTGGAATCATGTAATTGATAACTTTATCCCCACTAAGTATATTTTCCAACCAAAACTATAATACTTTAGAAACCTTGTGCGTACAAAAAGTACATGAGAATGGCATTATGCGCAACAGAGAAAGTAAAAATATAAATAAATAACATTAAAAAAAAACACTACCGAAAAAGCACGTCCAAATGGCTCATAATATTATAGTTAAAACTAAATTTTCAATTCATTTGCTCGTAAAGTGACTATTTCTTCGTTATTCAAAAAAATTTAAAAATGTATGACTTAGAAATGAATGCTTCATAATAAAATCAAATAACAATTAAAATTTATTCAACATATATTACTTTAAAATTAACAGTCTGTTTGACTAATAGTCGAAACAAGTTAATTTTAGAGTTCAAAATGAGTTAACTACTATGCTGTATATATGTATATATATATATATATACGTAGAGAATGTAGCAATTTAAACGAAACCCCAGGTAGGAAACATGGCACAGACACTTTTAAGGTGTTTTTGGCTTATTTATGCTTATTTAAAAGTTGATTGATTGGAAATGATTAACTAGTAAGACTTTTTAATTTCGGGTGGCATTTACTTACAAATGTATTGACAAACACACTACGCATAGATAACTAGTAACAAAATGCCATTCTCTAATTTAAAAAAAAAATGACGTGCATACTAAATCTAATTAAGTTATAACGTACATAACAACGTTTACATACATTTAGTTTTACTTTCTCTGCAGCAAAAGGAAAATAAAAAATAATAATAAATTATCTTTTAGCGTTCAAAGGTCGCAAACGCCGGCTACTCGCGTCATGCCGCTATGAACTATGGGTATGGGGGGGGCAAATAGAACTTAATCTGAAAACAATTTTGGTTAACAAAATGAAGTAAAAAAACTTTTTTTTTCAACAAATTTTCTCAGAAAAATAATCAATATAAACACTGAACCATCCGATCCTAAATCCTGAAATGAATTTATTAGTATAATCATGGTTTCTTCTCCACTAAAGTGAATAGCAATTGGTTATCGCACTCCATCTATGTTGCATCTCCATTTACCATCGGATGTAAAATAGGTATCAATCTAGACACCCAATACTTGAGCGGGTAAAACAAGCGTACGCGTTCCGAAAGCGCATTAAATCCGGTAGGGTCGGAGAGAATTCTCTTCAGCTTTCGATCATAACAGACTTTGTTCGCGTAAGGATTTTGGATCAGAGTGTTATTAAAACATATTAACTGAAGCACCGTGACCAAATCAACACATCTCATAAGAAATTCAAAGTAAAAAGGCGTTCCAAACTACTAGAATATGAAAATTCATTTCCTAATCTTCGATGGCATATTTAGCCTTGAGAGATACATACTGAGTCCTCTTTGGATCAACACATCCTTTTGTTTCTAGATATGTCTCTAAGATTTTTTTAAATATCTAACACATAAAAATCTCGTTTTATCTGTTTCTTAAGTCAGAAGTAAAAGCTCCTTTTATAGGAAGTGTAAGTATGGAACTTTTTGGACACATTCATGACATGACACGGTAATTTATCCCAGATATAAAATATTTCTTTTAAACAGTAGTTCGAGCTGCCTTTTAGATGGCTATTTGATTTGGTATCGGGTGAGTTATCGAAAAATGGACCTCCCAATTATAAGACCAAACATTGGAGGTAACAAAATTGGGTAGCTCTTACATTGGAAAGTAACCAATGGTGCTATTGTTACATGGACCATCCTCAATTGTGCTATCCTTTTCAGATAGCACAATTTTTGGATCTGTCATTTTAGTTTTCAGTTGTGTACCAAAAGCTCCAATTTGAATAACGATACAACAGAATTAACACCATTGGCTGCTTATCAATGACTGGAGTCACTTTTGCCAGGTTCTAGATTTTGTCCTTTTTCTGGCTTTATAGAGGTGTGAAGTTATGTTTGTTCAAAAATAATAACGTTAAGACTAGACTAGACTAAAGTGTGTGTTTAGTGTAATTCATACCTTATGCGGCGGGTTGGGACGCGGTGGTGCGGGGCGCGGCGGGGGGGTCTTGTGCCGCTTCTCTGTGGAGCCCGCGCTGCCTGCGCTCGACGCGCCCACGGAGTTCCGCGTGGGCGCGTGCAGGACTGCGAAGGGGTCGGATTCCCAAGCGCCCTATACAAGATTTGAATTAAAGATGGATCTGGCGGCAGCACATAGCTACGTTACTAACGGAAAGTGATCCAGTACGATAACCTAGACGTCTATATGACTCGACACAAATGATTTAGCGCGTATCAATTATGGGTAAGACATATTTGACACTCCAATAGAAAAAGCTGTTATTACAAAAAAAAATGTAATATAATTATTTCTGTGTTTTATTAAATGTTTGCCCTCAACTAAATTGCTGTAGGGGAAGACGAATTAGGTAACTGTGAGGTATCCCCTGGGTAAGTTTTCAGCTGGTGGCTGATTAAGTCAAAGAATGCTATAAGATCTTAAGCATTCTTTGGCTTAATGCTAAGAGCGTTCCGTATGGGTATGGGTTTAAGTGCCATATGCTAAAAGGACTATCCGTTCAACATCTTGGCCTGGGTTTAAAGGGTTAATAAGAAGTGCCACTTAAAAAAACCTTGTTCATTGCATAGGTAGTAAATATGTACGGAATTCCTCTGCAACTTGCGCAGTCCATTTGGCTTACTAAGGGAAACATACGCGATGAGTTTATAGTAGTAGTGTGTAATTATTAAGTTGAACACATTAGTACCCATTAGTTACCCTGCATACTTGATGAATGCAGTATGTTTACGTCGTAACCTTGATAATTCTGATTATGACTTATGGCCGATTCTGCAGCGAGATAATAACACTAGTATAGTACGGTGGAGATACCCGCATATGCCCCGGGAGTACACTTACATCAGCGGGCTTGGTCGCTTCGGTGGGCGCGAAGGCGTCGCCGGCAAACGGATCCGCGTTCGATGCGAACGCGTCGTTCCCGAAGGCGTCCTGGAAAATATGTCCGCTCAGTGAGCTTCCATGGTCCAACAACTCTGCATTTACTTAATATATTGTCTCAATTTACGTTTTTCATCATCATGATCAACCCATTGCCGTCTCACTATAGAGCACGGGTATTCTCTCAATACGAGAAAAGTTTGGCCATAGTCCACCACGCTGGATGTGCGGATTGGCAGACTTCACACGCCTTTGAGAAGATTATGGAGAACTTTTAGGCATGCAGGTTTCCTCACGATGTTTTCCTTCACCGTTGAAGCAAATGATGCTTAAAACGCACTTAATTTCGAAAAGTTAAGAGGTGCGTGCCCGGGTTCGATCTCCCAACCTCTGATTAAGAGGTGGAAGCCCTAACCACTAGGCTATCACAGCTTTTTAAAGTTTTTATTCATAGTTTATATTTTGTAGTAATAGATACACGTTTCCCATGTCTTTTATATTTTTTATTGTAAATTAATTTATAAATGTTAAGTTTACTTTTTACCAGGCAAATTTTTGTTAAAATTAACTACTTTTTGTAATGTAATAATGTCAGTGTAGCCATAAGCAAACCAAATAAATAAAATAAAATGACCATGTGATTATGTGTTTTTCAGTTTGTCTTTCTGTTAGTTTATGACAGTAATTTTAATTTATCAACACTAAATTTTATACTACTGTGTTTTTCAGTACTATTAGGTATACTATAGTGTTACTACTAGTAGTTAGTTACTATACAATTTCTTGCTTTCTTGATTTTGATAAAATGTTTAAAGAATAAAAAGTGTCGATATTTTTATTTCGTCTCTTAAGACATTTTTGTGTTAGTATTATAAGATTAATAATTTTATTCTTTATGTTATGCGTGTTTTTTGTTATCATGAGATATGTACGATGCAGTTTCCTTGTGACTAGATCTATTTATAATTATTTATATATCTATGTATATGGATATTTATAATTACATTATATATCTATATATAATATATAATGTAAAAGATAACTTTAAACACTGTTAACTGAAACGTTAAGTTAAACATTTAAATTTTTTACATACCTTTGTAGAATGCGTGTTTCCAGAAGAGGGTGCGAAGGGGTCATTGTTAGGTATGTTGTTTGAGAACGCGGAGTCCTTGAAGGGATCGGAAGCAAACCCGCTGCCCCCGTTCATTGCTCCGAACTCGTTCTTTGAGAACCCATCATCATTCTGCGGAATTAGTTAGTTTATTTAAGCCATTTTTAGTCAAACAGCATCAAGCGAGTTAACTGGGACCTGTTTTATACAGCCCGCGTAAGACTGTCTACAAACAATGGACGTCCATGAGGATAATATAATTAGGAAAATAGAAAAAAAAATTTTACACAACATTATAAACTGCACGTTTCTACAATCTTTGGATTTGGAGCAAACAAAGTACGTAAACGGGCTAGTGGTCCCGGGTTCGAATCCCCTACATGAAAATTAGGGAAAGTATAATTTCTGAAATCTTTCTGCCTATGCTCGATACCATCCAACCTCGAGCCCGCTAGAAGCCACCATCGTAGACTACATCATCACACTCTCAGGTGAGATTATAGTTAATGTCTAACTTTAAATAAGTAAATAAAAAAGACAGTTGATATTTCGTAAGTGGATGGTATCGTGCCGCCGGCGTGGGTGTGCGTGGGGGCACGTGAGGGCACGTGGGGGTGCGTGGGGGTGAGTGGGGGTGCGTGGGGGTGAGTGGGGGTGCGTGGGTGTGAGTGGGGGTGCGTGGGGGTGAGTGGGTGTGCGTCGGGGTGAGTGGGGGTGAGTGGGGGTGCGTAGGGGTGTGACTCACGAGCGCGTCGTTGGGCGTGCAGCCACGCACGAGCTCCTGCAGGTGGCGCTCGGTGTGCAGCGGCTGCAGCGCCAGCGCCGCCGCCGCCGCCGCGCCGCCCGCCGCCAGCTGCTCCACCGCCGACGTCAGCGACTGATGGTGCTCCTCCAGGTGGCTCAATTTGAGCTTCACCTGCGAACCAACGTTATCCATAGTGTTAACATAAGTATGAATAGGTGTAGGTATGCTACTTATGATCGCCTTTGACGAGAGCTAAAAGAAAAAAAGGCTTTGTAAAAAATTTTCATATCATTTATTCGTTGCGAATACATCCAGCTAGTTCTCGCGTACAACAATAGAACACCCCTAAATAATTATCTCAATGTCAATATATACATATTATCTAGTATTATTTCATCATTTTTATTAGACTATATTATATAAATTAATATATATATATATATATATATATATATATATATATATATATATATATATATTTACGGAGAAAATTAAGAATAGGTATACGTAATTTATCTATCATAAAATACACAAAAGTACACCTAAAAAAAATTTAATATGAGCTAGAGCACGAGTGAACGACTGAGGAGCAGGATGATGCAACACGATCAAGGACGGACAAGGACGACCTCAGTGGCGCAGCGCGTGCGCTGTTGCATTTTAAAGTTGGAGGTCCTGGGTTCGATTCTGGTCTGGTGGGAGGCTTGGCCGTGGCTAGTTACCACCCTACCGACAAAGACGTGTCATCAAGCGATTTAGCGTTCCGGCACGATGTCGTGTAGAAACCAATAATTAGGAGTATGAGTTTACCATACCCCTAACAGGTTAGCTCGCTACCATCTTAGACTGCATCATCACTTGCCATCAGGTGAGATGCAGAAAAAAAAATCGATAGCAATGTCAGATTCGGGTGGTGGGCTACTCACTTGGCTGACGGCGAGGAAGGTCTTGCTGAGCTGCGCCGTGAGCGCCTCCGCCTCGGCCTCCGCGTCCGCCGCCTCGGCCTGCAGCGCTCGCTCCTTCTCCTTGAGCGTGTTGGCGGCCGCGCGCCGCGCCGCCACCTCCGCCTCGGTCTCCGCCGCCGCCGCCTCTTGCGCCGACACTTGCGATCGCAGCTTGTCCACCTCGAATCGAAAATGAGTCATTTAAAAAAACGGACTGATTTTAATACTGGTTATGTTTATTTACTGATCGTTACCAAATATTTATTTATTTATTTATTTATCTCCTCTTATTCTAGCTCAGGATAAAAACCTAATTTGCTAGAGTAGCCTAATATAAAAGTATATATATATAAAACGGTGAAGGAAAACATCGTGAGGAAACCTGCACTTCTGAGAGTTCTCCATAATGTTCTCAAAGGCGTGTGAAGTCTGCCAATCCGCACATGGCCAGCGTGGTGGACTATGGCCAAACTTCTCATATTGAGAGGAGACCCGTGCTCTGTAGTGAGCCGATAATGGGTTAATCATGATGATGATGATGATGATATATAAAAATTGCCTAAATTTAAATCCGGTAACATATCATCCACGATGTCACTCTTGTTAGGTCACTCAGATTACAACTGAATAGGTCCAGCCTCTCTGCGACATCGTTCAGAGATATAATATCGTATCAAGGATTTTGATCCACTCGTGACGCCCTACAATCGAAAGTCTACTCATTTTGATTTGGTTAGTGTTATAGTGTCTACCCATACTACTTCTATATTACATACTACATTAAAGTCTGGCTTTTTTCATCAATTCTGCTACAATCAAGTATGTGACAAGTGTGCAACAAGGAATTTTCGAAAAAGACTTGCATATTTTTTTAGGTTAAAATACAAACGAGACAAATCTTTAACAGTACGATATCTGACATCTTTTTTTACTGAACCATGACCGCCTGAGCGCAACGAAAAGAAGAAATATACCGGGCTGCTATAGCAACTGATCTAGGACGCAAAAATGCCTACCCTACAAATACGTTCATATAAAAGAACTTCTAACATGTTGATGATCTACCAAAGGCTGCAAGGGAAAAATTATCAAATGTTTTATATGCTAGTTGATTTCAATAAAATTGTATGAATTGAAATTAAATGTTTAGAATTAGGTAACAACAACTCACAACTTCGCTACTAAAAGCTCATGGTTAGTAATAACAGTAGTAGGGATGAATCACTTATACTCACTTGTGTTTTTAAATCATTTAACCTTTTCTGCGCCTCGCCTTTTTGGTTTTCTAACTGTTTCAATGTAGCTGTCAAAGTGTCCAATTCGCTCTGAAACAAAATCGAAAACATTTATGTCTTTTTTACCATCGCGATGTCGCATATTAACCGTTTAGGAGTATGGATTTAATATAACCATACGCCGAACAGTCTCATCAATCAGCGCTAAATGAAATAGTAGTCAAGGGCCTGTAGTTGAAAACAATGCGACTATAGCTGAAAATATAGCGAATTTTTGACGACCTCCGTGGCGCAGTGCGTGCGCTGTCGCATTTTAAAAGTTGGAGGTCCTGGGTTCGATTCCCGGCTCGAATCTGGTCTGGTGGGAGGCTTTGGCCCTGGCTAGTTACCACCCTACCGACAAAGACGTGTTATTTAGCGTTCCGGCACGATGTCGCGTAGAAACCAACTAGAAGCGTGGGTTTACCATACTTCTAACAGGTTAGCCCGCTACCATCCTAGACAGCATCATCACTTACCACCAGGTGAGATAGCCGTCAAGGGCTGACTTGTAGTGTATAAAAAAAAAGCGAAGTTCTTCATTCTTAGCTGAATGTCATTAAGCCTAGGTTGGCTTCAGAACGTCGATCATTTAGATTATAAAAAGGGTCAATTGATTGCATCATGACTGCAGTCAAGCGCCATATCGAGCCCTCACCTGTAGGCTGTTCGCTTCGCCGGTCTTGATGGTGACTTCCCTCTGCTTGGCCGCCAACTCCGCCTCGAGCGCCAGCCGCTCCCTTGCGAGCGCGTCCACCTCTCGCGCTATCGCCTCCATCTCAGGCGTGGGCTGGGGCCCTAAGCTTACGTGTTCCGGTTTCTGATGACAAATAGTATCATAATGAATAGAAGCAGGCGTTACTTTGCGGAAATCCATCATAAACAATAAACAGCAAGTATAATTTGCTATATTCCGCCGACAACCGGGAGATTTGTATAATATAACACCACACAAAATCTTCCACTAGAACCTCTACGCACGTTTCGACCCGACACCGAATCATCCTCAGGAGATGTTGACTTCACAAGCGAGAAAAGTAAAGTCAGGAATATAGCAAATTATACTTGCTGTTTATTGTTTATCATGGAATTCCGCAATAGAATGAATGAATAGGATCATATCAAAGGTAGATAATGGAACTGGTAATAATGTAACTTATTTGACAGCTCTAAAAGTTTTCCCTTCATTTCTCTTTGTCCTTTGTGGAAAAGACAGCACCACACACACACAGACAGGTGTTTGATACCTGTCAATTTCGTTTAGTTATTGTGTAAAACAGAATTGGCGCCCCTTCCCGTAACTTGAGATTTGCACTCCGATATCACACAACAATACAATATTCGCATCGTAATGGCAACATATCTCATAGACTTAGTTTCAAGACTTAAGTTCGACCATACTTCTGCAATCTGTCTTGTGTGTGATTTGTAGTGATCTTAGCGGGACATAATTTGTAAAATGAGTATAGTGCATTTTACTTTAACATACTTAAGTGTCCCTACGAAAACGACACAACGATTAGTATCGGATCAATTTCTTACTAAGGTTACTTATCAGCTACCATACTTGACTTGCATGTTTTGAAAGCTCAGACATGATTTACCATTGATTCTCCTATTCTTATTTTACTTATCGATCTGCTTCTAATCGAAAATCACCAGCTTTTTTGTTATCAAAATCTTTAAAAGATAATTTAAAGCTATTTGTCAACAGCCATGAAAGTATTATTTGAAAACGCAATAATTCCTACTTGCTTTGCTTACACCGCTCAAATTCTCTCTCTCTTCCCGATCGCAAACTCATATTTATAAATATATTTACAAAATGTCTCTCTTGACTTACCATTGGAGCATCAAGAATTTTTTCCTGTTTTCGGTTGCAGGGAATGAAAAATGAAAATTTAATACAATATACATACTCTTTTAAATAAACTTAAGTTGCAAGAAAACTATAAATATCATCTTTCTAAATTTGAATTAATATTGACTCATAGAAATGTTAACAGAACTGACGAATTAGATTTTAAATAAGAAAGGATGTATTGGATAGTTTTTATGTTCGTTTTGTCTAATTTTGAAGCAAACGTGAACTTTGTACATTGTACAAATGCATATGAAAAGATTAAAGATCTGAAAAAGAAGAATGAAATTTCTTTAAAAAATAATATAGATCAGTGCGCTTTAAACATAATAAGTCAAAGTCAGCCATGGTCTAGTTATTACAACTGTGTAACAGAAAAGACCAAATACCGAATAGATTCTGGAAACACTCCAAACATAATCGTGAGAGCGTACGCGGGTTCCGTTGCGAGGTTGCCTTGTAATCTGTGTGCTTCGCCTCTTGAGAAAACGCGAGTGGTATGGACGTACGCTGAGGTAAATTTCAAAACGATCGTTTAATGTTACAAAGTAACGGACCGTGTAGTCTGTGATGATTATACCTTTATGATTAGATTAATGTTCATTTATTTATTTATTTATTTATTTATTTCGTTGCATATTGTGTACACATACCCAGTTTGGGTGTTGCAACTTGGTCTGGAATCGACCGTAGTAGAGAGAGACCGATTTTATTTATTTTTACTTGCATCGTTTAAAAAAATCATTTACTGTGTAATAACACTTCTCCAATAAAAAATTCTTTAATACTGTGTAAAATTCATTTTCTTTTTCTAAGTTTCTTTTTTTCTTCTTTTTTTAAGTTCTTATTGAACTCTCCATTATTTCGTTACCAAAAAATAAAGATTTTATTTAAACGTAAAAATATTTTCAGTGGATATATAGCCCCAATTGTATTTAAAATAACAGAGGACAGAAATTTTGTTTTCGCAAAAGTTAAGCAACATTGTTTAGTTAGTTACATTTTAAATAATCTTATTTGGATCAATACTTTTTTTTTATTTTCAACAAAAAATAATTTATTTTAACTAATTTTTATAGTTTAAAAAAACTTTTTCTCTTAAAATCATCGAAATTTGTAAGTGTTTTACGAAATTTCAGTCAGTAAACAATTTATCATTAGACGTTATGGAGGACAAAGAAACCGCAGTCAGCAATGAAGATCTAACATTGTATTACGCTCGTTCAGATGACGCGGGTGTGTATCAGTGCAAACTGGGGACGAGCCGTGGAGGTTTGGTGCTGTTGGAAGTAATGGACGTGGAGAATTATACCGTCGTTAGTATTAACAAGCTGTAATAGCCTAGTGGTTAGGACTTCAGGCTCCTAATCAGAGGTCGGGGGTTCGAACCGAGACACGCACGCACCTACCACTTTTCAGAGTTATGTGCGTTTTTAAGCAATTAAAATATCACTTGCTTTAACGGTGAAGAAAAACATCGTGAGGAAACCTGCACGCCTGAGAGTTCTCCATAATGTTCTCAAAGGCCAGCGTAGTGGACTATGGCCAAACCCTTCTCATATTGACAGGAGACCCGTGCTCTGTAGTGAGCCGAGAATGGGTTGATCATGATGATGATGACGAGTATTTAAAAACATAAAATATGGATAAAATTAACAGTAAATATGGCCAATCACCATCGAAAGACATCGAACAAATCACACATTTGAAAGTTAAAGCTAGAAGTCTAATGTAGTCAATGGTTGTAATTTTAAACAATAAACAGCAAGTATAATTTGCTATATTCCGCCGACAACCGGGAGATTAGTGTAGTATAACACCACACAAAATCCTCCACTAGAACCTCTACGCACGTAGAGGTACGCGAGGTACGCGAGGTAGCGCGAAAAGCAAAGACTTTGCTTTTCGCGCTTGTGAAGTCAACATCTCCTGCTTGTTACTTATAATACTTGCTGTTTATTGTTTATCATGGACTTCCGCAAAGTAACGCCTGCTTCTATTCATTATCTGGTCGTAATTTTGTTCTTCTTGGTACAGGTTAAACCATCATCGTCCCGTGGTCCATATCCGTCCCCCCCGAGAGCAATTAGTAAGGGGATAGTGATCTTCACTAACTGGACGCCGTGGAGCGAATGTAGTAGGTGTGACGCAGTGGGAAGACGACGTCGTTACGGTATATGCTACGTAGCCCTTACAGGGCATAAGGTAAACCGATTTCATTTGCTTTTTCTATGACACATACATGTCTCGGCATGAATGAGACATAAATGATTACTGTTTCTTTTAATTATTCAGTAATAGCTTGAGCTTCATTAAAATATAATAAAATTTCAAAGCATTTAAAAATACAGTGGTCCCATTTAAGAGTGCTAATATTTTTGTTATAATATATTATTACATATTATATTTAAGTTAGTTATATAAAGAGTGATATGGATTGTGGTAATGGACACACTTTAATCTCACCATTTCTATGATTAAAGAGTTCAAACAAAACTGCGAGTCAAAATTTTACATCGGAAGAAATGATCGATGATGAAATGACGAAAAAATTTCACGGTAAACACTTTTTAATGGATATTGGTGTAGTAATTAAGTTCACTTTTCTATTTATAAGAAAACCCCTTAAACCGAGAGTACGTCACAATATGAATAAAAAAATGAGATTCGATAATAATTGTACTATCAACACATTACTTTAATAAGCACACAAAACAAACACTGATCTTATTTTTCTTATATTGAAATTATAAAATGTAACTTTTCGGCTCACTTGTTCTGCGTGAATGCACTTACAAACTGCATTTAAATTGATAACCTTCGATAAACAAATAACAAAACATTTCTGTACAGAGTTGATAAGTGACCATACTAGTTTCTTTTTTTTTTTATACACTGCAAGTTAGCCCTTGACGACAATTTCATCTGATGGTAAGTGATGATGCAGTTTAAGATGGTAGCGGGCTAATAGTTTCTACGCGACATCGTGCCGGAACTCTAAATCGCTTGGCGACACGTCATTAGGGTGGTAAGGCCGCGAACGAAGCCTCCCACCAGATCAGACTCGAGCCGGGAATCGAACCCAGGAACTCCAACTTTATAATGCAACAGCGCACTCGCTGCGATACTGACGTCGTCTGAGCTAATTTGTCTTGGACAAGTGTATAAACTTTAAATTAGGATATCAGATCTACACTGCCCACCAGAACTTTAAAATTAACACGAATTTAATGACACTGAATTGAATGATAAATTCTCAAATTGCTCCGGGATCGAAACTAGGACCTCCCATTTTCTTAGGGATCAGAGCCCGTAACTTTGCGCCAGGCAAATCTTCAAGATCTTTATTTAGTTTGCTACACTCATATTTTATCGTTACCGAAAGATCGAATATAAAAATAGACTTTAGAAGTCATGGCAAAAAATTTCTCGCACGTGTCCATGAATTGACCTTACGACGATTCGACGACGGGATGTAGTAGATAGAATTCTACCAAAGAAGCGCGGAGCAGTGTCTTGTCACCTAACAAGCCCGAGGGAGGTAACACAAATATTTCCTCAGCACCAGCCAAACACAGCCTTGCTGCGATTTTACAAAATAATTAAAAGTTTTGGACTAAATGAAATTGGTGTTTCAGCTTATCCCAAGGGCATCCCATGCCGTTCTCAAATGTTGTCGCCACGTTTAAGAAACCTACCGGAAATTAAATCTAGATTAAATGAAATCATGATTGGATTGTGTCAAGTACGCTATTAATTATTAAGAATCCTTAAACGGCTTTTAATTCCTCGTAATGCTGGTTGTTTTGTAGAATTAACCCTTAACTTTTAAACCATTGCTTTGACTGTGATCATATTTGAAAACTTTAGATAAATTTAAGAGCTTATTTTAATTTTTATACCATTTTTTTTGTTAATTTTATTTGAGGTGCCTTGTAAAAATGGGATATTCGTGATTCGATCGAATAAGGGGAAAGTTGTCGAGCGAGCTAACAACACAGCTGGAATTTACTCATTATGCCAAAGAAAACCCCTGAAACCTCCACAAATTGCAAGAGGAACCATGTTTGTTCTACCAGAAGTGAAAATTTATATTAATTGCCCAGGGTAATAATACAAATAGCAGCTTTTCTAGAACCAAAAAAACTTTTATCCAGTATCCTTTGTTAATTATTTACTTTGCATTTTTAGACAAATTCGGGTTTCAAAGTTCAACTAGCCAAGAAGTTTACAAGTTTGGTGATAAGGCTGCCCTTACACTCTGTTTTATATATTTTTGGAACGAAGTTCCCTATCGCGCGTTGTGAAAGGGGGCTAGACGGAAAAAAATCTTACAAAAAGTTGTCACGACACTTTTTGTTATTGTAAGCTGTGCGGCGTCGCATGTTTCTCTGTCTGTCTCTCTCTCTCTTATAGAAAGCAAGCCAGATATTTTCATTTCTATTTCGCATTGAACAGTGTGGTGTCGCGACGATTATTTTTGTTGAGTGTATACAGGTTTTTTGTAAATAATAAAAAATAATAATAATAATGAATCCTGACAATGTTTCTGCACAAGTTCCGGATATTGCTGATGGAGTACAAAATTAATCGAAAGGAACTTCGTTCCATCCGGGTGTCCCTTCACACCTCTCAAGTTTTATTTTTTCTTTGTAGTGGAGAGATCGTTATTGTAATATTCATAAACTTAAAACAAAGCTGCGAGGATTATTACGCGTTCTGGTATAAGAAAAAGTCAACAACAAACTTAACCGGGTGTTCTTTATGTTCTCACTTTGTCACTTAACACTATTTACGAGCAATCTCTTTTTTTGTATTTTACGTAATTCTTTGTACCGTGATAGAACTTTATCTATGATTATCTTCATCGTGATTAGAAAACTTATATCAGAACTTATTGAGAGACAACTCCAAGTATCATCCTTTAGTCTATTGTCTTATAGTTACTTAACTGTCCACGATCTAGCAAATAATTTTGAAAGGTAAGACTCACTGATTGAAAACATGGCGTCAGGCATTGCTACACAAATAATATTATTTGTCGCAGAACGATTCCCCGCGACATTCCCGTAACGTGGCGGATCGGGGACAAGCGTCCGTCGCCGAGACAAATGGATTCATCGACGAGTGGCAGAATGCATCTAAACGCCAGGGACCGTATTGTGTTCAACGCCGTTGAATATGCTGATGCTAATTTGTACAGGTAGGATTTAATTGGCATCAATTAGCATACAATAACAGCATGTTTTACACACTTGAAACTGAACAAAATTCCATTAACTGTAGTGTACTAGTTGTAACGAAGCGTTACATTTTTTAACTTATTTAAGTATGATATTTATAGTATTCTTATCTATTATTATCTATTAATGAATTGAAAATATATCTATTAATGAAATGAAATTTATAATTTTCTAAACGGTGTTTTTAGAATAGCAACATCACCGATATTGCTATTTTAAAAGCAGCCGCAATAAAAAAGCCGTTAGGCGCGAGCGTCGCTTCCTCGTTGGCTGGCGGGGGCACCTTCAACGCTCAGTCGTCACCCATTCGCTTTAGAAGTGGGTCGGCTGTCGCCTTTACCAGCAAAATACAAGTCTAACGTTTTAGTAGACGCGTATTTTGTTTTCTTTATTAATTTACATTAACGCCAAGTAAATTACAACAAATTAATTATTCTCAGTGTGTTTTAAGCTCCCGTACTAGGGTAAGTTGAATGGCACATAAAATTGTTATCGACCCCCATCAATCATTAATCATAGCTTATTATTTCAGTTCTTTTTATCTATTCCATTATAGTAGTCATAATGTTTAATTTTACCTTTTCCAAATTCTCTTTTGTATTAGTTTAATAATTGCTTATTCATCGTAATGACTCAGTTTGATTGCATCATCTTTTTATAAGACAACCCTCCATTTTCTTTAGCTTGCATTTTAACAGTAATTCTAATGCTTCTATCACTCTTTTAGCCTTCAGCTTTTAATTTTTTATATTGTAAATTCCGTTCTGATTGTATCTACCATCGGCAACTCTTCTACGTGTTAGTACGAACCTTTTGTGTTGCCGACGGTGGTCACCAGAACGGAAATTGGTTTGCCAGTCACTAAAAGCTGGTTGTATCAAATTCCAGGAGTATAGTTGGGGTTTTCTCTGCACCGCTTAGTGCATAGTCTCCTGGACGCAGCGTGCGAGACCTGCTGCACACCACCGTTCCTGTCTCCTCTTCGACCCTTGGCCACCCTACATCTTCGGCCGTCACACACACGGGGGAGTACTATGATATCAGCATAAGCTCAGGCGGATATTGCCCGTTACCACGACCCTATAAATTTTGTGTGCCTACCAGCCTAGCCGTGGCATATTTGCAACATTTGAATAAATGCTTGGTAAGCGAGCCTAGTTTTTTTTATTTAAAATCCTAGTAAGCCGCTTACCGGCACGCTGCCCTCCTTGTTGGCCGCTTAGCCAAGCATTTATTCAAATGTCGCCTGGTCCGGTACACTGGCCCCACGTTGGGCGCCAGTGTACCGGACCAGGCTGGCTAAGCGGCCAACAAGGAGGGCAGCGTGCCGGTAAGCGGCTTACTAGGATTTTAAATAAAAAAAACTAGGCTCGCTTACCAAGCATTTATTCAAATGTTGCAAATATGCCACGGCTAGGCTGGTAGGCACACAAAATTTATAGGGTCGTGGTAACGGGCAATATCCGCCTGAGCTTATGCTGATATCATAGTACTCCCCCGTGTGTGTGACGGCCGAAGATGTAGGGTGGCCAAGGGTCGAAGAGGAGACAGGAACGGTGGTGTGCAGCAGGTCTCGCACGCTGCGTCCAGGAGACTATGCACTAAGCGGTGCAGAGAAAACCCCAACTATACTCCTGGAATTTGATACAACCAGCTTTTAGTGACTGGCAAACCAATTTCCGTTCTGGTGACCACCGTCGGCAACACAAAAGGTTCGTACTAACACGTAGAAGAGTTGCCGATGGTAGATACAATCAGAACGGAATTTACAATATAAAAAATTAAAAGCTGAAGGCTAAAAGAGTGATAGAAGCATTAGAATTACTGTTAAAATGCAAGCTAAAGAAAATGGAGGGTTGTCTTATAAAAAGATGATGCAATCAAACTGAGTCATTACGATGAATAAGCAATTATTAAACTAATACAAAAGAGAATTTGGAAAAGGTAAAATTAAACATTATGACTACTATAATGGAATAGATAAAAAGAACTGAAATAATAAGCTATGATTAATGATTGATGGGGGTCGATAACAATTTTATGTGCCATTCAACTTACCCTAGTACGGGAGCTTAAAACACACTGAGAATAATTAATTTGTTGTAATTTACTTGGCGTTAATGTAAATTAATAAAGAAAACAAAATACGCGTCTACTAAAACGTTAGACTTGTATTTTGCTGGTAAAGGCGACAGCCGACCCACTTCTAAAGCGAATGGGTGACGACTGAGCGTTGAAGGTGCCCCCGCCAGCCAACGAGGAAGCGACGCTCGCGCCTAACGGCTTTTTTATTGCGGCTGCTTTTAAAATAGCAATATCGGTGATGTTGCTATTCTAAAAACACCGTTTAGAAAATTATAAATTTCATTTCATTAATAGATATATTTTCAATTCATTAATAGATAATAATAGATAAGAATACTATAAATATCATACTTAAATAAGTTAAAAAATGTAACGCTTCGTTACATAGTAACTCTCTAGTTTCAAACTTTTGCATTGATTGTGAGCGTATTCTGATGCCCATTAAGAAGTTTTCAGACTCCTGTGACAGAAGACCGAAATCTCCACAAGATCTTCACCAAATGTTTTAAGAAACTTGTAGAAAAAATTATTAACTAAAAACCATTAAGATGCGTTTGTAAAGGTTGTGTTACAATCGACCTGACTGTCTCCGACAGGCTGTGTTTGGCTGTTGCTGAGGAAATATTCGTGTTAGTACCTCCCTCGGGCTTGTTAGATGACGAGACACTGCTCCGCCCTTTTTTGGTAGAATTCTATCTACTACATCCCATATCGTCGTCGAATCGTCGTAATGTCAATTCATTCACGTGCGAGGCATTTTTGCCATGGCTTCTAAAGTGTATTTTTATATTCGATCTTTCGATAACGATAAAATATGAGTGTAGCAAACTAAATAAAGATATTTTTATGTGACTCCGCCCGTCTTTCCATATGTTATTATATGAACTGGTATCACCATTGATCGCATTATAATCTGATGTCTTGAAGGTCATCCGAGATAGCAGATGGATAGCAGCCTATCTAACTCGCAATAGCACTAATTATTTAGTAAACTTAGTTTGTGCTTCAATGCTGATTATTAATATTGAAATTTTCTTTCTGAAGTTGTTGGCAGGACGGCATATTGGTGGGAGTAGTAAAGCTGGTGGTATCAAAGAGTGCGGAGGAAACGTACAGATATCGTTTCAAGTTGGTCGCAATCATCATACTATTCATTTTGCTCCTGAGTTACACGAGGAATCTCTCGCGCCACCTTCGACAACGCGGCAACGTGTCCAGGGATTATATTAAGAATTAAACATTTAATATGTAATGCTCAAAATAAATATGGCCGAAAATTATACTCTCTGCTTGTTAGAATGCTGAATACTTTCATCAAACCTATCCTGATCCAGTTTACAAATCACTAGCGATTGATTAACTAAGTGTCCTTATTGGAAAAACATTTGTGTTGAGTTGCCTAGATAGTTTATTCTCCTGTCTACGACTATGCCCTCGAAGTTTGACTGCTCCGTCTATCGGTGTCGTCGCAACGCAATAGGCGTTTAGGGTTGTGATGACACTGATCAAAGGCATCGAAAGGCAGCCACCCGGATGGTTTTATCGGAGAAAAGACTGGAATCGTTCATACAAATTATTTTTTTGGTTATTATTCGGCTACTCAGTATCGAATTTTCATGTGTAGTATTTTTATGTGGTCATCTGCGAATCATAGCCGACATTGAAAGAGTTCATTCAATCTGTCAAAAGGATAATGCCCAAAAGTGTTATATAGATTTTAGGGTGACCACTGACCGGTTGAGGGAGCGGCTGCGCAAGCGGCTTGGCGAGTAGTTCCGGTGGCAGAGAAGCCGGGGGAGGAATGCCGCGTAAGGCCCGCTGCACCAAACACATGGCCGCCGCGAACTGGTCCCGGGATAGCTTTCCCGCGCTCTCTGTATCGCATAGTGCCCTGGGGAAGCAAGACACATATTCAATATGATTTTTATATCTTTTGCTTAACATTCCACATAGCAACACGCTCGCTACCCTTGCGAGTCACTATAAAACCCATCAAGAGCCGGCAGCCGTAACATCAGACACTGCGTTATCAATACACATTGAACAAAAATTAAAGGATCATATGTTATAAAACAGGCTAAGATGCGAAACCGTCGTCATCAACACAACAATCTTTTACCTATCCTTATCAGTTTTAACGGTTTTTTTTTACTAGATGATGCAGTCTAGGACTGTAACGGCCTAATCTGTTAGGGGTATGGTAAGCCCACACTCTTAATTAGTTTCTACGCGACATCGTGTCGGAACGCTAATACGCTAAACGCGACACGTCTTTGTTGGTAGGTTACTACAACCAGCCGGCCTGGTTGCAGTTGTGGCCCCCAGGCACCGTGGGGGTTTAGTCAGTAAGAGTCTGACATAACCACCGCGTCCATCCTCGGACGCGGGGTATCCATGAGGATTACCCACGTTATAAAAAAAAAAAAAGTTACTACAACCAATTTTAGCTCAACTCAAGTTCAATATAAGAACATGAGACCAACAAGACAATTTCAACAGCGGTTCTCAGCATCGCCCTCAGCCGTAGTACCGCGTAGGGCGCGGGGCACTCACCATATCTGCGCCAACGTGGCCTGCTGCAGGCCGCTGTGCAGGAACACGTCGCGGATCTCGGCGCCCGACACGAAGCCGTCCATGTCGGTGTCGGCGGCCGCGAACTGCGCGTCGTACTTGGCGCGCTCGGCCGCCGACATCCACGCCTGCGCGGGCGCGGGCGGCGCGGGCGGCTGCGGGCAACGGCGGCGGTCACTTCGCACTCCGGACTATACTACGCGACCCGGGAAAACTCGGAGAACGTTTATTAAATGGACCACTCCTGGACTCTACTTTTTATCGAATACTAGCAGGAGTTGCTTTGCGGAAGTCCGTGGTACAATGAACATTAAACATCAAAGTTTCACGTTGTAATTTATAATTTCTTTACGACATACAAGTTTTTTTTTCTGTGTTGTACAATAATAAGTCATGCACTATTTTCGCTCGCTGCGTAACGAAAGGAATTTTACAACGGTTAACAAATGCGTAACCTTTAACGGTTATCAGTTATGTGTTTTTTAAAAAATATGAATACACCATACTACATGCTTAAACTTGCTCATCGAGTACACAAATAGAGATTCAGCAGTGAACTCACAGACAGATCCAGCAAGCCTTCTAGCAACGAGGCGTTCGACTGAGGCTGCTGCGGCGGGGGCACGGGGCGTGGCGGGGGCGCGCGGGGCTGTGGGGACGGCGGCCTGGAGGGGGGGCGCGACGGGGGCCGCGAGGGAGGTCGGGAAGGCGGACGAGCGGGGCGCGCTCGCAGCTCTGGGGGCAGTGTGGTGGGAACTGCGTGCTTCTCCAGCGCCTTGTACACTAAATGCATCGCCTGTAAAATATACGCAGCAAATGATAAGCTGCTACGTATGTAAATTTAAAACACTATAATATACACAGGTGCATGAAAAAAACATGGTATTGCATCTCTGAAGACATATATATGTCTTAAAAGATGCAAAACCATCTCTCCTCTCAGACCACCCTGAAGGGAATTTGTCAAGGATGCTTAATCTCCCTGTACTTCAATTCAAGATGTACGGAGCTTATTAAGAGACACACTCTACAAAATTGGGCCGATGGAGTTATTTATTGTAAGAAAGATTACAAACTTGCGCTATGCGTACTCTTTGCATCTAATGTTCCTACATATAGCCCACAGAATATCTCTTGGAATATATGGAAAGCGTTATCGTCTTGAAATTGGTATCCAAAGCATATTAGGCTTAAAGACGTGTCTTTTAAACGGCTAGTGGTTCAAGTAGCAGACAGTACCAGAGCACGCCATAGATCACAGATGAAATCAGTGTTAAGGCTGCTGACATTGCACGAAAAACGCAAGCGCGAGGATCACGTAGAGACGGATTCACAACCACCCAAGATACTACCACGACCAGTCTGCTAATACTACGTAGAAGACATGGCGTCAAATTATTTATTTAAATTTGATTAAGTTGAATAAATGTTTGAAAACTCACCACTATGAACTCATGCCTGTCGAGCATACCGTCCTTGTCCTGATCGGCCAAGTCCCAGATCTTGCCCAGAGTCTCTAACGGCAGCTTGGACTCCATCAACACGCCCTTGACCTGCAACAGTACATTTTATATCGCACACGACCGTGGTACAATTTTTTTTTTCTTTACGTTTCAACAGGCCTTTGACGTGTCGCAAAGTGATTTAGCGTTCTGGCACGATGTCACGTAGAAATCAATTAGGAGTGTAGGTTCACCATACCCCTAACAGGTTAGCTCGCTACTATCCTTGACTGCATCATCACTTACAACCAGGTGAGATAGCCGTCAAGGGCTAATTTGTAGTGTGTAGTTGTGTATAAAAAAAATGATGTACTGACAGCGTGCTGCACTGACCTTGTTCCCGGGAATGAGCCCGTTGCTGGGCTGCAGCGAGTCGAAAAGCTGGCTGTACTTATCGCGCTCGGCCGGCTTCACGCTCCAGTCGCTCGGCGGCGCGGACGCGGGCGCGGAGGATGGCGGCGGCACCTTGGGCAGCTCGCCCTGCAAAACCGCAGTTCAAACATTTTCGCTGTAATAACATCCGCAACCAACAATTGGAACAGTGCTGCTTGGTTTATGAGATAGTTTTGCCAAGTATCAGCTTGATACAGTCATATTAGAAAACACATCGGAATTACAAGACTTAGACCTTGGCGGTTTGAAGCGCAGTTGCACGCTAACCTGTAAGTATACTACAAGATCCTTTCTGGAGTATGTATACGAAAAATATTTGTTTGATTCCTTCAGAGGAAGGAGAGCCTTCTTACCATCGAACTACACATGTTCTAGGCAAGCGCACTCCACCTTTGGCTGCATCATCAAGCGTGAATGCAGATACCTCTACCAATTTCATCTATCATCATCATCGTGATCAACCCATTGCCGGCTCACTCTAGAGCACGGGTCTCCTCTCAATATGAGAAGGGTTTGGCCATAGTCCACCACGCTGGCCATGTGCGAATTGGCACACTTCACACGCCTTTGAGAACATTATGGAGAACTATCAAACATGTTTTCCTTCACCGTTGAAGCAAGCGATATTTTAATTGCTTAAAAACGCACATAACTCCGAAAAGTTAGAGGCGCCCGGTTAGGCGTTAGGCGTGCCCGGGTTCGAACCACCGACCTGTACCACCGACCTCTAATAAGGAGACGGACGTCCTAACCACTAGGCTATTACAGCTTCAAGTTTTTCCTCCATTTTCATTACCTAATGCATACTCCTGGGCTACGAAAAGGAAAAGAATGCCTTGCATGTATGCTGATGGATCACAAAGATGCGTTGATCAGTAATTAAGTGTTCCAGTACGAGTACGCATAGAAACCGATTAGGTAGCTTGTGGTTGAATAACAAAGAAACATTAAGGTTTATCATATATATAATAGTCTCAAAAGTAGTTCGAGCCATCCAACAGATAAACTATACCAGTTAAATATTATATTGGCACGCTACCAAAAGTGAATCGATTTTCATGCGATAATGAAGTCTCGATGTCTGCATACCCCCGTCCTGTCGAGTCGAGGGCGCACTAAATCAAGGAGCCTTTAAACGTTAAGGATAAATAGTGTTTATGAGGGCTCTCTCAACCCTTCTTCTATGACAAATATCACATAAGCTTATTTGCTTATTTATTTATAGCACATAAAATGTTAAATAGTTAATAACTGAAACATAGTCATGAGTTTTAAAAAAATATTTTTCGTTTTAAGCTAAATTACACATCATGACATGCCTTAAAAATAGTTTGTCTGAAAGTAGAGAGCATTCTCTCTGTTAATGCTAGAAAAGGGATGTTGACTGTAGACTGTAAGCTTTTCAGCTCAAATGTCTTTTTTTTTTATTTGAAATAGACTATCGTAGATTTTGAAATAGTTCGGTAGACGGACAAACCAATCAAAATAATGTCTATTGATTATATCATCGCATTAGCTGTTAACCGCGGTGTCACCTCCGAGAAAGTGTTACTTCATTAATACCAGGCGCGGTGCACGTGTTGGTGACACGTAAAATCCTTTCCGTACGTATTTTATTTTTGTATTATATAACATACTAGCTGGGGCCCGCGACTTCGCCCGCGTGGAATAAGTTTTTAAAATTCAGTCAGAATAAGTTGTAAAAATGCCACCGGGAACTCTCCTATGTCACTCTCTAGGTCCTCAACTATAATTTCAAAAATCACGTCGAACCATTGCTGTTGCGTGTATACAGGTTTTTATTATTTAAATCAAATAACCTAAATGCCAATTTTCATGTCCCCTAACTTCGAAAACATAGAATCCTGATGAAAACTTTCAACCCACATTTTACCCCCTTTGGGGTGGTTTTTCGCAAGTATGATCATACAGCTCTTTATTATTTATAATTAAAAACTTAGTTTCCAACTTTCATGTCTATAACTTCAAAAATATAGGGCTTTCATAGAAACTTCCAACCCCTATTTCTACCTCTTAGGTGGATTTTTGTAATATTCCGTATACAGGTTTTTATTATTTAAAACAAAGTACCTAAATGCCAATTTTCATGTCCCTAACTTCGAAAACTTAGAATCCTCACGAAAACTTCCTACCCCCATTTCACCCCCCTCGGAGTAGATTTTCGCATTATTGATCATACAGATCTTTATTGTTTATAATTAACAACTTAGTTGCCAACTTTCATGTCTCTAACTTCAAAAATATAGGACTTTCATACAAACTTCCAACCCCCATTTCTACCCCTTAGGGGTGGATTTTTGTAATATTGCGTATACAGGTTTTTATTATTTAAAACAAATTACCTAAATGCCCATTTTCATGTCCCTAACTTCGAAAACATAGAATCCTCATGAAAACTTCCTACCCCCATTTCACCCCCCTTGGAGTAGATTTTCGCATTATTGATCATACAGATCTTTATTATTTATAATTAACAACTTAGTTGCCAACTTTCATGTCTCTAACTTCAAAAATATAGGACTTTCATACAAATTTCCAACCCCCATTTCTACCCCTTAGGGGTAGATTTTCTCAAAACCGTTTCTTAGCTGACCTCTACTTCATAAAAGGAATCTACCTTCCAAATTTAAAGATCGTATGTTTTATAGTTCCTGAGATATCGTGATCATCAGTCAGTCAGTCAGTCAGTGGTATTTCGCTTTTATATATATAGATTATATTATATTACATAAGCTGTGATAGCCTAGTGGTTAGGACGTCAGCCTCCTATGAGGCCCGGGTTCGAACCTCCGACCTCTAACTTTTCAGAGTTATGTGCGTTTTTTAGGGATTTAAAGTATGACAATTCAACGGTGAAGGAAAACATCGTGAGGAAACCTGCACGCCTGAAAGTTCTCCATAATGTTCTCAAAGGCATGTGAAGTCTCGTCAATCCGCACATGGCCGGCCGCACGTGGTGGACTATGACCAAACCCTTCTCATATTGAGAGCAGACCCGTGTTCTGTAGTGAGTCGAGAATGGGTTGATCATGATGATGATATTACATAGCCGGGACCGACGTCTTAAGATGTCTTTACCATAGCGAACATTGATTCGGCCCGGAAATCAGACCAAGGATCGACTAATAATCAATACGTACGTACAGGGAGATGTCAAGAGATGGTGGCAAGTAGAATCACTCACGACTTTGGGCGGCGGTGTCTCGGAGTGTATGTTGCTCATGTTGATGTCCTTGCCCGCCTGCGCCAGCGCGACCAGCTTCAGCGCCACGAACAGGCCCGCCTGCAACACACCAGCGGTTACTCACCGGATACCAACTATGACACTACCCTCTGCCGTCCTTCGACTGGAGAGCTGTTGTCCCTCAAGTATTCAATTTTGAGTTTTTAATTCAATGTGATAAAGTTTAAAATTCCCTCTTTCTATCTAGAAACATTGTTCCTCTTAGCATAGTTCCCGAAATATCAATAGCTTACAATATTGTTGATTTTCAACAGAGATTTAAGCGTTTTTAGCTTTTTGGAAACTACTTTCTATTTAAAGGACGGCAAATATAGCTACGAGTCGGATCGGTAAATGGACTTATTTGTAGTCTCTTTAAAGCTCAAATTCCTTTACACTTCTGCAGTCAGCTCGCTAAGCGGAACGTTAGTGAAATAAAAATGATGAATAATGTATTTGTGAACCTAAAACGATTATCATCGTTCCATCCATTTAACGTTGACGACTTTACTCGTCCTATGAGTAGTGAGGTCGTATCGTTAAATGGCGTAAGCAACGTTACGCGCAATCTGGCCCAAGAACTTCATACTTGACAATTGTGAGTCGAGAAGCTGCGTCTACAGAGGATGCTCTGGTGTCAGAGCTAAGCGTGCGTAGATGGTGTATTTTGGATTTACACACTATTTATTATATAATCTATACAGGTATTTATAATACACTCTAATAGGTCTGGTTGCAACGGATATTAGTGAATTTAAATTAAATTTAATTGTATTCTTCTTCTAAAATTACAACTCTAAAACCTATATAGTATTTGGTTTATCACATTTCTCCAGTTATTTACATAACTAGGTAGATAAAGATAATAATACAAACAATAAACAGTCGCTTGCTATAGTCACAACCCTATATATACCAGTAAGCGCCAACCCTACGCATTTAGACTGCGCTTGCGCATCATCAGCGCTTCATCAGGTGCAAAGTGTAACGTCACAGTGAACATTACTGTGAGTGTCTAAGATTTAAATTTCCCGCGACTTGTTTACTAACATAGGAAGAGTCCACTCGTGTTAGTAATAAGAACTTGAATGTAAAATAATTAATTAAAGTTTAATTATATAAAATTCGGACTTTCCTTTATCTCCACCTGACAGCCTTCGTAATTCGCTTGGAAACATTTTTTATTCCTAATAATATTATTATTCATTATAATCATCAACCCATTACCAGCACACTATGGATTGGCGTGGATATCGTCTCAGAATGAGAAGGATTGAGGTCGTACACTGGCCAAGTGCAGTTGATCGACTTAACACGCCTATTAGAACATTATTAAGAACTAAAAAGCATCCTCAGCAGGTTTCCTCATGATTTCTCTTTAATGTTAAAGCAAGTGATATTAATTTTAGTATTGCTTTAATTAAATTTGAAACGCACTTAATTCTGAATAGTTGCGAGGTGCGTCCTAGGAAACGATCTCAATCATGTCGGTCTTAAGGCAGTTCTTACCACTAGGCTATCAGCACTCTCCACTTTGTCAAAATAACACCAAAATAGTACCGACCTACTTCTTAATGAAATAAACTATACAGGTCGTCAATAATTAGTGGTAATAAGGATGCCCACCCTAATTATGATAATATAATCTTGATAATGAAGCGGTGATAGCCTAGTGGTTAGGGCGTCAGCCTCCTAATCAAAGGTCGGCGGTTCGAATCCGGGCACGCACCTCTAGCTTTTCGGAGTTATGTGTGTTTTTAAGCAATTAAAATATCACTCGCTTCAACGGTGAAGGAAAACATCGTGAGGAAACCTGCACGCCTGATAGTTCTCCATAATGTTCTCAAAGGCGTGTGAAGTCTGCCAATCCGCACACGGTCAGCGTGGTGGACTATGGCCAAAACCTTCTCATATTGAGAAGAGACCCGTGCTCTGTAGTGAGCCGGTAATGGGTTGTTCATGATGATGATGACGAATCTTGATAATAGTGTCTTTCCTACAACCCTTGTTTAGAGAATCAAGTTGAAGAGTTTTGACCTGACATATCTGATCGTATAGATTCAAGGATCACTTCTAACTGTTTCCATTATGATCAGCGCATTTGCACATCATGTCAACATTAAGGCGTTTCAAACAACCGTAATTCAGACACGTCATTTTTCAAAAAACTGTCATCGGCGGGCAATCTACACCTATATTTTTATGTCGTCGTTTGCAATATCTCTTCTTTACTGGACATTTTTCGCACTAAGGTTTTGTCCGTGTATAAACAGGGAAACTTCTTTATCACTGGACTTACTTCTCTAACCATCGAAGTTAACGATGACTTCCGGACACGTAGCTAGATAACCCAGGTAGTTGGAAACTGCCTTTTAATTTATTATACACTTTTGTTTATTCCTATATACCTATTCCTACTGTAATTCTGTTTAAATTTTGTTATGATTAAGATCGGTTTATTAATTTGCTTACAATGGAGATATTAAAGAAAACACTGCCGCTTCGCTATAGCCACTAAACCAGAGCCACTGATAACGCTCGATATCAGCGTGTCCCCCGACTCGGCTCCCATCCCCGCCCGCTGCGACTGGCTCAGTAGTGTAGTCTGTTTTATCACACGCATAGCTTCACTATCACTCGCATAAATTCATTAATTACTCATTAGTTGGACAAAACAGAAACTTGCATAACACAAACTTAAATTTCAGAAGTTCTTAATTCGGAATTCTTCAATCACGGCTAAACTGATTTTGAATCTCATCTTCTTGATTCTTAATTTTTAATCACAGGCAAGTTTTACATGGATGTAATATATTTACATAATATTCAAAAAAATCAACCTAGCGTCACCTATCTATGTCATTTGGATTTGGACTCGACAAAACATGGTTTGGAGCGAATGTGCAAGAATAGTGACCAGCAACAAATAGGTGAGCCTTGTATTGGTAGAAGTTGGTAATTTTAACAAATTAACATGAAATCATAACGACTTCTTACTGGTTAAAACTTGTGTTATTAAAACCTAGAGAAAGGACCCGCGCCCTTTACTGGAAAGTTAATGGTTTGAATAATTGGTGATAATAATAAAAAAAAAGTTTCCATAACTATCGCACAAGATGAAAATAATTTATATTGTTTTTAGCTTTCCCGCTGGGAAATCAACGACCTGCGTGGGGCAGCGCGCGCTGTGGAATTATAAAGTTGGAGGTCCTGGATTTGATTCCCGGCTCAAGTCTGGTCTGGTGGGAGGCTTCGGCCGTGGCTGGTTACCACCCCTACCGACAAAGATGTGTCGCCAAGCGATTTAGCGTTCCGGCACAATGTCGCGTAGAAACCAATTAGGAGTATGGACATACCCCTAACAGATTGGCCCGCTAACTGAGACTGCATCACCAGGTGAGATTGCCATCATGCGAAAGTGTATAAAATAAAAGAACACCGATGAAATGTACACCGATTCAAAAACGACGCATTGAATAAAGAATCAATGAAAAGAAGGTCGCCATTCGTAACTACATCGTCGTCACAAGAATAAAACTATTCAACTCACTATACTCGTAAAATGGAGGAGTCGAGGGCACTTCAAGTGGGCCTAGCTCGATATTGGAGTGAAACCTACTGTCTACGCCGCATTGGATTTCGAGACGTATATAGCTCAGAGAGCCAAACGATTGCCTCGCCTATACACCGAGCATAATTTTCGATTTAGTTATCGAAGATCCTCAGCTTATGTTCCACAGCTGGACTAAGGCCTTCTCTCTTAAGCGTTCATAGGAGAGAATACAAGGTTAGCCTTTCTGCTCCTATGTGAGGTTTTAAGCTTACTTGGTTAAACCTGGTTATAATTTAACCAGGATCCGATGGCAT
Source organism: Lasiommata megera (assembly GCA_928268935.1). NCBI lineage: Eukaryota > Metazoa > Arthropoda > Insecta > Lepidoptera > Nymphalidae > Lasiommata > Lasiommata megera. The sequence goes on from OV743326.1 coordinate 15,241,400, forward strand.
TTGCTCTATCTCCATAGGTACTATAGTTTATTATTCATTATGTGAGATGGTGATAACGAAAAAAAGAAAAACCCCGGCTAAGTTTGTTGTGGGCTTCTTCTTAGTTTATTTCATGAAATAACTACTATGTAAATCATTGACGCGTCGAAAGTGCCTTTTTAAGGACTATTTGAATAAAGATTATTTTGAATTTTACATCATGTGTTTTACACGTAGTGGACAACGCTAAAAACTTAACCTTTTGCTGTATGATACAAAGGATAATGCCTGACAGACACCATACTTTTTCTTTACTGTTTCTCTAACTGTTGTCTGTATATCTCTATTAATAAAATTAGGACATCCTAGAGATAGACAGGATTTTTTTTATCCCGGATAAGCACCAAATTTTGCACCAAAATTTTGCTGAGATTGCTGAGATGTATCTTGTTGATGTACATGGGATACCATGCATTTCCGTTTTTACAACTCAAAACAGGTTCCAGTATCAAACAGTATTTGGCCCGACCAGAACATCGAACCCAAGTACCCGTTATCCGTAATAAAACATGCTTATCAATAGGTAGTTGGTTTATATAGCAGTTAAACTATTAATTATGTTCAGAGATGTACAGTAACTAGTAAATAAGTTGGAATTGAGGCAAAGACGGCATAATGAGCTCAGCAAACAAATGTTGGGCGACAGCCCAGTTCCACGTTCGGCCAACTTGCCATGTGCCTATAAATCTTTAAAAATATGTATATACATATATAAAATAGGACGCCTCGAGGTCAGGGCACACTGCCACGCTGCGTCTGGGATCGCGAATAAGCAGCAGTAACTTTGAACTCAATTCCAAAAAGCAACATGCAATTTTTCGTATTTTAACGATGTTTAAGTAATGGATAGCATCATCATCATCATCATGATCAACCCATTACCGGCTCACTACAGAGCACGGGTCTCCTCTCAATATGAGAAGGGTTCGGCCATAGTCCACCACGCTGGCCGTGTGCGAATTGGCAGACTTCACACGCCTTTGAGAACATTACGGAGTGCTCTCAGGCGTGCCGGTTTCCTCACGATGTTTTCCTTCACCGTTGAAGCAAGTGATATTTTAGTTTTTTAAAAACGCACATAACTGAAAAGTTAGAGGTGCGTGCCCGGATTCGAACCGCCGACCTCTGAATAGAAGGCTGACGCCCTCACCACTAGGCTATCACCGCTTCAATGGATAACATTCGTTACTAATTAAATTTCGTTCACACAATTCACAAAACAACAATCACTATATAGGGCTGAATCAAGCAATGTGACGAAGAAACAGTTTTTCTTTTGTTTTTTCGAACAAGAAATTAACCTATCTCCGTCCGTCTTCAGGATGTAAGACCATTTTCCCAATATCGTCAAGATTAGTGCAATGTTAGAACTGATCATAAGTAAGAAACATACGGACACACTTTTGCATTGATTAGCAGGAGGTATTTATACTTCTCTAACGTTATCTGAATGCGTCAATTCGTGAAATAGTTATAGTAAAACAATTTAATGTCAAATCTCCATACATACTAACTAAATTTCAAGGAACAGATCTAATTTAGCTGTTTTTTCTAATTTCGCTTTTTTTCTAATTTGGCTTTTTTTTCTAATTTAGGTTTTTTTCTAATTTGGCTTTTTTTTCTAATTTAGCTTTTTTTCTAATTTAGCTTTTTTTTTCTAATTTCGCTTTTTGTCCTAGTTTGGCTTTTTTTTCTAATTTAGCTTTTTTTAAAAGCATTGTCTAGAACAAATGAAAGAAGATTTTGGAAGTTTTATGATTATCAGAGAATCTGCACAAACATTTGAATTAAAAGGGCCCCTTTTCAAGTTTATAATGTTATGAGTATTCAAATAATTAATAACCAGAAGAAGAGTTAATATTTTTAAAAGTCTCTTGGTTCCGATTTTCCATCTGTGCTATTTTTTACTTTCACAGACGGTTTTCTTCAAATACAACCCAAATTGCAGATTTTAATTTCATCATCATCATCATCATGATCAACCCATTACCGGCTCACTACAGAGCACGGGTCTCCTCTCAATATGAGAAGGGTTTGGCCATAGTCCACCACGCTGGCCATGTGCGGATTGGCAGACTTCACACGCCTTTGAGAACATTATGGAGAACTCTCAGGCGTGCAGGTTTCCTCACGATGTTTTCCTTCACCGTTGAAGCAAGTGATATTTTAATTTTATTTATTATGATTTTAATTTATTGGTTGGTAAACTTTACTCAAATGTTATACACGTAGGAAGCCGCTAGTAAGACATTTCACGAACGTATTGAATCTTGTGGCTTTAACACGGAACTCTAATGTTTGCGTAATCAACGCTAAGTTATAATATCGCCTTAATTAAAAACTAAGTCCCACGGTAAAGCTAGTCGCCTAACGCCCCAAGTGTGACCCTAACCCCCATTGTATGCTCTCGAGTCGGCCGGCACGAGCCCGCACGCCGGGGGTCTGAAGTGCCCTTTACGTCCTCATTAAAAGGACCCTCGCTTCATTGTCTCCGTGTCGTTTTACGCCGTTTATGATGAACGACGCGGACCAAAAGCCCATATACAGTATTAACTTTCTAATAAAGGCCGACTAAGTTTGTTGTGGGCTTCTTCTTAGACCGGGGCGCGTTTGGAACCCTCATAGCTTTAGTTTTAAGTTTACGAATATAGTTATCACCATGAAATAACTACTATGTAAATTATTGACGCGTCAAAAGTGCCTCTTTAAGGACTATTTGAATAAAGATTATTTTGAATTTGAATTTGAGTTTAAACCGCAGCAAAAGTTTTTTTGTAGACTTCTTAATCAGTAAACCTTATCACTACGTGGGCTGTACGAGAAAATTATTCTTTGATTGAGATTTGTCCGGTGGACCTGGCTAGGGACTACTCCGGTACAAAGACTTGCTACCAAGGGATTTAGCTTTCCGGCACGATATCACGTAAAAATCTGCCTGTCACTCCGCACATGGCCAGCGTGGTGGACTATGGCCAAACCCTTCTCATATTGAGAGGAGATCCGTGCTCTGTAGTGAGCCGGTAATGGGTTGTTCATGATGATGATGATGATCACGTAAAAACCAATTAGAATTATGGGTTAGCTATATAATTCAGTAACAGGTTACCAGCTACCAATTTAGACTGCAACGCTCACCACCAGGTACGTTTGCCGTCAATACCTTACTTGGATATAAAAAAAAAGGAACGGTGATTGTATTATGACAAAATTTGTTTGTAAATGACAATTATAATTTCCAAGCAAATTTTAAAAGGTGCGAGTACACGATTGACTCGCTTGTTTTAAGTCGATATCTCAGTTCCAACTGTGGAACGTCGACCACCCACCCCAATAAAAATCCTTGTGACAGATCGATTTTACTCTGAAGTAATCGTTCAGTTCAATTAGAGAACCGTGCTCATTCTTTTTGCATAAATCGCTAAACCAAAAAAAATTTCACTGGCTCTACCTAGAGCTGTCAAGTTAATTTGTGCACAGCTCCTCGGCGCAGTCGTGAACACTGCCGTCTTACACGTGAGAGGTTCTGATTTCCATTCTAAAGAAGAGGCAATTTGGAACAAAATTATGTATTTCTGAATTTTCTGTTTTTTTTTTTATCCACTACAAGTTAGCCCTTGACGGCAATCTCACCTGATGGTAAGTGATGATGCGGTCTAAGATGGTAGCGGGCTAACCTGTTAGGCTATGGAAAACCCATACTCCTATCTGTTTCTACACGACATCGTGCCGGAACGCTAAATCGCTTGGCGACACGCCTTTGTCGGTAGGGTGGTAACTAGCCACGGCCTAAGCCTCCCACCAGACAAAACTAAATTATGTATTTCTGAATTTCCTGTTTTTTCAGGTGGCCTGGCCGACAAACATCAACATTTGATTTAGGGTTCTGTTACGATGAATTTCTATTACTAATTTGAACCTGGATTTAATTGAATGCCTGCCATAATAGCCATAAACATGCTAAACCTGTGACCCTGTCCAACTGAAATTCTGTCAGTCTACCTACTAGTCTTAGTCTCACGGGAGGGCTGCAAAAATTCGACTCACAAGTTTCTACTTGTCTGAAGGTATTGCAGTCACGAGTAGCAATAAGGCTTTCTATACACACAGCAATACAGTAACACGTTTTAATGTGCCTTACAAACCTATTTTTTTTTTTTTTTTTTTCGGACTGTCTATTAGCTGTACAAACCCTATTGGTTGCCACAGCGTAACCGGGCTGTTTGGCCGAGCTTTGGAAAGAAGCTCTGCCAGAAGAAATTTTGAGCCCTAGGGCTCGAAGAAACTATGGGAACGACTGCCTAAGGGCGCCTCCTTTGAGGCCGAACCTCGGCTTAGGCGACGTTTGGGATAACGGGGGGGTCGGACAGTGAGTGGTCCGTACGTCTCCGAGGCCGTGGATGGAGCCCACGTCCGGATGACGTAAAATAGCGGGGACCTCGTCTTCGCCGGCGAAGACGGTGTGTAGCGTATGATTGTGTGGTAAGTGGTACGAGTGTGTTGTCAGTAGTCATCTGATCGTCAGGGTCGTGAAGGATATGTTTAGGTCTCCTCTTTCGGAGAGGAGCGCTTAGGTCGGGGGAGTACACAAACCTATTGATTTTACATTCATCTATGTTTGTTAATGAAATTAATGATTTTAAAGGCGATGACTACATGCTGTTTTCTATAGTATGCAAAATTAAGTTACAGTGTTTCGACAGCTGAAAGCAACTCTCCGGTTGCTAGCATGGAAATTTATATAATAATGGCTCCGACAGTCTTTCAGGGTGTATTTTAAAAAACCATTAGAATGACAGTGATTTTTGTTACACTATATTACAAATTAACAAGGTGACACAACAAGTGAATCTCCGTCAGGTTGCCACTCACTTTGTCCAAGTAGCCCTTGCCAGTGGGGTCGGACAGGTCCCATATTTTGCTGAGCACCACATCACTGAGGCGTGACTTCTTGAGGAAGCGTGCAGCGTCCAGCGCCTGAATTGCACCAGTACCCTGAGGGTCCACCTGGAATATAATTGTTGCCAGTCACAAATTGTGAAATATTCAGAAAACATTTTTCATAATTAAATTCTATAAACATTTTAATAATAAAGTTTATTTTTTTAACAGGCTGATAATAGATAAAGATATTTTCCTATATCAGATTAATTAAAATCTTTTCAGGAGTGTGATAGCTACCTATATAAACTGGACCTAGACGAACTGTCTCCATTTGGACTGCACATCAGTTATTGCAAGTAGATAGTTTATAAATATAATAACTTTTGAATATATGTGTTTATTTATTACAAAAGTTCAGAAGGTAGATTTTCAAAAGAGAAAACCAGAAATAAATTGAATGTTCTCTTAAAAAAATTACAATTATTATTCTAACTTGTGGGATATAAAAGGATTTAACAATTTATATATATATAGTTTTGATCCCATCTAATGACTAAAGTCCATCAATAATGAACAATACAATATGGGTACCTTTGACACTTCAGGGTTGCAACTTGTTCTGCTATTTCCTTAACTTTATTTATTACATAAATTATCAGGGAACTCAACAATACCTTAACAAAATCAAAACAAAAGATAACAAACATGATAGATAAGAAATGAGATAAAAGGAATAGAGAATGTTTCTCATTTATACAAGATACCTGAAAATGATAAAAACATATCTAAACCAAATCTTTTTGTGAATTTAACTTTATTTGCTTTGCATATATGGTTGTTTAAATATTCATTAATGTATTAATAAAAATAAATGAGCATAGATAAAAGATAAAAAACTACTTTACTGATGAAAATTCTTGTTCAGTGCCAAGAATAAATGATCAATCTGTCTTCTATGCAGGTCCTAAATAAAAAAATACTAACATCAATTAAAAAGGATAGCATATATATGATAAAATATTTATATGGGACATTAATATTTGCCTATTTTCAATATCATTTCCTATAAAATCTGTGGAAGACATGCTATCAACGCAATGGAACTACAGTATAATATCAATACCAATAATTGAATCAGGGACAAAAAAGGTTTTTTTTTTTATTCACCACACATTAGCCCTTGACTGCATCTCACCTGATGGTAGGCGATGATGCGGTCTAAGATGGTAGCGGGCTAACTTGTTAGGGGTATGGTAAACTCATACTCCTAATTGGTTTCTACACGACATCGTGCCGGAACGCTAAATCACTTGGCAACACGTCTTTGTCGGTAGGGTGGTAACCAGCCACGGCCGAAGCCTCCCACCAGACCAGACTCCAGCCGGGAATCGAACCCAGGACCTCCGACTTTAAAATGCAACAGTGCACGAGCTGCGCCACGGAGGTCGTCAAAGTAAATTATCCCATAATGTAAAGATTATTAAGTTGTTTCAACTTTTAATAAAGGTGTACAATACTAAAAGTAAAAGGGAATATCAATTGTAAGAACAAATTTTGAAGACATCCAATTATACAATTTTGTAGTTATTGATTTTAAGATTTCCATTGTAAGTTAAGTAACTTGCCTCACTGTGTCAACATCCTTAATTACTTTATACCTTAAAATGTATACTAACTAGCTGTCCATCTGTGTCTTATCTGCCTGTTTATCTAGTGGTCTGTGCGTTTTTTTCAGACAAACACACAATTGCAGATAACACAGTAAGAAAAGTGATTGCAAAATTATTAATTATTGCCACAATATGAACTGTGCAATAATTGTAGATAGTGTAGAGCTATGGAACTCTCCCAGGGCATGAATGCTATTCATACATGATGGTCTTCTTTGAAAAGGGATGGAAGTAACGGAGTAAATAAAATAATAACAGAAAATCAGATGAAGATCAGCAGAACAGACTTACTTGGTGATAATAAGCTTCATATATAGAACTGTGGGTCCCAGCCACCTGCAATGGTTCAATCCACATTTTGAGAAGTAGTTCGCGATATAATCTTATTTAACACATCAATTTCTCAGTCGTTAAATGGGTGTGACATTATTGTTCTTGACATTTAATGTTCGCGCAAAATTATACCGATTTATAGTATGTATCAAAAACGCACGGGCTGCAACTTGAATTAACACCACAAATTATCACTACACTATTGTTATAAATGCTAAACTACAGCAGTAACAGAATAAAACTATAGAAATAATAGTTTTAGTAACAGCGTAATCAGTCTAGAGTTCGCGACACTTCGACGTCGAATATATTACTGTTCCGACTTCGTTTCAATTAACCAAACCTCACTAAACTCGAAACAATTTATTAAACTTCATTCGAGACCGAAAAATAGTCTAATAAGCACTACACTAGTAATTTAATTTGCATTAATTCTACCTGAGTAGGAGAAGGCAAGGCAGCCATTTTTTACATCTCCTCGTCGACCAATCAATAGAGTCCATAGACAATCAAGATTTGACATATCATGTCGGCGTAGTGATTAGAGGTGGGCATTATAACACACAACGCTATATATATTAGAATATATTTTTATAACGATATAACACATTACAAAATATGCCACTAGACTGTTATAATATAAATTATTTCCGTAGTGTCAATTCGTTTGCAATTTTAATACAGCGCCATCTATGTCCACGAACGCTCATCCTGACCTAGATACTAGATAGTAGTTATTTAAACTTTCAACAGATGGCTCATTTTCTAATAGTATTCGATAAGTACGTGCCTATAACTGCCTAGTGCTCATTATTCAAAGTAATGTGAACACTTCAATGATCTTAATAAAAGCTATTTTTGCTTGCGACAAACAAAAATAACTAATTTATAACACTGTTATTTTTAATTGCAAAGTATTGTAAGCACCATGAGCATAAACATACGAGCTAGTTTTACTTGCGATGATTCGAAGATAAATAATAGTTTTAATAAAATAACACTTTCATTCAAAATATTTCCAACGAAAATAATTTTAAAACACTTAATATTTATTCCTCTTTAAATATGTTATATGTCGCCGTGAGGATGTCAAGATTCAATTTATGTGTCATTTTCATTTTGTTTCCTGACTGCAATAACAATTTAAAAACATCGGGTAAAGTATAGATATCCGGTACTCGCGTAGGGGGGTGATAGGGGTAGGGGAGAGGGGGGGAGGTAGGGTAAGCCCCCCTCCACTTTTCCCCTTTGGCGGAAAATTATAGTTTTTGAGTAATGATGTTTTTTTATAAATCATAACCTTACTATTTTTACACAGGAATATTGACCATATCCAGTGTTAAATATACCTTTTTGGTGGTCTTTTATGTTCTAACCTATTTTAAGAAGCTAGGTTAAGCTTCTTAAAATAGATTTTTACCTATATATTAAATATCCTATATTAAATATACTTTTTTAGTGCCAGATTATAGGGGACGCCTCGCTACGCTACGCTTTGCTTGGCTCTCAATGGTTATTTATGTTCTAACCTAACCTAGCTTCTTAAAATAGATTGTGACCTATATATTAAATATACCTTTTTCTTGCCAAATTATAGGGGACGCCTCGCTCCGCTACGCTTCGCTCGGCTCTCAATGGTTTTTTATGTTCTAACCTAACCTAACCTAGCTTCTTAAAACAGATTTTGACCAGTTTATTAAATATTTTGTTAAATATAACTTTGTCCTGTCAGATTATGACTTATATATTAAATATCCTATGTTAAATATACCTTTTTCATGTCAAATTATAGGGGACGCCTCGCACTGCTCGGCTCTCAATGGGTTTTTATGTTCTAACCTAACCTAACCTAGCTTCTTAAAATAGATTTTGACCTATGTATTAAATATCCTCCCTCGCTCCGCTCAGCTCCAATGGTTTATGTTCTAAACTTTTAAAATATTTTTGACCAATAATATGTTAATTATCCTATGTTAAATATACCTTTTTGCTATGATAGTGGTAAATGAAACAGTGGAAGTTTTATTTTAATTACTTAATTAATTATTTAAACATGTTTTATAGCTTGCATTATTCAAGGAACGGATCCTTTTTATATTTTTCAACATTTCGCCTCCACATACTTGTGGGAGGCGAAATGTTGAAAAATTCAACTACTACATCTGCAAGCTAAAGCTAAGGTCAAACGTAAAAGCTATCAAAAAAGTCCAAAAACAGAGCAGAAGTCGTCGAAAAAACAGTGAAAACACAACAAATAACATTCACGTGACCACTATAAGAAACGGAATGACGATTGACATTGACGGACGTTAAAAAAATTACCGTTGCAACGTTCCGTTACACACGTTTTTATGTAACTAATTCACAAACCATACCATAGCATTTTGTTATACGCAATTTTTAGTGAAATTAATTTTTATCGTAATAAATTTAAAATGAATTTCCGCTATCTAAAAACAGTGTATAAGGTTCAAGTTTAACCCAGACAAGGCTCCTAAGCTATAAACATAAGTAAAATCGAGTACCGGATATCTATACCCAACCCAAAACATCCAATTGTTTCTATTAGTTAAAAGAAAAAACGTTTCCTATGTTTTGAAAGTAATAACACAGATTAATAATTGTCATTGTCAATGTAATTGTCATTAAATATTAAACGTCAAACATTTTGACGTTCTACGTTATCTGTGAGTCTAAAGTAGTGTAGCAGGTTAAGTCACCTCCACTCTGAAAATGCACGTATAAAAGGCTGTGCGCACTCGGAGCTCGCGGGCAGCCCGACACCCCAACCCTCTAGTGGTTGAGGCATGCAACTACACCCCCGACCCTAACGCTCACCTCATAAAGAGGAGACCGAAGAACATCCTTGACGAACCTGACGACCAACTGACACTGGACAACGCTGCCCAAGTAGGTCACACACACACACACAACAGTACACAGCGTCTTCGCCGGCGAAGACGAGGTCCCCGATATCTGTCGTCATCCGGACGTGGGTTTCATCCACGGTCATGGGGGCGCTCGGACTGAGACACCAGTCCAAAAAACCCAACAAGTCCCAACGTCACCCTAAGTCGAGGTCCGAGTCTCACAGGAGACGCCCTTAGGGGGACGTTCCCTCAGAAGTCATCGAGCCCAGGTGCTCTTCTCTCAGGCTGAGCTTCATGCTCGCCAAAACCCCCGGTGACGCAGTAATAATCACTATGGTTACCTGCAACTGACAATTCGAAAAATGAAATGGAGCTCGCGGGTTTTTACAGTAGCACTCGCAAGAGACACTACCAGTAAAACCTAAGCTACACTGCTATAGACCAAACCTGGACTTAACAGTTTGTAGCAATAAAGCATCTCATTGTTTTGAAATAAATCGTTTCACTCCAATGGATAGCCGCCCTAAGTCACCTATCTTGGGTATCTATCTCTATATTATAACATTTCTCTCAGTTTAGTTAACTCATTATGTGGTTTTTTGTAGCCTAAACTAGATTTATTTGCGAAAATAGCTAAAATTAACACAACAAATGGGTTGTTCATTGTGTTGCTATCATCTGAGACCATAGATAATACACTATTAACTGTTATAGATGAGCAACGCTGAATTTAATTTAAAAGAAGAGATCCCACCGCCTAAAGATGGCGTTAGTAATGAAACTATTATGCAGTCCCCACCCGATGAACAATAGATGGCGCTTTCAGACATATCGACCCTGTATAGGTAATTGACCGTGATAATTAATTCAATGGATAAAATTATAATTAAATAATCAGTTTTATGATGCAGAACGATTTTCCTAGCTATTTAATTTGCAAAATCACTATGAATTAAAAATTGGATTATTTAAACAGTTTTTAAAATTTGAATATTTTACATTTGAATATTTTGTTGACCCCCATACACCAAATGTTAAGAATAAGTTTAAAGTGAAAACAAATTTATAATTTAAAAAAATGGGCTTTACACTTTGCTAAAGTATTAAAATCACAATACATGTCAATATGAAAGTGAATGGCATGACATAAGATAGAACAAAAAATATCATTTATCATTAATGAAAATTCATCACTTGGATATGTAAGTGATCTTTTAGTCTAATCTCTTTCTATACTAATATTATAAAGTGGAAAGATTTGTATTTTTGTATGTAACGAATAAACTCAAAAAGTACTGGACCGATTTTAATAATTATTTTTTCATTAGAAAGCTACATTATCACTGAGAAACATAGGCTATATTTAGTACTAGATTACTATAGAAATTTCTTTAGAAATTCCTATTAAAACCAACCGAAGGTGTAAAAAAATTAGCCATAAAAAGTCTTTCATCGCATACGCTGCGAAGAGTATTAATGATAGGACAAAAAAATGTTCGACAATATTATAGAATATATCAATATCTACAAAAAACTTCGCGAGACCATGTGTCTAACTATTGTAGTTACGTCACTATAACTACTTTTTACATTTAACAAATTGATAGAAATGCCGATCAAAATCAGACCGTGTTATCCATACCATTTATAAATTTTTATCCAAATAAATAATTTAATACTCACGACTGTCTCAATACCTAATGATTACTTTTTGAATTATTGAAATCGGATATTCCATTCAAAAGATATCATGAAATTAAAATATAAATACATGCCGGCAGCGGTCACCATGCAGCGCATCGAGTAACTAACTCTTCGTGAGAGGGGCAGTGCGGGAGTATGTTGTGTACAAGGAGGCTTTAAAATAAGCACACATTTTTTTTCTAATTTAGTGATTCATGGTCGTTTTAATTAGCATGCTTATAACTTAAATATCTGTACCTATTTATGTCTACCCGTGCGAAGCCGGGACGAGCCGCTAGTCATGTATATAACATGAGGATTCTTGTGTTTTGGAAATATAAATTTTGCTTCCTTCTTAATAAGTGTGCCCATTAAAAGAATCAAACAACTAATCAATTAAGAGTATCAAAACTGCAGGATTGCAACATTTTTTGGGAAGAATTTCATGTCATGTGAACAGAAAGACTGATATTAATTTTACTACTTCTCACTACAGAGCATGGGTCTTTCACAAACTTTACAACGGTTCAATACTATAGTGCTAAACAAAAAAATAATTGTACTAAAGAAACACAAGAATGTTCATCCATACAGAATGTCATTGGCATACTGTTTGGCACCTTGGAACAGTACCAAGGAAATGTGTGGTAACATCACATTCAGCAGTACCATACAACCTTTATATAACATTCATTTACTTACATAAATACAATGTAGGCACTGCATTTCTGTGGCTGTGTGGGTTGGGTATAGATATCTGGTACTCGATTTTACTTATGTTTATAGCTTAGGAGCCTTGTCTGGGCTAAACTTGAACCTTATACACTGTTTTTAGATGGCGGAAATTCATTTTAAATTAATTACGATAAAAATAAATTTCACTAAAAATTGCGTATAACGAAATGCAGCTATATGTTTTTGGTATGGTTTTTGAATTAGTTAAAAAAAAATGTGTGTAACGGAACGTTGCAACAGTCATTTTGTTAACGTCCGTCAATGTCAATCATCATTCCGTTTCTTATAGTGGTCACGTCAATGTTATTTGTTGTGTTAAGTGTTGTGTTTTCACTGTTTTTTCGACGACTTCTGCTCTGTTTTGGACTTATTTGATAGCTTTTACGTTTGACCTTGGCTTTAGCTTGCAGATGTAGTAGTTGAATACTTGTGGAGGCGAAATGTTGAAAAATATAAAAATGATCCGTTCCTTGAATAATGCAAGCTATAAAACATGTTTAAATAATTAATTAAGTAATTAAAATAAAACTTCCATTTTTTCATTTACCACTATCATAACAAAAAGGTATATTTAACATAGGATAATTAACACAACCATTAAGCTGATAAACCATTGGAGCTGAGCGGAGCGAGGCAGGATTTTTAATACATAGGTCAAAATCTATTTTAAGAAGCTAGGTTAGGTTAGGTTAGAACATAAAAAACCATTGAGAGCCGAGCGAAGCGTAGCGGAGCGAGGCGTCCCCTATAATTTGGCAAGAAAAAGGTATATTTAATATAGGATAGTCAATATTTAGGTCACAATCTATTTTAAGAAGCTAGGTTAGGTTAGGTTAGAACATAAAAAAACATTGAGAGTAAGCGTAGCGTAGCGAGGCATCCCCTATAATCTGGCACGAAAAAGGTATATTTAATATAGGATATTTAATATATAGGTCAAAATCTATATTAAGAAGCTATAAGGTTAGGTTAGAACATAAAAAACCACTAAAAAGGTATATTTAACACTGTATAAGTATTAAATAGGTCAATATTCCGGTGTAAAAATAGTAAGGTTATGATTTATAAAAAAAATCATTACTCAAAAATTATAATTTTCCGGCAAAGGGGAAAAGTGGAGTCGGGCTTACCCTACCTCCCCCCCCCCCCTACCCCTATCAACCCCCTACGCGAGTACCGGATATCTATACTTTACCCTAGGTCTTTTGTAGGGAGTTCCAATGATCACGGTCTTGGTCCGCTTGCTTCCAGCGGCTCCCTGTGACTCGTCTGATGTTGTCTGTCCACCTAGTTGGGGGTCGACCAAAGCTACGTTACCGGTGCTGGGTTGCCATTGCAGCACCTTGGGACCCCAACGTCCATCGGTTCTTCGAGCTATGTGCCCTGCCCATTGCCACTTCAACTTCGCAATTCGCTAAGCTATGTCGGTAACTCTGGTTCTTCTACAGATCTCCTCATTTCTGATTTGATCACGTAGAGATACTCCCAGCATAGCTCTCTCCATCGCCCGTTGAGTGACTCTGAGCCTTCTTATGAGGCCCATAGTGAGCGACCATGTTTCAGAGCCGTAAGTCATCACTGGCAACACGCACTGTTCGAAAACTTTAGTCTTCAGGCACTGAGGGATTTTGGACAAAAAGATGCCACGGAGTTTCTCAAACGCTGTCCACCCGAGCTGAATTCGGCGGCGCACCTCCTTCTCGAAATTGGACTTACCTAACTGGATCGTATCGTCCACATGTGGGATTTACATAATGTATAAAAAACATTACAGAAACAAACTTAGTTTTAACAGTATATAACCCCAGATAACATTTTTTAGGCATTTTAAGAAACCGAAATAGGATGCCTAACGCATGCCCTTATATCGTAAGGCAGGATCAGAAACCAGAAAAACGGATAGGTACCAGTTGTTTCCTATGTAGCAGGTCAAATCGTTTGGAGTTCTTCTCCAGATATCAGAGTCCATAAGCAGTCCCAGTCTTCGTTTTAAACAGAAACCAGTAATAAAAGTTTTATTTTTACCGAAAATCTAACCGAAACGCATAACGATTACGTAATTTACGATTAAATAATATAAGGTCCTTTTTGTATCTGGGGTTAGGGCGGTTTAACCCGGTAAAAAGAAGCGCTTTGCTCTTTTCCGGGTTAACCTCTATCCTCCATTGGCGGAACCAAGCGCCTAAGCGCTTGATCGCTTTCTGAAGGCGGGCTACTATATACGGTAGCGAACGACTGGTCGTGTAAAGAGCAGTGTCGTCCGCGTACTGGGCTAGCTCTACATAAGGGCTCTTGGGTATATCGCTCGTGTACAGCGTATAGAGGTAGGGCGCTAGAACTGAACCCTGGGGTACGCCGGCCTTTAGGGGTCTCCTCGACGACAGAGTGCCGTCTATTCGAAACCTAAAGGTGCGATCGGTTAAATAGTCTTTTAATAGGTATAAAAGCCTATCCGGGATACCCTGGGTTTGCAATTTATAAATGAGACCGGCGTGCCAGACTTTGTCGAAAGCCTTGGCTACGTCGAAGAATACGGCTCCTGTGAGGCGACCACGTTTCCAATCGTAAAGCCCTCGCGCCACGTGCTCCGTTAGGCGGTGCACTTGGTGGACGCTAGAATGTTTGGATCGAAAGCCAAATTGCTCGTCATTGATAAGCTTTTTAGTTTCGATGACGACTTTTAGTCGGGCGAGTATTATCCTCTCGTACACCTTTGCTAAGGAGTTGAGAAGACTTATAGGGCGGTAACTAGAGGGGAAGTTAGCGGGCTTACCAGGTTTTTTAATACCTATTACTATAGCCTCTTTCCACTCTGTGGGGAAAGAGCATCCTGCCAGCAGGGCGTTATATATCATTACCAGTAGGTACAGTAGCTGGGGAGGGATGCATTTAAGTGCCCTGTTTGTGATCACATCGGGACCGGGAGCTTTCTTAGAGTGCAGTCTATTGATAATCGTCTGAACCTCTTCGCAAGTCGTGGGAGCTATGGGCTCGCTGTCTGAAGACAGTGGGCCTAGTGAGTCTATTTTATTGGTGACGATACCTACAAAGTTGGGATTTATAGAACTATCGCTCGGGGTGCACTGTGCTTCAAACGAGTCAGCGAGGCATTCGGCCTTATCCAGATCTTCGAAAGCGGGTGGAAGATTGGGTCGTAATAGAGGGGGTGTGGCTGCAACGTGGTCAGCTTTGAGAGCTCTCGCTAGGCCATGGTACGCTGTATGGGATGGCGTGAGCTCTCCTAGCTTTCTGTCCCAGTAGTGGGCCCTCGGAGAGTCAAGGCGAGCCCTTAGCTCTCTTTGGATTTGCCAGAGTTTCCTCCGGTTGTCGTCTGTCGGACAGTCGGCATGTGCCCTAGCTTGGCTGTTCTTACGCGTCAGTAGTTGTCGAACGTTGGCCGGCAATTCCCTACGACCGAAGTCGTTAGAAATTGTGCGGGAACAGTCGTTGACTGACTGACGAACGTGCCTGGTAAAGTGAGACGCTGCACGTTTAGCGTCCTCTACGGAGTCTATGGTGTCGGGGATTTCATTAAGGTGCACAGAGTCTAATGTTTTAAGTCGGTCGGTTAAGTTTTTCCAATCTACTATTACTTTGGTCGGAGGGGGGGTGTCTACCGGGGGTCCTAGCTGGAGTAGGACGGGACGGTGGTCAGAGCTAAGCTCGTGTATAGTCTGTTCAATAAGTCAGTTTATATGGGTAATTTTGTAAGAAATTAAAAAACGCAAGAGAAAGGCGGGAGACTTCGTATATGGCGGGCGCGTTAGTTTCACGCTTTTCTTGAATTAATGTTTGTTGGCTAATTTTGAAAAGGACTGGTGTTGGTTGTGTCGTGGACTGTTTTGGTGTCGTTTGTGTAGTGGCTGGTTTTCTGAATGGTTAACAGGTATTGATTTGGGAAAGGTTTGAGGGATCCGCGTCCGCAGAGTGCGAAGTTTCCCGCCATTTCTCCCTAACTTCTACATTGCTTTAAACTTGACATTGGCTAGTCTGTACAAAGCCATAAAAAGAGAGAACTAATCAAATAATAAACTTGACATTGGCTAATCTGTGTAAAGCCATAAAAAGAAAAAAAAAAAAAAAAAAAAAAAAAAAAAAATCTGCAACCTGGCAACACTTTACTTGTTTTTATTTTTCTGGTGTCAGGTATAAACTATTTGTTTAATTTTGGATTGATTGCTGTTAATTGTGGTTCTTAAAATGCCAAAGCCATAAAATCGAGATCAAAGAGCATTTCTTAATAAAAATATAATGTATTGTGAAAGATAAAAAGCCGAACAAAGGGATTTGGTGGATAAAAACAAAGTAATGCAGCGAGTGTCCGCCATGACCGGTGTGTACCACATCAAACATAGTTTGATACTTGGTTATTATTTAATTTCTGTTGTTGTTAGTAAGTATTCATAATATTTTGCGTAATGTATTAAAAGTTCATATTAATAAATTGAAAGTATATCAATAAGTAATGCAATATAAATAAAACTAAATTGTATGGTTTTAGGGAACCCCGACACAAGTGAAACTGCGAGCCATGGCTGCCGCCGTTTTACACAGATGGTAGCACTGAGCACTCCGTGGCCGGTAGAATAGCGTATGAGGCGATAGAATAAATGTTTCACTTTAAAAAAATCATAATTGTTACTTGTTTAAATAAACTTCATTTTTCAGGCGTTTCTAGAGTCACACTTACTCGAATTAAATGATAGTGTATTACGTACATCAGGAATGAAGTACCTACAATTGCTAAACGAAAAGATGAAATAAAGGATCGGTTAGTCACTAATGGTATAGAATTTACAGATACCGTGACTAAGGCAGTTTTATTGGAGCTTTAAAGAAAGCACAAACCTACGCCTGTGTATGAGATTGATAGGATTCTTGAAGAACATGGTCACACCATAAAAAGGTTACTTCCCTATCATTGCTACCTGAACCCCATAGAAGAATCAGAATCTGGAGTTTAGCGAAAATAAGATATGCAGAAAAAAATATAAACAGGAGAAGAAGGAATTGGCAAGATTAATAGAAGAAGCATTTACATCTATAACAATGTGCTAGTGAAATTTCTGGAATAGAGTTTTTGGTTTCAGACTTCGATTAAGATTCGTAAGAATCACAGGCGAATTGTACAATATTACCATAACCATATAATATTACTAATAAAACATATATTTTGAATTTATTTTTAATCTGTATCCAACCTAAACGAAACCCTAATACAAACCCAGTAATTATAACAGAGGATATCTTGGCAACGCGCTGGCTTGCTCACTGGTTAGGCAGAAAGGCTGACCAGTAAAGAATTACGGACCTGACGTCTAACCGTAATCTAAACTTAATTCATTCCACCTTTTTGATTTAAGTGTATATTTTTTTAAAACAAAATTACATAAAGTATCAAAAGTATTCAATTTATCAATAATTATTTTAGTGTGGCTATATACCATTTTTCAATTTCCTTTTAAATTACCCATGTAAACTGACTTATTGAACATACTATAGTACTTCTAAGGAAAACACATGAAGTGTGATATTCTTAAAAATAGCTATGTCCAGTATGTCGGGTCTGTCCAATGAGTTTTCATTGTACGGGTAACGCGTCGGTTCGTTGGGGGCTAAGATAGCAAAATCTATGTCATTACTTTGATACAATCGATTAAGTTGTCGACCATGTCCGTTAGTAACTCGGGAATTCCAGCACTCATGTTTGGCGTTGAAATCTCCGGCCAAGATGACGGAGAGAGAGAGTTGCCAAGAGCGAGCAGCGCACGAAAGTCGCTCTCTATGAAGTCTCTAATAGGAGAGAGGTATACTGATGCTAGGATGACCGACGGATGGCCGGTCATGCTAACTTGACAAATGGATGCTTCCATGTTATTTAAGTCGGGAGGGTCGAGAGGTATACAGTGAAGAGACCTCCTGAAATAAATTAATGTGCCTCCCTTTGGGGCGTGTTCTCTATCATTACGTATTACATTGTAGTTCGCAATTTTAGGCGTACTGTTACTAGGTTTAAGGAAGGTCTCTTGCTCTAGAAAGATATCTAATTGGTGTGCACAGGCAAATTCTCGTATTTCGTCGATCTGTTGGATAAGGCTGTTTGCGTTGAAAAACGCGATTCTGAGGGATCGGGGTTTGTTTCTACATGTAATTGGTGTACTACCCATTATGGTTTAGTTTGCGGATCGCCAATATAAGATCGGCGTGCTCGGAGCATGCAGTATGTCTGCAGTAGTTGGGGTCTTTGAGCTTCTTCATGCAGAGAGTGAACTCAACTTCACCAAAAGTGTCAATGACACTCATAATTGAGTTCAGTGACTTATTGCCTGACGCAGGGGTCGAACTGGAGGGCGCTTTAGGGGCGGGTGAGGCCACCACCGGCGGGGAGGCCTTAGGGGCTGCGGGTGCTGCCGGCTTAGGCTGGGCTGGTTTGAACCACGCATTAACGGCCGGAGCCGGTGCGGGTACAAATTTTTCTTGGACAGGCTTGGTTTTCGCCTGTTTGCGAGCGGCTTGTTTGCCACCGCGTCTTTGTTTGCGCGGGGCCTTAGGACAACCGCGATAATTTGCGGGATGCCCCTCAGTCTGGCAGAGGACGCAACTCGGTTGTCCAACCGACTTGTCCTTGCGCTGACAGTCAGCGATGCCGTGGTCGCCTAGGCACTTCACGCACCTTGGACGGGCGTGGCAGTTGCGGGCGCAATGGCCGTATAGTTGGCAGCGATGACATTGGCCGATCGCGCCACGGTTGCGGGGAGTCTCGATGCGCAAGCCGGTTAGGCGGCACACCGAGCGAATCCTGAAGATTGCTTTGCCTTGAGGGCAAAGGTCTAAAACTATGAGACAAAGCTCGTACGGGGTCTTGGATCGTGAATTGTACATGCGGTGTACTTCCTTCACGGGGAGATTCTGGGACAGAAGGTCCTCTTTAATGCGCTCCGCTGTGAGCTCAACCGGTAGTCCGCGAATGACGACTCTCAGCGTTCGTTCCTCCTCGAGAGTGTAGGAGTGATATCCTACATTCTCTTGGCGGAGTAGGGCTGTTAGAAGTCGGTGGTCGGTCGAGGTCGGACATTGGACTTTAATGCCAATGTTGGTAGAGCGGGCGTTAACTTGATGTTAGCGGCGTCTATCAGGGGAATCATTCGTTCCCAAGCTGCTTTCTCCCTAATGAAGAGAGGAGGAACCTTCTCTCTGCGCTCCTCGGACATAGGGGAGTCTTCCGACTCCTCATTGTCCTCGACGCGAGTCACAGAAGACGGGGCGGGGGCGGGGACGGCCGCGGTGGCCGTTGAGGCGATAATCCGCTTTGCGGGGTTGGAGGTAGTTTTAGCCTTAAGCTTGCGCTTTTGGCTTTTTGAGGCGACGGGCGTGAAGCCCACGTCATCCTCGGCCTCCATGTCGGAGGAAGCGGGTGAAGCCGGGGCGCGAGGCGCTACGGGGCGCGGCGCCGGCTCGATCTCCGTGGCAGGTAGCCCGGAGGGGAGGGGGTTTTCCGAGAACACCAGATGGGTGTCACGGGTAGCGGGGGCGGGGGCGCCGGCCGTCATAAACCTTTTCAGATAGTCCGGCTGGTTGCTAAGTAGGTCCTTTAAGAGGGCCTGCATGTCAACGTGGGGTGGCGCGGTGGCGGCCATAGTGGCCGCGGGCCTAAACAGTGCCTCCCTGCCGAGGCAGGGAGGTGAGTACCTAAGGTGTGGCCCTAATGGGGCCTCGCCTGTCGGTGGCGAGGGTGTATCGCTAAGCTAATTAATGTTAGTGTACTGGAATCCTAGACCCTAGAACTACACTGCACTAACACAACGGAGACACTGACACTGAGCACAACACACACTGTGCGAACTGACTGGTCGGAGCGCGTAACGAGACATCCGTTCGGAACGGACGTCGATCGAACACTGGGGGCCACGGTAATATTATGTATACAGTATTGTAACTCGGGCTTATCTTTGAAATAATTACCTATAGCCGCGTGACATCTAAACATGCGATAGGGCTGCCCGCCTCCAGCATTTTAATTACATTTGCCTACTTTGTGCTCAAATTTCAACTATCTAGTGACAGACAGACGGTCAAATTAATTTTTTCTGGTATGGTTCATACAAACTGTACAATAAACAACTATTGTTAATGCAACCAAAAAGTGAACAATATATCCTACTTGTCATATTAAAAATATACTTGAAGTAATTTTAATTGTAAAAATTGCGCGGTTATTGTTTAAAAAACAAAACATCGTCCGTTCGTCACTGCGGCACAGTCGCGACCAGGGTCGTCAATCTTAACAAATAGCCTGGTACTACTATACATTTAGGAAGGCAATTGCAGATCGCGCTACTGTGTCGACGTATTATTCTGTGATGAAGGCATCCCATGTTTAATTTTTCTACCAATTTGGTAGTTTAGTTTGCATTAAAATATTTAAGTATTTTAAATCAAAAAAATATTAATTTAATATTAATGTGTCGTCTGTGGAAGTCGCAACCTATCTGTAGTTGCAAAGGCGGCAAAATTGGACCTGTGGCGCGCGTTTTTGAAAAAAGAAAAAGGAATGAAGCAGTTTTTCAAAGAATGGCGGCAACGCTGAATTGTTATTAACTTCTTGCCGCCGTTTTTATTAAACACTTTTTTTACTGACTGTGAACAATAGTTAATTAGTTGCAGTTCAGGCTCACTAACGTTAATAGAGAATTATTACAGTAAAGTGTTATTCAGATAAACAGACTCGGTATTGTATTAAAGCTTGCTTAGAAGTTCGTATTCCCACTCTTTAATATAGTATTTAATAAATGGTTCTATTTTTGATGTATGTATGTACCATTAGTTTAATAAATATTCTTCGAAATAAAATTAAGTCAGAGTATTTTTCTCTATTTTTCTGCTGTTGATGTGGTAGAAATTGGGCAAACAACAGTCAATTTGACAATTTTTTTTTGATTTCACGATTTCCGAAAAATAACTGTTAGCGGTCGTGTTATTTTTCTGATTTTGTTGTTTTAATACCTCTTGTGAATTTTTAGTGCTTTTCAAGTTAAAGATTTTAGTGTTTTGAGACAGGACTCCAGTATAGTTGTAGTTAAGTTTAGTAAACATGTCTTACAAGAGGTGCTGTATTTCAGGCTGTTCAGGAACTGCAGGTTAGTAAACGCCGTCATTGTTGACTTAATCTTTGAAATTTATGACATGGGTTATGCATAGGTTCTTCTCCATCGGGCGTTCCGAACCAGTGATAGATTCACTTATTGGTTCGTACTGTTACAAGTTTATTTGAATATACAGTGTTTTCTCTAGTTTATCTAGAAGAAATTTCTATATATATACAACTATTAAATTATCACCCCTAAATGATCACTTCTAAAAAAACGTTTTATAAAAATAATCTTATCTTTATTTTTAGATAGCTGGGTTCATAGACAAGGTATATTGTAGCTTAAACTTTAAAGTATATTAAAGCAGATTAATGATAAATTCTGCTAAAAAGCTTCCACAGAAAAGTGAATTGAGTAAGATCTACTGAACATGTTTTAAACTTATGTCCAAACTAAGATATTTTTACTTTTCAGAAAATATACTTCCCAAATCCCGCAAAAGATTTGGATCGTTTTATGACCTGGATTTATAATGTTGGACCTGGATTTATAATATCTTGAAATCAACTAATATACTACTATAATAGCTCGGCAACATAGCTGTGCCAAGTTTAAGCATGCCATGTAAGTTTATTAATTATTGAAGTACATATCGCATACTGATAACCAAACCGTCACTAAACGAAAAACACGATTTTTCAGAAAATGATGTTAAAGTTACTAATTAAAGAAACAGTTGCATATTGTGCAAAATGTAAAAAAAAAACATTTTTTTTAAGTGAATAATATTTGTGTCTAGCCTAGTGCTCCTTGTTATTAATTATAGCTGTTATTTATATTTATTTTATGAAATATTTTAATTTTTCTCCAGAAATAGTGTCACTTTTCCACAAAATTTTTGAAAGTGTCACTTTTTCATTAGATTCATTCATATGTTATCTAAAACATTTAGGTTAAAATGTCTCTATATTCTTAGTAATTTAAGGAACAAAAATTAAAATAATGATTTTTTAATTAAAACTACCACTGCAGAAATCAACCATCTTTATTAACTATAATTACTTATTAATTTAACATCCTCGCCTCACACATAATGATAAAAATGTACTTGTTTGTAAATCACACTGACAGAAAAACTTATAACATTACTTAATAATTGGCCCAAATATTAAGACTATGTTAATATTACTTAAATCAACCAGTCTTCAGTGAGTTCTAATTAAATTAATCCTATCTCTAAGAGATAATGCTTATTTATTAAAGTTACAAAACAATGAAAATAAATTGTCAGAAAATCTTTCTTAAATTCTCATAGAACTAATAACATTAGGTACTTAATAATATTTTGGCACTGTTAATAATAATATCACTTAAAAGCAAACAGTCTTCTGTGAGTCCTAATTAAATTACTCATCCATCTCTATTGAGATACAGCTTTTTTCTAAATTTAACAATAAATCTCTCACAAAACAAAACATAAAAAACTTTCTAAAGTAAAATGACAAAAAAAAACATTTTATAAAATATTATTGTAAAAAGACGATACATAGTAAGGCAAAATTGCGTTCTTTTTAATAAGATCTTTCAGATCCTTCTTTTTATTTTCAGCTAATGGCAATTTATTATTATACAAAGGCACTAATTGAGGTTGTATCCGTCGAAGCTTGAGTAAGTTAATTTCTTTAAAAGTTTCATCAGAATATGAAGTTTTGTAAAAAACTCTAACGTTATGGTTAGAATCAGACTTTTCAACTTTTAGAACTTTTATGTCACCTACTTTTATGGCCCCCCCTTCCGTATTTTTAGTTAGTTTGAATTCTTGCAGCTTTTTGATGTCATAAAACTCATGGTGTGCCATTTCCACTACATTGTATTTATTGCCCCTTTTTTTTGCGTCTCGAATAGCACTTATATATTGATCAGGAACATATATTGGTCCTGACCTAAGCTTCTTCTTTATCTGGCGCTCAATCATAGAATGGACGGAATCCCCTTCGTTTTGGGTATGACCCTTGATCAAAAATTTGTGGGTAATAGAGGCAATGTTTGGCAAATTTGCCACTGCATATAAATACATGGAAAAAACAAATTGATTTTTTTGTTGTCCGCAACAGTTATCTGAATAAAAAATTATGTTGAGGTCAGACGATGCTGTTGCCGATTTTTTTTGTAAGAATTTAAATACACAAGAACCTATTTCGTTAGCACCTTTTTGCCCTTCTACTTCAGTCCAGAAATAGCAATGAGTACAATCGGCTTTGAGCTCACAAATTGTAAAGTTCAAGCAGTTCAGTCTTGACTTATAATAAAAAGATGAAACATCCCCTTTAGGAACTTGCAGGATAGCTTGCAAATCATAACATGCTACTATGTTATTGTCATCAATTAATTCTTTGTCTCGTTTTTTTTCTTCTCGGCTTAACTCTTTTTCTTTTAAATGTAATGTATATTCTTCATTCATTTTTTCTTTCTCTTCAAGGTTCGCATTTTCATAAGCCACACAGTCTTCACACTGATCCTTTTTAGGGACAAAAAAACTTATATTAAAATCTTCTTTAAAAACTTTACGATATATATGTAGCTTCACGTAGTCAAGTCCTTCAATTTCGCAGTCTTTTTTGTAATCTCTATATAAATCGGTTAATGTTTTCCCACCTTCTATAAATTCCCTTGTCGTCTGTTTGCGTAAATAATGACTTTCAATTCGAGGTATGCTCGCAATATGTTTTCTAACCCTGTCCAATAATTCGCTTGATGTTTTGGTCCCATGGTTGTCATGTTTACCTCGCAGGTCTGGTTCAACAATACCACATAAATTTAATTTTGCGATGACTGTTCGAATTGGGCGATCGTTAATGCCTAAAGTGTTTTTGAAAAATATTTTGCATACTCTTTTTTTTTCATTACTTGCTGTTAAATAAAATGCGTGCTTAGCTTTTCTATTATTGAATATTTTTTTGTATTGATATTTCGGTTTGATTTCTGTCATGTGTTTAGAAATGAAATCTCTTTGTTTTGATAGGGAACTCATTTGCCAGTAATTATTGAATATGTAGCGACGGGATTCTTCGGTAAATTTTTCCGAACATTTTAATCGACAACTCATACCACAAGGAATCCCTATTTTTCTTTCAGGAATTACTTTTTTTTGCTTTGAGGACGTCGAATATTGTAATCCCTTATTTCTCAGTAACTTTGCCAGTTTTTTTTTGTTACCACGCTTTCTTTTTCGTGTTTGTGTTGCAGAGTGAGTATCAGAGATAGTTTCAGGTGTGATATTATTTAAATGTGTTGTTTTGTTTATTTGTTCTATTGCTAAACTTTTTAAAGAGGATGGGTTATAAATGGGTATGTTATTAATTATTTTGCCATCACTATCAGAAAAAGATTCACTCCCATATTCCATAGCTATTATTTGTAAAGCAGAGGCAGATTTATTCAATTTACAAGACGTTATTTCAGGAGACAAGACTTTTGGAGAAATACAGTTTCGTTTCGATGGCGTGGCAGAGTTAGAGTTCACACTCATTGAATCATTTCGTGAAGAAGTTGAAGATGATCTGGATGACGACGAGGAAGATGCCGATGAAGTGGATGATCCTGATGAACTAGAAGACGATGAATTAGATGACTTTGCAGAAGAAGACCTTGATTTTCTTGATAACGAAGGAGAAGTGTTAAGTGTTGACACATTATGTACTTCTGCGACTGTTTTTTGTTTTTGCTTAATCTTAGGAAGGTGTGTTTTAGTTGTGTCTGATTCAGAAGATATATGATCATTAGGGCTGAGTTTATACTCTGGATCATCATCTGATGCAGGCGAAAAATCTCTACCTGATCTGTTGCTATTGCCAGAATCTGTAGAATTATTCCTATTTCGACTTTGTTGTGTGACGACAGTGCTGAAGTTTAGAGAATCTACACTTGACTGGTCCGCAGCATTTAACTTAGTTTTGTTAGCAGAATCCTCGGTTATTACTTTATTGTCGGAATCATTTTCCATTGGTGTATCGCTAGTAGTACCTGTATTAATTTTCTTTATTATTTCTTTAAATTTAGTAGTTCTTGGATTGAGACGTGGCATATTGATAACTGTAAAAAATAAAAGATATTATTGAAAACAACGTCCAATGTATACTGTCCTGTATAGCACAAATATTTACGTAAACGTAATTCAATCGTAACGAGTGCACGCGCAGTAGAGCGTTGTCAGATTTTCATACAATTTTTTGACGTTACGTCATGTTACATTACGTATTACGTAAAGATTCGTGCTAGGGGAACTGTTCACAGTATTAACCATTGTTGTCAAAAGCCATTTAAATCAAATAAAAGATCATCTTAAAATAAAAATTCTCGTTTAAAATTATTTTTATTTTATTTATTTGTATTATTATGTACCTACTTACGAATCGCTAAATTATAACTAACTAGCTCTTTAAAACGCAAAGTTACATTGTACAGGGGGTTGAACAAAATTTTGACTCACTGATCGTAGTCACGGATTTTTAAATTTTCGACCTTATTGTATAGCGAATACCTAATAAAATTTTCATGAAATGGTCAAGAAATCGAATTTCTTAACTGTACTTAGTAGGTACCTACACTTCTCAAGTCAAAAAAACTTCTATCAAACAAAAATAAGGAACATACGATAGAATCAAAACGCACGTTTTATTCAAATTATAATGCTTATTTGAATACAAAAAGTGCAAAAAACCGACACTTTTTATTTAGAGTCACTTTTCGTAAAAACAAATAATTGAAGTTCAATTCGCAAATAACGAAATCCTGACATGTTTAGTTTAAGGTCAGTATTCAGGTAAGTGATTGACTGTTTTAAACACAAAAATAACAGAAAAACTGATTCTTTTTGTTTAGAGACACTATGCGGGTAAAAATTACAACAAATTATGCACAAAAATATTGACAAAGTGACACTTTTTATGTAAAGACGTTATTCTCGTAATTGTTAGTTCAACTTACCTTATAATTTTGAAGAAAGGTGTCCTTAAGCAAAAAATGACCGTTTTCCGCACAGAGTCCACGTGAACATTACGCCGTCCGCGTCACTAATGGAAATATGTCAGTGTTGCGGTAAGCTACCCGCCCTCCCCGCGCCTGGGGGCAAAGCGACACTAACGACATCTACTATTCTATGTAACTTTTTAATGTCGGTGTTTTTGCAAACTATAGTTTTTGGGGAGCGTTAATAGATGGCACTTTTAACTCATTTTTGTCGAATTTTGTTTAGTGACGGTTTGATTATCAGTGTGCGATATGTTAAAAATAAAGGGAGTATAACCTCATATTAGAAATAATATGGCATAGTTAGATGTTGGAGCTGATTACCAAAGTCATTTACAAAAGTGATAATAATAATGTTACAATATTATTGTACTATTTTTAAATTTTGTTTTACTTTCAGGCTTGAATTCAACCACAAGTAAATTACAGAATCTGTTAGAAGATTTGCCATCAGTATCATCTTTGCCTATGAATAGTTCATCATCTGTAACTACATGTATGTATAATATTTGTTCATTCATGACATATGTTTGCACATTGTTTGTCAAATTGAGTTGAAATTTTGTTTCAGTTTGTCATACAGTTGCTGTCTTCACTTGTGTAAAAGATTCTGACCTAGTGACTTACTGTATCAACATACAATAAGTTATAATTTGTGATTACATGGCACATGCCATAAATCATTATTATATCAAATTATCATTAACAAACTAACTCGTTAAAATGACCTAAGAACTTGAAAGATACATTTCTTGTGTGGTGTATTTGTAACAAAGGTTTATCCGAAACATTAGAAAACCATGCGCAGTGTACTTCATTTAAAATAATACATAAACTTGTGTCAATGTCATATTTTTATTCTCTTTTTCCAGCTGATAATTTGTCCATTGAGATAGAAGTGTCAAAACACCAACTTTTGATCCAAGAAAAAGAAAATATTGGTGAGTACAAAATACCTATAAATTTTATTGATTTTAGGTAGTGGTATTCTCTACAACATTCTTTTTTAGGTTCCATAGGTGGACATGGAACCTTTTTATAAAAAATTAAGTGCTTACTATTGGCTTATAATGTTCCTATTCAGAAATTAATTTGATTATTACATATTGTAATATTTTTTACAGCCCCAAGCTCCAAACATAGTCTAGCCCACAAATCAGCCACTGATATTAAACAAGAGATTTACAGAAATCAACAGAAAGGTAAGTTTTAAAATATTTTTCCATAATGACACCTATCATAATAATTATAATCTTTTTTCACTGTTTTAACTATTTTGTAGAATGTAGATGATAAATGATAATACGCAATTTTTTTTGTTTTAAATTACACAAATAATATATGTTTAACATTATAATATTATGTTAGTCAATATAAAGATCTGTGAAGTGATTGTGTACTATCATTTTTTACTGACTGACTGGCTGACTTACTGATCTTAATTATCCTAGTTAACATCAATTTATCTGTTTTGTATCACATATGCATTGTCACTTTACAAAATTAAATATATTTTTAAACAAAACATGACACATAAACCCTTGTATCCTAATTGTAAAATAAATGACTTAATATCTGACAATGAAATAACTAGATTGTTAATTCCTTATGATTCAATAGTGTGTCATTATAAATTTTACTAGACTCAACTAAAATTGGTTGCTTCTTATCGAGTCACTTAGTACCTTATTGAACTGACATGGTTATTCAATAAACAATTTATATTCATCTCCCATAGGAAAACAAACGTAAATGTAGATCAACATAAGACCATAATGCTTCTGCTTTTAGCATTCTGTCTTAATTATTAGTCTTAAGGATACAAGGGTTTATGCGTCATGTTTTGTTTAAAAATATATTTAGTTTTTTGTTTTGTACAAAATACATAAGCACAAATTTGTACAAAATATATAAGTAGCACGGTAATTACCTTGTGACACATTAGATCCATTTTACTTTGGCTTATTAGTCTTTTGTTACTTTTGCGACTACACGATTGTGAGTGTTCTTATACAAACTTATTTAAGATTTCGATTTTGTTTGATCACCAGGCGTTATATAAAGATGGAGCAGTAAAGGTTGAGACCACATTGCCTAGTGCAGTTGTATTGGACGTGATAGCTAAGACTTCTGGGAGGAGGGCCGTGTTGCAGGGATTTGGAGGTGAATTTACCAAGTCCAATATTCTTTATTTAAATGAAGTAACTAAAACTTAAGTAGGTATTTTATTGATATGCTAACCCATTAAATACCTACTTAATGTTCACCGATTCACTCAGTATTTTGAACTTGAAAGGGTCTAAGTAAGATAATGAAACTAATAAAAAAGGTGTTATTATGTTATGTTCCTCATATTACCAGGGTTGGTATTCAAGTTTTTCATAGTTGGGCCATAACAAACCATCTCAGTACTTATGTCGTCCTGGTAGTTTGCTTTGGTCATCTTTTAATAACTCTTTCTAGGTTAAAAAGTATCTTATGACCAATGTCAGTATTCAAAGTATATTTATGTGAAAACTTCACATAAATATACTCCCATTTGCTTTTATAATATAGGATAGCATAATATATTGGGCTAGTAGTTTCTTTTATATATATATATATATATATATATATATACTTTTATATTAGGCTACGCGCTAGCAAATTAGATTTTTATCTTGTAAAGCTAGAATAAGAGGAGATCAATAAATAAAGTAGAAATCAATTGATCGAGTAGTTGATTGAATTAGGCAACATTGACTGAAGCAGATTTTTGGATGTCAGAATCTAGTTATAGCTTTCCTTCCTTTTTAACTTACCTCATGTAAAAATAACTAGATCAATAATGCCAAATGTCCTTTATTTTCAGCTTGAAGTTCTGGTGGCGTAACACAGGTATGCTTTTTTTTACATTTTCGCTATTGAGCTACATCATGATCAGCCCATTACCGGCTCACTACAGAGCAAGGGTCTCTTCTCAATATGAAAAGGTTCGGCCATAGTCCACCACGCTGGCCACGTGCGGATTGGCAGACTTCACACGCCTTTGAGAACATTATGAACAACTCTGCGTGCAAGTTTCCTCACGATGTTTTCCTTCACCGTTGGAGCAAGTGATATTTTAATTGCTCGCTAACGAAAAAAAAACGCACATAACTCCGAAAAGTTATAGGTGCGTGCCCGGGTTCGAATCCCCGACCTCTGATTAGAAGGCTGACATCCTAACCACTAGGCTATCACAGCTCTAAGTGTATGACCCATTGTTCATTAATTGGTTGGTTGAACATAAGTGGTAACTATTATATGCATTCAGGCACACTGTGAGACTTTATAGTCTATATATATAAAAATCAATTGCTGTTCGTTGGTCTCGTTAAAACTCGAGAACGGCTGAACGAATTTGTCTTATCTTGGTCTTGAAATGTTCGTGGAGGTCTAGGGAAGGTTTAAAAGGTGAGAAAAATTGGAATAATTGCCGGGGAAACCCTAAAAACAGCCCTTATCTTTTTCCCATATAAACGTTTTCTAAATAAAATGTGGAGTCAATTTGAACTTTATTACTATTTAATAAAGTTCATATTAAATTATAATCACTCAATGTTGTCTAAGAAATGTAGGTGTGTTCCTAACTTCAAAGAGTCAATTTGCAATTAATATTTAGGCAATATTTTATCCCGGTATTTCCACGGAAACGAAAACTACGCGGGTGAAACCGCGGATCTCAGCTAGTAACAATATGAATATAGTTGTTACTATATTATATAATATATATTTATGTTGATAACAATAATTGTTTTTTTTTTTAGTTATTTTTTAGGACGAGTTAAAAATATTTTAAATCACGCAATTCCCGTTTTCTGTTCCAGATAAGAAAATTCTTTCAGAAGAATGCAAAGGAACTGCAGATGTACTCCTCTTCTTTGACAATTTATTCGACTCTGTCAATGGCAGTTTCACGAAGAAAAAAAAAGGTACGCAAAACCACTTTTGGGGCCTGCGACACCATCATCAGTACATCACGAAAAATGGAGGGAAGCGAAGAAGATTTTAAAATCAATGAAATTTATTATCTATAAATTTCATTGATTTTAAAAAGCAGGTAAAAAAGTACGAACAATAAACAATTGGGTGTGGACATTGGAAGGAATTGAGGTTTTATTAAAAACATTTAGAAACTAAATTTAATATAACTTCAGTAAACCAGGACCCCATTGAAAACTTTTTTGGGGCTATTCGATAACACGGTTGCCGCAACACAAACCCTACGCCCGAGCGTTTTGTATCAGTGTTTACCACATTGCTAGTCAACAGCCTAACCAGTGTCCACACCCCAGGAGGATATTGTGAGCATGATTTAGGAGAGGCACTGCACCCTCATAGTCGCAGATTGTGAAGCCGATGACGACTCGACCTGTGCACCTACTTTAGATGATATTTTAAGTATTGAGCTGAGCCAAGAATATTGGCCCCCCTTACAGTATGTAACTGGGTAGGTTATAAAAAAAAACATAAAAATATATAAGTCCTGTGAAACATGCAAAAAAGAATTAGTGTCATCAAAAGAACTAGAATATATAAAATACAGGGAATATGCAGATCGTCGTTGGCTTTGTAGTCCGACTCACTCAATTGTGAATATAATTTCAAATATACAAGACATAGCAATGTCTATATTAAAAACAGATTTAGAGAAAAAGAACCTAAAACAATATATCAAAACCATTGTCTATACGTTAGTAGATAACATATCTGGTGTCCTAACCATAAAAACAAGTTGATAAATTTCTTTATTAATGCAGTTTGTCGCTTTTTTATACATAATTATTGTAAAATAATTAATAAGATTTTATATGGAAGAAAAGACGTCAATGACACCAATGACAAATTTCAAATGATGGCAAAAATTTCTTTCCAAATATGTCTCAAAATTAAAAATAAGTATACTTAATATCCTCAATTAAAAAAAACAGTCGAGTAGAGTAGAACTCTCACATGAATGGTGTTGTACTAATGTACAAAAACACTTTTTTATTCTCATAGTTGTCATTTTGAAATACCGTTGTTAAAGTGGCATAGTGATATATATTCTGTGAAAATTCCAACTACCGTTTCCAGTTCACTATAAACAGCCCATTGTCAGACAGATAGTCTTAGTGATAGGGCTCCATTTGCACCCTTTAGGTGCAGGGAGACTGGTCATACATTACAGTTTTTATTAGAGGCAAATCTAAAGGCCCAAAGTACAACCGAGTTATCTAGAGAAGTATAGGAGTTCCTATGCAACCTCCTGTCTGCATTCTGTGACCACCTCTGTTCCATATTAATTATTACTACATTGGCATTGTAGTTACAAAAATTATATGGTCCCTACTTCTGAGAAGTTCTCTGTATCAGTTGGCGGCAACTGCTCTCAAATGGTGTAGCAAGATTTGACCACCTTAGTCTGAGTCAGCATCAGACCCCAGTGGGCCACTCCTCGGGGAACTTTATCAACTGTTTTTATAAGAATAAAGAAGTCATTAGAATGTATTTTATGTGAAAATAAAGAATAGAAGCCAAAAATTTGTATTATTTAAAAATATGTGTTCAGAATAATTATATATATATTTTTTAATTTGGATGACATGCCAAATTGTTAGGGAATCAAATATTAAATAATTAATCTGAACACAATCCTACCTTCCATCAGTCATACATACTATCTAAAGATACGTACAAGTGTAGGTATGAACCTATACCTAAGCAGTCTGTACATACCATATGTATATTAGCTTGCGAGATTGTACTCTATTTCCGTATGTAAAAAGTACTCTGTGGTCGCGACTGTCTGCATCCCGAGATCGAGGCACGTAGGCATAGCCCGCGTTTCGTCCATTTGTATGAAGTTGCAATACTGTATACATAACGGTAATACCGTGTCAGATGTTTGTCACTGTTGCTTGCTGTGCAACAACTTGTGTGTGTACAGGACGGCTGTGTGAGAGCAGTACGTGCAGTGGAGAGGCCTCTCGCCGGTGTGCGTGCGGAAGTGGGAAACGAGGATCGTCGACGACTGGAATAGAACATGTTTCATGACACTCTCATGGTCAAGGGTCGATTTTGACGACCTCCGTGGCGCAGTGCGCGCTGTCGCATTATAAAGTTGGAGGTCCTGGGATCGATTCCCGGCTCGAATCTGGTCTGGTGGGAGGCTACGGCCGTAACATGATGTATGGTAAACCCATTCTCCTAATTGGTGTCTACGCGGCATCTTGCCGGAACGCTAAATCGCTTGGCGACACGTCTTCGTCGGCAGGGTGGTAACTAGCCACGCCGAAGCCTCCCACCAGACCAGACTCGAGCCAAGAATCGAACACCTCCAACTTTATAATGAGACAGCGCGCGCGCTGCGCCACGGATGTCGTCAAATGCAATCTGTTCTTATAATTCTGTATAAGTATCACTGAGATTTCAATGACTAACTATATTTTTTGCTGTTAATTGTACTTATACAACCCAAGTTACTTACCAGGGTGATGGACTCAAAGAGTATGTAATCACTACTTTTGTTGGACTGCAAAGAGGATGTAAAAACTACGTTGCTGCAATTTATTTGCTATTCAGTGTTTGTATTCTCATTTTTGCTAATTAATATAGGAACCTTGTTTTTACATGAACTGTCACTTGTAATTTTATGATTGGTTGACGCAATTATGTTTTTATTTTCACGTTGGATACATTGTATTTAATAGAATTGCAAAATGTAATTTTGTGATTGGTTGACAGCTTCAACGGATGTTGACGGATGTTATTATTTTCACTCAGTGATTGGTTGACGACTGTTGTTGCAAAATGGCGGGAACCAATCAGATTGTGTTCTCCCACCAAGACTGTTGTAAGCATGGCCTGAGATATTCGGATTTCAAACCGCGTTTATTTCCGAGTGAGGTGTGGAGGAAATAGGAGCCAATTGTAAAATAGTGTTAACGATCATAGTAAAGTTAATTAATGGAAGCATATATTATCGCCAACAGTAGGTTCTTCACTTCTGATTTATAAGAAACATCTTATAAATCAGAAGTGGTATAGGAATCCAAAAATAAAGGGTACGTAGCTAATCGTTGCTTGTAAAGATAAATTTCTTTTAAACTAGATTGCTAAACGTTTTAAAGACATTATCAAGATCATTATTTTTTTTTTATTTTTTTTTAATACTGTTACGATTTGTTGGTAACGTGTCCTTGCGCATGAAGCCTGATAACGTGGTGTTGTTAGATTACGAGTAATACTGCGTGCAAGCATGGGATGTGCTTTGAACAAATTAAGAGCTTAATGATCGTGATTTTCTGGTATTTATCTATATTGAAGGAACCTGGCGAAAGAAAGCTTTTAATTAAATTTATATGAATTAGTTATTTGTTTAGTTTTTATGGTTCCCGGCAAATTTTCGGTCAACATTTTGTTAGAAATACTAGATGTATACAATATTTGCATAGGAATGTGGGTAATTTAAGAAATGGTGAAGGCGAAAAATAAAGGTACGTAGACAATCGTTGCTTGTAATTTTTTTTTTAAACTAGATTGCTAAACGTTTTAAGACATTATCAAGTTCATTTTTTTTTATTCTTTTTTTATACTGTTAAGATTTGTTGGTTACGGTCGTTGCGCATGAAGCCTGATAACGTGGTGTTGGTAGATTACGTGTAATATTGCATGCAAGCATGGGATGTGTTTTGAACCAAATAAGAGCTAATGATCGTGAGTTTTGGGTATTTATCTAAATTGAAGGTACCTGGCGAAAGAAAACTTTTAATTAAATATATATGAATTAGTTATTTGATTAGTTTTTATGGTTCCCGGCAAATTTTCCGTCAAGATTTTGTTACAAATACTAGATGTATACAATATTTGCATAGGAATGTGGGTAATTTAAGAAATGGTGATAGCTTATAAACTCTAAGCAAATAGAATTCTCTCTTCATTTATATTTTAGCTATGCTTAGCTGTCTACATTTCAACACCTTTTTTGAATTGATACCTAATTTGTTTCCCTTTTTTGCTTAAGTCGACAGAACCTGGAGCGACGACTCGAGACACCCGATCCTGTGGAACATCGTAGTCGGAGCCGAACGAAGGAACGCAGCCCTTCCCGGATCCTGAGACTGGGGCCAATGCAGTGCATCATGCTGAGCGTCGTAGCGTCGCGGAACATGCTAAAAGGTGACGTAGTCCTTCTGTTACGATTTGTTTGTGACGTGTCGTTGCGCATGAAGCCTGATAACGTGGTGTTGGTAGATTACGTGTTGTACGTGTATTGCATGCAAGCATGGGATGTGTTTTGAATCAATTAAGAGCTAATTATCGTGATTTTTTTGGTAGTTATCTATATAAAAGGTACCTGGCGAAAGAAAGCTTTCAAAATATATATATTCATATATATTAGTTATTTGTTTAGTTTTTATGGTTCCCGGCAAATTTTCCGTCAAGATTTTTGTTAGAAATACTAGATGTATACAATATTTGCATACGAATGTGGGAAATTTAAGAAATGGTGATAGCTTATAAATTCTAAGCAAATAGAATTCTCTCTTCATTTATATTTTAGCTATGCTTAGCTGTCTACATTTCAACACCTTTTTTGAACTGATACCTAATTTGTTTACCTTTGTTGCTCAAGTCGACAGAACCTGGAGCGACGACTCGAGACACCCGATCCTGTGGAACATCGTAGTCGGAGCCGAACGAAGGAACGCAGCCCTTCCCGGATCCTGAGACTGGGGCCAATGCAGTGCATCATGCTGAGCGTCGTAGCGTCGCGGAACATGCTAAAAGGTGACGTAGTCCTTCTGTTACGATTTGTTTGTGACGTGTCGTTGCGCATGAAGCCTGATAACGTGGTGTTGGTAGATTACGTGTTGTACGTGTATTGCATGCAAGCATGGGATGTGTTTTGAATCAATTCAGAGCTAATTATCGTGATTTTTTTGGTAGTTATCTATATAAAAGGTACCTGGCGAAAGAAAGCTTTCAAAATATATATATTTATATATATTAGTTATTTGTTTAGTTTTTATGGGTCCCGGCAAATTTTCCGTCAATATTTTTGTTAGAAATACTAGATGTATACAATATTTGCATACGAATGTGGGAAATTTAAGAAATGGTGATAGCTTATAAATTCTAAGCAAATAGAATTCTCTCTTCATTTATATTTTAGCTATGCTTAGCTGTCTACATTTCAACACGTTTTTTGAATTGATACCTAATTTGTTTCCCTTTTTTGCTTAAGTCGACAGAACCTGGAGCCACGACTCGAGACACCCGATCCTGTGGAACATCTTAGTCGGAGCCGAACGAAGGAACGCAGCCCTTCCCGGATCCTGAGACTGGGGCCAATGCAGTGCATCATGCTGAGCGTCGTAGCGTCGCGGAACATGCTAAAAGGTGACGTAGTCCTTCTGTTACGATTTGTTTGTGACGTGTCGTTGCGCATGAAGCCTGATAACGTGGTGTTGGTAGATTACGTGTTGTACGTGTATTGCATGCAAGCATGGGATGTGTTTTGAATCAATTCAGAGCTAATTATCGTGATTTTTTTGGTAGTTATCTATATAAAAGGTACCTGGCGAAAGAAAGCTTTCAAAATATATATATTTATACATATTAGTTATTTGTTTAGTTTTTATGGGTCCCGGCAAATTTTCCGTCAAGATTTTTGTTAGAAATACTAGATGTATACAATATTTGCATACGAATGTGGGAAATTTAAGAAATGGTGATAGCTTATAAATTCTAAGCAAATAGAATTCTCTCTTCATTTATATTTTAGCTATGCTTAGCTGTCTACATTTCAACACCTTTTTTGAATTGATACCTAATTTGTTTCCCTTTTTTGCTCAAGTCTACAGAACCTGGAGCGACGACTCGAGACACCCGATCCTGTGGAACATCGTAGTCGAAGCCGAACGAAGGAACGCAGCCCTTCCCGGATCCTGAGACTGGGGCCAATGCAGTGCATCATGCTGAGCGTCGTAGCGTCGCGGAACATGCTAAAAGGTGACGTAGTCCTTCTGTTACGATTTGTTTGTGACGTGTCGTTGCGCATGAAGCCTGATAACGTGGTGTTGGTAGATTACGTGTTTTACGTGTATTGCATGCAAGCATGGGATGTGTTTTGAATCAATTAAGAGCTAATTATCGTGATTTTTTTGGTAAATATCTATATAAAAGGTACCTGGCGAAAGAAAGCTTTCGAAATATATATATTTATATATATTAGTTATTTGTTTAGTGTTTATAGTTCCCGGCAAATTTTCCGTCAAGATTTTTGTTAGAAATACTAGATGTATACAATATTTGCATACGAATGTGGGAAATTTAAGAAATGGTGATAGCTTATAAACTCTAAGCAAATAGAATTCTCTCTTCATTTATATTTTAGCTATGCTTAGCTGTCTACATTTCAACACCTTTTTTGAATTGATACCTAATTTGTTTCCCGTTTTTGCTCAAGTCTACAGAACCTGGAGCGACGACTCGAGACACCCGATCCTGTGGAACATCGTAGTCGGAGCCGAACGAAGGAACGCAGCCCTTCCCGGATCCTGAGACTGGGGCCAATGCAGGGCATCATGCTGTGCGTCGTAGCGTCGCGGAACATGCTAAAAGGTGACGTAGTCCTTCTGTTACGATTTGTTTGTGACGTGTCGTTGCGCATGAAGCCTGATAACGTGGTGTTGGTAGATTACGTGTTGTACGTGTATTGCATGCAAGCATGGGATGTGTTTTGAATCAATTAAGAGCTAATTATCGTGATTTTTTTGGTAGTTATCTATATAAAAGGTACCTGGCGAAAGAAAGCTTTCAAAATATATATATTTATATATATTATTTATTTGTTTAGTTTTTATGGTTCCCGGCAAATTTTCCGTCAAGATTTTTGTTAGAAATACTAGATGTATACAATATTTGCATACGAATGTGGGAAATTTAAGAAATGGTGATAGCTTATAAATTCTAAGCAAATAGAATTCTCTTCATTTATATTTTAGCTATGCTTAGCTGTCTACATTTCAACACCTTTTTTGAATTGATACCTAATTTGTTTCCCTTTTTTGCTTAAGTCGACAGAACCTGGAGCCACGACTCGAGACACCCGATCCTGTGGAACATCGTAGTCGGAGCCGAACGAAGGAACGCAGCCCTTCCCGGATCCTGAGACTGGGGCCAATGCAGTGCATCATGCTGAGCGTCGTAGCGTCGCGGAACATGCTAAAAGGTGACGTAGTCCTTCTGTTACGATTTGTTTGTGACGTGTCGTTGCGCATGAAGCCTGATAACGTGGTGTTGGTAGATTACGTGTTGTACGTGTATTGCATGCAAGCATGGGATGTGTTTTGAATCAATTAAGAGCTAATTATCGTGATTTTTTTGGTAGTTATCTATATAAAAGGTACCTGGCGAAAGAAAGCTTTCAAAATATATATATTCATATATATTAGTTATTTGTTTAGTTTTTATGGTTCCCGGCAAATTTTCCGTCAAGATTTTTGTTAGAAATACTAGATGTATACAATATTTGCATACGAATGTGGGAAATTTAAGAAATGGTGATAGCTTATAAACTCTAAGCAAATAGAATTCTCTCTTCATTTATATTTTAGCTATGCTTAGCTGTCTACATTTCAACACCTTTTTTGAATTGATACCTAATTTGTTTCCCGTTTTTGCTCAAGTCTACAGAACCTGGAGCGACGACTCGAGACACCCGATCCTGTGGAACATCGTAGTCGGAGCCGAACGAAGGAACGCAGCCCTTCCCGGATCCTGAGACTGGGGCCAATGCAGGGCATCATGCTAAGCGTCGTAGCGTCGCGGAACATGCTAAAAGGTGACGTAGTCCTTCTGTTACGATTTGTTTGTGACGTGTCGTTGCGCATGAAGCCTGATAACGTGGTGTTGGTAGATTACGTGTTGTACGTGTATTGCATGCAAGCATGGGATGTGTTTTGAATCAATTAAGAGCTAATTATCGTGATTTTTTTGGTAGTTATCTATATAAAAGGTACCTGGCGAAAGAAAGCTTTCAAAACATATATATTTATATATATTAGTTATTTGTTTAGTTTTTATGGTTCCCGGCAAATTTTCCGTCAAGATTTTTGTTAGAAATACTAGATGTATACAATATTTGCATACGAATGTGGGAAATTTAAGAAATGGTGATAGCTTATAAATTCTAAGCAAATAGAATTCTCTTCATTTATATTTTAGCTATGCTTAGCTGTCTACATTTCAACACCTTTTTTGAATTGATACCTAATTTGTTTCCCTTTTTTGCTTAAGTCGACAGAACCTGGAGCCACGACTCGAGACACCCGATCCTGTGGAACATCGTAGTCGGAGCCGAACGAAGGAACGCAGCCCTTCCCGGATCCTGAGACTGGGGCCAATGCAGTGCATCATGCTGAGCGTCGTAGCGTCGCGGAACATGCTAAAAGGTGACGTAGTCCTTCTGTTACGATTTGTTTGTGACGTGTCGTTGCGCATGAAGCCTGATAACGTGGTGTTGGTAGATTACGTGTTGTACGTGTATTGCATGCAAGCATGGGATGTGTTTTGAATCAATTAAGAGCTAATTATCGTGATTTTTTTTGGTAGTTATCTATATAAAAGGTACCTGGCGAAAGAAAGCTTTCAAAATATATATATTCATATATATTAGTTATTTGTTTAGTTTTTATGGTTCCCGGCAAATTTTCCGTCAAGATTTTTGTTAGAAATACTAGATGTATACAATATTTGCATACGAATGTGGGAAATTTAAGAAATGGTGATAGCTTATAAACTCTAAGCAAATAGAATTCTCTCTTCATTTATATTTTAGCTATGCTTAGCTGTCTACATTTCAACACCTTTTTTGAATTGATACCTAATTTGTTTCCCTTTTTTGCTTAAATCGACAGAACCTGGAGCCACGACTCGAGACACCCGATCCTGTGGAACATCGTAGTCGGAGCCGAACGAAGGAACGCAGCCCTTCCCGGATCCTGAGACTGGGGCCAATGCAGTGCATCATGCTGAGCGTCGTAGCGTCGCGGAACATG
The DNA here is from genome assembly GCA_928268935.1 of Lasiommata megera. Classification (NCBI taxonomy): domain Eukaryota; kingdom Metazoa; phylum Arthropoda; class Insecta; order Lepidoptera; family Nymphalidae; genus Lasiommata; species Lasiommata megera. The sequence continues at coordinate 15,280,795 of OV743326.1, forward strand.
CTAAAAGGTGACGTAGTCCTTCTGTTACGATTTGTTTGTGACGTGTCGTTGCGCATGAAGCCTGATAACGTGGTGTTGGTAGATTACGTGTTGTACGTGTATTGCATGCAAGCATAGGATGTGTTTTGAATCAATTAAGAGCTAATTATCGTGATTTTTTTGGTAAATATCTATATAAAAGGTACCTGGCGAAAGAAAGCTTTCAAAATATATATATTTATATATATTAGTTATTTGTTTAGTTTTTATGGGTCCCGGCAAATTTTCCGTCAATATTTTTGTTAGAAATACTAGATGTATACAATATTTGCATACGAATGTGGGAAATTTAAGAAATGGTGATAGCTTATAAATTCTAAGCAAATAGAATTCTCTTCATTTATATTTTAGCTATGCTTAGCTGTCTACATTTCAACACCTTTTTTGAATTGATACCTAATTTGTTTCCCTTTTTTGCTTAAGTCGACAGAACCTGGAGCCACGACTCGAGACACCCGATCCTGTGGAACATCGTAGTCGGAGCCGAACGAAGGAACGCAGCCCTTCCCGGATCCTGAGACTGGGGCCAATGCAGTGCATCATGCTGAGCGTCGTAGCGTCGCGGAACATGCTAAAAGGTGACGTAGTCCTTCTGTTACGATTTGTTTGTGACGTGTCGTTGCGCATGAAGCCTGACAACGTGGTGTTGGTAGATTACTTGTAATATTGCATGCAAGCATGGGTTGTGTTTTGAATCAATTCAGAGCTAATTATCGTGATTTTTTTGGTAGTTATCTATATAAAAGGTACCTGGCGAAAGAAAGCTTTCAAAATATATATATTCATATATATTAGTTATTTGTTTAGTTTTTATGGTTCCCGGCAAATTTTCCGTCAAGATTTTTGTTAGAAATACTAGATGTATACAATATTTGCATACGAATGTGGGAAATTTAAGAAATGGTGATAGCTTATAAACTCTAAGCAAATAGAATTCTCTCTTCATTTATATTTTAGCTATGCTTAGCTGTCTACATTTCAACACCTTTTTTGAATTGATACCTAATTTGTTTCCCTTTTTTGCTTAAGTCGACAGAACCTGGAGCCACGACTCGAGACACCCGATCCTGTGGAACATCGTAGTCGGAGCCGAACGAAGGAACGCAGCCCTTCCCGGATCCTGAGACTGGGGCCAATGCAGTACATCATGCTGAGCGTCGTAGCGTCGCGGAACATGCTAAAAGGTGACGTAGTCCTTCTGTTACGATTTGTTTGTGACGTGTCGTTGCGCATGAAGCCTGATAACGTGGTGTTGGTAGATTACGTGTTGTACGTGTATTGCATGCAAGCATAGGATGTGTTTTGAATCAATTAAGAGCTAATTATCGTGATTTTTTTGGTAAATATCTATATAAAAGGTACCTGGCGAAAGAAAGCTTTCAAAATATATATATTTATACATATTAGTTATTTGTTTAGTTTTTATGGGTCCCGGCAAATTTTCCGTCAATATTTTTGTTAGAAATACTAGATGTATACAATATTTGCATACGAATGTGGGAAATTTAAGAAATGGTGATAGCTTATAAATTCTAAGCAAATAGAATTCTCTCTTCATTTATATTTTAGCTATGTTTAGCTGTCTACATTTCAACACCTTTTTTGAACTGATACCTAATTTGTTTACCTTTGTTGCTCAAGTCGACAGAACCTGGAGCGACGACTCGAGACACCCGATCCTGTGGAACATCGTAGTCGGAGCCGAACGAAGGAACGCAGCCCTTCCCGGATCCTGAGACTGGGGCCAATGCAGTGCATCATGCTGAGCGTCGTAGCGTCGCGGAACATGCTAAAAGGTGACGTAGTCCTTCTGTTACGATTTGTTTGTGACGTGTCGTTGCGCATGAAGCCTGACAACGTGGTGTTGGTAGATTACTTGTAATATTGCATGCAAGCATGGGTTGTGTTTTGAATCGATTCAGAGCTAATTATCGTGATTTTTTTGGTAGTTATCTATATAAAAGGTACCTGGCGAAAGAAAGCTTTCAAAATATATATATTTATATATATTAGTTATTTGTTTAGTTTTTATGGGTCCCGGCAAATTTTCCGTCAATATTTTTGTTAGAAATACTAGATGTATACAATATTTGCATACGAATGTGGGAAATTTAAGAAATGGTGATAGCTTATAAATTCTAAGCAAATAGAATTCTCTCTTCATTTATATTTTAGCTATGCTTAGCTGTCTACATTTCAACACCTTTTTTGAATTGATACCTAATTTGTTTCCCTTTTTTGCTTAAGTCGACAGAACCTGGAGCCACGACTCGAGACACCCGATCCTGTGGAACATCGTAGTCGAAGCCGAACGAAGGAACGCAGCCCTTCCCGGATCCTGAGACTGGGGCCAATGCAGTGCATCATGCTGAGCGTCGTAGCGTCGCGGAACATGCTAAAAGGTGACGTAGTCCTTCTGTTACGATTTGTTTGTGACGTGTCGTTGCGCATGAAGCCTGATAACGTGGTGTTGGTAGATTACGTGTTGTACGTGTATTGCATGCAAGCATGGGATGTGTTTTGAATCAATTCAGAGCTAATTATCGTGATTTTTTTGGTAGTTATCTATATAAAAGGTACCTGGCGAAAGAAAGCTTTCGAAATATATATATTTATATATATTAGTTATTTGTTTAGTGTTTATAGTTCCCGGCAAATTTTCCGTCAAGATTTTTGTTAGAAATACTAGATGTATACAATATTTGCATACGAATGTGGGAAATTTAAGAAATGGTGATAGCTTATAAATTCTAAGCAAATAGAATTCTCTCTTCATTTATATTTTAGCTATGCTTAGCTGTCTACATTTCAACACCTTTTTTGAATTGATACCTAATTTGTTTCCCTTTTTTGCTCAAGTCTACAGAACCTGGAGCGACGACTCGAGACACCCGATCCTGTGGAACATCGTAGTCGGAGCCGAACGAAGGAACGCAGCCCTTCCCGGATCCTGAGACTGGGGCCAATGCAGTGCATCATGCTGAGCGTCGTAGCGTCGCGGAACATGCTAAAAGGTGACGTAGTCCTTCTGTTACGATTTGTTTGTGACGTGTCGTTGCGCATGAAGCCTGATAACGTGGTGTTGGTAGATTACGTGTTGTACGTGTATTGCATGCAAGCATGGGATGTGTTTTGAATCAATTAAGAGCTAATTATCGTGATTTTTTTGGTAGTTATCTATATAAAAGGTACCTGGCGAAAGAAAACTTTCAAAATATATATATTCATATATATTAGTTATTTGTTTAGTTTTTATGGTTCCCGGCAAATTTTCCGTCAAGATTTTTGTTAGAAATACTAGATGTATACAATATTTGCATACGAATGTGGGAAATTTAAGAAATGGTGATAGCTTATAAATTCTAAGCAAATAGAATTCTCTCTTCATTTATATTTTAGCTATGCTTAGCTGTCTACATTTCAACACCTTTTTTGAATTGATACCTAATTTGTTTCCCTTTTTTGCTCAAGTCTACAGAACCTGGAGCGACGACTCGAGACACCCGATCCTGTGGAACATCGTAGTCGGAGCCGAACGAAGGAACGCAGCCCTTCCCGGATCCTGAGACTGGGGCCAATGCAGTGCATCATGCTGAGCGTCGTAGCGTCGCGGAACATGCTAAAAGGTGACGTAGTCCTTCTGTTACGATTTGTTTGTGACTTGTCGTTGCGCATGAAGCCTGATAACGTGGTGTTGGTAGATTACGTGTTGTACGTGTATTGCATGCAAGCATGGGATGAGTTTTGAATCAATTAAGAGCTAATTATCGTGATTTTTTTGGTAGTTATCTATATAAAAGGTACCTGGCGAAAGAAAACTTTCAAAATATATATATTCATTGTTTAGTTTTTATGGTTCCCGGCAAATTTTCCGTCAAGATTTTTGTTAGAAATACTAGATGTATACAATATTTGCATACGAATGTGGGAAATTTAAGAAATGGTGATAGCTTATAAATTCTAAGCAAATAGAATTCTCTCTTCATTTATATTTTAGCTATGCTTAGCTGTCTACATTTCAACACCTTTTTTGAATTGATACCTAATTTGTTTCCCTTTTTTGCTTAAGTCGACAGAACCTGGAGCCACGACTCGAGACACCCGATCCTGTGGAACATCGTAGTCGGAGCCGAACGAAGGAACGCAGCCCTTCCCGGATCCTGAGACTGGGGCCAATGCAGTGCATCATGCTGAGCGTCGTAGCGTCGCGGAACATGCTAAAAGGTGACGTAGTCCTTCTGTTACGATTTGTTTGTGACTTGTCGTTGCGCATGAAGCCTGATAACGTGGTGTTGGTAGATTACGTGTTGTACGTGTATTGCATTCAAGCATGGGATGTGTTTTGAATCAATTAAGAGCTAATTATCGTGATTTTTTTGGTAGTTATCTATATAAAAGGTACCTGGCGAAAAAAGCTTTCAAAATATATATATTCATATATATTAGTTATTTGTTAAGTTTTTATGGTTCCCGGCAAATTTTCCGTCAAGATTTTTGTTAGAAATACTAGATGTATACAATATTTGCATACGAATGTGGGAAATTTAAGAAATGGTGATAGCTTATAAACTCTAAGCAAATAGAATTCTCTCTTCATTTATATTTTAGCTATGCTTAGCTGTCTACATTTCAACACCTTTTTTGAATTGATACCTAATTTGTTTCCCTTTTTTGCTTAAGTCGACAGAACCTGGAGCCACGACTCGAGACACCCGATCCTGTGGAACATCGTAGTCGGAGCCGAACGAAGGAACGCAGCCCTTCCCGGATCCTGAGACTGGGGCCAATGCAGTGCATCATGCTGAGCGTCGTAGCGTCGCGGAACATGCTAAAAGGTGACGTAGTCCTTCTGTTACGATTTGTTTGTGACGTGTCGTTGCGCATGAAGCCTGATAACGTGGTGTTGGTAGATTACGTGTTGTACGTGTATTGCATGCAAGCATGGGATGTGTTTTGAATCAATTCAGAGCTAATTATCGTGATTTTTTTGGTAGTTATCTATATAAAAGGTACCTGGCGAAAGAAAGCTTTCGAAATATATATATTTATATATATTAGTTATTTGTTTAGTGTTTATAGTTCCCGGCAAATTTTCCGTCAAGATTTTTGTTAGAAATACTAGATGTATACAATATTTGCATACGAATGTGGGAAATTTAAGAAATGGTGATAGCTTATAAATTCTAAGCAAATAGAATTCTCTCTTCATTTATATTTTAGCTATGCTTAGCTGTCTACATTTCAACACCTTTTTTGAATTGATACCTAATTTGTTTCCCTTTTTTGCTCAAGTCTACAGAACCTGGAGCGACGACTCGAGACACCCGATCCTGTGGAACATCGTAGTCGGAGCCGAACGAAGGAACGCAGCCCTTCCCGGATCCTGAGACTGGGGCCAATGCAGTGCATCATGCTGAGCGTCGTAGCGTCGCGGAACATGCTAAAAGGTGACGTAGTCCTTCTGTTACGATTTGTTTGTGACTTGTCGTTGCGCATGAAGCCTGATAACGTGGTGTTGGTAGATTACGTGTTGTACGTGTATTGCATGCAAGCATGGGATGAGTTTTGAATCAATTAAGAGCTAATTATCGTGATTTTTTTGGTAGTTATCTATATAAAAGGTACCTGGCGAAAGAAAACTTTCAAAATATATATATTCATATATATTAGTTATTTGTTTAGTTTTTATGGTTCCCGGCAAATTTTCCGTCAAGATTTTTGTTAGAAATACTAGATGTATACAATATTTGCATACGAATGTGGGAAATTTAAGAAATGGTGATAGCTTATAAATTCTAAGCAAATAGAATTCTCTCTTCATTTATATTTTAGCTATGCTTAGCTGTCTACATTTCAACACCTTTTTTGAATTGATACCTAATTTGTTTCCCTTTTTTGCTCAAGTCTACAGAACCTGGAGCGACGACTCGAGACACCCGATCCTGTGGAACATCGTAGTCGGAGCCGAACGGAGGAACGCAGCCCTTCCCGGATCCTGAGACTGGGGCCAATGCAGTGCATCATGCTGAGCGTCGTAGCGTCGCGGAACATGCTAAAAGGTGACGTAGTCCTTCTGTTACGATTTGTTTGTGACGTGTCGTTGCGCATGAAGCCTGATAACGTGGTGTTGGTAGATTACGTGTTGTACGTGTATTGCATGCAAGCATGGGATGTGTTTTGAATCAATTAAGAGCTAATTATCGTGATTTTTTTGGTAGTTATCTATATAAAAGGTACCTGGCGAAAGAAAACTTTCAAAATATATATATTTATATATATTAGTTATTTGTTTAGTTTTTATGGGTCCCGGCAAATTTTCCGTCAATATTTTTGTTAGAAATACTAGATGTATACAATATTTGCATACGAATGTGGGAAATTTAAGAAATGGTGATAGCTTATAAACTCTAAGCAAATAGAATTCTCTCTTCATTTATATTTTAGCTATGCTTAGCTGTCTACATTTCAACACCTTTTTTGAATTGATACCTAATTTGTTTCCCTTTTTTGCTCAAGTCTACAGAACCTGGAGCGACGACTCGAGACACCCGATCCTGTGGAACATCGTAGTCGGAGCCGAACGAAGGAACGCAGCCCTTCCCGGATCCTGAGACTGGGGCCAATGCAGTGCATCATGCTGAGCGTCGTAGCGTCGCGGAACATGCTAAAAGGTGACGTAGTCCTTCTGTTACGATTTGTTTGTGACGTGTCGTTGCGCATGAAGCCTGATAACGTGGTGTTGGTAGATTACGTGTAATATTGCATGCAAGCATGGGTTGTGTTTTGAATCAATTCAGAGCTAATTATCGTGATTTTTTTGGTAGTTATCTATATAAAAGGTACCTGGCGAAAGAAAGCTTTCAAAATATATATATTTATATATATTAGTTATTTGTTTAGTTTTTATGGGTCCCGGCAAATTTTCCGTCAATATTTTTGTTAGAAATACTAGATGTATACAATATTTGCATACGAATGTGGGAAATTTAAGAAATGGTGATAGCTTATAAATTCTAAGCAAATAGAATTCTCTCTTCATTTATATTTTAGCTATGCTTAGCTGTCTACATTTCAACACCTTTTTTGAACTGATACCTAATTTGTTTACCTTTTTTGCTCAAGTCGACAGAACCTGGAGCAACGACTCGAGACACCCGATCCTGTGGAACATCGTAGTCGGAGCCGAACGAAGGAACGCAGCTCTTCCCGGATCCTGAGACTGGGGCCAATGCAGTGCATCATGCTGAGCGTCGTAGCGTCGCGGAACATGCTAAAAGGTGACGTAGTCCTTCTGTTACGATTTGTTTGTGTCGTGTCGTTGCGCATGAAGCCTGATAACGTGGTGTTGGTCGATTACGTGTTGTACGTGTATTGCATGCAAGCATGGGATGTGTTTTGAATCAATTAAGAGCTAATTATCGTGATTTTTTTGGTAGTTATCTATATAAAAGGTACCTGGCGAAAGAAAGCTTTCGAAATATATATATTTATATATATTAGTTATTTGTTTAGTGTTTATAGTTCCCGGCAAATTTTCCGTCAAGATTTTTGTTAGAAATACTAGATGTATACAATATTTGCATACGAATGTGGGAAATTTAAGAAATGGTGATAGCTTATAAATTCTAAGCAAATAGAATTCTCTCTTCATTTATATTTTAGCTGTGCTTAGCTGTCTACATTTCAACACCTTTTTTGAATTGATACCTAATTTGTTTCCCTTTTTTGCTCAAGTCTACAGAACCTGGAGCGACGACTCGAGACACCCGATCCTGTGGAACATCGTAGTCGGAGCCGAACGAAGGAACGCAGCCCTTCCCGGATCCTGAGACTGGGGCCAATGCAGTGCATCATGCTGAGCGTCGTAGCGTCGCGGAACATGCTAAAAGGTGACGTAGTCCTTCTGTTACGATTTGTTTGTGACGTGTCGTTGCGCATGAAGCCTGATAACGTGGTGTTGGTAGATTACGTGTTGTACGTGTATTGCATGCAAGCATGGGATGTGTTTTGAATCAATTCAGAGCTAATTATCGTGATTTTTTTGGTAGTTATCTATATAAAAGGTACCTGGCGAAAGAAAGCTTTCAAAATATATATATTTATATATATTAGTTATTTGTTTAGTTTTTATGGGTCCCGGCAAATTTTCCGTCAATATTTTTGTTAGAAATACTAGATGTATACAATATTTGCATACGAATGTGGGAAATTTAAGAAATGGTGATAGCTTATAAATTCTAAGCAAATAGAATTCTCTCTTCATTTATATTTTAGCTATGCTTAGCTGTCTACATTTCAACACCTTTTTTGAATTGATACCTAATTTGTTTCCCTTTTTTGCTTAAGTCGACAGAACCTGGAGCCACGACTCGAGACACCCGATCCTGTGGAACATCGTAGTCGGAGCCGAACGAAGGAACGCAGCCCTTCCCGGATCCTGAGACTGGGGCCAATGCAGTGCATCATGCTGAGCGTCGTAGCGTCGCGGAACATGCTAAAAGGTGACGTAGTCCTTCTGTTACGATTTGTTTGTGACGTGTCGTTGCGCATGAAGCCTGATAACGTGGTGTTGGTAGATTACGTGTTGTACGTGTATTGCATGCAAGCATGGGATGTGTTTTGAATCAATTAAGAGCTAATTATCGTGATTTTTTTGGTAAATATCTATATAAAAGGTACCTGGCGAAAGAAAGCTTTCAAAATATATATATTTATATATATTAGTTATTTGTTTAGTGTTTATAGTTTCCGGCAAATTTTCCGTCAAGATTTTTGTTAGAAATACTAGATGTATACAATATTTGCATACGAATGTGGGAAATTTAAGAAATGGTGATAGCTTATAAATTCTAAGCAAATAGAATTCTCTCTTCATTTATATTTTAGCTGTGCTTAGCTGTCTACATTTCAACACCTTTTTTGAATTGATACCTAATTTGTTTCCCTTTTTTGCTCAAGTCTACAGAACCTGGAGCGACGACTCGAGACACCCGATCCTGTGGAACATCGTAGTCGGAGCCGAACGAAGGAACGCAGCCCTTCCCGGATCCTGAGACTGGGGCCAATGCAGTGCATCATGCTGAGCGTCGTAGCGTCGCGGAACATGCTAAAAGGTGACGTAGTCCTTCTGTTACGATTTGTTTGTGACGTGTCGTTGCGCATGAAGCCTGATAACGTGGTGTTGGTAGATTACGTGTTGTACGTGTATTGCATGCAAGCATGGGATGTGTTTTGAATCAATTCAGAGCTAATTATCGTGATTTTTTTGGTAGTTATCTATATAAAAGGTACCTGGCGAAAGAAAGCTTTCAAAATATATATATTTATATATATTAGTTATTTGTTTAGTTTTTATGGGTCCCGGCAAATTTTCCGTCAATATTTTTGTTAGAAATACTAGATGTATACAATATTTGCATACGAATGTGGGAAATTTAAGAAATGGTGATAGCTTATAAATTCTAAGCAAATAGAATTCTCTCTTCATTTATATTTTAGCTATGCTTAGCTGTCTACATTTCAACACCTTTTTTGAATTGATACCTAATTTGTTTCCCTTTTTTGCTTAAGTCGACAGAACCTGGAACCACGACTCGAGACACCCGATCCTGTGGAACATCGTAGTCGGAGCCGAACGAAGGAACGCAGCCCTTCCCGGATCCTGAGACTGGGGCCAATGCAGTGCATCATGCTGAGCGTCGTAGCGTCGCGGAACATGCTAAAAGGTGACGTAGTCCTTCTGTTACGATTTGTTTGTGACGTGTCGTTGCGCATGAAGCCTGATAACGTGGTGTTGGTAGATTACGTGTTGTACGTGTATTGCATGCAAGCATGGGATGTGTTTTGAATCAATTAAGAGCTAATTATCGTGATTTTTTTGGGTAATATCTATATAAAAGGTACCTGGCGAAAGAAAGCTTTCAAAATATATATATTTATATATATTAGTTATTTGTTTAGTTTTTATGGGTCCCGGCAAATTTTCTGTCAATATTTTTGTTAGAAATACTAGATGTATACAATATTTGCATACGAATGTGGGAAATTTAAGAAATGGTGATAGCTTATAAATTCTAAGCAAATAGAATTCTCTCTTCATTTATATTTTAGCTATGCTTAGCTGTCTACATTTCAACACCTTTTTTGAATTGATACCTAATTTGTTTCCCTTTTTTGCTTAAGTCGACAGAACCTGGAGGCACGACTCGAGACACCCGATCCTGTGGAACATCGTAGTCGGAGCCGAACGAAGGAACGCAGCCCTTCCCGGATCCTGAGACTGGGGCCAATGCAGTGCATCATGCTGAGCGTCGTAGCGTCGCGGAACATGCTAAAAGGTGACGTAGTCCTTCTGTTACGATTTGTTTGTGACGTGTCGTTGCGCATGAAGCCTGATAACGTGGTGTTGGTAGATTACGTGTTGTACGTGTATTGCATGCAAGCATGGGATGTGTTTTGAATCAATTCAGAGCTAATTATCGTGATTTTTTTGGTAGTTATCTATATAAAAGGTACCTGGCGAAAGAAAGCTTTCGAAATATATATATTTATATATATTAGTTATTTGTTTAGTTTTTATGGGTCCCGGCAAATTTTCCGTCAATATTTTTGTTAGAAATACTAGATGTATACAATATTTGCATACGAATGTGGGAAATTTAAGAAATGGTGATAGCTTATAAATTCTAAGCAAATAGAATTCTCTCTTCATTTATATTTTAGCTATGCTTAGCTGTCTACATTTCAACACCTTTTTTGAACTGATACCTAATTTGTTTACCTTTGTTGCTCAAGTCGACAGAACCTGGAGCGACGACTCGAGACACCCGATCCTGTGGAACATCGTAGTCGGAGCCGAACGAAGGAACGCAGCCCTTCCCGGATCCTGAGACTGGGGCCAATGCAGTGCATCATGCTGAGCGTCGTAGCGTCGCGGAACATGCTAAAAGGTGACGTAGTCCTTCTGTTACGATTTGTTTGTGACGTGTCGTTGCGCATGAAGCCTGATAACGTGGTGTTGGTAGATTACGTGTAATATTGCATGCAAGCATGGGTTGTGTTTTGAATCAATTCAGAGCTAATTATCGTGATTTTTTTGGTAGTTATCTATATAAAAGGTACCTGGCGAAAGAAAGCTTTCAAAATATATATATTTATATATATTAGTTATTTGTTTAGTGTTTATAGTTTCCGGCAAATTTTCCGTCAAGATTTTTGTTAGAAATACTAGATGTATACAATATTTGCATACGAATGTGGAAAATTTAAGAAATGGTGATAGCTTATAAATTCTAAGCAAATAGAATTCTCTCTTCATTTATATTTTAGCTGTGCTTAGCTGTCTACATTTCAACACCTTTTTTGAATTGATACCTAATTTGTTTCCCTTTTTTGCTCAAGTCTACAGAACCTGGAGCGACGACTCGAGACACCCGATCCTGTGGAACATCGTAGTCGGAGCCGAACGAAGGAACGCAGCCCTTCCCGGATCCTGAGACTGGGGCCAATGCAGTGCATCATGCTGAGCGTCGTAGCGTCGCGGAACATGCAAAAAGGTGACGTAGTCCTTCTGTTACGATTTGTTTGTGACGTGTCGTTGCGCATGAAGCCTGATAACGTGGTGTTGGTAGATTACGTGTTGTACGTGTATTGCATGCAAGCATGGGATGTGTTTTGAATCAATTCAGAGCTAATTATCGTGATTTTTTTGGTAGTTATCTATATAAAAGGTACCTGGCGAAAGAAAGCTTTCAAAATATATATATTTATATATATTAGTTATTTGTTTAGTTTTTATGGGTCCCGGCAAATTTTCCGTCAATATTTTTGTTAGAAATACTAGATGTATACAATATTTGCATACGAATGTGGGAAATTTAAGAAATGGTGATAGCTTATAAATTCTAAGCAAATAGAATTCTCTCTTCATTTATATTTTAGCTATGCTTAGCTGTCTACATTTCAACACCTTTTTTGAATTGATACCTAATTTGTTTCCCTTTTTTGCTCAAGTCTACAGAACCTGGAGCGACGACTCGAGACACCCGATCCTGTGGAACATCGTAGTCGGAGCCGAACGAAGGAACGCAGCCCTTCCCGGATCCTGAGACTGGGGCCAATGCAGTGCATCATGCTGAGCGTCGTAGCGTCGCGGAACATGCTAAAAGGTGACGTAGTCCTTCTGTTACGATTTGTTTGTGACGTGTCGTTGCGCATGAAGCCTGATAACGTGGTGTTGGTAGATTACGTGTTGTACGTGTATTGCATGCAAGCATGGGATGTGTTTTGAATCAATTAAGAGCTAATTATCGTGATTTTTTTGGTAAATATCTATATAAAAGGTACCTGGCGAAAGAAAGCTTTCAAAATATATATATTTATATATATTAGTTATTTGTTTAGTTTTTATGGGTCCCGGCAAATTTTCTGTCAATATTTTTGTTAGAAATACTAGATGTATACAATATTTGCATACGAATGTGGGAAATTTAAGAAATGGTGATAGCTTATAAATTCTAAGCAAATAGAATTCTCTCTTCATTTATATTTTAGCTATGCTTAGCTGTCTACATTTCAACACCTTTTTTGAATTGATACCTAATTTGTTTCCCTTTTTTGCTTAAGTCGACAGAACCTGGAGCCACGACTCGAGACACCCGATCCTGTGGAACATCGTAGTCGGAGCCGAACGAAGGAACGCAGCCCTTCCCGGATCCTGAGACTGGGGCCAATGCAGTGCATCATGCTGAGCGTCGTAGCGTCGCGGAACATGCTAAAAGGTGACGTAGTCCTTCTGTTACGATTTGTTTGTGACGTGTCGTTGCGCATGAAGCCTGATAACGTGGTGTTGGTAGATTACGTGTTGTACGTGTATTGCATGCAAGCATGGGATGTGTTTTGAATCAATTCAGAGCTAATTATCGTGATTTTTTTGGTAGTTATCTATATAAAAGGTACCTGGCGAAAGAAAGCTTTCAAAATATATATATTTATATATATTAGTTATTTGTTTAGTTTTTATGGGTCCCGGCAAATTTTCTGTCAATATTTTTGTTAGAAATACTAGATGTATACAATATTTGCATACGAATGTGGGAAATTTAAGAAATGGTGATAGCTTATAAATTCTAAGCAAATAGAATTCTCTCTTCATTTATATTTTAGCTATGCTTAGCTGTCTACATTTCAACACCTTTTTTGAATTGATACCTAATTTGTTTCCCTTTTTTGCTTAAGTCGACAGAACCTGGAGCCACGACTCGAGACACCCGATCCTGTGGAACATCGTAGTCGGAGCCGAACGAAGGAACGCAGCCCTTCCCGGATCCTGAGACTGGGGCCAATGCAGTGCATCATGCTGAGCGTCGTAGCGTCGCGGAACATGCTAAAAGGTGACGTAGTCCTTCTGTTACGATTTGTTTGTGACGTGTCGTTGCGCATGAAGCCTGATAACGTGGTGTTGGTAGATTACGTGTTGTACGTGTATTGCATGCAAGCATGGGATGTGTTTTGAATCAATTCAGAGCTAATTATCGTGATTTTTTTGGTAGTTATCTATATAAAAGGTACCTGGCGAAAGAAAGCTTTCGAAATATATATATTTATATATATTAGTTATTTGTTTAGTTTTTATGGGTCCCGGCAAATTTTCCGTCAATATTTTTGTTAGAAATACTAGATGTATACAATATTTGCATACGAATGTGGGAAATTTAAGAAATGGTGATAGCTTATAAATTCTAAGCAAATAGAATTCTCTCTTCATTTATATTTTAGCTATGCTTAGCTGTCTACATTTCAACACCTTTTTTGAACTGATACCTAATTTGTTTACCTTTGTTGCTCAAGTCGACAGAACCTGGAGCGACGACTCGAGACACCCGATCCTGTGGAACATCGTAGTCGGAGCCGAACGAAGGAACGCAGCCCTTCCCGGATCCTGAGACTGGGGCCAATGCAGTGCATCATGCTGAGCGTCGTAGCGTCGCGGAACATGCTAAAAGGTGACGTAGTCCTTCTGTTACGATTTGTTTGTGACGTGTCGTTGCGCATGAAGCCTGATAACGTGGTGTTGGTAGATTACGTGTAATATTGCATGCAAGCATGGGTTGTGTTTTGAATCAATTCAGAGCTAATTATCGTGATTTTTTTGGTAGTTATCTATATAAAAGGTACCTGGCGAAAGAAAGCTTTCAAAATATATATATTTATATATATTAGTTATTTGTTTAGTTTTTATGGGTCCCGGCAAATTTTCCGTCAATATTTTTGTTAGAAATACTAGATGTATACAATATTTGCATACGAATGTGGGAAATTTAAGAAATGGTGATAGCTTATAAATTCTAAGCAAATAGAATTCTCTCTTCATTTATATTTTAGCTATGCTTAGCTGTCTACATTTCAACACCTTTTTTGAACTGATACCTAATTTGTTTACCTTTTTTGCTCAAGTCGACAGAACCTGGAGCAACGACTCGAGACACCCGATCCTGTGGAACATCGTAGTCGGAGCCGAACGAAGGAACGCAGCTCTTCCCGGATCCTGAGACTGGGGCCAATGCAGTGCATCATGCTGAGCGTCGTAGCGTCGCGGAACATGCTAAAAGGTGACGTAGTCCTTCTGTTACGATTTGTTTGTGTCGTGTCGTTGCGCATGAAGCCTGATAACGTGGTGTTGGTCGATTACGTGTTGTACGTGTATTGCATGCAAGCATGGGATGTGTTTTGAATCAATTAAGAGCTAATTATCGTGATTTTTTTGGTAGTTATCTATATAAAAGGTACCTGGCGAAAGAAAGCTTTCGAAATATATATATTTATATATATTAGTTATTTGTTTAGTGTTTATAGTTCCCGGCAAATTTTCCGTCAAGATTTTTGTTAGAAATACTAGATGTATACAATATTTGCATACGAATGTGGGAAATTTAAGAAATGGTGATAGCTTATAAATTCTAAGCAAATAGAATTCTCTCTTCATTTATATTTTAGCTGTGCTTAGCTGTCTACATTTCAACACCTTTTTTGAATTGATACCTAATTTGTTTCCCTTTTTTGCTCAAGTCTACAGAACCTGGAGCGACGACTCGAGACACCCGATCCTGTGGAACATCGTAGTCGGAGCCGAACGAAGGAACGCAGCCCTTCCCGGATCCTGAGACTGGGGCCAATGCAGTGCATCATGCTGAGCGTCGTAGCGTCGCGGAACATGCTAAAAGGTGACGTAGTCCTTCTGTTACGATTTGTTTGTGACGTGTCGTTGCGCATGAAGCCTGATAACGTGGTGTTGGTAGATTACGTGTTGTACGTGTATTGCATGCAAGCATGGGATGTGTTTTGAATCAATTCAGAGCTAATTATCGTGATTTTTTTGGTAGTTATCTATATAAAAGGTACCTGGCGAAAGAAAGCTTTCAAAATATATATATTTATATATATTAGTTATTTGTTTAGTTTTTATGGGTCCCGGCAAATTTTCCGTCAATATTTTTGTTAGAAATACTAGATGTATACAATATTTGCATACGAATGTGGGAAATTTAAGAAATGGTGATAGCTTATAAATTCTAAGCAAATAGAATTCTCTCTTCATTTATATTTTAGCTATGCTTAGCTGTCTACATTTCAACACCTTTTTTGAATTGATACCTAATTTGTTTCCCTTTTTTGCTTAAGTCGACAGAACCTGGAACCACGACTCGAGACACCCGATCCTGTGGAACATCGTAGTCGGAGCCGAACGAAGGAACGCAGCCCTTCCCGGATCCTGAGACTGGGGCCAATGCAGTGCATCATGCTGAGCGTCGTAGCGTCGCGGAACATGCTAAAAGGTGACGTAGTCCTTCTGTTACGATTTGTTTGTGACGTGTCGTTGCGCATGAAGCCTGATAACGTGGTGTTGGTAGATTACGTGTTGTACGTGTATTGCATGCAAGCATGGGATGTGTTTTGAATCAATTAAGAGCTAATTATCGTGATTTTTTTGGTAAATATCTATATAAAAGGTACCTGGCGAAAGAAAGCTTTCAAAATATATATATTTATATATATTAGTTATTTGTTTAGTTTTTATGGGTCCCGGCAAATTTTCCGTCAATATTTTTGTTAGAAATACTAGATGTATACAATATTTGCATACGAATGTGGGAAATTTAAGAAATGGTGATAGCTTATAAATTCTAAGCAAATAGAATTCTCTCTTCATTTATATTTTAGCTGTGCTTAGCTGTCTACATTTCAACACCTTTTTTGAATTGATACCTAATTTGTTTCCCTTTTGCTCAAGTCTACAGAACCTGGAGCGACGACTCGAGACACCCGATCCTGTGGAACATCGTAGTCGGAGCCGAACGAAGGAACGCAGCCCTTCCCGGATCCTGAGACTGTGGCCAATGCAGTGCATCATGCTGAGCGTCGTAGCGTCGCGGAACATGCTAAAAGGTGACGTAGTCCTTCTGTTACGATTTGTTTGTGACGTGTCGTTGCGCATGAAGCCTGATAACGTGGTGTTGGTAGATTACGTGTTGTACGTGTATTGCATGCAAGCATGGGATGTGTTTTGAATCAATTCAGAGCTAATTATCGTGAATTTTTTGGTAGTTATCTATATAAAAGGTACCTGGCGAAAGAAAGCTTTCAAAATATATATATTTATATATATTAGTTATTTGTTTAGTTTTTATGGGTCCCGGCAAATTTTCCGTCAATATTTTTGTTAGAAATACTAGATGTATACAATATTTGCATACGAATGTGGGAAATTTAAGAAATGGTGATAGCTTATAAATTCTAAGCAAATAGAATTCTCTCTTCATTTATATTTTAGCTATGCTTAGCTGTCTACATTTCAACACCTTTTTTGAACTGATACCTAATTTGTTTACCTTTGTTGCTCAAGTCGACAGAACCTGGAGCGACGACTCGAGACACCCGATCCTGTGGAACATCGTAGTCGGAGCCGAACGAAGGAACGCAGCCCTTCCCGGATCCTGAGACTGGGGCCAATGCAGTGCATCATGCTGAGCGTCGTAGCGTCGCGGAACATGCTAAAAGGTGACGTAGTCCTTCTGTTACGATTTGTTTGTGACGTGTCGTTGCGCATGAAGCCTGATAACGTGGTGTTGGTAGATTACGTGTAATATTGCATGCAAGCATGGGTTGTGTTTTGAATCAATTCAGAGCTAATTATCGTGATTTTTTTGGTAGTTATCTATATAAAAGGTACCTGGCGAAAGAAAGCTTTCAAAATATATATATTTATATATATTAGTTATTTGTTTAGTTTTTATGGGTCCCGGCAAATTTTCCGTCAATATTTTTGTTAGAAATACTAGATGTATACAATATTTGCATACGAATGTGGGAAATTTAAGAAATGGTGATAGCTTATAAATTCTAAGCAAATAGAATTCTCTCTTCATTTATATTTTAGCTATGCTTAGCTGTCTACATTTCAACACCTTTTTTGAACTGATACCTAATTTGTTTACCTTTTTTGCTCAAGTCGACAGAACCTGGAGCGACGACTCGAGACACCCGATCCTGTGGAACATCGTAGTCGGAGCCGAACGAAGGAACGCAGCTCTTCCCGGATCCTGAGACTGGGGCCAATGCAGTGCATCATGCTGAGCGTCGTAGCGTCGCGGAACATGCTAAAAGGTGACGTAGTCCTTCTGTTACGATTTGTTTGTGACGTGTCGTTGCGCATGAAGCCTGATAACGTGGTGTTGGTAGATTACGTGTTGTACGTGTATTGCATGCAAGCATGGGATGTGTTTTGAATCAATTCAGAGCTAATTATCGTGATTTTTTTGGTAGTTATCTATATAAAAGGTACCTGGCGAAAGAAAGCTTTCAAAATATATATATTTATATATATTAGTTATTTGTTTAGTTTTTATGGGTCCCGGCAAATTTTCTGTCAATATTTTTGTTAGAAATACTAGATGTATACAATATTTGCATACGAATGTGGGAAATTTAAGAAATGGTGATAGCTTATAAATTCTAAGCAAATAGAATTCTCTCTTCATTTATATTTTAGCTGTGCTTAGCTGTCTACATTTCAACACCTTTTTTGAATTGATACCTAATTTGTTTCCCTTTTTTTGCTCAAGTCTACAGAACCTGGAGCGACGACTCGAGACACCCGATCCTGTGGAACATCGTAGTCGGAGCCGAACGAAGGAACGCAGCCCTTCCCGGATCCTGAGACTGGGGCCAATGCAGTGCATCATGCTGAGCGTCGTAGCGTCGCGGAACATGCTAAAAGGTGACGTAGTCCTTCTGTTACGATTTGTTTGTGACGTGTCGTTGCGCATGAAGCCTGATAACGTGGTGTTGGTAGATTACGTGTTGTACGTGTATTGCATGCAAGCATGGGATGTGTTTTGAATCAATTCAGAGCTAATTATCGTGATTTTTTTGGTAGTTATCTATATAAAAGGTACCTGGCGAAAGAAAGCTTTCAAAATATATATATTTATATATATTAGTTATTTGTTTAGTTTTTATGGGTCCCGGCAAATTTTCCGTCAATATTTGTGTTAGAAATACTAGATGTATACAATATTTGCATACGAATGTGGGAAATTTAAGAAATGGTGATAGCTTATAAATTCTAAGCAAATAGAATTCTCTCTTCATTTATATTTTAGCTATGCTTAGCTGTCTACATTTCAACACCTTTTTTGAACTGATACCTAATTTGTTTACCTTTGTTGCTCAAGTCGACAGAACCTGGAGCGACGACTCGAGACACCCGATCCTGTGGAACATCGTAGTCGGAGCCGAACGAAGGATCGCAGCCCTTCCCGGATCCTGAGACTGGGGCCAATGCAGTGCATCATGCTGAGCGTCGTAGCGTCGCGGAACATGCTAAAAGGTGACGTAGTCCTTCTGTTACGATTTGTTTGTGACGTGTCGTTGCGCATGAAGCCTGATAACGTGGTGTTGGTAGATTACGTGTTGTACGTGTATTGCATGCAAGCATGGGATGTGTTTTGAATCAATTCAGAGCTAATTATCGTGATTTTTTTGGTAGTTATCTATATAAAAGGTACCTGGCGAAAGAAAGCTTTCAAAATATATATATTTATATATATTAGTTATTTGTTTAGTTTTTATGGGTCCCGGCAAATTTTCCGTCAATATTTTTGTTAGAAATACTAGATGTATACAATATTTGCATACGAATGTGGGAAATTTAAGAAATGGTGATAGCTTATAAATTCTAAGCAAATAGAATTCTCTCTTCATTTATATTTTAGCTATGCTTAGCTGTCTACATTTCAACACCTTTTTTGAACTGATACCTAATTTGTTTACCTTTGTTGCTCAAGTCGACAGAACCTGGAGCGACGACTCGAGACACCCGATCCTGTGGAACATCGTAGTCGGAGCCGAACGAAGGAACGCAGCCCTTCCCGGATCCTGAGACTGGGGCCAATGCAGTGCATCATGCTGAGCGTCGTAGCGTCGCGGAACATGCTAAAAGGTGACGTAGTCCTTCTGTTACGATTTGTTTGTGACGTGTCGTTGCGCATGAAGCCTGATAACGTGGTGTTGGTAGATTACGTGTAATATTGCATGCAAGCATGGGTTGTGTTTTGAATCAATTCAGAGCTAATTATCGTGATTTTTTTGGTAGTTATCTATATAAAAGGTACCTGGCGAAAGAAAGCTTTCAAAATATATATATTTATATATATTAGTTATTTGTTTAGTTTTTATGGGTCCCGGCAAATTTTCCGTCAATATTTTTGTTAGAAATACTAGATGTATACAATATTTGCATACGAATGTGGGAAATTTAAGAAATGGTGATAGCTTATAAATTCTAAGCAAATAGAATTCTCTCTTCATTTATATTTTAGCTATGCTTAGCTGTCTACATTTCAACACCTTTTTTGAACTGATACCTAATTTGTTTACCTTTTTTGCTCAAGTCGACAGAACCTGGAGCAACGACTCGAGACACCCGATCCTGTGGAACATCGTAGTCGGAGCCGAACGAAGGAACGCAGCTCTTCCCGGATCCTGAGACTGGGGCCAATGCAGTGCATCATGCTGAGCGTCGTAGCGTCGCGGAACATGCTAAAAGGTGACGTAGTCCTTCTGTTACGATTTGTTTGTGTCGTGTCGTTGCGCATGAAGCCTGATAACGTGGTGTTGGTCGATTACGTGTTGTACGTGTATTGCATGCAAGCATGGGATGTGTTTTGAATCAATTAAGAGCTAATTATCGTGATTTTTTTGGTAAATATCTATATAAAAGGTACCTGGCGAAAGAAAGCTTTCAAAATATATATATTTATATATATTAGTTATTTGTTTAGTTTTTATGGGTCCCGGCAAATTTTCCGTCAATATTTTTGTTAGAAATACTAGATGTATACAATATTTGCATACGAATGTGGGAAATTTAAGAAATGGTGATAGCTTATAAATTCTAAGCAAATAGAATTCTCTCTTCATTTATATTTTAGCTATGCTTAGCTGTCTACATTTCAACACCTTTTTTGAATTGATACCTAATTTGTTTCCCTTTTTTGCTTAAGTCGACAGAACCTGGAGCCACGACTCGAGACACCCGATCCTGTGGAACATCGTAGTCGGAGCCGAACGAAGGAACGCAGCCCTTCCCGGATCCTGAGACTGGGGCCAATGCAGTGCATCATGCTGAGCGTCGTAGCGTCGCGGAACATGCTAAAAGGTGACGTAGTCCTTCTGTTACGATTTGTTTGTGACGTGTCGTTGCGCATGAAGCCTGATAACGTGGTGTTGGTAGATTACGTGTTGTACGTGTATTGCATGCAAGCATGGGATGTGTTTTGAATCAATTAAGAGCTAATTATCGTGATTTTTTTGGTAAATATCTATATAAAAGGTACCTGGCGAAAGAAAGCTTTCAAAATATATATATTTATATATATTAGTTATTTGTTTAGTTTTTATGGGTCCCGGCAAATTTTCCGTCAATATTTTTGTTAGAAATACTAGATGTATACAATATTTGCATACGAATGTGGGAAATTTAAGAAATGGTGATAGCTTATAAATTCTAAGCAAATAGAATTCTCTCTTCATTTATATTTTAGCTATGCTTAGCTGTCTACATTTCAACACCTTTTTTGAACTGATACCTAATTTGTTTACCTTTGTTGCTCAAGTCGACAGAACCTGGAGCGACGACTCGAGACACCCGATCCTGTGGAACATCGTAGTCGGAGCCGAACGAAGGAACGCAGCCCTTCCCGGATCCTGAGACTGGGGCCAATGCAGTGCATCATGCTGAGCGTCGTAGCGTCGCGGAACATGCTAAAAGGTGACGTAGTCCTTCTGTTACGATTTGTTTGTGACGTGTCGTTGCGCATGAAGCCTGATAACGTGGTGTTGGTAGATTACGTGTAATATTGCATGCAAGCATGGGTTGTGTTTTGAATCAATTCAGAGCTAATTATCGTGATTTTTTTGGTAGTTATCTATATAAAAGGTACCTGGCGAAAGAAAGCTTTCAAAATATATATATTTATATATATTAGTTATTTGTTTAGTTTTTATGGGTCCCGGCAAATTTTCCGTCAATATTTTTGTTAGAAATACTAGATGTATACAATATTTGCATACGAATGTGGGAAATTTAAGAAATGGTGATAGCTTATAAATTCTAAGCAAATAGAATTCTCTCTTCATTTATATTTTAGCTATGCTTAGCTGTCTACATTTCAACACCTTTTTTGAACTGATACCTAATTTGTTTACCTTTTTTGCTCAAGTCGACAGAACCTGGAGCGACGACTCGAGACACCCGATCCTGTGGAACATCGTAGTCGGAGCCGAACGAAGGAACGCAGCTCTTCCCGGATCCTGAGACTGGGGCCAATGCAGTGCATCATGCTGAGCGTCGTAGCGTCGCGGAACATGCTAAAAGGTGACGTAGTCCTTCTGTTACGATTTGTTTGTGTCGTGTCGTTGCGCATGAAGCCTGATAACGTGGTGTTGGTCGATTACGTGTTGTACGTGTATTGCATGCAAGCATGGGATGTGTTTTGAATCAATTAAGAGCTAATTATCGTGATTTTTTTGGTAAATATCTATATAAAAGGTACCTGGCGAAAGAAAGCTTTCAAAATATATATATTTATATATATTAGTTATTTGTTTAGTTTTTATGGGTCCCGGCAAATTTTCCGTCAATATTTTTGTTAGAAATACTAGATGTATACAATATTTGCATACGAATGTGGGAAATTTAAGAAATGGTGATAGCTTATAAATTCTAAGCAAATAGAATTCTCTCTTCATTTATATTTTAGCTATGCTTAGCTGTCTACATTTCAACACCTTTTTTGAATTGATACCTAATTTGTTTCCCTTTTTTGCTTAAGTCGACAGAACCTGGAGCCACGACTCGAGACACCCGATCCTGTGGAACATCGTAGTCGGAGCCGAACGAAGGAACGCAGCCCTTCCCGGATCCTGAGACTGGGGCCAATGCAGTGCATCATGCTGAGCGTCGTAGCGTCGCGGAACATGCTAAAAGGTGACGTAGTCCTTCTGTTACGATTTGTTTGTGACGTGTCGTTGCGCATGAAGCCTGATAACGTGGTGTTGGTAGATTACGTGTTGTACGTGTATTGCATGCAAGCATGGGATGTGTTTTGAATCAATTAAGAGCTAATTATCGTGATTTTTTTGGTAAATATCTATATAAAAGGTACCTGGCGAAAGAAAGCTTTCAAAATATATATATTTATATATATTAGTTATTTGTTTAGTTTTTATGGGTCCCGGCAAATTTTCCGTCAATATTTTTGTTAGAAATACTAGATGTATACAATATTTGCATACGAATGTGGGAAATTTAAGAAATGGTGATAGCTTATAAATTCTAAGCAAATAGAATTCTCTCTTCATTTATATTTTAGCTATGCTTAGCTGTCTACATTTCAACACCTTTTTTGAACTGATACCTAATTTGTTTACCTTTGTTGCTCAAGTCGACAGAACCTGGAGCGACGACTCGAGACACCCGATCCTGTGGAACATCGTAGTCGGAGCCGAACGAAGGAACGCAGCCCTTCCCGGATCCTGAGACTGGGGCCAATGCAGTGCATCATGCTGAGCGTCGTAGCGTCGCGGAACATGCTAAAAGGTGACGTAGTCCTTCTGTTACGATTTGTTTGTGACGTGTCGTTGCGCATGAAGCCTGATAACGTGGTGTTGGTAGATTACGTGTAATATTGCATGCAAGCATGGGTTGTGTTTTGAATCAATTCAGAGCTAATTATCGTGATTTTTTTGGTAGTTATCTATATAAAAGGTACCTGGCGAAAGAAAGCTTTCAAAATATATATATTTATATATATTAGTTATTTGTTTAGTTTTTATGGGTCCCGGCAAATTTTCCGTCAATATTTTTGTTAGAAATACTAGATGTATACAATATTTGCATACGAATGTGGGAAATTTAAGAAATGGTGATAGCTTATAAATTCTAAGCAAATAGAATTCTCTCTTCATTTATATTTTAGCTATGCTTAGCTGTCTACATTTCAACACCTTTTTTGAACTGATACCTAATTTGTTTACCTTTTTTGCTCAAGTCGACAGAACCTGGAGCGACGACTCGAGACACCCGATCCTGTGGAACATCGTAGTCGGAGCCGAACGAAGGAACGCAGCTCTTCCCGGATCCTGAGACTGGGGCCAATGCAGTGCATCATGCTGAGCGTCGTAGCGTCGCGGAACATGCTAAAAGGTGACGTAGTCCTTCTGTTACGATTTGTTTGTGTCGTGTCGTTGCGCATGAAGCCTGATAACGTGGTGTTGGTCGATTACGTGTTGTACGTGTATTGCATGCAAGCATGGGATGTGTTTTGAATCAATTAAGAGCTAATTATCGTGATTTTTTTGGTAGTTATCTATATAAAAGGTACCTGGCGAAAGAAAGCTTTCGAAATATATATATTTATATATATTAGTTATTTGTTTAGTGTTTATAGTTCCCGGCAAATTTTCCGTCAAGGTTTTTGTTAGAAATACTAGATGTATACAATATTTGCATACGAATGTGGGAAATTTAAGAAATGGTGATAGCTTATAAATTCTAAGCAAATAGAATTCTCTCTTCATTTATATTTTAGCTGTGCTTAGCTGTCTACATTTCAACACCTTTTTTGAATTGATACCTAATTTGTTTCCCTTTTTTTGCTCAAGTCTACAGAACCTGGAGCGACGACTCGAGACACCCGATCCTGTGGAACATCGTAGTCGGAGCCGAACGAAGGAACGCAGCTCTTCCCGGATCCTGAGACTGGGGCCAATGCAGTGCATCATGCTGAGCGTCGTAGCGTCGCGGAACATGCTAAAAGGTGACGTAGTCCTTCTGTTACGATTTGTTTGTGTCGTGTCGTTGCGCATGAAGCCTGATAACGTGGTGTTGGTCGATTACGTGTTGTACGTGTATTGCATGCAAGCATGGGATGTGTTTTGAATCAATTAAGAGCTAATTATCGTGATTTTTTTGGTAGTTATCTATATAAAAGGTACCTGGCGAAAGAAAGCTTTCGAAATATATATATTTATATATATTAGTTATTTGTTTAGTGTTTATAGTTCCCGGCAAATTTTCCGTCAAGGTTTTTGTTAGAAATACTAGATGTATACAATATTTGCATACGAATGTGGGAAATTTAAGAAATGGTGATAGCTTATAAATTCTAAGCAAATAGAATTCTCTCTTCATTTATATTTTAGCTATGCTTAGCTGTCTACATTTCAACACCTTTTTTGAATTGATACCTAATTTGTTTCCCTTTTTTGCTTAAGTCGACAGAACCTGGAGCCACGACTCGAGACACCCGATCCTGTGGAACATCGTAGTCGGAGCCGAACGAAGGAACGCAGCCCTTCCCGGATCCTGAGACTGGGGCCAATGCAGTGCATCATGCTGAGCGTCGTAGCGTCGCGGAACATGCTAAAAGGTGACGTAGTCCTTCTGTTACGATTTGTTTGTGACGTGTCGTTGCGCATGAAGCCTGATAACGTGGTGTTGGTAGATTACGTGTTGTACGTGTATTGCATGCAAGCATGGGATGTGTTTTGAATCAATTCAGAGCTAATTATCGTGATTTTTTTGGTAGTTATCTATATAAAAGGTACCTGGCGAAAGAAAGCTTTCAAAATATATATATTTATATATATTAGTTATTTGTTTAGTTTTTATGGGTCCCGGCAAATTTTCCGTCAATATTTTTGTTAGAAATACTAGATGTATACAATATTTGCATACGAATGTGGGAAATTTAAGAAATGGTGATAGCTTATAAATTCTAAGCAAATAGAATTCTCTCTTCATTTATATTTTAGCTATGCTTAGCTGTCTACATTTCAACACCTTTTTTGAATTGATACCTAATTTGTTTCCCTTTTTTGCTTAAGTCGACAGAACCTGGAACCACGACTCGAGACACCCGATCCTGTGGAACATCGTAGTCGGAGCCGAACGAAGGAACGCAGCCCTTCCCGGATCCTGAGACTGGGGCCAATGCAGTGCATCATGCTGAGCGTCGTAGCGTCGCGGAACATGCTAAAAGGTGACGTAGTCCTTCTGTTACGATTTGTTTGTGACGTGTCGTTGCGCATGAAGCCTGATAACGTGGTGTTGGTAGATTACGTGTTGTACGTGTATTGCATGCAAGCATGGGATGTGTTTTGAATCAATTAAGAGCTAATTATCGTGATTTTTTTGGTAAATATCTATATAAAAGGTACCTGGCGAAAGAAAGCTTTCAAAATATATATATTTATATATATTAGTTATTTGTTTAGTTTTTATGGGTCCCGGCAAATTTTCTGTCAATATTTTTGTTAGAAATACTAGATGTATACAATATTTGCATACGAATGTGAGAAATTTAAGAAATGGTGATAGGTTATAAATTCTAAGCAAATAGAATTCTCTCTTCATTTATATTTTAGCTATGCTTAGCTGTCTACATTTCAACACCTTTTTTGAATTGATACCTAATTTGTTTCCCTTTTTTGCTTAAGTCGACAGAACCTGGAACCACGACTCGAGACACCCGATCCTGTGGAACATCGTAGTCGGAGCCGAACGAAGGAACGCAGCCCTTCCCGGATCCTGAGACTGGGGCCAATGCAGTGCATCATGCTGAGCGTCGTAGCGTCGCGGAACATGCTAAAAGGTGACGTAGTCCTTCTGTTACGATTTGTTTGTGACGTGTCGTTGCGCATGAAGCCTGATAACGTGGTGTTGGTAGATTACGTGTTGTACGTGTATTGCATGCAAGCATGGGATGTGTTTTGAATCAATTAAGAGCTAATTATCGTGATTTTTTTGGTAAATATCTATATAAAAGGTACCTGGCGAAAGAAAGCTTTCAAAATATATATATTTATATATATTAGTTATTTGTTTAGTTTTTATGGGTCCCGGCAAATTTTCCGTCAATATTTTTGTTAGAAATACTAGATGTATACAATATTTGCATACGAATGTGGGAAATTTAAGAAATGGTGATAGCTTATAAATTCTAAGCAAATAGAATTCTCTCTTCATTTATATTTTAGCTATGCTTAGCTGTCTACATTTCAACACCTTTTTTGAACTGATACCTAATTTGTTTACCTTTGTTGCTCAAGTCGACAGAACCTGGAGCGACGACTCGAGACACCCGATCCTGTGGAACATCGTAGTCGGAGCCGAACGAAGGAACGGAGCCCTTCCCGGATCCTGAGACTGGGGCCAATGCAGTGCATCATGCTGAGCGTCGTAGCGTCGCGGAACATGCTAAAAGGTGACGTAGTCCTTCTGTTACGATTTGTTTGTGACGTGTCGTTGCGCATGAAGCCTGATAACGTGGTGTTGGTAGATTACGTGTAATATTGCATGCAAGCATGGGTTGTGTTTTGAATCAATTCAGAGCTAATTATCGTGATTTTTTTGGTAGTTATCTATATAAAAGGTACCTGGCGAAAGAAAGCTTTCAAAATATATATATTTATATATATTAGTTATTTGTTTAGTTTTTATGGGTCCCGGCAAATTTTCCGTCAATATTTTTGTTAGAAATACTAGATGTATACAATATTTGCATACGAATGTGGGAAATTTAAGAAATGGTGATAGCTTATAAATTCTAAGCAAATAGAATTCTCTCTTCATTTATATTTTAGCTATGCTTTGAACTGATACCTAATTTGTTTACCTTTTTTGCTCAAGTCGACAGAACCTGGAGCGACGACTCGAGACACCCGATCCTGTGGAACATCGTAGTCGGAGCCGAACGAAGGAACGCAGCTCTTCCCGGATCCTGAGACTGGGGCCAATGCAGTGCATCATGCTGAGCGTCGTAGCGTCGCGGAACATGCTAAAAGGTGACGTAGTCCTTCTGTTACGATTTGTTTGTGTCGTGTCGTTGCGCATGAAGCCTGATAACGTGGTGTTGGTCGATTACGTGTTGTACGTGTATTGCATGCAAGCATGGGATGTGTTTTGAATCAATTAAGAGCTAATTATCGTGATTTTTTTGGTAGTTATCTATATAAAAGGTACCTGGCGAAAGAAAGCTTTCGAAATATATATATTTATATATATTAGTTATTTGTTTAGTGTTTATAGTTCCCGGCAAATTTTCCGTCAAGGTTTTTGTTAGAAATACTAGATGTATACAATATTTGCATACGAATGTGGGAAATTTAAGAAATGGTGATAGCTTATAAATTCTAAGCAAATAGAATTCTCTCTTCATTTATATTTTAGCTGTGCTTAGCTGTCTACATTTCAACACCTTTTTTGAATTGATACCTAATTTGTTTCCCTTTTGCTCAAGTCTACAGAACCTGGAGCGACGACTCGAGACACCCGATCCTGTGGAACATCGTAGTCGGAGCCGAACGAAGGAACGCAGCCCTTCCCGGATCCTGAGACTGTGGCCAATGCAGTGCATCATGCTGAGCGTCGTAGCGTCGCGGAACATGCTAAAAGGTGACGTAGTCCTTCTGTTACGATTTGTTTGTGACGTGTCGTTGCGCATGAAGCCTGATAACGTGGTGTTGGTAGATTACGTGTTGTACGTGTATTGCATGCAAGCATGGGATGTGTTTTGAATCAATTCAGAGCTAATTATCGTGAATTTTTTGGTAGTTATCTATATAAAAGGTACCTGGCGAAAGAAAGCTTTCAAAATATATATATTTATATATATTAGTTATTTGTTTAGTTTTTATGGGTCCCGGCAAATTTTCCGTCAATATTTTTGTTAGAAATACTAGATGTATACAATATTTGCATACGAATGTGGGAAATTTAAGAAATGGTGATAGCTTATAAATTCTAAGCAAATAGAATTCTCTCTTCATTTATATTTTAGCTATGCTTAGCTGTCTACATTTCAACACCTTTTTTGAACTGATACCTAATTTGTTTACCTTTGTTGCTCAAGTCGACAGAACCTGGAGCGACGACTCGAGACACCCGATCCTGTGGAACATCGTAGTCGGAGCCGAACGAAGGAACGCAGCTCTTCCCGGATCCTGAGACTGGGGCCAATGCAGTGCATCATGCTGAGCGTCGTAGCGTCGCGGAACATGCTAAAAGGTGACGTAGTCCTTCTGTTACGATTTGTTTGTGACGTGTCGTTGCGCATGAAGCCTGATAACGTGGTGTTGGTAGATTACGTGTTGTACGTGTATTGCATGCAAGCATGGGATGTGTTTTGAATCAATTCAGAGCTAATTATCGTGATTTTTTTGGTAGTTATCTATATAAAAGGTACCTGGCGAAAGAAAGCTTTCAAAATATATATATTTATATATATTAGTTATTTGTTTAGTTTTTATGGGTCCCGGCAAATTTTCCGTCAATATTTTTGTTAGAAATACTAGATGTATACAATATTTGCATACGAATGTGGGAAATTTAAGAAATGGTGATAGCTTATAAATTCTAAGCAAATAGAATTCTCTCTTCATTTATATTTTAGCTGTGCTTAGCTGTCTACATTTCAACACCTTTTTTGAATTGATACCTAATTTGTTTCCCTTTTTTTGCTCAAGTCTACAGAACCTGGAGCGACGACTCGAGACACCCGATCCTGTGGAACATCGTAGTCGGAGAAGAACGAAGGAACGCAGCCCTTCCCGGATCCTGAGACTGGGGCCAATGCAGTGCATCATGCTGAGCGTCGTAGCGTCGCGGAACATGCTAAAAGGTGACGTAGTCCTTCTGTTACGATTTGTTTGTGACGTGTCGTTGCGCATGAAGCCTGATAACGTGGTGTTGGTAGATTACGTGTTGTACGTGTATTGCATGCAAGCATGGGATGTGTTTTGAATCAATTCAGAGCTAATTATCGTGATTTTTTTGGTAGTTATCTATATAAAAGGTACCTGGCGAAAGAAAGCTTTCAAAATATATATATTTATATATATTAGTTATTTGTTTAGTTTTTATGGGTCCCGGCAAATTTTCCGTCAATATTTTTGTTAGAAATACTAGATGTATACAATATTTGCATACGAATGTGGGAAATTTAAGAAATGGTGATAGCTTATAAATTCTAAGCAAATAGAATTCTCTCTTCATTTATATTTTAGCTATGCTTAGCTGTCTACATTTCAACACCTTTTTTGAACTGATACCTAATTTGTTTACCTTTGTTGCTCAAGTCGACAGAACCTGGAGCGACGACTCGAGACACCCGATCCTGTGGAACATCGTAGTCGGAGCCGAACGAAGGAACGCAGCCCTTCCCGGATCCTGAGACTGGGGCCAATGCAGTGCATCATGCTGAGCGTCGTAGCGTCGCGGAACATGCTAAAAGGTGACGTAGTCCTTCTGTTACGATTTGTTTGTGACGTGTCGTTGCGCATGAAGCCTGATAACGTGGTGTTGGTAGATTACGTGTTGTACGTGTATTGCATGCAAGCATGGGATGTGTTTTGAATCAATTCAGAGCTAATTATCGTGATTTTTTTGGTAGTTATCTATATAAAAGGTACCTGGCGAAAGAAAGCTTTCAAAATATATATATTTATATATATTAGTTATTTGTTTAGTTTTTATGGGTCCCGGCAAATTTTCCGTCAATATTTTTGTTAGAAATACTAGATGTATACAATATTTGCATACGAATGTGGGAAATTTAAGAAATGGTGATAGCTTATAAATTCTAAGCAAATAGAATTCTCTCTTCATTTATATTTTAGCTATGCTTAGCTGTCTACATTTCAACACCTTTTTTGAACTGATACCTAATTTGTTTACCTTTGTTGCTCAAGTCGACAGAACCTGGAGCGACGACTCGAGACACCCGATCCTGTGGAACATCGTAGTCGGAGCCGAACGAAGGAACGCAGCCCTTCCCGGATCCTGAGACTGGGGCCAATGCAGTGCATCATGCTGAGCGTCGTAGCGTCGCGGAACATGCTAAAAGGTGACGTAGTCCTTCTGTTACGATTTGTTTGTGACGTGTCGTTGCGCATGAAGCCTGATAACGTGGTGTTGGTAGATTACGTGTAATATTGCATGCAAGCATGGGTTGTGTTTTGAATCAATTCAGAGCTAATTATCGTGATTTTTTTGGTAGTTATCTATATAAAAGGTACCTGGCGAAAGAAAGCTTTCAAAATATATATATTTATATATATTAGTTATTTGTTTAGTTTTTATGGGTCCCGGCAAATTTTCCGTCAATATTTTTGTTAGAAATACTAGATGTATACAATATTTGCATACGAATGTGGGAAATTTAAGAAATGGTGATAGCTTATAAATTCTAAGCAAATAGAATTCTCTCTTCATTTATATTTTAGCTATGCTTAGCTGTCTACATTTCAACACCTTTTTTGAACTGATACCTAATTTGTTTACCTTTTTTGCTCAAGTCGACAGAACCTGGAGCGACGACTCGAGACACCCGATCCTGTGGAACATCGTAGTCGGAGCCGAACGAAGGAACGCAGCTCTTCCCGGATCCTGAGACTGGGGCCAATGCAGTGCATCATGCTGAGCGTCGTAGCGTCGCGGAACATGCTAAAAGGTGACGTAGTCCTTCTGTTACGATTTGTTTGTGTCGTGTCGTTGCGCATGAAGCCTGATAACGTGGTGTTGGTAGATTACGTGTTGTACGTGTATTGCATGCAAGCATGGGATGTGTTTTGAATCAATTCAGAGCTAATTATCGTGAATTTTTTGGTAGTTATCTATATAAAAGGTACCTGGCGAAAGAAAGCTTTCAAAATATATATATTTATATATATTAGTTATTTGTTTAGTTTTTATGGGTCCCGGCAAATTTTCCGTCAATATTTTTGTTAGAAATACTAGATGTATACAATATTTGCATACGAATGTGGGAAATTTAAGAAATGGTGATAGCTTATAAATTCTAAGCAAATAGAATTCTCTCTTCATTTATATTTTAGCTGTGCTTAGCTGTCTACATTTCAACACCTTTTTTGAATTGATACCTAATTTGTTTCCCTTTTGCTCAAGTCTACAGAACCTGGAGCGACGACTCGAGACACCCGATCCTGTGGAACATCGTAGTCGGAGCCGAACGAAGGAACGCAGCCCTTCCCGGATCCTGAGACTGTGGCCAATGCAGTGCATCATGCTGAGCGTCGTAGCGTCGCGGAACATGCTAAAAGGTGACGTAGTCCTTCTGTTACGATTTGTTTGTGACGTGTCGTTGCGCATGAAGCCTGATAACGTGGTGTTGGTAGATTACGTGTTGTACGTGTATTGCATGCAAGCATGGGATGTGTTTTGAATCAATTCAGAGCTAATTATCGTGAATTTTTTGGTAGTTATCTATATAAAAGGTACCTGGCGAAAGAAAGCTTTCAAAATATATATATTTATATATATTAGTTATTTGTTTAGTTTTTATGGGTCCCGGCAAATTTTCCGTCAATATTTTTGTTAGAAATACTAGATGTATACAATATTTGCATACGAATGTGGGAAATTTAAGAAATGGTGATAGCTTATAAATTCTAAGCAAATAGAATTCTCTCTTCATTTATATTTTAGCTATGCTTAGCTGTCTACATTTCAACACCTTTTTTGAACTGATACCTAATTTGTTTACCTTTGTTGCTCAAGTCGACAGAACCTGGAGCGACGACTCGAGACACCCGATCCTGTGGAACATCGTAGTCGGAGCCGAACGAAGGAACGCAGCCCTTCCCGGATCCTGAGACTGGGGCCAATGCAGTGCATCATGCTGAGCGTCGTAGCGTCGCGGAACATGCTAAAAGGTGACGTAGTCCTTCTGTTACGATTTGTTTGTGACGTGTCGTTGCGCATGAAGCCTGATAACGTGGTGTTGGTAGATTACGTGTAATATTGCATGCAAGCATGGGTTGTGTTTTGAATCAATTCAGAGCTAATTATCGTGATTTTTTTGGTAGTTATCTATATAAAAGGTACCTGGCGAAAGAAAGCTTTCAAAATATATATATTTATATATATTAGTTATTTGTTTAGTTTTTATGGGTCCCGGCAAATTTTCCGTCAATATTTTTGTTAGAAATACTAGATGTATACAATATTTGCATACGAATGTGGGAAATTTAAGAAATGGTGATAGCTTATAAATTCTAAGCAAATAGAATTCTCTCTTCATTTATATTTTAGCTATGCTTAGCTGTCTACATTTCAACACCTTTTTTGAACTGATACCTAATTTGTTTACCTTTTTTGCTCAAGTCGACAGAACCTGGAGCGACGACTCGAGACACCCGATCCTGTGGAACATCGTAGTCGGAGCCGAACGAAGGAACGCAGCTCTTCCCGGATCCTGAGACTGGGGCCAATGCAGTGCATCATGCTGAGCGTCGTAGCGTCGCGGAACATGCTAAAAGGTGACGTAGTCCTTCTGTTACGATTTGTTTGTGACGTGTCGTTGCGCATGAAGCCTGATAACGTGGTGTTGGTAGATTACGTGTTGTACGTGTATTGCATGCAAGCATGGGATGTGTTTTGAATCAATTCAGAGCTAATTATCGTGATTTTTTTGGTAGTTATCTATATAAAAGGTACCTGGCGAAAGAAAGCTTTCAAAATATATATATTTATATATATTAGTTATTTGTTTAGTTTTTATGGGTCCCGGCAAATTTTCCGTCAATATTTTTGTTAGAAATACTAGATGTATACAATATTTGCATACGAATGTGGGAAATTTAAGAAATGGTGATAGCTTATAAATTCTAAGCAAATAGAATTCTCTCTTCATTTATATTTTAGCTATGCTTAGCTGTCTACATTTCAACACCTTTTTTGAATTGATACCTAATTTGTTTCCCTTTTTTTGCTCAAGTCTACAGAACCTGGAGCGACGACTCGAGACACCCGATCCTGTGGAACATCGTAGTCGGAGCCGAACGAAGGAACGCAGCCCTTCCCGGATCCTGAGACTGGGGCCAATGCAGTGCATCATGCTGAGCGTCGTAGCGTCGCGGAACATGCTAAAAGGTGACGTAGTCCTTCTGTTACGATTTGTTTGTGACGTGTCGTTGCGCATGAAGCCTGATAACGTGGTGTTGGTAGATTACGTGTTGTACGTGTATTGCATGCAAGCATGGGATGTGTTTTGAATCAATTCAGAGCTAATTATCGTGATTTTTTTGGTAGTTATCTATATAAAAGGTACCTGGCGAAAGAAAGCTTTCAAAATATATATATTTATATATATTAGTTATTTGTTTAGTTTTTATGGGTCCCGGCAAATTTTCCGTCAATATTTTTGTTAGAAATACTAGATGTATACAATATTTGCATACGAATGTGGGAAATTTAAGAAATGGTGATAGCTTATAAATTCTAAGCAAATAGAATTCTCTCTTCATTTATATTTTAGCTATGCTTAGCTGTCTACATTTCAACACCTTTTTTGAACTGATACCTAATTTGTTTACCTTTGTTGCTCAAGTCGACAGAACCTGGAGCGACGACTCGAGACACCCGATCCTGTGGAACATCGTAGTCGGAGCCGAACGAAGGATCGCAGCCCTTCCCGGATCCTGAGACTGGGGCCAATGCAGTGCATCATGCTGAGCGTCGTAGCGTCGCGGAACATGCTAAAAGGTGACGTAGTCCTTCTGTTACGATTTGTTTGTGACGTGTCGTTGCGCATGAAGCCTGATAACGTGGTGTTGGTAGATTACGTGTTGTACGTGTATTGCATGCAAGCATGGGATGTGTTTTGAATCAATTCAGAGCTAATTATCGTGATTTTTTTGGTAGTTATCTATATAAAAGGTACCTGGCGAAAGAAAGCTTTCAAAATATATATATTTATATATATTAGTTATTTGTTTAGTTTTTATGGGTCCCGGCAAATTTTCCGTCAATATTTTTGTTAGAAATACTAGATGTATACAATATTTGCATACGAATGTGGGAAATTTAAGAAATGGTGATAGCTTATAAATTCTAAGCAAATAGAATTCTCTCTTCATTTATATTTTAGCTATGCTTAGCTGTCTACATTTCAACACCTTTTTTGAACTGATACCTAATTTGTTTACCTTTGTTGCTCAAGTCGACAGAACCTGGAGCGACGACTCGAGACACCCGATCCTGTGGAACATCGTAGTCGGAGCCGAACGAAGGAACGCAGCCCTTCCCGGATCCTGAGACTGGGGCCAATGCAGTGCATCATGCTGAGCGTCGTAGCGTCGCGGGACATGCTAAAAGGTGACGTAGTCCTTCTGTTACGATTTGTTTGTGACGTGTCGTTGCGCATGAAGCCTGATAACGTGGTGTTGGTAGATTACGTGTAATATTGCATGCAAGCATGGGTTGTGTTTTGAATCAATTCAGAGCTAATTATCGTGATTTTTTTGGTAGTTATCTATATAAAAGGTACCTGGCGAAAGAAAGCTTTCAAAATATATATATTTATATATATATTAGTTATTTGTTTAGTTTTTATGGGTCCCGGCAAATTTTCCGTCAATATTTTTGTTAGAAATACTAGATGTATACAATATTTGCATACGAATGTGGGAAATTTAAGAAATGGTGATAGCTTATAAATTCTAAGCAAATAGAATTCTCTCTTCATTTATATTTTAGCTATGCTTAGCTGTCTACATTTCAACACCTTTTTTGAACTGATACCTAATTTGTTTACCTTTTTTGCTCAAGTCGACAGAACCTGGAGCGACGACTCGAGACACCCGATCCTGTGGAACATCGTAGTCGGAGCCGAACGAAGGAACGCAGCTCTTCCCGGATCCTGAGACTGGGGCCAATGCAGTGCATCATGCTGAGCGTCGTAGCGTCGCGGAACATGCTAAAAGGTGACGTAGTCCTTCTGTTACGATTTGTTTGTGTCGTGTCGTTGCGCATGAAGCCTGATAACGTGGTGTTGGTAGATTACGTGTTGTACGTGTATTGCATGCAAGCATGGGATGTGTTTTGAATCAATTCAGAGCTAATTATCGTGAATTTTTTGGTAGTTATCTATATAAAAGGTACCTGGCGAAAGAAAGCTTTCAAAATATATATATTTATATATATTAGTTATTTGTTTAGTTTTTATGGGTCCCGGCAAATTTTCCGTCAATATTTTTGTTAGAAATACTAGATGTATACAATATTTGCATACGAATGTGGGAAATTTAAGAAATGGTGATAGCTTATAAATTCTAAGCAAATAGAATTCTCTCTTCATTTATATTTTAGCTATGCTTAGCTGTCTACATTTCAACACCTTTTTTGAACTGATACCTAATTTGTTTACCTTTTTTGCTCAAGTCGACAGAACCTGGAGCGACGACTCGAGACACCCGATCCTGTGGAACATCGTAGTCGGAGCCGAACGAAGGAACGCAGCTCTTCCCGGATCCTGAGACTGGGGCCAATGCAGTGCATCATGCTGAGCGTCGTAGCGTCGCGGAACATGCTAAAAGGTGACGTAGTCCTTCTGTTACGATTTGTTTGTGACGTGTCGTTGC
Organism: Lasiommata megera; assembly: GCA_928268935.1. Classification (NCBI taxonomy): domain Eukaryota; kingdom Metazoa; phylum Arthropoda; class Insecta; order Lepidoptera; family Nymphalidae; genus Lasiommata; species Lasiommata megera. The sequence continues at coordinate 15,316,834 of OV743326.1, forward strand.
GCATGAAGCCTGATAACGTGGTGTTGGTAGATTACGTGTTGTACGTGTATTGCATGCAAGCATGGGATGTGTTTTGAATCAATTCAGAGCTAATTATCGTGATTTTTTTGGTAGTTATCTATATAAAAGGTACCTGGCGAAAGAAAGCTTTCAAAATATATATATTTATATATATTAGTTATTTGTTTAGTTTTTATGGGTCCCGGCAAATTTTCCGTCAATATTTTTGTTAGAAATACTAGATGTATACAATATTTGCATACGAATGTGGGAAATTTAAGAAATGGTGATAGCTTATAAATTCTAAGCAAATAGAATTCTCTCTTCATTTATATTTTAGCTATGCTTAGCTGTCTACATTTCAACACCTTTTTTGAACTGATACCTAATTTGTTTACCTTTGTTGCTCAAGTCGACAGAACCTGGAGCGACGACTCGAGACACCCGATCCTGTGGAAGATCGTAGTCGGAGCCGAACGAAGGAACGCAGCCCTTCCCGGATCCTTTCCCGGCGAAGGCGAAGGCGAAGGCGAAGGCGAAGGCGAAGGCGAAGGCGAAGGCGAAGGCGAAGGCGAAGGCGAAGGCGAAGGCGAAGGCGAAGGCGAAGGCGAAGGCGAAGGCCAAGGCGAAGGCCAAGGCGAAGGCCAAGGCGAAGGCCAAGGCGAAGGCCAAGGCGAAGGCCAAGGCGAAGGCCAAGGCGAAGGCCAAGGCGAAGGCCAAGGCGAAGGCCAAGGCGAAGGCCAAGGCGAAGGCCAAGGCGAAGGCCAAGGCCAAGGCCAAGGCGAAGGCCAAGGCCAAGGCCAAGGCCAAGGCGAAGGCGAAGGCGAAGGCGAAGGCCAAGGCCAAGGCCAAGGCCAAGGCCAAGGCCAAGGCCAAGGCCAAGGCCAAGGCCAAGGCCAAGGCCAAGGCCAAGGCCAAGGCCAAGGCCAAGGCCAAGGCCAAGGCCAAGGCCAAGGCCAAGGCCAAGGCCAAGGCCAAGGCCAAGGCCAAGGCCAAGGCCAAGGCCAAGGCCAAGGCCAAGGCCAAGGCCAAGGCCAAGGCCAAGGCCAAGGCCAAGGCCAAGGCCAAGGCCAAGGCCAAGGCCAAGGCCAAGGCCAAGGCCAAGGCCAAGGCCAAGGCCAAGGCAAAGGCCAAGGCAAAGGCCAAGGCCAAGGCCAAGGCAAAGGCAAAGGCCAAGGCAAAGGCAAAGGCAAAGGCAAAGGCAAAGGCAAAGGCAAAGGCAAAGGCAAAGGCAAAGGCAAAGGCAAAGGCAAAGGCAAAGGCAAAGGCAAAGGCAAAGGCAAAGGCAAAGGCAAAGGCAAAGGCAAAGGCAAAGGCAAAGGCAAAGGCAAAGGCAAAGGCAAAGGCAAAGGCAAAGGCAAAGGCAAAGGCAAAGGCAAAGGCAAAGGCAAAGGCAAAGGCAAAGGCAAAGGCAAAGGCAAAGGCAAAGGCAAAGGCAAAGGCAAAGGCAAAGGCAAAGGCAAAGGCAAAGGCAAAGGCAAAGGCAAAGGCAAAGGCAAAGGCAAAGGCAAAGGCAAAGGCAAAGGCAAAGGCAAAGGCAAAGGCAAAGGCAAAGGCAAAGGCAAAGGCAAAGGCAAAGGCAAAGGCAAAGGCAAAGGCAAAGGCAAAGGCAAAGGCAAAGGCAAAGGCAAAGGCAAAGGCAAAGGCAAAGGCAAAGGCAAAGGCAAAGGCAAAGGCAAAGGCAAAGGCAAAGGCAAAGGCAAAGGCAAAGGCAAAGGCAAAGGCAAAGGCAAAGGCAAAGGCAAAGGCAAAGGCAAAGGCAAAGGCAAAGGCAAAGGCAAAGGCAAAGGCAAAGGCAAAGGCAAAGGCAAAGGCAAAGGCAAAGGCAAAGGCAAAGGCAAAGGCAAAGGCAAAGGCAAAGGCAAAGGCAAAGGCAAAGGCAAAGGCAAAGGCAAAGGCAAAGGCAAAGGCAAAGGCAAAGGCAAAGGCAAAGGCAAAGGCAAAGGCAAAGGCAAAGGCAAAGGCAAAGGCAAAGGCAAAGGCAAAGGCAAAGGCAAAGGCAAAGGCAAAGGCAAAGGCAAAGGCAAAGGCAAAGGCAAAGGCAAAGGCAAAGGCAAAGGCAAAGGCAAAGGCAAAGGCAAAGGCAAAGGCAAAGGCAAAGGCAAAGGCAAAGGCAAAGGCAAAGGCAAAGGCAAAGGCAAAGGCAAAGGCAAAGGCAAAGGCAAAGGCAAAGGCAAAGGCAAAGGCAAAGCAAAGGCAAAGGCAAAGGCAAAGGCAAAGGCAAAGGCAAAGGCAAAGGCAAAGGCAAAGGCAAAGGCAAAGGCAAAGGCAAAGGCAAAGGCAAAGGCAAAGGCAAAGGCAAAGGCAAAGGCAAAGGCAAAGGCAAAGGCAAAGGCAAAGCAAAGGCAAAGGCAAAGGCAAAGGCAAAGGCAAAGGCAAAGGCAAAGGCAAAGGCAAAGGCAAAGGCAAAGGCAAAGGCAAAGGCAAAGGCAAAGGCAAAGGCAAAGGCAAAGGCAAAGGCAAAGGCAAAGGCAAAGGCAAAGGCAAAGGCAAAGGCAAAGGCAAAGGCAAAGGCAAAGGCAAAGGCAAAGGCAAAGGCAAAGGCAAAGGCAAAGGCAAAGGCAAAGGCAAAGGCAAAGGCAAAGGCAAAGGCAAAGGCAAAGGCAAAGGCAAAGGCAAAGGCAAAGGCAAAGGCAAAGGCAAAGGCAAAGGCAAAGGCAAAGGCAAAGGCAAAGGCAAAGGCAAAGGCAAAGGCAAAGGCAAAGGCAAAGGCAAAGGCAAAGGCAAAGGCAAAGGCAAAGGCAAAGGCAAAGGCAAAGGCAAAGGCAAAGGCAAAGGCAAAGGCAAAGGCAAAGGCAAAGGCAAAGGCAAAGGCAAAGGCAAAGGCAAAGGCAAAGGCAAAGGCAAAGGCAAAGGCAAAGGCAAAGGCAAAGGCAAAGGCAAAGGCAAAGGCAAAGGCAAAGGCAAAGGCAAAGGCAAAGGCAAAGGCAAAGGCAAAGGCAAAGGCAAAGGCAAAGGCAAAGGCAAAGGCAAAGGCAAAGGCAAAGGCAAAGGCAAAGGCAAAGGCAAAGGCAAAGGCAAAGGCAAAGGCAAAGGCAAAGGCAAAGGCAAAGGCAAAGGCAAAGGCAAAGGCAAAGGCAAAGGCAAAGGCAAAGGCAAAGGCAAAGGCAAAGGCAAAGGCAAAGGCAAAGGCAAAGGCAAAGGCAAAGGCAAAGGCAAAGGCAAAGGCAAAGGCAAAGGCAAAGGCAAAGGCAAAGGCAAAGGCAAAGGCAAAGGCAAAGGCAAAGGCAAAGGCAAAGGCAAAGGCAAAGGCAAAGGCAAAGGCAAAGGCAAAGGCAAAGGCAAAGGCAAAGGCAAAGGCAAAGGCAAAGGCAAAGGCAAAGGCAAAGGCAAAGGCAAAGGCAAAGGCAAAGGCAAAGGCAAAGGCAAAGGCAAAGGCAAAGGCAAAGGCAAAGGCAAAGGCAAAGGCAAAGGCAAAGGCAAAGGCAAAGGCAAAGGCAAAGGCAAAGGCAAAGGCAAAGGCAAAGGCAAAGGCAAAGGCAAAGGCAAAGGCAAAGGCAAAGGCAAAGGCAAAGGCAAAGGCAAAGGCAAAGGCAAAGGCAAAGGCAAAGGCAAAGGCAAAGGCAAAGGCAAAGGCAAAGGCAAAGGCAAAGGCAAAGGCAAAGGCAAAGGCAAAGGCAAAGGCAAAGGCAAAGGCAAAGGCAAAGGCAAAGGCAAAGGCAAAGGCAAAGGCAAAGGCAAAGGCAAAGGCAAAGGCAAAGGCAAAGGCAAAGGCAAAGGCAAAGGCAAAGGCAAAGGCAAAGGCAAAGGCAAAGGCAAAGGCAAAGGCAAAGGCAAAGGCAAAGGCAAAGGCAAAGGCAAAGGCAAAGGCAAAGGCAAAGGCAAAGGCAAAGGCAAAGGCAAAGGCAAAGGCAAAGGCAAAGGCAAAGGCAAAGGCAAAGGCAAAGGCAAAGGCAAAGGCAAAGGCAAAGGCAAAGGCAAAGGCAAAGGCAAAGGCAAAGGCAAAGGCAAAGGCAAAGGCAAAGGCAAAGGCAAAGGCAAAGGCAAAGGCAAAGGCAAAGGCAAAGCTAGCCAGTAACTTAGCTAGCCAGTAACTTAGCTAGCCAGTAACTTAGCTAGCCAGTAACTTAGCTAGCCAGTAACTTAGCTAGCCAGTAACTTAGCTAGCCAGTAACTTAGCTAGCCAGTAACTTAGCTAGCCAGTAACTTAGCTGGCCAGGAACTTAGCTAGCCAGTAACTTAGCTAGCCAGTAACTTAGCTAGCCAGTAACTTAGCTAGCCAGTAACTTAGCTAGCCAGTAACTTAGCTAGCCAGTAACTTAGCTAGCCAGTAACTTAGCTAGCCAGTAACTTAGCTAGCCAGTAACTTAGCTAGCCAGTAACTTAGCTAGCCAGTAACTTAGCTAGCCAGTAACTTAGCTAGCCAGTAACTTAGCTAGCCAGTAACTTAGCTAGCCAGTAACTTAGCTAGCCAGTAACTTAGCTAGCCAGTAACTTAGCTAGCCAGTAACTTAGCTAGCCAGTAACTTAGCTAGCCAGTAACTTAGCTAGCCAGTAACTTAGCTAGCCAGTAACTTAGCTAGCCAGTAACTTAGCTAGCCAGTAACTTAGCTAGCCAGTAACTTAGCTAGCCAGTAACTTAGCTAGCCAGTAACTTAGCTAGCCAGTAACTTAGCTAGCCAGTAACTTAGCTAGCCAGTAACTTAGCTAGCCAGTAACTTCAAAGTTTTTATAAAACGAAAGCTTGTAGAAAAATCATATTACGATATTAAGGATTATATGTATAAACGATAAAAAAGCTTGGGTGTGAATTGCTCTATCTCCATAGGTACTATAGTTTATTATTAATTTTATTCATTATGTGAGATGGTGATAACGAAAAAAAAGAAAAACCCCGGCTAAGTTTGTTGTGGGCTTCTTCTTAGACCGGGGCGCGTTTGGAACCCTCATAGCTTTAGTTTTAAGTTTACGAATATAGTTATCACCATGAAATAACTACTGTGTAAATGATTGACGCGTCAAAAGTGCCTTTTTAAGGACTATTTGAATAAAGATTATTTTTAAATTTGAATTTGGTAAAGGCCGATTGGCGGTAGTTGGGTTGTGTCACGGCATACCGGGCAAAGGCACTGTTTATTTACCTCCTCCAGTTGACTATAAATATCTTGAATTATTTCTAAAAATCTTAACAAATGTATATCAAAACACAGTTTTAACATCATTTTTTTTACTTATAGGGGATTTTAATCTGCCACACATAACCTGGATTCCTACATATAACAGTCACTCTCTCACCCCTCAGCCCACTAGTCATGTAATCGATCATGATTTTTCGGACACATTGTCCTTTTGTAACTTACTCCAATTCAATTATATTTTGAACGACAACGATCGAATTCTTGACTTAGTTATTTCTAATTATCCATTATTAACTGTAGTCAAATCTTCTTCTCCATTGCTTCCCATTGATTCTCATCACCCGGCCTTGGTTATTGATTGTGGTAACTCCATTGAAAGATTGCTAAAAAGTAACTCTGCTTCATATCTTAATTTTAATTTGTGTGATTTTGAGGCCATTAATACTGACTTGGCTCAGGTTAATTGGGAAGTTTTAGGCAGCGTCTGAGGTTTAGTATGCCGCGTAATGGTAGTCGCCTCCGGAATCGAAAAACGTTTCATTTACCGTTTTGTCGAACCAAGGCAGATCAGCATGCGCCTATCTATAGAATATGCTCAATGCTGAATGATCACAGGAATATCTGCGACATCTCCTGCAGTTCTGTGGCCTCTTTTATTTTAAGGTTGTGCATGCTGTGGTCATTTCTAGAAAGTCACTATCTGGTGTTTGTTCTTCTGAAATGTTTTTGTTGTTTTTATATAGATAGTGACTAGTTTAATGATGCAATAAAAATAAAAATAAAATAAATAAAATCTCAGGCGTGCAGGTTTCCTCACGATGTTTTCGTTCACCGTTGAAGCAAGTGATATTTTAATTGCTTAAAAACGCACATAACAACGTGCCTGGATTCGAACCATCGACCTCTGATTAGGACGCTGACGTCCTAACCACTAGGCTATCACAGCTTACGATTAAAGGTATTTTTTTTTTTTTTCATTTCCAGTTTATGCTATTGAATGCAAAGTATACCTTATTATAGTAACTTCATTGATTTTTTTTTTTAATTAAAAATTTTGTTTTGCTACGCCCTGTTAATATTATAGTCTGAATCCATTGTTTTTTTCTCGGGCAAGTGTCTAGTATGTATACTCGTATATATATAGTGTCGAGTTATATATACAACAAATATATATTACAAGTAGAATAAGTATTATTCATTATATACAGCTGCAAACCCTCACTAACTCACAATAATTTATTCTCTCATAAGATAGGAATAATATGGGATGGTTTAATTGAGGAAGAAGCAAATTAAAAAACTGTGGAGAAATGATTTTATTTACTGCGTTAACAACGTTAACAGTTCAGTTTTTCTAAAGCAAGTTTCATTAAAATGCTTAGAACAAAATACGCGGGTGATTTTTCCTGGACCATTTGAATTTATCTAGAAGTCACGAAGTGTAGTATCTTTTGTAAATCTAAAACATAAAACAATAGTATAACTGATTATATGCACTTAAACGAATCTTAACAATATTTATTAAATCTGAATATAAACTTCATTATTAACATTGGTCCATATGTGAAAAATTACCCACTATTATGGGTAACTTTAATTCTCAACTAATGGTATTCCTAAAATAGGAATAACCTGATAAAATTCAAAACGCCCTATAAAATGGCCGCATGACATTGATATCACCAATGTATGACGATTGGTTGTATATTACTAAATTGATACAGTTTGGTTTGTACTAAACTTTAAAATTAGAATTTGGGACCTTTCTTAATTATTTCTGCATATTATAAACCTGTTATTCTGTAATCTAACGGAACCTTTATGTAATTGTACAATGCAAATGGTAAACAACAAAACAATAATAATACTTACGAAATGTAAGGTTATGTTTCTTAATTTGCGTTTGCTGCGACTGTTACAGCCGATCACACAGCAATGCTCCACAATTATGGCGTTCTATACAACTCCAACATTATATTAAACACATAAACTTTATTAAAAACTCGTAATAATCGCTATAAATTAGTATCACAGAGGCACGCGTCAAATTTGTTGGGCACGTATGACAGTTGAGCACACCAAAAAAAAGCTAAACTATGAAAGGGACAAAAAGAATGGGTTTTTTCCTTTTCACTCTTTAGAACTTTCCATATACTTGTCTCGCTCTAACAAGGTATTATTATTTTAATGTCAAGCACATCTTGATTCTTCGTCCGAGGTATATCTATGTATTACAACCCGCCTAATACAGTAGACATCTGGCCGTTATATTATCTATAGCGCTGCGTAGTGCTTTGTAATTCATTCGGATTATACAGCTCGAGTGTTAGAATCGGTGACTTTCGTCTAGCCTTGTCACACACTGGGGGAAAGGAGTGCATGCGTCGCTATTTGTGCACTACTTTTCCGTCCCATTTTTTGAGCGTTAATGATCGATCTACGACTAGTGGTAAATCTAATGGTTGTAGGACTCTTTGCAGTGTCAATAACAAAATATCACAAATAGTATGTAAACCAATGAAAAAACAATGCGTCTTATTTGTTCTCTGTTTGTTTAAAATCGATCTTCGTAGGGATTCAGTATTAATCCTTACATAAGAGTTATTTCATTTCCAGTAATGAAGACATCTTTAGATTATCTTGTTAAAGGTTACTAAGAGTATGTTCCTAACACGTATAGTTTAGGAATTTGTGACCAATTTAATTTAAAAATTGAAAACCATGCATTCCTAGACATCAACATAGAAACAGGTAAACATGGTCCAAAAGTTCTTAATTACCCTGTAGTCCTTTTCCTAAAGTAACTCCAAGGTAATTTGTCTTTCTTTAATTTATTATTTAATTTGTGTTATTACAAATACAAAATATTATAATCACATGTTTCGTAATTCATGGATTTCTTACTCTACGGGACAAACACTATTTGATTATTGCTCCATGGCTACTAGGGGCGAGCTCCTATTTAGAACTTTTTAATTACTACTACCTACTGTAATGGTCTTTACTCTGTGTTTCCACTAAGTATCTATTTGGTTTCAAGACTTTCAGTGTTTCTGGGTTTTCCTTGACCTTCTGTTTTGTATATGTTAAATTTTAAAACTCAATAATATCAAATGCATTTGACATATTTGGATTTAATTCATACAATAGGATTTCAGTATTCTGTGTCTGTACACATGTAATGGAAATATATTTCTTCAATTACCCCAATTGAAAGCCACAAAACTAAATATTATGGTTGCTATATTTACAGTTGGTTTTAATTTAAAAAAGTGCGTTTACTATTAATATCATATGGTGAGTATTGATCTTGTTTTAGTGTATGATTTCTACGTGAGCACTTTTCACTACACTACGATAGTGTAGTTTTCTGAAGTATTTTTGCACAGATTTCGTGTATCGAAGCTTTCGAGCGTCAGATTAAGATTGAACTTATTCCTGGGTATTAAAGCTTTAATTGGTTTAGAGTTTTGCAATTAGTGATCTGCTGAACGTTTGCCAATTAAAAGTCTGTAGTTCATAATTCTGACTGTATAGCGAGATACATTGTGTTTGCTTTTCCACAAGTAACACCATTTTCTTAACAAGGAGTCGTTTAACTCCCTATGGTTGATGTGATTTCCCTAGAGTCGGGAAAACCCCCAATTACTATATCTGTACAAATGGTGGCATACTGCAGATAGTCCCGCTTTACATGTCTTTGAGAACACTTAAAGCATCAAGCCATGAAGCAAACTGCCTGTCTTTAAGGGAGCCAGGTGACTTAATCAATAGGCTATCACCGCTCTATACGTAGCATTTCTTAATCTTACCTAGTCACATCAGAATGGCTGTACATGTCTGGATAAAACTTTTTTTTTTAGATAGATTTGCGTTTGACGACAATCAGTACCAGAAGGCATTGATGAGGTCTAGGTTGGAGCGCTGTCGCCTAGAAAATGCCTATTCACTCTTCCCTTGAAGGAACTAAGGTTATATGTGGCTGGAAACAGATGTTGGAAGTGAGTTCCACACCTTAGCGGTTCGATTCAGAAACTTGCCAACAGCTTATAATCCAGATACATTGATAGAGATAGTCTGGAATAGCACATAGACATATCCCAGAAAAATGTATATTACCCTGGGGAATCTTTTTGTTACAGGGTGTCTTTACTAGTACACCTCAAATATCCACAATAATGCTGTGCTAAAGCGGATATTGTAGCTTGTAACCTATAGTTTTTTTATGTATTAAAATACTATTTATAATATCCGAAAATGCCCCTTAAACTTAAGGAGACAATTTATAAAACTGTCGCAAGACCTGTCGTGTTATATGGATCAGAATGTTGGAAGGCAAAAAGAACGGATGCAAGATGAGTACATGTGACAGAAATGCGAATGTTGAGATGGATGTGTGGTGTGACGAGAATGGATAAGATAAGAAATTAATATATAAGGGGAAGTCTAAAAGTAGTGCCAGTGACAGAAAAGAAGATGAGTAACAGGCTAGCATGGTATGGTCATATATTGCGGAGGAAAGAAAGTGATGTCACCGAAAGAATGTTATATATGGACATGGAAGGGCAAAAGAGTAGAGGAAGACCAAAAAAGAGATGGATGGATTGTGTAAACGAGGATATGCGGGTAAAAGGTGTGGGTAGTGAGGTGACGGCTGAAGATGTGTTGTCCGACCCCACATAATGTGGGATAAGGGCAAAAGAAAAGAAATTCTTAAACAAATAGTTTTCCATCATCATGAAACCTAAATTCTATTATTTTAGGACAACTTTTGAACAAGACTGGCAGATGCTACTCATACCTATTAGCACAGAGTAGTAACAAATAATATCTTGTAAATGCTTTTTCAGTGGAACCTTTGCAAGAAAGATAATGCCTTGTAATATGAAAATATGGCAGCAATGGAGATACAAGAAATGGCAAGAGATCATCAATACCTCAATGGTTATATTATAAAAGTAACCATAATTCATTCAAATACAAATGAAAATAAACACAAAGAATATAATGTAAGTAAATGAATATGTGCCAAATATTTAAACCATTTGCGGTGGAGGCTCTGGGTCCATTAACTTTATTTAGTAAAGTTATCTAATATGAGTGTGTCTTCATAATGGCTAGTCATTAGCAAGGTAATATTCAATTGAACACCAACATTTATATCATCATCATTATGATCAACCCATTCTCGGCTCACTACAGAGCATCTGTCTCCTCTCAATATGAGAAGGGGTTGGCAATAGTCAACCACTCTGACCATATGCAGGTTGGCAGACTTCACACACCTTTGAGAACATGGAGAACTCTCAGGCGTGCAGGTTTCTTCACAATGTTTTCCTCCACCGTTGAAGCAAGTGATATTTTAATTGCTTAAACATTTATAGAAGTTATATTTAATTGTATTAAATTCCTAAGTATCTTCACACTTTTAAATAACTTTTTTTATGACAAGTTCAAAGTGAATCAGTAAAAGTATATTATTGATATGGTATGGTATGGTATGGATATGATATGGTAAATTCATTGATATTTTTATGAATCACATGATAAAAATTCATAGAAGAACAGAACACACTAAAGATTGTCAGTGTAATATCAATACCCAATCAGTTGGATTTATGGCAGAAGCCTACTGAGCAGGATACCTTCCTTCTTTTGCAACATCCTAAACAAGCGACAGATTTGCAAGAAAACACGAATACGAAGATACGAATTTGAAACTAGAAACTGAGCACCATATCCTGTACAACAATTTGCAAGAATACCCTGAAGATGAACAGATAACATCAGATATAATGCAACCGTGTGTCGAAGTGAAAACTGAAATTAATGCACAAATAAATCCACCCATCCATATGATATCATAATATCATAAGAGTTAAAGAGTTAAAATTGGATCAGCAAGATTGATGCAGGAGTTATTTAAGTATTTGAATCATTTTAATGCATCGAAGCATTCTACATATAACTATGCTGTTAAGTTATCCAATCATCGATTGGATCATCATTCAGACATTAAAAGTTCGGCACATGATGCAATTTAATATTTGGCTCATTCTATTCTCAATTTATTATTTATACATATTTGTTAGACAATTACGATATGCAGTTTCAAAAACGTGAAAAATTATAAGAAATGGGTAGAGGAGTTTTATAAATTAAACAAGCTTATTTAATCCTTAATAACTTTATTTTCTACACACCATTTTTTCAAACAAGTTACATTTTTCAATGATTACAGATTGTCTTGATCCGGTGTAAGGAAAACAACTAATGATATAAAACGCCGTCAAATACCGATTGAGGATTCTGCACCATCGAGTGACACGAGATTGATGCAGAGTCCCCAATTCTACCCTACTCATATCCCTAACAGATTAGCCCGCCGCCATCACTTACCATCAGTTGAGATTGCCGTCCACTTGTAGAATATTTTAAAAAAGCAGTATTAGTAGTAACCAAATTTTTTATTCGAAAGTCATTAACTAATCAATACATTACCAGGTGGTTAGGGCGTCAGCCTCTTAATCAAAGGTCGGCGGTTGGAATCCGGGCACCTCTAACTTTTCGGAGTTATGTGCGTTTTTAAACAGAGAAGAAGCCTGAGAGTTCTCTATAATGTTCTCAAAGGCGTGTAAAGTCTGCCAATCCGCACATGGCCAGCGTGGTGAACTATTGCCAAGACCCTTCTCATATTGGGAGGAGACCCGTGCTCTGTAGTGAGCCAGTAATGGGTTGATCATGATGATGATTCTATTGTATATTATATAATAATTTTGTGTATATAATTCTGTTATACAATAAAAGTATGCAATGTAAAAATAATTGTATTCTTATTTATGTGTTACCTCCTACCAGCATTCTCTACAGTACATTTTTTCTCACACCAGGGGGCTTCTTAAAGAAATCCTTTTAAATAAAGTGTGCTTGAACAAGTCCTGTTTCACATCCAAGTTTAGTGTTAAGTTCTTGGTACAAATTCAAATTCAAATAATCTTTATTCAAATAGTCCTTTAAAATGCACTTTTGACGCGTCAATAATTTACATAGTAGTGATTTGATGGTGATAACTACATTCGTAAACTTAAAACTAAAGATATGAGGTTTCGAAACGAGCCCCGGTCTAAGTAAAGCCCACAAAAAACTTAGCCAGGTAAATTTTATAGTTATCACCATCTCACATGCCACTTAAAATTATATTAAGCTTGCTTGTTTATCATTTATGTAATCCTTTACACTATTGTTTTCTACAAGCTTACATTTTATATAAACTTTGAACTTATTGAGAGACAGACAGAGTACAACAAATATATAAATTAAGAATAGTCATACATTCAATATAATCATAATAACGTCAGCAAAATAAGATGATGCCTCAGATGAGACTGTTTTAGAGCATAGACCCAACACGCTGCTCCGATGCGGGTTTGTGTATTTTAACGATTATAATTATCACCTAAAAGTCAAATTTACCGAGACATACAGTTTAATTATTACCTAGGTAAGTAAAGTAGGTAACATATAAGATATATTTATTAAAATTTTTGGCAAAGGCAAAGGCAAAGGTGGGGCGCGGCACGCCAGGCAAAGGCCTAGTGGCGCTAGGCTAGGTGGGGCGCGGCACGCCAGGCAAAGGCCTAGTGGCGCTAGGTTAGGTGGGGCGCGGCACGCCAGGCAAAGGCCTAGTGGCGCTAGGCTAGTTGTGTCATATGGGCCTACCGTCAATCTACTCTAATTAGAAGCCCGTAATAAACTCATCCGCTATCCGGTAATAAATAACGCTAACAGTAGCATATTTAAAAAATTCGTACGACACGCACTCAGATTTTATGTAATTACCTATCTTCTTAATATATATAAATCTCGTGTCACAATGTTTATCCTCAATGGACTCCTAAACCACTTAACCGATTATAATAAAATTCGCACACCATGTGCAGTTCGATCCAACTTGAGAGATAGGATAGTTTAAATCTCAAATTATAGTCGCAATTTTAATTTATTGCTAATTATTTGTTTGTTATTATTTGACAGTCACAATTATCTGTTAACTCCAAATGATTCTAACAGATGTCGATACCTTTCGACTGGGTTGAGTACGTAATCAATAGATGGCGCTGCTATGGTAAATCTACGAACGTGTCATATAAGCTACATTTTAACAGCATAATTACCATGTGTTGTTGACGCTATAAAATTAATTAAATTTATTTTGCATGAACGAAATACCGTATAATTCAATTATTTCCACTTTTTAAATTTTTGGTGTTAGCATAGCCGGCCACGTGTTACTTAGACTGAAGTGTAAATTGAATTCATATTATAATGAAGATAATTCAGTGAAATTAATCCTGTTTTTTACTTATTTGTGCTTCATTGATCAAAACTTTATAATTTAATTTGAATATATGTATGTAAGTATTATCACATAATTATAAAATTTAATTAAAATGTTAATGCAAAAATGATACACAATTTCCTACACTTTTTCAATAGTTGTACAAATATTTTTTTTTATTGTTTTTATTTAACCTCTATTAAAAAATATTTACCACTTATTATTTCAATGTGCTATGATAACAAGTTTTTCAGATTTTTTTTCTTATATTTAAACGATTAAATTAGTATTTCAATTCTTATTGAAATTATTATTTAAACTCTATAATTTAAATATGTACATGTCAGTACCGTACAGTTACCGTACAGTACAGTTATGTGATAATAATTATAAAAGTTAATTAGAATGATCTATAATATAAAAATGAATCGCAAAAGCTGTTGGTAAGCGCATAACTCAACAACGCCTGGACCAATTTGGCCAATTTTTTTTTAAATATTCGTTGAAGTTCAAGGATGGTTTTTACGGCGAGAAAAATCTGAATAATTGCCGGAAAACCCCTTAAAACAGCCCTTTTCTTTTTCCCATACAAACGTTTTCTATATAAACGTAGAGTCAATTTGAGTTTTATTGCTACTGCATAAAGTACATATTAAATTACAAGCACTCACTGTTGTCTAAACAATGTAGGTGTGTTCCTAACGTCAAAGTCAAATCGGTTTATATACGACGGTGAACTGTGAATTCAAACAAAAAAAAATACAAGTTTTTTTTTCGGACTGTCTATTAGCTGTGCCTATTGGTTGCCACAGCGTAACCGGGCTGTTTGACGAGCTTCGGAAGCTTCGGTTTTGCCATAAATTATTTCTAATTTTAGTCGAATTAGAGTAAAAAACATTCACAATAAAGACGAAAATTGTTTAGTTTTCGACCGGACAGGAAAAATGATTAAATTACTAAAATGACTATTAAAAAATAAGGGTTGATCGTAGAAGAGTGAAAATTGAGGATTGTATGTATTTTTGTATGTTGTATCCTAAAAAAAAGAAATTAAAAATGTTGTCTAAAAAATAAAAAATAAATTTAGGGGTGGACTACCCCTAACATTTAGAGGGGTGAAAAATAGATGTTGGCCGATTCTCATAGATAGCGGATAAGCACAAAAAATTTCATCAAAATCGGTCAAGCCGTTTCGGAGGAGTATGGCAACGAAAACTGTGACACGAGAATTTTATTATAAATAAGAAAGATCTGTACGATCAATGTTGCGAAAGGGGGTAAAATGGGGGTTGGAAGTTTTCATCAAGATTCTAAGTTTTCGAATGATATGGACATGAATCCAAATTAGGATCTTCAGGATATTATTAACTTGTACAGCGATCGTATGTCAAACAGCGCCATCTATACTTTTCCTGGCATCACTTAGTGATGGTATCGATGCCATGAAGTAGTTTTTCAATTATATTATAGATGGCATTTAAAAACATTTATTTTTTCTAATATTTCTGTAGTAGGTAGGTATGTACCTACCTAGGTTATATAAATTATTTCCGTAGTGTCAATTCGTTTGCAATTTTAATACATCGCCATCTATGTCCACGAACGCTCATCCTGACCTAGATACTAGATAGTGGTTATTTAAACATTCAACAAGTGGCTCATTTTCTAATAGTATTAGATTAGTACGTGTCTATAACTGCCTAGTGCTCATTATTCAAAGTAATGTGAACACTTCAATGATCTTAATAAAAGCTATTTTTGCTTGCGACAAACAAAAATAACATTATAAATTTATAACACTGTTATTTGGATTGCAAAGTATTGTAAGCACTCGGGACTTCAACATTTTTTGAAAAATTATAACAGTTTAGCGCACCTCTAGTAGTGATAGACCCTCAGAAGAATAGTGCATAAACAAATAAATACAAGATCACTTAACATCAACATCGATTTAAAATAGTGGATGATTTTGGAACTCTTATTACACTGTCCTTTTCACAGTGTGTTCTCTTGAAAAGGTTAGTAAGCTTAATTACGGTCTACGAGATCCTGGGTTCCGGCACCTAAAAGACAGTCAGGCTAAGTAGATATTATATTTTTGTTAAAAATTCCCAATACCAAAACCAGGCCGGATTTGGAGAATTAGCAATAACTTTCACCGAACCATGCAGGGCATTTGAAACATTCAGTTCTGGTTTTCGTCACTAGCATGTGATAATTATCATTAACCAACCTGTATTGGAGCAGTGTAGTGAATCATTATTTTTCTTTTTTTATACACTACAAATTAGCCCTTGTCGGCTATCTCACCTGGTGGTAGGTGATGATGCAGTCTAGGATGGTAGCGGGCTAACCTGTTAGGGGTATGGTAAACACACTCCTAATTGGTTTCTACGCGACATCGTGCCGGAACGCTAAATCGCTTTGCGACACGTCTTTGTCGGTAGGGTGGTAACTAGCCACGGCCGAAGCCTCCCACCAGACCAGACTCGAGCCGGGAATCGAACCCAGGACCTCCAACATTTTAATGCGACAGCGCACGCACTGCGCCACGGAGGTCGTCAAAATCTATAAACTAAAGACTTCTCTCTCACCTTCCTGAAGATGTCTGTGCCCAGCAGTGTAACGTTAAAGGTAAGGTTATGGTGATGAGAAGATTTGCATTTTAAAACTAATTAGCACTTTTTTACAACTTTATTAAAACAGAAATAACATTCTAAAATTTCGTATGACTGTTAACAATATTCGTTGGATAATTCGTTAATTGATCACACTCTTAAACATTTCAATGCAATTCTGTAAAGCAGACAGACCTCTTTCATTTATTTCATAAAATGGATAATCCTCGAATCTTTTTATCCACTGTCTCACTCTAGGATGTCGTTCAGTTAGTGGTATAAGTTGTAACATTGATGTGACTACAGGTAAAGCACAGATGTCACAAAGCTGCATCTGCGAAATTGGTAAAAAAAAAACTTGAGAGGTGTCAAGGGACACCCGGATGGAACGAAGTTCCTTTCGATTAATTAGTGAAGGAATTGTAATAAAATTTTATTTTATTTAAATTAAAATAATATTTTTTTTTATTATTAACAAATATAATGTTATATCTGGCTTGCTTCCTATAAGAGAGAGAGAGAGACAGAGAGAGAAACATGCGACGCCGCACAGCTTACAATAACAAAAAGTGTCGTGACAACTTTTCGTAAGAATTTTTTCCGTCTAACCCCCTTTCACAACGCGCGATAAGGAACTTCGTTCCAATATTAAAAAATCCAAACTCAATACTAAGACTTTTAGTAAGGCGTTTGTTTCAGTTTTACGAAATCTCATGGGAAAGGTTTTTTTCTGAACCACAAAATATCCTATGTCCCTGAAAAGGACGCAGCTATCTCCAAGCAAAATATTGACATGATCCTTTTTGCTGTTATGCCGCACATACGTGTAAATGACTTTCAATTCAAACAACACGAAAAGTGTGTTTGGGCGCCTGTCCGGAATAAAACACGTCTGTAAAATATGAAAAATTAAGTAATATAAAATTTTAATTATCGTACCTTGTCACCGACCAACCAACTGTTTCTATTTAATTTATATTCCAAGTAATCCAACGCTAATAGCCATTCTTCAATTTTCTTGTCATTAACAGGCCATTGTTGTGAAAAATATAGTGACTGAAACCAAAGTAAACACAATCATTTATTCATATCTTCCTCCTTAATCCTTCATATCCTTTTTTTTATAAGCTTAAGTTTTATAAATACTTTAAAGTTATTCAGACGTCTCCAAAATTTCTGTCGTTAACCTACACTAATATTATAAAGAGGAAAACTTTGTTTGTTTGGTTGTAATGAATAGGCTCAAAAACTACTGGACCGTTTTTAAAAAGTATACATTATCCACGAGTGTTACTCGTTAAAAAATAGGGTTCCTTAAGATATTTGGGTTTTTTCGGACACGGGGGAAAAATCAACCAGAAAAGCTACTTATTTGGCATTAACTGCCAAAACTATAAAAGATAGAACCATAAAATATTCTAATTAATTGTAGATCTTATAAATACCTACAAAAAAGTCCGCGGCACACTATCTATATATAAAATAACACGCGGCACACTATATATACATATAAGCGAAATAACACTGACTAACTGACTGACTGACATATGATTAGATATCTCAGGAACTATAAAACATACGAACTGAAAATTTGGAAGGTAGATTAATTTTATGAAGTAGAGGTCAGTTAAGAAACGGTTTTGAGAAAATCCACCCCTAAGGGGTTGAAATGGGGGTTGGAAACTACAAGTTTTACTCTACATCTGATCATTACCCTCTGAACTGCTTGTAAAAACAAAGACAAACATAGATTTTAAAACTTACCAATATTTCACTATCAAGCCTAAATAAAGTACTAGAATTAAAAAATAGCATTTCATTTATTTTTGCTCTGACCAGTGGTTTATCGGGGTAGATACTACTGCCGTTACCGATATGGCAAAGATAAATAGCAATAGCGTGGCTATCGCATATTGTTACGTCCCCAACTAACATGGCTGGAACTTTTTGTAGAGGATTTATCTGAAAGATTTAGTAAAAAAAGCAATTCACATTAAAAATAAAAACTTGAGAGGTGTCAAGGGACACCCGGATGGAACGAAGTTCCTTTCGATTAATTAGTGAAGGAATTGTAATAAAATTTTATTTTATTTAAGTTATAATAATATTTTTTTTTATTATTAACAAATATAATGTTATATTAACTTAATCAGTAGGCTCAATTTTGTACTCCATCAGCAATATCCGGAACTTGTGCAGAAACACTGTCAGGATTCATTATTATTTTTTATTATTTATTATTTACAAAAAACCTGTATACACTCAACAAAAATAATCGTCGCGACACCACACTGTTCAATGCGAAATAGAAATGAAAATATCTGGCTTGCTTTCTATAAGAGAGAGAGAGACAGACAGAGAAACATGCGACGCCGCACAGCTTACAATAACAAAAAGTGTCGTAACAACTTTTCGTAAAAATTTTTACCGTCTAGCCCCCTTTCACAACGCGCGATAAGGAACTTCATTCCAAAAAATGCATCTGAAAGTAATAAACATTTATTATATATCCAAAATAACCTTATGCCTACCTTCGCAAAAGATTCGGTCCTATTTTCATTTTTGAATAAATCGATTTTGCGAAAATCTAAATCGATTTCTAAAGCAGATGCTGTCATTGTAACGAATCTGACTGGCGGAGATATTTCATCACCATAAAGAATAGGACTTTTCTTATCTGGAATCCTGTTTTGAAAGAATTTTAAAACGTAGTGATTACATTCTCTTTGTTTTGAATAAAAGTTTAAAAAATGACTACTTATAAGTAGGTAAATAGGTACGTGTTCCTTTCGTGAGTTTTCACAGAGTACAAATATGTAAAAATAAAAAAAAAACTAAATATGCAGTTTTATTCCTAAAAGGTTAGGTATTCAAGTTTGAATGAAATTTAAAACTGAAAACAACAACTTACTCAATATTGCCGATATGACAATTTCGCAAAAACTTTTTACAAAGCATATATTTATTATTTAAACGTATCAACAACATTATTGTAAAAACTAAGAGGTGTTCCACACTTCGATCGAAATGGTCGACTGGCTGGCGTAACTTGAGAACTTGTATTAATGTAATCAATTTTATTCTATTTGTCCGTGAACTGAATTTTTAGGAACAAAAAAGGAATTTCGTTAGCAGTCTACGAAGAACAGTGTGGAATACACTATGGATACACTTGGATTTTATGTTTAATGGGCCCCATACACGGAATTTGAACAAACAGTTTACTGAAAGTTGCGGGTCGTATGTGTAAAAAAACTCAACATAATACGAAGTGTTTTTTTTATTATAACTGTTTAATTATAAATTATATCTGCGGGGAAAGCTATTTATGTTGTAGTAGTAAAAGAAAAAGCGTGGAAATGGTTTCATTTCCAAGATTGACTTGCAGACTTACTAACGCATAGCTCATAGATCGGGATTTGAAAATTTATCCCCCAAAAGGTCAAATCAGGGGTTTGACCTATGTTTAAATTCTGTTACATTGGAAGTTAGAAACAATATGAACTGAATATGAGCATGGCATAAAGGCGACGGTTAATAAGGTATAGCTACTTATGGATTTACAAGTGGCTCGAAAATTCGGCCCTATAATGGTTATGTTAGGGTCATAATTCACAGTTATAACTCATAATTCTATACAAAACAAAATAGGTTTTGATGACATTTGTTACTCAAATTATGTCAAAAATAATGTTGTTGGCAAGCGGTAAAAGCGGTTAAGACTTCAGCGTCCTTTTGGTTCGAGTTTGTCAAATCTGAAAAGTGGTTTGGCCTGAGTGGTACGTCGTATCGCAGTTGGCAAAGCACTACGGCTGCGATTGCCGGAGTGATACAGGTTCAAATTCCTATAGTTGTATATCCTGTGTTTCAAAGAATGGGAAAGTCTACTGAGTTACTGAGAATGGGAAAGTCTAGCGTAAAAAGGAGAAAAATTGAATATCTGGCCACATAATGCGATACTCTAAATATGACTTACTCCAACTCATAATGCAAGGCAAAATAAAGGGCAAACGAAGACCTGGCGGAAGAAGAACATCCTGGCTTAAGAACATTCGCCAGTGGTTTAATATGAGCTCAAGATCATTGTTTAGGGCGGTAGTGACAAGATCCAATTAGCCTTAATGATTGCCAACCTCCGGTAGGAGATGGCACTAAAAGAAGAAGAAGAAGATAGTTGTATAGTTGTTAATGTATCTTTATATATAATTAAAACTGTGAACGAAAGTTTTTTCACGAAACGAAAGTAAAAATTAAAAAAAAATTAAATACTGGTCTTCTAAATACTCAAAGTAGAAAGAATTACTTTGAAGTATGGTGACAAATATTAAAATGCTATTTGTCAAATTACATTTTTTCTGGTAGGTACTGTTAATCAAAAACCTTGGATATCATACAGATGATGAAATAAAATTGTCAGGATTTTCACAAAATTATGTGATATTACCTACTGTACAACATTTAGTGAAACTCTCTAAAATAATTTCATAAATATGTGCTGATGATGGGAAAGGTCGGCAGTAAAAATATTTCTACGTCACTATTGTAAGTTAATTATGTCGGGAGCAGCGGCATATTCTCCTCCTAACTTTAGTTAGTGTTTAGGTGTCCTAACTTCAGGGTTTAGGGTTTCAATGACGTGTTTACCGGAATCTTTATAAGTATATGTAAGCTTGTAGAAAAGTCCTACTATAGTGTAAAGGATTACATAAATGACAAGCATGGGTGTGACATATTGCTCTAATAAGATAGCTCTTAATATAATTTTAAGTGGCATGTGAGATGGTGATAACAAAAATTAAATTTACCTGGCTAAGTTTGTTGTGGGCTTCTCTTAGACCGGGGCGCGTTTGGAACCCTCATAGCTTTAAGTTTACGAATCTAGTTACCACCATCAAAACACTACTATGTAAATTATTGACGCGTCAAAAGCGCCTTTTAAAGGACTATTTGAATAAAGATTATTTTGAATTGAATTGAATTATAGATAGAAGTCTACAATTCATTCATAAATCACCAACTAAACGGTAGCTTAGGTTAGCGGTTATAATTTTTCTATATTTCCTTTCACAAAAGGTTGTCTGGAGGTCGCTTTTAGCGATAAGACCGCCTTTGCGCATTATGTTTGTTTTTTTATTTAATTTTTTTGTTTTTGTTATTTTGAATTCATTTGTAGTGTGCAATAAAAAGTATATCTATCTATCTATTAAATTGATTAGCCCAAACTCGCAATTATTACCAAATTATTACCAACTTGATGTAAACACTTTCCGAGAAGGTTATTAAAAAAGTAGTCTATACTGTATACGTACTTTATTAAAAAAACATACCTTTCAATCTACTGATATCTCTTATATCTCATCATCATGATCAACCCAATACCGGCTCACTACAGAGCACGGGTACCCTCTCAACATGAGAAGGGTTTTGGCCATAGTCCACCACGCTGGCCATGTGCGGATTGGCAGACTTCACATGCCTTTGAGAACATTATAGAGAACTCTCAGGCGTGCAGGTTTCCTCACGATGTTTTCCTTCACCGTTTGAAGCAAGTGATATTTTAATTGCTTAATAACGCACAAACTCCGAAAAGTTAGTGGTGCGTGACGGATTCGAACCGCCGACCTCTGATCATCTACATACCTTATATGTGAAATCTTAACATTATTATATTGTTTGATTTCAATGAATCATTTTAATACGAAAGCTATTCACACATGGAGTTTATTAATAAAAAACCTTAAATGAACTGACTCCGTGATCAATGCATTATAAATTGAAATGCCCGCCGCCACTCTCATCTATCTTGCGCAACGATAAACAGATTAACTCTTTTTCAATTTAAAGTGTTATAAAAGTAGCTATTTCCTATATAACTTAATAGAGTTTTATTGTTTTCAAACTAAACTTAATTAACGCAGCCACTGCACGTTGTGGAAGGCGGACCCCAGTCCAGCGTGTCGAGCCGTCATGATGGGCCTGGATGCTATGAACATCAGCGTCAATGAAGTCGACGTAGACATGGACCAAGCTGAGCATCGCACTCCTGACCTCATTGCGGTTCGTAACTTTTTTTATACACTACAAGTTAGCCCTTGACGGCTGTTTCACCTGGTGGTAAATGATAATGCAGTCTAGGATGATAGCAGGCTAACCTTTTAGGGGTTTGGTAAACACACTCTTAATTGTTTTCTACGCGACATCGTGCCTTATCGCTAAATCGCTTTGCGACACGTTTTTTTCGGTAGTGTGGTAACTAGCCACGGCCGAAGCCTCCCGCCAGACCAGACTCGAGCCGGGAATCGGACCCAGGACCTCCAACATTATAATGCGACAGCGCACGCACAGGGCCACAGGGGTCGTCAACTAAAACAATATATTAATATTTTCATACAAATCCATCGTCACACGAATTTTGGACCTCAGCATCTACTGAACTATCTACTATAAGCTAACTTCAGTCTTAGGTCAATCAATCAATCAATCAATCGGCCTATGGAAACTGCTGGACATAGGCCTTTCGGAGAGCACGCCACCACACACCACATCCAGTCTTAGGTAGCAGATAAATCTAACTCGCACCGTTAACCCATCTATATTTTAAAAAACACGTATCACCAAAGATTTAAAAGAGGTGGGAACTTTGATTCTGTTATAATGTTTACTTATTTTTCATAATAAAGATCGAAATTGACATTCAAATCAACATCAAAAAAAAGTTTTATTCCTGTAAACCTATTATAGGTATCTATAACTCGTTCATATATACAAACAATGACAACACTTCTTACTGGGCAGCAATTTTTTTTTTTTTCGGACTGTCTATTAGCTGTACAAACCCTATTGGTTGCCACAGCGTAACCGGGCTGTTAGGCGAGCTTTGGAAAGACGCTCTGCCAGAAGAAATTTTGAGCCCTAGGGCTCGAAGAAACTAAGGGAACGACTGCCCAAGGGCGCCTCCTTTGAGGCCGAAGTGGGCAGCAATAGGAATTATCATAAGTATAGTAGATAAAGATGGCGGAATCAACGTGAATAAATTATATAATGTTTGTATATTTTTATTAAAGTATTTTTGCGTACTTACCGGGAACTGGGGCCATTGTGTATTGGCGCTATTCATTGATATACATGGCCATAGTGACCACGTTGGACAGGCGGGTTGGTCACCGAAGTGCTCAAATGGTCGCACCGCTGCCGCTGCTGCCAGACAACGGCCTGTGTTTTTGTTCAGTTTGGCCAATTGCGAATCAAATCAAATCAAAAATAGCTTTATTCACATAAACAGGCATCTATGAATCGTTCATTTCATTATTTCTAATCGTGAAGTGACGGTGATAACTACAATCGACAACTTAAAACCAACGCTAAGAGGGTTCAAATCGCGCCCAGGTCTAACAAAAAACCCAGAACAAACATATCCGGGTTTTTTTTTGTTCTCACCATCTCACATAGTCAATAATAAATAATAGTACCTATGGCGATAGAGCAATTCACACCCAAGCTTTTTTATCGTTTATATAATCCTTAATATCGTAATTATATATAGTAGTAATTGCGAAATTATCCCGCCATTCTTCGGTGGTTTTTACGCCACACAGGGTCCATTACGTTTCCGGGGAGCTGCCTTAATTTTTTTTGAACCAGCTTCTCACCTTCCTTAGTCACTTCTAAGATACCCACTGGGTAAAAGGAGTGACATTATTATATTCTGCCGGTGCCACACGAAAGAATGGGCTATTCTGATTTATTAAAAAAAGACCTAAGCATTACATCAGACACAAATATGTATATTATAATTTTTAATATTTTGTTACAGATGAATCCTCAGCAAACATTACCAATCCTTAAGGACAGAGAGTTAATATTATGCGACAGGTAACTTCTATATCATTATTTTTAGAAAAATACCTTCAATCGCAGTCGTCAGAGTTGTATCGACAAAAGTTCGAAAAACTCCAGAGAAATAGCTGAATAATCGAAATTAATAATTTGCATTCTTCAACTTCAAGTGGTAAATAGGAATACATGGCGTTATATAAGAATTGATAATCTCGTATGAAAAATTAAAATTTGTCAATTTTTTTTTAGTTAATTTAGACTTTTGTCTTTTGTCTTTTTTTTTCTTTTTTTTTTTTTTTTATCGTGGGTAAATCCTCATGGATACCTCTGCGCCACGGGGAGGCACAGAGGTTATGTCAGACTCCTACTGACTAAAACCCCCACGTGTTCCTACTCACCGCTGTAAGGTGGAGTCACGGGAAAGCTTTCGCATACAACCGCAACTCCACCAGCGGGTGTCCGCCGCAGCAGACCCTCCTTGGGCACAACGTGCCCAGTTTCGCCGGTTAGAGGTGTGCCGGAACAACAGCACACCAGCCAACGTGAGAACCGTACTGTGAGTGATGGACGGCCCCGTTTCCATCGCCCACAAGTCCTCCGAAGGCACAGGAGCAAGAGACGTGGAAGAGAAACACTCTCTCGCACCCGGCCTTCCATCACCGACGGCAAGCGCAGCGAACGCTCGCCGTCCAGCCCGGCCCACCAGTCCCATTCCTGGACGGGCCCGGCCCGCCAGTCCCATACCTGGACGGGCCGCAAACTTCCAATGGGGACGACCAGTCTCAGTCGTCACCCCCACCTCCAGCAGCAAACCGCCGCCCGCCCCCGCCTGCCAGTCCCATACCTGGACAGGCCTTCCACCACACGGGGTGATACACCCCCTGGGTCATCCACTGCGCCCTCAGCTTGGTCAGAGGGACACGCGGAGACCCCCTCCGCGTCGGGTCATTGGCCATCGGCTAACAATCTCGCACAAAAGAAATTGTTAACCGATGTTACCAGGGTGCACCGGCCCGAATGCTGCTCTTCCCTCCGGACGAATCAAGAGGGACCCACAGCACCCGGGCACACGTGGAGGTTACCCGACCTGGCACCCCAGACTTTTGTCTTTAAAAAAAAAAAAAAACATCATCAGAAATACATTTTTATGTTATGATAGCTTTAGTTGCGTGATACACTAACATATAAATATAGGTAATTTACTTAAACTAGGTACCTATAGTTGTTATATTAATCATTCGTTCCAGTCACGCAATAAATACCTACATAGCCTCTCGTTACTGTGAGGATGAAAAATTCCTACCTTCAGATCCGGCTGGTCGCGCGATGGTTGACCAACTGTTGCACTATGATGGAGGAATACTGTATCCGCATTATCGCGCTTGTGCTGTGAGTAATTAAAGTATAGCTAAGCATTAAAGCCTAGTGGTTAGGGCGTCAGCCTCTTAATCAGAGGTCGGCGGTTCGAATCCGGGCACGCACCTCTTACTTTTCGGAGTTATGTGCGTTTTTAAAAACTTAAAATATCACTTGCTTCAACGGTGAAGGAAAACATCGTGAGGAAACCTGCACGCCTGAGAGTTCTCCATAATGTTCTCAAAGGCGTGTGAAGTCTGCCAATCCGCACACGGCCAGCGTGGTGGACTATGGCCTAACCCTTCTCATATTGAGAGGAGACCCGTGCTCTGTAGTGAGCCGGTAATGGGTTGATCATGATGAAGAATATTAAGTTCCCTACAAAGCTCATAAATGAACTTGAAGACTTCAACTATTGTCAGAGTGCAATTTTGAAGGTTGTATAACTATTAATTCATTATATTTTGTAAACTACTTCAGTTAATCCCAAATAGATTTACAATATTTAGTTTTTTTTTTTTTTTAATATATAATATATACTACAAGTTAGCCCTTGACGGCTATCTTACCTGGTGGTAAGTGATGATGCAATCTAGGATGGTAGCGGACTAACCTGTTAGTGGTATGGTAAACCCACACTCCTTAGTTTCTACCCGATATCGTGCCGGAACGCTAATTCGCTTGGCAACGTCTCTGTCGGGAACCCTCCCGTACTACTTGACGGGCTAGTTACCACCCGGTAACTAGCCCGTCAAGTATTGGAAACTTCTTTTTTTTTTTTCAGTATCCTATTTTATACGAAAGCTGCCGTTTCGTAATGCCGCAACAAATCAAAGATGTTGAATATACGTACCAAGAACTTGAAACTATGCTGAAAGGCAGAACCTGGTTCAGCGGTTCCCACATGTCCCTCGGGGACATTGCTATTGTTGCAAACGTCAGCACATTAAACGTTTTGGTGCCGGTGGATAAAGACAAGTATTTTCTATACATTTTTATTTGATTCTTATCATTTTTTTTTTTCCGCTGGGAAATGCGTTTACGCATCCCCTCCGGAAGCGATGCAGGCAAGACTGCGCCGCTTCCGACGGGGTATGTGGGACTCCCTGGTGGCCAGACTGGCGACCAGAATACCCACTAAAACCCAGCGATGTTCCTTCGCGTCGCCTGGTGGCTGGGTCACGGGAACACTTGTGCACTCGACCGCAACCCAGACAGCGGCGTCCGCCGAGGCAGACCCTCCACGGGGGGCCTATGATAGAGGCCCCCTAACTCCGTCCGAGGCGCGCCAGGACCATTTGACGCGCCTCACGTCGTCATTCTTATCATATGAAATGGTGTTAGTATTTTTTTTTAATCAAATCAAAAATGTATCAAATATTATTAAACACTGCATTTTGTCATGATTTTTCAACTTGCAGCATCTTGGCAGAGTGAAAAAACACTGTATAACAACTCAGCCGTTATGACACGTTTATTTGAACTGCCGTAAGGCTGAGATCTATAGAGCGTACTTTGCCTTTGCTCAGTCAAATTTAGTGTTAAAAAGAGATTTTTTAACTGTATCAGTCAGAGATAAGATTAAGCGCGCTTTTTAGATCTGATAGTGATTCAGTTATTTATTTTAAGGGTCGTAAAAGTCAGTTGATTTTTCTTAAGTTTGTTTGTTAAAATTTGAAAAATATTTACAAGTTCGTTGTTTTTACGTTGATTTTCACTTTAGGTATCCTGTACTATTAAGTTGGATGTATCGGATGTCTAAGGAACCCTTTTATACGACTGGAAATCTCAAAGGGCTTAATGAATTCACTAAAAGAATTGGTTAGCAACATTAAGCTTATATATTTTTGTTTCATGATCACGGAATAAATCTTATCAATTCATTTATTGTCTCTTACAGATACTGGTAATGTCGTCGACTCAAAGGAATTAAAGAAATGTCCACGATCTTCATTGACGAGACGATCAACAGGAGGCAAATTAGCTGAAACCTAATTTTGGAAATAAAATTATTGTGAGAAATCGTGTTTTTATGCAAATTAAATATAAAGGTTTATTCTAAACCAAAAAAATAATCACCGACCAGCGCTTAATGAAGTGTTTTACTACACTAAACACAGGCACCTATTTCAAAGTTAATCGATACATATCTGTAATATACAGATACACATACTAAGTGGTGAGGAAATTATCACTCGCACCCGCAACTTTTATTTTAACAATGTGTTTATTGTCGGTAAGCGCCAACAAGTGCTCACGCGCGTCATACTATAGGCTTTATAATAATTAGTCTAAATTAAGCATTATATAAACCTACACTAATTTCAATTTATCGCTGTCAATTTGTAAATACAAAAACACCCCCTGTTATTGAGATGTGAGTTATAAAACAAATAACTTTCCTCCAGGTTTTTATTAATAATATCCGAGGGTTGGGTATAGATATCCGGTACTCGATTTTACTTATGTTTATAGCTTAGGAGCCTTGTCTAGGCTAAAGTTGAACCTTATACACTGTTTTAGATAGCGGAAATTCATTTTAAATTAATTACGATAAAAATAAATTTCACTAAAAATTGCGTATAACGAAATGCAGCTATGTTTTTGGTATAGTTTGTGAATTAGTTACAAAAAAAAGTGTGTAACGGAACGTTGCAACGGTAATTTTGTTAACGTCCGTCAATGTCCATCGTCATTCTGTTTTTTTTTTGTTTTTTCGACGACTTCTGCTCTGTTTTTGATAGCTTTTACGTTTGACCTTGGCTTTAGCTTGCAGATGTAGTAGTTGAATACTTGTGGAGGCGAAATGTTGAAAAATATAAAAAGGATCCGTTCCTTGAATAATGCAAGCTATAAAACATGTTTAAATAATTAATTAAGTTAAAATAAAACTTCCATTTTTTCATTTACCACTATCATAGCAAAAAGGTATATTTAACATAGGATAATTAACACAACCATTAAGCTGATAAACCATTGGAGCTGAACGGAGCGAGGCAGGATTTTTAATACATAGGTCAAAATCTATTTTAAGAAGCTAGGTTAGGTTAGAACATAAAAACCCCTTGAGAGCCGAGCTGAGCGAGGCGTCCCCTATAATTTGACATGAAAAAGGTATATTTAACATAGGATATTTAATATATAAGTCATAATCTGACAGGAAAAAGTTATATTTAACAGAACATTAAATACAATGGTCAAAATCTGTTTTAAGAAGCTAGGTTAGGTTAGAACGGGGTGCGGTGTCAGGTAACCTCCACGCGGTGCACCCTGGGCACCGTTCAGTGACTTATCGATCTATCGACAAGTTACTGAACGGTGGCAA
Organism: Lasiommata megera; assembly: GCA_928268935.1. Lineage (NCBI taxonomy): Eukaryota > Metazoa > Arthropoda > Insecta > Lepidoptera > Nymphalidae > Lasiommata > Lasiommata megera. Next base: position 15,345,385 of record OV743326.1, read on the forward strand.
ATAACCTGACGCGGGGTGAGGGGCTTCTAGCTTGCACAGTATGTCTTCTCTGATTATGTGACAGAGGACACAGTAATAAAGCAGGGATGGGTTTTGGTAAACATTTACCCTATGGCAAAGCGAGCAAAGGCTTTTATCATCTATTTTCGTAATCTCGCATCTGAGTGTTCTGACACGTCTAGCGAGACCGAAAGTCTTGCCTTGACCAGCCGGACTACGAGGAAGAAAACCTCTATAAAAAATTACCTCTAATCCCAAGTGGCGGCGCACCGCGAGGGGATGCATGGCTGAAGGGATGTTCAGTCCTTAGTGCGTACCTCGCCAGGGTACCGGCCGACCCCCGTGGCGAGCAACATGTAGGCTTACCCGGATACAGGGGGCACCATCCGGATGGACCAAATTACATCCCCCTTACTCGTGGGAACAAAAATGACTTCCGAAAATATCAAAATTAATACCACAGGGCTAGTAAGCCCTCAAATGGAGGAGGAAACGTGCGTCTTTGCACGTCCCTCGGGAAAAGAAAGTGAAGCAGATGTTTCAGATTGCTCACTTGCGTCGACGGCATCCACAGCTTCAAGTGCTCTGGCAAGAAAACGGCGACAGCCCGACCTATGTAGGCCAGAAAAGGTAAAGAAACTAGCTGTGGACATCGTGGACACCCTCGACCCTTACGCGATCTCACCAGCTACAAGGGCAAAAAAAGATCTGCCAACGGTAGAGGATATCCAGCGTGAGCTAAAAAGCCGCACCTGTCTTGAGATAAAGTCTCAAATGGAAGATTCCATATCAGCTATGGAGAAAGTCGTGGATAATACCCGCAATCTCAGGGGAGCAAATGCACAAAGCCTCCGCATGGCAACGCGCTCAGTTCTGGCAGCGGCATCTGAGCTGACGCAGAGGATTTCTATCTCTGATGTAGACAAGCTACAACAAGAAAATAGGGAGCTTCGATCGGAACTGGCTGACCTGAAGTCCCAATTGGCCATATTAACTAAGGAGGTAAATAGCATTAATCATCGGGATACCGCGGTGAATAGACGGGGCCAGCAATCAGACCCAAACATAGGCAAGGACGAAGATACCCTTATAAGACGCATCGCTGCGTTAATGGACCAAAAGCTATCTGATTTTAGAGACGAGGTGCCTCCTAAAAAGTCTAATACGTCATCACAAGTGGGACAGGTATTGGAAAGTACACCCGGGGTTTCAAACTCAGAAAAAGGAAAGAAGGCAAAGCAAAAAAAGGGCACGAAATCAACTCAACCGGTGATTATAGAGGTACCTTCAGTACCCCCGGGAGGCCCCGAGCCGATGCAACTACCTACAGCAACATGGGCGAAAGTCGTAGGGCGGAAGGCGAAAATAACATCCTCGACTACGAGAAGAGTTCCAGCTACGGACACCTCTTCAAGCCGAGAAAAAAATGCGGTAATACTACCTCGCGCACCTAAGTCAGCAGTGGTTACTATAACACTGACGGAAAACTCATCAGTCGATCTAGCCACAGCCATGGCAACCGCCAAGCAACGGATAAATTTGAGGGATTGCGGAATATCCCAAGTCCGTCAAAAGAAAGCTATCACGGGTGGCCTTGTACTGGAAGTTCCGGGTCCGGATAGCACCAAAAAAGCTGATGAACTTGCAGCGAGGCTTCGCTCGATCTTAACTGATAGGGGGGTAAAGATCGCGAGGCCAGTTAAGACCGGGGAGATAAGAGTCATGGACCTGGATGAATCCATCAGCAGGCAGGACGTCGCAACAGCAATCGCGGAGACTGGAGGGTGTCTCCCGGACGAAGTGAAGGTGGGAGACATTCGTTTCAGCACCTCAAGGTTAGGTACAGCGTGGGTCAGATGCCCACTCACAGCAGTGCACAAGCTTGCTGAAGAGAAGCATGTGATTGTGGGGTGGGTCAGTGCAAGGGTACGAGTTCTGGCAGCCAGACAACTACAATGTTTCAAATGCCTAGAAATAGGTCATGTCCGCAAGAATTGCCACAACACGGTGGACAGAAGCTCGTGCTGCTATAGCTGCGGTGAACAGGGGCATAAGGCACGTGAATGTACAGCCCAAAAGCCTAACTGCCCTATATGTACGGATCTCGGTCGACCAGCAGACCATAGAATTGGGAGCCAAAAATGTAACCCTCCCAAAAGAAAGTTAAATAAAGAAAGAAACCAGGTTTCCTCAAAATCACGTAAAGAGAGCAATTCAGCCCAGGCAGTCAACAAGCCGGCAGAGGAGGTCACACCGACGCAAAATTCGACAAGCTGAGGGTCCTTCAAGGCAACCTAAACCACTGCCGGGCAGCGCAGGACCTGTTCCAGCAATGCCTAGTGGAGTGGTCGGTTGCACTAGCTGTGGTGGCTGAGCCCTACAAGGTCCCTATCAATCCATGCTGGTTTAGTAGCGCTGGGGGCACAGTTGCAATATTTTGTGGAGGAAGACCCACATGCTCCTTTTTGGAAAGTGGGGTAGGGTATGTCGCTGTGCAGTGGGGTTCACTGGCGATAGTAGGGTGCTACATCTCCCCCAACTCCGGTCTAGTAGCCTACGAGTCATACTTGGACGAACTAACTACCTGCGTGCGCAGATACTTACACCGTCCAATGATTGTTTTAGGTGATTTTAATGCGCACTCAAGGGTCTGGGGAGACAAACGGGATGATCGGAGAGGGGATATCATTCAAGAGTGGGCAGCAGAGCTGGATCTCCGGCTGCTTAACCAGGGCTCTACGAGCACCTGTGTACGTTGGCAGGGAGAGTCGATCGTAGATCTAACTTGGGCGAACCCTTCTGCATCAATTATGGTGTCAGGATGGAGAGTTGCAGAAGAGGCAGTCACACTCTCAGACCATCGACACATTATTTTCACTGTGTCACAACGAACCGCAGGCACATCCAAAAGACAATTTTTTGCTTCTTCACATCGCTGGTCACTTAGGCGGCTTGACCGCGACAATCTGGTCGCGGCGGCCCATATAGCGGCATGGCCAGAGAGTTCACAAGAGGATATACTTACTAATCCAGAAGAGGAAGCGATCTGGTTTAGGAACACCATGTCAGCTATATGTGATGTCGCAATGCCGCGGGTTGCGCGGCAAAAAAGCAGAGTGGTGTATTGGTGGTCCGAAAGTATTGCGCGACTGCGCAGTACCTGTCTCAGGTGCAGACGCCAGTTTACGAGGGCTAGAAGACGACGGCGAGCTACAACAGATGCAATAGCAAGGGCGTACGAGGCCTATCGGGAAGCCACGAAAAAGCTTCAAGCAGCTATAGCAAATGCAAAAGCACAGAGTTGGAAGGAGCTTATCGAGGGACTCAATAGAGACCCATGGGGGCGCCCGTATAAAATCGTATTGGGCAAACTCAGACCTTGGGTCCCACCTGTGACTGAAACACTGGATCCTAACTTGGTTAAGGAAATAATTGATGCACTCTTTCCTAGGGTAGGGCACAACTCCTTTACCTCTGTAGCAGCGACGCATCATCCTACTTGGTGTGACGATTTAGCAGTGTCACAGAAGGAGATGAGTCTCGCGGTTAAACGGCTTGCCACCCGAAATACCGCACCTGGGCCAGACGGCATACCAGGTCGCGCGTGGGTGCTGGCCATGGAGGCCTTAGGGCCTAAACTCAGGCGTCTGTACGATAGCTGCCTCCGTATGGGCGTTTTCCCATCAGCCTGGAAAGAAGCGAGGCTAATTCTTTTAAAAAAGGAAGGAAGACCGGCGGATTCTCCATCTGCTTACCGGCCTATATGCCTGCTGGACGAGGTAGGCAAGCTGTTTGAGCGGATTATCGCCGCCCGTCTTAGTCACCACCTGTCGTATGTTGGCCCCGACCTGTCCGAAAGTCAGTTTGGATTCCGGCAGGGCCGATCAACAGTAGACGCCATACTGCGCGTTCGCACTTTATCAGAACGCGCTGTAAATAGTGGCGGCGTGGCATTGGCGGTGAGCATAGACATTGTTAACGCTTTCAATTCATTACCTTGGACTGCTATTAGGGAAGCACTAACTCACCACAACGTACCACAATACCTTCGGGACATAGTGGGAGCGTACTTGCAAAACAGGTCAATCCAATATATCGGGCGGGATGGCCTGAAGCATGTGAGGGAGGTAAGCTGCGGTGTCCCACAGGGCTCGGTATTGGGGCCGCTTCTGTGGAATATGGCATACGACGCAGTTCTTCGTGTCCGGCTTCCCCCTGGCGTTCATGCAGTGTGTTACGCAGACGATACCTTGATTCTTGCCGAAGGGAATACGTTTGAGGAGGTGACAAGGCAAGCTGAATCCGGTGTAGCATGCGCGATAGCCAAAATCAACGAGCTGGGACTCAGGGTAGCGCCTCACAAAACCGAAGCATTATGGTTCCATAAGCTGCCTCGAAGACTGGAACCACCCAACTCATTGGTTCGCGTGGGTGAGATTGAAGTTCAAGTGGGCCGATATCTAAAATACCTGGGTCTCACCTTGGATGGTCGCTGGGGTTTTGAAGAACACTTCAACCAGTTGGTCCCTCGTATCCAAAAAGTAGCTGGTGCAATGCACGGTCTGCTTCCAAATCTTGGGGGACCACAGGAAGAAATCCGCCGTCTCTTCGCGGGAGTAGTGCGATCGATAGCTCTTTATGGGGCCCCTATATGGTCACAAAGGCTATCTCGCGTACAGCGATTACGAACTAAGCTAAACAGCGTTCAACGCAAGATAGCCATACGGGTGGTGCGAGGGTATAGAACTATATCCTTCGAGGCGGCTACTGTTTTGGCTCGCTTGCCACCGTTTGATATATTAGCGGAAATGGACGCGAAAGTGTACGCCCAAACTCGCGGGGTACGCCAGAGCCATGGAGGTGAGCCAGAGCTCGCAGCTTCCAGGAGGCAAGCATACCAAGAAGCTGTATTAAATTGGCATTCGCGTCTCCAAGACGAAAAAAACGCACGCCAGCGAGCTGTTGGTGCGATTCTGCCCTGCTTCAATGCCTGGCTGGAGAGAAACAGCGGTAAGGTCACCTTTAGACTTACGCAGATACTCACTGGTCATGGCTGTTTTAGTGAGTATCTGTGTCGGATCGGTCGGGAGGCGACACCGCGGTGTTACCACTGTGGTGGAGATAGGGACACCGCTCAGCACACGCTGGAGGAGTGCCCTGCTTGGGAACGTGAACGAAAAACCCTGGTCGGTCACGTGGGCAGTGATCTCTCTCCGCCTGCTGTAATAGCTGCTATGCTAGCGGAGGATGAGGCATGGAGAGCTGTGGTCTTCTTCTGTGACACTGTTATGTTAAAGAAGGAGGCCGCGGAGCGGGATCGAGAGCGGACCGATCCTGCGCGAAGACATAGACGTCGGGGTAATGAAGATCACCATCCCAGTCTGACCATCCATTAGTTCGGTATTCTGGGACCTTGGGGTCGTGAGCGGCCAGAGTGGGGAATTCTGGTAACTCTTATGCGACCTCGTGTCGAAAGACAAAAGCTACTCAGTAAGCCGCGTTAGTTTTGCGGACCTACATCCGCGAGGAGGCAAATAGGAGCACAAGGGAGGCACCGGTGCGTTCCTAGGAGATCCCGGAGCCTCCCACTGTTTTATGCTGATGGTGGCCACCGAGGGGGTTTTAGTGGGTAAAAATCCCACATAACCCGAGCTTTTCCCCAAAGCAATAGTCGGGTATCTCACTAGGAGATTTCCCCCCCGTAAACAAAAAAAAAAAAAAAAAAAAGGTTAGGTTAGAACATAAAAAACCATTGAGAGCCGAGCGAAGCGTAGCGGAGCGAGGCGTCCCCTATAATTTGGCAAGAAAAAGGTATATTGTAATATATAGGTGAAAATCAATATTAAGAAGCTAGGTAAGGTTAGGTTAGAACATAAAAACCCACCAAAAAGGTATATTTAACACTGGATAAGTATTAAATAGGTCAACATTCCTGTGTAAAAATAGTAAGGTTATGATTTATAAAAAAAATCATTACTCAAAAACTATAATTTTCCGCCAAAGGGGAAAAGTGGAGGGGGGCTTACCCTACCTCCCCCTTCCCCCCTTACTCCTATCATCCCCCTACGCGAGTACCGGATATCTATACTTTACCCATACCCGATAGTTCTACCCGGATAAACATAGATTTCATAGATTATCTTATAGATTAATAGTAGGTACCTAACGATCATTATTATATACACGGTGTATATACACATGGCGATCTGTCGAAAGTTACTTGGGGCGTGGCGTGGCCTGAATATCACTCAATTGAATTGACAATATCTATCAATTTTCTGTAGCTCATTTTGACGGACAGGTAATGTGATGGAGTAGAGTTGTCACTGATTTTTAGTGTAGAAGCATTATATAGTCTAATCGTGCTAACACACTGTTATAATTACAATATATTATAATATTTAAAATAGTCATTTTTATATTAGTCGAAGTAAAAAGCCTGATATTCTTATAAATATTTTTAAAAAAAGATATCACCGAATATTAGTCTACATTATGCAATTACAGAACAGCACAGAAATTATAAGCATAGTCTCGTTAAAACGTATTGTATTAACATGTATGATGTAGGCAAATTAACAAATCTATAATGAAACTAAAGCTTGATGAACTGAAAACTGATGATTTAATCGATTTGCTATCGATTTCAAACATATGACACTTGGCACATCACTCTGGAATTCACCTGTCAGGCTGTCATGACCATTGATGTCAACTAATTGGAATTCTTGAATTTGTTGTGAGGGGAAGGGATATGAATTTGTGATGGTACCTACGAATGGCGTAGCAAGGTGCAAGTTCAGTAATTAATTATGTAGATTATCAAAGCTATTGTTCATAGAGATAGATTGCTGTGAATTGTAAAAAGTACTGGCTTGTTCTCACGTGCAATAAAGAAAGTTTTCTAGTTATTGTGAAAGGTGTGCGCTGATAACACCCGTGTTTCTGTTTCATCAAGAATTTTCAATTGCAGTTTGTAGTGATGAACTACTTCCGGAGCAACTCCATTTTTTAAAATTGACTTTGTATTAAAAAGGATGAAATAAAATTTCAATGTCGCGTGTGAAACCGAGTGATACAATGCCCAAAATTGGGCATGTGACCGATTTACGGGAGCAGTGGCTAGTGCGAACCGACGGTGCTCTTGCGCATCACTTGCAGGACCGCGAGATCTCGTCGCATCTCTGCGAGAACAGGTACCGCAACCAACAGATCCGGGAAGACTTCCCCTTGGCTTTAAACGAACAGAGAGACATAGAACACGAAGTTAGGTTGCGGGAACTCGCGCGCCGGAGACAAGCGGATATCGACGCGGAGATGGCGAGAGAGATGGCCGAGATAAACCTTCGCAGACAACGCATTAAGCAAAACCCAGAACCTCCTGTACCTCAACCATGCTCTTCCAAATCAATTCCACCTTCAGACATCAATCCTGAAGAACTCGGCTTGTCTGCAGCTGAGATTGAGGAAATGAGGTTGCGTTTAGAAATGGAGGAAAGGGATGCAAGACTGGCACAAGCTCTCAGCCAAGGGGAAGATGCATTACTTGCAGACATGAAGTGTGCTGTAGAAGCTCAAGATGGGGAGTTGGCTAGACTGCTCCAGCAAAGGGAGTACAAGAAACTCCAACGAGCAAAGGAAAAGGCAAAACAAAAAGCACTACTCAAAAAGCAACAAAGACTGCAGCAAATGCCATTGCCAGAACCACCACAGACAACTCTTTGTGATGCTTACAGCAATCCAAGGGACATGATTAGAGAAGGAATGGGAGTTAGAGAGAATGGATTGCGTCTTTGCAAATCAGTTGACTCTGACTTAAATTATGTTGAACCATTTGAGCGTGAGCATATTCAGTCAAAAGACAGTGCATTGCTATCTAAAGAAATATCCCGACAATACTATACTCACGAAGCTAGTCCTTCGAGTTCCAACTTAAATATATTGCACAAACATTCAAAATCTTTTGATACAGATAAGCCAAACAGTTCAATGCACCATAGACACCCTCCACCTCCACCATCAACTGGAAAGAAGCCAAGGTTCCCAGATCCTGTAAGTATTAGACCTGCATCACATTACCCTACTGATAACATATTGACAGATACTCCTAACAGTTCAAATCCTTCCATGCAACATAGTGTCAGTGAAAACAATAATTTATACAGCTCGACATATCCACCTGACCATTCCATGACACAGCAACAGGGGTTTGATCGACCTGATCCATCCAAGAGGCTGTCTGTAATATCTGACATAACAGCTGAAGGACTTGCAAAGAAAAAGAGTAAGCAAGCTGATATGCAAAAGAAAAGAAGGGGATGCAAGATTCAATAAAAGTGTGTCCACACAGAAAAGATCAGTATCTCAGAGTGGAGTCACATATAAGCCCCGTGAGCCAGGTTTTGTGAACTCAGTCAATAAGATATTATGCCATACTTTGAAAACATCCTTGGGTCTGCTCACTATCATATTAAAATTATTAATAGACTACTGTTACAGAAAAAACATGAGTATACCATTGCTGCTCTTCTGTGGTTAAAATATACATAAACCAGGTGTCTTAAACATATCCAATAATAGAATCATATCAGTTTCATGACTTATTCACACTTGTCTATCTGTTTATGCAATCATAAACAGATAGACAAGTGTGAATGTGTGAAGTGGGTGGGTGAAACAACCCCATGAAAATGCAGCAAATGTCACAAATTTAGATGATTATTTTATAATCATTGTAAAAATTTCCTTGTCCAGTAGCACATCAAATGGATAAATTAGTCATTACTCACATGGCTATGCTACAGTTATTCTAAGAAACCATTTGAATATACTCTCAGAGACTGCTAATCGAAAATAAACCTTATTGTTTCTCAATTCAGTGTATCTTGCTTTCTATTGGATTAAAGATTTTTACCATTTATAATATTTTAATGGTCAATTAATGATGAAAGTTCAATGATATTCTATTTCTGCATCTTGTTATAGAATATAACTAGAGTGTATAAAATATTATGTGCTCGTTGAGCTACAGGGTATAATTAAAACTTAAATAAAGGGTGTTAAGAAACAAGGACCAACTAAATATTGTGTTACTTGTTGTATGAGGTTCACTTTCAAATTGTTTACCAATATAGTTTTTAATGTCTAATTTTTACACATTATTAGGTAACTATCCATATTCATTATTATTATATCTAGTGCTAGTTGAACACTGCTTGTGGTACTGTCCCTTGCAAAATATGGATGGAACAGTGGAATAAGATTACTTAGAAAATATATAATAAGTAATCTTTCATTTAATTATTACGAATTTATTTATTCCTTATTTACTCTGTAGTACCTGCATAAATTGAACCAATTATCCTTTGCAACCTTGATAATCCTACATGTATAGCTAACATTGTTATATATATACCACATTAATATACAAAGGTTACTTGCTATATTATATACATTTTTTAAATGGCGTAAGATCTTTAAGTTGTCCTTTATGTATCTAGTATTAACAATCATTTTAAAATAATATGTTGGGTATTGGGCTTACAAATTATTCTTGCAAAAATATTTTTGAATGCAGGTTGAGAATCTCAACAATAGCTTTATGTTTTTAATTTTATAAAGTCTCAATTTACATTCCAATTTAATCTCTCTATATATATTTTTTGTTTCTTTTTGACCTCAATATAGCTATTTTTCATTTATTTGATTGTTTATGGAAATGAGTAATTTGTATGTAATTGCATAATTGTATTTCTGATTTAACTTTCTTTTTAAAGTATAATTACATGGTTCTTTAAACTTCAAATGTTTCAAATTAAAGTATAGTTTTATTTGAATTCAAAATATTATTACTCATTTGTCAATCTCTCTTGTGTATAAGTTTTAAAATAAATTGGTTAAACATTATTTTTTTTCAGATAAATGATTCTGGCCTCTGATAATTTTTTTTTTGTTGTTCAGGCAATAAACCATGAACTAGGTATAAGTTTTATGGGTATTTTTGCGTCAAATTATTATAGTACTTAAGTTACTTTAAAATTATAAAACTTAAGACTGATAAATGTTATAAGTTAAACTTTTTTTTTTTCAACACATTATTCCAAGCCGAAAACGATTTATACAGATTTTTCTTCTAAAAAAATGCTAAAAAATTGTTTGGTTATCTGGTGCTTTTCTTTCTATGTTAAACTTAATATTATTTTAGTGTAAAGTTTACTTTTAAGCATTATGCTCTCTTTTTTAAACTTAAGAATCTCGTTGATGTTGATTTTATTGTGCACAAATCTCAGAACGAAACTTTACAAACAATACAATAGCAAACTGAAATGGTGTTATTCTTATGTTATGAATGGAAGGCTTGACAATTTATTTAAGTTTTGAGATCAGTATACAATTACAATACAAAATGAATTATTATATACGTATGTATAAGCCTCTCCAAACATTTGCGATCTTTCTGGCGTGATGCATGTCATTCCGCATTATCAGTAGTAAACTGAAAATACCTTTGACATCCATCGCAGTTTAGTACCGACTATATCGTTTGTATAATTAGTAGTAGTATATCAAACTCGATTGCAGCGTTACAAAAGAGCCTATTAGGTATATACCCACATATGGGTCTGTAAAGTTAAACTTATTAGCCGTTGGTAATCGGTCAAAAGTTCGCATTGGTTTCAAAGAGTTTATGTAAGTGTTTTTATAAAGTCCAAGACTGTAAGATGAATGGCTTTAGAACTTTAAATTAGTGCAGTTTATCTTTCGATCACCAAAGATTGAAGAGACCAGTTTTAATCGATTTATGTCTACGCATTGTAATGTTGTATGTACAAGTAAAGTAACCAATGCTGCGGCCAGTCGTACGTCGGAAGAGGCATCACATGAAACCCTATACCGTTCCCGTACCAACTAAGCGCAAAACCTATATGAATAGAAAACTCGTGGCGAACAGTGAAGCACTGAATGACAACTATTTCGTTGTAAGGACCAAACGCATCGACAGTAAATACAAACAATGATTCCGAACGAATCTGCGTAAACTATTGCAACCGGGGAAGCCAAATTAAATTCGTAATAGAAAATAGTGGGCTGTCGTGAGATAACTTGCAAGCAAAGCACCAATAAAATGTATATTATAATAATTGAATAGAGAAAGTTTGGACTTTCTTAACGTAATTATAAACAAAGTTATGTGTCAGCTACGTAATTACGCATCTCATCTGCTCGCTCGCTCGTTAAATTTTTTATGAGTATATTGTCCTCTTCCTGAAAGATTCGATCGCGCGTAAAAGGTTTCATTGAATAAGGTTTTATGTTTGCGTTCTGTCGCACGTCTGGCCGCCTGACGGGTAACCGCACACAACGTGCGTTTCTCTTTAGACATTCATTTCAGTTTAGTAATAGTTAAGTATTATTACTGTAAAAGATGATTAGCTTTAATTGCAATGTACGGCCTTAAGCGTGCCTTAATGAAAACGAACCAAACTCGACGAATGATTAATTTAATTTTCAATGAATATTAAATAAATATTATATTTGGTACATGGTATTTCGTTTTTTTTCTTGCCCACCTCCATTTTCTGAAATGGTGCATATGAATCCGTCTCAATGTCTGGCCACGCTGCTCCAATATGGACGGCGGGCTTTTTATGCACTACAATTTAATCCTTGAGCCGTCAAGGTCATCTCACCTGGTGACGATGCAATCGTAAGATGGCACGGGCTAACTTGTTAGGGGTATGGTGAACCCACACTCCTAATTGCTTTGTACACGACATTGCACCGAAACGCTAAATCAATTGCCAACACGCCTGTCAGTAGGGTGGTAACTAGCCACGGCCGAAGTCTCCCACCAGAACAGACTCGGGCCGGGAATCGAACCCAGCACCTCCGACTTTATAATGTGACAGTGCACGCGGTGCGCCACTAAGGTCGTCATTATAATGGAATTCAACTGTTCAATATTCTGTGAGGAGCATGAAGGTGGACAGTGCCAATTATTTGCTACTTTAACCCTCCTGTTACTGGACTGAACTACTACTAATCTTACAAATGCCTCAACAAGATTTTTCAATTCGAAACTCCTGTTAATTGATAAGCTAAAAACTGAACTAAGGCGTCAAGACCTGTTTTTTTCCATTTATATATACGAGTACGGTTCATCAACAGCTTTTCACTAATAACAATCGATTCATACTATCTGACATGAGTTACATAGCTAATAAATAATGTTTAACTATTACCTAGTAGTAAACACCGCATGCAAACATTGTGGTGGAGCTTACAACTACACAAACGAGATAAAAGTACATCAGAGAATATTCCAATTACCCTCTTAACAAACCTTTCTAAAGATTTGACAGTCCAATGCGACAAGTTTTTTCAGACTGCCTGCCAGTTAAATTAAGTAATCCAACATTGGCTGCATTATCAAGATCTGCAAAGCTTACTTTGATTTTGCTCAGGCAAAGTTGGTGTTAAAACCAGACGGGTTTAGGTATGCCGGGATATCTTGGTCGCCTTCAACTACCTTACCTAAATCAAAGGAAACGCTAAGCGCTCTTTATAGATTTCTCACTACGGCTCTAACGCAGACCTTGAGTGAACTCAGTTATTCGAATGACACCTTTATATATAGCTATGACGACATCCGTAGCGCCGCGCGTGCGCAGTATTATAAAGTGAGAATCTTGGGTTCGCCTGGTTTGGTCGGAAGCTTCGGCCATGGCTATTTTCCATCCTACTGGACAAACAACACACAAACAACAAAAACAACTACAAAGGCTATCGCCAAGTGATTAAGGGTTAAAGTATGATGCCGCGTAGAAACCGATTAGGATCTTGGGTTCAGCCGGAAACGCATCTATGGCTTCTCTGTTACTACAAGGTTCATGGGCGGCGTTAACCACTTAACATCAGTTGACCCGCCTATTCGTTTGCTCGCGATGTAATTAAAAAAACAAAGCTGCTACCATGAAGGTAGTAGTAAATATGAATGAAGGTAGTAGTAAGGTCAAGTAGTTCTACCGTGTTCATAGAGTAAGCTGGTAATCACTACTTAAAACGGGTCCAGACATGTATCATTTGCCCGACGCGTATCATGATCGCATATGTGGACGGGTAATGATATACGTATCATGATACGGGATCTCGATATTCCGTTATGATACGGCCCGTCCCATGTCGTGTCGGTTTTTGTACGATCATCAAAGGTGAACTGAGCAATTTGATGTGATCATGACTATTGTGAAGATACGGATACGGAGCAAATCGGAGGCGTCCACAACTTGATACGGATACGGTGATCGGATCGGGCAAGTGATACATATCTGGACCCGCCTTAACACGTTTGGCGTTCTTACTGGCGCCGATATCAAAAGTTTAACTGTGCCAAGTCTAAACAATTGTATGTATATCAGATTGTCCATCTTGGCTATTGTGTTGTATTGAACTTTGTAGCCAGGATTATTCTTGCCCTAAATTGAATTGTTTGCATTTAAAGAGTCTAGACTCGCTCAAGTATGGTGGCGGGTCTGATCTAAGCTAATTGACCCCACTTTGAATAATTGAAAGTTAAATTAAAGCGAGCCAGCCTGAAATAGATATATAGAAGTATATTACATTGAAATAGGCCAGCGACTATTTTTCTTTTCCTTTATACGCCGAAGCGGTGATAGTTATAGTGGTTAGGGCGTCAGCCTAATCAGAAGTCAGCGGTTCGAATCCGGGCACGCACCACTAACTTTTCGGAGTTATGTGCGTTTTAAAAAAATATATAATATCACTTGCTTCAACGGTGAAGAAAAACATCGTGAGGAAACCTGCACGCCTGAGAGTTCTCCATAATGTTCTCAAAGGCGTGTGAAGTCTGCCAATCCGCACATGGCCAGCGTGGTGGACTATGGCCAAACCCTTCTCATATTGAGAGGAGACCCGTGCTCTGTAGTGAGCCGGTAATGGGTTGATCGTGATGATACGCCGAATATTTCGTTAGTTGGGGTCGGGGTTCCGTTGATACGTTTTCCGGACCACAACTTGAGAGGTAAAATAAGATAATGACTTATCAACTACAGTGAGTTTTTTAAGGTATTTTAGTGTGTTCTTTGTGTGTGTGTTTGAGGTACGCTAGGTGTTATTAAACCTCTTGATTGTTGTGAGTTATACGACTACACCTGTTTGCGAAATGTAAGAACTTCATCGTTTAATCCAGGGTGTTTAACTTTACTACAATAAGTTTTTAACTATAATAGTTCACTTTAAGTTTCACTTTGTTCTGTAATTCGGCTTTAAATCTGCAAGCGAAATATCCTTTAATGTATTTAAAGGATATTTCGCATCACGCTTACCGTACCTTACTCCGCCTTCCTCATCCACCAGCTACCAGCGATCCCTTTCAGGTCGTATGACGACCTCTTATAAAGACCATTATAAAGTTGGAGATCCTGGGTTCGATTCCCGGCTCAAGTCTGGTCTGGTGAGGGCTTCTGCCGTGGCTAGTTACCACCCTACCGACAAAGACGTGTCGCCAAGCCATTTAGCGTTCCGGCACGATGTCGCGTAGAAACCAATTAGAAGTATACCATACTCCTAGCAGGTTAGCCCGCTACCAACTTAGACAGCATCATCACTTACCATCAGGTGAGATTGCCGTCAAAGGTTAACTTGAAGTGGATAAAAAAAAAGTGTAATAAAAGACAATACTAATTCTCCAATTGACTATATTCATTCTTCACATAAATAAAATGAAAATAAATACATACAAAAATATGAGCAGAGGTCTACATCAGTTATGTTGCCGAGGTACGGGGGACACACGAACACAATGCTAAGCTAATTCATCACATACAGACTAAGGCCAAGATGTATGAAGCGTGCTTACATACCTTAAGACTTAGGGGGCGTCCATAAATTACGTGAGGTGTTTTTTTTAATTTTCTGCCCCTCCCTCCCCCCCTGGTGAGATGTCGTGAGATTTTATTCAACCCCCTCCCCCATCCCCCAATCTCACGTGAGGTTTTTCAAAATGTGAGTTTCTTACGTAATACAAATATGGTGGTGGTTTGACAGTCAGTAAATGTATAACGTCGAAGTATGAATGAAATTATTTTCTTTCGAACGAATTAGTAAATGATCTTAATCGTATTACGATTATGCTTAAGATTAAATCTTAAGCATGTACAATCTGGATTAAATGGACCAAAATAGTATAATTTTTTTTTGTTTCAATCAGAAAAAAAATTGCGTGATATTTGCCGAGACCCCCCCCCCCCTCTCTCCAACGTAAGATTAGATGAGATTTGACTCGACCCCCTCCCCCCCTTAAACACCTCACGTAATTTATGGACGCCCCCTTACACAGAAACCGTTAAAACGGGACAGCATTCTGTGTCCGACATAAGTCCGTCTTGGTTTAAAACTTTGGCTGAGGTAAGTCCAAGTACGCTCTATAGATCTCAGCCTGACAGGATGGTACGACAGAAAATTTGGACAAAATCAAACCTAAAGCCCGACTGCTTCTGTAAATACCTCCACGAAAGTTTCAGTTTTGTATCGTTATATATAGCACAGTTTTGTTTGTCATATCCTCCATTTTGGATTTGTCATGACGTCACACGCAGAAGTCGCAAGCCACAGTATATGTGTTTATGCTTTGTTATGTATTTGTATCTCATATAAATGAGAGGGTTAAAAGCATTACCCCACTCTGCTTCATGGGAAATTGGCGAGCTTTAACGATTAGTGTCAGTTTTTTTTCTGTTACAAGATAGCCCTCGGCGACATTCTCACTTGGTGGTAAGTGATGATGCAGTCTAAGATAAGCTGGTTAGAGTAGAGGGATAACATGTTGGGTTTCTAGGCGGCATCGCGCCGGAATGCTAAATCCCTCCACTCAAAAAATTCTTCAAAGCATTCCAGAAGTAACGATATTAACGGAGATTAGTCATTTAACGTACTCTCTGAGGAACTAGGTTGACCAATTACCTAACCCCTTGCGGGTAGGTACTGGGATTTTATAAACAGAAATACCCGACCCACGATCCGTAGTTGAACATTACTACCAGCGAGACTACCTTAGCTTTATGACCAATTTAAGATAACTAAGGTAACATAAACTTCTTTCCATAACCCATAAGCAGTCGGGTAACTAAAAATGGCGATATGTTATGTTTCCCTTTAATATTGAGAAGTACAAAATATTAACAGTGGACTAAGTACTTAAATATAGTTATTTATAACATTATCTATATTTATTTTTGTTGAATTATAAGGCAGGTGCGATTGTTGTAAACATTTGTTACAAAAGCAATGTACACATTTTTTATTTATTTAAAACAAAATTTTATTACTTAATTCGACATGAATTTACAGATAAAAACAAAAAATATTTTACATTCGGTTGAAGCCCTACTGGTCTTGCCAAGATATTGCAAATAATGCCATTTCCATTAAAAAGATTTAAAAAGCGTTTGACGCAAATAAAAGAATGAATTGGAATCCATTTTCTTTAATTGGCATTACTTTTTATAATGTAAGTGATCTTTTATTATATTTTAGTGTAAAGTTAGTTTTAAAAATAGATAGATAAAAACAGGGTTATTATAACGAACTTAAGAAAATAAATTAAGAAGTCATTTTGCTTATGAGTGCTGAGTATGTATGTTTTTTTTTTATAATTTTTAAAAAATATTTTCCATTAAAAAGTAATGAAATCATTGATTATGTACATAATAAGATAAATAAATGAAAATAGATTATAATATTCAAATTCGTAATTCAAACTTCCGTCAGTTACCCCAAGGTCATAATATTTTGTCAAATAGGAACGGATTTGTATACATATCGAGACTATTTTGAATAAATTCTCTTTAAACCATAAATTGTAGGTTTTTTTTTTTGTTAAAATGTTTATATTTTACTATGTGATTATGTACTATGTGATTTGTTTTGGAACAGAATGCGTTAAATTCTTGTTAGTAACGTTTTTACATCATCATATCCTTCGATCAATGTATATATATTAGTATAGAGTAGAAATAAGTACCCAGCGCAATTTCGTTTGCTAGTGAAAAATGTATGTGAGCGTGTTTTTACGATCGAGAAAGCTAAATTTCTCATTTTGAAAATATACACATTACATTTAATATTTTCATGGGCGATATATACAGTCGCCATGTATTCTCTCAGGAATATGGACGATAGATCTTCTGTTCAGGAAACCTGACAAATTCTTATTCTTACATCAAATCACCCCTTATCCAGAAACAGAAGTATAAATAAAACTATATATGCGATTTTGAATGGTCAGAGAAATGAGATAGTTAATATAAAAAACTTTACATGATTCGAATACAAGAGAAAATATAGTCCATTTTATTGTTCCATGTCTTACAATGTAAAAAACATTTTGCTAGTCTTCCGTGTAGTCTGTTTAAAATAAAAAAACCAAGTGCAGCAGTACAAATAAAAAGAAATAAATGAAAATAGGATTTCATTGTGTGTGTATGTTGTTTTTATTTTTTAATATTATTAAAACATACTTTACAAAAATAAACTTTAAGGATTTTTTTTTATATTATAAGACAAGAAATAGACCACAACTATACTTTTCTATGCCACGAAGATAAGCTTTTTTTCATAAATTATCTAATTTCTTTGACTATATCAACCGTTATTGATCAAAGTTCACATGTTTTTTATATTCTTATTTATTATGCTGTTAAATTGCTTAAATAAAAGGGGCATATGACATTATAATATTTGTATGATACATATAGGTCAAGGTCAAGTAAGTAACTTTCAAAATCAATTGAGACTGCTAAATTACAATTTGAGTGATATAAATTGCCTGTATGGAAGTAAATCTGATGTCAAACAAGACCATAGAGTTTAGTAGTATAGAGTATATATACATAGAGCATGAGTACACAGGGTAACAGAGTAAGGTTTTCATTGTAGACCTAGACTGCCTAGCAGGTGGGAAACCTGCTATCTTTCTATGCTATGTTGCAAACCAAAATGGATCACTATTGCAGAGCTAATGAACACTAAATATTGTTGGGTGCAACACACATCCATAGCTAACCAAACCTGCATGCTGTAAACCGAAAGTAAAAGTGACATATAATATAGATACTTAATTTTTTTAACTTGTTATTACTTAACAAATCTTTTTTTGTTAAGTATGTTTTAAATAAATCATGTTCAAATGAAGAACTTTTTATTTAATTTTTTCACCGTTATTATATTAACACTTGTTTTTTTTTATATTTGTAAATCAAACCTTACACAAAACAATGTTTACCTTATAAGTCAGGTGGAAAATGGAAGGGAATCATCTAGTAACCAAAGCTCCTAGTGTAATTCATCAAGTTATCTGACGTCACTTGAAAGTTAGCCTTAATATGTCAGATTTCCATGGAGTTTCAACAACTTTATTAAGTGTAAAATATAGTTTTTCTAAAATATGATGTTTGGTGCTCCATATCGAATGACAGATTAACGCTTCCTTGTGTATTTGGTGTAGTTTACATAAATACTTGCACCAAGCCTTGGGACTACTAGTCTTTACTATATATACCCAGCTTTTTCAGTTTTTATTGGTGCAGGCGGGTATTCTTACTCATTGAATAAACTTTTCCCTCTCGCTACTGTCCTGGCATTGTGGGGAGCTATGAGGCTTTGAAAGGTTCTGGATTCGGTCACCAACGGTGATGTTATTTAGGAATTTGCGATTTCAGAATTTCCAATATAGAGGTGTAGTTGGCGGCTTCAGTTGTGGTCAGTTACCAACGACACAGACTTGCCAAGTGATTATAATGTTCTGTTACTATGTCGCGTAAGAACCTTATGAGTTAGGGTTAAAATTTATACCGATTATCCGTTTTCACCAATATACGACTACATCATCACTTACCACCAGGTGAGATTGCAGTCAGGGTTTAATCTGTAGCGGAATATAAGATATTTAAAAAACTGCCAAACTATCGAATGTCTACCTACGTCTCATTAGAGTGTGCACTGGTCGCGTATGGTGGCCGCGGCCGCCGAATTGTCTCATCGTCACTGAGTGCTATTTAGCGATGCTGGCCGCCTGCTTCTTGGCCTTCACCAGCTCCACCAGCTCCTTGTACCTTTTCATGCAGTCCTTCTTGGTCCGGTTCGGGATGCAGTCGGCGATCTTGTCCCAGCGGTCGGGCGTGCTGGCTGGGAATGTCTTCATGGCTTGCTCCAGGAGTTCCTGCTCCGTTTTGGTCCACGCCCGTTCCTCTTTAGATTCCTTTTCCTTGAAAAATATTAGTCATATTACTTCGCGCCTTTGACTAAGCGTACGGCAATTAGTAACGGTCACTTATTTGCTAATTTTATGCAGGCCTTTGTGACGTCATGAGTTGCCGTGTCATCGGACGTTGGACAACACGACCTCTAAATGTCTTTTGGTGTGTCGTACGTAATGCCGGTTATTCAAAATGTGGTTATACAATCATTAAAAATAAATTATTTCTACTAAATGCATCCAATTATACAACCACCCTGGTGGCTCAGTAGATATGGATCGGTAAACTTTACAAGCCTATAAGAAATATTGTAGAGAATTCTCAAGCATAGAGATTATCTTAAAATGTTTTCCTTGATCTAACAGCCAATACAAGACCAATTAATAGATATTATATAGTTGCTTAAAACATACATTATTTGTACCCCAAAATGGTAGACTATTGCTTTTCAATTTTCTATATTTTTGTACAGTGTAATTCAATTATTCATTCTCATCTTTAAAATTTTTGGTGGTCCGAGATGGTCTGATGGAGGCTGCTTTATTACCCACTACACTGTATTAGCACTCCCAAATTAAGACATGTAGTCTATTATTTTTTTGTTTGTTTTGAAAAAGATAATCATTAAGCCACCATATTGATTTAGAAGCAATTAAAGGGTTGGAACTATACTTAGGGTACATAAAAATTATTAGTTTCAATATTATCAGTAAGCTTATAGGAAAGTCCTATTATATTATATAGTAGATGATAAAAGAGCTTTACACTGAAAAAGTATTACGTGATACTGCAAGATAGCGTTAACATTAAGAATATCCTGTTAAGTTTCTTATGGGCATCTTTTTAAACCAGGGTGCATTTTGAACCCAAATAGTTTTAGTTTTAAGTTTATGAATGTAGTTATTACCATTATCTCACTCCAATATAAAGAACTAAAAATATCATTTTATAATAGTAGTGTCGAAGAGCTCAATTCTTTGTTAAAACTATTTACTATCAAAAAAAGTCCTACAAATTTGAAAGCTTTTATGTTTAAATTTCCAAACAGCTTGCCTTGAACAACGATTACAGGGGTATTCAAAGCTTCATTTGGTACATTTTATGTTAACCTAAATTGACAAAAGGAAACAAAGGTTATCATTAACGTTTCTTTCTGTTCAAAGAATATAAGTTTCTCTCCAAGATGGTTTAGGAAAATAGCTGGAATGTTGACATCATAAATTTTGCTTGCTTCCAGTTTTTTTTTTTTTTTATCCACTACAAGTTAGCCCTTGACGGCAATCTCATCTTATGGTAAGTGATGATGCAGTCTAAGATGGTAGCGGGCTAACCTGTTAGGGGTATGGTAAATCCACACTCCTAATTGGTTTCGACACGACATCGTGCCGGAACGCTAAATCGCTTGGCGACACGTCTTTATCGGTAGGGTGGTAACTAGCCACGGCCGCAGCCTCCCACCAGACCAGACTCGAGCCGGGAATCGAACCCAGGACCTCCAACTTTATAAAGTGACAGCGCGCGCGCTGCGCCACGGAGGTCGTCGTTACATCTTGAATCAATGTTATTAAACCAACCCTCCATAATCAACTGCTTTAAACCTCTTACTAGACATGAAGCTAACATTTAAGTTGGCAAGAATGTCAAATGTAATGTATAATTGTAGATATAAATACCTTGATATCCCCATTTACTTTGAGCCGAGCAGTACCATTCACTAGTTTGGGAACTTCGTCGTTCTTAGATATACTGCTGTCATCAACAACACTCACAACTTTCTTCTTGTCCTTTTCAAATTGATCAAACGCCTCTTCATTTGCCGCCTTCTTAAGACTGCTTTTGGAAAAGTCAGAACTTTGTAAATCTTTAGCTTTGTTTAAAACTTCTTTTGCATTAAAACGTCTATCGTCTGTAAAAGTGCCATGCTGGTTTAAGAAGTTTGCCACAACATCCCACCTTTGGTTGGTCCCAGCTGGGAAAAGATTAACAGCTTTGATGAGTAGTTGAGTCATTTCCACTGACCATTCTATAGGAGCTTTCAAAGCCGTGCTTTTCTTGGCCTTGTGTTCCTCTGCTTTCTTAGTTTCAAACATTGCCCTACGTTCAGCTTCCAACTTTTCTTCAGAATCATTTACAGCCTTGATGAATGCATCACGGCCATTACATTCTAGATCTTTAATTAAATCTTGTAACTCGTTAAGTTTAAGCATCTCACATATTTTCTCAACAGCAGCCATATGTGAAACTGTCTCATTCTCATTGGTGGCAAAGTAATTGTTAGCTTTGCATACGTCTCGCAGGGATTTGCGTTCCTTGCGCAGGTTTTTCTTTTGTTGCTCCCTTTCTGCACGGGCTACCTCTAGTCTGGCTCTCTCTGCTTCGTCAGCCTTCTGCTTGGCAAGCTGGGCCTCTTTCACTAATCTCTCCTCTTCAGCTTTTTTGGCTTGCACTGCATCCTGGAATATAATTTAATAGAGTATTTAAGCAATAATCTATGCAAGCCTGTACTAGAAAAAAAACTGGAAGCATAAATAAATTAGTCTATATATGTAATATTCATTGCCATAATGCAATAACCATTCAAAATTTATAAGTCTAATTAAAAAATAACCTCCAAAGAAAGACTTTTTGATAGAAAAAGAGGTCAAGAGAGGATAACATCTGAATTTATAAAGCTCCAACCTACATTTAAGATTTTATCACTACAGCAATGAATACTTCATTTTAACTGTTTAGGGTAACGGCCGTGTCTAGTTACCACCCTGCCGACAAAGGTGTGTCGCCAAGCGATTTAGAGTTCTGGCATGATATCATTTAAAAACCAATTAGGAGTATGGGTTTACCATACCCCCAACAGATCCTAGACTGCATCATCACTTACCATCAGGCGAGATTGCCGTCAAGGGCTTACTTGTAGTGGATATAAAAAAAAGATATAATACTAATTTAATAAATGATATCAGTGAAGAAGTGCAATGTAGGTAGTTAAAATAAAAGATATAAAACTGGCAATTGTTTAGAACAGACATATCTTGAAATATAAGTGTTAGGTGTTTAGTTCCCTTGTAAAAGATATTAAACCATGCATCATTGGAAAATCACCATTTAGCCTAAGGGTTTACCTGTAAGACTTTAACGTTTTAGTAAGATTAGTTTAGCGTATTACCTGTCTAGCTCGCTTGGCAGCCAATTTCTTGTCTTTATCCTCCTGCTTGAACCTCTGTATCCTTGGGTCATTGGAATATGCAAGGTCAACTAGACTCCTTACTCGTGCCATCTCTTCCTTTTTTAGTTTAGCTCGAGCTGCTTTATTCTGTTTTTCTATCCATCTCCTCTCCTCCCTGTCTGATCCTTTTTCTTTCTCTTCTTCATCCAAGTAAGAAAACTCACGCCAGGAATCAAACTCATACCAAAATGAATAAAACTTTTCTACAAATTCACGTGGGCTATCGTCGTCACCAAGCAAAGGCACATTCTTTCTTTCAGACCAGCGGGCATTCATTTCAAAACATTTGCCAAAAACTTTAAAGAATCCATCTTTCTTAATCTCACTCATAGATGGAATACAATCATCAACCTCATGGTCAACAGAATCATACGACCTTCTACTTTTAGGTGTACCAAGTATCTCATATGCTTTAGTAATACATGTGAAGTAGTCATCGTCGCTCCTCACCTCTTCGCCTAGTGCTTTACGTTTATCGGGGTGGTGTTTGAGCACTTTTTGCCTGTAAGCACGTTTAATATCATCATCTGTGGCCTTGTATCGCAAATTTTTTATACCTAAGACTGCGTAGTGGTCCTGTTTTTTCCACTCCTTGGGGTCCAAACTGCGGAGGTAGTCCACGTCATCCTCAAAAATGACTCCTTCTGCCTTATCTTTCGACTTCGACGTGAGTAGAGACGTATCCTCGCCGTGACATTTCACATTGTAATATCTCAAGAAGGCGCCACCAGCACATTCTACTTTCCGTTTCACGAACGCGCATGGTATAGCTACAACACGACAGTTGTTCCCGGATTCTCCCTCAGTCATCGTTTGTACGATTTATTCAATAAATATGAACTTCTTACTAACATAACCTAAAAGCAAGGTAAACAGGGAATATGTCAAGTTCACGTTGCTGATAAAGAAAACGTTATTTTTATTATATAAATGGAGAAGCGAAATTGCATTAGTATTTAACAAAATGAGAAATAACTATGAGAATTCATTATTTATTGTAAATTATGGAACGCGCCATTGAATTATTATCACAAGCATCTATTTCCTAAATTACTAGGGCCAAGAAATCAAAGAAAAATTAGACTTGACAACTGATGTGTCAAATCTTCCATAGTTCTTGTTTATGGGTAAAAATCCATAGATCAAAGATGTACAGATCCGATGAAAATGGTGTAAAATCTCTAGAATGATTATAGTGAAATAAATGAGTTACTAAGTAACGGGCATCTCGGGCGCACGATCGCCACCCGCTCTCATACGAGCTCCGTGTGACGGATAAGAGGCATCATCAACCTGTCGAGGATAGTCCTCGGTTCGTGAGGCGCGCTCAATGTTCCTGGCCTCGGACGGAGTTAAATGGCCTCGTAGACAGGCCCTCGGTGCGCGAAAGTTCCCGTGGCCCAGCCATCACGAGACACGAGGGAGCATTGCTGGGTTTAGCGCGTATTCCCGTTGCCACTCTGGTCGCCGGCGAGTCCCACAAACCCACAGTTCTTCCTGCCCCGGCGCGGCGGCGCTTTTACTTATACCAGCCACGATAGTTTGATATTTTTTGTATTAGTCTTCGCCTAACGGTTTAAGAGTGTAGGAGTAATGTTTGAACACTGTCTAATCGTATGCACGTTTCATGTATGTCTGTATGTCGTGTGTTGCTAAACTTATATCCTAATATTTAAGGCTGTTTGTCCGAGGTTTGATACAGAATGCCAACGTTACAAAACAATCAGCTGACAATTGTCAATGAAACAAGGATTGCCAACTTCAATTCCAAATAAAACTTGTAAAGTGCACTTGAAACTAAATTTTAAATCTAATAATATTTTAATTTACATTAAGATTTGTACTCAATATATACTTAAGTGACTACATCTAACTATGAACGAGATAGATTCGCTCTTTAAGCCGATAGTCTTAGTGACTGGTTTTGGGCCCTTCTTGAACCACCCTGTGAATGCAAGCTGGGAAGCTGTGAGGGCGATGAATAAAGAGGAAATAGAAAATAAGTACAATGTAGAACTGGTGCAGTTGGAGATTCCCGTTACGTATGAAAATGTGGACGAATTCGTTCCAGCACTATGGGAAACACATACTCCTAAGGTAAGTAAGTACCTAATAACTACAATCAAAATTCTATTAATGCTCTTACTTAGTTTCCCTGTAGTTAGTAGTGTGAGTTTACTGATGATAAGGCAGTGTTTGCCTGCAATTTTATACAATGTAGAATATTTTGAAATTATAGTCCACAAATTGGATTAAGGATTGGATCAAATCTAGGACCACTACCTAATGCACCAACTAATATTGAAAGTGTTGATGTTGAGGTAGTAACATCATTTTCACATCCCATATGATTAAATAAATATAATATGAGATGGCAGACATTTCTCTGCCCTGAAAAAAAAAATGATTGCAGTTCCACCAATATCCAATGATCTGCTCAATGATAATGTGCTATTATTGATATATTAATGTTGTTGCCGTCCATACTTCTTGGTCGTAAATAAAACTGGGTTTTGGTGAACATGAGAATCATTTATTAGGGTACTAGCTATATAGGATCCTTGGGCTAATATAACACAACTATCTTAACGAGCTTTCATACATGAATAACCAATCATAAGTAAGAAGATAGGCGCACGCACAACAGGTGGCATATATTAATTAATGCTTTAGGTTCACAATTAGAATTCATACACAAATATTTTATATCATAACTGGTCCAGTCATTTGGAAGTTAAGCTTGTGCATTTAGAAGAATTATCACAGTTTAAAGATTAATTCATTGTTGCAGTTAATGATCCATGTTGGTGTATCAAGCATAGCAAACTGTATAACCTTGGAGACTCAAGCCCATAGGAAAGGATACCAAAGGCTGGACTACTTTGACAAATGCCCTGCAAACTATGTTTGCACTGCAGAGGGTGCTATTAGAATCCACACTAAACTAGATGCAGAGCGAATATGCAAGGATTTCAATGAAAATCCACAGATGGAGACCAGTGCTATCACTTCAAAAGATGCTGGAAGGTAAATTTACATATTCTTGTCTCATGAAGATTAGTTGTATTTCCAAAAGTATTGACAGTCTTATATGTAGATTTATCATTGTATGTAGGTCTTTCTTGTATCACTCTAGCTAGTAAAGCTGTTACAAGATTGTGTAGCTTTGAATACTTCTTTGTACTTGAAAATTTTGTCTTTTATGAGAAAAGAGCTATTGTGTATCTCAGCTGCACTGATTCCAAATAAATACACACTGCAATGTGCATACTTCTTCTTGCCCTTTTACCATGCCATGAGGTCAGCACAACATGTATTCTTCTACCACTCACTTCTATTAGCTGTTGATAGATCATGAAGAACATGGCAAGCTTGTAACTTCATAAATTTTTAATAATTTATGCCACCGTCTTAGTTCAGAGAAAAAAGTTACATAGCCAGTAAGAGATTCGGGTTCGAATTCCGTATGTTTATATTTTCGACGACCTCCGTGGCGCAGTGCGTGCGCTGTGGCTGTATAAATTTCGGTTCGATTCCCGGCTCGAGTCTGGTCTGGTGGGAGGCTTCGGTCGTGGCTATTTACCAAGACCGAAGACAACTAACGTCGTTCGACAAACACGTGTCGCCAAGCGATCTAGCGTTTCGGCACGATGTTAGAAACCAATTAATAGCGTGGGTTTACCATACTCCTAACAGGTTAGCCCGCTACCATCCTAGTCAGCATCATCACTTACCACCAGCTGAGATAGCCGTCAAGGGCTAACTTGTAATGTATAAAAAAAAATGTTACTATATCAATTTCCATACCTACGTTTTTTAGACATTTAGAAACAACACTAAGTTAAATAAAATAAAAGAGCTTTCTATGGATGGAATTAGCTTTGTGTAAAATTTATTTTTAGCATCGTATTTTAGAAATTGTTTTTTACTGCTGCAGGTACCTCTGCGAGTACATATACTATACATCGCTGAGTGTAGACAACAAGAGGACACTTTTTGTTCATGTACCAGATACGAATATTTATTCTGCAGACCAAAGTGCCAGGGCCCTAGAGAGGATATTAGAGTTATGTTTGGAACAAGTTGCTGCTGAGGATGCTACCAAGGAAGTAACGGAAAAGCTGCAAAATAAATGTTTATTAGAATAACAATCATTGAGATCGATCGCGTCAAGTTTATTGTTACTTAATGCACAATGTTATATTTAATTATTTTACCTGTTTTGTTATGTGAACCATCTTTGTCATAAACTATGTTTTAAAAATGGGAAGAAAACAATTTGAATACCTACTATATAAAATAGGAAAAAGATATTGTATTTATGTAGATATGTTTTATTTTAATTGCACATCTATTTATTCGATTAAAATATTGTTTAAATTATAAGACTTAAAAAAATGGACTGTACAATGTTATCGTAAGCTAAATGAATTTTAGTGTTACAATAACAAATATTTTTAGAGCGGCATCTTTTCATATATTTCTATGAATGTTTTATTATTAATTTTAAATGATTGTTTCTACTCTAAATATACGCATTCCAAAGAATGGACTTACCAGTGTATTGTCCGGTGACGGTGGTTTTTATGAAGAACAACATTATGTAGTAATTATTTGTATAATATAAATGTTGAATTATAAAGGTGACTGATTATTTTTTTATCTTTGTCCGCTTCCATTATTAACTTTCAACCCTCACCTCAACTCGTTTTTCAAATATCAGATATGCTTGTAAAGTGTTTTCTATAATTTAAATGTTGGATACATTTAAATTAAAGTTTGAAGTTGATCTTAGGATCAACTTAAATTTATACAAGATATGAGGTGGCTCATACCGATTTCACCTTTAAACTATTGGCCCCTGGGGAAGCTTTTACGACTGATTTCATATAAGTACAAGGTGCATTCCAAAAACTCTTAAATAAGGAGCTCCTCTTACTACCACAAGATACAGAGCAATTGAGATCGAACGTTTAATTGCCTACCGTTTAACCTAAAAGTTTTATTTCTTTCTATAAATGATAAAATTTCTGAGTTTTGTCTACATTGAGATAAGTCTTTTACACAAATAATTATTTTTATCATACGAGTTATGTGCGTATTTTTTTTTACAATATTAGCGTCGGTATTAAAGCTTACGTTAGAGGAATTACCTACAGCACGAAAAAATTGTTCATGGACAGGCACAAAAAACTGTTTGATGTCAATTACCGATCATCATTAGCAGATATTTCCCTGATTATGGTATTACAGTGTTGTATGACAACAGCGGTGACCCCGAAGTGATAGTTCGCTGCAAGTTTTAGCAATTTGAAGCTATTGTCGCCGCAGAAAGAAACCTTATATCATTCACCAGTCCGTGATAAAATGACCAGCCCACTGAGTAACTACTGCATCACAGAAACGTCAACGAGCACCGCCGTATTCACAAGTTACTCTGTTTGATAGACCCGGGAAAACAGACATTCAGTTTTTTGAGGCAACGTCCTTCCTCTGTAACGACCGATTTGACAAATTAAAACTATTCGCGAACTACAGATCGCGGCACGTACTTAAGTTAGCGCCGAATGAAACCTGGAAGGGATAGGGCGAATGGGTACTGCTCGCTCGCAATCCAATCAATAATTATTAATAGCAAAATAATATTAATTTACGTCACCAGTTATTAGAATTATATCAAATAAGAACCGTAGGTAGATAAGATATTACTTAAGTAGTAGGTAGGGTACTCTGGTTCTTGGGAACCCGTGGCCGGTCGGTTGAAGAGGGAATTATTCAGATATGTAAAATCCCGATTCTAATTCTCTTTCACAGTTAGTTTCAATTAAATAAATAAAAAGCGTTTATGCACAAGTCAATGTTCATTTATTTGGTCTAATCCTCCTCTTCGTCGTTGGCGGCGCCGGAGCCCTGTCCCTTGCGCAGGTTCTTCCTCTTGACGCGGCCCGGCCGGCCGCCGCCGAAGGGTGACTTGAGTGAAAAGTCGATGTGCTTGCCAGAGTCCAGGCGCACAATGAACGACGGGATGTTCACCACTTGCTTGCGGACACTGAATCATAAAATTATAATTATTTTAATGCTTGAACCAAATTTTCCCAAATACAACAATTGCTATCATAACAACTATATGTAAATGAAACAATTTATTAAATGAAGTATGCAATTCTAAAGGCTCAATGGCTATCTGCCTTAAATAAATATGCCAGCCTTAAGGTAATATAAAATCTTTTTGCAGAAGTGATATCCAATTTTTTCAGTGTTGCTTCTGTAAATGTCAAAAGGCAAAGTATCAAACAAATAAGCTGTAAATTTACAGAACTACTTTAATAAATAAGTTGGGAAGAAAAATTGCATTACATTACCTCTTCTCAAAAAAGAGCTTATTAATTTCAAGACATTGATCTCAAAGCATGTTTGAGGATCAAGTGGTCTATAGGAACATATTTCCAAAGCCAGCCTTCGTCTGGCTTACAGAGCAGTCTCTCCGTTACCTGTGTTTGATAATTATTATCAAATATGCTACCATATAGTCTTCATGCATTTCCATGATCATTGTACAGAGAAATAAGTAGTTGATATTTTATCTTCTGCATAACTTTCATTTTATTTATTATTATTAACACAAGTATGAATAAATGCAAATATTTACCGTATATGCCTCTGCCTGATTAAGATACGGGCATGATGAATGGACTTTGCAAGACCGGCCTTGAAGACTTGAGTCTGCAGACGGCGCTCCAAGAAGTCCTCAATTTTAAGACCCAACACATAATCGAGTTTCATCTGCTTCTCATCCAGTACACCAATCCTCACCAATCGACGCAAAAGTGCATTACCTGATAGAAATATGAACTTAGTAGTGTAATAATAAATGGTTTGTATGGAAAAGATAGTTATTTGATAGATAGTCAGAATAATATTTATTTTTCAACAGGGTTTACTCTGACAAGAGGTTTGCCAGATTTTATTTCATCATATAATTATGTTTGGATGTTAATTGTAGGCTTAAGTGGTTAATGTTTGACTTCTTCTTCACAAATTAAATAAGAAATAACAAGAAAATCAGAAAAATAGCTGGAAACCGTATTTAGAAAAAACCTGCTCTATATAACAAATACATATGTATATATATATATTGTACAGTACAAAATATATGCATATAATATCTGGTACATATTCAGTAAACTAGGTCTACTAGAAAAAATTGACATTTGAAACCTCAAATGCATGAAGAAATTAAAAAATA
The DNA here is from genome assembly GCA_928268935.1 of Lasiommata megera. Lineage (NCBI taxonomy): Eukaryota > Metazoa > Arthropoda > Insecta > Lepidoptera > Nymphalidae > Lasiommata > Lasiommata megera. Next base: position 15,375,128 of record OV743326.1, read on the forward strand.
ACGTGAATTTGGAATTCTTACCTTCAAATAGCCTTTTAGGGTCCTTTTCTTCCAGGGTGAGCAGTTCACGGGCAGCCTTACGGATCCTCGCGAGTGTGTACTTTACTCTCCACACCTCGCGCTTGTTCCTCAGTCCATATTCTCCGATGATCTTCAACTCCTGGTCCAAACGAGCCTTTTCGAAGGGACGACGCGGAGTGACATAAGTCTTTGAGAAGACGGAGGGCACACGGTTGTTCACCATGATGGCGAGCTGAGGAAATATATTTACATAACGTCAATAGTCTGGAAGCGAGACTATTACTAAACGACAATATTATTTTCATTGAAAATATCTGGCAGTAAGATATCATATGAGAGTTTGGGGGGTTTGTCGCCACTAACTGTTGCAAACGTAAACTACCAGATGTGAAGTAGAAACACCTGGATGAACTACATTTGGGAATCTTAGCACGTGGCATTACTCTCGCCTATCGTCCCACACATCACCCTATTGAAGGTTGACATGGTCTACTCAAGGCACAAATGTACAAAATAAATAGCACAACTCAAAAATCTCACGCGAGTTTTAGGTTAGGTTTAGCAATCGGTTTCCATCGATGGATCAAAAGGGTTTTCAACAAATTATTTTGCTTAAACCAATGAAATAACTGTATAAGAGCTATGAATAAAACTTATTTTTTACCAATATAAGTTAAAAGTTAAAAATTAGCATAAAATGAAAGTAAGCACACACCTACTGCTAACGCCGCCCGCCGAGAAAAGAATACAATATACAAATAAAATTTGAACGCAAAATGGAAGATCTGTCAGCTGTCAACTTGACATTTATAGACACAGAACCAGTAAAACAAAACAACCAAGATGAAAAGTAAATACATGCCTATCTGATCTTTTAATTGTTTATGGTATCTTCCAATACCTAAACCTAGTAATTGAGTCCTCTTTTTTGTTTAGCAGGCAAACTACCTATAAAAACTGCTCCAATGATGCTGCGAAAAATAAATGGTCGAACCGTTTCAGGTTACATGTAATAGGTACTATATTTTATATATCGATGGCTCCGCGATATAGTATCGTCTAAGCGAGGCAATAAAACTCGAATAGTTATAATATAAATTTAGTTCTTAAATGAAAACCCGAGAATAAACGAGAGAAAATATTTATAAATGTACATTACGTTTTATTCATTGTTTCTTATTATGAAATCCTATCGATATCGATCGACTACCTGTTGTATCCATTTTTAAAGTCCTCCAAGTGCTCTCACGTATTTAACCAATAAGGAGCATAGGCTCAGCAGAAAATGCATAGGTAGGTAGTTCCAGACAGTCTCTAGGCTTGTTGGTAATTGTAACAAGACTATTTTTTTTTTGCATAATTGTGCACCTCTTTATACATCTTATTTGCTAGTAGGAATGATGGTGACTGACTGACTGAACGACATAAACATTATATTTATTTAGTACCGTATAGTAGTTACTCAAGTAATTAAGGTAGTAAAGGTAGGTAGGGTTAATGATTAGTTAAAAAGTTTTAATTTACTTGCATAATAAAATTTTAATATCGAAATATAACAATAAGAGTTGATATATCAACATACTATATATAAAAATCGATACGATATATTAAAATCTTATGCCAAACCGATTTCGGTTATGACTATGGCTGGAGCTGATTAGATCTTTGGCTCCCCAAATTAGAATCAGAACACATCAGAACTGTAAAGTATTTCATTCAACATTCAGATTATTCTTCTACAATTGAGACAAAATGGACGCCACAAACAATGATATTTGCATTTCTCTTTTATCCAGTATGACGGTGATATGACAACATTTTAAAATTATGTTAAAATGATGCACTGTTGTCTTAAAATTTCTTATATTTTAAGAAACTTCTATATTTTTTGGGATTCAATCCATATGCTTTGAGTCTCTCATCCGATAAATTGCTCAAAGGATTATCTGACTTTTCATTGGAATTGGTCATTTTATTATTTTGCTTGAACTTATTCTTGGTATCGTTTTTTATTTTAATTTGAGATTTATTTTCTTGCTTATTTTTCTTTTGTATCTTCTTGGGTAAACAGTTACTATCAATTGGTTCTAACTTACGTTTTAAATTCTTTTTCTTTTTATCATCTCCTGTTGCATCATTATTTATATCTTTTTGCCTACCACTATTATTAAATTTACTATAATTTATTGTTTCAACAACAAAAGAACTTTGTTGTGTGTTTTTATTTTTAGTCCCTTCTTCCTTCATAACTTTTTCGTCTGTGATTTTAGTAGGTCCTGCATTAACTACAGTTTCTACAGTAAAAGAATTTATAAGTTTTTTCTTTTTCTTGTGTATTTTATTCTTTTCATTATTTAATTCTAAAATCATGCTGGCTTCACTATGTGTATCATTATATTTAGCTTGTTTATTATCTTTATGCTTGGAAGGTTCTTTACATTTTTCGTTTTCACGATTCTCTATCTGATCTTCACTATTTGTTGGTTTCTTACGTCTTCTATGTTCATTTTTACTAATTGAATCACTTTCATTTAAAGATAATTCCATATTACTGTTATCTACTATATCCATTTTCTCGTCGTTCAAATTATTTTCAGAGGAACTATCAAGTTTTTGTTTCTTCTTTTTCTTAGGTTTTTCTAAATTTTCTGTTACATTATCATCATGTCGAGAAACTTCCATAGTTTCCAAATTTTCACTGCCAAATTTGCTCTTATTGCGCTTTCTTTTACACTTTTTCTTGGTTACCTGTGCAATATCGTCATTTTCGTCCACGTTTTGGTCTTCTATGCTATTTTCGGCAATTATGTTAGTTTCTATTTCTTCTTGTGTTTCTTGAGTGTCTTGTTCTTTACTTTTCTTTTTCTTTTTCTTCTTTCTCTTTTTGATTGTATCTTCAAGTGGCACTACTATTTCTGGTTGTCTGTTATATAAAAAAAAATTAAAATAGATTTAAAATAATGAGTTCGCCTCTTCTACTTAAATAAAGATAAAAAGAGTAGATTTTTTTAGAGTTATTACAAGTTAAGATCACAAGGCATAATGTTACAATATAATAACAATCTATAGACCATTGTGGTTGTTTTATACTGTATATCTCTCACATAAACAAGTAAATCTGTGGCACAGTTATTAGAATTGGAATTATGATATCGCTGGCATTTTCTGTGTACTAGAAATTTAACTTACTCTGGTAAATCCTTAAAAAGACTGGGCAGTATCTTCTTCTTTAGCCTCTCATCTGCCGCTTTTATGGAGTAAGTCTTGACTTCACCTTTTTCTACGTTTTCAGGTCGATACTTGACTATCTTCTTCAAAGGAACCCATTGAGTCAACTCTTTGTCATCTGCTAGAAGGATCTAGAAATCAAGTGTTTTAGTTAAGGATAGGATGTAGGATAAATAAAATAAATTATTTTCATGTAAAAAAGCTATCCTTAATGTGAATTAATAAAACTATTATTTATATTCTATTTTTTAACCTCAAAGATCCTAATTAGGATAATTGAATAATTTTATCTAAATACTGTAGTCCTCGAAAAGTGAAATGAAATCTGACCGTTCCAATAGGGTCAAAATCAAGTGAAAAAGAGTTAGTTACAAACAAACAAACTTACAGGTGAAGCGAATAAGCAAATTGTTTGTTTATTTTCTAGTTAAAGCTTAATTAAGACTGATTTTTGTAATACTTAAAATGCACATATTAAATAACATTACTTTTATAAATGTTATATAAATTTATCCGAAAACGCTAATTATTAACGCGAGTGATAATTAAACAACATTAAGCAACACACAGTCTGGGACAACTCGGTGGTATCCAGCATCAAAATATCTACGTAAAAAAGTATTGTAAAGTTACCTCTTCGATAGTCAGCCCAAAATTATTGGGAACAACCTCCCTGTACTTGAACCTAGTGGGAAGATCACCACCAATAACATCTTCACAGTCCATCTTATAGTATTCCTCCATGAACTCCGAATATTTCTTATCCAGATCCGGTACAAACTTGGGCTTCTCGTCCGTTAGTAGTTGGGCTAGCTTGGACTTCCGCTTTCGGTTCCTACGTTTTGTTCGCATATTGCGTGTTAATTCTTCCATCAGGTCTAGTTTTGCTTTTTTCGGGTCGTAGTCTGCATCCATCTACAGAACAGTTTTTATTTTATTAATGCTGGTACACATAATTGCAGTCGCTTCTGCCAGTCTGACTGATATGATTCATTACTCGCGTGGTTCATCTACTCCGTGATTTATAAGTGCGATACTACCATATCTAAGATTACGGAACCTATTATATATGGATAAGTAAAATTAAAGTATGTTTTCATAAAAATTTCAATGTTAACGAAGCCTTTTTTCCCTGTGGGTCCTCATGGATCCTCCACGCCATAGGTAGGTTATCACTGATCACTATCGACCAACTGCAATGTAAATTATTGTCGTATCAAAACTCTTTCCTATTCAAAGATTATTTGATTAAAGTCTTTGATTGTTTGATTAATTGGTTGTTTTTTTTTTTGTAAACTGGAAATTGACACAGTGACACTTAATTTTACAGTAGACTCAGTGACTGAACTGGACTGAATTTCCCACAATTTCCTACAGCCCTTAATTGATTTGAAACAGAACTCACATTAAAATTTTCATCTTCGCAGTGTGGACCTTCATCGTCAATATTTTGAGTATCTTCATTGTAGTCTTGCTCATAATTATCCCAGTTTTCTGAAAAATGAAAATGTAAATCAAGCAAAAACATTATTTCAAATTTAAAAATACATTTCAATTTTTCAAATCTATTTTAGAAGATATATTAAAGAACATTGAATGTAATAAACATTACAAACGAACATAAGTATGAAACTTAAGTATCCCAATGCCGCTATCTTTATTTAATAATGATCTTAGTCAACAGTGAAAATCACGTCACAAGATGTTGATACCTCAAAAAATTACAGTTTATTAAAAAAAACTGGCCGTATGAATTTTTATATTTTTTTATTTGACAACTTAGTCAAATAAAAAATTCATCTGTTAACCTTACTATTCAGCTCCATTAAACTGTAAAGTAGCCTAGTGGTTAGGGCGTCAGCCTCCTAATCAGAGGTCGGCGGTTCGAATCCGGGCACGCACCTAATCGCCAATCCGCACATGGCCAGCGTGGTGGACTATGGCCAAAACCCTTCTCATATTGAGAGGAGACCCGTGCTCTGTAGTGAGCCGGTAATGGGTTGTTTATGATGATGATGATGATGATCCAAAAACGCATGTTTCAAAAGTTATTTACACCTAAATTACTTTATTTTACAACTCTAGCACTGTGTAAGATTCGTCTTGAACACTTCCTGTTATAAGATTCTTCTTGTTGAAACAAAATTCGCTTCCACACACAGTCACGTCGTGATTGGGGAAGGGTGATAGAATCTATATATATAAAAGCGAAATACCACTGACTGATGATCACGATATCTCAGGAACTATAGAACGAACGAACTTGAAATTTGGAAGGTAGATTTCTTTTATGAAGTAGAGGTCAGCTAAGAACCGGTTTTGAGAAAATCCACCCCTAAAGGGTTGAAATGGGGGTTGGAAGTTTGTATGAAAGTCCTATATTTTTGAAGTTAGAGACATGAAAGTTGGCAACTAAGTTGTTTATTATAAATAATAAAGATCTGTATGATCAATAATGCGAAAATCTACTTCAAGGGGGGTGAAATGGGGGAGGGGCCTTTTCATGAGGATTCTATGTTTTCGAAGTTAGGGACATGAAGTTTGGCATTTAGGTAATTTGTTTTAAATTATAAAAACCTGTATACGCAATATTACAAAAATCCACCCCTAATGGGTAGAAATGGGGGTTGGAAGTTTGTATGAAAGTCCTATATTTTTGAAGTTAGCGACATGAAAGTTGGCAACTAAGTTGTTTATTATAAATAATAAAGATCTGTATGATCAATAATGCGAAAATCTACTCCAAGGGGGGTGAAATGGGGGTAGGAAGTTTTCATGAGGATTCTAAGTTTTCAAAGTTAGGGACATGAAAATTGGCATTTAGGTAATTTGTTTTAAATAATAAAAACCTGTTTACGCGATATTACAAAAATCCACCCTTAAGGGGTAGAAATGGGGGTTGGAAGTTTATATGAAAGTCCTATATTTTTGAAGTTAAGGACGTGAAAGTTGGCAACTAAATTGTTAATTATAAATAATAAAGATCTGTATGATCAATTTTGCGAAAATCCACCCGAAAGGTGTTGAAATGGGGGTTGAAAGTCTTCATCAGGATTCTAAGTTTTCGAGGTTATGGACATGAAAATTGGCATTTAAGTTATTTGATTTAAATAATAAAAGCCTGTATATACGCCATATCACAAAAAACCATCCCAAAAGGGGTGAGAGGGGTGATGGGTTGGAAGGTTACATGTAAGTTCTGAGTTTTTGGAATTAGAGAAATGAAAATCGGCAATTAGAGCATTACTTTTCAGTAACTATGACATGTAGGTATAAGCTCTTTTGCAAAATCACACATTGAAAGTGGAAACATGACGAATGAGAAGGAATTTGGAAGTTAGGCCCTGCTTAGGCGTAGACATCCGCTAATAATTTGTGAAAATCCGCCGCAAAGAGGTTAATACCGGGGTTCATGTTGGTTGAAAATCTTATAACGTTTTACTTCTTTGAATCCATTGGAATACTTTGTACTCCTTACTATCCAGACAAAATCATAGTAATATTATAAATGCGAAAGTGAGTTGGTATGTTGGTTTGTCCTTCAATCACGTCGCAACAGAGCAATGGATCGACGTGATTTTTGAAATTATAGGTGAGGACCTGGAGAGTGACATAGGAGAGTTCCCGTTGGCATTTTTACAACTTATTCTGACAGAAGTTTAAAAACTTATGCCACGCGGGCGAAGTCGCGGGCGCCAGCTAGTTTTTACTATAATTCAAATATTGGCTCACATATTACACACATTGTTTACTCATAATTGTTAAGGACTCCAATTAAGAATACTACTCTGAATAAATAAGTGCTTACAAAATCTTAAATATTGTGTCTCACCAATTTCCAATTCCTCATCCAAGTCTGGGAATACAGGTTTTTGATCATCTATTTCTCCATAGTACTGCTCATCGAACAAGGCCTTCATTCTCCGGTCGTGCTCCTCTGGATCAAAGTCACCTTCTATATCTTCTTCCTGATAATTTACACATTTTATCATAAAAAGAACATTTTGTTAAATAAAAAAAAACTATTTTGATGTATTCGGCCACCTGCTCTGATTACCTTTGCTATTTAAGTTTTATTTCTAGATTCGCTGATTTTTGTATGTATTGTTATATAGTTAAGTTAGTATCGAAGCGGTGATAGCCTAGTGGTTAGAGCGTCAGCCTCCAAATCAGAGGTCAGCGGTTCGAATCCGGGCACGCACCTCTAACTTTGCAGAGTTATGTGCGTTTTTAAGCAATTAAAATATCACTTGCTTCAACGGTGAAGGAAAACATCGTAAGGAAACCTGCACGCCTGAGAGTTCTCCAACATGTCCTCAAAGGCGTATGAAGTCTGCCAATCCGCACATGGCCAGCGTGGTGGACTATGGCCAAACCCTTCTCCTATTGAGAGGAGATCCGTGCTCTGTAGTGAGCCGGCTATGGGTTGATCACGATGATACTACTAAATAAGAATAAGACTGACATAAATTTAGTAGTATATATGGATTTTGTAAATTGTTTTGTTCAATGTAATTGTTGATTTAATTAAATTATATATTTCAAATTTGTTTATTAACATTATATACGAATTAGATTGAGGATAACATTTTGTTTTTGTTTGCCACTCCGGGGCAGTTTGTTGTACTACTTTATTATTTATAACACTACTTTACCTCCACAGACTGTGCAAACATACCAAAATTAATTGAATTACATCATAACCTCGAATCTCTAATCAACAAAATATACGAGATGATTATGACGCAGAGTAACCCTCTACAAAATTTAACTGACTCTGCTCACATTGGCTGTGGCTCACAAAAAAAACTTAATTTCTCTCTACTTGTTACAAAATATGAGAATGCCGTTTTTAGAAAATAAAGATCATAGGATTAATGTTGCTTTTAACATCAGAAACAATAATCATAATTATATAAATAACTTCATGAAGTAGCCTTATCTTTTGATAATTATTTGCATCTTATTAGTTTCTTAGGTTCTTCTTGAAGCTTACCTGAAACGCTAACTCCTGGTTGCCGGTGACTTCCTTGATCTTGGCTATCTTCTGCTGGATTTCCTTCAACTTGAGCGCCTTCATTCTGGCGATCTCCTCCATCTTCTGCTTCTTCTCCTCTTCCTTCCGTTCGCGCAACTCCGCGCGTTTGCGCGAGCGCCGGTCGTCTTTTGGACGAATATAGTTCATTGTACGCGGGAAACGTTTTAACTGGAAGCAACAATATTCATAAAATAAAATATTTACATTATGAAGGTCTTTCTGCTGAAAATAGGTATACAGAGTTTCTTTGTAGGTTGATGGTCTGAATTCAAGCTTACCGAATTCGCGAGTTAGGTAATAATGCCAAGTATTGAGGTTATATACGAGATACCTTAATTATTCCTAGTGTTATATTGACAATGCAAAACTTACGTATTCCTCATCGGGTTCTTCAAAACGGAAGTTGTACGCGCGCTCGAATTTCCCCTGCTCTTCCACTTGTTTCTCGTCTTCTTCCAGGTCCGCGTCGTCCCGGATTTTGTCCTCTGCCTCACCTGCATCGCCCTCTTCCAGATATCTGACATATTTATATTTCAAAACACCTCCAAAAATACATAAACGTAATCAGAGTCTAAATATCTACAGAAAAATGTTTCCCACATAAACAACTTCTTACACTGTAAGATTTATCTCTAAATTATAACCTAATAAAGATATTTTAAAATATGTACATGTATAAATGTACCAGCCTATGGTTGGTGAGCTCAAGTGTAAGATTGCATATAAACTAACTTCACATAAAAGTAAGCTAGTCTGTAATTATTAAGGATTTAAATAACAATATTCAAAAAGTTCATAATTTAATAATAGGTACCCTTTCTGTGATAACTTCAACTCTGTACCTTTCACAGTCCAAGATACAACCAGCTTATAGACAGATTGACAGATTATAGACAGTGATAGAGTTCCCTTGATATTCTTTAGATATGGAGTTCTATATAGTATCTTATATGTAACTGAACACATTCTACTCAATATGACAAAAAAATCATTTTTACACCTACTAATAAAAATCAAACATAAATTTTAGTAGCTAGTATCTAGCTAGCAGTTATCTTGTAAAAACTCATTCATATGTGTTTTCCAAAATATCTAGATTATGAAAGCTTTAATTGAATCCAAACCTTTTATTTAAAATATAATCTCTAAGGAAAGCCTCTCCATCATTAATTTTGGGATCTGACCATAATGCCCTGAGAGGAGCCAGGTCACTCTCTAATTCTTGGTCTACATGTTCCACTTTCCCAGTTAGATAGTCTTTTAGTTGGTCTTCCTGAAATAAATTCAAAACTTTATATTTTATTTTGTCAGCAACTCCTATGAAATCTGAAGTATCTTATATATATTACATAATTCGGAGGTTTTTTCTTTTTTATCCACTACAAGTGAGCTATTGATTGCAATCTCATCAGGTGATTTTATGAATCCCATAAGTGACGATGCAGTCTAAGATGGTAGCTGGTAAACTTATAAACCTGATTGGTTTCTATGCTACATTGTGTGGGAATGCTAAACCACTTTGTGACACATCTAAACGGTTCCTGGTCTAAAAATTATGTATGTAAATAGCATTGCCTTTGTGCAATTTAACTCAACTAAATTGGCTGGTCTAACAAGAGTGCTATAATTTTCTACAAATAAATTATAAAAAGATGGACATAAGACTCTTATAAGACACATATATTATTTTACTTTAGGTTTATAAATTAATGAAAAATTATAAAAATTACCATTAAAGTTCTTTTACCTTAGATCTTCGGCCATTTGAACTTTTGTCATCATCAGGATGATTGATGTCAGCTTTCTTCTCAATGCTGAATATATTTGGATCATCATCATCATCTTCATCACTGTCATCAAATGTCACCTTTTTTACCTCAGGTTCTTTCTCTGTAGATAGAAAAGGAATCAGGCATATTTTAATTAATTTATTACATTTATCACCACCACCATAATATTAACCATTTCACAGACATGTGCCTTTTGCACCCAGGGACTCTTTGCAATTCTATTATTGCCTATGTCACCTTAATAGGCAGAACTAGTTCATTATACCTTAATTTGATGTTACCTTTTTCCTTTTCAAGTTTTTCATCAAAAAACTTGTAGTTAGGGTCATATATCCTCGGGTCTTTGGTTTTTAAGAGTGCAAGGGTTTTAAGGAACTGTTTCTCCACTTCTTCTGTGACCTCCACTGGCTCATCACTCTCATCTTCACTGTCAGAAGAAGAAGTATCTGCATTTGATGGTTTTGAACCATATTTTTGCTCCACTGTAAAATTTACATGGTAAAACTTACATATTCAACTTTAGAAAACATAATCAGTAAATAGTGAAACACCTTGAGCAATCATTTGATTATTTTTTAGATGAGAAGTGAGTGCAATTTTGATATCTAGGCTCATTAAGTCTCATGATACAGATATAATATAGAGAGAAGGGGAAAGAGATTTGTACATTGGTGTCAATTCTGTCGTACACAAAACACTTTACTAAACTAAATGAATGACCTGTTCACACTGAGAGTCACTTATTACACTTCAGGGGATTTTAAGACATCATATTAATGCACGTATCCCTATACTTTATTAGTCTTCAAAGTCAGTGAAAACAAAAAAAAAAACAGAAATAATATTAAAAATAACATAAAAGCTATTTTTACAGCTAAAGCTTCTTTGATGTTCAGAAAGACCAGATACATTGTAAAGGACGAGAACTAAGAATCAAATATAAAACTTACATTTATGCAATTCCTCTTTCTCACGCCAGGAATCATACTTTTTGGCGTATTCGTTCTCGGTTTTAATGGCCACTTCCTCTTCTGAATCTTCATCAAAGAGCTTTTTTTTAGACATACTTCTTAAAGATAGTTTTTACTGCTTCAATACAGCATTAATGCAATGTTGTAAATAAACCATTTACCATACATAAAATCTAAAGCATGGTGAGATTTTAAACACGAACAACCTAAAAAACATGTCAATTTGATGTTTTCATGTCAATGTCAATGTAACTTAACTACTGGTAACTTGTAGGTATAGTTGTAAGTACAAGACAGGTCTATAGCATTTACCTATAATTTATTTATTTCATAATATCACAATTTTTTTTTTCAAGTCGACAATTAAATATCACAATATTTTTATTTACAAAACTTGAAGAAAACTCGCACAAAGAATGAATTACTATGCCAGAGCGTATAATTATGTTTTTAACATAATTGTGTATTAATATAATTGTAATTAATATTGTACGTAGAAGTGGTAACTTTATTTTTCTTTCTCGTTTTGTGGCTTTACCTTAACATAACTTTTTTCAAATATAATTATTGTCACATAAGACTATAATAAACACATGAAAAATTAGGCATTGTAACCCTCTGTGGTTAAATTGACACTTCCCAATCACAGATCAGTAAAAAAATACATCAGTTGATAAATGACATATCACTGAGAAGCGTGTGCGTGTTTATGAGATCCAAACTTTAATTTTTGTTCCAAATCTTAGAGACAAATGTATTGAAGAAAGTGTTTAAACAAGTTATAATCATGACTACAAATCCACGGAAGGGGACTGACCCTACGCCTTTGGAGGAGAGCGATCAACTCACAATAAGACCTTTGTAAATAACTATTTTATTTAAAATTTCACAAATTTTCGTATTTTTATTCATATCACACCTACGTCCTAACACATGATACTTAGTATAGAAACAGTTAGAATGAATTTATTCTACTCTGTGCATATGGAAACAATATTTATCTAAACCTGAACGTAAACAAAACCAATAGGCGCGGACGTGCGGTGGCCGGTAACTTCTTAGATGAATATATATACATACAGAGATTGATAGGAAGGGTTTCCGCCATAAATTATTGATATATTACTTCCAATTTGGTATTGTATGCAAGTGTACCTATATAGTATAGTATACTACTTTTTATAACCAACAATTTTTTTATTGCAGAGGGGCTGGTCAAGAAGTGGGCAGATCCTGCATCATGCTCGAGTTCAAAGGAAAGAAAATAATGGTTAATATAATTACAGCTATTGATCTTTTGAATTTGTTTTATATAAAAACTCTGCATAACATTGATGTTTATGTTTTGTATCAATGATCCTAAATCAGTATGGTTCTTCTTCGTAAGTTTTTTGTGTTTGTGTTTTATTTTATCTATAACAATTAATTTAATTTCAGTTAGATTGTGGAATACATCCAGGATTGTCTGGGATGGATGCCTTACCCTTTGTGGATTTAATAGAGGCAGATGAAGTAGATTTACTGTTAATATCACAGTAAGTTTTTTATTTTTATGAATTACTAAGTTTTTGTTTGTTTTAATTATGATGGTGTGAAATAATGTGTACTAATTTTATTGTTCTAAGTCTCTTAGTGGGGGTAATAATTAAATTAAAGGGGGGTATCCTATACTTTTCCTCTATGTTTTAGTGGGCATGTTGAGCCTTCATTCTAAACTGAACTCTCTACACACTTTACCATATAGATACTAGAGCATCTTCACAGAATAAAGTTTGCAAAGATATCTTGGTACTTTGAGTATCAAATTAAGTTTTATATATACATTCTATATTATGTACTTCCGCACATCATCATCATCACAAATTACCGGCTCACTACAGAGCACGGGTTGCTTCTCAATATGAGAAGGGTTTGGCCATAGTCCACCACGCTGACCATGAGCGGATTGGCAGACTTCACACGCCTTTGAGAACATTATGGAGAACTCTCAGGTGTGCAGGTTTCCTCACCATGTTTACTTTCACAGTTGAAGCAAGTGATATTTTAATTGTTTTTTAAAAACGCACATAACTCCGAAAAGTTAGAGGTGCGTGCCCGGATTCGAACCGCCAATCTCTGATTACGAGGCTGACGTCCTAACCACTAGACTATCACAGCTTCCGCACATCAATCAAAATTATAATAATGATATTGTTACAGTTTTCACTTGGATCACAGTGGAGCACTGCCATGGTTCCTCACAAAGACCTCATTCAAAGGCAGAGTGTTCATGACTCATGCCACCAAAGCAATTTATAGGTGGCTTGTGTCAGACTACATTAAAGTTAGGTGAGTGATTAGAGTAATATATTTAAGGGATTTATTTTATTATTGTTGCCCATGACTATTTTAATTAGATTTTTTCTAAATCCTGCGGGAACAGTTTCATTTTCCATTCATACTAACAAACAAACATTTATACATCATTATGTCACACAGAGTGTGCTCAAGAACTTCAAAACTTTGTGCCCCCTTGTGAATCCAACCTACTCGGGACGATTTGCATCAATGTTTCTGAATCAAACTGCTAATTCACAAATTCACAACACAATTCCAGCATCTGTGTTTCCACGTATAACCTTAGTACCTTCAAGGCAAGAGTGAATATGCATTTTCTAGGCAAACATACTCCAACCTAGACTGCATTAGTTCTTTCTAGTACTGATTGTCGTCAAGTGCAAACCAATCTCTAATTTTTTTTTATATTTACATACACTACACATTACAAATAAAATACACAGTAATGTTGTTTATTATTATTTACCTTTTACAAGAAAAATATTACTATTCTTGATTGCAGCAACATATCAACAGAGCAAATGCTGTATACAGAGTCAGATCTGGAGAACTCCATGGATCGCATCGAGACGATCAACTTCCACGAGGAGAAGGACGTGCGCGGTGTGCGCTTCTGGGCCTACAACGCGGGACACGTGCTCGGCGCGGCCATGTTCATGATCGAGATCGCGGGGGTCAAGGTAATCCAATCCAAAATATCAGACAACCAACAAAAACTTGCCACTTGCCTTTTACATGATTTTATTATCATTTGGCTCAAAGAGAAAATTGCCAAGATTTCCACAGTAACCCTGTATTTTATTTATAATCGCCTAGTACAAACATTTATATTTTTGCATACAGATATTATACACGGGAGATTTTTCAAGACAAGAAGACCGTCACTTGATGGCTGCTGAAATACCCACCGTTCACCCAGATGTTCTTATAACGGTGAGTATCTTATATCTGTAAACCGGTAAGTCGCATGTACATTGATAAATCGTTGATGCAAGGCCCAGAGAAGACAATTCACAACTCTAAATCCAGTCATTAACTTGGTTATGTCCATGTTGCATAATTTTATTAATTGGTATCAAATCAAACATAATTTACTTAAACAAGTGAAATTTTCACTGAAACAATTTTTTATTCATTGTAGTTCTCCTACTGTTTAAATTGTATGTATTATCAATTGCTAAAATATGGAAGAGATATGGACTAACATCGTCCAAAGCACATCACGTCGAATTATTAACATCATATATGTCGGCGCGAAGAAGTTATTGACTTTATTCAGCGGCGCCAAAAACCTCAAGAATTCAATAATTACCCACATTTTAACTATTGATGATTTTGCTAACACAATTTAGACAGTAACAATCAATTTTGTACAAGCATGCTTTGTGCTATAAATACAATCGATGCCTTTCGTGGCTTTTTTTCGCTCGAGACGTCGGACTGTTCGGATCCATAGTTATTGTCGCAATAAAAGTGTAAACCCGCAAGTTGTGGTTTTAATTACTATGAGCGAAAGTAAACAAAATCGTGACGTCAGCAATGCTGATGTCACCCTTACCAAAAAACAACTCCGACGTCCTTGACTCGACATATATATTTTTATTTTATTTTAATCAAAGTACTTTTTAGTTTTATACATATATATAGAGTGTATTAAAGAGAATGACTCTCGAGATCACTCTCCCTCTTCCGAGTTTTGTCGATTTGGCCCGGTTGAGAATGTTTTCAAAAATGTGGTTATTGCACAGGAATCAACATACGGCACTCACATTCACGAGAAGCGAGAGGAGCGTGAGAGTCGCTTCACCGGGCTGGTGAGCGACATCGTGCAGCGCGGGGGGCGATGCCTCATCCCCGTTTTCGCTTTGGGCCGAGCTCAGGAATTGCTTCTCATTCTTGGTAAGATTCTTCTTCCTCTTACCTCTATCCCACGCTATGTGGAGTCGGCACGAGATGTCTTTTTCTTAAGCCTACTTTATCCCTTCTATTAACCATCACTTCATATCCACACCTTTTGCACGGATATCCTCATAAACACAATCCATTAATATAAGGAGGATATTAATGGATTGTGTTTACATACATATTTAAAATCCTTTTGTTAACATTACTTTCTCCCCTCCGCATGACATGACCATACCATGTCAGCCTATTAATCATCAACATTTCTGTCACTATCGCTACTTTTAAACTTTCTCGTATATACTCATTTCTTATCATATCCATTCTTGTCCCACCACACATCTATCTCATTATTCGCATTTTGGTTCAAAATTAAGCAAAAGGGTAAATAACTATAACACAGTTTTTTAATGAATTTGAGGTAGAGACTAGCAAAACTGTTAAACTGTTTGAACTCCACAGGTCTATCTTATTAATGAATACACTATACGGGTCTATTTATATTCTTATAGAGGAGAAATTGTGAGAGTATCTCGCATCACATACATTTTGTAAACACCTATTGTTTGATTGCCAATCCTATACAACCCTTTAAGTATACAAACCTTTAAATATATGTAATTTTGTAAATCCTAAAGTATCTTAAAGGCTTTCACAATGTTCGCTGTGGAAAAGGATACCATTTTTACTACTGTCCATTTAGTTAACAGATTTATGTACAACAGAATCGGCATCGTTGACTTCAATTATAGGCTGCAGTTATATTATGAAAATATCAAAAGGATTCTTCATGCCCCTATTTCACATTTTAAAGAGTAGGAACGAGATCCCAAACTTGTGATTGGCATATTTTATCGTTGGGAAGATTATTATAGAATTAAAGCAATCTTTCGGTATAGTTACCGAAATATACCTTATCACATTCTAGTTGCAATTGGGAATCTGGAGACCTCTATAAGTTTTATGAATTTTGTGAACGTTCGATTAGAAATAAAATGGCATGCCCTTTTGAAATAATAATTGTTTTTTGTTAGATGAATTCTGGTCCTTCCACCCGGAACTCCAAGACATACCTATCTACTATGCGTCGTCGTTAGCCAAGAAGTGCATGGCCGTTTACCAGACCTACGTTAACGCTATGAATGACCGTATCCGTCGCCAGATCGCGGTCAACAATCCTTTCGTGTTTCGGCACATATCCAACCTCAAGGTTAGTACTTTTCTTTAAATATCCTCCTTTTTGTGGTCATCTCATCCGATTAACGTCCAAAAATAGACATGTCTTTTTATCCTAAAGATTTCCACGGATCAATCACCACGGATTTCCACAGTCTAAAGACCAGATACATAGCACAATTTAAAGCTATTTTATTCAAAATATTGAAATGTTAATGATTGCAATTGTTTTTGTGTTTCTTTATTTTGGGAGGTAAATCCTAATCCTCCAGGCGAGTAAATAATTGGAATAAAGCAATAAAAATACATTTAATAGTTTATTAGTATCCTTGAATAGTGTTCTTCTCTCCAATCGCGAAAACGTCAATTTCAGGCTTAACTTTATCATACAAATGTGGGAATGCACCTTCTGCATTATATTTCTTCCTCACTAATTCATAAAGCGTTAGGTCAAACATTTCCTCAAATTCTTTTCTAGTCATGAAAATATCTGCGTACAGGAATGAATAACCACCAATGTTTCTTGTGAACTCCTCCATTTTTCTCATTGCCAGAACAGGGTTGTAAGGTTTCTTCTCTTTCACCTTTCCGGGAACGCCGTAAACTCCTAAATCATTATACATTGCATAATTGGTATGTGGCACTATGTACTTTCCTTGAGGTCGACGTAACTGTCCGGACATTGGACCGTGATCAATAATTTTACATGGATATACGAGTAACGGAAATTTCTCGAACAATTCGCTTGCGATCGAAATCTGGTTCTCTAATTCCTGTATAGGGAGAACGATGTCTTGGAATACTTGTTTTGTAAAAGTGTAAGCTCGAACGCCAGGAGTGGTTGTGAATTTAAGGAACGCTGGTTTTGGGGGTAAAATCCAACCGAATAGAGTTCTGAATATCGGATTATTTCCGAAAGAAATCATATCTTCCACAACCCAGAATATTGGACGGTTATGCCTTAATAAGTAGTCCCTTAATGGAATCAGTTCAACATTTTCGCCTTTATCCAGGAATGACTCAACGTGCTTATAGAACCAAGGTTTGTACCATCTTGAGCAATGATTCACAGAGATTGTCCTGTCATAGTCTGAATAATCACCAGTCATGATGACAGCTTTGTCCTCGCTAAATATGGTTCCTTCTATATAATCAGGGTGATATGATGGGCTTGCTTGGTTAGCCCCCGATATATCTCTTAACATGTTACAGTAATTTTTCTGCCCTTCGACTGGGATGTACTTGATTTTTATGTACGGTTTTATTTTGACTATTTTCAAGGTCAAAGCTACTAGGAATCCTAAGCTGCCGTGGCACCAGGGCAGTGCCTTGTACAGGTCCGAGTAATCGTTGTTCTCTTTGGCGGTGACTAAGGAGCCGTCGCTTAGAACTACTTCGTAGCTTATTATCGTTTCGTGGTAAAGTCCAGCTTTGTGCGAGTGTGTCGACATACCCGTTCCAAAGGCTAAGCCTGTGAAAGTCAAAACAAGTGATTATTATAAGTTAGTTAAACAAAAGTGTTTCCGTGTTTAACTTTTCGAGCCGGATTGAATAATTTTTACCTCATACAAATTAAATTCGCCAAAAAGAACAAATGATTGAACGAGAAAGTCAGACGAAACGAATAAAAAAGGAAAGGGTTATCCAGATATAGTTAAAAAACTGTTATTAAAGGAATTAATACTCTAATTAATACTGACCTCCCAAAGTAGCATCTACAAGTTCAATAGTCACAGCCAAGGAATATCCTTTAGGTATTAAATACTCCGTGATGTCTCCAATAGTAACCATGGGCTCGACCCGTACCGTCATAGCTCTCTCGTCCAGTTCCAGGATATCGTATAGCGGTATAGCAACTTGATGGTGCAGGTGTTTCTCAAAGAACGTGGTGCTCAAAGATAGCCAGTTAGGCCTTGACGTGCACAGTAGACGGCGGTCCTTCGGAGGTCGTTTGTTCCATTTTTGGACCTTGAGCAAATAACAATGAAGTTACAAAAATGTTTTACAACAAACCAAGACATACGAAAATGTCGGTTAGAGTCAAATATGTTTATAAAATTATAATTCGAGGGACCTTTCCTATAATTAATCTTATCACTTATGCCGTGCAAAGTAAAGCTACCAAAAAATAGGGTTATTTTTTGGCTGTAACTTTTGATAATGATTTTATTTATGCCACGAGATGGAGTTATTTTTTATTTATCTTAACAGCTTTGATCCCATATAATTTCTGGACCGAGGCCGACACCTTGTAGCAACTTTTTAAAGGTTACTAGGAAAGTGTGTTTTATCCAATGCACAATTGTTAAATCTTATTGGGATGTCTATAAATGAGGGCGCAGATTAAAGCAAGTTTAGCTTAATTTATCTTAGGGTTTCGTGCCTGCAAATAGGGCTTTTAGTCATGAGAATTGTCGCTATAACAAGTAATAAAACTAAAATAAACTTGTCTTTATAGTCAGTTCTTGGGCAATTATCCTATAAAACTGTACCCCGAAACGCTGTGTGGAATTGTTAGGGTCACTACAACCAAGTAACTGAAAAATAAAATGTTATATTTGGCTTGATCTGAATACTTTAGAGTTACCTTTGCCTGAATCTCCCGCACGGCACTGTCATGTCGCTGCGGGTCGCTGTTCAGTCTGCGTACAAAAGCTCGCAGCTGCAGCAGAACAGCGAACAAGAAGCTCGCTGGTAAACAGAATGCGCAAACTACAAACTCACGGTGGTTTTCTAGCCATTGGATTAAACGTTTCTTGACCCAGTCCGGCAACATGGCTGTTTACTATCTGTAACGAAGACTCGATGATTTATTGAATTCTTAATAGTTCACAGCCCTCTTATTAGGTAGATTCTAATCTTTTTTTTCTTCGTTTTATGGCTTTACACAGATTAGCCAATGTCAAGTTTATAGCAGTGTAGAAGTTAGGGAGAAATGGCGGGAAACTTCGCACTCTGTGGACACGGATTCCTCAAACCTTTCCCAAATCAATACCTGTTAACCATTCAGAAAACTAGCCACTACAAAAACGACACTAAAACTGTCCACGACACAACCAACACCAGTCCCTTCGAAAATTAGCCAACAAACATTTATTCAAGAAAAGCGTGAAAAAAACCGCGCCCGCCATATACGAAGTCTCCCGCCTTTCTCAATACACTCGATTCTAATCTTAAAATACTACGGTAGTGTCATTTTTGACGGTAAAGTTAAATATGTCAAGACCATCACAAAATGATAGAGAACGAGATTTCAGGCAGACAAAGGGCCCAATTTGAATTGTAAAATGTTAATTATCATCACAAGCCTAAAAGGTCCCTTGAGCTCACATTGGCGATGAAATCAGAGCAATTTCAATTTTTATATCCATGAATTAACAATTTTTATCATAACCAAAATTATTTAATTTGCCGTAAATTTTGATTCAAATCTTAGTAAGTAAAACATGTACAAGCTAGGACTAAATTGTGGAAATAATATAAATATACAAAATCGTTAATTGTTAAAATACTTTATACTTACAATAAATAATCCATTGTGACTTCAAATTCGAAACTATAATTAAATAATCACAATTAAGAGTCAAAAAATCAAATTGATAAGAGGTTAGATAATTTTAATATCACTTCTGAACTCAGCCGTTGCCAGCGACAACGAATCGGAACAATGTTAATCCGCTTGTTCCGATAACAAGTAATTTATGCTATAAAACTATGTGTCGTTTGAAATTGTTAGAAACACAAAACAGTAGAAAAATTATAGTAATAGGTTTCTTACGGTTGTACGGTGTATCGTATATTGGCTGATTAAATCCGTGTTGACCTTGAGCACGATTTAAAGTTTGTTGAGGTCATGTTTCGTCTACGTCTGTATCTATGGACACTTTCAAGGAAAAAATACTAGATTGATGAATGTACTTCTGGTTATTTATTTCATACATTTTACATACATTAAATTATGAATTGAGAGAAATTAGGTACGTAAGTGCAAGTCACTTCGTACTAATTTTTCAGGCAGCAAAAATTTATGCCACTGCATTTTAAACTTCTAAATGTACTTCGTAATACACATAATATATTTTGCCCACTTTTTTTTGTAACAGAAAAGTACTCTTTGCGGATATATCTAGTTAAAATAAAAAAGTTAAAAAGGAAAGAAAAGTAACAAGCAATGCATATTTACAAGTTTTATAATCGTATCGCTGAGGGATTTTACCTTTTTGTATCATATCACACTATGTGATGTTCGGGACGTCTTATAGTCAGTATACCATAAAGTATTTTTATCTGATGAATACTGGTATCTTTCTGTTCACAGCTGACAAGATTATATTAATACTAATTTCTTGTTAATGAATCTGGAATCGGCACCAATTCTAATAACATTGTTGCAGGGCATCGATCATTTTGAAGACATCGGTCCCTGTGTGATAATGGCATCCCCCGGGATGATGCAGTCAGGGCTGTCCCGGGAACTGTTCGAGTCTTGGTGCACGGACCCTAAGAACGGCGTTATCATCGCAGGTAAATACGTAGTTGATACATCCAAATTGACCTACGAATAAACAATTATTAGAAATGTTCTAGGCACAGCAAGCTCAGCCTTAGTCTGCGTAATTATTGGTAAATAATCAGGCGTGATCACGCGCACGTGATATACGTACGCACGTATAGCGGTGTTAGCCTAGTGGTTAGGGCGTCAGCCTCCTAATCAGAGGTCGGCGGTTCGAATCCGGGCTCGCAACTCTAACTTTTCGGAGTTATGTGCGTTTTTAAAAATTTAAAATATCACTTGCTTCAACGGTGAAGGAAAACATCGTGAGGAAACCTGCACGCCTGAGAGTTCTCCATAATGTTCTCAAAGGCGTGTGAAGTCTGCTAATCCGCACATGGCCAGCGTGGTGGACTATGGCCAAACCCTTCTCATATTGAGAGGAGACCCGTGCTCTGTAGTGAGCCGGTAATGGGTTGATCATGATGATGATGATGAATCAGGCGTGATCACAACCAGAT
Source organism: Lasiommata megera (assembly GCA_928268935.1). Taxonomy (NCBI): domain Eukaryota; kingdom Metazoa; phylum Arthropoda; class Insecta; order Lepidoptera; family Nymphalidae; genus Lasiommata; species Lasiommata megera. The sequence continues at coordinate 15,396,604 of OV743326.1, forward strand.
AAGAAGAGATAGGTAGCCATTTTACCATGAAATGTAAATTCTGATAGTTCGCTTTTTTAGCTGGTTTAGCAGTTTGCTTGAGAAACAAACCAGCTAAAAAATTCCGCTACTAACGTAGCCGTCATCAGAATAAAACGTAAGATTTTACTTACTTTTGACATCCATATTAACAAAATGTCAAAAAAAACTCACTGTGTTGTGTATCATCTTCTCAGACGCTTTCGTTGTCAATTGAGGGTACCTGTTGCTCGCTTGACAGTTCGTCGCCATTACTCCCTGACGATTGTTTGTGTGCATTAATAAAGCGATGGTCCAATCGCAGCTATTATTATTCAGCTCATGGGCGATTTCCCACGTGTATTGCAGATACCATATCTTCGACTTTCCCTTGAACCACAGAATGTGTACATTACACACACACACAGTACACGTTTTTACGCAACACGTGACTAAAAACAACTTGGATAAGCTCTGAAATACTTAAAAGAAAAACGCTGCGTGATCTATAATGTTAATAAAAATGTTGGATTTGTCCAGGTTACTGCGTGGAAGGCACGCTGGCCAAGACCATACTGTCGGAGCCGGAAGAGATCACTTCCATGTCGGGGCAGAAGCTGCCGCTGAAGATGTCCGTGGACTACATATCGTTCTCCGCGCACACGGACTACCAGCAGACGTCGGAGTTCATCAACATACTGAAGCCGCCGCATGTGGTGAGTGCTCAATATGGGCGGATGAAAAATATATGTACAGCAAGACAGGCTTGCTTCAAATATGAATTGGAAGCTTTAGTTTTAAGTTTACGAATCTAGTTATCACCATCAAATCACTACTATGTAAATTATTGACGCGTCAAAAGCGCCTATTTGATAAAAAGATTATTTTGAATTTGAATTTGAAATAATTTATTGAGAATTTTGTGACAAGTTACATATGACTCATATTCTTTAATAGATTCATGTCGCTTCGCTAAAAAAAAAATTGTATTTTATTTTATAATAAATTACCTGATATCTTGTCTATCAAAAAGTTCAAAGTTTTTATAAAACGAAAGCTTATAGAAAAATCATATTACGATATTAAGGATTATATAAACGATAAAAAAGCGTGGGTGTGAATTGCTCTATCTCCATAGATACTGTAATTTATTATTGATTTTGTGAGATGGTGATAACAAAAAAAAACCCGGCTAAGTTTGTTGTGGGTTTCTTCTTAGAACCGGGCACGATTTGAACCCCCTTAGCTTTAGTTTTACGCTTTCGATTGTAGTTATCACCATCACTTCACGAATAGAAATAATGAAATGAACGATTCATAGATGTAATAGATTATGTGAATTAAGCTGTTTTTGATTTTGAATAACAGCAAAGTGATGCACGTAGGAAGGCGTTATTTATATTCAATGTTAGGGTTAAGGGAAGAAATGCTGAGATTATGACTTACGTTACGTGAGTGGTTGAGCGTTTGTCTGAGACAAAAATAAGTTATGTTTACGCAGCGGATGCGGCTATGTTTGAATATTAATTGATGCCGCATTCTCCAATCTATATTGATGTCGTCCTAACAGAAATGCTGATTGCAGGTTTTAGTGCACGGCGAACAAAATGAGATGTCTCGGCTAAAAGCCGCGTTGCAGCGAGAGCATCGCGGCAAGCTCGCCATACACACGCCGCGGAACACGCAGCAGCTGTGCCTCACCTTCCGCGGAGACAAGACTGCGAAGGTAACCTGATGATTCTTTCAGTGATAACCGGGGTTGAGGGTACTTTAAGATTTCACTTAGAGCAATTCCATAGAAGTTGCAGTTTTCGGACTGGTTGGCCTTCCGCTATAGTTTTAATTCCGTCGATTATGCGAGAGTTTCTTTAAGATAAAGTATCAGATATACATCATTTTGCCGTTCTTTTATTGGCTTTCTTAGCCAAAGGGCGCCTCCTTTGAGGCCGAACCTCGGCTTAGGCGACGTTTGGGATAAGGGGGGGGAGGGGTCGGACGGTGAGTTGTCCGTACGTCTCCGAGGCCGTGGATGGAGCCCACGTCCGGATGACGTAAGATAGCGGGGACCTCGTCTTCGCCGGCGAAGACGGTGTGTAGCGTATGATTGTGTGGTAGGTGGTACGAGTGTTGTCGGTAGTCATCTGATCGTCAGGGTCATGAAGGATATGTTTAGGTCTCCTCTTTCGAAGAGGAGTGCTTAGGTCGGGGGAGTAAAAAGAAGCCGCAACTACGAGAGGGTTGGGGTGTCGGATTGACGAAGGTGACAGTGGCCGATTTGTTTCTAATGTACACACTTACAGACAAATTTGATTGGACATAGAAACAGAGTACCGACTTTAGATATATTTCCATAGGTGATGGGATCTTTAGCCATGGAGCCGCCAGAACCTGGCAAGAATCTACAGGGAATTCTTGTGAAGAGGAACTTTAACTACCACATCCTGGCGCCCTCGGATCTAAACAGTGAGTGTACTTTTATCTTTTGTAATTGAACGTTTGGTGTGAAATAATAATTTGGTCTGTGCACGTGAAGTGCACGCCGCTGGTCCAGAAACTGTTACTATAGACAAATGTTTTCCGTTAAAACTATGATCTCGGATATACACTCGGGCAAACTTTATGGTACGCATTACATTCAAATTTATATTTTATGTTTTATAATTCCAATCCTGTGCATGCTACAGGTAGATGTAAGTCTTAAACAAACCTCATCTAAATGCCAATAAAGTGGCAAGTGTTCAACTAATCCAACGAGAGGGGCATGCCGTAGTGGTTTTTATTTCGGCTATACCCCACCGATGATGGGGAAGAGTCCAACATAACCACCGTCTTGCCCAACGGATGGAGGTAGTCATAAATGGGATCCATTCAATGACGGGGAGACGGTTCTGTTTTCGGAGTTGCTTAAGTACGCCGAGAGCAATGATTAATCTTTGCTGTGTGTGTTGTTTAATAATTATTAGTTTGTTTTGAATAATTTGTTTTATGTTGTCTAGTTAGTGTAAGTGGTATTTTGCCGTTCTTATTGGATATAAATAAATAAATAAATAAAGTTTTAACAAAAAGGTACCATACTCGACGGGACAGACTTCTTCATCTCTACGCCCTGCCTCCGTACTTAGCTACTGGAGCCGCCCACCGAAGTATGTGTACGCTTGATGCAACTAAGGGGTGACTCGGGCGCTCAGCTAAGTTTCTGGGTGCCCCTAAGTACAAAGGAGGAGTTTCACGAAATCAAGATAGCTGTAATCAGAGACTGACGACACGAGTAGGGAGTATTTATTGATACAGTTTTCACGTTCAGCTGGGGGAGAGTAATGAGTTTGGTCCGGCAGAGTACACCGAGCTGTCGCAGTCGGAGGTGTCGCAGCGCGTGTCGGTGTCGTACGGCGGGTCGGCGGCGCTGCTGCGGCACGCCGTGCTGCGGCTGGCCGGCCCGGTGGAGTTCCTGACCGACGCGCGGTGGCGCCTGTACGGCTGCCTCGACCTCATACTGGACCTGCCCATTGTCACGCTCGAGGTGAGTGTCGGCCTCCATATCCAGATTTTTTATCCAGTTTGAGAGGATGGAAATGTTCATTAGCTGCCACTATCAAGTGTGTTCTGCACGAAGCAATTCCAAATATTTCGATTGACCAGGTCGCAATACTGCAGCAAAATGTTTTCCACAACAAATTAGCCCTTGACCACAATCTCATCTGGTAGTGATGATGCAGTCTAAGATGGTAGCGGGCTATTTTGTTAAATGTATGGTAGAGCCATACTCCTAATTAGTTTCTACGCGACATCGTGCCTGAACGCTGAATAGCTTGGCAACTAGCCACGGCCGAAGCCTCTCACCACACCAGACTCGAGCCAGGAATCGAACCCAGGACCTCCCACTTAATAATGCGACAGCGCGCGCTGCGCCACGGAGGTCGTAAATTTTCGTGTGGCCTTCCATGTCCTAACCTCTAGTATCGCACATCAGGCGATCGACTCGCGCGTACATACCTGTTTAAGCTCCCGAATAATGCATTAAAATTTAAGAACTATTTGAATTTTGACCGTTATAGCGTGCTCATTATCTCGCACTGTATTTGCCTCCAAGAGACAGTGGTAATGTATATGACGAATTAAGGCCGTCCGCTGAATGAATTTAATAACTCCTTCGCACCGACATATATAAAGAATGTTAATCTAGATAATAAAACTGACAGCTTCTGTCGCGTACCTAATTATATACATGGAGAAGTTTGTATTGAAACATTTCGTTATGTGCTCAGTGGCAGGCGGCCCCCGTGTCAGACATGTACGCGGACGCCGTGGTGGCGGCGGTGCTGGCCGCGTCGTCGCTGCCCGCGCCCTCGCATCTGCCGCTCGCGCCCAAACTTGACCGTATGCACTTCAAGGTGAGCAGCACTCGCCAAGTCTCGCAACTGGTCACGCAACTGGACTGGCATTGTGAACGCTTGGAATGTCTGTTCAAGCAGCCCGCTGAACACGCTTTCGCTTGGCGTGAACCATTACCAACTGGAGCGCATATTTTTGTCAATTTTCGCAACAGGTTTTACAACTGGTGGGACGATGGTAGGAAATGTTCGCAGACGCCTTGATAATAGCTGCGACCTCGCTTTCTAGACACTTTTATAGTAACAATAAAAATCACATGTCTAGTCTAGCACCACGTTTTGAAAGGACCAAAGCGTCGTCAGCCTTTACCTTCCAGATGTTCTTAATGACGCTTGACTAATTAAATAGACATTAAAACGAGATGTTTATCTACAGGAGTGCGTGATCGAGATGCTGCAGGAGATGTTCGGCGAGGACTCTGTGCCAAAGATGTTCAAAGGGGACAAACTACACGTGGAGGTAGACGGGAAACGCGCATACATCGATCTATTGGCTATGGTGAGACATTTGCATCCCTCACGTTAAAGTGTAATAAAACATTGTCACCCCTAACTAATTGTAATGTCTTAACATTAGATTTACATTAAGTTTAAATGAAATAACAATATACTTTATTGCACACCATCATCATCATGATCAACCCATTATCGACTGACTACAGAGCACGGGTCTCCTCTCAATATGAGAAGGGTTTGGAAATAGTCCACCACGCTTGCCATGTGCGGATTGGCAGACTTCACGCGCCTTTGAGAACATTATGGAGAACTCTCAGGCGTGCAGGTTTCCTCACGATGTTTTCCTTCGCCGTTGAAGCAAGTGATATTTTAATTGCTTAAAAATGCACATAACTCCGAAAAGTTAGAAGTGCGTGCCCGGGTTCGAACCGCCGACCTCTGATTGGGAGGCTGACGCCCTAATCACTAGGCTATCACCGCTCACACCATACAAAATGAAAAAAACACAGAAAAGAAATAGGTTAATTTAAATGTAAATACAGCTAATCTTGTTGTTGTCACCGCGTATTCTTCCATGAACCCTGTACAGTCATTTCTCTGACAGTATTCATTCTACGAAAAAGTTGTTTCTATATCACTCAATCTGGCACAGAAACGCCGTTCCAAATGCCTCATACTCGAGGATATTTTTTGCAGGAGGTTAAATGCACGGAAGACGAAAGCCTCGAGCGCACCGTGCACTCCGCGCTCAGCAAGCTGTACGCGGCGCTGGCGCCCGTCAAGCCGCCGCCGCCCCCAGCGCCGCTGGTGTCGTGACCGGCGGCGACCCCGCCCGCGTGCTAGGCTGCCCCGGACTGCCCCCAACAAGTTGCCGACTATAGTCCTTATACAAAGCATTTGACAAGCGCCAGTTGTACACCCATCTTCATATCTACCGGACTATACCCATGGACCCATGTCGCCACCGATTAGCATGTTTTAGAAAAGTTACTGAATAAAGCGCCTTAGGGCAGCGTGGGTTGTCGTCATTTTGTCATTTATTCATTAAAAAGGGATGATCCCTATGGATCGAAAATAACTTGATTTGACGAAATTTCTGATGACATATTTTCTCTGCAATGTACTATGACATGTCCAGTTAGCGCTTGCCCGATGAAAGAAGACTCAGTTTAGGATATTAGTTAACTTAGAAGGGTTAGTTTATGAACCATACCGTTTTGAGCGGTACATGCTTGTTGGTAAGCTGGTCGCCAGCGGCTCCCGAGCTGATTGAAATTATTATAAATTCTTGAATTTTATCTCCGCTCAAATCGATCCCTAGTTTTTTTTACTCCACTACAAGTTAGACTTGACTGTAATTCCACCAGGGGGTATAGATAGTAGGGGTTAGTTAAATTAAATCCATACAATTCAGAAATTATAAATTTCAGCAGGGGATCGAACCCATGACCTTCAACTTATAAGACCACTTTGTTTACTACTTCACCAGTTGGAACGTGACCTCATACCAGCTTGTGAGAGATGTCACTGAAGGCTTAAGTGACAGTGACAATTTTTTTTTTGTCTCATTTTTTAATGAAATATGTAAGATAATAATTATTGTTAAATATTATTGTTAAATAAATGTAAGGATTTAAAAAAATTCACTTCTTTTGTTTTCAAACACAACCCCCAATAGACCTTCACACCAAACCTTCTCATATGGGTTGGCGGATTAAGGCAATGACTTCCTCTTTCGATAACGTCATTATCATTTTAAACGTGTTCTCTGCTAAACATAGGTTTTTTTTAAGATACCGCTCTCATACTCTGCCCTGATACCTCCGCCTTCATCATCCAGCCATCGTCCCTCGCTGCCCTTATCGAATCAAATCAAAAATAGCTTTATTCATATAAACTTATTACAGGCATCTATGAATTATTCTTATATATCACATTTTTCATTATTTCTATTAGTGATGGTGATAACCGTGACCAACTGTGTCGGATACGTGCCCACAAAAATAGTAATCTGCGTCCGCGAAAAAATAAAACTGTTCGTGGTCCCACGCCATCACACTGTTGCCCGAGCCATGGCACCTGTACCGCGTTCACTGGCGTCTTTCAACGCGCTCTTGGACAAAATGATCAATGGGACCCATTCAATGACGGGTGGACACCCTCTGTTTTCAGAATTGCTTAGGTACGCCGAGAGCAATCACTAATCTTTGTATATGTATTATTTAGCCTCCGTGGCGCAGCGAGCGCGCTGTCAGATTATAAACTTGGAGATTCTGGGTTCGATTCCCGGCTCGAGTCTGGTCTGGTGGGAGGCTTCGGCCGTGGCTAGTTACCACCCTACCGACAAAGACGTGTCGCCAAGCGATTTAGCGTTCCGGCACGATGTCGCGTAGAAACCAATTAGGAGTGTGGGTTTTCCATACCCCTAACAGGTTAGCCCGCTACCATCTTAGACTGCATCATCACACTCATCAGGTGGGATTGCAGTCAAGGGCTAACTTGTAGTGGATAAAAAAAAAAAAAAAATTTAGCAGTTATTAGTATGCATTAAACAATTTGTATAATTATGTCTAGTTAGTGTAAGTGGCATTTGTGCGCCTTAATATAATAACTAAAATAAAACTACACTCGCCAATTTAAAACTAAAGCCAAGGGGTTCAAGTCGCGCCGAGGTCTAAGAAGAAACCCACAACAAACTCCGGCTGAGTTTTTTTTTTGTTATTACCATCTCACACAATCACACAGCAAGCTTTTTTATGGATCGCAAGTCGAGAATGACTAGCTGTAGCCCCGACTTCGTTCGTAAAAATGTTGATGTGTTTGCGTGAGAACTGATGGTCTGATTAAAAAAGTCATGGTCGGTCACCCGTCTATAATTCAAGAGCAATCAATTATTGCTCTATAAGGATATTAAAACAAAAATTAAATTATTTACACAATTTTTACAGTCTTGTTTATTAACTTAACCTATTAGACATAACATTTTTATTGTCCTATTTTAACATATTAGAATCACATAAATCAATTATATGGGAGGCAACAAATCAATATGGGAGGTATGAAAGGGCCACTTCGACACTATCTACAGAGCCACTTTATGTTCTTTGCTTTTCTGTCACTGTTATTCTATTTCAATCAGTCAATCCTTACTTCTCATACGATATCCAATATGTATGTAAAACCAACTTCCTGAAATGAAGATCCATCTTTAAAAGTCACTTCATGAGAAGAAATACTGGCCAACACAACCGGTAACTCTCAGGATATTAAGTAATTTGCTCATGATCGTTGACTGGTGTCGACCTGCCATAAGTTCACAACACGACCGGTTGGCAACTTGTTAGAATAGCTCAATCGGGCAGCAGAATGGTCTACGTGACACAGATTTCCGCTTGTCCAAGAAGATGAATGGCGGCCTGATGAAGACCACGTTAGGAGGCCTTGGAGTATCTCTTCCAGAAGCGCTTCACGTCGTCGTGGGATGCGCGCGTCACCACCATAGTGCGAGCACGTTCGCTGTGCCAGGTCAGCACGCCGGCTCCTTTGGCGTAGTCGCGCAAAACTGCGAACTCCGCCTGCGAATGATTTGGGTTTTTTTTTAATCTATTTGTATAGTTTCTAAATCGAGCCGCTAAGATCTTACTTCCAGCATCTGTGTTTCCAGCCACGTATAACCTTCAAGGGAAGACTGAATAGGCATCTTCTAGGCAAGCGCGCTCCAACATAGATCTCATCAGTGCCTCCTGGTACTGATTGTCGTCAAGCGCAAATCTATCTCGAAATAAAAAGTAGTAACACTTGATTGGGATACATCTTATGTTTAGTGATGATGTAGCGTAAGATGCTGAGCGTTTGCCTTGAAGATGCTTATTCACTTTTAATTTGGAGGTACTCACTTTTTGGTACAGGTGGGGATGCCGGAATTTCGTAAATTGTTAATACCGTTAATAGTTAAGACTTAACTCAGTAATTAACTTTGTTTCCGTGATATTATAGCACCACAGAAGTGTTCTGCGTTAAATACTTCTTAGCCACTTACGTTCATCATTTTTATTTAAAAGCAGTAGCCGAAAAAACCTTGCAGGAAAATTGAAGTTGGCCAGTTGAGGAGATGGGTAGTAATTTAGGGTTTAGATGAGCGTAACGCTTACCTGCGACAGGAACTGGTTGTAAACCACTCCCTCGGTGTAGGTGAACCGGTTCCGCTCGCTCTCCCACAGCTGGATCTGGTCCAGCACGGTGGGCGGCAGCACGGACGAGGAGCGCACGCCGCCCGTGTCCGCCTTCAGCATCTGCACAGAGCACCGCGGCACTTACAGCTGCGCATGTCTTGCGAATTGCGAGTCTACTAGCTGCTATAACTTTAATATAACCCGCTCTACAGGCTCCCCGCAAGGCACGGGTCTCTGCTGTTGCCGTTGTCCACCACTTGGGGCCAGTACGAATTGGTGGACTTCACACGTCTTTAACAACATTATGGAGTTATGGCATGTAGGCGGCCATTTAGGTCAGGTAATTTTCTTCAATATAGCTTCGTTGCGATTCCAAAACATTGTCGAGCGCTAAGTTGTCACAAAATAACATAGGATCTAAAATGTTGAGACTACATTACTTTAACGTTAGCGCAGAAATGGGTAGTTTAATAAGATAATGAAATGCAGGCATTATAAATACATGAGTATCGTCTTACTAAAATACACTTAACCATTCCAGATGTCCGCTTTTCAACAGTCTTTAAAATACTAGAAAACGAGTGCTAGATTGCTAGAAAGTTATTTTTTAGTAACATAGTTTCCAAAAGGTCCGAGATTATATATAGTCAATTTGGTTCGCATTGCGAACGCAGGTAAGTCCCGTGGCGCACCTGCGGATGCGAGTGCTGGTCCAGGTAGCGGATGATCTGCTGCGCCGAGATGCCGCCGCGCAGCGCCGCGCGCACCGACTCGCGCGTCAGCACGCCCACCACCACGTTGGGGAACCTGGCCGACACGACACTCGTTAAACCCGACGAACCCATCCCAAGGGATAACGGATTTGCGACAACATGAAAATGTATGTGGCATTATATAATGTTAGTGGCATTGCGGCACCGCAACGTTACCGAGGCGGTGCCGCAGCGAACGTTCTCTTCTGTTTGATCGTAGCAGAAATTATCGCGTAGAACATCCCCACTTTGTATCGATGATTAAGCAAGCCAGTTTTGTTTTTTAATTCACTACAAGTTAGCCCTGGACGACAATCTCACCTGATGGTAAGTGATAATGCAGGGCTAACCTGTTAGGTATACACCTAACAGGTTAGCCCATACCATTACCATACCACCATACGGTACGTACGTACGTACCATACGGTAAACCCATACTCCTATTTGGTTTGTACGCGACATCGTGCTGGAACGCTAAATCGCTTTTGTCGGTTGGGTGGTATCTAGCCACGGCCGTAGCCTCCAACCAGAGCAGACTCGAGCCGGGAATCGAAGCCAGGAGCTCTTACGCAACAGTCGGAGTAGGCACCTGTAGATGAGCTCGGTGAAGAGGCCCAGCAGCGCCACCTGCAGGCTGCTCTGCGTGTAGGCGTACACGCGGTAGTTGGTCTCGGCGATGATGTAGCCGGCGCCTGCGGCCGCGGCCAGCGGCGCCAGCCCGTCCTTCACGCACGTGATGTTGAGCGCCAGCCGCGTGGGGTAGAAGCGGCCCGCCTTGCGCTGCGGCAACCGTCACGTCTCCAACAGATCTCCCAGCAACATACGTATATGTCGGAGATTAAGATGATTATTTAAACAAGTCATCAAAGCGACATCTATTAACGAACTCGAGTTTCGTCATCATCATCATCATCATCATGATCAACCCATTACCGGCTCACTACAGAGCACGGGTCTCCTCTCGATATAAGAAGGGTTTGGCCATAGTCTCCACCACGCAAGCCATGTGCGGATTGGCAGACTTCACACGCCTGAGAACATTGTGGAGAACTCTCAGGCGTGCAGGTTTCCTCACGGTGTTTTCCTTCACCGTTGAAGCAAGTGATATTTAAATTTTATTAAAACGCACATAACTCCGAAAAGTTAGATGACACTATTTAAATAGATCACTCAATTGACCAGATCACAACCTGGATGGAGTTCACGTGTAACGTGTAACTGGGTGATCTGTAATAATTTGGGATTGATCCAGGCAGGAGTTGTACGGCCAATGAAGTATGATTGGTAATCACACCACCGCATCAAAGTCATCCGTTGCTATATAGTTCTGGATTTCTGATCAGTGTATTTACCAAGTGTCAGAAAAAAGTGATCTAATTAAATAGTGTCACAAAACCCGAGTTCGTTGATAGATGACGCTTTAATGACTTCTCTAAATAATCATCTTAATCTCCGACATATAGTCCCGTGAAACGGCAAAAAAGTCCACTTCTTAAATATAGCTGTTGTAGTTTTTTTTGCAATCATTAATTGTGATCTCTGATCTATGAACTGAATCTAGATCTGTGCAGTCTAAAGTCATCTTCAAAGCGTGCTTGAGATGAGCATTTCAGACTTTTTTTAACACAATAAGGTATGACCAAACTGTGTCAAATACCGTTCAAGTAGGCGTCCAGTCTGCGACCAATCACTAGACGCGCTCGTTTGGTGAAATCTCAATCTCGTGATTGGTCAAAATTTGAGTGAATTGATTGGTCAAAACTTGAACGCGGTCAAAGTGCTCTATGTTGCGTCAGCTTAGAATGCCACATCTAGCTTAAGCTCTGTATTGAGTCAGCCTAGTATGCTTAAAATGCTAAAAAAATAATCTTACCTTTCTCTGGTACACGAGACCGAACTCTCGCAAGTGCTGAAGGAACACCAACATGTTATTGCTCATGCCTTCTGTGCTATAGTCCTGCGGAGTGACAAACCAAGTAAAGGTCAGAAAAGTGTTACATTTTGCAAGAAAACTCACGTAGAGGGTAACAAGTAGTAAAGTATAGCCAGTTATAGGTTTTCGCAAATACAAAATAATACAAAGGTATGGGTGTAAGGTATAGTCATGATCAACCCATTACCGGCTCACTACAGAGCACGGGTCCCCTCTCAATATGAGAAGGGTTTGGCCATAGTCCACCACGCTGGCCATGTGCGGATTGACAGACTTCACACGCATTAGAGAACATTATAGAGAGCTCTCAGGCATGCAGGTTTCTTCACGATGTTTTCCTTCACCGTTTAAACAAGTGATATTTTGATTGCTTAAAAACGCACGTAACTCCGAAAAGTTAGAAGTGCGTGCCCGGGTTCGAACCCCCGACCTCTGATTCTTAAGAGCCTTAATTAAGTTTTATTAATAAAGATACAGGAAAGATCAATATTGAAGGCTTACAGCTCAAAATTAATTAAATAATTGTTGGATACTGCGTCCAGCGATTTTCCTTACTTATGCTGAATGATTTGAAACATTCACTGGCAATAATTAATCACGAGGTGTCATTGTTTATGTATGTGTGTGTGTGTTTTGAAGTGAAAACTTCTTTAGCGGCGTTGAGCACTTTTTCTGTAATGGGTATAAAATCTTAAACTCGCGTCAGGACACGTGACCTGATCGAAAAAGCGTAAGACTGATGGAGAGTAGACAGCTATCCCCTCTCTACGGCGCGGCGAAAATGTATGCCTGGGCCTACTGTTTCGTTTAGGCAGCGCAGGGCGCTTGCGCGAATGTTCGTGTATGTCACAGCGTGCCACGCGCATCCATGGATGGTTACAGCTGATGGCTCGACCGTCTGTGTAGTGATCACATTGTTGTGTATTCGTAAAATTCGTGAATGTAAAGTGCTTAAAATATGGAAATTGATATAGATAAACTTTTTAATGTAAAATAATTGTAATAGTTTTAAAGTGTTAAATTTTTAATGTAATATAAATTGTCATGTTTGTGTACGATAGCGCAATAAATGAATATTGTATTCTACCACATAAATCATAGTACTTTTATACTGATAAAGCAATTGGTGCAAAATTATTCCCTAACCATTCCAAAATATCAAACATGCTCAAAGTTAATAATCAAGTTTTCACTTCTGCCGGCACTCCCGGAGTGCAACCCGTCTTTTTTTTTTATATACTACAAGTTAGCCCCTGACGGCTACCACCAGGTAAGTGATGATGCAGTCTAGGAGGGTAACAACGGGCTAACCTGTTAGGGGTATAGTAAATACACTCCTAATTGGTTTGTACGCGACATCGTCCCGGAACGCTAAACGCTTGGTGACACGTCTTTGTCAGTAGGGTGGTAACTAGCCGCGACCGAAGCCTTCCACCAGACAAATGTATGCACCATGTCGCATATTGAAAATAATAGTGTCACTATCCAAAATTCCATGTTTTTCAGTAGAAGCATTTAAAGATTTATAAGATTTTGAAGGCTAATTCTATGTGAAAATCGGAATGAATTGTTATTAATGTTTATATATATGTTAATGTCTATATTATATTGTATTGTATTGTTGTTATTGTATTGTTTATATTGTATATTAATGTCTGTTTATGAAGGACATTAAGTGTAAGAGTTGAGTAATATTTAAAAAACAAAAAAAGTATTTTAAAATACGTTTTTTATAAATATAGATTAAATAATAGTGACACTATTATTTTCAATGTGCGATGTGTGCTAGCCTGTAGTGGAATAATATAACGTTGTGTAAATGAAGTTGTGCGCATACCTTTCCTAAGGTGCTGAAACTGAGCTGGTACAGGAACGCGAGGCACTCCGCCGCACTCAGGCTCCTCTTCTCGGCCGTGTGCAGGTAGTGCTGCAGGAACAGCCACACCTACCGACGAGACGCATTTCAGACAGGCTTATCAAGGCATTATTAAACACAGACAAGCAAAAATACCCCCAAAAGATTATATTCGCCAAACGTATACTCTTTGGTTAGCAAGGAATCCATTGGTGGTAGATAACCTGGAGAGCATGGAAACAAAATTTTGCAATCTACCTAGTTCCATACTGTACCAAGGACACTTTCAAAAAAAATTTTTTTTAACTTTCATGATTAACCCATTACCGGCTCACTACAGAGCACGGGTCTCCTCTCAATATGAGAAGGGTCTGGCCATAGTCCACCACGCTGGCCGTGTGCGGATTGGCAGACTTCACTCGACTTTGAGAACATTATGGAGAAATTTTAGGCGTGCAGGTTTCCTCACGATGTTTTTCTTCACCGTTGAAGCAAGTAATATATATTTTTTTTAACTTTCATCAATCATTATATCGCAAGAATTGTGTTTAATGTAATACTGCGATTTTATTCTCGTATTATGCCTGAAAGACTTAAGGCTATATCACTACTGAATTAAATTAACGTTTTAGCATTAATAAGTTAAATCAGATATATATAACTCTGCGTTATTTGTTCCTCGACATTTGGCGCACGATAATCATCAAATTCAAATTCAAAATAATCTTTATTCAAACAGTCTTTTAAAAGGCACTTTTAACGCGTCAATAATTTACATAGTAGTTATTTCATGGTGATAACTATATTCGTAAACTTAAAACTAAAACTATGAGGGTTCCAAACGCGCCCCGGTCTAAGAAGAAGCCCACAACAAACTTAGCCGGGTTTTTTTTTCGTTATCACCATCTCACATAATTAATAACCTATGGAGATAGAGCAATTCACATCCAAGCTTTTTTATCGTTTATATGATCCTTAATATCGGAATATGATTTTTCTACAAGCTTTCGTTTTTTATAAAAACTTTGAACTTAATGATAGACATCTTCATGATATCAATAGGTAATTTATTATAGAATAAAATACAATTTCCTTTGAATGAGTTACTAATTTTGTGCAGCCTACTAAACGGTACTACAAGTTTACTTTTACTTCTGATGTTCAGTGCGTTACAGTCCATATTTTTTCCTGAATTTATCAATATTTTTATGAACATACATTAAAATTTCATATATATATATTGGATATGTCATTATTTTATAAAGTCATTTTTTCATCTTTTTCATGAAAAAGATGAAAGTAGACGATATATATTTTGTTCAAAGCAAAAACGCGACCTACACAGCTAAACCTAGTACAATCTATGATGCGTCCATGGAATATGTTATTCATCATTTGAATTTGTGAGAGTTTGTCTAGTGATGGTGATAACTACATTCTTTAACTTGAAACTAAAGTGTGCCAAGTCTTAGAAGAAACCCACAACAAACTAAAGCAGGATCTATAGATTATTTTTTTATTTTGAGATAGGTTTGCGCTTCACGACAATCAGTACCAGAAGGCACTGATGAGGTCTAGGTTGGGGCGCGCTTGCCTAGAAAAAAATTATATATTTCTATATATTGATTATATATTATATATCTATATATACATTGCTATTTCTTCATACCTGTTTCGCTGTACTCAGCAAAAGGAATTGGAAGCCAGCTCTTGTAATAACTGCTGAACCATCTTCTGCATCCCTTTAGGCAAAAAAGGGAAAAATGCTTAAAAAATCATGCACAGGAAACTTGGAGAATAATTAAAAACAAAGTGCTGAAATGGCTTATTAAACTCTGAAATAATTTATTCATTGTTACACTTTTAAAAAATCTCTGCAGTAGTCCTTCACTCCATGTTTCTACATTAATCATCTAGAATATGCAAAAAATTTTTGTTTCTCCAACTAAATCTCTGAACAGATTTTTATAATATTCTACAAGCGTAGATAGATAGCATCTTGGAAATATAAAAGTTTCCACAGGATTTTATAACAACCTTAACCTTATAAAATTAAGTATTTATATTTATGCGGCTACTGAAGGACTATTGGATATTCTAGTGTAATGAAATAGTTAAACACACACACACTCACGCACGCGCGCACGCTCACACAAACACACATACACACACACACATCCCATACACATCACTCACTCACACTCATGCTCCTTATAAAACATTTCGCTTACAATCTTTAAGCTTACAGACGCTTGAAATTGTCTTCTGATCTGTGACTCCAAGTTGGTGGCCCTGTTTTCCGAGATACAGTCTTAACTAGTTCGGAAATCAGGTGCATAATGCTAGTGTAATATATTAGACAATTTATGTTATAAGACTTCTGTTGTAAACTATATTTGTATGTTTTGCTGGAATAAATAAATAAAAAAAATAAAAATATTCAAATATACTTATATTAATAATTTTATTTACTACACACAAGCAATAATTAATAGTACAAACCTGGTCATAAGTCCAGCATGCAATAAAATCCTGACCGCATCAGCACTGATGCCCTCGGTCTGTGCTGACCCCACCATGTAGTGGAGTACGCACTCCCACCTCTCCAGCGCATATGCGTCCAGGAATGCCACGTCTCGCGCTTTGCCGTCTGGCTCTAGTGATGACGACATGCTCCATGGACGCCCACTGTAATCAATATAAATATAAAAGTGAAAGCATGTTGATTAGTTTCTTGTTGTTACGATTTGGAACAACGTTTCTGAATCGAACCGCTATGGTGTGGAACTCTCTTCCAGCATCTGTGTTTCCAGCCACGTATAACATTAGTTCCTTCAAGGGAAGGGTGAATAGGCATTTTCTAGGCAAGCGCGCTCCAACCTAGACCTCATCAGTGCCTTCTGGTACTGATTGTCGTCAAGCGCAAACCTATCTCAAAATAATAAAAATAAATTGTCTATGTTTGGCTCAGCTACTGCAATGATTCAAATAAAATTTGGCATAGAGAGAACTTTTTTTACATGATAAGGCACACTCTATGATAATTTGCACTGTTACAACTATGCCACATAATGAAGGAGCATATATTTTTTTTTTACATTCTTGCTTGCTGATTTCCTTTGGTCGATGGTGGTAGAGTCTATAAACTGACTTGACAGATTGGAAATAATATAAATTTAACTTTTAGTTTTGCTTACCCTCCCAACAAAGCAACCTTGAGATTCTTCTTGAAAGATTGTGCGAGCATCCAGCCTGGAAGTCCTCCAGGGATGGGTGCTTCCTGCCACACCGATAGTTCTGAGAGTGCTTCACATGCTTTGCTCTGTTCTCTGCAATAACATTATTTTTAGTTGTAGTAAAACATTTTGTTATTTTTGAAGTTACATTTCAGTTGATGTTACACATAAAAAAATGAAATAGAATGTAGACAGTTTACAATGTAAATTATGTATTTTTAATAAAATTGCTAATATAATGAAGAGGCGATAGCCAAGTTACGGCGTTAGCGTCCTAATCAGAGGTTGGCGGTTCGAATCCGGGCATGCACCTCTAACTTTTGGAGTTATGTGCATAAAAAAAAAAATATCACTTGCTTCAACGGTGAAGGAAAACATCACGAGGAAACCTGCACGCCTGAGAGTTCTCTATAATGTTCTCAAAGGTGTGTGAAGTCTGTAAGTGCGTAAGGGTAAGTGGCCAGGGTGGTGGACTATGGACATACCCCTCTCATATTGAGAGGAGACCCGTGCTCTGTAGTGAGCCAGTAATGGGTTGATCATGATGAATATAATTGTTGTATTGCATCAACATAGCATAAAACTATGACAAGTGGACAAGTAGTAAATTAAAGGTGAAATATTAGTATTAAAAATATTGTGAATTATTAAGTTCAATATGATTACTTTTGGAAATTAATTTTTGTAGCACTCCTGTAATAAAAGTATAGATACTACTTCATGTTTCAAGTGTAGATTGTAATATTCGACAATGTTGGTTTCACTATATGGTATTATAAAATGATCTACTTCATACTTAGCATGTGTCTGTGTAACCCATGATGCCACAACAGCTTGTGGGACTGGTTGCTCCACAAACAGAAGCCTTATTACAAAGTGCCTCGCTAGTTCTGGAAGCTCACTGAAAACAACACAACTTTTGTATTTATCTGACAGAAAGTTAGCACAAATTTATAGTAAGTGCAGATGGTCTTAGGCAGGAGCATCTCTAATTTTTTGAGTCAGATGACGCTTAGCCAGTTTCATCATCATCATCATCAGCCTATTAATGTCTAGTGTACGATCTTCCTCATAGGAAAGGGCTTAAACTTCCAGACTGCCCCAATTTGGATTGGAAAGGTGATTTAAAAAATTGCAAATAATACTTATATTGGTTTAACACAAATACATACATACATACACGCATACATAACGCTATATGCTGCAGCTTCAGGAATGTGTCAAGTTACGAGTAACAGATTTGAGAAATTTTATGGTTACATTGTTCATTGTACTTCTTCACGAGTCGAGAGCTTTCTTTAAGCTGTCTAAATAATATTATAAGATCACTTAAATATAGGCTATTTCACCTAACCTATGAAATTGTTGAATTCAATGTTCTCATAGTTTCATATTATGCTTACCGGTAAACTGCTAGGCATATTGTAGGGTAATTGTACAAAGTTTCCAAAAACTGAGCTGAACGACTTTTTAAGTATTCGTGAAGATCCTTGCATTGGAGTGTCGGTGATGGGTTTAAGTTTGAAGACTTTGAAGATTTAGACGACTCTGACATTTTGGTAATTAAGTCATGAATTTGTATATTAAATAATTATTTTTTCCAAATATAACTTTACAAAATAACGTGCAAAACAGTGATAATTTATTATTATTTACAATTGAAGCTTAACTCAAGTGACAACTTAAATGGAATACTCAATAGCAATACTGACGTAAGTCAAGTGTGAACATTTTCTGTGGTTGTTGTTTTTTATTTTATCCTTTTTAGGAAAGACCAAGATCAGTGATCATGCAGCCTATGAATATTTTCCGAGTACTTTCAATACGTAGAAGTCATGGCAAGACTCCGGAATGTTATTTTTTTGTGCTTTGATTTTCATAATCATAGATAAGCACAGAAAAAAAACCCTAAATATCTTCATTGAATATTCAGGTTAAAAAGAAATTAGGTAGAACTTTTCATCATTAATTATACCAATAACGTAGAACAGTACAGATTTTCATTAGTAAAGTATGTTATTTTATATTTTCTTTGCCACAGATGAAAAACCTTGGGATGGTAGAAAGATAAAGTCCCGCGCAGATTAAGCATGGATACGAGTTTACTTCATAGCACAGACGTGCTACGAAGTGAATTTTTGCTTGGTGAACTCCACGTTCGCAAAGCATATCATATATTCCCGGGCCTAATTATGTGCTTGTTAAAAGATTAACTATTTCCAGTTATAGGCCGAGAATGAGATATAAGAGAGAAGATTGACAATAATTGCAAGTATCGATTAGTAGCTGTAGATCGAAATTGGTATTACGTGTCACTAACTCACTTTCAAGAATTTCCCGTTTGCAAGGAATTGTCCGAGTTATAGAAGATTAAATAGCTATATATACTTTCATAGTATAATGTTTGCTCAATACACTTTTAATTTTATTGTACTCCTATAACTATTAATATAAGTATTTATTCCGACAGTATCGATTTTAAACAATTAAAATATCACTTGCTGAAGCAAGCGAAGGAAAACATCGCGAGGAAACCTGTACGTCTGAGAGTTTTCCATTATGTTCTCAAAGGCGTGTGAAGTCTGCCAATCTGCACATGGCCAGCGTGGTGGACTATAGCTAAACCCTTCTCATATTGAGAGAAGACCTGTGCTCAGTAGTGAACCAGTAATGGGTTAAACATGATGATGTTCGCTTAAGTGGCATGAGACATATCATAATTGTTATGATATAGGTAGCTTGGTTTTACAGAAATGTTCCATAAATATATCGTAAAAAAACTAAATAATTTTTTCTGATATGCCATTGGTTCTTAATCTTAAAATAATCGTACAGTAATCGCTTAATCAGTGCGGAACAGCGATAAAAAATACGTAGACCTAAAAATGTGGCTAGGCAGGATAAATAGCAAAGGCAAATGTGGGTTCAATCAGTTGTCATTCTTGGGGAGAAATCCTTAAGAAGAAAAACATCCCCATTGGATCCCCTAGTAACAGACAGCCAAGTTATACCTGGCTTTGTTAGCGATATTGGTGAAGGTGAGAAGCGGGTCAGGGTCTGAGATATCGATTACGACCCCGGATCGAATGACCTGTAATTGGTAGACCCCCTGGTGATCCGCTGAACGCAGCAATATCCACATCCAGTGGCTACCATTATTCAGTCAAGACTCAGTCAGTTTCTCAACAAGAAGTTAATGCACTTTTTTAAAAGATCCCAAAGTTAGTGAAGAAACTTTAAATTTATACGAACGTATAAATGTAAAGTTTTAAAAATAAAAATTAAGTTTTATCAAATCATTCAAGTGATAAGGGAAAATGAAAAATAGAGATGTAGAGTAATATAATCGTTTTTTTTGTGATTTATAGAGAAATACCCATTTTATTAAAATCCAATAAGTGAATATTTGAAATTATATAAATTCATTATGCTTATAGTCGTTGCCTGTAGATATAAGGTTCAAGTTCGCAGATTAAAGATAAGAATTACACAGTGCCCGTATAAAAGCCTTCAGCTACACCAATGGGATTTTTTTAATCTCTTTTGTCCCATACAAAAGAAAAAAGTCTACACACACATGTTTGTTATTAAGGCACACTCGAACAATTTCCAATACAAACAAGTCGTGCACACTAGCGCGCCGTGGCGAGTTCACGGCATTCATTCCCGTCGGCAGATGGCGGATGCAGTAGACGCCTTCCGTCAGTCGCGCATAGACAACTCACCGAGTGCAGTGCTATTTTGTTACGCTCAGCACCATTTTGTGTGTATCATTCAAACGGGACATTGTGTGTTTGTGCTCCGTGAACGATCACAATTCAAGAATAAAGTGTTGAAATAAAGTTCAGTGTTTAACTTTCGACATGCTCGTCGAGGGATCGATGCGATATCTCGGGCGCTCGTAGAAACCGCGCCTCCGTCATGAGCGAGTGATCGTCGACGTAAAAAAAGTTGACACAGGAAACATGTCTGGGCGGACCGTCGACGCGGATGCGAGCGAAGGGTTCGAGTTCGAAATTCGAAAGCGGTCATGTCATCGCCTCTCGGATTTCGTCTAAGTCACCGTCCAATGTCAAAATTGTGTCCCTCGCGCTCGCGCCTCGCGTCCGTCGCGAGCGGACAGTGCGGCCAGTGGGCAGTGTGCGGACAATGCGCTCGTTGGTAGCGTGGTGGGCCGTGGCGTCCGTGGTGTGGTGGTGCGGCGGGCCGGCGGGCGCGTGCTCCAGCAGCATCAGCAAGCGGCCGGCGCGGCCGGCGCGGCCCGCGCGCCCGCCGCAGCCGCGCCTCAACGTCACGTTCCCCACGTTCAAGTGCGAGCCCGACTACTCGGAGTACTACTGCCTCAACGGCGGCGCCTGCTTCACCGTGGTGATCTCGGACAGCCCCATCTACAACTGCGAGTGCCGCAGCGGCTTCGTGGGTCCGCGCTGCGAGTTCAAGGACCTGGACGACTCGTACGTGCTGACGAGCCGGCAGCTCATGATGGAGACGGCGTCCATCGCGGGCGGCGCCACGGTTGCCGTGTTCCTCGCCATTCTAGTCTGCTTCGGCGCCTGGGTGCGCCTGCGGCGCGCGCCGCGCAAGGCGCCGCCGCCGCCCGAGCGCGGCCTGGTGCAGCTGGTGGCCGTGGCGGCGCCGCGCGGGGCCGTGCGCCTGTGCGCGCAGGACGCTCTGTGTACATACAGTTAGTGCGTAAGCGACGGGAGATATAAAATTTATGTGATAATTATTTTACGGAGCTCATAATTTATTTGGAAGGATTGTTTGTACATATACGGGATCGAACCGTTCGGGAGTGTTGCGTTTGTCAAATTCCAGTCCTCTCCTCGGTGTTTGTGAAATGTAATCTGTATAATTTGTTGGTATTCAGTGTATTGGACTTGTGAGATCAGCGAAGACCGTATACCTTGTGCTACTCGCTTCAAGTAGAGCTGTTATGTTGTATATTGTTGGCACTATATCGCAGAAGGCGGTGGCCATGCCCCTCCCGGCCTGCGGCTGCTCCGGCCGGTGAAGTGGTCTTATTGGATTGCACTGAGTAGAACTTGTAAGAGAAGCCGGGTGGCGCCGGGAGGGGCGAGGAAGCCGCGGGTGCCTCTGGTCCCACTGCATGTTATTGTTTGTAATGTAGCAAATGTTTAATGGCCTGTTGGAGGCGGCCGCTGTGTATATTGCGCCGAGGCGGCGGGTCTCGGCCTCGGGTACTTTTGTGGATCAGTGTAACTTGTACTTTAGTTGTGTAATGAATGTGATGAACGGCTGCCTGAGAGCCAGCGTGGCAGTTCCTAGCCGCAGCACATTCCATCAGCGGATCAGTATTATTTGTAATACAAGTGTTAAGCCGGCAGCTTTACTTTATTTTTTAATTTATACCTGATATCCCGGTGGGATAGAGCTGTATTATATTCATTTAAAGGCTGAGATGTGCCCTTAACGAAGGCTTCTTGTAAATATAGCCAGTGTAGGTATTTATTAGATATTTATGAACGTTTATTTATTGACTGCTTTATTTAGTTAAAACTCCATGATCCAACTCGCCTAATAATTATTAATGGTTGCATCTAAACCTTGCTAAGCACGGCCTCGCATATCGTATGCCCTATGCCCTATTGTAATCTCATTGTGAATCTCACCTATTGTAAAAATTGTAAAACATTGGATGGTGTAAAACCTCCCTGCAGTGTGAACGCCCTTGCTTCTGTTTCAGTGTCTCCATTAAACCTCATTTGTCAGTTGCTCAGTGATTTCTGTCTGCTCTCATACATTATGTAGTCTGTTTCTAATCATTTCTGGGACTCACACTGAAGGGAGATACAAAAAAATTGCAAATTAATTTTCTGAACTGCTTTCTTTTAATGTGTGCTTGGAAGCTGATGAGTTGGTTATGTTTTATTCTAGACAGTTCCTACCATTGTAAGGCAATTTCATCAATTTGACTTCATAGCGATGCCACCAGCTCCTCAGTTCCCAAGTGGGCAGTTAAGTGTCCTTCCTTGGTATCGATTCAGATGAGATGTTTATATGAACATTCCAAAGTATATAATGTAAAATATTACCTACATCGCTAATAATTGAAATACCTGTTAAGACGCTACATTGTTAATTATACAGTTTTCTATTGATCATTATTTGTTAAAAGAAAATTATACGAAACTAAATCCTTAAAAAAATTATTTGATTCATCTCGTCCGCCTCAATCCGCCACCTACACCTTTAGCCATGTATTCAGTATTCCTCCATGAATGGACAAAGATGCATTGAATTCTTCAATTTATCGAAGCTTCTCGAGCCAAATATTCGATATTTGCTGGCGATGCTTACGAATATAAAGATACCATTGTACTGCTCGGATCTTACCATCGGAATTTAAAAAAAACCGTACCTTTTGTCTGATATTTGGGGCAGGATTCCTGAGGAGAATGATTTTGACCAGTAGGGGCTAACACGAGATAATTATTCGTACCCATTTTCTAGAATTGATATGCAAGTTATGGAAAAAGCTGAAATGTTATTGGCTGAATCGGGGCGTAGCTATAGCTATGACTGTTGTTACCAATCGGGACCATATCCTTGGGTTATTAATTAAGGACTGATGGTTCACGTCGACAGGCTTTGACTATTATTTATTAACCATATGTGAGTGATAAAATACTGACAGCTTAGCGAGTTCTCTGAGGCACTGGACAGGCTACTGAAAGTTTCTTGACAGGAAGAACTCCACATTGAAGGACCCTTCGTTGAACGAGGGAATTTTAATTTGTTTGTATTTATCCAAAGTGGCGCTTGACTGCAAAATCTGATGGTTGGGGACAGTGCTGTCTAACAATGCGGAAATGGCATTGCTACCCTAAAGAGTGTGTTAGTTTCATACCCCTCATAGTTGGCTTAGCGATAAGCCTGCCAGGGGTACCTCATTACACACTAGAATTGCTTCTGTTTTGACATATATAACTCAGAAATTTGTCCTGCTGGCAATTGAACCTCATCTCTGACAAAAAATACTGGAAGAACTACTAAAGAATCAAAGGATAGTATAGATTAAGATGATAATTAAAACTAAAATAAAAAATAAGAAGCCTGCGACCTCTCGGTAACATCGCTCCATGTAACGTGCCTG
Organism: Lasiommata megera; assembly: GCA_928268935.1. NCBI lineage: Eukaryota > Metazoa > Arthropoda > Insecta > Lepidoptera > Nymphalidae > Lasiommata > Lasiommata megera. Next base: position 15,420,513 of record OV743326.1, read on the forward strand.
TAAATATTTCGATAATCATTTTAATCTTGACCTGCTTTTGAAATAAACACCGAAAGATTCCTTTTGCTAATTAAAAGTACCAACTTGCTGAAGCAGATACTTACGTTCTTGTATTAATACTTGTTTGAAAGCGCTGTCTGTAAGACATAAAGCGCTAATTCCAAAAATAATTAGGCAGTACTGTAAAAGCACTTCGGAAACAGTCTGTCTGTTTTCGATGATACCACAGATTCTGAAACAGATTCCACCTTAAGGAAACTAGCCCAAATCTTAGCAATTGCTCTTGCTTGTTGCCCGACATAATTTTCCAGTTTGACATTGATTACTATTTCTTGTGAGAAATGAAAGAGGAGTCAGCTGCTATCACAAAGTGTTATTAATTATTATAGAGATCCAATTTCCAAGCTTCTATGTGCCCTTACGTTAAAACGTTAGTCAGTGAAATAACCGGAACTGACTGTTTTGGGGCATGGTTGTGTACCGCGTATACTTACTACCAAAGAAACTATTTCTTCGCCCAATTTCTATGAGACAAGACGAGAAAATAGGCAGACATAATTACCTTATGGCGCCCATGCTAACCCTACACAGGCGAGGGAGACAAACAAACAAATTTTTCACTATAGACTGGACAATGAAGAAACCCCACGCCTGACAACTTATGAACCAAATGCCTGCGATCCTTAAACGAACGTGCTGACCACAAACCCAACGAGGTATTTCTTTTCAATTCCATTTAAATAATAACAGAATAACCGCAGTTTGTGACGAAGAAATTGACAGTCTTTATATAAAAAGGACGTCAAAATGTATGCCCCGAAGTCCATTTCGTGCGCAGTTAAGATTTCACTGCCTCTAAGGCAGTCTGCGTCCACTATGTGAATATTATTTATTAAAATCTAACACATTACAGGATAACTGAACTAATTCAATCATCATCATCATCATGATCAACCCATTACCGGCTCACCACAGAGCACGGGTCTCCACTCAATGTGAGAAGGATTTGGCCATAGTCCACCATGCTGGCCATGTGCGGATTGGTAGACTTCACACGCCTTTGAGAACATTATAGAGAACTCTCCGTCGTGCAGGTTTCCTCACGATATTTTCCTTCATCGTTAAAGCAAATGATATTTTAATTTTTAAAAACGCACATAACTCCAAAAGTTAGAGGTGCGTGCCCGGATTCGAACCGCCGACCTCTGATTAGGAGGCTGACGCCCTAACCGCTAGGCTATCACCGCTTCAAAAGGGCAACCTGAATAATTTAAATATAATATGTATAAACATATCCTATGCTATTTGCTTTACAACGTCTTCAGTTCTTTTCTTTGGTGAAAGAATCTTGAAAATAATGGTTTAGACGTCAAGGCATTTGTAACAAACTAAAAATATAACATTATTTATTTCGGATAACGTAATATGGGTGTAACATATTCTTATCAATAATATCTATTGGTTCACGGTTGTGCAAATGTTTTAATGAGTGATTGGGTAAACCGGCGACGTCACAGCGGCCGACTGGTCTCGCCGCCTACGGGTAACGTCACGGCATCGGTTTTCGTTAACTTGTGCAATACTTACTTGTTATTTAAATTAGTTTACAGATAACGTTTATCACATTGTCTTTCTTTGATTAATGGTCGAGAGTGATCGGGTTGAATTCGAAGATGAATTTTATGTCTGTACGAGACAACTGTCTGTTAGTTCGGGAGACTTGACTCCCACACGGGACCACACCCCCTTCTAGTTAATTACAGTCGTAACTGGTGGCGATTTGTCACTTGCAATGTTTGCGCTGAGTATTCATCGGGTGCTTGTTAACGTATACGTTTTGTACGAAGAGGAACAGTGGACAACTCGTTGGAAAAGTTACTGAATCGGCCTGCAGAAATTGTTAGAGATTGGTTTTTTAGCCAAGTACCTACCAGTCTGGATTAAGGAGTTGATTGTTTGTACCCCTGCGCTCAACCTGCGTCCAGAAAAGCACTTGAATCTTGTCGGTGTGTATTAGTAGCTATCCGATATGGTCCGTTTTGCCTCAAATAGAAAGTTTAGTAGTGGTACGAGCCACAAGCGGTGATAGCCTAGTGGTTAGGGCGTCAGCCTCCTAATCAGAGATCGACGGTTCGAATCCGGGCACGCACCTCTAAATTTTCGGAGTTATGTGCGTTTTTTAAAAAAAAATATCACTTGCTTCAACGGTGAAGGAAAACATCGTGAGGAAACATGCACGCCGAAGAGTTCTCCGTAATGTTCTCAAAGGCATGTGAGGTCTGCCAATCCGCACATGGCCAGCGTGGTGTACTATGGCCGAACCCTTCTCATATTGAGAGGAGACCCGTGCTCTGTAGTGAGCCGGCAATGGGTTGATGTTGATGATGATGATGACGAGCCAGAACAGCAAATTGCTGCAAGGAGTTAAACCAGACTGCCAAGACCGGCAAGAAGAACGTTACAATTTATTTTGATGCCAATAACTTATTTCGTAAGCACAAGTAAGCCGAGGGGGAAATCACGGTCTGATACGAATAGCGTTTGACATTAATGTACGCGAGCGGCACGCAATTGAAAGCGTGTATAAATCTACCGTATTAATCTTAATGAAATCGAATGGAGGGCTGCAGTTTTTGTACTTGCACCGAATCGAGCACTCCATTTCAAAAACGTACGGGTCCCTTTTGTAGGTATACGGGGTGAGATTATGGAATCGCTCATTGGGGTGAAAACTTTATTAAATTGATACAGATAATAGTTGCGTTTTGTACATAAACCTTCGCTTGATCCTCTGCGTTTAGCTAATAGAAGAAAAGTAAGGCTATGTTAAGCACTAACTGTCAACACTATTTACACTCTTTTACACTAAAGGTTGTTCGACGTTTTAGTTCATTTCAAACCAGTAACCGAAAACACTTCGAGTAAGCAATGTATGAGTCCGTCACAGTTTTTGGCTCGTTTCAATTAAGTGACGAAGGTGCGGTAGTTGGCGTCAGTAATCGTAATATTAATTGTGACTGTGATTGCGCCACATCACGTCAATATTTCTTATTCCCACGCAGGATCACAATTTAGCATGTTAACTGTACGTTATCATTCTCCACGAAGGGGTGTATAACAACCTTGGACTAAGCGGTTATAGGTACCTAGATACATAACTTTGATATTTACCAACGACTACTCCATTCCATTACAGCGCCATCCTGTTAAATTCAACATTTTAAGTTTGTATGTGTATAAATACATCATATAGCAATAAACTGTTTTATCTTTTTATTTGACAATCCAAACACGTTACAAATGACTTAATAGTAGATTTTTTCTTACTACGTTCTGTATCTTTATGTAGCTTTAAAAGTTAATTAAATACTAAATTCAGTAGTTAGGTATCTTATACGTGCGTAAGATATATTTCAGTCTGCTTTATTAATTTAATTACCTTTAAATAGAACATAGTGAGAAATTTAAATATCGGACTCTGGGCTTACAACCTCGTTATAATTCAAATTCAAATTCAAATTCAAAAATATCTTTATTCAAATAGTCCTTAAAAAGGCACTTTTGACGCGGCAATAATTTACATAGTACTTATTTCATGGTGATAACTATATTCGTAAACTTAAAACTAAAGCTATGAGGGTTCCAAACGCGCCCCGGTCTAAGAAGAAGCCCACAACAAACTTAGCCGGGGTTTTTCTTTTTTTCGTTATCACCATCTCACATAATGAATAACAAACTATAGTACCTATGGAGATAGAGCAATTCACACCCAAGCTTTTTTATCGTTTATATAATCCTGAATATCGTAATATGATTTTTCTACAAGCTTTCGTTTTATAAAAACTTTGAATATACTGGCGACACATTCTGATTCGAACGGTTCCAGTCCGCTGCCCGCTCCCGAGTCGTCACCCCGCAAGTATATCTGTGCCGAGTACAAAGGATCTAGAGAACGGTACGCCGCGCGTCGCTCGTCTCCGCGCTCGGCCTCGCCATTGAGGCCCCGAGTCCCGCAGCATTCATGAATAGGTACCACGGCCGAGCGAGACCGGTCCGCCACCGGCGACGCGGCGGGTTCATTGAATGAGTGCCCGATCGTTTGTTGACATTCCCCGAAAACCTGCCCCGCGCCCGCCGGGGTAACGCCAGGGCTGCCATGCGGCCGCCGCGTCCACCTCGCCACGGGGGCGGACTGACATTCCTTCCCCAGCGACGCACTCCTCCGTAGCTTCCACTTACATGAAATAACTGCGCTTGATGAACTCTTCGTGAGTCTGACTTGTATAGATAATTATCAACGAACACATTTGTTAATCGCAGATATTGAATTGAATAGCAGGATTTCTAAAACATAATATGCCCATAGCCATAGCCCATAAATGCGTGCTTCGTTAGCAACGATCTGTTAACGATATAGTAATATTTAGTCCATAAACTAAACCAAATTATGAAAGTATCGTTAGTATAAAACGGCTTAATTAAAAAAGGCCTACACGGGCTCATAAGAATCTTTCAGATTTTTTTAAATTATTGTTATGGTAATAGCCACATTTCTCAAACCTTTCTTATTTTAAACTAAAGTTGTAAGGATTTAAACGCGCCTGCGTATTTCAGGGTATTAAGTAGCCCATATCACTTTTTAACTATAACCACGTATTGATGATAGATAAATAAACATAGACTCAGTTGCAGTTTACAATATTTTCAGAATCTACAATCACACCTTTTATACCATCTCTTTAAGATTAAAAGGTCGATGAATTTCATAATAAGATGTTGGTGGCATGCAGTAAACAGTGTCCGCAGAGCGGAGGGCGGATGGCCAGCCTAGCCGCGTATCACGAGTTCCCGATGGATGGACAACGACCGAAATAGACGCGCGATGTAGATTAAAGCGTTTTGGGAGTTCAATACCGAACGAACAGCCGCACTTACCACGGAGCTCGCCGCCTGCCGGAACCGCGCAGGATGTCGACGCGCGGTGAATAGGGATTAAAAGTTTACGGCATTCTTTGAAAAATATTTAGGCACGTAGACCGCCGAGGATGTCGATATCACCGAAGCTCCTTATACGACGAGCATTTACTGTATTTTTGAAACTATTTCTAGGGTAAAACAATAATGAGAATACAAACGCCAACTTTAACTCGGTTGGCAGCGTTCGGGAAGTGAGTCTTTTTAATACAAAATTTCTGTTTGAACACCAATGCTTTCGAATAGTGAGTTCACTTGCACTAGCCAGCGGTAGCTATGGCTCCAAAATGTAGATTAAAAACTATGTGCTTGTTACCAAAACTCAGTTACTCAATAGACAATGGAGAGAACTGTTGCTTGATTTATGGAGACAGAATCAAAAATCGTCTAAGTGTCAGATGGACTCTCAACAAGGGCTCCCCGTGCAATGTGCAAACATAATATTGGCTTCATTACGATTAAGCAAAAACACAAAAAAAAAACATGTTTCTATAGAGGCTTAACTTTATTTAAATTATGTTGCAGTGGTAATATAAATAAGTAACTATTTGTATTACGCTGTAAAAATTTTCAACTCGTCACTTATTTTGTTTCTTGAGATACAGCCCGCTGATATATGGAAGCCGAACAGCGGGGTCTTAGGCCGAGAACTACAAAGGTTAGCTTTATATCTACTTTAGGACAGATAAAAGGAGACAGTTTCAAGTTATGTGTCTGACATGAACCTATACCGCTTTAACACAAGCTTTTGCTAAGTAAAATATGATCTTATAGATTTCAGGCTTAGTAAGGGTCTCGACGGGAACAGTTCCAGTACAGAACCCTTAAAATGAGATCTGCGGAAGAGTTACCGACATAGCTCAAAAAGTAACGGATCGCCAATAAAAACTAGTCTCAAGGTTCAGGTTTGGATTTATGTATTATTAAAGTGTTTGGGTTGTTTAAAATAATTACCTAAGCCAGAGCAAAAATTAAGCATAAGTACCTTAGTAAACATATTTTGCACACCTGTAATGGCAAAACTTGTTTGGTTCGATCCGTTTAATTACTACATCTGTTACACTGTACTTTAAAGTTTATGAATGTGTTTATTTATTTATATTTATATATTTATTTGCGGATTGTAGCAAATGAATGAATTAATTTTTAATATAAAACTAAATATCGAATCACAGTTACAGTAGAGCCATTTTGGGGAATGATTTCATAAAGATGACTTCTCATTAGAAAATCGAGTTCCTAAGCCTTATTATTGATATATAAGCTAGGATAGCCTAGTGGTTAGGGCGCCAGCCTTTTAATCAGAGGTCGGCGGTTCGAATCCGGGGCACGCATTTCTAACTTTTCGGACTTATGTGCGTTTTTAAATAATTAAAATATCACTTACTTCAACGGTGAAGGAAAACATCGTGAGGAAATCTGCACGCCTGAGAGTTCTCCATAATATTCTCAAAGGCGTGTGAAGTCTGCCAATCCGCACATGGCCAGCGTGGTGGACTATGGCCAAACCCTTCTCATATCGAGAGGAGACCCGTGCTCTGTAGTGAGCCGGTAATGGGTTGATCATGATGAAGCCTTATTATTTAAAGCAAAATTGCTTAGGCAAAGTTGAGAGTATAATTATATAAAAATACGTAATATCGTTAAATTCTTTACGTACGAGTACCTACATGTTTTTTAATATCCTCCAAAAGCTTGTATATTATAGTAATTAGTAAGTAGTAGGTAATCTAAATGTTCTGCTTGGCTTGTCTCGAAGCATTCGCAGTGCAGTCGGGGCCCGCCGTTACACAATGTTAGCTAATCCGCCGCCGCTGCTGATCGCTCATGATATGACGTATCGTTGGATTGTTCTTGGATTATTCATAAGACATTTTTATCACCGATTCGTTTCTTTGCTTTTTTAATGTGTTAGTTAGAATGTTAGACTACGCGTTACGTGCTCCTGCTCCCAGGACAACGAGAAATTGTGAGGTATTGGGATTATCTGTCAATACCTTATACACATTCCTCTTCAGTATCGGTGCTCGTTTCAGTAACTTTTGCAACATGGTCGTCATCTGGACCACTCCATAATCAATACTAGTGATTATGTTATGCGGTAATACTTGCTTTGTTACAGAGTTCTGCCTCCTTTGCGAAGGGACCGAATTCGATCTGCATCACGCAAATCTTACTGTTCGACGGAACTTGCATTTTGAATTTAATTTCATCAGTCTCCTCTCAGTATGAGAAGGGTTTGGCCATAGTCCACCACGCTGGCCATGTGCGGATTGGCAGACTTCACACGACTTCGAGAACATTATGAAGAACTCTCAGGCGTGCAGGTTTCCTCACGATGTTTTCCTTCACCGTTGAAGCAAGTGATATTTTAATTACTTAAAAACGCACATAACTCTGAAAAGTTATAGGTGCGTGCCCGGATTCGAACCGTCGACCTCTGATTAGGAGGCTGACGCCCTAACCACTAGGCTATCACCGCTTCAATTTAATTTATGCTATTTTAAATTAAATATCACTATCAAATATCAAATGAATATATAAGGGCAAGTCTAAAAGTAGCGCCAGTGACATAAAAAATGAGGAGTAATATGCTAGCATGGTATGGTCATATAATGCGGAGGAAAGAAAGTGATTTCACCAAAAGAATGTTATATGTGAACGTGGAAGGGCAAAAGAGTAGTGGAAGACCAAAGAAGAGATGGATGGATTGTGTAAAAGAGGATATGCGGGTAAAAGGTGGGTCACCACCCACGTGACGGCTGATAGAAGTGAGTGGAAGTAGAAGATGTGTTTTGACGACCCCACATAATGTGGTATAAGAGCAACAAAAAGAAGATCACTGGCTTTCACGGTGAACGAAAACATTGTTAAAAAACCTGCATGAGAGTTCTCCTATGTTCTATTAAGCCATAAGGCATGAAGGCGTGTCAAGTTTACCAATCCGTACTTGGCCAGCGTGGTGGACTAAGGCAATATCCCTTCACGTGATGTGAAACGCGAGCCCTGTGCTGGGCCGGTCATTGTATGATAATATTGAATACGAAGAACTTGGGTTGATATTATTGTTAAACGTTAATAAATTCTCACAAGTATGTCTATCGTTACAAGATTTCCTCAACAAATAAGATAAGGAAATTGAATTCATTTGCAATTATTATGGCAACAGACAATAAAAATGTTTCGCCTATCTCTACAAAACGTAGGAAATAAAACATTAAGGTATATGATGACGTCCGCGAGAATGAACACATCTCGGCCAGTCTGCCGCCACCGGCCTTACTTGACCTGCCATACATGTATACAAAGGTTTAAATGCCATTAACAACTAACTTTTGAAACGAAGTAACATAACGTGGCTTGTTGTAGGCATTAACGGATGTAAACACTATGTTATATATTTTTTGACAACCTCTGTGGCGCAGCGCGTGCGCTTCTGCATTATAAAGTTGGAGGTCCTGGGTTCGATTTCCGACTTGAGTCTGGTCTGGTGGGAGGCTTACGCCGTGGCTAGTTACCATCCTATCGACAAAGACGTGTCGCCAAGCGATTTAGCGTTCCGGCACTATGTCGCGTAGAAACCAATTAGGAGTGTGGGTTTACCATATCCATAACAGATTAGCCCGCTACCATCATAGACTGCATTATCACTTATCATCAGATGAGATTGCCGTCAAGGGTTGACTTGTAGTGTTTTAAAAAAATAAGTGTTAACACTGTGTTAGAAATCACCACGTAAAGAAAACACGTCGGGAAACACCCCACCACCTAAAATATGAGTTCCTTCAAACTTCTAAATGTGTTTAGATACATGGTCCGATCTGTATTTTGGAGCGTGTGTGTCCTTGCTTTAAAATTGTTTCTCCGTCAGATGAAACTGTTGTTAGAAAGTTGAAGGGTAATAGCTTAAATTGTTTTATTTCGACTATCTTCCGAGGAGACAAAGTTTAATCCCCGGTACATACATACCTTTTCGGCGAAGTGAACTTTGTGCCATTTTTATTTCAACAATTTTAAACAAAATATCACATGTTTTTATAGTAAAGGAAACCGCCTTGAGGATACCCGCCTGAGAGTTCACCATATTGTTTTCAAAAGCATGTGAAGTCTAATCAGCAAATAGCAAGCGTTGATGGACTTCGTCTAAAACTCTTCTCATGCTGAGAGTATACCAGGCCCCTGTGGTGATTCGTTATTAGGCTGATGATGATGTTGTTCTTATGGAAGTATTTATTATTGATATAGCAAGTAAGACAAAAACATGAATGACAGAAAAAAAAACTTAAAATAAACCTTCGATTAAGAAATAAATGAACCAAAAACTAAAAACCTTAAAAAATATAATATCGCAACTAAGATTTATTACAAGGAGTCCCTTTAGGTAAGGTTCCGAAGATACTAGCAGCGTTCCCCCTTTGAATAGCAAGATTAATTCGTTGTCCGAGGTAGCTGACAGCTTTTCGGTCTCCTGTGAACTCGACTAACTAATGCGTGATGCATTTTGATCCTAATTTACTGTCGAAAGTTTCACTTTGACAGACATGCAGAGTATACAGTCGAGTGGATATGGACCCAGCAGATCCGTGGCGCTGGCGGTGGCTCAGACGGAGCGTCTGGCGGCGGCGGCCCACACTCGCTTCCTTTATGGAGATCGGGCAGTGGTCACTGCGGCCAATTAACATGCCTACGTGTCCGGCCCACTTTGTCATTATGCTCCGCGAAAATCTTCCTACCACATCACCGGCAGCGCGGAGCCACCGCCTTGCTGAATTAGCGCTTTACAGAAACTTTAACAGAATGGTGCCGCCTTGTCCTAACAGAGCTTACCAAGCGATTGCGACCGCGATGCATCGGCAATACAAGTCGCTGGCCAATTCGATAGTACAACTTAGAGGTAACAAAATGGCTTTTTTATTGTGCCACAAAAAGTCCCGGCGAATATCTCTAGAACCTGATAATATTCGTTCACCCGCAGTCGCAGTGAAAGTCATCACACATTGGAACATTGCTGTAAAGCTAATCTCTAAAACCCTTTGAAATCAAGTTTAAAGTTGGATCGAGCATGAGAAATTGTAAATATTTGTGCCAATTCTTCTAAACTAAAATTACAGGTCTAAACAAGTGCCATTGTACTGTTTTTTATCAGTTAGGATGGCACTGTTTTAAGAAATTATTTAGCTTTAGTGATGTATGCTCAATATAATTAGCACCATTGTCTTTAAAACTTCAGTGAATACAAAACATGATTTCGTGAATTTGACGTTCAGGAGCATTCCGTGACCTAAGAAGCAAAATGGCCATGTTGTGCAAGGAAACCGATGTAAGCGAAAAAAACTGGACCATTTTGATCGTTCAACTGAGACTAATCCCCACTCTCCGAGATCGTGGATAAAACGCTCAGTGCGCTGAGAGAAATGGAAGTAAACTTCTTAACATCTTCGCTGGCGAAGTTGCTGTTTATGTTGAATAGCCTAGTCCCATAGCACAAGTGAGGCATTTGTGTCGCACATAGTGTGTCGAGATCATAAGGCGTTCTTGACGTTTGTCACCGCGGAAACGCCGCGGTCGTAGCCCTGCGCCAATAATTCTAAAACGTAAAGCCATAGTGCACCGTGTTACGCTAAATACAACGGCCAAATTCGCTTGGTGAAAATGGGGCCAGAGCATCCATTACGTCGGCTACTGTAGTGTCTATAGACGTGCCAACTCCTAACTTCCAGTGGCAACAACAAAATTGATTTAATCTGCATATATAGCTCGTTGGGTAAGTCGCCCTAACATCCTAGACCAAATTATTAAGATATAATTAAGAAAGTTACAGAATTATTAAGCCAATACTTCTGGGAACTGACTAATTCGAACTATCTTTTGTTACGTTGCTTTGTCGACGATGGAAAGACCAATGCAGCACTTTCATATTTATAATTTATTTCTTAATACAATGGGACCTTCCATTTTATAAAATCCTCAATTGATTCGATATTTTTAAAATGTTATGAACAAAATGTATTCGTTTGAACGCAGGTCAGTCACTTGCGACGGTCTCAAGTCTTCGCATTGAGGACTATCATCTTTAATCGTGCTGTCGGATGTATTAGTGTCTTCTGGGGCGCTCTTGAGCCAACACATTATTTGGTTATTTGGTTGGCATATCTGAAGGAGCGTCTGGTTTTATTGAATTATGCTAGTTGGTTAATTTTCGGTATGATTTCATCATCAGCACACACGCGGCTTTGTATGTCAAATGTGAATTATCGTTGGTATGTTTGACAGCTCTACTTTCATGCTTTCATGCATACATTTCTTGACATATTTTTTTATCCGAAATCAGTTGATTTTGGATTAATATTTTATGATTCCTTACAAATATTGCTATCCTTTTCTTATATTAATATGTAAAGGACAGCACTGCTTTTTTTAGAATTACCAGTTTAGTATAGATACAATATAGATTTGTGCACAACAAAATGAGCCACATTGTAGAAGATGATAGTTAAGCGAGGATAGAAAGCCAATGAAAATTATTCAAAAGGTTAATAAGGTTATTTAAATGGCTATAGATTAAATTCTTAAATTTAAATTAATCGAGAACTCGTCCGAGGGCACACAGGTTTCCCCTGAAGGCGGGCGTTGTAGCTAGCTGTGGCTTTGTGCAGAAGCAGGACCTTATTTGTCCTCGTGCGTGATGTTATTATTATTTTTTTATACACTACAAGTAAGCCCGTGACGGCAATCTCACCTGGTGGTAAGTGATGATGCAGTCGTGGATATTAGCGGGCTAACTTGTTAGGAGTGTGATAAACCCAATTGCTCCTAATTGGTATCTACGCGACATCGTGCCGGAACGCTGCATCGCTTGGCGACACGTCTTTGTCGGTAGGGTTATGATTGTTTTAATTTATTATTTAAGAAAACAAAAATCATTTAATTGTAATAATCCACCAGGAAAGTCCATCCCTCGTAGTGGAGGTACCGGTAGTAGTAGAATGCGACGCGCACGCCGCGCCCGATCGATGCGGCAACAATATCTGCGAGTGCGCAAACCAGTCGCGTCAGTTTTTCGTGCATCACCTGTGCGCGCTGCAGCCACAGCGCAGCCAAGCCGCACCAAGGAATTCTTACTCCTTAGCACTCGTTAACGCCACGCAGTCCTACAGAATACACTCTTTACGCATATTTCATTCCGAGCATCCTTAGGACAAGTGGCCTTTTATACTTAAGTGAAAAGTGAGTAGGTAGAAAGCCAATTTTGAAACACCTGTATGGATTTATTAAGTTCAAAACACCGATTCGCCTGATTGTGCGTAAGTTGCCTGGCTACCTGAGGTTGTATCTCAGTTATGCCAATCTCGAGCTGCCTATTATATCTGATCGAGAAAAAAACATTCCAAGATCCAAAACACCAGACATGGCGTTGTGATTGTGGCGTCTAGATATTTGGATATAGAGAATACTATTTATTGGCTTGTTCACTTAATAATGTGATAGTGAGATTTTCTAGCCATTTACATTCCACTATTAACCAAAAATTTAGTTAAGTTACAAGCTAAGACCAATCCAAGACGTTCAATAAGCGTTCGCAAATAAATCTGAAAGCTACCGCGAAAATATAGGTTTGCCTTCCACTTAAAAAACGTATAGGTTAAATTTTAAATAGTAATACGCGTGGTACAAGAATATGAGGCATCCAGTCACCAAAGGATCGACATTCTGATTAATTGAATGATAATTGATTATTCATCGTCATCATGATTAACCCATTGCCTTCTCACTACAGAGCACAGGTCTTCTGATCTGGTCTCAATATGATAAGGGTTTGGCCATAGTCCACCACGCGGGCCAAGTGCGGATTGGCAGACTTCACTAGCCTTTGAGAATATTATGCCGAACTCAGGCATGCAGGTTTCCTCACGATGTTTTCCTTCACAATTGAAGCAAGTGATATTTTAATAGCTTAAAAACGCACATAACTCCGAAAAGTCAGAGTGATTATTACGGAGTGGAATATGGAGTTCTAAATGGGTCGTTTCTGCAGCCGCCCAGCACCTGTGGCGCCGCGCGGGCCGCCTGTCGGCCGCGAAGCCCCGCGCTCGAGTGCCTCTTCCGGCGGCAGATGGGCACGTGCGGCACTCGCCGATATAGATCAGCCGATATTCATTGTTTTGCGGTTTCGCACACGTATCGGCTTAAATATTGCTTCAGAATCAGATATAAAAATTGTTTTATGCTTGTAAACCTAATACAGACACCTGTGAAGCAGTCATATAACATATTTTTCATTATTTTAATTTGTGATTGATGGTGATATTACACTTGCAAACTTAAAACTAAAGCGCCCAGGGTTTCAAATGCGCTGGTTTTTTGGTTATCACCAGTTCACATAGTCAATAATTAATAAGTCAAAGAAAAACTGAACTGAAGCAGGCAGTGATTCACAGTAGTCGATGACATATACCAATATTGCGTTAGATTACTTTTTTGTAACTGTGCGTGCGTGTACTTCTTACCCCTTTGCATTGGTAGCATGAAGCGGCGATACAAGTCAGTTAAGTGAAAATAAAGAAAAATAAGAAAACAAAATGTATATATATATAAAGGTAAAAAAGGTATATAACAATAGCTTTAGTTTTGATGAGTTACAATAACATATTATTTAATTTGTAGACAGGTAAGTGTACCGATATTTTAGGTTTATATAAATATTGAGCTTTCGACTTATCGTATTGCTCTGTACTTTTGTGTGGTTTACAATAAAAGCCTATTCAAGAAAGTTCGGATTTCTCTCAAATAAAAATCAAATAAAGTTTCATTTTCAAGTAGAAACAAGTCTTTTTAAGCTTTCTTATAAGGGGTCCCAATAACTTGTATTGGGACCTCATAAGCAGTGAAGGACCCTACGTGCAGTCCTAATCTCATATTGCTTGTTGGTATGGACCTTATTTGATATCATGCAGTTCTACTCGGTGGTGGCTTGTGAAGCGGCTGAAAAAGCTATGCCATTTTCATGTACCTTTGCAGTCAATGTTGTATACACTTGTAACTGATATGCATACAGGTGAATGTGACACTTTTGTATGCTAAAATGTATATTTTTGTGTGTATATTGTAAGTGTATTTAAAATAATAAAAAAAAAAGCTAAAGCATGCAAATACTCCGAATATGTTTTTGTCTCATTCGGTGTCAAGACCTTTGTCCGTGGGGTAATAGCGCTCTAAGGCCTTTTAAGGAAATAATAAAAAGGTTAGTCGACGTCACAGGGGACCGAAGAGCTGCCAGCTACCTCGGACAAAGAATTAGTCTAGCCATTCAAAGGGGGAACGCTGCCAGTATCTTGCCTAAAGGGACTCCTTTTAATAATATATTTTAGTTATGATATTAAATATTTATTTATTTTTTAAGATTTTTAGTTTTTGGTTAAGTAATCTAAGTTTTATTTTAAGTTATATATATATTCCTCACCACTAATTGTCTAATTAATCATTAAATAAATTAATTTCATTGTTATAATATACAATAATTGTCATTTTATGAAATAAAGGTTCTACTCGTATTTAGCCGGTTGTACTGGATACAGTTTAGTAGTGTGATAGATATTTTGGTGCCTAAACATTAAGGGCTTACATTTTATGGTTTATTTTGCGTCAGTGTTTTGTCATTCCCTTACATCTGTAAGGTGCTGGCAGTTGAAGTCCATATTTCCATGTTATTTCATGTTAGTCAGTAAGAGCTTCTGGATGTCTAGATTCAATGACGTGTGCTCAGCGTCGAATCAGCGCCCTGTGCCAGTCAGCACGGCCCGAGCGAGTCGAGGGTGGGCTGAAAAAATCGCAGCGCACGTGTCACCTGCCGCTGCCGGAGCGCGCCATTGTTTAATGAAGTGGCTGTCATCCCGCGTGCGCGGCGTAAAAACCCTAATTGGTCCAGATGAGGAGCCGAACTTGAAAGTCATCAGCGAAAATTGCCCATGTTGAAGAGGTTTTTTTAAATATCGGTGACAGGCGACAGCTGCCAGTAGTTGGTTTGTTGCTAACAGGCATACTTGACGATTTAACCCTTTATTAAACTTTATAAAATTGGAGTCTCTATTTTATCTGTATGAGATATATCATTGTGAGTACGTCATTAACAAATGTCAGTAGGAAAGTCTGCATAATCCCACTTCTGACACCAAATGTTTCGGATCCGAGGATTTGAAAGTATAACAAACACCTGATGACTCTTGGTGAAACGAATCAGCATCAATACAAAAGTCGTGGTAACTAACATGACACTGCAACCCTCGACTGAAGTGTACCATTTACCTCTGGCTCAAATATGAATACATAAATGGGTTTCTTTCGTTTTAATAAGTAATTGCCCATACATAACTCACCCTACTCATATCACATACAGGTAATAAGTATACTCATATAATTATAACCTGTGAGTGATAAGATAAGCGAAAAAGATTTACATGGTATAAGACACGCGAGAACTTATGAAAACCTTTAGAATCCAGCCTCAAATGTAGTCGCTAAGGAGCTTTCCATCAGATGTTACAATGGTTCCCACGCCCCATCTGCTAACTGCACATAGCATCTCAGATGTGGCCGCAGATTTTACCAATTGTTTTCCTATTGCAACTACTTTCGGGCTGTTAAAAGAAATTCTGTCGATGTAACAGCTTGTTAGTAATAGTTTGGCATAGCTTGTTGTGCGTTCACTTAAGAACTTTTGCACATCTTGTTTTATGCACAATAAAGAATTCAACCAACAATTCGACTTTTAAATTCATAATTCATTTTTATTCAAGTAGGCTTGAAATGTCAAGTCGTAGTACTTGACACAAATTTCGTTCGCTAGATATAAAGTGTAGCAGACCAGTGTGAGTAAATCGCGTGACTGTATCGTGGAGATAGGATATACCTCGCTGCTGCGTCCAATTAGGGCCTCCAGTGTCACATAGCTGAGGAATTACATCTAGCCAGCCCGTGTCTGTGACTCAGCCGCTCGGTGAAGGAAATTATATGTATTTTAGCTTATTTTTCTAGGACATTATCTACTTTGTCTAACGAGATAATCTCATTCCATTGCAGAGTTTATTTGTGTTCGTAAAACCTAATCCGGTTAATCCTTGTTAGAGTAATTTGACTTAGTTTACAGACGCGATGTTGCCTGTTTATCGGTTTATTCTACGATGATGACGAGTGAAGGTGAGTGTGCCCACAATCTTCGCGATCTTGTTCCTTTGGCACCATTCTATCTACCTAAAAGCGCAACGATGTGGTTGAGGTTCAATCAACATGCAAGAATCATTTTCAGCCAAGTTTCTTATGCGTGCCCCTAAAAGGAGCCACGTATAAGTTGTGTTAGTAAGACAGGGGTGACTACACTTTTCAGGCAATTTATGGAATATATATAGACCTCAGTGGCATCTAGCTGTAAAGGCTTAGTCAAACTAACAGGTGCGTTCGTGTTTGCGTGTAAATCTGCGTTCTCCTAGCGATTAGTCATGACGGCCCGGTATACGAAAGTCTTGTGATTGTTCTCACGGACGAAAACTTGCACGTCACCGCGGATGCCGTCTAGACGCGTTGGCCTTGGCTAAAGCCATGCTGGACGCCCTGCTCTGAAGTGAAGTACTGCTCTGCTCTATTGAATACCTACCTAAATAATTTCTTGAAATGTTTAGTTTGTATCCAAGTAATCATTTAATCACATAATCAACTCTAGCCAGGACCGCCGTTGACGGACACGTCAAGGAGGATATCATCATCATAATTCATGTTACAGTTATAATATCTATATTTCTAAGCTTATTTCAGTGAGCGGGGGTCAACGTGTGCACATTTATAGAAGACATTTTCGCGTTAAACAGTAACTCATTATCATCAACCCATTTGCAGCTCAAGGCGGATCTCCTCTCAGGGTGAGAAGAGCTTCGAGACGCTTTTGAAACATTACAGACAGACTTTGAAACAGATCGAACTTGCAGATTACCTCACGATGTGATGTATGTGTTCAAGCAATTAATGCTTGAATATTTGTAAACAATAAAAAACTCAATTCCCAGTGTAAAAGTGGAGAAGGTCTCACAATGGGTGCGGCGGCTGTAAACAGGCCATTGAATGCCGATTGACATTATTTTGTTTATATACGACTAGCGATTGTTATCGACTTTTAATAAACACTCCGTTTTATTGATTGTTAAAAATGATTAGGATTCTATATATATATATAAAACTAAAGGGTAAGTGGTCAACTGCTTAATCGAGTTACTGTCTGCTCTCCTAAGGGACAGCTCAAACTACTGAACAAATCTGACGACCTCTGTGGCGCAGCACGTTTGTTGTTGCATTTTAAATTTGGAGATCCTGGGTTCCGGCAAGATGTCATGTAGAAACCAATTAGGAGTATGGGATTACAATACCCCGAACAGGTTAGCTCGCTACCATCTTATTCAAATTCAAATAATCTTTATTCCAATAGTCCTTTACAAGGCACTTTTGACGCGTCAATAATTTACATAGTAGTGATTTAATGGTGATAACTACATTCGTAAACTTAAAACTAAAGCTTTGAGAGTCCCAAACGCGCCCTGGTCTAAGAAGAAGCCCACAACAAACTTAGCCGGGGGTTTTTTGATGTTAGCACCATCTCACATAATCAATAATAAATTATAGTACCTATGGAGATAGAGCAATTCACACCCAAGCTTTTTTATCGTTCATATAATCCTTAATATCGTAACATGATTTTTCTATAAGCTTTCGTTTTATATAAACTTTGAATTTATTGATATACATCTCCAAGATACCAATAGGAACCTTAGACGGCATATACCATCAGGTGAGATGCCGTCATGGGCTATCTTGCGGTGTTTAAAAATAACAGTTGAAATTGGGCATAGCTCTTGGATATAAAGAAAGGAATTTAGAAAATTAAATTTCTAACAGGTGATTTTAATTGATATGATAGTTTGACAGTTTTGAAGGTAAAAAAGACTTGGACGGGACCAGGAGAGACGGGATTGAGAAAACCCGAAATAAACGTAGACGTCACGGGCGACAGCTTAAGTGAGTGAGTTACAAAAAACATACTGAATCTTCGAATCCAACAGGTGAAATTGGAAGATTTGTCATAACCCGGACTGAAGACAAGGCGTGCTCCTCGGAAAATTGACAAATACATACCATATTTGTCAATTTTCCACCTCCATTCCGATAGATATTAAGGTTCTGCAACCTAAGGTAGTAGATATGTTATGGGAACTATCATCATCATGAACAACCCATTACTGGCTCACTACAGAGCACGGGTCTCCTCTCAATATGAGAAGGGTTTTGGCCATAGTCCACCACGCTGGCCATGTGCGGATTGGCAGACTTCACACGCATTTGAGAACATTATGGAGAACTCTCAGGCGTGCAGGTTTCCTCACGATGTTTTCCTTCACCGTTGAAGCATATTTAGTTTTTTTTTATTTTTGAACAAAAATGAATGGGAACTATATATAAATATTTTAAAAAAAGAGAAGAGGCCATTTTCCTGAGGTGGTTAATGTCTTTTGCTGCTGTTAAGAGCTAAAAATACTAAAACCAACAGCTAACTGAAAAGTTTTATATTTTTTTGACACTTCCATTGAAATAATTATGATCTGTTATCGGTAAGTTCAAGTATTTTTTGCATTTTCCTTGTATTTGCTTACAGTAGCGAGCCCAGTCTCAAGAAAACAGAGATGGCGGCCGAATGATTTTCAGTTCTCTCAGTCTAATTCTAAAGTTGATATTAATTTGTCAATGTTAATCCCATTTAGCGTAAAATGTCTCAAGTAACTGTTAACGAAATCGCTACGCACGTCCCTCCGATTTAACACTTTTGCACGACACAAATATTAGACTTGGATAGCTGTGTTGTCTGCTGAAGGAGGTCTAAAAGTACCTACACTTCACAGTAGTTATCTCAGGATAACAATTATGGGAAGTCGTTTAATTGTCAAATATGATACAAAGAGCTGAAGATCTCAAAAGTTAGCATATTGAATCTGCTAGTCTGAGTAAAAGGTAGGATATCTTCTTAACCTTACTAGCTCTTTTATCTTAGGTTATATGAAATCATATTACCATAAATACAAATGACGAGAATTTGGAATAAGACTAAATTTGTTTTCAACTCCTAGCCAATTATTTCTTGTGACTTTGATAAAAAACTGTTTTGTACGCTTAACATTGGTATGGCCGCTTGGTCGTTATCTAAAGTCACGCGTACCTACGAGATCATGCTAACAGAATCAAAAGATGTTTGTGGAATGATTCCTTTCTCAGCATCATCTCATTGAAGCGCATACGTGCGACGTCACAGCCAGTCCGGTGCTGGTGACGTCAGCGCGCCTTGTACGGCCCGGTGTCTCCCACGCGAGGCTTGCGTTGAAGCTCCTGTGGCCAAGTCCCATGGAATTCTGGGACTCTTCTAGAAGTCCGTGTGTCTTTTTGGATTTCAGAAATCGACGTATTGCAGACGGAATTTTTCAAAAATACAAAAATATATATGTTTAAATCAAATTAAAATTGCAGTAAGTAACAAATATCAACTCAAAATGGTACCAAGCTGTTTTTACAAATAATTCCATGTAGGTTTTAATGAAAAGAAGTGATGTTGTGTGGAACTTTTCGGCAGTCTATAACAATCTACATTTACCGTCTTTTGATAATCATCATCTGATACATAAATTAATATTTTGTTTTCGTTGTTAGTTTAAAATTTTTTGGCTCATATTTGGTAAAAGAGTGAGTTTTTACACTCTTTTGCCACATAAGCTTTGATTTTCCTTGGCACCTGAGTGCTGCGGTTGACCATTATTAGTTCTCGCCGTCTTTATATCTGTCTCGGCAGCCTCGATTTCACTTTAGCGCTTCGACCCTTATTATGTTGTTACTCTCAAAGTACTAACAGGATAAGCTATACATATTCTCTGATATTATTCAGAAGAAACAACATCAGCAGGTGCCTTGGATCTTATAAATGCTAACTGTATCTTCAACTTGTTTCACCTATTTGAAGAATTGAAAAATTATTTTGAAGTATTTACAATCAGTTTTATCATATCCCAATGCTGAGCAAAGGTCAGAGCCATAGATTTAAAGATTCAGTCAAGTCAGGTCAGTGGTAAGTGACAAATAAATAATTACTCTTGAGCATTTTATGAGAAGACCATGTTTGACCGCGTTTATTTCGGTTGTTTCATTTAATTATCCTACGTTTTTTCCATGGAAGCTGCCAACGTGAAATTTCAGATATTTCATTAAAGACGCCAGATTGATAAAAACAGTAGGTGCTATGGTTTTAAATCGCTCCTAGATTTAGCTCCGGTGGTAGTGGCCGCCCTAGTCAAAGCCTGTGCCGTGAGAGATTTACCTCGTTCTGTTTACTCAGTTTCTAAACGGAACTGTAGTGCCCGATGCTTTCCAGCGCTCGCCTCCACCGCAACGAGCGATACGTTCACAACACGCTGTACGTAGGTAGGACTTCATTAAAGGTTTGCTGTGGGCTTCTTCGGCCGGGGGTTTGGAGCCCTCGTAGCTTTACATGAAAACAATATATAATGAGTATAATAAAATGTATTAGTATTTAGTTATTTGTATGTAGGTTTTTTGTTTATATCACGCCACCTACTTTCTTCTTCTTTAACTTTTTCTAATCCTAAGGTTGCCTTGCAGAGATCGCTACTAAGCGATAAGGCCGCCTTTTGTATCCTGCTTCTTCTTTATTTCTGTTTTCTTGTTATTTCTATTTTTTTGTTGTGGTGTACAAATAAAGAATAAATAAATAAAAATAAAAATAAATGAACGTTCCTGAAGTGTTTGATTATATGATCATGATCCACCCATTCTCGGCTAATTATCGAGCACGGGTCTCCTCTCAATATGAGGAGGGTTTGGCCATAGTCCACCACGCTGGCCATGTGCGGATTGGCAGACTTCACACGCCTTTGAGAACATTATGGAGTACTCTTATGCATGCAGGTTTCCACACGATGTTTTTGTTCACCGTTGCAGCAAGTGATATTTTAATTACTCAAAAACGCACATAGCTTCGAAAAGTTAGAGGTGCGTGCCCGTTTTCGAACCCCTGTCCTCTGATTAGGAGGCTGACGTCCTAACCATTAGGCTATCACAGCTTTGATTATATGCCGAATAGCTATAGTTCAATCTAGGGAACTGTTCGTCATCACAGTCTAATTTTCATCTCCAGAATGCAAGCTAACTTGGTTCCGAATTCGCCAAGACTAGTTGAACGGAAAGCGGAAGAAAGATTACTGTATAATCAATTTTATAATTCAGATCATTTATATCACTAAGTCTCTACGTGTTGAATTCTTATGCCCATGAAACCTTCGAAGGCTTTACGTGCCTGTTATCGAAGTCTTATTGTTTATGACAAAGATGAATGTAATTTTTTTTTTTTATCCACTACAAGTGAGCCCTTGACGGCAATCTCATTTGATGGTAAGTGATGATGCAGTCTAAGATGGTAGCGGGCTAACCTGTTAGGGGTATGGTAAAGCCATACTCCTAATTGGTTTCTACACGACATCGTGCCGAAACGCTAAATCGCTTGGCGACACGTCTTTGTCGGTAGGGTGGTAACTAGCCAGGGCCGCAGCCTCCCATCAGACCAGACTCGAGCCGGGAATCGAACCCAGGACCTCCAACTTTATAATGCAACAGCGCGCGCGCTGCGCCACGGAGGTCGTCAAAAGTTTGAGAGTCACTTGGCCGAATTATCATGTTCGAGATGAAAATGGAAAAATGACCTACTTTATAGCTCCAATAAGAATTCAATGAAAACCGTTCCGATGCTATGTTAATGATAATTGTTTATTGAGACGGTTCAGGTTATTCACTATTGATTGCGAAGCCCTGATGCGGTTTTAATAGCCTCCGTGGGCAGCGTGACCATAAATTCGTATAACGTTTAAAAATCAGTGACATTATGACATAATATGCCAACGTAGTTTTTGTTTATGACGCACTTGCGTTGTTTCTATCTCACATAATGATTACCGGCCATTTAACATCCCACGGCTGGGCAAATGGTTCAAAATGCCGCATTATAAAGCTGTAGGTCCTGGGTTCGATTCCCGACTCGAGTCTGGTCTGGTGGAAAACTTCGGCCATGGCTAGTTACTACCCTACCGACGAAGACGTGATGCCATGCGATTAAACGTTCCAGCACTATGTCACGTAGAAATAAATTAGAAGTATGGGTGTACCTAACCCCTAATAGATTAGCCCGCTACCATCTCTGACTATATTTACCATCAGGTGAGATTGCCGTCAAGAGCTAACTTCTAGGGTCCCAAAAAAACGACTTAAACTGGTCTCCTAGGCAAAGACTGGAAACCGACAAATTTTTCCTACTTCGGACTGATAATCATAATATTTTAACAGAAAAACCCCACCACAACAAAAACAATTCTTGACCCGACTTGGTTGGTAATCGAATCCAGGACTCCGTATTCAATAGTGAATAACCTAAATAGTTCCTCAAAATCAAGAATGCTAACCACTAGACCAGAAAAGCAAAACCGCATTATCCTTATTCTTTGAATATCTACTTTTAGTCACACAATCTTTCTCCACTGCGCTTTTACTACTTGAACTATGAAAAATATCCAAGAAATGTCATAGCATCTAACATATATGACACATCTTAACTACTCAACAATATAGAGTATGCAGCAATGATTGTCAGTTAGGCTCTTAGTTAAAGAATTGCCTTTGAAAATGATATACTCGTAACATGATTAATATAAATCTTCTACAATTAAGTTAAGTTATGTAATGAAATACCTGTGACCGCGGCTTTGTCCGCTTTGATCGTTAATTTTACTTAACCTGACATTATTGCAAATATTGAATTTGCTTTATGCAAAAACTACGCCTTAAGTTCACCACATCATACTTTAGAGGGTAGAATGACCTAAACCTTTTTCATCCTATAAAGTTAATACTTTTTTGAATGAAATAGGTTCATTAGTGAGTTAAACCAACATAATATACAGTTACTCAGTTACTAGCCGTATAATTAAAAGTATAGCAAAGTGTATATTGTGTGAGTTCAACTCAACAGTAGGAAATGAAACAGTGACTTTTCTTACAAAATTAGTGATCTTTAATTATAAAATAAAAAAAAGTATTTTTTTATTTTTCTGGTATACAACGTGGCAGACAAATTCTATTCTGGTTTCTCTATAAAATTTCTTTTGTTAAAAGACTTTGAATATGTTTGTTTTCAGGACTCGCGCTTCCTTTGTAAGGACTTTAAAAATCGCTCTAGCGCTTGAGCCGTGTTTCGGATACAAAATAAAACCGAACCGACACACGTTAGCATTAGTAAAACGTGTGCGGATAATGTAACGAAATAATAAAATGATTATTCAATTTCCGAACGGCGAAACACTTTGGCGGCGCGACCGCACGGGCGGCCGGCCATGTTGCGCGCGCGTCACTTTTGCGCGGGAAGCGGCGCTATTACACCAATTGTCGTAAGCAGGATGCCGGCGATTTACCTACAGACTACAGAGTACGTCCACACTTGTCTATGATTCACGCGTCCTCAAGTTTTTGGCACATTAAGATTGGGAAACTAATTTTATTGCATCCTGAATGAGTGGCGGTTTCGTCACTGATGCTGAGGGGTACAGCTCCAAGAATGACAGGGTACATTGTACTATTTGGAGTAGATGATTTCGTTGATCTAACAATTAACATGGTAGTTAGATTTGGACGCGTAGATTGATCATTTGGTAAGCAAATAAAGAATTAATGACTCAATTATATTGTAATTAAAACCCAGTATCAATAGGTACTTTGTGTAGATTAGTGAATTAAGTGTAAGGGATTCTATCGTTACGTTACTGTTTCAGTAAACCATTCCCATCAAAATCCATTTTGGATTTAAGTCATTTATAAAATCGCCCAGAAATCTGAGATCTAATTTCACAGTTTTTGCGAAGTTTGAAGAAACAGCTGATTTGCTCAGCGTCCACCGCCCATTATTACCTATTGTTCTCGTATTCGTTCTACTCCTAGGGAATTGGTGAATTATCCCATTAAAACATAGTAACATACATAGGTTCAGTAAATGTGTATTTGGATGACTTAACTTCCTGCCTAGACAAGGAAGCGCGTGGGAGTACCGACTTTTCCTAGACGTCAGAGGTGTAGGGCAGCCAGCTATTTGTAGAGCTGTGGAATATTTAGTCTTATATAGGTTATATCATATTCAACTTATCACACCGTCCGACCCACCCGTTACCACAGTCCGACCCCCCCGTTATTCCAAACGTCGCCTATGCCGAGGTTCGGCCTCACAGGAGGCGCCCTTAGGCAGACGTTCCCTTAGTTTCTTCGAGCCCTAAAAATTTCTTTTGGCAGAGCTTCTCTCCGAAGCTCGCCATACAGCCCGGTTATGCTATCGCAAGCAATAGGGTTAGCACAGCTTATAGTCAGTTCGCCGCTGGACATATGTATTCACCAAGAAGAGAAGGAATCGAAGCATTGTCCAACCACGACGCTCAAATGCGGGTTGGCGGGCTTTATAACTTGATTATCATGTTATAAAGCCCGCACGTGGTATATTGCGACATGTTACATGTTGCACCTGACAAAAAATCTCGGACAGCCTAGTGGGTCTGAGACCTCACCGGAGACGAAGGAGGCCTGTACCCAACAGTTGGCCATCAACTGCTGATGATAACTTTGACATTAACATTTGAAAAAACAATTTATGAGAATAACAACCAAACTAAATAGCCCAATTAAAGTCTGTGATATCGTAATAATTGCCGCTTATTAATTATTATTATACATTAATTAATTTTGTGATATGTGGACCATAGCATAATCCAAACACACGTTTTTAACTTTGTGACTGTATGTCAAACATTCACAAATTCTGTGAATGGCTTGACGGGCGGTTATAATCTAATAACTTCATAAGGAGTGATCTAGTAGACATTTAACCGCGGGAAAGCCGTCATAAACACTAACGACTTCCATGGCGTTGTCGCATTATAAAGTTGTAGGTCCTGGGCTCGATTCCCGGCTCGAGTCTGGTCTGGTGGGAGGCTTCGGCCGTGGCTACCGACAAGGACGTGTCGTCAAGCGATTTAGCGTTCTGGCACGTTATCGCGTAGAAACCAATTAAGAGCGTGGGCTTACCATGCTCCTAACAGGTTAGCCCGCTACCATCCTAGACAGCAACATCACTTAACACCAGGAGAGATAGCCGTCAAGGGCTAACTTGTAGTGTATAAAAAAACATGGGAAATTCTCAGGAATGCAGGTTTCCTTAAAATGTTATCCTATGCCGATTCAAAAAGAATATATTCCTTATACATATTCACTATATCACCTATCTAAAAAGCTAATCTACAAAAGCTTTATTAGAGTCGTATAAGTATAATGGCGCCTTTAATATCTCGGCATTAGCTCGTAATATTTATAGCCTTGCTAGTAAAACAGCGAATATAAAACCCAAATGACCGTGTTCCTTTGTAATATCGTAATTATTAATACTAAATCGAGGATACATTGAAACGATTAAATTGCTTCGGTGTTAAGTGACATACTTAGATGCTTTTAATGAAACTAAAACTCAGCTGGTCAACCCATTACCGGCTCACTACAGAGCACGACTTTCCTCTCAATATGAGAAGGGTTGGGCCATAGTCGAACACGCCGCGCTGGCCAAGTGCGGATTGACAGACTTCACACGCCTTTGAGAACATTACGGAGAACTCTCAGGCGTGTAGGTTTCCTCACGATGTTTTCCTTCACCGTTGAAGCAAGTGATATTATAATTGCTTGAAAATGCACATAACTCCGAAAAGTTAGAGGTGCGTGCCCGGGTTCGAACCCCCGACCTCTGATAAGGAGGCTGACGTCCTAACCACTAGGCCACAGCTGGTATTATAGCTCTAACCTAATTTTTGACAAATTAAATTTATTTTATCTAAAGTGTGAATATCGATGAAACGTAGATATAACCTTTATGTGAATATCCTCCTTTAAGGAGCTGGTTATGAACCCATAAACTATAACCCATAGTGTAACTTACGGTAAGTCATACTTACCGTAAGTTACACTTATACTAACTTGAGAAATAGAATAACTACAGTGCAATAACCAAATAGTAAATTGTGGTGAATGTACTTGTAAGGGCGTCTACGTATCTTACGAAACGACCTGCCTGTAGCTTGAGAGACCACTGCTGCAACTCCAATGGATTTCAATAATTTCGTTGCAAATAAGGCCAACCTCGTTTGTGACAAGACGAACGAAAAACTTAAACTTGTCCATGTAAATAACATAATAGAGTTATTTCATGGTTTGAAATTCTATTCCTCCAACTAAATGGACCAAAATCTATGGGTTTTTGGTCAGACACATTTTCTTATGATTAAAAATTAAACAAAAGGGACGTATTTGTGAAAAATTGTTGCGTAATATGTTTGAACTATGAACTTCTGTTCATAGTTAGTTAACAAACGATAATGTATTAATAATATATATATGTATATTAATACAGATAGAAATTCAAAATTCAAATTCAAATTCAAAATAATCTTTATTCAAATAGTCCTTAAAAAGGCACTTTTGACGCGTCAATAATTTACACAGTAGTTATTTCATGGTGATAACTATATTCGTAAACTTAAAACTAAAGCTATGAGGGTTCCAAACGCGCCCCGGTCTAAGAAGAAGCCCACAACAAACTTAGCCGGGGTTTTTCTTTTTTTTCGTTATCACCATCTCACATAATGAATAAAATTAATAATAAACTATAGTACCTATGGAGATAGAGCAATTCACACCCAAGCTTTTTTATCGTTTATATAATCCTTAATATCGTAATATGATTTTTCTACAAACTTTCGTTTTATAAAAACTTTGAACTTATTGATAGACATCTCCAAGATATCAATAGGTAATTTATTATAGAATAAAATACAATTTCCTTTGAATGAGTTACTAATTTTGTGCAGCCTACTAAACGGTACTACAAGTTTACTTTTACTTCTGATGTTCAGTGCGTTACAGTCCATTTTTTTCTTGAATTTATCAATATTTTTATGAACATACATTAAATTTTCATATATATATTGGCTATGCACTGTCATTATAATCTTTAAATTTATCTCTTAATGACTCTCTGGGACCTAATTTATATATCGCACGAACAGCCCTCTTCTGCAAAACGAATATAGTGTCAATATCAGCAGCATTACCCCATAATAAAATACCATATGACATAATGCTGTGAAAGTAGCTAAAATATACAAGTCTGGCAGTCTCTATATCCGTCAAATGACGGATCTTTTTTACCGCGTAAGCAGCAGAGCTAAGTCTGTGCGATAAATTATTTATATGTGGACCCCATTGAAGTTTAGCGTCTAACGTTATGCCTAAGAATGTAGCCGTATTTACCAGATCCAATTCCTCATTATTAAGTAGTACACTGGTTTTCACCTGTTTAACATTGGGCAACGTGAATTTAATACACTTTGTTTTCTTCCCATTAAGTGCTAAGTTATTAGCCTCAAACCAATGTACTACTTTCGCGAGAGAGTTGTTTACCTCGTCAATATTTGTTTCACGTCGTTTAATTTTAAAAACGAGTGATGTATCATCAGCAAACAATACTATCCCGCTATTGTCCTTAGTAAGGTAAGGAAGGTCATTTATGTAAATGAGGAACAGAAAAGGTCCTAATATAGATCCCTGAGGAACCCCTATTTTCACAAATGACCCGTTAGACCGTTTCCCGTTTACGTCTACTTGTTGAACTCTGTCACGTAAATACGAGGTCATTAAATCTAGATTTACCCCCCGAAGTCCAAAGAAGTCCCCGAAGTTAAAAGAGAACTAAATGTGTTTTATGTAGAAAGCTGTAACAGTGGTTAAGACTCCGGTCTCTTAAATGTAATTGACATTTAAGTTTTAACTAAATACATCGTGTAAAAACCGTTTAAAAACAATTTGTATCATATCGCATAATTAATTCAAATCAACGTACGTGGTGGACTAGGGTCGAAACCCTTCTAATGCTGAGAGGAGTTTTGTGCCGCGGAGTGAGACAGTGATAGGTTGAAGTTAATGTTAATGTAGGACTGGTTTTGTTTAGTGAAATGACTCATATATTAACAAATCTATCAAATTCTGAGTGTTGCTTAGGATATTCAGCGTTATGTTAAAGTCTACCTACGTATATCAAACATTTTACATAAAACTTAAAATAAAACTTAGATATAACCTACAACTAAAAATCTTAAAAATTAAATAAATAAACATCATAACTAAAATTAAATATTAAAAGGAGTCCCTATAGGCAAGGTTTCGAAGATACTGGCAGCGTTCCCCCTTTGAATGGCTAGACTAATTCTTTGTCCGAGGTAGCTGGCAGCTCTTCGGTCCCCTGTGATGTCGACTAACCTTTTTGCTACGTACTGTATGTATTGTTTAGCCGATGCTCAGAAAATGCACCGGTGGGCGGTTAGACTATACAGTACCTAGCCTGTACCTACGCAATATGGGTCAAGTGTTGCGCGCTCGACTGTTCTTATTGCGGCCCGTGCGGAAATCTTTGTTTATATTATTCCAGTGTCTGAAGTAGGTACTAGCCGAAGATGACTTAATCATCTTCAGCTGCTTCTTCTTCTGGAAGTCTTAATACGGCTGGAATCAGTTCCAGTGGAAGCCATCCAGAATCATCATCATCATCATCATTTCAACCTATAGACGTCCACTGCTGGACATAGGTCTTTTGAAGGGAGTTCCAATGGCCACGGTCCTGGGCCGCTTGTATCCAGCGGCTCCCTGCGACTCGTTTGATGTCGTCTGTCCACCTTGTTGGGGGTCGACCAACGCTACGTTTACCGGTGCGGGGTCGCCATTCCAACACCTTGAGACCCCAACGTCCATCGGTTCTCCGAGCTATGTGCCCCGCCCATTGCCACTTCAACTTCGCAACTCGCTGAGCTATGTCGGTAACTCTGGTTCTTCTACGGATCTCTTCATTTCTGATTTGATCACGTAGAGATACGTCCAGAATCGTTGGTTGTTTATTCTAGTCAAGTGAGCTCACACCAGAAGCTTAGCAGATGGTGCACCATGATTCAGGAAGTGATGTGAAGAGGCCAAGGTGTGCTGCGAGTTTTTCTGCTACTGCGGTACTTGGAGCAAGCCCAGTTATTAGGATTCTCAGTTGTACCAGGAATGAAAGGTATGAATTGGCAGTTCCCTTTTATCATCCCTAACACTTTTGCAGTTTGGCAGACACGGTTTGGTTACTGGAGTTTTGTTAGTAGTCTTGAGTTAAGGCCTAGCTTTGCCTCATTTATGTGCAACTACGACACACAATGTCCACAGGTCTCCTCTTACAGAAGAAAGGGTTTCAGGACATAACTGAGCTCCCACCACATTCGTAAGGTGAAATTATGACTCTGAAGTATTTACATTAGTTATTTATCTTACTGATATAGCTCAGAAAGTAACGTAGCGTAAGCTGTGACAGCCTAGTGGTTAGGACGTCCGACTTATATATGCATCCGGGGACGGGAGCTCGATCCCGGGCCTCTAACTTTTCGGAGTTTTGTGCGTTTTTAAGCAATTAAAATATCGCTTGCTTCAACAGTGAAGTAAACATCGTTAGGTAACCGTCAAAAGCTAATTTGTAGTGTATAAAAAACGTACCTACGTAATAAATCTTGTGCTCTATCTGCATTCGATGGTCTTATTAAATGATTCACTAACTAGGTAGTTTTACAATCAAATATAACGAAAATGTTTATATGTTATAGCTTATATGGTCGCCATACCGAGGCATTCTCGTTGACAATTGATGATATAGGTACTTGTCGTAATGAAAGATAAATACACCTATCCCCCGATTTACACAATACTCGTTTTACACGATTTCGTTTTTACACTAATGAAAATAATGGTTCATAAACTAATGAAATACGGAAAAATTCTAAAAATGTAAATTTTGAACATACCTGAATGTTTTGTTTCAGCGGGTACTTTCAGAAAAAAAAATCGTTTGTATTTTTGTATTCATTTTAAGAATAAGTTC
Source organism: Lasiommata megera (assembly GCA_928268935.1). Lineage (NCBI taxonomy): Eukaryota > Metazoa > Arthropoda > Insecta > Lepidoptera > Nymphalidae > Lasiommata > Lasiommata megera. Next base: position 15,450,607 of record OV743326.1, read on the forward strand.
GCAACGATCAGCCATTTCTTGGGCAAACTATACCTAGTTTATAGTTTCTGGATATTTTACTCTTGTTCCATTTAAATAAATGACTTAATTGCGCAGTTTTTTTCTTTTTACACGGTATATAGGAAAAACAAAGATTTCATTTAAGCGGATTTGTCTATCTTCAGTGTAAATCGGGGGATAGAAGTACGTGAATGAAACTGTGCAGCGGAGACCACGGTAATAAAAGTAACTTCGTGCAAAAAATCTGTCACTATCCGAAAATTGTCTAATTGCGACGTGTCGTACAATGGCGAGGGATCTATTTACAGGCGGGTCCCACGCCGGCCGTATGTAGAACAATGGGACTTGCCTAATTGGCTCGCCTCCAAACCGCAGGTGACAAATCTATTGTGCGGACCAACTGAGGAGACGGACCTGCCGGCTGCCCTGCCGCGGGGTTCCCAGGCAGCTCGTCTATCCCGCACTGACTGTTCCTAGGGTTGAGCCAACAAATAAGACCTCAAAAGAGAGGTGGTGTTTGCGGAGAGGTTGGTTGGTTATCAAACTTTCTAAATGGGTTCAGAAGCCTGCTGAAGTAAACAATTAATCAGAATAACACAGTTATGCATTTCATACCTGTTAATGTGACACAACACAAACGTTGACATCAGCTACTGTTGTGATATCTTACAATTTCTTTGATCGTGCTTATCAGGTCTTGTGGGAGCGTTTTGCTTGTACATGATTGAACCACGCGCATTTTAAATTTGATTATTTTATCTTTTTTTTATTTTCTTATTTCATATGATATACCATCGATATTATATTACTATTAAAGTTTAGTATTAACATTAAAAATATTACAATATAATAATTGTTTAAACAGAGTACATTGCAAGTATATACAGCACTCTTATTTTTATATTTTTTATTTTTTTATTTATTTATTTAAAAGGAACACTAACAATATACATATCATACACTCGCCACATAATTACACACTATAACACACGCTGATACGTATATCAATAATAAGTGTACGCAACGTTCACGATGCGCCAAGCAAACACTACGTTACAACAGATTTATGAACAAAAAAAGCAATAAACCTAATTAAATACAAGTAATTAAAACATAATTAAATGAATTAAAATAAGATATAAAAAAGAAAGGTAATGTTCTAAACAAACAATTAACAGTTACAGATGGGATAAACGGTCAGTTATTATTATTACAATTAGAATTTATTACAATTATTTATGGTTATTACAATTAGCTCACACAATTTTTGGGACTTCAATTATTGTCCCAAAGATCTGGCAACCCTAATCTAGGAACACTTTCGCACGAAAGGAGCAGGTTGTCTATAGAAACTAAAAGAAAAAAAATACAAACAAATGATTTACTATAATTTTTTTGTTATCTGTTTCACAAAATAAAGAAAGGAACGTGTTGTAGTTGTAGGTGCGAAAAGGAACGAGACAATTACTATTAAAAAGGTGTATGGAGTAGGGCTGTCAACATTTTTGAGACAGTCATAATTTCGATACAGTCTTACTTATAGCTTGTAGAAAAATCATATTACGATATTAAGGATTATATAAACGATAAAAAAGCTTGGGTGTGAATTGCTCTATCTCCATAGGTACTATAGTTTTTTTATTCATTATGTGAGATGGTGATAACGAAAAAAAGAAAAACCCCGGCTAAGTTTGTTGTGGGCTTCTTCTTAGACCGGGGCGCGTTTGGAACCCTCATAGCTTTAGTTTTAAGTTTACGAATATAGTTATCACCATGAAATAACTACTATGTAAATTATTGACGCGTCAAAAGTGCCTTTTTAAGGACTATTTGAATAAAGATTATTTTGAATTTGAATTTGAATTTATACTAATTGAAAAAAAAAAACTTTAATGAAGTAATATGCCTTATAAGCAAATTGCTTAGCTTTAATTAAGCACAGACCAGACGTTCCTGAATAGTATGATAATAGTGTGATACTTACTGGAATAGAATAAAAATTAGAATCATTTTGTTTTGTCCGAATTTTGAAGTTGTTTCTTTTATCCTAAATTATTCCACTCACTTTTAACTAAAAACATCGAGAGTGCAGTTTATACTGGAATGACACTGAAACTACTGTTGGGTTATTAAAAACAACACATCCGCTACAACAAAAAATATTTTTGTGTGCACTGTAAGTGTACTCATTCATTCATTCAAATAAATTAGATCAAATTTATTAAAATACTGACAACCCTAGTAGAAGATACCATTTTCGCACGGTATAGGGCGAAGGATTCATTGATGACTCAAAACAATTATTAAAAAAAAACTGTTTGTAATATTTTGGTGAATGGGACGAATTCTTTGAACGCAGTCACACTTTATGAATGGGTGTACGGACAGGACAGTACCTACGCTCATTAGCACGTGTAATAGCGAGCGACGTCTTGTTATATGTAGATATTTAACTTGTATTATTTTACTGATGTGGTTCTGCTAAGATTGAATTTTTACTCAGTGTAGAATGGAGTATGTATGAAATACTCTTAGTATGAACACTGCGTGTAATGTAATGCAATAGGGAAACTATTGGAAGCCGCTCCCGATGAAGTCCAGGAGGCTAAGCAAATATAATCTCGGTCTTCAATCCGACACCCCAACCCTGTCGTAGTTGCGGCTTCTTTTTACTCCCCCGACCTAAGCGCTCCTCTCCGAAAGAGGAGACCTAAACATATCCTTCATGACCCTGACGGTCAGATGACTACTGACAACACACTCGTACCACCTACCACACAATCATACGCTACACACCGTCTTCGCTGGCGAAGACGAGGTCCCCGCTATCTTACGTCATCCGGACGTGGGCTCCATCCACGGCCTCAGAAACGTACGGACCACTCACCGTCCGACCCCCCCGTTATCCCAAACGTCGCCTAAGCCGAGGTTCGGCCTCAAAGGAGGTGCCCTTAGGCAGTCGTTCTGGCAGAGCTTCTTTCCAAAGCTCGCCAAACAGCCCGGTTACGCTGTGGCAACCAATAGGGTTTGTACAGTTAATAGACAGTCCGAAAATCTCACCTGATGGTAAGTGATCATGCAGTCTAAGATGTTAGCGGGCTAGCCTGTTAGGGGTATGGTAAACCATACTCCTAATCGGTTTCTAAGCGACTTGTGCCGTGCCGGAACTCTAAATCGCTTGGCGATACGTCTTTGTCAGTAAGGTGGTAACTAGCCACGGCCGAGGTCTACCACCAGACCAGATTCGAGCCGGGAATCAAACCAAGGACCTCCAACTCTAACCTCCAACGCACTGCGCCACGGAGGTCGTCAAAAGTACAAGTATGTTAAGCTATAAAATACCTCTGCAAACGAGCTACCAAAACACTAACGAACAATTGAACTAAACCTAAAAATGTATGTTCAGTCATGTACCGTATTTGCAAGCCGTGCAACAGGTACCATCAGTTAAGGTTTCTCACGGTAGGTGCCTGTGAACCTGTCTAGTTCTGTTTTATCTGCGCAATGCACGTGGTGGTCAAACACAGCGCACAAAGATTAGCCAGCCTCAGAGGAAAGGTAGATGTGAGCAAATAAGCTCGGCAGCGTAGTTATGCTTCTGACTATTGATGCACTACATCAATGAAGCAGATAGTCTATAGATAGACGAAGAGCGTTGACCTGAAAATTAAATTTTATGAATGAATGAATGATACACAAGATAGGATAAAAATAAAACGTAAAACAACACAAAAACAGTAATGAATAGAAGCAGGCGTTACTTTGCCATGACAAACAGTAAACAGAAAGTATAATTTGCTATATTCCGCCGACAACCGGGAGATTAGTATAATATAACACCACACAAAATCTTCCACTAGAACCTCTACGCACGTTTCGACCCGACACCGGATCATCCTCAGGAGATGTTGACTTCACAAGCGAGAAAGGCAAAGTCAACCAAATACATAAAAGACAGATACGGAAAGAGGATGAATTTTATCATCGCCTAAGGCGAGGTCATTGAAAACTGTGCAAGCTGTCAGTCATCTTAATGGGTAACGGAAGACGTGTAGTTCTTGTGAATTTCGACTACGATCTCTCGACTAAACTAAATTGACAGATCTAATTGAAGTGCTAGAAAACTATTATAAAACCTCCCAATTCTGTATAGTATTAGGAATGTATGTACCTTTTTTTTTGTCGTGGTTGAAGCTTTATGGCTACCTCCGTACGCTTGAGCAGGAAGGAGGTTATGTTGGACTCCCACCCTCGAAGGGGGGTATACCCGAACTAAAAACCACAACGGCATGTCCCTCTCGCTGGTTTTACTGGAGACCCGGGGGACCCGTTGTATGCTTCCCGGACGCCCTACCAGCCGCCCCGGCCTAGCGCCAGAAAGACAGCTAGAAGACTTGTGCAATGACGGGCAACTAGCCCAATAGCTACCCGCGGGAATGTATATACCTACTTGCAACACTATTGGCAAAGTAATATCTATTATATGTTTTACTACTACTATTATCTTAGTTGATATGAATTTACAAAAAAAGGCTCGACAGAAGTGATATAAAGAAATGATTATTATTGTTCAGTTTCATCCAAGTTGATGCAGAAATTAACAAATCATTTTAATTGCCTCCATTAATTGAAGCTGTAGAACCATTTTTGACATCCTTTCGTAGCGATAACCTGATAGCGGTTATTCGTTATTAGAAGTAATAATTTAAAGTAGTTTTGAGATAAAACCTTTTTTCAGATAAACCAGGCATACATGAATGTAAAGCAAGTTTAGAACCTATCCGACTTCTTATCAAATACTAGCAAATAAAGCGTTTTAATAATGAAACTAATAAAAATGAAAATTTGAATATTTATGCTTAAAATAATTTTCGCATTTCAATACTTTCTTTAATGATTATTTATATTTCATTACAAAAAAATTGAAGCCCTACTTAGCCTCTATGGCTCTGGCAAACAGATGTAACAATGAATTAGTATTAATGAGTGTAGTAGTTACTGTTTAGTTTGCTGGATAAAGAAATAAATAATAATGGAACAAAACAACCTGAATTTTTACCTCAATGCACCGAGAGCTTTCGCTCCGGACAGTCATAATAGTCGTCGCATCTGTTCAGGATTATTTAACCCGTACCTGTCTTCACTAACTAATCTTTGTCAATTAGCCATTATCTTACATTTGAACAACGGTATTCTGTTATCGGCAAGCGCCACCAGGCACAATGGCCCACGTGTGGCCGGAGGTGAAACAAAAGACCTCGAGATTACAAGCTTTTTGTTCTTAAGACATCTGTTGCTGGTTATCTAGGAGCTTTAACATAAACAATTAGGTGTTAAGGTTTGACTTGCGAACAGCTGTTGTGCTACCTCCGTCCCAAACGCCGTCATGAAAGCATGGATTATGTAACATTGTTTTAGGTATTGTTTGGTATTTACAAGTGTTATATTAATCTCATCTAGATAGGCAGGTTCCTTCTTTTTTTTTATGCACTACAAGTTAGCCCTTGACGGCAATCTCATCTGATGGAAAGTGATGATGCAGTCTAAGATGGTAGCGGGCTAACCTGTTAGTAGTTGGGTATGGTAAACCCATACTCCTAATTGGTTTCTACTCGAATTCGTGCCGGAACGCTAAATCGCTTGGCAATACGTCTCTGTCGGTAAGGTGGTAACTAGCCACGGCCGTAGCCTCCCACCAGACCATATGAGGTTGCCATCAAGGGCTAACTTGTAGTGGATTAAAAAAATGAAGACATTCATGACCTAAATCCAGTGTTTAAGCTGTCGTCACTATATTATTCATCTTTTTACCGGAAATCTGTGATTCTCTGAATTAATTAGCGTTGCTCACTAGCAACATGAACTGCGGTGGTATCCTAGAGCATTCAGCCTGTCTGCCGGAGGTACCGAGTTCGATCCCCGGCACGTACTTCTAGCACGTAAGTACTGAAGTGACTCCTATAATAAGAAATCGCAGAGTCGACTCACGGGTGACAAGTATTTCCTAATACTCATATTTGGATCGCGTTCGCGTCACGCGGATTTTGTTGCCGCTGGAAACCTTAGTAGAATATGAGATTTGGGTATATTATGACAAAGCACCTACACATTTATGACACACGCAGTTATGGACGTCAATTTGGTCAGTCAACTTGTACAAACTTTGTAGCGGACTTCAGATTAGTAGACAAAGACGAAGGAGAGGCATGATTTAAAATAATATTGTTTTTTTTGCTAAATATGGACTATACGTTGTATGTATGAAGTAAATTGTTTAAATTTTGTATTTAGATAAATCAACATGCAAAATTGAAAGAATTCATATTTATTTCAAATTATATAATATTCTGATATTTGTACCAGACCAAATTTTAAATACAGCAACTTTGAATAAAAAGCCAAAAAAGGAGATAACCACAAAATTATCGAGCTTGCTTTCTGAGATCTATAACGCTATAATATGCTTGTATACACAGAAATACAGCTTGGGAACCGTTGGGCATGGGGTGCCAAGATGCTGGAGCAGTGACCCTATTCTCTCGAATCTATTTTATTTTATTTGGTAATCTTACCAAATTATAATTCTAATTGACTGCACAGCATGACAAAGGTTCAATATTAACAAATTATAGAAATATAAATATAAAGAAGTTAGGTAAATCCTTACAGTTGTAATGTTATCTTTATTAATTTTATCACATTTAAACAAAATTTGTTATAGTGACCGTTAAAGATATCGGAGTCTTTACTGATAATTCATGGGATTATAGTAGGATAAATGTCCTTTAAAAGGCGCTTTTGACGCGTCAATAATTTACATAGTAGTGATTTAATGGTGATAACTAGATTCGTAAACTTAAAACTAAAGCTATGAGGGTTCCAAACGCGCCCCGGTCTAAGAAGAAGCCCACAACAAACTTAGCCAGGTAAATTTTATTTTTGTTATCACCATCTCACATGCCACTTAAAATTATATTAAGAGCTATCTTATTAGAGCAATATTTCACTCCCATGCCTGTTTATCATTTACGTAATCCTTTACACTTTAGTAGGACTTTTCTACAAGCTTACGTTTTATATAAACTTGCGGCATATATATCTTGTATTGATGTTTATTTGATATAGTAAATGCATTGTAGGTTGACAGGTGACTTAAACATCGGCGATAAGGTCATGGAGCCTAGTAGAAAATTTAAAGTGAACAAAATACCCATGTGCAGTGGACATCGCAGATAGCGAACTCACCGTCCGACCCCCCCGTTATCCTAAACCCGCCTAAGCCGAGGTTCGGCCTCAAAGGAGGCGCCCTTAGGCAGTCTTCCCTCAGTTTCTTCGAGCCCAAAATTTCTTCTGGCAGAGCTTCTATCCAAAGCTCGCCAAACAGCCCGGTTACGCTGTGGCAAACAATAGGGTTTGTACAGATAATAGACAGTCCAAAAAAATATATATATAGCGCAATAATATCCGTTTGCTTTAATGAGAAAGTGTAGTGTGACGTGTAGTGTAGTGTAGTGTAGTCGCCGATGCTGCGCCGCACCTCGGGAGGTGGGAATGGTCGTCACTAACAGCTCTCATGTGGCAAACCAGATGATCCGATTGATTCAGTGTGATAGCGGCGCGTGACCAATGCGGTAATTAAAGTGGACCGTGATTGCATACAGCGTCTGTCTCTTCCACTTTTATTACTTCCCATTATATACACTTGCTTCTGCGAAAGTCTATTCAAAGATTCACTTCTTTGACCCAAAAACTATATAGCTTATCTCACAGTCCGGCCCCCCCGTTATCCCAAACGTCGCCTAAGTCGAGGTTCGGCCTCAAAGGAGGCGCCCTTAGGCAGTCGTTCCCATAGTTTCTTCGAGCCCTAGGGCTCAAAATTTCTTCTGGCAGAGCTTCTTTCCATAGCTCGCCAAACAGCCCGGTTACGCTGTGGCAACCAATAGGGTTTATACAGCTAATAGACAGTCCGAAAAAAAATATATATATAGCTTAGCCGTAACTTTGTTAATTAATATTTTGCTCAAGCGAAAGGTAGGATATAATTTGTGTATCATACGAGTAGTTTTATCAACTAAAGGACTCCACCTTCTTCTTTTAATGATTTAATGTCAACAGTTAACCTTTGGTTAACCGTTGGTTGGAGGTGAACCAAGGCTGCGTACTCCGATAATTTACAATCTTCACAAAATATGGATGACGAAGATTCGACGGATGCGCCATTACTAATACTGACTGGAAGCGGCTTATCTGTTATTCACACCTCTCTATGCATTCGCTGGGAAATTACCGAACACCTAACCTTATACCCGGACTTTACTCTGAATTACGTTATTACCTAGTACGTACCTATAAAGATAGATAGGTATTTGAGTAATATTGCCACTGCCTAGCTTGTCTAGAAAGCGCGTTCGGTAATACGAGTAAATCCGGAGTTCCTTAATATAATTTAAAGTTATACCAGAATTCCCAATTCCTACCAGCTCGGAGTTTTGTAAGCGCTAGAGCCCCGCGTCTCTGAGAGCTCATTAAGCCGATGAATTATTAGTAACTACCTACTGATTGTTATAAGTATGCGACCAACTTAATCAGCGTTGGTGTATTGGTCGGTATATGCTCTACCACCTCCTAAGAGTGAGGAGGCTGTGAGATAATGTGCTGTGTACTGGATGTCTGAATGCAGATGTCCCAAAGCAGGTCAGGTCATCGCATTCATCTTGAGTGACCGCATCGTCTATTAAATTTTTCAAAAATATTCACAATAACCTCTAGTTGATGCGTAGAATCGTTCAGAAATTCTATTCACACCGCCCTCTCGTGCTATAATTCGGTTAGAAGGCTTAGGTATCCATTGAAAGTTTCTTTTCTTACCCTTCTTACGGGCTGGCTTGCATCGCTTAGCATTATTTAAACAGGTTACAAACTTCCAATTTAATTTATTTATTGACTGGTAGATCAGTAGGTGTTAAAATAAACTGCAAATCTTAACGGTCTCACGTCAATAGGGTCTGCAGATGTAGTGTGGTAGGATTAATTTAATGTCATTACCGTGTTAAATGGTACGATTAAAATATGTGCAAATACAGTTTGACTGTATTAAATAATTAGATATTTAACTGACAATACATACGTCACAGATGATCGATGCTCTGCGTTATGCAGCTACCTCTCCTCGGCTTAAGAAGAAAGCATTACTCCAGAGGAAAAAGGACTGAGCCAGTTATTAGTTAGGGAAACTTTCCAGTGTTTGGTGTCATTACAAATTCTCTTGAGATACACAGGCCTGCGGTGACCTAAGGCCTGTGGTAGAATAAAAGTAAACGTTTTCAACAGCATTTGAATACGTCAGGCGCCACGGGTGAGTCAGCCCGGTGGTGATTGCATGATTGCCCTCGATTGTATGATTGCTTCTCGCTACCGATCCGCCGCCACTTGGGCACATCCTGCTCACGTGCTCGGCGCCGCACGGCGCACGCCTGCCTAGTACCCGACTAGTACGCAGAGGTACCTGTGAAGTAATGTGGTAACCACCTACGACCACTAGCCAGCCAACCTGAGTGGCGAAGAGCTGTTCATCAGAGCATACAAGATTTTGAACAGAGGAGTCTTGAAAACCTAGACGCCAAACGCCAGCTCCAAAAATCTCTGCCCAAGCCCTCCTACAATTACACCTACAATGCGCTAGGACAACTTTACTGCGTTACTTGTGACCGCGTGTTCAAGGCTAAGTTTGGTTTCGCGAGTCATATACGAGCACATGATCGAAACCAAGCTGCCAGTATTTGCCAGGGTGTCGCCGTCGACGGAAACGTCTAGGAGGACATCATCATCATCATAATGTCTGCACCGTAACGAGAACAGCGCAATCCAAGTAGCCCCTTAGAGAGCACAGCTAAGCGGTAGTCACGGTTGGTAAAGTGGTTGACGAGTGCGACTGCAGATGTTCTGTTAAATGTTACTGTTCTTTCCAATGGCGTTGTACACTCCAAATAGCATCCTTATTTGAGCCGTCAATAGCATGTATAAATAATAGTTGGAAGCCCACCAAGCCGCATTAGAGCAGCTTTGCAGGTTAATCTTCCAAATGACGTTTTATAATGTGAAATTAAATTATTTGATTTCTTTTCATAAAGTTATAAGTGGTTTAAAATGTCTGAAATGTAGATTATTACTACTATTTAATCTTGAAAGTAATGGAACAGACCTGTGCCCGGCAGTAAGACCACGGTAAGACATTGTAAGGCTTATGAAGACGACCACGAGTATTCAAGTCCGTAGATTATTTCTTCTATTGTATGTTGTGCAATAAAATATATTTTCTTTTTTATTGCATTTTATTTCATTTCATTTCATTCATGTATCATTGTAAAGATAAGATAAAAGATTTTGATTAGGAATAATAATCATTACTTCAACCGATAGACGTCCACTGCTGGACATAGGTCTTTTGTAAGGAGTTCCAATGGCCACGGTCTTCGGCCGCTTGTATCCAGCGGCTCCCTGCGACTCGTTTGATGTCGTCTGTCTACCTTGTTGGGGGTCGAGCAACGCTACGTTTACCGGTGCGGGGTCGCCATTCCAGCACCTTGGGACCCCAACGTCCATCGGTATAATAATAATACAAGAAGCTTAAACTCGTGAAAACGATGATCCAGTAGAAGTGTAAACTGTGTTGCAGTAATCATCGCTGGGAAGTAATATCGGTGGGGCGAGTATTAGAATTGGAATAACACGTGGAATACAGAGATCTTATCACTGTGTCTAGTTAATTTTTATCTATCATTGTATTGGATTGTGATTTTACTGCTCGCGTGTAATTATTTCTCTATTTCATACCGCATTAAGTTCGGTATCTTATATATAAAATTCTCGTATCACATTGCTCGTTCCCATACTCCTCCGAAACGGCTCGACCGATTCTTATGAAATTTTTTATGCATATTCAGTAAGTCTGACAATCGGCTACTATCTATTTTTCAAACGCCTAACTGATAAGCGGTGTCCACCGCCAAATTTTTTTAAATTTTTTTTTGTATTATGTATGTATTTTGCATTGAAAAATTCATACAACCCTAAATTTTCATCCTTCTATCGCCGACCCCTATTTTCTAATATAAATTTTAGTAATTTAATCATTTGTCGCCTGAATTTTAAAAACTTAGTCCACGCGGACGAAGTCGCGTTCGTCAGCTAGTATTGTTGTAAATGTTGGTACAGATCGTCAACACACGTCAACATTTAAAGGTGTTGCCATAACCCAGAAAGGAGTTATTTTGAACCATGCCCGTCCCACTTCACTCCTCGTGATTAAAATTACACATCTATCTATATTTGAACCGGTCGTGTTGTTATAATTATCGTTGCCGGCAGATGCGGGTTCGACTCCCGCCATTACCTGCCGCGCTGTGTGGTTAGTTGGCTATTAAATAATTGCGTGCTCGGTGCGCCCGGTACGGACCTGCAGTACGCAAGTAGCTGTGATGAGCCGAATATAAGTAATATAAAGTGTGACACGAGTTGACCCTGGGGCCATGGAGTTCAGTTGGAGCGTAATCGACAATTATTGAGCTTGAATTATATTTTTTTTTATTGCGAGAAAACGAGTAGTCGGGTCACCTGGTGTTAAATGATTAACCGTAGCCCTTGAACATCTGCAGCAACGGAGGAGCCACAAATGTGTTACGAGCTGAACCTCCGGCTGAGGATACCTTTCTGTTTTCTGTAGGCACTTTTATCTCTTATAATCCTCAGCGCGCGCGCTGTTGCATTATAAAGTTGGAGGTCCTGGGTTCGATTCCTGGCTCGAGTCTTGTCTGGTGGGAGACTACGGCCGTGGCTAGTTACCACCCTACCGACAAACGTGTCGCCAAGCAATTTAGCGTTCCGGCACGATGTCGCGTGGAAACCGATTAGGAGTATGGGTTCACCATACTCCTAATCATACTTGAACAAAAAATGAATTTAGAAAAATCCTATATTTTTGGAAGTTTACCTAGATAGGTACTTATTCTTAATACGAATTTAGGTTCCACATGATACCAATTAATTTAAACTGCGCTTGTTATCTGACCGCTTAGATCCAATTAATTGAATATTAATAAACAATTAATTAGTGTTGAGCAACTAGATAGTTGTTCGATGAATCATGAAGGACGTTGTGGAATTCCAGTAGTTACACATTTTCACCGCCGAAAATATACATATACTTGATTTTCCCTTAAATGTAGGTCTACTGGAAGAAGGAATACCAGACTACACTTTGTTTTGGCCCCATTTTGAACTTTACGAATGTAGATATCACCATCGTCTCACTGCAGTGGAAAAATTTTAATGAAGAAGGCCATGACTTTAAAATACTTTTATTTCTTGGAGCTCTCGGACGGTGATGCTGCGGCACACACAAAATATCGATTCAGGCTTTCCGTGAGTGTTGTGTTTGTGAATGACATGAGTCACAGTATCGTAAACATTTTCGCGCCGTTTTCGCGGCGACCCGCTTCGCGCTGTCAACTGCAATAGGCAGCGAGCTGGCGGCAATGAGGATCTATCATTATCGAGGAAAACAACGTGAACGTAATTAATCGGTAATAAATATTAAAGAAAATAATTAGAAATTCATTCAAACAATTAATGTTTAATTGGTAATTTGTTATAAAATTGTATACATTAATTGTATAACGTATTCATTATACAATTAATGTATACAATTTTATAACAAATTACCAAATTAATTTTCTGGGATGTCTCTCAATAATTTCAAAGTTTATATAAAATGTAAGCTTGTAGAAAAGTCCCACTATAGTGTAAAGGATTACGTAAATAATAAACAAGCATGGGTATGAAATATTGCTCTAATAAGATAACTCTTAATATAATTTATGGGGCATGTGAGATGGTGATAATAAAAAGAAAATTTACCTAAGTTTGTTGGGCTTCTTCTTAGACTGGTTCGAGTTTGGAACCCTCATAGCTTAATTTTAAGTTTTCGAATGTATTTGTCACCATCAGATTCCTACTATGTGAATTATAGATGCGCCAAAAGTGCCTTTTAAAAGATTTTTTTTTTAAATACTTTTTTGACTTTATTTGAGTAATGATTAATTTTGAACTTAATTGAAAAAAGTTTTTTTTGAAAAAAGTTTTTTTTGGCCGTTATCTGCTACTTCAACAGCTTTAATATCACTTGAAATGTTTTTCCACGTGCATGATAATATTATAATGAAGAAGATATTTGTCTCCGGGAAGAAGCTATGTTTGTGTACAATTTATTATAATTGGTGGAGTAGAAAACTCAGTTTTTCAGCATTTATAATATAAGGCAACTTTAGAAGTTAAAAAAGAAATACGAAATTTTAGCCCCTATTCTCCTGTATATACCAAAGAGCATCATGTGACATATTAACTCCTCGCCATGCAAGTTTTACGTCACGAAATTTGACTCAAAGTGTGTGATTAGAATGTAATAGAGAATCAGCGTCCGGTTTACAATTACGAGTATATAAACAAAACTCCGTAAAACATTCATCTCCGCGTAAAAAGGATACTATTTTAAATTGAAATCAATGAATCAATAATTCATTGCCCAAATTTCGAATCCCAGTGGTTTATGCTCGTGGCTGTCGGTCAGTCTGTCGACGTTAAGATGCACAGTCAGTTCCGCCGCGAGCTCCCACACTATGCTATCAAGACAAGATGTGTGTTGAGTCATTTCCGAACGTCCTTGCGGGTGCAGCGGTGTCAGGGCTCCGCGCACTGCCACACGGTTCCACGTTGGCTGTCGTGCTGCGTCAGTTGCCACCTTGTCTAAATATCTGCACTTGTTTGGAATTCGCACAAGTGTGCGCGCACTCGAGTGACCGCCGCTTGAATGATTTTATTGCACGTTTAAATTAAATGAAATATTTTTTATGAATGCATAATATGACGATGTCTCGTCATCTCCAGGATTGTTCATTCCCGTGGCAGCTATAACAACCTTCAACTGACAGTGGCTTCACAATCTTCCCAATATAATTTTTTTTTTTTTTACCCACTACAAGTTAGCCCTTGACGGCAATCTCACCTGATGGTAAGTGATCATGCAGTCTAAGATGGTAGCGGGCTAACCTGTTAGGGGTATGGTAAACCCATACTCCTAATTGGTTTCTACGCGACATCGTGCCGGAACGCTAAATCGCTTGGCGACACGTCTTTGTCGGTAGGGTGGTAACTAGCCACGGCCGGAGCCTCCCACCAGACCAGACTCGAGCCGGGAATCGAACCCAGGACCTCCAACTTTATAATGCAACACAGCGCGCGCTGCGCCACGGAGGTCGTCAAAACATATACATGGGTACTCCACGATAATAATGTTTAGGACCAATCTCGCCAATAATATCGACGCCATGTCAAATCAAGTACCTTATACTTCTCTTTAATAAAGTTGCCCTCAGTTGTCCATATTGCGAGCCAAGTTTGACGTTTTGTTTCTGAACAAAAAAGAAAATTAAAAATTACGGTGGCATTGCCACTACATAGACGAATTAACGCGGTATTCATATCTTCTTTGGATACTAGAAATTAAGTCATTACCGTCCCCCACGAGCATCTGCAGTACCAGAGGAGTCACAGATGCGTTGCCGTCTGAACCTAACCACGCGGTTGTTTTTTTTTTTTTATCCTCTACAAGTTCGCCCTTGACGGCAATCTCACCTGATGGTAAGTGATGATGCGGTCTAAGATGGTAGCGGGCTAACCTGGAAGGGGTATGGTAAACCCATACTCCTATCGATTTCTACGCGACATCGTGCCGGAACGCTAAATCGCTTGGCGACACGTCTTTGTCGGTAGGGTGGTAACTAGTCACGGCTGAAGCCTTCTACCAGACAAAGTTCAGGCACCTATTTCTGTGTGGATGCCATCGTCAGATCCCGACCTGATCTTAATGAGACCCCTTATAAATGTATAAGAATGAAATCTTTCAGCCAATGAAATATTTTTTTGAAACATACACTAAAAAAAAGATTTCAAAGAACTGAAAACGTCTTCCTTCTTTCTAAATTCGATACCGTAAGACATTGTATCGTTCCGGAGGTTCTCCCCTTTTTCGTAGTAGCTGGATAACTGGCGCCATGTATAGGTGAGGAATGATTGAGAGTCCCGTGCGACAAATTACGTTAATTACATATTCAAATTTAAGGAAACAATTATTTCTGTAATTTAACGAGGCGCCACTATAATTGGAACGTAATGAGGTATTTACGCGCCTGCCTGCGAGTCCATGTTCATATTTTAACATGCCCGTCAAAATACCTACTTCGAAATCGAAAGTGCTGTTTCTAGGACCTCGACTAAATTTATAATACATATAGTATATAGTTCTGCGGACATTTTTAGATCTTCTCATGGCTGAATAGTGTAGTAAATAATATCTATCAATGTCAATCAATTACTTCTATACACACACACAAATACACACAAACCCCCCCACACTAATTAATTAATTGCATGATAAGTTTTTAAGTTTGTATTAGGCACTAATCGTTTTGTATAAAATAATATGTCTCGGAAACGAGGGCCTGTTAACTACAACTCAGTTTTTACTGGTGCAGTTAACAAGGTTAATCTTTTAAATACTTTATTGTTTGCTGTATGTATTTTGTTCCCAAGAAAATAAATAAATGAATAAAATAGAAACATCAATCAATCAATAAGCCTATAGACGCCCACTGCTGAACATAAGCCTTCCCGAAAGTGCGCTATCACTCACGGTTCTCCGCCTTTCTCATTCACCCGCTACCAGCGATCCTTTTCAGGTTGTCGGTCCAGCAGGCAGGAGGTCGTCCTACGCTGCGCTTACCGACGCACCTTTTTTTTGACGACCTCCGTGGCGCAGCGCGCGCGCTGTTGCATTATAAAGTACGTCCGGAGGTCCTGGGTTCGATTCCCGGCTCGAGTCTGGTCTGGTGGGAGGCTGCGGCCGTGGCTAGTTACCACCCTACCGACAAAGGCGTGTCGCCAAGCGATTTAGCGTTCCGGCACGATGTCGTGTAGAAACCAATTAGGAGTATGGCTTTACCATACCCCTAACAGATTAGCCCGCTACCATCTTAGACTGCATCATCACTTACCATCAGGTGAGATTGCCGTCAAGGGCTAACTTGTAGTGGATAAAAAAAAAAACCAACGGCCGTCGGTTCTGCGACAGATATGACCCGCCCACTGCCACTTCAGCTTGCTAATCCGTGCTAGGAGTATGTACAAGGTACTATTTATACAGTATTTTTAATCTGGCCAAGTTTTATCCAAATCTGTTAACCTATAGTTTAGGCATGAAAGGTAACAGACAACTGCATTTATTAAGGAATTTCGGATTAAGGTTTCTTTGTATACGCCCGCCTCCTAATTAGAGGTCGGGGGTTCGAACCCGGGCACGCAGTTATATTGAAGTTATGTGCGTTTTTAAGCAATTAAAAATATCACTTGCTTCAACGGTGAAGGGAAACATCGTGAGGAAACTTACATGCCTGAGAGTTCTTCACACATGGCCAGCGTGGTGGACTAAGGCCAAATCCTTCTTATACGCCGATAATGGGTTGATCATGATGATTGATTATCGCGATGACATGTCCGCTCGCTGGTGAAGCGATGAAAGTGGTTCTTGTTATAAAATGGCTGTAGTTCAGTAAGGAGCTCGCGCCGGCCGCTCGCCTGTGATGTACCGTTCAGTTCCGACCGCAGGGATCGCGTTACCAGGGGTCGGCGTATCGATTCAGGCCGCTTGCTCTGCGCGCCGCACGACCACCACTACATCACGAGCACCCAATTAATTAGCTTTCATCGTTGATAACGACGTTGTCTAAACGTTGCCGCTCGCCCGGAACTGAGCACAGCGCTCTACAGTTCAGTTTCTCAGAGGAATGACGATATCTCGATATTTTGTCTGGTGGGAGGCTTCGGCCGTGGCTAGTTACCACCCTACCGAAAAAGACGTATCGCCAAGCGTTTAGCGTTTCCGCACGATGTCGCGTAGAAACAAAACTCCTAAGAGTGTGGGTTTACCATACCCCTGACAGGTAGCCCGCTACTCTCCTCGACTGCATCATCACTTAGTACCAGGTGAGATAGCCGTCAAGGACGAACTCGTAGTGTTTTAAATATATGATATATATATTTATATAAATATAATATATGAAGCGGTGATAGCCTACTGGTTAGGGCGTCAGCCCCCTAATCAGAGGTCAGCGGTTCGAATCCGGGCACGCACCTCTAACTTTTCGGAGTTATGTGCGTTTAAAAAAAAACAATTAAATATCACTTGCTTCAACGGTAAATAAACATCGTGAGGAAACCTGCACGCCTGAGAGTTCTCCATAATGTTCTCAAAGGCGTGTGAAGTTTGCCAAGCCGCACATGGCCAGCGTGGTGGACTATGACCAAACTCTTCTCATATTGAGAGGAGACCCGTGCTCTGTAGTGAGCCAGTAATGGGTTGATCATGATGAATGTAAGTACGATAAACATTTAGAATAGTTGAGGAAGGTAAAACGGTGGAGATTGTAATAAAAAAAAACACGTAAAAACAACAATAAAAACTTAAAATCTTAATTTCAATCAAATAACACCTGTTCATGTATCTCTAAAAATCATTCCTTACCCAAAAAATTCCACAAATTCCTAAGCAATATTTGCGGCGGGTATACAAGAAGAAATATCTCCGTAACCGCCGTAATATTTCATTGTTAGCATCGCTCGTGTCCTAAACTTTCAAAGAATGCTTTAAGTAATGCTCGCTTACTTCCAACTCACAAAATATTACATGTTTAATTATTTACACCTACAGTTTTATAGTTTTCGTTTAACGAGTGATATATATTTCTCTGTTAGCCCAAATTGTTCGTGGTAATCTAGGCAATTTCCGGATGAGAATATGTTAACGTATTAAGTGACAATTAATAAGGAAATATTCTTCTATAACTAAAAATATATTCTTCAGAGGGAACGGGGAGGTAGTGAAATAAAAAGAAAAGGAATAGTCACAACAATGACAAGATGAGGAATTCTTGCCTTGTTTACTTTAGAATTAAAATTAATCTACGTTTTATAAAGGTATAATAATATTATATTCACTAACCATCAGGTGAGATGCCATCAAGGGCAACTTATGGTGTATAAAAAATATATTTTTTTTTTCTTGGAAATAATTAAACAAGAACTTAGCTGCACTTCTCTGTAATTAAAAGAAACCACATTTAAAACATTATTAACTAATATATAGATTTTGTAATAAAAAATGTGATTTCCATATTGTAGAATTATTATTTTAGTTTTTGTATACTTGTGAGGAGATATCTTAGTTTTATATAATAGAAGCTGTGATAGCCTAGTGGTTAGGGCGTCAGCCTCTTAATCAGAGGTCGGCGGTTCGAATCCGGGCACGCCTCTAACTTTTCGGAGTTATGTGCGTTTTTAAACAATTAAAATATCACTTGCTTCAACGGTGAAGGAAAACATCGTGAGGAAACCTGCACGCCTGAGAGTACTCCATAGTGTTCTCACAGGCGTGTGAAGTCTGCCAATCCGCACATGGCCAGCGTGGGTGCACTATGGCCAAACCCTCCTCATATTGAGAGGAGACCCGTGCTCTGTAGTGAGCCAGTAATGGGTTGATCATGATGATGATGATGATATAAAAGAAGCTTTGTTACGTATGTTAGAACTATTTTAAGGTTAATAAAAGATAATAGATAAGTTAAAAGCGCCAACTTTCAAACAAACTGTTCACCAGTTTGCCGGGATATACCTAGTTTTCAAGCATTTTTAATTTAACAAATAATATAATATTTGAACAACAAATAATATAATATATAATAATTGAATATTATTAACAAAAAAATCTTTAAGTCTTTAAATCCTAAATATCTACAGGTTAAAAATACTTTTATTACATTAAGATGTCGTGACATTTACCAGTTTTTTTTATCGTATTTCAAATTAAAGGGGTCGGTTATCTCTGAAGAGATTTTCTTAACATATGATTATAAAGTTTATAGAAAGCATTGTGTTTTATCTGTGCAAATCGTATGTTAGGTTGAGTGAGCGCACTTTAGAAGATTGGTTTTCTGGGGTTAAAAAGTATAGAATATATTTAGGGTCCCGGATGCAAGTTATCTCAATGGCAAATTTTATTAAGATCGGTTTAGCAGTGAAGCCGTAGGCATAGACAGTAATGGGGTTTACCGCGTAGTCTCGATGTTTTCCCAGGACAAACAGGATTCTGTGCCCATTTTGAGGCTGCAAGATCCATGTGCCAAATTTCAATAACCCGATGTTTAGGTTTTGTCAACCATAGGTTGGAAGCAAACAAACAGACACTCGTCTTTTTAATTTTGGAGTTACATGGATTGTATAGTTGTGGTGGGCTAGAGGAAATGAAGCTTGCCCAATATGAGCAGGAACCGATCAGGTGGCCCGGCGAGCCCGCGCCAGCCCGGCGTGACGCCACCTGTGCCGCGGTCTGCTCGGCGCGGGGGACGGGCCGGGGGCCGGGGCCGGGGGACGCGTCGCCATATCGAATGATAGCTATTGCCATAACTCATTAACTCCGACAAATTGCTCGCGCCGTGGAATATTATACGAGGATGATGTTACAGTTTTTTAATGGTTGGGGTGGAATTTTTAAAAAATGCTTTTAAACATTTGTATTTTTTTTTTACACTACAAGTCAGCCCTTGACGGCTATCTCACCTGGTGGTAAGTAAGTGATGATGCTGTCTAGGATGGTAGCGGGCTAACCTGTTAGAAGTATGGTAAACCCACGCCCCTAGTTGGTTTCTACGCGACATCGTGCCGGAACGCTAAATCGCTTGGCGACACGTCTTTGTCGGTAGGGTGGTAACTAGCCACGGCCGAAGCCTCCCACCAGACCAAAGACTTCTTGTACTTCCAGACAACATGGATTGCCTGCCAAATATGTAGCTAGCTGCCACTAACTTGGGTTGTATTGTTTAACAATTGTATCTTGGGATAAATTGAACAATTTCCCATGCATAGTCGGTAGGGCACACATGACTAAGAGGTCAATTGTTAACCCGGGAAATGTGGCTCGCTTCGCCCTTGTACACTATCTGAAAGATTTTTAACAAGTAATTCCGTGTATCGGCAAAAGGATCTACGTATCTCTCCAAAACACACATGAAATACCTAGCGCTTAAATGCCATAAATGCCTCATTAAACGCAAGATTTATTCTTGTCTGAATTCCTTACATACTTACACTGTTTTTTTTAATGTATTCATGACGGCCAAACGAACAGACAGTTCACCTGAAGTGAATATAAACATCTGCAGAAACAGCGGAGCCACCGATGCGTTTTGGTTGAACCCACCATCCCAATCTGTTTCTATACGGCTTGAATTATAAACCACTCGGCGGAATGTCTACCAGTAGGCTGGTAACTAGAAGCAGCCGAAGCTTTTCAATAGGCCAGACTAGAGCCTGGAATCGAACCCAAGACTTTCCACCCGAAATACCGCGTACCCGAAATATTCATATTGCACATGCATTTCGAATTCGGTACGGAACTTACCGAAATACCGCTCTATACTAATTCTCGGTGTTAAATATCAATTATAGACAAAATTACCCGCAACCTACCCCAACCCTCCGGGCGCGGTCGACCTTGGCACCGCACCCCTGAAAATTTAATTACACTTAACCCTTCAGCCAGGGTGGGTCTTAATGAACTTGTCACGTCACATCGTTAGGGGATATTAGCGAGTGATTAATTGGTGAATGCCGGGCTCATTTTACCCCTTTAGCAGCAAGGGTTTATATGACATTTATGTTATAATATCACAACGTATGCTTACTTTACATAAATACGATAAGTTTGATAGAGTAGTTGGTAGTGAAGTAGGTAATCTCTTTTGTTGTAACGACGTACCTATTTTTTTATTAAAGCTATAGCAGTTTTACTATCCTTACTAATATTTCGTATGCTAATTTGCTAGTTTATTACGCTTGAACTTCTTAACTACACAACTGGTTAACATGATTGCACATATAAAAGAAATTACATAGATTATTAAAATTTGGAAATTGAAAACAGTATTTTTATACCATGTTAAACTCAGACCACGGACACTTAGGGTAGAGGGCTAATCAAAGTTTATTTAACCGGGCTCGATAGCAAAGATTCTATGCATCTTGAACATTAAAGCGTCTTTTCGCTTCAATATTCTTGTAAGTGGTCAATGTGTCTAGGTCTATTGTCAGGTGAGACTTTTGGTAGATATATATGTAAAGAAATTTTTACTACCAGCCAGGGGTTTGGAAATTTATGTTCTTATTTGGAGAAGAGGTTATCAGTCTGTGTTAAAATTCCCAAAATGCTATAATAATCTTCAAAATCTGCACAAAATCTCGCTTTGTAGTAGGGTCGCTTTGGAATTCTGGCCTGGAGAGAGGAATCCTGTACTTTGACATATATCTGGGACATTAATTTCAAACAGAAAAGAGATGACTTTCAGTTATCTTTACACGTGTTTATAATTACACACGTACAGGTAACATAATTCTCCTAATAATTTAATTCAATGGCCTCATTATTACTCAAATAAACTGAAGAAGGATTTGTCCATTTCGCTCGCATGCATGGCTGGATACTGCATGTTTCACGCATAGTGCCTCAGCAGTGTACTCATAGTATTTTCAAAAGCCTTTTACATATTATTGACCCACACGCTTCAGAGTAGAAGTTCGGCAGTGCGCTTTTAAAACCATTATGATATGTTAAACATATATGTTTATCATGAAAATTGTATTCTGTGTAATCTTTTTTTATGTACTGCTCAGTATATAGTTATTCGTATATATGGTTATCATTATTTTTTATCCACTACAAGTGAGCCCTTGACGGCAACCTCACCTGCATGATGATGATGCAGTCTAAGATGGTAGCGGGCTAACCTGTTAAGGGCATGGTACGCCCATACTCCTTATAGGTTTCTACGCGATATCGTGCCAGAACGCTAATCGCTTTGCGACACTTCTTTGTCGGTAGGCTAGCCACGGCAGAAGCCTCCCAGAGCAGACTCGAGCCAGGAATCGAATCCAGGACCTCCAACTTAATAATGTGACAGCGCGCGCGCTGCGTCACGGAGGAGATTTGTAATATTATGTAATGATCCATCTGCATTGAGTTTTATTTTCGGTTTCCTAATCCTTAAAGAGACAGACACACTACCACGTGATAAGTCCGCCTTTTGTATCCTGCTTCTTTTTTGTGGTCTGCAAACGAGGGTTTCATGAATTGATAGACTGATATAGTTATGGGGTGACGCAGCTAGCGTAAAATCAGTTCACAGCACAATTGAACCTGCACGCCAAGCCATTACGCCATTACAGCTCGTAACAGCTATTTAAGCTCGGCCACGGGTCAGCTCCCAGCGCGAGCAGTTCCGCGTCTTCCGCCTTCCATTATACGATTATTCGTCTTTCCCACCGTACCTCCGCAATAGGGCTGCCAACTTAGCATTCAATTAGAAACATTTACTAAAGTTATTTTGGGTAATTTTTTTTTTAATACATAGTCTTGCGTTTACGTATAATGATGTAATATAGTCTAAGAATGAAGCGCGTCAGCCCATTAAAAAAAAAAACTCTGTTGCTTGAAAGATGTATTTAGACATTATACAGCTGTTTATGTAAGCGGATTAAACCTACAAATCAGAGGATGAAGTAAAGTACTAAAAAGACTGGGCTTAAAAGGTCAGGTGAGAAGGTATGACACAAATGTAGTAGGAAAAAAATATACCAAATACTACTATATACAATTAAATTTACTTTAAATAACTAAATTAAACGCGAAGATTTTGTGTTAGTTAATGTGAAATGATAAAGTGTAGTAATTTTAACAAAAAATTACACTTTGTTGAAAATACGTAGAATATTATCTCTTAACTTTTTGCACCGAAGCATCTTAATAGAACTCCGAGCTCTTTTTTACCGTGAGAATCAATTTTTACTAGGAGGGGTGTAGGCTGATGATATTATGACTAAGAGGCTGTACCTTACATATCACTATCAGAAGTAACGAGTATCAATCGCGTAGATGATAATATCTTCTACAGACCCGCATTTTATGCGATGACAAAGACAATATATGCATACATCGAGCATAACTTTTTTTTTTTTTTTTATACACTACATGTTAGCCCTTGACCTTGTTAGAAGATGGTAGCGGACTAACCTGTTAGGGGTATGGTAAACCCACACTCCTACTTGGTTTCTACGCGACATCGTGCCGGAACGCTAAATCGCTTGGCGACACGTCTTTGTCGGTAGGGTGGTAACTAGCCACGGCCGAAGCCTCCCACCAGACCAGACTCGAGCCGGGAATCGAACCCAGGACCTCCAACTTTTATAATGCAACAGCGCACGCACTGCGCCACGGAGGTCGTCAAAAACTCTGTTAATCTGTTAGCTTCTGGCTTCACGTCTAAACCACTGAACAGATTACAATAAGATTTGGAGACACGATAGATTGTTTTCTTAACACGGACATTCGGATATGGATGCTTGGGACACTGGACACAGGTACAGAGATAGGATAGGGCATTGGTTGTCTGTTTTTTATTTTGCATCTGTACTTTGTGTATCTATAAAAGTGGCCCATTCATTGATTCATTCACTCATGCTTTTGCCGCGGTCAATTAAACATCAGCAACTTATTCATATTATATTAGATTATAAACGATGTTTCGTATCATCATCATGATCAACCCATTTCCGGCTCACTACAGAGCACGGGTCTCCTCTCAATATGAGAAGGGTTTGGCCATAGTCCACCACGCTGGCCATGTGCGGATTGGCAGACTTCACACACCTTTGAGAACATTATGGAGAACTCTCAGGCGTGCAGGTTTCCTCACAATGTTTTCCTTCACCGTAGAAGCAAGTGATATTTTTTTTTTTTTTTAAACGCACTTAACTCTGAAAATTTAGAGGTGCGTGCCCGGATTCAAACCGCCGACCTCTGATTAGGAGGCTGACGCCCTAACCACTAGGCTATCACCGCTTCGATGTTTCGTATATAATTAATAACCTTCTCATATTGAGACGAGACCTGTGCTCTGTAGTGAGGAGGCAATGGGTTGAACATGATGATATACGATGTTTATGAATCTCAAACATAATCTTAACTTTGCTTTTAATGGTGGCCAAAGTAGCTTCTTTTTGTAACGCTGGCAACCCTAGCCGACCTTATTCAATGACGGACGCTTTCTCAGCTCACAGGACATGCTAACTGTCGTGTCTCGTAATGATAACAGTTTACGGGTTACAGGGAAGTGATCTAGCTGTAAGTCCCAGGTTCGATCCCCTTTATGACAATTACGAGGAACAATGACCGTTTCATGTTTCTATCTATTTAAGCTGTGCGTGGCCTCGCTGTCAATGACAGAAAGCTGTCATTTCATTTCAATTTAGCAGATTAATAGCAATGATATTATATATTTAAAGATATAATTATAATTATAATAATTATCATTGGTCAATAGTTCTTGTTGAATCTTAGACTGTAGGATCGCTTATGATTAGGTGAAATTGTAACGACATGAGGGGTTTTTTCATAAATGAAGTAACAGTTTATAGAAAACATTTTATTCTCTCGATGTTACAAATAACTTAGAAACTTTAAACGTAAAATTTATTGTTAAATTTATTTAAATTTAACAAGTTGGATTTAATTCAAAACGTAATTAAAGAAAATACATAAAAAATATTTTAATTGAATTTCTTCAATCAAAATGTGTAATGTGATCAGTATTCATTGAAGAGATTTGCAACGAGACCATCAAAACGATTGCAAAGGCAACCAAAAAATATTTATTTTGCTAATTAAATTCAGTGTATTAGAAACGCCCGATATAGGGCGTTTGTGTGTTTCTATGTGTGCAGTGTGGTTCCGCTCGAGGGAAATAATATTTGAATAGAAACCTAATTCGATCGCTCAAAAATATTAAAACATTAAATGCAAATTTAATGTTTTAATATTTTATTACGAGTGTTGTAAATTAAACACTTTTCAAACATTGCATACAGGTATTCTTTGTTAAGAGTGGAACGATTTTGTGTTGATCGGATAAATTAAGCGGGTTGCTGATGCAAATCTATGGAAGAGCATGAAAAGTCACCTTACTTGATTTTCGCCCTTAATAAAGCAATTTGATTAAATTATCTCTTCAATATTAAATTTAAAAATAGTAATTCAGATTTACAAAACCAAAAAAATATTACAAAAAATACATTGGTCGGTAAGTAGGTATTTATTTGTAACCATTCTAATGAGCTGAGGTTTTTATACAATAAAAATACATAAATAATATTCCAAAGGAAAATAATTTGGTATAAAATTATATCAAATTTTATTATACAATAGTTATAATTCATTATTTACTTGATTTTATTTGTGGGTACAAGTGATGCTATAAAAGTTAAGTTTTTTATGTATTGTTCTTTATATTGTCATTCTTAATATCCTGTGTAATGAGTAGTCGGTAATCGTGTGTGGACCTCTGGCAAGTGCCGGATCCATTCCGCTCAGACTGATTAAATGTGGCCTTAGGACCTCAGTGAGAGACGATCTTAATACTAAATTTAATAACTACGACGTATTTACAAATTTGAACACACATTCGTGAAATACAAAAATGTATTATAAAATAACACAAGGCAGTTTTGTACTGAGTCTTTACATTTTTATAATTTTCTCTTATTTATTACTTACATTTCCTTACAGCTAAGTGGCAAAGTGGGATATGTCCTAAATTAAAAGTTTTTCAAACACGATATGATCATATCTACGTCTTACAGAAGCTTACAATAGATATGTAAATTAATTTAGCAAGCATTAAATATAAGATTTTTCGGTATTTAAAGCTGATTTTTTCGACCACCTAGGTCGTTCGAAACCCCTTTGCAAAGTGTTTAATGTTTGCAAAAAATACTTTTAAACCCTTTTCTATTTCCGTCTATGGAAAAGGTGTAGTCCATTGAATGCGATGGCATTCATTGACGGATTAAGTTTACAATAATTATAGAATGAGATAAATTTGTTCCAAATCCTTTCCAATGCCTTTTATACGGATGGCATAATGTCCGCGTGTGTGTCAAAACATTATTAGCGACGTGCGCCTGCGGATGCCATCTGCTTATATATTACATTTTGTCACTTACACCTCTTTTCCAAGGAAGACAGTTTTGTTACTTATGCTAGTTATAATACTATGGCGTGTAGGGGCTACAAAATCTATCAAAAAGTCAGTCTTTCGCTCGGAGGTCGGCGTCACCAGGAGGGGAGCGGCACTAGGAGGAGCCAGGATCACGAAATTATACAGTTCTTGTCGTTTTGGGCATTCTTCCTCTGCCTCTCTCGCTTCGCGCAGGCGACGGCGTCGTTCGGGACGTACGATATCCTGACTCCTCCGTAAGCTCTCCTAGCGGGCAAGGTGTACGACTCCGTCGACGAAGAGGATGAGGAGCAGGTACTGCAGTAGCTGTTTGCGTCGTCATCTCTGACCTTCTCCCTTTTGACCGGCTCATCCGGTTCGAATGCTTCGTTGTCGTCCCCACAAAACCGGACCGTTCGGCCGCCTCTAGGCTTCCTAGCCTTGCCGTCCACGAGTGTCAGTTCGGGCATTGACGTCGAATGCCCCGGGGTGACCACAGTCTGCGCTTCCACGGGATGTGGTGGCTTCCAGTTTGAATCGGGAACGTCGTTCGGTTCTTCCGAAGTGGGAGTCGGCTGAAACTGGTGTTCAGTCATAGACTGTTCTAGTCTCAGGTCTGCTAATGCTCTGTCTAAGCTGAGGCAAGCGTGGGGCAGCGGTGGGTGCGGCGGAGGGGTTTCTAAGACTATTGAACCGCTCGGTTCCGAATCTGCATCTATATTGTGAGTAGACGGTTCTCTCTGTGGCGACCTCGACGGAGATTTCGGCGAGGGCATCCGTCGCGGTCGGGGCACTCGCGGCGGCCGCGGCCCCAGGCCGGACGAGTCCGACGGCGTGGGAGGCTCGCCTTTAGAACACGCTATCGAACAGAATATGGCGCCTTTCCGAGGTAGGAACGGACGCCCGAGCAAGCTGGCTCGACACGTGTGGCACGCGAAGCAGCGCTCCGTGGCGTGCCAGTGCTGGCCCTCGTGGGACATCTGGCCCTGGTCGACGCCTATCGGCTCGCCGCAGGCGTCGCAGTACTCCGCGAAGCAGGAGTCGAAGCAGGGCAGGCAGTACGGCCTGGCTTCCCGCATGATGTAGCGCTGCCCGCCCAGCTGCTTGGAGCACTCGGCGCAGGCGAAGTGCTTCATGTGCCACGCTCTGCCCTCCGCCTCCGTGCACTCGTCGGCCAGGATGATCTGCGAAAGAGCGCTCCAATTAGAGGAGGGGTCACGGAAAATAAATGGCTGGCGTGATGCCTGTCGTATTGAACGACAGTGGATAATATATTTTTTTTGTTTTTTTTTATCACTACAAGTTAGCCCTTTGACGGCAATCTCACCTGATGGTAAGTGATGATGCAGTCTAAGATGGTAGCGGGCTAACCTGTAAGGGGTATGGTAAACCCATACTCCTATCGGTTTCTACGCGACATCGTGCCGGAACGCTAAATCGCTTGGCGACACGTCTTTGTCGGTAGGGTGGTAACTAGTCACGGCCGAAGCCTCCCACCAGACCAGACTCGAGCCGGGAATCGAACCCAGGACCTCCAACTTTATAATCTGACAGCGCGCGCTGCGCCACGGAGGTCGCCATTTCGACTTAATTTGGCCTTAATTACTCTCTTGAATACATTGTGAACTTTTTATGCAATGTTTAGAAACAATTTAATTTTTTTCATACACAATTAAGCAGCCATTAATGAACGATGTTCGAGCCGGGGGGAGACTGCATACATTAGTGAGGGGAAATAAAATTATATGTGATTTTTAATTAATAGGCGATTATTACGACAATGATCTTTTAGTTTTACATATCGGGGCAAAGACCCCGAGTTACTCCGCGTCACTTGTCGTTTACATACATCTTAGGAAATCTACTGGTAATATTAAAAATTTGTCTTCATTAATGAATTGTAAACAAGATTTTAAGTAGGATCTCATTTAGTCTATACGTGTTATGTAGATAGAAATCACACACATAAGTGGAGTAAAGATAAAAAAAAAATCAAAAGGATAACTTTTATGCATAAAAGTCAATTTAACGATCTCATATCTAAATAGTCATTAATTAAATGCCGATGGGAATCAATGAGTTCTATTTTATTCACGCAAAAGAACTAAAGCATAAATACAATTATATTATGAAATGCAAATGAATACTGATATGAAAAAGTTAAGGAGTTGACAGAAATGCAGCTTAAAAGTAACAATTCAACTTGACTTGCGATACAGTAGGTATATTTATTTTAGTCCCTACAATCGAGGTTTTCCCTCTAGCTTCGTTCTCGCAGTCCCTCCATATCAGGACGTGTAGTTAGGCCACGGAAGCTGATTTTTAACGGTAAGCTGTTTATTGGTAACAGCAATTGGTAAGCTTTAGGATCAAATGTTTTACCCGATAATAATCGGTGCCAACGCGACCCTATTATTGAACCTCTGCTGTCCGTCCATCTAATATTATCCGTCTTTGCTAGTAGGCTGGTAACTAGGCGCGGTTGAAGCTCCCACCACACCAGACTTGAGCCAGGCAACATACTAGGGACCCACTTTACAATACCTCTGCGCAAGCGCATATATTGTATAGTGGTGCAACACTCTCTCCTGGCCTTATCCGACACCCCAGCACTCTCGTAGTTGCGGCTTCCTTTTACTCCCCCGACCTAAGCGCTCCTCTCCGAAAGAGGAGACCTAAACATATCCTTCATGACCCTGACGATCAGATGACTACTGACAACACACTCGTACCACCTACCACACAATCATATGCTACACACCGTCTTCGCCGGCGAAGACGAGGTCCCCGCTATCTTACGTCATCCGGACGTGGGCTCCATCCACGGCCTCGGAGACGTACGGACCACTCACCGTCCGATCCCCCTGTTATCCCAAACGTCGCCTAAGCCGATGGTCGGCCTCAAAGGAGGCGCCCTTAGGCAGTCGTTCCCTTAGTTTCTTCGAGCCCTAGGGCTCAAAATTTCTTCTGGCAGAGCTTCTTTCCAAAGCTCGCCAAACAGCCCGGTTACGCTGTGACAACCAATAGGGTTTGTACAGCTAATAGACAGTCCGAAAAAAAAAATCCTGGCGGTTTTGTATCTCCCATTCCAATTCCCCAATCGAACCCTTTGAAGTGAAGTGACATTAAAATAAGGTGGCCGGCGCGGGCGCGTCAATCAGCCCCGCCATAATTAATCCATATTCGGCTCATGTAATTAATTAGCCGGTAAACAAGTCTAATTGGGCCTCGTACGCTATCAGCTCTTGGTTGAGTGCGCGAGGCGACCCCAGGAAAGTTCCCGGCGCACAATGCGGTTCCCACGCCGGTTACACATTCGGCGTTCGTTAGTGGGCTACCAACTTATTAATATTTTAAAACGGTATCTGCGAGAGTGTTGCTCCGCCGGCGCTAACATTTCTAAACGTAGAAAATAATGTGTGATCACTGTTCGTTAATATCTGGGGCACAGTCTATGCGGCTTGGGTTGGGCTGGACGCAACCAGACTACGTGTGAATAACTAACTAATTCATCTAAAGCTGAGCCCCTCGATTACGCCCGCGTTTATGGGCTTCTTTTCATTCAGCCGGACCCGTTTTTACTCCGGAATATAATGCATTCCATGTAAAATTTCCTGAGTAAATAAGATATTATGAAAATGACCATATATATATTAATGCGTTCGAGTAAATGTATGTACTGCTAATTTCAAGCAAACTCTTCCTTTACTATCTTTACTGTTTGGATATTTTGATGTTATACATACGAGTAAATGTATGTGATAAACCGTGTGTTTTGATTTTGTTTTACACCCTTTTTTTATCAGCAGATGACTTAATAGTTATTGATACCCCGGGACCTTTTACCTTACAAAAAAGCACAAAACAGCACAAAAGCAGCACAAGCACTGCGCCAAGAAGCTCGTCAGATAGATTGCGTCAAATATATCATCATCATCATCATGATCAACCCATTACCAGCTCACTACAGGGCACGGGTCTCCTCTCATTGTGAGAAGGGTTTGGCCATAGTCCACCACGCTGGCCATGTGCGGATTGGCAGACTTCACACGCCTTTGAAAACATTGGAGAACCCTCAGGAGTGCTGGTTTCCTCACGATGTTTTCCTTCGCAGTTGAAGCAAGTGATATTTTTTTTTTTTTTAAACGCACATAACTCTGAAAAGTTAGAGGTGCGTGCCCGGATTCGAACCGCCAACCTCTGATTAGGAGGCTGACGCCCTAACCACTAGACTATCACCGCTTCAAATATATACGAAAAACAAACCAACACACACTTTCGCATTTTTAATATATTTAAGGATTTGCTATTATCTGTAAACTCGAAATGGTAACTTGATAATGATCTAAATATATTCAAACATTCTTCAACGTTTCTCAAATATAATTATAGTTAAAGTGATTGTTGAAATTTCAGCGCTAGACAATAACTGTGCTGTGATAATGAGAGAGATAAGCCGGCTCCCACCCCGAGTGGCAACCTCAGCTCAGTGGGAGCCGGGCGACCTAGGCGTAACCTGGCCGATTGTTGTCTTACAAAATACACTTAGTTCATGTCTAATCTGTGTTATGTAAAGTTTCTTCTGGATTTCTTTTAGATACACGAGATGAGCCGGTGAACTTCGCAGCACCGTAATCATTAATGCTGCAGACGTGGCAATTTTTACAAAACATCCAATTGTATACAATAATAATATTCATTTATTTCAGGTGACTTTATACCCATAGTTGATACATAATATTTAATTTAACCTAACATAAAAATGTATACAAAAGTATAGCGGCGTTCAAGTAAGTCAAAATTACCCTAAAACTGGGCGTCTGTCACGATGTACGGCAAGCCAGTACCTTATTATTTCTTATTTAGTACGTATCTGTCGCTACTTATACCGCCGGTATACCAGGCCAGCAGGCCGAAACGCGGTATCTAAAAATGCGTTAATTTTCCTAGCATGTATCGTTACCTTAAACGAGTTAAAGGAGGTTTCTCTGTTTTGAGTAAGGCGCTCAACACTCTAACACTCCTCACCCATGTCATTTATGTGTTCCTTAATATCAATTTCGGAGATCGTTTTTAAAGTATGTTTT
The DNA here is from genome assembly GCA_928268935.1 of Lasiommata megera. Lineage (NCBI taxonomy): Eukaryota > Metazoa > Arthropoda > Insecta > Lepidoptera > Nymphalidae > Lasiommata > Lasiommata megera. The sequence continues at coordinate 15,481,901 of OV743326.1, forward strand.
GTTTTACGAGCTTTTTCCTAATTTCCTTTATTTTCAAACCAAAATAAAGGTCGAGGCCTTTTTCATGTTTTTGTTCGACATACACACTACAGTCAAACAGTTTTTAACCATGGTTTTATACGTAAGCTCTGTCTTTAAGTGGGCTACGGAGACACCTATAGGGGTAAACAACGTTTGAGCCATAGTGTTCGTACGTGTAAATAGGGTATGAACTTGTATGTGCGAAAAGATTGAAATCTGAAATAATTATCGTTAATAGATGTACCTATATCATATATTTTACAATATAGGGTAACCAAAGCTTTTTATATTCCGATTTGACTAATTAGCAAATTCCATTATATCAGTAGTCCACAAGACATGTTTTTTTTTTTTTTTTTTTTTTTCGGACTGTCTATTAGCTGTACAAACCCTATTGGTTGCCACAGCGTAACCGGGCTGTTTGGCGAGCTTTGGAAAGAAGCTCTGCCAGAAGAAATTTTGAGCCCTAGGGCTCGAAGAAACTATGGGAACGACTGCCTAAGGGCGCCTCCTTTGAGGCCGAACCTCGGCTTAGGCGACGTTTGGGATAACGGGGGGGTCGGACGGTGAGTGGTCCGTACGTCTCCGAGGCCGTGGATGGAGCCCACGTCCGGATGACGTAAGATAGCGGGGACCTCGTCTTCGCCGGCGAAGACGGTGTGTAGCGTATGATTGTGTGGTAGGTGGTACGAGTGTGTTGTCAGTAGTCATCTGATCGTCAGGGTCATGAAGGATATGTTTAGGTCTCCTCTTTCGGAGAGGAGCGCTTAGGTCGGGGGAGTAAAAAGAAGCCGCAACTACGAGAGGGTTGGGGTGTCGGATTGATTTCTCGAAATAGATTTTCGAGAGTTTCTTAAAGTGCTGAGCGATAGTGTCAAGTTCTAGGTCTCTGTGCAGATCTACGTTACGCACATACCAGGGACAGCCGGTTGCCGTGCGCATGAAACGATTCTGAATCGTTTGAAAGGTTTTATACGTGGGACGAAGCGCTATAGCGGCGCTCGCGTAAGACATGATTGGGCGGATACAAGTTTTATATAATGTCACTTTGTGACGGAGAGGTAGCCTACTGCGTTTATTAATCATGAAGTAGAGTCTGTTAAGAACATAACGGGCTTTCTGACTGACTCTACGTATGTGCGGCGAAAAGGACAGGCGACTATCAAAGGTTACACCTAGATATTTGACAGTGCGTTCCCATGGAATCACACGATTAAATAATATAAGGTCCTTTTTGTATCTGGGGTCAGGGCGGTTAAGTCCGGTAAAAAGAAGCGCTTTGCTCTTTTCCGGGTTAGCTTCTATCCTCCATTGGCGGAACCAAGCGCCTAAGCGCTTGATCGCTTTCTGAAGGCGGGCTACTATGTACGGTAGCGAACGACTGGTCGTGTAAAGAGCAGTGTCGTCCGCGTACTGGGCTAGCTCTACATAAGGGCTCTTGGGTATATCGCTCGTGTACAGCGTATAGAGGTAGGGCGCTAGAACTGAACCCTGGGGTACGCCAGCCTTTAGGGGTCTCCTAGACGACAGAGTGCCGTCTATTCGAAACCTAAAGGTGCGATCGGTTAAATAGTCTTTTAATAGGTATAAAAGCCTATCCGGGATACCCTGGGTTTGTAATTTATAAATGAGACCGGCGTGCCAGACTTTGTCGAAAGCCTTGGCTACGTCGAAGAATACGGCTCCTGTGAGGCGACCACGTTTCCAATCGTAAAGCCCTCGCGCCACGTGCTCCGTTAGGCGGTGCACTTGGTGGACGCTAGAATGTTTGGATCGAAAGCCAAATTGCTCGTCATTGATAAGCTTTTTAGCTTCGATGACGACTTTAAGTCGGGCGAGTATTATCCTCTCGTACACCTTTGCTAAGGAGTTGAGAAGACTTATAGGGCGGTAACTAGAGGGGAGGTTAGCGGGCTTACCAGGTTTTTTAATACCTATTACTATAGCCTCTTTCCACTCTGTGGGGAAAGAGCATCCTGCCAGCAGGGCGTTATATATCATTACCAGTAGGTACAGTAGCTGGGGAGGGATGCATTTAAGTGCCCTGTTTGTGATCACATCGGGACCGGGAGCTTTCTTAGAGTGCAGCCTATTGATAATCGACTGAACCTCTTCGCAAGTCGTGGGAGCTATGGGCTCGCTGTCTGGAGACAGTGGGCCTAGTGAGTCTATTTTATTGGTGACGATACCTACAAAGTTGGGATTTATAGAACTATCGCTCGGGGTGCACTGTGCTTCAAACGAGTCAGCGAGGCATTCGGCCTTATCCAGATCTTCGAAAGCGGGTGGAAGATTGGGTCGTAAGAGAGGGGGTGTGGCTGCAACGTGGTCAGCTTTGAGAGCTCTCGCTAGGCCATGGTACGCTGTATGGGATGGCGTGAGCTCTCCTAGCTTTCTGTCCCAGTAGTGGGCCCTCAGAGAGTCAAGGCGAGCCCTGAGCTCTCTTTGGATTTGCCAGAGTTTTCTCCGGTTGTCGTCTGTCGGACAGTCGGCATGTGCCCTAGCTTGGCTGTTCTTACGCGTCAGTATTTGTCGAACGTTGGCCGGCAATTCCCTACGACCGAAGTCGTTAGAAATTGTGCGGGAACAGTCGTTGACTGACTGACGAACGTGCCTGGTAAAGTGAGACGCTGCACGTTTAGCGTCCTCTACGGAGTCTATGGTGTCGGGGATTTCATTAAGGTGCACAGAGTCTAGTGTTTTAAGTCGGTCGGTTAAGTTTTTCCAATCTACTATTACTTTGGTCGGAGGGGGGGTGTCTACCGGGGGTCCTAGCTGGAGTAGGACGGGACGGTGGTCAGAGCTAAGCTCGTGTAGTACTTCTAAAGAAAACACATGAAGTGTGATATTCTTAAAAATAGCTATGTCCAGTATGTCGGGTCTGTCCAATGAGTTTTCATTGTACGGGTAACGCGTCGGTTCGTTGGGGGCTAAGATAGCAAAATCTATGTCATTACTTTGATACAATCGATTAAGTTGTCGACCATGTCCGTTAGTAACTCGGGAATTCCAGCACTCATGTTTGGCGTTGAAATCTCCGGCCAAGATGACGGAGTTGCCAAGAGCGAGCAGCGCACGAAAGTCGCTCTCTATGAAGTCTCTAATGGGAGAGAGGTATACTGATGCTAGGATGACCGACGGATGGCCGGTCATGCTAACTTGACAAATGGATGCTTCCATGTTATTTAAGTCGGGAGGGTCGAGAGGTATACAGTGAAGAGACCTCCTGAAATAAATTAATGTTCCTCCCTTTGGGGCGTGTTCTCTATCATTACGTATTACATTGTAGTTCGCAATTTTAGGCGTATCGTTACTAGGTTTAAGGAAGGTCTCTTGCACTAGAAAGATATCTAATTGGTGTGCACAGGCAAATTCTCGTATTTCGTCGATCTGTCGGATAAGGCCGTTTGCGTTGAAAAACGCGATTCTGAGGGATCGGGGTTTGTTTCTACATGTAATTGGTGTACTACCCATTATGGTTTAGTTTGCGGATCGCCAATATAAGATCGGCGTGCTCGGAGCATGCAGTAAGTCTGCAGTAGTTGGGGTCGTTGAGCTTCTTCATGCAGAGAGTGAACTCAACTTCACCAAACGTGTCAATGACACTGATAATTGAGTTCAGTGACTTATTGCCTGACGCAGGGGTCGAACTGGTGGGCGCTTTAGGGGCGGGTGAGGCCACCACCGGCGGGGAGGCCTTAGGGGCTGCGGGTGCTGCCGGCTTAGGCTGGGCTGGTTTGAACCACGCATTAACGGCCGGAGCCGGCGCGGGTACAAACTTTTCTTGGACAGGCTTGGTTTTCGCCTGTTTGCGAGCGGCTTGTTTGCCACCGCGTCTTTGTTTGCGCGGGGCCTTAGGACAACCGCGATAATTTGCGGGATGCCCCTCAGTCTGGCAGAGGACGCAACTCGGTTGTCCAACCGACTTGTCCTTGCGCTGACAGTCAGCGGTGCCGTGGTCGCCTAGGCACTTCACGCACCTAGGGCGGGCGTGGCAATTGCGGGCGCAATGGCCGTATAGTTGGCAGCGATGGCATTGGCCGATCGCGCCACGGTTGCGGGGCGTCTCAATGCGCAAGCCGGTTAGGCGGCACACCGAACGGATCCTAAATATAGATTTGCCTTGAGGGCAAAGGTCTAGAATTACGAGACAAAGCTCGTACGGGGTTTTAGACCGTGAATTGTACATACGATGTACTTCCTTCACGGGGAGATCCTGGGACAGAAGGTCCTCCTTAATTCGCTCAGTTGTGAGCTCTACTGGGAGTCCACGAATGACTACTCTCAGGGTGCGCTCTTCCTCAAGAGTGTAGGAGTGGTATCCTACATTCTCCTGGCGGAGCAGGGCGGTAAGATGCCGGTGGTCCGTCGAGGTCGGACATTGGACTTTGATGCCAATGTTGGTAGAGCGGGCGTTGCTGAACTTAATGTTAGCAGTGTCAATAAGGGGAATCATGCGTTCCCAAGCAGATTTTTCCCTAATAAATAGGGGGGGCACCTTCTCTTTGCGCTCCTCGGACATAGGGGAGTCTTCCGACCCCTCATTGTCCTCGACGCGCGTCTGAGAAGACGGGGCGGGGGCAGCAGTGGCCGCGGGGGCCGTAGAGGCTATGATCCTCTTTGCGGGGTTGGAGGTGTTTTTAGCCTTAAGCTTGCGCTTTTGGCTTTTTGAGGCGACGGGCGTGAAGCCCACGTCGTCCTCGGCCTCCATGTCGGAGGAAGCGGGTGAAGCCGGGGCGCGAGGCGCTACGGTGCGCGGCGCCGGCTCGATCTCCGTGGCAGGTAGCCCGGAGGGGTCGGAGGGGAGGGGGTTTTCCGAGAACACCAGATGGGTGTCCCGGGTAGCGGGGGCGGGGGCGCCGGCCGTCATAAACCTTTTCAGGTAGTCCGGCTGGTTGCTAAGTAGGTCCTTTAAGAGGGCCTGCATGTCCACGTGGGGTGGCGCGGTGGCGGCCATAGTGGCCGCGGGTCTAAAACGGTGCCTCCCTGCCGAGGCAGGGAGGTGAGTACCTAAGGTGTGGCCCTAATGGGACCTCGCCTGTAGGTGGCGAGGGTGTGTCGCTAAGCTAATTAATGCTAGTGTACTGGAATCCTAGACCCTAGAACTACACTGCACTAACACAACGGAGACACTGACACTGACACTGAACACACCACTCACTGTGCGAACTGACTGGTCGGAGCGCGTAACGAGACATCCGTTCGGGACGGACGTCGATCGAACACTCCCCACAAGACATGGAATTGTGTTTAAAATACTATAGTATTCGTCATCATCATGATCAACCCATTCTCGGCTTTCTTCTCCTCTCAATATGAGAAGGGTTTGGCCATAGTCCACCACGCTGGCCATGTGCGGATTGGCAGACTTTACACGCCTTTGTGAACATTATGGAGAACTCTCAGACGTGCAGGTTTCCTCACGATGTTTTCCTTCACCGTTGAAGCAAGTGATATTTTAACCGCTTAAAAACGCAATAAACTCCGAAAAATTATAGGTGCGTAGCCCCCCCCCCCCCCCTGATTAGGAGGCGGACGACCCTCGATCTCTGATTAGGAGGCGGACGTCCTAACCACTAAGCTATCACAGTTTCAAGTATCCATAATACACGTGTACAAATACAAATGATAGACTTCTACATGAGGATGTGATGTTTTGGAAACACTTTGTCGCGTGGTAGCACGATTTACGTAACAGACGTCGTGGCTGTACTTGCTGCGGAATTCCTTATGAATCATGTCACGCCGATGTAAACTGTAGATGGATACATGTGGAAACATTTTTTATATTCATAATTTCTATAAATAATTCATTGTCAATTCAATCATTTATTGATAAGACGTTGAAGTAAATATCTGATTTTTATTGAGATTTTTTTTTACTTCCTTTTTAAGATTAACTATTCACAAACTTGAATAAAGATGCCTAAAGATAATATGAAAACGAAAATCAGATAACGCCAATAATTTCTTGTATTGCGTGTATTGAGAAGTCTGTACAATTTATGTTGCAATTTTTCCTGTTACTATACAGTCAAAAACCTTGTACCATTCGAATTGAGTTCTTTTAGTTTTATAGTACAGGAAAACTACGGTGCGTTATAAATAGTGCAGTGTCAAATCAAATCAAAAATAGCTTTATTCACATAAACCTATTACAGGCATCTATGAATCGTTCATTTAATTATTTCTATTCGTGAAGTGATGGTGATTACTACAATCGACAACGTAAAACTAAAGCTAAGAGGGTTCAAATCGCGCTTAGGTCTAAGAAGATACCCACAACAAACTTAGCCGGGTTTTTTGTTATCACCATACATACGAAAATAACCAATAATAAATTATAGTACCTATGGAGATAGAGCAATTCACACCCAAGCTTTTTTATCGTTTATATAATCCTTAATATCGTAATTTGATTTTTCTATAAGCTTTCGTTTTATAAAAACTTTTAACTAATTGATAGACATCTCCAAGAATGTCTATTGTGAATGCTTATTTTATTCCAGTACTAGATGTGACCGGCGGTCTCACCAGCGTAGTTTCCGTTTCCGTGGTAATACCGGGATAAAATATTGCCTAAATATCTAATAGCCGTCTTCAATATGGACTATCGAACATCGAGTTTGTTTGAGTTGAAAGAGTTTTTCACATCGGACCCGTATTTCCCGAGATTACCGCGTTAAATAAAACAATTGAAATTAACTGATTTAGACATGATTGAATTTGAAATTTGTGCAGCGGTAATAAATTGCAAATTGACTCTTTGAAGTTAAGAAACACACCTACACTTCTTAGACAACAGTGAGTGATTATAATTTATTATGAAATTTATTGAATAGCAATAAAGTTCAAATTGACTATACATTTTATTTTATTATTAGAATTATAATATATTTATTTTTTAATTAGAACACGTTTATACGGGAAAAAGAACAGGGCTGTTTTTAGGGTTTTCCCGGCAATTATTCGATTGTTTTCACTTTTTAAACCTTCCCTAGACCTCCACAAACATTTTGAGACTAAGATAAGATAAATTCGTTCAGCTATTTTCGAGTTTTAGCGAGACTAACGAACAGCGACTGATTTATATATATATAGATAACTTAGCCCTTGATGAGTGCAGTATAAGAAGGATAAGTTGTGAATGTCATTCATTGCTAATGTACGTAATGTTGTACGTATGCAGTACAGAGACAAACAAAACACCGCAATGCTGAGTGCGGGCACGTAACACCCCGCACTGCATCGTTCTTGACATTTTGGTGAACATTTGGTGCAAACTGGTAGTAAGGTTACGCCTTCGTTTAAAAAGCATTTCTCCCAACTGACAGCACTAGTTAGCTATTACACAGTATACAGTAGGTCTAACAAGGGCATTCAGGCTGAATAGGTCAAACCTAACTAAAACGTTTTGGGCCTGGTTGTCGTCTAAGGGGTATGCTGAAACTGAGAATATTTTAAAAATATTAAAATAATTTACATAACGCATATACACAAACACACATTCACACTCGTTCACACAAACATACGAGTACATACACGCACACGCTCATGCACGCTTAAATAACCTTTATTTATTTATTTATTTATTTATGTTACCTTTAGATTAGATAATTTATCTCTAAGATTAATGTATCTACTATATCCCTGGAAGGAACTACCCTCTGCAATACAGGTTTTCCTAGTGCAGAGGGTAGGGACAAATTATTATTGTAAATCGTTTTTAAACAATAAAATATTATCTTATCTTATCTTATTAGAGATCTACAATGTCCTACAGAATAATTATGTTTCGGAAGTTGTGCTCAAAACTATTAGATGCCCATCTTGATCATCGATCTGCGAGGCGTCTTAAGGTTCTGCGCTTTGCCCTTTTCGCGACGCAAGGATCTGAATGAAGGAATGTCCTTTCCGTTTTCTCTCCGCCAATCCTTTGTAAAGGGGGAACGTCTAACAGAAATATAGGGTCAAGAAAAAAACCGTCATAATATAAAAATATTTTACTTGAGCCATTTCAAAATAAGCGCATTTCGAACGATAACTCGTTCTCAACATATAAATGACGACAAATGACCGAATTTATACAAACAAATCTCAATATAGCAAATGTAAACGAAATGAAAATGTGTTGATTATGACAGCATTGTTAATTACATTGCATCAACTCCTGTTGAGTTGTAGGTATTTTATAGGCATACGTGACAGCGTCGAATTTGATAAGTTATTACATTGTTCGTAATTCCTGTGCCCACCATGGCGTTCTGTCATCACTGCGCGGGTACGTACGGGGCGTATTTTACGTGCGTCTGACACGCGACCAATCATACGTCCCGTTTAACTCAGTAAACTTACATTGCGGGATTACTTATATAATTTTTCGTATTTATACAATTGGTATAGTAAATTCGTGAAGTATTGAATCACTTTAGTAGGTATATATTATAGGGATTAAATGGCACGCGGGTCTAAGCTGGAACGTGAATGAATATTTAGGCCACAAAAATTGAGCCTTATAACGAAATTTTTGTGCTTTACTAACAAATCTTAAATGAAAGTGTTTACCTACTACGCAGATAGGCTCGCGTGACTCCAAAGCTCCCATAGTTATCTGAATAAGCCAGTAGGGTTTCAGTAACTTTTCTGTCACTTGCTCTGTCATCTCGCTACATTATAAAAATGTCAAAATTTGTGTTGTATGTGCTGTCCTGCATCGTACAGTGGTTAGTATTATAATGATTTTGCTAGGTCTCGGTAAATTTTTTCATTTCTCATACCTTTGAAGCCTTAGCTCTAATTCTGTGGCATAATCTTCTTTTGAAAGGGATGCTCCCTTATTTCATCAACAATCCCTTATTTCATCAACAATTTTCAAAAGACATTTTTGATGTTGATGTTTAAAGTTCCGATGTCTTTTTTAACTCCATTCCGTTATACGATTTCTTAATAAAGTGGAAGGGGCAGCTCAATGCGCCTATCTAATACACAACGTCATCATCTGTATGATAGTTGGATTTAACTTCGCCAGGAGGGTTTTCCCATACGATACGGCCAAGTCGATGTTTAAAAAGTTGTCGTATGGCCAAACTTTTTAAATATTGGTTATTGGTCATCGGCTTTTCTTATTGACGTCACTTACTGAATTATCGATGACTTCTTCCATATTGAGGATGACGTATGACATTTGTAAAAATGACATACGTCTAAATGTTTTAAGTTGTATATTTTTAAAATTATAGGTATATAGGTGACAAGCCCCTCGGTGACGAGTGGTAACACAATGAAGTTTTAGTTGGTCGGTCATAGCCGATGAAAATGGTTCCCCGTGATGAAGTTTTTCTCCACTATAGAAAGGCATATTTGAATAAAGAAATAACATCTCCGAATTCTGCCCTCATATCAATTCATAACACATAAATGTATAGTAATTATTCAAGTGAAAATTACTTTTAATAATAAACTAAAAAAATATCGATTTTTCTTCTACATGTAACCCTTTTTAATATTATTACTTATATAATTAGTTTCATAGCGTATTGTTCATAAATATTATGTCATCAAAATATTTAGCCGATCTTTTTTGTTTTCTGTTATACGATCTCTCGTTTGGTCTCTGATCATAAAACTTAAACGGATGTAAACACACACTTATAAGCTTTAATAGGATGTACTGTAATTTATTATATATAAAGGATTATATAAACGATAAAAAAGCTTGGGTGTGAATTGCTCTATCTCCATAGGTACTATAATTTGTTATTCATTATGTGAGATGGTGATAACGAAAAATAAACCCCGGCTAAGTTTGTTGCGGGCTTCTTCTTAGACCGGGGCGCGTTTGGAACCCTCATAGCTTTAGTTTTAAGTTTACAAATATAGTTATCACCATGAAATAACTACTATGTAAATTATTGACGCGTCAAAAGTGCCCTTTTAAGGACTATTTGAATAAAGATTATTTTGAATTTGAATTTATTAATGAACATGAATTTTAATTAGGGCACAGCTCCATATACATCCGGCAATGTCAATTCAGTCTGAAAGAAGAAGGAGACGTTCCTTCTTCTTTCCGACTGGTCTTGTGCGCCAAACTCAAGTTAAACGTTCGTTTCGGTAAATCTAATTAGATTACTTGCGGTCTCCGCGGCCAGTAGTCAGTTCCTGTGCGCATCGTAATTGGTTGCTAATTGCCAATTTGTTGGGCCAATTAAATTACGTTGCCGGTAACCTTGCCCGTCCCTAGGTACGTAACGAAAGTTTGTTTATTATTATTAATAAAATGAACATGCGCGCTATGGAATAGAAGCGGGAGCTACTTTGTGGCACTCCATGGTGTACATGAAACAGGCAAATCTGCACGGCGCATTAATAATTTCTGCAAATTTATAAAGCATAACACTTCATCATCATCATCATCATGATCAACCCATTACCGGCTCACTACAGAGCACGGGTCTCCACTCAATATGAGAAGGGTTTGCCCATAGTCCACCACGCTGGCCATGTGCGGATTAGCAGACTTCACACGCCTTTGAGAACATTACCGAGAACTCTCAGGCGTGCAGGTTTCCTCACGATGTTTTCCTTCACCGTTGAAACAAATGATATTTTAATCGTTTAAAAACGCACATAACTCCGAAAAGTTAGAGGTGCGTGCCCGGATTCGAACCGCCGACCTCTGATTAGGAGGCTGACGCCCTAACCACTAGGCTATCACAGCTTCATAACACTTGCTCCTTCCTGAATGTGACGTTGGAGACAGTGTCTAAGCGAAAAGAGGGTATTCTGGCATATGTGCTTGCTGAGGGGTATGAAGATCGAAGAAATCATGAACTGCACCGTGCGGATTGCACAAATTAAGCTTAATGTTCATTATACAACACGAGCATTTAAGGAACACCAAATTTTTTTTTCTTTATTATTCCAACTCTTTGCTAGTTTGATGCTGTCTATCTTTAAAGTGGAGACGCCAGCAGAGCTGCCCAGGGTCCACTGATGCCAGCAATGTAATGTCAGCGGCATGGCGGCGGGTGGCAAGCGTTAATTAATCCCCCAATATTGTGTAATGCCGATGGCCGATAGCGCGATCGCCGCTCGTGAAACATGCCACTGAAAACTGAACCGCGGGCACGCGAGCCACCGGCTGGTTTTTTTTTAAACACCACAAGTTAGCCCTTCACGGCATGTCACCTGATAGTAAGTGATGATGCAGTCTAGGATGGTAGCGAGCTAACCTGTTAGGGGTATGGTACACCCATACTCCTAATTGGTTTCTACGCGACAGGTTTGTACACGACATCGTGCCGGCACGCTAAATCGCTTGACACGTCTATGTCGGTAGGGTGGTAACTAGCCACGGCTGAAGCCTACCACACGGTAAAACGGTGTAAGCGGTACACTTCGATGCGCGTTTCAGCCAATAATTCACGTCAGTTTAGAATTCCTTTAGCAAATTATGAAAACTTACATCTTTGGTAAGTAAATTTCGTATAAATCTCGAGACCCAGGCATTGCACGGTTTAAAGTATAAACTTTTCGACCCGACTCCAAAATACGGTTACGTAATCCTAAGAAGGTTTTGGCATCTTAAGGTTTCGGTTAGAGTTTGGTTACTGCGTTACGAATTCGCAGAATACGTCGCTTTTAATATTTTCTACGCTACCACACTAGCTGAGCAAATGAACACCTTTGTATATCCTGGGTAGCTAATATTTGCGAATGTGAGTTTGTTTGTTACGCTTTCACGGTTAAACCACTATTTACGGATATTAAAAACTCTTTTACTATTGGAAAGTAAAGTTATTAGCAATCGTTATGATCGATCATTGGCTATACTTTTTCCCCGTATTTTCAAGGGGACGACAATCACGCGGGTAAAACCGCTGGGCTTCGCTAGTACTTAATAAAGGTGAGGTTAGCTAATTTATTTCAAATACACATTAAGTCGATTTACATACAAATTTTAATCGCTATTTTGCCCACTGACAGGACGAATTTTCAAGAAACTGTTGGTAGTAAACGTCTATAGCTATGTTTATTTGTATATCTTATCAATTAAAAATAATTTCACCATACAACATATTTTTTTATCCCGAAGTAACATAGACTATACTTAATTTTACTAATAATAATATTTCGAGTAGCGTGTCAAGGAAAATTCAAACCCAGATTACATATTTTGTGTGATACGAGCTTTAGGACACAAAGAATTAGAATTCCTTTACACGTATAGGTGTATAGATATAGATGCTAATCAGCAAAAGATAAAATCATAATGAGACGAAGCGATGCGAGTCCGATGTTCGGTGCTCGGATGCCGCGTGTTTTAACAACTTAACGATTCCAAAATTACTTTCGCGCAGAAATGTACTTTGCATTTCTATCACTAATTATTAAGTAAAATTACTTTCCTTCCGGGAAATCTTTATGGCTGTTAAATGTGTTAAGTGCCGTGTAATATTGCTGGGGATACTGCAAATCATTACATCATAATTATGGCAGTACCAACTTAATTGTTTTAGGGTTCTGCACACTTGTGGGACCATAGCTAGATTAGATTTGATTTTGGGGTGCCAGGTCGGGTAACCTCCACGTGTGCTCGGGTGCTGTGGATCCTTTTTGATTCGTCCGATACACCCGGGTAACATCGGTTAACAATTTCTTTTTTGCGATATTGTTAGCTAATAACCCGACGCGGAGGGGGTCTCCGCGCGTCCCTCTGACCAAGCTGAGGGCGCAGTAGATGACCCAGTGGTGCATCACGCCGTGTGGTGGAAGGCCTGTCCAGGTATGGGACTGGAAGTCGGGCGTGGGCGACAGTGAGCTGCTGGAGGTGGGGAAGTTTGTGGGCCATCCTGGTATGGAACTGGTGGGCCGGGGTGGACGGTGAGCGTTCGCCGCGCTTGCCGTCAACGATTGAAGGTCGGGTACGAGATAGGGTTCTCCTCCACCTCTCTGGCTCCTGTGCCTTCGGAGGACTTGTGGGCGATGGAAGCGAGGCCGTCCATCACTCACGGTATGGTCCTCAAGTTGGCTGGTGTGCTGTTGTTCCAGCACACCTCTAACCGGCGAAATTGGGCACGTTATGCCCAAGGAGGGTCTGCTGCGGCGGACATCCGCTGGTAGAGTTGCGGTTGTATGCGAAAGCTTTCCCGTGACTCCACCTTACAGCGGTGAGTAGGAACACGTGGGGGTTTTAGTTAGTAGGAATCTGAAATAACCTCTGTGCAGAGGTATCCATGAGGATTTACCCACGATAAAAAATAAAAAAGATTAAAATTTAAGATAAAAAAGATTGAAATTTATTGATAGATTAGATTTTTTCAAATGTAATTTTACTAGCTTCGCTTGGACTTATTGATGATAAAATAATGAATAACGCAATAGGTTCGCCTTCAAAAAATCTTACTTCATCCATCCATAACAAAAAGATTAGACGCCAAAGACTTGTACTATTGTTTATTCTATCATATAACGTGCTTTTAGTCACGCCAAAAAATAATTCAGCAAATGGATTTTTTAATAATTTTCATATTTAAGGATAAGATAAGAAATATACGGCTACATAGTGGTTATATCAAATCTGTATACTTTTTAAAAACTATAGATGTAATAAACTGAATTGTTCTTTTCAGCTTGTCGTAATTTCATCGAGTTCTTTCAGCAGCTCCATCCATCCAAACTTTCACATTTAAAATAGTCGTGAGATAGTTTCAAGGAAAGAAATGTTGCTTGGAAACAGTCGGCATATCTTTGTGTGTTTGTTAAACGTGTGAACTGCCAGTAGCTTAGTACCAGGCGACACTAAAAGAAACTGAAACTATAGATTTTTAAGTTGTCCCTGTCGGTAATTGAACTCGGGTACTCCTAATTGAAGCGGTGATAGCCTAGTGGTTAGGGCGTCAGCCTCCTAATCAGAGGTCGGCGGTTCGAATTCGGGCACTCACCTCTAACTTTTCGGAGTTATGTGCGTTTTTAAAAAAAATTAAATATCACTTGCTTCAACGGTGAAGGAAAACATCGTGAGGAAACCTGCACGCCTGAGAGTTCTCCATAATGTTCTCAAAGGCGTGTGAAGTCTGCCAATCCGCAAATGGCCAGCGTGGTGGACGATGGCCAAACCTTTCTCATATTGAGAGGAGACCCGTGCTCTGTAGTGAGCCAGTAATGGGTTGTTCATGATGATGATGATGATGACTCTTTTTTATTAAAAGACAGCACTCATCACAGCGCTAGAATAGTCGCCAGAGTCAACGTTTCTATAATAATTGTAAAATCTAATAAAATTTCCAGTAGTAAAAACCGGCCAGTGGAGCTTTTTGCGTATAAACACATGTCAATCCCTCAATCTGCCACTGCATGAGAGAAGGACCCACCAAAACCTATTTCCGCATTTGTAAAACTGTAGTAGGAATGGCGACGAGTGTCAAGGTAATATTGAAACGCTTGTAGCCCAGTGGACCATAAAGTTCTGCGCAAAAACTTTCCTCTAGTTCGTAGTACATCGCTACTCAAAGGTAATGACTAGCCATTTCCTTACAATCTAGATTTTTACAAAATTCCTAGTGATTTCGTTACAACTACCCCCAAATTAGGTCCCATCAATAACGTAGCTAGCGCATTTAAGTCGGGGAAGGGCTTTCCGAAAGAGGGTTAACAGCTTTCGACCTAAATCCTTATCGCTTCCGGTGGGGACTGTTTCCTCTGGCCACTCACGAGCCCTCCGTGGCCGGTCTGGTGGCCGTTTGATTTATTGGCTCGCAACTGGTGGGGTCAACGGCCTGGAATGGAAATTCCTTACAAATTCGTGTACGAAATACATCGACAGCAGGTGGGCGCACGAAAGTTACAGCCCCAGCCGTTTGTTAAGTTTATTTAATCTTTTACATAAGTAATCCTAGCCTAGTAAGTACGAAAGTTTGTTTGTTGGTTTTTCCTTCCATCACGCAGGTCTAGAACAACGGATTATCGAAACATTTATATACTATGGTACATGTATGGGTGGTGGTATTTAACTTTGTCTAAAGCCTTTCATTAGATCAGACAAGAGAAAATTTTAAAATGAAAAATTTCCAAATTGCTGCCAGAGATAACCCGGGAATTTCCAACTGACAGACTACAGTGCTAAGCGTCAATAGAGTGCTTTTATCAATCACCAGGAAAATATACCAGATTACTCCATCGTTTTTTAAGACTATCACTTGATCGCCAGGTATAATAGCCCATCACGCGCTGGAGTGCGCCAGGTGGCATTGTGTTCGCGGAGGGTGTAATCGCGCCGCGCATCCTGCGGAACTGCGATATGATCGCGGAACAGCCCACTCCTCGGGTAAGACCGACGCGTGTCAAGGGGCTGCCTGAACAGCTCATTTTGGCGTCTCTCATTCATAGAGCAAAGATTATGCACTTTGACGACCTCCCTGGCAGCGCGTGCGTGTTTTATCAAGTAGGAGGTCTCTAGTTCGTTTTTCAGTAAAGTCTGGTGGCTTCAGCAGCGGCTCAATACCACGCCATTGGCAAAGAAAAACCGCCAAGCGATTTAGCGTTCCAGTATGGTACGTAGAAACCGATTAGCCGGATTGGTTCAGCAGACAATGCATTGGCTCCTTTGATGCTGCATGTTCAAGCGTGGCGGTAATAGATTACCAGTTGACCCGTTTGTTCGTTATGTGCCCGCGATTCATATCATTATATATATATGAATAAATATCTATAAGAAAAAAATCGACAATTTTAATATTTTCCCCAAAACTTAAGAGGTGAGCTCTATATATTTTTAAAAATAACCCACGCGGACTAATTACAATGCATCAACTTATAAATTAACTCAAAATGTGTCAAGAGAAATAATATTGCCAAAAATCTTTTCAATGAACTGACAGCCGCCTTTTGGAAAAGCAAAGGGTCATACAACTAACCTCATCGCACGCCGAGCAGCGCGGCTTCAAGTTCTCGGCGTGGTGCCGGCCGCAGTAGAGCCGGCCGTCCTTCCAGAAGTACACCAGGTCCACCAGCAGCTCCTGGCACGTGCTGCACACGAAGCACGCGGGGTGCCAGCGCGCCGACGGGCCCGCCCGGGCCGCGGACACGCACATGTCGCCCGCCGACATCGACTCCTCGCACTGTTTGACAAGAAATACATCTTAAAAGTTTTTCAAAAAGTGGTACACTCTGTAAATGATAATTCGTGCTTAAAGTTGGATTTTTCGAGCTAGTTTGAAAAAGATTTGTACTTAAGCCACATTTAGCATTGAAACTATTATGATAATTCATGATTTAAAACTCTTTTAAATTTGGCTTAATGATTATTACGAATGAACGTTGGAAATTTTAGTATATTAGAAAACGTCGCTGAGAACTATCATTATAACTTGTCCCATTTCTTGAACCTCGCCTGTGGCTTGGGTATTTGGGAGCTATACCTACTTCCTGTAGTATATAAAACAAGGCTGAGAGGCTATTTCATTATTTTACTCGGCACCGGTGGCCGATTCTGTCGAATAAGAATCTATAAACGAAATCAATTTCACATTTTCTTAGATTGTTTATTCTTTTCACGCTAAATTTCCTAGTAAAGACATCTTTAAGAAAAATTAGTAGTAGAAGTTACAAAGAGTAGTTAGGGAACTGGAGATTTCAACTTCTATGCATTGATGATGAAGGAAAATAAATTCTTTATTCATTTCTTTATTTCATTTAAAAAAAGCATCAGGTCTGTAGGTATTGCCAGAAGTTATTGTCTATATATAGTTGTCGAAGCTTGCTGTGGTTATTTTTTGAAATAAATTCATACCTACAAATTTTTATCGCACAAATGGAGATCGCGAATGTGTTTCCACTAGAACGTAATGTACGAGTGGAAACAGGGTCCAGATTTGTTCAACAGTGATTTATCGTCAAGTCATTGTGTCTCGGTCTCGTAACAAATTATCGCGTGACTAGTAAAGTGTTAACCTAAGAGAGTGATATTCATAAAACAATTAAAGTTTTTACTTAAAAGTGGTTGACCTGTTAACAATCTATGCCCATGAACTTTACAAACGTCCTGCAAACCGAATGAGTTTGAATATTAATGGGGTATACTAAAAAGGCGTTTTTTATCCTTTAAAAAAAAAAAAAAAAATTTAATAGTCCAAGGTTTGTTTGTCCGAGTGTTATATATTTGTTACAAGATCTAACTAACTTTAGATCAGTTATCAAGCTCATAGGCTGAACTCAATAAAAAAAAAACAGAGCGACATCTCATTTTACGTACACGTGTACTTTCCACTTAAAATTAAAGATTTATGGTTTAATTTTCAAGCGATTTAAATGGATCTCAGTATTACAGTAAATATAACGTCCGATTTGGTGACAAATGCACCACTTTACGAACAGATGAAATGTGTACTTACGATTTTGTTGTAATGTATGGAACAAATTTGTTTTCACGTACAAACATAGATAGTTGGACTGGAGCCAGCCCTTTTAGAGAAGACTTATTGAACGTGCCGTATGCTATCATATATTTGTATTGTCCATATAGTAAACAATCCGTGTAACGTGCTCGACCTTATTTATTAGAGCACAACATAATTTGGGCTGATATCACATCGCGGACAATACGAGGCCTCGCTCCTAATCCGTAATCGCAGGACCTTATCAGCAGTTAGCTAAACATATTTTATATAAATGTTACACTGCCGATGGAAACTAAACTCTTAGAATCCGCTTTAAATGGTACCCAAGCGAAATGATAACTACTATTAAACGGAGGTCAAAGCATGGTTTCAGAAAATAAACACCTTAGGCGAAGTATTTTGTTGAGAGAAAAACTATAACTGTTAATCCGCCCTTTGAAGATCCCCATATTATAACTCAGTAAAAGTCACTGAGAAACCAAACATGCCCCAACAGGTTCTTGTGAGTCATTTCGGTTATTATAAACAGATGTATATTTTTCATTAGAAATAGGTGTCACATAAGCAAGTTTATATATGAAACCAAACATCGTTCTGCAATTACCTCATTCATATTAGGTGGTTGGAGACCTATAGGTAAAACGGATTCGAGCGTCGGTAAATGTATAACGAAATTGTGAATTTGATAGGATCGGCTACATATTGGACAGAAACGGAATTAATCTTCAATGGACTTTTGTTTTGGACATCTATGGCAATAAAAACTATCTGTGCGCCAAACCTCAGACCGACCCGTCAGGTGGAAGTTAGCTGTACTTTGGTAGAGCAGTCGAGGAGATGGTGACTGACTGAGTCACCATCTCCTTTTGTATACAGAGGTCATGTAAGGAAAATATTTAGTTATTGTCGTGTAGATTCGGAATAATAAACTATGTTAGACAAATAGAAAGACAAGTGATCCTGTATAGGGTCCCGTTTATACATGAAGGATTATAGAACCTTGATAAAATAAAATGCCAAAATCTGTTCGAGACTAATTTTAAAATGTAATGTTTCCTTCAGACCTTCCTCCTAGTGTCGCCGGTCGGTGAGCACGTATGGGCGAGAAGTTGTTCCGTTTTTTTGTCGGTAATTTGGATTCGCGAGGCGGCTCTATGCACAAAATGCGGGTCCGGACACGTAGCGACCTTCTGGGAAGGTCCAATTATATAGTGGGTCCCGTATTGATGTTCTTACCCATGTCAGCGTACGAGTATTTTAAGGTACATATCGTAAAACAACGATTTTATGCGAAAAATCTGAAATAATTGCATAAAAGCGGATAATTAATAAGAAAATAGGACAATCTTAATTTTTATCCTTCTTATAATTATTCCGGTATTCATCAATTTAGGGTATAACAGTTTAATAGATCAAGAGTAATACTACCTAGTTATAAGATATACAATTTCGACTTTTGGAGACCAACCCGCACTACAAGCGGCAAATTAACGTAACTCCGTTATATTATATATCATAATAACGTAACTATCTTAAAGAATTTACGTAAAAGTACCAAAGTCATAAGACTTTCTTCTCCTCTACCAGGTACAAGACACTTTATTATAAGTTTAGCTGCACCCAGCGCAGGAGTAGGTTGGGAATTTGGGATATTACCTGTATAGTTTTTTTTTGACAGATCACGTACTGGCCATTTCAGTACCACTACCTAAAAAATATTTCATATAAAACTGCAATTTCAAAATAACCTCACCGGTAGTATTTATGATAATAGGTTTTTATGGACTTCGACTTTTATCGCTCTGCGGTGGTTGTGATTATGATAAGAAGCATTCAAACATAAAAGAAACTTAACAAAGTGCGCACCAAAGCAATAAGGCAAATAGCGTAATGTCCGCCATCACTTATCCGCTTGGCCTGCTTCCAAATCGATTTTCCCGAGACGCTCCGATTTCGTGCCATTTCGTTCTTTACATTCCTTTCTTTAGGAATGAATTCTTCAAGTTACTTCGAACTACAAAATATTTTGATGTTTTATAAACGCTTGGCTGCGGCCTGCGATCTCCTCAGAACCCCGAGTGAATCCACGCTTCGAACGCACGTTGATTGATTATTTTCTCTGGTACCAAACATTTGTGCCGAATAAATTTTGAGAGTCAATAATATATAGATTTAAAGACTTTTCTCATAAAAAATAAGTTGTTCAAATACTATAAAATATTGTAATTTAAATTAGTGACTACAATTTTTCTTAAACTAGTAAATACTAAAAAAATATATAAGATATATAAAAATGAACGTTCTGAAAACATTCCTTGGGTAGATTATTATATACTTGTACTCCCTCAATCAATCAAGAAGTGGTGATAGCCTAGTGGTTAGGGCGTCAGCCTTCTAATCAGAGGTCGGCGGTTCGAATCCGGGCGAAACCTTTAACTTATCGGAGCTATGTGCATTTAAAAAAATAATAATTTAAATATCACTTGCTTCAACGGTGCAGGAAAACATCGTGAGGAAACCTGCACGCCTGAGAGTTCTCCATAATGTTCTCAAAGGCGTGTGAAGTCTGCCAATCCGCACGTGGCCAGCGTGGTGGACTATGGTCGAACCCTTCTCAAATTGAGAGGAGACCCTTGCTCTGTATTATAATTGAGATTATTTTAATAATGATAATGATATTATACCAGATTCAAATATATTATAATTGAGATTATTTTAATAATGATAGTTATTTAATGTCAATGTAAACATTTTTACATGCAATCCATATGGTATATTGCGTGTCTTGCACGTTTTATTGTTTTTAATCTATACTTATACTTATTAGTTTATCCGTAAACTAACATACTATACCTACTTTAAGGTTAACTTGTGCAATAGAAATCACCTTGGAATATTGATAGAAAAGCAACATTCAATGTAAGTTTACATAGTTAGTGATTTAACTTCACAGATTGTTTCTGCTCAATGTTAGTTGATGTTGTTTATGGTCGGTAATACAATATTACAGACACAGTTATTATTTCGTAAAAAGGAAAAAAAGTTGGATGACGGCATTAGCTCCCTTATAATGGTAATAAATGACTTTTTTTTTGAAGTGAAAACTTCTTTAGCGGCGTTGAGCACTTTTTCTGTAATGGGTATAAAATCTTAAACTCGCGTCAGGACACGTGACCTGATCGAAAAAGCGTAAGACGGATGGAGAGTAGACAGCTATCCCCTCTCTACGGCGCGGCGAAAATGTATGCCTGGGCCTACTGTTTCGTTTAGGCAGCGCAGGAATGTTCGTGTATGTTACAGCGTGCCACGCGCATCCATGGATAGTTCTGGTAATGATGATGGTGAAAAAGTCGTTGAAATTATGGATGAAAGTTGATTTTTCGGAGAGATAAACTTTTTAATGTAAAATAATTGTAATAGTTTTAAAGTGTTAAATTTTTAATGTAATATAAATTGTCATGTTTGTGTACGATAGCGCAATAAATGAATATTGTATTCTACCACATAAATGATAGTACTTTTATACTGATAAAGCAATTGGTGCAAAATTATTCCCTAACCATTCCAAAATATCAAACATGCTCAACGTTAATAATCAAGTTTTCACTTCTGCCGGCACTCCCGGAGTGCAACCCGTCTTGTATTTTTTATTCACCACAAGTTAGCCCTTGACTGCATCTCAGATTATTGAGAGTATTCCTATAAAGGATTTGCAAATAGTTATTTGTTAACTTTAACACATCTTACACGTTAATATCCTCAAGTTCTTCTTTAGCAACCTTAATAATTTATCTTAATCTAAAATTCATCATCATGATCAACCCATTACCGGCTCACTACAGACCACGGGTCTCCTCTCAATATAAGAAGGGTTTGGCCATAGTCCACCACGCTGGCCGTGGGCGGATTGGCAGACTTCACACGCCTTTGATAACATTATGGAGAGCTCTCAGGCGTGCAGGTTTCCTCACGATGTTTTCCTTCACCGTTGAACCAAGTGATATTTTATTTTTTTTAAAACGCACATATCTCTGTAAAGTTAGTGGTGCGTGCCCGGATTCGAACCGCCAACCTCTGATTAGGAGGCTGACGCCCTAACCACTAGGCTATCATCCCTTTAATCTAAAATTAATTATATAAATTAATGTATTCAGCATAGTTCCAACCGCAAATCTAAAATATGGAATATTTAGTATGTTAACTAAAAACCCCTTTTACAATATACTCTGAATGTTCAGTACACATGTATGTTTATGAAGACGTAAAATTTGCGCGGCTGGCACCTGGTTGTATCCAGCTTACTATCACTTTCACGTAGCTCCGTCTGGGCGCGCAGACTCCCGACCCTCGCGGTGCCGCCTGTGAGCAGAGCGCCTTGACACGGGCGAACCGCGTATTATATCAGATTAAACTTACGAGTGGTCTCCCACAACTAAGATTTCACGAGAACGTTTTAATCAAAAGAGATTGTTCGCTGTGATTATTAAAATGTTTAGTAAATATCTGTGTATGCAGGATTTTTATTAAAATCCGCTAAATAGCAAAGCACTAGTACATCTAGCTCCGGAAATTATACTTTTTTTTTTATCCACTACAAGTTAGCCCTTGACTGCAATCCCACCTGATGAGTGTGATGATGCGGTCTAAGATAGTAGCGGGCTAACCTGTTAGGGGTATAGAAAACCCACACTCCTAATTGGTTTCTACGCGACATCGTGCCGGAACGCTAAATCGCTTGGCGACACGTCTTTGTCGGTAGGGTGGTAACTAGCCACGGCCAAAGCCTCCCACCAACCAAACTCGAGCCGGGAATCGAACCCAGAACCTCCAAGTTTATAATCTGACAGCGCGCGCGCTGCGCCACGGAGGTCGGATAAGTTATCTTTAAAATTGATCCTTGCGTATGAGTGTATTGTAAATTTTTAGGTTTTGTAATTAGATTTTCAAGTAAACTAAGAATCTATGTATATAAAAGCGAAAGGTCACTTACTTACTAATTAAACACGAGATCTCAAAAACGATTGTACGTATAAAGCTATTATTTAGCAAGTAGGTAGTTGATAGTTAAGAGATGTCAGCTAAGAAAGGATATTTGGAAATTCCACCCCTAAGGTAAAATAGGGGTTGGAAGTTTGTATGAAATTTCTGTGTTTTTAGAGTTAGAGTCACAAAAATTTGCATTAAGATTAATAAAAAACATGTACATAATTTTTTTGTGAATATTACTTGTTAAGGGTGGTAAAGAGAGTAAATTAGGGGTTTGAATTTTGTACGAAAGTCCTATGTTTTTTAATTTAGAAACACGAAAATAGACAATTAGACATTTACCTGTAGCTCACTTTCTGAAGCAAGGCATTGGCCGCACGGGAAATCAGCAATTCTCCGTAGACGAAGTCGCGGGCAACAGCTAGTACATAATAAGGCTCACTAAGACTATAACTGTGCAGTTTTTTTAAGTTTATCATCTTGTATAAATCAGAGTGTACACCAGAAGAGTTCATATGTCTTTGTACCAGCAGTCTGTGCATAATAATCAGCCGCAGCGCGGATTTCCTTCCGCTCGCTTTCCAATGCTTTATAGTTTTTTACTCACAGCTAAAAATAGGTGAAGGCGTCGTTCTCATTACATATAAAAGTTAAGGTATTATATACGCTTGAACAGTAGGGTACATTATTTTGATGTGTTTTATTTAAATCTACGATATATATACGTGTATGTGTCTATCTAATAATAAAAACTATGATATATACAGATAAATGTTTTGGCTAAACTACCAAGATTGAAACACATACGGGACATAAAATAACATTATGTTCAAAAGAGTTATATAAAGAGATACATATATGTTTATACGACGGGCTTATATAAGAAAGTTTTATGGGAAAATACTGCTTTAAGTGGTAATATAAAATCTACCATCGCTTAGTAGTATTATTATTTTTATATCGTCCACGTTGTTTCTGAATTATAATCTTCCCGTACCGTGACGAACGTCTTAAACCTTACGTATAGGACTGCGTTTGTCATTTGTTTCAACGGTACGCTTCTAAGAGTGCCTTCATGCCCCTGTGTGGCCTCATGATCAACCCACTACCGGCTCACTACAGAGCGCGGGTCTCCTCTCTATATGAGAAGGGTTTGGCCATAGTCCACCACGCTGGCCATGTGCGGATTGGCAGACTTCACACGCCTTTGAGAACATTATGGAGAACTCTCAGGCGTGCAGGTTTCCTCACGATGTTTTCCTTCACCGTTGAAGCAAGTGATATTTTAATTTTTAAATACGCACATAACTCCGAAAAGTTAGAGGTGCGTGCCCGGATTCGAACCGCCGACCTCTGATTAGAAGGCTGACGCCCTAACCACTAGGCTATCACCGCTACTTGCCCCTGTGTGCGATTCACAAAAGAGTTTAATAATTATACCTCGATTATTTGTGGCTTTATCAACTGTACATTCGATTCCATATATCGAACCATACTTACGTTATAGCAAATAGAAACGTCGTATCAACCTAGTTTTGAACCTGAAATTCATCCAATATCAAGTCTAGTGCAATATCGTTAAAAAAATAGGTGGAAAGCAATTGCGACTCTAAATTGAAATACAACTCATAGTAGATACTAGCTGACGCCCGCGACTTCGTCTGCGTTGAGTTAGTGTGTTTGTTTGTCTTTCAATCACGAAGCAATAGAATACTAAGCCGCATTACTTGAAATAATTACTGAACTAAAACAATTGGTGGGAGAAGTGGGAGGCGCCCGAGACGTGATGGCACATGCGGTGGCATGCGCGTGAACTGCGCGCGGTACTGGACAGTACTTGGACATTGCAACATTACTTTATTTTTCTAAAATAAAAGTAGCCTAAGTTACTCCTTATTACATCAGCTATCTGCCAATATAAGTCCCGTAAAAATCGGTCCAGCCATTTCAGAGTTTAGCCGGAACAAACAGACAGACAGACAGACAAAAATTAAAAAAAAAAATGATATTTTGGTGTATGCACCGTATACATATGCATGTAGTAAAAAACGGTTATTTCAATATTACAAACAGACACTCCAATTTTATTTATTTGTATAGATTACGAATGTTACGATTCAAACCACGTCATGATCGGTTGAGGGGATCCCAAACAAAACGCAAATTATAACGTTCCATGATTTGAAGACGATTGATTTGTATTTCAGAGTTTGTTATTCTTCTATCATTTCAGTTTGCAAGTAGCAAATTTTCGGTGATGAGCCATCTTTTTATTTAGTACCACTAGACGCAACAAAGGTACGAGCAACCGGATTAAATGCTCAATGAACTTATCTATTTAGAAGACGAGATACGGTAGGCGATGACTAATACAGGTTGTTTGACTTTCACTGCTATTGTGACGGACGTGACGGACCGGCATCAGCTGAGCGCCGGAAACGGACGTGACGTCACGGGATGTTGTCGTTGGTACAGGTTACACTATTTCCATTCAAGAAGCTAGTTTTAATCGATAGTGCATGTTCCTCGAGTGCGGATTTTTTATGATAGTCCTTTGAAACTTCCTATCATATTTTATGGCCAATAAATTAAAAATATATTATGGGTCTTTATTCTAGATTTGGGATATCGTTGTAAAATCATGAGTAGGAACAATTCACAACATACTAAATCGAATTTAAATTTTATTTACATAAATAGTTTCTTTTTAAATCTATAGATTATTGTAATTTCAAAATCAATGCCTACATCTATAATTATTTTGGATACAAAATACAGAATCAATGTCAGAATCAGAATTATATTTTTTGATTGTAACATTACAATTATATAAAGAATACATAAACGTTATAACAGTACGCTTACTTGCATTCGAATTTAGTTCTACCTAATTTTCCAATACTTTAACATCCATTTAGTGAAATCATAGGGGTACAATACTTATAGTTCAATTC
Source organism: Lasiommata megera (assembly GCA_928268935.1). NCBI lineage: Eukaryota > Metazoa > Arthropoda > Insecta > Lepidoptera > Nymphalidae > Lasiommata > Lasiommata megera. Next base: position 15,507,261 of record OV743326.1, read on the forward strand.
AAAATCTTGGGCAAAAACAACTTGATTGATACACGAGAATCATCAAAAATCAACACCATAGTTTACAGAATGATTGAAAATACACTTTGATGATACAGGACCACACATTCGAGATGTTGTTAAATGACTGTATTTAGACAAAGATGAAAAAAAAAACAATCACGAGCAGAATTACGTTGTCGGCGCTAAGCTGTTGAAACTGCGGCAAATCAAACACTGATCACCGAAGACCCGCCTCCTGACCACCGCCCAGCTGTTTAAGACTTGAAAGACACCGACTATTCTATGGACAAAGACAATCAAAAAAATACGAGAGTTGATGAAAAGCCAACCCTATGTGACAGAACTTAAGGTCTAGAACATTAAACTCTCGTGATGATAGAAGACGTTAGGCACACGTAGCGATTTTAGGTAAACAGCTTTATATACATTTTGAGAAAAGAAAAGATGTTAAATCAATATGAAGGGTAGAATGCTAATTCCACCAGTACTAACATTATGATTTGGCGTTTAAAAAATAAACATTCGTTATTTCCTTCGAGCGTAGGTAATAAGAGTAGACAGTTACTCAGAATTTTAGGAAACTATCATGTGGTGCGTAGAATAGTCTTGGGAGGTCACTAGACGCGTTGCGGAAACTATCAATTAAATACAACTGGAACAATATGTAGCTGTAATACCTATAAGTACTTTAAATGTCATCAAGTTGGACAATCAAAACTGGAATTACAATTTAGTATTATTGGAGTAAAGAAATGATAACGTCGAAGTAAAATGAGCCTATAGGCAAAAATAATTCATGAATAATTAAATTTATTCAAAATAATAATTATTAATAATAAGGCAATTGCTAGAAGTATGGCTGAAAGAACACGGATACTTACATCAATGCTGATCCTAATAATATAAGTGTTTATGCATTGTTATTAGGCATGTAACTATTATGATTATGATTATGAAATAAATAAATTATTATTTATTATTATTATAATTTCACTCTGAAGTTACAGTGGATTGCACAAAACAGAAAGTAGGCTAAAGACTGAGCAAATTGCATACAAAAGTACTGATGTCGAAGCGAAGCTCGTGAATCAAGTCGCCGTTTCAACGCATTCTCTTAAAATCTATGAGAAACTTTGGATTGAAACTCAGAAGTTGAAAACCGCCACGTCTGCATAGCGCCTTATTGATGTAGATTTGGTAAAAACTGGTAACCAAGAAAGCTGCAGAAAAATATCTTCTTCGTGGTAGAAGTTTAGGTGTATAATTCAAAAGTGCTCAAGCGCTGGTGATGCGGACTTGGCAAAAACGGGTAATGTTTGGGTCGCGGCGCTCGACAAACAGATCGGCCGCGTAATGACAGGCCAGCGTTTGTGTGATGTTAGAAGAATTATTGCACAAATATTGAAGTTTCGCTAATTTATCCAGCGGCGGGGACCACCTGCGTCGACGGCGCTTCAGAGATGTAGGGAAGTGTTTATTGGAAACAACTTTGGAGATTTGATGAACCGGCTCGGTCTACGAGTTCATATACAAATGCAATAAAATAAAACGTAATGTGATTTCTTGATTCCGGACAGGTGCTGTGTAATTTCTTGGCAAAAAAACCCAATATTTATCACTTTAATGTTTTCTCCGGATATCAAACTTAGAAACTTGCGATCCGTATCCGGGGCAGTTGTGTAGTCACGGATTATGTACATAATGCCTAATCAAGTAGTTATATGTTACAGGATCGATCTCTACCAGGTGCCTGAGTCCTCATACGGTTAATCCGTAAGATGATGTCTAAATAAAGTGGAATATTATGGCTATATAATATTAACCACGATTTTTTTTCCATAAATCTTAATTTTGACTTAATTATGACCTCTGGAGTCTGATGGATGAGGTTATCAGATAATTAAAGATATGTTATAACAGACATTCAACCTTAATATTCTTATTCATGTAATATTATACTAATAAATAATAAGCTGTACCTAAAACCCAATTTTTATTTTGACAATATTATTGTTGCATCGGATAAAGCGGTCTTGTTATTTTGATTCATTCGTTTTTTTTAAAACAGTGGTCAAGATATCCGGCAGCTTTTCAATCCAAGATAATTTTAGTTTAGAAGAACGGTAAAGACTTGGGAGTTGGGTGTTGGAGGATAACTGTCTATTAATTTTTATGCGTTAAAATCACTTCGATAGGAAAAGACGGCGTGAGTAGTGAAATAAAATTCACACCATTCATAAGAATATACTTGTATTATTTTTTATTCAGACCAAGTATCTTATTGTGCTTTGGAATCCAAATATCTTTTATTCCATTAACATTTTAGGTAATAAATTGCAAAGAGACGGTTCAATATGAGTGAAAGTTTTCCATATTCAATGGGTAATGAGAAGTTGTACGTTGGAATGCGTCCCGGATTACTTGAAACCGGGTAAGATGCGGCGCAACGGAGCGTGGTCACGTACCTTCGTTCCAGGGAGGTTTGAAGAATATTGACAAATATTGGACTTTATTATGGGCCGTGAAGTGTGGCCATAGGTGAAATAACTCTGCACCCACTACTGAAAACTTGCTATTACAGATCATACTCTCTGAACGATACATATAACAAGTGTATTTCTTAATAAAATATCTTTCTATTATAAGAATAAAGATAAAAAGTTTAAAAAGGTAACATATCGTCGTTCAATGTTCAATCGTAAAAGCTTGCTGATCTAATTTAAAGCTAAAATCGCAGTCCAACAGACGAACGAAAATAAGATTAACTACTGAGTATGAATTCATTAAGGAAAGCTCAGTAGTATTAGTGAGCTTTTGATATTTAGGAGTAAAGGAAACACTGTAGCCGATATCCCGCCCGTTACCCTTAGCGGTGTTAAACTGGAGAGGGTGACTGTGTTTAAATATTTAGGACACATTGTGACAGACGACATGTCTGATGTTAGAGACATGGAGAGGGAGCGTAGGGCGTTGGCGGTCCGGTGCAATATGCTAGCCCGCAGGTTTGCACGGTGTAATAGAGAGGTAAAACTAACTCTCTTTAAAGCATATTGCCAATCTTTTTACACGTGTAGCCTGTGGGTGACGTATACGCAGAGGGCCTACAACGACCTGCGTGTGCAGTATAACAATGGTTTCAGAATGCTGATGGGGTTGCCGCGCTGGTGTAGTGCGTCACAGATGTTTGCTGAGGCTCATACTGACGACTTTTACGCCATTATGAGGAAAAGAGCTGCATCTGTGATGAGCAAAGTGCGCAGGAGCTCCAACAGTATTCTGGATACCTTGTCTGCAAAATGGGAGAACCCTTTTATGGCGCACTGGGTGTACATCCACATGTCCACTAAGTGGCGAAGAGGGCATATGAATTGAGCTAAATTAGCTTAATTGATTATGTAATTACTAATAGTTTATAAGTCCAAATTGTTACTAACACCTATGGATGTAAATCTGAAAATAAAAATGTTATTATTACCAAAAGATTTGCACGATTGCATTCGTGGAGTCGCTATTGACTATCGTCAAAACACTGTAACGTCAATGTGAAATGAACCTTATGATGTGTAGCAAAGAGTCGCCATATCCGTACTGACTTTTATATTTTTCAATTTTTTTGCGAGCTGTGGAAGTGCGGAAAAATTTAAGTTTTGACGACCTCCGTGGTGCAGCGCGTGCGCTGTTGCATTTTAAAGTCGGAGGTCCTGGGTTCGATTCCCGGCTCGAGTCTGGTCTGGTGGGCTTCGGCCGTGGCTGGTTACCACCCTACCGACAAAGACGTGTCGCCAAGCGGTTTAGCGTTCCGGCACGATGTCGTGTAGAAACCAACTAGGAGTATGAGTTTACCATACCCCCAACAGGTTAGCCCGCTACCATCTTAGACCGCATCATCACTTACCATCAGGTGAGATGCAGTCAAGGACTAACTTGTGGTGAATAAAAAAAAAAGATTCAATCAGTACAGAACCATTGCGTCAATCATTTGTGATCGCTGCTATGACACAAACGTATACACAGCAAAAATCATCGAAAAACTCGTTGTGCTGCATATAAAATGTTGATATTATTAAAAGGTAAATAATATTCCAGTCGCCAAGATGCGCCTGCGACCGCGAAGGTTTTGTGAGTTAAACTTGCGTGACAACTCCTATAAAGAACAATGTGACTATACAATGGGTTGGGTTCATTTAGACTGTGAAAATTTACGGTTTGTTAATCATTTTTGTCACTGACGCCTTTATGTTTAATTTAAGTCAACCGAAAACCGTTCGCACACAGACAATCTGTAAAAGTAAAACTTTTAACATAAAAACTAGTAAATTATTACAGAAACTATCTGGATATGTTGGAACTAGATTTTGCTCCCGGTTTCGTCCGCGTTTATTTCGGTATATGAAATTTGCCAAGGTATCTTTATGCAAAATCACGCCGAGAAATATTTAATCGGTGCAAAGGCAAGATTTTGAATATTATATGGGGATGTTAATATGTCGTGTTCTCTTCCGGGTTAAGTAGCCTATTTCAATCTCTAGACGCAAGCTATATTTGTGCAAAATTCATCAAAATCCGTTAGATAGTTTAGTCGAAAACAAAAAACCAACAGACACACTTGCGCACTCACGATATAGATGTTAAATTACTAGTTATTACAATCTTGATACAAATCTTGAATTAAGAAAATAATTTGTTCCGTTTTCCTGGTAAGTGAGTTTATAGCAGGAGTCACACATTCGGGTGAGTGGTAAATGGGAATGCTGTTCCTGACTCATGCTTGACATGAGGAGGCTGGCTGAATTCATAATCATCCGATGATAAACCGCGGCTCGACAACGATGTTTGTAAAGATGTCCAAATCCTTCGCTTGTCCCAACCATCTAATCCAACGCTGCCGTTACGGCTTTTCATTCCAAACCCTTGGCGTCATTTCCTCCTGCTCTTCTGCTGAGCTTCCATTGGTTCTGCGGGTTACTTGACCTGCCAATTTTAAATTCAGCTTCGCTACTCCTTGAGGTGTTTAATTCTACTACAAATCCGTCGTTTTCTGATTGATTGTTTCGAGCATAGTTCTCTCTGATCTCTTATGAGGCTAGATTATGTTTCGAAGACATAAACCATTACGCACTGGAAGACTAGGAAGTAGGTACAGATTAAAGTAAACTTGGTAGATTTAGCAATTATAGTAATTAATAATATAATCTGTGAATGTGTAAACAGATGCAAAGTTTAACATCCTGAGAAACAATGGCCTCAAATAAAACGGTACATACACCTACTTTATAAATATTCATATTTCTCATGATGATGTAGACACTTATTTTTTTGTTATTTGATGCATAATATCTGTGTAGTTGTAATTTTTAATCTTGTTTCACATTTCTCACATAAGGCCAGTCGCACTTTAAGACGTTGCAAGCCAAAATCGGTCGTATTCTAATACATTATGCCATTCTGTCGCGGGCATCAGCTAGCACAATATATAATATCATTACATGAGAGAGATATAGATTTGATCTGAACAAATGCGCATTCAGACGCAGATAGACGGACAGACAGACGCTCTATCGATGCAATAAATCATGCTCGTTTATCGACTAACACACAACCAACATGAGACCAACCAAATTTGTAATATTAGTATGTACCATGAAACTAGGAAAGTATGCCAACAAGTGAAGTTACAGATAAAAATCCCAGGGAGGGGAGGGGGCAACGGCGCAATAACCGGGATCGAAGCCGGGGGTCGGCGCGCGTGTGGGAACGCCGCCGCCATGAAATCTACGAAACTACATTTTTTTCCAAAAAAAGAAGAAACACACTTTGACCACTCGACGGGATGTTTTAGACGACACGATACGACCACTGCTGCGGATGTGACAGACAGACAACTTTATTAATAAACAATCGAACAGAATTGAGTTCAAAACCACTAAGAGCGTAAGTTATATTTTAAAATTTAATTTTTAGAAAAAAGGAAGTACTCCAATGTTCGCTTGCTTTAAATAGATAAAGTACCTGTGAGTGCCTTATTGGAATGGGATTATTATCCACACGGAGACACGGGCAAAAGCATGACTATTAACAGTTCTTTTGGCCCGGCTGTAGTCAAAATCAGAAACCCTAACACCGAAGCTATCAAGAATAAGTAGTTGAATAAAATAGACGAATATATTCATTCTTCAAGAGTGGTTAAAATATAATTATAAATTTTTCATAATACATTAATATAGAAGTACAAAAATTGGGCGATAAAACTAATTAAACATGTATTTACCTAAGTAATTAAGGTGAACGTAACAATTAAATCTTTTTGAGTGAAGCTAAATATTACGTACTTTTTATAATTCCGTAGCAATAAATTATCATGTTTTTACAACGAATACAATTTAAATGAAAATAATTGTTGCAAATTATTAAAGACTTTATTAACTCAAATAAGTTTAAAGAGTGTATTTCTAATGCGTACCTGCTTGCGTTTTTTCTATTGCAGTGACATGTTGTTGGGAATATCGATTGCTTAAAACGAAAGCTATTGAGAAAACAAATGCTTAGATGGGTTAAGTATGAGGTCGTTAATATGAGTAAATCCATTAAACTAATTATAGGTTTTCTTCATTAATGTATGTTTTATAAATTTTTAATATTTTCAAACATTAAAAATTAACGAATATATAATAAAGAGATTTAAATAAGACGTTAATGATAATCATCATTATTTACCTAAAACTTGTGTACAACAAAAATTATCACTATCGGTAAATTGGTTCGAAATATACAAGCAGTATAAATCGTAGAGTCGGGGCGCTGCACGACACAGACGAATGCATCGCGTCACTTTTTTCGGAGCTTTTACAAAAAAGAGTTACTATCTACGCCTTTAAATGGATTGCCTTCGGGACCGACAACTATATTCCCTCGGACACTTGGGGTTCCATGCCTCGAACAGCAATAAAGGGCCTGGCAATAATATATCGAATAATTCATCGAATATGGCAAATTTATTCTTGCCAATAAAAGTTATGCTAAATTTTTCGTACTAACACGCAGTAATACAGCAGAAAATTAAACGTAGTAGCCGTGGGGAAAGCGGCTATCCGTCTGTTTGTCGCAAAATACAGATCGCTTACTACTATTACTCAAAGCAGTATTATTTACAAATGTCACTTTTATATCATCATCATCATCATCATTTCAACCTATAGACGTCCACTGCTGGACAAATTCAAATTCAAATTCAAATAATCTTTATTCAAATAGTCCTTTAAAAGGCGCTTTTGACACGTCAATAATTTACAAAGTAGTGATTTGATGGTGATAACTACATTCGTAAACTTAAAACTAAAGCTATGAGGGTTCCAAACGCGTCCCGGTTAGACATAGGTCTTTTGTAGGGAGTTCCAATGGCCACGGTCCTGGGCCGCTTGTATCCAGCGGCTCCCTGCGACTCGTTTGATGTCGTCTGTCCACCTTGAGTATCTCTACGTGATCAAATCAGGAATGAAGAGATCCGTAGGAGGACCAGAGTTACCGACATAGCTCAGCGAGTTGCGAAGTTGAAGTGGCAATGGGCGGGGCACATAGCTCGGAGAACCGATGGACGTTGGGGTCCCAAGGTGTTGGAATGGCGACCCCGCACCGGTAAACGTAGCGTTGGTCGACCCCCAACAAGGTGGACAGACGACACTTTTATATGAAATCAAGGAATTTTTACCAGAGCGACAACTATGTCAAAATATATATTTTTTGTAGTAATTTACATTTTATTATTATTACCAACTGATATTGCAAAGGTTCGTTTTATAATAGTGATGTTAAATTTACTGCTCGTGCACTAAAAAGTAAAAATCCGATAACCTTTAAGAGTCCATATAACGAGAACAGGGCTCGTTCTTGACCAGTTTTTATAAGTATCCTTTACGCCTAGACAATGGTCGGTAAACGATAATTAAAAGTGGAGGCTCTATCGCCTTTCTATTAGTTTTTTCTCCGTCAAAAAAGTCCACACGATATGATCTTTAAGTGAAAGAACTTAAGGGTGGTTTTGCTTTCCGGACGAGACGTACGGCGGTAGAAGTTTTTTGTGAGGAATTTAATCCAATTGGATCTTTTAGTTACTAATTGATTGGTTTGGTGTTGATTTATTTTTATCGTTACATAAACAAAGCATCAGTGATTTTCAAATCTGTATATATAAAAATTAATTGACGTATGTTAGTCTCACAAAAACTCGAGACCGGCTGGACCGATTTAGCTAATTTTGGTTTTGAAGAAGTCTAAGGAAGGTTCAAAAGGTGGGCAAATATACAGTTATTGCAAAATTGATTAACTTTATTAAAACTGTGTAGGTATCTTCCCCACCCTCACTTGCAGAAAAAATAACTAACTATTATAATGCGAATTTGTTTTGTTTGTATAAATATTCAGACGACTTTAATGGACGGGACGAAATACGCCGGGTCAACCTGGTCTAGATATTAATCTACTTCTATGACGCAATGGTGAAAATTAACCTGGGTTGCTTTCAAGTTCATTATCATCATCAGCATAAACGCTCACTGCTGGGCTCAGGCCTCTGAAATCACAGACCGGGTTTAGCGGGTGCTTTCTGATACACAGGGCTGGATACTGACAATTTTCTACTAGGAGCTAGACCTTTATAAATGAATAATCCCAGAATCCATAATTTTTTTTACCAGAATTGAGTCACGCTTGGCTCTCCTGGGTTCGATTCCCGGCTCGAGTCTGGTCTGGTGGGAGGCTTCGGCCGGCGCGATTTAGCGTTCCAGCACGATGTCGCGCATAAATCAATTAGAAGTATGCGTTTGCCTTACCTTACCATGTTAGGCCCCCTACCATCTTAAGACTGCATCATCACTTACCATCAGGTGAGATTGCCGTCACGGGCTAACTTGTAATGTATAAAGAAAATGTATGAATTGGAAAACTTATAATACGTAAGCTTGACTTTTCTCCAGTAATAATTTTTTTTTTGCGGTTTTGGCTGGGATATGTGAATATTAGGTTACGACAAAAATCCTAGTACTAATGATTACGGTCGACGTTAAAAAAGCTGAATCCTTTATAATCACCCATTCAATTCGCAACTTCGGTCAGCGTTGCTTTACGCCATTTAAAAGTAATTTCTGTATCCGTGTTCAAATGACGTTCGTGATGGCGGCCAAATGTAATCTTCAACATAATAATAACGCAATCCTTTAGAGGTCACACTCTCGGGATCTCGATTAAAATTCTTTGAAGGTTTTTGCACAGGCCCTGTTTAAGGATTAGATAATAATATATTTAGCTTATTGTCATCATCATCATCATGATCAACCCATTGCCGGCTCACTACAGAGCACGGGTCTCCTCTCAATATGAGAAGGGTTTGGCTATAGTCCACCACGCTGGCCATTTGCGGATTGGCAGCCTTCGCCTTCGAGAACATTACGAAGAACTCTCAGGCGTGCAGGTTTCCTCACGATGTTTTCCTTGCAAGTGATATTTTAATTGTTTAAAAACGCACATAACTCCGAAAAGTTAGAGGTGCATGCCTGGATTCAAACCACCGACCTCTAATTAAGAGGCTGACGTCCTAACCACTAGGCTATCATAGCTTACTGTATGTGTCTGTAACTCAAAGATTCACCCGCATATGGGCTGTTGCTTAAAGAATAATAATTGTGAATACTTGCCGAAAGAAATCTTGGATAAAAAATCGGTTGAGCGCGAGTTGGACACGCACTCAAATGGGTCGGGCCATGGAGCCATAGTTATTATGTGCAAAGGCTATGTCTGGATAGAAAATAAAGAACAAACAAATTTTCAAACTTGTTAGATTTCACTAAAGTTTCAAACATCTTAAAACTTTAGTGTAGTCTTTTATTTTACTCTTTTATGAGTGGGGATTTATTTACCAGGATTAGTTAATTTAAATAATTAATAATAAATTACACGTCTAAATACTACCCTAGCAGTAAAAATGGGTTCCGCAAGATATGCAATTTAAAGATATAGATGCTTATAACATATGCTCCATTACATACAAACTCCATCTTGGTAAGGGGTAACTCAATCTGTCATCTTGCCTACAAAGTTAAATTCCTATCAAATGAGATAACAGTAAAGCGTTATTTTTGTAGCTGAATGAAGTAACATGTTCTAACCCCTAAGCCATCATGGCTTACGAGAGAAAACCTAATTACCATAAATCCATGGTAAACTCCGTCTTAAGCAGTTCAAGTCAAGTTATTAGAAGCGTGGTGAAATACAAACCCATTGGTTATATTGTAAAAAGTATGAGTTGGGTTATGCATAAGATGGTTCCGTAAGTCAAAATAAAATCACTGTTCTGTCTTCAATACTTGGAGATAAAAGGAGATCTTTGGTTGCGGACCAAATTGCGGAGTGATTTTAAATACATTCAGATTTTTGACAACCTCCGTGGCGCAGCGCGCGCGCTGTCGCATTCTAAAGTTGGAGGTCCCGGGTTCGATTCCCGGCTCGAGTCTGGTCTGGTGGGAGGCTACGGCCGTGGCTAGTTACCCTACCGACAAAGACGTGTCGCCAAGCGATTTAGCGTTCCGGCACGATGTCGCGTAGAAACCAATTAGGGGCGTGGGTTTACCATAGTGCTAACAGGTCAGCCCGCTACCATCCTAGACAGCATCATCACTTACCACCAGGTGAGATAGCAGTCAAGGGATAACTTGTAGTGTGTATAAAAAAAATAAAAAAGATTCACTAGCAGGTCCATAATTGAACTCGGCGTCCGCGTCATGCAGTGTCTGCCTTTCCATATACATGTTGTTTTCTCTTTCTCTAGTCACGTATATCGATTGGACAATGGTACCCATTGAGCACGTAGTTGCGAAGAGTGGAGGGCATCAGACTACACGGAGGATGTGCCTTAAAATGGGCAATGATTTATTGGTAAATCGCGCAGCAGCCATCTCGTTACATGAGAGTGTTCTGACCACATATATACAAAGGGCAAACTAACCAAGGAGACAAAATCAACGATATGGCGATCTAAACTTACTCTCACTCTCACCGAGGATTGTATAATGTTCCGGAGCATATTGTGATGTCACTAGAGCTATTGGCTCCAATTTCATTTTTTATGGAGCTGTCAAATGTAGACCATCGTTCATAAACATAAAGGTACAGGCTAATGATTTACCCCGATGTGACTTTGTTTACTTTAAACCGTGGAGTGAAATTTTTAGCTATATCAAGTTCATAGAGCTAAAAATTTACTAGCGTTACGTGTTAACTCTTTAGCTAACTAGTTCGGACCTTTTTTCGATGGCACCTATTCATAACTGCTATTGATTAGTGTCATCGAAAAAAGTCCATACTAGGAACGGATTCCTAAAACAATCCTCCCTTTTTATAAAGCCAGCTAAAACGCACTCCGTGTTTCGGACGCGTTTTATTTGTGAGAAGATTTATCTCGCTCCAAGGAATGCGAGGCATTCGCGACCTTGGCTTCGAAAAGGTAATTGATTTTGTGTTCTTTAATCAAAAATATAATTGGTCGAATACTTTTAATAGGTTAGTTAATTAATATGAATAATCAAAGCTTATACCATAAGTAGAAAATTCTGTCACGTTTGATCAACTCGATACAATTTAATGATACTCTGGGTAAGCAATGCAACACCATAGTCTCTGCTAACCAACTCATTTTGCTTTGTTAGTAACTTCGGCTCTTCGAATCTACTCCTCTTCGCCTTGAAGATTTTATCCCTCAAATATAACCCTTTATACGAGAATACAATGTTGACAAACAAATTCCAAATAATCTGTTCAGGGCAGGGTGGTATTTTTTGTGGTTTTTTTATGGTTAAATAAAGCAGCTTTTAGCATATAAATTCTGATCAATGGTGCGTTAGCCTGAATTACAACAAACACTAGTTTACGTTACCGAATATAATTATTCTATAGCTCACATATTTATGTTATGACATGATACACCAGCTTTTTTAATACCATGAAGGAAAATTATTCCGGTTTAAAATTATCCTTTGTTTACCTAAGGGTGCAATCTATCTTATCACCTACTTACATTAAAATCTATTTTCCGGTTTAGGCGTTAACAGATAATCATTACTTCGGTCAGTCAGTTTATTTGTATAGATCTTATGAATAAAAATCAATCAATAGTAGTTAGTGAAAGATAAAGTTGTTTTGCTGAAACTAAACGATAGTGACTCGTCCGGGGCCGTGGGAGCCCCCGCCCCGGCGCCTTATCGCCCGATAGCCATGTTTGCGACACCAATGGAGCCATCTATGGTTTTCCCTTAGTTTCCACAATCGTCATTACATGTGTCAACATTTGCCTAGACCATATACTTCATAAACCAGGAGGCTTACAACCATCGCTTAAAGCAGTATTAATGTTATACTATTGAACGGTAGACGCAGTGACGTTATTGTTTCAGAATTATAATATTTGAAACAGATAGTTATGACGATATGTCAAACAAATATAGAGCTAAGTGATAATCGTAATAGCTTTCAAAATCTTAAAAGATGACAATTTATGGAACAATCTAAATGTAGATATAGTAAAGAGGTCGAACTGTCAAAATTTAATTCTGCAGCAAAATTAAAGTATTAAATAAGAAAAAGCCATTCTTGGAGCTTTGCAGGGTTTCCCATACTAGACAGGAGTCCTGGGCCCGGCAGTATGAAATGAATGAGCTGATGGTGACGATGATGATGATAAGAAGAGAAAACGTCATGAAACTAAATAAAAAATAACACTAATTTCAAAATAGCTTTATTCATGTAAACCTCAGGCAACTGTGAAGTGTGTGTGTTCTTATAATATCATCATCATCATCATGATCAACCCATTCCTGTTCACTACAGAGCACGGGTCTCCTCTCAATATGAGAAGGGTTTGGCCGTAGTCCACCACGCTGGCCATGTGCGGATTGGCAGACTTCTTATAATATATTTTCCATTATTTTAATTCTTGAGGTGATACCTAGATTCGATAATTCTTAACTAAAACTCTGAGAGTTCTAAGCACGGCCAGGACTAAAAATATCCCACAACAAACCTACCTGGGTTTCAACGAGAGTTATGCATATAGTTTGTATAAACTACCGCGATAATATTTTTAATCACAGAATTTCAAGTTGAGGTTATTTCTGACAATCATATGTAAAAAGAAAAAACCACGGGTTGTTATATGGACTGTATCTATTGTATAGAATGTCACGTCACAATCCAATAACAACTCCGCCGGCATTAATAAAGAAGTACAAATGATACCTCATATCTTACATTCGGTTGTCGAAAAAGCCTACAATGGCTGGAGGTACTCATTCATGGCGCTCGACAATGGGTAACCATGGCAACCGAGCTGGCCCCGCCAAGCGCGCCGACGCCGGTAATCTTCTGAACTTCGCATTCCTCACATAATCCCGTGGTGTGAAAAAACATTGTTAGCACCAGAGCCGATCAATGGGTTCTGTATATTTATACTATCGCATTATTATTTAGTTAACAGTGCTTGGAATTCTCGACCCGTTTCATGGGAATCGTGCTACGAAATATTTTACCAATGGGTACTTATAATATTTTTGAGAAATTAGTGCACTTTCTTTTACATGATTGTGTAAACTTGAATTTATGGTATGAATGCGATTAAACTATATATTTTCGCCTGTATTAAGTCTACATAACATAGGTATAATCAGGCACGGTCAAGTTTCGAAGTTCTTCAAAAAAACTGTTTTAAATAAACCTACGACGCGGTGATAGCCTAGTGGTTAGGGCATCAGCCTAGTAATCAGAGGTCGGAAGAGGTAATCTGCCTATGTTAACTAAACGACATTGAGTTTCTACAAAGCGTATTATTTTTTTTTTGCATAATCTTATAAAGCCCTAGAAAGTGCACACAATTTTCTTGGCTTCAAGGCGTTTAAAATCCTAAAACATTAACAATTTTAAGTTGATACAACCCCGCACATTGTAAATTGTTATGTAATCTCTAAAAACTGTAAGCTGTATTCCAAAAAAGAAGGTATATGCAGTTTACTGAATTATTATAGTATTAAGTATATACCGAAAATGATAACAAATACGGTATACTTTGAAATCCGGGAAAATTTCGAGGGATATAAGTAGAAACGTTACAAAAACATATCGCTTGAATTGATAACTTTAGGAAATGTGTTATAAATATACAAAACATCAGGTTTTGAATCCCATATATTATAGTTACTAGTTTATTTAAGTAGTCAATTACAGCCTAAAAGTCCGGAGAAAATAAACTTTTTGGTGTTAAACAAGGAAGGAAACATGCCACTAGTTGAGAGAACCCTAAAACTGGCCGCGATACAATGGTGCTTACCTATGAATAATAAGATCATATAAAAAACTCCTCCCAGTCGGAGCACAGTCGTGTAAGCATGTAGACAAACCATTATGGTAATACAATGCAATGGTTTAGTCTCTCCAGTCGCGCCTGATCACAAACATGACTTTTTTCTCTCTTCATTTTCGTCGCATGTCGTCGAGCTAAATTTTGAATTTGAAAAGTTTCCTTTTGCCTATGTAACAGTCAGTGATGTACTTACTTTTCCAATGAGCAAGAGTTAAAAAAAAGGAGCATGAGCAAATCTAGGATAATAGTCTTCAGTCTATGCTCTTAGTATATACTTGTTAAAGAACTAGCTGTTTATCGAACCAGCATTGAGTACATACTAAAGTTTCAATTAACAAAGTAAAGCTTGGACAGACATCGGTGTCCAGAAGTGCCACCGGCTTACATTGAAGAACAATTGTCTATAATATAATCTACCATATGCTTTTCAGTTTTGCCGCGAAATTACAGCCAGCCAGAATAACTATTTTTTATGTATGTGTTTGGATCGTTGTGCTTTTGAACTTTAACGATGTGTACTCCAAACGTCTTTATCCTACAAAATAAAAGAATTCCACGTCGGCAACCAATATATATATTAATGTTATTGCCCACAAGATTCACAAATGTCTGGAGTACGCACTGTAATTGTACTAATTATGAATTGAATACGTAGATGATTACCAATCATCATAAACGAGGTTCACTATGGCAACGCCTCTCAGCAAGCCCCGACCTTCACC
Organism: Lasiommata megera; assembly: GCA_928268935.1. Lineage (NCBI taxonomy): Eukaryota > Metazoa > Arthropoda > Insecta > Lepidoptera > Nymphalidae > Lasiommata > Lasiommata megera. Next base: position 15,522,381 of record OV743326.1, read on the forward strand.
TCGGCTTGACGGCTCGTCTGGGAAGGAACAAATTACTGATTGATTACCAAGAAGCCTTCGATTGTGCGCAATATAAATAAATCGTTCACTTCCAACGGGGGTTTTCTTCAACGATATGTTTTGATTCTTATATATGAACGCGTAATGTATATTGACCACTGTATTAGTTTAATTTAATATAAGAAACATGGTAAGCAGCATAAACGGTATGGGGTAACGCAGGGTAAATTTCTGTGGCATCTACTTTTTAAGGTGACCCTTTGAAGGGCGTCCTTTATTCTCCTCTGGAGTTGTTTACGCGACTTTTTGTTCATCGAGAAGGGTAATTGAATTACCATTGAAGTCACGAAGGGGAAATCGGTTGGTTAGCGATAAGGGTTTTTATGTACGAGTGTCTGTAATTATGGTGTTGCCTTGGGTTGATTTATTAAAGTATAATAGAAAGGGGTTATTGAATTAGATACCTAATTTGCAATTTAAATTAAAGCTGTTTGATAAGTACGCCGATATAAAAATGTATAGTTTTGTAATGGCGAGCGGTCTGAGTTAGTTATGTTAAAGCTCATATAATTGTTTTTCTAGCAGAGCTGACTGAATGAGGACTTTTATATTGGCTGATCCGAAACGCATAATATATTGAATGAAATCTAAACCACCCACAAAAAAAATACGAGGATAAAGGAGATAGCTAAAATCTAAATAAAATTAAGTAGGTAGGAATTTGAATTGATATTTAATGTTAATTTCATACAAACAAAATGTCTTCACGACTAGCTGAGTAGAGGCATTCTAACCATAGATAAAATAAGCCAATGCTACAAACAGGATGGTTATTGATTACGCAACATATCGTTCTTAAAAATTCCAAAAGTCGGGCAGAATTTAGATAACAAAGAAACATTAACGTGGAATGTAATGGACGGGAATTCGTTGGGGATGTCATGTCGGACCACAAGCGTTGGAGCGACAGCAAAGGGACGATGACAATAAAGTTAACGTACAAGGGTGGGTTTTCAATGAATATTCTATTGGAACATTAACATAATCGTATGACAACCTGCGAACGAGGTGCGGGCGTTACACTGAAGGACCTAATAAAAATGCAAGCATACTTCACAAATTAAATTAAATAAAAAAAATGTTAAATAGGGTTTGGAATCCCACCAACAGGTTTATAAAATTTACTTATGAATAAGTTTAGAGGATCCTTTAAATTTTAGTAACTCGTCATTTTGGCTCTTTACTACATCATATCCGATAAGTAGTAAAGTGCAAAATTAAACATAATACACTTATTTTAGCCTGTTAGTTGGGGTTTGAATGGAAATACATTTCATTAATTGCACTGCATTACATTCATTGTTTTTCCAAGCTACCATTGCCACTTCTGATTCGCAACTCGGTTAGCTATATCGCCAGCAGTTTGAAATACCATACTTTCACCAAGAGGTCTGGTTTTGAATGTATGAAAAAGCACCAGCGTCAAATTTCCTTGAAATTAAGGAGGAATGCACGGCATAGATCCAACAGTGGTACTCCTCAGATTTGAAATGACTAACGAATTAACATAATATAGTATGATAAGATAAAGGAATAATCAAACACCAGAAGGTAGAGGAATGCAAATGATCAGTAGGTATTTTAATTGAATGTTATAATTAAGGGAGTCGCTTCTGCACTGTGCGAGCCGACAGCACTCGATAAGGCATAAGTTACGACACTGGCCACCTTTTATCATATTAGTTTTATTTTTCGTCCCAAAGTTTAGGTGGTCTGAGTTATCAATGATTAGGGTACCGAGGTCTTAATAAATATGTGAGTAATCCCTAATCTTTATACAAATAAAAATTAATTGATGTGCGTGTTCCTCTCAAGTATATTTCCTTTTACCTTATCAAAATCCAAAGGAATGGCCGAAAACTTGATAAAATCGAAATTGGTAACTCTATAGGAATTGTCAGTCAGAATAACATCAGTAGATGCCATTCTTTAGGGGGTACAAATTCTTCCGCGTCGTCTAATGTTAAATGTCACTCTGCAACCAACTGACGTTTATCAAACTCGGTATGCGGTTCTTTATAAGTGCGAGTTTCCCTATTGTTCTCATCTTTTTTCAACAAGTTTTTACAATGCAAGTTGATCGGTAATACATAACAACTATTTTAAACAGAACTTTTTACTAAAAAAACCAATGAATTGTTGGATCTTGTAGTTGATGTTGGATGGACCGAAAATGCGGTTAGATTTTTGAAAGGTCAATTCAGGGAATTTTTACATATTTTTGGGTTGTGTCTGGTCCAGTACAACTTCAGCAGAATGTTTATTATGACATTTGATAGCTTATTGCTAAAGAAGCATTCAAGCAGTTTGGCATTATTATAAACTGAATTATACTTACCTCGTTGATCTATAGATTGTGTGGTGTAAAATAAACGTGTATTTATTTAGTAACCCATTGGAGGAGCTTGCTTGGTCTATGCTCTAAAACGCTAATAAAGATAATATGATAGTTAAAGTAGATAGGGCATGGATATGGGTTTATCATACGAACACTTATCCTAAATGTCCATACGGAACCTCGATGTGAACTTACCCACGTATATTTCGATGACCGAGACCACACTTAGGCTACACACACCTCTGCAAGTCCGAAGGTCCTTAACACCAATACATTGTTTTGTTAGCGGCGCATTAGGACCCCGATTGTATTTACATTCGTGGTTAAAAGTCTTATTTATGACCATAAGATCATTCTAGGAAATCCGCACTCATGAGGAGGATATCAGAAAAAATGTACTTTAATTAATATTTAAAATGTAAGATTAAGCTGAATAGCCTATTTAATACTTATTTTCATCAAAAACACTATTAGGAAAGAAAATAACCTAGGGCAATTATTAGGTTATGCGAACTTCTTATAATCAAAAAATTTACATCAACATGTCAATGTTTATGTGACATTGACGGTATATTGTATATAAAATTGAAATTTTCTGTGATTAACTTGTACTTGTAATTTAAAATGTTGATATTTATTAGGATTAGAAATGGATAAACAACGGAATGGAAAATCTCCATACAGAAGTTTATTGCCAGATAAATATTCAATAGAAAATAAAAATACGAGGTTTAGTATCGTTACGAAGACACATTTACCGAATCAATATGATAATGGAGAATTTAACGGTTGGAATAGTGTCGATAGTTTTATAGAAAAATATAAAGATGAGAGGTTAACAAATAAGTGTAAAACATATAGCAATCAAAATTTAAATAGGAGTAAAGGTGAGCACGCTCTATTCCACCCACATACACGGTTCACGCATAATATTCAGAGTTTTTATAATTATGTCGAGCCCCAGAATTTAACAACATCCAGCACTAAAAACAATAATGTTTCTGTCATAAACAGAAATGTTGCAAACCCAAATCAAATAATTAATGATAATATTGTTCCTAAAGTGACCTTTATAGAACAAAAAAGCTCGATTAATACTAATATGGAGGTTCATAAACAAACAGGTTTGACATCAAAAATAAAACACTTTGCTGATAAAACAACCTATTGTCGCCCAGTTTTCAGCCTATACAATGAAGAGTTCATATACAAAACGATGAAAAGAAACTCTAAACTTAAGCAGTTGGTAAAAAAGTTAGCAATTGCGAGGCAGCTTGAAAATGAAAATGTAAGTTGGAACAATTTTATAAATGAGTTAAAAAATAAGCATGGCTCTAGTTACAATGGCTTAAGTTCGCCACACCCACTACTAGAACACGGGGTGCCAGGTCGGGTAACCTCCACGTGTGCCCGGGTGCTGTGGGTCCCTCTTGATTCGTCCGGGGGGAAGAGCAGCATTCGGGCCGGTGCACCCTGGTAACATCGGTTAACAATTTCTTTTGTGCGAGATTGTTAGCCGATGGCCAATGACCCGATGCGGAGGGGGTCTCCGCGCGTCCCTCTGACCAAGCTGAGGGCGCAGTGGATGACCCAGGGGGTGTATCACCCCGTGTGGTGGAAGGCCTGTCCAGGTATGGGACTGGCAGGCGGGAGTGAGCGGCAGGCTGCTGCTGGAGGTGACGAGGGTGACGACTGTGACTGGTCGTCCCCATTGGAAGTTTGCGGCCCGTCCAGGTATGGGACTGGCGGGCCGGGCCCGTCCAGGAATGGGACTGGTGGGCCGGGGTGGACGGCGAGCGTTCGCTGCGCTTGCCGTCGGCGATGGAAGGCCAGGAGCAAGAGAGTGTTCTTCTTCCACCTCTCTTGCTCCTGCGCCTTCGGAGGACTTGTGGACGATGGAAACGGGGCCGTCCATCGCTCACAGTACGGTCCTCAAGTTGGCTGGTGTGCTGTTGTTCTGGCACACCTCTAACAGGCGAAACTGGGCACGTTGTGCCCAAGGAGGGTCTGCTGCGGCGGACACCCGCTGGTGGAGTTGCGGTTGTATGCGAAAGCCTTCCCGTGGCTCCACCATACAGCGGTGAGTAGGAACACGTGGGGGTTTTAGTCAGTAGGAGTCTGACATAACCTCTGTGCCTCCCCGTGGCGCAGAGGTATCCATGAGGATTTACCCACGAAAAAAAAAAAAAAAAAAAAAAAAAAAAAAAAAAAAAAAACTACTAGAACACGAACAATATATTACGCCAATTTTAAGTAATGATAACGATAACAGTAGAACTTCTTGGCAACAGTCCAGGCCTTGCAGACATTTGTTGCAAGATTTCTATGAAGGATCCAATCATCCAACTCAACTGGATAGACAGCCATGTGAATATAAAAAACAGGAATATTTTAATCACCGTTCATTACCATATTATAACACACATTCACATTGCTATCCCACTTCATCTCAAGGAAGACTTATAATGCTACAGCGAGAAAGACGAAGATCTGAAAATCAACGGCATTATCGTTTGAGAAAAAACAATTTTAAATATGAAAATAACAACGGAGATGAAAAATATACAGACAGATATATAGCAGGAAAACACCATTTAACTAATTTTTATTCCTTTAACCAAAATAACAAAAACAGAACAAATAATTGTTTTGACAGTAAATGTATTCAGTCAAATAATTATTTGCATGAAAATATATGTACAAATAACACGACATATGATCCCAAGAAAGTGTTAATTGATAAATTAATTCAAACTTTTGAAAGTGACAACAGTACAGAAGAAAAGCAGGAAGATGATGTACCAATTTCTCTTGTTAATATAGAAAATAAAATTGAAATATTAATCAATTGTATCAATAACTTTATGAATGAAATAAAATCTAACAATGAATATAAGCGAAAAGCTAATGCTGCCTCTGTAATTTGTAATACGAATAACAATAAATATGAACTAACAAATTTGACAAAAGATCCTATTGGAAATTTTGGACCATTAAGGAAGGAGGAGTTACTTTGCAGTGGACTATTTAATGACGATTCTGAAAGTTCATTATCCATTTCTAAATTTTACCCGTGTGCAAAACCGTCGGAAACAAATGACATACATACAAAAAATCACAAATTTGGCTCCACCGAGAATACACATAGCCTTAAAAGCCAGCCTTGTTCTGTAAACATTACATTTGAAGTTCCGACTAGAGATTGCTCTACAGAAGTGACGAAATCTTTGTCCAAACCAAATTCTCGTGATAAACTCGAAAGAATTGAAGAAATTAGTACTCCTGAATCCAAGCCTATGCAAATGATTACAATAGCTGTGAACACTGACCCTTTTAACTTGTTAACGCTACTAAGAATATCTGCGGAGGTCGTTACGCGTTTGCTGTCGAATGTGTCGAATATAAACTACCATTCATACTTAGCGTTGCTTCCATTCTTGCAAACAACAAAAAGAGTGGAATCACATTACATCTGTAATATTTGCGGCACCGCTTTCAATAAACCGTCTGCATTAAGTGACCACATTGAAGAACACAACCTGGGAAATACGAGGTAAGTAAATAAATAAATTACGAAACGTAATAAATTAACGAGTGAATTGTTTTATGCTCTTATAATTTCTTGTTTCCTGCGCAGTGTTATTATCGGACTGATCTGTAATGTGCTTTGGGGCAATTATGCAAATAAATACACACAAAGTACATTAGTAAATACAGCTCTTCATTTCATTTGGCTAAAATAACCGTGAAATATTAAGTGATGTTTATTACATGTCATATTGATTGTGTATATTGAAACTATATCAACAGCTCCGTGTTTAGAATTTTTAAATAGATATCCATGGAATCCTGCAAAAGTATTATTCAGGTATATATCTTTACATCCCCGAGTTTTTCCCGTCTACTCTACTCTACTGATGCTTACTGATGACTGAGAACGTGAGATGAGATTTTGAATTTAAAGCCTCAAAGTTTTAAAGTATCTACTGTAGGTAAGGGTAACTTGCGCACTGCGATTTAGTTTTAGACCGTTTTCTCGTCCGGAGATAAAACGTGACAATGGATAGACATCATAATCTCGTCATATGCATGTTGCTGCTTTGTACTGTTTTTGGATAAATGAGGCTGGTGCCATCCATGTTCGACATAAAAAGTTACAGAGTTTCATTTCAGGAACTGCTGCATGTGTCGGCATGTGCTCGACATGACAAGAACACCTTCGCGTCTCTTCAGGTGCAAATTCTGCGGCGAGAGCTTCAACCGCGCCTACTGCTGCGAACTACACCAGCAGCGATGCGCGCAGCGGTTCGGGAAAATACACGATGTTGCTTCTAGCTTAATGTTGTTGAAATAATGCTATTCAACAGAGCCTAGCATGAGATTCCAGCACCCGGGTATTATACCCCAAGTAGAATTTGCAACCCTACACCCCTATTTCAGATGTTCTAGATTGTATCATTAATCCTGATTCTTTAGTTTCAACTTCACAGATATTTTATTACCTCAGCTGTAGATAAAGATACCATCCCTATTATTTATCCAAGTCTCAACACATCGGGGCCAAACAGTCTTATCTCGTGTTCGATTTTTTTGCGCACAGTGGGTTGACAGGACTCGGGTGGACAAAATCCGTGCCCGAACACGTAAAGCAATAATTGGACGTAGAGGTAGGTGAATTGTCAATGTATCCTTTGTGGTCGCCGCCTCCATCCATCACGGCTGTTTGTCAGGCCCGGGACGGCCATTATTGTGAAGCGGGCGTAAAATTCTGTTGATACATCTCAATGCTTTGATGTTGTATTAGGGCGTAATTATTTTAGGGTTTTCGGTCAAGCGGTATAATGATGTTCGAGTTGCGAATAATTATGCTATACACCCCACTATAGGAGTTAAGGACATCTATTCTGTTATAATGAATGGAAAAAATATTGTTATTCAAACAAATTGAAGGCTGTCGGTTCAAGTAGGTAGTTATGGTTGGTTTAATAACCGAAGGCTGGATTTTAGGCTGAGTCCTATAACCCAATGGCAATCCGATCCACCACAATTCTACAATGGTTGTTTTATATCACCATTAATAATTAATCAAAATTGTTTTATTCTTGTAAATCCTAATATAGGCATTTATGTTTATATAATCTATTTTTCATTATTTCAATTCGCGTGTTTGATGGTGATAACTACATTCGTTAACTGAAAACTAAAGCTAGGAGGGTTCTAAACGCGCCAGGTCTAAGAAGAAGTCCACAATAACGGTAGCCGGTTTATTTGCCTGTCACCATCATCATCTCATTTGTTTGCTATAAGGCAGAGGTCCCTCTTGGAGTGACAAGGACTTTGAATTTCTAGTCACGCCAGAAACAGTTCAGTCAATTCTAACGGTTTAAACTTCATTCAAATCTCCCTTAGTATCTGCCTCGTAGAAGCTATTATGGAGCATTATACAAGTATTTTTTTGTGAATGACATCAGAGGGAGAACATTTTTCCGTGAGATTTTAAAACTACTATTTTCATTGATGGGACCGGACATTGACTCACCCAAGATACTGTTTCCGAATACTTTGAAAGACTTTTTTTTATTTTCGGTTACGGTCTTTTGGCTACACTATTCTATTCAATTGGAGGTGTAAATTCAATAATACGAGTGTATTGTAACAAAAGGTATTTTGTCCGAATATTCCGTTATGGGTAGCCATGTAGCCCACCGGCGTTTTCTCCGTAACACTACTATTTATGTGTTATTTGGGATACAGATTCCTGTAAGATTTAACGGATATTTAACATGCCCAGTTTGCAAAAAGAATATTTTATCGTTGATAATTCTATACCGCATGACATTATTATTTTAAACCGTGTAAGTATCGATCACGAGGTTCTAGGTTAGATTTCCGTATCGGGACAGATTTTATAAAGTATTGAACTCAATATTCTATCGCACAGTTCTCAATAGATAAGTGGACATGTTAAGAAGTTGGCCTCTGAAACCCTCTTATCTGCATGGAAACAGCTTGATTGGTCAAAGCTCTTAATTCCTTCCTACTAGGCTGAGAACAATTCTCAGCAGCGGGATATTAATTGAGGTTTGAACTAGTTACTTGTTATCCAATTTACCTCATCTTCGTTAGATTACGCCCGATACATTCGCTCAGTGAAACTGTAAGTAGATGTATTGTGTCGGTAATCATCCGCGGACACACGTGGGAAGACGCTATCGGTGAAAAATAATGTACTCGCAGAGTACGTGAATTGATTTCTATGTTTGTTTTTTGTCTGATATGCCTCCTCGAGTTTCTCTTTTATTGGACTCGCATTGATATGTTAAAATTTTTAAATTAGTATCTGATAATGTGGTAGTTTTACAAAAAATAGAAAGCTTGGCTTCTGCGCTTATTAGAGTTTATGTATTCACCTGTTTCTTTATTGTGAAAAAATCATTATCAGTACGCGATAGCGCAAAACCGTCATTACAAAGATATAATATTCATCTAGTTTAAATATTTAATGATCTGGACCGGCGTATCGAATGTCGTTAAAATTAACCAACAGCCTACTTACCTTTAAAGTCTATCTTTCAAAAACAGTTAAACTATATGTTTTATGGGTTACTTGAATACTAGATTAGATTATTGTGATTTTTAACACTACATATATTTTATGTTTTATATTTATTTTTATTCGACACATCATTATTAGTTCAACCGAGTTTCCTCCTTTGTTTGTCCAGTTCCTCTGCTGGATGTGTGTCGTTTCTTGTGGTCTATCCATCTAGTTGGGGGTGGACTAATGCTACGATTATCGGTGCGGGGTCACCATTCTAGCACCTTGAGACCCCAACGTCCATCGGTTGTGTCAATAACTCTGGTTCTTCTAAGAATCTCCTCGTTTCAGATTTGATCACGTAGAGATACACCGAGCATAGCTCCTTGCATCGCCCGCTGAGTGACTCTGAGCCTTTTTATGCGGCCCATAGTAAGCGACCACGTTTCAGAGTCGTAAGTCATCACTTTGACAGGGGTTATAGTGATATTATATGGCTTTAGGCCATCAGACGTGTTGCAATCTTAATTCTGGTTTTACTGTGCATTGTTTTGATAGTTTTCTCATAGGAATTTAACTTCATTATTGTCTGTCAGAGAAAGAATTGTTATGAAAGGGTTGATATAAACTTAGTAAAGTTAGTGCTTATTCTAGAACAGTTTGATCAAAATCTATCAAAGAGGCAAAATTATTTCAAATGCCTAGGAATAAGGAAGTTGTATTATTGTAAGCTTTTTCGTTCACGCCAAAGTAACGTGAAATTTATCCTAATTGTTGGCTTAAGACTCGCCGCGCATTACCGGTTTATGTCATGCAGTCAGAATAAAGGATTTCAGAAACAATTAGCTTTTTTATTAAGAATTTGGCTAACCTCATAGCTAATAATCGATTATTGAATATGTGAGATAGTGATAATAAAAAAAAAACAGTGTGGGCTTCTATATAAACCAGATTACATTTTAAAACCCCCTTAGTTTTAAACTAAATGAATTTAGTAATTCACCATCATGTCAAGAAATAAAATAATATATTTTTGCTTTGAAATAATTATACTCTACTGGGTTGAAATGGATGAAACTTTTAATATGTAGTTAAATTTGAAATTTAATTTTGAATCGCTTATATGGACAGTAAATCTTTTGTAAAATGAGCCAGTTAATAAGACGTCACCTATTATCCCTTTTCTGTCATTTGATGAAACGATGTGAAAAACAGAGTAGTTTTTACATTTATTTGTTATAAATAGATATGGATTAGTAGCGTGCTGATAGGTTTGTGCAACAAGCAAGAATGTTTGGAAATACGCACTGCATTATCTAAATTTTTTTTGGTAAAAAAATCATCTATTTAAATAGCACTCCAAAATTCCCGCAATACTAAAGCGTTCACTGACGGTTGCATTCGGGACCCCCATTATCGGCGCTATTCGGAATCAGCCGTGAAATTAACCCTCAGTTTCTTAACGGCTGATCAAAACAACATTCAACTAACATAGCTAGCTAACTTAACGATTGATATTGATAATTTGGTATTTTTTTTAAATTCGAAATGCCTTACATTTTTAAAATTAGCGAGGAACTTTTTTAAGAACTAAACCGATATTACGTAAACGTATATTGATAAATTTGTTTATTGTGACGACTCGGGCCAATTTTTGTTATTAATACAGCTTAAAAACTGTGTTAGTATAGCTATAATTTTATGAACAACGTTGATGGCTCAATTTGTGTTGTATTCATCCACAATACTACTGTGTGGCGTTTAAGGGTTACAAATATCGATTCAATGTGTTGTTAAAAATTAACTTTTTTGGAGCTCAATGTTATATTTGAATAAAAATTGATTTGCTTACACGTGGTCAATGATCATTATTTGAGAAACTGGAGGGTGAGCCTATCGTAATAGATTAACACACTGTATCGGTGTGGCGTCTAAATATAGATCACTATGACGCTGTGTGAGGTAAAGCAGTTTAAATTGAATATAACTATCTGAGGGTTTTTAAATTCTTTAACCAAAGTTAAAAAGTTTATTTAAATTTGGTTAAGAAATCTAATTAATAATATTTTGTCTGGCGGGAGGCATTGGCCGTGGCTAGTTACCAGTTACCACCCTACCGACAAAGACGTGTCTCCAAGGGATTTAGCGTTCCGGCACGATATCACGTAGAAACCAATTAGGAGCGTGGGCTTATCATACTCCTAACAGGTTAGCCCGCTACCATCCTAGACAGCATCATCACTTAACACCAGGTGAGATTGCCGTCAAGGGCTAACTTGTTACGTATAAAAAAAATCTCAAAAGTTTCATCCAGCGATCGGTAGGTAGATCAATGTACGAAGTCTCTCAAATTACAAACTTAGCAAACCATAGACGAGTTTGCTTAGCGAGTTGCAAAGACTAAACAATCCAACATCCAGGTATATACCCTAGGAACTTAATGTTAAAGTATTCTTTAGAGAATTTCTATAGACCCAAAAAAAACTGATTTTACTTTCAGCATCATTGACAGACACTTAAATATCAACTGTAATAGTAGATAACAAAAACTTGTTTACATAGTGTTTTATCTAATAAATATAAGTCACAAGCACCTGTCATACAAAAAACATCAGAAACTTAAGATCATCTGTTGCGGCTCAAAGGAAACCAATATTTGTCATTCTAATCGCGACACGGATACGAAGCACCTTGCGCGTGCTTGTTATCAGAACGGTTATCATTTATACGTCGAATGCACCCCCTATCAGCCATCCCGAGCTGGTAATGATAAAGGTCCACGCGTCGCACACAAATGTGCAGATAAGTGTTTATTTGTCCAGGATATCGTGACGCGTGCTCACTGTGTGTTTATGGGTGGCTTATCATGTTTATTTACTTTTTTTATTTTGTATCTGATGATTACAAAGCTTTTAGGTAATTTTTCAAGCACTCGCTGGTATCTAATTTTACGAGACATGCTTAAGGTCTTTGCTGTTCATGCAACAATATAATACTTCTATATAGATGGGGTTGTCTATTACAACTGAATCAACTGAATCTGATTGACGTGTACTAGGTACATTTTGCTATTCTAGGCTACAACAAGTGAGATTATATACCAAATTTTTTAGGTACCTGCTAGCTGGTGCCCGCGTCTTCGTCTGCGCAGGGTTAGTATTTCGAGTGGCTTATATTAATTAGTTTGGCGTAGAAAAGAACTAACATTATGACATTAAAGTTATCACGCAGATGGTAGATCGTTTCCAACTTCTTGACACTTATATTTGGAAAATTTACACAATATCTTTATAAATTGTAGGCTATGTGTTATTCTGATGTATAAGCTATATTATTGTAAAGTTTCATTTAACCCTTTCAATAGTTTTTACGTGAAAGAGTAACAGACTCGCATCCATCCATACTTACGAACTTTCGCGTTTATAATACTAGTAGGTTTTTTTTTAATCCACTACAAGTTAGCCCTTGAAGGCAATCTCACCTGATGGTAAGTGATGATGCAGTCTAAGATGGTAGCGGGCTAACCTGTAAGGGGTATGGTAAACCCATACTCCTATCGGTTTCTACGCGACATCGTGCCGGAACGCTAAATCGCTTGGCGACACGCCTTTGTCGGTAGGGTGGTAACTAGTCACGGCCGAAGCCTCCCACCAGACCAGACTCGAGCCGGGAATCGAACCCAGGACCTCCAACTTTATAATGTAACAGCGCGCAGAGCCGCCACGCCACGGAGGTCGTCAAAACACACACATCCATCCATACTTACAAACTTTCGCGTTGGTTACGCTGTGGCAACCAATAGGGTTTGTACAGCTAATAGACAGTCCGAAAAAAAAAAAGTTTATAATACTTGTAGGATTTTCTGTAGAATAAAAATATAGGTTGGTACAGCGCTACCTGAGTCACCCCTTTTCCGGTGGCGACTGACGTCAGCAACTACTCAGTAGTCGGAAACTGGTGATAGCGATTGCATTGAGTGGTAATGCGATAGGAAATAGCCTGCTATCCGGCCGATCAACGAGCATCGGCGCCCGGGAAATGTCGTGTTAAAATTGACGAACGCCGGGCAGTGAGGTAGGTATACCTAGATATGCCTTATTAAAACCATTATTATTATTGCCTTAAGGTTTTTAGTATCACAAATGAAAAAAATAACATATTTTTTCTGAAGTGTTACTTTGTGTTTATCATCATCTTCTTCGACTTATTGGTTTACTAATGCTAAGCGCAGGCTGCTGAAACCATCGCCTTTTACCATTTATCGAGGTTGTCACGCTTGAGTCACGGTCGGGGCATGGTGCGGCGGTTGAACTAAAGGCGGTTGAACCATGATCCTGGTTGGACACAATACTTTGACGTTGACTCCCGAATGGGTCAGCCATAGTTTTCTGCCGGACATCGGTCACCCATCTTATTAGCGACTTGTGTAGCATTTCTGAAGAAGCGCAATTGTTATTTTTGCGATGTTAAAATTAAGCCCTCCTACTATAATTTACCTACTAGGTAGTTATTAATACGGCGAATGTCTTTGGAACAACATGATCGCTTCCTCCTGGCACGGGAAACCTGCAATAGCTTTTTTAGTATAACAATTATGACAAGTCAATACTGTATAGAAGCAAACTTTATGTTCGTGATATGCAATGGAAATGTCAACATCTCAGGATTCTCCTTTGTCTGTGTGTTTATAAGTTTGAGCGTACTTGCTTAGCTTAAATTAGTGTTAAAATGAGACATACTTATGTGAGACACAAAACTGTGTCTCGTTTTAACTAAAGAAGTCGGCGCTAAGGCTAAGTGCGCTTAATAGATCTCGCACTGAGCCTATACATGGGGCTCATAAAGAGGCTCAACGAATAAGTTATTGGGGAGAGCTATTCCCAGAGTTCTACACATAGAAAATAGATACAAAGCTATCATACATACATAAATACATACATATATAGTTACGAGTAGAAAAACCAGAATTACTAAAGTTTACGTGGCAATGGGGAGGTACGTAGCTTTAGGAACCGATAGCCATTAGGATTGGGATGGAAGGACGAAAAACGGAAACGGAAGCAGTACAAGTTATGAAATCCTGACCTATACACGGCAGAGTACGTTCCTCAATTTAAATAATGATGAAGAGTACTTAATCTATTTGATAATTGTGTAAAGTCAAAGGCAGTTAAAATGGCAACTCGTCAGTACGATGGCGAATCCGCATAGATTGACGCATCACAAGCGACATGATATGGAGTCGTTACGAATTCACCTCATGGATGATTTACAAGTGTACGCGACGGGGCCGGCCGGCGGACGTGACGACAGCGACGCGACGCAACGTCATTTGCATAGGTTTCCGTTAAACGGAGGAAACCATTTTATTACCAGCTTTGGCTACTGTGACTAATCGTTATATCGCCAGCTAGTCTTATAGGTGTACGCCATTTTGTCCATCAACTTCCTAAAGATTTAAGTTTTTTGACGATGCCTGAAATCTTCAACAGGGAGAAGAGGCATGTGCTCAGCAATGGTACATTTACACACTAATGACGTAACATGTATATTTATGTTATAGCTGTGATGGTCTAGTTTGAGTTGGTAAGACTCCGCCTAAGGTTACCTAGATTGATCTTCAGCATGCAACTTGGAGAATCTTGTATTTTAAGTTATTAATTAAAATTTGCTTTTACGTATAATATTCTTAACAACTTATGAAGTCTGCCAAATCTAGCGCGTGGTCGGCGTGGTGGACTATGACCTAAACCGATCTCATTCTTAGAGAAGACCCGTGCCCTGGGCCTAGAGATGGGTTGTTAATGATGGATATCGACAGTCTGGGTCCTAACTAATGAAAGCTAATTATAAACTAGTAATGGATGTTTGCTAAAGTAAATGGGTGTGGTATTTTTTCTAAAGAGGTGTTTTGCTTCGATACTTGGATGCTAACGACTCTATCGGCACCTGGAGCTTCCTTTTTGTCCTCAATTTTATATGGCATTTAACTGTGTTATATATGAACGTTTCATAGATGTCTGTAACAGGTTTACATGAATAAAGCTATTTTGATCTGATTTGCTCTAATTTAGCACGAAATGTTAAATCAATTTTTACCTTTACAAGGTATGATATTATTTGTAATATATATCTTATTTCTGCAGGATGTACTAAGTATGATGAGCAAAATTTCATCAACGGTCGAACTACATTTGACATTCTATTTACTCGTAAATCAGTATGTAGTATCGATACCACTTATGTGGCTACTTTATGGACCTGAAGAAGTACTACAACACTGATCACAGAGTGGATGGAGACTGGCCACACAATAACAACATCATCATCATCATGATCAACCCATTACCGGCTCACTACAGAGCAAGGGTCTCCTCTCAATATGAGAAGGGGTTTGGCCATAGTCCACCACGCTGGCCATGTGCGGATTGGCAGACTTCACACGCCTTTGAGAACGTTATGGAGAACTCTCAGGCGTGCAGGTTTCCTCACGATGTTTTCCTTCACCGTTGAAGCAAGTGATATTTTAATTTTTAAAATTAAACACAATAACAACACTGTTTAATTTTGACGAAGTTTCGATGTACGTTTCTATTTCAATCTTGTACCGGGTATTCGCATCGCGTATTCCCATCACGAGCCTCGAAGCCGACTTCCGAACAGCAGCCACGCTCGAGACGGAGCAGCCATGCGCCCGTGGCGTAGACAATGCGAGCGGCGACCGCGGGGGGCGGGGGGCTTAATCAGCTATTGTTTACAACTTTCATTCATCAAACCTATTCACTTGCCACTTTACATACTTTGTATTCTTGGTAAGCCATCATCGTGGACATTAATTAAGTTTAGTAATCGCTGGGCATCTGCTTGTAGGAGCCCCAAACTAAGTCTACCTGTGTCATGGTAGCGCTCAGTTGTGGAAATAGGGGTCCCTCAGGGCTCTATATTGGGACCTTTTCATACGTCATCGAGATTAATGACGTTATCTTGCAATAACGGTAAATTTAAATATAAATTAAATCTGTGTAAAATATCTTTCAACTATTAAAACTACAACTACTCTTCATAGCACTATAATTTGTTAGTAAAATTATTTCACCTTCACTTATTCAGCTGTAAGTGCTAAGTTTGGCGCAAGCGGGCGGTGTCGTCTGCCGCTATCGGGATATATTGCTGAGAGTGGGCCCGCGACCCGCTGCCCAGCGCCGCGGGCGGGGACGTGGCGCCCGGACAACTACACTGTCGTAGAACAAGTGGAATTGGCTTGAGAATTTATTAAGCACATAATTAAAAGACCCACTCGCCTTTTCATATAAACTTCAGCAGTTTGCATTTATATATTCAAACGTCTTCTAAACCAGGCAGAAATGGGGCTCCTTATTTTAATTTAGCCCATTGTTCTGTCACCTCTTTGCCGTTTCTTCAGTCACTTGCGTATTTCGCTGTGGTTTCTATCTAGTTAAAAATATGCTAAAATAAAATATGCTAGACTATAGTTCGCGTGGCAGATCGCCTATGAGATGGGCAGACCAGGTGATAGCTGTGGTGGATGTCCCATCACATGAGTGCACAAGGAAGGCAGCTGTTAGGGAGGTGTGGAGGCGTATAGCGAAGCGTGCCACACCACCCAAGTGACGACCACGACCGCTCTGTCAAGAGCGTATCGAGAGTTCGTAAGTGCACGAATTTGCTCAGGACTGATTATCGATTACATTACAGAGTGGAAGGCTTTAGTTACCAACGTGACGAAGGAACTTTCATGTGGACACGACCTTCAGCAATGAAGTGTGCTACAAGAAGAAGAAGAAGAAGATTATCGATTCTTTGAAATGTGCGAGAAATCCTATTTTGTTGCGTGCGACGGGTAGACAATAGGACGCGAAGACATGCGACGGCATGTTCAAAGAGTCTACGAGTATGGATCCTCAGCATGCCACGGGATATCTCTATAGCTGCCGGCATGCCACGGATAGGCCGATGGCATTATCAGAGCGTGTTCGCCTGTTTAAATACCCTACGACTTTTCCTTGAAGCTACTCGACTTTTTCAAAGAAGATTGTTTCAGGAGAGACTCACGAAAAGCCTGCGAAGACTTGAGTTGGCAAACGCACGGGAGCGCGGTCGTCGCTGTGGCACTTCCAGCATGCAGCCGCGGCCCGCGCGGCCGCTCGGCGCCGGCGCGCTGGGCGCGGACGACGGATTTTTTGTCGTTCGTTTTGGTCGCGGCCTCTCGGCGCTAAGAGACTATCATTGTATTGTGTTCTTGGAAATGCGACGGATTCCAGAACACGTGGACGCGGTAAACTTATTCGCGTCATGCTCTCAAACATTTTGTTGTAAATTATTGACACAACAAAAGTGCTTTTCAAATAATATTTTGTTTAAAAATTCAGAGCCTTGAGAGTACCCACATGATTCAGACTTCATCATCATCATGATCAACCCATTACCGGCTCACTACAGGGCACGGATCTCCTCTCAATATGAGAAGGGTTCGGCCATAGTCCACCACGCTGGCCATGTGCGGATTGGCAGACTTCACACGCCTTTGAGAACATTATGGAGAACTCTCAGGCGTGCAGGTTTCCTCACGATGTTTTCCTTCACCGTTGAAGCGAGTGATATTATAATTGTTTAAAAACGCACATAACTCCGAAAAGTTAGAGGTGCGTGGCCGGATTCGAACCGCCTCTCCGAACCTCTGATTAGGAGGCTGACGCCCTAATCACTAGGCTATCACCGATTTAAACTTATATCAGAAAAATAGTTAGCACCGGCCCATATTGTATTTGGGATTGTGTTGCAACTTTTCTATTATCCAGCGGATAATAAATGGGTTGATGAAAAGTATGATGACTATATAGGATCGGTAAATCGACGAATTAAATTTGATCTCCTATTTGATCATGCAATTTTTGCCTTAAGTATTAGCAGGTAAAGCACCGTGGCACTAATTCTACACTCCAATACACATCGAAGGAATATCCAAATAAATGTTCACACCTCCACGTCCCGATCGGAATGTGACACCCTCGATTAAAACAAACAAAAACAAAACTCCCCGACCCTTATCAGATCGACAGATAATGGATTGACCCATTTTGTTAGTGAATCACTCATTATAACAACACTATCCACCATTTACCGACAGAAAACTAAAAACCACATAAAAAATACCTCACGCCCTACGAAGTTCGGCTGCAAAAATAAGTTTGTACTTTGCAACAGTACCATTTTAAATTTGCGGTTCCGAAACCATTAAGTTGATACAATTTGGTTTGATATTCAATTGCGATAAACGTAAATGTAATTTGGCATTGATTGCCTTTTAACTCGTTGGGTGTTGTTTTGATAAAATATAGGCTTATTAACTTTGCAGCGTTGGGAGGGGAATTGAGGTTTGAAACGAAGTGTTCCGGTCCCGGCGCGCCAGCAGAGTATCCTCTGACTTCATGCTAGTTCCAGGGTTTCACAATAAAGACGGTCTCACGTTTGATTTTCCATAGGCATTTGGAATTTTACAATTTTACATCGACTTTAATTCACTTAGTTATCATTCTACGTGTCAAAGTCGCATCGACAAGCGATTTCAGGAACCAAGTGATAATTGCACAGTCTCGAGCCTGCTTGAACATATGTGTGATCATTGATATCGTAATTGTAATTTTTTTCAATTTTGGTAATCTACTTATCAAAACGGTTGTCCAATGGTAATCAATAGACATAATTGTCAGTTAGTGGTAGTCTGCTACGTACCAATTATCAAATTATTGGGTAATATCTCTTAGTCGAATATGGCTTCAACGGTGAAGGAAAACATCGTGAGGAAACCTGCACGCCTGATAGTTCTCCATAATGTTCTCAAAGGTGTGTAACGTCTGCCAATTCGCACATGGCCAGCGTGTGGTGGACTATGGCCAAACCCTTCTTATATTGAGAGGAGACCCGTGCTCAGTAGTGAGCCGGTAATGGGCTGATGATTGTCGTAGGACATTGTTACGAAGAGTAGATCACAGCGCACTGAAGCAAGGCTATGGGTCTAAGTTCTTTATCCCTGTGTACTACGATATAGAAGAACTGTGCACTTTGGGTCATTCATTAAATTGATGGTTATGAGATACCCGGAAATATTACTTCATTTATTGTACGGGGTGACCAGCTCGATGTCCTTTGACCACTATCTGTCCTCTGAAACTTCGTTGACTTTATCGGCTGTTCAAAATACAACAATGTTATTATAAAGAAATATGGGTTTCAGTAACAAAACATGTAGCTAACTTACTTGGAGTATCTCTACGTGATCAAGTCAGAAATGAAGAGTTCCGTAATAGAACCAGTGTTACCGACACAGCTCAGCGAGTTGCGAAGTTGAAGTGGCATGGGCGGGGTACATAGCTCGGAGAACCGATGGACCAGGGTCCCAAGGTGTTGGAATGGCGACCCCGCACCAGTAAACGTAGCGTTGGTCGACCCCCCCACTAGGTGGACAGGCCACATCTGACGAGTCGCAGGGAGCCGCTGGATTCGAACGGCCCAAGACCGCGGATATTGGAACTTCCTACAAAATACCTATATCCAGCAGTGCCCGTCAATCGGTTGAAAATGATGATGATGATGATGAACTAACCTGGAATGTAGCAATTGTCCTCCGTAACCTCACAACAGGCTTCGATCCAGATCTTTGGATGTAAACAAAACAATTACGCAGTCTGGCCGAGTGGAAAGGGCGCGCTCTCAATAATTTCGCGAATCACGAACACCCATTATGCCGAATTATAATTTCGTTGGAATTTATAATATTATCCCCACTTCCTTTTTAATACATGCAAAAGTGTGTTTGCTGGTTTACCTTTAACTTTATATATAACGCAGTAATAGAGTAGTCGATTGATATTTTTCATATTAATAGTTCACAGAACGGACGTAAAGCCGAAGCTACTTTTTATATTATAGACCAAAATAAAGCGAAAATCTAAAGAGAAAAAGAAAAAAGAGACGTATCCACTAAATATCAAAGAGTTTTCATGAGCTATATAATATTAAACGGTATCCAAACGTTAAATTTAAATGTCTTCAAACGACGATAAATTCTTTGCAACATCAAATTTAAATGAAACAACCCAACAATGAAACTTGGGAAATTATGATCAGTAGTTTGGAGATATGCGCGCATAAACAGAGATACAGAAAAGAATGCTAAAAATAGCTGGTTTACGTTTTACTACTTTTCTTTATGGTGGTTTACGTTATACTCCTTTCTATTTCGATTACTTTTCTTCAATGTACTGAATACATGGAAATCTCCTGTTCCATTATACTACTACTGTACTGTACTGTACTATAGTATAGAAGGAAACAAACACAAACTATTTTTTTTTTGTTTTATACACCACAAGTTAGCCATTGACAGCATCTCACTTGATGGTAAGTGATGATGCGGGCTAAGATGGTAACGGGCTAACCTGTTAGGGGTATTGTAAACCCATACTCCTAATCGGTTTGTACGCGACATCGTGCCGGAACGCTAAATTGCTTGGCGAGACGTCTTTGTCGGTAGGGTGGTAACTAGCCACGGCCGAAGCCTCCCACTAGACCAGACTCGAGCCGGGAATCGAACCCAGGACCTCCAACTTTTTAAACTACTACTACTTTACTAGATAGATAATATTAGTACAGATACCATATAGATGGTAGTACAAAAATTTAAATCTTCATATAAACGTAGCCATACCCTTTGCTCCCTGACGTGACGAACGGTATTAGGCCCCCGCCTATTAGAAATCAGCCTAAACACATTTCAACCATTACACAGTTATAATGAGGGTGAATTATTGGAATCGCGCCCGACGTGCCTGTAGTGCCCACCGCGTTATAAATACTAGCCTAATTACTTTTATTTGGTTGCTACATGAATATTATTCTGTTTCCAACATTTGGAGGGTGAGTTTAGCGGAATGGTCATTCAGAGATGAAAACGTGAACTGTCCTGAACATAATTAGGCCTAATAAGTGAAAGCTTAGACTTCCTGCATGAGCATTAGTGGCACTTTGTTGATTGTTTATTTATTCAACATGGAAAACTTATTTTAATGTTTAAAGGTCTGCTACACATGTAAGTAGTATGCAAACTATTTATTTATATGCATGTAAGGAGGTTTTGGTGTACATTTCCGAATATCTCCGGTAGTTCTAATGGGATTACTTTAATTTAATTATGAAATTAAGTGCCTCTTCATTCTTCTTTTCTTCTAGTGCCTTCTCCTATGGGAGGTCCGAGTTGTTTAATATTTATGGTAGGAAGAAATATATGTCAGACATATACGTTTAAGTTTACTTTAACAAAATTTCGCAGTGTTCTAACACCAACCACACCCCAAGAATGAGAATAAGAATGTTTTGTATCCCTGTCTTCAAATCTCACCCTATAACTACAAGTTAGTAGCATAGTACTTATTCATTCATATTAAAACATAATATTTGATATCAAATTGTTATTAATTTCAAGCATATTTCTATTAAATGGCTACCGTGGTCTGAAAGATTAGATTCGAGATTATAATAAACCAGTATCACATTAATAATATTTGTGATTTGTAAGTAAAACAATAACTGTAATACGGTACCAACTACGAATCTTAACCTTTAGTAAATGGGTTTCTTTTCACGAAAAATATTAATTCTTAATCAATTAAATAGCTGTAAACACGCCACGGTAACAAATAAGTATACTGAATAATGATCAATTGCAATCTTATTGGTTCTTTGCATACGAAATCAAATTTGGCACTTAAGAAATTCAATTTAATTGTATAATTACAAAATATTCTATTATAGTAAATATTTGATGGAACAGGAAACTACAAGAAAATATTACCTTAGTATACGTTTATTATAATTGCACTAATTATAGTCAGTAAGGACCCTCATGTCTGGCTGGGCCGCGGTCTAGTGCACAAGTGTTCCCGTGACCCAGCCACCAGGCGGCGCAAAGGAGCATCGCTGGGTTTTAGTGGGTATTCTGATCGCCAGCCTGGCCGCCGGGGAGTCCCACATACCCCCGGAAGCGGCGCAGTCTTGCCTGCGTCGCCTCCGGAGGGGATGCGTAAAATCATTTCCCAGCGTGAAAAAAAAAACATGTCAGTTGGGGTGGGGTGGTATTGTTAAAGAATGACAGTGACAATGTGATGATAGCTGATACTATTCCACTTGTGGTTTAAAATGCTTTTGAGCGAGAGTACTGTTAGCTTAGCCAATCACAGCGATATGTGCAATATTGCCCTAATTGTATTTATTTATTTATTCATAAGGCATGCCAGCGACAAGTTGTATGTTACAATTTAAATCAGTCTAAATAAGCTAGTGCTGATGCTGTTACAACTTGTTCATTACAGGCACACTCAGCATTGTAACGTGTTAATGACAAGATTTTTCGCATTATAGCATTTTAGGCAAGATACCCCAAGTGCTGGCGGCCACGGGCTGTTGGCCATATTAGTTTGAGGATTACAATAGAATATTGGAACTGAACGCTGCCCGATCCCCTCTTCGGTCTTTGGTAAAACAGATATCTTTAATTTAATTCGCAAACCTACTGTCTCTTACGGGAAAAGGTTTTAAAGCGTAAGTTAAAATCATCAAATTACGTCTTCTTCTTGCCCTTATTCCAGTGTATGTAAGTTGGGCAAAACGTGTCTTCATCAAACTTAAACACGTGTTGTTATGGTTTTGGCATATTTATCCGATCGGCCTTCGTGGGGTGGGACAAACTATCTCGATAATCTAATGATAATCATATACGAATGCGGATCAATTTCCGAGACGGGTTATAGTGAATTTTTCATCAGCCCGGAGTTGGAAATTTGGCGGATTCCACCTCCATGCCTCGAAGAATATTGAATCTATTTCCATCATTGGTCCCGGTTTTTGCCACATTGCCGAGATAGTTATACTCATGAGGCAAATGGGCTGATGAGGATGATGAGATAAAAGTACCGCCATATACTTGCACAGTTCCTGTAAGGTCGATCAAATGAACGTTCTCGATGTATTTATTGCTACTCGAGTTAACTTATTAGCGGTCACCGTCAAAGTGGCTCGTTACGACGGCAACCCCCGGCGACCGGCGCCGTCCCGGTCATTTCACAGTCGATTACAGTGATTGCGGCCGGCGGCACTGCCTCCACACCTGCTTCACGCGCACTGCGCGCGGCGCTCCTTGCGTAACGATGGCAGCTCTGTTGCTAACCATGCCGAGAGATGTGACAACTAGAAATCACGGCTGCAGTGATACCAGCGGAAAACTAAACTTTGAGAACGCTAAATCTTATATAATAGATACCAATACGTATCGCCATTGTAGGTCGCCTTCTAGGGCTAGACCGGTGAAGGGCCGCAGCGCTCACCGCCTCCCACCCGACGCTTTAGCGCCCTTGGCCCCTCGCCAGCGCGCTGTTCCTCATATCTGATTGTAATCTAGCCCCTGACTTACCTGTGTGCCGCGGTCTTGGCACACAAGCGGCATGTGAGAAAGTTGTGACGAGACTTTAAAAAAACACTTTTTAGCATTCTCCAAGCACTCCTGGACGCATGCGGCTCAAGTAGTCAATTTCACCGTAGTGTGGAAGCCCTTAAGAAGCCAGAAGACATAAACCCAGCGGTGGACGTCTACGGTAAAGTTTAGATTTCAAGGCTCTTGAACCTTCGAATATATACGAAATGGGCAAAATCAAATTACAAAAGTGTATTCCTTAGTTATTAAGGCTTGGTCTAGACCGGCATTCGAATTTGGTTTATTTATAATGTCTTTATAAATATGAGCCACTGGACAGAACTTTCGCGAATGCGAATTGAAGTCATTTAAGCGTAAACTCGTATATTATAATGTAATAGAAGCATCGAGCAGATCTCCAGGCGCAGCTTGACCCAAATTGACCGCGGTTATTTGGAAGCTAACAATGCCGATCATCATGATTTGATAAATGCTATTTGCTACAGTACCTACCTGATGTTCGCCAAACACGAGCTCTGTACAAAAACTGCTCCCCGCACCAGATGGCCAACCCACTGAGGAAGACAGTTAAATCGTTTTTTGCGTCGACTTGTATCGACTTGCAGCACCTTTACCGTAACTATTCAATTACACCCCAAATGCACCATTAGATCATCTCATACTATGTAATAACAATCAAAACGTTATATACGAATAGGCAAAGAGCTGGTGGCAATTTATAATACGACCCACCTTCGTTGTTGATGCCAGATTGTTTTTGAATTTGTTTTTATTATATCATTACTTTTCAACTCGTGTTAAAATAAACAGCTGCCTGTCTTTTAAATTTCTAAGCTTTATTCATTACAGTTCCTTTATTTCGGCCTCTTTATTAGGTTTCTATTATTACACCAATTAGATTGGTGTTTAGTAACTATAGCGAGGTTTGTGTTTTAAAGCAAATTCCAAATATTCTCCTTTCGTAAATTAAAGTACCTTAAACTGTTTTGATTTAAATATTGGAATAACTAAATAATTGTAATCTTAATAACATAAAAACTAGTTAACATAAGAAAGATATTTGTGAAAAATGTTATGAAATACGCGAAAAGAGAAAAACATGCGGCGAGCAATACCTTTGCGGATTATGACGTTGTTTGATAATGGTCATCATGTACATGAACGCAAACTTATAAATAATTACACATAGCATGATATGCCAGCAAGTGAATTGCAAATTTTGAATCAAGTAAATATTATATTTCCTATCTGAAACTTAATTCTGAATAGACGGTGTATATTTTCTGAAGAACATTAAAAAGCTGTCGAGCTAGCTCGGTCTGTTAACAAAAATCCTTGTCGAAATCGCTTCAATATTCTTACCACCGGCTTTTTGACTCAAACGCGTAGCGGTAGGTGGTACGAATGATACAGTTGCGGACTCCCTTTCAACACATTAGCACCTTTCGCGAATTAATTCGGTCGCGGCGCATCAGCCACCTGGCCGTGGCGCTGCGGCACTCCGACACTGCCCTTTGTGACGTCTCCTAATACGATATTTTTTAATAACAGGTAAGCTAGATAGTTTGATAGTGAAAGGACGGTCATGTTAGAGATATTGTAAGAATAATTCAAGTTACTGCCGGCTTTGTACTCGTCATTTATATTACGAGGGACTTTGCACGCCTTCCTTTGACTTTGTTAAAGTAGGAGCAGTAAAGATATATATTTTTTTTTTTATTCACCACAAGTTAGCCCTTGACTGCATCTCACCTGATGGCAAGTGATGATGCGGTCTAAGATGGTAGCGGGCTAACCTGTTAGGGGTATGGTAAACCCATACTCCTAATCGGTTTCTACACGACATCGTGCCGGAACGCTAAATCGCTTGGCGACACGTCTTTGTCGGTAGGGTGGTAACGACCCACGGCCGAAGCCTCCCACCAGACCAGACTCGAGCCGGGAATCGAACCCAGGACCTCCAACTTTAAAATGCAACAGCGCACGCGCTGCGCCATGAAGGTCGTCAAAATAGTTCTAATAGCCAATTTCTTCCTAGAAGCTAACCGATCTCCGAGTGGCATGTTCACGGACGCCTCCAGGAGGGCGTTCAACGGTTGAGGGGCTTACTACATAGTCGGCTGCGCAATACGCGGTCCTGGGATTGTCTCATCTGGGCAATTTCTTCGATATGACATAAGAAACCTGTGCCAGCTCAGCTAAGTCATGGGAATCATTATATTGGTCTTGATAACCCTTCAGACCAGTGTCTCATGATGGGCGCAGATAGTTGATACGGGAATCAATTACTTTGAAGAAGATAACTTCTTAAGTTTCCTTGTAATTTGAATCGATCACAAAAGAACACGTATGTGGGTGGTACCTAGTCTCGGCTGATGCCTCCCACCAAACCTGTTCGAGCAGGTAATCGAACCCAGGACTCTCTGCTATGCTATAGAAAGTGTGGATATTTTCATCCCTCACATGTCTAAACCGTTCCAGCATATTACCCCTTATTTTATATGTTACGCAGTAAATGATCGGATATAAAATACTTAAGTATAACTATAAATGAAAAACTAATTCCGCGGAGTTTGGCTTACCCCATAACGCAATAAGTTATCGCTGCTCGTTTTTAACCGCTATGTACTCACTTTATCGCCTCATTAGTATATTTATTACCTATTAATTTAATGTAACAACCAATTTTGACTTTTCGTTTCGTTTAGTTTGTTATGCTTAAGTCAACATAATTACAATATACATTAAAATACAACACAAAACTGATTCAATGTGAACACAAATTATCATCGTCAGCATTTTGATCCACATCTGTTTCCTACACAGCTCTTTCCTAGAAGAGAGAACCAGCTCCTCTTTGAAGCTCTATTGCGGGTTGTCGGGGTTTCAACGATTGTATTTTGTGTAAATGAGCCAGAGTCGATGGCATTATTGTTGACACTGTCAATATCTTTACTCCGAGTCTCTAATTCTAAATTCATGGTGGAATAACCTTATACCTAATAAATTTTCTTCCGACCCGAAAATGTAACAAACGACCTCGTGATCTATTCTGTCTGAATTGTGCCAATTTTCAGTTACCTTTTAGTAAATTGAATACGATTAATTAAAACACTAGATTCTTTTGAGAAATTCAGGCCGGCATTATAGAAAATCATCCCGTGACAAAATCGTTGATACAACAAAGTTTTAAGCAAACTCTGACCAAATCTACCATCCCATATATGAGTTAAAAAAATGCGATATGTTTACTTCCAACACATTGATTGAAATTGAGTACCCCACTCGAAATCTACTGAATTTCTTTGTTAATTTTTGCAATTGGAAGGAAATTCAAAACTCTGCTTCTTTAGAATTATATGACTTAAAAAAAGATTTACGAGGAAATTGAACCCTATATCATTTTCAAGTCAGAACTTTAACAATATTTTCCCGAGCCCCAATAGGCTGAAACTACCCCCATTTACTGCCGCGCAGTTCGGGCACGCGAGTCGCAGACGATGGTAAAACTGCAATTACGATAACAATCTATATGGGGTCACATTCATGCGGTGAAATATTTTCCGTATATCCTTGCATGTAAACCTGATATATAGCCTTATTAATGTCACACTCTGTACATGCCATCCTGTTGACGAGGGCAGTGTTTTAGAGCTTTAAACCTAATCCTACATAAGAATCATAAACGAACCGATGCACTGCAACCACAGGACTTAATTTCCATACAATCGGCAATGGACATACGCGTCTGGACAGCGTGGACTTGTATTTCCATGCTAGCCAGATACTACCTGAGCCTCAGTCAAAGTGACAAACAAAAGAAAATCAGAATTTTTTTGAAAATTTATTTAGCAGAACCCGCGCTCGACTTTGAAACATATGTACTAAATAATAATTGCTTAAATATCCCTACAAAAACCGAAAATGCTCACGACATAATTAAGGCTCACGACATTATAAAAGAACAAACAATTGTTTTAATTAATATTAAAAAATATATTACTTATGACAAAGGGTAACAACAAAATTACGTTAAAGGCATAGATTATTTTGTGACATGATCTACGAGTAATTATTATTTTTGAAGACTTGTTTTTGCGGGAAACGGAATTCATCCTACTACTATAATATTTAAAATCAAAACGAAATAATTAAGACCATGTAGGTACCGTTCTACCTCTTTTTGAATTTGTTTTCGAGGCTGAACAAATAATCAGCCTTTTTATTTGTCCACATCGCTATTGCGAAGTGGGCTCATTATACAAACCAAAATCAATAAGGACTATTCAAAGGAACATCAGCACGAAGATTCAGGAGCGTGCCCCGAACCACCTTGTCTCGTATCGTTTGTTCAATCATACTAAAGGGAGCTTTCAACTAAATATAATTCAATATACACCCTCTTCCTGCCAAATATGCGCCCGCTGCCTACCAACTCATCGTACAGTTCTATACACTCGTATTAAGAAGGAATAATGGTTATTTTACTTTATTTAAGATCTGAATTATCGGTGTATAGAGAGCAGGTGTGCTCCAAGGGTCTACTCTCGGGCCGCATTTATTTTAGATTCACAATCTTGAGACACGTGGCATGGGGCGGCGATGGCAAAAACCATAGCAGCTTTCGACTTCCGTATGGCACAAACATAAACAGAATTAGATCGGCATGATGTTATTCCGGTCGTGTGAGCTTGTGTTGCCGATTTAGGAGTGTCCTTAAGTGGTCTTGTGCCAATTACAAGTTTATGGGGAGGGGTCAATATGTTACGAGCTTATTTATGAAGCTATTTGTTAAACATTTATACTTAGCGTGTTCAATATTTTGAATGTTTGAAATCTGTTTGCATAAACAACTTATACATAACTTTATAAAATGCAGGCTTTTTAGGTATAATATAAAACGTTGTGTATCAAATATTTTTTATGATTTTTTGTTTATTTATTAACAGAGATATTTGTGAAAACATCTTAACTACTTACCTTAGACACTTTAAACTTTGGAAATATTTAGAAAATATCCGAAGTTTTCATACAGATTTCGTTCGAAATCTTTTAACGACGTTTTTATTTCTTGTTCACCTGCATCCACTAACCACGGTTTGTCGAGCGCTGATAGAACCCAAAGTATTAAGTAGGTATTTATGATTAATATCAACAGCACACGCGGGCCGACTGCGTGTTATTATACCTATTTATCTAAATTTAATCTCTCATAAAATACCATCGCACTCCCATTCCGCACTCATAATTAAATGACCCAATTCATACCTTACTGTGATTATCTTAAGGATTAAAAACTGTTTGTACGCTTTTGCTTCGGAGCAACCCCAAAAAGCTATTAGACAAATATAACATGTGAGTCATTATTTTGTTGATAGCTTTTATTGTAACGCAATAGGGCTGAAAATTAAGTACTGTGTCGTTTTGTAAATGCAGTAAGTTTAAACTTGGTTGCTATGGGGTACAAAAACGGCAGTTTTCTTTTAAAAGGCGCGCGCGCACCAGATGGCGCGGCGGGGCATTGACTCCTTAAATATGTTTTTTTTTCGTAAAATCGCAACCCCTAAGTGCGGTTTCTTCACGGCTATGACTTAGACAAATTAGAGTGCGGTCCTGTAGCGGTACAAATAAGTGTCAAAGACTCCACACGATCCTGTTGGACCAAGATTAATCCGCTCGTTAATAAGGAATCTTATCCGTTCATGGTCAGGAATGTTCATGGACAAGTAAACGTTAACCACGTTAAAGTATCATCATCATCGTCATCATGATCAACCCATTATCGGCTCACTACAGAGTACGGGTCTCTTCTCAATATGAGAAGGGTTTGGCCATAGTCCATCACGCTGGCCATGTGCGGATTGGCAGACTTCACACGCCTTTGAGAACTCTCAGGCGTGCAGGTTTCCTCACGATGTTTCCTTCACCGTTGAAGCAAGTGATATTTTAATGTTTTAAAAACACACATAACTCCGAAAAGTTAGAGGTGCGTGCCCGGATTCGAACCGCCGACCTCTGATTAGGAGGCTGACGCTCTAACCACTAGGCTATCACCGCTTAAAGTATATACAAATATAAATCTGAACTTGGCATTCGTACCATATTTCAATGTTTTTTGGAAATTTATTAGAAAATTATGGCATTAGGTAAAAGGTATTGCAATTAATTTGTTTTAGTCGCACCGTAGTTAGCTGCCGCTTCTGTCATAATGCCGTGGCCCAGGAAGTGGGGTTAGGGATTTATAAGCCGCGTTTAATTTGGTTCAAGTAGTGGCGTGATGGCTTCAAATGTTTTTTTTTATAAAGCGTAATATTAATTTCTTGTTTTATTCCACTTGTACATGGATAATCTGTATTTTCAACCACGTGTACTATTGGGGTGTGTACTTCCGTACAGTTAATTAAATAAAAGTTAGTTTTTTTGCATTGATAATTAACACTTTACGATATTTGGGATAAAAAGTTTCAAACAATTAAGTATTTAATAATCCTTTACTTTTTTACTTTTAGCACGTTAATAATTAGCAGTAGGTAATGAGTTGATGGTGTTAAAAGTAAAGCTATGAGGGTTCCAAACGCGCCCTGCTCTAAGAAGCCCACAATAAACTTCGCCAGGTAAACTAGGTTTTCCTTCATATTATTAAAAATCCTAAAATACATTTACAATAAATTTCATCATAATCGATTAAACCATATTAGCACAGAAAGCAAAGATGATCACGGACAGATTAAAAAAAAAAGCATTTTCCGTACAGTTTTATTACTTTAAGAAACTATCTGACTAACTAGTCAGATAGTTTACTTTAAGAAACTATCTGACTAGTTAGTCAGATAGTTTCTTAAAGTACACTAAGTAAAACTCGGGAAGTTACTTTAGAATTACTACCAGAAGCCCGAACATTATCTAAGAAGATGTGAAGAATGCTTATTACGAGTAAATTACCTGCATTGCGCCAATCGAGTTTTAAAATGTCAAATACAATGAGCATGAATTTACGGAATACCTGAACATGTAAATCGCGTGCGCGGTGCAACTGCACCAAACATCGAAAACAAATAGATCACATATTACTTAATTACATTATCATTATGAGAAAGCATACGGATGTAAAATGAAGTGAAATAGAGGATGATGAAAGACAAACTTCAATGGATGAATACTTTAACCTACCATTTTTAATATAATGATTTTTTCGATTGTGGTTTATGAGATATATTTTAATAGGCTGTGGTGATATCACTGTAGCATTGCCGCAGCGACTAAGAAAATTTTGAGTGTAGGTACATTAAAAATTTAAATTAAATAATCATCATCAGCCTCATTTATCACTTAAGGTTTATTCTCTTTAATCTATTAGTCTTGCATAAAGACATGGAACTGTGATAGCCTAGTGGTTAGGGCGTCAGCCTCCTAATAAGAGGTCTGCGGTTCGAATTCGGGCACGCACCTTAAACTTTTCGGAGTTATGTGCGTTTAAAAAAAAAATATCACTTGCTTCAACGGTGAAGGAAAACATCGTGAGGAAACCTGCACGCCGGAGAGTTCTCCATAATGTTCTCAAAGGCGTGTGAAGTCTGCCAATCCGCACATAGCCAGCGTGGTGGACTATGGCCAAACCCTTCTCATATTGAGATATTGCTCTGTAGTGAGCCGGTAATGGGTTGATAATGGTTGGTAATAGTGAGCCGGTAATGGGTTGATCATGATGAAAGACATGGAATGTACCAATTGTCTTTAATCTTGATAATACGTAACTAAATTTTATTAATCTATTTTTTTTTTTATATTTGGCGTATTAATAAAGCTTTGATTATTAATGAATATTAACGTCAGTATAGTGAGGGACTATCGCATGAAGTTCTTTATTGTTAAAGAAAACGATTTGTAGTCAAATTTTATATATTTTCTTGAAATACTTAATAATTCTATATTTCTGTTTACTTCGTTTTAAACGCTGCCGTTTACTTATTGTTGTTGTTATTAATAATATAAGAATGTAAAATTCGGAAATGTTGAAGAACGCACAGCTTCGTGGCCGCTGGTAATCATGTTGCTAGAAATTATGCAGATTCTTTGTTATGCGTGCATGTTATTATATCCGAGCAGTTCACCATGTGTATTGTTGAGATGTGGACAAACATTTTCCTCACATGACATGATTATCAGGTAATAATCACAATAACTTACGATATAAACGCTTAACCGCAATCTATCGTTTTTACTATTCCAATGTCTGAAAATTTTCAACGTCTTATTACTACTTATTCTTATCCACGAATCTAAATCACATTTCGATAAATAAATTCACTGAGATTGTCAAAGTTTTCCCATTTTCCGAACCATTAGGTTAATTTAATGACTATAACATCCAAGTTATACGAGCTACTCTAGTCTACTAATTTACAATATTTCATCTTTAAAAACAAACGAAGATATTGTTGACTGCATCTGAAGTTTTATAACATCAGATGTGAGGTTAATTTTTCTACTTTACAGTTACTTTTGTTTGGTCTTAGTGACCATTAAAGGGTAAAATTAATAACTATTCATTTAAATTGATTGATTATTATCTTCTCTAGACTTTTCCGGCTTAGAATTTATATTTTCTAGCTGAAACATTTTCCGACGCTCAATAACTTCATGATGATCAATGATGAACGATGCGTGTGTTGTAATGTTTTAAGGCATGTATTAAAAGGTTAAACTCAATATTTTGTGTCTAATGACGTTCATCATCACCTCTTTACCTGTCCACTACAGAGCGCCGGTCTCCCCTCAGCATGAGAAGGGTTATGGCCGTAATCCAACACGCTAGCCAAATACGGATTTGTAGACTTCACACGCCTCTGGTTTCCTCACAATGGCACAATGGTAATATACTTTTACCGTTAAATTTAATACTATCGCACATAATTTCGAAAAGCTAGCGGTGCTTGTCGGGGATCGAACTCTGTCCCTCCGAAAGGGAGATTAAATTTTTATCCAATTTAAGGCTAAACAATAAACAGCAAGTATAATTTGCTATATTCAGGAGATATTGACTTCACAAGTCAACATCTCCTGAGGATGATCCGGTGTCGGTTCGAAACGTGCGTAGAGGTTCTAGTGGAAGATTTTGTGTGGTGTTATATTATACAAATCTCCCGGTTGTCGGCGGAATATAGAAAATTATACTTGCTGTTTATTGTTTATCATGGACTTCCGCAAAGTAACGCCTGCTTCTATTCATTATTTAATTTAAGGCTGTCACTGCTATTAATGAAATATTTTTATCTAAGAATATTGAGAAAATGCATTTTTCTACACAACTTGAACTGTTTTTTTGAAGCTACTAGCGTGTATGTGACTTTTTTAGATTCTTCTATAGCTGGCTTTGACGCAATGAGTGATTCAGCCTAAAGTAAAGCGCGTCGTCCTATTTGCACTTGATTTGAAGATCATATAATAGAGATGGCGAGAACGGAAGCCGGAAGCATTCCAGATCTCTGCGGTTAGAAATGTGAAAGCAAAGCACTTCGTTCGCGTGCATTTGATATAAGTTTGGTTTTGTGGGAGGCTTCGGCCGAGGCTAGTAACCATCCTACCGACAAAGACGTGTCGCAAAGCGAATAAGCGTTACGGTACGATGTTGCGTAGAAACCAATTAAGAGTGTGGGTTTACCATATCCCTTACAAATAGCCCGCTACCATCTTAGGCATTATCACTTGCCATCAGATGAGATTGCCGTCATGGGTTAACTTGTAGAAATCATCACGTAAGGAAACACGTTTTGGCTCTACCCCAAAACCTAAAATATGAGTTCCTCCAAACTTCTAAATGTGTTTAGATACATGGAATTAGGAGCGTGGGTTTACCATGCCCCTAACATCTTAGCCCACTGGTAAGTGATGATGATGCATCATCATTCTTACTACTCCTCGCAGTTGATTAAACAAATCCTGGCCATACTTCCCCTCTGAGCACCGAGAGACCTCGCACGATGTTCCAAACTCTGCGCCTGGTAAGTAAGCAGGCATAGGATGGCTACCCTACCGCGGTTTCAAAATGATTCGCGAGTAGCACTTATGTAAGAGGAGGGCACGCGATCATTCAACAAATTGCGAAATTATAAGCACGAATCGATCTTACGCCCGAACTCCGGAGAAATTCTAATGATTGTTTTGAATCTCACCGCCTCGCGACTGACGTTTCAAGGTCTGCCTCCGAACCAATAAACATTCCTTATTTGTAGGCATTTGATGATTTTCAAGATTTTGCTTGTAAAAGGATTCTGGAACACTATAAAGCTGTTCTATTCACAGTAGTATTGAGATAGCCAGTCTCAATATGATAAGATATTGTATTGCTTCCGTTACGTTTGTGGACACAAAGTTGAAAACGAGACAGACTGACAGATTATCATTATGAATCTATAATCGGACCACTACAGGGCACGGGTCTCTACTCAGTATCCGCAGGATTGAAGACTTCACAAACCTTTGAGTACATTATAAAGAGCTCGGAGTCATGCAGGTTTCCCCACGATGCTTTCGTTCATTTTAAACAGGGACCTGAATTGAAACATCGTGAGCAAACCTACTTGCCCGAGAGTTCACCATACTGTTCCCAAAGTCGTATGAAGGCCATCTACCACTCCATGCTTGGCTAGTGGACATCAATTCTAGTCTGTCTCAGACCCTGCCCCGTGGGCCGATAATGCATTGACAATAACGATGACTCTACCGTCAGATTTTTTTATATTCCACATAAGTTAGCCCTTGATCTTCCACTGCCTTCTCACTTGGTCATAATGTTATCTAAGATAAACCTATCCTGCAAATTACACTTGAAATTTTTGATTGCTATTATTTTTTATGTTCCATGATAAGGCTCTAATGAAGACGATCTAACAAACGTACGTAGCTCAAGTACTTCATAATATGCCTGTCTCAGCAGCCGTAAAGGTTGCGGCGCGCAGGAGAGGCGTGCGCTAAGCTTCGGCCCAGCTGCGCGCACAGCTGCCCGCGGCGTACCGGCCCGCCAGATGGCGCCGCGGCACTTGCGGCCGCCGCCACCGCACCGCACCGCACTACTGTGATAAATGCGGAAGGTTGCGGCGATTGATGCTTGTCAACCAGCCCCGCCAGAACGGCTTATGAAAGCTCACATGTACACTAAACTCCGTTTTGCACTAAGGTCAACTAAGTAATTTACTTCACACAGTAAACTATGTGTATTACAGTGCAGTAGAAATTCAATCTATGAATAAATCAATCATAAACTTTATTCAAAGGCACTTTTGATGCGTAATTAACTTACATGTTAAAACTAAAGCAACTTTTAATGTGTAACTTACATATTTAAACTAAAGCTACGAGGCTTCCAATCGCGCACTGCTCTAGGGAGCCCACACGAAACTTATCCAATTAAGTGTTCTTTTTGTTATAACCACCTCAAACGACAATGAGAAATGTTCAAGAACGAACTTATTAGAGCACTATTTCAAGCTTGGTTATCCTATACAATAGCCCTTTACAATATGAAATTAACTTTTTTACAAGCTTACGTTTTATAGAAACTCTAAACTTATTAAGAGACATCCCTGAAATTTCATTAGGTATTTTTTAGATAAAATTGTGCCTTTAAATAAATGTCTAATTTAATGTAGTTGACAATATCCGAAGATTTGAAATAATCATATTTTGTACTATAAATAATAATCAACGCCAAAATAACAATTGTTTACATCCTATATAAATAATAATTGCCTATATCATTATACTTACTGAAAACTGTATCGCTATTATGAGGGTTTGTTGTTTAATGAAATATAATGAACACTTGGATCTCGACCGACGCGACTCATGGTTTAATCAGAAAATAAATAACATTACCAACACATACATCTGAACTAGCTCACAGGCCATTACTGCGGAAAAATGTTCAGTTACTGTTGGTTACATTTATATCTGTCTTGCACAGAACAAAGGATCGATATGGTTTTTTGCACAAGAAGTAGTTAAGTTTCATGATGCTTCCAGTTCTCAAAATACTCATCATATTTTCACGCGAAGTCTCAGGCAGCACCCACTGACAACTCAGCTTAATATCTATAATCATTAATGCTTTTGGTGTCCCGCAGTTTTTATCTCGACATCTATTTTTACATGAGATTTTTCGAAATACTTTGATGTTTCGAAAAACATGGTAGCTACTGGACGATGAATGTAGTGCAATAGGGCACATCGCGTCAATCATTGAACAGCTAATGACGGATAAACAAACAAACAAAAACAATCGCCAAACGAACCGAAGCTCGAAATGTGTCGCGAGACGTGCGCGTGCGCGGAATCCCATCTGCCGCGAAACCTGACCCGCTCCTTACCATATGAATTATGCTATTCCTTGGCAAAAAAATATATAAAAAAAACTACCAAACCATATTCAATCTTAATCTTTAACTAATATAACCCATAATCGTCAATCCCGTTATTTCTATACATTAGACAAATACTAATTGATGAGGAACTTTAAGACATACGACGCAGAGTTGAATTTCACTTGCATTTGTGACACACAGTGCTCCAAAAAGCAAATCATCTGGAAAAAGACATGTGTATTTTTCGGGAGGCACCAGATGGCGTGGCTAGTTGATTTCGAGATGTCATGTATGCAGTATGATTTTTTCTGTGACTTTTTGTGATATAGCGGTTGTATACAGTTACCTACTGTTATTTGTATCGATAAAATACATTGTTGTTATTATATTCTAGCTTTATAAAGGCTGGTATAAGTTTACTTTTGTATTAAAACCTTAGAACTGGATTTTGGTAACTTCACTATGGTGGTTTTGGAGGATTTTGGCGGACGCCTAACCAGATACTGAGACTAGGTTGTTTTATACACTACAGTTTAGCCCGTGAAAGCTAGTATATATATAATTACCTAGTGATGATGGTGATATAGACTGCGGCTTAAGATGGTAGCTGACTTATCTGTTAGGGGTATGATAAAGCCACACTCCTAATTGGTTTCTACGCGACATCGTGCCAGAACGCTAGATCGCTTGACCACACGTTTTTTGTCGGTTGGGTGGTCTAACTAACTAGACAATCGAATCCAGGACCTCAAACTTCACAATGCAACAGCGCACGCGCTGGGTACTCCAGAAGTTGTATGTAGATATTATTATAGGCTATTACAAATTAAAAAAATTAAAACAATCTATTAATTATTCTTTAATGCAAAGTATGTCTTCAAAATAAAAAAAAAATCATTTTGTATTACTATAACCAATTTGCTTTTTTAAGCAAATATAACTTACTTAAAATTAATTAAAGAATTAATAACCTTGTAAGACACTTAAAAGTAATGGTGTACGAATTGTTGTACACATTACTAAAGAAATAGAAGTGAAATTTGAATGCTCCTTTTTTTAATCGACCCCAAAAAGGGTGGTTTTAAACCTTTGTCACACGTTTTTGATAAGATCGGTGAAGTTATTTGGTAATTTCAGAAGACACAGTAAATACAAAAAACTATTACATCATGCAGTTTTCGTGTAAAATCGTAAATGAATTTCGTGTGAAATTCAGCCTAAGTACTTCAAGATATAAAAATAAGCTATAGCCATTATATTTTTGTTGCTAGTTGGGTGGTTAATCAGAAGTAATGACAAGTGTAAAACTAAACCTAATAAAAATGAGTAAGTGGGTGTATTTTAAAAGTTCTTAATTCAACATGAAATATAGTCCAGTGTCAAGGGATTATGCTTATCGATGGCGATGAGTAAAATTGGGCGATAATCCGCGTCGGCCGTGTAACTGTACGCGCGATTGGCGATGATTTGTATTCCATAAATGACACCAACTAACGCCAGCGGCGATAAACCGCGGCTTCCGCTCCCAACTTTAATTTGGTCAAACGACGAAGGTTTAAAACATGATATATGTATGATTGGGTCACTGATGTCTGGTTTTTTCACAGCATTATCAAATGATGATCGAGTCCTTCTATTCCTAAATAAAATATAGGAATGTACCTAATAGCAGGTTTCATGCTTTCACTTCTAGGAAGGATGCACTACTGTCGGGTTTGCCTGTATTGACAATTACAAATTACAACTATAATAGTCCAATTAGTTACAAATTTTTACAATTAAATAAGTTTCATATAAGTCATTGTGAATACATAGTATTATTTATATTATTATTTTATTAATTTTAGTTTTACAGTTCAATAATGACGTGTTTAATTTCATGTTTTTTTACAATCGAGTTTTATCATCATCATCATCATTTCAACCCATAGACGTCCACTGCTGAACATAGGTCTTTTGTAAGGAGTTCCAACGGCCGCGGTCTTGGGCCGCTTGTATCCAGCGGCTCCCTGCGACTCTTTTCGAGTTTTATAATAACGTAATAATTTTCATATTCTTAACGTGTAGACCCTAATGAGGCTATTGAAGATTTATTGTCTAGATCTTATAAGGCCTTCGAATTAATATACAAAACTGAATGTTTTTTCTGCGTAAAGTTAAGAATATCTTTGTAGGAAGAGGACCGCTTTTATTATTTCTAGAATGTTTTTCAGCAATAATATTTTAATCTGTTGCTATTCAATTAGTAATAACAATAAACAGCAAGTATAATTACCTATATTCCGCCGACAACCGGGAGATTTGTATAATATAACACATATATATATTTATAATTAGTAATAAACTTATTTATAACAAAGTAACAATTATTTGTACACAAGCATTATGAAAAATTAGTTCTTTCGAAATTGAAAATTTTATAAAACACCAAACGCCAATGGCAACGCCAAAACGTACATAAACTACTAGTACCTGATTTATTACAAAAAGCTTTATCGTTGAAAAGTGCTAAAGAAGTGCTAAAAATTAATTACTTGTTCTTGTAACTAACTGGTCTAAGAATGGTTACGAAAAGATGAATCGTAGATCATGTAGAAGCTACTGCTGCAATCAATTGTGTGTTGCGCTTTAATTAAATGATTCTGCATATGCAAATAGGCGCCGTGTGACTCTTCGGGGACAAGTGGAGGGGTAGAGGAAACGGGCAGGGGGGACCCGACGAGACGTCGTCTGCGCATCCCGTCGCGACGCTTTGATCTGCGCACGAGTTTATAATGGGTGTAGAAGTGACTTGGCTGTGCCAGTTTAAAAGTTGAGGCAGACACATAAATATGTCGAACTTCTTACTCCGGCCGGATGATATTATTAAATGCCGCTACAATTTTGCAAGCTCTGTTTTTGGATTTCTCCTAATGCTGAATTTAGTACAAAGTAGATATTGGTTTCTTTAAAAAAAACTGACATATATAGGAACTATATAATTTGCCATTATTGCCAAACTTAAAATTTTGCAAGAACATTTAAACAATGAGGACGAAAAAAATGAAGTTATTCGTATTATTAGTATAATGTTCCAAGGTGAGGATAGTAGGGTTTAGTTGTGACAGAAGTTGCGCTGCTTAAGCAATGTTATCATATCAATGCTGGGAATTATATGGGTGACGGATTAAACAAGTTGAATTTGCTTTACTTTGTACATACGAGTAAGTACTCGAGATGAATATATGGCTTTTTAATACCGTAAAGTAAGTTTTTGGAAAATCAAACTTCATGCTGCATGTCCCGACATCAGATAGTCTATAGCAAAGCAGGTTTGTGAAATGTCTGATAGTTTTGTAGGTCTACGCTGCAGTTTGTTGGGGGGCTGCGCTATTTGCGGGCTATCGCCAAGCGCCTTCTTGGTGCTGCCGAATCGATCCGCTGTCGATCATTGCGGAGGACTCGGTCCCTCCGCAATGATCGATAGCAGCTCGGACACATCGGTATGTACTGATACAGATCAATGCAGACAACTTAACTTTAACATGTGTTTAATAACTGTAGCGTGTAAACTTGCCCTACATCATTATTGAGACAGTAGCATCCAGCTTTATGCCTTTGCATAACAGTGAGTCGGCTTCATCGAATCGGTTTGAGGCGATATGCTATATGAATGTCATTAATTTTTTTCGCCCATAGAATTGGTCGAGCTAATTGCTGCCAATTGCCATGACTATACCAGGCAGCATGGCCTGACCGTTACAAACATACCTTGATTGTTGCAGAGAAAACAGTTGCAATATTATAAACATTAAAATATTTGAAGTATAAGTAGTTTTGTATAAATTAAAAAAAAACGTACTTTATAATAGATGTGCAAACACACCTTTATTCTTCGTAATCTACGCAATATTAACAAGAAACTGTATGATAATACTATATTTACTATGCTCTGTTCTATTACTTCCTTTAACTGCAACCTTGCAATAACTAGGTAGGTATGTCCGCCGATAGTTCATTTGTGCTTCGTTAAAAATCAGACATCAGATATGGTTTTATTCATATAAAGCTATATCTGATATATATATCTATATATGATATATATATAAATGAAACAAAAGATCTCTTTCAAAAAGTGAAAGTCCTAACGAGAACTCGTACTATCAGGACATCCGCAGTTAAGGATGAAAGGGGGGTTTTAGTTACCGAAACCAAAGAGGTCCTAG
This sequence comes from Lasiommata megera, assembly GCA_928268935.1. NCBI lineage: Eukaryota > Metazoa > Arthropoda > Insecta > Lepidoptera > Nymphalidae > Lasiommata > Lasiommata megera. The sequence goes on from OV743326.1 coordinate 15,562,387, forward strand.
AGCGTTGGAAACAATATTGCGCTGCTCTATATGAGAATGAATCTACAGGTGAAGGTTCACAGGAATGGGACACTGAAAACCTGGAACCGGACATCCTACCATCAGAGGTGGAATTAGCAACATCGGTTCTAAAACTAGGCAAGTCTCCGGGTAAGGATGCTATTCCAGCAGAGCTCATCAAGAGCTTGGGTGTAGCAGGTATTAAAATATTAACTAATATCTGTAACTCCATCTGGAAGACAGGTCAATGGCCTCAGGATTGGACTGAATCTGTTTATATTCCGCTGCACAAAAAGGGCTCCACGACCGATTGCGGAAATTATAGGACGATAGCCCTTATATCGCATGCAAGCAAGATTCTTCTCTATGTAATCAATAAGCGATTGAAAGCATATCTAGATCGGCAGATTCCTGAAGAACAAGCAGGATTTGTGAAAGGGAAAGGTACAAGAGAACAAATCCTTAATATCCGCCAGATCATAGAAAAGAGTCGTGAGTTCAACAACCCTGTTTTACTCTGTTTCGTAGACTATACCAAAGCTTTTGATTGCGTAGCATGGAGCAGACTATGGTTAGTTCTGGAAGAGATGGGAGTGCCGAAACATCTCATAAATCTTATCCGCAACCTTTACTGCAATAACCGATCCTTTGTCAGAATCGACACCGACTGTTCGAATGTGTTTTCCATAAGCAAAGGAGTACGCCAGGGTTGCATCCTTTCTCCGTTGCTTTTTAACATATATGGGGAATACATAATCCGCAAAGCATTGGAGAACTGGAAGGGAGGGTTTCCGCTTGGTGGAAAGCGGATATGCAACCTTAGGTATGCGGATGATACTGTCATCGTTAGTACATCACTGGACGATATGAAAGAACTTCTGCGTAGACTGGAAGCGGAGAGTCTAGAGCTGGGCTTGAGTATCAACAGGAGCAAGACCAAGCTAATGATAGTAGACCGCGCTGGAAAACTCCCGGAAACTTGTAGTATTCCATCTATAGAAACTGTTGAAAAGTATATCTATTTAGGCTTCGAAATATGCAACGATGGGAGTTGTGTCCCAGAAATCAGGAGACGCATTGCGATGGCGAAAACAGCCATGACGAGCTTAAATGGAATATGGAGAAATCGTGGTATAAGCAACAACACCAAGAGCCGTCTGGTCCGTGCCTTAATATTCCCTATATTCATGTATGGGGTAGAAACATGGACCATAAAGGCGAGGGAAAGACAAAGGATAGACGCGTTCGAGATGTGGTGCTGGCGACGCATGTTGAGGATTCCTTGGACAGCCAAGCGCACAAACGCGTCCATCCTAACTCAGCTAGGGATAAAAACACGACTTTCCTCCATTTGTTACCAACGACTGCTCTCCTATTTCGGACACATCATGCGACGTGGGAATGATTGTCTAGAAAAACTTATTGTGACAGGCAATACAGACGGCAAAAGATCGCGAGGCCGCTCACCAACCAGATGGACAGACCAGCTGAGGAACTCCAAGTGCAAATTTCACACAATTGCAAGACTAGCCTCCGATAGAAGCCGGTGGAAACAATTAATCCGCACGAGGTTGCAAGGACACCAGGACCACGATCTTCAGTAATGAAGGAACGACTAGAGAGAGAGAGAGACATATATATTTTATTTATATAACATATTTATATTAGTTTTATTCGTGAGGTGATAACTAGGTTCATCCACTTAAAACTAAAGCTAAGATGGTTTTAAATGCGCCTAAATCTTCTTTAACGATATGAGTGGTTGAATTCCTTGACGCCATTTACTTACATCACATTTTGAATGAGGCCTATATTAATTGCCTAATATTACATTATAAGCGGTGATAGCCTAGTGGATAGGGCGTCAGCCTCCTAATCAGAGGTCGGTTGAATCCGGGCACGCACCTCTAACTTTTCAGAGTTATGGGCGTTTTTAAACAATTTAAATATCACTTGATGATAATGACATTATAAAGCCGCATCAAAACGGGCAAAGTAAACTTTAGAAAAATAGTTAACGACACATAGAAACACAAAAATATGACGGAAATAACGTCGCACACCGTGGGTAAATAATAACATAAAATAAACAATCCATTACTAACCACACTATCGTCAAAGTTCATCAAATGGTAATTTTCACTGAATAATCTTAGATTTTAGTTTAGATACGCTCGGTGACAGTTTTTCCTTGTAACATTCTCATTAGCCTAAGAACAATACACTCCAAGCGTACAATTATAAAACAAATACGCGCCAATGTGAAACCTATTTATATGCTACATAAGGACGATATTTCCGAATGAAAACGGAGTAACTTGAGCGTAACTCTGTATGTAGTGCGTTAAAAATTAATTTCATTTTAATCGTGTGAACAGATCGCTATCGGGTCTTAAAACTGTGAAAACATTTTTTTTAAACAAATTGCTTCCAACTAAATTGATTTTTTGTCCAGCTGCGTTTGGTGGCTCCACACTGTGCAATTTGCGTTAACAATTACCTCGATGGTAATAATTAAGTAATTTGCTTAACTCTCATACCTCCGATCGGTTTTTATGAAGCATTACATAGGAACGTTTAATCTCTTAACGTTACGGTACGATAACAGTGTCCACCTAGCCGCGGCCGAAGCTTCTCAACAGTGGTAATTATACAATCGTAATCCGCCTTAAACAGGAAAAATTGCAATTAATGTTTTTTTTTTAGTTTTATATGTACAACCACATCATACAGATTTTCCAAATGAGACCTCAACGTACGTTTTACTGGTACTCCGTCATCTACGCATCCTTAAAATTTTATTAGAAAGTAAAATATTATCTTTATGACTTTGCTTATTATGACAATAATTCTAAAGGCTAGATACTATGACAGATATGGATGTACGAGTATGTGTTATCACTACATGCCGATAATAGAAACTATAAAAAAAATATGCAGCGGTTAAAAATGGCCACTTTATCTTTACTTATTTTTTGCATCAATCCAGACTAATGTTAGAGTTGCTCAAATAGATCTGTTAGTTTGCTTATTAATTTGTTATTTGTCTACAAAAGGACATAAGATATCTTCTTTGTATACGTGGAAAACAACGTTCCTGCAATAATAAAAGGTACTGACCCAATTGCAGACAAAGTCCTTATGCTCCAAAATAAGAGTAATTGGATCCATTTTTCTAAGACGTTAGTGTTTAGTTCCTCCAGAACGTTGATATTTCTGGGAGGGTACAGATCCATGTAAATTTCATCATCCAAACCGATAGACTCTGGCCTTTCTTGATGACGCCTGTTACTCATGTGCAACTGTTCCTTGACTGAGGTTGAAATAATTATTTAACCGCATCTCGCGAGCCCATTTTATACCCTGTGTAAACATATGAGAAGTCTGTGGCGCAAATAAAGCCAGAAATTGACCAAGGCACTTTCCGATGGACTTCGGACATATCGCCGCCGCGTCACAAAACCCCCGGTGTGTGAAAAGCCTAAGAACCGACGCGGTCCTTTATTTAGCTGTCTGCGTTATTAATAGCAGTGTGCGATTATAATTAGCCGCACGCATCATCGCGCGGGAATCCTGCGATTAGCGGAAGTTGGGATATGACTGCCAATTATATAATAAGAAAAAACCGGGCGAGTGCGAGCCGCGAGCCGAGGGTTCCATACCTAGGAGGGAAAGGAATTATTGACTTCGTAGGAAGCTTTCATTAGCATCAGTTCAGTATTGCCTTAATTTCGTGACGATCGGGGAATATTATTTTATTTCTTTATCGAATCAAACAGCAAACCTTTTACTTAATACTACACTGTATTTAATTACTATACACGTCTTGCCACGCGAGAGACATGAACTGGCCTTAATAAAAATGTAGAAACATCCAAGTTGACTAAGAGTGCGATTTCAACAGCTCGTCGTGAGTGATTGGAACGACGGATGCCCCATTATCCTTCGCAACTAGTTGACGACCCATCCGTTTTCTGATCTAAGTTGTTTTACGCGGATGAATTCATCAGCTCGCAGATACCTGCAGTGATCTATACAGATTTTGCTATCTTGAAGAAGACATAGGCGTTCTAGCAAGCTGAAATAGCCTCGGACGTCAGCCACCTAATCAGAGGTCACCTAATTAAAATATCACTTTCTTTAACGGTGAAGGAAAACATCGTGAGGAAACCAGCATGCCTGAGAGTTCTACATAATGTTCTCAAAGGCGTGTAAAGTCTGCACATCCGAACATGGCCAGCGTGGTGGACTACGGTCAAACCCTTCTCATATTCAGAAGAGACCCGTCTGCAGTGATGATGATGATGATAGGCGTTGCATTCATTATCTATCATAAGTTCCTTTATCCTAGATTCTATGAAAGTGTGAGAGTGAAGGAAAAGATTTGGGTTTTCGTAGACCAATATTGACTACGCCACCTCAAATCAGCTGTTGCAGCACTGGATCGTGCCGTTTCTGCCCCTGCCAGTGGTAGTTTTAAAAGTGTTTGATGTATCCTACACACGGTCATATAACTCCGGTGATGGTCGGGTTTGTCTCGGCCATACATATGTATACCGCTACTCCGCCTGTCGAGCACCGCGGTCCCGGCCTATAAATCCTTCCACTGCGGGCATCAGCGCACGCAAACAGAATAAAAAAGACGCGCAAACCATCCATCATGGCGTTTAGCGAAATTGGAGCGGCTACACGAAATGGATACTTTTATGTTCGCTTGCATATAAATTAACTCGGCAGCCCGGGTACTTTATTGCCGCTCAATCAGTATAAATGCGTTGTATCAGTTCAGTTCCACGCTGTCTTGTTAATGTGGGGTCCGGAGTTCGATCTCGGGCAGGGACAGTTTTTTCAGCATTTATAATTTCTCAATTTTCTTTTTTTTTATACACTACAAGTTAGCCCTTGACGGCTATCTCTCCTGGTGGTAAGTGATGATGCTGTCTAGGATGGTAGCGGGCTAACCTGTTAGGAGTATGGTAAACACACGCTCCTAATTGGTGTCTACGCTACATCGTGACGTGATGCAAGCCCGCAGCATGCATTTTTTTTTCGGACTGTCTATTAGCTGTACAAAGGGGTTGTATTGGTTGCCACAGCGTAACCGGGCTGTTTGGCGAGCTTTGGAAAGAAGCTCTGCCAGAAGAAATTTTAAGCCCTAGGGCTCGAAGAAACTAAGGGAACGACTGCCTAAGGGCGCCTCCTTTGAGGCCGAACCTCGGCTTAGGCGACGTTTAGGATAACGGGGGGATCGGAGGACTGGTGCTCAGCAATAGGACTTTAATAGGAAGATGATAAAGTCCATAAGCATTGCATTTCTTGATGTATTAAAGAGTCTAGTGATAAACGACGCGCAGCCACGTGGCGCCCGCTGTGTATAGTTGGCAGACCACGAGGCGATATTACTCATTGTAAATAGCCTTGGCATAGGCTTCCCCGGGAGCCTAGACCTTGGCGAGGGACGCGCAGTTAGCTTAATGGCTGAGAATGAGTGACGGAGCGCCGGAGCGACGCGGATACATCGCGCGGTCCCTGACTCCCAGACATTTGGGAGCTCTCCAAACTGCTGAAGTTTCCTACTAGTGATAAGGGGGTTTCTATCGATATACTGTATATTTGCTGACTTAAATAAACAACTGTAACAGAAGATTCTCGTTAATCTTCCGTAACCGTGACGACCTCTGTGGCGCAATGCGTGCGCTGTCGCATTAAAATGTTGGAGGTCCTGGGTTCGATTCCCGGCTCGAGTCTGGTCTGGGAGCCTTCGGCTAGTTACCGACAAAGACGAGTCGCAAAGCGATTTAGCGTTCCGGCACGATGTCGCGTAGAAACCAATTAGGAGTGTGTTTACCATATCCCTAACAGGTTAGCCCGCTACCATCCTAGACTGCATCATCACCTACCACCAGGTGAGATAGCCGTCAAGGGCTAATTTGTAGAGTATAAAAAAAAAATTGCACAAGTGTAACAGGCTCGGTTAAGTAATACTTGTTTGTAATCCCTCATTAATATGTGGTAACACAACTGAAATTAACTCAGCTAATAGAAACTGTGCCTCCGGTTCCACCGGAATATAAGATACGTCTAAGTCTGCGTTTGTACTCGAGTATAGTGAATAATCGAAATCTTCATTTTCAAAACAGAATCACCAGCATTGCCATTTCCCGCTTTAACGCACCATTCCATTTACTTATTTTTATACACGTTCGTGTGAGCAAAGCGGGTGTTTCCTAAATCATCATCATCATGATCAAACCATTACCGGCTCACTACAGAGCACGGGTCTCCTCTCAATATGAGAAGGGTTAGGCCATAGTCCACCACGCTGGCCATGTGCGGATGGGCAGACTTCACACGCCTTTGAGAACATTATGGAGAATTCTCAGGCGTGCAAGTTTCCTCACGATGTTTTCCTTCACCGTTAAAGCAAGTGAAATTTAAATTTTTAAAAACGCACATAACTCTGAAAAGTTAGAGGTGCGTGCCCGGATTCGAACCGCCGACCTCTGATTAGGAGGCTGACGCCCTAACCACTAGGCTATCACCGCTTACAATCGCTTATCGGCTTTTTGGCTAAGATCAAAGTGTTTCCTACAACAATATTAATAATATTATGTGTGTGTGTTAAGGCGTTGTACTTGGGCGATATAATTTCAACTTTCAAGTAAGACAACTGAGAAAATGTTCTTAATTAAACATCGATATCAGTTATTTTGTCATGTCTACGCGTGTGGAAGGCATCACGTTTTCCGTCTCCGCCAGGCTCATGCGGCGTTTTCGCAGCATTCGTATTTTGCCAAATAAACTCATTATCTGGGGTCAACGACCCGCCAATGTTATCCAGTATTTGCCCTTGGCAGCAGTTTTTTAGGAGTATTCTCATTACATTACTGGTCTCAATTTATAGCGCTGTTTTTGTCTCGACGTCCAACTCGGCTTTGTCAACTTCTCAGATTCAGAAATCAGCGCCGTGATTTACATGTGGGAGGTCCTGGGTTCGATTCCCGGAAGGTGGTAACTTTGTGTTCCAGTACGGTGCCGCTTGGACAACAATTGGAGTTTATTTTCAGTACCACGCTAGCGTGATTTTACGATCGAGGTGTTGATTTGTAATTTTATAAAAAGTACTCTTATTTATCGAGTAGCCATTATTATATTAGTTATGTAGGCATGCACATTAATAGAAACTATCTGAGATAGCCCGCGACTTCGTCCGCATTTGTTTCGGTTTTGTTTACTCCCGAAACTCCGCGGCAGTCACTTCTTTACCAGAGTGAAATCTTTTCTGAAATTTATTTTTGTGCCTCGTTATAAATTTCGTCAATATCGGCGTATTGGCTGAGCCGGTCATAGGTTACAAACAAACAAACACGTTTATTATAGTAGTAAAGATTCAGACTTCAAACTTTGGAACATCGACGCTGCTGGGCAGATCGATGTTTTAAAACATATAGAATGGTCTCCTTCTGACGTCATAATGTCGTCTGTTCCTTGGTTGGGTGTATATCACCAATTTGTGACTGTTGTAGCAACTTCAGCTGCTTGGATACATCGCTTCTGCGCTATAACTTTCGCGACTCATGTTTCTATTATTTGCTACGAATCTCCTCTTTTCCGATTTGATCACACACAGATTCTCCGAGTCCTCTCCGAGTTCGTCAGGCCCATAGCGAGTGCGCCATCTTCAGGCCCGCCAATAAATATAATCTAATGGTAAGATTACGTGTTGGTTTGTTTGTGCGTCCTTCACAGTTTTTTATGATTTACAATCAGCCAGCGCGGTGTGACCAAATGTGACGCGGCACGGAATCCTCATGTCAAAGTTACGTTCACCAAATCTGTGTCGCCCACCCGAGGGCGTTCACCCCGTCTGCGTGCAGCGCTAGGCAAGAGCCCAAATTACTGCTTCTGCGCCATAAGGAACCGCGTCATATACCTATTGACTTAAATAACTCCATTAGCAGTCTTTTAAGTCAGGAACCACATGGCATGATCTTCGATATATTTACTTTATTTACTTTTTATCCACTACACGTTAGCTCTTGACGGCAACCTCACCTGATGGTAAGTGATGATGCAGTCTAAGATGTTAGGGGTATGGTAAACCCATACTCCTAATTGGTTTCTACGCTACGCAACGCTAAATTGCTTTGCGACACGTCTTTGGTAGGGTGGTAACTAGCCACGGTGAGAACCTCCCACCAGACCAGACTCGAGCTAGGAATCGAACCCGGGACCTCAAACTGCGCCATGGAGGTCGTCGAACTAGACGATAAAACACCACTTGTCTAAAAGTATCCATTACTTTGCTGGTGAAAGAAACAAGGTAAAGTTTAATTCCATGTTTGAATCACAGAATTTGTAATGGGACTGCAGATCTAGCACATAATAACTCAAAAGGCATTACAACTGAAAATAAGCTAAAGAACAAATTGTAGTACCTATAATAGTAATAATATTTTGTAACGGAGGGGCTGCAACACCCCCGGCAGCGGCTAACCCGTAAACAAATAATGTACTGCACATATTTTTCACACCTCAACGGGTTTTATAAGCCCTAAAACCCTTCAAAACAAGCAATTAATCACGCGTAATTATCAATAAGGCGTTAGAGATATATTTTCAACACTCCGCTGGGTCATATTTAACCCTTCGTCAAATGTGAAGGCGCTTCGAAATGCTTATAAACTGTGTATTGTAGGATCAAACTGAACTATATAGCTCAGGATTTCTTAGTTCACTGTACAGAAATTAATTTTATTAACTGTAGTCTTAACATCCTGGCTTAAGAACCTTCGCCAGTGGTTTAATATGAGCTCAAGTTCATTGTTTAGGGCGGTAGTGAACAAGATCCAATTAGCCTTAATGATTGCCAACCTCCGGTAGGAGATGGCACTTAAAGAAGAAGTCTTATCAGTGGGAGATCCCGGGTTCGATCCCCGGCAGCTAAGGTAATATGTATAAATTCTGAATTTTCTCTGGTGTAGTGTGGAGGAAGGCTTCGGTTGTGGCTAGTTACAACTCTACCGACAAAGACACGTGTGATGTGTCCGTGTTTAATTACCATACCCGTAATAGGTTAGCCCGCTTCCATCTTTGACTGAATGATCACTTACCACTAGGTAATATTGCCTAACTTGTAGTAGAATAGAAAAAAAACAACATAGCAGTGTTTGAACCTAGCATAGATAACAAACTGTCATACTTTCGCTTTTATTATAATAATAGTAGATAAGAGGTATCAATCTACTTATAATTACAATAACTACACTGAATAATTGTAAATACAAAACTTTAACGTTTTCATTGTAGTGAACTCATTGATCGTCTCAAGGCAAGGCTGAAGCCCCTATCTCCCAGAAGAAAGGGTTTTAAAGTTTACACTCCGCGCTAAAAGGACCTTTTGACCTATAAATTCAGGTAAAATAGCGGGCAGAAGCTAGTCTATCATATGTTGACTTAAGTTTCCTTTTAACGTACAGTCGCAACTCGGCGGGGGCTCTTCCTGAGAGGCCATTACACGGTCACGTTTTTCGTAATGTCGAAGGCCAGAAAATTCAATTAATCAGGGACTCCTGTTAAGGCGCTGCCGTCTTGGTTTGAGATCTTGGTTTTACTATAAGCTTAAAGCTAAACTAACAAAATATTTATACATGACGCGATGTGTTTTATTTTTTAAATGTCATATTGACCATGTCGACATTTTCAATAATACCAACAATAGGTAATTTATTATAACATATTTAATTATATATTTCAAGACTACATATATAACTTAAAATAAAATCCTAACCTAAAACTAAAAAACCTAACAAAATAAATAAATATTTAACATTTAACTATCAAAATATATGTTATTTTTTTATTATTGCGCTTTCCTTACGGTTGCGTTAAACGTCCTTGTTGGTCTAGTGGAACGCGTGTCTGACTACATATCACGAGTTACGGGTTGGGCGATTTCTTCTGTGTAAACATTTTCAAGACCAGCCCCGGAGCTTAGATGGTGAAGAAAACAGAAATAACCTTCCACTATTAATAAGGAGGTGACAGTGGCGCACCACAAACTTGGCTGAGCGGCCGCTGCTTACACCATTTAACGTACCGTCAGCCATCACGACTTGTAACATGTAACATTTATTTATTTGTTGGGAACAAAATACATTAGAATACAGTACATGAAAGATTAACCTCGTTAACTGTCTCAGTAAAAAATGAGTTGCAGTTAACAGGCCCAGGTTCCGAGACACATTATTTTAAACAAAACAAAAGTTCCAACGGTAAGTGCCTAATACAAACTTAAAAAATTATCATGCGATTAATTAATTAGTGTGTGATTGTGTGTATGTGTATTAAATTATTTCGGAAAAGACACGGAGTGATGATAAACCGCGTCGGGTCGCAGAGCAAGTCTGTAGTCAGCGTTTTTTTTTTCAATACTAATATCTTCTTGAATTTTAGAACCAGTGAAATTCGCCTCAGAATCTTCCTATTTGGATATACCTTTTGGAATGCATCAAAGGCCAATCACTGGCAATCAGTACTAATTCTTGAACTAAGTGAGATATTGTAATTCCTATAATCGTAGTTTGTTGATTTTTACAGTAGCCTGTTAACTTGTTGGCGACGTCACATGGCTCGCGGCAACGTGATGTGATTTCCGTAATTGAATTAATTTGTTAGAAAATTACATGGATATTTCATCTTTAAGAGTCATTTGACTATAACAAATATTATAAAAGACGAAGTCAAATTATATAAGTATAAAACATGCCTATTAGTTAGAAAAATACTGTCACAATCTTTACACACAAGTGACTTTAAAAACTAAAGGTTATAATTTTTTAAAATCAAAACAGACATAAGCTCCAATAGCTAGGATTAGACCCAAACTAGATGGAAAAACTATTCAGTTGAGAAAGTGCAACTATGCCATAGTCTGCCCAAAGAAATTGCAACGGAAATCCATTTTTTTTAAACAGTTTAATTTATAGAGCAAAATATTGTAATGAATATACACACACGTTATAATCTCATATTATAAAACAAAATTGCCAGTAATTTAGTTGAGGTAAAAAAAAAGAAATCGCGCCACTAATTTATATTATAATTTTTATATCATTAGTTCTAACTTGTTTTACAGTTGAACTGTGTCTTTGAGCCCTCAGTTCAAACCTAACCCAAATACGAGACAGCTAAGTATAATAAAGACAATCGAAATGCACTTTTAGAAAATAAAAAGCTTGAAAAAATGACATCCCGTAATAAAATGTCGTTATCTACAAATTCAAACAACCTTATAAAAATGACGTCGGACACAAAACTAACAATAAGGCGTTTCATTTGATGATTACTTTTTCATGGCCCATAAACAAAGGCGAGGACCGCGGGTGCGGCGTCTTTTAACAAAAAAAAAAACACGAAAAAAGAGCAACCACAGATGCGCCGACAAGTAAGCAGCGAGGCGTTCCAAGTTTACTAAATCGGGTAGTCTATGCAGTTAAATTGCAGTCCGGCTGCCATACTACAATTTGCTGTCAATTTCTTGGCAAATTCAGACATGCCGGTATTTTTGGTCGCCTAAACGCGATTATTGGTTAGGCATAGGCCCCACTATAGTACTATATTCAGTAATTGTTTCATTGGAACTTAAATACTCCGGTTAATTTAACTAATCACAAGATAGCAGCACACAAATCATGCCTTTCAATGAATTAAAACTAGAATTTCAACATTAAACAAGAAAACTACAACACACAATAACAAATGGATAAATCACTAATGGATGAAAAGATTCATTTTTACTTGTAAGTTATATCATATTCTGTGGCCAAGGTTATAGTATAAATCGGTTGAAAAGTAACATCTGTAGAAAAGTTTGATCAAACGGAGTTGTACGTTGGCATGTCTGTAGACGCTAAAAAGAGAGAAAAAAGAAGAGAAAAAAGAAAGAAAAAATATATCAGCGCGCGCGCATGTGCCGCGGTGTTTAAATTTCGAATCGGATGCGAAAAAAATAGTACGCAATGTGCACGTAGCACGCGCCGCGCCATATGCGAGGCCAAAGACAAAAAACTTTTTTTTAATGCGCCAGAACCGCGGCTCTATTTTTTTTTCATCAAACACCCCCGGTGGAGATAAGGGCTGAAAAAATGGTAACATAAGCATAATATTAGTAGACGGCAGTAAGTTTAAATAAAAACTCTTACACAAAAACTGCTCATTTTGAGGTTAAATAGATGCTTTTGGAAGCGCTTGCTGGTAGGGTTGGGGACGATTTATTTATAGTATACATGTTGTATTGCTATTCGTAAAAATTACTATTATTATCATAAAATTGTACTGGACGATTCCATAATATTAAATTTTTTTTTTTTTAATCTTGTTTGTGGGAAGCTATAACATCGATATAGAACCAAAAACAGTTTAATTTTTATTTTGTCTGTCTGTTGTCTAGACCTAGCTCAATGCATAATATACATGCCACATAAATAAGGGAAAGTTATGACATTTGTATCTATAAATTAGGTGTAATTGACGCCGCGCCATACATTTCGTACATGTATGATTGAAGCGATTAAGCTCTCACATTATAGTTTCCTTCTTGTTTATTTTCTTCTTCTAAAGACTCATGATCATAAACATGTTCCACAATAGCCATCTGAATTAAACCTTACATTAAAAAATATTTTCCCTATTGGTGCAGCCCTAGCGAGCTGCGCGGGCGCAGGACATCTGTCGCGTCGCAGAGAAATTTGTTCGTCACTCGATTGCGTTCTCGTCATTTGTGATGGAGTAAACTTTATCGCCATTATCTTTAGATAGCGAAAATAACGATAAATTCCGAAGCAGGCCGCTGGGCATACATATTTCGAAGGGATTTCCTAAGTACGCCACATTTTTCCGGTTGTGTCCACAGGTGTCAACCCAGAGGATGGTTCTACTTCTCCTGCGCAGGGTCGCCGGTACCTCGCATCAAGGGGTATTAGGTACTGAGCTATCGGCCCATCCAGTACATCACATTTGTTAGAGATTATCCATGAAATGTAAAAAGTATTATATTTTTCGAATTTGTATCGACTTTAGGATAATTCTCTATCGACTTTGGGCAGCGTTTTATATCTTTAAGTCTTTGAATTCAATCATTAAAGTGGGACAGGTAATGCTTAAAAGAATTATCAATGATTTGTAGTCAGCTAGCTGTACCATACTCAACTTGAAAGCCCAGGGTAAGTATATGTGCAATACAAAATAGCTATATCTCACCTAGTTTATTTGATTGGAAAAAATATATTCAAGCATAATATTTTCGGGCCAGGAAATCTGGCGGGTGTCCCAGAATACCTGTTAAAGTTTCATTACAATCTGATGACTGGTTTCGAAAGCATAGACGAAACAAATATGTATTTAAACATTGAGTTTTATTCATATACAAGATACTATACCTCCATTTGTGCTATAAGTCAAAGTATGTTTCTTGGTTATCAATATTTCACGCAGCAGTGAGTTTTATTGCATATCTCTATGATGTATGTTTAGGAATGGGTCATAGATTTCTCTTTAATTAAAAAAATGCACTACTACGGGACATAATATTCAAGGGGCAAGGCAGTTTTTAACGCTGAGCAATAGTATCAGAACAAACTTTGGTAAAACTGTGTATTTTTATCAGTAAAACTAGAGTTATCAGTAATAATTAGTATCTGCTTTTAGTGTATAAAACAATTAACCCCCTAATCTTGACTGTTTGGTTTTAACTACTTTCGTATATTACTCATTGGTTTTGTCAACCCACTACAGCGTTCAGATTTACGCAGAGAGACAATTTACACACTTAAAAACAGTTAAAACAAAGTGGCTCCTCAAATTACAGACCGCAGTGAGCCGCGCTGGACGCGACGGCCGTTGGATGTACGTTTTTCAAAATTACCGATTTTCAAAAAACATAAGCGAACGTTTTTCACAAAGGGCGGCGCGCTCTAATTGAAGGCTCGTCATGAGACCCTTCAAAATTCAATTGGCTACATGTTCTCGGATATAATTATTTCATTTTCCTTTTTTGTTGAACGCCAGGACCGAATTTCTCGCGGTGAATTTTTCCATCAGAAGTCAACACGAAACTTATGATTAGTATCGAATGAGACTGAGCTAGTAATGTTCTAAGTGAAAATTTTGTTCCGGCGTAAAAAGACAGGTCTTTTTAAAGTTAGAAGAGAATATTATGATAATTATTATTTGAGTTTACGTTTCTTATATTTTTTAAGTTGTAGCATATTATTGAGTATTTATTGATTTCATGTGTTTAAATAAAAATCCTATATTATCCTATATCCTAATTAAATATTCTCCAGTAAATCACTGAAAATAATCTTGCGCTTAAAAATACTGGGGTAGCATTTTCTTTTATTGAAATTCTGAGCCAAAATGACTTCGTTCTCACTATTATCTACTTTTAAGATCATCATCATCATGATCAACATCATGGCAATGTGCGGATTGGCAGACTTCACACGCCTTTGAGCACATTACGGAGAACTCGAAGGCATGCAGGTTTCCTCGCGATGTTTTCCTTCACCATTAAAGCAAGTGATATTTAATTGCTTAAAACGCACATAACCCACAAAAGTAAGCGGGTCGTGCTCGGGATCGAACCCCCGACCTCTGATCGTGAGGCGGACGTCTTAACCACTAGGCTATCACGTTTAAGATACGTACATACATTTTCCCGACAGACATTGACTTAGTGTGTCACCATACAAATACACCTACAACAAATAGCAATCAAGTTAACTCCTTGTATGGAATAGTAACATGTCACGGCAGGTGCCGTCATTTAAATATCAATTTAAAAAACTATACGCAGCATAAAATTTAAGTTTTTTAAGGAGGAAAAAGCCTACTTATTAGATTAGACCCTTATAAGTTTGTTATAAGGTAACAGGAACCGGTGATAGCCTAGTGGTTAGGGCGTCAGCCTCCTAATCAGAGGTCGACGGTTCGAATCCGGGCACGCACCTCTAACTTTTCGGAGTTATGTGCGTTTGTAAAAAAATAAATTATCACTTGCTTCAACGGTGAAGGGAAAAATCGTGAGGAAACCTGCACGCCTGAGAGTTCTCTATAGTGTTCTCAAAGGCGTGTGAAGTCTGCCAATCCGCACATGGCCGGCGTGGTGGACTAAGGCCAAACCCTTCTTTTATTGAGAGGAGACTCGTGCTCTGTAGTGAGCCGAGAATGGGTTGATCCTGAAGTTTGTTATAAACCTAATCGAAGAAAATTTCTGTTGGTGTACAAACAAATTATTTTTAGTGGTCAGCAAAAAACTTGGAGGTCTACTGAACTAACTTGAAAACTGGATATAATGATTAGGTTCACCGTTCATTCCTTCTAAAGACTGATAAAGAAGAATGTCAACTTTGTACTGTATACAATAATGTCGCATTTAAACTTGTAGCTTGTATGTTTAATTGAAAACGCTAATTTTAGATTTTTTTTACAAAACATGTCGTGTGTTAGACAGCTCGATTGTTTTAAGGATGATTAAAGACAAAAGTAACTTTGGGCAAATCGCCCACGCGGATCAGTGCAGACCATGCGGACGGAGTAGTGGGCTACAGCTTAAACTAAATATAGCACTGACCATTCATGATCTTGTTCATCAATGAACACACACACACACGCGGTGACACGTGCACACACGATACTAATTCACATGCGAATGTGTGTATGGATTTGAATGGAATTTGACGCTCGTCTTTTATGGTGGTGATCTTTGTGCGGGGTGTACGTGAATAAGTAGGTCTGAGATCAAACCATGTCACCATCAAAATCTGATGAACATCACGCTCGCTCTAATAGTGACTGATATAGAACTTATTCGTACGCTAGTCCAATGCGATTCGGCTTGGCGGGCTCAAGTCGAAAGAACGCCTTTGGCAAAGCTCTCAAGTTAATTGTTACGATCACACACAATCAGCTCACAGCAAACTCGAACGAAACATAATGGTAGCAGCTATTTATTTTTCCCATAAAATATAATTGATATTTCTTAGAAGTTAACTTTTACCTAATTATAATTAAGTAGCTATATTAAAAGCTGCCGCTGAGTAGAAATAAGTTCTCAGGCTTTCGTAGGTAGGTACCGCTCATAATTGGACGATAAAGCGTAAATAAACGAAATTTATTAACCAAAGCATTGACACAATTAAAAGACAAAAGGCGCCTCGCTCTGAGCGGACTCGAGACGTAAGAACCCCACGTAGGCCCGGCGCGAACGTGCTGCTCCCCACAATGACTGCGCCGCACTTTTACGACGTAACATTGTATGAATGCAACACTACCTGCCGCGTTCCCACGCCCAAAGTGGATAAAAAATTCAAAGATGAGGAACAAAAATGAATTTCACACCTTCGCGGAAAGGTTTTAGGCTGCTTTTATTACAAATGTAAAATAATAATGGGCGCATCGCATTTAAAACTTTCTTAAGTATTGTTTACTATTCTATAAAAAGTGGTAACTAGCGACACCTCATGATATTCGTCGAAACTACGCTGCAAGTTTTATACTAACGCCATCTAGTTAAAACACAGTGTGCCACTAAGTGAACTTCTCACTGTTGAAACACAGCGCTATAAAACATGGTGCCATCAACAGCGCCATCTAGAGGCCGACTGTTAACTTTAAGAGTAAAATTAAAGGGGTTTGCGGGTTTCCATTCGCAAGTTTATCAATGCCTAAATCTAATTCAAAAATTATAAACCTACCTATTAAAGTTCCAATTAGGAATACTTTATAAGAACTTTTGAAACGTTAAATCTGTTCATATCATATCATAGGTAGTCATTTCGGATTTGTTTAAACGAAAAGAAGTCGGTAGGACACTCACTCAGCAGTTGCACAAGTCCAAAATCAACTTTTTACTATTTGAACGTTTGTTATTATATCGTTTGAAAGATATGAACTTTAGCCGTCATTTCAATGAATACCTTAGAGATATTACAGTTTTAAATAAGTCCAAACAAAATAATTATCATATAGGTAGGTAGGTACTACTCGTATCATGCGCGCATTTATGATGTGCAAGGGGGCGGTGATGTTAGGGAAACAGGGCTGACCGGCCAACGGTAATAGTTAAACTTATTAAAATTAGAGGTTCTCGTACCTATCTAATTTATTGGTCATTTGTAATTTTGTCTCCATGAGGTCAGTTTTAGGAGAGAAAGAGGAATATTTTAGTAAGCCTTCCGATGGTAAGTATCGACTTGAATGAACGAGTACCTAAATAAATATTTCGGGTCCAATTTGACGTTTAACTTTTGATTTTATTATTTACTAATGGCATCACAGTCTATAAAGTTTAACCTAATTTGATTTTTAATCAATGATAATATGTTTTTTCGGTGTGATATCTGTATATGGCTCTGCCAAAATAATACTTTTAAATAAATTTCATTGTGTTTTTGTTAGTTCACAATATTACTTACAATGAGTAGATAGAGTAGGTACCTACTCATTGCAAACTCAGTGTTCTACCTACTATTAGTATAGGTATTTTATTGTGTGCCAAAGTTTTTAATCAAAATTGTCTCATAACTAGACGTTTTTGACTGATACATTCTTGATGAGTTTGATGTTGGTTACTCTTGATTATAAAGAAAACCGTCGATCTCTATGCGCACGGAAAGCTATTGCAGTTCTTTTCTATATTTTTTGTTATTTTTTTGTGTGCGGACTAAATTTTGTTTAATTCATCGTCATTTTCAATAGCCAAATAATTCTTCTATTATGCCCTTAGTTTCTTGCAGCATACCTCTACTACCGATAGTTATTGATGACCATATGTGCCCTCTGGTATAAATTCTACAGCCAGCATTTTATTTATATTTACTTTATTTTTCTAGATAACATTTTTAAATTTTATCAACACGAAGAAGCAGTGTTGGAATTTTTCCATACAAAATGGTTCAGGTGGGTTAATCTATATATATAAAAGCGAAAGTTCACTTACATACTTACATACATACATACTGATTAAACACGAGATCTCAAAAACTATTGCACGTAAATATATCCACTATAACCCATAAGATATAACATATCTAAAACAAAAAATACAAATGAAACAAAAGATGAGAGCAAGAAACAAATAACTAGTAAACCATTATTAACACAACAATAAAATACTTGTTGGATAGGAGTTTCATCAGTTCCTTCCCCCTTCGCCGATAAATCATTCCGTTGGTAATAAACAATTCAACAGCGCCATCTGCCGGGGACGCTCTTTCATTTCGCGGCGATAAATCAAACCAGTGACAACAGATGGCGTTAAAAGTTTGGTAATATCTCACCGGCGGAAAGATTGTGTTTACGAGTGTTTTCCACTTTCCCCGGCTGCAGGTGCTGTGTTGAGATTTGTGGGAATACATTTAATATTGTAAGTGCAGCGTCTGTTTATTCGTGTACGTAGGTATTTGTATTATCAACTGTAGATGTATAATCGGGTTATACTAGTGTATCAATCAATCAAATCAATCAATCAGCCTATATACGCACACCGCTGGACATAGGCCTTTCCGAGAGCGCGCTAGCACACACGGTCCTCCGCTTTCATCATCCACCCGCCACCAGCGATCCTTTTCAGGTCGTTGGTCTAGCGAGCAGGAGCTCGGCCTGCGCTGCGCTTCAGGTCAATCGGGTTATACTAGTGTATATACTAGTATAATCCGATTATTACTATAGTACTATAGTATTGTAGTACATGAATCTCTAAGCACCAAACTGACGTTTCTAAAAATAGTACTGTCGTTTGCCGAGAATAAAGATAACAGAACTACTTTAAGACCTACTAGCTTACTTAAGTTTAGTTAAGAGAATGCGTACAATATAATCTAATCAAATCAAATCAAAAATAGCTTTATTCTAGCTGTATAAACCTATTACAGGTCTATGAATCGTTCATATAAATTACATTTTTCATTATTTCTAGTAATTTGTCAGTTTGTATTGGGTCAGGAACCCTCGTCCATAGGGTCCCCAGAAACCCCTGTCAAAATTTAATTACAATCTTTTAGTTTCGCACAATATGTACCATCTAATAAACCAGCAAATATTGTTTTTTATTTAAGTATATGTTTTTAATTTTTATATTGATACTTTTAGCAACCTAAACAACACCATGACGAAATTGCTACTTCTTTGACTCCCAACATTCTTTTAATCATTTTGGGAATCGTTCCTTGTGTTAAATATTATTAGGTACTATAATTCATATATATATAATTCATTTGTGTAGTTTGATTTTTTTTTCGTGAGAACCGCCTGTAGCCTAAGCTTGATGAAAATATTGTTAATATTTTCATCCAGCTAAAATAAATACTATTATATTATATACATACAAAACTAATTTACGAAACTGCATTTACGCTATACCTAGTCATATTAAGGTTCAATTTCAATGATATATATATATATATATATATATCGTTTATACTTTTTTAACATTAAACGCAGCAGAACTGAGAACTGGCAAATTTCCGCCCCATGTCCCGTCTAAAACTATCGCCTGATACTCGTATGAAGTATTCATGAAAACGCAACTGAACCGTTTTATGAGCGGCAGTTAAGTAGGAGGCGGTTACCGCGCGGCGACGTAATGGGACATTGCCACCATACGCGTCCTGTAAATTGCCCACGTGGCATCGTAGGGGTACAACGCGTTGTATTCTGGTCATAAAAATCTCAAATAACTAAGTTTTATTATGATTAACAACTATATCTTCAAAGAATTCGATTCTATATTGATAACTTTACTGTCGCAAACTTACTAATAGAGCGGGAACGGTAACTCTTTGCTATCAACCCTTCAAGACAAGAGTGACTAGGAATTTTCTAGACATGCGCGCTCCAACCTAGAACTCATCAGTGCTTTCTAGTATTGATTGTCGTCAAGCGCAAAACTATCTCAAAAAAAAAATCTCGGGCTTAGAATATTAAAGTATCAATAGGTTTCTCGCGTGTATGTAAAGTTTTATCAAATTTTTTACAGCTTAAATCCTAGAATACGAGCTATCTCTGGGCAAAATTTTATTAAGATCGGTGCCGAATGTAGGTAAGAAATTAACAGAAAATTCTTACCTACATCCATAGTTATGTATAAGAGGGGGAAAATATGAGCTATATTTCTTAAGCAGCATACGAGAAGCAACACCACCCCCTATTCTACGGCACATTGCTTGGCAATGAAACAGATCCCGTGTTTACGGCGCACAGTTACAGGTGTTTCGTGTTAACGTTATGTTTATTTACTTTATGTTTAGGGGCGTTTACTTTACGATCTACAGATTTACACATTACATAAACTATTATGAATTTTATTACAGCAGGTTGGATATTACCGCCAAAGCCAAACACTACAAGTGAAAATGTATCGTCCTCATAATGTCTTTTGGTCAAATCAAATCAAATCAAATCGTTTATTTTGCACAGATTGTGTCGGTATATTGGTGTTACATTAAATTAGTGATGCTTAAACAATCTGCCGGGTAGGCATGCAAAAAAAAAAAAAAAAAATTATGTTTCTGGTCAATTAATAGTAAAAGTATTGGTATTTCTACAATAGAACTACGTTGAACGCGATAAGGGTTAAAGTAGTAGGTAAATTAAAAATTTAGTACTTCATTTAATAATGTGTGATAACTTCGATGCTCGAAATGAACAGTGTCGCATAAGATTTACGTTGAGAAATTAAATAATGATAACCATTACAGGATATTGAAAGACTATTAGGTTAGCGGCGTTGTCAGTTTATAGAAATCACTGACAGACATTCAAGAGTCTTTATATAGGTATTTAAGTTGATGAATCGGCGGATGGACACAGAGAACCACCAATTCTTTTGTTTGAGAGTCGACCAGAGCTGGAGGACGATTAAAAGCCAGTGAACCGTAGCAAAAGAGAGCACTTTAAACTTAATGGC
Source organism: Lasiommata megera (assembly GCA_928268935.1). Lineage (NCBI taxonomy): Eukaryota > Metazoa > Arthropoda > Insecta > Lepidoptera > Nymphalidae > Lasiommata > Lasiommata megera. Next base: position 15,583,355 of record OV743326.1, read on the forward strand.
TCACCGGCTCCATTGTCGTACGAGACACAATGAGACACTTTATTACGAGTTCAATGCAATGTGTACATCTCATGTATGGCCTGTACTTATAACCGAAACTTCTAGATATCCGAATACATAACCGAATCTGATGTGAAAGTTTTTAACTCGTTTTGTATAGGGACAGAATCCAAAAGGACTTTCGATCATAGATTGTTTGAATAGCTTTTGTTTTTTTTAGTTTTCTGTCTTCTGTCCTTGTGGAATTATTCAATTCAGATCTATTTCAATTCCAGATCTGATATCGGACTAATTACGGACCTCCGTATCAATATGCTGAAATGTTATATACATAAGATCCTCGTTGGTAGCTGGTATTCATACTTAAGAGATAAACCTACACTGTTTTTCTTTTGATTTTGGGAAAGTTACTTGCTTTCATTTAATAATAGTACTAATTCGGTTTAACCCATGAATTTTAAATAATATTCCAAGCAGTAACGGGTTTTACGCTTAATAGGTTGGAGTAGTAACAATTAGTTCAAGACCTAACTATAAGTTAATAAGTTCAAATTTATATAAATGTAAGTTTGTAGAAAAGTTATTTATAGTGTAAAGGATTATGTAAATAATAAACAGGCTTTAGTATGAAATATTGTTCTAATAAGATAAATCCTTGAATAATTTTATATGGCATGTGAGGTGGTGATAACAAAAAGAAAAGTTACACGGCTAAGTTTTTTGTGAGCTTCTTCTTATACCAGGGCATGTTTGGAACCGTTTTAGCTTTAGTTTAGTCTCAAATTTTATGATTCATTGGTTGATTGATTGATATACTTTACTTAAAGGTTTTTAAGTAAAGGTAGTGTTCAATACAGACATGTGTTGGTACGAACAAAGAGACCGACTATACAGTCGTGACGTCTCAGACAATGGGCGCGCGCAATTCCAAGAATATTAAAGAGATTCGCGAACCACAGTCGGCATATTTCCTCCAGGGGAGTTCCACTACATTAAGCACTAATTTTGAAGGGGTGAGGAGGGCGGAGGCCTGCTCTCCCAATTATAACGGCAATCATAAACGCACCGCCAAAAAGTCATCGAACCAAGAAATTGTTTAACTTTTAACGTCTTCAACGTTTCGGTAAGCGAGGTAACTAAAACTGATTGGAATTTGTTGAACCCATAACACAATATTTGTTTCTATAAGTTACAGCAATATTTCCTAGCGTCGTGTCCCGTATTAGAAATAATGATATCTTATTTTCCTTAATAACAAATTTAAACATCAACAGTAATGACTATTTTAGAATACCACGTGGTTTAACCTGCTGTAACTAGGATTCGTAACTTAATATTGTTCAGTATAATAAGGGACGCATAACGTGTACATGGCAGTTAATTTCCCTTCCGCGTGTTTTTTAGTTTTAATTCTTTTTTAGTTTATATGATGTCTCTTGCTGTTTCCTACCTACTCGGGTTTTAAAAACAGAAATAGGATCGCTTTACATACAGCCGGGAACATCTAGTTTTTCCCGACCATCTAGCTACTTTTACCTTACTTCATATTATCTCTTACTATTTGACAGCTATATATATTTTAATAAATAAATAATTATAATAAGCACACATTCCGAAATATATCCTGTACTATTTCGATAGACGGGTAGCCTCGCGGCTTGTGCGTCATTACCGGCATGCTTACAAAACGATAAGGTAACAATTAAAAGCTGTTATCAACAACGCTTCAAATTACTCGATAAAAATCTGATCCCCTCATTAAAACAAATAAGGGAAAATGTTAAAACACAGGAGACTTATTAATGTTCCGCCATTAAAAAATGGAGGGCTCAGCGTTTCTTTTACTCGTCCAAACTTTGACAATTAAAACGAATAAAGACTGTAGTATCCAGTCAGCTATATAAAGCGAGGGTACAAGCCTCGCACAGGCGTGCGACTGCCTGGGTATAAAGTGTAACAAGCAGATTTAACATTACAGTACTGCGTACGGACAGGGTCATTCAACCTACTGACTTATTTATGCCAAAATGCTAAAAGAGCATGAGTGACGACGTCATTGACGGCACAATATAACTGAAAACTCCAAAGTTGCCATTTTTATTAACTCAATTACAAAAATGCGAGGTTGTTCATGAGTATTTTATTAGAAGGCGCTGACTTGTTTTGTGGAGACTTATTATAAGAAAACTGTTCGCAGTACTGCATCCATTGGTTTATATCCATGGTAACAAGTTATATGTGACCAAGTGTATACGGGACTACATAGCTACATAATACTGAAACCGATCTGTCTTAGCCATTTAACAAAAAATTGCTCAGATTTGCTGGGAGGAGGCCAAGGAGGTAAAAGTTTACCCTATAGAAGTGAAAACATAAACCTCAGCGATTATGGTTACCTGTATGCTGATCCAAAAGAAACCGATCATGGGTATATATAAATTACTAACAATAAGTCATCAGTCAACCGCTAGTGAAATGACATTCTGTAATCCGTTGTGAAGTTATATCATCTATGTCCTAATATACTTTTCCGTAAATGTTATCTTTTCTTTTGAAAATGAGTTGAAAAGGAAAAATCCTAAGGTTAGTTTATCTATAAAGGTATAACTTTATTATTTTACATTATTTTCAGTGTTTGTAAGACACATTAAATACAATTTGCTAAATTATAACAAGCTTTATAATGTTTAGCCCGTAATGTGTAATCAGTAAGCGGGTTAATACAAAAAGTCATTCTTTTCAATAATATCATTGCACACATACAGTTAACACCAGAACTGTATTATGTCTGCAGTAGTCCTTATTCGCGAAAACCTTTAAATATAACTGTCCGAAAGCAATTATCTATTCAGTACCGAAAGTTTCATTAAAAGTTGTTACTCTGCGAGGGAAGCGCCGGCCAGATCAAATTCATTTGCATCTTTACAAATTAAAACGCGGGAAAACTTTGACTCGCGCGCCGGGGACGCGTTAATGATTATGGAATTTTATACGGCAATTTGCTTTTTCCTAATTTAATTTTTCAACAATGGCTCAGTCTTGGAAGGCAACAAAGTTACGTTCGTTTGGAGGGCATTTAAAGATCCCTTTGTTATGAAAGCTTCCCGAACGCCAAATCATCCAGCCTGATCCGTCCAGGCTGAGCGTAAGAATACAATGGGTTCCCCAGGTGTTCGGCAAATCCAGCGAGTGGGTCATGCTGTGGTGGTTTTTAGTTCGGGTATACCTCAACGATGGGGGGAGTCCCACATAACCTCCGTCTTGTCCAACGGACGGAGGTAGCCATAAAGCTTTTCCACCACAGGGAAAAAAAAAGGCTGAGCGTTGATAGATCTTTTGGAAATCTTTAGCATCAAGTAGCATCTTTGCAAAATACCAAGTGACAATGGTTATAATTTTAATGAAAAGCAGGCGGCTGAATGGGAAAATTTTAATTATGATATTTGTTCCAGTATCCGGCAGTGTTTATTGTTTTTTTCAGTTTCATTCTAAACTAGCTGATGCCTGTGACTTCGTCTGCGTTGAGTTTGTGTGTGTGAAAGTGTGCTTGTTTGTCTTCCAATCACAAAGCAATGTATTACTAAACAGACGATCTTGGGAAAATTTTGGATAAACATTAAAGTATCCTTATTAAGTTATCCTTTCTAACAAACAAAGAATAAATGAAATCGGAGTAATGGCGTTAATGAATTACAACTAAATACACATTTTCAGATTCATCCCCTCTCCCAAGGAACGGTGTTGAATTCCGGGAAAAAACTATCCTATATGTTGAACCGGAGTATCAGCTACTCCTATACCAAATTTCATTCAAATCCATCCAGTAGTTTCGTCGTGATGCGCGGCCAAGATACAGACAGACAAAAAAATGTTTTGAGCTCAGATAGTAAAGCATCCTCCAATTAATATTTTCTAAGTATTTTTAATGTACAGAATTCGTTCTGTTACAGTTTTATTATATTACATAAAAAAAATTGATGCACATGTTTTTTATTTATTATTATTAATCTTAATGGAAATTTTTGTGTCTCTAACTCTAAAAACAAAGAAAATTCATTCAAACTTCCAACCCCCCTTTTACCCTCTTAGGGGTGGAATTTCCAAATATCCTTTCTTAGCTGACATCTCTTAACTATCAACTACCTACTTGCTAAATTATAGCTTTATACGTACAATAGTTTTGAGATCTCGTGTTTAATCAGTAAGTATGTAAGTGACCTTTCGCTTTTATATATGACTAGCTGTTGCCCGCGACTTCGTCTGCGTAGAATTGCTGATTTCCCTTGAGATTGAGGTTACCCGTGCGGCCAATGCCCTGTTTCAAAAAGTAAGCTACAGGCAAATGTCAAATTGCCGATTTTCGTGTTTCTAAATTAAAAAAACATAGGACTTTCATACAAACTTCAAACCCCTATTTTACTATTAACTACCTACTTGCTAAATTATAGCTTTATACGTACAATAGTTTTTGAGATCTCGTGTTCAATGAGTATGTAAGTAAGTATGTAAGTATGTAAGTGACCTTTAGCTTTTATATATATAGATAGATCACTTAACACTGTAGGAAGTCGTATTGGAAGGCCCTATACAGTTTTGGCTGGCACTAAGAAACAAACGGGCCCGAAGCAATATGTAACGTTGTCAGTTGCCGCGGACGGCTCGGGAGGGTCCCGTATGATTTATTCGCTGCGGAATTAAAATGTTGCGTCGCACAAACGGCAAGCGACCACAGTGGTAACAGCAGCGGGGAAGCGATTTGCTGTAAGCTTCTCTGTACAAGCAAGCTGCTAGATTTAGCTGAAACTTATTATTTAAAACATGTTTAATGTTGTTATGACCGTATAATGAAAATTGGCGATTTTATATTACTCAACACGCTTTAACTCCGGTTTTTGTACAACAAGACATTAATAAAATTTGGTTGACCTTCGTTAAAAATAGTGCTAAACAACTTATACATTTTTATTTTATATCTTAATTATATAAATTCAAAGAGATTTGAAATTAAATACTTCAACTGTCCACAATCTGTACACGGTTCTCAAATAAAAAGACTAACTTAAACTAACCTTGAAATAATAGTTGTAAGTTAGTCCTAACTATTAATGAAACTTCAATAATTATATCGAGATACAATCACAAGATTAAAAAACCGAGTGAAATTCGTAAATAATATATGTGGAGAAGTCTGGTACAAAAATTTCGTAAATTCTCTGTCCATGCCTAAGATGCAAACTACCACCCGAAATCTGTTTAGTGGTTAACAAATATAGTTAACTTGCGAAATTATAGCTTAAGTATGGTTATCAAAACCGCTAACTCTTGTAATGTGATCCCAGCCTGACTGGGATAAAGATAAACGCAAGGTGTTAACAGAGTATATCAGATGGATTGCAGGATCACTCGGATCTCGACACGGCTCGCAAATTAAACCATTTTTTCACTTCATTGCGTTAATTTGTATATCGCTGGCGCGATACGCGTTGTAAAGAGACAGCTTTGAGCATTTTAATTTAAGAATTGTGATTATTCCCACAATTTATCCCACAATTTTTTTTTTTGGAACGAAGTTCCGTATCGCGCGTTGTGAAAGGGGGCTAGACGGAAAAAATTCTTACGAAAAGTTGTCACGACATTTTTTGTTATTGTAAGCTGTACGGCTACGCATGTTTCTCTGTCTGTCTCTCTCTCTTATAGAAAGCAAGCCAGATATTTTCATTTCTATTTCGCATTGAACATTGTGGTGTCGCGACGATTATTTTTGTTGAGTGTATACAGGTTTTTGTAAATAATAAATGATAAATAATAATAATAATATTGAATCCTGACAGTGTTTCTGCACAAGTTCCGGATATTGCTGATGGAGTACAAAATTGAGCCTACTGATTAAGTTTATATAACATTATATTTGTTAGTAATAAAAAAAATATTATTATAACTTAAATAAAATAAAATTTTATTACAATTACTTCACTAATTAATCGAAAGGAACTTCGTTCCATCCGGATGTCCCTTGACACCTCTCAAGTTTTTTTTTTGAGATAGGTTTGCGCTTGACGACAATCAGTACCAGAAAGCACTGATGAGGTCTAGGTTAGAGCGCGCTTGCCTAGAAGATGCCTATTCACCCTTCCCTTGAAGGAACTAAGGTTATACGTCATACTAAGCATCGATATGATCGGTTATTTAAGCACGATTTGCAATTCACTTTTTAATGGTTTATTATCCATCATCATCATCATCATCATCATAATAAACCTAATAGACGCTCTCTGGGCACAGACTACCTCTCTCATAGGAGAGAGAGTGTAACGTGGGTTGGAGGTAAAGAAGGCTTCGAAGCCCTATTATTCAATTCAGTACAAAAACACTTCTCTCAGAAAACCTACCGACAAAGACATGTCGCTAAGCGATTTAGCGTTTCGGCACGATGTCGCGCAGAAAGCAATTAGGAGTGTGGGTTTACCATGCCGCTAACAGGTTAGCCCGCTACCATCTAAGATTGCATCATCACTTACCATCAGGTCAGATTGCCGTCAAGGGCATACTTGTAGTGGATAAAAAAAAAAGTTTATTCCGTAACATGTGGCGACAGGTCCATCGCAACGCCATCGGCTGACTGGTCCAAACAATAAATTACATCTTCATCATCAACTCATTATCGTCCAACTTTAGTGCACGGGTCAGCATGAGTAAGGTTTTTAACATAGTCCACCAAGCTGACCTAGTGCAGTTTGGTGGACTTCACACGCCTTCGAGAACATTACAGATAACTACTAGTTATCCAAGGTCTAGTTTCACGACGACGTGAGACGTCTTTTCCCTTATCGTTTACGCAAGATATATCAACGCAAATAACTTCGAAAAGTAGTTAATAACTAAAATAAACTGAAGTAAACTAGAATTAGATCTCCACGAAAGGAATGCGGAAGTCTGAAACACTGGGCTATTATTGCTTACAATACATAGTTACCGGCAAACTAAAGCGGCAGTTAGACCACACACAGTAATAAGTAACTATTAAAACTGAAATTATTTTAATTGGTAATTAGAAAAAGTGATTACCAACATTCTTCACGGACGTAGTAATTGTGCGCGAGGAAGAGGTTTTCTAATTGCTCTGCGTTTAGTTTTCCCTGAAGTTAATTAAAAGTTCGTTTCGGAATTTCAGGGGATTGGAATTGTAACGGTAAATTTCTTATAAGAATTAAAGAATCCTTTGCAGCACGAGTGCGATGCAAACTGAAGTCAAACTTGCGACTTTACTGCAAATAAGTATTATAGATCCTGTAGGTATCCGTACTTATCAACCGGTTGCGCGACATAATATGTTGGTTCTCTGAAAATGCAATTTACCTGCGTAATATTTTTTCCCTAGAATTTATTTTATAGCATAATATGTAGTCTTTGATGGTGAAAATCTGAAATCTCTAATCAGCTATTGTAGAATATATATTCGGTGTTCAACCGAATCCAATCAAGCTGTCTCAGTTCCATCCCATAATGGACTATGACTTGTAGTCTTGAAGTCTTGGAGTTTTGAGGACCTTTGTGGTGAAACGTGTACGCAGTAGTTAAACTGGTCCGGGTGGAGGCTTCGGCCGCGGCTCGTTATTAGCCTACTGCTAAGACATACCGCTAAGCGATTGTGTTCAGGGCAACGCATTAATGGCTCACCTGATGCTGCACACGTTACGTCTGCTTGTCTATATATGTATAAATGGATACACAGTACACTGTTATTGTACACCCCACAAAATTACAGACATCTGAAAAACCTACACTACAAATAGTATACAGAAAGGGGTTACCACCGGCGGTGGCTAGTTACCACCCTACCGACAAAGACGTGTCGCCAAGTTAGTCGCGTAAAAACCTATTAGGAGTATGGGTTCACCAAACCCTTAACAAGTTAGCCCGCTACCATCTTAGACTACATCATCACTTACACCAGGTGAGATCGCCGTCAAGGGCTAACTTGTAGTGGATAAAAGGTAGAAGATGCATTATATATACACATACAAATCTATTTTCATACATATCATATGTATCAAAATCAAAATCAAAATTGCGTTTATTCAGCCATTATAAGGAAAAAATTACATCACATCTAAAAACGTATGTGTCTAGAAATTGGCTGAACAGGGCGCTGCCTCAGCTTGATGCTGCGTCAAAATTGACCGCAGCGCTGATTTTCAGGCATAACCCATGCTGATATCACGGAGTGACTGGGAAAGTGCTCATTTAGTGTGTGAGGGTGTGTGCGCGTGTGCGTGAGTACGTGTTTGGTTGCTTTTCTGTTTTTGTTTTTATTTTTATTTTATTTTTTAGGCTAAATATATATTTTAATCCTGCCTGGAAAATTTGTTGGCTTTATGGCTAACTTGATAAGATATTTTCATTTCACAGTTTTTGTGTTTTCCAATAAATACTTTTTTATAAAATGTCTGAAAGAAAATCTGTATATATATATATATATATATATAATAAGCACTCACCCTGTCGCAGGGCGCGGCCGCGTGCAGCTGCCGCGCCTGGCCGCGCCCCAGCGCCTCCCGCTTGCGCTGCGCGCTGAACAGCCGCAGCTCCTTGCGCTCCTCGTCCGACAGCGCGTGGCAGTAGCGCACCTGGAACATTGCGACGGAACCCTCAACGCGCAGCTCTCGGAACCTTCTTAACAAAACGGACCATGGACTCCAGTAATGCAGTTACTATTACCAATTTTTGACGACCTCCGTGGCGCAGTGCGTGCGCTGTCGCATTATAAAGTTGGAGGTCCTGGGTTCGATTCCCGGCTCGAGTCTGGTCTGGTGGGAGGCTTCGCCCGTGGCTAGTTACCACCCTACCGACAATGACGTGTCGCCAAGCGATTTAGCGTTCCGGCTCCATGTCGCGTAGAAACCAATTAGGAGCGTGGGCTTACCATACTCTTAACAGGTTAGCCCGCTACCATCCTAGACAGCATCATCAAATTCAAAATTCAAATAATCTTTATTCAAATAGTCCTTTACAAGGCACTTTTGACGCGTCATCACTTAACACCAGGTGAGATAGTCGTCAAGGGCTAACTTGTAGTGTATAAAAAAAATGAAATTAGTCATAAGTTACACACCGACTAAGTGCAGCAAAGCGAGTGATCACTTCATCACGATGCCGGTTAGGAGTATAGGTTTGATATACTACCCAACCCCTAACAGGTTAACCCACTACCATATAAAACTGCTTCATACTACCAGATGATATTGCAGATAACATTAGACTGCTGACTTTAGAAATAGCATAGAAAAAAGAATCATTAATCTCGTTGTATGTTAATCGTAGCTTATTTAGTTGGATCCTAAGGTGAGGTCGCGTGTAGCTTCCTAAGTGTCATCTCATTTAAATTAACTTTACAAACTGTGGTTAAGAGTGTTACGCGTTGTAATAAATAGGTAACAAAAAGTCGATTCCTGATTTTGAAAAGACCACGTAAATGTTTCAGATGATTTTGTCAAGACGTTCAGTTTAAAAATAAGATATATTCTAAAAGGCTGCTTAAAATATAACTTGGAATGCTGGGCTCTTAAGAAAAGTAAATTGACCTAACAAAATGAACGAAACGATGGATATTTCGTCCGCTGCTGCTGATCGGTGTTTCAGCTGGGTAAGTAGCGTCCAACGGTCGTGGTACCTCATTGTCCTGCGGTGGAAGCTGTTGCAGCAGCTGCTTGAGCCGGTAGCGCTCGCCGATGCTGTTGACGTACGGCACCTTGTCCTCCGGCAGCGCCGAGAAGTACAGGTGCACCTGGAACGATGCATTGCCCTCGTTATTGCGGGAGGGGTGGAACGGAGAATGTGATGTGACCTTGATACTGAATTGAGCTAGATACGAGTATGTATCGTGTACACATTTTGGTGGCAGACACAAATACAAAGGCAAATTAATCTATTGTACGTGTGGTTAAGTCGATAACTGGATGCATGAAAGATTTAGGGATGCCATGTGCACAGTCTGTCAAGTGTGTAACTGCACTAGCAGTCATGAGTGGTAGATAGTTATGTCATTTGAAGGCCTCATTGGTTTAGCGGTAAGGATGTTCTGCCATAGTTTCTTTAAGTTGATTTGGTGTTAGTGACACGTCATGGCCTATGTATTTTGGTTTTGTTTAACCTCTTATTTTGTGGAACATTGTATTTATTTCTCGGAGGGCGATGATTACTGCAACACAGTTTATACTTCTGCAGGGTCATCGTTTTCACGTGTTTAAACTTTATGTAATATTGTTGTTCATAAAAATCTTTTATCTTATCTTAATAAAAGTACGAATCCCGAGGTCCCGCGTTCAATGGCCCGGTCTAGTTGAACCAAAATTTGTTAAGGTGTTTTTTGTTATTATTATTACATCGCGCTGTCTAAACTGACGCTTGTTAAAGCGTCATTTCTGTAGTAGTGTCTCCGTAGTCAAAATTGTTAAAATTCCGACAAACTGCATTAATCACCGCTAAATATCGCTCTCCTGTGCAGCTTAGACGTAAGATGATGAAGAAAACGTTATAGTACTTTATTACAGTAGGTACAGTAGTAACGTGTAGGTAGGTACGAGAATGTATCGAGCACTGGTTGAGTCATTTTTGATACACATGCCATTTTTTTGTATCCACTACAAATTAGCCCTTGACGGCAATCTCATCTGATGATGCAGTCTAAGATGGTAGCGGGCTAACCTGTTAGGGGTAAGGTGAACCCACACTCCTAGTTGGTTTCTACGCGACATGGTGCCGGAACGCTTAATCGCTTGGCGACACGTCTTTGCCAGTAGGGTGGTAACTAGCCACGGCCAAAGCCCATCAGACCAGACTCGAGCCGGGAATCGAACCCAGGACCTCCAACTTTATAATTCAACAGTGCGCTCGCTGCGTCAAAAAATACAATGCACTGAATCGTACAAACGCGGTACAAGTATTGCGCTAACGGCTGTTACACAACGACATACGAGTATATCTCAATTATTGTTAAACGCAGCGCGCATCAGCTGTTCCATCCTCGCCAATTGTTCAGACGCTCTCGAGATGAATTCAGCTCCCCATTCACACATGTTCGACGAATAAGCTTTGAATGGGACATAGCAATGTTGAACGTTGCACATTCTTGTATTGCAACGTTCAACATTGCTATGTCTTCTTTCATTATTCTTGCTTGAAATTTTTTTTTTTATCCACTACAAGTTAACCCTTGACGGCAATCTCACCTGATGGTAAGTGATGATGCAGTCTGAGATGGTAGCGGGCTAACCTGTTAGGGGTACGGTAACCCATACTCCTAATTGGTTTCTACGCGACATCGTGCCGGAACGCTAAATCGTTTGGCGACACGTCTTTGTCGGTAGGGTGGTAACTAGCCACGGCCGAAGCCTCCCACCAGACAAATTTCTTCAAATTTCCAGAATTGACTTCTTTTATCTCAGAACTTGCAAATACGTGGCCATATCTTGAGCATTACGTATCTTTATTGTCTATGTATTCATTAAGTATCTTTTTGTAAAACGGTAAACTAGTATACGCGATTCTGAGTGGTAGTCATTAAATAAAGGTATTTTTAAATATATCCCCCGCGGGCAAATGTGCAGATCGGAGCGCTGAATAGCTTGGCGACATGTCTTTGCCAGAAGTGTAGTAATTATTCAAAGCCGAAGCTTGCTACCTGACCTAGGTAGACTCGAGCCGGGAATCAAATCATCAGTTTTTGACGACCTCCGTGGCGCAGCGCGTGCGCTGTTGCATTTTAAAGTCGGAGGTCCTGGGTTCGATTCCCGGCTCGAGTCTGGTCTGATGGGAGGCTTCGGCCGTGGCTATTTACAACCCTATCGACAAAGACGTGTCGCCAAGCGATTTAGCGTTCCGGCACGACGTCGTGTAGAAACCAATTAGAAGTATGAGTTTACCATACCCCTAACAGGTTAGCCCGCTACAATATTAGACCGCATCATCGCACTTACCATCAGGTGAGATGCAGTCAAGGGCTAACATGTAGTGAATAAAAAAAATGTCTTTTGTCACGAATGTCTTCAAAAGATAATTATTAAATAGTCGAAATTGGCAAATAAATGGGAATCAAACCCGGATCATCATGTCTGTAAGGCAGGCCAGTTTCGCGCGGTTATATGAAAGTAACTAACACAACTAAGTAATAAATAAGGCTCAACTTTATCTCTCGGCGCACAGAAAAGTATTAGTTAGGTGAAAGTTATGGCGGTATTACGGGTTAAGCCTGCGCCATGATATTTCTCCCCTGCTATCTCATGATAAAACTGATAATATACCTAATCCATATTAATATTAGTAATGAGAAAGTGAGTCTGTCCCTTTATTAGTTTCTTTGTTTGTGACTTATGTTTTGCTCAACAGCTGAACCGATCCTGATAATATTTAAGACACATGATAAATCACATCTTGGAGAAGGCCAGAGGATGGTTGTTATGCCGGATCCCTGGGTTACGTTCCAGAGAGATTAGAAATATTTAATATATATAATAGTTTTACGTTGCCTTCATAATTATACCGATCTTGACTACGTTTATAAACAAATATTTTAGAGACAAAGGATAATTTCAACCCAGAAAACTTATAAGAGATGAAAGGTGGATGAAGCCCATTAGATAGTAATGTTTCGGGTAAAAATTAACTCAGGGACAGGTTCAACATTGAAATAAATCCCCTTTTAGATACGAGAACATGGTTATCACTTCGAAATGTTATTTTTGAGATCGATTTACATACACATATCGTTAATTCATCATCTTTAGCTTACCGTTTAACTTCCATATGACATGTTGTTTACAGCTTTCCTTTCTTATTAAAGAGGCGGTTTTCAGAGCTTAGACCCTCTACGCTTCACCAGCGGCAGTGAAAGTAATTAACACCCAAGCCTTTTTATCGTTTATATAATCCTTAATTTCGTAACAGGATTTTCCTATCATAAATATTATAAAATAAAATAGGTAATTTATTATAAAATAAAATACAATTTCCTTTGAATGAGTTACTAATTTTATGCAGCCTACTAAGCGGTACTACAAGCTCACTTTTACTTCAAATGTTCAGTGCGTTACAGTCCATTTTTTTTTATTTATCAATATTTTTATGGACATACATTAAATTTTTATATATGGTTATGCACTGTTATTATTTTATATTCTTTAAATTTATCTCTTAATGACTCTCTGTGGCCCAGTTTTTATATCGCACGAACAGCCCTCTTCTGTAAAACTAATACAGTGTCAATATCATGATGACGACTAAAGGTTTAAGACTATCTAGAACGTCGTGGTTATTACTGAACATCCTGTACCACCCTGCTCGGTTGTAAGCTGCAGCGATAAATAAACGTAGCCAATAAAGCCCCCGTCTCATCTAATGAACGGCTAATGAAAACTATACGTGCGGAGAATCCGGAGCGCTCGCTACGAGGAACTCGCACTGTATCATTTGAAGTGATGATTCGTTATTAAATTCGCGCCATCTTGTTATGCCGACGAACTCGGCGGACCAGTGGTGTACGTGCTTAGAAGACATGAACACGAGTTCTGTTCCCAACTCGATCACGTTGCACAATAACTAATTAACTAACCAAATGGTTTTGCGTTTAGGGATAGTTTAGCCTAGTTCGGCAAATCAGTTGTACCTATGCATTAATTAACATTTCGTGTAGGTAAACGACCTCCACGGCGCAGCGCGTACACTTTCGTATTATTAAATTCTAGGTCCTGGGTTCGATTCCCGGCTCGAGTCTGATCTGGTGGCTAGTAGTTACCACCCTACCGACAAAGACGTGCCGCCAAGCTATTAAGCATTCCAGCTCGATGTTCTGTAGAAACCAATTAGGAGTGTGGGTTTGCCATATCCCTAACAGGTTAGCCCGCTACCATCTTAGACTGCATCATCACTTACCATCAGGCGATATAGCCGTCAAGTGCTAATTTGTTGTGTATGAAAAATATATATATATATAGTTGGAGATTCTGGGTTAGAGTCTGGTCTGCTGGAATGCTTTGCTAACCCTACTAAAAAAGTGAGCCAAGTGATTCAACGTAACGGCGCGATTTTGCGTATAAACTAGCTGCTATTTTAGACTGTATCATAAATTACCTTCAGATGAGATTACCGTAAACGAGTAACTTATAATGCAGAAAAAATAACTGGATTATTGTAAAAGCAGGATGGTCCGAGTTGGAATGTGAGTGTAACCTTCCGCCTGCACCTTTGATATCGCCGTGCTGGTTAAGCCGTGCCAAAGAGCTGTGACATATTGATTTACAGTTTGTGGAGATATTTTTTACTCAATGCTTACACATATTCATCTCGCCTCGGGATACTATTACAATCGATGTTGTACCGGAGCCGTGGTCTACGCTCACCGTACCACTTGATCAACACAATTAAATTCATTTGAAATTCTTCCGGGCCATTACACTTTGGTTAAACCATTCATTTGGGAAAGTTGCTTATGTATGTAAACTTCCATAGCTCGATGATTCACTGGCATACTTGTTGCACCATCTGGTATGGTGCTGTGCAAACCGAAACATTGTTAAACATATAGCGTTAATACTTTTATACATTTTTGATGACATTTTAGAATTTCCCAAAAACGACTCCCCGATACGAGCGTGCAAATCTTATGCTAAGGCAAGCAGGTACCGATTTTCCTGTTTATTTAAATTGAAGAACACCCACCAAAATAAATACAAAATTCCTTTCAACCACCACCCCATTACGAAAGGCAACGTCCTGAATACTTAAGCCGTGCTTACAATTAAGGTCAAAATAAAGCAATAAGAGTGCGGCCCGGGGCGACGGAGCAAAAAATTGAAGCGACTCCCGCTCCCGGCGCGCCGCCCCGGGGACGCCGCGAAGACGTCGCCGTGAGATGAAGACCAATTATGCAAAACTTATATATACTACTTCGATAAATTCTAAGCTTATACGACCTTAATGCTATCGGTACTGGTATTTGTGATCTCTTGGCAAGATAAAGTACCCCTGGCTAACTGATAATATTAATCATAGTTAATAAATAAATAGTCATGTTAGAAATAAAACAAATTATGTAATGGACGTAGTCCACAGATATCAGATAAGTCTCCGGCGCTAACAGATTAAAGGGAAAAGACAGACGAACTTATCTTACTAAATATTTAAAACTTTATTTCCATTTACATACAAGACTAGAACTAGACTCTAAAAACATCTGTACAAACAACACATTTGATCAAAATCTGGGGGATTTCGATGAGTTTGGCTGTTTGTGTAAACGTCACTTAAAGAAGTGTATTTCTATTTATAGCAGTGATAGCCTAGTGGTTAGGGCGTCAGTCTCCTAATCAGAGGTCGGCGGTCCGAGCACGCACCTCTAACTTTTCGGAGTTAAGTGCGGTTTTAAAAATATAATAATTAATTTAATAATATATAAATATTAAACGGTGAAGGAAAACATCGCGAGGAAATCTGCACGCCTGAGAGTTCTCCATAATGTTCTCAAAGACGTGTGAAGTCTGCCAATCCCCACATGGTGGACTATGGCCAAATCCTTCTCATATTGAGAGGAGACCCGTGCCCTGTAATGAGCCGGTAATGGGTTGATCATGATTTGTATTTGTGTATTCATAAAAAGGATTCGTGCCTTTATTTCAAAATAAATCTTCTAACAATAAGAGGGTAAAATACATAGTGCTTGTAAAGGAGTCCACCTCCTTTTTTATGAAAATTCTTATTTACTCTCATATTTATACTTACATCAACATTGTATTAATTTGAAAAAACATGTTTTAGAGAACAGAAATAATAACTGACAAGTGGACACACTGATTCACAGAGTGCATATTTATTCAAGTATTTTCATTCAAATTATATTTTAAAATTAGGTTTAAATATGCTATCTTGTTTTAGTCTATACTCACAAACAAGCTTTTGACATTTTGGTAAGCAGGTTTCTGGAACGATTTTACTAATGCACTCGAAGAAATTAAATACGCATGCGATATCCTGAATTACAACTATCTCATAAGCTTAGTTGCTTTTTTGCACATGATTTAGATTTGAACAAATATTTACGCCATACTATTGTCCGTCTACCTTCCAAAACAGTCTGAGGCGCGCGATACCATCGTAGTTCCACAGAGCGATCGGCTCGCATAAAGACATGCCTCCGAGAATACTACGCGTGTTTACAGGCTATTGTCGCGGCCGCGTGTGCTCGGAGCTCTCCTACACTGCGGGCTATGCTCTGACTGTTTAGAAATTGACTTTGTTTAGAAGTTGAGGGCAGGAAAATAAATAAACGCAGATTAACAAGTATGTAAAAAACACAACATAACGAATTTTTTCGGTAAGCAGTCCTAAAAGTTGTAGCCAAATAAACTTGAGCGATGTATGGATTCATGTACCCATATATTTAATGAAATCTCTGTCTGAGCATTAAAGAGCTGTGGTGGAATAAAGTAACGCTTACACATGCATGCTCCCTGAAAACATATTCCTTTAGTGAAACAATATAATTCAGGTTTCAATCTCGATTGGGCTCGTTTGACTTGTGTGTGTGTACTGTACGGCAGTGAAGCAACAACGGTAAAGACAACTTTTTATTATACAAGTTACCGCCCGCGGCTTCGCTCCGGTTCAGTTCGTCAGATATAAAATAAAAATGCAAAATTTATTATATGAAGGCTTCATAGATGCCTCTATTATCTTTACACGATTAAAACGGTTTTTGATTTGATTTAACAGACGTTCATATAAACTTCCAACCTTTATGTTGGCGGGTAAAATTTCCAAGCCGATGTCTTTTTTATTATATGATTTATTTTATCAAATAATATTGTCTCTAAATTGAGAGATGTGTAGTCTTGCGCGCAGGAGGTGGTACAAACTTCTTCTTGTCACAGTATCACAACTGCCGTATTCAGACAAGTTGGAATTGGAAGTTTCTAAATAATCACAGCGTACAGTACAGGCTCTGCACCAGACAATGCCCTATTTCCTACTGTAACAAAGAGCTACGTGAAAGCCGTTCACTGAAATGACGCGCCGCTGCGTCCTACGAGCTGTTCATACTTTGGACGACACAGTTGCTATTTCATATGTTTAATAGATATCTTTGTTTTCGAAAAGTGCGTGTTTCCTTTTACTTTGTGACTGAAACATGGGCTATAAGCTCTGACTAAGACTCTCATTCGATAATGAGTCTACATTATTATCATTTGTTAGTTATAAGAACTAAACCGGTTGGATTGGCAAGCGGGAAGCCGAATCATCGGCCCTGCGTTCAACGGTTCCGGTCAACCAAGTACGGAGACCACGTAAAGCCCAGGAGCAGAACAGAACTCACTGATGGCTTTATATTATACCCAAACAGGCTCAGTCATCTTCCTAATTCGGTGGGTACTGAGAATTACGTCACAGGAAAACCCACAAAACCAAGCCACTTTTTTAAAGCCACTACAAGCCCTTCACTCTCACTCTTTGAGATTGCCGTCATCACGGTGGTTTTTTTTTTTTTTTTTTCCACTACAAGTTAGCCCCTGACGGCAATCTCACGTGATGGTAAGTGATGATGCATTCTAAGATGGTAGCGGGCTAACCTGTAAGGGGTATGGTAAACCCATACTCCTATCGGTTTCTACGCGACATCGTGCCGGAACGCTAAATCGCTTGGCGACACATCTTTGTCGGTAGGGTGGTAACTAGCCACGGCCGAAGCCTCCCACCAGACAAAGTAAGTGATGATGCAGTCTAAGATAGCAGGCCAATCTGCCAGGGGCATGGTAAATAGTGCCGGAACGCTGAATCGCTTGGTGAGACGTCTTAGTCAGTACTTCTAGGTCTTACCACCCGGTAACTAGCCACTGCCGCAGCCTCTCACCAGACCAAAGCCGGGAATCGAATACCCTTTACGATGTGGTGAAATATGCTAACTGTTACACCAACAAGGCACTGCCACTGCCTTACCCTCTCCAGATTATGGTCTGTTGTTATAAACTACATCATGATTAGGAGTTGGCAGCCGAGAGGGACTTCATCGTATAAATAAAGCTTCCTTGAGATTTAAGTGATTTTAATGTTTTTAATTATTATATACCTTTTAAGTTGCTTTACTGTATTAATGAATGTAAATTTTATATTAATTTAATTGTACGTTTTAAAATTGTTTTAATTGTGAATTTTGTCGTAATAGTAAGTTTTAATTGAGAAGATAATAAATTGATTTTAAGATATAAAGCAAATAAGGTCTCTTTTACTGAAAGAGGACACCCGTGATGATAAAAAAAAAGCTTCCTTGAGGACATGTCACAACTGACGCGCCGGTCTCGATGTAGAGAACCGCACGGCTTATAACATAAATCAATCTATGAAAGGTATTTCACTCACCGCCGGCCGTAACGTGGCCATTGTAAAGGTTAGTTTGCACTGCTGTGTTGCGCCGCGCGAAACCAATTACACGACGCATACAAGTTCTCGCTGTATTTACAGTTGTACCGATACCTTTGACGACCGTCTCTGTGGCGCAGTGCATGCGCTGTCGCATTATAAAATTGGAGATCCTGGGTTGATTCTCGGCTCGAATCAGGTCTGGTGGGCTCCGGCTATGGCTAGTTACTACCCTACCGACAAAGACGTGTCGCCAAGCGATTTAGAATTCCGGCACGATCTCGCATAGAAACCAATTAGGAGTGTGAGTTTGACAAACTCCAAACAGGTCAGCCCGATACCATCATAGACTGTAGCATTACCAGGTGAGATTACCGTCAAGGCCTAACTTGTAGTGTATAAAACAAAACAATTTTTAATAGCATGGCGAATGTATTATATTCATATTATAGATTATCTATTCTTCCCAGCTTCTTATCTTAATATTCTGAAAAGTTTTTATATATTTCGCTAACACGATTTGCCCTATATTAGGCTAGCAAAATGCGCAAGTTCGAATCGATTCCATCGCAAAAATTTGGTTTACTTCAGTTTAAAAAATATATTTCTGATAACTAAAAAGACTATGTGACAGATAAGATGAGATTTCGCGAAGTAATTGAAAATATAATGAGATGCGTAGTAGCGCTTACCTAATCTAATTAATCTAATTTTAAAATCTTTAAATAGATAATAGTCACGTTATTATCTATTTAAAGATTTTAAAATTGTAAATTTTATACAAACAATGTATATGTCGGCGCGAAGAAGTTATTAACTTTATTAAGCGGCGCCAAACACCTCAAGAATTCAATAATTACCACAATTTAACTATTGATGATTTTGCTAACACAATTTAGCCAGTAACATACAATTTTGTACAAACATGCTTTGTGCTATAAATACGGGCGGTCGATGCCTTTCGCGGATTCTCTCACTCGAGACGTCGGACTGTTCGGACCTCTTAGTTATTATCGCAATAAAAGTGTAAACTGGCAAGTTGTGGTTTTAATTACTATGGGCGAAAGTAAACAAAATCGTAACGTCAGCAATGCTGATGTCACCCTTACAAAAAATTACTCGGACGTCCTTGACTTGACATATATATTATATAAGAAATCTGGTAAAATAACCGCGCAGAATGATTTTAACGTATAGCCTAGATCTATACGGAGATATATGTTTATTTCAACACGGTGTGCGCGATAAATTAAACGCGAAACAAAAACTGGGCTAAGAACAACTTTACCGCCCGTGGGTTCCGCGTACTTCCAGGAAACCCTACTCGCGAGTAGAGACGCGTACACGCAATTAGTGCCTACCTGGGACCGATTAAAATATCTCGCGAGCCTGCGCAAATAGAGATTGCTCCGTGGTTATAACATCTGTGGCAAATGGACCAATTAATATACCATGTTACTTTACTTTCAGAATCTATCACGTAAGGGAAACTAAAAATAACAATTAAATTATTGAATTAATAATCCTACCTGCTCAGGCCTCAGTCCAGGCGGAACCCAAGTATACTCCTCCAGCGCGCAGCCTGAGTCATCATCACTCTGCGAATGCCGGTGAGGGTCTCCGGGCTTCATCAGTCGCTCCGCATGCTCCAGCAATCCCCTCAGCTTGCCTTGTGGAACGGGGTGGGGGGACAGCGACATCGCTGATTGAGGCGATTGAGGCGAGTGGTAACTTTGACCAGGTAACCCAGGTTGGTTGGCCACACCGAGCTGCCCTGGGTGGTTTAATTGGGATACGCTGTGACTGTGGAGTAGGCCGTATGGTTCTTGGTACGGCTGGCTTCTCCTGAAGTTAGGGTAGGAGTAAGGGTGGGGGGAGTTGGATGTGCTGGGTATGGATGACCCGCTGTGGCTGGGTTGCGGCGACGGCAGCTGCGGCCGGGGCGACGCGGGCGCGGGCGGCGGCGGCGACGTCGGCTGCTCGTGCAGCGGCGGCGGGGACGACCCGGTCGGCGACACCACGCAGTTCCGGCACACTGGTCTGAGGAAGAAGAAAAACCACGTTAGAGGACTTGCAACTGCTAGCCGACTGCTGCCACTCCGAATCAATTGCACTTCAGTGAGGAAGATACTTAAACAATGAAAAGTGAAATTTTCCTATGTCAGGCAAACTTCTTTTTCAGTGCAGTAAATATAGGCTTAAATCATTACGTATCAGACATCATTACTATAGAAATTAATAAATATGATTACTTTAACAAACCACTTTTTATTTTCCGTTTTTTTTACTCAAAAGTATCCTATGTTACTTTTTATACCTCCAAGAATATGAGTACAAACTTTCATGATGAAGTAGTTTTCGCGTGAAAGCGTAACAAACAAACTGACATTCAAATTTATAATATTAGTATAATATTAGTAAGTATTATAGATCCATAAAGGTCATAGGCGCTGAGCAAGCCCTTTAGTGGCGAAGCGAGGCAATCAACTGCGCTGTAAACTTTTCCTATAAATTACGAGTGGAAATATCTCATCAGCAGAAATTGAGTTGGAAAGTTTAATATACTATTATCAAAGCTTCATAATAATAAATATCAAAGGCGCATAAACACACCCCGTGGAGAGTGAGTAACATTCTAAAACGTATAAATAGTTGAGAGGAAAGCGGTCACGACTGGTTCCCTGTAATTTGCCTCGTCCACCAAACTGCCAGTAAAATTATATTTTATATGAGCTACTCGCGTATACACTAAAGACATGAGTTTTTACTCAAGGCATGGTAGTGCCAGCTATCGGACATAAATTGATGATATTACTAAGAGATGTAAATAAACCAAATCCAATCTCAGATAATTTCTACATGAAATTATTTACAGTAACAGTAACTGTTAAAAGCGTGCATACAAGTCTCACGTGTGTGCATCATGCAAGTCATATAAATATTGTAGTTTAGTACAACAGGAAATTAGGATCTATCATAACATAGCCCCGAGTGGTGTTCGTTAAGTCGATAACTTTTACGAGTCACTTAATACTTCGCAATGCGTTAAATAAGCAATTAAAGAATTGTACTAGGAACTTGAGAGCCGTTAGAGAAGTTAACAGGTAAGGGAACGCTTAGCGTTTCAATCGTGTTTAACAACATTTATGTATTACTCCCGATGTATGCCCACCGCTGGGAGCAAGCGTTTGAAAACAAATTTTTTTTAAATTCACCACAAGTTAGCCCTTGACTGCATCTCACCTGATGGCAAGTGATGAGGCGGTCTAAGATGGTAGCGGTCTAACCTGTTAGGGGTATGGTAAACTCATACTCCTAATTGGTTTCTACACAACATCGTGCCGGAACGCTAAATCGCTTGGCGACACGTCTTTGTCGGTAGGGTGGTAACTAGTCACGGCCGAAGCCTCCCACCAGACCATACTCGAGCCGGGAATCGAATCCAGGACCTCCAATTTTAAAATGCAACAGTGCACGCGCAGTGCCACGGAGATCGTCAAAAAAAATGCCTGCATGTGACGTGTAAGACGAATCATTTGTTTATTATAACCTTGGGGTGGTATTTGTTTGATCGTGTGTTAGCTTCAATTTGTATGGAATCGACACTCTGTTTACTAAACGAGCTCCATATCTTATATATTATATGATGACGTGAACAGATATATTTTGAGGACAACCGACTAGATAGTAAGCTTTCTGTTGTAAAAATAAATGACTGAAATCCGAAAATATAGTCCAAATTTGACTGCGATATAAATAAATTAAAGAATACCTGTAATATACAAGCTGCGCCGTCGGCTTTGTGTTACCGTAATGGGCTACTTTATGTGTAAATATTATACACATTATTATATAATATTAAAAAGTGAAATAGATTGGGGAAAAAATGTATTAGTTAGGGGAAAAGAGATGACCAAGGGTCTCAAGAATAGAATACAAATGTTTGTGTAAATGCCGTAGCAACTAGGTATATTATATTTTCTAGGATAAACGTTCCCGTCGTCAAATACAAGCTATGTCAAATTTCGTGCAGATCGATTCAGTGGTTGAGCAACAAAAAACCAACCTTCGCATTTATAAGTAAACATTAGTATGGATAGACAACACAGAGCATTAAGATTGACAAGTGATAAAAAAAAACATAGAATCCCCGTACAGTGAAGTTGTTTTCCACTCTATCGGTTAGTAAGAGCTTTTAAATAATGCAGAGAGGAGCTTACACAGCTCGCTGACGGCGCGTCTTGGGATAAGATCGTCTGGAACGTCCTGTCAGCGTCGTGAGATGCGATCTCACAGAAATACCGGAAAAGGGGGTGAAAAAGTGCTCAATTGTCCTAAAAAGAATTTGTCTAACTTTATCTATTTGTTGAGAGTAAATCGAAGATATACTTCCTGATAATATTATAAACGCGAAAGTTCGTATCGTTTGTTAACCTTTTTTGGAACTACAATAAAACAGCTTGTATATTAGAATAACACAGGCTACAATTTATAAAGATATTGTGTGAATTGTGCAAAATATGACGATAAGTGTCAAGTAAGATGGAAATAAATCTACCACCTGCGTAACTTTAATCTCATCATGTTGGTTCTTTTTTACGCCACGCTAACAAACGCTACTCGAAATACTAATCCTGCGCAGACGAAGTCGCAGGCACCATCTAGTTAGCTCATAAGGACGTCATTGGCCGAGGTAGCTCAATTTAATAAGTAAAAGTATGCACAAACACCTTATAGGCGAAAGTAGATTCTATTGTTAAAATATATGCTCTTTTCAATGTTTTTATAGAGTTAATGCTTACTTAAAAAAATGGTTGAACATACTAACCTTGGTTGATTAAATGGTTTGAAAGAACAGTATAATAGAAAAAAAACTACAGCTACGTACAAAAAATACAGCTTTTGTAGTTGAAAACATTCAATAAGGATTTTTCAACTCTATTTGTTTCCAGTCACAGTTACCTCAGGTACCTATATATAAACGGTTATTATTCATCTACCAGACAGACGCGCCACACCTCATACTGAATCATCAATTCATCACTCACCATCCTGGTTTGAAATAGCCATCTCGCATATAAAATTCATCTCACATAAAATTAATCCGAGGATTTAGTTATCAGTTCGAAATTTTAATACTGGGACTAATCATCACGAGTTTGATAAAAACGTAAATGGATCTTCCTGAGATTTGATATGAGAGCGGACCAAATCAAGTTGTAATCTGAAATCATCTCAATCATCTAAAGCACCTATGCTTGTTAATGTTATCTCAGCAATATAGTTATAATACATTCTTGTGTTACGAAGTTGGGGAGTCATTAGTCAAGGAACTATGGTTCGGTTAACTTGCTATCACCGTAGACGGTAAGGGATGATTCGGCTTAACGAGACGCGCGTTTACCGTGAAGAGGCGTAGGGCAGGAACCACTCTTGATTTGCATGGAGTCAAATTATAGCTTGTAGGGAAAAATCGGATGCAACAAAAACATTCCTGATCTTTCGTTCGTTCTTTAGGTACGTATCTATATAAACAAGAACAGCCCAAGCTTACGATTATTTCAAGCTAGCATATATTATACTAAAGATCTTTTAGGCTTAGCATTAAAACTTACACTACCAACGTATCTACCACAAAAAATTGTTTGTAAATCCATGGAATATCAACAAGGGAATCGTGGAGGCCCTTCGTTGTATTTCGAGGAATGTTTAACGTCAAAAATGGTTTATCAAATATTATTATTTTTGACGACCTCCGTGGCGCAGCGCGTGCTCTGTCGCATTATAAAGTTGGAGGTCCTGGGTTCGATTCCCGGATTGAGTTTGGTTTGGTGGGAGGCTTCGGCCTTGGCTAGTTACCACCCTAACAGCAAAGACGTGTCGCCAAGCGATTTGGCGTTGTCTTGTAGACACCATTTAGGAGTGTGGGTTTACCATACCCCTAACAGATTGGACCGCTACCATCTCAGACCATCATTTACCATCAGGTGAGATGCCGTCAAGGGGTTACTTGTGGTGTATATGAAAAGAACGTAGGTAATGGAGATAAGAGGAGAGGGAGGGGTGTGAGATATAACATAGTTTATAAAGTTAAATTTGAACGAAAACGATTTTCTGCTCACCTAAACGGAATAGAAAAGAAGCCTGTGCCCAGCAGTGGGACCTTAATAGGCGGGGGTGACAACGATGACTATTTCGTTACAAAGTTGCGCCCAGTGAGAGTTCAGCTTCTAGCGGTACTTTGAGAAATAAATGCTTAGGCATGTGACAACCACAGTTTGTATGTTTAAAGGAATAAGGTTCAAATTGCGATGGCAATCCAAGATTGATGCCTAGTCATGATTACAGAGATCCGGTGAAAAGTTTTCTAATTGCGTTAAACGATTCCATTGAAATGACTTGCCGTATGGGCGCCCTTTCCTGCAATTACTTTGCATAAGTCAAGTTATTTCATCTGGTAGCAATTAATTAGTATCGATTACATGTGTAACGAGTATGACGACACTTTATTTGGTAAGCGGTTTTCTTGTAACTTAGAAAAACATGTACGTTAGTACAGTTATTTTACGGTGTATTCAGTACCGTGATTCTTTATAGTTAATTCATAATTATTAGTTTACACATATTTGTCAATTTAGTTGGTAGATTTGTATACAGATCGTTTCGAATCATGGTCGTTAACCAAGTGAGGCGGTGATAGCCTAGTGGTTAGGGCGTCAGCCTCCTAATCAGAGGTCGGCGGTTCCAATCCGGGCACGCACCTCTTACTTTTCGGAGTTATGTGCGTTTTTAAGTATAGTAATTAAAATATCACTTGCTTCAACGGTGAAGGAAAACATCGTGAGGAAACTTGCACGCCTGAGAGTTCTGCATAATGTTCTCAAGGGCGTGTGAAGTCTGCCAATCCGCACATGGCCAGCGTGGTGGACTATGGCCAAACCCCTCTCATATTGAGAGGAGACCCGTGCTCTGTAGTGAGTCGGTAATGGGTTGATCCTGATGATGATGATGAACCAGGGGTTTCGTAAACCTGAGATAAATAGAATCACACTTAGGAACACTTTGGCTTTCCTGGGTTTAAGCTGCTTTCTAAGGCCATGATATTCTATAATTCTACCTATAATCTAGTAATTTCTAAGATCTGTTTATCTGCTAAACCGAATTACTCCATGTTTGCTTGCGAATTTCGTTACTTTTCGTTAATTTTTGCCCAAACCGAGATCGAAAACCTCGTGATCTAACCACAAGACTAACTTATGATGCAAAATGAAAAATTAAATCCTGACGTCTTTCATATTGTCACGTGACGAAACTTTGCATTGTGAACGCTAAATGTACTCTTTAGCAAACAATAAACAGCAAGTATAATTTGCTATATTCCGCCGACAACCGGGAGATTAGTATAATATAACACCGCACAAAATCTTCCACTAGAACCTCTACGCACGTTTCGACCCCACACCGGATCATCCTCAGGACATGTTGACTTCACAAGCGCGAAAAGTAAAGAACTTTTAAAGTAAACTACTTGTTTATCATGGACTTCCGCAAAGTAACGCCTGCTTCTATTCATTATGTACTCTTTAGCGTTTACAAATGACGTTTAGAACCGCGGTGGCTGCGGCTGGAATGTATTGGAGCGTCACGAATTCATGAGCTTGCTGGATCTGTATCAGCCGCGTCGGAAGGTGGAACTGATGCCAATCAGCCGGCCGGCCCTCAAAGGCTCGCCGCTGTCCAGCCACGATAGTGACTCGCAAATTTGCTCGTCAACTTCTTGAGGCGTAAGGTAATCTATCTATCAATCTTCTACAAAAATCAATAAATCTAGCGGAAGACAGCGCCGTGTCTTGGCACGCACAGCAATCTCGCTGAGATAATACCTTTTTCAGATCGGGTAATTTTTCTTAATTTTAAGTAATTTTTTTTTTTTAAGTAAATTTAAGTAAATTTTGCATTAGTATACTCTTTGAACTATCACATGAAAACGACTTGACTCAATAGCTACTTAAGCTATTTTTCTAATGTTGTATTCTCTTTTGCTGAAACTTTATCACACTAAAAGTAAGTGTGAGATAATTTTTTGGATAATAAGTAAAAAAAGTTGAGAAAATTTACTGCAGAGATTGTACACGGACGTAGCGGGCACCACTGCTCCTTACAACTGAGTGTGTGTGAGCTGACGGCCGCTGAATAAATGTACCCCGCGGGAACTGGGCTAAGTTTTATCCAGATTCATTCAGCCGCTCTGCCGCGGTGGAGCAGCCAACATCTGGCCACCCAAACCTTTGCATTTACAATAGCAGCGTGAGGCGAAAGTGCGTTTCTTGGATTAGCCTCTGATCACGCAGCAATAAGTCAACGGATTGTCTTTATTTTTGCAAATACATAGTTTAAAGGCTTGACAGTTAATATCTAGTTATTTTCATACGGAAATGTCAAATATTCATTATTCAAATTGGCCATAATTTTTACATTGTAATGAGAAAATGTTGATAATTACACTTGTAATTATAAAATCTATCCAAAGCGTGAATATGTTACTACTAAACCATCCTAATCCGATATCGATTACATTTGGTCTTTAAGTAGGTGCCTCAGCTCTTCAAATAATATGCAGTATGTCTCAGTTTTCGCCAAATATAAATAATCCCATTAAAAACCCTTTTGGAATTATATAATTACTCGTAATTGAGACGTAAACGCGAAGCTAGTCAATAGCTTATAGCAATTAACTGTTAACAACCGCAAACAATAGGTCGTAGCAAAACAAGTAATCAACAAGCTTCTAAACATGTGCGAGGCGTCGTCGCCTCTCGTACGACATTCTCGTGCGCGCACGTGCCGGGCATACACACCGACCAACGGGAACCCCTGGATAGCCTGCAAAGGTGAATCTTCTGTCCCACGCAATGTGCTCACTAATATTCCTAAAAGAGAAGTGGTTTTGGTTTCGGCATAGTTTTTAAACTGTCGTCGTCTAGCTGCTTAAGGCGACCTCCGTGGCGCAGTGCGTGCGCTGTCGCATTATAAAGTTGGAGGTCCTGGGTTCGATTCCCGGCTCGAGTCTGGTCTGGTGGGAGGCTTAAGCCGTGGCTAGTTACCACCCTACCGACAAAGACGTGTTGCCAAGCGATTTAGCGTTCCGGCACGATGTCGCGTAGAAACCAATTAGGAGTGTGGGTTTACCATACCCCTAACAGGTTAGCCCGCTACCATCCCAGACTGCATCATCACTTACCACCAGGTGAGATAGCCGTCAAGGGCTAACTTGTAGTCTATAAAAAAAAAAAGGTATGTTTTGGCTGTGTGATTACTCCCCACCTTTCGGTTCAAAGGGTTAAAATCCCCTTTAATTGCAAATCTTCCATAACATTTATATATCCTCTATAGTTGTGTTATTGCAGACTCTGTCGAAGGGATGCCTCGTCACTTTATCGCTCATAGTAATTCTTATGAGACGTGTCATTTTTAGAAGGTATCCATCCCCCTACTATGACTTCTTCCGCATAGATAGAGATTTTTAATGAAAACTTGAGCGGATTGAGTGGAGTTGAATGAAAATTTCGATCAGTTCCTATAATTTTCGATGAATAAATAGTATCTAATAATTATTAAAATAAACAACTCTTCTTAGTCACCTTGCATGCGGAAGGTTTTCCACGACACCTGCCACCATTTTTATCAAGAGGTAGTTGACGCCCTCACTCACGGCCACGTGTTTGTAGAATTTGAATTGAATATTATTGAGATAGATAGAGATACTACAGAATTCTTTAGCGGAAAGTAGCAAACCGCTCACTGGAGTCTTAATGATAACATATGAAGTATTTAGTTTTGAATTAAAGATTGAATTATGTTCTAAATAGGTATAGGGTCAGAATGAAGTAAATCTGAAGAGTTATTATAGTATTACATATATGTTAGGAACACTTTTTGAAGACTAATAGCATATTTAGTAAATTCAACTATTCACATTTTTGAGGGCAGTCAAAACCTAAGCAAGGTATTAACCTTTTTGTGAGTAATAGTGATCGATTCATAACGAACACCAATCCGCAAAGTAACAGCGGATAAATCGATGGTTGGTAACACTAAAGAACCAGATCACATCATACTATATCCTGTATTTCTAAATCTATATATTAGAAGCGATGATAGCCTAGTGGTTAGGGCGTCAGCCTCCTAATCAGAGGTCGGCGGATCGAATCCGGGCACGCACCTCTAACATTTTGGCATTATGTGCGTTTAAAAAAAAATATCACTGGCTTCAACGGTGAAGGAAAACATCGTGAGGAAACCTGCACGTCTGAGATTTGTCCATAATGTTCTCAAAGGCGTATGAAGTCTGCCAATCTGCACATGGCCAGCGTGGTG
Source organism: Lasiommata megera (assembly GCA_928268935.1). Lineage (NCBI taxonomy): Eukaryota > Metazoa > Arthropoda > Insecta > Lepidoptera > Nymphalidae > Lasiommata > Lasiommata megera. Next base: position 15,612,134 of record OV743326.1, read on the forward strand.
GACTATGGCCAAACTCTTCTCATATTGAGAGGAGACCCGTGCTCTGTAGTGAGCCGGTAATGGGTTGATCATGATGATGATATTATAAATGTGAAAGTTAGGATGATTGTTACTCATTCACGCAAAAACGGCTGAACGGATTAGGACGAAATTTGGCTTGGACATGGAAACATAGGCTACCTTTTATCCCGATTCCTTAAGTAGAGACCAAGGGAGAATTGAAAATTGTTTAATAGCTAAGCCGCAGGCAGACAGCTTTGTGGTATGCATATGGAAAAGGACATGTATTTTCTACACCGATCTCTCAAAAAGCTTTAGACCCAATTCTGAAGTCCACGAAGACAAAGTCGCGAGTAGAAGCTAGTCCACTATAAATCGTTCAATGTGAAAATACATATAGTGGCTTATATAATGTATAAAGGTAATATATAGGCTGTGGTGACGTCGCCTGTGCCGTGGCGGCGGCTTTATTACAGCGAGTGGCTTCATTAGCGGTCGGGATTGTAAACTGTAATTATTTTATTCTCATTCCCGTTTATACAGCGGCCATTAAACATGTTGTTGAATGTAGCCTCACTAAATCCGCTATAACACCATATGTGTATTGGTACCATTAAATGAGTGATGCATTTCTCATTCCTTGATGACAAAATGCACAAGATAGCGCAAATATATCATGAGGCTGCTAAATTGTACACTGTTAGTGTTCATTGTTTATATAGAACGTAAGCTTGTAAAAAGTCTTACTGTATTGTAACGGATTACGTAAACGAAAGACATGCATGGGTATGAGATATTCCTCTAATATGATAGCTCTTCAATAATTGTAAGTGGCATATGAGGTGGTAACAACAAAGAGAAAATTTACCTGGCTAAGTTTGTTGTGAGATCAGGGCGCGTTTGGTACCCTCGTAGCTTTATTTTTAAGTTACAAATATAGTTTTCATTCATCATCATCATCATTAACAACCGATTGACGTCCACTGCTGGGCATAGGTCTTTTGTAGGGAGTTCCAATGCTCACGGTCTTGGGCCGCTTGCTTCCAGCGGCTAACTGCGACTCGTTTGCTGTCATCTGTCCACCTAGTTGGGGGTCGACATCAATGACCATCAACTCACTACTATGTAAATTGTTGACGCGTCAAAAGTGCCTTTTAAAGGACTATTTGAATAAAAATTATGATTTATTGATATGTTGATAAAGAGCAATAGCTGAGATTTTGGTTGGCTTCTTCCCAGTTCAATCTGTCTTCCGAACCAGCGGCATTCACTGCTAACAGACTTATAGAATACCCAAACGGCTCATTCTACTTAAACAAATTTTTTTTATCTATTGTAATTATTTTTACTTAGAATCACTTCTAACAGACTTGGCTTACCCAAACAGCTGATTCTGTATAAACAATTTTTTTTTTTTTATTTATTATAATTATTTTTACTTTTTCTTTTGTAGATGCATCAAAGATACCCTGAAAAAGTTATACTTTTACGATTAAGGTACCGGTGAATCAATAAAACGAATCAAATAACTAACTCTCACCAGAACCATTGTTTTGAAAACTCTTTTGTGTTGAAGTGTTATTTATTAGTTTAAATTAGGTTAATTTGATGTTTCAAGCCCCAATTTAAGTTTCCCAAGTTTTTAAACAATAAATCGTGTAAAGTGATTAATTTGTTGAAGCTGGCAATTACCTAATTGTGGGTTAAAACTAATTTCACCAAAAGATTTATGTTCTGGTTTTATAACAATGTAGTTTTAACTACAAGTTAAATGTGTCTTGACGTTCAAAGTGAAGGCGATTAAATCTATTTCATTCAAGAGTACCTGCTTCTTTCATTAGCGCCCTAAGTAAAAACAAAATCAATATAATTAAAAATCTTAAGACCACATAAAGAACTTAGTAGAGCCCTTCTTATTACTTAGATGAAGTGAAGTAAAGTGAAGAAAAGGATAGCAAAATCACATTTTTTTTAATAAACATTATTGTACAAAAAAAAAGGCAAACTTAACGCTTAGCATTCTCCACAAGTCAACCTTGGATCACGCAGAAATTTTGGATTACATTGATTTTAATCGGTAACTTTAAAATTCATTAGTAGCTTAGCCTAAATCTGTATTCAATACACCAACATACTTGTACATGCACACTGATTTTAGAATTAGAATGTATATTATTAAAAAATGACCTTCATCGACTGAGTCTAGAAAGCATAACCGGTAGGGGAATTTGGATTGCTACATAAACCCATCATTTCCACTTCTGTTAAATTCTCCCCTGATTTACAACTCCCGCTAACGAAGCCGCCGAGGTTGTAAAGTGTGTGTGCGTTTACACGCTCGCCGTGTTGATGGTCCTACATTTGAGTTATACTTCCCGCCCACTGCGAAGGTCTTGTGTTATGTAAATGCGTGGTTCAGTTCCGAGACGGTATAATGTATCGTGAAATAACAGTTTGTTGTTATCATCCTGTTGGGAACTGGTTGGTTCTCTGATAAGAGATAGGTACTTAGGGGAAGAAATAGCTATTAAATAGGTTTTAGTTACAATGTGAGATGGTAGCAACAAAGAGAATTCTTACCCGACTAAGTTTGTGATGCTTTTCTTCTTAGACCAGGGTGCGTTTGGAAACCTCATAGCTTTGCTCGTACTTCAAAGTTTGCGAATATAGTTAAAACCATAAATTTAAGTTGAGTTTTTTTATTGCATTTATCCACAGCTGGTCCTAGTCGATGGAAAATCATTACATAACCGTGATAAAAACTGTGACTGCTTAACATGCAAAGCACGGGGATGGAAAAAGCCAATTGCTTAACTCAGTAAAACTTGTTGTCAAAACTATCAACATTATACAATTGTTTTGGTCAAATCTATATTTGAACCCATGGCCTCGTAATGCATAGTGCAACATGCTAATTGCTTACCAATATAATAATAAGGATTTAATGAAAAACTCTTATGGAAACATAAGTACTAGCTTTAAATTGTATACATCACTCAAATTTGTTTTTTTAGAAACGGTTTGTTTGAAAATTGATGGTCGATGCGATACAATAAATTATAAACTCTTAATACACAATTAGTTAACTAAGCCATTTTCTTAATTGATTCATTACCATAATTAATGAAACACATCTTTAGACCGCGCCGCTAATTTTACTGCTCATTTTAATTGCTATTATATTTATTTATTCTAAGCTGAGCCTAGTGGGGTATTCATTTCATTATGCGCGATCGCTTTCGTCTTCATCAATCAAAATACTAAAGTATTAAAAGTTGCTCCGAGCGCCGTTGACAAGAAGCCTCAGTTAATTAAAACACAGTTTTACTTAAAGCAGCTTTACTACTTTCTTTACTGTTAGTAAATACTTGGTATGGGTCGCAAATTGCGAAAGGATAGGAACTAAATAATGAATATAATGAATAGATATATATTAAACAGTTGTTATTTGGTATAAAAAGTTGCTCGATTCTCCTTCAAACCACCAAATTCGGTCAGTCTTTTATTTAAATTTTCAAAATAACCCAAGTCCCAGACCAGGTCTACGAAGAAGAAGCCCACATCAAACTTAGCCAGATTTTTATATCTGAGATAGTCAATAATAAATGATAATTATCTATTAAGTTAGATTAATTCAACTTTTTTATGGTTCATATAATCCTTAATATCGTAATATGATTTTTCTATAAACTTACGTTTTATGAAAACTTTGAACTTATTGATAGACATATCCAAGATTTCAACAGGTGATTTGTTTGTTATAAAATTGTATATTGGGTTACTGGATACATCGTTGCTTATTTTAGCAGGATTTTTAAACTTTTATCTACATGGATGAAGTGAATAATTTTGACTGAGACATATATCCTGCGAAGTTTACGAACTATGCAGGCATGGAGATATCTCAACTGATGGAACGTCATTCGCCATCAAACGGGCAACCAGTGGACAAGTGGTTCAAACAAGGTATTAATCTGTCGGTGGGAGGTGGTGAGGTATAAATATTAAAATATTCTAATCGTAGAGGCGACGTCGACGTCTTCGCCGTGTGCCACTTTACATAAGTATGCGGTGAGCGGGTCGGGGGGCGTGCGTGGAGGATTTATTGATTAGGTACTCCGTTTACATAGATCCTGGTCATCCTGTGGTTAGATTTGATGACCCACTTAGAGGAGTGCCTCTTGAGTATTATACTGGTACCACTTGAACTCACACGAACGCAAATAGCCTAGATGACCCTACACAGTATTACCAGCCCTAAGTTGAAAACATTAGAATTTTAGACCAATTATACATTATATAATTTTTGGGCACGGGTTGCTCAAGTTCAAAATTGACCTATTTTCATACAAATTTTAAAGCCTTTTGCCCTTTTTTGGCTCTATGATGATATAAGACGGTGGTTTGAGCTGTGCATTTATATCTCTGTCAATGAAGCGGTAAATAGTTTAAAATTTCACAAATTAATTTTGAGGCCATTTATATAAGTTCGCTAGCGAATAAGCGTTTTCAGCGTTAGGAAAAACAATAAAGGTGTCGAATTTTTTTTTTTTTTAATAAGGAAATAGGTAGGTTGGTACCTACCTATAGGTAATAGGTTAGATAGGTTACTTTTTGTTTTGAAGCACTCGACAGATTAGCGTAAATAAAAATAAAAATGTGTCACTTCTTATGTTACGTATATGTGACCCTTCTACTTGTTATATTATTGCTTGAAGTTAGGAATTCAAGAAAAGTGTCAAAACGTCAAGGCAAACAATTATGAATTGTAATACAATTGCGGGCCTCTTGTGACTCTTACATATCAATATCTACTGGTAACTTGAAACTAGTAATATCGTTATATTGATACAGTTTTTGGTGTTTTTCATGAGTCCATGGGTGGCTTAGATTCACAATTGGACCCGGTTGGTGTCACACTTTTGTATTTACAATAGTTCTGAGTTATGATTTTTTGATTAGAAATAGTATCAGGCTATTTTTACTCTTAGTAAAATGCACAAATTCTACGAGACTGAGTCAAGGCGCAATTTTATTCTAACATTTGTACGCTTTTATATCATGGTGAAAGAACAATATATAGAGAACAGTTAGATGAATATAGCAACCAAAGTTCCAACTTTCTTTAGCGTGGGTGGTTACAAAATATTTTAAATGAAAAGCATTTCAATACATTATTAAAATAAAACATGTCAACTCCCGCGCATTCAGGCGACTACCGCGCGTCCACGCGAAATGCAAATAAAGGAAGATGTTTTCAGCGCGAGCATTTAAAAAGCGCCTCTTAACATTCCTGTTGCCGACCGAGACATAAATTAGATTACATGATAACCGCATCCACATCGGAACCGGTCAGCTCAGATAGAAACTGACTTAAAACACGCCACTCGAGTCTAATTGATATCAACTGCCTTAATCTAGCGGTTGATTAGGAGGACGGGTTCAGCCGGCAACGCATTGGTGACTGCTCTAGTGCTGACAGAAGCCTCCCACCAGACCATACCAGAGGTAATTGTAACTTATACCTTAATAACGTGGGATATTATATCATCATCATCAGCTCAAACAATAGTTATTTACCATTATCATCATCATGATAAACCCATTACCGGCTCACTACAGAGCACGGGTCTCCTCTCAATATGAGAAGGGTTTGGCCATAGTCCACCACGCTGGCCATGTGCGGATTGGCAGACTTCACACGCCTTTGAGAACATTATGGAGAACTCTCAGGCGTGCAGGTTTCCTCACGATGTTTTCCTTCACCGTTGCAGCAAGTGATATTTTAATTTTTAAAATCGCACATAACTCCGAAAAGTTAGAGGTGCGTGCCCGGATTCGAACCGCCGACATCTGATTAGGAGGCTGACGCCCTAACCACTGGGCTATCACCGCTTCATTTACTATCATACTATTACAGAAAAAGTGATGAAGCCTTTTGCAAACATATCTATCTGCTTTTGCCGCTCACATTTAACGGCATCCTATGACTCCTTTCTTGGTTTTGCTGTGGTCGGTCGGAGTAGTGGGACATCGTCTGCCAAAGTTATGTAGCAAAACAAATAGCCTGCTTAATAATTGAATTCTCTTCATTCTAAGCATTTCCTCTACTACGTGCATGTGTATTTTTTATCCTCTGAGTGAATATACATTTTATGGTATTGTTGCTTATCAGCGACCATGTTTTGGAGCCAATGAGTCAAGCAATCATATACTTTATTCAAGTAATCCTTTACATGACACTTTTGATGCGTCAATAACTTACATAGTAATGACTGATGGTGATAACTATATTCGTAAACTTAAAACTAAAGCTACGGTCATAAAATGGTTACTTGCAACACACGCTACAATTTTAATTTTTGGGTTAACCAGCAATATATGTAAATAGGCTTTTCTGGACAAAGGATTTAAAGGTTACTCGTGGCGTGTTACAAGTATGCTTCTGACTGTAGAAATCGGTTAAGTGTGTCGGGATCTTAAGAGTCGATATACGAACATGTGGTAACCAGATTACGCTAACTTATTAGGCCAAGTGGTCACTTTTATGGCTTTTGGTTACTTGTTACGATAATCCGATCGAGATAAGAATCTTGATTATAAAGACTTCTGATTATAGGGATTGTGTTTTATGAACCATTCATCATCTGCCCCAGGACGTTAAAGAGTCTCACCTGAATGACCAGAATGGTGGGTCCTTTGTGATGGGGCGTTGTGCAGATAGATCAGTTTTATTGTATCAGCATATCATCATCAGCTATACCGATTATCGTCTGTTGGACAAAAAATCTCGGCGTCTTAGGTATTGTATAGCTTGAATGGCTACTAACGCTGCGTTTTGTAGTGTGACAACAGATTTTTTTTTTGGACTGCCTATTAGCTATACAAACCCTATTGGTTGCCACAGCGTAACCGGGCTGTTTGGCGAGCTTCGGAAAGAAGCTCTGCCAGAAAAAAATTTGAGCCCTAGGGCTCGAAGAAACTAAGGAAACGACTTTGAGGCCGAACCTCGGCTTAGGCGACGTTTTGGATAACGGGGGGTCGGACGGTGAGTGGTCCGTACGTCTCCGAGGCCGTGGATGGAGCCCACGTCCGGATGACGTAAAATAGCGCGGACCTCGTCTTCGCCGGCGAAGACGGCGTGTAGCGTATGATTGTGTGGTAGGTGGTACGAGTATGTTGTCAGTAGTCATCTGATCGTCAGGGTCATGAAGGATATGTTTTGGTCTCCTCTTTCGGAGAGGAGCGCTTAGGTCGGGGGAGGGCGTAACAACTGAGTAAGGACGTCTAACATCCATCGGTATCGGTCAAACAGTCTGCCTCAACTAGCTTCTGTGTGCTGTGCAAGTGAGAGAACTCAGAGTCAGGTCGCTCAACATGAAATCGACTAGGATTTCACATAACTTTATGAATACTACAACTTTGTTATCTGCTATGGAGTAACATGCACTGCGCGTAAAAATTAAAATTTTAATTGTATTCAGCACCAAATAATTTAATGAGATAAATGGACCACCCATACGTAAAGAATCATTCATTTCATTCTGCACTATCGCTTACAATTTGTCGTGGACATCAGCAGTCAAGTCTTTCATCTTCTTTGATGGTATCTTATTTATTAGTTATAGGAACTGGTTAAAGGAGTAAGTAAGAATTAAGATAATGTATTCTGTTAAATAAATACTTTAATTGAACAAATTAACAATCTGATAATATCTCTTAACATAAACACCACAGTTATCTTGCGGCCAAAACGCATACCGCACGTAAATAAAATACCAAAGTAATGAAACTACTTACTTAAAATTATCAGTTGAGACTTGGAATTTATTGTTATAGATACAGTTTAAGTAGTCAAGGCTGTTTTAGCAGTATTAATCTGTATTTTTATTTATTTATTTATTTATTTATTTATTTTATTTGCTAACAATTACAGTGAAAAAATAATATTATGATCTCCCACTTTCCAAACTAGTGTAAACTGTATCTTGGAAAGTGGGAACTTCCCTCTGTGATACAAACATAGTTGCTAGCATGTGTTGAGTATGTGCGTGCATGTGTGAGTTGTATGTGTATATGTGTGTGTGTGTGTGTGCTTGTGTCTGCGTGTGTACGTGTGCTGTTTCTTGAATATGGTGTTTCACATGTTTTATGTCTTTTTATATTATCCCTATCAGTAGATCTTCTGTTTGATTGTAATTTAGTGTATTAAGGTATTTTAATAATTGCTCTTTTAAGTTACGGACTCTAAAATCTCTTAATCTTATTTTCTTGCTTATTGCATTATACAATTTTGGGCCAAGGTAGTTGATAAATTTATGAGCAAAGACAGTTTTTTGGTGAGGAATATTGTAGACCTTATCTTGTCTTCGATTCAGTGATCTATCAGGTTGATTTTTATGTTGAGTGATGATTGCTTGTTTTATAAAAAGTTGACGCACGGAGAGAACCTTCAATTCAGAATACAATAAATGAGTAGTATAAGTGAATTTTTTGAAAGTCATTACTTTTAGTACAGAGCGCTGTGCCCTTTCAATACTTAACAAAGTAGTTTTGGATGTACCACCCCACGCTTTAATCCCATAGGTAGTTACTGATTGACATAGAGCATAGTAAACAGTCAAAAGTAGGCTAGGTGAGCAAACATTTCTAAGTAGCTTAAATATATAGATCAGTTTCCTAATTCTACAACTTAATTTTAAAATATGTTCTTTCCAATTTAGATTCTGGTCTATTAGGATACCAAGGTATTTAATACTTCCAGTTGCTTGAATGCTATAGCACAAACCATTAGCCAATACGCTTGTGCATGAATGAACTTTAATACAAATATCATTTGGTCGAGGCTGGGTTTTATTGTTTATGCTAAAAGTCATATATTTAGTTTTATCTAAATTTAGAGTAAGGAGATGGTGATCAAGCCATTTGGCCACCTGACGAAGTCCTTCATTTGCGAGATCACAAACTTCTAGCCATGACTTGGCGCTAAAAAGTAATACGGTATCATCCGCAAAAGATATAACTTTTCCTTTATTTAACTTAATATTACACAAGTCGTTTATGTAAATCAGGAACAAAGTTGGACCAATGATGCTTCCTTGGGGCACACCGTACTTAATGCTCTGTTCCTGACTTTCATAACTATCGATTCTTACCCTTTGCCGCCTATTAGAGAGATAGTCGATTATAAGTTCTAAAGGCTTACCCCTAACACCTATATACTCAAGCTTCCTAATTAGGATCGGTATGGAAACCGTGTCAAAGGCCTTAGCTAAATCTAAGAAAATTCCGATAGTCCTGTGTCCTTTATCCAGATTTCCAACAACATAGGATGTTAGTTCATGGATTGCGTCATCAGTCGATTTATTCTCTCTGAACCCGTATTGATTGGGAGAAAGAAGATTATTACATTCAAGAAAACTCTTAAGTCGACTATTTACTACTTTCTCCAAAACCTTGGCGAGCACAGAAAGAAGGGAGATAGGTCTGTAGTGCGATACCTGATTCCTATCTCCAGATTTATATATTGGTATAACGATGGACTTTTTGAGAGCATCGGGAAATATACCATCAGCTATACAACGGTTACAAATGGTGCAAATTGGCAATGCAAATATTTCTATTCCCTTTTTGAGTAAGTATGATGGTATACCATCTGGACCAGTAGAATTAGTAGATTTTAGGTTTAATATTATACGTTTTATTTCAGACTCATCCGCTGGGATAAATGAAATAGAATTCACTGGTGCACCAATATTTTGTGGTTTTAGTAGCAATTGTGTATGCTTGCGCTTTTATTAATACCGTCATGTAACGCAAGCATTAATAATATAAATAAAACAAACATACAACTATCGGCCGTACATGAAATACTACTCCAATTTGTGGCTTGGATCTGCCAAGTGATAGCCAAGTGGTTAAGACGTCTGTATCGGGGGTTCCATCCTCGGCACGCACCTCTAACTTTTCGGTGTTATGTGCGTTTTTAATAAATTAAAAAATATCACTTTCTTCAACGGTGAAGGATAACATTGTGGGGAAACCTGAGAGTTCTCCATAATGTTCTGAAAGGCGTGTGACGTCTGCCAATCCGCACATAACCAGCGTGGTGGACTATGGCCAAACCTTTATCATATTGAGAGGAGACAAGTGCTATGAAGTAAGCCGGCAAAAGGTTTATCATGGTGATGATGATCTGCCAAGTACCAGTTTGATTACTTGGATTCCGTGGACTGCTGTGCTAAAGGATACCGTGTAAGAGAAATATATGCCGGAGAGTGTGATCAAGAACTAGTTTCCTTCTTTCGTTCGGCTTCCTCGTTTTTAATACGTATTCTAAATTTCTGGAATAGCCTTCCGGCTTTCATTCTCTCCACCATTCATGACATGTGTACCTTGAAACCAAGAGTGAATAAGCGTCTTCAAGCTAGTATACTCTTTCTGGCTAATGAAGCCTCAGTTTGCTGCATTCAAGGGCTAGTCTATATATTAAGAAATATAAAGTATTTTGTTTTTTTTTAACTGATTTTACCTCACCGACTGAAGCAAGGTTAGTATTGGAAGGTCCTGTTGGCACCTATAACTTCGGAGTCCAGATAGCTCAGATCTTAAGTATCCCTAAACTAGTAATCTAGAAATGTTACATTGAATTACTTGAAAATACATTACGTAGGTCTAGCGATGAAACTTTCGTAGGCTAGAGATAGTTGTAAACTTTGTAATGACATTCTTAAGCTTACAATAAAAACTTTATTGTAAGCTTAAGAATGTATCACAATAATGGAATAAATATGTACTAATGTATCATAAATGCCTGTAATACGCCAACAGAATTAAAGAAAATATTAAATCGTAGCTTTAAAAGCTATTCTGATTTACCAGGTCAGCAGACAGAAAGATCTTAAAACACGTTTTTGATTTATGGCGTCGTTTAAATAATCATATGAGCTTGATAATGGATGTTAATTTCGAAATCACAGACGGACACTAAAAATTTATTTATTTGTATGAATATACAACGGACGAAATATGCTCACCAGCTCCATGTAAATTCCTACCAGCGCGGCGGGGGGCGTGCGGGGCGACGCTTTCTTTTGATTTAGTGCTTATGGAAATTTGGAGATTGTAAAGCTCATACCACTTTCGGTTCCCATAGGTGTTTGACAGAAGTATTACGTTTTCTCATACAGTTTGAATATAATTGTGGTTTATTTTCTCGATTTTTTTTTTCATAAAAATATACAATACAACTCACCGTGCTATAGAAGTGTTTCTAGGGAACAAAATTTATTAACAATCGTTTGTAAATGTTTTTTTTTTGTCGTGGCGGAAAAGCGTTGTTACCTCCGTCTTTTAAGCAGGAGGAGATTATAATGGGAGAGGATCGGGATAGCTTGATCACATTAACTAACGCCTGTAAATCTGCAGAATGCAAATGACTTTAGTAGGACGATTATTTTCGTACTCTTCCCTGTGGATAATTCAGACTCAACAAATTTTTTAATTCGAAAAATTTTGATAGATTGTCAGCATTAGTGATAGTGTCTCTAGCAGATGGTGATAATTTGGTAATTTTGGTCCGAGGTCGGTCGAATCACTTAATCGGGTCATTAATTATACTTATTCGATTCGATATACGATAGTACTGCTCCTTTCGTGAAGCATTGTATGGCACAACTTATGGATGTTGTAAATGATTAGACGGTTTCCGGATCCGGATTCCGTTGTACAGTTTAGATTAATTCTCTCACGAAGCCTAGTTCGAAGTTGGAGTGGACGCTTTAAAAGTTGGACTACATGAGTCCAACTTTTAAAGCGAGGTTGCCATACCTAACTACAAACGTTGTTGTGAATTCAATTCTATAAGTATTTAGCCTGTCGGCTGGAGTTGGTGCAACATGGTGAGGATTATTAAGATCATTGTGGTTAAGAAGAAGAAATTCAATAATGATTATCATATATCACTTTAATATATGAGTTATTATGACATTCATTTTTTGTCCATTGTAAGACCTCATCGATCGTGATTTTGCGTATATAATACCTCAAATTACCACACCACAGTATCGAAGTTACTCTGAACTTGTTCTTATATGATTCTAAGAGCTCCCAAGAGGTCGTTCCAAATAGTTTTGGGCGTAAAAGTTTGCATGGGAAAGTTTTTTAATTATAAAAAGGAAGCGGTGTCTCGACTACTGTTTCAAACGGTACGTTAAATTTCGTAACGTGGCGCCACGAGCCGTAAAGTAATCTTTACAACATTTTACGATACATCTATTACTGTTTAAGATTCGCCCATTAACTAAACGGGATCAATATATTGTACACCTTGTTACAACTAATTGGTAAGATACAGTTTCCAATGACATAGTGTAATACAGTTTTAATATTGATGTATTACCAGATACGTCATTATACGGCTGTAAAACTTAAGAGGTAGGTACCCGCTAAGTGGTTTTATAGAGATGGACGCTGCGCGTCCTTTAATGGGTTTTATGGTGGCTGTTGGCGTTTTAATTAAAGGACGCGCGACATGCATTTTTACTATTACAATAAATAAAGGTTCTTGTTTTATATTACCGCGAGAGATTAGTTGTATATTGAGAACTATTTTAACACCACATCGGAGAAACGTGGAACGGGTAATCGATTGAACATTATATATAAATAAGAATTCACTCTTGAGACGATTGCGAAATTTCGTGTGTCAAAACAGTTTTACTGCTTGAGTTATGACGATCGTTCTGACATATTATATGACAGATAACATATGCAAAGAAAAATAAAGTGATTTAGACCAATCCATTCAGTGTCTATTTTTGTGTAAGTTAACCGAAATAAAAAATAACCGATCTTAATAATAGCTATACCCGTTGAATGAATGTACATAAACAAGTTGTTCTTTGAATGTATAATATAATTATACAAGTTTAATCATTTGAATACAAGGCAGAAATAGGTCTTACTTTCTACATTTACGTGTAGAGTTACGCGTAAATAAAAATGCAACAACTTGAACCACTCCAATACAAAGTATAGATCTGGTTTTTACAAAAAAATTTAGATAATTGAAAAGGTGAATCATTAAAGTCAAGTCCTTAAGTCAACGGACTTATCCACTGATGTCGATAACACATTCCGTGGGAGTATTTTAAAGGGTAGAAATAAGAGTAGTAGGGTACGTAAGAGTGGTAAATCAAATTCGAATGAGGGTGATTAGTTTTTTTTTAATTATGTTTTTTTTTGTGAATATTACAATAACTCAACAAACATTAACTAATTATAATGATTATCATATATCGCAATCGTATATCATGTACTGCGCAGCTCGACCGTCAGAGGCCTTTGTACGAGTTAACTTGTACAACTGGTCTTGTTGACGGATCGGATCATAATCTGTCAATACATATCTTGGCCAATCTGAGGAGCGTGTTCCAATATGTTAGGTGAAAGTGAACACGAGATAGTCTACATGCAAAAGATGGCCATGTTTGTGGCTGCATCAATTATACTCTAACCTACTTTATTTTGTAACTAGCTGTTGCCCGCGTATCTTAACTCCGCACACACTTTTTTTTTCGGACTGTCTATTAGCTGTACAAACCCTATTGGTTGCCACAGCGTAACCGGGCTGTTTGGCAAGCTTCGGAAAGACGCTCTGCCAGAAGAAATTTTTAGCCCTAGGGCAGAAGAAACTAAGGGAACGACTGCCTAAGGGCGCCTCCTTTGAGGCCGAACCTCGGCTTAGGCGAGGTTTGGGATAACGGGGGGGTCGGACGGTGTGTGCACACACTGTTAGCTGGCATTGGGATGCAAGCTGTGTAAGTCTCGCGGGCTATTTGTTTTGAATTCCCCGAAAGCCTAACCGGGATAAAAATCCAATATTTTGGTTCCTTTACCAGGATACAAAGTTTAGTTGTGTTCAGTAATATCAGAGCAGCGTTAGCATAGGTATAAACTAAACGACAAAAAGATACTTTCACATCCATATCCATATCAATCAGATAATCGTTGCTGTTGCTGATAAGTTTCTTAAAGCAACAGTATTTACCTAGTTCTAGTAATTCAGTTATACGCTCTATTAACATAAAACTTTGTACGGTCCAAAGTGTTTAGTAATTTAATGTAAATGTAAAGTTGTAATTTTCCAATCAAATTACTATTATTGTTTTCTTTCTCAAAGAATAAATGTATAAAATCTTCGTCTGTGTAAGTCAATGTTATTTAACAGAACAAGCCCAGTGTGCAGACGCTATCGAGCTAAAAGGTATACTCTGAAAGAGTGGTAGACATAAGTGTTCGGACCTATGTGTTATTATTTTTCCTTGCTCTAAATTGCATTTATGAAAATGGTGAGCTCTTTTGTTGAAATTACGTGATGGACGACGGGACGAGAGGTCATGTCAACGTCGTCTGTTTTAGTTTAATCAGTAAATATTTAGCTTTATCTGGATTCGTGATTCAGGTTAACAGCCCAGTGTAGTTATCACCATCACCTCACGAATTAAAATAATCGAAATTATGTTATATATGAACGCTTCATAGTAGCCTGTAATCAGTTTACATAATTATAGCTGTTTTGAATTTGATGATATATCTTTAAGTATTGGAACTTCCATAAACTGAGGATGAAGAAAAGGGTCTCCTCTTCTTTATCCTTAGTTTATTGAAGTTCCAATCAGGGCATTGAATAGACAACACAAACAAACAACATCTATGTCAAATTAATTGCTAACAGCATATGCAACATTGTAAAATTAATTGACAGCGCAATTGGAAATTGCGAAAAACTATGCAGTTCTCGATTGGAGGAAGCGAAGCGATTCAACTGTCACGGAGTCCATTAAGGGCTTGGACGAGCGATGCATTTTCCACATTTTTCTCGACGCTTTCGCCCGCTCCTACATCACGCATTCCTCACGCGTTATGAAGATTAATTCCAGATAATTATGTTATATATTTAAATATCTCAGTTGAGACGTATGTGAACGACAACATAATCATTTTATGCATCCGGTACTAATGGCTGCTAACTCGTGTTCATTATTAGCCATTAGAACCGCGGTGGTTCAGTGTGGGAGGTCAACGGCAGATTACGATTCCCGGGTTTGACTAGCGGAAATTCTTATAACACTTTAGGATAGATTCATATTCTTGATATTACCCTGCTGGAAGGCGTTCATGAGCGATGATAACCACTTAACATGAAGTAAAATGTCTGCTCGTGCGTCCACAATTTAGACATTAAAAAAAATCTAATAGACCTCAATATAAGCCCTAAACATTAATTACAGCTTGCTTCGAGGAGTCTTTTAAGCCGTCGCGTCGGTACCGGCTAACTCAAATTGTTAGTAAAAGGTCTTGGAGACAGACATCTTAGACTGGTAACATGAAAGGTAAGAATAAGTCCGCAAAAACCTTTTGTACAAAAAATGTGTACGAGTTATGAATTGGGAGCTTCCATGTTATTTATTTAACTCAGCATACATCAGTATGGTGTTTTATACTCGCTTATGTACCATGAGAAATACTTTATAACTGTATAAAATTTCAGCTTTACTACTTTATTAGCTTCTTAGTAAAGCTTCGATAGACGATCTGCGTCGTAAAGACACTACCATCACATATAACTACTGGAAGTTTTAAAATTGTGACTTAAATAAAAACTAGGTGTACTGTAAATAAATGGATTTAGGATTTTAAACCAACTATGAGACATATATGCCAGAACTAAATATTCTATTTACAGCCGAAGTTAAAACCCGTAATTCAGCGTATTGCTTTAGTAGTCGAGCACTAAAGTTAATTTAAACATTCTGTACCCACGGGAAATTAATTCACTAGCTCAAGAAAACGTCTAGAGCAGACTTTTTTCTTTTCTAAAGTATCATAAAACTTAATTTCGCAGCTCAATCTGCATACTAGTTATTAAAATATTTTAGTGAATGAATGAATACACTTTCACTGTACACTATAAGATAGGAAAAAATAAAAACAAGAAAATAACACAAAAATAGTAGATATACAATTTGGCGGCGTTTCGCTAATTAATTTAATTGTAATCTGTTGATTTACTGATTGGTCTGATATTTGACAAACAGATTATACCGTAGTCGTCCGCTAGGGACGGATTTTGGAAGCTATTTTATTTATGACTAGCTGACGCCCGCGACTTCGTCTGCGTTGAGTAAGTGTGTTTGTTTGTCTTACAATCGCAAAGCAATAGATGACTAACCCGAATTACTTGAAATAATAAAGGATAAACATTACAGTTTCTCCTTTCTAAAAAAAAAACAATGAGCCCGCGCGACAGGCAGCCTTTGTGATATTGATTCGTTGGTGGGAGAAGTTGTGGGAGGCGCCCGAGACGTGATGGCACAGGCGGTGGCATGCGCGTGAGCTGCGCGCGGTACTGGACAGTACTTGGACATTACAGCAGTACTTTATTTTTCTAAAATAAAAGACTTTTTCTAAAATAAAAGTAGCCTTAGTTACTCCTTATTACATCAGCTACCTGTCAATGAAAGTCCCGTAAAAATCGGTCGAGCCATTTCAGAGATTAGCCGGAACAAACAGACAGAATTATATTTTGGTGTATGTACCGTATATATATTCATATGCATGCAGTAAATACGGTTATTTTAATATTACAAACAGACACTCCAATTTTGTTTATTTGTATAGATATATAGATTACTAGCTCTGAGTTTGAAGAAGACCTACGAAAACAACGAACGAAGCCTACCTGATTTGATCGATACCTATGCGGCATCGTACCAGAACGGTAAGTTGCTAGGCGGTACATGTTTCTCGGTACGGTGGTAAAAAGCCACAGCCGAAGCCTCCCACCACTGTCAAGTCACAAGTCACATGAAACTTATTAAATTATAATAGTACACAATGAAGTGAGAGTAGCTGTCAATTTTGTTTTCACACGTAACCTGGGCATTTAGTTATACTTGGTTGCATGTAAATATATGCAATATGCATGAACCCAGTAGCTACTCACTTAAACATTCTTTCGCCCATGGGAAATTAATGCGGTGGCGGCGGAGCACTGCACAGCTACTTACGTTTTTTTCTTGCAAACTATCGCGACACTGAATTGCGAAACAGCAGAATAGCTTGCCGACAATCTGCATGCTTGTTGAAAGAGCAGAATCGGAGGAATTTCCGTTCCAGATACTGTACTACTAATACTAAATGTATGTGAAGAACCTGCTTGAAATCAGTGACTACTTGGTGATGACTAGTCAAATGGACAGCAAGATGTATAAAAATAACAGGTTGGCTCGGCTATCGTTCTTGTATATTATAAGGTCATTATGAGAGCTTTCAGCACACTGAACCGGAGCGGTGGACGGTGCAAGTTCACATTTTTTTTTTTATCCACTACAAGTTAGCCCTTGACGGCAATCCCACCTGATGGTAAGTGATGATGCAGTCTGAGATGGTAGCGGGCTAACCTGTTAGGGGTTTGGTAAACCCACACTCCTAATTGGTTTCTACGCGACATCGTGCCGGAACGCTAAATCGCTTGGCGACACGTCTTTGTCGGTAGGGTGGTAACTAGCCACGGCCGAAGCCTCCTACCAGACCAGACTCGAGCCGGGAATCGAACCCAGGACCTCCAAGTTTATAATCTAACAGCGCGCGCGCTGCGCCACGGAGGTCGTCAAAATTATAATATACATAAGCAAATTATTGCATTACGGAAATATTTGTACTATATTAAATAAAATAAAAAATATGCTAGTTGAGATTTTTTAGTCAGTAAGTAATTCTAAAAGAATTACGTCTAAAACCTAACTGTAAAACAATAGAATCCACTCGGTCTCAATTAAAGCTGTTATAATACAGAAAAAACAAAATCTACACATATACGCCATTTTATTGAGAACGGCTAGGTTTTTGGCGACACGTTAACACAGTAAAGAAAATAAAACAATTGTACAGAGAGCAAAACAATTAACAAGATCGCAGCGCGCTCTAGACGAAATTAACCGAAGCTATCCGTACGCTATGCAGATTACCTTAATTAAATTCGCAAAGGAGCATATTATTAAATACGAAGATACATTTTACAAACGTCATCAGATTTTTATTTGTTAGAAACTTTTACCAGGATTTTATGATCAAAAGCGGCAATAATATTCGCTAATACGAAATAAATGAATACCCTGGTGCCCCGTGCCTGGTGAGTCGTAGGTAACCCAATAATCGATTGGTATATGGAGTGGAATCGCTCCGAGCAATTATAACCGCAGGTCGGCTTCCCTTGGCGTCCGGCCTCGTAATAAAATGCACACTTTACGATTTACAATAAAAGTCCAACTTAAAAGCAAATAAACCGCTTGATGATAATCGACCTGTATTGCACGTCGATATCAAATAATATTAAGTAAAGATACAGAGACTCTACAGGGGAATTCTCTCGTCCCACATCCTCGACGTGATACTCTGCGGTACAGGGCGTGCGCTGTCGCATTATAAAGTCATTTGGAGGTCCTAGGTTTGCTTCTCGGCTCGAGTCTGGTCTGGCGGGAGGCTTCGGCCGTGGACAGTTACTACCCTACCGATAAAGACGTGTCAAGCGATTAAGCGTTCCGGCACGATGTCGCGTAGAAACTAATTAGGAGTGTGGTTTTACCATACCCCTAACAAGTTAGCCCGTGCTTATAACTAGGTAAGATAGGCGTCAAGGGCTAACTTGTAGTGTATAAAAAAAAACATCCCTTAAAGTTTTCTAATCAATAAATTTAGACATTAAGTGTTACCAAGGCGTTGAAATGTTGCTGTGGGCGAAACAAAAGATAATTACTTACTTACTCACTAGGGCGACAGTTGTTACGCGAATAGATCAGAAATGATGAGATCAGTAAAGGTACCAGAATATTCTGTAGTAACTGGTTGTGAAGATGTGGAGCCAGTTACATTTCGAGTGTTATCTTGATTGTTTTATATCGACGGCGGGGGTCCTTTATGCTGTGTATGTTCATGTTTTTATGATTATTAATGTTTAAAGTGACTTTTAACTGCGTCGCATTGACTACGATGACTGTTTTTTGTGTTATTTAAAAATGGTAAAATTTTAAATATTGAAATGATGTCCCCTTAGCTGGGACGCGGTTACTTTACGGCCACGGGGTCGATCTAGAAATGTTCCTAATATAATAATACGAGGGGTATCAGGTGTATATATATCAACAAGTATAATTAAAAATAGATTTGTCACGACTGACTGAACATAAACATTTGAAAGTTGCTAGGAAAGGTAAAAAATAAGTTAAGGAACCAAGAACGGAAAATAGGGATTTAAAGTTATGTCTGTGATATTTGGTACTCCAGCTAAAGAAAAATATTAGGAAACAGATGCCGACAAGGCATCGGTGGCTTTTCTGATGCAATTTTTAATCACTTAACATCGACTCATTTTCCGAACTGTAAATTTTAAAAATAGATAATTCGTAAGAAAAATCCTTTACAATAAAGGTTTTCTTCTCAAAAAAATTTACCTCGCTACGAAGCTGCGAGCAACATTATCAAAATTCTGTATTGTGTTAAAGAAATTCTGGTACATATTTGAAACAAAAGAAAAAAAAAAGTAAACAGTCCTCGTATAAATATTGTAAATGCAAAAGGGTGTATGTTTGTTATCTATGTTCGTCTCAACTGCTTAAATCCCAGTTAAGGTTATTTTTTTTATCCTGGAAAAGCATCTGGTAGATATTTCTGCGGTATCATTTCGTTACGAATCTACAGCTAAATAGCAAAACCGCTCGCATTCTAGAGCAATTCCCGCGAGTTTCTGACAAACTTGCGGAAGACAAATTAGTATACTATTCTGCTATTAGAATTTACCTGGTTACAAAAATTTCAATTCTATGACTCACTAATACAGGTTCGCTGTGAATAAGTTTTTCGTAATTTGTTTACAGCCAAACAAATCATTCAATTTTCGCTCAGTAGCTCTGTGATAGCCTAGTGGTTAAAGCGTCCGCCTCCTAATCAAAGGTCGGCGGTTCCAATCCGGGCACGCACCTCTAATTTTTCGGAGTTACGTGCGTTTTAAAAAATAAAATATCACTGGCTTCAACGGTGAAGGAAAACATCGCGAGGAAACCTGCACGCTTGAGGGTTCTCCATAATGTTCTCAAAGGCGTGTGAAGTCTACCAATCCGCACATGGCCAGCGTGGTGGACTATGGCCAAACCCTTCTCATATTTAGAGGAGACCCGTGCTCTGTAGTGGGCTGGCAATGGGTTGATCATGATACCGCATTCGTATTTCATAAGTTTGCAAATTATTATGCATGTAATAATATATATTTCTCGATATGATCGTGTGGAGCAATCGCTGGTCTAGCCTATGAGGTTGTACATCACGGGACGCTGCAACTAAGATGTAACATGATACAGTAACACATGTCGTACTGACTGCAATTTATTAAAAAAACATGTTTTAACCGCGTACCTACCTACAAGCTACGCAATAAATATTAGTGATTCACTGCGCGACGAAAACCCTGAGGGTTCCATGAGAGTTCATAAAACATAAATTATACTATAATTAATAACTTTAGCTCATTTACATAACAATAAAAACATATTAACTTAAACTTTGTTGGTACATTTTATTGCATTTATCTTATGTACTTAGTATATAATTCTCTGATCGTCTAATGGTTACGCGTTAGAAAGGACTTAAGTCTTTTTGAAAAGCTACAACAAACCACTTATAATTATATTAAGCTTCTTAAAACGTACGTTATGTTCTTAGGTTTATGTATGAAGTCTGTTTCTTAAACCCACCATTATTTAAGATTATGAAGTAACATGTATGAATGAACATTACAAGTATTAAAAAAATTTAAAATTCAAAATATACTTTATTCGAATAGTCCTTAAACAGGCATTTTTAACGCGTCAATAGTTTACATAGTAGTTATTTCATGGTGATAACTATATTCGTAAACTTAAAACTAAAGCTACCCTCATAAGGGTTCCAAATGCGCCCCGGTCTAAGAAGAAGCCCACAACAAACTTAGCCGGGTTTTTTTCGTTAATAATAGAATTGAAGATTCGTTAAGTAGGCTGCTCAATTAGTTACTCATTCAAAGGATATTGTATGTTATTTTATAATAATTTTCCGACTGATATCTTGGTGTCCTAAATGAGTTAAATGGTTTTCTAAAAAAAATCCTTAAAAATAAAGAATTACAAAAACGATAAAAAAGATTGGGTTTAAACTTCATAGCTAATTATACCTAATTCATTATTGAGTATGTGAAATGGTAATAACAAGAAAATTTGGCACTGTTTTTGTGGGCTTCTGAGTGCATTTGGAACCCTAGCTAGGTTCAAATAAACAAACGTATATAATGATTGTAGGAAGGCTTCATAGATGCTGTACTAGGTTTAGGACCACGTTAAGCCATTGGTCCCTGTTATTACGACTAACTAGTAAGCTATGATAGCCTAGTGGTTAGGGCGTCAACCTTTTAATCAGAGGTCGGCGGTTCGAATCGCACGCACCTCTAACTTTTCGGAGTTATGTGCGTTTTTTAAACAATTAAAATATCACTTGCTTCAACGGTGAAGGAAAACATCGTGAGGAAACCTGCATGCCTGAGAGTTCCCCCTAATGTTTTCAAAGGCGTGTGCAGTCTGCCAATACGCACATGGCCCGCGTGGTGGACTTTGGCCAAAACCCGTCTCATATTGGGAGGAGACCCGTGCTCTGTAGTGAGCCAGTAATGGGTTGATCATGATGATTACGACTAACTGGTTAAGCCTACCGATCTGAATTACGGACGCCGGAGCCTTAGCGCAGGGGTACGCGCTGAAGGGGAGGGGGGCATGACAGCTTGACCCCGTAAGGAAGACAAGTGCAATGCTTTAACCGTCAAAGCAAAACACTAATCTTCCCTCCGTCTACGCTGCACAGGATGAGCGTCGAAAGCCTCTTCACACATTCGCTCCGCAGCCCGCAGTGCTGGGGAGCCCACTTGCTGCACACATTATCATCATCGTCATTTCATAGACATAGACATCCACTGCTGGACATAGGTCTTTTGTTGGGAGTTCCAATGGCCACGGTCTTGGGCTGCTTGTATCCAGCGGCTCCCTGCGACTCGTTTGATGTCGTCTGTCCACCTTGTTGGGGGTCGACCAATGCTACGTTTACCGGTGCGAGGTCGCCATTCCATTCCTTGGGACCCCAACGTCCATCGGCTGCACACCTCGAGGGTTAATTACCCTACATCTAGGATTCGGAACCATAAATAGCAATGAATAAATACAACTTATTGAGTCGAAGGACACACGCCGCTCGGTTATTTTTATTCCAGCCTTTTATTGCTTTCAATCGAATCATTAATAGAATGCAGATATCAGGTTCTCGATCGACTCGCCGCGGTTTTATAAATCGATTCCGATGAGCTTACAAAAGGTAAAGTCGATGCATTGTAACGGTAAATTAATTATGTCCTGTAACGATGAACGTTTCAATACAGTATTAAGTAGGTACCTGAGAAATGCATTACAATGAATGCGTAATGGGACTTGAATGGCTCCTTTATCGTCCGAATCAAATAAATTTGTTTGTAATTTTATGTAAGTTATAGTCGATGTAAAAAAAGGTTAAGGTATCTTCATCATCATTATTTTACTCGTTCCTGTACAACATTATTTTACTATGCATGCTGGGCTCAACCTGCTCATTAAAGGAAAGAGAATTATAGCTTAGTTAATCTTACGGACTATTTTGTTTCTATTTTTTCTGTATATTTTTATTATTGTTATGATCGCATGAGAATCCAGAAGAAGTTGACATATAAAGTAAATATAACATATATAGGTATCACTATGTCTTGATGGTATTCACAACATAAAAATATAAAATTTTGGAATAAATTTTAATACAAAATACGTTTAGTTCGTAAATCAGTAATCTTGTACGATAAATATAACACAGCAAGTTCATGGTTAAGAGATGTCAGCTAAGAAAGGATATTTGGAAATTCCACCCCTAAGAGGGTAAAAGGGGGGTTGGAAGTTTGTATGAATTTTCTTTGTTTTTAGAGTTAGAGGCACAAAAATTTGCATTAAGATTAATAATAATAAATAAAAAACATGTACATCATTTTTTTTAAATATTACCTGTTAAGGGTGGTAAAAATGGTTTTTGCTTATTTTTTTTGTTATGAAGTCTACAAGCTTGAAATTTTGAAAATAGGTTTCTTTTAGGGCGTAAGTATAACATTAAAATTTTTTTTCATCCATATTTTGTTTTTTAATTTCGCTTACTTTCTGAAGCAGGGCATTGGCCGCACTGGAAACCTCAATCTCAAGGGAAATCAGTAATTCTACGCAGACAAGGTCGGGGGCAACAGCTAGTACTTAATTATATCCAATAAACCATGGCTACATGACAATCAAAAGTAAAACAAAAATGATTTTTTGACCCACTTGTCTAGAATGTCTAATCTTCCTTTGGCGATCACCAAAATGCCGCTAGGTTTGTCCCTGGTCTTAAGTGGACACTTCGGCCAATCGAATATCGATGAGATCGCAGAAATAATTTGTACTTTTTATACTTGAGTATTATCTATGCTAATGCAGTGTCAACTGCAGGCGAAATGCATGCATAGTTAACTATACCTATAATTATGCAAAGCATGTGATATGCAATCGTGTTTCAGTGCACGGTGCATGCGACAAGGTGCAAAACATGTTTCATTTGTATGCTCGCCTTCGATATGTAAAAGGGAAAAGGTACATCTGTATGTCAAATTCAAATTCAAATAATCTTTATTCAAATAGTAATATACTTTAAAAGGCACTTTTGACGCGTCAATCATTTACACAGTAGTGATTTAATGGTGATGACTAGATTCGTAAACTTAAAACTAAAGCTATGAGGGTTCCAAACGCGCCCTGGTGGAAGAAGAACCACAACAAACTTAGTCGGGTTTTTTTGTTATCACCATCTCACATATTAAATAATAACTTATCCCTTACTCCTTAGTACCTAAGGAGATAGAGCAATTCACACCCAAAAAAAAAAAGAAAAAGATCATGTCGGAAAAAGATTCGTCAGATTCCCGCAAATTTATATTTTCGCCTGGACGCAGTTGAAAGTATATTTTAAAGAACTTGTTAAGCTAAAAATACACTACGTGGAAGAATGTTTCAAAATGATAAACTATATCTCGCGACACTTTAATGTCGGAGG
This sequence comes from Lasiommata megera, assembly GCA_928268935.1. Lineage (NCBI taxonomy): Eukaryota > Metazoa > Arthropoda > Insecta > Lepidoptera > Nymphalidae > Lasiommata > Lasiommata megera. The sequence continues at coordinate 15,636,368 of OV743326.1, forward strand.
TCGATTCGGGTTACAATTTACATCCCGATAACATTAAGGAATGACTAATGGCTGAATATTGTTAATGATTATGAACCTCTGTTTACTTTATTTATTGCTTACTGACTTCTTACACTGTCGCAGCCTATTCTCTGCAAATCTCATGGATCGATAGATGATTTTATCGTGGTATTCATATATTATGGAGAAAATATTTAAATTTTGTTAAGTACACCATATCGTGTGATTTCAAATAGAGGGTTTCTTCTTATTCCTCTTCCTCTTCTTATGCTCCTAAGTTTGTCTGCGTGTTGGCTGGCTTGCGGACGAGTACGCGCCCTTTCCCGTGACCCAGCCATGAGACGACGGGAAGGAGCACCGCTGGGTTTTAGTGGGTAAACTGATCGCCAATATGGCCGCTGATGAGTCGCACATACGGAATCGTATTTTCCAGCGTTAAAAAAAAAAATCTGTCTTGGACTTGTCACTGGACCACTGACGCAGCTTCCCGCTGGGCCAAATCAGAAGTTAAACTGAGTATGAGATTACAAGATATTTCAGAAAATTTAATAAGAGTATACTTATTACTTGTACTTTTACTCATTCCAATAACCTAATAATTAATTTTATAGGAAAAATCACTCGCAATTGGACGAGTTTTATATGATGGCAGGTTATTCAAGAGTCTATTGTATAGGCAAAAATGCTGCCTATGAGAAATTTAAAAGAAATGAAAATAATATAATATCTCAGTCAAAAAAATGTGCTACACATTACAGCATCCATAACTTAAAAGACCCAACACGGATACATTTCAGTGCGTCGATTGAACACGATATCCTTTGTTAAGCTGTTAATGATTCGTCTGCGATGATAAATCGATGCTGCGTAAATCAGCAGCAGTCATTAGAACACAACAGTTTAAACTAAATGAGAATAAAAAGAAACGCTCTGACAGATTTGACCTCAAATCTGCAATTCTTTTGATAGCGTACACTGTGATAAAGAATCTCGCTGCAAAACAGCCTGTGTCGAGGTGCGCCATAATAATTTAATGGTCATATCACCCAAATCATGCTCCATCTCTTTTGCCCATTATGATTATCTGCATGGCCATCTTGTTCCCGCGCAGCTCTTAATATTTGGCCCGTATCAGGTTTGCGTACAATCAAGATCCATCATATTTTTTTGGAAACAAAAAGGCGTTTTGGGCATAATGGCGTGGCTTTATTTCTTAATTACGTCCCCGCGCGGCGCGTTGTTGCACTTTATTTTAATGCAGTTTTTTTGGATGATCATCATCAAACTCATTTTGTATTGATACTCCTAAACATGATTTTTTGGCTTGGTACCTATATATACATTTTGAAATTTAAATGCCAGATTTATATTTTTTGGTTTCTCACCTCAAATAAAATCACTGAATACAAGTTCCATTGTTGTGTTATTTCCAAGTGTGTTCTGAGTTATTTCGGTTGATATCATAAACCCTAGCATCCGTAGCATCTGTATTTTGCTAACATCCGTGATACCAGATCATTTTTGATCACTAGGATTTGGAGTTGTTCAAGACGCGGTTAAACAAAAAATGTTAAACTGAGATCAATCCTTATATAGAATGGGCCATGAATTTAGATCAAAGGTTTATATTGCAAATATTTGTTACTCAGACACACCTTTAGTTTGCATACGTTATACAAAATATGTCTGCCTCATGAGCCAATTTACTTAATAAATTATCGAGTGACCTCCATAACCCGACAATAAATTATACATAATAGTGTAGACCAAGATACATACATTTATACCTATTTAAACGTTCAGTAGCGCTGCTATCATGTAACACTAAAGGCGGGAACACATATTTTACGCATGACGCGAGAAATACAAATATTACGAGAGAATCAATTGATCGACTGCCATAATATTAATTGTTTGAGCGGCGGACGAATTAGCGTAGACTGTAACGAGGGGAAATACCACTTTGGTATAAATTATTCTTGAATTTTATTTAAGGGAATATATTTCTTTTATAAGCGGAACACCGAAATCTTAATTTTAGGATAGTGACATTAATTCATATTTCCGTGAAATGATTTCAAATATCGACATTTATCATTTAAAAGAATACTATCGGAATTATATTTTATGATACAGCTTGTCAAAGTTAAACGCGTAAACCAGTTAATAACTAGTGATGTTGTCTATCTTAACATTATTTAAAAAAACACAGGGATTTTTTACAGCACCTTTTACATCTGACTAAACCTATATACTAGAAAAAACGCGTCGCGTGTCGGCAGTTTATTTCCGCCGTAACAGTTGTGTAGGCGATGTCTTAGATTCGTTAAACCTTTGTTTATAAGGTGAATATTGTTGAGGGCCAGGCGAGAGGCAATAAATTCAGTTTTATCGGCTTCCGATAGCGCCCACCGGCCGATCGTGCGTCCAGCGTACAGTCAGACACCGATTTTGATGGACATTATAAAGCATAAGCTGTGATAGCCTAGTGGTTAGGACGTCAGCCTCCTAATCAGAGATCGGGTTTTCAAACCTGGGCACAACTACACAACACCACCAACTTTTCGGAATTATGTGCGTTTTTAAGCAATTAAAATATCACATTATGTTTCAACGTTGAAGGAAAACATCGTGAGGAAACCTGCACGCCTGAGAGTTCTCCGTAATGTTCTTAAAGGCGTGTGAAGTCTGCCAACCCGCACATGGCCAGCGCGGAGGACTATGGCCAACCATTCTCATATTGAGAGGAGACTCGTGCTCTGTAGTCAGCCGAGAATGGGTTGATCATGAGGCATAAAGCATAAGCCGTCATTGTCATTCGCAGCCTATTTCCCTGCACGTGGCACATGCCTTTAATCTCGTCGTAGAGTTTAAGTCCTTCGCTTTCTTTCTAATCTTCAGTTAGAAGGCTTGATAGTTCCTGAGGTTACCGAAGCAAGGAGACACTGTCCACCGTCGTAATGGGAATAAATATTAATTGGCACCGTCCCGTCGCTCAAGCGGGGGCTTTGCCGCTTCACTGCACGTGAAATGCCGCGACGACAGTTGCTATCCGCTCACCGAGACGGGAAGGAAACCGGTGCCTGGGTTAAGAGCTGAGAGCGATCGGCTATGTGGTGACGCGGTTATCACCACTGTATTGTTTATTGATTGTATTTTTGTCAATTTTCAATATGTTTGATAAAAGCGCTTATAACGCAATACACAATCATGTCATTGTGACATTACATTTTGGTTGAACAATTTAATTAAAAATAACATAATTATCTTCAAACTTTTATTATATTGTGACGTCACAATGCGCTCTTTCCAATAACTAACTAACTATGTCCTCAAAGTCATTGTAAATTCTTTGGGACGTCGTTCAATGTTACTGCTGTGCTGCTATGGAGTATTCTACCCAATGATAGAACATTGGAATTATTCAACGTATTAAAAAATTTGTTAATTTGTATACTTGCCATTTTAATATATGAATATTACAGCTATTTATGTGCAGTAGTATATACGTATTCATACAAAAAATGAATATTAGTAATGTTAATTAGGCACATTTAGTGTATATATGTTTATATACCGCTGCTACCCTCTACTTTTAATGACTTCGTACACCAAGGGTTGTCTGAAAGACATTGCTTAAGCAATAAGCTTCTTTGTTTACGCCATGTTGTTTTTAATAATAATTAGTATGCAATAAATTGTATCTATCCATCGGATATAGATCATCTTTTCGAATATAGATTATATTTATTATTTGATGTCTTTTTAGTGAGTGTGATTTTTATGGCGTATAGCATCGTTTTTCTTAGCGCTATATGTTGGGAGGATTACAGACTTCCTTATCGGTAGAGTCTATAATAACGACGAGATGGGGAATTTACTATGTAAGTGCGACGTGTCGGCTTGTAGCGAATGAGTCTGAATCAGGTACCACCTAGAAGCTACAATCTTACTGCTAGAGTCAAGCTATAAGCTATTTAAGCAAAGGATTAACGGATGGTTGTCTTAACATCATCAAGGGTCGAAGAGCATCCTTTAAAACGTGGCCCATCACTTAATAGATATGCAGGGGTCACAGGTCACAGCTTAGATGGCGCGATGAGAACAAGATGATTAGTCAAATTTTAATCCTAAATGATTGGTCAATGACTCCACGATGGTGGAATTCTAACACTTACCAAATATGGGTGCAGTGACATCTACGATTATTTACGTTATGGTATGTAAATGATTTTGGTACTCGTGGTTGTATTCAGAGTGTATGGAAAGTTAGAAAGCGATTATAAATCGAATTTTGGAGTCACACATGGTCATAAAGCATCCCGCAAGCATTCCTTGGTCATAACATTTTTGAATTATTGATTTATTTATATTTACTTACCCTGTGATGAATATTTAGTCTAAATTTAATTTCTGTTCAATAATAAAACGTTTATCATGACAATCAGCCTAACAAATGTCCCACTACTGGGCCCATGTTTCTTCTTTCACAGGAGTGAGGGATACAAAGCCAACCTCGGTGATTCTTCTTTGTAGTCTTAGGACACATACCGCGGCTTTTATTATATCGCGTTATCATCCTATAATGTTTTTTTTAATCTGTTAATTATATTACCTCTAAGTATAAATATAATGCTATAAATATAAAACATTTTCTACGGCAAACATTGTGGTAAGAATAGCCTGGCCTGTTCATGGCCTGTAGATTTATATTAAATGGACTATGAAATACCTATAGTCGAGTAGGGAGCTCTTGAGATATATTCCCTACTATAGTTTTATACTGCTATGTCGGTTGACCTGCGTTACGACCTCCTTATTCAAAGGAAGATAAAGGGCAAACAAAAGCCAGGCCGAAAGTGAACTTCCTGAATGAAAAATCAGTGAAAGCGGTTCAACATGGTGACGAAGCTACTGTTTAAAGCAGCAGTTTATAAAGTGCCTTATAGATTGATTGATTGATTGACACGACAAAATGTTGTGTACGCTAAAAGTGCGCCCATTATGCACTAGCTTCATTTGGGTAATCGATAGTAAGCTAAAAAAATGTCTATTACATAAACTTGACGTCCTCCGTGGCGCAGTGCGTGCGCTGTCGCATTTTAAAAGTTGGAGGTCCTGGATTCGATTCCCGGCTCGAGTCTGGTCTGGTGGGAGGCTTCGGCCGTGGCTAGTTACCACCCTACCGACAAAGACGTGTCGCCAAGCGATTTAGCGTTCCGGCATGATGTCGCGTAGAAACCGACTAGGAGTGTGGGTTTACCATACTTCTAACAGGTCAGCCCGCTACCATCCTAGATAGCATCATCACTTACCACCAGGTGAGATAGCCGTCAAGGGCTGACTTGTAGTGTATGAAAAAAAAAAAAAAACTTGCGTTGTGCCACCAAAAATAAAATGACATATCAGTGTACAGTTCGACACATTACAATGTCACAAAAGTAACACAGTCGTTCACATAATGGCTGTCAGTTTGTTGAATAGACACTATCTCAACCCGGCATCGCCACTAGGGGACTGTCGGACGATACAGAGGAAATAAAGATCGACCATCGACATGTTACAGCTTTTTTGTGGTACATTTAGACTCAAATGACTTAAGTGCTTTATAGATTAATTATGTCACCATACAATAAAAAATATTGGACAGCAATGGACTTCAAAACGATTTTTAGTGTTCCATACTTTAAGAAATACTCTTTATTGTTATGATGTCTTTCAGACCCTCACTCCGTAATATCTCTATCTCTAAATTCAATTAATGATCAAAAATATTGATAAAACCATATATAATGTCTTTTTATTCTTTTTACCTACAATAACATAGATGTACGTGGGGTCACATTAAACTTCAAAAGTTACAATACGAATAATTCAAATTTAGATTTTGGTTCTCATTTTACTTTTTGGAGACATACAGAATGCAATATAGCTCAGCGCATAGTAACTGAATCAGCACTTTATTGTGGACAAAAGGTCAAAACAATCGTTGATAAAAGGTCAGCAACCCTTTAAATATATTTTTGCTACACAAGTACAAGTAAAAAAGTTGAATTAGAACATGAACATATTATGTTAGCGATAAGATGCGACGGGTACAAAGTGCGCCGCAAAAAAAGGTTAAAGATAAAACAAAGAGGGACGCCGTAAAGATCGAGTTTCTTGACCGGCTCGGTGAAATAGGGGGAGATGACACCATTATAGACCCATTTGACGATTTCTTTTTATTTTATTATAATGCCTTTTTAAAGGATGTTAACACATTTTTTTTATCAAAGAAATAACCTTCACTCCGAGACAAAATCGTCTTCGACATCAGCAAAATGAAACGTTTTTATCCCCGTCTTTGCTTTGCGTTAGGTGTAGCTCAAGTACTTTTAATACTAGGTTAGGTATTTTCCATGAAGGCGCAATTCCAACCGGTAAGATACTGGTTAATCGCAAGCCTATCTTATATTTGAAAAAATGCTCAAAAGTATCATAGGTACCTTAAAATTTCAACCATACCTTTGCATTTTGGATTATTTAGTAACCGTATCTAATCGCCATCTAATTGTACCTACCGTTTAATTTCACGGGCCGGTAAATAAAAAAATTTGGTTGTATCAATAACAAGAAATGTAATGCAAAATCATCCTTTTTCTTTTCTTTTCATTCTTCCTAAAATTTTCCGTATCTGTCTTGCTTCTTTTTACCCTTTCCGGTTGATGTAGATGGCTCTCTCTTTATGTATCTGTAATATGTTTATTAACAAAAAAGGCTTAATCTATTAATTGAAATTTATCATCATGATCAACCCATTACCGGCTCACTACAGAGCACGGGTCTCCTCTCAATATGAGAAGGGTTTGGCCATAGTCCACCACGCTGGCCATGTGCGGATTGGCAGACTTCACACGCCTTTGAGAACATTATGGAGAACTCTCAGGCGTGCAGGTTTCCTCACGATGTTTTCCTTAAAAACTAAAAACGCACATAACTCCGAAAAGTTAGAGGTGCGTGCCCGGATTCGAACCGCCGACCTCTGATTAGGAGGCTGACGCCTTAACCACTAGGCTATCACCGCTTCGCATTGATATTTATATGCAGGCCGAATCTAAGTTCCAGGAGAAAACATATCACGGACAAAGCACAAGGATATTAGCCAGCTATTCTCCGCGGTCACTACACGGGTAGTATATTCATCACAACAAAAACTCTCATTTCAATCTCAATCAATGAGTCCAAACTTCACTGCAGCGTAGCAAACTCAATAAATATTAATTACTCGATAATGATTTCTGTCCCTAGCGCCTGATTACCCAATTAAATTCAAATCTGATTGCTTCCTGCGGGGATCTTAAACACATACCTACCTGTAACGCTTATTTCTTCAAATTCATTATTTATAAGAGAGCAGGAGTCGGTGTCCATTGTCTACTATGAAAATTGTTTACTCCTTAAGAATCGTTATTCATATAGGGCGCCCTAAAAAAAATTTGAGTAGTAAAATCTACTGAACGAATGACCGTTTTACCCCGGCTAAGTTTGTTGTGGGCTTCTTCTTAGACCGGGGCGCGTTTGGAACCCTCATAGCTTTAGTTTTAAGTTTACGAATATAGTTATCACCATGAAATAACTACTGTGTAAATTATTGACGCGTCAAAAGTGCCTTTTTAAGGACTATTTGAATAAAGATTATTTTGAATTTGAATTTTGAATTTGAATCGTTAGGTTTCTGTGCGCAACCTATTCTGCGCACGTTTGACTTTCAGGCGTGAAATACTCACATGTAAGTTTACATGTAAGCTGATACAAACATATTCATTATAAATATCCAATATAAAATGATTTTGTCATACTTATTTCTAGAGTCAAGCGCTCTAAAATAAGATAAGCAGATAATCCAATTTGCTCACTAAAGATGAAATGAGAAAGTGTATAAGCTGAAAGATTTCAATAACAGAAAAACTGACGCTTTCGCTCAATCCCATAGGATACGTGCAATTTTCTGGGACAAAATGTAGTCTATGTCTCTGTTGCACGCACTGTCGCACTGTTGCTTTGTTGCTGCGTGAGAGAAGGACAATCATACTTCAGCATTCATAATATTAGCTATCAGTATAGATGCCTGGACCCCTACTTGGGAGAGTAAGTGGAATTTTATTATTACAAATTAAGTCTTCCCGTGAGAGCAACTATCTCATTTTATTTCTCCCAAAAGCTCTCGAGTGGCAGTTTCGCACCGCTACGTTTGAAGTCATCTAAGTACTTGGATGTAACTTAATTCAACCAAACTAGATGTAATTTAAGCTCCTTTCATTGTCACCGCACTGACAAAGGGAAGCCGATATTCCGCGGCCGTGTCGTGTGACAACGCAAACAGTCCCTCGCGGCCATCAATCAAATGTTTGGTGGCCGCATTCATTTCGTATGAAATTCTTTTCTTTTTCAAATGCTCGTATGTTTTTTGTCCTCTCTCAGAAAACCAGTAGGTACATGGGATACTTGTTAAAACTCTGCCTCTAATCGGTAATTTTACTAAGCAAGCGATGCGAGGTGTAATCAATAAGTTAGGTAAAATGGAAGCCGATCGTCTTTAATAAACAAAGAGGTTTATAGCAGTTCCCAAAGGAGCGGTAGCGAGGTTATAAAGAAATAACTCCAATCTGAAAGATAATAAAATTGGGCTAGTCATTAATGACCCAACGGCAGATACTAACACCAAAGGGTTCCGTAACGGTGGTCAGGGAGATATCACTCTCCTTAAACTTGAAGCGAAACATCACGAGGAAACCTGCATGCCTGAGAGTTCATAAAAAATTGTCAGAGTTAACATGTACTTCAACCAACCCGCACTTGATCCAATACCCTTCTCTTGCTGAAAGGAGACCCGTGCACTGTGATGAATCTATTAAGTTAGATGATGGTATAAGTAGTTTTATATATACTTCATTGTTTTTTATAACCTTCTGAGAAATGCTACCCTCCAAGAACACAGCGACTTGTTTGCTTTCGTCTCACCGAGGACTTGGAAAATAATCAGACGCACCCTCGATACAACGTGTTCACTGGAGCATGCCCGTCTCCAAATTCCATGACCCGGACGTGTATTGTAGGGCATGGGCCATCTTTCGACCGGTTTTTCAAATTCACCGTCACCATGATCTGAGTAATTCAATTAAGTAGTGTCATACACCAAGACGTCTAGAAAGAGTTTTTCATCCAAAAGGAAAGAAGAAGAAGAAGAAGATAATTAATTATGACTTATAATTTTCTTATTTTTTAGGAGATAATTAAAAAACATCTCTAACCTTGGATTCAGAATGCATTACCTAATGCCCCCAATAGTTATCGCCACAGTAGAAGTGTTATGAATCTGTTATTTTTGGGTAGGAGTATATATAGTAATACGGCTGAGGTAGATGATGACGACATCTACATCCCAGACTGTTTTCACATAACCATAACTTTATGTTTAAAGTTACCCCTAACATTGCAGGAAATAATCCCCATTGCTTTATGTATGGCTTTATAGATGAAAAATCGGGGGGATCTCTAAAGGTGGAGTGACCTTGCATTGGCACGGGCCGTGACCGACACGCCTCCGTGACGATACCGCTCATGTACCGACATTTTCGTAATACAGTATCTATCTTTTTCCATATGTTAATGCAAATCACAACTCGCCTAATGTATGAATCACTCATTTAAAAACTCGCTTGGTGTATGAAGCCCGTCTAGGAATAATTTCTAGTGTATTAAACGCTTGAACCGACAAACTTAATATTTCGACTGTAAGTTTGTCCTAGAAGCAAAAATATGACGTATAATCCATTGAATTTGGCATGTAACTGTATTTTTAATTTCTTAGAGACAAGCCTATGATAGCGCGGGACAATATCACGGGAAATCCGAAGTCTTACGCGAACGAGGTAGCGAGCCCTCCTATCACTAAAATTTATAGATTGTTTCATAAAGGCAAGCAAAGCAGAACGTACTCTATAATGTCATCATGATCAACCCATTACCGGCTCACTACAATGCACGGGTCTCCTCTCAATATGAGAAGGGTTTGGCCATATGAAGGGTTTGGCCATGTCCACGCTGACCTCTGATTAGGAGGCTGACGCCCTAACCACTAGGCTATCACCGCTTTATCATTATAATTTTATATTCATTTTAATTAAATGTATAAATGTTATAAAAAATGTAACATTTTTACACCTTTTTTATGGGTTAAAATGATATAAAATAAACCCGATCTTCTTATATTTACATATCTTAATAAATTGCAAAATATATTTCTTTTTTATAGATGTGTTTCTCATACACGGCGCTATGTACCTACAGGCTACTGGAACTGGTATATTTGGCATAAAAATACCAGCAGCCGTGAAGCTGCGCTTGTTTATTTTACCGGTTTTTGTAATACGGAACCGTTATACATCCGTGTATCAAAAGCAGAAAATTGTTTAGGTAGACATTGTTTTATTTCTAATATAACGAGTTTGAAGCATTCCTCTTACCGAAAGAACATTTGGCTGAACATTTCGCATTCAAACTTTAACATATTACGTTACACGTTTTTTATAAATATTTCGGTAAGCATCATTTAATTAATCAATATTTAGTCAATAAACAGTCCAGTTTCCAGTGATGACGTATAGCTGTAACCTTCCAACACAGCCCTGAATTATTCAGGACATTAGGGCCCCAAGGCTATCTTGTGTAAGTACATCATATATGATACACGATTGAAAGCTGATGGACGTTTTAAATTAAGGAATAATGAATAGAAGCAGGCGTTACTTTGCGGAAGTCTATGATAAACAATAAACAGCAAGTATAATTTGCTATATTCCGCCGACAACTGGGAGATTAGTATAGTATAACACCACACAAAATCCTCCACCAGAACCTCTAGTTCTAATCTCTTGAGGTCTCTGAATTGAATCTCCCGGTTGTCGGTGGAATATAGCAAATTATACTTGCTGTTTATTGTTTAAATTAAGGAATTTTTAATTATGTAATAAGAAATGTATCATGAAGAGACTTGCGAGTCTGAGAGTTCTCCATAATAATCTCAAAAGCGTGTGAAATCTACCATCTACTCTACATCTAATCTGGTACTTAGTGACTGCGGTGGTCTACCGCCATACCCATCTCAAGCTGCGGCAATAATGTTGCTGATGATGAGCAAAAGAGATGCTAGGAACCGCTGCACGCGAGACTGCTAACAAATGGATCATTGAAGTTATCAGCTCTGGATTTCTATAGAAAACCCAGTTTAAATGATAATTCGTCTCAAGAGAAATAGACAGCCTTTGCAGGAACAGGTGTCAAAAATTACCCCTTGAAAACCATTTCGTGCAGCAATTAAGATCTCATGATCAAAAATAATTAGGAATTTAAGTTCGTCCAAAAGTGTATTTCATAATATAATATGAGTGCGAGCTTTGTAACGGGACTACACAGAACAAATATCAGCCAAGTCAAGTATGATGGCGCAGCTGGAATGTGCCGACTGCCAGTGCTCTCGATGTCAAGTGGTCAGTGTACGCTGTGTGTGGAATGCGCTAATTAGAAGCGAGGAATACAAATAACAAGAGTGCATAAGGTCCCGCTTCCTTGACCGCGTCTTTCTCCCCTCTTGACCTTTGCATGCTATCGATAACTATGTTGCAGTGTTGGAACTATGTACTTAATATTATTGCTTATTCTGTATATAAATCATACGGACAGTGAATGGGATTTATTTTTTATGGAAGCCCACGTCCACGTTTATCAAGAAATTAATGTTTAAAATCGCGGAGAACTGATGAATACTGGGCCGCAAGGAAATCCCTATATATATCCATTTAGACATAACACTTTTTATAGGTTAATTTATTTTTAAATTTTATGTTACTAAGCCGTTGTCTGAAATCTCACCCGGCGGTAAGGCATTATGCACTCTTAGATGGTAGCGGGCTAACTCGTAAGAGGTGTGGCAGTTATATACAAACACCTAATTGGTTTCTACACGGCATCGTACCGGAACACTGAATACAAAATTGGGAGAGTCGATCTCATGTACATCTGAATAGAGCCCCAGCAGTGGCTTCTACTTCTTTATAGAAACTGCCGGGCTCTCTCACATAGTATAGAGATACAGAGTATGGAATATGAATAGTTGATATACTGTTTAAAGTTTTTGTCTGGTGGGAGGCTTCGGCCGTGGCTAGTTACCACCCTACCGACAAAGTCGTGTCGCCAAGCGATTTTAGCGTTCCGGCACGATGTCGCGTAGAAACCAATTAGGAACATGGGATTACCATACTCCTAAAAGGTTAGCCCGCTACCATCCTAGACTGCATCATCACTTACCACCAGGTGAGATAGCCGTCAAGGGCTAACTTGTAATGTATAAAAAAAAAGTGATGGCTTACGACGGATTGATAACTTCCTCCGTAGCTTGTCGGTTAAAGCTCTATGCAGCCTTGTTTGTAGAAACAGCGTATGCGTGCAGTCCAGGGTACGCGGTACTGAGCGTGTTATAAATAAAGATAATTGGCCTTGTAGCGAACCTGCAGGTTACAGGGAGCCCTCGTTAATCGCGCTAATGAGGGTCTGCTGAAGGTCGTGAAGCTTAGGCGTGATTAGTTCAAGAGGAAACCATCGAATCCATTGAGAAATTATTCCTTTACAAATAGACCATGTAACAAGTCTGCGGTGTAAACAGGATATTGATCTAAGTAGGGAATGACAGAGAGAAAATATATGGGGAAAATCTCCTCTCATACTAATACTTATGAAAGTTTATAAATTTACAAGGATTAACGAAGGGCGTAGTCGCAAAAGATCAACCTTTAAACAAATTTAGAAACTACTTTTTTGAGTTAACTGCATAATGTTTTTAATCGTTTACGCTAGAAATAATATTGTATTAAAAGTTAACAATTACAGAGGACCGTTTCATCATCATCATCATCATCGTTTCAAACGATAGACGTCCACTGCTGGACATAGGTCTTTTATAGGGAGTTCCAATGGCCACGGTCTTGAGCCGCTTGTATCCAGCGGCTCCCTGCGACTCGTTTGATGTCGTCGGTCCACCTTTTTGGGGGTCGATCAACGCTACGTTTACCGGTGCGGGATCGCCGTTCCAGCACCTTGGGACCCCAACGTCCATCGGTTCTCCGAGCTATGTGCCCCGCCCATTGCCACTTCAACTTGCGAATTGTGAAACTCGCTGAGCTATGTCAGTAACTCTGATCCTTCGACGGATCTCTTCATTTCTGATTTCTTTGTAGGTAGATGGCGACTGTTTAAACAAAAATAAAATGTATTTATTTTATAGTGAAACTATAAAAATCCGAGATGTGGGTACGGAATCCATCCTGTGCGACTCCGCACTTATCCGGTTTTTAAAGCAAAATTTTAATTAGTTACAACAGAGAAAATGTTAATGCATAGCAAGCTGCGCCTATGTGCCTTGCAGTGCGCCTCCGCGTCGCGATCTCATTAGCGCGGCGCGGGCCGCCAATTATTATCTTTTATTTACGATTTACGAGAGCGGCCCGCAAACTGTTTCACTACGCTTGTACTTTGTAGCTGCAGCCTGTGGGAGGTGCTCGATGTGTATTGCCGTACCTTAGATAGCGAACTCATTTACAGATAGGCACCTATAGGTACTTATAGTTTTTAACTTACTACGTGGAATATTAGATTCTTATCCTGCGTAAACTTTTTTATTTTCCGCGATAAAAAGTATTCTATCTTAAAATGTATCATCACTGGCCTTAATTTAACAATAATAATAAATTAATTAACTGTCAGGTGAAGTGAGGAGGAACTGCAGCCGATAAAGCCGGTGTCGGGTCGAAACGTGCGTAGAGGTTCTAGTGGAAGATTTTGTGTGGTGTTATATTATACTAATCTCCCGGTTGTCGGCGGAATGTTTAAAGTTCAGTCTGTTCACAATAGGTATGTTGTAAGAAAAAAAATCTTTTCGTTCATCAAATGTGCTGGACGAGGAAACCCAAACCAAATATATTCTTTGGCGCAACTGTGGGGTCTTCTGCTCCGTTACCGAATGGGTAACGACATGGTGTAGATATATTATATTAAATTGTTACACAGTCTCCGATGGCGCGTAAATGTTTATAGGTAGGTAGGTATCCCAACCGATGGATGTTAACTCGTGTTCAACCGATTGAGCGCCACCTATCAAAACACCAAAACCAGTCACAGCCACCAGTGACCATCATTCCAACCGTCAAATTGGAAAAGTAAACTCAACGTCGAGAGTTGTACAAACACGCTAAGATCGCGGGCTACTGTCAAATTACACAAATAGCCCGTCCCTTATCAGACCATGTGACAATTACGAGGTGTGAAAGAGATAAATGACTGTAAGAAAGTGTGAACGAATTTCTAGTGAACGATTCTAGAGAAGTGAACAATAAGAGTTTTCTGTTTATTTTTATCACAAAATATGTGTGGCAGGATTCCTCCAGTTAAGAGGATTCCTGGTATTATGATTTTAAAATATCAGTGCGTTCTATCCTTTTTTTTTATTCGTTGACTGCGACTCGTCTGTAATCTGTCCATCCAGTGGGAGGTTTCCTAACACTTTTAATCCAGTTTTTACCTTTATGTCTTTATGCGATTCTAATGTACACAAAACACTCATCATTATAAATTAAAGAGAAATAATCACCATTACTCCTCAGCATTATTGCGCCGGTTCTAATGGCACGGCAATTGAGATGACTCCGACACGACACGATCAGATCCCCGTCGCGCTTGCGAACATTATACAGCGGGTGTGCGACTGTTATACAGCCGCTATACAAGTATTTACGCTTAACTGGGGCTATTAATTGTCGTTAATATACTTAACATTCCCTAGAATATTGTTACAATCTTGTTTTGATATTCGTATTGCTTTTCTTGTAAATGTTTTACTTTCTTAGGAAATAAATAGTAGAAGAAAGAAATGTGGGTCTACAAAAGGCACATTTAACTAATATAGGGTGTAAATAAGTATGGCGGCGAGTGCTTGACGATATATCCGAACTACGCTGGAAGAAACGTAAGCTTGTAGAAAAGTCCAACTATAGTGTAAAGGATTATGTAAATGATAAACAAGCATGGGTATGAAATATTGCTCTAATAAGATAGCTCTTAATATAATTTTAAGTGGCATGTGAGATGGTGATAACAAAAAGTAAATATACCTGGCTAAGTTTGTTGTGGGCTTCTTCTTAGACCGGGGCGCGTTTGGAACCCTCATAGCTTTAGTTTTAAGTTTACGAATGTAGTTATTACCATTAAATCACTACCATGTAAATTATTGACGCGTCAAAAGCGCCTTTTAAAGGACTATTCGAATAAAGATTATTTCAATTTGAATGTGAAATATAACGACTCGCAAGCCGCATTCAAGAACTTTTCCTTCACATGATACTTGCCTTATTCATACGACATCTACTAGTAAGGTAATCGACAGAAAACTTTTTTTATAACTTTGAATGCCAGACAACGTATTAGTCCCATGTCTTGTCGTAGTTTTTTCCAACGTCCGCGTATTTATTCTATGGTTAGGTCAAATATTATATTTGTTAGGGATGAGTTAAACTATTCGCATTGATTAACGCCCTGCCTCGGAGGGCAGGTTATTGTCGATTGCATGTGATGATAATTATTGTTCAAGCTCGTCCACCAGTACTCCACCAACGTGGAGGGTTATCATCATGAACAACCCATTACTGGCTCACTACAGAGCACGGATCTCCTCTCAATATGAGAAGGGTTTGGCCATAGTCCACCACGCTGGCCATGAGCGAATTGGCAGACTTCACACGCCTTTGAGAACATTATGGAGAACTCTCAGGTGTGCAGGTTTCCTCACGATGTTTTCCTTCACCGTTGAAACGAGTGATATTTTAATTTTTTTAAACGCACATAACTCCGAAAAGTTAGATGTGCGTGCCCGGATTCGAACCGCCGACCTGATTAGGAGCTATTATTTATAGTTAAAGCTCTTTATCCCTCGTAAATTTTACAATGATAGGCAAAATTATAATAACTTATTATTAAGTAATTGAGAAGTCTCAAGATTTCGGTATTCCTGATTAGATTATTAAGTATCCTGGAATTAAATTCAAAAGCAAGCAGCTGACTGACTACCAGTCAGTTTGGGACAAGGACAACCTGACCATTATATAGATAATATTATTAAGTAAGGATTTATAACCGTAGTCTAACTGTCGATATCATAAATTTCCCCGCCATTGCAAGATGGCCGCAAATCATACGTACACAGGATTTATTGCAGCTGCGCGTGCGGTGACTTCGGGTACAATTATTTATGTGTTATTTTGTTACATGTAATAACAATTTAATGGGATTGTTGCATACGAGTGTATACCTGCAACTTTGTTCGAGTGGTATTTTAAGTAAGTGTAAGGGATGATGCAGTATAAGCTGGTACTGTTAGGGGTATGGCAGTAACATTAAGCCTATACTCCTACGGCATCGTAGAGGATAACCTAGTCCTCAATTGGTGTTAAGATTTATTTACTTAAAACTAGGATATTCATAGATTTAAAAGATATACACAATAAACAAAACAGAATGGCTTAATTTAAGGCTTAACGAAATTTGTAATGTCATTAACACTATAAACTGTGATTCTATGTAAATTCGAGTTAATTTGTGAGTATAATCAGCTGCTAACGGGTGTCAGCTTTTAAGGAAATTACTTAATTTGACGATACATGCCCATGTTATTGGTATTTAAACTATTTCCATCAGGTCGTGGGATCTCCATACAACTTGAGTGCTTAAATTTACTGATCAATTATTATACACAATGCTATCATAAGCGTTTGGGGTAAAACTCAAAATAACGAAAAGGCTACCCAGCATCTGCCTAGAGGATTCTGGAGTACTTCGGTCACATTGCCCGAAGGGAAGGTGGCAACCTGGAGAACTTGGTTATCACCGGCAAAGTGGGAGAAAAGAGGCCTTGGGGACGGAGGCCGATGCGTTGGTCGGATCAAATCCGCACCGCACTTGACACGAAAGTCCACGATGCTCTACACGTCGCAACCAACAGAGCAACATGGCGCGACATCGTCCGCAAGAAAGTCGTCAGTGGAAGGGGTCACGACCCTCAGTAATGAGGAATACGACGCGCAGAGAGAGATTATACACAATATCTTCAGATTTATAAAGTTGTATTGCTTAACACAGTCTTCGTTTGGTAGGACAAATGGTTTGGTGCAAGGAACCACACGCAGTTCCAATTGGGGTTGGTGGGTTTTATGGATGGACACCCACAACTCCGTAATGATTTTTTCAAAGAAATAGCAATTAAACATTGCCTGATCTGAAAATTGAAACCAGAAGCTCGTGCTCAGTAGTTGAACATGCCAACCACTAAACCGACTGTACACCCACAGCCACATAACTGGCTGGTTATGTGGCTACACCAGTGTATGAGTATGTGGCCTTAGGAAGGATGTTGGGAAGCCAAACATTTTGCAAATCCGGTACATTTTATGTAACAGATATTTCTTTAAACATATATAGGTTCCAGTGCCGCATACATGACACACGATGAGCATAGTTTAATTGTTAACACGTACATAGAACATTAAATAATATAAATCGGTGAAAGGTTATTTGCTTGAGATCAATTTTCGATGGTATTACATGTTCATATGGTAGATACATACTCGTACATGTTGCAGAAAGGACGTTACTAATTATGATATCAATGTATTTACAGTAGTTTGTGAAATAAAAAATATTTTTAACGAACAGGAACTAAGACATAAAAAGGTTCTTTTCATAGCGGCGATAATAATTTATTATTCTTTAAAAAAATCTCATACAGCTGCTGCTCTCTCATATACTCCCATACACTAACATAGCCATGGCGTTTGAGGTTAGATATGCGATAACAATCCTCATTCGTTGCGTAGTTTGAATCTATTATTTGTGGCTGAGCACTCACCAATTTATTGAAGTGAAACTTTTTGGTCAACAATCAAGTTACGAGTATATTATCCTTAATTGCTATTAATAGCGGATATTTACATATTTTCGTTCACTTTTATGTTTAAACAGTTATTTAAATACAATTAAATGTTTTTATGAAGACAGGTTTGCGATGTTGCGTACCATAGTAATGAGTTTTACTAGGAATGTCAAGCTAGGAATTAAATACTGTTGGAATACAAAATTGTTAACCGTGTGAACCTGATCAAAATATTAAAGTCATGCAGTTGATAATAGAGGGAATATTTCTACGTCATCATC
Source organism: Lasiommata megera (assembly GCA_928268935.1). Lineage (NCBI taxonomy): Eukaryota > Metazoa > Arthropoda > Insecta > Lepidoptera > Nymphalidae > Lasiommata > Lasiommata megera. The sequence continues at coordinate 15,654,662 of OV743326.1, forward strand.
ATATCAAATCTGGATTAAAAAATGATAAATGGCGTGGCACATAGCTTGCTGGACAAATGGAAGTTGGGGCTCTAAGGGAGAAGGAAAACGCACGACAGGCGCCTATGTGACAATATTGAGTCGACTAGTCACTAAGCATGATTGTGGTATTCCGTAAAGTTACTTTATTATATCGTGAACATTTTACTATTTAACTCTCATTCTATCAGGAATATATAATGTCACATTTCCGAACTTACAGTCGCGCCCTAGCGCCATCGACATAACAAGCTTCATTCCAGGATTTGCTCGTCTGTCAATTCTAATTCAGGGTATTTTGAATAAATAGTAAAATTTGAACCTATTACTTTTTGAATTCCGGTAACTTTGAGCTATCGAGGTTTGCTTTAACTGTGTAAGTAGAAGACACGTGGCAGTTCAATTTATACTCTTATTATAAATGCGAAAGTATGTCTGCTTGTTTGGACCTGTGATCGCCTTATCTTCTTATACTGCACCGATCTCGATAAAATTTGGGACACAAAAAGGAATGGAAAATAATTTCAAGGGGGATTTAAATTGATTGATTGTTATCAACTATTTACTGCTTCATCAAATGAACTATAACACACCAACATATTATTATACTGTTGTCGAATTCCTATAACCGCCATTGGTTTTAAAGCTATTTCATAAGATTTGACCGCATTATTACTAGCAGTAGAGATGTATAGGGTGACACTGAACATCGGGATCCGCTCGCCGACTCGCACTTGCTCATATTATTTTCTTCAACACAGTTCACAGGTGTAGACCGCAAACTTTACGGTTTCCGGTGAGCCGTCATTAGGAATAGCGGCTAACCGCTTAGTTAGGTATTCCCTCACAATGGATGAACTTCGCTATTCTCAACAAAGTTTCCAATGATTTTATTTGCACTGCCAAGAAAATACATTACATCTTTAAAAATACATGATGTAAAAAAAGCAATAATGCCACTCACATTTTTTCAGCGTGGAACGTACACTTATGTCATTCTATTATGAAAAACAATCAAAACCGCAGAAAATAATAAATCAATGAAGTAAATTTTGGCCTCCGAGTCCAGTGGCAGGTAAGCGCGTAGCCGTCACCACAAATAAATGTATAGCCACAAGCGAATTGAATAACTTCGTCGGCATTCATATTTTTTTATACTAAGCGTATGTTGTTAATTTGAATTCATAATCAGGATCTTAAAACAATGTGGGTGTAGATAAAGATAATTTATTGAAGATATCCAGTTTATAATTACTACGTGCAGACAGGATGGCAATGGTCCTATAAGTTTTGATGCGATGTCGTTGAAGTCTTTTGCATGAATGTCGAATGTCGGTATGCGCCCCGCTAGGAATGGATGCAATGTTGAGAAAACTGGAGACAATAATTTCTGATTTATGGGCTTGCCAACTACGTAAAGGTCAACTAATACTATTGTTCTATTGTGACTACTTAAAAGGTTGTACAGAGTTGTATACTCGTCAGAAAAGAAATAAAAACTGAAAGGAAATAGTCATAACTATTATTATAACGTTACGATAATTATAAGAGAAGTTAAATATTTGTATATCGACTTGGTATATTGAAAGGCCAATTAAATGTTAAATCTGTTTAGTTGCTATGTAAATATTGATTGTATGAGTTTGTGTGACATTTGTCGTATAGAAGAAATATCAACAACGGTTCACTAACAAGAAACAGACCGATATAAAAATTATTTGTTGGAATTATATAAATGTTATATTTGCGCTATGATTGTTAGATAACTATTGAAACTGGAATTAATAAAACCTTTTTTTTTTTTAGTAATTGAGCTGCAACACCGTCGTAGCAGTTTCTGAAAAACAAGAGGGTAAAAAATGTACTCACTCATTGCAGCTAGTCTCCATTGTCTGAGAGACAGTAACCAAGGTCGTAGTCTTCGTCGTCAACTTGTCACCGACACACTTTTTTCTGAAACACTCGTCTAACACTGCATCCTCTTTCACTGACTGTAACACTTCTTTCACTTTATTCGGTCCCGTTTTCACCGTCGATCTTTGGAACTTAAGATTAGCTATGCTCTTCCCGTCGCTTGTGATCTCAGTCTCTTCGGTAACCAAAGCACCTTTTTTGGTTTTGCACACCATTTTCGATGATTTACCAAACACATCGCCATTTTTATGAACAACTTCATTAGAGTCTATCACTTCACTTTCATCGGGAGGTAGACCGTTGAGTATATGTTTTATACTATCACTGTTCAGGTTTGAAGTAAAAATCTCATTGATACCTTCATAGTTTTGTATTGGCTGTCGTCTTTGGTCTCTGTACCAGGTTTTGTCAAAACCATATATAGGTTCTGATTCAGCTCCAAACCATTCTTTATTAGTGTTAGTAGTTGTAGTGTTTTCTGTCTCATCTGGCGCTGGTTCTATGTTATTGGATATGTTATCTTGGAAGAAATCATCTGTTAATTCAGTTATTTGTGCCCCTTGTCGTTTGGTGTCAGGGTTGTCGAAAAACATTGTAGGATTATTAACTTTTCTTCTTCCATAAAGTTGTCTGTAGTACTTTTCTTGATCACCATACATCCAACATACCTTCCACCATTGTTTGCACATCAGTATGTTGGCAGAGTTGGACGATTTAACATGTCTAGTTGCAGTTGTCGACATGGCTGCTTTTTTGTCACTCGTAGCTAAAAACCTGTCGAGTTGGTTACGTTTGGAATATATTATACGAGTGTATGATAGTATGGTATGAATTAATGGCGATGACAAATTGACGAGTTTTTATGGAAATTCACATGATGAATGTGTCATTGTGCTACAAGTAATGTAATTATTTTTACATCGTGCGTAAATTAATTACGCATCTTTTTGAAATTTCGTCACCAGAAGAGTAACATAAAAAAGAAAACGAAACCGTTTAATTATTATTATTTACGGCAATTATTATTACATAAATCTATAATAAAAGTAATTAACTGTTGCTCGAACTTCGACCGATTGGGTGATAAATGGTACTTAAAGACTATTCATACTGTCATTTGTGTTGTTACAGATTTGATGTAACTAATACGGTTCGAAATTGGATATAGGAAAATGTTTTGCGCCTCTATAAGCTGTTCACATCAGTAGACAATGTAATTGCCTGTTATGTCTTATATCCTCATAGCCCTTTGCTTCACTTTACTTAAATTCTCTTTACCTTATTCCCTTTACATAGAGTTAACTTTGGTATACATTTGTACCTTACACGGTCTAATTCTTGGTGTCATATTACCCAGTAATAAAGTTCACGTTTGCATGTTATTTCATGTAATCCAGTGGATAGGAACCTGCCCATTACCCGTAATTCCGTTCTATCCCGTGGCCGCTTCCCTTTATTTATTGCCTTATCATTCCCGCTATGTGATTTACCGGTTAATTTAAAATTTGAAATAGTTTGAACGATTTTCAGTGTACTGGTTTTAAATCGAATTTAAAAGATCATTGAATGGAGATAAATTTACCGCATATATTTTTTTCAAGGACTAGTAGTGCTAGTATTCAAACATTGAAAACGATACGAACCATTTTTACTATGGGTATGTATGAAACTGTTTTTAGGTTCAGGAGACCAAAAACGTGCATTTTTAGTTTTATTTTTAGCATAAAAGAAAAACTTTGCAATCCAGAGTAAAATAATTTTCAGTTAACATGCGCTTGGCGATCAATTAATATCTAACTGGTTGCATAATTCTTATTCTTATTTTTTTTATTGGTTTTATTTTATACAAAGAAAATCGTTTCATAATTTTAGAAATCGTTTTGTCAGATGTTTTATAAAACAACTGTATTCTATTGCAAAATTTAACAAAGTTTTTAACTGTATTTAAGCTGTGATAGTTATATAATGGTTATTACATCCGCCTCTTAATCAGAGGTCGGGTGTTCGAACCCGGGCACCTGAACTTTAACCGCACCTGAACGGAGTTATGTGCATTTTTAAACACTAAAAATATCACTTGCTTCAACGGTGAAGGAAAACATCGTGATGAAACCTGCTGCCTGAGATTTCTGCATAATGTTCTCAAAGGCGTGTAAACTCTGCCAATCCGCACATGGCCAGCGTGATGCAATATGGCCAAGCCCTTCTCATATTGAGAGGAGCCCGTGCTCTGTAGTGAGCCGGCCATAGGTTGATCATGATGATGATGATAACTGTATTGAATTCTTTTTTACAATAATTATTACATTTTATTACGTTACGAAAATTTTAAATAGGGAGTGCAATATCTGCAGTTAAACGGTTATTTCGAAATATAAAACGAAAAGAATACATAAAAGCTCGTTAGCGATGTTAATGACCATAAAATTACAACAGTTTTACCTTTTATAGCAAAATCTTTATGACATGCACGCTAATGTATTGTAGTACTTTTTTCAAAATAATAACATCCAGTAAGCACCGAGTTTTGTGATTTTGCACAGTGTAACTACGTACTTTCAGTTACAAAGATTTCTTCCCCAGAGGCATAAGGACTAATTTCAGCTGATGTAAGGAAGAGACAAAGTCCAAATTGAAGCTAAACTAAGGCCCTTTATACGAATGCACTAAATCAGCCGTTAGAGGAGCGGAGACGGGTCGTCGAGCGCCGCCCGCGCCTGCAACGCCCGCGTGTAACCGACCAGTCAATCTAAACTGAGGCGGCGGACAGAACATTAAACTACTGTCCGAACATCACTTTTGTTACAGCCAAGTAAGCTCTTTTTTGTTAAGTAAGTCCTTGACTGATTTACCGCGTGATGGTAAGTGATTATGCAGTCTAAGCTGGGCTGACATTTAAGCTTATAATTATATAGATAGCTTATCAACCGATTGCATTTGTCATAGCAGCTAGCCTTGTCAGACGGGTGGTTAATATTAGACATGATTTAAAAGAATAATAAATTTCCAAAATCACCCCTGCCGAGTATCAAACTTGTTGCCTTTGGTTGTCTGGCATAAGTATAGTCTGGGAGACTATACCTTATAGGATACGGATGAGGGATAGGAAGTATGCTAACTTGAAATGTCTTCGAATCTAATCTATACTCTACCTATATATATATGAGTCGTGGCGTTTTACCTGTAAGGTGACAACTATCGGATGTTAAAAGTACAACATATATTAATTATGGCCGTTAGATGTACCCTTTTTTAGGGGAAAACTGGGTAAATTAAAACTTTAAATTTTAATAGCTCGTCAATCCACATTATCACATCTCTAAAATCTACTCTATCAATATTCTCTGCCTATTACTATCCCTGCTGGGTTCAAGTTACCTCTCTCATAGGAGAGATAGAGAACTTTTCTCTCTGTTATCATGTCGATAGCATCTGGAATTATGAAGCCCTGGAATTCGTTACATTGATTGGTCAACCCGGATTGCAACAGCGTGGTACATCTGAACTCTTCATCAATATCGTCCATGAGAGGAGAGGGCCGAATCGTTAATAAACGTTCACTTGAAATGTTGCGAACGCTGAAATAGTTAATGTCTCAGCCGCCTGGCTGCATTAATCTTAAACCGCTAACTCAGATTCATACGATCAAATTGCTCTAACTGTCCATGTTGTAATTGAATAGAATAGAATTAATAACATGAAGGCGATAGAAGGCGCGCGGCGGCAGGCTCCATTAAAAATCAATTATCGGCAAAAACCTGCCACCTGCCTGCGCGGCCGCGGGCGGGGCCTGGGCGGCGCGCTAGCGAATGTGGCCGAGGTGTAACTGTACGTAATAGTGGAGTACAAACACTGTGGTGCAAACGTGAGCGGTACCCACATATAGGTATTACGTTTACGTTTAGGTACTATTTAAGTGGTTTTTACTTTACTTTGAGGACCTTTGTAGGTATAGTAGATTGATGGAACTGTAATGTTTCCTACTAGATGACGCTAGTGTCGGCTATAAGATTGGGATACATAAGTTTGGCATTGGAGGTACGTTGACCATTGTGATTTCAAATCTCGCCGGTTTAAATTTTCTTTTTATTCTACTACAAGGGAGCGTCTCAGGAAGTGATTGTGAGTTGTCAGGTTGAGTAATAATAATGCAGTCTAAGATGGTTGCAGGCTGACCTATTTGGGGTAACTTAAATTGGTACTCCTAATCGATTTCATATTGCATATTTTCAAGTCACGTTGAAAACTAAGTACACGGATTTCTTTATAGTTACTTGGCCGATTTATATGATATTATTTTTTGTTAAGAGTGCTTTTTAGGATATCAGTGCGATGGGGTATATAAAAATATGAAAAAATGTAATAAAAAAATATCAAAAAGTAAGCCACTTTTGTGATATAATTATACATATATAATTAACAGCAATAAAGTCACCTTTGTTTGTCTACGATTTCCTATATTAATAACTGCCTGTTGCCGGCGTTTGATCCGTTTTTTGTTGGTACCGTTAGTTTTCCCTTGACTAAAAATAAGAGTAAAGGTCTCATGAAGCGATCTATCTCTATACATAATTCGCTTAGATATGCATCATTAACAAAGGCTAATATTCAATCCCTGTTACATTTCCACGATAAAAGTATCATATGGAATGACCATATCATCCATCCAGCATCCAATGTGCTAAATTTCATCAAGTTCATAACAAATCAACAATCAGACACACTTTATCATTCATAATATTAGTATGGACGTGTTGTCTTTAGAGTTTTTTTTTAAACAACCATTTCAATGCATTCGTATCGATGCTTGTCTACGCGTTCAGTCTAAAATCTATGTATTCAAACCAGCGTTTAAGTGCGTGTTCACATTCCACGAGCGTAAGCGAGCGAGTGAGCGACGATCGTTTTATCGACGCTTGAAATTACCCTTGTGTAACTTATAGCCTAATGTCCGTTTAAAGCTTACAATGAAGCCATAATTAAGATATAAATTGTATGCATGAAGATGTTGGTTTATGCTAACGCGTTTGTTATAATATTTTATGTTATTAGTAAAAAGGATGGTAATTAATTTTGACTTTGATAAATTCCTACAAATAAATTTGGTGTAGTTGAAATATAAAAGTCACTGTCAACGAAATATTCCGGACTGGTCTTTCCACACGTAAGTACAACACATTGATTAGATGTGAGCTAAAATCGACAGTTTAGAATATTTTATGATAATTTATGTTTTCATATTCCAATCATTAATGAGTGGCTGTTGCTTGCATTCGATATTATATACCATAAATATTGAATCAACTCACGTTTGTGTATCATCAACAGTAATAATTAATTTCAATCATAATCTTCATTCAAATAATCCTTTCAAAGGCACTTTGGACGCGTCAAACATTTATATGGTAGTGAGTTGTTTGATAACTACATTCGTAAACTTAAAACTAAAGCTATGAGGGTTCCAAACGCGCCCGGTCTAAGAAGAAGCCCACAACAAACTTAGCCAGGTAAATTATATTTTTGTTATGACCAAATCACATGCTACTTAATATTATGTAAGAGCTATCTTATTATTATATTTCATACCCATGCTTGTTTATTTTTATATAAACCTTTACACTATAGCAGGACTTTTCTATTAGTTTTATATAAACTTTGAACTTATTGAGAGACATTCCATCCCATTCATTTAATAAATTTTTTGAAAACATTGAACAGAACTTGGTCCATTGAACTATTTGCTGTCAAACGGACGGGCCAGATAACCAGCCGGTTATAAAAGCTAGTAAAAAAGAGAAATTTCAACTTCGGAAGGAAATTACTTCTGACGATATTCCTGTTATATTAAATAATGGTACGAAGTAATTTCTCTTAAATAATTCTAGGACTGATACTAAAATTACGTTTGAGTTGGTACCCCATCACTGTCGCTAGGTACTGTAGTCATCTGTTATATCTATTAATCCGCGGATGTCTCTTCTCTGCCACCCACTTCATCTCCCGAGCACAATTATATCTTTCTCGATCTCAGCAGAAATAAACAAGATCGAATCTTCGCAGATCAGACGCGTGGGATTCTTTTAATGCCGGTCTCATTCGCTCCATGAAACTATACGTATGGTAACCCTAACAGACTTTATAATCACTTGCAGACCGAACGTGCTTCCGTGTGGATGTATAAAAAAGAAAAATAAACACGACCGCAACGTGAATTCGATGTATGTAAGAGAATGGGGTCTTATAGTTCAAAGTACATTTTTTACTAACCTGTTGGATCTAGCTTTTTGGTTATATACGAGTATATGAAATTTCTCGTCGACGCGTTCACCTTAATTATGGCACAACGGTCGCAATCTATTACTAAACAATTCGTAGCTGTCATATAATGGCATATTTAACCTAATATCGAAAATACGAGTCTAAAATAAATTTAATCACAATATCTTAAGAGACAAATTGCTTTTAAGACATCTTCGCCCACATTGCAAAGGAAGTTCTTTTTATTTTAATTTGTATCGAGCTCAATCTTTAGTAATACGCACTGTCCTCTGAAACACCTATGCTCAGCAGTGACTACATCGACGGGTACAAGCAGTAACTTCGCGAACCTGTCCCGGGGGGACAATTAGGCGGCCTCGGTAAATGCCACGGCTGTAATAAATCATCAGCGATAGCCGACATTGTGATCGGGTGTTACGTGAACGAGTTATTATGATTTGAAAACTTTTGGAAATGCATATTTGAAATGAAAAAAAATTGAAAATGAAAAAAAATTTATTCAAAAAATACGTTTTACATAACATTTATCCGTTGTTGGGACATCCTTTTAAGTAATTATTTTACTTGTGCCAGGATGTCCCGCCTTCCGTAAAATGTATATAATATGTATTATATGTGTATATATTCTTATATATATAAAATCAAATCAATAACCAGGAGAGAGTGTGTGTGTTTGTGTGTGTATAATATTTATATTAGTTCCTCTTCATTATAGACGAGATCAGGGCAAGGCAGCAGCGGTTACATTTTTTAATAATGTTAAAAAGGATGAATTAATTTATCAATACCAACCGGAGGTCAGGAAAAAGCCAAAAAGTCGCGAAGATTGAATAAAACTTGTAAGCTTGTAAGAGAGGACCGGAATCACAAACTGTTGTGGCGGTACTATGAGATTATAGTAGGAACTGGTTTTATCAATATCCTCTGTCCCCATTAAATTTGATAGGCATTTCCGCCTATGCTTTATTTTTTAAAATTCCTACTTGATGACTACTTTGATACTACTAGCATGCAGACGATGGCGTACAGGTCACCTCATCATCGTTGCGTTTCGGTGCCGCTTGGAAACCTATGAGAGCACCTCATTTTCGATATAGGTATTTGTATTGAGTACCATATAGCACCTTCAGATGCTTTTAGACTGCTTGATCTGCATCAAGTGAAATAAATTCTGAGGTTGCAGGAAGACACCTGGTAAGCTTTAGAGCTTAATAATTAAAAATCGAAAGCTAAGGAGTGGCTCTCGCTTATCGAATGACCATATCAAACGAGTTATGGTGAAACATGCAAAAATCATACATAGAAATGATTTGTATGCATTAATCGAGTACGCAGCCCACTTATGGCCGGACTGCATAATTAGCACCGATCGGTCTGCATCAGGGATGTGACAGCTCGGGCGTTTAGCTAAACACTTAAATCTTACTAAGTTATTTGGCACTAAAAACCCTTTAATTGTTTAGTTGCTAAAAACCCTTTAATTGTTTAGTTGTAAACGATTTAAAGAACAACGAACAAACTTTTTTTTTAAATAGCTATATATCAAATTCAAAGTAAATTTGATAGTGATAATTAATAACACACAACTGAATTTACCTCTTATTTAAACACTGTTTTTTTTTTTTCGGACTGTCTATTAGCTGTACAAACCCTATTGGTTGCCACAGCGTAACCGGGCTGTTTGGCGAGCTTCGGAAAGAAGCACTGCCAGAAGAAATTTTGAGCCCTAGGGCTCGAAGAAACTAAGGGAACGACTGCCTAAGGGCGCCTCCTTTGAGGCCGAACCTCGGCTTAGGCGACGTTTGGGATAACGGGGGGGTCGGACGGTAAAAACACTGTGAGAGGAACAAGAAAGAAAGGAGTTAAATTGAAAACTTGTAAGTCTTAATCATTATTTACTCTTTTAAATCGTACATTTACAAACAGTTATTAAAGAGTTAAACAGGTATGTTTCTTATATTCGAATACGGACTATGATAAACCTTCGAGAATGGGGACGGTGCGCGTATAAAATAAAATATAAACTAAATAATTGTAAATAACTAAATATTTTATTTATTGTCATTTATTACTATGTATTGTTTATATACTACATTTATGAAGTTATATGATATGTATCACTGTATACTTTTATATTAACTTGGTATGTGTGTGATTTGCCTAAAAGAGATCGCTATGTAGCGATAAGGCTGCCAAATCGTAAACGCTGTGTTGTGTCTGCTTTCTATTTTCTTTTGTACCTTCATGTACAGTACAACAAAAGTGTGTTCATTCATTCGGTCGTTCATTCATATTATTGTTAAGTTGTTTTTATACATCGATTAATTTAAAACCCTACTACCTAAATTTTCACTACGGCAAAATCGCTTTCGTACAACCCTATTCTCCTTAGCACATAATAAACCGTTTAAGGTAAACTTTCAAAACACAACTTAAATGGTTATTCAAACTCGTTTATAGTGAGATAATATAATAAAAGTTAATTTGATGAAATCTTTTCCTGGGTTTTGTAACTTCGTTGTAGACTTGTGAAAGTGATATAACTGGAAAATATTTTGCCCCTTCAGCATTTTTAAAGAAGAAGAATTAAGAGAATGAAATCACTGCAAAACATCGGAGTTTTTCAGTAAAATTTGCGTTTAAAATTCAACGCAGAGGAACTGCAACCTACTTAACGGCTGAAAAAATGGTATGGCATAGTGTAAAGAAGATTGAAGAAGGTTGAGAGATGCCTTTTCAGTCTTGTTTAGAAGAAACACATCAAATCACAGATAGCGTAGAAGATAGACATACAAAAATTTATGGGTTCACTATTCATAATAGCGACCACTATAATGAAAGTGCCGCCAAGCGTTTGAGTGGTTCAGTATAAGTTGGCTTAAAACCGATTAGGCGTATGTGTTTAAAATAGCTGATTTAATGTTAGCCTTTTGGACGGCATCGATACTTCTAAAAATACTAGTGTACACACGTAAGAAGTGAAACTTCTTTATGGCCTTATTTTTCGAAAAATGATCTACATGCAACTTTCTAGAAATTGGTTAAATAAAGTTAAATGAGATAAAGTTTAAACAAAAGGATTTTATTATCATAGACATGAATACAAATAATACAATTATTTCACTTTACCTTTTTGCTACTAAGATTATTACAGCATTTCATTAATTGTAATAGAATTATTACTATCATTGTCATCGTCATTTATATATTTTTGTAATTAATGGCTTATGGTAACTGAAATATGAAATATATATAGTTTACATTCCACGAAATTTAGTGACCGAGTAAAAACTCCATCAATTGTAGTGCCAGATCTTGTTGTTGACGTTTGAGGACTGTTTTTCATGGATAAATTCAATTTATCTTTCAGAAATTCAACTAGCTTCAAAGATTTTTCCGATGCAAAATTGACATTAAAATCTCCACTTAAAATCATCGGTATTTTATAATTATTGTTACCGAGTAAAGAGGCACCTTCACTTGTGTACGCTTTGACTTTGACTTCGACTTCGACTTCGACTTCGACTTCGACTTCGACTTTGACTTCGACTTTGACTTCGACTTCGACTTCGACTTCGACTTCGACTTCGACTTCGACTTCGACTTCGACTTCGACTTCGACTTCGACTTCGACTTCGACTTCGACTTCGACTTCGACTTCGACTTCGACTTCGAATTCGACTTCGACTTCGACTTCGACTTCGACTTCGACTTCGACTTCGACTTCGACTTCGACATCGACTTCGACTTCGACTTCGACTTCGACTTCGACTTCGACTTCGACTTTGACTTTGAGAAAGTGAAAGTACTCTTCGTCTGAACCAACCGTGGTAGGGGCAAGAAAAAGATGGCGCGTAACGGAAAAATGTGACGCGTAACCGAAAAATGTGACGGTAATTTTATTGTTATTTAAGTTTCACTTCAATAACAATAAATCAGATGTAACTTACTTTCAAGTTAGAAAAACACGAGTTCCTAACCTATTTAATTTTAAATAGAAAAGTAATAAAATCCACTGATTTGACTGAAACGTGCAGACTGTCACGAAGTGATCATAGTTTCGCATAAATCAAGATTTTATCTTGTTTTTCAGTAAAAAGTAGAATACTAAAGCACTTCTTGCAGGCGTAAGTAGAGCATGACGATTTATTTCTGTAAACTATTTAATCAAAGATGTAGAAAAACGGTCAACAGGAACAAAATCAACAATTTTTACGGTTTTCTATTTAAATTTATATACCTATGTAATAAAAAAGGCTGTTTGCTGAAACACCTTTACTCAACTACCTCGTTGATCTAGCACCTACTTAGTAGCCTGATCGACTACGGATCACGAGAACTTGCGTTCGTTCCACTCTCGAGTCGGGCCAAAATTTTATAGAAAGAACCTCTAAGCAAGTAGAGCCGTCAAAATAATCAAAGTTCAAATCACTTCTCACTTGGAGAACTGCTATAATAACACTTACTCTACACGGTGAAATAAACACTGCAAAGAATACGCTATTATACTCCAAAAAGAGTTTTGGAGTAAAAGAAAAACGAAAACTATTTAAAATGTGCAATTATTGAGCGCTTCACTGACACAGACAGACAAACCAAGTGATCAAACGTGTAACTCAGTCTTCTGTAAGCGCTACCAGCGCTAACAAGCTCATCGGCGCATGTTTGAATAATTTTACCGAGAAACTACAAAATGTTTGAAATGACAAAGTTTCCGCTACCACAGCGGCGAAGCCTACATTTCTTTGACTTTTTTCCGTCTATATTTGTTTGAACTAAACTCTACATTGCCGGTTGGCGCGGACTTATGCAAAGTGGTGCTCACGTCGAGGGCGCAGTGCACGCCGCGCCAGTGCAACAGGTAGGGGAACTGGTTTAGTGTAAACAGTTTGCCCCGGGCTTGGGTAAGCGTGCTGTTGGGTAAACCGTGCTACTAGAAAACATGGCGGACTTTTTACATGCATTTCTGTGTAGATAATTATCACTTCTGAGCTGCGGACTGGAATAAATCTCAATAAGTTGTGACAACTTTGTTTACTCGTTAAAATTTGTACGCCCGGGCTAAGGACGGGCGCACACTCGTTACACGTAACGCGGCACGATCTCGAGTTGACTGTATCTACACATGTAATTCTGTTCACAGAAATTTGGAAGGGTTTCGTAGCCAAGGGGCACCAACGGACCTATCATTACTACTCCGCTTTTTGTTGGGTTGTATCTCATAAACCGTAATAGGCAGACCGTTAATTTTTTTTGTAGGTAACCGATCAAGTTTTTGGGCAGTAGAAATTTTTGAAAAACTTTTAAGCATCTGTCCATCTGAGATCAGTCCTAGGACTATAATCAGATTTGAGGTAAAAGATAAGATTAAGAAAAGATTAGATTAGCATAAGATCAAGTTTTAGCGGCATTTTCTAATCTTAATAATGTAGTCCATTCCAACATGTGTTTAAAATAACACTAAAACACAAACAGAAATATTGTTGCATTAAAGTGATAATGGTTGAAACAGGAGCCGATGATGGCTGTACTGGAAGATACGTTGACGATGGAACACTTGCATTACAAGAAAACTCAATTCATAACAATTTTCGGTCCAACCCGGGAGTGAAGTCCAACACCTCGCGCTCCTGAGGCGAACATGCCAACTAATGAACTAGCGAGCACTATATACAGCGAGTGATATATAACCACACACTTCAAAGAACTGCCTCATAATTAGTTGAAGTAACGTTTATGAGGTATATTAACTTCAGTTAATTAGGCCGATACTGCGATCTGATCTCAGAGATCATCTCACCGCTAACGCTACTCGAGGCGATTAATCTGACCCAATTTGTTGAACTGCTGTTAATGGGCAGAGATCGGATGCGGAGATGAATTGAATGGAAATACTGGAGCAGCCTCAAAGAAGATTGACGGATTGCGTTTTGCAATCAATGGATTTACTGGTTGCCTTACATAGACATGCATGGGATACAAGCTAATTACTTGGAAATCTACGACATAAATAATATTTTTTATATATAATAATCAAAAGAAGATAAGCTTTCTATGCTATCACCACTAACATCATCATCTACTTTATTAAATTCACGGAGCACGGAGCGCCTGTCGCATGAAAGAAAAATATAGAGGTTAAATATGGGATAGAAGCACTTATATACACTTTGGGGCTTTGCCTAGCCTATAGTCATCAACATTCTCAGAGCAATGGTTTTTTTATAGCCAACGCAACTATGCAACTAAAATGAGTTCATTATTTAACGTAAAAATTTAAGCAGTTTATTTTATTTGCATTTTGACACTCGCTGATACGCAACCAAGCGATATTATAATTTGGAGGTTCACCACGCTACTCTGTACTCTACGGGTTAAGAGGGAAAGGTTAAAGCTATCCAAGGAAGAGTTTAAGCCTGTAAACCCCATCACTCACCCAGATTCCGATTTAGGTTTACGTCAGGTACGTAACAATAGGAGAGGATGCTGTGATTGGTTATCTAGATTGTGGAATAAGATGAAGAGCGTTAGCCATTCCAGTAGCCCATATCGCACCTATGGATCATAATTGTTTTACTCTAAACAAACCTTTTTGCATGAATTATCTTATACAATATTTATATAAGATAACATATAGTGATGCTGTCGAGGATAAGCTATCGAAAGTAAATTCTAGCTTTATTGATAAGAACATATGACCACCAAGCAGTTTTGATGTAGGGGATATATATCATATTGAAGAATGGCTGTGACTAATTAGCTACTGGCGAGCTGCCGACACGCAAAAACAGACCAGCCAAGGTCCGCAAGCAGCACCGGTGTAACAAAGAGGTGTAGACCGTGCATCATATTCATTTTCATTGCGAGTTTTCACTATTAAAAACCTTACCATTTATTCTGTTTGGTCGTTTTTGTCCGCAGGTCTAGTTGTACCGAGAGTTTTTGTGTTCACAGATTGTGCGATAAACATAACCTTAGGCCATTATAAAAACCAGTATTACGTTTCCAAGCATAATTGTGATTGCAACATTGATATGCACACGCTAGATACGTCATATAATTTAATAAAATATATATATACTGATTAAGAATGAGCTTGTGTTTGATTATTAAAAGGGACATAAAGGACGTCGTCAGATGTCGTCAATGAACATGAACATGAACTATGAACATTTGACTTAATTTAATTCTTAATTTATTTTATGTATTTTACAGTAAATACTAAATACATTCTGACTGTGAACTAACGTGTAAATGGTTGGTCAATATATATTATATATATTATTTATATAATATATATGTTGTATAATATTTATTTATTATATATTACCTAAACTACCGATTTATAAATGCTACATAGATCATCGTTTTGTTATTATGTAAATATTGCCCAAATTACCAAATTAACACAGTAGTCAAAAATTAATTACCTAAAATCAAGATCGTCTAAAACTTAGATATATTTCGGTTCCGCGTATTTATAAGAAGAAAAATATCTTCTTAGATTATCTTTATTATTCGGTTTTAAACCAAAAATTATCCAAAAACTGGCTAATCCTAGCTTTAAACCGAATTTATCCGGAGAACAAGGCTGTTTAAAATAGCCTAATACGTATAATTAAATAAAGATACGTTAAATTCTATAGTTACATATATATTATATATAAATACAAATCAATAAATTGTTGAAAGCGTCTGTTGTTTTAATCCTCTTTTAAAGTTTGATGGGTGTTAAAAGAAAACCAATAAACAGTCAATGTATCTTGACTGTTGATTTTTAAGAACGTTATATGCTTATAGAGCAATGTCCTTTGACACACAGATATACAGGTAGACTTTGTCTTGTCTTTGTCTTGACTTTGTCCCGGTTTAACATATAGGTATTAGTTTTTAAAGCTTTCCTGACAAGCCTAGAAAACGAATTATCTGATGAGCCACTGACTAAGAAGTCATGTCAAAGTCATAACTATAACTATACTATGTGAGTAAAGCGAAATGTGTGTGTGATTTAATAGTTTTTAACTTTAAAGCAAACCAAGGTATAAGATATTTTTCCGAAATATCTATCGGTCTGTACCATCGTAACGTGCGAATTGACAGACCGATTTACGTGGGATTGCTTTGCATTGAGAACGTATTACCTCAAATCAATCTTGGGTATTACGTTTACAAGCTACTAGGAGGTGCAGAAACAGAGTATAAATTTCACCACATGTGTACTAATTGCTAGAGACATTTTATTTATGTGATTAACAAGAAAATCGTCTCCTTAATTAGTAATCACATTCCTGGAGCCTGTGCCTATCTTTTTATTTTTTCCCCATATCAACGGATTACATCAGCAATGCTCGAAAAGGCAATGTTAGGGATTTTTATAAAATAGCAGCTGTTTAACGAGTCGCCAAGCCATTGTCATGCAACGCGTACGCGCCGTGGAATGCTTCGACGTACGGCCTGCGCTGGGAATTCATCATTAGTTATTATAAAATTAGATGCGACCATATATAACACTCCGTTTTCACTCTTTAAGGCAATATTGTACTTGGAGTGTTACTTGATATGATATCAAGTAATACTACTCATTGGAATATAAGAGATTGTAGCCTTCAATTTAATAGAAACATATTTTTAAACATATACAATAAATCCCTTATTAGTAGAGTGGTATATAGTCACGATTGAAGCGTTCAATCAAGCGAATTCAGACATTATAATATCTCAAATTGAACAAAGCTAGATATCGAATCTATGGCGTCTTATATACGAAACTATTATGCACGTCAGAATGGTCACTGGGACATCCTGTTTTATTAACGAACTAAATCACTCATATTTTGACCTATATTAAACTTTAGTGATATGAAAATAAAAAGTAGCCAAGCAACAAATGGGTTACAATGTTACGGCTAATAAGGTGGAGCCGGCTATCCTCAGCCCACCTTTCCGCCAACAGGTGGAGAAACGATGTGGGCGCCTTTAACTGGTTGTTAAAATCACCCTATATTTTAATTCTAAAATAGACCCACAGATAAACCAATTCAGTAATAATCTCTCAATATTTTTAGCAACACTAACAACATCTCAGTATCGACATTGCAAGCCTTGTGTACAACACACACGCAGGGTCCTCCTCTCTCGTGGGAGAGAAATTAAGGGTTTAAACTACTGCTCCTATAAGGATTGAAGATTTTTTGGCTGAGTTGGACGGTTGACTCATTAGTGTCGACCGTCTAACTAAGTTCGGAAATGTTCTTTTCATGCCTAATATGCTTACTTAGTTCCTCTAGTTTTAAGCTGTTAAGTTACTGATTAACACCGAGGACAAACCTCTTTGGTTTTTTCGGTGCTTTTATTGTATAACTAATTATATTCCTTGTATATTAATAATAAATAAATAAAATAAATGAATAAGAATAGAAACATATTTGCTTTATGGATTTGTATTAGTGACGACTACCAGACATCTTCACGTAAACTATGCTTTATCCCTAGCTATCATCTAATACCTAGCAATTCGCGGTCCGATCGTAATCAAAGCCTCGTGATCTCTTATCGAAAGTATATTACCCTTACCCTTATCACTAGTAACCAATGAGGCGGCAAAAAGAGTTCACAGCTACAAAGAGGAAATCCAAATTTTTCCACAACTTCACACACAATGCAAGAAGACGATAGACGCAGTAAGATGTGTCCAGAAACATCATTCATTAATATATAAAATACTATGATTTCCGTAGTTTCTCCTTCCACGGTCAATCCGTGTGAGAATAAGGAGGAAGTCATCATCATCATCATGATCAACCCATTCTCGGCTCACTACAGAGCACGGGTCTCCTCTCAATATGAGAAGGGTATGGCCATAGTCCACCACGCTGGCCATGTGCAGATTGGCAGATTTCACACCTTTAAGAACATTATGGACAACTCTGAGGTGTGCGGGTTTTCTCACGATGTTTTCCTTCACACTTGAAGCAAGTGATATTTTAATGCCTTAAAAAATTTAGAGGGAAGTGCTGGTCGTTGATTTACCGATATTTATAAAACATTTAAATTGCGCATGAAACTGCTTGTTGTGTGAACTAAACTTTGTAATTTTTATGTGTTATATTATGTTGATGAACTCATGAACTTTGGAAATAATGAAAGGATGTTAGGATTCGCGGCAATTCCCAAAATCATCATTTGTATGTCTGTGTTTGTGATAAATAGATAAAGGCGTTATGTTTATAGTGACCTTCCAAACGTAACCAACTGAGTAAACCGATGCAATTTCCCACGTGCTTTCCAATATAAAGTACACTGTAATCCTTTATTGTATTGTCTTCACTTGGATTCACTTTCTAAACACTAAAAACACCGCACTCTACGTCACGCTCACTGATTAACACCGACAACACAAAACGAAAAGAAGATGCGTTCATTCATTCGTTCCCATGTAAAAAAGTTTTTTTTTTAAATAATAATGCGCGAAAATCAACAAAGCGAACACTCCAAGCTAGTGCGCGTGCGCAACTAACGTAAAGTAAAACCAACCAACCGAGTAGAGCCTCCTATTGAGCGAGATGGCACCATCTCTTCCTCGTGTGGCAGACAGGGATGTAAAATGCAGAGCCTTTATAAAACCATCCCTCTGACAGAAGCCATGTAAATTTCGCTCGGTGTATTATTTACGGTTTTTAATTGAAAGGCTGTGTTGCCGAGTTGGGGAGTCCTTTTCCCTCGCGGAAACCGTTAGGTACCCACCTCTAATTTTCAATTGCTGACCACTACTGTATTATTTTATGCCAAAGGGCCAAAATAAGAAAGAAGTTTTGAAATCATCGCATTTTTTGTCGCTTTTTAGGGTTCCGTATCCAATGGATGTCACGGTCATCTATTAATGAGACCACGTCTGTCTATCGGTCTTTCTATTAGCGAACTCTATCTTATGAACCGTAATAAGTTAAGATATAGAATTTTCACAGAATGTGGAGTTATATTGCCTTTCTATTAACAATGAAAGAACTTGAAAATTAATGCTCCCATACAAAAATCCTGTTTGTTTTTGCGCTTGATTTTCGCGATTTTATTATTTCGTGGTTTCTTCGCAAAGATTTGTGACAATATATTACTTATAACGTCATTGTTTCTACGCCGTTTCTTGACCGATATTTACATAATTTTTAGCATATTTATCTGGTTGTATTATCTTTGACCATTTAATAAAATTTCCTTAAGTTTGGTTATATTTATCAACTATCTTAATTATTGTACATATTTTATAAATTCATACGTATGTATAATAAATATAGTTCGAACTAAAAAGTTTTTTGATTTCCGTCTGTGACCAGGAATGCATCTATAGACGATAGATCCGCTATGCTCTTAGATTGGTGGACAGAAAACTAGGTGTATAAAGTAAAGACAGACACTTTTTCCCAAAAACTCTTATAGGACGACGCATCTAATACATTATTAGTTAAAGATTAAACCGCAGGTAGCTGGAGAACATGACATAACAGTTTCGGGTATTCGAATACGTTCCATCGAATTCCAGAACACCAGTTCACCAGCAGTTCGAGAAGCACAAAGCATCGGGAAGCACATTAAGCCGTCGTCGGATCCAGTTAAATTTTCACTAATATTTGATAATAATAGAAAACCCGGCAGCATGGAAGTAGAAGATTAAAGTACTAGATTCTCTCGTGTCAGTACGGCCCGAAGATGATAATGAATAGTAATGCACTCTAGAACGCAAAGTTGCCCTAATACCACTTTGATATCTGCAGTAGGTATTCTGTTTTTCCGCGCTTATCATAATGTTTATAGCCCATACTGAAATCAATATGTACTAGTTATTGAAATGAGTGATTTTAGATTTCATGGCTGTCTAATTTTAAATCTTTTTCAAATTTATTCAATACATAAAAAAAATTGGCACCAGACTCTTGCATCCTGGAATTGTGCATGGGTTTTTATACTGTAAAAATAAGTTCCCGCGAGCTTATTAACAAAACAAAAAACATCGCGAACGAAGTCAAAGGTAGCAGCTAGCTGTATATCGCTAAATAATGTCGCGATACGACACAGAGTAGCGATTGTAGAAATGACTGGTCGCAGACGTGTCCGCGGGTGAGCGTGTCGGTTACAATGCAAAAACACTCCAATCTAATCGCCCGAAGTGAGATCGCGGTGAAGATTTATGGCCAGATTTGATGCTAAAATGGCAACACTAAAAACGGGTTTCAGCTATGGAACTATGTCACGGCGGGCATCGCAGTCTCATAAATTACGCCACTCTCATTTGCGGCTTAATTACATCAGGAGAAAGTTGAAACAAATCGATCTGGTAACCAGATGCGTTTACCATATCAATGCGATCGCCGGAGATTAGGTTTTTCCCATTATGGTATCGATGTTACGACTCAACGGCAAGTAAATAATATATACAACGAGAAAAATCCTGGCACATAATATCCCAAATAATGTGGTATTCCGTTTTTTCGTTTCGTCTTTCCCGTTATTTAAATATTTTTTATTCAAAATCTTGTAACACATGCATCAATTTAAATCATCATAATCATCATGAACAACCCATTACCGGCTCACTACAGAGCACGGGTCTCCTCTCAATATGAGAAGGGTTTGGCCATAGTCCACCACGCTGGCCATGTGCGGATTGCCAGACTTCACACGCCTTGGAGAACTCTCAGGCATGCAGGTTTCCTCACGATGTTTTCCTTCACCGTTGAAGCAAGTGATATTAATTTTTTTTGAAAAACGCACATAACTCCGAAAAGTTAGAGGTGCGTGCCCGGATTCGAACCGCCGACCTCTGAATAGAAGGCTGACGCCCTAACCACTAGGCTATCACCGCTTTTTTAAATAGTCTGCCTTTATTTGAGTCTGAATGACAAACAAAGTCTTACTAAAAGTTAAAAATTGAAATATCTCAAGATTTCTACAAAAGACGTTCTCGAACCTGAATTAAATAATGATAAAGGACACCCGACACGTGATTCTGCCCTGGTACAAGATAAGGTTGCGTACTCGCGTCTAAAAGCCTTCAGCCGGAGCCGTCGGCCGCGCCGGTGGCTCGCCGGCCGAAACTGTTACTCGAGACTAATTAGCGTAAAACCTGATCATTTTATAATTTGAGAAACTTGTCATGCCTCCACTAATTCGACGTCATGTCTGTGGAAGTAATAAATACAGGTATTACATTCAGTTGACCACGATCTGTTTGCATGACAAATCTATATACCTTTGAATCTGTGCTTATAACAATAAACTGAAGTTTAAATTTCCACTTATTGAATCTGAGCTTATGAACTGAAGGTTTAATTTACACTTAATATATTTCATACATTTTGAGCGTAGAAATATATAATATCGATAATACAAAACAGATTTCATATAGTTTTTTTTTTGCCTTTTGGATTTCAATGCTAATAGAAACACTTATTTCAAGTGATAATCTCAGTAAGGATTAAATCTACTTTTATATCGAAAATAAATCGGGTTCTTAGGGTTAGGAGTTCAAATATAAAAATGAGATAGGTTGTTACACCAGTCTATTTATGAAGAGCAGGTAAAAAATGTTGCAGACACGGTACAGAAATACTTAACGGACAGCGCCAGACGTCTCACTTAAGACTTAAAACATGAACACGTCTCGGTGACTGACTTGAAGTTACAACTACATAAAATAGTAGGAAGCTCAAAGTTTATTCTTCAGTATTTTTAACTGAACTAAACCCTAATGATGACTACTATTACTCATTGTTAATGTATTTTTGTTTTTCAAACTTTAAAAATTAGCGACTTTAGCTAGTATTGAATATGACATCATCAGCTTAAAATCTTTCCCTGGGTACTTGTCTCCTCACTTAAAGGATAGAGAGTTTTGGAGCTTAGATCAACCACGCTGCTCCACTGCGGGTTGGCGGGCTTTACCGATTGTCATAACATAGTACTCCGACCTTGCAAGATTTTTTTTTCCTAAAACGACAACTTAAGGGTTTCATTCGGAATAAAAGTCTCTCATCTAATATCATATCTAATAACGAGTTAAATGAAGCATAACTTGTAAAAATGAGACGAAAGTGGAGCTCCAGAAGACACGTGATCTGTAAAGAATGCAGATGGAGACCGTCGGCTCAGTGCCGCGGGGCTCCGAGCCTGTATCATTTGCTACCAGCAATCATCGTAATGACTGCGGCGGAGCGCCTCGGAGCCCTACCGCGGGATGCGTTCCAACAACTCGACATTGCTTTATCAACTGATTTTGGAGAAATTTATTTCGAAATTTGCATTTTTGAATAACACTGTCGAAAGTATTTTAATTCTAATGATATTTGATTGATGCTAGCCATAAATGTAATATAATATTTGATATTAAATTGAGTATTATATTACATTTATAGCTTAATTAGTTATTTTTTACCACATTTACTACTTAAGTATTATACATTATTATATATTATATATTCTTCTTATCATAAAAAAAAATGCCAGTGGACCCTACACAACACCAGGAGATGACCTGTCGTAGGTTCCGAACAAAATAAACTTATGACGGAAAATTATTTAATTTATTGAAATATATCAAAAAAAAATAATTTCGATATATAATTTATAATCGATGATCTAAATATATTGAACTACAGGAAAATTCAGGAATGCACTTTTTGTTTATATTAGATTTAAGTCACGTTGGAAAAACTGTCCTTAGTCGAATACGAATGGGAAACAGATGTATTGAGACGCTGTCAAAGTGTAAATACGATATCTTATTGTTACATATTTAGTATAAACATAGAATTAAGGCCATGAAAATTTATCAATTCGATACGTACTTTTCCATATACGTGATTAAGATTATAAAAGAAAGCCCAAAATACTTAGCCGCGTAAGCATTTTTATTTCTATCACCATTCACTGACAAGGCCTGAGCTTACAGGTAATTCATAGACCATCTAAAGGTGTATAGGGTTTTATTTATAACCGATGGTTAATAATATTACCAAGCTTAACTTCTCGCCATAAAACACTCTCTAATCCCCATCATCTCTCATCGAAACCCAAAACAGATAAATATAAATTGTTTGTAGGCTAGGTATTACTACAATTAGTCCTCGTTTTCTTATTTGCAGACCAAAAGCGGAAAGCCCACAAGCGGCTACCAGCGGACCTCCAGCTCTGCTGATGACATAAGCAGACGATTGAAGGTACAGTGACGATTATGATGAAGAGATAAATACAGAGTTGTATCACCTAACATGAAGTAATAATCGATACGCATCAGTGCGCTCTTTCGATCAACATCTGCAGAAATAAATCAGAAATGGCCAAGTTCCAATTGAATTCAATTCAATCGTTATTTCATCTTGCGATTGCAGAGAGCACGTTCGCGGGCGTCTTTTACATTCATGGTACCGCGGATGACGAGCGCGCACGCCTCTCCTCCGCCGACGGCGTCTGCTTCGCGAATCTCAACTTTAGTTATTGGATTTAACGCTTATTATTAAATTTTATCTTATGATATTAATTTAAATTCCTCAACGTCGCAACTGGCCATTTACGGTCATCGAAATTGTAGCTCTAGTCAAACGTAACAGGGTTTGTTATGAATTAAAACTGTTGTAAACTGTCCGGTTACGGAATGGGGTGTGATGAGGTTTCCAGATAGACTTTACATTCGGTTCGCGTCTGCGATACGGGAGTCATATCGCAAGGAGCTCACGAGGTGCTGTTTCGCATCTGCGTGATCTGATGCTAATGCTGTGATTCGGGGAGGCGATGGAGGAGGCACGGAGAACAAAATAATGACAGGACTACAATATAGACATTTTTTTTTATTTACCACAAATTAGCCCTTGACTTCATCTCACCTGATAGTAAGTGATGATGCGTCTAAGATGGTAGCGGGCTAACTTTTAGGGGTATTGTAAACTCATACCCCTAATTGGTTTCTACACGACATCGTGCCGGAACGCTAAATCGCTTGGCGACACGTCTTTATCGGTAGGGTGGTAAGCAGCCACGGCCGAAGCCTCCCACCAGACCAGACTCGAGCCGGGAATCGAACCCAGGACCTCCGACTTTAAAATGCAACAGCGCACGCACTGCGCCACGGAGGTCGTCAAAGTATTATTTGTACACTCTACAAGTTAGCCCTTGACGGCAGTCTCACCTGTGTATGTGATGATGCAATCTAAGATGGTAGCGGGCTAACCTATTAGGGGTATGGTAAACCCATACTCCTAATTAGTTTCTACGCGATATGGTGCTGGAACGCTAAATAACTTAGCGAGACATCTTTGTCGGTTACGCCCGAAGCCTCCCACCAGACCAGATTCGAGCCGGGAATCAATCCCAGGACCTCCAACTTTATAATGCGACAGCGCATGCACTGCGCCACGTAGGTCGTCATTAGAAGCATAAATAAATTATTTGCAGTTTGCTGCGACATCGATTAAGTATTGCCCTAAAAGTGGTTTGTGTTATAATTATAGCAAAGGAATACCCGGGTAAAGTGGGCGGGTGGGCTTCGTCTAAGACTCCGTTACGTTTGAGAACTCATGGTTTTAGTATTAAGTTAACAAAAACAGTAACCAATACCTCATTGTGTGAACATATTAAAAACGCCGTTTCAAGGCCAATTAGATTAATAATTATTTAGACGAAAGTGGACTGAACTCGTAGTGTGTGGTTTTGAGATGTTCAGTAATTGAAGATCTGGTTGGTGGTTATAAATAAATGTTAAAGATATTATGATACTATGTTTTTCGGTTTAAATGCGTTATATTCATGATGATTTTTAAGGATCCGTGAGGTCCGTATTCCTAAGCCTCCGCTGACTGTGCATCCATACATCTGTCTGATGTCACATATGAAAAAGCCCCGATAAACGTGTATTTTAGATTGTTTGCATTACGTTATAAAACCCTTCGTGTGATAGTCCAACTCGCACTTAGCCGTTTTTCAAATAAACTAACCATTCCCCGCAACTTTTTCCGAACACAACTTATAACTTTCATGAACTAATCATCTCTTCTTGACGCCCTGTTGCGTTATTTCTTCCGTTGGTCCTTAATCTGAGGTTCACAGCGAGATGTTAAATTACTTATAATCTTCCAAACAAATTTAGACTATTAAATTGTTATAAAAGAATTAGCACTTTATTAACTTCTACGTTTTAATAAGTATATCTACTTACTCGTAGGATTTAGTTATTACCTAAACCAACATTTTATTCCATTATATTACTCTGGGAGTGCTGAGAAGAAATATGCGAGAATCACTAGTGAATGAATAATTCGCAGGCAGTGCTGAAATTTCGCCACCATAAATAACTTGAAGTGGCACATTACGATATTGAAGAGCAATCTCATGGTGGCAAAGTGGTCAAACTGCACAGTAAACCGCAGTGGCGATGGTGGCGATAAATCATGTACCACCGCCCGGCACGGCAACTGTGTAGGATTCAGTTTAAATCCGAAGCTTACATCAACAGCTGACAGGTCGGATTATTCAACCAATCGTTGCTTATTTGTTAAGTTCTTATCAAAAACCCGCGGACACTGTTATCCTCAGGAACCTATCTCTAAGCAAAGTTTCGTCAAGAATTGATATGAGAGATACAAAGGGCTTTATTTTTTAAACCGAAAACATTTCACAATTGGGTTTTTATCAGGACGAGAACTATGTTAGGCTTGTCCTCGAGCTGGGAAATCGAACCAAAACTTTCAACTTTATAATGCTCAAGCGCGTGCGATTAAGTCAATGCGCACTTTGTATGAAGATGCCCGGCTGCCACGTGTTAATGCAGAATACCTTTTTTTTTTTTTTTTTTTTCCTGCTGGGAAATGCATTTACGCATCCCGCCCGGAACAAAGCTCCGGGCGGGTATGTGGGACTCAAGGCCAACCGTTAAAGCGGCGAACCACACTACCCACTAAAACCCAGCGCATCCTCCTGCGTCCCAGATGGGGTGCCAAAGGATCGCGATAGCATGCACTTTGACACCCCGACGCACTCGCCCGTGCACTCATTAGTGCTTACAGGGGTGGTAATAGGTGCGCGTATCGGCGTCTCCTGCCACCCGTTCTCCTTCTGCGGAGAGGGGGAGCATCCGCCGCCTGCTCTCTCTCCCTCTCTGCGGCCTCCTTCAACTCCATTACGGTTTCGCAGAAGGAGGCGACAATGACCCAGCCCTCCTCGCTATCAAGCATTAAACTAATAACGCTTGGCAGCGAGAGGTCCCCGTCAAGGAGAGACACCAATGAATGTCTCTGCGGAGCCCATGATGCACACTCTGCCAGAGTGTGGTGAGCCGTGTCCTCCGCCGCCCCACACTCATGGCAGACCGGCGCTGCCTCCCGTCTCGCGATTCCGTACAGATACCTGCCGAAGCACCCATGCCCGGTAAGTACCTGCACGAGACGATACGTCAGTGCGCCATGTCTCCGCCTCAGCCACCGCTCCAGGTGGGACCGGATTCCCTCCACTGTCCAGATACCGGCAACCGGGGCCTCCAGATCATCCCGCCATCTTTGGACCAGGGCCTGACTTCCTAAGGATCTCAACCTTCTTATCTCCTCAAGCTCTGGTCGTTCCCCTCGAGACCTCATCATTGACCGATACCGGTGCACCTGAGCTAGTACCTCAGCCTGCAGATCCCAAGGCGGGTCACCCGCCAGGAGTGTGGATGCCGTCCAAGACACCGTACGATAACCCCGAATTGCTCGTACCGCAATAATACGCTGCGGTCTCCGCAGAAGGGACATGTTGTGCGGAGACAGGGCGTGGATCCAGATGGGAGCACCGTACAGTGCCATGCTCCTGACAATCCCTGCGTATAGACGTCTGCAGGCCGTGGACGGCCCCCCGACGTTCGGCAAAAGCCTTCCCAGTGCGGCAGCTGCACTGACGAGCCTGGGAGCAAGGAGCTCAAAATGTCTCCTGAAGTTCCACCTACCGTCCAGGGTGAGGCCCAGATATTTCATATGGGCTTTGACCTCCACCGCTGCACCCTGAACGGTAATGCATGCACCCCGAGGAGGTCCCCTACGCGGACCGTGAAACAGGAGGGCCTCGGTTTTGGATTCCGAGACCCTCAGACCCAGCATACGAATTCTTCTGACCACCAAGGTGGCCCCAATCCCGGCCAGAAGTGCCGCCTCTTCAAAGGTGCCTGCTCGCGCCGTGATGAGGGTGTCATCCGCATAGCACAACAACCCCATCCCGGGGAGCAAAGGTGTCCGCAGAAGCCAGTCGAAGCCGATGTTCCAAAGCACCGGCCCCAAAACCGAACCCTGCGGAACACCCCTGAGCATCTGCCGCCTCTCCCTTCGTCCGTCTCTTCCCACCCAGGATATCCACCTATCCCGCAGGTAAGCCTCCAACAGTCTCCTGAGATACGTTGGCACTCCATGGAACCGGAGCGCCTCTAGCAAAGTCTCAAAAGGGAGGCTGTTGAAGGCGTTCGTAACGTCCAAAGAGACGGCGATGACGACGTCACCCTGGGCCACTGCCTCATCCGTTAAGGTCTTCAATGACTCCAGGGCGTCAAGGGTCGAACGACCCGCCCTGAAGCCATACTGCGCTGCTGAGAGCCCTGGACCGACAGTCTCCAAGTGCCTAACGAGCCGATCAGCCAAAATCTTCTCAAACAGCTTTCCGACTTCGCTGAGCAAGACTATCGGCCTGTACGCTGAAGGGGCATCCTGCGGCCTCCCCTCCTTCCTAATGAGGCACAGCAGCCCCTCTTTCCAAGATTCAGGGAACTGTTCAGCCTGGAGACAGTGGTTGAACAGCTCCCGAAGTTTTACCTCGAAGAGCTCTCGGGTCATGTGTATGACCCGCCCCGGAATGCCATCCGGCCCAGGCGCCGTTTTCCTGCACCGGAGGCGGTCCAGGGCTACGTCCATCTCCTCCCCAGTGACCAGCGGGACAGAACCGCGGTCAGTTTCGTTCACCGAGGGGGCCATCGTCGGAGGGACGTGGCCTTGTGAGTCCGGAAAGAGTTCCTCAACCACTCGGCGTAGGGACTCCGGCTGGAGAGTTTGGGTCACCGGAGGACCCTGACTGCGCAGTTTTCTTCGTGCCGTACGATAAGGGCGTCCCCAGGGGTCCCTGTCCAGACTCTCCAGCAGCTCCTCTCGGGCCCGCTCTTTGGCGTCGTATATCGCCCGTTTTAGGGCCTTCTTAGCCTGGCGATAGGTTTCCCGCAGCTGCTCCTCTAGAGAGACGTCAAAGCCGTTTCGCCTTCGGCATCGGACATAGGCCCTGCGGGCTCTGTTACTGGCGGCGCGGAGGGCCGCAATCTCCACCGACCACCAGTACACCCGCCTTCTGCGGCGCCATCCGCGAGCCCTAGGCATCGAGGAGTCGCACACCTCTGTCAGGCTCAACCGCAGTCGCTCCGCCAGCTCTCCGACACTGGCGCCTATACGGGCTCTGGGAGACGACCATCGCTGAACGATGGCGGCCTCTCTTGCGATCTCCCGGTCCAACTGTCCCAGACACCAACGTGGGAAGTGGTGCGGGCCTCGGGAGGGAACCACAACGGCGGAAGTAGGTGCAGATATCTCGAGCCTTATGTAATTGTGGTCCGACAAGGTCTCCACATCTTCCTCCACCCACCAGTTGGTAACTCTGTCAGCAACCGACGACGTCGCGAACGACAGGTCGACCCTCGATCCTCCCCCCGCGCGAACACAGGTGTAGGCCGTGCCTCTGTTAAGTAGCGTGAGCCCCAACTGCACAGCCCAAACCTCGACAGCCCTTCCTCTGCCGTCCTGCGTGCGATTGCCCCAAGCCTGGCTCTTGGCGTTGAAGTCGCCAAGAACCAAAGTACGCCCCTCATTGTGCCTGCGAAAGGCCTCACCGACTGAGTCGAGGAAAGCCTCGAAGTCCGCCAGTGGGCGATTTGGTGAGAAGTACACTCCGATGATTGTATGTTCCCCCCATTTCGCCACGGCATACCCCGGTCCCCTCTCAGCGACAGTAAGAGAGTGGCTAGCGCCATTCGCAGAAACGATGGCCACCAGACCACTAGTGTCACCCACCCAATTTGGACAACTCTGGGGAACATAGTATGGCTCCCCTACCACCGCCAGGTCGACCTGCCACTGCGCGAAGGACTGCATCAGGAGATCCTGAGCCCCTGCGCAGTGGTTTATGTTCGCCTGGAGAATGCTGATATGTTGCGAACTCATGACGACATATCAGCATCCTCCCGCGATTGACCTCTCCCACCAACGACCCGTGGTTGGGACACTATATCACCTTTAGTGGAGGGAGGGCAACATGTCCTACCTCCCATAATATGGTCTGACGGGAGCCCCGCGTCAGCGCAGACGACACAGCGGACAGCGCCCGTGCAACCCACTTGCTTGTGTCCCTCGACACCGCATCGGTAGCACAGTGTACTACGGTCGATCCTGGAGGGACATAAGGCACGTGTATGCCCCATGCCCATGCACCCGTAGCAGCGCAGAGGGCGCTGCTCAAGCGCACGGACGTCTGCGGAGCTCCACCCAACAAGCAGCCTACCGGCGTCACAGACTTTTTTCGCGGCGTCGACCGGGCAATGGACGGTGGCTGAGCCCATATCACGGGGACCCAACTGTAACTCCCCGACTCTGACTGCCGCCAGGGGGCAGCTCCCAGCGCGAGCAACCGCTGCCGCCACCTTTTCCGGCGTGGCGGAGTCATCGAGGTTGGTGACCCTGAGGGTAACCGTCTTTGTGGGGCGAGTGACCTCTGCCAGCCCTAGCAGCACCGAACGCAGGCGGTCGGCCAGAACGTCCGCCTGCTCTTGCGTCTGCTCACTCGGAAGTTCGAGAAGCCGGGCCCCCGTTGCTGCGCGGCGGATTCTCATTCCCGCTCCGATGCCCAGCTCCTGCAGATTAACTCGGCTCTCCGCCTTCTCGAGTACCTGAGCGTAGGTTACCCCTTTTTTCTCTGCCTCCGGGGCCATGGTAATAATGATCGCCGCCGTCTTAGGGGAGGTCAGAGTCAGTCTAGGTGCCGACGCAGGGGCGGCTCTTGGAAGGGTCGCCGAGGGAGTGCCTGCAGGAGTCTTCTTGACCTGGTCTTTCCTTTTGCGCCGGACTACGGACGACCAAGTTTCTCCAACGGAGGCCACATTGCTTGGTCCCGGTGTCGCCGCCGGTGCTCCGGGGGAGGCAGCTGCCACACTATCACCTTGGGGTGCCTTTGCAGGCTGGGCCACCTTTGCAGGCTGGGCCACCTGCGGAGCCTCCGTAACCCTGGCCTGAGATTTCCTCTTGTCCGACGCCAACGGCGGGCGTGAGACCCTCTCCGGCAAAAGGCGCCCTTCGATGCTCGCGAATCGAGCGTCCAGCATCCGTCCAACGGAAGAAACAATGGAGGCTTTGAGCTCTTCCATTGCATCCACGCTGAGACCAGGGCCCGCAGCGTTACTTGCCGCCGCACCCCTCGCCGCTGCTATCTCCGTCCGCATCCCCGCGAACTCCCGCCGGTGGGCTTTTACCTCCGCCCTAAGGTTATCTACCTCGCTACGGAGGCGGGCATTATCGGCTCGTAGCCGGCGCGTCTCTTCCGCCTCGGTCCTTGACGCCAGAGCCTCAACCATGCCCTGCATCCTGGCGGCCGCGTCCTTGAATCGCTTCACGAACGTTCCCTTCAGGTTGCCGGACTTGGTCGCAAGCAATATGATTTCCGTCGCGGTTTTACCAGCGGCGGCCCGTAGCTCCTCCGGGCTGAGCAGCGCTGGGTCCTCCTCAACGGGTGCTTCGCTAAAAATTCCCTCCTCAGGGTCAAGGACCGCGCCCAGTACCTCTCTTCGGACAATGCGGTCCCTAAGGAATTGGTTAAAGGCGACCTCATTCCTCTCCTCCCGAGCAGCCCTCAGTTCGGCTCTCGCTCCGGCTATCCCAGTTTTCCCCACCGGGACCGGAGTCGACGACCTCGACATCGAGGACTCCCTCGAGCTCGGTGAAGGCGAGCGCACCACGCGTGAGCTCCGAGTGATAATCGGGCTTCTGGTTCGAGGGTTTTCCTTCGCAATAACCATCGAACGACGACGAGACACCCGCGACGTCGAGTCTTCCCCCGTGGGTGACCCCCCCATATCTTCCTGCGGTGGTCTCCCCGTCTGGAGCTCCAGACGGGTCGCCATTCAGGAATCCAAGGCTAATATGCTAGCCAGCCACAAAGAGAGAAAAAAAAAAAAAAAAAAAAAAAAAAAAAAATATATATATATATATATATATATATATATATATATATATATATATATATATATATATATATATATATATATATATATTTCTTTTTCCTTCCTTTCCTTTTCCCACAACAACAAAAACAAAACAACAAGACAACAGCCCACAATACCACTTACAGCAAATACAAAAACAGCCAACGAAAACACCAATAAAATTGCCACATACAACAACCAATCCAACCAAAAACAAGAAAAAAATACCCACACACAAAAAAAAAAAAAAAAAACCTTGCCAATGTCACCCAAAGCACCCAGAAATCGGACAGTCTGAAAGTGAAAGGGTGTCAGTGGTTTAGTTTTTTTTTTTTAAACAAACTCCCGGACACCTGCAGGGCAAGTGGGCAAGAACCACTAATGACCACTGCAAGCTCAGAATAACCTCCCCAAGTATAGATACACAACAACACTATAAACAAAGCTTAAACTCCCAAAACCCAACCAAAAGACCAACCAAAGGAACAACCAAACTAAACTCCGTACAATATCTCAAAACGAATTAATTGCCTGTAAAAATTAAAAATGATTTACGCAGCAACAACACGTCCGTTCTCGCAGCGCGCCGGACTGCACTCCTAATGCAGAATACCTAACTTAAGTAGAAATAAATGTTTAAAGTTACGTACGAGCCAGAGATTACCTCGGCCACTTAATATACGGAAAACAAATCCACGCAGCAAGTTCAAAGTTATCTATGAATACAAATGTGTCCGTCTCAAACTATGAGAACTCTTAAACACAAACAGCTATAACAGCTTTTAAGTATAGCTATTTATCTTCTTAAGTAGGTTCATTCTCTTAATGCAAAGCACTAAGGTTGTTTATCGCACGCTCGCAGTGACTCGAAAGCTGTAATTGCTTTCTGACCCGAGGTCAGAAAAAAGGGATAATTGGGTTTGGTCACGTGTGCAGCAGGTGATGAAACTGGTAGGTTAAGCGACGGAAGAAGCTTTTGTTGGATACGCTATTTTTATACCTAAATTATTTTGTCATCCCTGGCGTTATCAGCTGAGCTCTATGTTAGGGGCATCATGCTGTAGTGAATCCGGATGGTGGACTTATAGTGAGACGTATGTTCGACAGCCGGGCAATTAACTTACCTTGTGAATGCTGTTTGTCAGCATAACGCTTTATAATAACGCGTTATGCTGAAGATGATAATATTAAAAAACCAAATTGACAAGAAAGAACGAGAAACTCAAATAGATTTTTAAATCAAATCATATAATTTTTCATTATTTTAACTCGTTATGTGATGGTTATAAATACATTTGTTAGCTTAAAACTAAAGCTAAGAGGATTCCAAACACGTTTAGTTGGGAAAAGAAACCTACATAAACCTTATAAGGTTTTCGTTTGTTATTACCATCTCACATAGTCAATACTTAATTATAAAAAACAAACCTTTGTAGTTAGAGCATTTTACACTCAAGACTTTTTATCTTTTATGTAATCCTTAATATCGCAATAGGATTTTTGTATAAGATCACATTTTTTACAAAAACTTTCAACTTATTGAGACACATCTCTAAGATATTAGTCGAAAATTTGTTATAAAATAATTTACAATTTCTTGTGAATGAGATACTAATTAAGCAGCCTACTTAACGGCACTAGAAGTTTATTTTAAATGATAATGTTCATTTCATTTGTTGAATTTTAGAATTTTTAAATGGGCATACATTAAATTATTTCGAAACGAGTCGATGGACAATCGTTCCTATACTGCCTCAACAAGTGGTATTATATGTGACAAATACACAACAAATTCCCTAGTTTATCTATTACATCCCTACCAACAAGTATAACTGTTGAACTATCGGTTCCCTGCAAACCAACATATTTCTCCCGGATAAGGATTTGACGGGTAGTCTGTATGCTTTCTGCCACACAGAATTATTGCGCAATAAATAATGTTCGCGATACAAACACTCTCACGCGTTTATAGCTCGGTACTAATCTGGAGATATTACATAACTACGCAACTAAGTTAAGTGGCTGCCGATGTATTCAACTTCAAATTTAAATTCAAAATAATCTTTATTCAAATAGTCCTTAAAAAGGCACTTTTGACGCGTCTATAATTTACTACTACTAATAGTAGTTATTTCATGGTGATAACTATATTCGTATACATAAAACTAAAGCTATGAGGGTTCCAAACGCGCCCCGGTCTAAGAAGAAGCCCACAACAAACTAAGCCGAGGTTTTTCTTTTTTTTCATTATCACCATCTCACATTATGAATAAAATGAATAATAAACTATAGTACCCATGGAGATAGAGCAATTCACACCCAAGCTTATAGATTGTAGAAAAATCATATTACGATATAAAATCGTAATATGATCTTTCTACAAGCTTTCGTTTTACAAAAACTTTGAACTTATTGATAGACATTTCCAAGATATCAATAGGTTATTATAAAATAAAATACAATTTCCTTTGAATGAGTTACTAATTTTGTGCAGCCTACTAAACGGTACTACAAGTTTACTTTTACTTCTGATGTTCAGTGCGTTACAGTCCATTTTTTTCTTGAATTTATCAATATTTTTATGAACATACATTAAATTTTCATATATATATTGGCTATTAATGCGACAAACAAATTGTAGTCGGATTCGAAGTCGGATTTTTCTGTAAGAACAAAAAGTACTTAACTATGGATTTCTTAAACACCTGCCGCACCGATCACTCAAGAATATAGTAGAAAGCGAAGTTCCGATAGTTTTACACTGATAAGCGAGTCTGCAAAGCTTTCCCTCAGCGAGGTTCTGCATCAATGTCTTTGGTGAGGTCTCGCTTTTTGATCCTCGGCATCAGACTCGATGACACTCGGCCGATAACAATTGGGCATCCGCGCTGCCAGTGGCGTTGGCTGCTAACATGTGGAGCAACTCAGGGTCATGCTTTGGTTCTGAATGTCGATTAAGTCTTATACTGCAGTTATGTATATCTCTATCGATTTTGGCTGTTAGTTTTTTTTTTCACTACAAATTAGCCTCTGATGTGGCAATGTGGCGTGAGTGACCTGATGGTGGTGATAATGCAGTCTATGATGGTAGTATGGTAAACCTATACTCCTAATCGATATTCAACCGACATCGACCTGGAACGCTAAATCGGTAGGAGAGTAACTAGCAACAGCCGATACTTCCCACCAGAACAGACTCGAACCGGAAATCGAACCTCCTTATTTTAAAATGTAAAATTGCATATAAGGACCTGCATGCAACACGATTGTCACTTTACTTTTCGCGCTTGTGAAGTCAACATCTCCTGTGGATGATCCGGTGTCGGGTCGAAACGTGCGTAGAGGTTCTAGTGGAAGATTTTGTGTGGTGTTATACTATACTAATCTAAGTGATGATTCGGTCTAAGATGGTAGCGGGCTAAGTTGTTAGGGGTATGGTAAACTTATCTACGGTTTCTACGCGACATCGTGCCGGAACGCTAAATCGCTTGGCGACAGGTCTTTGTTGGTCTTGTAACCGTAACGTTCATCACCGCGAGAGGCATCGCGCTGCCAATTTCGAGTAATTTTAAAAATATGAATCGAGCTCGGCGCCGCGCTGGAAGCTGCAGTTAATCAATTCCTAACAAAAGAATTGAATTGACCGAAAGAGAACGACTCGATAGCTCTATTGTGTTCTATTGTGGGGAAATAGATTTGGTATTTAAGTAATTGCGGTTTATTATTAAAGTACGCCGGGTGCCTCGAAGATTTATGATACAAACTATATTAATAACATCTTTATAAGTGAAACTCCTTCAAGTGCGGTAAGAAAGGCCGCAGTTTAACGAATTGCTTTGCGTTATATAGATAATGGAAAGAAAGAAAGAAAATGTATTTATTCTCATATGGTGTTGCACAGTACTTACATTGCATTCTAATCATAAATTCTATGTCTGTCTGTAACACTAACCAGAAAGGGTGTTTCAGCATAAATGTCGTGTATCCTATGAAAGACACGTCGCTGATTTACAGCTGAGACTAGAGTGACGTCACAATAACAACAAAAATAAAAAGTATAAGTATAATAAAAAGAAAAAGAACAAATAACATATGACAGGGAACCAAAAAATTTAGCTTTTTAATGATATAAATATAATTTAATGAAAATAAATTGAAATCTGAAACAAATCATAAATCTGAAACAAAAACTTAGTCATCTTCTGTAATAATCTTGTTTTTATGTTGTATTTATGTTCAAATCTTACCTATCTTACATTCATGGTCGGATATTCTTAATGGAAGATCTTTTTACCTGAAACAAACAAAGTATTTATATTATTACAAACGAACGCTTGTATCGAATAGTTATTAAAGTGTCATAAAAGTTTAAGATTGAAGAAAAAACATATATTTTAGCATTGTCACGTAAAAAAGAAACTAACAGATGGTGTCCAGATCAAATTTGTGTTCTTGTCCAGACTTAAACGAAAATAATTGACTTCTACATGTGCTTAGAAAGAGAGACCTGTGTATATCTTGTATTGGAGTGGTCAAATTGATTGCACTACAAGCTGATGCCTGATGACTTCGTTGCCGCGTTGATCAGCAGTTTTTAAAGATTCCTGTCGAGTAAGCGAGTTTGTTATTGAAGATTATCTTATGTCTCATTGATGCCCCCCTTTTTTTTGTCATCCCTGTTCCCAACATATAAATAACTAATACATACAAATCATCATCATGAACAACCCATTACCGGCTCACTACAGAGCACGGGTCTCCTCTCAATATGAGAGGTGTTTGGCCATAGTCCACCACGCTGGCCATGTGCGGATTGGCAGACTTCACACGCCTTTGAGAACATTATGGAGAACTTAGGCGTGCAGGTTTCCTCACGATGTTTTCCTTCACCGTTGAAGTAAGTGATATTTTAAATTTTTAAAAATGAACATAACTCTGAAAAGTTATAGGTGCGTGACAGGATTCGAACCGCCAACCTCTGATTAGGAGGCTGACGCCCTAACCACTAGGCTATCACCATCATCATACATACAAATACTCGTATTAAAACATATAAGTACTAATACATACAAATACTCGTACACACTATAGTTGTAGCGGCGAGAAATTCATTCGCTAATTGTTACAAAATCCCGCGTGAAATAGGGATACTGATGTGAATATAATTATATCCTCATTTCAAATCACACCCAAATTAAACAAAAACTTTAAGTTAAAATAAGTGTTATTTATATGTATAATTCTTATAGTTTTTGATGCAAATAAATAAATAAAGGCGTCAAATGTCAACGCGGCGTGTCGAAGGAGCTTAATTAGGTTGAGGTTCGATTCCCGGCGATGCTATCTGTCCGCGCTTGCGTGTTACACGGTTGCATGCGCTGCTCCTTGTATCAACCTGTTCTTCAGTTTACTTTTTTGTTGTTCTTTTAGCATTGTAATTAAGGCAGGGTTCTACCTACAATTACCTGTAGCCTATATAATATCACATAATGAATATGGATATTGCATTATCTATGAAATTAAATAATAAATGTACACTGACATTCGAGAAGAAGCTGGCTAGACTAATTCATTGCTTCACACTAACAGCTTATCTTACTGGTCTCACCGTTGTACCCATGCCCAACTGTGGGACGCACGTCCCCTCAGCAACGTACTTGCGGGGTATATCTAATATATATTATGATGTAATACAACGATATAGTTCGTTTTACTTCATATTATTCGATTATACAATTAATTTTTATTTATAACAACTGACACTTAAAATAAAACTTAGATTGAAATTAAAACTAAAAAAAATAAAAATATAGGTATATATATATACAGGGGGTCCCTGTAGGCAAGGTTCCGAAGATACTAGCAGCGTTCCCCCTTTAAATAGCAAGACTAATTGTCTGTCTGAGGTAGCTGGCAGCAAAAAGGTTAGTCGACATCACACTACACGGCTACACGACTAACCTTTTTGCTATTTCCTTAAAAAGCCTTAAAACGCTGGGACCCCACGGACCAAGGGTCTCGATACCGAATAGGACAAAATCATATTCATATATAGTTCATTATTCATCATTTTATCACATAATAGTTGTAGATTTGTAAAACAAAGTGATTTCACCGACCGGAAAGAAAACCGGACTGAAACTCCTGAAAACGAAACTGACATTTTGGATTCTTGTAGTGGATTTTTCCTTTTAAATTCACTAAATTCTATTTCTGTCGACTGTAATCAATCTGCGTGAAGAATCATACAATTATTTGATGAGCTGTACTGTGCGAGTGCCTCAAAACGTTTAATGAACTTTAATTTACCTGGCTAAGTTTGTTGTGGGCTTCTTCTTAGACCGGGGCGCGTTTGGAACCCTCATAGCTTTAGTTTTAAGTTTACGAATATAGTTATCACCATCAAATCACTACTATGTAAATTATTGACGCGTCAAAAGCGTATTTTAAAGGACTATTTGAATAAAGATTATTTTGAATTTGAATTTGACGGGAAACTTATTGCAAATTATAGCTCTGTGTGATGGGTAATTTTGCTAGCCATAGTATAATCTCATGGTCGATGAAAAATTATAATCGTATATTATGAAAAGCTTATGCACAACGGAGGCCTCCGGCTTCGGCCGTGACACCACCGTGCCCATTTGTCATGTTGTATTTTAATGACAGTCGAAATGTATTTGGAATGAGTCGCAGCTAATCGCACACAAAGCTTTTGACAATAACTTGACGAATTTTCTTGTTCTCGAAACGTACGCGGCGTTACGGGACGGTAAAGTGATTTGCATTCACATACATACTTATTCTGGTTACTATTATTTCTTCCGAGTGTGAAATATAACTGATAAATTATCTATATTTTGACTACATTCGCACTGCATATTGACTAGACTTCGATTCCACTAAAATTAAAGCATTGTTAGTGAACTTTGAGAAGGGTTTGGCCATAGTCCACCACGCTGGCCATGTGCGGATTGGCGAACTTCACACGCCTTTGAGAACATCATGGAGAACGCTCAGGCGTGCAGGTTTCCTCACGATGTTTTCCTTCACCGTTGAAGCAAGTGATATTTTAATTATAATAGTTTAAAAATTAGTAAATTCATTAGTTCATTTCCTCCGAAATCAGTACACCCTTCATCAAATGAATATAAGGAGATAGTTAAGGAATCTCAAAAATAATTACAACGGAATACCTCGCGTAGATACGAAACAGGTTTCCTCATAATCCAGAATAAGCGCATGTATAGAGTTGATAGTGAGTGTCAAACGGTACCATCGATCACAGATTATCCACGGCCGCCGCCCTCCCCGCCGCCGCCGCCCTGTGATTTACGTTCGGAATTACTTATTATTAGTTAGGTAATAACCCCTCTCGCTAATTCATTTACTGGCTGCAGCAAGCGACCTGTCAAGTAACTAACTGCGAAAACAATTACCGCCCACGGACCATTAATGCTCCAATGCTGCATGCAGACCTTCTCTCTCGCGGGAGTAAAGGAACTACAGCATTGACCCACCAGGCTGCTGGAATCGGCTGGCGTTTTCGATTGTTATCACTTCTTGAAAATAGACCGATGACTTAACAACCCAACTTTAACCCTCTGAGACATTCTCGAAATCCGGCCTGTTAGGTAGGTAATGAAAATTTAAATGGAAAAACTGATACAAATTATTATGGCCTCCGTGACGGAGCGCGCGCGTTGTCGCATTATAACGTCTAAAATTGGACGTCCTGGATTCGATTCCCGCCTCGAGTCTGGTCTGGTGGGAGGCTTCTGCCATGGCTAGTTACCACCCTACCGACAAAGACGTGTCGCAAGCTATTAAGCGTTCCGGCACAATGTCTCGTAAAAACCAATTAGGAGCGGGTTTACCATACCCCTCACAGGTTAGCACGCTACCATCCTAGACTGCATCATCACTTACCACCAGGTGCGATAGCAGTCAAGGGCTAACTTGTAGTTTAAAAAAAATGGTACAAACACTTTGCTTTCGCATTTATTCAGAAGATTCAGTAAAAAAATTTCAATATTTTTTTGTTATTTCGCATCACGGTAGGGTAATTTCCGCCGTAAGCAGTTACCAAAAATTCCAAGATGGAAGCAGGTTCTACCTGTACCGGGGGCAGCCGACACGCACGCCGCCGCCGCGGGCCACGAGGGACGAACCACCAATTATGGCCCATTACTCTATGGGAAAATGGGACGTGGTTTTTGGATAGGCCAATTATATTTAGGAGCGACTTGGTTGATGGAGTCAGTGAGATTATCTTTGGATGTCTATTGTCTTTGTTTTCAAACAGAGCTCAAGGAATGTTCTGATTTTGCTGCTTTACGATTTTTACCCGACTGTTCAAGAAGGAGGATTATACATGGATACATGGATACGATACTATACATGTGAATGAATGTGTGTTTGATTGTTTGCTAGTAACTTGTTGGCAATCACATGGATAGCTGGCATCCTGGACAGCCTCCAGGCTGCATTTCGTGAAATTTCGTCACATTGCATATTTTTATCCAGGATAATACTTACATATGCAAAAATTATGCAAACTCCTATTTGCATTAATTTTACGCTTGCTTCCATTCTCAAATATAAAACACATTTTCCTCGGGAAAAAAAAAGGTTTACTAACTACTAGGCTTCATGTAAACCTAAGGTACCTTAATACATTTTTTATTTTTTTTCACTATCTGGTACTATTGGCCTTTTCCAAATATCTGTGTCATTCCAGATGGAATATTAGCCGATTAATGCTTTCCAATACGTAAGGTAGTAAACTGCATCCGAAGTTCCAACAGGATTTTGCCATTTGTTAGTAATTTTGACGTTAGTTTGTGAATCTTTTGTCGGTGATATTGCCCTGACGTTAGTTTGTTTCACAGTGGGAGGTACTCGACGAAATGTTAAACACAAATAGCAGACAGCCTCAATATTCCTTCTTAATTACAAGAACCGCCGGCGGCCCGCACTTCTAAATTAATAACATAAATTATAAAATACGTGACGGGTTGGTCTACTTCAGTAACGTTAGTATTTTATACCGGTACCACCAACTTATTTGAATAGTTTTAAACAGTATATATATTTTTAATTGTTTTATTTCAGTGGGTTGCGGTAAATGTTTCTTTTCCTAGAGTAATCGACAAAAACAGATTCGTTTAAAGTGAAGAATTAGATTTTTGGATTTAATAATATTCACTAGTGTTCTGGTAGGATGTCGCATAGCACCCGATTAGCGGTACGAATAAACATATCTCTAACTATCCCGCTACAGTCTTAAACTGCATCATCACTTTCTACCAGGTGAGATTGCAGTCAAAAGCTATAAAAAAATGTTAATAAACTTTTACATAGTAAAGTTCAATCATATTAATTAGGTTACTTAAACTGTCGTCCAGGAAGGATGGGTTTCCTAGACGTTCAGCAAATCCAGTGAGAGGGGCATGCCGTTGTGGTTTTTAGTTCGTGTGTACCTCACCGTCCGAAATTGTTTCTCTTTGTCCAATGAATGGAGGTAGTCATAAAACTTTTCCACCACGACAAAAAAAAACAAGTTTACTTAAACTGTAACTTAAACATAAACGTACTGTTCCCAAAATAGCGCCTGTTGTAATATAATAGCAACATTTGACAAAGCTGAGCTGCTTGTAGGTACCTACCATGCCTATGTGAACGGCCTGTACTCTACCACACTATTTCACGTGAATATGCTAAGGATGGTAAATAAAATGGCTACCTATACCTAAGGATTGTTACAGATCTCGCTATAGATATTATTTAAACGAAACATTGAATCAATTTTTCGCTGACAACCTTCGTTAACTACTAATAACCACATACTAACAGAATTTAACATACATACATACTAGGATTGATAAGGTAAGTTTACCTATGCTAAAACATAAATTGCAAGCGCTTTTAAAGCCATGAAACGCAATAGTAAATAGTTCTACCGCTTATGGAAACAGAAATTTAGCCGCAAACCGATAATTAAAATCCAATGAAAATGAATGCGAACCGTATAAAACGCATTCCATTGAATCCGTGTGATAAAATTTAACGACGCCACCGCAGAGCCCCACGGCGGCCGGCGGAACTACCGCGCATAAAGTTCAATCACGCGGACATAGATGGCGCTGTTCTCGATATTAAACATATCTAACTCGGGCTTAAAACTTAATAGCAGAATGGTCGTTTCAGTCATATTTTCATTTGTTAAGATCCCGTGCACCCCGGGGCGGTTCGATTCTTGCGTAACGATGTAATACGACCGTTCCGTTTGTCTGGAATTGGCGTGCAATAACAATTACGGGTCGTTTCGGACTTATTGCCCTTTTAATGCGAGTTTGCGTGCGCGCGAGAGCCCGCTAGGCTAATTTCTCAATTATAATAATGAGAGAAATTCATATGGTATTCATTGTTATTGTATTCGTTATACCTACCCTGTGGAAGCCTTGTTACGAATAAAGATCCGTTAACTGACTACTTAATAGCTGATGTGGGTCTCCCTTAAAACCAATTAATATTATGAATACGACATAAACACATAGTAAGTTAGTTATTTCTGATATTGGTTAAAAAAACTTTCTTAATAGCTCCTCAGTGGTAAGGCGTAGACAAAGGTCCGAACAGTTTTGCCGCCAGAACCAACATACGTTGCTTTCAAATTTCTGAGAAAAGTTAGCTTAGAAGCTGTCCCTATAATTTATAAAATGGACGCCTTCCGTGTGAGTTATTCTATCTTGTGCGAGAATTATATCCAGTGATTATACCTAATCGACCTTACACACCACGTACGCGGCTGTTTATGTGCCATTAGATTTAAATGTCGGGTCATGGGCACAATCATTACCTACTGTAGCTACCTAATATACAAAATGTATCTTTTAAAAAACGGTAATAACCTAGCGATTAAGACTGAGACTTGGGAAGGGCCGAGTTCGACTCCCGTCACCCAACTCGACATTTCGGAGTAATGTGCATAATTTATTTGAAATCAAATATCACTTGATTTAACGGTTAAGGAAACCTGCATGTCTGAGAGTTATCCATAATGCGTTGGCATATTAAAAGGCGTGTGAAGTCTGCCATTTTTCACTCAGCCAGCCTGGTGAAGTATGACCTAAACCTTCTAAACGTGCATATCCTATGAGAAAGACTTTGAGAAGGGGTAAGGAAACATAGCTCTCAGCAGAGACTTATAAGGAATAGCTCTTTCTTATTTTGAGCCCTCTAATCTGTTTACCCCACGATGAATTATTATACATGTAATATGATGTAATGTGATTTAGAAATTTCATTTCTAAAGAAAAGTACCTACTCCTTTACAGTAGTTCAAGCCGACAGTTTGTCAGTTTTAACGTTTAAATGAAGCCGTTTGGAAATTCATAATATTCTAAGTAGTAATCCCAAACATCACTAAAAAGTTAAAGGAAAGTAAAATTCGCAATCTCGTTTTTTCGGATGAGATATTTTTTCATTTAGGTATATCAATTTAAAAACCAAAGGACTGAGCCAATAAATATGAAATTTCTATTGCAAATACAATCTTGTCGATATCTTTTTAAATCGGTTTAAAAATGACGGAACTCCGAGGTAATATAAAAAATATAAACGAGTAAAGAATCTTCTTTTTTTGGATTCAGTTAAATACAAGTCATCGTAAACGCCGTTACAGCAGCTCTCTGAAACAAAAACCGCTG
Source organism: Lasiommata megera (assembly GCA_928268935.1). Lineage (NCBI taxonomy): Eukaryota > Metazoa > Arthropoda > Insecta > Lepidoptera > Nymphalidae > Lasiommata > Lasiommata megera. Next base: position 15,697,817 of record OV743326.1, read on the forward strand.
GAGCATACAGTCGGCCGACTATCTCTGTAACCTTTGCATTTCAACTATTGATGAGTGCTGCGACTGCGGTGTCATCGGCATCACAGCGGTGTCGTGACACCGGCTGCGGTAGCTTTGAGACTACACGGAGTTATTAGAGTTCGACACGACACCATTTGTATATAAAATTCACGAAAATTGTTTCTACTTATGTCTATAATGATTTGGAGCACTACTTTGGTTCCATTAGAAAGGCAATGGGTTAAAAGGCTTTTACTAACCCGTGTCAAAGTTGTTTATACCTACGGAATTGTATTTATTTATTTCACATGATACACCATCGATACACTGTATTAGCATTAAAAATATTACAATATAATGTTTGTCTAAGCCGAGTACAGTTATCATTGCAGGTATATACAGCATTCTAGTTTCTCCGGTTAAAATTTGCTTTACAGTACATTACAGTTATTAGTAACATTGATGTTAAACAATATAAAAAAAAATATGGAATTAATTAATTATGAAATATTCAGACATAAAATAAACACTAGGATTATTTAATAGATTATTTATTGTATTGACGAAGACGCAGGCATCCACTAGTTTATTTAACGTGAACTTCCAGCTGCTAATGATTTTGTTTGGATTTCTTTTGACTGGACATATACTGAATGTTTACTAGACAAGACTAAATGTTAAGATAATCCATAGTTACAAATGTGGAAGTATGTTTTTTGCTAGTTACTTATGTTTAATTCAACCTGACTCCCGCTTCTTTTAACTACTTTTAATCTGGAAAATCAAAATAATTCCTTTTCCGCTGGATTAAAAAAACAACCCATAGCGACAAAATTTTCCATCGTGCATCCTTTTCCGGTTCCGGTTCCGATTTCACGGAGTATCATGTAATACCACTAAACATATTATTTCAGCTCAGTTAAGTGATATTTCTAGCGGAGACCAAGGATTTTATATTAAGCATCGTAAGCCGTAACCAGACCACTTCGAATGGGTATCATAATTAATTAAACATTCAAACACCTGCAAGTTTTTCATATAACTTCACGGCATCGTTTTTGTAAATAATCATTAGTAGGCGTAAAATTTGTTCTTTAAATCTTTAATTCCAAAAGTCATGGCGATTTGTGTACTTCTATCTCTGGTAAACATACTATTGCCCGGGAAGAATACAATGGTGTTCCCCGGGCGCCTGGAAAAAACTCAGTGTGAGGGACACGCCGTGGTGGTTTTTAGTTTGGGTATACCCCCTAGGGGGGGAGTCCCACATAACCTCTAGTCCTGCCCAAGGGACGGAGGTAGCAATAAAGCTTTTCCACCACGACAAAAAAAAAATGGTATACATACCATATGTAGCCATACTTTATAAGGATTACAAAGTTTAGCAAACCTAACCTAAGCTTCATAAATGAAGATAGGTTGTTATTATAAAGTCGGATTTACAGAATTAAGACGCAAACGGAGCCAAACAACGTATACGTGTATACGTAAGAAAAGGTAAACAGGCATTTGTTAATTTCCAACGAATGAAAAATACTACCTTGGAATTATTGATATTGAGTAGAAACTGCACTACAGCGAAACTCTTGAATCAGCCACACGCCGACAGCCGGCATGCGGACGGACTTCGCATAACAATGCTACACATATACAACCCGCGACTTTACTTGCCCACTGCTAAGCGCTTCAACACTACAAATTATCTTAATTCGCTTGGAGAGTGATACACCTCTAAGTCGATGAAAAACTTTTAAGAAAACAGTCTCATGTGTATACTTTGAACTATTAATTAAACTAAATAAACACATAGACGGACATAATGATAACTTTACATATATACATTCTGATAATCGAAAGGAATGTGAATAGTGAACAGTCAGTTGTAGTTAAAACAGAAAGAAAGTACAGTACACCATTTGCAATAAAAAAATCGTGAAAAAAATATAAATATTCACTTGTAACAAACAAACTGAAATGACTGTCCAATAAAGTTGTGGACTCTGTTAAAAATACGTACGTTTTCTTACGTACTCGAGGTTTGTGCTCACGAAACATGAACATAAAAATAAGGAAAATGAAATGACGATACATATTTTATCAACAAGCCGAATGAATGGCAGATAACATAACAGAAGACCTGTGCAAGATATGCGACGGTAGAGTAGAGTGCGCCCCCACCGCCATCCTCCTCATCGCCCTGGTACACGCTCTGTACGGTCACATCGGACCCGCGCCGGATTACTTCCGGAACAACAAACAGAAATTACTCAAATCTGAGTATAGTGATAGCGCTGATGGTTATCAGAGATCTAAAGTAGCTCCGCGGTACAGGTCGCAAGAAGAAGAGAGAATAAGTGAGGATTTTGACGCGGAATACGACTTCGTGATCGTGGGCGGCGGGACGGCCGGATGTGTCGTAGCTAGTCGCTTGTCGGAAAACAGAAAATGGAATGTGTGTTTATGTCACTTTTAGTATTTGTATTTATTTAGTGAATTTATTTATTTAGTTAGTTATTATTTATTTAGTTTCCTTCAATAAAAGTTTAATAGCAAAATTGAGAATCAGACCATGCTTTTCGTATAACAAAGTACCATTTTATGTATTAATTCGTTCAAACTTTTAGGTGTTGCTTATTGAAGCTGGTCCTGAAGAACCGAAAATGGCCTTAATCCCTGGACTTACGAGTGAGTTCAAAGGATCCCCACTTGATTGGCAGTACCCGATGAGGCCGAAAAGGGGGTGAGATTTAAATGTTTTCATTAATAAATGTTGAGCCACACCGTCATCATATTAAAACTGTAAACAAATTACACGGTCGGTCCCTCGAACTGAAACAGTAGTCTTCATCAGTCGTATAGTATATTTCTGTTACAGATTCTGTCAGAATCGGGGCATGGAGGGTTGCGAGGTCGTGCAAGGTCGAGTTCTCGGGGGAACGTCCTCAATAAACGATTTGGCGTACATGAGAGGCAATCCCGCGGATTACGACGAATGGGCCCTCAATGGCAATGAAGGGTGGAGTTTTAGTCAAGTACTACCTTATTTTAAGCATTCAGAGGGGAATTACGATAAGGACATATCGAAAAATAAATTCTATCACTCCACTCAAGGGCCGCTTGACGTTGGACGGTATGCGTACGTGGATGACAATGTTGATGTTTTACTTAGCGCGTTCGACGAACTCGGATATAACTATACGGATATCAATGGAAGAAAACAACTGGGATTTATGAGAGTACAGACTTTATCGTATTTCGGAGAAAGAGTCAGTACATACACAGCTTTCGTTGAGCCGATCAGAAAGATAAGGACTAATGTTAATATAGTGACGGAAGCTCTCGTCACAAAAATATTTTTTGAGGATAGAGATATGCTCAGAGCTTCTGGTGTAGAGTATATTAAAAATGGTACAAAAGTATGCGTTAAAGCTACCAAAGAAATTATTTTGAGTGCGGGTGCGATAAATTCTCCAAAAATATTGATGCAATCTGGTATTGGACCTAAAGAATACTTGGAGTACCTCGATATAAAAGTTTACTCCGATCTACCAGTCGGTGGAAATTTTCACGATCACTTAGCGGTGTGCCTCCCAGTCATAAGACTTACTAAGACTGCTACTACTGCCAAGTTTACAGAAAAGTTAAAAGATATTACAACATTTTATTCAAAAGGTATTGGTCCACTTTCGGCAAATTTTCAAGTCGTTGCATTCTTTGAATCAACTATTTCCGACATTCTTGGTACCCCTGATATAGAGTTTAGGTTTAGAGGACACGATTCAAATATGTACTACGACAAAATTGACGTGTGTACATCTCTTTTGACGCCTAAAAGCAGAGGACAGATTGTTTTGAATGCATCCGACCCCACATTTGGGAGTCCTTTGATATATCCCAATTTTCTTAAAAATCCTTCAGATGAGAAGAAATTGTTGGAAGGTATACAGGAAGTAGTTAAATTGTTTGATACAGAAGTATTCAAGAGCGCAGAGTTTGAATTTGATCCGCGACCAATATTAAATAACGAGTGTAGAGAACATGATCGTGTATCTGAAGCATTTTGGCTATGCATAATAAGACATTTTTCAGCTCCTCTGCATAATTACGCCGGGACTTGTAAAATGGGACCTTCTAGGGACTCTGAAGCAGTAGTTGATAGTAGTTTAAGAGTATATAGCGTAGTAAATTTAAGAGTAGTTGATGCGTCAATTATGCCAATGGTAACAAGAGGGTCAACGACAGCACCTGTGATAATGATAGCTGAAAAAGCAAGTGATTTAATAAAAACTACTTGGTACTAAAAAGAGTTTTATTAGCTAATTATCTTAAATATATTGTACATTATAATCATCGTTATCTCCTTCTTAGGAAATTTCCTTTGTTTTCTTTCCAGTCTTTATTTATTAATCTACTGCCCTTTTCTGCAATCATTACTGTAGGAGCGAAAATGCTACCTCTTACATGTGTCGGCATCACAGATGCATCGACTATCCTCAGTCTTTCAATACCATGAACTTTCAGATCATAATTTACCACTGAATTTGTCTTATTTCCTCCCATACGGCAAGTTCCTATAGGATTTCCTAAAGCTTTAGTATAATGTCTTGCTATACAATTCCATTGATCTCTATTTTGCAGTCGATCACAAGGGAATAAATCCAGTGGAGCTAATTTTACTTCGGCTTTTTTTAGTTCCTTTGTATTTAGCAATTGTAATGCAATATCAACACTATCAATTAATGCATCTAAATCTTCTGTTTCCTTTAGCAAATTTGCTTGTATTACTGGTCGACCATACTTAGGGTTCCTTTTATTTAATGTCACTTTACCTTTGCTTTTTGGTTTCAGTAGCACGGGATTAACATTCACTAAATTATAGTATGGTAATGGTAAGCTAGACTCTTCCGCTGTGTGCACACTTACATTTGTCAGCATAAATTTGTCGCCTCTTATATAATTACCTTCCAAGGTTAATTCCACATTGGGACCATTTTTATTTTCAAATAGTTGAATGAATGCTGAAATTTGATTAATTCCCTTTGAGGCTAAAGGCCCACCCCGATTTTGAAACCATGTCTTAAAGTCTTCTATTATTTGATTTTCATCAATAGCAATTTCACCAAGAGAAAATGCCAAACCACCGGTTGTAACTTGATCTTGATAATTAGCACCGACCGGGAGATTAATGAATTCAGAAATGTTATGCTTTGATAGTTCTTCTTTTGGCCCTATCCCCGATAAGTGTAACAACCTAACATTATTAATGGCACCTGCGGTTAAAATTGTTTCTTTCTTCGCATAGGCTAGCTGCTCTTTACCTTTTTCAACTTCAAATAAAACTCCATCCACAGCTTTTTCTTCATTATCAATAATCAGTTTTGTGACCGTGGCTCCAGTCCTCACTACTAAATTCTTTCTATGTCTAACTGGTTTTAGGAAAGCAGTATTTGTACTTAATCTGGTATTGTTGGATATCACAAACTGGTTGTTAACAGCTGCTTCCGGTACATTCGTGTTAATATCAATCGAACGGAAGCCCATTTCTGCGAATGCTCCTAGAAATTGCTCCATGTGTCGGTCCATGTATTTAAATCTTTGGACATGCATTTCTCCTCCTCGGGAATGGTAAAATGAATTCATGAGTATGTCATAATCACCTGAAACATAGAAAGCGATTGACGTCGTTTTTCACAAGTTCAGGCGATAAAATATGTATTTATATCAAATTTATATAAAACTTTACTGCTACTATTGAAATAAAAATATCACTTATATCAGTTAAATGCACTTAGAGGTAAAAAAAGTTTGATCTAGACTTCAATGATCCATGTAAATATTGCTTGACGATGTTCGAATGGCATTCTACCAAAATACTAATTCTAAGGTAACTAAGATTATTTAAGCTGTGATAGCCTAGTGGTCAAGACGTCCGTCTCCTAATTAGAGGTTGGAGATTCGAACCCGGGCACATACCTCTAACTTTTTGGAGTTATGTGCATTTTTAAACAATTAAAATATCATTTGCTTCAACGGTGAAGGAAAACATCATGAAGAAACCGGCATGCTTGAGAGTTCTCCATGATGTTCTCAAAGGCGTGTGAAGTCTTCCAATCCGCACATGGCCAGTGTGGTAGACTATGGCCAAACCCTTCTCATATTGAGAGGAGACCCGTGCTCTGTAGTGAGCCAGCAATGGGTAGATCATTATGACGAAGATTATTTATAAAAGCAGTGAACTCACCATTGTCTTCAGAGATTTTAAAATGCTCTACAAGATTGTCAAACTTCCATTGAAGGGAACCGATTTCCCCATTACTGTGCCACGCATCAAAATCTTTCTTGGTCCCTCTGGTGTACTTCATGTCATTCACTACGCTGGATCCGCCTAAAACCTTGCCGGATTTCACCTCACAACTACCGCCCGGTCTGGACAGACAGGAGAACCCGTTTCTCTCAGTTCGATAGTTCCACATAATGGGCCTAAACTCCTTTGTAGGTACGCCGGGAATGTCATAGTCTATATTTTCTTCCTCTCCAGCTTCTAGTACTAGAACCTAAAAATTAGTAAGTTATACCTCGCATTTAATGTCGCTCAGTTCACTATAATTTTCTTTACAGAAATCTATACATACGAAAGAGTTGGCTGCATAAAAAAAATGCACCCCCAGACTACTCAAGATTTAAATTTTATTTGGACTATTTTGAATATTAATTTTAGCATTAATTAGGCAGGGGTACTCTTATGGGTAAAGAAGCCAAAATTTTTCCCCTATAGAATTATTTATATGCTATTTCATTAAATAATTAAAGAACAAGAAACCTTTTTCATCAACTATTAACAGATAAATAACCTAAATTGTTGGTTAATTAGCATGTTTATAAAAACATTGTAAAGATTTTAAACGATTGCAATTATAGCTATAATTATTTGTTTTGTTTCTAAAACAACGATTTACTGGCGACGGGATTAGAAATCGAGCCAATAAAATATACAGTGCCAGCCATATCTACTACTCTCGATTTCTACACAATAGTATTTACCCAACACTTCATGCCAAGGCTTTCATAACTGAAATATCTGCTTCATTTATTCTACATTCATTTAGCCTGATGTTGGAGCGAGAACGAAACAGGATTGTTAGATACTTATACATGAGGCGGTATGGGATGTATCCATATTACCCATGATGTATCCAACATTATTTGTTCTAGGGATGGTTGGATAAAATGAGCTGCGATTAGGAGGGAAATTACCCTCGTTACATATATTTATGTAATCAAAGTATCCAATCCACAAAAACTTACTTTTGCAAATGCACAATGCTCCGGAAAGGTACATACTCATGGCCGAAAAGATTAATATTTTTGGTTGATCTTTGAGTGAACTCACAAGGATAGCAATGTGGACTATAAGGCCTATGCTCAGCAGTGGACAGTTCACAGGCTCAACTGATGAACCATATGGCAAGTGGAAAAAGAATACATATCGTGGCGACCCGACCCAGGGGTTACTCTTAATGGTATCTCAAGAAACCAATGTCCTGGTTACCTTCCACTCGGGATTGGCGGACAGTCTGTTAGCGAGCACGCAGCCCGCGGTCCCTCCTCCCACGACGATGAAGTCGAACACACTGTTCCGCACGTCCTTCTCCGCCTCCAGGGCTTTACTCTTCGTGGCCTTAGTGAACAGATCCCCCTCCACCGTCCACGGAGCCAGGCTCAGATACAGGACGCTGAAGCATAATATGTACAAGTCAGCTTCCCATCGGAAAAAAGTAGCGAGTCTTTGCTCTTAAACCCTGTCTTCGACGGGAGAGAAATAAATGAAAGATTAGTGTGGACTTTAAATAGCTTTATAGCAATGTTCCAGTTAAGCTTTTGAAATCTCAACTTCGCTTTTATTTTCTGTCATCTCTAAGCACGGTAAGACTTCGTCGTTCATATTCATTGTCACCTGACAACTGCCTTTTAAGTTAGTAATAATCAAATTGAACAGCTTTGTAAATCTCTAATCTACATTCCAATATAAAGATACACTAAACAGTCTCGTTTACTCTTGTCGAAGGAAAAGAGCCACTGCTGCGTTGGTCACCGGCTTCTTCTCGATAGAATCCGCCGCCTGCACGGGTAGTAGATTTACTAAACACAGGTAAACGCTACAAACAATTTCAAAACGGCAAATTACTTATTTAGTGAAGTAAATAACATATGAATTAGATTCAATTAAAACGAACTATATACTCATACATATATGTCACCTACAGGTTACTATTTCCGACTCTTAAATGATAATAACTGGGTGGACGGCTCTCACATTTGCAAGCTATGCAAGCTATAATGAAATACGAAATACACTATTACCAATTCGACACCAAAAAAAACTTTAAATTGAAATAATTCTAACCTCAATATCACTTTAATCTCCATTTCAAATCACTGATTACCAAACTGGACGTGATGCCACTCCTCCATCAACCTTAACTGTGAATGTGAACAATAACCGACGTGTCTGAAATGGAAGTTATGTTTTAGACACGCTCGACCGCGCGGGTATCCTGCCTTTCGAAGAGGAACTATTTGTGAAACCGGACTCCGTTTACTTTAAATAATTGCCCATTATATAATTATTGATGATCCTTCCCGCAGTGTTCACGGACATCATATTACGAACGCGATCGTAATATTTACCGATTTCAAAAATTGAGGTTAACAATACGAAAATACGAAGACGGTACAACTTGTGGATTTTCTTGTGATGCCATTGTTCGACGTTTTAGTGTAGGTTTAATCCAAATTATTTGTTGAAAATGGAGCGATAAGTGAAATTACGTAAAATAAACGTTTATTATTTTTTGAAATTCATCTGTACGTGAATGCGTAAGATATCTATATATAAATATAGATAATTTGTTCGCTATTTACTTCAATGAAAAAAGATTCTTGCGCACTACGCAACGGACACCTCACTAAAGTTTTGGTGGCGATAATTCTCAATAATACAAATTACTTTTTAATGTTCGTGGTCAGTTTAGTTTAGTTCATGCTTAAATTTTATTGCCTAACTAGCTGATGTCCGCGTCTTCGTTCGTCTGCGTTGAGTTAGTGTGTGTGAAAGTGTGTTTGTTTGTCTTCCTATCACAAAGCTACACTAACGACCTTGAAATAATTACAGGATAAACATTAAAGTATCTCCTTTCTAACAAAAAAAAGGAATGATTTAAATCGGAGTTAATGAATTACAACTAAATACACAATTTGACTTCCATCCCCTCTCCCAAGGGAACCGTGCTGAATTCTAGGATAAAAACTATCCTATATGTTGAACCGGAGTATCAGCTACTCCTATACCAAATTTCATTCAAATCCATCCAGTATTTTCTGCGTGATACGTGGCCTAGATACAGACAGACAGACAGACGGACAGACAAAAAAAATAGTTTTGGGCTCAGTATCGATAGTAAAGCATCCTCCAATTAAAATTTTCAAAATATATTTAATGTACAGAATTTGTCCTGTTACAGTTTTATTATATTATAGACTAACATTTAATAAATGAAGATGTCCGAACAAAGCTAACAAAAATCCTTATCAAGTTTACATATCGACATGAATAAAAGAAGGCGGTTCCCGAGCTGCCCGAGTGGCGTGGTGGGCGTCTGTCGTTGGAGACGCCACTAAAAAATGTGAACAGCTGAACCCATCCGGCACAGGAGTGTGCGAGATGGTTGTCCGGAAATTAAACTGACCAGTAGATTGTTTATGAGTAGGGACGCGCGTCCGGTGTTATGATAAGTGTGACTTAGTTCAGTTTATGTTATTTTGATATTGATAAGGGTAGCGATATCCCTTTCGGTAAATTATTAGTAGGAACCTACATTCGTAGGATTTACAGATGGGGTAAGGGGTAAGTTGTTTATTTAATGGGTTCAAACTTCTTAAACACCTATAAAAAAGGGGTTCAACCGCACTAGTAATGACATCTTGAATTTTTTCCAAGCCCCTGAACACGAAGAAATAAAACAAAAAAACGCTGAGTACAAACTAATATGGTAGGCTGCGTCGCCAATTAATTTCTTATTTGGTACTTGGCTTGCGTTACTGTGTCTTGATTACATTAATGTAATTTTGTAAATACAAAAAGATAAATATTCACAAAAATATAAAAATCTTTAAAATATTATTTTATTATTAATCTATATAATTATGTACCTGTAGACTACTAGTATATACCGGCGATTTCGTCCGCCTAAAAAATAGATATATTTACATAATTATCTATTTTTTAGACCTATTCTTGGCATTATAACAACTTGAACACTTAAAAAATATATATATTGGTTTTGTTGAGAGAAACCATCATTAATTTCATTCATAAATTCAAATAAATGCCATTTTATTTACTCTGTAGTGCTCTTGTTATAACGGTATATGCATCGCATACTTAAATAGCTTATATATTTTTAACGATTTACTTAATATTTATCGTTGCTATTAAACCAAATAACTAAATATGGTTACAAATAATGTTATCCAAATTATAATATGTACAGTAAAATTTCATTCTGTACTTTTTTGTGAAAGAGTATTATTCATCCAGCCATCTTCAAAAACTTTCATATTCATGATGTTAATAGTAGGGTATACCTACCTATTAGGATTTTTATTCGTACTGTTGAAAACAATAAAAACATGTTTCGTTCAAAATTTTTATTATTATGAATGTTACTGCCATCTAGCGGTATACAGCTGAATTACTTTATCGAACGTTAATCAAGTAGTGCCACTATTTCATCAGAGATGGCGCTCCCAGTTAGATTACAAGTCAAAAATGACTTACTGTTTTTAAACACTGCAAGTTATTCAATTATAATAATTACATAAAAGTATGTTAATAAGTATTGAACAAATAAGAAGATTATTGAAATTATATATTTTGCAACCACTTAAGGCAGACAAGAACTCAATCGTAAACTAGTGTAGTTAGTGCTTACTTACCTAAAAAAAATTAATATACCTATTGGTATCCGGTAGGTAAATAGTAACAAAAGGGAACGTTTGTTTAATTTCACTACAACTCAGTGGTTGAGCTCAATCACATCTGATGGTAAGTGATGATTCAGTTCAAGATGGTAGCCGGCGAATGGCAGTTACAATACTAACCCATACTTCCAAAAAGTTTCTACGCGACAAGAGATGGCCATATTTAAAGGCCTGGTAACGATACTAGTAACGCCAAAGGCTCTCACCAGAATCGACCAGATAAAATTCGGAAATAATTTGGACAGGAATTGAACTCGAAAATAGTAAGTATACACTTAAAAATAAGCTGCTGAAAACACGACCTTATCGGCGCCGAGGGATAAAATATGTACAAGGATCGAAGTATGTAAGATTATGGAAGTAATTAAAGCAGTTCAGCTTATAATACGGCGCATAGGTCCGGCGCTGCCCGATAGCGCAGATTTACGAGCGCGACCACGTAATTACGGACGGCGGATGCATGAGTTATGTATCAACGTTTACTGCCCGTTCATTAGCGGTTTGATTTCCAGGCAAAGCTTTTTCCATTGGACTAATCAAAATTACTGTGCGATCGATACACTTATGAATTATACACATCATGATCAACCCATTACCGGCTCACTACAGAGCACGGGTCTCCTCTCAATATGAGAAGGGTTTGGCCATAGTCCATCACGCTGGCCATGTGCGGATTGGTAGACTTCAAAGGCCTTTGGGAACATTATGGAGAACTCTCAGGCGTGCAGGTTTCCTCACGATGTTTTCACCGTTGAAGCAAGTGATATTTTAATAGTTTAAAAACGCACATAACTCCGAAAAGTTAGAGGTGCGTGCCCGGATACGAAACGCCGACCTCTGATTAGGAGGCTGACGACCTAACCACAAGGCTATCACCACTTCTGAATTATGCACTTTCAACTTAAAATAGTAGTCTAGTGGTCAGCATAATCTACTGAGAACACACACACACGACCTCGCACCACGGGAGGGTGCCCCCCTAAGACTTGATAACCATAATAAAAAGTTTCTTGGTTTCTCTTTGCCATACATGTTACCAAAGAATGCGATTCTTATCATAATGATAGGCTTTCACATCACGGGCAAACGAGCGGACGGGTCACCTGATGTTGAGTGATTGATCCCATGAAAATCTGCACCAGAGGAGCCACCGATGCGGCGCTGGCTGAACTACAACGGCTATTCTCCTCATCGGTACAGCCGCGGCCGAAGCCTCCAATCAGACCAGACGGATATAATGCTGCGGCGCATGCACTGGGCCACTATAATCGCAAAATCCTTTATTAAAGGTAATAATTGTGAACGGCCGATGCTCCTTCTCCTCCTCCAAAGTAAGTCAAGGTAAACATCTACGTGAACGTAGCTTATTTCGACTGGATTTTTTAAACTTCATACTACGCGGTCCAAGCCGTGGCATAAGCTAGTGTTTTAATTAACTCGTGAAAGGGATTAAGACCTTTGACCCACCACGCTATTATAGCGCAATAACTATTTGCCCGACTCGAGATGGTCATCGACACAAAGACTTCGGAATCCATGTTCTAATAAGGCTACCAAGAAGTTCGAACAGGCAAATCCCCTAATAAGACGACTATAAACGCAGAGCGATCGGTCCGCTCCCACTAATCCCGCCTTGTAGGAGCTCGCCTAGCATTAGCAATTCCCCTAAATCCTAATGCCCATTGCAGATAGCGCGTCTTAAGATGTTACGGCCGCGGGGCCGCCGCCACAGAGCGAATCATTCATAGATGTCTAAGGAATAATTTAAATATTACAAACGCAAATTAATAACTAATAGAGAATATGCACATGAAACAGCCACTATTGCACTTTTGCTATTTTGCTATTTTCCCAAATGTGAATAGAAAAACTCGGAATGCTTTCAGTCAAGGTCTTAGTAACGGCGCCAGTAAATTGTTTGGCCTTGACTTCCGGAGGGGATGCGTAAACCTGGGAATTGAGCTTAAATAATAAGTATTTGTTTGGCGAACTTGTAAAATTCGCCTAACGAAGTAGAAAACAAACAGCGACATTCTGTATACAACTACAGTAGAACAACGCTGTCTCAATTTTTTTACATAATCCGTCTACTCGCCTCTCACTTCCACTTTCCGTACTGTTTAATGGCTTTATTTACTTAATTTTAAAAATAATAGTAATTAATTTAATTCACAATGAAAATTAATTAATAAAATTTAATAATAAATGGTTGATGATTAAATAACTATTATTTGGTAACAACAGTATTCCTTGCTGCTACATAATATTTTACAATTAACTTTTAATTTCCTTTTATATAACCCTACCTAATAAGCTTTAGACGTTGCTTATATTAAAAAAACGTCGTGTCATGCACAATATTTGCGGTGTCTCTGGGCCGTAAAACGCTATATTGCTCAAAACCAACTTCCACGTTCTAGAAGGTATACCTTCGATCAACATATTGTACGTCTCTTTGATAATTTGCTTACTCGCTCTCCTCTGGTCTACGGCATTCCTAGGTCTGCAGTGAGTAGGGTCAGCGAGACAAATCAGCGATCAGTCAGTGAGATAAGGGCGCCATTACGCGCAGCTGTCGCCGTGTTGTCCGGCACGGGGCTGCAGGGATTAGCCCGGGATACAGCAGGTACACGCGGGAAGTCAGCCGTCCATCGGATTTGTGTTATGATTGCCAAGCTATGGCTGTGTTCGAATCCCTACAATAGCAATATTAGTTCCGGTAGAACAGGATTGCAATGCCATTTCTTTGAGAATAACACGAGCCGAGGAGGAGCTATAATAAGATATAAATAGAGCTATCAATAAGTTCAAAGATTTTATAAAATGAAAGCTTATAGAAAAATCATATTAGGATATTAAGGATTATATAACGCTTAGGTGTGAATAACTCCATTTCCATAGGTAACATAACATAGTTAACAAACCCGACTAAGTTTGTTGTGGGTTTCTTCTTAGACCTCGGCGCGATGTCAACCCTCTTAGCTTAAGTTGGCGAGTGTAGTCATCACCATCACTTCATTACTAGAAATAATGAAAAATGTGATAAATATGAACGATTCATAGATGCCTGTAATAGGTTTATATGAATAGGAGGTTTATATAATAATGAGCTGACGATGACTGAAAAGTAATGAATTGAAGCAGGCGTTACTTTGCGGAAGTCCATGATTAACAATAAACAGCAAGTATAATTTGCTATATTCCGCCGACAACCGGGAGATTAGTATAGTATAACACCACACAAAATACTCCACTAGAACCTCTACGCACGTTTCGACCCGACACCGGATCATCATCAAGCGCGAAAAGTGTAATTACGGCGCACACTGCACAGCTGAGAAGACGGTACGACACACTTCTGGTAGCATCGCATCGCCGCATCGCAAAACTCTGGTGGAGAGGCGCCCTAACACAGAACAGCGGGTATCACTTATTTAATAAATCTATTGTAATCATCTGGCAATGTCTGGAACACTCATAGAGTATTTTCGATTTCACAACAAGGAAAGAGATACTAGAAGCATATCTTTACATCCGTACACTTCCCAACTACATGTTCACGTTTTTGTACTTATACAGATTAATAATATTTTAACCCTGCAAACACCTTGTAAAATATATGTCTTAATTAATAAAAACATCATAATGTATACATATATAGCTTCTTTTTTTTTTAAATTAAATTATCACTTGCTTCAACGGTGAAGGAAAACATCGTGAGGAAACCTGCACGCCCGAGAGTTCTCCATAATTTTCTCAAAGGCGTGTAAAGTCTGCTAATCCGCATATGGCCAGCGTGGTGGACTACCAAACCCTTCTCATATTGAGAGGAGACCCGTGCTCTGTAGTGAGCCGGTAATGGGTTGTTCATGATGAATGTATACATATATAGCTTCTTAGAATCGCGGCGATAACACACTGCAATTAAGAGATAAATGATGGTGTCGATGGACGTTGGGGTCCCAAGGTGCTGGAATGGCGACCTCGCACCGGTAAACGTAGCGTTGGTCGACCCCCAACAAGGTGGACAGACGACATCAAACGAGTCGCGGCCCAAGACCGTGGCCGTTGGAACTCCTTACAAAAGACCTATGTCCAGCAGTGGACGTCTATCGGTTGAAATGATGATGATGATGGTGACTCCTTGTGAATTGTTATAGTGAAGGTAGTTCTGTTCAAACCAAAGCTGTTATGATGTTTAGTGTCCACACCGCCCACGTGGATCTCAACGCAGACACAACAACGGTGAGAGATTATTATTTTGTCCGCTGCGGCTTACTGCGAGCACCCATCAGTTTTTTTATTGTTTTCTAATGAAGATAACAAATGTTTATACTTTACATAATTCCATCATCAGTTGCGGACTCCTTCTGCTTACCTGAAATAAAATAAAAACACGTTATTATTATATTTAGTATCAGAATTTGTAAACTAAAATAAAAAAATCTGCTATGTCCTCACGTGATCATGTACATATAAACAAATAACATATACAATCTGCTGAGACAAAAACAATCGGTCTAACAGATTTCCAGAAAATATACTCCAGTGTCCGTACGTAAAAACACCAATAAATTGTCTCAAAAGCAACGCGCGAGTGACAGCGTATAGTATAGCACGAATCAAATCAATCAAATAACAGTATGAGTCTGTAACATGCCAATAGGAGAAAGGCGGGAGACTTCGTATATGGCGGGCGCGGTTTTTCACGCTTTTCTTGAATTAATGTTTGTTGGCTAATTTTGAAAAGGACGTGTTGGTTGTGACGTGGACAGTTTTGGTGTCATTTGTGTAGTGGCTAGTTTTCTGAATGATAAACAGGTATTAATTTGGGAAAGGTTTGAGGGATCCGCGTCCGCAGAGTGCGAAGTTTCCCGCCATTTCTCCCTAACTACTACATTGCTATAAACTTGACATTGGCTAATCTGTGCAAAGCCATTAAAAGAGAGAACTAATAAAAAGGATAAACTTGACATTGGCTAATCTGTGTAAAGCCATAAAACGAAAAAAAAACATGCCAATACGAAAGGTTACGCAAAAGGAACTCTCGAGAGGTCCTGGCGCTGTTTTCAATCTGACAGTGTAACTAACTCGTAGATTGAAGTGATCTGTACAACACAATCGTTGATTGAAAACATAATTCGTCAGCCTTTTAACACAGATTGTATTTTTATATTACATTATTAATAGTCATGAATTTCTCGATCTGTCTTTTAAATTGCAGTTATTGACGCCCGCTGGAAACTTGTATTGTACAGGGTTAAATGCAAGCACTAACAAAATATTAACAGTTTCGTACACTTTATTAATCAACTTATACAATGCTTTGAGTCATTAATTACACCTTAATCACTAATCAAGTACTTAAACAATAATAAACAATTAAATCAGAATAGCGGATTCGCGACACACATCTATGACCTTCTTTCAATTATCACAAAAAACACTCTCAAAATGATCCAACTCGATCAACAAACTTTGCAAAACTTGCACCTGTTTTCTCGCGTGAAAAACAAGATGGCGCCCCGACACCGCTCCAGGCCTAACCTTCATTCGGATTGGTCGTAGCTAGTCATTCAATATAGTGACTTTAAATTAAATAATGCGTTTAACGCCAATTTTGCCCGGTGGGAGGCTTCGGCCTAGTTACCACCCTACCGACAAAGACGTGTCGTACGTGAAAGACGTGACGTACCATACCCTTAACAAATCAGCCATTATTAGACTGCATTACTTACACAAAGTGAGATTGCCGTCTAGATCTAACTTCTAGTAGATAAAATAAAAATAAATATTAAAATGTTATAATTCAAATTAAATAAGATTAAGGTTTAACAAAGTATTCTAAGTTGAAAACCAATATCTCGCGTGTTATAGCCAACATTCAACACTTAATTGACTAATTCCTCCGACTTATATATTGGCTCAGGCAAATGACTTATAAGACGTGTCCAACTTTGAAACTATTCGTGAACGTTGTGATAACGTGTAAACATCTAAACATTGACGTTCGCTCACATCGTTAAAAAATGCTTATGAAAAAATGTATTAACTGTTAGTTTTCCGTAATAAATAAATAAACAATAATACGAAAAGTTCAGATGGTTAGGTGATGGCGCAGTGTGCAGTAGCCTGCACGTGGAGTCCTGGCGGACTGCCAAGCTTGATCCACTGATTTGTCCGAGCGATTTATGGCTGGCTGAAGCTGTCCGCTTGTGTCTGGATTTAATTTAAGCTACCATGTGCTGTACCGCGCAATGCTATTACAGATATATCTAGCTTCTAGCTTCGGCTCTCAATAAAACAGCGGGAGTCGGTTATTTTCTCGTGCTAAAACTGTTTTTCACGGTCTTCTGGACTGATTCCATAGATACCTAATTTAGTAAATACAAAGTCCTGGATGAATCCTGTTTGGAATTATTGAGTCGAATAGAGGTAGCAAATAGAACGCGCCCTCACCGGGACACCTGATATCGCTTCACAGCTACCCTGCACTGTAAAGATACACGTTGAGAGAAAAATAAATGAACACTAGTTGAGTATTTAAGTCCCTGTAAGCAATCATACACCACCTGTATATCAAGTAAATAAGGTGTTAATTTTTAAACCGACCAAACATTGCTTAATTGATTCATGGAGTGGCTTTCGTTACATATAAAATTTATGATCCAACCGAGAGTTAGCGCACGGTTCACAACCAAACAAGCCGCTCAGTTAGCACGGATACTCCCGAAAGAAGTTAAGAGCTTTGTCAAGTTAATTGCGTGTATGGAGCCAACACGACAATGTGTTTAGAGCGGCATTAAGTCAAATAACCGGGGAGCGGGCCGGCTGCCGCGGCTCCATTTCCACCGCGGTTGTGTATCCGATTAGTTTTCTTTTAAATGTATTTACTGTACATTGCTCACTGGTCTGCGATCGTATCTTGAGAGTAAGTGATGCGCTTTTGGGGTAAAGTACGCCTGCCTAATCGCTATTCATTCAAAGCAACCTATAATATGGGTAGCGGGCAGGCGGATGCTAGAAGAGCGTTGAAAATCTTTACAGTACATGTTAAAAACGCGGACACGAAGCGCTAAGTCGACATCGAAATGATATCAAGAACTAACTATACTAACTAGCGGTTCTATGGTAAGAGCCACCCTCTTGAGGGGCAAATATATCTGGTACAATTCCGATTAAATTTTGTGACAGTGTTCCAAGCTATGGAGCCGTGCACTGTGACACGCGTCGTGTTACGTCAAAGCATAAATGGAAACATACTCGTTATCAAGTGCGGGGTGAGTGGGGTGTCGCGGGCGCGGATTACTCTTCATTAGACGCGGCGGCGCATTTGGCGCTGAACACGGAATACCCGCCGGTGATCAGCGACTCGCCGATCTTCCGTCATTATTCCAACAATTGGTATTGTTTCAAAAACAAATGAACATTTTTGTTCGAAACCCTACACGAAAGTAGAAGCGCTAACAATACATGCAACTCGTTTAGGCTTAAATAGCTCTCTCATCTCGATAGAAGTTATTCAAACAAAAAAATATAGTAAACACCTCTAACTTATCATAGCCTTAAAATATACGATTTTGCCCTTTAAGGCCATAATGGCCTTAAAGGGCAAAATCGTATATTATATAATCGTATATTATATATTAAAATCGTATATAAACAAAAGGGATGATTTCGTATACAGACAGATTTAATGGTCCAACTTCAGATAATTTTCTACGGGTCAAACCGATGACCTAAAATTGGATCTTCGATCTCACTCGTAGATGTAAATTGTCAGTAACATTTTTTTCAACTGTAACTGTAATTGAACATCCCTACATATCAAAAGGCTGGATTGACAACTTTCTTCTATTTTAAAGCTAGGTTAAAACTGACAGGTATTTTTATGCTCTTTTGTTATTTTTAGATATTTACTATGATCCTTCCCACAGCCTCTTTCATAATGAGAAAGGGATTGATATCGGTATATTATTAACCGATTTTTTCTTTTCGTTAATATCCTCAGCCTTGGGCACAGGCCTCCTCTCTCGTAGAATAGAGTGACTTGGAGTTAAAACTTGCCCTACTGTCGTGTAGCGGGTTGGCAGCTTAGCTTTCGTGCCACAACTCTTAGTAAACTATAATTACATACAACAATTCCGTCACGGTCTTGGATTCATTAACCAATTGAACGTTTCTCAATTGTGCCAAGGATTTGTCAAACCCTATCCTGGCAGCATTTGAGTTAAACGAGCTCACTGAGAGCATTGTAATGTGTGGCCCGATATATTAATAATATATTTTTAACGTTTTACCTCCTTTTTTATTCGATTCTAGTCCCCATACATCTCTAAAAGGTCACCAGTATCTTCGTAACCTTCAATCAAAAATTTATTGAAGCTGTACTTACCTGCTTCCATAAAAAAATTATACCTTACAGAGTATTGTTCTCTTATTATATTGTGTTGTGAAATCCCAGATTCAATTAAAAGTTAAACAGCACTTCGAGTCTCATTTCAATTACCCACTGTGCATCTATCATCCCACAAACTACTATTAAAAACAATTGAATCTCGATTCATGACGCCTCGGATAATGACCACCCCGTACCATCCGGTCAGTTGGACGTTAATTACTAAAAATTAAATGGTGGTACCGTGTCGTTATGTTTTAGAGTTCGGGAAGACAGTAAAGTTTTACTTTTCATACGTAATCGTCACCGTAGCCCACGAAAGTGAAAAACAATGAGAATAGTCTGATCCCGGGTTGTGTCAAAAACTTGTATTGGGTTTTCTGTAAAAAAAAAAACAGCCAGCAATTAGGAAATTGGCAATCTCCAAACCAAAAGTGACAGAGCAAATTCGGTTCCGTTAAATAAAGTAGCATGTGAAGAAAAACAAATTATAAATATACAAGAGAGGAATCTTCGATTTCCTTAGACTAATATTACAGTATGTTGATACAATTACTTAAAAGTAATTTATTTTTTGCCGCTTAAACAAATATCGATTAAATTTTGAGCTTGACACTGAATTGACCTACCTTTAAAATCTACCAGAATGTGAAATTGGATTGAAGTGGATATAGTTCCCAACTTGTAGCTATTCAACTAGCGCCGAGGGAATAATATATATGTTTCCTGTAGGAAGAAGGCTCAGTGGGACGGCAACAGACTGACAATTATTATTTTAGCTAATGCTATTTCTCTAGGTTACTTTAGGATGGGTGCTAGAATTTTTTGAACCTGCGATATTACTTGTTAAATAAAATGTGCTGAACCACATCTCTATTAAATCTTTCTACTTAGTTACAGTTTGACCGATATAAAATAGTAGCATAGTGGATCAATCGGGCACACTCCATAAAATGGCGGCCAGAGCTAGGTGGCGTTTCCTTTTTGTAGTGATCTTTATAGCTAACGAAGCACAAAGAGTAACAGCTTCTAAGGACGTTGTAAAGAAACTTACCACGGGTTTTGCGCAAGCTCTGGAGGAATGTAAGAAAGAAGTAAGTTATATTAACTTCGTTATTTTTTTTGGATGGCGATTACAGTTTTTTTTTTATAAAAGGTGTTTTCGGTACATATAGGCGTGATGAAACGGACAAACAACAACCACTTTTGAAGTTGGTTCGCACATAATGCGGCAGTGGTGTATATTTTTATTTATATTTGTATACTTAAACTTATACTTTTAAGGGATATAATCTTTACTTGTCTTTTACAGCTAAATCTCGGTGAAAACATCATGACAGACTTTTACAACTATTGGAAAGAAGATTACGAGTTGCTGAACAGAGATACCGGCTGTGCAATAATGTGCATGGCCCGCAAGTTCGATTTGATCTCCGGAGAGATGACGCTGCATCACAAAAACGCGCATGAGTTCGCCAGGACCCATGGAGCTGGTGAGTGTATTACTTTTGTGTTAAGATTAATTTTATGAGATGTTAACGGTCTGGTGAAGGTAATTTTTAAATTTTACACGGTGGTGCCACCTAGTTGTGGTAAAGACACTTGTTATTATTCAGTTATGCAGACCTAAATAAGTAGATATGTGGATAGATTTGGAAAGTACGTGACCCGAGCTCGCAAACCTACAGGTGCAGAGATAGTGAGAGTTCCCAATCATATGACGTTATTATGAAATTAAATTTAACTATCGTTCAGCTGAGAGTTTTAATTCGTCAAGTTTTATAGTTTAAAATTCAATAACCTTGTGACGTAGATGACGACACCGCTAAGCAACTGGTGAACTTGCTCCACGAATGCGAGCAGTCTCAGGCCGATATGACCGACAGCTGCATGAAGACCCTGGAGATATCCAAGTGTTTCCGCACGAAGATACACGATCTTAAGTGGGCACCCTCTATGGAAGAGATTCTCGATGAATTGATGACAGAGGTAAAATGAGGAAAAATAATTGGTAACTGGAGACGATCGACAATGAAGTAATTTCATACAAGTATAGTAACTTCATATTTCTATAAGACTCAATACTGTTTTTTCTATTATTGTTTTGAATTTGAACGTTATAAGATGTATTCACATTCTAACGCTTTTGTCTTCATTTGTAAATTAACATATGATCGAAGGTGAACAGGTAGGATTTGAGCTTTTTATCTTACAGATTTCAGTACGCCTTTACACTCATTCGCTGTTGAAATTTCAATTGAGACGATATTGCTGTGCCGCCAGGTAATATATATTTATAGTAAAATGTACATAGTCTTTTAAAAGTTCCCTGCAAATGTAACTCCGATACTGAGAAAAACTATTTTTGCTTTTGGATATTCTTTCGATACCGCATAGGCAAGCACTGCTACGATGCTGTCTCCGGCTATCAAACCATTACCAAGAATTTAATACGACCGACTGCTTACGTTTAATGGTTTTCAAGAATATTACGCGCTTCTCCCTATAACTTGTCAGATAGCATTTAAGTTATTTAATCCCCACGTATTATTTTATGTTAAGTGGTGTGGAAATATGATAATAAATTTTCAATAAGAAACATAAATGTGTCTAATAATTTTAACTGTACACCAATTTCTAATCGATTTTCGTAAATTAAGTTTTGATCAAAGATTTATGTCCAGCTTTAAGACAAGTGGCATTCTTTTGCAGTTTAGTTTTAAACCCCTAAAAATTAAAATTCATTAAATCAGATTTTAATTATGATTTTAATGATTATTATTAATAATAATTTTAATGCTGAGAACAAAATAATTGCAAGATTAAAATTGTATACGGTGTTATTGACAGGTTAAAAATTATGATTATCTGCTTCATATCATGTCATGCTTAAACGTGTGACAATGTCATAAATCACTCAGGTGCAGCTTTTACTATTCTTGCCTTTTTTTGCAAGCATGAATCGTGAAGACCTCATGAAGGGTTTCAGCATATTTCGTAACATGTGATAAAATCATAAACATGTACCTAAAAAAACTAACAAATTGAAACTTGTTTTAGGAGAATAATCAGTAATGAGCAATAACATAGTTCGAAATGTGATACAAGTCAATAAATCTCGTTGTGGAGATTTGGAATATATTGTATATATTGATATACAATATATTCCAAATCTCCACAACGAGATATTCAAACAAATTTAAACTCTTCTATAGCTGTGCAATACCAAAATTCTCGGTCATACATGCCTATTGAGAATTTGTCTCTCATTGCTTACCCAAAAATTCCAGAGAATCCAATCCAATTCCAAACCTTGCCACCTCAGGAGATATAACATTAAATGTACCTAGTGCTTAAGAGAAGTGTATGAATTTGCTTGAATAAAAAAAAAATTAAAACACTTATGCCAGTATATATAACATAGATCCAAACCCTGATAGGAGTCCACGATTCAACTGTTTCAAAGCTTATTTCATTCGAATGCCATACACATCTGGCAGTTTCATATGAGACGATAAAATGGCTATAATTTAGAAAAGTGTCGTATCAGATTTTGCAGTCGAGTCACGTAAGAATGAGGGTAAAGTAAACAATAAAGGCAAACATCTTACGAGCAGAGCACAGGTGCCGGGCGGATAAACGACGCTGCCACGGGATGTTAGGATCGCTTACTAGATATCGCCATATATCTCACTGTTACAGTTCCTTTGTTACCGTAACAAGGTTATATATATAAATATAATCTTTAGGTATGGAGGATCTCGAAATACCTAAACATTATGCCAATGGACTATTATTATATAGCCCTCTAATGCCGGCTCCACCAAACTGATAAGAAATAAAGAGACTAATAAGAAATAAAGACAATAAGACATGTCAGATTATTTGAGAAACATCAGAGCGGTTCTTGAAAGTAATCCGAAGGAGGAAAAATTACCCATACCAAGTTTTTCTGATTTTTGGCTCTTTTTTAGGTTTGTTTTATACCTTTTACAACATCATAGAACAAGACATAAGACTAATAAAAAATCGGCGCCATTATCGAGTTTTTGTTAGACTAACGCACGGCAAATGTTTTTTTTTCTACACATAGAAGGTGGTACTTAATCTTTTAAACATAACGTGTTTGCGATCGACAAGACAATCGGACCAGCTCAGCCTGGCTTCAATTACAGCTCCCTAATTGAGGTTCCATGTTGGATAGATGCTCGTAAATTGACAACGATCGAACCAGGATTGAAACCGAGGCATTGTCGCGCAGGATTTATGGTGAAGTAGTGGTGTTTGTAACTTACGACGCTGGGTTTTGGCTTCTGAGCGGTCTACCACTAAGAGTATAGTGATAATGTTTTTTTTTTTATACACTACAAGTCAGCCCTTGACGGCTATCTCACCTGGTCGTAAGTGATGATGCTTTCTAGGATGGTAGCGGGCTAACCTGTTAGAAGTATGGTAAACCCATGCTCCTAGTAAGTTTCTACGCGACATCGTGCCGTAACGCTAAATCGCTTGGCGACACGTCTTTGTCGGTAACTAGCCACGGCTGAAACCTCCCACCAGACCAGACTCGAGCCGGGAATCGAACCCAGGACCTCCAACTTTTTAAAATGCGACAGCGCACGCACTGCGCCACGGAGGTCGTCAAATGTAAAGAGTTGAATGATAATTTTATGAATAAATGGTTATACTTTTACGCTTTTTTTATTGACTGCGAATGCGCAGGCCAATAAAAAAAGCTGCAGTTTTTAATGTTATTTATTTTTACTATTATTGATCTTACCTCATGCACAAATGTTGTTCTGATTACTTAACCAAAGGTTATACTGGTAAAAGATACCTGCAGGCATTTCATTCTGTCATCTACATCATTTTTTTATATTTGCAATAAACTATTTTAAAGTGGATTGTAAACTAAATAATAAAGTTTGTTGGTACTAGTATTTTGAAGTGTGACAGATTGAAGGGATGTGAGACTCGGCTGCCTGACGAGAACAAAAAAGTATATAAATTTATCTCTTGTATTTTATTTCTATTTTTTTTTGTGACATTCTGATCGTGCCTTTTATTAAGTTTTAATTAACGCAAAACAATTTCTTTAATACTTAATGATTAAACGAACTTACCTGTACGTGAAGTTCTATCATAATTATACTCGCGCCGAGTCCGAAGAGATTAGTAATGTAGATATTATTTACACATGTAGTTACGCATAGGTGTCACCACTCTGCACTTAGTTGAGAAAAAAAAGTATTAATTTTTAATATTATTTTGTTGCGGGTAGGCATCGTCCACTTGCGTTCTCAGAGGATCGTCGCCATTCATTTAGTTTAGAGTAAGAGTTCCTGATATTCATTGATGTATTTCCGAGACTCTAATTTGGGCTTGTATAGCATTGGGCGGGCGGGATTACTCCTCCTCGAGATTAGTAATGTAGATATTATTTACACATGTAGACCTTGAGAGTAGCTATAGCGGGAATACCATCAATGATAAAAAATTATCCCAATTAAAATCTTATATTTTAATATGGACCAATCAATAAACATAAGGAACTTCTAGGATCATTAAGAATAATTTCTCTAAAAAGTGTACATTAACAAACCTATTTTTGTTATAATAACTATCTTAGGTAGTCGTAATGATTAATTATTGATTCTGCTAAAGTAGTATCATCATTATTAAAAATATCCCTCTGATAAAATTTAGCAAAAGTCGTGGAATTCCCACTCCAGCCTGCCGTTTTACGGATAACATCTACGCTAACTCCGAGAGCGCGCGCGCGCAACGTTGCTGCATGTCTCGTGCTGTGAGCACTGAACACTGTCGTGTCGACCCCATACTCACCGAGGGCTTTATCCAGCGGCTAAGGGTTTGCGTCCCTACCGATTTATGAGGTTTCCTAATTCCAACGAATAATTCATCAGATGCTCTTAATGATGAGGTGCGTTCTATATAACATAACAATGTAGTGGCTGGGCATATAGCTGTTTTCTCTATAAAGAAGGGTAAATGAATAATGGGTTGTTGAAAGCCAGGTCTAGAGTTCTTTATTATGTCAGGAATTTTGATTGCGATACGCTGAGAGAGGTTTTGAATATTAACTCACTTTTATCTTTGAGAGAGTTTAAACTCTTTGTGCAGTTGACAGAGCTAATAAAGAGATGGTTTTATGTGTAAGCTTTTCTAAGGTTAATACCTCGTTGGGGTGCCATGAGCTCAGTTTGTCTAATACTAGGTTGGCATCCCCGGTAACATCATATTTAGGGTTTGGTGGTTTTAGTCGAAAAACCCCTTTTAAGAATCTTTTTATGCTATCATCATTAACTAGTTCCGGACTCAGTATCAATGAAAGGGCAGATTTGCATAAATTGAGGGTGCCATATTGGTAACCCTCATTAAAAAGTTGGGTTAAAAACAAATTACTGAGGCTACAGATGCATCGTAGATATTTAAAGAGATAATTTTACAGAAATACCGCCATTTCTTCAGGTAAACATCGTATTGTTTGACGGAGTTATGTGCTAATGATGCCAACATTATTTCAAGAGATGAGTTTGGTATGTTTTTTATTGAAAATGCACCCTGGATAATCCCGGAAAAAAGTCCGATAAACCCCGGATAAATAAAAAAGGAGGGACCTAAACAAGGGGTACCATGGCTGTGTAGGCCAAAAGGGTACAAGCAAAACACCTCGTGCTTTGTCTGTAATTATTTTTCTGAGTGATAAGTATACAGGCGGGAATACGTAGAAATTATAATCTGACCATGAGACTGTAAATGAATCTATAGCGAATGCATCTGGATCTCGGTGCCAAATTATTATGTATGCACATTTGTTGTTGATGCAACCAACAAATCAATATTTGGATAACCGAATGTATGAGTGAGACTGTTAAAAGCCTAATAATCAGACAGCTCCCATACTATGTCTGGGTGCGCTCTTTCTGATTCAAAGTCTGCAATTTAATTGTCACTGGATTTAATGCAAGATGCGAAAAACGACAAGATGTTTATTTTAGCACCACTCCGATATATCACGAGTAATTCTTGTGAGATGAGGGTACTGTATACCACCCATTTTATTTCTGTATGTTACTGCCGTTTAATTGCCAACGCGTAGACATATTTGGCAGTTAGTTTTTTTTGCAAAAATCTTTAAAGCAATTATTGCAGCAAGCAGCTCTAAATAATTTAAATGTCGATCTCATTAACTATTCGACTACGTTCCACCGGCAGACTTACCTTCACATGCGGCCCCCCATCCCGTCGTTGAGGCGTCAGAAAATATCTCAACTTGGTATACACCAATTTTTAATCGATGGACCGAACTGTCTATTTTATTTATCCACCAGTCGATATCAGGTTTAAGTGATTCAGGTAGATGCATAAAATTATTATAATTATTATGACCTTCCAAGTTGAGAAATTTACATCTTACCTTACCATTTCCTTAGTGTGCAACCATCCGTATTCGATGGCTGGACAAGATGAAACTAATAGTCGAGCAAAACTCCTGATTTTGCATCGCTTTAATTTTGAGAACATTTTCGGTTGCGCTTTTATTCGTAGTCTTTTATCTGTTGGTAGGCTTATTTGAAACTTGTGTGAATCTATGATCATACCTAAGAATTTACATTTAGTCAAAGGGTACACTTTTGGAATCATTAATAATGAAGCCAAGTGACACTAATAGTCTCTTAGTTAGATCGATATTACTTAAAAATTTCGAACGGGAACAACAAACAGTAGCCAATCGTCTAAATAGACGGTGGACAGAAAAACCCGCGGAGCGCAATAATTATACAATAGGTTTAGCAGTTTTGTGAAAACATATGGGGCCGTGCTCAGCCCAAATGGCAAGACCTTAAATTCGAATAATTTATCCTCAAAAAGGAATCTTAAATATTTTCGTGATTCTTTATGTATTTTAATTAATAAATAAGCGTCTTTTTGGTCAATTGACGCCATTGTCAACAATCCTGTTACAAATTTTATTGCAGTTTTAACAAATTTATTAAGATTTTGTAAGTTCAAAATTAAGCGCATCTTGCCGCAAGGTTTTGGTACTAGGAAAATAAAGGAAAACATTCTGATATGGCTCCTCTATTGATTAGGTTATTAATAGCGACTAAATAAAGAGACCTTTCACTAGCAGAGGAAGTTTGGCTAGCAGGAAGTATTTGTTGTACAACTGGAGATATAAATGGTATTTTACAACCTTCTATCCAGGGTAGTATAGTATTATTATTTATAACCGCAGTCCACTGTTGATAAAATTTAGCTAAACGGCCTGCGTACTTAACTGTATCTCATTGCGGCGACGGAGATAAGTTGCCTGGTGGCCCCGTGATGACGTCTTCGATGAGTGCGCGTGCGGCGGTGGCGGGTAGTGCGCCATCGGCCGGTGGGGGTTGGTACGGACCGCGGCGCAGCAGGCTCGAGGCTTGGCGGCCTGCGCGTCTGGGAGGGAGCCTCGCGGTTTATATTTCTCGCTATTGGTCCTCTATAATGAGTGTTCAGTCCTGTTGCTGGATTCAGCTTTCAGTTCAATTTCTGATTTATTTACAGCCTTAGCCGATTTTAAGGTAGCGGATAAATTATCGCCAAGCAGAAAAGTATCTATTTTCGTGTTTTTAAGATTCTCTTTTATGTCATTCTTGAGGGCAAATATAATGAAATTTCTACGTGTGTGAAATTTCATAAGATTCTGCTTACATTACATTTCTGCTTACTTATTGCGATATATAAGTTTTTGCAACATGTCATTGTTTATTGATTTAGAATTCAGTTTCCAATTTATGACGTCAGCTAAACCGCTTTTTTGGTAACAGATATTTTGTGGTTAAGTTTTTACAGTCTTCCTTATTAAGGCTCTCTTTAACAATATGTAATTAACGATTTGCAAGTTCGTTGCGTAGTGGTACCTTGGTTGTCTTCAGCTTGCCATTCTAGTAACCAATAATCTGGTCGTAGCGCAGACTTATATGAAATTTATCATAGATATGATAATTTCAAAATTTGTAAGCTAAATAACTTACTAAAAGAGTGGGCTTTGAGAAGCCCTGACAAATTTTCGTAATTTATTATTCTCTAAACAAAGAATTTACGTTTATGGTATAAATTTGTCATAGTTCTATTAGGTTAGGTGCAGTCCCCAACGGAAAGAACGCCAACCGTATTTTAATGCGTCGAAGCAGCCCCAATGACTGTTCAGGTTGCATTTAAATATAATTATATTCAGAACGTTTACACGTACAGCTAACAGAGAGTATATAATTTCAAACAAAAAATAAATGTTTAAATACCTGCTTCAATTTTGTCATTAACTGCATCAAAACCTTCTTCCAAGTCCGATTACACTTTTCGAAACACTAATTTTTCGTTTGCGAATTTTACGTTCTAACTTTCGTATTTTATTCTTATAATATAGTTTATATCGTCTTCACCTGACCTAGAATCTTTACGTTTCGGCATTTTTACACCGAACAGTGCGAAACAGCTTAAATGTATTGAGTGGTTGAGCACTTGAATGCGAATGAATGGCGACGATCCTCTGAGAACGCAAGTGGACGATGCCTACCCGCAACAAAATAATATTAAAAATTAATACTTTTTTTTCTCAACTAAGTGCAGAGTGGTGACACCTATGCGTAACTACATGTGTAAATAATATCTACATTACTAATCTCGAGGAGGAGGCGCGAGTATAATTTCCAATTATTATAAAAGAACACTTGTTCTTACTTTCTTACTTGTTGATTTATTTTGTAATACAAAACAGTAAGGATGATACTTTTATCCCAGAAGAACACACTTCTTAGAATAAATATACGTGATGCTAAAGAAGTCATTTATGTTCAGGTTACGCCAATGACTTCTTTCTTAACTATACTTGTATTTACATACAAATGAATTATTTTACGCATTCAAATTAAACTGAATTAGTGATACATTCAAGAAATTCATAAATACCAATAAAATATAAAAATACTTATATTTTAAAAATCACTTTAATACTTTAATTACAGAAATTAATCATAACATAAAGAAGCCTCACTGAAGATGCACCTCATCCCGCGCGACATCTGCGCGCTCAGCGTCTGTTTCACGTAGATGACATAACACGCCAGAAGAAATTCAAAACTTAGTAATAATATAAATCCGACATTGAGCTTGGTGATTTATTTTCTTTTCGAGGAGTAGCAGGAGCGAGCGAACAGCGCAGTGAATCATCAGTGTACAGTAAATAGTTCAAATCATATCTCAGTGAGTACTTCAGTGATCAGAACGTCCATCTTAGGAACCCAATTGATTTCGTGCATGGCGCTTCGGAAGCACTTCGCTATCTCCAGGGCGCGGAGGCAGGGGTCCTCCTCGGTGTTGTGCTTCTGTTCGCAATCGTGCACTGTGCCTATTAGCTTGGACGCCATTTCATTTCCTAAACAAAATTTATATTCGTTGTTATCAATAAGCATGAAATCTGTACGATTGTAGTATTTCCGCCGCCGCCATTTCTGAAGAATTAGCTTTAATTTAACAACATTTTACAATTTAACAATCCAGCGTCAGAAGCGGACACTCTCGCAGGAGGGACGATTTAGGGGAGAGCATGGACACACGCTTCTGCAAAGCGAGGTTGTGGGTTTGACGATTCTTTGTTATCAAGCTACTACTACTAGCTCTGGACTGGTAGGAATTATTTACCCAAATCCAATGATAATCCCAGGATCTCATTATCCGTAATTTAACGTAATGGAGGGTGGTGGACAATCAAGAGGGATGGATTCGGTACTCGACCCTTGCGGGTTACAGGTTTAGGTAACGTGGTGCAACTGTATCTACACTAACGATAATTATCAGTCGCTGCTGACAGACGGTGAGGCAGTAGCCTACAAGCGTGGCGTTAAAGGTGGTTACTACAGTGGAAGAAAATGTCTATCAGTGAGTTTAAAAAGCAACCTCTTATTATATACACCAATAAACACAGTTAACAAACCATTCGCTTTTCAGCGACCGCTGAGATAATTAACAGGGCTTTCGCAAGCGAGAGAACCATAACAAAAGATTTCTGCGAGCGTAATATTTGCTAAAAGGATAACAATTTGTTGTGGGCTTCTTCTTAGAGCTGGGCGCGATTGGAAACCTCTTAGTTTTACTTTAAAGTTGGCGAGTGCAGTTATCACCATCACGAATTAAGATAATCGAAAATCTGTTATAAGTATGAACGCAGATGATATTTCATAGATGCCTGTTATACATGAACATGTATTCATAGAAGCCTGGTTTAATTAATAAAGTAAATTAATAAATGATTATTATGATACATTGGCTTACTCCATTTTTATTTTAACAATAAATTAGGATGAGTCATTACCAGCTCCGTGGCTCACTGCAAACTCCTGAGCATTTCCATGGTGTAGTTTTCCATTAACATCCAGAAGGTTTAGTTTTTTGCTCATACACACGATTGCGCAGCCGGTGTCTCTGTTAAGTAAACCATGATCTACCTTCCAAAAGTGATACAAATCTGACAGAACATTGTCACCTAGATTGAGCTAAAATTCAAAGAAAGCATTCATAAACTTTAGAAAAACAAATAAAAAAAAATGTAAACACGGCTCAAATTAATTAATAATTGCAATTCCGTCTTTAAAAAAATAGGCAGATCCTTAGGCAGAAAGTGTTTGGACCCCCGTCTCTCTTAGATTTATTTAGCTCATAAAAACGAAAATATTTTTTATAAACGCTTTTAAAACCTGTTATTTTGTGGCGCATTTTTGAAAGAAGTTGTTTCCCAAAACTCTGGATATTTTTTAATTGATATATTGTATATTGTGACATTAATGAAAGGAACAAATATTCTGAAATTTCTGGCAGTTATTGATCCTACTGTACCTATGAACTTTAAATGTTTATTAAAATTAGCTGTACTATTAGTAAAAGATTGTTTGTATTGTCTTGGCAATTTTCTGAAATATCCAATATAAAGTTCTGTATTATTATTATTTCTGAGTAGCATATAGCATGATATAGCATAGCAAGATTCGACATCATTCGCTGCTGGCACAGGGCTCCCCTCTTTGAGGACGATGCTCCAGTGCGGGGTAGTAAGGTATTAGGAAAAGCAATGTTTTTAAAGCATTTAATTTTCTATGTGGCTAAACTCACCTCATTCTTACACTCGTCCAATACCTTCAAAAAACTTGACGTTATACTTTTCATAGTTTCATTCGAGGATATATCATGTACACTGATTACAATCAGGAAGACTGCTATAGAAAGATTTACTTTAACCATAGCTTTAACTTGCCCATTGATTTCAGTTTGATCATACGTGATGATTGTGCTCGCTTTTATAGGATTGTTGCTTCGATGCTAGGGAGCTAACAAGCATTTAATTGACTTGGATAATTAATACCTACCACCTGAAATAAAGTATAAGGTCGGCGCGACAGTTAGCTATCATGTTCATCTATACTTATTTTAATTGAAGCCTCGTTTGGCACGTTATTCAATTAACCGTCAGTTTTGTCACGTCACGCTTATTAATTTCCTTTATGTCTGAATCTATAGATGTTGGCTGATGTTCATACGCCGCTGCGCCTAATCAGTTTACTGCAATTGCTCACTGGCACAAGGTGTGTATCAATTTTACAAATACATCTAAGTTATGCATTAAACCTCCATTCATACAGAATTCATCATCATCATGATCAACCCATTCTCTGCTCACTACAGAGCACGTGTCTCCTCTCAATATGAGAAGGGTTTTGGCCATAGTCCACCACGCTGGCCATTAGCGGATTGGCAGTCTTCACACGCCTTTGAGAACATTATGACGAACTCTCAGGCGTGCAGGTTTTCTCACGATGTTTTTCTTCACCGTTAAAGTAAGTGATATTTTAATTGCTTAAAAACGCACATAACTCCGATAAGTTAGAGGTGCGTGCCCGGATTCGAACCCCCGACCTCTGGCGATTAAATCCAATCTCCAATTTAATGGCGGACGTCCTAACCACTAGGCTATCACAATACAGAATTATTCGTCTATAATTCTGTGCATAAGTAAATAAATGAAGTAAATAAACAAAAATAGTATCATATTAAGGAAAAACGCTATTCGTAGGCGGAGAATATGATCTTGAGGCCGGTAGTTCAAAAACAAACTATTTTTAGCAATAGCTTTCCTACTTATTTCCAAGTACAAATACAAAGTTCCATTCCTCGCGGTAACTGTGTCTAGAACGATCGGGGTACAAAAATTTTGATTTGATAAAAAATGCATTAACCTATGTTAATAACATTGAAAAACTGATAAAGATTCTGCTCGAGCATCGTTAAACATCTTCGTCTAAACCATTTCATCAGGTTTCTTAACGCATTTCTGAGATATATTTTTTTACTTATCTTTAGTTTTTAGTTATACTATTAGTCGAATGCAATGCAAAATTTAAACGCACTTGATCATCTTTGAACTTAAAAAATAGCTAACTCAGCTATTTTTTGTTGATTGCATTTTTATTCGCATCTGAATATATCACATCTGATAATGGAATTATTTTCAATTTTACTTTTCAATCTTACACTATGACTTCTGTTGTAATGTAATTCTTCGTCAACAGACTGTTCATCGCTGTGTAAAACAATTTAACGAAAGGCTTACGTTTAACGATTATATCATCATATTTTGGTTCACACAACCGAAACGATAATACAGCTCGTGCGAGTCGTGGAACCGATTTGTTTTGTTAATTACTTACATCTGTTTGCAACTGCGTGATAATTAATTAAGCTGTGTTCCTGGGCACATTTTCTACCATTTAGTAAAAGTACCTTTGTTACGATGTCCATCCAACTTTTCTTTTTAAGCAACACAAATTAGCCCTTGACGGCTATCTCACCTGATGGTTAGTGATGATGCGATCTAAGATGGTAGCGGGCTAACCCGTTAGGGGTATGGTAAACACATACTCCTAATTGGTTTCTACACGTCATCGTGCCGGAACGCTGAAGTGCTTTGCTACACGCCTTTGTTGGTAGGTTGGTAACTAGCCACGGCTGAAGCCTCCCACCAGACCAGACTCGAGCCGGGAGTCGAACCCAGGACCTCCAACATTATAATGCGACGGCGCGTGCGCTGCGCCACGGAGGTCTTCGAAACTAACAAATCTTCCCCGTCCGCCTTGCCGCTATGCAAAATTTGTTTGTAATTATATTTGAAGTAACTGAATCAAACTTTAAAAATTATACTATATATTATGTATACATACCATTTATGTTTACTTTTGTTTAATGTCTTGTTTCATAATATTAATTTCAGTATACGAATTCTAAGGGAATCTAATATAATGGGTATATCTACCTTATTTATTTTCAGAACGTTCTCCTTTAGGGTCTTCTCTTACACGTGACATTGGTAAGTGCAAACTGCTTATGAGGCACATCTAAAACCCAAGTAAACGAAAGAAGATTTACATGTATATTTCAGCTGTTAAAAAAGGATAAACGCTCTCGAAATGAGATGCTGGAGGAGAATGAAGGGAATGGCCTGGAACTGGAACTGCTCCGAATGAATTGATTTCAATTCTCCGAGTGCGTTTATTGGATTTTAATGTGAAGGGCAACAATCATTGAAGTGCCCCATTATGTATGCACGTTTAATAAAAAAGGCAGCTGTCAGGTTACAGTGAAGATAGATTGTTAGGCGAGCCACAATACTAAACCCCGGCCGGTCTGACAAGACTGATGAGACTAAGAAGTTTGCCCGGCATCGCCCACGTTTAGTTTGATTTTGATAGGTAAGTTGACATTTCAAATTTTTATTTTTACCCTTTTCTGTTTTGAGTTTTATGTGACATTCAAAATTGTATTTTGACAATCGTTTACTGAAATTCGACATACAGATAACTATTACATAGTTATCTGTATGTCGAATTTCAGCCCGATCCCTCAAGTGTTTGAGCTATGCGTTGACATATCAGCCTTTCTTTTTATGTACCTTCATGATCAACCCATTACCGGCTCACTACAGAGCACGGGTCTTCTCTCAATATGAGAAGGGTTTGGCGATAGTCCACCACGCTGGCCATGTGCGGATTGGCAGACTTCACACACCTTTGAGAACATTACGGGCAACTCTCAGGCGTGCAGGTTTCCTCACGATGTTTTCCTTCACCGTTGAAGCAAGTGATATTTTTTTTTTTTAAACGAACATAACTCCGAAAAGTTAGAGGTGCGTGCCCGGATTCCAACCGCCGACCTCTGATTAGGAGGCTGACGCCCTAACCACTAGGCTATCACCGCTTCACATTGTAATAGCTATTCGATATACGATAGTTACTGTATGTCGAAATTCAGCCCGATCCCTCCAGTGTCTGAGCTATGCGTTGACAGAACAACCTTTCTTTTTATGTACCTAAAGATATCATAAAACAAAAGGAATAGCTTTTTCATAAAGTGTTTTAGAATTATAGCAACTTCAAATTTGGTAAAATAACCTAATTGGAAACATAATGTGCATATTAAAAAATTCGTGAGCTCGCCATCGCGAGCAGTCAATCAAGTCACTAACCACTCTGCGTCGGCAGAGGCGCACTGTCCGGAGATTGAATTATCAAATGGCAAAATGATGGCTTGATTATACACTCTTCTGCGCTAAGTGCACTTTGTACTTAGTCATTTTATAGTGATTAGTGCAGGATTGCTTGTGTCACGATGATTTTAGAGTTTATGCTAAGAACTTGATTGACAAAACCTTTATTGAAGTGGGTCTGTCCATCTGTCTTTCTGATATGTACCTAATCGGAAGCTTAATTCTCGTGAAATCAAAAGTGTTTGTCTATTTGATATTTTGTTAACAAAGTTTCAAATTTAAGAAAATTGAATGTGAAAATATTAACATTAATATGTTATTAAAAAATACATTCAATCAACATAATGTTCATATATAGGCTACTAAATATAGGCCTACTCTTTAATACTAGCTATTTATGCCTCATAGCTTAGATTCCTGACGTTGCCCCAATCAATGACTGAAGGCCCATCTACTGTAACATTTAGTAAACGATACTATCATGTACGATAATGTCCGGAATGTCTCTACTTAAAGTATTCCTGGAAGCACGGATACATCCGCTACCTTAGCTTAATATCATTAATAGCCGGCGTAACATCAGGTGTCACTGCATATTGTAAGCTAATAAAATTCTTATTGTCTGTTATTAGAAAAAGAAGACAAATTATCTATCAGCTATCGCCGAACAATGTTATGTCTGAATATAGAGTCATTAAATTTCAGTAATTAAACTTTAATTGAGTTGCTAAGCCCGGTGGCTCGGCATCAGTAATGTATTATGAAGATCTCTTTTAAGAGTTTTAGTGACTTGCTAATTGGCGGAGTTTTATTCGTGCCTTATTAATATCAACAGTTTTATGTGGTTTTTATCTTTGATCGGTTAACTGTAGATGTACCTGTTTACAAAGCGGCCGGCCGTACTAATTAGTTACAACATAATTATCTCGGTAGCAATTAGTTGGTCTTGACAGTCGCATAGTGTAAAGGAGACCACAAGTTGATGAACTGGTTGGATCACTTTTTAAAAACTGCAATACGGGAAATATAGGTTATAAATAATAAATAAATAAATTTGTGACTAAAAATTAGTTTAGGTTAAGTCTGGATTCTTAATACAATAAAAATACGAATAGCGTTATTGATAAAATATATTTTATTTAAAACGTAATCGGTGTCCTTTTTCCTCGCAGTCAGTTATGGTAAATGGTCTTTGAAAATAACAATTTCAATCATACTTAATGAATTACATCTAAATATATTGCACACTGTTGTTACGAAGAATAAGTATCGATAAAAAAAATATAGAATAAGAAATATTAAACTGGAATACTTAAGTCCATCGAACATTATAAATCCTGACTTATTTATAATCAATCACTTAATTCCTTATATCCTAAAAATCAAGTAACTCAACAAGAAAGAAATTCGCAGTGCACATACATGGTTCAATTCAATACTTTTCTAATACAGCTTCAATCATAGTAACTTCAGGGGCAATCCCTTCCTTCTTGGCGTTCATTTTGAAGCAGGCTGCCACCTTCACAACGCGGCTGCAGTCATCTTCAATATCATTATATTCCTTCTCGCAGTTGTGAATCAGTTGTACCATCTTTTCTGATAG
This sequence comes from Lasiommata megera, assembly GCA_928268935.1. NCBI lineage: Eukaryota > Metazoa > Arthropoda > Insecta > Lepidoptera > Nymphalidae > Lasiommata > Lasiommata megera. Next base: position 15,734,450 of record OV743326.1, read on the forward strand.
AAGTTCTCCTGGAAGTGAATAATGCTTAATAAAGATGATGTTTCATATCTTGGGAAACAAGCTCCAATTATACGTATGTGTGCAAAATATAATGAGTTATCTAAAACGATACCTGGCATTAACATATTTCATGACTCGGCTATTGCTTTCATGAAAAAACTCACTGACCATTTATCCCATCTGTAACTGTTAATTGTTTGTTTAGAACATTACCTTTCTTTTTCTTTTTTATTTTAATTATTTTAATAATATTTTAATTACTTCACTTTATTACTATATTTATTACTTCGTGATCAACCCATTACCGGCTCACTACAGAGCACGGGTCTCCTCTCAATATGAGAAGGGTTTGGCCATAGTCCACCACGCTGGCCATTTGCGGATTGGCAGACTTCACACGCCTTTGAGAACATTATGGAGAACTCTCAGACGTGCAGGTTTCCTCACGATGTTTTCCTTCACCGTTGAAGCAAGTGATACTTTAATTTTTTAAAACGCACATAACTCCGAAAAGTTAGAGGTGCGTGCCCGGATTCGAACCGCCGACCTCTGATTAGGAGGCTGACGCCCTAACCACTAGGCTATCACCGCTTCATTTATTTATTACTTAAGTACTTGTATTTAATTGGGTTTACTGCTTTAAAAAAAAACGTTTGCTTGGCGCATTGTGAACGTTGCGTACACTTATTATTGATATACGTATCAGTGTGTGTAATAGTGTGTAATTATGTGGACTTTTCCTTTTAAATAAATAAATAAATGTTTGCTCCTTTCAGGGTTGCATACTAAAATTTTCAAATTTCAAAGTGATACAAGCGGAAAAACGAAATCTCGCTTAGAGCTTACGCTATAAAATAATACGCGTTTTAATAGCGTCTCACGATCAGATAACGAGGTTTACTACGTTTCCATGAACATAAAATTAAAAGCGGTAAACATTTTCACGACCGCCGTGGATTTCTATAGAACTAGTATGTCTTAATGTCAATAGCAAAATGCAGAAGATTATCGACTTATGCAGGTGACCCTGTGGCAGTGTTATATTATTTTAAATACAAATATTTAATCTGTTACTACGTAAATTGTACCATCATGGGTTCAATAAAGATTTCAAAAAGACCAACCTTTGGGAAAGCTCTTAACATAATCATGCATATTGACATGGTGCATCCTGGCGTCATCCTCCATTAGCGAAAACTTGTTGGACATGCAGATCAGAGCGCAGCCCAGCTCGCGATGCTCCACCACGAAGTCTTCGTTCCAGAAGTGTTGGAACTGATCCAGAATTTCAGGCGACAGACCCGACTGTCCAGAAATGATACATGTGAAAGTTTTAATATCTGACGAATCAGTTTTTTATAATATTGAAATTATATTAAGATAACGATGCTAAGACGAAAAATATCTAAATAAAAATATCTCTTTCAACTATAAATCTATTTTTATTCTCTCACCGTTAAATTAATTTTTTTTTCATCGTTAAGTTTGTGAAATAGCGATTATTATGATTAGATGTAAATCAGATTCTTTAATACCTAAATCATTTGGCGGTCTCGCAAGGCCGAGCGGCGGTCACTCGCGGCGGTTCAAGCTTCCCTATGAGGCCGGACAATGGCTCCCATCAGGAATGGAACCCGCCCTGGTGTTAGAAGCCACAGCGCTTCCGTGCAACGCAGAGAGTCATCAATATATATTTAATAAATGAAACAACGTTCTTACCTCTTCTCGACACTCTTCCAACGCCTTACCGAAATGGGCGGTGACGTGGCTCATGACCTCCGCCGTACCACTGACTTTACTCATCACCGTGGCCATCACCACCGCAACCACAACCGTGTGCCAGCGTGCCGTCATGTTTCAACCTCGGAATGTCTCACAATGGGATCCGCAACAAATTCCCTTTATTATATCGAAGATATTTTTTTTTAATCCCATATTACATATAATTAGCTTCTTTCAAAGATCCATCCATTTTTGAACTTTATTAGAATGATGCAGAGATCAGAATCGAAGACTTGCCGCGTCTCTAGGAGTGTATGTGTATGAGTGATGACATTCGTTATTGAAATAATTATGAGTTTGGTGCAACCGATTCCGCTTCGGTACTCCTGTAATGTAAGTCATCAAGTGTATATGTTTGCTGCAAGGTCATATTTAAGAATACATCCCGGAGACCCCGACATGCTCTCTATTATTTTTCTATTTGATTACACGAAGATCGGTACATACAGTTTTTAAAACGCTTTACGTGAATTTTTTTGCATGGGGGGTTTATGCTCCTAAACTATGAACATTTGTCTAATGTTTTTTTTGTATGAGATACGAGTAGGAGACACTATAAGACCAATTTTTTGATGATTTTGTTTTGACCACTGTGTTTATTTTTTAATCTAAAGGTTGCAGCAATTAAGACAGAACCTAAACCTGTGTAAAACAGTTTATATCTTGGCTTCTTCGCACATGCTATTGGGCTACTTGCCACTCGGGTGCGTGGAGTTAATTTGATTTCTCCGCAACGTGTGCTCACCTGTGCTCCCTATTACCTCCGAAACAATAAAGAGAACGCGACAAACATACGCGACTCTATCGGGCGGAAAAATGTACAAAATTTACATATAAATAGATCGCGATTTTGGTGGAAAATATTTATTTCTCCCCTGGCAACACTACGTGCGGGGAATCCGCGAGTGGGGTACTGGCAGCACACGATTATTCATTGTCTGCTTCCCGTATGTCGGAGCACAGATTGAGTTTTCAATTTTTCGCTGAAACATATTTTTGCCCTCAAGAAACGGTAATACCCAGTACCTATTTCACGAGCAGGTGTTCCAATTTAGTTTCTTTTGGTACTTTTATCCTTAATGTTTTGGACCACAAGTAGTGCAGCTACGTTACCATAGTTTGTGTTTGTTTGGCCGCTTGATCTATCTTAGTAGTTCCATGATCTGGGCTGGTGGGATATTTCCGTCGTGGTTAGCTACCACCCTACTAACAAAGACGTGCCGCCAAGCGGTTAAGAACTTCGGCACGATGTCGCATAGAAACCAATAGGAATATAAGTTTAAAACCTGCCATGCTCTTATTAGGTTAACTCGCTACCATCTTAAACTGCATACCATTTGCAGGGGTTGCAGTCAAGGGCTTACTGGTGATAGACTACAAAATTTTCGAAAACGTTTACATGCCTGAGACATTTTTTAATGACATGTAACTAAAGATTTCAGTAAAGCTTATTTTTTTTAAATGTTTTTTTTTTATTTTTCTCTCATATAAGAATATCGTGTCAGCTTCATCAATTTTTCTTCCGGCCCTGCTGCTGTCACAACCTGGCTCGTTATTTTGACGAATCGTCGGCACCGACTCGAATGTATAACATAATATACGTGTGATTGATGATACAAATCCCCACTATTAGTACCTTCTGGTTCCGAACATGTGAGATAGGTAATAGGAAAACTTTTCAAATTTCGATAACCTTCGTAAAACGTATTAATTTATATTTCTGAAGCCACTGCAAATGTATAGAGAATATGAGAGGCGATCTAATAAATACGACGAATATTTATTATTGTTTTCTTAACTACCAAAAAAGGATAAAGATTTTTTTTTCGGAACTAATTATCGCATCGCTTAACAAGACATAAATCAATTTTTGAAATTATATAAAACTGATTGTACTGTTAGTTATTAAATTTTTTTTATATATAAAAACTTTTTTGCAATTTGATTTAAAAACAAATTACTTATTATTGCCTATTGGAGATGGTCACAACAAAAAAAAACCATCCTAACTCTTCAGAGACCTGGGCACGTTTGGAACCCTCCTAGCTTAAGTTTAAAGTTAACGAATGTAGTTATCACGGCACAGGTATTAAAATAATGAAAAATATATTATATATGAACACTTCATAGATGCTTGTAAAATACTTGAGAATACACTGTCTCTTAACAATTTCATCGCAGCAGTGATAGCGAACTTGTATATTTTTTATTTTAAAACATATAAAACTAAACAAACGCATTGTTGGACTCACGAATTAAATTGAAAAAAGCTCACGTAACCACGGAATATAATTATTGTTGTTGCAGCTGATGTTTCTTTGTTTCTGGAGGAAACTAGTATTGCGGCAACAACTTCCACCAATCTTCTTTAGTATGGCTATAAATTGTATACAACCATTTATTATAAATTTACATAAAAAAGGAATTTTCAGTTACAAAACAATAGATTGCTAGTGCAGATCACGTAGACCATCTCACGGCCCATTAGCCGGAATCCCTTCGTGCTCGTCGCGCCGACCTGTCCTACACAGCACGCACTACAGTGTAAAAAATGTATGAGAGGCCTGCGATAGGTCTTTTTAAATGAAAAATCTTATGTGATGCTGTTTAACAGTTTTCACATACTATAAAATAAGTGAAGTCAATCGAAATGTGGAACGAACTGTGGAATGTGCTTGCATGGAGCATAATACAGTCAAAGCCACTCACTGTTTTTAAAATTGCTGTCATATTATGCCATTTTCTAACGCAATAATGACGAGTTTTATTTTTATATATTTATTTTATTGCTCTTTATTTAAATTATAAGGTATATATTAGTATATTTATTTAATATTTATTAATATGTACTTATTCATTATGCATTTTTATTTTTATTTTACGCCACCTACTTTCTAAATTCTAAGGTTGCCTGGTAGAGATCGCTACTAAGCGATAAGGCCGCATTTTGAATCCTGCTTCTAGGTGTTTCTGTTTTTCTTGTTATTTCTATTTTTATTTGTTTTTGTGTTCAAATTCAATGCAGTTCAAAGCTTGTTTCGAAAATTACTAAGTACCAACTCAAATGTTATCGAGTTCCGTACACTTTTCACTGCATCAAAGTAAATCAAGTTTCCTCACATCAGGATTTAATGGTTTCCCTGAAGGAATTGCGGTCATCCATCAAGCTGTCAGCCAAGTCTACGGCGGCGCAGCGTTGAATATACATGTAGAAAACCTCCGAAACCCTTAAAATTGCTTCAATTCCGTGTGCAAATATAAATTGGTCTCGTCACATCATTAGCTATTTGCTATTCGTCCGCGGGAAAACAAACGTTATGCCTTCGCAAATAAGAGATGTTCTCTCTGCATTTATATCGGAGCTCAAAAACACTTCAGTTCCAAACAAAAATAAGTAAAAAAAGTATTAACGCCTTTAACGGTTTCTGCTGGTTATTAATAGTGAACTGTGTTGCGAGGAGTTAGGGTCTAAGTTAAGTAAAGAAGCTATTGTTGTTGAAAAATAGACCGCACGTGAAAAACGTCCCAGTGGGCATTTGCACAATTTTTCACGAAAACAGCTTTGAATACGTAATGCAAATACGTTTGCAGTCGCCATGCATACACGATGCCTCCCGTTTGTATTTAAGTGTCTGCAAAATTATGACTTCTCATCATTTTTGTAATAACGATCACTGAACGATGAAACTAATATAAAATAATGTTAACAATAATATGAGCTTCAAGAAGCTCTCAAGAGACGTGCTCGTAGCACTTCGCTAGAAGGCCGTCGACTGCACCGACTACCGTATAATCACAGTTGGATCGACATCTCACCTGACGGACACGTTTTATGTCTACATCGCGGACACATAAACGGACGGTTCACCTAATGATAAGTGATTACTGTCGCCCATAAACAACTGCAGCACCAGAGGGGCCAAAAAGATCAGATTCTATTTGCTAAAGGCTGGATTGATGATGTAAATGACTACTGCACGTCTACTACATATGAAATTACCTTTATCCGCTATTTTGCACAATTTAGCTCGACCCACCGCGTGGCATCATCGCTTGGACGTTGGATGATGACCGACGGGTGAGGATGTATTCAGCGGCACAGCCGACACTCACCTGGCGATGGTGGGCAGGTGCGCGCTGGTGGCCAGCTTGACGAGCGGGCGGTGCGGCGGGCGGCTGGGCCGCGTGGGCGGGCTGTACGTGTACTCCGCCGCCTCGCCGCCCGTCAGCCACGACCAGTGCTCCGCCATGGTGCCTGCACTTCACTTCACGCACGTCCAGCTACTCACACCCTGGAGTCTTTCAACACTTCCCTCATGTTTCCAGCTGTCGACTGTCTCCACTGTATAACCACTTCACACTCGTTACTTATTACTGTTTTTAATGACATCTGTAATGTATAACCGTTTATTGAAACGAAACGTGTCGTTTTTTTTGACTATTTAATTTATTTTGACGCCTGAGCATTACAAACATAGGACACTATAACATTTTTGTAAAGGATGGGTCTGAAATTCGAGTTCAATCATTCATTTTAGAAATAAAAATATATATATTAGATATCAAGCAATGAAATCATGGGGGTCATGAGGCGAGGACACTTGATCCTCTTTTTAAGTCCACTCGTAAACGAAAGTCTAGCATTTACTCTGCCAAGGGCATGCCATTTTGTTAAAGAACAAGTACAATAAATGCTAATTTAATTAAAAAAGCATAACGAAAAGTTAGCTCGGCTGGTGAAGTGGCTGCTACCGACAGCTTCAATAAGATGAAACGTCGAATGCGACAGAGCATCGCGCTTAATAGCGTCACAACTGCTCACCAAACTCATTCGTCAAGCCGTCCGCGTCCGCGCGCGGCCTCTACTGTTATTAAATTCACGAACAATGATTAATGGCGCCTTAACTAGACGAACTGTCTGCAGCTGACGAATTACGGCCCGAGACAGGGGAGAGTAACCCTTATCGCCTACATTAAATAGTACAACAGATAGAGTAACATTTCTTATAATTAAATTACATATTCAAAGATAAACCTAATTATATTCCGACCAGACACGAAGGTAAGTTATCGGTTACAATTATGATAACAAGTATCAAGCAAATGCATTTAGGAAAGAACAGCTAATACTGGAAGAGATGGTGTCAAGATATCCTTTACGTGACAAACACTTTTAAAATATTGCGACTGCTTAGCAGAACTCAAACTGAAACCCATGTTTTTAAAAACATTTTTACGCTCCTATTTATATATGTTGGCGAGAATTGATTTTCCAGCGAATTTAAATTTAACGTTGCATATCAGTATCGTTATATGACTATAATGACAATTATTACCCCATTTCTGTTGTCGAATCTAAACAAATGTTGATATTTTCTCATTTGCATTTTCCGTATTAGTTGGGCTCATTTATATTTAAGTTACTAATAAAGCTCTTCGGAGATAGAGGACGAAATTTCGAACGTTGAATAGTATAAAAATATAAATAGAAACACCCGTAGACTATAAATTACCAGCATACATTATAGTATTACAAGTATGAAATGAAATAGAGTCAATTGATTTAAAATCCGCTGGGCACATGTTTTCATATGTTGTCACGGTGTAGCAAGTTCGGTTAGTTTAGTTCCCTTTGAGATTTCCTCTCCGTCTCTTACACTACCACGGTTCCCTTTACAATTATCATTATGGGATCGATTGACACCTGTCTCACTCTACAGCACACCGAGGAAAAGAAATAGATGATAGGGAATCCATTCATAATAGGGCTAGTTTAGGAGGTAGGAATAAGGTAATAAATCTTAAGACCCTTGTGATACGGTGCTGCGATATGGGGAGCTCCAGCCCAGCGTAGGGTGGATGCTCGCCGCACGCTGCGCTGGGATGCAATAAACGGTGGAGTTGTGACAGTCACAGTTTGTTATTTGTTTTCTATATTACCTACAAATCTATTAGCTTAGTTTGTATATATTGTTCAGTATGGACCGCTTTACTTGTTTGTAAATGCAATAAAATCATCATCCTTAGACTTTTAATTTTCTGTGGTCAGGTGTGTTTCACTGATGTCAGACGTAGGATTTATTGGAAAACCTTAATCCAAGCAAACCAAGTAGCGGGCATTAGCTAGCTGCTAATAATAATTAAAACATTAATACAATTCCGCGGACAAGGCCGCCGCCCTCCCGCCGCCCTCCTTGACATTTACAGCTGATGAATCTGCTAATGCTCGCACTCCTGTTCACAACACTACATTCAACCGCTAAGTTATTTTTATATTTTGTTCGGTTCAAAGATACAGCAGTTTGCGCCATAAATGTTATTTTCCAATCCGTTCTGGGTCCCCTTGTGCGTGATTGAATTTTCCCAAACAAATCAGTAAAACATCAAATCATCTCCACAAAATTGATAGATATTATCATCATCATCATGATCAACCCATTACCGGCTCATTACAGAGCACGGGTCTCCTCTCAATATGAGAAGGGTTTGGCCATAGTCCACCACGCTGGCCATGTGCGGATTGGCAGACTTCACACGCCTTTGAGAACGTTATGGAGGACTCTCAGGCGTACAGGTTTCCTCACGATGTTTTCCTTCACCGTTGGAGCAAGTGATATTTTAATTTATTTAAAACGCACATAACTCCGAAAAGTTAGAGGTGCGTGCCCGGATTCGAACCGCCGACCTCTGATTAGGAGGCTGACGGCCTAACCACTAGGCTATCACCGCTTCATAGATAATATATGGATAGATAAAGCTTTTGGCAGTGAATAAGCTAACTTTAAGTTCATCGTTCTCTTTAATAACAGAATGACAAATATATTATAACAGAAATTTGACTCTACTTATAATTTTAAAGCCGCAATTTGCTTTTTACGACCTATACCGGCTATGAATGAATTCAATGTTATTGCAAACCACTCAAAAGTACAAAAACTATACAAAAGATATAGTAAACAACTTAACAGCCTTTATCGCTTCGTTACGATCTCTATCATGCGACCAAATGGCGTATGAGGCAGCCACAAAAGAGTAGCTGTGCATAATATATACATATGTTAATACATTTACTTGTTTGTATTAACATTATAACGAATGTTAATACAAACAAATAGAACTAAATAAATAAATTCTCAAACCGGATAAGCTACTTTTTATTCGAGTAACAAGAAATTTCACACTCCAAGGTTTATAGAACCACTAGCCTCTTCTCCTCTACCCGCGACTTCGTCTGCGTGGACTTCAGAATTGGGTCTAAAACTTCACTTATTAACTATTTTTTATATTCCCACGGGAATTGAGATCGGTATAGAAAATACATATACAAAATACATAGAGCTTAGCTCGTAAACAATTTTCTATTTTCCCTCAGGAACTACTTAAGGAATCGGGATAAAAGGCCTATGTTCTTTTCCATGTCAAAGGCTTTATGCATGCCAAATTTAAAGATAGTTTCACGAAGGTTTGTTTGAGAACTCGTATCAGCAATTCATGAATATTGAATCATATATTTATTGCAAGCACAAAAGTCGTTTATTATGGGGACCGAATGAGGCGCTATCCATGCGAATGCAGACTTGGATGATCCCGGCAGCTCAGCTCGCGGGAGTTTACCGACACGAAAGAGGCGTCGAGCAGCGCTTTTGAAACTATGGGATTACTTCATAGGAAAAACCTAAGTTTACGTGAAAGATGAGTAAAGATGGAGTACGCATTACGTATAAACATTTTACACGCGTTACCATTGTACGAGTAGTAGCAGTTTTTTCGAGTAAACTGTAGAGTCGACTCTAATATACCTGGATTGAAAGTCCCCTTAAAATATTTTCGATCGTTTAAAAATTACCTGTACGAACAGACAAATTGGCCAATATTATATAAAGTAAAGCTAAAATCGTCATTAGGTCAGCATAGTATCTAAGCAGTAATTGAAAATACGCATAGCTTGAGTATCTCAAACATTTAAAAGAATTTAGTTAAGCAATAATTGGAAAACTCGCTGAGAGAATAGTAAAATACTGATAATTATTTGTGCTTTTTTGTACAGCCTGTTCGTATATATTCAAAAATATCGCTTCTCTAATTCACAAAAAGAACTCTATATTTTTTTATTACTCCCGACGAAAATGAGGAGTGTTCTGAGTTTGACCGCAATCTGTGTCTCTGTGTGTGTGTAAGTCCGCGCCATCGTAGTTTTAAGAGAATGTACTACTCGTATTTGGTTGTGAATTTTTTTTTTAAATTAATTTTTTGGCGATAGTAGTTCCATATAAAGACATATTTAGTAAAAAAAAACAAAAGGTCACGACATTAACTACATATGGGTATAGTAAAATAAAGCCAAGTGGGGTACATGAAAGCGCATGTTTCTATCACAAATACAATTAAAATCGATTCATCTACTTTAGACAGGGGAGTGAAAGTCGCGTTCAAGAATGAAAGGTCATAATTGTAAATTACAATCAGACATGTACAATTGCGTTGGGGGTTCGTAATTTTTTAAAGTTAATTTCATTCTATTGATATTTTACTGAAAAACATCTTTCGGGCCAAGTTATGTGATAAACAATGTTTTCTAAGAAAATGGGAATGTCAAAGCTCTGAAGTTCTAATTTCCAAATCCACCCTTTCTTTAGTAACCTCCCGAATAATCCGCAGTAAGGAAGTGGAGTGATGCAATACGCTGCAATATATCACCCGAGAAACAGAGGGTGCGTCCCTCACTGCCTGCTGCGGCTGAACTGAGAAGACGTTTCCCACTTGGTGACGTCACCTAGCATTGATCACCTCACTCGCGATGACGTGGCGTATAAGCTTGGCACTGAAGTTTTTTGTTAAGAAATTTTCAGTACCAGCCCGGAGTTTTTTTTTTATCCACTACAAGTAAACCCTTGACGACAATCTCACCTGATGGTAAGTGATGATGCAGTCTAAGATGGTGGCGGGCTAACCTGTTAGGGGTATGGTAAACCCACATTCCTAATTGGTTTCTACGCGACATCGTGCCGGCACGCTTAATCGCTTGGCGACACGTCTTTGTCGGTAGGGTGGTAACTAGCCACGGCCAAAGTCTCCCACCAGTCCAGACTCGAGCCGGGAATCGAACCCAGGACCTCCAACTTTATAATGCGAAGGATGCGGAGAATAGGTCATAAAACACTCGCAGGGTCTATCCTCGTTTCTCGGAGTATTTAAACCGTCTCACCATAATAGCCTCGTAAAGTGGCCATTTTTTCAATAGGGGGTGGCTATATCCTTGATGATAAGCGATAACAATAGACCGCTATTTTTGGAGATTTAGACATTCCTTAACTAACTTGAAGCACTAAGTGATTACTCGGTGCTTTCAAAGTTTAACTGAACCCGTATTAAAAAGAAAGCTTTTGTGATCATCGTTACAGGAGTACAGTGACGTCACGTACCTTTTACCGTCACCGGACAGTGCATTAAGACAAAACAATAGGCGAGAGCACGTATCAGGCACTTCATTACTACATCCACAGCAGATGCTGCCCAGTGAAATTAAACCTACTCCTCAACGGTCTAGAGCTTAAATTCCCACAAACAAAGATACTTTTATCGGAACGCTGAAAACAATTAAGATTCGATATAAAATAGACTTTGTTATAAATGCCATAGGTATTAGATTACGATAAATGAACAGGTTCAGGGAATATTTCAAAAGATACAATTGAAAATGAACCTTATAAACTATTCCTTTGGGTACAAATTCGGCTAAGCTCATAGGCAATGGGGTAGAAGCCCTTAATCTAGGGGTTTTGTCGAGATAGAATTAAAAATGTACGTTTGTGTACATTTGCATACGTTTCACGGTCGTTACGTTCACAACAAATGTAATGTCAGTTTTTTCGAAGCTAAAGTCCCGGGGACTTTCGCTACTCACTGGGAGCTATTCTAAAACACTAGTTATTTTATCATAAATTAATAATAAATAAAATAATGATAATAATAATAATAATGACGAAGTGATTATTTCAGTTTTTTTCATCGCTCGTCGGTGCAATAAATGAACATAAGTCTGTTAAAATACTTCGATAAACACATTTTAATTTCGTGGCGATGATTAAGAAATCATTTATAAGAATAAAGCTGATAAACGCCTTCAAACTATCCATAAGATTAAATAATAAATCTTAGTACATATTACTAAACATAGGATATCTATCGCTTAAGATATTATGCTTTGAATCCTTATAACAATGATTTTGCAATGAGCATTTCTGCAGTACCGAAATTTCTATTTTGAACGTTTAATATTAAAATTAAAGAACGGTTGTGATATATTAAAAAGTAATTTGAAAATAAAACTATTAGTCGATAGTAACTAAATAAAAGTTATCCCTGAATCTCCTATTACTATGTTTTACAAATAAAATCAATCAGTTCAATAGCACATGTAACTACATGGACTCCCGAAAATTAATTTAACCATAAGCATAACCGAAAATCTAAGGGAAACCCCGAAAATTTATCACACTTTCATTCTATTTTGAACTATGTGACATAAAACATAAGGTTCATTTTTAAAATAAAATATAATTTCGCATAAAACTGCAATAGCCTATCAATTTTGAACTTAATTGTGGAAGAAATAGAGTATGTTTTCCGTCAGCCGCCCGGGCGCCCGACGGCAGTGCAATAGCCGCGTCTGCACCGTGAGTCATAGTAAAGCCCGCTCCACACAGGCGCAGAGTTAAATCGTTGATGTGCGAGTGACACTCAGGACATAGTGGAAAGAGGAGCGATATCCATCCCGCCTGTTTCTATTTTGGTAATACTACTCATTTATATATTATACTCTAGTTTCCTTTTCGATGGACAGTATTTTAAAATTATCACAATATATTTTTTATATCATAAAAAATGGTTGATTCAACAAAATGAATAAAGCAATTACTATTGCACTGATTGCGAATAATTTGATGAGATGAATTTTCTATGTATGAAAGTGATTACGTCCAAATCAAATCCAAATGTAACATAATTAAATAGACTATAATTACTAGAATCGCAGTGATAACGATACTCTTAGCAAAGAACATATACTTTTAATTTCCTGATCCGCTGCCACCGTCACCGTGCGGCGGTGGTGAGGCGCGGGTGCCAGTTTATGTGAAATCGATGCACCGCTGTTTGTAAACATTCTGCATCCACCCTTACATCTGTCAGAGCCGTTCGAGCGAATCACACCCTTATGTCCGGGGGGGAGGTCGGCAACGCCGCCGCGCAGCATCCAAAAGGCTAATCTTCTTATTTTGGCGGAGAGAATCTATGCGGACTAGTATCAGTGGGACTTCAAAACCGGAGAGATTATTTTTACGCTTTTTGGGGGGGTGTCTCTTTTGCACCATATTTCTTTTTCGCTTGTTTGACCAAGTTATTTAGTATTTTGACAGAGATGACAGCAATGATCAATGGACAGGCGAATAGATATCGCAAGGTCCAATGGGTAATGTTTGGTGTTCGAGTTGTAAGTCATTCTCTGTTATCTTTTGAGGAGTTATAGCTTCTATCTTTGGATGTGTCCCGATCTGTCCATAATCAGACTTAAGTGTAACCAACGAGACTATACATCCTGAAGAATTAAAAAAAAGTTGTCTAAATCAGTTAAGACTGGTTCGAGATCCAAAGTACATAGTGCAGCGTCTTCGCTGCTGTTCTCTACAGAGTTTCCTCATCTATCTCCGAAAAGCTGCGTAAGGTTGAGTATAAGTTAAATAGGACCAGATACACAGTACCTACGCCTTGTTACTTTCAAATTCGGTTAAGACTTAACGGAAAAACGTGGACACCCAAAAAACTAATATAAGCACACGTCAATGAAACCGACCTTTGAAGCTAGTTCAAATAGATTAAATACAAAAAAAAAACCATTTAAAAGTTATTAGCGCCAAAATATTAATTTAAAACCACTGCAGCTTTTGAATCGCAATTTTAACTGTTGAGGCACACACACTACACGCCTCGTTTTAAGTTTAAAATGTTTCCCGAAATATGTTAAATATGTGTTTGTGTAGTGCGTACCGTACAAACTCGGTTGGCGCGCGAGGCGGTGGCGCCCGTGCAGCCGCGTCGCGAACTAACCTAAACCTTGCCTGCCGAGCAGACGGGGGCTCGGAAAGCTCCTATAACATTCCTGATAGTCTTGATCCTTGTTGCGGAACGTGTTCGCGTTTATGACGTGTAGCTAGCTACATAGTAGATAAATATGTGGCTGGCAATATGACGTAGCTGCTATTTAGCTCGCTACACAGTAGATGCGTCGAATATGTAGCTGGCAATTTTCAACCTTTACTCTTTATTAACCACGGCGGATCGGAGACAGTTAAGTTTTTATTTTCTATTTTATATAACGTATCGTTTAAATACAATGTAACTATTACTTGTACCATTACAGATATAGTGCATAAGAAAGTGCTGCACATATGTAAATTTATAATTTTTAGTAAATTTTGCAGAAAGTGTAACGTGTAATGAGAGGATAAACTTTGTGAGAAGTAGGTATTTATGTTAAAAAAAAATGGCCAATCATTACCTGCGATGAATTTATAAAAAAAACCAATATTACTGATTTAGATTTTTTATATATTTTTATTTTTTATTATCTTTCATAAATCACGATTAATAATGATTAGTAATGTATTGAATTTAATTTTTACACGTACTTATAGTTCAAACGAACTTACTTTCCCAAGGGCAGATGAGAGGTGTAAAGTATCAAGAGCGCGCGTCGGCGTAGTGCGAGCCACCCCGTCACCCCGGCCGGTGTCCGGGCGTCCCCCGTTCATTCAGTTGGCGCGTACTACGAGCAGCGCCGTGGGGCTGACCTTGTGTGCACTCCGCCTAATGCCATTGTTGCCACTCTACATTACTGTGCTTTACGGTTTAAACTTGATATTTAACTGTCTCTGACCTCTCGCAACGGTGAACGCTGACACGTTATAAGCGGCCTGGACGCAAATGAGAGCGCGGATTCAGATGGGCCATTTAAATTCCTGATTTACAAAAATTATACCATATGATTGTGGGGACCCTTTGTATAGAATTGCACAATATCCTTAAAACGTGAAGAACCTGGGAGAAGAATAGGTGTTATCGTCACAATAACATATCAGCCTATATACCCCTACTGATATTATCGAGTTTTTGATGAATATCATGTACAAGATTTTAAGTAATACGAGATGAATATTAATACCACTATGTCATAGGGTTCATTGAATTACCATAATGCCTCCTGATTTCCATTTTGTGAGTTGCTTATTAATTATCATCAAAATTGAAAAAAAAGCCACAACAATCGACTTCCCAACATAGATTGACAAGAAGTACCAGATCAGTGCGCCGTAACGAAATGATTCAATAAACGCATCCAACATTCGGCAAATATTGTCACTCGCAGCGATCGGACGGCGTCCCCACGCTTGAAAATAATTTTATTTATCATATAATTTCCACCCCACGCCCCCGCACCCCGCACCCCGCACCCCACGCACCATAAACATTAAACAGCGCAGTGTGAGCGCACCCTTACGAATGCATGTTTTATTGCAATTCGATAATGAATTATTGATTTTCCAAGCAGCTAAGTGCTTATTATAGGCGGCCGAGGACGCGGCGCGGGTCCAAAAAGCAACATACTTCAATTAAAGCGGAGACCGAACACGGACCAAAAGTGTATGTTAGTGAGGTTATAAATAACGCGTACACGTATACGAAAACAACGACAAACTGTCACTTCCTATTGCTTTTTTTAAATTTTTATGGCTTTACACAGATTAGCCAATGTCAAGTTTATAGCAATGTAGAATTGAAAAACTAGCCACTACACAAACTACACTAAAACTATAGCGCTACTAAATTCAATCTTCTATCTGAAGTTTTTGGATTACATTGATTATAATAAGAAAAGCCTGAAAAATATTAATGTTCAGAAGTGATTATATATTTATATTTTGAGATAGGTTTTAATTATGTTAAATTATAATTTAACGGTCTTCATAAGAAGAAACGGCAAAAGTTAAGTTTAGAAAGAACATATTCACATATTACCTTAAATTATAATATCTTAGAAATATTGCTCAGTCAAACTCGTAGTTCTGCAACAGGGACAGTAGACCGATATTGTCTTGTCGATAGCTAATTGGATTGCTTGAAACAAATATTTCATAATTAGGAGTCTAAACCGGAGTTCTAAGTAACAAACTGCACTATCAAGTGTCTCCTAAGAACGATCCAAGAAGGTGCCTCATACTTACGTGAAGAAACACAATCAAAATCGATCAAGCAGTTTATCAGGTACGAAAACTTCATGAGTACCTGCTGGGATATTTTGTTTTTTTTAAACAATTTGATTGGGTGCAACCGAGCAACGGAGTAAAATTTCTACTCATAACTCATTTCTAAAGTTTGTACACTAATTTAAGCGTGGCTCGAAGCAAAGAGGATACAAACACTACGCGAGCTTTTGCGTAACAAAAGACGTAATGTTAATATTGACGAGATAAAACACTTCAGGGCAGCCGAGCGACGCGGGCGGAGGTGTCCCGCGCAGCGGCCGTGTTTGTGAAGGCCTCGAGATAAAAGATTGGTCACGCGGCGCCGAGATTAACATGTTCATCGCTACTTGTTGATTTTGAAGCTCAGGGTCCTTGCTGCGCTCGCTGGCTGACACGGAATTAAAATAACTACAAACAATATTGCTTTCAGTCTCCATTATCTTCAGAAAAATCAATGTACCCTGGAACGTAAAACGTAGAAACGATATCGAAGAGAAGAGCAAGCTTCTTATTATTTTCATGACCTTCGTAGTTATACTACGTTATATTTTCATTGATATTATTTTGGATTTCATTAATAACTAAGTAGTACGATGACTTAACAGTGATAGTCAAAACGTTCATTTGAATGGAAGTCTACTGCGGAAAACCGGTCTATGTGTAGTAATTCGTCCAGGGAAGAAAGAAAATACCGTTAATTTTCCCTTTTGCGTTATTACAAATGCCAAACTTCGGGACTCCAAAGTTTCCTCATGTCTGTTTTAATGACGGAGAGAAACTTCGAGTAGATAACTCTCTAAGTGACTAAGCTTTTTAATTTGACCCCTAGTTAGCCACCATGGGTCGCTGGGTACTGACGAAGGTGATTTTGGATATAACGAAGTTGTTCAAGTCTCATTCGTTTTTATTGGCTATACTTAGAAGTCAGTTTCGCAACGATTGCCACCATGAACACTAGATATCTTTAACATAACTCGTCTGTGACCATATGAGATGTCATGCACGTCTCGCGAACTAAAAAATATAAAAAAATCTACACTAAATGAATTCGTAGCGTATAAGGCGCGTAAACACGGTTCAGGAATTTAGTATTTAATATATTATGTGCATGCGTTGAGGATGGCTGCGGGCAAAAAGGCTGATATTAGTTGATAAGGAACAGCGGTTCGTAATCTATGGTTGCGAGGTGTTTTATTGGATGAAGTAGGTACGTACAGTTAGTATAGACATCCGTACTAATATAAACGCATAAGTTTCTCTTTCTGTAACCCATTCACGCTGAACAGATTTCAATTAAATTTGACAATTAGATTGATTGCATCTTTGATACACGATAAATTTATCTTAATTTAAATATGAAATTTTGTTTCATTTCGTAGTGTTGAACCTTATCACCTTAATGTAAACAAATCTGAAAATTATAAAAGTCATAGTTTCGAGAGTAATTCACCAACACGCTCTCTTTAAAGCTTATTCCTAATCTCCTAACTTTATAGTGTGTTAGCCGTTGACAGCAATCTCACCTGATGGTAAGTGACCTTATTAATAATTGATATGTCTATGATGAATGGTTTAGCGATAGGTATTATGTGATCTGCTGACCGTACCACCGCGACGCCCCGCGCTTGTCGAGTTTTTCCCCGCGGTAGTGAGTCCGTGTCGCCGCATACATTAGGCGGGGCGGACGGAATTAATGACGAGTGCGTCGGACCGGCTCGCCGCTTACCTGTAACAAAAAGATAACTTTTATACTAAACTGTGTTGATTTAGGCAATTAAATTATCTCTGTTTGACATACTTCACAGTAGACATAATGTGATAAATTGCTTCCTATTTTTTGTTCAGTATCCAATGAATGCCAGTCGCTATTTCTTTGGAATGTTGACGACCTCATGCGCATAGCGTGCGCTGTCGCATTATAAAGTTAGAGGTCCTGGGTTCGAATCCCGGCTCGAGTCTGGTCTGGTGGCAGGCTTCAGCCGTGCTAGCTAGTTACCACTCTACCGACAAAGACGTGTCGCCAAGCGAGTTAACGTTGCGGCACGATTTCGAAACTTATTAGGAGCGTAGGTTTACTATACTCCAAACCGTTAGCCCGCTACCATCCTAGACAGCATCATCACTTAGCACCAGGTGAGATAGCCGTCAAGGGCTAACTTATAGTGTATATAAAGTGTATATATAAAAAAATCTCAGCTATGAATTGGCAACCCAATTTGCTAGTAGTATCGTTGAAGTTTGCTTTTGCTTTGTCGAAGTCTGATACTGTACTGGTATACTACTTTGGATAAAGTTTTAAAGATTATGGTCGCGTATGATAATGATCGGGCATTGTCAATCTGCACAAACCTCGTTGGCGCTGCGTGGTTAAGGGAAAAGCTGTGGAGTCTACATGCGACCCGAATGAAGAAGGTTCATACCTTTTTGATAATGATACATTTGCCAGAATATTAAGATTTACACTCTCGCTCGCACGTTTTGTAATTATAGCTCGGAATTACGCCAAAACGCATTAAAACCCATGGCTAAAGTAAACTGTTTACTATGTGCTTAGCGACTAGATGTAAGGCCACTTTACAGCGCTAATCTACCCGGCAGTGCGTTCACCTGGTTAAAAATATAACCCGGCTCAGCTGACGCGGCAGGCGAGGTAACCGCGCCCAGCTCGCGGGTGTTAAATGCAGGCCTGCTTTAACACGAATTACCGCTAACCATAGACACTATTTCTGATGAATGAAAACTGTTCGAGTTAGAACTGTGTTTGAAAATTAAAATGGACAGTTGAATTTCTATCAAAGCATGTACCCTTCAATTTTACGAGACAAAGTTATAAACCAAAAATCACTATCGAATAGAAGCAGGAGTAAGTATGCAGCAGTCCATACTAAACAATCAACTTAATTTGCTGCAATCCGCGTGTAACAGGCAAGATTCGCTTGAGGACAAAATAAACTTGTGTTACAATTAGAAAATCATTTTATTATGATAAAGATCTAACATAATTTCAGTGACGTAAATTATTGACGGTTCAAAAGTGTATTTTAAAGGATTATTTGAATACAACTTCATTGATTGATTTTTTTTTTATGAATTCATACAAAGGGAAGGTTCCCTTTTATTTAAATTCATCCGTTATTAATACGTTACGTTTATTGCCTTAAAACTCCGTTATTTATAAGCCGATTTGAATATTGAATTTGTTTTGTTCGGACGGGTGTACTTCCTAGTTGGCCCCATTCTCATCAAATCAGCATCTGATAACGGGATCCTGGAGAAAATCAAATACAAATTCTCGTCTGGTTTAAGCAGGCTTTAGTGGCGTAGGTACTCTCTAAAAATGCACTACTACTCCACCTAGTAGCTCGCGCTAAACACAGCGTAGTGAGGTGCAGTAAATCAGCTCGCGACACGACGCGCGGCTGGACAACGTGCCGGCTGATGGATATCGCGTGTTGCGGCACGGTGCTGTGTTGACCGCTCCCAAGCGGGAGGGTGGATAGCGGAGAATGTTTCTTGTGGTGTTACTCCATTACATCTCCATCCTAAGCTGATAACTATGATTTTTTGGTTTCATTTTAAATAATTTACAACCACCAGTTTCATAAGAGACTGATAAAGATCTTTAGTTATATTCCCCTACGACTTAGCAATGACCTGGTGTTGGGGAGCTATGTCTTAGAGAATAATGTGTGAAGCGATGTGGCGACACTGCGTACAAGCGGGCTAACCTGTTAGGAGTAGCACAGTTTACAAACCCATATCACTACTCGCGCCATTATACTGGATATAACGTTAACTGTAGCTTCTTGAGACGATATTGTCGGACAAGACCAAAAGAAAACTGAAAATTCCCAAACGTTTCCAAATATTGAAAAAACCGTCATTGTGGACAATGTCACGGGCGATGCAACATTTTGGTAAACATTCATCTTTAATATAAATACATCTGCAATCGTCTGCACCTCACAGTGAGTGTGGCATAAATTACAGCCTTCATGAAGCCATGATTGTCAATAGACAACTCAATTACATAACGGAAACAATTAGTTACAGCGATATTGCAACTTTGCGTACCATTACATACAAACACATAGATTATAGCGGCAGATGTCACATAAACATCATTTGTCATGAATGCAAATGAAAATCTCACCATTGCATCCTGACTTTACTTTGTTATTAAAAGAAGACGACTATCGATTTGTGACATTATATTATTGTAAAATGATATACGAAAAACATATAATATACTAGCAACAGCAACAGCTTCGCCATGGATCATCATCATCATCATGAACAACCCATTACCGGCTCACTACAGAGCACGGGCATCCTCTCAATATGAGAAGGATTTGGTCATAGTCCACCACGCGGGCCATGTGCGGATTGGCAGACTTCACACGCCTTTGAGAACATTATGGAGATCTCTCAGGTTTCCTCATGATGTTTTTCTTCACCGTTGAAGCAAGTGATATTTAATTTTTTTTTTTTTAAAACTCACATAACTCCGAAAAGTTAGAGGTGCGTGCCCGGATTCGAACCGCCGACCTCTGATTAGGAGGCTGACGCCCCTAACCACTAGGCTATCACCGCTATCGCCATGGATGAAGAATTCGATCAGTTTTAGTCACAGACACTAGTCCGACGAACTGGCCGCGAGTAGAAGAAGTATAAAATAAATTGTAATCTGTTTTTAAACCGTTTTATTTACGTTTAATGGTGGATTTATGGATACTCCATAAAAATGCACCAGCGACCACTACACAGTGCAGGCATTGCGGTAAATCAGCCGCGCGGCGTCGTCTGCCGCGGCCGGACTACGCACGCCGCTGATGGATAGCTCATGCTCCGTGATATACTGGCCTTGGCCGGCTGCGGCGATCCAAGGGAGGCTATCTGTTCTGTGTCTTTATCCTATTCCTTGTGAGAGGAGAGGTATGTGCCCAGCGCTGGTAGGTTACATACATGCTGATGAGCAGTGGTGTTCGTTTCATTATTTGAACATTATACAACACCTACATTTTGACGACCTCCGTGGAGCAGCGCGTGCGCTGTTGCATTTTAAAGTTGGAGGTCCTGGGTTCGATTCCTGGCTCGAGTCTGGTCTGGTGGGAGGCTTCGGCCGTGGCTAGTCACCACCCTACCGTTAAAGACGTGTCACCAAGCGATTTAGCGTTCCAGCACGATGTCGTGTAGAAACCAATTAGGAGTATGAGTTTACCATACCCCTAACAGGTTAGCCCGCTACCATCTTAGACTGTGCATCATCACTTGCCATCAGGTGAGATGCAGTCAAGGGCTAACTTGTGGTAATCAAAAAAAAAAACACTTTCTAAAATTCTTATTGATGATTGTGTGATTTTCCGGGCTACTAGTGGAAGTGGCTAGACAGTTTTTGATCGTATTTAAACAACTAGATGGAAAATTGTGCAAAAACCGCCTGTGGAACCTTTTATTTGCAATATCGTGGACTAACCGAAAGAGAAAGGATGGCAAGTGCAACAAACATCCATCCATCATCCATACTTACAAACTTTCGCGTTTATAATATTAGCAGGATTTTAACTGTAATGTTTGTGTTACTAGAATTCTATTTGATATGTTTATTTTTAAGAATTTAGTGTACAAAATACCACGTCGTTGTTGGTAGGTACTGATCTAGCTGATCACGCGTCAGAGTAATCCCCGCGGTGGAGCGTGACAGCAGGTACCGCTCGGAGTGATCGCGATTCACTTTATGAGTGTCAGTGACGGTACCGTGACAGTCATTCCGGCCCGAGCGGAAATGTACCAAATTATAAATACTGGCGGCTGCGGCTGCAAAGTTCTTCTGCCCATTCCAGTTACCCACTAGATTAAGACATGTTTTCGTGGTGAAGTTTACCGTCTCCAGAATGGGTTGTCGCTAATGGTTCAGCAATTCATATGATCGAAACGTTACTAGAGAGGAAAAGTGAACACCAAATAAAAATAAGTAGTGATCAATAAAGTTAATATCCCTTTAAAATGTACATTTGAATAAGAAACTCCGGCAGACAGCTGCCTTGATTTATGACACTGAAGCATGGCAATGAATATTAAGATCTTTACATTTTTATACAATCTCCGTAACACGCCCTGAGGGTTTTATTTGCGCTTAATCCTTTCTTAGGCGATATGTCCGCGCTTGTGCATTTTTGTAAAATAAAAGCGGACCCTTGATTAAAACCAAATGATTCTTGGTTCAAAACCACTGTTTATTTAATCAAAGAAAAACAAAATAACGTTTTACTGGCAAATCAAATCAAATTAGTTTTATTGATCTAAACCCATTTTACAGGCATCTATTTACGTTCATTTGCAACATAATATACTTTAAATAAATACGTCATTGATGGTGATAACTACACATTGCCATTGTGCAATCATAAGAGAGAGGTATATGGTAAAGATTGATAAAATTATAAATTGCACCTTACACATTTGCCTGATTACATCTAACGTTCATTGTAACGCGGGCCTCTAACTCCCAATAACTACGGTGTGACCCCGGTATAGCCGACCGAGGCTGCGTACATATCTCAAACAACCTCTTTAGTCAACATGATATGGTTCCATCTAGACTCCGGAGGCTTCATTTTTGTTTTAAGAGTCGCGCCATTCTTAACTTTATTTCATTTTTGTTACCTGTTGTTAACTATCTACCTACTCAGACCAAAGACGGAGAGACAGAACCGCAACAGGGGCTCAATTACAGTCGACACTTATGGGAGAGGAAATCTAAAACAATCACGCAATCGGTCAAGCAGTCTAGAGAAGAAAAGCTTATTTTCCAAGACTGAAGTGTTTATATTCATGTTATATTTTACACCGTATCTCCCGCTGACAGCTGTTCTCAGGCCGTTCGCCATTGACGAAAATATGGCGGCGCAAATAATAAAACGGGAAAAGGCCGTTATCTTAATAGAAAATCGGGGGCGGGCACTCTGCATAAGGAAAGCGAGCAGCGAAATTGCTTCCTTTTGAATATTTTGCTTTGTCACTTCAAGGGTTAGCGCGAGGGGCGGCGGATACAATACGCGCACTTCGTGAGCAATGAACTTTCCAGTTAAATGGAAAATTAGCAATCTGCACAGCGTTGTTATGATCGGGAGTGCGCCGGCCTCGGCGTAGCGCTCCTACGGGACTTATTGCGGTTACTGCATTACGAGAGAACCACTCCTGCGCTATCGGCATATTACTTTGCAGCTATTTATTGGATCACAAAGAATGCTCTTCTGTTCTTCCTCCTAGCTATTATCCCACTTTATTTAGAGTCGGCTCACCTATTACTTCTGCGCCACACCATACGTTTGAGTTCTAAGAATTTTTAACGGATAAATTTAATGAACTGGGAATCGAACCTACGACCTATCCGTTAACATTTCTACCATGATTCCAATAATAATGCACTCAGGCAGGTACTAAACTAGAGTTAAGTAAAATAATGATTATTGAATCAATTAAATTAATTCCAGCTAAAATCAAAGTTATAATAGTTCGTGTAACGTTACGTAGGTACGTCGCCGGGCCGACCCACGCCTGCGAGGGATCAGCCGCACCTGCAACGTCGCTGACCAATTAAAGCGGCCGGCTGCTCGAAACTTCGCTAATGACGAATTTAGATGAAGATTTGACTCGAACATATTTTAGTTACGGGATTTACGTCCAATTGAGAAGTTTCAAGTTGGTCATGCGCGCTTGGACCCTGAACATTTCTAAGATGTATCTCAAAAAGTCCAAAATCATTACAAAATATTAGCTCTTAACAAATATCTTAACAAATTTATTTTAATAAAATGTTACGCATTCTTTTTTGTTCCTCTTAAAGTGAGCTTTTAGCTATGATCTCACCTACTGGTAAATAAATTGGTAATGGGTAGCAATTAACTATTAGGACCTCCCACTGGACATGTTAGTTATAATACAAAATGTCGTTATCACCACAACATGAAGTGTCGAATATGTTTTGTATCTTCGCAACCAACATGTCTTCTATAGATCTGTTTAAATAAATATTAATAACATGTGCGTTATAACTTCATCAGAATCATCAGCCTGAACTTACTAGTAAGTATCCCACTTCTGAGCACTGCCGTTTGACCAATGGGATACAGGGATTTAGAGATACCTTCCAATTTAGGTTGGCTTTCTATACTATAATACTAAAATTAGTTTCATAGGAACTATATTTTACAAGCGATTATCAAGCTCACCCAGAACCCTATATTTGAATTAATATAGAATAAAATAGATAGATATCTACATTTCATCATAATGTTAAGTTTTTAGTTTCTATATTACTGATTACATTATACCATATAAAAGGTGACTAATATTGATAAGAATTATTATTGTTAACATTTTGTGCTTAAGTTATTAATATCTTACGATATTAGAATTGTAAGGCTGGTTAGGTGCGGCTGTGGAAACTGCTCGCCGAGTCACCAACACCCATACTAATTATGCATCTAACAGTTTAACGATTAATAAATGATTTGATGAAACACAAAATCACTAATATTGTGTTTTTCCCAATATTTGGCTGTTTCTTTGAGTATTTTGTTCACTACACAGTTTCACACAGTTTAGGAGAACAACAAGTTAAATTAAAATCAGTTGAGTTAATTTTGAGTTTTTGCAAGACTCACGCAGAGCAATTATTTTTATAAAGGCACATCATAATATAAAGCTGTCGTCACTTTAGGCCAAGTTCAGAGGAGCAAAGTATTTGGTGTCTCCAGGTTCATATATCAACCCGCTAACTAATTGAAAGCGCCCCCCCCCCCGCCACTTTTTGTGGTCGCCGAGAGAGTTATGCACCTCCTGCATCCGGGGCCACGTGGCGGGCGGGAGGAGCCTTTACGCGCGGTCAGGAGACTTACCAGTAATGCATCTAATGCTCGATAGATATAAGTAATGTTCAATTTTATTTAACGCTTACTATATATCAATTTAAACATAATAATTATATTTCTCTATTGACATAAACAATGAAGTTATTTACGAAATTCACACTTAAAGGATTGTAAGTAAATATAAGAATTAAGGGATGGAGACTAAAAGCATGAAGTTAATACGCTAGATTTCAATATCAAATAATACATAAATTAACAGTAAGCAATAGTATCACAGGTAAGAATAATAATATTTTATATTTTAAAATCTACTTACATTTATTTACAATATTTGTATAACATTCCTAACTCCCTTTAGCTACCCACCTGCATCTTACCTTTAAAAAAAACACCAGTCTCGTAAAAACGAGACATTTTTTTTTATCTCTAACTTATTGATGCAATTTCGATGACCAAAATGTAAAGTATATTATCCTAAAATTAATTACAGTCATGAAACTTCGCATGATTTATTTGCATTAATTATTTCAGATTTAAATTATTGTTGACTCAATTGTTAGCTTAAAATTAAGTATTGTAATACTTAATTTTTAGCTACTTTTTAATACGCTTTGAAATATAGATTTTACTCTAAAACTTTTATTTGAATAATGTTCAACTTTTGAGTAACTAATGCGCGCATGTGTAAGCCAGTGTTCAGTCAAGTTACGATACTTGCGCCAGTAGCTCGCCCCAGCAAGTGGCAGGTTAGCCAGTGGCGCGAAGGCGGCTCGGCGTGACAGATTTAGCGCGCTGGTAGTTCGCGTGAGCTATATGCGGTTCGGTATTAATAGTCGTGCACCGGCGGCCTGCGTGCGCTGCACGAGCGTTACCGAGGGCTCCCCCAACTGCGGGCTCGCGAGCCATCGTGTGAAGGATAAACTTTTATCTTAACAGCCTTCGAGTACCTACAATTGAATAATAATAATAAATTCTTTATTTTACAAAAACAAGCATCAAAATAAGTACATAAACAACTTTGAAAGTAACTTATAAACGCACTTTAATGGTGAGTATGGTTGGTATGGTGAATATGTGGTATGTATGTACTGGCGCAATATAATCTACTGTCCCTGATTTAGGTATATACCTGATTTAGGTAATTGATATTTGCGCCCACCAATTCACATTTGTGCCATCAAATCACGTGGCCATTAGTGGGAAGAAGGTTACAAAGTTAAACTTTACTGATGATAATTCATCACAGCATGGACGGTGATTTGTTGCTTCTTAATTTAACAGGAATCTCACTAACGGGATTTGGGATAACCCCTCCTAAATGAGCGTCCCGTTTACAATAGTATTATTATTTATATTTAGTAGAAATGTTTTCGGGTTATTTCACATTTACATTTAACTTGTGAACATCTACATTTGTTAAAATAATGAAATTATTATTTTGTGATCCAAGTTATAAATAAAGCAAAGAGTCCTAAATGAATCCTGTTTAAAAATGATCCCACGGGAAACTTAGCCGGATGTTTTGGTATCAGTATTATTTGAGTACGCCACATTCCCGAGTACATTTTACTCTCATATTTTGAACTATACTCTGATTCATTTATATTCTCTCAGACGCTATCCTATATAAGTGTGACGGTATTCGGACTGCCGTACACAAGTTAACCCGAGTCGCGTGTACAGGGCATAATGCTTTATTTCGCGTGACGATTACACCAGTTACGATTTCTCTCTCGCATGTTAAAAGCGTTCAGGGAGATCAAATGCTCTTATTTAAGCTACTCAAAACATTGGCTTGTCTCACCTTTCTAAGTTCGTTTTCAGATATCCGCGAGTTAACTCACGACAAACAAATTTGTTTCAGTTTAGTGAAGTAGGACCAAATATTGCTTTTAATACATGTTTAGAAAGTGGCAATCAATACATTTTCGAAGCATTTACGTTTCTCCCTCCTTTAATTTAAATTATATTTAAAGAACAGTTTGTCCAAAATGGATAGCATATTATATCGTTTGCTAACTAATTTATAATTATGTATCATTAGTACTCACTAATGATCTGCCTATAACCCAAGTTCTTCATATTGTTTGATCCATATGTTTTGATTTGCGGTGATAGCCCAGTGGTTAGGGCGTCAGCCTCCTAATTAGAGGTCGGCGGTTCGAATCCTGGCACGCACCTCTAACTTTTCGGAGTTATGTGCGTTTTTAAGCAATTAAAATATCACTTGCTTCAACGGTGAAGGAAAACATCGTGAGGAAACCTGCACGCCTGAGAGTTCTCCATAATGTTCTCAAAGGCGTGTGAAGTCCGCCAATTCGCACATGGCCAGCGTGGTGGACTATGGCCAAACCCTTCTCATATTGAGAGGAGACCCGTGCTCTGTAGTGAGCCGATAATGGGTTGAACATGATGATGATGATGATGTTTTGATTTAACATCGGAAACTATATTGGTCAAAGCTCTTTTCTATTTCAATAATCTGAAACTCTTATAATGTAACTGTTTGTGTCCAGAATAAATAAGTTAATGAATAAACGCCCACAGTAGGTCGGTCCAGCACTTTACAAGACAGCGGAACATATGCTTCTGCTCTTCTGTGAGAGAGGAAGCCTGAATGCAGCCTGCGGATGAAGATGACTTCGATATAAACAAAAAACAGCAAGTATAATTTGCTATATTCCGCCGACAACCGGGAGATTTGTGTAATATAACACCACACAAAATCTTCCACTAGAACCTCTACGCACGTTTCGACCCGACACCGGATCATCCTCAGGAGATGTTGACTTCACAGGCGCGAAAAGTAAAGACTTCGATATACTTATACAAAGTAATGAAGAAGTTTTCTTTTTGTTTCGTCAACTGTCTCGTGCGTGCAGTAGGTGCGCGCCGAGGACACCTAAGTTACGTGGAGTGTTGGCTAGCGGCGGGTGAGGAATTCAACAAGTTGGCGGACTCGTGAATGCAGTTCGTTAAGAATGCAAATAATCCGTGCGCGTGACAGCTGCCGGCTGTCGGTGAGTTAATGCGCGACTGCCTCCACTTACTCTCACACTGCCAGTAAACAAACACGGGAGCTGGGCGAACCCTACGACCGACGGCGACGCTCCATCATGAGTAGGTTACGGTTAGGTTTACGATTAGGCTACGGCTGAACATTATCAAATAAAAATGTTTGCCAGCGTTTTCGCGTCTCTGAGGGTTAAACTTCTGCAGACTTTGACTGAGCAAACAATAAACAATACAAAAAAAGTCTCGCTAGTTAGTGAGAAAATGCTAAGTAAAAGGATTTTTACAATAATCGGGTGAACCCTCTGATGAATTACGTATTTTTTTTTTATTTAAATTTAAATTTCAAAAGACACTGAAGAAGTCAGCTTAAGAAATAAGTAAGAAATTTACATGTACGAAGAAAAAATGTATGGGTCGACGAATACAACCCAACCAACAAGTTGGGTTGGTATTGTTCATGGGGATTATGGGCATGAAGTAGTGTTTGTTGTTCCTTTATCCTAGAGAGATGAAGACCATTCCGTAATTGAAACCCTAATAAAGTTTTATTTAATAAATGAATGATATTTCATCAGACCGTCATTATTAACGGGAAAAAATACCATGTCATTTATTAATCTAATTAATAAGGAAAATATAGTCTTGACAAATAAAGTTAATTGTCAACCGAAAGTTATAAAAAAAGTCTGTTTTATTCTACGATGATTAAAATGAATATTTATTGAACGTATCATAAAGAATAAGCCCTGCAGAAGTGTGCTACTGAACGTGTGAGTACACTCGTTACCTTAGAATTCAGCATGCAACTCTGGCGCGCCAGGTACCACCGTCTCACTAAAGTGAACACTTGTACAATATGTATCTCGCAGTGAGCATATCAGCACTATTATATTTATATAACTTTTGATCGTTTAATGAGCACCTCGTAATTATATTTATTGTCAATAGTAACACATCAGATAAACTGGCTTCAGTATCACGACCACATAAATGTTAAATATATGGTATAAGTTCATCACAAAATTTAGCAATTTGTCCATTTCGATCAATCACAGTCCAGTCACGTTATATGATATGAGTTAACAAAATAGCAGTCTAAATATTTTTATCAGTTCACTAACATAATATCTACTTTATAAATAATTTAATGGAAGCGCCATTGATAAATAGACGTAATCTCGATGCAGCATTGTTTTTCAAAAATCATAATTGTTTATTTTGAAAATACATCGCGGAATACTTTATCGTAAGCGGATACGTAGCCGTGAGGGCGGGCGCGACACAGGGCGGGCGGGCGGCGCGGAGGCGCGAGGCCGACTGCGGCGCGGCTCCGGCAGCAGTACGGAGTGTCGGAGCCGGGCAGGGCGCGGATGACTGGCATCCCAGGCTATCTACGACATGGAACAGTCGACAACATCCCGGGCAGCCGAATACGGCTACTAATTATATTCCTGGAAGCTGTGCGGGCGATAGCTTTTCTATCTACTAATGTGATAAGATGTAGATGATGTAGTAGTATCTCAGCGTTATGTACCGGCAGAATCAGTTCATATAACACACACGTATAAAGTACACTTGTTGTTCTAATCGTTCGCATCTTCAGTAAAGGAGACATCCTGGGTTTGATTCCCGGTCGGGTTAAAATTGTAACGTTGGTTCTATTGGTGTTTTAGTTAAGAAAGGTCTTAATGACGAAGTGCGGAAATTGGCGTGTCACCTCCGTGCCAGCTGGTTAAGCCAGTCAGTTTCAGTTTTTGAGACTTAAGTTAAGCCTGCTAATCAGCAATGGATAGCGTGATATGCACCAATCTCTATCTCTTATAAGCGAAGAGGCCAGTGCCCAGCAGTGGGACGGTTTTAGGTTTTAGGTTTAATAAAAATTGATACACACGTAGCTACATATTTAATTAACGCAAACTTTAAAACTATAACAGCTAAAGGCAAACAAAATCGACTCGTATGCCGCTACTAACAAGGCATGTTTTACTAGTAATGCACCTAATACAAATGAACAATGAACGAGACGCGGGCATCGAATGCGCGGCTGGCGAGCAGCGGACCGTTACGCGACCTGAGCCACGCGACTAATGGTGTGACATAATGGCAGCATGTGGTTCTGGATACCTTCACAGATATTATCTGCCAGCTATAAATTTGGCTTATAAACCTAAACTTAACAAACATTGATTTTTAATCACTTAGATTAACATCCTACATGGTACCAAAGGACTAGCTTATAACGTTGTATTAGTTCTACACTTATTAAATTCAAAATTTAAATCTTTATTCAAATAGTCCTTTAAAAGGCGCTTTTGACGCGTCAATAATTTACATAGTAGTGATTTGATGGTGATAACTACATTCGTAAACTTAAAACTAAAGCTATGAGGGTTCCAAACGCGCCCTGGTCTAAGAAGAAGCCCACAACAAACTTAGCCAGGTAAATTTTATTTTTGTTATCACCATCTCACATGCCACTTAAAATTAAAATTAGTTGTTACATTAGTATAGGTGAGGTATGGTGAGGTAGTTAGTGGCTTTGTTTTTGACATCGTCCGTTCATAAATATACTTTTTTTAATATTGGTCACCCAGCGGTAGCAACGAAGGTTCGTAAAGCGCCTGGTCTATGAAACCATCCCACATTGTCGCTTCTGACTTACATCCTCATCCACTACAACCTAGCCCTTGACGGCAATCTCACCTGATGGTAATGATGATGCAGTCTAATATGGTAGCGGGCTAACCTGTTAGGGGTATGGTAAGCCCAAAATCTCAATTGTTTTCTACGCGACTTAATCGCTTGGCGACACGTCTTTGTCGGTAGGATGGTAACTAGCCACGGTCGGAGCCTCCCGCCAGACTAGATTCGAGTCGGGAATCGAACCCAGGACCTCCAACTTTATGCGACAGCGCGCGCACTGCGCCATGGAGGTCGTCAAACTAACCGTATGATTTAACGCTTTTTAGTTCTAATGGGATTTCTAATTAAAATTCCGTTTATTAAATCTTATTGGAAACCTCTTAGCTATTTAAGTTAACGAATATAGTTATCATTAACACCTCACAATTAAAATAATGAAAATTACTAATATGAAAGCTTCATAGACTGACTTTCGAATTTAAATTTAAAATTATTGAGAGACAACCTGCCCGAGTCACTCGGCAGTTATCGTTACAAGACTACAGTTAAAATTACATTGTTCAAGATATAATTGTTAAAAGATGATCCATAAAATGTCAATAACTTAAACAACAGTAAAGCGAGTGTGACGGCCGCAGTCGGTGCGCGAGTGTCGGTCACTGCAGCGCCGCCCACGCGAGCTGGTCGCGCGTGTAAGCGGCTCCTACCGGTATTTTATGTTACTACGTTTCCTTACCGCTGCTACATAAAAGCTTGGTAATTGCATGAATAATTACATCCATCTCTTTATCTATAATAGGTTAATGCTATAACGTCTTCAAACTAAGCGATTTTGTACAATATGTGACACAAATGTTGAAATAATCGTTACTAATTAGGTACCCATTTTGGCATAAAGTCAGACAAAAGGTATCAAATCGTAAGTATTCCAAATTAGTTATTTCGAAGTTAGAAGAATTTTTAAATTTCTTCCTTACTTTCTTTAGATAACAACTGGGACGGTTTAATTTACTCATTATTACTGTAATTAGAATTATACATCAAACATTGTACATAAAACTTAAAATAAAACTTAGATTAACCTAAAACTAAAAATCTTAAAAAATAAATTAATATATAAAACATCATAACTAAAATATATTATTAAAAGGAGTCCCTTTAGGCAAGGTCCCTTTCCGAAGATACTGGCAGCGTTCCCCTTCCTTAAAAAGCCTTAGTGTGCTAGGACCCCACGGACCAAGGTTCTCGACACCGAATGGGACAAAGTCATATTTGGAGCCTAGACCCCTGTATTTGCATGCTTTAGCTTTTTCAGCCGCTTCACAAGCCGCTTCACAAGCCGCACCTACTCTATTGTTGGTTCCATGTAGATTTCAATTAGAATTCAAATTCAAATAATCTTTATTCAAATAGTCCTTTACAAGGCACTTTTGACGCGTCAATAATTTACATAGTTGTTACAGTTCGAACTGCAGAACTGTTGATTAAATATAAAAAATCTAAATAAATAGTGCATTGGGGAGATGGTTTAAGTAGAGACATGCCGTGTGGGCTGCATCAGGTCTACTACTGAGAAACAGATATTTGATTGGTCGTATATTACACGAAACTGTTACACCGATAGCTTCATCTGAATAGCCAATAACTATTTATACGGCGTAATATATTCCTGGTAACCGCATTGACCTTACCCACCTTTCGGTAGTTAAATGATAATTCCTAGCGGTTACAAAGTAACCGGACGGGAAGCATTCCCGCATAAGATGATAGATAGCAAGCTGAATACCAGAAACATTCCCCTTCATCTGTGCCTGCGAGTATAATACCTCGGTTGCGCGTTTTAGATATCGCAGAATGCACGATTTATTTCGTTGTTCGTCTGTGGGCGCGGTTACTTGCTAATATTCTCACTGCTGGAAATATCCCTCTCAGCCCAATGACGTTCCACTGCCTGGCACAGGACTCCTGTCTCACAGGAGAGAGAATCCGAGCATTAACCCACCACGCCGCTGCTCTGTTGACGCAGTCTTAGTAACCGGGACCTACGGCACACCGTACTCTCTGAGACGAGGGGCTGTCCCCTGTGCTCCAATTAATTTTTTTTTTAGTTAACGTAACCATCGTTAAATGCGGAGCAAATGATGACTTTTTATTGTATACACACTTTCATATTATTATAAATCCAAATTAATTTCACATTCTAGTTATTTCATACCCATGCCTGACGAAGCACAGCAAGACGTGGCTCTATGATATTAAAGAACTACATTCTTAAATGGTCATTAAAAACGGAAGGAGTAGACTTTCGTTTACTTGAAACAAATAATTATAGACATAAATTAACAAACCTGCTCAGTTATAAAAAAATATATAAGCAAAACCTCACCGCCCTTCTTTAGAGGAGCATATTCAGATGTTGATCTTACAACTTAGGAACGCGTCGCGAGTCTAGAGTAAATACTTTTGTTTACGTGTTGGAATAATATTGACTGTTGTTACACGCACTTGACAAAATCTACATCGTTCGTCAAGCGTTCATCCCGCCCATACTCCGCGTCCGCGAAGGCGCGTCCCATTTATTGGAATGCCGATGCACTCAACTAAAGAGCGAGTACAACATTCCCTCACACATTCCGCGTAGATCTTAAAGTTTCTGGGATCATTATTTTGTCTCAGTCGGTATTCTACAGGGAGTGCCCTTGAGAGCACACGGTCCCTGTCTGCGATGTACCTGACAATGTTCCGCCGCATCAGTTCACAGTTGACGATATATACACGATACAATTTCTTATGATAAGGATATTTTAAACTCGCAACCTTTTTTTATACACCATAACCCTTAGCCCTTGAGGGCATCTCATCTGATGGTAACTGATGATGCGGTCTAACACATGGTAGCGGGCTAACTTTTAGGTGTATGGTAAACCCATACTCCTAATCAGTTTCTACATGACATCGTGCCGGAATGCTTAATCGATTGGCGACACGTCCTTGTCGGTAGGGTGGTAACTAGCCACGGCCGAAGCCCCCACCAGACCAGACTCGAGCCGGGAATCGAACTCAAGACCTCCAACTTTATAATGCATCAGCGCACGCGCTGCGCCACGTAGGTCGTCGTGCTGTGCTCTCTCTGTGATTAGTAATAACTATTCTGAAAATCAGATACTTTGACTTCGCTAATCTATTGCTTTTAATGTAACCAAAACTTATTTGGCTCAATAATAATTATTAATCCACCCACTCCTAGATATAGAGGCCTCTTGACATAAAACTAGAAAGGATTTATTCACATGGCTGCCATGTATACCCGTAAAGCGCAACGAACTTCGATTTTAGATAATAATTTTAATCAGTGACCGGAATCTACGACTTAGCGGATTCCCCGAGCAGAGTGAGGTGAGGCGCTCTCTGGCCGCAACCTGTGCCTTGTTTGTGACGTCGCTCAGCCAATGAATTTTTACATTCGCACTCCGCAACCTCATAACACAACACTATTTAGAAAAATTATACTATTCAAAGCATATGTTTTAATAATAGTTAAGAAGTGTAGTGTTAAAGACTAAACTAGAACAATACCTTGATTTGTTTGTTTACAAGTTGCGTCTACCTCCGAAGACCTTCAATCAGATCAAATTTTAATAAACCAAATTAGCCATTAAATCGTTGTGAATGGTTGGTGTAGACTTAATGGAGGCGCGGATTCTGCTATAACTTGTACATCTCTCCAGTCGAAAGCATCCGCGGAACTCGACAACCAGTTTGACAGCCATTTGCTAAGGGCACATTAACTTTTATTTCATTGCTGTTTAGTTTTATGTCGCTTTCGACGTCGACAAACGATTAACATTCCCTTGAGGAATATTTCTTAGTGAATGTTCGACAGCAGAGCCACGGCCCTCGAACGCCTCGCGGGAGCTGAGTAGCTCCCGTACAAGGGAAAAACAAATCGGCATAATCGCCCGGCTACTGAGCCGAGTTATATCCTGCTTCATTAACTGTCTAAATATTTGAAAATCTATCATAATAAACACCCGCTCTATGTGCAGTTTTTATCGTATATCTTACAGACAACCTACTAACATCGCATATAAAAGAGCTACCTTACGCAAAAAGCGCATCTAATTAGCCTGTTTGAACCTAAAACAAACAATAAGAAAGCTTGCCATCGTTTTTAACGTTCAAAGGGAGAAAACGTATTTTCAGACCATGCACTTAATATAGCTACTTTACGAATCCTCCGTGGGTTTAATATTTTGAACTTCCGTGTCGCGAGATCTGTGAAATAAATTTGGGTACAAATCCAATCATTTTTACTTATTGTCGCCATCCATCTCGATGTGTTCGACTTCGATAGTTTCGTTATTTAATTACAGATTGAAAATTATTTACTAAAATGTTATACTACATATATGCTACATTTTTCTGACCTTTCGATGATTGTGAAATCATCAGTGAGTTATATGCGAGCAGTTCCCATTAACTTTACCTAACCTTATTAAAGATTTGTGAATACTTGTGGAATGCTTGTTTCTGTCGTCGCGTTGTTGGGGGCATCGCTCGTCGCGGCATCCCGTGGCCCCGAGACCAGGCCATGATCTTTCTACAGATAACTGTGTAAGGCCATGTTCAATGTTTACACGACACGGGACAAATGCGCCACGTCGCGTCGCGTCGCGTCGCGTCACGTCGCGGCGCTGGCCATCGGTCCCGCAGCAGGAGATTTAACGTTCGGGAGTTTATACGACTTTGATGTTTTTGCTTATTCCATAAATAAATAGACATGCGTGCATGCTGCGTGCGTTGCTTACCAAGAAGTTACCAGTACTTCTTAGAAAACATGCCTGAATGTTTAAAAGTTTAATGTTATAGTCGTAAAGGTAAAACTCCGCACACTGTAGGTAACAATGTTTCAGTTATTTAAAATATATTGTATAATCAAGTGAAGGAACCAACCGAATTCAAACACTTTTACACTTCTTTATTTCATTGATGGAACATGTTGTCACACCATTGGAGCTGTTAGGTAAATTTCTGGGAAGTTCTTCTTATTATTCTGGATGTTTAAAAGGAAACCATATTTAAATTAAAAAACTTGAAGCGTACAAGAAATACATATATCAGCCAAAACCTCCTAAAATAATATCATTTGTAGTGATATTTCAGTAGTTCTTTGAAATTTGACTTACTGAATGGTTATTATATAATTTGATTTGATAAACTATTCTCAGCGAAATAAAGGAAACTCTCCTCGCTCAGACTAAGTGGGCAAAACGGTTAAGTGTGCGTTAGCAACGTATTTATTTAGCGCTTGAATCCAAACATCGCAGCTTCCCATCTCAAGACGCCAAAACAAACAATCTCTGATAAGGCGCACGCGTGACGGCGTGAAGCCTGCGACTCATTCATATGTAAAACAGTAGCAGTCTCTATCCCCCCCCCACACCCCCACCTCCCCTCGCAGCGCCTCCTGGATAGGGTGACCAGGCAGACCTAATTTTATCACTAAGGAGCCAAAATACATCGGACGCTGGGGCCTAAAGTAACTGGAATCGTAGTCCCGCATAAATAATCTGCTGAAGGCATAAGTGTTGTTATGCGACATCATGTTATTTACAGGCAGCCAGTACACCGCACAATCTCGTACTAACATTAAGATGATGACGGCGAGGAGTTCAACATTCTGAAAGAATGCCAGAATCCTCGTTAGCACATGTCTACTTAGTTTGGCTTTCGAAGCTAATTATTACATAATATTAAATAATTACATTTATGTGGTTTGTTTTAAAATATCTGTAAGCAAAATATATATAATAATGACATATACAGTGACGAAAATTACGCGTTCATAGTTATCAGAACCACAAAATGTAAATGCATGACTCTAAACGTATAAACTAAAAAATAAATGAAAAACTTGTTAACTGCTCAATCAAAATACGAACTATTTACGCGTGAAACCAGCCGGGGGATCCGATTACATTAAATGAGAGTTAGTTCCCACTAGTTAGATTCGTTTCCTATAGGCTTGCATCTTGAAGGACCGAGGTCCGAAAAAATATCCGTTCCCGAGGCATATCGAACATACCAAATCCAACCAACTGACAATTGACTAATGTAACAAAAAATACATTCAAAGAAGCTGCTTTTAGAGATACCAATATTTTTAATATATGATTTAAGGTGAATTTCACAGAAATCCGTCGCAGTAATTGTCATGGTCAGCCTAGAGAGTCTTCAATGGAGGCGGCGATAGCGTTGATTGAATTATGCCTCCGGCGCATTGTGCGGGGTAATATATTATAATACTTTACATATTTACATGTTTCATGGGCCCGGCCGCTTCACGCGTCGCGAGTGCCACCTTTAGCGGCCGAGGGGTATTATAGTCAAATTCCACAAAGTAACAAAAACTAAAAGTCCGATCACAATCTTACCTATATATTAGCATACAAAAGCGCTATATAATACTAAAATCAAGAGTCCATACTGGCAGGTGTCCACTCGTTACCAACCCACTACAGGGCGCGAAGCTCAACTCAGGGTGAGCAGGGCGGTGGCCGCAGTCCACAAGCCTTTGAGTACTCAGTGTACAGATGTTTCTATCACCGTTGAAGCATTTGATATTCAATTTCTCTCTTCTTCTCTTCTTCTTGCCCTTATCCCACATTATGTGGGGTCGGCACAACACGTCTTCTTCTTCCACTCACTTCTATCAGCCGTCACCTCACTACCCACACCTTTTACCCGCATATCCTCTTTTACACAATCCATCCATCTCTTCTTTGGTCTTCCTTTACTCTTTTGCCCTTCCACGTTCATATATAACATTCTTTTGGTGACATCACTTTCTTTCCTCCGCATTATATGACCATACCATGCCAGCCTGTTACTCCTCATCTTTTCTGTCACTGGCGCTACTTTTAGACTTCCCCTTATATATTCATTTCTTATCTTATCCATTCTTGTCACACCACACATCCATCTCAACATTCGCATTTCTGTCGCATGAACTCTTCTTTCATCCGTTCTTTTTGCCGCCCAACATTCTGATCCATACAACACGACAGGTCTTACGACTGTTTTATAAATTTTCCCCTTAAGTTTAAGGGGCATTTGTGGGTCGCATATCACTCCTGAGACCTGTCTCCATTTCATCCATCCCGCATTAATTCTATTGTACACATCTCGGTCAATATTACCGTCGTTTTGGAAGAGCGAGCCGAGGTACCGGAAATCCGAGCAGACTGGTAGGGATACACTATTTAAGGCAATTTCGGAGAAACGAGAGGGGCCGCCAAAATCACAAAACATATGTTCAGTTTTCGTTTGGCTTATCTTCAGGCCCATGCTCTCTAATTTATGTTGCCATTTTGCCAATCTGCTCTGGACCTCAGACGCATCCTCTCCGACAAGAACAATGTCGTCAGCGAATAACATGCACCAGGGTGCTTCCTCCTGTATGTTTGATGTAAGAGCATCCATTACCAGGAGGAGCAAGTTAGGGCTCAAAGCCGATCCCTGGTGCAAGCCCACTTCCACACTGAACATGCCAGTAACGCCAGCTTCTGACCGGACGTACGTGGTCGCTTTTCTATACATCTCTTTCACAAGACTCACATACTTCCCAGGCACTCCTTTCCTTTTCATAGACCACCACAAAACCTCACGGGGAACTATGTCATATGCTTTTTCAATTTAAAATTAAAAATAAAGCTACGTAGGTCCAGTCTAGGAAATCGCAAACTACAGCTCAGTCGGGTGTTCATAAAAAAATATAAATCTTCTTCTAAAAAAAAAATATATAACCACGTTAACAAGCCATGAACTCACTAACGCATTTATAACATTCAATTCAAAAATTCAGATTTAAATCAGTGATGATTATGCTCTTCTAGCAGAAAACTATACTCGAATACGCCAAAAGTAACCACCTAACAATTAATTGTTTGTAATTTCGCAACCATAGATTTCATCTGTCAGTGCGGGTTACTACTAGTCTGCGCAATTAAACCCCGTTCAGTTCAGTCACCTGATTCAGATGTACCAATCGAGCCGAAGGGCTGCTGATTTAATGTTACACATTTAGCAGCGAGCGGGTTCGCTCGCCAATAAACGTGCCGGCGACGTGTACTGCTGCGCCGCGCAGCTGAGGCCTTCTCCTACTTCGCAGAGAGAGGTTCTATTACTGTGGCGTGCTATCATATTTTTCAAGATCCAAAATAATAAGCCTTGAAGTACGACCTCTATTTTACGACCTCCATGGCGCAGCGCGCGCGCGCTGTCGCTTTATAAAGTTGGAGTCTGGTCTGGTGGGAGGCTGCGGCCGTGGCTAGTTACCACCCTACTGATAAAGACGTGTCACCAAGCGATTTAGCGTTCCGGCACGATGTCGCGTAGAAACCAATTAGGAGTATGGGTTTTCCATACCCCTAACAGGTTAGCCCGCTACCATCTTAGACTGCATCATCACTTACCATCAGGTGAGATTGCCGTCAAAGGCTAACTTGTAATGGATATAAAAAAAAAAACCCTCGTTGGTCCAGTGGCTCACATGTTGACATACAGAACAAGACGTCGACGATCCATTACAGGATCGGGACAAATTTCAACGGATTTTCTGTAATATAAATACCTAATTGACGTGATACTGTTACTGTAAGTCTTTAAAAGTACCACCAGACCATCTTACAATTCTTGCATTTACCCCGAAATAAAACCCTCGTGATCCGTAGTTAAATACGCTAGCTACTAGATCAACAAAGCAGTTAGACTAGATTTAAAATGTTCAATTCATACTTTTAGGCACAAGTATCGGAAATAGTTGTAAAGGCAAGCGCGGTAGATACGGCACCAGCGCCCTCCATCTACCCATAACTACGCTCCTACGTGCAGACAAAATGGGCGCGGGGACATTGCGGCGATTTATTGCCTCGCCGGGACCGAACCCACTGACGCTTTTAAGTGTTATTAAATCAAATGCAGTTAGGTCCCTCCGACTAATATACTCTATAGATTAGATAAGAGAGAACATAAGTTTTATATTGTGTACCTATTTGATCTTATATATCTGATCTGGTCTGGCGGAAGACTTCGACGCTGCTTGTTATTACGCTGACAAAGACATGCTGCTAAGCTATTGATTTAACTAGTAGAAATGATCACGTTATCGTATAACGTTATGCGAATTGTTCGGTTCCGGTCGGCGTAATTCGGACGAGTCGTCAAGTTAATCACGCAAGAATTATCGTAGATAGACATTTCAGACTGTCAGTGTACAGCCGAACTTAGTGCACCGACCGCAAATTAAAAAAAATTCTTCTGCAACAAACCATGTCAATATAAATAAGTATCTAAACAGATGTTTGTGTTGTTCGGTTTCAGCGCCGGGTACCGGGCGTGTTTGCTAAGTACGTTATTAGGGAGATGCAAGCCGTCCCCTCTCCGTTAGTTGGGAAACTGTGTTCCGAACTGAACCCAGTGTAAGCAGCAGTCGCGTCCGATACGTCAAGTTCCGAAATCGGAACGTGCTGCAAACGCAAACGATCTCGTTTACTTTAATAGCGCATCTGATTGAAGACAAATTTATTCGACATTTCGACCTACGCTCAAAGGATAAGCAGCTTTATTGTTAAACAACAAGGATTAAATTTGAGCAAGTTTTATTTGTACATGATCACAGGAGTTTGTTCGTGAAGAATAGGAAAGTAGAGGTTTAAACGGTGCCCAATTTGGGGTTGTTTAGTGTCCTGGTACGTGAGAGTTTGTCGTCGATTTTCCGGGTTTATCGAGTTTATCGTCAAACTACGTAAGAGGATTTTATGTTGCCAAAGATTTTGTCGCGTTACTTTGGTGCGAATACTCCGTGAAACCAACGCCAGTGCCAGTCCGTGCCTTTTGTTATTGTAACAAACTGGCATAGCCCTTTTCACACTGGTACGTCTTTGACGACAATTTTAATCACCGTCTTTAATATGTTAGCATAATCTTAAGCGAGGGGAGCTGTGATAGCCTATTGGTTAGGACGTTCGCCTCCTTGTCAGAGGTCAGAGGTTCGAACCCGGGCACACACCTATAACTTTTCAGAGTTATGTCCGTTTTTAAGAAATTAAAATATGCCTTGGTTCAACGGTGAAGGAAAACATCGTGAGGAAACCTGCATGCCTTAGAGTTCTTCATAATGTTCTCAAAGGCGTGTTAAGTCTGCCAATTCACACATGGCCAGCATGGTGGACTATGGCCAAACCCTTCTCATATTGAGAGGAGACCCGCGCTCTGTAGTGAGCCGAGAATGGGTTGATCATGATGATACGAGGGTAATCATTGCCTGTCGCTCACCCCCAGCAGATCCTTATCCGTACGATCTGTAGATCGCACTTCGCCATGTCACGGTTTAACTGCATG
Source organism: Lasiommata megera (assembly GCA_928268935.1). Taxonomy (NCBI): domain Eukaryota; kingdom Metazoa; phylum Arthropoda; class Insecta; order Lepidoptera; family Nymphalidae; genus Lasiommata; species Lasiommata megera. Next base: position 15,775,467 of record OV743326.1, read on the forward strand.
AGTATTACTCACAGCATTTCGGATTTTGCGGCGCTGATTATTAGTTACATAAAATTGTGACCTAGTCGCGAATATTTTTTTTTTGTCATTTTCTATCTAGCATGCAGGTTTCCTCACAAGGTTTACCTTAACTTTTAAAACAAGTTATAATTAGTTTATAATTGCTTAAATTAAATTAAAAAACTTGCTTGCCAGGAATTAAACTTGGTCTCCTCAAAAGAGAGGCCGAAGACTTAACCACTAAGCTATTACCCTGGTAGATGGTAGTTAAGTGTAAAAACATCTAACCGGTTGTATTGAAGTCGATGTCATGTCGGTAGTCTGAAATCAGTCGTTGGTGTGCATGCGCTATACAAAAAATGGGCTTGAGAGTGTGTGGTGCGACATTCTGTCGCAAGTGTGCTAACGCTATGGAATTGATAGTCCGCCGGCAGAATAGAAAGACAAGTAAACCACACAGAAAGCTTAAACTGCACTTTATTTGACATTCTATTGCCCGCTGTTCTGTTGCTTACATTCTAACATTTTTTGGCTCCGGCGCAGTGGCACGGCGGGCTCGTTAGCGGTAAATATATTATTTCAATTGGCTGAAGGTTAGCTTTCATTCGCTGTGAATTTGCATATATGCTTGTGATATTCGTTTACAGTAAAATAAATAGCTATTTTACTAGCGTAATCATAATCTGTAATCCGTAAACTTCGATGAAGTTCATAGAAATAATAAAATGCGAGTTCGCAGAATATTCCACTAACTTCATAACTTTGTTTAAAGAGACCGGGTCGCTTGCTTTGTGAATGATGTCTAAGCAATTAATCAAGATTTGGTGTTCACTTCGTTTCATTTCATTTCATTTGGTTTTGTTTAGAAACTAGACATTTACGTTTAGTAAATATTTCATGGCAGTAGTTTTATGCCAATGATTCAATCAAATAAATCAAAAAACTTTATTTTATTTAGACAATTACTCTCATTGTAGTGAGTTGATGATGCATACGTTGGTTAAAACTAACGCTACGAGGGTTCCAATCTCGCCCTACCAAAAATTAAATATTGTATGAATGGAAGACGTCGTTTACAAAAGCCTTGATGTTAACGAGTATCGACGCGGCGTTTATCTAGTGCGCTGAGAGCTGTGGCGCCTGTCGCGCGGTGTTACGATAAGCGCACAATAAATTAAGTTAATTAACGGAGCGAGAATACCTGCTCCCTCTCGGATTAAACTCCAGTATTCATTTTAATGAATCGTTTATTAATTAATTTCCGCCAGCCGACTGTCCACACACACTACATATCCTGTGAACATTACAAGGTACTCTATAGCGTCAGTGAAGATGCAGACTATTAAGATTATGTCAAATTACACCCCTGCACAGTGTCTACGCGGCACCATACCAGATCCCTTAATCGCAGGATGGAAGGTTTTTGTCGCTATGGTTGTAACTAGACACGGCCGAAGCCTCACACAATATTGGCTAACTTGTATTTTCTTGTCATCATCATCATCATGATCAACCCATTACTGGCTCACTACAGAGCACGGGACTCCTCTCAATATGAGAAGGGTTTGGCCATAGTCCACCACGCTGGCCATATGCGAATTGGCAGACTTCACACGCCTTTGAGAACATTATGGAGAACTCTCAGGCGTGCAGGTTTCCTCACGATGTTTTCCTTCGCTGTTGAACCAAGTGATATTTTAATTGTTTAAAAACGCACATGACTTCGAAAAGTTAGAGGTGCATGCCCGGATTCGAACCGCCGACCTCTGATTAGGAGGCTGACGCCCTAACCACTATGCTATCACCGCTTGTATTTTCTTGTTTTATATGTTAATTATATACTCGTAGAATTACAAAATTAGGATTTAAAACAACTGCATGTCCAAAAACGTGATTGTGATAATCATCACGGCAAGACCGATTTCCATGGATTATTTAAATTACCTTAAATAGCAAAGTTAACCCATTTTAATTCTGGCAAAAAATATTTTGATTTTCTATCTGATACTCACAAGATTCTCCTGAAACTGAATTTGCATTTCTCCCATTATCGAGTGATCGGAGCTCCGATTAAGCCATTACCAGGTGGACACGTCCCCTCCGCCACCTTCCTACACCTGGGCCGCTGCAGACGTCTTACCTCGTGTTTTGAATAGGAAACCTATTAACCAGACGCCGCTCGTGCCGCTGTGCACCGCAGGCCACGCAAATTGAACACCTTAATTTATAAACGTTCTGTTTTAAGCTCCAGTATCCCACAGGGTCCCAAAACTGAACTGCTCTAATGTGTGTATGTGAGATTTCTAAGTTTTAAGTGTAAAAATAACAGAAAAGAAAATCTATACCATCTTTGATTCTTTGTTACATTTTCTTACGGATATTTGGCCTTTCAAAATACTTTTTTCTTAATATATTATTTTCTGGAAAGTCCCAGAACCGTGTCTGAAACTGATATGTCAGCCCCCTTATCTCCTACTATTAATACTAATAATAAATGATTTGACTAAATTTATAAATTAAAATAAAACTGACACTTCACGCGCACGCAGAATGCTGAATACTTTCTTAAATTTTCTGTACCTTTTATTTATAAACGTAAAGTATTTGGTTTTGCACCAAAACTGTTAACACTATGTTCGCTGCTTAATCTGCAATCTGCAGATACACTGAGTCACTGAGCATTCGCGAGTCGGCTTCTGAGTGTTGTTATCATAACATTTATATTAACAACGCGATGAACAAATATCCACAGTTTGTGAATTGAGGTGTTAAAAGACGAAGCAGTAAAATGCAAAGCGGGACTTTATCCCGGATCAGTCCCCGCGCCGCGCCGACCGTTTTACGAGCTTTATTATATTTATCAGATCCGAACATCTTACGACGAGATTGTTATCAGCTGATTGCTTACGCTTAAATCGATGATGCTTTCTACAATGGGCGATTATTGGATTTAACTAAAGAGCTATAGCATACCGGGATGGATTTAACACCTATTTACAAACTTTTAGTTAACTTACTTCCGTCGTATGTCTGTAATTCCGGTTTGTTATCCTTTTTCACTTGCTAAGGCCTCGCTTGATTTAGCTGTACTCGTATTTCTTCTGAGACAGTAATTACAGGTACGCTATCACAGTGTCGGTGTAATGATGGAGACGGAAGGTGGTATAGTTAGTTACAATAATTATCGCCAGCTTTTCCTAGATAACTTTTAATGAAGGTGTATTAAAATTATAAAACATATCGTATCAAAATCTTTTATTTAATATGACTCAATGCAAGTGAGGATTTTTTTTAAATAATTTTTTACCTAATAATAATTTAAACGAATTCAGAATTTGTATTGTTTGCTATAAACTCAAACTTTGTAAACCAACCAAAGTAGCATAAAAGATAGGTTAGATAGACTCACAGACATGCGAATGATCCTTTAAGGTTCTGCTATTCTATCATAAGGTACGGTACCGTGAAAAGAACAACCTATCAGTACAGACACCCCGGAACACTACCGACTTGAATGAGCGCCGGAACCGTTTGTCGACCTTTATTACTTACCCCGAGCATCTCGCGAGATCGTTATCGGCCGACTGCATCGTGAAGTTAATATCGATGATTGATCGAATGGCCGCTGCGGCGGTGCGCAGGAGGTGTTTATTGGATTTAATGACTGTACTTGCTTGATATCAACGAACTATATTTTGTAACTAACCGTACTTCGTTTGCGTACAAATAGTGAAGTAAAACTATACCATACCAAATTTCATACAATCGTCATCTATTTCGGCTATTACTTTCAAGAAAAACTGACTGACCATTTATCCCATCAGTAATTGTTAATTGTTTGTTTAGAACATTACCTTTCTTTTTTGTTTTTTATTTCTTATTTTAATTTATTTAATTATGTTTTAATTTATTTGTATTTAATTAGATTTATTGCTTTTTTTTTGTTGTTCTTAAATCTGTTGCAACATAATGTTTACTTGGCGCATTGTGAATGTTGCGTACACTTATTATTGATATACGTATCAGTGTGTGTAAAATTAAGTGGCGAGTGTATGATATGTATATTGTTAGTGTTCCTTTAAATAAATAAATAAATAAATGTCGTCTATCTATTACAATACCCTTCTAATATAATTAGAGGAGCGAATGCCGCCATTGTCCACATTCGAAAGGTAAGAACAAGTGAACTGTATCGTGTATAATTTAGAATTTAGGCGTCCACGTGTCGGGCAAAGGGGTCGTGAAGGACAAGGGAATCGCACTAACCTTAGCAGGTCCGCAACCTATACCTTGGCGACGAGCACAAATCACGCTCACAGCCAGCACACACCCTGGCGCGGAACACAGACACCTCGCGGGATCAGATGGCACTCGACAGCACACACGACACCACACTTCGAAAATGGCGGAAGCGAAGATCGACCCGCTCCACGTACGTACGATCGCAGAGGTCTCGAGCCGACTTGAGGCGGCGCTTGCGTCGCACCGCGAACATTGGTGACAGTACACGATAAGGAAGGGAGGGTAGTCGGATAATAAACGTGGACATTGATCGAATTATTAAATCGAAAAACAGCCAATAGTTGGCGTTACCAATAATAATAATTCTACTGGATTTAAATACCAAATTCATTATCTAAATGTTTTTAAACCTACAAAAATTTAATGCGAGTAAAAAATACAGTCTACGTTACTTCGTCATAAAAAAGCATTGTAGCGGTGAAAAGATTTTCATATCGGTGCAGAAATTGGCAGTGAGAAACAAGCAATTGAATCTTTCCACTTTGTAATATTAGATAACTTCTAAAACAACTATTTATAAAGAGACACTTATAAATGCTGGCAAAATTATGGGCTTCTTTTATATGAAGATACGTTCCCGACGAATCTGAAATCCGTACAAATAGTTGACTGTCACCATGTCTTCACTTCAATACAATGTTGCTTTGCCTCAGCGCTCGCAGTGAGGGTTAGCATCTTTTCTCGTAATGGTTACACTTGCTGTGGTCCTCTCTGGCAGAGGAGCGGCGGAAGCGTGCCCTTTACGTAAATGAAGGGGCATCATCCGACATGCTTCACGACTAAATGGACTTTATAAGTTCGAGCTCTTTGACAGTAAAGCGCCCTGCGGTAAATTAAAATGCTACCTTTTTTTTTTAAATAGAAGTATCTCGGGACTTTCGCACATATCTCGATTGAAAACAGAATCTCTATACAACTCCTTTATAGTAGTTTATAATTAAAAATTTACGTGTAGTTACGACAGTAGTCCACTATAATGTACGAACTTGGTAAAGCATTGCTTTAACTAGTTTAAGTTTGCTTTACTGATAAATTTGAAACCTACAGTTTAAAACAAATATCGTTTACTCCGAGTAAATGATATTGGTAAATGACTCAATGACCCAGAATCAGTTACGTGAAGCTTGAATATATATTAAACATCGCTTCTACCAAGCCCCATTTTTGCCACATCATCATGTCATCGTTTGAGAGAAGAGTCCTTCTTGCGCCAGTCAGTGATTAGAGGATAAACCTACTTCTTGTAATATGATGGCATTAAATACTGTTGTTGGTACTTTTAAACAAAATAAGTAACATTAAACAAAGAGCCGGTACCGAATACCGGATCACTCTCGAACTCTCAAACGCTGCGGTCTAGATAGAATTGGCAAGGCGGCACGTAGTTTAAAGTGGAATGACTCTAATATTTACAACGCTCGCATTTGGCAGACATCGACTTAACGAATCCAGTATTCTGTTTGAGTACAGGCGAAGTATTTCAAATGAAAACCTTGCAACACTATTTACATCTTATTTTAGATGTAAAAGTTGTCAATTTAACAAAACTCATATATTTTTAACGTTGAAAAGTGATTACAAGAACTAAACGAAGTCGCCGCTACATTATTACATAACACGTAACACACAAGTGTTTTTTTATTAAGTTAGTCGCTCTAACTGCGCTGTTGATTAAATTCAAATTCAAATAATCTTTATTCAAATAGTCCTTTAAAAGGCACTTTTGACGCGTCAATAATTTACATACTAGTGATTTGGTGATAACTACATTCGTAAACTTAAAACTAAAGCTATGTGGGTTTCAAACGCACCCTGGTCTAAGAAGAAGCCCACAAAAAACTTGTCGGGTTTTATTTTGTTTCCACCATCTCACATTATCAATAATAAATTATAGTACCTATGGAGATAGAGCAATTCACACCCAAGCTTGTTTATCATTTATATAATCCTTAAAATCGTAATAGGATTCTAATATCAGCTTTCGTTTTATAAAAACTTTGAACTTATTGATAGACATCTCAATTATATAGAAGGTTTAGATAGGAAGCGATTAGCCTGCCTGTAGGGCACTAAGTCAGTCTTAAAAAAAAGCACTGTCAGCACAGCATTGCCGATATCTAGGCCCGAGAGATTCAGCAGACCAGGTAAATGCTAATTTAGTAACTGTTATTTCTAAAAATGACCGCCACTGTCTATGGAATTCGGGTCCGCTTTGATTAAACATACTTAGTCTATTGGAAGATATTTACCCATTAATAAGTGTACGAAATATCACTATCGCAAGACCGAATCATAAGAACAAAACACCCCGAAAATTCTAAGATATCGAGTAACAAACAAAATGTAACATACGAACCCAAATTCCGACGTTCGCACAGTGAAACAAACGCTATCCATAAAATTAATTTACGGAAACATCGCAATACTGAAAACGAGACCCCGCCAGGAAACCGAACGCACGTCCCTCGCGGCCACTTAATTTCATTACTAATTCGCTGGACGTACCCACTGAATTAAAATGGCCGCCTACCCTCGGCAACTGCACCTTCACACTAATTTCTACCTTTTGTGACTTGAAGTTGCTTTGCTTTAGAATGGTATTTTCGCTTGGACATTTTTATGGTTGTTACGACTTTGTTGCGGGTGGAGGTGTATCCGGATGGTCCGCGAAGTGTTTTTTTAATCCATAATGGCTCGGGGCTGATAAGGCGGCGATGATGTACGGCGAGGCGCGGAGGTATTCAGGACACTGGCCACTGTGTAAATGGCTTTGGTAAACGCAGCCTGTTTTGTTTTACTGCTTATAAATTATATTTTGGGTGGTCTTTGATAGTTGACAACAAGAGAAGCTATATCTACATTTATTATAATTTCAAATATTATTTGTGATTTCATATAAGGCGTAGCTCGGAGAACCGATGCACGTCCCAAGGTGTTAGAATGGCGACCCCGCACCGGTAAACGTAGCGTTGGTCGACTCCCAACAAAGTGGACAGACGACATCAAACGAGTGGCAGGGAGCCGCTGGATACAAGCGGACCAAGACCGTGGCCATTGGAACTCCCTACAAAAGACTTATGTCCAGCAGTGGACGTCTATAGGTTGATATAATGATGATGATGATAAAGCGTAAGGGCTATAAAGCGTACTTTGAGTTTACTCAGTCAAAGTTAGAATTAAAGCGAAACATTTAAGTAACTTGGTTTCACTTTAATTTTTTTCTCATAGATTGCAGGGTTAAACTAGAAAAATGTTATCAACTGTATGAGATGCGATCACACGTTCGACTCTCACAACACAGTTGAATCCAGAAGCTTAGCGACTTGATGTAGACGTCGCAGCAGATACGATGCGATTGAAATGCCTACATCCCGGTCCTTTACTTACTTTGATATACGGTTGCATTTTTTTTATTTCAAAAGTTGGCTCTTTACTACAATTCCACCTGGTGGTAAGTGACAGGTTTACCTGTCGGGGCGCATCATACCGGAACTCTTAATCGCTGGTGTGGCACAATATCGCATCCCTCTAGAGATCTTAACATAGCTACAGTTTTTACCAAATTAAAGGCGTTCACAAACTCTAAGCTTAATGACCGGTTAAATCCTCCTCCATAGCTTGCCCAATTTTTTATATTTAACCAAAACTCAAAATATCAAATTTCATAGACAAGAATTATAAAATGCCACTTTCATATAAAAAAATCATTCCCTTTTTTACCTTTTTAAAGGTCTTTAGAATTGTAGAACATGGAGTATTTTTTGTTTTCAAACTAAAAGTAAAAAACTTTGTATACAACTTGAAATATAATTCACATTTCATCCGTTTGGGTTTAGCTTTGAATTTAGTTTAGAAATCTTAAAAATCACGTCTTCGTGCATACCTTAAGCCCCTTATTAACCTTAAACCTCCTCGGGAAAGTAATTTCATAAAATTCTATCTTAGTGGCATAAAAGAGATCCATTATGCAGGATATTTTTTTTTTTTATCCACTACATGTTAGCCCTTGACGGCAATCTCACCTGATGGTAAGTGATGATGCAGTCTAAGATGGTAGCGGGCTAACCTGTTAGGGGTATGGTAAAGCCATACTCCTAATTGGTTTCTACACGACATTGTGCCGGAACGCTAAATCGCTTGGCGACACGTCTTTGTCGGTAGGGTGGTAACTAGCCACGGCCGAAGCCTCCCACCAGATCAGACTCGAGCCGGGAATCGAACCCAGGACCTCCAACTTTAAAATGCAACAGGGCACGCGCTGCGCCACGGAGGTCGTCAAAACCCTTATTAACCTTAAACCTCCTCGGGAATGTAATTTCATAAAATTCTTTCTTAGTGGCATAAAAGAGATCCATTATACAGGATATTACTGCTTTCTGTCTGTCGGTCAGTCAGGACCTTAAACCTTAATTTACCCAATCTATTTATTTATTTGGACAACCTTTACATGTAAAATAAACTTAATTCAATATAAGGTAGTGGGGCACATGTAGTTCTACTTATAGTCACATCATGCAAAAATTCAGAAGATCGCACTTACACATATTACAAAATATTATATACTAATAATAATAATGTTTGTCCACAAAGTGGGATCTTTTAACCCAGAGTTTTCTGGTGCAATATTCATTGGTTTTGGAAAGAAAAGCATTCTTTAACATTTTCTAAAAATAGTTTCCGTTATCATGAAATTATTCTCTTGTGAGCCGGAATAGTTCGTGCCCGCATACCATCAGTGGCTGCGAGTACTACAGCTCGATAATTAATGGGCGCGTTGTGCGACGCGGAACTGAACCTGGGACCACCGCTGCGTCGCGTCACGCCGGCTACCGACGGAGATGGATGGCCGTTCGACATGAACGTGGTCGCGCAGGGGCTTTGAAAATTGCTGCTCACTTAACTACCTCGTATATCAATAAGTATTATTATGATGATCAGCCTCTTACTTGTTCTAAAGAGACGGGTGTGAGCACACGCCGCCTGCGCAATAAAAACTTCAGTAATAGTGATTCACTTATGCCGTATAATATAGGTCTTGCGTTAAAGTTTACTAAATATAAATTTAAAAATGAGGCCGGGACCTACGACCCACCGACGCAGCACATGAACACTTGGCGGCTTGGATTTCTTAGCGATGAAGATAAATCGCCTACCGTCGGGCGGAATAGCTGCTCGAGCTATTACCAGCCATTACAATATTGGAGATGCCTTCGGATAAACGTTACTCTGTAATGCCACTAATATTTTAATTTGAGTTTGCTTAATACTCGGACATCGGATAAACAACAGTACTTTCCAAAAAAAATAGAAACATTTGTTTATTACGCGGCATCGTACCGATACGCTAAATTGCCTAACAGTACGTTTTTATCGATAGAGTGATAACTAGCAAAAGCATAAGCTTACTAATAGCCAGACCGGAAAAAAAGCAGAAATTATACACTACCCTAAATGCCCCTACCGAGGTCGAACTCAGGGCGTCTCACTTACAAGACTACAGCGCTCACCATTGCGCCAGGGAGGTGAAAACATCAAAATCTACAATCTAGTGGACAAAAAGGAAACTTACACATATACTCAAAAGGTGCATCTTACTGTCTTACCTGAATAATGCTGTAGTCTCGTCGATTGTATGAACAATTTTAGCGCTTATAAACGTGAACGTGAAATATTGGAGTAACGCGTTTCAGTGTTTGTCATTATTTTTAGAGATTGTATAATGGTTTTTTTTAAGTACAAAACCTAAAGATTTTTTGAACATCGAGAAATCACTAAACATTTTTCAAGTTAACGCAACACTTAAGTGCGAGTTAAATGTACGACGCCTGTTGTAGATTGAAATTTAAGAAACGATAGTTGGACCTTAGTAAGAGCAATCGGACTTGTATTCATCAAGTGCATTTCTGAGTCAGACAGGTTCCGCGGGCACGCCGGCAAAAAACGACGCGGAGACAGAACGTTGCGAGCGCCACGATTACAACTTTTAAAAAGGAACCATAAGTACGAAGTGTAAGGCATAAATCAAAAAGAGTACGGTGATCAGTAAGCTCCCTTGCGTCACACCAGCCAGTACCAGTTTTTCAGTGATATAGAACGTGACAAGGACTGAGCGATCACTCAATAAAATAGGTTTTATTTCCAGAATACAACAGATCAATGTCCCTTAACTTTTTATTTTAGGTTTACATAGCTTTCTTTATTGCTCACGCAGTTGAATGCCTAAGTGAATGCTGAAATGACACGTGTTCTAAAAAGCGACCCTATTTAAACCTTTTAAAGTTTAATTCGGTTTGTTTGTAAGTGGCTTATCGGCCGGTTGGTGATTGTGTAAGTTTATCTGTCGAACGTCAATTAGCGTTGCCGAGGGACCGGTCCGGCCCGCAGCGCCATGAGGCGATGGATATGAGACGAGACGCGACGGGGACTCGGCTGTTTGCGATGGACGCTTAACACACTTCTCCGCAACAACAACACAGCATCAATACTATATTTTGTGTTAAGATATTGTTTTTTAATGATATAGCTATAAAATTAAGTTCTGATTATTATGTTGTGTAACCAAGATGCCCGCTATCTTTGCAGATATGTTACGCAAAGTCACGCCATTAAACTCCTTATCTTCATGAGTGACATCGGCTATTTTTATCATAAATGTATTCCATGGCAATGCTATATTAACACCATTGCCATGGATTACATCTATGTTGCACATTATGTTTTATACCCTTGTCCATTTATTTGGTTTTTAAAATTGGACTATCACAGTGAGTGATGACGCTGCCTCGGTAGCACATAGCTACATGTGCTTTCAAATTATTTTTATTTCTATTTCGTCTCATGTGCAAAGAAGTATTTGAAGGTTTATTTTTATATTTTAACCCTATTTAAAAAAATTACAAACCTCAGTGGATATAAAGTTAGTCTACCGAGCGTCTTTATTGTATTGTTTCAACTGTTAATGCGAATGAAGTACCCACAAGACAGAACCATCGATCGACAAAAAAACCATAACCATCGACAAAAAATGTAAAACTGTACAAATGGTGTTTATCTATATATATAAAAATCAATTGCTGTTCGTAAGTCTCGCTAAAACTCGGGAACGGCGAAACGAATTTATCTTATCTTGCTCTTGAAATGTTCGTGGAGGTCTAGGGAAGGTTTAAAAAGTGAGAAAATTTCGAATAATTGCCGGGAAAACCCTAAAAACAGCCCTTTTCTTTTTCCCATATAAACGTTTTCTAAATAAAATGTAGAGTCACTTTGAACTTTATTGCTATTCAATAAATTTCATATTAAATTATAATCACTCACTGTTGTCTAAGAAATGTAGGTGTGTTCCTAAGTGACAAAGAGTCAATTTGCAATTTATATTACCGCTACACAAATTTGCAATTCATGTCTAAATCAGTTAATTTCAATTGTTTTATTTAACGCGGTAATCTCGGAGAAATACGGGCCCGATGTGAAAAACTCTTTCAACTCAAACAAACTCGATATTCGATAGTCCATTTATTGAAGACGGCTATAGATATTTAGGCAATATTTTGTCCCGGTATTTCCACGGAAACGGGAACTACGCGGGTGAAACCGCGGGTCACAGCTAGTGGTAAATAAATATTTTTCATTTTCAATGATAATAGAAAAGATGTAATTTTATTCTGATTAATTATTGCAGGCATACATAAGGATGCAGACCCCTCCGGTGCTATTCCCGAACCTAACGCGGTGCAAATACAAGTAACTAAAATTATCTAGATTAGTTTACAAAGACAAGGTTTCCATGTAAACATTCGACGACAAGTCGGCGGAACGCGGCTTGAATTCCAATTGAGTGCCCATCAAACTGCCGTATACCCTTAACGGTTTTCGGATTTAAAGCAAAGTGGATATAAAGCATCCCTTTATCTCTGGTGATCCCTTTACTGCGAAGGCTCTTTGTGCAACCACATTGCTTTTTAACCGACGAAAAAAGAAGAATTCGACGATTTCGTTTATATTTCATCGTTCCTTTCAAATTTATTTTTTAAATCAATCTGAATAAAACATTTTTTTTTGTGGGAGGTAGTGGTTGAGATCGCTGTTTGTGATAGGTCATCCTTTGTGTTTTATTTTATGTAATGACGTACGGTAATGTACAGACGTGCGGTCTACTTCTTGAGTTTTGTATTGGTATTGCATGCGACTAAATTGCTTTGACAATAACATTTATCTCGAGGTGATCAAATCATTTAATTGCATTGCGGTTAGCTCGAAAGGATTAATATAGAAATATGAGTAGATCAAAACAATTTAGGACAAAAAAGTGGTCCGGTAATTATACTACCTGTATGCGGAAGATGACTACCCAACTGTTCTCTTGGCTTTGATTTGGATTGGGTACAAACACTACATAATCGAAACGGTGAGAGCCTAGTGGTCAGGGCGTCAGCCTCCTAATCAGAGGTCGGCGGTTCGAATCCGGGCACGCATCACTAACTTTTCAGAGTTATGTACGTTTTTAAAAATTAAAATATCACTTGCTTCAACGGTGAAGGAAAACATCGTGAGGAAACCTGCACGCCTGAGAGTTCTCCATAATGTTCTTGTGGCCTTCATTAAAGGCGTGTGAAGTCTGCTAACTCGCACATGGCCAGCGTGGTGGACTATGGCCAAACGCTTCTCATATTGAGAGGATACCCGTGCTCTGTAGTGAGCCAGTAATGGGTTGATCATGACTACATAATCTACATTTAGCCTTGATCAATAGAAGGACTGTCCAAAGAAACTCTTCCAAATGTAGTATAATATCAGTAAGCCGAAGGATATTACGTTTCCGTCATACGTATCGAGCGTATTAGATGATTCGGATTCCCGGCCGCAGCATCCGATCGTCTCTTTAATCCGCCTCGCCTGCCGCCGGAGCATCAGCACGCCGGTCACGTCGCACAACATCTTGCGCCTTTTTGTTTCCAGCCTCCGGGAGCCCCGGACAGAAAGTAATGAATGATATTATTACGTGGCCTTCATAAATCATATAATCGGTCCGTCTGTTGTGTATTATATAAACTCGAGCTTATTGAAAAACACATCGGATTACATGAACGATAAGAAAGAATCCGAATGAATTCATGTACCTAGGACCTTAGTTTACTATGATTTACTATGTGAGATGGCGATAGCAAAAAGAACTCGGCTAAGTTTGTTGTGGGCTTCTTCTTATAGCTGGGCGCGATTGGAACTCTCTTAGCTTTATTTTGAGTTGACGAGTGTAGTTATCACCACCACCTCACAAATTAAAATAATGGAAATTGTTTTATATATGAACGCTTCATAGATGCCTGTTAAATTAATAAAGCAATATTTTTAAGAGATAGCATAATATATAGCAAGAGTGAAAATAATACTTGGCTAAACTGCTTCTATAGCGATAGGAACTCGCATATAATTTATGCTACAAGTTATAAGCAGAGAATTTATAAACAATATCACAATTAACTCACGTTATGAAAAAATCATCCATGAGTATTTACAGTTTCCATTTGAATAAAGAAAGAATAAATTAAATATATAATTACTTTTATATTATATTATTATTAAAACTGCCTCGTGGGTGTTAATAGATTTGCCATACTCTATTCAAAAATATTTTATTCGTGTAATAGTGTAGTAGTCTTACAACTGTTCATACATATCTTAAACAATTTAACAGCTCGACTAACGGCTTGTTTTCTGGATTTTATCGACAAGATGGAGTCAAGATGACAAGATTACCCCACTACTAGTTGTAAAATAGATGGGTGATACGACAGTAAATTAAGCAACAAACCAGTTAAAGCTTACATTTAATCAAAATAGGAATTAAAAGATTGGCTCGGGACTCGGCCTTAGTTAAGCTGTTCCTTCTTTACACGAAACAAAATCTGTCACGTTATCTGTTGACAACTTGTTATTTTTCCTGAGATTATAGTTCGTTTCTGACAGCAGATTGTAATTCGAAGTGCCAGCGGCTTACGAAACGGCTTGATGCCGGGAGGGCATCTCGTGAACCAAAATTCAAGATTCAGAAGAAATCCCCACCAAGAACTGGCCATCTGTTTAGAAGTTTAGACACATAATCCTATTTCAACGTTTAGTTCGTTGGTCATAGTTATTCATATTACCATTTATTCATAGTTAAATTATTTTAATATAAAGAACCTACGCAGTAGTTAACGCACTTACTAGTGGCAGTACGAAACCGCGGGTAAGCGTAAAGTTACGGGCACGCCGCCACCGCGCCGGTGCCGCGCGCAATTATACGCGCTGCGCGAGAAGCCGCTCCCGACCACTTTCCAACCGTTTCTGTATTCGATTTCACGGCAATAAAAGTAAATAACGCGTTTTTGATAGATGCTTATCTACCTGACGGGCAGCTGCTTCGCGATTTAGGAATTCGGAAACCGCGGCTTCAGAGATAAATGTTTCATGTTGCCCTCGTGTCACATCAAACACTGTACATAGCTATGATATTCAAAGTTTTAACCAATTAGTAGACGGCTCTTGTTGTTCTCATAAAAAAGATTGACAGTAAATACGTGTTCTGTATGGGGGAATTGGTAATAACCTTTCTCTTGCAACATTCAATTAATACTGAACAAGAGCAATTTCGCGCCGTCCAATAAAATTGATTCTCATCGACGCAATGTCTCCACTTTCTCTAATGGTTCTGCTTCATTTAAATTAGGGTTTAATCAATTTTGGTGTAGCTATTCCATGGGAAAATTTTAACACAGCATATTGATTTATTCTGACACTAGCTCTGCCCCGCGGCATAACCCGCGCAGTTTTACCGGGATAAATTATAGCCCAGCTATTGCTGATAATGCAACTTTCTATCGGCGAATGAATTTTAAAAATCGATTTAGTAGCTTAGGCCTGAAAGCATGATATGTGGGTTGGTGGGGTGATGACGCCTAGTGCCTCTCCTGCAACCAATTTGTAATTGAAGCATTAAAAGTACCTTATAAAGACTGATTTGTATAAAGTTTATGATTGATTGAAGCGGCCAACAGAGCCCAGCGCTAGTTTTCAGTCGGTGCATCGCGCGCGATTCTTTATAATCGATTTAAAATACATCTTACTCATTAAACACAGGTATTTGTGTATTTGATAAAATATTTACAGTTAATATTTTGATTAAATAAATTTATATCTCCTCAAAAGTTAAATTTTCCTTTTCAAACGAAAAAACTTTCAGGAATCCAATAATGCTACCCTCCTCCAGTTGACGCGCCGTTCATCACTCGGCGCCCGGCTCCGCCTGCTCGCGTTTTCAATAAACCCCTCGTTTCACTGCGCTCTGTTTTATACACATTGTAACTCGTACGCGGCGTGTTTGTGTCGGTTTGTGCGCAAAAGTATGCTCTTTATTACGCGAGCAGTGCCTTAGCGTAATAGCACTGGGAGTGTATGTAATATAAGTACAGGTTCATCTATTAGTGATACCTAATCAATCTTTCTGGCTTAGTCGTGAGCGATGCGTGTACTTTGGGAATTTATATTCTCAAATTGATCAGGTCTCGTCAGCCAGAGCTAGTTGTCAACCGACGTGACACTTAGTGAGCGGCTTAATGTGCCACTATGACATACTACCACACGTAGAATATTTTTAATGTGGTTAAAATAATCAAAGTTAATTCATCCGTTAATAGGAAGTAGTTATAACACTTTGAGCGGAGAAAATCTGCTTCGTGCGGCCAGCACGTCAGCTCCTAACAATTCTTAGTATATAAGAGCATCATATAATTCGCTCACAAGCCACGATAAGTACACGCGTAGCACAGCAGTCCAGTGCTTCATTATCTGCGCCCGGACACGCGAAGCTAGCCCTGCCACCGGACAGTGCGACAGAATCCAACAAGGGGGGAGTGCGGGTTTAATATTACTGCCACACCAACAACAGGTTAGCCCGCTTACAACATCTGCGACTTCATCTTCACTCGCCACCAGGTGATATTGCAGTCAAGGGCTAACCTTAACATGTGCGCCATTTCGAACATTTTCTAGTTTTGAGATAAGATGACAACTTGCCCTACAGGGCGTGTTTGAAATCCCGCGTAAGACCCTCGTAACTTAATTGAGTTACAAGCGTTCCTGCTATTACCTCCTTTTAATAAAAAATGGGGGTTGGTGGGCTTTAACCGATATTTTCTATATCAGTAACAACTAATATAGAAAAACCAGGTTCCAAGGCGTTCCATTTCATTTCAAGACTTCATCGTACTTGCCGACGGGCTGAACAGCGACCATTTCCTAGATCCGGACTGGTACAGAAAGTTTGTTTACAACCTTAATTCATGACAATCAGTCGAAGTTTAATATCTATCAGAGTTCGACTGATTGTCGTTTTTCGTTTTTTCGTGTTGGGTTGATCGACGTTTCGATCGCCAGCACTAGACCAACAAGGCAGTTCAGGCACAAACAAAAGCAATTTAATTGAAGTCGTTCAGAGCCTTACCCCACAAACGAAAACTACCCAGCATACGCTCGACTCAGGCGACCCCCGAGTAGCGCTAAGAGCTTTACGAGGACACGTAAAAGGCGGGTGAGATGCTATCGCGGGGACTGCGGGCGGGGGCACATCCCGGCGGCTAACCTCGAGCACCGCCTTATCTGATACAATTTGGAATATTACGCCATTGGGCATAAACGACTCACGTACCTAATGGGGGATTGTAGATTTGAGATTTACATGTGTGAAGAAAATACCTACTTAACTTATGGTCCTCCGGGGATCACAATGGAGTTCTGCTGGCTGCTGCGGTCAGTAGACGGGAGAGTGCAGTATGGGTAAATCGGTAAACCCTTAAAGAATTAGACTGCAACCCCACCTGGTGGAAGGTGATTGGAAAGTGATGATGCAGACTACGATGGTAACTAGTTACCATCGTAGTCTGCATCCGAAGTTGAACCTGTTAAGGATATGACAATTATATTAAACCTTAATCACTTGGCTGCAAGTGTTTGTGTTTTTTCAGAGCATATCCAACTCATTGCTTGAATGTGAGTTGGAGTTGAGAGAGCCAGGCTAATGTTACTGAATTCCAATAGATTCCTCCTTTTTGCTCTACACGTAATGGCTTACGGTTACCTTTAAAATATTTTTTACCGTTTGCATATCTTTTTACGCCTTTGATGTCCAATTGAATTTATCTATTATTAATAGTACCTATGTCTGAAACCATAACTTATAGAACGGTGCATATGATAGAATTAGATGAATACCTATTTCTGTCATACATAACATAACTCATGTTATATAACATGGCCATGACATGACAAAGCCACTACATAAAACAAAGTCCTCATTTATTAAAATAGAATTGCTGAAACAGCTAAGCTTCCTAATAAGCGGCGGTATCCAGTATAAACTATTATTATATGACAATAATCCGAAAAAGAATAATACGAAAATAAGCCGGAAGTTCCTGATATCTAGGCTTTCAAAATTATTAATATATAGGCATGTATTCTGCTTCAAATTAAAAGAGCCAACTAAATAACAAACATAAATCATAACCTTTCCATCGTAAGCTACAAGTAAATAATTATTGTACGGACAGAGCTGCGTCCTAATTGTAGTGTATTCATAACCGAGGACCACCAACACTACAATATAGTATCTAATGGCGTGAGTTGATTAAATCGGTCATCTAAAACCAATAAATTACAACTATTTGCATTTCTTATAAAAACGCGCTCAAATGGCCGACGGAACATAAAAACATAATAAAAAACTGGCAATCATATATTAACTCAACATTACTAACAGATAGGACGAAGAAGCACCTAAGTTAAGTAAAGAGATAAATTGGCAACTTCTTCTAAGTGCACTACGTACACGTACGTGCTAAAAGTTTTTCTCATATAACGTTTAGCACACAGCTCGGAGAAACGAAAAGCTCGCTCGCTCCTAATATTCTGGAATGCAGACTGTGCTGTGTTGGTCACCTTCGACTACGTGGGTAGAGGACATCAAACGAGTCGCATGGCGCCTCTCTTAAAAAGCTGAGATCAAGAAGTGAACATCAAACGGTTGATATAATGATGATGTTAATGATAACTCTACATTTCAGACTACGTTTGATGATCAATACCAAAAAGGCGATGTTATGATACACACGCTACTATCAGATACAGTCAATTGATATCAATTTTATAAACATATTTATACAGGAAGGAACCTATTTGTAAGTAAAGGAGTTCCAAAGCGTACCTCTATTATCCACATTTAGTAAATACAGATACCTAGAACATTACCAGAATAAATATCTAGTAAAAAAAGAGTCTTCGAAATAATAGAGTTAAGTATAGTTTTGTAACCGCTGTACGAAAGCCTTATTAAAAAGTGGCACGAGAATTAACTCCTCCGCTATTGGCCGCTCTACTCTTTCGGTAGACGTCCGGGGAACACATTAAAATACTATGTTTAATGTTCGAGTTGACCAGTGCTGTTAAGATTACGAGGCGGATAAAGTACATTAAAATTATAATTAATTTGCCATCAATAATATCTAAGGGGGGCGGAGCTCGCTGGAAGGTTCACAAACGTGCCTCCCATCCTTTGTCCGCTAAATAACGATCAATTTATATTAATTAATGATAAAATTTATATAAATGGGTACTTCTCACAATCTGATATCGGTGTAAGCCGACGTCGTGAGTGTTACGGCTATGAAAACGCGCTACTTTCAAACTGATGTGGGTTGTTCGGGCATGTCTGTTAGTTGCTTAAAATTATAAATTTAGTTAATATTACACAAGACAGGATCAGACTCTCCAAGAAGAATCGATCACAATGAGTATAAAGTTCAATACTTTATAACAGCATAATGTTTATATATAAGCATAAGCCATTCAACCTAGGTAGTAGAAGTAAATTATATTATTTTTAAAAGCGCCAGCTAAAATTTGATATGTCACTGGAAATAACTATGTAAGGGCAACTAGTATATTTCTACCGCTTCTCTTATCTGATAACTAAACTGATCCTAGCGGGAATATATTATGCAATATATTTTGAAGTAAGTCACTAAAGATTTACACAATAAAAGTGTCTATCTAAATCCCACAGCACCCCTTGGTGACTCATCATATTCAAACATATCATCGCCTATAGGCTTAAAGACCGAAGAAATACTCGTATATCAGTCCCAGTAAGGAGGAAAAGTCGTAGCAACATTTTAGGTGTAATGCAATTAGACACATTAAAATCGCCCTGTCGTTGAAACATATTATATTTTTTGTCACTCCTTTTCTGATGCAGTCGGGTAAGAGAAATCGATGTCACGTTGCCATGACAACCGGTCCCGAATTCCAAGTACACCGGGAGCCAGTCACCGGCCGCCTCGTGACAGGATTGGACAAGTTCCCGCTCGTGCTCGAGCCGGCGTCTTGCTGCGACGCATCTCTACTGCTTCACGGCGGAACAAGCCACATCAGCTACAAAGAAGAAGTGGGCGGGATTCATGCAGAAATATTAGCAATGCCAATAGGCTAAAGATATGAGCGGTGATAGCCTCGTGGTTAGGGCGTCAGCCTCCTAATCAGAGGTCGGCGGTTCGAATCCGGGCACGCACCTCTAACTTTTCGGAGTTATGTGGGTTTAAAAAAAAATAAAATATCACTTGCTTCAACGGTGAAGGAAAACATCGTGAGGAAACCTGCACATCTGAGAGTTCCCCATAATGTTCTCAAAGGCGTGTGAAGTCTGCCAATCCGCACATGGCCCGCGTGGTGGACTATGGCCAAACCCTTCTCATATTGAGAGGAGACAAGTGCTCTGTAGTGAGCCGGTAATGGGTTGATCATGATGATGATGATGATGAAACACATGGGGCCACGATCGGCTTCAATAGCATGCTTGGAATGAAAGTATAATTTTCAACCACTTTACCCAGCGGCGGGGGACGCGGCAAACCCCTTTTGCCGTAGCGTCGAAGGTACATAATATCATCTGTGGTATCGTCACTATTATTTATTCTGTGGTGTTGCGGCAAATGTTTGATAAGCGTAATGTGAGCTGTGCCGCTGACAAATATTTACTAACTAGTAACTCCACGGTGGAGTGACCTCGCACATATGTTTTTCTTCGTAAATACACTAGACACACACAACGTTACTTTAAAAACCATTGAGTTGATGTGAAGGCAGTAGAGTTTGTTTTATCAATTTAAATTTTATGAAGTATTTTTTATTTTTATTTCATTCCTTGTGTTTTCATAAAGAACTCTCAATTGAGTGAGTCAGTCTTTTAGTCCGCGCCCAAAGGCGGCGTCGCCACGCCAGCGCACGTTCATCTGCCTCGGCTCCAATATCTCCCGAATGTGACGCTCCGCATAGCAAGTAGTTGCGGGAATTCCTCAAATGCTCGAGCGATAAAAACTTATGGAACTAAATTATGAGAATGTTGAGTTATTCTTCTTTATATTCACCCGAATGTTCGGGAAGGGCGTAATGTTCATGACCTGTTATCTCAATACAATATGTGCTATAAGTACACCACGTAAGTAAATGCCACTGGCATCAACCGCCGTAATGAGTGTTCAATCCTGAGACAACACAGTAATCGAACCCGGGGCGATCATCGATCAGGTATTGAGTTTTACTGTCAAATTCAAAAAAATCAAATAATCTTTATTAAATAGTCCTTTAAAAGGCACTTTTGTCGCGTCAATAATTTACATAGTAGTGAGTTGATGGTGTTAACTACATTCGTAATCTTAAAACTAAAGCTATGAGAGTTCCAAACGCAACGTTCTAGAAAATCAGAATTCTAACCAAGGGTCAGGAAATAGGCGCAGCAGCTTTAACCGCCATTCCTGGTTAAAAGCATTTATAATATTATTCATTAAAGTAAACGCGTCGGAGCATCGTTATTGGTGCGCTGAATCCCTACTCTTCTTCGTGAGAGGAATGAGGATGGCGATACGTAACGATACTAATTGTGCTCTTTGTATGAAGACAACTAGTCGGAAAACAAGCCGATTTAACAGATGGCCGCTGTTGGTGATGACGGCTGTACGTCTCAGAGTACACTTAAGCTGGCGATACAGTTGGAGGCGATACATAAATTGCCGCTAGTAAGTACATTTCACTCAAATGTCTCCGGAAGTTTCTCCATTGTCAATCGACTAGTATCAAATCACATTTCACGCATTCATATTCTATTCGATATCAATGTATAATGTATTCACCAAACTGGTTGACACGAAATGGACAATGGCTGCAGGGAAATCCGACTCATTCCCACGCATGCCCCGACGGGTATAGTGACGCATTACAGCTCCGGCATCATCCTCTTAGCCTCACGCCCCACTGGTGGGCGCAGCGCTACTCTCACTCTGCAAGTTGACTCAGCCCGCCTCAGACTCCAACGTGAGAGAGATACTAAGATCATCACAATGCACGTTTCATTTCAGGCTCCGGCACATTTTTTTGAGATATCAGTGATATTGTTCAGAATCCCTGAGCGAGCGATGGAGAAGACACGTCCAGATTTTCGAAAACGAGAAGATAACCTAACCTAACCTAACTCTCCAGCATAGGTTGTCGGTAAAATGGCAACATACGCGGGCCAATTAACTCGGAGAACAATTGGACGTTGCGATGAGAGGTGTCCAAGGTGCAGGAAATGGTGATGGCGACCCACACCGGCAAACGCAGAGTTGGTGGACAGGCGACAGGTACCAGGTGTAGGTATGAACCTACAATCGAACACTATAAACATCTTTTATTAGCAAGCACTCCCCCTAAGTCTTCCGCCAAACTATTTATGTATATACTTATAAGTAAGCCGTTATAAATGTAATGCTTATTGTATTGGACTCCGTGTCGTGTAGCACAAACTTTGTCATTTGACTTATTTAACCAGGATATCAAAAGGTTATCACAACACAGGCCACTGTTTTCACGTAGGAACAACGATCGTTCGTTCATCATTCCATTATACACAGACGAACGTTATTATCAAAGTGAATGTACAATCAACATACGAACAAGATATTATATCATACTTAATTCTATAAAAATGCAAAATAATATGCATAGCACATAGTAGTGCTTACTAAAATTTTAAAGTAATTGAGGGAATTTTTAAAATTTGAACTCTAACTTCGAAGTAGAATGCTAAATAGTACACGTGAATGTTGACGTCACAGAAACAAACGATATGCATACCGAATAAAAGACGAAGACGAAGAAGATGAAAAGATCAGTTTAGGTCGATAACTACGCAGGAAACCAACAAAGGCAATACTTTAACGTTCAATTAACGACGACGCTAATGGCATTTACTGATCTACTTGTTCAAATATGCTCGGTTGAACTTAAAACGTCTCGCGTCGCTTTCTTTTTGTCCACTACACAGTTTAGCTGTGCCCTATCAAAAAGGAAAAAATAATAAAAAAATGACGCGTGTAGTTCAGTGACGAACAAAGGGTCCAGCGTCGCGTTCCCGTGAGGCTGAGCGTCGCGTCGTGACGTATGAGGCGTGACAGATCCGATTACTATCTCACGTCATCTCCACATTCCTGTCGGCCGCGGACGCGCACGCTCGCTCGCCGTCCGCAAGAGGCAGGGGTCTAGCTGGTGCACTGAGACGTTCGTTGCGTGCTCGGCATCTCTACATCCACGTGACCGATACGATAAGGTCAAAAAAGCCATTGTGGTCCAGTCTACTGGTGGCTAGGATCGCGTGCATCCTTACCATGCACGCATGTACCAATACAAATCTACCTACGTATGTGTACGCTCCTGTGACCATCTATTGGCACGCCCTGACAGTAAAATCAAGCGGAGTGCCGTATCGAAGACCGGTATGACACTGTCTGTGCCGTCATGCCACCGTGAACTTCATTTTCATTATAAATGTTATAATTAACGTAAGTGTTTATATCGTCCCGTGATAGCAGTCTAGTTATTTTTTTTTTTTTTTTTTATCCACTACAAGTTAGCCTTGACTGCAGTCCCACCTGATGAGTGTGATGATGTTTGCAGTCTAAGATGGTAGCGGGCTAACCTGTTAGGGGTATGGAAAACCCAAACTCCTAATTGGTTTCTACGCGACATCGTGCCGGAACGCTAAATCGCTTGGCGACACGTCTTTGTCGGTAGGGTGGTAACTAGCCACGGCCGAAGCCTCCCACCAGATCAGACTCGAGCCGGCAATCGAACCCAGAACCTCCAAGTTAATAATCTGACAGAGCGCGCGCTGCGCCACGGAGGTCGTCGTCGTTATTTCATATTTCGTAGCCAGGCTAACAGAATACCGACGTAAGACGCCCGGGCTGCGAGAATTATTTTTAGATAATGGATAATTTTGAATCTTAGCACTCGTTATCAAATTTCCTTTATTTTATTGATGAGGAGATGTATGCGTTACAGCGGAGGAGAGTGAAAATTCAAAAAGACAATCAAAATATCCTATTTATTGGGTAACGCAACAGTGTTACCAAAATATTGGCCTTATCCGAGCCCTAAGACTTAATTTACTGATATAAAAAGTAAAACAGCTTGTAGATAACCAATAGTAAAAACATGTAAAGTGAACCGCGCTGAGCTGCTGCCCCTGCGGCCATTAGTTCCACTTTATGTGGTTAAGTACAGCGGTTAATGATTCCAATGCATCTGAAGGCGCTCCACAAGGCGAGCGGTTAGGGTTTACGGTTTAATGTTATAGGCGCGTAAAACATTCCGCCGTTAAACAGAATTTACGTCTCACGGAGCGAGCTTCGTGTGATAGCAGCTAATCGGAATTACAACTTTACTAAGTATGTGTTCTTCAACTCTCCGCCGGGGCCGCAGAGGCAGCGCACAACCAAGTAAAGCGCTTATAGAATGTAGTTAACATTATTATTTTTGAGCATCGCTTTAATAGTACGCAACTGAATGTTCGTGTCCGACTTGGGACTATTCTCCTCTGTCTGTTCTTCTAATCTTTTTTAATATTCTTAATCTTTTTTGTTTCTTCTCTTTCTCGTTAGCTGAGAGGCATTCTGATGTAGATCGACAGCTCGCATTGCAGCAGCATTGTGAGTTTAAGCTCTATTCTTGCTTGCATTACTGGGTGCTCGTCGGGCAGAACAGTACTATTCACTTCATTAGTCCAATTTTTTGCATTATTAGCACGGATAAATGTATCAGGGAGGGAGGAGGCCTGTGGCCCACGAATAACATAATTCGGAAGTTATGCAAATAGTGAGCAAGCAGTAGAATACGAATACGTAGACTCATAAGATAGCGCATCAATCGAATATTACTAAAAAGTGGCCCTCGATAGTGGACCTCCATTTCACTAGACGCGATCTTGACCGGTTTTGAACTGTCGAGGCCTCCGTCGGAAATGAAACTGGTATTAAAATTAGCCTAAAGCTCATCCATCCGCCGCGGCCGGCGCGCTGACGCGGCCCGAATGTTTGCGTTTAAGTGCTTCGATGAAGAGACACGCTCGTTAAATTATTGTAAATTATTGTAAGTTATGTAAATGACTGTTAATAGCGTCGTAAACTAGCCCGCCGCCCGGCGACGGCCGCGCCCGATTAGATATCGACGTATGGGGCAATAGGCTCCGCGGACGGGACGACGGAAAGAGACAGATGTCCCGATTCTGCTATCGCTTTGATTTATGTTGATTAATTCTTACGGCATCTCATACACAAACACATTTCGTGGGACTATTTTATTTTTTGAAATGGCTGCATCATCAGCCCCCGCCGCAACCCTTCACCATCCATGCGCTGGGCCTCATCTTTCTCAAAACAAAGCAATTTAAGGCCTTCACGTTTTTCTATAAAGGTCGGGAGACAACAAATACAGCATATGATAATGCACTAATTCTTTTTGAAAACAATCTGAGATGATCCTGTTCCTACTAAGCATAGGAATCAAAGCGATGGTAGAGCGCTCACCCACACCATGAGACTGTGGTCCCGTCGAGAAACCTGTGGGCAAGAGTGCGTCGGGTGCGAACGAAAACCAATATCTACACGTTACCTGTTTGAATTTCAAAATGTATTAAGTTTGTTATTGTTGTACGCATCAACAAGCCGACAGGTGGATTGTGGCTTCTTACACAGGAATTAATATTTTGTTTCGGATAATTTGGCAGGTATGCTGCTAGCTATTCTATATATTTCGATCTTAGCCAGTTAATATATCAAAAGATACCACGAAGTACGTTTTTAAGAACAACTTTCAACCAATTAGTGGAACTAATCCAACGAGCACGGCCGCGATGTTATCGTAAGAATGTTCGATAAGCACCATTTCTAATATTGGGGCAGTGTAATGGCTTCAAATACTTGTCATTTAATTTAATTTGGAATGGCGTCGCGGGAAGACGTTCTTAATTACATAGTATCTTGTAAGTCATTTCAAATTACTACAAGATATTTCGTTTGGTACTACCGGATATACATCGAACGTCGACTTAGCCGTTATGCGCGTCATTCTGATCAGCCAACAGTGTCGGTGAGCGCCAGATAAAGGTGGAACGCTCACCAACTAGACGTTAGAAAAAAGATTGTAAGATCAGGCACCAACTTTGAACCCACCAAACAACTTTGGAGCAGAGTGGAGCATCTGCGCTCTAAATTCAAGCAAACACGGCATATGCCTGTGAGTAGTTCATTAGAAGACTACGGATAGAAGTACCTGGGGGTGACTAAATCCCATATCGTGAAATTCCGCTGTATATGTGACGTCAGCAGCGGACGGTACTCCGCAACCAACACGAACGTATCATCGCTTAGTTATTTTATTTACAAGATACTGTTGGAAATGTATTTTTTTTCTATTTAACTTTTTGTGTATTCTGAGCCTTTATGCCATCTCGCCTGGTAGTTAGTATTCCTTACCTATTCAGGCTAAAGAAACTAAAAACATTTAACTCGTGCCCCTTCTTACCGAAACGCTGCATCGCTTGGTGGTAGACCTATGTGCTCTCACAGTCTAGTCAGGCGGAGACTCAACCTGGAACCTCACACTCATAAGACCACAGCGTTCATCGGCGCCCTCGAATCAAAATATCATTTTTAACTAAAATACACCCCTGCTTATGGCACAACAACCAACAATTTTAATTGGACCTCAAAATAACTAATTATTGAATGAGATAAGTGAGTCTAATCTCGCGGTGATCTGTCATAATGGCCGCCGCGGGAATGGAGACGTCTTGAGAGCAGATAGGGAACCAGGCTGGCCGTTGTTTACTTTGATCCGTTAATTGCTTTGAAGATGTATGCAGCGAGATATCGGTCGGCAGATGCATATTCTGACGTAAGACCGAAAAAACGTGTCCTGACATCTTATTGAAAATACATACGTGAAATTAGTACAGTCGCGTACATAACCTTAACCTCAGACTACTAATGGCCCACGGCTGGGCACAGGCCCAAGGTCCATGATGACCAGGACTGTCGGTTGAGATGGTGAACAATCCGAAGGGAGAGGCAAATCTATGACAAAATTTTAGCGCGCACCGACCACGCCGAGACCGTCTACGAGCAGTAGCACGTATATGCAATCACGTAACTAGCCGTGACAAATTAATGGCGCGTCGACACGTGACGGTATTCTCAGGACGACATCTGCGGAAGTAGGTTTATCCAGCATTACTCATTTTGTACAGTAACACTATTTATGCGGTGAGTATTCCTAATGTTTTTGGCTAGCTACTGCTTGCGTCATCCTGCATCAAAAACCTACTCTACGGGATCCGTAAACATGTTTACGGTATAAAAAGTAGCGTATGTGTTATTCCAGGCTATAATCTGTACCAAGTTTCACCCATTTCCGTTTTTTATTTATTCTATCGTGTTTGTTTATTTTACATGACGGACAAACGAGAACATCTGCAGCACCAGAGGAGCCACCGCAGCGTTGCCGGCCGAACACATCCACATAAAAGGTGTCTTCTCGCCGTCATACCTGAACTCTAAATCGCTTGGCGGTAAGATATCTTTGCCAGTAGGGTGGTTACTAGCCGAGGCCGAGTCTTCCCACCGCACCAGAATCTAGCCGGGACCTTAAGCTTAATAATACTAAAGCGCACGCACGGCGCCGCGGCGGTCGTGAGCGAGTAACAAACATCTATTTATTGTTACTTTCTCACTTTTAGTAGTAGTAAGATTAGGATAACCCCAAATTGTCATCTTATGCAGTATTGTAAGTACGACCCTGGAGGTGCGACTATTAATTGACCACTAACAGCACGTGTAGTCTATTAATGATCGAAGACATTTGGACCTCTCGTCGTAAATATGTACGACATAATCAGACTTGCCCGACTAAGATCGTGCATCAGCAAAACGCATCGCAGAAGATAAAAAC
Source organism: Lasiommata megera (assembly GCA_928268935.1). NCBI lineage: Eukaryota > Metazoa > Arthropoda > Insecta > Lepidoptera > Nymphalidae > Lasiommata > Lasiommata megera. The sequence goes on from OV743326.1 coordinate 15,803,118, forward strand.
AAATAATGATAATTGAGTTAAATAAGAAAAAACCATCATAAATCATAACTTAGTCGAGTGTAGTTTAGTGTACAGAGATGAGCGATAGCGGAACGAGAGGGCTGATGCTGCGCGGAGGCCAGCTGTGTGGAGCGAACGCGAGCACGGATCTCCTTACCGATGTTATCGGACCTCCGCGTCGTACCAATTACGTGCGCCAGTGACTCAGTGGTCGCCACGTCCGGCGCGCTGGCTTCGCGCCGCGCATTCCCACGCGTGACTGAAGTCACGTAACATAATGATCAGAGTTCAACTAGCATTTTTGTGAACTTGGCGATCCAAAACGTTTTGTAATACACAATTTTTATTTTTATTATTATATAAAGTGTTCCAATGAAATAAGTATTATCCTTGAGGATTTATCCTGTTTCTAATCGATAAAAAACATGACATGAAAAAAGCGCATAGACCTAGTAAGTGTATCGCTATATCTAGATAATTTTGCTCTCGCTAAATTCACTCAGCCATTTAATAAAGAGAGACGGCTATTTAAGAAAAAATCCAATACTTTATCTTAGTTGGACGGCCCTGACTAATCGTGACAAAAATATCTACAATTACATTACAAGTATTGTGACCTCTATTATTATGAGAATAAGAGCTGCTGGAGGTCAAGGGAAGGGCTTATGACAAAAATCATATGTAAATGTCAGTGATAAGATCACACGGGCGGGGCGGCAGGTTCCCACGGCGGGCCCGGCGGGTGTGCTGCACGGGGTAAGGTGTAATTGTATCGCTTCGGTAACGATTTACGTCTTGGTGAAAAACTGAGCCTCTAAATATTTGAGTAAAACCTTTGAGTTTGACGGCCCGCGTCTGATAAGCTAATCATTGATCGGATTCTGTATTTTCCATGGTGGTTTCAAATAAGCTAAAGTCGATTTTAAGGGTACCTACAGCGGAACATGAGGTCTCATATTTTCTCTTGATGGCGACGTTCTCCACTTGGTAACAAATACAATGTGTTTATTTCGAATTGTGTGCAAGTTTCACAAGCAGGTACATTAATATATGCTAAATAAGATGTAAAAGATCCAAAAGATATTTCAAAGCTAAACATTATTAGCAGGTCCCGCCCGCTGCCGGCGCGCGCGTAAAAAACGTTGACATGAATCAATTAGACTTACACAGACTTCGCTTGCTCACATCGCACGCCCGTTATCTTAATCCACTCGTCTCGTTCGGTCCTAACAATATTTTTTGCGTGTTCAATCACTCCGTACATTTGAATGAAGCACTCATTCAAATAACAGAGCCCGTCCGCCCGGCGCCGCTCGTGTACGAACACAACCACACGCAGCATGTGCTCCTCGTCATGTCATTATTTATGGAGGTCCACCGCTGGACATCACAGACCAGGTATCTTATGGGACATCCATATTTCATGGCTACACTGCCGTCGTTTTCCGAGGCCGGGTCGCCATTCCAGTGCCTGAATGTCTTAACGTGCATCTGTCAGCAGCCCAGTGCCACTTCATTTGTCCATTCGTCCATTTCGTCCCTGCAGGATCTTTTACACTCACCAAATCCTTATACCCCTGCCCTTAATAATTACAACTCTAGTCTAAGTTGAAGAGGCACAATACTCGCTTGGTCCTTTGTTATTTTCAACGTGATATCGTACCAGCTACCGAAGACTGTGCTAGCCATGCCTGAAGCCGTCCATTCGAACAGATCAGACTAGACCAGATGAAAATTCGGAAATCATAATTTTCCAAAGAGTCTCTGCCGGGGCAGACACCACAGCGCCCGCCGTGTGAACAGTACTAACTCTATGAACTGCTTAGCCCTCGCTCGACGAGTTTCTTACGTACCTCAACCCTTCTGAACTGATTTATGGTAAGTGTTATAAAATGAAGTTGAACACTCCGTCTAACAGGTAAATCTAATCCAACGTGGCCCGCTCATTCGGTACGGCGACACGTGGTAGTTACGGCGCAATACGGACGGCTGGCGGCGCGGGGCCGACACGGGGGCGACACGGCGCGACACGTGTCGGCGTCGTAACGTCCCCTGTCCGCTTTACGAGCCGGTTATTGCTGCTTATGAGTTACGACAGCTCATATTCCGCTCGACCCGCTCCTCAAAGTTTAGCACATCTGCGCGTTCTACATTTAACTTATAAACTAAGACTCAGTAAAATTATATATTTAACACCTAGAGATAACTGTATATGTAGGACAGGCAAAGAATTTCACAATTCATTTCAGTCGTTTTTAACAATCTCAAGTCGGATCGTGAGCAGCCGCGTTATAATTAATAGCTATCTACGTGTATTCAGCCTGCGCCGTGACATGGGCGGTCGTCGATGTATCAGTCAGTCAGAAAAGCGTAGATAACCTGCGCGTTTTAAATTTACAGGCAACAACAATAAACGCTTTTATTTTCTGCTAAATGCATCCCTTATGAAGTGCCAGCAATCAGATTTTAGTCCGCGTTGGCCCGCGCGGACAGGACGCCTCTGGAAATTATATAGAAGTAAGTGCGTGGATCTTCTGTTCACATGAAAAGCGACACTGTTCGAATGACTGCATCAACGCGTGGCTCAAAGCCACTGGTCGGATCGAGCTGAAACTTGGCACAGAAAGCTTTTATAAGGTAAGAAAGAGTTTTTGGAAGTCATCCACAAAAAGGGAGTTCAAATTTGTAAGAAAGGTTTTAAGTTCGAAACACGAACGGCGACGTGAACTAAGCCGCGAGCAAGAATAACAATGTCACAAAGGTAGTCGACTGCGGAACCCTAAATAAGTGTAAAGAGGTGTCAGAAGCGATAACAAGCATCAGCAGCGCGTGCTCTGCGGGGCACGCCGCCCGCGTGTCGAGTTACTCGCGAGCTCTCGGGTTACGAAGCATTTACTATTTGTCTTTACTCAACTTAACAACTCCATGTCTCTACTAGCCGCGCCTTGCGGGTTCGTCCACGTTCCAATTTAACACCTGAAAAAACAATATAAACTCGAGCGGTTCTTGTTTTTACATTTTTTAATTGAAAGTAAATTAATCAAAATACTTATAAACAAAGTTGTAATCGCATTGGTAGCTCCTGATAAACAGTATTCCGTTTCATAATGTGAGTAGAGAAGTTTAGTCGACTAATTTACGCTAATGCTTCTTTCTTTTGCTCCTGAGTGCGGCTGCACCCCGCCCTCACCACGCGAGTAGAAGCTGCCTCCTGCCACATTTCACATGAAATTTCTGTGCATAGTCTACTCGATTTTTTCACATTAATATCACTTAGTCATAGTATTTGTTAACGTAAGTTATTGTGCCACAGAAAGGCACTTTCTGCTTTAAAACTATCGCAGGAGACAGGCCTCACACTAATGAAATAATGTTGTAGTATAATATTGAACTGTATAGCTCTAATCCACAAAACGCGCTGTCAAGGTCGCGCTCGCCGCGAGTTCTCAAAATGGGCTGTTTAGTGAAAATGTTGGGATCGTGGGTTCAATTAGGACAAATTAAAATACCACGAGCTAAAACAAAAGACCTTCAGCGAATTCCTTCCCTATATTTGGATTAAGACGAAACTTTTCCTGGAGAGGGGTATTTACCAGCGTTCATGTTAAAAACAATATTTGGGATCTCTGAGGTTATTCATTAACTGACCGACAGGTTGTCGAAACCAAGTCCCAATGACGCTGGAAGTTTCAAGAGGTGGATTAGTTGTATGTGAAAGCTTTAATATGAGTAGCTTTGGGTTATGATAATTAGCGAACCCAAACTCAGGTAACACACGTCGCCAATGTTTGTGACGAATTTACGGAGATGGCGGACGGGACTTGTCAACCGACAACTGCAAACATATGCACACTTAGTATAAGGTATACTCTTACAGGATTGTTTGTTTAATAATAGTATATTCATGAATTTTTACTTCCGATGTCCTATTTGTAGTTTAAAAGTAGAAATTAAAACAGATGTTTCTAAAAGTGTAAATATTCAATTTTAAATTAGTTCAAGAGATCTCGTCTCGAGGTTTGAAACACAAATGAATGCAGCAGCGCTGTCTGCAATGGTTTCTTAGTAACAGTATTCAACTAACTTTACTACTAGGAAGCACACATTTTTCTTTAAAAAGCTATCAAACTATTTATTCATATTATTTGTAATATTACACACGGCTCAAAAATATGGTAGGTACATATATAAACGGGGTTCCCGGAATGGACGAAGGATAACGGGAAAAGCAAAAGTTCAACTTCACGATTTTTAAAACTCAACAAACGCGGATAACTTTTGTAAAACTAGAAAACATTTAACGGCCCTAACAATATTTTGAAGTTTGATTTTGTGGTTCAAAATAGTGTTCACGACTTTCTTCACAACCAAAGCAATATACTGGCGCTGTGCAACATAAATGTGTTTAGCAGTTTACTCTGTAGTATTCCAAACGGCTCACAGCTTCGCGATATTGTACCCACAAAGGCCATGGAACACATTTCTGAACCATGTTTTAAATGTGCCGTTTTTGTTCGCCGACATCTTGGTTCGCTGTACATAATTTCATAATTGCGGGGCCCACTTGCACTAAAATAATTTTCCAAGTTCGTGAGCTGAGAATTTTTAACAAAATATAAAAAATGGGAACGTCGGGACTCATTTTTAACAAACGAAAATTAAAAATATACTTCATTTCGTAAAAGTTTCGTAAACAATTGTTTGGCGGCGGGTCGGCTCCGGCAGCTACAATTACTTTATTTTTGTTTAAACTCGTTTTTAAATATTTACGTCATCTTATTCATTTATTGTTACGTACTATAATATATTATAATAACGTATTAAACCTAACGCCCACCTCGCGTGTTGCTTTTACAGCTCAAAAATGACGCCGTATAAAACTATACGACGGCTGTTCAGCTACTCGACAGTTAGCGCCTTCGTTATGGTGCGAGGGCAATCTTTACACTTCAAAAAATCACTGATCGTAAATTTGAGGAATGTATTTCTAATCATCTGTACCAGAACATGTTATATTTAAAACGATTTCGATCATATAATGATGTTACTTCAACAGATAAGGTTATGTAATTGAAAATATATTCATGTAAATCTCAGATTAAATATGTCGAGCTATTTAGCTACGTACTCTATAAAGACATATCGATTTCTGAACGTATGGCTTTAAAATAACTTAGTTTCAATTTCCTCTTCTTAGCACTTTACGAAAAACAAAAGTGGTCACACAGTAGAGCTAACTCTTGTGCATCACAGCAGCGGCGACATCACTGTGTGCACTGCGGCCGCTATGCGGTGGCAGGCTGTAATGTTTAACGAACATATATGTGAGGCCGTTTGTCGAAATCTTACGGTAAATACAAATGTAGATAATGTTTGATTCGTCGATTTCCAGAGTTATTCATGCTAAAATCAACTCTTTAGCTTGGCACTCGTAACCCCGGTGGGTCTCCCTGTTTAAAGCTCACTCTAGGAGAAGTAGACTATCTCTCAGCTCTGATACAACCACACTAAAGAAACCTTTGTCTCGCAGTGTACAAAGCAACAATGCGTTGAGAACGCTGCCAGGGCTGGTGTTAAGGTGCAGCTCGGCAGCGATCGCAAACATACGTGAAAGGAAAAAAGAACATTAAGACTCACTGATAACAATAGTGTAATAGTTAATACTGTGGAATCCTTGTTTAAGAATATTCTACAATTATGAACGTACGAAGTGATAGCCTAGTGGTTAGGACGTCCGCCTTCTTACGAGTAGTTCGTTCGAACCCGGGCGCACCGCTAACTTTCGGAGTTATATGCGTTTTTAAACAATCAAAATATCACTTGCTTCAACGGTGAAGGAAAAAATCGTGAGGAAACCTGCACGCCTGACAGTTCTCCATCATGTTCTCAAAGGCGTGTGAAGTCTGCCAATCCGCACATGGCCAGCGTGGTTGGCTATGGCCAAACCCTACTCATATTGAGAGGAGCCAAGTGCTCTGTAGTGATCCGACAATGAGTTGATCATGATGATGAACGTGCATTGGTAATTTTTATTAAATTTATATAATTTACAATTCTGTTCAATATTCTAAAATATAGCTTAAGAGATATTTTCTACAACAACGAACAATTGAAAATCACTTTATAAGCTTAATCATACATAAGTATCTATATACTACGTTGTGTTGGTTTAATTAACGTAAAAAACCAATTTTCGTATATTTAATAGAAAAATGTACGATTCCCGCGGCGTAGATTTTTTGATAAGGCTATCAGAATCAGATCCCACACATACATGAAATTTCCACGAGAACAGTCAGCTTAAAATAAAGAAGTGATTTTTAATATACGAGTACGTAGTGTCTACGCGCAGCTCGGAACATTATGCTAAGCGCCCTTGACATTATCTGTTAGTTACAGCTCTGTACCGTATACTTACGAGTATATGTTGAAATTTATCGGTTATTTTAATTAACATCAATTCAAAGCAGAATGTATTGGGTGTTAGGAACACGATAAATTAAAAACTACGTCTGCCCTATCTGATTTATCACGATATTTAAATAGATTTTCTTTAAATATTCAGTAGCAAAAGTAAAACGATTTACATTTACATAGAGGAGTTTTTAATTACAATTTAATTGAAGAAAATATATAAAAAAATACTTTTGTACGCGACGTGCATTCAAGACCCCAGTAGGTATGGGAAATGAGGAGTTCCTTATATGTGCCATTAGGTATAATAGACACGTTATGTATAAAAAATAAAATAATATGCGAGATCCTAGCTTGGGAACAAAAGATGAAAACAACCCTTGTCCCTCAGGTCATATGCGCCCTACCAATATAGTAGAGTCAAAATAACATAAAGCACTATAATGATACAGGCGCGTACCGTATGGTTGCTGAAACCGGCCCGGCGACCGGCCCGGAGACCGGCCCGATTCCTGGAAGCGAATCGGGCAGTAATGAGGCCCGCGCAAAAAGTGTAAAAAGCGCAAAAAGCGACGGGAGGCGATTTCATATTGAGATAGCATTTTATTGTAATTGCTTCAAGCGATGCAGTTTTTACAGTCAATTGGTGCCACTGCTAGTTGTAAAGAGACTATTTGCGAAGTAGAATGCTCCGAGCTAAGAATCTGAAGTCACTCAATGACATTCGTTGGTCTAATTACCAGAATTGTAAAATACAATTACAATGTTGATTAATGTTTTTTTCAATTAACACAGGGGAATCATTGTTCCCCTTATTCCTCTCCCTCTATTAAATTTTATCTTATAAAAATTTGTCTACACCCAAACAGAGTGACGATGCCCGTTATGTTTGGATGTTGGGAGTATCTGATAAATTTGTGTGCTGATCATATTATAATATTCTCTCGCTTGCAGTGAGTTTGAAACGCTGCCCGCCGTAATCTAAGAATTAATTCATTGCTTACTGGAAACCAACAACTTTTCCTTGTGTGTGAAACAGTTAATAAAGAAATAGTTAAAAAATAACTTAATCTCAGGAATGTTTAATTAAAACTTTATCTAATTGAGTAACACCAACGAGTCGCAAGGCCTGTCACCATCATTTACCTAATTAAGGTATCACGCACGATGTACGTATACCGGAGTGAGTACACGTTTTAACGACACCGACTAATGTTCAATCCTCAAATTGATGTAAGACAAGCGTTCGTCAAATTTACAAGCGCATAAAAATCCCATCACTCAACCAAACCTCAAATCATACGCGTCAAATTTTCATTTAATAAGAGCGAATCAATTACGCCGAGATGACGGTAATAGCCGGCCGACCGGTCGAGCAACTGGTCCGACATCGGGTCTCACAACTGGCCGCGCGAGCATGAAGCCGCATGTCGGCTTTTTGCTCATTACCGATCTTACGTGATGTCGCATGCAGTCGCTAGACCGAAGATTAACATTGGCTGTAATCATCGTCTGTATAAGCGATACGACAGAAGTACTAGTCTGCAGATGAGGCAGGGCTTACGGGGCTAGATTAAAAATGGTGGGATAGTAATAAATAAGACGCGTACAAGGGAACGTGTTGCGACGCCATCGGTGGGCAGGTTGATTAGCGACAGCTTAGCTAACCGGCTAGTGTTTAAATATGTACATTGTACGTAGTACGATAGATGAGTGATTATCTCATTAAATTAAAATAAAGACTTATGGTAAAGTAAACAAACTTAAGTTAGTGAAATTTTAATGAAGCCGAATGAAAAAAACGCATATCAATTAGTAACTTCGGATAAATCACAACTTTGTAGTTGAGAAAAACAGGTTTTAACTTATTTAATCGGACTTCAGAAGTCGATTAAAATGATAATAGACGGTAATTTTATAGAATCTACGATATGTTCACTCCACATTTGCGTTAAATCTAATCCGATTACAATGATATCATTTTTATTAAATAAGGATTAAGATGATCCATTTCAGTTCAATACTCGAGTACGAGTGTCTGCGGAGACGGAACACGGAATCCGCAGCGAACTGTTCACTGTCATAAACTGAGCAATTCAATAATTCGGGTTTTATTGTATTCAAATCTATTATGTGATAAAAGTGCTAAATGTTCGATCATATACTTTATTAATGGTGATAACTACATCCGGAAACTTAAAATTTATAAGTGTTGTAACATAACTGGATCAGTGTTCACGTTGTAGGCCTGGGTCGAAAGCTATCAATTAGGGACGTTTGCGCGGACACCGGGCCACGGCTTCTTACCGCTGAGCATCAATCACATTGATCTGGATACAGCACGCTTCAGGACTGCATGCATACAACGACACAAATAAAAAGTGCAGTGAAACATTATTAACAATTTTGATATATATAACCGTGCGCGTCGTTTCGATGTCTCGCAGTAAATGATGCATTAGCGATATTTCCCGATAACCCGGACTGCTTCTATGGATGCCACATTCAAAATTATTAAATTCTAATTTAATTGCCTTTTAAAATACGCTTTTGATGCGTACACACAATTTTAAACATTTTATTGTAAAGATGATGATAACTGCATTTATAAACTCAAACCTAAAGTTACGAGGGTTCCAAACGCGCGCTACTCTAATTAGAAGCCCGTAATAAACTCATCCGCTATCCGGTAATAAATAACGCTAACAGTAGCATCTTTAAAAAATTCGTACGACACGCACTCAGATTTTATGTAATTACCTATATAATCTATAAAAGTACCTCCAAAATTTATGTGACAATTTCATAAACTAATACATCGTACTGTCATCATAAAATAATGGTTATTTTAGTGTCTAAGCTATGGATAAAAATGTTAGTAAAGTTAGCGCTACTAAAAGTGGAATGCAAGTGATTTACAATTTTAAGCAAATGGATTATACTTAAAAGAAAAATATTGGGAAAATGTTTACTTTTGATATAAGATAAAAAAATATCGGTTCTTTATGTTTGTAGTGTAGTTTCGCTTAAATAACACTTAGTGTCGCCGGAGGACCTCCCGCCAGCAAGTAGTCAGCGCCGGCCACGTACAGGCGCGTCCACCGCAGCTACATTTGTATGTTCGAACGCTAGGAGTGAGTTATGTCGTGTTGAATATTATCTCATAAATCAATAGGCAATCATTTTCTTGTGAAATGCTTATAAAATTAACTTGTAACTTATACTTATTTGTCTGTACTCCTCTAGTAGATAGTACTATAAATGCGGACGCATGTTTGTCTGTGATTATTTCAAACAGCAACATGTTTCTGTAATGCGGATAGTATGAGAGGCTCGGTTAACAGGGTTCCTTTTTATCTAAAAGATATGCACAGAATAATTCGAATGATGAATTCTGTTTGGTTTAGCCTATTGGTGAACAAATTTTACATGATGCTAAATTATATAAATGAACAAAAAACTTTTAAAATCGTAATTTCTAACAAAATATGACTAGGCTAATTTCAAAAATTAATACACATAAAAACTCGCTAAGAATAGTTTGATATCAAATTAAAGTTTCCCAAATATATTCGACCAAAATATATTTGCCAGATGCTTCCGTTGTAGATTCTAATTAATTACGGAGCTTTCTCTGCCGAACTTGCGACGGACTAAAGGACTGAAGTGGAAGACTAAAGAGAAACATCTAAACATACAAACATAGACGTTCAGATACGCTTTAGTTTACTCTACGGGTTTTCACTGCATAAGGCGATGATATGAGGCAAATATTCACTTTATGCTATCATGATCTTAATCTTATTACTGATGTACAACTTGTGCAGTCGTGGGAGACCGAAAATCACAACCCGCTCACGGCTAACTGCACCCTCCGCGGCACTGCACCTTAAATATACTTCGAAGAGTTTGTGCGGGGGAAACTGTCGATATAGAACACAAAAAAGATTTTTTATTGAATGATGGTCGACAGTCTATCGCTCTCTTACTCCATATAATCTCAGCAGCGCTTGTTTGGTATAAAATATTTGATTTGACTTATTGTCATGATCAATTTACTACGCGAGGCATGAAGCACGTAACAAAACTAGAAAGTAGTAGGCAGGTCTCACAAACCCATGAATTTAATTTAAGTGCGACCGCAGCGACCCGCCTGCGGTCGCGGGACGTGACGCGCGGCGGCGGAATTAGTTTTAATATATTTTAGTCTTTTTACGTTCCCCAAAAAAAACTCCATACTCTGAGTGCGCACAGAAATATGATACAATATCTGCTTAATAAATGAACTCATTGTAATTTTTTTACCGTTTTCAATCTCCTGTACAAATTGGTGTTTCGTCAAGAAATTATGACCAGCAATGAGCCTTGACAACAGTAAAATGTAGCTCCAAGGCAGGGAGAGCATGTTGAGCCATTCTTCCCGGTAACTATCATGTGACAATGCTTTTAAAATGCACTGGAGCAGTAAAGATTTCCTTTTCCATGAGAGGCCTGGGCCCCGACGTGGTGGGAATCGCGCAGTTGTTTTTGTGAACTATTTCGAACAATGAAACGCCAAAGCACAAAAGACCTAACATTTTTTGCCCTTAAGCACACTTTTGCAGTTAACGCTCCGCAGAACATTTGTAAAATAAAAGGAGTTACATGCAATACTACCTTTATAAGGGCTGTACTGCCTGTAACTTCACATTACACCTTATCGTAGTTTACTTTGACGTTATCATGTCCCATACTAGTAGACGACTCTCCGCTCGCCCGGGTGCAAATCTCTCAGTCAGTGTACTTCAGTTCACTTCCAGTGATTCCGGCTCAGGAGGCAGAAATCTATACAGCGAGCAGCCTTATCTCACGACACTTTGTGGTGCGCGTAAATCTGACTCGTTTTAACGCGAACTGTTTCAGCGTTAGCCGAGTAGCCGATACAGGCCGGCGGGCGGGGCCAGCGCCGCAGCCGGCCTGTATTCAACTAATCACCAGAAACACTCCAAATTGTCGCTTATTTATACTACAAGTTAGCCCTTGTCTTCACTCTAACCTGGTGGTGAGCGATGAAGCTCTGTGAGATAATAGCCGGCTAACCGGAACAGTGTGGCAGGTTTTCATGCGACATCGTACCGGTAGATGTTTCATAACCCACGTCAGGGGACGGTTGGTCAGCAACGTGTATCGAGAGATGAAGCGGTACGTGAGGGTAGGTACAGTAGTCGGCCGGCCTCATTTCGCAAAGTGGCATTGTTGGCGAGAGCCGTCAGAGCAGTGCTCTGCAATATTGTAATGGCGGATCGGCCCGCACCCAACTGCACATGGTGGAGCTCGATCACGCCGACCGGTGTGTGCACACTCATCCTAGACAACTTTGATTTGCTGTTACAAATGATAACGAGTGGGTATGTCTACGGTTGAGGAGGTTGACCGCAGGCACAACATACTACTCCATCAGTAACATATTTATCCGAATCATTTACCTAATTGCAGTACGGGCTGACTCTTTTACATGAGAGTAGAGCACCGCGATCAATTTAATATAATCTAAGTCTATATCGCTAAGCGAACATTTCGAAGAAACAGCATTTTCTTGAGCTGCGCAGTTCATTAGTCTTCATAAACCAAAAAATATTTTAAGAAGGGACATAAATTATTCACGTTTGCATATTGCTGTGGAAGGTACGGAAATCCACTATGCGAATGAATAGGTAAACGTACGCTATTGCAACATGATTTTAAAGATATTTTTCGACTAACAATACAATAATTGATTAATTGCTCAATTACTTTGTGGCTTGGAAGCGCCGCTCGATGAATTACGATTACTGCGTTGAAACTGATGATCTTTGATAAGAGCATCTGTTGATTTCTTACTTTAAATAAACGAATATGACTTAACTTTGAATTATTAATTTGATGTATTTATAACCACTGGTGATTGAAAAAATAAAACTTCTTAGGTTCAGACTTTCACTTTGTAGAGGTTGGCTCATGAATTCTAAGATTAAAAAACACAAAAGGAATTCAGATTTGACCCCGACGTGATTTGAACACGCAACCTTCTGATCTGGAGTCAGACGCGCTACCGTTGCGCCACGGGGCCCTACGGGATAAGTCGTCAAATGATCGTACGTTAGAGAATTGCTAACGTATCATAGAGATGGGGTGTCAGAGATCCCTCAACCTGTGGCGGGGATTTAGATTGCTGCATTCTACGATGTACTGTGATCATTGGCCGCGTGGCATCTTATTTGACAGTAATAATTTAATAACCAATTATTAGCCATAATACAGTGTCCTCTATATATATATGTTCCACATTTTCTCCAAGTAAAGAATATAAATATGCATCTGCATTAACATGGTACAGTTCGTATTTAATTCACATCATAGAACAGATGATTCATTCAAATTATATTCCACTTTCCACGAACGTTCTTGACAAATTGTGTGGAAGGGTATTTGTAATTATTTATACGCAAAACCAACATAGATCGTCCAAAATAAGCTCCTCAAGCCAACATAAATACATATCGCATCCTCAGAAGATGGCACATTAACGAGTTATTACAAACAGTTGCAAAGAATTTGTTAAATTCCTTGAATATTATCGGCTTCAGAAACCATGTAAAATTTTGTAACTCTCTGCATGGTATGAGTACGTTTGTTCACGCGAAAGAACGTACCAACGTCCAACGTACTCTGCACTATGTGCGAAACGCTGTAGTGAAGGCATCGCATAAAAATTAATACTTTCCAAATTTCCAAAAACAAACTCCAAGGAAATGGTTACAATATTATATTCTTTATTTATGTTTGTTTATTTGCGTATTTTATTAGTATTCAATTCGGTATCTAAAATTGGTTAAATAGTTGTGTAGTCATCAGTAAGGCACAATAAAATAAGAATAAAATGTCAAACGAAATGTGCACTAAAAAGGCTACACAATTTACATCATTTCTCTAAATGGTTTGAACCAATAGAGAGCATTAGAAAGGGCTTTTTATTTTCAGTTTAAGCAATTTCCGCTGAGTTATGTGACGCAACTAAAAGTACCGCTCGTGCTCGCCGCGCTGCCGGCTTAACGATAAATGACTTTTCTTTTAAACACGGATTAGGAGCGCCCTCAGACCTCGGCGTTGGGTACTCTCGTGAAAAATGGATAACGCGTTTCGTTCTTTGTGAAATATATTCAAGGGGAAACTTTAATATCGTGCTCCGCCCGGCCGACGACGCAGCACCGCATCACAGAGGGTTTCGACTCTATCCGAACTTGGAGTGCCCGCCGCTCCGACCGCGTTTACCTTCGCAACTTTTTCCTACTTATAGTGCAACCAAAGGAGAAACCAAAAAAACTCTGTTGCGTAATTATAATATTATTATGGTTTTCGTGACATACAGTGTATTGCAAGGCGTTGGATTTTTTTGTTTTGTATATTACCACCGCGGCCAAACGAGGATGCCACTTGTTAAATGTTTCTGCCGCTCAAAAACTGCTGCAGCAGTGCGCTGCCGGCCGAAGTCTTACCGGTTTCTACTCGGCCTCATGGTGGTCTAGACCCAATTCTAGCCGATAATCCAAACTATGACTTCCCACAGTACCGATACCAAAAATAAAACCATGTTTTATCGTTGCCTATTCTGTTTTTATGGCTCCAAGAAGCTAGAGCAGAATTCCGTTTTAAGAATATCCCAAAGTAACCTTACAGTTTTGCCCTCCGGTCTATAAACTTTATCTATCCATATCATGTTAATCGAAACGGACCAATAAACACACTTTTCCATTTAAAATTTTCGTTAGTGTTCTTTTTCTTGTTTCGAACTAAATTTTCTGACCATCAAATCTCCTAAAAAGAGGGGTACGAGACATGTTTACCTTAGTGATACGGTACTTATATATGATGTTCACAAACGGTTTAGTGAAGTAATGTTTCTGATGTATAGTTCTTACATTTTCGTTCCACTGGCAGGGATGCTCTTGTTTCTATACTAGGTGAGAGAGCCCTGCCACACGAGCGTCTCACGCGCGGCATTAACTGCGAACGTACTCCGTCAGCCGTAAAAGCCGTAAAGTATGGGAGAGCCCGTCCGCCGCACAATAAAACGCTTTATATGAAATGGGCCTCCATACCGAATGGGCTACTTAATATAAAGCGCGCTTCGCACGGCGCGGCGGAGTGCTGGCGGTGGGCCACGCGAGCGGCGCTTCAGCAGCTGTGGGATACTCCGACACTACCTGTCGGCCTATTTGGCTTTAAAATGAGTGTAATTGCATGCCGACTAATTACACTAACATTCTAATTATTTTTGTTCTAAATAACATTAGATTTTGCAAGAGATATTTGTATTATTTTGACGACATTAAATAATATATCCGAGAATCTAACGGCGACTTTTCTATATAATATGCAGGTGGGTAAAGTCTTGTTAATCTTTTACGCATTTTTGATGACATCACGGCTGTCATCAAAAATGCGTAAAAGATTAGAGAGTATAGAGACTACCGAGGTGTTCCACGAACAATATCACTCCGTAGATCACAACTAGTATATGTTATTTTTTATGGTTCACATACGCACGTCACGAGCGACCAGTTTCCTGACTCCGGTGACCAGCCCGCCCCCGGGGCGGAGCGCGGAGTCGAATTCGGCGAGTGGAGATTACGAGCTTGTCGATAAACGCGCGCTCAGCGCTTGAACGGCCTTCGTGAACCGCCTGACGCGCTCGCAGCCGCTCATGTGAACAGCTACTCATATTATAAGTTCAGATCGACACTCTTGACTCTTCAATAAACCAATTCACTAATCTCATTATCATAAGCTTGTATGTTTTTTAAATGATTAAACGATAAAAGTAATAAGAAATTACACTTTTGTAATTCTGTTTTATAAAATATCCCAAACAAACCTTTCGTTTTGAATGGGTGTTAGTAGTAAGGGCTATCATTTTCTTCTAGCTTAAATTTGGCTGTTAATAGCATATGTCGCTGGTAAATATCAATAAGCCCAGGCACATAAGCGATTAATTTCGGTTTCAGTATTTGAGAGACTCGCATGGCGAAGGTGCCTCCCAGTCGCTTGGCGGCAGGCTGCGCTATTATTATAAGGTTCATAACTCAACCACCGCACAGTGGCTTAGAACGTAAGCTCTGTCGCTAAAAGGTCTAGTAACTGTGGTTTTCCCTTTGCTTTTGTTTCTTTAGCCCTTTTTTGTTATATACCGGTCTTCCGTTAAATCTGCAGTCCGCCATCGATAAAAAATAACTTACAAATAGTTTCCATAATGCTAAAATGTGTACGTAAAAATGCAAAAGACCAACAAAAGATAAAATGGACATCGAGTTTATTTTCCCATTTATTCAAATGCATATAAATGACTTATCTATTAAAGATATGGAAGTTTTTTCTCGCGATGTCACCTCTGACGAAAGACACTCAGTTTGCAAACTTAAATATATTAAAAAGTTAGCGCACATCAAATATGTGTCCATTCATAACAATGGGGGAGATGATAATAAAATGAAGTGACTCTCGGGGAATAAATCCGCCTCGGAAAGGGGAGGAGCTCATTTTGTGGAATATCCACAATTTATGAAGTCGAGCGACGCTGCCTTTCTGCGGCCCACTGTGCGTATGTATATTTTTATACAATATACAATCACTATCAACAGGCTGGGTGCCTCGTTAATGTAATGGTTAACATTTTGACTACTTATCTCGTATTTGTGGGTGTTATATTTATCTGTCGAGAAGTTTTGTTACTATTTGTACATACCTACTGTCTTAACGGATTGATTTCATAAATCAATAGAATATAAAACTTACCCATCAGATAAACCTTACCTTGCGGGATTGCGGGATAACCTAACCTAATATAAATAGCTTGATTCTCTTAGCAGTACGGGGTGAACACTGCCAATTTGCTAATTCAGGGTTATACTGAAAATTTTAAGTCAGAAATAAACTTAACATTTGTAGACCCAAACCGGAATTTGAACCCGGAACCTCGTTTTCCTTAGGAAAACATAGTTACCCCTCAAACAACGAGCCAGAATAAAACTGTCACAATACATTTAGTTTGAGTTAAATCTTAAAGGAATCGCTTCGTATTGCTATTCTAATATATCTGTTACAGCGTGTATTCATATGGCTCAAACTTCCACTGGATGCCAACTGGTGAGCCGGATTTAACGAGCGTACGGCCCAAGCCGCCGCACCGGGCCACGGCCGGCACGGTGCCTTCAACAAGCGAAGCAGCCACGTTACATTTTTAATAGATTTGCTCTTATGAGACACCAGCTACAAATGAATACAATGTAGCAGAGTATTTCTTCTTTTCAAAATAGGTTAAAACAATATAGCTTAATGGGTCGCTGAAGTGTCAGTTCGCTAGTTACTAGGGGCCCGACGCGACGGCAACTCCGTTCCTGAGCCTCGCCAAGTGGAGCTCAGCTGTCACGTATGGATGGATGTCACCGCGGCGCTCGACTCAGCGGGGCGAAGGCCGAGCATGCGTAATAGGAACGTTTTAAGTTCTCTGACTTATGTTTCCGGAACAGCCTGAGGAGATTTCGACGTATCTAAGGGGTATATTCTGAAAGCTCTCTTTAAAGAGAGAAAGCAGTGGCCCCGCGGCAGGGAGGCGAATGAAATGTGTGAATTGACGGTGAGTGTCGCGGGAGGTGCGCGACCCTCGGCCGCAGTGAGCGCATCCAAAGTACTCTTCGTCGCGTTATCGTCGGCCGGGATTTTATGTTGCTGACGAAAATATTGCCGTCACATTGACGGCTTCCCCTAACATTACTGTCGAGATATTGCCAAGTAGCCGTTCATGAGAAATGATGCGACGTATGAACGTTAAATGTTCGAGCGCCGTCGCTGCATTTTATACCAGAACCTTTAACAGAATCCTAGTTAAAGGTGACCTGTGCGCGATAGACTCTTCGTGATATCTTCTCCTAGATACAAATAGACTCACTCAGCCACTAAGAATTATAAGCGTAATTTCAGATTTCTTATATCACTTTCAAAAGATACAAAATAATATTTTTTTCAAAATTACCTCTAATACCTTTCTAGTGCTCTCTAGAGCTCTTTTTAGTGCTCCATTATTTCACCTGCGAAAGTACAGCAAAGTAACGGTGATAGGTCACCAATTCTTATTTGAGAGCTTATCTGTCACTGAATCTTATTTGTCACTAACCGCGGCACTTCAGCCCGAGTAACTGGCGGCACCACCGCCGGTGCTGGTCCGCTTCACTCGCTGGCGTATCAGTTACAGTCGGAAGGCATGTGTCACAACAACTAGTGATTTGTTAACTTTTTGTTGTATCAGGTAGCTGCGGTTTTGAGGTGACAGACATTCTTGATTGACGAGTCTGCCCCGTGTGTACTACACTATAACCACTCAACTATGCAACTGATAATTTTTTTAAATCATTAGTTTAAAACTTATTATAAGTTGATGACATAAGATGATTGTACTTACAATTGGTTCTAATGTTACCAATATGTTTAGGAATCAGCCGGCATCTTATTAATGTAATCTCTAGTGTCATGGGTCTGCGGGAAAATGAAATTTCAAACTGACCCAGTGATTTCGCTCCACTAGGCCCACGGGTAAACGCTCTAGTATTAGCATAGACCTCATATTGTATGGCGTCACGTTGACTCATGTCACGTTCATATAATGGAAGGGTTCGATTTCCTGGTCACAAAGACTGGCAGTAAATTCCTCTATCTTATGCTTTTGTGTGTCGACATGTACATAAATCCATGGTCGAATACGCTAGCCACTATCTAAGCGGGGCATTTGAAAACTTGTAAATTGCAAAAAACATATACCTCTGGGAATCGACCTTATAAGACTATATCAAATTCCAAAGCATACAATAGCGTTTTAAAACCTTTCGAGTCAAAGGTCATTAGCAAGATGAAGCGGTCACAGGTTCGATTTATCATCCGATACTTTCAACAGCTTGTAAGATGGTGACCTCTGGCCTTGCCCGCGGCGGCCATTGTGCATTCCTATACAACTTTGAACAAGGTACACCCTGATGCTGACACCAATGTTTAGAAATCACTAGCTCACTAGCGCGAGCCGTCCTCACAACTTCGAAGGGCTCCTATTCTAAATAGAACACCTATCTATCTATTTGCGATCGTGTTCCCGAGATTGAAAATCGAATAGTTTACCAGGGATTGGCATAAAGGATCTGTCAACTGACATTATGCTGCCCGTGAATTAAGTCATTATTTTTTTAAGTCTACAACTATAAACTACAATTGCAATTCAAAACTATAAGACAGTTTGTTGTCGTCATCAGCTCTGATGACTCACAAATTATTACCGGACAATCTGTGTTCTACAATCGTCTCAACTTTTATTAATTAGACCAGTGAACGTTATTGTTACTTTAAAGGAATTTATCTTCTTTCAATTATCGTTTGGTAGGTGTTGTTCTTTTACCCGCGGGATCTGTCCGGGGCCGTAGTCCTTAGTTTCAATTTCACAATGACCACTACACTTTAAATCAGTGAAACTATGTGCGTTGTTGAAGGGCACCTCTTGTGACACAAAAGTACAAAATAAAAAACTATGCCTTTTGTTTTAAAATGAAAAAACAGGTTTATTGCACGGGGACTTAGTGAGCCTTTAGTTTCAGTTTTGATTTTATTTCGAATATATGTGCGTTGTTAGAGTAGCAACAGAAATACTTATTCTGTGACAACTTCTGAACTTTCTAAAAAAAACGAGTGCTACTACGGACGGATGGACAGTCGAGTCTTAGACTCACGGTACCATTGGTGCCTTTCGGGTACTGCAAATAAAAAAGGACATTTCTGCAAAAGTAGGGTTCAAAGCAAAACAAGGAGTGTAGCTGCATGTTGTGAAACTTTTGGACTGGAACGTTTTGGCATAACTGCGTCCGCTTCCGAACAGCATCCGCGTTAACCGATGGCCTATTGTTGCGCTGACCTCGGCAACACAATACAGGTGATGAATACATAATGATAACGAGTATTAGCTGAACGCCACAACTTTTTATCACGAATTTAAATAAATTACAATAATTTCTCTGTAAGCCCCCCCCCCCCCCCCCCTCAGACGCACCTAAAAAAATAAAACTGTTGTGTGTTTAATAAGTACAGCTTTAAAAGTCGGTCTGAAGTTTAAAGTTAGTTATTAATTCGGTCTGAAGGTTTTGTTTATTATACCCAGCCGTAACACAACTGTCACGTACTCTTTTTTTTACAAGAAATAATAACTATGGTATTGTTTTTTTTTAATCAATTTTTCTTGGGACTTGTCCGAAACTTACATGCCAGCCCCATTATCTCCTAATTAAACAACAAACTTATAACTAAAACAAAATTATATAAAAATAACAAAATAAAAGTATGCCTGTTAAAAATGTACCTAACAGATAGAAGACCTTGTTTGTTTTCACTGACTTCAAGAATAGCTCTAAAAATGTTTGAAAACCGCTACAGGTTTGTCTTCAATCACGCAGCAACAGAACCTCACATTCACGGTATTTTTCGCATGGAGAAGGTTTGTGGGCCGGAAACTGAGATAGGTTACTTTCTATGAGATCTTGGAAAATGCACTTTATTACTTTGAGATTGATTTAAAGCGCTATTCCTACGCCATAACCATGAACATCTACACCAAAAAAGCCATCAGTAGGGAAAATCAATTAATAAGAATCAATCAATAAGAAAGAAAATCGTCAATAAGAATTGACATAACATAGTCTCAAAGTGGAGCTATTTAACATTGTGATATGGTCAGCAATACAATTGGAACCATCCTTAAGAGACTTGTGTAAATCCAGCAGGCTGAACGTAAGTTCGAGCGCTTACGTTTAAGTATAAAGTGAGGAGCTCTGTTCACGAACCTGTCATGGCTGGCGACCTCCGCGCGCACCCACGGCGCCGCGCCCCACTCGTCCTCCTCGGGCTTGGGCTTCAGCAGCCCGGACAGCCACGTGTATGACTTGGAGCGCTTCATGGCGCGCGCATCCCTGCACTCCGCGCCCGCCAGGACACGCGCCTGTCACTCCGCATCCACCACTAACTGATCGAACGGAACCTCTGCTACTAGTGCACTACACACTGCACTCATTCAATTGCATATTTTAGTGTTTAAGAGTTATTTAAGTTTTATGTCCACGTTGTTTTGTCACTTCGCGATCCGGTTTTGAACAACTGCGATTCACGCTAATGTTTGTATATTTTTTGCGGCTGGTTTCACTTTTGCGATTCTATTCAATTATACACCAATCCCACATAAGTAAACAAACACGCCTCTTAACTATACTGACTCTAACAAGACATCTACGCACAGTTGTATCTATTAAATTAAAGATTAAAAAATGTCAGTTATATAAAAAAAAATCGGCCGGCTTATCAACCTACTTAGGCACTGAGCGAGAGCACAGACACACTGTGACACTGGTCTCGTCGCTTCATTCCCTCCGCCTGCAGCAGCCCAGTGAGACGTCTCATTTGACTACTGATAAGCAATTTTTAACTCAGTTATTTTAAGTGCTGACAGTGTTGTTGTAAGACGTACGTCTTATTCAATTTCCAAAATGAAATATGTATTACAAAATTGAATGCAATATTACAAAAATGAACGTTCGTCTGTGTAACTCCGAGCTGTGCTTTATAAAATCTCACAATTCAACTTGTGATCTCATCCAATATAATTGACGAATCTCAAAACATGGTCAAGAGTGAGCTTTTTACCACTATTCTTTGTGTAACCAGTTCTCGGCCGCTAGTTTTTATTGCTTGTTGAAGTTGAATTAAAAGCCCTTGAATTCAAGTTTGCAGGACTGCATCCAGTTTTCAAGTGCATTATTTTGAATTTAAAAGTGGCAAGTTCATCCACTTATGTACCTAATTTATTCCATGATGGTAACAAAATAATTTAGGAAACTTAGGAAGCACGACGATTAAGTAGCAGCAAAAGGAGTTACTAATATATATGTAAATATGGAATAAATATTTAGAAAAAAAAACTCTAGTCTATGTTACTGTGACAAACTTAAAGCGACTTTGCAGAAATCTGGAGCAGTATTGAAACATGTTTGTTTGGGTTCGGCATCAAATCATACGAGGTTAAATATTCGTAGCATCTACTTCTACGGAACCCAAATATTACCGTTTCAAGTGACCTTTGCTAACCCGTTACCTCAACAATAGTGATCATCGTGTGCTACGCAGCCAAAATAAATACCCGCCGCTGGTACCCGCTCTGCATGACGATCGACGATTTTCACTTTGGTGCGATAATAGTTGAGAAGCGTGTTTACTATTCACGTATAGATAGGAAATTATTAGGTGCGAACTGAGATCACTTAGACTTGCGAGTTTGAACTGTGCACTGGCTGCTTACGGCTTACACTTGCGTGCACCGAGGATCACTTTCACGGGATACCTGCAACAGAACAAATGTTTTGTTAATAGAGTGTTCAATGCCCTTCGATGCTCAAGACCACAGTTTATTGAGTGATGAGGTCTCTGGGAGATGTCAGATCATCCTTTGAAACATCTTCCTAAAATAGGACATAATCCACCCAACATCGGTTTCGCTAATGTTGGGACGTTTTTGTCTAGTATTGGCACTTTGTTTTGCAACCTAATCAGTCGTGATTAAACAATCACGACTGATTTGATTTTATGGCAATGTGATCAGAATCAGATGAGAGGTGTTATATCCACCGTAAGGGTGCTGGTACCGAACAAGTTGATAAAGGCACATTTCTATACATCCTTTTTGTATTATTTACACGATTTTAGAAATTGTGAATGTTTTATTAGAGATTACATGACTCGCTTATCATCAGCAGGAGACGAGGTGATGACAGTGAGGAATAACTATTATGTTTTACGTGTATCTAATATTAACTTTAAATCGCTATTTCAGATTAAACTTTACACAGAATAGCATTAAGTTTTGAAAGATACACCTATCAGTTTCTTGTATTGGAGGTATTACCAACATTTTTGATATCCATTTATTGAAAGTTTTATTTTAAAGTAAGGAGAGTCACACAACGCTTACGAATGGAAATCCTTGTGTGTGCCTTAAAAGAAAACATGAGGCTTAAGCCTTTTTTGGTGATCGGTTAAAAGTGGTCCACAGCGCTGTAATTTGCAGGTAACTCAATTAGCCGCGGCCGCGGACGAGTCACGAATCCGCCGCGCTCGCCTCGCACGCACTTCGCGGATCAAAGCGATAAAACAGACGGACAGCGTGTTATTACGTACACTTGTAACGTACGTGGCCGATTATAATTAAACGTTTAGAAAACCGAACAAAAAATAATAAAATTGCGGTTTTTAAATTTGCCAGATTTCTTTGTTCCCGACCGGGATTCGAGCCCAAGAAATAGAATTCAGCTCGGCATCGCAGCGTTCATCACATTGCGATTCTCTAGCCGGCTTCGGGAGTCTCTAAAACATTATTTGTTTGCCCTTCGCGGCGACGGCACAGTGAAACTGCAAGTCAGCATGTATGCGCAAGCGAATGCTTCGATATGTTCTATCGGACTAGCGATAGTAACTTGTTCTCATTATACGACACACACACACACTTGAATACAGTTGAATAAAGCTTTGTTTGCCTTCACACATTCGTACGTCTCATTTCCCGGTTCAAAACTTTGTAATCCATTCTACAAACTGTGTGAGCGGATGACAAATTTTTGATAGCGCATGAAATTGAGCGATACCTTCATATCAAAGCAATATTATAGTGCTGTGGAGATGATCTGATGATGGAGTCGTGGTCGACATGGTTCGGCTGCGGTCGATTAACCTCGATGACTGGTCGACCGACTGGTCAAGTTTTGATCACGATCAGTAGCTCTCAACCTGTTTTGAATTTATTTTAGAAATAATTTATTTGTGTTTGTATCTGTACAATACAAGACTAGAAAGTTCAAAAATAACAAAATCGATATTTTACTATTTCTCTGAGTTTAATTTCGGAGCTTGGAATTATTAATTTTCATTAAATTTTTGAAATTGCCTTTATAGATGTAGCCCCCAACAATACCTACATAATATTGTTTCTTAAGGCTCTGTTTGTAGCTTAAGGATTCACCTAAATATATTTTAAATTAGTATATACAATTTTTGTACTTCTTTACGTTTGTCAGTGTTTTAACTGACACCAGACTAACAGCATCGCGTGGTCGCGTTCCTGCGCTGTATACGTCGGTTAGCAACTTGCTACTTTTTATTTACCTTTCCGTGCACGCGGCAGGCTGCGCGCGCGGTGCAGCGAAGCCTTCGCACACTAATATAACCCTTACGTACTATTAGCATAAAGCAGTCTAAAAGTTCATATCCTCTGGATCTTTAATGTATGATTCTCACGTAGTTTACGTGTAGAAAGGTCTATCGCAAGGTCGCTGGGAACATATGCCTTGAGACTGAGCAGCACATTTGTCAAACAACTCGTGCTTAACGCGATATTACCCTAATATCATTATGCTATGGTATTAAGACTGTTTCAGACCGCGGGGGCGAGATCTGTGCACAGGGCGCGTTTTACTTTCCGTCGCCGTAAACGCTCAGAGAACGAGATCTTAATTTGCTTTTTAAAAACTATCCCGGAGGAGATCTCCCTGCGGAGGACTTTATCAAAATCTCATAAATTTAAATGGAAAACTTTATTATATCAAAAATGTAAAATAATAATTGGGTTCGCATTAGACGACGGCGTAACATCGGTGAAATGATCACTTTCAATTGTTGATCTATTAATAGTTGGCTGTCGACTCGATGTTACCTTCGAGATCTTAGATAAGGAATATCAACTATTTTCTTAAGTTAATTTATCGTTTTGTAGAGTAAATACTGTGTAGACGATGTGTATGAAGGTTAAATATTTGTTTGTCTATAAACAGTAATTTAATAAGTTAAAAAATATTCTGGTTTTATACCTATGCGTAGTGGATTTCGTAAATTTAAGATTCAAATCAAAATAGCTTTATTCAAGTATACCTATTGCAGGCATCTATGAAGCGGTCACAATATAACAATTTCCATTATTCTTATTCGTGAAGTGATGATGTTAACTACACTCGCCAACTTAAAACTAAAGCTAAGAGGGTTCCAAGCGTGCCCAGGTCTAAGAAGAAGCCCACAACAACATAGCCGGTTTTCTTTGTTATCATCACCTCACATAAGCAATAATTAATTATAATTAGGAGTTAGACCAATTCACACCCACGCTTGTTTATCGTTTATACAATCCTTTATATCATAAGAGGATTTTTCTATAAGCTATATCTTTATAGAAACTTTGAACTAATTGATAGACATCTTCAAGATGTCAATAGGTAATTTGTTATTTAATAAAATTACCTATTTGACGACCTCCGTGGCGCAGCGCGCGCGCTGTTGCATTATAAAGTCGGAGGTCCTGGGTTCGATTCCCGGCTCGAGTCTGGTCTGGTGGGAGGCTGCGGCCGTGGCTAGTTACCACCCTACCGACAAAGGCGTGTCGCCAAGCGATTTAGCGTTCCGGCACGATGTCGTGTAGAAACCAATTAGGAGTATGGCTTTACCATACCCCTAACAGGTTAGCCCGCTACCATCTTAGACTGCATCATCACTTACCATCAGGTGAGATTGCTGTCAAGGGCTAACTTGTAGTGGATAAAAAAAAAAATAAATAAATAAAATAAAATAATATATAATATTATTCTTCATAAAAATCCTTGACTGGGCTTTGAATTCAAAATATTTCATGCCTCGGAAAAGAATCTTCGTTGCTAACACTCAACACGCGAGAGACGGAACGTGGGGCATCACTAGAATTTATATGTTGTCAGAAGAAAATTAAAAGATTAAGATTAGCAGTTCAGGATACAGAGAGTGCTACATTCCACATCTACATTTAAGTAATAATTAAAAAAGCTAAATAACAATTAGTAGGCTAGCGTGTAATGCGAGTGCGTGTTCGCAGAGTACGCGGAGTGCGTGTACACACAGATTGTGTCACTCTCGCTCCGGTGGGGGGATGCGTCTTCGCCGTCAATCTGCTGCTGACGTTTGTCACGCTGAGGAAGGCCAATATTTAATTACGGCTGCTACAGTGACACACAGACGTACAGGTATGCTGATAACATATTATTGCTTTACTTGTACGTACTTGGAGTATAATCTTTTTAAACGATTTACAAAAAAGTTTGCCGTGTTGATATTATATTCATGCCTCCGGGACCTTGGCCGACGACGGAAACTTGTTTTAATTTGGTAGTGCCCTTCCGAGGCATTCTTAACTTAAGTTTAATATTTAACTGACTACTAAATATGAGCACTTAACAAACTACTAATCGATAAATTGCACGACTGAAGTTATTATTAAAAGCAATGCTCATAAAATATGAACAAATTATTAAATTTAATTTTTAATTTTAATTTAATTATCTGAGCATTTACAATAATTGTAAATGCTCAGATAATGCTCTTTAAAAGGGAGGCTCTGAAACACTACTTGTAGCCATTTTCTACAAAATATTTTTACTTTATAGATACTAAACTAAATACTCTCTCCCCCCTACTAATCCAGGCTATTTCCAATTCCCAAAACCAGCCGTGCAGTCATGTGCGCGCGGCAACCGCCGTGCGGCAAAATCAACATGCGACGGAACCGGAGGCCTGTGCGCCTACTCCGTAGAACCTCTTTGCTAGGTTTGTATATTGAGAACTCATCCCAGCTCATTAATGAAATTGAAACACAGTCTGGAAGTATAAACAGAAAATGAGCATCGCGGACAGGTTTTCTAAAAATATAAGAATTACGCGAATCGTGTAGACAGTACGAGTAATAAAACTATATCCAAGCTCATTATCTACAGCAAGTAGTAGACAATAAACTAAAAGTATATAGTAAAAACAGTAAATAAAAAGTGAGCATAAAGATAAATAAAGCAATCAAATAGAATGGAAAATAACTTGAGAATTAGAAATCAATATAAACCTCGAAGCATTTTTTTTGCTACAGGGCCAAGAAGTTTGTACGGATTCTTTTACCGATTTAATCCGAATGTACATAATCATAGTTATTCTGTCTTCGTCCGTCGGTTCGACGGGCGGTTTGCATGATATTATATATTTTTACATTATGTAAGCCCGTCCCCAGAGAGAATCACCTTACTACAGGAGATTCTTTCGGGAGACGGGCGAGCGCGTTGTTGTTGTAAGTAGCACTGTCTATGAGTGGATATCTGTGCGACGTATACATCTGCTACGAGTAGTATCGACGTGTACGACGAGTTTGTATTTCAGTTTGTACGCACTCGCATTACAACCGCACCATCTGACAAGATTTGTATGACTAAGTCTGATTACTTAGGTTTAACAATAATGAATTGCCAAATGATTAGGTGGCAACATGTAATATTACAATAATTGTAAAATTGATTCCTGTACAATGTACTGCTGACGACAATATTTCGTTACGTGTCACTTTTTTCGCTTGGGAGTATTAATACAACCAGACAATTAAAAAATTATTAACGTTCCGATAATCATCAATCATCTAAAGTTAATAAAAGGCTTTTTTTTTAATACAGATAGACACTAGAAATGTTTGTATATTTATGTCCTAATATCTATAGATAGTAATTAGTACTGCATTTATATGCAGATTTATAGGCAATAATTACTGATGAAAATGCGATTAATGGCACTGAACAAAAAATAAAATATAACTTTAAAATTCCACATTTAATATTTTAGTAGTACTGAAACCGATAGTGAAGGCGAGGATATCAAGTTGTATACTGCGCTAGCTGCGAGCACGAGCGCGATAAAGGAGGCGGTCACTCCGGCGATAACACGCGGAGCCTGCGGGTGCTCAGAGCGCTGGCTGCAGGCGGAGGACTCGGAACTGCCCCATTGTGCGCGAATCAGCGCAGCGCCTCTGACATTTAGCATTCAAAACAAGAATAAAGACCAGCGATAATCATTTTATTAGCGGACAGACTGGCTCGCCGCGCAGTCGTCTTCGACTCAATTATTTCGCCGCTTCCTGCCATGCTGGATGTCCTCATTCCGGGCCTGTTACGAGCTAGTGGCCTTCCGACGAATGGTCCCCATCCTGCCGACGGCTGCGTTCGTGTTCGTCGATCAGGTATGTGTTATCTTTAAAAAACGTGTTTCACCACACGATCTTTTCATTGATATGCAGAATATTTAATTAAAACAGTGAATTTGTAACAATTCAAATATTTCTGTTGACATTAAGACGTTTAAATTTATGTATTTTATTGTCATATGGAAACAGTCTAAACACACGAAGGTGTGCATGAAAGTAGAAGTCTTGGGGAACCCTGGAACTTGGGAAGATTGAAATTGTAAATATGAATAGATGGAGAGATAAATAACTATGCTAGCTTTTTTTGGACTAACAAAACTTCAATTTCAGATAAAATAACTAAACAAACTGATGAAGATAAAGTAGCAAAATAAAAGCTTCATTTTCACAATGGCCACAAAAAAGAGCCATGAAAGCACGTTGCTGGATGGTAGCGAAGAGCCAGTGAAGCTGGACGCCGTGCTGAGCACACTGGGGGCCTTCGGGAGGCACCAGCTGATCACCATGGGCATGCTGGCGCTCGTCTACGCCACCAACTCCATGTACAACGTCAACTACGTGTTCGCCGTCGAGGACGTGAACTACAGGTTCGGTGACCTTTCGTCCTTCTTATTTGCTTCCTAAGTCGAAGTGACATTTGAACAGAGTGCCGTCTATAATTATGAATGCGAAGTTTTAAATTTAATTTTGATGTGGTCATTAACGTTGCCACACCTTAAGGTAAATTATTAGAGTTCTTAAAAAGTAACAGTTATAATCGTTAGAGATTCTCAATTCGATGTACAGGTAGAAGGCCCCGGTGGGCACGTTATCAGTAGATCGCTATCAGTGTAACTTCAGTTTCAACAAGTATAAGTAGCAATACAACAGAGTTTTCATATTTACTTAATCGTGTTTTAGTTCTCTACTTTAATCCTATTACGTAAGTCGTTTTCAAAAGGTAAAAATCTTTATATAGAGCGTCGCTCGGTCAAAGCACATGCTTCTGAATGCACGAGTGGACAATCTCTCGCTGTTCGCCGCGAACAAGAACAGAGAGAAAAACAAACAGATATATCAACGAGATTTTGGTACTTAACATGTTTAACGGTTTCAGGTGTAAAATCGAGGAGTGTGAATCAGCCGGGTCTCCTTTCAAAGTGCCCTGGCTGAACGCGTCGGACTCCGAGCTGGAGACCGACGGCTTCAAGCAGTGTCACCAGCACCCCCCTCTCGACAGCCGCTGCCTCGCTTTCAACAGCAGCGTACTGAGGGAGTGCAAAGAGTGGGCTTATGAGGTCCCTCACAGCTTTGTGGCTGAGGTGAGTCTTATCTAGTTAACGATGCATTTTAAACGTTAACACATCTCAATAACCTTGAAGTATCTTGCTGGCGAGCACTGGCCTCCTCTCCCGCTGCAGAAAGGAATATTTTACCTCGCTGCGTCGAAGCGGCTGCGCGAGCTTCAGCGATTAATATCACGTTACGTAGGAATAATTACGGGGATCGAAAGCTTAACTTGTGATGAATGATTGAATAAAATATACCGAACAGAAAACAAATGCAACGGTTAGCTGAGTGAGGTGCAAGTTAGTGGTAGCAGTGAGATCATCTGGCGACGAAACGATATTGGAAACGATTACGCTGGCCGCCTTCCGCTGACACCCGCGCGCTGGGAATACTTTTACGACTCTTAACTTACCGACTAATCAGCATCTGAAATGTTACTCCGATGATGGAACCTTTATAACAGGGGTTTCATCTTTTTATAGGTACTTTGCAGCTTTTTCATAATTTCGGTTTAGTTTACAAATAAAATTTGATTTTGTAGTTTTCAAAAAAATACAATATTCTTCCTACGAATTTTCGATTGAATTATACCTTTACTGAAATGTGCATGTGTATGGCTCGGAAACAGCTCCAATAAAGGCTCTTATTGGCAGGCTGAGCCATGCATCGGCCACTTGAACTATATCTATTAAAGACTGACGGGTGGAGTTGAACGAATAGTAAACTTGTCCCAATGAGCATCATGAATTCAAATTCAAATTCAAAATAATCTTTATTCAAATAGTCCTTAAAAAGGCACTTTTGACGCGTCAATAATTTACACAGTAGTTATTCCATGGTGATAACTATATTCGTAAACTTAAAACTAAAGCTATGAGGGTTCCAAACGCGCCCCGGTCTAAGAAGAAGCCCACAACAAACTTAGCCGGGGTTTTTCTTTTTTTTCGTTATCACCATCTCACATAATGAATAAAATTAATAATAAACTATTGTACCTATGGAGATAGAGCAATTCACACCCAAGCTTTTTTATCGTTTATATAATCCTTAATATCGTAATATGATTTTTCTACAAGCTTTCGTTTTATAAAAACTTTGAACTTAGTGATAGACATCTCCAAGATATCAATAGGTAATTTATTATAGAATAAAATACAATTTCCTTTGAATGAGTTACTAATTTTGTGCAGCCTACTAAACGGTACTACAAGCTTACTTTTACTTCTAATGTTCAGTGCGTTACAGTCAATTTTTTTCTTGAATTTATCAATATTTTTATGAACATACATTAAATTTTCATATATATATTGGCTATGCACTGTCATTATTTTATAATCTTTAAATTTATCTCTTAATGACTCTCTGGGACCTAATTTATATATCGCACGAACAGCCCTCTTCTGCAAAACGAATATAGTGTCAATATCAGCAGCATTACCCCATAATAAAATACCATATGACATAATGCTGTGAAAGTAGCTAAAATATACAAGTCTGGCAGTCTCTATATCCGTCAAATGACGGATCTTTTTTACCGCGTAAGCAGCAGAGCTAAGTCTGTGCGATAAATTATTTATATGTGGACCCCATTGAAGTTTAGCGTCTAACGTTATGCCTAAGAATGTAGCCGTATTTACCAGATCCAATTCCTCATTATTAAGTAGTACACTGGTTTTCACCTGTTTAACATTGGGCAACGTGAATTTAATACACTTTGTTTTCTTCCCATTAAGTGCTAAGTTATTAGCCTCAAACCAATGTACTACTTTCGCGAGAGAGTTGTTTACCTCGTCAACATTTGTTTCACGTCGTTTAATTTTAAAAACGAGTGATGTATCATCAGCAAACAATACTATCCCGCTGTTGTCCTTAGTAAGGTAAGGAAGGTCATTTATGTAAATGAGGAACAGAAAAGGTCCTAATATAGATCCCTGAGGAACCCCTATTTTCACAAATGACCCGTTAGACCGTTTCCCGTTTACGTCTACTTGTTGAACTCTGTCACGTAAATACGAGGTCATTAAATCTAGAGCTACCCCCCGAAGTCCATAATGGTGTAGTTTTCTGACTAATGTTTCATGCTCAACACAATCGAAAGCCTTGGACAAATCACAAAAACACCAAGTGCGTCACGTGACTCCTCCCAGGCTTTAAATATATTGTGTATTAACTCAACACCAGCGTCGGTTGTTGAGCGACCCCGTGTAAAACCAAATTGTTTGGCGTGTAATAAATTGTTTCTATTAAAATGATTAATTAATTGCGTTAAAATAAGTTTTTCAAAGATTTTACTGAAAGTAGGTAGTACTGATACCGGTCTAAAGTTAGTGGGGTCAGTAGTACTACCAGATTTGAATAACGGAATTAACTTGCTATGTTTCATTAAGTCAGGAAACACACCACAGTCAATGCAATTGTTAAAAATAAAAGCTAGGTCGGGTGCAACAATATCAATCAATGACCTTATAACATTAACGGAAATGCCCCACCAGTCATTTGTTTTCTGAATATTTATTAATCGGAAGGCCTTAATAACGTCTGAGCTACTAACATGTCTGAATTTAAGAGCGTTATTACATTCTGGCACATTATCCTTCAACAAACAGAGAGCAGTATCAGGTGAAGAGTTTAATGATCTTGTAGTGGAGACAGGAACGTCGGTAAAGAAGGTTTCAAAAGCAGCATGATGCTGCAATAGCAACCACGCTGGCAAAAACGCTGCAAGTGAATCCCTGTCGACGGAGACGTCGCGTCGCGTGGACTGCGCTCGCACTAGCACCAGCAAATGATGTTAATATAATGATTCTATAGCGGGGTTCGCAACAAAACTTGACGGTAGGCACTGCTGCTGCGCAAGGGTGAAGTGCTTGCCATTGCTTTTAGACATATTATGCCGCGCGCTCTCGGCCCCGCGTGGGTCGGTCCCCGCCGCAGTGTTACATCTCAATACTACGGCATGTAATTAGAACACTGTCTGTCGATAAACGAACAGTCTCCAATAGCTTGGACATTGGTGTGTTCCGGCACGACTAGCGCGGTGCACGTCGGCCGCTGCCGTTGTTATGACGCTCATGATGACGGTCGCTCGGTAATTATCAGCTATCGAATGAGTCGCTCTACTTGCTTTGAATAGCAAATCGCTTCACGTGTCAAATCTTACCTTTTGTCAATTATGAACGCTTAGAGCGATCGCAACTATTGTTGAGCTGCTGCGCTTCGGCCGAAGCTGCGACGTGGCGAGCGCGACGCTGCTATTTATATTTCATAACGGACTGATAGTAGTATTTAACGTGCGAGATAAGTTACACCGGCGCCGGCGTCGCAGATTAAATTGTTTTCTAAATACTCCGCAAAATATTATTTCAAACGGAGTATTTAGTAAACAACTCTAAGACTCCTAGTCGATTATGACAACTGAAGAAAATTTGAAGCAATTAGAAATAACTGCTTTTAATTTTCCTAATTTCAGTTATTATTTTCTTAAGTTTTCTTCAGTTAGAACACAATTAATATTGAGTACGGGTGGAGTATACATTTGCATACCACTGACGAAGGAATTGAAAATACTATGTTCCTCGATTTCTAAGAAACAGGTTTCTGACAAACAGACGAACAAAGTGATGTTCGACCAAATAAAGCCTACAGTTTCACGTCAAAACTGTCAGCGGCATCCTCACGCCGCAGCGACGGTTGTTTGGTTGCAAACTGACATTGCATTGCATGGCCATCTTCCCGTGTCGCATAAAACCAACACGCAGCAACGTAACACAAGCACGCAGGCGCGGTCTGTGCAAGTGCGGCCACACGGCTTGAGTTATTATTTCGAATGTTCTTTATTAATATACAATAAAGTCTCTTGCAATTTTTTTTGATCTTGGTTTGATCTTATAGATGCCTGGATTGTTTGACGCGTACCTATATTTGTTTATGTAAAGTCATTTAAATTAATTAATTAGTTTAAGTACGAATTGTATTGTACGAAACATTATTGAGTACTAATTTTTGATAACACTCGCGGCTCCCAAAAAGAAAAGTTATCAAAAGTGTAGGTACATATATCATTATGTTCTTATCAAGTAATTATTTACTCAACTTTGAATGACTTCATTTTTGTCAAACAAGGAAATTACGAATCCGCCCAACTCCTGCCAGGAGACCTGCCGTAACAGACAGGCAATCAACACGGCGTGACGTATAAACTTATAGACGCTTTTCAAAGGTAGTAAGAAACCTTATCCGTCAACTTAAACATAGCACTGACTACAAACGCTGTGCCTCTAAATACCACGTCAATTGCAGTTCGGCCTGGCTTGCGAGGAATGGAAGCCACCGCTAGTCGGCACCGTGCACAGCTTCGGCAGCATGGTCGGACTGCTCGTGCAAGGGCAGATCTCGGACAGGTCGGCATTTGTATTATTTATTAAATATAATCAAAGTTTTTTATTCTTTTATTTAAGATATCAAATAAAAATATCACCGCCATCTTACATCAACCAGAATAATGCTATCGATTTCATTCAAGAGTGCAAGTGATCTTTTGCCCATTTAAATACACTTTTATGATAATAAATGTAGTTGGATGATATAACTGGCGTGATTTTAGTTTTCGGTTTGATGTGACGTCACAAAAGGGCGCGCCACCGACCAGCATACCGCTTGCATTACTTTTGCATTTTTGGGTTCGGCTAGTTACACTTTAGTTTTGTGGGAGACGAGAATGATGAATTTCTGAACTTAAGGTTAGTCAAAAAACCGTCAGAGCTTTATAAAAAGTTTTCCTTAAATTCATGCAATATGTCAGACTACTCAGCCAAGTAATGCTTTCAATGTTTTCAAGCAATACCACCTGACTGCAAAAGTAACAACATAATATTCCACCACTTTTTGGTTTTGCACTCGTACTTTTGGAAAGTCAGTTGCCATTCAATGGGTAATAAATCTACTACTGGCTGAGCGAGCAAGAAAAGCGATGTTACATTGTTCAACTGAAGTTAGCGCGTGTG
Source organism: Lasiommata megera (assembly GCA_928268935.1). NCBI lineage: Eukaryota > Metazoa > Arthropoda > Insecta > Lepidoptera > Nymphalidae > Lasiommata > Lasiommata megera. The sequence continues at coordinate 15,836,916 of OV743326.1, forward strand.
TTTTTAAGGTTTCGTACATTATGTTAATTGTTGTCTTCAGGTTCGGTCGTAAGACGGCAGCCGTGTTCGCCGGCACCATGGGCGCCGTGCTCGGCCTGGCCAAGAGCTTCGCCACGTCCTTCTGGCTCTACCTCGCCCTGGAAGGACTGGAGGCGGCGATTGGCGACGCTTTGTCACCCATGTTTATGTTAAGTATGTAACTCATAAAAAAATACAATGCTGTGCATTCAGGGTGATCCTGAAGTTGTGTATTTGTGTATATACTGTGTTATAAATAGTTTAAAGTGCTTACTTTAAACTATTTATAACATAATATGACATAGATAGAGTTGGTTATATATTTTTGCTATACTTGATATTAAAAATATTGCCCCGACGCGGTTAGTTTAAAACAACTAGTTGAACATTTAATATAAAACAAAGTTTTAGTAATATTACATTACATTTACTTTGGCGTTTAGTACTGTTTTTGTTTCTCGGAATTCACTTCATAAAAGAGGATTATGAAAAAGTCATCTATTCATTTCCAGGTATAGAAATTGTGGAAAAAAAACGAGCGGTTCTCTTCCAAATGATACTCCTGAACTGCTACACCATTGGTCAGATCATCATGCCATTCATAGCCTGGGGTGTACCCTACTGGCGTAATTTCCTAAGAGTCATCTACGCGCCTACCCTCATTATTCTAACTTACTCCTTCTTTTTGGATGAGAGCATTCGATGGCTGTTTAGCAAGGGGAAGAAAAAGCAAGCCATAAAATTGATAGAGAAGATTGCGAAAAGAAATAAAGTGAAAGTAGAAAAATCCCTGATAAATAAACTTGACTACATAGACGAGGATACTTCCACCAACGTGACGGACAGGAAGTTACTCATAAAGACCTTCAGATCCAGGATAATGTTGCAGAGATTCCTTGTATGCATGGTTTGGTGGTTCACTATAACTCTCATTAACTTCGGAATGATGATCAGTTCTGTGCTGATCAGTGGAAATAAATACATAAATTTTGCTCTGCTCATTATGATGGACATTCCTGCAAATATCTTCTACTGGTTGGCTTTGGCAAAGTATAAAAGGAAGTTGCCCTTGATAGGCTCGTTTATCGTTGGCGGCGTGTTCTGCGTGTCGCAGCCTTTCATGCCTAAAGGTTAGTATTTCGGAGGATTAAAAGCACATTTATCATCTAAAAATTGGCAGCTACAGACAACTAGCCCAATTCTATTTACGATCGGACACTCTCTCACTAAAAACTTACATACACGGTGTTAATTCAGCTTCCGAAATTATCCCATTTACATCTGATCAAGTTATTAGAGGTGAACGATACAATACCTTGACGAACAACAGCAAACCACATGTAATCAGGACAACCCTCTTATCACGAGTAAAATAAAACCACAATTAGTTTTTTTTAATGTAGTACATACATGCGCTTGACTGCAATAAGGCATGTGACTCGCCGTGAAGGTGACGGCTACTCTTAATTTGAAGCAAGTAAAGTTAGCAAGTAAAGCCGGGAACACGGAATCTGGAATACTCCTCCAGATTCCGTGTTGCCAGCTAGCATTCCACTAAATCTGGAAGTCTATAGAAGTATAATGTTATGCATTTTATTGGGATGATATATACAACTCATGTATCATCAGGCTACGCATGGCTCGGGCTGGCGCTTTTCATGGCGTTCGAGATGCTGGCCACGTTCTCCTACAACATCGTGTACATGTACACGTCGGAGCTGTTCCCCACCTACACCCGCAACTCCATGCACTCCATATGCTCCGCCTTCGGCCGCGTGGGCTCGCTGCTGGCGCCGCAGACCCCGTTGCTGGTGAGTGACAACCATCATTCGCGTCAGCTGATGGAACGTTTCATCTTCTTCTTCTGTTGCCCAATAGTTTAAGACGGACTTCAAGGCTATGCAGTATTCCTAAGAAGGCAAAGCAAGTTGTATAAAGTGTTTTCAGATACGCCTTTCCTTATTATAAAAAATATATTGTTTGAAGGATTCGTATAATTTGTCATAATATGTAACATTGAATCAGAATATAAACGTAAATTTTTTGTCCTTATTCGACATAAATTATAGCTTATCAGCACTTTGGCGTTTCGGTTGTTCACTTGAAAACTAGTTCTAGGATCTATCCACTATTCACGATCCTGGAGTGTGTTAACTTGTATGCGAACTCATTTGTACAAATAATTAACACGAATGGCACCCGCTCCTTATATGGTCGCTGAACATAAATGAAATCCAAATAAGTTAACAGTAATTTAGTCCAGTTTCGGATTAAATATAAAGAGGGTAACTCAACTGTTAACAATCGATTCTTAATAGTTAATTGTTATATTTCCAGATGACGTACTGGACGGGCCTTCCTGCAGTAATCTTCGGCCTCACGTCCCTGCTGTCCGGCGCCCTCACGCTCCTCATGCCCGAGACGGCGCGGACGCAACTACCCGACACCATCCGAGAGGCCGAAGTCATCGGCAAGAGGTCCGTCATTCGACATGATCCAGCGAAGGAATGCTTAAAAGGAACTTAGAATGATTTCAAAGAAACAAACACAAAAAGGTTGACATGAAACATTGAATGTTAGTGTATGTAATGTAAATAAGGTGATTTTACATTCTCTGATACAGACGCTTCGTTCGTGTCAATGTGCGTAGCAATACCTAAGTGTCGAATGGATAAACTTAAGAGAGACAACACTACAACATACAAACAATAGACCAAACACTGAACACAAGGAACATGTATGGATATAGTTTAGTATATAAAGTTTGTTCACGACTTTCATATGGATGGATGGATGTGGATGAAGTAAAATTCGATGTTAGCTTAATTTTGACAAAACCCTCCGCGGGTCGAGCTCGGCGCCAAGCTGATGCGCTGGCCGTGTGCTACTGTCCCGGCTGCATCAGAGCTGTTTAACGTAGATATTTAATTTGTATATATTGTAAGCATGTTTTTGGGCGAACAGAAAATAAACTTTAAAAAGAAACATTTGTTTTATTGCAAATTTGTAGTAAATTGAATCATATTCTTTGACTTTCTCGTTAAAATATTCCATTTGAACGAGATAAAGATTTCCTGTGACGTAGTTGTTTCATGCACTGAATATGTTTGAGATCAAAACTAAAGATAGTAAGCTATATTGATTACGCATTCTTGAAAAGTTTTTCTGTTCCAGTAACACAGAATCCGGAAGTCCATGATTAGATATATATATATGTATAAACAGTACAACTTGGGTTAAGAAAAAATCCTTACAATCTTACAATCCTTACAATTCTTCAGAATAATTTGTCCAACTTGATTAATCGATACGGAATCGTTAGTTAGCATCGTTCAATTCCTGCTGAGCGCTAACTGCAATAATCGGCCAATCAAGTCACAATTAACTAAACGTAGATCATTACAAAGATAGCTCTTTATCTTGATATACTTTATTACTCCGAACCCTGCTCAGGTGGCTTGTAACTTATATCTCGCTCTGAGTGTCTATGCTCTGCTGTGTTTCTGGCCGGCTTCTTCTTGGTGGATTTTTTTTTTTTTTTTATCGTGGGTGATCCTCATGGATACCTCTGCGCGCCGGGAAAGCACAGAGGTTATGTCAGATTCCCACTGACTAAAACCCCAACGTGTACATACCCACCGCTGTATGGTGGAGCCACTGGAAAGCTTTCGCATACGACCGCAACTCTACCAGCGGGTGTCCGCCGCAGCAAACCCTCCTTGGGCACAACGTGTCTAGTGTCGCCGGTTAGAGGTGTGCCGGAGATAGAGAGTACAGATTAGAAATTTAAGAAAATAGGTATACCTAATGACTTTCTAAGAATATGGTGGTAGCTTCAAGGTGATAAGTGACCAGAGACCTACAATACATACTGAGCATAAAGTTGATGCATTGCAAAATATGTAAGGAGAAAGGCGGGAGACTTCGTATATGGCGGGTGCGGTTTTTTCACGCTTTTCTTAAATTAATGTTTGTTGGCTGGTTTTGGAAAGGACTGGTGTTGGTTGTGTCGTGGACAGTGTTGGTGTCGTTTGTGTAGTGGCTACTTTTCTGAAAGGTTAACAAGTATTGATTTGGGAAGGGTTTGAGGGAGCCGCGTCCGCAGAGTGCGAAGTTTCCCGCCATTTCTCCCTAGCTTCTACATTGCTATAAACTTGACATTGGCTGTTCTGTGCAAAGCCATAGAGGGAGAGAACTAATTAAATAATAAACTTGACATTGGCTAATCTGTGTAAAGCCATAAAACGAAGAAAAAAAAAAAAAAAAAAATATGTAAAATGGCGCGCTGTCACGATTTTGTCAGAGTTTATCGTTCATCGATAGTTTGCACGGACTTTACGAAAGGCGCGCCTGCTTTTACCAATCATTTATAGATACTGATGAATAGAAGCGTCCAGTGAACAAATAGTAAGCGGCGCGCCGAGTGTGCGCCGAGTTCAACGCCACGTGCGTACGAGCGGACACGCAGCTCGGGCCGCGCCACGCGTCGGCGGGGCGGTGGAAGGCGCAAGGTCGCCGCGCAGGTGCCGCCGCCGAGCTCGGCTGACCTTTGGCGACGGTGAACCGCGGTATTTTCGCTGCTATTGGGGATACTGCTACAAAAATTATGCCTCATGAATTTATATTATCATGCCTGTTTTGAATTTACATTTCGGACGTTTAATATTTAAAATTAGATTTAGATCGGTCGAAAGTATGGAACAAAGTCAACATGAGAACAAAACTATTCCCGTTGTATATGTCGATAATCTTTCAGAAATTTGTTGGAAAGAAAAATGTTTAAACTTTTGAATTTAATTATTACATTGTGTTAGCATTACAATAACGTACTTTTAAGGCTCTATATTCCTGTCTACGGCGGGGGCCCGCGCCGCGCCCTGCAGTTGGACTTTAATCATTTCGATGATGATGATGATTCAATCAGTCAAATCAGCTTTAAGCGTCAATTACATTGCAGCAGTCGATGTTGATAATTGAATTATTGTTTGTTATATTTATTAAAAGTTAATCGACTACTCATAAGTAGGTGGAAACGGGTTGGATCTCCAGCAGGGTTAATTTGGGGTAAACACTTTTTCTCTGGTCTGGTCTGGTGGGAGACTACTGTCACGGCTAAACCAACAAAGTCACCATACTATTGAGTCTATATCTATTCCGGTACGATCTCATGTCTAACCGATGCAGAGTGGTTAAATGAAACGGCCACAACGCGGAAGGGTTAGCCCGCTACCAGCAAATTTTGTACGATGCTTAGTCAATCATCATCAGAAGGGATCGCCGGCCGTGACTGGTAGGCGAGTTAAAATATACTCGGCCGACGATCGCGAGCTGCGGCCTCAGATCTCGACACCGTGTTCTCAGAACATAAAAACGAATATCAGTAATGCGATTAACATTCCGATTTCCATGTAACGTGAGCGCATCACAACAGCTAATAAAATGTGAAATGTTTTATCGATAAATTGTAAAATTTCGGCTCGTACAGTAACGACTCCCAACGGTACACGCCGAGCGGCGCAACGAATCGCGCCGCGCTTTACGAGCTCCGTCGCTGGCGGATGACGATTATGATTTGGTTGTGATGCTCCGATGCCGACTGCGCTGCGTTCTTTGATCTGACTCTTCCCGATAGTTAAGTTTTTATAATCTCCAACCGCCTGCCGACTTTTTCAATTAGGATACCTTCTTGTTGAACTAGTGCGGGTTGTCATTCGTAAGCCGATTAATTTCCAAATTTAAAGTTAAAACTATTTTATACCGGCCGGTGTATTGCCGCGGCGTGCCACGTATTATTTTTGTATTCTTAACTCTAAGTGGATTAAACAGGGGAAGGAGGTAAGTATTAAATGTCTTGGAAGGAAGGGAATCGGGTTGGAAGGTGGTGTATGTGAAAATAGGTAGAAATACTTAGGTGTTTTTGGATTTGCCAAAATTACATTTTCAATGACGGACTTTTAAACAAACTTTCTTCCCATGTGTAATGCTCTTACAGGCATATAAATGTAAATAGAATCACTCAACAAACGTACGTATCGAGTGAGCCTAGTAGAAATTAATCAATTTTAATCTGAATAAGATTTCACGGTGAACACTGCTGTGACATATGAAACGTCCCAACTTATTATTTGAAATTATTTTATTTCGATACTTTTTTTATGTTTAGTATCGGTCACCCTCGTGACCACGTCTCCGGGCCGGGGAACGAGTGTCGTGGACTAAATTACATTTGAAAAGAAGCGGCGTAGCGACGAGCTGCCACAGCGGCGCTGTAATTGGCGCGGGCCGGCGGCGGCGGCGCTGCTCGTTACCGCCGAGCGCCGGCTCCGATGGGCATTGTTCCGCCATCGCTGCCATTTAATGTTACCACCTATATCATGATTACATCGGATTATATTTTTGACATTATCATTATTTTTATTACGTGGTTCGCATCGCACCAGGACGTCACGCCGGCTGTCGATAAATACTACTTAAAAATCATATGACACCTGGAGTAGTACAGCATTTGATAATCGATATATATATTAGAAGGTTAATTAGGTACCGGAAGAAGCATTGGGCATAACTGATATAAAATTACTTTTGAGCACGAGATCGGGTCTAATTACGTCTCAGAACAAAAAATTGTAGGATATAACATCAAGGGAGGCTGTTTAAAAAGTATTTTCAAAAGTTGTTTACAAAACAATGACAAAACCTATTCCTGATGAAGTGTCGCAGGACTGACCTACCTAGCTGCCCGACTTCCAGCCTCAGCCATCCACTAATAATAACTCGCCGAGCCGCCACCGATAACACGCGAACAAACTGCGAATTTAACATTTGCTATATTTGCTGTTTGTTGTTCATTTTCAAATGAAGTTCGCCTCCTGCGCCGCGGCCGCGCAACGATGCAAAACATAAATCGATGAATGCACAGTAGGACGAGCCGGTGCCGTGTCCACTCCCGTACATAAGTGAAACATTGACTATTTGAATATGGGGACAACGGCTCCATCGCTAGTCTGTCGGCAAGTGGACCGATGCAGGGTCACGTTCTGCTCCCCCCTGTGACGTCGACGGCAGGAGCCGAGCCAGAGCAGCCCGCGGGCCGCATCACGTAAGCGGCCCTCCCGCAAACATTGACCGAACAAAGAAATGACAAAAACGGGCGATCGTCTCCTCGCGAGCCTCCGCCCGAAACAGTTCTCGAATTATCGGCCCAAAGTAAACATCGGCTCGCTTGAGTGCCGGCTCGGAGAGCCGTTTGCTCAACCGGCCAGGCGTATAGTTTGTATGTTTGACAACTTGTGCGTAGGTTTGTGAAATCCTAATTAACCATTTTAGGGTACTAATTAGACATTAAGCTATTATCATAAAAAAGCTATATCTGATTAAGCGTGCTTTGTTTTTGGTTGCAGCGCGAGTCTTCGAAGCTTTTATGAACTACGAGTAAATACCACCACTGAAGCTATTTCAGAAATTGCCATTATCAAAATAAATTTTGTGTGTGAAACTTTTTGAAGTTTACTTTTTTTGGCGCGTTATGAAAAACCATGACGGTGTAGTTTTATGATGCGCGCGCATCACTGTAACAGAAATCACAGGTACACCAAATAATTCTATTTGGTGTATCTATGACTTGAAATAGAACCTCTATTGGCTGCGCATGTTGGCACGCCCGTCGCCTCTGATCAGATCAGAGGCGATGGGCGTGTACGGGCTCTGTTTCATATTTATAACATTTATCCAGATGATTGTAGTTATTTAAGTTATTCTATCTGTACGGACGACGTGTGCAACTGACATGGACGCCTGCAATCCAAGATGGAAATAACTAAAAGTTAAAACAGGTTTATCGTTGTTCCCTTTTTTATTTTTTATTATTAATTAGTGAAATTTCACTAAAAGGATTACAAAAGAGAATTGAATCTCGTGAGCACCACTAGACCACCATTTACTATGTCTGAATTATGACTTGGTAAGGCTATATTTTGTTTAAACTTTGGTAAAAAACCCTTAAAATTGATTAAAATATTTCTGGACACGATTTAACTTTCACTAAACGTATACAAGACAGGTTCACCTTCAGTTTAATCCAAATCGACTCGTTAACCAGAATGCTAATCCAATCACCACGAGTTAGTGCGCCGCGCGCCGGCCCGCTGCGGCGCCGAGGACCTTCATGTTTGTTCGGACGAGGCGTCGCCGGCCCGCGTCGCGCTGGAGAGCCTCATTACGAATGGTCACTCAAACACTTCAAGCTCGAAGTCGATTCAAGTGCTAAAGAGAAAGTTTACTTCGGTTATAGTCGACTCCATCCAAACTTTATAACTAACACTGGCTGACTCGTGGAACTCGTGGTTAGCATATAATAGCGTAGTTAGCGGTTCCCGGAGAGGATTATCGAGGTTCCTCAGTCGGTGATGAAAATGTTGCCGTCCGGCCGAGCCTCGTGGCTCGTGACTTCGCTGGGCAGAGGGTGCGATGACGCTTAGTGTTCAGACACAGGATTTGTGCGTCACTGCCATGAAATGACTTACAATGCTGACTACTCGTACTCAACATGTACGATTTTCGAAGAGCAAATTAACTTTTTCTTTTCTTTTCGGGTGTATATATGCCAGACGCTCTATTTACAATTGGAAACGCACACTCATTCAAATCTTTATTATAAACACAAAAGCTTGTATATCTGTTACTTTTCTTAGCTAAAACGATGACAATTAGCAAGCAATTTCACTGCAGTTGGCCCGCCCCGCGCCCGACGACTAGCGCTTAGCGCCCGACTCGCGTTACGTAAGCTCACAAATAATTAGCGAATTTAATTAGCGAGCTCCACTATAATATCACGCGCATTGATCCGACTCGCTATTAGAATCGTAGTGGTGGTATGTGGTGGGCGCCATCGCACAGCCCCCACTACATCATGCATAATAAATTGGTAGCCACGTGTCGCTCGTAGATGTCACCTTTATTTTGTTTACCCTTTTAATGTTTATCATTCTCTACGGGGAAGCGAACCGTGGACCGGCCGTTGCATAATCAACCACCAGTCAGAGCCCTTTCAAATCATAACACATCATTACTCCTCGATATAGTTAGACAAAACGTCGCCGAGCTCCGTAATCCTTTCAAAATTGGACATAAAAGTGTGTGATTCCACTAACGGATATAACCGGTGCGAGCTGAGCGAGTCGGTCCCGTGCGGCCAGCGACTTCACACCAATAATATTCGACACACTCCAAATGCGAAGCGAACATTACCAGCAATTATGATGCCGACGATACCTGCCGAGCGGCCAAACACACAAAAAACATTCAATTTATTCTTCCACTTAAGTATTTAAATCCAATTTATTTTACGACACACTATTTAAAACTGGCGTATTTTGTTTATGATTTGTATATGAATGATGAATCCAAAACATCATTTTGTTAATTGACACGTCGGAAGTTAATCTGCCTTCAACAATAATATGTTTTTGTACGAATTTTCAATATTTTTTTATAATTATACCTACAATCTTTGTATAATATATAAATGCGCATTGATATTATAAATATATGTAATATATTAATATTATGAATGCTGAAATACCAATCTTGCTGGAATTTGTGACACATGCAACTTAAATCCTGCAGATAAACATTGTCAGCGCGGGTCCCCGCGGGATTTTAAAATAAATCTGGAAACGGAGACCAACTCGCATTATAAAATTATATAGAGAAAAGATTTGTAGTTTTGTATGTTTGTAACGAATAAACCCATAAACGATTGAACCGATTTAAAATAATTCACTATTAGAATGCTACATTATCCCTAAGTAAAAAAGTCTATATAATTATCACAAAAAGTTAGGGGTCCCCACTAAATGTTCAATATTGTAACCCAAGGTGTAAAATTAGCCATAAAATCTTTCATCACATGCGCTTCGGAAACTATTGATTAAGTATTTATCAAAGTTATGTAGGTAAAAATAACTCTAAATGTATCCCGGAGCGAGGACGATCGCTAGTAATTTATATGTTGACCCCCTGACGACAGTTGTGGTCTTGTAACTGAATAGTCCTGCATTTGCCCCTCGACAAGGCAATTTAGAAATTTGTAAATTCTGATTACTCTGGTCTGATCGGGTGGGTTGTGATGAACTACTGCCCTAGTGACAAACACGTGGCTCCCAGCCATACAGCGTTCCAGTACGATCCATGCTTTAACCTATTTTGACGATTTTTAATCTACCATACTCTTAAACGGGTTAGCTGGCTGCAACCATAAACTGAATCATAACCTACCACCAGATTAATTAGCAGACAAGAGCTAACCTGTAATGGAATTAAATAAAAAATACCTCTCGCGATCCCTTACTTACTCGCAGGATTTACTGGTCCCCACTCAGCCTCACTCCGACGACTGCATCATGCACGATTGCGATGAATACAGATCTTAATTCATTTGAATATCTCATCGCTAAGTATGAACTAAGATGTAAGCGGAAACATTCACTTATATAATTTGTACCATGAGTGGCCTGATTGCAGTTCGCGACGTGCACTGCACGGCTCATGTCACGAGAGTCCAACCCGACAATACGGTGAATGAGCAATCTTGTTGAAACGACTTCAAACCCTTCGAGGTTCTAAGACATAAACATGTTGAAAAATATACCTCAGAACACTCAGATTGTTTCATTGCGATTGTGCATATAACTCCCTTGCGCTGGCGAGGGTTTTCTGCATTTGCTTATTTATAATTTAAGCAACGAGCCATCTGCGAGCTCCGGTCTTACTGACGAAGCCTTCAAACTATCTAGCCGCATTCTCCCCTGTCGGCCCCAGCTCATTGTAACTTAAAACTATAAGTATACAACTCCTGATGCGTCAAACGCCACGTAGACCTTCATGCTGTTTTCTAGCCAACTGTTTTAGTTTTAAGAAATAACAGCTTTCAGACTCAGTTATTTTTGGTCGACGCCTCAGGACGTTATAAAGTTTGGCAAAAGTTCCGCTAACAATCGGAAAAAGCATATACTCGTATCTACGTTACCGTGATAAAGTTAGGAATAATTTAATTTAAAATAACGTAGATGACCGTCAAAGCCATAACGCGTTAATTTAGATAACTCGATTTCCCACCAAACTACATGCTTTTACGGCGAACCGCAGATGTCTGTTGCCGGTGTAAACGCCGCTCTCCAGCAGCCTCGCATTAAGGCACATAAAGCTCAGCCTTCACATTTCTACTTATCTTTTATTGAATCCACTAGTTCTGCTGTTAACTATACCATCTTTATTTTGGTGCCGGCACACAATAAGTGCGAATTAGATGTGTTGCATACCAACGTGCAATATACAAATATTAAGATCGAGCAGAACCCAGTGCGTCTGGGATTTAATGCGGCAACAGCGGGCGAGACGAGGCCCACTGGCCCGCCAGTTATTGACATTGAGCTGTTGGATTAAATTGCGTTACGAACATTCGTTCATACAATCAATAATAATTGTAACTTAAATACTACTAATACGACTAATCTAAAAAACTACTACTAATTGTAGATCTGTAATTTTGCTAATGGGTATATAGATTAAATATGAGCAGACAAACAGTAATTTAAAAATAATATATTATAGTTTAATACGGTACGATTTCGCCAGTCGCAGCGGTCGAGTCTCTTTACGGAAGCGCTCTCTCACAGAGCCAGTTAGTAGGGTCTGAGCTTGATCTCGCCGAGCCCTCTAAGTGACGGCGCTGACTCCTCAGGCTCGCCCTCGCTTCACTTCTCCGTGAGTCGATGCGGAATCCAAGCAATAACAAAAACGTGGGATTCAGCGACGACCGAACGCAGGAAGTCTTCATAACGCGATACAGTCTCAACGCGTTCGCTATCCCGCTCTTCGCCGATATGAAGTATTGCGTGTGCTAGAGCAATTCGGACGCTGCCAGCGGCCGCACATCCGGCCACCGACATCGCTGTCCATACAAGTAGCGGATGATCCCTGGTATCTATGGAACCCACCTAAAATATGCATGATTTTCTGTTTGCTCCCCTAAGATGATTCTACTAATTGTTCATTAAACCGATATCTCGAGCCCGCGCGCCGGTCACGCCGCCGCCGCCGCCCAATTAAGCGACATCTATCGTGAATCCGGACCCAGTAAAAGCTTCATTAAATCCGACCCCGCCGCGCTATCGGCCGTATCGACATTCAGTTGTTTTAAATTTTAATTTCCGCGCTTCAATGCTATTTTATTGCTTAAGACGGCAGTTTGCACGATACATTTAGAACGGTCACATACTTGAAGCGAAGTTGTAAACGCCTATCTAGAACTCACAATTTCCTTCGGTACATCGAATTTTGAGCGAGAGGAAGTCGCCGAATTCAACTTATTCGGCTAGTGGGAAATAGAAACTCACAACTGTATTAGAATGTCATCTCCATTCTGCTCGAAACTTAATGGGTATATATTTATAAATACAGTTCTGTGGATCCTTCTTGGCGACAGGGAGGCCGGGTCTCTTCAATGGACAACAATATACACCACACGTAGCAAGGGGCTCTTAACGCACGCATGTTACGCAGTTTACTTTTAAACAAGATTAATACTAGATCCAATAACAATTTTCCGTTTCATTATTATGGAAATGAGAGTCATATTTTCGAGAGAAACAAAAATTGCGCGAAACTGTAACTCTCAGCGAAGTCTTCAAAAACCGTTTGTTATTAGTTTACTTAGTCCAAAGAGGTAGATAAATGATTTCTGCCTACGTATGAAAACACAAAAGTTTTTCATTACATATGAATTTTGTGCAAAATACGTACTTTTGTATTTATCTTATTTCTAAATTTAAGTGCTAAGACAGTACCGTACAGTTTACCACCACCGCTTAAAATAGTATTATTTTAATACGAGTCACTTTTGTTTTAGAATTGTAATATTTATAATCTTTGATTTAAGAACGTTAGGGGGTGTTATTTTAAAATAATGCTTCGAGCGATGGCTCAAAGCAGCTACTACGCGAGAGCACCGAGCGTCGGGCACTGCGCAGGCCCCGCCGGTGCGGCCATTGTCTGATGTACGTCGCTGTAGTATTTCACACGGAAGTGTTTAATTGCATTCTTTTATTTAATTTGATGTGCGAGCCTCGCCGCGATGCGTTGAACTCTCGCCTTCGACCAACACTACGTCGATTACTAGATTGATTCACTGTAGCTTTGTATGACGTATGTTTGAAAAGCTTGACTATTAATGATTCTAAGCTATTTACAAAAACCGCCATACTAATGTGGTGTAAGCTGGAGGCTGTCTATTGATTACGATAAGATTTGCACGCTTCGTTATCGTCGAGCCCTTCTCGTTGTCATTGAGACACTAACATCTTAATGAATTCACATTTGCTCTGTCTCATATCAGCAAAACCCAAATTAAAAACAAGTTATTTTAGCTGTGATGATTTGGCTTCAGTAGGTCAATTTGATATGAAGTTACTTCCCTGAAGGCTCTAGATATATCTGCAGACACGATCTGTCGAGAGACTTCTCCGTGAAGAAGAGGAGAGCTCCGAGCCGTCTCGAAGCAATTTTCTTTCGTGAATCCCATTATACCTGCAGCCTTTATTAAGACAATTATTTTCTCACTTTTAAAAGTTTATGTCGTTTATTACGAAGGATTGTTATATGATTTGTTTGTTTAATTTGAGTTCACTGCCGCCGTCCGATGGCGTCACAGATTGAAAGCTGTAAAAAGGTGAAGCCCATTTGAATAAAGCATATTTTGATATAGGTCAGCACAGCTGTCGGCGCGGGATTAGCGAGTCACGCCGATGACGCGGCAACATCGGCGCCGCAGCCTCCCGCCGCGCGCTCGGCACGCCGCCGCGACACCGGGAGCCGCCGCGCTGCCGAAACCGAGATCGATCCTAATGGAACATTAACGACCGCGGCCCGACTGGTCAATCACGGCCGCAACGGAGCCAACCAAATCATCGACCACCGATGCAAATAAATCTTTGCTTGAGATGCTTTGTGAAGAGCAGAAGTACAGAAGGACAAATTACAGTGTTCTTTCTCATTCGGTTTAAAAATATTTAACAAATGCCTGTAATCCTTTGGGATTTCTGAGATCCTTACTCAATCGATCTATCTGATGCTGGAAATATGACAGCCAAATAATTGGTGCTGATAGTAACGGGATTATAAAGCACGATTTATTTTGTTTTCAATACTAATATTTCATTTGTAACTGTCGTAAGGCGAAGGTAACAAATGAAATATTTTGAGGCACCTCAGGCACTCCTTTGAAGTAAGTTAAGGCACCTCAAAAAGTAACTCGACATCGATCGCCTTTATATTTGTAGACTTACAGGTAACTATTTACTAGAAGCATTACGTAACATGTGATAACATATAAGGCGTACGCATTACGAGTATTACATTAATAAATCCGCTATAATTGGCGCATGTCCAGAGCCTCCCTGATTTATTATATAATATACAATCTTAAAATTTTGACAAATTACTTTTAAAAACCAAAGAATATGTTAAAAAATATTTTATTTTGTTGAATATTATAATTTTAATTTATTAACATATGGAAGATACAAACGGGTTTGTCTTTATCGGACTGTATGCATTAACTTTGAAAATTCTCCCTGATAATTTATCAGAAATGTTATGTACTGTAAGATTATGGTGTACGTAAAACATCGTGATATCACGATTGCAACCAATACATTAATAGTTGGAGACGGTTTCATATAAGATAAGGTTAACACCCCATACCCACTAACCTTTCAGATGGTTAAAAGTGTTTTAATAAAGAATGCCTACTTTAAACTACTGTGTGAGACTGTATCTAAGCTATAGACTAGTTTGGAGTCGCGGTGCCGGGATGAGCTCGGAATATCAATACAACTGTTATGGAATGCTTTTAGCGTAATAGCTATATTTTATTTCTTAGATAATGACTTTTATTTATGTATCTCATTGATTTTTCATTCATGATATTTTATTTACGAAATTAATTATAGACTTACTATAGGAACATTAGAACTATTTAAATAAAATCCATTAGAATTAATATTTTGAACACGATGGGAATAATATATGGGAAACCACATGTTAATTTTCGTGACTTTGAGTTACTCATCAAAAAAGAAATCCAACGGCTCGTTCAAAATATAAAACACTAGCTGTTGCCCGCGACTTCGTCTGCGTAGAATTGCTAATTTCCCTTGAGATTGAGGTTTCCCGTGCGGCCAATGCCCTGCTTCAGAAAGTAAGCTACAGGCAAATGTCATTTAAAAACATAGGACATTTATAAAAACTTTAATGGGTAGATTTGGATGAAAAAAAATTCTAACCTTATACTTACGCCCTGAAAGAAACCTATTTTCAAAATTTCAAGCTTGTAGACTTCATAATAAAAAATAAGCAAAAACTATCATCCTCTTTTTTACAACCCCTAACAGGTAATATTTAAAAAAAATGATATATATGTGTTTTTTATTTATTATTATTAATCTTAATGCAAATTTTTGTGTCTCTAACTCTAAAACAAAGATATTTCATACAAACTTCCAACCCCTATTTACCCCCTTATAGATAGAATTTCCAAATATCCTTTCTTAGCTGACATCTCTTAACTATCAACTACCTACTTGCTAAATTATAGCTTTATACGTACAATAGTTTTTGAGATCTCGTGTTTAATCAGTAAGTATGTAAGTAAGTGACCTTTTGCTTTTAAATATATAGATGTAACAGCTCCAGTGTACATCTTCCGACCGACCCACCGCCGACCTCGATCGGGTCGGCCGGTAAGGTAACGCTTGAGTTTGTTACGCGACAATGATAATTATCCAGAAGTATAGCGAAGAAAGGTTAATGCATAGAGTTATTCTATGTTGATCGACGGTCACGGTGACCCACAGGGAACCAGAGAAATCACAAATATATCGAACCGGAATAATAAGTGTATAATGTGTAGCACAATAACACAGAAGTCCCAAAGTGTTACAGATGATATTATTGATGACACACATCACATGGAGTGACTAACGCTTTACTCGTGCTCGTGCGCTCATCCCTCGCCCGCCGCCGCAGCAGTGCGAACAGCAGCGGCCGAGGATCAACTGCCCCAGCTCGGCCGACGAATCATGACGCGACTAGTTTTTGTCAATTTCGTCGACCGGTCCACTGTGTCCGGCTGCGACTTCACTCGCGACTGCAAGCTGTTTCAATTCGTCGGAGCTCACGAGCACGGGCCCATCCTTAACCTTCCTCGGGTCTCGGAGACGTTTAGATTCCTTGTACCCTTAACCAACCACCCTGCTGTGATGATTTTATCTGACTGGCAAAAAGAGGACGATATTCTGTTAACGATATCCCACGTTCGTATTTTTTTTTTTTTGACAAAAATCACCGTGCTCCCGGATGGTCCACGGGGAGAGATATGACAACTCATTAAGAGCAAGCCCACAATGAAAACACAAATAATAAGCCACTCGCATCGGTGCAAAAGATTGCCGCACAATCCCCTCCTTACATTTTTTCGTAGTATACACGTAACTCATATTTTTAACATAACGCCTAATTGGAGCATTTTATGCACGTTCAAGAACGCTTGAAAACAGCCACGCCCGGTACACGGCCCGCCGCTCGCGCCGGTAATACATTTACACTTTGCGAGAATGATACACTCGCTTAGACCGTGCGAGAGCCTGCGGGAAGGCTTCGAGAGGTACAATTATTGACTTTCAAAGACTGAAAGCTTTTATATTCCATCAGTTGGCTATTTCTACTGATATTATAGTTGTTACTTGTCTCTTTCACGTAGCGGAATGGAAACGGTATCAACATCGTTTTTTTACGGATATTTATTTTATAATCGTCGGAGAATGACTTGGTACTCTTCGTCCCGAAAAACTAAGGGTTCTGCCGGGATTTGTAAAACCTGCTCCGCGGCGAGATAACTGTTTTTGGGTTGAACCGATAAGGTAGCTGACCGATTAGAATGCTGTTTTTTGCATAAAGTAATCATTTCTTTTTGAAGGCTCAATGTTTTTAATTTCTTTCCTTGCTCTTTCTGAGTTTGAGCACAGATTTTGTTTAGTGTAGGCAGGTTTTTAGTTTTCGATTTAAGATTAGGTATGAACATACCTACTTCCCTCACCGCTTAGTGTGCCTCCTACGACACTAAGCTCCCGGGCCTCGCCGCCGGAGGCCGGGCTGCAGCCGGCGCCCTACACACCTCTGGGCCGCAGATCAGATAATCGATAATTACCAGTTCATTCGCGAGTGGGATATCGCGCCGGGCGTCGAACCTGCAGCAAGGTCAACGCTCCAGGAGCTGCCTCCCGATCCCAGATCCCGAGCACCACTTCACTCACTGCACGGCACTGGCACTCACTGGCTCACTGGCACACCGTTCACTGCGGATTGCCGCGGATCGAAGGGGGCGGTGGGTCGCGGTCGGCGCCGACGTCGTTCGGGCTGAGTGGTCGCGCGCTCACTGCCGCCGCCCGACTCCCGCGCAGCCGCCGCCGCAGCTTTTTGCGGAGCGCTAGGCCGCCCGGCCCCTGCGTCGCGCTGGCGAGCGGGGCTCCCGGCCGACTGGCGCGCCTTCCGGCCAACTACCTAAGCCTATGTATTATCCTGCGGGCCCTTTTGTGAGTACCTTGTACCTACTTGCTATAAGGTACAGAGCTTTCTTACTTCAAGAATGCAAACCTTCATCCGGAAAAGCTTTTTGAGCGTTATTAACCAGTTCGAGTGAACTGACGCTACAGTCCTCCTGGTTCGAAACGCTCTTGCTATCTAGCGGCATTGCCCCACCTACCGGTGCATTCAAAAGTTCGCAAAAATTTAAAGAAGACATTGTTGGGAAAACATTAATAAAAGGGCCTTAACACTAAGCGACGATGTAGCATCGGGATGCTGCTGATATTGACTCTATATTCGTTTTGCAGAAGAGGGCTGTTCGTGCGAGATACAAATTAGGTCCCAGAGAGTCATTAAGAGATAAATTTAAAGATTATAAGATAATGACATTGCATAGCCAATATATATATGAAAATTTAATGTATGTTCATAAACATATTGATAAATTTTAGTAAAAATGGACTGTAACGAACTGAACATTAGAAGTAAAAGTACACTTGTAGTACCGTTTAGTAGGCTGCACAAAATTAGTAACTCATTCAAAGGAAATTGTATTTTATTTTATAATAAATTACCTATTGATATCTTGGAGATGTCTATCAATAAGTTCAAAGTTTTTATAAAACGAAAGCTTATAGAAAAATCATATTATGATTTTAAGAGTTACATATACAACTAGCTGTGGCCCGCAGTTCCACCCGCCTAGTTCCCGTTTCCGTGGAAATACCGGGAAAAATACTACCTAAATATTTGTAGGCGTCTTCAATAAATGGACTATCGAACATAGAGTTTGTTTGAGTTGAAAGAGTTTTTCACATCGGACCCGTATTTCCGGACATTACCGCGTTAAATAAAACAATTGAAATTAACTGATTTAGACATGATTGAATTTGAAATTTGTGCAGCGGTAATGAA
This sequence comes from Lasiommata megera, assembly GCA_928268935.1. Classification (NCBI taxonomy): domain Eukaryota; kingdom Metazoa; phylum Arthropoda; class Insecta; order Lepidoptera; family Nymphalidae; genus Lasiommata; species Lasiommata megera. The sequence continues at coordinate 15,855,489 of OV743326.1, forward strand.
TTGCAAATTAATTCTTTTCTTCTTTTTTTCCTACATTTCTTAGATAACAGTTATTGATTATAATTTAATATGAATTTTATTGAATAGCAATAAAGTTCAAATTGACTCTACATTTTATTTAGAAAACGTTTACATGGAAAAAGAAAAGAGCTGTTTTTAGGGTTTTCCCGGCAATTATTCGGATTTTCTCACTTTTTAAACCTTTCCTAGACCTCCACGAACATTTCAAGACCAAGATAATCTGCCGTTCTCGAGTTTTAGCGAGACTAAAGAAAAGCAATTGATTTTTATATAGATAGAAGAAGAAGATAAAAAGCTTGGGTGTGAATTGCTCTATCTCAATAGGTACTATGATTTATTATTGATAATGTGAGATGGTGATAACATAAAAAAACCCGGCTAAGTTTGTTGCGGGCTTCTTTTTAGACCAGGGCGCGTTTGGAACCTTCATAGCTTTAGTTTTAAGTTTACGAATGTAGTTATCACCATCAAATCACTGGTATGTAAATTATTGACGCGTCAAAATTGCCTTTTAAAGGACTATTTGAATAAAGATTATTTGAATTTGAATTTGATGCTATGAAAATGTTGTAGATAGACCAAAGTTAAAGTGAAAAAAACTATCTTTAAAATAATTCTTGAAAACTTGCGAACCGTCCGTACCGCCCGACTTCTCGGCATCATGGTCGACAACTACAGGTTCCCGACTCAAACCTCCGGGGCGGGCGGGCGCCATGAAAGAGACCATGAGCTGTGTAATCAAATTAGAAGTCTGTGCAAAATTATAAGGACGGCTGCGGCCAGGTGCGGTGCTGATGGCGCCGGGTTCCGAAGGTGCTGCTGGCTCATAAAGTTAGTTGACCCGCCACCGAGCGGATGAACACATCAAATAAATCGCAAGCCGCCTCACCAGCTCCTTCGCCGCCGCCCGCGCGCGGCGCACGTCCGGCGGTTGGGCACCGACACCGAGAGAAGTAACATGTAAAAAACGTCATCGCGGGGCCGTCCCAGTCCAATTATTATTTATAGATTCAGTGTAATCAGCGTTTTGTAATCTGTCGCATTAATGTGCGTTTAGTCCGACGCCATTAATGCCGGCTGCACTGATCGATGGGCGCCGCCGCACCACTCGCGCCATTTACATAAGCGCTCCCAGCGACGCCACTGCGCAGGCAGCAGGTCTGTGCTCTTAAATCGACATTTATGAAACCGTACTCTGACTTTGCTGTTGACGTTAGTGTAAAAACGAGACTGATTTCTGTCAGTCGCGGCACTTTGGTGTCGTACTTGCTTTAGCCAATATATAACGGTAATTGTGGTTCATAGTATACATCCTTGGGTCTGTAATATGTAAGTTCGATTGCTTCAGTAACGCGTACGGATCTGGATGGTGAATCCTCTAGGGCCTTCTACGTGCCCGCGGCGTGCGCCGCGCCCTACAGCACCCGCGGCTTGCCTGCACCGGCGCCGGCGCAGAGCGAGCTCGGGTTACACGGCCGGCGACGTGCGGCGCGACCCCAAAACTGAACGTGACAGCGTCTAACGGAGGTGTCAGCTGTTAAACTTTTTACTATCTCTACTATTTTTACCAGAGCGATAAAATATTCTGTTTAATTGATGGCACAGACAAACGACACATATAACATGTAGTATATTAATGTAAGTAATACAACGCCAGTGCAAGTGCTACACATTCTGGCGGGTACGTTTAATGCATGACAGATGTCACGCTCAGCGCGCTCAGGTTTATACTAAACGTATGAGAATATCTTAGTAATCTCGCAGTAACAACGTTCTCAAAGACTAAACTGAAACGATGAGAACGCCGGTCTGCTCTGAAGCTTACTGTTAAATGACAAGGGAATATCCGGCTCGGACCGTCTCGTTTAGAACCCTCGCAGCTACAGTTTTACGAATACGACTACGAATATTAACAACCCACTCCCGCCAGCTAACTCTATGCACGAACCATAAACAAATGGCATAAGAGTATCTGTTACAATCCTACCCGAATAATGAATGTTGTGGCGGTTCGCGGACAACTCAACTGATGTATTCGAGCCAGTGTTTAATATTAATCTCCCCCCCCCCCCTATTGGTCCCGCATCTGATGTATCATTAATCTGGCGTGAGAAAACAATGCTGTGAAATTGATATTTATCCACTTTTACAGTGAACCTCCGGCCCTCGCCGCGCCGTCCCTCGCAGCGCCCGAATTAGTTGTGCACATCCGACTGAGACACACAACGCGCACACTCGGCCGGATCTAACTAACTAAGCATATGTTCTCATATAACTACATCTTATTCACTTTGTTTTACTCTACAATACATTGAACCTTAAAAGCCATCCGAAGTATGGGACCGAGCGGGGGGAGACGGGAACACATATAGTATATATGTACGTAAATATATCCATTTTATTTTATCAAGATACCTAATAATTATTAACTATAATATTTTTTACATAGATTTGATTTACATATAAAAACTACAACCAATAAATTGATTATGATTTTTATGATATTGTGCTATGCTTTTTACCTGTACATTTAGTGAGGGTGCAGACTCAGTAAGTAGCAGGCGGTAATACCTATAAAATTTAATCGTGATAAGATAATTCGAGGTGTCGCATGGTGAATTACGAATTGTAAGACAAGTTAAATAAAAGCTTGCCATAACAATAAACGCCGCGTCCAGTTATCGCTAAATGTAATTCATACATGTTTCGGAATGCTTTTTAATTTTTACTTAATGTCCGCCGTAAATCTTGAATGCTTATAAATGTCGTAATAAAATTATACATTACGATGTCCGGTGAGAAGCGCCCGGCCCGCAGCTGCCGCCCGGCCCGGGACCCGCCCGGGACACTCGCGGAGTAGGACTCTCAAACAATATCGTTCTCACGTGTACCTTCCGGCATCAAAAATAGTTGCACGCCGCACGCGCAACACCGTCCTCGACGCGGCCGTCCGTCAGGGGGCAGAGCTGCGCCCGTCGGCTAATAATATAAAATTGCTTCGTAGCTTGGTGAGAGGGCAGCCTAGCAAAAACTTGCGATCTGCATCTTTGGGCAGGATCTTCACCGGGGTCATTTTGAAAAACGGGGAATGTCTTCTGTAAAAATATCTGTTTAATTACAATCGAGCTCAGTTTACGGGACTCGCCCCACCAGCGGCCACGTTCCGAGCTACCGACTCAGATATGTAGTCGGAAGAGAGGCGCCGGTCCTGTTCAATACCGCAGGCTCGCACGGGCGCGGGCGCGGGCCGAACCAATCGCGCCGCCAGAGGTGTGAACTGCACCGGTCGCTGCTTTCTGCTACGTATTCCGTTTTGATGTTTGACACCAGCACCGACGCGACCTGGCGACGGGCAACCCAGCGCCCAGTGCGGCCTCCGCGCGGCCGCCATGCGCATTCAACCTTTTGTTTTTTAATATAACCATGTAGCGAATATGGTGACCAACTTTGGCGCTCCAAAAGAAAACGGGCGTTGTACTCTCCCGCTAGCGTGTAACGTGTCCGTGACGCGTTTTGCCCCTACTGAAAATGCCAGTTATTCGGATGGAACCCGGAGCCTTGCGGCGGCCCGGCCGCACAGCGCACGGTAGATAATATTTCGCAGTACGTAATTATTATAAATCATAAGTCATTCAGTGGCAAAAACAACTTAAGTATTAGATATCAACGCCATATATGGAAACGAAGGAGTCGCAGTGAGCCTGGCAGCCAGCGCGGAGGGAGAGGGCGGAAGAGGTACCCGGGTAAAGTTACGTTAATATGAGTTATAGGGGCCGCGGCGATCGCTGATCGCTGGATTATGCGACTAATTGAAATGAATTCGCTCGTTGGTTTGCTGCCGCAGGACAACATCTCACACCGGTACACTCACACACGCACACATTCTTTTATAATAAGTACAACTCAACAAAACTAATTTTCTTATAACTGCACATATAAACTATGTAGCGTAAATATTTTTTTACTGACAAGGCCGACAAATAAGAAGATAATACGAGTAAATAGTTTAAATATTTAGTTATAGAAACCAAAAAGAAGACACGGCTCTAAGTGAAACCGTAAACGTCAATCACTGATGAGCTGAACGCGGAATAGAACCGTGTTAGAGACGAGCAAACAGTGCGTGTATTGAAGCATTCCATATAACTTCTGCGTTTAGTTCATGGAATGGTAGATAAGGGACAAATCACTCAACCCTTTAACCTAAAAAACAAAGGTAAACTTTGTTATGATATCGAAAACGCTATTGAGTCGTCATTGTGTGATCGACAGTACGTCAAATTAAAATATCATCGAGGGGGATTACTAGAAGATTATTAAATATACTATAATAGTCAAATAAGTGGTGCAACAATTATGAAATAATATACGACATTAATCGAGAGACCGTAATCACTGTGCACGTACCTCCCGCCCCGCTCGCTAATGAGGCCGCATTACCAGTGACCAGTTATCATGACAGCCGGACGTAGCATCCCCCCCTATATCACCCCCCTCTTCAACCGTTTAACATAATTCACACGGCAAAGGCAGCTCGCTGCAGCAAAAACCTGGACGCGGTGCAAGCGCTAAAAACTAGATAACTAGCAGTACTAGCAGTACTCACATTGTTAATGACGTTTGTTAAAAGTTGCGCTTGAAGCGGCGGCGGCGGCGACGTGGACTCGGAACCCGATACCTAAATTGATCTGGAACTCTTTAAAACAGGAGTAACCGTCAGAAACAAGTGTTTGTTGTGCACGAATCTCTGATCAAAAACTAAGTCGACAGTCTTTAAAAAATTACTTAGAAATTATATTAATTTTAATTAGTTAAATTATTGTTCCTTCTTGTGAATTTTATAAATTTTGCAGTTTCAATTTACTTTGACGTAGTCACTTGTATGTGTCGCTGGGTAATTTAACTACTTAAGTATTTCAATTCCTCCAGAACGATTACTAAAGACCGGATCGTCGATTACTAAGAAAGACTTCTTCAGGCTGGTACCAAAATCTAAAGTTTATCCCTGACATATCAGGGTCAGCAAAGTCAGAACCACTGCGGGTTTGTTGGTCTGGATATTAATAGTATTGAACGTTACGGATCTTCTGCAACTTCTTTGACAGCAATCACCAATCTCTACCTGAGGATGACACTCTTCGGCCGCCGTTCCTATAGATATTGAACGATTATTGAAACAGCAGCCTTTACTCGAATGTTGAAGTAGAGATTGTTTTTTTTTTGCTGTCCTTTTGTACTGTTGGTTTATATTCGTAGTTTTCTTCTCGAAGCGGGAAGAATTCTACTCGGTATAAGTCAATGATGATAAAATGGACCTCAGCTGAGAGGGCTCGTAGTCGGCGGCCGCAGTACTGGCAGCGGGCGCGTCGTCATTCCCGCGATCTCTCCGCGGCGGTTCTCAGAACGCCGGCGCATGTGACCGCGGCTCGCTGCCAGTTTTTAGGCTCGAGAAACTTTGTAGCACGACTGTGACCAGTATAACTACACCGTTCCCCTCCCCCCCCCCCCTCTCGTCAATTTTCCCGCTTTGAATCCAGAAATGCAGAGATACAGGTATTCTAATTAGTTTTGCCCGCCGGCGCAGCGGAAAACTCTGCCCCGAAGTAGCCGTTTTGATTCAGTCAAAGTCAAAAACTTTATTTATTCCGAATAACCAGTCTTATTTCTAATATCTAATTCTGCATTTAAAGCAATAAAAATATCACTTGCTTTAACGATGAAGGAAAACATCGTGAGGAAACCTGCACGCCTGAGAGGTCTCCATAATATTAAAGGCGTGTGGAGCCTGCCAATACGTACGTGGCCGCATAGGGTGGTGGATTGGGGCGAGAGGAAAGCTAACTAAAAAACTAAAGCTACACTGAAATTGAAAGTACGATGACAGTGGGACTTGAATCTAAATGATTTGAATGTATGAACTTTTTTGAACTTATTTATATTTTATCTTATCTTATTTATAATTATAAACTATTCAGTTTCAGGCAGGGAGAAATGTTGAGAAAATAGTTAAATCATTATAATTAGTAGTAGTTAATATTAGGGTGTAAAGAAAGCTCATTACTAAACTTAGTCGAGTGCTCTTATTGATTTCTAAATTAGCCCAGATTAGATCAGGTCCGATACAGCTCATCGCAATAAACTACTCCGGTCTATCAGGTGCCTAAACCCCCTACTTACCTTAATACAATAAAAGGATATATGACGTAAATTCCCCTAACATTTTCTCATATGACTGTCCCTTTCCAAGTATAATCCAAAGCTTACTAAGAGGTATCGTGTGTGACGCTAAAGTGTACCGTACTCATTCTTATTTTTTTAAATTGTACTATTTTAGTACCCTGTGTGGAAATATTTCGCTTATCACCATCTTTTAATAATGACTACATAAATAAACTGCTCCTGAAAATATAAAAAAAATATCGCCAAGCGATTCAGCGTTTCGGCGCGATGTCGCATAGAAACTATTTGATTATGGGTTTACCTATACCCTTTACAGGTTAGCCCGTCTACCATCTCGGACTGCATCATCACTTAGCATCCGGTGAGATTGCCGCCAAGGAACTAACTAACTATAAATAAGGGTGGAGACTTAGAAGTGTTTCAGCGTTCGTGGCGGGAGCTGTACTGTCGCGCCCCGCAGTAGCTGCTGTAAATCATGCTCGGTGCCGTCGACTGTCGCACAGATACGAGAACGTCGGAAGAAGCCCATTAGCGCCGAGAGCTTCCAATATCGCAGGTAATCCAATCTCACGACTGAAGACATGCCGGACGACCGACCATGGAATAGCTCTAGGGAGTTAACGACTTCTGAATTAAATCATTTGGAAGACCACGTCACACATTCTTACGTTTAGATTGATAACGTAACAAAACATTTCCATATTCACGTAAGTTCAGGTGAGATTTTCTTATTAATATTATACAATTTGTAATATATACGTCGGCGTGAAGGAGTTATTAACTTCATTCAGCGGCGCCAACAAAATCAAGAATTCAATAATTACCCACATTTGAACTCTTTAAATTTTAATTAATCATTTCTTTGTTAATCAGTGTATTTAGACGGTAGCAATCGATTTTGTAAGCATGCTTTGGCATAAATACGGGCGGTCGAAGCCTTTCGTGGCATTCTCGCTCGAAACGTCGAACCGTTCGGACTTCTTAGTTATTGTCACAATAATAGTGTAATCCCGCAAGATGTGGTTTTAATTACTATGAGCGAAAGTAAACAAAAACGTGACGTCAGCATTGCTGACGTCATTCTTACTAAAAATAACTTGGACAACCTTAACTCGTCATATCCAAAAGCTGTTCATTTTGAATCACTGGATGTTCGGAGGACTACAGGTGCTCTACCGAATTGTGCCTCGTGACCTCCATGAGTTTCCTCGCCATCTCGTCCCATTTCCAGCGGCTTTGGCCAATAAAATTAAGAAAAGTTCGTCTAACTAGTATTTCATTTGTTTTTAAGTATTCTATTTTTGATTAAAATAAAGGACGAGAAACATTGAAGTACTGATAAACCATACATGTAACTAGCGTTAAAGTAAAATGATATAATATGCTAAGTAAATATAATCAGTCAGAAATATTAATTTATAAATTTAATAAGGTATCGCGGCGATGCTGACGTGGCTCTGCAATGACGCAAACGATATTCACTGAGCGGTAAGATCAGTGATAAAATTAAATTGATTGCGAGTTACAAGTCCTTCATCCCCCTTCAAACATTTGACTCGATGGCGATGAACGAAATTATTTGGCTGAATTTTTTGTTCCGCGTTAAATGAGTCAGGCGAGTTCATTTTCTCGAGGTCGAGATGGGGTTCCAGTGTCGTACGGAAGGTCTTCTTTACGTACTCGCATTACTTCACTAACGAATAGGGCTGAGGCAAAACAAGGCGCATTCCTGGCGCAAACAAATAACAGACCATAAACTACGATGTTAGAAACTAGCTTTCCTTTCGACAAAAACGTCATCCCATCTACTGCGGGCTCGATATAGACGTGCGACCCGCGGCCGACCGCTCCTGCGCCCAGGAGCCGCATTCCTGCTGCTGCAGGCCGCGCAGCCACTGCGCGGTGTGCGCGTGCGCGGCCGACACATTCACACGAGGCAGAGTTTCACAGAACTCGTACGAAGCTTAAAGCTAAGTATTACAATAAGTGACATTCGACAACAAAGAACGTGCTCCACAGTGACCAAAACGAGGAGAGACTGGACTCTGCTAACTGCGTTACAGTAAAATGTTTTAATCAGAAAAGTAAAACGCAAAAAAAATATTGCTTCTGTGGCAGAGCACGTCGGATTATAAAGTTGGTCCTAGGTTCAATTCCCGGCTCGAATATGGTCTGGAAAGAAACTTCAGCCGTGGCTACCCTACCCACCAATTAACCGAGAGAAAGCAATCAGGGGTATGAATTTACCAAACCCCTAAAAAGTTACCGCTACCACCTCAGACTTCAGAGTAATGGTCTGTAGAATGAACCCAAAAGTGCGCTGCAACTTACAGGTAGCGGACTACGTACGCGGAACCTGACTGGCGAGATATCAGCGTGTCGTATCGAGAGCTCCAGGCGGACGCCATCACTCCTCCGTGCGGAGCCGCGCGGACGTCGTTTATGAGGCTGCTGCGATGCACGCCATTTTTTGTTATAACATCGAGGCCCGACCTCCCGCGAGCCGTACGAGTCGCACGCACTGGCAGATATAAGAGTATATTTGTGATGGGCTCGTCAATAAACGGCGTGCAATTTGTTTCATGAGGCGCTGCTGGATGGAAAGTTACTCCTGCATTCCATTCTCGGTAATTTTTGGTACAATTTTTGATCTCATGTGAGATGTCAGAATTAGGCTAGCGTGCATGTGTGATTGAGTATATGAAATATTGTCTTTAATATAACTAATGCGATGGTGTGTTCGTTGATTCCCCGGCTTGTCCGCATTGGTTGACGCTAAACACTGATTTCATGTGCAACGAGACAGTTTCTAGCGTCGATATTGATTGCAATGCGATCTTCACAAGTTTAGCGAGACGGGATCATTCGGACGGCCAATTAGAAGTGTAGCAGCGAGCGGCCCGCGCGTCATATACTGCGCTCATAAACAGCGCCAGATGCACCACTCTTATGTCCAATTAATTGGCGCGAAGCGAAACCTACAGCAGACTGCGATGGCGGCAACTTTGCGCTAACGATGCTTCAAGTAGAGTCGGTTTCGATGCCCCTTAGTGACACAGAGATGTATAAAGTTTCTTCTTGAGCATCTTTAACAACTGTGTCGCTTTAAGATCACCTTTTCAATAGCGTGCGATGAAGTCGCACATCGAAGTAGTGTGTACCGCTTGGAGAACTTTGTCGCATTTAGTGTGCGATGCAGTTGAAAATATCGAATGGCCGAATAAAATATATTACTATAGCACTGCCTCAGTCCTGCGGGCCTGCTCGCTGCGAGCCATAGCTCGCTTATTATATATACGAAATAACTAGACCTAGTAGCAAATGAGCCAGATATTTAAAAACGAATGAACAAATTACCCCATATCGACATATCTGGGCGGGGTGGGGTGGACTGATGCCCTTCGCCACACAACTTGCCTCGAAATGTTTCGATTGTATGATTTAAACATTTCGAGTTTTATAGAGCATCATTTACCTTTAGATGACTATTGGCACTCGCAGGCGTCACGAACAATGTATTGCGCGCTGGAATGAAAAAAATTAAAACCACTTGAGGTTAATTACAGATAAGGGATTTTATTAACATTTTTAACCGAGACAAAAATCATCGCATATTAAAGCATTCTGGTCAAGGATTATTTTCAGATCCTATTAGTGATGGTGGAGTTGACCGACGGCCTTCGCTAAGTCGAGGCTCGGAAAATACCTAATTCCAACGGCTCCGCAACAACAGCATTCTTCGCGCGTGAAAAAAGATAATTAAATCAAAAGTAAACGTTCCGATTACGATCGCGATGCTAATGGCGATGTAATAATAATCCCGACACCGTTTAGTTTGGGTGCAAGTAATATTAAACCTATTCAGATGTACCAACAAATCGGCTACCGGGCCCGACTGACCGACTGGCGAACTGACAATTTGTCGACACGTTACTGTCAATTGATTTGGGGGTTATTCGAACCGACCACATGACTGAGTTAATTTTGGGAACTAGTCAACTGTTAAAACAAAACCATTTAGTCTGGCCTGAGGTATATTTTGTCAGACCTGCTGCTAAAAAAATATTTATTTTAAATGCAATGTGGTCTATGCGGGTTGCCTCGCATGCGATCGAAATGATTAATCAGGAGTCCGAGCCCTGCTGCCTACTGCTGCGGGAGATCATTTACGGGGAAGAACCTTAAAGCCTGTTTATTGGTGCTTAAATGAAGAAAATAGTTGTCTCACTTTAGGTCTGGTAGTCCATTATCATTTCTAAGAGGGCTGTGACCCTACCTGCGTGTCAGCTTCCCCCTTGAACTTGCAGCGAGAGGGTATTTTAGAGATTAAAGAACGCGTGATGTAATTGACCCCGGTCTGTTATTATCATCAACATCGATTGAGAAAAAAATCCTACCATCAATGCCAACCAACCATCATAACTTTGGTCTTCCCTGCTTCAAATAGGTGGCTCATATTATTGACGCTCAGAGCGACCGAGAGGCCGGGCGAGCTGGGCGGAGTGGTCGGCGCGTGTGGGGCCCGCGGGACCGCGGCTGTCGGCGACATCAAAGCGCAATAATTGCAAGCTAATTGCCGGATCACCGCCGACACGATGTCGACCGACAACCGCTCGCACACTCGCTCAGGTAACACGCGCAGTTATAATCCTCTTTGCTCCAGCTTCCTACATTACGATCCATGTTTTAGTTTTACTCGAATAAAGAATTTCAAACAGCTTTCCGTGTAACGGGCGAGCCTCAGTCATGGATAGTTTTGTCCTGTCCGTCTGTCGGACGTAGCGTTACCGAGAGCACGCCCCTCCGGTTTTCTTCTCGATCAGCGCGCCGCGCAGCACCTACGCGGGCTCCACTGTCGTTATCTCGATGGACTACATCGATTCTGGGGCAGATATAGAATGTGGCAGTGGCCAATTTTTTGCTTAAACTTTTAGGCTTTTACAAATTACGTTAGCGTTTGAAGATTTATTCCGCAGAGAGAGTTTCGACTCGCACTCCAAACTTGAGTGTGAAGCTATTATGAGTATATGAAACACAACTTCCTACTTTAATACTGACTGCAGCATCACATATAGAGTGTGGGATCATGAGAATTTGCTGCTTAAAGATTTATGGGTACCACTCCAAGGTAACAGTGACCGATACTGACCACGCGGGTTAGTGATGCAGGAACTCACTGGTAGCATCGGTGTCGCTGCTGCGCTGCACCGGTCTGCCGTCGATGGCCCCCTGACGAGATGGACACACGATGTCAGAGATACAAAGACCAGTCCAGTAGTGGAAGTCTTTGGTTCATATGGTTATGATGAAACAAAAGATGGTGGTTGAAGTAATGCAAATGTGTACACAGATCTCGGTCTTCCAGAGGCGAGGTAGAGCTACTTAGTTATGTAGGAACAAATGATTAAAAAGTCAATAAATAAAATGATACCTGTCGTGTTATCTAAATCCGCGGCCGAAAATACCCAACGTGTAATGAGGCAGGAGCGGCGCCGGCGCCCGCGCCGAACACCGAGATATACTTACACCTGGAAACAAGTGATGATTTTTAAAAAATGGATAAAATGTCAAAACGAGATGTCTCTGCTATCATAAAATTGAAATGGATGGACCGGGCCGCGTCATGGGCTGCGTCTCGCTTCTGGGCAACTTCTGAGATATACTTTTGACTAAACACTACGAGGGGCAACATTTTACCATTTTCCTCGAAGCAATTCTTCAGTAGTTCCTGAAATATAAGACCAGACAGAGACAAGGAGGACCCTGAAAGGTCTTCTCGGGCAATATCGTTGAGCCCTGGTGCTGCTCCCTCAGGCGGTAGGGCAACGGTGCACTTTGCCCTCAGTCGAACTCGGGGGCGAGTTAATAGAGCTCGCCCTGTCCCTTCTAGAAGCCTGCGCGTTCCCGCCACCTGTATATCTTCGTGGAGAGTTTTTATCAGCATTTGCAACGCTTAGCGGTTAATCCTCGACGTATGCTTTTAGCGCATCGGTCTGCTCATTAGCGGGCGCGGCGACGAGCCGACGCCGCGCGGTGCGTCCCCGGCCGCTGCGGATTTATATTTGCATGAAATAACACTCCGTCGTCGCCTTTTTTTGAAACCAGAATTGATTTTAACTTCTTGTAGGCCATGAAGTTCCCGCGGCTCCGCGAGTTGTAGCAGGGCGGCTGATACCACAGCTCCGGCTGTCCGCATCTAAGCCTGTGTGTTACCGACACAACATCAAACACCACGCACGTGTGGGACTACAGATTTATCAACCACTGACGTCACCGGCCATGCGGGCTGCCTCCGACTCCTACGAGCAGTCGCACACCAGTTTTACACAATACTCCTCAACTGTAACCTGAGCGAGAGCCCCGAACGCCGCGTCGCTTACTAATATTATAAGTGTCAATGTAAGTTTGTTTGTACCGATCATCATTAAACTTTTTATTTATTATTATTTATTTATCTCCAAGTGCACTGTTCCGATGCTAGGAAAGAAGTCGTGGGAACACTTTACCTGCGTTCACGAGCTCGGTAATATAACTGTGCTATAACTTCCTCTTATTCTAGCTTTACAGGATAAAAACCTAATTTGCTAGAGTAGCCTAATATAAAAGTATATATATATAAAAATTATGTGCTTTGCAACTTTGTATTGTATACTCCGGCTTTTTAGTGGCGGGAAACTTTCTAGAACTTTTTTGACAACTGACATTAGTAAAAATTATTTCACCACAGACTAAAAACATTAGGGTACCAAGATTCAGTCAAACATGCCGCCCACCCAGGACAGCTAAAGTGTCCTTCACAATAGCAATTATACAATGAAAACCATGTACAAAATACACAAAGACAAGAAAACATAATTGAATGAATTAAATAAACTAATACTAATGACACTGTTTGACTCTCATGACAAATATAATATTATATGACAATAAAATAAAATTTAGTTGTCTGTCACTGGCAAGACACACAATTTTGAAAGAGGTCTTTTGAATTTAGATCCTTTACACTTCAAAGTTACTGCTCTAGTTATTGGATCTGGACCAGGGTGCTTAGACTCTACCAAGTAACCATTTGGACGGAGGGAGATCATCTTCTTTTACTAAAACAATGTCGCCAATATTAGGCTCAGGGCTAATCTTGGTCCATTTACACCTATTGTGTAGTACTAAGGCACTCCTGGGACCACTTCCTCGACTAGTCTGCTCGTATTTACTCACAACGAAGCAAAGGTAGGTACTGTTTAATTTGTAAAACGCGTCTTAACTGACGTCGGATTCGCAAATTCAATCACGGCTATTTCGTGTCATCTCGGACGTAGGTATTAGGTAATCCCCCTGCGAACTGCGGTGGCGGTAAAATTAATACAACTTGTCATTTCCCCAGAGCGTTAATTCTGCCATCTCTAATAAAATAACGAGTCCATCTCGCCGTCGCTGACAGGCGCCACTGGCTGTGACGCTCATACAAATATTTGCTATTGCATTCGTTTAGGATAAAATTATTTTAATAACCAATGTATCGCCTCAACAGCAGGATACGTTTCAAGGGTTATTGTTATTTTACTACAGGTTACTGTCCTAGTAGCTGTCACCAGTCTGTCTCTCCGTAGCATAAAACTAATATCACTCACAGCAATAACCGCTGGTGTATTCATCTCTGCGTTTCACCAAAACGTATTCCCAATATTCAGTATGAGATTATTCAAGGATGGCTAAACATATCGCTCCGGAGACGGCTACACGTTGGCAGTTCTTCTGGTATAAAGAGATATCATAGCGACAACACCGTACAAAAATAAAGGTACGTAGTTGATAAATACAGATTCATATTCCTGTAATAGAATTGACGCCAGATTCTCACTAAAATCTTCTTGAATCTATAGTCTACACTATTATAATAAAGAGAAAAGATTTGTTTGTTTAAAAATTCTTCTACCATTAGAAAGCTATTGTATCCCGAAGTATGTTTGGTATTATTCCTTACTATGGTAATGGCCGCTGTAGACAGTCATTAAAATATAACAAATTTGAACGAGTGAAATATAAAAACAGGATGTTTATTTTTCTCATAAATATTATTTTACAAAAATATGTTATGACCATTCATTAAGTTGGTTTCCTTCTATAAACGAGAAAGTGATGGCGCTGACCTTGCCGGGCCATTAAGTAGTATATTTTCAGTAACATCCATCTCCGGCCAGTAGTGACCCACGGCTGGGCACGAGCCTCGGCCTTAGGAGATAACGGGCTGGCGCTTACAAATTGCCCTCATGTGTGTCGGGGAGACGGCAACGTGGAGCAATAGTACAACACTAGAAAATTCAGCCTTCTTACATTTCTATTAAAACTATTTCCACATCTACGACTCCCTCCCAGTCTTTAGTGTCCCGACATAAACTCCCATCGGCAGCCAGCAGGCGATAGAGGAACGATTTCCAGACCATGCCCTCAAAACACGAAATGAAGAAACCCGTAGAGGAGCTGAGTTACCGATCACACCGATTGCGAAATCTAAGTTGAAAAGGCGGGACCGCAGGGCCTTTGAGTAGCTCAAAATAAGCTGATCAGGGCCGACTCTGGACAGCACACTCCCGGCAGACTACTCCGTCCTTTTCCAGTCGAGGACGTCAATCGAGTTTCAGAGGGCTGCTACAAGTAGGTACTCAATACTAGAAGTAGAAGGTCCTACCTATTCGTAAGACATGTTTCGTTAGAGGCTTAGAGAATACAGTGATACTTTTTCTTCTTTCGCGCTCCAATCCTTTAAAATATTTTCTCTGTCACGAGTACGCAGTATTGTAACTACGCGGACTAGCGGCGAATATAAGGGGCTTAAGTAGGTACATTGTGAAGATAAAAACTGAAGATTTTATTACACGATTGATTATACACCGCCAAGGTCACCGGCAGCAACCTAAACAAACGTAATTAATTTGCACTAATAATGCATTCTCCCACTAAACACAGTCGTGGACATGACGCGCCGCCCCGCCCGCTGTGTGCTGCCAACAATAATGTCAGCCATTAGGTCTGTCAATTACACGAGCAGTATAAAAATGGACTTGGGGCACCAGCGCAGTCATTGCGGGCGGGGCAGGACGGACGGCAGTTGTGGCGAGGGCATCAATAATACTATAGGGAGCATAAAGTTATACGGTGCCGATACAACATGATCAACCGGGAAGCCGTACTGGTGTTATGTTGCCTCGCCGCCTGTCTGCACGCCGATGTAGAGGTTCTCAAAGATGTCACCCTTGGGTTTGGAGAAGCGCTGCAGCACTGCAGAGAACAAGTGAGAACGACTTATTGGCAGATGATAGTGTTAAACTTATCAAGTACACCTTGTTATTGTTTACTCCATTCAAATCAATCTATTCATTTGCGAAGGTATTCTCAGGTGCCCATTCCATCGCCTTTGATACCAACTTTCTTCCCTTCAAAACTTGTTGCACTTCCTTGCAGAGCCAGCTGTCGGAGGATAAAATGGAGGAGTTCTTCCACTTCTGGCGCGACGACTTCAAGTTTGAGGACCACGAGCTGGGCTGCGCCATCAAGTGCATGAGCGAGCACTTCAACCTGCTCACCGACTCGCACCGCATGCACCACGACAACACCGACAAGTTCATCAGGGCGTTCCCGAACGGTCAGAGCATTAACAACGATCACTATTTTTATTAAAAAAAAGCTATTTATTGGATTTTACAGACATTTTCCATCTTAAGGGATATATTTAGAAATCCAAATTTCAAAGAGGTTATTCGTTCTCCACGATTAAGGCGTTGATGAATGGCGCGTGGGTCGGTAGATGTTAAAAGTGCAGCTTCCGCACCAGCTTGCAGAAAATTACATCGTAAAGATATTTTCGCCTACCTTAAGGCTACTTCAAAAAAGGAGGAGGTTCGCTATTCGTTTGAATGTTTTTAAATGTATTGAGTTACAGAACGCCTCGAGTCATTTATAAACCGATTTAGATTTTTTTTTCCTGCATTTTAGAGCCTGGACGTTTTTTAATTGATAGATAACTTCCCTGTTTTGGTTGTCAGTCCTGTAACAAAATGTTCGTGAAAACAGTTTCATAGTTTCTTCAGTTTAGACCTGGGCTCGTTCGGAACCCTCGCAGCTTCACTTTTAACGAATACAGATAATCACAAACATCTCACTACAGCGACTGCAAAGTCTCTTGAGGATAATGTATAAATAAGTATATACTCCTTGACGTTTGAGAGAAAGTTGGCCAAAGACGCTCAAGGCCTCGCGGGCTGTCGGCAGGCGAGGTGCTGGCACAGCAGATGGTGCGGCTGATCCACGCTTGCGAGCAGCAGCACGACGCGGAGGTGGACCACTGCTGGCGCATCCTGCGCGTGGCGGAGTGCTTCAAGCTGGCGTGCCAGCGGCAGGGCATCGCGCCCACCATGGAGATTCTCATGGCGGAGTTCATCATGGAGTCGGAGGCGCGCTGAACGTGCGCCGCGGCCCCATCGCGCTGAATTGTTTCACTTCAAAAACATACACAGACTAAGAAAACGTATTTTTAATTACCTACCATTATGCAGCGGAGCTGTTACAGTATATTGCGTATTGTCAGGCGAGTCACAGATTGAATTGAAACAATTTGGATGCAATGGGCGGGACTCCTAAAGCCTGCATCGGTTCTTGCTTGCATTATGTTTAATTTTAAATAATAAAAACAACTGTAAATGTTGATTGCATATTAAAGTTATTTTGACGAGCTCCTGCTCCCGGACTGCGTCAGCGTCTTGAGACTTCACGCACTCCGACTACTCGGCCCCGGGCGACGGCTAGATCAGTTTAGAATTTTTAAACTCATTAACATCAAACATTGATGAATTGATGAATACAGCCCTAGAATATAATTAAATCATTCTCATGCATTTTTAGCCTCTAAGCCCAAATAAACTTCTTTCCTATTTAACACTCTGAAGGGTGAAATTTCCATAAACCTGAACCATCCAAAGTTGTAGCCTTAAAATTTTAACGAACATGACTTGGAACTAAAAAAAATCTTACTCCTTAAAGAATATTCTCTCACGTTCAGCCAGCAGTTTGGGCTAGATTGACTCGGACTGACAGGCAGGTCCGTCTCGCAGTCAGGACAGAGACAGACAGCTTGTAAGGTAACTGATAGTTTTATGACCATTTTCCCTGGGAGTTACCCCGCGTCGGCTTCTTAGAAGTTAAATCAGCTAATTACAAATGTTGGTGCCGCCGCCGCTTCCTGGAATGCTGCCCGCCGAGGCGCAGTTATTATTTCATCGGTTTTACCGCGCTTCGACGCGAGCGTACACTCGGCGTCAAATACATTCATTGGACATCAACTCGGTTAGCACCAGCGCATTCGTCTTCGTCTCTCCATCGGGTTGCGAGGCGAGCTTTCTTTTTGTACTTATTTGTTCTCGGGCATTGTCGGTTTCTTGGGCCACAACGGAGTTTTAACGTAAGGATACTTCATCCTTACGTTAAATATATCACGTCTTATTCGTTGCAAATTTTGGTTTAACTTTACATTTATACATCGTAACTTATTTAAGAAGACAATACAAAATTACGTTAAGGCCGATGGCATTTGAAATTCGATTATACAAAAAACAAACGTAAATTTATCATATAAACCCTAATGTCTCAATTCTAATATTCATCGCTTCTACAACAAGGGGATGTAGCTCAGTGGTAGAGCGTTCGCTTTGCATGTGAAAGGCCCCGGGTTCGATCCCCGGCATCTCCAGTTTTGTTTTACTACATTTTTAACAGTTCACTATACAAATCTTATTTGTATATGCAATCCATAGGGTAAAGTAGACTCAAAAGAAATTTCACTGCGGATATAATAATTATATTAAAATAGACCAACAACCGATATATACACTGCTGGAAAAATATTGTAAGCTTGCACAATGCGGTCACTGCCGCACGTCAATGACGTCACACATTAGAAAACTTGATTAAGCCCTAAGTTTTTAAAATGTACCGTTTGCATTATGTACTAACAACATTTGGATCATTTCAGTCTATTCAACTTTTACAATTCCCAAGCAAAAAGTTAAAATCCCTCTCCATATTTTATTACTCCATCGGATTAAAACCAGAGTAAAAAAACTAGTCGTTGACCCCGACGTGATTTGAACACGCAACCTTCTGATCTGGAGTCAGACGCGCTACCGTTGCGCCACGGAGTCGTTGAGGACGAGTTTGAATTTTGTGAACTTAATTTAGTGCCTTTCTATAACGCACATGAATTTTATTTTAGTCACTAATAATAAATAGATAAACAATGTTATCGAGTGATATAATGATTACTGGACCATCGTTCTTTAAAAAAAAAAATCACTTGCAGCATAAAATAAAGGTGTCCTCTAACGGCGCTCGGCCAAATCTCCGGCGCACTGCGAGCAGCTCGCGCGCCCACTCGGCAGATGTCGCTCAGCAACAGGAAAAATGTTATGTTATAACACTGCAACAACAACGGATTCATAAGAAACCTCCACATATCATTGTGTGCCTTGACCACCACAGGTCAGATTATGTAATGTAATAAATCTATTCGTAATTATCGACTGCCGTGCGAGTCGAGACACGCGCTGCGCCTCCTCGACGAAGCGAGCGCTCGCTGCGGCGCGCGGCTGAATCACAGCTGCTCATTTGTTTCCCGACGAGCAGGCAGCGCGGCACCGGGGACTATCTACAGTGCCATCGGGCACGGGGTTATCTTATCTGACGATGTGATACGACGAGTCACTACTAAATAATATTGACTATCAAATCGTTTTAAGGCTGAGTTCTAAGACTGAGTCATTCAAGTAGAGGATTCGTATACAATACACACTGGGGAAACGTTTTTCTTTCATCATTACCTCCTTTTAGCATAGTCGGGTAGTTATAATATATATAGTTATATATTTTTTATCACAAACAAATCTTAATTATATTAAAGCTTAATTTCAATTGGTTCGTGGTTTTCAATAAAGATGATAGGAAAGAGAAAATGTTGCAAATAACTTTAAAATTAGTAAACTGTAAAATCTTTAACGTAGTGAGAGTTGCGAGTCGGCTCGACGGGCACTGGCCGGCTGACACTTATGTTTTTCATCATCATCAACTTGTGCGTTGAGTGTGTGGATTATTACAATAATACGGTAGCTTCGGTACCCTCGAGTTGAATGCGCGACATCGGGCGTTACCTATTTTCTACCAACGATTCGGTCTACAAATTTCTTGCCAAAACCATCTACTAAAGAAAACAAAAAAAAAACAAACCTTCAATACAGCGGAACATGCTGAACGGCGGTTGGTGAGGAGTGCGCCGAGCGCGCGGCGCCGGCCGCTGCGGCGGGGGCTTCCCCATTGCATTCTACATTCTGTGTTTCTGTATAATCAGTACACTCGACACCATTATTATTATTACTTAAGTAACAAGTAAAATGCGGCGGGGGGGGGCAGAGCGGGACTAATTCCCGGCAGTTCAATACTATGCACCTAGGCAGTGGAAGACGGTATGTAGGTACATACGGGTACGACACACACTGTATGAGCTTAACGTGTGAGGACTCTCTTTAAACGTTAAGCTCTATCAGCAGGAAGTATCAATTTTGCCGAAACATATCTTAAGTCGGTGTAGTCTAGCCCGGGCCGGCACCACACAGCGTCCCCGAGCAACGGCGCCCGCGCACTTGTACCGGCTCTTTATCTCTTCCTGAGCGTAAGTTTTTGAGTGAAATTTATTGAGACGTGATTTAATCTCGTGAAACACCTTAAATATAGTATTAGATAACAATATAATATACTTTGTATCAAATATAAACTATGTAGCTATAAACTCAGTGTAGTATCGGTCCGATAGGTCCGTAGCCGACCGGATGCAGTCTGGTCTGCTGAACGTCCGGCCCGGACCAGCGCCGGCCGCCTGACCGGCGAGCAGTAATATTATCAAAACAATATTATGATCATTTGAATACGAAATTTTTGTAGACCACTGTACGAATAAATCATTTATATGTAACGTTCAAAATCTGGTCGAACCAGTTCAGCACGAATCTTCGGAAGATGCACACCGTCGTCCTCCTGCTCGTATGCTGCGCGTGCGCCGGCGGCCTGCCCCGCGCCGGCGGCCTGCCCCGCGCCGGCGGCATGCCCCGCGCCCGGACACACACAGGCTACGACCTCGGCGACCTCTACACCGTACGCGAAGGAACCGCCAGCGAACCGGTGGCTGCGGCTCCACCGCCTCATTTGCGGAAGCATCTTCTGGTGAGGATGTATCCGGAGATCAGGGAGGAAGGCCAGGATGGGTACAGCGGCGCCGTGGAATATGAGTTCGACCTGTTGAGGGGAGAGGACGCCGGTCTACTAGGCGTTTTGTTGAGGCTGGGTCGATGAGCTGCGAGGCTCGCCGTGCGCCCGAACAGCTGATTTTCCTCAATCTCGCAAAATGATTGCACACAACAGGCTCGGTGCACCGCGCCCAACTACAGATTATTGTATTTCCTCAGTTCTGTAAATATGCGCAAGTGGATATGGTACGCGCGGTAAAACGTCGTAAAAAACAAGTATATGATTTTATGAGACTTATTTGTAACGTTCCAATGATTTTCGTTTGAAGAAACCCACAACAAACTTTTTGTTTCATCCCCATCTCTGATACTCAATAATAAATTATTATGAAGCTAACTAAGAGCAATTCATACCCACATGAAAGTTATCTGAAAATTCTCATAAAACAAAAAAAATATTTATAGGACAAAATAACAACGTTTGGCTCCGCTCCGTATAGAATGATGTAGCTTTTAGGTAATGGTAGCATTTGTTTGACGACATTTTACAACTTTACACCTGGGTACTGTTCAGCCACGGCTTGTATCAGTAAATATTGTATAGTTTTTAGGTTTCCTACAATTAGCTTCAAAGGTAGTCCGTGTCTATTATCAAAATATGTAAGGAGACAATACGACCGCCGGCCGTGCGCTGCGCACGGGCGCGTCGTTAGGTGCGGCGGCCCGCAGCGAGCACGCGCTAGCTCACGCCGCACGGCATTGTTTTAGAAACGCGTGTGACCTTAATGCCTGCGTAGCCTACTTTACTGACGGTCGCTGTGACAAGTATTTGAATGTTATCTGCCTGTAATTGTGTATATTTATATGTTCGTTATTTTATGTTTTAATTATTAAGGATACCCCAGTGAAAATGTTTTGCATGTCTGTAATGACAATATGTATTGTTTGGCAAATAAATGAATTAATTATTATTTATAAAATATATATATCTATTTTCTTATAATAATTTCCATTTCCTTAAAATATATTATTTATAAAATTACTTATAAGCACCTAACGTAGTAATACTTTGGTTCACTGCTTATGCCCAGGTTTCGCTTTCGCCACATAAACGGTTAAACTGGCCGGCCTCTTGGCTCAGGTTGCATACAGTGGGAAGCAGAAACAATCAAACAAACTGGACGCTAACCAAATTAAGACCGACCTTCTGTTCCTACGTAATTATCATCATCAGTTCGATTAAATAGAATAGAGTTACTAACGTGTGGCCTCGGCGCAGCGCGTTCGCTGTAAAATTGGAGTTTAAGTGATGGGTCTCGAGTTCGAGTCTGGTCTGGTCGGGTCGTCTGAAGCTGCAGATGTCACCTGCGGTAACCACTTAACACAACAGGAACAATACTACGAGTACATCGCGGGACCGGGGCGCGTCCGCAGCTTCTGTAAGCTTTGTTTTAAGTTTACGAATCTAGTTAGGTATTACTATAAACTCATTGCAATGTTAGTTATTGACGCAAGTAGGTATCTGCCAAAGGATTAAAAGTATGTGAATACAATTTTTGTTGAATCAGTTAATCAAATAATCCGTTAAAGGGCGCTTTTGATGCACGATGGTTTGACTGATGCCAGTCAATTGCGCTTTATCGCTCCCGGTAACGAATTATTTATTACGAGCAACACTTGAAAATGTAGATTGCGTGTCGTTTGACTAGCGCAGTAAATGTGTTTGCATACTTTTCTACTATCTAAGTTCTACTTATATATTACCTATTACTATTATATAAAGTTATATTAAATAATATAAAGTTAAAAGAAAATTATATAAATGCGTAACAACTGCCTTCTATACAAACAATAATTTACTAGCCTTAAACTCAATGTATCTGTTGGGGTACGTAATGTTACTACTTGATTCGGAGCGCAAGTGACAGCTCTTATGTCACTCGGTATACGGTCTATCAAAGCATTGTCAAAGTCAAACATCTTATGTCATTCGTGATTGGTATCGTTATGTGTTAACCGAGGCTGCATAGATCGGGCGGCGATCAGACGTCTATTCGTATTTTACGCTCGGACAATCAAAGAAACAATGTTGCTGTCGTAGTGTCAGTGCGAGTGCGTTGTGTGGACCATGGCCTACGACATCGGCTGGATCATCCCGCGGCTGCGGAGCCCGGGGCGGCTGTGGAGCTGCGCGAGCTCCATTACGGTGGCAGTGGTCGGTTTGTTCAGCAAGCTCATAGTAGGTAGGTCTCGATCATCCCTCGCCCACCAGCATCTTAGCGCTCGCTCGATACCGCTATATATATTAGTGCGTCAGTGACTACTGCTGACTTGTAGCTGGGCTCGTTTGTTTCATCAATTCTGAACTAGCTGCTTACTGTGCATGTCGTTTAGCTTTAAATGCGTCGAAACTCGTTTAGTGAAGCCTCATTAATATTACAAACAAAACATAGCTTCAATTTCAAAACATCACTTTCTGCAACTTACATGAGCCTCAAGTGTCATGCACAGTTAAAAAGGTAATAATAAAGGATTTGGTTTTATTATTTACGAAAAAAAATCTGACCACTGCCAAGTATGTATCATTTACATACTTGTGATTAAATTTAATTGTGCATATTATATATTTATTGAGCTATTTAAACAAGCCATTTGTTTTGAGTACTTTGTACACTGAGTCATCAATTTCACTTAAACTTGTAACAAAGCTATTGTTTTATCACTTTATAGATAATATGCCTGTTGGTCACATTAATTTTAAACTTTTTTATAAATATAGGCCATGTTCACTACTGGCTTGTTTAGAACTTTTAACTTTCCTTATTCAGCTTCAAATTAGTATTTAACAATAATAACATATTAAGAATAACAAGATAACATATTTCTTATTATTTTATTTTACCCAAAAATCTAAATGTCTTCAGGAATATGATTTTAGTGAGAATTGAATGAACATTAAGTAACATAGCATACAGTATGAGTAAGCAGTTTTGTATTTAATATATTAATTATATGCCAATACAAGAAGGCACCTTGCATCATTTATAACATATATATGTATACAATTTGAATGCTATGATAGGAACCACACAATAAAGTTTTTTTTTATTTTACCAACAATTAGGTTCACATGCAAAAGTTTTTCTATCTGATGGGTATATTTTATGGCTAAATTGACTTTTCCACTCTTGAGATAGACCGGCTAACTGACACTGCTAATTAAGATAGTGTCACAGCCTTTTGAGTAAACAAAATTATTCATAATTGCGGGAATACTATAGTCCTCGTCAAACGGTCATTGTCACACTAACAATTTAGAAGTCTGGAGGTTGACCAGCACTATGTCATCATTTGCCTCTGTTTTTAAAATAAAGCAGAAAATATTTATTTTACCCGGTTATAACATTATACCATTTTGGCGTCAAGGATATAAGTTATCCCTGTACACCATTCTGTCAAGATCTGCTTTGTTGTTAAGTATAACATAACTTAAAACACAAGCTCTGTGTGTTCAATTCTATTGATTTAAAAAGTACAGAGATACCCTGGCCTACATTAAGTTAGGCCAGAAGAAGGCAACACCTTAGTTTTAGTATTTCGGAAATCCTTATTTCTATAGAAATCACAGTAGGAAACTAGTCTAAATGTCCACAGTAGTTTTAAATGTAATATGTAGTAGGTTTATCTTTTATTTTGGTTTGTAAGAAAAACGAACCCTAAAAATTCTAATGCATAACTAATTTATTTTGAAAAGCACATGATATATGTAAATGTGTCTATTTTATTTTAGTAAATCAAAGAGTTCCTGTAAGTTTTTAAAAAACCTAATCCTTAGGGATAAAGAGGCAGGCTTCTCTATCTACATTGATCTATGTAACTGGTTGGGAAAAAACTGATTTAAATACTGTGTTAATATTGGGATATCTGATCTGGTTCTGCTATTTAGATTATTATTTCCAGAAAAACCAGGTGAAAAGCCTGGATAGAATTATCATACTTCTTATAGGACAGACAGAGGATACTTTTTATCCTGGGAAAACAGTTCCTGTGGGATTTATAGAACCAAAACGAAGTCTACAAGTTTGTGAAGAACAGCTAGTTGGAATACATAACTGTGTATTTTATTTTTATCCTTGTCACCTGATAAAAATACTACATGTACCATGCATTTTGAATTACTTTCAGTCTCACCTTTCGTAAATTTTGAAGGGAGTAATTATGTAATGAAACATAACATAAATAACATAAAATCAATGAATAATTACTTTATTGATTTTTTGAATGGAATTGAACAAAATATCTTTATTTGCTGGAACATGGTGGCTGTTATTGGGTTTGTTTTTAAATATTACTTCTAATGAAATGATATGTAAATGTTGTAAAATATATATGTGCGGCGATCTATAGACCGTAGTTGTAGCTCATCAATGTGAAATTCAGTTCACCAATCCTGCGGGAACCACAGATTTCCCCGAAACCTATTTATTAATCTGTGTTGGTCTGTCTCCATTTAAGTTCCGTCGCGAAGGAGTGACGAACGCACACAGTCTTGGCATTAACAATGTTACTGCGATACTCCGGGCCAGGCTCTAGACTATTATTTATGTAGAAAAATTACAGTGTTGCGTGCAAAAAGGTGCTGCTCTCTCATGCGCCCGCGCAGCACAAGCGAGGCTAACTACTGCCACTACAGTGCCGCCGGGCGCGACCAGGACTGCTCGGGAACTTGCGACAGTATAGCCTTAAGGGCTCAATGCATAGCATGTACGTGGCAGTAAAGTGCGCCGCTCTTGCAGACTTCCTGAACAAAACGACGGTGTACAACCGAGAGGCGCTGCAGCGCGCCGTGCGGCGGCCGCGCGGCGTGCCGCTGCTCACCGTGTCCAACCACCACTCGTGCTTCGACGACCCCGGCCTCTGGGGTAACTAGCGCTGCTCGCCCTCCACAGACACTCCCAGCTCCGACACGGCGCCCACTGAACGTGTCGGCTTTTAGTTTAATTCATTGAGCCTAAAAGTGTCCAGGTTTATTTAATGAAACATATTATCTACACTGAAAGTACCTTCATAGAGTGACTTTGTCGATTGATTTGACCAGTTCCGCGGCGCAGCGCGTGCGCGGTCGGAGTGTAAAGTGGTAGGCTTCGGCAGCGGCTAGCTACCACACTACTGGTAATATGGTATATGGACATATCGCCAAGCGATTCAGCGTTCGCCTGCGATGTCAAATATAGTTTTGGATTACCACAAACCAATATTACGAAGCGGATTGATACTGACCTTTAATTTAAATTTTAAAATTATTTCCTAAAAATCACAGGAAAACCTTGATAACTTATATCCCGGAAACTTGACGTTTTAAAAGTTTCTGCCTCATATAATACTTATCTGAATTGGTGCCAGCTAAGCATCAAACATGCCCTTTTGCCGGGGCGCGGGGTAAAATAATATATCTATCTCGTCACGTGAAGTTTAGTTTTGTAATTTGATAAGATTAGTGGAGACCTTCATTACTACCTGACCAGGTAGATAACACCGAGCGCAGGCGCACTCGCGCTCGGCTCACGCGCGTCCAGAGCGTTTAATTATAATCAGACGAGATCGCGCGCCCGCACTTGTATGACGTAGCACGGCTGCCGCGGCGGCGCGTGCGTCGCGCAAGGTCCTTAGAGCTGGAGTTCCGACGTGACGTTTTGATATATATTATGTAGTGTTGTTTCGTACAGTTTTAATCACTCCGCAACTCCTCTCTTTTTATTCTGTCCAAATACTAAGTACGACTAGAAAACTGCAATGACGCCCGTCGTCCGCATCGGGCCGCGGTTCCCGGGTCACCGAATATACGACACCGTATTTTCAGCCGATTTAAAATTATTTATTTATTATTAAAAAGGAATACCGGCCCTGTGCGCCCGCGCCGTCCTTAGTGCATGTTTGTGTCGGCGACTCTCACTGGTCGCAGCGATTGTGACGCGGGAGGTCCGGTAGCGCCGCCGCGTGCGCGGAGCGGCGACCTCTGCCCTCCGCGCATCTATAAATAGTGGCAGGTGTCGAACAGGAAGGCGATTTGTTTCGTGTTGTGATTTATTGAAGCACAACACAGCCGTCATTTAGAATTGAAAAGAATACGACTCAATGATCGTAAGTCTCGTATAGCGCGACCCGCCGCCGGCCCGCCTCGCGCCCGGCGCGGCTGACATAGGCTGACAGCAGCTCGTACGTCGCCGTTGCGTCTCCTCGCCCGGCGCCGCGCTCTCGGGAATACCTTGAAAACGCATAAAGTTATAAACAGGAAACATAATTTGTTAATTTGTGGATTACTACCACTTACTTCCGTTTATACCCAAAATTAACGAACTCTCATAGTTCCGTACATAAACCGTCAAGGTAGGCAGGAGCGACGGACTCCTTCGAATGCGAATGAACCATTACAGTATTGTACACCACACAAAATAATACAAATAGCGCAAATACAATAGAGCGGTAAGGCGGGCGATACAGTCGGGCCGCTCGCGCTCTCGCGCCTCCGTCCGCGCCCGACTCATTCATACGTCGCGAACACCGCTTACGAATCATTACTTAGGTATGTAAGTAAGCTACTTGTACTTATTAGTCCATGACTATAAAAATAAATACATATATTGTTTATGTGTGTATTTTTATAGTCTTAGAGTATGTTTATATATGTTATAATTTTTTGTGTATTTATTATGTAAATTTAGTATTAATGTTTATGTATATTTATTCTCTCTTAACTGCACACCTTGTACACAAGATTGTAACGGGTTAGTCAACAACAGTCAACTTGTTTCGCTTAGGTGGCCTTTAAGAGAACGCCCTTACTGACAAGGCCGTCTAGTAATTTTTTTTTCCTTTTTTGGTTATATTTTGTATTTTTGTTTACAATAAAGTAATTATATTTATCTATAATAAACTATAGTAAGTAAATACACATTACACATCACACAAAAGTACATACTAACACAACAAACATTCATAAATGTCGGCATCGAGGCCACTCGCCGCCGGGCAGCGGTCTTTGACGTCGGCCTCAAGCCTGCACAAGGCCTCTGCTCGACGAGACGTACTCACGGCTCGGCTGCCCGCAGGCGTGCTGGACCCGGGCACGCTAGTGCGCGGCGCGCGCATGCGCTGGTCGCTGGCGGCGCACGACATCTGCTTCACCAACGCGCTGCACTCCGCCTTCTTCGCGCTGGGCAAGTGCGTGCCCGTGGTGCGCGGCGCTGGCGTCTACCAGGTACGCCCCCCTCCGACCACCGAGCACTATTTGCCCGCGACCCATTGGAGCGTGGTATCGACCGTACCAGAGAAGCGAAAGTCCGCGCCGATCTCTGTCGCTCCGGACCCCTCTCTTCTGCGAGAGGGGGATCCTTTGGGAAGGCGTCGCACCCCGATGCACTACAGCGCGTCGCTGTTGCAGCCCGCCATGGACTTCTGCGTGGAGCGGCTGCGCGCCGGCGACTGGGTGCACATCTTCCCCGAGGGCCGCGTCAACGTGGAGCAGGAGCGCCTGCGCTTCAAGTGGGGCGTGGGGCGCCTGGTGGCGGACAGCGCGGCGCGGGGGCGCGCGCCGCTCGTGCTGCCCGTGTGGCACGAGGGCATGGCGCGCGTGCTGCCCAACGTGGAGCCCTACCGCCTGCGCGCCGGGCAGCGCGTCACGCTGGCCGTGGGCGAGCCCATCCGCCTGCACGGCCTGCTGGACAAGTGAGTGCGGATACGTTGTGACTTCTCATTCGATTATAACTGCGAACATTCGGCTATAACTCTTAATGAATGTTTTAATACCGGTGCTATCCCGAAACTAATTAAACCCAGTTAACACGTTGCTCCAGTTAAATCTCAACCAGAGAAGTACAGCTTCGCTTCGTCACAAACAAGGAATGAATGTCGCTTAACTTACAAAACAGGTTTGCGTTGCCCGCTAAGGTGGCGGGTACCCTGCGCGCGACACTCGGTCCGTCCCGCGCACTCGGTCGCCCGAACATCAAAGCTTGCCACTGAAGATAAGTCCGCATTAACTTGGCTCTTAATTCGTTTGCATATTATCTTAGTGATAGAGCCCAAAGGGTTCTCATAAATGAAATACATTCCCAGGGCTCAGGCTTCTGATGGGTGTCCCACAGGGTTCAGTTTTGGGTCCTTTGTTATTTTCCCTCGTATATAAATAATGCGACTACTGCTCGCAGATATTGTATGTATCCTACGAGAGCAAAATATTTAATTATTAAACCTTCACCAACAAACAAAATTGTCCAACATTAAGTTGGAAAGCCGCAACTAATATCGCTGCTAATGGCCGAGCGATGTTATTTTGTGTTCCTGTAAACACCGACCCGTTCAAGTAACCGAGGTACATCGGCGGCGCGCGAGTCGTGACGAGGGCTTCGTGTTGCAGGCTGAAGTCCGCCAACGCGTCGGAGGAGGAGACCCGGCGCGCCATCACCGAGCGCATCCAGGACGAGCTCATGAAGCTGCGCGACCACACGCACGCGCTCATGCAGCGCCCGCGCGACCGCGCGCCCCTCGCCAACGGCAAGCAGCGGCCCTGCGCCCAGCAGCAGCGGCCCTGCGCCGAGCAGCAGCGGCCCTGCGCCGAGCAGCAGCGGGAGGCGTAGGCGGCGGCGGGCGTGCCCGGCGGAGCCCGCGTGCGCGTACTTACAGTGTCGTGCTACTCGCACACGTAGAGCCGCGCCGTTGGAAATCAATGTTTAATATTACGAACGTTCATGTGTTTGTGAAGTCGGTGTCGGCTCGAGCGCTGCCACCGTTGTTTCAGCGGCGGCCTCACTCCACACTTACCACGCTCGAGCAACGGACACATACTGCTGCCGCCGGCTGCGCGCTCGCGTTCAGCTGACCGCAGGCGCGCGTGTTTACAACACAAGCCTCCGTCGTTCGCTTCGCGAGTAGTTTGCGAAGGTTGGCATTCATTTGACAACAATGCTTCAACAAGTGGGCGGCCGCAGGGCGCGAGACTGGAGTGTTCGTTTAGTTTACAATCATTCTGAAGGATGCAACATGTATTCTATTTGCCCGCATTTCGAAGATGCGCGAAATGCAATGTTGTTGTTCACTAGCTCGTGATTGCCGAACATCGGAAGGTTCCCAGGCGCCGCGACGTCCGCAGCCTGCCGCCGCCGCCGCCGCCGCCGCTCGCCGGCGCGCAGTGGACTCTTGGCGCGTGGCCTCTACGACTACCTCGATCCGCGAAGTTGCTGAGAACACGTTTGTTAAACATACGCGAGCGCGTGCTCTCAGATCCGAGCCGGCTTCGTAAGATGTGAAGCGACGCGGCCGCGCAAGGCACTGGTGCATCGTCAGATATTGAAAAGAATTCCACGGCAACGCTTTGCCGTCGGACCTGCTCCTTTCGTTTCTACGACTTTGAAATGGTTCCTGCGCACGAGCATTCCTATGTTAGGAGGCTGCGTCACGCCTCGGTTAGTATTTGTTAAGGGTCGTTGTTATTTTATGTGACAAAACTTATTTATTAGTTTGTATGACTGCAGAAAGTTGTTATAGCTGCGTTAAACGGCATCGCTATTTGTGCACCCTCGCGCGCTACGCTCCCGCGTCAGTGTTGCCAGCGAACTATTGTTTATTAGGCAGCGTCCTCCCGCGCGCCGGGCGCTGCGCGGTGTGCGCGTGTGCCGGCGGAGAGAGCGCTCCGGGCAGCGCGAGCAGCTCGCGAGGCGGCCGCTGTAATGTTTCCTTTTCATATTTTTGTATGCAAAGCTAACGCCATTAAGTATCTAGACATATCTGTGGAATAAGCATATTTTTTTGTAATATTGCATATTTTTAACACGAGTGCAACAAGGAAGGGGGTGGCGATAAAGAAGAACATCTCACCGTCTCTCTCGCACGTGGCTCGTGATCATTACCTCCCGTGTTTAACAGGGCCTCCTCCCCGTTATACGGATTTCTAATCGGATGCCACCAGATTAGAAATCCGTATAATTTAATTATTTCGAGCAACTTAAAAAGCCGTCTATTTTTGTATTACATATTTTTAATTGAGTGAAAACGATCAGGGCCTCAGGTTTCGACTTCGTTTCTACCCTGTGAACACATTTGCAGATGTGTCAACAAGTCTGCGACCGACCCAAATCGAAGTTGCCGGTTGGTACGTCTATTGACGTTTTAATAACAAGTAGACCTGATCTAGATGGATCCGGAGGGAATAGGAATCACAAATTCCTCATAAAATGAGGAAATGTAATGTTAGTGATGCGAGGGCGGAGGAGCCGGGCCGGTGAGTGGCGCCGGGCGCTCGCCGGGCCCGCCGATTGTAGTTTGACATCAGTGTATTAATAGTCAAGTGTGTATGTGTGTTGGACATCTGTGTGTGTGTCGTGTGTCGGTCGGTGCGATGTATTTTTCGCATTCGTTTCTTCTATACAGTTTTAAAGTTATCGATTTTCTACCGTTTTTAATTGTACATATTATATTTAAAAAACACCGGTGATTGTTGAAATTGAAAGTTCCGCAACATTTTTAATCACATTTGTAAAATGTTGACTCGTGCAGTGCGGGGGCGGCGGGGCCCCGGGCCGGCACCGTTGCTGTATAACTACACATTGTAAATAATCTAATATTTTAGTAAGCCATGTTGTGATTTTCAAAAAACACACTCCGAGCGCGGCCGGCCCGGGGGACACTGCGACTCTGGCGCTGACGCCTGTAGTGTTCATTTACTTAGTACTATTTTTAATTTACTGTTTTCTGGCAACCTTGAATATATTATGATGTTAAGTGTAACAGGTATAGTGCATTCAATATTAACTGGCGTCTTTCCACTTGAACCTAAACAATAGCGGTAATAAACCAAACACTCATAGAGCCCATTCATTTTTAAAGAAGCCGTTTCGGCCTTATCTATTTTGTTGCAAACCAACCAGTGTTGATACTTTTGAATAATCATAGAATAATTTAACAAAATTACGTATGTCAAAAAAAATACAATTACAAAAATTGGAAGGTGATTTCACTCAAGGACGAAACATATCGAAAGACGTAATATTTCCACTGAACTAATCTCTAAAGTTTAAAAAAAAGTCTAAAGTTTAAAAAGTGGTATTTCTATAGGAAGATAACGTAGGGAAAGTATCAAAAACGTTTGAAACACCGTTTGAGCGCCGCACGTGTTTTGCAATACAAAGAATTCACCCTCCACCACTTAATCCTAGTGTTATTGCTAATGACGGTCTCAAGTGGAAAGACGCCAGTATATATTGAATGTACTATAAACGGTAACGGAAGTACGTAGCCTGCGGAACAGTTCACAGTCGCAATATCATCAAAT
This sequence comes from Lasiommata megera, assembly GCA_928268935.1. Taxonomy (NCBI): domain Eukaryota; kingdom Metazoa; phylum Arthropoda; class Insecta; order Lepidoptera; family Nymphalidae; genus Lasiommata; species Lasiommata megera. The sequence goes on from OV743326.1 coordinate 15,887,298, forward strand.
GTGTAAGTTAAGCAAAGAGTTAGATAAGAAGCGTTACTTTAATTATATGTACGTTATTTTGGTCATGAAACGTGAAAAGCTCAAAGCAACGTGTACTGCGAGTGCGTCCTGTTCTTGTACAGCGCGAGGCCCTCCCCGCAGCGGCGCTGTCACAGTATATTTTTATAACGATATACACATTACAGGGAACGCCGCTGAACTGTTATAATATCAGTTATTTTTCGCTGGGACGTGCTCGTGCAACCCAACAGAACCCGTGCAAGTCTGTCAAGTATTCAAAGTAGTGTCACTTAGTTCAAATCAACTTAAATAAGGCTAGTTTTATTTGCGACGAAAGTAATCGAAGTGTAACATAATTTTGAATGAAACAACTCGTAATGTATAAATACGTTGTCAGTTTGTCATCGCGTCCCAGTCGGCGCCCTGCGAGGGGTCAGCGAGTGCGGGCGCCGGCGCCTCTCACTGCTGCTCTGACGTCACGCGGCGCGCTCGGAGTCGCTTCCAAACATCTAGGTCACATTTAAATAGCTTTGTAAGAAGTTTTCAGTAGTTTCTGAAGCAGTTCCTCCGCGCTGCTGCTGGCTGCAACATAGCGCCGCCCCGCGGCGACGGCCGGTGCGTGTTCGTAAACCAAAGAAAGTATGGCGCCGCAGGTCAATACTAAAACAAACGTAATCTAGATTATATGATAGTGCGATGTGAACCCAAAACCCACCTCCCGGCGCGTGCTGCCTCGCCAAACGCAATATTACCTCACTTTACCGTTTTCGATGTATTTTTTTTATATTAAAGTAAGTATGAGCGGGCACTCGTACGGTATTTAAAAATATGACTATGCATATCTGTAGCCGACGGGGACCGTCTGCCCCGCACCCGCCGACGGCTGCCCGGCCCGTGCAATGGCGGCCGGACGCTTTCCGGCGGAAGTTAATGTAATTACTGTATATGTTACCGATGTGGGCTTTTGAGACTTGTATATATTTTTTGGAAGTAAATGAATGGATTTGAAAATTACTTTGTTTTTGTTCTTCCTTCATTATTTATATTACAGCGCTCGCCGCCCCGCGCCACCCCGCGCCGCCCCGCGCCGCCGCCGATCAGACTCTCGCCGGTCAACCCTAATAAATACTGGCATCGACCCCTCACAAAGCTTCAAAAAATTCTACCTTTAGAAATTAAATGTGAATTTATTGTCAACAACCAAGGCGGCGGCGCGCGAGACGGCGGCCCGAGCTGAACAGGCTCGAGTCCTGCGGAGAACCCTATGCCGCAATTACGTGTTGGTTTAATTCAGTATGGTTTGGGGAGTTTCAACTATTTATTTCCAATGACTCGCGCAGACCTTTCGATTGGACTAGAATAACCTGATACTCACGGGACACCTTTTACTGGGCCGGTTTTGATAAGATTTTAATCCTGTTTAATAGAGTCGACGCGGAGGGTGCGGCTGGAAATAAAAGTTTGTCTATAAAAATAATCATTTATTCAATTCATAACTCCGCGAGCGCGACCGCGAACAATAAAAATTACATGCATTTACACGCACAGCCGTCCGTGCGTGCTCTTGTCCGGACATTGAAACGGGATGCCCGCTTCGCGTTCATGTTTCAAATATTTAATAATTTTTGTGTGTACCGACCACACCGTCAGCGGTAATATTTACTATCTAACCGATAAAAAACATTTCTCCCATTGACTTCACGGCGCGCGGCAGCGGCGCCCGGCGCCGGCAGCTCGCCGGCCGCCCGGGACAGCCGCCCGGCCCGGCCCTGCACTGCAGATGTCAGATGGTCAGTCTCAGCGTCGGCTCGCGTTCAAAGTGAGGCCGCCACCGCGCCAGCGGAGCTTACGTATTTGTAATGTGGAGCCGGCGCCTCGCGCGGCCTAGTTGAGCGCGAGCACGCTGCTGGCGCCGAAGGGCGGCCGGTAGCTGACGCCCAGCTCGCGGAACAGCTCGGCGGGCGGCGCCACGTTGGCGAGCAGCACGCGGCCCAGCGCCGCGGGCAGCGCGCCCGGCAGCCCGCCCTGCAGCGCCGCGCGCGCGCACACGCCCGCCCAGCCTGCAACACGCGCGCTCGTCACCCGGCCCCGGCCGCCGCACGGCCGCGCGCCGGCACGCACCTTCGGGCGGCGGCTCCAGCGCCAGCACGGCGGCGCGCGCCGCGCCCGCCCAGCGCAGCGCCGCGCCGTGCGCCTCCTGCGCGTCGTCCCGCAGCGGGTCGTGCAGCGCCAGCAGCACCACGTCCGGCGCCGGCAGCGCCTCGGGCCGCGCCGCCAGCGCGCCGCCCGCCGCCTCCAGCGCGCGCAGCTCGTCGCGCAGCTCGGCGCACGCCGGCTCGCTCGCGCTCAGCAGCACGTGCGCGCGCACGCCGTGCGCCGCCAGCACGCGCGCCGCGCGCACGCCGCACGCGCCCGCGCGGTGCGGCGCCGCCAGCACCACGGCCACGGGCGCCTGGTGCGCGTTGCGCGGCTCCAGGCGCCGGCCGCCGCCCGCCAGGCGCAGCGCCACGTCGGCGGCGGCGCGCGCCAGCAGCGTGAGCGCCTGCTCCAGCAGCCCGCGCCGCTGCAGCCCCTGCCACAGCGCCCTGCGGGACACTCGCAGCTATAACGCGTCCGGTGCATTACACGTACAGAACGGATTTTTGTGAGATGGTGAAGGCGCTAGGGCGAGCGGGGATGTAATTCCTCATATCACCTAGGTTTCACAATTAAAACATTGTCGGTCGCCGACACGAACGCGAGCGGCTCACAAAAACTGAATAAACGTAACGGAACCACGCGCCAACGGGTTCTGCGGACGTCGGGGAAGACGAGTCCGCCGTACCGCGGAGGGTGCATTGAAATCGTGTCAAATATAAGTCTCTCCATTTAGAAGTTTGGCCGCGGGGCGCACCTGCGCAGGCGCGGCGCGGCGGAGGGCACGGCGCGGCCGTCGTCCGCGGCGTACACCACGGGCCCGCGCAGCGCGTCGGGCAGGCGGATCTGCTGCGGCGCGGGCGCGGCGCCCAGCACGTTCTCGTCGTGGCGGAAGCTGGGCGGCACCACGTCGGGGCGCGCGTGCGCCGCGCCGCGCATCTCCTCCCACAGCGCGCGCTTGTCGAACAGCGCCAGGTTGCCCTCGAAGTCGTAGTCGTCGCGGAAGGCGGGCTCGGCCGCGTCGCCGAAGCAGGCCTCGTCGCGGCGCCGCGCGCGCTCGTGCGGCCGCGCCTTGCCCGCGGAGGCCGGCGCGCCGCCCGCGCCCGCGCCGGCGTGGGCGCTCTTGCCGCGGCCGGCCTGGCTGTCGCCGGGCTTGCTGCGCGCCGCGCCGGGCTGGCTCTGCTGGGCGGCGCACGCGCCCGTGTCGGAGGGGTTGGCCTGCAGCGTCTCGCACACGGTGGCGCGCGCGCCCTTCTTGTTGTTCTTGCCGACGGCCACGGTGCTGTGCGTCTGCTCCGCGGCCGGCGGCCGGCTCTCCTCGATTATTTTCAAATCTTTAATGTCAGCCGCACTGAAGCAAATTTTAATGGCATTTTTAATTCAAAAGCACTCCATGTGAATTACAACCTCTTTCAAGGATATCTTTTTTTTTATTCCCCTGCAAATAAGCCTGTGGCAAGTGGCAATGTTTCCTGGTAGATTATAGTGCAGTCTAGGATGGTAGTAGGCCAAGTATGGCAAACCCATCCTCCGACTTGGTTTCAACACGTTTTCGTGCCGGAACGTTACATCGCTTAGCGACACGTCTTGGATAGTGATAGAGTAGTGACTTAGTGTTATGTTGAGTGACCTAGTCTGGTACTAACGGAAATTCGCCTAATATATATCTAAGTATATATTATTTATATACAAATTATACTTGATTTGACACTCAAGCACCCACCCACTCACCCACACTTATGAATGTGATGTGTGACAACTTTAAGACATAATAATTCAGTCTAACTATTTTTTACTGCACTTAAAAGTCCACACCACTTCAGTTCAGGTTTATTTTAAAAACTAAAATAATTACATGCTTCTTGTGATATTGAGCAAAAATTCGTAAACGAGAATGGTGTTCAGATTACTTGCAGACATCATCAGATACAACATAATGAAAATAAACAAGAATGTACTTGAGGCCTCGTGCTGTTTCAAAGTTTATAGAAAATAACAAGCAAAAGCTACCATTAGGTTGCCATCGACTGAATTGATTAATATCATGAACAGAACTCACATTCTGAATTAGTTCCCACACCCTCATCCATACGACTAGAGCACACCAGACTTCACATTTATTTATTTATATTTATTTATAACAAAACACAGCTAAAACAGAAGATAGTATTTCCATAACAAATATAATTTTTGAATAAATTAGTAAAGTATAGCCAATTACAAGTTTTCAGATATAGAACTTAATTAACAAGAAAGTTAGACATAGTGTATTTTAGCTACTTTGACAGCATTCTGTCATATGCTATTTTATTATGGGGTAATGCTGCTGATATTGACACTATCACTTTTACAAAGAGGGCTGTTCAGGTGATATACAAATAGAGTCCAAGAGAGTAATTAAGAGATAAATTTAAAAAATATAAAATAATGACAGTGCATAACCAAAATATATATGAAAATTTAATGTATGTTCATAAAAATATTAGACAGTTCAAGAAAAAAATGGACATGGAATGTAACACCTTGAACCTTAGAAGAAAAATTATACTTGTAGTACCATTTAGTAGGCTGAACAAAATTAACCAATTCAAAGGAAACTCTTTTTGTTTTATAATAAATTACCTATCTTATAGACATCTAAGTTCAAAGTTACAACAATACTAAGGATTATATAAACAATAAAAAAGCATGTGATTTACTCTACTCTATAGGTACTATAATTTATTATTGATTAAGTGAGATGGTGATAACAATGAAAATCTGGTTAAGGTTGTTGCGGGCTTCTTTTTAGACCTGGGAGTGAGTTGAAAGAGGAACACGAACAGAAATAATGAAAAATTATATATATATATGAACAATTCATAGATGCCTGTAATAGGTTTATTAATCTAATTTTGATTTGATTTGTTATATTTTAAGAAAAAGGAAAAGGCTAGATTGAAATAAGCATAAAACCTCTACATACTGTATTACCGTAAATAGGTAATGTAACTTGCATTGCTCCTTAAGATGCAACTAGTGCAAATTAGCACAAACAGTCAACAGCAATAAAGTGTTGATATCATAGTTTTGTGCTAAGCAAGCCACCATACTGAACAAGCCTCAGACCAAACTTTGTCGGGTTGGCGCCCTCTGCCAGAGTTGAATTAAATAGTCCCATAGTTGCATCCCTATTCACTGCAGTCGATGCCCGAAATAGCAACAACCTCAAAACCGACAGTATGATTCAAATATTGTGGGTTGATGCTCTAATTGATTGTATGCTGTGAGGGAGGAGACTTTCGCCCATTAGTATTCCTTAAATACTACGGACAGTATTTATATGCAAGTTGGTTTTGGTTTCTGATTGTGAAAATCTTAAAGCTAAAACTCACTTAAGAGTAACCTGGGATTTTGGATACGGAAAACCATTTCTAAAAGCTTTGTTGAGCGTAATGGTGTTTCCGTCAGCCTCCAGGATGGTGCCCTGGTAGCAACCCAGCGGTTCCCCGCAGTTCACGGATACGGCGTACCCGACCCACTTTGACATGGTCACATCGATCGTCCTCTGAACCCAGCAGCCTGCTAACGTAACGTGTGTCACAAACTATCGCATTCAATCTTAATCTTGTTTGTTTATTAGCAACACATGTATCCGTTAAACTCGTGTCAAGTTTTACCATAGTTTTACAATGTCTATGAGTAAAGCACATTCTTGTACCATAAATAGTAGGTATTTTTATTAATCTGTGATCATGAATGACATTACCTTTTGTAAATAAACCTCAAAAGTAACAACATGCAATAGATTCATCGTACCTACTCTGTGGTCTAAAACAAAGAGGATTTAAACACTATGAATGTACATAATCAACTAACGTTTTGACGACCTCCGTGGCGCAGCGCGTGCGCTGCTGCATTTTAAAGTTGGAGGTCCTGGGTTCGATTCCCGGCTCGAGTCTGGTCGGGTGGGAGGCTTCGGCCGTGGCTAGGTACCACCCTACCGACAAAGACGTGTCGCCAAGCGATTTAGCGTTCCGGCACGATGTTGTGTAGAAACCATTTAGGAGTATGAGTTTACCATACCCCTAACAGGTTAGGCCGCTACCATCTTAGACCGCATCATCACTTGCAATCAGGTGAGAGGCAGTCAAGGGCTAACTTGTGGTGATTAAAAAAAAAAAAAAAACAACATAGGCATTCCCAGGACTGGCCAACGTGTTAGTTCATTCCGGGTGGGCCTACTATGGGCAAATATGGCAGGTAAATGACTTATTTTCAGTTTTACCTATTTTTTTGTAAAAAAAAAGACAGGCAAACGGAAACTGTAGAAGTAAGTATTTCACCAATTCAGTATCAATTCTGACTTTAAGAAAAAAATGGACGGTAGCGCACTGAACAGAAGAAAAGTAAACTTGCAGTACCGTTTAGTAATGAACTTGACCGATGTGCACGTCGAGCCGGGATCGTGGACACCATTCCCATGTCGATAAACTAGTGAAAGCACAAATTAAAAAGTTGCTACCCGACTTAAGAGAGTTCCGGGCTTCCGCTTGGCTGCCGGGTGAAGGCCGGCTACAGGAGGGTGTATTACTTGAGGCGGCGCGTGTGCTGAGGAGATTCCTCAATTTTAAACCCTTACCACTGGCTGCTTGAACCTTACCCCGCAACGTGTAAATTCATTATGTTATAATTATTTTTCAGGTTTTTTTCCTGATTAATTTTATAAATATTATTGTAAGGATGACAATGGAGGCGGGCACTGCCCCGCGGTGAGAGGTCAGTGTAACGACGACAGGCAGCCAGCAGGTGTACGACAGTGGTAACCAGCACTGTCCCACGATGGTCGCCGCTTGTGATGAGGAGAAGCAACCCTGCAGTTGCAGCCAGGAGCGGTTCCTCCAAGATGGACGGGGCCACGGGAGTCGGGATCTTCACCAACTTAGCGAGTCGAGTCCCTTACCAACGCCCCACGCAGTGGAAGCAAAGGTCGGAACTCGGAAGCACGACAAGGGAGAACCGACAGAGTTCGGCGAGCGTCTCCACAGTCGGAAAGCGCTCGCTGAAGCGCTGCAGTCTCGTAAATCGAGTGAGATGCAGATGCGTAGCTGGATCCAATCGGAATTAACTGCGAAAACTGAATTTGGATCTGGATCTGGTCAGGATCATCATTCGCTGGCTTGTGGCGGCCTCTTATAGACGGCGGCGAGCTAACATGCCGCCAGCGCCATCTAGTTTCAACTTAGAAGGTCAGAGTGACGAGTTAGTTGAATTTTGTTTGTAGTGTTACATTATTAACAAAATTGTGATGGTAGAGAAAATAAATATATGACATATAATAATATATCTTATTTATTCCTGGTCCATTAAAATATACAATTTTATCAACACCATTTCCAATTACATAATGTAAAAATAATATAAAACATGATACAATATCATACACACGGAAATAATATTAAAAATTACCCCAAATTGGTGATCGTACATAAAATCACTATTAGTGAGTGTCGTCACGCCGCAGGGCCGTCCGCGAGCAGTCGGCAGAGGCGCCGGCGCCGCCAGTGCGACACTGAAGACGCAATCCGCTACCTAACATTAGTGAAACAGTCACGGAGTGTGTCAGAGAGCGCCACACGCTTCACTACATTTAGGCAAGTCCATCAATAGCCCGTTGGCGCGGCTGAGCCCGGGCCGAAATGGCGGCAGCGCAGCCCGAGCCCTGCGCCCGCGCTCTATATCGCAATCGTTACCTGGACGCTCAGTTTAAATGTACCCAGCATGATCCGGACACCGACCAAACAATGTGAGTGCTCCTCCTCCCTCGGCCGCTCCCTCGCGTGTTGCTCGCGCGAGCCGTCGCTTGAAACCCTCCACGTCGACGATGTACGGAAAAGTTTAAAAGCAGACGCCGAACTAAATGAATTTTCCCACAGCACCGGCCGCACCCGGCGCCCGCGGCCCGGACTGCCTGCCGCTCGGACAGCATTTAAATATTTCGGTTCTCATTTTTAAACCTCTAATTGTTTGTTTCATACAACTTCAATGACATAATTACGTTTCAAATATCAATTTTGTACTTAGTTCTCATAAAACTGCAACAAGATTAACATTGCGAATATTAGCACTTTAAAAAATAAACGATGCGCCCAGCGCTGGGCAGTGGTCGCCTTTAGTGAAGGTTGACCGCGGGGCCCGGCGCCGCCCCCCGCGCGCTGCTGCGGTACTTCACGCCACTAATACGGTTTCGTTACATATATTACCGATTTTAAACATCCGGAACTCTCCTCCGCTAGATCGATTTGTTGACCCACAGCTGACGTCACCCGGGAGGCAGGACAATTTACGTAGGATTTTCAAACAATAATTATAATTCTTTGTACTTCTTTGTGTCCATACACCAAGTATCACATACTTGTAACATATCAATAGAAACAAATTAACGCTTAATAACAAACACTCAATCCAAGTCGCGCTGCGGGAGGCCGTGCGGGCGACCGACGGACCGCCGGCTACAGCTGCAGCAGGTGCAGGTCCACGCCCCAGCCCGTGGGCGCCACCCACGCGGGCAGCGCGCGCAGCAGCCGCGCGTGCCGCTCCGTGCGCTGCGCCGGGCCCGCCATGGCGTGCCCCGCCGCCGACACCTGCACCCACGCGCCCGCCGCGTCCGCTGTGCCCGTCTCCCGCTGCGGCAAAGCACGGACACGTCGCACCGGCGCGCCGCGGGCGGCGCCGCCGCGCGGCCGGCACTCACCCGGATGTGGCAGACGAGCGTCCACTGGAAGTCGGGCTGCGCGCGCGCGTCGTGCAGCGCTATGAAGTAGGTGCGGCGCGCGCCCCACGCCGGGCCGGGCTGCGGCGCGCCGCCCACCAGGTCGCACCACGGCACGTGCGCGCCCGGCGCCGGCGCCAGGATCACCACCACGTGCGCGGGGCCCGACATGTTGAGCGTGAGCGCGCGCAGCCCCGGCGCCGCCTCGGGCGCGAGCGCGGCGCGCAGGCGCAGGCGCGCGGCGGGCGGCTCGTCGGTGCGCAGGCGCTGGCCGCGCGCCACCAGCGACAGCACGGGCAGGAAGTAGGGCGCGCCGCAGTACAGCCAGCGCGCGCAGTCGGCGGCGGCGGGCTCGGCGCGCGCGCCCAGCGCCGCGGCCACGGCGCCCGCCGCGGTGCGCGCCGTGTTGGCGTCCAGCTCGGGCGCCCAGTAGAAGTGCTCGACGCGCGGCGGCGCGCCGTGCGTGGTGCGGCGCGTGTGGAACAGCATGAGGCGCTGCGGCCGCTCGGCGCTGTAGGCGGCCGGCGCGCCCAGCGCCACCAGCGCCGCCGCCGCCGCGACCAGCGCCGCGCCGCAGTACAGCTGCAACTGCCGCGTCTACAGCGCGCTCATACCGGGGGTCCGACCACGTCCGAAATCATAACTCTCTCTTTTTTAGTAACGGGATTTACGGGATCCAAAAATAAAAATACATTTGAAAGCGTCGACGAGATCGCTCCCCGCCCGCAACGGCCCGCTCGGAGCCCCGCCGCAGGGCTCCGTGAGTCTGTGAGCATTGCACGTACTCAAAAGGGTTTCACGTATCACGTCAGTGTCGGTGAAATCCTATTAATTTATTATCAATTGTTAACGTTGTCTGATCGAAGAAAATTGTACTCCTCACACAGGTTATTAAGATGTAATAAAACATTTCTTTAAGAATAAATGATCCACCCGGCAGTGTTCAAAACTTTGAAACTTTTGACAGAGAATTCCTGAAACTGGCTCGAGTATTTCAGAGCTCGTGAACTACTCACGTCACGTCACGTCACGTCACGTCACGGTGGTCGGATCGTCGGTATTGATGTGACAGGCGATACAAGAGACGAAATTAAACTCACCAGCCGCCGGAGGTCTCGCGCGGCGACCACGAGCGGCAGCATCCAGCTGAACGTCAGCAGCGTCAGCAGCGCCACCAGCGCCGCCATCACCACCTGCGGGCGAGACCGCGCTCAGCGACCAGTGCAGCGCACGCTCCCGCCCAGTGGCAGCGCGGCACTCACGTCCGCCGGCAGCGGCAGCGTGCCCGCGCGCCCCATGATGGGCACGAACATCTGCACGGAGTTGAGCGCCAGGTACGCGCACTGCAGCGCGGGCAGCGCCGCCACCGCCGCGTGCAGCGCCGCACCGCGCGCGCCGCGCCGCGCCGCCAGCCCCGCCAGCGCCGGCAGCGTCCTGCAAGCGCGGCCGTGAGTTGCGCGCCGGGCCCGCGCCCCCGCCCCCGCCCGGCGCGCACCACAGCAGCGGCACGAAGGCCGAGCGCAGGCCGGCCGCCGCCGCCGCCGCCGCCGCCGCGCCGCCCAGCAGCGCCAGCGCGTCGCGCCACGCGCGCCACGCCCACCAGCCGCGCGCCAGCCGCGCCGCGCCGCTGCCCAGCCACGTGCGCCACGTGTGCCGCGCGTCCGCCCACGCGCCCAGCAGCGCCGGCAGCGCGTACAGCGGCAGCAGCAGCCAGGCGCGCGAGTAGAAGGCCAGGCGCGCGCCCAGCGCGTGCAGCAGCAGCGCGGGCAGCAGCGCGGCCGCCAGCCCCGCCAGCCACGCCAGCAGCACGCCCAGCGCCGCGCGCGCCACCACGCGCGCCCACGCGCGCGCCGGCATGTACACTGCGGGGTGTGGAGTGCCACCGCACAACTAAGTGAACTGAAGAGAGCCAACCCTACTGGTTGGCACAGCGTAACCGGCCTGTAAGTCATACTATGTGCCGGCCTGGTTGAGGACGTGTGCGCGAGCGTTACCCGTGAGCCGGCCCCCCGGCGGCGGGACAGGAATGTACCGTGGGGGTTGAGTCGGTAAGAGTCCGACATAACCACCGCGTCTCCTCGGACGCGGTGGTATCCATGAGGATTACCCACGTTAAAAAAAAAGGGAAAAATAATTGTTTATATTCCTTTTTACATTGTATTTAAAACTGGCTGACGCCCGCGACTTCGTCTGCGTTGAGTTAGTGTGTTTGTTGTCTTTCAATCACGAAGCAATTTAGATTACTAACCCAAATTACTTGAAATAATTACAGGATAAACATTAAAGTATCTATCTTCTAAAAAAAAAGAATGAGTGAAATCGGATATTGATTCGTTGGCGGGAGAAGTAGTGGGAGGCACCCGAGACGCGATTGCACAGGCGCGTGAGCTGCGCGCGGTACTGGACAGTACTTGGACATTGCAACATTAATTTATTTTTCTAAAATAAAAGTAGCCTAAGTTACTCCTTATTACATTAGCTACCTGCCAATAAAAATCCCGTAAAAATCGGTCTAGCCATTTCAGACATTAGCCGGAACAAACGGACAGACAAAAATTGAAAAAAATGTTATTTTGGTGTATGTACCGTATACAACATATTCATGTAGTAAACAACGCTTATTTCAATATTACAAACAGACACTCCAATTTTATTGATTTGTATAGATGTATAGACAAAGGCCGCAGGCATTAACCAGGGCCGGGGCGGGCGGGGCGGGTACGTACGGTGGCGCGCCGCGTCCCGCGCGGACAGCAGCAGCTCGCCGGCCAGCGCCAGCAGCAGCAGCAGCAGCGCGGCGGCGGCGGCGGGCGCGCGCGCCGACACCACCACCAGGCCCAGCACGTCGAAGAACACGGGCTGCTTCTCCAGCTCCGCCGCCGCCTCCAGCCGCTCGCTGTGCAGCATGCCCTGCGCAGAGGCGCGTCAGGCGGGCGCGGCGGGCGGGCGGCGGGGCGCGGGGCGGGCGGCTCACCTGCACCAGCGCCAGCACGTTGTCGCCGGTGCGCTGCAGCGCTTGCGCCGGCACGCGCGCCGCGGTGTCCAGGTGCGTGTGGTACACGTAGCCGTTGCTGCTCCACGCCAGGTCCACGCCTGCAACAGCCCCGCTGCACTGTACGCTCGGGCCGGGGCCGGCCCTGCAGTTCTACGACTAGTCGCCGGCGAATTATTATGAACTTGTTTCGGATTACGCGAATTGCCCCTTATTGTAATGTCTAAAAGATAACAATAATAACAGAGTATAACATACTAGCAGGCGCCCGCGACGTTCTTCTTCTTCTTAAAATTCAGCCAGAATAAATTGTAAAAATTCCTACGGGAACTCCTGTCACTTTCCAGGTCCACAACGATACTTTCAAAAATCAGGTCGATCCATTGCTCTGTTGCGACGTCATTGGAGGACAAACGAACATACAAACACACTTTCGCATTTATAGTATTACTATGATTTGTCTAGATAGTAGTACAAAGTATTTCAATGTTATACTAATTATACCTCGAGTGGATTCAAAGAAGTAAAACTTTATAAGATTTTCATCCAACATTCATTTTGAACCCCGGTATTAACCTCTTTGCGGCGGATTCTCGCCAACTATTTTTTTAGCGAATGTCTACGCCTAAGCAGGGCCTATTCAGTGATGTGGCCAGCCTCTACGAGCGGGCGGTGGAGCGAGCGCTCACCCGACAGGTTCCCGTAGTCGCGGAAGATGCGGAAGTCCGTGTCGGCCGGGATGAGGCCGCTCTGGAACAGCTCCTGCGCCAGCGACGACGCGAAGGGGTGCGGCACCGCGCCCGCGTACACCTCCACGATCCACGGGTCGTGCGGGCCCGCCTGGAACAGCACCTCGCGCCCGCCCGCGCCGCACGCCTCCACGTTGACGAACGCGCGCACCGACCGCGCCCAGCTGCCGCGCACGTACACGTCACGGGGGCCACGCGAGCGGCTCCGGCTCGCTGCAATACCCTGAGTATTGCAGCGAGTCGGAGCCCCGAGATCGCGCGGAGGCAAAAGGAGCGGCGCTCACGGGTGCTGCGTGACGAAGGCGTGCGAGCCCTGCAGGATGTTCTCCTCGGCGCCGTTGAGCAGCAGCAGCACGTCGTGGCGCAGCGGCGCGCCGGCCGCCAGCGCGCGCAGCACCTCCAGCCCCACGGCGCAGCCCGCCGCGTCGTCGCTGGCGCCTGTCGCACACATTACGCGTTTGGAACGCTCGGAGCGGTCGACGAAACCAATCCAAAAGCATTTAAAACATTATCTAGATAAAGTTTACGATTGAACGGATGATTGAGTTCACATCATTTACACCAAGTTCGATAGGACGCCCCATCCGCGTAAGCGCGAAGGTAGACGAGACGCAACATCGAGATGTCGATGCTTTCGATTCACGTGTATTTCTCATTTTCCTAGTCAGTAGTTATATGAATCGATCTCACTGATCACATTACGTCGCCCGTCCGATCAGGAATAAGTCCCATACAATATTGTTCAGGAGGACGCGTCGGCGCGAGGCGGCCTAGCGATATACAAATGTTTGAGTTCGATAATCGACTGATCTCAGTATTTGTCTTGTGAGTTCTTTAAATTAAAACAGTTCTGTGCTCCGCCTGGAGAGTAGTTCCGTCTATACTTGACGTGGCAGTGCGTGTATGTGTGTGTGCACTTGTCACATGAACAGATATTTCCGTTGCGATTCATACGCTTTGGATTTTGTGAATTTGCTGCATTTCCTCACTTAAACGCTACAGGGCCGACCGGCGCACGGCCGGAAACCAGTTTCCTTTGAGTCAACTCTACGACCTCGCTTCGCTCGTAAAGATCAACCCAATTGTGAGTTTGAACAAATCACTAACAAATAAGTCTCGCTCACGGCGTGAACTTTTGTAAACCTGCCGTTACACACCACCACCCCCAGCCGAGGCACATCATCGTGGTGAGGGAGGGCTCGTCCCTTCAATCGAGAAACGTACGGGACAGCTCCGGCGGCACACGCGCCTCGTCGTGCCGGCCTCGCGCCGAAGCTGCCCAACGTAATCGTTGTAACGTTCGCTTCGTGAGCCAGCCTGACGACACGTTATTACAATAATCATACTCGCGATAAAAATAAATCAGCCGAGAGCCTCCACAGCGTGCGAGGTAGACGCCATTATTTGCCGCTTTACAAACTTCGGACTTTTATTCGTATTAATTTCGGAATACTTTAAGTACGGGCCGCTTCGGTGCACACGGAGATAAGTTGTACTGCGAGCGGCACTTGGACGTGACGTGCAAACCGGAAGACCTTGGCTGCTATTTTTACATTTTTATTACGCACCGAGGTGGCGAAGGCGATGCCTCCTGACGGCGATTACCTCGTGCGACCGAGCCGAGCATCAAACGAGTTGCAGAGCGCTGTGTACTGCAACCTTATACAGTGTGTCGAACGTCAGACCGTAGGTACAAGACTCGTTTGGAGAGTCGTTGTCTAACAAAGATTCCTCTAAAGTCTACCGACACATTTTGTAAAGTTGAAGTGCCCCCGGTGCCGCTCAATATAAGTGTTGGCGGCGGTCGGTGTAATGCTGCGATTTCATTTGTTTAATGTTTCCGAAGCGATGATTGACCCTCGTCGCTCATAAAACTGATGTTACCTCGGCACTGCACTAATTAGTCGCTGATAATAATAATAATTTAACATTCATGTGCCACGCCCGACACTGATCAGTGTCGGCGGCCAGCGGGTCGGCGGCGCGGTCCCCTGCGATCCGCGGGACTTAGGTATATTCTGTTGAATGACAATCTTGAGAATCAAACTGACATCGTGAGTTTGTCTGCCGCTCGAACCATTCAGCAGAATCAGTTCGATCGATTGAGCCTCAGTTGAGTCGGAGCAATTACTTGTTTTCACTGCACGCGGACCACTCTTGTCCAACTTTTTTGAAAAGATCATGAGGACTTCATAAATTATTTAAATCAAACAAAAAGTTAAATGTGTGCGGAGATTTACCTATTTATGACCTATAAATGCAATCAGGAAAATTATCACGTAATTAGATCATTGTGTTCAATTAATTCAGTTCAAAAGAAAAAAATATCCACAAACGCAACGGTCGTGCCGCGGCGGCGCAGCGAGGGCGCATCTGGTTGGATGTGACCTTCCGTGCTTTATTTTTAATTTGAATTTATACATATAAATTTATGTTCTACAATATTTAAAGTCGACCCATTAATAAGTATATTACCATTTATAAATCCTCTTTTGGGTTAACAGAAAAAGAAGAATGTTTCTTTTTAGTTTCTAGTTAATTATATATATTATATTTTATCTGTTATTTGGTTTTGCAAGTTTTATTGTAATTTTACTGAACCTGAAATAGGTGCAACGAGATGTGTTAAAAGTATCCGGCCGGTAGATCGTTAACAACCACTTTACAGCGATACAACCAATTCACTAAACAATTATCGCCCATGAACAACGGTCCGGCGGCGTGCGGCCGGCCCGGGCCGTGCTGTCAGCTCGCAGGCACTCGGCAATGAGGGTGGTTAGGGCGCGAGTGCGAGAACGAATCTCACGGGTGATATTCGGGTGCCATTGAAAGCTCGCTTGTGTTAATACGGCGGGCGGGCCGGCCCGTCCTCATGTCATTCAGTTTCTAATATTGCAAGATGACGAGTTTTCTGTTTCTGTTTTTGCTGTTCACGAATTAACATATTTGTAAGTGATGAAAGATGTCAGCGGCGGCGAACTGTCTGCACGTCGTTTTACTTTCATTCGTTACTTAACCCTTTTTTGGGTGGAATTTCCAAAACACATATTTCATTATTTTAATCTAAAAACCAGAGTATCCACGTGTGCCCGAGTGCTGTCCCTTTTGTTTCGTTCGGGGGGAAGAGTAGCATTCGGGCCGGTGCACCCTGGTAATCGGTTAACAATTTCTTTTGTGGAATATTCTGCTTTCTATATTATTTTATATCTCAGCGCGTCCCTCTGACCCAGCTGAGGGCGCAGTGGAAGACCCAGGGGTTGCAATATTCCGTATGGTGGAGGGCCTGTCCAGGCATGGGACTGGTGGGGTACGGTGCTCGAGTTGGCTGGTGTGCTGTTGTTCCGGCACACCTCTAACCGGCGAAACTGGGCACGTTGTTCCCAAGGAGGTTCCGCTGCGGCGGACACCCGCTGGTGAAGTTGCAATTGTGTGCGAATTCCCAGTGACTCCACCACACAGGGCTGAGTAATATCACGCGGAGCTTTCAGTCAGTAGGAGTCTGACAAAATCTCTGTGTCTCCCCGTGGTGCAGAGGTCCCTGAGGATTTACCCACGATAAAAAAGACTACCAGCTCGCACGGATGTGTTGACAATTGACAGATTTTCATACAAATTTTAGCACACAATTGTGTTTTTACGTGTGGAATGAAATGTGCGGAGCGCTCTCCGACAAGCCAGTTCGAAGGAGCAGCACGGAGGCATCCGACGCGCAGCACTCACCGGGGCTGTCGGGCACGGTGTCGAAGTGGCAGTTGAGCAGCAGCGCGCGCCGCGCCGCGCCCGCGCGCCCGCCCGCCGCGCGCGCGCGCAGCACCACGCTCTGCACGCCGCGGTACACGTTGCTCATGCCTGCAACACGCCCAGCTCGCCTCAGTCGCCGCGGCAACGCGCGCCCCGCCCGCGCGCTCACCGTCCAGGAAGCTGAGCGCGAAGGCGCCGCTGGCCGAGAACACGTCGTAGTCCAGCCGGTTGTGCGGCGACGCGGCCGCCGCCACGCCCCGCGCGGCCGCCAGCAGCACGCGCACGGCCGCCACCTCGTTCTCGTAGCTGCCCGCCACCTGCGGGCGCGACGGCGCGGTGAGGAGGTCAGAGTCAGAGAGGCAGAGGGAGGCCGACTGGCGAACGTCGCCGGGCGTACCCGCGGCCCTATGGAGGTGATGTTGACGAGGTGCTCGTGCGCGATCTGCGCGATGAAGCGCTGCGGCGGCGCGGAGCGGTCCAGCGCGGCGGGCAGGCGCGCGTCCGCCAGCGCGGCCACCAGCAGCGTCAGCGCCGTGCCCAGCGCGGCGGCGCC
Organism: Lasiommata megera; assembly: GCA_928268935.1. Lineage (NCBI taxonomy): Eukaryota > Metazoa > Arthropoda > Insecta > Lepidoptera > Nymphalidae > Lasiommata > Lasiommata megera. The sequence goes on from OV743326.1 coordinate 15,904,220, forward strand.
CAGCCAGCGCAGCGGCACCACGCCCCCGTCCGGCACGTTCTCCTTCAGCCAGCCCGCGCGCTCCTGCGGCGCCGGTGGAGGTGTTAATACGAGTGAGCGCGGAGCCCGCCCGACCGTCTTCCCTACTCCCGACGATACACGCCCATTCTTCACAAAATCCGTTGTAATTACAAAAATACGAGAGACTGTTTATTTCTGATCATTCGGCAGGAGCAGAGCGACGTATTTGACGCTATTTTTGAGCTTAAAGATAATATTTGGTAGCTTAGGAAATATAGATTGTCCAACCGAACGAAGGTAGGGTTCCCGCAATCTGCAAATACATAAATATAATTTATGCAATATTAAACCAGACCAGTATTTTAGTCCAGGCTTAAATTATGATTCTGCGTAATTTCAGGAAAATCCGATCAGTGGTTTTCACGCCAATCGGCGACAGATGATGTTGACAAAATCCAAATATATTTTAATTTAAATCAATGTTGCGTTAACAAATGGTCCATGTAGCCAATATTGGCATAAAATAAAACAGTGTTTTTGCAAACAATGAACGCTGGTCACTGGTCGGCCATTTTCAGAGAATGGGCAAAATGCTGATGCTTTGATGGAGCTAGACAAGCGACACGGCAACGATATATAGCATGTTGCTCACCGATAGCTTGAAAAGAGCACCGAATCGGTAAACTGTTTTATCATAGCTGATAATTACATTATCATTATGAAACTTGTTATACCAGATAACAATCGGCCTGTCTTGGAATCAAAGTAAATTTTAAAAAAGGCAAAATTCAATCTTTTACAGGCAATTACGACGCGGTCTATGAGACCAATCTCTTCACATAAAAATGTCGACCAAGAATAATTAGTTTTAGAAGACATGGAAGTTCTTTAGAATACTTGATGCATCTTGCAGGAATCAGAGTATTGTGTCAGGCCAGAAACAGGCAAACACAGGCAGTTGGTGAATTGTTTTCTCAAATCTGATGCAACATTATGAATTCTGGTGTGAGTTTAGTTTGTTAAACCAAAAAATAATAAATGAGTAATTGACCTTAAAATACAGCTACTTTTATACCACCCAAATTAGTTTTACACTATAACACAAATAGTCCTGAAAATAACACCAGATAGACCCACAGCAGAGAGTGATGGTTATTGAACTCGTAGAAACACTCAAAAACTATTATTCAAGGTACTTTTTATGTGATTAATGTAAACATTGTATTTTTTTGTAACTTGGTTATATGATTTGTTATGTGGCATGCATATTTGTTGCATTGCATAAGTATGGTCTCTGAAACATGGTTGCTCACTATGAGCCTCATAAGAAGGCTCAGAGTCACTCAACGGGCGATGGAGAGAGCTATGCTGGGAGTATCTCTAGGTGATCAAATCAGAAATGAGGAGATCCGTAGAAGAACCAGAGTTACCGACATAGCTCAGAGAATTGCGAAGTTGAAGTGGCAATGGGCGGGGCACATAGATCGGAGAACCGATGGACGTTGGGGTCCCAAGGTGCTGGAATGGCGACCCCGCACCGGTAAACGTAGCGTTGGTCGACCCCCAACTAGGTGGACAGACGACATCAGACGAGTCGCAGGGAGCCGCTGGAAGCAAGCGGCCCAAGACCGTGAGCATTGGAACTCCCTACAAAAGACCTATGTCCAGCAGTGGAGGTCAATCGGTTGATAATGATGATGATGATGATAAGTACAGTGTGTGCGGTTTGTGTTGTGGCATCCTTCAATAACTGACTGGATTGGTGATTACGGATGTCGATAATTAATTCAATTATTCAAATGTATATGTAGATCACACCTGCATATTTTTCTTGTTGTGTTAATATTTGATTTGATAGTTGCTGCAAAAGGATTATGATGTCTGAAATTAGTGCAAAATATAATATCATTGTTTATTATCTTTACTGATAACAAAGTTCGAAAGTTCTTATGTTAGTTAAAAATTTAAAATAATCACAAACAACCTATATTTGAGTGTGATCTCAAACGAATAATTTTATATCTTTTTAATTTTTTTCCATTATTTATCTACTTGCTGTGTATAATATGGCATTTATATATAAATGCTATATTACATGCATCCAGGCATTCCTGGTGTATAACTATATAACTTTATAAAATAATTATTGACATGTAAATTTTTATTATAATGTCATCCATTGAACTAACAAAAAAATCAAAATAAAATGTGTACATAGTAACAATTTAATACCTTATAGACTAATTAATTTAAATCACTTAAACTAGTAGTTAAGTTTGTTTTTTGTGTTAACTACTAGTTAATTCTACTAAGTACTAGCTCAATTTTTTGTTAGATACTATTATTTCAAAGGTCATGTTGTGTTGATTTTACTACAGCTTACAAAAAAATCATGAAATAATTGAATATTTGTTATATTTATGGTTACATTTCATTTAAATTGCATTTCTGTTAAGTTAATAATATATTTTCTTGCATACCAGAGTATATATAAACAGTTTCATGTAATGCCAAAGTTATACTTTGTGATCGTCACAGGATAAATCATTCTGAAAAATCCCCATATATGTTAGATATTTGTCACAGTATTACAGGAAACTTCATAATGTTCAGCAATAATATTACAACTCTCATATTCACTATTCCGGGCATTATCTCAATAAATGGAAACTTTTTATGTTATACTAGACAATGCCTGTAATTTGTCTGTAATTGTTTAAATTTTCGATTCTTAACAAGAAATACTAAAAATCATTAAACTTAGTGTTGAAACCACATTGTTACTTAACTCTTATGCATATGATTATGATTAAACAATAAACTTAATAACATTTTTCTCAAGTGGTTATCATAGCCTAGCTCATATGGCATATTCACACAAAGGATATTGTTTGCAGCTGATTTCCATTAGACTATTCCGTCCTACTCAAATAATGTTATACAAATCTTTACAAAATTGATGATGTAACAACATTTCCGATAAAAATCTAGAGTACTGGAGTTAGTGAAGTTAACAAAAAGGCTTATCTCCAATCCCGACGAAACACCCTATATTTTTGAGATAAAAAAGCCTAAAGCTTGACCTGGATTATCAGTAGTGTGTACTAAAATGTGTTTAAATCCGTTTAGTGGCTTAGGCGTGTCGCGCCTCCATACAGTCAAAAATTTAATAAGTTCTAAGTTCTTTCAATTTAAATAAATAACTTTTCAATATACATATATATTCAATTTACATGTATTATTATAATAGATATAGATTATTCTACGTCTACTGCATCGCGAAAAGGTATCTTGATATACAAAACATTCTTATAGCACACAATGCACACTACTTAATATTTACCAAAACGTTACCTCAATTATAAATTGAATTACCTAAAAATTTACTAAATAAATAATTCTTTAAATGTCTCACCATTCCTCCAATGTTATTTTTCTTACTGTTAATAAGCATACTTCTCAATTAAATGCACATTACACTTACGGTATCCATATCTTTAATTTAAAATGTATTCTGTATAAAGTTTTTTACGTTAGTCAAAGATCACCCATCATGAGCATACCACACTCGATGAAAATTGAAAACCATTTGAAAACTGACATTGTTATCGTAGAAATTGAATTCTTACACAGACGAACCACTAACACACGAATGATTCAATGAGAACCTAAGATTTATGAACGCATAGAGTTACAATGATTATTGTTGTTTGTAGTCTCAGATAAAGGGTCTCATAACAGTTTACATACTCATTTGATATGTTTTTGTGATAAAGATATAGTTAAGTGTGGAGAGTGCAATCCTATTGCCTAATTAAGTTAAATTCTATTTATCGTTATTTGATTCTTCCTCGACTGGATGTTGTGATTTTTCCATACCGAAATGTACCAGTACACTATGTTTAGATTAAATTAGAATCATAGCCACATAAAATAAGAAATTTGTCAAATCAATGGATGCCCACTACACGTCTTACTGTGATATCAAACTGATAACCTAAGTCCTAACCTTTTTTTTTTTTTTTGTCGTGGTGGAAAAGCTTTATAGCTACCTCCGTACCCTTGGGCGGGAAGGAGGTTATGTTGGACTCCCACCCCCGAAGGGGGGTATACCCTAACTAAATACCACCACGGCATGTCCCTCTCGCAGGTTTTACTGGACACCCGGGGGACCCGTTGTATACTTCCCGGGCGAACCTAAGTCCTAACCTAACCTAAACAGGCTAACCCACTAGCCCACTACCATCTTAAACTGAATGATCACTTATCACCAAGTGAGATTTTAGTCAAAGACTAACTTGTCTGGAAAAATAATCCACTTCAGGTTGGTTGGTAAAATTGTTTATTGTATACAAGCTGTTTCAGGCGGTTTCTAAAGGTTGCAACATAATTTTATTTAGCATAGTATGTGACTTTATAACCTGTAGCTTAGAAGTGTATTCGAGACTAGCCGTTTACAAAAAACACAGGAGTTTCAATATGTCGATTTTTTTATGTTTTCTAGTCACATTTGAAGAAATTTCACAGAATAACGTAAAAGGAAGTAGTTAATTACATTTCATATGCCTTGTGTATTTATATTCAGGTTTAATCTAAGTCCTAGTCCAATGACGAAGTTATTTAATTATATTGCAGCAGATGGTAAATTTAACTACCTAGGCACGGTAATGTTATATAAACAGTATTCCAACTTCATACAAACGGACGAAACGCGAGCTATGCTTACGCGCCTCGATCTCGACGTGCACCCGGCTCACAGACAGTCGCGACTGTGCCGCATTGACGAAAGGACGGTGTTTGTTTTGTTTTTTCAAAGAAAACCGCGCGATTGTTATCACTAAAAATAAGTTTTAGTACATATTTAATATGACTTAGTTTTTTTGTTATTAATAATAGTTGTTTATTGTACTGTGTGTATGCATAATACTAGAAAAATAAATTTGACCGTCTGTCTGTCACTAGTTACATGAAATTTTATCAGAAGTAATTTTCCTACTGCTATAACAAATATATACCACAAAAAAAGGTTTTTTTTTTTCTCGGTACAACAATAGCTAAACTCATGAAATATTCACAGAATGTTTAAATATTTGAGAGGGTTGTGATTTCAAAACATAAACAAACAAACTGGCTGCGCCAGCCGAGAAAGAAGAATTTTGCTTTGAGTTGTCGCGAGTTGTAGGTACCTAATTTATAGAGACGTTAATAAGCTAAGATAAAAAGTTAACATAAAAAAATTATTAAAATTACTTTTTAGTTGACCAGGACTATAATATTAATAAGCTTAATACGCAAACTTATTTAATTTTACCCAGCAATGATTTTGTTGAATATATAGAAAAAATTGATTTTTTGAAATTAATTTAAAACCAAACATATAAATTTTAAAGTAGCTGCAGGTATCTATAACAAAGTAAAAGATATTCCTTTTTCTAAACCTTGTCCATGTCTCCCAAAACAATTTTTAATTAAACTTTATATTAGAATGCGGATTTTTTATACTTTAAAATTTAATAATAAAGGATTTCGTACGTCTCAGTAGAGGCGCAAATATTTTGCGGTCGCAAATTTATATGACCGATTTGTTATTAAATCATTTATAAACATGGTTTTTTATTAAATCTACCAATCTAAGAAACAAAACGCATTCATTGAACACTTCTCCAAATCAAAAAAAATATTTTAAAAGTATTTTATACAAATAAAAGTATTTTATTTGCTTATACAATTAAAAGTATATTTACAATCACAAAACTAAATGGAAACACAAAGTAGGCAATTATAAATAAAATGCTGGAGGTGGGCAGCTCTATCGCATGTTTAGGTAGTGTGCGGCGTGGTGCGGCTGTACTGCTGTAGGCATTTATTTAAAAAATACGGCTGAGTTACAATACTGTTCAGATAATATTACCGTTACCTATAGGTATTTGTACTTTATCTGAGTTACCACTTACCCCTTGGCTTGCTTTAGTTAACCTACGCTTAATTTGGATTATTGTTCTGTGGCTTAATTCTGGGAAATGTATATTATATCTTTGGTACTAGGATATGTAAACCTATAAATTAAAATTATTCTGTGATGCTCGGTATTTGAACTACATAATGTATTAAATAAAACTAAATTATAAAGTGCTTGTTTATATAGCACTATTCATTACCGAATTTTCATATATGCTGATTGAAAATGTAAGTTTTATAACGCAAATATTTTACAATTAAGTAGCACGTTTTGAGGTTATGTTTTTGTTATTGTATTTTCTTGCCGCTGTAAGTCCCCCTTCCCGCATTTTATATTTTTCATAATATTGGTAAAAGTTAAATCTTCATACCGAATTGTTGAACAAATTGCTGCATTGAAAGCCTGAACATTTCAAACAGTTTGTGTCCTGCTGGTAATTAACCGTCATTTGTATTTGCAGGTCCCTCAGCCCAAACTCCAGACTCGTGCAGCGTACGATAGAGTTGAATTATACGAATAAAAAACGCTCAACTTCAGTCAAATGGATCGCCATGAATGCAGTATTCTTGCTCATATTTGTTTACGATTTGTATGTATTTTAATTTTAATGTACTTTGAGATGTGATTTACACCAATTCTGATGCATCTCGTTGATGACCTGCCTGGCGCAGTGCGATTAGTGGGAGTTCCTGGGTTCGATTCCGGGCAGGAACAATTTAGTAGTTTGAGTTTCTGAATTTTCTCGAGTTTGGTCCAATGTGAGACTAGCAGTGGCTAGTTACCAGCCTTACTGAATGTGATTAAGCGTTTTGGTAATAGGAATGCGCATGAAAACGCTATACACCTGACTGATAACCATGCTACCATCTTAAAATACATCATCACTACAAAAGAGCTCTAGAATAAAATCTGAACTGGCACCACCAGGTACCAGTTGAGAGATACCAGATTTCTTGGTGGGATTAATAAAAATCTAGAGCGGAATATTAAGCTGTCTAAAAAAGTATTGGATCCAGATCATTGACTAAGTATTTTTATTGTGAGTATTGTATTCCAGAAAGTTGGCACAGTGCGAGAGACTGCACCAGAAAATACTGATTGAATTTTTATAATTAATAAGTATAAAATTTAGTATGACATTGGTGTGGTAGAAATATAAGTGGTCTAAGTTAATGTCTGTTTGTATAGGTCGTGCAAGTGCCCCGGCTACACCTCCCTCCTGCACTATGTTGAGCTGGTATGTGCAGGCGTGCTAGCTGCCAACTTGGTGCAGTATGCAGTGCGACTGGCGCCCGGCAGAGCGCCCAAGCTGCCGCTATCCCCGGAGCAACGAAAGTTGCTAGGCCTTTCCAACACTGACCTGGGTGAGTCTACCTATGCTTTTGCATTGATTTTTGTAAATTTACATTGTTTAACAAATCATTTTTAATTATTCTACATAATATCCAGCCTGTGTATTTCAACAACAGAACTGATCAAATCAAGGTTTACAAGATTTGAAGATTGAGTCAGACTGTGGACTAGACGTTGATAGTTTCATTTTTTTATTTGGTTCACTGACAACCAAAACATTTGTCAATATTGACTTTGACTCAGTACCATGAGGTACAAGTACAAAAACTACAGGAAAACACCTATAATAGTGCAAAATTACCTTACAACTGGTTATGAAAATATGGTGCTCTATGGGAACTTTTAAATTAGCGCATCATATCAAAGAAGAACAATTAATTTTATTATTATTCGTTGTCATGAATCGCTCGTTCGTCAGATTCGTCGTTCGTGTTGACGGAGCAGCACGACGGCAGCCGGTGCGGCGACAGCGGCGTCGGCGAGGGCGAGCTGGCGTGGTGGGCGCGCGGCGCGGGCGCGGCCGTGCGCGCGTCGCCGTCGCCGCCGCCGCCGCCCCGCGCGTCGCCGCCCGCGCCGCGCGCCTCGCCGCCGCCCTCGCCCGAGGCGCTCGCCGGCGACGCGGACGCGCTGGCCGAGTACCTCGAGTGAGACTTGTACATTCCCTCCGCCGAGTTCCGAGAGAAATGGCATCCGTAAAGTAGCTTTCGAAGTTGATCCGCTCTCGAAGAAATGCGCTCGTGTGGGATTCAGACGCTTGGTCTATGTTTGAGCTAGCATTTATTTCCGCAGTTGCACAGACCGTGGCGTGTTAATGGTACGAGTACACAGTGACTTAATCCTGTTCTTCAAATCGGCCAGTACCACTTTAGCCTGGTATTGGTACTACCAACTTTCAGCAAAATCTTTGAAAAACTCATTAACTCAATTGCTCAATCATTTTAAAGGTTGGTTTTAAACTGGGTTGCTAAACAACAGAGTGGAGTGTTGAGTTATTAAGAATTATATAAACAAAACAAAGATAAAAAGCTTTGGTGAGATGGTGAAAACAAAAAAAACAGGTCTAAGAAAAGATAGAAAAAACTAATCGGGTATTATATTTGTTATCACAATCTCATGATTAAACTTTAAAAAATTTTAAAAGGAAGGGAATTATTTAAATGTTGGCGACGACCTCCGCGGCACGGGTATACCGCCAACGCATCCGTGGCTCCCCCGGTGCCGCACAATGGTCACAGTGGGTGGTTCTCGCTGAACACCAGGCGGCACGACGCTCGGGTGCCCGCCATATTAATATATGATGACGCATTACCCTCCGGGGGTGGCGCCCTGTGTGACGTGTAGTAACGCTCCGCAGGCGCTGCGCGGCGAGCGGCGCGGCGGCGCCCGCCTACCAGCTGGCCGCCGTGGACTGCGGTGCGTACTGCCCGACCCGCCCGCTATACGGCCGGGAATTACTATTATTTATTAACCAACGCTTGCAATACTGACATTAACCTATTTGCTGAAATCTTAAGTAATATTGGTTTGAATGTTGTGAGCTGATCGAAATGTGCAGCCAAATTGTGCTGCCCCCATTTCACGAGCCAAAGAGAATTTAAAGAAATGTCCACACGTGACGTGTTTAACAACGGGCTGCGGCGGGGCGGCCGCTCCTACTAACACTATTTACTTTATGAATATTTTTATGTTACGACGGTATTTGAATTTAATACAAAGTAAAAAAAAAACAAGCAAATAGTCAGTTTTGAACCATTTGTGTGCCGTCACAATGACGACCTTCGTGGCGCAGTGCACGCGCTGCCGCATTATTGTCAGTTGCAGGTCCTGGGTTCGATTCCCAGCTCGAGTCTGGTCTGGTAGGAGGCTTCGGCCGGGCTAGTTCCCACCCTATACCGACAAAGACGAGTCGCCAAGCGATTTATTTAACGTTCCGGGCACGATGTCGTGTAGGAACCAATTAGCGGTATGGGTGTACCATACCTCTAACAGCCTAGCCCGCTACCATCTTAAACCGCATCATCTCTTACCATCAGGTGAGACGCCGTCAAAAACTTGTGGTGAATAAAAAAAAAACTCCCGCGCCGCGCCGGGCCCTTCCTTCTCTTTCTTGCTCACTGACACACTCTACAGACGCTCACCCTCGCTCGGTATATATAACTGCCCCTCCGCAGGCGGCGGCCAGCGCGAGGAGAGCTCCCCGCAGGGCTCGCCGCGCGCCTGGTGGCGCCTCGAGCTGGACCCGCAGCGCCTCACGCAGTGGAACCTCAACCTGCGCCTGTGGCTGCACCTCACCATCCTGCAGCGCCTGGCGCGCGAGCTGCGCGCCGCCGACGCCGCGCTGGCGCGCCTGGCGCTGTGCGAGGCGGGCGCGCTGCGCGCCGGCCGCGTGCCGCCCGCGCGCCTGCGCGCGCTGGCCGCGCACGTGCCCGCGCTGGCGGCGCTGGCGCCCTTCCTGGAGCCCTTCCCCGACCAGCGCTACGTGGTGCGGCGCGTGCGCGAGCTGGCGCGCGGCGGCTGCCTCAGCGCCTACCGCTGGGCGGGCGGCGGCGCCGGCTGGGACGCGGCGCGGCCCACGGACGCCGAGCTGCTGCTGCACCTGGTGGCCGCGTACCTGGACGGGCAGCTGCCGGGCGGCGCCAGCGCGCGCCCCTTCAGCGACGAGTACCTGGTGGAGGGCGAGGCGGCGGCGGCGGGGCGGCGCCTGGCCGTGGTGCGGCTGGGCGCGCGGCCGCCGCACTTCGCGCTGGCGTGGCGCGGCGCGCTGCTGCACGTGCCGCGCGGCCGCAACAACCTGCTGCACACGCTGCTGCTGCTGCTGGCGGCGGCGGCGCGCGCCGACCCGCCCGCGCTGGCGCGCACGCACCTCGGCCGCGCCGGCCTCAACATGCTGTGGATCATCGGCCGCTGACTCATTAAACGCCCTCGGCACACTGGCTGTCTCATTTCTCGCTCCTCTCGCCACTACTCAACTGAAGCTCCCGTAGCCATTCTTATGGAGAAAGCAAAGCTACTCCCTGTTCACTTATAAAAACGGGTTTTCGATGACTCCAAAGCCTCCTGATTAAGAGTTGTTTCGAAGTTTGGGATTTAATAAGGAGCATAAGGGTTTTCTACATTCAGTCATATCAACCATTTCCAACGTAAATTTGGAAGGATATAATGTTTCCATCAAGATATAAAACAATTGAGAACAGTTATCAAAGGAAATTTGGGACATTCATAATTATGATATGGCAGATTACTTTTGGGGTCTTATAAGCAATAGTCCAAACCAATTATATAGAAGAGTCATTAAAAGGTAATTTCTCCACAAATAAAATAAAAGATAAGTAGTTGTTTTTTATTTTTCCAGCTTCAAAGCCAAAGCTGATAAATAATCTAATCTAATAACATCACTATTTGCCCCAATTTTAAGTATTTATTTAAAAATAATCAACAGTGTTACATCTCATTGGTATACAATTAACAAAGTTGCAAAATAAGGCCACAGAGATAACACAATATTTACAAAATATGTTCATACTTATGATGGTAAAAAATTCAAAAAAAGTTAAATTGACAAACAACAACTACTAACCAACAAGTATGTCTATTACAGACCTGAAACCATGTCACCTCTTACATTCTGGCATCAAATTATGTGGAGGCCTGTTTTATGTGACCAGTTGTTCCATGTCAACATAAATATTTTATTATTCTTAAACTACTGCACAAAACTTATGTATATTGCCAATACTTTATAGGGCAGATTGCTGATCAAAAAAAAGTTCTTTAGTGTTTATTAAGAAAAAGTAGTAAGTAATTTTAATCCAATTTTCCAATATTTTTTCTATTTAATTTGCAGTCATCTTTCTTAATAAATAATAATATGTTAAGTACACCTATGAAGTGGCAGTCACTGGTGTTATGCCTTACTTCTTAATATTTTGTGGTTATAGATTTTCCATCAAGTTATTAACTCTGTAGATTCAATTTATGAGGATTGAGTTAATAACTATTCAAATTAAGGACACATTTCAATTCTGTAAAAAAACTGCTAAACTACTTATTAAGTAGTACAAAGTCTCTTCATCACTTATAATTGTACAAGTTTACATTTTTTATGTACAAAATTGTTGCAAGGAAACTTAGAAAAGTGCACAGTGTAAAAACATAATGGTTAATCATTATGAAGAGTATGGTTGCACTGTTCGCCGTCGGTGGGTGCGGCCGCGGCAGCGCGCAGGTCGGCGGCATCCGCCTCATGTCTGCGCAGCGCCGCCTCCAGCGCGTCCAGAAAGCGCGCCAGATCGGGCCGACCGCCAGGCGCTACGTGCAGCGCGCGAGCCAGGAAGGGCAGGCGGCGCAGCGCGCGCCCCGACAGGCGGGCCGCGGCAGCCGCGCTCGCCACTCCCCACAGCCGCAGCGACAGCGCGCTGCCCGGCCCAGCGACGAACCGCAGCGCCTCCAGCGCGCGCAGCGGCAGGAGCGCCTCTCCCGGCGCCGCGAGCAGCACGCCTCGCGTCGCCAGCTCGCCCACGCAGCCGCGGAGGATGGCGTAGGCAGCGCGCGCCGTCGGCGGGCCCACCAACTGTTTGACGTCAGCGCGATCAACGAACGCCACGTCGATGGCGCCCGTCACGTTGGACGTGGCCAGCACGAGCGTGTTGGGCAGGCGTCGCAGACGGTCCAGCTGTGTGAGCACGGCGTTAACGGCGCGTATGGCGTCCGACGGCTCCAGGCCGCCGAGCGCAGCGCGGCGCGCGGCCGCCAGAGACTCGACCTCGTCCACCAGCACGCATGCAAGCAGGCGCCGGTCCTCCGCGATTTCGGCGATGCGCTCGAACAGGCGAGCCACAAGTTTGCCACTCTCCGAGAACCACTTGGAGAACAGCCCGTGTGCATTAATCTCCAGCAGGCGAGTTCGCGGAAAGCGACTGGCCAGGCGCACGGCCAGCTTTTGCGCCAACGCGCGGCATAGACTGGTCTTACCGGTGCCCGTGGGCCCGTGGAACAGCATGACGCGGTTCACGCCCACTACGTTGGAGTCCACGCTGCGCTCCGCGAACTCGAAGGCGGTCTCGGCAAAGCGCACCGCGTCGCGCTTCAGACTCGAGTCGTACACCAGGCTGTCCCACAGCCCGTGGAAATCCTCGTGCGGCAGCGCCCACACCGTGGCAGCCGCTAGCTGCTCGCCCGACGCGGCGTCGGCCAGGCTGTCGGTCTCGGCGGCAAAAGTGTCCAGCCGGAACACGTGCAACACGAACTCGCATGTAGCCGCGGCCACTTCACCCTCGTGCTCCACATCGCAGAAACTTATGGACTCTACGTGATCATTCAATTCTGGGGCGTCTTCTAGTTCCTTAGATATCGTCACGCCCGGCGTAATAGAAGCAAAATTTACCAAATAGGAATTCACTATTTGTTTCACAAAGTCCTTACTGGCGCGACTCGATCTCTTTTGTACAATTTCGACGTGTAGAGGAATGCTCATCATGAATACCGCACATACATAAATTTATAAACAAAATAATTGAACTCCACTGAATTTAGGTTTGTTCATTAAGTTTAGTTTTGTTATGTACACCATTCAGTTACAGAAACAATAAACATTATTTGGATTTCGAAGACGAATAATTAACAGGTATAGACCGTTTAATTTTGACATTGTTTTGAATTTTTGTGTTCGGCCACAGAATAAGTACCAATACAAGCCCTATGCGCGGCGGTAAAGATATAGGGAAGAATGGAGTCCTAATCCATCATCCATTTCAACATCCATCCATCCTGGGATCCACCCTTTTCATGTGGAGACTATGCTATATTGCCAAACTAAATTTGCCACTTAAATATCAGTACGTTATATAAACAAATTAGAATAAGTGAAAAATGAAAGATGTCCGCGATTTCGGATACTTTTGAAGTCATTCAAAAACAGACAGTCAACTAGGGAAGAATTTTTGTCGAAATAAAATGTATCGACATCTATATTATCGGAAACAAGAAAAGCTCCATCGTATAATCGACATATGTTATAATATATTTTTTAAATAAATAAAGTACAAAACAACTCTTGTGTGTACGAAGCACGGAAAAAAATTTACTAAGCTGTCGTTAAATGCGTATGTGTTTGTTACACATTGAACAATATTAAAATGAGAAATAATATCTATTGAACAGTAATATGACATCAAATACAACGCGTCAACACAGACATGTATTTAATAAAAATAATTCTCACGGGAGTCTAATGGAACGGTGGTACATAAGGGGCAAAACTTGTGCGCCATTCGGATTTTTTTCTTGAAGAGTCCAAGGAATTGTTTTTGGGTACATTCCAATAATTGGAAATAGTTCGATATTCTAGAGTGAAAATGTATCGAGTCACTAGACCGCACTATAACATCTTACTCTCAGATCGAATATTTTATGGCAATAATCTGACGTATATTTTTTTGTGTAAACTGCAAATATTGTGTTTTAATTGAAGATGTATTCAACAGTATTTTCTTAACAGTTTTTCTGAGTATTAGTGAGCTCCATTAATATGTGGTAAAAAGAGTAGTAGGAAGCATGGCGGCGGACACGGCCGTGGCCGCGAGCCCCGAGGATACGCTGGAGGCGCTGCTGCGCGAGGCGGAGGCGCTCAAGCAGCGCCTGGAGGACGAGCGCCAGAAACTGAACGATGTGACGCGTGAGTGTGAGCTGGCCCCTTACTGCTAATACAGGCTGGCGCCCCGAGTGTATCTGGAATTAATGAAAGTAACTGAGCGATGAAGAAATAAACAATATTATACAATAAAAAGCTTTTTGGACCTGAAAGAAACACCAATATTTAAATTTTTTTACTTGACTCTCTTTATTTCTTGTTGCTTTGGAAAAAGTAGATTCTGTTACACAATTTGGGTTGTTATTTCCAAATTGTATTTTTCCATCAATAGTATAATATATGTGAAAAGTATAAGGACCTTATTTATGAATATGCAGACAAGGCATAAAGTGACACACAAGTGTCTTTACACATATACATAGTAGGTACCTCATTAAATTAAGTTTGTATTTATGTTGGTGTATTGCAGGCACTCATGAGCTGTTAGTACATATCAATTATTGCATTATTGTGCTGTGATGGGGATAACTATAAATTCAGTTTTTTAACTTAAAAGCGAAATCTATAAGGATTCCAAATGCCTCCTGTTCTCAGAAGGAGCTTACAACAAACTAAGCTTGGTATATCTTTTTTTTTGTTATCACCATCTCATAGTCCAGTAATACTTAATTAGCTTTAATAGGTTATTGCTTATAGGCATAATTATTGATCAAAGGTTATCTTTGCATTCTCATCTTGAACTAATATCTAGCAGAATTAGAAAATTGGGTTGATTTTTTAAATCTTAAGACATGTTGCAACAAATAAAGTTGTTAAACAAGTCTATACAGCTCTTGCTAAATCCATACTGTCCTACTGCGTTCCAGTATGTGGAGGAGCATCAACAATTAAATTCCTTGAATTGGAACATAGTCAACGTGCTTTGTTTAAGTTATGCACTGCAAACCCTATTGATTCCTCACAATTGAGCTATAACTCCATAGATAACTGGCTGAGTCTCAGAAAGCTATACATATTAAAATTAATATTAAAGAGGCATAAAACAGTAACTATAGATATTAACACAAAGACAAAAAGAAGAATAAACATTAGAACAGGTAAAAATATTGTAAAAACTACATTTGCTAAAAACATTATACTAGCCAATACTTACATTACATTGACATTTACAAGACTTACATTTTAAGGTAAACAGTTTATTAAAATATTTACACTCACTTAATACTTACCAGCTTCATAAGATTATAGCTGAGTGGCTCATAAAAATGACCTACATGGACACTGATGCTTTATTTGAAGTAAACAACAAAAAAAATCAACTCCTACACTGAACAGAAACATAATTTGCTAAGTCGTATGCAATACAAACACACTCACACTTATCCAAACACACACTTGGTTATTTGATTTTATATTTTATAGATTTCATATATTTTGTTTCCTTATAATATATATATTATTAAAAAAAGGAAAGTGGGACATCCTGGCACAAGTAAAATACTTACTTAAAAGGATGTCCCAACAACAGAAATGTTATGTTAAAACATTTTTGAATAAATATTTTCTAATTTTTTTTTTCACTTATTCTTATCAATAAGAATACTTAATTGGCAAGGTGTGAATTGCTTTTTTTTGTTAATGTATTCCTTTATGTCATAAAACATAATGCTGTACAAATATCTAAAATTTATATCTGTTACATATACCTTTTCAAGCAGCAGAACTAAGTCTGTTTGATAAATTATTTATATGAGGGCTCCATCAAAGTTTAGCATCTCATGTTATTCCTAGTCAGATAGTTGTATCCACCAGTTGTTCAGCAGTTTTAGTGTGTTTCACAATTGGTAGTATAAATTTAATGCACTTAGTTTTTTACCTGTTAAGAGCTGAGTTATTAGCCTTTAACGCTTGGACTAATGTATAACAATTATTACAGTATACATGTTCCGTATACATTTATTTGGACACTGGGCTTAGTTGCAACAATTGGTGTTTATGGAGAAGTTCAACACATATACATCAATTAAAACTACATAGGACCTATTCAGCTAGCATAGATACCAACTCTACTCTAAAGTTCAAATACTTAAATAATTCTTAAGAAAACCTCTTTAGACCCTCTACAAACCTTTTTATTTACCTCTACACGAGCAGGTTTTGTTGTGTCTATAAAATAAAAATATAAATATATGGCATATTATGTCTTTTTTATGTTCAATAAATGTATTTTTTTATTTTTGATAGATATATAGGATTTAGACATGAAAATAACCTAAGCATAAAAAGACTTGTCATCACACCTTGCACTGTTAATTACACAATTAATTGTGTCTACACACAGTCTGCTCTTGTAGATATTTTATGTTTGCACACCACGCAACAAGCTGGAAAGGACAAAGTTGTGTAAAAATTTAGTCTTTATATTAATATATATAGCATTACAAGGCTCAATACCTTATATCTAATAATAAGAAAGAAAATACTAATTTCAGAGTTTTATACCTTACACTCACTAGAAGCATCCGCTACTGTTGGACATTAGCAGTGACAGTATGCACCCACATAAACACAAATTTGTTTCTTAGTTCTTAACACTAAAATAACTTCATTCATAAACCATGCCAAATGGGACTACTGTATGATGTGGGTAGCAAACATTCAATTCTTAAGCCAAAACTATATAATTTTTTTAACTCTGACATTGTGTACAACTAATTATTGTGTCTAACTCATCAACCTCTTAAGTTTACATTTCGATATATTAACTTTAAAAAGAACAAGTGACAGTTTTTGTTGCTTTGGGCTCAGCTCAGAGGTTTGGTTCAAATGGTTGTTTGTCTGCAGTGGTCAGCGTGGCGGAGAGGCTGGAGCCCCTCAACATCCCCACCCTGAAGATCCGCCGCGTGCTCAAAGGCCACCAGTCCAAGGTGCTCTGTTGTGACTGGTCTCCTGATAAACGTCATATCGTGTCTTCTTCACAGGTTTGTTGAATGTCTTATTGTACCACCTTTCTTTGAACACTATTTTGCCAACCTCGGGCGCTCGGCGTGCCCAGCTAAAGCACGATGCCATCGTTAAGTACGGCGGCTCCGGTTGTAGGACGGGAAGCTGATCGTCTGGGACGCGTTCTCCAGCACCAAGGAGCTCACCATCGCCATGGCGAGCACGTGGGTGCTGGCGTGCGCCTACGCGCCGTCGGGCTGCGCGCTGGCGGCGGGCGGGCTGGACAACAAGGTGACGGTGTTCCCGCTGGGCGGCGACGAGGAGCCGGCAACGCGCAAGCGCACCGTGGCCACGCACGCGTCCTACGTGTCGGCGTGCCTGTTCCCCAACTCGGACCGCCAGCTGGTGACGGCCAGCGGCGACGGCTCGTGCGCGCTGTGGGACGTGGAGTCGGGCCAGCTGCTGCAGAGCTTCCAGGCGCACGCGGCCGACGTGCTGGCGCTGGACCTGGCGCCCACCGACCTGGGCGACACGTTCGTGTCGGGCGGCTGCGACCGCGCCGTGCTGCTGTGGGACATGCGCTCGGGGCACGCCGTGCAGGCGTTCGACGCGCACCTCAGCGACGTGACGGCCGTGCGCTTCCACCCGGCCGGCGACGCGCTGGCGTCGGGCTGCGACGACGCGGCGTGCCGCCTGTTCGACCTGCGCGCCGACCGCGAGGTGGCGCGCTACGGCCGCGCCAGCCTGCTGTTCGGCGTCAGCTCGGTGGAGTGGTCGCTGAGCGGCCGCCTGCTGTTCGCGGGCTACGGCGACTACACGGCGTGCGCCTGGGACGCGCTGCGGGCCACGCGCGCCTCCGCCATGTCGGGCCACGAGCACCGCGTGGCGCGCGTGCAGCTGGCGCCCGACGGCACGGCCGTGGCCACGGCCTCGTGGGACGCCACGCTGCGCGTGTGGGCGTGAGCCGGCGGCTCTGTCCGCTGACTTAGTAGTCTATATTCCTGCAATACTGTCGTGAAGTGTACCTGCGCCGGGGCGCTCCCGCTGTTACCAATAAACTTTAAGTTAATGACGCGTTTTATTTCTTCAGCGGAGTAGCGACGCCCCTCGCGACCTCCCCGAGGATCGCCTCGCGTGTAACAAATCAATTTTAATTTCACTGTATCTGAAAAGCGTTTCAGAATGTCTAAGAAATCAGTTAGGTGTCAACGTGAAACATATTTGTGTGTGTGTGTGTTTCACTCGCGCTGACCGTAATGTCCGAGAGCCCATTGCAGCAGCCGACTGAGCCGTCTGGAAACACACATTCCTGGAGCCTTACTTCTCCTGTAATGTATTTACACTCTCATTGGAGGGGTTTGGCTGCAGGGGTGAAACGTGCCGCAACCGCGGCAGTGACTTTGCTGACAGCACGTAACTCGAGTTTAAAACTGTACCACGTGAAATTCGCATTTATTTGTGTATGTCACAGCATTATGCTATACGTTATTTTATGACGGGGTAATGCTGCTAACGTTGACTTTGTATTCGTTTTGCATTAGAGGGCTGCTCGGGCTATATCCAGATTGGGCTTAAAGGAGTTTATTTAGAGATAAAATATTAAATAACTGAATAAACGTCCATGTATGAAAATTGTATGAATGTCCTATTACGGTTTCTTTATTTTTTTTTTTTCATTAATTTGTTACTTTTGAATTATTATCATTGTTTTTTTTTTGTTGCGACGTCTGTTGCTGCGGACAATCAGCGGCTTGTTTGTTGATAGCGCACGGCATACGCTGAGCTGTGCCCTTACTGATGGTGTTTCAGGCAGACGTGTCTGCATTAGAATATAACGGCCCAACTGTTTGTATCACGGTATGACAATAAATACATTTTCTTTTAACAATACAAGTCAAAATAAACTTGTAGTGAGATAAAAAATTTGTAACTCATTCAACGGAAACTATAAGGTCCTTACATATGAAATTGGTTTTGTCGTACCTGGCCACTTTGATCTCAAATATCTCCTCTTTGGTTAGGAATTACAATATCAAATTTATACAGCTATTTACTCATGCTTTTGTGTTTTTAAAAACCCTCATTCATTTGTTTGTCCTTTTTTGGATTTTCGTTGAGTCACTTAGTTTATAAAATGAAAAACTTGTAATATCTAAATCTTTTGTAAGCAACTGCAAACCATAACGGAAAAGCTAGCCGCTTAACAACCGAGGCTGGTCGGTGCCCTGAGCCACTGCTGCTTCAAGACCGCACGCCGCACTACAGACGGCTACCAAATTAGAGGAGCTTCAATTGGAATGTCTAAGACATCCGCCGTACTCCCCGGACCTTGCTCCGATTGATAATAATTTCTTCAAAATTAGGATAACTCGTTGCAAGCGAAGAGATTCAACTCCGATGGAGATGTCCAAAGCGCCTTAGAAAGGGATCAATGAACTACATATGAGATTTACATATTACATTTCATATGTAAGGAAACAATATAAACTACCTACTTTATAATAAAATAACAACTGAAAGCATGGAGGTTTCACTTAAAACCTAGATTAAAATCATGTTATGTGATAACAAAAAAATAACTAGGTCATTTTGTTGTAGGCTTCTTAGGTCTCACGGTTGCTTTGGTCATTACCTGCACCGGATTGCGAGGAGAGAACCGACCAGAACGTGCCACGAATGCGGAGCCGAAGATGACACGGCTCAGCACACTCTTGAGGTGTGCGGCCAGTGGGATCCGCAGCGCAGAGCTCTGGTTGCGATAATTGGTGGAGACCTATCGCTATCCAGCATAGTCAGAGCCATGCTGAGTAGCGAGAGATCCTGGGACGCCATGGCCACTTTCTGCGAGGCCGTTATATCGCATAAGGAAGCTGCGGAACGGGCGCGTGAGCAAGCCGCTGATGCACACCCACTCCGACGTAGACGGCCCGGAAGAAGACGGCGGCAATTTGCCGCTCGTCAGCTTCCCTTGGGAGGTGGCGGGTAGCTATTGGGCTAGCTACCTGACATTAAACAAACCTCCTATCAGTGTGGGAGGGATCGTGCTGTCCCGATCCTCTCCCTTTTCCGCGCCCCGGCTCATAGCTGGGGTGCTTGTTAGATGCTTGGGAAGAATGCAATGGTGTTCCCCGGGCGTCTGGAAAAACTCAGCGTGAGGGACACGCCGTGGTGGTTTTTAGTTTGCGTATACCCCCTGGGGGGGGGGGGGAGTCCCCCATTACCTCTAGTCCTGCCTAAGGGACGGAGGTAGCAATAAAGCTTTTCCACCACGACAAAAAAAAAAGGCTTCTTAGATCTGGGCGCGTTTGGATCGCTCGCTAACTTAGATATTATCATTACCTCGCGAATTAAAATAATGAAACATATATTAAATGAACGCTTCATAGATGCTTTGTATTAGATTACATGAATAAAATAATTTTTGATGTCACTACATCTCAGTCTGTCGATTCCCGGGTACCTACAGGTAGATGTGGAAGTGGTTCAAGTCTTACCTCAGTAACCGGCTTCTGAAAGTTGTGGTTGCAGGTTACGAAGCAGCCGTGCCTTACGGTTCCCACTTGGCCCAATTTTATTTTTAATTTCTATCAAGGATATTACCAATGATATTAGGTAAAAAATATTCATTATTCATTATACAGGTAGCTTTACAAATATGGAAATAGAGCCACCAGAAGATTCTCGTAAGCTTCAAGAGGATTTTCATGCTATAATGGAATGGTGTCTAAATTATAATATGCTTTTGAATCCATCCAAATGTATCCATATAAATTTTACAAGGAATAAATATACCTTTCCCGCGTATGCCATGAGTCAAAATTTTACTTAAGAGGCGACAAATCTTATTAAGAATCTCGGGGTTTTCATGGACTCAAAATTCAGTTATAGAGAACATTTAAATAGATAATAAAGTTTAGAAGCTTCTGCAAACGTCAATGTAAATCTAAAAAATATGAATATTATTACCTTTTATAAAAAAGTTCGAAGACAGCTCTAATAATAGAGGTAAAAAAATTGTTATGGCAACACTGGTAAGTATATATTTTATGTTTTTATTATTATGCTGTCAGCACCGCCTTTTTATTTCTTTGCCTACAGTCTGCAATCCTTTTGAAAAATATAGCTAGTCAGCACCATCTATTGCTTAGTTCCTAAACCATTTGAATGGTTATCTTACTAAATTAAAAATACCATTGGAACTATGCAGAATGCCTATAAGTGACGTCTAATATTTTTAATCAGATAGTTTTTCAAGCAATTTGTTCCTAGTGTTATATGTATGTTGAATATTAATCTTGGGAATCTAGGACAGCTGCTCAGTGCTCGCTGCGCCATATTGCGCATCGACCTTCTTGGGTTAGGTGGGCTTGTGAATTTAAATCAGAACAGGTTTCAATTCAGTCTTCAGATTGTCACCCAAATTTTAAGAGTTTTAATCGTCATTGGAGTTCGAAGCTCCACAGTCACCATGGCCCGAGCCGCTTTGTGTTTGTCAATTGGGATTCTATTTTTAGCAAGTGTAATTCCGTCAGAAGCTCAGAGTAAGTAAATTTTCGCTATGACAAATTTTTAGTTCTTTGTGTTTTTAGAAGTTGCCCATTACCCGACCAGATAGTTGTTTGTGGCAGCGATTACAGCATGCTCGTTGTATGATAGTGGCAGTGATATAGAACAATTATATCTACTTGGGTGTCGAGTGTTGGGCAGGGGAGACTGCAGTGGGTTGCAGGCGGCGGTGATGTCACGACTCCCGACTCGACACCCGACTGAGCATCGCCGAGAAACACCGAGCTTACACTTTAAATTGACTTCAGATTAGATATTAAGTTTAAACTATATTTTTAATTTCTCTCAGTTGATGAACTTAGCAGAACTATACATTCTTGTTCTTGTCTTTCTCCTATACATTGCATTAACATCTTCAAAATTGCAATAAATTGTTTAATTTAAAATATCTAGCACTCAGTTTGGAAGGCTTCTTTGGAAACCTCAGATATAAAGCCTACTTTGTGGCTTCACATTAATGTACTTCTTCATCTTTGCTATTATGCAATGTTTTCCCAAATTTGAATAGAAAATAAAAAATACAGTATACTGCAATTACTAAAAACAAAAAGAAAGAAAAACAGAATTACTAATACAAAGCAAGTGCTTGTTGTTGTGTTTGTGTGCTGTTTGTACTCTGTCTGGAGAACTGGTACAGTTCCCTCAGCAAGCAACAAGTACAACTTCCTTTGTCCCAATTTCCTTCAAATTCTGTATTTACACTTCTCATCTCCACATTCTACACTGTTTTAAGGCTTCATCTACTTGATCTGACTTTGAAAACAACACATCTGTCATCTAGGACGAAACTCTAATTTATTAATTACCTGAGCTCCGGCTCCACATTCCTCTCTATAATATGTTGTGACACATTAGATGCCTCGCCATATACTATATATATAGATGTCACAAATTAGTAAATTAGTTATTTAGGTCAGCTGCTGAAATAGTAAATACATCTCTTTGACAGAACATAAACTTGATAATTGTGTAAAGTTTACAAATGTTATTTATTTAACATTTTTTTTTAACAACACAAGAATTTGTTTCAATTTTCGTGTTTGTAGTGCAATTGTTATTCTTAAAACAATTAAAGAGACAAAATAGCTTATTTTAATAATGGCCTATGGAGTCATATTGATGTGCTGCAAAATGAGCCATATAATATTTTGTGTATGCATCACAGCAGAAAATATCTTATAGATTCAGATATTGATAACGTGTAACCTAAATAATAAGTAGCCTTTATCTTCACAAGTGATAAGTTATATTTATTTAAATAATAACTTGTTTGATTTAAATAATGAAATTTTTGATAAAGACAAGTCAATTATATAATATTTTAAACTAAACCAGTTAAAATAATAACATCCCTGCGGATTCTCTACTTTAACTAAGACTCGCAACATAATGTAATATTAGTTTGTATGTACTTCACAAATAGATGAATATTTTCATTTTGCATTATCTTTTCATGGTATGCTGTGAAGGGTAGTGTTTATCGACATAACATTGTCTTGATAATAAAATAAAGCATATATTTCTTTGGGATATAAAATATTTGTAATGGTGAAAAAATAATTAGAAATTGATCCTGTAGTATCGGAGTTCATCAATTACAAATAAAGAAACGTTTCCTGTTTTGAATTTGATGAAGATGAATCTGCAATCGCCTAGGTCTAATTATGTTATTAAAATCAGAAATCTTTCTTATCTATTTTTAATGCTCTGGTAAACCTTTCGCCATTGTTGTGAGGTGACTGTGATAACTTTAATCTGTGTGTGTATTTTACTCGTAGATAGCGTATGTTCGGTTCGGGCTTTCCCCCTTGAAGGTACCATCCATGAAAACAACGGTTACTCGAATTAGTGATGTTTCATAGTATCGATAATATAAGTAAACTGTATGCCTGCGCTCTGTAACGTCACGTTCAGCCGGTTTGGATCTCCATAAAACTTAGTTTAGCTTACATGATTGCGTTTTTTTTAACGCCGATGTTTGTTAAAATATTAAAATATCTACTCAACTAGACCCGATGAGTAGACCTGTGGTTATTTAAAATCCCGGCAAATATACGTTATTTTGCTTCAAAGATAATCATAAAATGAAAATGGTCTATTCGGATTGTAATCAAAAAAATAGTTCACTACAAAGTGATCGCGTTTAATTGCGTCGTATACCCCGCAAACGCGGAACTCGCACACTTTCGCTGCGCCGGGACTCGCCCGCGGCGGATCCCGGGATGGAATCCTCAAGTAGTCAACAAAACATGCGAGTATTGTGCGAGCGTTATCTCGCCCGGCGTTACGACAGCCCGCGTCGGCTGCCGACAGATCGGCGCCCTGGCGCTGCGCCCCACTTATACTCCCGATGCCCTCGACGACGTCGTCCGCCCGGATCGCTATTGTCATACGAGTGTTGGAATTTGTCCCTCCTCGATCGCTCGGCTTCGTCGCGGGTGGCGGCTGAGCGAGTGTGTGCGCAGCGGCGGCGCGCGCCGAGGACAGCGTGGTGACGGTGGCGCTGGGCGCGCCGCTCACGGTGGAGTGCCGCCTGCGCGCCGAGCAGCGCGCCGCCTGGCTGCGCGACGGCGCCGCGCCGCCGCCCGACCTGCGGCCCGCGCCCGAGGCGCCCAGCGCGCCCGGCCGCCTGGCCGCGCGCCTGCGCACGCCGCACGCGCGCGCGCAGCACGCCGGCCTGTACACGTGCGCCGCCGACCAGCGCCACCGCGTGCGCGTCGTGGTGCTGCCCGCGCCCGCCGGTACCGCGCCCGCGCCTCACCCTCCGTAGCGTAGCGCTTGTGCGCGGCGGCTCACGCGGCGCCGCCCTTGTCACTCTTTGCTCTTTCCTGCAGTACCGCAGCGGTAGATGATTAGAAGTAGAAAGATAATTAGAGATCAAACTGAAATGTAACGTAAGGTTCGGTTCCATGGTTCATGTACCAGCGGCCCGGGCCCGCCGCCGCCGCGCCCGCCGCTGCGTAGAGTGCCTTCAGTGCCGACGTGTAGTTTAGTCTCCGCTGCGAGTAATGCATCAGTAGCTAGTGCTCGCCGCGCGGCCGGCGCCTTCATCTCCGGAGTTCATCAATAAACATTACACGCTCGGCCATTAGTCTCTCGCCCGCTAATTGGATAATGCCGTGTCCTCCTTTGCCGCTACTTGGAAGCGAATCGAGGTCGATCAATCGAAGGGAGGCCATTCAATGAACGAGTAGTTTCATTAGCCGGTGCGCACGTCGCACGCATCGGGCGAGCGTTCCCTCGCCGGGGCCCGGGGCCCGGGGCGCCTGGCGCAGCGTTCGCAGCACGATTGTGCTGAAGCCGTAAGGGCGGAGCCCGCGAGGGCCCCGATGAAGCCATGTCGCGCCTCACAGCCGGCAGTACGCGGATAACATGGAGTGGTCGCGTGAGCCGGGCCTGCGGTGTATCTGTCGCAACGATGTTTTTGACCGGCGCATGCTCCGGCTGTACTTTATGACTTTAACTATGTCGTTGTTAGTGCATGACTGGCACGTAGAGCTGTAGACGTGGCGCGTGACGCGGCCGCGGGCGAGCTACTCGTCTGCTCTGTAACGACTACCCTTTGACGCTTCACTGTAGAGGCTGTAGTTTTATGTTCTAATTCCCTTTTATCCGACAGCTTATTTGTAGAATGTATTAGAGTATCTAATGAGCCAATTTGGTTTTATCCGCGCCGGGCCGGGCCGCCGGCCGGCCGGGGCGGGTCCGTTCCGCACCAGTAAAACCAGATTGCCTTACTAAAATCCGCTAAAAGTATAAACTTATTTGTGTGAGAATTTTGTCGCCAATTGTCTACTCATTATGATAGATATTTTTTGTGTTTGTGCATACAAACAATATCTCTGGGAGAAACTATTTCATGGAGTTGTCTCAAAAATCGCCCCAACAACAATAGGTAATTGTAAAAGTAGTATTTGGTAGGTGTCGAGTGATTTAGTCGGATGGCTTGACGTATGGTTCCGCCAGCAGCGCTCGCCGTGTCGGCGGTGGAGGCGCTGCTGGCGGAGCGCCCGGCCGGCTCTCACGACTGCCGTTGCAGGTACGGAGGCGGCGTCGGCGGCGCCCGTCACCGCGCCCGCGCCCGCGCCCGCCGCCGCGGACGCCGCGCCCGAGCTGCTGTACGACGTGCGCAGCAACATCACGCTGCTGTGCCCGCTCGCCAACGACAACAACCTCGACTACGAGTGGTGAGTGCGCCGCCCCCCGCTACGGCGACCCCCTGTTACAGCGACTCTCAAATTGATTGCCACATGACGCCGGCATCGAGCTGATCGGCGGTGAGGCGTCGTCTGTTATCGGCTTATGGCACTAAACATTTAATTGTTGATAAAGCGTTTGCCGCAGTTGATAAGCGGCGTGCGGTAATGAGCCAGTTCCGTGTTTGGTCGCGTGACGTCACGCCGCGCGCCGCACCGCGCCGGCGGCGGTTGCTATTTGGTGGAATTTTTGGAGCATCAGCGCGCTCCTTCAGCTTTTTTTAAATAGAAGGCGAAATCCTCACGGGCGGCAACGACCACCCACCTCCGACCTTCCAAGCGCCGATATGCTTGTCTTTCGGCCTACCACCGACGCCGCTGTCTTCTCTTTTTTTCCATGTTTCCAGGGACAAGGCCCTCTTGCTAACATTATGAAAGCTACGCTCTCTGCCCTACTCACACTTCACGTCCCACTTTCACTGAGCCGTTCTCTCTTTTGAAAATGTGTGCCGTGAATCAGTGTGTTTTGCGTCATCGCACGCGTCAATACAAGTCCTGAAGACAGGTTCATTTCGCTTAAGTGTTCGGCGCGGCCATCCTTATCGACTGACACTAGCAATGCTCGCGAAAATATCAATTTCGAGCGAGACTATCGTTCAGTGGCATACGACAGTAGCCCGGCGCCGGCGCCGTTATCGGCCGCTGATAACGGCCGCGCCACGCGCTGCCGTCTCTTTGTTCCGCCGCGCGGCGAGGAGTTCGGGGACGCTACTCTTTGCTCACCGCGAGACAATCACGCGGCGTCCGGCTGCTCAGCCTCAGTGGGCAGGGACAGATCCTTCGACAGATCAGGAGCTTTGGCTACACATATTTCTCCGGGCTCTGGTGGCCGGCCATTTGTTACTCGCGTTTCGCTCGGCACGAACCGAGGCATCTATTTGAAGTTGATGTTTTGAGCGACCACTCTGCGAAACAGTTGGGGTTGAGGATCGGTGCACATTTTCTTTCAAAATCAGCGACGCGGGCGCGTTTCAAACGATGGCTTGAAATAAGAGCAAATGTAATGACTAACTCTTAGATGCGGGTTCGGTATTTGTTAACCGCGGCCGGTTGCAGGCGCAAGAACGGCACGGAGCTGTCGCAGGTGTGGGAGCTGGCGGGGCGGGCGGCGCTGCAGCGCGGCGGCGCCGAGCTGCACGTGGCGCGCGCGCTGGAGGACGACTTCGGCAACTACTCGTGCGCGCTGGCGGGGCAGGCGCGCCGCTGGGCCGTGCGCGGCCGCCCGCACGTCAAGCTGCCCGCCAACGCCAACGTGGTGGAGGGGCAGAAGCTGAAGCTGACGTGCAAGGTGGTGGGCAAGCCGCACCCGCGCGTCTCGTGGAGCTACTCCAACAGCAGCGACGGCGAGTTCGCGCCGCTGGGCGCCGACGCCGCGCTGGCCGACAGCGAGGCGGGCGTGCCCGACGGCGTGCTGCTGCTGCCGGCGGCGGCGCGCGCGCACGCCGGCCGCTACCGCTGCAGCGCGCCCGGCGCGCCGGCGCCCGCCACGACCACGCTGCGCGTCAAGGACATGTACGCCGCGCTGTGGCCCTTCCTCGGCATCTGCGCCGAGGTGTTCGTGCTGTGCGCCATCATCCTGCTGTACGAGCGCCGCCGCACCAAGCCCGACCTCGACGACTCGGACGCCGACACGCACGACCAGTGAGTGCCGCCCCTCGCCCCTCTCTCACTCCTCACCCGCCCGCACACCGCACCCGCCGCTCACCCGCCCGCTTCTGTTGCAGGAAGAAGTCGTAGGCGCGCCGCCGCCGCCGCCGCCGCCGCGCCCCGCCGGGCACCGCACCTTTTATAAATATGTTTTTTATCGTAAATATTGTATGTATATATTTTTCGCTTCGTCCTCGTTCTGCCCGCGGAGTACTTAACTGTTGACATGAGGGCGGGCCCGCGGCCGCCGCAGTTTGTAACGTGTATATGTTAGCTTTAGATGCTGTAATATTTGTAAGTTTAAGAGCCCCCCCCCGCGCGGCGCCCCCGCTCCGCCCGCCGCGCCGTCTGCAGCGTCCCACTTCAGCTCGTGTATCAGCGGACGCCGGCCGGCCACGTCCTGCCGGGAGTGAATACACGATTTCAGCGGAGGGCGATAAAAACTAAACGCGACCAACGCTTCCATGGCTCTCGGAAAGATACATTTTCGAAAACTTTTAGCACATTGTTGACACAACGTCCCTCACGTAGCCGCCGCGCCCGCACGACCCGCGCGCGGCGGCGGGGCGGGGTTTCTTCCGCGACGTGTTGATATAGTTATTTAGCTGATCAATAAATTATTATACTGTTACATTTTTTTATTCCTCCTTTTTTAATCAGATCTAGCATTGCGAGCGTACTGGTTACATTACAGGTGGGCGGTCCTGGGTTCGATCCCCGGCAGATCCAATTTTAGAACTCAAATAATTGTTTTTAAAACCAGCAACGCCGCAACGAGCGCCGCGGCGCCGACCCTCCGGAGACCGCCGCGGCGGCGTCGGCGCACTGCAATAACTTGCTAACTTAATTAAGTGACCAATATGACTATCAATTATACTTGGCTAGTTTAATTGATTTAACAGTAACTGGTGCTGTTTATTTAAATTAAAAACAATAATGCATCGGTTTCAAACATGCCGATTTTCTAAAGATGATTTTTGTGTATTATAAGCAGACCGAGACCGCACGACTTCGACGATTTCCTTTATTCTATGCAACAGGATCGCGTGTGAACACTTCGGTGGCTCGTTTTTTGATTGATATGATTTGATTTTTGAATTATTTAGTTCGAAATTAAAGATCTATTAATAATTTAATGTTCTTAAGGCATAACTGTTTAGTGGGGGGAAACGAGTTTCTAGAACTTTTGACAACATTAGAAAAAAATAGGTCCACCACAGACTAACGACATTAAGGGACAAAGACTCAGACAAATGAAGACGCCCAAAGAACGAAGAAACCGCTACTTTTCGACCTAACTTTATCTTACCTCATTAACCGTCGTAGCAACTCTCCGTACGCTAGTCCGATTATTTTAGTTAGGTTATATTAGTTATCAGGCAGCAAGACTCACAACAAATTAAAGAAGGTATCAGTTGAAGATAAAAACCCGAATCAAAGATTTAGTGAATAGACTACAGGGTCATACTTTAGCTTATAGTAATAATTAGAGTTTCTCAACAGGTAGGCCTGCGTATGAACATGAGCGAGACAAACATCATGTCGAACGCTAATGTTCTGCCTTACCCAGTAATCGTTGAGAGCTCTGCACTGGAAATTGTAGACGAGTATGTATACCTAGGACACACGATCCAGTTAGGTAAGTCCAATTTCGAGAAGGAAGTCCGCCGCCGAATTCAGCTCGGGTGGGCAGCGTTTGGGAAACTGCGCGACATCTTTTCGTCCAAAATAGTGCCTGAAGACTAAAGTTCTGAACAGTGCGTGTTGCCAGCGATGACTTACGGATCCGAAACGTGGTCGCTCACTATGGGCCTCATAAGAAGGCTCAGAGTCACTCAACGGGCGATGGAGAGAGCTATGCTAGGAGTATCTCTACGTGATCAAATCAGAAATGAAGAGATCCGTAGAAGGACCAGAGTTACCGACATAGCTCAGCGAGTTGCGAAGTTGAAGTGGCAATGGGCGGGGCACATAGCTCGGAGAACCGTTGGACGTTGGGGTCCCCAGGTGCTGGAATGGCGACCTCGCACGGTAAACGTAGCGCTGGTCGACCCCCAACAAGGTGGACAGACGACATCAAACGAGCCGCTGGATACAAGCGGCCCAAGACCGTGGCCGTTGGAACTCCTTACAAAAGACCTATGTCCAGCAGTGGACGTCTATCGGTTGAAATGATGATGATGATGAATAATTAGCCGGTAATTATTGCAAGATTGCTATGCATAAAGATTCGGTTAAGAAAACTGCATTTATTTATTACATTATGAATGTTTGTGGCAGACGCACCAAATGATGAACAAAATATGTATTTGGTAGTTTAGGGTTTGGGAAAGTAATTGTTTGTTTATATGTGTGGGTATGTGTATGATATATGTTATGTTGGTATATTTGATCTCTGAACCTGTACAAGAAATTATGAAATTAATTGAATATATGTTGCAAATATAAAAATAAAAAAATTTAATTTCTTTAAGAATGAGATTGAATAATTAGGGTTTATTAATTCGAAAATATATATGGAAATATGCCATGTTGTTCGCTTCGCTTACAAAGTTGCCGAATAAAGATGTTGACTGGGAATGAGGTCAGAAACATAATCATAACTTTTTCATTTGATTACCCGACCCTTAAACAAACGCGAGCCGGTATGCATTTTTTTTTAAGGTTGCATTGTATTTTAGGTAATTGAGGGTCACTGATTTCATATTTTTAAACAAAATTTAAAAAAGAATAGGGGATGGGGTAGTTTTTCTGGTGGTAAATAATTTACCATTATCCGTTCATGACTACAAAATTTTTGATGTTGGTGGTAAAATTGTTACCATTGTCCGTTATGGTTTAATTTTCGTTTCTTGACTAGTGACTTCCTCTTGGTTCTACTTACAATATTTACTTTATATTTTGGAAATGAAACATTTTATTTTTTTTAATAATTTTTTTATTAGTATAGCATATTACCTATCTTATAGTATTATATATATAAGCGCGGGAACATCTTGAAATGTACGTAAAAGTGAAGATATTGAGCTACGAGGACTTGATATAGAAGCAAACGTACTTGGTGTATCCTCAACTGGCACAGCAAATTGGGGGACGTTTAGCTCACTTCTGTATGGGCTATTATTAACATGTGAACTAGACTCTAAAACTTCTAGCAGATTCTCGTTGGTTTGTTCTGTGGCATCGTGTTCAAGCGTAACTTTTTCATTTTCTTCAGTTGACCCGAACAATTCTTCTAATCTTCTTTCTAACATCTCTTCTTCTGGCACAGGTACAAAGATGTCCGCAGGACTACTGATTACCTGTACCCAACATGGGTCATCTTCTTCGTCGCAATCAGAGAGATCCGATAAGTCTTCTAAATTATCAACTACTTTTTGAAGTCTACTTTTTTCATTTAAATTTATTTTCTTTGACATATTGAATACCTATCTGAAATAAACAAAGCATTAATTGACACGTTATGTAAGAACTTTATAATAATATGAACTTCTCAAAATATTTATTTAGCTTTTTGCATATACAAAAAGACAACCGATTTTTAACACGCTTTTATTAGCTTCACCTGTATGTATGTATGTTTGTTTGTAACCGACTCCTTTGAGCTTGATTTTGCCCTACTTTGAACGATCAGATTTGATTCAAACTTTGCACACCTGTCAAAGGTCGAAGACAATGCAATAATCCGATCAAAATATCCGATTATCCTAATTAGATTCGCCAGGATTAATTAATTTCTTTCCGCATCCTTTGCATGCGAGTAAGAGAGACAGAGCTAGTGCGCGAACTACGCATGCGTGCAGTAGCGTGTTTTTTTAGTTTTTTAAACTATTATATTATTATATAGATAATCTGATATTTTTCAAAGTGGGATCGGACAAGGGTAAGATATTTACCACATATTTGAAACGTTAAATTATATGAAAAACTCAATTGCAAATGCTGCTAACACGTGAGATTAGTCAAAATATGTTATAGTTTTGGAATTTGCGTCGAAAAAGTACTTACCAGTTTTTTTCTTGGCCAAACTTTTAAAATTTCTGAAACCACCCGCTAAAAACTCGACTTTTTTCACAATAAAACCGTTGAGTCAACTTTGACATTACCTTACAGTGACAAATGACGTTGACAGGTTGTCAAATGAAATAAAATAGATAAACAAATTATTATAGATTATAAATATGTTATATTTATACCTTTAGTGTTACCGTATTAAAAGTTAGAGTGCATTATTTAAAAAAACACGATGTGGTAATATATATACCTTTATTTGAATAAGTTAAGTTAACCCCTGAAATCTTGGCGATTTTTAATCCAAACAAAAAAACAGTTTTGTATACTGTTACTAGTAGAGAGAAGTTAACAGGTATTCGGGGTAGAAAGGCGAAATGGCAGTGCATTATTATAGTAGGAAAACGACAAACCATGGGTAGAAATTTCATTCTTTCAAGTTAGAACTACTAGCTGTCACTAGTGTTGGCAACAGTTATAAAGTTGAGAGGTTATTGATAGGTACTTGCTTCAATTGAGGCCATGAGAGCCAGAGTGGCCTAACTACTTAAACAATAGTTTTCAGTAGGAAGGAAAAAAGAGAAGCCCATATTACAAATAATTGTAACTTTAGAAAATATTTATATTTATTATTTTTTATTCCCTAAATCTCTTAATATGTTATATTCTTTGTTTTTTAGGACCTATGTCAATCCTAGGTTCCATTATTATTATTTTTTTTTATTGATAGGCCACTCTGGCATTTGGGGTTTAAGATTAATTTAAAAAAAAGCAGTTAGTCCAAAGTATTTATTATAATAAAAGTATCCTTATATTAATAAACCTTCCTTATAAACATCAATCACTAACTACCGAAGCACTATCCTTAATATTATTATAAAAATTATGAAGTACTGGGGGAATGTATTGAAGAAGTTCCACCAAATCCTTTTTTTTCTCTCCACACTTATTTGTCTACCCAATGGATACAAAAGATCAAGCTGTAAATTAGCTATAGCAATAGAGTTTCTTTTTTTCAAGTCCACACTTTCAAACAGGACCTCTTCATTATTTGAATATTTAAAAAATATTGTGAATGGGTGGTTCTTGTGGTACAGGAGCCACTGAATACTTAGCCACTTTACTTTTGATTTCTCTGGAGTGACTTTTCGATTGGTTATATTATTCTCCAAAGTTTTGGTTGAATAGAAATCTTCTTTGGCCATTTTTATAATTTGAAAGGGCTTTTTCTTACTTGCAGTCTTTATTACTTCAATCCAATCATCAGGTACGAAAACATTCTGAAAATATTATATATATTTTTTCTATTAAGCCAAAGTCCTAATCTCACGCCAAATAAGAATGACTGCTTACAAAAAATTTATGGTATATATTTTCCACGACATAGTGTGGATGACTAATAATATCTTGACAAACAGTGGCCATTTTTATATTGCGACTTGGGCCACAGGTCATATAAAATTAACCTTTTGGTCTTAACATTTTCTTTAATGTATCGCAATAAACAAGAAAATATCTCCTGTGGTCTTTTAGAGTTGAATCCTTAGAATACTCTTGGTCCTAAGAATACTTTTGGTCATTTTGAGGGACTTGGTCATTTTGAGAATGGTTATCTTCTATAATATCAATAAGATCCAAGGCAGTTCGCGATGGCGATCTGGATGATAAAAACTCAGAGCCTGAATCTTGATATGGGTCTTTTTCATCCACTCCGAAGATATCTAAAAGTAAAATAATTTGCTTAGGAAATAGTAGACTGAGAAAATTAGTTACAACATTCAATTGACTGACAATTTTTCTTATAAAAAACATGTTTTGCTTACCTTGCATTGTGGTTTCCATATTACTATGGTTGTAAAAATGTAATAGGCCCGTTTGGACAGATGTCATGGCGACGTAACTAGTTATGTAACCATACGACTCGGTACTCGATACTTACGATAAATCGATTCAAGTTTTTCTGAATATTTGATTATGTACTTATTGTAAAGTGCATTGGATTGAAATTTTGTTTAGAAAATTTAACTTTACTTTAATACTGCAGGTATTTTGAAATGGTAGAATTTGTTTTTAGTTTAATATTTTTAGTTGCAATAAATAACTCTTCTCCAAAATCGTTACTTGAGCTATCGTCACCTGTAAATATAATAATTTCATTTTCAATGATGTTATCAATATAGACGTCTCTGTCGTAATCTTCTTTTATTATTTTTCGAGTTCTTTCTACAACTTTTATCCAGTCTTCTACTGTAATTGTGGCACAAGCTTCTTTCAATAATGTAATAATTTTTTTTTGTGGAGAACCGCGGCTTTGTATTGTGGCGTGCTGCGTATCCTTTGACTTGAGCCCAAATCAACTCAATTGCATTGTACTGACAATGGTACGGCGGCGTTCTTATAATTTTGTGTCCATGCTGAACTGCCAATTCATCAATTTTATATTTTAGTTTCGCAGGTTTATTTTCTTTTACCAGTTTCATCAATTCAGCTTTCAACATTTTCATGTCAGCTTCAATGCCTTGTCTTAGTAGCCATGCCACTAAATCAGCCTTTTTGTTTGCTTGCGTAGGTGCTTTATCTATTTGAACTGAATGGTAAGATGCATTGTCCATAATGATTATGCACTGTTCGGATAGGTTTGTTAATAAGTTAGTAAACCAGTCTGTGAATTTATTTGCATCCATTTCTTCGTGGTATTCTTTTGTACTTTTAGACTCGAACGCGAATAAGGCATCATTCACAAAACCTCCACCGGCTGATCCGGCGTGGCAGATTATTAGGCGACCACCTTTTCCCATAGGTACTTTTGAGCAAGATGCCTTGGTATCGTCCGTCCACGACTGTGGCACGGTATGATTGGAGTTCAGCCAAGTTTCATCGATAAATATGACATTGTCCCAATTTGTGATTTTATTCATCTCTCTCAAAAATGATACTCTGTGCAAAATTAAATCATATCTTTCCATCATAATTTTTCTTTTGTCGGTTTTCTTGTATTTGAATCCCATTTTCTTCATAACTGTTATGAAAGACGTGGAACTGCCTTTAAACAGGCCAGCCTCTCGTAGTGATATCAGCAATTTACTCACAGTTGGGTATTCATTTCTTGTATAATAAGCGTACACGTGGTTTCGGATAGCGTCTGCGTCAAATGTGTCAATACCTGTTACAGGCTTGTTTCTCTTCCTCTTTTTAGGCGTACGTAATATATTCGCTTCAGTACCGGAAGGCCCATACTTTTCATTCAAGATGGTTCGAATAGTTTTTTTGCCAATACCAAGTGCTTCTGCGACGCGATCTTGCACTTGCATTACGGGCAATAAAGGTCCACCGTTAACTGATTCGCGTTCGAAGTATTCGGTTAACTTCAAAACCAATTCGCGTGCTTGGCTGTTGATTGTACGTCCTCTTTTCGACATGTTGAAACAGAGTTTGTACGATATAACAACAAACACCAAAATTGAGTCCCAATCACTGTGTTCAAATCAATGTCCAAAATGGAAGAGCCAAGGTCAACGTGATAGTAGATAGAAATAGTCCAAAAGCAAAACCGAGTCGAGAAAAAAAACATTAAACATAAACAAGCGCACAGTCAACTTCACAAGGTGACGATGACTATGCAGTGCACGTGTGGACGAATCAGTTATATACCGCTTGGTCAGAGACAACTCATTCTATAGAAATCAGTGTCGCCAATTCAAAATTTTATTTATTATATTAGAAGACTTATAAAAATATATTATATATAACTTACAAAATTATACTATATTAAAAGAATAATATGTTTCATTACAATCACAATGTGGTTATTAATTTAGAGTTCAACATTCCTTTACAAGTAATCATTGAATCAATTATACGTTTTGTCTGATTAATATCGATTTTTTTGGTAACATCCCTAGTAATTAAAAAGAAAAAGAGTCCACCGACGTAACCTTGTAACCATGTCCAGTATTATGGGCCAAAAATGTTTTTGTTTAAATAAAATGGTTTATTAGGCAAAATAAATAGTAAAATTGCCTTCTTTAGTAATTATTACAATAATTATGTATTTTTAACTGAAAAAAGATATGTAATCGTGATGTTATAACTTTTTAGAAATAAATAATATTGTGTGTGTCCATAACAAGGTTATGCTGTAGATTTTTCATGTCATTTCTGACATATGTCCAAACGGGCCTATTAAATTTTCCTTCCATGTTATCCATTTTAAGCCATGAAAACACCTTCGTTCGAATTTTTTTTTTTTTTTGTTTCTTTTTTTTTTTATCCACTACAAGTTAGCCCTTGACGGCAATCTCATCTGATGGTAAGTGATGATGCAGTCTAAGATGGTAGCGGGCTAACCTGTTAGGGGTAAGGTGAACCCACACTCCTAGTTAGTTTCTACGCGACATCGTGCCGGAACGCTAAATCGCTTGGCGACACGTCTTTATCGGTAGGGTGGTAACTAGTCACGGCCGAAGCCTCCCACCAGACCAGACTCGAGCCGGGAATCGAACCCAGGACCTCCAACATTAAAAATAATCCAAGAAATACGCGGCAAATTTTGTATTAATTAGAATTATAGGCCACTATAGCGCTACCAAACTTTTAAAATTGCTGATAGGCTGTGGTAGCAATACTAATGCCATCAATGAAAACAATATTTAACTAATTTTAGGCCACTGTGGCGCTATGACTTTTGCCGTTTAGAGCAGTTTTTTGAATTAAAATCAGTATTGAAAAAATGACAGTTAGGCCACTCTGGCTCTCATGGCCTCAATTTATTACGGATTTAAGTGAGATATTCAATTTATTACGGATTTAAGTTAGAAATATAAGATTGCTTATAGTGGCTAAAGGTGTTCCATACGCTAATGGACAGCGTGAAAGGTATAACAAAACTACTTTACAATCATCATTTATTAAAGCAGGGCTTAAATAGCAATATACAATATTAAACTAAACAAGCTGTCCCTAGTGAAGTTATATGTTCGGTTATGGATTACGCATGGATAGTGATAGTTGGGCTCTAGAGTGGGAAAACGAAAAGTTTGTACATTTCTCAATTGCGCGAAAAAGTTAATGGTTATTTTAAGGCTAAGTGGCTTGGTATTGGAAAGAGAGGGTTGGAAAATCTCAGGTAAAAGCAAAACAGAACAAAAAAAGGAGATGTGATACTTAATAGAATACAAAGTCAGTGTAACGATGGTCAGAGCAGGAAATGATTGCAGACGTTTATAGGACCATTCCAAGTTAAGAAAATCTTAGACCACGTGGTGATGATCATAGATACGTGGATGTGGTAGTGGATTTGAGGTTTGTAGTCAAAGGAGAAAATACCAAATTGTAAATCAATATTGGGGAATGAAGTCTAAATAAGAAAATTTAACATAAATCAGAAACCGTGTTGGCAAGTTTATCTTAAATATACATTTTGAAAATCATCTTTACATACTAAAAAGGTTCTTATGTTATGAATTGTCAATAAATTAACGGTATAGATACTTTATATGTAGGTAGGTAGGTAGGTAGGTAGGTAGGTAGGTAGGTAGGTAGGTAGGTAGGTAGGTAGGTAGGTAGGTAGGTAGGTAGGTAGGTAGGTAGGTAGGTAGGTAGGTAGGTAGGTAGGTAGGTAGGTAGGTAGGTAGGTAGGTAGGTAGGTAGGTAGGTAGGTAGGTAGGTAGGTAGGTAGGTAGGTAGGTAGGTAGGTAGGTAGGTAGGTAGGTAGGTAGGTAGGTAGGTAGGTAGGTAGGTAGGTAGGTAGGTAGGTAGGTAGGTAGGTAGGTAGGTAGGTAGGTAGGTAGGTAGGTAGGTAGGTAGGTAGGTAGGTAGGTAGGTAGGTAGGTAGGTAGGTAGGTAGGTAGGTAGGTAGGTAGGTAGGTAGGTAGGTAGGTAGGTAGGTAGGTAGGTAGGTAGGTAGGTAGGTAGGTAGGTAGGTAGGTAGGTAGGTAGGTAGGTAGGTAGGTAGGTAGGTAGGTAGGTAGGTAGGTAGGTAGGTAGGTAGGTAGGTAGGTAGGTAGGTAGGTAGGTAGGTAGGTAGGTAGGTAGGTAGGTAGGTAGGTAGGTAGGTAGGTAGGTAGGTAG
Organism: Lasiommata megera; assembly: GCA_928268935.1. NCBI lineage: Eukaryota > Metazoa > Arthropoda > Insecta > Lepidoptera > Nymphalidae > Lasiommata > Lasiommata megera. The sequence goes on from OV743326.1 coordinate 15,941,613, forward strand.
GTAGGTAGGTAGGTAGGTAGGTAGGTAGGTAGGTAGGTAGGTAGGTAGGTAGGTAGGTAGGTAGGTAGGTAGGTAGGTAGGTAGGTAGGTAGGTAGGTAGGTAGGTAGGTAGGTAGGTAGGTAGGTAGGTAGGTAGGTAGGTAGGTAGGTAGGTAGGTAGGTAGGTAGGTAGGTAGGTAGGTAGGTAGGTAGGTAGGTAGGTAGGTAGGTAGGTAGGTAGGTAGGTAGGTAGGTAGGTAGGTAGGTAGGTAGGTAGGTAGGTAGGTAGGTAGGTAGGTAGGTAGGTAGGTAGGTAGGTAGGTAGGTAGGTAGGTAGGTAGGTAGGTAGGTAGGTAGGTAGGTAGGTAGGTAGGTAGGTAGGTAGGTAGGTAGGTAGGTAGGTAGGTAGGTAGGTAGGTAGGTAGGTAGGTAGGTAGGTAGGTAGGTAGGTAGGTAGGTAGGTAGGTAGGTAGGTAGGTAGGTAGGTAGGTAGGTAGGTAGGTAGGTAGGTAGGTAGGTAGGTAGGTAGGTAGGTAGGTAGGTAGGTAGGTAGGTAGGTAGGTAGGTAGGTAGGTAGGTAGGTAGGTAGGTAGGTAGGTAGGTAGGTAGGTAGGTAGGTAGGTAGGTAGGTAGGTAGGTAGGTAGGTAGGTAGGTAGGTAGGTAGGTAGGTAGGTAGGTAGGTAGGTAGGTAGGTAGGTAGGTAGGTAGGTAGGTAGGTAGGTAGGTAGGTAGGTAGGTAGGTAGGTAGGTAGGTAGGTAGGTAGGTAGGTAGGTAGGTAGGTAGGTAGGTAGGTAGGTAGGTAGGTAGGTAGGTAGGTAGGTAGGTAGGTAGGTAGGTAGGTAGGTAGGTAGGTAGGTAGGTAGGTAGGTAGGTAGGTAGGTAGGTAGGTAGGTAGGTAGGTAGGTAGGTAGGTAGGTAGGTAGGTAGGTAGGTAGGTAGGTAGGTAGGTAGGTAGGTAGGTAGGTAGGTAGGTAGGTAGGTAGGTAGGTAGGTAGGTAGGTAGGTAGGTAGGTAGGTAGGTAGGTAGGTAGGTAGGTAGGTAGGTAGGTAGGTAGGTAGGTAGGTAGGTAGGTAGGTAGGTAGGTAGGTAGGTAGGTAGGTAGGTAGGTAGGTAGGTAGGTAGGTAGGTAGGTAGGTAGGTAGGTAGGTAGGTAGGTAGGTAGGTAGGTAGGTAGGTAGGTAGGTAGGTAGGTAGGTAGGTAGGTAGGTAGGTAGGTAGGTAGGTAGGTAGGTAGGTAGGTAGGTAGGTAGGTAGGTAGGTAGGTAGGTAGGTAGGTAGGTAGGTAGGTAGGTAGGTAGGTAGGTAGGTAGGTAGGTAGGTAGGTAGGTAGGTAGGTAGGTAGGTAGGTAGGTAGGTAGGTAGGTAGGTAGGTAGGTAGGTAGGTAGGTAGGTAGGTAGGTAGGTAGGTAGGTAGGTAGGTAGGTAGGTAGGTAGGTAGGTAGGTAGGTAGGTAGGTAGGTAGGTAGGTAGGTAGGTAGGTAGGTAGGTAGGTAGGTAGGTAAGGTTGGGTTAGGTTGGGTTAGGTTGGGTTAGGTTGGGTTAGGTTGGGTTAGGTTGGGTTAGGTTGGGTTAGGTTGGGTTAGGTTGGGATCGATCGTGGACGTCACGTTCGCCGATCCCACCCTGGCGTGCCGCGTTCGGGGATGGGAGGTTCTGCAGGATGAGGAGACGCTCTCGGATCACCGGTATATCCGGTTCGAGGTCTCCTCCCTCCCGGCCACGATCCGCAGATCGAGCGGGGCCACGTGGGGGTGTGGCCCTCGCTGGGCCCTCAAGAGCCTGGACCGCGAGGCCCTGTTGGAGGCAGCGGAAGTCCAGGCGTGGTTGCCGGCGCCAGCCGGCAACTCGGTAGAGGAGGAAGCCGAGTGGCTCGGCGGGGCCATGTCGCAAGTGTGCGACGCGGCCATGCCGAGAGTCACTCGTCAACCTCTCAGGTGTGCGGTGTACTGGTGGTCTCGCGAGATTGCACTGTTGCGCAAGGCTTGCGTGGCCGCCAGACGCCGGTACGCCCGGAGTCGGAGACGGCGCCAGCGAGACAGGGACGCGGAAGCGCTCCTGTACGTCGCCTATAGGGACGCCGCGTGGGCGCTGAAGGTGGCCATCAGGGCGGCGAAGGAGCTCGCGCAGCAGGAGATGCTGGCGAGCCTCGACGCCGATCCCTGGGGGCGACCTTACAAAATGGTGAGGCGCAAGCTGCGACCGAGGGCCCCGCCGCTGACCGAGTCGCTCCAGCCGGAGCGGCTGGAGTCGGTGGTGGGAGCTCTCTTCCCGAGGAGGGCCGCGGTGGAGCCGCCGAGCATGGCGCCGCCCGCCACCGGTGCTGGGGGTGCGTCATCCGAGGACGCGCCCGCAATCACCGAGGGTGAATTGAGGGCGGCTCTGCTGCGGCTCCGGGCGAAGAACGTCGCGCCGGGTCCTGATGGAGTTCCCGGTCGGGCCTTGGTTCTGGCCCTTGGCCCGCTGGAGACTCGCGTCAGGGCGCTCTTCGACGCCTGTCTGCGGCAGGGCCGGTTTCCAGTCGCATGGAAGACTGGCAAGCTGGTCCTTCTGCAGAAGGAGGGGCGCCCGGCTGACTCACCCTCGGCCTATCGGCCTATAGTGCTTTTAGACGAGGTGAGTAAGCTGTTCGAGCGGGTCATCGCCGCTCGTATCGTAGGGCACCTCGAGCAGGTGGGGCCGGATCTCAGCGACGTACAGTTTGGGTTCCGGCGGGGCAGGTCCACAGTCGACGCGATAGCGCGGGTGAGGGACCTTGCGGAGGATGCGGTCGCCAGCGGCGGGGTGAGCTTGGCGGTGTCTCTAGACATCGCCAACGCGTTCAACACCCTGCCATGGCCGTGCATTGTGGAAGCGCTTCGCTACCACGCGATGCCCGGCTATCTGCGGCGTATCGTAGCGGCTTACCTCTCAGAGAGGGCCGTGAGCTTCCCGGCCGGCGGCCAGTTGGTCCGCTGGGAAGTGTCGTGCGGTGTCCCACAGGGATCGGTCCTCGGACCGCTCCTGTGGAACATCGGCTACGACTGGGTGCTGCGGGGCGGTAATCCGAGGGGCGTCGACGTAACTTGTTACGCAGACGACACCCTCGTTACGGCCAGGGGCCGCACGTTCAGGGAGGCGCGCGTCAGAGCCACTGCTGGGGTGGCCCAAGTAGTGGCGCGCATACGCCGGCTGGGGTTGGAGGCTGCCCTCGAAAAGTCCGAGGCCCTGTGTTTTCACGGGCCGCGGATGGCACCTGCCGCCGGAGCCGACCTAGTGGTCGGAGGGGTTTCCATCGCGGTCAAATCGTCGATGAAGTACTTGGGACTCATCCTCGACGCGCGGTGGAATTTCGAGGAGCACTTCCGGCGCCTGGCCCCCAAACTGATTGGGGCTGCCGGCGCGCTGAGTCGCTTGCTCCCGAACTCGGGTGGGCCCGGAGTGGGCTGCCGTCGACTGTACACCGGGGCGGTGAAGTCGATGGCCCTGTATGGGGCGCCCATATGGGCGGACGATCTGTCCGCTCGTAGTAGGAGACTGCTGCGGAGACCGCAGCGAGTCATGGCGGCCAGAGTGGTCAGAGCCTACCGCTCCATCTCGTGCGAGGCGGCCTGCGCTTTAGCGGGTTGTCCTCCGTGGGATCTGGAGGCGGAGGTGCTGGCTCACGTGTACTGGCAAAGGGTGGAAGTTCGGTCGCTGGGCGACCACCCTTCCCCGGATATGGTGGCTGGATGGCGGCGCTCGGCGCAGACCGAGCTCTACCGCCAGTGGCAGGTCAGACTCGAGTCACCGAGTGCCGGTCTCAGGACCATAGAGGCGATTCGCCCCGTCCTCCGTCAGTGGGCGGAGAGGCGGCACGGGCAGGTGACCTTCCGCCTTGCGCAGGTGCTTTCCGGACACGGCTGTTTCGGGAGGTTCCTGTTCAAGGTGGCAGGTAGAGAGCCCACTGAAGAATGCCATGAGTGCGGCTGCGCTATCGATACAGCGCAGCACACGCTGGCTGAGTGCCCCAGTTGGTCTCAGCAGCGTGCGGCACTCACTTCTGTAGTCGGGGGGGACCTCTCCCTGCCGATCGTGGTTTCGGCCATGGCTGGCAGTGAGAGGTCTTGGCAGGCGATGGTCTCCTTCTGCGAGGACGTGATCTCGCGGAAGGAGGCGGCGGAACGGCTGAGAGAGGACGACGTGGACTCTCAGCCGATCCGTCGCAGACGTGTCGGGCGCAGGCGGCTCGCGCTTCACCACCGCCTACCCCCTTGAGAGTAGCACCTCCGGGCGTTGGATACGAGGATCTGTCCAACACCCAGGAGTTAGGTCCTCGAGCTGGAAGACGCACCCTGTGGTCCTGGTGCGTCTTATGGCGTTCAATTGGGGGGCATCTGATATTGCCCCCGAGTTGGCACCGTCCTAAGGACGGATTCTGCCGGCCTGGTTGCGGTTGTGTGCGCGAGCGAAACCCGTGACCCGGCCACCAGGCGGCGGGAAAGGATATACACCGTGGGGGTTTAGTCAGTAAGAGTCTGACATAACTGCCGCGTCTCCTCGGACGCGGAGTATCCATGAGGATTACCCACGTTAAAAAAAAAAAAAAAAAAAAAGGTTGGGTTAGGTTGGGTTAGGTTGGGTTAGGTTGGGTTAGGTTGGGTTAGGTTGGGTTAGGTTGGGTTAGGTTGGGTTAGGTTGGGTTAGGTTGGGTTAGGTTGGGTTAGGTTGGGTTAGGTTGGGTTAGGTTGGGTTAGGTTGGGTTAGGTTGGGTTAGGTTGGGTTAGGTTGGGTTAGGTTGGGTTAGGTTGGGTTAGGTTGGGTTAGGTTGGGTTAGGTTGGGTTAGGTTGGGTTAGGTTGGGTTAGGTTGGGTTAGGTTGGGTTAGGTTGGGTTAGGTTGGGTTAGGTTGGGTTAGGTTGGGTTAGGTTGGGTTAGGTTGGGTTAGGTTGGGTTAGGTTGGGTTAGGTTGGGTTAGGTTGGGTTAGGTTGGGTTAGGTTGGGTTAGGTTGGGTTAGGTTGGGTTAGGTTGGGTTAGGTTGGGTTAGGTTGGGTTAGGTTGGGTTAGGTTGGGTTAGGTTGGGTTAGGTTGGGTTAGGTTGGGTTAGGTTGGGTTAGGTTGGGTTAGGTTGGGTTAGGTTGGGTTAGGTTGGGTTAGGTTGGGTTAGGTTGGGTTAGGTTGGGTTAGGTTGGGTTAGGTTGGGTTAGGTTGGGTTAGGTTGGGTTAGGTTGGGTTAGGTTGGGTTAGGTTGGGTTAGGTTGGGTTAGGTTGGGTTAGGTTGGGTTAGGTTGGGTTAGGTTGGGTTAGGTTGGGTTAGGTTGGGTTAGGTTGGGTTAGGTTAGGTTAGGTTAGGTTAGGTTAGGTTAGGTTAGGTTAGGTTAGGTTAGGTTAGGTTAGGTTAGGTTAGGTTAGGTTAGGTTAGGTTAGGTTAGGTTAGGTTAGGTTAGGTTAGGTTTTTTTTTTTTTTTTTTTTTTAACACGCACCCGTCATCACAGGGCGTTAGCAGGGTGTCCTCTTTCGAGAAAAAGAGACCTTGTTTGCCTTTATTTAAGATAAAATCAATACAATAGAACAATTAACACAAAATAAACAATTAAATTAATTTAAAACTACAATAAAATTACAATTTAAAACTGGATAAAATACAATTAAAAATTTATACAAAATTACCATAACACACATAAGCAAATTTTTTACAAGGTCTAATAATTAATTAAAAACATTAAAATCACTTATGGCTAACTTATAAACTAACGAAGGTGTGGTCGATAAAGTGCTTCAGAGCTCCAAAGCTCGGAGTACGGAGTTCGCAGGACAGCGAATTTCTCCCGGCTTTTGCGAGCAACAGAACAACCTGACTTATATGATAGTGCCATCTGTATATGCTGACGATATAAGAGGCACTATGCATCTCTATCGGTTGTTCTGTTCCTCGCAATAGCAATTTTCGCTATCCTGCTCGCGTACTCTAGGAACGCATCTCTGCCAGAGGCCTCACCCAGAATTGTGGGCACGGAGCTCCTGCACAGCTTCATCCGCAGTACCTGTTGTAGGTCTTCCCGGGCCGCTTCGTGCTGGGGGCAGTCCATCAGAAGATGCAAGATCGATTCTGATGCACCGCTCCCGCACACGCAACCCGGGTTGTCACTGCGTTTGAATCTGTGCAGGTACTCCGCAAACCCACCATGACCAGTCAAGACCTGAGTGAGCACCATACTGCGGTCTATGTGCTTGACCACACGATGTGCGAACCGCACGTCCGGCAAGAAGACCTTCGTGGTGCCCGCAGTCTCTTCGGACGTATACCTCCGGTTCCATTCGTCAAGCGACCCCTCGCGGAGTAGTCGCTTGACAAACGAAACCGGGCATCGGTCATAGTCCGGTTTTCTCTTTAAGCCCAGAGCTGCCTCTTTCGCGAGCTCATCGGCTCTTTCATTTCCCTCCAACCCTGCATGCGCTTTCACCCAGAACAAGGATACTTCCTTGTTCCGGGTGCGACATATCTCCAGATTGTCGATAATGCCTGCTACCAGGGGATGGAGGGATTTGCGCCCGACCACCGACTCAAGGGATGATCTTGAGTCGGTGTATATGCCGATGGAGCTTTCGGGGCGGCTCGTCGCGAGAGAGGCAGCCCTATCTAGGGCAAGGAGCTCAGCCTGGTAGACCGAGCAGTGCGCACCCAACTTTAGCTTGACGGCTTTGGTTTCGGCCTCGTGATTCCATATGGAAAGCGAGGCCCCCACCTTGCCGTCAATTTTACTGCCATCGGTAAAGATGCGCACTGCTTGAGTGTTGTTGTTCTCAAGGTCTTCTCGGTCCACCAGGCTGGTAAACTGCAGGCACGTCCTCTCTGCCGGGTGTGGTCGCCCACAGTACGGCACCCTCACTTCCATCTCCCTGTCCCCGAGTACTCGCCGGGACACTCCCCTCTTGGCCTCGTACAATGCCGAGGCCTCTTGGATCCTAAGATCCAAGGGGAGTATCCCAGCCAGCACCATGGCCGAGTTCAGGGAGACGGTCCGGTACGACTTGGTCATTTTCTGCGCAAAGCCCCTTTGGAGAGCTCCCAAACGCTTCCGCACTCCGAGCTTTGAAGCGGCAGGCGCCCAGGCACAGGCAGCGTACAGGACTATCGGCTCCACCACTGCAGTATAAATTGTCTTTATGATTTGGGGATGGAGGCCCCAGCTTACCCTGGCGGCTCTCGACAGCTGCTTATAGAGACCTTGAACTCTCATGCAAGTATTACTTACATGAGAGTTGAAGGTTAGCTTGCTGTCGATAGTGAGCCCCAGGATCTTTATTTCGCTGGACAGACCAATGTCGATCCCCCCCATGGTCAGGAGCGGAGAGTCGTACTTTAGCTTATTGGTTAGCACCATCGCCTTGGTTTTGTGCGGTGCGAACCTCAGCTTATTACGAACTCCCCACTCCCGGACATAGGCGAGAGCGGCATTGGCCCGTCTCGAGACCTCCAACCCCGTATCGCCGTCGAAGACGAGGATAACATCGTCGGCAAAAGCCTGACAATACTCTCCCCGCCCTCCCAGGCCCTGCAGTAGTGGATCCAATAAGAGGTTCCACAGAACGGGACCCCCGATGGAGCCTTGAACACAGCCTTTGGTGGTGTTGCGCATGTGTTCGGCTCCCGCATACCTCACTGTGACCTTTCGCTCGCGAAGATAGCTGTCAATCACCCTGCGGACGTTCACGGGACACTTTTCCTCAGCCAGTCTGACTCTGATGGCCGGCCACCAGGCGCTATCGAAGGCCCCCTCTATGTCCAGCGAAACCACGGTTACAAGTCTCTTCGCTTTGAGATTCTTGTAAACGTGGTCCATCAAGGCGTAGAGGGCGTCTTCGGTGCTTCTCTGGGGCATAAAGCCGTACTGGCGAGTACTGATCCCGGGCAGGATGTGCCATTTGACGCGATTGACAACCATCTTCTCGAAGATCTTGCCCAGAACGGGCAACAAACCGATCGGACGATAGGCCTTGGGGTTGGTGTAGTCCTCCTTTGCTGGTTTTCGGAGGACTATCACAACGGCCTCCTTCCATATGATCGGAAAGTAACCCAGTTCTAGGCATTTATTGGTCAGAGCGAGGAACGCGCCGGGGTTTAGCGATATGGCACGCTGGCATATGTCGGCGGTAAGACCGTCCGACCCGGGGGCCTTCTTGGGGTTGAAGCTCGAGGCGGCATCGCTCAGTTCGACAGAGGTAAACGGTGGGTCCAAATATTCATTTGGAGTCCACACGTTTACTTGTTCAGCGACGCGCCTCGTACGCTTGTGTTCCGCGTTATCTTCCTCCCCAAGATCCCCGGGGTAGAAAATCCCCGCCAACAGTGCCGCCGATTCGCTGGGGTCATAGGTTTTACCGTTTTGAACGAGTGGGAGATCTTCTCTCCTCACTGCGGTTCTACCTATGACCCTGTATATCCCGTCCCATAGTCCCTCCTTGTCCTGACGCTCACAGAAAGCCTTCCAGCTGGCTATCTGTGCTGCTACAGCATGCGACTCGTAGTTCTCCTTGGCTTGCAGGTACTCACGCACAACCCTGTCGCGACGGACCGGAGCGGCGCAACGGATGCGCCGCTTTTTGGTGTTGACCCCACGTTTCATCGCGGCGAGCTCGTCATTCCACCAAGGTAGACTAAGACGCTCCGTACCCTTCCTGATCGGCATGCTTGCTTCGCATGCCGCCACGACTGTTTTGTTATATGATTCAAGGTTAGGTTAGGTTAGGTTAGGTTAGGTTAGGTTAGGTTAGGTTAGGTTAGGTTAGGTTAGGTTAGGTTAGGTTAGGTTAGGTTAGGTTAGGTTAGGTTAGGTTAGGTTAGGTTAGGTTAGGTTAGGTTAGGTTAGGTTAGGTTAGGTTAGGTTAGGTTAGGTTAGGTTAGGTTAGGTTAGGTTAGGTTAGGTTAGGTTAGGTTAGGTTAGGTTAGGTTAGGTTAGGTTAGGTTAGGTTAGGTTAGGTTAGGTTAGGTTAGGTTAGGTTAGGTTAGGTTAGGTTAGGTTAGGTTAGGTTAGGTTAGGTTAGGTTAGGTTAGGTTAGGTTAGGTTAGGTTAGGTTAGGTTAGGTTAGGTTAGGTTAGGTTAGGTTAGGTTAGGTTAGGTTAGGTTAGGTTAGGTTAGGTTAGGTTAGGTTAGGTTAGGTTAGGTTAGGTTAGGTTAGGTTAGGTTAGGTTAGGTTAGGTTAGGTTAGGTTAGGTTAGGTTAGGTTAGGTTAGGTTAGGTTAGGTTAGGTTAGGTTAGGTTAGGTTAGGTTAGGTTAGGTTAGGTTAGGTTAGGTTAGGTTAGGTTTTTTTTTTTTTTTTTGCACCCGTCATCACAGGGCGTTAGCAGGGTGTCCTCTTTCGAGAAAAAGAGACCTTGTTTGCCTTTATTTAAGATAAAATCAATACAATAGAACAATTAACACAAAATAAACAATTAAATTAATTTAAAACTACAATAAAATTACAATTTAAAACTGGATAAAATACAATTAAAAATTTATACAAAATTACCATAACACACATAAGCAAATTTTTTACAAGGTCTAATAATTAATTAAAAACATTAAAATCACTTATGGCTAACTTATAAACTAACGAAGGTGTGGTCGATAAAGTGCTTCAGAGCTCCAAAGCTCGGAGTACGGAGTTCGCAGGACAGCGAATTTCTCCCGGCTTTTGCGAGCAACAGAACAACCTGACTTATATGATAGTGCCATCTGTATATGCTGACGATATAAGAGGCACTATGCATCTCTATCGGTTGTTCTGTTCCTCGCAATAGCAATTTTCGCTATCCTGCTCGCGTACTCTAGGAACGCATCTCTGCCAGAGGCCTCACCCAGAATTGTGGGCACGGAGCTCCTGCACAGCTTCATCCGCAGTACCTGTTGTAGGTCTTCCCGGGCCGCTTCGTGCTGGGGGCAGTCCATCAGAAGATGCAAGATCGATTCTGATGCACCGCTCCCGCACACGCAACCCGGGTTGTCACTGCGTTTGAATCTGTGCAGGTACTCCGCAAACCCACCATGACCAGTCAAGACCTGAGTGAGCACCATACTGCGGTCTATGTGCTTGACCACACGATGTGCGAACCGCACGTCCGGCAAGAAGACCTTCGTGGTGCCCGCAGTCTCTTCGGACGTATACCTCCGGTTCCATTCGTCAAGCGACCCCTCGCGGAGTAGTCGCTTGACAAACGAAACCGGGCATCGGTCATAGTCCGGTTTTCTCTTTAAGCCCAGAGCTGCCTCTTTCGCGAGCTCATCGGCTCTTTCATTTCCCTCCAACCCTGCATGCGCTTTCACCCAGAACAAGGATACTTCCTTGTTCCGGGTGCGACATATCTCCAGATTGTCGATAATGCCTGCTACCAGGGGATGGAGGGATTTGCGCCCGACCACCGACTCAAGGGATGATCTTGAGTCGGTGTATATGCCGATGGAGCTTTCGGGGCGGCTCGTCGCGAGAGAGGCAGCCCTATCTAGGGCAAGGAGCTCAGCCTGGTAGACCGAGCAGTGCGCACCCAACTTTAGCTTGACGGCTTTGGTTTCGGCCTCGTGATTCCATATGGAAAGCGAGGCCCCCACCTTGCCGTCAATTTTACTGCCATCGGTAAAGATGCGCACTGCTTGAGTGTTGTTGTTCTCAAGGTCTTCTCGGTCCACCAGGCTGGTAAACCGCAGGCACGTCCTCTCTGCCGGGTGTGGTCGCCCACAGTACGGCACCCTCACTTCCATCTCTCTGTCCCCGAGTACTCGCCGGGACACTCCCCTCTTGGCCTCGTACAATGCCGAGGCCTCTTGGATCCTAAGATCCAAGGGGAGTATCCCAGCCAGCACCATGGCCGAGTTCAGGGAGACGGTCCGGTACGACTTGGTCATTTTCTGCGCAAAGCCCCTTTGGAGAGCTCCCAAACGCTTCCGCACTCCGAGCTTTGAAGCGGCAGGCGCCCAGGCACAGGCAGCGTACAGGACTATCGGCTCCACCACTGCAGTATAAATTGTCTTTATGATTTGGGGATGGAGGCCCCAGCTTACCCTGGCGGCTCTCGACAGCTGCTTATAGAGACCTTGAACTCTCATGCAAGTATTACTTACATGAGAGTTGAAGGTTAGCTTGCTGTCGATAGTGAGCCCCAGGATCTTTATTTCGCTGGACAGACCAATGTCGATCCCCCCCATGGTCAGGAGCGGAGAGTCGTACTTTAGCTTATTGGTTAGCACCATCGCCTTGGTTTTGTGCGGTGCGAACCTCAGCTTATTACGAACTCCCCACTCCCGGACATAGGCGAGAGCGGCATTGGCCCGTCTCGAGACCTCCAACCCCGTATCGCCGTCGAAGACGAGGATAACATCGTCGGCAAAAGCCTGACAATACTCTCCCCGCCCTCCCAGGCCCTGCAGTAGTGGATCCAATAAGAGGTTCCACAGAACGGGACCCCCGATGGAGCCTTGAACACAGCCTTTGGTGGTGTTGCGCATGTGTTCGGCTCCCGCATACCTCACTGTGACCTTTCGCTCGCGAAGATAGCTGTCAATCACCCTGCGGACGTTCACGGGACACTTTTCCTCAGCCAGTCTGACTCTGATGGCCGGCCACCAGGCGCTATCGAAGGCCCCCTCTATGTCCAGCGAAACCACGGTTACAAGTCTCTTCGCTTTGAGATTCTTGTAAACGTGGTCCATCAAGGCGTAGAGGGCGTCTTCGGTGCTTCTCTGGGGCATAAAGCCGTACTGGCGAGTACTGATCCCGGGCAGGATGTGCCATTTGACGCGATTGACAACCATCTTCTCGAAGATCTTGCCCAGAACGGGCAACAAACCGATCGGACGATAGGCCTTGGGGTTGGTGTAGTCCTCCTTTGCTGGTTTTCGGAGGACTATCACAACGGCCTCCTTCCATATGATCGGAAAGTAACCCAGTTCTAGGCATTTATTGGTCAGAGCGAGGAACGCGCCGGGGTTTAGCGATATGGCACGCTGGCATATGTCGGCGGTAAGACCGTCCGACCCGGGGGCCTTCTTGGGGTTGAAGCTCGAGGCGGCATCGCTCAGTTCGACAGAGGTAAACGGTGGGTCCAAATATTCATTTGGAGTCCACACGTTTACTTGTTCAGCGACGCGCCTCGTACGCTTGTGTTCCGCGTTATCTTCCTCCCCAAGATCCCCGGGGTAGAAAATCCCCGCCAACAGTGCCGCCGATTCGCTGGGGTCATAGGTTTTACCGTTTTGAACGAGTGGGAGATCTTCTCTCCTCACTGCGGTTCTACCTATGACCCTGTATATCCCGTCCCATAGTCCCTCCTTGTCCTGACGCTCACAGAAAGCCTTCCAGCTGGCTATCTGTGCTGCTACAGCATGCGACTCGTAGTTCTCCTTGGCTTGCAGGTACTCACGAACAACCCTGTCGCGACGGACCGGAGCGGCGCAACGGATGCGCCGCTTTTTGGTGTTGACCCCACGTTTCATCGCGGCGAGCTCGTCATTCCACCAAGGTAGACTAAGACGCTCCGTACCCTTCCTGATCGGCATGCTTGCTTCGCATGCCGCCACGACTGTTTTGTTATATGATTCAACACTCTTTTCGAGGTCGACTACGTTATCGATCTTCTGGTTAGGTTAGGTTAGGTTAGGTTAGGTTAGGTTAGGTTAGGTTAGGTTAGGTTAGGTTTTTTTTTTTTTTTTTTACACGCACCCGTCATCACAGGGCGTTGGCAGGGTGTCCTCTTTCGTAAAAAGAGACCTTATTAGCTTTATTTATATAAAATCAGTACAATTAAACAATTACAAACAATATAAACAATTAAATTAATTTAAAACTACAATAAAATTACAATTTAAAACTGAATAAAATACAATTAAGAATTAATACAAATTTAACATAATACACATAAAGCTAATTTTTGAAAGGTCTAATAATTAATTAAAAACATTAAAATCACTTAGTCTATCTTAAAACTAAACGAAGGTGTGGTCTAAGTGCTTCAAAGCTCGCAGCCCGGAGTTCGCAGGACAGGAGTTCGCAGGACAGCGATTTTCTCTTGGCTATTGCGAGGAACAGAACAACACGACTTATATGATAGTGCCATCTATATATGCTAACGATACTAGAGGCACTATGCATCCCTATCGGCTGTTCTGTTCCTGGCAATAGCAATTCTCGCTATCCTGCATGCGTACTCCAGGAATGCGTCTCTGCCAGAGGCCTCGCCCAGAATGGTGGGCACGGAACCCCTGCACAGCCTCATCCGCAGTACCTGTTGTAGGTCTTCCCGGGCCGCTTCGTGCTGGGGGCAGTCCATCAGAAGATGCAGGATCGATTCTGATGCACCGCTCCCGCACACGCAACCCGGGTTGTCACTGCGTTTGAATCTGTGCAGGTACTCCGCAAACCCACCATGACCAGTCAAGACCTGAGTGAGCACCATACTGCGGTCTATGTGCTTGACCACACGATGTGCGAACCGCACATCCGGCAAGAAGACCTTCGTGGTGCCCGCAGTCTCTTCGGACGTATACCTCCGGTTCCATTCGTCAAGCGATCCCTCGCGGAGCAGTCGCTTGACAAACGAAACCGGGCATCGGTCATAGTCCGGTTTTCTCCTTAAGCCTAGAGCTGCCTCTTTCTGCCTCTTTCGCGAGCTCATCGGCTCTTTCATTTCCCTCCAACCCTGCATGCGCTTTCACCCAGAACAAGGATACTTCCTTGTTCCGGGTGCGACATATCTCCAGATTGTCGATAATGCCTGCTACCAGGGGATGGAGGGATTTGCGCCCGACCACCGACTCAAGGGATGATCTTGAGTCGGTGTATATGCCGATGGAGCTTTCGGGGCGGCTCGTCGCGAGAGAGGCAGCCCTATCTAGGGCAAGGAGCTCAGCCTGGTAGACCGAGCAGTGCGCACCCAACTTTAGCTTGACGGCTTTGGTTTCGGCCTCGTGATTCCATATGGAAAGCGAGGCCCCCACCTTGCCGTCAATTTTACTGCCATCGGTAAAGATGCGCACCGCTTGAGTGTTGTTGTTCTCAAGGTCTTCTCGGTCCACCAGGCTGGTAAACTGCAGGCACGTCCTCTCCGCCGGGTGTGGTCGCCCACAGTACGGCACCCTCACTTCCATCTCCCTGTCCCCGAGTACTCGCTGGGACACTCCCCTCTTGGCCTCGTACAATGCCGAGGCCTCTTGGATCCTAAGATCCAAGGGGAGTATCCCAGCCAGCACCATGGCCGAGTTCAGGGAGACGGTCCGGTACGACTTGGTCATCTTCTGCGCAAAGCCCCTTTGGAGAGCTCCCAAACGCTTCCGCACTCCGAGCTTTGAAGCGGCAGGCGCCCAGGCACAGGCAGCGTACAGAACTATTGGCTCCACCACTGCAGTATAAATAGTCTTTATGATTTGGGGATGGAGGCCCCAGCTTACCCTGGCGGCTCTCGACAGCTGCTTGTAGAGACCTTGAACTCTCATGCAAGTATTACTTACATGAGAGTTGAAGGTTAGCTTGCTGTCGATAGTGAGCCCCAGGATCTTTATTTCGCTGGACAGACCAATGTCGATCCCCCCCATGGTCAGGAGCGGAGAGTCGTACTTTAGCTTGTTGGTTAGCACCATCGCCTTGGTTTTGTGCGGTGCGAACCTCAGCTTATTACGAACTCCCCACTCCCGGACATAGGCGAGAGCGGCATTGGCCCGTCTCGAGACCTCCAGCCCCGTATCGCCGTCGAAGACGAGGACAACATCGTCGGCAAAAGCCTGACAATATTCTCCCCGCCCTCCCAGGCCCTGCAGTAGTGGATCCAACAAGAGGTTCCACAGGACGGGACCCCCGATGGAGCCTTGAACACAGCCTTTGGTGGTGTTACGCTTGTGTTCGGCTCCCGCATACCTCACGGTGACCTTTCTCTCGCGAAGATAGCTGTCAATCACCCTGCGGATGTTAACGGGACACTTTTCCTCAGCCAGTCTGACTCTAATGGCCGGCCACCAGGCGCTATCGAAGGCCCCCTCTATGTCCAGCGAGACCACAGTTACAAGTTTCCTCTCTTGGAGTTTCTTGTAAATGCGGTCCGTCAGGGCGTAGAGGGCGTCCTCGGTGCTTCTCTGGGGCATAAAGCCGTACTGGCGAGTACTAATCCCGGGCAGGATGTGCCATTTGACACGATTGACAACCATCTTCTCGAGGATCTTGCCTAGAACGGGCAACAAACCGATCGGACGATAGGCCTTGGGGTTGGTGTAGTCCTCCTTTCCTGGTTTTCGGAGGACTATCACGGTGGCCTCCTTCCATATGATCGGAAAGTAACCCAGTTCCAGGCACTTATTGGTCAGAGCGAGGAATGCGCCGGGGTTCAGCGATATGGCTCGCTGGCATATGTCGGCGGTAAGACCGTCCGACCCGGGGGCCTTCTTGGGGTTGAAGCTCGAGGCGGCGTCGCTCAGTTCGACAGAGGTAAACGGTGGGTCCAAATATTCATTTGGAGTCCACACGTTTACTTGTTCAGCGACGCGCCTCGTACGCTTATGTTCCGCGTTATCTTCCTCCCCAAGATCCTCCGGGTAGAAAATCCCCGCCAACAGTGCCGCCGATTCGCTGGGGTCATAGGTTTTACCGTTAAGAACAAGTGGGAGATCTTCTCTCCTCACTGCGGTTCTACCTATGACCCTGTATATCCCGTCCCATAGTCCCTCCTTGTCCTGACGCTCACAGAAAGCCTTCCAGCTGGCTATCTGTGCTGCTATAGCATGCGATTCGTAGCTCTCCTTGGCTTGCAGGTACTCACGCACAACCCTGTCGCGACGGACCGGAGCGGCGCAACGGATGCGCCGCTTTTTGGTGTTGACCCCACGTTTCATCGCAGCGAGCTCGTCATTCCACCAGGGTAGACTAAGACGCTCCGTACCCTTCCTGATCGGCATGCTTGCTTCGCATGCCGCCACGACTGTTTTATTGTATGATTCAACACTTTTTTCGAGATCGACTATATTGTCGATCTTCCCTATGTCACCGATTTTAATCAAATTCGACTCTTGCAGCTGGGTGAGCTTCGACTGAAACTCATCCCAGTTTGCCTTTTTTGTGTTGAATCGCCGCGTGGTCCTAGTTACTATTACTTCTTGGTCTTTTTTCAGGTTGATACGGAACGTAATAGTGTTGTGGTCTGAGCTCGTCACGCCGTCATCCACCATCCAGTCAGCCACCAGCAGGAGCGCGTCCGGGGAGCACGCCGTAACGTCGACGCAACTAGAGTACCGTTTGAGTCCTCTAATCACGTCGAAGGTAGGGACGTCACCCCGATTGAGCACCTGCAAGTCAAGCTCTTCAAGAGCCCCAAAGAATGCCTCCCCTCTGCTGTCCGTTTTCGTGCTGCCCCACCAGGTGTTCCAGGCGTTCGCGTCGCCACCCACCACCACATAACGGGAGCCCACGCTCGTGACCACTGCCACCAGCTGATCCAGGTATGGCTCCATTGGCTGATCCGGCTCGAAGTAGAACGAGACCGCGCACATCTCCCAGGCACCCGTTCCGATTCTCACCACCACAATATTGTTGGTGGTAAGACCGGAGTCCAGGGTTACGGCCATGTCATCGTCGAACACAACGATTGCGGCTTTGACATGTCCGTCCCCCCGGTTGGCACACTGGAATACGCGCGCGCCCGCGTAGTCTCGCATCGAGCCGGACCTTCCAACATATGGCTCCTGGACCAACGCCAGGGCTACCTTTCTGCTGGTGGCCTCGAGCAAGAGCTCCTGTGTGGCGAGTTGCTTGCGTTGCAAATTCGCCTGGAACACTCGGTAGGACCTCACGGTGGTTCCGGTCTCGCCCAGGGCAACTTTAGCAGTAAGCTACCGTTGCCCTGGCCAAGGCCTCCCACTTACGGCGCACCGTGCACTCCGGAGCGAACGCGTTGTGAGCCGCGTCCAGCCCGGTCTGTGCACAGTTACAGCAAGAGGGTAAGGTTCCTGCCTGCCACTTTGGGCAGTTCACCTTTAGGTGCTCCTCCCCGCAGTGGCTGCACCTCGTTTGGGGCTCCTTGCAGAACCGCCTGCTATGCCCGTACCCGAGGCACGCGGAGCATTGGGTGAGCGGGGACTGATCGGCCACTCTCACCCTCTGCAGATCCACGCGCACCGTGCCCGCCTCTGTTAGGGCCGACCACACCTTCGGGGACACCCTGAGAATGATGTGGCACAAGAGGGGGTTCTTTAGCTTTTTTCTATACTTTACTTCTATGCGGACCTCCTCCTTTTGAATATGTTTAAGAAGATTGGAATTTTGTGTTTGTAATGCCTGAAGGACGTCCTCATCAGTGTTATACTGGAGGACGTCCTTCAGGATCACCAGTGGGTCCCTATTTTTCATATCTTCGACCCGGAGGTCCGCCTTTTTTAATCTTTGCACCACTCTTTCTTTCTCCTCTCTTGTGCCACATCCCACGATAACCCTCCTGTCCTTGGCTTTTCTTATTCTGTCTACTTGTACCCCCGTTTCTTTTGCGTTTATGGCTACCCTAATTTTCTGTAAAACTTCCTCCCCGGACTCCTCCTGATCGTTCGAAGCGACGGCGACTGAGTGCAGCGTGACCCGCTCCACTGGGCGTTTCCTTGTTTCACCCGCGGTCACGCTTGCATACGTCAGCCGCCGTCGCTCCTGTTTTTCATCCTCTTGATTTTGGACTATCTGTTTAAGTGTCTCGGAATTTAATTCTAGGAGCTTTTTGTGCTCCTCCAGTCTCTCCAGCACAATACTGTTGGAGAGACTGGACGGGCACTCTCCTTTTGGCTTGGGAGTTGAGGGCAGACCGGTAAACGTTATGTTTAACGGTCTGTCCGGACCTCCCTTGCCCTTTCCTTCTTTGGGAGTCCGGGGGTGGTCCACTTCGGCCTCCTTCACCAATGCGAAGAGCCTCTCCGCAGCTTTTTTCACCTCTTCCTTAATCTCATTTTTTGTGTTTCTGGACCTATTCAACTGAAGTTTTATATTAACGACGCAGGCTTTCGCCTCCGCCACTCTCCCCTTTGGCATAGGATTCGCCGGGGGGGTTTCGGGAGCCCCAGGCTGCGCGCTCGCTTTAGGAGCTGCCGCACCACCTTTTTGTGGCTGCGGCTGCTCGCTTAGCGCACGCGAGGGCCCAGCCTGCGGCTCCCGGGCGGCGGGTGAGGCCGATTCTTTCCCTGCGTCGTTTCCTTTCATGGAGGTCCCGCTGAGGCTCCTGCGCACTTTCAAAGGCGTTCGGAGGCCGAGCATCCTGGGGGTGTGGGGACAGAAGGGTTATCGCGTTTGCTGATAGGTGTATAGGGCCTATCAGCTATAATAAACAATATAACTATATGAATAACTTAACGAATATTATAAATTAGTTAGGAGGTGTAAAGGGCCCCCCAACAGTCAGACAGCACAAAAATAAATAATTTAAAAACTTACACTAAGTTAAAACTTTTTGTTGGGAGGTGTAAAGAGCCTCCCAGCAGTCAAAATTTAGTACTATATATACAATTAAAACCTAAACCTATGAATATAACTCAAAAATTTTAGCTTAACCTAGTTTAAAATTGTTGGAGGGTGTAAATAACCCCCAACAGTCGATAAATCAAATATATTGGTCACAGTTAAAACCTTAACCTATCAATAAATAATTTATAAACTTATACTAGGTTAAAACTTTTTGTTGGGAGGTGTAAAGAGCCTCCCAGCAGTCAAAATTTAGTACTATATATACAATTAAAACCTAAACCTATGAATATAACTCAAAAATTTTAGCTTAGTTTAAAATTGTTGGAGGGTGTAAATAACCCCCAACAGTCGATAAATCAAATATATTGGTCACAGTTAAAACCTTAACCTAACAATATAAATATAGTTAAAATTGTTGGAGGGTGTAAAAAACCTCCAACAGTCAAAAAAAAAAAAAAAAAATAAAAAAAAAAAAAAAAAAAAAAAAATAAATAAATATTCTAAATAGTTAAACCTAATAGTAAAAATAGAATTTTTGTCAGGAGGTGTAGAGAGCCTCCCAACAGTCAACGTCACTTATATTTAAAATATTAATGTCCCTAAATGTCCTAAATGTCTGCACGACAGAATGTCTTAATTCAAGTTATCGCTCCCGCACCTTTGATGGGGGGGTCTCCTAGGGTATTCCCTTGGTTCCGCGGTTATAAAATGTTGTTTTAGGAAGTTTACGTTTTCCGCGGAACCGTTGACTGGAAAAATCTGAATTTTTCAGGGAATACTCCTTGGGTCAGAGCCCACCTTTTACTACTAAAAAACCCGGGTGTTGCCGATCTGGTTTGGGCGCTGTGATTTTTTGGAGATCGGGCGATTTTTCCAAATGGTTTATTTCGGGAACCACTCGACGGCTCCCGATGCAAGTTTTGTGGACTTACTGTGGTTCTGGTGGAGAATTTGGTCCCGTTGCCCAATTTCTTCGCGCACCTCCAGGAGCGAAGTTAGCCGCCACGTGGTTTTGGGTTTTTCGCTATTTTCTCCGCTCCTGTGGACCGGAAAAATCCTGTAGTGGTGTCCGGAGGTGGGGCTCGATGGTGGGCAACCGGGACACCCAAAAAAAGTAAGGGTCGCCGCGACCAATCGTGCAGCGTAATTTTTTGAAGATATTTATTTTTCCACTTTCCACTTTTTTCCACTTTTTTCACCACTGGTAACACCGATTGGGATATAACTTTCACAATTAGGTGCGCCGTTTTATTGCGCGTGTATTGATGTGCAACACTTTATGCGCCACTTAAGATTTTCACTGTTTTCGATTTATTTTCGTTGTTATATTTGCGCTTTTAGGAGCGTGGCGCGGTGTAAACGTGTTATTTGGAGCTCACAGCACTGCCGACTGGTTAGGTTAGGTTAGGTTAGGTTAGGTTAGGTTAGGTTAGGTTAGGTTAGGTTAGGTTAGGTTAGGTTAGGTTAGGTTAGGTTAGGTTAGGTTAGGTTAGGTTAGGTTAGGTTAGGTTAGGTTAGGTTAGGTTAGGTTAGGTTAGGTTAGGTTAGGTTAGGTTAGGTTAGGTTAGGTTAGGTTAGGTTAGGTTAGGTTAGGTTAGGTTAGGTTAGGTTAGGTTAGGTTAGGTTAGGTTAGGTTAGGTTAGGTTAGGTTAGGTTAGGTTAGGTTAGGTTAGGTTAGGTTAGGTTAGGTTAGGTTAGGTTAGGTTAGGTTAGGTTAGGTTAGGTTAGGTTAGGTTAGGTTAGGTTAGGTTAGGTTAGGTTAGGTTAGGTTAGGTTAGGTTAGGTTAGGTTAGGTTAGGTTAGGTTAGGTTAGGTTAGGTTAGGTTAGGTTAGGTTAGGTTAGGTTAGGTTAGGTTAGGTTAGGTTAGGTTAGGTTAGGTTAGGTTAGGTTAGGTTAGGTTAGGTTAGGTTAGGTTAGGTTAGGTTAGGTTAGGTTAGGTTAGGTTAGGTTAGGTTAGGTTAGGTTAGGTTAGGTTTTTTTTTTTTTTTTTTTTTTTTTTTTTTTTTTTTTTTTTTTTTTTTTTTTACACGCACCCGTCATCACAGGGCGTTGGCAGGGTGTCCTCTTTCGAGAAAAAGAGACCTTTTCGTGCTTTATTTTCAGATAAGTCAATACAGTATGATACAATCAGTTAACAGTTAAAACAAATAAAGACTATTATAAATAAATTACAATTAAAAACAGTTAAAAATCAATTAAAAACAATTAAATTAATTTAAAAAAATTACAATGATTCACAATAATAAAGCATATTTTAAAAAGGTCAATAAATAATTAAAAAACATTAAAATCACTTATTCTATCTTATAAACTAACGAAAGCGTGGTCGATAAAGTGCTTCAAAGCTCCAAAGCTCGGAGTACGGAGTTCGCAGGACAGCGAATTTCTCCCGGCTTTTGCGAGCAACAGAACAACCTGATTTATATGATAGTGCCATCTGTATATGCTGACGATATAAGAGGCACTATGCATCTCTATCGGTTGTTCTGTTCCTCGCAATAGCAATTTTCGCTATCCTGCTTGCGTACTCTAGGAACGCATCTCTGCCAGAGGCCTCACCCAGAATTGTGGGCACGGAGCTCCTGCACAGCTTCATCCGCAGTACCTGTTGTAGGTCTTCCCGGGCCGCTTCGTGCTGGGGGCAGTCCATCAGAAGATGCAGGATCGATTCTGATGCACCGCTCCCGCACACGCAACCCGGGTTGTCACTGCGTTTGAATCTGTGCAGGTACTCCGCAAACCCACCATGACCAGTCAAGACCTGAGTGAGCACCATACTGCGGTCTATGTGCTTGACCACACGATGTGCGAACCGCACGTCCGGCAAGAAGACCTTCGTGGTGCCCGCAGTCTCTTCGGACGTATACCTCCGGTTCCATTCGTCAAGCGACCCCTCGCGGAGTAGTCGCTTGACAAACGAAACCGGGCATCGGTCATAGTCCGGTTTTCTCCTTAAGCCTAGAGCCGCCTCTTTCGCGAGCTCATCGGCTCTTTCATTTCCCTCCAACCCTGCATGCGCTTTCACCCAGAACAAGGATACTTCCTTGTTCCGGGTGCGACATATCTCCAGATTGTCGATAATGCCTGCTACCAGGGGATGGAGGGATTTGCGCCCGACCACCGACTCAAGGGATGATCTTGAGTCGGTGTATATGCCGATGGAGCTTTCGGGGCGGCTCGTCGCGAGAGAGGCAGCCCTATCTAGGGCAAGGAGCTCAGCCTGGTAGACCGAGCAGTGCGCACCCAACTTTAGCTTGACGGCTTTGGTTTCGGCCTCGTGATTCCATATGGAAAGCGAGGCCCCCACCTTGCCGTCAATTTTACTGCCATCGGTAAAGATGCGCACTGCTTGAGTGTTGTTGTTCTCAAGGTCTTCTCGGTCCACCAGGCTGGTAAACTGCAGGCACGTCCTCTCTGCCGGGTGTGGTCGCCCACAGTACGGCACCCTCACTTCCATCTCCCTGTCCCCGAGTACTCGCCGGGACACTCCCCTCTTGGCCTCGTACAATGCCGAAGCCTCTTGGATCCTAAGATCCAAGGGGAGTATCCCAGCCAGCAAAATGGCCGAGTTCAGGGAGACGGTCCGGTACGACTTGGTCATTTTCTGCGCAAAGCCCCTTTGGAGAGCTCCCAAACGCTTCCGCACTCCGAGCTTTGAAGCGGCCGGCGCCCAGGCACAGGCAGCGTACAGGACTATTGGCTCCACCACTGCAGTATAAATTGTCTTTATGATTTGGGGATGGAGGCCCCAGCTTACCCTGGCGGCTCTCGACAGCTGCTTATAGAGACCTTGAACTCTCATGCAAGTATTGCTTACATGAGAGTTGAAGGTTAGCTTGCTGTCGATAGTGAGCCCCAGGATCTTTATTTCGCTGGACAGACCAATGTCGATCCCCCCCATGGTCAGGAGCGGAGAGTCGTACTTTAGCTTATTGGTTAGCACCATCGCCTTGGTTTTGTGCGGTGCGAACCTCAGCTTATTACGAACTCCCCACTCCCGGACATAGGCGAGAGCGGCATTGGCCCGTCTCGAGACCTCCAACCCCGTATCGCCGTCGAAGACGAGGATAACATCGTCGGCAAAAGCCTGACAATACTCTCCCCGCCCTCCCAGGCCCTGCAGTAGTGGATCCAATAAGAGGTTCCACAGAACGGGACCCCCGATGGAGCCTTGAACACAGCCTTTGGTGGTGTTGCGCATGTGTTCGGCTCCCGCATACCTCACTGTGACCTTTCGCTCGCGAAGATAGCTGTCAATCACCCTGCGGACGTTCACGGGACACTTTTCCTCAGCCAGTCTGACTCTGATGGCCGGCCACCAGGCGCTATCGAAGGCCCCCTCTATGTCCAGCGAAACCACGGTTACAAGTCTCTTCGCTTTGAGATTCTTGTAAACGTGGTCCATCAAGGCGTAGAGGGCGTCTTCGGTGCTTCTCTGGGGCATAAAGCCGTACTGGCGAGTACTGATCCCGGGCAGGATGTGCCATTTGACGCGATTGACAACCATCTTCTCGAAGATCTTGCCCAGAACGGGCAACAAACCGATCGGACGATAGGCCTTGGGGTTGGTGTAGTCCTCCTTTGCTGGTTTTCGGAGGACTATCACAACGGCCTCCTTCCATATGATCGGAAAGTAACCCAGTTCTAGGCATTTATTGGTCAGAGCGAGGAACGCGCCGGGGTTTAGCGATATGGCACGCTGGCATATGTCGGCGGTAAGACCGTCCGACCCGGGGGCCTTCTTGGGGTTGAAGCTCGAGGCGGCGTCGCTCAGTTCGACAGAGGTAAACGGTGGGTCCAAATATTCATTTGGAGTCCACACGTTTACTTGTTCAGCGACGCGCCTTGTACGCTTGTGTTCCGCGTTATCTTCCTCCCCAAGATCCCCGGGGTAGAAAATCCCCGCCAACAGTGCCGCCGATTCGCTGGGGTCATAGGTTTTACCGTTAAGAACGAGTGGGAGATCTTCTCTCCTCACTGCGGTTCTACCTATGACCCTGTATATCCCGTCCCATAGTCCCTCCTTGTCCTGACGCTCACAGAAAGCCTTCCAGCTGGCTATCTGTGCTGCTACAGCATGCGACTCGTAGTTCTCCTTGGCTTGCAGGTACTCACGCACAACCCTGTCGCGACGGACCGGAGCGGCGCAACGAATGCGCCGCTTTTTGGTGTTGACCCCACGTTTCATCGCGGCGAGCTCGTCATTCCACCAAGGTAGACTAAGACGCTCCGTACCCTTCCTGATCGGCATGCTTGCTTCGCATGCCGCCACGACTGTTTTGTTATATGATTCAACACTCTTTTCGAGGTCGACTACGTTATCGATCTTCTCTATATCACCGATTTTGATGAGATTTGACTCTTGCAGCTGGGTGAGCTTCGACTGAAACTCATCCCAGTTTGCCTTTTTAGTGTTGAATCGCCGCGTGGTCCTAGTTACTATTGCTTCTCTGTCTTTTTTCAGGTTGATACGGAACGTAATAGTGTTGTGGTCTGAGCTCGTCACGCCGTCATCCACCATCCAGTCAGCCACCAACAGGAGCGCGTCCGGGGAGCACGCCGTAACATCGACGCAACTAGAGTACCGTTTGAGTCCTCTAATCACGTCGAAGGTAGGGACGTTACCCCGATTGAGCACCTGCAAGTCAAGCTCTTCAAGAGCCCCAAAGAATGCCTCCCCTCTGCTGTCCGTTTTCGTGCTGCCCCACCAGGTGTTCCAGGCGTTCGCGTCGCCACCCACCACACCACCACGTAACGGGAGCCCACGCTCGTGACCACTGCCACCAGCTGATCCAGGTATGGCTCCATTGGCTGATCCGGCTCGAAGTAGAACGAGACCGCGCACATCTCCCAGGCACCTGTTCCGATTCTCACCACCACGATATTGTTGGTGGTAAGGCTGGAGTCCAGGGTCACGGCCATGTCATCGTCGAACACAACGATTGCGGCTTTGACATGTCCGCCCCCCCGGTTGGCACTCTGGAATACGCGCGCGCCCGCGCAGTCTCGCATCGAGCCGGACCTTCCAACATACGGCTCCTGGACCAACGCTAGGGCTACCTTTCTGCTGGTGGCCTCGAGCAAGAGCTCCTGTGTGGCGAGTTGTTTGCGTTGCAGATTCGCCTGGAACACTCGGTAGGACCTCACGGTGGTTCCGGTCTCGCCCAGGGCAACTTTAGCAATAAGCTACCGTTGCCCTGGCCAAGGCCTCCCACTTACGGCGCACCGTGCACTCCGGGGCGAACGCGTTGTGAGCCGCGTCCAGCCCGGTCTGTGCACAGTTGGGTTAGGTTAGGTTAGGTTAGGTTAGGTTAGGTTAGGTTAGGTTAGGTTAGGTTAGGTTAGGTTAGGTTAGGTTAGGTTAGGTTAGGTTAGGTTAGGTTAGGTTAGGTTAGGTTAGGTTAGGTTAGGTTAGGTTAGGTTAGGTTAGGTTAGGTTAGGTTAGGTTAGGTTAGGTTAGGTTAGGTTAGGTTAGGTTAGGTTAGGTTAGGTTAGGTTAGGTTAGGTTAGGTTAGGTTAGGTTAGGTTAGGTTAGGTTAGGTTAGGTTAGGTTAGGTTAGGTTAGGTTAGGTTAGGTTAGGTTAGGTTAGGTTAGGTTAGGTTAGGTTAGGTTAGGTTAGGTTAGGTTAGGTTAGGTTAGGTTAGGTTAGGTTAGGTTAGGTTAGGTTAGGTTAGGTTAGGTTAGGTTAGGTTAGGTTAGGTTAGGTTAGGTTAGGTTAGGTTAGGTTAGGTTAGGTTAGGTTAGGTTAGGTTAGGTTAGGTTAGGTTAGGTTAGGTTAGGTTAGGTTAGGTTAGGTTAGGTTAGGTTAGGTTAGGTTAGGTTAGGTTAGGTTTTTTTTTTTTTTTTTTTTTTTTTTTTTTTTTTTTTTTTTTTTTTTTTTTTTTTATACATGAACTTATCCGCCAACGTCATTGGCGCCTAATGTATATCTAATTCACTTTCATACAAGTTCTCGCATTTCATGCTTCTCGCACTTTCATTCTTCATACTAGATCTTTCTTGCATTCATCACCATCCATTCTTGTGGGTGGGACTCCCACATTGTAATGCCCTACTAATACAAATACTACTTTATTCTTTATTTTTATTCTTTATTGACTTCGTTTCAAGGAGGGAAAAAATGCAACACTCTTTTTATTTAATACCTTACTGTAGTGACTTATTGACTATCTTATTTTATTCTAACTATTTTATAATACTAATTTTACCTTACTTAACATATTATTTACATACATTGCAACTTATCATCTAGGTTTTATATTTTCAGTATCATATATTTATTATACGATATGAAAGATATATTTTAGTTCTTCTTGTTTCTTTTTATAACATATTTTACAACATTTTCACAGTATGCTAACAATATTTCTCTTTGCTGACCCGCCATAACCTGCCCAATATTTTGTTTTGTTACTTTTTGTCCTAGTTGTTGTTCTAAGTTAAAACGTTTTATCTGATATATAGGGCATTTGAATAAAATATGTGGGACCGACTCATTGATTGCAGGGTCACAGATGCACGATGGGGTCTCTTTACATTTGAATCGATTCAAATATTCGGAGAACCCCCCATGCCCCGTCAGTATCTGCGTTAGTATGCCTGTTGGCCTCACCTTTCGTATAATACGGTAGGCTGCTATGGCATCCGGGAGAAACATTTTCGTCACGGAGGCCGTCTCGCCCGACACGTATCTGCGATTCCATTCATCGAGGGATCCTATACGGATCTTCCTTCTGATGAATGAAATCGGACACAAGTCGTAGTCCGGCTGCCTCCGCGACGCCAATGCCGCTTCCTTTGCGAGTTCATCCGCGCGCTCATTTCCTGGCAATCCTGCGTGGGCTTTGATCCAAAACAAGGACACAGCTTTGCCTTGGTGCAAAGCTGTTACCAGGTTGGTGCGGGCGCGGACCACCAAGGGATGAAGTGAGCGCCAGCCTGCAAGCGACTGCAATGCGGACATTGAGTCGCTATACAGGCCGAAGCTCGATTCCCGGCTCCTGAGGATTACATCCGTGGCCTTACAGATAGCCAGCAATTCCGCCTGGTAGACCGTGCAGTACGCGGCGAGGCTAAGTTTGTGGTTCCGGATTTCACCTTCATTATTCCATACGGATAATGCGGCTCCGACCTTCCCCTCAATCTTGCTGCCGTCCGTGAAGATTCGCACGGTCTGCACGTTAAAGCTTTCAAGAAGCTCTTCGTCCTCCAGGCATGTAACCTGCAGGGCTACCTGCTTGGCGGGGTGGGAGGACTCTGCGAATCTCACCGGACGTTCGATCTCCCGATCTCCCGGTATTAGCTGGGATGACCCTCTCCTCGCCTCATACATAGCGGCTGCTTCTTGTATGCGGAGGTCTAGAGGCAGAATCCCAGCCAGTACCAGTGCCGAGTTCAGGGAGACCGTGCGGTAAGACCCACAGAGTTTCTGGACGAATCCTCGTTGGATTGAACCTAGCTTCTTCCGTATGCCCAACTTTTTCGTAGCGGGCGCCCAGGCTCCAGCCGCATACATCAGTGTCGGTTCCACTGTGGCTACGTAAATAGTTCGTATTATTTCGGCATTTAGGCCCCAGCTTACCTTCGCTGCCCGTGACAGCTGTTTGTATATATTTGCTGCTTTTTTACAAACGTTTTTTACGTGGTCGTTGAAGGTTAATTTATCATCTATTGTAAGGCCCAGGAGTTTTATATTCCGTACAAAAGTAACAGGAACCCCCGCCATTTCCAGCCTTGGTGTATCGTGTTTAATCTTATTAGTGATTAGCATTGCATTTGTTTTTTGTGGTGCGAATTTTAGTTTATTTTTAATTCCCCAATTATAGATACACTCAAGAGCACCGTTGGTTATATTTGAGACCTCGCCAGCCGTGTCTCCGTCTACGACAAGCACAACATCGTCTGCAAAGGCTTGTGCGAACCTTCCTTTCTCCTCCAAGTCCTTTAGCAGCGGATCCAGGAGGAGATTCCATAGTATTGGACCACCGATGGATCCTTGAACGCATCCCTTATTGGTGAATTTTGTGCACTCCTCCCCAGCATATCTCACCCTTACTTTTCGAGAGTCCAGATAGCTATCTATTAGTCTCCTAGTATTCACGGGGCACTTTTCCTCTGCTAGCCTGACTTTGATGGCTGGCCACCATGCGCTATCGAAAGCCCCCTCTATATCTAGTGACACTAGTACAATTAGCTTTTTCAGCCTCAACTTGTCTTTTATGTGCTCTATTAGAGTATAAAGGGCGTCCTCGGTGCTCTTCTGCGGCATAAAGCCAAACTGGCGAGTACTAAATCTCGGTACAAGTTGCCACTTGATCCTTGCCACTACCATCCTCTCCATGACCTTCCCCAAGATCGGCAAGAGTCCTATCGGTCGATAAGATTTGGGGCTCAAATAATCTTCCTTGCCCGGTTTTCGGAGAACCACAACTGTTGCCTCCTTCCAGATGACCGGGAAGTATGCCAATTCAAGGCACTTATTGTATAGGGCGAGGAATGCTTCTAGATCCTGGCAGATTGCTCGACTACATATATCTGATGTGAATCCGTCCACCCCAGGAGCTTTCTTTGGATTGAAACCCTCCACGGCAGCCTTCAGCTCCATTGAAGTAAATGGTGGGTCATGATATTCATCATGCTGCCACTCATTTACTCTTCTGGCCGCTTCTCTGATATGCCTGTGGTCTGTATTGTCCTCTTCAATTACATCCTTAGGGTAAAAAGTGTTGGCGAGCAAGGCTGCTGACTCTTTCGGGTTTAGGAACACACCCTCACTTTTTAGCGTTAGTTCCTCCTGGCGTGTTCTGGTCCTTATTAATACTCTGTATACTCCTTCCCATAATCCTTCTCTGTCTTGCTTTTGACAAAATTCCTTCCAGCTGGCGATTTTAGCTTTATTGGCTTGACACTCGTATTCTTCTTTTGCTTTCAGGTACTCGTCTACGACCTTCTTTCTCCGAATTGGTGCGGCATTTCGAATCCGATTTTTCTTCGTTGTAACTTCGTTCTTTTTGACGGCCAGTTCCTTGGACCACCATGGAATGGTGAGTTTCACTTTATTGCTTACCTTAGGGATTGCAATTTCACAAGCTTTTTCTATCGTATTGTGGTATTCTTTAACAGTATCCTCTAATTTATGTTTATTGTTTATCTGTTTTATATTTTCTATGGTTAAGTTATTTACAATTTTTAATTCTCCTAATTTTTTATTAAATGCATCCCATTTTGCTTTTCTCGTGTTATATTTACGCGTTGTCCTAATTATATTTATACCTTTATCTTTTTTAATATTTATGGTAAATAATATTGCATTGTGGTCCGAGCTTGTTGTACTTGTATCCACTCGCCAATTTTCCACCAGGTCCAGGAGATCTAGCGTACAAGCTGTGACATCTACATGGCTCTTGAGTTCCCTGCCTCCCCTTACGGTATCGAAGGTAGGTGTATCGCCAGTGTTGAGTATCTGAAGTTTGAGTTCCTCTAGGGTGCCTGACATTTCTTCTCCCCTGGGATCCTCCACGGTGCTACCCCACCAGGTACTCTTGGCGTTTGCATCTCCTCCTATGAGCAGTTTCGCAGAGCCCAACGCCGTCATTACTTTAGACAGTTTGTCCAAGTATGGCCCTATCGGTTGGTCTGGCTCGAAGTAATAAGAAACTACGGCGATTTCCCATGCTTTGGTACGGATCCCCACCACTACGATGTTATTCGTGGTGAGTTCTGGGTAGGGGATGACATCAAGGTCACCATCAAAAACGACTATTGCCGCTTTGACCCTCCCGCTTCCTTCGACCTCGCACTGGTAGATTCTCGCACCACGGTGGCTCCTCATTCCTCTAGCTCCCCCCACATACGGCTCCTGGACCAACGCCCAAGCAATTGTTCGTTTGCTGGCTTCTAAAAAGAGCTCCGTGGTCGCCAGCTCCTTCCTCTGTAAATTTGCTTGAGCTACTGCATAACCCCTGGTTGGGGTGCTTACCGGGTTCACCTTCTTAACTTTAGCAGTACGCCACCTTGGCTCTCGCTATCACCTCCCATCTTTTCCTAACTGGGCACTCTTCACTAAAAGCATTATGCTCCGTGTGCTCCAGTTTAGCCTGCCTGCAGTTGCAGCATGATGGGGGAGTTCCTGCTAGCCAGTCTGCGCACTGGGACCTCATGTGGGGGCCCCCGCAATGGCTGCACTTTTCAGTATGCTCTCTGCACAGTCGTCTACCGTGCCCGAATCCTAGACATAAAGAACATTGTATGAGTGGGGTTTGATCCTCTACTCTTATTCTTTGGAGGTCTATATGGACTACTTTACGGTCTTGCAGCCTATTCCATAGCTGCGGGGACACTCTGAGAACGACATGGTGGGTGTGTGGGTTCCTTGTCTTTTTCTTGTATAATACCTCTACCCGGTTATCCTCTGGTTTGAGCCCTGCGAACAGATCTCTGTTCTGGTTCTCTAGGGCTCTTCGGATGTCCTCATCGGTATTATAGGTTAGAATGTCCTTCAACACTACCAATGGGTCTTTGTTTTTTATTACCTCCACCTTGATTTCTCCCACGTTCTCCAGCCTCTCTCTTAATCGTTCTCTTCCTTGTTCTGTCGTGCATCCGAGCACCACTTTTCTATCTTTTGCCTTGCGGACTCTATCTACTGTTACCCAGCCGTCCTTTGCGTTAACCGCCTTTCTAATATGGTTGATTACTTCGTCCCCGGTCTCTGTCTCATTGGTAGACGTCACTATGATTGAATGGAGTGCTGTTTGCCTTGGAGGCAGCTTGAATGACTGGCCAGCCACTACGCTGGCATACGGGGGTTTTTCCCGGTTTTGGCCAACTCGCAGTGCCTCCTCCAGTCTATCCAGCTTCCCCGCATTAGCCTTTAATGTCTTGGATTGCTCCTCCAAGCAAGCAGTAGTTAGCCGATTTGTGAGGAGTTGTTCTTGCAATTTTTTCAGGCTCCTGGTATTTTCCGAAAGCAATTGTGAATGCGCTTGTATTTGAGTGCTCAAGCCGAGGTCCGAGGCCGCCGTGAATGCGGCGTCGGCATTTTTTGTTGACGACTCCACACTCCCTAGTTCCGTCGATCCTTTCCGAGTCCTCTCGGCTCCCAACGTCGCTTCGGAAGCCACCAGGAGTTCTCTCAGCCTGTCAAGGGCACCCAGTATGGAATCCTTGTATTCCTTTTTCAGATTCCTGGAAAGGTCCAATGAGGTCTTTGCCTTGGCGATCCACGCGTCGGCTTCCTCAATTCTACCTTTTCTAGTGGCCATCCCTGGTGGGCGGGATTCAAGGGTTGCAACCTGATTTGGACTTTTCCTCCCTTCCTGCACAAACAACTTTGATACCACAGGTGCGGCCCGGGTCAGCTGTGTCCTGGGGGCAGGCCCCGCCGTCGCGACTTCCCCCAGGTCTAGGCTAGGTCGGGTCGCTTTTTTTCCAATTTCTGGGGGTGTTTTGTTAGTTGCCGACTTTTTTGAGGGCGTGCGAATTCCCAACATATTTGCTATTTGCGGATAAGTTCAATCGTCAAAAAGGGGTATTGTAAAGGATACCCCTTTAATGTAAAAATGTGAAGAACTAAAATATATTAGATAACGTACAAGTCACGTGACAAAAACCAAAAATAGGAATAAGAAAAGTTGCGCAACAATTTGTCAAAATGAGTTTTGTCCGTAATAATATTAAAATATATTCAATAGCGCACAACAATAAGTTCTTATTTGAATTTTCGGTCTGTTTTTATTGGGGTGTAAAAGGTCCCAAGGTCACGGTCACGATCAAAAGCAAAAAATAAAAAATAAAAAGTAAAAAAAGAAAAAAAAAAGAAAAAATTTTTGTGCGACAATTTGTCGCGCGTTGAAAATCGCAGGCAGAATGTCTTACGACACTATATTGTGTCTGTTTTTAGTTAATAAGAATTTTTTAAAAATCGATATTTAAAAAACTATTAAGCCGAAAAATCTGATTTTTGGCACATTAAATCTATGTGCCAAATGGAATTTTTGAATAATTTAAAAAAGGGGGGTCGTCGATGGATCTTGTGCTCTGCGATTTTTTGAAAATTTGTACAATTTTTAAAAATTTTTAATTAAATAACTACTTATTCTACAATCACCGGGCAAGCGCCTTATTTTTTCCCTTCTTGAGGAGCGTCTGAATCCACCACCAGAATTTTTCCAGCACCTCCAGCGGCTGAGTTGGAAGAAACGTGCTTCTTGTTTTTTTGCCCTTATTTCGTCCAAATTGGAGGGGAAAAATTCCGTTTTTGGTGTCCAACGATGCGGGTCGGTGAGAGGCCCCTGGGTAACCAAAAAAATTTGGGGGTTGTCGCGACCAATCCGGCAGCGTATTTTTTTAAAGTTTTTGTAATTTGGAAATTTAACTTTTTCCGCGTTATTTTACACTTTTTGCTTCACTGTTGCGTCCGATTTTTTTATAACTTTCACCAACAGACGCGTCCGATTTTTCCGCAACTTTTCATGTATAGCACTCTATTATTCGCGTGCTTTTAACCACTTTTTATGATTTACGTAAGAATTTTTCTATGCCGTTTCTAGCACCGCGTGGTGTGACACGTATAAATCGCTCGGGCCTTGCGGGGTGACTGGTTAGGTTAGGTTAGGTTAGGTTAGGTTAGGTTAGGTTAGGTTAGGTTAGGTTAGGTTAGGTTAGGTTAGGTTAGGTTAGGTTAGGTTAGGTTAGGTTTTTTTTTTTTTTTTTTTTTTTTATACACGCACCCGTCATCACAGGGCGTTAGCAGGGTGTCCTCTTTCGAGAAAAAGAGACCTTGTTTGCCTTTATTTAAGATAAAATCAATACAATAGAACAATTAAAACAAAATAAACAATTAAATTAATTTAAAACTACAATAAAATTACAATTTAAAACTGGATAAAATACAATTAAAAATTTATATAAAATTACCATAACACACATAAGCATATTTTTTACAAGGTCTAATAATTAATTAAAAACATTAAAATCACTTATGGCTAACTTATAAAATAACGAAGGTGTGGTCGATAAAGTGCTTCAAAGCTCCAAAGCTCGGAGTACGGAGTTCGCAGGACAGCGACTTTCTCCCGGCTTTTGCGAGCAACAGAACAACCTGATTTATATGATAGTGCCATCTGTATATGCTGACGATATAAGAGGCACTATGCATCTCTATCGGTTGTTCTGTTCCTCGCAATAGCAATTTTCGCTATCCTGCTCGCGTACTCTAGGAACGCATCTCTGCCAGAGGCCTCACCCAGAATTGTGGGCACGGAGCTCCTGCACAGCTTCATCCGCAGTACCTGTTGTAGGTCTTCCCGGGCCGCTTCGTGCTGGGGGCAGTCCATCAGAAGATGCAAGATCGATTCTGATGCACCGCTCCCGCACACGCAACCCGGGTTGTCACTGCGTTTGAATCTGTGCAGGTACTCCGCAAACCCACCATGACCAGTCAAGACCTGAGTGAGCACCATACTGCGGTCTATGTGCTTGACCACACGATGTGCGAACCGCACGTCCGGCAAGAAGACCTTCGTGGTGCCCGCAGTCTCTTCGGACGTATACCTCCGGTTCCATTCGTCAAGCGACCCCTCGCGGAGTAGTCGCTTGACAAACGAAACCGGGCATCGGTCATAGTCCGGTTTTCTCCTTAAGCCTAGAGCTGCCTCTTTCGCGAGCTCATCGGCTCTTTCATTTCCCTCCAACCCTGCATGCGCTTTCACCCAGAACAAGGATACTTCCTTGTTCCGGGTGCGACATATCTCCAGATTGTCGATAATGCCTGCTACCAGGGGATGGAGGGATTTGCGCCCGACCACCGACTCAAGGGATGATCTTGAGTCGGTGTATATGCCGATGGAGCTTTCGGGGCGGCTCGTCGCGAGAGAGGCAGCCCTATGGTTAGGTTAGGTTAGGTTAGGTTAGGTTAGGTTAGGTTAGGTTAGGTTAGGTTAGGTTAGGTTAGGTTAGGTTAGGTTAGGTTAGGTTAGGTTAGGTTAGGTTAGGTTAGGTTAGGTTAGGTTAGGTTAGGTTAGGTTAGGTTAGGTTAGGTTAGGTTAGGTTAGGTTAGGTTAGGTTAGGTTAGGTTAGGTTAGGTTAGGTTAGGTTAGGTTAGGTTAGGTTAGGTTAGGTTAGGTTAGGTTAGGTTAGGTTAGGTTAGGTTAGGTTAGGTTAGGTTAGGTTAGGTTAGGTTAGGTCAGGTTAGGTTAGGTTACGTTAGGTTAGGTTAGGTTAGGTTAGGTTAGGTTAGGTTAGGTTAGGTTAGGTTAGGTTAGGTTAGGTTAGGTTAGGTTAGGTTAGGTTAGGTTAGGTTAGGTTAGGTTAGGTTAGGTTAGGTTAGGTTAGGTTAGGTTAGGTTAGGTTAGGTTAGGTTAGGTTAGGTTAGGTTAGGTTAGGTTAGGTTAGGTTAGGTTAGGTTAGGTTAGGTTAGGTTAGGTTAGGTTAGGTTAGGTTAGGTTAGGTTAGGTTAGGTTAGGTTAGGTTAGGTTAGGTTAGGTTAGGTTAGGTTAGGTTAGGTTAGGTTAGGTTAGGTTAGGTTAGGTTAGGTTAGGTTAGGTTAGGTTAGGTTAGGTTAGGTTAGGTTAGGTTAGGTTAGGTTAGGTTAGGTTAGGTTAGGTTAGGTTAGGTTAGGTTAGGTTAGGTTAGGTTAGGTTAGGTTAGGTTAGGTTAGGTTAGGTTAGGTTAGGTTAGGTTAGGTTAGGTTAGGTTAGGTTAGGTTAGGTTAGGTTAGGTTAGGTTAGGTTAGGTTAGGTTAGGTTAGGTTAGGTTAGGTTAGGTTAGGTTAGGTTAGGTTAGGTTAGGTTAGGTTAGGTTAGGTTAGGTTAGGTTAGGTTAGGTTAGGTTAGGTTAGGTTAGGTTAGGTTAGGTTAGGTTAGGTTAGGTTAGGTTAGGTTAGGTTAGGTTAGGTTAGGTTAGGTTAGGTTAGGTTAGGTTAGGTTAGGTTAGGTTAGGTTAGGTTAGGTTAGGTTAGGTTAGGTTAGGTTAGGTTAGGTTAGGTTAGGTTTTTTTTTTTTTTTTTTTTTTTTTTTTTTTATACGCACCCGTCATCACAGGGCGTTGGCAGGGTGTCCTCTTTCGAGAAAAAGAGACCTTTTCGTGCTTTATTTTCAGATAAGTCAATACAAGTATGATACAATCAGTTAAAAACAGTTAAAACAAATAAAGACTATTATAAATAAATTACAATTAAAAACAGTTAAAAAGCAATTAAAAACAATTAAATTAATTTAAAAACTACAATAATTCAAAATAATAAAGCTATGTTTTAAAAAAGGTCAATAAATAATTATAAAAACATTAAAATCACTTATGGCTAACTTATAAACTAACGAAGGTGTGGTCGATAAAGTGCTTCAAAGCTCCAAAGCTCGGAGTACGGAGTTAGCAGGACAGCGAATTTCTCCCGGCTTTTGCGAGCAACAGAACAACCTGATTTATATGATAGTGCCATCTGTATATGCTGACGATATAAGAGGCACTATGCATCTCTATCGGTTGTTCTGTTCCTCGCAATAGCAATTTTCGCTATCCTGCTCGCGTACTCTAGGAACGCATCTCTGCCAGAGGCCTCACCCAGAATTGTGGGCACGGAGCTCCTGCACAGCTTCATCCGCAGTACCTGTTGTAGGTCTTCCCGGGCCGCTTCGTGCTGGGGGCAGTCCATCAGAAGATGCAAGATCGATTCTGATGCACCGCTCCCGCACACGCAACCCGGGTTGTCACTGCGTTTGAATCTGTGCAGGTACTCCGCAAACCCACCATGACCAGTCAAGACCTGAGTGAGCACCATACTGCGGTCTATGTGCTTGACCACACGATGTGCGAACCGCACGTCCGGCAAGAAGACCTTCGTGGTGCCCGCAGTCTCTTCGGACGTATACCTCCGGTTCCATTCGTCAAGCGACCCCTCGCGGAGTAGTCGCTTGACAAACGAAACCGGGCATCGGTCATAGTCCGGTTTTCTCTTTAAGCCTAGAGCCGCCTCTTTCGCGAGCTCATCGGCTCTTTCATTTCCCTCCAACCCTGCATGCGCTTTCACCCAGAACAAGGATACTTCCTTGTTCCGGGTGCGACATATCTCCAGATTGTCGATAATGCCTGCTACCAGGGGATGGAGGGATTTGCGCCCGACCACCGACTCAAGGGATGATCTTGAGTCGGTGTATATGCCGATGGAGCTTTCGGGGCGGCTCGTCGCGAGAGAGGCAGCCCTATCTAGGGCAAGGAGCTCAGCCTGGTAGACCGAGCAGTGCGCACCCAACTTTAGCTTGACGGCTTTGGTTTCGGCCTCGTGATTCCATATGGAAAGCGAGGCCCCCACCTTGCCGTCAATTTTACTGCCATCGGTAAAGATGCGCACTGCTTGAGTGTTGTTGTTCTCAAGGTCTTCTCGGTCCACCAGGCTGGTAAACTGCAGGCACGTCCTCTCTGCCGGGTGTGGTCGCCCACAGTACGGCACCCTCACTTCCATCTCCCTGTCCCCGAGTACTCGCCGGGACACTCCCCTCTTGGCCTCGTACAATGCCGAGGCCTCTTGGATCCTAAGATCCAAGGGGAGTATCCCAGCCAGCACCATGGCCGAGTTCAGGGAGACGGTCCGGTACGACTTGGTCATTTTCTGCGCAAAGCCCCTTTGGAGAGCTCCCAAACGCTTCCGCACTCCGAGCTTTGAAGCGGCCGGCGCCCAGGCACAGGCAGCGTACAGGACTATTGGCTCCACCACTGCAGTATAAATTGTCTTTATGATTTGGGGATGGAGGCCCCAGCTTACCCTGGCGGCTCTCGACAGCTGCTTATAGAGACCTTGAACTCTCATGCAAGTATTACTTACATGAGAGTTGAAGGTTAGCTTGCTGTCGATAGTGAGCCCCAGGATCTTTATTTCGCTGGACAGACCAATGTCGATCCCCCCCATGGTCAGGAGCGGAGAGTCGTACTTTAGCTTATTGGTTAGCACCATCGCCTTGGTTTTGTGCGGTGCGAACCTCAGCTTATTACGAACTCCCCACTCGCGGACATAGGCGAGAGCGGCATTGGCCCGTCTCGAGACCTCCAACCCCGTATCGCCGTCGAAGACGAGGATAACATCGTCGGCAAAAGCCTGACAATACTCTCCCCGCCCTCCCAGGCCCTGCAGTAGTGGATCCAATAAGAGGTTCCACAGAACGGGACCCCCGATGGAGCCTTGAACACAGCCTTTGGTGGTGTTGCGCATGTGTTCGGCTCCCGCATACCTCACTGTGACCTTTCGCTCGCGAAGATAGCTGTCAATCACCCTGCGGACGTTCACGGGACACTTTTCCTCAGCCAGTCTGACTCTGATGGCCGGCCACCAGGCGCTATCGAAGGCCCCCTCTATGTCCAGCGAAACCACGGTTACAAGTCTCTTCGCTTTGAGATTCTTGTAAACGTGGTCCATCAAGGCGTAGAGGGCGTCTTCGGTGCTTCTCTGGGGCATAAAGCCGTACTGGCGAGTACTGATCCCGGGCAGGATGTGCCATTTAACGCGATTGACAACCATCTTCTCGAAGATCTTGCCCAGACCCAGGTTAGGTTAGGTTAGGTTAGGTTAGGTTAGGTTAGGTTAGGTTAGGTTAGGTTAGGTTAGGTTAGGTTCGGTTAGGTTAGGTTCGGTTAGGTTAGGTTAGGTTAGGTTAGGTTAGGTTAGGTTAGGTTAGGTTAGGTTAGGTTAGGTTAGGTTAGGTTAGGTTAGGTTAGGTTAGGTTAGGTTAGGTTAGGTTAGGTTAGGTTAGGTTAGGTTAGGTTAGGTTAGGTTAGGTTAGGTTAGGTTAGGTTAGGTTAGGTTAGGTTAGGTTAGGTTAGGTTAGGTTAGGTTAGGTTAGGTTAGGTTAGGTTAGGTTAGGTTAGGTTAGGTTAGGTTAGGTTAGGTTAGGTTAGGTTAGGTTAGGTTAGGTTAGGTTAGGTTAGGTTAGGTTAGGTTAGGTTAGGTTAGGTTAGGTTAGGTTAGGTTAGGTTAGGTTAGGTTAGGTTAGGTTAGGTTAGGTTAGGTTAGGTTAGGTTAGGTTAGGTTAGGTTAGGTTAGGTTAGGTTAGGTTAGGTTAGGTTAGGTTAGGTTAGGTTAGGTTAGGTTAGGTTAGGTTAGGTTAGGTTAGGTTAGGTTAGGTTAGGTTAGGTTAGGTTAGGTTAGGTTAGGTTAGGTTAGGTTAGGTTAGGTTAGGTTAGGTTAGGTTAGGTTAGGTTAGGTTAGGTTAGGTTAGGTTAGGTTAGGTTGGG
Organism: Lasiommata megera; assembly: GCA_928268935.1. Lineage (NCBI taxonomy): Eukaryota > Metazoa > Arthropoda > Insecta > Lepidoptera > Nymphalidae > Lasiommata > Lasiommata megera. Next base: position 15,979,228 of record OV743326.1, read on the forward strand.
TTAGGTTAGGTTGGGTTAGGTTAGGTTGGGTTAGGTTAGGTTGGGTTAGGTTAGGTTGGGTTAGGTTAGGTTGGGTTAGGTTAGGTTGGGTTAGGTTAGGTTGGGTTAGGTTAGGTTGGGTTAGGTTAGGTTGGGTTAGGTTAGGTTGGGTTAGGTTAGGTTGGGTTAGGTTAGGTTGGGTTAGGTTAGGTTAGGTTAGGTTAGGTTAGGTTAGGTTAGGTTAGGTTAGGTTAGGTTAGGTTAGGTTAGGTTAGGTTAGGTTAGGTTAGGTTAGGTTAGGTTAGGTTAGGTTAGGTTAGGTTAGGTTAGGTTAGGTTAGGTTAGGTTAGGTTAGGTTAGGTTAGGTTAGGTTAGGTTAGGTTAGGTTAGGTTAGGTTAGGTTAGGTTAGGTTAGGTTAGGTTAGGTTAGGTTAGGTTAGGTTAGGTTAGGTTAGGTTAGGTTAGGTTAGGTTAGGTTAGGTTAGGTTAGGTTAGGTTAGGTTAGGTTAGGTTAGGTTAGGTTAGGTTAGGTTAGGTTAGGTTAGGTTAGGTTAGGTTAGGTTAGGTTAGGTTAGGTTAGGTTAGGTTAGGTTAGGTTAGGTTAGGTTAGGTTAGGTTAGGTTAGGTTAGGTTAGGTTAGGTTAGGTTAGGTTAGGTTAGGTTAGGTTAGGTTAGGTTAGGTTAGGTTAGGTTAGGTTAGGTTAGGTTAGGTTAGGTTAGGTTAGGTTAGGTTAGGTTAGGTTAGGTTAGGTTAGGTTAGGTTAGGTTAGGTTAGGTTAGGTTAGGTTAGGTTAGGTTAGGTTAGGTTAGGTTAGGTTAGGTTAGGTTAGGTTAGGTTAGGTTAGGTTAGGTTAGGTTAGGTTAGGTTAGGTTAGGTTAGGTTAGGTTAAGTTAGGTTAGGTTAGGTTAGGTTAGGTTAGGTTAGGTTAGGTTAGGTTAGGTTAGGTTAGGTTAGGTTAGGTTAGGTTAGGTTAGGTTAGGTTAGGTTAGGTTAGGTTAGGTTAGGTTAGGTTAGGTTAGGTTAGGTTAGGTTAGGTTAGGTTAGGTTAGGTTAGGTTAGGTTAGGTTAGGTTAGGTTAGGCTAGGTTAGGTTAGGTTAGGTTAGGTTAGGTTAGGTTAGGTTAGGTTAGGTTAGGTTAGGTTAGGTTAGGTTAGGTTAGGTTAGGTTAGGTTAGGTTAGGTTAGGTTAGGTTAGGTTAGGTTAGGTTAGGTTAGGTTAGGTTAGGTTAGGTTAGGTTAGGTTAGGTTAGGTTAGGTTAGGTTAGGTTAGGTTAGGTTAGGTTAGGTTAGGTTAGGTTAGGTTAGGTTAGGTTAGGTTAGGTTAGGTTAGGTTAGGTTAGGTTAGGCTAGGTTAGGTTAGGTTAGGTTAGGTTAGGTTAGGTTAGGTTAGGTTAGGTTAGGTTAGGTTAGGTTAGGTTAGGTTAGGTTAGGTTAGGTTAGGTTAGGTTAGGTTAGGTTAGGTTAGGTTAGGTTAGGTTAGGTTAGGTTAGGTTAGGTTAGGTTAGGTTAGGTTAGGTTAGGTTAGGTTAGGTTAGGTTAGGTTAGGTTAGGTTAGGTTAGGTTAGGTTAGGTTAGGTTAGGTTAGGTTAGGTTAGGTTAGGTTAGGCTAGGTTAGGTTAGGTTAGGTTAGGTTAGGTTAGGTTAGGTTAGGTTAGGTTAGGTTAGGTTAGGTTAGGTTAGGTTAGGTTAGGTTAGGTTAGGTTAGGTTAGGTTAGGTTAGGTTAGGTTAGGTTAGGTTAGGTTAGGTTAGGTTAGGTTAGGTTAGGTTAGGTTAGGTTAGGTTAGGTTAGGTTAGGTTAGGTTAGGTTAGGTTAGGTTAGGTTAGGTTAGGTTAGGTTAGGTTAGGTTAGGTTAGGTTAGGTTAGGTTAGGTTAGGTTAGGTTAGGTTAGGTTAGGTTAGGTTAGGTTAGGTTAGGTTAGGTTAGGTTAGGTTAGGTTAGGTTAGGTTAGGTTAGGTTAGGTTAGGTTAGGTTAGGTTAGGTTAGGTTAGGTTAGGTTAGGTTAGGTTAGGTTAGGTTAGGTTAGGTTAGGTTAGGTTAGGTTAGGTTAGGTTAGGTTAGGTTAGGTTAGGTTAGGTTAGGTTAGGTTAGGTTAGGTTAGGTTAGGTTAGGTTAGGTTAGGTTAGGTTAGGTTAGGTTAGGTTAGGTTAGGTTAGGTTAGGTTAGGTTAGGTTAGGTTAGGTTAGGTTAGGTTAGGTTAGGTTAGGTTAGGTTAGGTTAGGTTAGGTTAGGTTAGGTTAGGTTAGGTTAGGTTAGGTTAGGTTAGGTTAGGTTAGGTTAGGTTAGGTTAGGTTAGGTTAGGTTAGGTTAGGTTAGGTTAGGTTAGGTTAGGTTAGGTTAGGTTAGGTTAGGTTAGGTTAGGTTAGGTTAGGTTAGGTTAGGTTAGGTTAGGTTAGGTTAGGTTAGGTTAGGTTAGGTTAGGTTAGGTTAGGTTAGGTTAGGTTAGGTTAGGTTAGGTTAGGTTAGGTTAGGTTAGGTTAGGTTAGGTTAGGTTAGGTTAGGTTAGGTTAGGTTAGGTTAGGTTAGGTTAGGTTAGGTTAGGTTAGGTTAGGTTAGGTTAGGTTAGGTTAGGTTAGGTTAGGTTAGGTTAGGTTAGGTTAGGTTAGGTTAGGTTAGGTTAGGTTAGGTTAGGTTAGGTTAGGTTAGGTTAGGTTAGGTTAGGTTAGGTTAGGTTAGGTTAGGTTAGGTTAGGTTAGGTTAGGTTAGGTTAGGTTAGGTTAGGTTAGGTTAGGTTAGGTTAGGTTAGGTTAGGTTAGGTTAGGTTAGGTTAGGTTAGGTTAGGTTAGGTTAGGTTAGGTTAGGTTAGGTTAGGTTAGGTTAGGTTAGGTTAGGTTAGGTTAGGTTAGGTTAGGTTAGGTTAGGTTAGGTTAGGTTAGGTTAGGTTAGGTTAGGTTAGGTTAGGTTAGGTTAGGTTAGGTTAGGTTAGGTTAGGTTAGGTTAGGTTAGGTTAGGTTAGGTTAGGTTAGGTTAGGTTAGGTTAGGTTAGGTTAGGTTAGGTTAGGTTAGGTTAGGTTAGGTTAGGTTAGGTTAGGTTAGGTTAGGTTAGGTTAGGTTAGGTTAGGTTAGGTTAGGTTAGGTTAGGTTAGGTTAGGTTAGGTTAGGTTAGGTTAGGTTAGGTTAGGTTAGGTTAGGTTAGGTTAGGTTAGGTTAGGTTAGGTTAGGTTAGGTTAGGTTAGGTTAGGTTAGGTTAGGTTAGGTTAGGTTAGGTTAGGTTAGGTTAGGTTAGGTTAGGTTAGGTTAGGTTAGGTTAGGTTAGGTTAGGTTAGGTTAGGTTAGGTTAGGTTAGGTTAGGTTAGGTTAGGTTAGGTTAGGTTAGGTTAGGTTAGGTTAGGTTAGGTTAGGTTAGGTTAGGTTAGGTTAGGTTAGGTTAGGTTAGGTTAGGTTAGGTTAGGTTAGGTTAGGTTAGGTTAGGTTAGGTTAGGTTAGGTTAGGTTAGGTTAGGTTAGGTTAGGTTAGGTTAGGTTAGGTTAGGTTAGGTTAGGTTAGGTTAGGTTAGGTTAGGTTAGGTTAGGTTAGGTTAGGTTAGGTTAGGTTAGGTTAGGTTAGGTTAGGTTAGGTTAGGTTAGGTTAGGTTAGGTTAGGTTAGGTTAGGTTAGGTTAGGTTAGGTTAGGTTAGGTTAGGTTAGGTTAGGTTAGGTTAGGTTAGGTTAGGTTAGGTTAGGTTAGGTTAGGTTAGGTTAGGTTAGGTTAGGTTAGGTTAGGTTAGGTTAGGTTAGGTTAGGTTAGGTTAGGTTAGGTTAGGTTAGGTTAGGTTAGGTTAGGTTAGGTTAGGTTAGGTTAGGTTAGGTTAGGTTAGGTTAGGTTAGGTTAGGTTAGGTTAGGTTAGGTTAGGTTAGGTTAGGTTAGGTTAGGTTAGGTTAGGTTAGGTTAGGTTAGGTTAGGTTAGGTTAGGTTAGGTTAGGTTAGGTTAGGTTAGGTTAGGTTAGGTTAGGTTAGGTTAGGTTAGGTTAGGTTAGGTTAGGTTAGGTTAGGTTAGGTTAGGTTAGGTTAGGTTAGGTTAGGTTAGGTTAGGTTAGGTTAGGTTAGGTTAGGTTAGGTTAGGTTAGGTTAGGTTAGGTTAGGTTAGGTTAGGTTAGGTTAGGTTAGGTTAGGTTAGGTTAGGTTAGGTTAGGTTAGGTTAGGTTAGGTTAGGTTAGGTTAGGTTAGGTTAGGTTAGGTTAGGTTAGGTTAGGTTAGGTTAGGTTAGGTTAGGTTAGGTTAGGTTAGGTTAGGTTAGGTTAGGTTAGGTTAGGTTAGGTTAGGTTAGGTTAGGTTAGGTTAGGTTAGGTTAGGTTAGGTTAGGTTAGGTTAGGTTAGGTTAGGTTAGGTTAGGTTAGGTTAGGTTAGGTTAGGTTAGGTTAGGTTAGGTTAGGTTAGGTTAGGTTAGGTTAGGTTAGGTTAGGTTAGGTTAGGTTAGGTTAGGTTAGGTTAGGTTAGGTTAGGTTAGGTTAGGTTAGGTTAGGTTAGGTTAGGTTAGGTTAGGTTAGGTTAGGTTAGGTTAGGTTAGGTTAGGTTAGGTTAGGTTAGGTTAGGTTAGGTTAGGTTAGGTTAGGTTAGGTTAGGTTAGGTTAGGTTAGGTTAGGTTAGGTTAGGTTAGGTTAGGTTAGGTTAGGTTAGGTTAGGTTAGGTTAGGTTAGGTTAGGTTAGGTTAGGTTAGGTTAGGTTAGGTTAGGTTAGGTTAGGTTAGGTTAGGTTAGGTTAGGTTAGGTTAGGTTAGGTTAGGTTAGGTTAGGTTAGGTTAGGTTAGGTTAGGTTAGGTTAGGTTAGGTTAGGTTAGGTTAGGTTAGGTTAGGTTAGGTTAGGTTAGGTTAGGTTAGGTTAGGTTAGGTTAGGTTAGGTTAGGTTAGGTTAGGTTAGGTTAGGTTAGGTTAGGTTAGGTTAGGTTAGGTTAGGTTAGGTTAGGTTAGGTTAGGTTAGGTTAGGTTAGGTTAGGTTAGGTTAGGTTAGGTTAGGTTAGGTTAGGTTAGGTTAGGTTAGGTTAGGTTAGGTTAGGTTAGGTTAGGTTAGGTTAGGTTAGGTTAGGTTAGGTTAGGTTAGGTTAGGTTAGGTTAGGTTAGGTTAGGTTAGGTTAGGTTAGGTTAGGTTAGGTTAGGTTAGGTTAGGTTAGGTTAGGTTAGGTTAGGTTAGGTTAGGTTAGGTTAGGTTAGGTTAGGTTAGGTTAGGTTAGGTTAGGTTAGGTTAGGTTAGGTTAGGTTAGGTTAGGTTAGGTTAGGTTAGGTTAGGTTAGGTTAGGTTAGGTTAGGTTAGGTTAGGTTAGGTTAGGTTAGGTTAGGTTAGGTTAGGTTAGGTTAGGTTAGGTTAGGTTAGGTTAGGTTAGGTTAGGTTAGGTTAGGTTAGGTTAGGTTAGGTTAGGTTAGGTTAGGTTAGGTTAGGTTAGGTTAGGTTAGGTTAGGTTAGGTTAGGTTAGGTTAGGTTAGGTTAGGTTAGGTTAGGTTAGGTTAGGTTAGGTTAGGTTAGGTTAGGTTAGGTTAGGTTAGGTTAGGTTAGGTTAGGTTAGGTTAGGTTAGGTTAGGTTAGGTTAGGTTAGGTTAGGTTAGGTTAGGTTAGGTTAGGTTAGGATAGGTTAGGTTAGGTTAGGTTAGGTTAGGTTAGGTTAGGTTAGGTTAGGTTAGGTTAGGTTAGGTTAGGTTAGGTTAGGTTAGGTTAGGTTAGGTTAGGTTAGGTTAGGTTAGGTTAGGTTAGGTTAGGTTAGGTTAGGTTAGGTTAGGTTAGGTTAGGTTAGGTTAGGTTAGGTTAGGTTAGGTTAGGTTAGGTTAGGTTAGGTTAGGTTAGGTTAGGTTAGGTTAGGTTAGGTTAGGTTAGGTTAGGTTAGGTTAGGTTAGGTTAGGTTAGGTTAGGTTAGGTTAGGTTAGGTTAGGTTAGGTTAGGTTAGGTTAGGTTAGGTTAGGTTAGGTTAGGTTAGGTTAGGTTAGGTTAGGTTAGGTTAGGTTAGGTTAGGTTAGGTTAGGTTAGGTTAGGTTAGGTTAGGTTAGGTTAGGTTAGGTTAGGTTAGGTTAGGTTAGGTTAGGTTAGGTTAGGTTAGGTTAGGTTAGGTTAGGTTAGGTTAGGTTAGGTTAGGTTAGGTTAGGTTAGGTTAGGTTAGGTTAGGTTAGGTTAGGTTAGGTTAGGTTAGGTTAGGTTAGGTTAGGTTAGGTTAGGTTAGGTTAGGTTAGGTTAGGTTAGGTTAGGTTAGGTTAGGTTAGGTTAGGTTAGGTTAGGTTAGGTTAGGTTAGGTTAGGTTAGGTTAGGTTAGGTTAGGTTAGGTTAGGTTAGGTTAGGTTAGGTTAGGTTAGGTTAGGTTAGGTTAGGTTAGGTTAGGTTAGGTTAGGTTAGGTTAGGTTAGGTTAGGTTAGGTTAGGTTAGGTTAGGTTAGGTTAGGTTAGGTTAGGTTAGGTTAGGTTAGGTTAGGTTAGGTTAGGTTAGGTTAGGTTAGGTTAGGTTAGGTTAGTTAGGTTAGGTTAGGTTAGGTTAGGTTAGGTTAGGTTAGGTTAGGTTAGGTTAGGTTAGGTTAGGTTAGGTTAGGTTAGGTTAGGTTAGGTTAGGTTAGGTTAGGTTAGGTTAGGTTAGGTTAGGTTAGGTTAGGTTAGGTTAGGTTAGGTTAGGTTAGGTTAGGTTAGGTTAGGTTAGGTTAGGTTAGGTTAGGTTAGGTTAGGTTAGGTTAGGTTAGGTTAGGTTAGGTTAGGTTAGGTTAGGTTAGGTTAGGTTAGGTTAGGTTAGGTTAGGTTAGGTTAGGTTAGGTTAGGTTAGGTTAGGTTAGGTTAGGTTAGGTTAGGTTAGGTTAGGTTAGGTTAGGTTAGGTTAGGTTAGGTTAGGTTAGGTTAGGTTAGGTTAGGTTAGGTTAGGTTAGGTTAGGTTAGGTTAGGTTAGGTTAGGTTAGGTTAGGTTAGGTTAGGTTAGGTTAGGTTAGGTTAGGTTAGGTTAGGTTAGGTTAGGTTAGGTTAGGTTAGGTTAGGTTAGGTTAGGTTGGTTAGGTTAGGTTAGGTTAGGTTAGGTTAGGTTA